>CAKKNE010000001.1:0-4800000 GCA_918797485.1 Pelagomonas calceolata
CCAGGTCGACGCCTGGCGGCCCCTGGGCGACGGCGCCGGCACGGAGCGCGCGGGCGACAGCGCGCAGCGAGACAGCGCGGAGACGCACGCGCGGCACCGGCAGCGGGCGAAAGCCGTGCTCGACGCCGCGGTCGCGCTGGGCTACGCAAAGAGCGGCGAGCAGTGCGCGAACCGCACGGAGGACTGCGCCGACTTATATCCGAACGACTACTTCGATTTCGTGTACGTCGACGCGTCGCACGATCGAATTGATGTACTCATGGATTTGCACCTCTGGTGGCCAAAGGTTAAAAATGGTGGCGTCCGTGGTCTGCGTGGAATCAAATTTTGTCACTGCGACTGCTCGATGGCGTGGAGCACAACCGAACTCGCGCAGGTCATGGCCGGCCACGACTATACGGAGCATCGCGAGCCGGCGCCGCACGCGTGGGCCTACGGCGCACCAGACGACGATGCGTGGCCCGAGCCTTTTGATGGGGATCATGCCGTGTCCGTCTCGATCGATGATAAAGGAGAGCAACCCGTCGAGACGCGGTTCGGCGAATCTAGGGTCGACGCGGCGCTCCGCTTCCTCGAGGGCCGCGATTTGTCGGGCGCGGGCTGCGCGCGGGGCAACCAGACGTGCATGGCCGAGGCCCTCGTCGCGATGGACTGGGCGTCGCAGTATCCCGTGCGCGAGTTTCATGAGGGCGGCTTCACCGACCCATGCTTACCCGCGTTCGGGGTCAACGGCTGCGGCATGGCGTTCGACCCGCACACGGCGGGCGAGGACTGGTCCAAGCACCCGCGGGCGGTCCGCGGCGCCGTCGACGACTTCTTCTCGGGGACGGCCTACGCCGCGCCCGACCTGCAGAAGTGCCCGCGGCAGGTCGTCGTGACGTACCGTGAGCGGGGGTGGAACTCGTGGATGGTGGCTAAGTAGGTGTGTATCAAATACCGACGCCGTGCAGACGTGTTCGCGTCGCGCGACGGCGTTTGTGAGTTGAAAATTCGGGTTTTTCAAGCCGAGTCAAGCCGCCGCGCAAGCCCAATAACTCACCGCAAAACGCAAGATGATCCTCACAACATGCGCCGCCTGCGCCGCCCCACTGGCCCACGACGCGCCGCGTTGCGTTAGATGTAAGTTGCGCTACTGCAACGCCACTTGCCAACATGACCACTGGCGCCGCGGCCACAAGCAGATGTGTAAGAAAATACACCGCGGCGGCAACGCGGAGCAATACCACGCCGACAAAAAATACAAGGAGGCCGTCGCGGAGGCCGTCGAGGCGTGCGCGGACGACACGAAGGGCCAGACGTGTTATATTTGCACGCAAGCCCTCCATTGGAAAACGAAGGAGGGTCTCGTGCGCGGGTGCTCTTGCCGTGGGACGGCGGGCTTCGCGCACGTGTCGTGCCTGGCGGAGCAGGCGAAGATTTTGATGGACGAGGCCGAGGAGAACAATTTGGATGCCAAGGCGTTGAATGAGAGGTTTGAACGGTGGTACACGTGTAGCCTGTGTGAGCAACGGTACCACGGCGTCGTAATGAACGCACTCGGGTGGGCGTGCTGGAAGAAGTACGTGGGCCGGCCGGAGACGGACCAGCTTCGGCAAATAGCGATTTCGATTCTTGGTAACGGTTTACAAAATGCGGAACAATACGAGGAGGCGTTGTCCGTGCAAGAGGCGGAGTTGTCTATGCTGCGGCGACTTTGCGCATCAGAACAGTCATTGCTCGATACTCAGAGCAATCTTGCGATTTCGTACCTTCAGCTTGAACGGCTCGAACAGGCCGTAAATGCGTTTCGAGGTGTATATTCCGGACGTTTGAAGCTCGACGGCGAGGAACATGAGAACACCCTCATTGCGGCCAACAACTACGCGGACTCCCTTAATGGTCTCAAGCGCTTCAAAGAAGCCAAATCACTGTTGCGCAAAACGATGCCCGTAGCACGACGCGTTCTCGGAGAGGGGAATGAACACACGCTCAAGATGAGGTGGGTTTACGCGCGGGCGCTCTACTCGGACCCCGACGCCACGCTCGACGATGTCCGCGAGAGCGTGGAGACGCTCGAGGACGCTGAACGGATCGCGCGGCGCGTGCTCGGCGGCGCGCACCCTATTACAAAAGAAATGGGGAACGACCTGGGAACTACGCGAGCCGTGCTCCTCCGCGCCTGCGAGACGCTGTCGCCGCCGGGGAGTGCCTAAGCCCAGTACTAGCCCAAGATACTAGCCCCTGACTGAAAACTACACATAACCCTCCTTAGGTCGCCCACCCCGCCCCCGGCACCAGCCAGTCCGGGGCCGGCGGCGCGCCCCCCGACTTCTTCGACCCGGCCTCGGATTTTTTGCCACGCGACGACCGCGACCGCTTCGACCGCTTCGAGGATTTTGATTTTGTCGAGCCGCCGCTCGCCACGGAGCCGTCGTCCGGCGCGACCTTGGCCTTCTTGACGGAATCGTCGCTCTTCTTCCCCGCGAGGCGCTGTTGGAGTTTGCCGGCCCAGGAGTTGTCCACCACTACTTTAGGGGTGAAGTTCAATGGTGGTTTTGGTGCATCTAACAACATCTCGGCCATCTCGTCCAACGTCAGGACGCGGCCGGCCGCCCCGAGCGACAGATCCTTCAACTCCCCAGCAAATCTTTCCTTCATCAAACAGTTCTCGCACTTCTGGCCGCCCGTGCAGATGATGCACTCCATGTCCTTGCCGCCTCTCCCATACTTGTCGTACTCCAGGGCGAAGGTCTCCCGTTCCCTCAAAATGTCCGCATTCTGCGCGTCGCTCAAAATAGCGCGCTTGTAGACGCGGTTGATGTCCGCCGGGTCCGACAGCGGTCGTATGATGGCCACGGTGCAGTGCTTGCCGCAGACTACTCTGCTACATCGTCCGACAGAACCCTGCACGCCGATGATCCCGAAGACCTCCAACTGCGCGAAATGGAGAAAGTTGAACCCTTCCAGCTGCACGCGGATGTACCGCGCCGAGATGTTCTCGGGGACGTGCCACGTCGTGCATCTTTTATCCCTAGCGATCTGGCCGCGCCACACTTTGCCCGAGAGCGTTGATCAGGGAGGACCCGCCGACTTCGTCGGAGTAGGGCTTTTGCGACGCCATGATCCAGCACGGGACTAACCGAGAAGAATATTTGTCCCTAGCCATCGTCTGGTCCGGCGGCTCGTCCGTGCGGTTCCACAGCTTCACAATGTGCAAATTCGCAAAATCGCCCAGGTCGACCTCCCACCAGGCTTGGGGGTCCTGTTGGGTGGACGTGCAGAGTTCTGGTGAACTACCATCACAATTTCCATCGACGGCCACATGAGCGTCCTGGCCGCCGTAGCAGCTTGATTGTCTTGCGGGTCTTCCTAAAGCCAAATTCCCAGGCCGCGAATAGATACAAGCGGCGAGCGTGGGCTCCGCCAAAAATCTAACTTTAGGATGGGCCGCGCAGCACCCGTCGTCGTTCATGCCCCAGCAGTAGAGCTCGCCCTCCGACGTCACGACGCCACTATGGGCGAATCCGGCAGAAGCCTGGACGGCCTGGACACTCGCGAGTTCGCCCATGACGCGATCAAAAGCCGGATGAAATAGACCTAAGACGGACGCCGAGCCGGCGGCGAAGACCTGGCCACCTTGTTTTTCCTTCATTCGATTCGTTCCCGTCCCGGTCCAGACTTCTTCAATTAATGTGACTGCTAGGGTATGGGCGTTGCCACAAGACACATCTCCTATTCTATGGCCGGCCTCAAAGAGAGCGTCCACTCGTCGCGGGGACCAGTGCGTCGCCAGACCTTCCCTCCCAAGGCCTAGTCGGCCACCATCACCGCAGCCCCAGACGAACAGTTCACCATCAGTGGTGGTAGCCGCGGTGTGCGCCGCGCCGCAGGACACTGTCCTCAACAGGGGTCGGTTCTTCGGTCTTAGTGGCAGGTGGACCGGGAGTGAGGCGTAGCACTCCTCCTCTTTTGCCGCTAATCCTAAACCGAGCTTGCCGGAGGCCGCCGAGCCCCAGACATACAAGTCCCTCGACGTCGTCACGCAGGCCATGTGCGAGTAGCCGCAGGCTGTGGTCAACACTGGCGTCGAGGCCAATGCTTGCACGACGGTCGGTCGCGTCGCGTCCGCTCGCGGGTCCCCATTTTCCGTAATATCCAATCCTAGTCTCCCACCAGACCCGAGGCCCCACGTGTACAACGCTCCAGACTGATGCACCGCCGCAAAATGCTGCGCGCCGCCCGCTATTTGTTTTATGGCCGCGTAGCCCTGGGCTATTTTATGACCGGCACCCCTTGCCGTAATACCACCGGACTCAATAACAATGGAGTTGCCACGAGCGGTCCTTTCCGGAGAAGTAGCTTCAGCGGCCTCCTTGACCTGCTGGCGCCAGGCCTCGTAGGCGTGCTCGCGCTTGGCGATGTTTTCCACAACTTCCGTTTGTTTCTTTTGTCGGTCCCTCGCATCTTCTTCCGCTTGAATCTCGCGCAGGGGCGCCCACATCTTCGTGATGTCTACCACTAACCTTTTTGCTAGAGCTACGCGTCGCACCTTCTTCAATTCCCTAATCTCTTCTTCGAGCTCGTGAATCCGCCGATGGGCCCGCTCGCCCAGCACCCGCTTCTCCAGCATGATATCTCTATGTAACAGATCACAAAGCATGAGCTTCGTCATCTCCTCGGGCTGCTTGCCCCGCACTTCTAGGGAGGTGACGATCCAGTTATAATCGACGTTTGGGAGGCACTCGTCGGCATAAAATTTTCTCCTGTCTACGTCGGGCGGTGGGGCCGACCACTTGCCGTAGTACGTCAAGACGACTTTCAGCGCTTCGCTGCCATCATTAAGTTCTCCTAGCTCGTCGACTTCTGGTGGGGGCGGCTCGGGCTTGAACCGCGTCCCTAGGAGTAATTGGGACCTTGGAGTCGTATCCCCGCGCCAGTGCGTCTGCCAGTGGGCGTCGGGCTCGATCTCGTACCACCAGTGGTCCGAACCGCCCCAGGTCCACAATTCCCCGAGGTCCGACTGTGCGAGTATCACCGTGTCACTGATGGCAGCATCATACACCCGCTTGCCCCACAGCTTCGCCGCATTTTCACCCACAACCAAATCATTAAACGGCGACGACGCGAGCTCGTTCTTCAGCGCTTCCACGTCGATGGCGTCTTTTGTCTCCAATGAGTCCATCTTCCGGTCCGGGTCAAAGTCCGCCTTACCCGCGGTCACTCGTCGCGTCCAGAGCTTCTGCACGATTTCATGCGTCCCGTCCTTCTCGCCCTGGGCGCCGAACTGTCCTCTAGCACCCCGACCAAACACGTAGATCTGACCGGCCGCGTCCAGAGCCTTGCACAATTCAATCTGCGCCCGTCGCCTCGCATGCTTAATGTACTCGTTCTTCTGGTCGAGGATGGCCCGCCACGTCCGCCACCGCTCGGCCTCGGCCATGGCCCGCCGCTCCTGCTCCTCCTCTTCGTCTAGACATTTTTCTAAAATACGTTCGAGCTTCTTGCGGGAAGCGAATTTCGGCACGTCGACACCTCTGTCAGTAAGTTCCTTCTTCACGTCGGCGACAGCGAGCCAGATCTGTCTAAATTCGTCGTAGTCAATCTCCCCCGACTGATCTTTATCATACTTCAGGAACAACCGCTCCTGGTTCGCGTCAGACACCTCGAGCTTGAGGTACTCGAGCACGAAGTAGAACTCGTCCTCGTTAATATTGCCCGACCCGTCCTCGTCGAACATCTCGAACGCGTCGATCGGTGTCAACAACGCGTTCGGCGCGAAGCCGATCGGGTTGCCGTTGTTCGGGTCGCAGGCAAACAACGCGACGCGGAACTCCTCGAAGTCGATCTGGCCACTGTCGTCGACGTCGCACATCTTGAAGTACTTGACGGCCTTGGCGGAGGACATGTGTATTTTTAACTTTTTGAGCATAACCTTAAATTCTTCCAGGTCGATTTCACCAGATCCATCGGTATCGAAGCGCTTGAACACTTCTTCCGGGGGCATTTTGGACCAGTCGATGCCGTCGTCGTCGTCGTCGTCTTCCTCTTGCTGGGCCGCTTGGCGTCGCGTGCCGGTCGTCTCCGTATTTACTGTTTGGTCGTCCGCCGCGCCGGGGGCGCCGCCGACCATCCTATTACTGTTCTTCCAGGGGAGGAGCGAGCGGGGCCGGCGCGGTGCTTCGTCGTCGTTGGCATCGTCGTCGTCGTCGGGGCTCACGCGCCGCCGGCGTGTCCGCCTCATGGTGGTCGGTGTGACACTGGGCCCAGGCAGCCCTTGCTGCGGGCCACAGGCGCGTCCGACGTCCGACAGCTGCCCTCGGCTGAAGCCCTCGGCCGGAGCCCTGCTCCTGGGCGCGTATAAGGCCGTAAAGGCTGCCCACCGGCCGCGCTGCGTATCTCTAGTATGTTTATGCACGCTAATAATCTCAGCCGAGCGCGACTCAGCGGGCGGCTATTGGGCGTCCACACGGCAAGCCAACGCGCTGAAAGAGACTCCCACGTTTATTTGCTGCTGCCACGCGCAACATTAGCCCGGCGCCGCCCCTGCGCTGTGATTATAAAAGGCCGCCCCTCGCCGCCTGCCCTGGGCCCGCGCGCGCACTCGCGGCCCGCTGTCGCCGAGCACCCAAGCCCAACACACAACGATGCCGCGTTATTTCTGTGATTATTGTGATGTGTACCTTACGCACGACTCCGCGCCCGGTCGAAAGCAGCACATCCGGGGCTGGAAGCATCGGGAAAATGTGAAGCAGTACTACGAGCAGTACATGAAGCAGTTTTATGAACAAAATAGCGGCATGGGAATGATGCCTCCGGGTATGGCGATGGGCTCGCTCGGAGCGCTGACCGCGGGCCGCGCGCCCGTGGGTCTGCTCGGTCATCGCCCGGGCGTCGCCCCACCATTAGCGCTCGTGGGCGCGCCCGGCTCGATCCCGCGGCCACCGCTCGGCTACCCGCGGCCGCCGCTGGGCGTGCCTCCCCCTATGGGGTCGATTCCTGTGTGGAAATCAACCAGTGTGTCGGCGTGCACCCGACAATTCTTCGCTAAGTCATTTCTCGGCAATGACGCGGCCGTCCTGGCTCGGTCGAGCGGCGAGGAACCGGCATCGCCACGCCATCGAGCAGGTGTAGCGTCGATGGCGTGGAGGACGACGCGATGATTCAGCACGAACGCGCCGTAAAATTTTGATTTCCACACAGGTCGATTCCTCCGCCGCCGCGGCCGCCGGGCTTTCCCCCCGGTATGGCCATGCCGGGCATGCCTCCGATGGGCTTCCCGCCGCCGCCGGGCTCGCAGCTGTGTGGAATCAACCAGCGAGCTAGGCTGTCTCATCACGTCGATGGCGTGGGGCGCCCGAAATTTTATTTCCACGCAGGCTCGATCCCGCCACCGCCAGGATCCGTGCCACGGCCTCCGTTCCCCATGTCAGGCTTTCCGGGAGGACTCCCTCCTCCCCCGCCGGGGCCGCCTCCGCCGCGCCCTCCCTAAATCACTCGAAGTTTCAACACATACTCTTAGAGGTCGAGCGTCAGGGCGATGGGCTGCAGCGTCGGCGCGGGCGTCGGCGGCGCGACGCACATGGCCGCGCGCACGGCGGCCGCGTCCGTCACGGCGACGTCCAGCGCCGCGGCCGGATTACATTCGTAACCAGCGTCGCAGAAGACCATGTGGCGCATCGCCCCCGGGCACCGGAAGACGCCGCGCTCGATGATTGCGGAGCAGTGCCAGACGGCCTCGTCCGCGGTTTCGCACTCACGAGGGGCCGAGCAACTATCCACGAGCTGCGCCGTGTCAAAGGCCTCCGCGGTGTAGTGGCGCTGCCGCTCCACGACGAGCGGCTTGACGACACTTCCGAGACCGAGGCCCTCGAGGCAGAGCGCCTCCGTGTGCTCGCCCAGCAGTCTGTTCGCCTCCGGTGCGGCCCAGATAGCTTTCCCGGACTCAGCGTTCACGAAGGCTGGATCGTCGTAGTAAACGCATTGAGTCGCGGCCTCGGCCGCCGTCGTCGCGCCGCAGACTGGCGGCGCCGCGGCCTTGACGGAGACGAGGCCTCCCGCGTCGAAGACGTACACATACGCTTGGGCGGCCTCGACGTTCCCATGAATCCAAACGTGGTAGTCAGTGGCCCGAAAGGGCTTGATAGAGATAAACTCAAGACCTTCACCGGCAATGGTGTGGGTCGCGTCGCCACAGTTCGGCCTGCCCGCGCTCACCAAGCACCGCTCGTCGTCGTCGGCTCGAAAGCCTAGGCGCAAATCAAGGTCCGTGCCGGCCGTCGCCCACACGAGCGCGACGACAACTTCGTCGGCCGCCAGCTGGCCGGTCAAGGGTAGCAGCGCCGTGCCCGGGTGCGCGAGCGTCGCTTTTGTCGTACCCGCGCAAGCACCATCGCAAGTCGCTTCGACGAAGGCGCCGTCCGGGACAGTGCCAAAGAATGAAGCGTCAGCGGCGCTCGCACCCACGGCGAGCGGCGCGCCGACGCTCGCCGTATCCACAACGACTAAGCTGGAGCCGTCGACGAGGTCGAGACCACACGTCCCGCTGACGGACTCGAGGCCCCCTTTGCGCGTACCGGCAGATAGACACACGACAGTGGCCGTCGCGGACGCAACGGGCGTCGTAGGCATGCTCGTGGTAGGTTGCGGTGTGGAAGGTTTCGATGTCGGCGCGGCCGTCGGCGCCGTGGACAGCGTCGGCGCCAACGACGGCGGCGCCGTCGGCGGCGGCGACGGTTGGGTCGTAGGCAGCGACGTCGGCGTCAATGACGGCGCGGGCGACGTAGGTGGCAGTGTCGACGGCATCGGCGACGGCGGTGTGGTCGGCAGCGGCGACGGAGCCAGGGTCGGATTTGACGATGGCAGATTCGTAGGAGCGACCGAAGGCAGCGGCGACGGCGCGTGCGTAGGACTCGCAGACGTCGGTCCGGCGGTCGTCGGCGCGCGAGTCGGGCGCGGAGTTGGCACCTTGGGCGTCGGCGCCGCCGTCGTCGGGACGTAGGAGGGCGCATACGACGGCTTGAGCGAGGGCGCGGCGGTCGGCGCCGACGACGCCGGCGATGGCGTCGGCGCAAGCGTCGGGGCCGAGGTCGGCGTCAGCGTCGGCGCCGGCACCGGAAGCGCCGTCGGCGCAAGAGACGGCGCGGACGTCGGGATGGACGATGGCCGCGGCGTCGGGGTCACGCTCGGCGCTGGACTCGGTGCCGGTGTCGGCCGCACGGACGGCTGCGCTGAGGGCTGCGGCGTCGTCGGAGAGGCGGTCGAGGGAGGTGATGTCGAAGGGGGCAGCGTCGCCGAGCTTAGATAGGCGGCCCCCACAACGTGCGCCGAGACCGGTTGGTCGCAGGCGCAGGGCACGCCTTCGTACGCGTCGACGCGGAGCTCCGCGCCCGTCGCCGCGGGAAGCCCGGAGCAGGTCCCGTAGCCGCCCCCATAGATGCGCGCGCCGGCCCAGCACTGGCACGTCGACGACGCCGAGTACTTCGCCGCGTAGATCGCGCAGAGGTCCACGCCGTGCGCCGCACAATATAACGCGGAGACGGGCGCGTGCGTCGTGCCGTCCGCGCAGTGGTCCCCGATCGAACTGTTGGACGACGAGGCCCAGTAGTAGCCCGAAGACGTAGGGAGGGCGGTGGCGCCGAGGACGACGCTCTTCGTGTACGTCGAGTAGCCCTCCTTGGAGAACGATAATGAGGCCGTGCTCCCGTGCTGGCGGACGTCGTAGGGCACCTCGATGGCGTAGGCGCCGTCGGTTTTTGTAGTGACGGCGTCCGCGTAGGCGCACCCGGGCGCGTCGACCGACACCGAAGCGTCGCTCACGCCCGCCGCCCAGCAGTCGCCCCCGCAGCCCGCCTTGACGACTCTCCCATGAAACACGTGCGTGAGCTGCGTCGTCGCCTTGATTTTCAGATCATGGCTCACGCCCGCCACGGTGCAGATGCCGCAACTTACGTCATCCAATGAAAACGTCAACGCGTACGTCTCGTCGACGCACCCGGGGCAGAACTCGAAGGTCGCGAGCGCTTGCGCCACCGCGTCGGCCGCGCCCCGCAGTTTGTACGAAGAGGTGCCGTTCGCATAAGAGGACGAGGTGACCAGGGAATTATCCGAGAAGGTCAAGGACCCGAAGCCGTCGACGGACGCCCGCACGACGACGTCGCAGTCCTTGGCCCTCTCGTCACTCTGCAAAACGACGACGTTTTCGTACGTCTTGCACGCGCCCGACGTCGCCGCGACGTCAAAAACATCGGTGCTGCAGCCCGTCCAGCCCGTCGGGCAGGTGTCGGCGCCCCAGCCGGGGACCGCCGCGATCGCCGCGGCTTTACTCTGGCACGTCGCGACGCCGTCGAGCTCCCTTATACAATTGTCGTCCGCCGGCTGATCGATCCAGCGCGCGCAGCCCTCGCAGCTCAGGGGTTGCAGGAACTGGTGCAGCGCCATGACGCAGCCGTTCGAGGGGGCGCTCGTCGTCGGCGTCGACGACGGCTGCGGCGTCGTGGGCGCGGGCGTCGGCGTTACCGAAGGCGCGGGCGTCGGTCTTACCGAAGGCGCGGGCGTCGGTCGCAAGCTAGGACTCACGGACGGGTGGGACGACGGCCGCGGCGAGGGCGCCGTCGGCGTCGACGACGGTTGTGCCGTCGGAAGCGACGTCGGCAGGGCCGTGGGCGCCGGGCAAGTCCCGTTCGCGTCCTCTTGCGCGACGCCGCAAGCCGTCGCGGCGCACGGCGTCTCGTAGAACAGGCTGCTCACGTGGTCGGGAAACCCGTCGTCGTCGTCGTCGATCGTCAGGACCATGTCGGCGTCGACGCACCAGCCGAGGTACTGGTCGAACGCCTTGGCGAATTGGAACATCGAGTGCATCCGCGTGACGCTGGGAAAGCTCCAGGCGCTGAGCGGCTGGTTGAATTTCGTGGCGTTTTTGAACATCCCGTCCATGGCCGTGACGCTGGCGAGGTTCCAGGCGTCTAGCGGTCTGTTGAATTTTATTGCGTCTGCGAACATCCAAGACATGTCCCCGACGTTGGAGATGTCCCAATCATTGAGCGACTGGTTGAAGGATCGTGCACCCTCGAACATCTCCTCTAGCCGCGTCACGCCGGAGACGTCCCACGCGCCGATGGCCTGGTTGAACGCGAAGGCCCAGTCGAACATCCCGTACATGTCCTTGACGTTGGAAACGTCCCAGTTGCCGATCGGCCGGTTGAACGCGAAGGCGTCTTCGAACATATATCTCATATCCGTGACGCTCTCGACCCGCCATTTGCCGATGTCTCGGTTGAACGACGAGGCGCCGAAGAACATATCATACATCGTCGTGACGCTAGAGGTATCCCACGCGCTAATGTCGTCGTTGAAGGAGGCGGCATGGGCGAAGAGAGCCTCCATGTCCGTCACCGCGCTGGTCACCCACGTCGAAATGTGGCCGTACGTCGCCTCGGCGGCCGCCGCGTCCGCGAGCCACGCCGCGACGGCCGTGCGGATGGTGGTGTCGTCCATGGCGTAGCCCGTGCAGCCATCTTGCGTGACGCCGCACGACGTCGCCGCGCACGGCGTCTCGTAGAACAGGCTGCTCACGTCGTCGGGCTGGTCGTTTATCGCCAGGACCATGTCGGCGTCCACGCACCAGCCGAGGTCCTGGTCGAACGCCTTGGCGTAGCGGAACATCGAGTGCATCCGCGTGACGCTGGGAAAGCTCCATTCACTCAACGGCTGGTTGAACGACGTAGCGTTGTGGAACATGCCGTCCATGGCCGTGACGCTGGCGGGGTTCCAGGCGTCTAGCGGTTTGTTGAACGCCGAGGCGTCTTGGAACATCCAAGACATGTCCGTGACGCTGGAAATGTCCCAATCATTGAGCGACTGATTGAAGGATCGCGCCCCCAAGAACATGTCCTCGAGCGTCGTCACGCCCGAGGTATCCCACGCGCCGATGGCCTGGTTGAACGCGAAGGCGTCCTCGAACATTCCGTACATGTCCTCGACGTTGGAAACGTCCCAGCCGCCGATCGGTCGGTTGAACGCGTAGGCGTCGTCGAACATGTACTTCATCGACGTCACGCCAGAGACATCCCACGCGCCGATGTCCCCGTTGAATGACGGGGCGTCGAAGAACATATCATACATCGTCACGACGCTAGAGACATTCCACGCGCCGAGGTCCTGATTGAAAGACGAGGCGCCGACGAACATGTAGTGCGTCGTAGTGACGCTAGAGGTATCCCATGCGCCGATGGGCTGGTCGAAGGCCGAGGCGTCTTCGAACATGAATTCCATCGTCGTGACCTTGTCGACTTGCCAGCCGCCGATCGGTCGGTTGAACGACGAGGCGCCCCAGAACATCTCATACATCGTCGTGACGCTAGAGGTATCCCACGCGCTAATGTCGTCGTTGAAGGAGGCGGCATGGGCGAAGAGAGCCTCCATGTCCGTCACCGCGCTGGTCCCCCACGTCGAAATGTGGCCATATAACGCCTCGGCGGCGGCCGCGTCCGCGAGCCACGCCGCGACGGCCGTTCTGATGTTGCCGTCGGTCATGACGTTGTTCACGGTCGGGCGCGGCGCGGGCACAGGCGTCGGCAGGGACGTGGGGACCGCCGACGGGGCGTAGCTCGGCGCGCCGGTCGTCGGACGGGACGTGGGCAGCGGCTTCGGGGCGTAGGACGGCGCGGGCGTCGCGGGCGTCGGCAGCGGCGTCGGCCGCGACGACGGCACGGCGGACGGCGTGGAAGTCGAGGGAAGCGGCGTCGGCGCCGGCACCGGCATGGACGTCGGCGCCGAGGTCGGCACGAGGGGGGCGCGCGACGGCGCCGCAGAAGGATGCGCGGTGGGTCTCGGCGACGGCAGGCGCGAGGGCGCCGGCGATGGTTTCAAGGAAGGCGGCGACGAGCTTGGTGAAGAGGACGGCGCCGCCGTCGACGGACGCGCCGTCGACGGTATCGAGGACGGCATCGGCGACGGTAGGAATGATGGTTCCGGCGAAGGCTGGGATGTCGTAGGATACGGCGACACGGAGGGAGCCGGCGTGGGGTAGGGCCAGAACTCCGTGATCGGTTCTAGTAAAACCCTGTCGTTGCCTTCGTCCACCAGATCCGTTGGAGGGAGCCTATCTAGTAAAGTGGCGTTCTCGAAGGGCGCGTAGTCGCAGGTCAGCACGCCTCGCGCTTCGTTCGGCGGGACCCGCTTTCCCGTAGAAGCGAGGAGCACGGACAGCCCAATCACGACGAGGGCCACGCCAAACGACAGGGCGAGGGACCCGCTCACGGAGCTGTTCCGATGATGTAAAATACGTTTGCGGTCCCAACCATCGACGATCTTCGTGCGGACGTAGTGGGACGCCTTGACTAAGCCCATCAAAAGAATCAGCACGACTAACCCGCCGTAGACGAGGAAGAACCAGTTCGTCTCGATTAATACCTTCAGGGAGTTGCAACAGGGCCTTGAGTTGAGACACCCATAATAATCAACCTTGCAGCCACAACTCCCCTGCTCGTCGTCATATTCCCAGGCGAACACATTGGACGATGCGTCGTCGCACGTCACGGACCAGCCTTCGCCCGCGCCTCTTACATAGGAAGAATGCCGCCGCGCGTCGGACGCGTACTTGCGACAGCCGAGCACCGCATCCCACCAGTCCTCGCCTAATAGTTGCACGACGTCGTCGCAGCGCCTCTCAATAAGCGGTGGCAAGCGCGCGACGGCGGCGACCATGAGGGCGAAGGCGATGAGTATGGACGGGACGAGGAAGACGCCCATCCCCTCGAAGAGGGCTAATAGTCGAACGTTCTCGGTGTAACCGCCCCGCCACGCGACGGTACCAGAGAAGGCGGCGATCGCCGATATAATGACCGAGGCCCAGAGCGCACCATCAGAAGGCGCCGCGAACGCCGCGCCGTCCACCGCGTCTTTGTAACGCAGCGTGAGACTGGTAATGACGGCGCACGCCATCGCAAGGATACTGAGGAACGCACCGCCCCACTCGAGGCCGCTCTGCACGGTCTCGTAGACCGTGATGATTTTTATGGTTGGCAATAGAGGCAGTAAGCCGAGTACGGCGAGGACCAACAGTGAGATCCCATGTCCTAGGAGCCAATTCATTAATTCCCGGCCGGCGGCGCCTTCCTCACCATCAAAGTACTCGGCGAAGCGCCCGGGCCGTCGTTCCGCGAGGTTCGCCGCGTGCGTCTCACCCAGCCGCCGGTTGGCTATCAAACCAGCGCCGCAGCCCAAGCATAGGATGGCGAGGAACAACCAGACATAAAGGCAGCACTCGAGCAGGCGCTGGCCCGGCGTGTCCGCGGGCGCCTCGACGCACTTGCCCTCTTCGTTGACCGCGCGCGCGACCTCGAGGGACGTCCCACCTTCCTTCAAGGCGCGCCGCGCCTCGTCCAGGCGGATCAGGCGGCGGAGCGGGGTCTCCTCCGCGAGCTGCTGGTGCGCGTGCGCGACGGGTCTCGGCTCGAAATAGGCCTCGAGGTCCCGCCGGACCCGGAGGCACGCGACGACGCAAACGGCGCCGACGAGAGCGTGCGCAAAACCTAGCAACGTGGGCGCGAGGAAGAGCGCCAGGTTCGACCGCCCGTAGCGCCAGGCGCCCGACGCGCCGAGCGCCCCACCACATAAGCAAAGTGCGGCGCCCATCGCACCCAACACTACGATGGCCGGCTGGCGCTCGCGCACGTACTGCGCCGGCGTCTGCGTGCCGTCGAGCTTCGCCCGGTAGGGCTCGTAGGCGTCCTCGGCGGGCGCCTCCTTGCACTCCTCCCTATAAGGGGAAATCGGTGGCTCTGTATGTTCATCAGACGAGGACGAGGTATCGAGGGTCAGAGGAGGCGGCGCCTGCTCGTCGTGCTGGCGCACGGCCTCCCTTACGAGTTCGAGAGATTGATGAGCCTCCTTGCGGTGGCTCTCCCTCAAGGCGGATTGTGCAGCTTGATGAGCAGCCTCGCCGTCGTGCCGCGGCGTCCTCGGCGTTTCTTCTGCGGCGAGCTCGTCGTGTAGCTCCTGGTGCGCGTGCGCTAATGTAGCAAGCGTCTCGCGCTCGGCTGCCGCCTCTGCGCGATCCAAATCGCGTTCTATGCGACGCCGCGTCGACTTCGAGGGCGTGCTCTTTAGCACATTTTCTCTCGTTTTCGCGTAGGCCTCTTTTCTTTTACTGTGTTCCTTCTCCACCGTCTTCACGAAGGCCCGGTGCCGCGCGACGCTGCCGGGGCCCTGAGCTCTTGGTGTCGCGTCGCTCTCCTCATCCAAGGGATTGTGCACCGGTGCGTTTGTTAAGGGCGGCAGCTGCCTTGTGCGCGCGAGCTGCGCTAATGAACTACTGAGGTCCTGGCGGCGTCCTTCTTCCGCTAAATCAGCGAGGGCGCTGCGGACGTAGGTCCAGCCGGACGGCGCGACTTTCGCGACGCGCCGCGGCATTTCTTTATGCTGTTGGCCCAGCGGGTCACTTGGCTTTGGTGTTTATGCTTATCCGTTAAGCCGCTGCATCGTTTGCGCGTGTGGTGCAGCGATGACGTGCTACTCCGCGCTTCTTATGATGCAAGGGCAGCCGGCGGCTGTGCAGGATTGCGCGCCTTTACGGTCGCGCTGCGCGCCCGTTGCGACGGCGGTTTGCGCCGGGTTCGCAGATCACCGACCCGAGTTACGCCTCTCCCCCGAGGTCCGGAGCCCTCGGATGACTATTGGCACGCTGCGGAAGGCTGGGACCGGCGTTCGCTGGTTTTCCGAGCCGCGACTCCAAAGTGGGAGTCTACAAGCCCGTACTATTACGACGCCACGACGACGCCGCCGCGGCGACAAGGTACACACATTACTACGCCCCCGACGACGAAAAGCACAGGAGGTGGTAGAGGAGCCGCGCCGTCAGGTGGTTGTACTTCGGCGCGAGGTGCAGACAGTCCAGCAGGCACGCGGCGCCCGTCTTCCGCCGGCAGCACTTGGCCTGCCGCGCCGTGACGGCGCCGTCGCACGCGTTTCGTTGAATCGGCGCGGTGCTCCCGGGATGCGCCCGCCAGTCGTCTCTGACGAGCTCGAAGAGGGGCAGCACACTTCCACAACTCGTCTCCTTGACCACGGCCCGGAGCACGTCGTTGCGCCACCTTTGTTTAGGTAATGCGGCGTCGTGCGTTAACGCGTGGGACGAGCACTTCAGCGGCCACGTCAAACAGTTCGAGGCGTAGGGCGGGCAGCCCCCGTCGTAGTTCAGCTGCATCATCTCCTCGTGCGTGCCTGTTGATACCGGAAAATGCGTCGCGCTATTTTCGCGCCAAATGAGCGTCGCCCTTTTTCTATCTCTGCCGCGTTTCATCCAAGCGCAAAAGGACCGCAGGTCTCTCTCATATCGCGACGCGTTCTTGTAGTGCGGCCCGAAGCTCACTAAAATAACATCGCGCGGCCCGAACCTTACGGTCTCGTCGATGTCCTCTAATCGATCGAGGTCCACCCTTCCGAGCTTGAACCTCTCCAAGACCTCCATACCACTTTCCGTGAGCCGCCTCCGAAAGTCGCGCTGCTTCCAGTACCGAGGGTGGCGTTTTTTGGGACGTGCAATAAACTCTTCCTTTGATGGTGCCTTGTCCATGGAAAACACGTCGCCGTGCTCCGTCTTGGTCGCGGCGTGGCCCGCATGTCCTAACATACCTAACAAGGCCTTGGAGACCTGCTCCGCGAGCGAGTCGCCCAGAAAGGCCAATCGTCGTCCTGAAAAGCACCTTCCGATCGCGTCGCGCGCGTCGAAGCGCCTTAACCTACATTGATCCGGCAAATACTCGTGGACCGGCCGTTCGTAGGCCTCCGACGCGTCCGCTCTACGTAATCGTTCGGACTCCGTTTTGTCCCAGCCGTACGCGTCGCCTCTGGCGAAGGGCGAGAGGCGCCAGGTACCGGGCAGGCCTTCACTTAAATCCGTGGCGTTGCAGGGTCTCAATGAACGGCGTTTGAGCTCGGCCTCCTGGAACTTGCGAATCTGATACATCCGTCTTGCATGCGCTAGCGTGAGGAGCAGCATGCACAGCATTCTGTTATTTATGCAGCCCATCGCTGCGTCCGTCGCGGCATGTCGCTGTGGTTTTGCTCGGGGGTGCTCTGGTGGTGGTGTGACGGCTTTGGGCAGCACTGCTGCGTCGGCGGCGTCCGCAGCAAAGACCTTGCTAGTGTCTTACTGGCCGCTAGATAATAATGAGAGCTTATGATGACTTGGAAGCCCTACGCCGTCGCCGCGGCGCCCGGAGCGTTCAGTTCGGCGCGCAGAAACGCGACGCCCGTGGCGTTGGAGGGAAAGACGCTCGCGTAGCCGGGGCCGGGTTGCCAGATCTCGAAGGGGAGGTGTCGCTGGGAGTCGGGGTCCCATAGATATCCCGTGCGCGAGGAGTCCACCTTTTCGCAGGCGACGTAGCGTGCGCCCGGTAGTAATTGCCGGGCGAAGCGGGGCACCTGCGCCGCAAAATGATCGAGCAGCGACTGCAGAGGGAGGTGCGGCATGAGGGTCATGTCCACGGCGGTCTTCGAAATCCGCACCGTGTCCGTCCCGACGACTGTGAGCGTCTGTAGCGCAAAGACGACGGGTTTGTCGACCTCGCAGCCGCAGAGACCTAGAGCGACGGCGTCCAGACCGCCGTTGGATGACGGTGACTCCCGGAAGAAATTCGCGATGTTCGTCAGGTCAGCCGGCGCCGGGGGCCGATCGCCGTCCGGGACCTCGGAGAGGTGGCGCAGATCGTATGAGTTGAGCTGGTCCCGGGCGCCGAACATAAAAAGGCGGACGCCCGCGAGGAGGGGGACGTGGTCGGCGGGGACAGACGCGGCCGCGGCGACCACGGGCGAAGGTTCGGTGCTCATCTCCATGGGCGCTGGCGCCGCGGCGGCGGGCGGCGGAGCGACGACAGGTGCCGGCGCGGGGGCGGTAGGACTCAGATGGCTTTTGTTGATGCTCAAGTGCGTTGCTTTTGCAGCTAGCGCTCGTGGCGTCGTTCTGCACTATCAGAGGATAATTTGTGACTACAACGACGCACCAACTCGCGCCGCAGACAAAGCTCTTTGCTTACTTTTGTGTGCCTCTATTGACTTGTAAAACGGGTTCGCGAGCCGCGCGATCCGTCCACGGCGTTGTTTTGCTCAAACGCAAGCCTCCGAGAGCTCAACAAAAAGAGAGCTCCGCTCAAAAACGCCAAACTGGCGATTCCCAAATCACGCGTGGACGGCATCCACCCGGCTAATACGCCCGCACACGATCGCCGAGACAGAAGGGAGGTGCAACTCGTGCACAACCGTGTCCATGTATCACTCTGCCGTAACGACTTGTCGAGATTTCAAGCCTGAGCCCTAAAAGCAATGCAGCCAATCGCTTGCCGGCATGTTTTAGCCGGCGGTTTCGGTACGCGAGAGGCGAAATGTAGTCGTGCGCGACGCCACCGCCGCGGTGCCCCCGCGGTCGCAGTTTGGAAGCGCGTCGCGAAGAGACGGCGGACGGCGCCGGCCCGGATGATCAATTGGTATGCGCACAGGCGATGGCCCCGTCCATCCTCACGAACCTCGGCTGCGCCGGCGGCGCCGCCGTGATCACGGTCACGTTCATCCACCCCATCGACACGGTGAAGACGCGTTTACAAGTGTCGGGCACCGGCAACGCGCGGAACTACGCGGAGTTGGGCCTGGCCGGCACGTGCTCGACGATCGCCAAGGAGGAGGGCATCGCCGCCTTCTGGAAGGGCATCCCCGCCGCGTGGATGCGCGAGGCGTCGTACACGTCGTTCCGGCTGGGCCTCTACGCGCCGCTCAAGCACGCGTTCGGGGCCGACAAGCCGGACTCGCCGTTCATCATGAAGTTCGCGGCGGGCGGCGCGAGCGGCGGCCTCGGCTCCATCGTCGGCAACCCCTTCGACATCCTCAAGACGAAGATGATGGCGTCCGAGACGGGTCTCGGATTGGGCGCGACCGCGTCGTCCATCTACACCAACCAGGGCCTCATCGGCTTCTACAAGGGCATCGACGCGAACATCATGCGCGCGATCGTGAACAACGGCACGAAGATGGCCTGCTACGACACCTCGAAAGGCCTCGTCAAGGACTACGCCCCTTCTCCCTTGAACGAGGGCGTGCCCATGCAGGCCTTAGCGTCATTCATCGCGGGCTTCTTCATGACGTGCACGGTCGCGCCCTTCGACATCTGCCGCACGCGGCTCATGAACCAGCCCGCGGACAAGCCCAAGGTTTATTTTAACCTCTTCGACACGTTCGCGAAGATCGCGACGCAGGAGGGGCCGCCGGCGCTCTGGCGCGGATTTATACCTATGTGGGCTAGAATCGCGCCGACGACGACCCTCCAGCTCCTCTTCTTCGAGAAGTTCTCCAAGTTGGCGGGCATCTCGGCGACGTAGTCATACCCCCTCCTGCCCCCGTCTATAGTTCGATCTTGAAAACTTTACTCCTCTCTAGGCTCCCCGGGCCGGAACTTCTCGCGCGCGGCGTCCGTCACAAGCGTCCGCTTCGTGACGGCGGCCGCGCCCTTCGACGGGTGGTTCTCGTGGCCGGGCGTCCGAAGCGTCGCGTGCGCGGTGCAGGACGCCTGGAGCGTCAGGAAGCACGGCGCCGCCTCGTGGAGCTCGAACGCGACGCCCGCGCACGCCACGATGAAGTGCCACGGGTGCCGCCGTGTGCCGCGCACCCAGGCGATGGACTCTGCGAACTTGTCCGCGCTCTTATCGACGTGGACCTCGCAGCCGAACGACTCCGACATGACCAGCATCGGCGCGGAGATGTAGTCCTCGAGCGTCCGGCTCAGCGGGACGAGGCCCATCGCGTCGCGGAAGAGCGCGCGCATCCGCCCGAGCCGCGGGACGAAAATCCGTTCGAGCTCACACACCTTGAAGAGCAGCTCGACGACGTCGCGCTTGTACGTGGCGTCGCGCCGCCACTTCTCATCGCGGTGGCAGAACGTGTGGTACGCGTCGCGGCCGAGGTCCTGCTTGTGCGCGTTGTGCCGCCGGTCGTAGCGGATGCCCTCGCAGTACTGGGCGCCCTGGACCGCGTCGCGCGCGGCGCTGACGTAGCGCTTGGCCGCGGTGACGGCGCGGTGGAACGCCGTGCGGCCCTCGGCGTCGAAGGCCGCGGCGACGGCGGCCGTCTCGCGGTCGAGGAACAAGGCCTTCACCGTGACTTGTCGCGGCGGCACGGCGCGATTCACGACCAGCGTCGTCGTCCGTAGGAACGTGAAGCCGAGCGCGCGGCAGGCCGCCTCGTCCGGCGTGGCCTTCGTGTCGAGCATGTGCTTGGCGAGCGCCTCGCCCCCGCGGACGTCCTCGACCTCGACGACCGCGCAGCGGCCATGGAGCAGCTTCACCGCCAGGTCCGGCTCCTCGCCCAGCGCGTCCCGGCCGGCGCGGCTGAGCCTTTTCAACATGTCGGGCGACGTCTGGCGCCAGCGCGCCCTTTCGATCAGCTCGTCCGCCGCGCGCGACCCCGCGGGATGAATCGTGATCTGCGGCGCCCGCGGCGCGTCGTCCTGCGGCGCCGGCGGCGGCGCCGCCATGCGCGCGCGCAGATCGTCCAGGCGCGCGCGCTGGTTCTCCGTCACGGGCTCTTCCGCGAAGCCGGTGAGCGGCGGCGGGCGCGGCGCGACGGCGCCGAAGGGGTCCTCGTCGCCGTCGCTCTCGTTCTCCTCCGAGGGCTTGGGCTCGGGCTCGGCGAGCGCGCGCGCCAAGTTGCCACGGGCGCGCTCGAGCGCCGCCGCGTCGTCCGGCGGCGTTGGAGGCCGCGGGGGTTCGACCTCGTCCGTCGTTGGCAGCGCCGCCGCCGCCGCGTCCTCCGGCGACGGCGCGGGCGTCAGTGGCGATGGCGACGGCGATGTCACCGACTCGTCTTCTATCTCCGACGGCGGCGGCAGCGGTGGCGCCCGCGCCGCGAGCGCGCGCGGGTTGGTCCCGAGCGCGCGCGCGCGCTGGTCCCCCAGCGCAGCGGATTGGTCCCGAGCGCGCGGGGATTGGTCCCGAGCTCGCGCGGCGTCGGCCGCCGCGCGGGCGCTGCTGGTGGCGGCGCCGGCGCCGCGGTCGGCGCGGCGGCCGCCGGAGCCGGCCGCGGCCGCTTCGGAGGGCTCTTGCGCTGCTTCGGTGGGCTCGGCACGGGCCGCTTCGGATGGCTTGGTCGCGGCGGCGACGCCCGCCGACCGACCAGCTTCTCGATCGCGCGCTTGACGCCGTTGTCGTTACCTCGCCGCCGCACGCTGTTGATCACAACGACGGCGTTTGCCGGGACGGTGTCGGGCGACGTGTTGCATTCCTTGCACGCGAGCGCGAGCTCGCCAAACGCGGTGACGCTGTCGTCGTAGGAGACGTCCGCGTCCTCGGCTACGCGCCGCGTCTTGTCCCAACCGCGTCGCACGGCCGCGAAGTCGAGGCCCGTGGCGTCCGTGATCGCCGCGAGGCTCGCCTCGACGTGCGCGGGATCGTCCTGCTGCGTGTGCCACCACAGCTTCTGCGGGTTCTGCGGCGCCGCCGCCGGCGCGTCCTCGGCAGACTGCTGCGACGACCATCGGTTGTCCTCCTGAGACCACGGCACCTCCGCCTCGCCGCTCGGCTGCGCTTCCATCGCATCCATGGCTGCCATGATCTCCTCGTCTTCCTGCGTGTTCGCCATCCTGTCGCAGCGCGGCCGGGCGCGCTGCGCCTGCAGCTCTGCAGCTCTGAACGCTGAACGCGCTAGATACGAGCTGTATCTCAACGCGCGGTTGAGAGCGCGGTACCGCAGCGATAGCGGCACTGCTGGAGGAGCAGCGCGTGTGTTCTTGCCCTCAGCGCTGAGCTTATCAGGCTCAATCACGACGGCCTGGAGATCGGTTCGGCTTGTGGGTAAGCTTGCTTTTGGCGCGCATGCGCTCTGGCACAGCTCTCGCGCGTGCCGGAGAAGCTGGTCCTCCGTGAGAGGCGTCGCGCTGCTTGCTAGTGTCTTACATGCCGCTAGCTAAGCACAGTCGACTGTGGCAAAATTTTACGCCATAACAGCGTCGGCCTGGCATCCGAGGCTATTCTGAGCTTGGCACAGTACCGTCGCAGCAGTCTCAGCACATCAGCGCTGCGAGTTGGCACTCTAGCAAGCCACAAGCTGTTGTCTCAAGGCGTGGGTCGGCTTGCATCGGCTATAAGGGCTGGGACCAGAGAGGCGCGAACGCCGTCGACGCGGCGACAAAAAAAACGCCGTCGACGCGGCTACAAGACGCCGTCGACGCGTAGGAAACAACCATGGCCACCGGCACGCACGCCGCGCGCGGCGAGCTCGCTTTGTTAGGAGCTTTGAGTATAGCCTTCGCCACGCTCACGCTCCGAGAAGCGAGCCCGCACGACGCCTTCGAAGTGATATCGAGGTTATTTTGGCGGTCGGCGTCAGCACGCCCTCCCATCCTCTTGGTGGTCATACTCGTAGGATGGGCGGGCGTCGTGCACTGCGGCCAAGTAGCCGGGTTAAGGCTCTCGAGAGCTTTGGGCGAGGGCGTGTTATCACCAAGAATCATTCTGCGGAGCGCTTTGGGTTTATTGGATGTGATACTGCTCTGTCGGCTGGTACCCTTCGTGGCCCAAGTGGTCTTCGAGACGGAGCACTTCGGGCGGTGGTGTTTGTTCTTCGATCTAGTGGCGTACGCCGCATGCATCCTACTCCTAGCGGCGCCACCCTCTGCTTGTTGTGGTAGTGATGAAGCGGGTTATTCCAGTGAAAGGTGTAAGGCCCACCAGCGCTACGACCACGGCTGGCTGTTGCAGACGGCCCACGGTCGAAGTTCATTGCTGAGAACTCTGATAGAATCTTTATGCGCGCCGTTCGCGCCCGTGACGTTCTGGCACGTCATCGTGGCCGACTATGTGCGGACTCGGCGTCCCGCGGTGCTGCGGTGCCTTCACGCCATCGACGCGCGTCGTCGCCATCTCCTGATGAAGTGGGTGGTCTCCTTTTCGATTTTGAGCCGATTCGGACCACGTCGGGGCTGCGCGGCGTGTCAGAGAGAGAGAGAGAGCGTCTTCGTGAGACCACGCCGCCGCGACGCCGTCGATGCGGCGGTCTCGTGACATGATCTCGACACAGGCCACGAGCATGGCCAAGGCACTCGGTGACGTCCACGTCACGGGTTGTGTCGCGTGGTACGCCGGTATTTCACCGGCCTACTCCCACCTCACAACAGATACGCACGGCGTCTTCTGGGAGGAGACCAGAGGGGCTTGCGTCACGTCCGAATTAAACGCGTGGGCGCTGGCCTTGCCCTTCTGGTGTCGTTTATTTCAATGCCTATCGGTACTACGACGTACGGGCGAGCCCAAGAACTTCTGGAACGCCGTGAAATACGCGACGGCGTTTCCTCTCGTCTATGCGGGGTACCTGGACCGACTCGCGCCGACCGATCAAACTCGTAGATTAGTAGTGTTGACGGCCTGTGTGCAATCCTCCGCAACCTTCGCCTGGGACCTGTGCATGGACTGGGGCCTCTTCAAGAAGCGGCGAGGGGGATTACTCTGTGGCATCTTCGAGGTCGACCAGATGAGGGAGCCGAAATCACTCGTTTTTTCGAAACGTAGCGATATGTTTATATATGCTGCTTATGCCGGTCTGGTGCTCTTCAACTTCAGTCTGAGGTTTGCCTGGGCTTTGGCGGTGTTCGGTCACGTGTCGACGCGCGGCATGGGCATGTTGTCGTTTGAAATTGCGGAATTGGCGAGGAGGACGGTCTGGGCGTTGTTTCGCATCGAGTGGGAGTATCATGAAAAAGGATGGCCCCTCGATACCGACTCAGATAACGAGGAGACGGAACAGCTCGTGGAGATGGTCGAGAAGGGCGGGGCGCGGAGCGCTTCTGAAGATTGAGTAAAAAGTATAAACGGTGTGAGTGAGCCGCGGCGACGGCGTCCATGCGACCGACTCTTTTTGGCTAAGGCTAAGGCTAGTTACGTCGCAGGGTTCCCCGTACCCCTCCCGCTCCCCCCGGGCCCACCCGTCCGGCTGGACTAGGCGACGTCGTCCGGGTCCAGGTCGACCTTCGTCGCCCCACACATGGCGCACGCCAGGAAGCCCGCCTCGGCCTCTACGTGCCGGTAGGTGCACGCGGGGCAGGTCCACGAGTTTTCGCCCTCGGCCGCGGCGTCGTTCGCTGGCGATTGCGGCGGCGGCGCGGCGGCGGGCGGCGCGGCCGGCGACGCGGGCGGGGCGACCGGCGAAGAAGGCGCCGGCGCCGGCGCCGCGCCGGCCTCGCGGTCTTCCATCGCGTCGATTAGCGCCAAAGTACCGGGCGACGCCGGCGGCGCCTCGTCCAAGTTGCGCATCCCCGCTATGGCTGCGACGGCGCCCGGCGACGCGGGCGGCGCGGCCGCGACGCGGGGCTTCTTCTGCGTTACGAACGGCTCCATGCCGCTTGGCTTTTTAGGTGCCCGCGGCGGCGGCACCGGCGGCGGCTTCTGCTTCTGCATATACCGATCCATGCCCTTGGGCGCCGGCGCCGGCGCCGCCGCGGACGGCGGCGGCGAGGGGGCGCGGCTGCCTCGCGCGAGGAACCGGTCCATAGCGCCCTGCGGCTCCCGCGCCTCGAAACAGCCGTCGCGGTGCCAGACGCGACACGCACGCGCCGCATTGACCGCGTTCTTGGCGATGGTCCACGCGTGAGCTTGGCTGAGGCACGGAAACTCGCGCAGGAGGTCCGCCTCGACCGTGTCGGCCGACGCGAGTGGCCCAAGCGGCTCGAAAGGGCGGCACGTCGCTGCGCCCCGCAGGGCCGCGTCCCAGGACCGGTTCTCCTCGGCAATGTAGTCTAGCGTCGCCTGTACCCCGTTGCGCGGCAGGCACAGTAACACGTCTTCGAACCATCGGATGAGATCATCTCCTCTCAATGACGTCGCCAGGGAAACCGGCCGGCGTTCTAGGAGGGCGGGCGCAATCGGCATGAGCTCCACCAGTTTGGCGCGCAACCACTCGACGGACCTCAATTTGGCGACACGCACGAGGACGTCCATGATGTCGCGGCGCCAGTCTCGGTGCGAGCGAAGCCGTTGGAGCTTGAGCGCAAGATTTCCGAGCTTCATGGCCGCGTGTAGATGCTTGTTCGTGGCGCCGATGGAGTCCATGCCTGCTATCACGTCGAAGATGCCTGGGTTTTCGGCGTCGTACCGATTGAGTTCGGGCAGCACTAATATTTGAGTAAAGAACAGGACGTCGCCCGTGAGCGAGAGGCGCCGGTCATCAGGGTCCACAATGCGCACCCCCATGATGCTGACCTGATTCTTGATTGTGTCGTTTAATACAGCGTCGACGCCCTTCCGACCACTACCACCTATGTCTTTGGCCTGAAACGCCATGCCCTCGTTTGCCAACCTATCGAAATCGACCACATCTCCTGAGTCGCCCAAACCCCGTGCCAATGGGTTGCCGTACACTCCAAGCAAGTTCAATTTGTAGAGCGCGGCGGCCACCGCCTCGCCGTGCGCGCCATCATAGCTCTCGCAGAGCACGTAGTTCCACTTTTTGCATAATCGGAAAAAGATCTCTTGAGCCCGCATGAGTTCTCCATCCCAGCCCCAGGAGCGCTCGGCGCCCTCGCCGCACGCAATGACCTGCGCGCCACTTAAGTGCCGTCGCCTGATCTCGCCGAGCGCTGCGACGCAGTAGGCAGCTTTGATCTTGTCGTCGTCGTACGGGGGCTTGCCGAAGAGCGTTTTCAAGGTGTCTGCGTCCTTCGTGTGGTTGAAGACTTCCGCAGCGAGGTCAAAGAACAGTATCAGGCCGCCGACAAACCTTCGCCGCCCGCCGACTTCCTAGTGGGCGGAGCCCCTGGGGGGGAGACACCGCGCGTCGCCGATTCATCGGCGGCGGGCGCGGGCCGCTTCTTTCATAACAGCGTACCTCCTTCTAAGCAGAACCGCCTCGGCAAACCCCCCCGAACATAGCTAGTCAGTAATGCGTGTACTTGGCTAGTGTCTTACAGGACGCTAGACTCCAGGCTCTCGGTCACTTTGTTTTTTGGCCTGTACGCACGGTTTCACGCTAGGAAATTACCCACAGTTCTCGCAGCCTCTCACTTGAGTCGGCTCCAGCCTCTGTTAAGTTGGCGTGCGCTTAAAGGACCCTCAGGCCGAGGGACACAATATCTCTGCAGCACGCGCTGTTCACTGGAGACGCGTCACGCACACAAAAATGGCCACGAAGAACCCCTTAGGCACGGCCCTCATCGACGACCTCCCGCCCGAAGAGGTCCCGTCGGGGAACAGCGGCTACGCGCCGCCGCCCGTCTCCTACGCGCCGCCACCGAGAAGAAACTTCATACAAGCCTTCCTCCAGCAGCACATTATCGTGCTCTACCTCATGTCCTTCGTGGGCTTTGTCATCGCCTGCTCGGCGATGTCGAAGGTTAATGGTATAGCAGCCAATAGAAACGGCAACGGGCCGAAGCCGGGCCCGGACGGCCGGGGCAAGGGCGGCGGCGGCGGCAAGCAGAGCCACTGGCTGGACCGGTGCCAGTACATGGGCGAAGCTTTATATGGCGATCCCGTCTATGAATACAACGGCCACCACTACCAGATCGTGGGCGGCAACTGGGCGCAGATCACGTGGCGCCAGGCCGAGATGGATGCTTGGGGGAGATGCTATGGCGGTGTCCCAGGGTACCTCGCCACGGTCGACGACGCGGCCGAGAACGCGTTTCTGCTCGGGAAGATGCTGGCCCACCAGGGCTTCGGCGTCGGGCAACGCCCGGCTGGATCGGGGCCAACGACATGACGAACGAGGGGACCTTCGAGTGGCTGGACGGTTTTAAGGGCGGCAGCGTCTTCTATCGAGATGGGCAGCCGGTCGCTGGCGCTTACAGCAACTTTTGGAAGGAGAACCGGACGAGAACGGCGAGAGGACGCGTCGGACGTACGCGACGGGCCAGTGGAACGACGACAGTTGCTACAAGCGGCGCCAGTTCTTCTTCGTCGAGTACGACGCGTGATCGTTCTTCCCTTCCCTGTATCCTGATGATGATTAAGTACGCCTCCCTTGTAGATTTCGTGGGGCTGGACGTCTGATCGATGGCGTGAGGGGCTGCACATCAGGCGTTCCGAGTTTGCTTGCTAGTGATTATTCACCGTCCGTGTGGTCGTCCGCCTAGATCATTTCTTCATCCCGTCGATGTTACGGTGCTAGTACTAGTGGGCGGAGCCCCTGGGGGGGAGACACCGCGCGTCGCCGATTCATCGGCGATCATTTCTTCACGCAGGGAGGAAATAATACCTAGCGTGTCGACATACTAGCAAATTCAAAGATACGCTTCGATAGCGTCAAAAGAATGACCCAAATTCAGAATATATCCTGGTCGTTCGCCGCGACCAAATATTTCAGAGTAGCGGCCCGGGAACATACCCTCGCGCCTCCCGGAAGGCACCGCCCGCGACATTCGCGGATGAGTCTTACGGCTCGCCAAAGTAGACCCGCGCTTGACGCCGCCATCCACCGTCCAGATAGTACATTATATCAACTCCAGCCCAGTTTTCATACAAGTTCGACGGAACCGGAGCCGACGGCGCGCGCTCGGAGGGCGGGAAAAGAATTCTACTGGACAACTCTCGCGTTTATGTTCGTTTCCTTCCGTTTGTTGGTGGTAGAGTCCATTTCGGCCGAATCAGTGACTACTGAGCTATTTTAGATTACCCGTTAGAGCCGCGCGAAACAGCGACTCCACGACCCCAGGTTTATGTGTAGAGGGGCTCAAGACCTAGACCCGCGAGTATCAGCGACGCCACCATCCAGATGGATCATAACGCCGTCGTTCTATCCACAATCGACTGACTTGCCCGTTCTCCGCGGACGACGGTGCGGAGACGGAGCACCGGAAAGGCCCCAGACGGGTGGTTTATAAAGTAAATTTGCGTTTCAGGCGCTTTAGTTGTGGGACGGGCCAGATAACTGGCCTGAGCGTGTACTACATTGCTCGAGACCCCACGATGCTCCGCGCGGCTCGGCCAACTCGCGAGCCCACGATCTTGCTTTAAACGGGCAAATTACTTGGACCTGGGCCCATCAGCCCGTGTACCATCACCATGGACCATGACGCGATCATTTGTTTCATGATCGACGGACTTACGCGAGGTCCAGATAAAGATGTTCACGTCCCGAGCGTGGGCAGCCAAAAGTACCCTTCTTATAATGTAGATGTCATATACTTGTAATTGACTATCGCTGGGGTAGTATGGGGTCCAACGAGACCGCTACGGCGACTACTGGGGGCCCTCGGGTAATTGACGTTTTTGACGGGAACGGGGCGCCATCGGGTCCAAATTATTTACTTTTTGTGGATGTAGATCGGCTCGCGGACTCCCTCCGGGATAGGTCTGGGGTCGGGTAGTCGCCTACGCCGCATGCGCCCGTGCTTGGAGCTCCCCAGAGAGCTCTGGATCGAAATCTTTGGCAAATCATGGCCAATACATCAGTAGCGCAAAGGACCATGGGAGATGTATCTCACTCTGGAAGCGGCGGCGTAGGCGGCGTAGGCGATTGCACATGTCTAGTAGCGACCCAAAATGGCTTCCGGGAGACCTCAGGACCACGAATTGACAGGATTCCACCTACGCGCCCGCCATGGCGGGGTCGTCAATATCGCGAATTAAAAAAATTCCTTTTTTGGCCCCCAGGAAGTGTCCCATTGATCTCTTTGGACCATTAGCGAACTGAACGGTACTCAAACGGCTGCATGCCGCGTTCCGAGTTTGGCTTGCTAGTGTCTCTACAGGCCGCTAGCTTCACCTTTGCGGACGAGACTCGGCGCAGCGGTCGAAATAGCGCGTGGCAGCCTCGTCACGCTTTGCTTTTAGAGCGCTGCGACTGCTGCTTCAAAAGAATTGAGCGCTGCGCCTTGTGCGCTACGAAACAAGCCACTGCAGAACTTGTGCTGCAGCAGCTGAGACCATGCTCCGCCGCGCCGCCGCCGCGACCGCGCGCGGCATCCGTCAAGCGTCGACGCCGCCGCAGCGCACAGATGCGATCGTCGTCGGAGCGGGCCTCGTCGGCGTCAGCACCGCGTCGCGCCTCGCCGACGCCGGCCTGCGAGTCCTCTGCGTCACGCGGCACCCGCCGTGCTCCTACACGTCGGCCGTCTCGACGGAATGCTACCGCGACTTCTGGCCGAGCCGCGAGATGGCGGAGTTAATGTCGCGGTCCATCGACCTGATGGAAGCGACGCGCGCAAGCAGGGATCGGCCTGACGCGGCGCGGCTACGCCTACTGCGCGCGGCAGCCGGAAACGCTCGCGAAGGCCGTGGCCGAGTGCGAGGACCTCGGTGGAGTGAGGCACCACGCGACGCTCGCCGCGTATGAGCCGTCGCCGGCGGGGTTTTAAACCTGGACGCCGTCGACGCGCTGCCCGCGGGCTTCGACGTGCTCCACGGAGATGCGGCAAGGCAAGCCTTCCCAGCTTTGGCGGAGGACGTCGTGGGCGTCGTGCACGCGCGGCGCGCGGGCTGGGTCGACTCGGGCCGCTACGCCGCCGAGCTCGTCGCTCGGGCGAAGGCGGTGGGCGTCACGTTTGTGGCGGGGTGCGTCGACGGCGTCGAGTGCGAAGGCGGCGCCGTCGCGGGCGTCCGGGTCGACGGGCGCCCCGTCGCGACGTCGACGCTGGTGAACTGCGCGGGGCCCTACCTGACGCATATACATGGGATGGTCTCGGCGCCGGAGCTGCCGGTTGCAAACGAGGTCCACGCGAAGTGCATCTTCAGAGATGCGTTGCGGACCGTGCCTCGGAACGCGCCCATGCTCATCTCCCTCGACTCTACGAGAATTATGGACGACGACGGGCTCGAGGACGCCTTCGGCGCTGCAACAGCGGCGAAGCTCACGGGACTGGCGCCCGCGGGTGTCCACCTCCGCCCCTGGGGCGACGAACATATTCTGTTGCTGTGGGATTACTGGCATGCCGATTGTGACGTCGAGGAGCCGCCCGTCGATGTGCCAAGCTTCGACGCGGACCTCTACCCGGAAGTTTGCTTAAGAGGGCTCGCGGGCTTCATACCAGGGTTGCGGGCGTACGTCGACGGCGAGAGCGAGCGACCACTGATCGACGGCGGCTATTATACCCAGACGCCCGAGAACCGACCGCTGATCGGGCCCGGCGGCGTCCCGGGGTATTACGTGAATGGGGCCTTTGCTGGGTTTGGGTTGATGGCTGCTGAGGCCGCCGGTGAGCTCTGCGCGGCGCACGTTTTGGGGAACACGCTGCCTTCTTATGCCTCGGCGTTCGTCCCCTCGCGGTACGCGGACCCGGCCTACCCGCTCGAGGAGTTGGTGTCTCGCGGGGGCGGGTCGATATAGAAGTGGTGTTGTTGTTGCGTGTAAGTTTGTGGATAGTTTTGGCGGAGTCGTCTGGCCTGAGAAGAGGAGGTTGCTTGGAGAGCGCATTTTCATGAAAGCTTGAGAGCGAGTTCAGCTTAGCCCAGAACAACTTGCACCGGTCACACCGACGCGAAAGGTTCGGAAGTAGTCACTAGTCACAAGTCTCCTAAACAGCCAACACATCAGCTCGCACAGTGAAACCGCTCTGTGAAAAACTACAATGAACAGCTTGGACTCGTGGCTCGCCGCAACCATAGGCAACCCGGCCCGGCGCGCCGCCGTCCGCGCCTGCGTCGATTCACTCGACGACTTCCGGGCGGTCGAGCTCGTCGACCTCGAAGAAACGATCGGCCTCGCGCGGTGGCCCGTGATCTCGCGGCGCCGCTTCGTCGAGGCCTGGAAGCGGCTGTGCGCCGAGCGCGCGCCGGTCGTCGCCGCGGCGACGACGACGTCGCGCGACGCCTCGACGCAGACGGACGCGTCGCCGCCGGCGGCCGCGGCGCCGGCCGCGCCGCAGCCGCCGGCCGCGACGCCGAGTGTCGGGGCGCCCAAGCAGCGCGGCCCGTCGCTTGGCCCGCGCGACGAGCTCGGCCGCTTCCCGTGCCCGGCCGGCTGCCCGCGGACCTTTGCTCACGCGCCGGCGGCGGTGCAGCACGGCAAGGCGTGCGCGGGCGGGACCCGGCCCCCGAGCATCGGGACAAGTCTAAAGCGCGTCCCTCGCGCCGACTTCGAAGCGTGGCTGGCCGACCGCAAGACGCGCTGGCGCGCGGCGCGAGGCTACGTGCCGCCGCCGCCGCCGCCGCCGCCGCGGTCCGTCCCCAAATGCCGCGCGCGGCCGCGGCCCCAGCGCGTGTTCGTCCCCGGCGATCGCGTCATATCGCGCGCGAACGCGAGCCTGGGCACGGTCATCACAGCTCGCGAGGGAGGCCTCCCGCGGGGCGACGGGGTCGTCGTGAGGCTCGACGGCCCCGAAGGCCTCGTGGTGATCTTCCCACCCGACGTCGGCGGCGACCGGCTCGTCGGGCCCATTGGCCGCGTGGCGATGGCCGGCGCGCCTCCGGCGCCGGCCGCCGCTCCACTGACCGATGCCGGCCGCGTGACGCCGCCGCCGTCAAGGAAATTGCCCGAAGGGCCGCTGCCGCCGAAGAAGCGGCGCAAGCACCAGCCCGTTGAACCGCGGCCGCACCTCGGCTCGATCACCAACGCGGCGCATAGCCACGGCGCTGGACGAGGGCACGGTCTCTCACATCCTCTCCTACTTGCGGACACTTGGCGCGGCGCCGGGCCGCGTGTACACACTCACCACGTCGGTTTCGCCGACGCCGCAGGACACGCTGTCGTTGAAAGCGGTGCTCGCGCCGTTCCGCTCGCGGGTAATTAAGTGCCCGAGCGCCGCGCACCCATCGCTGGAAGCAGCCGTCGCCGCGGCGCGGGATCGCGACGTGGTGCTTTTGACCGAGTCCGTGCAACTGGAAGCGCCGATTACCGCGCCGCTTTTCAACCTGATCATCGCCGCGGCGACACGGCGCCGCTACGGCGCCGCTAAGAAGGACGAACGCGAGACGATTTGCCAGCCCGGGCAGCAGTACCATCTCGAAGACGTGACGGGGCCGCCATATACACAAGTTTCGCCGCGCGGCGAGGTCTTGAACATCCGCATCAACGATCGACACGATGATACGCCCCAGCCTCAAGCGGTCTTCTTCCGGGTTAGGACGACGACTCTCTTGGCGCTTGCATTCAATGATTTCGCGAGAAGGAAGGGTGTGGATGCGGCGTCAGTCGAGTTCCGCTTTGATGGTGAGAGGATCCGAGGCGACCAAACTGTGGCGGACGCCGGCCTGGCAGACAGAGGCGCAGATAAACGCCACGTGGACAGATAACGAGGTCATGGTCACCGTCAATGCGGGGCGCCTTCCCAAGGAAAGTGGAGGGCACAGCGCCGTGCCCTTGCCCGCGATCACAGCCTCGGGTTCGGCCGTGAAGCTCTCGCTGTACGGCATCGCGTGGGTCGGTCACCGCGGCGGTGTTGTAAACACGCCCCGGAACTCGCCGCAGACGACGGGAATGGTCTGCAAGTCCACGATGAGCACCTCAATCCGTGGTGTTTGCGGGCGTTCACGCGTTAGACGGTGCGACCGACCGTGTACGTAGAGAATTGCTGGTTCGCGGACCAGACCGTGGCGCTGAAAGTTACTGATGGCGCCTGGCTCGCTGCGGTTGACGTGACCTTCAATAGGAGCGTCTACGGTGTTTTGGTGGAGGGCGGCGGCACTGCTAGAACCGACGTTGGTGGTGAATTATTTCGCAAGGGCGGCGGCACCGTTTGTGGCGTTATCAACTGCCTGTTCAACGGCGACCACTACCATGCAATTCAAGTGACGGACGGCGCGCGCGCCGAAGTGCGCTGGTGCCACATGGATAACTGCCTCATCGCCGGCATGGGGGTCGATGGCCCCCACACTTTTCTGGCGGTCGACATAGAAAAAGGGCCCTCGAGGACGACATATATGTCGCGCGCGCGAACCGTTGCCGAGGGCGGCGAATATTGGCCCATGCGCTTCGCGCTTCGTCAAGGCGGCACGATCAGAGGCCTCGCCAGGGAAGCTCTCAAATACGGGTGGATGACCAATGCACATACGACCGCAGAGCCGGACAGCGATTCGTCGTTCGAGGACCGCTTGAGGGCCCTCGCGGCCGACGAAACATTCAAGGTCCATTGCCCGGAGGACGGCGAGTTCGGCTGCATGTTTCGCAAGGGGCCCGAGCACGAGAAGACGGACCGCTACGGGAAGAAGTTCTACTGGGGCTGATCGTCCCGGCCCGTGCTACCTAGTAAGACTATTTATAACACAAATATCATTACTTCCAGTCCCGCCGCCAGCTCTCCCGGTCCCACTCGCCGTACTTCTTCTTCGTCTCCTGTTTTTCCTCCCGTTTAAAGTTGACGGCCGTCCGCTGCCGTTTGACGTTCGCGGAACGTTTTTTGTCGTCCTGGAAGTCCTGCCACATCCCCACGCGCGCGCCGCGCCGGTCGTCCGTGTTCCACTGCTTCTCGAACAATTTCTCGTCGGCCTCCTTTTTTTCCGCTTCCGCGGCCTGGTCCCGCTCGCGCTGCTGCTGGACCCGGTTATGTTCCTCCACATCCCTCCGCTTCATTTCATTTTGCGCAAAAGTCTTGGCCACCTCCTTCTGCAGGGCTTCCTCCTCCGGTGGCAACGTGGCAGGGTCCACGCCCTTCGACAGCTTAAAAGCCCTTTCTTGCCGACACCTTTCTCGGGCGCCCTCGATCACGAGGATCGTCCGGTCGCGCTTCTTTTCATCAGATAACTTGGCACGCCATCTTTCACGGCCTCGAACGCTTGTTGGCTTGCTCGGAACCGCCATTTTTATCAGGATGACATAAGACACTCATCTTCTTGTATCTGTTCTTTATATCATCTGGTGTGGCATCGGTATCTAACACGAGGACTCGGAACGGATCTAGGTTCTTGAACTGCGCGTGCTTGTCCGTGAGGCGCGACGTGGTCCGCACCTTTCCCTAATTTCTGTTTTTGATATTTTTCCGTGATGGGATTCGTCTCGAGCTTTTTCTTCCGAGCTCTCTGGACTTTGTCGTCCTCGAGCACCCCGAAGAAGTCCTTCAATTGCTCCTCGTTCCGCGCGTCTTCCCGCCTTTTCGCTTCGTCGGCGGCGTCCCTTCGACGTTTCTCCTCGGCTTCCCTTTCCTTGCGTTTTTCATCTTCAATTCGCTCCTTCGTTTGTTGCGCTTCGCCGTCCTTCGCCGCCTGCAGGGCTTTTTCGTAGGCCTCGTTGCCGGGGTCCAGCTGCAGCGCCTTCCGCCAGGTCGCTTGGGCGGTGATGTACCGCGTCAGGGCGTGCTCGGCCGTCGCGCGTCTTGCTAAAGCCTTGGGCCACTGCGGGTCCAACCGTACGGCCTCTTCGGCGTCCTTGAAGGCCTTGGAGACGTGGCTCATCGCGAGGTACGCGCCCGAGCGGTTCGAGTAGAGGACGGCATTCGACGGGTCCAGCGCTATCGCCTCAGAAAAGGCTTGCACGGCGCCCTCGTAGTCCCGCTCCTTGAATTTCGCGTTGCCGCGGTTCTTATATTCTAGAGCATGCGCGGCGGCGTAGTCCTCCGACGATTCGTTGGGTGGCGGCGCGTCGGCCATCGTTTACGGCTGCGGCGCGCGGCGGCTGCACAGCAGCACGAAAGCTGTGCCTCTATACGCGGCCACGCTGCTCGGGCGTCGTCTGATTCTCACAGCAGTCGAACGGCCGCAAGTCTAAGAGATACTGAAGCAGCGCTGCGACGCGTTGGGACCGCCCGCAACGCCTGTTTTTTGGCGTTTTTGCTGTGCGAAACCCGTGCACAAAGCCGTCTCGGCCCCAGCCACAAAAAATACTGAATTCGCGCTCAGCGACGTGTCTGTCGTGGTTTCGAGGAGTCGTGAGTCCCTTACCGCAAATGGCTGAGGAGGGACAAGCAGCTGAGCGAGACCAAACTTTGCGTCCAAATACGCGCATCTGTACATTGCAAGCACTGTGACAGCAGAAGTAGCTTTCAAACGCTAGCAATTGAACGACTCCCAAGCGGCGCTTAGAACTGCAACGCTGCAAGGATAATCAGGCAGTGCAATCTACAGCATAGCCAATACGCACGCCGCCGCAAGCACTCGAAAAAGCAATCAGCAAGCAACGACATGGCCGCCGCCGCCCCGCCGCGACGACGCCTAGGACCGCCGAGCCTCCGCCGCGCGGCGTCCAACGGCCCATTGGGAGACGCCGCCGCCCGACCGCTGCGTTACCCGTCGCAATAGATGGCGACCCTTCCAAGGAAACGGCGCTAGATAGCGACCACTGGACCTTCTGGGGGCGCGGGCAGCGACCGCCGGAACGCGGTTCGAAAAATGCCTGGGCGTCCGAGCCGCTGCACAAAATCCGCACCGCGGAGGCCTTTTTCAGATTACATGGTGCCTTGGAAAAACCTTCGACGCTGGGCAACGGCGCGACCTACCAGCTCTTCCGGAACGACGTCGAGCCGACGTGGGAGGACCCCTCAAACGCGAACGGCGGAGAATGGTCCATACCGTTGGAACGAAGTGCCGACTTGGACGACCAGTGGAAGCGGTTGTGTTTAGCTGCTATCGGTGGTCAATTGACGCCGTCCGCGGAGGACGCGGATCTGGACGAGGTGTGCGGCTGTTCTCTGTCCCTCAAGAAGGGCGGGAGTCTGCGACTAGGCGTGTGGACGAAGCACAGAACGGATGAAGTGAGCCAACGGGCCGTCGCCGAGAACATTCGCAGAGTACTTTCGCTCCAGAAGGAAGTGGCCTTAACGTACGCGCCGCACGACTCGAAGGGCGACGCGCTCTACACGTCCTAGGTAGGTACTAGTAGCGTGAACGAACGTACTAAGAACGGGAGGCCCCTACACCTCAGAACAGGTCCCCCTTCGCCAGCTTGTTGGCCAGGATGATCCCCTTGACCTTGCCCTTGAACTTGCGCCTCGCGTTGAACTTCTTCATCGTGTCCAGCGTCTTCGCGAGGTTTCTGGAAATGAGCTCGTGGTCGCCGACCATGAACCAGGGGTGTCTCAGGGCCTGGGAGGCCGTCAGCCGCTTGTCGGGGTCGACGACGAGCATCTTTTTGATCAAATCCTTGGCGTCGTCCGAGACCTGGTCCCAGTACTGGGGGTCGAAGGCGTAGTCCGCGGCCTTGATCTTGCGGTACAAGACGGCGTGGTTGTCGTCGTGGAACCTGCGCGGGCGGCAGCGCGTCGACCTCCACGCCCCACGTCGTCGAGCTGGCGTCGCGTCGATGACGTTATGCTTCGGCAGACGCGCGGCGAGTCGGCGACGAATCGACGCGACGCCTCCGTGCCGGTCCCTCGCCGCGATGGGGCCGGCGCAGTCGCGTCGTCGTCGCCGCGAAATAACTCGGACGCGGCGCCGCGCGGCGGGTAGCCCCCGAGCAGAATGTAGACAATAACTCCACACGACCACATGTCGACGGCCGTGCCGTACTTCTTGCCCTTGAGGATCTCCGGAGCAACATAGCCGGGCGTACCACATTGGGTATCTAAGGATTTGCCCTCGACCTTCTTGGCGAAGCCAAAATCCGCGAGCTTGATATCAAAGTCGTTGAACGGCGACTTCAGTAACAAATTCTCGGGCTTGAGGTCGCGGTGCACGATGCCCCGGTGGTGCAGGTACGCGAGCGCGTCGAGCAATATGCGAACTAATCCCCGCGCGTCCATCTCGTTATAAAAGGTCTTCTTGACGATCCTTTCAAACAGCTCGCCGCCCTCCATGAGCTCGATGGCCATGTAGTAGTACCGCTTTTCGTCGAAGAAATCATATAATTTGACAATGTTCGGGTGGTCCACCGACCGTAGGACCGCGACCTCCTCGTGCAACGAGTCAATATCCTCCTGCTTCAATTCCCCGTTCTTGGAGATGCACTTGACGGCCACTTTGGTCCCTTCGTTGGACGTCGCGAGGATGACTCTACTGAAGGCGCCCGTGCCGAGCTCCTTATCATCTAAATTGTACTTCCTTGCAAACTCAGAATTCGCGTCGGCGCGCTCGCCCGACCCGCCGGCCTTGGAGCCCTGCGTTGTTTTGTGTGAGTGGGAGCGCTCTCTCGGTCGCGCGCGCGGTCCACGGCGTCGTACGCGCGTCCGGGCTCTCGGCGCTCTCGCTCTCTCTCTCGCGCTCTCTCATGTATGCGGTCCGCGCGCGGCGGGCCGCTTGCGCAGGCCGGCGTTCGCGCGCGCGCCTTTGCGTCTGTCCGGCCCGCGGGCCGCGTCGCGCCCGGCGCCGGCATTTATACGGGCCGCGCGCACGGATGCGGTCCGCGGGCCGCGGCGCGCAGGCCGCCGGCGCCCCGACGGCCGCGCGGCACCAGAAACAGCTCGAAACAGCTCGTGGCTCCACTTGCTGTTTTTACGGCAGGCGTCGACGCGCCGTTGATATCACACGCGGCGGCGCACGCCACAGCCCATCGCTCACTTCTCAGACCGCGACCAGCAGAGCTGTGCACCACAGCTGCGTCCCTGGCCTGCTCTGCCTTTGGCTTTCAGGGCATTGCTGCTAGTGTGTCACAGGCCGCTAGCAAAGCTCCGCACGGAAGTTCTCCCAAAGGACGCAGTATATCAGTCAGACCACGCTTCGTTTTTGAATCACCATCCCGAGCTAGCGCCCGACTCGTCCAGCAGCCGTCGAGAGGACACATTGTGGGCCGTCTAACGTAGCCAATCAGCAAGCACCAAGGCAGCCAACGCAAGGAAGAGAGCGAGCCAGGCCTGCAGCCAAGCCGGGGCAGCAAGCTCAGCAGCAGCGCGCAAGCAGGGCAGCAGCCAGCTAGCCAGGGCAGAGGCAGCCACCCATGCGGCCGGCGCTCCGCCTGCTCCTCGCGGCCGCCTTTGTGATACCCATCAATTCAGATGAGGACGCCTGCGCCGTTATACTGAAGGAGGAGGGCCTCGACGCGCGCGCGTGCGCCGCGCTCGCCACGCACGGCCTCCTGCCGCGGCGCGCCCTGGGAACAGCCACGCACGCCCCTCATCCGCACGAGGAGCACCACGAGGAGCACCACGAGGCGCACACGTACGAGGCGGGCGTGTATTTTGGCGCTTCGCTACTGATCGGAGCCTTATGTTTGTTCATCATCAGCCGCTTTTATCAAGCGGTGCCCTACACGATGGCCGTGTTTGTCATTGGTTTAGTATTAGCCTTGGTGGACCACGCGACGGAAGAAAGGTTATTAGGGGTCTATTCTAGATCTATGGGTCGATGGCGCCGCATGAACCCCGAACTGCTCTTATGTGGTTTTCTACCTTTGTTATTATTTGGAGATGCCATGCAGATCAATTTACATACCTTCTACACGAAGATGTACCAGTGCTTGCTGCTCGCGACCGCGGGAGTGTTGATCTCGACCTTTGCCACCGCCTATTTTGCAGCTTTATTACCCTACGAGTGGAGCTGGTTCTTCCGGTGCATGTTCGGCTCGATCGCCGCAGCGACGGACCCCGTAGCAGTCGTAGCTTTGCTGAATGCGTTGGGCGCGTCCCCCGGCCTCACGATGACCATCACCGGAGAGTCGCTTTTTAATGATGGCACGGCCATGGTCTTGTTTTTACTGTTCGATTCTCTAGCCCAAAAACACAAGAAGTACATCTCTGGGGCGGGAAACCCGCCCTACGAGGTTATCGAGTTCTTTGCAAGGATGGTCCTTGGAGGTTGTTTTATTGGATTGGCCTTTGGCGGCGCGGCGTTGCTGTGTCTACGGTTGTGCCAGCGCAAGTTCGACGAGGTCTCGACGACATTGCAAATAACAACAACAATCATAGTAGCGTATGCCTCGTTCTACTTCTCGGAAATCGCCTGCGGGTGTTCGGGAGTGTTAGCTACCGTGATGGCCGCCCTCTGTGTGGCGAGGTACGGCTGGGTCTACGTCGACGAGGCGCACACGGTGCACGCGGTCTGGGAGTTTCTCGAGTACGTGGGAAATACCGTGGTATTCATGCTCGCCGGCTCCCTGACGGGCAAGATCGTCTGCGAGAACTGGAAGGACTCTGGGGGTAAGGGTGATTGGCTGGACGTGGCCGACTTCGGCTGGTTACTATTTACGTGGTTCGCTTTGGTGATCATAAGATGTTTGACCATTGCCATGCTCTGGCCGCTCTTGAAATGGTTGGAACAGCGGTATAGTCATGCGCACCAACTCGAGTGGAAGGACGGCGTCGTGATGGCCTGGGGCGGGCTTCGGGGCGCTGTTGGACTAGCTCTCGCATTGGTCGTGCAGGAAGAACGGGCCCATTCGGATGAAGCGAAGAGTGCGGAACAGTTACTCTTTTTAGTGAGTGGAATTGCTATGTTAACACTATTAATAAATGGGTGGTCCTGCAAGACGTTACTGGACTACCTGGGCATGACCGTTGAGAGTAGTGACACGAGGCACGTGAGAGCCTACGCGAAGAGTGCAGCGGCCCATGCCGCGGCCATCGCGTTGCACGACATCGTGGCGAAATATGGACTGGACGTCCACGGCGCCGCGCAAGTCGAGAAGAGTCAACTGCAAAGGCAAGCGACGCAGCGCTGGAACCGCGTCCGGGCGGCCACACGACTAGGCGTCGTGCAGGAAGCCTTGGCCTACGACACGGGTGTTTATGGAGGCAACGTTGGCGAGGACGACTTGGACGCCGCTGATAGGGAAGCTCGCACGGAAAACAACGAACAGGTCCTCCAGAGGATGCGGGGCATGTTTTTGAGAGCTCTCAAGGCCGAGTTCTGGGAGATGATCGAGAAGGGCTTGGTGCCGCGCGGTTCCTTCGCCGCGCAAATATTGCCGTTTTCGTGTGACGTCGAGCTGCAAAATGTGCACACGAAATTGCATCATTTTGAAGTGGTCCTGAGGAAGAGTACGGAGTCGATCCCGATTTATTCGCAAATCGAGAAATGTGTGGAGTTGTTCGTGTCCTGGCTCGAAGGGCTGGAGAAGCGAGGCTGTTTAGGTGATAGGATCATATCTTCGCTGTCTCATTGGTCGACCGCAACTGAGCGTTATTATTTAATAACGGCCTTCCATGCGGCCTATATGAGGACCTCAAAGCATCTGGACGAGGTGTTTGCGTTCTTTGTACAGAGTTCGGCCTTTGCCGTTGATGCCCGCGAGCAATTCAAGGAGGAGATCGATTCGCAAATAAAACAATGTGAAGATGAGGCGGCGAAGTTGCCGGCGCATGCGCGGGCTCGAGTCGACGCTCTACTCGCGGCGGAGGTCTTGGTGGGCGTCAAGCACCACATCTTCGAGGGCTTCCACCGCAAAGGGATCATCACGTCCAAAGACCGGGATGAGCTCGGCGAGGGCCTCATGCAGCTCGAGCACCACCTCGAGAACTGTCGGGAATTTGCCCAGGCGGAGTTTCGACGAGCGGCGCGCGCGAGCCAGCGGCATTTATCCTTAAGACGGGGCGCTTCACGCGTGGCCGACATCGAGGCCTCGTCCATAAAACAGGAGCTCACGGTCATCGACCAACTGCAGGATTCGATTATGGACCGGCGCGCGGGCGTGACGGCCGCGGCGGCGACGGCCGCTTCGCCTCAGGCCGGGCGGGCGCTGGCCCACATGGAGCGGGCCCAGGACCTGTCGGGGCGGCACCTGACGCACTGAAATTCATTACCTAATGTGTATAATACCGAACGAAAATCTTACTGCGGGGGAGGCTTAAAATTCGCCGTCAGCTCTTCAACCTCGGCGAGCCCGATCTCGTCGGAGTCGCCCGCGAAGCCGTGCTCCTCGGGCAGGAAGAGCATGCAGTGGCACTCGTGGCGCTCGCGCCTGTGTGGATATCAAATTTCGGGCGCCCCACGCCATCGACGCGACGTCGTCCCCGTACTGCATCTGCTCGATGGCGTGGAGCTTCCACGCCATCGACGCGAGGTTGCATCCATTCTGCGTCCGCTCGATGGCGAGATAACCTAACTCTGTTTGATGTCCACGCCGGCTCGCGCATGGGCACGCAGGGGCAGTTCCAATACCCCGACTTCGCTTCCGCCTCCTTGTCGACGTAGTTGCGGCAGGGGCAGAGCGGCGCGCCCAAGGCTGCCTTGTGTTCGGCCAGGCCGCGGATGACGACCGCAGGGACAGAAGGTTCCGAGCAGTATTTGGTCCCCGACACTTTGACGTAGCGGTTGCTGAAGGCCGTCATCGCCGCGAGGGCCTTTTGCACGGGGACGGGCGTGTCGTCGTCCGCCGCGGGGTCCGACGACGAGCTCCGCAGCACTGTCCTGGCGTTATGTCGGGAGAGCGCGTAAAAGCCGCTGGCGGGCTGCAAGAGGAGCGCGGCGAGGGTCCACCGCTGGCGGCGCCGCGCCATGGGTGATTTTTCTCTGCCTTGCTGAAGCTGGGCAGTGTAGCGCTGGCTGGGTCTGAGAATGCGGTTAATTGTGTGCGCCGCTGCCCACTGCAACGAGGAGTCCTGTGGATACCGTGGCCAGTATAGAAGCGGCCAGCGCTGGCGTTTGACGGCTCAGAGCGCGTTTTGGCAGCAGCAACCAATGCTAGTGTCTTACAGGACGCTAGCCACAACGTTTTGCATCGGGAGGCCATGCATGTGCAAATTACCGTACCCCGTCCCCGCCATCGCCGCGAGCCGGTCGCTTGAAGAACCCTCCCTCCGGGCAGTCGTCCCGCCCGAAGCCCGGCGACCACCACCACGAGTCGCCGAGTTGGCACGGGTACGTGTTGCCCGCGTAGCGGCCGTGGATCGGCGCGCGGTGCTCCGAAATGGCCGGGCCGGCGCGCAGGATCGAGGCAATGACCGAAAACGAGGAGCCGTGGACCGCTAATATCCCCACGTGCGCCATCGCCCGCAGGTCGTCGAGGGGGCTCCGGCCCTCGTGGACGACGACGGTGCGGGGCCCGAGGCTCTGGACGATTTTGATCGTGTCGCCGGAGCGCTCGCCGAAGACCACGACCGTCGCGTTGCTCCCGGCCAGCAAGTCGTGCAATTTCTCCGCGTAGCGCTCCAGGTGCCCCAGCGCCGCGCCTCCCTCCGGCACGCGGACGTGGACGCCGACGGCGCGGCCGTAGCCTTCGGGCGCCGGCCCCGCGTCGAACGCCGCGCGCCACTCCTCAGCTACTGCTCGCCGCGCCTTCTGACACGTGGCGTTCGTCCGGAAATCTGGCGGCGGAGGCACGTCGCCGCAGAGCCGCGTCAACTCGTCCTGGCAGTTGTCGCGGCGGATTGATGCACGAGCGGTGGGATAGATCGCGTGGGCGACGCCGTAGACTGCTGCTTTCGCCTCGACGCCGCCCTGGTGCGAGGCGCCCGCAGGTCGACCAGGATCGTTCACGTAGCAGTACGCGGCCGGTTCTAAGGTCAACGTGCGCACCGTGCCCTAGAAGGAGCTGAACGACTTTAGGGTCCCCGTACGCAGCGGTGAAATGAAGGAGCGTAACTCCATAATCCTCGTGTCTTTTGTTGGCGTCCCAACCAGCATCTAGAAAATCGCGCACGGCCTCGACGTCATTCATGAACGAGACGTCGCCCTTCTGAAGTGCCGAAACCACCGCGTCCATTTTCTCCTGAAGATTACCGCTGCGTCGCGCGTCGCTTCGCGCCAGAGCCGCGCCGACGGCGACGATCAAGCACCGCCACATGACCATGGTGACTAGCCTAGCTCTTAATCCCTCGCGACCGCGGCGAAGCCGCTAAGCCTCGAAAGCGCCTTGTTATGAACCCTTATCGGTACCGCGCCGGCACAGATATCTGCAGACTAGCGCGGATAGCGCCAAGAAAAATTCTGAAAACCCGATTTGTTGGCGGAACAAACTCTTTTTACACAACATCTACGACGACTTCGCCGCATCCAACATCCCCTCGACGTCAGAAAACTTCGCCCGCGGCGCCCCGTTCCTCGCGTTCGCCTTCTCGACCCCATCGATCCGACGCCAGTCGGCCCACGACGTGCCCTCCCCATAACCGGCAACACCACTAGCAGCCAGGTCCTCGAGCACGGCCGCGGCCGTCTCGCGCGCGTCGGCGACGTTCGAGCCGACGATGCCCGTCGGCCCGCGCTTCACCCATCCCGAGCGGCGCAACCGGGCGCGACGCGACTGCCGACCTGGGCGTAGGTCCCCGCCGGGCCGTCTTGAGGCCTGGCGCGCCTGCCGTCGGGGCAGGGCGGGCTCGCCGTGTAGCCGACGGCGCAGACCGCCAGATCGCATTCTATGCTTTCGAGGGCGCCGGTGCCCACGGCTGTCTGCGCATTCACATCACCCTCCAAGACGCACTTCTCGAAGACGACCGCTCCCAGACGGCCCTTGGCTCCTTCCTCGAAGGCCACGGGCCGCCTCAGAAACCGGAGGTGCACCTCCGCTCCGCGGTATTCGTCGAAGCAGCACCTGATCGAGGAACTTGCGCTTGCGTTTCAGTGGTCGTGCTTTCCCTTCTTCTATTGACGCTTCCGTGTCGCCCGCTTCCAGTTCGGCGGGATCGATGACCAGGGCGGCGTTCTCGAGCTCCGTGAGCTCGCGGACCTCTTTCGTCGTAAAGGCCGCCTGCGTCGCGCCGCGCCGCCCGACGACGTGTATAAGACGCTTCGACGGGAGCCTCTGCAGCGCCTCAAAGGCTGTTGAATGGATGTCGGTCGCGTCGAGATGCGATGAAGGCGCGGCTAACAAGCGCGCGCAATCTAAAGCAACGTTGCCGTGGCCTATGATGACGCTTCGGAGCTGGTCGCTCACGTCAGGTAACTGTAAATGGGAAAACGTCGGCTCAGCGTTGTACCAACCGACGAAGGCCCGCGCGTTGACGACACCTTCCAGTTCCGCGCCGGGCAGGTCCAACTTCCTCGCTAAATCGCAGCCCGTCGCCACGACGACGGCATCATATAGATTCATGAGGTCGTTTAGAGGTACTACGGGACCGGTATGAGATGGGGCATCAGCCGGATGCCCGACGAAGACGTGGCCCGCGTACGAGAACCTCTCTGATGTCGCGACCTCTTCAAAGTCGTCCTGCACGCTCTTCACCTCGGGATGGTCGGGCGCGACGCCGTACCTTACCAACCCGAAAGGTGTCGGCCACCTATCGAGGATCGTGACGTGTACATTTTTGCTGTCCCTCAGGAGGTACTTCGCCGTGTAGAAGCCGCCCGGGCCGCTTCCGACGACGGCGACGCGCGGCGACGGCGTGCTGCTGAAGGCTCGGCGTGTGAGGCGCAGCATTTGCTGTGGTCTGCTGCTTGCTGCAGCGCACGCGTGCCGAGGCGGTTTTCTGCGGTTCGCAGCGGTACTGAGTGGTCTCGGTGGAGCCCTGACGTCCCGTCCTTTCAGCGCTAATGCCTCCGCGTATTAGTATGGGGGTGGCAGGCCAAGTCTCAGTGGGTGAGGCCAAAGCGGGTTCTCGATGCGCGTGGCTCGTACAGTCATCTTGAGACCTCGTTGTATCAATGACAAACGGGAAAACAAGCGTCGCAGCTCTTCATTTCAAAAACCCGACCGCAAAAAAAATCGCTGAGCGACGATCAATAATCACGCTGTAGCAGCCGTAATTTGACACTAGACAGTCGTCGAGCAAGTCAGAGAAGGCATCATGCAGGCAAGCTTCAGTGCACGAGAAATTTTGGACGCGCGAGGGCGTGTAGAGGCGTAAGCGAGCATGCAAGGCTGGGGCTCACTGCGGACGGCTGAGGGCGACGGCGCACCGCGCGGACCACCCAGAAAGCCGCACTAGCACCCTTACGGGTCACGGCGCAGCGGTGGTGCTGCGCGATGGCCCGTCACCCCGCCGGCCGCCGAGACGCCGTGACGCGGCCTTCGCCGCCAGCCCAAGCGAGGCGAGCAGCGCCGCGCCGCGGGCCTTGGCTCAAGCGAGGCGTGGAGCGCTACGCCGCGGGGCCCGTCGCACGCCACCGCCGCACGCCTCCGAGAGAAAGAGAGCGCGCCACCCCAACAACGCGACACTCACCCTCAACACAACACAGATCTTCGTCAAGACCCTGACGGGTAAGACGATCACGCTCGACGTCGAGCCGTCGGACACGATCGACAACGTGAAGCAAAAGATCCAGGACAAGGAGGGCATCCCGCCCGACCAGCAGCGCCTCATCTTCGCGGGCAAGCAGCTCGAGGACGGCCGCACGCTCTCGGACTACAACATCCAGAAGGAGTCGACGCTCCACCTCGTTTTACGGTTACGCGGCGGCGGCAAGGTGCACGGCTCGCTCGCGCGCGCCGGCAAGGTCAAGGGCCAGACGCCCAAGGTCGAGAAGCAGGAGAAGAAGAAGCTCCCGACGGGCCGCGCGAAGAAGCGCATGCTCTACAACCGCCGATTCGTCAACGTCGTCGCCGGCGTCGGCGGCAAGCGCTTCGGCCCGAACTCGAACGCGGCGAAGGCGTAAGATGGTATGTTCTAATTATATGTCGTTGCCATCACGCCCCCGTCGCGACGAATGCCAACAACTCCCACGCGAAGTCCACGTGGAGAGAAGGAGAACTTGAAAACCACATCAACTTAGTATCACAGAGTAAACGTCGGCGCCTGCGCCCCTCGACCCGCGGCCTCGAAGGGCAGTCTGACCAGAGGCGAGTCGAACGCGTCGCGCTTGCGCTCCTCGACCAGCCACGCTATACACGACTCCACGGAGCTCCGGGACTGCGCATAGATTTGTGAACATGCGTCCCGGTCCGACGCGTCCACGTCACTGGTAGAAATCGGCTCGCCGAAGCGAAAATAAAACCGCCGCGGGTTCGTGGGCACGGCCAGCGGAAAGCGGAAGTCCTCCGTGCGGTTCGCCCAGCGCCGCGCCGACGGAATGTTCGGCTGCTCGCCGGTTTTGTCGCGCAGAAAGGTCACGGAGTCCGCCGCGCCCACCGCCCCAAAGGGCACGATCAGCGCGTCAAACTTGGCCGCCGCCCGCACGAAGTCCGTCTCCTCGGGCCAGAACAACTTGTTGTTCTCACCCTTGCCATGATTTGATTCTCTGACACCGCCCGGGAACAACAACACGCACTCGTCGCGCTGCAGTAAGCGTATGAAATTCCGCGGCGTCACTTCCACGGCCCCGAACTTCTGGAAGAAGGACTCGTCGCCTGTGTGTAAATCAACCAGTGAGTTAGGTATTGCCATCGAACCGACGCAGTCACCGCGACTAACTCGCGTCCATGGCCTAAAAACTCCACGCCATCGAGCTGATGCACTTACAGGGACGAAGTTGCGTCGATGGCGTGGGGCGCCCGAAATTTGATTTCCACACAGCTCGTTGCCCTGGCCCGTAAACGAGTCGCGGCGTCTCCCGTCGTTCCACCAATTGGGCGACGGCCGCGGCCCCTGTTGTTGGTTACCGTCTATTAGGGAAGGCGCGTTCGTCGCCACCGGGTGCGCCAATCCCCTTATGAGTAGGTCGCGGTCCCGCAAAAATTCGTCCACCAGTATGGAGAGATCAGCACCAAACAACTGGTGGTTGCCCACGAGCAGGACCGGTCGTCCCTGTTGGGGCGAGGGCACGCCTCGTAACCCTTCGACCACTCTCCCTTCAACGGTCGAGAAGAACTTCGGCGACACGAGCCGCCTCAAGGGGTCCACGACGCTGTCGCGCGTTTCTTTGATCTGCGTCGCGTTGGGCCTCACGAAGTCGTCGACTGCTCTTTGCGCTTTCTTAAGCTTGCGCGCGCGGATCTCGGCCCCATAGAGTGCTTTGGAGCTTCTCAAACACTGACCGAAGTCGAGGCGCTGCGGGTCTACAAGGACCGCGTGGCCGCCGCCCCGCAAGGTGATGGCTTCCGCATCGAGTTCCTTCTTCAGTCGTTGCGCTTCGTCCTTGGATGGTAGAAACCGATCATCTTCCCCACAGATGACCAAGAACTTGGTCGAGCGCCCCTTTCTTCTGAGGCGCCACAACCTTTCATTCGTCTTGGCACAACCACCATCGAGCCAATTTTCTACTCGATGCTTCAGCGTTTCCGGAGGGACCAAGTCAGCCAAAGCCTGGGCGCCATTGACAGCTCTTTCTAGTCCCGAGAAATCGAGCGTCGAGAACTCTTGCAGAGACTTCGAGACCATGGACCCGTCCGACGCTAGTAAACCGACGGCGGCGCCGATCGCGCCCGCGTAGGCGACGCCTTCTGCCGAGGACACTAATCTACCGCCGAGGGGCCAGGGCGTCCTATCATAAGAGGTGGCCGGGTTGACTAGTACGACGCCTCTTAGTTTGTCTATTTGTCTGGAGTCGCTCAGCTTCAGCGCGGCCGCGGTGGCGATGAGTCCGCCCATCGACTCGCCCGCCAGGATACCGCCCTTGTCTCGCACGAATTGTGACACCGCTTCCACCACTTCATCAAACGAACTCCGATCCTCCCCGTCGACCCAGCAGTACCACGGGTCGTAGGCATTCTCAATTAAGTTCGGGAGCTGCGCCGCGACGGAGATACCTCTAAATTCGATGCCCGGGACGTAGAGCAGCGGCTCCCTTTCTACATCGTCGTCGGCGTCGAGGACGCGCGTGAAGCGCACGTTGCCTATTTTTAAGGTGGCTTCCCTTTGTAGTATCGCCTCGGCGCTGTCGAACATCTCGGTCGTCGTCGTCGACGTCGCTCCGAGGCGGTGCAGCGCCGCGTGGCGCTCCAATGCCGCGTGACGGCGTGGTGCGGTGAATGCAGTGCATGAGCTGACGAGGAGCAGCAGCCATTTGTGCGCCATTGCTCAAATTGTGGGCTGAGGTGTTTTGGCTATGCAGGTTTTTTGGGGCTAGCTTGGCCGCACTGCTCTCAAGAATGCAAGCAAAGCGTCTTTTGGAGCACCTGTGCGCGCCACGCGTTGCAAATTACAGCGGTAACACGCCAAAACACGCCAATGCCAGCTTTAACAAAAAGCATCGCGCTAGCGGCCAGTAAGACACTAGCGGCGCGAACCGGGAGGGCCTGGTGATCCAGTTATGCACCGAGGGGCTCGGTGGAGAGCAGGTGCAGAAAGTCTGGGATTCTTTAACTGACGCGGACGGGGGCGACCTCGAAGGGAGCATAGTCCCGGACATCGCCATCGAGAACGTCCTCTACGACGTCAAAACCGTCGCGGCGACGACCGAGCATTACGCGCCGGGCCATATCGAGGCCTACATGAGGGCGGAGCACAAGCGCGGTAATGCGCCGGTTGATAGACGCGCCCGTCTCGTGAACGGGCAGTACCTGAAAAAGGCCCACAAGCTGGATATGAAGTACAACTCGGTCGGGGGCGTCGAGTGCGGTCCGATGGAGAACGCCATCCGGAGCCGCGGCGAGGTTTGTGGTCTCGCGTTCGGCAGCGCCGGCGAGGCGTCCGCGGACGTCCATCGCCTCGCACGCGTCTGCGCCGACGAGATCGCCGGCAAGCAGTTCCGAAAGGGCCTGATCGACGCTGATTCGGTCGAGGACGCGGCGGCCATGATTCAGGCCCAGATCTACCGGGAGTGGGGCGTGGCGATTGTCAAGGGTCGGGCCGAGTGTCTACTGGCTTTGTTGGAATGTACGGTACCGAACGCGTCGCCGCGGTCCAAGGTCGCCTGCGGGAAGTCGCGGGACAAGTTGATTGAACGGGCGAACGTTGCACATTGTTCGGGGGGGTTTGCCGAGGCGGTTCAGCTTAGAAGGAGGTACGCTGCTATGAAAGAAGCGGCCCGCGCCCGCCGCCGATGAATCGGCGACGCGCGGTGTCTCCCCCCCAGGGGCTCCGCCCACTAGTCCTAGCACCGTAACATCGACTCTCGCAGGGAGGGGTACGGGGGACCCTGCGACGTAACTAGCCTGAGCCTGAGCGAACTGCTCGATCGAACTGCTCGCACGGGTCTGTGCGCCGCAGAAACGCCAAACACCGCGAACGCCGCCGCAGTGATTGAAAGAAAGCCTATACTTAGCGCGCCCGCCCCCATCAAAACGAATCAGCCGCGCGCGAGCGTCGCGGAGCTGATATGTCCGCGGTCCGCGGGGTTGATGATGAGGTCGTTGTTCGGCAGCCAGACGCGCTGGCACCGCGTGTCGAGGCCGGGCTCGTCGTGGATCATGTAGACCTCGCCGATCATGCCCGTGGCACTTCTCCCACGGTCGACCTTCCGCTTGGCGCCGGCGGGCCGGTCCGGCACGGCAGGCTCGCCATTGAAGCGGCCGAACGTATCTCCAAAGGTCGTGGAGTACTGGCCCACCGGCCTTTCGGGGGCGGGTGCTCTCCAGGTGAACCCAGTGCCATCTCCAGGGTTGACACTGAGCGCCATCGCTTCAAAAACATTCCCTTTCTGGGACATGTTAAACGTCGAGTCCGTGCCTCGGATGCCGCGGCGCTGCATCCTTGCTGCTCTCGTCATGGCGGCGTCCTTCGGCGGGGACTTGGACGGCACGGGGAACGCGTCGCCCGAAGTGGTGTTGTACGAGCGGTAGCCGTAGTCCACGAGCACGCCTTCCAGGGGCTCAGCTCTATCCTCGGACCAATTGCCGACCATTACGCGGGGGTCGCGGTAGACGTTGGTCATGGTGGTACGCGGTGCTGTTCTAGCGCTGGGGCAGCTTGTATGGGTCTTGGGGCAGCGACGGCGGGCCGGCGCGGCGGAGATTGCGAGAGGCGCTGCGAGTTACTAGGATACCTATTGTTTGAAAAGCTACTAGCATTCCGACGGGCGGAGCCTTGCTCGAGCCGTCGGCCGGGCCTTGCGGCGCCGGGACGCCGTCGACGCGTCCGCCGTCGCGCGGGGCGATTCGACGGCTAGCGGCGGCGGCGGCCGGCGACGGGCCGGACGCCACCGCGCAATCTGCTCCACCGAGCGCCCGAACCCGCGCATTGGCCGGCGGCGCCGCGCAGTCGGGCGCCAAATCACCAGCCACCCCTTACGCCGGCGGGAGGTGCGCGGCCTAGTCCTCCTTGTCGTCGTCCTTGGCCGAGTCCTTGGACGCGGACCGGTCGCGGCGCCTACGACCGCGGGACCGCGACCGCGACCGGTCGCGGTGGCGGTCCGGGTCCGCACCGTGGCCGCCGCCCCCGAAGCCCGGCTCCGGTCTTCTGAAAGACGGGTCGTCGTAGGCCGAGGGCCGCGGGCCGTGGCGGCCGTCGGCGCTCGACCACGTCCGGTTGAGGTCGTCAATACGAATACCTTCTCGTTGGAGCTCGCTGCGGATGTCGTCGGCCACTCTATAATCCTTGGCGACGCGGGCTTTCTCTCTTTCTATCAAGCGCGCGCGGATGTCGTGGTCGCTGAGGCCGCGGCCGCCTCCGCCTCCGCCGCCGTAGCCCCCTCCATAGCCCTGCGGCGGGCCCCCGCCGTAGCCACCACCGTAACCTCCGCCGCCGTAGCCTCCATAGCCCCCCTGGGGCGGCCCGCCACCATATCCACCTCCATAGCCGCCTCCATAGCCGCCGCCGCCGCCGCCCCAGCCCGGGCCGCCGTAGCCGCCTCCACCATAACCGCCACCGTAGCCGCCGCCGCCGTGACCACCACCGCCGAAGCCCGCACCCCCGCGATTGCCCTCGCGGTCGTACCGGACCACTAAAGGCCGCCCGTCCCCGCTCCCGATGTTCTTGTTGTGGAACTCGTCGATCGCCTTCTCCGCCTCCTTCGGATCGCTAAATTCCACAACTCCAAAGCCGCGGCTCCGACCTGTGCGGCCGTCCATCTTCACGATGCTATCGACGATCGTTCCGCAGCTCTTGAACGTGTCCGCGAGCTGCTCGGTGGTCATCTCGTAAGGTAAGTTTCCTACATATAATCGGGCCGCGCCGCCGAAGGCCCGCGTCGGGTTGCCGGACGGCTGGTTCTCAGCTCGGCCGCGGGACCGGCTTCGAGAACGAGAGCGGCGTCTTCTCGACGAGCGCTTCCTGCTTCTTGACCGGCTGCGGTCCTTCTTGCGGCGCGAGCGGCTGCGGCTCCTGCTGCGCGAGCGGCTCTTGCTGCCGTCGTCGGCCTTCTCGGCGCTCTTGGAGCGCGACCGGCTCTTGCTCTTCGAGACCGACGAGGCGTCGGAGTCGTCGTCCCGGGCCATTTTTTGCTTGGTGTGTCGCGGCGCCGGCGTAGAGCTGTGTAGAGCTGTGCCTGTTAAGGAGCTGGATATGTCTGCTGCTACGGCACGCGCGGTTGTGACGACGTGTGAGCAGTAAGATCTGGATCCACCGCCAGTGCTCTGTGAATGTGTGAGTCGCTGCTTGCTCACACGTGGAGCAATGGCGCTCGCGATAGAGGCCCGCGAAGATGTGAAACCAGCGCAACAGAGGTACTAGAAAAAATGTCCCAGCCTTGTTCCGGACCGGCGCTGTTCTGCATAGAAGGAGGTGTGCTGTTATGAAAAATCGCGGCACGCGCCCGCCGCCGATGAATCGCGACGCGCGGCTAGTCCTAGCACCGTAACAATAAGACAACAAATGCAACTTACCCGCCTACGGGCCGCCTCCGCGCCGCCGGCTTCCTTTTCCCCATGTTTCTTCTTCTTCTCCATGGCCGCCTTCTTGATGCTCCCAGATCGTTCTTCCTCCGCCTCCCGAGCGGGCGCGCGGTCGATCGCGATCCACACGGCTCGCATTCGTTCTCCGTCATCATGCAGCACTCATACGCCTCGCGCGCCGCAGCGCCCTCCTTCTCCTGGCGTTCGAGTTCAGCGGCCTTCGCGGCAGCTTCCTCCTCCGCGTCTTTACGCTCTTCAATAATTTCCAAATCATACCTAGCTTTCCGCCAAGCAAGTTCGGCCGTCGACCGATCAATTAGTGCTTTATTATAAGCGACAACCGCATCTTCATCATTTCGACGGTCGATCTCCGCCTTTTCTATAGCATCATGTTCTGCTTTCCGCCGAGCCAGCCACCGTCGTCGCTTCGACCGACCCTCGACATCCAGGGCCTTGATCTCATGTCTACGTCGATAACATAACCCTTCCGCCGTTTGTAAATAACATCTATCGTTCTCCGGAAGGTCGCACTTCATGAGTCGTATCGATTGCACGCCCCGGTCGCATTCCCTCCGCAACTCGACTAGATCCAATGGTTGTAGTGCTTTGTTGACATCTCTATGTAAGTTATCTAAGTCGAACTCCTTCAAAGGCCACAGGTCAGCTCGTTTCAGCTCGATGCGCCAGGCTTTTTGGCAGTCTCGACTAGCCTGGGGGAACTGTCCTAATGATAATCGTGCTCGGGCCCGCAACGCTAGGGAAGGCGCGTGGTCCTTCCTCGCTAACAACGCTTGGTTCAGGTCTTCCACAGCCTTGCGCGCGTCGCCTCGCCTGAGGGAAGCGGAACCGCGCGCGTGCAGGATCTCGACGGCTACATTCCTAGGTTCTTGGAAGGCCATGTTGTCCTCACCTTGTATATCGCCGTCTTCTCTCCGTAGCTCGACATCGATCTTTACGGCCTCGTCCAAAGCTAACTGCGCCTTGATCAAGTCGGCGTCGATCGCCGCGTCGAGCTTGCCGGGCGACTTGTGCGACAAATTGCTTCCGAGGGACGGTGCCAATCGACCCGGAGATCTGGAGTTGAGGGCTCGTCGCGATAGCCTCAAGCCTGACGTATCCGTCGCCACGGTGCTATCCATGAGCGACGGGTCCTGTAGGGATGATTGCGCCAATGTCGCATCGACGGAATCCTCAGGAAAGATCCCCATCTGCATCGCTTTCCTTTCAGCTAGTTTACGAGCTGCTTCGATCTTGTCCTCCTCGTCCTGTCTGCGTTTCCTTTCCGCGTCAGCCACTAATTTTCTCGCTCGCGCTCGCGCCACATAGGCTGCGCCCAGATGGAAATGGTGCGAGAAGTTCGCTGTATCTGGTTCATCTACAAGTAGTCTAGCATGCTTCTCCGCCGCTCTACTGAGAGGTTCCACCGCATCGAGGGGCTCGCCGCGCTCGAGCCGCTCCGTCCCTCGCGACGAGCCTTGCAAGACCATCAACCTCCTCGCCTTTCTCGCGTCCCTAGAAGGGTCCTCTTCATCTAATTCAATAGGCTCGTCGAACTCCGCGGCCCCGACGTGTATCGACTGGGCTCTATCCCTCAACAGATAGAACGGCTCGAGGGCATCTTCGGGCCTCGCACAACACGGGTTGTGCGAGAAGGTCAAGGAGCGTAGTTGCGGCAAGTCAGCCAACTCTTCCGGCAGCTGGTCCATCTCGTTGAAGTCCAAAGCAAGCACCTCCAACGACTGGACGCTGTCTAACCGGCCGGCTTCCACGCCCTTGGTCGTGAGGAGGTTGTGGTCTATGCGTACCGTGAACAATTCCCCACAGCCCTTAAAACAGTTCTGCGGTAGGAGCGTGAGTTGATTGTGCGAATAATTTAAAGATTGCAGCTTGTTCAGCCTGCCCAACCGCTGCGGGAAGTTCACCAAACGATTGTGCGACAGATCCAAGGATGTGAGCGACACGAGCGACTCGATGGCCTTCTCGTCGATGGTCTCGAACAGATTGTAACTAAGATCTAACGTTTTCAATCTAAACATGGTCGCGAAGCCTTTCGGCGTGGAGATGAGTTTGTTGTGTCTCAGCGAGAGTAGTTCTAGCAGGCGGCACTGCGTCACGCCCTTGTCTAGAGTTTCTAACGCGTTGTTTTCTAAGTACACTGACTTAACTTGGCGCATGTCCCCTATTCGCATACTGGTCGAAGTGATGGCGTTGTTTCTTACGGAGATGCTTTCCAGCTTCTTCGCTAGACCGACGGCGAAGCCATCGCTCAATGCTTCGAGCTTATTGTCGTCTAGTAAAAAGGACGTGCAGTTCATTAGATCAAGTGTCTGTGGCAATTCTATCAATAAATTGTTTCGACAATCCACACTTTCTAACGCCGTCATCTTCGCCAGATCATCCGGTAGCTTCTCGAGCTGGTTATGAGAAACGTCCAACGACGCCAGACTCTCGAGCTTACCCCAGTCGCATCCGTTCAAGTCGGGCTCGCCGATGCCTTCTTGCTTGTCCTGGTCGGCGCTCTGCGCGATCTTGCAGGGGGCCATGACTTTTAGTTGGTTATGCGAGACCTGCGCGGGACGCGTGGGCGCTCGTGCGGCGGCGTCGACGGCGTCACGTTCAAATTTGTTTCAAACGCCGGCGTCGCTGACATTCAACGAAGCTAATTGTTAGTTGGTCCAATTGGTTCGGCCACTTGGTCAGTTGATTTTTGGACACATCTAAATGGGTCAGTGCCGAAAGCATGCCGGGTCCCACGGCCCAGACCCGCGTTTGCTGGAGGAGTTCGAGGTCGCCGACCTGCACCGGTAATTCCCTGAACTGATTTTGTGACAGGTCCCAGTACTGGAGTTGTTCGAGTCGGTAGACATTGCCCGGGAACCAGCCTATTCTATTGCGCGCACAGGCGAACCACGTGAGTTCTTCCAGTTCCTCCAGCTCTTTGGGTAATGATCTCAATTGGTTGCCCGACACATCAAGCTTTTCTAGGGAAGCTAGACCGCCGATGTCCGGCACGAGGCGCGTGATGCTGTTGTCCGACACATCTAAATGGGTCAAGGTCTCAATAGCCAAAGCGCGAAACGAGATGCGAGCCATTTTCAGTCCAGAGAGGTCCAGAGTATCGGTCTCGGGCGTATCCTCAGCTTTATCTATTCTCTTCTGGGCCTCGCTCCGGGGGTACTCGCGGGGCATCAACCCCAGGTCGTCTGATGACATCGATCTTGTTCTTCTTCTAGTAGAACCACTACCAATCGATTCCCGTTCACTATCGTCGTCCGACTCGAGCTCGACGACGGCCGTCTCGGCCAAGATCCGGCCGTCGCTAGACACTAACCGTTGCGTGCCCGGCTCGATGTCCTGCGATCCCAGTAGTAGAGGCTTCGTCCAGGACGTCTGGCCCGTTTGGGCATTATAGTAGTAGTAATTTTGACTATGTTCATCGTAGACCTTGGAGACGACACTTGCAACCAATCTTCGCACGGTCCTCAGGAATTTGAGTCGTCGCCAGGCGCACTGCATGTAAATAGCCGCTTGCTCGTCCGTGAACGTCGGAGCCACGTCGCCGAGGTCCCGCCACAGCAAAGGCGCGGGCCGCTTCCAGCTGGCTTCATCGGTCACCGTATTGTAGTAGTAGTAGATCTGCTGGACGGGGTCGAAGATCTTCTCCCAGACCGCCTTGAGTTCTAGGTAGGTGCGCTCCCTCACTAGACTGCGGCGCCACAAGCTCTGGATCTTCAGGACGGCGGCGTTGCCGACGGCGTAGTTGATCTCGTCGGCCATGGCTGCGGCTTGTTTACGTTGCCATCGTCGGTTCACGCTGCGGGGCAGCCTCTTTTTGGCCGCAGCGGCGGCGCTTCGGGCTGCCTTGCGCCTAGTGTGTCTCACTATAGGTCCTCAGGCTTGCGGAGGCGTCGGGCGCGAGGACTGCGTGCCTCGGACGTATGCGGATTTGCTCGCTAGTGTCTTACAGGCCGCTAGCCATCTAGCCATTGGGTCTTGCAAAAAAGGAGAGGCAATTATAGCTCGCTGATCGAACCATTGCTGTAGCTAAGCGCTGCAAAAGAACACCTGCAAAGGCATCTTCGCAGCGCCGCGGCTCATACTCTGAAACGCATTCATGCGAGAGTGCAATGGCTGACCCGGGTGGCCTCAATCACTCACTTGCCAGGCTCAAGCTCTCGCTCGGCGGCAACGGCTTCGAGGACGCGTTGGCCGCGTTCGTGGCGAAGGCGCGCAATGCAAACGAGCGGTGCGCGGAGCCGCCTCTTCTTAGCGAGTTGCCAGACGACGTGCTGATCCAGCTCCTTGCCACCGCGCCGCCGGAAGCTATTGCAGCGCTAGCATGCGTTGCCAAGCGCTACGCGGATGTGTGCGAGCGCGCGGGCTGGGCGTGCGCCGCGCGACGGTTCGGCCGCCGCACGAATGCGCCCTTCGGCGGCGGCGGCGCGCACTGGACCGCCCTCGCCTGGGTACCACGCGACGCTACCCGCCGCCCGTTTGACGAAGACGCTTTCTCATTTGGTCTGGGCGCGCTGCCACCACACGATCTTGCCGATGCGTTCTTCTGGGCAGAGTTTTTCCCCTGGCACGATGCACCTGATAACAGGTGGAATGAATGCCTGGCGCTGGAAGCGACGCTCTGCCATGGGCGCGTCGTGCGCGATCCTGACGGCGTCCTCGACGATCGTGCGGTCGGGCCCGAAGTTGTTCTCACTGGCTCCCTAAGGGGTGAGCAGCGGGCTAGGCGTATGGCCAATGCAAGCGCCGTCCGTATCATGGGCGTGCTCCGGTCGCGCGTGGTCGTCCTCTACGCGTGGGACTCGCCAGATTATGGTCATGAGAAGGCCGAGGGCGAGTGGCCCGAGAGCTGGGACGCCGAAGATTGGGACGAAACCGTCGCGGCCGTCCAGATCCAGACCCCATATCCCTGCATTTGGGATAACAATGACCCCGATCGGGTGATCACTCTGCACGCGACGTACGGCATGGACGTCTCCTCGCCCCACGCCCCGAATGCTCTCTTTCGATCAGAGGGGATTCCCGGTTCCAGCAGAGCGCCGAGTTTACTCGGCGACAAGTTCTATTGATAGAGGATATCGCAATCGCACCTTTTCTCTTAGCGGTGACCTGTCGATCCGGCTCAAGGTCCCGATGCAGGTGTGGGGCTACGTCCGAGCCTGGAGTGCCCACAATGTTGTTCGCCATTCTGCCCTACCGCGGCGGCGGCTGCGGCGGGTCGTCGTCGCGCGCCGCGCCCCAAGGCGCCTCCGGCAGGACGCCACGGCGGCTCCTCCGGATCGAGGCCGCCGGCGATCATAGCGGTCGCGTCGCCTAGAGCCGACGCGTCGTCGCTGCAGGCCGCCAGGGCCTTTTCCAGCTCCGCGCGCGCGTCGTCCGTCTTCACGGCGAAGTACTCTAGTACGTGCTGCTATCAGTAAATCGTCGTCGTAGTCGGCGCCCGCGCCGATCACGGCGTCGACGGCCGCTTCCAGCGCGCAGGCGTCTGTCGACGCGATGAGCCCGCGCAAATCGTCCCGCTTCTTTGGCAGAGACGGGTCGGACGGCGCTGGAGGCGGCGCGGCGCCAGAGCTTTTACACCGTTGGTCGCCGCGGATTCCGGCCATCTTCAGCGGACCGGGAATCGCGAGTCGGTTGATGGCCATGATCTTCTCGCGTTTTGAGGTTTCGCTGTGGCTCAGGATGGCGTCGATGTCATGAGTTTCTGATCTAGGTGTTTCCACGGTCGCCGGATGGGGCGCTAACGGCAATGTGGCGGGCATCGGTGGTGATGCTGCCCTTACAGAAGGCCGCGTCCGCTGCGACGCCATCGACGCGCACCGCGGGGGTAGTCATCATCATCATTGAAGACACGCTCTCCTGCCTCCCGCCTGAACTGCGTGGAGTGTGAGGCGCGGCCCAGGCCTCGTTCGAGGACCGCGACATGGCCTCCGCGTCGCCCCGCAACCGGCGGAGGCACGCATCCAAAGCTTCGAGCCAGTTGGCAAAATCTCTAGGAGACTCCGCTCGGACCTTGAAAGTTTTCCTTGATCTACCATGAGCATCTTGGACGTCCCAGAGTTCAAAATAGTGCGTCGCCTCGCCCGGCTTCGGCCGGTGGCGGCCGCGCATGCTCACTGTCTCGGGCACGCGCACCGACGATTTCGCGGAGAGCCGCACGGTGCCCTTCTGATCCATCAAAGAGGGGTCCGCGTAGTAGTGGAGCTCGCACGTGTCGTTCTCGAGCAGGAACCAGCGTCGCTTCCAATTCCTACGCAGGCCGACCACCGAGCCGCCCTTTTTCAGCAGGAAGGAACTGACCATGCCTGCGGCTTCGCGGGCAGCCTATGGCTGGTTTCTGTTCAAGCTTCGATCGATGGGGGATGGTTCCGTGCAGTATGACGATCGATGGTGCGCTGTAAGTGCTTGTTGTGCTCGGGCAGCTTGATTGGTGGCCAGTGCTCGATCGTCGCGGGGCGCGACCCGCACGCAGGCGTCTCCGCGGCGGCGGCGTTGAGCTCCCGGTGCACGAGTACGGGGGTCGCGCTCGCTCGCCGCGGCGACCGCGAGGCGCGCGGCCGGCGGCGCTCGCGTCCTAGTGGCGTCGGCCGCCGGGAAGGCTCGTCGCACCCCGAGCGGGTCGCGGGGCCCAGGAAACGTCGGGTCACGCACCGGCTGCGTGACCCCCCCCTCGCCGTTGAGGCGAGGCCGCGAAGGAGAAGCTCTCCCAAAATTCGGCAGCCAAAACAACGACCTGGGAGTGAACCTGCCGTCGCACAACGAACTCAACCAGCTGCTCGCGCACGCGGAGCTGGGCATCGACGCCGAGCAACACCTCCGGGCTCGGCCCCTCGCGCCGTGGCGCCTGCACACCTGGCTCCCCGCGGCGTGGAAGCGCATGCACGACGACGCCCGAGCGCCGCTCTGTGAGCTCGCGTGAGACTGATATGTGTATGCGTTTGTAGCGCGCGGTTTGAGAGAAAGAACGCGATAATCGTCGCCGCCGCCGCCGTCGCCGAACATGTCCATGCCGCCGCCCATGTCGACCTCTTCCTCCTCCTCCTCTTCCTTCTTCTCCTCCTCGGCCGCCGCGGCCCCGCCGCCGCCACCGCCGCCGCCGCCGCCGCCGCCGCCGCCCGATCCCGGCGCGCCGCACATGCAGTCGAGGTCGCCGGCGAGCGTCGCCGCCTTCGAGAACACCGACACCCAGTGCGGCGCGACCGAGAGGCCCGCGGCCTTCAGCACGGCCTCGAACTTCTCGGGCGCGAACTTGTCGTCGCCCTCGCCGCACTGGTCGAGGACCAGCGCGGCGAGCGCGACGGCCTGCTCGTCCTTGTTCTGGTCCGCGAAGGACCAGGCCTTGGGGGCTTCTTCTTCCGCCATCTTTGTGTCGCCTTAAAAGACCTTTGAGCCTCGACGAGGCACTCGACCGCGTCTGTGCGCGAGTCAAGCGGTACCTACGGTTGCGAGGGGTGAGCTGCTTGCGTTTCGTGCGGCGCGCGAGCCTTTGTGTGTGTGCGGTGCGCGCGCGGCCGGCGAGGCACGTTTGCTCGTAAGCTGGAGTGCGCGCGCGGCCGGCGAGGCACCGCTTGCTCGTAAGCTGGCTGCTGCCTTGTTTGGGTGCCGTGCGGCCGCCGGCGTGCAGCGATTCGAGCCACCGAGCAGCGATGGGTTGTCAGTAAGACGGTGCGACGAGCGATTGCGTCCGGTTTTGCGTAGCGGCTCTGTTAGACGCACCAAAAGACGGCGATGTCAAAGCGAGGCAAAATGGACAAAGGCCCGCGAGCCGCCCGCGAAGCCCTCCAGGCGAGCGCTCCAGCCGTGCGAGGTCTCGCTCAGACCGCTGGCAAAAGCAACAGGGCAAAACGCCCAGTCTCGCCCCGACGCGCGGCCACACGACTGCTTTAGGTCATCTTGGTTGTATAAGAACAAACTAAAGTTATGGAACCATGCTTCGGTCGGCGCGAACGACGCGCCGCCCACGTCTCGGATCCGCGACGTTCGATATTGCGTAGCGGCGGCGGCGGACGCACCTTAAGCGGCGATGTCGAGCCTCGCTGCTCACTAGAGTACGCCGGGCCGCCGAAGCAGCCCTCTCGGACGCCAGGAGAGACCCGTGCGGCGAGCTGGGGGAGAACCCTCGAGCTCGGGACGCGTTGGACGGCTGAAATCAAAACTCGTTTAAACTCGCTGCAACTCGTCGAGCGCTCGCAGGTCGTCGCGGGCTGCCGTTCTGACGTCCAGACGGGTGTCGAGACGCTTATTAGGGGCTGCCTAGTTCCACCAATCTACACTCAAAATGTTGCTGGGCTGGTGAGGAGCCGCGTGGATAAGAACGCCTCCACGCGCCAACTAGCCCACGTGTAACAGATAGGACACGTTTAGGGCGCGGGCGAAGACGTTCTGCAGCGCTGGTGTCGCTGAGCGAATTCAAATCGGCTCAGCGGGCCCCCAAACAAGTTTAAAGCGCCTCGATTCGCGGCGCACCTCCAGGGTAGCGCCCAGGGCCCCGATTGAAAAAGGGGCCCGCAGCAAACATCTAAAGAAGTAGCGGCGCGCACCACGACCGCCGCGGGCCCGACAGCACCATTTTAAACACGGCCCAAGGCTACTCGCCGTACGGCGCGCCTTCGCCCACGGCGGCGGGCGGCCTCGGCGGCCCGGCGCCCCTCGACGACGGCGGCTGGGAGGCCGCGTGCGCGCTCGGCGTCCGACGTCCGCCGAGGGGCCTTTCTTGTCATGGAGAGTCTGTCGCGCCGGCGCGCGTTCGAACGGCGGCGCTCGAGGAAACTCTAGGATGGCCTTCCGACGGCCGTCCACTCGCGTTCCAACGCGTCCACACGCCGTCGACGATTTGTATACTACACAGGCGCCGCGCCCAGCAACCGCAAAGTCGCCAGGCCTACGCCGACTCGATGGCTTTGGCGGCCGCCTACGGCCGCCCGCCCGAGCCGCGCTACGAGCAGCCGGCGCCCACTTACGGGGATCCGGGGCCCTATCGGGCCCAGGAGCCGCTTCCTTCTCAGTTAGCGCGACCGGCAAAAAAGAAGCGGCCGCGAAGAAAGCACGGCGAGCTCGCGCGGGGCATCGTCCGAAGGCGCGAGGACTGGGACGACCACTGCCTCATCGAGATGGACGACGGGTGCGTTTCCTGTGTTTGTCAACTTCAAGGCGCCTTCAACTCACAATGGTGGGGGCTTGCGGCGGCCGGCGCGCGGCGCGCGCATTGCCGGCGACGGCGCGGTGGCGCTGGTGTGAACTGGTGTGAACTGGTGGCCTCGCGTCACCGGCGCGCGCCGCGGCGCCGTCGACGCGCCGTCGTTTCTATGACGGTGTCGGCTCGACGGCGTGGCGGTTTTGCGACGTTGGCGCCATCGACGCGACGTCGTTCCCACGGCGTCGCCTCGATGGCGTCGAGGTGGACTTACCGTTGTCAGCGCGCCGTCGCGCACAACACACAACACACAACACACGCCGTCGCCGCACTACCACGACGCGAAAAGCGAACGCGTCCATCCCGACACAGGTTCGAGGACGTCTTCTGCCACCGCCACCGCTGCCAGGGCAAGCAATTGCCCGAGCAAGGGCAGGTCGTCGACTTCAAGCTCCATCTCTCCTCGAAAAGTCTGTGCTGGCAGAGCGGCTTCGTGACCTGGGAGGAGGGCGACATGGCCGAGCTCAAGCGGCCCGAGCCGCCGTTGGACATCCCGCGAGCGCCGCGCCGTGCCGGAGCCGCGGGACGGGCGCCGCCTCCCCAAAGACAGGCGCCGTACGGCGGCTACTACGACCAGCGGCCGCGAGCGTCGTCCTTCGACGATCGGCGGGCGCGACTGCCGTCTGATCTCTCAGATGGTGTGACGGAAAGCTCAGACGCCTCGGACGCGGGGGCTACCAACAGCCACCGCCAAGACCGTCGCCGGCGGAGTTCGCGGATCGCGGGGCCGCGTCACTACTCGCGACGCTCGACGCGCCGGCCTGACGCCGCAGCAAAGACCACAACGGCCGGCACCGCTGCCCGACACGGAGCTCGCGTCGGACCTGCGGCAGCTGGGCCTCGCCGAACAGAGACCGCCCAAGACAGCCGGACCCGTCGCCGCCGTGGTTGGCGGGCATGCTCGACGAACCGGCGCAGCAGCCGCTCGGCGCCTTCGACCGCCCAGCAGCGGCGCAGCCGCCGCCGCCGCCCGGTCTAGCTGAAGCGGAGCCGACCTGGGCCTCCGCCGCGACGCGGCCCGCCGGCGCGCCGCCTTTACCAAGACCGCGGGCCTCGTCGGTGTCGTCCTCGGTCGCGTCCGACGGTGCTTCCGCTCTGGATCGCATCGCGCTCAAGGTCGTGCCCGTGGACGAGCAGAAGACGCCCTGGCTCGCGACGGCGGACTTACCCGCTAGAAGAGCAGCCCCGATCGAGCAGCTCCGGGCCCACACGCAAAGCGCCGTCGAGGCCGGGAATGCTTCCGCTATACAAAAGCTCAAGCGGCGAAGAGAAACGCGAAAGCGCGCGAAACGCGGCGACCATTGTAGGGTCGAGGTGCGACCGCGCGACGGCGGCGGCGTCTTCGTGAGTGCTTATGGTGTCAACGCCGCGGGCGCGGGCGCCGCGCTCCGACGCATGCTCACGGCCAATGCCGCTCTACTGGCCGGGCGCGACGTCGACGCCACGGCCGACGACACCCCCGAAACGCGCCAGAACCTAGGCTGGGCCGAGCTCGTTGCCCAACTCCGGTCGATACTGGCGCGGGGCGAGTCCCGCGGCATCTGCTGCAACCACCTGTCCAGAGCGTTCGAGCGGGACTTCGGTTCAGCATTGGTCGAGACGCTCTTCGGCGACTACGAGTCCCTGGCCGCATTACTGAGAGCGCCTCAACTCAAAGACGTCGTCACGCTCGCCGAGCAGCCGGGCCGGCCGACCTCATGGTGCGCCTCGCTCAGACAGAGACGCCGGAGCGGGCCCAGCCGGCGGTCCGCGAGGCCCTACGTTCGTGGTCAGCTTAGAAAGGTACGAGGCCACCTTCGCGAGGACGTGAGCGTGCAAACTTTGGTGCGCATGACGGACGACGACCTGGCGCCTGCGGAAGCTTACCAAAGGGCCGCGGGTGCAGATCCTGGCCTGGGCGAGCCGCTGACTGATATCAACCCTATGCGTGTGCCGCGGGCTCCAGGCCTCCGGCGAAAAACGACCCCCCCCCATCGAGTCCCCCGCGCGGCGGCGATATGCTGCCGTGGACGGGACACCTATTAATAACCCCTATTATCTCGTGAATCTTTTTTGCCTTCGTCGATGGCGTGCTTGCCCCGATCCATTCCACGTGGAACCCGATCCGGCGTCGTCGTCTGGCGCCGAGGTATATATGAATAGTTTACTTCGGATGCCTGAGAAACCCGTTTTTCCGCCTTACTTATTGGCCGAGACCCCTCCCTAGGCGCCGCGATAGTTCCCAGGCGCTAGTATGTCTTACTTGCCGCTAGCTTTACAGCTTTACCAAGAGACAAAGATTAATTGGGGTTACGCAGTGCGGGCCCACAGCTAGCCGGCGACGCGTTAACTGTTAGCCGGAACCCTCCTGCGTGACAGCTTTCAGCTCCGCAGACCAGCGCTCGCCTCCGCCCGCCGGAGAGAGCCGCTGCCTTGTCGAAACTTCGGCAGGTCTCAAGCGGACAGAGCGGCCGCGCGCGCCAGCCAGGGCGTGCGCTCAGCTCAGCTCGGGAGACAGACGCCGCGAGCCGCCGCGCGTCTACGAGGGGCGCCGCCGATCGCGGTCAGCCCTCCGGGACGCCACGATAGGCAACGACAGCAGCAAATCGTCGGGCCAGCCGGCAAACATGAACCTCTTCGGGCGGCGGCGGTCGAAGCCGCGGGGCGCCCCGGCGTCAGGACCCGGCGCAGACGATCGTGTCGTTGCGGGGCACCCTCGACACGTTGGAAAAGCGCCAGGCCCACCTCGACAAGCAAATCGCCAAGCAGGTCGCGGAGGCCAAGGCGAAGATGGCCAAAAAGGACAAGCGCGGCGCTTTATTTTGCCTTAAAAAGAAGAAGATGTACGAAGCGGAAATCGAGAAACTGAACGGCGCGCGCCTGACCCTCGAGTCGCAGATCATCGCGCTCGAGGGCACGGTGACGAATGCGGACACCGTCGCGGCGATGAAATCGGGAGCGACCGCCATGAAGCACGCAGCTGGCTGATGTCGACGCCGACGCCGTGGGTGATTTGATGGACGACATCCAGGAGGAGATGGCCACCGCCGACGAGATCTCGGCGGCGATCAGCGCTCCTGGCGGCGATTTGTTGGGAGATGACGAGCTGCTCGACGAGCTCAACGAGCTCGAGGAGCACGAGCTCGAAAGTCAATTATTGGACGCGCCGCCGATCCCCGTGGCGCCCCTGCCCGATGCACCGCTCTCAATGCCTGCGGTTCCGACGCAGCCGCCGGCCGCACCCGCGAAACAGGAAGATGCGGATCTCGCCGCGCTGCGGGAGCTCGAGGCGGCGATGGCGATGTAGTCCTCGGAGTAACGATTGACCTTTGTAGCTCGTGTCTTTTCGCGCGCAGCCGTGTTTGCTCTTACTACCCCTAGTCTAACCCTTAAGATGGATAAGATGGATGTTACATCGGCCTGCAAGAGTCTACCGCGCTGGTGCCGGGAGGGGGGAAGCGGGCAGCAGAAGGAAACCTAAAACCCCCCGCATGCAGCAGTTTCTCCCTGAAGTACTGCGTAAAGCGCAGATTAGTCGTCGTTCGAGGCTCTCGACGTAGAATATCCATCAGCATAGGTCCTTGAACACCGGGCGGGTTGTGAACGACCAAAGCTCGATTCCAACCTCTGTGCGCCTTGAGAACGTCGCACCCGTTTTCGATGAGGAACGTCGCCAGCTGATAATGAGCTTTGGTTAGCCGCCCCGCGGTGAGGCACCAGCAGAGAGGGGTCGTGCCGATATCGCACTTAGGGTCGATGTCGCGGCCCGCCGCCAGAAGTAGCCGGGCGAATTTCATCGCTTCGCCAGGGGCGTACACCGCCAAAAAGTGTAGCGGATGTTTTCCACTGGGTCCGATCGAGGCGTCGAGGTCCGCTCCATAGGCAACCAACGGAGAAACAAGTTCAAATCCCACAAAGAACTTTTCAGCAAAGAACCCGTCATTCCTCGCCGCGAGCGAGGTGACCAGCCCAAGCGTCCGCCCCGCCGCCCTACGAGACGCCAGGTTAGCGTGGGCGCTCGATCGTTGTCCGCAGGATATGCTCCGCCTCGCGCACCGTGAGGCCGACGCCGCCGTAGCGTGACCTTTCGGCCACGTCCGTGCCCTTGCGCAGCGCCGTCCGCGCCTCCAGGTCCTTCCCGGCCGCGACGGCGAGCGGGGACCCACGGCGTGCGAGGCAATCTTTGAGAGCACGTCGGCCGGCAGGTGCAGCAAACTTAGTCTCGTGCGCGCCGCTTTGCGCGTGAGACCGAGGGCCGCGGCCTTCATGCACCGGAACGTGTAATCGTCGATGGCGCCGTCGTCGTGCAAGCGCTTCAATTTCCGCAGCGCCTCCTCGTCGATGGGATAGGGGCCCACCAGCGGGGCGGCGCGGGCGGCCGTTTGCGATTCATTCATAGTCGCGTGTTGCGCGTTAGTTCGAGTTGCAATGTGACTGTCAGAGATGCACAGTCAGCTCTAGCAAATCGCTCTCGTATCCTTACAGTTAAGCAAGTGAGCGTAGTTGCCGCGAAATATAACCCTGACTACTGCTTTTGCTCGAAGTCTAGGAGATGAAGCGATACAGAGATGACGATGCAGCTAAAATTTTATCTGAACTCGCCTGGGCGACCCGTCCTACGACCTGATTCGACGCGCTCGGGCTGATCACGGAGGGTACGTACGGCACTATCGTCATGTTTTCGCGCCGCCGAGTTGCCTGGGGAATATCGCGCCGGCGCTCGACGCGAGCATGGATATCACAAAACGCCAACAGAAGCCACCGCCGCGACGTCCTGCGGGTCCTCGACGCCCGTCGCCGCGCCTACATCCGCACCGCCCGCCGATCACGGCCCGCGCCACGCGCGCCCGTCGACGACCGCGGCACGATGCCCCAGCGTAGCCCGCGCCCTCGCCGCACGGGTATAAGTTTTTGAGGGACACAGACTCGCATTCAGCATTGCGCACGACCCGTAACGGCGCCGACGTCCGCGTCTCGACGCCGTGGAGGATCGCGTCGTCGCCGACAAATCCGGGCATGGACCTTTCGAACGCGCCCGTCGCCGCGGCCCGCAGCGCGTCCGCCAAGGGATCTGGGAGTAAGCCGTCGTGCAATGACGCCTCGCGCACGCCCAATCTATAGGACGACGCCGGCGGCGGTCTCTGACGCGGCGCTTTCTTGTCGACGAAATCGGTCAGGCGCTGGACGGGGCAGACGTAGTCGCCGCCACCCAAGAGAGCCGCCTTCCTCTCCAACGACCGCTGGAAGGCGAGGACGCGCCGCGCACCCTTCGTTTGATCCAAGCACGGGTCGTCCGTCGCAACACTCACGACCAGCGCCGCGTTCGCGAACAGCGAGTGCCGCCGCGAGTAGGACATGCCGTTGACGACCATCTCCGACGGTTTTGTTAGAGCTGGAACAACTTGCCCCCCAGGACACATGCAGAAACTATATATGGAGTGGTCGCCGACGTCCGCCGCGAGTCTATATGCCGCGACCGGTAACAGAGCCTCCGAGTCCCTCGACAAAGCTTCGTCGGTCGGGTGCCTTAACAGATTGGCCTTGTCGGTTCTAGAATTGCCCGTGACGACGCGGCAGGCGAGGTCGCCGTAGGCCAGACCATTCACCAACGACTGCGGGTGCTCCACCCTAAAGCCGACCGCGACGGGCTTCGCCTCGAGTTTGGCGCCCGCGGCCTCGAGCGCGTCGTAGACGTCGTCGGCGCTGTGGCCCGCGGCGCAGACGACGGCGTCCGCATGTATCGTGGCCTCTCCGGCCGCCCAGCACGCGGGACGCCAGCGCGCTTTCGTTATTTTCCGTCTCGAGGCCCAGCAACCGCGTGCCGAAGCGCAGGTCCACGCCGAGTTCCGTCAATTGCCCGCGCAGCGACTTGAGGATGCCGATGAGGCCGTCCGTGCCGAGGTGCGGCGCGCCCTGCGTCAATATTTCCGAAGGCGCGCCGTGGCGCACGAAGGTCCGCAGGACCGCGCGGACGTCGCCCGAGTTGCGGCCGATGCGCGTCGTGAGCTTGCCGTCGGACCACGTGCCTGCGTCGCGTTCCCCCGGTCGACGGTCCCCACCACCACGCTTTCCTTAAGACGCCGCCGTCGCGCCCGCGCCGCCCTCGCCAAAGCAAAAGTTCGACTGCGCCTGGAGCTGGCGCCCCGCCATGAGCCGGCCGATGTCGCGGCCGCGGCGCTCGACGGGCTCGCCCGCGCTCGATCAGTGTCACGGCGCAGCCGTCGGAGGCGAGCTGCAGCGCCGCGAAGAGGCCCGCGGGGCCCGAGCCGACGACGACGACAGTGCGCTTCTTCTTCGTGTCCGTGACGCGCGCGGGCGCTACGGTCAAACCCTCGAGCCGCTCGCAGCGCCCGGCTGCTCAGCGAAGCGCCGGCGCACTCGACGTCCACGACGTAGGTCCAGCGCGGTTCGGGCAGCTTCTTCCGCACGTCGAGCGACTTGCGGACCACTCTTATTACTCGCCGGAGCCTCCCTTTTTGTCACGCGCTTCTTGCAGGCCTTCTTCAGCGCCGGCGAGAGCTGCGACGACGGCGCCGCGGCGCCGGGGTCCGCGCCCTGCGGCACGACGACGTCATATAAGCGGTAGGTGCCGTGGAGCTTTGTTGGTTGCTTCGTGCGCGGTGGCGCGATGAGTGCGGAGGCTGCTGTTATGAGTGCTAGCAGGCGTGGCGCCATCTCTTCGTAGCAGTGGTGCTCGGGTTAGCACTGCTAGCGCACACTCGCTCGAGGCGCAGCACTGCTGCACGATGGCTATCGTTCTGAACAGCAAACTTCACACAGCCGCGCTCCTGAAACTAGCTAGCTGCATGTAAGACACTAGCATTAGCAACAACTGGACCCTAGACGCCTCGCCGCCAAGCCAAAAATGATCCTCACAAAAGTGCGCCGCCCCACTGGCCCACGACCACAAGGCGAGGTGTATTGGATGTAACACCCGCCACAAGGGGCAGCACGCGATGCACGAGCCGGTGGGCGGAGGTGGACTTACGCGAAGGCGCTCTACAAGGACGGCGCCTCCACGCTCGACGATCTGCGCAAGGCCGTGACGACGCTCGAGGATGTGGTGCCGACCGCGCGGCGCGTGCTCGGAGGCGCACATCCTGTGACAGGTGCGATTGAGGCCGATCTGCAACACGCGCGAGCCGCGCTCCGCGCCCGCGAACAACCTTTGTTGCCGCTGGTCATCTCCGTCGCGGGCCCGCAGGGCGACGAAGTATACTTCAAGGTGAAGCCGACGACGCTGCTGCAAAAGATCTTCGACGCGTACGCCAATCGCAAGGGCGTCGCCGGCGATTCGCTGCGCTTCCTTTTCAAAGGCTCGCGCGTCGACGGCGAGCAGACGTGCGCGGACATTGGCCTGGAGGACGACGATCAGCTGAAGGCCGAGAATGCGCAGGACGCCGTCGCCGCGCGCGATGAGTAAGACCGTACAAAAATATTACACATCATCCATACACTCATCGACCCCGACCGCGCCGCCGCGCCCCGCCACCAGGAGCCTTCCACCGGAAAACGCGACCGCCGCCGCGGCATCAAGATCCAAACAGCGCACGGGCGCCGCGGCGCGCAGGACGGCGTAAATCGGCGCGCGCCGCGTCGAAGACGAAGACGCGGCCGTCGACGGCCGCAGCCGCCAGGATGGGGCGCGGGCCGGGCCGCCAGGCCGCGTGCGCCCAGCGCGGCCGCCGCGGCGCGACGCCAAGCACCGGCGCCTCGCCGCGGTCGAGGCCCGGCGCGACGCACGCGAGCGCGCGCCCGCCCGCCGCGAGCAACCAGCCGCCTCCCGAAAATGCGACGACGCGCACCGGCGCCTGGAAGCCCGCCCAGGTCGTGACGTCGCCGCCTCCATATATTCGGACGGCCCCGTCGAGACAGCCCGCCGCGTAGCGACCTTTGCGAAGCGCGAGCGCGCACACCGCGGCCGGAGACGCGAGCTTCGCGGTCGTGGCGTCGACGACGAGCAGCGCGTCGCTGCCGGCGGCCGCGCCGACGACGGCGACGCCGTCGGCCGCGGCGAGGGCCGTCGCGGGCCGGTCCAGCGCCAGCCGTTTGACGACGGCGCCCGTCCCCGCCGCGAACAGCACGACGCATCGCGGCGTCGTCGCGGCGACGACGTCGGACTTCGCGAAGGCGACGCCGCGGACGGCCCGGTCCAACGACCCGTCTCCCAGTTCAACCGTCGCCGCGAGCGCGCCGTCGGCCGCTGCCAAGACCTCGACGCGGCCGTCGTCGAAGCCGACCGCCACGTACTCGTCGCTCGCGGCCACAGCCGTCGCCGCGGCTTTGCAGCAGCGCGTCCAGCGGTCGGCGCCCGTTGTTGGGTCGACGGCGGCGATCGACGCGTCGTCGACGAGGACCGCGACGCGCGCCGTTGCGGCCACGAGCGTCGCGCCTCGCCCGCGGGACCACGCGACCGCGGCCGGCGGCACAGATACGCGCCGCAGGAGCGTCGCGGGCAGGCGCAGCTCGTCCGTCTCGCGCTTTACGAGGGGCAACGCGCGCGCGCAGTGGCGGTCGCCCGCGCCACCGAGGTCCACGCAGGGCGGCGCGCCCGCGCCCGCGACGGCCGTCCAGTCGCCCTCGCGCCAGGACCGCTCGCGGAGCACGCGGTCGCCGAAGCCGGCGAACCGCGCGTCGATGACGCGCGCGCGGACGCCGTTGACGCGGATGAAGAAGCGCGAGTAGGCAACCCAGAACCGCTCGTGCGCGCGCACGCGGACGCGGAAGAAGCCGAACGAGTGCGGGTCGAGGTCGCCGCGCCACAAATCCCGGACCTCGAAGCGCGGCGCGCGGCCGTCGGCGGCGATGAGGGCCTCGAGGTCGAGGGTCTCTTTTGTTGGTTTCCATTGCGGCGGCGGCGGCGCGCAAAGGCCGTCGTCGGTCGTCGTCGTCCTGATCCGCGGCGGGCCGAGGAGCGGCGGCCTCCGTAGACGCAGCGGCACGTCGGCCGCCGGACTCGCGGCGCGTCGTCGCCGAAGCCGCAGTCGGGCAGCCAGCCCTGGGCACGCGGAAGATCGAGTCGCCGGGCGGCTGTGCGGCGCGCGTCGATGGCGGCGACGGCCGTGGCGCCGCAGTACCTGTGCGTTTGTACGTTACCGTCTACCGGCACGCCATCGCCGCGCCATCTATGCAAAGTCTGATTGCTACGCGGACGCCGAACGGGCGTCGTGAACGCCCAGTCCCAGGTGCTCGGCGCCGCGGACCTGCGCGACCGCGTTTTACGCCGTCGAGCGGAAGGACGCCGCCAAGGACCGGTGCGGGATCGGCCGCGTCGAGGAGCGCCCAGCTCGGGCGCCGCGTGTCGAACGCGAGGCGCACGCCCGACGCGTCGTGGCGCAGCGCGAGCAGGTTCCGCCCGTAGAGCGCCTCCGGCAGCTCCTGGTTTGTCGCGCGGCCGAGGCCGAGCTCGCGCTTCCAGGCCACCTGGCTGTCGGCGGCGAGGCTCCGCTTCGCGACGCTCAGGATGGGGGCGCGTTTTGTTTTTATCGTCCAGTTCCCGGTCGTGTGGGTTTTTGTTATGGCTTTGCCGGCGGCTAGGGTTGCGGCTTGTTCGTCGGGGTACATTCTTTTTTTTTTGTTTGGGAGAGCTTGTGCCGCCCACGATTGCGGTGTGCTGCCGCGTAGACCGGCGTTCGTGCGGCGTTGCTGGTACAGCGTCGGTAGGCCGCAGAGGCGCAGTACACGCCGGCGTATGCCAATACAGCGGATGACGCGCTTTGTTTGTTTTGGCAGCTGTGCTCTCTCAGTGGTATTTTTTTGCACGGCCGTAGCGCTGGCTTTTTTGGACTTTGAGCTTTGGTTGGTGTTCGGTGGAGTCCGTGGGCGATTCCTGTGGCAGCGTGGCCACGGCTTGGCCGGTTCAGAGCCTCTAGCTTGGCCCTCTAGCTTTTGGCCCTTTAGCTTTGGCCCACTTGTTGTTTGGCGCGCGGACGAATTTCCGTCGCACTATACAATTTCATTATTTCCTCCACCCGGAATCGCCTCTGGCGATTCCGGGGCGCCGCGTTCGACGGCCGCTCGCCTTTGCCCGTGCCCCCTAGACGTGGCCCCCCTTTGTTGTTTGGCTCGCGGCGCGACCGTCGCACTATACGGGTCAGTTTTTCACCCGGAATCGCCTCTGGCGATTCCGGCGCCTGCGTTCGACGGCCGCTTCGCCCGGCCGTCGACGCGGGCGCGACCCCACCCCCGACCATGCGCGAATTTTGGGGGGCTTTAGCCCCCCCCATCTTCACCGCATGAGAGTGCCCTTGTGACTTGTAGGTCAAGCCCGACGGACCGGTGCCCGCGCCGACCTTTGCCTCGGGCGCGTGCCTTTTGTGAGGCCTTGTGTTGGCCTTTCGGTCCCGATCACAGCCGCGCCGCGAGGCCCAGGCCGCGGTCGTCTGCTCGCACGCTTGCAGACAACCGCGCAAGCAGCGTCGTCTCAAATGTTCCGCGCGCGGCGCGTGCAATCTCTCGAGAGCGTGGTAGTATTTCTACCCCACCGGCACGCCGTCGTCCCGCTTACGCCATCGACGCGACACGCCATCGACGCGACCCATTTTGAAGAAGCGCCGCTTTCGCGCGTCGAACGCGAGGCGCACGCCCGACGCTTCGTGGCGCAGCGCGAGGAGGTTCCGCCCGTAGAGCGCCTCCGGCAGCTCCTGGTTCGTCGCGCGGCCGAGGCCGAGCTCGCGCTTCCAGGCCACCTGGCTGTCGGCCGCGAGGCTCCGCTTCGCGACGCTCAGGATGGGGGCGCGTTTTGTTTTTATCGTCCAGCCGTCTTTCGTTGTGTGCTTTTTTGTTATTGCTTTGCCGGCTGCTAGTGTGGCGGCTTGTTCGTCGGGGTACATTTTTGCTTTTGTGAGAGCTGCTCTCTTAGTGGTTTTTTGTGCACGGCCGCCGTAGCGCTGGAATTTTCTTTGCTTTGAGGCTTGGGTTGGTTGAATGCGAGCCGTGGACGAGCGCTGTGTCTGCGAGGGCACGGCTTTGGGCTGTCCTGGGCTCGAGTGCGCCGTGGGCTAGCGGGCTGTAAGACACTAGCAAGCAAGCGCCGTGCCTCGAGGCCCGTGTGTTTGTGATTGGCTCGCAGTAGAAATATTTTTATTATTTCCTTCACCCGGAATCGCCTCTGGCGATTCCGGGGCGCCGCGTTCGACGGCCGCTCGCCTTTGCCCGTGGCCCCCTGGACTTGCCCCCCCTTTGTTGTTTGGCTCGCGGCGCGACCGTCGCACTATACAGGTCGTTTTTTCACCCGGAATCGCCTCTGGCGATTCCGGGCGCTGCTCGACGGCCGCTCGCCGGCCGTCGAACGCGGCGCGACCCACCCGACCATGCGCGAATTTTGGGGGCTTTAGCCCCCATCTTCCCGCATGAGAGTGCCCTTGTGCATTTGTAGGTCAAGCCCGACGGACCGGTGCCCGCGCCGACCTTTGCCTCGGCGCGTGCCTTTTTGAGGCCTTGTGTTGGCCTTTCGGTCCCGATCACAGCCGCGCCGCGAGGCCCAGGCCGCGGTCGTCTGCTCGCACGCTTGCAGACAACCGCGCAAGCAGCGTCGTCTCAAATGTTCCGCGCGCGGCGCGTGCAATCTCTCGAGAGCGTGGTAGTACTTCTACCCCACCGGCACGCCGTCGCCCCGCTTACGCCATCGACGCGACACGCCATCGACGCGACCCATTTTGAAGAAGCGTCGCTTCTCGCGCGTCGAACGCGAGGCGCACGCCCGGCGTCGTGGCGCAGCGCGAGGAGGTTCCGCCCGTAGAGCGCGCCGGCAGCTCCTGGTTCGTCGCGCGGCCGAGCCCGAGCTCGCGCTTCCAGGCCACCTGGCTGTCGGCGGCGAGGCTCCGCTTCGCGACGCTCAGGATGGGGGCGCGGGTGGTGCGGATGGTCCAGCCGTTGTTCGCGTGTGTTGTTGTTATTGCTCGGCCTTTGGCTAGTGCTTTGTGGGCTCGTCGGGGTACATTTGGCAGCTTTTTGGCTGCCAGAGTGCAGGTGCTCTCCCGGGGTTTTGAAGGCTTAGGGCTGGTTTTTTTGGGCTGTGCGGCTCAGTGGCAGTCAGAAGCGGGCCTTGGGCGTCCTTAGCGCCTTTCTTGGCACGCAGCGGCCGGGCGGCACCCAGTCGCACGGGAAATCTCCGAAAAAGGGTTTTGCGTGACTCGGGATAAATGCGAAAGATCGACCGATGCCTCCTAGCCGCCACACCGCTTCTCCGAGAACGTGTTCATCATTGAACGCATCGATAGCCCGGGCTCGAATCCTGTTTTACACATTCAACGGTGACGTCATATTTCCCTGATGTCATAAGGAAAATAAAATTTCCTGAAAAGTCTAGTGGTTTATCATCTCCATCGAGGACCTCTCGTTGATCGCGCACACGCGACGAGCATGGACCGTTGGTGGCTTCTTTTTTGCATTTTTTGACGTTGAGGTGCCCTAGTTACCGAAAGGGGGGGGTGGGCACGTCAGAAGTCGCCATTCCCACAGTCCCCATTCGCCTCGCGAGCTCCGAGCCCGCGCCGGCGGTACTTGACGGCTCCGAGAACGGCCTGCAGGCCACCGACGGCCTGCTCCCTTCGCCGCGGACCCGCGACGACGTCCGCGCCGCCACCCAGAAGTCCGTAGTATCGCGGTCCGCACGTCGCCTCGCGAGCTCCGAGGCAACGCCGGCGGTACTTGACGGCTCCGAGAACGGCGTGCAACTCAAGGACGGCCCGATCCCGTGGCTGCGGGCCCGCGTCGACTTCCGCGGTGCGACGCAGAGTTTATTTCACGATGTCTCGGCGTCGACAGATCCCGGACATCGTCTGTGGCCTCTAAGTCCGATGTTATTTTGGGGCCATCGTTGCTGTTTGGAGGCAACCCTTCGACGACTAAGGACATTATAATCGCATTACTCACGCGCAGTTCGCTTGGTTACGACGCCGCGCCCCTGTCCGCTCCGAGTACACGCCGACTTCACTTTACTCCCTCTACAAGGGTCTGCCATTTTCGGCCAGCACGCTTCGGTGACCGGGGACCCGCAGCAACATCCGTGGCGGTACGCATACAACGATTTCAAGTCCATTAGCCCGTAACGTCATGGCATGCGACACGCCACTAATGTCACTTTTCGGCGTCTACATGCAACTCAAGGTCAAGCACACCCTCTTGCATTGACAAGGATCGAGAGCGATGCTCCTTCACGCCGTTTTCATTACCACGAATGCCCACGACAACCTTCGGACGATGCTCGCGGAGGCTCGCGGAGGCTAAGGTTGACCAATGTGGCCCAAACTCCGTCAGGATGGTCCTCTCCTCTAAAAAAAAGGTTTAGACAAAAAAAAAAGGACCAAACGCCTTATCCATTAGGCCATGCGGACGTTTCAGTCCACAGAGGGATTCGAACCAGGTTTCCGACTGGTTAAAGTCGACTCAATCTTTTGCTTTCACCAATGAATAACCGGAGGAGCGTCTCCTTTATTTTTAAGCGATCTATCTCCTCAAAGGAGAGATCGCTGCTTCCCGAGGAAAACGGCCGCGATGTAAATTGCGCTAGGGGAAAACCTTTTTTTCGCGATTTGACCCCTGCCGCCGCGCGCGAATCGGCGAAACTACACCGGGCTTGCATCAGGCAGACCACAGCAGTGTGCCACAGCCGCGAGAAAAGCCTGCCGCCTCAAAAACCCCGCTGCACGCTGCAAAAAGCTGCCAACCTGCCAGCCATTGTGGCAGCCTCTCCTCGCGCATCTTCAAGCGAACGCAAGTCAAGAGGCTACGACCGCGCCGCTGACATCCCTGGCCCTGCGCTCCGCTGCTGCGCGCCGCGCCGTGACCACTGCCAAGCCACCCGCGGGTCCGTCGTATAGACACAACAATGCGGGTATCGCTCCTATTCCTGCTCTCCGTTCACGCACAAGCCCTCTCAACCCCGCCAACGCGCCGGCACCGCCGATCAAAACTACGCAACGCCGCGAGCACCGCACCACAAGAAAAAGGCAATAATGCCTACCGCCTCGCGTCGGCGGCCTCCGTCGCGGCCTGGTCGGCCTGCGCCGTGACGGCGCTGTCGCGTCATCCGACGCTCGCGCTGCCGGCGGCGCACGCGCGCCTGTCCATCCTGCAAGCGTTGACGCCACTACCGCTGCTGACGGCGTCGTTCGAGGCCGCCCCCGACGATCGCACCGTACAGCTCGGCCTCGCTGCGGCGTCGACCTGGCTCTGCGCGGCCGTCGTCTTCGCGCCGCATTTCACGGCCACCGCGGCGGCGCGCGCGCCCGGCCTCGCGCACATGGCGCACTCCGCGGCCATCACCTACCCCGCGCCGCTGCGGGCGGTCGCTGCTGCTGTCCACGGCGGCGCGGCGCTGCTCTGCGGCGCGGCCTTCGCGTCGTCGCCGCCGACGAAGGGTCGCGCGCCGTCGACGGTCTGGCGCGGAGTCGCTGCTGCCTTCGCGGGCTGGGCGCTCGTCGCGGCGCTGGCGCCGTTCCCGCTCGCGACGCTGCCGACGATGCTGGGCCGGCGCCTCTCGCGGGCCTTTGGCGCTTTTTCAGTGCTCTACGCGGCGGCGGCGCTCGCGCTCGCGACCGCGGATCAAAAAGTGCTCCGCCGCGGCGTCGCGCGCGCGGCCGCGGCGCACTGGGTCGCCGTCGGCGCGAAGCTCGTCGTGGAACGCAATTGCCTTCGCGAGTTCTACCCCTCGGCGTTCTCGCGGCCCGTCGCGTCGCTCGCCGCGCTAGTGACGTTTGCGGTGGCGCTTTTCGTGGCGACACGCGGCGACGGGCGTGATGGGGTGCGGTAATGGTTTGTGGGGGTATCTTGGCGCATCGGGTAGTCACTGTAAATTTTACTTATTACATGGCGTACTCAGTTTCCCTGCTGCTGCAATAATGCCTCCTGGAGCCAGTCCGGCGGGCCGCCGGGCGCGGCCACGAGCTGCCGGTCGAACCAGCCGCGAGAGTTTCCGGCGTATTCGCAAAAGGTCCCGAACTCGGGACTTTCGCGGGGACGCGAATGCCTTCAGCTCGAGGCGGGCCCTGTTGGCGTCGACGGGCGTGGCGGCCTCGATGAGTGGATCGAGAAACGCGCAGACGTTCCTCGCGGCCGCTCTCGTCAGCTCGGGCCTCGCCGTCGACCCGGGCAGCTTCAGCTGCTTCAACAAATCGACGGGCCACGTCGGCGCCGCCAGCGGCGACGATCGCGTTGGCGTGGCGCGGCGCGAGCGCCTCGAGGACACCCAAGCACACATGCCGAAGTTCGTAGAGATTCGGGCCCGGCGTCGGATTGACGCAGCTCGCGGAGCTTCGACCAGCGGGACGATGACGTCGGCGGCGAAGTGCGCGAGAGAGCAAGCCGGCGTCCAGCATGGCCGACAGCGTTTCGACACACTGTTCGGCCGCCGAGACCCGGTGCTCCATGTCGGTCGGAGATCCCAAATTGGCGCTCCATGTCGGGCCGCCAGCCGCGGGCGGGAAACCAGCGTGAATTGCTACACGAAAAAATTGCTCTTTGCCGCGCAACTGCTCCGTATAGGCCGCGAGCGCGGCGCCGTCGAGAGAAACGACCTGTAGGAGCGCGCCGACGACGCGCCTTGTCGCGAACGCGCAGCGCGTCGCGGCGTCGACTTGACCAGGAGCTGGATGATGTGGCCGCAAGCCACAGCGTGCCCGCGCGCCAGCATGTCTACGATGGCACCGACCATTTCGGGCGTGCAGAAGGCCTGTAAGGCCGCGTCGGTGAGGTCCTGGCCCGAGGCCCTGCCGGTGAGGTCCACGAGCGAAAATAGCGCGCACACAGCACTCGCGGCGGCCTTTTCATCGCCGCCGCCGAGGCAAGCGCCAAGGGCCGTGACCAGCGACGCATCGACCAGCGAACGGTCGCTGATTCCCATGAAGAGCTCACGCAACAAACGGAACGTGGCCTCGCGCAGACTCGCGAGCTGCGGCGAGTCGCCGCGTGCCGCGAACACGACCGAGATGGGACTGAGGATGCCCAGCGACGCATATTCTCCACAGACGGCGTCCCGCGACGTCCCTAGCGCGTGCGGGTTTCCCGAAAAAAGAGGGTCCGTGCAGTAGCTGACCTTCTCGAGCGCGTCGGCACAGCTCTGAGCGAGCATGAAGGCGTCGATCTTCTCGACAGTCAGCGGCGCGTCCGCGGCGCCACCGAGCGCCACAGACACGGCGCGGTGGTAGGCCTCGACCGCGGCCGGGACGAAGCCGGCTTCGAGGAGCAGGGATGCGCCGTCGCACGCGCCGCGCCGTGCAAACTCTAAGAGGGAATAGGCCGCGTCGCAGGCGCGCTTCGAAGCATTGCGCGCGCGTAAGGGCCCGAAGCCCGCTTCTGACAACGGCGGCGGCGTGGTCTGGATGGCGTCGACGAGTCGCCGCCGCGGGGTCTCGCGTCGAGCGTCAGGCGCCCAACCACGTCATCAGGACTTTTGTCCGTGGGGTCGCTGAGCGCGAGCGACTTACTCACGGCATCTAAGCGCGCGGCTTGGACCGTGCCCACGCCACTCTGTCTCAATACATGCAGGGCTTTCAAGGCTTTCTCGCCCGCGTTGCTGGAGGTTCGCTGACGATTGGCCGCCATGACTGTCGTCTGGGCGTGTGCAGCCTGTACGATATATATCTCACGCTAGGGGAGCCGGGTAATGCACCACGCTCTCGAGGAGGTCGCCTGCAGCCTCTCCAGCTGCAGCACACAAAGGCGTGCAATCTGCCGGCCAGGCGTGGCACGGCCGTCGTTTTCCAACTCGCGTGACTCCTATTCACAGTGCTGCGCAATCTCGCGCCGCCTCCCGGTCGAGCCACCGCGACGCCACACCACTGCTCAAGGCTGTCATCACAGCCGCCGCGCCACGCATCGCGTAGCCGTGAACAAGGACTCGTAAGCATGCTGCTCCGCACTCTCGCTAGCCGCTCCACCACCGCGCGCCGCGCCCTGACCACCGCCAAGCCGCCAGACCCGGCCGCGCACACGATGGCCGCCGTCGGCGCGACGGCCGGGACGCTCGGCAGCCTCGCGGGCATGGGCGGAGGCTTTGTCGCGATTCCGCTCATGACCCGGCTGGGAGTCTCGCAGCACACGGCCCACGGGACTTCTCTCGTCGGCGCCGTCTGCACGGGCGCGGCGGGCGCCGCGGCCTACGCGGCCGACGGCGCCGTCGACGTCAAGGCGGCCGCGGCCGTCGCGGCGACGGGCGCGCTGACGGCCGCCGCGGGCGCGCGGGCCGCCGCCGCGTTGAGCGCTGCTACGCTCTCGCGCGCCCTCGGCGCCTTCATGCTCGCGGTCGCGCCGATCGTGCCCGGCCGCAACCAGATTCTCGACGCCATCGGCGCGACGGACCGCACCAAAACAGGAGACGACCCGGTCCGCGAGGTCGTGCCGCTGCTCGGCGTCGGCGCCGCTGCGGGCTTTCTCGCGGGTTTGTTTGGAGTCGGCGGCGGCGCGGTCGTCGTGCCGCTCCTGGCCCTGGCGACGGACCTCGACCACAAGACGGCGCTGGGGACGTCGCTCTGCGCCATGGTGCCCACGGGCGTCGCGGGCGTGCTCGCGCACCGACGCCTCGGCCACGTCAAGCTCGCGGCCGCGGCGCCTCTCGGCCTCGGGACGTGCGTCGGCGCCTTCGCCGGCGGCCGCCTGGCGTCGGGCCTCGACGAGGAGCCGATGCGCCTCGGCTTCGGCGCGCTCATGGTCGCGCTCGGGGCGAAGACGTTGCTGAAGAAGCCGTAGTTGTGTTGTTGTAACTAATTATTATTTCTCCCTGTGTCTTCTTCGGATGGCTGCGGCCGCGCGCGGGTCTCGCGCTTGCGCACACAGTGCCAAAAGGCACATAGAGCTACGCTCAGTGGCGCCGCGAGCGGTCGAATTTGCGCGCGCCGCGCGCAGCGGCACCTCGCCACCATGGCCGACGCTGCCCGCGAGGACAGAGAGCGCCTCGGCAAAAGAAGGTTGGCGGAGTTCATAGCAGAATGCGAAGAAGCGAGTGAATCGGAGAGGAGACGGGAGGAGAGGAACCAGCGGCGGGCCGAAGAACGGAGGGAGGAAATGGAGGCCGAGCGCCGCCGCCGGATTGAGCGCCGCGCGGAGCCGAGAGCGGAGACGCGCGCCGCGGGCGGCGGCGCCGACTGGCAGCCGGAGCGCCACATCGAGCCCGCCCCGGAGTCGCCGCCCCGCGACGCTACCGATGGAGTCGTCCCCTCCGAGCCGACGGCGAGCGCCCCTTCCGCGGCTCTTCAGGCGACCTCGCCGCGGAGCTCTCGGAGCTCGAGGCCTTGAAAAAGTTTTTCGCGGCTTTTGACGCCCTCATCACGAACCGCGACGTCAAGGCCACGTGGGAGATGATTGAGCGATTACCTGTCGATGTGGGGCCCCCTGGTACTACCCTCCGCGATTGCTACCGCAAGGCCCGCGGCCTCATCGATGCGGGCTCGGACTCCGCGTAGGCAGCGGCCACCAGCCGGCGCGGCCTCCTCCGAACCTCCCCCTTTGATATCCCCTGATGTGCAAGAAAACCGAGCGCGCCCCGCCGCGCCCGTGGTCTCCTGGTAATGTCATCCCCATGTAAATAATAGTACTACACTCATAGTCTATGCAGCATGCGACGAAGCCAGCGCCGGCAGCAAGTAGAGCCCGCAGGGACCGTGCGGGTTCACGCCTCAGGTGATCAGGTCGCCTGGCCTCTCCTTTAAGCGCCACAAATTGCGCGTGGCGCCGCGAGCGGTCAAATCTGCGCGCGCTGCTCGCGACAGCACCTCGTCACCATGGCCGACGCTGCCCGCGACCAGCGCGAAACGACCCTGGCGCTTCGAGGGGATGTGGAGGAACCGGGTGCGGACGCCGGCGGCCCCGCGCCGTACCGGGGGAAAGATTTCGACGAGCTGAAGGCCAAGTTGGAGGCCGCGGACGCGGAGGTCAAACGCCTGAACCAGGTGAACTTCGAGCTCTTGAACGCGCAGCACGACGCCGTGTTGGCGAAGCTATCCCAGAACGAGTGCGCGAAGCAGGCGCTATGGGACTTCGCAGAAGTGGCCGGAGACGAAGACGAGATCAGGCACGATCGAAGCGTGCGCGAGGCGCTACTAACCGAATCCCAGATCAAAAAGCAAGGGCTGCTCGAGCGTTTAGCACAGAAGCAGAATGCGGGCACGCGCCGCGCCCGCGGCGGCGTAGACCTGGGCGGACCCGGGCCCGGGCACTATATCGCGATCGCCGAGCTGAAGGTGGCGCTGGGGAAACTAGAGGTCAAACTGGAGGCCGCGCAGACGGAGAACGCGCGCCTGCACCAATTGAACCTCGAGCTCGTGACGGCGCGGCACGACGCTCTGCTCTCGGAAGTCGCTCGCCCAAAGAAGCGCGCCCGCGTCGAGGACGGCAACGTCGCCGCCGACGAGGCGAAGCCCGCGATGCAGGCTGCATGTGAATGTCCTGTAGAGGAAGCCGAAGATAGGTATATGCAACTCAAGTCCGACTTCTTGGTAACACAACGGGAGATCGAAATGCTCGGTACGCTCGACCGCACGGCTCAGGAGCAGAACCACCTGACGCGAAATGGCCTCGGCGGCGTCGACGCCGGCGGACCCGGGCCCGGGCACTATGTCGAGATGGCCGTGCTGAAGGGAACGGTCGGGAAATTGGAGATCAAACTAGCGGCCGCGCAGAAGGAGATCGCGCGCCTGAACGAGGCTCTTCAGGACGTGTTGCGGACGCGGCTCGACTCCGCGGTCGCCGAGCTCGCGGCGAGCCTCGCGCAGAAGAAGCGGTCCCGCGTCGACGACGACGCCGCCGCGAACCTGTAGTAGTCGCGTGTCCCTCCCCCTACTTGATGTGCAAGAAAACCGAGCGCGCCGCGCCGCGCGCCCGTGGTCTCCTGTTAAATTGAATTGACCTTCTACTTTTCTCGCTGAGATCTGTAGCTATAAAGATTGAATGGGTAGAATCGCTCGGAAGCGCATCCACAGCCGCGTGCGGGTGCAATCAAAACGGGTTTTTTACAGCTTCCGACCGCAGCCGTTTGCGACAAGCGGCGAGCAAAATGGCTCGCCCAAACACCAAACGGCTCCTCCCGATCCTCCTCGCAACGGCTGCGCGAGCGCTGCTTCCCCCACGGCAGCATGGCATCAGCATGAGGAGAGCACCACCCTGCCAACCAAAGCGCCGCAGAACCAAAGCACCAAACGCCGCAGCGCGCACGGCGCCAAAGCGACAGACGACCGCGCTGTCCGCGTCGAAGGACGAAAACGTCGGGAAACAAGGCGCCGTCGCCGCCGCCGAGCCCTTCGTCGAGGCCGAGGCCGGGTTCATCGACGGAGCCGCCGGTCCGGCGGCCGCCGCGGCGCCGCAGCCAACGGCCATGGACGCCGTAACACTTGTAGCGGTCGCCGCGCCACCTTCAAAGACGAAGCCAAAACCCGACAAAAAACGGCAACAAAACAAAAGCCCCCAAAGCCTCAAGGTCGCCGCCGCGATCATAGCCCTCGCCGCCACGGCGCCGGTCCCGACGACCCTCTTCGCCTGGCACCCCGCGCTCGCGGCGCTCTCGCTCCCGCTCGCGGCGGCCGCGGGCGTCGTCGTCGCGGGCCGCGCCGCCGCCGCGAAGCGCGCCTCGGGCGCGGACCGCCGCGCGACGCTCGAGCGGCGCGTCAAGCTGCACTTTGTGCTGAGCGCGGCGGCGTCGTGGTGCCTCGTGCTCTCGACGGCGGCCGTCTTCCTGTCGAAGGCCCAGGCGCGGCGCCCCCACCTCGTCAGCGCGCACGCGCGGGCCGGCGCCGCCGCCCTGGTCGCGTGGTTCGGCGCGCTGCTCGCGGCCGAGCTCAAGGTCTGGCGCGACGGGCCGCCCTGGCGCGCCGCGCCGCGCTTCCTCTGGTCGGACCAGAGCCACCGGCGCCTCGGCGTCGGCGCGCTGCTCGTCCTCGGCGGCGCGGCGGCGACGGGCCTCGCGCTGACGGGCTTCGGCGGGCGCCTCGCGGCGCCGCGGCGGCGGACCGCGCTCGCGGCCGTGTGCGCTGGTTTTGTTCTCGAGGCCTACGACCGGCGCCGTGACTTCGCGAAGGTCCTCGGGCGGCTCCCCCGGCGGCGCGCCGCGCCCGGGGAGGCGGTCGCCGCCGTCGTCGTCCCGGAGCCGGGCGCGGCGCACTAGTTTTCCCGTGAGGATTGTGTATATTTGTAGTTTGATTCCTATGGGTCGCGGCGATGGCGTCGACGCGTCTGATGCGTTTGCCAAAAACTTGTGCTGTCGTCTGCATTAAGCCCTGTGTCGCAAGAGCGATCGCTTACTCGCGGACGAGTCTCGATCGTCCCGGTTCGCGCAGGACGCGCGCGCAGTCTGTCGTGCTCCTTTGTGGGCCGTTGCTTGCAAACTCGACCTCTGACAGCTGATCAAGTTGACCATGCTTGTAGCCCAAGCCGCATGGCGCGTCCAGGGCCGCGCCTTGCGAGACGCCTGGCACCGCGCCGAGATGGACAAAATCGACGCGCAACGGAAAGAATCCGCGGCGCTCGCGGTCGAAGCCCGGCGCGACGGAAAGACGCGAGCTGCGCGCGGACGTCGCAGACAAAATCAAATCATCGGATTATTTCAAGAACATAGAACGCCTCATGGCGCACTGCAACTCGCCAGCCGCCTGCCGGGAACAGAAGGAATTACTAGAGGCCCAGAGCGAAGCAACGGCAGCGGCTATTCAAGTTGTGGATGGCATTTGGAAAATGACCGAAGCAGACGCAAGGGGTCGGGAGGCTAGTGCCAGGGCGAAGATCGCGCAGGCGGAAACCAAATGCTTCGCGGAGGTATGCTACGAGGAGGCGCACGCGCGCATGGAGGCGAGGCTCGCGGAGGTGCAGGCGGAGGTCGCGGAGGCGCAGCTGAGAAATGAACGCGCGCGGGACGCGCTCGCGGCCTATCGTGCGGAGTCGCTGGCCAAGCGCCGCCGCGTCGACTCGGAGGCTTCCTCGTAACTTGCAATTTTTATATTATGTGTCGTCCGCGCATTTCTCGACCGCGACCGCGACGGCCTCCTTGTATTTTTTGTCGGCGTAGTATTGCTCCGCGTTGCCGCCGCGGTGGATACGTTTACAAATCTGCTTGTGGCCGCGGCGCCAGTGGTCATGCTGGCAAGTTTTGTTGCAGTACCTCGTTTTGCATCTAACGCATCGCGGCGCGTTGTGGGCCAGTGGGGCGGCGCAGGCGGCGCAATTTGTGAGGATCATTTTGCGTTGGCGGGGTCTGTGAGGGTCGCGGCGGCGGCGCGTAAGCGTGAGAAACCCGTTTTGTTGCTTTTTCAATTCCCGCGAGAGACGCGACCTAGAGCTGTTTGAATGTCGTTCGGTTCGCTAATGGTCCAATGAGATCGATACGACGTTTCCTGAGAAGGCGAGGAACATACTCGCGGAAGTGCCCCGCTGCGACATTCGCGGATGAGTCTTACGTGTTGCCACAATACACCAGCGATTGACGCTGCCATCCACCGTCCAGATAGGACATTATATCAACTCCAGCCCAGTTTTCATACACAATCGACGGAACCGGAGCCGACGGCCCGCGCTCGGAGGGCGGGAGAAGAATTCCACTAGACAACTCCCGAGTTTATGTTCGTTTCCTTCCGTTTGTTAGTGGTAGAGTCCATCTAACCCGCATCGGCGCCCACTGAGCTATTTTAGATAGTCCGTTAGAGCCGCGAGATTCGTCGTCTTCGCGACCCCACGTTTTATGTTAAACGAGCATTGGAACTGAACCCGCGAGTATCAGCGACGCCACTACCCAGATGGACCATAACGCCGTCGTTCTATGCACGATCGACCGACCTGCCCGTTCTCCGCGGACGACGGTGCGTACGCGGGGCACTGAATTGGCCCCAGACCGGTGGATTATAAAGTAAATTTGCGTTTCAGGCGCTTTTATTGTGGGACGGGCCAGATAACCGGCCTGAGCGGCTACTACATTGCTCGAGACCCCACGATGCTCGGCGCGGGTCGTCCATCCTGCGACCCCACTATCTTCTACAGGGGGACATAGATCTTGGATCTGCGACCATCAGCCCGTGTACCTTCACCATGGACCATGACGCGATCATTTTTTCCATGACCGACGGACTTGCGCGAGGTCCAGATAAAGATGTTCACGTCCCGAGCGTGAGCAGCCAAAAGCACCCTTCTTATGATGTAGATGTCATATACTTGTAATTGACTATCGCTGGGGTAGTATGGGGTCCAACGAGACCGTTACGGCGACTACTGGGGGCCCTCGGGTAATTGACGTTTTTTACGGGAACGGGGCGCCATCGGGCCCAAATTGTTTACTTTTTCGGATGCAGATCGGCTCCCGGACTCCCTCGGGGGTAGGTCTGTGGTCGGGTAGTCGCCTACGCCGGATGCGCCGGTGCTTGGGGCTCTCCAGAGAGCTCTGGATCCAAAACCTTGGCATTTTGTGCTACAGACATCTGGCTTGAGATGCATCTTGGCAGATGTATCTCTGGCGGGAAGCGCCCGCGCATGCGGCGTAGGCGATTGCACATGTATTTAACCGACCATAAGCGGCCTCGGGGAGACCTCAGGACCACGAATCGACAGGATTCCACCGACGCGCCCGCCATGGCGGCGTCGTCAATATCGCGACATCAAGAAATTAATTTTTTTGGCCCGCAGTATGTGTCCCATTGATCGCTTTGGACCAGTAGCGAACCGAACGCTACTCGAGCGACTGCATGTCGTTTCCTGCTGGCTTGCTAGTGCCTTACATGCCGCTAGCTCGGCGTCTGGCCGGCCACGGGGTAGTGAGCTTTTACGCACATCTGGTCGCCGTACGCTGGCGCAGGAGTGCCACAGCACATACGCCATCGACGCTGCCGCAGCGCTGCGGGTCACCGCATACCCACAAACCAGGGTGTGCTCCTCAGTGACCAACCTGAGAGCACCGTCTCTCGGCGCGCACAGATCGAAATAGGCCACCAGTGACAGAGCTGCACGAACAGCAAGAGCCAATATGACGACCAACGTCGCCGACGACGAGGCCGCGCGGCTCGCGGCCCTCATCGGCGACTCGGACTCCGCCGATTCCGCGGACGAGGCCGCCGAGCCCCCGCCTCGGGACGCCGGCCGCGCGCCGACGCCCGAGCCCGAGACGGACGGCGAGGAGCGCGCGCCGAGCGCATTCCTATTCGGCGAGCTCTGCCGCGTCCGCGAGCGGGCTGCGAAGTCCGAGGTCGAGGCCCAGGCCCTCGAGCGCAAGCTCTCCATGGCCGAAGAATTACGGAGCGTCGACGTCGCGCGGGCCCGCGCCGCGTCGTCGCGCGCGCTCGCGGAGGCGCTCGCGGCGCTCCGGCGCCGGGCGGCGCGCGACGGCGGCGACGACGGCGCCGACGCGGACGCCGCCGCGGAGCGCGACGAGGCGCAGACGTGGGACCGGCGCGCCGAGGGCTGGGCCTACGAGCGGAACCAGCGCCTCGCGCGGCTCGAGGCGGCCTGCGACGAGGCGCGGCGGGCCTGGCGCGGCGAGCCCTACCGGAACGGCGACGGCGTGGCGCGCCGCGTCGTCGCCGCCGTCGAGGCGTGCCTCGCGCACCGCGCGGCCGCGGGCTACGCGGCGTTCCTGCTCGAGGTCCGACATGCGGTGTCCATGCGGCGCCTTCACCGTCGCGGCGATGGCGTGCTGGTGGGAGCGCGCTGCGTCGCGTTCCACGCCATCGCGGGGGAAGACGCCTCAAAAAAAACGCAGGCTGGGGCCGCGACGGCCGTCGCCGCGGCGCGCGCCAAGGACGGGCAGGCCGCGCGCGGCGCGCGCGAGGCCGCGATGCGGGCCGTCGCGCGCGCCCAGGACGCGCGCCTCGGGCGCTGGCTCGGCCGCGTCGGCTGGTAGTGCCCCGGCGTCTTGTCCTTCGTCCCGCCAATACGCCATCGCAGCGACTCGGACGCCATCGCCACGACTCGGACGCCATCGCCGCGACCCGGACGCCATCGCCGCGACGGTCGTGCGCACAGGGGCCGCGGCCGCCTCGCGCTCATCGAACTGCTCAACGGCGGCGCGCTCGCCGCGAGCCTCGCGGCGCTCGCGGTGGAAGAAGAGCCGCAGCTCAAGCCGGCGGAGCACGCCGTCGCGCACTACGGCGCCGGGGCGTTGTTTGCTGATCCACGGTTCTGAGGCGGCGTCCTTGCACGTCTTCGAGTCGCGTCGATGGCGTCGACGGCCCGGCGACTGTCTCTTCGTTGCACGGCAGAGGGGTCTCTCGAATGCGCCGCAGAGCCGCGACTCGTCTCGATTCCCCTCGACGGACCGTTCGCGACCACGCCCACGCTACCGCCGCGCTGCCCCAAGCCACGACCACCGCAGGTGCGCCAAGCGCGCGTGCGCGGCACTGGCGGCGCTCGAGGCCGCCGGCGTCGAGTTCCGGCTCCGGCACGCGCGCGCGGCCCTCGAGCGGCTCGACGCGGCGGGCGCGCCGCCGGCCGCGGCTGCGCCCGAGCCGGGCGACGAAGACGACGACGACGCCGACTCCGTGGCGTCGGGCCCGTCGCGCGTCGCCGACCTCGGCGCGGGCTCGGTCCGCTTCGGTGCGCACGCGGCGGACGCGTCGTCGCCTCGCACCGTTCCCGACGTCCCCGAGGACCCCTGGCCGTCGCCCCGTCTCGACCCGGCGTCTCGTCGTTTTTCCGCGGCGGCGTTCCTGCGATTCAAGTCGTACTCACACAGGGGCCCTCGCCGCGCTGCGCCGCGCGGGCGCGCGGTCCGCCGGCACGCTCGCGCTCGACGGTCCTTTGCGGCGTCCGCTTTTCAACTTCGAGGTGTTATCGCGCGGCTCCTGCCCTGCCTCCGCGGCGATACTCTGTCGAGCGCATCCTCGCTGCATGTAGCCCTCGGCTGCCCGGGCGCGACGGGTTCGCGGCGGGCGGAAAGGCCTAGAGACGACGCCATCGACGCGACCGCGAAACGCAGGCGAGGGCGCGCCCTGGCGGCGCTGCGTCGTGGAGCCCCGGGGCCTCGGCCAGTGGCTGCAAGCGGCCGACGAGGCCGGCGTCGCCGTCCGCGTGCGGCTCCGCGACGGCGCGGCCGAGCACGTCGTCGTCTGGCAGTGGCAGTCGAAGTCGCGGCGGCTCGCTTGTATTGCGCCGGCGTCTTGTCGTTTCCGCGGCGTCGTTCCTGGCCGATCCAGCGGGCGAGCCTGTGGGCGTGCTTGAGGCGGTGCCAATACGCCATCGCCGCGACCCACCGCCAAGACGCCATCGCCGCGACCCGGACCTACGCGCAGGGGCGCTCGAGGCCGGCGCCGGCGCCGTGCCGGCCGCGCCCGAGGTCTGGTCCAGTGTGGAAATCAACCAGCGACGCCATCGACGCGACGCCAATTCAGCCAGCACGGAAGACGGGGATTTCCACAAAGGTCTGGTCGGCGCCGGACCACGTCGCCGGCGCGGACCGCGACCTCGGCCCCGTCCGCGAGAGCTGGGCCGTCGTGCGCGGCGACGCCGACGTCGCGCTCGTCTGCCGCCTCGCGCCGCAGCGGCGGCCGCTCGTCCGCGCGCGGTCCGCGCGGTTCCGGGTGGCGGCCCTCGACGCGACGCGCTTCCACGCGCGGGGCCTCGCGGCGGCGGCGGCGTCGGCGTCGGACGCGGGCTGGCGCGTCGTCGACGGCGGGCGCGACGACGCGGCGTCGCACGCGGCGGCGAAGCAGCTGGCGAACGCGTCGGCGTTTCTGGACGTGGAGCGGGCGGTGGAACGGGTGTTTGGTTCTTCTTCTGCTTCTGCTGCTTCTGCTGAGGAGGGGCCTGGGTGGTTCGTGTTTTGACTTTGTTAGTGGCACTTGTGGACCATAAGAATATTAGTGCATGCTAGCTAGATACTAGGGTTCCGCGGCCGCGCGGGCGTCGACGAGTTCGTCGAAGGCCGCTCGAAGCATCGGTTCGTAGGTCGTAGGGTAATAACCGAAGGAAGCCCAGTATACATCGGGCGATCCCAGCCCGTCGACGTACGCCATGATCTCCTCGGCAGTCCAAATGGGGTCGGGCATGGTGATGTGGGTGGATTTCCAGGCATTCGAGTTCGGGCTCGGGCGGAACTCGTCGGCGTCCGGGAAAACGTCCACGGCCACCAAGTTGCATTTGCAGACACGATGTTTATATTGCCAGGGCCGCAATTTTGCTATGATCTTCATCATGAGTGTTATGTATCTACTCTCGTACATGCCCTGAGAAAAGCGCGGCCGGTCCAAGAGAGCGACCACCAGGCACGTCGCATCGGGTTCTGTGTAGTAGAGCAGCGAGGGGTTGCCCACGACGTCGGCCAACGACTCCTCTTCCGGCCGGCCCCACCAGGTGCCGGGGCCTAGCGGCTCCTCGGGGCGGCCTTCGAGGTGCTCGTGCGTCCAGTGCGGCAGGGTGGAGCCGTCCGTCGTATAATACCGCTCGCCTTTCTTGAAGACCTGGGACTCTCGGTGCCCGGGCACCCGCACAATTCCTTCCCAGTGAACGCCGCCCCTGGGGGCGGGCTGGAGGAGGGCGCCTGTAACTGCAGCTATCAAAGCGGCCATTTCGCGGTGTTTTTTTCTTGTGTGACGCTACTTAGGTACGCGGCGTGGAACCCCTCGGGTCCTCAAAACGGCCGCGCGGTCCGTGCGCCGCGTGCGCCGCGACGCGCGAGAGAAAAAAAAATTTCTTTCAATAAAAACGGGTTTTACGGGTCCATACTTGCCAGGGCTGGAAGGTGCGGGTAAGAGAGAGAGAGAGTCTGTGCGGGGAGGGGTTCGAGGCCTCGAGGCACGAAAGATTAAGTTCACAGGTACAAGTTTATTGCCGCGGTGACCCTAGCTTCTCCGCGACCTTCTCGGCCCTCTTCTTCGCGCGTTTGATGGCCTTGTCCCTGTCCCCTCGACCAAGAAGAGCAATCGGAAACACAGTTCCCCCGCGCTGATCCGCCGCCTCCTCGGCGCATTTTCCGCAGAAGATGTTCCGTTCTTGCGGCCGGCCCTCGTTGAGCAGATCGTACTCGGCCCCGATCGCCGCTTCGTCAACGCTACCGCCGACGTCGCCGAGCGCGAAGCTCGCCAAACAACCGAACCCGTCGTTTCTGAGACAGAAGGAATCGGGGTCGCCGCGGCCGCCGGGGCCGCAGCACAGTACGCTCGCCCCATGCATGTTAAACATAAACCACCCGACGGTCTCTGCATGAGCCCTCCCACAGTCTCCGCACAGCCAGGCCGTCCTCGTCTCCCGCAGGCCCCGGATAAGCCGAGCCACCGCCGTCGGCCGGTCCTCACCCGTGACGTTCGTAAATGCGACGCCGTAATACGGTCGTGCGCCGACTCCGGGGGTCCGCTCGGCCAAGCACTTGCCGTTGACACCGCCGCATTGATTCCTAGCTAAATGAGAGAGTTCGACCGAGAACGCCACGTCCGCGTGGTTCACACACCACACGCGGGCCTCCTGTGCCGAAGCGCCGAAGACCTCCTGCAACATCGCCGAGCAAAGCATGCCAGCCGCCTGGCGCGGCGCATAGGCCGCTCTGTGGTCCTCGCCAAACACCATCTGGTTGTGCCGTGGTGGCTCCGACTTCGACCACCGCCGCTTCTCCTTCTTCTTGGGGGGCGGCGCCTCGACGGGCGGCGTCGGCGCGGCGGGCGGCGTCGGCGCGGCGGGCGGCGTCGCCTCGGCGGGCGGCGCCTCGGCGGGGGCGGCGTCGGCGCGGGGGGCCGCGTCGCCGCGGCGGGCGCCAGCGGCGCGGCGGCCGGCGCCGGCGGCGCCGCGGGCGGCGTCGGCGCGGCGGGCGGCGTCGCCTCGGCGGGCGGCGTCGGCGCGGCGGGCGAAGCGGGAGGCCGCGCGGCCGGCACCGCGACGCGCCGCGCCATGGGCGATGGCGCGGGCGGCACAGCAGCTGGCACGGGCGTCACCGCGACGGGCGGCTCCGCGGCCGCCCTCGCCGCCGCCCACGCCGCTTGGGCCGCCTGCCACTGTTGGGAACCTGTGTGCAATAACCAGTGAGTTCGCAAACCGGAGTCGGGCCGTGAGATTCGCCACACTGGTCCGTGCCGTTCGAGACGTTGTCCCATTGCAACGCTTGATCTGCCGGATACTCGCCCTCATTGTGAGGGTCTAACTCGTGACCGGGCCCTTCTGTCCCTTGCTCGTCGTCCTCCGTCCGCGCGCGCTTTGCACCGTCGTCGCCCGCGGACTCGGTGTTGCGCATGCTCGAGGGGTGAGGTTTGCTGCCGAGGTTGGTGACCGTCACGCGCCGCGGCGGAGCCTTTTTTTTAGCTAAATTCAGGAGCGCCGGGGACCAGGCCTTGCGTACAGGCTTGCTCCGACCTAGCGCGTAGTTTGAAAGGTGCGTGCCATTGATCCGCAAAGCCTTGATCATCCCGGGCATGTGCTCCAGGTCCGCCTTCGGTGGCGTCGTTAGCGGCTCCGTGGGCTCGCCGCGCGGGCCGCGCTGGCTGCTTGACGTGGGCGCACTGTCTTCGACAGCCCATCCCTCCCATCCCTCGAGCCGCGCGATGAGCTCGTCCTTCGTGCCGGAGACCTTGAGGCCCTTGGCCTCGCACTTGGCCTTGAGCTGCGCTACGGTCAGCCCCTCAAGCATCGTGCCTGTCGGCACGGGCCGGCAGACCGCAGGCTCGTCGTCGTCGACGTCCATCCCCGCGGCCCGCGTCGGCGTGCTCGCGGCGCGCGCGGCGGCGAAGGTGGGCGAAGGCGACGGCGAAGGCGACACAACCTGCAGCACGGGCGGCTCGGGCAGGGCGCGCTGCGGCTGCGACGGCTGGCGCGGCGGCGGCAGCGCCGGCTGCGGCGCGCGCGGCGCGGGCGCCTTGTTGCGCTTCTTGCGCGCCACCTTCCTCGGCACGCACTCGAGGGCGGCCTCCTCGTCCTGCGCCGGCGCGCACTCGAGGGCGGCCTCCTCGTCCTGCGCCGGCGCGTCCTCGCCGGAGTCGTCGTCGCCTTCACACGTGCACCATTTCTGAGGGTAGCCGCAGCGACCGCAAGCTATCTGGTCGCCCGTCCGCTCGCTCTTGACGCGATTCATTTCGTCCCAGAAACTCATTGTGCAGGGGGCTGCTACCACGCGCACGGGGCCGCCTCTGGTGCAAGCGCCAGGCTCTGAGCAACGCGGTCCTTGGCGGCCTCCGCGAACGTAACAGCTACTGCAATAACGGCAGTATACGCAGCACTGGCGGGCCGATTTTTGGTTGCTGGCTAGTGTCTCACAACTCTAGCTGGAGTCGTGCGCCGAACGCGAACGGACAGGCCGGCGGAGGCCGGCTGGCCGCCCTCGGATAAATTACATTACTATACGCACACCTTAGTACTACAGGAGACCACGGGCGCATAGCGCGCTCGGTTCGTGCGCGTCACATTGGGAAGGACACGGCGGCGTCGTCTCCTCGACGTAAGCCCGCTTCTTTGGCCGGACGGTCGTCGTCCGCGAGCGCGCCGTGGGCGAGTCCGTGCGAGGCAGCCCGCGAGGAACGCCGCCGCGACGCCGGCACCCACAGCATCAGCATGTCTCTCTTGACCCCGAGGGCAACATGGGCGCGCCGATCGGCGCTCGCCGCGCCCAGACGACCCGCGCTCCCACGAGCATACCGCCCGCCACGACAGCTCCGCACGCGACGCGGTGCCAGTCAGCGCGTCGGCAGCAGAGCGCGTCGGCCATCGACCGCAAGCCGAGGCGTTTGGCGAGCGGCGCGGCGTCGGCGTCGTCGGCGCGCACTAGCACGCGCAGCTCGCCCGCCGACGTCCAGACAATCACCGCGGGCGACGCTGTCGCGGCGGCGGCTCGCGCGCGGCGCGCGCCGACCGTCAGCGCTTCCGTAGCGGCCACAAGGACTCCACGACGCGGCGCCGCCAGGGCGCGCCCTCGGCGCCAGCGTGTCGACGGACCGCGCGCCCGCGCGCCGCAGCGCGGCGAGGGCCCCTGTGTGAGTACGACTGTCGCGCCGATGATGGCGTCCGGGTCGCGGCGATGGCGTATCGATGCGGTAGAGGACGGGCCGTGGGCTCCAGGCTTTGCAATGGGCAGCGCCTCAAGCACGTCCACGGGCCCGCCCGCGGGATCAGCCGTAGGCGGCGGCCCTGGGGTCGCTCGGTCGTAGGAACGCCGCGCAAACGACAAGGCCGTAGTGGCGTGAAGGCACGGCGGCGGACACCGAACATGTACGGGGCGACGGCCAGGGATCTTCGGGGACGTCCGCCGGCGCGCTCGGGGCTGGAACGGTGCGAGGCGACGACGTCCGCCGCGTGCCCGCTTGCCGGGGGCCGCACGTCGATCGCGTCGACGGCGAAGACGTCGACCGCGCCTCGGACGCGTGGCGCCGGCCGACCGGACCGAGCCCGCGCCTAGGTCGGCGACGCGCGACGGCCCCGACGCCACGAAGTCGGCGGCGTCGTCGTTGACGACGACCGGATCGGGAGCGACCGTGACGGCGGCCGCATTCACGTCGTCGGCGCCGGGGGCCGCGTAGTAGGCAGCGGCGTCGGCCGCGCCCATGCACATGACGTCGAGGGGAAAGGTCCCGTTGACCGCGTGGTGCGCGACGTCCAGCCGAGTCGTGAGTAGAATCGCGACGAAGGCCGCCCACCGCTACGCTCCCGAGGGCGCCGGCCGCGACGCCGACGGCGGCCAGCGCGTGCGACTTCGGCGCGGGCGGCGTGGCGGTGGTCAGGGCGCGGCGTGTAGTGGTGGAGCCGCTGGCGAGGGAGCGGGGCCGCATGGTCGATCTCTTTGGGTGCTATACGTGCGCGCGCGCTCGGCGGATGTGCTGCAATGCGGCAGCCCTTGGGCAAGGCCGGTGAAATGCCGCCCTTTCGAGAAGAGCAAGCTTCTGCAGCGCTTTGCGACGGGCCCGAGGGATACGTCGGGCAGCGATGCGGGTCCCCGTGCGACACGTGTGGGTGCAGCGGCGCCGCTCTCGTACACATATGTGACATGGTCCGGAGATGACATGGGTCCGGAGATGGTGTCCGGGAAACGCGTCGACGCCGTCGTTCGCTATTAGATACGTGGAACTACCTAGTTAATAAGACGGGTCCTGGCACCGAGCGCGCGGCCACCTGCGTCGGTCCGCCGCGCCGACGGCGTCGAGGGCATTCGCACGGCAGGCCACGTCGCCATGACCGCGAGTGCGAGGGCGCCGAGCGAAGCGGGGGCGCCGCCGACGCCGAGGGCGAGGGCGGCACGAGCAGTTCTCCGCGTGCCGGTCGCCGCGACAGCTCCGCACGCGACGCCCTCCCACAGCTACGCCAGCGTCGTACGCGCGCGCGCCGCTCGCCCAAGCTGGCGCCGCGACGCGCGCGCCGCTCCATAAACACGGCGCTCAAGGGCAGCGCCCAACAGCACCGGAATCACTGCAGCGCCGTCGACACGCGCGCTGCAGCCTCAAGCGCCAGTGTCCTCGTACGATGCCGCACCACCATCCCGCCGCAGCGCCGCCCCCACGTCGCTCTCCGCGTCCCGCACGGCGCCGTAGCACCCCCAAAAAGCCCAAATTTTGGATGACAGCGTCCCAAGCCAAAACCACGAAGCGCCCACCGTGCCGCTGCCTTGTTTGCGCGACGCAGCACCCGTGGGCAGCGGTATGAAGTTCCAGTACAATGCAGGCAGCCCCACAGACCCCAGACGCCGCGCGCCAACGTGCAAACGCGGAAAAAACCCCATTAACGTAATATATAGAGTAAAAAAATAATTTATTCAATTAAAAGAGCACAGGGCCCCGACGGCGCGTCGACGGCGCACGGGGCCGGCCCGCCCGCCTTAATAGAAGTTGTTGGGCGAGCGTAGGCACGGCCTGGCTCAAAATGAGTACGAGTTCTCGACGCTGCGCGCGACCGTTTCGTCGAAAACGGGCCAAGCTGTACTGTGGCACGTCGACGGCGTACTGCGAGGGCCGCCCCGCGTGGCCCGCGTGCCTCGGCGGCGTCTCACTCAAAGCCAAGCGGACAACAAGTACGAGTCCTCGACGCGGTGCGGAAGTACGGAAACGGGCCAAGCTGTACTGCGGCACGTCGACGGCGTACTGCGAGGGCCGCCCCGCGTGGCCCGTGTGCCTCGGCGGCGCCTCGGCGGAGTCTTGCTAAGGCCAGGCTGACAATCAGTACGAACTCAGCGCCGGCGTCGACGCGCCAACTTCGCCAAGCCCCCAGCCCCCAACACTCAGTGCACCACGACGACTGCTACTGCTAAGAACCTTCCGCCTAGCGGTGGCGGCGACCGGGTGTCGCCACGTACGGTGATGGCCATGAAAAGTACTGCGAACCCCCTATCTAGTACCCTACTGTGTATAATCACCATTTTTGTGCAACCCATTATACCTAATACTTTTCCCAAGGCGAAATGCACGTCCAAATTGGCACTTTTTGGCCCTCTGCAGCTGCGTACCGTGCTGCAGCGCGCAGCCAGGCTCCCAGGGCAGCTGCCAAGCAGCAGCAGCGGCAGCTGGAGGCAACGTGCCACTTCGACACTCCACTTCCGATTTGGTGCATGAAGTTGCCCCTGGCCCCTTGCCCGTCACATGAACGCGAAATGCAGGTGCGGGCGGGCTCCGGTGCTCATTGGAACTCGCATGGCAAATTCGATTTTAGGCTAGGCAAGGTGCAGCTCGCGTGCGCACCGTCGTGCGCGCAGGCGCCTGGTTCTCGCTGCATCGACGCGCAGCCGACGGCCGCCGTGGCGCCTTTAGCTCGACGGCACTTAGGTTGACGCTCCACACCGGCGTACGGCGGCTGCGTGGACGCCGAGCAGGCGTGGCAGCGCGCTGCACGCGCACTCTGCTTCCAAGTCCGCAAATTCCACTCCCCGGGCGGTGGACGGACCGCTACTAGAGGCGCTAAGTTGTTTACGTGGAATTGGAGCTCCCTCGCTACTTCTGTCGTGCCGCCGAGTCGGCGTGGCCTCGATCGGGCCGAGGTGACGTCGCATGTGCCTCTAGACCTGCAAAAATAAGTTAGTGGCGGGTCTTCGCCCATTTCCGCTGCCTGCGTACAGGCGAAGTTGTTCTTCAGGACAGTTAGATAGCCCGCTGCCGAGCGCTGCCTCGAACAGACCACGTTGAGTTGAAATTCGTGTCCACACCCGTCCATACCCTGTATCGCGGCTCATCGGGGGCCCAAGACCAGCGACACGAGGTTAACGCGTACGTTTTCACGACGCCGCGGGGTCGTCTTGACGTCGCGTTCAGAACGAGGCCAACGTCAAGCCCATTTCCCATCGACGCGGTTCCCCGCTTTACGCCGCTTTCCAGGAGGCCCGGGGCGCGCTCAGGCGAGGTCACGCGTCCAACGCGTACTAGATCGCGACGCCGCGAGGTCGTCTCGATGTCGCGCACTGAACGGGGCCAACACTGGAGCCGTTTCGAGTTCTCTCCTTATTCCGCTTTAAGGGACCTTTGATCGGGACCTGGACTACTACTAGGCAAGATGACGCCGCCATCGCGTACCGTTTAACGACGCCACGGGGTCGTCTCGACGGCGCCGGCGAATACGGGCGATGCTGGGCGGCGCCGCGTCGATGGCGCGCAGGGAGGGCCGCCGCTCATAGCCCGCCCTCGGCAAGGTCGGCACACATCAGCGTGTCCGTACGGCGGCCGACGTTGGCGTCGGCGGGCCCGGCTCGGAGCGCGGCGGATTCGAAAGGAAAGACAATGCCCTCCACGTGCGCCGTTCCGCCAACGGAGCGCCGAGGGACGGAATGCGCACCCTTAACTTCGGCGCGGCTCGACGGCGCTCTCTGAGTAGGCGTTGCCTTCGGCGGGCTCGGTCGGCCGCGCGCGGCGGATCCGCAAGCAAAGCCAGGCTCCAGGCGCTCCAAGCCAACAATCAAGTCTCGAGTCTCCGCCTTGGCGGTCTCTAGCCTCAACGCACCTCACCGTGTCCGCACAGGTACGATTAGTTGCGATTGAGATAGAATTTTACTACTAATCTTACTTCTCTACATTATTTTTGGTAGGAAGCTGCGGCCGACTTTTTGTTCTCCTGAAAAAACACAGTGCTGCAGGCTCATCGTACTCGCAGACCCAACCGGCGCTGCCATAAAGGCCAAGGCACCTGCCCTGCGCTCTTTTGCTGCTCTGCTGCTGCTCGCTGAGCTTCAGCTGCAGGCTGCCCGTGGCCGGCGGCGCCTCGCCTGCTCGGCGCCGTGATGGAGAGACGCGCGCGACACGCGAGCAGGCCGCGGACAGCCGCAGCGCGAGCGCCGCAGCTCGCACGTCTTGAAACGAATGAGCTCGCGAGCGCGCCGACGACGCGCACGGCGACGGGAGGGTGCTACGTCGGCGCCAGGCGCGTCGGAGAATTTTATGTTGATGCCTGCCCCTTGGGGTGGTCGTTGTTCTTGGCTACGCGCGTGTATGTCCTGCTCGCGGGCTCACAGCGTGTCCGTGATCCACCCAAAAATGGCTGAGAATGGCTGTAACTCCTTCAAAGCGGTGCGCTCGTTTGTCTCGACGTGTCTGAGAGCAAAAAAAAGAGAGATCAGACAGGCAGGAATACAAGTCGCTGTAGATAGCACTGACCACTATACTAACGAGGACGTCGTATTGAGCTCCCCGAGCCCTCGCATGCGTGAAAACACGTCTGCGTTCAGGGAATTGAACCGGAACCAGCAGTCCTTTGAGGACAGCTACTGGTCTCCTGCGTAACCTGGATCTCTGGTTGCACTTCTGTGAGCGCTGGTTTCCCGATGAGCGCAGCGCTTTTGAATCATTCTCTTCCGGAGGCCAAAAGCTGCTGCTGGTGCTCCGTCGCAGGCCACGCGCTGCGAGTGGCCACCACGGTCAGGGATGCAGTATTGAGAGCCCGCCTGAGTTCCGAAGTCGGACAGACGCCCTGGCAAGCGTCGCGGCGCACCAAAGATGATGGAGCATCAGTAGCAGGCTCTTTATCTCAAAAGGCCGGCGTCGCCACCGCCGCACTGATGCGAGGGTGCCAGATCCGCTTGCGGGACAGGGCGTCACGCGAGACGCCGCCGCGACACGTCGGAGAGCATTGAGCTGCAGCCGCGAGTCCGCGACCGCAGCCGGTCCGGCCGCTCTCGACGCGCAGCGCGAAGACCTCGAGCTTCAACACGGGCGGTCGCGGAAGCAAGATGTTTTGCTGAATCGCGTCGATGGCGTAAAATCGCGGCGATGGCGTGCTGGTGGGGTAGAAGTCCCTGGAGACGAATGTCGCGCACCGCGTGGTCGGCGCGGGTGCTGGTGCGTCACCCGCTACGAAAAGTCAGTAGGGGGCGCTCATGGTCGGCGGGCGGTCGCGCGCCGCGGTTGGCCGGCAAGTCGAACGCGGCGCCCGGAATCGCCAGAGGTAATTCTAAAATATACATATATCAACTAATATATGTTACCACCACCGTGCGGAGGATCAGCAGGCAAAAACGACGGCACGAACTCCGCCACCTCCGCCGAGAACCCAAACGGCTTGATCGTCCGCGTGCGAAGAAACCCCGTCGTGCCGTCGGGGCCCTTGGCCAGCTTCGACACGTCGGAGAACGGCTGCTCGGGCTCCGACGCCGACCTAGCTTTCAACCGCAGCCGCGACCGCAGCCGGTCCGGCCGCTCCTCGGCCTCGTCGACCTCGGCGCTCTCGGACGTCGACCGCCGCTCCTCGACGCGCAGCGCGAGGGCCTCGAGCTTCGACACGGGCGGCGCGTTCCGTCGTTCGAGCGCGGCGGCCGCGAGCGCCGCGACGCGCGCCGCCTCGGCCGCGTCCTCGAGCTGCTTCTTCGACGGCTTCTTTGGCCGCGGCGCCCTTTCCACTTTCGTCGCGCGCGGCTTGCCCGGCGCGCCGTTCTTGGGCTCGCCCGTCGCGGGCGTGTACTCGAGGTAGTCGCCGAGCTTGAGCTTGAGGTTCTTCGGCCTGCGGAGGAGAGGCGCGGTCGCGGCGATGGCGTCGGGGGGGCTACGAGGCATCGGTGATGGCGTTGTCGCAGGCGCAGGCGTCCGAGAGTGCGCAGACAAAGGGACGCGGAAAAACGCACAGCTCGTTCATGTTAAAAAACGCGTGGTCGTCCTTGGACTTGGCGTCGCGCGGCCGGATGAAGCCGAACTTGCCTGCGGTTGGAAACGCGGTGACGGCGCGTCGATGGAAGCCGCGGACACAGAAACACAAACCTTCCTTCAAATAAACGAGCTTGCCGCGCTGCCGGCCCTCGGGGATCTCCTCCACAATCACGGGCACGGGGACGACGGGTATTGGTGGAGGCGGCGGCGCCGCCGCGCGGCTCGAGCCCTCGGTCGCGCAGCGCTCGTTGAACTGGGGCTTTTTTTCTTTGGGCCGGGGTGGCAGGCCGGCGGCCTTCCTTGCTGCAGAAGGCGCCATGCCCGATTCTAATCGGACGCGCATGCCGAAGCGCCAGTTGTCCTCGTCGTTCAATTCCTCGACGGCGCGGATCGCCCCGAGTTCCTCGTCAAAAATAATCGACGCCGTCGGCGCGCCGCGCTCGTCCTCGCCGAGCTCGACGGCCTCGATGGTCCCGACCTTGGCGAAGGCTAATCTCAAAGCCGGCGCGTCCTTGCCTCGAATGTTCGTGACGGCGACGGCGCGGCCGCCGGCGGGGTTCGACTCGAGGAGCCTGCGCGCGGATGCGGGTCGCGGCGACGGCGTGACGGTGGGGTAGATGCTGGGCGCTTCGCCACAGGCTCAACGGCCGCGAGGCGCGGCCGCGGGATCAGCCGTAGCCGCGAGGGCGGCCGCGGGACTTTTCCGTAGGCTCAGCCGTGGAACGATGACAACACGCCGTCGCGCGGGAACGCCGTCGAGGCGCCGCCAAACACATAGAACAAAAGAAGACGCAGAAAAACGCACTCCCAAATTTCATCAGGCAGGTCCTGCGTCCTTACCACTCTCGGCCCCTGTTCATGATCCTCGACGCGGCAGATGAGCGTGCCCGGCTCGGCCGCGTCGATCGCCGCGCGGCACGCGTCTACTTTGTCAGCTTCGTTTTTTAACAATTCTTTGATCTTCTTGATGTCAACCACGGAAGCCAGCGGCAGGAACAACGTATTTTCGTCCTCGTCGAGCATACTTCTCAACTTCCCGGGCGGGCAGGACTGGAGGCCGTCGTCCGAGAAGATGTACGAGACGTGTCTCCTCAATTGCGCGTCGTACTGCTGCACGAGGTCCTGGGCCAGGGGCCGCTCGACGCACGCGTCACTGATGGAGACGAGTTCCGAGTCCTCCAGCGCGGCGCGGATCAGGGCTTCTCCGTCCTGGTTCTTGAGGAGAGATTTCAAGCGTGGCAATGCGGCGAGCTCGCTCAGCGGTAACGCATACTTGCCCGCGGCATTTATCTCCGATAATTGCGCGCGGCCGAGCAGTAACAGCGCGTCGTCGGCGAAGAGCGCCTCGACCTGCTTGCGCAGCGCGGCCCTTTGTTTTTTTGTTTTCTTGTCGACCGGTTGCTGTTTGGCTTGCTCCTGGAGGTAGGCCTCGACGCAGGCCTCGGCGGTCGTCGTCATTTGTTGCTGCGTTCGCGGCGACGGCGTCTCGCAGTGGTGTCGCTATCAAGGTGCTAGCCCGGCGCGAGGAATCACCGCCAGCCAGGCGTCTCGTCACGAGCGGTGCGTGGGTGGTCCGACGAGCGTGCTGAGCACCGGTACGCGGGAGATCAAGCAAGCTTAGCTCGCGCAAAGCTGAGGGCTAGTGTGTCAATAGAGCGCTAGGCTTGTGCTCCCGTTTTTCACCCAGGCTTTGCCGCTCGTCATCGCTGCGTCGGCTCCGCCGCCGATCTGCTGCGTTCTTCAACAAAGCCGACAGCGCGGCGCGTAGCATGGCCCAGGAAGATCCGGGCCCGATTTTTGCTGCTGTCAGGGCCTTCGACGCCGAAGCGTTGCGGCGCGAACTTGCGGCTGGCGGCGAGGTTGACATGCTAGAAAACGAATGGTCAACCACCACACTTCTGCATTACGCGGTGTTTTGGCGGAGTAAGTACCCTGCGGAGGCGTCTTCAGGAGCGTCTCGAATGCATATCGGTGCTTCTGGAGGCTGGTGCTTCAGTAGACTTGGTTACCGATGGACGAACGCCGTTGCAATGGAGTGTGACAAGCAAGTCCGCGGCATACCACGCCGTCATCGCAATGCTCTTGGAGGCAGGCGCCGATCCTAATTTCACGGACAGGACTTGGACCTCTACTGAATATCATCGATCCGTGTTAGCCAGCGCAGCAGAGGAGGGTACGGCCGGCGCCGTCAGGCAGCTCATCGCTGCAGGCGCCGTGGATTTAGATCGAGCATTGGAGCTTGCGATTGGTAGTGGCAAACAACGCAATTGCGCTCCGCTCCTGCGCGCCGGCGCGGCACTACCGGCCGTAATAACCGCGCCGCCGCAGTATCCGCCAAGGCGCGGTTTCCCGCAAACGCGCGCGTACATAGAGAACATCCGCGCGGCGGGAGGATACAAAGCCTACGAGAAGGCCCACCGCCAGCGCCTCGTGGCGATGTTCCTCCCGAAATTCCCTGCGCTTCCCGTCGAAATGGTCGAGCGCGTCGTCGATTTTTCATGGGATATTGGGGGTCACTAATGTGAATGAATTGTTATTTCAAGTTCAAGAAATGCTCGGGCGCGTCGCCGAGATTCACTAATGTGCATTGTTATTGTAACACCACGCAGAGGAGCGCGGGCCAAAGGTCAGGCAGGCGCGGGAGGACCAGGCGGCGGTGGCACGGATGCGAGCGCCGCCGCGAGCTGCGCGTCGAAATCCGGCGCGGGCGCGGGCGCCGCGACCAGCGCGCTGAGCGTGTAGGCGTTCGCGGGGTCGTAGGGCGGCACGCCCGCCCGCCGCCTCAATTCCTCCACTGTTTTCTCGAGCGTCGTGACAAGCTGGTCGGCCACGTCGGCCATCTGTTGGATTTCCCGGTCCAGGCCTGCGTCGATGGCGTCCTGGTGGCGGGTCGCGGCGATGGCGTATTTGTGGGGTAGATGCTGGCCCTCAGCCGTCGAGCGGCCGCGAGGTCGTGCGCGTGGCGCTCCAACGCAGGCTCCAAACGGCCGCGGAGCTCGGCCGCGGGGTCAGCCGTAGGCCACGAGTGGGGACCTCGCCGTAGGCTCAGTCGTCGAGCGGTAGCTCGGCCGTGGGCTAGATCATGAGCGCGGCGGTCCGCCGTCGCAGGCCAGAACCGTCGAGAGGGCTAGAAGTAGAAAGCCAAAAAAGGGACGCGGGACGCAAACGCATCGCCTCCGCCGCGAGAGCGTCCTGGTCGACCGCTTCTGGGGGCCGCGCGGGCGGCGGTGGCGCGGGCGTCGCGGGCGTCACGGTCGTCGGAGGCATCGCGGGCGGCGCCCACGCGATGCCTCCGACGCCCGCGGGCGGCGCGGGCGCCGCCCGCGCGCGCGTGCCGCCGCGCCGCCGTGGCTGCCGCGGTGCTTTTTGCGGGCGTCGTCGCACGCGTCGCCGACGGGCTTCGTTTTGGGCCGGCGCTGCGACCGCCGGCGCTTCGGCGGCCCGTGGTCGTCGCGCGGCGGCGACGGCCGCGACACGGAGAGCAGGAGGTCGACTTCCGACGGCGTTTCCATCAACAAAAGTCAGTGGTCATTGGTTCAAAGCTGAGAGCAGGCCGCTCCGGCTCAGTTTCGACGATTACGCGTCGCAGGCGTTGTTTCGGAGAGTCGCCGTGACTAATCTCGGACCGTTCGTCAAACAGGCGCTCACGCACGTCGTGCCAAGTCGGCAAATTCACAGGAACCCGTTTTACGCACGCGGGACCGAAATATAAAATACAAGTAGACTTAGAACCCCGCAAGCATCCCATCACTCCTCCTGCGAGAAGACGACCACCGCCTCCGCCGCGATGAAGAAGGAGGCGCAGCGACGCGGACGTCGCGCCGTAAATCGGCGGGAATTTCATCCAAGAACCGCGACGCCTCCATTTGCCTTGAGACGCCCCACGTCAAGCGAGTCCTAGCCCGCGTCAGGGCCAGCGACTCCTTGGCCCGCGTCATGGCCACGTACAATAAGCGCCGCTCTTCATCCACAGCTTGGGCCAATTCCTCGCCATCCTTATCAGCAGTGGCGTAGTAGTGCGGCAACAACCCCTCTTCGCAGCCCGCAATGATCACGGTCTGGAACTCGAGGCCCTTCGACGCGTGGACCGTCATGAGGCGAACTTTAGGGGGTGTCTTCTCCTCAGTGTCGTCGGCGGCCATGTCCTGGTCCTGGACGAGCGCGAGCGTGTCCAGGAACTCGACGAGCTCGCCCGCGGCGTAGGGCGCGGCGAGGTTGGCCAACTCCCTCACGTTCCGCCAGCGGTCGGCGCCATCCACAGATTCATGTCTCAGGTAGTGCTCGTAGCCCGTGCGGGCCTGCGTTGTATTAAGCGTCGACGGCGGCGCGGCGATGGCGTCGCGTCGATGGCGTCGCGTCGACGGCGTCGCGTCGACAGCGTATCTCTGTGGCGGCGTCGAGGCGCACAAAACGCCATCGCCGCGAGGCGCCACACACGTCGAAGGGCCAAGGGACGCCGCGCACGCACCAGCACTTCCAGTAAAAACCAGGCCATCGACCCCACGAGGGGCCCGGCGTGGCCCTCCTCGGCGGGGATTGGTGTTGAAGTCGCCTGTTGTAGCTCTCGCAACTCATCCAAAGCATCGGTAAACACCTTGAGGTTGGAAGCCGCGCGCGCGGGCACCGGACTCTTCGCGTTGGCCGCGGCGTGCAGCATGCCCTCTCCACCCTCGAGAGCTTGGACCCGTAATCGCTCGAGAGAGCGAGGCCCGACGGCCCGCGGCGGCACGTTCGCAACCCGCTCAAAGGCATCATCATCCTTCGGATACGCGAGTAGTAGTCGTAAATACGCGAGGACGTCGCGGATCTCCTTCCTCTCAAAAAAGCCTTTGGCGTGCAACAACTGGTACGACACGCCGGCCTTGAGCAGCTCCCGCTCGACGGCTCGCGACTGGGCGTTCGTCCTGTATAAAACAGCGACGTCGCCCTCGGCTCTCACACACACATCGGCAATCCACCGCGCCTCGTCGTCCTGGTCCTCCAGCTCGACGATCGACGGCACCAACGAGCCTTCGCGCCCTTCCAACGACAGAGCGTCCCTTCTACGAGTTGTAGATTCGACGACCGCCGACGCCGCGGACAAGATCGGCTGCGCGGAGCGGTAGTTCCTCTCCAGTTTAAGTAATCGCGCCCCGAAATCATCGTCATACCGCTGCTGGTTCTCGTAGTCGGCCCCGCGCCACCCGTAAATGGCCTGCGTGGCACGGACACCGTCGTGATGTGGCCGCGGCTCTCTCGCGAGGCGCGTAGACTCTCTGATGATCAGTGACGATGTGGTGTCGCGTCAACGCCATCGCCGCGACGGCGTCACGGTCAAGTTCATTCACAACGCCGCGCCACGGACCTGGTCGCTGTCGCCGACGACGAAAACACTATCCGACGCTAAGAGTTTGAGGACGTCGTACTGCACGCCGTTCGTGTCCTGGAACTCGTCCACTAACACATGCTTCCAGCGGCCCGCGTACTTGGCTCTTGTAGCAGGTGAGTGCTCCAGGAGCCGCGCCGTCAGCGACAGCATGTCGTCGAAGTCCACCGCGTTGCGCTGCTGCAGCGTCTTTTCATAGAGATCGAAAACTCTCGAGACGATGCGGTCGCCGTATCCCTCTTTCGTAAGGTCCGCATATGATGATGCGTCGAAGCCCGCGTTTTTTAGGGACGAAATCGCGGACTGGACGCGCGCCGGTTTTATTTCCGACTTGTCCCAGCCTAAGCCTACGGGAGGCTTCTCGGCGATGCAGCGGCCACCTGCGTTGTACGACGGTCTCTCACGCGACGATGGCCCCGACGCGGTCCGAAACGGCTCGAAATCGAAAACGAAACCACCCACGGCCTCGTGAAGATGGCTCAAGGACGCCGCCGCACACAGAGCTTGATCATCGCGGCCTGGTCGTAGACCGCGAAGCCGCGCTTAATAGGAGACTCGAGCGCTTCCACGTCGTCGCGCAGCATCGTCAAACAGACTCGATGAAAGGTCCCGACGCTGATGGACGAGGCGTCCTGGGGGTTTATTTCCTCTTCCAATCGCTCTCTTAACTCATTGGCAGCTCGGTTCGTGAAGGTCAAGGCGAGCACCGACGACGCGCGCGCGCCGCTCTCCACCAAGTGAGCCACTCGTCGCGTTAACACTCGAGTTTTCCCCGTGCCGGGGCCGGCGACGACTCGTATCGGTTCCGTAGACGCTTCGACGGCGGCGCGCTGCTGGTCGTTCAGCTTCAGCGGTGGAACGCGCTTCACCTCCTTCTCTTCCACTACTGGTGGTTCCTTTTTCACGGCGTCGAGGATCGTGTGCCTTTGGTCGCGCGTTTTCTGCTGATGGCATGGCTTGCACAACGCTTGCAAGTTCGACAGGGCGTCCGAACCATTGAGCGCCACGGGCACGATGTGGTCGATCTCGTGCTCCGGCGGCAGCAAGCAGCCGCAGCCCGCGCAGAGGTACTGTTGATTGAACGCGACCGTCTTCCGCGTTTTGGCCGGTAAAGGTAATCGTTGCGGTTTCGCTACTACAGAAGCGGCGGCGGCCTCGAAGTTCGTTGTTAGTGGTTCGGCGCTCGTGGACTTCTTCGCGGCTCGGAGCACGGCGCGCGGCCGCCGGGAGGCTGCTCTGGCCACCAGCGCGCCAGCTCGGAGCGCGAGCATCGCTGCCACCACTGTTCGGATCATCAAGGAGAGGTCATAGGCAGTCGGGGAGGCCTCGAAACCAGGTTGCTCCGACGCTGCCTTAAACGGCTCGGACCGCGGGCTTTCCGCTCAAAATCGGAGCTAGCGTGTCGTAAGACACTAGCACGCCTCAGATTTTTTGCTAGTGGCTGCCCAGCTATAGCGAGGTCACACATCGGGCAGCGTCAGACGACTTGAAATCCATCGGTCTCGGGCGTGCAGCGCTCGGCGAGAGCGCACCAGCACCGCACAGCCCGACAGAGGGGCAGCCACAAACAAGCAGCAGACTCCATGGGCCGCCGCGGCAAAGCGATCGGCGCCGCCGCGAAGAAGAGCCGCCGGCACCTCGACACCATGCAGGCGAAGCAAAAAAAGCCACCGCCCGTGGCGCGGGGGGAGTGCCTGACGCTTCCCGTCGACGACCGTGTGGAAATCAACCTGAACGCCATCGAGCAGACGCAGCTACGGAAGCACATCGAAATTTGATTTCCACACAGGTCGACGACGACCTCACATCCATAGAAGCGGCGGACCTGCCTTCACTATTGCCGACGGCCACGGTCGTCGACGCGAGTCGCACGAAGGGCTACCTCCTGGACAGCGTCCACGTGCCCCAACACGAGTGGGACTTCCTCACGCCCGAGGCGCGAAAGCTGTGCGAGGCCAATCGTAAATTGATCTTCCTCGACGTGAGGAGCGCGCGGGCTGTGAGAAGGGAGTATCCGAATTTGGACGTGGCCGTCGTGCGGGGCGGCTTCGACGCGTGTTTGGCGGCGCTCCCATCGAATCTATTTCGAGGCGTGGACGAGGAGCGGCGCCTCGAGCCCTACTGCCTTTATCTCAAAGATAGGCGCCACCTCGACTGGGCGGCGGGTTTAGATGACGATGAGAGAGGGGCCGAGGTCCGGCGCATGCACCGGCTGCCCGTCGACGTGACTCCAAACCTTTACTTGGGCGACGCCGGGTGCGCCGCCGACATGGAACGGCTCAAAAGCTTGAGTATTACGCACGTGCTCAACTGCGCCGCCGGCGAGACGCGCGACATGAGTGCCGTTTATCTTCAGCACGGTATACGGAGTATGGCCGTGGCCGCGAAGGACAATGAAAACTGTGCTTTGTTGGATGGCCACGTCGACGTCGAGGCCTTCCTATCAAAAGCGCGGACGTCGGGAAGAGTCCTGGTGCACTGCGTCCAGGGTTTGAACCGGAGCGGCCTGGTGGTCGCGGCCGCGTTGGTAAGAGACGGCGTATCTGTCATTGACGCCGTCCGGACTTTGAGGGCGCGGCGGGGCAACGACGCCCTCTCGAATACGAACTTCCAGCGGCGGCTCGTGCGCTACGCGGCTCGGCTCGGGCGACTCGGGCCGGTGCCTGACGTTGTGGTCTCGGAGGCGCGTCCCGCGGCGCCGGCGCCCGCTCCGCCGCCTACGGGGGGTTGCTGCCTGGTGAGCTAAGTTGTACTTGATGTGTTCCTAGGTCGACCGGCCGACGCGCGCACGCGTGTTCCCTTATGGGTTTCCCCCCATTTCCTTGTACTAGTAATCCGAAACCCGTCGACGCTAGTGCAACCACCCGCGCAGGGCTCTGGGGCGCGTTTCCGCAGCTAGCGGCGTTAGGCACTAGCAAGCAGACTTGTCGACACGACCTTTGCGCTGCCCGTGCAGCTAACCGTGCTCACCTTACAGGCACGACCACAGTTACTCGTCGTCGCAGCACCCCCACGCACAGCCTGGCACCACCCGACCACAGTTGAAGACAGTCCTTGTCGCTGCAGCCTGGGTAGCACTCGACTGCAAACGCAACCATGCCTTCCCTCAGCAAACTCCTTGTAACCCTAGCGGTCGCCGACGGCTTCCAGAAGCCTTCGTCGATAAGACAAGCAACAAAACTCAGCGCGTTAACGACGCCCGACATGGTCAGCATCTACGGCCGCCTCTCCGAAAGCACGTGCGTCGCCGAGGACGGCGAGACGACGCAAACCGCCAAGAAACCGAAGTGGATTCCCGCGTATAGTTTCAGGAAAGATCACGTCCCGACGTGGATGGAAGTGTTTGCGGGCAAGGAAAGCATTTCCCTGGCCGAGTTCGAGGAAGGTTTACAAGCACTGCCCTTCGCGGACCCCTGGCACTCGCCCAAGAGCGAGGCAGCGCAGACCTACTCGCAGGCCGGCGGCCGGGCCGTCTTCGCTTTGTTAGGTGGCGAGGATTCACTGAGCCTAGACACGTGCGAGGAGAAGCTCATGGAGCTCGCGCCCGAGAACGACGGCGTGACCTGGCAGGACTTCCAGATCGCGCTGGTCGAGCTGGGCCAGACTCGGTCGCGCGACTGGGACGCGTTCGTTGACGGGGGCTGGGAGGACCTCCTCGAGGACGACGACTGGGAGGCCTCGAAGGACGACGAGGGCGCGAACCAGCTCATGACGGACGTCGGCGCCGCGCCGCCGCCGCCGCCGCCGCCGCCGCCGGGCGGCGCCGCCGCCGCCGCCGGGAGGGGCTCCGCCGCCGCCGCCGCCGCCGCCCCAAAAAACGGCGGGGGGCATCTACCTGGGATAGTAGGCGCGGGTAAGAGAGTCGACGTATCTTAGGGTGGGCCATGGCGTATTTGTGTACAAAGGGGAGGAGGGGCTTCTCAGTAGACGAAAGGCACGAATTTCGCCGTCGTCGCGGCGTACTTGGGGAATTCCTTCGGGTAGCGGTCCGCGAGGTACTCGTCGAGGCCCGGGATGTGCATGAACACGAACAACGCCGTCATGACGGGCACCGCCCACCACGTCCACGACACCGCGAGGCCGCTCGACGCGAGCGTCCAGCCCGTGAACAGGAGCGTGTCGCCGAAGTAGTTGGCGTGCATCGTCAGAGACCACAAGCCGCCGGTCATCAGCTTACCCTTATTGGCGGGCTGTTTCTTGAAAATGTAGCGCTGGGACTCGCCGATGGTCGAGAATCCCGAACCCACGACGTATAGCACGATGGCGGCGGCCGTCACGGGCGCCGAGCACTCGTCGACCTTGCCGCGGGCCATCGTGTAGAAGATCGACGGGATGAAGAAGACGTAGACGATGGGGATCTCGTGCCAATCCGGCGGACGGGACCACAGCACGAGCATCGCTGGTAGAGGCGGGCCACGTAGACGATGCCGAAGACCAGGAGCGTCTGGTCATTGCACTCTATCGCCGGTATCAGCCTGCGTGAATCCATCGTCGCGAAACCGCGCTCGCTCTGTGACACGTCGCATCGATGGCGTGGATCGGAAACACCGGGGCGCACTCAAGCGCGTACCACGCAATGGTCGCGAGGACGAGCGCCGAAGCGATGCCGGCTTTGAGCGCCCATTGGGACTTGTCGAAGCGCCAGGCGTCTTTGATGGCCATTTTTTACGCAGTTTTGTGCAACCGGGGAACGCGCCTGCGCGGAGGCCAGGCCGCTCGATTTTGCTGCTGAATTTGGCAGCGCTGTCGCGCCGCGCAGCGCAGTTTCGCTGCGAACCGAGTAAGGACTCAATCGAGATGCTCTACGCTGGCTCGTACGCAAAGGTTTGCGAAGGTGGGCGGAAATATGGACACACCAAAAACGAGGCAGAGCTCAGCTGATGGGTAAATCTCGAGCTGAGCAAACTTCCTGTGGTTGAACTGCCCGCTACGGCCGAAATCACACGTCTCGCGAAGCGTCGCTACGTCTCTCGACCATCAGCGTACGAATAAATTGCGGGAAACTCGCAAACTGGCCGCGGCGCGCCATCGACGCAACGAATAGAATATAGCGCGCATCGACAAAAAGGCAGACTAAAATTGCGCATGCGAACAAGATCCACCTTCCCGGAAGGCGCCGGCTCCTGGACGTACGCCAGCGACCGCAGCGCGCCGATGATCTCCACCCTATCATCCTCGCCGGACCCCAGTCCCAATAAAGGCTCCGGTGGCAATTGGACAGAAGACGCGTGCCGCAGCAACGGCCCGAGCCGAATCAACGCGTCGTCGCAGGGCCAGCGCAAGGGATGACCGGAAGGAAACGTCTCCGGCCCCATGCGCGCGCCACGATATAAGCCGCCGGATCCTCCATGCCAGGCCCGCTCTCCACGGATTTGTGCGCGAGGACCATTTGTAGAGCTTGGGCGTCGGTGTCGCACCATGCCTCAAAAACAGCAACGCGATCGTCCGCAGGCCCAATCCCAAACCCTCGTGGGGCCGGTCGTCGGACGGGACCAATTGTAAGCCAGGCAACAAGCAGCAATCACAGAGAGCTTCAAGGACCTCCTTCGACCAGCTCACCGACGGGTTCGGCAGGCCCGCTCTTTTCAGAGCGTCCTCGCCCAACCGGAAGACGTTCGACAGTTCCGACGTCAACGACTGGATCGGCGCATTTAGAGCATCATCTCTCCCCAGACATGTTTTTTTATGTCTAGCCCAATCCGTTCTTTGACAATCCTTGCTACAGTACGACGCCTTGCCGCAGCGGCCGCAGCGTCGCGTCGCGCCCGGCCGCAAGCACGCCGCGCAGCACCTCAATGCTGATGCCGCGTCGGCCTTGCGCTCCCTTTGTTTAGTAGGAGGCGCGAAGGCGGTGCCGTCGAGGCACTGCCTTACTAAAGCGCTCTTGCCGAATTGGCTCGTCGGCGTGTGGCTCCTTAATACCGCGTCGGCCGCTCGGTAGGCGTGCCGATGCGGCGGCGTCTGGGACGTGTCCATCGCGCTCATCGCTGCGTCGCGGCGCCCCTCCCTGCTCCTTGGGATATGCTGTATTGAACCCCAAAGCGTACCCGAGAGCAGCAAAGGTTAGCGAGCACTGTCCATCGAACGAACAGCGCCCGTCTCTACGTTACTGGCACCGCTGATGGCACACAGCGAGCGCGGGCGCGCGCGATCGCGACGATCTAGCGGAGTGAAAGACACTAGACTTGAACGACGCCTGCGGCCAGAGGTCTTGTCAGACGGATACGGAAGAATCGAATGCAAAGACGACAGCTTCAGACAAATTCAGGAGCCCCCCTAATTTTTTTTTTTGCGGTGCCATTTTGAATAATTAAGAGCTCCTAACTCAGCGCGTAAGCTGCCGCTGGCCCGCAGAGATTGTGTGCAGGCCACACGCATTGCGCCCATCAAGTGCCACGTGAAGAGCGCTGTCAAAAACCGCTCAGCGCGCCAAATTAGCTGTGCCGCCAAATCAGCTGTAGCAAACGCAGCGCGCATCTATAAAGACAGCGCACGCCGCCGACGCTAGGCGCCGCACAAAAAATGGCGGAACGCAAGCTCTCCGGCGTGCGCGTGTCGCTCCCGCGGTTGACGAGAGTACGAGCGGTCAGCCACGACCAGTACGGAGGCGCCACTTTAACCTACGACGACGAGCGCCGCGACTACGAGCTCTGCAAGCTCGAGAGCGTGCCCGGCGTGCGCGAGGACGACCCGCTGAATGGCGCGAAGGTCGCGTTGCCACCTCAAAACTACACCTGGGACGCCGAGCGGCTGCTCTGGGTCCATTCGAGAAGCAAGCAGCCCTACGCCGAGATGGCTCGTAGATCATTACCTAGATCGGATGAAGACGTTGAAAGGGACCCTCCCTCGGAAGCGATTGGATCGAGGTGCATGGCGTGGTCTTGGTCAGACGAGACACCCTCGTTGCGAAGGGCCACGGTCACGTCGCATTCTTGCGAAGGCGATGATTTGGGTTTATTGGGAAAGTGGACCCTGACGCTATCATCTGCGGGCACGAATCGAAGACCAACTACGATAGAGGTAAGAGCGCCGGAGCTCCGAGCCGCGTTGGACCTGAGACACCATGTCGATTGTCGAGGAGAGCCACCAGCACTCTCTCCAGAACTACGCCGACAAGGCTGGTCCGCAAAACAAAGTAGATCAACCGGCGACTGGTATTATGTTCATACCTCACCGAATGGAGGCGCGACGAGCCAGTGGGAGCGGCCCGGCTGCGACTGGCCCCAACGCTCCTTCTTGCGCGTGTTTGGGGCACCGGACGTCGACGCGCATCGATTCCCACCTAGATAGAATGGAACGCAAGGCGGCGTTGGCTGCTTCCTGTCGCTCGAAGTACGCGGACTATGAACGGGCCCAAGAAGACAGGGCGACGGAAGCATCTTCTCGCGGTGAGGCACCTGATAGCGCTTTACAAACGTATGCCGCGTGGTGCCGCGCGCGATGCGAGGCGTACTACGAATCGCCGCCCCACTTGCAGCATCTGTCGGATGACGCGCCCGAACGGCGAGCCGACCTCGAGGCCCACGTGGACACGATGTACGGCTTGATGCGCGAGTACGACCACGTCGCGAGTGACTCCGAGTTTAGTGATGAGAGTGAAAGTGAGGATGAAAACGAGGACTTCAGCGAATTGGGTTTCAGTGATGTGAGGGTCCAGCGGTCGTCGAAACGAAGGAGGACGGAGCGGGTCCTGCGGAGTGGATTGGAGCAGTTCATCGACTCGCCGGGAGTGGCTTCCCGCATCTTGCACGGCGACGGCTTCAACCGGACGCGGTCGGGCGCGGTCTTCGGGGGGAAGCGCGACGAGAACTCGGACCTGCGCAAGCACCTCGACTTCGACTGAGGAGCTTCCGGCCTAAGGTCCGTCTAGCTAGTCTTGTGTCCTCCCGCGTCGCGCCACGTCGAAATTCCCAATATGGCATAGCGCCCGCGCGATGGCGTGAAGGACCCGTCCCCGACTACAAAGCGAGCTCTCCCGCTCGGCGCGGGCCGGAGGGGGGGGGTAGCGCTTCAGCTGAGCCTTGCTCTCACACTGCCAACTTGCTCCCCGGCTGAGGCGGCCGCACCAGACGCCGCCGAGCCCCGCCAGGCACGCCAGCGCTCGGATCGAGGTGGCCCTCACGCCTGGGGCGAGAAACCGCGCTGCCCGGAGTGCCAGCGAAGCTTACCAGGGGCAGCCTCCACGATGCTGGCTCCCACGACGCCGCGAACGTCGCGGGCGCGCCGGCCCTGTTCGCGCGGCCGCGCGCGGCACTACGTCGCCGCGGCGGCCCCGGCCCCGGCGCCGTCAAGAGCGGACAGCCCCTACATCGACGTAGAGCCAACGAAAAAGACTCTACTAAAGACCGGCGCCGTCGTTCGCCTCCGGGCGGGGCCCTTCGGTATTTGCGACGCTTTTGACGCGAAGTCGAACACGTGGGCCGTGCGCTTTTTCGGAGAGACCGAAGAGCGGCTCGTGGGAGAAGCTAGATTAGTAGGACCCATGGACGACGCCGAGGCCTTAGACGAGGCGACAAGAGCCCGAGACCGGGCCGCCGTGCGCGCGCTAATTCAAAGGCGGCCTCCGCCCGAGAGGCAAGAACGCGTCTCCAGGGATTTCGACCAAGAAGATTTCCATTGTCCGGTCTGCAGAGAACTACTGTACCAACCCGTCATCAAGCAGTGCGGCCACGCGGCCTGCTTTCTATGTACGCACAAGGCCATGGACCAGCTCTGCGATAGTGCGTGTCCCTTGTGTCGCGCGCCGTTCCGGCATCTCGGGGCGGTCTGTGAGCCTTTACATAACTTTATCTGCCGGACCTTTCGTAATGAAGAGACAGAGGATGAACATTTCTGCTGTCGGACCTGCGGCGCCCCCGGTTCCGTTTATGTGGGCAACTGCGGCCATGCGTTATGTGAGGACTGTCGAGACCAGGACTGTGCTTGCGGCGCGAGGCGTGTGTTCACGCCTCGCGTGCCCTGCGCTCTCCTAGAGCTCGCGTCCCACAAAACAAGGGCGCCGGCGGGCGCACCTCGACAGTGCTTGGAGGCGCCGGCGCCGGAACGGGCACTGAGCGACGAAACCCCGTACGTGCACTTCGGCGTGGGCTGCGACGGCTGCGGCGCCTTTCCTATTAGGGGGGCGGCGTTTCGGTGTCTCGACTGCCCCGACGCCGTGGGCTTTGACCTCTGCGCGGAGTGCCGCGGCTCTTCTCTCGTCGTGAGCGGGCGCTTCGACCAGGGGCATACGTCAAATCATCGCGTAGTGGAACGCGAGCAGGTGCGGACGTGGTTGCATGAATTGCAGGCCGCGAATCCCCAGCTCGGCGTCCACGAGGTCTTAGATATCGCGCGGATGCAATTGCAGGCCGCCGCGCCGCCGCCGCCCGACGACTCGTCGTCCGACGACGAGTCCTTTTCCCGCTACGGGCCGGGCGACCCGCCGCGGACCGCCTAGTAGTAGCCCTCTTCTTTTGTGTAATCGTCCGTTCTTTTGCGTTTTTCTTTACGTGCGGGACTAGTCTAATGTTACGTGCGGGACAAGTGATTTTTGCTAGTGTCTTACAACGCTAGCCGAGCTTTGGGATTATGTGCCCGGGGGGACGGTCTCGAGACCGACCCGAGCTCTCGCATTTGTACCCGCTGAGGTCCGCAGTGGCCTTCCTGCGCTGTCAAAAGTACCGTACTGCTGCTGCGGCCTCGAGGAGGCGCGAGTTACGTGTGGACGGGCACGCAACACAAACCAAACCAGCCTGCGGCAAAAAAAGAGAAGGCAAAGGAGGCCGCGCTGCAACAGGACGCTGCGTCGACGCCGCCGCCGCGGACCATGGCCTACTGCGGCCCGACCCAGCTACGCAGCCAGGCGGCCCGGCCGAACCGGAGCAACCACCCGCCGCTCCGGGTCGTGATCCTGGTCACGTCGTTCGATCCATCCCCAACGCCAAAGAAGAAGATCCCGCGCCTCGAAATACACGGCGAGGACGGCGACGGCCGGAGCCGGTGCGTCTTCTGGCGGGGCGAGGCCGAGGCGGCTGTGAATTTGGTGGAGGTCGGCGCCGTCGTGTCGTGCGTCGTCCAGCGGAGCGACTGTGATGGTGCGGTCGTCGTGTGCGAGGGCTGCCGCGACTTGAGGGTCGAGTGGCGCGCCGGCGACGCGCCCCATGCAAAAGCGGTCGTCCAGCGCGTCGCCGGCGCGGCGCGGCCGGCGAAGCGGCCGCGGCCGGCGCCGCCGGCCGGGAGCTACTGGTCTCCCTTGCCGCTGGGCGCGGCCGTGCAAAGTCCGAAAAGCGTCTGGACGCGGGCCGCGATCAGCGTCGCGCAGCCGCGCATCGGGCGGGGCGAGTCGGATCAAGCCGTGGGCCGGCTGCTGATGATGGTCCTGAATGGCGACGCGCCGCTGATCTTGCGCTTGCGCGGCGACGACGGCGCGTCAATTGATTGTAAGGCCACGCCGCAACTCGCGCGCGCGCTCCATTTCTGCCTCAGCGGCGACGACGTCGACACGTGTGTCGCCCACGCAATCACCGCCGGGCAGAAGCACCGGCGCCTGCAGAATGGCATCCCGTCAATTGAGTGCAAGCTTTCACCGGGGCCCGTCGTCGCCGGGATAGCGCTCCTCAAGGAGGACGCGTCCTGGACACCCCCGTGATCGCGTCCGCTCTTCCACGCCATCGACGCGACGGCGGCCCCGGGACCGCGTCTCACCCCCGCCGCGCAGCGCCGTTGAGCCAAACGTCGGGTGCCGCGGACCCCGGCGCGAGCCGCGCGTCGTCCTCCGCGCTGAGCTCCGGCTTGACGCCCCGCAGGTCGATGGACACGTCGTCTCCGGTAAATTCCAAAGTGGACACGCTCGCCGTCGGCACGGAGATTTCCGCGACGGGCGTGCTCGGCTCCGCGAACGACAGCAGCGACCGCGTGATGAAGAGGTGCGACACGACGACGGCGCACTCTCCCTCGTTAATAGAAGGTAACACGTCCTCCAGCAGGCACTTCTTCGCCCGAGCTTGCACTTCATTGACGGACTCGCCGCCGCCCGCGGGGTTGAAGTCGTAATCATCTAAAAACCGTTGCATGTCCTCGCCCGGGTACTCCTTGCTGACTTGGTCGATGCTCTTGTCGACCCAGTCGCCCCTCCTAACTTCGCGGAAGGCCTCCCTCGCTTCTACACTCATGGATTTGCCGAGGGCTTCGACGGTGCGCTCGGCGCCGTACATGGCGCGCTTCATCGGCGACGCAAAAACGGAGGTCACCTTGCTGCCGAAGGTATCGGCGACGAACTGTGCGGCCGCTCGCGCCTCGGCCTCGCCTCGTTCGCTCAGCGGTACATCCACATCACCTCCATAAAGGCCGTCTGGGGTTAATCCTGCGGCTTCGCGGTTCACTGCTCCATGTCTCACGAGGATCACGGTCTTGGGGGCCAGGGCCAACGTGGAGGCGCAGAGCACCAGCGTATTCTGGGCCGCTCGGAAGCGCTGCATGCTTGCGTTTGATGTGTGAGTTTGTGCTGTGCAATTTTAGCAGCAGTGCAATTAGCAGCAGTGTTGCACGAACCGTGCCACAAGACCCAGCAGTTGGGTCTATGGTATGCGTGTGTGCCCGCCCGCAATAATGGGCGACGAATGCCAATGCGTGGGGCGAGTGCACCCTACTTTACTGCGCGATCGCATGCAGCCGGGCTAGAGGGGCTATGCGCTAGGGTAAGCTTAGGTTTTACTAGTCCTAGCACCGTAACATCTAACAGCGTGCGTGATATTTTCTCGCCACCAGTACGCCATCGACGCGCGATTAGGAACTTCTTACTTAAAACATATAAACACGCGAGCGACGCTACCCGAGCGGACCCAGCGCCCCACCGTCAGCGTCGAACACGACGTGCGGGAACCCGCGCTTGAGATGGGACTTGCCCGGCACGCGCGTAAAGACCTCGGCCGGCGGCCGCGATCCGTACGTCCGGAGCACCACCTCGATCGCGTTCTGCATCGTCCCGTGGCCGAACGCGACGACGACGCGGTCGGGCGCGTCGAGCCCATGGACCCAAGCGGCCGCCCTCTCGAGCACGTCGAGCTGCGACTCGCCGTCGGGAGGCTTCGCAAGCACGTCGCCAGCCCGATGCGCGGCGGCGGAGGCGCGGTCCGCGCCCGAGAGGTCGTCGACGGTCTTGCCGTGCCAGCTCGCGTGGTCGATCTCGACGAGCGCCTCGTCGACCGCGATCTCGGGAACCTCCAGGCCGCGGTCCGCTAAGACGGCTGTGTAGGCTTCCCACGTCTGAGCGCAGCGGTGCAGCGGCGACCGCCGGAAGCTGCACCTCTCGAGGCGGTCGCCGAAGGCGTCCAGAAACACCTCGGCGCCTTTGCCGGCTTCGACGAGCGACTCCGGTAACAGCGTCGCGTCGGGCCCCTCGGAGTGGTTCTGGAAGATCAGCCGTTGGTTCGAAGGCGTCCTACCGTGCGGGATGAGCACGAGCGCTCCGACGCGCGGCCGCGGCGGCGCGAAACTCGCGACGAGCGTCGGCGCGCCCAGGGGCCCGAGGCGGAGGCCGAGGCGCGCGAGACGCGCTGCAGTGGTCATTACTTTTTCAGCGGCGGCAGCGCGTACTTCTGGGCCGAGTCTCTTGCTTCGCGCAGTTGCCGGCTCGCGTCCTCGTGCGCCTCCTGCTCGACCTTGCTGACAGCGTCGTGCGCAATGACCCAAGTATAATATTTGAAGAGGTTGCCCGCGATGAATAACCCGCCGGCGCCGAGCCAGAGTCTCTTTACGGACGGCTGGAGTTTAGACCACATCAATGCTGCCACAGCTGGCAGTAAGGTGCTAATCGAACGCACGGATGCAATAGAGCGCGAAGCCTCGTCGAGCGTTCACCAGGCTTGCTGGCCGCAGCCTGCACCCTTTGTCGTGTGACGATGCCGGCCGTGCGCGTGCGTGAGCATCAGCCAAGCCAGCCACCAAGCTGCAAGAAACAAAAAGCTGGCGCGGCAGAAAGGAAGGGTCAAGCCAGCGTCGGAGGTCTCTATTGTCTTGCTGGAGACGACTTCTATGAAGGATCGCAGATTTCGTAGCGGTATGCATACTAGCTTGTAAAGAGGACGACCGCGAGGCAGCCCGTACACGGCCGCGCTCGATTGCTAGCGCTGCCACCGAACGTTGGCAAGCCAGCAATCGAACCCTCCGGCAGCGCTGCGCGCGTCGAGAAGTCCTCGCTGCACGCCGTCGTCGCGTTTAGCCGCGCGCAAATAAAACCTTGCAAAGAGAAAGACCGCTGCGCGGCACCTAGGCAGCCACCATGTCCATGGTCTTCGACGAGTACGGCCGGCCCTTCATCATCCTGAAGGAGCAGCAGGCCAAGAGTCGCATCAAGGGCCTGCAGGCCCAGAAACACAACATCATGGCGCATGGCGCTCGGTCTCCGGCTTGCTGCGAACCTCATTAGGCCCAAAAGGGATGGACAAGATGATGGTCTCGCCCGACGGCGACGTGACGATCACGAACGACGGCGCGACCATCTTAGATAAGATGGCGGTCGAGCACCAGGTCGCGAGATTACTTGTGGAGTTGTCGCAGTCCCAAGACGACGAGATCGGCGACGGGACGACGGGCGTTGTCGTGTTAGCTGGTGCTTTGCTCGAACAGGCCGAGAAGTTGCTCGATCGCGGATTGCATCCCGTGCGAGTGGCGGAAGGCTTCGAAGCGGCCTGCCAGGTCTCGCTAGAAACCCTCGAGAAGATCGCGGACACGGTGCACTTCGAGAAGAAGGTGGATGATAAAGTACTGGTCGAGACGGCGTCGACCACGCTCTCGTCGAAGATCATCAACGTGCACAAGAGGAAGATGGCGCAGATCGCCGTACGCGTTTCCGTGTCTGACACTTCAACGTGGCGGCGACGGCGCGGCCGCGTCGCGTCGACGGCGTCGCGGGCCTCGCAGAGCGTGCTGTTCGAGTTTGGGTGGAAACGAGACGCGTCGCTTCCACAACGCAGGTCGACGCCGTGTTAAGTGTCGCGCAGACGGTGGGCGACCACACGGACGTGAATTTCGACCTGATCAAGATGGAGGGCAAGCCCGGCGGGCGGCTGGAGGAGACGGAGCTGATCAAGGGCATCGTCATCGACAAGGACATGAGCCACCCCCAGATGCCCAAGGAAATCCGGGACGTGAAGATGTGCATCCTCACGTGTCCGTTTGAACCCCCAAAACCCAAGACGAAGCACAAGCTCGACATCAGTTCGAAGGAGGACTACGACAAGCTTTTTCAGCGGGAGCAGGCCTACTTCGGGGACATGGTCGAGCAGTGCAAGGCCTGCGGGGCGAACCTCGTGATCTGCCAGTGGGGCTTCGACGACGAGGCGAACCATTTGCTGTTGCAGGCGGAGCTGCCCGCGGTGAGATGGGTCGGCGGCGTCGAGCTCGAACTCATTGCGATCGCGACCGGTGGCCGCATCGTCCCTAGATTCTCGGAGCTCGATGCGTCCAAACTAGGCCGGGCCGGAGTCGTGAGGGAGGTGTCCTTCGGCACGACCAAAGAAAGGATGCTGGTGATCGAAGATTGCGCGTCCTCAGAAGCGGTCACAGTACTGGTGAGAGGCGGCAACAAGATGATCGTGGAGGAGGCGAAACGGTCGTTACATGACGCCATGTGCGTCGTGCGGAACTTGGTGAGAGATAATAGAATTGTGTACGGTGGAGGGGCGGCCGAGATCGCGTGTAGTGTGGCTGTCAGCAAAGCCGCCGACGCGGCGACGGGTCCCGAGCAGTACGCCATCCGGGCCTTCGCCGACGCGCTGGACGACGTGCCCATGGCCCTCGCCGAGAACAGTGGTTTGTCGCCGATCGCCGAGCTCACCGCGGTCAAAGCGGCTCAGGTGGCACAAAACTGCCCGTTCCTCGGCGTCGACTGCTTGCAACAGGGCACGAACGACATGAAGCGCCAGAAGGTCTTCGAGACGCTGATCGGGAAGCAGCAGCAGGTCCAGCTCGCGACGCAGGTCGTCAAGATGATTCTGAAGATCGACGACGTCATCATGTCCGGGGCCTACGCCTAGGTCTCTCCCCTTCTTGATATAAGTGGGGTTCGTTTTTACATCTTACCCGGTCTCCCGCCAGTAGGAGAGGATGTTCCACACAATACCATTGTCGCCCTGGCGAAGGACGAACTCGAGGGCGAGCTGCTGCCGCGCGTCGTGACCGCGCGGCCTCCGGCGCGTGCGAGGAAGCTTGGCGCGGCCGTGCGCGACGAGGGACCTGATCCGGAGGATTTGCCGATGTCCGGCGCGACAATGGGCCTTCCAGGAGCCATGCTGGCGCACACTTGCCACTAGTTCTTCGATTGCAGTGGTGTGCTCGCCATAGCGCGTAGGATCCCGTCTTCGACAATCCCGCAAAGCGTCGTCGAAGGAATGATACGCGCCACAGGCAGAATCCAGCGTTGCGCCTGATCTGAGAAGTATCTTTACGATCTCTACATGGTGCATTTGACTAGGAACCGTGTCCGATATAATTCTACCAAGCGGTCTCACCTCATCATTATCTTCTGCATTTACCTGCGCGCCAGCGGCGACGAGCACAGATACATACTCTGGGGAGGCACCCCGCGATGAACTAGCAAAATGCAGCGCTGTGGATCCCGAGACACGACTCGCAACGTCGAGGCGGGCTCCCCGTGAGACTAGGTAGCGGGCAATCCTGACGTGGTCTTCAGTGAGCACATCGCCGTAACCGCCCGAAGCCCACAAGAGAAGCGACCAGCCGTCCTCGTCGAGGTCGTTAACAGAACGCGGAGCCAACTCGCTACCGCCGTCTAGCCAAGCCTTGACCCGTTCGAAGTCTCCTTCGTTGGCGGCCTCTCCGATCGCCTCTGGAAGTACCCCTGCTGCTTCTTCTTCCGAGTCGCTATTCATTTGGTGGTTGATGCGGTGAGCTCCTACGCCTAGTTTTTGCGCCGCACGCCAGTGCTTGGCTCTGCAGCAGCGCGCCGATATGACCCACCCAAGAAGTGTGCAAGGCGCTACGCTGCACCAGGCCCTTAGGCGTCGCCGATTTCGCTCGTAGGCTGTTCAGCCGCGGTCGGAGCACTGCTGCGCCAACCGGTGTGACGCCTCGTCAACAAATGCGCGCTTTTGGCCGAGCTGCTAGCGGCATGTAAGACACACTAGCCAGCACTCCCTGCCGCAACAAAAAAGCCAAAAGCTGTGCCCCAGGACAGCCTTTGTATTGTAGAGGAGCTACACTTAGTGACCCAATCGCCACGCTTGCGCTGCTTCAACCGCTTCGGGCCGAGGGGCCGCAGACAACTCGCAGAGCAGCAGAGAGACCTCAAGCCCATCAGGAGGTGCAAGGCCGTGTCGGAACACGCCGCCGCGCAAAGAATGGCCGCGAGACCCTGGATGGACGACGGCGCGAGCCAGCACTGCCTGCTCTGCCACCAGGCTTTTAGCTTTACGAACCGGAGGCACCACTGCCGGAGCTGCGCGCGCTTGGTCTGCGGCGCCTGCTCGAGCCGGAGCATGCGTTTGGAGAGCATCCAGCGGCCCTCGTCCTCAATACGAAATGTAGGGACCCAGCTGGCCAAGACGACGCTGGCCACGGCCGCCTCGATGCTCACCACCACTACAAATGAATCGGAGCGCGTCTGCGACGACTGCTGGGCGCGGCTCGGCCGCGGCCGGAGCGCGACGCCGCCGCCTCCATCACATCACGCCGACGATGATGTAGCGTATGATGCTGAATTGATGGATGTGGCCGCCGACGGTATCAGAAACATAGCTCTGGAAGTACGGGCGCCCGACGGCCGCGTGCTCAGCGACGGGAATTCGTTCAGTATGACATTGCCATCATCAACGCGCGTCGCGGGCGCCTACGTCATTGTTACGGCTCGTGATAAGTCCAAGTCGTCGGCAGTGAGGGACGACGTCGTGGGAAGAGGTCGCGTCTTCCTCGAAGAAGGCCAACGACATATCCAGTTGCTGCGCGACGGTGGTGTTAAGGGCACCGTACTGGTCAAAGCGACGCGGTCCTCGGCGAAGAAACCTCTACAAGTCGCGACGATACCACCTCAAACGTCGAAACACATGTGGCCCGTGGCTTTATCAGAGTTGTACCCGCCCGGGACCACGGTGCACGACGCCTGTTTTGAGCACATTAATGGTACCATAGTGCCCGCGTCAGAACAAGCTCTGGACGCCTTTGCCGACGTGGACAGAGGGTGCCTCATAGTCACGTCGCACCGTTTTTTGCACGTGGCTCATACGTTAGATGTTATTAGTGTGCCGCACGCGTCCATCTTAAATGTGGAGGTCGTCCAGCGCGACGACGCGTTGGTGCTGGTGCTGACGACGCGGTCCTATAAATCAATAACGTTCTCGTCGCGCAGCGCCACCAATCGCGACTGGAGCTGGTGCCGCTCCGAGTGGCAGTGGCGCGTCGGCGAGGACCGCTTCTATGCGAGGCCGGAGGCTGTTGTGATCTGCGTGGAAATCAAATTTTGGACGCCCCACGCCATCGATGCGATGTTGTCTCCGTAGTAACCTAGCTCACTGGTTGATTTTCACACAGGTTGTGACGGCGGATCACGACGATAATGACGATGAAGATGAGGACACGGAGCTGCTCTCGAGGCTCGGCCTGAATGATCTCGACGACCGCGCATTGAGACGGAATCGGCTGAAGCGCTTCATCGAACCTCAGAAGGAGCGGGCGCCGTCACAAAGCGGCGCCGACGTCGACCTAGGAGCAGAGTTCGCCAGGCAGGGCGTGGCCACCGACGCGCGCTGGCGCTTTACGCAAGCGAATTCGAGTTATGACCTTTGTGCTACGTATCCTCCTCTGCTCATCGTGCCGGCGGCGTTGAGCGACGCCCGACTCAAGGAAGGGTCCAGATGGCGGTCCAAGCGGCGCGTACCTGTCTTGACCTGGTACGATCGAGCTAGTGGTGCGGCCTTAATACGAGCATCCCAACCAAAGTCCGGCATCACGGGCGCTCATGTGGATGACGCCGCTCTCCTCCATGTGCGCGCGGCCGCCGCGCGGAGCCGCGGCGCCGTCGCGGCGCGCTTGGACGACCCGACGGCTTTTGATGATGAGGAAGGTTTTGCGAATAGTTCGCCGTACAAATCCACGACGGCGCCGATCTTGCGCATCTGCGACTGTCGTTCTATTGTAGCGGCCAAGGCGAACCAATTGGCCGGCCGGGGCCACGAGACTACCTCCAAATTAGGTGGTTCGAGGGCCGCGACGCTCGAGTTTCTGGATCTGGAGAACTTCCACGTCATTCGCAACGCCAAGAAACGGTTGTCAGAAGCTTCGACCTTGGAGGACTACTACCGCGCGTTGCACGAATCGCGCTGGCCCGTCTACGTCCAAGCACTAATTAGTGCAGCGAAGGTCGTCGCGGATCATTTGGACAGAGGCGATCCTTGTTTTGTGCACTGTAGCGACGGCTGGGACCGCACGCCGCAAGTGTGTGCTTTGGCTCAAATAATAGTGGATCCCTACTTTCGAACAATAAAAGGCTTCGCCGTGCTCATAGAAAAGGACTTCTGCGCCTTCGGCCACCCCTTCGCAATGAGAAGTGGATCGAAGGGCGAGGGCGAAGCCGGTCCGGTCTTCGACCAGTTCCTGGAGTGCGTGCAGTCGCTGCGGCGGGGCGCGCCGGCGTCCTTCGAGTTCACTGAATCATTACTGGCGTTGCTCAAAGAACACGTGTATTCGCGGTTCTTCGGGAACTTTCTGAGGGACTCGGATGCGGAGAGGTGTGGAGACGACGCCGTGAGTGTGTGGAGGGTGGTTGAAAGTGATCCGGGGCGCTTTTCTTCGCCGGTCTACGACTCTTCTGCGAGTAGAAGGCTCCCGGTCCTCTCGAAACCGTCGGCGGATGTTGAACTAGAGCTGTTGAGGGCGCGTATACGGGCGCTCGAGAAATGACTGTTGTGTCTAAGTTTATTTGTCTTTATCCTCTTCCGAGTCGGAACTACTAATACTCCCCGCATGAAAATGGCTGTGGTCGTGGTCCTCGTCGTCCGAATCGGGCTCGGGCAGCTGCATGATGGACTCGGAGTAGGCGCTCATGGCCGCGAGCGCGACCTGCGCGTGGTACTCTCGCGCCGCGGCGACGGCGCCGAGCGTCCCGCGTCCACGCCATCGACGCGATCTCGGCCTCCGCGCCGTCGACGCGATATTCGTGGATAGAAGACGCCGCCGCAGACGCCGACGGCGTAGAGCCCGAACGCGCCGAGGAGCGCCAGGCACGCCCGCTCGATGCTCCGGTGGCCCGCGTACCTGGCGCCGCCGAACGTCACAATAACAGCGACGAGGCCGTAGGTTGTAATCTGGTCCCGCCGTGCCCGCCGCGCCTCGTCCTCGCGCCTTATCCGCGCCATCATCCGGGTCTCGCGGTCGCTCATGATTGTTGCAGTCTTGTGAGAGCAGTCTGGCAGAGTGCTGTGTTGAGCCCTGTGGTCAAGCACCCGAGTTGTTGATGCTTGTGCAGCTTGGTGCGCTGCAATGCAGCACTATCGAAATTCTACTGTGCGTATATATGCTGTAACAAGCGTGCACGCGCGCCGAGCTGGCAGCTTGCTAGCGGCGTAAGGCCACTAGGAAGCCAGACGTACAACAGCAACCGCAGCTAGCGCAACGCACAAGTGCTATAGCTAAAGGCTGACCAGCATAAAAGAGACATTTCAACCCACCTTTCGACGGGTCCTTGCTGCGCACCGATCCACGCGGCAGCCGAGTTCACTCTCCTCAAATACCAGGCTCTTTCGGACGCGCCGCCCGACGCGAAGCGGCGCCAGCTCACGCCATCGACGCGACCGCGTACCATCCGAGATGATCACACGGTGGCTCTTGACAGCACTCCTGCTCCGGCCCGCAACCGGCCTCGCCAAGGGCGGCTTCGCGGCAACCAAGCCGAAGAAAAAAACCAAGAAGGCCCCGAAGGCCCCGAAGCCCCTGGAGCCCCTGCCGCCGGGCCTGGACGGCGTCCCTCCCGTCTCGAGGTTCGAAGTCCTCAACGCTGATGGCATAAAACCGCAGTTCACGGGAGCCTTCCTCATAGAGGACGAATCGGTAGCCGACGACCTCGTGAAGGAGTTTCATGGGAGGCCCCAGCTCCGAGGCATGGTCTCGAACGCGGCGAACGGCGAGCCCGTCGTCGACACGTCCGTGAAGGACTCGCTGGAGATGTCCTTTCCCGCGAACGATCCCTCTATTGCTTGGAGAAGGTATCTGCTCTCACTCAAAGCGGCCATGGGTCTTTATCTCGAGGACTACCCGTATGCCGGGGCTTATGGAGCGTTCTCCATCACGGGACGGACGAACGTCCAACTGTATCCGCCTTCAGGGGGCTACAAGACGTTTCACACCGAGCGCACGGGCCGGGGCGAACCCGAAGGCAGTCGTCATTTGGTGTTCATGACCTATCTAAATGATGTCACTGATGCCGGTGCCGACGCGGCGTCTTCACTGAATCTTGAACGTGACGTGGACATTGGCCCTTGCGCCATCTTCATGAATCGTCTCCATCTTCCGATGAAGTGAGTGGTCGCTTTTCGGATTTTGAGTCTCTGGAAGACGTCGGGGCCGTCGCGGCATGTCGGAGAGCACGCGGTCGCGTCGATGGCGTCGCGACTGCGTCGTTCCCGCGCAGGTGGGACGGAGTTCTGCCACCAGAACCTGATCGTGCAGCCGAAGAAGGGCTTGACTCTGATTTGGCCGGCCGATTGGACGTTCACGCACCGCGGCGTGCCGTCGCCGACGCAGGAGAAGATCATCACTACCGGGTGGTCGCGTGCTGCGTTTAGAAATCAATTGCAACGCGATTGGGACTCACTGGTTGATTTTCCACGGTTCATTTTCGTAGTGGCGCGAGCAAATATACTGTCCTTAAGACTGCTACTTCTTTTTCTTGCGGGCGGGCGACTTCCTCTTGGCGGGCGACTTCTTGGCGGTCGGTTTCTTCGCGGGCCTGCGCCGGGGTTTCGCGTGGCGCCGCGGCGACGGCGCGGCGGTGGACGCCGGGCTCGCACGACTTCTTGGCGGCGGGCTTAGCCGCGGGTTTCCGGGCCGCGGGTTTCGCGACGGTCTTCTTTTTCACCGGAGATTTGGCTGCGGGCTTGCGCGCCGGCTTCTTCGCGGGCCTGCGTCGGGGACCGGTCGACGCCATCGATGCGACGACAATCGCGCCACGGACGCCGAGCTCGTACGACTTCTTGGCCGCCGGCTTCTTCTTTTTGGCGGCGGCCGGGGGCCCGCTGCCCGATCCCGCGCGGAGCCGCGCCAGATCGTCGCGGCTCGCCTTGTCGATGGGCTCCTCGTAACTCTTGAACTTCGACGCTTCGTACTTGAAGTACAGCTTCTTCGAGTCGCTGCGCGCGATGTAGCCCGGGTACCAGGTGCCGTTCACCTCGTAGTCGACCGAATCTCCTACGACCCATTTGACCATGGCTGTGCTTTCTTCAGGCGTAGCACTTGCCTCCGATGATTCGTTCGCCCCGATTTTGCAAATCGGAGCAGGCTGAGAGCAGCCTCTCTGGTGCTCGATTGGTGGGCGTCGGGCAAATGTGCAGCGCGCGCAGCTAGCTGGGATACGCGTGGGCACAAATAATAGGCTTTTAGCCGCCTGGACGACCGCTGGGCCAGCGATCAGAGCCAAAAAAAAGAGGCGCCGAGGTCGGAACTAGCGAATGTAACACACTAGGAAGCTCTCCGACTCTGTGTTCAGTGGGCGATACGCGTGCGTGGACGCCTCTGGCTGCCGCAGAATCGCTTCAGGCTACACCCACGCCGTCACCGAGCGCTGCTCCGGTTTGTGGCAATAACGCGAGCGTGGCTGCTTAGGCTGCACTTGCTACACCCAGCCTCAAACGCCGCCGCAGCGAAGGACGGACAAAATGGCGCAGCAGTCCTTCGCCGCCCTCCGCCCGACGCTCAGTCAAGCAACGTTAGCCTGTCTACGAGATGACTTCCACTTTTCAACAATGACGCCGGTCCAGGCCGCCTCATTACCTCTCCTCTTGACGCAGAAGGACGTCGTCGCCGAAGCAGTGACCGGATCGGGCAAGACGATTGCGTTCGCCGTCGCGGCGGTCGAGGCTACTGCGCGTCTGGAGAGAGGACCTATTCGTGTTGTCTGCGTTTCTCCAACAAGGGAGCTCGCGGCTCAAACCTCCCGAGTCTTCGCCACGCTGTGCAAAGCGCATTCACTCAACAGCGAGTTGATCACGGGCGGTTCAACAGTGGAGGCGCCGGAACGATGCGATATACTAATAGCGACGCCCGGTAGACTTGATGACTTACTGTCAAGAGCAATCCTAGACGTTTCCGGTGTTGAATTACTCATTCTAGATGAGGCTGATGTCTTGTTAGGCTGGGGTTTGCCTTACAGATCGATCGCATCATGAAACGCTTACCTCGACAAAGAAGGACGTGTCTCTTCTCGGCAACGCAAACGCGAGCAGTCCGCGACTTGGCGAGGGCGGGATTGAGGAACCCCGCTTCTGTCTCGGTCAAGGTCAACTCTGGATCTGAGACGGGCAAGACGCCCACAGAATTAGTTTCGCAGCACGTCATTTGTCGCGCCGAGGACAAGCTACGATGTGCCCTGGACTTACTCAAAACAGCGAGGAAGTCGTTAGTGTTCTTCGACTCCTGCGCCGCCGTAGACTTTTTTGGAAGGGCTCTCAAAGCCGCGAACGTGGGAACGGGCCTCCCTATCATAAACGCGTTGCACGGAAAATGGCGCCAAAAAGAGGAGGGCCGTCTGGGCCCAGTTCCGCGAATGTACTTCCGAGAGGGTCGCGCTGCTGTGCACGGACGTCGCGGCGCTGGGCCTCGACGTGGGACGACGTCGACCTCGTGATCCAAGTCGACGCGCCGCAAAAACCCGACACTTTTGTCCATCGCGCGGGGCGGACGGCGCGGGCTGGTCGTAGTGGCAGGGCGGTTTTACTACTAGAGCCCCACGAGGACGCGTACCCGGAGTTGTTGAGACTGCGGGGGGCCGCTACTACGTCTGTAGAAGTTGAGGTGACAGGTGCTGATGAGTTGAGAACATCTCTGGAAGAAGCGTGCATCAAAGATCGAGCCATCCTCGAGAAGGGCACGATCGCCTTCACTAGTCATGTGCGAGCGTACTTGGAGCACCGGCTGCCGTACATCTTTCGGTGGGAGAAGCTAGACGTCGGTCAGTGAGTCAGCGTCCGTTCTGAACTTTTCAGTTGCGTCGACGGCGCGCCGCGCCGCCTCGACGCCGTCTTCATGATCACGCGAGAGCCGTGGCCGTGTCGCGACGCTGTCGTTCACGCACAGGCTCGACGGCGCGGCTCTACGCTCTGCTGAAGCTGCCGGACATGCCGGAATTGCGGAAACGAGCCAAGGCTGCTGGGAAGAGGGGCAAGGACTGGATGACGGCCTTTGCCTTTGAGCGGCGCGACGTCAAGACCGGTACCATAAAATATGCTGATCAAAAACGGGAAGCGGCGCGCCTGAAAAGGGTGGCGGCCGAGAAAGTTGTTAGGGAGGAGAAGAAGCTCGCTGCGTCGGCGGCGCCTCCTCCGGTACGTAAGAGGAAAGACGAGCCGCGGAAAAGAAAAGGGCAGCACGACCAGATCCTCGAGGACTGGAGTGAATTTGCGGAAGATGAACGGCGGCACAAGAAAGCGCGCAAGAAGAAAATTGAGGAGGACGATCCCGATCTGTTGGCGCTGGAGGCGCTGGACAATCCGTCGAAGAAGGCGGCGGCGTCGCACCAGTCCGTCAAAAATTTACGGGGCCAGAAGAAGACTGCCAAGAAGAAATCGGCCGTTTGCGCTTCGGGGAAGAAGAAACGGTAAGCCCCTGCCGCGCGCCGTCAATCGCCCCGCCACGAAGCCCGTCGCCACGCCGCCGGCGAAGACGATCCGCACTGGAGCAAGCGCCTTGGTAAGTGTGTTGTGTTATGAGCGGGTCTCCCGGGGCGGGTCGCGGGGCCGGAGTAGTCGACACGGGTTTTCCAGCCACATTCGTAGCTTTCCCCGACGCTCCGCGTTTTTCCTCCTTAGTAAATTTGTTCTACGGGAGTCCGTGATCTAGCACGACACGGCCTGCTCCTGTGCACCGGCTTTCCACGAACTGGGAGACGAGGTTTACTGAAATCCCAAGGTGCCAGGCTCAGCCAGCGCTATGCACGTCCTCGCGGCGGCTCTCGCGGCGGCCCTCGCACTGCGCGGCGGCGTCTCGGCGCAGCCGGTCCGGAACTCGACGCTCAGCCCGTCGCTCAGCCCGACTGTCGCGCAGACGTTCGCGCCGACGCTGACAATGGCTCCGTCAATCACACCGACGGGCACACCAGTTTGCGAGCCGCAGTGTGAGTACGACTATCATCTCACGTCGGAGCGCATGAACAAGAAGATCCTGGCCCGAGTCTACAACTTCTGCTGGATCCTCGGTGGCATGGTGGTGTTCTCGCTGGGCCTGTCGTTCCTCGGGCACTACATCCGCCACGACCGGAGCCACAAGATGCGTGTGTACTACAAGAAAAACGGAGAGGACTTCGAGGAGGACGACGATCTCGACAAACTAATCAGCGAAGGCTTAGTCGAGGAGCTGTCGACGAAACGGCTAGGGACTTTGGCCACGACGGCCGGCTCCGCATAGATCGCGGCCACTTCGTCGTCAATCGCGTCCAAATGGTCCATCCTTAATTTCAGGCCCTCCTTCAACCCGTTCTCGACCAACTCAGCTAATAGGTCCGGCGTCTCCTCGTGTAGAGCTGGTTTGAGGCGCACATGTCCAGCAACGTCGAACTCGGGCTGCGGCTCGTCCCGCTCCAAAACATGAGCTCGAGCCTCGTCGGGGCCGTAGAAGCGCGGTGTGAGGTCGAAGGACTCCTTTCGCTCTCCTAATACTTCTGCTAATCTAACATTTCCGGCGTACAACGGCTCGTCCTCGTCGATGGGCCGGTGGTCTTCACCGGGCAACCTTACCGCTTCGCACTCGCCGTCGTGGGGCTCGTGGTTGCCCTGAAATTCTAGGTGGAATTTGTTCTCGCCCGTGGACGTCGTCTCGGGGCCGTCCGGTCTCACACCACTTCTACCTTCGTCGAAGGGCGTGAAGTAGGTCGCCGCGTCCTCGTCGTGTTCTTCGGGCCACAATCTTCTATTCTCTTCGGCCGGGCGCTGCCGTTCGGGCGCTGAAAACGCTGAACCGAACAGATAGCCGCTCAGTGATTCGGTCCTACCCAGCCGCGCCGCCCGCGCGTCGGCGTGGGACCAGGCTTCGCCGTCGATGGGCGCGTGCTTCGTCTTCGGCCGTCGCGTTGTGCGCCGCCGGCCGTGGCTCCCGGACGTGGCGCTCGGCTTGTCGTGCGCGCCGTCGACGTGCTGCTTGCGCGACCAGTTGGGGGCGTGGTGGGCCTCCATGGTGTTGACGTGCCGCGCCGCGGTCTCAGCCATCGTGGTTTTGGTGTGAATGCTCTCTGGTCGAGTTTTCTCGCCTCCTCGCGCCCGGCGGCCCGCGGTTTCGCGCGAGGACTAACGCCTACCTATCAGCGCTTGACGCGAGAGGCGTGAGACGTCCCTCACGCACGTCCCGAGGGCAGGCGAGGCTGCCAATCACGAGGCTGTGGATTATGCTTGGCAATGAGTCCAGCGCCATCAATCCAAAGGCCCCTCCAGATCAGTCGCACGACTCCGAGGCCCCTTTTATCAATCTGAGCGCGAGGTTTTGCTAGTGTGTTTATACGCCGCTAGCTAACGCATACGTCGCGGTGCAAGCCAGCGTAGCGGCCGCCCGACCCAATTGAGCTGTTGCACGCCTTGTACACATCCCCTTTGATCGCACCTTTGCTGCGCGTGCCGAACTGTGGTCCCTGAAGTAGCAGGGAGGGGAGAGCCTCGCGTGACAGCCACTGGCTCTGGCTCACGTCGAGGGCCGCCCGCGCCCCTCATGTTGCTCCGCGCCGCGGCCAGGCGCGCGCCCCGGAGGACGCAGCAGCGCACCTTCGTCGTCGCCGCGCGAAAGCAACCGCAGCAAGCTAGAGCGTACTCCTCGCCGAAGCCCCCGCATTTGACCAGTAAAACATTACCGAGAGGCAGGATCGGCTTCGTCAATGGCATCCGGCAGCTCCAGAAGAGCCTCTTGAACGGTTTTGACCAGAGACCGACGCTCTCCGAACTCCTGCCGCCGGACGCCTCAATCACGGACGTCGACAAAGAGCACATAAAAAACTTGCCGCGCTTCGACGCCGCCGAGGACGCGGAGGTTCTACTTTGTGCTTCCGAGACGGGCTTCGACCTCGGCGTCAAAAGATTACGGAAAGCGTTACAAAGTGGCGACTCGTCCCTCACGCTCCACGGCAAGGAGCTCCACTGCCTCGGCTTCGACACGGAGCGGACGCCGACCTTCCGACTAGGCCAGCCCGAGCAGCCCGTGGCCTGCCTGCAGCTGGCCAGTCACGACCTCGTCGTGCTGTTTCTGCTGAAGAACATGAGGCATATACCGGCTTCTTTACAGGACCTGTTGGAGGACCCGGGCGTGCTGAAAGTAGGCGTGGCGTTATCCGAGGACACGAATGCGTTATCGAGGCACGCGCCCGGCTTGACTGTTCGTGGGCTTGTTGATCTGGCTCCTTTAGCAGAAGCGAGGTTTCCCTCGCTGACACGACGAGGCCTGCGGGGCTTAGTGGCCTCACTCGGTGGTCGACGACTATCAAAACACCAGTCGACGGCTTCCTGGGGCCAGCGGACGTACACGCCGGCGATGATCCGGTACGCGGCGAACGACGCGCTTGCCGGGTTGTTTTGTTTCGGGCGGATCCTGGGCCACGACCGGGAAGACGAGCGGAAGGTCGCGTAAGAGTTTGTAGTTACATTGGAGCCCCTAGTGGCGCCGCGACGGCGTCCCGCGTCGATGTCGTCCAGCGGACGCCACCCCGACGCCATCGCCGCGGCATCGTGGACGCGTCTCGGGGCCTCTCGACGTGACGTGCATTCCCTCTCGAGATCGATGACCTACTTAGCAGCGGGGAGCGGCCTAGCAAACAACGCAGCACGCCTTCTTCGCCGGCGCGGGCTGCGGCTCCTCAGTTTTGACCTCCACCGCGGGCTCGGGCGCCGGCGCCTCGACCTTAATCTCGACGACCTCGTCCGCCGCCGGCTGAACGGGCGTCGGCGTCGGCGCGTCTTGCGACGTCGGCGAGCCGCCAAAGGAGAAGACGCTCAGGAACGACATCTTCGACGCCTCGGTCTCGCGCGGCTCCTTCGGCGTGTCGGGCGGCTCCGACACGTGGCGCGCGGCGACGGGCTTGTTGTCCGGCGACGCGAGCGACATGTCGTCGTTGGCCGGCGTCGCCATGGACATGGCGCTGTCCCGCCGCTTCTCGGCGGGTGTTTCTTCTTTCACGGGACTGAAGAGGTTCCAGATCGACTGGCCGCCGACGGGCGTCGGCCGCTGGGGCTCGTTTACGCCGTCGTCGTCCACGTCCACGTCCTCGCCGCGCTCGGCGAAGCTCGGTAAGACCACGTTCGTCGGCGTCGGGAAGGGCGTCGGGCTCGGCAGGTTCGGCGGCGGCGTCGTGGGTTCGCCTACCTTGATCTCCATCGTCGGCGGTGGCGTTTGGCTGTCCTTGACCGCGGCGGCGTCGGGTTTGTGATATTTATCCGGCGCGAGGTAGGCGTCGATGCCGCGTCGTTTCCGTCTCGGGCGGCCGCGTAGCGCCGTCTTGGATGAGTCTTCCGGGGCTCTTGCGGGCCTTATGTGTCTCGCGCCGCGGGTCTAGCGCGGCCTCGCGTCCGCGGAGGCTGGATCTCAACCTTGCTGGTTTTTTATTACCAGGGCGACCTCAGGCCGAGATCTCTTGCTGGCGGATTTGGCGCGTTCACAGAGCGGTTCGATCGCAGGCGTGTGGACCCGCGCGCGGCGACAGGAAGCCTAGGCAAAATCCAGTGAAAACCCGCTCGATGAGCTACACCCGAATTTACCCACGCACGCCTCTCACGCTGGAACCGAAGCATAGAAGCCGCTGTGTGAACCAATGGCCGGACTACGGGGGCGTGCGACCGCCGCCGGCCAACGGCGGCCGCGACGCTCCGCGAAACCCACTACGACGCCATGGCTGCTTGCTACGTCGTTAAGAATACGTACACGGGCCTTCCTCCAAGATGGCTGCGTGCATGGGTTTGTCGAAAAAAAAGCGCAGCAGGCGCTCGGAGCCTGCCGCACATGGCCAGGCTCCTGTCGGACGCGAAATAAATAAGTATAGATCACGCGACCTATCGACACCCGCCGCCATTTATATAAATGTTCGTCCTCCGGCGCGTTCAGCCCGAGCGGTTACGCCTATCCCGAGCTATGAGCCATACAAAACAAAAACCGCTCCTTATGGACAAAATAGTGGGGTATTTCATTGGATTTTCATGTCTGCTGCTCGCGGTAGACGTCGCGCACAACAGCTACCCCGCTGCGCTGCTTTGTGTGTCATCTGCGATCGTCGCCGCGATGGCGGTGCCGGTCTCGCGACGCCGCCGACCTCGACGCCGGTCAACCGTAACGTGGCCCAGACCGACGAATGAGGCGAACAACGCCGTTGAGCAACAGAATTTCTACGCCGGCGGCTGAAGAAGGCGCTCGTCGCGCGCGGTCGCATCACCGCACGCCTCTGAGCGACCCCGCATCATCATGCGCGTCATCAAGCCTGACGCGGCGCGAACCGATTGACGGGACACGTCCGCGGCGGCCTCTCACGTTGGGACGAGCTACAAAAAACACTGACATGCCTCTTTTTTGCAGTGCCGAATAACTGCTGTCCAGGAGCGCTGCTCTTGTGCAGAGCATACGAACAGTGCCCAACGAACGTACTTACGCCAGTTCCTCCAGCTTCGAGACATTCCTCGTACACACTGCACGCTGCAACACGCTGCACACCCATCATGACGATGAATCGCCTGCGCACGGTGCCCCCGCGGCGCGTTGAAAGTGTCAGCAGCAGTGCGCCGGAGCGCGGCTGGACCCCTCGGCGCGTTATGCTTGCAGTAAGGTTTGCGCTTGCCGTGCTCGTGTGGGCAGCACCTTCGCCGACGACTGGGACACTATTCCTGCTATTCTCGCTCGGCTGTGTCATGGCCAAGGAGTTACCGGCGTCGGCGCGACGATTGAGACGGCCGCGGCGCCAGGAATCGGTGCCCCCCATCCCGACGGCGGCCGTCGACGCGTATTTCACAATAACGGAGCGCGGGGCCCCGTGCTTCGCCGGCGGCTAGCCCGAAAGCCGAGTCGCGGCGACGGCGCCAGCGCGGCGACGGCGTGCGGGCGGCGACCAGGCGCCGACGCCCGTCGCCGCGGCGATGTGTACAGTGTATTGTGTCAATAACTAAACTTGAAGATTACTAAACGGCCCCCGAACCTTGCACCGAGAGCTGCGCGCGCCGCCCCCGCCAGTACGCCGCCGCCGTCGCGCGCATCGGTTGGGCACGTCTCTTGTGCTGGCATCTTCGCGGCCAGAGCCTGTCCAACCTCCGACGCGTCCACGTGACCCACGAGCCGCCCACCACCAGAGACAACAAAGACCCGGTCCTTGTGGTGCAAGTCGAACAGGAAGCACAAATGCGACAGCGTCGCCGACGGCGCGCACCGCGGCCAGGCATCATCAATAGCAGCGGTAAAGTCACCTTCCATCGCACTCGCTAGATCGGCGACGCGCATGACGCCGACGAAGACCCCGTTCCGGACCACGGGAATCACGACGTGCGTCGCGCTGTTCAGCGTGTCCTGGACGTTTGCCGGCGGGTGGTCGTCCACGAGAGCCAAACAAGGCTCCTCGTAGGCCTTTGTGCACTCGACCACATCGCTTACTGTCTTCGAGAAGTTTGCCGCGGCATGGATCGCCGGCCAGTGGGGCAGGGCTTTGAGTCGGGCGATCATGGCGTAGATGTCAATTTCTACTAACTGACCGGCGCCCAACCCGACGACGCACGCGAACAGCACGGGTATCGAGTAGGACAACTGGCCCGTGAGCTCCGAGATGACGACGCCGATGGACAGCTTGCCCGTGACAGAAACGCTGAACGCGGCGGCGCCGACGATGGCGTAGCCGCCGGCGGGGGACAACGGACATTCTCCCGTGACGGACGTCGTTAATGTCCTCAAGGCTTCGCCCACCAATCTTCCGATCCCGGCGCCGATCGCGAACGACGGCGTCACGAGGCCGTTCGACACGGGAAGGCCAATACACAGCGTCGAGAAGAAGAACGTGAAGACAATGAACAGACATAGAGAAGCCCCAACACCACCGTCGCGCTCGTCCCACCTCGACCGCTGGTGCAGTTTCGGGTTCGCGTCCTCGCGCAGCGGAAATTCCGAGAAGAGGTCGTCCATGACCTCGCGCGTCCCCAGCAGCGCGAAGTCGCCGATCCAGCACGCGAAGAGGCCACTGGTCAGAGCCACCAGCGCCGAGAAGCCGAGGTTCGTGCCTAGAACTATTTTCGGGATCGCGGATAAACCCTTCATCTTCAGAGCGGCACACCGCCGCCGCAGCCCCACGAAAGCTGTAAATAATGTCACGAAGAAGCCTCCCAGGATGCCACACACCGCTGATAACAGTAGGAAGATCCAGACCTCCCAGTGCTTATAGGACACCGTATCAAAGTGCGGCGAGAACGCCCCGTAGGACTTGAACGCCAACTCCCGCGACGTGAACGCCCCGACCGTCGCGCATAGGAACGCGCCCCAGTAATGAGAAGTAGCGTAATAGTTCGCCGTCGCCTCGATAGAAAACAAAATGCCGCCGATGGGCGCGCCAAACGCAGCAGAGACACCAACAGCGGCCGCCGCGGACAGCATCTGGTTCCTGAACAATTCGTTGGTGTGCCTCGCGAAGAAGGGCACGCGCATCAGTAATTCGGCTAAAATAGCTGCGGTATGGATGAAAGGCCCCTCCTTGCCGATGGGTAGGCCCGCGCCCAATAAAAGCACAACGCCAAGCACTTTGGCCACTAACGTCCTCGGTTCCAAGAAGCCCGGTATCGAGAACCCTGCGAGGATCGACTTGACTTCCGGAATGCCACTTCCCGCGGCAATTGGGGCGATTCTTTTCGTGAGCTCGACGGCGATTAACGTGATACATACTCGCAGGAAAATGTATAGAATAACACCGTAGTCCTTCTGGGACCCTCCTGTTCTTAACACACCATTGACCAGTCCTTTCCTCAGGTTCGCGGCCGTTTCGTCCATGACGAAAGCTGAAATGGATGTGATTACGGCGAGTACGACGAGAAACAACCAAAAATAATTGTGCGCCCACGCCGAGGCGATTCTACGTTTTATTGCAGGTAAGCGCGGCTTCCGTGTCGTCGACCAGGGCTCCGCGGACCGCGACTTTTTCAGTTTAAAACGCCTTCGGAAGCCGCCGTAGACGTCGCCCTCGTCCTGATCCACGGTCATCTCGGGGGCTGCTTGCGGAGAGGCCAGGCTCGGGCTAGTTCCGTTTTCTGGAGGCGGCGCGTCGATGGCCATAGATTGACGATCCGTTCTCCGAGGCGACGGCTGCCGCGGCGGCGGCGGCAACGGCTGCGTCGGCGGCGCGGCGGTCGTGGTTGGCGCCGCCTCGAGGTCGACGGTCGCCATTTCCGGCTGGCTGGTGCTACTCTCTGGCATGGCCACTGGGGAGGGTGGAGGGCTGCCCTCGGTATCACTCGTGCTGCGCCGCGGCGGTGCTTGGGGTGAGTCGTCGCTCATCTTGATTGCTATTTCTGGCTGCACCGGCGGCTGATTCCCGCACGTGACCCTTCGCATTTTCTAGTGTCTTACCGGCCGCTAGCTCATTGCGCAGCGTCCGGCTCCTAAAGAGGACCCAGCGTGGCCCTATCGTCGCTCAGCAGGAAGCTCGGATAGCTTCCTTCTCGCGCCACAATCCTTGCGAGGGACGAGCAGCTGGGTGGTAAAAAGACCAAAAAAAGGCTGCCCCTGCCCGGCACCACTGCTCGCGAATCGCACGAGTGGACGCAAGAAGCACTCCGACGAAGATAACTCATGGCTACGGCTGCCGCTGCCGTCGCCACGCGGCTGGCATGTAATGGTATTGAGGACCAGATGACCAAGGACCTCGGCGACGACTGGCTCTGCAGCCCCCCGCCGCCACCGGGGCTCGCGACGCCTGACGAGAGCGCCCGCCCCCCCGAGGCTTCGACAGCGTGGTCCGACGAGGCCGAGGCCGTGCTGCGCACCGAGGTCGCGGCGCAGCGCCACAAGTTCGCGGACGTGCACTGGGGTCGCGCGGCGACGGCGGTCCGGCGCGCGACGGGCTACGTGCTGACCGCCCAGGAGGCGCGGGAGCGGTACGAGACCAGTGATAGGGAGGTGTCGCTGCTCGGCGCCGCGCGGTCGCGGCCGTTCTGGCGGCGGCGGCTTTCTCGGCGCGCCGTCGTCGCGACGCCGGTCGAAGAGGATGACAAGAGGCGTCTTTCCGGGGGTAGTAAGGGAAAAACGTAGCACAGAGCTAGCATATCGACACACTAGCGCTCTCCTTGGAGCAAAGCTCTTCAGGCCGCTGTGCTGCCTCACACGCACACAGCCGAGTTACGAATTACGTCGATAATTCATCACTTTTTATCGTACACCACGCCATAACAACTGCGAAGTCTTGGGCCGCGTAGGAGAGCTGTGCACAACAGAGACCCGAAGGCGCACTCCACCAAAGCATGGACGTCCCGGACACGCCCACGGCCGCCGAGGTGCCGCTCAAGGACACGCCCACGGAAGTCGACGACGACGCCGCCTCGGATGCCAGTAGAGAGAGCTGGCCCGATGTGACGGCTTTGGCCGCCCTCCCGGGCACCGCGTTTAGTGGAGAGGTCCACGCGCGGCGCGATAACGCGCGCCTGGGCTGGCGCCGCTGCTCTGCGATTGTGACGCGGGGCGACGGCGCCGCGGAGGCCTGTTTGCAGCTGACGGAAAAGACGACATTGGTGAGAGAGCTCCAGCTGAGCAATCTGTCCATCTCAATCGCGGAGAAGACCGGCGCCCTGGCGACGACGCCGCTCCAGGCCGCTCCCGGCGGGCGGCCCGCGTTTCGCATCCGCGTCGAGGCGACGCCACCGCTAGATCTGGGCTTTTGCGGTCCCGCGGCGGCGGCGGCGTCTACCCGTGATAAGTGGCTCGCGGAGCTCGTGCTGGCGGGCTGTATAGCGCCTCCTCCTGTAGCGTGCGGCGCCCTCGCTATTAAACTGCGCGAGGGCGACACCGATCGAGCCGAGGCGCTGGCGGCCGTCGGCCGGGCGCTGATGACAGCGCGGCGCGTGCCCTTCCACGAGGACATGGTGACCCTCGCGCGCGGGCGGCGGCCCGCGCTCGTCTGGCTCCGGGAGGGCGCTCAAGCCGCGGCTCGAGCCTGCGCGGCCGACGATTCAAGGGTGGCGCGCGCGGCCTTTGGAGCCGCGGCGCACGTCGTCGACTTGATAGAGGAGGAGGTCGCGGCGGACTGCGCCGTCGCGCTCTGCGGCGGCGCGCGGCGCGCGAGCCGCCGCGACGACGGCGCCGCCGCGCGCGATGCGTGCGTCGCGCTCGAGGCAATTATATCGTCTCCAACATCGGTCGGCCGCGCCGCGCGCTGCGCCTGCGCGCGCGCCGCGCTTTGTTTGCCCTCGCTGGTTTATTAAACGAGGAACGTCCCCTACACCGGTCTGCAACATCTGGCAGCAACGCTCCACCGGAGGCGAAGTCTCGCACAACGAGGCGACGCAGCCTTCGCGCGCCTTTGTTGGACGCGCGTCACCCGGTTGCTGGAGGCGGGCGCCGAGGGCGCCGCGGCTTTGTGTGTTGCGTTAACACGGGCGTCGCGCAAGAAGGCGCGGACGGCGCTCGTCGACGACGCGTCGTTGGCGCCGGCGCTTGCGAAGGCGCTCCAAGGACAGGGGGATCACGTCCTGGCGGTCGTAGCACTTATCGGAGACGATGCGGCGCTGAGCGAGCCGCCGCTTTCATTAGAGACGGAAGGCGGTGGCGACGACGCGTCGTCCGACGACGACGCAGAACGAGCGGCGTGGTCGTCCGACGAGGGCGACACGCCTCCTCAAGTAGAGGGAGAGGCGTACGCTGTTGTGTTTGAAGGAGGAGGAGCGAGGGGACTGGGTCTAGAATTGGCGGCGGGGCCCTGGTCTGACGGTGGTGTGGCGCCGTCCGTGCACCGCGCCAATAGTTTTACGCGGCGCCAAGGTGTTGAGAGAGGCGATTTGCTGGTCGAGGTGAACGGTAGAAGGGTCGAGTACTCAATAGAGAAGGACGCATCTTCTCAAATAGTGAGGGAGGCCATGGTCGCGGCGTGTGCGGCCGTCAGAGATGCGCCGTGGCCGAAGCGGTTGGTGTTTCTGAGGAGACGGGCGGTCGAAGCACCTTATAAGCGAGTATCAGCATCAGCTTCCGAGGCGAGACGTACATTGACGGAGGCCGGGGTCGGTGAAGCATGTGTGCGAAGATTGGAAGAAGAACAATCTAGGTTGAGTTGCGACGCGTGCGCGGCTTTAGCGAGGGAGCTGTCTCCTGATTTACGGGAGAGAGCTGTGTCAGTGGCGGCGCAGATGGACCATTTAGCAGCTGCTAGGCTGGTCGCGGCCTGCCTTCCGCATGATGCTGACCATGATGACGACGCCGGCGTGGCTGGCGCGTTCCCGACGGACGACGAGCACTTTTTTTGGGGCGATGTTATACAGAGAAGGAACGCATCTTCCCTCAATGTTATGTTAGAAGAAGGACCGTTGGGATGCGTCGTGGAGGTGCACCGGTGCGATCAGGGGGTGAGGTGCTGCCGCGTCGCCTCGGTCAAAGAGGGGTCCCGCGCGGCACATGCGGGCGTGCTGGTGAATGATGTTGTGGAGGCCGCGAACGGCTACGCCCCGCCTTTTGAGAGTGACGAGGAGGATGCCCTATCGACCTTCTTCGCGGGCCTGGGCTTTCCGCTCCGGCTGTCGTTGCGGCGCCGTTCCGAGAATTGCGACGAAGCTCCTCCAAAAAGGGAAGAAGAAGGCGACGCTCTGGAACTACCAGAACCCTTCCTCAAGAAATGTATAGCGGAGCTCCTCTATACCAGTGAAGGCGCCGCCGTCGCGTGTAAAATTATTGAAAGGGCAGAACCGCGAGAAATCATCTACCAGAGGTGCATGGACGTGCGCACGGCGACGGCCCACGCCGTCGCCGTCGAGCCGGGCCGCGTCCAGTCATTAGCTTCGTGGACGCCCGACGACGAGGACCCCACGGTCTCGCGGGACGAGGCGGCGTCGCGCGTCCCGCTCGCCGACGCCGAGGAATCAGAAGACATACCTCTCGTGCGGGACGCGCCGCGCGTCCTCTCCGCGTCGACCCAGCCGTCGTACGTCGACGGCGGTACTATGATAGATGAGGAGGAATCTGTGGTTGTCCCGGGGTCGGCCTTGTCTCGATTGCTCGAGCTGGCGACGGGCGACGACCTGGCGTTCGGTGCCGGCGAGGCCGCGGCGCGGCGAGACACCGAGGACCAGTTCGTGCGTATTGCTGCGCTGCGGGCGCTTGCGGCCTTGTGCCGCGGGAACGCCCGCATTGCAGAGGCCACGGTCGTCGAGGGGTCCCTGCCGCGCGTCGTCGCGTTGGTGGGCGGCGCGCGGGGCGGCGCCGTCGCGGCGGCGGCGTGCGGGTGCCTGGCCGCGGTCGCGGGAGCGTATCACGAGTGGAGCCCGTCGGGAGCCTGCGCGTCCTTAAAATGGCTCCTGCGGCCCGTCGCGCCGCGGACGCGGAAGCGGAGGGTTATTGAAGATGCGGCGCCGGGCGCCGTGGGCCCGCCGCCCATGTCTTCGTCTCAGTCACTCGTCGGCGCGTGGTCCGTCGACGCGCGGCGCTGCAAGGAGGCGGCCCTCGCATTACTACACGTCGTCGCGCGCCGGTCGGAAACCGACGCGCACGACGCGCACCTCTCGGGCGCGCTGGACGCGGCCTGCGGAACATTTCTGGGCACGGAACATACTGAGAACGTGTTGTTGATGTGCGCAAGCGTCTCTACGAACTTGATCGGCCCGGAGTGCCTCGCTAGCATCGCCTCCGTTCTCGACCCGAATCTCCCGGGAGGCAGCGCCTGGGGGGACCGCGAGGTCGCGCGCCTGGGGGGCGACGTGCTCAAGCTCGTCGCGTCGGGCGGGGGGGCGGCGCGCCTCGCGGCGGCGCCCGGCGCCGTCGCGGCACTCGTGCGCCACGCATCCGTGCACCCGGCCTGGGATTCGATCCGCGCCGTCGCGGAGTTGGCGGAGGCGGAGCCGCTCGCCGTGGCGGCGACGGGCAGCCTGCTGGGGGCCGCGATCGCCGCGGCCTTTGAGCTGAACGCGGCCGACGACGCGCTGCTGGCCTTCGAGCGGTGCCGCGCCGCTTCTGGCCCTCGGGCGGCCGACGAGGTCGTGGAGGCGGCCGCGGCCGCGGCGGAAGGCGCGCCGGCGGCGCTCGCCCGGCGCTGCGCTTCTGGCGACGACGCCGCGTACATCCTGGCCGAGGCCGCGGCCGAAGCCGACGGCTGCGACGCGTTCTGGACCGCCTGCGCAGAGGACCCGCGCGCGCTGGCCCCGCTCGTCATGGGTGACCGGACGTCGGCGTGCGTCGCGCGCGCGTCGCGGGCCATCGTCGCCGGCCTAGAAAAGGACGCGTTCGCCGAGGCGTGCCGCGCCTTTCCGTTCGAGGCCGTCGCCGCCGCGGCGCGGGCGCTCGCGGAGGCGGCCGGCCCCGACGCCGTCGCGGCGCTCGCGGCGCTGGACGCGCGCGGTTTGCTCACGGATCTGGGCCCCGTACTCGCGCGGTCGCGGTGCCGCGCGCTCACGTCATCAGACGAATCGACGCGGGCGGCGGGCGTCCGCGCGTGCGGCGACGACGTGATCGCGCGGGCCGCGGCCACGGCGGCGGGGGCCTGCCACGCCGAAGCGCTGGACCGGGCCGCGGCGCACGCGCAGCGACCGAGCGTCTCCAAGGAGGCGGCGGCCCTCTGCGCGCTCGAAGCCATCTTGACCTTCGGTACAAGTGCGCGCCGGACCGTTACGACGGACGTGGACGCCGCTCTAGAAGCGCGCCTCGGCGACGAGAGTGACGCGGCGCTCGGGTGCTTTGCGCTGCTGGCGGCGGCGCGGCGCGCGCGGGCGCGTTTATTCAAGGGCGGCGGTCGTGGACGAAGTTGTGAGGCGGTTGGAGGACGACCGGTCGCTGGCGCGGCGGCGCGGTGCGCGGCGGCGCTGGCGTTCTGCGCGGCGCCGGGCGACGCGCTCGGCCCCGCCGTCGCGGCGGCGCTCGTCGCCGTCACGCTGCCCGCGAGCCCGCCGCTGGTCCAGGACGACGTCTCCGTCTCCTTAGACGAGCTGCCGCCGCACCTGGCGCAGGTCATCGGCAAGAAGGTGGTCATTCCCATGCAGCAGGGTGGCGGCTACGGCGTCGTCGCGTGCATCCAGGACGGCATCTGCGAGGTGGCGGTCCAAGGGAGCGACCCGGAGGAGTTCGTCACGTCGTACATCGACGAGCTCGTCATGGCCGACGGCACGAAGTTGTACGTGCCGCCGGCCGCGGAATCCGGCGCGTCCAGCGAGTCCGAGGCCGAGGCCGAGGCCGCCGATCCGCCCGCCGCCGAAGCGCGCGAGTCGAGCGACGACGAGGCGCCGCCGCCTCCAGCCGAGGAGGCGGGCGAGCTGGACGAAGATAGCATCGAGCGTCTCACGCACCTCTGCGAGGCGGCCTACCGCATGGCCGCGCGCGGCGCGCTCGTCGCGTCGCCGGAGTTGGTCCGTCGGCTCGCGCGCCTCGTGCGCCTCTACAAGGACGAGGCGCATTGCGTCGGTGAGGGGGCCGCGGCGCGCGCGCTCGCCCAGGTCGTCGACGCCCAGACGATCAGCGACGAGGGCTTGCTGGGCACGATCCTGGACGAGGCCGTCCTGCCGCACCTGGCGCGGCCCTGCGCGGCCGTCGTGCTCGCCGCGCTCGCGCGCGCGGCCGTCGCAAGCGACAACAGGGCGGCGCTGCGCCCGGCGCTCGCGGGGCGCCTCATTCCACTGGAGGATGCCGCGCCGACGTGCGACCCCATCCGCGTCCTGCTGGAGACCGCCTCCACCATCGGCTTTCGCCCGGGCTACTTCGACGCGCCCCCGGAGGCGCCGGCGGCGCCCCAGCGAGCGGCGCTGTTGACGTGGCTGCACGAGCACGTGTCGGACGAGGCGCGGCGGGTGTTCGTGCTGCGGGCGTGCGACGGCCTCGACGACCTGGCGGCGACACCCGACGCGGAGGACGTCCTGTCGCTGGACACGTGGCCGGCGCTGGCGCGCGCGCGCTTCCTACGGGCGCTCGCGGCGCTGCGGGGCGAGGCGCCGGCGGACGAGGAGGACGAGGCGGAGCCGCCGGAAGTGGAGCTCGAAGTGGACTCGGACGCGGAGGAGGAGGCCGGCGACGCGGAGGAGGAGGAGGACGACGAGGAGGACGACGAGGAAGAGGACGAGGCCCTCGCGGCGGCGCTGGCCGCGTCGCGGCGGTCGCTCGCGGAGGAGGACCAGCGGCGCTTGCGGGCGGTCGCCGCGGCGTCGCTGGGCGCCGTCGAGGCGACGCCCGTGCCCGACGGCGTGCCCGACGGCTACGACGCGGCGGCGGCCGTCGAGGCGCTCTCCGTGGGACCGCTGCCCGAGCTGCCGCGGTCGTCGTCGCTCCAGCGCGTCGCCGCGTCGGACGCGCTCGACGAGGCGTCGGTCCCGCCCGCGCCCGCGGTCCCGGAGGACGAGCCTACGTCCGCCGATGCCGCGCGACGCCAATTGGAGGCTGATGCTGCCGATGCACTGGCGGGTCTGGAGGCTGAGGCGAATCCCACAGAAACGCCCGCGCCCGAAGCAACGGCGCCCGAGCCACCGACGCCCGAGCCCGCGCCCGAGCCAGAGCCGGCGGCCGAGCCCGCGCCGGCGCCGGCGCCTCCCGTGGAGCTGACCGAGGCGGCCCTCGAGGCCGCGCTGCAGCGCCGCCGCGCGGCCCGCGCGGCCGCGGCCGCGGCCGCCGCGGCCGCCGCGCCGGCGCCCGCGGCCCCGGCGCCGGCGCCGCAGGCGCCGTCGCCCGCGCCGTCGAGCCGCCGGAGCACGCTCGACTCCGAGTTCGGCGAGGACCTGCAGGCGGAGCTGCGCCAGCTCGAGCTCGAGATGGCCGGCGGCGGGGCCACCGAGGCGCCGCCCGCGGCCGCGCCCGCGCCGCCCGCGCCGCCAGAGCCAGTACCTACGCCGCCGCCGGAGCCAGCACCTACGCCACCGCCGCAAGCGCCACCGCCGCCGGCCTCCGCGCCGCCGCCCGCGGAATCGACGCCGCCACTACCGGCCGCGCCGGAGCCCGAGGAGTCAGAGCCGGAGTACGCGTCCGACGCGTCGAGCGAGTTCTCCCAGGAGCCGCTGCCGGCGGCCACGGCCCCGCCCGCCTACGACGAGGCCGCGCTGCCGCCGCCGCCGGCGTACTTTACGCTGGCGCCGCCGCCGCAGTCGCCCGCGGCCGAGGCGGACGAAGCCGCGCCCAACCCCTTCGAAGGCGACTCCGACTCGAGCTCCGAGTGGTCGCAGGAGCCGCTCCCAGTCGATGAGGCGGCGACCGTGGAGGAGCCCGCGTTACCGCCGCCGCCGGCCTACTTCGCGCTGGCGGCGCCGCAGCCGGCGCCCGCGCCACCCAGCTACTCTGCGCTCGCCCCGCCGCTGGAGCCCGTCGCCGAGGCGCCCGAGGAGCCGCGGGAAGAAGAGGACGACGCCGCGTACGAGTCCGAGGCCTCGTCGGTCTGGAGCCAGGAGCCCGGCGGCCCGGACCACGCCGTCGAGGAGCCCGCGTTACCGCCGCCGCCGGCCTGGGACTCGCTCATGCGGCCCCCCGAGCATGTGCCGTCGCGACCGAACCCCGAGTCGGAGCGCGAGCGGGCGCCGCCGGCGCCACCAAACTACTCGTCGCTGCCGGTCTCGCCCGCGCCGCCCGCAACGCCAGTGCCACCCGCCGCGCCGCCCGTGCCGCCCGTGCCGCCGCTGCCACAACTGGCGCCGAACCCGTTCGACGACGCGCCGGAGGAGGAGGACGCCGACCTGGCGCGGGCGCTGGCCGCGTCGCGCGCCGACATGAGCGCCGACATGTCGCGCGACGAGGCGCTCGCGCGCGCCCTGGCGCAGGACGACGCTCCGCCTCCGGCTGCGCCGGAGGACGCGGCCCTGGCCCAGCAGCTGGCCGACGAGGCCCTCGCGCGCCAGCTCGCGGATCAATTCGCGGCCGAGGAGGCGGCGTCGAGCCCAGCGCCGGCGTCGCCGGCGCCGCGCGCGCGGAAGAAGAATGCGATTCGGTTGTTTTAAGAAGATCTTTGTGTGCCTCTTCTTTGACTATCGTCAAGCTGTTACGGCGCGTAACCTCGCGCGAGGACGTAGCCAATATTTTTTGCAGCGCATCGCGTGGAGTTCTCCCATGTTCATCCCAGGGCAGTCTCCGGTTCACGACCACACCTTTCCAACTCGCTTCCTTGCTCGCAAGCGTGCACAAACCTGACAATATCGTCAACTCCTAGCGCGCACGGCCGAGTCCCCTCGCCTTTCCCTCGCCTCCGCGCCGCGACCGACCACTGTCCGCGCGAATCTGCGGCCGCGCGCCGCGCCCCGAGGCCCAAAATAGGTGTTGCACTATTGATCAAAGGAATGCCCGCGGCGCGGCGGCGCCTTGGGCGCCAAAGGCGGCCCCCGGAGCCCCGCGCGGCCCTGGAAGCGAAACCGGGCCTGGAATCCTTGAGATCGTCGCGCGCGCGGCCGCCGCGCGCGCGGGCGCCGGGCGGCGCGGCCTGGCGGCCCGCGCGCCGGCAAGACCCCGGCCGCCAGCCGGCCCGCGCGACGGCCGCGCCCGCGCCCGCGACCCGCGCTCGGGCCCGTTCCGGCCGCGCGCCCGCGCGCACGCGCGAGACGCCGCCTCGGCCGCCGCGCGCGCCCCGGAAGTCGTCCACCCCGGATCCGCCTCGCAGGCCATGGCCGACGAAGAAGCCCCCATCCTCAACAAGCCCGCGCCGGCCAAGTCCTCGTCCGCCTGGCGCCTCGCGGTCGTCGTCGCCGCCGTTCTCGGCCTCGTCGCGGGCTACGTCGTGCGGGGCGCGGTCATGAACGAGACGACTCCCCTCGAGTTACGCTCGGGTGGCCACCCGGCTAGCGGCTCCGGCTCCGGCTCCGGCGAAGAGGTTATGTATTTCTTCGCTTCTGGTGCTGATCCCAAGTATTCGGCTCACGGCCACGGCCATAAGGTTGACACTGAGCCGGAGGACGGAACTGAATATACTTTCGGTCATCATTTCGCTGCGGATCAGTGAGGTCGAGGCGGACTACGCGCTCATCAACCGACGACGCCGCGGACGAACGGCGTCGATCCCGGGCATCGACGACGAGCTCGGCCCCCTCCTATATATCTGGCGGACGCGCGGCAGTTGCCTGGTCGCCGCGACGCCATCCCCTTCCATCCCTTGCAGCGGCTGGGCGTGAACAATGACGTGCTGCAATCCCCCGTGAGTAACAGACCTGAACATAACACCGCCCTCTGCTTTTGCGGCTTCAGCTTGTGATCGGGCGAAGTTAGAGGAGGTCAGATGCACATTATTCTTACACATCCGAGGCCGTCGGAGCGTCGTCTTCCGCCGGTCGGCTCCTCCTCGCGCGCGCCGGGATCCACCGGCTCGCTCTGATCCACCGTTTCGCCTCGTAGTCGTAGAAGGCGGGCCGTAGGTCCTGGCGCCAGCGCTCGTCCCACGCGCGCGCCGCCGCCATCGTCGCGTCGAGCGTCCGGAGGCCGAAGCGCGGGCCGGGCATGCAGACGACAATTAGGTGCGCGAGGTGCGTCGTGATCCGGAACGGCAGGCACCGCTCCTCCGCGTCCGCCCATGCGCTATCGGCGACGAGCGCCGCGGCGAAGGCGTCGACGTCGAAGCGGCCCTTCGTCGGCAGCCGCAGCGCCACGGCAGACGCGCGCCGGCGGAGCCTCAAGACCACGTCGACGAGGGGAACGTCGCCGAGCGCGTCGCAGGCCGACCCTTCCGCCTCCACGTAGTCCGGACCTCCCCACGGCACGTCAAGAAAAACGATGTCCTGGCGCAGCGTGTCATAGAGCGCGTTGTAGTCACCGTGGTGGACCGTCACGTCCGCGCCGCACAGCACAACGTTCTTGCGGAGCGCCGCGCAGCGGCCCGCGTCGAGCTCCACGGCGTCGACGGCTCTGAAATGCCTCGCCAGGACCACGGCGCACGCGCCGGTGCAGGCGCACGCGTCCGTTATGGCGAGCGTTGCCAGGTCCTCCCCTGCGTAGACGACCGCCAGGAAGGACGCCAGCAGCGCCGTGGTGTGCTCATCCATGGCGGAGTACGCGGCTGTCGAGTCGAGTTCGAAGCTTTCCCGCAGGCCGCGGTCAAGGAACGGGAAGATATTGTCGCGCCGCCCGAGCCCGCGCGACGCGCGCAGCGACACCCCCTTCACGACCGCGCCGTCCAGCGCGGCGACCGCCGCGGCCGCGCGCGCCTCGTCGCCCGCCGTGATTTTCGCCCAGCCCCGCCACCGCCCCTTGGCCGTCACCGCGAGCACGAGTTTGACCGGAGCGCCCGCGGGCAGCGCCGCCCGAATCAGAGCCTTCACCTCGCGCGTCGGGAGGTCCGAGAAGAGGAAGCGGTCCGGGGTGGGCGAGGCCGCGACGTGCACGCCGTGTTTTCCTTTTGGCCTCTTGCCCTCGGCGGCGGCGGTCGGCATTGTTCCGTCCGCGCTGCTTTTGTCACCAGGTGGCTGCAAGAGAGTGGAGTGCACGCTAGCCAACCGCTGCAAGAACGTGCACAGCTGGCGTGCAGTCGACCGTATTGAATTATTATGACAGTTGCAACGTTACGAGGTCTTCAACTGGTCAAACAAGGCCTTCAACTGCTCTCAAAAGAGGAGAGAGCGTGGGCTAGCGGTGTAAGACACTAGCAAGTTTTTTTTTGGGAGTCTGAGGCCAAGTAGCGGGCGTGCCTGATTGCTACCAGTGCGGTCCGTCTTCCACGGCCGCGCGGCCTCGCGAGAGACAAGGTTTGAAAATTTTAGAGTGACCCAGCAATCGATTATGGTGAAGACAGAGGCCACCAGCAAACGCAAAGCGGAGGACGAGGAGGCCAAGCCGACCCTCGTGAAGGTCGCCGGTTGCCCTTCGACGTCGGTGCTGGGCCTGACGGCGGCGACGGGGTGGGGAGGCGTCTGCTACGTTCCGTTTTCAACGCCCGCGCACGCGGCCGCGGCGGTCGAGCGCATCAATCGCGAGGTCGCCGGAGCGGTCGCCTCGGTCGTGGACGAGGCGCCGCCGGGCGTCGACATGGCCGCGCCGAGCAAAAAGCCCCGCGGCGGGCCGGCCTCACTTCTCCTCAAAGGCATCCCGTCGTCCTGGGATTGGAAGTACGTGAAGGACCTCTGCCACAACAAGGACCCCACCGTCTATCTCCCCGGACGGACGCCGGCGCCGCGGCGCGGGCGCGTCACTGTAGAATTCGCCACGATCGAGCAAGCGGAAGCCGCGGCGGCCCGGATCAATGGCGATCTTCCCTCCGTCGTCCCGACCGCCGGCATCACTGCAGAGATTGTGTAAGAAGAGTAGTGACTGGTTTGCGCGCCGCGCCTTGCGGGTTTTCTTCCCGCCCTCACCAGCGCGCCCAGCCGTGGGCCGCCGCGAGACATGGATCTTCGGAACCCTCGAAAGGATCCTTTGCCTTTGCTCGAGAGTTAATTCTCATCATGGCCGCCAGCGCCGGCGCTGAGCCTACGGCGCTGAGCCTATTCACGAGCGACGCGCGGGCAGATTCAGGACGCCCGACGCCCGTCCTGACGCCCGTCGACGCGTGCAACAATTTAAAGCGAGCGCTCGGGGGCTGCCCCTCACAAACCCATCGGTAGCTGCCCCAGTTGCTGCCCCTCACACACGGCAACAACCCGATGGAGTGGCTCCTCTGCAACTGCGGGCTCCCCGCGGGCCTGGAGCCCGGCGCCACGGATTCGGCGCCGGAGGAGTTCGACGAGGGCCTTGAAGAGGAACGGCAAGACCGGCGCGATCGGCGCAGTAGGCGCGGCGACGGCACTGACCGCGCCGAGCGCCGCGAGCGGCGCAGGCGGCGCGAGGGCGACCGGCGCGACGGCGTGAAGCGCGACGGGAGCAGGCGCGGCGGCGACCTGCGCGACGGCGACAAGCGCGACAAGCCGCGCCGGCGCCCCTCGAAGGAGCTCGAGAAGAGCGTGTCCTTCGAGGACGAGTCGCCCGTCGGCGTCGAGGCGCTGAACCTGCAGGACCGACACGCCGCAAAAATGACGGCCTCGAGTCCTCGCGCGAGGGAACGATGGATCACCGGGAGCTGGACGGCCACAGAAACAATCAAGGGGCCCTCTCCTTTATTGGTGGAGACGCCGCAGGCGCAACCTTCGATGAAGCCGTCCGTGAGCGACGCGATGCGCAAAAAGAAGTCGGCCCTGATGCGAGGCAATCAAAACTTCGGGCCCATAGCGCCGCCGCCGCGCTACGGCGAGCCGCCGATGTGGCAGGCGACGGCCGTCGCGGCGCCGCTGACGATCGACGGCGCGCGCAACTTCCGGGAACTTTTGCGTACGATGCGCGTCGACGATTTGCTGCGCATGGACTCGTACCGGAACTCGGCGCTGGCTTATTTCGCCTCGCGGGACTGCGTGAAAGGATGCAATCTGGTTTTGAGGTTCGCGGACGAAAAAACTCGCGTGCTGCTCGCGGCGCGGCCGAATCTATACGGGCTCACGGCGCTCGACTACGCGCGGCACCATCACCGTCGAGGTTCGTCGATCATGGCCGTCTTCCGCCACTACGGCGTCGAGCGCTGCGTCTACAAGCGCGAGGAGAACTAACTTTGACTGTTATCATAAAAGTCGTCGGGCACGCCGCCCGTCACGCGGCTCACGAGCGCCGCCCAGCCCCCCAGCAGGCACAGCGCCGACACGGCCAGGCCCGGCGCCTGGGTGGCGAGGAACTCCTGGACCCAGGCCACGGTCCCGAAGCCGAGCAAACCGACGGCCACGGCGCCGCGCAGCAAATCCTGCGTGTTGTCCCGGGGCGCGACGCTCTCCTCCGCGGCTTGGTTCACGTCGACCATCTTGCGCTGCGTTTTCCTCCGTCGTGCGACCGGTCGCGGCGCCGGCCGCGGCGCCGGCGTCGGGCCGCCGTAGGGGTTCGGGTCGGGCCGCATGACGCTGCTGGTGCCGACGACGTCGGGCGGGTGGAAGGCCGATGCGGTGGTGGCGCAGAGCGCGGCGCGCCGCGGCTTTCGTTGGGGATCTCACCATCTTTGAGGGTAGCCGAGTTTTTTGCGAGTTTTGTAGCTTGCGTGTCCTGTACTGCGGCGAGATTGCTCGCGCAGTTGGTATTTTGCGCTGTCTTGCCTTGTCTAGGCCGCGTGGCACTTTGTGTGTCGCTCAGGCCAAGATATTGCCACTACACGCTGTTTCAACGAGCGCGCGTCAATTCAGACTATGGCACCGGTCGCTGTGAGGCTGTGGACGCTGTGCCTAAGGTCAGCGGGCCCTGGAAGCTGAGTACGGAGCGAGATAAGCCCGAGCAACGTGAAAGCTCAAGTTTGCGGATTTCTAGCGGGATTATCTAGCGTATCCGAGAGTAGATCGGGAGGCCTGGGCTGACGCCGTCACCCCCGACGCCATCGCCGCATGTCACATCAAAAGAAAATACACAACCTCACTACGTTACCTTCGGCGCGCAGCTCCCGCGCCCGACGCCCGCCCAGTCCGCCGCCCGATACATGTTGAAGCCCGGCGGGAGCGCCTCGCTTGCAGAAGGCGCGCCCGCGAGCCACTCGTCCACAATCTCGGCATAAACGTCGTCGCGGCCGTCGTTCACGGTACCCTCGACGAAGTAGCAGCCCACCAGATCCACTTTTGCTGGAGAGAACTTGCGGTAGTACTTTAGTTTTTTGTAGATGGGTTTAGGTAACCGTCCCAGTTTCTCCCTAAATAAAGTCTCGACGTTGTAGCCTCGTAAAGTAGGTGTATCATCATGAGGTATCTTCCACACGTCCTCCAGCGCATAACGGACCCACACCAAGCCCCACCAGATCGCTCTTGGTATTTTTTGCTCCGTTTCGCCGGGCCACCGCGTCCCGCGCGAACCGTAGTCATAGATGCGGCACTCGGCGCCCGTCGCCAAATGAAACAATAAGTTGTGGTCCAGGTCCTGCAGGACGCCATAAAAATCGTTCGCTTCACATCTGGATGATTGGATTCTACAGATGTTCGTGGCGTGGTCCAGCACGGGCAGCGCCTCGATGCCATTGGTGAGGTTGATGAAATTGAGGCGTCGTTTCGCCGGCGGCGCGAGGGGCGCTACGCTCGTGGCGAGCAGTGCGACTGCGATGATGCGGCGGCGGCGCATGGCTGTGATTGAGCTGCGGAGTGCAGCACTGCTCAGTGTGCGAGGGCTGTCACTGCAGCAACCTAGCGCAGCGTGTCGCAGCAAGACAGTGGCTCTCCTGGACTGTAAAAGAGATGGCAAACGGCCGAATTTGGCGCGTTCTCGCATCGGGGCCGTAGCACCGAGCTAGCGGGTTGTAAGACACTAGCAGCAGCGTTTTTGCAAGTCTGAGGCTGGCTGGCTGATTGCCACCGTCACTGCAGCTTATCAAGGACTTGGATTTGATCATTGGACGTCGCGTTCTGGCCTAGACGCAAGCCTTTCGCGCGAGACAACACCATCTACCCCACGCGCTCTGCACGCTCTCCCAGCCGCACGCCTGCATGAGCCTCCTGCGCTTTCACACCTCATCCCTAAGCGACACCACTGTCGCCGCGCCCGCGAAAAAGATGGATCCGGCAACAAAATACGTTTTGATCGTCGCCCTCTTCCTCGCGGCCGGCGTCCTCGAAATCGGCGCCCGCCCGCGCGGAAATCAAAATCCACGACGCCATCGACGCGACTGATGGATTTGCAGGTGGCGGTTGGATGTGGTGGCAGGCCCTGCGGGAGGGCAAGCCGTGGTGGTACGCGGTCATCGGGAGCGCGATGCTCTGCCTCTACGGCGTCGTGCCGACGTTCCAGCCGCAGACGGCCGGCACGGAGGACTTCGGACGCGTCTACGCGGCCTACGGCTGCTGGTTCATTTTGCTGTCGCTGGCCTGGGGCTGGGCCGTCGACGGCAACCGGCCCGACGCCGGCGACGGCATCGGGGCAGGGTTAGCAGCTGTCGGCGCGGTCGTCATCACGTTCTATCCACGCTAGTAACTACAAGAAACCATATTATGAGCTAGCCAAAGCAGCAGTCGGGCCCCACACCCTTAAGTGAGAGACCGTCACGGGAGCCGCTAGGGCCATTTTGATGAGTCCATGCCCGACGGCTCGACGACGCGGAAGTTCGTGCCCGTCGCGAGGAGCTCCGCTAAAACGGCGCCGACGACGGCGTAGGGCTGCGCGCCCTCCAGGGGAAATTTTTCGTCGAGCACGACGACGGGCGACGCAACTACCCCTCTTGTAAGACATTCGCCCAATCGTAACGCGACGTCCGACCCTCCGCGAGGGGACACGAGGAAGCGCGCCATGTCGTCGTCCCTTTCACTTTTAGCTAAACCAGCCGCGAAGGCGCAGTCGTTGAGCACGGCAAGATCAGATAACGGCTGGCCCTTGGCGTGGCAGGCCTCGAGGAGCGCTTCCAGCACGTCCAACGACTTACCTGACTTCTCGGCGAACCAGAGTAGCCGTTGGGCGTCGAAGGGGTTGCCCACTTTCCCGTCCCGCGTCAACGTCAAGCCTTCCTCGGCGTAGACCTCCTGCAGCCGAGCCCAGACATCATCCCCTTTCGTGCCGTGCGCTCTGGAAATTTCGTCGTAGGCCGCCCTCCGGTCGTGAGCGTCCTCTCCTCGTTTGAAGTGCATATACGCCTGCATCGGGAAGATTGATACGTCGAATCGGTCCGCGGCGCCCATGGCGGCGATGGCCTTCCGGAGGCGCTTCAAACAGGGCCAGGTCCAGAGTCAGTTCGGGTCGCACAATAATTCAATGGAGTACTTGGCCTTGAGGGGCGCGAGCTCGGGCGCGACGGCGGGCGTCGGGGCGTCGCGCACCGTCGGCAGCTCCCTCGGCGGTGCTGCCGGCTCGGTCGGGGCCCGGCGCCCTTTGCTGGCGCTTCTTGGCCTGGGGACCACCTTGCTGGCGCTGCTCGGCGCCTCGGGGAGCTTGCGGACCACCTTCGGCAACGAGGGGTGCCGCCGTTCGTTGCCGATGGTGAGCTTCGCCAGGGGGTCGTCGTCGTCGTCGTCGAAGGCGGCCCACTTGGCGTAGTCCGTGCCGCCGCGGCGGGCCATTCTGTGTTACTGTCCTATTGTGCTCTTTTTTGAGCTGCCCTGGGGCGACGCGTCGATGGCGTGCCCCTGACTGTGCGTGGGCTGCCCTACGCCAGTCCTCGCGGGAATAGGGCAACCATTTGGCCCCCAACCAGGCCAACGCCGGAACAAGACGATTCGCTAGTATCTTAATGCCGCTAGCTAACACTGCGAAAAAAGCGTAGCGGTCCGACCGCGGCAACCACGGGCCGCTGAGACGCATTGGTCGCTGCAGAGGAGCCCACTGCTCTGCTTGAGCGCACGGTGTGTCAAACCGGCAGTCCCGAGGCGCCACCGAGCTACAGAGAGCAGAGGCCCTGACAACTCATCGAAGCCGCGGGACGCCGCGCCACAAGGAAAACATGGACGCGACGACGCAGCAGCCGACGGACTCGTCGCCGCCGCCGCCCCCACCTCCGAAAAAGTCCTCGCACCCTTCATTGTCCGACCTAGCTTCATCAATAGCGTCGAAGCTGTCGCTTTCCTCCTCGAAGCCGCCGCCGCCGCCGCCGCCGCGGCCCCCACGAAGCCCGCCCATGAAGCGGCCGCCCGAATCGCCTGTAGCTAGACTCCTGGCAAAGTCCCACATCCTCGACGACGCACTCGCGGCGGCCCTATCGAACAAGCTCCCGGACACGCTGAAAGGCTACAACCTCAAACTACTGTACAGTCTCCAGCAGCACGGCGCGGACCCCGGGACCTTCTACGCCCGATGTCAATTCGACCACCGGACACTCATAGCGATACAAACGACGCGAGGCGAAGTGTTTGGCGGCTACATGACCATGCCCTGGCGGCCGTCGGAAGAGTATTACGGGACTGGGCAGTCATTCTTGTGGCGAAAAACGAACAAATGCGACATCAAGAGGCCTGGATCTCTCTTGAGAGGCTTCTCGTCGTCCCCGCGCCAGAAACGTATCACGAATGTGGAAGTGTACGGCTGGACGGGCAATATTCCTACTTCGCGCTCTGCTCCGATAGAAGTGTCGCGATGGGCGGCGGCGGGTCGTTCGGGTTTCTGGTGGAGGAGGATTTTTCAAGAGGCACGTCGGGCACGTCGGAAACATACAACAACCCGCAACTCTCGTCAGCACCGGATTTCGAGGTCGTGAACTTCGAGTGCTGGGGGTTTACGACGTGTGCGACCGTCGAGGAGTTGTCGCGGGAGTCGCCTCTGCGCGCTCGGCCCGTCGTCAAGGCCCAGGCGCAGCTGCGGCGGTGACGGCGTCGACCTCCGCGCCGTCGACGCGACGTCTGTTGTCGCCGCGCACGACCACGGACGCGCCGCCGGTGCCGCGACACGTGCCGCCGCGTCGATGGCGGGGGCGCAAAAAGCACCGGTCTAGTGGCGTTGTTACGAAAAACGGCGAGCGGCGATCGTGGTCATGGTCTTCGGAGTTTCGGCGCGAGGCGGTTCGACGACGTGGCTTGCAGCACCAGCAATGCCCACATAACCCTTTGGCTATCAAAACGTCGGGACCATCAACAAACAGCCCCCCAGCGTACAACGTCAGGGGCAGCGCGTGCCAGAAAATATGGAAAAGCACCCAGTCGTCCGCTCTACATTTGTGGTTGCGATACAAGGCGAGCGCGAAGCACGACACGGAAAACCCCGCGCTCCGCCGGAAGGCCGGCAGCGCGCCGTAGAGCTTCATCGCCCACAACGACACGAGGGGCGCCAATACTAAATCCGGCCAGTAGTTGTGCCCTCGTCCCAACAGATGGACGTCGCCCATGTACGACGCGTAGGACTGCAACGGTCCAATACACGCATGTATTAACGCCTCCGTGCTCATCTCGTCGCGTCTGTACAACAGCGAGAGTACCGTGAAGACCGCAAAGGTGCCGCAACTCAGCCGGTAGGCGTCGCTGCGGAGCGCGGCGGCGTAGGGGCCGTCGACGGCGTGTTTTACTGTCACAAGCTTCGGCGGGGCGCGGCACATCCTTGCCCTGCTTGCCCTCCTGGCTTGTGAGGCTACGGATGCAACTGCGTTTCGCCCGTCCTAGCACAGACCAAGCACGTTGTAGAGATGATAAATCCAAAGCGCTGCTCGCGAACTTACGCTCGGGTGCTAGAAACCAGGGCGCAACGTGGTGCCGCAGCGCCCCGTAATTATCTAGCGACTGACATACTAGGATTCGCGGGACGCCGTGGCGACGCCACCGCCCGCCGCGTGGCCCTATATAGAGATAAACTTGTGACTTATGCACTCTTCTTCCGCCGAGCTTTCGCGTTCGCGGCGGCGCGCGGCTTCGCGGCGGCCGCCGGCTTCGCGGACCTCTTCGCAGCAGTCGCCTTCTTCGCCGGCTTGGCGGCCTGCTTGGCCACCGATGGCTTCCGGGCCGCCGGCTTGGCCGGCTTCGACGACGGCTTGGCTGCTGGCTTCCGCGCCGACGGCTTTTTCGCGGGCGACTTCTTCGGCCGGCAGATCAGGTCGGCGTCGTCTTCCGGATCCGCCGGCGCCGGCGGCGGCGTCGCGGCCTGCTTCGCGACCGTCGCCTTCCGGACGGGCTTCTTCGAGGCGGGTTTTGGAGGCGTCCCGCCCTTCTTCGCCGCGACGCGGGCCTTGCGCGCCTCGCGCGCCTCCTTCGCCGCCCGCTTCTCGTCGTCCCGAAACGCGTCCATTTCCTCGACAACGGCCGCGGGCAGCGCGCTTCGAAACGCCGGCAGCTCCGCCGCGAACAGCACGGCGTGCGCCCAGCCCGCCGTCGGACCGAAGCGGTCCCGGAACAAGTCGCCGACGCGCTCATATACTGTTGGAGTGATCGACGCGACGTCCTCCAAGGTCGCATCGTAGTCTCGCCGCGCGATCCGCCAGACGTGCGTGTCGACGGGGATGCACGCTGCTTGGTCCAAGGAGAATAGAGCTACGCAGTCCGCGACCTTCGGGCCCACGCCACTGCATTCCAGTAAAGCTTCCTTACATTCCTGCCGCGTCTTCGTCCTTAATCCTTCCAGAAAACCAGGACCCTTTTCAGCAATAGTCTTGCACGTGTTGATGACGTAGGGCGCCCGATACCCGAACCCGAGGTCCCGCAGGACCTTATCGTCTATGTCACATAGCTTGTCAGGAGAAGGAAACGTATGTAATATGATAGATTCACCATCATCGAGCGACGGCAGCTCCACCTTCGTACCGAACGCTTCCCGTAATCGTGTTAACATCAGCGTGATGCGCGCGATGTTATTATTCGAGCTGCAAATGAAGGAAATCAGACACTCGAAAGGATCTTGCCTCAGGATGCGCACGCCGCGGACGGCGGGCGCTACGGCGGCAAACCGCTCGTCCGACGCCGACCAGCCCGCATACAACTCCTCGAAGGACGTGGACACGCGGAAGTAGTCGTCTAACCTACGTTTCGCCTCGGCCTCGCGATCGGCGGCCGCGCGCCACTCGCAGCATTTCGTGGACGGATGCTCGCGGACCGCGACGGCCGCATCACCTAACACGCCATGGTACTCGTCTCCATTTCTCCGCCAGCCGAACGCCTGCCCCGTCGGCAGCGTGTGCGCCAGCTTTAGTTCTCCGGCGGACAGGCCGAGGGACCGCCAGGGCGTCGAGGGGGGACGGACCATTGTTGCTCTTGGCGTCGCTGTGCCGCGCGCGAGTCCTGGGGCCGCGGAGGCGGCTTTCTTCACACGTTGCGCGGTGCGGCGGGCACAGTGCCACAGATCAGGTCCTGGCGTGTTTTGCTGATTGCTTCGCGCCGGGCGCGGTGGCGACCAAAGGGAGCCACAGGAGTTGAGTTCCCGGTGCTCGTCAGCCGCCTGCGGAGTGCGTACGTGTAGACTTTTGATGCAGGCGAGCTATCAGGCAGCCAAAAACTGCGAGAGGCTGGAGGTGAGAGCAGCAGCAAAATCAGACCTTGTGCGCGCCAACTAAGCAGTGGTGGGAAGAATCGCTCGTCGCACGGCTTCACTCGGATCCGAACTCGACCGCTAAGCCGTTCACGCGCTGCGCCAGCCCGCGCAAGGCGCGCCAGAGGCCATCAAATGAGGATGCAAGCTACACTGCTGCTCGCCGCCGCGTTGCAGACGACGGCCCTCGTCGCGCCGCCGCCGCGACGACCACGCGCATGCATCCTACAATCGTCGCCCTCGGACCGCTTCGGGAGCTTACCAAAAGCCCAGCAGTACGAAGCTTTACTACTCGCCGCGCTGAGCGGCCAGCAGCGCGATATTGATATCGCGCTGCAACTCATCGAGGAGATGGCCGCGACGAACGTGGGCAAGGTGCCCGCGAAGGTCGTAGGCGCGTTGGTCGACGCCGCGGTAGCCACCAAAGACGCGCGAAGGGTCGATGCTGTCCTAACGGTAGCGAAGCGTTCGGGCGGCGCGCGGAGTTATGGGTCTGCCGCGGGTTCGCCAAAACTGCCTCCCTCTTCTCCACAAGCGTTCCAGAGCTCTCTCCAACAATGTCCGGAGCTGCCGACGGACGATCGAGCCACGGAGACGGCGGCTGCTCTAGCGGCTCTCGCTTGCGTGGGTTTCCCCGCGTTGGCCGAAGTCGCGGCGTCCATCACGGGCGGCGACGCGCCCGGGCCGGCCACCTTCACATTGGTTGCGGACGCGGCGGCCTTCGGCGCCGACGCCTATTTGTTGGGCGGCGAGATCGCGAAGAAGGCGGGTGCCGGCGTCGATCGGTTACTGGCCAGGGACGCGAGGAGGGAGGCGGAATGTGAGGCGGCCTCTTTTGACCTGGGGTATAGGTTAGGGTTGCCCTGCTTCGCGTTTTCGCCTACTGCTGTCGAAGCGGCCAACGCCGCTGTTGTGGATGGGAGCGTGGACGAGAATCGCGTTCGCGCGCTACTCGTGTGGCTCTGCGCGCCCGTCGCGTGTGAACGGAGGAAGCACCGCAAGCTCCTAGCGTCGGACCCGCGCCAGGCCGTGGCGTTTTTAACCCTCTTACGGGGCCGCGGGCAGTTCACGGACGTGAACAGCAACGAGGACAACGCGCGCTGGGCTTTGGGCGACGCGGCGCGCTTGCTCGAGTCGCGGACGCGGTCCGTCGAGGAGCTCGCGGACTTCTTCGAGTCCGGCGTGGCGACGGCGGGCGACGTCGTGGCGCGGCTCGAGCGCTGATGTAGGTTCCTAAGAATCGAAATATCGTCATCTTAGTGCATTCGCCGCGTCCCGCAGCGCGGATGCCGCTCGGGCTAACGTGGCGCCGGCACCTTCATGAGTGTCGGCGTGGTCCTCGCGGCTCAGGAGCTCCGCGTATTGGTCGAACGCCGCCGACGCGGCGTCGAACGACTCCGCCGCCGCGTGAGGGTCGTTTGCGAGGAACGCGTCCGCGGCGTCGTGCAAGTCTGCGTCCAATTCTATTGGTTCCAATGCACATGCCGCGAACGTGATGTCCGCTACGCAGTCGTCTCCCGCGACGAGCCGGTCGCCGGCTTGTTCGAGGCCGAGGCCCGCACTGCCGAAGACAGTGGGGTTTTCTTCGGTCAGGCCCTGTTTGGACGAGTACCAATTCGGTAGCCTCTCGGCGCGTCGCTCGTGGCCGCGCCGGCGGCGCGGATCGCTTCGCCTGCCTCTACGAAGCGCGGCGCCATCGCCGTGCAGAGCGGGAGTGTGACTGCCAAGGCTGTCTTCATTATTTCTATCGTTTCGGGCAGCTGTAGGCAGCAATGCCCAGCAGGCTGGCAGTGTACGGCTTCCAGGGCGAGCTAGAGCAAACGCACGCTTGCGCAGCTTGACCACGACGTTGAGGAGAAAGCCTGGTCTTCACGCTAGCAGCGCTAGCGGAGCAGGCGTGGTGTACGCCGCCGCAGAGCAGAGATTGGCAGAGCCATTTTGCCACACGCGAGTTTTCGCCATTCTCTGCCTTTGCACCCATCCACCTTTCCAAGCACGCCGTGGGGACGAATATTTCGCCTCTCTCGCTTGTTTTTCGGGCGGCGCCAGCGCCAGCTTAACCTGGAGGAGAGCCGCTGGCTGCTAAGTTTTTCGGCGCGTACGCCGCACCCCGACGTTGTCGCTGCCTTGGGGTACTTTGTACGGTCTCTGGAGGAGAGTGACCGGCCGTGGCCTGAGTTTCGCTGCGAACCGCTGGGCTGCCGCTTTGTCAAGGGCAGCCCTGGGTGCGCCGGTCTAGACAGCCACTACGTCGCTGCCCTAGTGGACCGCCGGGCGCGCCCAGCCGGAGCGTCGTAGAGGACAGCCGCCGGGCGCAAGCCGCGACGTAGAGGGCGGCTGCAAGCGACGTAGAACACCATGGGCGGACCGCCGCGCGGCCCGCCACCCCGCGGGCCGCCCCCGAGGGGTCCGCCGCCTCGCGGACCTCCTCCGAGGGGCGCGCCACCGCAAAGACCAGTGTAGAAAAAAAAAATCCCGTATCTTCGTGCTGAATCGTCGCGTCGACCTCCGGACTTCGTGATTACTGGTTGATTTCCACAGGCGAGGACCGCCTCCCCGAGGTCCAGGTGGCAAGGGCCGCGGCCCGCCGCCGCGAGGCCCTCCGCCGAGAGGTCCGCCGCCCGGCGCGCCGAGAGGCGCACCGCCCCGCGGGCCGCCGCCTAGAGGTGTACCAAGAGGTCCGCCACCGCACAGCGCTGTGTAGAAATCAGATTTTGCGGCTTCTCCACGCCATGGACGCGACACCCGACTCACTGGTTGATTTCCCCACAGGCGCGGCGCGCCACCGCGAGGTCCGCCGCCCGGAGCGCCGCGCGGAGCGCCTCCGAGGGGTGCCCCGCCTCGCGGACCTCCTCCGAGGGGTCCGCCGCCGCGAGGACCGCCTCCGCCGCCGCAATCGGGCGGCGGGGCTCCGCAGGTCCCGGGCGCGCCCGATTTGCCCAAATTTGGCCAGCTCCAGGTGCTGACTCGGCGTGAAAAATGAACTTGAACTTGACGTGGTCGCATCGACGTCGTCGACGCAGCCGCACGAGAGTCTACGCGTCTCGTGAGGGAGCCGCGGCAGTTTCGTGACAGTGTCGTTCCCGCGCACAGGTCCACGTCGTGCGAGGCTCCTCATTAAAGGCCGGCCAGTCCATGTACGGCCGCGCGGACCCCTACGCCAAGCTCACGCTGGGCAATCAAGTGTTTGCGACGAACCCGCACGCGAACGGCGGGAAGGACCCCGTTTGGAATGCCGACCACACGTTCGAGATCTCGACGGAAAAAGAACTCCTCTTAGAAGTCTTCGACAAGGAGCAGGTGGGCAACGACAAGTTCATGGGCCACGCCCGCGTTTCCATAGTAGATTGGATCGCGGCCGGTACCTTTACCGGAGATGTGGACGTCACGGATATGTCCGACCGACCCGTCGGTAAGGTCAACCTCAAAGCGACGTTCTTCCGACCGGGCGAGGGCGGAGAATTGGTGGCGCAAGGCGCGACGAAAGAGTCTACAGATTTAGTTCAAATGAGCAACGAAGCCGGAGCCGCGAAAGATGTCGGAGCGGCCCAGGCCGGACCGGCGCGCGACCCGAACGGCAAGTTCACGGACGAGGAGATCTGGGAGGCGTTTACCGCGTTCGACCTCGACAAAAACAACTTCGTCGGGGCCGCGGAAATTAGGCACGTGCTCATTAATATAGGAGAACAAGTGACAGATGAAGAAGTGGACGAGATGATTCGGATGATCGACTCGGATGGCGACGGGCAGGTCAGTTTTACGGAGTTCTTCGAGATGGTCACTGGCGGCCGCCAGCCGCCCGCCGGACTTGGTGGCGGTGGCCGCATGGGCGCGCCCGGCGCTTCCGCATCGGCGGCACCACCAACAGGACAAAGTGTGGTGGCTGCGCGCAACGCCAAGAAGGCGGCATTGGACGAATTCGCGCGCGACAACAACCTGAAGCCCGAGAGTATCAAAAAGGCCTACAAGCGCTTCCAGGCCACGGATAAAGATAAGAGCGGCATGATCGACTACACGGAGTTCTGCGAGGTGCTGCAGTGCGACCCGTCGCCGCAGGGCGAGCGGCTGTTCCAATTGTTCGACTACGAGAAATCGGGGCAGATCGACGTCCGCGAGTTCATGATCGCGCTGTCGAACTTCACGGGCGCGGGCAAGGACGACAAGCTCAAGTTCGCCTTCATGATCTTCGTTTGACTCCAGCGTCCTTGATTCTTCGCGTCGACGTCGTCCGCCGTCACGCAATCGCCCCGCGCAGGACGAAGACGGAAACGGCGTCATCACGAAGGGCGAACTGACGCGCATCCTGCGGGCGAACCACATGGCGTCGTGCGACGCCGAGGTCGCGCGCAAGGCGGACACGATCATGCAGCAGGCCGATAAAGACGGCGACGGCGTCGTGACCTTCGACGAGTTCGTCATCGTGAGCAAGAAGTTCCCGAACATCCTGTTCCCGGCCTACAGCTCGTCTAAGTAGCGGGGTTTGCTTATAGTTAGTACATTAGTCCGACGCGGAGCCCGAGTCCGAGTCCGAGTCCGAGACCACCTCCTCGCCGTCCGAGTCCAACTCCAGGCCGGCAGCCTCGAGCTTCTCCCGGAAGAACGCCATGAAGCGCCCGTGGACCTCTGGCGTCTGGTCGGCCTGGTGCAAGGCTCGTCGCTTTACGACATGGAGCAGCGGCTCGGGATAGGGCCAGGGGCAATCGTCGTCTTGGGGATAGGACCGGCCCATTCTCAGGTACCCGCGATGCGACAGGAGCACGTCGCACCCCTGCTCAATGAGGGACGTCGCGAGCTCGTAATGGGCGTCGGTGGGACCACCAAGCTGACAGGGGTGCGCCGTCAGGCACCAGCAGAGGGGCGTCGGGCCACGGCTTTCGTAGTAGGGCTGGCAACGGGCATCCATGTCGTTGCCCGCCCCGATAAGTAGTCGGGCAAGGTCGCTGGCCAGCGCGATAGGAGGGGCGTACGCCGCCAGGTAGTGGAGCGGCGTGTATCCGCCCGCGTTCTGCGCGTCGAGATCCGCGCCGTATGCGATCATCATCTTGCACCACCCCGTCGCGAAGAAGACGCCCACTTCTTCGAAATAAAAGACCGAATCCGTGTTGCCCGGCTCGCGCTCCGAGAATTCCCATCTCAAGTCTTCTTCGCGTTCCGGGAAATCGGGGTGGTCCTGGTCCTTGTCTCGGTCCGCCCAGCGCAATAAGTTCTCCCGGCAGAGCGCCCGCCCGGCGGCCGCGCGGGACGCGAGCCAACGATCGTCCGTGTACTCCCGGTACCTCGTCCGCAGGATTTGCTCCGCCTCTTTGATGGTGACGCCGATGCCGCCGAAGCGCGATCGCTCGGCCGCGTCAGTGCCCTTGCGTAGGGCGGTCCGCGCCTCGACGTTTTGCCCGGCGGCGACGACGAGTCCCGGCGAGACGCTGGTCGAGGCGATTTTACGCAGAATCTCGGCCGGGAGCCGCAGCAGCGGAGCCGTAGCAACGCGTCGCGCGCGGCGCGTTTGCACCATGATTTAAGAGCACTGTGATTTACTGGTTTAGACTGGCTATGAATTTGGGCTATTAGTGATGCCCAACGCTCCCGTTTTCGACGCAGCGCTGGTCGCGTTGCGTGAAGTGAGATACGTCGCTGCTGTGCCTGGATTTATAGTGACGCAGCGCCGCGTTACAAAAGGGGCAAAGACCAGGCGAGCTAGCGTACAACGGCACTAGGGCGTAGCGGGTTGCTTATAGTTAGTACATTAGTAGTCCGAGTACGCGTCAGAATCAAAGCCTGAGTGCATGCCCACAGCATCGGGGCCAAATTGAGTGGGGAGGCTCCGCGCCGCATCAGCCGCCGCTTGGCGACGCGCTGGCTCTGCGGTTTCGAGCGAAAGGCTGATAGATTCCATGAGGCGTGTCTTCGCAGGCGTTGTGGGGTGGTCATCCAAGGCCGCGAGTAGAGATTCGTGTTCGCTCTGATGGGCGAAGTCGGCGTCGGCCTGGACGATGTCGCAGCCTTGCTCGATCAAAAAGCTCGCCAACGCGTAACTTCGTTCGGTCCCGCTCCCGCAATCTATAGACCAGGTCAACGGCGACAAGCCCGCGCTATTTGGAGCTCTGCAGCGGGCGCCGAGGTCGGCCGGCCCCGGCGGCGATCAAGAATGAAGCGAGCCGCGGCGGATTCCTCGCCTCGTGGGCCGTGTGCAGGAGCGTATATCCGATCCCCGGGTGCGTTGCGTTGACGTCCGCGCCGTACGCGATTAAGGCTATGGCGAGCTCGTCGTCCGGATAGGGAATTGCCTTCAGGAGCGCCGAGCCGGCCGCCCGTCGCGTCTCGAGGTGCTTGGCCTCTACGGGCCCGTCAAGCATGTAGGGACCGCGAAGGCGGTGCTCCGCCTCTTTGATGGTGAGCCCGATGCCGCCGAACCGGGACCGCTCGGCCGCGTCGGTGCCCTTGCGCAGCGCCGTCCGCGCCTCCAGGTTCTTGCCGGCCGCGACGACAAGACCAGGCGCGACAACGTGGGAGGCAATTTTAAGGAGCATATCGCTCGGCAGGCGTAAAAGCATGGCCGCGTGAGCCCGCTGCGTGCGCACCATCCTGCGGCTCACTACGCACTCAGCGGTGCCCCTGGCGCCCAATGGCAGCGCTGCGGTGTTTTTTAGAGCACCGGTCTTGGCTTTCTACGCCCAGCGGTGCGCCTGCGCTGAGCACCTGGCTGAGAGCAGGATTTAGCTAGTATCGTTATACGCTAGTTCAAATCCTCAGACTAAAGCCTTTTTATCTGCCGGCAATCGACACCACATCTGGCGCCAGCTCGCGCAGTCCAAACAGCCCATATATTACCAGCGCGCGCTTTAGCTTTCGCCGCGCCCGTGCCCGCAGCGCCAAAAAGCGCGCCAGTGACCAAAAGCCGCCAATCGAGCACGCCGTCGACGCGACAGCAGCAACCATGAGCGGCCGCACGCAGCTCTGGGTCGAGAAGTACCGCCCCACGCGCATCGACGACCTCGCGTCGCAAGAAGAAGTGACCAAAACCCTGAGGGGCGCCATCGCCCAGGGCCAGCTGCCTCATTTGCTGATGTACGGCCCGCCGGGCACGGGCAAGACCTCCACCATCTTAGCCGTAGCGAGAACCTTGTACCACCCCTCCGTACTGAAGGATCGCGTGCTGGAGATGAACGCCTCGGACGAGCGCGGCATAAAAATCGTGCGAGACAAAATTAAGAACTTCGCCTCCCACAGTGTGAGTTCGCAAAAGTTTGATGGGTATCCCTCACCTCCTTTCAAGATCATCATTCTCGACGAGTGCGACAGCATGACGAAGGACGCGCAAGGCGCCCTACGGCGTACCATGGAGGTCTACTCGTCGACGACGCGCTTCTGCCTGATCTGTAATTATGTGAGTCGCATCATCGAGCCCCTGGTGTCGCGTTGTGCTAAATTAAGGTTCTCACCTTTAGGAAGAGACGCGATGCAGAAGCGTCTGCTCGATATCGCTTCGGCGCAAGACGTGAATTATGATGCGACAATCTATGATCAGATCCTAGATCGTTCAGGAGGCGACATGAGAAGAGCTGTGACGTTACTACAGTCGTGCCACACGTTCTACGGCGACAAGACGCCGAACGTCGAGGAATTAAGTGGTGGTGTCCCGGCCTCCTTAATAGAGCCGCTCTGGACCGCCGTCAAGGCGAACAACCTGACGGAGATGTCGCGGTTGATCGATTCCTTGACCCTGGAAGGCTATTCGGCCGCGACGTGCTTCTCCGAACTGCACGACATCGTCCTCAAAGACGCGGCGGTCACGGACGCGCAGAAGGCGACCTTCTTCGAGGCCGTCGCGGCCGCGGACAAGTGCCTCGCCGACGGCGCGAACGACCACCTCCAGCTGCAGACGGTCTGCGCGGTGCTCTGCCACTGAGTCGCGTAGGTAGGGTACATACATTCTTACGCCAGCGGATTCCAGTACTGCAGGACCCTCCAGACGAGCTCTCTGGGCGTCTGAGGCGCCATCAGCCATTCGATATGGCGCATCGCGGCGACGGACAGGGGCCGCTGCTTGTAGCTTTGGCGCGGGGGCGGGATGATGCGGCCGGTCGGTGCCGGCTCCGGCTTTGTCTGCGCGAGGGCGTCTAGGACGCCCGCGCGCGTCGTGCAGTCGAACTTGCGTCCGGTCCACGGGGAGCATCGGGTCGGGGCCCCTGTCGCCGCGGCCGTAGGACCGCCAGCCCGAGCCGGCGTTCTGTCGCTGCTCGCGGCGGTCGACGGCAGCCGCTTTAGCCTCGACGTGGCTCTGTTACCTCCGACGAGCGATCTGAGCCGCAGGAGTTCGAGCCGCGGGGCCAGGAGGTACTGGCGCCAGGGCGTCAGGCGTGACGACGCCGACGGATACATGCTCGCTCGCACCGCCCGCGCCACCTCCAAGCATTCATTCAAGCTGTCGAGCGTCTTCGGATGAGCTTGAAACGGCATGCCCGGCCGTATGCCCGTCGGGACTTCCACAGCATAAACCTCGCCGTCGCTGTCCTCGATGAGGAACCGCTGGCCCGGTTCTACCCCAGGCGGGCAGATGTGGCTGAGGCGCGGTGCGTCCTCCGCATCCTCGCCCGCGTATTCCGATCGCATGAGCTCCATGATCGCGTCCTCGAGGCCTCGCGCGGTGGGGTCGCCAGCGCCCTCGGCAAGATGGAAGAAGTCAATGGCCGCGCCGGCGCGCAGCAGTTCCAACATGCACGCGTACATGTCTTCCTGCACTTCGCCGGTCGTGCGATCGTCGCTATCACCATGCGCGAGTTCCAGAAGAAAATCGTTGAACAGCATCGAGAGCGGAGGGATGAGAAAATCGTGGACAGAGGGGGTGGAGAGCGGGGAGAGGAGGAACGGCGCGTTCACGTCCGCGCCCGCCCGCACTAAGTCGCGGACCGCCCCGGTCAACGCCCGGCTGCACGCCATGTGGAGCGGCGTGGGCCCCGTGCCGCGCGGGCGATGCCGGACGTCCGCGCCCCGGGCCACCAGGTAGCTCACCATCGCCTCCGCGCTTTCGCCGTCGTGCCCGGGCATGGGGTACTGGAGCGCCGAAAACAACAAGCCGCAGCCTCGGACCCGCGGGTCATCAGCCGCCGCAGCCACGTCGTTGACGTCGTGCGCCGCGTCGGCGTCGAGCCATTTTGATACGATGTCGACGTAGCCGGCCCTCGCGGCGACCCGTATCTTGTCGGGGAGCACCATTGTGCCAGTGGCAGAAGCTGGAAGCTCCAGTGGTAGCCTCAAAGCAGCGCCAGGTTTCGATGTGTCAATGGGCAGAAGGGGCAGCGGCGTCGAATGGGCAGCGGCGTCGACGTCGAAGAAGTCGAAGCGGCGTCGCGGGGCGTCGAGGCGATCACGGATTCGGCTCTCCGCCGCGGGCTAGTAGCTTTTACTGTGCTCGGAGATGAGTTCATCGAAGATGCCATTATTGCTTGCTTGCTCGCCCGTCGCACGGACCCGTGAAGGGCGTGCTAACCAGAACCCCCCTAGGGGAGGGCGGGTGGGTGCTCGAAAATCGGGCACGGCGGCGGTGTACTGGGTATCGATCGACAGGGCTCCGACGAACGAAAAAAATATGAACACTCAAATTTTAGGTCGTGCGCTATCCCGCGCATCAGACCATCGTGGACGACTCGTAGAGCACGCGCATCTCCCGCTCGCGCTCTTCCCGCTTCAGTCGTCTTTCTTGAAGAATCGCCACGGCCCGAGCCTTGTCCTCGGCGATGGCGTCGACGACGAGCGGCGCGAACTTCTTGCCGCCGAACTGGCGCTGCTCGCGGATGAGCTGTTTATGAGTAATTTCGAGCTCCTTGTTGCAGAAGCGCTTGCCTCGCTTCAGGAGTTCTGAGCAGGTATCTCGCACGAAGGCTTCGGCCTCGGCTGCTGACTGGATCGGTGCTTCGAGGGACGTCGTTTCCGTCTTCGCCGCTTGTGCGCGATCCCACCGCGCGGCATGGAGAAAAAACGCTGATAATGCGTCCGGTTGTCTGTTTGTGAGCCACTTGACGGTCGGTTTTAATCGGGTTTCGTACCTATTTGCCACTCCGCCACCTAGCACTCGAGAGACTAAGTCGTCAACGGCAGAAAACCTTTCGGTCAACACCTCGTCCCCAAACGCCAGCAACGAGTTCCACACTTCCACCACGTTGTCCGCCCCCTCCCAGCGCATGATGCTCTCAATCCCGAACTGCTCGATCAGTCTCGCGATGCGCGCCGTCCGCCACGCCTCGACCTTGCGCTGCTCGGCCCTTCGCATCTTCGAGTACTTGATCAAGACATACTCCCGCCCGCCCGGATCGACCGGGTTGTACATGTAGTCCAGCGTCAGAAAGGCCACGACCGTGTGCATGCCGTTGACGAGTGAAAATTTTCTCTCTGAGAGATAATCGGCATGTCTCAAACTTTCTGGTAGGGTAGCTACTGACGGCGCGAAGGGGACGTAGCGCGGGTCGAATCCTGGTTCTAACACCACTATGGATCCTGGCCACGGTTCTGCATCAATTTCAACACCTTGCGGGCCGATCCTCCTACCGGTACACACCCTATCCACCATGCAGTCCACGACGCGGACTCTTGTCCTCAACTCCCTCTTCAGACGAGCCACAGACTCGTGGTCGTTCTCGGCGCAGTAGAGTACGGGCCTCGGGTCCTTTTCTGGGGAGAGGTCTCCAGAGTAGACGCGATCCGTGGCACTCTCGTAGGACGGGTCGAACTGTCGTCGTTTCCGTAGTTTCCTAGATCGCAGCTGTTCCTTTCTTGTCTCGATGGCCACATCTGTCTCCGACACTACTTCCGGTAATGCACTTAACGTAGAAGTCATCACCCTTCGCATGGCCGCACCCAGCGAGCAGGAGAAGGACGTCGCTCGCGACAGGAGGGATGCTAGATCTTCCGAAGAAGCTCCAAAGACCAATGACGTGGCCGGGACCGTCTCCGGGGGTCGTTCGTGCGCTGCCAGTACCTGCGCGGGAACGACGCCGTCGCGAAACTGCCGCGGCTCCCTCATGCGGCCGCGTCGACGGCGTCGAGGCGGCGCAGCATCGCGTCGACGCCATCGATGCGACCACGTCAAGTTCAAGGTCATTTTTCACGCCGAGTCAGCACCTGAGCGCCCTTCATCTTCACCTCGCCGTTCACGCTCACGTCGATCTCTTCGGAGTTGGCAAACAACTGCTCCCATCTAGGTTTTGGTCTCTGTACTACCGCGAAGGGGACGCCCGACGCCGCGATCGCGGGCACGACGAGTCCCAGACCCAAGCGCCCCGCGCCAAAATGAACATGAAATCTAGCCGCTTTCGCCGAGGGGATCGAGGCAGTCTCCTCCTCGCCGCGCGCGGCCTTGATCTTCTCGAGGACGTCCGGCCCGTAGGCCTTGTCCACAATTTCGTCACTGACTTCACAAACGTCGTCGGCGAGGCACGTCTCGTAGTCCGCCAAACTGAAGAGAGTCTCGCCGTCCGCGCCCGAGTTCGGCACGGCGAACAGCAGATCAGAATTGTCCTTGCCGCGTCGCGGGGGCACGAGGCCCTTTTCTATTAATTCAGCTTCGCTTTCGCAGACGCACTCCTCGATGTGCTCGCCGGCCTCGTCCAAGTAACACACTTCGAAGACTCTATCCTCAGATATAGGATTCCAGGGGTCGACGTCGCTGCCCGTCCATTCGTTTGTCGCGCGCCGCGCCGACGGCGTGCGCAGCGCTAGTCGTCGGTGGCGGGCCAGCGGCGCGGTGTAGGCCGCGGCGCCGACGGCGCCGAGGGCGCAGCAGAGCTTGAGCATTGCTGCAGCAGAGGGTGCAATGGCTTATGAGGTCATTTTGTTGACTTCTAGCAAACCGAGCGATGCAAGCTCTTGAAGGCGAGGAACACTGCTCCTGAAGAACGTCTCAACGATGCCTTGGGTTCCAAAGCCGCGTGCAGCCGGAGATATAGCGCCAGGATTCGAGATGATGGCAGGTTGGCCTGTCGGAGAGCACCCAGCCAAAGGTCGCGAGGATACAACAAGGCGTACTGGAGGACTCCTCCGAGAGCGGCTCGAGGTTGTGTTCGATGAATAGGGCTCTAGCCCAGGCTGCTGCAAAGCGAAGCCATTGCCACTGTGCATTTGCCCAAAGCGCTGCATTTTGACGCGCTGGTTTACGCTGGGTAGCTCTATTTGTACATAGCATCAAAGTGCAGGCGTTGCATGTTCACCCGCCGCCCTGCGCTTCGTTAAAGACTCAGCCAGCAGCACTGCAGCGCTGCAGCTGAAGCCCAACGCGTCCACGCCATCGCCGCGCGCCGCGGCGTCCAAAATTGATCACTCCGAGCCGGCTGATGAAACAACCAAAACGATGCATGTATTGACCGACGCGCGCGTTTGACGAGACACGTTTCAATCTCCTGACGGCTCACGGCTCTTCGCCGCGACGGCGACACCTGCACGCAAACGTCCGCGTAACCGCGCACGCCCCGCGCAGCGACACATGCTCACCATCGCCATGCTCCTCGCCGCGCTGCGCCGGGGCGCGTCGCTAAACCCCGAGCGCCTCAAGCACGTGCCAAAAGGCTGGCAGGTCGCCGCGCCGTCCGCCGCCGACGCCGACGTCGTGGAACAAAGGCAGCTGGGCCACCCGGCCAACATGGTCGGCGTGCCCGCGGTGTCGCTGTGTCGGCACGGCTACCCCCAGGCCGTCCTCCAGGACCCCGGCGCCCACAAGTTCGGCGCCGGCATGCTGCGCCTGACGTGCCCTCACCTCTGCGAGGCCGTCGACGCGTGGGAGGCCGAGGGCGCAGTGCGCGCGCTGTCAGCAGAGCTGCTCGCGGAGGACGCGAACCGCGACGCTCTGCGAAAAGTGAACGAGCGCCACGCGGTGACTCGAAAGTCGATGGTGCAGGGCGAGGCGCTCGCGCGGGCCGAGGCTCGTTTAGGTGCGGACACCGTGCGCCGCGTCCTCGACTCAGGCATCACGGGCCTCACTCCGTCAAAACTGGACGACGTCAAATGTTTGCATGCCCAGCTCGCCGACGAACTGCTGTCGCGGGACAACGCCGTCGGGAAGAAGGTGCTCGAAGGATTGGAGGCGCGCGGCGTTGACCCGACTGGATCTGAAAAATGTGGAGAGCAGTGCTCCGGCTGCGTTGATGGCTGGCGGTACACGCCACGCAAGAACAAGCAGAAGCTGCGGGCGACGCGCGCGCGGCACAAGAAGCTGCGCGAGTTATCGTTGGCCGGGTACGCGACGTCGTTCGGGCCGGGCCGGCCGCTCGAGCCCGGGGTGGCGGCGTCCTTGGAGAAGTGAGCGTAATGTTTGTCGTCTGTATTTTCGAACCTGGAAACCTCCGAAGCCTTCCCGGGGCGGAGGTTGCAAAACCTGTTTTGAGCTCTCACTTCAGGCCAATTACGCCATTGCATCTCCGCCGCTTGCCGCTCGTCGGCCAGTCTGCGCTTGGAATCGACGTTAGTAGCCCTATCTACATTGCCTCTGCAAATCGGAGGACCACTAGACTCGTCGTCCCTCAGAGCAGAATTTGCTGTGAAACTCGCCACCTCAAACTTTCTCAGACGCAGACCTCACGGCCTTCGGCGGCTTCAAGACCGCATCGCCGTGGCGTCCTCGGTACATCACCTTCGACCGATTGGCGCAACGGTAGCGCGTCAGATTCCAGTCCTGAAGGGCGGTTCGAATCGCGTATCGGTCACTTGATGTTCCGTCGACCGTCGATGGTACGCCCACAGGCACGGACGCCCCCGCCTCGTCGACAAGCACCTCGCCGGCCAGCTGCCGATCGACCACCCATCTCGCACACGTTGCAGGGCGTCGAGAAAACGAACGAGGCTATCCACATCCTCGAGAGCGGCGAGTGCCTCCGGTGCGTCGTCATCTACTAGGGCGCGGTACCGCGGCGGCGTCCTCGTACGCCTTCGCCCGCCTTCGACCGATTGGCGCAACGGCAGCGCGTCAGATTCCAGTCCTGAAGGTTACGCGTTCGAATCGCGTATCGGTCACTGGTGATGTTGTAGTAGGAGCGCGTCGCCGACGGTACACCCACAGGCACGGCTTCCACAAGCTCATGACGGAGTAGTCGCCGATCCGCGTAATGACGCTTGATAAAATTTATAGAACCCCCTACTCCTCGCGGGTCGTGGGCAACCGGCTCGGCGCTCTAGAAGGATCGCGCGACGCCAACGACTCGGCGACGTTTTTCGGCCCCCCCGTCCGGTAATAGGGCGACCACGACGGCACGCCGTAGCCTTGATCCTAATCTGGTCCTCGGACAACTTCCCGCCCCGGAAGCCGTACTGCTCGAACCAGTAGGCGTCGGGAGCCAATCCAGAAAGGGGCTGCTTGACGTAGTCTTTCGGATTGCGGAAGTAGGGCGACCACATGGGCACGCCGTTGCCATAATCTCTAGCTTTCTCTTCACTGACCGCTCCACTAAAGCCGAACTGCTCGAACCACTCCTGGTCGCCTAAGGGTGTATCGGGCGGGAAGGATCTCTGAGTTGAGGGTGCTCGATACGTCGTTCGGTGCGTGTCGATGTCCCACTTGGCTCGGTTCGGATCCTTGCTTCCGACGCCCCGAGCCGTGGGCTGGCGCGAGCCGTACGCCGAGGGCTGGCGCGAGCCGTACCCAGAGGGCTGGCGCGAGGACCGCTCCGTCGGTGCCGCGCTCGGCATCGGCGTCGGCTGTCTCGCCCTTAGTTTCGACTGCGACGCTACTTTCGAGAAGCGGACGCCGTCCTTGCCGACGTAGCCCGTGCCCAATGCTTTGCGATGCGCGAGGAACTTCATGCCCGGCCGCACGCCCTTCGGCACTTCCGTCGTGAAGCGCTGGCCGTCGTCGTCCTTGAACAGGAGCTGCTGGCCGGGCTTGGCGCCGGGCGGGCAGATGAGCGTGAGGGGCGCGACCATGGCTGCGGCGCGGCGGCGGCGTCTGGAGGCTGCCCTGTCGCTGTGTTTGGTTTCAGGCGGTCCGCTGGTACCGGTCCTCACGGGAGCCGCTGGGGCGCCAGTCGTTGGTCCCGCGCGCGCGGTGCGTCGTCGGCGGCGTTGTTTCGGCAGCCCTTTCAACAAGCTCGTCCGGGAGAGGCCGCGGCGTTGAGACCATTTTTGTCTCGGGTTCGAGACTTCGGCGGAGGCGTAGACCCGTCGCCGGCCGGCCCGCAGAGCTCTGGGCCCACCACTGAGGCGTCCATGAGCATCAGCGCGGCGCGGCGAGCCGAGTTCGTTGGCATCAGCGGCCGCGCTGTGCTCGGCGCCATCACACGCCGTCGTAGCGCAACCCAGACGGTCGCCAGCGCCTCCGCGGCCTCCGGCGAGCCCCCCACGGACGCCAGCGGCTGCCCCACACGCGCAGAAGGTTGCGGGGCAGCCCCACACGTTAAGTATGGCCCTCTCCAAGGAGCAGATGCAGGTCATCGCGCGCAACGCGACGCTGCGAGGCAAGACCCCAGATACGAGTAGAAGGAGCACGCCCAAGAACTCCAGACCGAACAGCGCCGCGTCTACGGGTAGGAGAGTCATGGAGACGACGCGACGGCCGACGACGCAAGAATATGCTGGTTTGACAGCACGACCCAAGGACGACGAAGTAGTACTAGTCTGCCCCGAGAACACGGTGCCCGGCGAAGCGCTCTTCTTCCGCGACGGTGGATTGAAATGCAAGACCAAGGTCCCGCCAAACGTGCGACCCGGGCAAAGGTTCAAGGTCCGAAAGTCCGAATGCTCCGTCAACGGCCAGCCCGCCAAGAGACCGCCGCGACCGTCGCGGGCCCAGTCGGCGCCGTCGCGACGAGACCCGAAGCCCAAAGCCTTCCAAGCGCCCCTCAATTTCCCGGAAAAGAAGCCTCCGGCCGACCCCTACAGTGACATGGACAAGAAGGACCCGTACCGAGATCCCTTCGTGCGCGACCTGCCGAACGTGACCTGGAAGGACAAGCAGCTCATCGAAGAGTACAAGAAGCGGCGCGATGCGGGTCTGGTTACTGATGAGGCGTATTGGCAGGAGCAGGGCTTTAAAGCGGTGGGCGACCCCTCGAAGATCTCGGAAAAGAAGAAGAAGGACTACGGCTTCGGCGCGCCGAAGTGGAGTCCCTACTACCGTAGTAATCAAACGAAGGAGCAGATCGAAGCCATTGCTGCTGCGCCTGTGGAGTCGGCTCTCGGCGACCAGGAGTGGTGGGAGCAGTTTGGGTTTAAGGGGCCGTTTCGGAGGAGAAGAAGCGGGACTACGGGAATGGGGTGCCGGGCTGGTCTCCTTATAGTCGCGTTCGATCAGGTGGCCCGTTGGTTCGAACCGGTCTCCCGGCGGACGCGTACTGGTTCAGCCAGTTCGGCTTCAAGATGGGCCAGGTCTCGGAGGAGAAGCGCGACTACGGCTTCGGCATCCCCTTCTGGTCGCCGTACAACCGCCCTAAAGGTGGACAACGCGCGGCGTCGGCGCCCCACGCGCTCGTAGTCGTCACAAGGACGACGGCGCGTAAGTCACAAGGACAAGAACATTAGCTAAACAAAGGGGTCGCGTCTACGGCGTGGAGCGGGTCGCCGCGGCGCAAAATCGCGTCGACGGCGCGGACCAACGTCGCCTCGTGCAGCCTCCACTTCACAACGCCAAAACTTCCCCACGAGCAAACCCCTCGCGCCGCAGGTAGTCCGTCACTTGACTACAACCGCTCACATCCAATGAAGTCAACTTCAGACAACCTGTCGACAGGGCATCAATCCCGGCGTCGGTCACGTTGCGGTTGCCGTGGAGCGAGAGCCACGTCAGATTGGGACAGCACTCACCGAGCGCGAGCGGCGCTTCATCGTCGACCGCGACGCACCAGCTCAAATTCAAAATTTCCAGCTTTGCGGCTGCCGCGCGCGCTATTTTCGCAATTGCAGAACCATCGACGCCGCGGCTCCCGGTGCAGTCGAGGCGCCTTAAGTCAAACGCTCGAAGGCGACCGTACATTGATAGTCCAGCGTTGGCGTAGCACACGAGGCCCGTCAGTTTCAGGGAAGCAAGAGTCATGAGAGACGCGTCGGTGAGCTCCGGGCACCTTGTAACGTCGAGGAAATGTAATTGAGGAGCGTGCTCGACCAGAGCCTTGATGCCCGCGTCGCTAATTAACGAGCAGCCGGAGACGGAGAGCTCTTGTAAGCTACTGGGCAGAGCCGCCAACGCGTCGTCACCCAACCGGACCTGCCGGAACAGCCCCCGACGCCGAGCCGGCGGCAGTTTCCTAGTAATCTTGAGACTGTTGCCGGGTCCGCGTCCGGCACGCCATTTAAGTTTATGTGCTTTAATGTAGCGTGCTGAGTGTCGGCGACGGCGTCGAGGATCGATGCGGCGCGGCAGAACTCGAGATTTAATGAAACGAGGCGGTGTTTCTCCAGGAGTTGTGGGAAGAGTGCTGTCGCTTTTGTCGCTCCTAGCTTGGAGTAGAGCGGTCGCGCGTCGAGCTCGTCGACGACGACGCTCTCCCGGACGATTTTGCTCGTCGCTTGGGCTCTGCCCTTGCATTGTAAAGACGTGAACGGGAGGATCAGCGGCAATGCGGCGTCGAGCGGCGTCGTAACCTCTGCGGCATCAGTGTTGTCTGCAGGGGTCGCTTCCATCGTCGACAGCCGTGCTCAATTCGGTTCCAACGGATGTCTGGGATGTAGTACTGCTGCAAGAGCGACTGATAAAAACAAATTGCTAAGGTAAGGCAGCCGTAGCTAGCGGCATGTAAGGCACTAGCCAGGTTTTGCTAGCTCCCGCCGCTGAAGCTGGAGCTGGGCTAACGCCCCAGCGTGCCGCGGCATAGGCATATTCTTAAAAAACGCAGCTCCGAGCGGCCACCAGCGTGAGAAGCGTCAGTTCGCCCCTGTTTTCGAGTTGGAAACTTTGAAGCAGCCTTGCGCTGAAGCTGAGTCATATATCGGTCTACAGACGCCACGGCATTTGTGACGGCTCACGGATAAGCTGGTCCGGTGCCGCCGCAACAGCTCCGTCGAAAGAAACGAAGAATCATGGGCGGTCTCCGCAGCCTCTGGTGGCGAAGAGCGGCCGAGCACCACAACGCCCAGCAGACGCGCATGTGGGCCGAGTACCAGTCGCGGGGCTATGGGGAACAACAGACGACGGTCCGGCCGCGCCGGCGCCCGCGCACGGAGCCCCAGGACCCGGTGTTGTTCGGCGTGCTCATGGCCCTTGCGATCGGCGTCGCGTGTGTCCTGACGCTCGAGCCCACGACCTGCCCCTACGGCGCGAAACAGCTCCTCGCGGCGCGCGAGCCCTGGCAGACGGCGAATAGTACGACGCCGCCGCGCTGGGCCGACCTCAACGCGACGATCCAGAACGGCTTCACGCGCTGCGGGAAGTACGCGAACGACACGGATTTATTTGTGGACGATTCCAATGAAGGCGCGGGCACGACTTATGGCTACGCCCGTGAAGACGTGGAGGCGTTGGTAGAGAGGGCCCAAGCCGTCGTGGAAAAGCGACAATACGGCTCGCGCCCGAACGACGCGCACTTCCTCGAGGCGCTCGTGGGCCACGTGGCCAACGGGTCGTCGGTGCTGGTCGTCGGCAGCGCTGAGCCCTGGCACGAGGCCGTGTGCCTCGCTCTGGGCGCTTCAAGAGTGACGACCGTCGACTACGGTTCAAGAAAATACGAGCACCCGCAACTGGACCAGGTCAATGCGAGCTTCTGGAATCAACTAGACGACGCGAATCTAGGATACGACGTCGTTGTCTCCGCTTCATCGCTGGATCATGATGGACTGGGCCGCTACGGCGACCCCATCGCGCCGGACGGCGACCTCCTGACGATGCGGTTATTACTAAGAGCGCTCGCGCCAGGAGCTAAAGTTATCCTGAGCGTGCCGGTGGGGCCCGACAGGATTATTTGGAACCTGATGCGCATATATGGAAAAGACCGCCTCGCGCGATTGACAGACGGCTACGACGTCGTCGAAAAAGAATAGGCTACGACTCCACGAAACTAGACGAAGCGCCCGAGAACGTGCTACGGACGTACGAGCCGGTGTTTGTATTAAGCGTGCCTGACCAGATTTGCCTGGAGGATGCGTTCTGGTGCAACTTTCAAAAAAGGACGGTCTTCGGCCAATCCGTCGTCACGGTGGTGACGGTGGTGGTGGTGGCGCTCATGGTCCTGTCCGTCGCGCGGGATTTGCGGGCGGGCAAGTACCTCGCGGCGGGGGCGACGCTCGTCATGAGCGCCATTGCTGCGGTCTATGGGCCGGTCGCGCTCTTCTGTCTGCCCGTGCATATCTACATCCACCGACCGGAGCGGCCGAAGGTCGTCGACTTCGGCCGCGCGCCGCGACTCGGGTGACGCGCGCCGCGCCGCAGCGACCATCGCAAGAAGCGACGAAGGAGACGCTATGACGCCCGGCGACGCCTACTGGGTAGGCGTCGCCCGGCCGAGGAAACCCGCACTCCGCCTCCGTTGTCGTAAACACTTGTACTATCTTACCGTGGTGTCCCCCGACGCGTCGTCCGCGTCTTCGTCCTCGTAGTCCTCCTCACTAGAATAGTCCTCGGGGTGGAGGAGCCGCCCGACGCCGGACTCCGACGACTCGAGGCCGCCGCCGCGAGTCTCGAGGAGCGCGATGAGGGCTCTCAGGTTGCCTTCGTCGTCGGCCGTCACGCGGCCCCAGCCACCGCCCTCGCCGGCCAGTTCCCACGCGACCGTCCTGAGAGCCGGGCAGCCCTTCACGAGCTTGAGCACTTCCGCGGCGCCGAGCGCCGGGACGCACGACAGATTCGCGGCTCGCAAACTCGCCGCGCACCTCCCCTTCAGCACGACGTCGACGACGGCGGGCGTGAGCGCGTCCATCGACGCGACGTTGAGCTCCGCGAGGCCGAAGCTCGCCAGGACCCGGAAGCACTCGTCGCCGTCGTTGCCGCAGTGGGGGAGGGAGATACGCTCGAGCGTCGGCCGCGTCGCGTGTAGCGCCTCGTAGAAGGGGCGACCGAGGCACATCAGCGACGGCAGGGCGAGCTCGACCAGCGCCGGACAGGCGCGTACAAGTTCGAGGATCAAGTCCGGACTGATCGCCGTCCTACCCATCCTTAGCGCCACGAGCCGCCCGGGCAGCGGCGACGCGAGGAGCCACTCGACGAGCGCCAGACTCACCACGCAAAAGTCCAAGTCGATCTGGTCCGCATTCGTACAGGTATGCAGCGCGCGCTCGATGCGGTCGAAGCGCGACGGGATGACGTGCGACCCGTGGCCGTGGCTGAAGAACTCGAGGCAGCGCAGGTTCGGGAACGCGGCCGCGTAACTCTGCGCGAAATCAACCAGTGTGGCGGGGGCGTTTGTAATTCCTCACAATCTCACAATCATTCTCGAGCACAAGCGACGTCGACGCGATGTTTTGCGCACTGGCCCGGACCTCGACCGCGCTGCCGTTGCACGGTAGCTTCACGACCTCGAGCAGCGGGCACGCTTGCGATATCTTGGTGGACAGGTCCTCGACGTCTGCCGTCTCGATGTTCGGCACGTCGATGACGCAGACGAGCGTTTGCAGCAACGGGCACGCGCGGCACATCTCGAGGAGGCGCGCGTCCGTGACGGCGCAGCGGTAGAGGCACAATTTCTGGAGACCTCCCGCCGTTTCCGTGATGGTAGATTGCAGCGCGGGGAGGGCCGCGTCGGCCGCGCAGAAGCTGACGAGCTCTCTCGCCCCGCTGCCGAAGATTCTTCCTTCCGCCTCGATGTTGCGCGGCTCGGCCAGCGCGTCGAAGATCATCTTCGCGAAGCGGTCGTCGGTTTGTATGGAGCGATGCACTGCAGCGCTCGAGGACTTGTTGCACTGTCTTAACGCAAGCAGATCGTTGCGCGGCAAGTACTTTGCAATTAGGGGCACCAGCTCTTCAGGCAGGTCTGTGAGGGACATGATTGCTGTTTTCGTGCGTTTTTTGGCGCGGAAGCGGTGCGGTGGACTCGATGCGTCTTCCAACGTGCTTGGAGTCAAGAACGCTTGCCTCTGGTGAGGTGCTAGGACTGAATTAGGACCCTTGCAACCGGAGACGTTTTCGGACTCGTCTTTTATGCGATTTCATGGCTAGTCTCGGGAACGTATTACTCCCGAGTTTAATTTTTCGCAAGTTAAATGCGATCCTCTGTCTTGCTAGTGTCTTACACGACGCTAGATAAATATTGCTCTGCCTTTGCAAAGCGCTTGACTTAGGCGTCCGCACGGCTTTAGCTCAGGCTCCAAGCTGCGCAGACACATCAGAAGGCTGCGGACGACCGCTCGTGCAAGCACGAAGTGCCAGGTCGACCGGTGCGCCGCGTGAGGCAAAACAGGCGATATCGACAAAAAACGCACGTACAGATGAAGGTCCGCCAGCACTCCCTCCCGGTGCTCCAAAATTTATTGAAGAGGGACCCGTCCGCCTACCGCGAAGAGTTCGAGGCCATCTGGAGGCAGTACCTCGCGGCATTGGAGGCGTTTCGATTGGGAGGCGCGTCGCAGAAGAAGACGAGAGGGGACGACGAAAGAAAATTAGGGGATCTGGCGACCTTCGTCGCCCACTGCGGCGTCCACTACAAGGAGGCGTCGAAGCGGTTCGCCACGGACCTCGTAGCACTCCTCAAGGACCGCTGCGCGACGTTACAGCCGGATTTACGATTACGTCTAGCGCAAGCTGCTGCTTTAGCTCGAAGCAAGGGTTTACTGGATCCCCTGGTCCTAGCTGATCTTTGTTTTGAATTAATAAGAAGAGTACGAGATAAAGCCTTAAGGCAGTTCCTCGCGGACCACGTGGTCCGCGACTGCAAGAAAGCTTCGAGCGGCACGTTAGGTAGGAACCTGAGACGCTGCGTCTTCAAGGCGGCCGAGGATCAGTCGGAAGCTAATTCTGCCGCATCTGCAAGAGTAGCGGTAGACGTCCTAGTAAGGTTGTACGCTTGTGGATCGTGGACCGACGCGGCCACAGTTAATTGTTTAGGAAGGTGCGCCGCGGACGAACGAGCACGAGTCGCTCTCGGGGCGGTCTACTTCTTCCTAGGTGTTGATAGAGCACCAGTGTTAGATTCCGAATCGTCTGAAAACGAGAACGAGGGCGAAAAAGGTAGAGACCTGAAAAATGCTCTCAAAGCGGTGGACGAGCACAAGCACTCGAAGAAGACGCGGGCGCGCGCGCGGCAGACGAAGCGCGCGAAGAAGGCCGCCAAAAAGAAGGCCCTCGGGAAGTCGGAACGGGCCGAACCAAAGTTTCCCGCGATGCAGCTGCTCGACGATCCCCATCGCTTGTGCGACGCGTTGTTAGCTCGTGCAAGAAGGCAAGTGGATGCTTTTGAACAGAGAGTCGCTCGGTTAGATTTATGTAGTCGCGTGGCCTGTACGCATCGCCTGCAGCTCGTGGCGTTTTATTCCTATATGAGGAGATACCTGAAGCCGTCGCAAGAGCAAGCGCCGCGACTCCTAGTTTTGTTCGCGCAAGCGTGCCACGAGCTGGTGCCGCCGGACGAGCTCGTACCCATTATTCGACACGTCGCCGACGCGTTCGTTTCTGATCGGAACGCTTCCGAGGCCATGGCGCTGGGTATCAATGCCTTGAGGGAGGTATGTGGACGGTGCCCCGCCGTGTTGGACGAGCCGGAGATGCTTGGACTAGTTAGAGATTTAGCCGCTTACTCAAAACATAGGGACAAGTCGGTTGTGGTCGCTGCGAGGGGCTGGATCAATATTGTAAGAGAGCACCACCCCCAGCTCCTGCAGAAGAAGGACCGCGGTAGAGATAAAGCTCGCTCGAAGGCGACACCGTTGTCGTTCGGCGCTGACGTTGCTACGTCATCAGTGCCGGGCGAGGACCTGTTGAGGTTGTACGAGCGGGGGCAGTTGCCCGAGGAGTTCGAGGACGTCGTGGAAGCGTGCAACGACCTGGAGGGCGGCGGCGATGGCTGGGTTGATGTGAGTGATGGGGAGGAAGACGGTGCGGCGGCGGCCGACAATGATAAAGACGGCTGGGAGGACGCCGACTCCGGCTCCGATGATGAAGAGGACGAGGACGGCTGGGTCGACGTGGACCAGGGTTCCGATAGTGACGCCGAGAGTAATGCTGGAAGCGACGACGACGGCGACGCCGACGAGGAAGAGGAGGTAGCGCCCGCCGCGCGCGTGCTGTCGGCGGAGGACTTCGCGCGCATCAAGCTGCTCAAGGCGCGGGCCGACGAGCTCAAAGGCACGGCGACAAATCGGGGCCTGCTGTCCGGCGCCGACATCGTCCCAGAAGCCGTGAAGAGAAGGACGACCGTCGAAGAGCGGAAAGCACGCCAAGTCTTGGACCGAGAAAAGTTCCAGCTGAAGACGCACGCCGGCGGCAAGACCAATAGTGAAAAGAGACGCACGAAGAACTACTTGATGGTGCAGAAGAAGAAGTCGCGGCTGAACGGTCTGAAAAAGAGGAAGTTGGGGAGCGGCAAGGGCGGCAAGCAGCAGCTCGGGCGGGACAAGCGGAAGCGGCGGCGGCTGTAAGTATCTTGTCTCATGTGCGGGCGTCGCGGCGACGGCGTGGGGGAGTTGTACGCCACCGATGCTAGAAAGTAGACTTAGTCACGCGTAGCCCGCTAACAATGAGGCGAAGGAGTCGGTGGCCTTGGGCTTCGGCTTGAACGTTCTACCTGTCCCGGACTCCATGCGGTGGTAGGTCCAGCAGTGGTTCTGGTCTACATGTATAAACTTGTTGAACTCCAACGCGCACTCCGTGACGGCGTTGCGCACCGACTCGTAGTGGCCGTAGTCGTCTCCTACTAATATGGCGTCAGGGAATGCTCGTAGGCACGCCTGGATGTCCGCCTTGCACGGCGCGTAGTGGTGGTCCGCGTCGATGTAGATGATTTGGGGTTTGATGCCCTTGTCCTTTAGTACTTTGACGCCCGCCGTCGTCTCCATCTTTAGAGGTACCACTTGATCGCGAAACGACCACAGATTCGCCAAAAATGTATCCCATAGAGGATGGTTATTCAACAGATTCTCGAGCTTCCGGTCGCCCATCGTGCTGTAGTGGTCCCGTTGCTTGTCTAGGATGAAAGAATCGTCCCATAGATCGACCGCGTACACCGCGGCGTCCGGACACCTTTCACAGAGCCACTCCGTGGAGCTACCGTACCAGCTCCCCAGTTCCAGTATTACTTTCACTTCACCGACATCTGCCAGTACCCTTTCGAAAACTCTTTCATGGGTGGGTAGGAACCAGCCGTGCCGGTATCGCGGCTCCCGCGGTCGGCCGCTCGGCCAGCCGATCCCATTATCGAGATCCCGCTCCAGCTCGATCTTGACCCGCTTCTTCTTCTTCCGTCTTGAATCGTCTTCTTCGCGTTCGCGTTTCTTTTTTGGGTCTATTATATTTTCAGTGGGCGGTGGCCCGGGCGGCATTGGTGGCAGCACATTCTCGGGGGGCGGCGGGCCCGGTGGTGGCGCTGGCATCTTTGCGGGCGACCCCGGTTTCGTGGGCGAGGTCGGTGTCGACATCGCTGCGATGGCGTGCGGCTGCGGCGTCACAGTGCAATCGATTTGTGAGAGCTCACACGTCGCCTAGCGAGCGAAGCTGGTTGAACCAATGATGCCGTGCGTAGAGGTACTTTCGGCGACGCGCAGCGAGCTGTAGACCAGCGCTTGCGGCTCGACTGTCGGCAAGAGCAAGCGAGCTAGCGGCCTGTAAAGACACTAGCAAGCTCTCCTATTCCCGCGGGTCGAGACTAACTAATTTACCGCATACGATTCCAATTCACAGAATCGCAAGTTTATTTGGGGCATCTAAGGAGGGTGTCCTGGGGCCGGCGGCGCCGCGCGCCTCAAGGCGGGCCCGGCGAGCCGCACTCGGTGCAGCCCAGGGTCTCGTCCGGGAGGCACTCGACCGGCTCGCCCTCGGCGCGGAACGAGTAGACGTAGATCGCCTTCCCTTCGAAGACGGGGATGAATATCTCGGTCACGCCGTCGGCGCCCGTGCGGTCGTAGCGCGTCTCGACGGCGCCGAGCGTCGAGATCGTCACGCCGGGCCGCACGTCCGTCTGCGTCTTGCACGTGTCTCCGAACTTGACGTTTATGTCGAAGATGACGTGGTCCTCGTACTCCAGGTCGCCGGTCACCGGACCCTCGACCGGTGTGAGGATCCAGACCTTCCGGCTTCGTCGCCGCCGACGACGATGCAGGGGCGCGTGGAGGGGTCCGCCTCCTGCGCGCGGCTCGGGTAGAACGCCTTCGCCTTGCCGGGCGCGAGGCGGCTCGAGCGCCGCCTGCCACGACGGCTGCGGAAAGATCCCGTCGAAGAGAATCGTCGTCGTCAGGCGTCCGCGAACAGGTCGCCGGCCGGCTGCGCGATCGCGTAGACCGCGCCCGCGATGGATTCGGGGAAGGCTGGGCAGTTGTCTTGCTGGTGATTGGTCGCCAGCCAGCACATCTAACTTCCCGTCGAGGTCCAGGTCGACGATCTCGATGCCGAAAGGCCTCCCTCGACCGTCCGAGATCGTGGCGCTCCGGATGTTGTGGGCGTCCGTCGCGGCCCAGCCGCCGCCGGCGGCGCCGTAGAGCGTGATCTCGCTGCCGAAGAAGACGCGTCGCCACGATCTCCTCGGTGCCGTCGCCATTTAAGTCCGCCGCCTGCAGGAAGATGTCGGGGGCGGCGGGCCAGGGGCCAATCGCAGGGGCCGAGACGAGCACGGTCTCTTCCCAGGGGAACGCATCCGTGCCCGGGTTCCGGAACCAGACGAGCTCGCCCCGGGTGTTCGCGTCCGGCGGCCCGGCGGGCCAATTCGACCGCACCGTCACGACGTCGTCGTCGCCGTCGCCGTCCATGTCCAAATACACGACGCGGTGGTAGAACCAGTCGCCGCCGCCGGAGATGTTCTGCTCCTCATGCGTGGCCATGTTGATGACGCTGATGCGGCCGGGCCGCGCGCCCGGGTTCAGGAAGCCCTGGCAGACGACGAGCGCCTCGAAGGGGAAGACTCCGGCCGGCGCCAGCTCGGCCTCGTTGGGCCACTTGGGCACCGTCGGTCCGGTCGGCTCGGTGAGCACCTCGACGGGCACGGGATCAACAGTATATGGGAACGACGCGTCGGCGTCGAGCATCGCACGCGCCACGAGGTCCGGGCTGAAGAAGTCGAACGTCGGCGGCGGCGGCGGAACGGCGGCGGCGGTGTGAACACGACTTCCTGCAGATTGAAGAACGACGTGATCGTGAGCGCCTGGCCGTCCGCGTACTCGTCGACGTGCAGGAACGCCGGATTAAACTCGAGCTCGAGCACGCCGCGCGAGTAGAGCTCCGGACAGCCCTCCTTCCGCTCGTAGGAGCTGAAGCCGCTGGTGAGTCCTAGCGCTAAGGCCGTGAGAATGAGACGCATCTTTTCCTTCCGCAAGATTGCTCAACGCAAGGCGGATGCCGCGATCTTTCAGCTTACTTTGTTGGGTTTTCGACACGAATCCCGTCGTATTGAACGCTCGTCGGTATCAAGCGCACTGCGAGATACTAATTCTGGACGTTTGGGACCCTCGCGTCGCTGGCACACTGCAAAAGGACGCAGCAATCTTGCAAAGGTGTCCCGAAACCCGTCAGTTAATGTTAGCGGCGGACTAATACCAAGCACGCACGCCAGCGTAAAAAACGATTACGATACAACCAACAAAGGATTACAACACTAACGCACCACCAACAAGACGCGCCGCGCCGCCGCCGCGAAACCCCGGCGCGACTGAAGCCACGCCGGCCGCCGCGCCGCGAAGCGCCCGGAAATAGCCGAGGCGACGCAACGAGACATAGAAGCCAGCCGCGGCCGGCGGCCGACCAGACCGGGCGCGTAGTGCGCGTACTTCGCGGAGTCCGTCAGCGCCAACTTTCCGGAAGAAGGCGGCACGACGGGTTCGGTGAGCATGCACCAGCACGTGTCCTCGACGAGCTCGACGCCGAACGCGTCGAGGGCTTTCAACGCGTCGCTCGAAGCTTTTCGTCGCGTGGCGCCGCCGAGCGTCGCGACGACTCGCACGGCGTCGTGCTTCTTCTCGCCTGCGACATATGACGCCAAGGCCTCCAACTCATCCAATGATAAATGAGGGCTCCCGAGCGCTATCAAATCGACGTCGCCTTCGCCTTTACATAAATCGGCCCAGGCCGTCGCGAGGTCGCCTTCGCTCAATGTCATGGACGGCCGGGGCCGCTCGATCAAACCGATACGAGGCGTCCACGGCGCGTGGAAGAGCGGCGCTCCACTGGTCGTGCCGAAGGCCGCGGCAAACGCCTTGAGGTCGTCTCGGGAGGGCGACGCCTCCAACCTTACATAAGGAATTTTGGAACCGGCCTGCAGGCCCACCACATAACCCAGGAGCGGCCAGAAGTCGTTCTCGCCCGCACTCAGGTCACACACAATATCTACCGATGCGTCCCGCTCGATGTGAGCTCCCGCTAGCGGCGCCCTTCCGGTAAGAGCGCGACACGCGTCCAAATAATCGGCGTATTTTTGTGTTTTCGCACCAAGCACGGAGTTGGCGTAGACGACGGCGTTGCTCTCGCCCCACGCTACATGTGTGGACTGGGAGGGCGCCGACTCTAGCAAGTAGGGCGCGCACGTGAAGCTGTCAGTGCAGCCCAAGGCGACATACGCGTCGGCGACGCGCGACGCGGGCTCTCCCAGTTCCTCAGAAACGCCCAGGCGGCGCCAGTTGCGGCGGTCCACCGAACAACTGTTGGTGGTCGTCGGCACTTTGACACTACCACCGAGCTCGACGAGCTTCTCGGCGAAGGCGAGGCCGCCCGGCCCGACGTAGGTACAAGCGTCGATGTGCGCCGCGGCGACGTCGACCAGTGATGCCGCCCCTTGGATCCTCGCCGTTTCGACGACGATCCTCATGGCCCGCTGCACCGCGGGGCCATTTGCACCGTCCAAAGCGGCTTGGTCCGCTTCTGTTAATTGAGGGAGTGGTAGTGCTGCTGTGTCTGCCGTCACTGAAACGAATTCGCCGTCCAAGCTTTCCAACGCGTCGAAATCCGTACACGCCAAGATGAGTGGCGGGATCGCACCGAAGAACTCGCGCGCCACCAGGGCGCCGACGGCCACGACGGCGTCGCGGTCTCTCAACACGATCGCCCTCGGGGCCGTGTTGTTCAGGACGAGCTCGAGCACGATCTGCGACGCCGTGCAGCTCCCTCTTCCGGAAGGAATGGCCAGGATGCTATCGGTGATTCGTCTCCCGCACAACGGGTGCCTCTCGTCGATAACTTTGCCACTGACGGGATCGACGCCGCCCCAGAAGCTCAGGCCCGTGCCGCTGAACGCGAGGCGGCCGGTGAGTTGTCGTGTGGCGCCGGCGACGAGGGCGGTGCCTTCTACGATGGCGGTGCTTTTGCTTGCCAGTGTTTGGGCTGCCATTTGGTGCGAGCGGCAGACGTCGTCGCTTTCCAGCTCAGCGCTGCGCTGTGATCAATGGTATCCGTGCGTCCTTGTCGCAGCGTCTGGAGAGCGGTGCGGCGACTCGCGCTGAGTTAGCACACCATCGGCTTTTGCTCTGCCTGCACAGCAAAAGTGCTCTGGGCTGTAGGCCATCTAGCGCCTTAGACAGCAAACGAGGTTGTTGACGCACCGTTCCGTACGTGCTCTTGTAATTGCGCAGCGCTGCGTTCGGCTCGTGCCGCAGCTGCGGAGCAAATCATCTCAGAGCACTGGCACTCTCGCTTGCAGAGCCGTGAAGCGACGCGCGTAGAGCCCCGCAAGCATACATCAAACACATCGCGTCGACTCGGCACGTCGCCACCGCACGGATGGCGCTCCGCATCCTGGTCGCGGCCCTCGCCGCGGGCGCACGCGCGTTCGTCTCGCCGCGCCGACGCTGTCGACGCCGCGACGCCCGCCGCCGCGACCAATGACCACGACGATGGCCGCGCGCATCCCGTGGCGCACGGTCTTCGTCTGCGAGTACACGGCGCCTCTCATAGTATTTCCCGTCGTGGCACGAAGCGGGCCCTTCTCGACATTAGCGTCGACGCTCTGGACCGTGCACTTCGCGAAGCGGCTCCTGGAAACGTTATTCGTGCACAAATTCAGCAAGGGCACGATGCCTCTCACGAATTTATTTAAAAATTGCGGGTACTATGGAGGCGCGGCGGCGTTGGTCGGATGGGACGTGAGCCGGCGCGGCCCCTACAGCGCGCAGCTCGCGAAACTCTTCGCGCAGCTTTCAACAGAGACGAAAATATTTGTCGGCGCGTGGGCCCTCTGCGAGGTGCTGAACCTATATACGCACCTCCACCTGGCTTCTCTCAGAAGCGATGGGTCAAGAGAAGCAAAAATCCCTACCGCGTGGCCCTTCCGGCGCCTCTGCTCGCCGAACTACTCGTTCGAGATCGGGTCGTGGATTTGTTATTCCCTGGCGACACAGTCTCTGGGAGCTTGGGCGTTCACGGCTCTGGGCGCGTTGCAGATGGGGATCTGGTCAAAACAAAAACTGAAGCGGTACAAGCGCAAGTTCAAGGACGAGGAGGCGTTCACGGCGACGCACGCGCTCGTGCCGGGGGTGTTTTGATGGCGGCGGGCGTTGGGTAATTGTAGATCTAGTTCTTGGGAGGCGCTATGCGTTGATTCTATGCTTGCCACGCAGACCTGGCTCCGCGTAAAGCTGCGCAGACAACAAGTCCGAGCTCTCCTCCTGTGCGGCCTGGGCGTCCTCATCGATCGTCAAAACACTCAAACGTCTCGCCAAAGTCAAGACGACACGCGAGAGACCGTTGGCCGGCGCGATCAAGCCCCCCGTGCGCTCAAAAGCAAAATCCCTGTTCCTAGCTCTGTTCCTAACTGGTCGCCGCGGAGCGGGTCGGCACGCCTCAAAACCACCGCCGCGGGACCGCCGAGGAGTGCCCTGCGCCGCGCCGCGCGCCGCTGGCCGCCCGGACGCGCGAGGGAAAACAGGCGGCGGCCGCGGCCGGTCGACGTCGGATCGAGTGACTCACCCACCCACACCGCCGACGCGCGCGAGAGCCACTCCCGCGAACCGGTCGGACTGACCCCCCGCGCGCGCAGGTTCCAACAACTCAAGAGAAAAGCACAAAAAAAACCATGGCGAACCTCATCGAGACCGCGATGCACGTCCTGAGCTACTTCTGCGCGCCGGCGGCGTCCGCGGTCGACGGCGCGCGCTCACGCGGGCCCGCGCAGGCATCTTCGTCATCTACGGGTTGTATGTAATGCAGGACCGCCTGCGGCCGGGCCAGAACCCGAACAAGAACGGCAACAACGTGGGCTTCGGCATGCCGGGCTCGATCGTGGACATCATCACGATCTCGCTCGTCGTGGGCTTCTTCAACGGCCTGTCCAACTTCGTCGTGTTTATTGGAGGCGGCGAGGAGGCCCTGACGGGCAAGACGAAGCTCCAGGCGGCGATCCTTTCCGCCACGCTCAGTGAGGAAATCAACAAGTGCGTCAGGCCGGCCTGGATGTATTATTTACTATTCTGGCCGTCTCGACGCAGCGCGAGAGTGCTTGGCGTCCTCACACGAGGCGTCTTAGGCTTACTCACCCGAACGTTTGATTTCCACACAGGCCACGCTCTTCTTCTTCTCCACGGTCTACGCCTTCAACGCGATCCGCGCGCAGAACCGCTTCGGCTCGGAGTACAAGGCGACGAAGAAGCACTGGAAGGACTCGAACCCGCGCGCGAACACGGTCGCCGCCTTCTTGCTCATTGAGTTGGTGATCACGACGATCTTGGCGGTGCTCGCGGCCGGCGTCCACGTGCCCATCGTCGGCTCGTCGGACTCGGCGGCCAAGAAGGAGGACCGCAAGGAGGACGGCGCGCCGCCGGTCGCCGAGGAGCAGGCCTAGAGCCGCGCTCTTTCGCGGGGCCTCGCCGTCGGCTCCGGCCTCGTCCTGAACCCATCCACCACTCCCATCCCCCGGCCCGTGGCGGCCCTCGTGTTAGGCGCCGTCGCCGTTACGCGCGTTGCTCGCCATCAGTTCAGGCATGGCTTGGGGCGACGGCGTGCTGGTCGACGACGACGCCATCGCCGCGACTCGTGTGCACAGTTGATTTCCCACAAACTTACGTCACGATAGCCCCGGATCGAGGGACGCCGCCGGCCGCGGCTCGGGCGGCGGCGCGGGCGGCGTCAGTAAGGCAGCGAGGCCTTTTGGCGCCGGCTTCGCAGAGGCCGCGGCCATCTCTATCCTAGCTTCTGCCCTTGCCGCTTTGCGCTCCAGACGCGCAGGCAGGCGCGCGACCGCCGGTAGAAACGACCGCGCCGCGGTGTACATCCCAGAATTCCGATCGGCCACGTCCGCCACGATCGTCTCGGACAGCGCCAAGGCAAGGCGGTCGCGGTCACGCCGACGAGCACGGCGCCGCCGGCTGCTCCTCTATCTAGAGCACAAACGACCGCAACAGTTGCCGCACAGAACGCTCCCAGAGTCCGCAGCACGACCCAGTGGCCCGAGGGGAAGCGCGGCCCCGCGCCCGCCGCCCGTCGTTGCGCTCGGTATTCATGCAGTCTTTCCAAGTCCGCGCGAGCGCCCAGAGGCGTCGGCGGACACCGAGCGTCAGCCAGAGCCGCGGCGCAGTCCGCCAGCGGGTCGACGAAGCGCTGCTTCTCATTTGACTTCGGACGACGCCCGCGCCGCTGCGTGTCGTCTATGGACGCCTCTAGTCGTCGACAGTGCGCGGCCGCCGCCGCCAATGCTCTTTGAAAGTAGACTTCCGTCTCCGGCGCATCTAAATCGTTGAGGCCGCCTTCCAATAGTTCGGCGGCGGCGAGTTCCGCCCCGACCGCATGTAATTGGGTTTCTTGCCGCGTCATCGCGGCTCCTAAAGTCGACCCCAGTAGAACGGAGTATAAAACACCCAACACAGCCAAGGCGGCCTGCAGCGGCTCGGAACTTACATTTAGTTCCTCCGTGAGCTTGTGGGCGTACTTCGAGATGGCGTCGGCCGTGACTAGGTATAGAGAGCCGCAAACAACGCCCAAAATGACGCACCACGCTAAAACGTTCACGACCGCACCGGCCGCCGGTTGACCGCCATCTAACTCCTCCAATTCGTTTTCAGTGCGTAATAAGGCTTCGCTCCGATCGAAAAAGTCTCCATGTCGCGCGCTGTCGCTGTTCGACGCTCCGCCGAGCTTCCGTATGACGTTCGAGGCGCCGCGCATGGCCGTCACGCCGCCTCTTGGTAAGTCCAGGGCTGCTGCGACGCCCATCATCCAGAGGTACATGCTGCGTCGCATCGTCGACGACGACTGCGCGCGATGATGATGATGCAGGCCTGTGTGCTTGCTTTGCACAGCACACGTCGGCTGGCGTTTTGTACACTTTCCGCCCCGTTCAAGCACGGTCCTCAGATGCCTTTCGACTGATTAATCGTTCGAATATCTATGGTTACGTCCACTGGAGGCAGCTTTGCATGACCATGTGCATCACACAACCTCCACCACTCGTGCGCCCGGCGTGCCGCTCAGCTCTCTTCTTGCGAGACGGATACTTGCATCCGCAGCAAGAATCTCACGCCCGTGCAAGGCCTCGCTTGCTAGTGTCTTAGGCCGCTAGCCTCAAAAACGCGCGCGCGCGAAGCGGCGGCTCGACGGTGCGTGCGGTGCTTCACGCGTGATAAAAACACTGTCTGCACAGCGCTCATACAAGTTTTGAAGCGCTGCTTGCGTTTCGCAGCTCAGACAAGAAGTGCTGTAATCAGCAGCACTGGCATCGATCCCTGCGCGGCCCGCGAACGCGCCGTCGCCGCGACATAACAAATGGACCACTGGCAGAACACGGAGCAGCGCGAGGACAAGTACGGCGACCACGGCGGCGACCACCAACAATACCTGCAGCAAAAGCGCCGAAAGCTCGACGACCAGCGAAGGCGAACGGAAGGGAACTGGTTCGCCGGCTGCGTCGTCTGGATCGACGGGCTGACGGACCCGCCGGCGGACGACCTCGAGCAGCTAGTCGTGGCGGGCGGCGGCCTCGTCTGCGATTCTCGGGACCGGCGCGCGACGCACATCGTGGCGGTCAATATGACGGCGGCGCAGACGAAGAAGCTGAAGGCGCGGAAGCGGGGCTTCGCCAAGCCCGCCGTCTGTCCGCAGTGGGTCGTCGACAGCGCGGCGCGGCGCTGCCGGCAGGACCCCGGGCCGTATTTATTGTGGCGGGCCTCTGGTCCTACAAATGAAGCGCTGGCCGTCGTGCGCGCGCGGAACAACCTGCGGAAGGCGGGGTTTGGATCTGAGGCTGTGGAAGAGGTTGTGGATGACGCGTCGTCGGTGTCGAGTGTAGAGGTGCCTCCGGAAGAAGAATATGTGCAAGGGCCGTCGTTATTAGGGCGCGTCGAATCCTGGGCCGCGGTCGGCCCCGCCGTCGCCATGTTCCTTGGACGGGCGGATCCCGAGAACCGCGCGACCGTTTTATTACTATTGGAGCTCGCGTCGGAGCTCGTCGAGCGGTCGCGGCTGGAGGACGTGGAGGGGCTCATGCGCCTGCTGGAGGAGCACGCCACCGCGCACCCGCCGTGGCGGAAATCCGCGCGCCTTTTGTTTGACCTCGTTTCGTTCCTCGTGAAGGACCGCTACGGCTCCGAGCTCGCGGTCCTGCGGGCGCGGCCTGACTGGTTCTTCCTGGGGACGCCGTCGCAGTAGGGGAGGTATGTGTAAGTTGTCCTTGTGCGCGTCGACGGCGTCGGATTTTGCTAGTGTCTTATGGCCGCTAGCTAACTCGCATGCGCATGCGCACGCCCCGCGTGCTGCCTGTGCGCGCCCTTTAAAATACATCGAGCGGGCCCCGGAACGTCTGCATAAGATCGGCAGCGCCGCATATAAAAATTGGAACGAGCAGCCATCGCTGCCCTCATTTTTAGAGGGAGAGCACTGACAGAGGTGCTGCAACAAAACCCCCAGCGAACGCACCGGAGCCGGAATAAGTGTGTTAGCGATGCGCCTGGCAGCGCTAGTCGCAGCGCTATACCCCGCGGCTGGGCTGCGCCTCACGAGACGCGCGCTCATACCAACCGCGACGGCACTCATCACAACAAAACCGGCGTTCGCCGACGAGGAAGCCGACGTGAAACCTAAGAGGGTCCAATACGGCCCGGGCACGGTCGAGGTGCCGGGCACGTGGAAGATCGACGGCGAGAGCATCTCCGAGTCGATATTAGGGACAATCACGACGTCCGTACGGGCGCGGAGCGCGTCCACGCAAGCGCAGTCCATCGACCAGTTTGGGAACATAGACAAATTAGACCTGACGAAGCTGGGGCTGCGGGGCAATAGAGGAAACGGCGACGTTGTTGCGGCCAAAAGGCGACAAGACGGCGACCGCCTCTTCTACGAGTGGGACCTCGCCGTGCCCCCCACGAACGGCTGTGCTAGATCAGAACAGGAGTTGATTGTGTGCCCGCCCGTCGAGGTCGCCCTGGTTTCTGCGACGGTCGCGGACGGCCAATTAGTAGTGTGGGAGTGCGGCGTGGACCAGCGCCAATGGAAGAGCTACGGGAAGAGTCTTCGGGCCGTGCGGTCGTCGTTTCGGTTGGGGGGCTAAGGCTCGTCGAAGTAGTTTGGCGTCCGCGTGCGAGCCCGGGATAGACCTCTGGGGCCCCGTCGGTAGTACGGCTCCGGGCCGTCGCCGAGGGAGGTGTCGGCGCGCCGCCGCGCCCGTCGCGTCTGCTAGACGACGTGCGCATGCGCCCGCGCCGGGCAGCTAGTGGGCAGCCTCTAGAGGCAGCGCAGACAAGTTTGCTGGGCAGCGCCGCGCCGCTGGTGCTGAGCGCGCACCCTCTGGACGAGTCAGTCCACACACTCTGGACGAGTCAGTCCACGCGCCGTCGACGACGCGACCGCCGGCGCGGCAGTCCCAGCCGGAACCGAGGCAAGCCCCCAAGAGGCAGCCCCCAGCCAGTGGTGAGAGGCAGCCATGTTGGACAAGCTCCTCCCCCCGAAACTCAAGAAGAAGCCCAAACTAAAAAGACAAGGTACCTTCCTCGACAAGCCCAAGGAAGCGCTCAAAAAACGAAAGTACGGCAGGGACTTCTGGGAGCTCGCCACGTTCTTGCTCTTCGTAATTATCTACGGCATCTACCTGGGCCAGACCTTCGAGAACAAGTCCAAATATTATATATCGTTGTACCTCGAAAACCAACTGACGGGCGGCGAATGGCATCCGAAAAAGTACTACGGCAACACGGTGACCTCCGAAGACTGGCTGTCGTGGGCTTCGTTGCTCTTAGTGCCGGCTACCTTTCCGTCAGAAAATTATTTAGGAAAGAACTTTACCCAGATTAAGCAGCAGTGCGGTTCCAAATACAGCCCGGACTGCGCGCACGCCGCTCCCGGCTTCATGGCCGACTGGGGTCCGATCCGCGTCGGCAAGGTCCGGGTGAGACAGCTGCGGATGAAGATGAACGCGAAATGTGCGATTCCTTTAGAGTTTTGTCCGGCCGGCAAAGTCGACGACTTGTGCGCGGACCAGGGCAAGGGCTGCGTCGGTCCCTACGTCTACGGCGACGAGACGCCGACGGCGCGGTGGAGTCATTCTAAGAACAAAAACGAGCGGAAGCGAACGCTCGTGCAGACGACGCCGCACGGCGAGATTCCTCGGACCGGCGAACCGATCAAGTATGAACAAGCTGATGATTCGCTGAAGGACCTGTTCTCGGCGTACTGGTCCATAGGCACGCAGGAGAACTATGCGTATGGCGGCCACACGATTTATCTCGACTCGTACAATCCAGCAGAGGAGTTCCAGTCGCTCATCGACCAGTCGTGGTTCGATAGACAAACTCGCGGTGTCTGGGTCGAATACGCGTTATATAGTCCTGATGCGGATATTGTGTCGATAGTACAGCTAGGTACTATATTCACCCCAACTGGTGATCTCGTGCCTGAGGCCCGGTTCACGCATGCGGCGATGAGGGACCTCGAGTTTCCCATGGACACGCCGGCCAATCAACTCTACACGCTGAACCAGGTCATCTTGTACGTCTATATCTTATTCAAGCTCATTTATGAAATATACTGCTGCTACGAGTTCCCGCACGGGTGGCACCACTATTTTACGACCGATGTCTACAATTGCATCGAGCTGGCCAATTTGTTGTGCTTCGTGCTTACGTTCGCATTACGATTGGCCATGCAAAGTGAGTTCGATCGCACGCTGCGGAAGACCATGGAGTCTGGTAATGTTGAGGGGAGGTTCGACGAGCCGATCCGGCTGAGGGACTTGATCCTACACTACGACCGGACCTCGGCGATCAATGCTATACTGTCTATTATGAAGGCCTTCAAGTATGTTAGATTTTCAGCTACTTTGACACTACCAGTAGATACACTCATGGCCTCGATGATGAGGATGAACGTCCTATCCGTGTGTATCGGCATCTTGTTGATCGGGTGGGGCGTGACCATGAACATGATCGTCGGGTATGAGCTGAACAATTATAGATCATTCATGGAGTCCGTATTAACCTTAGTGAAGGTTATATTCGGCGAGGCCGACTTCGGGGAACTCATGGAGGTCGACAACCGCATGTTCGCGCTCATCGCCTTCGGCATCTACTGCGTCGTGGTCTTCTTCATTATTTTGTCCATGTTCTTCGCCATGGTGTCGGCGGCGCAGGAAGCGATCGAAGAAGCCAACGCTAGTACCGAGGACGAGAAGACGCCTCGAGTCTTGAAGGATCTAGCTCATTTTTTTAGACCTACTTGCAAGGTGCTCGGTTATGTTCCTATCGTCGGGGCGCTCGTGCCGGATCAACGCAGTCTCTTGAAATTAGCGAATGAGGACACCGATGACGAGGAGGACGAGGAAGAGAGTAAGGAGGAGGAGGCCGAGGAGGAGGAGGAGGAAATACCGGAGGACCCCTTCGAGGACCGGAAGACGGATAGCGAAGACTTTAAGCGGAGCGTGAGCGATCCGTCGGTGGTGGTCCTGGAGGCGCTGCAAGACATCGGGGCCGCGCAGAAGGAACTAGCTGATCTGCTGCGCGTGGCGACGGCTCGCAAGCGGGCCTCCATGGAGGTGGATCGCGTGCGGACGGCGTCGCGTGGAAGTCGCGGTTCCATGTCGCAGCCTCCCTCTAGAGCGGTTAGTCGAGGGTCGCTGAACCTCGGCGGCATCGACATCCCGAAGCGCGAGTCGCTCGATAGCCCTCCCAAGTCGCCGGCGCCGCGGACGCCGGGGTAAGACTTCGGAATGAACGCGTCGGTGGCGTGAGCTCACGAGAGGTACTACGGTACCGGTACCGGTATGGTACCGGTATCGTATCGCGGCAGCATCGCACTTTTGCCTGTTTTGCTCACCGTGCATCCGACCAGGAGTTTGTTTCGCATTTCTGGAGCCGTATATCATTCACACCCTGCGTGCACGCCATCAACGCAGCGTCGCGTGCCTCAGAATAGCCGCACCAAACTCGAAGCCAGATTAGAGCTGCCAAAAAATGCTCGTCGCGCGCGCCCTCCGCCCGACGACGCGCCGGCTCCGGGCGCTGAGCTACCTCGCCTCCATCGACCAAGGGACGAGCAGCTCAAGAGTCATCCTCTACGACGCCGAAACATTAGAACCGGTCGCCTCGCACCAAGTCGAGCTGCAGTCGGCCACGTCCACTCCGGAGCCGGGCTGGTCCCAGATGGACCCTGCAGCCATATTGAAGAGCGTCGATCAAGCAGCGGCTGGTGCATTGGACAAGGCGAACGCGTCGGCGAAAGACGTCGTCGGCGTGGGCATCACGAATCAACGGGAGTCCACGGTCTGCTGGGATTCACGAAGTGGAGACGCGTTATATGATTGTATATTATGGCACGACGCTCGTACTAGAGATGTCTCCCAATCAGTACAAGATAAGTTAGGTGGTATTGATGCCTTGCGAGGTGTCACTGGTTTACCTATCTCGACCTACTTTTCGGGCGTGAAGCTGAAATGGCTCCTGGACGAGGTACCATCAATACGTAACGCCCTGGAGCAAGGTTCGTTACGCTTCGGCACGGTGGATACGTGGCTCATGCACCACCTGACTGGGAACCATATCACGGACTTCACGAACGCGTCCCGAACGCTGATGATGGATCTCGCTTCTGGTGAGTGGGATGCAGGTTGTATTGATGCGCTGGGACTGCCTCCCTCGATGATGCCCCGCCTACCGGAGATCAGAGGCTGTGCCGAGACGTTAGGCGTCATTGATAAAGGCCCTCTGCAAGGTTGTGCCATAACAGGCGTGTTGGGCGACCAGATGGCGGCGACAGTTGGGCAAAGATGTTTTGCGGTCGGAGACGCGAAGATAACGTATGGGACGGGCGCCTTTCTCCTGACGAACGCTGGAGATAGTCCAGTACCCTCGAAGCACGGTCTACTATCAACAGCATTGTACGACTTTGGTGGGAAAAAAACTTATGCCTTGGAGGGTGCGGTCGCGTGCTGCGCCGTGGGCCTCAATTGGTTCCGCGACTCCCTAGGTATGGTGGCAACGGCGCCGGAGCTGTCCGATCTGGCTTCTTCGGTCGAGTCGACGGAGGGCGCGTACTTCGTGTCGGCCTTTTCTGGCTTATTAGCACCGCGCTGGCGCGACGACGCCCGCGCAGCTCTTGTAGGCTTGACGCTGGCCCACGACCGAAGGCACGTCGCGCGAGCCGTCCTGGAGGGCGTCGCATTGCAGTGCAACGACGTCATTGCGGCCATGGCCGAGGACACGGCCAACGAAGCGGCGACGCTGTACGTGGACGGAGGCGTCGCGCAGTCCGACGTCTTATTGCAGATGCAGGCCGACTGTGCTGGGATTGAAGTTGCGAGACCTTCAGACGTCGAGACGACGGCGCTCGGCGCGGCCGTCGCGGCGGGCCTGGGCTCCGGCGTTTTTGGTTCGTTGGAGGCCGTCCCCATTGACACAGGCGGCACGACGCGCTTCGCTCCATCAATATCGTCGGAGGCGCGCGCCGCAAAACTAGAATCGTGGCGGGCGGCCGTCGAGGCGACGTACGGGTGGGCGGACCGGGTTTGACCTTTTACCGCGTAAGACAATTTTCCTAGCACATGATGTCTTACACTAGTCTTCCCCTATATTCCACGCGTTTACGTTTGTTGTTCATCAGCCGGTGTTCCTGATCCAAATAAGCGCTGCGCAGCGCCGCGCGCTGCTTCTTCGCCGCGCGATAGGCGTCGAGGTCGTCGAACTCGCGGCCGGGGAACATCTCGGAGTTGCTCCACTTGCCGTTTTTATTCTGCGTGGCTCCCTCGACACTCCTTCCAACATGCCTGCCGGTCTCCCGCTTTCTCCGACGCTCCGCCCGCCTTTTATGACTGGGGTCCCGCTCGTCCGGGGCGTCGACAATCACCTTCGGCACCGGCGCGCGTCCGGATCGGCGTGACGGTTGAGGCGGCGGCGGCGGCGGCGACGGGCGGCCTCCTGGTCTCGCCCAGGGGGCACGCAAGCCGCAAGCCGCAACGGCCTTCTCCAATAGAGGCCCGGACAAGTCAAAGGCCGGCGTCGACGCGTCCCGGCCCCTCGAGCCCGGCCCCTTGCGGCGAGACGGTTGCTGTTGTATGGCCTCGGGACCCACTTCCCGGCCACGAAGTGCTCGGCGTCTCCGTAAGGAAGCGTTCCAGTGGTTCTTCACGGCGTTGTCCGTGCGGCCCGGCAGCATCCGCGCGATCTCGGCCCAGCGGTTGCCCCGTTTATGGTGCTCGACCAGGATCGTCCTCACTTCGTCGACGGTAAAGGGCGCCTTCGACACCGCCGGGTCGAGCTGGTTTAGCCACCGCTCCCGGCACTGCTTTCCGGTCCTACCGGGCATGGCCGCGGCGATAGTCGCCCACCCTCTTGGGCCCCGGGCTTGCACTAACCGCGTGAGTTCCGCGTCCTCGCTCGCCGACCACCACGGGAGGAGCTCCCGTGTCGGCTGCTGGTCCTCGTCCGTGGTGAAATCTCGCAAGCCCCGCTCGCACCGCAGAACTGATCCCGGCGCGTCGGCTTTGACTTTCGGCACCGGCGCGCGTCCAGATCGGCGCAGTGGAGCCACCGCCGGCGCCGCCGGTAGCGCGGCCAGCACCGAGGCGAGCGGCGCTTCCCCGGGAAAATTGAGCGTCCTCTCAGAAAGCTCGTACCTCGCCACTGCTGCGTCGAAGGCCCGCGCGGCGTCCTCCTCGACGTCAAAGTAGCCCAGGGGTATATAAGACCCTCGCACTCTGATCTCCGCACGCCACTTGCCGAAAGTCCTGCTGAAGTGCACGCCCGTAAATCGACTGGTCTTGGCGGGGGGCAGCGCCAAGGCTTGGGCGCCTTTGTACTCGGCGTCGGTGCGGTAGGTGCCGCCGGCACGCGCGAGGGCAAGGGCGCCCTCGAGATACTTCCGCAACGTCGGCAGCGTGTTCGCGTGACCCTGGACCACGTAGTTCTTGCCGACGACGTCGTAGTAGCATGGGAAGTCCGGCGGGACTGTGATGGAGAATTGTGCTCCATTCCTTTGTTCGGCGCCGCAGCGGAAGCCGCGACTCGTCAGCGGCTTGCGGAGGCCCCTCATGTTCGTGCGGTCCTTGGCGGCCTCGAGCAGGTCCGTGCAGACTGCGACCACGGCCGAGGCCGTCACGGGCGGCGGCGGCGTCGGCTTCGGCACCGGCTTGGGCGTAAGGCAGGCGTCGCCAAGTCTCCTGCGGCAGGCGGCACATGCACCACACCGCCGATGGCGTAGGCCGCAGCCGCAGCTCGCCGGGCACGGATAGGTGAGGGGCACAGCAGCTCCCCTCACTGCTACGGTGCGTAGTCTCAGCGGTGCTTCTCGAGGCACGATGGCGCGCGGCTCCGGCGCCGGCGGTGGGCCGGATGAACGCGTGCCCGCTCGGCGTGTCGACGGTGGCGGCGCCGCCGGTGGCGCGCGCAGATCGCCGCTGCCGCGCGCGGAGAAGCTCACGGCACTACTCTCGATGCCGAACGCGGCGTCATCATCCTCGTCGCAATTCTGGAGAAGGACGTGGCGCGGCACCGGCGCCGGTGGCGCTGCCCGCGACGTCACCACCGCCGCGCGGCGAGCATGGCGCGCCGTCGGCGCGTCGACGTCGACCGTGAGCGGCGCGGCCCGGACTCTAGAGGCGGGAATTTCGTTCGAGGAATCCTCGTCGTCCCACGCGATCTCGTAGGCGCTGCCACCGTCCTTGACCGCGTAGACCTCGCCGGGGTACCACTTATGGCCCCACAACGCCAGAACGGCGTCGCCGACGCCAAACGCGGCGACGGGCGTCGGGGCGGCGACTCGTGACTCCTGGCGGCAGCTGGGGCACGCGATCACCGCCCCCCGCCGAGTAGGTGCCGATCCGGTCGCCTCGGAAAGCTGCCCCAGGCAATCAGCGTGACAGCGGTGCCCGCAAGGCAGCGCGGGCGACGATTCGTCGAGGTCATCGAGGCATATTGGGCACTTGTCCATCGGTAGGCCGCAGAGCAAAAGCTGAGAGAGCTAGCGTTTCGACACACTAGGATTTCGAGCCACACACAAGATCACGCGAAATCTGGAGCGCGCTGCCCGCAGCCGGACGGCAAATCCATCGCAGGACGCTCTCTGACCCATTCCCACGGCGACAGCGGCGTGAGACGACGCACAGAGCAGCCCGAGTGATTTGGGCAGCCACCACGATAAAATGCGCGGCGGCTCGGGCCTCGCACTAGCCTACGTGCTCGGCCTGTTCGCGCTCGCCGCGACGCGCCGCAGGGAAGGGCTGCAGCGCGTCCTTGTGAGGGCCAAATTGCTGCTGCCGCCGGCGGATGCCGATTGGGGCCCGTGCGCGCGGCACGTGCCCTTCGCCGAGGGCGTCTCGCTGGCCAATGGCGACGCGCTGCGGGGCTGCGCCGGCGAGTGCGCCGTTGGGACTTGCGAGCCGTCGCTGTTGCGGCTGACGGCGCAGGGCGCTTTAGTTTTGCATCGCGGCGCGGACGCGACGGCGCCCGTCGCCTGGAAGCTCGCGACGGAGCCGTGGTGGCGGCGCTTCGGGCCGCCCAAGCCCTACCGCGCCACTATCAATGGTGGAGCCGTCGAGCTGTATAGCCAAGGCGCGTTGCGAAAGACGGCGCCGCTCGCGCAGCTTCATGCACTATCGGAGGCGATCGGCTACGACGCCCCACCACAATCAGCAGTAACCGAAATCTAAATAACACACCTAGTTTTTTACGACCAAGAACTAGATCTGCGACGGGTAGAGCATCACGCGCACCGGCCCGCCGATCGCCTGCGGCGGCAGGTTCCGCCGGAACTTCGCGCGCACCGTGCCCGAGCTGCCGTGCGGCCGCGTCACGCGCCCCCAGATCACGCGGAACTTCGAGCCCTTCTTCAGCGTGTGCGCCTTGTAGACGTACGCGATGCGCTTGCCCAAATAAAATTTCGCGGCGTCCTTGTCCTTGACGTGCTCCATCTTGATGAGGGACGTCGACGCGTACTGGTTCCGCAACCCCCGTTTGTAGCCCATGACGACGCCCTTGACGTATAACCTTACTTTGCCCTCCGACATTTTCGTTTCGTCGGCTCTCTGCGTCTGTCTGTCTGTCTGTCTATCTGTAGGGACCTGCGTGGATGACGACGGTGAGCGTTTCCGCTACGGCGTGCTTTCTCTCACAGCCTCTCAGCTGCTGTCGACGGCGTGCCCGTGCTCCGTCGCTCGCGCTCGTGGCGGTGCGGCGGGGGGCAACAGTGAGACTCGCTGCCGAGTCCCTCGTGCTCCGCGTGGCTACGCAGCTGTCAGAGACTGGAGATTGACTCCCCAGCTCTGGGCTCCTCGCGCGCCGCGCAGGCACGCGCTTGCCCTCAAAGCTAAGCTTCAGCGACTCGCCAGAGCCGAGCGCCGCGCGGCAGCCAGCGGTCCCAGAGCGTCCCAGGCGACTCGTAGACAGCCCGTCTCTCGTTTCAGGTCTACACAGGCGCGTACAGTGAGTCAAATGAGCAAAATCGCGAGTTGGGCGAGCTTTGCTTGCGTAAAGACACTAGCGAATTTTGAGTCGTCCCGAGCCCCTCAACCCCTCAACCCCACGGCCCGAAGCCACACGCCGTCAAAAGACGCCGGCGGACGCGGCCGTCGAGCGCACTTGGAACTGCAGCGGCTGATCAGCTGATGTCAAAGATGTCCGTGCGGCACGCCACCGCCGCGCCCTGGCGGGAAGCCATGGTACTTAGAGCAGTGCGGTGATCCATCGTTAAAGCGGAGGGCAGCGCTCAACAGCCCAGGCCGCCGTCAACCAGAGTGAGGCCCAGGCGCTGCGTGAGGGCAGCGCCGCCGCCGCGTCGGCGCCATGGGCAACGGCGCCTCGCTCGACCTCGACCCGAACATTAGTGAGGAGAAGCTCCAGAAGATTGCGCGAGTGTGGGAGCTGTTCTTCGAGAACGCGCAAAAACGCGTCGCCGCGCGGGAAGCCTGGTTAGCAGACCCCGTTGGTTTTAACACGCACTATAACAAAGTCGTGACGTCGCCCAAGAATGCCAACAGGAGGCAGGCGCCTCCCTACAGTCCGGGGCCCCGGAAGGAGTGGCGCTCCAAAGTCTTGGACGACGACGTTCCTTCAGCTAGAAGCCCTTCTGTGAGACGAGAGAAGACGCCCTCGCCTCCAAAGACGCCCGTCCAACAGTATACGGTCGAATGGGACCCGAAACAAAATGCCGTGTTCTACGAGCCGCATAGCTACAAGGGTCCCGCGCGCTGGAAGCTACCGGCCAATGCGGAGATTGTCGGAGATCGCACAGCGGGCTGGACGCGGTGCTGGGACGATTCTAATAAAGCACATTTCTACCGCCCGCCCAACGGTGGCACGGCCTGCTGGAACGCGCCTTCTGCTCTTAAAAAAGCATTGGATGAAGCGGAATTTACCGAGCATTTTGACCCTGAAAGTGGGAGGACCTATGTCTTGTCACGAATCACGGGCAAGACGGAGTGGGTTACCAGCAGTTTGTTTGATGCCCAGCCGCGGTGGTGTCGCGTCGTCAACGAGAGAGGTAAAAGGTGGTTCGAAGACGAGACTACTGGACATATCTCGCGAGAACCCCCTCCAGGTGTATACGAGTCGGACTGGGTGCGCGTCGCGGCCAAGCCGCCTTATTACTTGCATGAGCCGACTTCCTTTGTCTGCTGGAACCGGCCGTGGATTCGAGCACGGAAGCGCTTCGTGCGAGTGGGAAGTTGTCGGTCCGCCGGTAGTACGGAGTCGACGTCGGACGACTACTTCTACAAAGATTTAGCGACAGGACAAACCCAGTGGGACGCGCCCGAGGACGTCTTGTGCCGGGGCTGGGTCGAGTGCTGCACGGACGATCCCGTCGACCCGCCGTTCTACTACGAGCGGAAGAGTGGGCGGAGCGTGTGGGTGCCGCCGTGGGCGTAAGGAGGAGTTTTGTAGTCGTCGCGTCGATGGCGTTATTCTTAGTCAAAAGTAGGGCGCGGGCCGCCGCGCCGCGGGCCGCGCCACGGGCCGCGACGGCCGCGCGGGCGCCATCGCCGCGGCCGCGGCGGCGGCAAACGGGTCCATCGGCTTCCAGAAGCGCGCCGGCGTCGGCTTGAGCGCGGCGAGTTGCCTCCGCGTTTTGCTACCCCGCATCACGGATTGGATTTTCGCCGCCGCGCCCCCCGGGAGGACGTCTCCGGGCCGGGTCGGCCGGCGCCGCAGGCCCGCCGGCCGCTGCGGCCGGACGCGCACGTGCGGATAGCTCGCGCGGACCGCGGCCTCGCGCGCGGCGAGCGCGCGCGCCGCGGCGTTGCTGTTAACAGGCCGCTGCGGCCTTTGGGGAGACTTCTGCGGCGAGGCGCTCCCGTCGTCGTTCACGTCGCGCAGCGCCCCGCGGATCACCTTCGCGGCGGGGCCCCGCGGCTTGATCGGCGGCGAGCCCGCCGGCGCGGGCGGCGCCGCCGGCGCGAGGCGCGCCGGGAACGCGGGGGCCAGGGCGCGCGCCGCCGCTGCAGCACTTACAACGGGCTTCGCGCGGCGGCCGCGCCGGCTCCGGCATCTTTTTTCATGACGCTCCAGCGACGAGTCGCGCAGGTGCTCGTCGCGCGGCGCCGCCCTTCTGGCAATCTCGGCCCGGCGCGCGTCCAGCGCCGCCGACTTCTTTTCAAGCATTTTGCGCCGCTCGGCCCACGTCGGCGACGGCGCGTCCTCCGCGGCGGGCGCGGCGGGCGCTTGCGGCGCGGCGGCCGCTTTGCTCTGCTCGATCTTCCGGCCGAAGTCCAATAAAGCTTTTTTCCGCGGGTCCGGAAATTGTTTTTTCTCCTCCCACGCGATCGGCGACCGCGGCTCGTCGTACTGCGCTTCTGGCAATACTTTGCCGATCAATTGCCGGTTATTCGGTACCTTGATAGTTTTCAACAGTGAGACATCGGTCGCGACCGAATCCTGTGGAGAGACAGTTGACCCAAGCACTTGAGCTAACTTTTGGGCGGACGGTCGTCGTTGTGGACTTACACATAAAGAAACACCAACAACATCGTCGCGCAGCTCCTTGGAATAGGTACGAGGTAGAGCATCAAATTTTCCAGATTTCACGACCCGACCCAAGCCCGGCAACGACCGAGCCACGAAGGGCGGCCGCAAGGCACACAACTCATACGCCGTACATCCCAGGGCCCAGACGTCCGCCGACCACGTGTAGGGCCGGTCGTCCCAGACCTCGGGCGCCATATAATAAGGCGTGCCGATCTTCGTCTTCATGAGACACTGGTTCTTCTTGAGGACTTTCGAGACGTTGAAGTCGCCCAGCCTTACGATGTCGTTGTCAGCGATGAAGCAGTTCGCCGGCTTCAAATCGCGGTGCACGATGCCATGGCTGTGGAGACATTGTAGACCGCTCGCGATGCCCCGGAGCCAGCTTCGTATTTGACCTTCGTCAATCAATCTTCTTCCCCGTTTCGCTCGGTCGATTCGTTGCGACAGGTCACCTCGTTCGCAGAAGTCAATAATAACCACTAGCTCACTACTTTCGCAGAACGCCTCCAAGAAGCCACAAACGTTCGCGTGTTTGACCGACGCTAACACGCGCACCTCGTTCAAGGCGTCGGCGACCTCCACATCGGGCATATTGGACAGTTTGACGCGCTTCATCGCGTAGAGCTGCTTGTCTTCATGGCGCCGTACTTTGTAGACCGTACCGAACGTGCCCTTGCCGAGCTTGTGTAATATCGCAAAGTCGCGGAGGGGCATCTTGGTACGCTGCGTCTGCTCGATGGCGTGGAGGTGGTGAGCAGTGCTCGTGGGCCCGGTTGGGACGCAGCCCTTTCGTGCGATGGAGTAGCGCGGGGGCCGGGGCTGCTGTCGCGCTGCTTTGGTGTGATGAGTGCACTGTGTCGGCCTCGCGCAACGCGTTTTGCGCAGCGCCGCCCAAACGACCCAGCAAAAGCGAGCCGATAACGAGACCCGCGCGAACGAGACGCGGAATCAGGGGCGTCGGGGCCACAGGCTTACGCCTAGGAGCGGTCCCGTGGCAATTTGCAGGAATCCTTACCCTCGGGCCGGGCGCGCTCGCGAACCGCCACGGGACTAGCACTCTCGAGTCTTACTACCCGGCACGCCGTCGACGCTAGGGGTAGCGCCGCCTGGCTCTATGAGGCGTAGCGCGCTTGCAGACGACGGCGCCGGCCCGTTCCACCGTGACGGTGGGCGACCCGGGCGTGTAGTGGTGCCGCACGCGCTGTGGATGGAAGGTCTCGGCGTGCGGCTTGATGGCGGGCGGCAGCTTCTTGGGGTTCACGTTCGACTTTATGGTCGACACGGAGCCGTCGGCGAGGTCCATCTGTGCCTCTCTCGCGCTTCGCACGATGTCGTCATCAGTCCCGAAGCACGTCGGGTCCGTGTAGTGCCGCGCCTTCCAGAGGTACTTGCCGACATTCTCGACCTCCTGCTTGTCTCGCTTCAGCAGAGCCTGCTTCTCGTCGTAGGCCCGCTGCCTCACGAGATCCTTCTGCACAAATTTAGCAAGTTCATAGGCCTCCGAATCGCGAGGCACGCCTACGTGTTTGGCCTGGCGTAGCGCATGGTCCACACTGTCCGCATCCCTACTATCGCAGGCGTCCCTCAGTAGCTCTTCTGCTTCTCGAATGGCCATTTGTCTATCTCTTTCAGCAGCTTTCTGTCTATAAGCTTCTTTGATGCGTGGAGACGCGTCCCGCTGCATCGCTTCATGTTCCGTGCCCCAGGTTAGGACTGGCGGGTCCCGATGTAAATCACGGCGATCTTGCGTGGCCGAAATCGCCTCCAATTTGAACCTAGGAGGCGCGTGCCGCCTCCAGAACCTCGACCGCTCCTTGAGCATGGGATCTTCCTTGGGAGGCTTACGAACAGCGTTCAACGTCGCATCGAACTTCTTCGCGTCCTGCCACTTGCCCTGCCTTCTTAAATGCCAGGACAAGATCTCGGCCCGTCGCCGCGGCTTCGAGAAGAGCTTCTGCACGGCGCCAGCCTTGACGACCGGTGCTGACTCAACTCTGTGGACTTCCGTCGTGTGTTCATCTAATTCACAATCGGCGTAGCGCTCTCTGTACGCTTGTTCGTCGAAGCCGTCGATGGTCTTGACGAGGGTCTGCTTGAAGGTCTTGTCGAAGGACTCCGGGTACTGGTCGGCCGCGTCCGCTGGTACCAGTATTCCTGTTGAAACCGGGGCGAAGGCGGCGGCGGCCATGACGACGCGGCGGCGGCGCTCCTGACCAAGCTCTGTCGCTTGCAACGCTGCCCCGGGCGCGCGAACGCAGCCCGTGCGCGACACACGCGGTGGTTTTGGAGTTCGGGACGCGCCGACGGTGCGTCGACCCGGTCTTGCGCGCGTCTGGGCCTACAACACGTCGCCTCTCACAGTGCGCTGTGCCAGAGGCGCTGCATGCAGTCAAAATCGCACTAGCCGCGCGCAGGATTGCCTTCTGTGCCTGCGCCACCGACCGGAAGCGCTCTCGCGGCCTCCGACGGCTATTCGCGAAAAACCCGGCGCCGCATCCAGCTCTCTCCCACGGAGAGGCAAGGCGTATTCACACGCCCGCGCTAGCCGACGCGACAGCAGGAAGCTCGGAATCCCGAGCCGACAGCTGACTGCGCAAGGAAACCGTCAGCGAGCGCCCGGTGAGCTCACAGCACGTTATTTTGACACGTGTGGGGTCAGCGCCCGCAGCGACGCGCCGCCAGCGCGTGAACGGATATCTCAGTCATCAACCGTTATCGTCAGCGCCGCCGAGCCATCCAAAACCATGTCCAGCGGCAAAACGTTCAAAGCGTCGTCGACGCCGTCGCTCGCATTATTACTGAACCCCCTCGCCTGGTTCATCTGGATCCTGGATTTTGCGATCTGGGTCCTGACCTTCGGCTGGGTGAAAACGATCAAGTTCTACCTCCAACCTTCCTATTCGGTAGAGGTCGGCCCGGCAGTAAGAAGAAACAGAGCCGCCGTCGACAAGCTCTTCACCTCACCAGTACCGGAAGGAGAAGGCGGCGGCGCCGTCTTAACGACCCCGAAACTCTTCGCCTGGGCCGCGGCCAAGTACGGCGACGAGAAGGCCATGGGCACGCGGACGTACCTAGGCGAATACAAGGAGGCCGGCTGGCGCAAAAAAAAAAAAAAAATTCGGAGCGACGACGTGGATGTCCTTCCGCGAGCTCAAGACGAAGGCCGACGCGTTTGGGGCCGCATTAGTAGCTTCAAGGGCCAAGGGCGGCTGTGCTATGAAGCCCGTGCCGAAGGGTAAAAATGTGGAAGATTTGACCGGTCCTCATACTATCCTGTTATTTGAGGACACGTGCGCGGACTGGATGACGTGTGCGCTCGGAGCTTTGTCGCAGTCTCTCGTCGTGGCTACGTCCTACGCGACGCTCGGAATAGATGCGGTGGGCGAAGCTATCAAGGCCTCGAACATTACCACGGTCGTGACGAACAGGAAGAACGTGGAAAGAGTCGCGGGACTGAAGAAACAGTGCCCTACCCTACAAACGATTATTTATACCGAATTCCACGTCGAGCCGAAAGACCAAGGGAAACCAATCACGGTGCCGAAGGGCCTCACGGCCATTCCCCTCGAGGACTGCTTCGCCTTCGAACCGACGAAGGAAGCGGCCGAGCCGACGCCCGACCAGGTCGCCGTGATCATGTACACGTCCGGTTCTACGGGCAAGCCCAAGGGGGTGCTGCTCAAGCACGAAAGCGTTTTGGCGTCGATTGCTGGGTTGTTAGATGTCCTCGGCAAGGCGGCCACGACGGGAGACTGCTACCTGGGGTATTTACCGCAGTCGCACATTTTGGAGTTCTGCGCGGAATTAACATGCTTGGCGCTGGGCATGCACATCGGCTACGCGGACCCTAGAACCCTTACGAGCACGGGTGCCGTCCGCGAGCGCCCCGACGGCTCCATAAATCAAAAGCCCGAGTGGCCGTGCCCGCCCGGCGCGATCCAGGAGTTCCGCCCGACGTTCATGGCCGGCGTGCCCAAGGTCTGGGACATCCTGAAGAAGGCGCGGCGCGGCGTCCTCCAGACTTCTCGATGGCGTCGGCCGCCATCACTGTTGTCGGCCCGAACTCGGACACGACCTCCGAGCGACTTGATTTCCGCACAGGCCATGGAGGACAAGGTGGCCGAGATGTCGCCCGTCAAGAAGTTCATTTTTAATGTTGCTTACGTCGGTCGAGCTACGGCTCTCAGACAACATAGAGACGCGCCTCTCCTGAAAGCTCTCGTGTTCAAGAAGCTCGCGAAGATGCTGGGGGGCAAGCTCAAGGCTACGATCTCGGGCGGTGGCGCTATTAGTTCCGAAGTGCAGACGTTTGCGCGCGTCGCGTTTTGTGCGCCCGCCGTGCAGGGTTATGCCCTCACGGAGACGTGCTGCTCGGCCACGGTGCAGCCCGTCGACGACGGCAACATCGACGGGGTGGCCGGCGCTCCCTTGACGTCGATTGAGATTCGTTTAGAATCTTGCGACATTACTGATAGAGACGGCAAGCCTTATAGATCGACGGACACGTCGCATCTAGGCTCCAAATGCTGCGGCCGCGGCGAGGTGCAGATGCGGGGCACGCCCGTGACCGCAGGGTACTTCAAGCAGCCCGACAAGACGGCCGAGGTGTTTACCGAGGACGGCTGGTTCCGGTCGGGAGATGTGGGGGTGTGGCGCCCCGACGGCCAGCTGCAGATCGTCGATCGGTTGAAGAACCTTATTAAGTTGAAGGGCGGCGAGTACATCGCTATTGAAAGTATGGAAAAAGAATATTCGACGTCGTCCTACGTGTCTGGCGTCAACGGGGGCTTGATGTGTTATGGGGACTCGGACATGGACCGGCCGGTCGCGTTCGTGGTCGCCGACGAGAAGAAGTGCTGCGCCTGGGCTGATAGTAATGGTGTTGAGTATGGCACCTTCGCGGACCTTTGTGCGACGCCGGAGATGAATAAAGAGGTCCTATCTTCGTTGATCAAGGCGGGCAAGTCCGGCAAGTTGGGCGCGAACGAGATCTTGGCTGGTATTTTGTTGTTGCCGGGCACGGGCGCCAAGGACAACGAAACTCCGCAGTTCGAGGATCCCTGGACCCCGGAAAACGGGGCTTTGACGGCGTCGAACAAGCTCCAGCGCCGCGTCATCAAGCAGGCCTACGGCGAGGCCACGGGCAAGTTCGAGGCGCTCAAGGCCAAGGGCATCCGCTAGTCATTGACGCATGCGCGCCCTCCCCCATGCGCGCCCGGGGCTCCGCTGCTAAGGTTGGAGTCTTACTCATAGTTCAGGGTACCGAGGTGTGCATCTCCCCGGGCAGGGCGACCTTCGACGGCGCGCGGCAGAGCGGGCACGCCACCGAAACGCCGCTGCGGCGGCTCATCGATCGCTGCACTTCGGACTTCGCGTAGGAGCCCGCGCACGACGCGCACATCGCGTGGGAGCACTCGAAGACCGTCGCGTCCGCCGACAGCGTCTCGTAACAAATGGGACAGTTCCCCGACGGCGCGACAGGCTTCTTTGTCCGTCGTGGCGCTGGTGTCGGCGCCGGCTCGGAGCTCTCGGCGTAGGCGGCGTAGAAGCCCCTTTTCGGTCGCTTCCGCGGTTTCGGGCGCGGCGGCATCGATGGCGGCGCGACGGGCGTGACCCTACAGGACGGTCTCGAGAGCTATTTTACGGCGCGTCGCGACGAAAATAAGTCTCGACCTTCAGAAGCATTACCGTGCGCGTGTCCGGTCGCCGCAAGCCGCCCGCCGGACGCTCAGAGGCGGAAACACCCAGAGACTGTTCAGACCTGACCAAAAGGAGATCTCATGCTAAACGGTCACGCGCAAGCGGCGCCGGCGCCCGCTGACGGGCTCGCGTCGCGCGTTCGCGTCGGTGCCACGGTTGGCAAGTCATTCCCGGGCTACGGCTACCACCGCGGGACCATCATCGAGGTCGGCGCCGACGACGTCGTCGTGCACTGGGAGACGAACGAGCACACGACGCTCTCGCTCAAGGAGGCCTCGCGGCGCGTCATCAGCGCCGACCCCACATGCGGAGCGGGCGGCGCGACTCACCCCGCGGCTACGAACGAGCCGGATCCCCCCGCCACGCCCGCCGCCGTGCAAGCGCTCGATCCGGCAACGGCGGCGATCCGCGAGGCGTACGCGCGCGAGCAGGCCGCCGCGAAGGCTCGCGAGGAGAGTGCCGGGACGCCCAAGCCCGAGGCCGAGGCGGCCGACGAATCCGACTCTGATGATGAGTCGCTCAATGCGATGCGGCGCTCGGCGCGCGAACGCCTCGACGCGGCCACGTTCACGACGGGCTCGAAGGTCGAGGTCACGAGCCCGGGCGGCGTCTGCTGCACGAGCGGGGTCGTCGTCCACGACAACCACCACGGCGTCAGCGTGCGGTTCAAGATCGAAGACGGGGACGGCGCGATCGTAGTTGTGGACCCGTCCGCGGTTGAAATAATCGAGTACGCGCTGCCGAAGGTCGAGGAAGACGTCCAGTCGGAGGCGCGGCCGGCCATTGTTGAGCCCCCCAAGGACGACGTGGACACGGCGTCTATCGTTACGCCCGACGACGCCGCCAACAGCTCCATCCTCAAAACGTCGGGCGCACCGGCGGGCAAGCGGCGACGAGTCTTCGACGACCGCTTGAACGTCGCGCCGCTGGGACCTTTGCCCGCAGAACGGCCTCTGGGACCCTCTGCGCACGAAGTCTGGTTCGGATGCCCGAAGGACTAAGTAGATGACTTGATAACTTAGCCTCGCGCGCGCGACGCCTACTTCTTCGATTGCACGATGGAGAAGTAGATCGTCCAGCAGAAGCTGACGACGTGGCGGATCGGGATGCGGAGATATAGAGGTACCGAGAAGCAGAGGAGGTCCGCGGGGCCCCAGCACTTCAGTAATGGTGCGAGATCGTTCTCGAAGTTGTCCGTATAAGTGCCCCAGGATTCGCCGAAGCACGACGCCAAGCCGCAGTCGCCGAAGAAGACGGCCTTGAAGAGGTAGAACGTGGGTAAGTACACACAGGATAAGATGGTCAGGTTCAACGCGATCTGCATCGCCAATTGTATTAAACCTTCCGTGTCCTTGAGCTTCTTCTCCAACGACTGGGAGGTGAATCTCTCAGTAGCGGTAAAGATGCGCTTGAAGATGTTGACCTGGTACCAGTACTGGAACGCGCCGAGGTACGCGCCGCCGAACGCGAAGAACAACAGGTTGCGCTTCAGGTCGAAGTCGGACTCGCTGTCCGAGACCTGGGCCATCAAATCGGCGGCCGCCGTCTTGAAGGCGCCAATAATAATACCGTTCGCCGCGGCATTATCCTTAGCCCACTGGCCGTAGCCGCCGGACGCCTTCTTGCCGCCGCCCAGATCAATGGCTTGCACGGCCTTGACGCCGCTCTTCTTCGCGAGATGCACGGGTGCTAATTTGGCATGGACCGCCGTGAGGAGCAGCGCTGCGATGAGCTTCATGGTGGTGCTGCGGGGTTGCAGGTGTTGTTTGTGCTGTGGCGTCGACGGCGTGCAGCGCGTTGCAATTATATTGGGTTGAGGATTCAGAGGCGACCTCGAAACCGATGCAGGGTGCAATGGGGTGCTGTTACGCGAGCAGTGCGCGAGCAGCAACTCTGAGGCTGGGCTAGAGCCTAGACGACACTAGCTTTTTGGGACGTCTGGATCTCTCGCGCGGGCCGAGCGTTGGAAGCAAGACGGATCATAACGGTCTCTGTGAGCATCTCGTGAGCTCCCTGCATCCCAGCGCCATGCTGCACAGGCGGAGAGCGCCCATAAAACGATGGGGAAACCTAGCCCCCTCTTACAAGACATGGTCCATCGCTAAAGCCCGGCGCCCACAACAAGCGACCGACGCAAAAAGGGGCTGCCCACCACTGCCCCCAAAGTAAACCATGGTGCGCACGGCAGCAGACCGCTGGAAGCGCGTGAAAAGAGCCCCTCTGGACCTCCTGAAAGCGGCCGCCGCCCAGCCCTTCGACGATAACTCTTTGTTGGGCCAAGCCGCAGTCTTCCGCGCGAAGCGCGCGAAGCGCCACAAGCCCGCGCCGGCGCCGAAGAAGGCGGTGCTGAAGGATCAGCCTCCGGGACGATTGTTACCGTTCAAGGAAGGGACTTCGGTGAAAGTCGTGAAGCGCAAGCTCGCCGTCGGTAATGCTCCAGAGGCGGGCCAGCCCGAGGTCGAGGCCTTGGTGAGGGAGCCGATGGGGCGGGAGGGCTCCCTCGAGTCCGACTGGAATTTGAGGAGGATAGGCGCTTTATTAGCCAAGTCCGAAGCGATGGACGACGAGTACGCCGTGGCCCGGCGGAAGATCTTCAACCCCTTGCCTACTACGAAAGACAAGGCTAGTAAGGCGCCCGTGACGGGTCTGAGGACGTCCGGGCTTGTCACACGTTCAATAGTCGCGTTGGATCATTTAGGAGACGCGTCGGCATTGAGGACCGAAGGATTAATAAGGTTGGAGGGTCCCATCACCATAAAAAAACGAAAACCGCCCGTGCCGCGCCTGCACTTGGATCGCGTCGAACGAGACCCGCTCGAAGGGTTCATGCCAGGACATCGTATCGGAGCCAATAAAGATAGAGTCGATCTACTCAGAGAACCGATCCGAGACCGGGACAAGGACTGGCGCGCCCTGTCGTGGCGGGACCACCTCGTACTGAGAAACGGCGACGGCGTCGAGCGCGCGAGACGAAGAACAGAGGTTTCATCAGAGATAAATTCTGGGGCGGCGACCGCACGCGGTTCGTTCCCGAACTACGACGAGCAGCATCCACGCACATCATCGAAGCGCGAGGAGCCATTATCTCGCGGACGCGAGGCCGGTTGAGCGTGATTGGGATTGGCTTTGCCGGGACCGTGTTTGAGAAGTTACATGACGAGGATCATAGCACGCGCATGATCAAGATCCAGTTCCAGGCTCCCTCCAATTCAATTTCTTGGTACCAGATGGATCGGCGGGGTCTGTTGCACATCTTCTCGGAGCGCGAGGATCGAGATTCATTGTTGGTGCCGGGGAACCGTCCTAAATTGATCAACGCTCTCTTGGAGCACAGCTACTTCGTCTATGCTCTCACAGAGTGCTGGTGGGGCGCGAGGCGCCGGCCGGATGGGGTACGAGTGCTCCCTTCGGCGAGCACAACGACGTCGAGAAAGAGTCATCACAGTTAAAGGGCACGCGGACGACGTACTACACGCATTTGGAACAGTGGGAGGCGGAGCCCGGCGTGATCCCGAGGAAGGGCCCGCATCTGCCCGACGAATGTAGAGTTTATAGAGAAACGAAGGCGAAGAAGCGGTTCAAGGCGCGGCTCGCGCTGCTGCGGGCCATGTCCCCCGAGAAGAATGCCACTACTCTCTTCGAGGCGCCGTCGCCGTCGCGGCCGGCGTCGTCCACAACGCGGCCGCCCTCGGCCCCGCCCCCGCCAGCTGTGTCCGCGCCGACGCCCGCCGCGGCCCCGGCGCCCGCCAGTAGTACACAATCGGCGGCCGGCGTCGGCGCGGCGGCCCCGGCGCCCGCCCGGAGTAGTAGACCATCGGCGGCCGGCGTAGGCGCGAGACCGTCCTCGAGACAGCAGAAGAAGCCCGAGAAGTGGCCGGGCGCCTACACCGTGAGACTGTGCATGGCCCTACGCGTGGGGCCCGTCAGACGAGTCCACCTGGACCAAGTGAGACACGTCGAACGAGCAATCAAGAAAGATAGAGAACAAGCTGTGGCGGCCTACAAGGCCGCGAAGTGGCACCTGACGCCGAAACGGTACCGGGGCTGCGTCGTGGCCTGCGGGGCCTATGTGAAGGGTGAATCTTGTGCAGTCCGGGTCTACGACGCGCCGGCGTTGCTCAACAAGATCTGCACCGTGAGAGTCACTCATATAAGGACCGGATTGGAGTACGAGTGTCGCCTGCCTTATACTGATTTAGCCAAGTGGACGTCTACCGATGAGCCAGTGGACGAGGACGACGTCGAGGGCCGGAAGCGCCTCGCGCGCAAGATTCCCTCGCTGCTGTCTTTCTGTTCCGAGAACGACCTGGCGCGGAAGGCCCACGCCGAATCAGTGAGGAGGTGCCACGCGCGCGGCATGCCGGGGCCACAGGCACCATTGCTCGAGAAGGGTCCTAGTCTCGAGGTCCTGAAGATCGGTCCTAGATCGGTCCCCTTGGACGCGGACTATTTGACGGGTGAGAATGTGCTAGAAACGCATGCGCAGCAGAAGTACACGAAGCCGCTTTATTTACAAAGTGGCATTGCGGGAGATTGTCTGTTCAAGCAGCAGGGCTACGGTCCGGGGTTGGTGCACGCTCTGTCATCTCCCCTCAAAACGCCCTCGTCTCCCACAGAAAGGGGGTCGTACCGACTCATCAAAAGAAGAACACATGCTCGCTGCGTGGAGAAAGAATTGCTAGCGCGAGGCGCTTCAGTCGTAGAAGGGAGACGGTGCCGCTTCGAGTGCCTGCGGACTTTGGAAGACAACTACGAGCTCCGGCTCTTCTTCGACGTCAGGGAGACCTACACGCTGCCCCTGCGGAAACATGCTGTTGATAGATACGGCAAGGCCTCGGCGTCGTCCAAGTTCGTCCACGTGAAGAGGGAGGAGGCCGTCCTCGATGCGCGCAACGCCGCCATCGTAGCGGAAGGAGCCTGCCTCGACGACTTTGATGATGAGGACGCCGCGAAGGCGAACGCCGCCGCGGGCATGGCGATGAGCGTGCGCGACCGCTTCAGGAAGAAGCGGAAGAAGAAGAAGGGCCGCGGGCCGCCCAAAGTGGGCATGTCGCGGGATGAGAAGAAAGCTTGCATGGCTATTGCGGTGGCTTTCGTCGTATGGAGTTTCGCGGGCCTGCTACCTTCTCGGAGTTTGTTCGGGACTTGGTCGAGCAATGCGTTGATGATGCTCTCCAAGAGCCTCAGAGAGTTGTGAAGGAAGTCTTGCGACAAGCGGTGCGTACGGTTGCGTGCTCGGTCTCGGCGGACGACGCCGAGGAACATGTTCGCCATTCTTGTGCTTCTTGCTGGTCCGATTTATGTAAGAGGTTGCTAGCGGACGTGCGCATGGTCCCCGACCTACCTGTACTCCAAGAGAGGGAGCGGGCCGTCGCCTATTCCGGTGAAGATGCCTTCGAGGCCGCTTGTGTAGCTTTATGTGCGGCGCCTGCGTCGAATTTATCTAAGAAGCCTCCCATGAGTGACAACTTCGTCTCCACTACGAAGCTCGAGCCCTGGCTGCGCCGCGAGCTGTGTATCTCGGACACGGTGCGGAAGCGACTCCTCGACAAGAACCAGTCCCAAGCGTTCCTCGCGAAAGTCGCCGTTGCTGGAAAGAAGCACCGGGACCACTCTGGTAATGTGTTTGATGCAAAGAACGCTAGAATTCTCCTCAAACACGTGCTCAGAACGAAATACAAGGAGAAGCCCCGCCTCCGCCTTGAATCAAGATTGTGGCGCGGTATGCGTAGAATAAAGTGCTTCGGTTTACCGGGCGTTGGTACTCATTTATCGGTCTGCGTCACCGTGAACTGGTTTGATGATAGTGTATTAGTGCAGCTCGAGCAGATGGAGACGTGCGAGTTGATCCCGCTTTCTGTAGATGCGGAGTATTTGATAGATTTGGCGGACCAGATTGATAATTTGGAAATGGTGGATGGTCGGTACGACCTCACAATAAACATATTCCTGCGGGCGTTAGTCATCAAGGAGGCGCCGAAAGGAAGTGCTACCAAATACGTCGCGGAATTAGATGAAACTTCGGGCTGGGCGTCCTCCAGACCCACGACGCGGGCCACCGATTTGATGGTTGATGATTTAGCTGAATTTGCGTTCGTGGACGACGACGACGACTCGCCGCTGACGACGGACCAGGACTACGGGGTGGAAATGGGGGAGGGGTACTACGAGGCCGCGCGCGCTCGAGTATAAATGTGACTTGTTATGAGATGCCTAGCAGCTGGGTCAGCTCCTTCTCGCCAAGCCTCAGGTTCACCCACGAGTCGAGGCGGTTCGCGCCGAGGGCCTTGTAGAAGTCCAGCGCGGGCGTGTTCCTGTGTTCACATGAGTGACGAGGCGCGTCGATGGCGTATCTCTCGCGACCCATCACCACGAGGACGCCGCACACGAACCAATCTAAAGCCTGCCACGACATGCGCTTGCAGCCCTCAACGTGCGCGATCGCCGCGACGGTTTTCAGGAGGAGCGTCCCCGTGCCCGTGCCGCGCGCCGACTCGTCCACGTACAGGTCCTCGAGGTAGATGCAGCGGCCCTGCCACGTGCTGTAGTTATAAAAGAACAGCGCGAAGCCGATTGCGACGCCCTCGACCTCGGCCAGCAAACAGCGAAAGACCGGCTGGGCACCGAAGCCGTCCCTCCGTAACTCGTCCTCCGTCACCTCGACCGTCTCCTCAGGCTCCTTCTCGTAGAGGGCCAGGCCGACGATGAGTTTTCGGATCGTGCCGACGTCGGCCTCGGTCGCGAGGCGGATCGTCACTTTCGTGCCCTTCTTTGTTGTGTGAGTGCCGAGGCCGTACTGCTGCTCTTTGAACGGACAACTCGTCTCGGCGGCCATCGCTGCGGTGATTATCTGGTGCTCTCCGAAGCTGGTGGTGCTCTCTGGGAAGCTGAGAGCAGGTTGTACACGGGAATCGCAAGTGCGAGAATGAGTTGAAATTGGTCTCTATTGATGAGCCGTGGCACTCCTACTGCACAACAGGGCGAGCAAGTGGCCCGAGCAAAGCCCGGCTTGTATATTCCTAGTGCATGTCTACACTAGCTCTCGCCTTCCCCCTCCTTTGCGCTTTACAACAACATCACAGGGGTCTACGTGCTCTACGGAAGCGTTGAACGAAGCGCCATGAACGCCGCTTTCCCCCGACTCAGCGCCTGGCTGGGCCTGGGCCCTCCATCACCCTCTGCTGAGGAGGCAAGCACTGCCCCGCCCGCCGAGGCACCGCCGACGGGCACACCGATGGAGGTCGAAGAAGAGGCCACGGCCGCCGCCGCCGTCGCCTGGCTCTCGCCCGAGCTCGCGACGTCGCCCCAGCGGAGGGCCCCGGCCAGTTCCGCCGCCGCCACGGCCCCCTTCTCGCCATCGTTCACGACCGAGCGCCCGCAGCGGCCCCGGCGGCGGCCCTCGCCCCAATTGATGGAGGCGCCCGCGCTCGCTTCGCCGACTCTAGCGGAAGAGCCGCCTTCACAACCGGCACCCGTCGAGCTGCCCGAGACGCCCCCCGTCGAACAAGTAGAGAAGATGGTCCTCGAACCACCTAAACCACGGCGCAAGCCCATGGCCCCGCCGCCGCCGAAACTGGAAGAGGCCCTCCGGCAAAAACTCGCGGAAGCTCTCGGGGACGACGCTACATCATACATCAATTCATTTAGACGATGTGGCCGATGTGGCAAGGCCTGCGACTCTTCCAAGTGTATGGTGGAGCACCCGGCCCACTTGCGGCGGGACCGAGGCGCGACGTTTTCCTTTTCGTCGTACGAGTCGCTCTACGCGTGTGGCGTGTGCGGCGCCGAGTTCAAGGAGGTCGTCGACGCGAAGAACGGCGTCATCTCGTCGTCGAAGTTCGTGGGTGACTTGGTGTGTTTTTGTGGAGTGCACGCCGCCCAGTGTTTGCGGAGCGATCCCCAACGGGTCCACGAGAACGCCGTCACGCTGTCGCGGGCCCACGACCTCCAGGAGCACTTGGATAATGTGCCAGATGATGTAGAAATACTGACCGTGACGTGGGGGGCCACTCGACCCGTGAGCGTGAGCTTCCAGCCGGACGGTTTGCGTTTTTTAAAGCTGCGGGTCTTGTCCCTGCAGACGCTGGAAGGGTTTCGGACCGTCTACCTCGACCAGGTCACGGTGCCCTCGCTGCAAGATTTAACATTGCAACATAAATCACGAAGTTGCTGGGTGCATTTGGATTTACCGCAGATCCGGTACGTTGCCGCGTCCTACGCCATCGCCGCGTCGACGGCGTGAACGCGCCACTGCACACTCACGGCGTCGGTCCGCGCAGGAATCTATATCTGAGAAGTTGGGAGGGCGAGGCCGACTGCGTCCGGTCGTTATTAGCCGAAGCTGTTGATTTAGAAACGTTCGCGGCTAGATGTCTACCGGCCGAGGATTTGAGATTTTGCTCGGACTGTCTAAGGGAGGTGACGGTCAACCGCTGCGAAGCCTTGCGGACGTTAATTTTGGATGCGCCGTATTTGACGCATCTGCGCGTGGACCACTGCTTCAATTTGGACAATATCGAGTTCCTGCACCCCTCTTCAACAGGTGGGCCGCTGAAGGTGTCGAGTCGCGGCGCGTATCTGGGCGGCACGGCGCGGAGAAACTTGCGCGCGCATCCGCGTTCCGTACGAGCTGATGATGATCAAGACGCGGCGCGTTCCGTCTTTCCTCTCGCTTCGTATGCGCACGAGGACCACTCGGGGCAAGCGGCTAGAGCTCTGAACGGGCGCTCGTCGGGCTGCAAGGCCTGGTGGGATGCCGAGAGTGATGGGGAGTCGGACGTTGGGGATAGTGATGACGAGGACGAAGAACCCGAGGCCGTGCGCGACTTCCGGAGGATGATGGCGTTCGTCGCGCGACGCGCCGGCGACGGCGGTGACTAAAATTTTTTGCTGTTTTCTAGACCTATGCTGCGTCGTGTTCCTCTGCCTATTGACGTTCTACAGCTTATTCTCGCGGGTTTTGTCCGATGCGCACGTTTTTGGTCCCACTTACTCGTCAAGTGTCGAACAGCATAAGTTCATTACGCGCCCTCGGCCCAGAGGAAAATCGCTCGCGCATAGCACAAGCATCGAGGCTTTGGTCATCCTCTGAAACTCTGCTGAGTCTGCTCACCATCGCGTTAATTGTATGGCCGAGTGCGGTTGCTGCGTGTGGTTGGGTTATACTAAGGATTCCTACCGCGATTTCAAGAAGCGCCCGTCGCAACGCACGCCGAAAAGGTCACGAGTCTCACCGAGCGCCAGTGAAAGCAGCTCAAACACTGAGTCGTCGTCAAGCTCCCCAGTCACTAGAACGAAGCGCCGCCACAAACCGTTGATTCGGAATAAAAGAAGAAGGTGAACGCGATGGGCCAGGCGCGGGCGCCGCCCGCGCGTCTTGCGGGCGTGAAGCGGATAGGCCGCTCCCTCAAGTACAGCAGAGCATGATGAAAGGTATGCCCCGGCTCATGATAAAACTGGTTGAGCGCTTTGAAATTCCCCCTTGTAATATTCCTTTGTATGCATATAATCTCCCTCCCGGACAGAGCGGGAATTAAGCTCTGAACTTCACTATTCGGGGGTCAGCCGGAGAGGTCCCTTTTCAAAAGTCATCCGCCTAGGCCTGTATACATGTATACTATACTTATGTAACATGTATATATATATACGGATTCCTAGTATGTCGATACGCTAGATCGCTAGGTCTTGCGGCTCGCCAAAATACACCAGCGATTGACGGCGCCATCTACCGTCCAAATGGTACATCATATCAACTCCAGCGCGGTTTTCATCCACACTCGACGGAACCGGAGCCGACGGCCCGCGCTCGGAGGGCGGGAGAAGAATTCTACTAGACAACTCCCGAGTTTATGTTCGTTTTTATCCGTTTGTTGATGGTAGAGGCCGTTTAGGCCGCCTGGACATGAGCCTATCTATATTAGAAGTCCCGTTGGAGCCGCGCGAAACTGCGATTCGGCAGCCTCGCGTTTACCCAAAGGTGAGCCGAGAACCTGACTCTGCGAGTATCAGCGACGACACCATCCAGATGGACCATAACGCCGTTGTTCTATTCACAATCGACCGACTTGCCCGTTCTCCGCGGACGACGGTACGTTGACGGAGCACCAGAAAGGGCCCAGACCAGTGGTTTATAAAATAAATTCGCGTTTCAGGCGCTTCGGTTATGGGACGGGCCAGCTAATTGGCCTGAGCGTGTCCTACATTTGATTTCCTATTGCCAAATGCTCCCGCGCCTTGTCGGTCTCGCGACCACCGTATCTCGCTTATATGGGCGAGTTACTTTGACCTGCGACCATCAGCCCGTGTAACATCACCATGGACCATGACGCGATCATTTGTTTCATGACCGACGGACTTACGCGAGGTCCAGATAAAGATGTTCACGCCCCGAGCGTGGGCAGCCAAAAGTACCCTTCTTATAATGTAGATGTCATATACTTGTAGTTGACTATCGATGGGGTAGTATAGGGTCCAACGGGACCGCTATTACGATTCCTGGGGGCCCTCAAAAATTGACGTTTTTGACGGGAACGGGGCGCCATCGGGCCCAAATTGTTTACTTTTTTCGGATCTAGATCGGCTCACGGACTCTCTCCGGGATAGGTCTGGGGTCGGGTGGTCCCCTAGGCCGCATTCGCCAGCGCTTGGGGCTCCCCAGAGGCCTCTGGATCGAAATCTTTGGCAAATCATGGTCGGCACGGCCTTCAGCATGACGGCGACGGTGCGGCCTCGCGACGGCGGTACGGTGGCGGCCGTGTATACTTGGAACTCACAATCGATGGACGGACCTCACGACCGGCGGGCGGTCTCGTTTGGCCCGACGGCGTGAAGGCAACATTAATGGAGAGCCCGGACGGCGACACGAGGCCGACCGGCGCAACTGAAATGGCATTACTGGGCAGACCTCGCGGCCCGCGGGCGGTCTCGTTTGGCCCGACGGCGTGAAGGCATCATCAATGGAGAGCCCGGACGGCGGCACGAGGCCGTCCGGCGCAACTGAACAACATCGACGGAGTGGTTCGGCGGCCGGCGGGCGGTCTAGTTTGGCCCAACGGCGTACCGACGTGGAGAAGGCATTGATCAATGTAAATCCCTGGATTGTCCTATCAGCTTCCCCCGTGGAGCAGTTACTGGATGCGAAAACGTCCTAAGTCCTATGAGTCGGCGGCGCGAAGTCCGGAGCCTGAGGGCAGACCGACCGCGTGGTGAGTCCGGCGGTGACGGGCAGGCGGCGGCATGACCTGGTAGGAACGTCCGGTCGCGTTGGCCCACTTGGACCGGCGAGACACGCTCGGAGGGTGCACCTACCCGAAGTTTTTTTTCCCTCCCTTTCCATGAGGCCGGGGGGTTGTTTTCGAAGGTAAGGTCTAAAACACTAAAAAAAAAAAAAAAATGGTCCAAAGCAATAGAGCGCAAAGGACCTTGCTTATATGTATGCACCGATGGGAGCGCCCGCGCATGCGGCGTAGGCGATTGCACGTGTACAGTACCGACCCTTAGCGATCCCCGGGAGACCTCAGGACCACGTATCGACAGGATTCCACCGACGCGCCCGCCACGGTGGCGTCGTCAATATCGCGAATTAAAAAAAAAACTTTTTTCGTCCCCCAGGAAGTGTCCCATTGATCTCTTTGGACCAGTAGCTAACCGAAGGGTACTCAAACAACTGCATGTCGTTCGCCTGCTTCCTAGTGTGTCTACAGGCCGCTAGCTTGATTTTGGCTGGGTTTGCAGGTACGGCGCAAGAGGGAGCGCTACGTTGCAGTTTCACTCCTCCGACGTGCGCACGAATGTGCCGGGAAACTTGCATCAGCTTGCACCCCATAGTTGTGCAGCACTGAAAGTGTACAGCTGCAGCATGCCCACTGCAGCTTGACTGCAGCAAACGACGCGACACGTGCACGACGCCGACGCGACGATGCGGCCCTCCGCGGCCCGCGCGACGTTGCTGGCAGTCGCCCTGAGCTACGGCTCGCAGGACGTGGCGCTGCGGCTCGTCCTGACGCTAACCGCGGCGCCGTCGCCGCCGGCCGTGGCCCTGGTCAAAGCGTTGATCCAGGCCGCCGCGTTCGCGCCGCCCTACTTTTTTTCGAGGCGCGACGGCGCCGCTCCACCCTGGTCCGTGTCGCTCGGCCTCGCGGCGGCACTCGTGGCGTCCAACGAGTTTCTGCTCGAGGGCATCAAGCGGACGTCGGCGGCGAAGGCTGCGTTCCTGCTCCAGTTGTCCGTCGTGTTTACGCCGATCCTGGAATACCTTGTGCTGCGGCGACGGCAAGGCGCGCGCGTCTGGCTCGGAGCATTGTGTGCGTGCGTGGGCTGCGCGTTTCTGACGAGCAGTCCGGACGACTCCTTCGTGATCGTCCAGCAGCGGACCGGCGATTTACTGGTCGTGGCCGCGGCGACGGCGTGGGCGGCGTACATCGTGCTCACGGCGGCGATCCCGCCGGACGCGGGCGCGCTCGAGGTGCAGGCCCGCAAGAACCTCGCCTGCGCCGGGTTCTACGCGCTGAGTGGAAATTAAATTTCGGGCGCCCCACGCCATCGACGCGATGTTGTCTACACAGGTTCTACGGCATCTGCTGGGCCTCGTCCGCGTCCGTCGAGGCCTCGGGCGCCTGGACGCCGCGCGCTTTATTGGTTGTAGCCTACTGCGCCCTGGTCCCAGGAGCGCTCGCGGACGTGCTGCAACAAGGAGCCCAGGCCGCGATTCACGCGGCCGAGGCGTCAATCGTCCTCTCATCGGAGCCGATCTGGGCGGCGCTCCTCGCGGCGCCGGTGCTCGGCGAGGGCCTCACGGCACGCGTCGGCGGCGGCGGCGCCCTGATCTTCGCGGGCGCGGCGCTCGCGGCGAGCGGCTCTAGCCCGGGCGCCGAGGCGGCGGCATTCCTCGACGCGGCATTCGCTGATGTGCAAGTTGAGGCTTAAGTTTAAGTTAAGCCGACCATTATGCCTTCGCGAGCAATCCCGGGACGGCCCGAGTCTTCCTCGCAGATCGAGACCGGTTCGTCTGCACCCTAATTGGCCGCAAATTCGCAGCGTCCACAACCAATCCTGACGCGCAGCTTGCTACAGCTCGCATACGTCACTATCAATCATTTAAACACGCGCGCGCCGCTTTCACAGCCGCCGCGGCAGCAATAATGGGCTCACCATGGCCGCACGCGTTCTCGCACGCCGCGCGCGGCGAGGCGCCTGTCGACCTTCTCGCACGCAGACCGAGCGTAGCGCTGCGCTCTAACGCGGCCGCGGGTGCAAGATGGGTGGTGTCACGGGCCCGGTTTACGGAGACAAGCTCAAGGGCATCTCGGAGGAGAAGGCCGCCGACGCCGTGCAGCACGCGCTAGACCTCTGCAAGGCACCAAGACTCGCATACGGATATGTGGACCAAGTTGCCTATAATGATAGGTTCGTCCCCGCGTTCATGGCGCGCCTCGGCCTCAAGGACGTCAAGGAAGTGCCGGTACGGTCGGCGCTCGACCTCGTCCACCGGACCCACCTAGCTAAGAAAGAAGAAGAGACGCTCAACGCGCGGCACGAGACGTACCAAAATAAGAAGGACGAGTCGGACGAGGAGGAGTCGGGAAGTTCTGATGACGAAGACGAGGAGTCGGACGGCTTCGTCGGTTCTGATAGTGATGATGATGATGCTGCTGCTACTACTAAGGTGACGGCGGTCGTGCCGTGCGCCCCATTGCGCCGCCGCCTACGAAATGTTCCGAAGTCGGAGGACGACCTGCTCGCCGAGAAATTAGCTCCGGTCCACGACGCCCTCCGCAAGGCGGACTTAGCGTTACAGAAGGCCGTGAGAGACAAGTGCGCGACGCAGGAGGCCCTACGTGCTATCGGATTAAGCGGATTCGATAGCAGGGTTCTAGGGTTCGCCTTCGAGGACAAGGACTACGCCATCAAGTGGGCGGAAACCGCGCTCCCAGAAGAGCACGGTTTAGATTTCGCGTCGATGCCCACGTCACGGGAGGTCTGGCGCGGGCTCATCAGGTATCATCGAGGTCTGGCCGACGGCGTGCTCGAAAAGCGGATCACGGCCACGCGGGAGTGCTGCGCCGATCTCGACTTCGACCACAGAAGCACGTATACCCAGAACGCGCACGTCGCGCCGGCTATACGTGCTGCTGCGGTCGCTGGGTCAAAGCGGAGGAAGATGAACGCGGACGCCGACGCCGAGGCCATCGAATCATTAAGGGAGTTCGAGGATGATCAGGGGGCGCTGCTCCCACCCAACAGTGCCTTCCACCGGTCCGTCGTGCCCCTACAAGTAGAACTTCTTCCCGATCACGTTGCTCCAGATCTGACGCAATTGGTCTGGGCCAAGGACGCTGAGACCGGCCAGCCCGTATTGATCAAGGCGGGAGAGATGCAGGAGAAGGTGATCTTAGGTCGGGGCTCCGAGTTTCAGCTCGGGCTCAGTAGTAGAGGCAAGGACCAGGAGCCCATCGGTCGGGTCGTGCGAGTGCATGATGGAGACGCGGCGCTGATGACGGGCGACGCGTGGAACGGCCATCCACTAGGTGATGGTACCTACGTCACGCACCGGGGCCGCGGGGGCCCGTTCGCTCTCTGTTTGGACTTCCGCGACCGGGCGTCGACGTGGGCCCTAGGCGGACATGACGACATGGACGCGGTTCGGTCGTCGCTCGGCCTCAAGCTCGTCTCGTCGACGGCGGTGGTCACTACGGAAGGGACGCTCGAAGATTTCCGGCACGCGCGCTTCGAGAGCACGGGCGAGATCCCCGGCGGCTTGTCTGCTTTAATGGAGGACTGCGAGGTCCTGTGTGCGAAGATGCGCGACGCCTCCTCGGAAGCGGCGGGCGGCGAGGTGTGGCTAATTGGTGGGCTTCAGCTCGAGAGACTGGGTCGGAAGGGGGCGTCGGAAGGGACGACCCGGTTCAACATCGTCCAGTATTCGAGATGCGCGGGCTGCATGAACTCCCTCCAGAAGCTGAAGCTAGATTATCTGGAGTCGCAGGGCCTCAAGGCCCTACACCACGTCTCGCTCAAGGCGGCGCTGCTCGGCCACATCCAGGTGCGGCTCGTCGGATACGCGCACGCGGCGGCCGGGAACTTCCATCCTGATGGTTCAGTCGTCGGGCCGATCCGCTCCACGCGCATGGCGAACTCGGCTGCGATGGCGGCGCCCGCGAACTTGCGCTCGTGGAACTTCTCGAGCGGCACGAGCGGCCCCATGCCCGCGCTCATGGGACCAGCCTTGGGGCCGTCGGTGTGAACCTCTCCCTTCCCACGCACCGCCACCGCGTAAGTGATACACCTTCAACGAAGGATCAGTCTAGCCTCCCGCAGGCGTCCTTGGACATTCGTGCGGGTGCTTTGAACACTGCTTTCGTTAGTCCGGCGCACGCGCAACGGACGCACAACGCGAGATAACGGGGTTAGAGGATGCAGTTGCGCCGCCGTCAAAACCATTTAATTTTGATTCGATCGACGTTGAATTTTGGTTTATCGAAGCCACGCTTGAGCTTGACTTGCTCGGGCTCGTCGGCGCCCCGCGACCGCCGCGGGGTGACTGGCCCGTGTCATTCGCGCTACCCGTCCTGGGGAGGACTGGGAGGCGTGGAGTGGGGCGGAGATGCGTAATGAGACCCGCCAAAATCGGTGGCTCCCAACAAGCTCCTTGCGAAACTCATCGAACCCGCATTTACGCCACGTCGCCGCCCGCGTCGCAATTTTACAACGCGCGCCGCGCATCGCGGCGCGGTCTCGATCGACCCTCGGCCGTCGCGGCGCGCGTCGCGCCCGGTCTCGCGCAAAACTATTTTTGCCTGCTCGCATTTTCTACGCAAAAAGTCCGCGGACGCGCGCGCGCAAGCCCGCGAGGCGCCGCGCGGGACCACGGAAGCGGTCGGAGCCGCCACGGCCGCTGACGAGGCTAAAACCCGGCCTTGTAAGCAGCCAGCTCGCGTCTGCTTTCGAGACGCTTGGATGTATTACATCAAGCAAAACTAACCCTCCGGGCCCGCCCAACGCCATCGCCGCGCCAGCACGCCCGTCACGCCCCCCGCCCCGCAGACACAACAACAAAATGGCCGCCTACCAGACCATCGAGACGCCCCTCGTCGCCGACAAGCCGGCCGGCAAGTCCCTCAAGGGCTTGGTGGCTGGCGCCGCCGCGGCCTCCTTCGTCCTCGGCGCGCTCGCCGCCACGGCCGTGTCCGCCACGGTCGCGGCGCCGACGACGTCCTTCTTCCGCCCCCTGTACGTCTTCGACCAGCAGCTGGGCACGACGACCTTCGACGAGTGCGTGGAGAAGTGCCCCACGATCGACGACTTCTGGCACATCCCGTGCATCACGTCCTTCGACATGAACCACCAGCTCCTCGCCTGGATGACCAAGAAGTACGGCCCCGACAAGTCCTTCGCCTGGGTCGGCCACCGCGACAGCGACTGGGTCGAGCCGGAGTGCCAGGCGTTCCAGGACGCGCAGTTCAAGGGCGACATGGTCAAGCGCAACGGCTGCGCGTTCGAGGGCGACCTCTCGAAGCCCGAGTGCTCGGGCAGCGACTTCGACGGCGCCGACGGCTGCGCCGTCCTCGTCAACGCCCAAACGGACACGGGCGCCGCGGCGCTCAACCTCCCCGGGGGTTCGGTCACGTCCTACGAGCAGCTCCACGGCAACTGGATCAAGTCGACGGACTGCGAGTCCGCCGGATTGCCCGACGACCAGAACGAGGTCAACTGCATCTGCCAGAAGATCATGTAAGTCGCGGACGCCGCGGCTTCGAGGCGACGCTCCCCTTCCCCCCCCCGCTCACTCATGGCTACGCGCCTGCCGTGACGTGGTTTCCCCTTCCCCCGCGCCGCCTCTTAAGCATCGAGTACACCCTTCGCGGCGACGAGGCGTATTGGATCACACATGTTACAACTACGATACGCTTGCGAGGTAAGTTCGGACTCGTCGGGTCAAGTGATGTTCGGGGCCGTAGGCGCGCTCCCAAATTGCATGGGCGCGGCCGTAGTATTCGCGCGCCTTGGCTTGGTCGCCGAGGCCATCGCACAGATTACCGAGATTTGCGAGTGGTAAGGCCACATCCGGGTGGTCGCGGCCGTGCGCCCGCTCGTTGATCGCGAGCGCGCGCTCCAGCATGTCTCGCTTCTTCGCCTGGTCGCCTAATCTACCGTACGCATTACCGAGGTACGTCAGCGTGCGGGCCACTTGCGTGTGGTCGCGGCCATACGCCCGCTCGTTGATCGCGAGCGCGCGCTCCAGGACGTCTCGTGACTTCGCGTGGTCGCCCAAGTCGCCGTACGCGTTCCCGAGGTTCGTCAGCGTCTTGGCTACGTTCGGGTGGTCGCGGCCGTACGCCCGCTCGTTGATCGCGAGCGCGCGCTCCACCATGTCTCGCTTCTTCGCGTGGTCGCCTAAACTGCCGTACGCGTTCCCGAGGCTCGTCAGCGTGCTGGCCACTTCCGCGTGGTCGCGGCCGTAAGCTCGCTCCTTAATAGCGAGCGCGCGCTCCAGCATGTCTCGCTGCTTCGCGGGGTCGCCTAAGTAGCCGTACGCACTCCCGAGGTTCGTCAGCGTGAGGGCCACGCTCGTATGGTCGCGGCCGTACGCCCGCTCCTGGATCGCGAGCGCGCGCTCCTGCAGGTCGCGCAGCTTGTCGTAGTCGCCAAGGCCCCGTCACGCGTTCGAGATGATGAAACACGTCGGCGACTTTCGTACTATCTTCACCGTACTCGCGCTCGTAGATCGGGTGCGCCCGCTCCAAGGCGTCGCGCGCCTTGGCGTAGTCGTCGCCGAGGCGCCCGTACGCGACCCCAAGATCAAACAGCGCCTTGCCCGCCTCCTTGCTCTCCGCACCAAACGCGCGCTCCTTCTCCGCTAAGATAGCTTCCCGGACCTTCACGACGCCCGCGGACTCCTGAATCGACGTGAGCAACGCGCAGAGACCGTCAAGCAATTTCGCGTCAGCACCAGAGCCGAGCACGTGGTCCACCAACTCATCCACATCGTTCGCCTCGTCGACTGGAAGCTTGCACAGCATCTCGAGCCGCTGCGCGACCGCGTCTGAATTGCCCAAGAAAAACGACCGAAAGTACTCGTAGACCGTGTGGCTCCGGTGCAGCGCCTCCGAATCTTTGATCGGCATGAGATGGATCTGAAGCTCGCACAAGTGCGTCACGTTCTCGACTTTCACGGCGACGTTCATCAAAATGTCCTGGTAGCCGTTGAATAGTGGAGGATTAAAACGGTTCTTCGTCCGCACAATATCCACACGGTCGTCCGCTTCGAGCGACGCGTAGAGCTGCACGATGGCCTCCTCGGTCTGACATAGAGCCGCGCCGCGCGTAATATCAAAAAGCCAGCTGTAGCACGGCGCCGTCTTGTCCGCGTACTCGTCTCTCGCCTTGGCGCCGGCACGGTCGCGGCCCTTCAGCGGCGCAATTTTTAACGTGACGCCGTCGGGGCACGCGGCCGTCATAATCTGCTCAAACTGCACGCTCGCTAGCGCGGCGACCTCGTACAGCGCGTCGAGCGACGCGGCCGGCTCGCCGTCGAGGCCGCATTGCCGACACTCGTCGCCGAGACTCTTGCCCACCCAGGGGATCTCGCGCACCGGGCCCTTGATGTGCACGCGCGCGATCTCTGCAATTTGCTCCCGTGCGGACTTGAACGCCTTCAGGTTGTGAAACATGCATTTCCGCGGGTCGAGCGCGCGCTCGTCGTGCTCCTTGGCGTGGGCCTCTATCGTGGGCCACGGCACCGTGCGCGTCCCGTCCGGGCCCTCGGTCGCGGCCGCATCAAAGGCTCGCTTAGCCTTGTCGTCGAAGAGGACGCCGACCTCGCTTTTTAGCCTTACTTCGGTGAGCGGTTTCCTGTCGGTCGACGCGCCTGAGCCCATGTGCTATCGCGGGCTGTTGTTCCTATATGGAGGTATCTATGTGCTCTGGGCTTGCAGGCTGCCCCCAAGTGCCAGATCGCTGCGCGTATGGGCAATTCCTTTTTTTAAGGTGTAGCTGGTGTGTCGGCGCAGCCCCGATACAACTTAAGCACAGCAGCTGCTCAGTCTCGGATAAGCAGGATCATCGATCAGCCATCAGCTGATCAGCCAGCGCCGAGGGAGATGCCGAGGGCCCGGCTAGTGCCCGCGCGGCTCCGGCCGAAGACCGCCACGGCAGGACCCCCCGCCGCCGCCGCGACGCCTCCGCCGCCGGCGGGAAAGGCCAGACCGAGGCGGCGCCCCGGCACCGTTTTTTTTGGCTCAGAGTGCCACGGCTTCGCGCAAGAAGCTTGGGCCCGCGCCGAACGGGGCAGCCCTCGTCCCCAGGAGGCCCAGCACGATGACCTTCCCCGCTTTGCTAGCCCACAGCAGCCCGCCCCTGCGGCTCTGGCGCTTCGCAGGGGTTGTTTTTTTGGTGGCGCAGGCCATCTCCGACTCCTTGTCGCTGCGGGACACGTGGAAGGCGAAGCATATTGTGGAACAGTGCCTCACGGACGGCGCGCCGCGCACCATCGAGGGCGTGGAATGCAATAGATGCATCACGAAGGCGTGGCAGAAGCCGGCCGTGGGCCACCCTGAGCGGCTCTACGATGAAAAACTGCACGCCTACGTGCACCAGGTCGACTATATCGTGTGGTGGTACCTCTTGCTGGACATCTTCGTCCATTTGATTTCGGGACGAAAAGTGTCGAAGGACGGCTACAAGGACCTCAAACCCCTATACCACTCCTACCTGAAGAGCTGGTGGTTCTCGGTCGATGTGGGGTGCTTGATGCCGGGCTTGATCTCGGCCTTACTGGCTTACATTCTACGACGGACTGGGTTAAATCATCCGCTCCACTTCGCGGTGACGCACATAAAGATCAGGCTCCACCCGCCCAAGAAACTCATCCGGCCGGGCAAGATCATCCGGCAGCTCCTGTTCTCGCTGCTGCGCTTCGCGATGCACCACCGGCGACTCGTGAGGAGTCTGATCGCGGAGATCGAGATCGTCGCGCGCGTCGCGGAGACGGGTCGCTTGATCGCGCGGGAGACGCACGTCTTGGCGGAGCTCGAGGAGCAGTTCGAGGACGCGTACTACGCGCGCGGGTCTTTAAGGGCCGATAGCCCGAAGAACGCGCCGAGGCGGTCGTCGCCGCGCTTGGCGGAGCGGAAGAAGCTGCGGTGACGTGCTGTCGTTCGATCGGTTCCGGTGCGTCTATCACGCGGCGGAGAGTAAGTTGTCTTCCTCTAAGATTTGCTCACGGGTTTTTTGCTCGATCCGATTTTGATTAAGGCCATTTACTCACGCTGTGTGGCTCGATCCGGCTGCAGAATTTGCACAGAGCAACGACATAGGTAGCTCCATCAACGGCGTCGGCGAATCCAGCCGTGTTTGCCCACAGCCTCACAAAGACTGCCGGAGAGCATATTTGTATTTCGAGCAATGCGACGCGCAGCTGTCCTGTTGGGGGCAATCCTGCCGGTGGGCAGCGCGCTGCGAGTCGCAAGGCCAGCACCTCAGGCCGTCGACCGCCGCGCCTTCGCCGCCGCGCTCACAACATTAATACCGGGAGTAGCAAACGCAGCGCTGGCACGCGACGCGCCGCCGCCGCCGGGCATCCTCGAGAATAGGGACCGCGGCCTGAACGAGAAGGCTTTGATCGCGAACGATTTCTACTTCGTGACTGGACGGAAGCCGCCGCGCGTCCTCGACGTCCAAAACTTACCGCGTGACGATCCGAAATGGAACGCCTGGGGCGAGTGCGCATCCGGTTCTGACGGGTCGAACGCGTGCACGTACATTCCCCTGAAGCAGCGGTACGACGCCTACTCGAAGCACGGTTTAACGGTGCGAGCCGCCTCCGAGGACCTGGCCGACCTCGGCCAGGCCCTGCGGAAGAAAGATCTGAACACGGCTTCATTCTTGCTCGACAGCGGCGAGAAGGGCAAGGCGCCTTCCTCGTTACGCCAGGCGTCGCGCAAGGCCCTGTTGTTGGCCGACGGGCTGCTTATCTCCGCGAACAGCGGCAGCCTCGGCCGCGAGGTCCTCGTGGCGAGGTACTACATCAACGAGTTCCACTACGCGACGGAGCGCATCGCCGATATGCTATCGGCGGACGACGTCGACTGGGCGGCCGCGGCGGAGTTGTGGCGCCTCGGCGCGGACTCGTACAACTCCTTCTTCGTCTGCGTCAACAAGGCGATTGTTCCGAAGGTCGGAGAGAAGTTTCTGGCGGTGCGGGTATAGCTAATTCATCAAAATGCTAGCGGCATGTAAGACACTAGGCCTAGCTAGCAAGGAAGCACAGCTTGCCCTGGACACGGCTGGCTGCGGCATCCGGTGCGGGCGCGGCGTCCCGAGACGATTAAAAACCACGCGCAAAGCCCAGAGAACGAGTTGTGCTGCGCGCCCGCCGGCGAGGAGACCTTGCGAGCCCAAAAACCGCCCTGCCTCAAACGCCGGCGAACGCCATCGACGAGACGATTGAAAAGCACGCGAAGCGCAGAGAACGCCGGGAGAGACGGCGCGAGCCCAAAAAACCGCCCCGCCTCAAACGCCGTCGAAAACGCAGGCACGATGGCGACCGTCCACACGCGCCTCATCCAGTACCTGACGAAGCTCGGCGGCGGCCCCGCGCCCTGGGCGCCCGCGAACCTCGCGGGCACCGCGGCACTCTTCGGCGCGTCGGCCGTCTGCGCCGGGGCCTACACGCTCTGGGGGTCCTCCGGCGTGCCCGGCACGCACAAAAGCTCGCTCTGGCAGGAGGCGACGAACGCCTACCTCAAGTTCCAGGGGGCCGACCCGATCTCGTACCCGGAGGTCGGCAAGCCCAAATTTTAATACCATGGCGGCGAGAATATTAATACTGATGGCGGCGGCTTCAGCTCTAAGTGTGACACGTCGCGTTTTGTTGCTCGCGTCTACCGGCGACCAGGCGCGGCGTTTATTAAATGACCTCGACGAGGCGTCGTCGAGGCTCGACGCGTCCCTCAATACGAAGAGTCTCCCCACGGACCTCCCCTCGCGATTCAACGTGACGGCGGGCCCGGCCCAACGCACTGGGGTCAACCAAAGGACGGGCTACTGCTGGTACGAGCTCGCCGGCGAGTGGAGCCGTTTAGAAGGCGACCAGTGTTCGCAGCGGGACGCGAAGGGCCGACTCCAACCATAATACTTGATTGTTTTTACCCGGGCCCCGCCTCGCCGGACACGCCCAAAGCCGACGGCCGCGGCAGCTCGCCGCCGTAGTAGTTCCGCAGGCGCAGCAAGTCCGTCCGCGTCACGATGCCCAGCAGTCGGCCATCGTCTTCCACCACCGGAACCCGCCCGACGGTCGTGACGAGGATCTCCTCGAGCCGCGCCAGAGGCGTATCCCGGCTGACGGTCGTCACCTGCGTGCGCATGACGCCCTTCACTTTATCATTTTGCCTTCCAGCTTTTTCAGCTTTAGAAACGTCGCTCATCTTCAGGACGCCCCGCAGCCGGCCCTTCGCGTCGACCTGTGTGGAAATCACCCAATGAGTCGGGTGCACATCGCCACGCCATCGAGCTGGCGTCGCGTCGATGGCGTGGAGACGCGCCGCGACAATTTGATTTATGCACTGGCGTCGACGACGGCCGTCGCCTTCAGCGAGTGCGCATTTAACAATCGACGAGCGTCGGCGATGGTCGCGTCGTCCTTGAGCGTCACTACTGCGGATGTCATGATTGCGGCCGCCGTCGGCTCGGCTGGTATTTGCCCCAAGACGTACTCCCGCGCCACGTCGAGCACGTTCCGCGGCGCGCCCATGGCCTTGCGGTCGTTCTCCGGCACGGCCGCCGCCGCAGCTCTCGCGTGGCCGCCGCCTCCAAATTTGGACATCACTGTTCGGAGGTCGACCGTCGCGGCTCCCGGTCTGGCTCTTCCAATGAGGTCCAGGCCGTTCTGGTGCTCGCAGGCCATGATGAGCACGTCGGCAGCTGTGAGCTCGAGCAACTCTTCCACGACCGCGGCTAAGCCGGGCACGTAGCCTTTGCTGCGGACCGCGACCGTGGCGACGCCGACGCCGCGGTACAAACGCGACTCCACAGTTCTTAGAGCCGTCGCCAGGATCTTCCGCTGATCTCCGCTTATTCGTTCCACCCCGAACTCTGCGATGGCGGCTTGGGACGCGCCCTTGCGCAGCAGCCACGCTAAAGCGTCGGCGTCTCGCGCCGTCGTCGTCTCGTAGGCGAGGCCGCCTGTGTCCGCCCGGATGCCTAGCACGTACAACGTTGCTTCCGGTACTGATGGGGTCACGTCGGCGTCCCGGAGTCGCTCCACTCATGGCGTAGTGGTGCTACCAACGGGTTCAACCACGACCTCCGTGGCATGCAGTCCCAACGACTCGGACTCCTCGCCCTCGCCCCCGACGTGGTGGTCGTAGACGTGCAGCGACTGCGCGAGACTGAGCCATCTTTTCGACCGTCCTAGGCGCGCGGCCCGACGCGCGTCGACAACGCCCAATGCCTCAATATCAGACCCGTCGATGGTCTTGAAACCGCGCACGGGCAACACATGCTTGTGGTAGGCCAGGAACCGCTGGACCACCGGCACCGCGCCGCGTGGCATGACGACGCGCGCCGGCACGAGTGAAAACTCCGGGTCCCGGCCCCATAGAGAAGCTAAGGCGCAGGCCGCGGCGAGCGAGTCGAAGTCGCAGTTTGTGGTGGTGAGGACGACGTTGCAGGGCTCGGCCGTAATCTCGGCGACAGGTTCTTGCGTCGCGGCGCGGAGTGCAGTGCTGCACTTTGGCCTTGGTGCAAGGAAACCTCCCGCCGTTTGCGTGATGGCCAGGAGCGCTGCGGCGACTCGTCGTGTTCGCGGCATTGCTGCGACGCGCGCTGCAGCTGCCCTCCTGCTTGCTCTTCGTTGCACGCTTGCTCCTAGCTACCGCAACGCAGAGAAGGCGTAGCCAGCGTGCCTCAGGGCTGCGATAGGACGTCCCGTGGCCTTATTCTTGATATTGTGAACGTGCACGGGGTTTGTTGCGGGTGCAAGCGCGCGCCGAGGTCTCTCTAGTGCCTTACATGCCGCTAGCTAAATCCGTAATCGGGAGACCAGCCTCTCGCTCGGAGCCTGAGCCTCCGCTGGCGTTCGCGCAGCGGCACGCCACAGCTTAAACGCACCGGAACTGGTCAGAGATCTGCCGCTCCATCCCTGGACCAGCGGGCGTGGTCATCCCGTACATCCTTACCGGCCGAGCCGCAGCAATGGCTGATTCCGGTTCTGATTCCGATTCCAACTCCATTCCCGAAGAGCAGCAAGAGATCTGCGACGCTGTACGAGCTTTCGACGTCGAAGCTTTGCGCCGATGCCTCGCTGCTGGCGTCGACCCTAACCTAAGGGAACCACGGTCAAAATTCCCGCTGTTGTACTACGCGATACTTTGGGGTAGCGGGGTGCGTCCCGAAAGGACTATTCAGGCGCGACTCGCGTGCATTTCGATGCTGCTGGAGGCCGGCGCTTCAGTAGATTTAGGTCCCGAGGGTACCGATGGAAGAACGCCGTTGCATTACATTGCGAGCTATAAAACCCCATCATACCAAGCCGTCATCGCATTACTCATAAAATCGGGCGCCGATGTCAACACTACTTACTTTGGGGGCTCAGTGTTAGAAACTGCAGCAATGAGTGGTGTGGCCGCTACCGTCAAGAAGCTCATCACGGCGGGCGCAGTGGGTTTAGACCGAGCGCTGGTAAAAGCGATTGCGAAAGGCAACCAACGCACTTACGCTCCGCTCATGCGCGCCGGAGCAGCAATACCTCTATCTAGTAGCACCTTCTGTGAGAAAATCCGCATAGCAGGAGGCTTCAAAGCCTATGAAAACGCGCACCGCCAGCGACTCGTGGCGATCTTCGCGCCGAAATTCCCTCATCTCCCGGCCGACATGCTCGGGCGCGTCCTCGAGTTTGTATTCGACGTGGGGGGTCACTGAATGTACTGTTAAACAATTACACTAAGCTCGTCGATGCGCGATGCCGAGCTGAACACACCCCCTCACCGTGTCCGCGACCGTGTCCGCATGCGGCCGGAAGGTCAGTCCTAATTCATTTTTGGCCCGCGCGTTCGACAGCGTCGTGCGGGCCTCGAAGACGCGCCGCTCGTACTCCGTCATCACGCGCGGACCAAGTACAGGCACATGACTCAGCGCCTTCCCAATGGCAAATTTCCAGGGCGGCAGCAGCGGGTCCGCCGTGTACTCGTATTCGGGGCACGCCTCCGCGGCCACCTTTCCGAGCGACACGGGATTCACGCTCGCGCACGTCTCGTCGTTGCACAGGACGAACCGCCCCCCGTCCAACTCAGATGCCCGCTCCACCGCAATACAGTGCGCCGCGGCGACGTCGCGCACGTCCACGAAATGCGCCGAATTCGGATTTAAGATAGGCTTCGGCAGCAATAGATTCCGCACGAACACCGGCGACGCCTTCGTGTGGGGCTTCGTCATCACGGGCCCGAGGACGATGCCGGGGTGCAGCGCGACGAAGTTTATGTTCTTGCAATGATCTCTCGCTCGGCGCTCGGCCCGCGTCTTGCCAAAACCATAAGCGTCTCCATTTTTGAGGGACGAGTAGTCGTTCCAGTCGCTTTCGTCGAAGGTTAACGATGCCTTGTCGAGGGAAATGACCGCGGCGATGGACGAGGTCAACACGAAGGTCTTGCATGTACTAGGTAAGGACGACAATACATTTTCGACACCATCAACCGCGGCGCTCGCGATGGACGGGTCCCTCCCGATGACGACGGTGGCAGCCGCGTGGACGACGGCGTCGGCGCCGGCCAGTCCCGCCTCGAAGGAGCCCTTTACTCCAAGGTCGCCGCCGTCGACCAGTGTTAATCGATCAGCACCGGGCAGCGCTTGTAAGTGTGCTGCTTTCTCTTTATTGGTATCGCAGCCGCGGACGAGCGCTCTGACCTCATGCCCGCGCTTTAGTAGCTCTTCGGTGATGTAGGAGCCGACGTAGCCGCTCGCGCCGGTGACGGCCACCGTCAGGTCGCGGCGGCTGGCCGCGGCGACGGCGCGTCTTGCGGCGCCTCGCAGCAGCACCTCGCCCGTCACTGCTACGGTCAAGTGGCGCCGGCTTGCAGCGACGGCGCGTCGCGATGCCACTCGCAGCAGCAGCATGAGTGATGTATTGCGCCGTCGGTTCGCAGCCACGGCTGCTCACGTGGTTAGCGATTGCAAAAGTTGTCTCTCGCCGCAGCCTCGCTTGGTTTCTGGCACGACTTGATGCCTTTGTGCTGAATGCAGCAGTCATAAAGCCAAGCTGCAGAGAGCCATTTTGAGCCATTTTTTGCACGGCAGCGCTCGCCCCCGCTAGAGCGGCGCTCGCCATCAGCCTTGCGCATCGCTCGAGTACGTGCGACTGACGCCTTAAACGGCACGCCGCGCCCGCTCGCGTGCTCCAATTGACCTTGTGCAGCAGCACACGCGTAGCAACAAGCGCGCGGCACGCACCGCGCTCACTAAAAATGCTCCGCCTGCTCGTCGCCGCCGCAGCGATCATCGTAAACCATGCGGACGAGACCGTCACCCTGAAACGGGACGCGCCGCCGGCCGAGGACGAGCCCGAAGTGCAGGCGTCGATGAACTCGCTGGGCGGCGCCTTCATGCCTGCTGTGGGAGAGGACTACGAAAATGAAGCGGCGAAGGAGGCCGAGCGTGTTAGGCTGTCCCAAGCGGCCGAGCAGGCGGAAGCTCGCGCGCGGGCCGAGCACGCGCAGCGCTTGGAAGAAGCCCAGCGCCAATACGCGGCCCAGCAGCAGGCCGCCCAGACCGCGGCGTTGGAACGAGCCAAGGCCGAGGCGCTGGCGCAGGCGGAGGCGCAGGCGGCAGCGAAGGCCGAGGCCGACGCCGCGGCGGCGCAGGAGGACGCGTCGCCCGAGACGGCGACGCACACGCCGATGCACGCCGAGGCGGCGGAGCTCGCGCAGGCCTACGCCGCCGCGGCCGAAACGCTCAGCGGCATTAGTGGCGAGGAGGAGGAGGCTGCTGAAGAGGCCCCCGCGGCAGAGGAGGCCGCCGACGAGGCCTCGCCGGTGGAGCAGGCCGCGGCCGCCGAGGCGCTGCGGGCGGAGAACGCCGCGCGGCTCCGCGAGGCCGTCGCGCAGCAGCAGCGGCAGCTGCGCGAGGCCGAGCTCGCGCGCCGCGCCGAGCAGCAGGCGACGCTCGCCGAGGCGCAGCAACAGGCAGGAGTGACCACCGACGCGTTGCGCGAGCACACGATGCCCATCAAGCAGGAGCCGCGGTCGCCGCTCGAAAGCGACCTCCGGCCCGCCGACGCGGCTCAGTTAAAGGACATTTATCAACGGGACCAGAAGTTGGCCGAGATGCGGTCGCGCGCGCAAGTCGATCCTTCGACAGAATTAAGACGGGCCCAGGCCTGGGCCGAATTGCCGGCGCGGGAGCGGCGGAGCTGCGCGGCTGAGGTTAGTAGGATCACCAAGAACTACAAGCGCGGCCACTACGCCGTGTTAGGCCTTCGCAGAAGCGCGTCCCAGATGGAGATCCGACAACGCTACCGCCAGAAGGCGCTGCTCGTGCATCCCGAGAAGAATCCGTCGCCCGACGCGCGCCTGGCCTTCGAGCAGCTGCGGGAGGCGGGCGAGACGCTCGCCGACGACCGGTTGCGCGACGCCTATGACAGAAAACTGCAACGGCAGCAGGAAGAGAAACTTGATCATTTCAGGGGGGAGGTCTTGGCGTTTGCGGAGACGTCGGCGGAGTACCTCCAGGCGCGGCTGCGCGAGTTTCCCCGGGTCTTGTACGGGGCGGCGGCGGTGTCGTTCCTGCTGGTCTAAGTCTATCTATATGGGTCTTCGCGTATCCAGGCTAGTAACTCTCAGCTAGATAGTGCCTCGGCGACGCAGACGCGACACGCTGATGGACGCGAATCAAAGAAAACAAGGCCGAATAAATAACACCGCAGCTGCTATTTCGGCTGGCACCCTCGGTGACCCGAGCCAGGACCCTAATCTACCCTGGCAGCCCACTCGACCCTATGTAGATGCTCATAATACTGACGCGGACGGCCAAAGGGATGCGCAAAACGAGGCATGGTTGGCCCGGGCGCGGCGAGAAGCCGACGACATCTACGACTATTCACAACCAAGCAACCGACCGCCGCATCGGTGGACCGACGACGAGGAGGCCGCGCTCCTCGCCGTCCTGCGCGGCGGAGATTGCTTCAGCAGTCACGGAATAGATTTTAAGCGCGTCGCCGCGCAGCTCAATTTCGACGTCGACTGGCAGCAGTGCTCGAATCGCTGGCAGAGTCATCTAAAAGACACGACCGACGGCAGCGACGCGCTCGCGGCGGGGCGCGCTGCGAGTGGGACCACTGCACCTACTGCCCCTTTTCAGTGGACGGCGGCGAAGGACGCCGCGGTCTTGGCGCTCGTGGGGAGCGGCGTCGGCGTGCAGCCTCTGAGAGCTGGTGGTGCGAGGGTAAGTCACAAGGCCGTCGCCGAGCGGCTCGACTTCGTGGTCACGGAGAGGCAGCTCACGGTTCGGTGGTGTGCATTAAAAAAAAAGAAGGAAGGCCGCGCGGCGCTCGTGGCGGGCCTCGAGGCGGCCAAGGCGGCTCCGGCGGCTCCGGGGCGGCGCCGGGTGGCCACGCCCGGCGTGCCGACGGCGTCAAGCGCCGTGCCGCTGCGCAAGGGTAACTGGGACGCGCCGGAGAGAAGATACGCGACGATGATCGCCGGGATGTTCGTCGAGGGGCGGCTCGAAAATTGTGCGGACGGCACGATGCTGTACGCGCTGCTCGCCGAACGGCTGTTTCGCAAAGAAGGTAGTGTCAAAAGCGGAAAGAAGAAGTTCACGAACGTCACAGGGATCAGCAGTCGCGCCTTCGTCCGCACTGGTGCTCTGACCGACGAGGAACGGGCCGAGCTGGGCCGTCTCGAGACGGCGTTCCGCGAGTCGTTCGACGCGGGGCAGCGCTGGGCGCTCGCGGTAGCCGACGCCGAACCGACGCCCGGCGCCGCCGCCGCCGCGACGGACGGCGCGCGCGCGGTGTGGCCGCGCGTCGGGGCGTGGAATCAGGAGGAGGACGCGCGCTTGGTGACGCTGGTCGCGGCGTTCGAGGCGGGCCGCGCGTCGTGCTCGCCCGGCGAGACGCTCGAGACGTTTCTCAGTAGGGAACTGGGGTGCTCGAGGTACCGAATAGCGCTCAAGTTCAAGGGCAACGGCGAGCACGGCACGGAGCTTGACGGTCGCACCTTCGCGCCCAACGAGGGCGACGCGCGCGACGCCGACGCCGCGGTCGCCATGGAGGAGGACGCGCCGACGCGGCCCGGCACGCCCGCGCCGCCGACCGCGCCGTCTCCAGTCCCTCACGGCAACGCGACCGACGCGACGACGCCGCCGGGCGACGACACGCCCATGGCCGAGGCGCCGGCGGCCGCGGCCGCGCCGGCGCCTGCCGCGGCCGCGCCGGCGCCTGCCGCGGCGCGTCGCGGACGCGACGCTGCGCCCCTCGCTATCGGACGGCTGCTCCCGCCGCCACCGCCCAAGCCACGGCGCGGGCCGCGGCAACCGAAGGTGTCAAACATGCACCGCGAGTTCGTGGAGGCCTTCAATTATGCGAACGAGGGCCTGGAGCTTTTGGACGTGGATCCCCTGTCGTGGCCGGCGTCGCCTGGCGCCTTCGTCGGCTTTAATAATGAGAGAGCGCTGGAGTCCGTGCTGCTCGGCGTGCAACAGGTCGTGGCGACGGTTCGAGGAGGCGTCGTGCGGCCGAACGACCCCGAGGTGCTGCGAGTGATGTACGCGAGGCTGCGCCGCGACCACGAGGGCCTGCTGCGCGCGGCGTTTAACGAGATGTTCGGGCGCGAATTGAGCGACGTGGACTACGAGGGCATCGCGGAGGTCCACGAGCTGATCGCGGTTAAGCAGGAGACCGCGTACTCGATCGGGGCGCTGGCGCTGGTGCACGGGGGGATCACCCCTCTTTTCGAGGCGTACCCCGAGACCTGGAGATCGTACTTTAGCGGCCGCGCGTGCACGAAAGCGGTTGCTGATCACGTGGGCGGTTTGATCCCGAACGTCTCTGGGCGGGAGTTTGGGTCGCTCATGAACCATCGACGCGGTGACGGCGATGGCGACGTCATCCAACGCGACGAAGACGCGCCTGCTGCGCCCTTCGCCGCCGCCAACGACGCCGACGACGCCTCCGCTGCCCACGACGACGACGCGCTCGTGGACGACGACCCCGCGAGCCGGCGGGAACGGGTCGCGGAGTTGCGGGCCATCGCCACGCGTGAGTTCCAGCTCTGCGACGGCATTAACGCCCAGATCCGACACCTACAAATAGAGATCCAACGCCTCGCTGGCGAGCACGACGCGCGCAAGGCGCGGGCGCAGCGCGCGGTGGACGACGCCGCCCGGCTCGAGAGTCGGTGAGGTGGCGGTCGGCGCGCGGACGGCACGAGGCTACGGCGTACTGGCGGTCGTGGACAGCGAGTCCATGCGGTCCAACTAGTTATGCTTTAACTGTGCTTTTTCTGTATCCCGACAATTTGTTTTTCGGGCGTCGCTACCGAGTGTTCCGACGCGTATTCGCCTGCGCGGACGCGTGCGGGCTCGCCGTCCGGGCATCGCATCGATAGCCTTGGCATTGGCCTTATTTGTGCCTCGCTTTTTGCGCCTATCGTCGCATCGTCGGATCCGCGTAGTGCTCGTAACTATTTGCCCGCGATGCCGAAGGCGAGCGGTGTGCCGACCTTGCGCGAACGCGCCGCCCAGACGTCTCCAATGACTCGCCGGAGCGGCGGCCAAAAAGCACAGCGACGCGACGAAGACCCCAACAATTCGGCACGCAAACAGAACGCGGCCGAGACGGGCGACGCCAACGCCTTCAAAGGCCGAAGGCTCGACCTCGACGGAGATGACCAGTCGTCGTCGACGTCGCGGCGGGTGCCGACGGTCGCCGCCCCGACGGGTGAAAAAGCGGACACGTTGGCACTCGGCTGGCCGGCGCTGAGGGACAAAGTCCATGAATTCGACGAACAAGTCGACGCCGCGGGCACGCGGTGGTATCGAGTCAGAGCGCGGAGCAGCCGTCACACTTGGTATGACCGCTACGGTAGAAACGCCCTCTTTCAGCCGAGCCAGGACGAGGCCGTGCGGCAGGCGCAGACAATCTACCTGACCAAATGCGCCGAGAGCGTCTTCGCCGATTGCCCCGTCGCGAAGGGTTTGCACGGCGACGTGCAGGTTCGGTGGTTGCGCGTCAAACCTCCGCCGCGCGACACGGGACTCCGCTCGGCGCTTTTTGAGGGACCGGATGGCGCCGTCCGGCGGCTCAAGGACGGCGGGCTCGCGTCCGCGGCGACGAACCTCAGGACGTCGCCGGAGCAGCTTGAGCATTATTTGTCGAAGATGGGCGACGACAAAGGCCACGTGGCGGCCTTTGTAGAGTTTGTGGGACGGGAGTCGCCGGACAACGTCCGGGCCGCGCGTTGGGTCCGCGAATATGATCGAATGGAGATTATCCGGGCAAAAAGCGCCGCCAAGGCCAACATGCGTTTCGACGAATTGCGGGCGAAGCTGCGCGAGAAGGAGGCGGACGTCGCGAAGGCTCTCCTCGACGACGGCACGCGCATCCTGCCGTACCGCCCGGAAAGTCAAGGCGAAATTTCGTGGCTCGGGCATCCGAACCACTTCGCGCGGGAAGTCCTCGCCGCGTGGCGCGCGTCCGACCTCGGCGCCGCCAACCGCGGCGCGCTCACGAACGCGCGCAAGTCCGAAATTCGGAGGGAGCTCGAGGAGACGGGGATGCTGGACAAATTCGTTCGTCTCAAATTCCCGTCGCTCGTTCCGAGCTTCGACGCGGACCCTCAACTGCTACAATTATTTGTAGAGGCGGTCCACGTCGACCACATCGTAAGCAGCGGCTGCGACTTCGACGAGAACCTGTGGTCCGCGGCCCGCGTCTGCAATCGACGCCGATTCGACGGGGCGCGCTCGCGGCCAGCCTCCGACGCTTCATTTTCTTCCGCGCAGGCTCGAGATGGACAGGATCAACGAGTGGTTCGGCGAGAACCGCGCGATGCCGCTCAAGCGCGAGCGCGTCGGGGACCCCGTCTGGGCCCGCGCCGTCGCGGTTTTCAACCGCCTTGTTCGCAAGGAGGCCGGGGTCTTCCGCCTCTGAATTTTTTTTAGTAAGAATCTGTTTTCAACCAGTCTCCGTGCGACGTCGACTACGTCCTCGCACACGTGCGGGTTAGCGCGGGGACGGGGCCCTTGGGTCTTGTATGTTCGAACGAGGCAAGGTGAAGGCCTGGGACGCTTCGTTAAAGCCGCGTTTTCTTGGAGGGCGCGGGCGTCTATTCCGACGAGGTGGTTTTGGAGCGGAAGCGACGGGACGTGGAGCTCAGGCGGGTAGGTCTTTAAATAGGCGGGTCCTAGGCCCGGACCCGGTGCCAGTGGTCCCTGTGCCGGCTCATAGGCGTCCCGGAACCGTCTCTTGTTCAACTTTACGAAAAGCTGAGATACTAGCTCTCAACGGAGCTGCAGAGAGGCAGGCGGTGGCCTACCTCCCAGCGGGCCGCTGGGCTAACCTCGAAGGCAGCGTACACGCGTACTGCAGCCTTGAGGCCCTAGCTACGAGGCTCAGCTTTCCTGCTGCAAATTGCGCTGCCAGCGCCGCCGCACAGCCATACTGAAGGCCAGCGCGCGAAAACAGCCAGCGCCCCCGCGCGAAGCACCTACGCGCCCCGAAGCGCCGAAACGCCCGTGGAGCTCCCCTCTCGCTCCACGTAAAACTAAACACGGGCCATAGTAACAAGCAGCGCCTCGCGCGCCCGCCGAACAACCGTGGAGCGCCTCGCGATCGACCACAGCGTCACGCCGCCGTCGATCGGCGGCTCGCCCGCCGAGATGGACGGCAGCCCGACGTTTGATGGAGGCTACAGCCCCGCGTCGCTCGACGGCGCCGCCGCGCTCATCAGCCCGGACGAGGCGCAGGAGATGGACTTTTGTCGGTCGCCGAGGGCGTCCTTTGGTTCTAGGCGGTCGTCCCAATCCCCTACGGTCCTAGATGACGAGGACGACGCGCCGCGCTGCGTCGTGTTGGACTTCGACGGGACGCTGTCGACGCCGAAGTACGTTGAAAGATTGCAGAACTGGGCCGTCTGCGACAAGGAGGTCTTGATTTCATCCTTGACGGACGAGGAGATTTGGGCGAACGGCGGCGGTGTCCAGCGCGTCGAGTTAATGAGACAGATGCTCGAGACGCTCCAACGCCAGGGCTGCGCTCTGTACATCGTGTCCCTGGGCTTCACGGGCGCGATCCGGCGCCACCTGGACGTCTGGGGGCTGTCCTCCTACTTCCCCGAGTCGCGCGTCTTCGGCCAGGACTCGCCTTTACTAATTGAGCGGGACTACGTCAAGGCGGCCTTGATCGAGAACCTCATGGCGCGGCGCGGCTGGGCCTTTGGCGATGTGCTGTTCGTCGACGACAGCCAAAAAAACATTTCCGAGTCGACCGCCCGCCGACGTGCGCCACCTACACCGTCGCCGAGAGCGGCCTCACGGAACGCGACATGGGCGCGGTCTGCGCGGCGCTGCGCGGCAGCTAGCTTTACTCCCGGAAGTCGCGCCTATGACGTCCGTTGTGGCCTACTGGGTAGGTTACGATGGACCGAGGAAACCCGCACCCGCAACTTCCCCCGCCACGACGAGGAGCACCGTCCTGGCGGCCCCAATTCGAACACTTAACCGGCGCCCAAGTCCCCGGCGCCCCGAACGCGCTCGCGAGAGCGTTATTCCGGTGTGTATGCCCTCCCCAATCAAGGCCGGCGCCGACGCGTCGCGAGCCTAACGTCAAACCAGTCTATCTAGAGCCTCGTCGATGGCGTCGAGGGGGACCCTGGTGTATCTAGAGCCTCGTGTCGCGCGCGTCGTCGATGCGTAGAGGGCCCCGGCGGCGACTTAGGTTAACTCGCCGCGCCGGACCGGCCGCCGCGGACATCTCCGCGCTCGACCGCTCGACGGCCATGCCCACTCCAGTCCCCGCGCCGAAGAAGGTGATGGCCCACCGCGCCGTCCGGCCGCGGCTTAATACCAGCGACGCGGCCAGTCCTATCATCGCGCCAGCGCCCGAATTAAGGACGACCCGCTCCAGTAATGTATCCCAGCGCGCGCTCATGATGAGCTCGCTCGGGAGCGATTTCTTCGCGGGCGGCGCCTTTTTGGCGGCTTCGTCCGCCATGGTTTCGACCTATGCGTTGCGTCGCCGACGAGCTGTCGCGAGGTGTTGCGAAGACCGCGCGCTACGTCGACGGCGTCGGAAGTGTCGCTATGTGATGCGAGGACCGCGCGCGCCCGGATCCTGGGTCTGGGTCCAAGGGCCACCACTCGTCAGCGAGCTGGGTTTAGAGGCCACCACTTGTCAGCGACGGGCTGCAGTGTGGATGAAGGTGTTCAAACGAGCAGCGATCGGCCCGTAGCACGTCCACGCCCGTCGTACAAAGTCTGGCAAGCCGGAGAGCTAGCGGCAGTGAGACACTAGCAAGCGGACTCTCCGTCGCAAATCGACTTGAGCGCAGGCCCAGGGCACTTAGCGCTCGTCAAAAACCATGGCCAACCCGCCGAAGAAGTCCGCGAAGCGGCCAGAGCCGGAGCTGTCGCCCAAGATGTTCGTAGGCTGCAGCGCAGGCACAGCACCACTACCGCGCCGACGCCGCCCCCGCCGCAGGTCGTCCCGGCCCTACTGATGGTCGTCAAGTTCTTCAAGCTCGACTTTTCGCTGTATGTCCCGCAATTACGAGCTGGGTACGCGTGCGCCGTGGCTCTAACCGTATTAACGACATTGATGTGCGGCCAGCTCGCCCAGAAGAAGCAGGAGCCCGGCGAGGTCACGGTCAAGGAGAAGAACTACCAGAATATCACGGTGGAGAAGAAATTTACCATAGCTGATTATGATCAAAGGGAGGCGGTGTCCAAAGTGCGGGCTTTATGTTTTCAAGTGGCGATGACGAGCTTCATGCACTACAAGTGGGGGTCGCCGATGCCCCTGTTGTTCCAGTGCGTCATGCTGCCCATGAATCTGGCTGATGAGCCCCTGGTGAAGATTCACGTGTTTGGCGCGCCGGCCGAAGGGAAATTGGCGCGGCCCTTCGCGAAGCCTCCCAATCCTCTCGCCGATGCTTTAGGAGTGAACCCCGATGCGGATGACGGCGCCGTCGCGCGGAAGCCTTCGAAGAAGGACGACTAGGTCTTTTTGTCAGCGTCTTTTTGGTCATGACGCGCGCGGGGGACGACCCACCTGTCTGTTTATTCCTGAAACACGACGCAAAATTTAATCTTTGAGAGCCGACGCGCGTTTTTTGAAGGGAGGGTCGTGGCGATGCCTCTTCCGCCTCTTATGTATATCGCGCAGGTTATTTTTTATGAGGGAGTGGTAGGAGTAGTAAAACAACAACATAGTTATCCTCCACGCCATCGAGCCGACGCGGCCACGGGGACAACGTCGCGTCGATGGCGTGGAATCGCCACGCCATCGAGCCGACGCAGCTACGGAAGCACGTCGCGTCACAGTTTGGTGCAGGCCACGGCCCAGTTCCCCTCGTCATAGTAGCACTCGTCGACGCGCGCCGCCCCCGCCACCAATCCCCGCAGTTCGCCCTCCGCAAACACGTGGCAGTACCGTTTGAGGACGGTGGCGTTCTTCCTTTCGTCCCGGACCGCGTGCGCCGGGCATTGCCGAGCCGTCTCCTTGTTGTAGTGGGGCCCGTGCTCGCGCAGGTGGAAGGGCACCAATACATCTGTGGAATCGAACTGGTGGCCACTTCGGTTCTCAGAGCCATTTTTCTGCTCCTTCGCCCAGGCGTAGAAGAGGGCCCGGCCGCCGGGCTTGAGGATTCTCAACGTCTCCCGGATGCACTGTACGCGTCGTTCAGCCGTAGACAAGTGATGTAAGACGGCGATGTTCAGCGCGACGTCGAAGGCACCACTTCTATACGGCAGTCGCACGCCGTCGGCCACGAGGCACTCGTACCGCTTATCTTTGTGTGTTGTGTGGGCGATGTCTATTAATGCATCAGAGGTATCGCACGCTATTGTAAAGGCGCCGCGCCGGCACGCGGCGTCTGCCATCTTCCCATTTCCACACCCAACATCAGCGACGAGCGCTCCAGCACCGCAATTCATCAAACAAAACTTCGCGACCCGCGGCCAGGCCTTGTAGCGCGTGCCGTGCCACTGAGGCGCGATGGCGTTATACACCGACCGGACGTGCTCGAGTTCAATTGAGGGCGTCTTATCTGTAGCTTCGCTCGGCAATGGCGCCGCCTCGGGCCGCCGTTCCGCTCTCACCGACGGCTTGGGCGGCTTGTTGCGCTGCTGGCGCTTCAAGGCCTTCTTCGCGTCGCGGCGCTCCTTTATTGCTTTGGTCTCGTCGGCAAAGTGGCGCTTCGTCTCCGCATTCAATCGTCGAAACGTCAGCGAGATGCGAGGACGCGTCGCGGGCGGCAGGCCGTGCGTCCAGTCATTTGCCGCATCGCCGCCCAAGCGTAATGCGCTTCCAACAGGCAGTCGTATCCGTCGCGCGAGATACCCGCGCCTCCTAAAGACGACGCACTGCTCCGAGCCCAGCGACACCGTGACCAAAGGCCGTTCGAACTTCTTGGAGTCGACGTGGTCCGGGAGCCACTGGCCCTGCCCGTAGAAATTCACGCAACAAGCGTCAGGAACGCTCTGCACGACCCCGAGCTTCTTCAGTCTCCGGGCGACGCGTAACAAAGCAGGCGGCAGCGGCGCGACCGCGGCGTTTTGCACCCTATTTTTGTCCACATAAGCGCCGAACTGGAGCGTTTCTCGAGATTGGTTCCGTTTCTTGAAGGCTGGCGCGGTGACGGGGCTGTACGTCTTGCCTGGTAGTGACGAGCCGTTCCTCAGCAAGTCTCGCAGCAATGTTTCCAGCGTTTCGCACTCTTCCTCGTCTAGCACGGCTTCGAGGAGCGTGGCGCCCTCCGGTGGCTGTCTTCGTCGATACCAGTAGAGCAGGGCGGCGGCAGCGGCGGCGCCTGCGGCGATGCAGGCGCGGCGCTGCTGGTGCGACATGTGAGAGCCGCTTTTTGCGCACGTGTGCGCGGGATCTGGAAGCGCTTAGCGGCTACCAGCGGCGCTACAAGAGCGAGTTGCTAGGGAGAGCAGTGCTTGTAGATGCTTGTAGAGCGACAGGCGGCGGCGAATCGATGTGAATTTCGACACCACTCGTATGCAGGGATATCGGGCGCTATGCGCGACACCTAAGCGACCCAGCTGCACCGGGACGCGCCGCAACACTTGCGAATCGCCTTAACGTGCGGGTTTGAGGTGCTCGTCTGTTTACGCCATCGACGCGACGTTGGCTTTCGTTTCGATCGGTGGAGGCGCGGTAGTAAACGAGCTAAGTTCAATAGGAACAAACTGTCTATGTACGGCGCACGGCGGGCGCCATTTGAAAGGGTGTCCAAACCAAGGACTCATATGGTTCAATCCTCCGCTCCCGAAGACCGGAAGCAGCGGAAGCTCCCGCTCCCCTGGTAAAGCGGATTTGCGCTTCTGGACCGCGCAGCGCCGCCGCGCGCGCCCAGCGCCAGTTGCGCCTTACTAACGCGTCGTGGCACCGCCCGTTCTGCGCATCTCTATCACTACTACGTAATTGCTTCTTCTTCGACAACGCGTGGATCTGCCGATTCGACTGCCAGGGCCTATTTTCAAACGAGAAGCCGGGCACGTCTTTGACCGTGATACCTCGCGCTGCTAGAAATGCTGAAACAACTATATCGTCCACCACGCGGCAAGTAGGTTCTAGACGAGACGCCATGGCCGCATAGGCTGCGAGGGCGCCGTCCAACGCTAAGTCTAATCGTATTCCAACACCTCTAGAACCGTAGGCCACGGGAAAGCGCGGCCTAAAGTTTAATTGAGACGGTGGTGATTGGACCGTGAAGACGGTCGACGGCGACGCCCGTAAGGCCTTCGAGTACCTCTCGACGACATGTTGATTATATTCGTGGTCGTCGTCCAGCACTAATAAAAAGCGGGGCATCGTCTTGCGAGTTTTGCGGATCGCGTCTTGACTACCAATATACTTCTCAATCGGGCCTCGGTCGGAAGCCGTGCGCACGAAATGCACGTCGACGGTGTGCTGCTTGTCTCGGTTCCGCGAGAAGTAATGAGGACACGCGTTCGGGCGCTCGTGACTATCCACAACGTATATAGCTCCAGGAACCGTCTTGCCCGCGACTAAGCTCCGCAGCATGATCGGCAGCGCTTCGGCCCGCTCCGGCTGCGTCGTTATACTGATGACGAGGTCATTGACCACGTGCGGCGCCGGAGTATGCGTGTTTTCGGCGACCGCGTAATACCAGGGCCAAAAACTCCCGTGCCGCAGGCCGCAGGTCAGGATCTGGCCCGGTTCTAGCGGTGGCGGGGGCGGGGGCGGGTGGCGCCTCCGATAGTCTAGCGCCGCGAAAGCTGTCGCCGCTAGCAAAGCTGTTAGCGCCGCTGCTTTGACACGGGGGCTGCGCGCAGCCCCCTCATCCTTAGATGAGGACCGCTTCTTGACGTCGAAGGTCGGCAGCTCCATGGACACGCCTAGCTACGCCTGGGGCGCGTCATTGTTGCGCAAGTTTTTTCCCCGCTGGCCCGCGTTTGGCATCAGGATACACTAGTCTAGTAGACGCTAGGCGCGGCCTTGCGAGGGGTTGTTGGCTGAGGGCTCGGGGGGCTGCCCCGGGAGGGCGTCTTGGGGCTTTGTTGGTACCATGGTGGGCTGGGTGCTTTTGTTGGGTCTTGGGGCTGCTGGGGGCGTCCCACGGGGTCGCAGGCTTGGGCGGAGCGGTCTTGGGGCTCGGCGGTGGGGCGGAGAGGCGTTTTTGGGATCGGTGATTTAAACAATAATCATACTAGGAGCAAAACCCCCATCCCGGAGAGGCTGCTCATTTACTGCCTGGATTAAGGCACTTCCGCCCCCTCGCCAAACACAGCGGGCGCTGGAGGCAGTAGCCAGTGGCCATCTCAAGACCCACAGCGAGTTTCGCGACCCCGCGCGCCGCGTAACCGCAGCGCGAAGACTTGGCGCCGCGCGCCCAAATCGCCGCCGCCCGCCGCCGCGGACCCGGCGCCCGCGCTAGAACCGCGGCGCGAGGCCACCCAAGGCCCGCGAGAACCTCGGGAGCACCGCGCGCCGCGCCGGGCCCCTAAAAAAAGAGGCGGGAACACCGCGGCGGTTTCGACCCGCCCGCGCCGCAAGGCCCGCGAGAACCTCGCGAGCGCCGCGCGCCGCGTATCGACGCCCTAAAAAAAAGAGGCGGGAACGCCCGGAGCGGTTTCGCGCACGATGATGATGTCCCCGCCGAGCCCCGGGCGCCTGCCCCAGAGCCCCAGGTTGGGCCACCCGCCGCCGCTCGCGACGCCCGGGTTCTTCGACGACCCCGACGACGACGCGCTCATCTGGACGGCGACCTCCAGTCATCAATTGGACCAGGACAAGGGCTGGGAGGAGCCGCCCGTGTCGCCCGTCCTGCGCCCGTTGCAGACGCCGTCCCAGAACGAGGTCATGGAGATGGCGCAGCGAGCGTGGAGTCCGACCAAAGCTCCTCAGCGTTCACAAGTGAATCAGGTCACGCCGGCGTGCTCGCCCGTCGGCCCCGTGGACCACAGTGCGCCGCTCATGCCGGGCCTGTCGACGCAAGCGCCCGAATTCGTGCCGGGCTATCCCCAGCAGCCTCAGGTCCCGTTCGACCCGCACGCGAGGATGGCGGGGACCATAGTTCATCTCAGTCGTAGACTGTGTGGCGCGTTCACGTCTCGTCGACTGGATGGTAGCACGGCGACGTACTATAATGGGTGGTACGGGTTCGTGCGGCCGGACGCGGCGACCTTAGATGCGGAAGGGATCTGTCGGGACGACTTGTTCTTGCATCCGTCCGATGCTGCTGATGATTATAATCCGGCGGTCGGGGACCGCGTGACATTTAGAAGAGGCACGCACAACGGTCGGGCCAAGGCGGTGGAAGTGCGCTTGATCATGGATCCAGCTAGAAGGATGGTGCCGCACGAGCCCGCCGTCGCGCCGTGCTGGGCGGCGCCGGCTCGAGCCGTGTCGCGGACTACCGGCAGGCGCCCGCCATTAGGGGCGAGAACCGTCATGTTTCATTGGGCCCGCGCGGGTCGCCCCGCACGGTCGCAACATGCGTACGCGCCGCAGCCGCAGCGGGCGCACTTCCCGCCGCATCAGCTGGAACTGCCCCAGGCGGCGCCGCCGGCGCACTGGTAGATTGCCCCAAAGCCGCGCTCTACCGCAAGAAGAAGACTCAAAGCATACGCTAGTCACCACCACGTCGCGGCGTCGTCGGCGTCGGGGCCCGCGCCCTCGACGCCACCGAAACGCCACCGACGCGACAAAGTACGCGACACTTCCTGCCGCGAGGTAACTCTCGAAACTGGTCACCCCCACGCCGTCGACGTGACTATCACACAAAAGCATTACACCATGAACCCCAGCGCCGCCGCCATGCCCGCGTCGGTAGGCTTGAAGGACTCCTCCTCGTCGTCGCGCGTCAGCAGGGACACCTCCGTCGAGCCCGGCCTTGATTTCACAGCGTAGGGGTTCGCCTCGCCGTCCTTTGAATATCTTCTTTTAAATTTTGGCGGCTCCGTGGACCAGGTCACGACACTTCCGTCGTCCACCCCATACGCCTCTTGCGTCAATCCTAGTTCCTTCGCGGAGACCTCGCTATTCAACTGGCGCTGGGGACCCGGCTTCAGCTTCTCAAAATCAAATATTCGTGAAGCGAAGTAGACGTAGTCGCGGGGGTGGTTCGGCAGTAAGTGCGACCGCTTCCGCTCGTAGAACGCTTTTTTGTCGACGTTCAACACGTAGCAGTAGCCCGCGAGCTTCTCCGCGCGCAACCACGTCACTCGCGAGTCTTCATAGAGCTCCCGCTCGTGGTCAAATAGTCTATGCGTGACCCCTTTCAGAGCCTTCACACCTTCCGCGTCTAAGAAGTAGGCCACGCAAATCCACACATTGCATTCTTCATCTCTGCAAGTAGCAATCAACTGGCACGGCCGCCGCTCGCCCTTCTCACCCATAGTGTAGGGACACCTTTCACTTTGCACCGCAAAGGTCATGTCCGTGATCACGGGCCGCTCGCCAGGCACGGTGGCCGACGGAGCCTTGACCACCACTTCAGGGTAGAACTTCATCGGTGCGACCGGACCTTTCATCCGTCTAGCACAACCACAATCCCAGCACCGGAAGCGCTCCCGCTTGTGCTTGAGACAGACAGCGAGAGGAGCTCTTTTAGGTGGGGGAAAGGGTGGTGTCAGCTGCGCTTTCCCTTTCACGTCGGCGAGGCCCTTGCCCTTGCCGGCCTCCATGGCGTCGGCCTTGGCCTGTGTGGAACGACGGTCTCTGACGGCCACGTCGACGGCGTCACGGTGGCATTGCGTCGCATTGACGCCATCGACACGACCACGTCAAGTTCAAGTTCAATGAAGACGCTGAGTCAGCACCGCCAGCTTCAACTCCACGTAGATCTTCTTCACCTCGCGCTTCGAATGGCCGACCTTCAGGTGCCGTTTCAGATCGTCGCGCGTCACGCACGGCTGGAAGCAGATCGGGCACTGAAATAAACACTTCTCCCTATCTTTTTTAGCTATCTCGCCTCGCTCCCAGATCATCTTCTCGTCCGGCCAGACCCTCCTAAAGAACTGGTCTTGTTCGGGCGTCGCGACGGCCAATCTCCTTCTCCCTAAATGCTCCCTCTTCGCATGTTGTACTGCAGCCTCCTTCGTGGAGAAGACGGCGCCACAACCGGGGTGGGGACAGAGCCAGGGCCGCATGCGCCGGTCTTGCCTTATGGGCTCGAACTCTTGGAGTTGCCGTCGCGGCGCCGTCGCGATGTCGTGAGCTAGTTTGTGCACATCTGACTGGGGCGTATCCACCCTCATGTCCGACTCGGAGTTCCTCCTTTCTAAGATGCGATATTCCACACCGACAGAAGGTCTAGTAGTACCGGACCGGCCCATGTTGGAAGACGAGGCTCTAGAGGTCGGCTCCGACATGTCCTCGTAGTAGGAACTATCACGAGACGACAGCGAGGAGTACCGCGACCGCGAGTCCCTGCTCTTCAATGAACCAGCGAAGCGCACGCTACGACTGGTCGCGCCGCGGTCCTCCTCCTTAAAATCGTCCGGGACAGAACGACTGGTCTGCGGCCGCTCTTCCGGAATCTCGGCGACGGGTTTTTCCGCCGCTCTCGCTTTGCTCGGGTCCTCGAGAGCTGATGATATAGCTTGGTCCCACCGCATGGAGGCGTTCTTCGACTTTGTATCTACTGAAGGTTCGTCCTGGATCGCCTTGGCGGACGCGCCACTCCGTTCGGCGGAGCGCGCGTGGAATCCTAATCTGCGAAAGGCTTCCTCGAGTTGGGAAGCGTGCTTCGGCTTCGCGTACAATCGTTGCGTGAGCTCGTGGCGCCGCTCCTTACTCAGGTCGAGGTGGCGGTTCAGCGTACCTGTGTGCGAACGGCCTCAAACTCGAAAAAGAGACCACCCCCGGCATCGTGCGATGGCCACGAGTCGCGTCGACGGCGTGGGACGCCGCGAGCGCACCATATCTAACATCCCTCAGAATTTTCTTCCAGTGCCGCTCGAGGAAGACGTCGTTCCTAAAACAGAGCGACACGAAGCCCGTGTCCTCATGCTCCCGCAAATTCAAATCTTCCTTGCCGAACCGATCCAGCAGCTCCAGATACACTTCCGTGGGGTCCGTACTAATTCTCAATTCGCCGTCCAGAATCATGGGAATCGGCCGCGTCAGGTGAAAGCCCTTCCTCAGTTCATTTTGGGACTGGAGCTTGCCCGCGAAGTGTTCCTGCCACAACGCTTCCTCCTCTTCCTTGGCCACTGCTATGGACTCCAGGTGGTGCCGGCCCGGGCTTTCTTGTTTTTGGACCAGCGCCAAAGCTTGCAGCTCGGCTGCAGGGACGTGGCCACTCCTTCGGTTCGGGTCCAGAAGTCGTTTAGCTGGTCTTGCGATGCAGACGTCATCATTCACGGGCTCTGGATCTGCGTACGTTTGCTCGAACGGCGCGTCGATGCTCCGAGACGCGTCGTCTTCAGGGATGAGGCGCGAGCGGCTCGAGGGTCGCGTTGGCGACTCCATGACCACTTGCGATGAAGCCTGCTCCCCCACCACTTGGGAGATGAGCGGCCCCAGTTCCAATTTTGGCTTTGTAGGCTTATCTGATCTGTTATGAAAGATGTCCCGCAGCAACTGTCGCGTGACGGGCCCGTGCACGTCCGCCTCGACGCAACAAGTAGGCACCAACAAATGGGTCATGGGCGTGTGGCCGCAATGCTTACAAATCAAGTCGCGCACGCCCTCCTTACTGGCATAGCAGTCGCACTCGCAGCCTTTCCTCATGCACGGGCCCCTCGACACACACAACGAGCAGACGATCCTCCGGTGTAAAGAACAGGGTCTGTAGGACATCCTAGCGAAGTCGAGGAAGTCGCGCCTGCGTGGCACCGACGCCGTCGCGACACGGCCTCTGTGCACTCACGAGACGCGGTGCGGCCGCGTCGACGGCGTCGAGGCGACGCGGCATCGCCTCGACGCCATCGCGGCGACCACGTCATGCGCGGAGCATCGCGGTCCCTCGACGCGGTCCGAACGGCCTCGAATTCGAAAAAGAAACCACCCAGGTCATCGTGCGATGGCCACGAGTCGCGTCGACGGCGTGAAGGCGACGACAGACGCCGCGTCGGCACCAGCAGACGACGCCGTTGCGCTTCTTGTCGAACATCGACGCCCAGCCCTCGACCTCCGACGGGAGTATTGGTAAACCTTTCGCCTGCCACAACGCGTTGAGGGCCTTCCGGAACTCGAACTTCGAGCAGTTTCCCAATTCCAGATCATCATAAGGTAGAAAATGTACTTTATCTTGATCGGTGAACCACGTCTCCGGCCGCTGCCACGACTTACTTGTTGTGATCGTCGTGACGGACTCTACGTCATCTGAAGTGACGCGGTACGACGCCTTTGGCAGCAACGCCTCGAGGTCGCGCTTCCTCTCGGGCGAGACGGAACCGACCATGCGCCAGCACTCCTCAACTATCTTTCGCTTCGCAAAGCCGCGCGTCCTCCCGCCATAGCCTCGCCACGCTCGCTGGATATCATTGGCGCATTTCCGTCGCCTCGCAATTTTCTTGCGCATGATCCGCCGACAAATTAACGCGCGGAACAGCGCCTGGCACAAGGTAGCTTTTTGGACCTCCCTGGCTCTTTGTCGTCGCAGCCGCTCCACAGCCTCCCGCGACAGTTTAGCGCGGATGATCTTCGCGAGGCCCGTACTAGCTTTCTCTCTCTCCCTGAAGAGCCTTCTGGCAGCAGCGGCCTTGAAGCGACCGATACACCCGAGCATCACCCGATTCACGATCTCTCTAGCTCGTCGCTCGCGCCACGCCTCCCGCCTCTGATACTGCAACGTGTTTATGGTTTGGCGCTGCATGTTCTCCCGCAAAACGTGGCCCGCTTTGTTCAGGCGGAGGCGTTCCTTTACGACGAGCTCTCCCGAAAGACGACACCCCTCAAAATCCGTTGGATCAACTCAATAGCAGAAACACGCTTCTTGGCAGTTCTGGTAGCCACGACGCTGCGTGAACGACTTGCAGACCGCCTGGAGGCACGTGGACGGCGGCGACGCGCTCCTACATCTTCTGAGTAATTTCCTTCGGTAGGCCACGTTCCGCGAGATGTGCGCGCGGCAGAACGCTTGGATCGTGCCGATCTTCTTCCACTGCGCGTAGCGCTTCTTCTCTTGACCTGCGTGGCACCGACGCCGTGGGCGTTTCCGCGACGCGAGAGCGGTCGGAAGGCCGCGTCGACGGCGTCACGGTGGCATCGCGTCGCGTCGACGCCGTCGACGCAACTTCAAGTTGAGAAGTTGAAGTTCAACACTGACTCACCTTTCTCAAACGGCGCGTTCATCTTCCGCGTGAGCCAGTCCTCCTTTTGGGGCGGGACCTGTGTGGCACGGACACCGTCGCGAGACGAAGCTCGCGTCGCGTCGACGGCGTGAAGGCACCGCAGCACCGCGGGACGCCGAGATCATGCGTATTTCACGGGATCCTCGAACTGCTTGCCGTTGTCGTACTCGATGTAGTTGTCCGAAGGACAAAAAATGTGTCTCGCCGCGTTGCTTTCCGCCAGTGCGGCCATCACCTTGCTGAGCAACTCCGAACCGGGCAGGGGCCAGCCCACGTCGACGGGAGGCCTTCCGTACTTGGCCACGTAATGCGACACACATAATCCATCACCGTTGGGCACGGCAATCGACGCGGAAGCCTGCGCGGAACGGACGCCGTCGCGACACTGTCGATGGCGTCACGGTGACGAGCAGTCGCAAGTTCAAGTTCATTTTCACGCCCGAGTCAGCGCCTCCGTCTCGTGCGGCATGCAACACGTAGTTCTATGCCAGGGGCACGTCTCGAGGGGCTCGCCCGTCACGGGACTGATTTGTACTAAATTCTCGCACATGAGGCCCCGCTCGCGCGGCACGGACTTGTCGGGGCACCACGTACACACACTGCTGGTGGTTAACTTGGCTCTCCGCTCGATGCACTCCCGTTCCACTTTTTCCACAATGCGCTTCCGCTCATCCGCTTCGATCTCCCACTTCGTCTTGGCATGTTGAGCTTTCTTCTTGTGGCTGACAATGACTCCTGGTGTTTTTAATCGAGTGAGGACCTCGGGCGGCACGTGCGTCTCGCGCACGTAACACGCCGTACAAAGAGCTAAATCGTTGGGCACGGCGATAGATCGCGGCCGGATCCCGTGGTCGCCGGCGCAGTACGACATGTGCCACCTGCGCGGAGCATCGCGGTTCGGTCCGAACGGCCTCTTCAGCAAAAAAGAAACCACTCTCATGGAAGTGAGATGGACACGAGTCGTATTAATGAAGTGAAGGCACCGCGGGACGCCGAGACCGACGCGCAACAGCTGAACTCCTCGAGGACACTCACGCCGAAGCGGTCGACGACCCGCCGCCACGGGTGGACGAAGCGCTCGTTGGAACAGAGGTACTTCTTGCCTGTGGCCTCGTCCGTGTGCGTCCACTGGCACCTTATAGCCTCCTTCGCTTCTTCGCGCATCTTCCGCCTGCGTGTCGCGAGAGCGTGAAACCGCCGCGAAACCGCCGTAGCTCCCTCTCGCGACGCGTAGACTCTCGTGTGATCACGGCGACCACGTCATGCGCCGAGCATCGCGGTCGCTCGAAATCAAAAAAGAAACCACCCCCGGCGTCGTGGGTGAGATACGAGTCACATCAAGACGCGGAGCGCGCGCCGCATCTCCTCGAGCTGCTTTTCCGGGGCCACTTCTTTCCCGAGCAGCTCGGCCATGTACTGCGCGTGCCTCCGTTCCTTCTTTAGGACTTGTGGCCAATCTTGGAGGTGCATGGGCTTCTCGCCGGGCCGGTCGAGCGTCATCAGCCGGAAGTCGCGTTGCACTTTCCTGAGGACTGCGGAACTTTCCAATTTGGACTTGTCGGCACCACTCGCTTCGGCGGACTTGATCATGGAGCGCGGCGGCTTCCAGACCCACTGCTCATGTTGTATCATGGCATCTTTGACCTGCGTCGAACGACAGCGTCGCGACACGGCCGCGGCTCCCGAGTCGCGTAGACTCTCATGCGGCCACGTCGACGGCGCCACGGCGACGTGGTATTGCGTCGACGCCATCGACGCGAACTTGAAGTTCAGAAAACTTCAGAAACAGACGCCGCGTCACGCACGTGGTTAAAATCCGTGAAATCTTGTGCTGAATCATGGAGCTGCTCGCGCAGCGCGTCGGCGTGCATGCCCGCCTCGCAGAGCTTCACCAAATGTTTGGCCCGATTCGTCTCGGCGACCATCTTCCGGCGATTATGCAACGCCTCGTTCGCGGCGCGCGCCTCCCACCTGCGTGGACATCGACGAGTGGGACCTCCGAGCGATGCACGCGACCGTATCCAGAGAGGAGCACCTCACCCAGACCCCAACAAACCTCAAATTGAAGCACAGTTGAACTTTGACGCGGCTTCGCACCAGTCCGGAGTAAAAGGAATCATCGCCAACACGCTTTCCAGCGTCGTGACCTGGGGCAGCGTCGTCTCGTCGTCGCTGCTCGAGTAGTCGGACGAGTCCTCGTCGTCCTCTTTTCCTTCGTCGCTGTCGGTCGTGACGCTGTCCTCGTCGCTCGAGTTGTATTCCCGCTCGACGCCGCCGCGCAGACATGCTACTACGTGGAGTGTCGCGTCCTTCTGGACGTTGGCGTCTCTCAGACTTCCAGTTATGTAGGTACCGTTGTGGAGGAGCCTGCCGCCTCCACAGATGTCGGCGGCGGTCGCGTCGGCTGCGACGTCGAGCGTCCGCGTGCGGCCATCGAGGTCCTCGACGAAGATCTGCATGGTCGTGCGCCGCGGGCGCCGCGCCGGGCAGCGGTCTGGGGCTGCCCCTTGCTCCTGGGCGCTGAGGCCTCCGGTCTCCCTTCAATACGCGGTCGCGGCCGGCAGCGCGCGCGTGAGGCCCCGCCGGGCGGTGCAAATCGGTCCGTCGGCCAGGACTGGGCCCGTCCGAGGCGCGACGCCAACAGCGCTGCGGCCAGATAATGGCTAGCTCATAGAGCTACTAGCCAGCACATAGCTTGTCGAAGCAAATCGGCTCGCAATCGACCGCAGATTGACGGTGTGAAGAGGCGCGGACGCGAATTTCGTCTCTCGTCGCTGCTCGCGGCAGAACGACTGGTCGTCGAGGCAGCCCACTGCTGCCCACGTAGCCTCATGGAGCCGCCCCTCGACAAGGAGGACCCCCGCGGTCGCGCCGACTCCATTTTGAGCGACGCGACGCCGCCGAACTCCCCGAGGCGGCGCGGCTCCTTAGATTTGTCGACGGACGACGAGCGCCGGCCGCCGGCGACCGACTCCGTGCTCGCCGAGGAGATTAAGAGAGATATACTGGACGTCCAGGACCCCGTCGTGGCGACGGCCTGGATCGTGTTGTTGGTTTGTGGCGCCGAGGCGTGTTCCGTGGTCTGCACGGCGCGTTTGCTGCAGGCGTGGCCGTATGCACTTTCGGTAGCGTGTGCGGAGTTGCTCCTGGGACCGTTGACGGCTCTGCCGTTCTGGCTCTGTGGGGCTAGACCCTGGCCCTCGTTCTACGGCGAGGACGTGCCGCGCTTCTGGTTTCCTGCGGCGTTAGCTCTGGCTGCTGTTTCTGTGAGTGCGACCTTCGCGGCCGATGCCCGGGGCGCTCCGATCCTCCGAGACGTCGATGTGGACGGCGCCTGGCGGTCGTTGGCCGCGACGCGGCGCGACGTCGCCGCGGCCTACGCTTCGCTGTCTTGGACTGGTGGCAAGGTCGCCGCGTCGAGTACGTCGACAGACGTCCTCGCGACCTTTGATAGGTTGGGGCCTCGAAGCGCATTAGCTCCGTCCCGAGCCATGCTGGAAGCTTTAGGAGCCTACGCCGGCGCGAATCCTAGACCGTCTTCGACATATGGGGCGGCCGCGGCCGTCGCCGCCGCTCTCATAGCGTCGCATATTGCATCGATACTGTCATCGGATGAGACGCCGGGCTTCCTGAATCGCGACGGCGAGCCCACCTCGAAGCTCGGGGTCTTGGCTTGTCTCGCGTTCGGGAGCGGATTGCTCGCAGCCACGTGGCACGCCGCGGCCCACGCTCATACGGCCCTCGGCGTCGACGAGCGCCCGCCGGCGAACGTGGCGTCGTCCCTGAGCTTGTTGGCGGGGCTGCTGCTCCTGCCGTACGCTTATCTGATCCAGGGTCCCGAAGCCCTCTCATATGATACGAATTCGAGGGTCGTCTACTTGGTCGTGGCCGCGGCCTTCGCATCCCAATTAAAAAGGGAGCTCCAGGTCCACGCCTTGCGGAGCCTGCCGCCCGGGGCCGCCGCGGTGTTGGGGGCCGCGCGGGGCCTCGCGGTCGCGCTCGCCGTGGCGGCGGGGGCCTAGCGTTCTTCTACGGGGGCTTTTAAGGGGCTCTTAGGGTCTGGCCGCGCGAAATTGTACGTGTCTAGTGTCTTACAACGCTAGCTGCGCTTGCGGCTTGGTCGCCTACTCGTGTGAGGACGACAGCGGTGCGTGTGCGCCAGACAGTTGCTTAAATTAACGTCTCTGGCGCCGTTGAGGCCAAAGCGCTGTGAATTTTTACGCGTTCGGCCGTTTCAGCTTCGGAGAGCGCCGACAGCAGAGATTGTGTGCCTTGAGCAACTAGCCGCCAGCGGACTGCGCGCGCATCGTAACTCTGCGACATGTCGTCGCGTAGCGCTGCGGACGCGCTGCGGGCGCTGAGCCTCGGGCCAGCCAGCTCTCAGGCGACGGCCGATGCCAAAATCACGGTCGGCGCGCGCATCGCGATGACGCGCCTGGTGCCGGACGAGAGCGATCTGCGAAACGCCCGCGCAAACAGGGCCTCAGCCGCACGCTCGCAAGTCGCAGCCATCGCTCGCAGAGCCGCACTCGCTCGCGCGGTAGAGTTCGGAGCTGCGGACACTTGTGTCGGCGTCGTCGAGGGCATCGACGGCGAACGCGTCGTTGTCAGGCTGGACTGCGGTCTGCGCGTGATCATCGGCGCGGAATCTGTGTCGTCCCGAAGTGTGGATTCGGACGACGCCCCGCCCGTCGGCGCCTTCGTCGAGCTGCAGGGCCTCGCAAGCGCGGCGTTCAACGGCCGCCGCGGCGTCGTCACGGCGACTCCGCCGGACGTTGCGGCTGTGGGCCGTGTGGCCGTCGTCATCGACGGCCGAAGCATTGCCATCAAGCGCGCAAACGTCATCTTCGCATCCGACGCTGTCGTGGATGCGAGCTCTGACGTGTGGTTTCGCGAGGAAGCCTGGGTCAACATCCTCCCGTTTCTAGATGCGCGAGCGCTCGCGCGGTTCGTGTTGGCGTCCCGGCGGGCCGACGGGCGACGCTGGGCCGAGGCACATGTCGAGCGGACTGTCGCTGCTGTCGCGGTGCGCGCGCCGACGCTCCTGGCGACGCGACACGAAGCCGTGCCTCTCATCCAGTGGTTGGCGACCACAGTCGAGCCGCAGCTCGCGGGCGACCGCGCCGCGGCCGCTTCCCTTGGACCGCAGGGGCGACTGCATGGTATCGCTCTTCTGCCTCTTCGCGGCGTGTCCTCTGGAGTCCTTCTTGCGTGCCGAGGGGTGCCTGGGCCGCGACGTCGGAGTGTACGCGGCGCTGGAGGCGTACGTGAATCGCACGGGCGGCCCGGACGGCCCAGATGGTGCTCGGGTGCTACTGACGACGTTGCGGCAGGTGCTCATGGAGTCGCATTCAAATTTCCCTGCCGAGGGCCAGCCCGGCGATGCGATGGATGTTTTTGCTGATATACTTTCGCATTTCGATGATATCCTTGCAAGAATACCGTGCGACCGCCCGGTGACGCTCGCATCGTCGCATTATGACGCGGACGACGCTGGCGCCGTACTAAGAGCTGCACAAAGTCAGGTTGGGCCAATGCGCCTGGTGTCCTATACGCCGAGCTTGCTAGCTACGAGCGAAGGGTTACAAAGGACGAGACGGGAGACTTCGACGTAGTTGAGCTGAACTGCTTTTTGCGGCTCCAGCCTCGCGGTGGCGCCTCCCTCTATGACATGATCGACGCTGCAATCGCACCAGAGCAATTTGGCGGCGCCTCCAACGGGACTCTCCAGAGAACCATCTGGTGCACGGGCCGCGTACTTGTATTTAACCTCATCCTCTATCAATGGGACGGAGCAACCCAGCGCACGCGTTTCAATGCCGCATTGTTGGACGATCCCATCTCGTTTCCGGTCGAGGGCCTCGACATGACGCGGTATGTCCACCGACCGGCCGCGTCCGAAGTCTTCGACCTGGTCGGCGCTGTCCTTTTCTTAAGTTACGGGAATGGAGGTCACTACGTAGCGGTGACCTACCACGAGCTCTCCCGGTGCTGGTTCCTCTTCGACGACGACACGGTCGAGCGCCTGGACTCGCTGGAGGCCTACGTCGCCGAGGAGGGGGCGGTGCCGACGATTCTCTTCTATCGGCGCCGCCCTGCCGCAGCCCGTCCTTTGAAGTAGGACGCGTGTAAGTTGCATTTGTCACCAACGCAGTCCCCGGCTAGTGTCTTTACAGACCGCTAGCGCGAATTTTCAGGCGGGACGCGTCGACGCAGATGGAATGGCTGCCCATTTTGGGCCAGACACGACGTGAGGACGCTGCCCGCGGCGCCGCGGACCATCCCTAGCGATGCTGCTGCTCGGCCTCACAGCTGTCCATGCAGAGCTCTTCACCTCACCTAAAGTAGTGGCACAGTTCGGCAGGCAGAACCCGGCGCGCTACTTCGGCATCGTCGACTACAATTCCTCCTTACTAGTCTATGCGAGGACGGGCCACTATCCGCACGCGGATCCGAATCCACGCACGCTACTGTGGACAGGATGCGACCACAACCTGAACTGCATCTCTCGTTCAAATACACAATTGGCGCCCTGGCCTTCCTCATTAGCGCACAACGCGGCCATCTACGTGGCAAATGACCAATGGTATGTGATTGGCGGGCTCTGGGGTCCGGGAACGAGAAAAAGGGGGCTCGAGCGACGGGGACCTTTCTCCAGCATAGACGAGTTGCTCGCGTCGGACGAGGGTCCGGTGTTGGTCCAAGGCGACCACGAGGGCTGCGTCGACCGACGCCCGCGGCAACGCGGTTCCTGCGAGTTCGACGGGAAAGTGTCCGTGGTCGACGGGAGGTTGTATGCCCGGGCCAACTTGGTGAGGAGAAATGCTTCCAACGGCATGTTCGGCGGGCGGCACGTGCAAGTTCTGAAATTTGAACCGGCTTTATCGAATTTTGAATTGATCAGTGTGCGCGACTACCGTGGAGTGGGAGCGCCGCCCGTGAGTGGGGACAACGTCTACTTCGCCGTGGTCTTGCGAAACCCCGTCGCGAAGGGCTACATATTGTTGGCGCCGGTCGTGCGCGAAGAGCCGACGCGGAAAGCGTTTATTGGGATGGCGTTTTCGTGTGACGGCGTGCACTTTTCTGAATTCTTACGAGTGCTAGAATCGACGCCGGCGTCCTACGGCCGCGGCACGGACCATCCCGTGGACGGGGTGGTCGTGCGGGGCCCAAACGCCTACTTCTACGTCCACCGAGACGTGCCCGGCGTGCGGGCCGAGGAGATCTATAAGAGCCGGCTCGTGCGGTACACCGTGCCTCTCGCGGAGCTGAAGGCCGTGGCGGAACGCCGCCTGGACTGCGCGCCCGTCCCGAGCTGTGTGGAAAACAACCAGCACTAAGTCATTGCTCGGCGATGACGCGGCGGTGCTGCCCCCATCGAGCGGTGCGGAACCGGCACCGCCACGCCATCGAGCAGGCGTCGCGTCGATGGCGTGGAGGACGACGCGAACGCGCCGTAAAATTTTGATTTCCACACAGGTCCCGCGGCCGCCGCTCGACTTCGACGCGTGCTGGCTCGCATGCTTGTCGAGAGCTCGCGCCCGCGGCGACACGCGGCGCGGCGGCTTCCTGGACTCGTGCTTGGAACCGTGCTACCCGCCGCCCGGGGACGAGTGCCGGAGCCTGCGCCTCAGGTATGGCATCCGAGCGGGGACGTCGTGGGGCGCGGCCGCCGACTCGGCCGCGGTCCAGGCGCGGTGGGCGGCATTGTCGTGTGACGAGCTCGTGGGCGACGGGGTGGCGAATAAGTGGCGAGCGTAGTGTTATTTTCTTCTACTTAGTTCCTAGTGTTATCTTCTTCTACTTAGTTCCCCCCTCAGGCGTTGGTTTCCGTTGCGACCGGGCGCGTTTGCAGGCAGCCTTATGGCTGGACCAGTGATGGCGCTGGCACACTTGGCTGCAGTAAGGGACCTCACCGCAACCGGCGCACTTCTTCATCGAACGGCGCCAGACCTGTCCGCAGGCGGCGCAGGTACGTAGCTTTCGGCTCGCGCTTACCACCCCATCTAGCATGAACGGTTGGTTTTTCAGCAACGGAAACCGCATCAGCATGACGGGAGGCGACGCCTCGTCGGGGAGCATGAAGACATATTCGCCCTCGGATAGTTGCATCATGGCTCCGGACTCGCAGGGAAGCAAAACGTGACCACTCAGCGCGTAGACGTTCACGAGCGGCTCGCCTTTTGTTTTTCCCTTCTGCTCCACCTGCGTAATTAGGGCAAAGAAGGTGCACGTCGTGTCAAAGTAAGTCGTGACGACCCGTGTGTTGCTCGTTTGCCCGAGGAGCAACTCAGTGGCGCCGGCGACGGCTTGCGGGTCCACCGGAAAGTTTTTCTGGGCGTGTTGCCGCATCCAGTCGTCGATGGGGCGCCACGCGCGCTGCTCTGTCGTCCTTCTCTTCATTGTGGCGAATGTGCAGGCTTCAGCCTGGCCTTTGGGGTCGTGGAGGAGCTTTTTGCCGTCGTGCAGCGAGCCGAGCCCGCCGTACGTGTGCGTAGACCAATCGGTAGTTTCTCGTTTTGCTGTCGCCTCCGTCGTCTCCTGCGCCTCCTTCGTCTCTTCCGCCATTGGTAGCGATGCGCAAGCGGGACCGCCGGAGAGCACCGACGATCCCACAGCCACTGCGAGGTCAGTCGGTGGGCTGCCTGCCTCAAATACCACGCGATCGTATTGGTACACCAATGGGACTTCTAGAGACGCCCGTAGCTTGACGGCTGCGGATTTTTTAGGCCCGGGGCAGCCCCCGCAATAAAAGCGCACCTAGCGGCCTGTAACACACTAGGAATCTAGGCTGCCCGCAAAACGCCGCCAGCGCTGCCCGCCGGCCTCTGCAGCACACGCAGAAGGCAGCACAAGCTGCCCCACGAACGATGCGCACGCTCTGGCTCTGCCTCCTGCTGCTCTCCGCGAGTGCCAAGCGCAAGAAACGCAAGACAAGAAAGCAAGCTCGAAGAGATTTGGTCGGCGAGTTCGAGAAGGTGCTGCGAGGCGAGTCCGTCGACTCCCACGTGACCTACGAGGACTTTCGGGGCCAGGAGAAGACGATGCCGGTGCGGCAGATGGCCGAGACGCTGGCCGATCAAAATCTCAATCCCCCCTTCGATAAGGATCAAGATGGTAGATTACGGTCGAAAATTAATGAGGGGAGCGGGAGTATTGATGAATTGGAGGGCGATGTCAAGAGGCACGCGCACCTCGCGCGGGCGGCTCACCAAAAGCTGAAAGCTCTCGGGTATAATGTCGGGAGATTGACGGGCGCGAGGAGCTGGGCCCCCGACCGGAACTCGACGGGCGATGGCGAGGGAGTTGAGGGGAGAGACCCGAACGCCGTTGCGGCTTCTGACGCAAAGAAGCGGGGCCGACTCTGCGAGACGGTGCGGTTGCTGCTGAAAACAAGAGATCTAAAAAATAGCTCGCTGAAGGGCGCCGTCGCCGTGCGCCTCTCGGAATACTACGGCGTCGCGGTATTGAGAGCGGCCTGGGAGGTCGAGGACGGCCGGCGCGTGAGGGAACTGCAAGTCCCGCCGGACGCGAAGAAGCAGCTCCACTACCTCGTGCTGCGGCGGTTCGCGTTTGAATTGGCGGGGCGGTTGCGCTTGGACCGGTGGCCCCGCTACGTGGTGCTGGCGCTGCCGACGGTCGCGGCGCTGGTCGCGACGCGTAGTAGGTATTAAGTATGTGTTTGTTAGTGGCGCTCGCGCTTGACGGCCGGCGCGGCGCGCTGGCGCTTCGCCGGCGGCTCCGGGTCCGGCTTGACGTCGACGTCGTCCTCGCTCTCGGAACCGCTCTGGATCTCGATGACGTCGTGGTGCCGCGCGACCGAGTCGAACGCGACGCCTCCGAGATGCGCGATGGCGTAGCCGTTGATCAGGACCCGGCGGCCGTTCCGCGGCTCCACCCTGACCACGCGGAGCTGCTTCTTCTTCCCGGTGACGCACAGGAGGAAGACGCGCACGCCGAACGCGTTCGCGAACCTGTGTGGAAATCAAATTTCGGGCGCCCCGCGCCATCGATGCGATAACCTAACTCACTGGTTGATTTCCACACCGTCGCGAACGCTTGGACGAGCAGCGCCGTCTGCTGCTCGGCGACGTGGGCGCCGCGCCGCGACCGCGGGCCGCCACCGCCTAAGCGCCACGACGACCGCGGGATCTCCTCCTGCGCGCCGCCCGGCGGCTTCACGACCACCACGCGCGCGTCGCCGCCCTGGACCGAGCACTCGACGACGCCCGAGCCGTCTTCCTTGGAGACGTCCACAAGATCACCCGCTTCGAGCGGCGGCGGCCGCGCCGCCGACGCCGCGCCGTCGTCGTAGCGCTGGCCCGCCGCCGCGTGGCCGTCGTTCGCGCTGCGGCACCGCTCGAAGTGGTCGCGCCACTCGCCCGCGTAGGGCAAAGGCGCGTCCGTCGGCCGGTAGAGGGCCCCGTACTGCTCCTCGAAGTCCACGGGCGCGCCGCTGCAGTAGTCTTCCTGTGAGAATCGACCAATGAGCCACGTCGCGTCGCTGGCGTGATTTCGGCTCTGGTTCCGACCACCACCCTTAGCTCTGTGGCCACGGCGTGCTCCACATATCTGGAGAGCTGGTGCGTGCCGCAGAGCTGGTGGCTCAGCGCATCGAAAAGCGACCGCGGCTCGCCGACGAGCTTAAATCCTTCTCCCCGCAGCGCCTTGTCGAGCCTTCCGGAGTCGGGGACAGCCTTGGGCGCGCCCGGCCCGGCGAGCGGCGACAGCTTCGACGAGAACAGATAAGTCGGAGGCTCCGAGATCGCAAAGCCCGCCCGCAGGTGGCGGCGCAGGTCGCGCGACGACTGCCTTGCGTCCTCGATCAAAGCCGTCTCGCGGTCGAGCCAGGCCTTGGGCGTCGTCTTCGCGATGTGGAGCGCCTCGATGGCCGCGTAGCGAAAGCTGAAAGTGGCGAAGCAGTCGCGTGACACGCGCGGCGTGCGCATAGCGCCGTACTCGGAAGAGTTCGCCGCCGTCGCGATGGCATCTCCATAAGAAGTCCCCAGCCCGAAGATGTCCTTCTTCGTCGCACCCGTGGCCTGGGCGTCCTCGCCGCGCGCGCTGCCCGGGGCGGCAGCCATGAGCTTCTTGTCGCCGAGGTCCTCGATGACCCGCGCGACCACATCGATGCGCCCGGCCTGGGACGCGGCGCCGAAGTCGCGCGTCGCGGGGCCGCCCTCTTCCACTTGTCGCAGCTGGGCGAAGCGCATCGGCCGCACGGCGTTCGTGGCGATCGACGCCGTCGTCGCGCCGACGTAATCGCCCTCGATGCGAGCCGTCCACATGTAGCGCTCGTCGGGGCCGTAGGGGCCCGTCTGTTCGTCGCGCACCGCGTGCTGGCCAAAGAGCGACAGTGAATCGATCTTCCGGCCGTCGACGAACGTGTCCACACACAAATGGTGGCGCGTGGCGTTGACCACGACGACCTCGAAGCGCGTGCCGGCCGTCGTCGCGACGAGGCACTTGCGTTGCGCGCAGGCCGCCGCCGCCTCGGGGCTGACTTGGCCGTTCGTCGCCGCGGTACGCAGGAAGGCCCAGTCCCGCGGCGTGGTGTCGGGGTCCGACAGCTCCGGGACCGCTCGACCGTCGACGAGGACGTGGGCGCTGAGGCCTCGCGCGTCGACGGGCATTTTCCTGAATTTTATGCTGAATGTAGCTAAAGAGCCTTCTAGCAAATATATTGCTTCCGAGACGAGATCGTAGCCTGCAGTCGGGGCCCGGAGATGGCTGAAAAAAGCTGGTAGGAGGTTTCACTACTGTGCAGCCACCCAACGATTGAAAGCGCTGGTTCTGGGGCACGAGTGCGATATTTGCGAAGGTGGGCTATCCACGGAATGGACAGAGCCCACCGCTTTGCCCTGTTTTTGGCTTTCCGGGACCTAGGCGCTAGCGGCATGTAAGACACTAGCAATTCCGAGCTTCACTCACTTGACGCCCGGAGGACGGCCCAGACAGACGCTAGACGTGTGCAGGGGCGTTTCATATAGCGGCACACAGCCCCCGCCCACGCCGCCGACGCCTGCGCGCCATCGCTGCGCCGGCACACCAAACGCAGAGAGGCCGCAGCGATGGACCGCGGCGGCCGCTCTGGGGGCGAGCGCCAGGACCCTTTACCCGCCGCCTTCTTGGAAGTGTACACGAAGCACGGTCCCAAGCCCTACGCCGAGGGCGAAAAAGTACCGGTATATAACAAAGGGATATTTCGCAACCCCCAGGACGGCCCCATGAAAAGTGGAGATTTAGTCATATTATACTTCGAGGACGAGTCCATGGACTATCTTTATTTGCGGCCCGAGAATTTCGCGAAACACAGCGGCAAATTTGGGGATTTTGATCATCGGGATTTCGTCGGAAAGGAATTTGGAGAGAAGATCTTCTCGAGGACGAATAAGGTGGGACGGAGGGGCAAGCAGTCGTCGGAAAAGGGCTGGCTGTACGCCCTGTGCCCGACGCCCGAGCTCTGGACCGAAGTCTTACCTCATAGAACGCAGATCGTCCAGACGAGCGACCAGGCCGTCATCTGCTTCCAGCTGTCGTTGTGGGACGGGAAAATAGTGATAGAAGCAGGTACGGGCTCCGGAGCCATGACGACGGCGATGGCGAGGTGTGTCATGCCGCGCGGGTCGGTGCGGACGTTCGAATTTAATGAAGTGCGAGCGCAGAAAGCTCGGGACGAGTTCGAGATGAACGGCTTGACGGAGCCGCTCGTCGTGCCGCGCTATAGGGATGTTTGTGGGGAAGGCTTCGGGATGAGCAGGGAGGCGGACGCGATTTTTCTGGATTTGCCGGAGCCGTGGCTCGCGGTCGACCATGCGATCGAGGCCTGTAAACACGGTGCTCGGTTCTGCTCCTACAGTCCTTGTATTGAACAAGTGCAAAAAACAGTTGATAAGTTACGAGAACGCCACTGCGACCACATCAAGACGATCGAGGTCCGCGAGCGCGAGTTCGAGGTCGTTAAAAATGAGATGGCCGAGGTCGTGGCGCCGCCGCAGCGCGTCGTCGAGGGCGCCAAGGCGCGTAAGGTCGACGACGACCAAGGCATGTGGCCGCTGCCGCCCTACATGGCCGTGCCTTACCCCGAGCAGCGGGGCCACACGGCCTACCTGACCTTCTGCACCCTGCCCTATTCGTGGGGCTACGACGAGCGGGCGCCGTATTTGGACGGGCGCCCGCTGCCGGACCTTTCCGAGTACCCCGAGGGCATGTACCCTACGGAAGGGGACGACGAGGAGATGGCGCCGGTCGGGCCGCCGGTCCCGCCGCCGCCGTAACTGAATGTGTTAGCTTACTTCCTTGGGAGGGCCTCCCCGGGTTCGTACGCCGCCGCCGCGGCGCTCAGGACTCCGGCAGCCCCCAGAGCTTGAGCTCGCCGTAATTCCCCCCAGACACGACGCGCAGCCCGTCCGGAGATATGGCAACACAATTGACCTACAACGAACATACATCATCACAAAAGCACAGCGGACGCCGCAACGCACAGAGTGCCCTTCCAGCGTCGCCAGGCACTCGCCGGTCGCGATGTCCCACACCTTGAGCGTCGTGTCGCGCGACGCAGACACGACGCGCCGCCCGTCCGGAAACACGGCAACGCTCAAGACCTACGACGAAGCCAGATCAGCACAAAAGTACAGCGGACGCCGCGCAACGCACGGAACCCGAGTGCCCTTCCAGCGTCGCCACGCATCTGCCGGTCGTCACGTCCCACACCTTGAGCGTCTTGTACGAACCAGACACGACGCGCCGCCCGTCCGGAAACACGGCAACGCTATAGACCTACGACGAAGCCAGATCATCACAAAAGTACAGCGGACGCCGCAACGCACGGCCATCGAGTGCCCTTCCAGCGTCGCCACGCATTTGCCGGTCTTGACGTCCCACACCTTGAGTGTGTCGTCGCGCGACGCAGACACGACGCGCCGCCCGTCCGGAAACACCGCAACGCTCGAGACCTACGACGAAGACACATCATCACAAAGTACAGTGGACGCCGCAACGCACCCAACCCGAGTGGCCTTCCAGCGTCGCCACGCATCTGCCGGTCGTCACGTCCCAGAGCTTGAGCGTCTTGTCGCCCGACGCAGACACGACGCGCCGCCCGTCCGGGGAGATGGCAACGCTCGTGACCTACGACGAAGCCAGATCATCACAAAAGTACAGCGGACGCCGCGCGCCGCACGCCATACTTGCCCGAGTGCCCTTCCAGCGTCGCCACGCACTCGCCGGTCTCGACGTCCCAGACCTTGAGCGTGTTGTCGCGCGACCCAGACACGACGCGCCGCCCGTCCGGAAACACGGCGACGCCTTGGACCTACGACGAAGCCAGATCATCACGAAAGTACAGTGGACGCCGCAACGCACCCAATCCGAGTGCCCTTCCAGCGTCGCCACGCATTTACCGGTCGCCACGTCCCAGACTTTGATCTCTCCTTTATCTATGTACTCATCATCACTACTAGAATCCGTGCGACAAATTCTTACTTCGGCTCCTGAACAAGAAACGACGCGCCGCCCGTCCGGAAACACCGCAACGCCCCAGACCTACGACGAAGACACATCAGCACAAAAGCACAGTGGACGCCGCAACGCACGAAACGCACGCCATGCGAGTGCCCTCTCAGCGTCCGCAGCTCGACGAGCTTCGACAGGGGGTCGGAAAACGGCATAAACCGCAGGTCGCCGCGCGCCACCGTCGCGACCGCGCTCGCGTCCCAGATCGACTGCAAGACCTTCATCGGTTCGGCTTCCGATGGGGTCGTGGCGGCGTCCGCGTCGACGACCTCGGTCGCGCCCTTCTTTTCTGGCGAAGGTACGGCGACCGCCTCCTCCTCTACGGCTCTGACAAGCTCCTCGGCAACGCCCTCCTCTTCGGCGGCGATGCGCTCGCGCCAGGCGTCGAACTGGACGAGGCCGCGGTCCGGCTCCGCGTACGGTGGGAGAGTGCCGCCGCGGCGCATCGCCTCCTTGTCGGCCGGCATGGGCGCCTCCGCCGGTGCACCGGTATCCTCTGGTGATGCCTTCTCAACAGCGCCCTTGTCAGCGTCGACAGAGTCACGCACGGGCGCCGAAGCCTCCTCAACCACACCACCGACAACATCGTCGGCCGCCGTCTCCGCCCGGTTCCTGCGCTCCTTGGCATCATCAAACTTCTTATCATCCAGCTCGACGCGCCCCAGGAACTCGAGCCACCCGCCCGGCAACACTTCATTCACAACAGCAACCGCGAGCTGCGCGCGCGTCATCGCGCGGTACAAACGCGAGCGAGTCTCGAACACGCCCGCGCCGCGATCGATGACTTGGTCGAGCCCGACACAAATAACAACGAGCCGTTCCAAACCGTCCATGTTATCCACGCTGTCGACAACAAGCCACGGTTTTGAGCCAGAGCTACGCTCCTCGTCACGAGGCAGCGCCGCGCTCGCCGTCGCCGCGTCGACGAGCTCGAACCCACCAAGTGCCAGCCCCAATGGCCCTCGAAGCTTCTCGACGAATACCTCGTCTGGACAGACAACGGCGACGCGGTCGTCGAGATCGCTCAGGTCCGTAAGCTGCTTTTGCACAGCTGAAAGTGCTTCGACGACTTCCGGCGCGTAGTGCTCCGAGGTGTCCTGGCCGTCCGCTAGTTTAAAGATCCGGGCCACGAGCGGCGGCCCGATAGACGCCGCGTGCGTCTCTGTCTCCGCCTTGCGCCCAGCCTCGAGCTGAAACGCGGCGGCTCCTGCGACGATACGCTTCGTCGACCGGACGACCTCGGAGAGCGTCGCGACGGCGACTTTCTGCTCGTGCGGCAGATCCACGAGCGAGCGCGCGATCTGATCAGGTTTGTGCGTGGCCGTCGCCTGCGAGGCGTCCGCGAGCAACAATAGGCGCGTCTGAGCAGCGCTAATATGGGCGAGCTGCGCACGCAGCGCGGCGTCGTTCACGAGGTGGTGCGCCTCGTCGACGACCACTAGAGCATACTTCACGGCTTCTCCGACGGCGTCGAGCACGAGCCGTCTCCCTTCGACGCGCACGCGCCGCGGCCCGTCTTCGAAGGGCGCCACCAATACGTGCACGCGATCTACAACATGCTTTGCTGATTTTCGCGATGCCACGACCAGCCACTTGCAGACGAAGAGCGCCAACGCGACGTTCCGCGCCGCGAACAGCACGACCGCGCCAGCGTCGCCCCGAAGCTCCTCGAGCACGCGCTGGATCGCGAGGAACGTCTTGCCGCCGCCCGCAGGCGACAGTAGCACGGCGACATTTGCGGCTCGCAGTTCCTTGAGTTTCTCGCGCTGGTGCGGCGTCAATTTCCCGAACCGCATCATGATCCGCGAGTAGCACTCGAGGAAGGCGGCGCGGTCGACGCTGATCTTGGTTCCGTCTGGCAAGCTCTCGTTAAGCGCATCCTCAAACGCCCTCGATTCCAAGACAACGTCGTCCCGCAGCTGGGCCATGGCGGCGACCTCGTCGAGACCGAGCCGCACGCGCACTTCGCCCCTTTCCCCGGAATACACGTTCGCGACGACGCAGCCCGGCGGCAGCGCCCGCGCCAGCGCCGCCTCGAACACGGCGAGAGATCCGAACGCGTCGTCGATCGAGCGGCCACCTTCGATCGTGAGGCGCAGGACCTGCTCGCTCTCGAGCCCCGGGCCGTCGACGGCGCGTTGCAGCGCGTCCTTGTCTTCTTTGGCCTCGATGACGCGCTCGACTTCATAGATCTTGTGCGCCTTGGCCTTCACCTCGATAATACGCCTCAAATTCAACTGGAGCTCCCCAACAAAGCCTTCCAGCTCGACGTTCAGTTGCAGGTCGCGGTAGCCGTTTTCGAACGGGTGGCTGAAGCGGTCCTTGCAGCGCCGGATCGTGATCTCGCCCCGGCGGGAGGCGTCCCTCAGCAGCGAGATGGCGAAGCTCAGGTCGTCCACGGAGTCGAAGATGCCGGTCGCGCGCTCGAGGTCGACGACGCGGGCCACGTCGCCGCCGTAGTCCTTCTCGGTTTTTTGTCTGATGCGGCTCTTGCTTTTTCGCGGCCCCCTTTTATACTCACCGCCCGCATCCTGAACGAACCGCCTGAGCGATTCGAGCAGGTCCTCCCCGTGAAAATAGGCCAGCGCTGCGAGCGCGTCGATGGATGCGCCCTCTGGCAAGTCGCAGCGCGGCGGCGGCGGCGTATCAGGGAAATCTTCTTCGAGCCGCCTCGTTTCCGCGAGGAAATCGTCGGCGCTCTGGCGCGCCGCGTCGCCGTCGGCGGCCTTGTAGCCTTCCCACGCGGACTCGTCGTGGCGAGTCTGGCGAGCTTAGTCGCGCGGTCCACGACGCCCTGCACAGCGGTCTGCTCGCCGCGCTCGGGCACGAAGCGGCCGCTGCCAGTCTTCGGCACGACGCGCACGATCTCGCGGTTCACCGCGTCCCGCGGCGCTCTCCAGGTTGCCGTCGTAGTAGCTCAAGAGCTCCTTCAGCTCGCCGTCGAGGGAGAGGGCGTCGACGCTGGCGCCGGCGCCCATTTCTTTAGCGCTGTCCTATCTCCGGCGCTCTACGCTGGCTGCTCCACTTTCAGCACACAGGCTCCATTTGACCTCACTGGCTGCCCTTTGTTTGCAAGGCGTGGGGGCTGCTCAACAACAACACTGTAGAATTGAACGCCCGTTCAGTGGTTGTAATGCACGCTGTAGAATTGAATCCTGGACTTGTACTCGCAGCGCACAGCAGCGCGTTTGGGAGCGGCCCACACAGACACTTTACAAAAAACCGCAGCGCTGCGAGATAGCGCTGCGCCTTTGAGCGTACGCTTCCCCAAGCGCCAAACTGGACCTCGTCGGCACCGGAGCCTTCTCCTCAGATTTCGATAAAACCCGTGCGCGCTCTCCAAACGTGATCGCGCCGTGCGCTCCTTTGCCGCCGTGCACAGGTGGTGCAGTTACACGCAGGGCTGTCGCAAAGCAGCTGCCAATTCATATCTACCACTCCTCGCTGCAACAAACGCAGCAATGGACCTCATCACCGTCCACGGCCGCCACCCGCAGGACTGCACCGAGGATGACTGCCTGCGCTCGGGCTGGACGCTGCCGGAGTTCGTCGCGCAGTGCGCCCTCTGGGCCCTCGCATCATTAATCTACACGTTCATCTGCTCGAGACTATTGCCGACGCGGGACTTCAATGGATCCCCGCTCTACAACTGGCTGAGCTGCCTGCCGGTGCAACTCGTCGCGTTTCCCGCCGTGGCGGCGTGGTGCGTCGCGGCGTACGACGGCAGCTTTATCGAATGGCTCTCGGCGCCCTGGGATAAGCTAGCAGCCACCCCTGAGCGGATCTTCCTCCTCCTCATCTACGCGTACATGTTCAAGGACCTGGGCCTCTACCTGCTCGACGCGAGGATGGACGCCATGTACTGGGCGCACCACCTCGGGTGCTGGGTGATCATCCTTCAATTCTTCTTCACGACTGCCCCCGGCATCTTCATCTTCGGGCGGCGTCGCCATGGAGTTCGGGCGGCGCGGCGCAGACGATTCACTTACTGTACCCGGACAACGGTCCGTTGGACTTCATACATGTTGCGACGATGACGCTGTCTCACGTGCCTTGCGGTGTGCGTGAGCCTTCACGCCGTCGAGCTGACGCGGTTCTGGGGGCGCCGTCGCGTGATGGCGAGGGTGTCCACGGGTCGTATGCTGCACCTCAGCGATCTACTACGCGACGATCCCGCCGACGCCGCTCTGGGCGCGCCTGATCATCATGCTCCTCGTCTTCAAGCTCGCAGGCGCGCCAGAGCAACGCCCATGCACCTCCACGGGCTCTATCTGGAGAGGCGGGCGAAGCGGTTGGGTCCCAGACATGCAGCGTCGGCGTCACGCGGTTCGCGGCCGGCGCCGCGCAGGCCTCCTTGTGCGCGGGCCACGCGCTCCGCTGGCACTCCTCGGAGCAGTAGTACGCCTCGCGGCAGCGCCCGCAGCGCCGCTTGCAGTTGCCCGCGCCGCAGACGTCGCAGGACTGGTCGTCGGCGAGCGACGGCGGCACGGCCGCCGACGCCCGCCCGCCCGTCGCCGCGTCCAGGACCGGGTCCGCGCCCGACGCGCGGCGGCACTCGCGCTCGAGCGCCCGCACGGCCTTGGAGAAGTCGCCCTTGGCGGCGGCCAGGGCGCGCTTCGCGGCGGCCGGCTCGTAGCCCATGTGGCCGAGCGTCGTGAGCGCGTCGGGCGCCTCGCGCCGCAGGTCCGGCGGCGCGGGCGGCTCGTCGTCCTCCGCCTCCGCCTCCGCCGCCGTCGGCGCGAAGTCGAGGACCTCGAGGCCGCCGAGCGCCGGGAGATGCGTGGAGAGCGCCGGCCGCGGCGGAGGGGAGTAGGGAACTGATTCGCGCCGCTCGGCCAGCGCGAATAACGTCGGTGCGCCGCACCACGGCGCGCAGGCGTCCTCCCCAAGGCCGGAGACGGCGAGGCGCGGCGCGACGGCCTTCTGAGACGGAAACCACGGCGGCACGGCTTCGTCGCCGGTCCCCACCGTCAGCGCGCCGTCCGCGACCTTCGCGCAGAGCTGCACCTCGCGCGGCCCGAAGGGCTCCCGGACTAACTCCCGCCGATCCGTCCTCCCGAAGTCGTGGGCGAAGAGGCGCTTGACGAAGCTTCGCCCGGTGCGCTGCGGCGCGGCGACTCGGGCGGGCGCGCCCAGGTCGAGGACGCGCTGGCAGTCGCGCCGCGCCGCGCTCACGAGGGCGTGGGCCAGGTCCCGCGGCGCCCGCGCGCCCGCGGCCAGGAGCAGCAGCCCCAAGATACTGTACGAGGGCGCCACGAAAATTTGGTTCCCCCCCACGTCCTCGGAGAGCCAGGCGTCGGCGTGGCAACTGGCCACGAGGGCCGCGAGCTTCGGTTCCACGTCGACGGGCCGCAGGCGCGTCCACCACGTCCATAGGTCGTCGTAGTAGGCGAGGCTCCGCGGCGGCAGCAGCGAAGCCGTCGTCCTCGCCATAAATGATCGTGAGGCACTTGGCGACGCAGTCCAGGGCCGCCTCGCTTCCTAAAATCCAGTTGTAGTCGTGGACGACCATCGCTTTTTTGGCGCTTTTGGCGCTTTGGCGCGGGCAGGGCTGTGCTCAGATATCAGATATAGTTGCCCGCGCGGCCGCTCGATGGCGTCTGGCGGCTGGCGACAGTCTAGTGTGCGCCCGGCTGCCGCGAAACTGCAACTTTTGCCGGCTTTTGAGCTAAACCACGTCGCGCGCGGAGCTAGCGGCTTGTAACACACTAGGAAAATAATTAAAGCTGCTCTCCCGCGGCTCAGGAGGCTCGATTTGTCCTCCCGGAGGCTGCACGACCGACGCAGTGTCGCCACCCATCGCTCCGGCTCCGGTGCGGCAGCTTGCGATACAGCGGGCAGCCCGAACCTGTCATGCGAAGAATCGCCTGGCTCCTCGCCCTGCGGGCAGCGGGCGCCCAGGACCACCCCTGCGATCTCACGCCGGCCACCGTCGCGCGCATCAACGACTGGATTTTGAACGGGAACGACCCGGGCAACAACGCCTTCGAAGCGTTACATTGCGCGCCGTCACGACCGTAGGCACGGCCGCCGGCGGCCTCGGCGGCGGCGCGGCCGGCGCGTTGCTAGGCGGAGGGCGTCGGCGCGCGTCGCGACGGCGCTCTGCGGCAATGGGACGACGGCGTGCCACGGCGTGACCGAGGGGGCGACGCGCCTCGTGGGCGGCCTGCTCGGCTACGTGATCGGCGCGGCGACGGGCGCCGAGGCGTCGCACCGGTATTTCGGGCGGGGCTCGTTCTTCGGGTCGCCGTCGCGCACCGCGGCTATTCGCGAGTGCGCGGAATTGTTCGGTGTGGAGGAGACCGGCATTTGCCGGTGATCGACCGGGCCTACAAGGCCCGAACCCCGCGATCACCGGACAAGGGCGGCTCCAACGGCGCCATGGCGCGCTTGAATGGCGCGCGTCGTGCTGGAGATGCCCATCGAAAGCCAGGTATCGCCGGTGTTCTTAGAGGGAGGGCTGCTAGTCGGGCGCATGCGCGAGTCGCGCGGCGGCGGCGGCGGCATGTTGTCCTCGGGCACGGCGATGGCCTTGCCCGGTTCCGCAAACTTTCGACCGCCGCTTGCACTGACGGCGCCTGCGTCCCAATAATTTGAGAGGAGAACAGCTCGCGAGCTTGGTGCTTGCCCTCGAAGCCCTGGCGCCGCCAGTCATTTTCATCTTCCAGCGCACATAGGTCGGCAAATTGATCTAACATCGAGACGTGCGCTGATTCTGGGCATTGAAGCACCTGCTTGTATTTAGGGCGCTCACGACGCACTGCCCCAGGTCCACCAAGGCGGACCGCCCTTCGTCGCCCGCCGGGAAGCTTTCGATCGTATAGGAGCAGTCCCGGCCGGCGCTGGTACGCCAAGTCGCCGTGATCTGAGAATTTTATTGTCGCCAATGACTTTGAACGACTGCTGCAAAGGATGGACGTAGCTACAGTGCATGTGGCAGGGCTTCGTGGAGTTCTCGCCGAAGTAGACTACCGCTGTAACATCTACCGGCACGTTCTCCGCCGTCGCCTCGCTGTGGATCACTTGCGCCGACACGGGGTTCAGCACGCCGTACGCGAGCTTCCCCATGCGCGCGCAGGCCCAGCCGAGGTCGCCCAAGCACCCGAGCGGGTCGTCCTTGGCCGTTGATTCTTTCCCGCCCCCTCTAGAAAGTCCCTACTAGCGGAGATCGTGAAGGCCACGCTCGACCCGCCGCACCTCGCCGAAGAACCGGGACTCCGCGATCGTCGACAGGATCTCCTCCGTGCGCGTGTGGTGCGAGAAGGGCACGACGTCCTGCAGCGCGACGTCTTCCGCGACGCAAGCGTCGCGCATGACGACCGTCGACTCGTAGTCCGCCGCCGCGGGACAGCCAATTAAAACATGCTTGTGGTGCTGGGCCGCGGCCACGGCCCACTGGCTCCTCGTGCTTGTGGTGCCTCCGATAAAAACGGAGTCCACTCGGGTGGTCGCGTCGGGGTCCCTTAAAATCGCGTTGTAGCTCTCGTACCACTTGACGCCCTTCAGTTCCTCGGGCTCGCAGCTCCTTTCTAGTAATGCTCTATCACATTCCGCCGCCGCGGTGATTTTGAGTTTTCGCGTGTTTCTGCTCGCGTGGAGTAATCCTATCGCGAGCGGGTTCGCTTGGATGAGTCCTAATTTCAGCGGGTTCTCTATAACAGAATCGTCGTCTTGCCGCGGGCCGCGCATCATCTACCGCGCGCGTGGCGATTTCGCTGGGTTTAAACAATCGCAGCTTGCGCGCCGCCTGCGCGCTCGCTGGAGCTCGCGTCTTCTGCGCGGTCGAAGCAGCGGTGCTAGGAACCACTTGCAGCGCTCTATGATGCCTGCCGGTGCGATGCGCACGCGCACAGGTCAAAGCCGCGCAAATTGGGAGACGATCACGACCCGATTTTTTTCATTTAGCTGATCCTCCCTATTTTTTTTTCCGCTGTTAAAGATGCGTCTCCGTCGACGCATACGTCGTCAGAAGAATCCATGAATGAGGTTGTCTTCAGCCTCATCACCCACCAGCAGACTGGAATCTGCGGCGTAAACCACTACGCGAGCGGCATAGCTCGTCAGTTGACGCGCTTAGGACCACATCGATCCCTGCTCTCACTACAGCGCTTCGCCGCCGTCTCGCGAGGACCTCTGAGGCGCAGACAGCAGTGCCTCTCGCAAGCAAGCTCAGCCGGCGCGACGAGCACAGCAAAACAACTCAAAAGGAGGATCCACCATGTTCGGCCCGCGCCGCGGCTACGACGCCATCGGCGAACCTAGTGTAAGCAACGCGGACAAGCCGCGCGTGCAGCCCGTCAAGGTCGACCCCAAGGTGATGAAGCGGCGTCCCGTGGTCTAGCGACGCCTTCACTTCCTCAATACGACTCGTGGCCATCTCACGATGACGTGGGTGGTTTCTTATTCGATTTTGAGCTGTTTCGACCACGCCGGGCCGTCGCGGCGTGTCAGAGAGACAGCGGTCGCGTCGATGGCGTCTTCACGAGACAGCGCCGCCGCGACGCCATCGTCGTGATCCCACGAGAGTCTACGTGGTCATCAGGACGCCGTCGACGCGATGCCTCATCGGACGAGGCGAGAGACCGCGATGCGCCGCGCAGGTCTTCTTCGCCAACGAGCGCACGTTTTTAGCGTGGGTGCACATGGCGTTGATGCTCGGGGGCATGGCCGTGGGCATCATCGGGTTCAGTACGAAGAGCGGGTTGTCGCCCTTGCCGGGGTTGGTGTTGTTGCCCGTGGCGATTTGTTTTGTCGTGCACGCGCTCGGGCAATACTACGCGAGAGCTAGAGCGATCCGCCGGAGGGAGCCGGGGCCCTACGAGGACAAGAACGGTCCGGTTGCCTTGGCGATCGTTCTGTCGCTGGCGGCGTGCTCGAACATCCTCATCCATTTGGTGGTGTCGTCGCGCTAGGCGACCGCGTCGACGGCGTCACCCATATGCCGCCGCCGCGACCCGGCACACACTCTCGTCGCGTCACGGCGACGGCGCCCTCCTAGTACGTGTTTAATTCATATTCAAAGTAATTATAGACACAAACTATGGACACATTTTTCAGAAAACATGGTGGTTCTTCTGCGAATTTCTCACTCGGCGTAGCCCTCCTTGTCTTTACGAGACGAGACGAGCTTGCCACTTTCGTACGAAAGCACGTACAGGGAGTCGAAGTCGTCGGCCTTCCAGGTCCCGGGCTTCTCCATGCCCAGGGCCCTGGCCAGGGACGGCAGGCGCTCGTGCTTCCACGCTATAATGATGGGACCCTCCTCGGATAGATGTTTTTTCACGTCCTTCGCGAGCTCCTCGTTGTCACTCTCCCCGAAGTGGACGTCGATCTCCAGGTCAAAGGTCCGGGCCATGGGCTCGAGCGTCTCGATGGACCGCATGACGTTCCGCGGTTTTTCCGGCTTCCGCGCATACAAGTACGAAGGGGGGTCGAAGCGAGTCCCGTCGAATAACGAGGGGAGCCAGGCACTTCTTCGAACACCTTTCGGCGTGCAGTGCGTCTCCGAGTACTTCTCGTCCTTGTCGCAGTGCCTCATGAGTACGACCGTGGCCTCCTTCTTGCGCGTATGAGCCGCGAGGATGACGTCAGGAACGGTCTGAACAGGTAAAAACTGGCCCCGCGCCGGCCCCGCGCACACACCTAGGAGTATAGAAGCACCAACACACAGCCCGCCCGCGAGCCACCGGCACCGTCCTCGACTCCGCGAGCATTCGCACTCTTCGTCGGTTTTCACTGGTGCCTCCTGCTGCTCGAGGTCGTCGACGTCCGCGAAGCTTCTAGCGGGCGGTCTCGGTGAGGGCAAGGGCGAGTGGGAATCCAACCAAGTCGTGTCCGGCGACGCCGTGCGCCAGTCGCCCGGCTCGACGCCCTTGGGGAGGAGCATTTTGTCGCGCCGCGTTTGCGTCGGCTGCGGCAGCGCTCGGTGTGCCTCCGACAGCGCTGGCGGCGTCCCGCGGGCCCGCGGTCGCCGCGTATACGGCGAGTCAGATTTCGGAGGATACTACCTATGTGGCCTCGGCGGCCGCGGACGGCGTACGACCGAAGCTGGCGAGAGAGCTGGCGGTCAGAGTGACCCGCCGAGATGCTCTGCTTGCCGCCGGCGCGGCAAACTAGCCGCGCTCCGAGCGGCAGTGCGAGCGGACGTGGGCCTGCATGAGCGCCGAGTTCGGTTTCAAAGGAAACAACGTCCCAGGCACGCACCACCGCTCCGCGACGGGACCCGTAGTACGCCTCGGCGCACACCACAACCGGCGCAGGGGCCGGGCAAGCGGGAGTCACCGCGGGAGTCGCGGCAACCCAAGCACAGGAAGACCACACGGGGCAGCGGTCCGCCGGAGGGGGCTCCGGCGGAGCGGTGGGGCCGCGGACGGGCCTTGTGATCCTAAATCTCAGGGACTACAGGCTACCGGCGGTTTTATGTTACATCCCATTAGGAAAGCCAGCAGCCGGACGCCGCTATTATCATCCCGCGCGACAGCCGCGTCCATAAAAAGACGCGCGAGGCAGCCTTGAAAGGCATCGTACGGAGCCGACGGACGCCTCCCCAAGCGCGCGGCGCGTTTGGGGGCAGCTTAACGCCAGAATGGGGCAGCCCCCAAAAGAGTAGCGCCGGGAGAATGAACCGCCGCGCCCCGCAGGTTCTAAAGCAACACCTACGTAAGCAACCATGCGCGAGATCGTCCACATCCAGGGCGGCCAGTGCGGCAACCAGATCGGCGCCAAGTTCTGGGAGGTCATCTCCGACGAGCACGGCGTCGACCCGACGGGCACGTACCACGGCGACTCGGACCTCCAGCTCGAGCGCATCAACGTCTACTACAACGAGGCGACGGGCGGCCGCTACGTGCCGCGCGCCATCCTCATGGACCTCGAGCCCGGCACCATGGACTCGGTCCGCGGGCCCCTTCGCCAGCTCTTCCGCCCGGACAACTTCGTCTTCGGCCAGACGGGCGCGGGCAACAACTGGGCCAAGGGCCACTACACGGAGGGCGCCGAGCTCATCGACTCGGTCCTCGACGTCGTGCGCAAGGAGGCCGAGTCCCGCGACTGCCTCCAGGGCTTCCAGCTCGTCCACTCCATGGGCGGCGGCACGGGCGCCGGCATGGGCACGCTCCTCATCTCGAAGATCCGCGAGGAGTACCCCGACCGCGTCATGTCGACCTCCGTGATCCCGTCGCCCAAGGTGTCGGACACGGTCGTCGAGCCCTACAACGCGACGCTCTCGGTGCACCAGCTCGTCGAGAACTCGGACCAGTGCTTCACGCTCGACAACGAGGCGCTCTACGACATCTGCTTCCGCACGCTCAAGCTCACGACGCCGACGTACGGCGACCTCAACCACCTCATCGCGGCGGCGGTCTGCGGCACGACGTGCTCGCTCCGCTTCCCGGGCCAGCTCAACTGCGACCTCCGCAAGCTCGCGGTCAACATGGTCCCGTTCCCCCGGCTCCACTTCTTCATGGTCGGCTTCGCGCCGCTCACGTCGCGCGGCTCGCAGCAGTACCGCGCGCTCACGGTGCCGGAGCTCACGCAGCAGCAGTTCGACGCCAAGAACATGATGTGCGCCGCCGACCCGCGCCACGGCCGCTACCTCACGTGCTCGTGCCTCTTCCGCGGCCGCATGTCCACGAAGGAGGTCGACGAGCAGATGCTCAACGTCGTCAACAAGAACTCGTCGTACTTCGTCGAGTGGATCCCGAACAACGTCAAGTCGGCCATCTGCGACATCCCCCCGAAGGGCCTCAAGATGGCGACGACGTTCATCGGCAACACGACGGCCGTCCAGGAGACGTGGAAGCGCGTCGCCGAGCAGTTCACGGCCATGTTCCGCCGCAAGGCGTTCCTCCACTGGTACACGGGCGAGGGCATGGACGAGATGGAGTTCACCGAGGCCGAGTCCAACATGAACGACCTCGTCTCCGAGTACCAGCAGTACCAGGACGCGACGGCCGAGGAGGAGGGCGAGTTCGACGAGGACGAGGAGGGCGACGACATGATGTAAGCAGCGCGATTACGAGGCCGCTGCGCCGAGAATGCTTCCGTCAAATCCCCCCCGACCGATCTTCGCCGACGCAACGTACGAGTAAAAAATTAAAAATAAACTCCTACATACATAACGACCGCGGCACTTCTCTACTACGGCGCGTCGACAAGGCGTGAGATCTATTGTTACGCGAGTCTACTAGTAGGGCATCTGAGGCATAACCTCGGCGAAGCCCGTCCCGTCGCGTCGCTCGCCGGTGACCGCAAAGGCCGCGCCCATGCCGCCGCGTCTCCGGGAGTCGATGCGCGCGAGCGCGGTCATGATGTCGTCGTGGTAGACCTTCGCGCGCGCCAGCGCCGGGCGCGCTGGGTCCGCGTGGAACTTTATCGAGCGCCAGCTCCAGCAGGCGCCGCGCCTCGTCGAGGTCTTGCGCGACGCCCTCGGCGTTCTCGTAGCACGTGGCCATGCCGTTGAGGCCCTGGACGCAGCCCTGGTCGGCGGACATTTTATAGTAGCGGAAGCCCTCGGCCGCGTCCATCGGGACGCCGTTGCCCATGCAGTACCGGGCGCCGAGGGTCCCCTGGCACTCGACGTCGCCGATCGCCGCGCCCGCGATCCAGTACTTGCACGCCGTTTCCTGGTCCGGGACGACGCCGTTGCCGTGCGCATAGATGTAGCCGAGCTCCGCGTAGGCCTTCCCGTCGCCGCCTTCGGCGCTGCGGTGCAGCGCCGCCATCGTGCCGTGCTTCCGCTCGTAGGCCTTGAACGGCGGGGAATCGAGCGGGAGTTCGGTGTCGTCTCCGCCGCCCGCGGCGCGTGGCGGCGTCGCCTTGCCCTTCGCCGGCGTGACGCGTGGCGACGGCGACGCCGCCGCCGCGCCACCGCCCTTGCTCTTCACCGTGACCGGCTTGTCCGCGGTCGTGCATTCGACGCAGCGGCGGACCTGCCGCGCCTTCCACGCCTTCTTGGAGAAGGCATCCTGCGGCTTGTCCTCGTGGCAGGCGCTGCACGTCTTCATTGTGGTTGATATCGACGTGGCGTCCAGCTCGGCGGACAGGTCGAAGCCGTCCGGGCCGGCCTCGAGCACCTCGGCCATAGCTCGAGTTACGCGGCAAAGACGGAGGCAGCGATCTGTGTCGAAGGTGCGCGCTACTCCTCGCGAGCCGTGGTGCGATGCGCGCAGCCTGATCTATCCGAGTGGCCACAAGGCAGGCGCCTAGGCACAGCCAAAGCTAGCCTGCCAAATCGGGAGATAGACACACTAGCCGCACCAAAAAGAAGGGTGACTGGCGCCGATATCGCGTAATTCATAGCTATATCCAGGCCGCCGACGAGTCGTTGCGCGCCGGCGTCGGGGGCGCCCCCCACGAAGACTTCCGCTCGACGAGGCTGCCCAAGCGACGCGTGTAGGGCTGTTGTTGCATCGCATTGGTGAAAAAAAGCACAACCATGGGCCTCCCGCACCGCGTCATACTGTGCGCCACCCTGGCAGTCGCGCAGAACATGGGGCAATGGGTCGGCGGCGAGCACTGCGCGGGCTCCCACTGCGGGCCCGGCAAGGACGAGAAGGAGGCAAAGCGCTGCGAGCACCCGGCCGGCGCCGGCGCCCACGTGCTCTACAACGCGTCAGTGGCGGTCGGTGACAAGACGGAGCACCTGACGACGCGGTGGGTCCACGCCGTCGTCGACGGGCGCATCCTCAATCCCCTGACCGGCGCCTGCGCGGGCGAGACGGTTGAGGTTGACGAGTTTCCCGAGGAGTTCCGGCATCGTGCGAGCGAGAAAGGAGCGAAGGTGCTGGCGGAGGTCGTGCACGTGACGAGCGCCGACGACGTTCGGCTGATCGACGCGCTGAAGGCGCGCGAGTTTGACGTCGCCGCGAAGCTCGTGAACGAAGATCACGTGGGCGTGAACGCGCGCGACGACCACGGCGTGCCGGCATTGTCGATTGCGGTGCAGCTGCGGCAGCCCGTGCTGGCCGCTTCTCTATTAAATGCGGTGGATCCTCGCGTCGACGTCGACGCCGCGACGCCATCCGGATACACGGCCCTCCACTTCGCCGTCGGCTCCAACGACCGCAACGTCGTCAAAGCCCTACTGCGACGAGGCGCGGACCCGAACGCGCAGATCACGCAGGAACAGTCGGGTGGCTGGGGCCCGCTGCACTTCGCCTGCCGGTTGGGTCACCTGGAGATCGCCAAATCACTCTTAGATTTCGATGCGGATCCGTTATTAACTGGCAATGCGGGCGAAAACGCGTTCAAGGTCGCGGAGGACGCGGCGGTCCCCTACGCGACGCGCAAAAAGATCGCCGGACTACTCAACGAGGCCATGGCGCGGCGCGGCGGGGAGCTTTAAGACATAAACATTAACCGTAGCGCGCGCCTCCACCGAACCAGTCCTCTCCTTCACTAGCCGTGCGCACGACGAGCGTCTTCGAGGCCGTGTACGCGTTTTGAGAATCGCGCCCGTTCTCTCGCCCTACACCAGATTTCAGAAAACCGCCCCACGGCGCGTCGGGACCGTTCCGGTGGTGGCAGTTGACCCAGGTCACGCCGGCGTGCAATTTTGAGGCGACGCGGTGCGCTCGCCCTACATCGCGCGTCCACACGGCAGCGCCGAGCGCGTACGCGCTCGCGTTCGCTTTTGCGATCGCGTCGGCCTCGTCGTCGAAGGGCGCTATACATACGACCGGCGCGAAGCACTCCTCCCGGAAGCACGGCAGGTCCACGCTGCCGGCGAGCACCGTCGGCCGGAAGAAGTAACCGCGCTCTGCGCACGGCTCCGAGCCGCCAGCTAAGATTTCGGCGCCGCTCTCATCCACAAAACGCCGCGCCGCCGCGAGTGCCTTCGCCGAGACCAGAGGCCCAACTTCCGTCTCCGGCGCGAAGGGATCTCCGACGCGTAGCGCATCCGCTCTTTTCGCGAGTCGGGACGCGAACTCGTCGTAGATGCTTCGCGCGACGAAGATGCGCTTCGCCGAGACGCACGTCTGCCCCGCAGCTAAGAAAGCCGCGAAACAAGCACCAGCGACCGCTTGGTCCAGGTCGACGTCGTCAAAAATTAGTAGAGGCGCGTGGCCCGCGAGCTCGGCGCCGTACGACGCGGCGCGAGCGCCAGCGATCGCGCCGAGCGCCTGCCCGCCGCCGCACCGCCCGGTCAAATCGACGCTGGCCACGGCTTCGTGCGCCGCGAGCGCCGTCGCCGCGTCGGCGCCGCCGGGAGCACGTTCACCACCCCGGGCGGCGCGCCACTCACCGCGAAGATCTCGCCCAGTCTGATGATAGACCCCGGCGCGAGGTCCGACGGCTTGACGACGGCCGTGTTGCCCGTGGCCAGGCAGGGCGCGAGCTTCTTCGACGCGATGAGCAAGGGGTGGTTGAACGGAGTGATGAGTCCGCAAACGCCGAGCGGTACTTTCTGGACCACACACAGATGGTCCGGGTCTCCAATAAAATTCGGCGCCGCGCCCTCCGTCGTCTCGGCGAGCGACGCGTGGTACTCAAACCACTCCGGGACCCTTCCCAATTGTGCTTGGTACTCCCGCCGGGGCCGGCCCGTCTGGCGCGTCTCTATGTCACACAGCTCGGGCACGCGCCTTCGCAGCTCTTGCGCTGCGTTGCGTAGGATCGTTGCCCGCTTCTTGGCCCCTACGTCGCGCCAGGCCGGCCACGCGGCTTTGGCGGCGTCCACCGCCGCGGCGACGTCCGCTGGGCCGGCCGTCGCGCACGTCGCTACTGCTGCGCCGGTGGCCGGGTCCTCGATGTCGATTGTCGCACCGTCGGCCGCTTCGCGCAGCTCGTTCTGCACGAAGAGCGGGAAGTGCGCCATGTTTCGGCGGCATCGATGCACCCAGCGTGCGCGCACCGCGCGCAGCATGCTGTAATCGATGTGTTCTAGCTAAATCTGAGCGCTGTAACTTGGGCAGCGCTGCCGTCAGGCTCGGAAATGAGTAATGCGCTAGCGATATTACCACGGCACGCCCGGAAACACTCGAAAAACCTGGAAATTGGCTAGTCAGAGAAACCCGTTTTGTTGATGCTTTTTCGAGAAGTCCAAACACCACATGTGCCGCGCACAGAGGTACGGCGATACGGCAGGCCTTCGATCGCCCCGAGAGTTCCGCGACCCGCGCCGCCTAAAATCGGTTGCAAGCCAACGTGCGCGAAGGCTGTGCGCGTACGACGGAGCAGGCTCCGGGGTTTCCCCATTTAAGCTGCCACCACACGCACGGCTCCACGTCTACGACTCGGGGCAGCCCAACGACGCGCGCCGGGCAGCAAAGTCCCCACCCTAGCGTGAGCCCCACGCCGTCGACGCGACGCCCACCGCCGGCGGGACACGCGACGCCACGCCCCAACGACGCGGCACCACGGCCGTGACGCCACGATGGCCGACGCCTCCGAATCACTAAGGACGCTCCGAATAGCCCATGCTGAATTACAGAGGCGCTGCCGCAAGCAAGCCAAGCAGCTGAAAGACAAAGACACCGCATCCGTCGGCAAGAACGCGACCCTCCAGGCCGAGAATTTGAGCTTGCGGCAGCGCACGAAGCACCTGAGCCAGAAGCTGAAGGCCGTGCAAGAGCACGCCGAGAAGGCACGCCTCACCTACCAGCGCCGGGCGACGGCGGAGGCGGCCGGGAGTGGCGCCGTGCGGGCGGCCGAGGAGTTCTGTCGGAGGGCGGAAGAGGCCGAAGAGCGAACGCGGGAGGCCCTGCAGGAGAACGCGGAGCTACAAAATCATGTCAAGCAGTTGAAATCAGCCTTAACGTTGCAAGGCAAGCAGATCACGTTCTCCGGGACGGCGCCGCGGACGCCCAAAGACGCTCTCGAGAGTTATCTCGCCTCGGAGGACGTCCTGGGCGTGGCGAGTCCTTCAGTACAAGCCCGGTCGCCCAATCTACATGATGACTGGCACACGCGCTACGACGAAGCGTCGAAGCGGTTGGCCGAGGCGGAACGGACCGCTTCGGACCAAGCGGTCATGATCGCCGGGCTCCAACAACAGATCGCGCGCGACGCCGGGCGGCCGCCGCCATCACCCTTGCATTTCGGCCGCCGAGAACCGGAACCTTTTGACACGTTCCCGCCCATCGAGGCCGCGTCGACGCGCGACGACGAGCCCACGGACTTCGCGTCGACGCGCGACGAGCCTGATTTCGAGACACCCGCCAAACGCGAGTCCCTGCCGCCCATCGACGACGCCGCCGCGGAGGTCAAGGCCGAGCTGCGGTTGATCCGGGAGAGCCAGGAGGCATTGGTGAGGAGCTTTAGGGAAAGACCGGCGGAACCCGGTGTCGTCGAGAAGGACTCGGCGGCCCTCGCCAATGCGCGAAAGCGGGCCCAGGACGCCGAGGAGACCCTCGCCAAAGTGCGGGACGAGGCGCGTGCTCTCCGAGACGACCTCGACCAGCGGGATAAGATCGTGAGGGAGCTGCGGAACGAAATCCAAGCTCGCGACGGGCGCGTCGCCGAGCTCGAGACGAAGGCGCGCGTCGCGTCGTTGTCCTTCGGGGACGTCGAGGCGAAGTTGGAGGCGGCGGCGGCGGCGCGGGCCGACGCCGAGGAACGCGTCAAGGAGGCGACGGCGGCGCGCGACAAGGCCGAGGGGCGGCGCGCCGAGGCGTTCCGGGCGCGCGAGGACGCCGACGCGGCGCGCGAGGCGGCCGAGGTGAAACTCGAGGAGGCCGTGGCAAGGGCGGACGCCGCCGAGGCGCGGCTCGCCGAACGGAGCGCCGCGGCGCCGGCTCCGGTCGAACGGACGCCCGCGCGGCCGACTACCGCGGACCTGCCGCTCTCCGCGGGCTCGCCGCTCTCGCCGGACGCGCCGCCGGCGCTCGCGGCGGGGCCGTTGTCTCCGCGCGACCCGCCGACATCGATCTCGCCGCGGCGCGGGGCCCCGACGCCGGCCGCGCCGGCAGCATCGACCGTCGCGCCGGCAGCAGCATCGACCGTCGCGGCGGCGGCGCCATCCGTCGAGGCGTCGAAGCCGGCCGCCGCCGCGCCGCCCGCGGAGGTGTCGCCGGACAAGGCCTCTGTGCTCGCCGTCGCCGCTCGCGTCGACGCGGCCGCGGCCGCGGCGTTCGCGGCCGGCCAGGCGGCCGCAGCCGTTAACCTGAGGCCTCCCGCGCCGGCGGCGCCGCGCGAGCTGCCGAGGGTGTGGTGGTCGGCGCCCGGGGAGTAATTTGGGCTCAGGCTAGTTACGTCGCAGGGTCCCCCGTACCCCTCCCGCTCCCCCCGGGCCCACCCGTCCGATTTGATCTAGCGGCGTAAGATACTAGCAAGCAGCTCTGGCAAACTTGACATTTGCTGTCAGTGCATCTGTTCGAGCAACTCCCCGCTGAACAGAAGACCGAGAAGGCATCATTTGATTGCTTCCGTCGATCCCTGTAGCCACTGCAAGCGCCGGGGCACGAGACTACTGAATCTGAGCCTGCCAGTGCTCATCTGCTGTCAGGTTGCTGCTTGCCCCAAATTCACCATGCGGTGCTTGTTAGGACTCCTCGTAGCCAGCGCGACGGCGCTCCGACCTGTGGCGCGCCGCGCGGCCCTCAAAACTCTGAGCACGCTCGTCGCGCTGCCCACCGCCGCGACCGCCATTTCAGGAGGCGGCAAGGACTACGCCGAAGCAACCATAAAAAACCAGAACTTCGACGGCCAGAAGCTCGACAACAAGGACTTTAGCGGCGCGGACGCGGTAGACACGAGCTTCAAGAAGGCGAGCCTCCGCGGCGCGCGCTTCTTCAAATCCGACTGTGAAAGGGCCGATTTTACAGGAGCCGACCTCACGGGCGCGTCCTTCGAGAGCGCCAACTTAAAAGATGCGGTCCTCGCCGGCGCGAAAGCCGAGGGCACGGCGTTCTCGCAGACGATCTTGGATGCGAAGTCCTTCGAGGGCGCGGACTTCACGGAGGCGGTGGTCCAGCCCTACGTGCAGAAGGAGCTCTGCAAGCGGGTTTCTGGGAATACGGCGGAGAGCCTCTTCTGCCCCTGATGAGTAAGAGATACAATTCAAGTGTTATGTACACCGTATAGAGAGAGAGATTGGACGCGCAGATGGACGTCCGGTAAAGTACGAATTCAGTCGTGGGGCGGCGCCGGGTTGCCGTTCCGCGGCGTGTTCGCCGGCGAGCCCCTACATTCCGCTAAAGTAGGAGCCGTCGGCGCTATCACCCTAACTTGCCCGGACGGGCTGATCTCGCGCAGGGGCGAGCCGCGCTCCGGCGACGACGCCGCCATCGAGGACGGAGGCGAGGGCGGCGCGTCGGCGTCGGCACTTTTCATGGCCCGTTCCACTTGATCCCTTTGACTTTCCATGGCCCTTAATTCAGCAACCGAAGCCTGGTACAAGCCGTGGCGCTGGCCCAATGAAGCTCTACTGCGAACAGCCTGGGCCTGGAAGTTGATGGCTTCGTCTAAGACAAGTAGCCCGGCCCGCCTCGCAGATAAGGAGTCGCGCTGCTGGAGCATCTTGCTACCTTGATGGCGCCGGACGCGCGCCAGGCCCGCGAGCGCGTGCGCCGCTGGTGCTGCGCCGGCGCCTCGTCGAACGTGTAATTCCTTAATGCCAGATCGAAGAACGCCCGCGCCGCGTCGAAGATGGCCATTTCGACCGTCAACGATCCTAGTGATACGGCCACTTGCGCGACGTCCAAATGCGAACCATTCCCATCTTCCCTGATACGCAGAGCCTCCATCAATTTACCCTCGGCCTTTTTGTACAATGCAGAACGCTCTAGTATTAACGTAGATCCATATAAGTCGTCGTCCTCCATTGATGAAGTGGAGGCCGAGCCCCACCTGTGTCGAACGACAGCGTCACGACGCGGCCGCGGCTCGCTCGCGAGACGCGCAGACGCTCTGATGATCATGAAGACGGCGTCACGGCGGTGTGGCATCGCGTTGACGCCATCGACGCGAAGTTGAAGTTCGGAAAAGTTCGGAAACCACGCTGAGTCAGCACCTTCGACCGCTAGCAGGTGGAGGCACCTTCTGATATTTCACGAATTTCTTCGCCGAGACCTGTTTTTTCAGAGAAGGTTTCCGGAGCACGGTCCGCGCGTCGCCGTGCACGACGTCGCACAACCGCTTGTTCTTCTCGCGGCCCACGCGCTGCGCGCAGTTCTGGTAGAAGGTCCCGAAGCCGTTCAAAGCACTCGCAGCAAAGGGTAGGTCGTTGCGCTTCTTCGCTATGCGCACGGCGTGCGCAAAGCAGCCCTCCGTGAGCCGGCAGCGTCGTCTGCTCTCCAAAGCTACTCCGGAACGCATGAGGCACCATCCGAGTTGGTTCAGCGCTCTTGCTAATAAGTCGAGTTCCTCGTTCGGTAACTCAGTTTCATTTTTAGCTATACAACCAGCACTAAAGTCGGCCTCCGCGAGCTCGTCGGAGTCGACGCCGAGCATCTCTAATCCCCTTGTGAGGAGGGGTATCGGGCCTTCTCCTAAAGGCGCTTGCTCTCGGTCCACATCTCTTGGCCTAGGTGCCAATTCAAACCTCGCATAGAGTTCAGCCAACCCTAGAAAAGCTGACAATCGAGCAGCTTTCGCTAGCGATAATTTCCCGACTTCCTCTTCGACGAAGGACGGCTGCTCCATGCTTACGACCCTTCTATAATGCTGTTCCGCTTCTCGGTACAAGCCTAGCGCCGTGGCATCCCTCGCAGCCAACAGACTATATTCTTTCGCCTTGCCGTCTAGAGACCGTGATTTCGTGCTATGATCAGCCAACAACAGATGCAAGTCCTTCGTCGTGAGTTTCAAGGCAGCGACGACCGTGTCGATGGCTCTCCGTTCGTCCGTATGCGTGATGCATTCCCGACCTTCCAAGACACATAGACAGTCCTCGAAGAACTCCGCGATGCGCCGGTGGTACTCGCGCTTCTGCTCGTCGGGCACCACCCCATAAATCACCTCGGCGATTTGCTGGTTCCTAAACCGGTACAGGCCCGCCGGCCGCCTGTTTCTCTTGGCTCTTTCTGATGCTCTAAACTTCTCCAGTAAATCTTCATGATCTACTGGTTCTGCCGAATCCGATCTTAATCTAGTTTCCGTGCTTCCGACGTCCGAACTATCGCCACCCACGACACTTCCGCGACACGACATGCGGTCGCCCGCAATGGACCGTAGGTCGTCGCCCGCCACAGATCTAAAGTCATCCCCATAATTCGACGCGCGCCCGCCGCCGTACACCGAACCGCCTAGATCGCCCCGCTCCTCCGCAATTCGTTGCGACCAAGCTAGGCGCTGTGCCGCTCTAGTGTTTTGCGTATCGGTGCCATGCGAATCCGCCACGATCAACTGAGCTTTCACTAACTCGTCGATGGCGTCGTCGTTGCCGCTATCCTTCGGGCCCGGAAAGCACGTCCGCAGCGCCTCTTTATGAAACACTGCGCCAAATGCGGAAGCGAGCTTCGCGAAGGTAGTCGCGTTCAAACTCAAAGCGTCGAGCTTCTGCGTGATGATGCCTTCGAGACCCGACGGCATGATGCTGTTGTCGTCGGGCGAGGGGATCGACAACGACTCGAGCGCCAACACGCGCCGCCAGACGCCGTCCGCCTCCTTCATGAGGTACCGGGCGTGGCGCCGCTCCAGCACCCAGGAGACGCAGGCCGTCGCCGCCACGACGGTAGCACTTCTGGCAGCGTTCGTCAGCATGGCCCGCTCGCCGACGACCGTCCCCTCGCTAATTTCGGCCACTTTCACGCCGGCCACGAAGCACTCCATCGTCCCCTCCAGCAGGATGTAGACCGTCGACCCCTGCTCTCCTTCACTGATCACAGTTTCTCCAGGTGCGCTATGTAGTCTACGCAGTCGATGGCAGACGTACCTGTGTGGAGACGTGTGGACTCTCATGCGGTCTCAATGAAGACGTCGCGGCGGTGCGGCTTCGTGGAGACGCCAGCGCCGCCACCAGATCAAGTTCAAGGTCAACTTCAACACCGAGTCAGTACGAGAACTTTTTTTCATCATCTAAATTAATGAAGCACGGCACTTTTCTGAGAGCGCTCCGCACGACCTCGCGCGTCTCGGGCGAGGCCATACCTCTGACAGCATCTCTATCTTCATTATCGTCGGGCAGCACGTCGTCGACCTGGCCGTCCTCGAGCTTGCGCACGTGGTTCTCGATGGCGTCGCCTGCGCGGCCAGCGACCGGTGAGTCCTGCGGTGGTTTCTTTTTCGATGTTGAGGCCGTTCGGACAGGTGGACTTCGTGAGCCTCCACGCCATCGAGCAGACGCAGGGCGCCTGAAGTTTGATTTCCACACAGGTCGTCACATAACGCCAGTACTAAGACTGGTAGGCCGGCACACTTCCTCCTCACGTTTTCTACGGTGGCCGGCGTCACGGCGTGTAAGGGTACATCTAGTGCGGCGCACAACAGTCTTGACGACGCGAAGGCGTCCAAAGGCTGTAGCGTGAGGTGGAGGATGCGATCTTCGAAGGACGCTAACCGCTCCCACGCAGCGGGGAGTTCCGCGCCGCCCCTTTTAGCTAGGACGACGACAACTCTCGCTCGACCACGTCTGGCCGGCGGCTTCGCCGTTAAATCCTCGAGGAGCTCCCACGACGGCGCGTCGAGTCGATGGGCGTTGTCCAAGAGTATCAGCGTTCTTCTAGGTAGGAAGCCCTTGCCCTGACTTGAGGTGAGGGCCGCAAAGACCGCGCCCAGAAATTCGCGCTTGAAGACCGGGCTTCCAGTCAACCTGCGCGGAGCATCGCGGTCTCGCGACGCGGTCCGATGTGGCATCGCGTCGACGGCGTCCTGATGACCACGTAGACCCTCGTGGGATCGCGTCGACGGCGTCGCGGCGGCGCTGTCTCGTGAAGACGCCATCGACGCGACCGCGCCGCGACGGCCCCGACGCGGTCCGAATGGCCCCAAACTCGAAAAAGAAACCACCCACGACATGGTACGAGTCGCATCGAATGAAGGCACCTTCATAAAACGCGGAGAGCGCACTCCTCGTCGTCTTCATCAAAACACGACAGGTGACCGCCGAACTTGACGCGCTGACTCCGCGTCATCTTGCCATGAACAAATTTAGCTCGTTCCCCGCCCTCGTACTCTTCTTCCTCTTCTATGTCGAGGGCCTTGCCCACTTTCGAGGCCAGTGCCGACAGGTGGAGCAACTCGTGGGCCGAATCGTCGAGGGTGAGCGGCGACTCCCGCCCCAGAGCCTTGGGCTCGGGCTCGCTCATCCTGACGGTGAGTAGATTCCTGATGATCGACAGCCAGACGGCGAAGGGCCGGCCCTGCGAGACCTCGTCGCGTGGGCTTCCACACATTTCCACTCATTTTGATGCACGGACGGACCTCTCTGAGCAACCGAGATTTGCCTAGTCCCGACTCCCCATCGACACTAATCACGCGACACGCGTCGCCGATGTCAAACTCGTCGCCCTCTGATTCATCTGAATACTCGCTGCCCGCCCTACTATCGCCTCGCACCGCATCTAACACTGCGCTGATGTCTCTTAATACATCATCGTTGCCCGTGAAGGCCACGTCTTCATGAGTGAGAGTATGAGCTCTATCTTTAGCTGCTTCCTCGAGGCTGAACACCTGCGCGGAGCGACGCGGTCCGAACGGCCTCAAATCGATCTCGTCTGATGGACACGAGTCGCATGGTATGAAGGCACCGACGTGGGACGCCGAGATCGCGGACCTTGACCATCTCCGAGAAGCCCTTGGCCTTGATGGGTTCGCACGCGTTGAAGACGCAGAGCCGAGCTTGCGGAGAAACTGAGGTAGCTCGCTCGATGCCGGACTCGACGTAGACGTCCTTATCGCTCTTGGCCGCGGCGCACATGAGCCGCGCCGCTAAATTCACGGAAGGGCCCATGACGGCGTACTCGCACCTGCGAGGACGACATGTGAAGTGTTGCGGCGCCTCCACTTCACTGATACGACTCGTCTCCATGAGACGAGGTCTCTGGTCCGAATTTGGGCCGATTCGAGTCATGACGTCGGAAATAAAACCACCCACGTCATCGTGAGACGGACAGGAGTGTAGCACGGGACGCTGGTCTGGACCGGTTCGGCGCGCCGACAAGTCCACAAAAGCCGACGCCGACCGTCACGCCGCACTTCGCCCGCAAGTCGTACCGCTTCAAGGCACTGACAATCGCTAAAGCAACATGCGCCGCCCGGTACTCGTTGTCCTCGAACGAGTGGCCCCGGACGCCGAAGAACGCGATGGCCACGACGCCTGTGTCCATCGAACGTCATTCCGGCGATGGCGTCGCGACGCGCCTCCATCTCAGGGTGACGTGGTCTCTCGACGCGGTCCGAACGGCCTCAAAATCGTGTGTGAGACACGAGTCACGGGACGCCGAGACACGGACCCTTGTCGTCGACGATGAACTGCCTTAACATCCCGCGCTTGTCCTCGACGCACAGTTTTATAGTGAGAAAGCACGTCTGCACTCGATCCAAGTCGCCACTCAGCAACGCGTCCTCGAGGTTCCGAATCTCGACGAAGACCGTACTGACCTTCCTCTGTTCGGCTAAATGGTCCTCCGGCGCCTTCTCCACGAGCGACTTCTTCTTGTCCGGCGACAGGCTCCCGGAGTCGCCCAGTTGTTCAAAAATTTCTCGGACTGAAGGGACGAGGTACGTCTTCAAAATACTCATGTGGGCCTTCTGCGTTAATCTTGAGCTACTGTTCCCTTGGTGCTGCAACTGGATCAAGGACGGTTCCTCCTGGTCTCGCCGAAAGCCGAAATCAAACGAATTGCGCCGCGGCTGCGCTTGGATGATGCGACACTCTTTGTGTGTTTTCTTCCCTTTGTAGCCCTTGCGCTCGAGCCGCGGCCACGTTTGTGGAGAGCACGCCGTCATGCCCGCCGACGCGCACGGTTCACTGATCGTAATTTGTTGTAAGGGCTCCCCAGCAATGACCGACTCCCACCGGTCCCGGTCCCCGACTCGGTACAAAACGTAGCTACCACACCCGATGGCGCAGTGCATCCGCAGCACGGCGGAAACGCCGTCCTCGTCCACTTTATGGACTCCACCGGTGGATGCTTTAGTGAGCTCGAGCGCGCACTTCGCGGCCAGCGCACAGGCCCCGTCCAAGTCGCCCTCGCCAGCACCGGCGACGGGGAAGAGCACGAGCATCGCGTCGCCCGCGAATTTTAAGACGTCGCCGCCGTTCCTCGCTATTATACCTACGGCTCGCGTGTAGATCTCGTTGATATGTCTTTTTAATGCATCGATCCCGAGTGACGTCGACAAAGCCGTAAACCCACTGATATCGACGAAGAGCAACGCGCCGCGGCCCGGCCTCGCGGACGGCTGATCACACGCGGCAGGTAAGCGCCTCGTGCTCTTCGACAGGATGTCTCGCACGCTCGGCGACGTCGGCGGGCAGACCTCTAATAATTCCGCATGGACAGACGCCGGCGAGAACTTCGCGAAGGAGTTCAGGAGATCGCTTCTATTTCTATTCCGCTCGAGGCGCTTCTTTCGGGTGGTGGCGGACTGGGGTAGACAGCTACAGTACCGCACCGTCGCCTGGGCGGGCTCGTCGTCATCATCGGCGTGCTTCGGCGACGAGAAGAAGCCCATGGCTGCTCAGCTGTGCTCGGCGCCTCCTCGCGTCGCCTCCTCGCAGGCGCACGAGTCCCGCAGGCGACGATGTGGGGGTGACACTGAATCAGGCGTGCTGCCTCCCCAAGGACGGTCCCGGGGGCAGCCCGTGGGAATTACGGCGGCTGCAAATTGCCCTCTCTCCCAAAATGCGCAAGCGAAAGGTTGCGGGTTGGGGTTGCACTAACCAAAGCTCCCGCCGCCCAGGCCGGCGCCCCGCGAGGCGTCACCGCGACGGCTCCCGCGCTCCGTCGCAGCCGCGCTCCAACTTCAAAACGAGAGCCCCCGTCACCGATATTTGCCGTGCCCTCTCGTTTTTGCTCCCAGCGCTAAATTCGCGCAGGTGCGCGGGAGGGCGCGGCCGAGCGCCGGCCACGCGCTTTGCAGTCCGTTGCGCAGCTGCAGCCGCGCGTGGGCAGCCCGGTGCGGCAGCGGCGCGCCGCCCAGGGGCAGCCTCTCCCTGCATCTGCCGTGATCCCAGGGAAGGATGGGCGCCGGCGGCTCGACGCAGACGCCCAAGCGGCACGACCGCCGGAGCCGAGGTTCACGCGACTCCGAGGACACGGGCAGCACCGCCTCGGCGTTCGGCCGCGGCGATAGGGAACGCTGCCTCCTCCACGCGCAAGCCGTAGATAAACACTCTACCTTATTACCGGACCACGCGCGATTGGAGCTCGAAGCGCTCATCTCAACGCTCGAGCACGGCCGCGTCTACGACGACGACGACGATTCAAAAGCCAGTTCATTGAACGACCTCCAGCACTTCGCTCCCCACAGTAATGAGAAGGTCCAGACGTGGCTGAGAACTACTTTGTGTACGGACCAAGAAGGTCGGGATGTGAGAAAGTCCACCGACGTCACGGATGCGCGGACGTCGGTCACTGGACTGCCCTCGACGTTTCTCCTGACGGACGCTCGGACGTCTGTATCAACACTGAGAGGTTCCCAGACCGATATCATAGCTGCTGCTGCCGCGGGTGATTTAGAAGCTTTACGTAAAACACCAAAAGAAAGAATTGACGACGGCGACTACGACCAGCGAACAGCTCTACACTTGGCGGCGTCGAACGGCCGATTAACCGTAGTAGCGTGTCTCGTCGATGAATTGGGCGCAAATATCTCCCCAATTGATAGGTGGGGCGGGACGCCCCTCGACGACGCGGTCCGACATGCCCATACGTCTGTCAAAGATTTCCTCGAGGGTAGAGGTGGTTTAAGAGGTGTCAGTCAACCAGGAGAGTGGGACGAGGGTGCCGATTTGTGCGACGCGGCGAAGAAGGGCGACGTGGCACGGTTGCGGCGCTTGGCGATGCAGAAGCAGCAGGGCGTGAATCAGGCGGATTATGACGGGCGGTGTGCGCTACACTTGGCTTCTTGTAGTGGTCGGTTAGATGTTGTTAGAGTGCTGGTCGAGGAGCTCAATGCGGCATTGGACGTATCAGATAGGTGGGGCGGTACTGCGTTAGATGATGCGGAGCGCGAGGGTCATTCTGCTGTGGTAGACTATCTGATGGAAAGGGGCGCACCTCGAGGGTATTCTCGTCGCTCGAGACACACGCGCTGACGCTCGACGACTTCCCGGACGAATTAGATGATGTGGACGTGCAAGTAAGGGTCACGGAGGCGTGGCTCGCGGCGCTGAAAGAAAGAACGAGAGAAGACTTCGACGGACGCCGAGGACGATTTCAGGACGCTGCCCGCGTTCAAATCCGTGGACGCGTGGACGGAGGATGTCCAGTTCGACATTGATTCGTGGGAGTACGACGTGATTAAGCTCCATGAGATGACGAATGGCCATGCTCTCGCAGCTGTAGGGCCCATCTTGTTACAACGACATAGTCTGATGGAGCGATGCGCACTCGATCAAAGTGTAGTGCAAAGCTTCTTCGCATCAATTGAAGCGAACTACGGCGAGAACCCGTACCACAACGCCCAGCACGCGGCGGACGTTTCTGTTGCAGTACATTTATTTCTGTCAGAACACGACCTCATGGAGACGCGCTTCGCCGACCCCGTGGCTTGTCTCGCGGTCTTAATCGCGGGTGTCGTGCATGATTTTGCCCACCCCGGGACGACCAATCAGCACGAGGTCAAGATTGATAGTAAGAGGCACAAGGCCTTTGGGGACGCGGGCATCCTGGAAAAGTTCCACGTCCGGGCGGCCTTCGCGTTGATGCGGCGGCCGGAGCTGAACATCTTGGCGCCGCTGGATCACGCGGGCTACGCGAGAGCGCGAAAGGCCATCGTCAAAGCTGTATTAGCGACGGATCTGGGGCGGCACATGACTTATGTGGAAAGATTGAATGAGATGGCCATGCTCGAAGGAGCTAGGTCCCACGGCACGCGCGTGAACTCCGGTCAAGAAACGTGGACGTCGCCGTTTCTCGATCCCGAGAAGTGCGGGCGGGACTTGGTGGCCGCCGTAGCTCTCAAATTTGCTGATTTGGGCCACGCCTGCAAGAAACGCGTGTTGCACGAGGAGTGGACGGCTCGCATCACGAACGAGTTCTGGGCGCTCGGGGAGCGGGAGCGGAGTTTGGACGTGGCGATCTCGCCCTTGTGTGATCGATCCACAGATATTGATGTGGCCAAGTCGCAGGTGGGCTTCTTCTCGTTCATCTGCATGCCGTTTTATACCGTGGTGGCCTGTGTGGAAATCAAAATTTTACGCGCGCGTTCCATCGACGCGACGCCTGCTCGATGGCGGCACCCGACACACTGGTTGATTTCCGCACAGGTGGTCGCCGACCTCGTGGACCCGGACATGCTTCCTCTGTCTAGACTGAAGCAGAACCTGCGGTACTGGCCTGTGTGGAAATCAACCAGTGCGTCGCGTGCACCCGACAATTCTTCACTAAGTCATTTCTCGGCGACGACGCGGCCGTGCTGGCTCCGTCGGGCGGCGAGGAACTTGCATCGCTACGCCATCGAGCAGGCGTCGCGTCGATGGCGTGGAGGCCGACTCGGCGATTCAGCACGAACGCGTCGTAAAACTTTGATTTACACACAGGTACTGGCAGACGAAGAAACACGCGCGGCGGTGGGAGGCCCAGGCGAAGCTGGCGGGGCCCCTGCGACGGCCCTCGTGAAGATTGTACATATTGTTTGCTGCTCCGCCACGGAGCCTTAATTCGAGTTGCTGCCTAATGTCCATAGTACTAATGCCCGAGTCCTGGATTACGCCCGGCCTCCGCCCCCCTCGCCGTCGCTGCCTCCGAGCTCACTCCCGAGGCCCGGGGGCGACGGCGTATGAGGGCCGGGGGTCACGCGACCAGGGGGCGCTACGCCTCAAACAGCATAGCCAAAAAGTAAGAACGGAGCCCCTAAGGCCCAGGGAGGACGCCCCCGCCGCGTAGGCGCCCTAAGTACCCTCATTCGCCCCTCCGGAGGCTCCCGCTTTGACACTGGAGTCACATGGCGGTCACGGATACTCGCGCGGAGACGCCGGCGTCGACGCCCGCGAGCTAACGCGGATGTTCGCTTGCAACCAAGCGTCGAGGATCGATTGCCAATTCGTCGAGGACATCATATACGGCGTCTTCGCTGCGCGTAGCACCGGTTTACGTCATTTAGTCGACCGTCGCACGTCGAATAGCGGCTGGCAGCGCCAAATCCGGCCTCTGGGCTCCTTATGCTGCGCGTTCATGCCGTTTTCGTGCGCGCGGACGTTGTGAGCGAGCATACCAGTAGTGTTGCTGCCAAATCCGTCGCTGACGGTGTTCCTAAGCGCCCCGGGGCAGCTCGCAAGTGCGAGATGCTCTCACAACTTTAGCTAAAAATAGCAAATACTGCTTCAACAAAAACCTGAAGAGGGGGTTTCTGTCTCTGTACCCAGGCAGGGGAGCTTTCGGTGGCAGCCACCCACCCTAGAACCGCTGGGGTACACTCCCATAGGCTCCCAGTCTTGCCTCCAGCAGTTGTACGTAGCCACTGGGGGCCGTCCCGTCGGCCCGCGTCGCGCCAGGATAACCCGGCCCCATAGCTCCCTACCCCGGTCTACGCGTCACGGAGGGTCCCCGGGCGGCCCCCAGAACGCGCCAGGCAGCAGTGGGGCGCTCTATCGTACGCCTAGGGACGATTTATGGCCATTCCAGCATGCCGGTTGAGGCGTAGCGCCCCCTGGTCACGCGGAACCCGCCTCGGCCGGGAAGCAACACAAAAATAAAGCTAAACTTACACCTCCTTGGCCACGGGCAGCCCCTTTTTACTGGCTTTGTTGCTTGTTGCCCCGATCGAAGACCGCCCGACACGCTTTGTACGACGTCCATAAACAAAAAAGCCCGACGAGAACCGTCACCAGATTCAGGGACTCGTCCTCGGGCAGCGGAAGGTGTTCTGCTGCCCTCTGTTCTAGGTGTCGGATGTCCGAGCCGACGACGCGCGCCTCCGCCACCAACTGACGCGCCTCCTTCGCGATGAAGTGCTCGACGACCTCGGCCTCGTGGACGACCTCGTGCGCCTCCTTCTCGACGAACTGCTCGCCCCGCCAGATTTCCCTAGCTAAGTCGTCGTGCAGCGATTTCGGCGGCGTGATGGAGTTGTGCAGGTGCTCCAGCCCCTGCGCCGCCCAGCCGCCGCCGCCGCAGTCCCAGGGCACCCAATCGATGTTCCCGTCGCTGTTGCCGGAGCCGGAGACGGTCCGATTCCGCAGATTGATACCGGTAAACGCGATCAGGTCGTCCAAGCTCCTCTTCGTGCCCAGTCCATACTTTCCTAAAGAGGACACCATAGAAGGATCACCGCCCGGCATGCCCAGCAACGTCCATATTCTTTTATTGGCCGCGTCTCTCGCTTTGATAATCGTCTGGTTGCGATTGAGCCGAGGTCCACCTGCGCGGAGCATCGCATGGACACGAGTCGCGTCGACGGCGTGAAGGCACCGCAGCACCGCGGGACGCCGAGATCGCACCTCGCCCGTTCCATTTAAAATGAGTGGGATCGCCCTGCGTATGTTTATAATCGTGGGCTATGAGCGTCTTGGGAGGAGTATATATGTCGTATCCGTGCGTGAAAAACCGAGCCGTCCTCGAGAACTCCTCGCCCCAGAAGATGTAGGGCGTGTAGGGGTCGTAGGGCACCGTCCGCTCCGCATGGCACCTACTAAATGATAAACCAGCCGCCCAGAGCGTCGTGAGCTTCGGCTTCTTGAGGAGCCGCGCCGCCTTCGCCTGCATGTTCCGCACGTGGCCGTTCTCCCACTGGATCGAACACAAGTGGGGCACCTCCCAGACCTGCGTGGAGCATCGCGGTCTCGCGACGCGGTCCGAATGGCCTCGATATCGAAAAAGAAACCACCCAAGACCTCGTCTGATGGACACGAGTCGCGTCGATGGCGTGAAACCGCCGCAGCACCGCGGGACGCCGAGATCGCACCCCATTGACGTTTCTCATCGACCCGTCGTCGTTCAAATTCGTCGAGTCGGCGACGTACGTACTCAAAACTGCATATTCGTTCTGAGCATCATACCACTGCTGGATCTGTAACGTGTCCCAGTCCTGGGCGAAGGTCATGTGGCTATCGGTCCTTAGGCAGAACTCGGCACTGTCCGGTAACATGTCCGTGTCTTGCGCGCGCGCCCACGTCGGGCCCTTGGCCTCCTCCGACGAAAAGCGTTTGATGGAGATTTGACCTCTCCTAGGGCAGGGCGCATCTGCGGGTAAGTTCTGAGCGATTCTCGCGTCGTCGCAGTACTTTTCTAAACAATCGAGGTCCTCTGGGAGGTTCTGCTGGATCACTGCCACTCGTATTCTATCGGGGTATTTGGCTCGCAAAAACATGTTCGTGATCGTGTCCGGGCAGATCGAATCTCTGAATGAGGCGATGGCCGCATACACGATCGATTGGTCATGATCGCTTGCGCTGCCGACGGGCGGGCACGGTTTTGGGATGTCTTCTCTATCAACGATCCTTAACCACTTGCCGTCATGGGGACCGACCCAGACGCAGGGTTCCCTCTGGGGCGCCGGGAGCGTGCACTTCCGATCGAGCGGGTCGCAGTCCGGGCCCAGGCCGGCTTCTACTACTGCTGCGAGTGCTAGCAGCCATTTCATGGTGCTGCTGCAGTCGTTTTGTCGTCTCAGCGACGTCGCGGCGTCGCACGCGAGGCAGCGAAGCCGTCTGTGGCAGTCCTGGGGCTCTTGCGCGGCGTCGCAGCGACGTAGACTGGTGAGCCGGACGTATGCGAGACCTGGCGTGTGTGCGCGATGCAGCTGCTGGCCAACGCAGCCCTGCGACGCTCGTTGGCTAGCACTTGGCCAAATTTTTTTAGCTTTTGGCTAGTAGGGTTACGCTAGGCGTGCAAAAAGGGAAGAGGCAAAACTGGGCCTGTGCCGCTTAACCTCGCCTACAAATTGGCAACTAGTACTTGCGCTACACCTTTGACAGCCCTCTGCCGCTGTGGACGCCGTACGGTCGCCTCGCGTGCCGTAGTTTTGTTTGTACTGCATACAACTGTGATTGGGTCAGACCCGAGAAGCAGCACCATGGCGACCGAAGGGACGCCGTTCCGCGATAGGTACGCCAGCGAGGCGCGCGCGGCCGCGGCACGCGCGCACGCGCCGCCATTGGAAGAACCCCCGACGCCCGTGCCCCGGCGCGTGCACGCGCCGTCGTCGCCCGCGCCGCGACCGACCGCCCCGACGCCGACGCCGCCTTCCAAATTACTGCAGCGCTACCTCGCCTCCGAGGCGACGAAGATACCGGAATCGAGCGCATCGGGCGGCGCGGCCCTTGAGGCGGAGGTACGAGCGCGGACACGCGCCTTGGAGCTCGAGGTGGCGCGCGCCGACGGTGCGAGCGCGGTCGCCCGTGCCGACGGTGCGAGCGCGCACACGACGTACCATGGCCGGCGGCGCGTGCGAAACGACGGTGACGGCCTCGACGGCGCGGCGCGCGGCGTCGACGCCGCGGCTCGGGCGGTGCGGCGCGCGCGGGCCGCGAGCGCGCGCGTGGACAAAGAGAACGACGCCGGCGTCTCGCTCGAGGTCCTCAAGTTGGCGCGAGACGTCGCTCGCCACATCGAGGCCTCGAGCCGCGTGCTCCAGGACGCGACGGCAGTGCTGGCGAAGTTCGAGGATCCGGCGAACGAGAAGGCTTTGTCTAGAGATCAGGTCCGAGCGTTCGACGCGGACGGTGGCGCCGAAACGGCAGCTCCGGCGCGTCCGGGCGACGAGGACGCTTGGACGGACGGCAGCTCAGGTGCCCTGACGCCGCGGCGCGATGCTGCGCCCTGCGCGGAGTCGGACGCCTGGACGGACGCCTCGGACGACGAACCCCCGCCTCCGCCGACGCCGCCCCCCGAGGACTGACCATTTTGCAAGTAAAAAAACAAAATACACATCTATCACTCCTCCTCGAGCGCCCGGAACCGCGCCAGCAGCGAGTCCTCCGCGCCGCCCGGGAACGGCGACACGGCCTCGCCCCGCGACTTCGCCACCACAGCCCGCGCCACCAAGTAATCCAGGTCGTCGCACCTCACTCTAAGCGCCTCGACGTCGGCCTCGGCCCGCTTCAACCGTTGGGTAGCGTCGACGGCCTCGGCCTCGGCGACCGCGCACCGCTTGTCCAATGCTATCCGAGCCGTGAGGTATTTTCGAGCAGAATCATCATCACCGTCCTTCACGGCCCGCTCCGCGGCCTGCTGCGCCGCGTCCCTGTCTCGTTTCAAAGTTGCGGCAAAGGCAGAGGCCGACTCTAATGCACTTTGGACATATCCTCTAGACTCGTCGGCCTCGGCCAAGTCGCGACTAGCCTCGCCGACGTTCCGGATGACCTCGTCGTCGACGCCCAATGAGGCCAGCCGCTGCTCCATCTGTTTTTTGGCAGAAGCCGCTTGCCCGACGTTCGAGCCGACGCTCGCGCCCATCAGCATGCCCAGGGGCCCGAGTAAAAAGCTGCCGACGAGCGCGCCGGTGACAGCTCCTCCTAAGCCTTGATCTGCCTCTACGGGTGTGTTCGCGGCCCTTGCTAGGATCCGTTTGGCCTCGTCGAGCGTCCGCTGGCGCTCGGGGTTATTGTCCTTGGTTGCCCTCAGCACCTTGTGCACATTGTGGTGGGCTGTTCGTGGGAGGACGAAGCCTTCGACGATGATCGCTGTGGCCAGGAGCGCTGCGATAGCGTGGCGAAGGGCCATTTTTGGCTTTGGACTAGTTGCTCTCCTCTTGGCTCAAATCTGGCGGAAGTTTCACACGCGCGTGGACTGCGGCGTGCCAGGGCTAGTCGATCGCTGTCGTGCGTGCGCGTACACGCTAACAGCCGTCTATCGATGCGATGGCAAAGCAATTGCTAGTGTCTTTATCGACGCTAGCGCTTCGTGGTCGGAGTTTACGAGGCGCTAGCGGTGCCCCTGCGCGACCCTGCGAACAAAAAGAGGAGCTGTGACATCGCTGAGAACCATGCGGACCGCGTGTGGCCTCCTCGGCCTGGCTTGGGCCACAGCAGCCTTCCACTGCCCGGCACGACGAATCACGGCCGCAGCGCGGCCAATCGCGCGGCGAGCGCCGGCCCACGCCGCCGCCGCGCCCGCGCGACCCACGACGGCGCTGCGCGCCGGTAGCGACGACGAGGAGAAGCGCCTCCCCTGGTTCTTCGACCCCGGGACGTACGGCGGCGTCATCGTCTTGACTATTTTCTTGATCGTAGCGCCATTGGCGTTAAAAAGCGCCCTCGAGGCCTCGGGCATGGACGGCAACCAGGTCGGCGTGGCCCTGTCCGGCGTCTTCGTCATCGGCGGGTCGTTACTGTGGGCCTTCTCGTACGTGTTCCGCGTCTTCTCCAAGGACATGACCTACTCGACGCAGCTCAAGCAGTACGAGGACGCGGTCATCCAGAAGCGCTTCGAGGAGCTCGAGGACGACGAGGTCGACGCGCTGCTCGGGGAGATCGAAAGGGAGAGCGCCTTGTAAGTAGCTGAGTACTCTATCACATGGTTACCAGGCTTCGACGGCGTGCGGATTCCAACAGCACGCCGTCGCCGTGGCGGCGCGGGAGCTACAGCAGCTCCAGGAGGGCGTCGAGCGCAGCGATCGGCGCGGGCGCTACAGCAGCTCCACGCGCGTGATCTCCACCCGCCGCAGGAGCTTGCCGGGGAAGATCTTCGACGCGCGGCCGTCGCCGAAGGCCTTCGCCGCGCCGCGGAAGGCGTCCTTCTGGGCGCGGTAGAGCGCGGCTGCCCCCGGCACGTCTGTCGAGGGGCCGACGGCGTCCAGGGAATATGCGTTGAGCGCGCCGACGGCGGTCACGAGGCCCGACGGATCGCGGACGACGCGGCCGAACGCCTGGTTCGTCGCGTCCAACGCCTTCGAACCGGCCACGGTCAGTCCGAACGCCTGAGGAGAATCGCCGCGCTGCCGCGTCAGTATGCCCGCAGCGTCGTGCGCCACCGCGGACGGCTCTTTTCGCAACTTTGCGGCGATGGCTTCGGCATTCCGCGAGAGGACCTCGCCGCCGTCGCGACTCCGCACCAGGATCTGCTCGCCGCCGATCGAGCGCGTCTCGACGCCCCGCAGGCGGCGCGCGGCGTAGATGACGGGCGCGTCGGCGGCGCGCTCGTCGAGGATGGCCGACGCGTACGTCGGCGCCTCCGCGGCGGCGGGATCGCCGAGCGCGAAGGCCAAGAAGGTAGCGACGGCCGCCGGCGCACGGCCGAAGAGCTCTACGTCGACGTCGCCGATCCGCGGCGGCTCGGGATCCTCCTCACCCTTCGCTCTCACGTAAAACGTGCCGTCCGGCCGCGCGATGCGCATCGAGAGGCGCACGGTCGTCGTGGCCGCCGCCGTCCCGTCGAGCGCGGCCTTCTGCGCCGCAAGGACTGCGGAGGTCTCGCGCGAGCTCTGCGTGCGCTGCGTCGACGGCGTCATCACGGCGGACGGCGCCTGGCCGAGCCGCTCGCTGCGCGCCGCCGCAAAGGTTTCGTCGGCGCTCTCCGTCGGGACGTCGAGGAGCCAGTCGGGCGCCGCGACGGCTGGCGGCGCCAAGGTTGCAGCTAGGGCGCCGCCCAATGCGCTGCGCCGGCCCACAGCTGCCTTTGGATAGGTCATAGCTTTGCTCAAAGGCATCGATGCGATCAGGATGGTGAGCTGTCGCATCATGACTGCAAGTTGGTTGCGTCGCGTGTGCGGCACGAGTGCGCACAAACTCTTCACGAGCGTATTCCCGAGCAGATAGTGTTCACCTGCCGTGGCCACGGCCAGCGATCACCGCCGTCAGCGCGCGCTAGGGCACGTCAAAAACGCGCTCTCCTTGCTTGCTAGAGTCTTACATGCCGCTAGCTCGCAGCGGCGGCCGAGTAGGGCGTGTGGGACGGACGAGGGCGATAAGACACGTGGCGGCATCTCTGCAAGACGTCTCCTTGCGTATCGCGCTGCGGAAGCGACGTGTGCGCGCAGGGGAGGTCCCGAAACCGCCGGCGAGACAGAGCGCCCTCCCGAGACGCCAGGCGCCGCGGCGCGCTGAAAAATGAGCCTCCTCGAAGTTGACGGCAACGCCATCGCATCACTAACATGTGAGCCCGCGTCCCTCGCCCTCCCGCCGGTGCTCCGCGTGAACGTGAGCGACGGCTACGAAAGAGATTCAGGAAGATGGGCGCGGCTGCGAGGACGGTGCTTTTTGGTACCAAGCGACGCGGACGGCCGCGCGCGGCTCGAGGCGTATTGTGCTGATTTGGCCAAACCTAGACCTCCCAACCCGTACGGCAAAGCTGCCGTGCTGCAACGAAGCAACGATGGAAGGCCGACGGCCGTCATCCCGCCCGCCGTCGCCCGGGACGGGCGCGCCGTCTGTTTGTTCGATGAAGATGGTTCATTGAGCGATGTGGCGGTGCGCGTCCTGGACGAGAGAGGTACTCCTACGGCGCAGTTCGCCCTCCGGGGGGCCTGTCCTTTGACCAATATTGAGGTCACGACCTATTCCAGAGATCATGCTTTTCTGTTGCGAGCGACGGCGGCGGACTGTTGCGTGGTGCCCTTACAAGCTTCATCTGAGGATGATGGCCAGCGAGCAAGACAGTTCGGGACCTGGTTAAGGCAGCGCAACAAGTTCGCGAACGCGGGACGAGGTGCTTGGTTAACGTCGGCGACCGACGGGAGTTTGGAGCTCGTCATTGACCGTAATGCGCTCACCGATGTCGAGCCGCGCGGGCCGTCGTCGCCGGCGTTCCCGCCGCCGCCCGACGTCGTACCGCCACCACCACCGTCGATGGACAACGCCAATCAACGAGCCGCGGCGGACTTCTACAATTCTCTGAAACGAACAAGACAGCAAGGGGAAAGAGGCCAGACGCGAATCTATCACTTGAGACGCCTGAACAACTGGGTCAAGGCCGAGATCATTTCCCAAGCGTGTAAGGGCAAGGAGGCGCCAGCTATATTGGACTTAGCCTGCGGGAAGGGCGGCGACCTCGGAAAGTTCATCCGGGCCGCGCCCGGTAGATATGTGGGTGTTGACATCGCGAAGACGTCGCTGGAGGACGCCGTGGAACGGTTAGAATCTGACTCGAGACGGTGGGGCGCCGTGCCCGTGACCCTTGTGGAATGCTCTCTGGGCGGCTCATCCATACTAGAAGCGGCACCGCGCCAGGTCTACGCCGACAGTACGTGGTCCACGGCACCCTACGCCGTACCTCCATCTTTATTTGATGTGGCGTCGATGCAGTTCGCCTTACACTACATGTTCGAGAGCGAACAAAGAGCATCAAGATTGTTTAGTGATGTTTTTGGCGCCCTCAAACCGGGCGGTTCGTTAGTCGCGACGACGGTGAACTGCACGGCGCTGTGTGCGCGTATTCTATCGACGGCGAATCCTGCCTCGTCGGATATGACGCCGCCTTCCACGGACATAGCAGAATGGTATGTTGCCGTTGTTGATCATGAGCCCCCTATGGATGAAAAGGGTTTAACTCTATTAAAGGACGCCCTCAAACGTCGAAGGCGGGTCCTGGAGGTGTGGTTAAGTAAAGAGACATATCTACAATTATGTGGGTTGGAACCGGGTGCTGAAACACCAAGATGTGGGTTAAGATATTGGTTCCGGCTGCTGGATGGGGACGGCTCGACGGCGGTCGACGCTCCCGAATGGTTGGCACCTAGAGAGGTCATCGACGACCTCGCCCAGAAAGCGGGCTTACGAGTCGACGGCTACACACCGTTCGCGGAGTTCGTCGAAGCACGGGCCCAGACGCCGGAGGGTCGCGCATCCCTCGAGCGCATGGGCGTGCCCGACACGTCCGGATCGTTGTCCCAGGCGGAGTGGGACGTCGCCAGTCTCTACGTCGTGTTGCGACTGACGAAGCCCATTATAGCAGGCCCGGACCCCATGGCCCTGGCCTTCGGCAAGGTCAAGAAGGCCTGGGGGTCAAGATGGGACGGCTTGAAGGGCGCCGAGAAGATCTCGTTGGTGCAGCGGTGCGCTTCGGGCCAGAGCGGGTGGGAACCGCCTCCCCAATCCCTCGCGGTCGACGCGGACTTCGGCGACGACGATGACGAGGCGCCGCTCGCCGTGGACAACGATTTCGGCGATGATGATGATGAGGACATGCTCGGGCCGGCGTCTCCCTCGTATCCGCCGCCGCCGCTGCGGCCGCGGGCGTCGTCGTCGCCGATCATGACGGGGTGAGTGAGTGTAAAATTAGGGAATAGCATGGCAGGTATCCTCCAAAACCCGGGTTGATGGCCCAGAGCGTGGAAATCCCTAGCGGCGTAAGACACTAGCAAAGCTGCACTGTTTTTCATCCGGCCAGGCCCGTGAAGGAGCGACATCTATAACGGTTTGAATATTCCTGCTGTTTCCTGCTAGTTGTAAGAGATTCCCCACACGCCGGGAAGCCCTAGCGGAGAGGAATGAGAGGGTTGATTGGCGGCGTTTTGGCACTCGCGCTCTGGGGCGCCCTGGCCGGCGCGCCGGCCGGCGGAACTCGCCTGCGTGGCCGGGCGCCGCTGGCCGGGTCGCGGCGGCTCCTCTACCACGGTGATGACTACGGCTACGTCGACGACGGCTACTAAGGCGAACGCCGGCTTCTTCGTTCCGTCCGACGGCGCGTCAAGGCCCCAGCAGTGCCCGGCGGGGAAATTCTTGGGCACGTCCGGCGCTCGCGAGTGCGAAGACTGCTCAAAAGGCACGTACGCCAACTCACCGGGCCAGACGAGCTGCAGGCCTGCCTCCGCGGGACATTTCGTCGGGAAGTCCGGCGCGACGACGCAGAAGAAATGTGACGCGGGCGCTTACTCGAGTGGCGCGGGCAACGACGCCTGCGAGCCCTGCGAGCCGGGAAAGTTCTCCTCTAAAACGGCGACGGCTGATTGTAGCCTCGCGGCGAGAGGCCACTTCGTCGCCGGCGAGGGCGCCACGGCCACTGCGGCCGCGACTACCGCGACCAGGTCCTCTGCGGCGTCTACCTGGCCAAGCCCTGAGCGGGCGGTCATCACACCGACGGCCGGGAGCGGTCGTCGACATACATTCCTTCCCCTACCCTTTGTCCTGGACGTTCGGTCCCTTGCTGCCCCATATAGGACTTCCTCGGCGTCGTCGCGACGCTAGGCGCTCTCACCGCCTAAGAATGTCGAGGAACACGCTCTGTCACACAAAAACAAGTTTACCGTGTCCGTCTCCCCTTCTCCGCGTTTAGAATCGCCGGGCTGACGGCACGCGGGTCTGCCCCGGGAATCGTGTACCAGCCCGTGATCGCGAGTCTGGGTAGGCTCTCCCGTGGCGCGTCGACGGCCGTCACGCGGTGCGGCAGCGGGTGCGCGCCACTTCCGACGCGGAAGGCCGCGAGGCTGTTGAACTTCGGAGATACGGCGTGGCCCATGACGTGGCCCTCGGCAAACTCCAAGTCACCCCCCCTAAATGCATTGTCGTCAGGAGTCAGGTTCAGGACGAAGGCCACGTGCCCCAATCCAACATCGGTATGGATGCCGAGCCAGCCGCCGCTCTGGAACGCGGACGCGAACCAGTCGGTCAGGTTCGCGACGGGCCCGCCGATCGCGTCTTCGAGCCGTGGCCGTATCAGCGCGTCCACAGTTTTTTCGAGGAGTGCGTGGGCGGTGGAAGCCCGGTCCAGCTCGTGCTTCGAGTAAATAAAACCGCCTCGTTTATCTCTGCAGTATACAGCGGCGGCTTGCGCCGGCGCGGAGTCCTTTGTACTCATGCGCATCTTCTTGTTGCCGCACTCGCACGCGTTGCCGCTTCGTCGGCAGTTCGTGGCGTAGAGGAAGCTGTTTTGCTGCCACGCCCGTTGTAATAAAGAGCCGAGGCGCGCCGCGGCGGCGTGGGGCAGGGCTGGCCTTATGGAATGGACGCAGCCGCCCGCTAAGCGCCGATGGTTGCGGGCGCTGCACCACGTCGCGTTGGTTGCTGTCGCGGTGCGGGCACAGAGGACGAGCGCGGCGACGGCGCGTCCGCCGGCCATTGTTTGTGATTGGCCTGACCAATGGGGTCACCGACAGAGGGGCAGCGGGGCAGCCTGCACGCGTGCCTGGCGACGTCCCGCCGGCCCTCCGAGCCCCCCGTTGACCGCTGTGGGCGGCGCTGCTCCGATTTTCCTATCCTGGCAGTGCTAGCGTCTTCGCATGCTAGCTTTTCTGCCTGGGCGCGCGGGCTGTGGAAATCAGGCTAGTTGAGCCCATCTGTGCCGCGCTATCGCATTTGTGCGTCGCCACAGAACGCTGAGCCGCTGCGCCGTTGCTAGATCACACCGCATCCGCCGCGCCAACTACACCCCTACGCCGCCGCCGCAACACAAAGATGTCCTGGTGCACGATAGAAAGCGACCCGGGAGTCTTTACCGAATTAGTAGAAAAGTTCGGCGCGTCCGGCTGCGAGTTCGCCGAATTATACAGTCTGGACGACGCGGAACTCGCACAACTCCAACCGGTCTTCGGGCTCATTTTTCTCTTCAAGTGGACGGGCGAGAAGGACGACCGGCCCTGTTGTGATGAGGTGCCCGGGCTCTTCTTCGCGAAGCAGGTCGTGTCGAACGCGTGTGCCACGCAAGCGATTCTCGGGTGTCTGCTGAACAGGGCCGACGCGGAGGGCTTGACCCTGGGCCCGGCGCTGGAGGAGTTGAAGACCTTCGCCGCCGACTTACCGTTTGATATGAGAGGGTTAGCTATAGAAAATGCGGAAAAAATACGAACCGCGCACAACGCGTTCGCGAGGCCCGAGCCGTTCGTGTCCGATGATCGCAAGGCGACGAAGGACGACGACGTGTTCCACTTCATCACCTACGTGCCGTTCGGCGGTCGCGTTTATGAATTGGATGGGCTGCGGCCGGGGCCTTGTGATTTAGGTGAGTCTGGTAGCGATTGGCTGGGCGTGGCGCGTTCCGCAATTCAAGCGAGGATCGAAAAGTATTCAGCTTCAGAGATCAAGTTCAATCTGATGGCCATCATCCGGGATAAGAGAGCCGTGTTGCAGGAAAAACGCGCTTTGTTGGAGGCCGCGGGCGACGCTGGTTCTGTGGCCGAGTGCGACGCTGATCTAGCTAGAGAGGTGGCCAAGCGGGAGATGTGGAGTGCGGAGAACGTCCGGCGCCACCACAACTACGTGCCTTTGGTGGTGGACCTGTTCAAGGTCTTAGCGGAGAAGGGGAAGCTCGCGGAGATGGTATCTGGGGCGCGGGAGAAGGCCGCGTCCGCGAAGGCAATGTTTTTTCTTCTTTCGTTGTGTCGTGGCGCGTCGTCGTCGATGGCGCAAGCTTCGTCGATGGCGTACGGGCGACCCGAGGCGCGGTCACGCGCGGTGCGCCTGGCTCTGCCTCGCCTGTGACCTGTGTTTTCTGTCTGAACTACGTAGTTTCCCACCGAGAAGGCGCTGATTTGAGACGTCTGCATTCGGGAGGTAGGGTCAAAGCTACTAGCCCAAAAAGACGCCGCGCATCAGAGCTTGATTAATCCTGGTACACTGCCGCTAGAACCTCAGCGCTCAAATGAAGCTCGTCATCGCGCTCCTCCTATCGGCACCTGCCTCTGCTATCGTTGGCGGCACCGCGCAGCGTCCCGACACCACGCGAACAAAACACCTGACCACACGAAGATGAGTGCGCGCGCACACCCCATCAAACGCGCCACGCTGTACGCCGACGCCGCGCCCCCTCGCAGAGGTCTGGGAGAAGCACGAGGTCGAGGCCGCCGGCTTCGTCTGGCGCGGCAACGCCACGGCCAAGTCGAGCCACGACTTGTTGCACAAGAAGATCAAAGACGATGATTTGCCGGACGCGTTCACGTGGGGCAATGTCGACGGCGTCAATTATTTGACGATGTCGCGGAACCAGCACATCCCCCAGTACTGTGGAAGTTGCTGGGCCCACGGCTCCGTGTCGGCTTTGGCCGATCGGGTCAAGATCGCTAGAAAAGCTAAGGGTGTGGACCTCAACCCGTCGGTGCAGCACATCCTGAATTGTGGGGGAGGCGGCTCCTGCCACGGTGGAAGTGTCGACGGCCCCTACCAGTGGCTCCACAAGCTCTCCAAGGAGGGCAAAGGTATTAGTCTGGAGACGTCCAATCCCTACCTAGCTTGTTCGTCGGAAAGCAAGGACGGCATCTGCAAGGGCCAGGACTGGTCTTGTAGCGACATCAACGTCGCGCGGACTTGTTCTACCTTTCCGTCGGCGGGCGGCTTCTGCGCGGCAATTGCTGATTACCCGCAGATCACGATCGACGACTACGGTTCTATTTCTGGTCAAAAAGCGATGCAGAAGGAGATCTACGCGCGCGGGCCCATTTCGTGCGGCATCGACGCGTCGGCCATCCTCGAGTACCAGAGCGGCATTGCCGTGCACAAAGGGCTCCTGGAGACGGTCGACCACGTCATCTCCGTCGTGGGCTGGGGCAAGGAGAACGACCAGCAGTACTGGATCGTGCGGAACTCCTGGGGCGAGTACTGGGGCGAGATGGGCTACATCCGCGTCGCGTTTGGGAGCTTGAAGGTCGAGCAGCAGTGCGCGTGGGCCACCGTCAAGGACTACACGGCGCCCGAGAAGAAGAACCAGGTCCACTGCTTCGAGGACGGCGGCAACTGCAAGGTCAAGAAGGACAAGCCCGTCCCGGAGCTGCTCGAGAAGGTCGTCGGCGTCGTCGAGCCGGCGCTGCTCAAGGCGGCGAAGAAGCTCCGCGGCGGCGTCGTCGCGTGAGGCGGCGCCGTGTGACTGTGTGATTCCCCCCATCCCTTGCCGTGTTCATAAGAGATTAGAACGAGTTTCTGCTTGCTGTCGCGGCGATGGCGTGGGGACTTGTGTTTATGCACGCGGCCTTGCTGCCATCAGCGGCCGCGCCGATCAGGTCCTCAGGCGCGTCGCCCGCCCGCCGCCGCGCGGCGTGGGACGCTCGAGCTACTGAGACTGTCAGTGAGGCGATCGGACTCCGGGCGCCTCGTCCGGCGCTTTTTGGATGGCGGGTTGTTCCGGAGCCACGCGATCCCCTCGGCCAGCGTCATGGCGCGGCCGGCTTCGGGGTTCCAGGGTACCGTCTGCTTGCCGTCGTCGCGGTGCGACTCGAGCATATAGTAGAAGGGCGTCTTGTCATCCGGGCATTCGTGCGTGGGGACGTCCGCCTCGATGAGCGCCCTCGCGGCGTCGCTCACGAGTCGCTGGAGCTCGCTCTTCTGTGCCGTGAGATACATCGCGTTCGTCCCCTGGAAGTCGGCCCGCTCGCGTTCGTCCGCCGCCTCCTGCTTGACCGCGACCAGGCGCTCGCTCGTCGCCCGCGCGTGTTGTGTGAGCAGCTCGTTTTCGACGGGCGGCGGCGCGGCGTCGTCGCCAGCGTCGTCGTCCTGAGTCAGATCGACCACCTTGGGCTCGTAGTGCTCGAGTTTGCGCTTGAGCGTCGCGTTCTCATCCCTCAGTTGCGACCGGCATCCTCCGTCTAGTACCCGTTCGCCAAGCGCATGCAACGTCTTCGCGGCCTCCTGCTTGCAGGTGGGGGTGCCGTATTTCTGCATTCCGTCGAGCGGCTCGATAGCGCCGGCTGCGATGATCGCAGCCTTGGATTCATGGTCGTGGGCGAGAGACCGCAATGCGTGAGCGGCAGCCGCCTTGTCGTCGGCCTTGCCGTTCCTCAGTACTGTCACGAGCGGCGAGAGAGCGCCGGCGGCGATGATCACGGCACTCTTGCGGGCATCGTAGGCGATTCTAGCCAACACCTTTGCAGCAGATCTCTGGCCAATCTCCGAGCCGTTCGCCACGATTTCCACGAGCCGCGGGATGGCACCGGTCTCGACGATGGCGTCACAATTGGCGGCTTTTCTGACGAACGCACCCAAGGCCTGCAAAGCCTGAGTCTGAGTAGGGGGCGACGTGGTTGAAAATAATACTACGAGCGCCTCACTAATGGTGGCACGAGTGGCGCCGTCGTCGCCAGCAATGACCACCAACGCCTTTGAGGCGGCTGCCGCGAGACGGAGTTTCTGCCCCCCGTCTTCATCGTTCTCACCGAGATTCCCGGCAGTTGTCACGAATTCAAGGAGCGGCGAGATGCAGCCGGCCTTCTTAATAGCGTCGCAGGCGAGTTTATTCCCACTGGCGAGTTGCCCTAATATTCCCACGGCGCGCCGCTTTAAATCAATACCACCGTCGTTCGTCACTACCGACAAGAGAGCCCCGATGCCACCGGCGTCGGTAATCAAGGCACGATTGGCGGATGTCTTGGCGATTTGGCCCAAAGCCTTAACGGCTTTTGTGGTAGCGGGTTTCCCTGCACCCTGCCTGGAACGCAATGAGTTTATAAGTCGCTCGACTTCCGTGCGCACGTCTTCCACAGGCGCGGGAGGTGGTGGCGAAGCTGAGTCGGCGGACGGCGCTTGCGCGCGCTCCGCTTCCTCGGTTGCGGCGCCGACGACCACCGATGGCGCCACGGTGGCCGGAGCCGCCGCCGGCGCTTGTGAACCGGGCGCGAAGAGGTCCGCGAGCAAAGTGAGGACACCTATTAAAGGCGCGTCCGTCGGCGCGCCCTCCTCGTTGTTCGCGGCCCGCCTCGCCGCCTCCCTAATGAACGCTGCAGCGTTCGCGTCATTCATCCGCAAGTTCTGTGTCGCGAGTGCTTTTTGCAGCGCGTCGCCGTCAATGGTCGCACAATTCTGTCTACGTAAAGCCACCTTGAGGCCGCGCAATTTCGCGGGTGTCACATTCTGGCGCCTGAGCTCCGCAACGCCGCGAGCGCACTGCACTACATGTAGTGAGGCCTCCATGTGAGCTAGGACTGCTGCGGTGCCGCCTGATACCGCTCTTTTTGTGAAAATTTCGACCTGTAGAAGGTGTCTTGAGTGTCTTGCATCCACCAGCTTAGCTCTATCGTCTGTTGCGACCGAGAGCCAAAATGAGTTCGGAGAGCAAAAAAAAAACCCGTGCCGCAGAAATTCTGGAAGTCAAGTCCTGGCCAGCACGCCGCCGCCGCGGCAAGAAGAGACTAGAACGAATGTCTGTTACACGAGCCCCACCACCAGGAACTCTCTAGGCGACCGGCGCCGCCTCGGCCACGGCCTCGGCCACGTCCGCGACCGCCGCCGCAGCGCCGCCCGCCGGCGCCAGCAGCAACCCGCCGAGCGCGTTGTCCACGGCGTTCAGGAACGGGATCTGGTAGATCATGCTGTACGCCGAGAAGATAATGAGGCCGAGCATCGCCAAACGGCCGTTCCAGAGCTCCGCCGCGGGGGTTAATCCGGTGTCGAAGGCCGGCACCAGACCGGCGGGCTCCTCGTCGGGCTCCCCCGGTTCGAGGAGGAGCGTGTCCTGGAACGGGAGCGGGCAGAACGCGGCACACAGCGACACCACCAAAAAGTGGATGTTCGCGACGAGGATGCACGCGCGCTCGTTCGTGATCGTGATGCCGCCGCCCTTGCCGCCGGAGATGATGGCGAGCGTGCCCCACTGCTTGAAATCTAAGAGCTTCTCGGGGTCGGGGATGAGGCCGTGGGCCTTGCAGTAGCCCGTCGCGATGATGAAGGCCCAGCCGAACATGGCGTGGCGCCCGTTCCACCGTTCCGCCTTGACGGACACGCCCCAGCCATAGCTGTTAAATTCGGGGAACTGCTCCTGGAACATTTCCGTGCCCTGCTCCATGAAGCCGCCCGGCGACGATTTTAATGTGGAGTCCGTGTACTTCTCGACGACCTTCGAGACCTTCGAGACCGGCGCCACCAGGGCGGAGGCCCCGGCCACGAGGGCCAACGCCGCGACGGTCCGCGCCATCGTGACGACCTGCGTTTCGTTCGTAGGGGGTGAGTGGGGTGCCGGCGGCGGCGCGCGTCGACGTCGCGCGACTGGGGTGTGTGGAGGCCTCTCGCCATGGCGACCGGAGGCGGCCGCCCTCGTGGCTCACCCAAGGACGGTCTAGACAGCCTGGCAGCGTCCAGGCGCGTCAGACTGGGGCCGAGGCCACGCCGACTGGCGTCAAGGTGGCGCGCCGCGCAGGGCGGCCGGCCTCCGCTGGCGCGCTCTGTCCGAGGTCGTACCGTTCATGCGAACGGAGGCCCTTCGGCCGAGACGAAGTGAGCAGTGCGTCCATGGCGAGCGGCGCCGTCACGGAGGCCCGACAGCTGCGCGCCGCACGGCTAGGATGGCCCGCAATAGGCCATCCAGCCATGAGCAGATGAGCAGGCGGTCCTCTGTTTGCCGCCGCCGTCACGCAACGCAAAAGCTACGAGCCGTAGATGATCCATAAGAGAGTTCGAAAACGGGCTGCGAATGAATAATGCACGGTCAGGCACCGAGTAAATAGGGCGGTCTCACCTCCTTGACGGCGCACCCAAATCGAGCCTCCGCGGCCGACCCCCCTATTTCCCGCTCAAAGCTCGCCGGGCGGCCCCAGAGCCGTCCCCTGTACGCCTACAAACCACGGCGGCGGCGCGTTGGCCAGCCATCGGCCGGCGCGCGGCGGCGCGGTGCAAAAACTAGACACAAAGGTGGCCCACCGCGCGCCCACACCACAGAAGCATACCTCAAACTACCATTACCCGAAAACTAACGCGCCTCGTCGCAAGGCGGCGGCCCGACCGGCGGCCGCGGCGGCCCGGGCGCCGCGAAGTTCCGCCGTCTAGGAGGCGGCGGCACGCCGCCCCGCTTCGGCTCGTCCTGCTGATAATCAGAAAACCGCGCCGCCGGTAGAGCGTTCACGAAGTCGCGCAGCTGGCCTAATTTAGCTACAAGCGCGGCCCGATCCGAAGACAAATCTCGGATGTCGCTCTGGCACAGCCTCAGTTCCGCCTCCAAGAGCTCGTTGCGACCCTGCAACGCCGCGCCCTTAATCTTTCATCAGCTAACAATTTTTGGTGAGATTGGACCTCGTTCGTTCTCGGCGTCGCGCGGACGTCTGCGACTTGGCTATCCGTAAAGCAAGAGGCAGCTTCCGGTTCTTCTTCTTCAGCAAGTCGTTCTCCGTCTCCAGCCTTTTCAGTTCTTTGGCCTGGCGCTTCGCGACGCGCAGCAGTGGCGTCGGTTTTGCTGTTGTAGACGAGCGTCGCGCCAGTTCCAATTGCACATTCCTACGTTGCAGCCGCGCGTTGCGCTTCTTGAGCTTCTCCAATTGGCGTTCGTAGTCATCTACCAGAGCTTGGCCCGACGAGGCGACCGAGAGCTTCCTCACTAAACTCCTCAGTCTGACCGTTTCTGCTCGTTCCGTCGCGAGCGCGACCTGGAAGTGCGCCCTCGCTTCCTCCGCCTCCAGCCTCACACTGTCAACACCAGCAGCGGTCCGCCGGTGCGCGTCCTGCTCCTGGGCTAATGCTCGTCGCAGCGCTTCCCTTGCTAAACTTTCTCGATCGTGGTCGCCGGAATCAAAAATGGCTGCGTCGACGACGCCCGGCCCGGGCGCCGGCGCCGCGTCGTCGGCGTCGATGTCCTGCAAGAGATCCTCGAGCTCGCCGCGCAGTTGCCGCACCTCCTGGCGCGCCGACTTTGGGGGCGGCGACCTCGCCGCAGGCGTGCCGGCGGCGGCTTTCTTCGCGGGCATCGCTTTGGCGTATGGATAGCTCGCGCTTTCCGCTGCGAACGCGTCGAAGGGCTGCAGTGTGTTATTGTTACAGCCTATGCGCGCGGCCTCTCTGAGATGCCTTGCTCAAATGAGTGCCCCTCCACCCCGGCCTTGCAAACTTTGCGAGACTGCAGGGAGGCGCGCTACGCCGCCTCCTGGCCGAGTTTCGGGTCCGCGCGCAGAAAACCCGTGCAGTTCGTCGAGATCTCAAGCGCAGCGGACCGATTTTGAGCCACATTGCTGCCCATTTGCTTCAAAAACACACTGCGGCAGCCATGCTACCCATGCGCGACTTCCGGCGGCGCCGACGGCGGCGCTTCGCAGCGCTGGGGCAGCCCCTCATATTCTTCTGGCTTGCGGCCCTGCTCGTACAAGCGGCGGCGCAGCCCCACGCGCGGGAACACCACGCGCAGCACATCATGAACCAGGCGCGCGCGCACCAGAAGGCGTGCGGATGCGGCGTCTCATCGCAGTCGCGGCGAGCGCGGCCGGCCGAGAGACGCGCCGTCGAGCAGCGAAGGGCGTCGCATCGATGGCGTGCGGGGGTGGACAACGTCGCAGAATGGCGTCGCGTCGCCGGCGCGGGGCCCACACACGAGCGTAACAACGCAGGCGCACGAAGCAGCAGCGCGAGTGGCAGCGCCGCAAGCACGAGGAGGGCAAGAAAGCGACGAAAGCGGACAACCTAAAAGCGCAGCGCCAGGCGCGCAAGGACCTCCTCAAGCGCAAGCGCGACCTAGCTAAAAGAAAGAAAGAACGGGACCGTCGAAAACGATCGGTCTCGAGCGCCTACGGCGAGTTATAATTTAGGTCTTAATAAACGCCATCGTGCTGCGCGGCTCGACTTCTGTCTTCGCGTGTTGTGTCGTGTCGCCGAGCAGGCCCAGCGGCGCGTCGAGCAGCGACGACTGGGACCGCCGTCGGTCGTCCAAACTGCCGCGGCTCATGCGCGAGTTTCGGAGTGAGAGGCGCCGTTCATACTCTGCATTCTCTCGCTCGATCGCCTGGATGCGCCTCCGGTTCCCGTCGATCCATTTTTTCATCCTCAAGTCCCATTCATCTCTAGGCTGCGAATATTTTGCTCTAGCCTCGGCGGCGCGCTGCTGCGCTCGAGAAGATGGCCTAGAGCCTCCCCTAGACGATCCGCGCGATCCTGGTCTAGATCCTGGTCTCGACGAGCCGGGTCTACTTCCAGCGGATCCCGGCCTCGACCCCGGCTCCTCGAAAGTAGCCCTTGACGAAAAGTAGTCCTCCATCTTTTGGAGCGTGTCCTTGTCCTTCTTTAAGTTTGTAGAAGGGTCGCCGAAGCGCGACGCGTTCTTCAACGCCAGTACGTCTACTTTTTCGTCCTCTTCCGCGAAGTCCTCATACACGGTATTGTCCTCCTGGTCCTGCTTCGATATTCTCAGAGTTGATCGTCTACGTCTAGCACACCGCGCCGAGCACGTTGAAGCGCTGGTCTAGTTCATCCAATACATCTTCGAACTCCTGCTCTTGGATAGACTGCCTTTCAAAGGGCAGCCAGCTCGCCTTCCGTCGTCCGGTAAACGCGGTTCGAGTTGCACAGGGACGTCCGGGCACAGCCGCGTCTCCGACGGGTACTCTCTCCTTCTAGAGTGGTCCCGGAACGGCCTATGTAAAGGATCCAGCGCGTGCCGATCTAGGTCCTGCCGGTGGAACTCGCCGATGGCTGAGTAAGTATTAGGGTAGCCCTGGAGCTTGATGGAGGGGTCCAGGGCGCTGCGCGTGTGGCCGTGGGCCCAGTTGGCGCGCGTGCTGCCCCGCGTGCTGTACATCCCTTAGCGTTGCGACCGATTGGCTCCTTGGCGTTGTGGGGCTGCCCCTTGCGTGCTCGGCCGCGGGCGGTGCGGCGCCCTCGGTGGCGCTGCCCCCGTGTCCTTAGGCTTCGCGGCGGCGGCGTGCGCGCCCCGTCGTGTGTCGTGGTGGCGTCTATTTGCCGTGGCGCCGCGGCGCCTCCGTCGGAGAGCTGGCACCCGCACGCTAGGTCTAGGCTCTTACGACGGATCGTCTGGCGGCTTCGACTGCCGCCGCGCCGCCGCGAGACGTTGGGACTGGTCCCGGCGGAAGTCGCGCTGCCGGCCGCGCGCCGCCTCGACGGCCTCGCGGCGCTGCCGCAGGCGCGCCGACACGTGCGTCGGGCCGCGCACCTCTCGATCACGGAGCACCGCGGACCGACGCTCGAGCGCGCACCGCGCGGCGCGCGCCTCCCGCAGCGCGGGGCCGTACGCCGTCCGCGTCCGCGTCCGGTAGCGCCTATCACTCAAGTCCGTGAGCGACGGCCGTCCATCCAGCGTCGCCAGGTCGAAGTCGATGGCCGTCAGCTGGTCACCAGAGATGACGGTGTTTTTGGCCTTGAGGTCGTAGTGGACGACGTGCGCCGCCTCCAGTAACGCTTCCGCACACGTCGCGAAGCGCGTCAGGTCCTCGTTTGATAATGAGCATTGCGCCGTCGACGGGCTCTCCAACAAGTTCGTCCCGTCGTACGACTGCACGAAGCTTAGATTGTTGTCGTGCCGCCGCAACAACCGCGGAAAGTACCTCCCGGTACATTGGCTGGCGTTGCGCGGTTCGTTTAAGCGTTCCAAGATGGCCACTTCCAGCGCATACGCCTCGGGCGGTCTCAGTCCGCTATCATGATTCCAGCGGCAGCCTCTCCTTTTCAAGGGGTCGCGGAAGCCCTTGTGCACCGTTTTTACGTTGTTTTCTACGACTACTTTCGTCCAGTAGCAGCCGTTCGCCTCCGCAGATATCGGGCCCAGCGCGAGCACGCCCACAGACAGCAGCCTCATCATACGCCTCGTGTCACTCAATGTCTCGCATGACGACACTCAGAGAGCAGCCCCATAGCAGCCTCATATATGTACGGCTAGCACACAACGGCACGCATCGATGGCAGCAACGGCTCGTCGGGGCTGCCCTCGACCGGCATTGCCTTGCGGTCCGTGCTTTTGCGGCGCCGCGCCGAGAGGCAGCTCTCTCTCCGGATTGCTCAGTTTTGCTCCGGCCGCCACGAGGATGCTCCGTTGACAACTCTCGGGCGCGCCGAAGAATGCTATGGCGAGCCGCGCGACGACTCTTCCCGTTCGACGAGGATCGCAGCCCCGCACTTTGCACCAAAAAGCACCGTGACAGCATCGGTCGGATCGCACTCTATACGCCGCTGCGGCCCAAGGAAGGTACGTGAACAATTCGCGGTGCGCGCCTCAATACGCGGGCTGCCGCGCGCGCTGCCCCAAGGCAGACAAAAATTGCTTCCCAGAGAGTTGCATACGCATACGCGCCGCACGCGCGACGACCGCACAGCTGCGACCCATAGGTGAGCGACGATGATCTCCGACGCCATGGACGCGCTCCAGTTCGCGGCGGACGCATTGATGCAAAACGAGGCCGGCCACCGTAGACTCGAAAAGAGCAGCACGCGCATGAAGCTCATGCTCTTCGCCATCGTCATGTGCCTCGTGATCGCGCTCTTCGCGTTGTGCTGGTTCCACCTCGTGAACAGTGATGCGGGCGAGTCGACGCACAAGCGCGCCGTGGGCGGCCGGGGCGGCCCGAAACGGCGGCCGCGCTCGAAGTCGGCGGATGGTGAGGACGTCGAGGCGCCCGCTGAGGAGTCTGACATCGTCGAGAAAGAGGAGGAGGGCGGCTGCCGCATCGCTTAGTTGTGTGCCTTCGTGCCTTTGCTGTTTGCCTCGACTAGTCCTAGCACCGTAACACTAGCGCTACTGGTTGCCTGCCTACGGTCGAGGCTGCAGCGCCGAACGACATCGCCGCAGCACGCCATCGACGAGACCATTATAGAAACACAACTAACTTAGCGGACCCATACAGACCCAACACCCAGTCGATCGAGGGCCCCCTGGATCACGGACGACGCGCGCACGCCCATCGTGTAGGCCGGCTCGTCGTCGCGGATCTCCAGCCTTTGCTTCATGCGCCGGTTCCCGTTCAAGACTCCGCGAGAAGCCAATTCGTTCGCCGCCTCGTATCCAGAAACAAGAGCTCGTTCCTGGCACAAGCCCTTCGCGCCGTGCTCTCGAGACCCCATGCGCACCCAGTCCCCCGCGCAGCAGACGTTCTTCACCGAAGTAGCGAGGGGCGGCCGCTTCGAGAACGAGCCAGGCGAGAACCACGACACGGCGCCCTGGTAGCGCTTGACGCAGCTATCGACGACTTTGGCGTCCTTGAACCCAGCATAGGCCTCTGAGAGTAACTTCATCTCGAGCTCGACGATCGCTTGATCAGAAAGAGGCGCGATCGCACCCGAATTGTAAAAGTCCGCACTCAACACGGAACCCTGCACGTCATCATCACCCCACAACTCCTCCAAATTATCTTTCTGGAGCTGGTCCAACATAAAGAAGGTCCCGCCCGCGCCTGTGTGGAAATCAAAATTTTACGGCGCGTTTCGCGTCGACCTCCACGCCATCGACGCGACACCTCGATGGCGTGGCGACAGCTCGACGGAACCAGAACGGCCGCGTCGTCGCCGAGAAATGACTTGGTCGATTTCCACACAGGTCTAGCACCGCGTAGCTCCGGAAACTTGGCAAAAACGCCTACTGGTGTATCTGTCTTGACAGTACGATCGAGCCAGAGTCGCACGGCGACCACATCAATAGCGTTCAATGAGGCCGACGCTGCTAGGTCCGGCGCTGCCTTCGACAGCTCCGTAGAAGAAGCTAGGACGCGCTTCATGCCCCCTGCACCTAAAGCGAGCACGACGGCGTCGCAGGCCACCGAACCCTCGCTCGTTTTTACGGACGTCACTTGCTCATTTTCGTACGTGAGTTGCGTGACGAACGTTCTCGGTTTTATTTTTACACCCATCTCTACTAATCGATCAGCTAGCGGCTTCAGCAAAGTCGTTTGGACCGTCCCACGAGCGAGCCATCGGACATCAAAGGACGTCTGGTGCGCCAAGGCGTAGAAGTACAACAGCTCCATCGTGACGGCTGCCGACAGTTCTTCGGGCGGCTTGAACAACCCCACCAACAAAGTAGGCCTGAGAAAATCATCGACGAGTCGCTTCGTGACGCCGACGCGCCGAAAGAGCTCGTACGCCGTCATCCGATCATAAAGGTCAAAAATTTCCGGCGTTCTGTTGAAGTCGAGCATCGCCGCCAATAGTCCCGCGATCGACGCTCTATCTCTCAGAGGCAACCTCTTGAAGCGGTCGAACGACGCGAAGACCTGTCCGAGTGGGGAAGGTAGTTCCCTACTACCACTAAACACAGGAGCGGTGCATTCGAGACCATCGGGCGAGAAGAAACTGCTCTCCGTGAAGTCCGTGTACGCTCCCTCAATACCGAGCTCGTCTCCTAATTGATTGATGTTCGGGTAGTCCTTCCAGAAGCCCCTCATGCCGGGCTCGAACGGCTTGCCGCTGTCCGTCGTCATGCCGCTCGTCGGGTCGCCCGCATCAATCAAAGTGACGTCGCAGTTATTTTCTGCCGCAGCCAATGCGGCGCCGAAGCCGCCCCAGCCGCCTCCCACAACTACGACCTTCGGCCTTGTCTCGGCTTCGGTGGTGGTGGCCATGCGGACGACGGTGCGGCGCGGCGCCAGGCGCAGCGCGGTGGCTGTCGTCGCCAGGAGCAGTATTTGGTGTTTTGGCATCGTAATGCGATTCGTGTCCTGTCCTCTGTGAGAGCTGTGCCCACCTAGGTGTTATTGCTGCTCTGTAGCTGTCTATTTCGCTGCTGTTGCTGCAGCTATTCGTTCGCGAGTAGCCGTAGTATCGTTTCGCGATGAATGCTTGCAAGGCGCGTCGATATAGCGGCCGCAATCGTGGTCCAAATCCAGGCTGAGTGGATGCTTGATGCTTGTCGTCGAGGCGAGCTCGAGAGGTGCTTAGCATGCGTCTCCTAGTCAATGTAGGCCCCCTGAGATAGATAAAAGGCGCAACGCAGGACGAATTAATTACGCAATCAAATCAGGTTTTTTGGCAAGCAATTTGCTCTGAGCCAAAAAGAGGCATTACAGGCAACAGGAGCAGTTTTTACACATCTGGCAGCCATATCACGGCCTGCTGCAACTGCTGCCTAAATTTCAAGCGTTTTGGAGCCTGCTAAGACCCAAAACCGCACAGACTCAAAAAAGTTGCTGCATAAAACGCGCCGCGTACGCCATCGTTGGGCTAGCGCCACAGCACAGCCATGAAGCGCCTCTTCCGTCGCAAGAAAAAAGAAACGCCCCGCAAATCCAAGCCAGCGAGCATCTATTACTCGCCCGCCGCGGCGAGCACGCCTACGGCGCTGCGCAGCGAGGAAGTTGCCGTTCCGCAGACGCCACAGGAAAGGGCGCTGGCCGACTTCGCCGCGGAGACGCCTCTCCAAACGCCACCGACGCTGCGGACGCCCGTGCGCATGCCCAACGGCGGCACTAACCTCGATGGGGCGGACCTGCGCGACACGCTCGCGCGCGCCACCATCGACCCCGAGGCCAAGCGCCGCCTCGAAGCGTTGCTAGACCGCCTCGAGGCCGCGGAGCGCGCCGCGATGCAGACGCCCGTGAGGCGCCAGGTCTCCTGGGACCCCGCGACCGTCGAACGACCGCCGGTCGTCAGGGACGAGTCCTGGCGCAGCTTACAGAGGACGCCGTCGACGCCGACTACGCCTTCCAAACATTTGCTGTTAGCCTTCGGCCTCGACGACGCCGCGAATTCGCCGACCGCTAAACGGCGGCGGCGCGGCTACCTCTTCGCCGCGGGCGCCGTCGCGTTTGCTTGTGTGTTCGCCGGCGCGGCGCCGGCGCTGTCGCGCGAGTCGCGGCGCCGCGCCGCGCTGCGCCGGCCGCCCGAGCCCGTCGCGCCCTGTGTGGAAATCAAATTTCGGGCGCCCCACGCCATCGACGCATACCGGTTGATGTCCACACAGGTCGCGCCCCTGGCCAAAGACACCGTGGCGGTCATTCGAGCGGCATGTCTGACGAAGAAACGGCCGCTCGCGCGGGTCGGTTGTGCGGCGCGGCTGACAATCGCTAGATTGCGAAAGCACATCGTCAAGCTCGTCGTCCTGGTTGTCATGGGCTTCTCGCCGCTGCCGTTCCTGCTGACATTTGTCTGACGAAGCGCTATTTTATTCGGCGCCCGACGCCGTCGACGCTAGGCCTAACCTTAATAATTAAACAAGATCCCGTTATTGCTTCGCCCTAAGAGCCTCCAGTTCCGCCTTCGCGGCATAAAATGCTCGGACGTCCTCGTTGTCGTCCTCTTCTTTGGGCTGCGACGACTGCGTGGGCGACACCGCGGACTGCGCGGGCGAGGCCGGCGGCGTCGCCCACGCGTTCGTCGGTTGTTTGTTGTGCCCCCTCCTTAAAACGTGGGCGTACCACTCGTCGTACTCCTTCTGCAATTTTTTCCGACCTGACTCCAACATTTTTTGCACATGCTCGATCTCAGTTTTTAAGCGTCTCAATGATTCAAAGTTCTGCTTGTAGACCTCCTTCTCCTGGGCGATGGCGTCGATCTTCCGCTGCTCCTCCGGGTCGGCCTTTTGGAGGTCGTCCTCATTGACCACTCCCTCTATTGCTCTTTCTCTACGAATAGCCTCTATAGATTGCTTCAAATACGCAATGGCCTTCCGCGTGGCGTTGACCTTCTCGCCACACGCTTTGGCCTCACAGTATTTTTCTTTCAGGACGCGTTTGTTGTCCTCGAGGACGTGGGCTATTCTACATTTCTCGCGGAAATACAACCAAGCTCGTTTCGGATCGTCTCGCACCTCCGCATCGTCCACATAGATGGAGACACCTGCCACCTCATCGGGCAACCGATGCTTCATCCTCGCGCGGTCTTCAGCTAACTGCTCCCGCGGGTCCAGCCGTCGGACAGGTTCAGCTTTCTTCTCTGACGAAGGTGGCGAGAACTCCTTCGCCTCGCTCGCGATGGAGGGCGTCGGCGCGGTCCCGCCGCCGCGCGCCTGGCGGACCATGTTCACCAAAATGGCGATCTCGTTGTCGCGTTCTTTCAGAGTAGCTTTCAACTGCTCGTCCGTCGAGCCGCCGGTGCCTTGCGAAGCTAAAGCTTGGAGGACCATGTTCTTGAGCAGCGCGAAGCAGTCCCGGATGCGCGTTAACGTCAAGGGCGCGACGCGCAACGTCTCGTCCGGGTCCCGCGACTTCACGTAGACCTCACACGCACTATGCAACTCAGCTCTTTCCGCATCGGTCAGCTCGTCGCCCTCGCCCGCTTCGCCCTTCAAGTAGCCGATCTCCGCTCGTAATGTCGAAACTTCGCTCTTCAACCGTGCTATCGTGACGGAAGGATCCGTCTCTTCATTAAGGACAGCGTCGTTCTTCACCAGGGCCACCCGCTGCGCGAAGCGACACGTAGAGATCGACTCCTCGGTCTGGGGCTTCTCCGCGGAGCACGTCGCGATCATAACTGTTCTGCAGTTGCCTCCTAATGAATCTCTGAGAACGGAAGTCATCATACTGTTTCTATAAGGAATGTGGTCCCGAGCTTTTTTGTTCTTCTCATTCAAAGCTACAATGACCATCTCGAGATAAAACAATGAGGTGTTGATGTACTTTGCCTCGTTGAGCGTGATGCCGTCGCTCTTCGTCTTGTGGACGCGCTCGGACCCCGCCAGGTCCACGAGATGTAATTTCGATCGGCGGACCTTGTCGGAGCCGCCCGCGCCCCGACATTCCAAAAATACGGTAAATAAACAATGGCTTCGGGACGACGCCTGGTTCATCGCGGTTTCACTGATGGCCCGGTTCGTGTCTCCCAAGAATAACAAATTGAGGGCCTCCTCTTCACTGGTGGCGCGGTGCATGGAGAGGTTCCTGCGTGGACACGGTCTCGAAGACGCCATCGACGCGACAGCGTACTCTCCGACGCGGTCCGAAACAGCTCAAAATCGAAAACGGGACCACCCACCGCCATCATTCCTGGAGACGAGTCGCGTCGATGGCGTAAGGCTCAATATCCACGCTGCGTCGCGGACCTCAGATGGAAGTTGCCGTGCTCGTCCTCCATCATGCGCACCCGCGGCAAATCTTGCAATGCTTTCGCTCCGGAAGATTCATTTAACAAATCGAAGCCCTGCTCATTATATATTTCCATATACGACACATGGGCGGACCAGCTACAATCCGACCGTTCCCGAAAGGCCTGGAAGATCATACTGAGAGCTCTTGGTATTATACCTCTATCCTCATATCTTTCGGAACCACCAGTAATCGTGAAGGTCTTGCCCGAACCGGTCTGGCCATACGCAAACACGGTAGAGTTGTAGCCATCCAATGCGTTCTGGACGACGTGCTTCCCGACGCGGTCGAACACCTGCGCCTGCGAGATGTCCATGGGCAAGACCTGATCAAATTTAAAAGCCCACTGCGTCTTCGTGTTGTTGATGTACTCGCCGTCCTTGGTCACCGCGTCTGGGGGAATGTCCCACCTCAGACTTTGGCCCTTGCCCTCGTTGTCGCCCACGTCATAAAACTTCGACGGGTGCTTCGTCGGGCGCATCCTTAAAAACACGGTGATGCCCTCCGATTTACGTTTCGGAGCGGCGTCATCCTTCGCCTCGGCCGGCATCTTGCGTATGGGTGTCTGCTGCTACACGCTGCCCAGGGCCGCTCCGTCCGTGGGCAGTGGTCCCGAGCGCAGAGTCGTTGCGAGGCCTCGTGCGCGAAGGCCTATCGCGTGCCTGGCGGCTGCTGCGTGCGCGACGAGCAGCCCCAAAGCGGCCAGCCGGTGCGGCAGCTTTTAAGATGGCAGCACATCTGGGGGTCCTTCGCGGGCGACCGCGCGCGCGTCGCGCGGTGCGGCGATGGGAAAACGGTCGAATCAACGCCTGCTTTTTTAAATCGTCAAATTCGGGTTCGCGGTGGCCTGGCTGGCCTCCATGTAAAAAGGGAGCTTGTATCGACGCCATCGGGCTGCCCGAGGCTGTAAATGATCCTCACGCAGTGCGCCGTCTGCGCCACCGAGCTTGGGCTAACCTTGGGCAAGAAATGCGGCCGCTGCAGCACGCGCTACTGCGGGCCTGAATGCCAGGTGCAGCACTGGAAGGAGGGCGGGCACGACCAGCTCTGCAAATTGATTAAAAAAGCTGGCGGCGCCGAACAGTATAATGCCAACACAAAGTACACGGAGGCAGTATCGGTCGCGGCGGAGGCGTGCGCGGAGGACACGAAGGGCCAGACGTGCTACATCTGCACGCAGGCCCTCCATTGGAAGACGAAGGAGGGTCTCGTGCGCATGTGTGCGTGCCGCGGGACGGCGGGTTTCGCGCACGTGTCGTGCCTGGCGGAGCAGGCGAAGATTTTGGTCGCGGAAGTCGAGGAGAGCAATTTGGATCACGAGGCGAAGACTGAAAGGTGGACGCGGTGGTACACGTGCAGTCTGTGCGAGCAAGACTACCACGGCGTCGTGGCGTGCGCGCTCGGGTGGGCGTGCTGGAAGACATACTTGGGGCGGCCGGAGGAGGATGTGGTTCGGGTACTGGCGTTGAGGCAGCTTGGGAACGGTTTGCACGGTGGAGATCACGACAAGGACGCGTTGTCCGTAAGGATGGCCGAGTTGGCTATGCTGCGGCGCCTTGGCGCACCAGAAGCCAATATACTCGCCGCGCAGAGCAATCTTGCGCTCTCATATCGACAGCTTGGACGATTTGAAGAGGCCCTGCGTATGCAGCAAAAGGTATACTCTGGATCCCTGAGGCTCGAGGGCGAAGAATGTCCAAAGACCCTCGTAACAGCCCTGAACTACGCGTCGTCCCTTGTCCATCTAGGAGGCTTCGAAGAAGCCAGGACGCTGCTACGCAAAGAGATGCCCGTGGCGCGACGCATTCTCGGCGAGAGTAATGAGCTCACGCTCCAGATGAGGTGGAATTACGCGAGGGCGCTCTACCTGAACGCCGGCGCCACGCTCGACGAACTCCGCGAGGCCGAGACTACGCTCAAGGAGACAGCACGGACCGCGCGGCGCGTTCTCGGTGCCGCAAACCCGGCTGTAGTGGGTATTGAGCACGACTTGCGAATTGCGCGAGACAGGCTCGCCGCTCGCGAAGGCGGCCGCGACGTGAGCTCCGTTTGCGACATGGTGGCCGCGATGACGCCCGGGGGACCGTAGGCGAATCATTGGGGCGCGCCGCAGTCTAAACGCCACGGTACGCCATCGACGAGGCGCGGGCTCGTACGCCGCGCGAGGAGACATACTAAGATAAAGTTTTATATGGACACCGCGGGACGCTTCTCGCGGCGGCGCGGCGGGCCCGGGGGAGGAGGCCGCCGCGACCAAATAGGCATATGTGCACGACGTTCGCGATTGGGGTGGGGGGGGATAAGATAATGGGTCCGGTCCGTCGTGGTCCCGGGCCGCGGAGGCGGTCGGCTCGAGCTTTCTGGCGCGCGAGCCGCCGACTTGAGGCCTCAGTCAGGCTACGCGTTGTTTTTTCTTCGGCGACCGCTCGTAGGGCTCGGCCGCGAAGACGTCCGTCAGGAGGCGGAACAGGTGGCGGCGGCGGCGGAGTGGTCCTGGCACCGCGACGCGGACGAGGACCCGTTCGCGACTGAGTAAAGTATAGTGGATTCTCTTAGAATGCGGGCGCGGACCTCAGGAGTCAGTGGACGATGCGAGCTTTCGCCGTGCGTGCGCGAGGTCTCTCTTGACGCCCGCGGCTACGGGATTCGAGGGCCCGTAGACCCGCTGCGCCGTCGAGGATAGCTCCTCAAGAAGAGTCGTAGCCTCGAGCACATCTTCTCGGGAAGCGCCAGTGTCGCAAAGAGAAAGGGCGTAATTCCAGCGAAGCTTGAAAAGTGTGTCATCTGCTGGACCGAGCGCGCGTCGTGCCTTGGGGAGCTGCTCTCGTAAAAATGACCTCGCCTCAGTGTGACGGTGTGTGTCGAGTAACGACTTGGAAAGGTTTAGCACGTCGATGTATAAGTCACCAGGATTTGCTACGTTAAGCCGCTTCGACGTGGCATAACACTCGCGGCGTAATGCTAGGGCCTCCTCGTCACGCCCGAGTTCTTCTAAGCATACCGCAATGTTACATCTCGTGGCCAGCAATTCTTGCTCTGATAAGCCCAAGCGCATTTGAGTGGAAAACTGTGTCTGTTGGATTTGAAGCCGCTCCTCGTGACGCCCCGCATCCCCAAGTCCATGCGCAAGAACTCCTATCGCACAAGTCCGGATCGTATTCGAGTCCTCTGGCCGGCTCACGTAGGTCTTCCAGCACGCCCACCCGAGCGCACACAACACGACGCCGTGGTACTCTTGCTCGCACAGGCCGCACGCGGTCCACCGGGCCCACCTCGAATCCCTGATTTCGTAGTCCAGATTCCTCTCCTCTGCATCATCCACTAAAATCTTCGCCTGCTCCGCCAGGCACGACACGTGCGCGAAACCCGCCGTCCCGCGGCACGCACACATGCGCACGAGACCCTCCTTCGTCTTCCAATGGAGGGCCTGCGTGCAGATGTAGCACGTCTGGCCCTTCGTGTCCTCCGCGCACGCCTCCGCCGCGACCGATACTGCCTCCGTGTACTTTGTGTTGGCATTATACTGTTCGGCGCCGCCAGCTTTTTTAATCAATTTGCAGAGCTGGTCGTGGCCGCCCTCTTTCCAGTGCTGCTCCTGGCACGCAGGCCCGCAGTAGCGTGTGCTACAGCGGCCGCATTTCTTCCCCAAGGCTAGGCCCAGCGGGGCGGCGCAGGCGGCGCAGTGTGTGAGGATCATTTATACCGGCTTTGGAGACTTCTTGAGCTTGCGTGGAGACGGTATGAGGCTACGGGCGTAGACGCCGATCGCGAGGCACCTTGACTTGCTAGTGTGTCTGACGCTAGCGAACGGCGGAGTGGTCCTGACGAGGACCCGTTCGCGACTGAGTAAAATCCACACCACAACAATCATACTTAAAACAACGAGGACCCTATCGCGCGCGCCATAGAACTCCGTCTCCGGATCTTCGGAGGCCGCTGCTCCCAAGTCCTAACGAGATCCTCCGGCGGATTCGCGGGCAGCTGGACGTCGGCGGCGCCATCCGCAAGGAGGCTATCGAGGTACCGAATCATGCGCAACGCGCGGCTATCGCATCGCAGGTGCCGCGGCAGAACCCGAGACACGAGCGAGAGGCCCTCCATTGTCGTCGCGCGCGAGAGCGCCACGTACACCTGGCCGTCGTCGAAGGTCTTCGCAGGGTCGAACCTTACCTGTTTCAATCCCATGCCCTGAGATTTGTGGACGGACAGCGCCCAGGCGAGCCGTAGGGGCATCTGCCTCCGCCTCGCGACGCCGATACCCGCAACCTCCCGCTCGAACAACGTCGCCGTGACAATGACCTCTGATTGCCCCTCGAAGCGACAGACCGGCACGCGAGCGCCCTCAACCAGCCGATCCACGAGCCACGCCGCCGCGCAGCGGTCTCGACGCTTCACGTGGCTCTTCGCCGCCATGTAGTCATCGCGCGTGAACGGGGCCACGTCCACATTCTGACTCATTGACGCCCCGGGCCGCCGCCACAGAGCGTCCTGTGCGGCTTTCGCGTTGCCGCCGCGGAGGGCCGTAGCTACCGTCCTCCAGACCTCGCAATCTTCCGCGAGAGTCTCCGCGTCGGATATGGCGCGCGCAAACAGCTCGTCCGGCGTCGCCCAGCGGACGACCTCGCCTTGGGCGCCGTTGAAGAGCGATGCTTTGGGGTCGACGTTGGCGAGCATTAGCACGCGGCACCCGACCTTGAGCTGTACCTCATCAATCGCCAGGAAGTCTTTGAAACAGTCGGATACGATATCGACGGCGTTCGCTCGCGAAATTTTGTCAGCCTCTTGAAACAGGCAAACGGCGTCGGTCGCGGCCCAGGTCTCGGCAGTGCCCTCCAGCGCTCTGAACTTCCTGTCGTTCAGCGCATCGGCCTCGCGGTTGCGTGGAAATAACGTCAGGCCCGGACCCGCCGGTCGTAGGCAGTTCTCGTTGAGCTCCTCGCGATCAGAAGCGTCGCCGACGCGGATTCTGTCGAGAATTCCGCTGAAGACGCGGTCCGCCTGGCGGTAGCACTCCGTCAGCTTCACGTAGTGGAATCTCGCGTCCCAGAAACATCGCGCCTCGAAGCAGCGACCGCGGGCGCAGAAGAGGGGGCCCAGCTGATTTGTCACGTCCGCGGGATTATCGGCGTCGAACTCGACGCCCTGATCCGGCTCGTAACTATTCTCGATCGGCGGCAGCTGGAGGAGGTCGCCGCACGCGATCAGCTGGATCCCGCCAAAGGGCCTACTGTCGCCCCGCATCTTGCGCACCTCCGCAGCGAGCCGATCCAAGAACTCGCCCGACAGCATCGACAGCTCGTCGATGATCAGATGTTCGAGCTCTCTCCAGAGCAGGGGAGCCTTCTCGTCGGGCGACAAACCGGGAACGTCCACGCGCTTCTCCCAGATGCGCCCGAAATCCCGCAGCTGCCCGGGCACGCCGACGCCCGCCGCGCGATGAATCGTCGTGCCGTCGACGTTCGCCGCAGCGATGCCCGTCGGCGCGACGACGGCGACGCGCCGATTAAACTTGTCTCCGTATTGTTTTCGGAACGGCCGATGATGAGGCGGGTGGTGAATGACTTGCCGGTCCCCGCGGACCCGGTATAGAACACGTTCTTTTTGTCTTCTAGGACCAAGCGGAGCACGCTTCGTTGCGCCGTGTTTGCAAACAGCAGGTTGCCGGTCTCAAAAGCGGATCCAGACGACGAATGTCGTGCCCTCTTCTGTGGCCGCGGCTGCGGAGGCGGTGGCGCCGATCGCGAGACCGGCGGCGGCACGGGCGGTGCAGGTGGCGGCGGCGGCGGCGCTACTGGTGGTGCACTTGCAGGCGCGGCGGGTGCCTCGTCGTCGGAGTTATCGATGTCTTCTCCTTCCTGCTGCTGAGGCACAGCATCAAGTTGGTCCTGGGAGTTCTCAATGGGATCATCAGTCAGTTCCATCGTGGGATCACGCGATGCTGCGCCGGGACGCTCAACAGGCCAAGTGGGCAGCCTCAGCCACGCCGGCGCGCGAGAGGCGGCACTGAGATTGGTCTTTGACGGGTTTTCGCGGACAAAATGGCCCAGCGCGCGCCACGCCATCGACGCGAAACGTTAAAAGTCAAACTCACAAAGGCCGTTACCGCAGCCCCCGCCAATCGTTCCAAACGTCGTCCGCCACGCCGCCGGCGACAGGAGCCCGCCGAAGACCGAAAAGACGACCGCCGCCAAACCACCAGCTTTGGCCAAAGCGCCGGGACCCCTCTTTCGGGAACTGGCGAGGTCGGGTCGTTGTGGCCCTCGGGACCCGGGGCGACGTGCAAGCCCACTAGCGCGGCGAACGGCACGGCCGCCGCGACGGCGCCGCCCGTCAGAATAATGCGCGAGAACTCCCGCTGCAAGAGGATCCGGTGGTCCCGCCTCGTTAAAACCGCAGCGACCAGGCCCGCCGGCACCGCGGCCGACACCGCCAGCGCCGAAGGAGACAAGTTCGCCCGCAACGAGCGGTAGGCCCGCGTCGACAGGATGTGCACGAGCGTCGACCAGGGGTTGATCTTGGCCGCGGCCTCGACGAACGCGGCGGCGTCGGGCGTGAGGTCACTCGTTTCAGAAACGGGGGCGCGACCGGGACCTCGTCGTCATCATCCGATTCCTCCCAGACTAAAGCGTCGTGCAAGGGCCGGATCGCTCGCAGCAGCCCGGGTCGCGTCGCCCACCTTCGTATGGTAGGTCCGAGCTTGTGCAGGATTTCCTCGCGCTCGTGAGAGTCCAAGCGCAGCATCTGGATGGCGTGAATAAACACGCCGATCCAGTGCTGGAAGTCGACGAGCATGGCTACTTCTGAAGCAGCATCTAAGACAGAAGTGGTCAGGAGCCACCGTTTCAACGGTGTGGGCAACAACGCGATGGGGCCGCCTTCATTGGCCACATGTACTGAGAAGGCCTTCAGAGCTAGTGTAAAGCCTACCAGGATGTAGCAGATCGGCCGGCACCATGGCGTCGCGGCGAAGACCCGTAGCAACTCGAAGACGCCCGCGCCGCCGATCAAGCACGCGGTGATGGTCAGGGGCCACAGGGCCTGCTTGTGCTTATGGGCGTAGCGCTGGAGGGGCTTGTCTTGGCGCATCGTCCCGTTACGCTGCCGCGGCGTCCCGTTACGCTGCGACGGCGTCGACGAGGACGGTGCTGCTTGGTGTCTGCTAGCACGTCGGCGGCGTCTCGCGGGCGTCGTATGGTTGGCTGAGCCGTTCATAAAGAGCTTTTAGCCAGAAACCCAGCCGTGCGGTTTCCGCAGCCCTGTTTAGCGCGAAACAACGCTAAAAAAGCCAGCCAAAAAACAGGCGCATCTAGCGTCGGTAAGGCACTAGCATCCGTCGCCGAGACGTAACAATAATCCTCGAGACGGCTCTGCTTGGAGGGAACTGTGCAGTGAAAGGAAATCGCGACGGCGCGGGTCCTAGCACTATAACAGGAAATCCGCGTAGGCGGACGACGCTTTAGAAAAAAGAAAAATACACCACAAAAACAATTAGTCAGTCGTCGACGAGCAGCACCTCAACCACAGCACCACAAACGCTCGCGTCGAGCACCCTCCTTTTTTCATCCGCCTTGAGCATCGCGTCGACCGCTAAATAAACGGCCCTTTTGGCGTCCGGCAGTCGCTCCAGCTCCCGGTCGCACGCGTCGTCGCGCAGACGAGTGCGCACCCCATAAATTTGATTCGTGTGCGGCTGGTCGTCAATATCAATCACAACATCAAAACGCGCGGTCAACGACTCGGGCGGCGGACCTTCCACAAGTTTCCTCCGCGTAGACGTCCCGGGCGGCCGCGACGACGCCGCGACGCGCACGACGGTTAGGGTCGCGTCCAGCGGCACGCCGTGCTGGAGCAATGAGAGCGTCTCGCCGACCAGGTCGTCTTTTTTTTCGTCTGGCCCCTTGCGCACGCGCCACTCGTCCGCGTCAAAGATCTTGAAGGACCCGCAGGCGTTCGCTAGAGCATCTCTAAACTCGTGCAGCGTCCAAGTTAAATCTACTTCCTCTAACTCGTAGGTGGAGCCCTCTAGAGTTGCGGATAGGGGCATGGTGCTGCTTAGCGGTGCCGCGCTCGCTTGTGCAGCGGCAGACGTGTCGGTAGGTGATCACTGCGTCTCGCGTTAAAACGCTGCGCTGCGTGCACGGCCAATCAAGCTCCAATACAGTCTCGAGCTCGAGCGCGCACCTAGCGTGCCGTAACACACTAGCAAACAGCCGGCATCCGGCGCAACGCCAGCCTGCAAAAGCACCGTAGGGCAGCCCATGGCCGAGGACCCCATCCACGACGTCCCCGTCGGCCTCCAGCCCGTCCTCCAGGACCTGAGCGAGACGCCGCGCGTCGACCCCTTAAAGCGCCTCATCGAACGCTACCCGCCCAAGCCGCCGCCGCCGCGAACGAAGGGCAAGGTCGACGCGAAGAAGTTGATATCGCAGCTCCCGGCCGAGACGCTGCTGTGGCTCCAGGGCCCGCATCGGGAGGTGAATTTTAGGGTGCCGCCGCCGACGAACGAATCGACCGAGGCCCGCGAAGCTAGAATAGCCTGCACGCGGGCCTGGACCCGGTCGCTGGGGGCCAATCCCGACGACAAGCCCATCTATACCAAACATAGACTGATTCCTACGGAATTTGTGAACCCCTATGCTCCCAAGAAAGCCGAAGCACCGGCGGCTGCCGAGCCCGCCGCCGAGCCTGACGCCGGCGAAGCGGCCGAAGCGGAGGGCGCCGGCGAGGAGTGAGCGGCCTCGCAAGATGCTCTGCGTCCTCACGAACGCCTGGACGAGTTCATCTACGGAGGCGTTCCAGGACATGGTCCGGGAGCCGTACTCATCGAAGAACCCCCTCCTGAACCGGAAGAACGCGACGTACAAGCCCTTCATCGACCGCGCGGAAAAGAGCGGCGTCGAGCTCTTCTTCACGGAGTGCTCGTCTGTTGTGGAGTCTTCCCACGACGCCAAACCCGAACGGGACCTCGCCAAGGTGCAACGGGACCTGGCGAGCGACGCCTGGTCGGACATCATATGGTGTGGCAAGACGCCGATACAATGCGCGCGGGACCTCGGGCTTCTTGAGGAAGGGGGTTCTGGTGTCGCGCTGGCGGGCGTGCCGCTCAACGCGCCCCAGCGCACAAACGGGCGGACGCACTGGCCCGTCGCGGCCGCGGGCTCGAGTATTCCTCGCAAGGACGCCTACGACGCCGTGTTTAACATTCAGTAGTTACTATTCGGCGCTCGTGCGGAGGTGCGTCCCCGCCTTTTCGCTCCGGATCGGCGCGCAGACCGCCTTGTGGAGTTTCCAGTCGCGGCGCTGGCATATAACAGAGCAATATTTTGCGACTTTGCAGACCCCACAGCGCAGCGTCGCGTCCTTGCTGCAAGTTGATGAGGAGCAGACACCTAACACGCGCGGCGCCGGCGGCGGCCGCGGCGCCTCGTCGGGCGTCGCGCGGCGGTAGATGCCTGGCTTCGTTCGTCGACGTCGTCGCCGCCGAGCGGATTCAGCGTGACCAAGTCGTCGTTCGCTTCTGGTTGCATCGTCGTGAAGTCGAACGAGACGCCGCCGTCGTCCCTTTCGGAAACGCGCATGGCGGGCAGCGCGCCGGCGTGGTCGACCGGCGACGGGGGCGACCCCTGCTCCGCATCATCAATCTTGTCCCACTTGTCGTAGTTCGTCAGCGGCGCGGGCGCCGGTGCGGGTGCCTCAGCTGCCTCTGTCGTAGTTTCAATGAGCTGAGGCGGCGCCGACGATGACGACGACGATGCCGGCGCGGCCGCGCTCGCGACGGGCGCCGGCGCCGGCGCCGGTGGCGCCGAGGCACGCGGCGCGGCCGCCGCGAGCGCCGCGCGGCGCGGCCGCCGCGGCACGGGCAATTTCGCGTCCGCGACCTCCGGCAGCTTTGGGTCATAATCAGGATCCTCGTCGGCCGTGTCGACGCTCTGGAAGTCGTCGTCCGTGTAGTCCTCGGGGTCCACGAAGTCGTCCTCGTAGCCGTCGTCGTCGCTGTCGTCGGCGTCGTCGTCGTTATGGGCCGTGGGTAGCGCGGCCGCGAGCGCCGCCATGGCTGGCACCGGGGTCTCGATCGTCTGGCTCTGTGGCAGCTAGCGTTCGATCGTCCGGGTCCGCCGCCGAAGCCAGGCGGAGGACTCCAAGGAAACGACCGCTAGCCCGTCAGCAGCGATTTAAAGTCGATTTGAGCGCGCGAGACGTCGACGCTCGAAAAGTCTAGTGTGTCGCTACACTAGCCATACCTGGAACAGGCGGCGCAGCGCACCACCGACGAGCACCTGGGGCTGCCCCACGGCACCAAAAAGCTCGCCAACGTAGCTTACGCACCGATTCCGGGACGACTGCGGGCCGTGCTGGGAGCAACCAGCAGCAGGGGCTGCCATGCGATGATGCGACCCCTCGCCTGGCTGCTCCCATGGGCAGCACAAGCCGTCGACTGGTGCCCCGACGCCCTCTTCACAAAACCGCCGCCGCCGCTGTCGCTGCCCGTGTTTTTGTCCGCGCCCGGCGACGCCACGCAGCGCGAAGTCGCGTTCCAAGTCTCAATAGGCGGCTCGGTCGTCGACGCGGCCACGGCCTTCTCCGTGAAGCACGCTATTGGTGAAGACGCGCGCGACGCCTTGGTCGAGGCCGCGCACGCGCGCGAAGCTAGAGGCGCGCCCGTGGCCCGAGCCGTTGTGATTACGAGCGAGCACGCGGACTGGGCTTTACAAAGGCCGGGGACGCTGCTGGTGCTTGTCGGAAAGGAGATGGACTGTGCACGGGCGGCTCACCAAAACGCGTCGGGCCTCGCGGTCGCTCGTACGGAAGACGAGGCGCTTCGAGAAGCCTCACTCATCGAAGGGAGCGTGGTCGTCGTCGCTACTCAATCTGCACCACAATTGAGTTTGAATGAGGTCCTCGCCGAGCACGAGCGCATCCGGCACGCGCGGGGCGGCGACGGTTCGTTTGGTGTGGCCATTCCCGACATCTCTGGAGATAGCGTCCTGGCCTTTCCATCAAGCTTATCGGGAGACGAGACCGCTAAGTTTTACCGCGCATGGTGGGCCGTCGCGCACCTATTCGACGACGTTCAGGAAGAGGACCCGCCGGAAACGCCGCTCAGCTGTGCTGAAACATGTCCCGACATAGCCGTCGTCGTCTACCACCAGGGCGAGGATGATACGTCTACAAGAGGCACGTTTTTTGAAATCTCGCGAGCTGTGGTAAGGGGGTTAAGGGCGCTGGGCCTACGAGCACGTTTGACGCATTGCGTCGACGCCTCGCAGGGCTGCGCCTTTCGTGACCACGAGAGGCGCATCCACCTCGCGACGCACAACCTGCAGGTGTTCCTCGACCTGGCGACGATGGCGCCACTGATGCTGAAGAGGGGGGACTTCCTGCCCCGCTTTTCAATGGACGTGGCCTTCAACTTCGAGTACGTGCCTAACGTAATAAATGCGACGGAAGTGGCGGAGGCTTCATCCCAAAAAACGGACCACGTCCAGAACGCTCATGGGTCCTTCGCCACGGCCGTTGCCCTAGCTACCCTAAAAAAGGCGGCGCGCGTCTGGGACTACTCGCTCGCGAACGTCGAACCCCTCTCGACGTTAACGCGTGTGGAACACGTGCCGCTGGGCTGGTCGACGGCCTGGCGGCCCCATCGTGACCTATCGAGGTTGATCCAAGACAAGGACATCCCTATTTTATTTTATGGTACGTTGACATCCAGAAGGAAGCGCACCCTCCAAATGTTGCGGAGCAACGACCTGCCCATCTTCCATGCCAACGCCCAAACCGACGGCACTTTTGCGCCGGCCTTGGATGCCTTGATCCTGAGCGCCGCCATCGTCTTGGACTTAAAGGCCTTCGACTCGACAAAAACGCGCGAGTGGAAGATGCCTAGGTTGGCTAAATTACTTGCGGCGGGCGCCTTCGTCGTGAGCGAGGGCGCGTGTGGTGTGGAGCACCAGTGTGCGGCGTATGCGGAGGGCGTCGTCTTCACGGACGACCTGGTGGAGACGTTACAATATTATATGGAGCGGCCCGTGGAACGGGCGCGCGTCGCCGCGCGCGGGAAGGCGTTGTTCGAGGCGCGGACTTTTGGAAGGGTGCTCCGGGGGCCCGTGGAACGGTGGCTTAACAATGTGACTCTGTATTTAAGGTGCCCGGTAGGCGTAGGCCGACACCTCGACGCTGCCGAGGGCGGTCCGGTGTCTGTACAAAAAGTCCTCGGGCCCCGCCGCCCGCCGCTCGGGTTCTACGCTAAACCAGGACTTCTCGACGAGCGGCCGCGGCGCGCCGAGCGAGAACTCCGGGCGCGCGCCGAGGTCGACGACGCAGCCCCCGAGGAGCGAGTCGGCCATGTACGTATTGCGCGAGTAGAACAGCAATTTGACCGTCGTCGCGCCGCGAGCCTCGAAGGTGAGCTCCTCGTTCCAGCAGGGCGACGTCGTCCGCCGCCGGCACGCCGTCTCGCGCGTCTGATCTCCATAAACCGCCCGCACGTAGGGGTGCGTCGCGCCGACGGCCTCAAACCCATAGCCGCCCCCAAACAGCCGCCGCGCGCGGTGCACCTTGACCACGAGTTTGTTCTTGCTCTCGTCCGGCGCGCGCGAGACTTCGACGTCGACTTGTTCGGAATCGATGGTCTCCTCGAAGCAGCTCGGCAGGAGGCAGCCCGCGGGCTCGTCGTCGACGACGACCACTCTGACCGGAGTTTCGCGCTGCTTCTTCGCCGAGAGCCGCTGCCGTCGCGGCCTGTGTGGAAATCAAAATTTTACGGCACGTTCTGAATCGTCGCGTCGTCCTTCACGCCATCGACGCGACGCCTGATCGATGGCGTGGCGATGTCGGTTCCTCACCGCTCGACGGAGCCAGCGCGGCCACGTCATTGCCGAGAATGACGTAGTGAGCACCTGACGCACTGGTTGATTTCCACACAGGCCGCGGCTTGCGCGTCTGCTCGAGCCGGTCGCGCGCCGCGGCGGCGGCTTGCACCTGGGGCCGCGCGGCCTCGGGCGCGACGAGGCCCGGCGGCGACGTCGGCGGCGTCGGCGTCGCAGGTGGCGCGAACGTCGCGTCCTCGAAGACGGCCGCCAGGAACGGCGTCGCCGCGGCCTCCTCGCGCTTCCGCCGCTCCAGCGCCCGCTCGGTCGCCTTGAGCTGCTCGCGCAGCAGCAGCGAGCTTCGGCGTCGTCGTCGTCGTCGTCCTCTTTTTCCGCTTCCGGCGGCGCGCCCTCTTCGTCCGGCGGCGGCCGCGGCGCGCGCGCGCAGCAGACGCGTTCCGCGGCCGGCCGCGCGGCGGCGCTGTCGAAGCCCAGCAGCGTGTTTGCGAGGGGCGACCCGCTGCGGGTGGGCTTCGCCTCCTCGGTGACGACGTGCGTCTCGACGGCGGGGCGGTTCGTCGCGGGGGCGAGGGGCGGGCGCTCCATTTCCTTGTCGTCGGGACCGCCCGGGGCAGTGTCTTTTTGTTGTTGGGCCTCGGTGGGGCTGCTACCACACACAGCTCGAAGGTGCGTCCTGCGGCTGCCGCGGTGATGGCGTATGGGGGCAGGCGGGTCGAACGTGCGCTTGCGTCCCAGGAGAGCCACGCCGGGCGCGAGATCCGCCTTTGACAAAACACGGCCCCTTGCGCGTTCGGGTTCGGGTTTTGTGCCCGGAGGTACAGAGATAGGTACAGGTTAAAAAGAGCACATTATAAACACAGCCTGAGGACTCATTTCTTCATGACGTTCCGCTGGAGCCACTCCAGCGCGCCCGCCTGCCACCCGACCGGCATGCCGAACACGGATCCGGGCGCGGCGTCCTCGATCCGCGTCGCGAGGCGCACGCCCTGGTCGATGGCGCGCTTGGCGTCCAACTCGCCGGCGTGCTCGGCACCGCCGATGGCATACACTGGAAATTTTGGATCATTCCGGAGCTCGCGGAACAAGTCGTCGACGGACGTCTGGCCCGCGCAGAGCACGACGTCCGTCACGTCGAGGACGCGCTCCGCGCCGGCCACTTCGATGCGGAAACCGTCGGCCTCGACTCGTTTATACGTCACGCCGCGCAGGAAGTCGACGCCGCGCTGGCGCAGCGCCTTGCGGTGAATCCAGCCCGTCGTCTTGCCCAATCCGGCGCCGAGCGGCGTCGCCTTGCGCTGGAGCAAGTACACAGTCCGCGGCGGCGCCACATTCGATGGCTCAGCTAAACCCGAGCCGCGCGGCGCGGTGTCGACGCCTGTGTGGAGATCAAATTGTCGCGGTGCTTCGAATGAGCGTACCCAACACATTGGTTGCTTTCTACACAGGTCGACGCCCCACTCGCCGTAGAAGTCGTCGCCCGAGCGGTGCGTGAGGAACTCGGACACGTCGAATCCAATCCCGCCCGCGCCGACGACGGCGACGCGCGGGCCGACTTTTGTCGCGCCCGAGAGCACGTCGGCGTACGAGTGGACGCGGACGTTCGCCGACGACGCGAGGCCCTCGACGACCCGCGGCCGCACGCCCGTCGACACCACTACCCTATCAAAGTCTTTCACGGTCGACGCATCCACATACGTATTCAACCGCACATCCACAGAATGCACGTCGAGCATCGTGCGAAAGTAGCGCAGCGTCTCCCAGAACTCCTCTTTGCCCGGCACCGCCGCGGCCAGCAGGAACTGGCCGCCCACCCGTTCCGATTGCTCGAACAGCGTCACGCGGTGGCCCCGTTCACCGAGAGCGCACGCCGCGCTCAAGCCCGCCGGCCCGGCGCCGACGACGGCAACCTTCAGAGGCGTCGCCGTCCTCGTCAACTCGAGCGACGTCTCGTGGCCGGCGCGCGGGTTGACCTGTGTGGATATCGAATTTCGGGCGCCCCACGCCATCGACGCGACGTCATCCTCGTAATTGCGTCTGCTCGACGGCGTTCACTGTTTGATTTCCACGCAGGGCTTCACCAGGCACGACACGGGCATCATCTTGAAGGTATGATCTAAACAAGCCTGGTTGCAGGCAATGCACGTATTGATCTCATCCTCCCTTCCATGAAAGGCCTTCTCGATAATGCTAGAGTCGGCGAGGAAGGGCCGCGCCATGGAAACGACGTCCGCACCTTGCTCCAGCACGTCTTCGCACGTTTCGGCGCTGTTGATGCGGTTCGTGGCGCACATGAGCGGTGCTTGCCCGTACTTTGATAACAAAGCTTCTCGCACATTAGTAGTCGCAAACGCGAACGCACCTCTAGGAACACAAGTGGCGATCGTCGGCACCCTAGCTTCGTGCCAGCCGATGCCCGTGTTGAGGATGTCCACACCACAAGCATCCAACAAATGAGCTAGCTCGACGACCTCGCCGAAGGCCATGCCGTTTTCAACTAATTCCAGCATGGACAGCCGGAAGACCACCGCAAAGTCCGGGCCCGCGGCTTTTCTTACGGCTTGTACCACGTCTAGAGCTAAACGACTCCGGTTCTCGAAGGACCCGCCATACGCATCTCCCCGTTGATTCGTGCGCTCGGCCAGGAACTCGTTTATCAGATAACCCTCCGAGCCCATGATCTCCACACCGTCGTAGCCGCAGCTCCTCGCTAGCGCTGCCGTGCGCGCAAAGTCGTCTATAGTAGATTGTACGTCTTTTTCTGACAAAGCCCGCGGCGTGACCACGTTAATTGGTGCCTTCTTCTTGGACGGAGCGACGGCGAAGGGGTGGTAGGCGTACCGTCCCGCGTGTAGTATTTGCAAGGCGATCTTACCGTTGTTCTCGTGGACCGCATCAGTAACGACTTTGTGCTCCTCGGCCTCGGCTACAGTCGACATCTTGCCCGCGAGCGGCAGCACCCAGCCTTCCCTATTGGGAGCCACGCCTCCGGTAACAATGAGTCCAGCACCGCCTTTCGCGCGTTCCGCGTAGAACGCGGCCATTTCTTTGAGGCCTCTGTGCTCTTCCAAGCCGGTGTGCATCGAGCCCATCAAAGACCGGTTCCTGATTTCAAGGCCGCACGGCAAGGTGAGGGGACTGAACAAGCGCGGGTACGTGGCGTGCGGCTGCTCCGCGGTCGAGGAGCAGAAGGGCGCGTCGTCGTCGTCGCTGCGCGGCAGGGCGGAGAGCGGCCTCGCCGTTGCGCGCCGGCCGCCGACGGCGGCGAGGCGGCGGAGCATTGTCGACTATCGACAAATTCTGGGGCTAAAAGTGAGGCCTCCGCGTTTTTGGCGTGCAGTTTCGCTGTCCCGGGCACTCGGATGCAGCGATGCTTCTACAAAGCGCGCGTCAGCACGCTGAACAAACGGCTGTGGCGAGCAGCAATCTGACCAAGGTCTTACCAAAAAAATAATTGCAAGACGAGCTAGCGGTGTAAGCCACTAGCAAAGGAGACAACAGAGCCTTCGTACCGCACAAATCGGTTGCCGACGCCTCCTCGAGCGGCTGGAACGATGCGCGTCCCCGATTGCATCGCCGCCACTCACACTGCAGGCTGGGCAAGGTGACGCGCCGGAGAAGTGCTTCACAGGCAAGCTACATGCACAGGTTATTGTGCGCATTGCTCCTGACCACTGCTGCAGCGGTTGACACGGACAAGACCTGTGCATCAGACGATTGCATGGCTGCAAAACAAGTGCCAGTCGCACTCCTCGGCGTCGGCGGCGTCGGCCGCGCGTTAGTGGAGGCGCTGGTCGGCGCGCGGACGCACCATAAAGATGTGTACGGTCTGCGCTTCGACGTGAAAGTGCTAGCGGACTCGTCGGGCTACCTCGCTGGCGACCTCGACGACGCGCAGCTGCAAAGCGCCGCGGCCGCGAAAGCCGATGGAAAGAAGTTGCCAGGGGCCACCAAAGGCGACGTTGATAAAGCCGTCGCGTCGTTGGGTGAAGGTGCTTTGGTCGTGGACGTCACGGCCTCAGGATCAACGACACCTCTACTCATCGAAGCCTTGAAACGGGGCCAGAAGGTCGTGAGCGCTAATAAAAAGCCGTTTTCTTCGGACCAAGCTGCTTACGATGCATTAGTTGGCCATCCGATCCGGCACAACAACGTGCGACACGAAAGTACGGTGGGCGCCGGTCTACCCGCAATCGCCGCTCTCAATCGACTGTCCATGGCCGACGACAAGGTCAGAAAGATCGCCGGAACGTTCTCGGGAACGCTGGGCTTCGTCATGAGCGGGCTCGAGGCCGGGCGGCCCTTCTCCGAAGTTGTGCTGGAGGCGAAGGCCAAAGGCTACACGGAGCCGGATCCTAGAGATGATCTAGGTGGTGTAGATGTGGCGCGGAAAGCATTAATCTTGGCGCGGGGGCTGGGCTGGCGGCTCGAGTTGAGTGACGTGAACGTCGAGCCATTGTACCCTCCAGAGATGGCCTCATTAACGGTCGACGACTTCATGGCGAAGCTGCCGTCGCTTGATGAAGATTTCGCGAAACGAGCGAAGGAGGCCAAAGCGCGGGGCGAGGCGTTGCGCTACGCGGCGACGGTCGAAGACGGGCGACTGACCGTCGGTCTGGTGTCGGTGTCAACAAGTTCACCGCTAGGATCACTATCGGGCACGGACAACCTCGTGGAGTACTACACGACGTGGTACGACCCGTCTCCGCTGGTCGTGCGCGGCGCGGGCGCGGGCGCGGGCGCGACGGCTGCAGGGGCATTGGCGGACATGGTCGAGCTGTCCGTTTAACTTAGGTTTAATAGGAAGGAAACCCTGCCCTCCTCCGGTCCGCCTCGGAGCGCTCGTCGCGCCGCCGCACGGGGTACCGCAAGTCGATGACCTCGGCCGTCGCGTCGCCCTCAGCTAGCAAGCGCGCCGTCGCCGACGCCGGCCGGCCCGTCATCCGCCCCGAAAAGGCGCCCTCGCCCCGTCTCTTCGAATTGCGCAGCGGGCCCGCCGACGCCGGCCGGACGCGTCCTACGGAAGGCTTCGCGCGCGCGCCCATGGGTGGCCTGCTTTTATATGTTTTCGGACGCTCTTCAAACTGCACCGATTCTCTTTTTGTCGGAGAGCCCGGTCTTTGACAAGAAATACAGACCTCGACGCCGTCTTTTAGCACGTAGGCGCTCTTGCGCACGCCCAGCGCGCCGGAACAGATGGCCTTCCGTCGTCGCGTCAGCGCCGGGTCGCCCGCGAGCGCAGCGGCGATTTCCCTCAACTCCTCCCTTAATTTCAGAACGGCCGTCCCGTCGGCCTTCGTGTGGATGCGGTCCCAGACATCACCTAAGTCCGTGGGCGCGGCCGCCGGCGCCTCGGCGAACTTCAGAGTCGTATCACTTGTTGTAGGAGGAACGTTGGCCAGTCGAGCGACGGCCTCGGCTGCTCTTCTAGCAGAAGCCGCCGCTGCCTCTAATTTAGAATCGCGCTCTTGATCCGCGGCGCTGCGCTGGGCGTAGCGCTTGTCGTTGATTGAGGTCATACGATTCAAGTCTTCGTTCACCTTCACTAAACCGTTCTCTAATTTCTCTTGCGCCCGCGTGAAGACCTCGACCTCCACATGAAAGTCATCTAACAGCTTCTGCTGGCGGCAGGCGAACTCCGCGAAGCGCCGGTCAATATCTTTGTCAAACTCCGCGAGCGCCCCGCGCCCGTTGCCGTAGGCCAGGGCCGCGGGCGGGGCCGCGACCTCCACCGTCTCTGTCTTCGTGGTGGGCTTGCCGTCGACCAGTGCGGCCATGAGCGCGCTCTGGGCCGCTCTACGCTCCACGAGGGCGTCGTCTTCGTCACTTGGTCCAGTACCGCCCAAGCCGACGACGCCTTTCCGTAGTATATCAGCACTTAACTTCGCGTCGTCCTTCACGACATTCTCGAGCGCCGCGAGGCGCTTCGCCAGCGCGTCCTGTTCGATGACACCGTCCCTCAATCTATGATAGACGGCCTTGTCGTGCAGGGGGATGGGGCGGTCCGGCGGCTTCATGGCTCGAATCGTGCAGAACATCTTGGCTTGCGTCCGGGCGTACTTGGCGCGCGCGCCAGCGCGCTGGGCGCGGCCAGCGGCTTCTTGGGCTTCGGCGGCCTCGCGTTCCGCCCGCTCGCGCGCCGCGGCCTCCTTCTCTGCCCGCGCGCGTGCCGCTTGATCCGCTGCTTCTTGCTCCGCCCGCGCACGCGCCGCCGCATCTTCGTCCGCGGCCTCTTGCTCCGCCAGCTCGCGGTCCGCTTGGTCCGCCGCCTCCTTCTCGGCTCGCTCCTGCTCCGCCGCCTCTTGGTCCGCGGCCTCTTTGTCAGCTCGCTCCTGCTCCGCAGCATCCCTTGCTGCAGCCTCTTGCTCCGCCCGCTCCCGTTCCGCCGCCTCGCGCGCCTCCCGTTCGGCCCGTATCTCGGCCTCGAGGCGCGCGGCCTCGGCCTCGCGTTCCGCCCGTTCCCGCTCAACCCGCTCCCGGTCCGCCTCGGCCTCGGCGCGCAGCTGCTCCGCAATTTCATCTCGCATGCTCTCGAGCTGCGCCTGGGCCTCGCCCGAGAGCCGTTCGACGCCCGTAATCATGGCCTCGAGCTCCCGGACGGTCTCGCTCAAAATACGCACGTCCTCCCTCGAAGCGAATTTTTGTTCGTTCGCCGCGCGCTCGTCCTCGAGCCCCGCGACCGATGCAGACGCCGCCGTGCCGTCCCGCGCCGTCTTGAGGAGCCGCGCGGCCACGAGCATGCCCCGTACTTCTTTGACGTCGGCCTGGAAGCCGCCGAAGACGGCGCCACGAGCCGCGAGGTCGGCTCGTATCGAATCCATCTCTTGTCTCATCGCCGCGAGCTCGGCTTCTCTCTCGGCCAGCGCCTCGCGCATGGAAGTCATGGCTACCGCGTCCGCTTCCTTTTGTTTTTGGAGATCCTGCAGTGCTTTGTCTTGCGCCTCGGCTTTGGCGGTGGCGGCGGCGCCGCCCTGCTCGGACCGCGATTCTAAAGCAGACACTCTGGCCAAGAGGGCCTCGAACCACGCGGTCAGGTCCGGAACCAGCGGCGGCAGCTCCTCCATGTTTTTGCTGAGGCTGCCGATGCTCTGGGAGCTGGTGTCCCTGCTCAGGGCTGAGGCTTGAGTGCTCTCTGGGAGCTGGTGTCCCCGAGGCTTGAGGCTGCCCCGAGGCTGCCCCGAAGCTGGGGGGCGGCGCTTCCGGTGCTCCTGGCTGCCTGTCAATGTCCTGGTGCGGCGCTCCCGGTGCTCCCGCACACGCGCTGCGAGACGCTCTCCCAACGCGAACCCGCACGCTATGGAATACTTACGCGGACTCTTCTAGATCCTCAATAGGACTCGCCTCGACCCATTTGTCGGACCCGTCGTCCCGGGTCAGGGACATCGTCAGCTTGTGGAGACGCAGCATGCGGCGCGCGAAATCGTCGCCCCCAGGAATTGCCTCCCCCGCCTCGGCCTTTGCGTCGAAGAATTCCAGGTAGCTCGCCGTCACTTCGTAGAACGTCTTGGACCACCCGGGGTTGTTAACCTTGGTGCGGTGACGGACGAAGTCGGCTTCCTGCGTGCGAATCTCACACATCACCGCCTTGCAATCCGCTTCGCCTCGCTGGCCGAGAGGCAGCATTCGCGCGAAGGTGGCTCCAACAAGGAACCAAATCAGCTCGGCACACGCGGTCGCCGCCTCATGGTCCAAGTCGTACCTCGAGGACATGTGGGTTAAGCCGTGCCGGGCACCTCTATCTTCTGCACCCCACCTATTCAAGAGCAAATCAAGCGTTGCGTAGGTATTGTCCAGAGCAGTGTGTCTGCTGTCTTCTCTGGGGGGCAAGCCAGGCTCTGTAGTACGAACGTCGCTTGGTCCCGTGCGGAAATCAAATCTTCTCGCATGCGGTTGCTTCATGGACTCCACGCCATCGACGCGACGTCTGCTCGACGGCGTGGCGGTGTGGGTCTTACGCCCCTCGATTCAGCCATCGTTGTCGCCTAGAAGTGAGCCCGACTCACTCGACTCACCGCTTGATCTCCACACAGGCGGGGTCGGTCATCGCCTCGGGGCTGGTCGTGACGGCGGTCGACGCGGCGGCCGCGGCGATGAACGTCGACTCGCACTGGGGTTTCGTGCTGGTCGCCGCGGCAGTCGCCTCGGGCTTGACGGCCCTCATCGTCTTTGCTCTCGAGCGGCTTGTGCCGTCCTGCGCCGCGCCGCGCCTGCCGGTGGCCGAGCCGGTGTACTCGGCGGACGCGGTCTACGACCAGGTACGCGAGTCGACCGTACTCGCTGTGGACCACGCGAAGCACGCGGTGGGCATGGCCTGAGGGATTTTCGGCGCGATCTGTCTTAGCGGGCGGTGGGAAGCGCCTCGTTCTCTGACTGTAAGCGCGGATGGGTGCAATTTTGCGCCAAAATCCGCTAGTTCCCGGGACCAGACGAGGTGTGGACATCGCAACGACAACGATGGAGAGCCCCGACCTCACACAGACGCAGGCCGACGCCTGCGCCGCGCACAAGTGCAGCAACGGCGAAGAGAACAATGTGCCGCCACCATCCGTCCAGCGCGCGGGCAATGGACAGCCCAGACAGCCCCTCGCGGCCCTCGGCGCCGCGCGCGACGCGCCGGAGCGCGAGCCGCAGCGCGAGTTCATTCCGCTGTCGGACGGCGAGCGCGCGGAGCTTCTCGCGTATCTCGCGGAGGAGGCGGCGGCGCAGCCGCCCGCCCCAAAAGTAGCTCAAGACCCCTCGGCTCGTAAGAGACGAGCGGACGCCTCGCGGCGGCCAGAGGTCATGAAGCGGTGGACGTCGACGCCCACGCCGCTGCGGCGCTGGACGACGCGTACGCACCGCGGGATCGGGTTTGTATGGCGGGTACTGGAGCGACCTACCCGAAGCACGAGTGGGACTGGGTGTACCTCAAGCACGAGGACCAGCGCAAGCGCACCATCGAGATCCTGGAGGGCCTCGGCTACCTCAACGTCGCCGACGACGTCGTCAACAAGGTCAGCCGGTTGTACTTCGACAACCGCGAAACGTTAAGTCCTCTCGAGTGTTGCAACGACATGAGGGAGGCGGCGCTCACCAAAGCATCGTGGAACCGCCTCATCAACAAGATCCTCAACTACATGATGACCTACGACCCCAACCGGGCGGGCCCCGAGCCGGCGCACGGGCCGATCCTGCGGCAGATGTGGGCGGAGCTCCAGAAGGTCGGCATCACGGTCAATGGTGATGTGGAGGGCAAGTTGGCGGGCCTGGGCGTCAAGGGCGCCTACAGCTCCTGCCACATGAGCGGTGACACGGCCGAGCTGTCGAAGGCGTCGTCGCTCTTCCACAAGCTGTGGATCGTAGCGGCGACGAGGGACAAATTGGACCCGATCATCAAGCAGACCATCGACTGCTCGTTCGGCAACGCCACGGCGAACTCGGGCGAGATCGAATCGCTGCGCACGGACAAGCACGGGAGCTTCCACGGCGCCGCGAACGACGTCGCGCCCCTCTGCAAGCGCTACGTCAACCCGCAGCACGCGCGCGCCGCGAACGAGATGTTCCTCGGCCGCGGGGCGGTGCCGCGCGGCACGAAGCTGTTAATAGGCAACTTCGGCAAGGACGTGATCGCCCACGCGATTGAACGCGGCTGCTTCGGGAAGTATGCACGTTGTCCGAGTCGTAGACACTTCAACTTGCGGCGCGACGGCGTCGGCCTCCGCGCCATCGACGCGGCGTGGTCCTCCAGAACTCACGTCGAGAGAACGCCCCTTCGCGACGACCTCACGGTTGGTCCGCGCAGTTCCGATGCATCGACGTCGGCGGCCTCGACTTTCGGAGGCTGCCGCTCTCGGAGATCTGCTACACTGGGGACAAGGGACGCGGCCGGCTCCGAGACGACTTCGACGAAGTCGATAGATTGTTAGAAGAGAAGTATCCTGGGGTCCACAAGGTGCACGACTTTTTGAGACAGAACGGGCTGCGGGACGCGCTGCGCGGGAACAAGCCTACGAGGACGCGCGGGGCGAGGCAGATCGTCACCCCGACGTGTACGTTGTTCCAGGGCCTCGCCACCGGACACACGCTTGTGATCAAGTCCTTCAGAGCCCTGACCGTCTCCGCCGGAATGGTCTACGGGAATCCGGAGTCGCTGGATTTGTTGCAGGGCTGGGACGACGACTGGGCGGAGAAGGCGGCTTTAGAAACGTCCATCGATTGTAAGATATCGGACCTCGAGATGGCGACCGTCGACGCGTCCGACTTAGCGAAGGTGGGGGGCGCGCGGCCGTGGGAGTCCATCACGGTGCCCAAGCGCCGCATCACCGAGAACCAGCACGGCGAGCCGGTCCTCAAGAAGCTGCGCGACGAGGGCAAGAAGCCGGCGACGTGCTTCGCCTGCGGCAACAAGTTCCTGTATGGGGGCGGCCTGACGGCGGGCTTCCGGTGCGCGCGCGGCACGAAGCCGGGCTGCGGGAGCCGCGGCCAGACGAAGCTTGACTGATATACGAGTAAGTGCTCTCTCTCTCAAATGCGCCGTGATGGGTATTTCGACCGCCTCGCCGGCCGGGTCACCTACATGACGCCGGAACCCCTGGGGTAGTAGACTAGACAAATAGGTTTACTTCTTCGCCGGCCGGGCCCCGAAGATCGTCGAGCCGACGCGGACGTGCGTCGCGCCGAGGCCTAGGGCCTGCTCGAAGTCGTGGCTCATGCCCATGGACAGGGCCAGCGTATCGGCAGAAACGCCGAGCTCGGCCGCGGCCGCGTCTCGACAGGAGCGCAGCACGTTGAAGTCCGGCGACGCGTCGCCCTCCGCTCCACTGTACTTCCCGATGCACATGAGCCCAATTAAATTCAAGTGCGGCTTCGCGTGGATGGCTTTTGCAAGTTCCGGCGCCGCGTCCGGCGCGCAGCCGCCCTTGGTCTCTTCGCCCGACGTGTTCACCTGGAGGAAGCACATCAAAGGCTCCACATTACCAAGCTCGCCCCAGACCCGATCTAGAGAATTGGCGATCTTCGCGCGCTCGACCGTGTGCACGCATGCTAACTGGGGCACCTGGCACAATTGCCTTACTTTGTTCGACTGGAGGCTCCCGATGAAGTGCCACCGCAAGCCCTCGACGTCCTTCGCCGCCTCGGCCTTCTCGGCGAGCTCCTGCACGTAATTTTCCCCGAAGTCGCGCTGGCCCGCGTCGAAGGCCGCCTTCACATGCGAGAGCGGCTTAAGTTTGGAGACGGCGATGAGCGTCGCGGTTTCTGATATTTTGTTTACGCGCTCGCGCACGGCCTGGACATTCGCCTGGACCGTGGCTGCTTCGTCGGCGTCGACCCAGGTAGCCATCGTCCGTGCGAGGCGCGGCCGGGCACGGCTCGCGTACAGTGCCGACGCGCTGGACACGCACCAGGCGCGCGTCGCCAGGCGCATATGCGCCTGACTGCTTGTGTGTATGCAGTACGCACGGCTCCCGTGCGACAGCAGGCTGCAGTATGCACGGCTCTCGTGCGCCAGCAGGCAGTACGGCACTCGTGCGACAGCGGGCAGTACACACGGCTCTTGCGACCGCACGCCAGCTCGGCTTGCTCTCAGAGTGCTAGTGTCTTACAAGCCGCTAGCAGCGATCCGAAACGCGCGCGTTCCGCACCCTGTATCTAGAGGGAAGTAACTAAACATAAACTTACTGGGGCACGAGCTTCTTGGCCCGCCCGTCCAGGCACAGCGGCCGCCGCGACCGCGCCGGCGGCCCGCCCCGGCAGTCGCGGCTACGATCCGATAGCTTCACGGAGCGAGGCGTCCACTTGGGCTTGGCGCGCGCCGGGGGAGCGTTTGACGGTGGCGGCAATGGTACGGTGCCCCGCGTCTCGGACAGTGGTCCACCGCCGGTCCGGAAGCCCTCGCTCGGCACCGCGACTCGCTTCGAGAAGGCGCGGAACTCGCCCAGCGTGACGAGGCCCGAGCGGTCTTCGTCTATCACGTCAAAGAGAAAAGCGAGGTCCTCATCAGACACGGTGGCCGTCCGCTTCTTGACGGCCTCGATCAAATCAGCTCGGTCCATCGCGCCGCTCTCCGGGTCGAGGACGCGGAAGAGCCGCGCGTACGAGACGCCCTGGCCCCTGGTCGCGTCGTCGAATCCAGGCGATCCGCCCCGGCTCGCGACGACCTCCCCGAGGCGGCCCAGGATGGCTTCCGCCCTGGCTCTATCGCGCGCGTTGACCCGCGACGCGCGCGGCTCCGGCGCCGGCGGTTCCGGTCGCGCGACCTGCACGTCAAACAGCCGGCCCCGTATTTTCTTCGCAAATCGAGCGAAGTCCTCCAGCGCCACGACGCCCGTGCCGTCCTCGTCGATGGCCCGGTAGAGCAGCCGCAGGTCCGCGTCGGCCACGCCTTTCAAGTTGTCGAGGAACGCGCGGCGACAGGCCCGCACCAGCTCGCCGGCGTCCAAGGACTCCTCGCCGAAGACGCAGAGCTTCCGGAAGACGCGGCCGTAGGCGATGTCCCGCTTCGCGACGCCGAAGCCGCCCGCGCGATCCGCACTGTCCATGTCGACGCGCCGCGCGATGTGCTCGAAGAGCGCCGCGGCGCGCGCCAGGTCCTCGGGCGCGAGCGGCGGCCGCCGCGGCGGGGCGGACACCTCGAGGGCGATGTGCGTCCGTCCCACGTCGCGCGGCGCGCGCTGTGCAGGCTTCTGCACCTCGCGCTGCCGCTCCGCGTGGCGCGCCGCAACCCCAAAAGCCAAACCGCGGGCGTACGTCGCGAATTCAGCGCGCTCGACGAAGCCCGTGCCGTCCGTGTCGCAGGCGTCGAAGAGCGCGTCGGTAGCGAAGCGCGCCGGTGAAGACGGGAGTAAACGGACGATCTGGTGCCTCAATTCATTCCGGTCGAGGCGGCCGCGCCCGTGCACGTCGAGCTTGCGGAACATGCGCGCGTAGTTGACCTTCTCGTGCTGCTCCGACTCGCGCTGGATCGTCGACGCCAGCGCGTAGAAGAGCGCCTCGGCGGCGGCGCGCGCCATGCGGTCCGTCTTGTCGGACGTTGGCCGCGGCGCTACCACGACCTCCGTCGGCCTCGGCCGCGCCGGCACGGTCTCGGCGAAGGTCTTCCTGGGGAGCGGCCGCCGGGGCGGCGGCGGTGATATCGTTAAGTCGACGCGCCGCGCGAAGTGCGCAAAGTCCTGGAGCGTGACGACGCCGCGCTGCTCCAGGTCGCAGCACTCGTAGAGGCACGTGACATCAGAATCAGACACGTCGCTTCCAAGGAGCTCCCGCACGCGCCGGCTTAATTCATCCCGGTCCACCACACCGAACTTCGCGATCTTGTGCCAGAGCCGCGCGGGCGTCAGCTGGTTCGGCGGCGCGCCGAGGCGCGAGACGAGGCGGTCCCGCGTTTCATGTGGAAACGTGAAGCGTAGCTGCGCGTCTGTGGTGGAGACGGTGCGGTGCAGGGCTTGCAACAGCTCGATGGCCTTCTTTCGCGTCGCCGGGTGCGCCGCGCGCTCGCTTTGTTGGATGGAGAGGGTCCGGATTCTTCGTCGCACCGCGGGCGCCGACTTCGGCCGTTTCACGATTCTGTCGAGCTTGGGCTTCGGTTTCGGGAAGTCGGCCGGCAGCTCGGCGGCCCGCGCGAACTGGGCGAACTCCTTGAGGGTCACGACCTCATTACTATCGTCGCTGTCGAGGGCGTCGAACAACAGATCTATATGCCGGTCCTTGGGCGCCGGTCTCAGTAAAGACCGGAGCCGCGATTTGAGGTTGTGGCGCTGGATGCCGCCGTGGCCGCACACGTCGAGTTGCTTGAAGATCATGCCGTAGTTCGGCGACCCCTCGCCCTGATGCAGCGGCGACGACGCGCCGCGACGAAGTCGCCGGGCGCGGCCCACGTACTTTGATCGGCGTCGTCGACGTCCTGCTCGGCTTGCTGCTGTATTCTCTTGGGCGGGCTCCGCGCGCGCGGCGGCGTCGACGGCACGGCGTCGTCGTAGACCCCATACACGTGCTTGATGCGCTCCAGTCTCTCGTCGTCCGGCGGCCGGCGCGGCGGGCGCTGCGCGGGCGGGCGGCCGGGGTGCGGTCGGGATGCGGACCGGCGCGCGGCGCATCGTGCGTCGCTGGGGCAGCCTTAGCGCTGCAATGCGTCTGCGCTCTCGCGCTGTGCAAAGCGCTGCGCTGTGGGCTCTCGCGGTCGAAGCCAGCTAAAGCGTCTGCGAGGCGTCTACTCCTCGGGCGCCCCGCGTCGGCGAGGCATCCGTTGATCCGCCGGCGGAAAAACCCGTTTTTTCACTGCAAAAACACAGGGGGCAGCCACACGAGGAGGGCAGCGCGCAAAAGAGCGCCGATAGATACCGGTCTGGAGACTATTTGGGGGTTAAAAGCTGCCGGCGCGCAGCCTGCGGCGGGAGGCCACTGAATTCAAAGCCTTCCTGCCAAAACAGAAGCCAAGTAATAATGGACTCCATCCTGCAGAACCTCTCCCACAAAGCAGAGCCATGCGCACAGAAGGATAGTACCGTGGCGCCGCCGCCGCCGCCGCAGCGCAAGCTGACGATCCGCCTCCCGGTTGGGTCGCATAATTCGTGTGAAGCCGCCGCCTCGACCGCGCCCCAGAAGGACGTGGACGCCATCCTGAGGAACCTGGCCGGCTACCGGCCGCCGCCGCCCGGCCCGCAGCTCTTTGGGCCGCCGCCCAAGGCCCGCGCCAAGCCCACGCTTCAGCGGACGACGCCGCGCGCGCCCGACGCGGGCCCGCTGCCGTCGATCCTCGAGCTGCTCGAGCAGCACGTCGCCGCCCGCCCGACGAGCGAGGCGCCGCCGACGGCCGAGGAGACCCTCGCGGCGCTGGGCGCGCCCGGCGACGATGAGGCGCCGCCGACCGCGCCGCCGACGGCCGAGGAGGCCATGGAGGCGCTGGGCGCGCCCGGCGACGATGAGGCGCCGCCGACCGCGCCGCCGACGACCGAGGAGGCTATGGAGGCGCTAGGCGTGCCCCGCTACGTCCGAGACGCTCTGCGGGCGCCGCCGACGGCCGAGGAGGCTACGGAGGACGTCCGAGACGCCCCGGCGCCGCCGCCGCCCGCGCGGAAGAAGCGGCGGCTGAGCGGCTTCGGCAGCACCCCGAAGTTCCCCGCGAAGCTCTTCGAGATGGTCTCGCACCATTCAAATGTTATTACTTGGGAAAACGGCCGCCTCGTCGTCCGCGACCAGGCGCGGCTCTGCGCCGAGCTCATGCCGCGGTACTTCACGGTCAAGACCGGGACGGCGACCTTCCCGTCCTTCGCGCGCCAGCTCAACTACTACGGGTTTTCAAGAGCGAAGACGGGCGCGGACCTCGCCTACGTGCACCCGGGCGTGGCGAAGGTCGAGGACCTCGCGACGCTGGCCCGCAAGGACGAGCCGGCGCGGAAGAAGCCCAAGGCGTCGGAGGCCGTCGAGGTCGTTTCTCTGGAGGAGCACCGCCGCGTCGTCGCGGAGCGCGATATGTTAAGGGAGGAGGTGTCAAAGCTGCGCAAGGCCCTGGCGCAGGCCGAGGCCGCGCTGCCAATCCACACGGCCGAGGCCGTCCGCCAGGGCGACCGGCCCGATCCACGCCTCTACTTAGCCGACTCAGCAACCAGTAAAGATGTCTGCGCCTTTTGTGGGAAGCATCATGGCACGCCGAACGCCGACGGCACGCTCGAGGGTGATTTGCTGTTCCCGCCCTTCCGCGGGAACGATGGGAAGCCGGTCTGGGTCCACGCGCAGTGCGCGTTGTTTAGTGCCGAGGTCCACGGCGAGCGCGAGGGCGACCTGTACAACGTGTTGGCTGCGGTCAAGCGGGGCCGGTCGTTGAAATGCGCCGCGTGCGGCGAGCGCGGCGCGACGGTGGGCTGCGGCGAGAAGCGCTGCTCGAAGTCCTTCCATTTGAGATGTGCTGCGGCCCACGGGCTGTTGCAGGGCGAGACGACGTTCCACTGCCGGAAGCACGCGAGTTGGCCGGACGCCGTGCAGTGCGACCGCTGTTTTAAATGGAGAGCCTGGGACTGTGTGGAAATCAAATTTCGGGCGTCTTACGCCATCGACGCGACGTGCTTTCCGTAGCTATCAACGCGACTTTGTCCCCGTGGCCGCGTCGGCTCGATGATGTGGAGGTTCAGGATAACCTAACTCACTGTTGGTTTCCACACAGGCCTGGAAGACCGTAGATAAAACGACGGGGCGGCCCGCTCCTTTGCCTGAGGGCGACTGGTTCTGCGAGCTGAACGAAGATACGACTTGTAATAGTTGTGAAGTGAAGGCATCAATTACGTCGCCCGAGGCCGTCGAGCCCGACCGACGGGGCGACGCGGTCGCCATTGAGGGTCAAAAGTGCGCGTTCTGCCTGTCTCCGTCGTTATCCTTACTTGAATCCAAGGCGCCGGGCGGTTTGTGCACGAGGCCACTGAAAGACGGTCCCAAAAGTGTCTTCCACCACGCGGCCTGCCTGGCGCTCGCGCCGGAGGTCGTGCGGTCGGGCGGCCACGTCTTCCGCGGGCTGAGCGCGTTGCGGCGCGGGCGCCTGCTCAAGTGCTTCTCCTGCGGGAAGCGCGGCGCCACGGTGGGTTGTGGCGTGAAGGAGTGCCCGCGGAGCTTCCACGCGCCCTGTGCGTTATTCAGATCTGGAGGCTGCGTCGACGAGGGCAACGGCGAGTCGTCGAACGTCTTCTACTGCAGCGCGCATCGTAACAAAGGGACGGACCGGTGGGTGTCGTGCAGCCACTGTAGCGCGTGGCGGCGCTGGAAGGGCCCCGTCGACGCGACGGGCGGCGAGCGTTGCTGGCGCCCGACGCGCAGCCAACCTGTGCGGAATTAGGATCGGCCTGCGACGCGCCCCGGACGAGCCCAGGGCGGCGAGGTCGAGCTCACTCTCGAGGAGGGCGTCGCCGCCGCGGCGCCGGCCGTCGCGCACCCGCTCCTCGGCGCGACGCGGCGGGCGCCGCTCGGCGCTAGCGTGCCATCTGTGTTTGAACTATCTGTACGTGCGACTTTTTTTTTCGCTAGCGGTCTGTAAGACACTAGAAAAGCATTCGTTTGCAGCTCTGGCTCAATTGCGCGGCTATGAGCTTCAAACAAGCAAATCAGAGGCGTGCTTAATCTCTGCGCTTCGGTACCTGCGCTGGAAACTGCGCCAGAACAGGTCGTACCTACAGGTGCACACGCTGCACACTGCGGTACAGGCTGCGCACAGCCGCCATGCGTGCGATTTATGCATTCATCGCAGTGCAACTCCGCATCGGTGCAGCCCTCAGCAATGCTGCAGAGGCGAGATTCAAAGCGTGGGCTAGACCGCGCACCGATGCGGTGCACACCGTCACACATGTCCCAGATTCGGACGAGGCGCGGCTGCGGCGCTACGCAACCGCCGCGTTCGCCGACGACCTCGTGACCACTAACGCGGCCAATCTCGCGTGCAGGGCTGCCCGACTCCTATGCAACGGCGAGAAGTCGTCGGGCGCACGGATCGTCAAAACGGGAGACGTGCTGACGCTCGCAAGGCCGCCGGAGCGGCGGACGCTCCTACCTGACGACGAAGAGAAACGCGACGCCTGGATCTCGAAGCGGGAACGGCTCCTCGCCGCGCTCCGCGACGAAACTCGGCACGCGCCACCGTTGCAGGTGCTCTACGAGGACGACGCGATGGCCGTCGTTTTGAAACCAGCAGGAGTCCACGCGATGAGCTGGCGGAATACGCTGAAGCGACGACAGCTCTGCCTCGACGACGTCTTGCCGCTTGTCTTGGAACCCTCGCGGGCCGCCGACGCGCTCCCGGCGCCCCTGCCCCGGCACCGTCTTGACGCGCGCGTCGCCGGACCCGTGGCTTGCGCGAAGACGCGGTCCGCGCACGTCGCGCTGGGCCGCGCCTTCGAGCAGAACGAAGTCGACAAGGAGTACGGCGCGCTCGTCGTCGGCGCGGTGGCGTCGGGGACCGTCGATGCTCCCATCGACGGCCTCGCCTCGACCACGGTCGTGACGGCGCGCGGTCAAACGCCCTGCGCCGTCGACGGCGTGCTCACGGACGTCGCGCTCAAGCCCGTCACGGGTCGGCGGCACCAGCTGCGGCGCCACTGCGGCGAGACGCTCGGCGCGCCTATCCTCGGCGACGACTTATATGGGGGCCCGCGCAAGAGCATCGGCCTCTTCCTCTACTGCCGCCGCCTCGCTCTTGCACACCCGCTCGCGCCCGGACGGCTAGTCTCGTGCGAGATCGACGAGCCGCGGCGCTTCGGGCGGCATCGCGTCAAGGCCCAGAAGGGCTGGGACTGGGCGCGCGACCACGGCGAATTGTAAATGTTGCTTGTTGTTGTTAGACGTAAGCCTATGGTTGCGCCGCCGCCTGCGCCGCGACGCTCTTGAGGCGGGAGCCCTGCTCGGGCGACAGCTGGAGGTCCGCGATGTCGGCGTCGTCGAGGTACTGGACGTCGCCCGGCGCCTTGGCGCCGAGCTCGGCCAGCTGCTCCTCGATCTCGGGCACCTCGGCGTCCGCGAGCACCTTCCGCAGTTGCGACGACGGCCGCGGCGTGCCCCGCGGCGACAGGATGCGCGCCTTGACGGCGTGGTGCGGCAGCGCGAGTTCCGCGAGCCACAAAAAGACGACGAAGGCCAGGGCGACGCCGTACGCAGTGCAGCCGCCCGCGCCTAATGCGAGCACCGCGCCGCCCGCGGCGATGCACTGGGCAGCCTCATACCCATCCAAGTGCTCCAACAACATGGTGGCGTCTCTACGGCAGCCGGGGCAGCCCTGGATCGGCCGCCTTCGCACAAGGCCGAGGCGTACGCCGTCGGTGTGCTCGTCCCGCGACCGATGCGCCCGTATTGCGAGCCGCAGATTGCGAGACGGGCGCTCTGCTGGAGGAGGCGCTGCCATCTCCCTACTCGGCCCGCCGGAGACGTCGCCACAGCTGTCGCCGCCGCCCGCGAGTCGTGCATACTCCTCCCTGGCTGGATACGAGACAAGTTACGCGCCCGACGTCAGGGCCTCGAGCAGGTACGCGCGGTGCGCGGCGCGCCCGGCCAGCTCCGCGCGCCGCGGCGGTCTCGACGAGTGCGCCTCGAGCTGGCCGAGGGCCTGGACGACGGGCAGCTCCGCGGCGTTTTGATCAATTGCCTCCTCCGCCGGCGCGTCCCCGGCAACGTCGTCGTCGCCGCCCAGGTCGCCGTACATGTCGTCGTCGCCTCCCCCCAAATCGCCGTACATGTCGTCGTCGCCGTCGTCGGCCGCTTCACCAACATCAGCGGCGGCCCCGTCGTCGTCCGCGGCCAGGAGCTCGTCTTCCTCCACCTCCGCGGCGCCGCGCCCGCGACACCTCGGCGAAGAGCGCGTTATCACTCAAAAGAGCGCGCGTGATGGGCGCTTGCAGGCGCTTTTTCCGCTCGCGGTCTCGCCTCAACACCTCGGGTCGACGGGCTCGGGCCCGGCTCGGGCTCCGGTGGCGCGGGCTCCGGCTCCGGCGCCTCGACGGCCGGCGGTTGCGCCGGCGGTGGAACTGGCGGCACTACCGGGGCCGGCCGGCCCTCGGGCGGGAAGGCCGGCGCGATCGCCGGCGGCGCCGCGCCCGGCGGCAGCGCCGCGAGCACCTGCGGCGCCGGCGCCGGCGGCGCCCACGGCATCCCTTGGGGCGGCGCGCCGTAGGGGGGCGCGCCGAAGGGCGGCGCCGGGAAGGCGCCGAAGGGCGGCGGGCCGCCCATACCCCCGGGCACCATGCCGAAGGGCGGCGGCGCGCCGCCCCAGGGCGGCACGGCCTGCCCAAAGGGCGGCGGCGCCTGGCCGAAGGGCGGCGGCGCGCCGGGCGGCGCGCCCGCGAACGGCGCCGGCGCCGGCGGCGCGCCCGCGCCGGCCGGCGCCGCGCCGCCCTGCGTCATCCAGGCCGGCATCGTCGCGCCGCGGCCGCGGCCCACGGGCGCCGCCGGCATGGGCGGGGCCTCGTCCTTCTTTTTGGGGGACTCGGAGCGTCTCCTTCGAGACGACCGCTTGCGGTCGCGGTCCCTATCTTTGCTCTTGCTGCGGCTGCGGCGGCGGCGCGAGCGGGACGGCATCGTTGCTTGCGCAGTTATGCGTCTTACACGCGCGCGCAGTTGTGTCTGCACAGCGAGTGGCGGCAAGTGTAGTTTTCTGGCAGCGATGCACGCAGTTATGCGTCGCGGCGAAGCTGTGTGTCGGGAGCGGAGCGCTGTTCGCACCAAGCAGCGTAAGCACTGGTGTCTGCTGATGCGCGTAGAGCCGCGCGCGCGGCTGTCTTTGCATAAAGACTAGCGGCTGTAAGACACTAGGACACTAGAATGCAACTGTCGTGGAGCATACAAGGACTGTTGCAGCCACGCCCCGTCGACGCCGCGCTCTAAATAAAGATGCTAGTGGGACTATCTAGAGGGACAACCGCTGACCAGACAAAGCTATTTAGCGCCCGACGTCCAGCTCAGGCCCCGAGAACCTGCCCGACCGGTCTCAAAGGTACCGCACCGCGCCGTCGCCCCACTCTCCCATAATCCGGCAGCGACGAGGCTCGCAGCGGCTGCCGAAACTAGCAGTTCCAAGGTTCAGCAGAGAAGCAGCTGCCGCCCCGACGCCCGGACCATAGAAGAGCTGCTACCCCGACTCCCGGAGCAAGTGTTGCCCGCACGAGCCACAACGACTGTACAATGAGCGCCACGGCCACCGCGACGGCGCCGCGCGCCGACCACCCGGATACCATAAGAAGGCGCAAGCGCAGCCCGAGCCCGAACGGCGTCGAGGACACTTTGAACAAGAAGCTCCAGAAGCACAACTGGTTCAAGGACATCGACCACCTGGAGCTCAACCCCCTGTTTCTGCTGGAGCTGCCCGGGGTTATTTTGCTATCGATCTACTACCGGCAGCACTTTAGCTGGAGCGTGATGCCCCACATGTTTGGCATTTATATGCTCAAGGAGATCATTGGCATGTCGGCGTGCTTACATAGATACTTCGCTCATAGAGGATTTACGTGTAGTCGATTCGTCCAATTCTTACTCTACTTGGGAGGATCATTAGCGTCCCAAGGCTCCCCCATCTGGTGGGCCTCGATGCACCGGCGGCACCACGCGGCCTGCGACACGGACGACGACCCGCACTCGCCCGTCGTCAAGGGCTTTTTCATGGCGTGGATAGGCTGGGTCTACGTCCCCGGGAACGAGGGCGCGCTCGGCGCCGGGACGGACCGACGACTCGTACGGGACTTACTCGCGTTTCCGGAGCTCGCGATCATGGAGAACCTGCATTTCGGCGTCGTACTGGCCGCGCACTACGCGTTCTATCGGTACGGAGGCATCCAGTGGGCCCTCTTCGTGAGCGCGTGGTCGAGCATCATCTGCCAGCTCGCCACGCTGTATTTCAACGCCGCGTTCCACACCCGGACCATGAGGAGGACAGGTTCCCCGGGGCCTGCCAGGCTCGCGACATTCCGTTAGATCCATTATCAAACTTGATGGGCGAGGCGTACCACCGGTGGCACCACCAGCACCCGAAGGCGTTCCAAAGGCCGGGCCTGGACCTGCCCTACTACCTCTTCATCCTACCTATGCTCAAGCTGGGCGTGTTCCACGGCAAGAACCGGCTCTGAAGAACCTTCGCTCGCTTTCGCGTCGCTCCTCGAACCCTGTATAAATCACATATCTTAAACTCACGTCGACAGGTCCGTGTCCGAGTCGTCCGCCGCGGGCGCGGGCGCCGCGGCCGAGAGGTCCGTGTCCGAGCCATCCGTGTCGGCGCCGGACCCGGGCCGGCAGACGAAGACGTCCTCGGCCTTCTTCCCGGCCTCCTCGAGGTCCGTGTCCGAATCGTCCGCGGGCGCCGCGGGCGCCTCGTCCTCGTCGGAGGACGTGTCCAGGATGCATTTCTTCTTTTTTTTCGGCGCGGGCGCGGGCGCCGGCGCCGGTTCGGCCTTCACCTTCGGCGCCGGCGGGGGCACGGGCGCGGGCGCCGGCACGGGCGCCGGCGCCGCGTCCTCGTCCTCGTCCTCGTCCTCGTGCCAGGGCCCGACCTTCACGTGGCCGCTAAGCACGCGGCCCTCGGCGCCGGTCCGCGCGTTCCGCGCAAACCACCACGACTCGTTCGTCGGCCAGACCTCGAGGTTGTCGCCCGCGGCCAGGGCGAGCTGGTTGGCCGAGAGCGGCTCCCAGGCGTACCGCGCCGTCGCGCGCTCCGCGCCCGGGCGCCCCGAGGGCTTCGCGGGCGCCTTCGGCCTCGGCGCCGGCGCCGGCGCCGGCTCAGGCTTGACCTTGGGCGCGGGCGCGGGCGGCGCCGCGGGCTTCGGCGCCGCGGGCTTCGCCGGGGATTTGCGCTTCGCCGGCGCCTTCTTCGCGGGCTTCGGCGGGGAGGCCGCCTTGCGCTTCTTCGCCGCGGGCTTGCGAGCCTCCTCATAATCAGAGGCTTCGTCGTCTTCGGACGACTCGGGCGCCGGCGCGGCGGCGTCGTAGTCGTCGTCGTCCTCATCGGATGGGACTGGGACCGGCCGCTTCTTCGCCTTCGGCTTCGCCGTCGGCTTCGGAGCTGGCGCCGGAGGCCGCAGGACGCTCTCCGTGACGAGCGACTCGACGACCTGCCGGATGTCGAGGTCCTCAACGTCGCCATCTAATTCCCCCACCAAAAACCGCACCTTAAATAACGGCGCGGGCTTGCCGTCCTCGTCCTCGTAGCAGTCCTCGACGGTGGGCGGCAGCCAGCAGTAGATCGTGCCGACGGACTGCGCCGTCGCCGACGTGCTGCGCACGACCTCGCGGCCGACGAAGGCGTGGCCCTCGTCGGTCCAGCCCTCTTCTTTTTCCGCGCGGCTCATCTGCCAGAGCGCGCCGCTCTTTGTTGTGAGGGCCATCGCTGTGCGCTGAGCTGGGGTGATTTTGCTCTCACTGAGTCTCAGGTGGCTGCAGGGTTGTGCTCTATGCCGCGGCGTTGACAGCGGAGCTGTCGCAGGCGCGTTTGCGAGCAGCGAACCGACCAAAGCACAGCGTTATCGTCACGCGCGCGCGTAGGCCACCTAAACCCGTTTAAAAATCAAAAAGCTTCCGGTAACTCGCGGGTTTACATCGCGCGCCATCTGCGCGCAAGCGGCTAATATCGACACCTGGCACCTCATTGCTAGCGCAAGAAGGCCTGACAGCACGCACGCAGCGGCCACCGCGAAGAAACGCGCCACAGATTGCCCAGAGACGCGCCAAGCACAAGCACCATGGCCGAGCTCGACGCCATCCTCGGCAATGATGAAGGCGGCATGGACATGGACATGGGCGGCACTAATCAAGGCGCGCCGCGGCGGAACCCGGCGTACGAGCAGCTCTTAACCGCGTGGCGGTCGGAGCAGGCCTGCCCGGAAGTGCTGCCCTGGCGCGGCGATTTAGTAGATGCTTTATTAGATGCGGCGGAGCAGCAGGAGGCCATGGTCAAGGCGACGGTCGAGCAAGGGGGCGACGTCGACGAGTGCTTGTTTTCGGCGCCGTTGTACGAGAGCGAGCTCGCGCGGTGCCGTTTTGTGGTTGGTTCGTACGTGCGCTGTCGACTACGTAAATTAGAAAGACAGTGCGGGTACATCATCGCGGACGACGACGCCTACGGTCGTCTCTCAGACGCCGAAAAGACGCACGCCGTCAAGTACTTGGATTTGATCGAAAAGCACCACCGCGCGTCGTTACTCGAAGATCTACCGGAACCCTTCCGCGACGAGCGCAAGGACGGCGACGAGGCCTGCCCCGAGGTGTTGGCCAAAGCTATTTCCAAAGCTCCGGCGTTGGACCGCTTCGTCTTCATCAAGGCGAACAAGGACCTGGGGGACGTGCAGATCGATAGTAGTGGCGAGACGGCGTTCATCTCGAAGGGCGACACGCACGCGCTGCGCTACGGGCCCGTGCGGGATTATGTGCTGGACGGGAGCCTGAGCCTCGTCTAAGTATCTTATGGTTCTCCCCCGGGCTGGTCGACGCGACGCCCTGGAGCCGGCCGCTTGCGGTACCTCCTCAAACTGGTTACGTCCCGAACTGACGCATCACCTACCCGACCGGTCAAAACCGCGCGCGCGGCTGGTACGCCACGGTGACGCACTCGGGGTCCCGTGCGAGAGGGGCTAGCCCAATAAGCAACATTCAGCTAAAGAATCCTTACTGCCGGTGCCATTTCGACCTCCGCCCGCAACACGACCGCGTCGTCCTTCACAAATCCTAAAGCCTCGACCTGCGTCAGGACGACGTGCGCTAGCGCCGCCGTGCCCGCTGATGTCGAGATCTTCTTCACCAAGTCGGCCTTGGCGCCGAAGACGCGTTTCCCCTCGTGGCGGCGCGTTAGGTGCGCGCCGCCGTCCTGATGTAATAATGACAGTTCTAAGGCAGCCACCTTGGCCGTGGAATCGGGCGACGGCGCCGCGTAGTGCACGTATAAAGATACAAATCCGGGCCGCTCCTTCTTGATACCGCCCTTGTAGAGGTCGAGGGACCAGGGCGCGGGCCCGGGCGGTCTATAACGAGCGCCTTGCCGGAAGCCGGCCGGCAACGAGGACCAGCGTTCGACCCTCCAAGTGACGACATGCACGTCCCGCCCATCGGACGTCTTTCTAAGTGAAGCGCCCGACTTGAACGTCTTGGGCGACTCGGAGCTATACCCGTAGTCGCGCCAGGTAGCCGCGCGACTCGCCTTCCGCCGGTGTTAAGCCGGCCGCATCTAATCTACCTTGCCGTTCTCGCTCCGTCCAGAGCGCCTTGTGCGCGCCGCAGGGGCACTCGAGGCGTCATTTTCGAAACCTTTCTCTAAACCAGTCCGTGAACGCGGGCCCACCGACGCTCGTGAAGCCGCCCTCCCGCTCGATGTACGACGCCATGGCCGCGTCGTCGGCGGCCAACGCTCTCGCCTTTAATTGTTGCCACGACGGCGCGCGCCGGCCGGCGCCGCAGCGCCCTTCGATGAGAGTCGTCCCGCGCCCTTCTAGGTGCCGGGGGCGGCTGTGTACGTCGAGGCTGCGCACTGACAGCTCGTCTTGGAGGTGGAGGCTGTTGCGCCAGACGGGCCGCCGCGTCTCGGGACAAGTCCCGGATGCGAGGCGCATCATCACCACGCGCAGAACGACGACCTCTTTCCCTATGTTTGCCCGCCCGCTTCTCGGCCTCCCGCCGCTCCGCATACGTCATTTTCTTCTTCGCAGGTTCCTTCTCCCTCGCCTCCTTCATGGCCAACCAAGAACTTCGGGCGGACGTGTCCCGCGTCGACGGTCGTGATGCCCTTGCTGATGATGAATAATCTTTGGAGTCACTTCTTTCGCGAGACTTCGACCGAAAGAACGACGCCGCGCGCGCCACGCGAGACTTCGACCGCGCCGGTCTTTCTGAAGACCCGAGCGTCTCGTCGACCATGGCGGCAAAAGCAGCATCGTCCAGGGAATCCTTGCGCTTCTTCTCCTTCGATCTATGTAAAGCTAAGTCGAACGAGAACTTGCGGCGGGGGCTGAGCGCGCGGAGCATGGTGCCGTCGATTTCGTGTGACGCTGCGGCGGCGGCGTGTCTCACAGGTGGTCTCCGCCAGCCGTCCGCGCGTCGGCGGTGTTTAATTGGTTCTCTGAAAGCACCGGGTGCAAGTGAGAGCCCTTTGTTGCGGTGCTCGGTGGCAGCGCTGCGTGGTCTGGCGTTTTATGGCTTCTCGGGGCCTCGCACCGGGCACGATTTGGAGCTCAGCGGTGGATGCTGGAGGTCAATTCCCGCCGATTTTCGAGCACCGCTCAAGCTAGCGGTATGTAAGACACTAGGCACAGGTTTTTCCGGCCGCATCCGTCGCGTAAAGCCTCTAGGCTCGTCGCAGTGGCCGTGCAAGCGACGCAGAGAAACCTGCTGCGACTTCGTTGCTGGGGCAGCGCCCACGAGCATCCATACGCGGCGGGGCAGCACCCCCACTCAAAGCATGCCGCCGAGGCGACAGCGGCAGCGCAAGGCAGCCACGCCCGCGGCCACAAACGGGGCGCCGCCGCGGCCGGCCGCGCCCAGCAGCGAGGACGAATTACTGCGACGGGCCATGGAGGAGTCGCGCCGGACCGCCGCCGCCGCGCCGCTCTCGGAGGACGCCGAGCTGCAGCGCGCCCTCGCCATGTCGGCGCAATCTTACACGGCGGAGCAGAGCCAGCGCAAGGCCTACGAGCGCTACGCGGCGCCGGCGGGCGCGGTGCGGGCACCGCGACACGCCGCGCCGCCGCAGCCGCCGGCCAGCGCCGACCTGGCACCCCTCCACGCGCTGCGGCAACGGGCCGAGCAGGCCGTGTCCGAACGACGGCAGCGCGAGGCCAAGCTCGCCGAGTTGGCAAGACGGCCGCCGGCCATCCAAGCCGCGCCCGACGTCGCGCGGCTCATGGACGAGCTTGGTCTGTCGCACTTCCTGCCGCTACTCCTCGCCGAGGAGGCCGCGGACATGGAAACGTTGATATGTCTGGAAGCAGGAGACCTGAAGGATCTGCTCCTGCCGCTCGGGGCGCGGACGAAGCTTTTGTATGCGCTCAAGCACCCGGACTGGCGGCCCAGGTATAAGTAACAACAGATTAGCTTAGATACAGGACGGCGACGCCTAGAACGCCGCGAGCGACGACTGCGACGCCGTCCGTAATGGCGGCGCGGCGAAGCGCTCGCGCAGCCACCGCACATAAGGCCGCTCGACGTGGACCTCGTACAGCGCCGCCAGCATATACAGCGTCAACGCGAAGGCCACGAAATTCTCCGCGTGATCGCTCGTGGGCAGGCCGAGGCCGTAGAAGACGGCGTGGACGGGCCACTGGAAGAGGTAGACCTCGAAGGAGCACTTGCCGATTGATGACAAAGCGGGATGGGCAAAGAGTTTTGATGCTTTCGAGGCTGCGGCCGTGTCGCGCGCCGCCGCCCACAGAAATACGGCGAAGAGCGGCGCTAGCCCGTGGTCGTACAGGACCTCGCCGTGCTCGCGGTAGTCCAAGTGCGGGTTCGGGACGAGGAGCACGGCGAGCGTTATGATGAAGACGGCGCCGTCCGCGAGCCAAGCCGTGTTTTCTCTTGACGAGCGAGCCGCGAGCTCGGCACTGACGCAACCCAACAGAAAATCCGCCAACTGCGCCGGCGGCCAGAGGTAGAGCGCCGTGTGGGCGGAATTGTTGAAGTAGGCGCCCGCTCTCAAGCCACCGGAGACGAATAGCAACGCTATCAAAGACGGTACGATTGCGAGGACGACCGCCACGACCATCAAATGCCGTCGCTCGTAGAGGAACGGGTCGTAGAGCACCGGATAGAGGAGCCACGACGGCGCAAGGGCCGCGACCGTCCAGGACTGGCCGTCGGGGCACCACCGGTTCGGGGACCGCCACCTGTGTGGAAATCAAGTCGCGTCGATGGCGTGGGGCGCCCGACATTTGATTTCCACACAGAACGCCACGGTTCTACGAGAAACGCACAAAGCGTCAGGTGCATCGCGTCCAGGTCGCCGTTCCCACCCAGATACAATAGGATAGCGGACACGCCCATGGCCAGCCACACCGCCAGGAGCACGCGGCCGAAGCGCCGCCCGTACCAGCGCTTGGCGTCAGGCCAACGATTCGCCGATTGCGAGAATTTACCGCGCGCCGCCCAGTGCGTCACAAAACCGCTCAGCACGATGAAGTAGTCCACGGCGCAGTTGCTCCGCCAGAGGCTCTTTACCAACGGGCCGTCGCTCGAGTGCGGTAAGAAGTGCTGGCACACGATCCAGAGCGACGCTAACCCGCGCGAGCCGTCAACAAAAGGTAGGCGCTTGCGCGGCGGCTGGGTCTCGGCGGTGGGTTGTTGCGGGATGGCGTCGTAGGCCATCTTGTTATTTGAGAGTTGTGCGGTGCACGGCGCCGACCGCAGCGAGGCGGCGGAGAGCTGGCAAGTGAGAGCTGCAGTGGTGCTGACGCTTGCGCGGCTCGGCACGTGGAAAGCGATGGTGGCAATGGCCTGTGCACTGGCGAGACTACGATGCCCGGCGTAGAGCGTCCGACGACCACTTGTGGCCGAGTTTGAGCTGTCTAAAGCCGCGCCCAATGCGAAGGCTAGTATATCTATAGACGCTAGCAACGCCATCGGCGCAAAAGCAAGCAAACTCGACTGTGCGCAGGCAAGCGCCGCGTTCAGACGCGCCACCGGTCCTTCCAGACCGCTAACCGACGTTGCACGCGTCGCCGCCGCCGCCGCGCACCGCTGTGCCCCGCTTGACTCGAGCGAGGCAGCGCCAGCCGCCGCGGCACCGCAGACCATGTTCCGCCAGCGCTCGTCCGGCGAGATTCCCATGCACCACTACGGCGGGCGACCAGCTAGGGCCTCCTTCCGCACGCCGCGTTTACCAAGTTGCGCGACGGGCGGGTCGTGGGCGTGGCTCGTCATTTCACTGGCGGTGATTGTGTGGGGCATCCGCTTCCTCAGCCAGCCGACGGATCTGAGACATTTGAAGTGCCCCAGGGATCGCGAGGATTTGTGTGAGCTCGTAGTCCTCACGGAGGATGAAGATCGAGTGGTCCACACGTTCCCGGGCAAGGATTTACTCAGGGCCGAGGCTATCAGGGTAAGGAGGGGCCGGGCGGTGAACCCGAAGAACATGCGGCGGAAGCAGGTGCGGAAGTTGGGCTACTCGTTTCAATTAGTGGTGCGCCTGGACGACGACGGGCGCGAAGCGAGACACGTCATGTCCTACGGGTCCGTCGGTAGGAGCGACTCAAAATCACGTGTCTCCGAGATCCAGGAGTACGTCACGAATAGTGATGTGAGCGGCCTGGACGTCTACGAGTCGTCGGGCGTGTCCGCGGTCGGCATCCTGCTGGTCATCTACGGCGCCTTCTCGCTCATCTTCTGCCTCATCCTGGGCCAGTTCTCGGAGCCGCCGCCGCCGCGGAAGCGGCGCTAGTTGTGTTTAACTTGATAACTTTAACGCCGACGCGACGTGCGCCGGCCCGCCTCCATTATAAGCGTCGTAGCCGGCGTCGCGTAGAAGTCCGGCCGCCTTGCCGCCGCGGCCGCCCGAGCCGCAGTGCGTGACGACCGGCCGATCGCGGGGCAGGGCGAGGCCCGCCGCGGCGACGGCCGCGAGGAACTCCTCCTGCGTCGTCGGCCGCTCGCTCTGCCTGGCACCGTCGATATTGAGGGGGACGTGCACGGCGCCCGGGACCGACGCCGGCGGGCCGCCCTTGCCGGCCGCGACCTCCGCGGGGTCGCGGACGTCGAGAATCACAGGATCGTCCAAGCCCGCGAGGACCACGGCGTCCGCGACGTTCGAGGCGAAGCGGACCGTGAGCAGGCGCCGCGTGCCGCGCGGCTGCGCCGCGAGGGCGGCGAGGGCGCGGACGATACGCATTGAGATGGGGTGCAGCCCCTTGTCTGTCGTGTTGATGTGCCACAAGCGCTTCCGCGGCGTCGAGGCGTGCACAGTATGTCCGATTTTGTAGCAATGCTAGCGCTGGCGGCAAGGGAGGCAAATTGAGGCTGCCCACACAGCAAAAACAACACGGAGAGCAGAAGCAGATGCAAAACACGGAGAGCAGAAGCAGATGCAAAACGCCTCACCCATCCTAGAAAAACATCACCTCTCGGCGCTTGCTCGCGACAAATGCCCGCATTGGCACGACGAGAAAGCGAATCGCATCTCTGAACCTGACTGAGAGCGCCGCGCTCCAGCCAAACTCACGGGCCGCGACGTTTGCTGCGCGCGGCCTTTGTGAGCGCACACGCACTAGGCTTTCGCTGCGCGCGGGGCAGCCCGCGACCTTTGTGAGCGCACACGCTCCCTTGGTGAGGGGCAGCCCGCAACCTTGCCAGGGCCCAAGCGGAGAGCGTCACGATGCCCGCCGGCGCCGCCGAGGACTTCGTGGCGAAGTGCCGGGAGCACAAGCTGGACTTCGTGGTCTTCGTGCGGCACGCGTCCTCGGCGCCGCTGCACGCGGGCGCCGCGAAGCGCGCGGAGAAGCCGCACGACTGGAAGATCGCGACCAGATGCGCGTGCTCACGCAGAAGGGCAAGGACCAGTGCGCGGCCGCGGCCTGGTTCCGCGAGCTGGACGTGCGGGCGGCGCTCACGTCGCCGGCGCGCGCAGCGCCCGAGACGGCCATGCGCATGACGGACCGGACCGAGACCGAGGAGCAGAAGGTGGGCTCTATATATTTACGCATGGTCGCCGGCGTGCACCCGGCGGGCATGAGCGAAACCTGCGAGGCGCTCTTCGAGACCATGGGCTACGGGCCGCGCGCGCCTTCTTCTTCGAGGCGGCGGGCGGCGAGGACGCCTTCCAGGCGTACGGCGACGCCGTCTGCGCCGAGCTCGCCGCCGCCGCGGTGCCCGCCGGCGACGGCGGCGGCCTCGCCGTCTTCGGCCACGCCGTCTTCCTGAACGCGATCGCTTATAAAGTAGCGCAAGCAGCGGGGGCGCGTCCGACGACGCGCGAAGGCGGCGCTGCTCGACATGGACCTGGGGGAGACGCAGGGCATCCGCGTGTCGATGAGCGGGGACGTGGCGAAGTACCCGCTCGCGTGAGTCTATTAACAGTATGGTTTATTGATACGCGGTCTCCGTCCGTTGCGCGTCAACGGCGTCCGGGGGTGGCGTCGATTGGTCGTCGTCGGACTCGTACACGTGACTGTTTGCGTTGCGTAGGCGTCGCGCGAGGACAGCTTTCTGTTGGGGCAGCCCGGAAGGCGTCGAGCAGGCATTGCCGATTGCTAGTGCCTTACAGCCCGCTAGCCACGCGGGATTAACTTGCAATCAACTTGCGGCTGCGGGCTTGGAATTGCCGTAGAGCTGGTTGTTGACGTACGCAAGTACACCTAGCACGTAATCGACCGCGTGGAGCAGAAATCCGCAGTCCAGGTGCCTGAACAGCCAAAAACCAAGCTTGCACTGCAGTGTGAGGTGGTGACTGCGCACGAAGACAGCGCGAAACAGCAGACCATGTGCAAACCCCCAAAAACAACAGAAATGGACGCCGACGCCGCCGCCGAGCACTGGGCGAAACGCGCACTGTCAATTGGACTGCTGCGGTCGGTCAGCGGCATGGTTTTGACACCTGTGGTACCGGGCATCCTCAAAAGCGCGCTGGGCGGCGACCAAGCCAGAGTCGCCATGTACCAGGCCGACTGGATTTTCTACGGGAGCGCGATCCAGTTAATCATAGGGCCGGTCTGCGGCGCTATTGGTGATGGTAAACTGGGAAGGAAGCCCATCCTCGTCGCGTGTGCGTTGCTGCAAGCCTTGGGGGCGTGTGCCGTCCTCGCGGCCCACGAAGGATTGCTCGGGCCCTTGCAGCTCTGGTCCGCGTGGTTATTGAGGCAAGTGGCCACAGTGGCCGCGATGACCACCACCAGTGCATCAATATCAGATGCGTACGCCCACGACCGGACGAAAATCGCCAAGACCGCGGCGCGCTTGGGCGGCATGCAGATGGGCGTCGGCATGCTGTTGGGGCCTGCTTTAGGCGCCACAATAGCGTCAAAATACGGCCCGCGCGGCACGGGCGTCGTCGCCATCCTCGGGGGCGTGCTGGCGTTGCTCGGTCAATTGGTGTTGGTGCCCGAGGCCGGCGCCGGAACACGTACGAAGACGGAGGTCAAGAACCCGTTCGTCGCGCCGCTACGACTCTTCAGCGAAGGCGCGCCGTTGCGGTATCTCGCCTGCGCGTCATTATGCCAAGCGCTGTGTCGCGGCGAGTCGGCGGTCTACTCGCCGTTCATGGTCGATATTTGGGGGGCCGGGCCGAAGGGACTCGCTCTCACGATGACCGTGGTTGGAGCGACGTTCGCGGCGTCCCAGGCTCTACTTGTAGGACCCCTGGTCAAGAAATTTGGCGCGGCCGGCGCTCTGAGACTGGGCTACGCGTGTAGCACCCTACAAAGGGTCATATGGTCGTACTACACGCATCCCGGGGTCATGCTTGTAGGATTGGCCCTGGGCTCGCCGGGCTTCGGCGCCGATTCGATCATCCAGCAGCTCGCGCTGGATTATCACCCTTCCTCGACACCACCGCGCGGCGAGCTCGCGGCGTCGTTCTCGTCCTTAGGCACGCTGGGTGTGTTGGCGTCCTCGAAAGTCTTAGGTGGGCTCTTCGCCTGGGGGGCGCCGCTCGGCTGGCCCGGCGCGCCTTTTGCGGTCGGGGCGGCGGCGTCTTTTTGTGCTTTTTCTTGCGCTTCCCTTGGAGCGCGGGCGAAGGCGAAGACTGCATGATTTTGTGTGTCGACCGAAGTAAGTTTCTTTCGCATTACTTCATGACGCGCCGACGGCGTGCTGCTGGGCGTAGAGCCCCCCCGCGCCATGGGCGCGGCACCTCCTTGCGCCGTCGCCCCGAGTGTTACGAAGCGTCGAAGGAGACAAGGAACGAGAACCTAAAGTTAAACCCCGAAGACAACGACCTAGATGAAGCAGTAAAGCAGGTACTCGAGGTAGAAGTTGTCCCAGATGGACTTGTAGTAGCCCTTGACCGCGTCCGGATCTTCTGCACCTACCTGTCGATAGCGGCGGTAGTTCCGCAGCAAGAAGCCCGCCAGCAGCGCGTGGCCGCCGACCATCGGTAACCGCTTGAAAGGACCGAAGAGCCCTTGGGCAATTGCTGTTCCGTAGTTCACCAACAACGCGAACGTCGCCCCCGCGGCCACCCGCCCGACCCCGAATTTTGTGGCCAATGTCGGCACACCCGTCGCCAAATCCCCGGCAATATCCGGCAAGTCCTTCGTCACGGCGATCACGCCCGCAAACGCCGTCATAAATCGCGCCATAAACGCCACGCCAGGACTCCACTTAAAAGGCACTTTGAGCGCCTCCAGCACGGCGTAGTAGACCCCGAAGTTCAACAGAAAGCCCCGACAGCACGCAATAGCTAAACCGGCGAAAATGGGACCTCGGCTCTTGAGTCTAAAAGGCGGAACGGAGTAGGCCGTTCCGATGAACGTTCCGAATAAGTATAAAGATACGATGAGCGGCGGATACAAAGCGAAGACTACGGATGGCCCTATTAAAGCACAAGCCGTCAGTATAAGTTTTGCTCTTTTGGGTGACAATTCACCGGCCGCAATAGGTAAAAAGGGCTTGTTTATTTGATCGACGTCGACATCATATAATTGGTTAATACCGACAATGAAGGCGTTGCCACACAACAACGCGATCAAACCGGCTAAGGCCCTCGGGACGAGGCCCCAGGACCAGCACTTTTGTAAACCGCCCGCGTCCCCGATGGCTTTCACGACGCCCGCAAACGCGGCGAGCATCGTCCCTCGGATCGTGTGTGGTCGCGTGAACTTGTAGAAGGCGCCCAGGAAGGTGTCGCCACTGATTGAATTTTCGTCGAGGGCTCGGGGCTTGGCGGCGGCTGGCGGCTCCGGCGCCGAGATGCTCGCGAGGTAGTCGTTCGTCGCGCGCAGCGGTGACTGGCGTATTCGTCGCATAGGTGTGCGCAGCGGCACACGTAGCGCGAGCGCGGACGTGACAACAAGTGCGATGTGCACACGTGCCATGATCAGCGGCGTTGATGCACGCTGTTGCTTGCGCGCCGAGCCACGTGAGTTATTCCTGATGCACTGCAGTTATGCGATGCCTCGGTGTTGCAGCTGTGAGGTTTTATGGCTGTCCACCGCATGCAATGAGCACAAAGTCAGAGGCTTTTTGTTGCTGGGTCGGACGTCCTCTCCCGCCCGTTGCGATCTCGTCTTCGTCCCGACGACCCCTGAGCGTCCGTGCAACGGATGCGTCCTGGCAATCCTAGTGCCTCTATCTAAAGCTCGGTATCGCCATCATTGCAGCTCTTTAGCGTCCTATTGCAGACGTTTCAGCACCTTTGCAGCAGAAGTCATTTGCCCACGGTCCACACGGGACTGCCAGGCACCAGCCAAAAAAGCACCAGCGCACGCCTACCACCATGGCCGCCATGGCAGCAACCATGCCCCCTGGTACAAATGCAGCGCCCGCGAATCCTTCGAAATGCATGATTGTCGAACCGACGCTGCCCGCTTCCGCCGGGCGACACGTTCGGGCAAGGCAGCGCCCCGCTCGACGATAACCCGAGACGCGCGCGACCGACGTGCGTACGCAACGCAGGCGAGCCCGAGGACGAGGCCGCCGTGAAAGCCGAGGCCATGGCCATCGTCGCCCAGGCCAAGAAGGACATTAAGTTAAGGGAGGAGGCCCGCGGCGAGATGAAGAAGGCGTCGACGAAGGACGACATCCAGGCCCTCATCAACAAGCGACTCGCCCAGTCCTTCGCCGACCGGCCGAAGGCGCCGGAGAAGCCGAAGGAGGCGCCTCCCGCGAAGAAGGAGGCGCCGAAGGAGGCGCCCCCGGACCCCGAGGCGACGAAAAAAGAGGCGGCCGCGATCGTCGCCGCCGCGAACAAGGACTACAAGCAGCGGCTGGCGGACCGCGAGAAGGCGAAGACGGCGACGGCCGAGGACTTGCAGGCCATGATCAACGCGAAGCTCAATATCTCCAAATGAAGCTTGTCTTTCCGTGTTGATCCGTGTAAATTTCCAAAGAAACCATTGCGATATGAATTATTACAGCCTTGGGGGGGATAGTGGGGCGGGGCGCTCCGCTAGCTACGTCTAGGGGCTCCAGTCCTTGCAGTACTCGTTCTTGAGCGGCTCCGGCGAGGGCCCGACCAACATGGCCGTCGTGCAGCCCACGACGACGAGCGTCATGACCCAGCCGCCGCAGGCCCGCAGGAATAATTCCTTGTTGACGCCCTGGCAGCCCTCAAATAAACCGACGGCGACGGTCGCGCCGATCTGGCAGTGCGTTGTGGAGAGGGGCCAGCCCTGGCCCGTGCCGTAGATCACCACTAAAGCAGCACCCAGTTCGATACAAGACCCTCTAGAAGGCGTAATGGCGATCAATTTCACGCCCATGGCGTTCATGATCTTGTAGCCGTAGGTAGCCAAACCGACCACAATACCCACGCCACCCAAAGCCAAAATCCAGAGCATGGTCCCCGGGTCCATCTCGGCCTGCTTCACGACTTTCCCCTTCTTGTACGCCACGTACGCGGCCGCGAAGGGGCCCATCGCGTTGGCCACGTCGTTCGCCCCGTGCGAGAAGGAATCCACAATAGCCGTGAAGATCTGGACGTACCTGAAGAACTGCTCGGCCCGCGGGTCGTGGCGCGTGACGTTGTCGTGAATCGCGGCCACCTTCGCGTCCGTATCTAGGTCTTTATGGGTATCTCTGTCGAGCTGGCCCGTGATGTACGACATGCCCGACTTCTTCTTCTCCTCCTTCTGCGCGGGCTCCGCGTCCCGCGTGTTCTCCTCGTCGGCGGCTTCCTTCCGGACGCCCGCGGCGGCCCGTTCCGCGAGCGCGCGGTTCGCGCCGACGACGTCGCCGCTGTCGATCCTCTTTGAGAGGGTCGGCACCATGGCGCCGGCGACGACGCCGGCGGCGATGGACGGATATAAACCAACTAAAAGAGCGGGCCACAAATTGCCGGCCTTGGCCTCCCTCGTGAGTCGGCAGGTTCTAAATCTTTCACATTGCCCCTTCGTGCCCTTCAGGATCCAATACGACACATTAATCCACACGACGACCAACACAATAAGAGGGAAGAAGATCTTGCACCGGAAGTACCTGCGCGGAGCATCGTGGGTCGACTCGGTCCGAACGGCCTCAAACTCGAAAAAGAAACCACCCACGACCTCGTCTGATGGACACGAGTCGCGTCGATGGCGTGAAGGCACCGCCGCACCGCGGGACGCCGAGATCGTACGCGCGTCGCCCCTCATAACCGCGAACTTCACAATTCCATACAGTATGGCCGCACAAATACCAGAAGCGATCGGCGAGAGGAACCAACTCGCGACGATCTCGGCGACGCCGTCGAGCCAGGGGAAATTTTCAAACGCCATGTTCGTCGTGCCGTTGCCATAGTCGTTTCTCGTGTAGTTCCAGATGACGCATCTCGAACCTCGCGTCATGAGGGCCATGCCGATGACGCCGCCGACGCAACTATGAGTTGTTGATACTGGTAATTCAAAATAGGAAGCTAGGATGAGCCAGATCGCGACAGAAATAATGACGCAGGTCATGCCGTAGATCATCAGGCCGGGATTGTCCTCGAAGCAGCCCGCGTCCGCAATACCTTTGCGGATCGTCTTGGCTACATTACTACCCATGAGGACAGCTCCGGCGAACTCGAAGACCGCCGCGAGCATGACCGCTTGGCGGACGGTAATCGCTTTGGAGCCAACGGACGTGGCGTAGGCGTTCGCGACATCATTGGCACCAATGCCAAAGGCCGCGAAGAACGCACAAATACCGGCAGCAACGATGTAAAAGGTCCAGTCGTCTTCGTTGAACTCCGAGCCTGCGTCGATCGCGGTTGTTTCGTGTGCGTGTCGCGTGTCGCGTGCGTGTGGATCGGGCGCGCCGCGGCGACGCTGCCCCCTCTCTTTTCACGCGGTCGCCGCGGCCCACCGACGACACGGGCGCGAGTCGTGGGCGGGAGGCGGGGGCGCGCGGTGACGTCTCCATGGGGATGGAGCAGCCCTTTGTGTTGCGGGACGCGGCGCCGCGCGCGTCGCCGCGATCTCGCTGAGCGTCATCATGATGAGCAGGATGCCAAGACCGCGCGCCATCGAGGCGCCTAGGCTGCGCGCCATGGTTGTTGCTTTTGAAAGTATGCACTGTCGCCCTCGCCGTCACAGCTCCGAGATGCGGGCCCGAATCTGCTCGGGGCGACGCCTCGTTTCTGTGTTTCCGGCGGGTGTGTTTGTGTCGGCGACGGCTCGTAGGTGCTGCGGCGGCTCCAATTGAGGGCTGCCCCTCCTGCTGCCCGCGTGGCTCCCTTCGCCACGCCCGCCGCGGTTTCTCGGGAGATTCGTGCTCGTGAGGCCACCGCGACGTGAGCTGTACCTCCGCCCACACGACTTTTGAAACCCGTTTTAGACTTTGCCATTTCTCAGCTCACAGCCAGACCTGCGCGCGCTCAAACCGCGGGTACTGCTTTGCAAGGCGCACCGCGGGCTCTTCATACAACGCATCGATGCGTTTCGCAACGCTCAGCACGCTCACGGTCGCCACGGCCCTCTCCATGCCTCCAGCAAGGCGGCGCCAATCACCAAGACTCCGCGCCGAACCCGTCGCGCGCGGCGGCAGCAGCACCAACGGCGGCGGCGTCGCCTTCGCCGCGTCGGCCATGTTACTGGTCAGCGCGCACCGCACGGTATTTAGTGCCGCGATGCCGGAGCTCCAGGCGTCGCTCGGCTTCGACGCCCGGACCGTCGGCGCGCTTCAAGCTGCCTATTTAGCGGGTTATGGGTTGACGAACGCCGCGGGCGGCGCTGCTGCGGATAGAGTGGGCGGCGCCAAAGTGCTCGCTCTTTGTTTAGTAGTGTGGTCCTCTTTAGTAGCGTTGACGCCCGCCGCCGCGTCGCTGGGCGTGGCGGCGTTGGCCCTGTGCCGGTTCGGCTTCGGCGTCGCCTCGGGCCCGGCGTTGCCCGCCTCTCTGGCCGTCGTGAGTTCCCAGCCGGACGCCGACTCACGAGCAAAGGGCATCGCGACCGTCCTGTGCGGCTTCAACGTGGGCTCGGCCGCCGGGTTACTCTCCGCCGCGGCTCTATTAACGTTGCTCGGCTGGCGGACGCTGTCGGTCGTGGCCGGTGGTTTAGGCGCTGTCGTGGCTCTATACGCGCTGACGCAGACCACAGAACAAACCACAACCATACAAACGACAAAAAAACCAATAAAATTCACAAAAAGCTTCCCATTCCAACTTGCAGCTTTAACCCACGTCCACAACTGCATCAACTGGAGCTTCTTCGTGATGCAGGCGTGGCTGCCCACTTACTTTGCAACAGAGCTCGGGCTCGACATGAAATCATCAGCGTTGTTCTCGGCGCTACCTTTCGCGACGATGGCCCTCGGGTCGTTAGTGTCCGGCCAAGCATCGGCCGCTCTGTTACGGCGGATGGCTCCGTTCGAGGTGCGCAAGCGGATGGTCGCGCTGTCGTCGATCGTGCCCGCGTGCGCGTTACTCGCGCTGTCCTACGTCAAGAGCCCAGCGACGGCTCTTGTACTGTTAGTGACCGCTCTCGGGGCCCACTCCTTTTCCTCGGCTGGTTTGCACGCCCATGTGACCGACGTCGCTCCGACCGCTTCAGGGCGGATCCTTGGGTTTACCAATACCGTGGGCGTGTTGGTGGGCATTGTCGCGAACGTGGCCACGGGACGGGTCCTGGACGCGACGGGCTCCTTCAAAGCGGTGTTTGCGCTCACGGCGGCGATTTATTTATCGGAAGTGATCGCGTTCTTCGGGTTCGTGCGGGCCGGGCCGCTCGTGGCGGAGGACTAGTAAGTTTTCTATCTGTTACTACAAGCGCTCTGGCTGTTCCCCCATACGCCATCGACGCGCAGTGCCAGCAATGCCAGTGGCACACGTTACACACAGTCTCCTCTTACGGCCTAAGCGGCTCCGTCGAGTTGTAGTGCTCGCCGAGCGCGTAGTAGTCCCGGTGGTAGGTCACGACGAGCTCCTCACCTTCACCGTCCCCCATGCGCAGCGGCGCGCTATCCCGAGAATAGACGACGATCGGCCTATTCAGAGCCCGCGCGAGCGCCAGGACCTCGGGCTGGCCGCCCCACTCGGCGCTGCTCCTTACCTTAGCGCAGTGGTCTCCGAAGCTCGCATCCTCAATAAACGGCGCGAAGTCACTTTCGTGGGACTCCATGAAAGAAGCGCAAGTCTCCCTTATTGATGTATAGGTCGACCCGCTCTGGTCCGCGACGGCGCGGTACAAGCAGTGGCCGTCGGCGGCCACGTCCTTTATTTTACGATTGATTTCCACGAGTTTTTTGGAAATGGCCTCGCATTCTTTTTTTCTCTCGGAATTCCGTCGGACCTCCTCGGCCTCGATGGCGTCCGCTTGGGCCTTGGCGCTGTCAGTCTTGGCCCTCGCTTCTCTCTTAGACTTCTTCTTCGCCGCTTTCGCAAGTTTCTTCGCCCTCTGCCTCTCCTCCTCCTCGCGCCGCTTCGCGGCCGCGTCTTCCACCACAACCGGTTCTTCCACTGTGGCCGCGTCGTCGCCGCCCTCAAGGTCCTCCAACTCCTCGTGGTGCCTATACCGCAAATCGGACTCCTCCTGCTGCAGCGCGAACTCGATCTGCTTGAGTTTTTTTTTCGAGGCTCCTTGCCGCTGCGTTTCTGCTCGCTCTCTGAATTCTCTCCACTCCTCCTCGTGTTTTGCTTCGAGTTCTGCTAGTGCTTCGGCCTGGGCGGCCATTTGTTTTGTTTTGCGCACCGCGACGACGTCTCTGAGAGCGACGCTCTCTGTGTGAGCTACCCAGCCAGCGGTGCTCTCTGCAGCGACGGTTGATCGATGCTCGCAGCAGCGGTCGTTATGAGTTGTAGTCTTGCAGAGCGGCCGCGTTAGCACCAATTGCAAGCTGTACCGCTGCAAAGACTTAGTGGAGCTTTTGCTAGTGTCTTACCGCTAGCGTTAACGATTTGTCAAGCCGGTGCAGGGGATTGCGGCTCGCAGTGGCTCCTGGTCTCTGTACGCCCACCCTCCATGCCCGCGACCGCACGTAGTAAGTGCCGGCCGCGGCCGCCGCGGCGTCATCGTTGTGCCCGACACGCGCCTTCGCCTCAACCGAAGAAAGTAGGGCTGGCATCAGTGCTGCTTGCATTCAGCCGCTCTACTCGATCGTGCGACTGTTGATCGCCAATACCCGCACGAGAACGCGTCGATTGAGTCTGAATGCGGTGAAAAACAGCGCTCGGAGCCGGAATCCCTAGGAGAGTCTTAAGTAACTGAAAGCCGACGACTCCGAGACCCTGAACTCGATTTCTGAACAATGGGCGGCTGGGTACAGGTCGTGAACGAATCGAGCCTGATCCTAATCAATGGCTGTCTTTGCTGCAACGCCTCGCTCTACGCGGATTTTCCTGAGTCTCGCGGCCGCGTCCGAAGTCAGTTCCGCGGCGACGACGTCGGCCATGACGCATCGCGGCAAATGCACTGGCGCGCGCCGCGACGCTGAGGCCCCGACGCCGTCGACGCGTCGCGGCGTCGCCGCCGTCGCGACAAAGAAACGCCGCAGGTGCTGCGGGGCGTCCTGCAAGGGCGAGCTCTGCTGCTGCGTCAAGCGTTGCTGTTTCAAGGCCGGCGTGCCGCCGCTCACGTGTTGCGAGTCGTTCGTCGACAAGGAGGTCTGCTGCCAGTGCGGTCTGTGTTGTTGCGCGCTCGGCTGTAAGTGTCCGTCGACGTGCATCAAGCACCAGGGCCAGTGCTGTTGCGTCGTGAATAACATCGCGTGTCCGCGGCGACGAGGAGGTCCCGCTGACGTGCGCCCTCTGCTTTTTCGCGTGCCACCCCGTCGGGGCCCGGCGTCCATCGCTCCGCGACTCGCCGCTCACGCGACGTCCCCCCGCGCACTGCGGTATCTGCGCGCGCACGAACGCGCACTGGCCGTACCACCGCGCGCCCCCGGCGCGCCGCCCGCGATCGAGGTGATGGACGGGAAAGAGGAGGTCTTCGTCGTCGAGGCGCAGCCCGGCAGCGTGTCGGCGGTCGCGTCCCTCGAGTCGCTCGACGTCGTCGACAAGTTGCCGGACAGCGTCGCCACGCCGTTCGCGATGGACGTTATGGAACGCTAGACGTCGAAAACAAATCCGTCGTCCCCGCCGGCCTTCGCGGCCGTCGACCAGACCCACCAACCCTCCCGACCCCTCCCTCCCACCTCTCCCTCATGTAAAAGTTAAAATATTCCTAGTGTCTTACTGCCGCTAGCTCCGCTTTTTGGCTGGTGATTTTTTTTTTGGCTGCCTCATTGGCCAACACGCTGTGCTGCGTTGCAGGACAAGCATTTCTTCGGTACTCATCAGTTTTCGAGCACTGGTGCAAGAGCTGCTGGATTCAGCGTGTGCACAGATGCTGCGCTGCACCGTCCTAGCGGCAGTCGTCGCAACAGCGACCGCCGGCGCGCGCGACGCCTGGCAGGCCTCGCTGCAAAGCAGTAAGAGGGACCGGCCGCCCCCCAGATCTCCGATCTGGGACAAGTCCTTCCGCTGCGTCATCAACGGCAAAAACGCGTCGACGAACGCCTACGCCGTGGTGTTGGGTCCCATCTCCGAGGAGCGGAAGTATTCCAAGTGGGTATATCCTATCTTAGCGCTGAAGGCCGCTTTGCACAAACGCGGATCGCGCGCGGACGTCCTCGCGCTCCTAGCTCTGGAAGAAGACAAGGAACACCATCGCATGCTTCCTGGGAGGAAGCCATGCTCCGAAAGGCCGGTGTGCGGTACCGCTACGTTCCAAAACCTAGAATAAGAGGCTTCCACATGGGCCACTACAAATTGTGGGCCTGGCAGCACACGGAGTACCGCCGAATACAAGTCTTGGATGCGGACGTCCTGCCGCTCGTAAATATGGACGCGCTGTTCGACCTGCCGATAGCATCTCCATTTGTCGGCTGCCCGGGCAAGGATAGTGTCTTAAACGCGGGCTGGTTCTCGCTGACACCGGACTGCGAGACCTTCAAGCGCATGACGGACCTGCTCTGGTACCGCGGCATGCGCCGGCCGCGGCAGTGGGACATCTCGAAAGGCTGGGGCGTGCCGATGCCGGCCTGGACGAACGCTCTTGGGAGAGAAATGAACACCGGCTGGGACTTCTTCGACGCCCGGGGCAACCAGGGCCACATGTACGCCTACTTTAGGTTTTTTGCGCGGGATCTGGTGCTCTTCTACCCGTCGCAAGTGGTCCGTTATTCATTATCGAGGGAGGTCGTCGTTTCTACGATGGGCGACGGCTCGGACCTCTCGCAAAAGGTCTGGGCGGCGTTCCCCTGCCCCTTCGTCCGCAAGGAGGCGCCTCCACCATTAGCGTATTACCACTTCACGGGCAACAAAAAACCCTGGTCGAAGTACGACCCCTCCAATTCGAAATTCGCGGAGTGGTACGCGGCGCTGGGCGAGGCCGGCGTCGACCCGTCGGTCCTTTTTGCTGAGTAATTGTTTGTTGTGAGACGCAGTCCTAATGAGGGCCGGCCAGCGCAGCGACATCACGGCGTGGAGGCAAGAAAATCATAAACACAACGTTCTTACGCCGCCGGGCGCCGCGCCCGCACCCACCAGACCGTCTCGCCCTCCCGCCTCCACACTAGAGCGCTCTTCGACGACGCGCGCGCGTCGAGGCGCCAGCCCGCGTCGACGTCGACGTCGCGCTCGCCGCTCACGACGACGTCCAGGAGCCGCGGGTCGTATCGGCGCGATTCGGGCCCCCACGACAGGCGGCCGCCGGCCGTGCGCCAGACCTTGCCCGCCTCCGCCAGGGCCCGCTTCGCGTCGGGGCACGCCGCGGCCGCCTCCCTCAGGAGCAAAAGCGCGTCGTCCTCGTACCCGGGCGCGCGCTTCAGCTGCGTCGCGGCGCCGGCGCGGTCGCCGCGCGCCTCGAGCATCCGCCCGCGCCGCATCTGCCAGGGCGCCTCGTCCTCCGGTTCCACGCAACCGCCCTTTACGAGTGCCTCGATGGCGCACCGCACCGGGTGGATCGGGATGAGTTCGCCGACCATCATGTCGTTGGTCGCCGGCGACCGGCCGACGACGACGCGGTTCGTCGTGTCGAGCCAGCGCGTGATCGCTTCTCGCTCGTAGAGGCGGCCGTCGGGCGCGACGACGGGGTCGACGAAAAGCTCGAGCGTGATGGGGCAGCGGTGCTCCTCGAGCTGCGATCGCAGAGCCGCGTCGACGCGCGCGCGCTTGTTGGGCTCTTCCGGCGCCGCGTCGACGCGCGCGCGCTTGTTGGGCACTGGCGACGTGCTGGTTTCTTGTGATAGTTGCGGCGCAGCCTCCGCGCGCGCACGCTTGTTGGTCTGTAGAGACGACGATGGTGCCTTGCGCGTCGTCATGGCTGCGGTCACTGCGTCGCGCGGACTGCGCGTCGACGGCGTTTTTGCTGCGCGCGGTTGCGGAGGCCAGCTATGCTGCCAGCTGAGTGCGCTCAACTGCAGTCCTCTCGCCGTAACTCGCGCAGCGCTGCGAGAGTACGCGCTGCAGCGCTAGACAAGGACGAATGGCAACTTCTCCTGCGCTTGCAGATGCCGGAGTGGCCGGCTTTCAGGAACTGCAGCCTTCGTCAGGCTGCTCTTCCAGTTGGCCAATTGGCCATTCTGGCGATATCTTGGTTTGAAGCGGAAGACTCGTGAGTGCCCTCTACAAGGGCTGATGACGGCCTAAACCCGCAAGCGAAAATAACGGATGACCAGATACCCTGGTGCCCTCACGGAATCCGGCGGCGCCGAGCGACGGCATTTAATCAACATCGTCCAGCCCCGCGCGGCCCCGACGACCCACTTTCAAAGCCAGCTCCTCGGGCGCCTCCCCGACCTCGCAGTCGTCGTCGCCCCCGAACGCTCGAGGCAAGTCCCGGGGGTCGACGAGCTCCCGCAACGTCGAAGCGTAGTCCGACCTTAACACAGTCACCTTGGCGCGGACCTGCGGTTCCAGCAAAGGCGACACGATGGACCAGACCACCCCAAAGGCCGCCGGCGCGTTAATCACGATGGTCCGCCACACGCGCTCCGGCGAGTGCCTGTTCACCGCACCTACCAAGTTAAAGTACTTCAGGCAGCTCCCCCCACAGTCCCCGAGACCCACATTGCGGCAGTCGATGATCTTCAGAAAGTACCCGCCGGGATCGAGCGGCCTTCGACCAACCTCGTCCACATCATCCAACAAAGTAGCGTAGGTCCAGCACGCGACGAAATGCATATGTTCTACGATATCTTCTATGGAAACGCCCTCGTCAATAAGTTGTCGGAACGTAGCATTCGGTCTATCGATGACTTCGTAGGAGCAGAGCAGGTGTCCTTTTCTGTCCCTTTTATGTAAGAAATGGATATGTCGCCGTTTAATAGCGAAGTGGGGCTGCGGCCTTAGTTGGACCTCCCTCGGATGGTTCCGTTGCCTCCATCCATATACCGTAGTTTCGGCCCAGCGCCGCCGCGCTTCATCTTTATCGCCTCGCACAGCCAACAAGAATCTTCGAGGTACGTCCGCCGGTAGCGGGATGGAGGCCCTTGCACAAGCCTCCCTCGCTAGTCGCGCGTCCTCGCTCTCCGGCTTGTCTTCTTCTTCATCACTTACGTCGGACTGGCGCCAGCGCCAGTCCACCAAGCGGACGTCGACGCAGCCGCCCTTGCTCCGCGCGTAGCGTAAAGCTGAACAGGGCTCCTCGTCGTCGACCTCCGCCGCGGCCGCGGCCAACGCGAAGACGATGAATACTAGAAATGCGAGACCCAGCAACGACCCGAGCGACGCCTTGAGGTGGTAGGCGCCGTGTTCCTTCACTAACATCAGACTCCTTCCGAGGAAGTAGCGCCGTATCAAATGCACCAGAAGCAGCACCGACGCCATCGATGCGATCGATTCGGCGGCGGGCCGGCCGACGTAAGGTTCGAGAAGCGACGCGAGGCCGCGCGCGGGCTCCTTTACCAAATCGGAGGCACTTCGAGCGAGCACAGCGGCCCAGCGCGGCACGGCGGCGCCGTCGTCGTTCTTGGACGCCTCCAGTAGAACAGAAGCGTCGACGGCCACCAGCACCTCCAAATTCGAGTCGTCCGTGTCCTCTTGCTCTTCGGTCTCGACCGACGCCCAGAAGGCGCTTCTCGACACTTTTGCCGCGGCGATGGCGTGTTCCGCCGACGACGGCGCGCCGAGCCCCCTCCTATGGTCGTGGTGGGCTCTTCGCACCAAATCCCCAACATCCAGGTCGACGCGGCCGCACCGCAGATCCAATCTCGCTTTCATCGAGCGACAGTCGACTCGTAACGGCCTTCTCCAGCCGTAGGCGTCCGTCTCCCTTGACAGCAACGTCTCCTTGTTCCTCGCATCCACTAGGGTAGCTAAACAGAGGTCGTGGCCCCGCGCTCGCGCGTCGAGCCGAGCCACGGCCCGCAGAGCCCGATCGCGCGCGCGAGCCACGGCTCGTAACCACGCGAGGCACTCCCTTGCGGAAGACGCTCTGAGTTCTACAGTCTTCGACGCATCCAAACCTCCTAAAGCAAAGCACCGATGATGTAAGGGTGGCGCGTCCACCCCGGCCTCGCCGTGTCTGAGGATAGAGAGGATGTCCGTGACGTGGACGTGGTGCAGTAACCGCCCGTCACTTTCGTTCACGGGGTCGAACACCAGCAAGGATAAATGTGTGAGTAACACGTGCGCGGGGACCCACGCGCCGTTCCTTAAACAGTCCAGGCGGCCTCGCCGCGTGACGCCGGGCAGCGACCTGCGTGGACATCAAATTTTACGTTGTCTCGCCTCATGAGATCACGTCGCCGCGACGCCATCGCCGCGACGCCATCGCCGCGACGGCGTTACGGCGCCTTCCTCCTGGATCACCGCGTCGACCTCCACGCCATCGACGCGACACCTGCTCACCGCTCGACGGAACCAGCGCGGCCACGCCTGGTTGATTTCCACACCGGCAGCGACTGCGGGTCGCCCAGAGGATACACCCGTCGTTGCGACGTGACCGAATCTCTATTGAAGAGGCCCCTTTGTACAGGAGCTCTATCAGCTGTGGTCCAGGGGCCCTTTTTGTCGAGCTCGAGGAAACTCCTCACGGCCTTCTGGCAGGCTAGAGGGAGGTCATCCGTCCTTCTTGTCAACAACTGGAGCCACGCGTCCAGCTGTTGGGACTGGTCTGAAGCTTGTCTTGGCGTCGGCCGCAAGCCTAATCTTTGACCCCGAATCTGCTTCGGGAAGCGATCCCTCGCCGCATATAAAACACCACCATCATCCCGCAACCGCTCGTGCAACCGCCGGCACTGCTCGTAGGTCACGCCCAACGTTCTTTCGGTCGGACCGCTCGACGCCCGGACGACGAACGTCGCGACCGTGCCGTTGACGGCGTAGCGCTCGACGCGCGCCTCGATGGATGTCGTTTCTTCTTCTTTCGGCGACTGGGGCTCGGCTTCGAGGAAGCGCGCTTCCATCCGTCTTTGGCAGCTTTGTGGCTGCTCCTGATCTAGCCCCGTGCCGCAGCTTTTCTTCGTCCAGACCGCTTCGTGTGATTGATAAGGTGATGAAACCTGCTCGCCAGCGTCTGAGGAGCGCTTGCGGCACAGATCTCGGCGCGAAACTGCAAATTCGATGCGTAGCTAGCGGTCAGTAAGACACTAGCAAGGCAAGCATTCACGGCATACACTTGTCAAAAGCGCTCCCCGTCGCCTTGACATTGTTGATTGTTCGCTTTATGTAAGGTGATCGCGCCAGCCATCTCTCGACGAGAGTACGACGCCTGAACTCAATCAATTTGTCTCTTCTCTTCCTGGTAAATATTTGCACCAGCACTTGTTGCTGAGCACACTGAAACGTTATCACCATGCGTCGACGCCGATCAACGCGCTCCGTCATCAAACTCCTCGCAGCCGCGGCGGTAGCGACGGCATCCATCGTCAGCCTCGTGCGGCCTCGTGCGGCTTTCGACCCGACCGCGGAATTGCCGCTCTGCGAGGACATCGAGGAGATCGACACGAGGGTGCTCGCCCAGCCGCCAAGGCGAGGTAATGCGCCGGAGCAGCTCATGGACTTCCTCAGGACGTATAAAAACGAGCACCGCCCGGGCGACGAAGACGACGACGACGACGAAAAGGAGCCGGGCCCGGTGGCGGCAGGATTAGACACGTATGCGGGTGAGTGGTACTCCCGCGACGCGGGCGGCACGTTCGTGCTCGCGTTCACGGACAACCCGAAGCCCCACCTCGAGGCGATCCGCTGGCGGCGGCCGCCGGAGACCGGTGACTGGCCCGTCGACGTCGTTCGGGCCCCCCACACCCACTCAGAGCTCAAGGCCGCCGAGAAGAAGGTCGACAAAATGTTCGAAAAGTTGCGCGGTCGCCCAAATTTGAAGAGCTATGCCTACGCTTCCGACCCGCAGCGCAGTCGCGTCGAAATCAGCCTGTCAGGATACACCTTCGAAGATATGGCCGCGATGGCCAACGCGCTCGACGACGAGGCCCACGGAAAGGTCTGTCTCTGGGGGCGCCCGTCGATACGGGTGCCGACGCTTGAGGACCGGTTGCTGGCCCGGTTCGCTCCGATGGCCGACGCCGTCGACGCCGATTCGAAGCCGGTCGGGGTGTGGCTCCGCAATTCCGACGGCTATGGCGGGAGGCAGGGGTTACGCCTCGCCCTCCCCAAAGGCCTCAGAACGGTGGAAATGCGCCTCGACAGGACGAACCCGCCCGACCCGGATTCCACCACCCTGCACCTGCTCGTGAGGCAGAGCGGTTGCGGCAGCGGCAGGAGCGGCGTCGAGCGCATGCCGAAGCCCGAGGTGATCGAGTCCGCCACCGAGATCCGCATCGCCATGGGCGTGATCCCGCCGGATGGCGCGGTGGCGTGTCCAGGCCACCCGCTCGACCCGATCAAGATTGAACTCGCCGCCCCGATCGGCCGGCGGAAGATCGTCGACGGGCTCATAGTGCCCCCGGAGCCCCTCGAGTTCATGCGTCTGCGGAGGGGATCGAGGCGTGAGCTCGATGACGCGTCGACTCGCCGCGACGACGCGGTCCGGCGAAGGCGCCTGGCTCAAGGCGCCACTCCAAAAAGGGGACTCCCTCGACTCCGACCGCATCGGCGCGATGCCGTGACGTCCCCAGGACTGCCGCTCGACCTCTGCCAGGACATTGTTCCGACCTCATACAGCCATGCTGAGCTCACTGAAGCCCAGCAGAGGGTGAGTTCAATGATGAGGCAGTTCTTCGAGAGGAAAAACGATGATACATTAATGGCCGGCTGGTATGTAGGGGGGAGCAATCGCGTCCAGATCGATATTACGTGCCCTGGCCACCCCACCGTCGAGGAGATATCCGCAATGGCCGACGCGCTCGACGACGAGTTCCACGGAATGGTCTGCGTCGAGGGGCCCCTGTGGGACGGCTCAATCCGGCTGCCGACGGTCGACGACCGGTTCGCTCCGATGGCCGACGCCGGCGCTAACCCGCTCGTGGAGTGCGACGACGACGAACGCGTCCCGGATTCAAAGTATACCGGCGACTGCGGGGATGCTCAAGAGGTACGCCTCGTCCTCCCCGACTTCATCGGCGAGGTGGAAATGCAATTCGACCGGCGGAATCCGCCCGACTCGGACTCGACTACGCTGCACCTGCTCGTGACGCAGAAGGCCTGCGCCAGCGGCAGGAGCGGCGTCGAGCGCATGCTGAAGCCCGAGGTGATCGAGTCCGCCACCGAAATTCGAGTCGCGATGGGCGTGATCGCGGGGTGTGGCGGGAGGTGTCCAGGCAACCCCTTCGTCCCGATCACGATCAAGCTCGCCGCCCCGATCGGCCAGCGGAAGATCGTCGACGGGCTCTTTTTGCCCCCGAGGCCCCTATGGCCCAAGAGCCTTAGAATCGCCCGGCCCTATCGGCGGAATCTCGTTATCTATGCCTTGGCGTTCGCGCTGGTAGTGCTTGCGATGGCGAGGGCGGCGATGGCGGTGCGGCGATGGCGACGCGCGAACGCGGAGGTGTGGCACTGGCGGCGCGCGCGAGATCATACCTCCTAAGTCCCCCGACACACACGCCACCGCGTAAGCATCAAAAAAACAGTAACCGCCATTGAATGAGTCATTACAGGGTCTTGTCGATGTGGGGGGCGCGAGGGAAGGGGTGGCGGCGCGCGCGACTGGCTCGCGCACGAAATGCCGGGAGGGGGTATGGGGAGATTCCTGATTTTTTTTCTGTTCACCGGCGGCCGTACATGGCGATGTGCGCATCAAAAAATTCGATGACGTGCTTCAGCTGCCACTGGCACTTCTTGAAATCACGCATCGCCTCCAAGGCGCCGGCCTCGTCGCCGGCTAACCGCCTCTTGACCGCTTCTTGCCGATTGACGCAGATGGCCCGCCGCAGGTCGTCGCGCAGGTCGTAGGGTCGGGCGCGTCTATGTACATCCACCAACGCGCCGAGCTCGCTCCAGACGTTTCTGTCCAGAGCGGCCACGAGCGCGTCGAACAAGCCTCGCCGGACGAACTCGTCCGTCGCGTCCGCGAGCTCCGAGCACCGGCCCAATTCCACGGGGCCCAGCGCGCGCCGCTCTTCCAGGCGCACCAGCAGGGCATCGAGGGCCTCCGTCGTCGGCGGCGGGCTCGACGCGGGCACGGACGTGTTGCTGTCGTCCGAGACCGTCGGTAACGTCTCGTCGGGCGCGGCGCCCGGCGCCGCGCGCCGCATGTCGTCCGCGCTCACAACTCTTCGCATGTCGTCGGCGCCGCGCAGCCGTCGCCCGTGCTCCTTGCCCTTGGGCGAGCCGTCGAACCGGACACCGGTAGAACCAACGTTCTGGCCCTCCTCCAGATTATTGGAGGACGACACGCGCCGCAGCTTGCGCGTGGACTCCTCCTCGAGCAGCTCGTCGAGCGCGCTCGACGAGAGCGACACGCGCTTGAGGTAGGCGGCCGCGAGGTGGACGTCGAGCTCGCTCATGGTGTTATGTGCAGGCGGCGGGGCTATTCTATGTTCAAATATGTACCGCTGCCGCGTCGCGTCCCAAAAATCGCTCGTTGATCCTCAGAGCTGATTTTTATTGATTTCTACTGCGGCGGCGCGTCTCCGCGCGCGGCAATTGCACAGGAGTACCGCTGGGATACTGCGAATGCCCTGATGAGGCGCGCCAGCTATGACAGCCCCGCAGGATGGAGAACCAAAAACGCGCATCCGCCGCCGGCCAGAGCATCGGTGGCATTGGCCTACGTAGCACGGAATTTGCAGCCTCAAGCCGCGCGAAAGGAACTCCAGCGCTCTTAGGGAGCCCTGAGGAGCCCTCCTAGACGCGCCGCGAGGGCTGCCAGAGCCAAAGACCAGGGAGAGCCCCATCTTCCAAATTCAAACCGCACGCGTCACGGCCCCAACGAGAGGACGTCCCGCAGCACTCCGAGCGCTCCCGGGACGCCCCGTCGCCGCGCGGGCGCTGCGCCAAGTCCAAGCCTGGTGGCCTGCAATATTTTAGACAGCCGCACCGAGCGCGCGCTTGGAGCCGCAGGCTTCGGCCTCTGTCGCGCAAACGCGTCCTCGTGTGACTGGTGGGCACGCCGCGGCGCGCGGTCGGGGCATGGGCGCGCATTCACGAAGTTTGCTGCTGCTGGTGGCTGCCCCGCTGGCCGTGCAGGCGGCGGGCGGCGTGCGCGCGGCCGCGGGGCTGCGCACGGCGGCGCACCGAGCGGCCAGAGACGTCGGGGCAGCGAAACGGGCGGGAAACCCGGCAGTGGCCGCCGGCGCGACGACGGCGCCCGCCGCGCGAGAGGCAGCGGCGACGCCGACGCCGACGCAGCGCGTCCTCGACGCGATGCGTTTGTCGCTGCAAAGGTGGGATAAAGTAGAGACGAAGCAAGGGGCCCAGGACTACGTCCGCGACATATTGAGCCCCGCGAAGCGCGGCGCGTTAGGCCGCATTCTCATCTTAAATGGCCGCGTCTTCGCGAACGAAGAAGGCGGCAAGGTCCAACAACATTTAACCATGGTCTCACGGCCGTCCGCGAAAGGCATTCCAAAGTAAAAAACGTGGCCTACCTCCACAACTCGGAAGCCGCCCGGGAGCTGCCTCGAGAATAAAAAAGGCGAGCTTTTGCCAACCACGCTCATCGCAAAAAAGTACTCCTCGAAGGAATGTGGCGTGTTAGTGCCGAACCCCTACTTCGGCGACCTGGACCATTGGTCAAATGTGGCGCAGCTGTTGGAGGACGCGTCGCGGAAGCACCCCTACTGGAAGCGCGATCCCAGAGCTTCTGGCGCGGCCATATTAGATGGAGGAACAAGGACTGCGACCACGAGTCCGGGAATATTGCCCGTTTCTTGGGGACGCTGTTGACCTTGCGCCACCCGGACCAATTTGACGTGAAGGTGCGGCATCTGGAGGCAAGAAAGCGCATCTGGACGAACGCGACGGCCCTCCATGCGACAAAATGCAAGGACGGCGCCGCAAAGTACCCCTTTCGTATTGATGGCCTAGACGGGCTCGTGCAGCGCCTCTCGGAGGCCCAGGACGTGAGTTGGGTCAATCCCGTCGACTACGCGCGTTATAAAATCCTGGCGCACTTCCCCGGCGGCACGACGGGGTCCTACAGTCGGAACCTCAACCACCTCTGGGCCACCGGCTCGACCGTCATGATCTGGGACCACCCGGCCCAGGAGCACTACTATGCTGGTTTAGAAGAAGGTCGAACGCACCTCGTCTTCAACGCGACGACCGCCGTCGAGGTCGCGAAACAGATCACGGACAACTACCGCCTCGCGCGCCGCCTCCGGGAAGGCGCCGCGGACGTGCAGCGGGAGTTGGTCTGCGCCGACTGCCTGCACGGCTTTTTGCTGGAGACGCTGAAAGCGTTCCGGGCGCACTTCTCAACAAATCTCGCGCTCGACGATGTTGAGACGGCGCGCGCGACGCTGAAAGGGGTCGAGTGCGGGGACTTCGTCGAGTACGTCTCCCACGGGGTTGTGGAGAAGGTTCCCCCCTCAAACGTGAAGGCGGGCCCGGGCGAGGACCAGTCTTGCGTCGATCTGGTCGCCGCCGCCTTCGCGCCTTCTTGAATTCATCTTCCACGGCGCGGCGACCGCGGTTACGTGTCGCGTCGATGGCGTGGCGGGCGTGTATGTAATTAACTAACTTTGTGACTCCTTACTCCGTCCGCGCCCGCTTCCGCGAAGACGGCGCGCGGAACGACGCGCAGTACATGTCTTTGTTGGGAGACACGTTGCGCACCCAGCGCACGGCGAAGCCCTGTTCGGCAATTTGGGAAGCGTCGCGCGCCGCCGGCGACGGCAGGAGCTTGTCCGGAATTGGTAATGACGCCCCGACAGCCTTGACACACCGCGCGTGGACGTCGGACATGGCGTCGACATCATTCCTAGACTTCCCGAAGCAGTAGCAGTGGACGATAGGTGCCTCACCAGTAAAGTCGCGAAACACGTCCAGCAATTCAATTCCAGTGGCAGGTAAGTTGTAGATGCAGTGCGTCGGTCGCCAGTCCGTTATACTTCTAAGAAAACTCCGCGCGCAGGACGGCTCCGAAATCTGCAGCTGACATTTATTTAACCGGGCGTTCTCCCGCAAAAAATCGATTGCTTTCGGATTCAAGTCGTTGGCATAGCAAGCGACGCCTCGTTTCGACAAGGGTATAGAAAAGGGCCCGACGCCGCACGTGCAGTCGGCAACTCTAGCGTCCCGCGGGATCGTCGCAGATAAACGCGCATGCTCCGATTGCAGCCGCGAGTTCCAGTACACGTCCCGCACGTCGAACCTAAATACACAGTCCTGCTCCCTGAGCTCCACTTGCGTTGAAGGATCTCCTCCTAAAACTTCTAGCTCATAGGTGCGGTACTCCGTAGCGATCTCGCCTACTTTGTTGACCACTGTGCGCACGTTCGCGACCTTATCCAGCAAAACCTCCCCTATGAGCGCTTTATAAGGATCGTGCTCCGGCCGCAGATTCAAGTGGGCCACATGACCCACATGTTCAAAAGCCGATGGTGTTGGTATTGATGCTGGTAGCAGCTTCCGCAGCACTTCCTCGGCCGTGAAGTGGTCGTAGGCCAGCGTAATTTGGTGGGTTGTCGGCTGCGCCTCGCCCTCGTCCAAAGCTTTCCGCAAGAACTGAGCGGCCTCTTCGGGGAGAGCGGACGCGGGGTCGTCTCGCGGGAGTTGGCGCGACAGCAAGATCTTCTTTTGTGAAGCGTCGTCTACCGATGCCACAGTTCTATACCGAGGCACGTCCACGAGATGTCTTCTAAGTGCCTTGACGTAGGCGCTCGTGCGCTTGGCCGGCACGAGTAGCGCGGGCACCTCGTGCGTCTCGCTTATCGCCTCTCTGTTGAAACTCATGCGGCGCGTGAGTCGCGGGCCGCGCCGCGCGGCGGCGGCGAGGAGGGCGAGCGCCAGGACCGCCAGGGCCTGGCTGCTCTCTGTGTGGCTGCAGGCTGGAGGCACGCGTTCCGGGCGTGAGCGCTGGCCAATTGTGGCACGTATGCGACGAATGCCAGCCTCTGCGCTAGATCTTGGCACCCTGCGCGCGCGCACGAGCCCTAATTGCTGCTCAGTGTGCGCCTCCCTCAGATGCCTGCTGCAGCGGCCAGCGGTGCGCAATTAATCGCAAACTCGAGACAGGGTTGCGTCAGCGCTCGTATTGGGACACCGCTCGCGGTGACACGCCAGCTCACGGGCTCTCGAGCCGCGTGCGGTGCACCAAAGGACGCTACTCAGGCGCTGCTATTGCTCACGCCTAACTCGCGCGACGCCGCCGGACGTATCGATGCGCCTCGTCGCGACGGCGCTGGCCGCGAGCGCGCTGCGGCCGACGCCGACGCTGCAGCCACAAGCGTCGGGCCTCTACGCGCACCTGCCCTTTTGCCGGCGGCGGTGCTTCTACTGCGACTTTCCAGTGGTGGTCGCCGGCGACGCCGTGAAGGAGGACCGCGTCGCGCACTATGTCTCATTGCTCGAGCGGGAACTATCAAAGCAACCACGGTCCTCAAAACCACTCGCAACAGTTTACCTCGGGGGCGGCACTCCGTCTCTGGTAGAACCGCGGTTCATCAAGCAATTGCTCGATGCGATTGATGCGAAGCACGGCATCTCTAGTAAAGCGGAAATTACATTAGAATGCGACCCGGGCACGTTTGATGCGGCCAAACTACAAAAATATGTGGACGCCGGCGTTACACGCGTCTCATTGGGTTGCCAATCGTTCGACGATGAAGCGCTGGAGGCGGCGGGCCGGGCGCATCGGAGGCAGGACGCTCTCGATGCTGTGCAGGCGGTGAAGCGTGTTGGTCCTAGACATGGCTGGAGCCTGGATCTGATTTCCGGGCTGCCCGGGACGACACCAGAAGGTTGGATGGAGACGTTGCACGAGGCTCATTCCTTAAATCCGCCCCACGTCTCGTCCTACGACCTGCAGGTCGAGGAGGGCACGGCGTTCGGGAAGTGGTACAGTGATGGCGAATCAAATGGCCGGCCACCTTTACCACAAGACGAAGAATCGGCGGACGCCTACCGCGTTGCTTCCTCATTCTGGCGCTCGCGTGGGTATCTCCACTACGAGGTGTCGTCCTACGCTCGCACTGAAGGTGAAAAATCACGACATAATTCGGCTTATTGGAAGCCGCGGGCGTCGTGGCTTGGTTTAGGGCTCGGCGCGGCCTCGTCGGAGCAAGGCGCCCGGTTCTCGAGACCTCGCAAAATGAAGGATTATGAAGCGTGGGTCGCGGACGGTGCTATCGTACCTGAGTCGTCGCCTCCACACGGTGCCGACGCGCTCGAGGACGAGCTGCTGACATCGTTGAGGACGGCGGCGGGCATCGACCTGACGCGTGTTCGTGACGTCTACAGTTCGGAATATGAGCGGGCCGTGCGCCGCGGGGCGCAAGAAGCGATCGAGTTGGGCCTCGCGGTCGTCGAGGGAGAGGTGCTGAAGCTGACGGACCCGGACGGGTTCCTGTTCTCGAACTACGCGCTTGCCGCTGTTTTTGGAGAGGTGGGGGATGTGTGTGTGTAACTTTTTGTGTTTAAAAATTTGAAACCCGTTTATATGAGTTTTGGGCGGGCGGCGGCAATTTAAGCATTTTAGGCGCAAGCTTGGTCGACGGGCACGCTGGGCTCCAGGGAAGGGGCATCGGTACGTCAGCATCGTCCACAGCCTCTCCTGCCGCGCTGCGCTTCATCTCTGCGCGACTCCGAGCCGCATAAGAGCGTCCTTGCACGGGCGCCAATTTGCTGCAAGAGCACGCGCGTAGACGCCGACGCGCCCATTCGCTGCCAGCGCACGCGCGCATTTGACCAAGGCACGGAAGCACTGCCGCAAGCGCCCGACGACACACAATGCCGCCCCGCAAGAAACGCTCCGCCTCGGCCCCGCCGAAAGGCTCTGAAGCCTCGCCCTTAAAGAAGGCCGCCATCGAGGCGATCACCTGTCCGATTACACGCCAATTGGTCGTCGATCCTGTAGTTGCGGAAGATGAAAATACCTACGAAAGTGCGGCCATCCGCCAGTGGCTCCAGTCCAATTATAGAAGTCCGATGACCAATGAAAGGATGGGCGATCGACTGACGCCGAACAGACACGCGCGGCTGATGGTCGAGGCCGCCGTCAAGGAGGGCGCCGTGCCTTCGGAGGACGCGGCCCAGTGGCACATTTCGTCGGCGAAATTATTGGCGTCGGGCGACGTGCCCGGCGGCATGTCCTCTGCCATAGAGCATCTGCGCGAGGCGCCCAAGACGCCAGAAACTGATCTACTGTTGAGGTGTGCTACTCTACGCACTCAAATGGATTCGCTGCGAAACGAGGCCGCTTCGCTCGACGTGCAGGGCGTCGACGCCTTCTTTACGATGCCAGCGCAACCTCGGGCGGACGGCTGGCGGCCGCCGGCGGGCTGGCGGCCGTTGGAACGCTTCGACGATACGTTGGATGGCGCTTTGGTCCGAGTCATACCAGATAGAGACGAATTCCAGCGACTGTGTGAACGACCGGCGCCGGGCGCCGTCGAGGCTGTGGAATGGTGCGACGACATGGAGGCCATGTGCGGGCGCCACTACGCGATCGAGGCGGTCTACTCCAATTCCTGTGGCTACGAGCTGACCAAATCAGATACCGATGATACCTTCGCGGTGCCCTTCGACGCGTGCATGTTCGTGTCGCGCGATACCTCTCCGGAATTCCGGGAGCGGTTCGACGTGTACATCTGAGTAACTATCTTACACATCTTGATATTTTGTTCGTCGTCGTGGTGGACTCCCGGGAATGACGGGGTGCTTCGCCTGCCCTCGCTCGACGGTGATGCGCTCGCCGGCCGCGTAGGAGAAAAGAGCCGCAAACACAAAGAACACTGCCGACAGGAGCCATATACTGGCACCATTCAAGAACGTTTCCGTCGTGTTGAACAACGCCAGATAAATGCCCAATGCTGCAACGGACCCAAGCGTCGCGATCGCGTACAGCGCGCCCTGCAGATGGCCCTGCTTTCCTGGAGCTATATCGGGCGTGAGGAGCGCGAGGATCGCGGGGTACACACCACCGCCCGCCGTCGCGAGGATCGATAGACCGATGGCCGACGCGACCGTCGGTGAGGCCAAGCCCTCGAGCACACAACCGACCGCCGCGCTGAAGAGCATTAGAGCGATGGACTTCGCGTACCTTAACGACGAAGGGTAGAGTAATCGAGAGCCTATCAAAGCTCCTACCCCGGGTGAAATGGTGAACACCGCCAGATATACAGCAGCGGCCTGGGCGGACCAGTCGTACTTCGCCTGGCCCCAGAAGACGCACAGGTCCGTCACTCCTGTTAATGCGAAATATTGTAAGACATAAGAAGCAGTCAAATAGGTCGACCGCGTATCTCGCAACACCATAGCGACTGCTTGGGTTTGCGCCTTAACGGCGACCATAGCGGAGTCCAGCGCCTCCGCGTAGGCGAAGGGTTTACTCGACGGCGCCGTCTCCGGCAGGTACGCGTACACAATCAGCGCCCCAACCAACTGGAAGAAGCCGCACGACACGATAGCTAACCATGATGGTAATATAGCCCATAAACCATATCCGACACCGTAGCCTACTACTTCACCAGCACCAGCGACGAACCATAGGGCCGTGACGGCGACCGCGAGTTCCTGGCGCACTTCCCCATCCAATGTTTCTGAAGCCGGCGTCGCGATGCGACGAAACAACCGCATGATCAGAATATCGTCCTCGCCGCCCGGCGGGGCTCCGTTGCTCACGCAGTCCACCAGTATTGTGATACTCACGGCCCACGTACAGCTAAAACAGCCCTGGATAAATCCAGTAATAGCCCACCAGTACAAGTTCGGCCAGAATAACACCAGGAACACGACCGTGATGAGCATTTGGCACACCACAAAAACCGGCCGTCGCCCGGCCTGGTCCGTGGCCGCGCCCAGGATAGGCGTGCAGAGGACCTGGCCGATCGAGTACGCCGCCCACTCGGCCGTGGCCACGTTCGCCGCCGCGGCTGTCGACATGAAGAGCGCGAGGTAGAAGGGCGATACTACGGAGTAGGCGCCCCACGCGACCTTGTGCAGGAACTGGCTCGCGTAGACGCACCACCGCGCGTGGCGTAGCTCTCGTGCTTTTTCGGGCGTCAGTTTGTTATGCCTCGCGCGGTCGTAGGCCTCCTCGACGGAGTCGCCGAGGAGGGCCGCCGCCTCGTCGGCCATGGCGTCCTCCCGCTGGGCTACAGAGGGCCCAAGCTGCTCCTAAACAATGATGCGCGGGAGTCGCGTCGACGGCGTGCGGCGGGGCAGCCCCAGGGCCGCGGCGGATGCTCTTAAACTGCGTTCGAGGCTGCCAGTAGCGTGCCTACGGCAAGCGCTCGTCGCGGAGCGGAGGTGGAAAGCTGCTTTTCTCGTGTGGCTAAATGGCAGGCAGCCCGTCGTAGGGCCCTTGAGAGGGGTCCATGCGCCCTTCGGAGTTATCTTTAGTCGACTGCAGCTGCGTGCGGGTATCGCGAAGCTTCGGGTCTCACCATGAGTCAGGCCGCGTGCATCTGCTGCTAAACGCTGCCCAAGATGGCGACCGTTGACCGGGACAATTACAAGCTAGATTCGTGGTGTTTCCACGTTAAAGACGCCGCGCGTGATGGCCGCACACAATATGTGTTGGAGCAGCTTGAGAGGCACGGCCTGAGAGACACTGCATGTAACATCCTCCTTACGTGCTGTGCCGCCGGATCAATCAGATCAGACCACGTCGACCTAGCCCGCGCGCTCCTTGACCGGGGAGCGGATCCGAACCTGCGCGGCAGAGCATTGACGCCGCTGAATTATGCAGCCCGAGGCCTCGGTACTGGCAGCGTCGATATGGTCGCACTCCTCCTCGATGCGGGTGGAAGGGTTGCGACAAACTCTTCGGGCACTTCTCCACTCGTGTCCGCGATTCGTGGTTTCGAGGCCTCGGAGTGCCATCTCAATTGTCGGAGAATCGTGCAAATGCTACTGCGCGCCGGCGCGCCGCTCTCTGGGCTAATCGTAGATCAACTCGAGAGAGTTCGCCCCGGGGAAATCTGCGAGCATTTTCTCGCGACCAGACAACTGATCCTCGACGTACACGTAGCCGGGAGCCCGCGAGCCTACAGGATGCTGCGGCGAAAACAGGTCTTACTCCTACGCAGCCTCGCGCTCAAAGGCCGCGCCGAGCCCCGCGACGCCCGGATGACGTTCCTCGTGGAGTCCCCAAACGAGATCGCCTGGAAGGTCCTCGAGTACTGGCGCACGGAGCTAGACTGTTAACTGTATGTTTAGAAGGGCCAGTCCCCCTCCACCGCGACCCGCGGTCGCGCCTCCACCGCTGGGGGAGGCGTCGGCGGCGCCGCGTTCTCGTCGACGCAAGCTACTGAAGTCTCCCGCGCCGCGTCCCAGACGACGGCCGCGCGCGCGCCCCGCGCCGCCGTCACCAACCGCTGACCGTCGGCGAGGAACGCCAGCGCGTGTGCCTCGTACGCCGCCTCGCCTCTAAATGAACCGCGCGCCTCGCCCGCGCCCCTCCGCAGTTCTAGACCGTCGTCGTCGGCCACGGCGACGACGCCCTTCATGTTCGACGCCACGCACCTTCCCTCGGCAAAGCCGCTGCGCCAGGCCCACGGTTCAGGACCGGGCAGGTCCTCGACCCGAAATAACCGCCGCGTCCGCCGCCCGTCGAGCCGCCAGTAGTCCACAACCCCATCATCTCCTCGCGTCCTGAACACTAACCGACGCTTGGCGTCTCTCCCAAAGTCGGCCGCTATCACACAAGCACCGGACCCGCTCCTGAGTGAAGCCAAAGCTCTTTCTTCGTCTAGGACCACGACGTCGCCTCGGCGAGAACAGGCCGCTATCAGCTTCGAATCCGGCGACGCACTGATCGAAGTCACGGGGCACTTGAAGACGTTGTGGGTTCGTACGATATCTAGGGACGAGGCGTCCAATATGGAAACGGTGCCCTGGTCACTCCCGACGAACAAGTACCGCCCCTTCTCGTCGTATTTTATAGCAGAACCACAACTTTCCAGGGAAGTATGACGCAGTTTTGAGCCCTGGTCCGCGTCCCAGGTGATGACTCTGCTATCGGAACCGCACGTCGCGAAGACACTTTGTGAAGGGTGCGCCGCGAGGCATCTTATCGTATCAAAATGACCGCTCACGACGACAGCAGCGACCTTCGATTGATCCACAGTCTTCGCCGGTGAGCGGCAGATACTCTTTTTGTCGTCGGCCCCGGGCACGCAAGTGAGTACGGTACCCCGCTCCGTCGCACATAAAGCGTAGTCGTCCTCAGAATCATCAATGAGACAGCACTTGACCACGGTGCCGTTCTTCAACAGCCGGCAGCGCCCCGCGCTCGACAACTGCTCGCCGGCCCACCTTCTGACGCACCCGTCGCTGCCCGACGTGACCGCAACACATAAAGAGCCCCTTTGGACAGCATCTATAGAAGCCACAGAACCTTCATGGGCCGCGAAGGTTGCCACTTCATGTTTCTCTCGGAAGACGCGGACGCGCCCATCCGTACCAGCCACTAAACACGTTTTTGCGGAGCGCGGGTCGAAGGCCACGCAAGTAAATGCTGACGGTCTTTTAGCGTTCGGCGGGAAGCGTGCTTCACTACGTTTGAGACCACCACCCTTCCGGGCCCGAACCCACAGCGATCCTAACCTCCGAAGGGCCTTAGTAGTCTTAGGTCTTCTTGGAAAGGGCTGGAAGGGCCCTTCGGGCCCTTCGGGCCCTCCGGGCCCGAACCCACAGCGATCCTAACCTCCGAAGAGGCTTAGTAGTCTAAGGTTTTCTTGGAAAGGGCTGGAAGGGCCCTTCGGGCCCTTCGGGCCCTCCGGGCCCGAACCCACAGCGATCCTAACCTCCGAAGGGGCTTAGTAGTCTAAGGTTTTCTTGGAAAGGGCTGGAAGGGCCCTTCGGGCCCTTCGGGCCCTCCGGGCCCGAACCCACAGCGATCCTAACCTCCGAAGAGGCTTAGTAGTCTAAGGTTTTCTTGGAAAGGGCTGGAAGGGCCCTTCGGGCCCTTCGGGCCCTCCGGGCCCGAACCCACAGTGATCCTAACCTCCGAAGGGGCTTAGTAGTCTTAGGTTTTCTTGGAAAGGGCTGGAAGGGCCCTTCGGGCCCTTCGGGCCCTCCGGGCCCGAACCCACAGTGATCCTAACCTCCGAAGGGGCTTAGTAGTCTTAGGTTTTCTTGGAAAGGGCTGGAAGGGCCCTTCGGGCCCTTCGGGCCCTCCGGGCCCGAACCCACAGTGATCCTAACCTCCGAAGGGGCTTAGTAGTCTTAGGTATTCTTGGAAAGGGCTGGAAGGGCCCTTCGGGCCCTCCGGGCCCTCCGGGCCCGAACCCATCCGAAAGGGCTTAGTAGTCTTAGGTTTTCTTCTGCACTTGGTAACTGACGGTCACCAGCATCACTGGCTTGCCGCCCGGGTCCCGCACCGCGTACCCCAAAGCATTAACAACAACAACTTTTACTCGAGCAACACCAACGCATCGCCTCTCTGCATTCGCCCGCGTAGTACCATCTCGTCAATACCCCGCGTTGAGTTGCCGTAGGAAACTCTATTTGTGTTTTCTGGATAAGTAGCCTCCGCCAGCAACAGAGCGCCTGCTGCGAACGGAACTTGTGACACCGCGAACAACACCGCGAGAGACGACGGCTCCGCAATTAAATCAATAACTCCGAAAGCCAAGCAAGCACACATGAACGCTGCGAACGCCCACGCCCCGGCCACAACGTCCGTCTCGGCGTAGCGCGAGTCTCGCAAAACCGAAAACGACTCACGGAGTTTCGTGCTTCCCGCACCGCCGTTTTGAGCGAGTGAATCGGGTAAAGCACCATACACGAGAAGTCCCGTCGCACCCACAATGTAGACACCGGCGACTGCATATAAGATAGGCACGACGTCCCCCGGATGCGCTGCGATAGCAGCCGCCGCGCCAGCAAGAAATGTCGGCGCACCTACGCCAAGGCCGTACGCTCCAACTAACACGGCGCTGTCGGTACAGTAGCGCTCTACAAAGACCAGTGCACCGCGGCGCAGACCTCCATCAGCGGCATCGGCCTCTGCCTTCTTTGCGAGCGCGAGGACGTTTTCAGGATAGGATCCCTGCACCAGAGCTCCTGATCCCAGCAGCCAGAGCAATGCGGATGCCAGGTAAAGCTGATTGGGCAGTACATCAATCGAGTCCGCCGCAGCGACCACCACGAAGCAGTAAATCACGTACAGGACACCGCCGAGCACGAGCAGCGCGCTGGCGACCTACGCGTGGATCTGAGTTGTGGATGCGCGCAGTCGACGCAAATATTGATTGATTGACACGGACAGCGACCTGTTGATCAGTCCCGACGTGCCGCGCACGCCACCTTTCAAACCACGGACGCGCGGCTGCATCGCGAAGGCGCGCGTCGAGCGTCGCTTCCGCAGCAGCGCGCCGAGCAGCGGCGACCTCGGCACCGCCGACCGCGACGGCACGCGTATTCCTTAGTTTCACTTCGACGGCGTCGAAGAGTGGTTCGCTTGCCGATGCGACGCTCAAGCTGCCCGAAATCCTCAGTCGTCTGGTCGCCACAGCCGCCGCCGACGAATACTTCTCGTCCATCAGCGCCTCGAAGACCTGTTCGCTTGCGTACGTAACACACGCGTCCACCGCAGGCCGCTCGAGGCAGCTCTCGATCTCGACGGCAACGCTGCACGAAGAGTCGACAGTGACGATAGTCCAGGACGCGTCTCTACCCACACGAAACGCGAGCCGTCGGTCCGCCAGCGTTTGGGGCGCCTCCAGGCCCATCATCGCTTCCCAGCACGTAACGCTCAGCGACGAATCGCGCTCGAGGAGCGACAGCGGCGGCGTCTCGGAGGGCTCGGTGTTTGGTTGTCGCCGCCGTCGTCGAAACCAGCTCGCCACGCGCTGGCGCTTGCCCGTGCGCGCGGCTTGAGCAATCAGTGCGGACGACGCACGTCGCGGCGGCTGCACGAGGCCATGAGTGCTGTGCTGCAAAAGCAGTGTGAGTAGTTGCAACCGCATGACGAGTGCCACCGCTGCGTGTAGCGCTGTATTGGGATGATATATTTCAAATCATTACTGCAGAATCGCCTGTGCACTCGCGCAGAGCCGAGTCCGTGCAAAAATGCTGTAAACCCCGAGCCTGCACAGCTGCATGCATGCGGTTTTGGCACGCGTGAGCCAGCATAGATCAAAAAGCGAGGCTGAGCGGTCGCGCTACAGTCCTATCAGCTGATCCCAGCAGTTCACCAGAGTCGGCACGACCTTTGCACGCTATGCGATGCTGCCTGGTGCTTGCGCTGGCCAATGCACTGCTGCCGCCGACAACACATGTGCGCAGCAGACACTGGCTGTACGCCGAGCGCCGCGTCTGGCAGTCTCGCAAGCTCGGATCGATCGACGCGCTCCAACTCGCGACCGCTCCAATTGACGACGCTGCCGCGGACGCCTGCACGATCGCGGTGCGCGCCATTGGTCTGAATTACGCAGATATCTTCTCCGTGCTTGGTCTCTACAGCGCTGCCAACGAAGTGCTCGCGGCGGCGCCGACAAGCAGCGGCTTCGTGCCAGGGCTAGAATTCGCGGGCGTCGTCGAGGACGCGGGCCCGGAGGCTCCGTACAAAAGCGGCGACCGCGTCTTCGGCTTCACGCGCTTCGGCGCCTACGCCGACCGCCTCACGCAGCGCGCGGCGTTCCTGAGGAAGATCCCGGACGGCTGGTCCTTCGCCGAGGCCGCGTCAGTTATGGTACAAGGGATGACGGCTTACTACGGCCTCGTCGAGCTCGGTAACGCGAAAAAGGGCTCGCGCGTCCTCGTCGAATCGGCTGCCGGTGGGGTCGGCCTGCAGACGCTCGAGATCTGCGCAAAGCTCGGCTGCCGCGCCGCCGCGGTCGTCGGCTCGGATGCGAAGGCGGACGTCGTGCGCGCGAGGCATCCCGAAGTCAAGGACATAATCGTTCGGGAATCCACGCCTGACGCCGCGTACCGTGCCGCGCTCGACTCATTCGGCTTGATCGACGTCGTCATGGAGTCGCTGGGAGGCCCGTGGTTCGACGAGGGACTGTCGCGCCTCGCGCCTCGCGGCAGGCTGATCCACTTTGGAGCGACGGCCGCCTACGGTGCGGCACGCGGCGGCCTGCTCAAGTGGCCGGGCCTTGTCGCGGCCTACTTGCGACGGCCACGCGTCGATCCCGGGGAGCTGACGTCGACGAATCGAGCGGTCTTTGGCTTCAATTTAATCTGGCTGACGGGTGAGGAAGATTACTTGGCAGAGGTCCTCGACGGCATGGCCGGCGTGCTCCTCGACCGGCCACCACTCGTCGGCCGGACCTTCGCCTTCGACGCGCTCCCCGACGCGCTCCGTCACCTGCAGAGCGGGTCCTCAACAGGAAAAGTCGTCGTTGTTGTAGAGTAGTTGTGTGTTTGACTTTACAAAATTAAAAATCCTCCAGCACGCCTCCCGTGGTCCGGACGTGGTGGATCTTCGTGGGCAGCAGGTGGATCATCTGCTCGCAGAGGTCCAGCTCCCGCGCGAAGAAGTCCTCCGGCAAATTGCGGGCCTTCTTCGCCGCCGCCGCGTCGGCGACGCACTGCTTGTAGCGTCGCAGCGAGTCCTCGGCGTGGCGCACGTCGCCCGGGATCGCGACGAAGCGCTTGCCCCGGAGCCGCGCGGCGACGAACTGCGCGTTCATGTACGCCTCGACGTCCGACTCCGCGAGGCGCTCAATCGCGGACCGCGGCGTGTCGCCCGGCTGCGTCCGCGCGTCGCCCGCGCACTGTTTTAGAAAGTCGTCGAAGACGTCGCACGTTCGATCCTTGAGCGCCTCGAGCGCCTGCTGCCGCTCCCGCAGGGCTTGGCCGGAGTAGCGCCGCAGGCGCTCGGCCTTGGCCTCCACGATGGCCGCCAGGACCTGGGCGACCTCGTAGCCGAGCGTGGCGCGCAGGTCGCGGTACGCATCGGCCTGGAGCGCGTCCCGCAGCGGGTCGAGGCAGGCCACGCGCCGCCGGCGCATCTGCTGGAGCCGCGCGTAGTCCGGCTCTTTCAGACTCACGAGCTTCCAGCACGTCGACTCGAGCCGCGCGAGGTCGACGTGCTCGGTCACAAAGCCGTCCAAAACGTAGTAGCTCCGCGCGCGCCGCAAAGCGCGCAGCGCCGCCCGGAAGGCGAGGCGTAGGTCGCCGCCAATACCGTCCACCAGATCCGGCGACCGCTCCGGCGCGCCGAGCGACCGAAAGTCGGCCGCGAGTGTCGCCGCGGGCGGCTTTGGCGGGGCGGCGCCGTCCTCCACTTCGGCGAGTATCGAGAGCCAGCCGACCTGTGCGTGCGTATTGTGTGAGTGTTGTTTTCTCTCAGTGAGCGTCCTTCTCTGTACAGGTAGCGACGGTGCGACGCGTCGCGATGAAAGACTCCGCCCGACTCGCGTGCGCCTGCGCCCAGCACTTGTGCGCGTCCGCGACGACGCTGCCGCGCGGCTCGTCCGGGTCGTCGTCGACACCGTCGAGCCGCGCCGCGGCGACGCCGGCGCGGCAGCAGCTCATCGCGTCGAGGACGGCGCCCTGGTCCACGAAGAAGCGCGCGAGGCCGACGCAGTTCTTGGCCCAGTCCAGAGGCGTGACGCCGTCGAAGGACGGCGTGGGGCCCACGAGCTGGCGCTCGAGCGTCTGCGCGCAGTAGTTCGCGCTGGCCGCGCCGTCGCCGAGCGACGCGCAGACCTGGGCGAGGTAGTAGATCGTCTTCGTCTCGGCCTCGCGCAGCGTGTCCGCGGAGAAGCCGGCGCCGCCCGGGAGCGACGGCAGGCGCTCGAGCGCCTCGGCGGCCTTGAGGAGCCGAAAGGCGCGGCGCGGCTGCTCGCGGCCCTGCCAGAGCACGGCCGCGCCATTGAGCGCGCGCAGCGCCGCCGCGCCGAGTTCGGCGCCCCGGGCGTGCTTCGGCGCGCCCACCAGGGCCGCGTCGCGGACGCACGCCGCACTCGCTACGGCGATGTCTTCCGCCGTCTCCTCGTCGGCAGCCGCCGCTTGCAGTCGCGCCTCCTCCGATGCGTCCTCGTCGCCGTGGTCGCCCGAGTCGTCGAGCGCCTCGGCGCCGGGCGCCAGCGCCGCGAGCGCGCGCGCGTAGCAGGGGTCCGCCGCGTGCGGCTCCTCGACGTCGTAGCCAATGTCGCCCAGCGCCGCCTCGCACTCGCCGAGCAGGGCGCGGACCCAGGGCGTTGTGGTGCCGGCGCCCGGCAGCGCGGCTTCTAAAACCTGGCAGCGCTCCTGGAGCAGCTTGCGCGCCGCGTACTTGTGCTCGAACGGCGTCTTTTCAGGCGCCGGCAGCACGTTCAGGCGCTCGGCCTCCGCTAGCGTTTCGTCCTGCGCTTTCGCTACGGCGCTCGCATCGAAAGATGCGGCGGCGTTGAGTGCGGCCATTTGTAGTTTCGAGCAAAGGTGCTTACAACCGGTGCTCACAGGTGGATGCACGGCTGCCGGTGCTAAAGGAGAACTACTGTCGAGCCTGCTCACGAACGGTGGCGCTTTATTTCCACCGCTATGGGCAATTTTTGTGTAAGCGAAACCCGTCACCAGAAAACCCGCGTGAGACACGATTGACAGTCTCGATCCACCACGTCCGGGCGGGGGGGAGCCTGCTGGAGGATATTAATTTTGTCAGTCATCATGGTTTCTTATTCGTCATGGGGGCTGAGCATTCTTCAGTTCGAGAAGTACGCCCGCACGCGCAGGTCGCGCCCGTCCAGCTCCGTGCCCTCGAGCGCCTGGACGGCGGCGGCGGCGGCCTCGGAGTAGCGGTACTCGACGACGGCCGAGCCCGAGGGCCGCTGGTTCTTGCCGCGCGTGAGGAGCTCGACGGACGCGACCTCGCCCACGGAGGAGCAGTGCGCGCGGAGCTCGGCCTCCGTCGCGTCGAAGCTCAGGTTCATGACGAAGATCTTGGTCGGGTCCACGACCTTGTCCGCGTCGTTGCGCTGGGTCTTCGCCGGCGCGGCCGCCTTGGTCACGCGCCCCTTGTCCGCGCGGACGCGGATCTCGCGGCCGTCGAAGTCGAGGCCGTCGCACTGCTCGATGGCGTACTTGACCTCGGCGGCGCTGGCGAACTCCACGAGGCCCCAGCCCTGCGAGCGGCCCGCGCGCGACATCTGCACCTCGGCCTTGACGACCTCGCCGTAGCCGCTGAACAGCTCGCGCAGCGTGTCGCCCGTCGTCTCCCAAGAGAGATTACCGACGTGGCACACGCACTGGTTGCCGGCCACGCGCTTCCCGCCGCCGCCGCCCTTGCCCGAGTCGAGGCCCAGGGCCTGCACGGCCTCGTCGAGCGCGTTGCGCAGCTGCACGATGGACCCGCCCGGAATGAGGATGGAGTTCGTCTGCGAGTCGCCGCGCTCCTTGATCTTGAGGTACTTGCCAATGTTGTTCTCTTTGACGTCCACGAAAATCTGCTTGCGGCCCGCCGGGAAGCTCGCCGTGAAGATTTCTTCGTCGTCCATGGTCGGCCTGTGGGGAGCGACTTTTCTTGCACTGTCGCGTGGGTCGCGACCGCGCGAGGCGTCCTCGCCTCTCCAAATGGATGCTCTCTCTGGCTGCTCTTTCTGCTCTCTGCTGCGAGGCGACCGGTAGAAAAACGGCGCGCTCGTACTTAAGGCTGCCGGACGCTGGTTCTCGCCTTGTTTCGGTTGACACGCGCGGCACGGGCAGCCCTTGGTGGGAACAGGATCCAGAGAGGCCGAAAGCCAGTGGCGGGTTTTGCCTTTCGTGACTGGACAGCGCTCTGTGCGGCGCGCAGTCATTGAAGGGGCGAAAAAGTGTTGCTCGTCCGACGGCTCCCGAACGTTCGGGTTCCATGCAATGGAGGCTGCATGCCCCAGCGCCGCAACAGCTCGTTGCAGCGCTGCCAAAGCCACAAATTACCAAAGGGCAGCCCGTTCAGCAGCACCACAAGAAGAAGAAGATGCCGGGACCAAAACAGCGCCACTCCTCGCCCTCGGGCGCCGAGAAAGCAGCAAAAGACCAGAGGCGGCGCGCCACGGCCCCCGCCGCGCCGACGACGATAGACACGGACTCGACACCGTCAACGCCACGGCCTGCGGAGCCGGCCGATGCCGGCGAAAGCGCCTGGGCGAACGGCCGCCTCGTGGAACTGCTCCACGAGGGCGACGGCGCCGCCGCGATCAACCACGTCAACGCGCACGTGGCGACCTGCCCGTCGCTCGCGCGCACGGCCATGGATGCGAAGACGACGCGGTCCGCGCTGCACGTCGCGGCCGCCGCGGGCCAGCCCGCCGTCGTGCGGCGACTCATCGCGGCGGGCGCCGACCCCGCGCGGCGCGACAAATTCGGCAAGACGGCATTGCACGCGGCGTGCGAGCGCGGGCAGGGCAAAGTCGTCAACGCGCTGCTCGAAATCGGCGGCGGCGCCGCCGGCGACGCCGCGCGCGACTCGAAGCTCGCCCAGTTGCTGCGCGCCGGCCCGGCGAAGCAACCCCCGATCCACCTCGCCGCGAAGAACGACGACGCCGCCATCTGCCTACAGCTCCTGAAAGCCGGCGCCCGACCTGACGAGCCCGCGCCGGCCGACGGCCGGACGGCGCTCCACGTCTGCGCGCGCTTCGACTCGGCGCGCTGCGCCGCCGTGCTCCTCGACTGGGCCGCCGACCCGCTGGCAGCGTCGACGGTCCCGCCCTATCACAACCCGCTCCACGTCGCCGCGTCGCACAACGCGGAGCGCGTCGCGCAGCTCCTCGTCGACCGCGGCGGCGACTTTCACGGCCCGACGAAGCCGCCCAAGGGCTACGCCGGGCCCCTTCCGACGCCCTGCGAACTCGCCGTCGCGTGCGGCCACCGCGCGCTGGCCCGGAACTGCGGCGCCGCGGCGCGCGAAAGGCGGGCGCAACAGCACCACGACCTCGAGGAGGCGAACGCCGAGTACAGTCGCGTGGCCGGGCGCATTGCGGCGGCGCGGCGCGAGCGGGACCTGGCCGCGCGCCGCTTCGACGACACGCAGCGGAGCTACGAGATGTACGCGTCCGAGAACGCCGCGGGTATCCGCGCGTCCGTGGGGACGCCCTCAGGGTCGTCTCGGCCGTCGTCGTCCCTGCCTTCGTCTCGGCCGTCTTCCCGGCCGTCGTCGCGGCCGTCTCGGCCTTCCTCTCGGCCGGCGTCTTCTGGCTTGAATCGCTCCTCTGCCTAGTGGTTAATTATGTGTATCTGTATAAAAACACCACTTACAACAAACAGCCGTCGAGAAGAAGGCTCAATCACTCGGCGGAAAGCCCTCGTATTTCGGCAGCCCGTCGCCGTCGAAGGCGTCGCCGACGATGCGCCGCCCATAAAACAAGTGCATCGTCGGCGCGAGAGGCTCTGGCGGCGGCGCGCCCGGCGCCGCGAAGAGCGCGGTCGGCACGAACACGGCGCCGAGCTTGTGGTGCACGCCGCCAACCGGCGCGCCGCACGTCGCACATCTTCTGCGCTCGTAGTGCCGCGACGAGCGGTACGACGCCGTCGCACCGGTCACGACGACGTCTGCCGTTCGGAAGCCGGCTTCGAGCGCGAACGCCGCGCCGTGCATCGCGCGACACGTGTTGCAATGGCAGTACGCGGGCGCGTGCGACGGCGTTACTGATTTCACGTCGATCGTCACGCCGCCGCACGCACATCGGCCACTGAGCTGCGGCGTGCCGCGCGACGACAGTGGTCGCATACGCAGCCAGAGACGCCTCATCAAGTGGCTGTGTGCTTTTGCCTACGCAGCCGTTGGCCTGTGCAAACTGCCCAGATCGGCTGGCAGGACTATAGCGCGATTGCTCAGCCTCCTTTTTTGATCGATGCTGGCTCACGCGGGCAAAAAACAGGCCACAGGCAGCGTAAAACCCGCGAACCCTCGACATTTTGTGGCCGCGGCGACGCGCGAGCCCATTGCTTGCCCCATAAAAGCACCCAACACACGTGGCCCTTGCATAAGAAACAGGAAGCAACAGTCGCCGCGCCATCAAAAGCAACATATGGAGGCGGCCCTCACCCGCAGCGCACAGGGCGGCGACGCCCTGTTCGCCGGCGACGACCCCTTCTCGCCGCCCGCGCCGCCCGTCGCGGCACTCAAAGCAAAAGTCGCCAGCAAACTCCACGCCTACGCCGCAACCCGCCCGGCGCCGGGCGCGGCGCCGACCGGCTGCTCCGACGAAAAGGAGCGGCGCGCGTACGTCGACGAGCTCGCGGCCGCGCTGTCGGGCGCGCGGCGGCGGAAGCGCGCCAAGGGCGCGAAAGCCGAAGCCGAGCCGCCGGCGCCGGCCGAGGGCGGCGCGATCGTCGTGCGCGGCGGCACGGCGACGGCCGGCGCCAAGGGCGGGGCGCTCGCGGTGCCGCTGCGGCGGCGCGCGGCCGCCGTGCCCGTGCCGCAGTGGCATGCGCCCTGGGCGCTCCACGCCGTGGCGAGCGGCCACCTGGGCTGGGTGCGCTGCGTCGCGTTCGACCCCCAAAACCAGTGGTTCGTCACGGGCTCGGCGGACCGCACCATCAAGGTCTGGGACCTGGCAAAGTGCTCCGCTGGCGCCCAGGGCGGCCTAAAGCTCACGCTGACGGGCCACGTCGGCGCCGTGCGCGGCCTCGCGGTGTCGCCGCGGTCCGCGTACGCCTTCTCCGCGGGCGACGACAAAAAGGTGCTGTGCTGGGACTTGGAAACGAATAAAGTGGTAAGACGCTACCACGGCCACCTGAGCGGCGTCTACTGCCTCGCGCTGCACCCGACGCTCGACCTGCTCTTCACGGGCGGCCGCGACAGCTGCGTGCGCTGCTGGGACCAGCGCACGTCGAAGCAGGTCATGATGCTCGGCGGCCACCAGGCGACGATCAACAGCGTCGCCGCGGCGGCGACGGACCCGCAGGTCGTCTCGGGCTCCGCGGACAACACCGTGCGGCTCTGGGACCTCGCCGCGGGCAAGACGCGCGCGACGCTGACGCACCACAAGCGCGGCATCCGCGCCGTCGCCTGCGCGCCCTTCGACGGGAGCTTCGTCTCGGCCGCGGCCGACGCGGTCCGGACGTGGCGGCGCAAGGACGGCGCGCTGCTGCGGACGATGCGCGGCCACAACGCCGTGCTGAACGCCTGCGACGTCAATTCCGCGGGCGTGCTGGCGACGGCCGGCGACGACGGCTCGCTGCGCCTCTGGGACTACCGGACCGGGTACAATTTCCAGCGGCTCGAGACCGTCGCGCAGCCCGGCTCGCTGGCCTGCGAGGCCGGCATCTACGACTGCGCCTTCGACCGCTCGGGCACGCGGCTCATCACGTGCGAGGCGGACAAGACGGTCAAGATCTGGAAGGAGCAGGCCGAGGCGGACCCGGAGAGCCACCCGATCGACATGGAGTCCTGGACGAAGGAGTGCCGGCGGCGGCGGTGAGGTATGAGCTAGGAGTAAAGGAAGAACATATTAAACATCATAATCAACACTCGAATACTTCCGCGCCGCGTACGACGTCGAATACACGGGCGCGACGGGCACGGCAGTCTTCGGCGCCAGCGCCCAGCCCGCGAAGACGTCGCGCTTGCGCCGCCGCCGCGCGCCGCGATCCCGCTGGTTCCACGCCAGCCGCGCCGAGAACTGCGCGCAGCGCACGATATTGTAGAGGAAGAAGCCGCCCCATACGGTCGAGAGAGTCGGACCGCGGGCGCGAGCCCAGGAAAACGCGAGGCCCATCGCGAGAGCGTTGCCGATGTACAGCTTCGCTACCGATTTTGCGTCGTTCGTCGCGAAGAGGACGCCTTCTAACGAGACCGAGAGCGCGTGGACGAAGAGGCACGCGCCGACGATGGGTGCAGTTTTACGAATTTCCGCCGCGACCAACGCGTCGGCAGTGAACGCGCCCGGAAATAGAACAGGGCCGGCAGTTGCGAGGGCGGCATCAATAAGGCCGAGCGCCAGGGCCCCGCCGATCATCGCGCGCAAAACGGCGACTGCGTTTGTCGAGAGGACCTGCGGTCCGTCCGTCTTCACGACCGCAGCGTCGCCGAGACCCAAGCACGAGTCCAACGACGAGACCGCGTTGTTCGAGGCGACTGCTGGTAATAATGCCTGCATCGTTTGACCTAGAGCGTCGCCCAGCGGCCGAAAAATCTGAAAGGTGCCACTGAGAGCTTGCTGTGCGGCAAGCGCCGCCGTGCCGCACGCCGACGCCGTCGCGGCGACGGAGAGCTGTACCGAGAGCCGCGCAGACAGTGCCAGCGCCGGCGCAGCACAACGTATCAGAAACGACCACGCAGATCGCGCGCGGTCCGCGAGCCGCCGCGGGAGAGTAGTGGCCGCGCGAGCTTCGGCGCGGAGGAGGACGCCCGCCGCGACGCATTGCGCGGCCACCGTAGCCGCCGCCGCGCCGGCCACGCCCGCGCCGCATCGCGCGACGAGCACGTAGTCACCGACGCCGTTGACGAGAGCCCCAAGCCAGACGGCTTTGAGCGGCGTCCGTACGTCGCGCCTCGCCAGCGCCGCCGACTGGAGGACCACGGTCAGGAGTGCCGCCGGAAACCCCAGGGCGCGGACCCGCGTATAAGAGACCGCGAGCGGTAGCGCGCGCGCGTCGACCGCCTGGGGCAGGAATGGTCCCAAGAAAAGCGCCGGCACGAGAGCGACAGCGGCGCCGTACGTAATGCCGAGAGCCATCGCGACGGCCGCGCCATCGCCGACATTTTTCGCGGCGCCGGCGTCGTCTCCATCTGCGAGCGCGGCTGCTGCGAGCCGCGTCGTCGAAACCGAGAGCGCGTTGAATACGTACATCGATAGGTCGCAGACGCTCGTCGCCGGGCCCAACGAAGCGAGACCGAGCACGCCGACGTGACGCCCCACTACCGCGACGTCGATGAGCGAGAGCAGTGGTGAGCTTAACGAGACCAAGAGCAGCGGCAGCGCCATGCCCGCGACTTCGCGGACGACCGCGCGCTCGCCGTCGATCGGTGCGTCAGCCGCCGCCGTAGGCATTCGTCGGTGACGCGCCGAGAGGCAGCGCGGTGCGGCGAACGCAGCCGCCCGCTGCAGCGCGAAGACGGCAAGCCAGAGCCGCATTGTTGTACTGCTGCGTGCTGTGGGCCGCCGCGTTTCACCTGAAACTCGGCGCCGAATTGAGAGCTGGATCAATAACGACCCATTCTGCCAAGAACTCTTGGGCACAGCTCGCAAGAGCCAATTGCACTTCTCAGTGGGCGGTGCTCTCACAGCTCTGGCAAGGGCGATATAATCTCTCAGCGCGACGCCAGCCGACGCGCTAACCTGTCAACGGAGACAACAACATCTCACTCGCCGCATAACCACTGCTGCACAGCACCACAATGCCATCCGAGCTGGAAACGCTGCGGCAACAAGTCGAGGCCGAGAAGCAAAAGCAGGAGCTGGCACGTCTGCGCGCCGCCGTCGCCGACGAGAAGCGCAAACAAAAGGAATCCGGCGAGGTCGCGGAGCTGAAGGCGGCGCTGGCCAAGGAGCGCGCGCGCCGCGCGCCGCCGGCCGAGGAGCCGCCGAAGAAGAAGAAAAAGGCCCGGCGCGGCGCGCGCAAGTCGTCGAGCAAGGAGCCCGCAGCGGCGACCGCCGTGGCGCCGCCCGCCGCGGCCGCGACCGCCGCGGCGGTCGTCGCCTCCTTGCCCGTGGCGCCGGCCGCGACGACGACCGCCGCGTCCATCGTCGGCGCGTTGCCCGTGTCGCCGGTGGCGCCGCGCGCCTCGGCGCCGGCCGCCCCTGAAGCTAAACCGCAACAAGCGACGCCGGCGACGACGCCGCAGCTCGGCGCCTGGGCCGCGCTCGCCGCGCAGACGGCGGCGAGCGAGCGCTACCGCGCGGCGGCGGCGCGCCTCGACGCGCTCGCCGCCGCGGCGCCGGCCGCGTGGGTGCGGTCGCGGCCCTACGGCGCGTGGTGCGCGCACCTGCCGCAGGCGCTGGCCATCGACTGCGAGATGTGCGTCACCGAGGACCCCGCCACGGGCGCGCTCGACGGCAAGGCCCTCGTCCGCATCTCCATCGTCGACGCGTCGCGGCTCGACGCGTGCGCGGCGGCGGCCGCGGCGGGCGCGCACGACGACGTCGTGCTCGACTCGCTCGTGAAGCCGTCGCTCCCGATCAAGGACGCCGTCGAGCGCGTCCACGGCATCAAGGCCTCGGACCTCGACGGCGTCGCCTTCACGCTGGCGCACGCGCAAGCCGCGCTGGCGCAGCTCTGCTCGGACCGGACCGTGCTCATCGGCCACGCCGTCGCGAACGATCTGGAGGCGCTGCGCTTCCGCCACGGCTGCATCGTGGACACGTCCGTCGCCTACGGCGTCGTCGGCGCGGCCGCGGGCGTCGCGCCAAGTCTACGCGACGTCGCCGCGGCGGTCCTGCCGCCCGCCCAGGACGCCGTGAACAAGAGCGCGACGCACGACTCCCGCGTCGACGCGCGGACGGCCGCGCTGTGCGCCTACCACTTGATCGGCGGGACCGAGACGCTGCCCAAGGCCGTGGCGCGGCGCAAGCACGCGCGCGAGGAGCGGTCGCTCTTCGCGCACCGCATCCCGGCGGGCGTCGACGACGCCACGCTCAAGGCGGCCGTCGAGCGGACGACGGGCGTCGCGCTCGCGGCGGACGCGACGATCGCGCGCGGCGACGCCTATGGCAAGTGCGCCCTCGTCTTCAAGTCGCCGCTCCACGCGCAGCTCGCCTTTGACACGCTCGCCGGGCCCGCGGAGGAGGACACGTCGGGGCGGCCCCAGAAGAAGATCTACCTCGACGACGGCGGGGGCTCGGGGAAGAGGCCGTATTGTAAGGTGAGGCCTTTTTAATTAATTCAACAGTATTTTAGTTTGGCTCGGAGTTTTTCGAGGCGCTCCTCGCCGTCGTTGTCCGGGTTGCCCGCTTGGATGTACTTCTCGGTGAACTCGATGGCGCCGGGGATGTCGTTCTTCTTTTCGAGTAAATCGCTCAAGTTCCAGTACTTTATAGCAGTCGGCCCAAGTTCGATCGCCTTCCTATACATCTTTTCTGCACCGTCGTAGTCCTTGCGCACGTTCTCCAACACGAGGCCGAGATTGGAGTGCGCCGCCGCGTGCTTCGGGTCGAGCGCGATGCACCGCGTGTACGGCTCGTACGAGGATTCACAGGTCCCATTCTGCCCGTAGTACGCCCACCCGAGCTCGAACCACGCCTCGCTATGGTTCGCGTCCAGCGCGACGCAGTTCTGGAACGCTGTGATGGCCTCGGGCCACTTCTTCTCTTCTTTCCGCGCCAGGCCCTCCGAGTACCACGCCGCCGGCGACTTGCCCGCCGCCGCCGCGCGTCGCCGCTTCTCCTCTTCGGCCTTGGCTTCGGCGGCGCGAAGCTTGCCTTCCGCCTCCGCGGCCCTCGCTTCGGCCGCGCGGAGCTTCTCCCCCGCGTCGGCCGCGGCCGCGGCCTCGCGCTTTCGTTCCTGCTCTTCGGCCGCGCGCGCGGCCTTGGCCTCGCTCCGCCGCTGCTCTGCGACGACCTTGTCGCGGGGAGCCGGCTCCACGCCTCGCTCGAGGCATCGCAGCAGGGTGTAAATCGCATGCGACCGCCCGTTGATCTTCTTTATTCTGTCGAACGTCACTTGAAGCTCGCCGACCACGCCCGACGGCACGTGTTTAAAGTTAAAGTAGATGCACCGCCAGCCCGACGGCTTGGGCTCGCCGAAGCTGTCTTTCACGCGAACCACCTCGAGATCACCGCCGAGCTGCGAGAGCTGTCTTACGCCTTCATGCAGCGCAGGCACGCTCGTAAACAACGCCGCCGCCCGCTCGATGTCGACAATGCGGCGCACGTCGCCGTCGTATTCGCGACTCGCCTTCTCGACGCAGCGCGCCCGCGCCTTTGTGTCGGCCGCCATGTACGTGCCGCCCGCCCGCGTCACGACGGCTCGAAGCTCGTCGTGAAAATCATCGCGCACGCTCTTCGCGAGGCTCTGAAGCTCTTCGACGGACTTGCACGACTCCGGTTGCCGCGGAGTCTCCGCGCGCTTCTTCGCGAGCGTCGCGCACAATTCCAGCATCTCGCCGCAGCGCGGATCGCTCGCGTAATTCTCCCACGCCTCGTCGTACGCGTCGGCGTCACCCCGCTGCGCCTCGGCGAGCCGCGCTCGAAGCGTGTCGAGGTCCCGCTCGTCCGTACTGAGTAGCTCGTCGAGCTTCGTTTCGAGCGCGTGCATCGTCGGGCGTTCTGCCGCGACGCCGAAGCACTCGACGGCCCAATCCGCCAGCTCGGGCACGACGGGCGTTTCGGGCCTGGGAAGCCGTTCGCCGCGATTAATCGCGCTGTGGATTTGATGCTGCGACTTGCCGCTCCACGGCTTTTTGCGTTCCAGGAGCTCCCACGCAAGCACGCCGTAGGCGTACGCGTCGGCGCTCGTGCCAACGCGCGCGTCATCCGAGAGCACTTCAGGTGCAATGTACATGCAGGTACCAACGACCGCCGTCATCTTCGTCAGCGTGTGCGTCAGCTCCTTGCTGATGCCAAAGTCCGCGATCTTGCACCGAATTATGCCGCTGCCCTCGGCTACCAACACGTTGCTCGGCTTCAGGTCGCGGTGCATGATGCGGTTCGCGTGGAGGTGCGCCAGTCCCGCGGCGACGTCGCGAGCCACGTGCAGAATGTCCTGGTGGACGAGCTGCCCGCGCTTGCTCTGGTGGATCACGTCGTCGAGGTCGTAGGCCATCAACTCGGTAATGACGTGGATGCCGGCGCCCGGTATATCGGACACGCCGTGGACGATGAGCACGTTCTGATGGGGAAAGTCGGCCATGACCGCTAGCTCCCGAACCATGTCGTTCTGGATCTCCGCGCCGAGGCCAGCGACGCGCGACCGCTTCGCGGCGATTCTACGAGACCTCGTCATCGCGCGACCGAACGTCCCCTGCTGATTCCACGTGCCCCTGTACACGATCGAAAAGCCGCCTTCGCCAATCGGCTCGGACTCGAGGACCACGTCGTCCGCCGCGATTCGGCGTACCGTCGGCGACAGCGTCGACGAGCCCATCCCTCGGCCGCTGCCGTCGGTCCGCGTGTCCAGCGAACCGGTGGACGACGTGACGTCCTTGAGCTTGGCCAGCTTCTGGCGCAGGAGCTTCTGTTTGATCTTCGGGACCTTGAGATCGTCGAAAATCTCCTTCAGGTCCTCGTCCGACGCCGACTCGAGGTACTCGCCGTCTAAGCCGTTTTCGCGCAGCTGCTTCGCAATCTCCACGAACGACGGGCCGATGCCCTCGACGAGCTGCTGCACGCTGTCGGCGCTGAGCTTGTGGAGCCGATGCTGCATCGACGACGCGCCGCCGCCCATTTTTTCAGCAGCTCAGAGGAGCTGTGGTATAAGCTTGTGGTGTACCAAGCCGCAGTGGTGGTTGTCGCTGACGCGTGGAGAAGGCTACCGTGTCCCTCCTACGCCATCATTTTGGAGACAGGAAGGCTGCCCGCGCGTGTTTGGGCTCCGTGGAGTGCCGTATGCAGCGCGGCCTCTCCCGACCAGGGCAAGGCCCACTTGCGCTGACAAACGCATGACGCCTAGCTTAGACCTCCTAGGGGTGTGCAAGAAAACAGGGAGGGATAGATCGGCGGAGCGGCAGTTCGAGGGAAAACACAAACAGGTCCGCGGTCCGGGCCCGGTCGGGGAAGAGGCCGTACTGTAAGGTGAGGCCTTTTTAGTAAATTCACATTAGTCTTATTTCATAGTTTGGCTCGGAGTTTTGCGAGGCGCTGCTCGCAATTCGCCCGGCCGAGGCGGACGCACTCTTCCACGAGCTTGATGGCGCCGGGGATGTCGTTCTTCTGGTTTTCGAGGATAAGACTCAAGTTCCAGCACGCATACGCCTTCGGCTCGAGCTCGATCGCCTTCCTGTAATGCCTCTCTGCACCGTCGTAGTCCTTGCGCGCGTACTGCAACACGCTGCCGAGGTTGCCGTGCGCCAGCGCGTTCTTCGGGTCGAGCGCGATGCACCGCGTGTACGGCTCGTACGAGGCCTCGCAGTTTTTCGACCCGTTCTGCAAGTAGTACGATTGCCCGAGCCAGAACCACGCCTTGCTATGGTTCGCGTCCAGCGCGACGCAGTTCTGAAACGCTTTGATGGCCTCGGGCCACTTCTTCTCCCCGTTCCTTCCCAGCGCCAGGCCCTCCGAGTACCACGCCGCCGGCGACTTTGCCTCCTTGGAGTCCTGCGAGGTCTCGGTGTTCACGCCGGAGAAATGGGCGCTCGCATCTGAGCGCTTCCAGGTGCTGGAGGTAGCCCCAGTCCAACTGATCGTCCCATCGGTCGCAATCGTGCCATTGGATACTGCGCCATGCTTCCACGTCGCTTTGACCGCAGGGCCCCAGCACTCATAGGTGCCAGGGTACCATGGCTGGGGGTTTCCCTCGGCCGTGATCGTACCGCCGCTCGCGAAAATTTTATACGTGCCGGCGCTCGTCTGCCATCCGCCATCAAACTGTGTTTGGGCCGATGGCTTGGCCTTGACGCTCACCTTCTCCACCACTGGCGCGTCGACGGCGTCCCCGCCGGCCGCCTTGGCGGTCAACTCCACTAGTTCGGCCTTTCGGGCTTCGAGCTCGCCGTGAAGCCTATCGCCCTCGTCGAAGTCGTCGTCGTCGAAGGCAGCAGTTTCCGCGGCGGTGAGCCTTTTTATTTCTGCGTCCAAGGCTTTGACTTTTTCGATGAGCCCCTTGAGCTCTTTGCACTTCTTCCCGTCGCGATTCTTCCTGGCCTCGGCGAGCTGTCGCTCGAGGTCCGCGGCCACGCCCGCTTCGGTCTTTTCCTGCACGAGCTCGAGGAACTCTCCGGCGGTCCGGAAGTCGTCGTAGGCGTCGTGGCCGCCGAGCTCCTCGCGCGTGACCAGCATCTTCTTGTGGACGAGCTGCAGCTCGCAGATGAACTTATGATTGTCGTCGTTTTTTGTGAGGTTGAGCAGGACGTCCGCCCAGCCGCCGCCCGTAGGTTTGCGCATGCGGTTCTTGATCCGGACCACCGTCCACCCAAACTCTTTGGAGTTCTCGAGCGCCTCGAGCGCGGCCGCGACGCCCTCCATCGTCTGGAAGACGAGCATGCCCCGGACCAAGTCAAGCAGCCGGTCTGAGTCGAAGCGATTATCGTCTGCCTTCTTCATCGCCGTTTTTTCGAACGCGCGCTCCAAGCTCTTCAGTGGCGCGACCTTGATATCGATTGCCTTCGTGTCCTCGCCGAGGCGATGGACCATTTCGTCGAACGGTGGTTTCTGCTTGAGTGCCGACGTCTCGTATAGCACGTCGATTTGGTTCACGACCTGGCGCGTCCGAGGCCCGCGCTCAGCGATGGCCGCCTCGAGGCGGTCGGCGGCCTCCATCGCCCGCGAATAGGCCGCATCCTGCTGGACCATCTTGAAGACCATGCCGTACATCGCGCAGAAGTCATCCTTCGCCTGCGCCAGCTTCGCCTCGAGTTGCGGCTGCACGCGCTTGGCACCCTCGATCTGACTGTCGTAGAAAATTCTAGCCTTTGCTAGCAAACCTTCGATCTCCTCGCGGTCGCCTTCCGTCCACGAGCCCTCCTCAACAAGTTTAGCTTGTAGCGCCTTCAGCCCAGTGAAAATTGGGATGGCTGCGGGGTTCTTGTTGGGCGGCAGGAGCTGCCCATTGCTGCCCGCGGACGCGCCTGCGCCCATGGGGAACAGCTAGAAGCACCGCGTTCAACAGTGCGTTGCTACCTCCGATATATTATGGTCTCGTGCGGCTCGCGATAGACTTGTGGTGAAATCGGAGCTAGCGTAATCGACATACTAGCAAATTCAAAGATACGCTTCGATAGCGTCAAAAGAATGACTCAAATTCAGAATACATCCTAGTCGTTCGCCGAGACCAAATATTTGAGAGTATCGGTCCGGGAACATACCCTCGCGCCTCCCGGAAGGCACCGCCCGTGGCATTCGCGGATGAGTCTTACGAGCTTCCAAAGTAGACCCGCGATTGACGCCGCCATTTCCCGTCCAAATGGGACATTATATCAACTCCAGTCCAGTTTTCATACACACTCGACGGAACCGGAGCCGACGGCCCGCGCTCGGAGGGCGGGAGAAGAATTCTACTAGACAACTCCCGAGTTTATGTTCGTTTTTATTCGTTTGTTATATATAGAGTCTATCCATAACGCCAGAACACTTACTAGGTAGATTAGATGACCCGTTGGAGCCGCGCGAAACGACGAATCCGCGCCCCACGTCTTTTTACAAAGAGGGACACATAACTAGACCCGCGAGTATCAGCGATGCCACTACCCCAATGGATCATAACGCCGTTGTTCTATTCACGATCGACCGACTTGCCCGTTCTCCGCGGACGACGGTGCGTAGACGGAGCGCCAGAAAGGCCCCAGACCGGTGGTTTATAAAATAAATTTGCTTTTTAGGCGCTTCAGTTACGGGACGGGCCAGATAACCGGCTTGATTGTGTACTACATTGCTCCGAGACCCAAAGATGCTCGGCGCGAGTCGTCGGTCTCGCGGGCCCAACATCTCGCCAATAGAAGCAACTTACTTGGACCTGCGGACATCAGCCCGTGTACCATCACCATGGACCATAATGCGATCATTTGTTTCATGACCGACCGACTTACGCGAGGTCCAGATAAAGATGTTCACGTCCCGAGCGTTGGCAGCCAAAAGTACCCTTCTTATAATGTAGATGTCATATACTTGTAGTTGACTATCGCTGGGGTAGTATGGGGCCCAACGAGGCCGCTACGGCGACTACTGGGGGGTCTAGGGTAATTGACGTTTTTTACGGGAACGGGGCGCCATCGGGTCCAAATTATTTACTTTTTGTGGATACAGATCGGCTCGCCGACGTCCTCCGGGATAGGTCTGAGGTCGGGTGGTCCCCTAGGCCGCATGTGGCTGCGCTCGGTGCTCTCAAGAGAGCTCTGGATCGAAAATTTTGGGGAATCATGGTCCAGAGCAATAGAGCGCAAAGGACCATGCTTATATGTATGCACCGAAGGAAGCCACCGCGCATGCGCTGTAGGCGTTTGCCCACGTCTACTACCGACCAAAAGCGGCCTCCGGGAGACCTCAGGACCACGAATCGACAGGATTCCATCGACGCGCCCGCCCTGGTGGCGTCGTCAATATCGCGAATTAAAAAAATTATTTTTTTCGGCCCCCAGGAAGTGTCCCATTGATCTCTTCGGACCAGTAGCGAACGGAATACTGCTCAAACGGCTTCATGTCGCATCGTAAAACCTAGTATGTCTCTCGCCTAGCCCACGCGCGCGCCGTCTCGATCAGCTCCGTAAGTACTCGCTGAGCAAAGTGTTGCCAACACAGCAGTGGTGGCACGACACCACCACCAGCAATAACACAACCGCGATTTTTAAAAAACTACAAAAAGCTCTCAAGCAGCTTTAAAGGAGATGAGCGCGCTCATCGCGCAGCAGAGCACGCAGCTCGCGCAACCAAATGCACAGGACGACGGCGACGCGCTGGCGCTCCGCTACGGCGCCGAGGTCTCGCTCCGCGGCGCGCGCGGCCTCGGCCTCTCGGTCGCGCCGGTGCGGGAGGCGGACGACGTCGTCTTCGAGGCGGCCGTCGGCGGCCTGAACCTGGGCGCCGCCGACGAGCGCTTCGTCGTCTGCAACGCCATGGTCCGCGACGACAAGGGCCCCGTGCGCTACGGCGACGTCGTGGGCCTCCGGAGCCGGCTGGCGCGGGGCCGGTGCCTCGGCGTGCGCGACGCGGCCTTCGCCGGCGAGGACGAAGCCCCCGCCTTCCGGCGCGCGCTCGTCGGCGCGGGCGAGCGCTGGGAGGTGCTGTCCGCGGCGGACGCGGGCTCGGCGGCGGCGCGCGGCGCCGCGGCGCCGCGGCGCGGCGACGTCGTGCGGTCGGGCGACAGCGTGAACCTGCGCGCGCCGCGCGCGGGCGACGCGTACCTCAGAAGGCGCGCCGGCGCCGCTGGGGCCGACGACGCGGCAGAGCTGGGCCGGGGCGGCGCCGACGGCCCGGGCGCCGACGGCGCGTGGCGCCTCGCGGCGGCGGGCGCGCCGCACTGGTCGCGCTGGCTCGACGACCGGCCGTACCTGTCGGGGGCCTTTGGCGCGTGGGCGAGCCGCGCGGTCGAGGTCGGGGGCGCGGGCGCCGCGGACGATTTTGAAAGGGACCTCGCCGAGGACGTGCTGTCGGCGCTGGGCGGGCGCGAGGGCGGCCGCGTGCGGCGGGCCGTGGGCGACGGGCGGCTGGCCGTCGACGACGGGAACGTCAAGCCGGAGCAGCTGCCGCTGCTGGAGCTGGCGCGGCGGTGCGTGCCGCTGGGCGACGCCTTCCTAAAGTGCCGGGCCTTTTGCCGCGGCGCGGCGCGCTACGAGCGGGGGCGCTGCGCCCACGCGGCGGCGGCGAAGCTCCGCGAGGTGCTGCGCGAGTACCTGGTATTCGTGGCGCAGCTCGAGACCGTGGTCCGGAGCGGCAAGGGCGGGCTCGCGAGATTGGCCGCGACGTGTAGAGATGCGTCGGTGGCCCTGGACGCGCTCGTCGCGGCGTGCGCGGCCGTCGACGCGGCGCCGGCCGGCGGCGCGGTGGTCGACGCCCTCGCGGACGCGGCGCGAGACGCGCGCGACGCGGACGCGAAGCGCGTCCTCACGTCCCTGGCCGAGGCCGCGGCGGCGCCCTACCTCCAGGCCCTTCGGCGCTGGTGCGTCGACGGTCAGCTCGACGACCCGTACGGCGAGTTCTGCGTCGCCGAGGACGTCGACGCCGAGAAGACGGCCGTCGCGCGGGACTACAACGCGAGCTACTGGGACGAGCGCTTCACGTCCGACGCCGGGAAGGCGGCGGGCGGCGCCGTCAAAAGCCACCTCGCCAAGGTGCTCACGGCGGGGAAATACCGCGTGGTCCTGCGCGACGCCGCGTGTTCCGGTGAAGACAATGAGCTAGAGGCGACCTGGGCCGCCCTCACACCGGCGGACGTCGTCGAGGACGCGGCCGGGCGCCTCGCGCGCGCGATCGACCAGGCCTACGCGGCGAGCGCGGCGGAGCTCAAGGCCGTCTTATTCGAACGGGAGCGGGGCCTCGAGAAGCTGCGCGTGCTGAAGCGCTTCTTCCTTGCGGGGCAGGGCGACTTCCTCGCGAACTTCCTGGACCTCGCCGACGCGGAATTAAGGAAGCCCGCGCAAAAGGCGTCGCCGACGCGGCTCGCGCATTTATTAGCCGTGGCGCTCGCGGCGTCGGCGCGCGGCGAGGGCGCGGTCATCGAGGGCCTCCGGCTCGAGCCCGCGCTCGCGAGCCGCGACCTCCGCGCGCACCTCGACGCGATCCACCGCCACGAGGGCGCGGACGACGACGACGCCGTGGTCACGGAGACGCCGTTACTGGCCGTGGACGCCTTCGTCCTGGACTGCCGCGCGCCGTGGCCCGCCGCGTTGTTGCTCTCGAGGCGGAGCGTCGTCAAGTACCAGCTGGCCTTCCGGCGCGTCTTTCGCGCCAAGCGCGTCGAAAGGCGGTTGTTGAGCTGCTGGACGGACCAGCAGGCGTCGAAGCGCTGGTGCGGCCGCGGCGCGACGCGGTCGGCGCTCGCGCCGGCGTTTTTGCTGCGGCAGCGCATGCTGCACTTTGCGCAGTCGCTCGTGTTTTACGCCACGTCCGACGTCGTCGGCGCGCGCTGGGCGGGCCTCGAGGAGGAGCTGCGGCGCGCGCCGCACGTCGACGCCGCGCTCGCCGCGCACGACGCGTTTTTGGACGCGGTGCTGCGGGACCTGCTGCTGGCGAACCACCGCCTGCTGGGCCTCGTCGCGGATCTGGAACGGAGCTGCGACCGCTTCTGCGACGCCGCGGACCGCTTCTCCGAGGCGGCCCTCGACGCGGCGACGGCGGCGGCGCGGCGCGCGGGCGTCGCGCCGGGCGCGCGCGCGGCGCTCGCCGAGACGACGCTCACGGCCGCGCTGCCGGCCTACGTCGACGGCGTCCGCGCGGCCGGCGCGAGCTGGCGGCGCCTCGCGGGCCAGTTCGTCGACGCGCTGCGGGCCGAGTGCCGCGTGCAGCGCGGCTCGCACCTCGCCGATTTGCTTGCAAGGCTCCAGGACCACGATTAGTTAGTGCGTGCTCGCTGGTAAGTTCCCCGGGCGGGTAAGGCGAATTACTACGTCAACCGCTTATTACGCCTCCACACACCTAGGCGAGCGACGGCACCGACCCCGGGATCACGTCCGCCGCGACGAAGCCGGCGATGCCGATCATGGCGAGGCGCCCGTTCTTCAGCTCGCGCGTCTTGTACGTCTCGACGGCCTTGGCGTCGGCGTTGCCGAAGCCAAGCGGGTCGAGGCCCAAGTTCGGCGACAGGCCGCCCTTGAACCAGTAGTCGCCGCCCTTGAAGTCGCCCTTCGAGTCGTGCGTCATCGAGTAGATCTCGACGGCCGCGCAGGCGCCGAAGATCTGCGCCACGCCCGCGGCAGGCACCTTGCCCCACGCCTCGCCCGGCGACATGGCGCCGAGGTCCGAGAACTTCAGGCCCTCGGACGGGCTCAGGTAGCCCGGCAGCTGGATGCCCGCGAGGTGGTGCATGTAGCCGAGCGACGCCATCATCGCGATGCGCCCGTGCTTCACCTCGGCGGCGCGGAAAAAGTCGACCGTCACCTCGGTGCCCAGGTCCGCCAGCGCCAGCGGGTCCCAGTAGCCCGTCTCGGGGCCGACGCCGTAGAGCGTCTTCGCGTAGTCGCTGCTGTGCAGCCGCGTCTCCGCCTTCGGCGCGGCCGGCGCCACCAGGCCGGCGACCGGCGCGGCCAAAAGGCACACGGCGAGCTTCATGGCTCTAACGACCTGTGTGGGACGCGGGTCTCGTTCGGCGTTCTCCGATGTCGTGGGATTTCTCTCATTCTCGGTCGCGGCGCGCCATCCAGCCGAGCTGCAGCAGCCGACGCGTGCGCGACAGCGTGCGGAGCCTCGGAGCAGCCGCTCGGCCCCGCCGCGGCCGCGTTTGCTTGCGCCAGCTGCTTGCGCCATTTTGGCCCAAACGCGGCCGCGGCTGCATCTTTTGATGCCAGGATTGCTTTCCCAGTAGCAAACGAAATATACGAGTTGCCGACGACGCGTAATTACGATGGATAAGGGGCACCGCGCGCGGACAGGACCAACTTGAGCGGATCGAGGATCGAACCCGTACGAAAAGAGGCGCGCGCAGCCAGCCAAAAGGGGGGTTCCCAGTCCATGCGGACAAGAGAGCAGTGCTCCCGACGGCTCCGCGGCGCAAAAACGGCGCCCTCTCGCACCCCCCTCTTCGGTAGCGCTTGCTCTCTCCGTGCCTGAACACGACGGGGAAGCGCGGCACAATGGTCCAGGCCGCGACCCTCGCCCCCGCGGCGGCGCCCAGCCCGTCCCGCCAGAAGGGGCAGCCCGCCAAGCGGGGCGCGCTCCAGCGCGCTGCGCCGCCGGCCCTCGAGGCCCCTGAAGAGGCCGCGGAGGCCCCGGCCGCGGCGCCCGCGGTCGAGGCCCCGGCCGGCGCCGCGGCCGCGGACGGCCTCCCGCCGGACGACGCGTCGGACGGCGAGTCCGCCGAGTCCGACGCGCTCGGCGAGACGCTCTCGCTCCCGCGGGCCCCGACGCCCGTCGTCGACGCGGGCGACCCGGAGGACGAGGACGGGGGCGACTACTTCTACGGGGACGACGACGACGACGACGCGAGCGACGCCGACGCGCCCGGGAGCGACGCGGTGCTCGCGCGCGAGCTCGCCGAGCAGTTCGCCCTGGAGGACCTCCAGGAGCAGCGCCGCGAGCTGCTCGGGGGATTGGCCATGACGCTCGTCGCTCGAGCGAACTCGGCGTCGCGCGCGGTGCACTCGCCGCGGCAGTTGGTACGGCACCGCGAGCTCCTCGCGCAAGTGAGCGAGTCGATGGACCTGCTCCACAGCCTCATGCCGGCCCTGGAGGCGACGGGCCTCGTGCCGGCGGCCTCGATGAACGTGCGGCCCGAGACGCACAAGGGCCTGCTGCCCCAGCAGGTCGCGGAGCTGCCGCGCTGCCGCGGCGCCGACCGGCCGACGGTCTCCAAGTGCGCGAAGCACGACGACGACGAGGCCTGCGCCATCTGCCTCTGCGAGATCGCCGAGGACGAGGAGGTCATCGCCCTCCCCTGCCGCCACTCGTACCACGCGCGCTGCGTCGGCGACTGGCTCCAGCGGTCGCCGACGTGCCCGAGCTGCTCGCTCGACGTCGCCAAGGCGCTGGACATTGAGCTCGCGCCGACGGCCGCCGAGCAGCGCGAGCGGGCGAACCGCCACCGGATCCTCTACTTCCCGACGCAAGAGGAACTCGAGGACGAGCAGGAGGAGTTTAGGAGAGAGCTGGACGACTCCGAGGACGACGAGGAGGCGCTCATGAGAGAAGAAGAGGAGCTCCTGCGCGCCGAGGAGGAGGAGCTCGCGCTGCGCGCGGAGGCGCAGGACGACGTCGACGCGATGCTCCACCGGGCCGAGGACCAGATGCTCCAGGCCGAGCGCGAGCTCGAGGCCGAGGAGCTCGCCGCGGCGCAGCTCGACTGACGCTCCTTTGAGTCCTGCGTGTAAAATTCCAACATCAAACAAAGAACATTAGACAACAACTACCACGCTTCTTCTTTCTCCTCGGGGGACCCGACGACCGACGCCTGCACGACGGTGCCGGTGACCACGGTGCCCTGGAGGGGCTGCTGCACGACGGCTGGCTGGTAGACGACGGGCTGCGGGGCCAGCGGCGGCCCGGCAGGCGCCATCTTGGCCATCACCGGCCCGCCGTCGTACGCGACCGACGGTTGGCCGCCGTAGCGCTGCATCTCGACGGCGGGCGCGACGCGGTCGTTGCGCTCGCGGCAGCAGACCAGGCAGCTGCAGCCTGTCACGCCCCAGATGATCGAGATCGGGCAGAGGAGGAAGAACGAGAGCACCCAGAGCCACCAGTGTTTGTCGATAATCATCACGACGATGCACAGCACCAGCGCGACGCACCACAAACCGCAGCCGGCCGCCGCGTTCCCGGCCCAACACGCCTGATTGTAACAAACGGGGCAGCAGCATTCTTTCCCGCGGGCCACGGGGCAGCAGCCGCAGCCGCCCAGCTCGGCGTCTTGGCTCATCGTTCTGCAGCCGGTGTTTTGGCGGACGACAAACTGATTGACTGCCCTGCACGTTGTCAGTGGCTGTCCACTCTGATTGTGGATGGGCGCTGGGAGGCACCGTATGGCCGGTGGGCTTTATCCTAGCACGCGGCGGTGGGGCCCAGCCAAGTCTGCATGCTGCCCATTTCGCAGAGCGCTGGGATGGGGTGGGAACATTTTCAGCTGACTCCTAAGGCGTGTTTGGTTCAGCAGAGAGGTAAATCTACGACGACTCTTCGCAGGAGTTCAAAAACCCGTGTCCACCAAGCCAAGCTCCGACGGAGGACTGCTCGAGGGCTCCGACGGCAGGTATAACTGCCGACAGTAGTTGCGTCGGCAAAGCAGTGCTCAACCATGGACGGCGCCGCGACCCACTGCCTCACGTCGCGACCACTACACCCCGCAGCGCCGAGGCGCCACCCACCCAAGCGGCAGCGCAGCACCGTCGAAGGCTTCCTCGAGGCGTCGGCCACGGCGTTTTTCGTGCTGGGCCTGCCCGTCGTCGCCGCGGCAATAGCGCTCGCCGGCGCGCGCTACGTGCCGGAGACGCGGCGCCGCGAGCTGCTCGCGGCCCTCCTCGTGCACGGCGCGTCGACGGGCCTCGTGGCGCTGCCGCTCGCCGTCTGCGGCCTCCACGGCTACCATAGGAGGACCGGCGCGCTCCACCAGCTGTGCGCGACGCACTTGGTGTGGAACGCGCACCTCGTCGCGCCGGGCCTCTCGTTCTACCCCTTCCTCGTCGAGAGTTTCTTGTTGAGGAGCGACCCGGGCACGCACGCGGGCGTGCTGCGCGACACGGCGCAGTATTTTGTCTGGTGCTGCGCGCCGCTGGTCTTGGCGACGGGCGCGGTCAAGGGCGTTGCGACGCGGCGGCGCGAGCGCTTCGGCTGGCGGCACCGCGCTGGATTGGGCGGCGCGTGCTTCGGGGTCTTCGCGGTGTACGTCTGGACGCAGCGCTCTTCGGCGTCGCTGCCGGCGACGCTCGCGGCGTCGATGGCCTTCTACCTCTACGCGGCGGCCTCCTACCTGCCCCCCCAGCCGGAAGCGGACGGGCCGGAGATCACGGGCGCGCGCGAGTGGCCGGCGCTGCGGGTCTGGCTGAAGCCGTTTCTGCTCGACGCGGTCGAGGCCTACCTAGGATTGGAGGTCGTGCGGGACGCGCCGGCGCCGCGGCGTTCCGTGGATGCGGCGGCGTTGCAGCGCTTGGAGCGGGCCGCGGCGGCTACAAGGGAGGCGATAAATGAAGTAACTCCGCTCGCGCCGACGGCCGAAATTAGGAGAGCGGTGCGGGATCTGAGTCGGGCGGCGGCGACCTTGGATGGCCTCGCGGCGAGCGAAGAACGGGGCGAGCGCCACGCGCTGCGCGAGGGCGAGGCGTGCTTGGTGGGGTTTCATCCGCACGGCGTCGTGCCCTTCGACGCGGCGCTGGCCACGTTGCGGTGGCCCTGCGGGAAAGCGGTCGTCTGCACGGACGCCTTCACGCACGTCATCCCCTGGATGCGGGACCTGGGCCAGTGGCTCGGCGCGCGCGAAGTTACGAGGGAAGCGATCGGCTTGTCGTTGCGGAGCGGCGCGTCGGTCGTGCTCGTGCCGGGCGGCCAGGCCGAGCTCTTCGCGACGTCATCATACTCAAAGCAGGTGCGCATCTATCGGGGCCACCGCGGCTTTGTGCGGGTCGCGCTGCAGCACCGCGCGCGCCTGGTGCCGGCCTTTTCGTTTGGGGAATGGGAGCTCATGGACAACGTATCAATGGAGGGCATGCAGCGGTGGACGCGGTCGTGGCTGGGCTTCCCCGTGCCGTTCTGGCCGTACGGGCGCTGGGGCCTGCCGTTGCCGCGGCGGCCGCCGCGCGGCGTGCGCGTGGTCGTGGGCCGGCCCGTGGACCTGCCCGTCGACGGCGCCGTCGACGAGGCGGCGGTCGAGGCGTGCCACCGGGCCTACTTCGAGGCGCTCTTCGATCTGTTCGAGCGCCACAAGGAGCGGGCGGGCTACGGCGACCACGAGCTGGTGTTTTTTGATTCGGCGCTCGACGCCGTGAAGAAGAAGAGTGTGTGATAGTTGGTTGTATATATAAGTTGTCTTTCTGTCTCTCGTTTTCGTCGCGGCCCGCGCTGAACGCGGCGACGGGGGAAAGCGGCGTCTGATTTGTATGTGGCTTGTTGGTGGCGGTCTTTTGAGATCCCTCCTGGGCTTTTTTGGTTGGGGCTCCTCAGCGGCCTGCAAGGTTGAGCCCCTGTTTTGATGCTCAAATGCGGCAGGCGGGCGAGGCACTGGTTTAACGCAGTCTTAATCAGGCGATACACACACGCACGGGACGCCACCTCTCGCTGCGCGTCAAGCTGCGTCATCTGTTGCTGCCTCGGGAGAGCAGCTTCAAACACTGCAACCCCGTGCTGCAGGAGCGCAGACGCGCCGCACAAATATGGCGCCGTCACGGCGCGCAGCAATGCGCCTGTCAGCTGTGCTGCTTGTGTGTTGCACCAGTGCTGCCTCACGCGCGCGACGCGGCACGCTGCAGCTCCGCGTCCGCGGCGGCCACGTCAAGGCGCAGCCGCCGCGCCTCAAAACGATCAGAGGCGGCACGGCCGACCCCATCCCCACACCGGTCCCCAAGGAGACGCCCATCGCCGACGCGGCCCTCGCCGGCACGCTCGCGGCGGCCGCGGGCACGGTGGCGCTGCACCCGATCGACACGATAAAAACCGTGCAGCAGACGGGTCTGAGTCTCGGCCCGGCCTGCTCGAAAATTTGGCAACGGGGCCAGCTCGGGGCCTTCTACGACGGCGTGACGCCCTATGTATTAGGAGACGGCCTGAGCTCCGCAGTCAAGTTCGCGGTCTATGAAAAGCTCAAACAGACCGCATCGAAGAAGCTGCCGGAGGACTACATCCCGCTGGCGCGCTTCGCCTGCGCCGCCGTCGCCTTTTTATGTTGCAGCGTCATCCTCGTGCCGGGCGAGCTTCTGAAGATAAGAATCCAGAACGGCATGTATCCGAACATCGTCGCCGGCTCGCTACAAATGATCCGCGACGAAGGCCTGCGGGGCTGCTTCACGGGCTACCGCGCCACCCTCTTTAGGGATGTGCCGTACACGATGGGCGAGCTCGGGCTCTATGATCTGCTCAAGGGGTTTGTCAGGAGATTAAGGAGGCGCACGACGTCGTCGTCGGGCGACGAGCTCCTGGCCGCGGCATTGACAGGGGCCGTCGTGGGCTTCGCCACGAATCCATTGGATGTCGTCAAGACGCGGATCATGACGGGCGGCGGCGCGGGGCCCGTGGCGGTCTTCCGGAATACGATCGCCGCGGAGGGCTGGGGCAGCCTGCTCAACGGCGCCGGCGCGCGCGTCTTCTGGCTGGCGCCCTTCACGGTCATCTACTTCGGCGTGTACGAGTGGCTGAAGCGCGCGCTGGTCCGGAGCCGCGCGGCGAAGGCGTGAGCGTCGTCGTGTGCATATCTATATACCGTTGTGTCTAATTATCTATCTCGAGCTATATCAGTGTCCTTTATTTACACGTGGGGGAGCGGGACAGAGCCCGGAGGCAGAGACGACCGAAGCCGTGGTGGGGGAGCGCTCCGGGCGGGACCGCGAACAAGCTTTTTCAGACGCCCTCCGCGGCGTCGTCGCCGTAGTGCAGCGGCGAGACGCGCGCGTCGCCGACCTTCCGCATCTCGATCTTGGGCACCTCGTCGGGCACGGGCGCTTCGAAGCGCCCCGCGTCGCCCATTTGCCCGCCCTCGGCGAGGATGCGCTACCATGCGTACTCTAGAGTCCAGGAAAGAATCAAGGAATGCGCGGCCTCGGTCCAGAACAGCCAGCCACTACTCACAACAACATTACGCCACAACCTCGGGCAGCCCCACGAGCTCGAAGCCCGCGGCCACGAGCGCGTCGCGCACCGCTTTAGCCTGCGCGACGGCCGACGGCTTGTCGCCGTGGACGCAGACCGAGTCCGCCTTCAAAACGACGTCCCCGCCCGTGTCCAGCGCCCGGACGGGCTCGCCGCGCGCCAGCCGCACGGCGTTCGCCGCAGCCTCGTCCGCGTCGGCGATGAGCGCCCCTTCCAAACTCCGCGGCGCGAGCGTCCCGTCGGCGAGGTAGCCCCGGTCCGCGAAGACCTCGGCCGCCGCCGGCAACTCGTGAGCCTCCGCCGCTCGCAGCAACTCCGAGCCCGCCGGCGCGAGGACGATCAACGAGGCGTCGATCGCCTGAATCGCGCGGCAGATCGCCGCCGCGACGGCGGCGTCGACGCAGGCCACGTTGTTCAGGGCGCCGTGGGGCTTGACGTGCGTCACATCTACATGGACGTCGCTCCTCGCGCGCGCGAGCCGCGCCGCGCCGCCTGCGTGACGCTATTCGATGCAACCCCAACGCTTCAAGGACGCCGCTTCGGTACGCAGCGCCCCAACTTGTGAAGCGACGAGCTCCTCGACCTCGTCCATGCTCAAGGGTATGACGCGCCTACCAAAACCCGGCTTGTCGTCGTAGCCGGGATGCGCACCTATACTCACACCCCGGTCAGCCGCCAGGGCGCACGCATGAACCATGGTCGCCGCGTCGCCGGCGTGGCCGCCGCACGCGACGTTCGCGCTCGTGACGAGCTCCATGAGCGCAGCATCATCAGTCAGGCGCCAGGGGCCGAAGCCTTCTCCTAAATCGGCGTTGAGGTTCAGCTTCTTCGTGGCGAAGGCGCGGATGGCCGGGCGGAGGCGCAGCATTCTTTTGCTTGTGAGAGGGAGAGCGCTCTCCCTAGCAAGATCTTAGCGCGGCGCAGCGATGGCGAGCTTGCTCGAGCGTTGCACCAGCGCTCGTAGCACACTAATGATGTACCACTTACGTCTGCTTGTGTGGTATAGCCGCCTCACATGCGCGCTGCTCGAGCACTGCTCGAGGGTAGCGGGTTTTGTCGGCAGCGGAATCCGCCCTCGCTTGTCCCGTGCCCGAGAACGAGTCGTCTAAACGCGCGGGAAAGCGCAAGAAGACGCGTGATTTCAAAAACCCGTGAAATGGCTCGGAGCTCTGCTCGGATATTTTGGCCGCGCGCGCGCGTGCTGAACGAAGGGCTGCTCCAAGACACGTCGGAGTGCTGCTGCGTCGCCCAGGCTCCGTGGACACACAAAGAAACTGACCCCTGCCGCTGCGGGAGGGAGTTTTTTGAGTTTTGAGCCAGAGCCCAGGCAGCTTTAGCAGCCGTCGCAACGATGCGCGTGCTCGCCCTCGTACCGTTAGCTGCAGCGTTCGCGCCGCCGCCGGCCGCCCCGCGGCCCGCGCGACAAATCCTCCGCGCCGAGCCCTTGACGCAGGAGCAGCGGAACGTCGTCGAGACCTTTAGGGAGGGCATGGAGCGCCACCCCACCATGGTCAAGAGCGTCGCCGCGCGGACGAAGGAGCTCCTGGAAGATGAAAGAGACAACTTGGACGACGACTCGCTGCCGGCGAAGTTCGACCGGTTCTTCAACGGGCTCGTGAGGCACCCCGCGATGCTCTGGGGCACGTTCCTGCGCGTCGCCGAGCTCATGGAGGAAGAATTAATTGAGGCCGGCGACGCCGAGTCCGCCGCGAAGGCGGACACGATCCGCCAGGTGCGGATCGCCGCGGAGGCCGTCAAGGGCTCGAGGGAGCTCTGACGACTCCCTGGTCGGGGCCCGGGAGGCTAATTTCCCCTTTACTTGTAGATTCGGATTAGTCGCGTCGGGGGCGTGGCGCCGCAGCGCACAGGAATACCCTAGAGAGAATGGTTAAAATCACAAGAGAATACACAAACTACACGCGCCGAAGCGGCGGCGCCTCGGGCGACTCGACGCGCGAGGGCCGCCGGAGCGACGACGCCCGCGGCGCGTCGAGCGCGTCGCGGAGCCGCGCCAGAGCCTCGGCGCCCGCGACCAGACGCAGCGCCCGCACGGCGCGGTCCCGCAGCGCCGCCGCGGCGGGCCGCGCCGCCGCGTCGCCGCGCCACGCGCTCTCCACTAACTTCGTCGCGCTCGACCCCACACCCTCAAGGGACGGCCGCTCGCCGCGCTGCACGGCCGCGAAGATGTCGAAGTTGCCGTATGCCGCGGGCCAGGGCCGGTCGTCGCCCGCGTGGACGCACCGCAGCACGACGCCCGCCGCGTAGACGTCTACCCTTTCGTCGTGCGCTGCCGCCGCAATCAACTCGGGCGCGAGATAGTCCGCCGTGCCCACGACGTTTTCCCGGACGCGATCCGGCGCGCCGTAGACCTGCCGCTTCAGGGTCTTGGCCGTCTCCCGCCGTAAGCTGGCCAGGACGTCTTTGACGTCGTCCGCGTCGTCGTCGGACTCGTCCTCCGAATCGTCGTCCAGCCCGCCGCTCGTCGGCCGCCTCACCGACTCGCCAAAGTCGCTCAGCTTGACCGTGCCGCAGTCCGCCACTAAAAAGTTCTCGAGCTTGACGTCGCGGTGCCAGACGCCCTTGGCGTGGGCATATGCAATACCGCTCAGCACGTCGATTGTACAACGCCACTGAGCCTCCGCGGTCCACGTCTTATCACTGATACGGTCGCGGATCTCCACTGATAAATCATGGTCGCAGAACTCGTAGACGGCGCACACCGCCGGCGGCCTGACACATAAGCCGTGCAGGTACACGACGTTCCGGTGCCTTAACCCAGCCACGATGCCGATCTCGCGCCCGATCTTCTCGACGTCCTCGTCACACAACTCCACGGGTCTAAAGGCCTTGACCGCGACGTCCTGGTCCCGATACGACCCGCGGAAGACCGTCGCCGACGCGCCCGCGCCGAGGACGGCGCCCTCGACGACCTTGAGCCGGTCCGAATTTATCAAAGACTTCTTGCGCGAGGCCTCCTCGACGATCGACTGCAGCTTCGTCGAGGCGACGTTAAGATTCATTTCCGCGCGCGGCCGCAGCGCGAGGTCCCGGCTCCTCCTAAAACTCGTCCAGGTCCCGAGACTCAGCGTCCACTTCGCGGGCAGCCGCCGCTCCGTCGTCGCGCGGCCGAGCTCCGAATCTCTATTATGCTTCCCGAGGCCGCGCCAGTACTTCGTGTCCGCCACCAAAGTCTTCCGCGCGGCGACGGGGATCAGCGCCGTGAGGAGGAGCTCCGCGACGGCGACGGCGACGGCGGCGGCGCCGCACGCGGGGGCCTCGCGCGGCGCGTCGACGAGCCGGAGACCCAAGCTCAGTGCGAACCCAAACGCTAAAACAGCGTGCAGCACGAACGCCGCGCGGTGCGTCCGCGACCGCAGGCGCACGCGCGACGGCACGCGGCCCGTCAGAATCAATAAAGAGGCCGCGAGGGGCGCGAGGCCGCCGGCCACGACGAGGACGGCGCTCGCCGCAACTCTCGAAGATTCCGTCGAACTAAAGTACCGCCCGGCCCAGGGCCCGAGCTGAATAACGAGCGCCAGCAGCGGGAGCGCGACGGCTCTCCGGAAGGCGCGCACGGTCACGGCGTCCTGCGCGACGACCGCCGGGACGAGGGCGGCGTCGGCGACGCCAACTAATGCCGCGGCGTCGGCCCAGGCCCAGGCGCCCCACGCACCGATCGCATGGCACGCGATAAGCGAAGCGGCCGCGGCCGTCGCCGCGGCCGCCGCAAAGGCGAGGACGTAGCACTTGCCCACGAGCAGCGGCCGCCACGCCGGCAGGATGGTGTGGCGCGCGCGCTTCGAGTCGCCCGAGAGCTGCTCGGACGCGTACGAGCGCGTCGCCCGCGAGACGGCGACGAAGCCGGCGAGCTGGAGCCAGAAGGCGGCGACGCTCGTGAGCACGAGGAGCAGCGTGACGGGATTCATTTTACTTGGTTACAGTGTTTCGCTGCTGTTCCCATTTTGCACAGTGCCATTCAGTGGCAGTTTTTCAGCAGTTACGCGGGCGCACGTGTTGAAACCAGCTCGGTGCTGTTATGACTGATCTGAAAGGAGTAGAAACTGCGCGAAGCAGACTGTTAGGAGCTCGCTGCCCGTGTCCAATACGCGCAAAGTTAAAATGCTAGCGGCCTGTAAGACACTAGCAAAAAAACCGCGCGACGCGTAACCGCGCGTACTCGTTATCACAGCAAATAATAATGGAGGAGAAACGTCACCGGCAGGCATGTGACTAGAGGTATAATTATTACAGCACAACGACGCCGCCGCCGCCGCCGCTATCGCAGCCGCGTGAAGAACTGGTGCCGCGCGTTCGCGTTCGTGCCCGTCGTGTGGAAGCTCTCAAACAACTCCGTGACGTGCTCCGTGAAGAGCCGGCAGCGGATGGGCATCTCGAGGTCGTGGAACGGATTCTTGAGGACGTAGTCGCTGTAGAGCTCGTAGACCATGCGCAGGACCGGCTCCAGCACTTGGGTGCCGCGCTCGGCCGTGAGGACGAATTTAATACCTGTTATCGTCTCGAGGCAGCGCAGCGCGAAACTGCTGGTTTCGAGGGCGACGATGCCCGACGACCGGCCCGGTGGGATGGACCGAGCGATTTCGTGCAGGCTGTGGAACGTCGAGCCTATCCTTAACCAGTCGTTCGAATCGAGCTGGGCCGCTTGGGGCGACAGGTCCTGGTTGTAAACGAGGCCACCGGACTTGTTGATGATCATGAGCTGGAGGTACATTTTTATTTTTAGCGCTGCGGCGGCTTGCTTACGTGATGACCAGACCAAGGCTTGCGCGGCTGGCGGTACACGGCTTGCTTTCGCCGCGGCGGCAGGGAGGCGCCCAGCAGCTCTCAGCAGCTCTATGTGGTGCTGCGGAGTCGGCGGACGAGAGTGCTAGGCTGACCGCTTGACGGATGCGATAGCTGTCAAGGAACTATCGCTGCAGCGCAGGCAATGCAGTCGTATAACCTCTGCCGCGCATAAGCATAATCAGCTAGCGGCTTGTAACACACTAGAAAGCACGAGAAACCAACACGACAAAACAAGGATCTTCCCGACGCCTGGAGCCATAGGTCTCGGGGTGCAGCACTGGCTTTTGTCGATGCCGGCGCCCCGACAAGTTGCGTTGTGCCACAGCGCCAAAGCACCACGGCGCCCTGCCGTCGTTAGCAGACCGCAGTACCGGTAGGTTTGCTCGCGCGGTTCGCGCCAAGAGACCGCCGCGCTGCCGAAAAGGCTGCCCAAAACAAGCGGCGAGGCACACCACACGATGGAGCCCCAAGAAGGCAGCGACGACGACGCGCGGCGCAGCCAGGAGGCCGCCCGCGACGACTCCGCGGCAACGATGCTGCAAGGCTCGGTGCGACGACGCAACGCCAAGCAAGAGCTGTCGCAGAGACGCCAGGTTCGGGACGACGGCGCAGCCACGATGCTCCAGGGCTCGGTGCGGCGCCGCAACGCGAAGCAAGAGCTGTCGCAGAGACGCCAGGTTCGGGACGACGGCGCGGCGACGATGCTGCAAGGCTCGGTGCGGCGACGCAACGCCAAACAAGAACTCTCGCAGAGACGCCAGGTTCGGGACGACGGCGCGGCCACGATGCTCCAGGGCTCGGTACGACGCCGCAACGCGAAGCAAGAGCTGTCGCAACGGCGCCAACGCCGCGACGATGGCGCGGCGACCATGCTCCAGGGCTCGGTGCGGCGCCGCAACGCCAAGCAGGAGCTGTCGCAGAGACGCCAGGTCCGCGACGACGGCGCGGCCACGATGCTCCAGGGCTCGGTGCGGCGCCGCAACGCGAAGCAAGAGCTGTCGCAGAGACGCCAGGTTCGGGACGACGGCGCGGCGACGATGCTGCAAGGCTCGGTGCGGCGACGCAACGCCAAACAAGAACTCTCGCAGAGACGCCAGGTTCGGGACGACGGGGCAGCCACCATGCTCCAGGGTTCGGTACGACGACGCAACGCGAAGCAGGAGCTGTCGCAACGGCGCCAAGCGCGGGACGACGGCGCGGCCACGATGCTCCAGGGCTCGGTACGACGCCGCAACGCGAAGCAGGAGGTTCAGCAGCGGCGCAAGGTCCGCGACGACGGCGCGGCGACGATGCTCCAGGGCGCGGTACGACGACGCAACTCCAAGGAAGAGCTGTCGCAACGGCGCCAAGCGCGCGAAGACGAGGCCGACGACGCGGCCCTCCGAGCGGCCTTCGGCTCGCCCCTCTACCGCATCGACCGCCACGGCGACGATGTCGTGAAGACGGCCCTGGACGACATGAGGAAGACGCTGCCGCGCGCGACGGCGCACTTGGACAGAGGGCAGCTCGCGTCGCCCACCGTGCGCGAGCCGAGCGCCGACTACGTGGCCAACGCGCGGAGCGCCGCGGCCAAGGAACAGTATATAGCGTCGCGCACGCGGCCGCCGCCGCCGCGACAGACAAAACCTTCGCCGTACGGCGCGCCTATACTAGGCCCGGCCGGGCCCGTACGGCGCCGCTGGCGCGCCCAGGCCGCAAAAACGACAATACAAGGAGAGCGCCTCGAGACGCTGCTGCCCTACGCGACGCCGCAGATCCGGCGGCGCCAGCGACCGGCGTCGGCGCGGCCCGCGGGCGCTGGTGTAAAAGCGGCCCAGGCCAGGAAAAGGCCGGGGTCCGTGGCCGCGACGCGCAAAATGGTGGTGGACCAGGTCGAAAGTAAGGCGCGGTCGACCTTTCGGGGACGGGCCCTCGCGCCGCCGAAGGAGGCGGCGCCGAAGCCCACGCCCTTCGGGGCCCTCAAAGCTTTATCCGGCGAGCTCGGCGTGCCGAAGCGCGACCGGGACCAGATTACGACGATAGTCAAGGCACAGATCCTGCGGGGCCGCGCGCCGACCGCGGATAGAATATTGGAGGCGCACGCGGATTTGCTAAGAAGGCACCGCGCCGACGCCATCGCCGCGATCAAGGCCTGCAAGGCGCGCGAGGCGATCGTCCAAGGGGCGTTGGAAGCCGCCGCGGACTGCGACGGCGACCAGGTGAGCGCCGTCGCGCCGTTCGCGGCGAAATTGGAAGATGCGACGCGCGCCGTCGAGCTCAGTATAAGGGAGTGGCGGCGGCGCCTCGCGCGGCCGGCGCCCTTCCGCTACCGCGGGTGTTTATACGGCGAGGTCGTGGCGCACGAGCGCGTTGTGTTCGACAAGGCCGCCAATGCGACGGACGACGCCCAGGATGAGGTGGTGAGGTGGCTCCTGCGCCGCGACGCCGCGGGCGGGCCGGCGGAGGAGGAGGACGAGGGTTTTGTGGAGCCGGCCTGGGATTTGCTCGAGCGCGCGATGGCCGGTGATATTATAGACGCCGGCGACGAGCGGCGCCTGCGCGCGACTTATGAAGCGGAGCGCGCCCTCTTCGCGGAGCGGGGCGAGGCGCCGCCGCCGCTGCTGAAAGGCTGGGGCGCCGCCGCGGCCGACGCGACGCTCGCGCCGCTCCTCCAGCCCGTGGAGCTCTCGGCGCCGGCGCCGGCGCCGCGGTCCGTGCGGCGAAAGAAGAAGAAGAAGCGTAGGGACGTCATGCTGCGCCGCGACTGCGACGCGCTTGTGCCTCGGGAGTACCGCATATGGCAGATCGAGCACATCGAGGCGCTCCGGAGGAACCGCGACGACCCCGCCTCGCCAATGAAGCGCGCCGCGGCGCCCGCGACCATCGCCCACATCGAGGCGCTCCGGGCGGCCGAGGACCCCACGTCGCCGCTTCGGCGCGCCGCGGCGCCCGCGGCCACGCCGGTGGCGCCGAGAGGTTTTGGGGAGCGCTTCAGCCGCGGCCGGCGCCTCGTGTTCGGCGCCGACGACGAGGCTGTTAACTCGCCGGCGCCGCCGCCGGAAGCGCCTGTGCCGCCTGTAACGGCAACGGTGGGCTTTTTGCCTGCGTAAGAATGTTTGATTATTTTCTTCCCTTGGACTCGTCGATCCCTGAAATGACCCGAATCAATCCCTTAGAAGTCCGGTCGACGTTTTCGCGCGGCGCAATATACCCGCACACAAGCAAGATTTGAGACGATGGGAGAGCGGCGGCCCGATCACTGGTGATTGTGAGGCTGCTCGCATCCAGCACGGATCATCTGTAAGGGCTGTCCTTTTGCAGCAGGGGACAAAAGTGAGAGAGGCGCACGACCGGGAGAGGCCGCTAGGCGACCTCCAGGTCGAGGGGCTGCTATGCAAAACGACAGCGAAGACGAGGACCATGGGTCCTGGGCCGAATCACTGGCCGCTATCGTGAACTGTGGCATCAGCACCGCATTTGCGGACGGGACGGAGAGCGGCAGTCGACCACCGCCCGTGCCGCCGCCAGCGGAGGACGAGCCCTCGTCGATGGTCGACAACCTCCTGCGGTGCGGCGGCAGCGAGGCCGGCCAGACCTACGACGAGGTCGTGACGAGCCCCCAGAAGCCGACCGACCCGGCGATTCCCGTCGAGGCGCTCTACGACGAGATCCTGAGCCTGCGGGAGCAGGTCGCGCGCATGGAGGCCGGCGGCGCGTTCGCACTGCAGGACGAATTGGATCGACTGCGGCGGCGCCTGGATACGGCTGACGGCGACCTCGGCGCGCCGCTGCCGCCACCGGAGGATGCGCCGCTCGAGTACGAAGAGATCGGCGGCCGCGACAGTGCGCCCACCTTGAGCGCCGCGGACCGTGAATCCGCGGCGGCGCGCCTCTCGCGCGGCGGGCCGCGGCAACGGCCCCCGCGCGAAGAGACCTAATTGTTGTGAGTCCTTATGAGTCATGGGGGCAAGGGGAATTCTTCTTCGGGGTGCTAGGCCACGAGGACCCTCGGCGCGCGCCCGCGCGTCGCGCCGCGCGACGGGTCCGGCACGGACCGCTCGTCGCGCCCCGGCCTCTGGACCGGCTCGGTCCAGGTGAGGCCCTGTTTTCGTGCGCGGCGCTGCCGCCGCTTGACCTCCTCGGGGAAGACGACGTCGGTGACGCGCTCCGCGGCGTTGAACTTGCGCTGGCACTCCTCGCTGAGTTTATCGCCTCGTCGCCGCCGGTCCTCGAGCTCCTGCGCGTGGCGGTCGCGGCGCCGCCGCCGCTCCCGGACCCCTAGCTTGACGAAATGGCGGTAGAATTCCGACCCCTCGATGGTGCCGTTGCCGTCGTCGTCGTAGGTGCCCACCTGTGCGGAAATCAACGCCGTCGAGCAGATGCAGTTACAAATTTCCACACGGGATGCCCACGATGGCCGCGAGTCTGGGAGGATCCAATGTAACCCTAAAGTTCCTTTGCAGTGCCGTCGCAAGCTGGGCCGGCGTCATCGGCGCGCCGTCAAAGACCTGGTCGCGGATCATGCGCGAGTGGACGGAACCCATATCTAAATCCGCGGCCGCGTTCGCGAGGAGCTGCTCGGCCTCCCGCAAATCGCGCTCCGTGAACGTCGGCGTGACCGTCGCCGGCGTTACGGTACTAAACCGCGTCATCCAGTCCGCTCGCGCCGCGCGCTGCTGCCGCGCTTGGGCCTTCTCGCGCCGCCGCGCCTCGCGCTGGCTCCGCAAATGTTCGACGGCCCCGAACTTCCAGAACTCGCGCAGAAACTCAGAGCCATCGATGGTCCCGTTCCCGTCGTAGTCCATCCAGCGCATGGTAGCTCCCAGCTCCTCGGCCGTCAGCTTGACGTTGAAGCACTGCGTCAAAAACGTGTTTAGTCTGGATGCCGTCATCACCTCGCTATTCAACGCTCGAGAATAGCCACCATCCGCACTATCCCCGTTGAACATGACGGCCGCCCGCCCCAACTTCCCCATGGCCGTCACGAAGGGCTCGTAGTGCACCAAGGTATGACGCTGCTGCAGCGACTTTTTTGTGGTGCCCGCGACGCCCGTGTAGTGCGTCATTAATCTAGCTGAAGCCTTGAGCTGCTTCTTCTGTTCGGCCGTCAGCTCGATCTTCGGGACGGTCTTCTCCTCTTCGTCTGATAGAGGTCCTTCGTCTTCTTCAAAGACCGTGGACCGCATGCACGAGAGGCCGCGCGAGATCGACCGGCTTTCCAATTTCAAATCCATCTTCTCCAGCTCGGTCTTGAGCCAGTTCTCATCAGACCACTGGTCGCCGGGCTGGACGATGGGCCGGTTGTCCATCTTGGGCGGCACCGGGCGCGGGAGCGAGCCGGCGAGGCGCCGCGTGTTGACGGTGACCTCGTCGCCTCCATCGTTGTCCGGGTAGCAGATGCGCAGGAGGTCCTCGGCCTTGTAGTTGTTGCGCTGCGGCGCCCTGTCCTTCTTCTCGCGCTTGCGGCCCATGGTTTACTGCCGTTCCTTGCTCTGTGGCTCAACCGGACGTGCGCAGCCCTTTTCTTCTCCGGGGCTGCCTCGGGCACCGCTTCTGTCACCGTGCGAGGCTGCCTTCGTTTCCGTCGACTCGGCACCGCCACGCCTCGGCGTTTTTGCCGTGACGCTCTCTCACAGCGCCAGGCCGTTTTGTGGCTCGCTATCCTCGCCAGCAAGTGGACCCATCAAGAGCGCCGACGCTACTCCTCGTCCCCTCGGCGGGAGCCATACAGGCGTAGGGCTGCTCCTACTAGTCACACCCGGCTCCAGATGGCCGTGACCGCTGCGCCAAGAAGACAGGTAAACCTAAATAGACTTTAACCACGCCAGGTAATCCGCGTTCGCCTCGTCGGGGACGTCGTCGTGCGGCACGTGGCCCGCGTCGACGAGCGTCAGACTGACGCGCCCCTCGGCGGCGAGGCCCTGGAAGTAGCGCCCGCCCGTCCCGTCGAGGGGCGTGATCTGGTCGTTCCGCCCCCAGAGGCAGTGGATCGGGCACGTCACGGCGCCCATGACCTCGTCGGGCCGCGGGCCCGGGTCGCCCGACAGTATCTCCACGAACACGTCCAGCGCCGCGGGATCCTCGGCCGGCTCCAGCGTCGAATCGACAATGACCGCGTCGGCGCGCTCGCTGTTCGTATAGACCTGCTTGAGGACCGCCTCCACATTTTCTCTCGCGCGCACGCTGTCGAAGAGCGACCGCGCGAGCGGCTTGATGCCGAGCAGGAAGTCCAGCACCGCGAAGAAGACGGCCCCGACGGCCCGCGACGGCTCCGACACCGCGGGGTCCGTCACCGCGAACTTCGAATTCATCCCGCCGGCGCAGTTATTCAGGATCAGGCCCTTGACCAACTCCGGTCGTTTGGCGGCGACGTCGAGGGAGACCAGCGACCCGATCGAGTTGCCGACCAGGATCGCCGGCTTCCCGCCCGCGTTCGCCTCGAGGAAGGCCGCGGCCTGTTGGCGCCAGCGGCCGATGGAGTAGGGCCCCGGCGCCTTCTCCGAGAGTCCGAGACCGAGTAGATCCAGCCGGTGACACCTATATCCGGCCTGCGCCAGCGCCGGCGCGTTGTCTCGGTACGTTTCTAGTGACGAACCGAATCCGTGGAGGAACAGCACTGGTGTGCCGTCGGCCGGACCCTCGCTCGCGTAGCGTATCTTGTTGTCCTGCCACTGCCACTGTGATTCCGGAGCGACGGCGTGCAGTCGCGTTGGTGGTGCAACTGGTCTCGCTGCTGGCGGCTGCAAGGCAGCGACGCAGCTGGCAAACCAGAGGCTGCTGTGCATGATCGATGCCTTGCGCCGCTTGCTGGCACGTGTGAAACCTCAGATATCTCGCAGCAGTGCACAACGCTCGTTTTCCTTGCTCGGTCGCAAATCTTAATGCAGCACTATGGCTTTTTAGCCTTGCCAAGCGAGCTGTCCAAGCCACGCTCTCCGAGCTGGTTTGGCTGTGGACAGCGCGGGCGTAAGTCGAGCTGGTCAAATTTCGACGCAGGGTCACACGGCTGCAAACGACACCATTTGGACGAATTTGAGCAGTCGTGCGCCGACGCAGCTTAGAGGGCTCGCCGCTGAAAAACACAAGCGGCTGCAACCACGATGCATGCGGTAGCCGTGCGAGCGCTGCGCCACCACTTGAGGCCAGCAGCACGCCACTTCACGCAACCCTGCGCCAACACGAGAGTGATAGCCGTCGTCGCGCACGTCGACGCTGGCAAGACGACGCTGACCGAAGAGATGCTCAACAAGGCCGGCGTACTGAGAAATAGCGGCCGCGTCGACGCCGGCAGCGCGACGACGGACTTCCTTGAGCAGGAGCGCGAGCGCGGCATCACGATCCAGTCGGCCGCGGCGCACTTCGACTGGAACAACACAAACATCGTGCTGGTGGACACGCCGGGCCACGTCGACTTTGGCTTCGAGGTGGACCGGACGTTAAGAGCTGTCGACGGCGTCGTGCTGGTCGTGGACGCCGTCGCGGGTGCGCAGGCGCGGACCGAGGCCGTGGCGCGCGCGGCGCGCGAGACCTTTGATCTGCCTATGATTGCCGTCGTCAACAAGATGGACCGCATGGGCGCGGACTTCGAGGCGGCGACGAAGTCGCTTTCCGTAAGGTGCGACCTGACCCCCATCAAAGTCCAGGCCCCTTTAGTGGAGAAGGATGTGTTTGAGGGGCCGCGCGATTTGATAGAGGAGTCTGACAAAGTGTTGGCGGAGGCCGTGGCCGATGTAGACGACGCCTTCGCGGAGTTGTATATCGAGGACGCCTTTACCTCCGAGGATTTGACAGATGCCGTCGCGCGCCTCACGAAATCCAGGGACATCACACCCGTGCTCTGCGCCGCGGCCCTCAAGGGCCTTGGGGTCGAAAAGGTCCTGGACGCGGTCGCGGCGTTCCTCCCGTCGCCGCGCGATATATTAAAAGAGGAGGCCGACTTCGCGGCGCTGATCTTCAAGGTGTCGCACGATGCGAGAAGAGGTCCTTTATGCTTCGCGCGCTGCTACGGCGGCGCTCTATCACCGAAGACAATGGTGAATGTGGCGTCACCATCATCACCGCTCGGGGGCCGCCTCGCCGTTGAGCGGCCCCAGCAGTTCCTGACGCCCTTCGCCGACGACTTTGAACTATCCGAGGCCTTTGAAGCCGGCGAGGTGCGCGTCGTGACGGGCCTCAAGGACGCGCGGACGGGCGATACGTTGGTGACGAAGGACGGCGCGCGCGCGAAGCGCCATACTAAAGGTGAGGCGCACGCCGCATTACCAGGAACGACGGCGCCGCCGCCGCCGGTCTTCGCCGCGGCCGTCGAGCCCGTCGCGACGGCGGACCTCGCGGCCCTCGAGGAGGCGTTGGCGCTGATGTGCCGCGACGACCCCTCGCTCACAGTCACGGACGAGGACGGCGGGTTAGTGTTGAGGGGCGCCGGCGAATTACATTTAGAGGTGGCCTGCGACCGCCTGCGGAGCGACTTTGGGGTCAAAGCCTCGCTGTCGCGGCCGCGCGTCGCGCTGCGCGAGAGCGTCGAAATGGCTTTCGAGCAATCAACGGATGTGATCTACGACGCAACGCTCGGCGGCCAACGCCTCTTCTGCGGCCTGCGTCTTAGAGTAACGCCGCTGGCCGACGAGGAGGCCTACGAAGCGGCCGTGCCGATCACGACCACCAATGTCGACGCCACGCCGCTCCTGCGCGAGGCTTTGGAGGAGGGCCTCGCGGCGGCGGCGACGCGCGGCGTCCTGCGGGGGCAAGCCCTCGCCGGCGTCGCGGTCGAAGCGCTTTCCCTGCAAAGTGACGGGCCCGCGACGACGCCGGGCGCCGTCCGCGCGTGCGCGGCGCTCGCGCTCGCCGACGCGCTGAAGCGGGCGCAGCCGGTCTTGCTCGAGCCGATCGTGAGGCTGGAGATCGAGGCGCCGGACCGCTCCGTCGGCGACGTGCTGTCGGACCTGGCGACCGCGCGGCGCGCCAAGGTCCTCGACGTGACCTCACGCGCGACCCGCTCCGTCATCATCGCAAACGCGCCGCTAGAGACGCTCCTCGGCTACTCGACGGCGCTGCGGTCGCTGACCCAGGGCGAGGCGACCTTCGCCCAGGCGTTCGCGCATTTGGCGCCGCGGATTGGTTAGGCTGTTGTTGTGGTTTTGAAGTAAGTAAAGTCATTAATTAATCACAACCTCGTCCGGGTGCGCCATGCGCAGCGCTGCGGCCGCCGCCGCGAGGAACAGCTTCCGGTCGCAGTCGCCGCGGGGCGCCGTATCGGCGAGCACGGCCGCTTTGTCGAGGAGGACTCGGAGCGCCCGCTCGCTACCCGCGATGCGCGTCGCGTCCACCCCGAGCGCGCCGGCGACGAGCCCGGCGGGCAGGCACTGCTTCGCCCGCGCGGCGTCTTGCGTCCCCTTTCTAAAGCGGAGCGGCCCCGTCGCCACGAGCTCGACGCTGACGTCCGGCCCGGGCCGGGATCTCGTCCCCGGCGCGACGAGCGCCGCGAAGCGGTCGAGCAGCATGTCCACCGCGGCGCCCGACGCGTAGTCGACGCGGTCAAACAACTCCAGCGCCGCGGCCCGGCGCCGCGCGACCTCCTCGTCGCCGATCGCCGCGAGCCGTCGGGGCAGCGACGCGACGTCGCGCTGGCCGTGGCGCACGATGGCTTTATTCCAGTCGAGCGCGTCGCGGAACGGCAACGGAAACTGGTCCGAGATGACGACCGGGATGCAGCCGGCCGCGAGCGCCTCGTAGAAGCGGCGCGACGAGGCCGTATAACCCGAAGGAACCAAGCAGAACGTCGCGTTGCGCGTCCTGGACGCCGTGTCCAGGAAGTGCCGGCGCGTGGCGTCGCTCGACGCGCCTTTCACGGTTTCCCCGCGCACCTTAGAAACGCCCTCGTAGCGGTTCTCGACGAGGGTGACGTCGGCGCCCTCGACATTCCTGAACGCCGCGGCGACGGCGTGGCGCGCGCGCGCGCCCTTCTGGCCCGCGGCGCGCAGGAAGACGCGCGACCGCGGCGCGGCCGCGAGCCCCGCCGCGTCCAGCGCGGCGGCGACGAGGCGCGGCGGCTCGACGAAGTAGGGCGCCACGACCGTCCGCGGCCCGGGCACGAGGACCTCCTTGCGGTGGTCGCCGTTCGGGCCCTCGAGGTGCGGCACGATCAGCCGGTGGTCCATCAAACGCCGGCCCCAGGCGTCGACCACGCGCGCCGTCGAGATGTGCAGTAGCACGTGGTGCTCCATGAGCGGCTCCCAGTACCTCCCGGCGACGACCTTATCGAAAAGCGCCCAGGCGCGCTTCAGCAGCTCCTGGGCCCCCTGGACGAGCGAAAGGACCCGCCAGGCCGCGGGCACGACGAAGAGCCGCGGCGTGCTCACGAGCGGCAATTTTTGGGACGGGTCGAAGGGCGCGCGGCACGGGTGGTGCAACACGCTATCCACCACAAAAACCTCGGGCAGGAACTCGCGCAGCTCCCAGCCGAGGGGCCACTCCTCGTCGGCGCGGTCGATCGCCGTGCGGTGAAGCTCCTCGAAGCCCGGGTAGACCAGTAGAGCCGCCTTGCACGCCACGACGGTCGACCGCACGCGGGCCATCGCGAGTAATGATGAGACGGACTCGTGGTTCTGCGGGGCGATTTTTGGAGGCTTTTGCATAGCTAGGTTCCGCGGCAGCGTGTCCGTCGCGGCGGGGCACCCTTCGCTAATACCGAGGAACGCGCACAACGCGCCGTACGACGCCCCGGCCTCGAGGTCGAGCTCCAGCAAGGTCGTCGCCGCGGCGCGGACGCCCTTTTCGTAGGCCTCGCGGCGCGCCTGCGCCTTCTCGAGCGCCGCCTCGGGCCGGCTCTGCTGGATGCTGGTCCGCCACCGTCCCGCGTCGCGCGTCGTCAGCAGAACTTTAGAAGAGGGGTGCGCCGCGAGGTGCGCCTCGTAGCGCGCGAGGTGCGGGTGGTCGACGGTGACATCGAGGCCGAGGGCTTCCAGCGCGAGCTTGACGTGGTGCGTGCCGGTGTGGGCCGAGCCGCAGAGCAGGACTGCGTTCTGGGCGCGTGCTACGCATGCTGCGGCTATCAGGTGGAGGGGCCTCATTTATGCATCAGTGACGGCTGCCCCGGGCATCGATGTCGCTCGTACGGCGCGTGGGCAGCTTTTTTTTGTCTCTCTTGCTAGTGTCTTACAGGACGCTAGCTCGCCTGTTTTTGCGGTAGCCGATTTTGCCAGTGATTTGCGTCAGAGATAAGTTACAGTTGCATCTCTTGTTAGCTTCTGGCTATCGCTCGCGCATAGTAAAAGTTCTAGACCACTGCTGCCTTACAGAGCTAGCAATCAGCGGTGCCCTGCTGTGCTGCAATTTAGCCTGCAAATGGATGCCAAAACCACTCAACTCGTGCAAGACTTGGGCCCGGAAGTCCTGGCAACGCTGGGCGGCGCGCCCTCGAGCAAACTGGAGCAAATGAAGGCCAAGCTCCAGAAGCGCCCGCCGCGCAAGAGCCGGCTCGCCGTCTTCGCGGCGCTCGACGATGCGACAACACCACAAATCCGCCGCGAACTGGAGGGCGGCCGCGTCGTCGCGGTGCGCTGCCGTAGAGCTGCCGCGGAGGCGCGCTGGCCGGCGATCGCCGCGCTGTGCGCGCAACGCGTCGAGGACGACGACGTGCCGAACGACCACGTGTCGAAGGGCTCCTTCGTAGCCTTGAACGGCGACGCGTGCTACTGCGTGGGCGGCTTCCGGCGGCAGAAGGACACGCGAAACTGCGCCGCGGCGCTCGTCCAGGAGGCGCGGCGGCGCAGCGACCGGTCGGAGCGAGACTTTTACGTCGCCAGGGCCACGGCGACGTTCGGCGACGTTGAACGGAGACAGCGCATCGACCACCTGTTTGGGAACGTGCCCGAGCGGCACCTGCTGCAGATCGACGAGGAGGGCGCCTACGGCGCCTCCAATGAAATCTGCGCCGCAAAATTCGCCAAGGCGGCGGAGATCGACGGCGTCGCGTGTGTTGTGGATGCGACGGCGTGCGTCGGCGGCAACAGCATCGCCTTCGCGCGGCGGTTCCCGCGCGTTGTGAGTATTGAGCTGAATATGGAGAGGTCGCGCATGCTCGCGCACAACATAACGCACGTGCGGCGCTTCGAGCGGCTGGGCCGCGTCGACGTCGTGCAGGGCGACTGCTTGGAGAAGCTGCCGACGCTCGACGTCGACTGGTCGTCTACCTTAGTCTTCGCGGACCCGCCCTGGGGCGGCCGCCACTACGAGGACTGCCAGGACGTCGACTCGGAACAGGGCGTCCATTTGAAAGGTACCGGGACGCTCGACGGCTTCGTCGAGACCGTCGCGGGCCTCGGGTGCCGTCATTTATTGCTCAAGGTGCCGCACACCTTCGACGCGGCGCGGTTCGCGGGGAACGCGGCCGTCGCGCGCTGCGACGCGCGCGCCGTCGCCGACAAGGTGCAGCTCGTCGCGCTCGAGCTCTGTGTGCCGGCGAAGCGGCCCGCGCCGTCGGAGGCGTCTTCTTCTTCGAAGCGCAAGAAGCGTCGGAAGAAAAAGAAGCGCTCGTCGAAGGAGTCGTGAACTGTTGTAATTTTGATGTTAACTGTCAGATTCCCTAAAGAACCGCGGCGACGCGGGGTCCAACGAGTCGACGTCGACGGGCACGCCGGGTCCCATCGTCGACGAGAGCGAGGCGGCGAGGAAGTACTTCCCCTTGGGCGCCTTTTCCGGCTTCGCGGCCACGAGGGCGAGCATCACGCTCCTCAAATTCGCGAGCAGCTTGTCCTCACCAAAACTCAATCTACCAAAGGGCGCGTGGAGGACGCCCCGCTTCGGCTCCGTCCGCAGCTTCACGCGGCCCTTCTTGAGCTCCGCGACAAGCGCCCCCAAGCCGTCCGCGTCGTCGGCGAGCGTGCCCTCGTTCTTTGCCGCCGGTAACAAACCCTTGGGCCCGAGCACGCGCGCGGCCTTGCGCTTCAGCAGGGGCGCCATGTCCGCCGTCGCGACGCACGCGTCAAACTCCACGTACCCGTCCGCGACGCGGTCCACCAGGTCCTCGCCGCCGACGACGTCCGCGCCGGCCGCCTTTGCATTTTCCCGCGCCGCGGGGTCGTCGGAGACGGCCGCCACGACGACGCTGCGGCCCACGCCGTGCGGCAGGCTCACGACGCCGCGCACCGCCTGCAGCGGCTTGCGCGGGTCGACGTTGAGCATGACGTCGAGGTCCACGGACTCGTCGAACTTCCGTCGCTTTTTAGTGCCGTTTTCCAGGACTTGGCGTAATGCGTCGTGGATGGGCTGCGGCGCAGCCGTGGCGAGGGTGCGGCCGAGCGCTGGTCGCGTCGCGCTGCGCAGCCCTTGCTGAGTGGTGCTGGCTGCGCAGCACAGCTGCTGTGGTCGCGTCGCGCGGCGCAGCACGTGGATGGGCCGCCCAGCGGTGCACAGCTGGCGCAGTGGTCGCGTCGCGCGGCGAAGGAGGAGCATTGTTGCAGTTCTGTGGGTCGCTGGTGCGCGAGATTGCCTCCAGCACACGGCTTGCGCGTTTTCACCTGACGCGCTAGTATGTCACTACACTAGATAATCGCGGCTGGAAATCGCAGGCCGAGGACATTCAGCCGCCTGCCACACCAGCAGCCAGCCACCACTTGCCGTGCTTCCATTTGGGCCCTCATTTCGCTCGAGAACCCGCCGCAATCATCTGTTTGGCGCGGCTCGCTCCTCTGAGATCCAGCTGCCGCCGCCGCCGCATAAGCAGTAGCCGTGCCGCCGCGAGCTGCCAACGCCGCCGCCGCGCCAAAGCACCATGGCCCAGCAGCAGGTCGACATCAGCGCCATGTCGCTCGAACAATTGAACACATACAAGGGCCAGTTCGAGAACGAGATCAAACAATTACATGCCAGACATTCGGGATTGAAGCAGGCCGAGGGCCGTTTTCGGCAATCGAAGGACGCGCTCGCGGCCATTTCGAAGGACGACGAGGGGCGGCGCATGCTCGTGCCCCTCACCCAATCGTTATACGTGCCCGGGGAACTGGGCGACCCGGACCAGCTGCTCGTCGAGCTCGGCACGGGGTATTACATCGAGAAAACGCAACAAGGCGCCACAGAATTATTAGATAGGAAGATCGGGACCGTCTCGAAGAACGCCGAGGACATCAACACCGTCGTGGCCTCGAAGCAGCAGAACTACGACGCCATCGTCCAGATGATGCAGGTGAAGATGGCGCAGATCCAGGAGCGGCGTAGTGAATTGCAGCGCCAGCAGGACCGGAGCGGATAGATTTTTAACAACACTTACAAAAATAGGCCTCGTCGCGAGATCAACACCGTCGTTCGAGCCCAACGGCCGCCAGATGTCCTGCTTGGATCGCGTCGATGGCGTATAGGGGGGATCAGTAATCCGCAAAATCCGCGCGCGCGCGGAACCAATTGACGTCGGGCGAGGACCCCGTCCAGCGCGCCGTCGGTATGGATGGCGACGAGTCGGGAGGCGGCGGCGGCGGCGCGCTCGTCACGAGGCGGCGCTCGAGCTCGGCGCGGCCGCCCCAGGTCAACGCCACGGCGACGCGGCCCTGGGCTGCGACGCCCGTCACGATTCCTTCCCCGAAGGGCGTCTCGACGGCGTTACTGCGCGCGCTCTTCGGCGACGCGGGCGACGCTAGCAGCGGCACGCGGTTCGCCACGCGCAGCACGTCTATCAATACAAGCTTCGGCCGCACGGCGCGCACGGCGGGCTTGAACCCGGCCACGAGGTCGTCCAGCGTCTTCAGGCGCAGCAGCGGCTTCTCCGCCTGGCGCAGAATCGCTACCGCCACCCTAATAGGCGCGTCCTCGAGTCCCGCGAACAGCAGATCCAGGACGGCCAGCGACAGCGTCCGCGGCACGCTCACGACGAAGAGCGCCGAGAGCCACTCGACGGCGTAGAGCTGGGGGTCGAAGCCGCAGCTCGACAGGTGCGCGTGCAGCGCGGGCGCGTGCCTTCTTAAACTCAAGTCTAGCGCAGCCAGCGCCGCGGGCAGGCGCCTCCCATAAAGCTTCTCGCAGCCCAGGTCGCGCAGCGCGTAGCAGTACAGGCCGAACGCCAGGGCCTCGTCGGCGCCGCCGCCGCGCTCGCACTCGGATAGTATAGAAGCCGCCACGAAGTTCATGCCCTGGGCGTACGGTAGCTGCTCATTCCCAATGTTCAGCAGCCGCGCGAGGCGCTCCGCGCGCCGCCTATCATACAGCTCCTTGTCGTCGCCGTCGTCGTCCTCTTCCACCGTCGGCGCCATGCCTATCAACCTTAACGCCCAGCCCGGCATTGCTGGAGACGCCTGCGCCCGCGCCGCGGCCGCGCAGGGCGCGTCGACGCCGCCGAAGGTCCGCGGCACGTCCTTGGCGATGCGGGGCAGCTCGGCGAAGCGGTCGTCGTCGTCGCCGTCGTCCGCGGCGTAGCGCGCGGCGGCGGCGTCGTAGGCCGGCTGCGCCGCCGCGTGCCGCGCCGCGTAGGTTGATAATTTTGCAGCGTCGGCGCCGTGCTCCCATCTAGCTCCGTCCGCGAGAGTTGATAGCTTCTGTCGGTCGTGGGCGCTGCCCAGCGTCTTGTAGTCGGCCTCCTCTTTGACGCGCTGCCAGAGGGGCTGGCGCGGATTGGTACGCGTCATATCGTGCGGCTGCTCGCAATGGCGCCCTGTGCTGTGGGTCTGGGAGTCCTTGAATGCGCGCACAACTGGGCAGAGCGTCACAAGCACTATGTCTGTGATACTTTCACACTACTACGGCAAACCAAGGGCAAGAGTACGGCCGCTTTTTGCCTGAGTCCCGGTGGAGACCTAGCGTGCCGATACACACTAGGGCGTGAGGCGGCTCGAGCAGCCGAAATCGCTGCCTACGCGCATAAGTGCAGCCCTGCACTCCTCCCGCAGCGAGTTCTCGAACAATGGTACGCCTCTTGCCATTGGTCGCGCTCTCCGCGCTCGCCGCGGCTCAAGAGGACTTTGCAATGGTACGCCTCTTGCCATTGGTCGCGCTCTCCGCGCTCGCCGCGGCTCAAGAGGACTTTGGCAACATGTTTGGGCAGCAAAAATACTGCGCCCCGTACAAGTGCCCGAAGGAGAAGGAGGCCGTGCAGAACCGCCTGTCCTTCAAGGCGAAGAAGGGCGGCTGCGACGCGCTGAACAGCGGCGCGGGCATGCAGATGCGCGGACCCGCGTCCATCAAATAGCAACAAAGGGCCGTCGAGCTTCTTCGGCGGGCGGCGCCATGTTCACGCCAGCACGCCGTAACTTCGGCCCGAGAGAGACCCGTCGCTTTCAGTCGCGGCCGTATCAAAGCGAGAACGGCGTCGCGGAAAGGCGCGGCGGCACACCGCAGGTTCAGCGCCAAACAGTCCGAGCCGACGCCCATCGACGCGTGCTGCGACCGGCGCCAGGCCTGCGACTCGATCTGCGGCACCTCCACAAAATTCTGCGACGCCGAGCTCAAGGCCTGCGCCGACAAGGCCTGCGACGACGCGCCCGACAAGGAGGAGTGCGACCGCAAGAAGTCGATGATGCAGCTCATGCAGTCCATGGACCAGGGCGCCTGCAAGCGCCACACGGACGGCCAGGTCGCCGCGTGCAAGTGCGTCAAGCCCGACGAGGCGCCGGCGCGGCGGCTCAAGACGCTGACCGAACTTTACGAGAAAAATAAAGGGGACGCGTCGAAGGCCGAGGGCCTCGCCGCGAAGGCGGACACGTCGAAGAAATTCGGCGCTTTACTGCACAAGCTCGTTGCGAAATACCCCGCGATGATCCGGAAGGTCGCTGACCCGCAGCAGGAGTACTGGGAGAAGATCATGAAGGAGGGCATCGACAAGAAGGCCTCTGATGAGGTCGTCGACGGCGCGGAGGAGGACGAGGACGTGGAGGACCTGGACGCGGTCGCGGACGAGCTTTAGATGATGTTTAATTTTAACGGTTGTTTTAAATTTTAGTTCCTACAATGCGAGTGCTTCTAGGCTAGCCTGCGCATCGATTTCGGCGAGCGCCTTTTGGGACGCCTCTCCGTCATCCTTGCATTGCACCGTCAACGGGTGCTGGGTTCCGAGGACTTTGACTGCTGTTCGATAGAGGTCGTCCATCGACGACACAGCTTTGCGCCAGTCATCTAGGGATATGTCAGGGTCCCTACACCGGGCCCGTAAATAAGTGCTGCGTAGTCCCAGTGTATTAACGTCGAGGGGTCCGAATACGCTCTCTGAAATCGGAAGGTATTCGGCAGCGAGAGATTGAGCTTCGGTGGTCCTTCCTTTGCTTTGCAGAGAAGCAGCCAAGTTTAAACCGCAGATTATCGTATTTGTATGTCTATTACCTCTAAGGGCTTTCATGCCGCTGTGGACTTGGACTGATAGTTCAATGGCATCTTCAATACGTCCGAGATCTTCCAAGCAGTTCGCCATATTCCCCTGAGCGGCCAGAATCGCTTCGCGGTTAACACGACTTCTTTGCATCAAGGCAAACTGGGACTCGAGGAGTCCAAGCCGTTCCCTGTTCTGACTGGCCGCGCGAAGTCCGTTTCCGAGCGTTGTCATAGAGTGCATCCGTAACACGTTGGCCTCCGGCCGACCCACGTAAGTCTTCCAGCATGCCCACCCGAGCGCGCAGTACACGACGCCGTGGTACTCTTGCTTGCACAGGCCACAATTGTTCCACCGCACCCATCTCTCATCAAACACCTTGCCGCGCAAGTTGTTCTCCTCGGCCTCCGCCACCAGAATCCTCGCCTCTTCCGCCAAGCACGACACATGCGCAAACCCCGACGTTCCGCGGCAGGAGCACATACGCACGAGGCCCTCCTTCGTCTTCCAATGGAGGGCCTGCGTGCAGATGTAGCACGTCTGGCCCTTGGTGTCTTCGGCGCACTTCTCGACCGCGACCGATACGGTTTTCGTGTAATTCTGATTCGCAGTGTACTGCTCGGCGCCGCCTGCCTTTTTTATTTTCTTACAGAGCTGGTCGTGCCCGCCTTCTTTCCAGTGCTGCACCTGGCAGGCTGCCCCACAGTAGCGTGTGCTGCAGCGGCCGCATTTCTTACCCAAGCTTAAGCCAAGCTCGGTGGCGCAGACGGCGCACTGTGTGAGGATCATTTGTAGCTCCTTTGGGGCAGCAGCCCCAACGACGCGTCTGGGGGAGCCGGCTCTCTCTCGAGGCTCCAGCTGGAGGTGCCGGGTTTTCTTCCACGCCGTGTATTAGTCGCTATGGGCCGCTCGGAGCCTTGTGATCCCCGACTCAGGACTATTGCGATCGACGAAACGAAACCCGAGGGCTTGAGCGATTTTGCCGAGACTCGACCTCGCAGTGAGCCACGCGTAGCAATTGTGCAACGCAGGAGCATCCCGGTTGCCTCAAAAACCGTACAAAGCCGCGTCCAACCCTGCCAGCACACCTTCGCCAGCGGACGCCGCGCATAACCGCACTCGGGTCGACGCGTGGCACCCACTGCGAGGATCAATAATCGGGCCGCACGGCACGGCCGTAGCCGCGCACACTTGATTCGTGCATTGCGCTGCTGTGCGTCGCCGAGGCGCCTCAAAACCGCCTGCACGCTGTCGCTGCATGCATTGATGCGCGCGCTCGGCTCTGACCCGGCGGCGGCCAGCCGTAACATACACCCACTTCACGCCGCCGCCGCGCGTAGCAATAACACACAAACCCCACAGGCACACGCGTACCCACAAAAGCAGCAGTAAAAAAAAGATGATGCGCACCGCGCTCGCCGCGGCGGCGCTCGCGACCGCGGCCGTCGCCCAGGAGGACCTCGGGACGGTCATCGGGATTGATTTGGGCACGACGTACTCGTGCGTCGGCGTCTTCCAGAACGGTAGGGTCGAGATCATCGCGAACGACCAGGGTAACCGCATCACGCCCTCGTACGTCGCGTGGGACGACGCCGGCGAGCGCCTGATCGGCGACGCCGCCAAGAACCAGGCGACGATCAACCCCGAGAACACGGTCTTCGACGTCAAGCGATTGATCGGCCGCAAGTTCAACGAGAAGTCCGTGCAAGCGGACAAGAAGCTCTTCCCCTTCGCGCTCGTGCCCAAGGACGACAAGCCCTACGTGCAAGTTGTATTAGAGGGCGGCGAGAAAAAAGTCTTCGCGCCGGAGGAGATCTCCGCCATGGTCTTGACCAAGATGCGGTCCACGGCCGAGGCCTTCCTCGGTTCCGAGGTGAAGCACGCCGTCGTCACGGTGCCGGCGTACTTCAACGACGCGCAGCGCCAAGCCACGAAGGACGCGGGCACGATCAGCGGCATGACGGTGCAGCGCATCATCAACGAGCCTACCGCCGCCGCCATCGCCTACGGCATGGACAAGAAGGAGGGCGAGAAGAACATCCTCGTCTTTGACCTCGGAGGTGGCACGTTCGACGTGACGCTCCTGACGATCGACAACGGCGTCTTCGAGGTGCTCGCGACGAACGGCGACACCCATTTAGGTGGGGAGGACTTCGACCAGCGCATCATGCAGTACTTCATCAAGATGATCAAGAAGAAGGACGGCAACGACATCACCAGCGACAAGCGCGCGGTCCAGAAGCTGCGGAGGGAGGTCGAGCGCGTCAAGCGCGCCCTCTCGAACCAGCACCAGGCGCGCCTCGAGATCGAGTCGCTCTACGACGGCAACGACTTCTCCGAGACGCTGACGCGCGCGCGCTTCGAGGAGCTCAATTTGGACCTCTTCAAGAAGACCCTGGGCCCGGTCGGCAAGGTCATGGAGGACGGCGACCTCGCGAAGACGGAGATCGACGAACTTGTCTTGGTCGGCGGGTCCACCCGTATCCCGAAAGTCCAGTCGCTGCTCAAGGACTACTTCGGCGGCAAGGAGCCGAGCCGCGGCATCAACCCTGATGAGGCCGTCGCGTACGGTGCCGCCGTGCAGGGCGGCATCCTTTCCGGAGACGACTCGGCCGAGGTCCAGGATTTACTTCTCTTGGACGTGACGCCGCTGTCCCAGGGTATCGAGACCGTCGGCGGCGTCATGACGAAGCTCATCAGCCGTAACACGGTCATCCCCACGAAGAAGTCGCAGACCTTCTCGACGTACCAGGACAACCAGCCGGCTGTGTTGATTCAGGTCTTCGAGGGCGAGCGCTCGATGACGAAGGACAACCACTTGTAGAAATGCGGCGTCCGCGACCCCTTCAAGCCATCGACGCGACCACTCGACTCACCGGTTGATTTTCACACAGGCTCGGCAAGTTCGAGCTCACCGGCATCCCGCCGGCGCCGCGGGGCGTGCCCCAGATCGAGGTGACCTTCGAGATCGACGCGAACGGTATTCTGCAAGTCAGCGCCGAGGACAAGGGCACGGGCAAGGCCGAGAAGATCACGATCACGGCCGAGAAGGGCCGCCTGTCCGAGGAGGACATCGAGCGCATGGTCCGCGAGGCCGAGGAGTACGCCGACGAGGACAAGAAGGTCAAGGAGCGCATCGACGCGCGCAACGGCCTCGAGTCGTACCTGTACAATGCGGCGTCCGTGATTTGGTGGCGCCACCTCGACGCCATCGACGCGACGCCAGCTCGACGGCGTGAGCGCCCGACTCACTGGTTGATTTCGCAGGTACAACATGAAGAACACGCTCGACGACGACGAGAAGGGCGTGGCCGACAAGCTGTCTGCTGATGACAAGGAGGAGATCGAAAATACGATTAACGAGGCGCTAGACTGGCTCGACGAAAACCCGGAGGCCGACAAGGATGAGTACACCTCCAAGCAGAAGGAGGTCGAGGCGATCGCCAATCCCATCATGCGGAACGTGTACCAGGGCGCGGGCGGCCCCGGCGGCGGCGAGGAGGAGGAGGACTACGACTTCGGAGATGATGAATTATAGTTCCTGTGCCCCATTCCCTCACGTAAAAAGATTTCTAGTACTCCTCTGTTGACCTGCCCGCCGCCAAGTTGCGTCCGTCCAACTCGTCCAGCTAGTTGCATAACACCAGAGTTACACGGTAAGGACGCGCGGGGTAGTGGAAAAGGGAGTAGGTCGTTCGTCGTCTGAAGATCTAGAGGCCCTCCGGCGGGGTCAGCACGGCATCAATCACATGTACAACGCCGTTGCTTGCGAGGATGTCGGGGATAGCCACGCCGGCCCCGTTGATCGCGATCGGGTCGAGCGTCACCTCGACCGTTTCGCCTTGGACCGTAGGAAGGACGCCTTCCGTGAGGTCGGTCGAGAGCGCCGTGCCGGGCACGACGTGGTAAGTCAAAATTTTCACAAGCTGATCCTTGTTCGCAGGCTCTATACTCGTCGTGCAGAACAACCTTGCGGGCTCCTACAGATCACTTGGGAGACTTGACGACTGCCTACGCACGCAGCGAGACGTATACTCTGGGCGTTTGAAGCTTAACGGCGAGGAACATGAAATGACCCTCCGAGCGGCCAACAACTACGCGATGCTTCTTAGTACTCTACGGCGCTTCGAAGAAGCGAAGAGAGTACTACGCAAAGTGGCGTCCGTAGCGCGACGTGTTCTCGGTGCTGAACACGCGCTCTCGTTGTCTCTGCGCGAGGATCTCTCTCGCGCGACACTGGACGGAGACTCCTCCGGCAATGAAAAGCGCCAGGCGCTTCAGATGCTCGAGGACACTGTCGTAGTCATGCGGCGCGTTTTGGGTCCGGCTCACCCCGACGTGTTGCGTGCTCAGAGAAAGCTGGAGGGCTATCGCAAGGAAATTCCTCCTGCCGCGTAAGGACTTGCGTAGGACTTGCGTAAGGACTTGCGTTCCTAAAAAACATTAAGACATCAAAACCACAATAGTTACACAAAGAAAGAAAGAAAGCTAGTGCTGGACGCGCGACCGCCCGCGCCCACGCCCTCGCCCACCACGCCCGCGAGACCGCGGCACGCGCGCGCCGCCGCCGTTGCTCGTCGGCTGGTACGCCGCCGCGTCGCCCCGGAGCACCTTAAAGCCCGCCGGCTTCTGGTAGGCCTGGGCGTCGCCGTGCGTCGCCGACTCGTCGTGGTCCTGGCCCGTGGAAACAACGACCGGCGGCCGCTCCTTCTTCTTCGGCTTGGGCCGCGACTTCGGCTGGAAGGCGGCGCCTTTGTTCGTGCTCCGCTTCTGGGCGTCCCCGAGAGCCTCGGCGCCGAGGACCGCGCGCGACGCGTCGACGAACGCCCGCTCCCTCTGGTCGACTTGCGCGTCCGGCGTCACGATCTTCCGTAGCAACAAGGCCTCGAGCTCGCTTCGTAAAATCGACGCCAGCGTCGCGACCTTGGGCGGCGCGCGGAAGTGGACCTTCTCGTCCACAGAAATGATGCCCCGCTCGTGGTGCACCGTGAGCCGCCCCCCAAACAGGATCAAAGCCAGCGGCGCCACCGTCGTCGCGTCCCGCACATAAACCTTGGCCGTCCGCACGATCTCCCTGTATACAACATAGCGGTGATCTAGTGCAGTAGCATCAAAGCATAAACAACAGGGATGCAAGTACGCCGCGTCCTCGGGCCCGTCGTCGAACCTAGGCCTCCTCCCGCTCTCCTGGCGCTCCTTGATGCACCGCTCGACGTCCGGGTCGCACCGCGTGAACGCGCACTCGCCCGCGGTCTTGCTCTTGGACGAGGGCGTGAAGGACGGCTCCGCCTGCGAGGAAGCAGTGATGAGGGGTGAATCGCGGGCGGCGCCCGACCCCACGCCGTGACACTCGTAAGGAAAGGACGCGGCCGCGGACCGAGACCTCGGGCGCCTTCTCCCCCAACAAGCGCACGTCGCGCGGCGCCACCAACACGTTCGGGTAGAGCCCCGCGCACAGTAACGCTTTGAGTAACGCCGCGGACCGCGCCGACGCGTCCGCCGCGTCCGAAGCGGACTTACTCCCAGATTGGGAATCAGGCAATAAGTCCGCAGTACCATTCAACGCCTCCCGCAATGCTTTATTACCTTTCCCGATGAACCCGATGGACTGCAGGTGCCGCGCGAACTGGTCGCGCGACTGGTCGATCGCCTTGAGCGTCTGGCCGCCGCAGAAGTTCGCCCGCGCCCAGCGGAACTCGTTCCGCGACTTCTTCTGCTGGCGCCATTCATCAAAAGCCGCGACGCCCGTCAGGTGGTCGGAGTACGCAACAGCTAGATGCCGCCTCGCCTCGTCCGCCTGGTCGCGCATATCAAATGGAGCGACGAAGATGCTTCGCGGCGAGGTCATGACCGCGGCTAGTGTTAGGGCCGCTCCTGTCGCGCCGAGCATCGCACCCACCAACAAGAGCTTGCCGACGCGCGGCTCGACCGGTAAAGCTGCCAGATGAAATCCTAGAGCGGTCAGCGCCGCGACCTTAGGAGAGCCGTCACTGTCCATGGGCTCCAGCGCGTCGATCTGCGCCAGCAATTCCAGAGCCCGGTCGACGGCCTGCGCCGTCGGCGGACTTACGGCACCTCGCAGGAACTTTTTGGGATCCCCTAAATCGAGCACCAGGATCTGGAGCACGAGATCTTCCAGCGACGTCCGCAGGATCTCGGGCTGAGGATACGCGTCGAACTCGCCGTCGTGGGCCAATCTCGTCACCAAATGAAAGGCGACGCCCGGTCGCACGCGGCCGGCGCGGCCCCGCCGCTGCCGCGCCGCCGCCCGCGACACGAACACTTCCTCCAACGTCGCTAACCCCCGGTCCGCGTCGTACCTATTTTCTTTCACGCGCGCCGCGTCGACGACGTAGACGACGTCGTCGATCGTGATACTCGTTTCAGCAATGTTCGTCGAGACGACGATCTTACGAGTACCTTTAGGCGCCCGCCGAAAGATGGCCTGCTGGTCGCTCGTCGACAGCTGGGAGTGCAGGGCGTGGATCGTCGCCCGGCCCTCGAGCACTTCCGACGAGCGCAGCTTCTCGACGGTCGCCGTGATCTCGGCTAAACCAGTCACGAAAATGAGGATGGCCCCATCCTTATCATCTTTAACCGATTCGAAGCAATGCTTCGTCCACGGATCACTACCCCGCACAAAGATGGCTTCGACGACGCGCACGATCAATGCGTAATTCACGCAGGCCGGATCCAACGCAGATAAAGAAGAGTGGACGTCGTCGGGGTAGTCCTTGAGCTTCGCGGCCCAGTCGCGCTTCGTCAACCCGACGAGGGCGCTCTTCGGCTGCGAACCACGACTCGCCTGCTTCGAGCGAAAACTCCCGACGGCGCACTCGTCCCTCGCGTCCACGCGCAGCCCCGTCAACGCTAACGCATCTTCGAGGTAGAAGGCCTGGACGGGGTGGGCCCGGCCCGGAATTTCGGCCAGGTACGGGTCGAACTGGCGGAAATAGTCGGCAAACACTTGCGCATTTAAAGTAGCGCTCATGAGGATGAGTTTGAGCTTCGGTCTTTTGGTAAGTAACCGTCGCAGCACAATAAGTAGGAAATCGGTAGCGACGTCGCGTTCATGAACCTCGTCCACAAAAACGTGCGATAACGTCTTGAGTTCCCCGTCGCACTGTAGCCGTCGCAGTAACACGCCCGTCGTACACAACAGTATCCTCGTATCCGTACTTCGTTTGGCCTCGCCCCTTATACTATACCCGACGGTCTTCCCTATTTTTTCTGCTCGTTCTTCGGCGACGCGCTGCGCGACGCCCACGGCACTGATTCTTCGAGGTTGCGTCACGACCAAGGAACACCGCGCGCCTTCTCCTCGATCGATGCAGTCATCTAGCACCAATTGGGGCACTTGCGTGGTCTTGCCCGCACCGGTGTCGGCGCTCACGACCACGACTCTTCGCTCCCTTATAGCCTTGACGACACTTGAACCGCGCTGGTAGGCCGGTAGCTGCTTCCTTTGAGCCAATAACCGCTTATACGTCTCGTCCTTGCTTCTCTTGGTATCTAACTCCTTCTTCAGCTTCTTGGATTCTTCCAGAGCTTGCTTCGTGACCGCGGGATCCTCCGGCTCCTCCTCGACCACTTCCGGTGGAGGGTCGTTGTTCGCCTCCAAATAAGGATGTTGTTGTACTTGTTCATCGATCTGCGCCATGATATCCAGGAGCATCGGCGACGGCGCGAAGTTCTCGGGCATGTTGTTCACCGACAAACCGCGCTTCTCGCCGATGCGGCGCACGCCGTGGAGGCGCTCGGCCTCCTGGATCGCTTGCTGCCAGGCCCGTTCCGTATCATTGGCCTGGAAGAGCCGCTTGCATTCCTTCGATACTGAAGCCTGCTTCAGCAGCGCTCTACAAGCATCCTCGGGCGCTTGTAGCTTCGCCGCTAGACATGATGCTCGTTCATCGAACTCCGCGCCGAGCTGGCTCGGCATAACAATATCCTCGTCCGTCTCGTCTTCATCTTCAACGACGCCTTCCGCGCGCAACGCCTCGCTCCTTGCTCTCTCAGCATCGCGCCTCGCCTGCACCAAGTCCTCATTGGAATTAGAACTCTTGAGGAACGCGACGCGCGACGCCTTGTCGGCCCTCGCTTGTGCCGCCGCGTCGGCCTCTTTTTGTACTTTGTCGGCCTCGCGTCTTTCGGCCTCGGCCTTACAAATGGATGCGGCCTTCTCCTCCTCCTCATCCACGACCGGTGCCACGCCTTCTCCTAAAAAACGGGCGTGCGATTCATGGACCGCGTCGCGGAGCCACTCGCACGCTTCATATAAAGCGGGCCCTTCGATGCTGGAGACGTGCTTGCATAATTGTAGATGCACGTCCCGCAAGACGCCGGGCGGCAGCAATGCGTTCCGAAACAACAACCGGGGCGGCCCGCGCACGGGGTAGGCGTCCTGACCACTCACAAAACACTCGAGCGACGACTTCACGCTGCCGGCCGGCTTCCGCAGCTCCAGGAACTCGCGCGAGTCGAGGCTGATCTTCACACAATCATCAACGAGTGAAATAGCATCGTCGCCGAAGATGGCCTTGAGGGCCTCGACTTCGTCGCTCCGCTCCTGCGCGGCGAGCTCGGCCTCGACGGCGTCCGACGCTCTTAGTGAAGAGCAGCTCTTCTGAGTCAACAGATTCAAGGCCCGCCGCTCGTCGCCCTTGGCCTCCGATAACGCTTGCTTGGCGTCCTTGCTGTCGAACCCCAATGCTTCCAAGCCACACGCCGCCGTCGCGAGCTGCCAGTCGATCGACCCCGCGAGCTCGACGCCACCTGAACTTCCGGTGACGACGGTGACCCTTGCAGCTTTATTATTTCTTCTGAGGGACTTCGTGAGCTCGGCTTCATCACACGTGACGCACAACCAATCTAATGCAGCTGACAATGTGTTGGTTTTAGAATGTTGGAGTGCTTGCCGCGCTCTCGAATCTTTGAAGCACAGTCTTTTAGTTAAATGGGTCCAGATGGCCGCCTGCTCTTTCCCGGGCGGCGGGGCGTCGTCATCGATCGGTGGCGGTGGTGCTGGGGGTTTGGGCGGCATGGCGTCGCCCGTCGGTAATGGTTTCGGTTTTGGTGGTGGCGCGGGCACCTTGGACGCCTGTTGAGAGCCGCTGCCGTCGTCGACCACACCATAGCTCAGCAACAACTCCTCGACCAACTTCGCGTGGTCCTTCGACATGTCGACCGCTTCCAGCGCGTTGACGTCCACGCCCTTGAGCAGGCGCCGCTGCCGCTCGAGCGCCGCCGACGTGGCCGACTGCGGCTTAGGGTCAGTCTTCTTCTTGGCAGCTCGTACGGTGAGTCCACCAATAACGCGCGCCTCGGGCTTGGCCTCGTCGCGGCGCCCCTTGCCGCCGCCGCGGCCGCGGCCCTTGCCGCCCTTGCCCTCTTTTTTCTTGGATGGCGGCTTCCAGGTGCTGAACCGCGACCGCGTCGACTTGTTGATGACCTCGGCGTTCTGCTGCTGGCGGCGGGCGTTGTTCATTCGACCCATGTTTGCGAGATCTTGTCGCTGCAGCAGTGTGCAGTGCTTGCGAGCAGTGTTTGCGAGCTCTTCGCTGCTGCTATTGGTGGGCGCGCTGCGACCGGTGGTCGACGCTCGCGCGCGCTTGTTGCGGCTTTTCAGTGTGCAGTGTGCAGCTAGCACTGCAGACCAGCGCGCGGCGAAGCGGTCGAACGCGCTGTAGAGTGGGCGCAGCGCTCTATTGAATAGGTCAACGCACTAATGTGCTTCGCGTGCGCTACACAGCAGTCGCGATCGTCATCGATCAAAAAGCTTGTGCGGCTAGTGTCTTACATGCCGCTAGCTGCGAGCCGGCGCGCTCGCCTCAAATCGCTGCAAGCATCGCTCTGCGTGCGTGGTGAAACACATACAAAGCACGCCACAGTTGCTGCGAACACGCACGCGCGTCGCTGTAGCCAGCTTGTACGGCTGTAGCCAAAGCGAGAGCAGCCAGCTTCGGAGAGCGCGCAGCGATTGCGGCCGAAGAAGCGCAGCGAGCGGAGAGACACAAACTACGATGCTTGCACATGTAGTAGACGCAGCCCTAAAACACGACCGCGACGCGGCGCGCGCGGCTACCCGCGGCGCGGCGCCGTACGCCCAGAAAAGCAAGAGCAAGGTCGCCGCGCTCGACGCGTTACTGATCCGGGCCGAGGCCGATGATGATGAAGACGCCGCGGCGCTGAGACGCGTCTTCCAGCTCATAACCGACGCGTCGGCGAAGGCCGCGAAGAGGGGCGACGACCAATTGACCCAAAACTGCGGCTTCTTGACGCGGTGGCTGCTGCGCCGCGGCGAGGGCGGCCTGAGCTCCGTGAAGGCCTCGCGGGCCTTCGCGGCGGCCGTGGGAAATAGTGATGACGAAAGGTGGCGCGTCCTCGGCGTCTGCGAGACAATTGGAAGAGCCTGCCACGTCAAAGCGGGTCATGGTATTGAGGACGCGGGCGGCGTCGTAGCCGCGGTCGCCCTCGCACATATCGGGGAGGCGTTATCATCGATTATATCAGACGCGGAGAAGCCCACGCGTTTAAGTACTGCAGCCGCCAGGGCCTTCCACGAGTTAGTACATGCCTTATCTCGCGGCGCCGAGTGGACCTCTACCACTCTAAGGGAGGCGGATAGTGATGACGACACGGATGGAGAAACAGACGAGTCGTGCGCGCCCGATTTGTACCAGAGATGCCGCACGCAATTATTGGGGCTACTGCCAGCAATCGCGCGGTCGATCCACGGTCAAGTCGGCTGGCACGCGGGGACGTCGAGCCACCGCGCGTCCTATGTCAATGCATTACGTGATTTGCTGACAGAGCTCGGCGCCGACGCGGCGGGGAAGGTCGATGGCACCGGCGCGGCCTCGGCGCAAGCTAGACAGAAGTCGCCCATCCAGAGCGCGCTGGCGTCGAGTTCTGAGTTAAATATTACAATACAAGAAAATGATAGAGACGGGCGGGATACAGCGGAGGTGACGCAAGCCGCGGCCCGAGCGCAAAACGCCGCTTCATTGAGACTGGCCTGGGTGCTGCGCGCGGCGCCGCCTTCATTGCTCTTTGTGGACAAGGATTCTATAGCGACCACGGTCGCGAGCGTCGCGCAGGAACTACAAGCCGTATCACACAATCAAGTAGAATCGGACGACGATAGCGATGATGACGGCTTCGACCCCGAGAAGGAGAAGTTGAAAAGAAGGGAGGCGCGCTGTTCGCGAGCGGACCTGAAGCGGGCGGCCTGCCGCCGCGCGTGTTTGGTATTGGGCCAGGTCAAGGCGAAGCGGCTGGATTCATTACTCGAAGCGAGACCCGAGGTTCATGGGGCTCTGCAGTCGAGCTGCGCCTTTTTACTGAGAGGCGACCCGGACAAAGGGGAAGAAGACGCGTTCGCCGACGGCTGCGACGCCGCGACGGCGTTTCTAGCGTCGTCGCTGCTCAAGAGGTCCCTGGAAGGAGCTTTACTGAAGGGTTCTTCCGCAAGCGACCTCGCGGCGCCCCTTTTAAATATTTTGGATAGTGGCGAAAAACCGGATGAGCCGGCGTCGGCCGCGGTGGGGGCTCTCCTCGCGCCGCTCGCTCTACAGGAGAAGTCACCGGTCCTCGACGCCTTGTTAGCACGGTGCGGTGGCAACGGCGGCGGCCTCACGGCGTTAGAACGTGTGCTCGACGCGGCCCAAAAAAATGGAAGGCGGGACATCGGGGGCGACGCCGCGGACGCCTTATGTAGAGAGGTCTCCACCTCAACCGACGCGCACCGGCGCGACCGGGCGTCACGATTATTCGCGAAGATCGACGCGGACGTGGCCCTGCCTCGATTACGCGCCGCGCTGAAGCGCGCTCAAACAGAAACCTCGAAAACGGCCCTCGAAACCTGCGTCGGCATCAATATAACGGGAAGCGACGACGCCGACGGCGCGCTCGCCTTCCTCGGCCAGTGCCTGAAGGGCGACGCGTCTCCAACAGAAGGCGAGATTGAGTTAGAAGCGTGGGCCGACCGCGTGTTGAAGAGCGCGCCGCTCTGGGTCGGGCGCATCGCGTCGAAAGGTGGCACGCGGTGGACCAATACGGCTGCGGGCTGTGCAGCTAGAGCATGCGTGCCCAAGGACGCCGCGGCGTTGCGGCTCTGGGGGTGTGTATGTGATGAGATCAGTGATAGGGAGACGGCGCGCGCGGCTATGAACGCGATCGTATCTGTTGAAAGTGACGACCTCTTCGCGCGCCTCGCTCCCTTATTAGCGATGAAGCGCGCGCCGGCGAAGTTCTGGTTCCTTAGTGGCGCCGACGGCGCCTTCGCGCTCCTCAAAGCGGCGCTGATGATGAATGAGCACAAAGCCGTGAAAACTATCGCCGCCGAGGTGCTCGGGCGCCTGCCTCCGTCGTACACCGCCCGGGCGGCCCAGGATATATTCAAGTACGTGGAAACGCCGTCGGCCGAAACCGCCGACGCCGCGCGCGCGGCCCTCTACGCCGTCTGCCACGCCGCGACGGTCCACGGTGCTTCCGCGACGCTCGCAGCTAAACCGCCGGTCCTCGAGCCGCTTCTCACATTACTGCACTACGTGCCGAACGATTCGGATGGAAAACGGGCCGCCGAGGCGCAGCGCGGCGCCGCCCACGCGCTGGCTATGCTCCTGGGCGCCGAGAGCGCTCATTGTGCGACGCAAGCGCCGCCCAAGGCACGGCCATTGGTCGTGGAGGTTTCAGATGTTGAGGACGCGGCCCCGGCGCCGCTCGCGCGTTTGGTGGCGGCGTGCGGCGACCCGTACGGCACGGATTGTGTGGAGGCCGCCGTCGGCGCGTTTTCTTTGTCGAGTGGGTTAGCAGAGGACGTTATAAAAGCACTCCAACGGCGCGACGGCTGCGGGGTATTAAGGGTCGCGTGCGCGAACGCCGTCGCGACGGCCGCGCGGCAGCTCACGGACGATAAAGCGTTGGTGGCGCTGGGAGACGCGCTGGCGGGCGCGTGTATCCATGGAGGCGCGCCGCGCGAGCCGCCTGCGGGCTCGACGCCGGCGCAGGCCGCCGTCGCCATCGTGACGCGCGCGGCCTGGCTCCAGGCTTTGTTTGTCATCGTCTTCCGCACGAAGCGCGTTCCATCAAGCGTGGCGGCCGCAGACGTGTTTGGCGTCGCGTTGGAGGCGGCGCGATTTTCTGGAGACGCGACCGTGCGGCGGGGCGGCCTCGTGCTGCTCTCGTCGCTCGTGGGCGTGGACAGCGAGCTCTGGACGAGGCTGCCGCCGGCGTCGGCGGCGCAGGCGCGAAACGCTTTAAGGGCGGTCGCCGCCGCGGATCCCGAGAAGGAGCTGCGGGAGCTTGCGGCCCAGCTGTCCTCGGCCGTCGACGAGGCGATCGGCGAGGCGCCGCCCGTGACTGCTCCGGCTATGCCGGTCAGTGCGTCGCCGATGATCGGCGCGCTGAATATTGGGTTGTGAACTAACACTGTGTTGTCTTAAAGGCTATCTTCGCTTTCGAGGAGGCGCGAATAGTCGGCGCGCACATACGAAGGGAGCGCGTTCTGCCGGAAGCCCATCTGGCCGAGCTCGTGCGTCGGCACGCCGTCGGCGCGCAGCGAGACGACCCGAGACTGCAGCGTCGTCGGGAGCGTTGTTCGGAGCTTTACGATGAATATGTCGGTCGCGTGATTGGTCGAGCTGAAGACTATTTTCGCGTACCTCGATGGCCTTTTCGCGAGCTGCGTCACCAGCCCCCTATAAAAGGGAAAGAGGTCGGGCCCTGCCGAGCGGCAGTCGACGAGGAGCGACGTTGGCGCCTCGGTCGGCTTTGCGATGCTCCGACCGACTATTTCCGCGGCGGCTAACGCCCCGGCTGGATCTCGCGAGCCCGAGAGCCGCCGCGAGTCGACATAGAGGCAGCGGCTCCCGTCGATCAGCCGCCGGCCGCCCACCTCGCGATCCGGGGAACCGGCGGGCGTCGCGTCGCTGTTGCAGTCCGTGTCGTCGTCCGAGTCCGAATCGTTGTTGATCGGCTTGAATGGCGTGCGGGCGAGGCAGGAGAGCATTGTCGGTGGCACAGTCGATTGAGCGTCGGTTCCCCGCCACGGATGAGAGTAGTTAAGAGGGCGCCCACGGACGGTCCGAACGTCAAATGAGCGTTAAGCCTTGAGCTTGTAAGTTGTAAATTGGCCACGACCGGTTCGCGAGGGGGGCGGTCGGGTCCCCAGCGTCAAGTGATGGTCCCCTTGATGTAAATGGGCGTGCCGGAAAAGCCTAGCGGGACCCACGCCCGGCAAAATAGCGGCAAGCTCCGACAAGCCCGCGTGGGCTAGCGGCAGTAAGACACTAGCCAGCTCGTCTTGGCTGTCCAACGGCGCTGTGGCACTCACGGAGCGTGCCCGCCGCCTAAGGTCCGACGCAGTCGCAGCGGAGAGGCTAAGGTCCGCATCAGTCGCAGCGTAAAGGCTGCCCCGAAGCCGCCAGCGAGAAGGCAGGTCCGCCTCGGGTCCCCACCCGCTGGACGATGGGGCAGCACTGGCTCCTCGTCTGCGCAGCCGCCCTGGCTACAGATGTCGCGCCAGAGATCGAGGAGCTGGCGCGGCGGCGCCTGAGGAAGATGGGCGTCGTCTTCCTCGAGGACGACGACGCGGTGAACATCCAGTCTGCCCTGTGTGCAATTCAACCAGTGAGTCGGGTTATCGCCGCCCTGTCACAGAGACAACATCGCGTCGATGGCGTGGGGCGCCCGACATTTGATTTCCGCACAGGTGCATCGAAGAGATACATAAGTACAGCCTCTGCCTCCAGACCTCGGCCTGCCCGGTGCCGCTCGCTAAGGCGCCGGATCGCGCGACGACGCCGCGCTGCGAGGGCGCGCCGACGGACGCAGCTATCACACAACTCGTCGAGGAGCGGGTCCGCGCGACCGGCGACGATGAGGCAACGGCGCGGGCGTACCTCACGTCCTACGACCTCTGCGCGAAATGGGGCGACGAGGAGACGAAACAGCCCGACCGCAGTCGCCGGACGCGCGAGAACTGCCCGGCTGGCTGTGATTATGTTACGAATTGCCAGCGCGGTTCGGTGTGGGAATTACTGCTCGATGGCGTGGAGGTCCCGCCAACGCCATCGTGACGGCGCCTGCTCACTGGTCGACACACAGGTACGCCCCCGAAATCTGGGACCCGGTCTACAACTGGACGAACAAGGACGGAGTGTTGCGACTAGTCAACCGCACGACCGAACCAAACCTCCTCGACGACGACAACACGGAAGCCATGTGCGACCGCGTCTATTCAACGACGAAGCCCTGGAGCTGCGCCTGGGGCGACGCCTCGGACGGCCTTGGGGCTGCGCCCATGCGCTGGACGGATAATAACGGGGCGCCAGGAGCTGCCGGGGACGACGACTCGCCGATGGGCGTGTCCTTCAACCTCAAGCACAAGATCAACGCGTGCGGATGCCAGTTCTGGGACGCGCTCTCGTGCCAGATCGCGCACCGGTGCAACGGCACCCTGGCGGAGGGCCAGAAGGTCTGGCTGGCGGACGGCTCGAATTGGCCCTGGCGCGACGTCGAACCCGGAACGCAGCTCCTGGGCGGCGCGCGGGCCAGGCGGTGGCCGGCAGAGGCGGACATGCGGCCGACGCCGTGCCTGGACATGTGCGCGTCGTCGTCGGCCGCGGCGACGGCGGCGTCGGCGCTCGCTCTCGTGGCCGCCGCCGCGGGGGTGGTGGTAATGACTTGGTAGTGATCAGGCTAATTACGTCGCGGGGTCCCCCGTACCCCTCCCGCTTGCTAGTGTCTTACAGGGCGCTAGACTCAGTGCATAAGCGTTTCGCTGCTGCGAGTGGACGACCGCAATCGACGTGGCGAAGTTATAGCGAACCACAGCAGTCGCCCTTGACACGGGATTAATCAACACTGGGTCTTGGTGACACAGTTTCTTCAGACATTTCAGAGAGAGCTGCTCTGTAACTTAGACTAACCCTTGCGTCGGCGAAGCTGTGTACGCGGAGAAACGGCAAAGGGGACAGACATTTCAGACAAGAGGACGATGGCAGGGCGCGAGCCTCTCTCCCGCGACGACCCTCGGTACCAGGAAGCACTCGAGAAAGTCGGTGAGACTATTGCCGCAAAGTTTTTCGATCCCAGGCGCACCGACGGTGGGTTCGCCCTGCGGTCGATCGTGTGCCTGACCGGCCTCACGGCGGCTCCCGCGCTCCAGCCTCTCAACGGGCGCATGGCGGCGGTCGTCGAGGAGCTGGACGCCACCGGAAGAATGACGGTGACGTTTTCAGGGGTTATGGGCGCACGGGAGCCGGGGGACATCCGCCGGCTCTTGCGCGTCCGGCCGAAGAACTGCCGACGCATTCCCACCGAGATGGCCCACTGCACGCTGAAGCTCCGGATGCGCGATGGTGGTAGACCCCGGGCCGTGCGCGACTTCGCGAGCGAGGCCGCCGAATTCAAGAGTGACACCGAGGGCATGGCATGGCTCGGCTTATTTAAATCTAAAGGAAACAAGATGCCGGAGGACCTGGACGCCGTCGGCTCCTTGGAACGCGCGGGCATCCAAGTCAGACTGAGTGCGTTTCTGTCGCGCGGCGAGGCGTCGCGGCTGGCGCGGACGACGTGGGCGCGCGCCGTGCGGCGCGACACCGAGCAGCGCGAAGGGCAGATCGGCCTCATGCAGAAGCTGAGCGAGATGCCTGGAGAGCAGCAAAACTTTAAGGTGTTTCAGACCTATCTGGATTCGGTGCTCGCGCGCGGCTGCCCGACCATCGCGATGATGCAAACGTGCACATTCCTTTCCGTCTACACGGAGGAAGTGAGGGCTGGACGGATCTCGAGAAGGGAGGTCGTGGACGGCGCGCTGAAGTCTGTCTGCACGCTCGCCCGGGAGTGGGCCGCGTTCGGCGTCGTCGCCTACTTTTTCTTCGGGTTCCTGCAAGTCGTGTTCGACGCAGCCGCGAGGCCTCGCATCTACATCGGCAACGAGACGGAGTCCGGCGCCTGGCAGGCGCTCGTCGCTATATTGCTGGCCCAGGGTGGCGCCGGCGGCGACCCCATGGGTTGTATCATGGCGCTCGGCGCCGCGCGGGGCTTGATCGTGTCCATGCAGGATCCGTACGATTTCGGCGCGGCGGGCGGGCTCGCAGCGGCGCATGCCATTCTCACGTGCCACGGCGCGCCGCCCGAGCTTATCAACGAGGCGCGTCACCTCGCTGCGTCGATCTACAGCACGGGCTTCCAGCCGATCCTGCCGTTCCGCGGCGTGCGAACGTTCTCGAACGTCGACGACGGCGCGATGGCGCGCAAATTGGATTTCTTCCGGCGCTTCGAGGCGGGCGAACTTACGGTTGCCTACACCGACGAGTGGTCGCGGCTCGTGAACACGCCTTCTTCGGAGAGCGAGCCCGCGACCGACGAGGACGAGGAGTCGACCGATGAGGACGGGGAGTCCTAAGCAGACTAAAGCATGACTAGCCATTAAGCTGATACACGTGCACGCGCTGCGCGTTCTTCCCGCCGTAGGCGAGCACGTGGGCCTCCTCGAACTCGTCGTCGTCCGTCCCGAAGACGCCGTCGGCGCCGTTGTCGGCGCAACGGACGGCCGGGATGACGTGGAACTCGACGTGGCCGGGCGCGTTGTCGACGAGGTCCAGCACGTCCTGGCCGCCCCCGAAGCAGACGACGCGCGAGACGCCCGCGTAGTGGATCAATTTCAGACAGTTGAGCGCCGCCTTGGACGCGTGCCGCGGCTCCGCTGGTTTTCCCGTTACAGTCTCGCCGACGCGCGGCGACTTGTCGTCGAAGAGCGCCACCACCGCGTCGCACGCGTCGACGCAGGCCCAGCTCGACGCCAACAGCTTCTTCTGGGCCTCGGACGCGCCGGCGCGCCAGGCCGCGAGCTTGCAGCCCCGCGCCGCCAGGGCCGGCAGCACGGACGTGTACGAGTCGTGCCTTAATTCCGCGCCGTCCCAGAAGACGACTTGCGCCCCCAGGTAGTCCGGCGACGAGATGACCTCGAGGGCGATGGCCGCGGCCTTGACGTTCGTCTGCAGGCTGAAGTCGACGCCGTCGCCGAAGCCCACGCATAAAACGCTCGGCACCTCCCGTAGCACCGCGGCGTCCGACGACGTCCAGGCCCGAATATTGAGTTTGCCCACCCCGCCACCAACCTGGTGGAGCTGGCCCTTTTCTTCGTAGACCGCGCCGCCGCGCATCGGGGTATGAGTGGACATCTCATCTAACTCGGCGGCCGTCCGGGGCTTGTACGGCGCCAACGACCCGTCCTCCGGCGGCAGCGGCAGCGGGTCCAGCGACCGCTCCCAGCTCCGGAAGCCCTGGGCGCCCCTTTGATACTTGCCCCCCGCAAAATCCGCGTCGTTGCCGAACTTGTCCCGGATCGGCACGGGCGAGTAGGGGTCCGAGATCTGCGAGACGCGCGACATGTCGTCGTCCTGCAGCGGCGACGACGACTGCGTCGGCTCGCGCCGGTGGTGGCCGTACTCGTTCGCGGGCTGCTGCATCCCGAAGCCTTGCGGCTGGTGCATCGCTCCGCCGAAGCCCTGCGCGCCCCTTTCAAACTTCGAACCCTCGTAGTCGGGGTCGTTGCCGTAGGCGTCCTGGCCCGTCCAGTTCTCCGCGTGGGCCGACTGGCTGCGGTCGAGCTGGAAGCGCCGGCCCGGCGGCGGCGGCGCGTCGGCGTTCCCGCCGAAGCCTCCGCCGCCGCCGAACGGACCGCCGCTCCCGCCGAAGCCGCCGCTGTTCACGGCGTTGGCGTGGCCGAAGTAGCCGCCCTCGGGCCGCTCGTTGACCTCGGCGCCATACGCGTCCGGGTCGTGCTGGTACTCGCCGCTCCCCCCAAACCCGCCGCTGCCACCGAAGGGGCCGCCGCTTCCGCCAAAGCCGCCACCGCTTCCACCACTCCCACCGAAAGGACCGCCCCCTTCGCCGAAGCCGCCGTCGAACTTGGACTCGCCCACGCCGTCGTCCATGGGCATGCCAAAGCCCCGCGCGCCGCGCTCGTACTTGCCGCCCTCGTACTCGGGGTCGTTGCCGTAGGCGTCCTGGCCCTGCCAGTTCTCGGCGTGCATCGACTGGCTGCGGTCGAGCTGGAAGCGGCCGCCCCCTGAGCCGCCCGAGCCGCCGAATTGGCCGGAGCCGCCCGAGCCGCCCATGGCGCCGCCGTAGCCGCCGTCGAAGGGCGGCGAGGGCCCCACGTCGAAGTCGACGGCGCGCTTGCCCGTGCCCGGCGTCGTCGAGAAGCCGCCCTGGGCCTGGCGCCCGCTGAAGTGCGAGAAGGCGCCCGCGATGGAGTCGATGCCTTTTTCGGACATGGACTGGAAGCCCCTTTGATATTTCCCGCCTTCGAAGTCCGGGTCGTTGCCATAAGCGTCCTCGCCGTGCCAGGCCTCGCCGTAGCCCCCGCCGTGGGCGTCGTCGAGCTCCGAGCGTTGCTGCGGACTTCTAGAGGAATAGGGGTCGGCGGCCTGGTAGGGCTCCATGGGCGACCGCGGGCCTAAATCGGTCTTTTCATGACCAGAGAGCCCGAGCTGCTCCGAGCCGCCGGCCCAGTCCGGCAGGCTCTGCTCCGGCCGCGCGCGGGGCGCGACGGACGGCACGAGGCGGTCCACCCCATAAGCCTCGTCCGTCCTACTGGGTGTGAACTGCTCGCGGCTCTCGCCGGCCATGACCGCCTCCCGCGCGTACGTCGACGCCCGCCGCGACGCCTCCTTGGCCTCGCCGACGTAGCGCTCGACGTCATCCCTATTATCGCCGATCATGGCCTCCCGGAAGATTGGTGATGAGGGCCGCTTCCGTTCATAATCCGCGGCCTGCCTCGCCACGTCCCCCGCGCGCTCCGACGCATGTCTAGCTTCGTCGACGTGCTCCAAAACCCCGTAAGCCGAGTCGGACGCGCGCGGCCGGTAGCCCAAATCGTCGGGCACGGGCCGCGACGCGCCGTTCGGAATCGGTAATTCCGGAGGCGGCATCGGTCTAGGCCCAAACCTACGGTAGGGGCCGCCCTCCAACCCTTCCGGGTCCGGCTCCATGGGCCCCGACCGTTGGTGGCCGAGGTCCGCCTCGTAGTCGTACACACGTTTTGGAGGACTCAGCCCCGTATCGGAAGCCATACTACCTTCCTGCCACTCCTCCTGCCAGTGGTCACCGTCATGGGGGGGAAACATGGCCTTGCGCGTCCGCATCTGCGCCGACCCCAAAGACTGCGAGTCGTCGCCCGATCCTAGTGAACGCATGTCCGTCTCGTAGTTCTCCGGTTTACTTCCAGGAACGGAAGGCGGCCGCGGCTTGTAGTTCTGGTAGGCCCGGAAGCCCCGTTGGTACTTCGAACCGTGCGCGTCCTGGTCCCGCCAGTTCCAGTTCGTCGCCCCGTCAATATCTGCATCGTAGGCCGGCGCGGGGGGTAACGCGTAGTCGTCCGTGTCCGGTACTGGTAAACAATACTCCTCCGGATCATCGGGTAAACCGGGCGCCTCGCCCTCGAGCATCTCGTGCGTCCTCCCATCAATGTGGACGGGCTTGGGGCCCGGGTCCGTCCGCGGCGAGTCGCGCGCCGCCTCGGCCAAAGCTCGCCGGTTCGCCTCCTCGCGCTGGCGCTGGCGCGCCTGCCGGCGCTGCTCCTTCTTCGCCTTGGCCTCGGCCAGTTGGCGCTCGAAATCATCATCATCCTCCGGTCTAGGCGTCCAGTCGTCTTTCAGGGCCTCCTCGAGCTCCTTCTGGCGCTCCTCGCGCCGCTTCTGCAGCGCGGCCTCCTTGTCCTTCTTGCGAGCCGCGCGCCGCTCGGCCGCCTTCGCCTTCGCCTGCCGCAGCTCCTCCTCGGCGGCCTCCTCCGCGGCTTTGGTACGTGGCGAGATGCCGTCGTCGTCCTCGTCCTCGGACACCTGCTGGAGCTCGCGCTCGCGCGCTAACCTTCGTTGCTCGAGCTCGAACTGCTTCCTCTTCGCCTTCTCGGCGGAGCGCTTCTGCTTCGCCTCCTTGGCCCGTCTCAGCGTCTCGAGCTCCGCCTGCTCCGCTTGGTCGTCGCGGGGCGTCTCGTCGGAGGAGGCCTCGGCTTCCTTCAGCGCCTTGAGCCGTTCTTCCTTCTCGCGCTGCCTCTGGCGGCTCTTTTGTTCTTTACGGCGGGCCTTGGCCTCCTTGGCGCGCGCGATGGCGTCGGCCGAGGCCTGGGAGTCGTCGTCGGACTCTTCCTCGGGAGACTCCGCCTCGGCCTCCGCGAGGGCCTGCCTCGCCGCCTCGCGCTCGGCGTCCTTCTTCGCTCTTGCTTCGGCCTTGGCGGCTTCTCTTTCCGCTTTCTTCTTGGCCGCGGCCTCGCGCGCGGCTTCGAGTTCCGCGTCGGCGCCGTCGTCGTCCGGTTCGTCGTCCGAGGGCTCGGCCTCCATCGCCTTGAGGGCGGCCTCGCGCTCGGCCTGCTTCTTGGCCCGGGCCTCGGCCTTGGCCGCTTCGCGCTCGGCCTTCTTCTTCGCGGCGGCCTCCTGCGCGGCGGCGAGCACGGCGTCGGCGCCGTCGTCGTCGGACTCCTCGGACGGCTCGTCGGCGGCGGCGGCCTTGAGGGCGGCTTCGCGTTCCGCCTTTTTCTGGGCTTTGAGTGCCTCCTTCTCGGCCTTGCGCTTGGCCGCAGCCTCCTGGGCCGCGGCGAGCTCGGCCGCGCCGTCATCGTCGTCCTCGTCCGCAGACGCCTCGTCAGCTAATGCTTTTGCTGCGGCCTCACGCTCGGCCTTTTTCTGGGCTTTGAGTGCCTCCTTCTCAGCTTTCCGCTTCGCGGCGGCCTCTTGCGCAGCGGCTAACTCGGCGGCGCCATCGTCGTCGTCCTCATCCGAAGCTTCGTCGGCGAGAGCTTTCGCGGCAGCCTCGCGCTCCGCTTTCTTTTGAGCCTTGAGGGCTTCTTTCTCAGCTTTCCGCTTCGCGGCGGCCTCTTGCGCAGCGGCTAACTCGGCGGCGCCGTCGTCGTCGTCCTCATCCTCAGCAGAGGCCTCGTCGGCTAATGCTTTGGCCGCGGCCTCGCGCTCGGCCTTTTTCTGGGCTTTCAACGCTTCCTTCTCCGCCTTGCGCTTCGCGGCGGCTTCCTGGGCGGCAGCTAACTCGGCGGCGCCGTCATCTTCATCTTCGTCCGCAGAAGCTTCGTCAGCGAGAGCTTTCGCCGCGGCCTCGCGTTCCGCCTTCTTCTGGGCCTTCTCGGCTTTCCGCTGGGCCGCGGCCTCCTGGGCCGCGGCGAGCTCCGCGGCGCCGTCGTCGTCGTCCTCGTCCTCGTCGACCGGCGGGGCCGCTGCCTTGGAGACTGAGATGGAGGCGGCCGGCGCCGGCGCGGCCGCGGCGTCGGCCAGGGCCGTGCCGCCGTCGAAGGGCGCCGGCGCCGGCGCCGGCGCCGTGAGGTCGACGACGTTGATCGGGGGCCGCGGCGACGCTCTTGGAGAAGAGCGCTCCGGCAGCTCGTCGACGTCCTGCAGGCTCGGGCGCGACGACCGCTGCGACCGCGACGGCTCCACGGGCTGCGGCGCGCTGAGGAAGGCTTCTTCGGTGAGGCGCATGTCTTCCGTCTCGGCCGTCTCCTCTTCATCAGGACGGTCGAACTCGCGCGAGTGGCGCAGCTTGCGGCGCACGTGCGGCTCGGCCGGGCCCTCGTCCGGGAGTTCCAAGGCGTTGAGCGCGTGCTCGGGAGAGGTGGGCGGCGCCTCGGACGACGCCCGCAGCAACATCACCTCCTCGAAGGGCGTCGTCTCGATGAGCTCCTCGGCGGCGACGGTAAAGGTCCGCGCGTCGACCTCTTGGCCCCCGAAGGCGCTCGCACATAACTCCTTGAAGTGCCGTTCGCCGTCCTCGCGGCACCGCTTGCCGCCCGTCTCGACGCGCGCGAGGGCTCTCGACGCGCCGTCTAACCGCAAGGCCACATGATCTGAATCTAAGTGCGTGGCCCCCGCGGCGAGCACGGCGAATAGCGCCGTCGCCCGCGCGCGGACGGCGCCCTCGTCGCCGGGCGTCGCGTCGCCCTTTGCGACGCACGCCAAGGCGCCTAGTACTAAATTGCCGCCGACCCGGTCCACGGTCCGTCCGTCGGGACCCTTGAACCAGCCGCCGAACCACCTCTTGATGGCCGCTTCGACGGCGCGGGCCTCGTCGCCCTCCGCTTTTGGTTGTAATAGCTGCTGGGCCTGGCGCGCGCTCAGGAGCACGGCGCCGCCCAGCCGCTTGCGGTGGACAACCACGGCGCGGCGCACGTCCGCGAGCGTCACGGCTTCCAGGCCCTCGGGCGGCTGCAGGCTCGAGGTGGTCTGGCCCATGGTGCCGTCTCGGGGCAGCCTCCGACGACTGCGAGCCTCTCAGGCGGACCTGTGGCCGAGCTGTGAGGGCTGGTGGCCGCGCGTCGTCCGCTCAGCGCCGGCGGATAGCTTGCCTGCGCTAATTTGGGCTGGGGGGTTGTGTGATGGGGGTGGGGGTCGCTCGTTCCTACGCCTGCCTGGGCGCATCGGTCCTTAACGTGTCGCGGATGAGGTCGACGGATGCTCGAAATCGACAAAACCCGACACGCTTGTGCAAAAGTTGGCTTCACAAGCTTATACGCAGGCGTATACGGCTATCGCAGCTTATGCGAGACGCTGGTAGTTGTATTTTAGACAGTTGAGCGCTGGGCGAAGCCGCGAGCGCTGTGCGAGATTGCCTCGCGGAGTTGTGCAGCATAACCTGAAGAGAGTGGACTGCCAGAGTGGACTGCCAGGCGCACTAGCCAGACGCACTGCTGCCTGCTCGGTTCCAACAAGCACGAAGACAGATTGAACATCGATGCCTGAAGGCCGCGCGCCGACGTGGGCCACCTTCAGCGAGCGCGGGGACCGGCGCCTGCCGCCGCCAGCCCGCCTCCCCAGCGGCGCCTCGTTCGGCGAGCGCGGGGACCCGCGTCCACTGCCGCCGAACCGCCTCGGCAGCACCGCCTCGACCTTCAGCGAGCGCGACCTGACGGACGTCGACACGCCGCCGCCGCCACCGCCGCAGTTCCTCGCGAGCGTCGAGGCCGCCGCGAAGACGGCGCCGGGCCGGACGCAGCTGCGCGCGCCGAGCCTGGACACGGCGCTCTCGGTGACGGACGTCGACCTCGGCGCCGTGCTGCTGGGCGACGAGTCGAGCGACGACGACGACGACGATTATGAGGCGCCGGCGCCCTACAACCAATTGCAGAAGCGGAAGCCCCCGGCGCCGGCGCCGCGCTTTTCGCGGGCCGTGTGCCAGTTCGTGCCGCTCGAGTCGGAGAACGCCGCCGAGCGCCACGTCGTCAAGCTCCAGCTGATCCCCGACCTGTCGCCGCGCGTGACGGCGTACCTGGAGCGCGGCGACGACGCCGAGGTCGCGCCGACGCCGGCCTCGGGCCTGCGGCTCGTCGTCGAGGCGACGGGCGACGCCGACGAGCGCGACGCGGGCCCCGTGAGCGGCTGGGTCGTGGCCCACCTGGCGCGGCGGCGGGACGTGAGCGACGGCGCGTTGAGCTGGAGCACGGGCGCCGAGGGCGGCTGCGTCGGCGTGTCCTGGAAGTGCGTCTTCGTGACGCGAAGCAACGCCGACGAGCTGCTGCTCGCGACGCCGAAGCTCTCGAGCGAGGCGCCGAAGTGGCACCCCGAGCACGTGCGCGCCGTCTTCGACGAGCACATGTTCGCCGTGTCGTCGCTGTTTAGCGACGTGCCCTTTGTGCGGCCGCTCGGTCTAGAGGATAGCCGCGACGCCGTCGGCGGCGGCGCGGGCGACCACTTCCAGCTCGCAACGCAGCCGGCGCACCTCGGTCCCACGGGGCTGACTGAGGGCCTGCGCCTGATCGTGCTCGACCCGGCCTGTGCACTGCTCCCGGGGGGCTCCCAGCGGCTCGGCATGGAGCGGCTCAGCAGGCTCCGTCCGGGCGACGTGCTCGACGCGACCTGCGACTCCCAGGGCAACGCGTTCGTGGCACCGACCCCCATAAACGGGGCACGGCGCGGATCGTTGAAAAAAAAGAAGAAGCAATCGTTCAAGGGCACGGACGCGCTCACGTTCCCATTCGACCGGCGGGACGTCGGCTGGGCCTGGACCACCGCGACGCCCCTGCGGCCGCTTGTCGCGAGCGCGGAGCGCGCCAAACCGCTCAGCAGTATTCCCGCGCACCTCCACGAGCATTCGGACGCCGCGCTGTTGGCGGCCTGCCGCGCGGCGGCCAAGGGCGAAGCCTTCGACTTCGACCTGATCCAGCGGCGCGCGGCGGCGCTCGACGACGGGCGACGGCTCGGCGCGCAGCCGCACGCGGCGCTCCGGGACCGCATGGCGCACCTGCGCGCGCTCTTGTGGTTGGAAGAGGCAAGCACGACGCTGGACCTCGAGGCGGCTGACGTATTTGAAGTGAAACTCCGGAACATCCAGGCGCTCCCGGCGCTGACGACGAACCCCTACTACGCCCCGGCGACACCGTGGAAGTGGTTTGGGTTCGCGCCGGGAACCGTCATCTCGGAGGCGGCGCGCTGCACGCTCACTGTTCCCGGCGCGTCGGAGTCGGCGTCCGGCGCGCGGCCGCCGATCCAGCAGGGCGACGCCATACGCCTCCGCCCGACGGAGCAGAGCCGGCAGCTTTTCGCCGAGCTCGCGGGCGGCGTGTACGAGCTGCGCGCCGTCGTCGCGGACGTGCGCGCCGACGTACTGACGCTCGCGCTGCCGCGGTGCCCGCTGATTCAAAAGCTCCTGGAGCGGGAGGCTCAGGGCGCCGCCGAGATGGCCTGGCACGCGCGGTTCCGGCCGCAGCAGGCTGGCGCCAAATTCCTGCACGACGCGCTGTCGCAGATCGCCGCGGACCCCGCTCCCTTCGAGCGGATCCTCCTCGGCGGCGCGGGCACCGACGCCGGCTCTGCCGACAACGGCGACGCGGTCGACGACGTCCCGGAGGGGGCGCTCGACCTCAACGAGCAGCAGCGCGCCGCCGTCGCCGCGATCACCGCGCCGTCGCCGCGACTCCCGCCGGTCGTCGTGTTCGGTCCGCCGGGCACCGGCAAAACGGCGGTCGTCGCGGAGGCGATTCGGCGCCTGGCGGCGCGGCGCGGCGCGCGTATCCTGTGCTGCGCGCCGTCGGATGAAGCCGCCGACGTGCTGACGCGGCGGGTGGCGGCGGCAATGGAGTCGCTGGAGCCGCACAAACCGCCGTCGCTTCTCCGTCTCAACTGGTGGCAGCGCAAGCAGGATTCTGTGGCCCCGGCGCTGCTGCGGTACTGCTCGACGCGGGACGGCCAGTTCGATGTGTTCTCGCGCAACAACATCAAGAACAAGACGGTCGTGATCACGACGTGCGCTTGCGCCGGCGTACTGCTGCGCATGGGTCTGCGAGGGCATTTTAGCCATATTGTTGTCGATGAGGCGGCGCAGGCGCTGGAGCCGGAGGCGCTGGTGCCCGTAGCGCTGGCCGGACCGGCGACGCGGGTGACTCTTGCCGGCGATCCGAACCAGCTCGGACCGGCCGTTAGATCAACAGACGCGCTCAAACGCGGCCTTGGCACGTCTCTGCTGAAGCGACTCCTACTCACCGCGGCGGAGCTCTCCGGCGACGCGCCGCCCGGCCTGAAGCGATTCGGATTGGGAAGCGCGGCCCGCGTCGCGCCGATCGTCTGCAAGTTGAACACAAATTACCGAGCTCACGGAAGTCTGCTCGCGCTGCCGTCGCGGCTGTTCTACGGAGACGCATTGGTCCCTGCCAGTGAGACCGCGCACGCCCAATTGTTACCATGGGAGGGCACGTCGCTGCTGTGCTGGGGCGTAAATGGCACCCACGCGCACGCCGTCGACTCGCCGTCCTATCTCAACCACGACGAGGCGAACTGTGTGGCGTCGCTGCTCGAGTCCTTGCTCCGGAGCGACAAGGTCCAGTGCGAGCCACGCGACGTCGGCGTGCTGTGCGCGTTTCGGGCGCAGACGATCTTGATTAGGCAAATGCTTCGTGCGAAGAATCTCGGAAACGTGATGGTCGGGCAAATCTACGACTTCCAGGGGTGCGAGCACAAGGTCGTCATCGTGACGCTGACGTTGAGCCGGCAACCAATCGCGAACCGCGACGAGGACGACGACAGTGCGCCTCCGATCGGTTTACTAGGTGCGAGGCGCTTCAACGTGGCCGTGACGCGAGCGAAGGCCCTTTGCGTGATCGTGGGCCATCCGAAACTCCTCGCGGGCGAGCCGTACTGGCGCGACTGTCTGCAAGATTGCGTCGACCGCGACGCCTACCGCGGTGCGAAGCTCGATGAGGACGGCGACGACGCTCAGGACGACGACGTCGCCGCCGACCTGACGGACATGATCGCGTCGAAGAATCTCTTGGGTGGCGGCGACCTGGATCGGCTCTATCCGCGCGGCGATCGCGCGTTGCGAGCGCTCCACGCTTGCGAGACGGCGTGGCGGATTGCGCTCTGATGTGTATGTGTGCTTTCTGTAAGTTTAAACATACTTAGTAAACAGACTACATCTTGAGCAGCAGCGAGATGGCCTTGGTCTCGATGGCCGCCGCGACGCGTCCGTAGAGAGCGACGCGGCGCGCCTCGAAGGAGCCGCCGGCCGGTGCCGCGAAGACGCGCAGAATAAAGTACGATCCGGGATGCACCCGCGCGAAGTCCAAATGATTCAGGGAGACCTCCATGGGCTTGTGCTCGTCGTCGACCATGGTAGTCTTGACCTCGACCCAGGCGTCGTCGCCGCTCGACCCCTTGAGCAAGATGTCCCACGGCTCCCCTCGCTCTTCGCCCATGTTCCGCCATATAACCAACCACGAACCGGGCCCCACGGAGTCCGCGAGCTCTCCGCGCTCGGCAGCGCGCCGTAGGTACGCGGCCGCCAACGCTTCGCCCGCCCGGCCAAGCTGCTGCTGCGCAGCCGTCGGGTCGCCGCGCGGCAGGTATCGAGAGAATTCGGTCGCGTCCTCCGGCGAGACTGGTCTCTCGCTCGCGAGGAATGACGCCAACTCGGAGCTCCGCCGCGGCACAAATGGACCCGACCCGGTGGCGCCGTCGGCACTCGAGACCGCGCCGGCGCCGCCTCCACCGCCGGTACCGCCGCCGCCACCACCTAGGTGTAAAGCGGCGAGCGCGGCCTCGATTCGGGCCGCGTCGGCCGCAGGGATACCACAGGCCTCGATATCCTCGCTGTTCAGAAGAGCGAGGTCGTCCAGGCTCTCGATGTCTTCGGCCCGCAGCCGCTCGGCGTGGTGCGCGAGATCCGCCGAGGCCAGGAAGGCCACGAGATCGAGCGGGCGCCCGCCGCTACCGCCACCGTTGCCACCGCCGCCGCCGCCGCCGCCAGAACCAAACCCAACCGGTCCCATAGCTTGGTCCCCAGCGCCCGCGCGCCATCGCGTAAGCGTCGGCTGCCGGGCCGCTGGAGCGCAAGACCTTAGGTGCCCCACCGTCGTGGTCTCGAGCGGCCGACAGCACCGGCCAGACAAACTCCGAAAGTGCCGCGTCTCCGGGGCCCGCCGGGCGAGCGAGAAGTTCCTGCAAGGCAGCCAGCTCGGCCGCGGCGTCGCGCGCCAGGAACGCCGCATGGAGTTCACCAACGAGTCGCGCGGCGTCAACGTCCTGCTCCGGAGCTTCAGCGACGGGCGGCGCGGGCGGCATGGGCGGCGCGGGCGAAATATCCTCCTCAGCGACGGCCGCCGCGTCGTTCTCGACGCCGTCAAACCAGTCGCCATCCGACGCGGCGGGAGCCTCCGGCGGGACCGGCGGCGGACTGCTGGGCGCGACGCGCGGGTCGCATCGTGACGCGGAAGCCGCTTCTTTGGTCGCGTCGCGTCGCTCCACCGGCTCCGGCTCCGCCGATGGTTGGGCCGGTGGCCAGCGCTGGGCGGCCTGTGCCGCCGTCGGAGGCCAGCAGGCGCCCGGCGTCGTGTCCTCCCTCTTCTTCCGCGGCGCCTTAGCAGGCGCGGGTGCCGCCTCCTCCTCGGATTCTTCGGATTCGTCGTCGTCGTCGTCGTCGTCCTGAATAGCCGGGGGTCCTATCGGCGCGTCGTGCGCCATGGCCGCCTCGATGCCTGCCGCTTGCCACGGCGTCTCGTCCGAAGGCAAAGGCGCGATGCCCCGGCGCTCGAAGAGGCGTTCGCCCGAAGACTTAGCCAGAACAAGGAAGTCGGTGAGCTCCGTCGCCCGATCGCCCGGGCCGCAGAGGAGTTCGGACACCGCCGAGAGTATCGCATCATAATCGTCATCCTCGAGCGTCGTCTTGGCGACGTACAGGGTCGACCCATCGTTGATAAACGCCGCCTTCGGAACTCGAACGACTCGACCGGCCACTGAATGGACGACCTCGAGCTCGTCGCAGACGCACGCGCGGAGCCCGGCCACCGTCCTCGCCCACACAGCGCCGTTTACCTCGTAGGCCGCTGGCAGCTCCGACCGCAGCCAGCGTTGCGCGTGCGGCAACAGCGACGCGAGTTCGTCGTGCAATTGGTGGCGCGCGAACCGCACGCCCTCAGGATACGTCTTCGTATCGACGAGCTGCGAGAGCGGCCGCACGCCCAGTTGCGCGAGGAGGGGCCGGGCCGAGGCGCTAAGCGCATCAAATTCGGCGAGCAGCCGTTCCCCGGCCGTCTGCCGTTTGGCTGCGACCGGCGGGATGACCACGCCCTCGCGCCGCGCCGCGTCGAGGCGCTCCGCCAGCCAGGACTCCTGCTGGTCCCTTGGAATGCCGAGCATGGTCAAATCTACGGGATCCGGTTTCGCGACATCCGGCTCCACGATGGCGATGGCAGAGGCGACGTCCGCCTTCTTGTCCGCGAAGAGCGCCTCGCGCAGCGCCGGGGCGTCATCTATCGCAAGGAGCACGTCGTCGCCGGACGCCTCGAAGGTGCCGGCGAGCGTCGGCCAGACCCGCTTGCCTTTTAGGAGATGTGGGACGAAGTCGGCGGTCGGGTAGGCCGACAGGCAGCCCGTCAGGATTTCGAAGGACACGACCATCAACACCTTGAGGACGTCGTCCCGCTTCGAGGTGTAGGGCGCGTCTGACGCCGCGAGCGCCGCCGCGATCGTGAAATGGGATTCCAGCGGCGCCGCTTGGGCGAGCAGGGCCTTCGGTAGACCTGAAGATATGCCGTTGTCGACGCAGTTGCGGCATCCTGCTGTGCCGCGGGCACCGAGGCGCCCAGCAAAGCAGGCGGAGCAGAACATGCGGCACCAGAAGCGCTGCAGGGTGGCGTAGTGCCGCTGGAGCACGCGCGGCGCCTCGACGCCGCGGTGGACGCAGGAGTCCAGAACCCGGCTATGGTCGGCCCAGACACAGGCGTCGAGCGCGTAGAAGCGGCCCGGCACGCGCTTCAGCTTGCCGTCTTCGTCGCGGAACGAACCGTCGTAGCGGTCGCGGGGCACGGTGGCGGCCTCGTAGCGGTAGTCGGGCACCCAGACGCACGGCCGGTCCTTCGCGGCGAAGAACGCTCGGACAGCATCGCCGTGCGCGCCGACAAGCTCGCTCGCCAGCAAGCGATAGAGCGACTCCATGTGCGCCACAGACGTCTCGAAGGCTCCGCCTTCCGCGGCCCAGGTTTCCAGCAGCGCGAGCGCGTCGTTGGCGCCGAACGTCTTACGCAGGCCCAGCCGCTGATACGCGGTCGCGTTGTCGCGCAGCACCTTTCGCAGGTTCGGCGTAGGCATGGGAGCGAAGCCGCCGCCGTACCTCTCCGCGTCGTTATTGAGGGGGGAATAAAGGTCTCGAGGTCGGAAGAGGCGGACGGCGCCCGACGTCCCCCCGCCGGGCAGCCAAGCAGTCTCCGAGAGAAGCATGGCCAGCGAACTCAGTACAGTAGCAGTCGTTCCGACGTGTACCTGACTGGGCACCAAAGCGCCGCCTTTTGGCACTGCGGCGCCGACGCGCGCGATCGTCGCCGTGGACGCCGCGGCCATGGCGCACGTCGTCGCCACTTCACACAGCGCGGCAATAACCCACTGTTTTGGCCGCTCGTCGCGCGACAGCTCCTCCAGTAGGCTTTTCAGCGTCTCGCTGTGCAAATCCCTCGCCTCGAGCGCGGCCTCGGAACTGAGGCCCGCCTTCGCGGCGGCGGCGGCCCAGGTCTCGGGCCAGGCGTCGCGCGGGACCACGCGAGGCCGAGGCTTCGGGCCTTCCACGCAGCCGACGTCCCGGAGGAGCTCGACCCAGGCTTGGGGGCGTCCAGAAGTCGGTCCCGCGAGCTCGCCGATGGCGGCGTAGCTCCACCCGAGGCGTCGTGCCAGCGTACCAAGCTCCGCTAAAGCATCGCTAGACGCGCCGTGCTCTCGCGCGAGGAATACGTCGGCGTCGCGCGGAAACGCGACGCCACGGCTCTCGAATCCCTTCTTGCCGTCGGCGGCCCGCACGCAGACGGGTACGGCGGCATCGTGTAGGCGCTTGATGATTTCCTCCCTTTTGCCGCGCTCTACCTTGGCCTGGAGACCTCGTCGGCCCTCGCCCTTGGCGAGCAGCGCTCTTATTAACCGCCAGTAGGCTATGACAGTGCTCCGATCACAACCGCCCTCCACGAGCGCCGGAATCACGTGCTGAGTGACGACAGTATCCGGGGAGGCATCGACGACGCCCGCGTCGCGTAACACGCTCAGCACCATCGGCCGCGCGGGCGCCGCGGCGAGCAACGACGCGTCGACGATGCGCAATTTCTCCTTAACAGTATCGAAGCAGTCGAGCGTCGCCGCCTTCTGGTCGCTCTGCTGGAACACGTAGATCGGCGCGTCGTCGACGCACCCGAGGCCTCCACCCGCGAGCGGAATCACCGATAGGCCCTGTAGCTCGGCCTTCGAGGCGCGCGAGAGGCCGCCGCGCTTGCCCGCCGCGCGATACAGGAGCACGGCCCACTGGCGGAAGAGAGCCGGCGTGAGACGGCCGGCAGCTGCCAGAGCCTTGCCGAGCTTCAGCGCGTGCGCCGCATCGAGCTCCTCGACGCCGAGCGCGGCCAGCGTCTGCGGCCGCAACCGGAGCTGGAAGCCCGCGTCGAGGGGCCACAGGTCAAGGCGCGCGAACTCGGCCGCGAGTTGTGACGACGGGTCGATGCGCAGGCGCTCCGGCACGGCGAGCGCCTTCGACGGCAACACCCAGGACCCATCCGCCGCGAGGACGCAGGGGACGCCTCGGACCCGCCGTGCGATGTCCGCAGCGAGCGGCCGGAAGAAGCCGACGACCTCATGCTCGACGGGCAGCGCGTCGAGCACCCGCGCGACGCCGAAGCCGTCGAGCGCTTGTCCCGCGCCAGCTTGCACCGCGCGCAAGGCGTCGACGTAGAGCGATGCAGCCTCGGACCGGAGCCACTGGTTCCAGGCCGAGTCCTCGCGTACAGTCTCTCGGCTCGAGGCCAGGATCCAGTCAGCGTGCAGCACGAAGGCGAGGTTTGCCGGTGCTATCGGCAGAAAGGCAAAGACCGGGAGCGGCTCGTCGTCGGCGCGGCGCGCGGCGCCCGCGTCGAAGGCCGCGGCGAGCACCGTCTTCGCCGCGTCGCCGCGCCGCGCCCAGGACACCGTCTCGACCTCGCGCTTGACCACCAGCCACGTCGTCGTGGTCTCGCCGCCGCCGACTGCGTCCGTCAGGGTCACGACGGATGCCGTCCCCGAAGCCACGTCCTGGCGCCGCATCGACCGCGTTGTCGCGGCATCCTCTTCATCACCCGACCGTTCGACCACATCGATGCGCCGGACGCGGTTCAAGAAGAGGAGCAGCAACGGGTCGATCTCGCCGATCTTTTCTGCTAGCTCCGCCCGTTTAGCCTCGCCCCGGAACTCTTCCGTGAGCGGCAGCAGAATCGTCGTCCCCTGTGCTGGCACTTTTTTTAGCCCGGCCGCGGCGAGCCACGTTCGACACGCCGGTGAGGCGTCGACGCACGGCCGCGGCACGACCATGTGCTGGTCGAGCGAGAATGCGTAGCCGCGCGAGTGGATCTCGGGCCGGTCCGACACGCGGAAGACGCTCTTGAAGCCGATGCCCTTCTGACCGATGTATCCGCTGCCGCCCACGCCCTTGCTGCTCGCGCCGACGTGGCAGAGCGCTCTCACATGCCGTTCTCTGAAACCGGTTTCGTTGTTCCGCACGACGATGGAGTCCGGCGAGGCGTCAAAGACGATCGTCGGCGTCGCGTTCGAGGGATAGTCGTTGTCGTCCGCGTTTTGCAGGAGTTCGAGTAAGAAATGCGAGTCCTTGCTATAAATGTCGCGCGCGATCACCTTCAGCGCGTTGTCGAGCGCCTGCAGCTGGAGGCTCTGCGACACGTCGATGCTCGCATCGACGGTGTCGAGGCCAAAGCCCTTACGGATGTCCGCCAGGACGGCGGCCGGGGCTTCGTCACCTTCGTCGGCGACTGGGGCGGCGGCCGCGACGTCGTCGGCGGGGAGCGACGGTGCATCGGCGTCGTTCGCGGCGCGCGCGTCGTTCTCGACGTCCTCTGTTTCTGTAGCGACCGCCTCGGCAGTCGTTGCGCCGGCGTCGGTGTCCACCGTCGGTGCCTTGGCAATTGGAGCGACAGCTACTGGCGGCGCCTTCGCTCGCTTGGGCGGTGAATCGACTATTTTCCAGTAGTCCTCAAGAAGCAAAGGGTAGGTCCGCGAGCCGTCGATGTCCTCCGCGCGCACGGCGAGATCGTGCAGCGCGCCGACCGCATCTCCCGCCGCCGCGAGAAGATCCGCCTCCGTCCGCTTCGTGCTGCCGCGTTGAGCCTCGAGGGCTGGCACGAGGGCGTCGGCGACGGATGGCCGGAGCGGACCCGGCGTTCGTAGCAAAGACTGGCACACAAATGCCGGGACGTCGGCCCCCTCGGCGCCGAGGCGCAACAGGGCCTCGCCGAAGCACGCGCGCAGGAGCTCCGGAGCCGCGTCGCCGCGCGCCATGAGCGTCACCGCGTGCGCCGTCGCGGTGGACGCGTCGCCGGCCACCGCCGCCGCGCCGAGCTCCTCGAATGACGCGTCGGACCGCAGCTTGTGCACAGAGCCGTCCGTGACGACCACCGAGACGCCGCACGTCGCGCAGAAATCAGCGAGATCACCGTGGCGGCGCTCGTGCCCCGCCGCGCGCCAGCGGAGCCGCGCTGAGAGATCTTCGAGGTCCGGGGCCGAGGCCACGGCGCGGGCGAGGCGGTCGCCGGCCGACGCCGTCGCTGAGGCGCGCGGCGTGCCAGGCGCGACATAGTCGACGACGTGCTCGCGGACCTCGGGCCGCGCGTTGGAAGCGCACCGCGCGGCGAACGCGGCGACGTCGACCCCGCAGCCGAGAGCCGCCAAGTCGGCCACGCCGGCCCGCGCCGCGAGCGCCGCCCGCGCGCCGTCGCCGGCCAGCACGTCGGGGCCGAGCGTAGCGGCGGCCGTCGCTACGCGCTCCGCAAACCGTGGAGGCGCGGGTCCGCCGCCGCCGCCTCCGACAAGGGCCCGGACGCCCTCGTCCTCGTCGGCCGCCGCCGCCAGCCAGGCGGCGAAGGAGCCGCCAGCGAACGCGTCGGCGCCCGCGCGCGCTGTTAAAGCTGCTTCGAGCGCGGCGAGGGCCTGGAGCGGAGAGTCTGGCGCCGCGGCGAGGACTTCCTCGCACGCGTCGGCGAGCGCCGCGAGCGCGGCGGCGCCGTCGCCTGCCTCCTTGTCTTCCTCGTCGCCCGCGTCGGCTTTGCCGGCGAAGCGCTTGCACACCGTCCGCGCGAGAAGATCCGCCGCGTCGGGCGCGCGGGCCGCGAAGGCCAGGAAGCTGCCGCGGCGGAGGGCGTCGATCGACGGCACCTGGAGCCGCTCGACGAGCGCCGCCTCCGCGGCGGCCAGCGCCGCCACGACGGACGGGTGGTCGTCGTCGCCGCTGTCGAGGGCGAGGCTCAGCTCGCGCGACAAGTCCTCGTCCGAGAGACCGCGCGCCTCCTCGATAGTCCGGCGCGAGGCCTCGACGTCGACGCCGCTGCCCACGAGCGTGAGCGCGTAGCACGCGGCGAGCTCCGCGACCGCGGCGGCGTGTTTCGCGTATTTCCGCGGGCGGCGACGGACCGCCTCGACGACGTCTCCGGCGAGGTTCGCCGCCACAACGTCGAAGCGGTCCGTCGCCGCCCAGCCCGCGGCGTCGGCGGCGAGATCCCGCGCCGCCGTCGAGAGCACCGCGGCCGTGCGGACCGCGCCCTTGCCCGCGGCCTCCTGGGTTTTGAGCTCGGCCTTATATTCGGCTTTGCTCTCGTTTACGAGCTCCCGCATGGCCTTCTCGCGCGCGGCCTTCGCGTCGCGCCCGGCCTTGCCCGAGAACTTAATCATGCTGCCAATCGCGTACTTGTTCACCGCGACGCAGAGCGAGCGGGGCGAGGACGCGCCGCGCTTCGCGGCGAGCCAGTTCAGGAACGCCACAAGTTCGACGTTCTTGAAATTTTTCGTTTCGGTCCTATATCTGTGGAGGCCCTTCAGGACGTCGCCGAGGCTGAGCTGGGGAATCGTGCGCAGCGCCGGGTCCGGGAGAAACTTGGACCCGACGAGCGGTTGCTGCAGGAGCGGTCCGAGCCGCAGCTCGTCGAAGCTCTCCCGCAGGCCGTGGACCGACACGAGCTCGGCCTCGAGATCGAACAACGTCGCGACGAAGCGCGACTCGACGAAGGCAGAGATCTGCAGCTCGACGAGGCCCTCGAGGTGTCGCAACGCCCGCAGCTCGTCGACGTCCTGGATGCGCAGCCCGAGTTCGTCCAGGTACCGCACGCCGAGCGCGAGGCACGTCTGGTCCAGCAGCTCGAGTAGGCGCACGGCCTCGCCCTTCTCGCACAAGCGCTTCCGCAGCGTCTTGGCGTGTTTTGACACGACCTTCGGGTCCGCACGGGCCACGGCGCTCTTCGACGGCGTGGCGCCCCGCGGCGCGCCGCAGCGGTGGCACTCTCGGCGCGAGGCAAAGTTGCCGGACGTCTCGCAGCGGCGACACGTCCAGTCGCCGCCCGTGGCGCCGCCCTTGCCACCCTTGCCGCGCCCGCGGCCTCTTCCGCCGCGACCACCATTCACAGCGTCGCCGCCCTTGCCGCCAGCGACGACTCTGAAGCCGCCAGCGCCGCGGCCTCCCCGAGGTGAGGGCATGATGCTACCTGTGATCAGCTGTGATTGCCCGCGGACGCGGCTCACACAGTGGGGCCAAATGACCTATATCCTGGAGAGCTTGCAACGTGAGCGCCGCTGCGTAAATTTGAGCAGCCACACTGTTGCGAGAGCGCGAGCAGCGATGTCACAACCTGCCAATTCGTGCAGCCAAAGCGGGCACGAGGTGTGAAGGCACAGCCGCTTTTATGAAAAACCTAATCAACTAGCGACCTGTAAGATACTAGAAAGTTTAACACACAGTGCTTAGTCGCCACCTCTCAGCACTCCCGCTCCCGCGACGCCACCTCTCAGCACTCCCGCTCCCGCGACGCCACCTCTCAGCACTCCCGCTCCCGCGGCTCCAAGTACTCGAGGTGGAAGAACTCGAACACGTCCTTCTCCGTGCGCAGCGACGCGTTGTCCTCGACGTAGACGTCCGTGCGCTCGTCGTGCCGCGACCCCTCCGCGATGTAGATGCCGTGCTTGCCCCAGGCCCAGTGCTCGCCGGGACCCAGCTCGCGCCCTTCCACCCGCCGCACCTTCTCGCCCGTCGGCGAGAGCTCCCAGCCCGCGCGACCCACAATCGGTTTTTGATCGGGCACGTGCTTCCAATTGCCCTCGTGAGCCTTCTTGGCGTACTCGGCCAGCGACCGCTGGAAGCCCGTGCTCCCGGACCAGCCGATGACGGCATGGGCATAAATATCCGTCGGGGCGAGGATGATGTCCAGCCGGCGGACCTGCGGCAGCAGACGTGATCAAGGGACGACGCCGCGTCGACGGCGAAGGGAGGCGACGCAATGATTCGGACGCGGGCGCGGTACGGCTCCGTGCACCTTCGGCGAGAGGCAGAAAGCGTGCTTCGTATTCAACTTGGGTAACCGGCCGCCCGCGTTCCCAAAGATCTCGCCTCCGCTGGAGCGGTGCGGATGGAGAAAGCCCGGCGGTCCAAACTGGTCAACCGCCTTGAAGAATCGCGCCATGAGTTCGTTGCCCAGCCCCGTCGGAGACTCGAACGCGTAGGCGCGCGCGTCGATGAGCGGCCCATCTAATGGCGCGTGGATGATCACGTCGACGTCGTGGCCACCGACTTTTCCGCGGCGCCAGCTGCCCACGACGGTCATGTGAAGCCCGATGAAGCGCGCGGCGCTTTCGAGGATGCCGTGAATCTGCTTCGTCTCCTGCACGTCCATGGGGATGTGCGAGTTCGGGTATGCGTCGGAGCCGCATGGAGCCAATTCCAACTTCCGCCTCAACACATCAGAGATGGGCAGCTCGCGGCGCCGGTCGACCAGGTCGCGGGCGCCTGTGTGGAAATCAAAATTTTACGGCACGTTCGTGCTGAATCGTCGCGTCGACCTCCACGCCATCGACGCGATGCCTGCTCGATGGCATGCACCCGACGCACTGGTTGATTTCCACACAGGCGGGCGCCCCGGACGCCGTGCTTCCGCGCGAGGGCCTCCATCTGTTTTTTGGTGATGCCCATGTGCCTGCGGCGAGCAATCCGTCACCCCATCCGAACGAAGACGACTGGACGCGGCTTCGCACATCTCCGTGATCTCTTTTACGGCCACACGAACCGGATCTTTCTCCCAGAACGTGAACGCGTCGACGCGTTGCAAGGCGGGCAGGCCGCCGGTCACGAGCTGCTCGAGGTAGGCGAGCCAGCCGCCGTTCGCGCTCGACGACCGCCCGGACATGAAGTGCTGCTTCGCGAGGAGCATGCGCTGGTCCTCCCAGTTCTCCGGCGTGATTTTGGTGGGCCACGACCGAATTAACGCGATGACCTTGTACGTGAGGCCGACGGCCGTGTGCTGGCTCGCGTCGCCCTCTATACACCCGTTCTGCCACCACTCGAGCTGCTGCTTGAGCCAGCCCGTGAGTTGTTTATTTTGATCATCTGCTTTTGTAATCTTGCGCTGGCAACCGAACTTGGGCAGGACGTCGGACCGCCGCGCCGGCGCGGCCTCCTCCGGTCGTTCCTCGACGGCGCCCCAGGCGTGGGCCGCGGCGTTCTGGCGCTCGTTGCGCGCGATCGAGTCCGTGAGCCAGCGGTCGCCGACGAGCTGCGCGGCGCCGGCCTTGGCCCGCACGGTCGCGGGGTCGACGTTCTCCGCGGCGATCACGACGAAGTCGTTGCCTTCCTTGAGCGAGGCGGCTTGCGACGGCTTGAGGAACGCGGCGCCGGCGCCGATCTTCGCCTCCCAGAGCTTGCGCTGGAACGGGTTGGCGCCGATGACCGTGATTTTCGCACCGGCGAAGCAGGCTAACGGCGGCGCGGCGGTCTTGGCCTTCTTCTTGGGCGCCATGTCTTGACGCGTCGGCGGCGTGTGCGCTTCTGCGGTTGTACGCTGCGAGAACCTGACGCGTCGGCGGCGTCAGCGCTGTGCGCTTTGAGCCGTGGCGCTGTACAAATATGTGTACCGCGAGCTGTGCGATTTGACCTGGCGCTGCGCAAACTGACAGCGAGATCTGGGCTAAGCTGGGCGCGCGCAGCTCACGGAGGGCAGTGGACAGCTTAATAATTTGAAATCGAGCAGCGCCGAGCCTCAAGCGAGCGCTTTAGGTCGCTAAGACCTTTCTCGCAGACCAGCCGCGGCGGCAGCTAGCGGACTGTAAGACACTAGCAAGCAAGCAGAAGCATACAAAATACCACTCCCAAAGCTCAAGGCAACGGAGAGACCTCGCACGCAACACTGAGCCACCAAAAACCCGGGCTGCCATTGCCGATGCGGTTAGATCAGCGCCTCGCGCGAGCCTGCCCAAGACGGGCACGATGGGTAGCCAAGCGCCGGCAGCCCGGAAATGGGTTCGACGAATAACGAATAGCACCTTAACGTTTCAATAGCCTATGGCAGCCCCATAGCACAGACAAGGCCAGCATGAGGCTGCTGCTCCTCGCGGTCGCGGCGGCGGCCCAGGCACCGTCGGCCGCGCCGACCTACGAAACGCTGCCACCAACACGCTCACCGTCGGCCGTCCCGACCTACCGGACGCCGGCGCCCTTCGCGGCGCCGCCGGACGACTACGATCGCAGCAAGTTCGACCACGACCCCGGCTCCTGCGCCAACTACGGGATGGATGAAGTGTACACGGGCGACGCACTTGGTCTAGGAGGAGGGCTGCTCGCGGGCGAGGATTGCTGTTTTGTTTACGAGTACAACGACTGCACGCACAATCCCACCGGCCTACCGACGACCGTGCCCAGTGCGGTACCGACGGCGCTGCCGTCCGCGCTGCCGTCCGTGAGCAGCAACCCGTCGAGCGTGCCCACTGCCTCACCCTCGGGCGTCCCAACATCAAAACCCTCCGGGCATCCGACGCGGCCGCCGTCGAGCGTCCCGGTGTCGGACCCTACGGCAGCTCCCACATCCATACCCACGTCGCCGCCGTCCGAGATCCCGTCGAACCCGCCGACGCCGTTCCCCTCGGAGTTCCCGACGACGGTCCCGTCGTCGGCGCCGACGTCGCCGCCGACCCTGCCCCCGACGCCCGCGCCGTCGGCGCCGCCGTCCATCATCCCGCCGCCGACGGCCAAACCGTCGCGGGCGCCGACCTGGGGCGGGAGCCGCCCCCCGACGACGGCCGCGCCGAGCCGCCTCCCGAGTTCGTTGCCCTCTTCGGCGCCGACGTCGCTGCCAACCTCGCTGCCGACGGTCCTCCCGTCCGCCGCGGTCTCGCGGCCGCCTTCATCAATCCCGTCGGCCCTGCCAACACCGACGCCGACGTCCGCGCCGACCGCGTTCCCGACTCGACCACCTAGTTCGGCGCCGTCGCCACCACCAACATCTCAACCGACAGCAGTGCCCACGACGCCGCCGTCGCCGCGGCCGAGCGTGCTGCCGACGTCCGAACCGACGGCCGTCCCCACGACGCCTCCCTCGCCGACGCCGACGACGCCGCCTTCCTCGACGCCGACGTCGGACCCGTCCGCGATACCGACGAGCCCGGCGCCGTCCGTGACGTTCACACCCACCGCCGTGCCCTCGGCCCAGCCGAGCCGTTCGCCGACGACGACGCGCTACCCCACGGCCGCGCCCACGTCGCTACCGTCGCCCGCGCCGACGACGCAAGTGCCCACGTCGCTCCCGAGCACGGTCCCGAGCCCGGCGCCGACCCTGCTGCCGAGTCTATTACCGACGGTCGCGCCGACCACCGGCGACTGCCTCGCCAGCATTACCGACGCCTGCAACTGCACGTACGTCCTCGCGGAGTACGCGACAACCCTCGCGCCGACGGCCCGCGTCGTCCCGACCGTCGCGCCGACGCCGCGGCCGTCGACGCCGGCGCCGACGACGCCCGTGCCGACGCCGCGGCCCTCGCTGACGCCCTACCCGTCGGCCGTGCCCACGGGCGACCCGAGCGGCGTCCCCACGTCGCCGCCATCATCAACGCCGACGGCCCCGCCGTCGAGCCAACCGACGCGCGTGCCGACCGTGCCGCCGACGTCGACGCCGACGAGCCAGCCGAGTTCCGCGTTCAGCGCCCTGCCGACGCCGGCGCCGTCGCGCGCGCCGACCGCCGTGCCCACGACGGAACCTACTCCTACACCGTCGGCATCGGCCGCGCCGTCCGCGCTGCCCTCCTCGCGACCAACAACAATCCCCTCGGCGCGCCCGACGGGCGTGCCGACGGCCGCGCCGACGTCGCGGCCGACGCAGCCGCCGACATCAGCACCGTCGCCGGCGCCGACGGCGCGGTGCCCCGCGCACGTCTGGCTCGAGGGCGACCCGACGACGACTGGCGCCGTGACAGCCGTCACGGGGTCGGGAAAAGAGGGCCCCGAGGCCGTCACCAGCGCGGACGGCGCAAGCCACAGATTGGACGGGCCCTGGGAGGGCGGCGTCGACCCGGCGAGCGGCGTCGACGCCTGCTGCCGCTTCGTGCAGACGCCCTGCCCCACGCCCGTGCCCACGGCCGTCCCGACGGCGCTGCCGTCGCCCGCGCCGAGCGTCCCGCCGACGGGCGTGCCGACGTCCCCACCAACGGGCACGTCGCCGCCTTCGATGGTGCCCGTCGCCGTGCCAACGGCCGTACCTACCTCACTACCCACGTCGCTCCCGACGTCGCTGCCCTCGACCCTGCCTACATCTTCACCGTCCCGCTACGCCGAAACGCCCGGACCGACGCCGGCGCCCTCGCCCCGACCGTCGCCGGCGCCCACGCCGGCCCCGACGCCCGTCCCGACGCCCGCACCGAGCGGCTGCCGCTGCGTCATGGACTTTGGGTTCACGCGGGGCGTCGGCGGCTTCGCGTACCGCGGCGACGGGCTGCTCTACGGCGCGCTGCCCGCGGTCAACCCCGCGGGTACGAAGTGGACGCACGGCGACGACGCACTGCTGGACGGCTTCGCCTGGGCCGAGTACCTCGCGAGCCGGGCCTTCTACCGGAGCGCGGCCGTCAAGGCGCGCTCCACGAACGTCACGGACATGGACGGCAAGTGCATCTACCGAAAAGCGCCCGAGCCCTCGGCGGCGCCGACGCCCCGGCCCAGCGTGCCGCCCGGCGTGCCACAGCCGACGGCGGCGCCGACGGGCGCGCAGGCCGTCGTCGAGGTCTCGGCCGCGGTCGTGCTCACGGGCATCGACGCGGCCGACTTCAACTCCGACCCGAACCAGCAGGAAGCCTTCGCGCAGTCGATCCTCGCGCATTTGCCGGAGTCGCTCGCCGGCGCCGAGGTCACGGACATCGTCGCCGCGGCGGCGCGGCGACGGCGGCTCCAGGCGAGCGTCGCGGTCTCCTACACGATTATCGTGAGGCAGGACGCGGCGGCCGTGACGGACGGCGGCGTTGCTATCCTGAGTGACATCACGACCTCGCTCTCCGCCGCCGTGTCGAGCGGCGAGTTCCTGGACACGCTGATCGCGGAAGCGGCCGCCGCGGGCGCGTCCGCGGCCATCGCGTTCCAGACGGTCGGCGTCGACGAAGCGGCGACGCTCGACCGCCTCGCCGACGCGACGGTCACGCTGGTCGTCACGACGGCGGCGCCCTCGGTCGCGACGCCACCCAAAAAGAAGAAGAGCGACGCCGTGCTCCTGGGCCTCTCGCTCATGACATTGATCGTCCTCGGCGCGGCGGTCGTCGGGCTCTGCCTCGTCGCCGCGGGCGCCTTCCTCTTCGTGCGCAAGGGCGGCCCGGCCAAGGTCGCGGCGCTCATGCTTCCCAGTGGCAAGGAGAAGAAGCACCGGAAGCGGCGGGGCCCCCTCGTCGACTTTTCGAAATTCTACTGGCCCTGCTGCCCCCCCAAAAAGCCCGAGGACCGCAAGGCCGGCCTCGTCGAGGTGCCGACGTTCGGCTCGCCGTACGCGAACAGCGTCAGCACGCACGTCGGCTACGATTTAGTAGATGAATACCACCAGCGGGCGCACGCGAAGCGCAACGCCTGGACGCGCTACGAGAACGTGCTGCTGCGCGTCGTGAGGGTTCAGATCGTGGAAGGCGCGTACTACGAGCGGTGGAAGGACGCCGTGGCCGAGGCGGAGATCGACGACAACTGGCCGCGCGTCGTTATCGCTCGAAGCGAGGTGCGCCAGGAGATCCTGGGCGAGCGGCGGACCATGACCCTGTTAGGCTACGGCGACGCGTACACGCGTGTCCTGCACGCCAGCGATCCGCCTCCGGGCGTCAAGACTGACCTAGTACAAAGGTGCGTCGAGACCTGTTCGGTCGTGGCCGTGCTCCCTCCCAAAAAGTCAAAAGCGGCGAAACAAAAGCTGAAGCTCGCCGCGAAAGCAAGCATCGACCACTACACCGGGAAGATAATCGGCGAGAAGGTCCTGACGTCGAAGATGCGGGAGACGGCGACGGAGCCCGGCGAGGACGGCCCGACCTGGTACGAACGCCCCGCGCCCGGCGAGTTCGTGTGCTGGTCCGCCTCGTGCTGGGAGCCCGAGGATGGGAATGCGAACATGCTGCACGTCACCGGCAAGGCCGATATCCAAGCCGTTGTCGTCGGCCCATGGGCGGGACCGAGCTTTCCGGGCAAGCGCGAGGGCCCCTACGCCGCCGAGGCAAAGAAGAGGGAGGCCGAAGACCATTACATCGAAGACGACGCCCCCGCGCCCGCGGATCCGAAAAAGGCGCTCGACGCCGTGCCCGCGAACAAAGACGGCCAAAAACTCATCCGCAACGAACAACTCAAGAAGGTGCTCAACCAGCGGACGACGGCCTTCGAGGCGAACCAGATGGCTATCGAGAAGAAGCGCGCCGAGCGCGCGAGGACACCTGCTAAGGTGGCGCCGGCTGAGGAGGAGACTTAAGTTATTATTGTGTAACCCGAACCCACCCTAGATAGACGAAGCCCGGTCGCGCGTCTCCGGGAGGAGAAGCGCGGGCGGGCTCGCCGGCGGCGCCGGCGCGTAGTCTTCACCCAGGAGTAACGGCGACTCGAGGTCGAGGAGCAGATCGTCTCGGTTCGCGCGTCCCGCCGTCGGTAACTGGATCCGCGGCCACTCCATGCGCCGGCAGCGTTTCCCCAGGACGACCACGACTAGCGCGGACAGACTCGCGCACATCCCCACGAGGACCTCGGCGGAGAGATGCCTCAAGGCAAACTCCTTGGCGCAGTGCGTGACCGAGGCATCTTCGCATCCACAGTCCACGTGACTCGCGTAACACCCCGCCATGCACGCGCCTTGTATGGCCGAGCACAACGTCGCCGAAGCATTCTTGTTCAGGCAGAGCATTTCGCCCAAATTACACGCGGATTGGCAGTTCGCGAGGGTCGTGGTCGGCCCCGCCGCGGCGGAGTGGCACAGAGCAAGCGCCAGGACCCACTTGAGAGTGGCCATGGATTTGGCGGTCAAATAATTCGATAGCTCGAAAGGGCGCGGCGTATGTGGCCACAATAAGCCCCTATGCAAGTTCAGGCACCGGCACTTGCGGCGGTCGGCACGGGAGTCGCTTAAAAAAAAAATCTGACCCGAGTCACAGCGCCCTAGCCTCACGCAGCAAAATTGGCTAGTCTCAAAACTACTCTCTCACAACTAGACAAGTTAGCAAAGCCCCCCCCGCTCCATCTCGTACACCACCCACGGCGCCGTCTTCGCCCGGTCGATGTATCCGCGCCAGCCCTCCGCGAGGTAGAGGTACTTGTTCGACGTCACCGACGCGTCGACGCTCTGGACGGAGTGGGGCCACATGAGCGGCACGTACAGGGCGTCGCCCGGCTGCAGTTCGACGGTGGCCGCGTCGCGGGCAGCGCGCGCCATCTCCTGCGGCGACCCCGTCGGCCAGTGCTTGTGGTTAATATCCGGCTGCAAATCCCAGACAGTCGCCGGAGGATACACCGTCACGTTCTTGCGCCCGCGCAGCTGGAAGATCACGTTCTCGTAGCAGTCGACGTGCGTGGGATACGCGTAGGCCGAGCCCAGTCGCAGCGACGTCCACGCGAGGTCGAAGCCGCTCTCACCAAGCGCGCCCTCGAGCACGGCGCGCGAGGCCCGGTCCGCCTCCTCCAACAGCCGCGGCAGGGGCCCGTCGCGCATCGCCGCCCCGTTCGGGTCCGCGAGCGTGCCGCTCGCCTCGGGCTGGAACCGGTGCCGGTCCGTCACCAACAGGTACAGCGCGGTCGTGTTCCCGTAGGGCAGCGTCGCCTCGTCGAGCAGCTCCGGCTTCGCGGACCAAGCCAAGAAGTCGCCATACGTCATGGGCGCGGAGTAGATCTGCTGGGCCGCGTTCCGGGCGCGGTCGTAGGCCATCGCCACGACCCTGGTCGCGTCGTCGTCGGGGCCCCGCGACAGGTCCTCCGCAAACGGCTTTACAACATTCCTCAAGACGGCCGGCTTCTTCGAGAGCAGGGCCTCGCCGATGTCTTTCGCTTCCGCGATGGAAGCTCTGGGCCGCGACGTGCCGCGGCACAAGCGTCGGACCTGGACCGAAGCGCTGTCCGCGTCGTAGGGCGCGCGCCGCAGCGTCCGGTCGCACCAGGTCTCGAGTGCTTTTGACACTTGCGACGCGACCGGCGCCCGCGCGCCGAGGGCTATGCGCGCCAACGACGTGTCGTTGAGGTGGAAGTCACACGCATCCACCGGAACACCATCCACCAGCCCGCCGGGCGCGTGGGCGCAGGACGCCGTGGCCGCGCGGCAGGCGCCGTCGACGCCGACGTCCGGGTGCCGCGCCGCGACCGTCGCGCAGAAGGTGCGGTCGCAGGCCCGGCACGCCGTCGCGGCGGCGTCCAGCGTTTCGTACGACACGAACGGTTCGGCGTCCTTCGCCGATGATAGTCTTGTACCGCTCACCCAGCGGTCGAGCGCAAAGTCAGCAGCGATTGCGCCCCTGGCCAGGAACAGCTCGGCCAGGTCGTCGTCGCGGGGCGCGGGCGCCCGCATCTTCCCGTCGAAGCCCTCGACGCCGCGCGGCACGGGGATCAGGGGCCGGTAGCCGCCGCGGCGCCGGCTCCGCGCCTCGTACCTGCCAATGGTTTCCATCGACGGCGCGTCGAAGCGCAGCGCGTCGCCCCGCTCTTCTAGCAAGTTCCAGGCCTCCTGCGCGGCCATCCTCTCGGCGTCGTCGCCGAACAATGCGAGCGGCGCGTCCGGCGTCGGCGTGAGCGTGTTCGGCGGCTCCGCCGGACTCGCGAGATCGGTCCACGTCTCCCCATTCAACCAGGGGTACTCGGCCTCGAGCTGCGAGGGCGGGCCGCCCACGCCGTTCAGGGCGAGCACGTCTCGGAGTACCGAGGTCTTGATCACTTCATCCACACCTCCGATCGTGCCCGTCGATGGCACGATCTCCACCTCCAGCAGCCAGGCCCGCGCGTCCGCATCTAATAAGAAATCTAAGCGCCAGTGGCAGAACAGGTGCCCCTCCGTCCGGGCCTTCGACCGCGACTCTAACAGCGGCTCCCGCGAGGCCAGGAAGACCATCGTCGCCGCCTCGCGGATTTGATCTTCGACGTCGCTCCAGGCCACGCCGGCCTGCTCGAAATGTTTCAACAGCCTATCCGTGGTCCAGACGCGCTCGGCCGCGTCGAAGGCATCGCCCGCTAATCTCTGATTCACGAGCCCGTTCGTCAGATGCGCCAAGAGGTCGCCGTCTTCCCCGTGGTCCGTCTCGGAATCCCCGTAGCCCGAGTAGGGGTACGTCGCGAGGAGCACGAGCATCTCACGGTGGATCCAGACCTCGAGTGGAGCTAATGATGATACGGAAATATACACGCCAAACGAAAACTTGGCGTCGACGACGCCCGCCGCCGCGTCATTTAACAGAAAGGGCCGGTCCACGTACCGCTGCAGGATGCAGTTCGCGCAGCCCTCGAGCTCCGACCAGCGCGTGATGAGCTTGATGCCGGCCCCGAGCTCCTGGCCCGGGTCCTTCCTCAACCACAAACCGCCGAGCCGGTCGCTTTTGGATAGTGCTCGCTCCCGCGCGATGTCGTCGGGCAGCCACGTTCTGGGTAGGAACTTGGTAGCTCGGTCGCCGACGGCGTCCCTCAACCGATCGAGGAGCCGGTACAAATTGTCCTTGGTGCCCAGGAGCTGCGGGTTCGGCAGCGCGTTCGCCACCGTGTGCTTGGCCAAGTTGGCGTAGAATAGGGCATGCTCGTCGAAGTGGCCCAGCAACCAGATCGCGTCCTCGGCGCCGCCCATCCTTTCTCCTGAAAGGCACTCGACGTAGCCCAGCCGCAGGAAGAGCTGTCTCAACAACTCGTACTCCTCACTATCAAAATAATTCGTCCCGTGGTAGAACCGGAAGGCGCCGCGCGGCCCCTCCAGTCCCTTCTCGCGCATCGCCTCTTCCAACGCGCCGCGCGCGCTGACGTTGCAGAAGATGGACTCCGCCAATTCATCGGCGATGAGCGTCGCGCACCGCGGCCGCCCGTCCCGCAGCTCGCCCTGCGGCTCCCCGATGTGGAGCTCGTCGCAGGCTTGTTTTCCCACGTTCAGCGGGTCTTCGTGAAGGAGGTTGGCCGTGATCAATACTTCCCGGTCGTCGACGAAGATGCTGGTTTGCGCGTGGAACTGGGGCTGGGCACTTCGCAGCAGCAGTACCAAGATTGGGAGACGCATGGTTGTCCGAGCAGACAGTCTGATCAGGTCAGACAGGGCCGAGGACAGGAGAGCGCCGCCCACGACGCGGGCAGCCTCGTTGCTTGATTCTAGTGTCTTACGTACCGCTAGCGTTGCGTGCGTATGCGAGGAGGTTTTTGAGCCAGATTCGCGGCGACACCACCCGGGGGAAACAGGAATAGACTATGCCTCCTTAATCCAAGCCATCGCGTTGCCGTCGACGAGGTGGAGCGGTAGGTGCTCGATGCCGCGGTCGCGACGGAAGTCTACCACTGCGGCGCGCGCGGACGTGTACTGCCAGTTGTTGTGAACGACGATGCCGCCGACCTGTGCACAAATCAACCAGTGAGTCGGGCCCCCTGAATCGAGCGGAGAGAGACCGCACCGCGACGCCATCGAGCTGGCGTCGCGTCGATGGCGTGGACGCGCCGCGACAATTTGATTTTATGCACTGCCACAAACCGCGACTTTGTCGTAGAGGTTTGACAGCGCGTCGATCGTCGACCGGTACATGTCACAGTCCATTCGCAGCAACGCGATCTGCTCCGTCGGCAGGATGGGCAGCGTCTCGTTGAAGAGCCCCGCCGCGATCACGACCTTGTCATCGAAGACGCCGTATCTCTTAAACGTCGCCACGACGGCGTCGGACCCGCCGACATGAAAATTCTGGTAGGCCCACCCGTCAGTATCTACGCCATCGTTTTTGTCGGCCGCCGGGAAGCCCACGAACGTGTCGGCCACCAAAATCTTGCGGCCGCCCGTCGGATCCAAGACATCCACGACGCCCTTGCTAAAAATCGACGCGCCACCGCGCCAGGCCCCACATTCCACAATGTCGCCGGGTACCTGGTCGTTAACCAAACCCTCGATCATTGCCTGCAACCAGTCCAGCTTGTGGACACCCACCATGGTGTGGCCGTTCCAGCCAGTGGTACACGGGCCAGCAAGCCCGGGGTCATCGGGGTTCACGTTGTCGAGGTACAACCAACCCACCACAGCGTCGCGCAGCAATTTTATGAAGCGGCCCTGGGGCGAGTCCCAGGGAGTAGTCGGTCGTAATGGAGGCGCCGCGACGAACGTCGAGAAGTCGCCCTCCCCGACCGTCGCGTCCGTGTCCTTCCGCCGCAACCGCGCCGTCAGCCGGTGGGACCCCTTGGCCTGCTCGAAGCCCGTTAAAACAGCGTTGTACGTATCGGCGAAGCACGCCTCGCCGGCCGCCTCGGCAGGCGGATTCACGTCCGCATTACCCTCGCCCAGGGACGTCACCGCGATGCAAACCTCACCGTCTATCGGAGGCCTGAATGCGCCCGAGACCTTGACTCGTTGGGCGTCGAAGAAGAGTGCCCCATTATGTAATACGAAGTACACCGGGTAGAAACCGTCGAAGGACACGACTGGGGAGGAATCGTGAGCTCTGTGTAATCGCTGATCCAACGGCGTGGCCTTTCTTGTACGCTCCAAGGCTACCCGATGCTCGACTAAGGTCAGGTCCATCTCGCGCCACAGATCCAGAGCGGCAGCGACCTCTCGCGCGGTCTCAGTCAGGTTCGACGACCACGCGGGCACCTGCAGCGTGTGGTTCTCCGGCGGTACGCCGTCGTCGTCACCGAGCTCGAAGCACCTTTCCGCGTCGCAGACCGTCCGCTTTACTTGAATTGGTAATTCGATGTCCACGTGCAGCGGCGACTGCCCCACCCAGCTCACGGGATCGTATTTCTCAAGGTCGTCCCTCACGAGCGACACGCCGGGCGAAGCCAAAGCCGTCGCGTCGGCGGCCTGGCCGTCCTTCGCCGCCTGTGTGCAAATCAACCAGTGAGACGGGTGCTTCAGCACGGCCAGGTCGCGCGGTGAGAACCGGGGTCGCATCGAAAGCGCCGCAAACTTTGACTTGTGCACTGTACTTGCCCGCAAATGTTGGTTCACAATGATCGACATCGCGCCGCCGACGCAGTTGTCCTTGGCCTCGGGCGTCTCCGTCGGCGTGCAGGCCTGCCGCGCCGCATCCAGAAAGCTCTGGTCCTGGTGCAGCCTTAACCTCGTGGGCGTGTTGTCCACCGTCAATTCGAGGTCCAGTAGTACGGCGCCGGGCGGCGGCGTGACATCCTGGGCTGCTGCCCACAGGCACCACAGTGCTGCCGCCCATAGCGGTCGCATTGTGTCGCGCATGAGTGATCGCGTTGCAGCGCTTTTGCGCGCGGACCGTTCAATTCAGGCAGCCCTTTTGCTTGGCTGCGCCGCGGCCTCGGCTCGAGACTTCGTCGCTTCGTGAGAGATGCCGGTGATCTCAGCGCACGTCTACAAGGAGTCGGCGGTCCTGTCTGAGCTGTGTTGAGGCGTCGGAGGCATGTGGTTTGCTGTCCTGCGCTTTTTTTTACCCGCACGATCGAGATCACGTCGATCATTGCAAGAGCCTGCAAGAGCCTAAATCTTGCCGGTGCATGCATCGTCGTCGTCGTACCATTGTCCAGAATGGATGCAGGCTAGGGCTTGCATGAATGCCACAAGCTAGGGGCAGCGATGCGGCACCGGAAGAGCCTTGGGGCAGCTCTTTGGGCAGCAGCCGGGCTCTTGCTCCGCGTGCGGCTGGCGACGGCGCAGCGTATCCACCTGAAGGGCGAGCCTAAATCCGGGACGACGTGGTTCGAGGCGCTCTTCGTACAGCTAGGGATGCTCTGCGTCAAAGATTGTCAAATGTGGACGACGCGAGGCACTACACGCGACCGCGCCCTCCACATGCACATACGACAAGGCAATCGCACGACGGTGGAGGTCACAACGGTGAAGAAACACACGATCCCGGACATGGTCGGGGGCTGCGTGGCGCACCCGAACACCCTAGTCCACGTTCGCGCGCCGTGCGCGCTCACGGAGGCGAGCGACGAGCGCGATGTTGAGACCTGCGCGGCGCGCTGTCGGGGCGCATCTTCGAAAGTAAAATATTGCGGTACGACTCGTCGGAGGCCGTGTGCAAATCAACCCGTGCATGAAACGGACGCCGCCGCCCACATCCACCGCGACCCGCGCGCCGTCGCCGTGAGCGCCTGCTACCACCTCCACCAGGAGGCGGATCTAGACGGCTGCGTGCGCGAGCGCTACGTGACGACGGCCCTCTGGATGCGCTTTCGTCAGGCCTGGTTCTCTGACCGCGCGCTGCTAGACGTCGCCTACGAGGATCTCGTGCGGTGTCCCCACGAGTCCCTCCGCCGCATGGCCGCGGCGCTCGGGTTTCCGGCCGTAGCTGACGCGGCGCTGGCGCGCGCCCTGGATGCGGCGGCCGGCGCACGGACGCGCCACAGGCACCACGTTGGCACCTACCGCGACGACCCACGCCTCGGCAACGCGACGCTCGCCTGGATGGACGCGATTCATGCCCGCCTCAACTTCAGCGAGGCCTACGCGGCCGGCTCTTGTTCCACGGTGCGAGGGGATACTGACTTTTAGATATGTACTAGGGGGAGAGGGGGGCAGGCGCCCGGTCTAGATCTTGCCCATGCGCGAGAGCACCGACGCCGTCCCGCCGAGCACGGCGAGGACGTAGCCCATGACGTTGATCGAGCGGCACGCGAGCTTCTCGGCGCCGCCCAGCGCGAGCTTGCCCTTCTTGCAGGCCGAGAGCGCGATCTGCGACGGGATCACGTAGATGATGGCCGATCCGAGGATGGCGCCGCCGAAGGCGACGACGAAGCCGAGGTCCGTGATCTTGATGCCGGCCAGCACCGTGAGGGCCACCATGGCGATCGTCGCCGGCGTGCGCTGCTTCTCCTGGTTCGCCGGGCTGACCTTGGCAATATCAAAATAGCCGTCGCGCACGCCCTTGAAGAGCAACGGGTACGTGCACGCGACGGCGACGCCCACCAGCGCGCGCGCGGCGTTCGCGAGCTTGTCGGCGCCGGCGAAGGAGTTGAGGATGAGGCCTTGGCTCGCGGCGCCGAAGGTGCGGTGGCCCGCCGCCGCGATGGCGACGAAGAAGCCCACGGCCATGGCGAAGCCGCCGTAGACGACGCGGTTGTAGCGCGGCAGCGTCGGGTTCTCGAGCTCGTCATAGTAGGCCGCGGCGTTGTAGTGCGCGAGGTACGACGTGGCGAGCATGGAGATAAAGAGGAGCGAGCCGCCCGGCGAGAAGGCGCCGCCGAACTTCGGTAAAGCCTTGCCCTCCTTGACAAGCGCCGCGGCGAGGCGCCCGCCCTTCTGGTACGTGCCATCTAACGCTCTTAACACGGTCACGCCCGCCGTGTACAACATACCGCCCAGGCCAATGATCGACGCCGGCGCCAACGACTTCAGGTCCCGGAGCATCGAGAGCGGGAAGAGCACGGCGGCTCCAAAGAGCGACAAGAACACATCCCGACGCTTGAGGAGCTCGGGCACGGCCGCGCCCGACAGGAGCGACCCCGCCGTGTCCCCGATGATGATGCAGTAGGCGATGCAGCCCACAAGAGTCTTGAAGGTCGTGATGCCCGTGATGAGCGCGCCGCTGTCCTTGTCGACGGCCGACTCCCAGGCGCCGCGGTACGTCGTCGTGCCCGTCGCGGCGCAGGCGCGGCCCACGAGCGCGAAGCAGTACGCGGAGACGAGGCCGAGGCCGGCGATGAGGCCGCACGCCGGCACCGCGGCCTTCTTCGACGCGCTGCAGGCGGCGATGCCCGCCGGGAGGGACAAGACGCCCGCTCCTACAATGTTCTTCGCGAGGTTGAGCGTCGACGACGTCACGGACGACTTGGACGCGACGGCCGCGCCGCCGGCTTCGGCTGGTACCCTTAGTTTGGGGACGGGCGCGCGGCGAGTGGGTTTCAGCAAGGCATTCGCTGCCGGGGCGAGCGCTATGAAGGTCAAGAGGCGCATTGTCTTTGCACTTGCCGGTCTTTTTGCACGATTGCTCTCTGATGCACTGAGGCTAGTTCAGGTCTCAGCAATGCGTTTCGGTGGAGGCAGCGCTTGTAGTGGACGACTGGCAACGAGGAGTTGCAGCAAAGCTGTCAGCGATGCACCTTGGGAATGCGCGCGCGGCGTATTTGCAACCTCTTTTGAGGCTGAGGCTGAGCTGTGTGAGCGTGCGGGGGAAAAAAGCCATGCGGCGAACTGGTCCGAAATCCGTTGTTTGGGTCCGGATTCGTCGGCTGGGCGAGCCTGCCGGCCCCTCTTGCGACCTAGACCTGACCGCGCGACGCACCGGCGGTGCTGAGGAGAAGAAAGGTCGCATGCGGGAACCTCCGCCCACTAGTCCTAGCACCGCAACAGAGAAGGAAAAAAAACGACAAAGCTACCTACAATCCTCGTTCGCAAACGCGTCGAGCGCCGCGAGCGCCGTCCGCAGGTCCTCCTCCGACGCCGCGTACGACAGCCGGATGCCCGTCGGCGCGCCGAACGCGTCGCCGGGCACCAATGCCAGCTTCCGCTTCTTCAGGAGGAGCTTGCAGAAGTTCGTCGACGTGCCGACGCGCTCGCCGTCGACGGTCAGGTCGAGGCAGGGCGCGACATCACAAAAAACGTAGAAGGCGCCCTCCGGCGGCGGCGGCGCGGCGACGCGGCCGTTCCGGGCCGCTTTTTCCAGTAATTCGAGCACCAGATCCCGCCTTCTTTTAAATTCAGCAATATCATCGTCGAGCGCGTTGCTCGGCAAGTTCAGCGCCGCGACGCCCGCGGCCTGCGCCAGGGACGACGCGCAGGACGTGATCTGGCCCTGGATCTTCGCGCAGGCCTTGGCTACCGGTTGCGGCGCCGCGAGATACCCCAACCTAAAACCGGTCATGGCGTAGGCCTTGCTGAAGCCGTTGATCGTCACGGTGCGCGACCAGGCGCTCGGACCGAGTGCCGCGAAGGCCACGTGGGGCGTGCCGTAATTTAGCTGCTCGTAGATCTCGTCGGCGACGACCCAGACCTTTTTGCCGGTCTTGGCCTCGTGGTCGTCGAGGACTTTCAGGAGAGCTCTTTGCTGCGCCTCGCTCACGAGACAGCCCGTGGGGTTCGACGGGTTGCACAGTATCAATGCTTTCGTATTCGGCTTCAGAGCATTTTGTAATTGCGCAGGGGTCAGCGCGAAGCCGTCGTCGATGGACGTCGATACGGTGGTGTAAGAAGCCCCGCACATGTCGACCATGGACGGGTAGGAGACCCAGTAGGGCGCCGGGAGGATGACGTCGTCGCCGGGGCCGCAGAGCGCCATGAGCGCCTCGTAGACGGCCTGCTTCGCGCCGTTCGCCACGACGATCTCCCCGGGGTCGTATTCAACATGCTTTCTCTCTTTCAAATCCCGGGCGATGGCGCTCCGCAATTCGCCGGTACCGGTAACCTCCGTGTACCTCGTCAGACCTTTCATGGCCGCCTCCCCAATCGCCTCCAAAATCTCCCGCTGCGGCGCGAAGTCCGGCTCGCCGACGCACAAGGACACGACGGTCTCGCCCGCGGCCTTCATCTGTAAAGTTAACGCGTGGACCTCGATCGTCGCGCTCGGCTTGAGGGACGTGACGAGGGGCGAGAGCTCCGGTTCTTGCAGGGTTGTCGCGCGCAATTTCTGGGGCCTTTTTACATTGTTGAATTGCCAGGCGTTCGCGAGCGCCGCGACGAGGAGCAGCTTGGGTGCCATTGTAGAAGTGTGCTGCACGCGCCGCGGCGGCTATAATGTGCACAACTGGTTGGTGAGGTGAGCACTGACGACCGTTCAGCGCTGGACGCGAGCCGTGCGCTAATTTGGTGTGCTTTACGGCGTGGACTAGCTGCTTGACCTCGAGCTGCACTCGCCGCCAAGGCTCGCGTGCCAGTGGAGTGCGACGCGCCTAGCCGACGCCTGCACCTACAAACTTCACGAACAGTCGCACTTGTGCGAAATCCAGTCCAGGAGTAATCGTGCTCCGTCCGGCAGCGCCTGTCCGCTTGCAAAAAGTCGTCCTTGCACAGCAGTGCAAAACTGCTACAACTCCCGACCGTCGTGCCGCGAGAAGAGAAGATGCTCAAGCTCTCAACATTAGCAGTCGTCGCGTTGGGCTACACGCCGCCGGGCCGCGCGCGCCAGCCACTGACGCCGCACGCAGCTTCATCAGGCTACATCGCGGACATCCCGCAAGGCGCGCCGGACGCCATTTTAGGAATAGCGCAGGCCTTCCGCGAAAGCAATGCAGAGAACAAGGTGAATCTGGCCGTCGGCGCTTATAGGGATGACGGCGGCGTGCCCTTCGTGCTGCCGTCCGTAAGCGAGGCCGAGCGCCGCATTCTGGAGCGAGGAGAAAAAAAGGAGTATGCTCCCATCGACGGCCTGGCGGACTACACGAAGCTGGCCTTGCAGTTCGCCTACGGCGACTGCGCGCCTCTCAAGGAGGGCCGCATCGCGGGCGTGCAGACGCTGTCCGGGACGGGCGCGTGCCGCATCGCGGGCGAGTTCTACGCGCGCTTCCTGCCGGAGGGCACGGCGATCTACGCTTCTGATCCTACCTGGGGCAACCACATCCCGATTATGAAATTAGCCGGCTTGGAGGTCAAAAGGTACAAGTACCTGGACCGGGCGACGAATACGCTGGATTTTGACGGGTTCATGAGTGATTTGGAAGCGGCACCATCGGGCTCGATCTTCCTGCTCCACGCGTGCGCGCACAACCCGACGGGCGTCGACCCGACGCCGGAGCAGTGGCGCGTTGCCGCGTGGAACTCAAGTGGGGACCTAATTCACTGGTCGATTTCCACGCAGGCGCGCGATCTCGCAGAAGATTTTGGAGAAGGGCCACCACGTGCTCATGGACTGCGCCTACCAGGGCTTCGCGAGCGGCGACGCGGAGAAGGACGCCTTCGCGATTCGGTTGTTCGTGGAAGAGGGCCATTCCTTACTGCTGGCGCAGTCCTTCGCGAAGAACTTTGGGTTATATGGCGAGCGCGTCGGCACTTTATCCGTATTATGCAAGGACAAGGACGAAGCTGCCAGAGTCCTGTCGCAGCTCAAGCTCATCATCCGGCCCATGTACTCGTCGCCGCCGATCCACGGCGCGCTCATCGTCAAGGAAGTCCTATCGGACGCGGCGCTATCGAAGCAGTACTACGCGGAGTGCGCGGCCATGGCCGAGCGCATCGGCGGCATGCGTCTGCGACTCCGGGAGGAGATCGAGGCGGCGGGGTCGAAGCACGACTGGTCGCACGTGACCGATCAAATCGGCATGTTCGCCTTCACGGGCATGACGGCGGACATGTGCGACGAGCTGACGGCGGAGCACGCCATCTACCTCACGAAGGACGGCCGCATTTCTATTGCCGGGCTGAACGCGGGCAACGTCGCGACGGTCGCGCGCGCGATCCACGCCGTGACCGACGGTAAGGCGATTGGGAGCGGGTAAGAAAGTAGTAGTCGATCCACGTTTCGATCCCGCACCTTCCGCCGCGGGACACCACATCACGAAAGGCCACTTCCGACGCCGCCAGCGCGTCGATAGGCGTCTGGTGTGTCGCTCTACTCCTGCCGTGCCGCTGACGGACGCTGACACTCCCATGTAGCCTAGGAGTTCACGTAGCCTAGTTTCGCAGCTTCGATGCCCGGGGCATCGCGTGCCGACGCCAATCGACGCGACACAGGCTGAGGCGGCCGCCCGAAAGGCAGCCCAGCAAGGTCCGAGAGGCATCGCTCGCAGCGGCGCGAGGCAAGCCTAGTCAGCGCGGCAGCCCGGCGAGGGCAAAGCCAGACACAACCAGAGGCAGCCCAAAACAAGCAGGCCGAACCGCAGCGAAACGGATGAGCAGCCGCAGCATCACCATGCCCGACCGGGAGCTCTCCTTCGTCAAGCGGCACTTTGGCACCGACGTCCTCGCCGCGGGCTGGCTTTTACTGTTAGCGACGTTCTTCTACACGGCGTATTCGATCCTGTTCCTCATGGAGATGTGGGGCGACACGTTCCCGCGGGTGTTTTTTGCGTGGGACAACTTGATCGCTTCTTTAGTTTTTGTCGTCGCGGGCGTGTACTTCGCACTACTAGGTTATCCGGCGGAGCTCGAGGAGTTCGAGCGGAGTTCTTTAGGCGTCGATCTGGACCAATTATCATGGAGAGAAAAGTACTTCACGGCGAACAAATTTTTAATAGCCATCTGGATGTTTATATTTGCTTGTGGCTTTTACTACGCGGCAGGGATCGTGTGGATCATCTACGGCCAGCCTTTAGTGGGCGTGACCTTCCTTCTCAGTACTTTTGCGGGCCAGGCCGCGTGTTTTGTTTGGGCCTACGCGGCGATGCCGGCGAACATGCAGAGTAATGATGGCGCGGGCTCGTCCGTCTTGTACGACACGTGCTGCGGCTGCGACTGGCCCTGGCTGAAGGCGCGGATAGGCACGGACGCGTTATTGGGCAACTGGTTGTTTTTTATTGCGTGCTTCGGGGCCGGCTGCTACGGGTTCATCTACGTACTATTTCAGCCGGCGTCGGCGATGGCCTGGACCATGTTCGCCTTCGCGGCGAACATGGCTCTTGGAAGTTATTTATATCTGCGGGCCTTCGACCCCGAGACCGCGGGCGGGTCGCTCTTCTTCGGCGACTCCATTGAAGGCGTGGACAAGTCGCCGCTGATCCATTACGGGGCGACGAGTAGTGCATAATGTTAACAGTTTTTACCGTGCTCGTCGATGGCGCCTAGCCGGCTTCTATTCTCAGCGCTAGTATGTCAAAGCTAGGGTTATCAACGGTTTGGGCTGTAAAAACGCTGTGCTGCGGGCCTATACCGAACACGACAGCCGTTCAGCGCCGCCACCACAGCGCTGCGACCGCTGTGACTACGCACTGGCCTCGACGCCGCCGCGTACGCCGCTGCGCCGTCGCAAACTTATAAAACGCGGCTCCTAGCAAACTGTCTGCCGACGCGCAGAGCACGCCGCTGCGTTCCAGAGCCCTGCGCTGAACCGCCGCGTGTTTCCTTGCTGCAACAGGCGCTTCCGGACCCAACCTTGCGTCCGGCACCGCTTCCGCGCTACCGCTCCGCCGAGCCGAGCCGAGCCGTTGGCCCGCATTCTTGCTGTTGCAAGATGGTTGACGGGGTTATCTTCAACAAGAAGAACACGGAACACACTGCCGAGGTCGAGCGCTGCGTAAAAGCCGCGAAGGCGCAGACGCCGCCCATCACCGATTCTGCAGCGCTGAAAGCTTATGTGCTGAAACACTCGACCTTCAAGTTCCGAACCGACGGCTCCAACAAAGAAAAGGTGGGCCGCTACGTCCGCGACAACTTCTGCACGGCGGCGGACATCGCGCCGCCGCAACCCGTATCGTGGCACAAGGACAAAACGCCGGCCTCGCCGCTCGACGATCTGATTCTGCCCGTGCTGCTCGTCGGCACGTTGATTGTGATCGCGTACTACAGCTGCATGCGGCAAAGCGTGTGTTACGCCTCCAAGTTGCGCGACCGCGGCCCGATCGGCTTCGCGCCGGCGGCGATGGAGGGCAAGACGGACAAAGAGAAAGATAAAGCCGCGAAGGACGCGGCGCTCTTCGAAACGTTAGTCGCCATGCTCATGCACCCGGACCACGAGGGCCAGGAGACGCTCATCAAGGACAAAAAACTGAGGAAGCGCGTCATGAAGGAGGTTAACAAGCGCCTCGCGGCCAAGGGCGTCGTGGCGCCGATCAAGGGCGGCGCGAAGAAGCGCATCGGCCCCGGCATGAAGCTGTCGGGCGACGGGAAGACCATTCTCGTGCCGTGGTACAAGGACGGCGTCCTCCAGCCCGAGGCCAAGTTCCCGTACGACACCGCGGGCCGGATCGCCGCCGCCCAGTTCGTCCTCGAGAGATGCGGCCACGCCGTGCGGCTCGCGCAGCTCAAGGAGAACCGCGAGGCCTTCGACAAGGGCGTCCCTCTCCACCTCCTCCCCCACAAGATCGGCCAGGCCGCCGTTGACGCGCGGGAGGGCAAGGCCCTCACGCTGCCGTTGTGGTTAGTGGAGTCGTCGGACGAGTCGTCGGACGAGTCGTCGGACGAGGATATGCTCGGCGCGCCCGACGACGCCGATGAAGAGGAGCGCGGCGCGCGGCCGCGGCGACGCGCGCGCGTCAAACCCGCGGACGGCACGGACGTGAGCGACGACGACGAGGCGGCCGCGCGGCAGAAGAAGCGCGCGCGCGGCGCCGCGGCCGCGGCGGTTGTGAGCCGCGAACGGGTCGGCGAGTGGTTGCGGATCGCGCGGCGGCGACGCGCCGCCGCCGCGGACAGCTCCGACTCGGACGACGACTCGGACGAGGGCTCGGCCCAGTCGCGCGACGCCCGCGCCGCGGACGACGCGTCGCTGCTGCGGCGCGTCGTGGACGACGGCGAACTGCCGCTGTCGCTGCGCGAGCTCCCGAGCTGGAGACGCGGCGGCGCCGCTTCTGATGAAGATGACGATAGCGACGACGACTGGGCGGCGTCTTTGGGTCCGCCGCTGGTCTTCCATGCCGCCTACGTGGCGTTGGTCCGGGCCGTCGATTCCAGGAGCCGACGGGACGACGTGCCCGGCGAGTACTGCAGAGCTACGCGCGACGCCGCGCCCGTATGCAAGACGTTGGAGCGTATCCATGTCGATACCCTGCGCACCCACGACATCACGTTTGCGAGGAACTGGCAGTTCTTCTGGCCGTGCAACACGTCGCAGTTGTTGGGCATGGCCCACGCCGACGAGCGTCTTTACGGCTACTGGCAGGAAGCGCTGAGGCTCCCGCGGGAGCAGTGGCTCGACCACATTAATCTACGCTTCTGGGGCGACCGCGCGCTTGCGTGCCGGGTACTCCGGCGAGAGTACGGCATCGCCGAGGACGTGGAGCTGCCCGACGACCTCTTCGACGACCTGCGCGGGCTGTGGGTCGTCGCCGCGATGTACAATGCCGTGGAACTTCCGTTCTGCGCGCTCGTACTCCGGCCGGCCTCGCTAGACTGCCGCTGGTTTTCTCACGGCGCCGTCATTGACCCGTATGAGGTCAAGCGCTACTACGGTCACAAGCGCTTCAAAGTCGTCACTGAATCCGTCGCCCACGCCGAGGGCATCCGGAAGGTTATGGAACAGGCGGGCGTCTTAGGTCTCTAATAATAATTACTTGCCAGTATTGCCTCGCCGCGGCCGCCCTCATGATCACTGACACAAATCTGGGTACCCACTTGCCACCGCGCTCCTTTTTCACGAGGTCTTTCGCTGACCATCCGATGACTTGAGTGAGGTCGCGGGGAAGCGGCCTCATCCTGAAAACGATTGCAATAATACTATGCTGAGTATTTTTTTTTGGGATTGCTAGTGTCTTACCGGCCGCTAGCTCGGCCGCCAAGTTCGCGTCCGCTTTGCTTGTGATAGCGGCCTTCCGACTCCGCCGCGAAGCGGAGGCGGTTCTCGGCCGTCCACGTGGCGCCGCGCACGCGGCCGCGGCGCTCGGCGCCCGGACCGCCGACGGCGGGCACTCCTGGCAGCGACGCGTCGCAGAACTAACAACAGTCAGTGGTTACTCCATCTCCCCCGCCACGCCATCGACGAGGCCGTCGACCCAGTCCAGGAACGGCGCCGTCTCGTCGCGCATGGCCCGCATCGCGTAGTCCAGGTGGCCGCCCTCCACGTCGACGCGCGTGAAGGCGACGTCCGGCGCCGCCGCGTGGACCGCCGCGACGGCCTCGGCGCCGCTCGTGAGCGGCGCCGTCAGGTCCGCGGCGCCGTGCACGAGGAGCACTTTATCAGAGAACGTCTTCCCGCAAACGGGCGAGTAGGCGCGCATCTTGCCCGCGTAGGCAGCACCCAACGCCGAGACGTCGTGCACGCCGCGGCGGCTCTCGTGCGCGTAGTGCTCCTCGAACCGCAGCGGCTCTCGTGCGCGTGTTAACACTAACACGCGAACCGCAGCGGGTGCCCGACGCCCTCGATGACCGGCGAGACGTCGGCCTGGGCGCACGCCGGCGTGCACCGCACCGTGCCGCGGTGGTGCGACCACAACCCATCGAGCGTCGCGTCGTGGAGCTCCTTCCGCGCCTTCGTCCAGCCCAACGCCCCCTCGGAGAGGTCGCCGAGCAGCGCGCCGAGCGCCTTCGCCACGTTGTCGACGCGGACGGCCCCCACGAAGCAGAGGGCGAGCTGCCCGACCAGCGCGGGCCCGTCGTGGCCCGCCGTCGTCACGACGAGGACGCGGTTTTGGCCGACGAAGGGCGCCTTTGCCAACTTCGGCGCCGCGGCGGCGCGCCACGCGGCGTCGTCGAAGTCCAGCGCCTCGGCGGAGGACGCTTCCCCGCCGAGGGGCGGGAAGTCCCTTCTACACCCTTCTTCGTAGGGCCGCGTGACGGCGGCCTGGCACTCGTCGCTCACGAGGCCCTCGTTCGCGGCCAACACGCAGGCCGACGCATGGACCTGGCCCAGCGTCCTACAGTCCCCGCCCTCGCGCCACCGCGCCGCGACGAAGGCGAAGCCGTCGTAGAGCTGCGTCGGTATTTTCCGCGAGGCGAGGTGCCGGTGGAGCGCGCTCTCCGCTGCGAGGTGCCCGATTTTCTCGACTTGCGAGGCGTCGCAATGCGAGTCCTGGCCCAGGGCGTCGACGGCCCGGAAGACTTCTCGCGCGAGCTTGCCCGGTGCGACAAAGAACGCGTCTCCGACCGGCCAGGAGTGCTGCGACACGTAGACTCGATCTTCGTACAGCGATTTGACGGGCGGAACGGCCGCGACCCACGCCAGGTCCGGTCGCGTCCTGACGACCCAATCATAACGCTTCCTCGCAGCCAATTCTGAGGCCTCGACCAACGCGTAGCACGCGGCGGCCTTTGAGAGTTGCGCGTGGGCGTCGTCTTCGTCACTTCCGAGAGAGTCGTCCCGTACGCGCATGGTCACGCTGACAGGATTAAACTCGCGCGCCGCGGCGTGCACCGCCTCGATTGAGGCATTCGGCGCCGGCAGCAAATCGTCCCGTTGTTGTGTGTTGTCAAGGGTAAGGTAGAAGAACGAATCCACGGCTGCGCAGCCCAGCGCATCGACCATGCGCTCCTTGGCAAAGCGCCTCACCTGGGGCTGCATCAGGCCCACGGCATTGCCAGCAAAGCAGACTGCGCATTGCTGCGCGGCGGCGCGATGAAAGAGCAAGAGTAATGCGTGGGTACGCTTCATTTGGTGCACGATGGGCAGCCCTAGGGAGTCGAGGGAGCTTCCTAGTATGTCTACGCTATGATTATTTTGCTCTCAGTACAACAAACACGAGAGCACAACTATACCCTACGTATCCACACGTTGACCGTCCTGTGACTGCTCTTTGTTCAGGCTCTTCGCTCACACGAACTGTCGAGGGCCGCAACGAGCTGCAGAGACACCTGCTCATCATCATGTATAAAACTGCAGCCCTTACGGCATGCCTAGCAAGCCTCGCGGCAGCGCTGCAGGTGCCCACGCGACGCCAGTTTGGCATTGGTGTCGGCACCGCTGCCGTCGTACCACCAGCGCTGGCTGCGGGCGGTAAGGTCGTGGTCGTCGGAGGCGCCGGCTTCGTCGGTACTGAAATCTCGCATCTCTTGGCGACGCAGGGCGTCAAGGTCTGTGTGGAATCAAGTTTCGGACGCCCCACGCCATCGACGCGACGTCGTCCTCGTAACTGCATCCGCTCGATGGCGCGTAGATTCCACGCCATCGACGCGAGGTTCACTGTTATTTCCACATAGGTCAAGGTCGTTTCCGTTTCCCGTCGCAGCGCCGCAGCGCAAGCGCAAAAGGTCCAATACGAGCAGTTCGTCGATTTCGTCTCGCTCGACGCCTCGAAGGACGACCTTTCCAACGTGTTCAAGGGCGCGAGCGCGGTGATCTCCTGCGTCGGCGTGGCGCCGGGGCAAAAGAATCAATTGGACGGGAATGGAGCGGTGAATGAAAGGATAGCTGACGCCGCCAAGAAGGCTAAGGTAGGGCGCCTCGTATACATATCCGTCGCCTCGGCAATTTCAGAAGGCACTGGGAAGTTACTCTTCGCTGACTACGTCAAGGGCAAGGCCCAGGCCGAGGCGGCCGTACAGCGGAACTACGGCGGGGGCAGTTCGCTGATCATCCGCCCGGGCGTCATCTCCGGCGGCGGCCCCGGCCTGCCGCCCCCGCCCGGCGTGCCGCCCGTGCCCGTCGACGCCGTCGCGCGAGCAGCCGTCGCCGGCGCGCTCGGCAAGAAAAGCGGTGTGCTTGATGGGCGCGACGAGATCGTGCGCATCTAGAGTCGTCACTAGCGTAACGTGCAGTGGTGTTGCTTTGCTTAGAGTTAGGCCGCCTAGCCGCGGAGCCGCCGCGGGGTGAAACAAGGTTACGGAATTAGTGGGGCGGCCGTCGCGAGGTCGCGATCGCAAACGCGTTCAGTAGCATTTCCAGTACGAATAATCGCCCCGCATCGTGGAAGTGATATGGATTTGTCACCTCGTGCCGCAGAGCGCCCTCGGAAAGGCCGCGCGCCGTCGCCTCGCCAATAGGCAACGCCACGACCCCGTCGAACGGCGTCGCGGCCTCGACCGCCGCGGCGTCGTACGCCTCTAACGCGGATCGATTCTCGCCGCGCTTGCAAAGCTTCTCGCTTTTTCGGATGGTCCGGTCGTCGCACTGCGTGTGCGGCGGCGTCACCAAAATGAACGTCGTGCGCGGGTGCCGCGTCCGAAGCTCGGCGGAATGCGTGGCCAGCCGCTGGAAAGCTTTATGATTCACCTCGGTCAGAAACAAGACGGCATAGTCCGGCGCCGAGGCGCCGGCGCAGCTCGGAGTTCCGGCCCAACGCTTCAATGCTCGGTGGATCTGAATTTCGGCCGGCGTCCCCGTGAATGCGTAGGTCAATAACATCGATTCGCGCGAGGCCTTGCGTCTTACAACACAGCAGTCGGTGCCGGAGCAGCCGAGCAGCCAGGCCGGGCAAAACGAGCGGATACGCGAGCCACCAGGTTTGCGCTTGCACACTCCGGACGCGTAGACCTTTTCGGGGGCCACTTCCGCGGATCCGGCGCCGTGTCCGGGCCATATCGAGACCTCGGCCTCCGGTAATGCTTGGCCGCCGATTCGGACGCCGTGTGCGTCAGGCGCTCGGCCCCCAATTAACATGTGAAGGGCGACGACCACATGACGCGCGACGCTGTTGCCAAGCACCAGGACGTGTCGCCCCCGCAGGAGGTCCATCGCTTCCGCCGGCGCGAAGTGGCGGAGGCGCGAGTCCGGCCAGTCGTACGACGCAATGCTGTTCACGCGGCTCCATTCGACGCGATCCGCGAGCGCGCCGAAGGTCGCGTTCGACTCCGTCGCGACGACGCAGACGGCGCTGAGGAAGAGATAGCGCATCCCAAAAGCCTGGCAAAAGTTGTGGCCAGACCTGAGTTTGCAAACTCTCGAGCCACGGCTTGCGACGCTTCCCCCGGTGCGGCGCATACACGAAGGTATTGAAACGGGTGGTCAGTGCACAAACTAGACGGCAAAGCGCTCAGCGAGCCATGTCAAAAAGTTGAGAAACCCGTGCGATACTCGTCCGGCACGGTGGCGAACCGTCGAGTTTGATATAATAAGCTTGTTGTTAGTTAGTGGGACGACGGCGGACAGGAGAGGTCGCCCGCGGCATAGGCGAACGCTAGCGCCGACGCCGAGTGCCGCGCGTCCCGCAGGTAGTGCGTGAAGCGGCGGCCCGCGAAGGTCGCCTCGCGCGCCGCCTCGCCGCCGAAGATGGCCCGCAGGGCCGGCGCGTAGTCGAGGGCCGGCTCGGGGCCGAGCCGCGGCGGAGCCAGATCGTCGCCGACGGCGCAGCGCGCCGCGTATAGCGCGTCGCGGTGGCGCTCGCGCACCGGGGCCGGCGTCGGCGCCGCGACGAGCAGGTCTAGCCCTAAAGACGCCGCCGCGCGGTCGGCGCCGGTCGACGGCCGCGGAGCCGCTGTAGCGAAGCGCAGCACGCCGGCGCGCCGCGCGGCCCGCGTGTCGTCGTCGTCGACGAGGCGCTCGTCGGCGTCTCCGGAGCGGAAGGCGTCGACGGCGGACCGCGCCTCGGCGAGCGCCGCGGCCGCCGCGAGCGCGGTGGCGTCGCTTGACGGCGGTCGTACGCGCGGCGGCGGCGCCCACGGCGCCGACGGGGCCGCGGGTTCGGTCTCCATAGGCGCCTCCGGCTCGGCCGGTGTAGCTGGTACCGTGGGTTCGGTCTCCATAGGGGCCGCTTGCGTGACGACGACGGGCGGCGTGGCCGGCACCGGCGCGGCGGCCGGCACGTCCGGCGCGGGCAGCGGGTCGGCGGCGTCGGCCGCCGCGTCCTCCTCCTCCTCATCATCATCATCGACAACAACGCGGCGCCGCGGCTTCTTGCGCGGCGACGGTGCGTTCTCCGGCGACACCTCGGCAACCACACCATCCTTGGCCGAGGGGCTCTCGGGCACGGCCTCGTCCTCGTCGTCCGACGCGCCGGCGTGGCGCCGGAGCCGGCCGCGCGGCGCCTCGTCCTCGTCGTCGGGCTCTTCGGCCTCGTAGGCGACGAGCGCGCCGAAGGCGACCGCGTCGGACCGCGCGCCGTCACTACGGACGACCACGATCGCCTCGAAGCGCTGGGCGGGCCGCGCCTTTGGAATATCCACAAAGGCCTGGAGCCGCCCGCCGACGTGCGTTATTTGATCGAAGGCGACGCGCCTTCCGTCAATCAACGCGTACCCGTCGTCGCAGCACGCCACGTGTATGAGCACGCGGCCTCCATTTCGCGGCACGATTTGAGGTGAGATGGAGGTTATAGAAGGAGGTTCGGCGTCGTGCGAGGGACACCACGGCTCAATTTCTTCATGAGAGGTCGTCGCGACCTCGTCCTCAGAGGCGGGCCCGTCATCTAACAAAGCAGCATCGAGCAGCACGAGGGCCTTGCGCGCGTCGCCGTCAGCCAACGCCGCGACGTGCGCCCTTACGAGACTCCACGCGTCGCCCGGTGCGCGCGCCGCCAACAAAGACTCGAGAGAATCGTCGGAACAGAAGGGTAGCTGGAAGTAGCGCGGGCAGCCGAGCTTCGTCGCCAAGACCCCGCACCGCGCGCCGTCGGCGTCCCTAGAGACCGTACACGTCGCCACGACGGGGCAGCGCGCGTTCTTCACTAGATCTCGCAACGCCCTTGCACGCTGCGGGTCGTTCACTATCGAAGCGTCGACGTCATCAACTAAAACCAACTGGCGCGCGCCCTTGAGCCGGCGCGACGACGTGGCTTCCTTGTAGCGCTTCTGGAGCTCGTTCGCGGGCGCCGAGGCATCTAGTTCCATCGTCAGCACCGAAAACCCAGCCTGCTGCGCCGCTTCTCGCGCTACTCTTGTCTTGCCGCAGCCGAGGGGCCCGGCGATCAGTGAAGCGCCTTGGACCTCGGCCTCGTCGTCGCTGTCGAAGTACGCGTCGTCATCTGATAAAGAGGCTCGTCCGGCCGCGCCCCACTGCGTCCGCAGCCACTCCACCAAACCGCGCCGGGCGTTGACGCAATTTTCTCCTATCAGCTCCGAGTCCGAAGGAGGCGGCACTTGTGTAGCTCTTGCTTTCCGAGCGAGTGTCCTTAGCACATCGTCCGTCGCTTCCGCCGGGATGCTTAGAGGCAGCGCGGGCCGCAGCCGCGGCGCGTCATCAGTACCGAAGGTCGGGAAGGGCTTCTCGAGAATACTGGACGCGAGGCCGTCCGCCTTCTCATCACTAAAAGCGGAGCCGGCGCGTGGCACTGAAGGCGCGAAGGGCGCCTCGAGGCGCTCCGGAGCCGTAGAGACCGCCTTCTGCGATGGCTTCTTGGCCGCGGCGCGCTTCTCGAAGAAGGGGTTCGAGGCCCCCCCACCAAACGCCGCCGTCTCGACGGAGCGCAGCTGGGCCGCGCGCCGCGCGTCGTCCTCGCGCTTCTGGGCCTCGGCCTTCCGCCGCGCGGCCTCGGCCTCGGCTTTACGCTCGTCCTTGGTCTTGAAGATGGCGGCCTTCTTCTTCTTGGGCTTGCGGCGCCTCTTCCGCAGCGCCTCGACGTCCTCATCATCAGACTCGTCGTCGTTGCCGCTCCACTCGGGCTCGTCGTCGTCATTGTTGGCGGCCCGGCGCCGCGCGGCGTCCGCTAATCTAGCTGACGCGCGCCGTGGTCTTGATGGGGCCTCTTCTTCCTCGTCCTCGTCCTCCCGTGCGCGCTTCGGCGCCTCGTCGTTCTCCTCCGCGTCGTCCTCGGCCGCGGGCTGCCGCGCGCGCTTGGGCGGCGGCGCCTCAGGTTCGTCCTCGGCCTCGTCCTCGTCGCTCTCGACGACGACGACAGCGGGCTCCTTGCGCCTCTTGGGCGCGAAGATGGGCGCGAGCGGCTTCTTTGGCTTCGGAGGCGCGGCGGCCGGTGCGGGCGCCGGCGCTGGCGCCGCTTCCGCGGGCGGCGCCGCTTCCGCCTCCGCGGGCGGCGCGACCTTGGCCTTCTTCTTGCGCGGCTTGAAGAAATCGTTCATTTTGGCACCAATGCGCTTGCGCAGCGCAGCAGGAGCTCGGATGGCGTTTTAAACTCAGGCCTTTGTTAACGGCACGGCGCGGCTATTTTTGGGCACAGCCTTGCGGAGCCGTATGCCTGGAGCTAATCCGCAGCGCGACAACCCACATATATTGCCAAGCGCAGCGCCAGAGCCAGCCGCAGCTTAAAAAGCCGGCGCGGTTGCTAGTGTCTTACCGCTAGCGAACGAATTCTGGGGATTGCGTCCACTGCTGTACAGCAATGGCCCCAATGTGTGTGGTGTTAGCGGTAGAATAGACAGACCAAATATATTTACACACTACATCCCAACAACCGCCTCCGCGAGCGCGGCAACGCCAGCGTTCACCTTCGTCAAACCGGGAAAGTCCTCGGTGTCGCAGCGCGTCGGTCCGCGATTCAATATGCAGATCGGAGTACCGTCGTCGCGCGCGCGGCGAGCGAAGCGGAAGGCTGAGTAGACAGCGAGCGACGTGCCAATGCACAATAACCCGTCGGCATCGTCAAGTGCCGCCGAGCACGCCTCGACTCGATCCTTCGGAACGACGTCTCCGAAGAACGTCACAGCGGGCTTGATGAGGCCGCCACAGGCGCCGCACGGGGCGATGTCGTCGAAGCCCGAGATGTCGTCGACCGCCGCGTCGGCATCGGGCCGGAGCGCTTGGGCGCCGTCACGCGCCGAGCCAATGACCCCCGCGTAGTTCGGGTTCCGAGCCGCCAGCGTAGAATGGTACTCGCCGCGGCACGATTCTGCTCCGCACGACATGCACTGGACCCGATAGCCACGCCCGTGGAGCGGTATCACCTTCCGCGAGCCCGCGGCCTCGTGAAGACCGTCGACGTTCTGCGTGATCACTTGGGAAACCACGCCGGCCTCCTCCAACGCAGCCACAGCAAAATGCGCGTCGTTGGGCTTCGCCGCCGCAAAGGCCGGATACCTGTGTGGACATCAACCAGTGAATTATGGGGACTCGCGTTGATGGCGTGGAGCGCCTGAAATTTGATTTCCACACAGGGCCGCACCCGACGAGCGCCCGCGCCCAGTATCTCCGCCGTGACGACTCGTTCCGCATGAACTCATCATGGCCGATAGGCACGTGACCAAGTCGATAGGAGCCCGCCTTGCCACGATAATCAGGAATGCCGCTGTCCGTCGAGAGACCAGCCCCGGTCAGCACGACGACGTTACGCTTGTCGCTGAGCCACTGCGCGAGCCTCTGCGCGGCGGCCGGGTCGTCTTTCTCGGCGGGCGCTTGCAGCAACCCTTCCAGGCGGCCGCTTAGAGTCGCCTTGGGCTTCCAGGCGACGCGTGGTGCGATTGTCGACGCGCGGCGCAGAGTCATCAGCAGCACCATCGTTGTGCTCCTTGTTAGCATGGGGCTTCGTTCAGACGCCGCGAGTCAGTGCGTCAGGGAGCCACTGCTCTGAGCTAAGTTGGCACGCAGCGAAGCGGAGGCGGTGCAAACCAGCCGATCAGCCGTCGATGGCGTCGAGAGCTGGTAACCCGGGTGTCAAGTGTCCCCGAGCAACAGATTGCAGCGTTTAGCGCGGTGGTGCCGAGTTAATTTGTTGCACGCTAGTGATAACGATACTAGGAAGGGCCGGCGCCGCGGTTCGAGGCCGCGCGCTTGCAAGCAACGCGCCGTCCAGAGCTCGTTCACCACAAATTATTCACGCTGTGGTCAATAGTTTGGCTCGGGCGACGCGCTCCGACAACCACAGCGAGTCCGCCCCTTTAGACTCGCGAGGGCCTCAGGACGCGCCTGACGCCGCGCGCAGCACTGCGCAACGCGCGAGCGCCGAAACGCGCCTAAAGCATGGCCAAGGCCGACGTCGAGATGGCCGACGCCGCGCCCGCGCCCGCGCCCGCCGCGGCCGACGACAAGGACAAGGCGCCGCCGCCCTTCGACGTCGCCCAGGGCATCGCGAAGAACGTTGGGTTTGTAAGAAAGGCCGTGGAAGGTTCCCAGCCGCGATTACTCGCGCGCGCGCTCCGGAACACGACGCCCGTCCGCCGGAAGTGTTGTGCCGCGGACCTCGCAAACGCTCTTAGGGCGCACTTGCCTTCTGATGCGCGCGTGCTGCGGGACGCGGCGCTCGCTGCATTAGGACCCGTCGAAACGGATGCGGCCATGACGGATGCTGATGAGGTCCCCGAGGACGCGCCCGTGGAAGTGGAAGTGTATTTAGCGTTTCTGGTGGTCGCGTTTCTGGTCAGGGAGAAGAGGTATGAGGACGCCACAAAACTCTGCGAGGCGTCCTTACCAAGGCTGCGGACCATGATGCGGGAGCGTAGAGCCGTGGACGCTTTGGCAGCAAAATTCTACTTCTACCTGGCCTTATGTCACGAGAAGCTCGGCACTTCTGCCAATGTTGCCGCTACATTATTCGCGGCCCATAGGACCGCGGTCTTGCAGCACGCCGACGTGTCTGCGGCCACGTTGTTGAATGCATTACTGCGCGGTTTGTTAGCCGCCAATAGAGTAGAAGCTGCCTTAAAACTCGTCTCGAAGACGGACTTTCCCGAGTCGGCGTCGAACCCCCAGTTCTGCCGCTACTTGTACTATACGGGTCGCATCCAAGCTTTGCAATTGGACTACACGGACGCCCATACCAAATTGATGCAGTCGCAGCGCAAGGCGCCGGCCACAACAGCTGTGGGGTTTCGCGTCGAGATCCAGAAGCTCGCGGTTTTAGTGCAGTTATTGATGGGCGAGGTACCTGATAGAAGTTCGTTTGAGGGTTTTAAGGGCAGGGCGCTCGAGCCCTACTTACAACTCACAAGGGCGGTGCGGAGGGGAGACCTACCGGCTTATCGCGCGTGCGTCGCGGAGCACGCGGATACGTTCGATCGCGACCGGACGCGGTCGTTGGTAGCAAGGTTGGAACGAAATGTCGTCAAGACGGGCCTGAGGAGGTTAAACGTCTCCTACTCGAGGATCTCGTTGGACGACGTCCGCGCGCGACTCCACCTCGACAGCGCCGCCTCCGCGGAGTTCGTCTGCGCCAAGGCTATTAAAGACGGTGTTATAGATGCGGTCATCGACCACGACAACCAGCAGATTAGATCTAAAGGAGTCGCCGACGTCTATAGTACGAACGAGCCGCAGAAGGCCTTCCACCGGCGCATCGTCTTCTGCCTCGACGTGCGCAACGAGGCCGTCAAGGCCATGCAGTACCCGCCGGACACGGGCAAGAAGAAGCAACCGGATGAGGACGACAAGGAGGAGAAGCAGACGGACGAGGAGATCGCGAAGGAGATCGAGGAGGAGCTGGGCGACGAGCTGCCCTAGGTTTGTCCGTCTTTATTAACTATACCGCACATCACTAACATGGAGGCGCTGTGCGCACGCCTCCGCCGCGTGTTTCCCCGACAGCGCGGCGGCGACGACGCCCGGCGGCCGCGGCGAGCAGAAGTCGCCGGCGTAGTAGAGGCCGAGGTCCCCGCCGTCGACGAAGTCCTCGTCACCGGCGCCTCCGCCCCCGAGACCCGCGAACTGTTCCGTGGACGACGCGTCGAACGCGGTCCCGAGCACGTCCTTTGTTGCGTCCGAGCGGCCGTCGGCGTCGCGGCCGTGCGTAAGCGGTGCAGGCATTGCAGAACCCCAGCGCTGCGCGTGGAGATACGTGTGCGCCGGTAGCGGCGCGCCGACCGCGGCGGCGAAGGCATCGAGCAGCGCCCGCGCGGGCGCCTCCAAGACCTCGGGGCTTTGCGGGATGAAGGCGCCCGTGGCCGGGTCCCGCATCGGCACGCGCTCGACCTCGGCCGCCGCCCACGCCGGCGTGCTGACGAGCGTCCAGCACTCCTTCTCGAGCGCTTCAAAGCCCGGCTTCGAATTGGTCTTCGCCGCGAACCAGAGCGTCGAGTCTTGGAAAGACGATGCATCGTAGGGAACAGGCACTCGTTCCTCGAACGCGACAATTGCGGTGAACATGGCGACGCGCACCCGATCCCGGACGCGTTTCGACATCGCAAGAAACGCCTCGGGCAGGCCCGCCGACGCGCGGTGCCAGGACTCCTGGGCCGCCGACGCGTCGGTGACGACGACGGCGTCGAATTCTCCGAGCGCTGCGGCCGCACGCGCCGCCTCTACATCTGAAGACTTAAGCTTCGAGTCGTGGATGGCCGCTTCGCCTCCAACCCCTGACAGAGCCCAGCGATCACCAGCGCGCGCGACGGCGCCCACGCGAACACCGCAGCGCGCCACAAAGTTCGAGTGGTTGCATTCTAACATTTGTGCGGCGCCTGCCGTGACCGTATGCATGCCACCGACTCCGACGTATACCGTTTCGCTACCGATGCCGAAGAAATCGCCCGCGCCGGCGAATTTGCCTTGCCACTCCGCCGCGAGGCCGGCCGCGAGCCACGGATCGAGAATCTTTTCGCGGAACTCGGCGTCGCCGCCCTGGAAAAATTGGCAGCCGTGGTCAAAGGCCATCGACGAGCGCGCCCACGGCGCCACGACCTCGCCGTCATCAACGCGGCGGTGCGACGCTCGCCCGCCGAGGCCTCGTCCTTGGTCGAACAACGTTATGCGCGCGCCGGGGAGCAAACGCGCCAGCGTCGTGGCGGCGACCGTTCCCGTGATGCCTCCTCCGACTATTGCGACCTCTGGTTCCTTCACGACCTCTGGTTCCATCGATTCGATGAGCAATTGCAATTTATGAGCCCTGTGCGTGGCGGCTTCAGGCGCAAGGCACTCGTGCCGCCGCTGCCGAAGAGCTCGTCAGCCGTCGCGCACGTACTGTAGCGGGCGCCCACAACGCTTTTTGAACAGCTGGCCTCCGCCAGAGGCTGTTTTTACAGCCAGCCTGCAGACAGCCTCTCCGGCCACTTTTGAGCTGCAGCTCTGGCCGGCGCGACGCGTGCGTTCACGAAGCTGCCGACGCGCGCAAAGCCGACGCCAAAGCAATGCTGCACCTCTGCACCCGCCGCCTCGCCCGACGCGCAAGCACCGGCGTCCATAAACAGACAGGCGACCTCTCTCCTGGGCTCCGCTTCCCCCGTAGCGCCGCCCATCTCGCAAAGCGTCGCCGAGAAGAATGCATGGGTCGTCTTTCGGCGCCGGCCCGCGGAAACGCGACCCTGGGCCGCCGCCTAAATCCCCGCGCGACACGCAGGTCCCGCGGCGCGCTCTCGCGCTCGGCGACCACTTCTTTTCCAAGGACGGCGCGCTCCGACGGGACCCTACACAAGTTTCCCACTTCGAGCTCCTCGGATTACCGAAGGGCCTCGACGTCGACGACGATGCGCTCGACGAGGGCCTGCGTGTCTTGCAGCGACGGCTCCACCCGGACCGCTTCGCGACCTCGACTCAGGAGCAGCGGGACCTCGCGGACGCGGCGTCGGCGCGCGTCAACGGCGCGACGGCGGTCCTGAGAGACGATCTGCGGCGGGCGGACTACCTGCTGCTCCTCGAGACCGGGACCTCCGTTTTAGATGATGAGACGCGGACCGCGCCGCCTTCATTACTGATGGAGGTCATGGAGGTGCGCGAGGCCATTGACGAGGCGACGGACGGCGGCGCGCTCGAGGCGCTCGTCGCCGCGAACGACGCGCGCGTTGTAGATGCGAAGGCGCGGCTCCGCGCGGAAGTTGATGGAGGCGACCTCGAGGCCGCATCAAATGTCGTCGTGGAGCTCAACTTCTACGGCAAGATCGAGGGCGAGGCCCTCGCGAAGGCCGACGGCGAGGGCTGGAGCGTCGCGTTCGGGGACCGACGGCGTCAGGCATAGTTTTAGGTGTTGTTAGGTGTGTTCTCTAGAACGTGCCGCCGTTGTAGCCCATATTCGATCGCTCGGAGTCAAAGAAATTGATGTAGTAGCGGCCCTTGGACACGCCCAGCTCGGCCTCGAGGATGTCCGCGACCGCGGCGCTCGTCGCCTTGTTCGTGTCGGGGTCGATCGAGCCGAGGGAACTGAGATACAAAAACGCGGCCGGGTCAGTCGTTCCGCCGTAGCACCTGCGTGGAAATCAAGTTTCAGGCACCCCACCACGCGACGTACGGTAACTGCGGCAGCTCGATAACCTAACTAACTGGTTGATTTCCGCACAGCGTAACACATCGCGTCGACCTTCTGAAACGTGACCATGACGTACGACTCCGGCTTGCCGAGGGTCCCCGCCACCGTCGACGAGAGCTTCTTGCACAGCTCCTCGGCGCCGCTTTTCGGCGTCGCGGCAGACTGGACGGCGAGCGTCGGCATGGCTACGAATCTGCCGCGGGCCTGCTTGTAACCTGTGCGACGCGTGCGTACTTTAAGGGTTGCAAAGGCAATGCTAAGGGCTGCAAAGGCGAGTGCTCTCCCACACGAGTGCTTCGAGTGCTTCCCACACTGGCTTAACCAGCTGAGGCACCAAAAGCTCTGCCGACGAGCTTCTGGCTGGTTTTAAAGGCGTTGCTCGGCGAGGCCAACGCGGTGACTAGGATCAGGTTAAAAAGCATGCGTACGGTGCTTAATAGACTGCACGCTCTGCGCACGCCTCCAAGCTCTGCCAGATTCCTAGTGTCTTACATCGCTAGCCGAGCCCTCTGTCCACTGTCCTAGCACCGTAACAATTACCTGACTAGTCCTAGCACTTCAACAATTCCGCCATCAAGGAATATCCCTTATGATCCGGTTCCCGGGCGTCGCCGGCCGGCTGCCGGGCGTGGTCGGCCGGCTCCCGGGCGCCGCCGGCGTCGTCGGCCGGCTCCCGGGCGCCACCGGCGTCGTCGGCCGCGACCCGGGCGTCAGCGGCCGCTCCCAGTGGTCGCTGCGCCCCCAGTCCCTGTGGAAGGTCCACTCGGCGCCGCGGACCTGGTGCCGCACGGGCTTCTCCGGCAAATCCACACCCTGGGCAATCGACTTGAAGTCGACGAGCGAGAACTGCCGCGATGTTCGTGAAGGGTGGTTCATCGGGATGATTCGCGTCTCGACGAGTTTCCGCGTCGTACTTAAATCCGGCGGCGCCGCGATCACCGCCTTGCTGCATCTACCCACGCCCGCCATCGCCGGGTCGCGCGGCCGGAGCGCCGGCGTCATCAGCGAATCGAAGACAACCGCGTCGCTCAGCGGGCCCGACGGGTAGACCGTCGCCGTGCTCTTTTCGGACGTGGGCGGCCTCTGTCTACCGTTCGTCATGAAGGGGTTGTGCGGCGAGGACGTCATGAGCGGCCCGAACTCGCCGCAGCGGCGCTTGTCGATGTCGTACCACTGGGGCCCTTTCTGTTTGAGGTGGTCGATGCCGATGGTCGAATGGCTCGTGGTCGTCCACAGCGACGCCTCGTCGTCGTGCCCGATCGTGCGCACGGACGCATCGCACATAGTACTGGGCACCTCTCTGGAAGCTTGTGGGGAGCCGCGCTCGTGGGGCAGCCCCTTCCTGCGAACAGGGTGGACAGAAAAGGTCGATGTCTGCTCAAATGCGCGTCGCTTCCAAGCTGCACAAGCTCGCGCGGCCAGAGAGAGCCTGGCGCTGCAGCATCTCGCAAATGGCGTCCGGTGAAGCACGCGTCCAGGCACTCGTGGGCGGCCCGATCGGTCTTGAAGCGCACATAAACGGGACGGACGCGTCGCGGTCGGGCTAGTGGCCATGCCGCTTGTCGGGGCGTTTGCAAGTTAGCCCGGCGGGCTGCCACACATTCAGGCGGCTGCCCGGCGCGAACCGGTCGTTTGGCAGCACGCAACGCGGTGCAGCGCGGCCGGCGAAACGCGTGCGCACCATGGAGGGCAAGGAAAACCGCACCCTCAGCCGCGAAGCGAAGGCTGAGGGCCGCGTCGACGCCAAACCACCAAAAAAGCCCGGTGGCTTCTCCTTCGCGAAGCTCGGCCAGAAAAGGCGAGAAAACCTGGTCGCGCAGGGCCTCGTGCCGGCGGACGTGCCCGTCGAAACGTTTATTCGGGCGGGCGGCGCCGTCGAAAAAAGAGTCGTGCAGCCGCCGCCGTCGCCGGAGCCCGCCGCTCTACTAAGGGCGCGCGCGGCCCTCGCCGCGGACGGCTCACAAAATGTGCGGAACGCCGACGTGCGCAAGGAGGCCGCGCGGCAGCGGTTGCGGCGGACGCAGTCATTAAGAGTGGTGTGTCGTGTTTTGAATGCCTGCGCGACGCGCTTGATGTCAAGGCAGCTCGAACGGGGATTTCGGGGCCTCTACGTGCTGTTTCTGAATAGACGCGCGGTGTTCACGAGGGCCGCGCTCGACGCGGCACACGCTACTGGAAGGGAGAGCGAAGCTAGAGCCGCGGCCGCGCGTGACAAGGCGGCCGCGGCGGAGGCCCGCGCGCTGGAAGCGGAGGAGGCCCGGGCCGCGAGTGACCAGAAAGTCGTGGAGGCGGAACAACGGGCCCGAGCCGCGGAGGAGGCTCGGAAAGGAGCCGACGAGCGCGCGGCCGCGGCCGAAGCGAAAACGAATGTAGCCGAGGCGCGTTTGTTAGAAGCGCTGCGGACGGCGACGGAGGCGAACGAGCGCTGCGCCGCGGCCGAGCGCCGGGCCGCGGCGGCCGAGGGCCGCGCGCGCGTCGCGCAGCAGCTCGCCGACGCCGCCGAGGCGAAGCCCTCTGTGTCAGAGACGGCGACGTCGCCGATCCCGGAGGTCCGGGCCTCGCTACGACAATCGCTGGCCGAGCTCCGAGGCGAAGCTTCCTCGGTGAAAGGTCGGAAGACGCCGCCGTCATCGCGCCGCCCAACTCCCAAGAAGTCGACGCCGAAGAGGCCGTCACCGGCGCCCAAGAAGGCGACGCCAAAAATCGTGACGGAGGCGCGCGCGCCCGAGGTTGCGCCCGCGGCGCCGCCCGTGGCGCCGCCCACGACTCCCCACGCGCGCCCGCCGCCGGAGCTGCGCGACGACCTGGCGGCCCAGTACCGGGCGCTCCTCGCGTCGAACGGCTGCCCCGCGCCGGCGCCGCGCGACGCGACCGCCGACGAGCTCTGGGGTTTGTTGGACCAGGAGCGCCGCCGCGACGGCGGGGCACCGCTGTCGCCGCCGGCGCCGCCCGTTGCGCGGGGGGCGCCGGCCTCGCGGACGCCGCCGACGTCGCCCTACGCCGAACAACAAAAATCGCCCTACGACTCGTCGCCGTCGCCGCGCCGCGAGAAGAAGCGATCGCCGCGCCGGCGCCACCGGTCGCGGTCGCCCGAGGATGCCAGTAGAGAGATCGACGACGTCCTCGCGTCGATCCGCGACGACAAGCGGTTGACGGCGATCCGCGCGGCGTTAGCCGCGGCGAAGCGCGACATCGCCCGGTCGAACGAGCAGACGAAAACCGAAACGGCGCTCGATGATCAACAAAGGGAGCTCGAGGACGTGCGAAAGGAGGCCGCGGCCGTCGCCGCGGAGCGAAAAACAAGGGAAGAGGACCTCGAGAAGCGCGTCGAGCGCGAGTTGAAGCGCGTCGAGCGCGAGCGCGCGCGCCTGAAGCGCCTCAAGAAGCACCAGCAGCGCAACGCGTTCGGGACGATCGGCTACGAGGACGGGCCTGGGTCTCCCCCTCCGTCCCCTCGACCCGCGCGGCGGGTCCCGCGGCCGCGGTCCGCGTCCCAGAACCGGGCGCGGTCGAGCGAGCGCGGATCCTTCCACGCCGCGCGGAAGATCTTCTCCGGCGCGTCGGCGCGTGTGGCGCCGGCGCGAGCAAAACGGCCGAAGTCGGCGCCGCTCGGGGGCCGGCGTGCTGCTTCGGGAGAGGTGCGGCAGCCGCGGTGGAACTAAGAATAATGATTGATCTAGAAGCACAAACAGTTAAATAAGGTCCTGGAACCCCGTATCTTCTGCCGCGAGGAGGTATGGGCGCCGGCGGACGAGGTCCTGGAGGTAATAGCCCGCGCTCCACGTCGTGCGGAATTCCACGACTCCGTCGGCGCCAGGAAGCTTCCAATCGCGGACGTAGCGCACTGAGACGCCGTCGCCGAGCATCTCGCAGATACGAGCTTGGACCATGAGGTTCGAGAGTGTTTGAGCCGCGTTCCTGCCCCCGAGCTCGTACGGAGGTGCTTTGACTTTAGCGAGCGTGTCTTTCGTCGTCGCCGTTTTCTCATCGCGCTCGACTTTCTTTGCTGCGTTCTTGAGTGTACGAATGTGGGCCTCGAATTTATCCTTTGCAATTTTAACTGTAGTGCCTTTCAGGGGCACCTCGGCATATTCTGCGGCGTAAAAGCACGCGCCCATCAGTGTACAGCTCTTAATGTACGAGTCGCGGTTGAAGCCAGCTTCGTGGAACCTCATTTTGATCACCTTCTCCCATGCCTCGCAGCCCTCTTCGACGGTCGTCGCCGCAAGAATCAAGTCCTTGCCCTCGCGGTTGCCACATTGAATAAGATGCGGCGTCGACTGCCGCTTTGTCCCCTTCCCCCATCTCTGCAGTACGCGCTCGACTTCGTCGACGCGGTGGCGCTTGCCCTCGAATTGGATGTCGTAGGCGTAGCCGTGACAGTACTCTTTCTCGTTGCCGGACCGCTTCCGAGGCCACCAGCGGTTCTGTCTTCCATCCTCGTAGACGTGCCCGTCCTCGCATCGCCAGCGGCCCACCACCTGCGCCTCGCTGCCTTTGTACTCGACAAGGTCGCCGATGTCCGCCGGCGAGATGCATGAGGCCTGGGTAGACCCGGAACCGCCAGAAATAACAGCATCAGGCGGTTCCCACTTCATAAGCTTGTGCGCATATAGCGTGGCCGTCTCCTCGTACGAAGCCTCGTCAATGGCAGATAGAATTACTACCGCGGCATCATACTTTTTCCGTAATTCGCCAAAAAGGTTATGTGCCACCGCTCGGTCGCCGCCTTTCGAAGTTCGATACCATGATCCCGTGCCCACTACTAACGGTGACCGTCGCCATCGCGGTTTCGCATCACCGCTGCGCTCGATGGAAGCATGCGCCCAGAACCGAAAGACGACCTCGGGCACGATTTCCACGATGGCGTCGTCCGCCTTTACGAGAGCAGCGCCGAGGTCCTCGTGGTCGTCCCAGCGCACTCGCACAAACTTGGCGTCCGCGCTCCCCGCAACGCTCATAGCAGTGCCCTTAGCGCCAGGCAGAACGATAGCTTCCGGTGCGGATACATCACCGACAGGGACTGCGGAACCATCAGCATCTCGTGCGTAGCGAATCGCCGCCTTCGCCCTGACGCGGTCTCCCACCTTGATGTCCTTTGCAGGTACTGCCTTATTCTTCAGCTCCGCAGCACGCTCGAGCCTTTCCCTTGCGAGGTCCGGACTATACGGCTCCCTGTTTACAAATACGACTGCAGTACCCTTGCCTCTATCACACGCCTTTGCATCATCACTATCCCACGACTCCACCGTGTAGAGGCCCTCGGCGCGTTCGTGCTTGACGGCGCTGAACCCCTGGAGCTTCCAGAGATTTTCTGGGGACCCGTCCGGTTTGGTCGAGCCGCTCACGACGAGGCGCGGCGTCAGCGTCTCCCCGACAAAATCCACGAAGGATGAAGTGTCCCGGTCGTGACACAAATCCTTCACGGCGACCTTACCGTCCTTGAACTTCGCCAGATCTTTTACCTTGACCGCGGTTGTTTCCGGCACAAACTCGTAGGCTATGGCTTTCGCCTCGCCAGTACCCACGTCAAAAATAATGCACCGGTCCTCGTCGAGCGTCGCCTCCATCTCGGGCTTGGCTTTTTTTGTCTTGGGAACGCGCGGCCTGTGACTCACCTCTGGGTTCGTGTAACCTTCGAGGCTCTGCGACGCTAGGTCCCGGAAGAACGCGACGGCCCGCCTCCGGCGCTCCTCGAGCCTGGGCGTTTTTTCAGCGTGGGCAGCCCCGCGCCGCCGCACCGCCGCCGCCGGCGAGTAGCAACAGCGCGCGCGCCGCGCGACGTACGACAAAAACGATTGCTTGTTTAGAGCTCTCTCGTCTCCCAGGCTCTCCGCCACTGCCTTCTCGTAGTCTATCCGGTAGAGCTTGTAGTAGAGCCAGAAAATTCTATTGAAGAGGGCTAGAACCGTCAGTAGCGCTTTGGAGAGAGTCATGTAGAATGCGACTTGGTCCCAACGTACCGACATCCGGCGCCGCGCCGCGTCGGAGCCGAGCCAGTAACTCGCATCGTCCTCCTTCCAGTAGGCTGCATTGGTCCCATCAGCGGACTGACGCCAGGCTTCATCTTCGTCCTCTTCAAAGTGCCGGAAGCGCCAATCCCAAGGGTGTCCATGGAAACCCTTAGTATTTTCGCCGTTGACGCAATACCAACCCACCCTGGCAATGAACAAGCCTTGACCTAGCAGCAGCACCATCCCCCCCAACAGGAACCGCTCGACGCTCGTGAGGTACGGCAGCGCCGGTAAGAGCGTCGACATGTACGTCTTGAACGTTACCGCCGCAAGAAAGATCGTCAATGTTATGGCCGCGCGATCAGCGACGTCACAGGGCTCGACCCAATAGATGATGAGACTCAGCATCTCCATAAAGAAAACCGGCACAATCGCGTTCATCAACGTCGAATTGTATTGACGCGACACGAAAAGCAGGACGGCGTACTCCTGCGGCCGCGGCCGCTCCGACCCGGGCTTCGCGATGTCGCGGCCGTCAAGGGCGAAAATAGACTCTATGTCCAAATCGTCGACGTGGTCGGCGTCCTCGATTATGGTATGTCTACCAGGACCGTAGTTCGACCGCTTTGGATGCATGAGTTCGAGCTGGAAGTACCTCCCGAACAGCTCCGCGCCCTCCGCCACGCAGCGAATCGCCAGCACCTGGTAGTCGAACGGATAGTGCTGCAGCGCGAGCGGCTGCCGGAATTCCACAGTCCGTCGTCGACGCAAGCGGAACAGCCGCGCGCGCTTCCCGGTGTCCGAGTCGACGAGCGGCGCGCCGACGTCGTCGCGGCCCACTCTTTCGTCCTCGTTCGCGTCCGCAGCGAAGAGGTTCTCCCTATCTTTCGCATTGTCAAAAAAGACGCGCAGCACCTTCGGTATGAAGTGGTCGCGCCAGAAGGTTTCGCAGCCTATCCATTGGTCTTCGGACACCTCCCACTCCAGCGCGAGCTCCACCGTCGCCGAGAAGGTGTTCGAGGTCTCGACGACGTCGAGCAGCGCGTGGACGGTGACCGCGAGCCGCGCCTTGACCACGTACTGGTAGCCGTCGGGGTGGCTCACGACGCCGATCGAACCACCGACCGGCGGCAGCGCTTCATCGTCTCTATCACCGCTCGTGTCGGTGCCCGTGATGCGCCTCAGGCCGCCCTCCGCCGCCTCCTCCTCGTCATCCAATAGGGGCTGCACGCGGCTGGTGGTGGTGCTCATCATGTTTGATCGACTGTGGGGCAGCCGTGAGGGCAGCCGTCGTTGCGCCAAGTGACGCTGCGGCAGATTTACTGGCGTGCGAGGCTGCAGCGGCGCCTCGTTGGCTGATGCCGCCCCCTGATGAGTGCAGCGCCTCGCAATCCAGCGCGGGCGGTCGGGATGTGCGGGGTCGCGAATGCCGGGATACGTGTGGCACTTGCGGAGACGTATTGGAGAGTTCACGACTTACTCCCCGGCGCATTTGGGATCCCTAGTCGAGCAGCGCGTTCCAGCGCACCGGCTCCGCGCCGGCCGCGACGAGCTTGCGGTTGACGCTGGCGAAGGGCTGGAGCGCGTTGAAATCGTCGCGCGTGAACTGAGCCGGGTATGGCGTCGCGACGACGCAAGCCCGCGACCTTCCCACGACGGCGGAAGCGAGTCGGCGAGGGTGGTCGTTGCCCATGAAGATAAAGCCGCACGTGTGTCCACAGACGATCTGGATCGCACGGCTGATGAACGGGCGCCACGCGTCCTCGCCCCTCTTATGACCTTGTAGCGTGGCGTTCAGGAGGAGCACCCCGGCGCGGGTCGACCAGGCCGTCAGGTCGCAGTGCGACGGCTTCCGCCCGTGGAAGCCGAGACCGCCGTTAATCGACTCGTCCTTGAGGTGTCCAAAGATCCAGTGCGTCAAAGTCGGCGGCTTCTTGGCGCCGATCGGCGAGCTGAGCGCGAGGCCGCACGCCTGGTCGCGGTTCTTGTAGGGGCACATACCGACGACGACGCACTTCACTTGCTCCGGTCTGACCAGCTCGAAGGCGTGGAGGACTTTCTCGTGGACCGGTAAGAACGCGTCGTCCCCGCGGGAGATCGGCTCCGGGAGCAATCGCTTCAGCTCGGCATCTCCCCAGCCGCAGCGGTCGAGCTGTGCGGCCCAGGCTTGCACGCCCGCCGACCGCTGCGGCTGCGCGGGCGCCGACCTCGGAGCGGGTGCCGGCGCGCGGCGTTTCGTCGCCGGCGCCGGCGCGCGGCGCGTCGTCGCTGGCGCGGGCTGGAGTCGTGTCGGCGGCGCCACGTCGTCGCCGAACGCGCCGCGGCGCCCTGGGTCAAAGTTTCTCAATCGGGCCTCTTAGACCGCGGTTTCGGCCGGTTCTCGCCACCGATCAGGAGGGCCACTGCTCAAACTAATTGCGCGTGCGCTCGTGCGAGCAACGCGGGTCCTAGGGCGATCAAAGTATGGCGCAAAGTTTGAAAAACCCGTAAGGCCTGAGCGATGCCGTCGATGTGACAGGAAGACGTTCGGAACTCTTATACGCGGGGAGAGGAGGGGAAGGGGGTATCCACACGTCCGCGCCTACCGCGAGTAGAGCTCGTTCACCGACGACGTGTCCGCGGCGGCCGCCTGCGGCGCCGGCGCGGCCACCGGCGCCTCGGGCGCCGGGTCGGGCATCTCGTCGACAAATTGTATCTCGTCGACGAACGCGATCTCGTCCGAGACGCCCACGTCCAAATCCCCGACGTCGACGGCGAGGAACGCCGGGACGGCGTTGATGCCGGGGCGGATCGGCGCGCGGATAGGTTGCGCGTTCAGGCGCGCATCCACTAAAGCCTCCTCGAGCGTCGCCGGGATCTTCACGCCCGCGGACTCGTCGTCGATTCCTAACTCTTTTAGTTCAACATCCAACTTCGGCGGGTTCTGCTTGAGGTAGGCCTTGGCCCCGAGCGAGCCCGCCACGGAGAACACGTTCGACGTCATCCAGTAGAGGCCGAGGCCCGCGGGCACGTTCGCGCTGAAGTAGCCGATCATGAGCGGCAGGTACTTCAAAACGCGATTCGCGTTCTGCGCGGCCTTGTCGTTCGGGTCCGGCGGCGGCGACAGCACCTTCATCGAGATGCTTTGCGCGACCACCAGCGCGGCGGGCAGTGCGAGAAAACAAAGCGTGTCATGCCACCCTAACGGCGGCACGCCGTCGACCCAGTTGTCCGTGAGCCACTGGAGGCCGCGGCCGTTGTCGTAGGTCGGGCCTTCCAGGTTCGGCAGCCAGAGGAAACCCTCGCCGATGCGCTTCTCGAAGGCGAGGTTCAGGATAGATCGATACAAGGCGATAAAAACCGGAATCTGCGCGATCGCCGGCAGGCAGCCAGCCAAGGGGTTCGTCTCCGTCATCTCATACAACTTAGCTGTAGCCAAGTTCATACTTTGTTGATCTTCCGCGTAGCGCTCCCTAATTTTATCCATGTAGGGCTTCAGGGCCTTGTTCCGATCCGTCGCCTCGTACGAGATGTAGTTGAGCGGGAAGATGAGCGTCCTTAAAAAGGCCGTGAACAAAATGATGGACAGGCCCCAGGAGCCGTTCTCGATTCCGAGATTGTCGTGCAAAACGTCGTGCAAACCGGCGATGAGGCCCTCGACGCCGTTCTGGATCGTGCTGCGTGGGGCATCGCGTCGATGGCGTGGCACGTGGCGCCATCGACGCGACGTGGACGTGGCACGCGATGCCAACGCGAACAACGCGAAGAGAATAAAAGGACGCCGCAAAAGCACCACCACCACCCCGTGTCGTCGACGCAGGTCCGCCCCTGGATGGCGGCCATCTGGAACGTCGAGCCCCAGTCGTGGCCGACGTGCGCCGTCATGAGGTCGTGCGCGTGGCTCGGGTCGATGACCATCTTCGTAGCGACCCGGCCGCGCGCGCGCGCCGGTGTTACCGGCAGGGTCGGCCGCAGCGCGGCGGCGCCGGTGGCCAGCGCCGCTACGGCTATCCTTCCCATCGTCGCTGCGCTTGGTGTTGGCTCTCTTATGGAGGCTGCTCTTGCTGTGGTTTTATACCGCGCGGATAGCTACTCCTGCGCAAAGTGTGCGATCCACGCAACAATGCTAAGTGCTCAACTAACCGTCAGCGCTTATCGCGTGGTCGTCGCGTGCGGCAAAGAGCAGCTCGTCCAAGCACAAAGGTCAAGGCCAGCAAGCCGAGCTGCGACTGAGCGCAGAGAGCGTTCTCCGCCGTCAGGAGCCCCTCGCAGCGATCGCGACGCGATAGGAAGGAATGCCGGGGCTGCCTGAGTGCAGGTTTTGCACAGGGCAAGGACCAAAGTCGAAGCGGGGTTGCTCCGGCATACGTGCGCTTCCAAGCCTGCACGGCAGCTTTAGGCTGTTATTTGTCAACCTGCTTGCCGCTGCTATCGCGATTTTTTAAATTGGGAGCTTGCTACTGCAAATCGATCTGCACAGAGCAGGCTGAGTCCGCTAGCTACGCGTGCAGGGCTCCGGAACGCGGCGTACAAGTCTCCATCATGTCCAGCACGAGCAGCACCAACAACAAAAAAACAGGAGACAAAACGAGAAGAAGCAACAGCGAGCCCGCGCGCCTCCGCGGCCGACGAAAAGACAGCGAGAGCGACGACGACAGCAACGGCGCCCGCTCCATGTCGCGGTCGCGGTCGCGGTCGCGCGACCGCGAGCCGAGAAACAGACGGCACGACGACGGCGGCCGCCTCACGCGCGACTCGCCGCTCCTCGCGGACGCGCTCCCCAAGCTCGGCGGCATGGCGCGCGCCGCCGTCGAGCAGTGGGGTTTAGATGAAAGTCGCCTGCTCGCCTGGGCGGCGGCGCGGCGGCTGCCCGGCATCGGCGTCGCGGACGTGAATTTGTATAGACAGGAGAACCCCGACGAGGATCTGAGTGCTGAGATGAACAGTGATTTATTAGGCACATAACAATAACATCAAAGGAGGTCGTCCCGCAGCGTCCGCGCCCAGTCGTCCGCCGGCAGACATGCCGGGTCCTCGGCGACGCACCACTCGCGCGCCTCGCCCGCGACGTAGACGCTGCCACAAACTAAAACGGGGCCCGCGGAATGTGATAAAGCGGCGGCGACCGACGATGCAACCGCCGCATTCGCACCGACGCGTGCCGCCAACAATTGAGCGGGCTCGCCCCGCTTCGACGGCGGCAGCGGCCGATCCGCGAAGGACGACCCGGCCTCGACGCACACCACATTGCTCTCGAACGGCCGCACGGCGTCGACCATGGCCTCGAGGCCCTCCTTCTCCGCGCCGCAGCCGAAGACGACCGTGAATTTTGTCGAGGGGAACTTCATATGAGCCGCCTCGAGAAATTTCGCGACCGAATCGCCGTTGTGCGCCGCGTCGACAATAACGAGTCTCCCGTGGACGCGGATCTCCTCGAAGCGCGCGGGCCATCTACTGGATGAAAAGTCGGCCTCCACATTGAGTAGGGAGCAGGCCTTTGCTGCGAGGAGGCGGTTTTCCCGTTTCGTCGATGGTTCTTCACTCGTCCCAGAGCAGTCGACGACCACCAACTCCGCGCCGACGCGGTCCGCCTCGCTTTGTAAAGCTTCTAAGGCCTCGGGCGGCTGCGTCGACGGCGTCACGGCTTTGGTTTTTGGTCGCATTACACCTGCTTTGTTCGTGGCGATCTCAGTCAGCGTGTCGCCCAGCAGCGCCGTGTGGTCCAGACTGATGGACGTGATGACGGCTAATTCCAACTCCTGATCAGTAAAGAAGTTCGTCGAGTCGTGCACGCCGCCGACGCCCGCCTCGAGGACCAGTCGAGGACAGGCCTCTTCCCCAAAATGTAATAAAGCCGTCGCCAGCAACCTATCAAAGAAGACGCAGCCCCATTCGTCCGCCTCCAGCTTTCTAGCGAGGTCGAGCGCCTTTTCACCATTCCTTCGCAGGGCCTCGACGGAAATCGGCTCCGCGCCGACCCGGATGCGCTCGCGGCAGCCGTGCAGGTGCGGCGACGTGAAGCAGCCCACCTTCGGACCGAGCGCGCTCCTCAACAATTCGGACACGCTGCCCTTGCCCTTCGTGCCGACGACGGAGATGACGCGCGGCCTTGTCTCGAATGCCGCCTCGAAGGCGGCGCGCTGGAACGCGTGGCGTTTGATGGCTCGTTGCTGAATGGGCATTTGCAGCGTTCTTGGATGGTTGACCGGTGGCGCGAGTAACGCGTCGACGACGGCTCGCGCCGCCAGCTTTGGGCGCATTGCTGCCTGCAGTCTGCACTGCACTTTTTAAAGTAGCTGATGCGTTATCTGTCGAAGCACGTTCGCTTTCGAGCAATGCCGATTACAGCGATGCTGTGCAGGCGTCAGCTTGCAGTTATGCCGCTCGCGTCGCGCGAGCACACAGCTTTGTTGCATCGAGGGCCCTAGGGGCGTCCGGAGACGGCCGCAAACCTGTCTATGCAGACGTCTACGCGTCCTATGGATGCGTCCGTGATTGCTGAGGAAAGCAGGAGCTCCACTTGCAATTGTGACGGGTTTCGCGCTTGATGTGACATTTTTTGGCGCTGCCTTGTGCGCGCCGCTGTTGCAGCTGAGAGCGCTGCAGCATAGATATATCGCAGCAGCGCTGCAACGGATGCGCGCAGTTGCAATTTCTGCGCGCAGCGCACGGTAAAATTTAATTTCTCACGTCTCTTGAGCTGCAAATAAATATATAATCGACAGCGGTGGAGATGTACAGCGACGAACCCACAACACCATTAATGGACGGCGCGCTGTCCGACGGCAGCATCTCGCGCAACACCAGCAGCGCAAGCGTCCAGCCCATCCAGCGCTCGACGTCCTCCTTGGAGATGCGCGCCGAAACCGCGCCGGCGCTCCACGTCGACAGCAACGCGCAGCTGAGCCACGCCGTGAAAGCGAGGCGGCGGCAGCTCCGCATGAAGCTCAATTCGATTGATTCGGAAGAGGGCGACGAAAACGTGAGGAAGGAGATCAACCATCGGGTGGAGCAGGACGCGCGCGACGCCTATGAATCTTTAAGGAGCCAGGGCAAGCTCGTGGCGGCGACGTTCGCGACGCAGTCACTCGGTCTGTCTCTGGTCCTATCGCGGTTCGCCCCGACGCCGCACCAGCTCAAGCGCAAGGAGCTCACGCCCCAGAAGACGTTGAGACGTACTTTGAGTAACGGCGACCTCAACGACGAGGACGACGAAGGGAGAAGACTAGTCATCGTCGAGGACACGTTCTCCGATAGAGGTGGGGGCGTCGCTCGAGCGCTACTGAGGCCGATGGACGAGCTCGTCGGCGTTTCCACATCCCCATTCGCGGACGAGGCGCCGCCCGTCGAGGACGTCGACTTAGTCGTAGATTTGACGCCGTCGGCCTTCGACGCTTTGTTAGTGAAAATTAGAGACGCGCCGAGACCTTTGACGCTGGTCTTTGCCCGAGGAAGGTGCCTCGCGGCGGTGCGGAGGAGGCCGCGGCCGCTCTCGCCCCAGAAGCCGCACCTCGGGCCGACGCGGCGCCGCGGCCACGGCGCCACGCCGACGCGCCCGCGGTCCCCTCAAAAGCAGCGGCGCGCGCCGCCGCCGCGGACCTGGCGCCGCTTCTGCGCGGACGCGTCCAGTTGTTTGCAGACGGTGAGCGAGGCGTTGGTGCGCGGCGTCCTCGCGTGCCTCGACGCGCCGATGCGCCGCCTGCGCCGGCGGCGAAAGATGACGCCGACGAACCACCGGGCGCCGCCGCGGGGCCACCGGCGCATCAACTCCGAGCCCTTGCCGACGCATTTCTTCGCCGGGCCTGAGGAGCAGAACCTCGTTTAGCTATGTTTAAGATAACGCTGTGACGTACTTCTGTATCCACATGTCCTTACTCACATGTCACAGCGACTAGACGGAACCGTCGCGCGACGTGCGCCAGAAGGACAGGACCTTCCAGAACAACACGTCGGGCAGGCCCTCGCCGGCGCGCCGGGAGCGTCGCGTGGGGAAGAGGCGTGCGAGGGCACCGCGGCGCGGCGCCGTCGCGCGGCCGCGCTCGCAGAGCTTGGCGAGGACGAGGAGCCTCTTCCTCGGCTCGTTCACATAACATTTAAACGTGCCGGCCGCGCTCACTTCATAGAGAAAATTTACGATGGCCCGTTTGTCCGCAACAGATGCTGAGCCATCGTGGGTGTAAATTGCGTTACGTGCCAAACTCAACGCACTCTCGCCGAGCGCGTTCGTCGCAGCCAGGTCCGCGCCGAGGCGCAGCAGCTCTCGCAGAAAAACCACCGGCGCCGAGTAAAACGCGGCGACCATGAGAGATGTCGTGCCAACTGCAAATCGGGTGTTTCCGCCTAATCGGGGGTCCACCGCGGCGCCTTTTTCGACGAGCAAACGAATCAAAAGCGCGCACCGGGTTGCTCTTCTTTCAGTGCTGCAGGCGAGGACCGCCAATTTATGTTGTGCGCCCCAATTAGAATTTATCTCGTTTCCCATCGCCGGGTCGGCTCCATGCTCTATGAGAAGTCGTGCTACGTCAAGATTACTGGGGCTGTCAAGGATCTCATCACAGAGGCAATAGACGTCGGATTTACCGCACCGCGCGCCGCGCGCGACAAGGTACGCGCGCATCTGCGTCTGGGACCCCGCGATTGCCGACGAGAGTAAGCTTCCGTAAAGATAATCATCTTGGTTCACATCACCGCCGTCATAGAGCCACGCCTCGACGGTGCTCAGGTCGCCGGCGAACGCCGCGCGTAAGTGAGCGGGCGTGTCTTCGTCAAAGTGCGACATGGCGAGCAGCGATGCGACGCGGGGAGGGCGGAGGGCAGCAGACACAAGGCCCCCCCTTCCCGGAGCTGTCCAAATGCGTCAAATTTTGATCACAGCTGAAGCTCGCGGCAGCGCAGCACTGCGATGGAGTTCGACAGCACAACGAGAAGCCCTCCACAGCTCGTAAAAGCCTACCAAACTCGACCCAGGCCAAACTCGACTGTGTGTGCTAGTATGTCGATACGCTAGCTCACCAGGTCTTGCGGCTGGCCAAATTACACCAGCGATTGACGCCGCCATCTAACGTCCAAATAGTACATCATATCAACTCCAGCCCAGTTTTCATGCACAATCGACGGAACCGGAGCCGACGGCCCGCGCTCGGAGGGCGGGAAAAGAATTCTACTAGACAACTCCCGAGTTTATGTTCGTTTCCATCCGTTTGTTGGGGGTAGATGCCATCTAGTCCGGTTGAACACGTACTCATCTATATTAGGGGCTCCGTTATAGCCGCGCGAAACGACGAATCGGCGGCCCCCTGATTATCCAAATATCGCAAATAACCTAGACCCGCGAGTATCAGCGACTCCACTACCCAGATGAACCAAAACGCCGTTGTTCTATTCACAATCGACCGACTTGCCCGTTCTCCGCGGACGACGGTGCGTACACGGGGCACTGAATTGGCCCCAGACCGGTGAGTTGTAAAATAAATTTGCATTTCAGGCGCTTTAGTAGTGGGAAGGGCCAGACAACCGGCCTGAACGGATACTACATAGGATTTATTGACCGTAATCTCCACCGCGGCTCGGCCACCCCGAGAGAGCAGGATCTCGCAAAGAAGGGCTTAGAAACCGAACCTGCGGCCGTCAGCCCGTGTACCTTCACCATGGACCATAACGCGATCATTTGTTCCATGAACGACCGACTTGCGCGGGGTCCAGATCAAGATGTTCACGTCCCGAGAGTGGGCAGCCAAAAGTACCCTTCTTATAAAGTAGATGTCATATACTTGTAGTTGACTATCGCTGGGGTAGTATGGGGTCCAACGAGACCGCTATTACGATTCCTGGGGCCCTAGAGAAATTGACGTTTTTTACGGGAACGGGGCGCCATCGGGTCCAAATTGCACACTTTTTTCGGGGGCAGATCGGCTCCTGGAGGCCTCTCGGGGTAGGTCTGGTTGTGGGTAAGCGCCTGTACCGCATACGCCATCGATGCGACCGCCTAGTGCTCTGGAAGCCATGCCAAGCTATTCATGGTTTAGTGGGCCGCACTGGGGAGAGAATTGGCCGAAATATGCTGGAAGCGGCAGCGTATGCGGTGTAGGCGACTAACCATGTATAGTTACGACCCTAAGCGACCCCAGAGAGAGCTCTGGGCCATGGATTGACAGGATTAAACCGGCGCGGCCGCCATGGACCATGGCGGCATCGTCGCCGCGAATAAAAAAAACTGCCTTTTCGGTCCCCAGTACGTGTCCCATTGATCTCTTTGGACCAGTAGCGAACGGAACGATACTCAAACGGCTGCATGCGCGTTCCGAGTTTGCTTGCTAGTATCTTTACATGCCGCTAGCTTGATTCGCCTCGCGCGAGATTTTGGCAAGTGCAGCACGCGAACAGGCGCGAGCGACGAGTTTTGAGAACAGTTTTGAGTAATCCATCGATAGGCTGCAGCAACCGCTGGCCGCACAAAGCCCCTGCAGCGTTTTGCTGCCCTCGCCGGCAGCCACCGCTGTTTAGAGACGCGTGGAGCGGTGCGACAAACAACTACTCGTTTGCGCGCTGCCTGCGACACACCACTACTTGTTTGCGCGCTGCCCACCTAACTCATGCGACGACTAGCACTGCTGCTGCTCGTGGCGGCCGCGGTCCGCGCCGAGGACCCGCCGCCGGCCGACGCCGCGCCGGCCGCGACGCCGGGCGAGGAGGTCACGTCGCCGCCGCTGCCGCCGCCGGACGCCGAAGCGACCGTTGACGAGCCACAAACCGAAGAGGCACAGCCCGAGGCGGAGGAAACGCCACCCTCAGTCGAGGAGAAACCGGCGCCCATCATGGTCCAGGACGTCGACGACGAGGACGACGCGCCCGCGGCGCCAAAAAAAGTCATTAACTACGCGTCCAAGGACGCCGGCGCGTTGGTCGTCGAGAAGTCCGGGACCTCGAAGGGCTTCGACAATTTATTGGTGGACAACAAGGATAAATACGGCATCACGGACTGCGGTGAGAAGAAGTATGTGGTGATAGGTCTGTCGGAAGATATACGCATGACCGAGTTGATATTGTGTCAGTATGAGAAATATAGTTCCGGTGTGCGAGATTTCGACGTGCTCGGTTCGCAGACCTTCCCGACGAAAGAATGGCTGCACCTCGGCGCGTTCGAGGCGACCTACGCGAAACGAGAACAGTTGTTTGTGTTCCCCGACCCGAAGTATGTCCGCTACATCAAAGTTAGGTTTAATACGCACCACGGCGACGAGGCGTCGTGCACGGTGTCGCAGCTCAAGGTGCACGGCATCACGGTGATGGAGGGCATGCAGGACGACTTGCAGCGGCACCAGAAGGAGCTCGAGGAGCAGATGGAGTCGATCGGGGAGGAGGTCCTGCCTGATGAGGTCGAGGTTTCCGAGGAGGGTGATGCGAAGCCCGCGGACCGCAAGGAGGCCGCCGAGGCCGCCGCCGCGAAGGCGGCCGAGGCCGTCGCGGAGCTCGAGGCGGCCGAGGCGGCGCTGGCCGTGGAGGAGGTGCGGAATCGAACACGCGCCAATGCTACAAATGCTACAACTCCGAAAAACGCCTCCGTCGGTTCTAGAATGGTCGACGCGGTCACGGGCCTTGCTGATGTAGTGATGGGCAAGGCGAACAAGACGACGACGACGTTACCGGACGAGATCGAGGTCGTCGAACCCGTCGCGCCGGCCTCGGCCGACATCGAGCCTATCGTTATCGAGGTACCCGTTGTGGAGGTGGTGAACGCGTCGAACGCGACCGTCTCCGTGAATACGACGAACGCGACCGTAGCCGCAAATGCGACCGTATCTGTAAACACGACGGCGCTGAATGCGACGGCCGCGGTGAACGCGACAAATGCGACTCTACCAGTAGTAAACGCGACGCGCGCGAACGCGACCGCGGCGAACGTGACGCTGACGCCGCAGCAGCGTTGTGATTACGCCCTGGACTTCAAGCGGTTCAAAACTCAGATGCTCGCGAAGTCCAAGGGTCAAAACGCGACCGCGGCGGTCGGGACGGGCACGCAGTTCGAGAGCGTCTTCAAGACGCTCATGGACAAGATCCGGGCCTTCGAGATCAGCCACTCGATCTACGAGCTGTACCTCGGGCACCTCCAGGCGTGCTACGCGTTTACCTTAGATAGGTTGGATCGGAAAGTGGACGACGAGGTGTCCAAGCTGCGCGCGGAGTTGGCGCACGTGCTCGAGCGGCCGCGGCGGCGGTTTAGGTTCTTCGGGAGGCGATGACCCTAGGTCTCCTCCCTAGTTAATTTGTGTTACTGAACTTATAGATGGCTCCTAGGATTCAGGCTCTGTGTCAGCAGCTCCGAAGGCGCGGCGGTAATCCGTCTCGCTGGGATACCGTTTCCACGGGTCCAGGAACCAACAGTACTCGAGGCACCTGAGGAAGAGCGCGTCGTCGCGGAGGAGGAAGAGGCGGTGCGTCAAGCTCAGGTCGGCGCACGACGCGCGACGATGCTGTCTGGTGAAGAGCCGTCGTAGAAACAGCATCTCGCGCGCCTTCTCCGCGCGCCACGCTTTGAACGACCCGGCGTTGACGCACTCGAGCAGAAACACCGTGCACGGCCACGTGCCATCGCGCGGTCGGTTTGGGTCCGAGCGAGAGTAGTGCCCCCAACCGACGCGGGCTAGAAGACCCTCGAGTCCTGTCTCCGAAAGTTCTTTCTGAAAGTCTTCGTTCCCCTCTAGCTCTCCGCGGGTCAAGACCGGCTCGAGTCGGTTTATCTTGGGGAGAGCAGCGAGCATCAAATACAGCACCTCGAGGCAGGCTAACTGGCTTGCCTTTTTCACCGCGTGTCGAAACACTCCTGGGGACACTGTGTAGAAGACGTCCGCGAGCCGAGGATCTTTCGTGAGTAGCGCTCGGACGCAGTCCACAAGTAACCGGGGGACAAATTTGGTAGTAGAGCTGACAGAAAGTCTCAGCGAATCCAGCGCGAAGACAATGGTTGTTGACGCGACTTCATCTACACTTACAAGCGTCAAATCAGCGCGACCGTCGCGTAGAATGGCGCGGACCACCGAAGGTCGCCCAATGGCGCACGCCACGTGGAGTGCTGTCACGCGATCATCGTCGTTCCTATCAGGAATAACGTCGTGTTTTTCGTGTTCCCCAGTTCCGGTATTCAAAACGCGCGCCGTGCACTGCGGTAAATCGAGTATCGTCTGGACGGCCTCTACATCGCCGTTCCACGCAAAGTGATGCAAAGCCGTTATGCCAGGAAATATCAGTTCTTTTTTTACCTTGGTCACCGCCTCGTCGCAATCCAGATCCACATACTTCCTATGTAACGTCCGCCGGCACAGCGCGTCCTCGTCGCACGCCGCGACAAGCGCGAGAAGCATGTCCTGCCCTCGGCGGCGACACACGCTGGGCGGGTCGGCGTGCGCGGACTGGCCGTGGCCGACTGTCACACTTTGCGCAGCAAGGAGGCTAAACACAGCGGTAGGCGTTGCGGGGAACCGGTAGCCCGGCGTCGCAAGGAGCCGCCGGACCGCGTCGACGTCCTGGTCAGTTATGGCCTCACGCAACGCAGAATCGACGGTCGCGTTGGGGTCCTCCATCCTTTTGAGTGTTCTCCGTGTACGCAGCTTCGCCGGCGCACGAGTTAGTCTAGCGTTCGTGACCGCTTAAGTACTCTCCTCGTGACCGCTTATCCTTTTTTGATTTGAGTGGTGGCTAAACTTGGATCTGTCGCGGCGTTTCGCGGCGGCGCCCACACGAGACCTCGAAGCGCGTCTGGTAAGCCAGCAGAGCGCCTGCTTTGGACCGTATGAATGGCAAGCGGCTATTTTTGCTCATTGCTAGTATCTTACAGGACGCTAGCAATCCTGTGCCGCGCCGGCCTTTTTTTCCAGCGTGCCAGTCTGCGACATTAGTAAGCGGTCGTCTCCTCACGCCGCCGCAGCGCTGCGCTGCTAACGCCGCCGCCGCGAGCCCGCAGACACAGCCACCTCTCAGCCCCAGACACGCAAGCACAAAAAACAATGACCATCTGCGTCGTCCTCGTCGCGAGTGTCGACAGCCAATTAGAACAAGAAATCTTAGATGCGGGTTCGGAATACCAACACCTAGCAGGATTACCAAAAGCCCTGCTCCCCGTGAGCGGCGGGAAAAGAGTCTTGGACTACTGGTGGACGGCCATCGAGTCCCAGCGCCAGATCTCCGACGTGTACCTCGTCACGAACGCCAAGTCCTTCAAGCATTTCGAGCGCTGGGCGACGGCGCGGGGTCTACCGTCGCAGAACGTGGTCAACGACGGGACGACGACGCGAGCGTCGTCGCTAGGTGCCGCGAGGGATTTGTTGCTGGCTTTAAATAGATGCGGCTACAACAACGACCGAGACGTCGTTGTGGTTGCGGGCGACTCGCTGTTTCATCGGGAGTTCGATCTAGCAGCTCTCGTGGCGGACCAGCATGTCAGAGCTGGGTCGTCGTTAGCCGTGTCGTATAGATTAGCCGAGGGCGAAGCGGCGTCGTCGCGAGGTGTGGTCGAGGTTGATGAAAGGACAAGGCGCGTGACGCGTTTTGTGGAGAAACCCTGTGGTGATGAAACGGTATCGAGGCAGGCGTGCCCCCTGTTTTACGTCTTGAAACCCGCCGTCGCTTCACTCTTACCGGAATTTGTGGAAAGTAACGAAGGCAAGCCGTCGCTGGGCAGCTTCATGGAGTGGGCGGTCAACGACAAAGGTAGTAACGTCAGCTCCGTGAGATTACCAGGATGCTTCCGGTTGATTGGCGACGCGGGGCTGCAAGATTACCTAGACATGATCGAACATTTCGAGCGCATGGACTCGCCGACCTATTCGGGAGCCTTGGGAAGGGGTAGACTGACCACCAGAGCCTACGCGCGCGTTGGATTGTTCGGGAACCCGTCGGATGGGTACGGAGGGAAGACCATAGCGCTGACGATCGCGAACTTCTGGGCCGAGGCGACGATCGCCCCTTCGGAACGACTATGTTTGGTGCCGCATCCGTTGTTCGATCCGTGCGCTTTCCGCGTCCTTTTTTCGCGTCGACGGCTGTCCCCGCGTCGATGGCGTGGAGGTGGAGCGTTCTTGGAGCCGCGAGATACTCTGCGGGGCTCGTCGACGCGACTCACGTCGCGCCATCGACGCGCCGCCGCGTCGACGCGACTCACGTCACGCCGTCGACGCCACACCAACGCAGGTGCGACTTCGGCGGGCTGCGCGACCTCCACTTCATCAGTAGGAGGGAGGGCTACCAGGGCGGCATGCGGCTGCTCCAGGCGGCCTGCAAGCGGTTTTTGGAATATTGCGTGGAACGAGGTATCGCACTACCTAAAAGAAACTTCACGCTATCGTATGAAACGAACGTCCCGCGGCAAGTGGGTCTGGCCGGTAGCTCAGCGATCGTGACGGCCGTCGTGCGGGCGCTCATGCGCTTCTATGCGTTGGATGAGACGCATGTACCCGTCGAGATATTGCCCAACTTAGTTTTGAGTGTGGAGGCGGAGCTGGGCATCAACGCCGGACTACAGGATAGGGTCGTGCAGGCCTTTGAGGGGTTAGTATACATGGACTTTGATCCCTCTACATTCGAGGCCAAGGGCCACGGTGTGTACGAGCGGCTGACGGCCTCGCAATTACATGCGGCTCTACCTTTGTTGTGGCTCGCGTATTCCGGCGAGCCGTCGGACTCCGGAGCCATCCACAGCGACGTGAAACAAAGATGGCGGAACGGCGACGCCGATGCCGTGCAGGGCATGAGCGCTATCGCTTCGGTCGCCGCGAAGGCTCGTGAAGCGATACGATTGGGGGACGCTTCAGAATGTAGACGGTTGATGGCCGAGAACTTTAGGTTGAGGCGGAAGCTTTTCGGCGACGCGGTCCTGGGAGCGACGAACCTCAAGCTCATTAGCATAGCGGAGCAGAACGGCGCGGTCGCCAAGTTCCCGGGCAGCGGCGGCGCCGTCGTGGGCACCTGCGATGTCGATAGGTTGGCGTCCGTGCGGCGCGCGTACGAACGGGAGGGATTTGTCTTCGTGGAGCTGGAGCCGCACTTCTCGGACGATGGTGAGGGCGTGCTGGCGGCGCGGGTGGGCGAGGTAGCCCTGGATGTGTAAGTTTAGTAATCTTATAATTCGAACTTTCGGATCTCCGCGAGGAAGTCCTGGATCGCCTTCCTCAGGGCGTGATTCGGCATCAGGTGCGTGTGCGACAGCGGGGCTCCCGTCATGGGCGATATCTGCTTGCCCCGGTCGAGCCAGGCCTCGATTTCTCGCCGCTCGTAAGAGTGGCCGTCGGCGGCGATGACGGGATCTTCCATGGGATCCATCGTTATCGGGCACAAGTACGCGTCTGGAATTTCCAACCGCTGCTGCTTCAAAATCGCCTTCAGGCGCTCGACCTCGGCCTGGCGCGCCGTGAGCGACGTCTCTAAATCGGCAGCGCGGGCCGCGGCGTCATCGTATGTCTCCTCGTCGACGAGAATTTTTCCGGGCGGCGGCGGCGGCGCGGCGGCCTCCGGCGATTTCGATTCTTCGAACGCGAGCGGCGCGAGATCGGGCAGGTCGTTCTTCTCTTCGTCGGCCACAGCGGCGGTGGCCGCACCGCGCCGCTTCTTCTTCTTTTTCCTTTTCCTAGCCTGCTTTTTGGCTCGCGCCGCCGCCTCATCCTCTTCCTCGCGTAGAAGTGCCGCCGCCGCTCGCTCTGCCGCTTCCTCCTTCTCCCGACTGGTCGCGGCGGGCGCTGGCGCGGGACTGGCGTTCTTCTCCGGCGGCGTACCGTCGGGCGTGACGGTTGCACTGGCGCCACCGACGGCCTGGGATTCGAGCAGCGCGACGATGGCCGAGTGGCCTTGATCTTTTGCGATGGACAGTGGCGTCGAACCGTCCTTTCTCCCCCGATCGATGTCGGCGCCTTTGTCCAGCAACAACCGCACCACGTCGACGTGGCCCTCCTGACAGGCGACGTACAGCGGCGTCGCGCCGTTCTTATTCGCCTGATCGACCACCGCGCCTTTCTCCAGCAACAGCCGCGCCACGTCGACGTGGCCCTTCATGCAGGCGACGAACAGCGGCGTCGTACCGTCCTCGGTCGCCCGATCGACCTTCGCGCCTTTGTCCACCAAGAGCCGCACCGCGTCGACGTGGCACTTCGAGCAGGCGATGATCAGTGGCGTATCGCCTTCCTTGTCCGCCCGATCGACATCCGCGCCGTTGCCCAGTAACAGCCGCGCCGCGTCGACGTGGCCCCCCTGGCAGGCGATGAATAGCGGCGTTATGCCGTCCTCCATCGCCCGATTGACCTCCGCGCCTTTATCTAACAAGAGCCGCGCCACGGCGACGTGGCCGTTCTCGCAGGCGATAAACAGCGGTGCCGCACCGTCCTCCATCGCCCGATCGACCTCCGCACCTTTATCTAACAACAGCCGCGCCGCGTCGACGTGGTCCTCCTGACAGGCGATGAATAGCGGCGTTATGCCGTCCTCGTCCGCCCGATCGACCTCCGCGCCTTTATCTAACAAGAGCCGCGCCACGGCGACGCGGCCCATCTGGCAGGCGAAGAATAGCGGCGTCGCGCCGTCCTTCATCGCCCGATCGACCTCCGCGCCGTTGTCAAGCAACAGCTGCGCAGCATCGACGCGGCCATTGTAGCAGGCGAACATCAGCGGCGTCGCACCACTCTGATTCGCGCAATCGACCACCGCGCCTTTGTCTAGAATTATCTGCGCCGCGTTGACGCGGCCGTTCTCGCAGGCCAAGTGCAGCAGCGTATTGCCGTCCACGTCCACCCGGTCGAGCTCCGCGCCTTCGTCGAACAACTGCCGCATCGCGTCCACACGACCCTTTGCGCACGCGGCGAACAGCGCCTTCTGCGGCTGTGTCAGCGCCCGAATCGATGGGACCGGATCTCACGCTGGGCAGCCGAATGCTCACGGCAAGGGGGTTTGAGCCCGTCACTAACCGGGGCAGCCTGGTGCCGCTTGCTGCCGCCGCCAGGGGCCCTTGGTACCTGCCGGAACACCACCAATGGGTTCCAACCCGCAGTCCCGTCGCGTTTTGGCTAGGCTTCTCGTCAAAGGCGCACAATCATGCGTGTGTTCGGGTATCACGATGCCGCCGACGCAGGCAGCACGGAGTTCTGGAAGGTCTTCAGGGGTGTCGCCCCTTAGAATTGACTCGTGAAGTGAATCGGCCGCAATCCAAAATCACAAAACGGGTTTCCCCTGGTGCCTCGTCGCGCTTTTTTGCCGCATAAATGCCCTTGGCCCAACAAGACAGGCACGAGGGACAAGCTCGAACGGCCCTCTGTCGCTGCGCTCGGTAGAAGCGCAATTGGATGCAGCACTGAGACCACACACAGATGCTGCAGCGCCTCCTAATCGTCGCAGCGGTAGCACAAGCGCGCCGCGGCGGCGATTTTACGGGCGTGAACTTCGGCATCCGCGGCGCGGACTTTGTGCTGCTCGCGGCCGAGACGGGGCACCGCAAGGGCCCGCTCCAGTACGCGGCCGACGGGAGCGGCGCGATTAGGAGGGTGGACGCGGGCGCTGTTTTGTCCTGCGTCGGCCACCAGGGCGAGGCGGATGATCTCGCGGCGTTTTTGAGGGAGTCGCTGACCGCGTACCGCCTGGACGCCGGGAGAAGCTGCCCCTCGAAGGCCATCGCACACTTCCTGCGGCGCGAGATCGCCGATCGGCGGCGCACGGACGGCAACACGCCGGAGCTGCGGGCCCTGCTCGGGACCGTGGATGATGAGGGCGCTGCTTTGACTTGGGTCGACGAATCCGGGGCGCGCGCGGACCTGCCCTACGGCGCGCACGGCGTCGGCGCGCCGCTTGTATTAGGGTTGTTGGACGAGGCGTACTCGCCGTCGCTGAACCGGGACGAGGCCGTCGATCTGGCCCGGACGTGCCTGGACGTGCTGCGGCGGCGGTACGCGCTCGCGGTGGACGCGGCGCGGATCGTTGTTTTGGACGCGACGACTTGTCGGGAGGTAACTTAGAGTATGTAGGGTGAGTACTAGCTTACCCGGGGACGTGGCAGGGGGCAAAAGGGGGAAAACTTGACGAGCGGAATCACGACTGCTTCATCGAGATCTCCTTCACCATCACCTCGAGCATAGCGACGCCGATGACCTCCTCCGGCGGCGACGAGTCGCCGCGCTCGCCGCAGAATGCGTAGCCGCGGCACTTGACCGTACGAATGATCTTCTTGTCCTCGATGGCGTCGTCGGCGGCCGTGAACGTCATGCCGCGGTCGGTGCCCGCGTCGTAGGCCTTGAGGTCCATCGTGATCGAATCCCTCCACTCGCCGGTGTTGTGGTCGCAGAGGTCGAGGGAAGCGACGCCAGAGAACCAGTCGGGCGACGGCGCGACCATAGAAATAACCGTGAGCTGGTCGTTCATGGAGTCGGCCGTGAGTTCGATCATCATTTCCGTGGGAGGGCCATCGCGCTGGAAGACGGGCCCGGCCGCGCGGGCCGAGCTCAGATACATGTCGTTGTCGAGCTCCTCGAGCAGGGGTGCCGGATTGCCCGTCTCCGCGACTTCCTGGACTCCCGGCGTCGCGAGGCCCTTGCGGTACCAAAAGGCATCGTAGGTCTTGTGCGTCGCGCCGACGAGCGGCGACCTGTGTGGAAATCAAATTTTACGGCGCGTTCGCTGGATCGTCGCGTCGTCCTCCACGCCCTGGTTGATTTCCACTCAGGCGGCGACCAGTGCGCGTTCTCCGGGTAGTCCACCGGGAAGTTCTCGGCCGTCCACTGGCCCGTGAACTTGACTTGATACGTAGCCGTGCCCTCGCAGCGCATCTGGAGGAGGTCACCGGGCACGCACTGGTCACCGCCGGTCTTAGCGGCGGCGGCGCGCGAGAGCATCAGGGCGATAACGAGCTTCTGCATTGTGCGGTAATTTGTGCCTGCGGAACGGATCGTGAGTGCCGGTATATCGAGTCGCGCGCGCGACTCGATTGCTGTGGAGGATGAGGGCTGTCTTGTTGCAAAATGCTGCGCGACGCCTCGAATGCGTGAGCCGTCTGCTCTTCGGTGCTTCGTGTGATACGTGACGGCGGGGCGAGGACGATTCATGAATGGCGCGCCGGTCGACGCGTTTGAAAGCTGAGGGCTAAGTGCTATGTTTTGCTCTTGTCTTCCCTGGGCTCATCCTGGGCGCGCCGTCGACGCGACGTGTGCTAGACTTATTTTGTACTTACATAATCTCTTGGTGTTCACATCAGGCGCGCACGTCGCGGACCATGGTCGGAGGTTCAGTGGCGAGGCAGTCGACGAGGCGGCCGCCGGGCCCGGGCGCGAGGCAGTGCACGACGGCCCCGGGCACGGCGAGGCAGGCCTGGAGCGAGGGGCACCTTCTGTCCCTCTCCTCCTCGCCGCGCTCCCGGCGGCGCTCGAGGCACCGCGTGATCAGTAAAGACGCGACGCCCAGCGACGGCTCGGGCGCCTGCGGCGTCGTGTTTGTCCGTTCTTGGAGGACCCGGCCCAATTCTCTCTTCAGCTCCTCGACCTCGCGCCGCAGCCGCGCGGCCTCGTCCGGGAAGGCCGGCGCCGCGGCCACGGGCTGCGCCGCCACGAGCGACTCGAGCACCGACCGCTGGACGCGCGGGTCCCGGGCGAGCGCCGCGCCGCGGTTGATCACAGCGTCGGCCTCGACATTCTCTCTCTCCTCACCCTCCATGCTGTCGGGCAGGCCGATCTCCTGCTTGAGCTCGCTCGTCGCGGTCGCGATCTCGGCGTCGTCAACGAGGGCGTCGGTCTGGTCGATGAGGGTCCAGCCGCCGGCGGTCGGTGGGGCGGCGTCTCCCGTACTGGGCCGGCGCATGTAGATGGCGGACATTGTAGGTGTGCCGGGTCGACTCGGGTCGCCGGAACGCGCTGGTCACCAAAAGAGAGGGTGTGAGGTGACGACGCGGCGGCGGCGCGGCGGTGGCGTCGCGGCGGCGGCGCCTAAGTTAAACTAACTAAGGGCCCCTCGCGCTCCGAGGTCGTTCTCACAGCTGCTTCTTTTGGCCACCTAGGTCTGCGCACACAGGGCCGATTTAAATACGGAGTTCACAGAGCGAAAGCTGAAGTCCCAGAGCTACTCCACAGCCCTTCTTGTCACTTCTAGCCCTTCACGTGAGCCGCTGTGGACAGCGCACCTTCAGGAGAGCTACTCAAGATGGCCGCGCTACGCGCGCACATCGCCGAACCCACCCACCCCTCCCGAAGCCGTCGCGAGCGAGCCTTGAGGCGTCGCGTCGACGGGCCTTGTTGTGTTGTTCGGCGCCGGGGCGCGGACGCAGCGCGTCCGCCGCGCCGCGAGAGAGAGAGAAAACTACGCCGCGCCGCGAGAAGAGAGAGAGAAAACTAAGAAAATTAATTGGGCGGCCCATCATCAGCAGCGCCTCACGTCGTCAGGCAGATGACGACCATCAACGCCGCCGACGCGACGTAGTTCAGCGCCTTGTGGCCCGCGGTGAAGGCCTCCGGCGGCGAGCTGAAGGGCGGGAAGATCGTCGTGATCAGGCCCTTGGGCAAAATCCAAAAAACGGGGACGCTCGGGTCCGCGAGGTGCGCCTCGGACATCTGGACTTGCGCGACGGCGGCCTCGTCCTCGGGCTGGTGGTTCAGGCGCGGCGTCGGCAGGAGCGCCTCGACCATCGAGGGCGGGAAGAAGTAGAAGATGGGCGCCTGCGTCGATGGCGTGATGCGGGGAGAGCGCGCCGCGGCGGCAGCGCGTGGGGATGGCGCGTCGCTCTGATGGCGTGATGTGGGGGACGCTGTACTATACGTTCGGGTCCCGCACCATGGTCTCGTCCTCGTCCTCCTCCGCGGCGCCGCGGCCGAACCAGGCCTTGAGGCCTTTCAGGGACATTTTTAGTTCCCTCCGGTGCTGCAAGCTGGGAGACGCCTTCCTGCGGCGCTGGAGAAGCTGCCAACGGTGTTAAACGACAATTCTATCGGCTGCGTGCGCGCTCCCAAGCCAAAAACCTACCTCGGCGCTCTTGGAGGCTAGTATGTCAATCGACTCTAGGTCTGTGCTCGGGCTGAACCACGCCGTTCTCTGACGTACAAATAGCAAAAAGACTCTTAGCACACCTCCCAAGATCACTCTGGGACGCTGTTGCTGCCGCGCGCCGAAGCAACTGCTCGAAACGCCCAATAATTGGCCATGCTCTCCGCACTGCATTGTGCTCTCACGGCCGTCCTGCTGGCCACGACGAATACGGGTCTCGCGGCCGCCGCGCGGGTCGCCGCGCGCGACACGCCGGCCTACGAAAAGGACGAGGTCAAGGCACTCCCCGGCTGGGACCACGCGCTGCCGTCGCGCCACTTCTCGGGCTACCTACAAGCGTCGCCTACGAAGCGCCTGCACTACTACCTCGTCCAAAGTGAAGGTGACTGGAATAAGGACCCGGTGGTATTATGGTTCAACGGCGGTCCGGGTTGCTCAAGCCTGGACGGCTTCCTCTACGAGCACGGTCCGTTCCGCGTGCAGTACGACGGCAAGGAAGCCTCGCTCGCCCGCTTCGACTATGCCTGGTCCAAGCTCGCGACGATGGTCTACATAGAAGCGCCGTGCGGCGTCGGATTCTCCTATTCTACCGCAAAAAACACGAAGCGCGATTACAACGCTACTGATGATACGGCAGCATTGGATAATCTCGCGGCGGTCGAATCGCTCTTCGACAAGTTCCCGAAGCTTAGAAGCAGAGATTTGTACATCACTGGCGAGAGCTACGCTGGCATCTACGTCCCGACGCTCGCCGAGGCGATTGTGGCCAAGGGAGCCGCCTACACGGGCGCGAAACTAAAAGGCATCGCCGTGGGCAACGGCTGCTCGGGCTCCGAGATCGGCATCTGCGCCTTTGGGAGAAGCACGCAGGGCTCCTTCTACACCACCAAATTCCTGCTGTCGAGCGGCTTCGCTCCGGAGACCCTGAAGGACGACCTGCGCGCGGCCTGCGCGGCGGACTTTTCTACGTGGGCCCAAGGTGGCCCCGTCTCGGACGGCTGCTCATCAAAAGTCGACGAGCTCGGGGCGTTGACGAAGGACCTCGATACGTATTGTGTGTACTGCGACTGCCCGGAAAAACCGAATCCCATCGACGACGACGACTACGCGACGCGCGGCCAGATGCAGCTCGCGACGCCCACCATCGGCACGACGGCCTGCGTCAACACCTACGAGGCCTCAGCTTACCTGAATCGAGCTGACGTGCGGAAGGCGTTGCACGTCGAGGCCGCAGGCGTGAAGAACTGGATGGTCTGCGGTAGCGCCGAGGGCTGGCAGTACACGTCCACGCGCCCGAATTTGCCAAGAGACACGTACCCGAAGCTCAAACATTTAGATGTCCTGATCTACAACGGCGACTGGGACGCGTGCGTGCCGTACACGGACAACGAGGCGTGGACGCTATCGATGGGATACCCTATCACGAAGCCGTGGCACCCCTGGGAATATAAAGACGGGCCGTACCAGCAAATTGGCGGCTACGCGATAGAGTTTGACGTGCCGGGGCGCTTCGTGTTCACGACCGTCCGCGGCGGCCGCCACGAGGTGCCGGAGACGGCGCCGGACCGCGCCTTCGAGATGCTCAAGCGCTTCCTGAACGGGGAGAAGTTCTAGCCGTCCTGTGATAAGTGATGTATATACTAGTACGTTAGTCTGGGGGAGGGGTCTCTACTTCTTCGCCTCGGCGACGGCCCTGGCGCGGATGGCGCGGTTCTTCTCGTCGACGCTCATCGGCTTGACGGCCACCGCCGGCGCCATCGGCGCTCCCGGCCCGGCTCCACCAATGAGCACGGAATTGGAGGGCGTTTTCATCACGCGCGACTCGCGGCGGTCGCTGTCCTCGCTGTGGATCATCGACTCCGTTCTCGTTTTCGAGAGGCGCTTCTGGAAGGCCTCTTCCGCCTGCTCCTCGTGCCACGCGAAGTAGAAGCTTGCGGCCATGGCAGCCAAAGTTACGATGGCGGCACAGGCCACGGCCAGGAACGTACCGAAGGGCAGCCGCTGCCCCGTCGCGTAGTGCGTCTTGCTGTAGTCCACATCTTTGCGGACGCGACACCTGTGTGGAAATCAAACGGTGAGTTAGGTTACATGGGCCGAGTTTTCTAAGCCAAGTTTCGAGCTCTATCGGGCGTTGCGCGAGAGCGGCGCGGCCAAGGCTTCAGTCGTTACGTCCTGACGCGCGTCTGAGCGCGGCGAGGTCGCGAGTCTCGCGATCGCGGCTGCCAAAAGCACTGGCCAAGCAACTCTGGGCTAAATGATGTAGACACACTAGCACTCTTCTTGCGGTCTCTACCGGGTCGAGGATACGGGTCGAGGAAGGAACGAACCAAGAGAAAATGCAACAAAAACAATTACCACTCACAAATCAAGAAGACCCCACCACAGGCAGCCTCTCGAACGCGGCCGCAGCGGTCGCCGCCGCGACGCGCCGCCCGCTGTTAAACGCCGCTGCCGCCGCGCGCCGCACCCGCTCCACCACCACACCAAACCCGAGCAGCCCCAGGACCCACCGGAGATCGCTCAGGTAGGCGCGCACCGCGGCGACGGGCCAATAGAACAAGCATTTCAATAACGGCGGCCCGACGAACGGCGAAGATATAAACAGAGCGAGCGCGTAGCCCGGCCGTTTCTTCACCACGGGCGGCGCCGCGTCCCACCGCCTGAGGAAACGGCAGGCGCGCTTCCAGCGCGGTTTTATGAACTCCCGCATATTTTCGTAGATGTAGCGCACGATACCCGCAAAAGCCGAGAACCAGCGCTCGGACACTATTATCATTTCGTCGCAACACTGGTACAGCTGCGCGCCCAGAGGCGCAAACGTCGAAGACACGTCGTTCAGCGAGAAGTTGTACTTTTGTTTGAGCGTATCATTGAACTGGATCGTAGCGTTCAGCACTCGTATTTCAATACTCCGCCCCAACTCGCCGCGCCTCATCCACAGCAACGTAGATTTGAGGAGGGTATACCTCCGATACACCTTGATGGGGATGAAGCGCGGTGAGTTCGTCCACAGGTCTTTGCACCACTGCTCCCAGCCGCGCCGCTTGAAATCGTATCGAGCATGTTGTACAAGGACATGACCAACAGCCGTCCAGTTTAGTGAACGCTCAAAGGTGACGGCGGGGTTCCGGTCGATGTGCGTCTTCATGGACGTTTGCTTTTCCTTTTGTCTGCGCTCCGCTTCAGGTGTGAAAGTCTTGAGCGTGTTGTTGTAGGCCGTTTCCAGGCCCTTCTTCTTCGTTGCTAGAGTTTGAATTTCAGTCTCGTTCAGCAGCTCGAGATCTTCGGCAATAGCCGCGTGTAGAGCTGCTGTTTTGGCTCGTCTTACGATCGACTTCGTCAGACCCTCATCATCGTCCTCTTCTTCCTCCGCAAACCCTAACGCTTTAGCTAAACCAGCAACGTCGTCCTCGACCGCAGCAAGGCGCTTGAGCGTCGCCGATAAGGCCGCCCGTTCCACCTCGAACTGCGCCTCGAGCCTCTGTCGTTCGACGGCCTGCTGGGCCACTTCCGCATTCGCCCAGCCCAATTGCTTGTGCATCTCTTCCACAGCTTTATGCAACCTTTTATTAGCGTGGACCTTCTCGGCTATGGTCGCGTTCGACGCGTTGCGACACTCGTACCGCGAGAAGTTGAAGGTCCAGGGCCGATCGGCTTCCAATCGCTTGATGACCTCGCCGTGCTCGACGTTCCACCTCCGTAGGTATTCTTCGGTCAAAGTTACCGTGAAGTCCGCGAGGATGTGCCTCGTTATCGTTATTACCAGTAAAACAAAGGGCAGCCAGTAGCGTCGCGCGACATACGTCCGTCTCTGTCTTACGACGCGTGGTGTCGGAGGCCTGTACCTTCTCACCATGACCCAGAGGAGTAGAAGGACCACAAAAATACGTGTATACAGCCGCCACCGCGCGTTCAGTAATGCTGGAAATATTTTCTCGGCTTGAAGTTGGAAGTCGCTCTTCGTGATGTTCTCCTCCTTTTTACCGATGTCATTGATGGAGAAGCTCCGCTTCGGCTTTTTGGGCGCGGCCGCGGTCGCGTTCGCGTCGGCCGCCGCCCCTTCCGCCTGGGCGTCATAGGTCCGCGAGTACGTGCCGTCCTCGTTCTTCTTCAAGCCCGGGCCGGGCTCGAAGGTTACGTCCGTGGCCGCGGTGAGGGCTGCCCAGCAGCATAGTAGAGTGCGGCGCATGGCGCCCGCCGGGGCAGCCGCCGGTCGACCGGGGCTGCGGCGGGCGATGATAGTGATGCTCGCTGCGCCCTTTGACGCGTCGATGGCGTGCGGCTGGGGCGCTTGTCGATCGAGCTCGAAGGATTAACTAGCGGACTGTAAGACACTCTAGCGAGCGTCAAGCCCAGCTTTTTTTGGCTCGCGTGGAGGTGTGTGAGGGACCTCAGCGAGCAAGCCGGACTCGTTTTGGCATCTCAGCTTCACGGCTGAACAGTCGCCAAACTCGCTTGCGCTCGCGAGACAGCTTTGCATCACTGCTTTGACCAGGGCAAAGGACAAGCTGTACTCCACGAGCGTTTGCGAAGAAAGCGTCAAAAACACACGTCACATATTGTATCACTGCCGCGGCGACCGCGGCGAGCGATTTTGCTCTACGCGACGACACACGAGCAGAAGCATGGCGCTCGCCGGCCGCGGCTTCCTGGCCTGGTACAACGCGCGCCTCACGAGCCACCCCTACAGCGTCAAAGCGTTCGGGACCGGCGCGACCTACGTCGCCAGCGACTGCACGGCGCAGGCCATCGAAGGCGAGAAAGACAAAACTGTGCAGGACCGCGCCGCGCGCGCGCTGAAGTTCGGCGCCGTCGGCTGCTTCTGGGTCGGGCCACTGCTCACGTACTGGTTCAACGTCATGGAGCGCTTCCTGCCCGGGCGGGCGCCGGCGCGCGTCGCCGCGAAGCTCGTGATCGACCAGGTGCTCCAAGGGCCCTTCATGATCGGGTCGATGTTCGCGCTTTGTGCGGCCGCGAACGGCGCGTCCGTGGACGCGATCCAGAACAAGCTCGAGGCAGAACTCTGGCCGACCTGGGTCAACTCCGTGATTGTGTGGGGGCCGGTACAAATAGGACAGCAGACGCTCGTGCCCCTCAAATACAGGGTGGCGGTGGCGAACGGCGTGTCCTACGTCTGGGATACGTACCTGTCCCTGAAGATGATGCCGCCGCCGGCCGAGGCGGGCACGGACAAGGCTGCAAAGCCATCGGCGCTCGTGCGGCGGCGGACGATTGTTTAATTTATATGTTGTGTCACATTATCTCGTAGTTCGCGCGGGCGCGGGCCCGGGCCGCGGCCGCGGCGAGCTCGTCGACGGCGCCGGGGTCCGCGCCGACGCTTCGAAGCAAGTCGGCTTTGGCGCTGCCCGTCGTCCGCCACCGCGGCGAGTTCGCCGCCGCGAGCGGCTTTGTCGCCGTCGTCCGCGCCGCGAGGACCTGTGTGGAATCAAATGTCGGGCGCCCCACGCCATCGACGCAACCTAACTCACTGGTTGATTTCCACACAGGCGAGGACCTCGGCCTGGACGAGGACCGCGGCCTCCATGAGGCGCACGCGCTCGCGCAGCTCGACGGACGCGCCGGCGAGGTCCTCGGGCAGCAAGGGCGGCAGGGCCCGGAGCCACGCGTGGTAGTCGTGGAGCCAGGCTTCTCGGGTTTCCGCGTCGGCGGCGGTGTCCCACTCGTCCACTAAAACCCGGCGCCGCTCGCAGAGTACCTTCGCGTCGGCGACCTCCGACGCGTCCTTAGACGCGTCGGCGGCCGCAGACCCGCGACGAAGCCGCGCGATCTCCGCGCGCGCGCTTTGCAGAGCCGCCTCGAGCTCGCGCACGCGCCGCGGATTATTTCCAGAGGTAATCTCGGGCGCGACCTCACACGCGAAGGTCCGCACGCGCATGGCCCGCCGCGCGAAGTGTAAGGTAGATATGGTCTCGTCGGCGCACAATGATGAAGGTGAGAGCGTCGCCACGAAGGCGCAGCGCCCTCCACAAAAGGCGTCCCTTAATAAACGTGTGAGCTTCGACGCGCGATACGGCACGTGGGGCCGCCCGTCCTTCAAGGCACTTACGACGTTCGCCAGTGCTGAGAGTGATTGGTTGATGCTCGTGAGTTCCTTGATCCGATGCTTCGAGTAGTCCCGGAGCTCTTCGGTCCGCCACTTTTCAGAACCAGCTAGATCGGCCAGTCGCAAGGTCGCGCCATTCACCTCCACGGAGAAGATCGTGTGGCTCCTACTACTTCTTTCATTCAAGTCCGTCGACGCAATCGCGCGTCGCTCCGCGCCCAACCGCAACACGTCGAGGACCTCATCTAATGAAGACACATCGACGACTTCGGCACCGACAACCCCACAGTCGTCCCTGATATCCAACGACGTTCGGTCCGACAGCAAATCCGCGACGCGTTCGTTGTGGATCTCGACGTACGAGACACGAGCGCCGTCGACGCGCTCGAACAGCGCGCCCATACAACGCGGAATGAGGCCGTCCATGGCGCCGAGCATCGTATGTGTTTTGCCGGTGCCGGTCTGACCGTAGGACAGGCAGCACGCCGACGCGCCATTCATGACCGCATCGACGAGCGGCAGGGCGCATGCCGTAAAGACCTGGGCTTGCGTCGTCGCTTCGCCGAAGACGCGCCCGAAGCGGAAGCGCCGCTCCCGTAGCGTCCCGTCCGTCTCCACCTGAACCGCCACTACGCCGTCGGTGGTCTGGACGACGCGCGGCGCTTCTTCATGGAGCTCGCGCTGTAGAAGGGGCCGCACGCGGGCGTAGACGTCGATTGACCCCATTTTGGTAGAAAGGGCAGCGTTTTTGTGTTGTTTTGGGCTGCCCTCGGCGCGTTTCCTTGATTGTTTGCGATTTTGGTCGGGGCCGGGGCGCCGCTTTTCGGCGAGATCAGGCGTCTACTGCCCACGGTCTTTCATACTTACCTGGCCGGCATCTGACTGTGATCACTGAGGCAGTTGGAGATTTGGGGAGTGCTCCATTGCACTGGGCTCGACCCTGTGGATGTATGAACCAAATTATGTGTTGCTCTGTAGCACATGACGGCATTATTTTTTGACCGCGGGGATCTGCGCATGCGCAGCCCTGCACCCCCTCCGACGCCATCTCACCGCACCACCCAAACGCGGCGTTCGCCGCCGACGGTTCGCGGCGTTCGCGGGACGCAGAACTCGACAAACCGGAGAAACTCGACAAACCGGAGAAACTCGACAAACCGGAGAAACTCGACAAACCGGAGAAACTCGACAAACCGGAGAAACTCGACAAACCGGAGAAACTCGACAAACCGGAGAAACTCGACAAACCGGAGAAACTCGACAAACCGGAGAAACTCGACAAACCGGAGAAACTCGACAAACCGGAGAAACTCGACAAACCGGAGAAACTCGACAAACCGGAGAAACTCGACAAACCGGAGAAACTCGACAAACCGGAGAAACTCGACAAACCGGAGAAACTCGACAAACCGGAGAAACTCGACAAACCGCAGAACTCGAAATCCTCAGGCTTAAAACTTGTTGTTAGTTCTTCGAATTGGGACTAGATCTTCCCCACCGGCTGCGCGACCGGGATGTCCAGCGGCGGCGCGGACGCGTTATGCTGCTTCTTCCGCCGCGAGAAGAAGTGCGGCACGGGAATGGCCTCGAGCGGCGGCGCGGAGGGCTCCTGCAAGCCGGGCGTCTTGTTCGATCGCCGGGCGTAGGTCACGACGATGCCGCAGGCGGCGACCAGGCAGCAGAAGCCGACGCAGACGCAGACGCTGATGATGACGACCATTTGCGTGGCCTTCTTGTTCTTTTTTGACGACAGCCAGGCGGTGGGCAGCGGCGTCGGCGCCGGCGAGTCCCACGCGGGCGCGCCGACGGCCGTGGTTTCCGCGGCCCCGAGGTCGACGCCCGCGTCGCTCGCGGCTTTGTCGAGGGCGACATCGACGTCGTCGGTCGAAATGCCCTCGATCGCGGCCGCGATGGCCGCCGCTTCGTCCGCAGTTTCGACGCTCACTTCGTAGGTCACGATGACGCCGTCGGTTTGTAACCGCCGCACGCCGCGCGACGGCGCATCGCCATCGCTGACGGCGCACGCCACGCTGACAGCGGCCGCGTCCACGCTGCACAGGTCGGCGATGGCAGCGACGAAGACGTCGACGTTGGAATCGACGTATTCACACGTGATCCCCTCGAAGTAGAGCTCGCCGCTCACAACGAATAAGGCGGCGGGTGCTTGCGTCTGCACCACGCGTACCGGCCGCGGCGTCGGGGCCCACGAGATGACGGGGGCCGCCGTCGTCGTCGGCTTGGGCGTCGGCATGGGAGTGGTGGGCATAGCTGTAGGGGATGAAGTAGGAGCGAACTCCGGCGGAGTATAAGGAAACACGCCTCCACCAAACTTTCCACCCGTGACGCAGTCGTGGCAGCCCGGCACCCAGAGCTCGTCGTCTACACTATATGCGCCGGCGTAATCATCAAAATCGGTCCACGACGGTTTCTGGTCGACGTAGTTATAGGTGCCCCCGTCTCCAGCACAGTCGCTACAGCTCCAGACCAGTTTCCCGTCGGCCTTCGGTCGGAAGTCCATGGCCTCGGCCGTCGGCGTCCCGATCTCGTGCGGCTCGAACAACCCGAGCAGGTCGTCGCCGTCAATAACCCCAGCCTCATTAAACGAATCTTCCCCTTCCCCGACGCCCGACGTGTCGACGGCGGGCCAGGCGCCGTTTATCAATTCCTCCTGGACGCCGTCGGTCAAGGGGAGGAGCTGCCTCGTTAATTCTGGTGGTGCAGTATGATTGCGCGGGTTGCAAACTACTAGATCTCCGCAGAGATTGAGAGAAGCGTAGCCCGGGATGGCATCAAACTCCAGCGTAGAACCGCGACTCTTCACCTCGGAGTGCGCGTTGTACCTCGCCACGGTATACAAGTTGTGGTCGTCGATGGAGGCCCAACTTTCAACTTGTAAAAATCTACTACCGGTATTGTGCTCGATGGTGTGGTTGTAGCCCTTCGTCGTCATGCCCAGGCCCATGTGCACGTTGTGTTTGATTGTGGTATACCTACCTGCTTCGTCAGGTTGGGTCGACTGCGCGGTATCTAACCTCGCGAAGCTCACGAGGGAAGGACCGAGGACCCAGTTGTACTCAATCACCAAGCCTTCTTGGGCGCCCGTCAACGCGTGGAAGACCGCGGCGTCGAACTGGGGACCTAAGAAGTCCTGTCCTATTACGAGATTGTGGTGGTGGATATTCCCGCGCGCCCACGAGTAGTGCCCTGCTTTATCGCCATTATAGAGCAACCTGTGTGGAAATCAACCAGTGCGTCGGGTGCACCCGACAATTCTTCACTAAGTCATTTCTCGATGATGACGCGGCCGTCCTGGCTCGGTCGAGCGGCGAGGAACCGGCATCGCCACGCCATCGAGCAGGCGCCGCTTCGACGGCGTAAAACTTTGACTTCCACACAGATAGCAACGTGTTGTGCGCCACCACCGACCGCTGGGCCATGTTATTCAACGTGTAGGCCGTCCGCTGCTCGAACGAATTGAACGCGAAATAATTCCCGAGAATGCGAGCACCGGTGCCCTTGTAGTACAACGCACCTTCGCCAAACTCCGCCGTGTTGTTCTCGAATTTCACGTAGGGCGTACCGCCGCGTTTCGTCTGCTTCGTGGACTTTAATCTAATCCCGTCGACCGGAGCGTACAGAAACCTTGACCGGGTAAGCCTCAGATCCGTCGACTGTAAGGAGTTGTACGCCGGGCCGGCGCCGCAGCACGACGTCCCGTAAAAATACAAGTCGCGCACATGGATGCGGTGGCAGCCATCATCAATAGACAACACATCCCTCCTCGTCGCGTTCTTGACGCGGATCGGGTATGTCGATGGGGCTTTACTGGTGTCGACGTGGACCTCGCCCTTTCGTTCGTCGACCCAGAACCAGGGCACGTTCCGATCCTCATCAAGGGTCTCGCCCCGTTCATAGACGGCGACGGCGTCGTCCAGCGCGAAGGCCGCATCACCTAACACCCAGGCGTCATCAGGCGACCAGGCGAAGCATGGAGCGCGCGCCGTCCCATAGCCGGCCTTGGGGTCGTGATTCCCATCAACAATACTACTTTCGTTGGCGCACATGATGTTGTGGCCCGCGACCAGTACTTCTGGGCGGCGCGTGAAGGGTATTGCGGCGGTGACCACATCCTCGAAAGTATGGTGCCGCGCCCACCGGACGTCCCAGAAGGCGTCCGTTCCATCAAAAATAACTTTATTGTGATCGTAGGGTCTGACCAAAAGATGGTCCGCGCTGTCCAACGGCGTACTGGGTTCGTCGTTGTAGATGCCGCCTTTGAGAGCGCACACGAGCTGTGGGAGTTGCTCGTCTGGTGAATTCTTGTTGGAACTCCATTTGAACCCGAACCGTTGTATGCACTCCCTCAGCGTTCTTAGCGGAAAGGCCTCCGTGCCGTTGTTCGCGTCGTCGCCTTCATTCGCATCGATTATTTTGGTGACCGTGTCCATGCAGGATGTTGTTGTTGATGGTTTTGTGGCGGTGCACTCGGCGTCTGCTACTACTAAGTCGTCATCCACGCATAGGACTTCCAATTCTCGTACTCCATCAATACAGTCCGCGTCGTCGGCCCAGCGCGTGAGCCAGCTCGCGGCGTTGACAGTGGTGAGTGTGAGGAGGAGGTGTAGTAGGCGCATCTCCAAAAAGGCTGCCCCGATGTTATCTCTGGAGCTTGTGAGCTTGTTGCTTGGAGCGGCAGCCGAGGCCGGGTGCGCAGCGTCGCCCCAGGCCTACGGCCGCATCAGAGACCGAGCGAGCGCCTCTCAGTCTGGCTCGGCGCTCATAAAAGGTGGAGACCCCGCACGCACTAAGTGCATGCGCGGTTTCGGTTTTTTCTCGCCGCGGCCGACCACGAGGGGCTCGGACGGGCGGAAAAGAGGTCTAGGAAGCAGCTGGGGGGCCAAAACTTTGCGGACTTTTATTGCTCGCGAGGCGCAATTGTTGCTTAATTCAGCCGGGGGCGCCCCTTTTTCGGCTGGAAAAGCCGCCAGCGCACGCCCCCAGGGACCCTCCAAGCCGCCAGCGCGCGTCCCCAGGGCCAGCGACGCCGTAACGGGCCGATTCGTGGCTCTTGCTTGTGGAGCTCTCCCAGTGAAGCTAGCCGGCCGCGCGGCCAAAGCGAGCTACACCGCGCGTCGAGCAGCAGCTCGAGGCTTCAGGAAGCCCCCCAGCGGCCCAGCTCGGGCGCAGGGTGCCTCCCTAAAGCCCAGAAACCCGGCTTCCGCGAGCGCTAGAATCGGCGGCACCCTCCCAGAGGGAAGCCCCGCCGGAGCGCCGCAGCGCCCATCGAAGCGAGCGAATCCGGCGGCACCCTCGAAGAGGGCAGCTCCGCCGGCGCTCCGCCGTTAACCACGGCGACCATGAAGACATTACGGTCGAGCTCCCCGGTCGCCACCCGGGCCCGGGAGGGCAAGCCCCCGGCCATCTTGAAAACAACCACCAAAAGCGTGACGCGGCGCACGGTGACGCCGTCCGCGCCTCTAGCGCAGAAGTCGAGCATCGAAGTCGGCTGGACGGGAGTCGTCCAACGGAAGGATTCATCATTGCAGATCGCCGAGGTCGTGGAGTTGGACGCGTCGAAGCGGCGAGTGTATGTCCACTACGTCGCCCACGACCGAAGGAACGACGAGTGGGTGTCATTGGATAGTCTGCGGCAGCCGTGCGCGACGCCGCCTGGTGCGGCCCATAAGGTGAGGACGCCGACGTCGCCGCGGCAGCAGCCTCGGTCGAGGAAGCGCCAGCGCAAGGCGGACCCGAGGCGAACACCGAGAGGCGGCGGGTTGCACTCGTCGCGAGTGGACCCGTCCGTAGCACATCTACTCGAAGAGGCGCGCCACAAAAAGACGGCCGTGAAGAACATCGAGGCCGTCATCTTCAGCCAGTGGCGCTTAGAACCGTGGTACTGGGCGCCCTTCCCGGAGCAGTACCACCACCAGGCCCTCTACTTTTGCGACTGGACGCTGCGGTATACTACTTCGCAGATTCTGGCGGTGGAACATCGGACGCAGTACAAGGCGTCCAGGGCGCCTCGTAGACCTCCAGGCGTACGTTGTTATGGCCCGGACGACGACGACATCTGTCTCTGGGAGGTCGACGGCGAATCGGAGCCTAGGTACTGCCAGAACCTCTGTTTGCTCGCCAAGCTGTTCTTAGATCACAAGACGCTGTCGTTTGATGCGGAACCGTTTAGATTCTACTGCCTCACCAAAAAGAGTGTGGGTGACGACGGCGTCGAGGAGCACGCGCTCATGGGCTACTTTTCCAAGGAGAAGGTCTCGGCCTTGAATTATAATTTGGCCTGTATTCTGACGCTGCCGCAGTTCCAGAGGCAGGGCGTCGGGACGCTGATGATTAGCTTGTCGTATGCTCTATCGGTACGGGAGCAGAAGGTTGGTTCTCCAGAAAAGCCTCTGTCTGATTTAGGGAAGTTGAGTTACAGAGCCTACTGGTCCTATATCAGTCTGAAGCTCCTGGAGGACTATGATGGCGACCTGACGCTAAAAGAGTTGGCTCGGACCAAAGGTCTTTGTTCGGAAGACGTCATCTCGACGCTGGAACATTTAGGGCTGCTGCGCGAGTGGCGCGGCCAGCTCGTGGTCCGCGCGGACCGGAAGGACATCGCTGCTAAATTAGCCGCGATCAAGCGGCCGCCGCGGCTCTGCGACGAGCGGTTCATGTGCTGGACGCCGCCCGCCGACGACTCGGACTAGGGTCTTTGGTGGATGCCCGAGGCGTTCGCACGACACTTTAATTACTTACTTGACAATGGCTTGTTTTTGGGGGTCTCCGCGTTTCGGCTTGCTCGCGTCGATGGCGTCTCGGGGCGTGCCTAGGAGTGGGTCTGGATATCTGTCACGAGCCCTGGCCGTGCTGATTCGCGTGCTGGCGCCGCGGGGTCGCCGCAGATCTCCGCAGAGCCGAAAGTTTTAGAGGCTCCCGCTGATTGGGACATTGTACGCTCATTGCTTGCTGCCCATTCATGAAATCGGCCCGAGCATGGCGCGAGCTCGCCACGGCACGCCGCGGGGCCGGCCGCCCTTGCTGTCGCCCGAACTTCGGCAACAAGGCTGGTCCATGCAGTCAGAAGAAGGTGAATGGTACTACGTGGGCCGCGTGATAACGCGGGACCGGCCCAGCCGCGGCTGGCCCGCCGCGCAGCTGCTAGGGCGTGACCAAGCTGACGAATTGTACAAGGAGGCCGTCGCGGTCGCGGTCGCGAAATGCGCGAAGGACACGGCGGGCCAGACATGCTACATCTGTTATGGCGAGGGCGATGAAGATGGTCTCGTGCGTGGGTGCGCGTGCCGCGGGGAGTCTGGCATCGCGCACATTTCGTGCCTGGCGGAGCAGGCGAGACGTTTAGTCGTGCATGCCGAGGCCGAGGCAAGGGATTTGGATGACGATGCGTTAGATGCGGCGTGGAAGAGGTGGTGCATTTGTGGCCTGTGCGAGCAAGACTACCACGGGGTCGTATCGTGTGCACTCGGGTGGGCGTGCTGGAAGACGTACCTGGGGCGGCGGGAGGAGGACGAGGCTCGGAATTTCGCGATGACGGTGCTCGGGAATGGTTTATACGCTGCAAATTACTACGAGGACGCGTTGTCCGTGCAAAAGGCCGAGTTGTCTATGCGGCAGCGCCTCGGCGATGCAGAAGACAACATTCTCGCCGTGCAGACCAATCTTGCGAACACGTATCGATCACTCGGACGGCTCGAGGAAGCTCTACGGCTGCGACAAGAGGTATACTCCCGATATTTGAAGCTCAATGGGAAAGAACATGGATCAACCCTCTTGGCAACCAACAACTACGCGGTGTCCCTTAATCTTCTAGAGCGCTTCGAAGAAGCCAGGTCACTGCTGCGCCGAACGATTTCCGTGGCGCGGCGCGTTCTCGGAGAGAGTCATGACCTCACGCTCAATATGAGGAAGACTTACGCGATAGCGCTCTACTGCGACAAAGGCGCCACGCTCGACGATCTCCGCGAGAGTGTGACGACGCTCGAGGATGCGAAACGGATCGCGCGGCGCGTACTCGGGGGCGAGCACCCGACTACAACGGAAATTGAGTGGCACCTGCAAGAAGCGCTCCGCGCCCACGAGACGTCAGACGACGAAACCCTGGACGTCTCGGCGCAGGAGGACGACGCGGACGACATCGAGTAAGCTAGATATCATATAAAACCTTACGCCAAAAAACGCCTCACTCGTCAAACGCCACCTTGTCCGCCACGTCGACCGTCGCGCCGTCGGGCACGCCAAAATACGACAGCTGCGCGTCGTCATCATCTAAATATGTGGGAGCGCAGCCCTCCTCGGGCACGAAATATAAAGTGATTTCCGCCGCGTCCACCCCAAACACTCTGGTGGAGATGCGCTTGAGCATCGAGATCTTGGTCGAGCCGGGGAACTTTTTGCGAACCGGTTCCTTCGTGCACTGCTCGGCGCACATGCATCTCAAGGTGAGCGTGACGAGGTTCGCTCCCAAAGGACCGCCCTGATTCGACGAGGCGAGCTTGGACATGGGCTCGCCGTGCTCCTCGATGAGTGCCTTCAGTCGCGGGTGGTCCTGCTCCGAGCCACCTTGTTCAATCTTGGCCTTGGCGATGCGGATATATCTCTTTTCCGCTTCCGTGCGCTCTCTCCGTGAGACTTCCGCACCATTGAGCAAGCGCACCGTCGCCAAGCGCGCCACGAGCAACGCTCGAGCTTCCGACGCGCCCAAGGCAGAAGTCACGGCGTTGTCGCGGCCGAAGCGTAATCGAGTCAATTGAGGGCAGGACAATGCTAGCGCGTCCACGTCGGACCAGGCCGCGAACCCACAACCCGCGCAGCCTAAGGCCGTCAACTTCGAGAACACACATCCGGTGATGTTCGCCAGTAGAGGGTTCTCCGCGGCATGGAGCTCGTCCAGCTTCGGGAGTGCGGCGAAGGGCGTCGCATCTCTGAGATCCGTACACGCGACGTCCAACAACCGCAACGAGGGGAACGCGTCTTTCACTTCACACTTTCCTGAGCAACAACCGGCGTTCTTGCCGACATGTAGCACTTCGAGTGAAGGCGCCGCTCTCCCAATAGACAAAATCTCCTCCCAGGATTTGAGACCAACACCGTTCGCCGCGAGGGACTTGAGATTTCTCAGGGGAGCGAGGTCTTCGCTGCTGGTCAGCTGGAGTCGGTTCCCCGAGACATCTAGGGAAGTCAAATTGGGACACGCCTTGACGATGTCTCCCACATCGGTCCAGGCCGCCAGCAGGTTGCACTGCAGGTCCAAAATCGTGAGCGACGCCAGGTGCTCCGTCGACGCTTGGTCCAATGAACCCAGTCGCGACACGCCGGCACACCTGAGAACAACGCGATCGACGACGCCGTCGTCCAATTGTTGTTCTTTCCGTACATTCAACTCGCCGCAGAACTGGATCGCCTTCGTGTTACCTCTTTTTGTGTACGCCTTGTGCTCGAAGGTGCCCCGCGTAATTTCCTCCCCGTTCCGCTTCGTCTGTTCCGTAGAACCCTTCAGGAAATCTCTGGAATCGGCCTCATTTTTATCGACACCCAGCGGCGCTTCGACGGGCGCGTCCAATCCAACGTACTTCTGTCGCAACGCTTCGACTAAACTGGAACCTCTGTCGACCTTCTTGGGCTTGACGAAGGAGCCGGCGCCCGCGGGGCACGTGAAGTATCGAATTTCCTGGGAATCCTTCTCGACGGCGCCGTCGTGCTTGCCGCGCGTCGCGTCGTCCCATTCGACGCCGTACCACGTCGCGTTCGGGTCTTTTGTGGATGTGGCGACGGGTCCCACATATCTAATCGTGCCGCGGAAGTCGTTGTCGTCCCTGATTCTTGTTCCTACTAACGCTTGTGGGGTCGCATTGGTGGCGTCGAGGAGGGCGCTCATCTTCGTTTGCTGGACGCTGTGCTTGCGGCACGGAAGCAGCAGGAAGCGCGTGAGCTGACAACAAATTCAAAAGTACGCCTTTTCGACAGCTCTTGCCGTCTCCTGCCGAACGCAGGGCTGCTAACAGCAAAAAAGACGACGATTTGCTGCCAAAAAAATATAAAGAGCTAGCGGCATGTAAGACACTAGAGCAAAGCGGCAAGCCGGCCTTTTGCCTCGCCGAGAGGCGGCAGCAGCTCAACGCGGCCGAATAGATCATCTAAAGCCTACCCACACGCCATCGCTGCGATCCATCGCAGCGCCGTCGCCCACCGTCCCTCTGCAGACCTCAAACCAGGCATGAGCATCGTCCAAGCCCAAAAGAAGCGCCGCGGCAACAATGAAGTGGCGGTAAGACTGCCGAGTTCGAGCATCGCGACGAGCGGCCCCGGGAGTGGGTTAAGAGCGCTACAAGAAGAGGACGACGAGGAGCCCCGCACAAGTAACTTGCAAGCCCCGATCATGTTACTGAGCGGCCAGGACGCTCCCGTCTACGGCGTCAAGTTCTCGCCGACCGGCGACGTCCTCGCGTCGGCGGGCGCCGAGAAGGCGATTTATCTGTGGGAGGTCTACGGGGATTGTGCAAATTACAACGTCCTCCGAGGTCATCAAAATGCCATCCTAGACTTATCCTTCTTTCGGGACGGGCGAACTTTGGCGACGGCTTCTGCCGATAAGAGTGGCGCCTTGTGGGACGCCCATAAAGGTAAAAGGAAGCGGAAATTACCTTGTGCTTCGATAGCGAACGGCTGTTGCGCCGGGTCGATGGACGACCACGTCGCGGTAGCCTGCGACGATGGTTCGGTATTGTTGTGGGACGCTAGACAACGGAAGCCCGCCAAACAACTACAAACGCAGTACGCGCTATGTGCGGTCGCGTTGGAAGGTTCGGAGAATCGGGTCTTCGCCGGCGGCCTCGATAATGTGATTAGAGGATGGGACCTGCGGAGCGACGAGGTCGTGCTGGAGTTAAAAGGCCACGGGGACACGGTCACGGGTCTAAGCCTGTCGCCGGACGGCTCTCGGTTGCTCTCGAACAGCATGGATAGTACATTAAAAGCGTGGGACGTCGCGCCCTTCAGCCCGTCCGAGCGGTGCGTCGCGACCTTCGAGGGCCACTCGCACGACTTCCACAAGAATTTATTGCGGTGTTCTTGGTCCCACGACGGCGAAAAGGTCGCCTGCGGCTCGGCGGACCAGATCGTCCACGTCTGGGACGTCGCCTCGACGGAGGAGTTGTACTACCTTCCGGGACACAAGGGAGCAGTGACCGAGGTCGACTTCCACCCGAAGGAGCCGATCCTCGCGTCGGCGTCGTCGGACACGACGGTATACCTGGGGGAGATCGCGTAAGTAGTCTTTGCCTTTAGAGCTAGCAGTCCACCTAGGCGCAGGCCTGCGTGACCAGCTGCGCGATCGTACGCCCGGCCCCCAGTACTCATGCGCCGTCGCCCCGAGTGTTCGCTCGGAGGCGGTGGCCTCCACGGCACGCCGTCGCCGAGACGACCAGCCGCGGCTTCTTGGGCGCCGGTCCCGGCGAGACGACGCCAGGCGGCGGCGTGATCGTCACCCGCCGCAGGCGCTCCTCCTTTTGTTGTTTCAGGACCGCGTCGTCGTCCGCTTGCGCGACAGCGCGGCGCAGCGCGAAGTCGTGGAAGATGGCCGGGAAGTCGCCGCCCAGCTGCTCGGCGCGGTCGGCGAGCGCCGAGCAGACGCTCTTCGGCGACGACGCGTCGGCTTCGAAGAGGCTGACGCCCTCGACGAAGTTCGTCGGCAGCGTCGGCAGCAGGGGCCGGTCGGAGGCCATTGCGGAGGAGTGGAATTACCTGTTAATCTCCTCGCAGGGTAGGCTTGGAACCTTCCTGATCACCTTCCTGGTGCGCCTGGCCCTCGTCGAGCGCCGGGAGCCTCTGGTTCCTCAGAGGCCCGCTTTCCGCGTTTGCGGCCGGAACGAGATTATACTCAGACCACGGGGTTTCTTGGGCGCAGGACGCTTGGAAGGCTCAGAATATTATAGCTTTGGCCTCTGAAGGCGCCGGGACCGCGAGGCGCACTGCAGCGCGCGTTAACTTTGTGTTCTCGGCGCCAGCCACAAAAAATCGCGTTTCTCGCGGATCCGCGCGCGGTTTCGCGCCAGCTCCCGCCTTAATGTCACTGCGGGAACCTTCCTGAGAGCCACGGGGGCTCGAGACTGCAAGGGGGCCGAGCGCAGAGCCGACAAAAATGGATATCTCTCTCGCGAATGAAAACCCGGCCCAGGTTTTGAATAACCGAGCCCGTGCCGAGTGCCGAGCCCGTGGACGCACGCAAACGCCGTCCACCATGAGTCTTCGGATTGATCCTCGCGTAATTGATAGCCAAAGCATCACCGCGCGGTTGCGACTCGGCGCCGTCGCGCGAGCGAGCAGAGGTCCTGTGACAGAGAAAAGCACCGGCCCCCAAGGCGTCGACGCGACGTCTGTTAATAATAAACCATATTAAACAAACTCTCAGCGGGAGAAAGAACTAGATGTGTTCAGAACCAGGCGGCCACTCGGGGTCGTCGAGGGCCGTCCGCTTGCACGCGACGTCGCAGATCAGCGCCTCCCGCAGCGGAAAGAACTGGGCGACGGTCGACGTGATCCGGTACGCCCCGCGGAACGGGTCCGCGATGTCCGTGACCACGGACCCGACGCCCGAGAACACGCCGATGAGGATCGTGAATAACAGCCGCAGTTGGAGTGACGATAAAAACTGCAAGACCTCCTGGTCCGTCTCGACGAGATACGCGAGCACGATCGACGCGGCGATGGCCGTCAGGACCGCGTAGTGGACGGCGGGATACGTCGTCGCGAGGTGGGCCAGGCGCGCTGATCGCCTTTCAGATAACGTGGCGACGAGCGCGTGCAGGTTGTTCTGGTAGGTCGACGACGCGTCGGCGGCGGTCTCCGACAAGAGGGAGGAGAGCGCGCCGAGCTCGTTGTTCGGGACGGAGACGCTCTCCTCGGACCTGCGACGCGACATGGTAACTGCATCTGCTCGATAGCGTGGAGGTTCACGAAGGCCTCCGCAAATATTCTCAGGATAACCGCCGCGGCTCTCTCGCAGCCCGCGTCGACGGCGCGGCGGTGGTGTAGATGTCAGGGGCGAGACGGCGCAAACAAAGACGCGAGACGGACACAGGCAGCGCACGACCGCCCGCTCGACTCCTGGATCACCCGCGCCACATATCCTTCCAGCAACAACGCCGCGCGCGCGTCGGCCTCGCGCGCGTTCATCGTCGTGGCTCCCCGAAAATTCGCGTCGAGCCCGACCCTTAACAGCTGCACCGCCGAGAGCTCCTGGTTCAGCAACACGCGCAGATCCAGCTGCCGCTGCCTCAACGTATTCACGGTCGTGGCCACGAGCGTACCGAACGATATCGAGAGGGAGGGCATCACAATACCAATGAGAGTAGGGGTAAGTATATTGATCTCGTACTGGCCGCCGTCGACCTCGACATACGGGGCGTTCTTCACGAGTTCGAAGACCGCTCTAAATGCTGCAGCGACGTAGGGGTAGGCGATGAACGCAAAGCCCGGCGCGACGATCGGTGCCGCTCGTAACGCGAGGTCAAAGCCGCGCGTCTCCGTGAGCAAGTCGTCGAGCGTCGCACTGATGTCGGCGTCGTCGGGCGGCAGCACGCAAAAGTCGTCGGCGATGGGCGTGGCTCTTTGTCGCGTTGTGCTGCGCGGTGGCAGTGATGGCAGCAGGGCTGCTGTTTGTGTCAAAGCGATTGCTAACAGCAGCGCTCGCCGTCGTCGTCGCAGCGTTCGAGGCATCGCTGCGCCGGCGTAACGCCACGATTATTGCTATCTGCGTACGCGTACAGCAGCTCGGAGCGCCGCGGTGCTGCAGCACCCATCACAAGTGCTGCCCTTCGGACCTCCCGCGCCGCGAGCGCCTCGAGGGCTCCCCAGGCGCTCCGAGCAGCCGTATTACGACACAAAAAGGGGCATCGGGCCGCTCGCTGGTGGGCAACCCACTAGCGGCAACTTTGCCCAGCGCCCTCGGTCGACCGCATTTGCCGGGCTGAGGACGCGAGGCTGAGGCTCCGGGCCTACAGAGCTCGACATAGTTGCTCCGGATCTCGCGGAAGCCAGGGAACCGCTGGCCGCAGCGCAGCCGCGCGCTCACGAACCCAGAGGGCGGGCAGCCTGGGCAGCCCTCCGCGCGCGCGTCCGCGGCGGGGTAGGAGACCATGGCCGCCACCATGGCCGGCGGCAGCCGCAAGCTGAAGTACGAGAAGATGCTCGAGAAGAAGCGGCACCAGCGGGAACTGGAAGAAAAACAGGTCGACGACTGGATGAACAAGTACGATACCGATGGGAATGGCATGATCGAGAAGGGCGAGTTCGAGAAGCTCATCCAGGGCGTCTACGGGGGCCAGGGCGTCGCCATCGAGCCCGAGGTGATCGCGTCGCTGTTCAAGAAGTGCACCGAGGGCACGGAAAATCCCGACTCCGTACCGCGAGACAAGCTCCGGGAAACGGTCGTCAAATATAAAGAGTCGTTAGTTCATCACGAGTACCTCAATGCGTTGATGGACCAGTTCGACACGAACAAGGACGGGAATCTCGATAGAGATGAAATAAAACGCATGCTCCAGATCATCCTCAGGGACGGCGCTAAACTACAATTGAACTCCAAGGGGCGGGAGTACAAACTCAGTTCACTCGAAAACCTCTACAACAAGGGTATACTGGATAAGAACAGCTACATGCAGAAGCTTCACAAGGCGCAGGGCGGCGGCGACGACGTCGTCAAGTACTCCGAGGTGTCGGACGAAGACGTGGACTTCATCCTCAAGGAGGCCGACGCCGACGGCAACGGCGTGCTGGATCGGGACGAAGTCTTGGCGTCATTGGCGCTCTGGACGCGGCTGATGAAGATGGCCGAGCCCGAGGAGCCCGCGTCGGGCTTCTCGCAGCTCTGCGCGGTCATGTAGGGTTTGACGGGTAACTTCTTTACTCACTAGCGCTTGAACCAGCTGCTCGACGCTCTTGTAGAACCGGGCGCGGGCAGGTCCCACGAGTCCGACGGCGCCCGCCGCGTCTGCGCGGAGAGCGCCTTGACGGCCTTTCGTTTCGACTTCGGGACGCGCTTTAGGGCTGACGGCACGTCCTGTACGAGGCGCGCTATTTGATAATGCATCGCGTCGTATCCACCTAATCGTCGGCAGCACTGGTGGGCCACGGCGTCCCAGTGCTCTCTACTCAAATAGATCTTGTGGTCGCCGACGACGCCCTTGCGCAGCGCGTCGTCGCCGCGCGCCGCCGTTTCATCAAAGCTCGCGAAGCGCACGGCCCCGTCGATCTTATCGGAGGTAGCCGGTTTACTGAAGAGGAAGGTATGTATACGTTCCGCCGCTGAATGAGGATCAGTAGAGAGGTCCTCGTAGTGGAGCCACAACACCCTCTGACCTAACTGTGACGCTAGTGACGCGTACTGCGCGTGCCACTCGTAGTAGTCGCCGTAGTCGAGCTCGGAGACGTCTTCCGTCGCCGAGCGCTTCCGCGTCTCGTAATGCGCCTCGTCGTCCATGCCGAGCGCGAGCGAGGTCTTTTGAGAATCAAAATCGTCGTAGCACCGCTCGAGCGTCAGGGCCTCGCAGGCGTCGGCGAGCTCTTTCAGTCGGGCGTCGTGGCACTCCAAGGCCCGGAACTTCTGGCCCAGTCTCTTGAGCCGGAAGAACGTCGACACCATAGCATCGCGCGGGTCCCGGTCGATGACGATCAGGCGAGCTTTTGATTGTAGGAAGCTCGGCGGTAAACGTTGTACAGAACAGTGGCCCGACAGCAGCCGCGGGTGCGCCTGGGCCGACACGTCCTGGTGCGTCCATTTTGTGGGGGGCTGATCAGGATAGACCGGTCCTTTACCGCCTACAATTGTAGTAGGGTCCCGGAACGGCAGCTGGCCACTTTCATTTGAACGTAACAAGTGCCATGACAACGCATGCGCCCAGGACAGGCCACATCGCGGATAAGAGCAAACAAATACATCATCATCTCTACACCGGAGCATCCGGAACGCCGCCTCGGTCTTTGGGTCCGCGACTAAGGGCGCGCGCATGGCTTTAGGGTTCGATGAGATGAACCACTGCCAGGTCTCGCTGCCGTGGGGCGGTAAATCTTCCAAGCTCACATCATTTGAACCCCACAGTAGCAAGTCGAGGCCACAGGCTAATCTCCCCATCATGGTGGTGGGTGAGCCAGGTGAAGCCCTGCCGGAGGCGGAGGACAGGCAAGAGTCCATCTGGCTGCTGTGCTGCCCAAATGCGTCGAGAGCGTGGTGCTGCTGCCCGTAAAGCCCCTTGCGTCGAGGATTGCTTCGCGCGCGCGCGATGTCACGCCGATGAAATGAGATCGGGTTCGGGTTTTGGGCCCGTCTCAAAGACGGGATACATCTGCTCACCCAGGTTGAAAAAGAGCTTACTCAGTAATAACGCTCCGTCGCGCGGTCGTAGCGGCAGCTGAAGAGCACCTCGGGCTCCCGTTCGTCTCCCGGCACGAGCACTCGAGTCGCCGCCCCGTCGTCCCGCAGGATCTTCGCGACAGCCGAGACCTCCATAGAATCCGTGGCGCCGTTCGACCACGCGATCTCGCAGAGTCCGTCCTCTACGGACTCCACGACGCCTTCACACCAGTGGAATTTCGTGCCACCGGTAGGGAATTTCATGCGGACCCGGCGGCCGACCGCGACGGGCAAGGCTCGAGTGGGCTGCACGGCGACGCGCCCCCCGCGGCGTTCGAGGAGTCGTACGATCTGATTGCACACCCCCCGCAGCAGAAGCGTGCCCTCCTGGAACTCCTCGTCGCAGAACCAGCTCAGGCGGTTCAGGCGCGGGCAGCCTTGCACGAGCCTCAAAACGTCGCAGGCGCGCAACGCCGTCGGTCGCGGGGCGTACGCGCAGTAGCGGATGCTCACCGTTGTCAACGTCGCCGCCGCGGCGCCTCCCAAAATCGCATCGACTATGCCTCGCGTGGCGTCGATGCCGTCGAGCGTGAGGAGCTCGAGGCCTTCGATGCGACACGCCTGGGCGACGCATTCGTCAGTGGCGTCCAGCTCGCGGATGGCGAGGTTTCTGAGACCAGTGCCGGCGGGGCGCGCGTTCGATAGCCTCGCGAGGTCCCTGTAGAAACCGCGTCCATAAACCATGTAGCCGGGAATAGCTAGCGCCCGCAAGCGCGGGAAGCCGCGCATCGCGCAGATCAGGGCGGCGTATTCGAGCCGCGTCGGGCTGGTGCCCTGGGAGAAGCCGAGCCGCTCGAGGCGGTCGCCGAACGGCGTGCCGACCAGCGCTTCGATGACATCGAGAGTGATGTGGCAGCCGTCGACGTCCATCATTGTCGCGTTCGTGACGAGCGCCGTCGCGTGGATGGCGTCCAGTCGCGTCGGCCGGTACTCGAGCCAGCCGTTCCGGAAGGATAGGGCTTTGAGGCGCGGGAAGTGGCGCGCCCACGTCTCGGCGGGACTCAGCGGCTCGTCGCGCCCGTTATTCGTCACGGAGATCCCCTCGATGAGGGGGCACGCTTGCGCGATCGCCTCGACCACGCTGTCTGCGCGGGAATGGGGTAGTGAGCAACGAGTCGCGTCGATGTAGAATTAGACAAAGGACGCCGGACACAGACAGGGTATCAGCGCATGCACCGGCGTCCGCAGCTCCTTGAGGCGCGGACACGCGCGACAGAGCTCCAGGAGCCGGTCCGGCGCGACGTTGGCGCGATACAGCTCCAGCGTTTCGAGGCCGCCGTTCGTCTGCTTGACGAAGAACTCGAGCGCCGCGACGGCTGGCGCCGCCCGGCCGCACGCCGATAAATGAATGACGCCCTTGCCGAACACCTTGCCGAGCGTCGCGATCGTTAATGAAGACGCCGCGCACTCCGTGGGCTGCTCGTCGGGCTCCCAGGCGAGCGTCTCCCCGTCTGCCCACCGTGGATAAAAACCAAAGCGGCGGACGGCGCCCGGCCGCCGCGCGATGGTCCGCTGGACGGCGTCGCGCTCGAACTTGGACGCGGCCCGGAGCGCCAGGAAGGGCGCGCGGTCGGGCACGTACTTGGCAACGTGCCCACGGATGTCGTCGGGCACCGAGGGGCCGCTGCCCATGGCTGTCTTCTCCTTTTTTTACACAGCAAAGGTTCCAGGTAGCTAGGCGGCCTAGCTCTAAGCAAAGCAAAGGTTGTGCTTAGATGCTTTGTAGAGGGCTGCCGAACAGGGGGCTGCCGAAAATCGATGCCGTTCCAAGGTACAGTGTGCGCAACGTGCAGATGGCTGCCCTGGCTTGCTGGCGCTCACCGCTTTTGCATTCGCATCGCATTGATTGTGCTGGACTTCAACACAGTCCCAGAAGACGAAGAACCAGGCCCTCTGGAAACGGACTAGAGCCGCGCGGCGCAAGGCCAAGGCCGCGCAGTTCAATTCACAGAAAGTCGAGGACTCCAACGTCACACCGCCGCCGGCGCCGTCCCCAGCGAAGATGGACCCGAAGACGGCGCGCGCCATTCTAGACGCGGCCTTCGCCCAGTTCAAGGCCAACAAGGACTCTTTAACAAAAACGATCCAAGATATTGAAAATGCGCCGGGCGACGCGTCCTCGAAGCAGATGCAGAAGATGATGCAACTGCTCCCGAAGGTCCAGCAGCTCATGGCGCCGGCGCTGACGGAGCACGGCTTCAAGGCCGACGAATTGATGAGCGTGGTCATGAAAATCCAGGCCTGCGCCGCCGACGACCCGACGATCGCGGCGGACACGATGAAGCTCATGAAGGCGGCGCAGGGGGACATCTCGGGGCTGGTCTAAGTTTTTAGTTATCCTTCCCCGGCTTCCAGGGCTCCCGCGCTTCGGTAATCCCGTGTGAGAGGGAGAGTCGCTTATTGAACCCACCTCCAGTACGACCCCGAGCGCTTCGAGAGAGAGAGAGAGAGAGAGAGAGAGAGTCGTTCATGACAGGTAGTACACCCCGCGTCCACTATCGTGTGTGTGTGACCTTTGATGAACTTGTGAATTTTAGGCGGCGGCGCTTGCAGTGTGTGAACGATGATTCGACCAGTGATGCATATGGCTATACGTGCTCGTCGGTTTACGACAGTTATCCTTATCTTTGTGGATTCTACGACGACGAGGATTTCACGGCGAGCGAGCAGTGTTGCGCGTGCGGCGGCGGTGAGGGCACGTTCGCGCCGACGGTGACGCCCAAGCCGACGGCCGATCCGACGCCTAGGCCTACCGCTGCACCAACGCTTAGACCTACGCCCGCGCCGACGGCGACGTTCGCGCCCACGTCGCCGACTGCCCGACGCCCTAAGGGCCCACCTTGCGCCGTCGTCACCGTAGTCGGCGTCGCCCAACGCAGCTTTACTCTCCCTCAGCTTGTCCTCGTTGTCGTCGCGCACTTTCTCGAGTTCATGCAACGCGTCCTCCAGCGCCTCCAGCTTTTTCCGTTTTGATGAAGACAGGTAGCTTTCTTCACTACTCTTCGCATCGAGAGGGAGGCATCGAGAAGCAGGCAGGCTAGAGTGCCCATTCGTCCCGAGCATGGGTCCAACTGTCGCTACGCGGTGGTTTCGTGGTTTAAGAGAGTCGTCTTTTTAAAATCCTAGTATGTCAACCGGCTAGATAAATCGAGGGCGTCGTCGTCTTTGCGAGCCTATTGCGCAGATCTGGGCATCCCGCACGCCTGGACGGACACATTCGCGCATCACTGTCGCCGTTCGCCGCGCCAGCCGCCGCGAGAAGCCCGCTGCCGCGCAGACAAAGCTATCCCAAGCAGGGGTCGCCACTCGCCGCGCCAGCCGCCACGAGGACGCCCGCATCTCCGAGAGCAACCATGGCCAGCGAGGCCGAGACCGCCAACACAACGGCGACGGAGGCCGACCTCGCGCGCGTGCTGACGCGACAAGACGAGCCCGAGGACCGAAGCGACGAGATCCGACAACTGCGCGAGGAGAATGCAAGGTTGAGAAAATGGGACGAGCTGACAAGGGAGATCGATCGGGACGAACGCAATGAAAAGGACAGCAAACATTATGCGCAAGCTTTGGTACAACATGCGAGGCAACAACGCGCGGCGAGAGAAGCGCGGGAAGCGAGGGAAGCCGAGAAGGAGTTCAAGGCCGCCGAAGCAGCTTCGTCACTGTGTATCACGGAGCGCGGCGCGGGCCCGCACGATGCGTTCGTCCGGGCCGTGATCAAGGGCGATAATCCAAAAATCGCAAGGGCACCGAAGAAGAATCCTACGGTGGATATGAGTGAAGCGGAGAAGGCGCGGAAGGACGGGAACACGGCCATAGCCTTAGGGAACTACCGGAGGGCCTTCTGGCGCTATGCTGATGGGTTGAAGGCTATTCGATATGCAGATAACGACGACGAGGCCTCGTCCCTACGAGCGACTTTATATGCGAACCGAGCCCAAGCCGGGTTGCATCTGGGCTTCCACCAGGCGGCGTGTAGGGATGCCGCCGCTTCTCTCGTGGAAGATCCTTCCCGATTAAAGTGCTGGCACCGCCTGGGCACGGCGCTGTTCAACACCGGCGACCACGCCCTGGCCTTGGATGCGTGCCTGCGGGGTTTGGCGCTCAAGCCGGACCACGCGCCGCTGCGCGCTTTGGAGCTCAAGGCGTCCGCGGCGAAAGCGGCGGACGACGCGGCGACGGCGGCCGCGGCGCCTCCAGTACCTGCGCCGGCGCCGGCGCCCGTCGTGGAGCCGCCGCCGCCGCCGCCGCCGCCGAAGGCGTTCGAGCATAGTGCGCGCAAGCCGGTGGCCGTGAAGGCCTAGTATCTAATGTTGCCCGTTTTCCTAATAATCCACGACCGTGACCTACACACTGGCGCCAATGGCATTTATAATGGCACAACAAATACTTAAGGTTGTTGAAATTGTAATGATGATGAGGCCTAATCAAGGCAAGGGATATTCCCTAGTTTCCTTTCGACTCGGACACGCCCTCGTCCTCCTTGGACTCGGCGACGCCCGTGTCCTTCGCATCGGCGTCGCTCGCCATGAGGCACGAATATTTGGCATAAATGGGCATGTGATCGCTCCACTGGCGATAAAGCTCCTCCCTGACTATCGTCCGTAGCCCCAAAGGGACTCCATTTAAGTCTACGATTGCCGCATCTCCGCCGTAAACAATTCGGTGCATAATCGCACAAAGGTCACCGGCCATCAGGTTTGGCGCTTTGTCCTTCATCTCGTTGTACGCCGCATCAACTTCGGGGACGTCGAGCACGCCGCCTTCGACTTGGCCACGATTGCTAGTGTAGACCCCGTCATACACATGGCCGTCTGCACCGTTTCCACAGAAGCGGTACATATTCGTAAATTTCGAATTGTCGAGAGCGCTAACAAAGTCGCCGAGTCCGGCTTCCTGGAACTCGGACACGACGAGGGTCGGAGAAGCATTGAAGTCGCCCACGATAATCACGGTGACCGTCCCGCGCTGCTGCCGCTGAAGCTCCACAACAGCGCGCCCAAGGACTCGCACGTCTTCCCTTGTCCTGGTGGTGTCGTTGTTTTGGACGGCCTTCAGATGCACGCTAACGATGAGGAGGCGTTCTCCGGTCGGCACACCGGGACGGCGTACATCGAAGACGCACCAGCTCGGCGGCCGGTGGAAGCGTTCACTACTACTATCAACTACACAGAGCAGACTGGGGCCGTCAACAAGACTGAAGGCATCCTCACGCCATGCAAACACGTGACTCTCGCCCATATCCACTTTTCCTTCATATTTAGGCACCTCTCTACTCTCAGCACGCCATTGATCACCATCCGAATTTTCCACCAAATTCCGCAGCAACTCATCGAGAAACGTTCCGTTTTTGACGCAGCGGCGCGCGTTGCCGTTAACTTTACCTTTGTTGCGGAGAGCCGCCCCTGGCGCCTCCTGTACGACAAACATGTCGGCCTCTTCTCTCACAACTAATCGGGCAAAGTTCTTCGCTTTATCGCGCAGAACGCCCTCGAAGATACTGTCACTGTAGTCCAAAGGGTTCATCAGCTTAATGTTACACGAGACGATTTTCTTTGACGTCGCCCGGAACGCGCGAAGTGTGCGCTCGAGCAATTTACCACTTTGCGGGGGCGTTTCATCTACGAGTTTATATAAGTTTTCCACCGTCACAAGTTTTTTGCCCGGCTTCGGCCACAATTGCACTTGGCGCAGTGTAGCATCTAGCGAGTCGTTACCTTGGCTATCCAGTTTACGTAAGGTCTCGGGTCCGAATCCCTTGAGGTCCTTTGCACGGCTATGTCTGTGCACAACGTTACCCTTGTCTTTTGATAACTCCGCCCTTTGCTCCCAGTACCGCCGCCGGATAGAACCCGGCGGTAGTTGTGCAACAGCTATTATCCCTGGATTCAGTTGGCTCCGTGCGGAATTGGCATAATTTCCGCTGCCAAAGGCCAGTCCGCGGTACAATTCTACCGCGCGGCCGAGGCGCGTGTCAAGCTTATTGTTCGCTTCCGCCTCGCACCATTGCGCAATTTCGTTGTCGTTATCGAATGTCTGTGCCTCGCGACCCCACTCCCACGCTTCCTCAAGCCGATCAGCATTGAGGAACGCCAACGCGAATCTTGCGCACACCTCGGCTACTTTTTGTTTGTTATTGTCAGCATTAATGTCAACGTCCCGTAGCGCCTCGCTTAGCCTAGCAACGCTGTCCACGATGAACCACGCGTCCGCGCGCGCCGCGACCACACAAGCACCACCACCCTGGAGCCATGACGTCGGCTTTGGCAACGAATCCATCTCCACACCGCCGTTCTCCGCTGAGAGACCAGCACGCACGTCAATGCACACCGCAGCTGTGCAACCAGGCGCCTACACCACCCTTTTGGCCAGACTCGGCCTGCTTGCTAGTGTCTTACAGGCCGCTAGCGCGCGGCCTGCTTGCTAGTGTCTTACAGCACGCTAGGTCCGCAAAGCTGCGCCTTTGCAGTTTTGGGGCCGTGCTGGGTTAGGATCCGGCGCAAGCCATTTTCGGCATTCGTTTTGGGCTCCTTTTGACCTGCGCAGTGTAAGCGACACGTATCGGCGTTCGTGGAGCAACACCTCCCAGCAGCGCCGTCGAAGCAGCGCGGCGCGCCGACGTCAAGAAATAAGGCAAGGCAGCGCGCAGCATCGAAATTAAAACACAGCGCAGCGCGCAGCACCAGTACCTAGAAAAATATGATGGCGTTCGTCGACAAATACGCCACGGCCTTGCTGGCCGGCGCCGTGACGATTATCGCGATCCTATGCGGGAAGCTCTACGACTATAAGACGCGCCTCGACGCGGCCGAGGCCAAGGCCGGCGACTACGACGCCCTGAACCGGAGACTGACGGAGGCCAAGTCGCTCTACTACCAGCGGGAACGGACCGTAGCCATGGCGCAGAAGGAGCTCGTCGAGTCGGCGAGGAAGCGCAAGGCCGCCGAGGCCAAGGCCGAGAAGCTGCTGCAGGAGCGCGACGCGGCGCGCGAGCTGAGCAAGGACTTCGCGGCCACCACCCGCGTCGTCGCGGCGATGGAGACCACGACGGCGCGAATGTCGCGCGAACTCGAGGAGGCGGCGCGCAACCAAAAGAAGGCGGAGGCGGCCGTGCACAAGCTGCGCCAGGAGCGCGACGGCAAGGCGACCGCCGAGCGCGAGCTCCAGAGCAAGCTCGACGAGGCGCAGTCGCGCGTCGAGTCGGAGGCGTCGCGCGCCGAGGCGACCATCGAGGAGTACAAGGAGGCTCTCAAACTGGCCGCGGCCGGCGAGGTCGAGAAGATGAGGGATGAGCTCGAATGTATGCGCGAAGAGCTCGAGGAGGCCAAGAGGGATAGGGAGTTAGCGATCAACTTCGCCGGCGGTGCTGCTGATGATGTCGCGAAGGCGGCCGCCGAGGAGGCCGAAGCGCTGCGCGAGAAGGCCGCCGCGGCGCGCGAGCGCGCGGCCCAGACGCGCGTCGCGACGCAACTCCGCGCGGTTGTGTCCGATTCCCTCAACATCCGCGTCCGCGACGCGACGGGCGAGGAGACGTTCTTCAAGATCAAGAAGACGACGAAGATGTTCAAAGTGTTCAACGCGTGGTGTACACGCAAAGGCCAGCCTGTGACGGCGTACCGCTTCCTCTTCGACGGCCAGCGCGTTGACGGCGAGCAGACGGCCGAGGACATCGACATGGAGGACGGGGATCAGATCGACTGTGTCACCGACTTGCTGATGATCACAATCAAGTGGGCGCCGTCCGACGCGACGCGCCCGTTGACGATCCCGGCTACGTCTACGGTGGCTGATTTGCGCACGGCGTTAGGCATCGGTGCCGGGCCGCGCTTCATCTTCATGGGGAGAGTGCTTGACGACGACGCCAAGACACTCGTGGAGTACGGCGTCGAGACGGGTCTCACGATCATCGCTCAGGGGCGGCCGGAGCACTTGCCCGCGGCCTAGACTCGCCGGCCGGCGCGCAGTCGGCGTATTAGGCCTAAGTGAAATTTGTGTTAGCCGAGGGCAGTGATAAAACATACTTGTTAGAACAACTACTGAATCCCCGGGACGCGCCCCGGCGCCGGAGCGCTGCCGAAGCGCGCCTCGACGCCCGGCAGCACCCAGCGCACGTCGGGAACGAGCCAGCACAGCAAGAGCCGATACAGCACACTCACGAGGACGTCGTCGCGCGGCGGCACGAGTTGGGCCGACGTGACCGTCGTCCGCGGGTCGTGGTTCCGCGCGTGCGGGTTCGCCACGGCGAGCGCCGCCGCGGAGCCCGCCGTGATCACCGGAAAGTCGACGTCCGATGGCACGCGCGCGGCCTGCACGTTCTTCGGATCCACAACAAGTAACGCGGCGCCGCCGTCGCTCTTCGCCCGCGCGACGAGCTCGCGGATGCGCGCGTTCCTTCGGCGGCGACTGTCGTCTTCAGCGAAGGCAGCAACAAGTAACTTGTGGCGCACGGCCATGCGATCCGCGACCTCGTTCTCCTCCTCCGTGCGCCGCCTTCTTAAGGCCGCGAGCGTTTTGCGAGTCTTCATGCGTGGTTTTGAGGAAGCATCTCCATTACTATCGAAGGCCGTCCCTCCCCCAACAATGGCGCCCGAGAACAGTCTAGGCTCGAGGGGCCACCGCGCCTGTCTCGCTTGCTTCGACGCGCGCACGGCATACGCGCCGCCCAGCGCGTAGGTCCCGCCCGACAGCTCCAGGACTCGTGCGGACGCGTCGAAGTCGGGCACCCAGATGCCGTTGCCCGGTTGCGTGGAGTGGCAGGACTGGCGGTTGTCTATTAATACACCGCGCCGCAACGGCGAGAAGATGGTCAGAGCTTTCCCGGAAGAGGGCTGGTCCGCTTCGATCTTGTCGAAGAGGTTTGAACCGGCCGCTTCCTCGAGCAGCCTCACCACGTTCGCCGCGTAGCCCGCGGACGCGGCCGTCGACACGCTCTGGCGGCAGCCCGGTAACGCGTGCAGTACTTTAAGTACTTGCGCCGCGTTCGGCCTTATCGTTGAGATGAAGTGCAGCGCGTCGTCGTCGACGTGCTCGCATTCACTGGAAGACAGGCGCAAGATTTGCATGGCCTGGTCCGCGCGCCACTTGTTGTCGATGCGCTCGGATGAGATTAACGTTTCATCTAAATCCCAGACGACGTGCAGCGGGTAGGCCGTGTTATGTAAAGCGACGCAGCCGACGTAGCCGACGGTGCCGCCCGCGAGGCGCGATGCTGCCTTACGAAACATCTTACGTCGCGTCGGCTGCGCTTTGCGACGCGTATGGTGCAGGTGGTGATCTCGGGTGGCCAATGCGCCGCCACTCGCAATGCAAGCAGTGAAATCGATGCGCCCTCAGCTAAGGCTGCCAGAGGAGGGTGCGAATCAGTGAGGCCGGCCTCTGAGGTGCAGCTATACGGCCACTACCGGCGCCGCGCCGTCGAGCTGGCATGCGCAATTCGGGTTTGCGCAGGCATCGTCGCGCGGCACCAGGCGTCTTCTTCAGAGCAGATATATGTGCGAGGAGTCCCGTAATTCAAAACAGGGCTCCTTCCTCTCGGACGGAAAAACCCGTGCCTGTCGATAATAGCTCGAGACTACACGCCATACGCGACGCAAAGCCATCACTGGACAGCGCACGTAGCGGCATAGCACTGCCTGACAGCCATCATCGCGACAAACAAGCAATTTTGGTTCAAAACGGCTCTCCTGGCGTGAACTGAGAGCAGTGCAAGCATCTCAGTCCGCAGCACGCCATCGACGCGCATCAACACCAATGGCCGACACCATGGACATCCCAAGGGAAGAGGTCCTGTTAGGACGCTGCTGCGAGTGCGGCATCGGCCTCGATCCGCGGACGCACCCGACGATGACGTGCGTCAATTGCCTGCAGGCGCGCGCGGACATCGCCGAGGGCGTCTGCCCGAATGGGCAATTATTCAAATGTAGACGGTGTCAACGGTACTGTGGGGGTGCTACTACCTATGTGGCCTGCGAGCCGGAATCCAGGGAACTCATGGCCATATGCCTGAAGCGCGTGAGAGGCTTGAAAAGAGTTAGGGTGGCGGACGCGGCCTGGATCTGGACGGAACCCCACTCCATGAGACTGAAAGTTAGATTGACCATCCAGAAGGAGGTAGCACCAGGAGCTATACTACAGAAGCCTTTAGATTGCGAGTTTGTGGTCCGGAATCAGCAGTGCACGGACTGCCGCCAGCAGTTCGAGAACTTCGCCTGGACGGCGGCGGTGCAGGTGCGGCAGCGCGTCAGCCACAAGCGGACCTTCTTCTACCTCGAGCAGGCGATTCTCAAGAAGAACGCGCAGGCGGCTGCGGTCAAGATCGAACAGTTCCGCGACGGGTTGGACTTCTTCTTCCGCCAGCGTAATGATGCGGTGCGCTTCGTGCAGTTCCTGAAGGATTGTGTCCCGTGCCGCGTCAAGGAGACGAAAAAACTGGTTTCCGCTGGTGCGATCTCGGCGTCCCGCGGTGCTGCGGCGCCTTCACGCCATCGACGCGACTCGTGTTCATCAGACGAGGTCGTGGGTGGTTTCTTTTTCGAGTTTGAGGCCATTCGGACCGCGTCGCGAGACCGCGATGCCCCGCGCAGATCCAAAGTCGAACCTGTTCAACCACCAGTACACGTCTCTGGTTACCTTGGCCGAGGCCTGCAAGGAGGACCTTGTGGTCGTTGACTCTAGAACAGCGTCTCGGCTCGGTTCGTTGCCGCGCTTGCTATTGGTGCGGTCCGTGAACGCGGTGGTCCGGTTAGTAGATCCGCAGACGGGTCGCATCGCGGAATTGCACACGGAGGGCTACTTCAAGGCGCCGCCGTCCGTTCGTTTCGGTGTCCTTTGTTCTTCTCATGCGGGGCACCGAGCACGCCGTCGGTGGTCGATGGCTTGCCGGTCGCCGCCTGCTCGACGCCGCGGTGCGACTACACTCCACCAGCACGCCATCGCCGCGACTCACCACAAATCACACAGGTCGCCCTCTCCGCGTCGCAGCTCGAGCCCTTCGTCGTGCTAGACGTCGAACGAGTAGAAACGCCGAAAGTAACACAACCGCCGGAGAAGAAGGCGTCTTCCAAAAAACGAAGAAGGCAGGAGGCGCCGACTGGTCCTCGAGTGATGAAGGGATTTCTGGCAGACGTGACGCTCGCGCGGGAGCGCGATTTAGGTGTCAACGACGACCAGATCACGTGTAGGACGCATCTCGGTGCGTTGCTGCGGTGCGGCGACCGCGTGCTGGGCTACGACGTGCGAGCCGCGAACTTAGCGTCGTCCGTCGACGGTCTCGGCGGAAATGAACCAGATGTGGTCTTAGTGAGGAAATGTAGAAAACAGGACCCCGACGGTCCCACACCGAAGCGCCACTGGAAATTAGATACGATGGAAGCGGATGAAGTTCACGATGAGGCGGACCATACGGACGACCGGGAAATCTTCCTGTCGCAGCTCGAGACGGACCGCGAGATGCGGTCGCGCGTGAACCTGTATAAAGATGGAGATCACGTAGACGACGACGACGAAGAAGGTGTTAGGTTGGAGGAGCTGCTGGACGAGATGAAGGTCGAGGACGAGGTCGAGGAGTGTGCCGAGGACTCGGTGCTGGAAGGAGTGGTGGTGCGGGGGTCGGGTAAGTCGTAGGGTTCGTGTATTTCTTGTTTCGGATCCGTGCTTGTCTGTTGCGAGCTGTCTTTGGGAGCTGTCTTGCCTGCCTCGCGCGTCGCGGCTAGTGATTTTTTGCTCTTTTCCCCTGCAGCTTCCTGTATGTGTGAACAGAGACTCCACGGAGAGCTGATACCTTGCTTCGAAGCCTCTTCTAGCGCGGCGAAATGTGGGCTGGCGGCGGCCTCGAGCTGACTCGAAGCCGGTCTATATCCAGCTGTCTGGGTGCGAAAGGCATTGATAGCAGGTGCAAAGTCGTCTGACACCATCAGCTACACCTCAACGCACTACGTACCAATTTGCGCCAGCAAAAACAAGCAAAAATGACGTCAATTAGGAGAACAGCCGTGGCGGCGCTGCTCCTTGCCACCACGACCGCATTCGTGAGCAAACCCGTTTCCAAACCCCAGTTGCGCCCCGCACGCCAGCCGACGCGCGTCGCACCAAGCGCAGCCCTGCCGCAAGTGGTCGCCACCGCGGTCGCCGCGATTCCGAAGGCGGTATGCGCGCTGAAGCTGCCGACCATCAGACAACTGGCCGCGGCGCCCGCCCTCTACGCGCTGATGTCGATCAACGAGTATTTTACCCATAAATACTACCAGCACGCGGAGTTCAACACGAGCCCGTGGTTCCAATGGTTGGCCCGGACGTTTGTCTACGGCCCCCTCGGCAAGAAAGTCCCGAAGACGCGGGGCGGCGGCCACGTCGAGCACCACGCCGAGACCTTAGATGACATGACGCTCAAGACCGACGCGAAGTGGCGATCCACGAAGGTCGCGAAGTCGCTCGACGATGATTTGTACCGAGGCACGGCCTTCACGTGGACGGTGACGGGCATCATGACCTTCCAGATGCTCTGGACGACGATCCCGACTTTTTGGTTGATGGGTTATAAACTAAAGCACACGTTCATGTGCCTCGCGCCCGGGATGCTGTTGCACGCGGCGGTCTGGAACGCCTTACATCCGAACATGCATTCGTTGCCGGACATCCCCATCTCCGACGGCGTGCCGTCGTCGTGGCTCGCCTGGGCGCGGTCGTCGCGGTTCTTCAAATTCCTGTACGTGAATCATGAAGGGCACCACGTCATCGGCGGCAAGGGCAACTACAACGTGTGCTGCCCGCTCACCGATCATTTAGTGGGCACGTTCATCCCCGAGGCGCAGTGGCGGCCGCGCGCGCGCTCTACTTATGCTTCTTGGCACGGCGAGGAATTGAGTGTTGAACAGCAGATCAAAAATCACGTCGCGCGCGAATCTTTTGGTTTGGGCGAGGTGAAGATTGCGCCAGGGGCCAAGAAGGGCGACGGAGGCGGCGCAGAGGGCTGGGTCGAGAAAGCCGAGGTCGTCCTCGCGTAGCTGCCGATCGTTCGTTACTGTTTGTCTAAATATCTTTCGACTATAGTTGCTCGATGTCGAAGCTCTCCGCGGCCCCGGCCGCCTACTACTCTTTCTACTCCCCGCGAAGGCGTCGGCCGGGACCCGAATTTGCCAGGCAAACAGGCAGGGCAAACGCTTTGATCTGCGGGACAGTGCGCATCGCGACTCGAACAAAGCTCGCTCCCGCGTCCGCCGTCGACTTTGCAAGGACTTCATCTACACACACTTGCAATCGCAACCTTCAAACGCGTTTTGCGGCGGAGTTCGAGTGGGCTGGCCTCGCTTTGGTGCAGCGCGCAAAGGCGCTCGTGGCTCGAGTGAGCTATCCTCGCGCGTCTCGGCCCCGCGGATATCGCTCGATCGCGAGGGAGAGCTGAGCGCGCCCACGATCGTCCCACAATTAAGAACGCTGCAACGACGCGTCACGCGTCGACGACTCGACGCCGCGTCAGGACCGCGACCCGTCGGACCCTCTGATCGGCACCTACCCGCAGATTATCGTCTGCCGACCTTCTCGCCGCAACTTGCGCGGCGCCAAGGCCTAGACGAGCAGCCCGGCGGTGACACTTCCCACGCCGTCGATCTCTCTTCTTCTCTCTTCCCTTCCACGCGAAACTCCCGCCCTCCACGACCTCTTTTCTTTCCCCACGCGCCTTTTCATAACGAACAACACTTACACCACTACTAGTACGCAGCCGCCCACCGCGTCGTTGCCATGGGAGACGTCACAAGCGAAAGCCCGATCGAAGCATACGAGAACGCGTCCACCTTGACGGGTAGTACAATCTCAAAAAGCGACGCCGCGGGATCCGGGCCGACAACGAAGCGCGCCATTGATGCCGGGAGCGGCCTCGACGTCGCGGCGGCGGCGTCGGCGTTGAGCACGGACGCCACGACGGTGGCGCCCGGCGCGAGGCCCGCGTAGTACAGCGAAACGGTGATATTGTCCGCGATCCCTCGCGACGTCGGATTCACGAGCCCAACAATCGCTCGCAGCGGCTCCGACGGGTCCGCAGTCACGTGTGCCACGGCCTCCAAGAATCGCGCGGTCGGCCGCCGCAGGTGGAGCATTCTACCCATGCCGAGCAGCCGCGTCCGATGCGCTCGGAAGAAGCCCGTCCAGCGCGTCACCGAGGCCTCGAGCGCCGCCGCGTCTTTATGGAGGGGATCCCACAGCTGGACGGCGTGGAAGAACGGCTGCGTCCCGAAGAGGTAGAACCCGCCCAGCACGAAATCCACGCATCTCACGAGATCCGCCTGCAGCGGGTCGTCCGTGCATCTTCCCACCAAATCATCCACCGTATATTGCCCAGAAGTCGGCACGCGGTCGAACGTCGAGTCGTAGGCGTACATGCGTCCCAGCGTCGACCACTCGACGACGTTGTCTATGTGGAAAATGGCCTCGTCCGTGTCGGCCGCGTTCCAGCGGTTGGCCCCGGAAAAGACGTAGGCGTCCGCGCCCGTCTGGTAGAGCCCGCGCGCCTTCAGTTGATTGTTAAAACGCTGCGTCGCCTTGAGCTGCGCGTCGAAGCTGTTCGCGACGCCGTGGTGGGAATGCGTTGGATCACTACAACTCGCCCCTTCGAACTGGCCGTCCGTCTCGACGCCGTAGAAGCCCACCTTCGCCGCAAACGCCAAAACGCGCTGGCGATACGACGCGTGCCAGTCCGTCGCGAAGCAGGCCGTCGGGCCGCGCGAGCCGTCCCGGTTCAGAATTTTGGCATCTTCCGGAATGGGGTCCATGCCCCAGCCGTTGCCCTGCATCAAGGTATAGGCGGACAACTCTATGTTTTTGGAGCGAGCGTAGCGCACTTCATTCGCGAGCCACGCCGTGAAATTCGCGTCCTCCGTTTGTGCCGAGCAAAAAGCACACCAACCCTCGGCACCAAAACCAATGATGCCGAGCTCGTGGCCCGTCTTTGCGGCTTGATCCACGATGCGTCGCAAAGCTGAGAGGTCGGACAACATAAAATTCACGGGGGCCTCGGCGAGCTGCGGCGCGAGCGCCTGCGGGGAAACGAACCCGTGAGGAGGTCGCGTCGATGGCGTGGGGCGCCGGCGCTCGCCTTGAGGGTCTCGCGCACGCCGAGGCCCTGGCGTTCACTCTCGTCCGAATCGTGGAGCACGACCCGCAGCGACGACGAGCTCCTCGACGACCCGGGCGCGAGGACCCAGCCCGGGCCTGTGCCCCCCCCGAAGCGCACGTCCCGCGTGTACCCGGCCACAAGGTATGTATAAGCCGTGTGGGGCACATGTAATTGTGTATCGTCGCAGCACTGGTCGTAGTGGGGGTCGGCGTACCAGTACCGCGGCGACTCCTGGAGGAGCGACTTCGGCACGGCGGGCACCTGCTGGTCATTTGGCACTGGTGCGTTGTTCCAGTGCTCGGCCAGCGCCGTGATTCTTTGGGGTGAGAAGTTTTGCGCTCTGAACAACTCCACGACGAGCGAATCGACAGTTATTGTATCAGAGCCGTCGTTTCGAATCGAGACTAGCTTCCGATACGCTGGCACGCCGTCGTACATCTCGTAGTGGACGAAGACGCGCACATTCTGTAAAGAAGCGTGCGCGAACTCGACGGTTAAGCGGAGTCCTTTCGGCGGCCACGGTATCGATGGCGCGCCGGACCGCGCGCGCCATTCAAAACCTTTGGACGGTTTCGAGAGCGTGTAGTTGCGGTAGGCGAACGCATCCGGGTCCTTCGCGAGCGGCCAGCGCTCGGCGTACCAGAACTCGTAGTGGTTCTCCGGCTGGCCGAGGCAGCCACCGATATTAAACCGCTGGCCGTTTATCGTAAGATTCGCTTCCGGTGACAGCGCCCGGAAGAAGGACCGGTCGCCCCGTCTCAGGTCGGTCGTGCAGAAGTAGCCTCCCGGCTGCGCCGCGAAGGCGCGCTCGATCAGCCCGTTCGTGAGCCTGAGACCGCTCGCAGTTTTGAGCAGTCGCGTTTTCGAGTCCTGTCTGTGCACGAGCCAGTCCTTTTGCTGCGAGACCGCGGCGGCGGTCGCGAGGAGTGCTGCGATGCGGAGCATCATCCTGTCTGTGCAGCACTGCGTACGCGCGCGGCACTGCTCAAGCCAGTGCTTGTAGTTATTGGAAATGCGCGACGACGGCGTGGCACAAACGAACACAGTGCTGTGGCTATTGTGTTGTAGCGCGGCGACGGCGCGTGAGCGCAAACTGACACCAGCACGAGGTAAAGCGATTAAAAATAGAATATATCCGAGCACGCGAGCACAGATAGCGGCTTATACGGCTCAATTTGCGCCGATTCCGGTTTGCTGGTAAAACCCGTTTTCCGAGCCCAAAAAAGGAAGCTGCGCCCCGAGGACTTCTATCACGCGTAGAGAGGAGCTCGGGGACGCTACGGGGCCGTAGCATCGCGGCCAGGGCTAGGTGTTTTTTGTGTTTTGGGCTGCCCAACCGGCCGCGCCGCGCAGGGCCTAAACCGCCCGCAGAGCCACCGGGGCTGCCTCGCGGAAGCGCAGGCGGCTTGGTACAAACCAGCACTCGTCGACGTCGAGCGCCGCGCCTCGCGCCGCCCACCGTGCTGTGTGGAAGGCCGCTCCAGAGGAACCGGTGAAAGCTGGACTCCTACCCGTCCTTCGGCCAGGAGGAGCACGCGGAAACCAAGGACTTCCTACGGAAGCAGATCGCCCAGTACGAAGCGAGTCTAAAAATGGACGCGAACGAGGACCTCTACAGCGATTACGACTACGACATCGGCGGCTTCGGGAGCGCCCCGTCGAGCAACCCCTTCCAGCCGAAGACGCCGGGCTTCCCGGCGTCGCGCATGGGCACCGCCAGTCGTTTAAGGACGGCGGGAGGTACGGAAGTCCGGCCGATGACCTCAACAACAGGTTCAGGCTTCTCGAGCAAACCTGGTTCTTCACTGGGAAGGCCGGCGAACTTCGATCCCTTGAATCAGGGGAGAGGGCCCGCGCCTCCTCTCGCGAAGCGCGAAGATAACAGCGCGGAGGACAAGGCGCGCGAATACGAAAAACAAGTTCATGCGCTAGTGGAGGCCTCGGCCGATCTAGCTCTGAAGGGTGATGCGGACGGCGCCCTGGAGAAAGCTAAAGATGCGGGCAAGCGGGAACGAGCGCTCTGCAAGCACCGCGAAGCGAACGGACTCGTGGATCAGATCAACATTGATTTGACGTATGCCGTATGTTTTAACTTGGCGCACGCGTATCATGGGGCCCGGATGCATGATGAAGCACTACACACTTATTCGTTGTTGGTTAAAAATAAACAGTATCCCCAATCAGGAAGACTACGCGTGAACATGGGCAACATCTACTTCGAGCAGCAGAAGTACCAGACGGCCATCAAGATGTACCGCATGGCGCTGGACCAGATCCCGAACACGGGGAAGCACATTCGGTTCAAGATTTTTCGGAATATTGGGAACGCGTTCGTGAAGTTGGGGCAGTTTTCGGACGCGGTGCAGTCGTACGAGACGATCATGGGCGGCGACCCGGACTTCCACACGGGCTTTAACTTGATACTATGCTACTATGCATTGGGTGATGCCGAAAAGATGCGCCGCGGCTTCCAAAAATTAATTTCGATACCTCTGGAGGCGAACGACGACGATGCCGACGACTTGGACCGGGCGCTAGGGTCGGAAAGCAAGGAGGAGTTCAAGGAAGAAACGAAGCACGACAAGGAGACGGCGGCCGCGAAGGATGGACTAAGGCATGAACTCCTCAAAAGGGAGAAGGAAGCGCGGACGTACATGCTGACTGCAGCTAGACTGATCGCGCCCGAACTGAGAATTGACGGCGACGACAGCAAGATGGCGGGCTACCAGTTCTGCATCGAGAGTCTCAAGCAGGACCACGAGTCCGTGTCGTCGGAAATGGAAATTGAAAGGGCTCTCAAATATATGAGGGTCAAGGAGTTCGGGAAGGCCATCGAAGCGTTAAAGGCCTTTGAGAAGCGGGACCAGCACTTGAAGGCCATGGCGGCGACGAATTTGAGTTTTATCTACTTCCTGGAGGGCGACATCCGGAGCGCGGACAAGTACGCGGATTTGGCGTATGAACATGATAGGTACAACGCGCGAGCGCTCGTGAACAAGGGCAACTGTCTGGCCGTGCGCGGTGATTATGATACGGCGAAACAGTTCTACCTGGAAGCGATCGGGGTCGAGGCCGACTGCGTCGAGGCCATCTACGACCTTGGGTTAGTGAATCTCAAAATGGAGCTCTGGGCCGAGGCGCTCCAGGCCTTCGAGAAGCTGCATCAGGTCGTGCCGAACAACGCGGAGGTCATTTACCAGATCGCGGCGCTCCATGAAGCCCAGGGCCAGGTCGACGTGGCTCTCAAATGGTACAACATCCTGATCACGCGCGTGCCGTCCGATCCAGGAGTACTGTTGAGGATGGGCCAGTTGTGTAATCGCAATGATGATGAAGCGCAGGCTTTTCATTTTCATCTTGAATCGTACAGACATTATCCCGTGTCCCTGGACGTCATCAGTTGGCTGGGGGTCTGGTACGTCAAGTCCGAAATGTACGAAAAAGCTATTCATTTTTTTGAACGAGCCGCCCAGATCCAGCCGAAGGAGGTGAAGTGGAGGTTGATGGTCACGAGTTGTTATCGGAGGATGGGCAACTACCAGCGCGCCTTGGAGCTCTACGAAAAGGTCCACGCGGAACATCCCGAAAATGCGGAGTGCTTGCGCTACCTGGTCGCCATCTGCAAGGACCTGGGCCAGCCCTGCGACCACTACCAGGCGAAGCTGTCGCGATTGGACCAACGGACGCAACAGCAGTCGCAAGGGCAGCTCACAAGGGCCGCGCCGCAACGGGATCGAACGCCGCCGCGACCGTACTCGCCCGAAAGGCGCGCGTCGCCGCCCCAACAACAACACCTAGCAGCACCTAAAGCAAGGGGTTTGGCCGACCAGAACCCGGAGCGGCCGCGGACGGCGGCTAAAAGACCGGACGAGGACGAGTTCGACGACGCGGACGTCGGCGAGATGCTGCCGGGCATGTAGGTCTTCCCATCCCTGGACTAAATCACAACAGACTTACACTGCTATTTTTGCAGAGCTTCGCGTCGGCGGGGCGTTGGTCGGGGTACATTCTAGGGGTACATCCCGTCAGGGTGAGGCCGAGCTCGTGGCCGAGCACGTGGCAAACTCGTCCGTGCAGCCCTGGAGCTAAATGCCCGTCGTCGCGCGCTCCGACGCCGTCGCGACGACGACGTCCCTCTTCAGCCCGAGCCGCGCGTCGAATTTCTCGTCCGTATACGGCGCCGAGGTCAGGACGTAGGCCGGGTCGACGCCGGCCGCGAGACACGCCTCGACGCGCGGGCGGTAGCGCCGCTCGAGGCTGTAGCTCGGGATGGCGGGAATTCTGATGATGTGGTCGCGAAGTTCTGATGAAGAGAGGCCCGTCGCCCGTAGCAAGTAGTCGAGCTTCGGCTTTAAATTATCATCGACGCTGAGGTACAATAAAGGCGGACTCGCCACGACGACCCTCGCCAACTGCTTCTCATCCAAACCGAGGCGCCGCTCCAGCCAGGCGCAGTTCGACTCCATGCGCTCTATCCTTAACCCCAGCAGCGTCGGATACGCCACGACCATCTTCCTCAGTCCCGCGTCGCCCAAGTCGAGCCGCCTCTGGAGCCAGGCGAGGGTCGGCGCGACGTTGTCCACAACACTTAAACCCAGCAGGGGCGGGAGCGCCAGGACCATCCTCTTCAGCCCCGCGTCGCTGAGTTCGAGGCGCGTCCGTAACCACCCGAGCGTCGGCTTCATGTTGTCGTCGACGCTGTAGCCCAGCAGCGACTGGGACGTTAGAATCATCTTCTTGAGTTGCGCATCGTCCAGGTCGAGGCGCGTCTGGAGCCAGTCGAGCTTCGGCGCCAGGTTGTCCTCGACGCGGTAGCCCAGCAGAGCCGGAAACGGCACCACCACCTTCTTCAGCTGCGCCGCGTCCAGGTCGAGGCGTCGCTGGAGCCAGTCGAGCTTCGGCTCCATGGTGTCCTCGACGCTGTACCCCAGCAGTGGCGGAAGCCTCAGAACCATCTTCCTCAACTGCGCCGCGTCCAGACCGAGGCGGCGCTGGAGCCAGTCGAGCGTCGGCGCCAGGGTCTCCTCGACGCCTAGATTCAGCAACGACGGATGCGTCACAACCATCCTCTTCAGTTGCCCCGCGTCCAGCTCGAGGCGCGTCTGGAACCAATCCAGCTTCGGCGCGACGGCAGCTCTCGCTCCCACGAGCAGATGCCGCGCCACCCTTTCCAGCTCCGCCTTAGACAAGGCGAGCCGCGTCCGTAGCAGGTCGTCCACTTGTGCAGGCTTCGACAGAGTGCCGAACGCCCGGCGTGGTGCGGCGACCGCCGCGTTTTGTCGGGGCCTCGAAACATCGGTGCTAAACGTCCGTCGCGGCGGCGCCGCGACCGGCGGCCGCGCCGCGTCTCGCTCCGCCTCCGCGGCCTCCCGTCGGAGCCGCGCAGCCTCTGCAAACAGCGACGCAGCGTCATCGCCGCCGGGGGCCGCGCGATCGTCGCCGCCCCAGAACGCCTCCTCGTCGGCGCGTCTTCTCGACTCAAAGTCCGCGAGCGCCACGCGCTCCTCCCGCGAGAGCTCGGGATGAAACACGTCGAAGAAGAGCACGACGCGCTCGCGCTCCGAGTCGTTGAAGGCCGCGTGCTCGAAGGACGTCTGCAGCGGCGGCGCGAGCGCGCCGCGGGCCCACTCTATTGGAGACGCTTCCCTGGAAGTCGTGAAGAAGAGGCGGCAGTCCTCGGGCACGGCGACCCCCAGGTGGCACGTCAACAAGAAGTTCACCATGTCCGAGTGGGGCGGCACGTGCGACTGCGGTCCTTGCCGCGCGAAGAAGGCGAGGCGCGTCGCGCCGACGGGGTCTTCACCTGAAACGTGCTCGAGCGCTTTGATCGTTTCCGGGAATTGTTTACGAGCGCCCGGCATAATTTCTCCTTGTTTCGCGATGTCCAAACCGGCGTAGTCGTCTCCATAATCTCCGCCAAAATAAGGTGCAAGTTCCACAGTGTTTGACGCGGCGACGTACTCGGCGGCGATAATATCAGCGTGTGCTTCTAACTCATCGGCCCACGCCGGCCGCGGCCACGCCGGGCGCTCGCTCAGGCCCGGGTAGTCGCCGCGGGCCCGCAACGTCTGGCCCCGCGCGGCGTAGGGCTCGTCGTCGGATTCGGCCCATTTACGGACGAAGGCCTCGAAGCGCTCCGTCGGTGCTGCTGCGAGTAATGATGTTGCGGTCTTCTGCCGCGCGGCGCGCCAGGCGGCGGCCGCGGCCATCGCTTTTTTGCTGCGGTGAGTGCAGGCCAGCGGGCTGCCAGTGAGAGCAGTCTGCAGTGGTCCCCCAATGCTTCGATCCGCCCCCAGCGCTTCACACCACGTCAAATGCTATACGCACGTGTCGAATTATCAGCCCTAGGCTCGACTAGGCCGGTGCAGCGGACTCCGGCGCTTTGAGCCGCATACGCGCTAGCGTACATCGACACTAGGATCAACCCAGCTTTTCACAGGGCTTTGTAGGGCCTGCGTAGCGCGCCAGAGGACCGAGGACCGCACACAAACTTCCTAGGCGTCGCCTACTACTGGCCAAACGCCCTGCGCCCGCCGCCGCGGCCCCTGCGACCGCCGCCCGAGAGCATCTCTGGCAGCACCCAGAGAGGAAATAATCGAAATAATCTCCGGCAGCACCTGAGAGGAGCAGAGGAGAGCCAGTTAAGCGGTCACACGGCACCTCATCATGCCTGGAGCCACCCACAGCCCCATCACCCCCGAACGGCAGGCGGAGCTCCACGAGGCCTGGAATTTAATTGCCGAGAAGAAGGGCGGCCTCCGCAAAAAGGAGGTCTATAAGGTACTTCGAGCGCTGGGCATGGCCCCCACGGACGCCGAGTGGCGCGACCTCTGGACGCGCATGGAGCCGGTCCACGGGAAAGTGGAATATCACCAGTTCTCGCATGTTTTGGAGGAGACCTTGGAGGCGTCATTCAACGTCGATCGCATCAACCAGGCTTTCGAACTGTTCGACACCGATAGGAAGCAGTACTTCGACGCGAACGATCTAGACAGGGTCATGCGGTCGCTCGGGGAACACTTAACGGAGGAGCAGATCAAGGACATGATCGGCGAGGTCGACTGCCAGGGCGACGCGCGGGTCAATCGCGACGAGTTCCTCGAGATGATGTGCAACTTCTAAGAGGGTTTTGTGTACTAGTCGTCGCGTCGACGGCGCAGTGCGACGGCACCGCTCGCGGGGCAGACGCCCGACACCCCAGGGCGTCCCCGGCCCCAAGCACGGATCCGGGGAGCCCGGGATCGGTCCAGAGGCCGCGCGTCACAACGACCCGACTGGTGCGTTCGTGGCGACGAGGCGCCTCATTTGAGCAGCGCGCTCGAATAGCATGGTGCGCTTCGCGCGGCCGGCCCTCTGGGCGCTGCAGGCGCGCGCCGTCGCCGCGACCACCGCCGTCCAGAGACGAGGGGCAGCGCGCGCCGCCGCGGCGTATGACCTCCCGCCGCTCCCTGAGGTGACCTCGGCGTCGCTCGCGAAGCACATCTACTATTCCGGTACGGCGAACTGGCTCCTGCCGGGGCGCGTGTTGCTGGGCGCGAATCCTACGCGCGGGAGCGTGGACGCCGTCGCGCGGAGTTGCGACGCCGCCGTGAGTCTCCAGGAGCCCCACGAGACAAATGCGGTCTACGACCACGCATTCAGCTCATGGACGTCGTATCCGCTTCCTGATTTGGCGCCGGCGCCGAGCCTCGACGCGCTCGACGGGATCGTGCAGAAACTCGCCGCGCGAGTGAGAAATGGAGAGATTGTGTACGTGCACTGCGCCTACGGGAGAGGTAGGACGGGCCTCGTCGCGGCATCATTGTTAGGTGCGCTCTACCCCGACCTGGGCGCCGACGAGGCGCTGGCGCGCGTCGACGCGTACTACCAGACGAGGGGAGAAACCGACGGCGCGACGTCGCCGGAGACGGAGCCGCAGCGGGAGCAAAAACGCCATTTTTGTGGACAATTTGAACCGCGCGGTGCCACGCCACCATCATTTGCCCACCGCCCTTCCGTGAAGTCGCCCCAGATGTTCGGCTGGTTTTTGAGGGATTCCCAGTAGTCGGCGTCCGGCTTCTCGGGGTGCGTCGACTCCTCGGGGTAGTCGTCGTAGGGAAACTCGACGTCGGGCGGGTGCTCGGGGCACGAGCCGTGGTAGCTACAGTGCGTCTCCTCGCACGCCTCGAAGACGCAGTCCCACCACTTGTAATATCTATCGAGACACGCCTCGCGCTCCTCGTTCTCCGATGACGTCTCCTCCGGAAAGGTCGTCATGCAGTATTTTACGGTTTTTGGTAGGCGGCCGCAGCCCGAATACGTGTTCGGCTTCGGGACCAGATGAGCTTTCAAGCAGGCCTGGTAGGGCCCTCCCCTACTGTGCGGGTAGTACGTGTCCTCCTCCCATTGCTGGTAGGGCGTCTTGGCGTAGGGCGTCTCGGCTGCCGCGCGCAGAGGCAGGAGGAGGAGGGTGGCGTGCCGCCGGCGCGGCATGATGGCGTTGGCGTTCCGCCGGCGCGGCATGATGCTGCCAAGGTCTCCTCTTTGTGCACGGTCAACGGCTGCCCGGCGTTTCGTAACGGCTGCCCGGCGTTTCGTATCGACTTGTGTGATGCAAGATCACTGCCTTTTGCTGCACTCGCTGCCGCGCGTCGCAATGGGAGGCGAAACACACCCACTCAAGTTTTTGCTGCTGGCTGGACCCGCACGTAACGCAAGCGGTTTCTTGCTCGCGCTGGTGCTTGTTCAAGGGGTCTTGACGCCTGCTATGGATCCATCGGATGATTCCGCGCGCTGGCTCTCCGGTCCAACACACTGGCACGAGCCCCTGTAGCAGTGGCGAGAAATACGTGCGTGCGTGTTGTCGAAGCCAGTAGGCGCGACTGAGAGTACCTCACAAGTGTCTCAAAGAGTCGCCGCTGCAGCCGCGCCGTTTTCGCTTCATTCCGAGGCGTTGCAAGCCCGCAGTGTCAGACTGTAGGGGCTCCCGCCGCGCGCCAAGCCGAATGAAACTCGTCGGCATGGCCCTCCTGTTGGGCGCATGCCGGGCGCTGCGCCCCGCCGCCCGGCTGACGCGCACGCGCCTCCGCGCGTCGACGACCGTCGCCGAGGACACCGTGCCGCCCGTCACCTTACTAAGTGGTTTTCTGGGAGCCGGCAAGACGTCGATGCTCACGTCCATTTTACAGAACCGAGAAGACCTGAAAGTAGCGGTGGTCGTGAATGATGTGGCCGCGGTGAATGTGGATGGATCTATTGTGAAAAGAGAGTTAGTAGAAACGGACGGCGAGCCCGTCGAACTGTTAGAACTACAGAACGGGTGTGTCTGCTGCGGTCCCGAAGCGGGCGAACTCGCGCAGAGCATAAGAGGCATGGTGAAGGGGCGAGGCTTCGACCACGTCGTCGTCGAACTGAGCGGCGTCGCGGACCCGTCGGTCGTCAAGGCTAATTTAAAACAAGGAGATGTGGATGTGGAACGAGTGGTCACGTTGGTCGACGCGCCGGCCTTCTGCGAGCAGTGGATGAGTTATGATGTGATGGAAGATAGGATTAAGGACGACAATGAAGATCCTTACCACCCTACAAGCATGAAGAAGGCTTTGGCATCCAAAGCTGATCTGGAGGCCGATCCCTGTGCGGCGGGGCAAAAGGTCGCCGCTTTATTAGCGGCGCAGGTCGAGTGCGCTGATGTGATTGCAGTTAACAAAATCGACCAGGCTGCTCAAGATACGGAGCAGGCCGTCGTCACGTGCTCGGCGTTGATGCCCGACGCGAAAGTGCTGCGGACGGAATATGGGCGGGCGCCGTTATCTGAATTATTACCGGAGAAGTGCACTGTGAGCGGTGAAACGTTGTCGACGTGCAGTGAACCGTGCTGCGACGAGGTTTCAGGACACGAGTGGGCGGGCGTGTTCTCACTGGAAGAGGGTTCATACGAGTGGACGGCGCAGCAAGTAGGTGGTAAATATGCGGATCCGGCCATGCGGATGGTCGTGTTGCGGGCGTCTGGTGTGACGCGGGACGCTCTTGAGAGTGTAGAAGGGTTGGGCGAGGCGCTGATCAAGAGCGACAAGTGTGTCGACGTCGAAAGTGGCGGTGTTATTACCCCAGGCAAGTGCTACAACCTCGTCTTCGACCAATCATCTGAGGAGACCAAGTTTACCATAGAAAGTAGTGGTCCAACCGCGATCTTCACGGAGCACTTTCCCACGGAATTCGAGGCGGATACACATTATTTACGACGGAACGGCGAGGATATCGAACCCGCAGCAGAGTTAGGAGAAAGCGGCCACTCGCACGAGCACGGGCACTCGCACGACTTGCCGAGCCACGCGACGGACTTCGGCAACTTCGTCTACACGCAGAAGCGGCCCTTCAACTACGATAGATTACTGGGCATGATCTCGCGGTGGCCGATCCCGCAGAAGACGATGCTCGACGTGCGCGACTTGAAGCCGGGCGGCGCGGGCGTGAAGGGCGTCGAGTCCCCCTGGGAGAGTGTTTTGCGGTCCAAGGGCACGGTCTGGTTGGATACGCATCCCCGCCGCATGATTCAATGGGCTTATGCCGGAAGGCATTTCGGCCTCGACGACGTGGGGCCCTGGGCCGGCGACGAGCAGAAATCGGAGATCGTGATCATCGGCCAGGGGCTGGACGAAGCGACGTTACGGAGCGACTTGGACGAGGCGCTGTGTACGGATGCTGAGTTGGACGAGATGGAAAAAAGAGTCGAGGGCGGCGGGGGGTTGCGGTTCGCGGTGGGCACGTCGGTAGAGTGCAACGTCGGCGACGAGACCTGGATGCGCGGCACGGTAGTAGCTTTAGACTACGTGGAAGAAGGCTGGGACCAGCCCGCGCCGTACCAAGTCGAGCTCGAGGACGGGACGCTCATCTTCGCGCCCATCGACGAGGACTGGGTCATCCGCAAACAGCTCGCGGCGAAGGCGTAAAGACTACTTTGTACTTATAACACATCAAAAATTTCAGCGGGAGAGGGCGCGGTTCAGCGACGCCTGGCGCATGAGGCCCCGCGGCCGCACGACCACGCCGCTCTCCACGATAACGTCTTCGCTCGATCGCTCCATCGCCTCGACGACGGGGCCCTTCGCGTTGACGACGACGACGGCCGGCTTCTCCAGTAAACTCTTCGTCATGAACGCGCTGCCCCAGCCCTCGTGGCAGCAGCCGTAGGGCCGGCCGAAGCACACCGTCACGAAGCAGCACTCGCAGCACTCGTCGCAGCCGTCCTGGTGGGGTTGCTCCTCGAAACCGAACCGCTGATACAGCCCCTGCGCCCGGTTGCCCCGTAGTACCGCGAGCGACATGACGGTGTCGCCTCTCAATACCGCTTGCGCTTCGGCCCACTGAAGAAGCTTCGTGCCGACGCCCTTGCCCCGCGCGTCGGCGCTCACGGCCAATTCCTCGACGTAGAGCTCGCCCGGCTTCGGTTTATGTAAATCACATTTCATGCCGTGGCCGCAGCAGTACACGAAGCCCAGGACCTTATCCGTGGCCTCGTCGACGGCGACGGCGTAGAGCGCTTTGTGCTCGGGCGCCTGCTTCTCGCGCTGCGCGCGCCACTCGCCGAAGCCGCCGCAGCACGACCACGGGAGCACGCAGCAGAACTTCTTCGAGGACAGGAAGGCGTGTTCTATCTCATAGTTTTCGCGGTACCTCGCTGGGGTCAGGACCTCTATGCGGATGCTGGACGCCATATCGCTGCGGCGGCGTGCGTGGGACTGTGTCTAGGTGACCCTGATGACCAGATGTGTGATGCAGCGCAGAAAATCTTCTTAGAATCGTAGGGATGGTTTCGCTGGACAACCAGCTGTACAGGCGCGTCCTGCCGTATTCAAATCCTTAATCAGCTGTGCCGATTCACCGTTCGAGCCTCTCTCGACCCGGCATGGAGCTAGCGGTAGTAAGACACTAGCAAACATTAGCTCCCCGACTCCTCCGGCGGCGCGAGCTGCTTGTACATCATATCATAGCCCTTGCTTCCGAAGAACAAGCTAAAACAGCAACAGTCGAGACACTCCTTGCACCAGGACTGTTTCTTCGCCACGTAGCCCAGCCGCTCGTAGAGGCCAAACGAGGGATTCCCGCGCAACACGAGCAGAGAGAGCTTCGTCGCCCCTCGCTCGCGAGCCACGCCCTCGACCCAATTCATCAATTGGGTTCCGATACCGCGTCTCCGAAACGCCTTGTCGACACAGATCTCGTCCACGTAAATCTCGCCTTCCTTCGGCGTGTGCATGTCGCACGGATGGCCATAACCAGAGCAGTGGACGAAGCCCACGACTCGATCTGTCGACGCGTCGATGGCGACGGCACTTAGCGAAAGCTTGTCAACGGGCCATTTTTCGCGCTTCTTCGTCCAGCCCGCTTCGGTTTCTCCAGCGCTCGCGGGAATGCAGCAACAACAGCGCTTGTAGGCGAGAAAGTCCAGGATGAGGGGGAACTCCTCGCTGTAGTGTTTGGGAGCCAGTAGTTCGATGCGAACGCTGGCTGGGCTCGGTTGTGGCGCGGTGCTCATCGTAGCTGTGGCTGCGAGTGATCGGGCAGCCTTGATCGGCAATTATGGGCTTTTACGACGCTGCCCATGTGGTGCTAGTGTAGTAACATACTAGCTTTTAGCCGAGGCTGCTGTTGCTTGGGCGAGGCTCAGCGTACACGGGCGTTGTGAGCACACACAGACGTGTAACGGGCTGCTCAAATCGGTGCGATAGCGATTGCAGCGCTACATCGATTTGTGCCGACTCCAGGTGAGACTGCACACTGCACTGTGACTGCAGATGGCTGCTCAGACCGCATCGCTCGACGGCGCCACGGAAGTCCGCGACGTGCACTTGAAAGTCGACACGCGCTTCGCGAACGTGAAAGTAGTCGGCGAGGAGGGCATGGAGGCGAGAGACAAAAATATGCCGCGCAACCTCCACAACGCCGCCGAGCTCTTCCTGCGCTGCGGTCTTGTCGGAAACGCCGAGAAGCTGCAGGAGACGACGAACGCCATGTACGCCGCGGCGTCTCGCGAGGCGCCTTCATGGCTGGTCACGTCTGCTGACGTCGCATCGATGGCGTGAACGTCAACACACAGGTTCAAAATCCTCGCGTCAGACCCCGACGGCGCGGCGCACTCGCTGGGGCGGGGCGCGGTCTGCTGGTCTTGTGGGTATTGCGGCCTGGCGAAAGACCCGGAAGCGAAGGCACCGGTCTGCGGCGCCTGCGGCGCCGACGACGCGAATTGGCTCCGCGTCCTCGCCGACAAGAAGCAGGAGGTGCCCTGGATCCAGGCCAAGACGCTGACGCCCGAAGAAGCCGCGCAGCGCAAGCAGGCGGAAATCGCGGCGAAGCGCGCCGAGGTCGAGGCGAACGTTAAAAAAGCACTAGCAGAACGGAGTAAGTCATGATGTGTCAAAATTAGCAAAACTAAAGGCTCGCAGCGAGGACGGCCTCCTCGATGTTCCCGATGCTCAGGGGCCCCGGCTGCGGGCCCTCGTCCGCCTCGGCAAAAGGCGTGCCGCCCCCTACGATGGTTTGAAAAGCCCGGTCGCCCGCGGCCTCGTCGTCCATGAACTCCACCTTCGCGTGCGTCGCCTCGTCCAATAAGGGGCGGATGCCGCGCCACGCCGCCGCGAAGAGCGGCGGCGCGCCGATCAGGATCGCCTTCTTGAGCGGGTACTGCCGCGCCACGTCCACCAGGCGCTTCGTGCACCTTAACGCCACGGGCCGCATGAGCTGCGGCCGGTTCGCGAGCTTGACGAGGATCGTCGGGCCCTCGTAGGCGTCGCCGCCGCCCCGCTCTTCCACAAGTTTCGCGCAGACCTCGTAGTGGAAGGCCACGTAGCGCTCAAAGGCGTCGACGCACTCGTCCGTCGACCACGCGTCGTAGGTCCAGGGGTGCCAGCGGCGGCCGTCAAAGAGCATGGCGACGTCGTGCGGTTCTTGCGCTTTCACTATACGTAAAGTGCCGCTCGCGCAGGCCGCGGGCGCCGCGGTCGGTAATGCCAATGAAGTCGGCTTGACGCGCGCGAGCCAGGTCACGTGGGCCCTCAAATCATCCACGGGCGCGCCGACGTAGCGTTTCAGGGTCCGCGTCGATAATTGTAAAGCCGCGTCGTTGCGCGCCTTGCGCACGGCGGGGTCGAGGGCCGCGAGCGCCTCGTCGCGCCGCGCCGCCGGCGTCTTCGCGTCGTCGTCGTCGTCGTACATTTCCTCGGCCTCGACGAGCGCGTCGGGCGTGCTCGCGAGGACCTGGAGGAGCTCCAGCGACATGGGGCCGTCGCTGCTGCCCGACGAGTCGCGCGAGACCTGGGGAACCGCTTCGGCCTCCTTAGATGTGTCCATGGCCGACATATTTTGCTATGGATCACTGCGGCAGCGTCGGCGCGGCGCTATAGCGAGTGTGCGGCCGCGATAGCGTCAGATGTGATTTTTCAATTGAGAGGAGTTGTGGGCCGTCGGCTGCGCAAAAAGCGCCCGAACGTAGCCGAACGTTATCTAATACAGGTACAACAGCGCTGGGCAGCAGCAGATGGTGGTGGTGGCTCACGATGGCTTGCGTTGGGTCCAGTCATCGAGGCTAGCGGTAACACACTAGCAATAGCGTACGAGACCAAGGATAGAAGGTCTTACCCGACGCGCCCTCACCCACAAACGCGCCTAGATCGTCCCCAAATTCTGCTGGAAGCGCCACGTCGTCGTCCAGTCGATGTAGTCGCAATGGGCGTGCGACTCGTGCTCGACGCGGCCCGCGGCCACGTAAAAGGTATACGTCTCCATCGCGTCGCACGAGAACTCCTTGTCGAGATCCGCATCAAAATCCCACGTCCGCGTCTGGAACACGAGCCGCGCGGGCCGGCCTTCCATCAAGAGAGCTCTCGGCTGCGCGAACGCGATGAAGTGGCGGCACGCGTGGGACCGCGGCTGGTCGGCACAGTTTCTAAAAGCGTCGAGCACGCGCTTCCTATTAAGGACAGGATTCAACTCGTGGTAGTGCCAGTTCCTCCCGCGCACGCCGTCCGTGTCTTCCGTGACCTGCCTAGAATATCCGGTTTCCGTCTCATAGGTGGTAAACATGCGGAACGCATTTAACGGATAAGCTTCATACCCAAAGATCCAGTTCCACGAGAAGGCGGCCATGAGCAGGATGCAGAACCGTGCACCTTTCTTCGATGAGGCCGTGCGTCTCTCTCGTAGGAAGCCTTGATCCTCCTTCTCTCTTAACTCTTTCGTGTTCTCCTCGTAGGCGAGCATGGCCGCCCTTCGCTTGGACGCACCCAGTAGTGGTGGAAAGAGCCCCCAGGGGCCGTCTCTATCTTGCGCATGGCAGACGGCATGAGCTAAAGCCCACAACGGGATGAACGTCAATAAGTCGGCAAATAAAATATGTTGTAGGATAAAAATGCCAATGTGCATCTGCCACATGAGAAATGGAAAGATCATCTTCGACGGGCGCCAGAAGGGCACCAAACCCATCGCCAGCTCGCCGAAGAGGCCATCGAAGAAGCCAAGCCCCTGCTGCGCAGAACGATGCCCATGACGCGACGCGTTATTGGCGAGAATCATGAGGGTACGCTCAAGATACGGTGGACTTACGCGGAGACGCTCTACAAAGACCCGGACGCCACGCTCGACGATCTCCGTGAAGCCATGACGACGCTCGAGGAGACGGCACCGATCTCGCGGCGCGTGCTCGGCAGCGCGCACCCGGTCACGGAAGGGATAGAGGACGAATTGCGACACGCGCTAGCAGCCCTCCGCGCCCGCGAGAGCTCGTAGGAATCTAAAGACAAATTACAACAACAAAGAAGACGACTGCGCCAGTAGCCGCGGCCGCATCGCCTCCACCGTTCCCGCGAACGCCAGCAGCCGCGCGGCGTAGAACTCCGCAGGCACCGTCGCCGCGAGGGCCTTGGTATCGGGATGAACGAATGCCGTGCGAACAAACGTAGGCTTCGCGCCCGGCGGCGGCGCCGCGACGACGTCGAGGCGCTGCGCGCGGATCTGCGCAAAGCTGAAATGCACCCGCTCGTCCGTCGGGTCCGCGGGGCAGACGACCGTTCGCCCGCCAGCGCCTGGCGCGATCAGGATCGGCCACGACGCGTCGACGGGGCGGAAGCCCAGGCTGGTCAGCGCCCGCGCGACGACGGGCTTCGTCTGCGGTCTAGCACGTACATCTGCATCAACTAAAACACCAAGCGCCGCCAGAGTCCCCAACGCGAGCTTGGCCAGCCCGCGCCCCCGCTGCTCCTCGGCGACCTCGACGCCGCGCACGTGGATTGCCAACTCGTCGACCTCGCAGAGAATGCGCGCCGCCTTCGCGCCCTTCTTCCTATCATTGCCAAGGATCAGCGAGAACCGCTCGTGGCCGTCGAGTTTATCCCGCAGCAGCGCCACGTCGTAACCCTCAACGGTCCCGACGAGGCTCCGGCGCGGCGGTCGCGACGGCCCCGCGTCGGCCGCCAGCGACCGCGCGATGGCGGCGCCCTCCGTCAGCAGCGTGCTGTGCGCGGCGGCCAGCGCGAGAATGGTTAAGAATCGCGGCACGAGGGGCAGCGTCGCGGTCATCATTTGGTCGTGCTGCGAAAGCTGCGTTTCGAGTCGACCGCGCCGCGCGAGGTCGGCGTAGGCCGTTTCGAGGAGGTGGGGCTCGTGGTGCTTGTACGACAGCACAGCGGCCGCGCTGGCGGCGTCGTCGAGCACTTGTGGCGCGGCGAGGCGTGGTGCCGGTGAGAGAGCTACCATTTTGCACGGCGCGACGGCGACGGTGACGTCGGTTTCCTGGGCCGCGCGGAGGGCCGCGAGGGGGACGCCGGCGCGCTTGCAGAATTGTTCGTCTGTTGTCGTCGCGCTATTGAGGACTATGGCAGGATCAGCCCCGGCGGCGCGGCAAACTTCGAGTCGGGGCCGGTATCGTGTTTTGAGGCTGTAGCCCAGACGAGCTGGCGAGGATACTATTGAAGCGCGCACTTCGGATGGAGAGAGACCAAGCTCTTCCTCGAAGAAGCCCAGCTTTGGCTGTATGTTGGCCTCGACGCTGTAGCTCAGCAGTGCCGGTAGCCGTAGCACCATCATCCTCAGCCCCGCGTCGTCCAGGTGGAAGCGCGTCTGCAACCACTGAAGCTTCGGCTCCATGTTGTCCTCGACACTTTGATACACCAGCGACGGATTCGTCATAACCATCTTCCTCAGCTGCTCGTCATCCAAGTCGAGGCGCGTCTGCAACCAATCGAGCTTCGGCTCCATGTTGTCCTCGACGCTGTAGCTCAGCAGTTGTTGTTTTTTCACAACCAGCTTCTTCAGCTGCGCCGCGTCCAGCTCGAGGCGCGTCTGTAGCCACTCGAGCTTTGGCGCCAGGTTGTCCTCGATACTGCAGCCCAGCAGTTGCGGAAACTTCATCACCATCTTCCTCAACTGCGCGTCGCCCAGGTCGAGGCGCGTCTGCAGCCAGTCGAGCTTTGGCGCCATGCTGTTGTAGCCCAGTAGTGCTGGGAAACGCATTACCACTTTCTTCAGCTCCGAGTCGCTCAGCCCAAGCTCGGACTGCAGCCAGCCAAGCCTTTCCTCGGCTTGCGCGCGAGTCAAGCTTTTCGCGCTGCTCGGAATCAGCTTTCCCTCGACCTTGCTGGCCTCTGCCGCCGTGCAGCCCAAGGCCTGGACGCAGTAATCGTAAGCAGCCCCTCTACACGCCACAGCACCTGATGGCCTGGAACCCGGCGCCACGAGCGCGGCGGCGCCCGCCACGAGCAATAACATCATCGCTGCGCGTTGGCGATGGCCTGCTCGGCCGCCTTCAATTCGCGCGGAGGCTCGGAGCAAGGTCTCCTCAGTGCATAAGTCTGCACCAGACCAAAGTCTGCATGCAGCAGGCAGCTGCACTGTAGTCTGTCTATGACCAATAAAATCAATCAATGAGCTTTCGCAGCTGCACTATGAAGACTTTGTGGCACGTTCGCAGGCTGGGCTAGCGTTGACACACTAGGATTACACTAAGAGCGCTGAACTCTATACGTAAAGACCCCCAGAAGCCATCGCTGCCGAGGTTTACGACACGTGGGGACCCCTTTATTAAGCGCCCGACGCAACCCCATCGTCGCCGCGTCGGCAGAGCTGTGAGATGCCCTCCCCCCGCGCCAGAGGCAGCGCCTCGTCGTCGCCGCGTGCGTCGTCGGGGACGCCCCGCGGCAACGGCAGCCCCCGCGAGGACGACGCCGCCTGGGCCGAGGCCTGCGCGCGGCCGCCGCTCTCGCCGCGCACGCAATTGATTCGGGCGGGCGCCGTCGCCGTGAGCCTGTGCGTCCTGGTGATGCTGCGGCCGGAGCTAGCTTTAGCCTACCGCAAACTCACGCGCTTGCCGGGCCAGAACGACAATCTGAAGCGGTTCCTGCCGCCGTCGCGGCCTGTGTGGAAATCAAATTTTACGGCACGTTCGTGCTGAATCGTCGCGTCTCCCTGCACGCCATCGACGCGACGCCTGCTCGATGGCGTGGCGATGCCGGTTCGTCACCGCTCGACGGAGCCAGCACGGTCACGTCATCGCCGAGAAATGACTTATGCACCCGACACACTGGTTGATTTCCACACAGGTCGCGGCGCCGCGCCGCCGAGCGCCAGCTCCGCAACCGTTTGGAAAGGGCGGGCCACGCCGACGCGCGCGACGCGACGATAGACCCGGACTGGGCCTGGTTCGCGCCCGACTCCGCCTTAAGCTTAGATGCGGCGTCGGCGGCTGTGTGGAAATCAACCAGTGCGTCGGGTGCACCCGACAATTCTTCACGAAGTCATTTCGCGGCGATGATGCGGTCGTGCTGGACCCATCGAGCGGCGAGGAACCGGCATCGCCACGCCATCGAGCAGGCGTCGCGTCGATGGCGTGGAGGACGACGCGATGATTCAGCACGAACGCGCCGTAAAATTTTGATTTCCACACAGGTCGGCGGCCGCCGCCGCCGCCGTCGAGCACGGCGCGGCCCCCGGGCGGAGGGACTTGGACGTGGAGGCTTCTTATGTGGGTTGCTTCGGCTCCGAGACGTGGTTCGAAAATAGGACCTACGTCGGGGGGCAACGAGGCGCGAGGTACCGCCTGGCCGTCCGCGACGCCGCGAAGCAAAAGAAGCGCTATTTTGCGTGCGCGCGGCGCGACGCGGACGGCCACGGCTTCTTGTTTGATGATCTAGTCCCGGACGCGCGAAATGCGTTCCCGTCGGGCGACCTCGTCGCCGGCGGCTGCGAGCGCGCGTGCGCCGACGAAGGCGCGAAGCTCTGCGGCTGCGCCGACGAGGCGTGCACGGGCGCCATGGGCGACGACCAGCCGCACCACCGGCGGTGGGCCGTCTACCGCATGCCCGATCCTCCCTCCACAAACCGTGGGCTGCCCGCGCCCGACGAGGAGGAGTGTGGGGACGCCTGGACGCGCGTGGATGAGGCTCAAGCGGAGGCGGAGGTCTTTGAGGGGGCGGAGGCGACGGTGTTCACTCATTTAGGTTTCGCGGACGGCGGCGGGGGTTCGCCGGAGTAACTGGAACAACAGAATTAAAACCCAACCGTGACCGCAGCGACGGCCACGACGGCTCGATCCGCGGCGTCGCCTAACGCTTCCACGACGCGACCGGACTGGAAGTCCAGGCCGCCCGCACGCACCTCCACGGGGAGCATCCGACCGTACGGAAACATGGCGCGGATGTCTTCGACGGACACGGAGTCCACGAGGTCTTCCGGCACTCCGATCTCGACCTTTAGCAACATATCTCCGCGACCGCGCTCGTATCCGCGGTCGCGCAGGAGCGTCTCCATATACGGCAACGCGTTAAACTCGATGGCCTGGCGGCATGCACGCGTGGCGGCCTTGCTCGCACCAGCCGTGCCATGCTGGTCGCAGCCCATCCCCGCTTGCACGAACACGATCTCGTTAAGGGTTGTCTCTGGAGGCGCCCATTGTGCGCCCAAGCCTGCGGCTTTCCATTCCTGCGATGTAGCACCCGTCGTGCTTGCGCGTCGTGAGCGCGCGACAAGCCGTGCAGCGCGATTCAGCATGCTTTCAATCAGTGCACAGCCTGCCAGTGGCTTGCACACCCTGTAGCGATGCGCCGCAGCGATGAATTTTCGTACAGCGCGTATAATCGATGCAAAAGATACTCTTTGCTAGCTGGGCAGCGCTAGGGCTTGCTCTCGCGTCCGGAAAATCCGCAAACAGGGGGCTAGCGTACTATAAAGACACTAGTCTCCAGCTTTTTTACGCAGCAGCCTCCTAATCAGCCACTATAGCTGCCAAGAATTCGGCCTGAGATTGTATTTGCATCGCTGCGCTGCCACTTTCGATCGCTGTCCATTTCTCGCATCGCTGTGACAAACTGCAGCCAATGTGCGGCATTGCAGCCATCCTTTGGGCGGAGGCAGAGGACGCGCCTACAGCCGAAGATGCCAAAGCCGCAAAAGCCGCAGTCCTCAAATTAGCCTCCCGCTGCGGCATAGCACGAAGAGGCCCCGACAGCCTCGACGCCTGCGTACCAGCACCGCACGTCGCTCTCGCCGCGAGCGTTTTAACCATGCGCTCAAAAGGCGACGCGAGGCAACCGGCGACCGACGCCAGCGGCAACGCCCTCTGCTGGAACGGCGAGTGGTTCCAGGGCGGTCCGGCGCCGGACGCCGCCGACGCGCCGGCCGTGCTAGCGCTGCTCGCCGAGGCGACGGCGGGCGCGCCCGACGCCGAGACGGCGGCGGCGCGCGCCGCGGACGCTCTGGCCGCAAGCGTGCGGGGCCCCTACGCGCTCGCGTTCTACTGCGCGGCGGCGCGGACGCTGCTCTACTGCCGCGACCCCTTCGGCCGGCGGAGCCTCGTGGTGCGCGGACGAGAGATCGCGTCGACGGCGCCCCGCGACGACGGCGCGGGCTGGACGGAAGTAACCACGGAGGGCGTGCACTACGTCGGAGGCTGCGCGGCCTGGCACCGGTCCTTCTTCGACGGCGTGGGCTGGCCGCCGGCGGGCCGGCCGTGGCGCGAGGCCGGGCCCGCGGACGCATCCAAAACGCTTGGAGTGGCCCTCGCGGCGTCCGTAAAGCGGCGTTGCGCCGGCCTCTCGGAGGTCGCGGTGCTATTCTCGGGCGGCCTCGACTCGGTCGTGCTCGCGCGGCTCGCGCACGACGCGCTGCCGGCGGACGCGACCATCGACTTGATCAACGTGGCCTTCGGCGAGCGGCGCGGCGACGCGGAGAAGGCGCCGGACCGCCTCGCGGCGAGATCCGCGCTGCGGGAGCTGCGTACCGCATGTCCCTCCCGCAAGTTCCGCCTGATCGAGGCGACGGCGGCGCCCGGAGACCTCGCGCGCATCGCCGACGACGTCGCCGCGCTGGCCGCGCCGTGCTCGACGCACATGGATTTCAACATCGCGGCGGCGCTCTACGTGGCGGCGAAAGGCGAGGGCGTTTTGTACGACGGCTCCGACGCGGACCACGCCGACGGCGGCGATGGTGAGCACCGCCTGCTGCGCTACGCGACGGACGCGCCTCGGGAAGAACTCCCCGACCTGCGCGCGGACGGAAAATGCCGGACCTGCGGCAAGGCCGCGAAGGCGCGGTGCGTGTCGGGCCTCTGCGGCGGGTGCTGCCGCCGGAAGGGCCGGAGCGACGCCGCCTACGCGTGCGGCGCGCATCCCAAGCGGTTGACGTACGCCGAGAAGTGCGCGCGGGCGGACGCGCCGCCGGCGCCGCCGCCCGCCGTCGTAGAAAAGGCGATAGTGAAGACGCGCGCCCGGGCGCTGCTGCTGGGCATGGGCGCCGATGAATTATTAGCGGGCTACGCGCGGCACCGCACGGCGTTCAAGCGGGGCGGCCTCGAGGAGTTGGAGCGCGAGGTCGGCGGCGACGTCGCGCGGATCGCCACGCGCAATTTGGGGCGGGACGACCGCGTCACGGCGGCGTGGGCGCGCGAGGCGCGCTACCCGTTCCTCGACGAGGACGTCGTGCGTTGTGTGAGGATGGACCTGGGTTCGAGCGTCGCGGACCTGGCGCTCCCTCCCGGTGACGGCTGCAAGCGCGCGCTGCGCTCGCTGGCGCTCAGCCTGGGCCTGCCCCTTACTTCTACGCTCGTCAAGCGGGCGATCCAGTTCGGCACGCGCATCGCTCCGTTTTCCAATCGCTTGGCGTTCGGGGCGGCGCGGCGCGGCGACGGGGCGGCGAGCTTTGACGTGGCGAAGCTGGTGGCGGGGGCGCGGCGCGTCGCCGACGAGGCTTCTTGATGTTGTGTGGATTGTATGTAATTAACAATTGATCTTAGTACTGAGGGGATCCTGAAGGGACATAAAAATGAAAGGCGTCGGTCGTGGTGGCTACGCAGTCTAGCTCTAAGCAAAGCAAAGGGAAAAAAACGGAATCACGCCTGTGCCTGGTCCGAGCGCGCGTTCGTCTCGAAATCAACACGCGTCTCCTGGCGCTGCCGGAGCTTCCACGGTTGGCCGGGCGCCGAGCGGGCGAACGTGTTCACGTTGACCTCGCGGGCAATAGTAACCGGCGACTGCGACGCTCGCCAGTCGTCGGACGACGCGCACCAGTCCGCCGTGTTGCGCTCCGTGACGACGACGCGCCCGACGTTCTCCGAGTCAAGGAACACTTCGACGTCATCGATCTCGACGAGGTAGGGGTATTTCGGCGGCGTTTGATTCTCGCAATAGTTCCGAAAGTCCCTCGCGTTCTGTTCCTTGCCCCGCGTGTAATTATGGGAGTTCCCCATGGTACAGTCGTCGTCGAGGAGTTGCTCCATCAAGTCCGCGTCCTTTCGTCGCACGGCCGAGTAGTAGGCGGCGTTCGCAGCTATGAGCGACGTTCGTTCGTCGAAGTCCGGGCGCTGCAGCGGCTCGCTACCAAGGGGTGATAGCTGTACCTCGTCGGCATCTGACGCGCCGTAGCGCGAAACACGCCCCGCCGCCTCGTTGACGGCCTTGAGTACCTCAAACCCCTTGTCCAACTGCGCCCGCTCCGCCGTGAACGCGTCCAGCGCCTCGGCGAGGCCGTCGTTGGCAGACGAGGCCGCGTTCCCCCCCTCCGCGTAGTTCAGGCCCTCCAGCGCCTCCGGGTGGCGGAATGCGTGGCGGCAGAAGCTCGTCAGCGTCCACGCGGCCGGCTTTTCGTCGGCGACCGGCGCAGCGGCTTCGGCGCGCACCCACTTATGATACCGCATGGGGCCTCGGCCGTAGTGCGCGGCCACAACCAATAATTTGGTTCCCGGCTCCGGCGTCTCCTCGCGCACGAGGACCTTGCGCCGAACGTTCGATTGCGCCTCGTCGCCCGTCCAGCCGTAGGTGTCGCCGTCGTCAAAGTTCACGAAGACGCCGTCCGGCCCGGCTGGTGTAGCGGCGCCGTCGTAGAAGACGTTGTCGCCGTAGTCGGCGTGCTGCGCAACTACCGGAACGGAGGCTAACTTGGGCAGCAGTGCGTCCTTGGCCGCGGCGCTGTCGTCGCCGGTCGACTCTCGAATTTCGCCCGCCGGCTTCTGCCACGTCGTCTCGCGCGTCAGGAGGTCGTAGTAGTACGTGCGGCCCGTGCTTTTGTCGACCGTTGACATCCAGACCTTCTCGGGCGTCGCCGGCGTGGGCGTCACGGTCGCTGACGCGGCAGCGAAGTCCGCCGGCGCCACGTCGCGGTCATAGACGGCGTGCAGCCGTGGGATGCGGCCGCGCTGGCCGCGTATCTGGACGTTGATCGAGCGGCAGCTCCGGCCGAGGCCCGCGGAGGCGACCTGCAGCACGTCCACAGGCTGCTTGGAGATTTGGTGCCGCAGGATCACGTCGGCGTCGGCTCTTCGAGCTTGTCTGAGCAGGTTGCGGTAAAGTGTGCGCACCACGCGCGCTCTGGACATGGTCGGCTGCGCACGCGCGCGTGGTACTTTTTTTTTGTGTAGTACGCGAGTCTCCGCTCGCGAGAATGCAAAAGGGCAGCGAAAACTGCCTTCGGCTTGCTGTATCGGCTCAACTCTCGAGGCAAAATCTCAGCGGTTCTGGGGCAGTTTCCCCAGAACGTGCGCCTCCCTTGGACTCATACAGCCGTACCCAGGGGCTTTCCCCACGGATAGAGGGATACCCGAGAGCACAACAGCTCACGATGGCCTTACCGCGGCCCACGCCGTCGCCGCGAGGCCCGCGCCGCAGCCTCCCCCAACGACGCCGTCGCCGCGACGAATGAATAAACTTCTCTTTATTATCTATAGGGGGGAGGGATGTAACAACAACAGTCGGTCTAGAACGTCGGCGCCGGCGCCTCGGCGAAGTGGCCGCGCATGCGCTTCACGAAGGGCCGCGACGCCTTCAGGAAGCTTTCGAAGTCGCGGCGCAGGTGCTTGCCCCACCTGTGTCTATCGGCGCCCGCGTCGCCCAACGCGCGGTAGAAGACCTCCCTAGGAGGCAGGAAATCGAAGACCTTTCTCGCAATAGCTCTGACAACTCGATTGTGGTGGTGTGCATAGGTCTTGTCGTAGGCGTCCCTGCCCGCTTGTCTGATGGCCGCGTTCGCCTCCTTCTCTTTGTTTGGTGAGGGGTCCAATGTGATGGAGCTCTTCTTTATAACGCCTTCGAGGATGTGCTCGAAGAAGTCCAGGAACAGCAAGGACCAATACGCAGAAGCGGCGACGGGCCGGTGGCCTCGATACGCCAGGTCCTCCTCGTGGCTCACGAGGTCGTCGAGGTCGACGTGGCTCTGCCTCGAGGTCTCGAGCGTCACTTCTGCTGCTCTTCTGAGGTTAACACTATCCCTTTGTAGGGGCGTCGTGATGAAGGAGGCCAGTACGGTAATGACGGGCATGAGCGTGTCGAGCGTTTCTGCGACCTCTATGACGCTCAGCGAGCTGTTGGACACGTAGATGGCCTGCTCCAAATGCTGCGTGCCCTTCCGGAGGATCGAGGCGCTCGGGTCCACGATGATGGTGGGGAGTTGCGGCGCGGACCAGAGCGTCGTCCACGGGGCGGTCGAGACGAGGCTGAAGGCGAGCATGAGCTGCAGCTTCGTGAGCGATGGTTCTTTCGGGCGGTGGCGGCCCATGGTTCTTTTTGCGTTCTTCGTGGGCGGCGTGCCGTGCGGCGTTCTTTTGAGGGCGAGTGACTCCTCCGCGTGGTCCGCGAGGATGTGTTAGTCTCGCCGGGTCTTGACCGACTGCTACGAGGCGTCGGCGGCGTCCGGGGGGCTGACCGACTGCTACGAGGCGTCGGCGGCGTCGGCGGGCCGCTGCGCTACGCGGTTGTGCGCCGGTGAACAAAAGAGCCTGCTCTGACGACTGGCGCACGAGGGCCGGCTTCGTGAAAAGTGGCGGCGCAGCTCAATTTATCACGGCAGGGTGGCCTCGTTGGCGGGTGGAGGTGGCTGGGTGTGTAGCCTCGGCCAAGCCTCGCCCGCGCAATGCGCTGTTTTGGACAGGTGCCAGCGGCTGATGATTTGACGAAACCCTCAATTGAAGCCTCCAGGGCTCCTGTGCTGCCCCCTCAGACTCCCCTTTGCAGCAGACGCGTCAAAATTTGAATTGAACCAGCTAGCGTACAGGGACTCTAGGAGCGAGACTTGACCTCAGCTTTAAGCAGGCTGAGCTCAGGTAAGCAAGCCTCTGCTGCCGTCAAAAGCGCGCAGAGTGCGGCGCAGCAGTGCTGTCACAGTGCTGCAGGCAAAAATGGCCAAAAAGAATAAGAGCAAGCCGTCCAAAAACGGCACCAAAGCTGCTGCAAGAGATGCCACCGCACCAAAGCCGTCGCGGAGCAGCATCTACGTCGCAGCCGCCGTCGCAGCGATCGCAGCCGTCGCCGCAGTGTTTCTCAACCGCGACGCGGCCACGGCCCACGCGCAGACGATCCTGAAATGCTACGCGAGCAACGACTGTGCCGTGCCACTGCCAAGTTGCGGCGTCGTCACCGCACCAGCGAGCATCGCACCAGCGCTGCGGGCCAACGACGCCGTCCTGGTCGCCGCCGTAAGAAGCTCCACGACGACGCTCGTGCGCGCCGCGGGCGAGACGCCGCTCGCGACGGGAACGAACGCGAGCGCGATCGACCGCGCCTTGCTGGCTCTGGACGTCGAGTGCGGCACGAAAATAGCTACGACGACGTCGCCGCGCCTCAAACAGGTGCTCGCGGTCTTCAAGGAGGTGTCGGGGACGCAGGCGCGCGAGCCGGTGGTCGAGGCTCGGATAGCGCAGCTCCGGAAGCTCCTCAAGGATTCTGATGTTGATGTCAGGGGCGCGCTCGGCGTGGGCGGCTTCTTCGCGTCGGCGGCTTCAATGGAGACGGCCGACACGCCTCTGCTGCGCGCCGCGCGGAACTGCGACCCGCGGGCCACGATGGCTCTGCTCCAGCTCGGCGCGAATCCGCGCTTACGAGATGCCCGCGACCTACGCGCATTAGATCTGGCGCTGAAGTGCCAGGACCGCAACGTGTTTGGGGTGGCCAAGGTGCTTATCGACCACTGCGGCAAACCTTGCATCGACTTTGAGGACGAGACGACGCCCCACGACGGTCTCAATCCGATACACCGCGTGTTACTCTTGTGGGCGTCGTCGTGGTTTCCCACGCGGCCGGTCCAGAACCCGTCTCGACGCGGCGTCAGTTTCGTGCCTTCATCGACGCGAGAACACATGAGAGCACGCGTCGCGCACTCAAACGCAAGGGCAAGCAGGATTTCTACCCTCTACGCCATCGATCGAGCGGACGTCGCGTCGATGGCGTGGGGCCGACGCGTGACGCGTCGACGGCGTACCCGTTCGTTCGTGATCCACGCGATAACACACGCGTGTGCTGGTGCTCGTGCGCCGTCGCTGGACGAGAGCACGCCACTTAAACGCAAGGAAAACGACGCGATGCCTCACAGGTGGAACATGATGCTCGCCTGGATGCTCGAGGCCGGCGCCGACGCGACGCAGCCGACGCGCACTCCCTCCAAAGAGGCGCCCCTGCACATCGCCTGCGCCAAACGAAATGTCAGAGCCTTAGAACTGCTGCTGGATTCATTGGAACGATCCCAGACCTTGCAAGGAGCTTTGACACAAAAAGACGCCCTCGGCGGCTTCGCCCCCTTACATGTGTGTGGAGGCTCGTGGAAGATCTGGTCCGTCACGCTCCCGCGATTACTGGCGGGCGCCGGCGAGCTGAACACGCAGGCCTTGGATTTGGATGAGGCTTGCATTCCCCTCGTGCGGTCCTTGGCGACGAGCGACGGGCAGCCGGCGCTCGCGACCGCCGATGTTTTAGCGCAGTGCGGATTTTATGGGAGAGCCGTGGCGTTACTTGTCCAGAACGGTGCTCCCGTCGATGCGCGGGATTCTCAAAATAGAACCTTCCTCCACTTTTTGCACCCGCATTTGGTACGGGACGCGGCGTCGGCACTACCATCTATTGACGTGCCGTACAAGGACGTCATTAGTGGAGCCGTTTCAAAGCATCCGGACGCTTTACAACTTCTAGCGGAGTCGCGCTTAGAAAGAGAACGGTGGCACGCACCTAAACAAGAACCCGCGCCGCACACCTCTTTCGACGCTTCTGATCAGAACTGTGATGAAGTAGTGGCCGTCGCGCATACGGATGATGAGGTACTGGATGCGATCCGCAACCACAGACCGGTGATACGCAGAGACGCGTTGGATGCATCATGGAATAAAGCGAGAGAGGACTGGGGCGACCGCGCGCGCTTAGAAGCGTTAGGTGGCGGCGCTTTGGTGAGGAGCGGCCCCATCCCCTACGCGTCGGCCTTCGCAACCACCGAACGCGTGCTGACACTGCGGGAGGCCATGGCGCGGTCCGCCGACGAGTCGGCAAATGCGGAAACGCAGCGCAGAAAAAAGAAAGACGTCGAAGCTCCGTCCTACGTCTTCGAGCAGATCCGGTGGGACGGTGTGAGTACGGACCATCCGCTGTTCGACGTCATCAAGGCGCGCGTCGGGGATTCCCCTGTCAGTGATATGATTATCCACGACGCGCAGTTCTTCGTCGGCTCGCGCTACAGCGGCGCCCCGGCGCACTACCATAGTCATGCCATGAATTTCCTAGTAAAAGGCAAGAAGCGGTGGCTGCTCTGGCCGCCGGCGTCGGCGTTATATTCTAGAGTGCCCGCCGTGTCGTGGTTGGACAGGAAGGATGCGAGAGCCTACCAGTGCGTGCAGCCGGAGAACGCGTCGCTCTACGTCCCCGCGGGCTGGGGCCACGCCGTGCTCAACCTCGAGGACCACACGGTCGGCGTCGCTTTGGAATTTCACGTGGAGGGGGAATTGGCCTGGTCCTTCGAATCTCGAGCGACGGATTTGGTGAGTGCGAGTAGGCGACTGTAAGTGTTTAGGCAATGGGTAGGGGATTTCTAGACGTTCGTGCAGACGAAGACGTCGAACTTGTTGTCGATACTGATGAAGCCGTCGGGCTTCTCGGGCTCCACGGGCTCGGGGGCGGCCGGCGGCGGCGTCTGGGGGGTGAGGCAGTTGAGGCCCTCCGCGATGAGCGCGAAGGGCGCCGTCGCCGCGATGACGCAGTCGCGCTGGATGAACTCCACGAGCGGCGGCGCCTCGCGCATCGCGCGGAGCCGGTCTTCCGTCGCCTCCAACAAACTCTCGCAGCCCGTCGCCGCGGCGTCGAGGTGGGTGGAGACGCGGGCGCACGCGTCTTGGAGTAGAGGCGCGAGCGTCGGGCCGCAGAGGCCCTCGCAGATGCGGCGGCGCGCCGCGGCCTCTTCGGCTTGGAGCTTCTCGAGCTCGGCGTCGGGGAGCGGCTGCGTCGTGGCGAAGCAGAACTCGTCCCAGAGCATCCTGCGTGGCTTGCGTGGTATGATGCGGTGAAGGCGGCGGGGCAGCTTGCAATGGGCGGCTCTGACCACCAGAAAGTAGGCGATGCTGCGTCGCGCTACGAGGCGCGACGTCGTCCGGGGCAGCGCGGAAGCAGCCGTGGTAGCACGCGCGTCTTTGCGCGCCGTTGGGCAGCGCCGCTCGCGTGTTTCGCCTTCGGGTCAAGCTCGCAGCCAGCCACTCAAGTTTCGGCTCGGGTCGTGCCCGGAGATCACCTTCCCATGATACGAGAACTCTGGAGGTCGCGCTATGAGTGCTGATATACCGGCTCGCAAGGACGGCTCTCGAAACGTTTGCTAGTGTCTTGCAGCTAGCCCATGCCTGCTTTTGCACGCTGCTTTTTGGCCAAAGCTCTGCAGGAGACGCATTCTGCACACTCAGGAATCGCGCACGCATCGCATCGATCGCTGCCGGCCGTCGCGCGCTGCCTGACGCGCTGCAAAGCCACAGCTCTCTGCCAGAGGCTGCAGCAGGCTGCCTCGTGCAGCGCACACGTCGCGTTTGCAAACTACTGCGCCAGCGCGATGCGCCTACTGCCGAAGCCGCAAAACACAAGTAGCTGGATGCGCTCGGCCCTCGCACGCACCTCATTAATAGGCCTCGCGCGGAGCATGGCCACAGCTCCAAAAAGGCGCGTGGCTGCGATGGAAGTCAACTTGGCCATGAATCTGGACGACGCGAAGTTGTATGGCCTCGAGGGCGGCTTCCGCCACGCCGGCAGCAGCTGCGGGCGCCACGTCGAGAAGCTTTACGTCGAGGGCCGATTGCAGGGCTCGCTGGAACGCGCGGCGACGGCCCTCTTTGACGGGACCGTCAAGCACGCGCTCGTCGTGAGCGGCTTCTACGTGCTCCACGATCAATTGGAGGGCGCGACGGGCTCGTGCGAGACCGACGGTCCGCCGGGAGCTCTAGCGGTCGTGCGGGCCCTCTGCGCGCGCGGCGTGCAAACGTCCTTATACTGCGACGCGCACAACGGGCCCGTCCTGAAAGCGGGCTTCGACGCCATGATAGCGTACTATGCAACCACGAGGCCCGCCGTCGCGGATCGATTAAGGAGCCACTGCCGCTGCGTCGACGTCCCCGACGGTGTCGATCATTTAGAGGCGCTCAAAGGCGCCCTGGAAAAGGCCTGGGAGGCAGCTGGCGAGGTCGACGCGCTCGTCGCCGTCGAGCGCCTGTCCGAGCCCTACCGCAACATCAGAGGACACGACCTCGCGGCGCACACGGAGCCCGTCGACGTGCTGTGGCCCCACGTCGACGGGTCGTCCTGTGGAGAGGCGCGGCGGAAAGCGGGCATTCGGGAGGACGCCGTCTCCGTCGGGATTGGGGATGGTGGCAACGAAGTCGGACTGGGGCGGGTCGCCCAGCTCGACGCCGTCGCTTCCTTATCGCCTGGCGAGGACTTCTGCGCGCTGGGCGTGAACGGCGCGCTGCGGGCCTGCGACCACCCGCTCGTCGCGACGGTGTCGAACTGGGGCGGGTCCGCGCTGGAAGCCGCGGCGCACGCGCTCTTCCCGACCGCGTTGGACGATCTCGAGGCGGGCGTCGAGCGCGCGGTCCTCGAGGCCATCTGCGCGGCCGGCTCCGTCGACGGCAAGTACGTCGAGCGGCCGCTGTCGGTGGACGGCATGGCCTGGGAGCCGGTCCACCGGGAGTTCTACGAGATGCTGTGGGGGCTTGCTAAGGGTGAGTCATGACTTAAAGGTTCTAGCGGAATGAAGCGTCTCAAAGAAATATCTGGTGTGCATGCCGTCGGCTGCTCACTTCTTCTTGCCCGCCTTCGCATCCGGTGCGGTGAGAAGAATCGCCGCGACCATGAGCGCGGCCAAAAACACGAAGTCCCCCAGCATTTCGGGAGACGCCAGTCCGTGCGCGACGAATGTGGCCCATAGGTTCTGAATGCTCATGAGCGAGGCCACTGCCCTGAGCACTGCCTTCTTGGTCGCGACGCTGGTCTGCAGCAGGGAAGCCCAGGCGCAGAGCAGCACCAGCGTCAGCGCAAGGTTCTTTCTCATTTCGATCAAGAACACGTGTTCATCGAAGACAGGCAGGGAAGCAGCCCATGTTTGACAGGCAGGGGCGTGCTCCATAACGCCGGGAATAAAGCAGGGGAGCCGGATCGGGAGGAAGAGACCTCCCGCCACCAGAAGGGAGATGTCGAGGGCGCGTGGCGGCTCCTCATCCTCGTCCTCCACGGGCTGCTCCTCGTCCTCGCGTTCGTGCTCCGGCACGCGTGTGTAGCGCCCGCTAAGCTCTTCGTACCGCAGGAAGCCGCGCCCGCGCAGCCGCCCGAGAAATCTCCCGATGTCTCGTTTTGAGTACTGAAGGAACTCTTCGGCGAGGTCATCAAGGCTGTAGCTGCTCTCCGTGTCGAAGTGGTCGTAAATCTGCTGCTGGCCCGGTGGCAATTGGTTGGCCACGGGCATGGTGCGCGTGTTTGGCTGCCCCGGGTGGGATGTTGCGGCTGCGAGTGCAGTGCTGGCACCTGCTGTGTTGCTGCGTGCGATTGCACGTCGGCAGAAGCAGTGAACTAGTGTACATACATACTAGCTTTCCCGAGGCAAAACCCGTCGGTTAAATTGAGGCTAGGCTAGGAGGCAGAGCCCTACGCTGTGCAGGCTGAGACGCTGTTTTGCAAAGCCTGTCACTGGCAGGCTGTGCACTGATTGCATAGCGCAGAGGTCGGCGCGCGCGGCGTCGCAAGGACACCAGCAGTAGCGCACAGCGTCCCAACCACAACAAAACAAAACGCGCCTCCTTCATCAGCATGTTCCACGACTCTACCGTTCGACGGCGCATGGGGTTTTGGCGCGAAGAGCCGCGCTGCAAAACGCAGCGCACGGCCGCGCGGTCGATCGCCTCTGATTAAAGACGGGGGCCGAGCGCCGCGACGGTCGGACAACACAGGTCGCCATGGGCATCAACAACTTCCACAAGTGGGTCGACGCGACGTTTGGGTGCACGCAGAAGGCGTCAAGGGTCGACTGCGAGGACCTGTTGGTGGATATGAATTCGCTCGTCCACGGCGCCGCCCGCAAAGCGAACACGCCGGCGCAAGCCCACAAGCTCATCCTCAAGCGACTCGAAGGGCTGCTCGACGAGCGGCGGCCGGGCCCCACGGTGCGCGCGTCGCAAACGCTCGCTCTCTTCTCCGACGGACCCGCTCCTCTGGCCAAGCTCACGACGCAACGGGCGCGGCGGCTCCGCGGCCGGTCCGCAGCGCGAGCAGACGGCTACGACGAAGACGTCGTGGACGAGGCCAAGTTCACGACGCTGATGATCAGCCCCGGCACGGCGTTTTCGAGGGCGCTCGCCGAGCGCCTCGACGCCTGGGCGGCGAAGCGCCTCGCGAAGGGCCGCGGCTTCCGGAGGGTCGTCCTCAGCGACGCGTCCGTCGCCGGCGAGGGCGAATTGAAGGCCTTCGAGTACGCGGACACGTACGGAGACCGCGACGTCGTCGTGTACGGTGGTGATGCCGACTTAGTGGCCATGGCGCTTTCGCGGTGCCCTGTGTGGAAATCAACCAGTGCGTCGGGTGCACCCGAGAATTCTTCACTAAGTCATTTCTCGGCGATGACGCGGCCGTCCTGGCTCGGTCGAGCGGAGAAGAGCCGGCATCGCCACGCCATCGAGCAGGCATCGCGTCGACGGCGTGGAGGACGACGCGATGATTCAGCACGAACGCGCCGTAAGATTTTGATTTCCACACAGGCGGTGCCAGCGACGAGGACGCTTGCGCATCCTGGACGAGAACGGGCGGCTCATAGACGTGAAGACTCTAGCGAAGCGCGTCGCGCCGGCGCACCCCTTAGACCTGGCCGTCTTGGCCATCGCCGGCGGCGGCAACGACTACCTGCCCGGGCTGCAACATTCCGCACCACACCTCTGGAGTGCGTTGAAAAAGAGTAAGGCGGGGCCGCTCTGGCGCGACGGCGCGCTGGACCGCGCGGCCTTCGCGGCTGTCCTAAAGGCGTTTGGCGAGTCGCGCGAAGGGAAGGGCGAGAGCGGCGATCTGCGGGAAGCGGCGCTCGGGCGGCGGCGCGCCGACGGCGCGCCGGCAGCTCCGCGGACCGTCATCACCACGTTAGAGCCAAGGCGGGCGGACCTCTGTAACGTCCGCGTGTTGCCGCCGCGGGACTTCGGTGACGTGGCGCGCGGCGCGGAGACTCTCACGTACCGCGTCCGCTGGCGGCGCGCCAACGGCGGGGCGTGGTGCGCGGCGCAAGCTTACGAGACCGGCGCGCCGCTCGACGCCGTTCCGCTCGAGACAATCAAACACGGCGTGCCCATCCGCGTGCCCGCCGGCGGCGGCGAGGTCGAGGTCTGCGCCTGTGTGGAAATCAACCAGTGCGTCGGGTGCACCCGACAATTCTTCACTAAGTCATTTCTCGGCGATGACGCGGCCGCTGAACGCGCCGTAAAATTTTGATTTCCACACAGGTCTGCGCGAGCGCGAAGAACAGTAAAGGTTGGGGCGCATCGCGTACTCAGAAGCAGCGGCGCGCGAAAAGCTTCTGTATGGCGCTGGGCCCCGACGAACACGATGCGCACACGGCCGCGGAAATGAAGCGCCAGCCGGCCGCGGCCGAAACGCCGGCGAACGACGACGCTCCGGCGCCCGCGATCCCGGCTCCCATGAAGCGCGCCTGGGACGCGGCAGCTTGGTTGGACCAGCTCGAGTGGACCCTGGCCATGTACGTGCGCGGCCGTTGCGTGGACTGGCGCCTGCTCTACGCGTACCCCGGCAGGCCGTCCGTCGGGGACCTCGTGCGGGCCTGCGGCGCGCCCGCCCCGAAGTGCGTACCGCGGCCGCCGATCTCGCCCGTCGCTGCGCTAGCTTGTTTGATTCCAGGGCGGTCCGCTGCGGCCTTATTACCGACGAAGGCGCGATTGCTCCTCGACGACGGCTCGCCCATCGCCAGTCTTTGGTGGGGGGCGAACGACGCCATCGACGTCGACGCTATTGAAGCCGCCGTCGACGAAGCGGTGCCTCCGGCTTGGGGTACGCCCGTGATCGTCGACGCCAAGGGCCGCACCGCTGTTAGGCTTCTTGCCGACGGCGCCGCAGCGTATCCGCCTCTGCCCCGAGCGCGTGGCGGCGGCGGCCGGGCGCCGCCGCCGCGCGGACGGGCACCACCGCCGCGCGGCCACCCTGTTCCGCCGCCGCGCGGTCCGCACGCCGCCGCGCCGTCGTATTCTGCGCCGCCCGTTCTCCATGCCATCGTTCCGCCACCGCCCGCTCACTTTACCGTCGTTCCACCGCCCGCCCCCTCGCTCGCAAAACGCCCGCCGCCTCGACATGGCCCTCCGCCGCCGCCGCCTCAACCCAAGCGCGGACGAGGCGGCAAGGGCCGCGGTCGAGGCCGTGGACGCGGCGACGCCGCGGCGGCGTATCGGCCGACGAGTAGCGGCGGCGGGGCGCGCGTGCCGCGGTCTCGCGGACGCGGCCGTTCGTAGTTTGTTTGCTGTTCGTAACGTTTGTGAACGCGACCTGTCCATCTCGTGTTCCCCGCGCGCGGGAAAATCCCGCGAGCGCGATAGGAACCAATCCCACCGCGTCTGAGTCGCTAGCGAGCCGTGCTTCAGCTTTGGTAGACGTTCGATCTCGTCCGGAATTTCCGGCATAGCGCATTTCCCAGAGTGGGGGGGTCCTCGATGTGCAGACCCAGCATTCAGCATTCGCATTGCAAACCGGGAGCTCCACACAACCGCACAAGTCTGTTCAGCCGCCGCTACCAATGGCCCCAACTCTAAAAATACGTACCCGCCTTGGCCCTGAGAGCTTCGGCCGCGCGAGTCGCGCGCCAAAAATACCTGTCTGCCTGGCCTCACTGCAGTACAAGGACTGGTACAAGGAAGATTGCACGGCGTGCACCGGCCCGTGCCGCACAGACGAAGCGCTCACGACGGACGAGGTGTACAACGTCGACGATGGCGAGCCCTGGTCCGACGTCGCCGACGTCGCGCTCGTCCGTGGCACATACGACGGAGAGACGTTCGTCGCGGCCTAGCTGCTCAAACCTTCACAAGAAATCGCTCCCCCCCCGTCGCATAAGTACCTGGTACGATTAGTTCACATTACCCAGCGCCGCCACCAGCCTCTCGAACGACGGCCGCGCCGCCGCGTCGCCCTGGAGGCAGTCGTCGGCGACGGCCAAGAGCCGGTCCCGCGTCGCCGCCGCGCCGACGATTCGCGTCGCGACCTCCGCGCACAAGACCCCGAACGCGCGGACCTCGACGCGCTCGATCAGCCTTTGCGCCGACGGCGCGAGCTCGCCGTAGTAGAACGACGCGCCAAAGTCCCCGAGCTTCGCCGCGCCCGTCGAATCCAATACGAGCGTGTTGTGGCCGTAGACGTCGCCGTGCGCCACGCGCTTCGAATGCAGGTACCGCAGCGCCTCGGCCAAACCCTTTAGGAGCGTAATGGAGAAGGCGCTCGAGAAGCGCTCGCCGTCCTCGTAGCGGTCCCGCGTCACTTCTATTATGGTAGGGGGCCTCGCGAGGTCCCTCGCATTCTTCGTCAGGCGCTCCATGACGACGGCCGGCGGTTCTCGTATGATGGCCAGCGTCTTGATTAATGTGGAAGGCGTCTCCCCAGCAACGCGCTCGTGCACCGCGAGCTCGTCCCGCGCGGCGCCGTCCGACGACGTCTCGAGCAGCTCCTTGACGGCGCAGGGCGTGCCTTTGAAGGACGCGGACCGCACACTGCCGGAAGCGCCCTTGCCGAGGGCGACGGCGTCGCTGAAATCGATCCGGGCCATCGTCGTCTCGAGCGCGCTAGCCAGTTGGCCGAAGCCGACGAGCCGCGGGTTCCCGGCCAGCGCGACCCAAGCTAATCTAGGCGCCCTCAGCACTTCGTCCGGCAGGGACTGCAGGTCGTTGTTCGCGAGGCGCACTAATTCTAGGGATGCTAGGTTTTTTGAGGGGTTAGTGCCGCCAGTAAACGAAGTGAGCTTGTTGTTCGCCAACATGAGCTTTCTTATAGAAGAGAACTTGCGCCACGCTTCCTCATCGATTGTCGTAATTTGGTTGTCCGTGAAGATGGCGTGGATTAAGTGCGGGGGTAACGCGTCTCCATGTAACTTGGTGAGGCCGTTGCTCTTGAGTCCCAGGCGCGTCAGCGACGTCATTCGCGCGAGGACCTTCGGGACACTCTGCATGCGTCTGCTCCCCAGCACGAAGAGGATTTCGAGCCGCGTGCACTTTGCTAACGTCATCGGTAGGTCCGTGAGGTCGTTGCCTCCTAAATCAAGTTTCTTGAGCGATGCGCACTGGCCGATGGCCGCCGGCAGCTCCGTCAGGCCGCAGTTCCTCAACGAAAGCTCGACCAAAGAAGGGAGGCGCGGCGCCCAGCGGGGGTTTGTGAGGACGTCGCATGGTATTTCTTCATTATCCTTGGCCTCGTCTTGTCGTGAGAACGCGTATAGGACGGCGAACGCTACCAAAGCTCCAGCGAGGGCGACGCGTCGTTGCGAGAGTAGTACGAGCCACGGCTGCGGCTTTGGCATCTTTTTTTTTGGCAGGCCTTGCTCGGCGGCTGCTAGCTTGTTGCTGCTGCTATTGTTACGGCGCATGCAAGGCTGCAGCTGTCGTGCAGCGCAAGCCCCGTTGCCTTTTCCTTGTGCGCAAACTGTGTCGTCGGCCACGCAAACTCCACCCGACGACTGTGCGTCAAGGACGGCGCGGCGAATGGTCGTGTGCTCGGGGCGGTTGCTGAGTAGCAACGCTTGCACACCTGCGCTTGAGCTGTGCAACAATGCGTGCCTGCTCAGCTCTTTTGTGTCGACGCCACGACTAACTAGCGTCGTGTAGACACTAGCATTTTTTTTGCACAGCCCCGATGAATCGGCGACGCGCGGTGTCTCCCCCCCAGGGACTACGCCCACTAGTCCTAGCACCGTAACATCGTCAAACCGCCAGGGGTCTGCTGCCCCTTCACGCCATCGAGGCAACGTGGTTCGTAGACGACCCAGTTCATCCAAAAACGAATTGATTACCCCCGCAAAAAACACTCAGTCGTCGCAGCCGCAGTCGGCGGGCGGGAACGGCGTCGGGTCCTCGTAGAAGAGCAACGGAAACATGCCGAAGACGCAGCCCACGATGATGCCCAGCGCGCCGCCCAATGCATGGACGCGCGTCGCGCTCGCCGTCGCGCGCTGCGCGGCCGACAGGTTCGCGCACGGCAGCACGGGTCTCAATAAACGCTCGACCGTCCCGCCGGAGACCTGGCCCGTCGTGTCGGCCACGATGTTGCCCATGGCCGCGCAGGCCATCGCGCTCAAGCCTAGACTCATGCCGAGATGCGCCTCGATCTGCTCGCCGGCCACCAACATGATGGCGTTGTCCAGAAATCCAAAGGTAAAGCACGGCACCGCCGCCACTAAACCAAGCTTCATCAACTGCGATCTAGATGGAGGCTCCGTCGCGCGGCTCGCCGACACGGCGAGCAGGGTTGGCGCCCGCCGCCGCCACCAGGCGCTGAGCTCGGCTTCCGTGACGACGCCGTCGTGGTTCAGGTCCGCCTCCGCAGCTATCGCTTGGCCCGACATATTCGTTTCTTTCTCTAAACGTCTTCCGACGGCCGCGGCGAGCTTCTTGAACTCGGCCTCTGGTAGTGTTGCTATTTGATGTACCAATGGCGGCTTTTGGTCGGTAGCGAGGCTCCGCGCACGTGCTCTCGTTGCGCCGACAGCGTGTGGGTGGCAGCGGCGTGCTCTTGACTCGCCGACAGCGTGTGGGTGGCTGCTCCGCAGACGTGCTCGCGCCGCGCCGGCAGCAGATGGGTGGCTGCTGCTGCCGGATCGCGCTCCCCGCATGAGCACGCGTGCTGTTCTCATGCTGAGTGATTGCAGCCTTCAAGAGATTGTTTTCCAAGCCCCTTTTCTGCTATGTTATCACCGAGGGGCTTCCAGGGTTGCTCGGATAGAGCAGAGCCCAAAAGCTAGTGCGTCTTATGCGTCTTTTTTGCGCTAGCTTCGACGCTTTGGCACATTGCCTCCATCGCTGCGTTTGTGGCGTTTGTGGACGTAAAGGAGCGAGCGATTGATTGCTTGCATCGCTGCGATCGCCCACAGTGCGTGCAAGGCTATAGCCAAGCTTACCGGGCAACATGCTGCTCGCCACTCTGCGTCGCCCAGCCGCAGTGCTGCGTACGCTGTCGACGCGGGCGCTCTCGACCGCAGCACCGTTCGCCGCGAACGCGGAGAACTTCATCGCACAAGTGCTACAAAACCCAAAGCCCGTCGTCCTCGACTGCCAGGCCGACTGGTGCGGCCCCTGCAAGACGCTCGCCCCCATTTTGGAAGCGGAAATCGCCAAGACCCAGGGCAAAGTGTTACTCGCGACGCTGGATGTGGACGCGGAGCAGGAGTTGTCAGGAAGACTCGGCGTCCAGCAGCTCCCGACGGTCATGGGTTTTTGTGGCGGCACGGTCCCGAAGGACGGCGCCGGCAACCCGCTGGTTCTTATTGGTGCCGTGCCGCAGCCTCAGGTGGCGCAGTTCGTCTCCCTTCTCGCGTCGCTGGCTCCGGCCGAGGGAGAGCTCCCCGAGGACGCGACGCAGGCTAGGGTCCAGGCCTTTCAGCTGCTGGATTCTGGAAATGTGCCCGGCGCCGCCGAGGCCTTCCAGGGCGAATATACGAGATTAAGGACCATGGACGAGAATGATCGAGCAAAGGCCGCGGCGGACCCGGCCGCGCCGCGGAAGTCGCGGGGCGTCGAGCCGCTGGAATACGACTCCGACCGGCCCGAATCCATCGAAATGGCCTGGTGCCTGTACGGGCTCGCGCGGTGCGCTCTGGAAAACTCGCCGTCGGAGCCGGAGGCCGCCGATCAAATCTTGGGCGCGCTGCGGGATAAAAGAAGGAAGAACGTTATTGACAAGGAGCCGAATTTGAAGGCTGCTGTCAGTAGATTGGCCCTGGCGCTCGACGGCGACGCCGGCGACGGCGACGCGCTGTCGGTGGCTCGCAGAATATTCGCGTCGGGCGACGTCGAAGGCGCTCTGGACCACGCGCTGGACGCCGTCAAGGCCGCGGCGGGCGACGACGAGCGCGAGGCGGCGCGGGAGCTCTGCGTGACGATCATCGACGCGATGGGCCCGGGCAAGGAGTCGCTGCGGGCGCGGAAGAAGCTCGCGAGCGTGCTCTTTTAGGCTTATTCTTAAATTAGTTGTTTACACAGTCTTCCCGTCAAGCGCGTCGAGGGCGTCCTCGAAGTTGCACACGGCGCAGATGCCCGGGTCCTTCCACTCGTACAGAAGCCCGCCCGCGCCGTCGCCGATGGCCAGGCCCCCGAGCTGCGTGAGCACGGCGAGCTGGTCGTCCCGCGGCCTCAACGCGTCCCAGTTCTGTAACGAGACGCCGATCATGTTCTGCAGGCGCAGCGTCGCGAGCTCGAGCGGCCGCCGGCCCCAGTCGCCGACGACGGGCAGCTCGTCGAAGGCGTATCCGGAGCCGCGACCCGTCTCAACCACCAGCCCCGTGCCCGGCCACCGGCCCTGCGCCGACCCCTGGGCCATCGCGTCCGCGATCCAGGGCTGGGCCCTCCAGGGGTTGCCGATGTAGCCGCCGATGACTGCTGGTAATGTAGCCCAAGCTCCGAGACCGAGGAGCATGCCGAAGAGCTTGCCGTAGGCGTTTATCGGGATCTGACCGTCGAAGAGACTATCTTCGTCCGGCAGCCAGCCGCGGCCGCAGCCGAACGCGCGGCCCGCGGCGCCATTCGGATCGCAGTACACGTCGCAGACGCCCTCCAGACCGAGCAGCTCCACAAACTTCTCCGAAGCCGCCTCGTCGGCGTTCAGGATGAGATGCAGTGACTCGACGCCCCGCTCCTTCAGCTTTGGGGCGTAGTGCCGCAGCCGCTGGCCGTACTCGATGGCGTTAAAGTCCGCAGCATACGTGCCGAAGATCACGGCTGCCTTCTTGTCGAGCAATGCGCCCACGTCGATCGATGCGGCGCCGCCGAGTGGTTTGACTCCTATGCCATTGAGAGGCTGCAGTGCTGTGACAGCTGTCGGTAGCGCTGCGAGGAGTGCTAGCTGCATCCTGCCAGCTGTGTGCCCCTGTAATCGATGGCACAGAGCACAGAACTTCTCCAGTTGTCTCCGCAGCCGATGCAGCACCTATGCGAGGCTCCTGCACGTCGACTGCAGCGTGATTGCGGCGTGTAGCGTGCGTGTTGGTTCGATTTGTGCCAGGCTGGCACCTCGAACCCGCACAATAGGAAAACCACCGTGGCCGTCCCCGGTGCTTGAAACCTGAGGAGAGCGGTCCGAAGAGCCGTATGCGGGCCCCGGGATGCGTGTAGGTCCGTTTTTCGACCAGCTTCGTAGGCAGGGGCTTGCAGCCCCGAGTCGCTCCGTATCGCCTGCCTACGGGCGCCCCGGGCGCCAAAAACCTACCTCGGGCGCGTGCAGAGAACACAGCTGGCCTCCCGAGCTCGGAGATTGCAGCGAAATCGCCGCGGCGGCGAGCGAGCCAGCGATTCCCAGGAGCCAGGGGCTGGCCTGCATACGAATTGACGCGGCCGGCCGTGGCCGGCCCCGCTGGCGCAAGCGTCCCTCGGCTCTGACAGGCTGTCCCAAAAGGCGCGAGCCGCCGAAACCCTCAACCTGACTCGTTTCCCGCGCCGACCCGAACGCTCTGAGCTCGCCTCTCGCTCGTAAAACCCGGCCTAGCCATGGACGACTCGACCCAGTCCTTGAGAGCCGCGGACCCCCTCCAGCAGGCCGCCGCGGCGCGGCGCGCGCGGTCCGTCACGCCGTCTTCCACGGACGGCTCGCCGCGGCGCCGCTCGAGGCTGGGTACCCCACCACCGTCGCCGGCGCGAGCGACCCCATCACCCGCGCAAGGGTTTGACGACTCCCTCACGGCGGCGCAGCACAACAGCGCCGGCGGCGAGACGGCGTCGTCGCCGTCGCGCCACACGTCCGACGACGAGTTCGACCTCGACGAGATCTTCGCGAGCAATCCTTCCACTCCGAAGGGCCGCTACGCGAAGTGGCTGCGGGCCTCGGGCCCCATTACTATCCGCCGTAGCAAGGAGGAGCACCCTCCCTCTCCGTCCGTGTCGTCCTCGTCCTCCTCGTCACCGAGGCATTGGCCGGGCAGTTCTGAGCTCGACGAGTTGCATGGACGAGCCAAGACGCGGCGACCGTTGCCGGAACGTATTGTTGGAGACGGCTGCGCGTTGCCCGAATTTGATTATGCGACACTCGGCGAGGTCGACGAGCCGATGGCCTCCGGGAAACAAGCTTTCGTCTATGAGGTCACCGTTCATAGAAAACGAGCTGCGTTGAAGGTCATGCGGCGCGAATTGGCGGAAGTTGTTGCTGAAAGGAGAGCCTTCGTGCGAGAATGTCACTTGCTCGCGCGCATCAAGCACGCGCACATCGTACCCTTGTACGGCGTGTCGACGACTTTGAGCGGACTGCCCTGCGTTTTGTTAAGGTGGTGCGACAACACGGTCATCCGGTCCTTGCGTCTGGACGAGGTCGGCCACGACCCGGAGGTTAGAGCGACCGTCAAAAGGGAGTGGCCCTCTCGAGAAAGGTTACGACTCATGGGCGAGCTCGCCGACGCCCTGGACCACCTGCACACGCGCGCGATTTTGGGAGCCCACGTGGCACACAGAGACGTCAAGCCTCCCAATTTTGGCCTGACCGCCACCCGCTCTTTGGTGCTCTACGACTTCGGTCTCTCCGTCGCGTTGCTCGCCAAACATAGCACGAGGGGAGACACCTTCGAGCTGACGGGCGATACCGGTACCAGGAGGTACATGTCGCCCGAGGTCGCCGAGGGCAAGCCGTATGGTGTTAGCGTCGACGTCTACGGCTGGGCCATCTGCGCGCACGAGATCTTTCACCTAAGGGGCAAGCCCTTTCATGGGTTGTCGGTCTCGCAGCACACGGAGCGCGTCGTGCGGAACGGGGCTAGACCGGTGATTCCCTCGACCTGGGACCACCGGCTGATCGAGCTTTTTCCTTCCGCTTGGGCGACGGCCGATAGACGCTGCGACGCCGCGCGGTGCCGCGACGTCTGTAGGGATATTGTCGCTCATCCTGGCCCCGAGGACCCGCTGTCGACGAAGCTCCTGCCGACGTGCCAGTGCGCCATCTCATAGTAGAATCACACGGAATTTGGAAACCACATGAACTAACTAGCCCTCGCTGTGGGCGCTGTGACCAAGGATACGCCTTGGAAACCACATGATAATGATGCCCGCGCCGCGTGTGGCGCGGGGCTTACCATCACCACCCCCTGAAACACGATCATCTTCACCCCTCGCTGTACATATATACCGTTCGCCGTGGCGAAAAGAAAAAGAAAGCCAACGCCTCGCCGCGACGCCTCCCGTGCGTCGACGCCGCCACGGCCACCAACGAATCACCAGCACCCCAACGCGGCCATTTGAGCCGCGATGTGCCTCCGCGCCAGGCGTCTATGCTCACGCCTGCGCGGGGTTTAGTGATAACTTAACTACCGTAATGATAAATTGCCTTAGTAAAAGCCGGTGTGCGCCCAAAACTCGACGATACGCGGAACAATCTCCCCCGGGAGCTGCGGGAATTTTGGAACGAACATCGCTGCGAGGGACGCGCGGTGGGCGCGTTCGTAAGGAACGAAGCCTCCCGCGGCCACTACCTTCTGAATGTACGGAATCGTGCGATAATTCGGGCTGATGTGAGGTATCCTCGCGCCGGCCCTGAGAAGGTGCGGATAGGCACGCCTCCACAACTTGGGGTGATACGTATCATGGGTTCACATGAAGTGGACATTCTGAATACGAGAGCCAACATAGCCGTTTCTTTATGCTGCCTCGGGCGACACGAGGAGGCTCTCGCGTTGCGTCGCGAGATATACGCCAGGAAAATTGCACTCGGACCGACTAAAGATACGCTCTTGTATGCCAGCAATCTCTCCGAGTCACTGGTCACTAACGGCCTGTGGGCCGAGGCCAAGCAGTTCATAAATGACCAAATGCCATTGTTCGAGGAAGTACATGGACCCAACCACGACCTTACGCTAAAGATGCGCTGGCGTTTGGCGATGGCCCTCTGTGACGACACCGACGCTACCCTCGGCGACTTGACCGAGGCGACTGCAATTTTGGAAGATGTCTGTCGGCGGTTGCGACGCTTACTCGGGGACGCCCACCCGCTAACGGCGAGGGCCCTACGCGTGCTCGAGGACACTCGAGCAGACCTCGCCGAACGCCAGCGCATCCTAGAAGACCTATACTAAGGCATATACTTGCTTGAATCTTAGGCCGGGTCGCCGAATAATGGGGAGGCGCGCGCAATCAGCCATGTGGGTGTCTAGTCGGAGTCCACGAAGCCGTCCGACTCGTCGCCCGAGTTCGCCCACTCGTCCTCCTCCGAGTCGCTGCCGGCGATGGCCGCGTAGTTGACGGCTTGCTTGGCCCGGCCGCCGCCGCGCGCGGCGCGCGGCGCCGGCGCCGCGACTGGCGCATCGAACTCGAATTCGTCCTCGGACTCGTCCTTGACGACGCGCTTCTTGGTCTTCTTCGGCTTCGCGGAAGGAGGAGCGGGGCTAAAGACGCACGCGCCGGGCGAATCCTCGACCTGGCGCGCCGCTCGTTTCTGGCCCTTGGCCTTGGGCAGCGGCGACCTGCGCGGGACGGCGTCGATGGCGGCGCGTCGACGGCGTCGCGTCGATGGCGTATGAAGTGCTCCAGGGACGCTGAGAGACGGACTCCTCGACCGGCGGCGGCTTGGTCGCCGCCTTCTTGGGCTTCGGCGGAGCCTTGGCTTTCGGAGCCGCGGCTGCTTTCTTCGGCGCCTTTTTCGGCTTCGGCGCGGACTCGAACTCGTCCTCGCTATCATCATCTAGGGAGAAGTCGTCCTCCGACGATTCCTCGTCGCTGTTCCACGCGCTCTGCTTCTTCTTCGCCGGCGGCTTCTTGGCCGGGGCCTTGCGCGCCGGCGCGGCCTTCGGCGCGGCCTTCGGCTTCGGCTTCACCGGCTCGGGCGCGAACTCCTCCTCGTCGGACTCCTCCATGGGCGCCGGCCGCGGCGCTTCGACGGTCTCTTGAGTCATCGGGAAGTCTCCATCGTCGTCCTCGGCGGCGTCGTCGTCCGAGTCGAACTGGTACCTGTGTGGGCGACCGTCGGTGGGAGCCGCCGTGGCGAACGTGCCGGTCCGGCGAGTTCGGACGCAGAGAGCCGCACGTCTTCTTGGTCGCTGCCGCGCGGCCGCTCCTCGCGCGCGGCGCGACGGGCGCCGACGACGCGAAGTTGTCGTCGTCCGAGTCGCTCCCGACGAAGCCGTCCGACTCCTCCTCCTCATCGGACCACGCGGCCTTAGGCTTCGCCTTCGGCTTAGGCTTGGCCGCGGCTTTAGGCGCAGCCTTGGCCTTCGGCGGAGCTTTGGGCGCCGGGGCCGGCTTCGCGACTGGTTTCGGCTTCGGGGCCTGCGTGGATCGACGGGTGAGTCCACGCGGGGATACAATGTGAAATTTCCGCGCCGGTCGCTACCGCCTTCTTAGGAGCCGGAGCCTTCTTCTTTTGTTTCGCGCCTGTGCGACGTCGACGGGTGAGTCAGGTACCGAACGTGTGAATTCTACACCGCCGCGTGCCCCAGTCGTCCTCCGAGTCGTCGTCGTAGCCGTCGGACTCCTCGTCGCTGTCGTAGGTTTTCTTCTTCTTGGGCGCTCGTTTCGAGACGGCCTGCGCGGGATCGCGAGTCGCGGCACGCCGGCGGGCGGAATCACGGGGACGCCGTGAGGTGCCTTCTTGCCCTTCTTGTTGGCGTGGGCCTTGGCCTTCTTCGCCGCGTCGGCCTGCGCGCGCATGGTGTCGCGTCGATGGCGTGACGGAAGGTTAGAGACGCAGCCGACGCGCCTCGCCGGCCTCGCGCTTCGCGTCATCAATATCGAGCTGCTCCTCGAGCGCCTGGAGGTCCGTCAACCATAAATCAGTAGTGGCCGTGGCCTGGAGCGTGCGCAGCTCCGCGTCCTTCTCCGAGAGTTCGCCGCGCAGCGCGTCGACGCGCTCGCGCGTGAGCGCCCAGAGCCGCATCGACAGTAAGTAATCATAACCCTTCGCGAGCGTCCGAAGGTCGTCCGGCTCCTCAATCTGCTTAGGAGCCTCCTCGTCGTCGGACGCGTCGTCTTCGGCCGCGGCCGCAGTCTTCGGTTTCTTGGCGCTCTCGGGAATCACCGCGTCGTAGCCGTCCTCGACGAGCTGCGCGAGTAACTCAGCCTTCTTTCTATTATGAACGACGAGCTCCTCGGATAAAACCGCTAAGATGAACCGGACCTTGTTGCGGAGCACGTTAACCTGGCCCTTTTTCTGTTTCACCAAATGAGCCTTGCGCTTCGCGTAGGTCTCGAGCCGCACCTTGTAGAACGCCTTGCAGATGTCGAAGGGCGTCGCGTAGCGCTCGATGGCCACGCCGCCGCTGTCGAAGAAGTTCATGTTCGACGTCGCCATCGAGGACTCGAGCTTGAACTTCTTGAGGAGCCCGCCCGGCGCCTTCTCGGCCTCGTCTAACTTAGCTCCCGATAGGGCCGTTACAGTAAACGACACCGTAGTATCCGTGTGGTTCTCCTTGAAGTCCTTGAGCCACGCCGTCGTCTTGTCGTCTCCCACAATCTGCTGCTCCAGCCACTGCTTGTAGTCGTGCGTCCACTTGCGCAGCGGCAACTCGTCGATGAGGACCTTCGTATCGTCCAAGCGCTCGACGCGACCCAACGCTTGGTACGATCCAGCTTTTTTTAGAATGACGTCTCCTTTAAAACCGCGGTACGACGGCGCCAAGCCATCGGCACCGACGTCCTCCGCGGCGCACGTCGCGAGTAGCGACGTCTCGTCGCAGTCGACGTCGTCGCCGGCGTGCGCGATCATCCGTCTCAGCACCGCTATGAGTTGTTTAGGGTCGTAATTGGGAACCGAGGTAGCCCAGCCCGTCCCGATACCGTCCGCCCCATTACATAAAGCCAGCGGCAAGACCGGCACGTAGTAGTTCGGCTCGATGCTTTGACCGTCGTCATCAAGGTACTTGAGGACAGCATCGTCGTCGGGATGAAACACTTTCCGAGCCACCGCCTCCAACTTCGTAAAAATATAACGGGAAGACGCCGCATCTTTCCCGCCCATGATTCTGGTACCAAATTGGCCGCAGGGCGCCAGCAGGTTCACATTATTGGAACCGACAAAATCTTGCGCCATGCCGACGATCGTCCCGGTCAGCGAGGCTTCTCCATGATGATATGCGCTGTGCTCCGAGACGTAGCCGGCCAATTGGGCCACTTTGATCTCGCGTTTCAACTTACGTTTGAAGCACGCGAACAGGACCTTTCTTTGGGAGGGTTTCAGGCCGTCGACCACACAAGGAATAGATCGCTGGTTATCAGCTACCGAGAATAAAGATAACTCTTTGTGGACGAAGTCCTTGTACGCCAACGCGTCGACGCCGTAGTCGACAAACGCGCCGGGCTCCAAGGACCGCAGCCAGGTCTTCCGGTCCTCGACCCGTTTCTTGGAAAAGGCCATGTCCACCAAATCGCCGTCGCCTTCTCTCAGTAAATCGAAGTCCAACTGATGCGTCGCTAGGTCCGAGAAGTAGTCCCGCGCTTCCGCGGCTGTTGAGGTTCCTAAACCCTTGTAGTATTTTACAGAGAATTTGGACGCGTTGCTACCGATGGAGTCCTTCCAGGCCTCGTACTCGGGGACCTGCGTTGAACATGTGTCGCGGCGATGGCGTCGCGTCGCGACGGACGCCGCGATGAAACGGTGAAGAACGTCTTCGAGGGGCCCTTCTTGCTGTTGGAGGTCGCCTTGACGATGGGCGTGATGAAGCACCGCAGGAAGCCCGGGATCTCGAGGAGCGAGGGCCAGAAGTGGTGGAGGCAGTTGATGAGCAGGCCCTTGATGTGGGACCTGCGTCGCGCGCGTCGACGGCGCGGCGCGTTGGGCGACCGAGGCCTCCACGCCGTCGCGGCGAGCGATCGTAGGGACGCCGCTCACAGCACCCGTCGTGGTCCTGGTCCGTCATGATCATGAGGTGGCCGTAGCGCAGCGTCTTGATGTTCTCGGCCGTGTACTTCGTGCCGAAGCGCAGTCCTAAAATTTTGACGACGTTCTGGACCTGCGTTGCGGGACGCTCGTTCCAGGCGCGTCGGCGGCGTCAGCCTCTCGATGGACAACGAGCAAGCGTCCTCCCGCGACCGCGCTCTGACACGCCGCACGGCCCCGACGCGGCCCGAAACAGCTCAAAATCGGAAGATGGAGACGATTCATGAAGATGGCGTAAGGACGCCGCAAGCGCACTTCTTCATTCTTCATGATCGCCGCGTGCGACGCCTCGCGCACGTTCAGAGGTTTTCCTTTCAGAGGGAAGACGCCATATAAATCACGACCGACGACGCCCAACCCAGACACGGCCAAGGCCTTCGCCGAGTCGCCCTCCGTTAATATCAGAGTACAATCCTTGCCCTTCGCACCTCCAGCGCTATTAGCATCGTCCAACTTCGTGATGCCCGTCAGGCGCATCTTCTTCGACCCCCCCTTCCGCTTGAGCTGCTCGTCCTGCTTGAACTTCGTCCAGGCCAGGACGCGATCCACAACTCCCGACTTCTCGATGGCCTTCAGGAACTTGTCCGGCAAGACAACTTTCGACCCGAAGGACCGTTCTTTGGTAGTGAGCGTCTCCTTCGTCTGCGAGTCGAACGCGGGATTCACGATCAACGCGTCCACATAAACACAAAGGTGGGCTTTAATGAAGGCCGGCTTGACCTCCTGGCCCTTGTTCTTCTTCTTCACGGCTTTCGCGAGGAAGTCGCAGACCTTTTTGGCGACCGCGTCGACGTGCTGCCCTCCTTTTGAGGTACAAATACTGTTGACGAAGGATAGTTGCGTGAAGGTGCCGTCGGACGGCGCCACGCCCACGGTCCAGTTGTCGTCGAGCTTCTCCAGGGCCGCGGGGGGCTCGAGGCCGTCGTGCAGCTTCACGTACTGCGCAAAACTTTTAACTGGTACCCTTTCACCATTCAACTCCACCTTCAAGCTCCCGTTGCCGTGGCACGACGACGACGCCGCGACATCATAAGCTCGCCGCGACAGCAGCCCCACCACGTCGTCATCCAAACAGTCCATCTTGAACCGTTTGAGATCCGGCGTGAAGCTGACCCGGGTAAAGTCCTTCTTGCCCTTGTGTGTCGAAATCTGAGCTTCACCGACGGTCTTCGACATGTTCTTGACCCACGTCTGCTTCAGCTTCTTACCGGTCGAAGAGTCAGCCGTCTCGACCGTGAACGAGGTACTAAAAATGTTCGCGAGCTTGGCGCCGTAGCCGTTCCGGCCGCCCGTCGTCTTCTTCTCGTCGTCGTCAAAATTCGAACCCGTCAGCAAGTGCCCAAAGATCAGCTCGGGCACGTAGCAGTTGTGCTCGCTGTGGATCTGGACGGGGATGCCCTTCCCGTCGTTCGCCACGGAGATGGTATTCGACTCGCGGTCGATGTCGACCTTGATCGTCGTCATCGACGGGTCGCGCTGCTTGTTGTCCGCGGCGTTGACCATGATCTCGTCGAAGATCTTGAAGAGGCCCGGGACGTAGGTCGTCTGTTTCTTCACGATGCGCTTCGTTTTCGCGTCCAGGACCCACATGGGCTGCGTCGACTGCTCGATACTGCCGACATACGTGTCGGGCCGCAACAGAATGTGCTCGAGCTGCGTCTTCTTCTGGTAGGTCTGTTCTATTGTTTTCGTGCCCTTCTTCTTCGCCTTGGGCGCCTTGGGCGGCGGGCTGTTCGTGGCGTCGCCCTGCGTGATGGGAGTGGTTGTGTGCTGCGGCGTTTGTCGGCGCGAGCGGTGTGTGTGTGTGTGTGGCTACGTGCGGCGGCGCGCTGAGGCGCTGCGCGCTGCGGCGGCGTGCCGAGGGAGGCCCGCTGCGTGCCGCGGCGGCGGCGTTTGTGTGTGTGCAGGCGGCCGCAGAGCTGTGCCGCCGCGGTTTCGGTTTGTCCGCGGAGATGGCTTTTGGGGTGCCAGCCGCGGTGGCGGCGCTGCGGCGCTTCGCTGGGGCGCTGCGCGGCGGCCGGGGAGGGCCACCGGCGCCTCGCGCCCCGTTTTTTGTTGAGCCAAGTGCGGATGGCGTTACAGCGTGCGCGCGCCCGTTTTCGACGCAGTGAAGTACCAGAACCGCCGCCATGATGTCTGAGATTGCGTAGAGCGCTGCTCAACCGTGCGCGCTGCGCTGTAGCCGAGCACAGCCTGTGCTTCGTTTGCAACCGCAAAATCAATACCCGTCCGTTAGCAGCCGTCCTCAAACTCCCGGGACCCGTCTAGAATGCACCTACAGGGCTCTACGAGAGGCCCTGGCGACGCCTGCTCGAAAAAATATCACGAGTCATCTCCGCAGCCAAAGCCGGCGACCCTGCCTTATTGGTCCCACGATACGCCATCGCTGCGATCTGGACGACGAGACAGCTCTCAGAGACACGACAAACGAGTCCTGCGAACGCTAGCTGCATAACTGCGACGCGTAGTGCGAGCAGCTACACGTATCAAAAAAGCGCTAAAAAAGCAGCAAAATGGCGCTCAAATTCGCCGCGGGAGGCGCTCTCGCAGGAGTAGCGGCCTACGGCCTCTACCAGCTGAACCAGCCCAAGAAGGACCAGCTCAAGATGATTATTTCGGGCGGCCCCGGGAGCGGCAAAGGCACGCAGTGCGAGCTCTTAGTGAACAAGTACGGTTTGAAACATATTAGTACAGGAGACGCGCTCAGACATCACGTGAAGACGGGCACGGATTTAGGCCGAGAAGCCAAGGCCTACATGGAACGAGGCGACCTCGTACCTGATAGTCTCGTGATTGGCATCTGCAAGGCCGAGATGGAGACTTCTGAAGCGAAGAACAACGGCTGGCTCTTGGATGGTATGCCCCGGACGAAGGCCCAGTGCGACGCGCTGGAGGACATGGGTTTGGTGCCGAACTTGTTTCTGAGATTAGACGTTCCTGATGAGGTCATGATGGACCGCGCCTGCGGCCGGCGCCAGGACCCCGTCACGCGCCAGATCTACCACGTCAAGTACAAGAAGCCTCCGACCGAGGAAATTGAAAAAAGGCTCGTGATTCGCAGTGACGACACGGTGGAGAAGATGACGAACCGCATCCGCCAGTACCACAAGAACACGACGGCCGTGTCTGGTTCGTACTCTGATAAATTGGTCGTCGTCGATGGCAATCGGGCGCCGAAGGAGGTGTTCCCGGCCGTGTGCGCCGCGATCGACAACGCGCTGGCGAAGTAGGTTGGGGTCTGCGTAAGGTAGAGGGGCTAGGGCACTTCTGTACAAATTACGCTAACAACAACAACAACTAGCAGCCACGCCGAAGATACCCGCGGTGCACGGCCTCGGCCGCGGCGCGGCTCGAGGCATACGCCCCGAGGAACGAGCTCTGCGTGCAGTAGTCGCCGGCGAGGACGAGCGTCGAACTATCGTCGCAGACGCATGGCCCGCGGTCGACCGGGTTGCGCGGCCGGAGCGCCTCGAGCGGGGTGATCATCTGCGCGCAGTGCCACCGCACCGTCTTCGAGGACACGACGAGAGGCCGAAGCGCCGCGGCATCGATGGCGGCGAGGACGTCGGCGACGCTGAGCTGCTGCGCTACGGCGGCGGCGGCTGCCGAATGGGCGACAACGGCGACGACGGGTCCACCGCGACCGTGGCGGTGCACAAGCTCAAGACCACCGAGTCCGTCGCGCTCGACGCTACCGCCGAACACTCGGTCGAGAACCCTCGACGCCTCACCATCATCGTCACGGAGGAAAACCGCGGTCGCCGTGCGCGCGTCGTATCTCGTGCGGCGAACGAGATCAGCGAGTTCCGACGGGAGCGCGTCGGCGACGCCGTCGATGGCGAGCGCGTCCGGCGCCGGCACCGCGAGCACGACCGCATCAAACGTCGCGCGAGCGGGAGTGGCGATGCCATCGCCGTCGCGCTGCGCTGCGGCGACGACGAACGTAGCATCGCGCTCGAGGCCATCGACACGGCGCCCAAAGTGCACCGCATCGGGCCGCGCGTCGGCGAGCAGGGCCGCGCACACGTCGCTCAGCGACCCGACGGCAGCGTATTGGCGCCAGAGCTCAGGCCAGAGCAGGCGCTCCTCGGTCGGCGCGAGCTGTTCGTCTCCTACCGGTTCGACGAGACCCCGCGCCGCGAGCGCCTGAACCTCGGCCCACGCGCCGTCGAGCGCGTCTCGCGTGATGCCGTGACCCGGCAACGCACGCGGATCCCGCGGATCGACGACCGAGAGCACCTGGGCACCGAGGTCGACGCGCAGCTCGCCTACCTTTGCGACGGCGCCGAAGCGGCCCGCGGTGTAGGTCGCCCGCTCCCAGACGTGCAGCTCTGCCGAAGCGCCGAAGCGCCGTCGCAGCTCTTTGGCTGCGAGGCACCCGCCGAGGCCCGCGCCGACGACGAGGACGCGATACGGCTGCTCGTCCATGTTGCTGTCGCCGCGCGCTGCGTAAGTGGCGAGCGCCGCAGCGGTCGCGCTGCGGGCGCTGACCGCGCGCGCAAATGCCATCATTCTCATGTGCCTACGGCTGCGACGCACGCACAGCAGCCGTGGGTCCTGTGCATTTGTGGTCGCTCGCTCAGCCTCGCCTGCTGATCTATGCTGGCTCACCAACTGTGCGGAGTGCCGACGAGCGATTTTTGGATCGCTTCGACGGTCGGCGCCGAGAGCTAGGTCGGCGGACGCGCGGCAGAGACTGCTTGCTCCACGCTGCTGCAGAGCTTGGCTGGAGAGCTGCACCTGAAACGCCGTCCGTCTTGAACGCCACGAGTTTAACGCATGCGCAGCACGAGTTATTGATCGATTGACGCTCGTGCGACGACTATTGGCAGGCAAGCGGGTGTACACAGCATTGCTGCAAAGCATTGCACATGCTCCAGAGCAAAAGCAAAATATGAAGCGCGCCCGGGACGACGGCGCCGCCGCCGCGGCAGCGAAAACCAAAAAAAAACGCCGCAAGAAGAAGAAAGCCGCGGACAGCTGGACGCAACCCACGGCGCGCCACGCCTTCGAGGTCACGCAGACGTCGGACCACGCCGAGACCCCGGTCAACGCCTACGAGGACCTGGCGCCCTTCATGCGGGCCGTCGGCGGGCGCGTCTACGACCCCTACTATTGTGATGGAGGCGTGGTCCGGCGGCTCCAGGCACTGGGATTTCGCGACGTAATAAACGAGAACCGAGACTTCTACGCGGACGTCTCGAAGGGCACGGTGCCGAGTCACGCAGTGCTCGTGACGAACCCGCCCTACAGCGGCGACCACGTCGACCGCTTGATTTCGCACGTCGTCGCCGCGAAGACGCCCTTCGCGCTGCTGATCCCGACGTACTACCTGGGCCGCGACGTCTGGCGCCGCGCTGCCTCGCAATTGTCGCCGCCGCCGTTCTACGTGTGCCCGCACCGGCGCTACGCGTACCTGCCGCCCGCGTGGGCCCGAGGGGCGGCGGCCGCGCGGACGACGGCGCCCTTCACGACGGCGTGGTTTTGCTGGCGGCCGGAGGGACCATCCGGCCTCGACTTCTCGGGCCGCGTCGACGTGTTCCGGAGCGTGGCGTCCGTCGCGTCCCAGTACCGCGACGTCACCGACTCCCTCAAAAAGCGCCCGAACCCGAAGGCCCGCAAGCGCCAGAAGGCGGCGCGCCAGGCGCGGGCGAAGGCGTACTCGTAAGTTGTTCACATAACTTAGTCCGGAGGTTTTCGCTTGAGCCGTCCACCACTCAGCGGCGCCGGCAGCGCGCCTGTCGCGACAAGAACAAGATAGGAAGATACGACGAAGCCCGTGTACGACACGAGGGCGATGACCTTCGAGGCCGTCGACAGCGGCCGCGGCGGCGGCCTTTTTTCCTCGGTCGGCGGCGGCGGCGCCCATTTCTTCCGGTGGCGCGCGGCGCGCGTGGCGAGGCGCCTTATCCCAATCATGCCTTCTTCTTCTTGGTTCGCGCCTTCCGTCGCTCGTCCCACAGAATGTAGCCAAACACTAACACCTGCGCCGTGATCAACCCGAGCACGGCCGCGATAAATTTCGGCTCCTGCAGGATGGAGAGGTCGAAGAGCGGGTCCTCCTCTCCTTCCTTCTGCTCCGGGACGAGCTCGCTGTACCACCAGCCCTCGCCCTGCTGGCGGACGACTGGCATTCGCGTCGCTGGCGTCGCGCTGGACAGGCACCAGGCAAAGCAGGCAAAGGAGAGCAGACAGCACTAAAAGCAGTGGTGCTGCCTCTCCAGTGCCAAGATTAGTGATAAATGCTATTACCAGAGACGTGCAGTAACCACTGGTTGTGCTGTTTGAGCGCCGTAAAGCCAAGCAGCTTGTTTTGCTAGTGTCTTACATTACGCTAGCCTGCAATTTTTTGGCCTGCGCAAGGCGAGCTTGTAGAGCCGCTCCAGCCCACACGCCAGCACGCCTCGGCCCCGCTGCCACCGCTGACCCGTCCTGCCGACCACTTTTTGCAAAGCAAAGACGCACAGCTACCAGCACAAATCAGACAGCCGACGCCGCCGCCGCGACCAGCTAGAAAACCATGTCCTTCATCCTGAACTGCTTCTCGTCGCCGCCGAAGCCCCACGCTTTGATACTAGCGCGGGGCGGCAGCAAGGGCATCCCGCGCAAGAATATTAAGCCGATGAACGGCGTGCCTCTTCTAGTATATAACGTCAAAGCTTGTCTAGCGTCGGGCGCCTTTGAAAAAGTTGTGGTCTCGTCGGACGACGACGAGATTCTAGAAATAGCAGTCAAGGCCGGCGCCGTCGCCCATAAACGATCGGCCGAGTCGGCCAAGGACACGGCCTCCTCCGAAAGCGGGCTCTTCGACTATTGCGACACGGTCCCCGAGTTGGTCTCGTGCGCGCTGGTGCAGTGCACGTCTCCGCTCACAACAGCGGAGGACTTCCGGAACGGCGTGATGAAGTTCCATTCTTCTGGAGCGGACTCGCTCGTGACCGTGGTCCGAGCCCATCGGTTTTTGTGGTCAATCAAAGATGGCCAGGCCGTGCCCCAAAACTACGACCCCGTCAAGCGCCCGCGGCGCCAGGACTGGAATGGGGAATTGATCGAGAACGGCGCCTTCTACGTCTTCAAGACCCAAGCTCTGAGGGATTCCGGTAGTCGCTTATCGGGCAAGATCGCGGCCTTCGAGATGAGCGAGGATACGTTGGCTGAGATAGACACCCCCACCGACTGGGCCATCATTGAAGGTTTGGTCGCGGCGAAGTTTGGAAAAACGCCGCGGACGTGGGGGTTTTAAGTATGCTTCGGTGTGATGAGTTGTCGCGGCGATGGCGTCGAGAGAGGTGTCTCTGTTGCGGTGTCGAGAATAGTGGAGGGAGCCTCTCCATGGGATTATTTTTACGAACTTGGCTAGATCATAGACACACTAGCCCAAATCATCGAGCTGCGCTGGCTTCGTCGTCTCCGCCACTGCGTGCACCTGGACTGTATAACTGCTCCTGAATAACTCCAAAGGCTTCCTTACCATCCGAAGCACCGGTGAAACCAGCCGCAGACCACGCGTCGGGCTCAACATGCTCTCTCTGCTTGTTTCCTTTCTCAGCTGCGGGGCGGCGCTGAGGCCAGCGGTGGCGCCGCGCATGGGCGCCATCCCCACCGTCGAGGAGCGCACGACGACGGCGCGCCCGAAATACAACGTCGGCTCCGCATCGACGCGCGGCTCGGCCGTCCGCCAGGGGCCGAGCGACTTCGAGTGGGCCATCGACGCCGACGCGTCGCGCAACGACGGCGACAACTTCCACATCCTTTTGTTAAATGAGACGTTCGCCAAGCCGCGCATGTCCGTGGCCTACGCCGCCGGCGCGCTCACGCTCGTCTTGGCCATGCCCGAGCCCGACGCCATCGAGCACGCGGGCTTCGCGCAAGCGCAAGGGTTTTCGTGTCTCGGGACGTGGCGCAAGGACGAGTGTTTGGAGCTGTGCGAGCAGCTCCGGGGGCGCGACCTGAGCGTGCGCGCGCTGCCGGGCGTGCGCGGGCGCCAGGCGTGGCAGGGGGAGCCGGCGAACACGTCGCCCGACGCGCTGCCGTCGGCGCCTTGATCTGTCAATTCGTGGTCCCTCTCGGAAGGGGTCGGCACTGTAAATTTATACGTAATAGACTTATATTCAAGGTGTCGCGTCGATGGCGTAGAAGCGGTGTGCACCGCCTCCTCCACGCCATCGAGCAGACGCAGCGCCAGGGACAAAGGAGGTCCTACTAGGCGTCGAGGTCGTGCACGTAGACGACCTCCCCGTTGAGGTGCGCCTCGGCGACCGTCCTTTCTAACAACTCGCCGTCCAGCTCGCGCATCGGGTAGTGCGTCGCCAGGCCGTAGTTCATCTGAGGTAAACCCGCGTCCTGGCGGTGGCAGTCGACGAAGTCGCGCAACAACGCCACTTGATCCGTCAGCAGGAAGCGCCGGTCGACGCGCGCGCCGTCGGGAAACTGCACGCGCACGCGCGCTGTACCAGAACCGGGAGGCGGCTCCGTGCCTAACCGAGCCCTCCGCAAGGACTCGGCCTGGGCCGCCTCGAGCTCGGCCTGCTCTCTCGCTTCCCTTTCGGCCCGCGCTACACGTTCCGCTTCCTCGCGCTCGGCCTGGCGCTGCGCCTCCCTCAACCGGTCGCGTTCCAGCCCCTCCTGGTAGTCCCGGTCCTGCTCCGTCCGCAACCGTCTCGCTTCTTGCCGCGCGCGCTGCTTGCGTCGCAACGCCTGTAACACACCTCTTTGTTGAGTCAGCGCCCCGTCGAGCGTCGCCACGAGCGCGTCACCATCCGAGGGCGCGCCGTGAATACTCGCGACCACTTTTTCACCAGCCTCGTCGCAGATCACGATCGCTAAAAACGGGAACCGCGTCGCGCCCAGTGAATCCGATAAAGCGTGGCCGTCGGCCGAATTTACGGAAGCGCCCCACAACACGAAGCGCTGTCTACAAAAACCCTGGAACTGGGCGGACGTTAGGCCTCGGCAGAAGTCTTCCGAATCTTGATGTAAGGGCGAGTGGAGGTAGATCAGCAACAGTTTCGACTGCGACGCCGCCGACGACGCCGCCTGGCGGTAGGAGTCGGCGTAGAACGCCACCGGGGGGCACTCCAGCCGCTCGCACAGCTTCCTGTAGTCCTGTGCGAAGGCCCTCGCTGCACTTCTACCCACAGCACCCAGCCGCGGCTTCGTTAATAGTCGAGCGACCTTCGTGATCCAGCCGCGCGGGCCCTGTTCCTGGCGCCTTCTTGCCGCCGCCGCCTCCATCTCCCGCCGCAGCTCTTCCTCGAAGCGCCGCTCCGCCTCGGCCTCGTCGTCCTCTTCTTCTTCCTCCTCTTCCTCGCTCTCCTCCTCCTCCTCCTCCTCGTCCTCGTCGCGGTCGTCGTCGTCGTTCATTGTTGGGCTTGCGTGCGACCGGCCAGTCGCGTCGGGCTCCGTTTGGGGTTTTTGCGCGGGCCGCGTGCGTTCGCGTCTCTGGTGCTCTTTATGAGAGCCCTTTTTTTTGGCGGCTGTGCGTCCGCAGCGCGGGCGTTCTTTGCTGTCTGTCGGACCAGGCCGATGATATGGATCGGTGGCGGGTGCCTTTCGCTCGCGCGAGCTCTTGTATGCGCAGCGCGGTGCCTTTGGTGCTTTGCTGTAATGCTAGTATGTCAAGCTAGGGTGCAAAACATAATCACGGCCTTCTCGCGGGCGCGTGCCAATCCAGACAGTTCTCCGCGGTCAATCCACGCGAAAACGAGCAGTGCAGGGTAAGCATTGCGCCCGCAACGGCACGCATCACAGCCGCGAGCTATCATCTCAAGGACACAGCTCTCCCAGCAGCAGAGCCATCCAAACAAGCACCACATGGCTCCGCCTCAGAAAACGGACTACAACACCGTCGCCATCGAAGAAACAGGACAAGAAGAAGCCGCGAGCTACACAAATGAGGGCCGCTGGCTCGTCTGCAGCGAGGTCATCACCGTGGTGGCGGCACGCGCGTGGGAGTTCTCCGTCCCCTTAGCTCTCCTGGGCCCGCCGGGCCCGCACGCTTCATTAAGAGCACCGGCGGCGCTCGCCCTCGCCACGACGCTCGCGACGGCGACGCTAGCGCCGCGGACGGGCGCCTGGGCCGACCGGAGCGATAGGAGGAGGGCGTCGCGCGTCGCGCGCCTCGCGCAGATTTTGGGGACGGCGCTCGGTGTCCTCGGCGTGGCGTCGCTCGTCTACGACGGGTCACGACAAAACTACGCAGCCTTAAGTCTCGTGCTCCTCGGCGGCGCCGTCGAGAGCGTCGCGGCCGTCGTCTCCAAGAACGCGCCGAAGAAGGACTGGGCGCCGGCGCTCTTCGACGGTCTGCGGCTCAGCGTCGTTGTCAAGGGACTTTCCGGGGGCATCGCGTCGACGGCGCGGGGGTGACGCCATCGCCGCGACAGCGCGTCGCCTCGACGGCGCGAGCGTGACGCCATCGCCGCGACGGCGCTTACGCATGCATCGACGCAGGCGACGAACTGGTCGACGAGCTCTCGCGCACGACGTCGGCGCTCGCCACGGCGGGCCAGGTCGCCGAGGTCGTCGGGCCGTTGCTGGGCGCGCTCTGCGTCTCCTGTTTAGGCCCTAGACGAGGCGCCTGCGCCGCCGGCGTTTTGAACATCGCGTCGTCGGCGCCGGCCCAGGCCGTTTTGGACTCTTTATATGCAAAGTGTTCGAAGCTAAGGACGCCGAGAGCCGTCCGCGAAGTCGTAGAGGAAGAAAAAGTCAACGCCTGGAAGCGCTGGGCCGCGCAGCCGTCCGGCACGTCCCTGATCACGCTGGCGTTCTGCTGTTTGTGGTTCACTGCTTTAGCCCCGCACGGCGCGGTCCTCACGGCCTTCCTGGCGACGCAGCGCGCGGACCCCGAGCTCATCGCGGTCTTCCGGATCTGCGGCGCTTTTTTTGGCTTTATTGGTATTGCCGTCTTCTCGCAATGCAGCCGCGTGTCCACTTCTGACGAAAGCGTGTCCGGCGCGCGGTCGGCGCGGCGCGTGTCTTCATTAAGAATGGCGTCGTTGGGCGCTTTGCTGTTCCAGCTCACTTGTGCTTGCCTGGCGGTCTACGCGCTACGAGACGGCGACATGGTCCTCGTCTTCTGCGCGGCCGTGGCGTGTTCAAGGGCAGGATTATATGCGTTCGACGTGGGCTACGTCGAGCTCCAGCAACTGCTGGTGGACGAGAGAGATAGAGGCGCCTGCCAGGGCGTCGAGGCGGCGTTGTGCGGCGCCATGGAGCTCGGGCTGGCTTTGACTACTTTAGTGTTCTTTTCGGAACCTTCTTCCTTCGTGGAACTGGCGGAGCTCTCTTCACTATTTGTGTTGCTGGCCCTCGTCCTCTTCGCGGCGTGGCTCGCGCTGTACCGCATCTTCGACCACATCCACGCGGAGCGCGACCACGGCCACGCGCACACGGCGCAGGATTTGAAAAGGTTGGCGGGCGACGGCCGCCACGTCCACGTCGCCTACGCGGGGGTCAAGGCGTGCGCCCGGTCGTCGCACGGGCACGCGCATCCGCACCCGCATCCCGTGCCCTAGGAGGGGTAAGTAGTGTACGCTAAATGACTTAGGTCATAGAGGAGAAGGGCAAGGGCAGGGCACGAGGGCCTACGGGATGCCGTTGCAAGTATACGTGTCGCCAGCATCCACCGTCACCGCCGTGCCGTAGCAAGTGAAGGTGACGTCAGATCCACCAGCAGCCTGCGTTTCGACTTCTTCCCGCGGGGGCGGGCAGGCGGGCGCAAGGACGCGGGTCGCGCACCTCGACGAATGCTTGGCCCGGCGTGCTCACCGTGATCTATGCGAGATGGGGCCGGCGGCGAAAAAAGTGCATCGTCAGGAAGGGGTCTAACGGGAAAATCCTCACCAGAAACCAGGAGCAGCCAGTTTGCAAAGACCCGAAAGCGGAGGACGTCGTCTTCAACTGCCCGAGCTACGACTTCTTACTGGATTTTTTCGTCAACCAAGATTGAAGGGCTCCGCAGAGCCGAGACGCCTCCCCCCGATCCCAGGCGGTCCCCGTCCCAACTAACGACGACAAGGGCCTCCTCTGGCTCCCGCTTGGAGATCCACGCGTAAAAGTTTAACTTTAGATTAGGTCCCACACCGGCGAACTCTCGTCGGGCACCCGGTAGCCCGCGGGCGTCTCGGCCCTGCGCAGCGTCGACGCGTCGTGGGACGAGAAGGCGTTGCCCCCGTATCCTTTCAAAACCGCCTCGCGCCGCTTCTCGCGTACTGTATCAGACACCGCGTCCTTGCGCGCGCACGCCACGTACGCGACGAGCCTAGCTAGGGGCGGCTGCTCCGCCACGTTCCGAAGTTTTAACAAATTCGCCGGGTCCGACTTCGCGTCGAAGCCCGCCGAGCAGTGCACGACCCTTGAATCCCAGACCACTAAATCTCCCGCGGACAGGGGCGCGACCTGCACGGCGCGGTAGGCGCAGTAGTCCGCGTCCTTCTTGCCACTCATCCTGACGAAATTCCCCAGCGGGTTCCTTCCTCGACAGTTCCGCTCGTAGTCGCGGTGCGAGCCGGGCAGGCAGACGAAGGAGCCCGTGTCATGATCAGCTTCGTACAACGTCACGAGACCCTGAAAACCTTTACGATGGGGCGTCTTCCCGTAGAACTGGTCGATGTGGTACCACTTGCCGCGCGTCGCGACGCCCTCGCCATGAATGTGCGGGTTGAGCCACGCGCCGGCCCCGTCGAAGGACACGCTCAATTCATTTGAATCTAACACGGTGGCCCAGGCCTTCCGTACACCTTGCGCGCACCTAACCCCCCACATGAATGGCGACTGGGCGATGCCCTGCTTGGCCACAATCCCGGTGTCGCCCCAGCCCATCTTACCGAGGTCGGCGTGCGTCTTCGGGTCACTTCGTTTCAGGCCCGGCGACGCCGTCTCGGCCCAGTCCCAGAACTTAGCTTCGGACGTCTTTATTTCATCTTTTGATAATACGTTGCGGAAGACGACGACGCCGTGGCGCTCCATGAGTTCTCCGCAGCGTTGAGTGTCTCCAATAGCACAGACGGGCAGCTCCTTCATGCAAGGCTGCCTCCTCAACCGTCGCGCCGCCAGGGCGTCGATGCAGTCCCAGGCCACGCGCGCCGCTCGTCGCGCGTCCAACCGGTCGTCCTCCCTCTTTATTGCTGATTGTAACTCCGACCCCGTCAGGACTCGTGGGTCCGAGACCCAGGCCGCGAACGTACGCAACTCCTCCAAGGGCGTGACTTCGGACGCGTCCTCGTCGTCCGGTGGCACGAAGCCTCGAGCGTCGAAATCATAGTACGACGCGCAAAGAGCTTTGACGTCTTCGTCGAAGTAGACCTCGTCGACGCGCCACCGGATGCCTTCGTCCTCAAACACTTTACCTTCCAATGCTAATTCTGCTTCATTGGCTTCCGTTCGCGGGGGAGCAGGAGTGACGGCCACCGTGCACCCGGAGAGCTTCCACTTGACGAGCTGCGACCTATCTTTATCCTGGGTCTTGCGCTTCTTCGGCGGCGTCACGGGCCCGGTCTGGAGGATGGCTCTCCGGGCCGCGGGGGCGCTTCGATGCGCTTTGCCGGTCGGATCGACGTAGTATACCCTATCACCTCTATTCGGGCCGTCCTTGCGCTTTTCTGTCGTCCAATCTTTGAGGATGGAGGGGTCGGCCTTCTGGGCCACGAGTTCGTCGTGGAGGCGCTTTAATGAGGGGTCGAGGCGCAGCGGTTGTTGGGTCTTCGGCGCAGGCGGTGGCGGCGGCGTGGGCGTGGGCGCCGGCGCCGGCGCGGACGCGGGCGCGCCGCCCCAGAATGGACCCGGCGTGTTGTGCGCGGCGAGGCTCCTCGGCATTTGGCTTGCCATGGCTCCTGTATGCAGGGAGCCTTGCTCTTTGCTGTCCGCCCTTTCTTTTCCCAGACAAGGAACGCTGGGCTGCGAAAGTAGTTCTCGTGTAATTCTCGTGCAGAAAGAATGCCTTTTTTCACTGCTGCGGAGAGGACAAACGTGACTTAAAAGAGAGCTTGGAGCTAGTTCATAGACTTACTAGCAAGCATCAATTTTTCCCTGGGTGTGCTTACGGCGCGTGAGTGCTCACAGAGAAGCTGGAGGTTATTTTATTATCGCATCTAAAGCGCTTCGCGGCGGAGCCGCAGATCTCTACCCGCTTGGAACCAAGGTTGCTAAATTACAAAATTTGAGTACAAAACGGTTCGCGTGCCGCGGCGCCGTGCGTGGCATCCCGCGCGCGGTTTGACATCAGCCGAGTCGTCGCATTGAACCATGGGCGCCTGCTCCTCAAAAAGCGCCGTCAAGAAAGCGCCGAGCGACGACTCGTCGACGCCTGTGTGCATAAATCAAAATTTCACGGCGCCTTCGTGCTGAATCGTCGCGTAGACATCCACGCCATCGACGTGAAGCCTGCTCGATAGCGTGCGGTGCCTGTTCTGTTCCTCACGTGCGCTCGACGGAGTCAGCACGACGGCCGCATGAGCACCCGACTTGAGCACTGATTGATTTGCGCACAGGTCGACGGACCGTGAAAGCCTCTTCACCGCGGTGGAAACGGACAACACCCACCAAATCGCGAAACTCTTGAAGCGCGGCATCGACGTCGACGCGCGGGATGAAAATGAGTACACGGCGCTGCTCCTCGCCGCGGAGACGGGCGCCACGAAATCCGTCGGGACGCTCCTAAAGGCCGGCGCGGACCGCGACGCGCGCGACAGCTTCGGGCGGAGCGCCGTCTACGCCGCGGCCGTCGGCGGCAAGGACGCGGCCGTCGCGAAACTGCTCGAGGCCGGCGCGTCACCGAGGAACGCGGACCGCGACGGCCGCGGCCCCTTCTGGGCCGCCTGCGCGACGCGCGACACCAAAATTGCGGCGCGCCTGTTGCAGGCGGGCGCGGACGTCGACGAGCAGGACAACAACGGCGTCACGGCGCTGAGGTACGCCGTCGCCCACGGCAACGCCGACGTCGCGGAGTTCCTGCGCGCGCACGGCGCGGCGGAAGTCGACGGCGGACGGTTGTCCATGTCTCCTGCTGTGGGCGAGGAGGTCCCCGAGACGTTCACGAACCCGTCGCCGCGGAGCGCCGGCGAGGCGTCGGCCGGCGCCGCCTCGCTGTAGTAATGCTATAATTTTTACTCACTCTTCACAAGATCCTTGTCGAACCACAGGTTCCAGGGCAGGTCGCGATATCGCATAACAACGACATCGTGAAGCAGGCTGTCGAGCGCCACGAGGACGAACTCGTGCTGCTTTGCGGTCTTTCGCCACGCCGGTGTCACGGAAGAAAGAGCGACTTCCGACACCGCGACCAGGGTTGAGATGGTCCCCGCGATGGCGTCGCGACCGGGCGGCGCGGAGTGTGTGATGATGCTCCGTATCGTGTCAATTTTCTCCTGCGCGAGAACACCCCCAAGACGCTCCATGTCCAGGGCCCGATCCATGTGAACGCGCCGCGCCGCCCAGAGCGGCGCCACGAGCCGCCTACACCGTGTCGTCGCCGTCGCGAAGGCCACTTGATCGCGCCACGTCCAATACGGCAACAGGTGCTTGCGCTGGACGTCGTCCGGAACGCGCCTAAAGTTCTCAAACGCGCACGCCCGCTTCGTCCAAATTATGAGTGCGGACCGCGCGCCGCGCGTCAACTCTCTGGCGCCGTGCTGGACTCCGCCGCCGTGGATCACTAGGGCGCCGCGGCGCGGCGTCACCTTCAAGGCCGGAACCTCGATCGCGTATCGATTTATTATGAACGTGAAGCCGTAGAGGAGTTGCGGGTAGCCCGCGAGGAGCGCGGAGACGCTTCTAATAACTTTGGGCGTGCCGATCTGCGCGGTCTTATAGGACTTCATGATACGCAGGAACTCATTATAGATCTCGGGCTCGTCGCGGGACTCGGCCTTGACCTGGTCGAGGTAGCGGAGGGCGTCTTCTTTATCTGCCTCCTTTCTCAATTGCGGCGCACTCGGAAACACCCGGACCATCAATTCTCCGCCCTCATACTCGTCATCCGGCGTGAGCGGGCAATTGATCGTGACATCACTGCCTGGGTCAACATGCTCGGCGTGCGACGAGCACTCGTGAGCGGCATCATAAGATATGACAAAGGCCTTGTGCCGCTCCAGACGGCACCACCGCGGCACGAACGCGCTGTCCTTCATCGCTGTCAGAATGCGGGCGACGCCATTGTCCACGAGCGCCCGCCCGGCGGCGTCGAAGTCCTCGTAGGCGACGTGGCGCGTGTCGTCGTCGTCGCGGCAGCGTCGGACCGCCTCCCGCAGACCGGCATACCAAGCGCTGTCCTCGTCCGTGTCGAGCCATTCGCCCGCGTCGACTCTGCAGGTGCCGCTGATGAGCTTGCGGAAGCGCATGATCCAAGCTCTCCTGAAATCGATCACAATTTCCAAAAACTGTTCAGCGAGCTAAACGCATCGGTCGAATCTCACGTGAATTGCCCAGCAAGCTGCAGACGAGCGTCTTGGGCTTCGCGCGCGCGAGCGGAAGCTAGCGGCATGTAAGACACTAGCACGAGGGCAGGCAACCTCCTTTCCGGCGCAGATCTGCAATACAAGGGCCATAGGGATACAGCTGTCACGTGAAAGCAGCTGTCCGAGAGCCCAGCTAGGCCGTCGCGCGAGTAATTGCTTCATCACTCGTGCCCCAACATCTCAAAGTAGACGACCTGCCAAAAAACAGCCATGCGCCGCCGCGCCGGCACGAACGCAAGACGCGCGGTGGCCGAGTGGCGCCTCCGCTGCGGCCGCCGCGCACCTCAGCCATTCGGCAAGCAAACGCGCCTGCAAAATGCGACTGCGCTATCAAAACGCCGCGCCGCACTAAAAACAGACGTGGTAGAAAGAGCCTTACGGCGCCCAACACCACAACACATTGAGGCCGACCGAGCCAAGCTCTGGCACCCCTACGCCGCGACGCCCGGCGCGCCGTGCCTGCCCGTGCGTTCAGCAGAGGGCGTCCGCCTCGAGCTCGAGGACGGGACTCAATTAATAGACGGCATGTCGAGCTGGTGGGCCGCCGTGCACGGTTATAGGGTCCCCGAGCTCGACCGCGCCGTCGCGGACCAGCTCTCAAGCGTGGCGCACGTGATGTTCGGGGGGCTCACTCACCGGTTGATCTCGGCGTTTTGAAGTGTTGCGGTGCCTTCACGCCATCGACGCGACTCGTGTCCATCTCACGATGACGTGGGTGGTTTCTTTTTCGATTTTGAGCCAATTCATTCGTGTCGAGACCGCGATTCGCGCAGGCCGGCCGTCGCGCTCGGCGAGCTGCTGGTGAGGTGCACGCCGCCTGGTTTGGATCGTGTGTTCCTGGCGGATTCCGGATCTGTAGCGGTAGAAGTTGCACTGAAGATGGCCGCGCAGTATTGGAGGGGACGCGGGCGGCCGGAGAAATGTAGATTTGTGGCGTTAAGGGGCGGCTACCACGGCGACACGCTGGGCGCCATGAGCGTGAGCGACCCGGCGACGGGGCGCCACGAGGCCTTTGCGACGATCCCGCGTCATCATTTCGTGGCGCGGCCGCCGAGCCGCGGCGCGGACTTTACGAAAGCGATTGAAAGTCTCGCGGAAGTACTGGCAAGAGATGACGTCGCGGCCTTAATACTGGAGCCGCTCGTGCAAGGTGCCGGCGGCATGCACTTTTATGATCCCGGTTATTTACAACAAGCACGTCAATTGTGCGACGACCACGACGTCCTACTCATCTGCGACGAGATCGCGACGGGGTTTGGGCGGACGGGCCACTGGTTCGCCTGCGACGAGGCCCGCATCGCGCCGGACATTTTGTGCGTCGGCAAAGCCTTGACGGGCGGCTACGTGACCATGGGCGCGACGCTCGCGACGGAAAAGGTGGCATCCCACGTCTGCGCGGCGCCGCCCGGCTCCCAAGATGATGCATTACCGCTCATGCACGGTCCCACGTTCATGGGCAACCCCCTCGCGTGTGCTGTTGCGCTGGCGTCAGTGTCGAAGCTCTTAAAGGGCGGCTGGTGGCGGCGCCGCGTGCGCGCCATCGAGGGGCAATTGTGCGCGGGGCTGAACCCCTGCGTTGGGCTTGATACGGTGGCTGACGTGCGCGTGAAAGGAGCCATCGGCGTCGTGGAAATGAAAGCACCCTTGGACGCGGCGAAGGTCGCGGCCGCGTGCCCCGCGCTGGGCGTCTGGCTCCGGCCCTTCGGGACGCGGCTCTACACGATGCCGCCCTTCGCCTGCACCGCGCGGGACGTCGCGCGGATCTGCGAGGCCGTGTGTTTTGTTGCGGCGAACGCGGGGGACTACCACTAATTTATTTGTTTGTTACTCACCAGTACATACGTCGCGCGTTGTCGGGCGCGCGAGGGGGCGAACCCCCCCGCGCGCCGTCACGAGTGCACGACGTCGGCGAGCTCGAGGACGAGGGTGTGGCTCCCGTTTCCGAGGGACGCGCCGTGGCGCCCCTGCAGTACCCTCCCGTGCGTGCCGTCCCAGCGGCGGCGGACGCGGGCCTCGCCGTCGACGACGAGGCGCGACGGCACGCGGCCCACGCCCAGGTCGCGGATCGCCCTTTCATCCAACCAATAGTGCTCGAGGTGGGGCCAGCGCTTCGCCGCCGCCACGGCCCGGGCCGGCGACGGGTCGACGCAGCAGGCCGCGCACCTTATGGCCTTCTCGGCGAAGCCGTACGCTTGCGACACGCTCGCATCCTCCAACATCGCGGCGAGCGCGTCGAGCTCGTCGAGCGTCTCGCCCGCCTTGACCCGCGATCACGCGTCGACGGCGACGAGCGGCGGGATCCGCCGCGGGCCGTCCAGCGCGTGGAATTCCAGTACCAAACACTGCGTCGGCGGGCGCAGCAGCTCCCAGAGCCTCGTCGTGCCGCCCTGGCCGACGGGGCCCCGCAGCGTCGCGTTCGGGAGCTGCGCGCTCTTGTCTCGCAGGGGCTTTGGCGGTGGCCGCGGCTTGTTCGTCGCGTCCTCCGGCGTCCCGGTCGGTGGAGGCGGCGGTTCTGGCACCGCCTGCAGCGCATCTGGCGCGGCCGTCTCGGCCGGCGGCGTCGGCGGCGGCGGCTCGACGGGAGGCGGCGGCGATTGCGAGGGCGGTGGCGCGTCGGTAGGCGGCGGAGGTGATTGCGGCTCAGCCAGCGGCGGCGGCGCTGAAAGGGCTGCCTCCTCGCGCTTCTGCCGCTGGCGCCGCGCCACCTTCTTCCACGCGCGCAGGCACAGGGCGACGTCGATGACGAGGCGCAGCTCCTTGGCCATGGCACTACCTACACTGGCAGTCAAGCATGGATGCGGCAGCGTGCTTAGTCCATGGGGCCTGGCCCAGGTTCTACTCAAGTTGGGGCAGCCAACGACTCCCGCTCTGTCGGCCAGCAACGGATTCGAGTTGGATTATTTTTTCAGGCTAGCGTGACATACTAGGCATCTCGATGCACGCCTTTTTTTGGCGCATCCAAGCGCGTTGAGGCTCGTCGCGACGGCTAACTTTGTTCTGTGCTTGTTTTCTCGATCTCTGCGCGCTGTGCTCCGCCTTCGTCGTGAGGCCGTCGCCTAACAGCCAACAAAAAGCTCTTGGATCTTTGGGCTGCAGCACGCGCGCGGAAAGGACGCGCGCGGCTGGACAAAAGGAACAAAGCCATGCGGCGCTCTCTAGCCGTGCTGGCGCTCTGCGTCGTCGAAGCGCTCCGACCGTCTCCACCATTGACGCGCCGCCAAAGCACGAACAGCCCGGACCTAGAAGAAGAAGCCCGCATCCGCGCGAAGCTCGAGGACCACGCGGCCCAGCAGCGCGGCCGCCACGCGAAGAAAAAACTAAGCCCGGCAGCCCAGCGCCGCCGGGCGAAGCGCGGCGCGTCCTTCGAGGCGGCCCAAGATATTGGAAGAGAACTCGCCGAGCAATTGAGGGATAAGAAAACGTTGGATAATGAGGCAAGGGAGCTGCTCCAGGATTTAGTATCGACGACGTCGGGCGCGCGCGGCTGGTTCGTGTCCCTGCTCACGGACGACGACCTCGCGCAACTGTTCGTGCCACCGATCGATGATGCTTTGTTAGAACCCATCGCCGCGCGGCCCGAGCCGAACTTGCGGTTATGTGTGATGAACGTGGCCATGAGCGCGGCGACGGCGGTGGCGCACGAGCGCGACGGGCATCGGGACCTGGCCGCGGCGTCGCGGGCGACGTCGTTACGATCGGCGGCTTTGTGTACCGCGCTTTTGGAAAGAGACATGATGGCGGGTCTGGCCGAGGCGCTGCGCGCGTTGTACGAGGCCGCGGCGCCGCGCGACGACGACTTGGGGGAGCTGGGCGAGATTCTCGGGCTGTCGTCGGACGCGGCGCCGTCTCACGTGGACGAGGACTGGGCCGCGTTCCTCGACAAGTGGCGCTACGGCCCGGACCAGCGCGCGGCGATCCGGCGGACGTTGTATGAGAACTGGGCGCCGATCGTCCGGAGGGAGGTCTCCTCGGTCGCCGCCGCCCCTGAGGACGAGCCTGAGTAACAACTACTCCATAGATCGAGGACGGAGGACACGCAATGGCCCACATCACAGCGCTATGGCATGGAGTACAGACTACTTGATATTATCCCCCTCCGGCGGCGCGCCGCGGGGTGGGTTTCTGAAACTACTGTCATCCAGCGTGTCCGAGCCCGGGAAGTGGAGGACGCCGCCCCGCGGCGGTTTTTTGTCAGGAATCTCCAGTTCTCGGCGCCCGAAGGTGATGGCCGCAAGAGCGCCGTCTTCGCGGGCCACGTCCGCGTCGAGCTCGGTCCTCCCGGGCCGCCAGACCGTCGGCGCCGCCGCCGGGCGCGCGATGTCCGGAGAGGCCCAGACCGACTTTTTCGTAGGAGCCGCCTCCTCCTCCACGGGATCTACTTCATCAGAAGCGAAGAAGGGGTTCCTTTCCCCGACGTCGCCGAAGGCCCAGTCGAGGTCGTGCGACACTTCGGGCGGCGTCTCATTCACAAAACCTTGGATCCGCTGGACGTGCGCGTGCCACCTGACAGCTCTTCGCGTCAATGCCGACGCCTCGTCATCCCTCCCTTCCTCCAGGTATCTTTCAGCTAGATAGAGCGCGGCCTCGGGCTCGAACAGAACTAAATCACGCTGCTTTGCGATCTCATACGCTTGTTTTTCGTCGCCGTGCTCTAAATACAAATTCATGCGTTCCAGTTGGATGCGCCGCCAGCAGTCGTCAAAATCGTTTTTTACAGAATGCTTCTCGATGGCTTGTAAAGCGCGATCCAAATATGAGTGAATAATCTGCAACGCGCGGGCCTTCCGTCTTTTTCTGTATTGGGTCCCCGGCGCCGCGATGGCGGCAGCGAGCTCCTTCTGAGCGACTGCAACCATCGGATCCACAAAAGCCGCGGGCGCCGGCGCCGGCGCCCGTCCCAATCCAAGCCGCGACAGGGCCTTCGCGGCCGACGCGAAGCTTGGTCTTTTCTTCCGCGGCGCGTCTCCCAATGACACGGGGCGTTCGTCCAAGGATTCGTCCTTCCTGGAACCGAAGCTCCCGAAGGTCCGCATCTTCGTCCTCACGGAACTCAGTCTTTCCCTCATACTTGGCGGTCGTTCTTCGTCCAGCCACGCCGCCGCCGGCCAGTTTTGCGCCTCGTCGCGCCGCATGCGACAGAGCGAGACCTGGGCCATGCGAAATAGCGCGTCGGGGTCCTCGCGGAAGGGCGCCTTGCGATCGTACTGGTCCGTGAGCGGCTCGAGTAATGCTGCCGCGCCCTCATAATCGTTCTGCGCGAGGCATAGCAAAGCTTCGTTGTAGAGTCGCCACTTCTCGGCCGTCCGCTTGGTCGTGTGCGGTCTACAAGATTTGACCCACTTGGCGTCGCCGGGTATCGAGGGCGCGGGCGCCTCCGCGGTGCTGGGGCGCCTCCGCGTCGGCGCGATCGGCTCCGGCTCGGGGCTCTGCGGCCTCGAGGGCGCGGCGTCGTCCGGACCCGGCGCGGGGCTCCGGACGCCAGTCAAGTGATCTGATGAAGGCGGCCGGTCCGCGGTGGGCGGCCGCCGCCAGACGTCCGCGCCGCCCGCCTCTTGGTATACGTCCAGGATCGCCTCGTCGTCGCGGAGCGCCGCGGCGATCGCCGCGTCGTCGGCGACGTAGGCGTCGCGGTCCTCGGCCTGCATCTTGGTTCGCCGCCGTCGAGCAGGCGTCACGGAGGTCGCGCCGACGGCGTGTCGGCGTGGGGCTGCCAAACAAGCCCAAACAGGTGGGGGAGTGTGGTCACTCACCTCGCCATGCTGCGGCGCATAGATCGGGCAGCCGGGAGGACGTTTGCAGCGTAATGTGCGCCACGCCTGGGCCCCAGCCGGATTGTGGACTGCCCACGCCGCTGTGCATGTGCTAGCGTCGACACTCTAGGAAACCGGCAAACGTTGGGCAGCCTCCGGCAGCCTGTAGCGGCTGCCCTCCCACACAAGAAGTCGGTCTCCGTGCCTCAAGGGCTCGTCGCGGCCAGGCGCCTATCGTCGTCACGAAGGCAGCCCGAAGACATCAGCGTCATGGCCAGCACCGCCCACACGGTAGAGAACGCCTGCCGCGTCGTCCGCGCGGACTTGGACGCGCGGCAGGAGGATTTGAGGACCTTGAGGGAAAGATGTGAAAGGGCCTTCGCCTACTGCGACAACAACGGCCGCGCCGACGCGGAGGCTTTGGAAATCTGGTGCGGCGCCGTGGGCGTCACTTTGGATTCGACGCTCGCGGCCAAGGCGCGCATCGCACCTATTATAGAGGCGGCCGCTTCCCTAAGAGTATTGCGGGGCCAGCCGCAGGAGCGGGGCGTGACCTTTGATGAATTAGCCGAGTTGGTATTGGTGAAGGAGGCGCGCGACGTCGAGCCTCTCGTCCAGCGCGCCAGGGCGTTCTTCGCCGAGAAATGTGACGACGGCCAGGCCGTCATAGCGTGGTTCCAGGCCAAGGGCTGCGGCGACGAAGTCACGAGGACGGACGCGAGCGCTTGCTTACTAGATCTCGAAGAGCTCCCCATGTCGAGCCTGGGCGCTTTGATTCTCGCGGAGCGCCTCGATATCAATAGAGATGGCATCATCGATGAGAAGGACGCCCTGGCTTGGCTCGTCGTGCCGAGGAAACACGAGGAGTTGAGGGAGCAATTGCAGCGCTGGTGCGTCGCGAGTCACCAATCCCAACCAAAGGTGTGCTTCGACGCCCTGGACCGGAGGGGCCGGGGATTGGCCTCGAGAAGGGACCTCGAGAAGGTTTTATGTGCGAAGAAATTCTTCGAGCGGGCTTTTACGAGAACAGAGCTCGACGTCGTCCTCACGCAGCTAGACGCGGACGGCAGCGGCTGCGTCGATGTAAACGAGTTCACGACGTGGCTGTCGCAGGGGCGGAGCGACTTCGTGGACGAAGAAGCAGTTACGGGTGGCGAGGAAGATTCTACCTCATTGTTCCAGGCCGCGGCGCAGCAATTGCGGGCGGCGCTGCTGGAACGGTGTGGACTCACAGGAGGCATTGGGTCGGCGGACGACTACGGCAAGGCCCAGGAGGCGCTGGCAGATGAATTCCGGAAGGTCGACACAGATCAATCGGGTGTTGTAGATGAGAGCGAGTTTGGGGCGTTAATCGCGTCGATCGTCGACGTCGTCGATGCGGATCAATTGAGCGTGGGCGAGACGGACGTCATGGTCTCGGTCGAGGCTGACGAGAGGACGTGGGAAGGCTTGGGATGCGAGCTCCTCGAGTCGTGCGAAGGGTTACGGACGCTGTCGCTGAAGAGTAGTCGAGTGGAGGGGTTGAGAGCTGGTGACATCATAAAAAGTATCTGTGGCCAGTCGGTGAACGAGATGGCCGCGACTTTAGATTCGGAATTTGTGGAGAACAATCCTCTGGATGCATTAACGAAGCGTGCACAGTTCGCTCTACAGACCGGTCCTCTGGTCTCGCTGGTCGTGTCGAGGAAGTCTCTCTACAAACTCGCGAAGAGGCACGTCGCGGCGTTGTGGCGGGCCGTCGACGCGGACGCGTCCGGTTCTGTTGAAAGGGAGGAGGTCGAGCGCTTCGTTTTAGATGACGCGCCGGAGGCCGGGGAGCACGAGTTCGCTGTGGTGTTGGAAGCGTTAAGAGAGGCGGCTCGGAAGACGTTCGATCCCTCTGATACCTTGGCGCCGGTGGCCCAGGCCTTCCGGAGTGTGGCGCGGTTGACCGAGAGACCCTTTGTTGGAGACAGCCCGCACTCATTACCGACGCACGTGTTGGGCGTCTGGGCGCGGCAGGTATCGAATTGTTCTAGAAGGCAGGGCACTTTATTTCAAGAAAGATTAGATCGCAACTGTGATGGTGTGGTCAGTAGGTCGGAGTTCGGGGCGTGGCTCTATCCTACGAGACCAATAGACAAGCTCAAGGAGCTGATCTGCGACGTTGTTGATAGGCACTTCCAGGGCAAAATGGCCAAGCTGTGGGCTCGAATGCTACCACAAAACCCCAACGGGTCCATACAACGAGAACACCTCCAATCTAAGTTGAGACAGGCTGGTTTAGGATATGTGGGGCCGGGCGAGGTCGATTGCATCCTAGAAGCGACCGGGGATAAAAAGTCGCTGCGGTTTTTTAGGTTGTGCGCCTTTTGCGGGCGGGAGCCCGAGCGGCTGCCGCCGCCGTCTCCCGTCAAAAAGAGGAAGAAGCGCGTCTCAATGCCGCGCCCGGCGACGGCGCCGCCTCGGATACAACGCAAGGCTGTAGTCAAACCGCCGCCGCCGCCACCGGATGACAATGAAGACGCCAGCGACGCCGACGTCGACGAGCAAATGGACAAGGTCGCTTTGACGGCGTTACAAGCGAGATTTCGCGCCGCGCCGTGCAGGGGCACCCTCGACGCGTTGCGAAGTCGAGACGCGGCCGTGCTCGAGCTGGAGGAGGCCTACGCGCGCGAGGCCGCGCTTAAAGTGGACGTGGCCCACGCGAAGGCGCTGGTGCGCAAGGCCGTCGCCGCGGCGCTGCGAAAGGCCGAGGCCGAGCGCGTTGACGTTGAGAAGGCGCGAGACGAGGAAAACAAAAAACTGGCCCTCGAGAACAAGAAGCTCCTTCAACAAGTCGAGAAGCTGAAAACGCAGCTCCGGGCTGCGGTGGTTGCGAAGCAGCACGCGGTCCACGAGGCCGAGCTCAAGGTGACGGACCACTTCCGGAAGAAGCTGGCGGCGGCGGCGAAGAATGAGAAGAGGGACCCGCTTAAGACAGTATCATGAGGTTAGCCACGCGGTGCCCCAGTCCTGTTGCGTTTAGACCACGCCTCTCGAGCCGCTGACGCGTACTTTGACGCATCTAGGTTGCGACGTAAATTCGGGTTTACTCCATTTCTCGGAGCGGAGGGGTCGTGCCAGTTGTCTACTCGACAGCCTGAGCTCCCGAGCCGAGGATGGCACCTCCGAAAAAAGAAAATGGCCGGCGCCATACCGTCGAACTTGGGGGACGAAGTCGAGGGGTCCGACCCGCTAAGACAGATCATAAATAAATAAATAAATAAATAAATTAAGGTCATAAAGTTAGGCACACGGCATACAAATATCGGGTCACGAGTCGAGGTTGCGCGGCGAAGGGTCCGTCGAGAGGCGCCCCCGCGGCGCCTTCCGCGGCGGCGGTGGTGGCTCCTTCGGCGTTTCTGGGGGTGGCGGCGGCGGCCCGCGCCGCTGGATGCGCTCCAGGTGCAAATTGCGCAGCACCGAGTTGATCTGCCGGAAGTCGGGGTCGGCCTCGTCGTCGTCCGGTCCTATTGATCGTCGCGGCGTGAGCGCGCGCGTCTCCATGGAAGGCGACGGCGACGGCGACGAGGGCGACTCCTCCTCCATCGACGAGACCCGTAACCTCTTCACGCCGCGGTCGAGGCGCGCCTCGAGCGTCTCGGAGCGCGAGCGCTTGCCCGTCGCCGTCGAGCCGGTCTCGCTGAGGTCCTCGTCGTCGGCGTCGGGCAGGGGCGGGGGGTACTGGCGGTCCATTGTGTCGCTCTGGTTCGTTTGCGTGTGTGCGCAGTCGTGCGCTGCTACGCTGGTAGGGCTGGCGGCGACGCCGCGGCGGCTGGCGCGGCGCTGACCCAAGATGACTCTTGCAGTGGGATTGGTCCCTGCGACGCGTGGGCGCGCAGCGCTCGAGCCGGCCGGACAGCTGGTGCGCTGGAAGCCGTAAGGACGAGAAACGTTCCCCGCGCAATCGCTGCGGCTCCAGACGCTGTAATTTTGGCAATCAAGCCGAACCTGGACTTGCTAGTGTCTTACAGCCGCTAGCTCGGTAGTCACGGCCGGATTTCTACCGGCGACGCGTTCTAATCGGTGCTCTACGGCGTCTCGTGGCGCCAGCGTTGTCCGGACGCCAAAGAGCAGCATTCAGTGATAAATTGCCATTGCGAGCCTCGTACGCGACGCAAACTTATCACTGGACAGCGCACGTTGCGGCATAGCACCGCCGGACATCCCGGCACGCGCCCTGCAAGCAAGCTCGGTTGAAAAAGGCTCTCCTGGCGTGAACAACGCGTTGCTGTGCAGAGCAGTGCAAAACGCATAAATACTCGTAGAGTTACAAACGCGTGCCGTGAACGAGCGCAGCGCATCGCAGCCATGCCCAAGCAAAAGCGGGCCGACAAGCTCAAACACAAGGGCGACAAGCGCCGGAAGACGGACAACCTCGAGGTCGTTTTGAGGGAGGACCTAGCACAATCATCAGGAATCGTGCAGCCGAAGCCGCCGCGCGCGCCGAAGCAACGAAGTCGAGCGGACTCAGACGACGAGCTCGACCCTGAACAACAAAAAAAGATCGAGACCATGGCGCGGGCCCAGGCCTCGGATGAATTACAAAGAGAGGTGCAAATCATGAGAGACGACTCGTCCAGTGACGACGAAAGTGAAGACGATTTAGGACTAGACGACGACGGCGAGGATATAGATGGTCTAGATTTCGGCGCGGAGGCGCTGTCGCCCTCACAAAGTGCATTAGTAGACTCCTTCCTGAACCCGGGCGGGCGGACGCGAACGCTGGCGGACCTGATCATGGAGAAGATCGCCGAGAAGGAGGCCGCGCAGCACGGCGACGACGATGAGGACGATGATGATCAATTGCCAGACAAAGTAGTAGAAGCTTATACCGGCATGGTGCCCTTGCTGCGGCGATATAGGTGTGGCAAATTACCGAAGGCCTTCAAGGTCATCCCGGCCTTAGAGAGGTGGGAGGAGATCCTCTGGATGACCCGTCCAGATGAATGGAGCCCGCACTGCGTGCACGCCGCGACTCGGGTCTTCGCTTCGAATTTAGACCCGAAACGGGCTCGTACCTTCTACGGGGACGTGTTGCTGGAAAGGTGTCGGGACGACATCCGAGAGCACCGTCGTCTCAACTACCACTTGTATCAGGCGCTGCACCGCGCGTTGTTCAAACCGGCGCCCTGGTTCAAAGGGGTTTTGCTACCTTTAGTGAAGAGTGGCGACTGCACTTTAAGGGAGGCGTTGGTGTTTGGGTCGGTACTGGCCAAGGCCAGTGTCCCCCAGGCGCACGCGGCCGTGGTCATAATGAAATTGGCGGAGCTGCCCTACTCGGGCGCGCAGTCGGTGTTTCTGATAGTGTTATTGAATAAGAAGTACGCGCTGCCCGTGCGCGTCGTGAGCGCCGTCGCGCGCTGTGTGGAAACCAAATTTCGGGCGCCCCACGCCATCGACGCGATGTTGTCTCCGTAGCTGCATCTGCTCGATGGCGTGGACCTAACTCACTGGTTGATTACCACACAGGTCGCGAAGGCGTTCCTGGCGCACGCCGACGACTCGTCCGAGCGGCCGGTGTTGTGGCACCAATCTCTACTAGTGTTCGTGCAGAGATATAGGGGCGACCTGTCGGACGACCTCTCGGGCCGGATCCTGAAATTGCTCAAAACGCACCGCCACCACACGATCACGCACGACATCCGGCGGGAGTTGACGGCGGGCCACCGGCAGCGGGCGGCCGCGGCGGCGGCGGCGCGGTAGGCGTCGTCTAAGATTGACCAACTCCTCCATTGCGTCACATACGCGGCGGCGACGGCGTCGAGGGCTCTTGCGTTTAGGAAAGCCTGCTAGCGGCCCGTAAGGCACTAGCAAAAGCAAGCCTGGTGAGCCTTGCTGCGGACGAGGAACGGCAAAGAGATGCCAGGCTGACGCTGCGCCTTCCTTTCGCGTGCAAAATGATGCGCGCGACGGCTGCCCCATCGCTCTGATGGTCCGAGCAAATGTGGCAGCCTAGCACCCCGGCGCCGCCGCCGCGCGAGCGCGCCGAGAATGTGCGCGCGATGAGGAATGCGCGCGTGGAGAGGCTCGGAACTGACGGGGCCGTCGACGCCTCGACGACGACGTTCTTACGGTCCATTCCGGCTTTTCAAGGGTTCGGCGAGAATCAACTAAGGAGAATCCGGGCCGCGTTGCGGCGGCGGGCCTACGCGGCGCACGAGATTTTAATAGAGCAGGGCGCCGCGATCGGGAGCGACGCGTTCTTCGTCCTCGCGTCGGGCCGCGTGCGCGTCTTCGTTGATGGGAGGCAGGTAGCTGTATTATCTGCTGGCGACTACGTGGGTGAGCGCGCCCTGGTCCTGCGGGAGCCGCGAGCCTCGACCTGCGTCGCCGACGCGGAGGGCTGCGCCTGCCTCGTGCTCGACGCGGAGGCCTTCGAGGACGCCGTGCTCGCCCGGGGAAGCGAGGACCTGTCTCCTTCGAAGCGGACGCGGCGCCGGTCGTCGTGGGTCCGTTCGTTTAATGCTTATGAGCACGACGCCCGGGACGAGGGCGCGGGCCGCCTTGGGGCCTTCGCGGCGGACTACGCGGCGCTATTGTCGGAAACGAGCGGTGACGGGGATTTCTCGTCCGCGCTTAATGGTGACGCGCTGTCTCCCGTCAAAGCCGCGGAGCTGCGTCTTTTACTGCTCGCGGAGCTGACGCCGGAGCTGTCCGCGGAGGAAGCCGTCGATCGTATCATCGGCCTCGCGGAGCGCGTCTTTCCTGGGACCGTGGCGGTCCGCGACCCCGTCGCCGGCGAGGCGCATCGAATCGTCGTCGCGGATTCCGCGCTCGCGGCGCCCGTCACGAGCCGAGGCCGGCTCCTCGCGATCTTGGAGCTGCGGGGCGGATCCATCCCGCCGAGCTGGGTGCCGGCCGCGACCATCTTCGCCGAGGCCCTCGCCGCGCCGTTGGCTTCTTCCCGGACCGCGCGCCGCGATAGCGTACACGCCGACGACCCGCCGCCACCACCACCACCACCCGCCGCCGGGCTCGAAAAACTCATCGCCGCGCACGTGCTCCACCGGCCTTCAAAGGAAGAGAAGCGGCTCCTCTGGGCCGCGCGCGAGGCGCTCGTAGGTGAACCACGCGCGCTGCCCAAGGTCTTGCTCGCCGTCGACTGGAGCGTGAAGAGTCAGGTCCGCGAAGCTTACCGTTTGCTAGGAAAGTGGGCACCGCTGCCGCCCCTGCACGCGCTGCAGCTCTTGAGTAAGCGCTTCCCGGACGCGAAGGTCCGCGCCTTCGCGGTGCGCTGCCTCGAGCCTTTAGGTGACGCGGACCTTGCGGCCGTGACGCTGCAATTGGTCCAGGTCGTCAAGGCCGACCGGTGCCACGACACGGCCCTGAACCGCTTCTTATTGAGGAGGGCGTTGCGGAGCCCGCTCGTCTGCGGCCACGCCTTGTACTGGGCCCTCGCGGCGGAGATCGATAAAGAAACCCACGCGTGCCGCGTCCTGCACGACGTCTATGCTCGGAGCTGCGGCGCGTACCGCGCGAAGCTCGGGCACCAGGTCTTGCTGGTGAAGCGCCTCGCGGCGATCTCGGCCAAACTAGCCTCCGTCAAGTCGAACCGCGATGATAAATTGCGGGTGTTGCTTTCCGAAGTCGTCCTCGCGCCGACGTTCCAGCTGCCGCTCTCGCCCTACATGGTCTGTGCCGGCTTGAATATTGAGAAGTGCCGCGTCCTGGGGTCCGCGAAGAGTCCGCTCTGGCTCGAATTTACGAATGCGGTCGTCGGCGCGGCGCCGCACGTCGTCATCTTCAAAACCGGCGACGACCTGCGCCAGGCAGTGCATAAATCAAATTGTCGCGGGACATCCGTCGCTGTTGAATCATGGCTTCCACGCCATCGACGCGACGTCAACACGAAGGCGTGGCGGTGTGGTGCGCGCCCGACTCACAGATTGATTTGCGCACAGGCGCCAAGACCAGCTCACCTTGCAACTCTTGCGGTCGATGGACGCGCTCTGGCGCGCGCGGGGCCTGGACCTGCGCATGTCGCCTTCGGTGTGGAAATCAAAATTTTACGGCGCGTTCGCTGAATCATCGCGTCGTCCTCCACGCCATCAACGCGACGCCTGCTCGATGGCGTGGCGATGCCGGTTCCTCACCGCTCGACCGAGCCAGGACGGCCGCGCACCCGACGCACTGGTTGATTCCCACACAGGTCGCCTTACGGCTGCGTCGCGACGGCTAGGCACCAGGGCTTCATCGAGGTCGTGCCGAACGCCTCCACTTTGTCCGAGATCACGCGCGACGAGCGCTTCCGGCATGGAGCCCCCCTGCTCAAGTCGGTGCGGAACAGTGCACAAATCAAATTCCGAACGCCCGCTCACTGGTTGATTTGCGCACAGGTGCGGAAGCTCGCTGCGGCAAAGGAGGCCTACTACGGATCCGATGCATTATTGAAGTGGTTGGCGCGGGCGGCGCGCGAGCGAGCTCCCGCTGTAAGCTTCGGGCCGCCCGGCTCCTTCCGGCACGCGGGCCTCGCGCCACCGACGACGCTGCCGCCGCCGCCGAAGTGGCGCACCGCGCGGAGAAGGGAAGAAGTTAATCCTCTCCAAGAAGGCTCGCGGGTGTATAGCGTGCTGGATCACTTCGTGCGCTCACTCGCGGGGTACAGCGTCGCGACGCGCGTGCTCGGTGTGGGCGACCGGCATAACGATAACATCATGGTAGCCACGGATGGGCGTTATTTTCACGTGGACTTCGGGCATTTTCTAGGACATTTCAAGTCCAAGTTCGGTGTGAAGCGCGAGTCGGCTTCGTTTGTGCTGACGCCCCATATGGAGACAGTGTTGGGCGGGCGCGGCGCGGGCTACCGCTTCCGGCGCTTCGAAGAGTTGTGCGTCGAGGCGTTTGTCGTCCTTCGGGACGAGGCAGACCACCTCATGATTCTATTGATGCTCATGGTCGACGCTGGCATCCCCGAGCTATCTAATTTGGAGGACGTGGCGTGGGTCCACCGCGCCCTGATTCTCAACGAGCGCGACAACGCCAAGGCTGCCGCGAAGTTCCTGGCGCTCGTCGACGCGGCGCTCGACGACCGACGCACGCGAAGCATGCACGCGATCCACAGCCTGGTGCATACGTCCTAGTAAATTTTTGTTGGTTGTTGACTCCCTAGTCCTTAGAGAGCCGCAGCGAGCATGCAATCAATACCTAGCGTCTCGACATTCTAGCAAATCCAAAGATACGCTTCGATAACGTCAAAAGAATGACCCAAAGTCAGAATACATCCTAGTCGTTCGCCGAGACCAAATATTTCAGAGTAGCGTCCCGGGAACATACCCTCGCGCCTCCCGGAAGGCACCGCCCGCGACATTCGCGGATGAGACTTACGGGTTGCCAAAGTACACCAGCGATTGACGCCGCCATCTACCGTCCAAATAGTACATTATATCAACTCCAGCCTAGTTTTCATACACAATCGACGGAACCGGAGCCGACGGCCCGCGCTCGGAGGGCGGGAAAAGAATTCTACTAAACAACTCCCGAGTTTATGTTCGTTTCCTTCCGTTTGTTGGAGGTAGAGTCCAACTAGGCCAAATCAGCGGCTACTGAGCTATTTTAGATGACCCGTTAGAGCCGCGCGATTCGTCGACTTCGCGACCCCACCTTTATGTGAAGATGGCCAAATAAGCTAAACCCGCGAGTATCAGCGACGCCACCACCCAGATGGACCATAACGCCGTTGTTCTATTCACGATCGACCGACTTGCCCGTTCTCCGCGGACGACGGTGCGTACGCGGAGCACCGGAAAGGCCCCAGACCGGTGGTTTGTAAAATAAATTTGCGTGTCAGGCGCTTTAGTAGTGGGACGGGCAAGATAACCGGGCTGAGTGACTACTACATTGCTCCGAGACCCAAAGATGCTCGGCGCGGGTCGTCGGTCTCGCGAGCCCATCATCTGGCGTAAAGGGGCCACAATACCCAGACCTGCGGCCATCAGCGCGTGTACCATCACCATGGACCATAACGCGATCATTTGTTCCGTGACCGACCGACTTGCGCGAGGTCCAGATCAAGATGTTCACGTCCCGAGCGTGGGCAGCGCAAAGTACCCTTCTCGGCGTGTAGATGTCATATACTTGTAATTGACTATCGCTGGGGTAGTATGGGGTCCAACGAGACCGCTATTACGATTCTTGGGGGCCCTCGGGTAATTGGCGTTTTTGACGGGAACGGGGCGCCATCGGGCCCAAATTGCTCACTTTTTTCGGGTGCAGATCGGCTCCTGGAGGCCTCTCGGGGTAGGTCTGGTGGTGGGTAGTCGCCTGTACCGCATACGCCGTCGATGCGGCAGCCTAGAGCTCTCGGGGAGCTCTGGAAGCAAACCTTAGCCTAAAGATGGCTAAACCGAGTGCTCTGCTGAGAGAAATCGACCAAAAATGCTTGAAGCGACGGCGCGTGCGGTGTAGGCGCTTGCACGTGTATAGTACCGACCCTAGGCGACCCCAGGGAGACCTGTTTGGCAGGGATTGACAGGATTCCACAGGCGCGGCCGCCATAGACCGCAGGGCGCCCTCGGCCGCGAATTAAAAAAATTCCTTTTTCGGCCCCTAGTACGTGTCCCATTGGTCTCTTTGGACCATTAGCGAACTGAGCGATACTCAAATAGCTGCATGGCGTGGGTTTGTGCTCCGGCATTCTAGTGTCTTACATGCCGCTAGCTCGACTCGGCCGCGGCTTATTCGCATTTTTTGCCTCCTGTGGCGCGCTGAGCGAGCAGAAGGCGGGTTGGAGTCATCACACATATCTCTCGCGAACATACGAGGCCGAAAACCGCTGGTCTAAGCGCTTGACAGCCGTAGCGGCAGGCCTGCGCATAGCAGCCATGCAAGCCGCGCAGCACATCGCGCAGCAGTTCTCCGTGCTCGCCGTGCCGACGCGGCGGCGGGGCACGAGCCGTTTCTCGCTCTATCTCCTCGAGCACGGCGAGCTCTTCCTCTACGACTTCGGCGGCACGCTCGACGACGCGCGCGGCCGCCTGCGCTGCTGCAGCCGCTCGCTCGTGTTCGAGCCGGCCGACGCGCGCGCGCCTCTTCTAAAATTTCCGCTGAGGAATGTAGAACGCCTCGCGCACGATAATGACGGCGTCGCCTTCTCCACAACTTTATATTATGAGCTCCTCGCGAACAACATCGCCGCGCCCTTTGTGAAGCGGACGACGTTCACCGAGAGGCGGTTCCGGCCGGACCACGCCGACCCGACGGAGTTGGTAAAGAAAATCGAGCGGATCCAAAAAATTGCCGAGCGAGTAGCGAAGGAGGGCCCGCACGTCGAGTTTGAGTTACTACAACCGGTCACCTCCCCATTAAAGACGGCGCGCTTCGACGCGTCGATGTTGGAAGATTTCGACGAGGACGTAAGAGGGCGCTTCGTCTGCGAGAGAATAGCACCGTTGACGAAGCTGCCGGGCGTCCTCGCCATTACTTCAAAACGAGTCTACTTCCAGCCCGCTCCCCTCAACGACTGCGGCGACGGGCGCGTCACTTTATCATTGAATGACGTCGTCACGATAACGCCGGGCCGGCATTTGCTGAGGGATACGGCGCTGGAAATTAATGCAAGGAGAACCTTGTTAAGAATCGCCTTTTCATCGACGGAGGCGCGGGACGCGTGTCTGGACGTGCTGCCACAGCTTTCACCGCCCTCTTTAGTGGATGCGACGCGGGCCTGGCAGCGGCGGGATCTAGATACCTTTTCCTATCTCGCAATCCTGAACCAGCTTTCAGGAAGGTCCGTGCACGACCTGAGCCAGTACCCGGTGTATCCGTGGGTCCTCGCCGACTACGCGTCTAGAACTCTTGATCTGGAGGACCCGTCGTCCTTTCGGGACCTCTCGAAGCCGGTCGGCGCGTTGAACGCGAAGCGCCTCGCGACGTTCCGGGAGCGATATAGGCACATGGCCGCGCCCCCTTTGCCAGTGGAGGCACCGAAGGACACGAGCTACGAGACCAAAATCAAAGAAGGTTTTTCTGGCTTGATCGCGCAGACGGCGTTCGGCCGTAAATTAGTACAACAACCGTCAAAGCCGCCGCCGCCACCTCCAGTGGAACAGAGAGATGAGGATGCCCCATTCTTGTACGGCACGCACTACAGCACGCCGGGCTACGTCCTCTTCTTTTTGGTGAGAGTGATACCGGAGTTCATGCTCTGTTTGCAGAACGGGAAGTTTGATGCGCCGGATCGGATGTTCGATTCGGTCCAGGATGCTTTTGATAGTGTTTGTAATGCCCCAACAGATGTGAAGGAACTGGTTCCCGAGTTTTATAGTGGAGACGGGTCCTTCCTGAAGAATGATAGGAATATACCCCTCGGAAGCACGCAGTCCGGACGACGATTACATGATGTGACACTGCCGCCGTGGTGCGCCTCGCCGGCAGATTTTGTCAAGAGACATAGGGAAGCCTTGGAGAGCGATTATGTCAGTCAGCGCATCCATTTGTGGATCGACCTGATTTTCGGTCGGAAACAACGATCTATTGAAGATGACAACGTGTTCCATCCGCTCACGTACGAAGGTATCGATTTGAATAGTGTTGGTGATCCGCGACGGCGCGCGGCCTTTTCATTACAGATCGACGAGTTCGGCCAGACGCCGCGGAGGCTCTTTGGGGAGGCGCATCCACCTAGGGACGGGCCCCTTGCAGTGGACGTGAAGCCGCCTCCGGTGAAGAAGCCTCCTCCCGTCGTGAAGCGGGCGCCGACGTTGGCGCCGACTCCAGTGAAGAAGGCGGCCCCAAAACCAGTGATGAAGCCCGCGCCGCCGCCGGCACCCGTCCGGTCTCCGACCGCGTTTTTAACGAAAGCGCCGGCCCCTTCCCTGAAATTGAGACCCTTCCCGCGGGCCTCCGTCGATCGAAGGCGGCCGCGGCTCCCGACGAAACCCATCAAACTCGCCCTGAAGAAGACGGCGCGGCCCCACCGCGACGCGCCGACGGACGTGTCTTCTGCTGCGGGTAAAATAGCGACGGCGGCGCGCGACGGCACGCTCCGCGTTTCCAGATTAAGGGACGACGGCGCCCTCGTCAGCGTGAGGCAGCTCGTCGCGGCGTCCAAGAAAGCGCTGACAGCTTCGCAACTCACGGACGACGGAAATTGTGTGATCTGCTGCGGCTGGGACTGCGCTATTTCTGTATATGACGCGGCCACCGGTTCCCTACTGAGGCGCTTGGACGACGCGCACGACGCGGCCGTCGCCTGTGGACGCCTGCGAGGTTCTGTGTTTTGTACGGGTGCCTGGGACGCGACCGTCAAACTGTGGTCCGTGTCCGATTTGTGCGGTGACGGTGAGTGCGGCCCGTTCCTCGAATTAGTCGACCACGAGGCACCCGTGACCTGCATTGCGTTATCGTCGAACGCGTCGCTCGTCGTAGCGGGCGCCGACGACGGCGCGCTCCTGGTCTGGGACGCGCGGCCGGCGTCGAAAATAGATCGTGCGCCCGTCGGCGACGCTATTATATCAATCGCGGCGCCGGTCGTCTGTGTTGATATATGCAGCGACCGCATCCTCGCGGCGGCCGAGGACGGTCTCATGAAAGAAGTTGCCTTGGATGGCGGCGAGCTGCGGCGCTTCGATTTATCAGGAGAGCCGCGGTGCCTCGTCGCGGCCGAGGCGGCGCGCGGCGCGTTGTATCTTGTCGCGGGCCGCGCCGACGGGTCGCTCGCGCTGGTCGCGTGGGATGAACATGAGGCGCCCGAGGAGCGCTACGTTGTTGAAAAGGCGCACGGCGCGGCTTTATCAGCAGTGACCGTGGCCGAGGGCGGTGCGCTCGTGTCCTGCGCCGACGACTGCTCGGCGGCGACGTGGGACTTTGTTTCTGACGACGTGGACGGCGTCGCCGTGTGATAGTAATTTAACTGTTTTAGTCTTTACCCAGGTATCCCGACACGTCCCGATACATCGCCGGCGCCGCGCCGTCCTCCTCCGTTATTTTTTTGAACGACGCGTCGTAGAGCGCCGCGCAGGACGCGTCCAGAGCTTTCGAAAACGTCGCGTCGTCCATATCTCTAGAAAGCCCCTCCGTTAAAGCGCGAGAAAAGGACGCAATCACCCCACTCTGGCGCTTGAGTCGCGCACACGCCTCGGCGCGGTCAAAGCCGCCGGACAAGGCCAGCACCCGGACCACATTAGGATGCGCGACACAAGAGGCATACAAGTCGTCGATGTCCGGCAGCGTCAGTTTGAGCATGATGAGCTCGCCCGGTTGCAACAGATGCAATTCCGCGTGCAAGGCATTGAGCAGAATCTCCTCGGCGTGGCCCTTGTCCCCAATGAACGCGTCGACCTCGGGCTCGACGATCGGGACCAAGCCGCACCGACAGATGCGCTTCGCGAGCGCAAACTGCTGCTTCACGACGCTCTTGATGCCCTCTTCATTGGCTGCTCCAATCCTACTCCGCATCTTCGTGCCCGCGATTCCTAGGAGTTTTGCCCTTGCTAAAGTCTTCTCGAGCCCTGGAATCTCCTTCATCACCTGGCAGCCGTCCCTTTCCGCCTCCAAACCCTTGTCGCACTTGAGCAGGGGCACGATTCGCTTCGACCAGAGGTACGCCGGCGCGGGCCTTCCTTCAAATTTGCGGTCCATCGTATCTTCGAAAAGGATCGCGCCGACGCACCGCTCGTCCAAGCCGGTCGCGACGCGCTCGCGCATTTGGTGCACGAGGTCGAACATCTCGGTTTCATCATTATAAGCGCTCTCGGGGACGCCGTAGGCTTCCAACGCGCCGGGCGTCGAGCCGCCGCTCTGGTCGAGGGCCGCGACGAAGCCCTCGCCGCTTCGGAGTCGCTCGAGCATGTCGCTTTGGGACGCGGCGCCGCCGCGGACACTGATGCCGCCGCGGTACCGCATCTCTGCTGGCCTCGCGCCGGCGCTGGCAAGGAGAGCAGCAGCCACTGCAAATGCAATCATGGCTTGGAATGGCTGCGTTTTCTGTGTGGCACTTGGACAGTCGTGCAGTCAAGTCAATCAGACGAGTCCGAACCGATGCGTAACTGCAGCAGCGCTGCCTGCTTGGCTGCGTTTACCTCGCCTGCAGCCTCCCAAGCTTGGCTTGGACCATCCGGGCGGGAGGCGAGGCGCGCGCTGCAGTTCGTGTATGACCTTAGACACGTATCCAAGGGCGGAACCCTCGGGTAAAGCTAGCGGCTGTAAGACACTAGCTTTCAAACCAGTCTCAAACGGCAGGGCAAAATCAGTGCCACGCGAGCTCCGCACACCTGTGCAAGTTCGCGTATACGGGCACTGACAGCCTCGCCGCAGCAAGGAGCCGCGCGCGCTGCGCCAACAAACACCAAGACGACAAAAGCAGCGGCCATGGATCCAGCAACCAACGATGCGCCGCCCGCGAGCCCCGCAACAACAATTCAGTTAGAGGGCGCCCGGCGCCGCCTGATAACAGCCCACGGCCAGCGCGTCTCATTAGAACTCGCGCCGACGTCCGTGGCTATAGCAAGGACGGGCGCGTTCGCGTTAATTGGATGCACGGACGGCTCGATCCGACTATGCGCCATGGGCAGTAAACTGCCCCCGGCGAACCTCGGCCAGTTAGTAAGCCGGGGCATGAACAACACGCTGCTCGTGACCGTAGCGATCACGGAGGACTGCCGGACCGCATTTGCCGGAGCGCAAAAAGGAGCCACGGAAGTGCTGGCCTGGACCTTCGGCGCGTTTCCTGCGAATGCGTCTCCACTACAGATCGTATCCACCACAATTCAGGAGTCGCAATCGGAAGCTAAATTACGAGGCTTCGTGAGCTGTAGTCGGAAAGGCGCCGACGACTATAGGCTCCTGTGTGGGCGGGGCATCAAGAGCGCCCACGTCTGGAAAGTGTGTCGAGCGACGCCGGGGGCGGCTTTAGACTGGTCTTTACTGTATGAACTACCGACGCAATCGTGCGGCTCGTTAGTGACCGGCGGTTTCCTCGACGCGGCGTGTGCGGTCTGGGCCAAGGCCGAGCAGGGTACGATCAGGTTGTGGCGCATCGATGGGGATGACAAACCTCATGAGGATCTGCGGCACGCGCGGACGGCGCTGGGCGTCGTGGCGGTTGCTTCGACGGAAGGTGGTGTTTGTGGCGCGCCTTCGGTATGTAGTCGTAATATTGTGACGGTGGGCGGCGCAACTTTAATAGAAGTTGCGGCGCCGGACGGTTCCATGAGGGCGCCGCTCGCGCCGCCCCCGAAGCCGGGGGCCGGCCGACGGTGCGCGCCGCGGACGGTCGCGTCGGTCGGGTGCGGCGTCGGGTCGGCGGCCGTAGCGTTTGCGGACGGCGCCGTGGCCTGGTACGACGGCGATTCTCACAGACTGCTGGAGGTCGACGCGACTTCCGGGGCGCCGGCGCACGTGGCCTGCGTCGCCGTCCCGCTGGGCGGGGCCTTGGTGGGCGCCTGCCACTGGGACGTGAAGAACAGGGAGGGCTGGGTCTCGTTCTTCGTGCCCGAGAAGATTGAGCGAGCAGCGACGGCGGAGGAGGTCTCCGCGTCTGCGCTCTGGCCGGCGTTTGTCGAGGCACCGCCGAAGCCACAAAAGCGCAAGTCCTCCACAAAAGTGACGCCGCGCGGCGCCAAGCAGTCCATGCCGTCGCCGGGCGTCCCCGTCGTCACGACGCAGCGCAAGCGGCCGCGCGAGCAGAACCCGCAGACGCCCGTGGAAGTCGCCTTCGATGCTTCATCAGATGACGAGTCCGTCGAGCACCCGCTGAACGCGGCAGCACCATTACGTGTCCCGTACGAGGCCCTGCCGCCGCCGGGCCACGCGCTGCGGTTGGTGACGGCGTCGGCGCGGCGCGCGAACGTACAACCGCCGACGTGGCACTACGCGTCGCGCGACGAGCGCGAGCGGGCGACGCTAGAAAGATTGCGTCAGCTGCCGCCGGGCAACGAGGACGTCGTCGACGCGACGCTCGGGCGTTTGCGGCTCGAGCGGCAGGTCGCCGAGGCGCTCGCGGCGATCGGCATGCAGCAGCCCTGAGCTAATTATATCTTTAAAACGTTAGATCGCGGTCGACGACGAATCGAACGAAATACCGTCGCGGTCGCGTCCGTGGAAGGACGGTCATCAGGCAACAGTGAACCGCACAGCAGACCCCTAGCCTCAGCCCCGCCGAAACCCGCCAAAAGGAAAGCCGCCGCCGCGGTACTGCTGCTGCTGCTTCTGCATCTCCAGTTGCTGCTCGATCTCCTCCCGATCATACCCCTGGTCCCACAACCTTTTTCGTTGAGCGTCCGTCAAAAACTCGTACGCGTCATTGATCTTCTGGAACTGCTCTTCCGCCTCCTTCTGCTGCTTCTCGCCCTTGCAGGAGAAGCGGTCGGGGTGCCACCGCATGGCCGCTTTTTTGTAGGCCTTTTTTATCGCGCTTTCGTCCGAGTGCTCGTCGAGGTCCGGGCCAATCAACTTATATAAATCAGGTCTTTGCGCTTTTTTCAGGAGTCGTTGGGCGGTCTTGAACTTTTGAACGAGATCCCTATCCGACTTACCGTCGGGTAACGTGTTTAGCGCCGTCTCGAGCAAATCGACCGCGTCGCCATAGCGATGCATGCCCTGCAACGCTTCACTTCCCAACAAATACGCCGTCTTTAGAGGGGATGGAGCGTGATACAACGCTGCCGACGAGTCGGCGTGGACGCGCCGCCAGTGCGGCAACGCTTTGTCTTGGCGCTGGTCTCTATCGCCGTTACTCCTCAGCACCTTCAAGGCGAGGAGCTGGTGGCACTTCGCCCTCCTGACATGCATGGCCGCCGTGAGCTTCTTGTCCGATGGATCTACTTTTAAGCCTTCGGACGCGGCTTGACTGGCCTTGTCATATTCACCTCGCCTCACGAGACTCTCAATATCAGACTTGATCCGCTCCGCGTCCTTCGTCGACCGTCTTAAATGCTTCAGTCGCGTCTTGATGTCCGAATTGTCCGGATCCAATTGCAAGCAAGCCGCTAGATGTTGCTCGGCTCGACTGCGATCACCTTGGGCTAGTAGAGCGTCGGCCCGCACGCCGTGGGCTTCCACCAAGCTTTTACCGCGTAATTTCTTCGTCGCCAAGGCACTCAACGCTTCTCTACTCCCGTCGGCGTACTCCTTCAAATGGACCTGCGCGTGTCGCGGTTCGGCGGTCGCGCGGCGGCGAGAGACGGTCGACGCGCGTCGTGTCCACCTCATGATGAAGTGGGTGGTCTCTTTGTCGATTTCGAGCCGTTTCGAGGCGAGACGGAACTTCATTGTGCGATGGCCACGAGTCGCGTCGACGGCGTGGGGACGCCGAGATCGCACGTGGCAGGCCGCGAGCTTGACCCTCGCGTCGGCGTCGTCGGTCACGTTATAATCATCCCTAAGCTTCACGAAGCATCGTTTCGCCCGCGAGTACTCCTCGCCCTCGTAGGCTTCGGTGGCTTGCTTTTGTGTACTTTGGCACTGTTCCAACTGATTCCGTTTCTCTGTTAATGAAGGGTCGTCCTGTATCACTGACAAAGCCTCGTCGATCCGCCCCAGCCGTTGCAACGACGACGAGAGACGCGCGGCGACCTTGCTCCGCTGGGACACGAGGCGCTTCCTTTCATCATCATCAGCCTTCGGAAGCTGCTCCGCAATCACTGAAGAAGCCTTCCGGCAGTCGTCGACCGCCCGCTCCGCTTGGTCGACCATGAGCCAGCAGGCCGCGCGGTTCGCGAGGACCGCATCCGCTTCGGCGCAATCAGTAGCGAGGCACTTCGTATATAACGAGAGTGCCTCCTTGTACAGGCCGCGCTTATACGCCGACGTCGCCGCGTCTCTCAGCTGTCGCGACTGCTGTCGCGGCGGCGCGGCCGGCGGTCTTACGGTGCGTAATTCCTGCAGCAGTTTTTCGAGCGCCGACACGTCCGCGGGACCTGCGTGTGATATATATCGAGTCGCGATCTCGTCTGATGGAGGCGAATTCATGAAGATGGCGCATGATCTCGGAAAGGCCCCGGGACGCCGCGATCGGACCGTCCTCGATGCCCTCCTCGAGCACTTCACAAGCCTCTAACTTGCGGTCGAGTCTCACGAGCGACCGCGCGAGATGCAGGTGGCCCTTCGCGAAGTCCGGTTTCAATTCAATAACTCTACGGGCATCGTCCGCGGCGCGCTCCCACCTCGACAGCGCTTGCAGACAGGCCGACCGGTTCGAGAGATAGACGTGTCGTTGGCCGTCCGTCAACTCGACAGCTAAAGTGTACAACGCCAGCGCCTCCGGGAACTTCTTCCGTTGGAACAACGCGTTGGCTGATGCTTTGGCTGCTTCGGGTATCGTATCGGTACCTAGTACCTGTAACTCTTCACTAGACTCTAGGACATCGTCCGGCGCGTTCCCCAGGGCCTGGGCGGCCTGTTGCACGTCGCCTTGTTCGAGTAACGCAGTGACGAGTAAAGAGTGAGCTTCGGACGCCTGGACGTCGAGGCGCGCCGCCCTCCGCGCATCACTAATACACGCCGGCCAGTCTTTGAGTTGCGACGCTGATCTAGCTTTGCCTAGTAACGACTCGACGTCGTCCGGCGCGAAGCCCAGAGCCGCGGCGTACGCGGCATACGCGGCGTCATATTGTTGAGAAGCATACGCGTCATCACCAGCTTCTCGCCTTTTAACACAAGCGCCTTGCACGGCGTCCTTCAATTCTAGAGAGGCGTGCTCGATGGCCTGCTCGAGCTTCTCGCAGCGATCTAACAATGATTTTTTCTCGGAAGGCGGTTTTTGACTGGAGTCGATCTGCGCCGTGAGCTTCGCTTGGGCCCCGAAGAGTTTTGACAAAGCGTCCCGGGCCTTCGCTAATGTGGTGCGCGACGCGTCGCTCGAGATGTGTGTGGCGCAGGCGGCCATGGCCTCTTCTAGGGCGCTACAACTTCCTTCGAGGTCGTGGCCGTTGGTCTTGCGGTAGGCGGCGGCGGGGCTCGTCTTCGTGGTGGAGCCATTCGTGGGTGTCGTGGCGCCGTCGCTGCCGGTCTCGGTCTCGGCAGACATCGTGCTGGCCCTCCTCTCCGAGCTCCCAGGGGCGCCTCGGCGGCTCAGCGGTGCCGAAAACGAGCTGGACTGCTTGATGGGCTGGCTCAGGGATCCGAAAGCAACACAGATACCCTCGAGGCCACAGCTACGCTGAGCCAACGCGATACAAATCGAGGGATGTCTTAGCCGACTAGTATGTCTAGCATCTAGAGCGCTGAAGTTTTTCACGCGTTCATCGAGTATCAAGGCCGCGAAAAGACTGCTGGCAGGCGTTAGGAGGAGTTTGCTTGCACTCTTTTTGCCTGCTTTTTGCAGGCTGCCTCGGAGCAAAAAGAGGCGGGAGTGCAGTGAAGAACACAATTCGCATTCGTTTTCAATTGTTTTCGAAGCGTCACATCCAGCAGCAATCGCGCCCTGACTCGTTTTGCCCTTTCCCGCTCTGCACAGCACAAGAGCACCCCAGCAGCAGCAGGGCTCAGAGCTCTCGCATAACTCATCGCACAACTCATCAGTCGAGCTAAAAGCACAGCTCAGAGCTCCCGCACAACTCATCAGTCGAGCGAATAGCAGAGCTCAGAGCTCGCGCACAACGCATCAGCCGAGCCAAGAAATGGGCCTGCGCCTGAGCATCGTCGGCGGCACGCTCGTCGCACGCTCCGCGAGGGCCTTCATGCGGCCAGTCGCGCGCCGCGCCATCACGACGAAGCGCACGGACTGGGCCGGCGAGGCGCGGAGCGTCTGCCAGGGCGCGACGGAGGATAAACTAGAGGCGCTCGGCTACGCGCTGCCGCCCGCGTCGACGCCGAAGGGCTCGTACGCGATGTACTCGCGCGCGGGCGACATGTTGTTTCTCGCGGGACACATCCCCGTGCGCCCCGACGGCTCGATCTGCACGGGCGTCGTCGGGAGAGACCTGAAGAAAGCTCAGGGCACGGACGCGGCGCGCCTCTGCGGCCTCGCGCTGCTGCGGACCTTGAGTGATGCGGTCGGGCTCGACAACGTCAAGCAGGTCCACAAATTGGTGGCCTTCGTGGCGTGTTCCGACGACTTCGAGAACCAGCCCGGCGTCGTCAACGGCTGCTCGGATCTCTTGTTCGAGGTGCTCGGCGACCGCGGCGTGCACGCGCGTTCCGCGGTGGGCACGAACGCGCTGCCGCTCGGCGTGCCCGTCGAGATCGAGGCCATCGTCGAGGTCGAGGCGGGGTCGTAGGAGCTCGGGGTTTGTATATAGTAGTAATAGTCGATAGGAGATGGCGTGCATGCCAGCGCGACTGGTTTGACGCGCGCGAGGGATACGCTTATCGTCAAGCACGCGGGGGGCGCCCAACTAGCACGAAAACCACTAGGGCGAAACTGCCCGACTCTAGCAAAAAGCAAGCGCTGGGCCGATAAAGGGCTGCTAAAAAGCACCGCCCGCGAGCCGAGAAGGCTGGGCGAGGCTTCGACAGCACCGCTCGAAGCTCCAACGAGCGACGGCCCGCAGAAAGCTGCTGCCGGGCAGCCCCACTGTGCTGCCCCAGCTAAAAAGCTAGCCTCAGCGGCGCCGAGCGGAGCAAACTAGACAAAGATGGGCCGCGCCAGGGGCGCCGCCCGCGCCAAGAAGCCCAAAGTGGCCGACATGCCCTTCGACTGGACCGACCAGCTCATCAACGAAGTGATGGAATCGACAAATTCGACGAGCGCCTTGATGGAAAAGTACGCGTCCGACCCGCCGTCGCCGGGCAAGTCCCAGCGCGAACGGCGCTGGGCGCCGCCGACGGCCGCCGCGCGCAAGAACCGGAAGCCGCGCACGTTGGCCGAAAAGCGTCTTGCTGCGGACCGCGCGACGAATCCCCTCGCGGAGGAAGCGTCCGCCGACGCGTTGTCGTGGCGGCTGGATGCGTGGTTTGCCACGCCCATCGGCAAGCGCGTCGCTGGCAGTACGCCTCAACTACCGCTCGGTCCTTATGTCGATGAGGTGCTACGTGAGCCGATACGGAAGCGCTTTTCAAGGTTCGATGCGACGCGCCTTGCTAATTTACGAGCGATTGACGAGACCAATAAGGCCATTGAGGAGTGGCATTCCACCAATGAAGAGGAGGGCGCCGAGTGCCCTATTACTCAGATCGAAGAAATTGGTGTTGAGGAAAATGCCGTCGCGTTACTCACAGATGAAGTCAGTTGCGCTTCGTGGGTTTCATGTACGGTCATTGGTGGATTCACGGGCGCGAAGACGTACACTTGTATCTTCGAGGATAAGACAGAAACGAGGGATAGTTGTCAGGTCGCGTTCCCGGCCTGGAGCGATACGGGAGAGACGCTCGCAGCCTTGACCTCCGCCCTGAAACGGAGGAGAGACGCCGAGTCGTTGTTGGCCTTCGCGCATACTATACAAAACGTCCCGGTCAATGAGATCAGCGTGACGCTACCGGTCCGAGCGTCGTGGGAGCGTTTGTTGAGAATTGGACTTAGTAGAGCCCCTTTCGACTCCGATATTATCAGGGGAGAAGCCCTTGCACAGCTCGAGTCGCGATACAACTTTGGTAGAAGTGCGTTAGCCCTGCCGCCGCCTCCATCAGACATCACCGAGAGTGATGCACGACTAGCTTCAGCAACAACATCACTATGTGGCGAAGTCTGTTCTCTCTACCATAACGCGATGAACACGGTCATCTTCAACGCTGACTCCCTGAATCCCTATCACCTCCAAGCTTATTTAGCGAGGGATCTGCCGCTGCCGCCGCCGTTCCAAGGACCACCTGGTTGTGGTGTAGCAGACAATCCAAGGGAACAAGTGCAGCCCAACAAACTTAAGTTTAGAGATAAAACGTTCCTCGAATGCCCGGAGGTCGTCTCAGCCCTGGCCACGGCGCTCAACGCCGCGCAAGAGGTGAAAACAACTAGATTGTTGACGACGTCGCACCAGTTCCCGCGGACGCCCTCGACCTTCACGGAGGACCAGGACAAGCATATAAAAGATACGGTGCGTAAATTGAGGGAGGGCTGGGTCATGCGTACTAGTACGTTAATTAACGCCGACCTCCGGACCGCCGACCAGTCCGTATACAATCTTGGTGAATCGTCAATAGCAAAGCACGAGTCCAAGACGAACAAACTCCATCTGTTGTTGACGCGTATTAATTACGCCATGGTCCAGGACCTACTTGACCTCACGAAGACGTCTTTGCAAGAATATGCGGAGTACGTCCAATCGCAGTGCGAAGGTACTGTGACCGTGAATTCTATCGCTGACGTCACATGCGACTACCCTATCAGAAATAAGGGCGACCCGCCGCGCCTGCAGCCTTTATTTCGGATGACTGTAGTGTCCACACCGGAAAGACGGGTGCTGAACCGAGCTGCGGTGGACGAGGCCAATCGGCGCATCGAGGAGTGGCAAGCTACGGCGGACGAGGGCGAGGAGTGCCCGATATCAAAAGTCGAGCCGGTCGAAGGGAGAACTTTTGATTACGAAACTCCACTAAACGAGTCAGTGGAATGCGTCGTTTCTGCGTTCACGAAGGCGATCCAAGAATGCCGCAACATCCGGCAGGCGCAGAACTACGTCATGGAGCGGCTGTTCTGGCCGAAGCCCGCGCTCATAAAAGCGGTGGCCGGGGACGAGGCGTGGATCGGTGCACTCATTGATAGCATTACTACTAACATCAAGAAAGCGTTGGAGCCCTGCGAGGCCTACCTCGAGTGCTTCAAGCAGTGGGAGCAGTTCCTGAACCTCGACGTCGACGAGTACGTTGCATCCCTAAAACACGCGGTGCCGATCCGCGTGGAAATCAAAGTTACGACGTCGGCCCCGTGGCCGCGTCGGCTCGACGGCGTGGAGCGTCGCGGTCGCTCGACTCGACCTCGTCTGATGGCCGCGAGTCGCGTCGACGGCGTTGATGTCCGCGCAGGTGCCCAACGACGAGGACTACGAGGAGGACCAGGAGCCCGACGCTCCCTCCATCCAGGTCGACCTGGCCATGCTCCGGAAGACGCTGACGAGTCACGTCGACGCCAAATTACGTATAGAGGCCGACATCCCGGCCGAGGCCATCACGGCCGGTGCTTGTGAATTAAATGCCTTCGCATTGCGAACCGAGTTGGGTGACAAGCACATGGCGATCATCAACAAAGTGCTGGAGACGCATTCCGAACACATCCTCGAGTTCTCCGACTTTTTAGATTCGAGGTACAAGTCCATGATGCGCGAGCTCTGCAAGCAGCCCGAGGACATCGAGGGTGCCGTAAGCGGCGTCTGATGCCATCTTCATGAATGCGTCTCCATCAGAGATCGTGGAGGGTGGTCTTTTTTTCGAGTTTGAGACTCGCAGGCACCGCGGCCCTCGAGGAGTACATTGGGAACATGAGCAACGATTTGAGAGCCAACCAGGAGTTGATTGATGAGATGCGCGCCATGAATTCTGTGTTGGACGAGTACTTCTATCGAGTAGAATACTCGCACTTCGAAAGACAAACGTCCGTCGCGTTGTGGCCCGTGAAAGTTGGAGACCAGGCGGAGAAGGCCAAGGAATTTTGTGAAGCCATCCGAGCGAAGTACTTGCAAGCGCAAATAGGGGAGCAGGAGGCCTTTGCTGACAGTTTGAATGAGCTGCAGGAGTTCGCGCTGTCTTTTGACCAGTATACTTCTTTATCAGTATGTGAGGAGGCCGCCTCGAAAGCACGAGATTGCATGCGCCAAGTGGAGGAAGCGGGCGAGCAGGCTCGGCTCTTCAACGCCCGCGAGTTGCTCTTCGAGCGGGAAGTCACGGTGCCGACTCGGCGTCTGTTGTCCACGCGCCTCGCGAGTGAGTCGTTCCCGCGCAGGACTACCAGCAGCTCGCGAACGTAAAAAAGAGGTTCGAGCCCTACTTCCAGTTGTGGGATACTTCTGAGCAGTGGTTAACTGCCTCGGCAGAGTGGCACAATCAGTCCTTCCTAACGCTGGAAGCGGAGCAAATCGAAACCGACGTGAATTTGTACAAAAATGCGATCCAAAAGGCCTTCAAATTTTTCGATAGAAACAATTTGAGCGACCAATCGGCGATCGCCAAGGCGATCAGGGACCAGGTCAAATCATTTGAGCCCTACGTGCCGATCATCGTCGCGCTGCGGAACCAGGGCATGCGCCCTAGACATTGGAAGCAAGTCGGTGCGGCGCTCGGCTTGGAAGATTTTGAGCCTTCGGACGACTTTACATTAACTAAATTGCTCGAGCTCGACCCCGCTTCCCAAGAAGAATTGATTACGAAGGTCCGTGCCCGCGTCTCACTTCCCTGAGAGTGGTTTCATGTCCGAAGCGGTTCGTTGAAGGACCCGAGGCCTTCTCTGGTGGAGACGAGTCGCGTCGACGGCATATCGTTCCTCGCAGGTCTCCGAGGCCGCGGCCAAGGAGTACAACATCGAAGTAACGTTAGATAACATGCTGAGCGACTGGACGGGCCTCGAATTGCAGATATTTCCTTATAGGGATACGGGGACCGGTGTCCTCAAAGGAGTGGATGAGGTCCAGGCCATCCTGGACGAGCACGTGACGATGACGCAGGCGCGCTCGCGGCGTCCCTTCACGCCGTCGACGCGCGTCGTCTTCTGGAGAGGAGGTCGTGGGTGGTTTGTTTTTCGAGTTTGAGGCGATTTGGGCCGCGTCGAGCGACCGCGATGCTCACGCAGTCGTTCCGCACAGGCCATGCAGTTCTCGGCGTTCAAGGGGCCCTTCGAGGAGCGCATCGAGGCCTGGAACCACAAGCTGTTCATCATTGGCGAGGTCTTGGACAAGTGGCTCGAGGTGCAGCGCAACTGGATGTACCTCCAGCCCATCTTCGAGAGCCCCGACATCAACAAGCAGCTGCCCGCCGAGGGCAAGAAGTTCGCGACCGTCAACAAGAACTGGTGCGCGACGGTCACGGCCGCGAAGGCGCGGCCCGTGCTGACTCAGTGTGAAAAACTTCAACTTCGCGTCGACGGCGTCTGAGAGAGTCGTCGAGCCCTCCACGCCATCGACGCGACGCGTTCCTCGCTTCTCGCCGAGTGAGAGCGGTCGCGTCTCGCGATCTCGGCACCGCGGCCCTCGGAGCGGCCCAAACTCGGACACGACCTCCGAGAGACCGTATCCAGAGAGCAGAACCTCACCCAGACCGCGACACACCCAAAGTTGAAGCACAAGTTGAACTTTCCACGCAGGTCGTCATGGAGTTCTGCGACGACGAGAAGCTCCTCAAGAAATTGAGCGACAGCGCCGTGCTCTTGGATCAGGTGCAGAAAGGTTTAAATGACTACCTCGAGACGAAGCGGGGCGTCTTCGCGCGCTTTTATTTCCTCTCGAACGACGACTTACTTTCTATCTTGTCAGAAAGTAAAGATGTGATGAGGGTCCAGCCCCACTTCAAGAAGTGCTTCGAAGCCATCGATGCCGTGAAGTTCGAACCGCTGGAAGATATTAGCGAGTTAGCGATCACGCAGATGGTTTCCCCGGAAAAGGAGGTCGTGCCGATGATGGCGCCCGTCGACCCCGTGGAGAAGAGCGTCGAAGTTCGTGGTGCGGTGTCCTTCTTACTTCATTGATACGACTCGTATGGATCAGACGAGGTCGTGGGCGGTTTTTTGAGAGATTTCGAGCTCTTTCGGACCGCGTCGGGGCCGTCGCGTCTCGACGCGGTCCGAGACGGCTCAAAATCGACGAAAAGACCACCCACGGCCTGCTCTCCCCCAGACGCCATCGACGCGACCCGCCAGACACGCGTCGCGCCGCGCAGGTCTGGATGGTCGAGGTCGAGGACATGATGCGCCTTTCCGTAAGACACGTCATGCACCTGGCGATCCAGGACTACGCGAGGCAGGAGCGGACGGTCTGGATGCAGAAGTGGCCAGTGACTCAGAGCAGAAAATGAACTTGAACTTGACGTTGTTGTGAAGATGGCGTCTTCACGAAACCGCACCGCCTCGATGGCGTCTTCATGATCACATGAGAGTCTACGCGCCTCGGGAGTGCACGGAGGCAGTTTCGTGACGCCGTCGTTCCGCGCAGGCCCTCCATGTGCGTGTTAAATGGAAGCCAGATGTACTGGACGTCCGAGACCGAAACTCTGATAAAAGAGAAGGGTGAAAAAGGACCTCCGGAAATGCTGGAGCACCAGATCGAGCAGTTGTCGGCCATGGTTCTTTTAGTGAGAGGTGACCTACCAGGAGCGGTCCGGAACCAGGTCGGCGCTCTCGCTGTGATCGACGTGCATGCGAGAGACGTCATGATTCGACTCACGAAGGAACGAGTGAGTGACATTTCGGACTTTACGTGGACGTCGCAGTTGCGCTATTACTGGCGCGACGACGATTTGTATGCGCAGATGGTGGCGGCGGACCGGAAATACGGCTATGAGTACCTCGGGAACTCGTTTCGATTAGTTATAACACCTTTAACAGATAAATGCTATCTTACATTGATGGGCGCGCTACAAATGATTCTGGGCGGCGCGCCGGCCGGTCCGGCGGGCACGGGCAAGACCGAGACCACGAAGGACCTCGCGAAGGCCGTAGCGATGCAATGCGTCGTGTTCAACTGTAGCGACGGTTTAGACTACCAGGCGATGGGCAAGTTCTTTAAAGGTTTGGCGTCGTGTGGCGCCTGGGCCTGCTTCGACGAGTTCAACCGCATCAACATCGAAGTTTTGAGCGTCGTGGGCCAGCAGGTCATGTCGATCCAATTGGCGATCAAGGTGCTGACTCAGCGTCAAATGCAACTTGAAGTTGCGTCGACGGCGTCGATGCGACCGCATGAGCGTCTACGTTACGCGACGGTGTCGTTCCCACGCAGGGCAAGGTCGACAAGATCGAGTTCGAAGGGTCTACCATAAGAGTCCTGCCGGGCTTCGGCGTTTTTATAACCATGAATCCCGGCTACGCTGGAAGAAGTGCACTGCCCGACTCCCTATCAGCTTTATTTAGACCAGTGGCGATGATGGTCCCCGACTACGCGCTGATCGGGGAGATCATGTTCTTTGCGTACGGGTTCGCGAACGGCAAGGAGTGCGGCCAGAAGATGGTCACGACCTTCCGGTTGTGTTCGGAGCAGTGTTCTTCCCAACCGCACTACGACTATGGCATGCGGGCCGTGAAAACGGTCATTACCGCGGCCGGTAATCTGAAGCGGAAGGAGCCCCAGGCCGACGAGTTGGTACTACTTTTGAGAGCCTTGCAGGACGTGAACATCCCGAAGTTCCTGGACGGTGACCTGCCTCTCTTTCGAGGCATCATCTCGGACCTGTTTCCCGGGAAGAAGCGTCCCGAATTAGATTATGGAGCCCTCGTTTCCGTCATGCAGCAGACCATCGATGCGCATGGGTTACAGCCGCACCCCTGGTTCATGGGCAAGGTCATCGAATTGTATGAAATGATCGTGGTCCGACATGGTGCTGACTCGGCGTCCTTTTCTTCGAGTTTCTCAACTTCAAGTTGGTGAAGACGGCGTCAATGCGACGTTCCGACACCGTGACGCCGTCGACGTGGTCGTGAGAGAGTCTACGGGTCGCATGAGAGAGCTGCGGCCGTGTCGCGACGGCGTCGTTCCGCGCAGGCCTCATGCTCGTCGGCCCGACGGGCGGCGGCAAGTCGCGCAACTTACACGTCCTAGAAGACACTTTGGGCCAGCTCAAAGTCCTCGGCGAGCAGGGTTTTGCGTATGAGAAGGTGAAGATCTACCAACTGAACCCGAAGAGCATCACGATGGGTCCGCGACGCGGCGTTGAAGTTGACCTTGAACTTGAACTTTTTGTGAGAGCGGCGATGGCGTCGTGGCATCGCGTCGACGCCGTCTTCATGATCATCAGAGCGTCGACGCGTCTCGCGAGGGGAGTGTCGCGACGCTATCCATCAAACGCAGGTCAAATGTACGGCGAGTTCGATCCCAATACAAGAGAATGGCAGGACGGTATTATGAGCACGATGTACCGCCACGCCGCGACCTCGACGACTTCCGATCGGAAGTGGGTCATGTTCGACGGGCCCGTCGACGCGATCTGGATCGAGAACATGAACACGGTCTTGGATGATAATAAGAAGTTGTGTTTGGTGAGTGGCGAGTCGATAAAGATGAGCAACGAGATGACGATGATGTTCGAAGTTGAAGATTTGCTCGTGGCGTCACCTGCCACCGTTAGTCGTGTTGGTATCATCTACATGGAGCCCAAAGCGTTAGGATTGGACGTTTTACGAGAATCGTGGGTCACGAGAACTTTAAACAAGTGCCCCTGCTTCCGGGACACGTCCTTCACAAGTATTATGGCCTTATGTTTTGATAGATATCTATTCACGGCGATCAATTTCATGCGGGGGCAGATGGCTGAATTGCTGCCGACGATGGACAACAACCTCTGCGAAAGTCTCACGAGGCTGTTGGACTGTTTTTTGGAGCCGTTCTGCGACAAGGAGGGTCGGGATACTCCTAAGAAGGAAGTTGTGGCGAAGGCCGTGGCGCAGCTCGAGGCGCGGTTCATTTTTTCATTGGTGTGGAGCGTGGGCTGCACGGGGCCGAACGAATCTCGAGCTCGATTTGATTTATGGCTGCGGTTGCAGTTGGCGCAGTTCGGCATGAAAGATGCCTTTCCAGCTGAGGGATTAGTGTACGACTACGTGCGCGCGCGGCGTCCCGTGAGCGTGGTTTCTTCTTTGCTGAAGAGGCCGTTCGGACCGAACCGCGATGCGCCACGCATGGCGTGGTCGCCGCGATCCCACGAGAGTCCCCGCGAGACCGCGATGCGCCGCGCAGGTCTACGACGCCGACGAAAGCAGGTGGGCCGGCTGGATGGCCACGATCGACGACTACAAGGTCGACTCCAAATTATCTTTCGCGGAGCTCATCGTGCCGACGCCCGACTCTGTCCGATCTACTTTTATCCTAGCTAAATTGCTACAGAACAGATACCACTGCATGCTCGTGGGCGAGACTGGTACTGGTAAAACGGTCAATATCTCGCAGTACTTGCAGGGCGTGTCGAAGTGCGAGGGCAAATCAGCTCCCTCAGAACTCATGCCGCTGACGATGACGTTCAGCGCGCAGACCTCGGCCAACATGACCCAGGACACGTTGGACGGGAAGTTCGAGAAGAGACGGAGAGGCATCTTCGGGCCGCCGGCGGGCAAGTTTCAAGCGATCCACGTCGACGATTTGAACATGCCCAAACGGGAGACGTACGGCGCGCAGCCGCCGATCGAAATTCTGCGGCAGTGGTTCTGACTCAGTGTTTTTCTCGGAACGTTTCCGAACTTCAAGTTCGCGTCGATGGCGTCGGCGCGACGTCACGCCACCGCGACGCCGTCGACGTGGTCGTGAGAGAGTCTACGGGTCTCGCGAGCGAGCCTCGGGACCGCGGAACGCCTCGAAACGGCTCAAACTCGACAAAGAGACCACCCACGGCCTCGTCTGATGGAGACGACGCGCGTCGATGGCGTGGGAACCGTTGGCGACGCCGTCGTTCCGCGCAGGTTCTCGCAGGGCGGCTGGTTCGACCGCTCGAATGATCTGGCTTTTCGGAAGATCATCGACATCGTCTTCATCGCTTCTCTCGGACCTCCTGGGGGAGGCAGGCAGGACATGACGGCGCGGTTCGTGCGGCCGTTTAATGTTGTGGGGTTGGCGGAGATGAGTGATCAATCGAAGGCGGGCATCTTCGAGACGATCCTGGGCGACTTTCTGGCGTCGTTCACGCCGGAGATCTCGACGTTGTGTTCGGGGTTGGTCCAGTCCACTATTGATACGTTTAACAACGTCGTATCTTCCCTGTTACCGACGCCGGCCAAGAGCCACTATACGTTTAATTTGCGGGATTTAGCCAAGGTCTTCCAGGGGACGCTCATGGGCTCGCCGAAGTTCATCGAGCAACCGATCGGCATGGTGCGGACTCGGCGTCTGTTTCTGACGTTTTCTGAACTTCAAGTTCGCGTCGATGGCGTCAACGTGACTTCCCGTCACCGTGACGTCGTCGACGCGATCGCATGAGCGTCTACACGTCTCGTGTGGGAGCCACGGCCGTGTCGCGACGGCGTCGGTGCCACGCAGGTGCGGCTCTGGTCTCATGAACTGAAAAGAGTTTTTGAAGATCGATTGACTACTTCTGATGATCACGACTGGTTCGTTTCCCAACTTGAACAATGTGTTTCTGAGAAATTTGGCATGAAGTGGGCCGACATCGTGCGCACGGAACGTGCGATCTCGGCGTCCCGTCGTGTTGTGGTGTCTTCACTTCATTCAAACGACTCGTGTCCATCTCACTTCCATGAGAGTGGTTTCTTTTTCGATTCTGAGGCCCTTCGGACCGCGTCGAGCGACGGCCCCGCATCGCGGCCGAATGCACTCGAAATCAACAAAAGAAACCACCCACTTCATCATGAGGTGGACACGACGCGCTTCGACCGCCGCGACACCGCGATGCTCCGCGCAGGACTCTTGTATTGCGATTTCGTCGACCCGAACGCGGATCCTAGAGTGTATCAAGAGGTCGAGGACATCGACAAACTGAAACTCGTCGTGAACGACTTCCTCGAGGAGCACAACGCCGAGTCGAAGAGCCCGATGCCGCTGGTCATGTTTTTGGACGCGATCGAGCACGTCCTTCGCATTGCTCGCATCCTGAGGCAGCCCCAGGGCAACGCGTTGTTACTGGGCGTGGGCGGCTCGGGGAGGCAGTCCATGTCGAAGATGGCGACCTACATCAGCGGCTACGAGCTCTTCCAGGTCGAGATCGCCAAGGGCTACGGCGCGATCTCCGCGTTTTGAGGTGTAGAGTCACGCCATTGATCTCGTGTCCATCAGACGAGGTCGTGGGTCGTTTCTTTCTTGCTGAAGAGGCCATTTTGACGGAAATGCTCCGCGCAGGCATGGTCGAGTGGCGGGAAGATTTAAGGAGGTGCCTCTTGCAGGCGGGCGTGAAGGATACGCCCACCTCCTTCGTGTTCACGGACGCGCAGGTCGTCATGGAGTCGTTCCTGGAGGACGTGAATAATATACTCAACGCCGGGGTACGCGATCTCGGCGTCCCGCGGGGCTGCGGTGCCTTCACGCCATCGACGCGCGTCGTCCTCGAGAGAGGAGGTCGTGGGTGGTCGCTTTTTGGATTTTGAGGCCGTTCGGACCGAGTCGGGGGACCACAATGCTCCACGCATGACGTGGTCGCCGCGACGGCGTCGACGCGATGCCGCGCCGCCTCGACGCCGTCTTCGTGGTCGCATGAGAGTCCACGCGTCTCGCGAGAGAGCCGCGGCGGTCTCGTGACGCAGTCGCTCCGCGCAGGACGTCCCGAACCTCTACGGCCCCGAGGAGATGGACGCCATCATGAGCGCGTGCCGCGTCGACTGCCAAAAAAAACAAATCACGCCGACGAAGACGAATATTTTTGCCCAGTACGTGGTGAGGGTCCGAAGGAACATGCACGTGTGCCTGTGCATGTCTCCTCTTGGTGAGACCTTTCGGGAAAGGTTAAGACAATTTCCATCTTTAGTAAACTGCAGCACGATCGACTGGTTTACCGAATGGCCGGCCGAGGCGCTAGAATCTGTTGGTCTTAGTGCGTTAGTGGAAGCCAATCAAGTCATCCCCGAGAACCGAAGTGGAGTAGTAAAAATGTTCAAGCAGATCCACCAGGACGTCGAGCGCAAGTCCCGGGAGTTCTACGACGTGCTGCGGCGATTTAATTACGTGACGCCTACGTCCTACTTGGAACTGCTGTCGTCGTTCGACACGCTATTGAGTTACAAGCGCGGCGAGGTCAAGACGAAGAAAGATAGATTAAAGATCGGCCTGGATAAAATAATTTCGACGGGAGAACTCGTCGAGGGCATGCAGAAGGTCCGTGACTCAGTGTTGAAGTTGAAGTTGAACTTGAACTGGTGGAGTCGTCGCGCGCTCCACGCCATCGTTTCGTGATTGTTCGTATCAACGCAGGAACTCGAGATCCTGGCGCCGCAGTTAGTTGTTAAAGGGAAAGAGGTCGACGAGATGATGGTTTGATGGCGGCGTCCCTTGATGTGCGTCGTGTCCATCTCACGAGGTCGTGGGGCGGTCTCTTTGTCGAGTTTGAGCTGTTTCGGATGACGCGGTCGCCTCGACGCGAGCACTCCCGAGAGAGAGCGCGAGAGCAATCTTCACGGGTCGCGGCGATGGCGTACCGGTGAGATCTATGGCTCGCCCCTGAAATCTACACCACGGCCACGCCGTCGACGCGACCGCACGAGAGTCTACGGACCGTTTCCGGTGAATACGATGCTCACACAGGTCGTCATCGACAAGGACAAGAAGGACGCCGCCGTCGTCAAGGAGAAGGTCCTGGTCCAAGAAGCGAGTGCCACGGAGATTTCGGAGCGAGCGGGGGCCATCGCGGCCGACGCGCAAGCGGATTTAGATAAAGCCCTACCTGCCCTCGCGGCCGCCGTCCAATGCTTGAAAGAACTCAAGAAGGCCCATATTGATGAAGTGAAAGCGCTCAAGAAGCCTCCCGGTGGCGTCCGACTGACGCTAGAAGTAGCTTGTGTCTTTTTCGAGGTCGCGCCCGTGAAAAAACCGGACCCCGAGGACCCGTCCAAAAAAGTATTTGACTACGTGGAACCGGCCGGCAAAAGCTTGTTGAGCAACGCGGGCAAGTTCCTGGAAATGTTGCAGGACTTCGACAAGGACAACATCCCGGACAAGGTGCGTTTTTTGAGGTCTTGCGGTGCCTTCACTTTGTTGCTGGGACTCGTATCATGTTGTGGGTGGTTTTATGTCTGATTTCGAGTGAATTCGCTCGACGCGGTCCGAACCGGTTCATGGAAGGACCAGAGACCACCTCCGGCACCGTGAGATGGAGACCGCGTCGCACGCGCGCAGGTCATCAAGAAGGTCGGCCCCTACATCGAGAACCCCGACTTCACGCCCAAGGCGATCGAAAAAGCCTCCGTCGCGTGCAAGGCCATCTGCATGTGGTCCGACGCGGCGTGTTGAACTTGACCTTGAACTTGACGTCTGGTCGATGGCGTCTTCGCGAGACCGCGACGCCGTCGACGTGGCCGTCGGAGAGTCTACACGTCTCGCGACGGCGTCCGTGCCACACAGGGCGCACGCGATGCATACCTATCACTTCGTCGCGCTCGGGGTTGCCCCTAAAAAAGCTAAGTTAGCGGAGGCCCAAGCGGAGTTGGAGGAGGCCACTGGAGTCTTGAATGAGGCCCGGGCCAAGCTCGCGGCAGTCGTAGAAAAACTGGAGCGATTGGAGGAGGCCCTCCAGAACGCCGTGAACGAGAAGAAATCTTTATCTGATAAAGAACAACAATGTAAAGTACGGTTATCCAATGCTGATAAACTCATCGGCGGCCTCGGTGGGGAACGGGTCCGCTGGACGCAAACAGTAGCTGATTTAACCGTGGCGGTGGACAACTGCATCGGCGACATACTCATAAGTGCGGGATTCATCTCGTACCTAGGACCGTTTACCGCCGAATTTAGACAAGATGTCGGCGACTCGTGGAGAGATAAATTAATTGAATTCAAGATTCAGCATACGGAGGGCTGCGACATCACGCAGACGCTCGTCGAGCCGGTCAAGCTGCGCATCTGGCAGATGTACGGCCTGCCGACGGACCCCCTGAGCACGCAGAACGGCATCATGCTCGATAGAGCTAGACGATGGTCCCTATTCATCGACCCGCAAGGTGCTGACTCGGCGTGAAAATTGAACTTGAACTTGACGTCTGGTCGATGGCGTCTTCGCGAGACCACCTCGACGCCGTCGACGCGGCCGCATGGGAGTCGACGCGCCTCGTGAGCGAGTCGCGGTCATTTCGTGACGGCGTCGTTCCCACACAGGACAAGCGAACCGCTACATCCGGCGCATGGCCAAGGACAAGGACATCTGCATGAACGGCTTCGACGTCGCGAAACTGACCGATAAGAACTTTCTGCGAACGCTCGAGAACGCGGTGCGATTTGGCAAGTGGGCGCTCTTGGAAAACATCCAGGAGACCTTGGACGCTGCTCTCGAGCCCATATTGATGCAGCAGACGTTCAAGCAGGGCGGCCAGGACATGATGAAGCTCGGTATGTATTGATGTTGAAGTTGAACTTTGATGTTGAACTATGTAGGCGAGAACACGATCCCGTACAACGAGGAGTTCCGGCTGTTTCTGACCACCAAAATGCCGAACCCGCACTACAGTCCGGAGGTGCAGGTCAAAATCAGTCTTGTGAATTTTACCGTCACGCAGTCGGGGCTGGAGGAGCAGCTGCTCGGCGCGTCGCGCGGCGTCCGAATCGAGACGAGTCGTATCAAGGAAGCGAGAGCGCCGCGACGCAGGCGCGACGGTCGAGCTCGAGATGCCCGAGCTCGCGGAGAAGAAGAGCGAGCTCGTCGTCCAGTCGGCAGCCATGAACAAGCAGCTGTTTGATATTGAATCCAGTATTTTGAAACTGCTGGCCGAGTCGAAGGGCAACATCCTAGATGATACGAACTTGATCGAGACGCTCGCGCAAGCGAAGAAGACGTCCGACTCGGCGTCCGTTTCCTTCAATTTCCGAACTTGAAGTTGCGTCGATGGCGTCGGCGCGACGCGACGCCACCGCGACGCCGTCTTCATGATCACCAGAGAGTCCTTGTGCCGTCAGAGAGCCTCCCGAGCGCGTCGCGACGGTATCAATCAACACAGGTCGAACGAGGTGAACATCCGCATGCAGGAGGCCGAGGTCACGGCGGTAGAAGTCAACAAGACGTCCGAGGAGTACCGGCCCGTCGCCAAACGCGCTAGTCTGTTGTACTTCTGCCTCGCGGACATGGCCAATGTGGATCCGATGTACCAGTACGCGCTGCCCTGGTTCAAGGCCCTCTTTGCCACTGGAGTCGGTAGAGCCCCAGCATCAAATGACATGGAACAAAGATTAGAGAACCTGAACGTCTTCTTCACGTATTTTGTGTACACGAACGTGCGCCGTCAGTGTCGTGTAGAGGCGCCTTCACGCCGTCGACGCGACTCGGCTCCGTCAGAGAAGGCGCTGAGTGGTCTCGGGTCCGCGCAGGTGTGCCGAAGTCTCTTCGAGGCCCACAAGCTCCTCTTCTCCTTCCTGATGACTATTAAAATTATGATGGGCGATAATAGATTAGACGCGCTCGAGTGGCGCTTCTGCATTAGTGGACAGACGATCAAGCCGCTCGCCCTGGAAAATCCCGCGGACGACTGGATCGAGGCCAACACGTGGTCCGTGACTCGGCGCCGAAAATGACCTTGAACGTGACGTCTGGTCGATGGCGTCTTCACGAGACGGCGTCGCCTCGACGCCGTCGATGCGACCGTTTCGCGACGGCGTCGTTCCCACGCAGGACCGAAATCTTGGCGCTTGGGGGTCTCAGCGATGTCTTCAAAGGTCTGCCGCAAGCGTTCAAGGACAATCTGGCGGGCTGGCGCAAGGTCTACGACTCCGAGACGCCGCAGTCGATCGGCTACCCCGCACCATATGATAAATTGTCAGGCTTGCAGAACTTGTGTGTCCTACGAGTGATACGACGGGACAAGCTCATGGACGGCGTCCAGAAGTTCGTCGAGGACGAGATGGGCGCGCTCGCGGCGTCCTGTTGTGTAGAGGCGCCTTCACGCCATCGACGCGTCGAGTCCGAACGGCCCCAAACTCGAAAAAGAAACCACTCTCATGGAAGTGAGATGGACACGATGCCCCGCGCAGGTCGCAGATACACGGAGCCCCCGCCCTTTGACCTACCTGCATGTTACGACGACTCCGAGAACGTGACACCTCTAGTATTTATTCTATCTACCGGCTCAGATCCAAATAAAGACATCCAGGAGCTCGCGCGGAACCTGTCCATGGAGGACAAGTGGACCTCTATAGCTTTAGGGCAAGGGCAAGGGGCCATCGCCGAGAAACTCATCGAGAAGAGCACGAAGGACGGCTCCTGGGTCCTCCTGCAGAATTGTCATTTATGTGTATCCTGGCTACCGACGCTCGAGCGCATCGTCGAGGACTTCAAGCCGGACCAGGTCCACGAAAGTTTCCGGCTCTGGCTCACGTCGAAGCCGAGTCCGCACTTCCCCGTGGCGGTGATGCAAGTTTCTGTAAAAATGACGAAGGAGCCGCCGCGCGGTCCGCGACGCGGCGTCGTCTCCGTCAGACGAGGTCGTGAGCCGTCTCGTCCCACGCAGGTCTCCGCGCGAACCTCAAGACGGTGTTCCTCAAGATGGACGACGACAAGTTGAACCGGTGCTGACTCGGCGTCTGAACTTGAACTTTGGGAAGACGGCGTCTTCATGAGACCACAGCGCCTCGCGACGGCGTCGTTCCCGCGCAGGACGAACAAGCCGGCGGACTACCGCAAACTACTCTTTGGGTTGTGCTTCTTCCACGCGCTGATTATTGAGAGAAAAAAGTTCGGCCCGCTCGGCTGGTCCGCGACGCAGCGTTGAAGTTGACCTTGAAGTTGAACTTGACTCATATCCACGCAGGAACACGGCCTACGCCTTCAACGAGACGGATTTAGACATCTGCATCTCGCAGCTCGAGCTCTATGTCAACAAATTCGCGGAGATCCCCTTTACTGTACTCAGTATGCTCACGTCGGTGGTCAACTACGGCGGGCGCATAAACGACGATAAGGACATGCGGACGGCGGATATCATCATTGCGGACTTCTTGACGCCGGACATTTTAGCTGACTCTTATAAGTTTAGTAGATCAGGCATCTACAAGACGATCAGTACGGATTCTCAGAAAGGGTATCTGGAGTATATTGACTCGCTACCGATGATGCCCGAGCCCGAGGTCTTCGGCATGCACGGCAACGCCATGATTACGTATGATCTGAACGAGTCGGACTCGAACTGCGAGATCATCTTATCGCTCCAACCTAGAACGTCTGGTGGAGGAGGTGTGTCGCGGGAGGACGTCATGGGTGACGCGGCCCGGGACATGGAAAGTCGCTTGCCAGCTGTTTTCGACCCGGACGACGTGTATCTGCGGTATCCCACGGATTATAATGAATGTCTCAACACGACGCTTGTGCAGGAGGTGACGAAGTTTACGAGGCTCGAACGGGTCATGGTGTCTACTCTCGCATCCTTGCAGTTAGCCCTGAAAGGATTGGTAGTTTTGAGTTCAGAGCTGGAGGCCATGGGCAACGCGGTCTACGACGGGAAAGTACCCCTACCGTGGATGGGGAAAGGCTATCCCTCGCTGAAACCGCTGCCGCTATGGTATGCCGATTTACTTAGGAGGTTGGACTTCATGGAAGGGTGGATTCAGAATGGCACGCCGGACGTCATCTGGATTTCGGTCTTCTTCTTCCCGCAAGGTCCGGCTCGGTGTCTCGTAGCTTGAATTTGGGGGTCTGTGGCGCCTTCACTTTGTTGCTGTGACTCGTGTCCATCTTCTGATGAAGTTTGGGGCCGTTCGGACCGCGTCGGGACCGCGAACCGGTTCATTGAAGGACCAGGGACCACCCATCTTCATCATTGATGGAGACGAGTTCAAAACGCCGAGATCTCACTCTTATCAAACGCAGGCTTCATGACGGCCAACGTCCAGAATTATGCCAGAAGAAAACAGATTCCGGTGGATACGGTGCAGTTCGGCCATAAGTTGCTGCGGGAGGAGCCCTCGGAACTTACGAGTAAGCCGGCGTCGGGCTGCTACATCTACGGCTTGTTCCTGGAGGGCGCGCGGTGGGACAAGAGGAACAACACGCTAACGGACCCAAAGCCCAAGGAGCTCTTCGCGCCCATGCCCGTCATCCACTTGGTGCCCGAGGTCGATCGGGCGCCCAATCCACCAGATGGTGGAATATATAGATGTCCGGTGTACAAGATTTTAACAAGGACGGGTACTCTATCAACAACTGGTCACAGTACGAATTTCGTCTTTTGGCTCGAGGTGCCCTCGACGAAACCAACATGCTACCGGAATAGTCTGGTGAGCGAGACGAACGCCCAGATCAAGTTGTGCGACCAGAGCTACTGGATCAAGGCCGGCGTCGCGTGCTTCTGCGCGCTGAAGTACTAAGTATGAAAATTAGTCCTCACGTCGCCCGCGCCGCGAGCCACTCCCGATACGCCGCCGCGCTCTGCGTCGGCGGCGTTTGTGGCAGCGGGCCGAGGGACGCGTCGGCGAAGCGCTTCCCGACGAGCTTCGTCGCGTAGTCGTAGAGCTGGAGGTCGTGGCGATTGTCGCTCCACAGGAGCTCTAGATCGTCAACGTCCGGCAACCAGGACGCCGGCCTTCGCGACGTATGTCCTCCGGCCGCGCGGCGCTTCGGGACGTGTATTGGTGGTTTCCCAGAGCCGTCCGCGAAGCAGAGCCGCCGGCCCAGCGCGCGCGCCGTGTGAGGACTACTCAGCCACTCCGTGATCAGCGGAAAGGCCGCATCTAACCACTCCTTGGCCGTTTCCAAGTGGACAAACGACAATTGGAGATGCTTGTCCACGACGACGCCGGCCAGCGTCTTCGTATACAGCTCGCTCGTCACGGACCAGAGCCGCTCGTTGCGATGGCCGGCATGAATTACTCTCTTCTGGCGCAGCCAGTCACCGAAGGAGATCTCCTCATCTTTCACGGGCTTCTTGAAGAGGCCCCAACGGCCCTCGAACCAGTACCTGCGTGGCACGCCATCGAGCAGGCACGGTCGCGTCGATGGTGTACGCAGGCGCTACAAGGACACCGGGTCGCATACCGAGATATCACGCGGTCGACGGGGTGCCGCAGTATCGTCAGGTGCAGGCAACTCCCGAGCCGCGCGCACGCATAGGCCTCGCGCGTCGCTTTCGCCGAGCGCAGGCTCGAGCCCTCGATCACAAACGCGGTCTCCTCGCGGTAGTAGAGGTGGTTCAGGAGCTGCTCGCCGACCCTGCGCGGGAACGGATCCGGTGAGACGTGTGCGCTCGACGCCATCGACGCGACCCGCCATGAAGTCGACACTGGGCCAGCACCATTTCCCGCCCGTGCCGCGCATGTGCACGTGATACGCCCCACACGGCCTCGCGCAGCGCGGCGTCACGGGCGCGCATTGCCCCTTGCCCCGCCGCGCGACGACGCACGAGGCGTTGACGGAGCAGCTTGCACTTGCGGTGGCGACGAGCGCCGCATGAAGCACGTACCGCAGGAGTGAGCTACGTCTGCCCCGCTCACGAGAGGTCAGCAGCGGCAAGAGCCGCAGCGCAGGCGTCCGCGGGCGCGTCGCCGGCGTCCATGCTCGCGACGAGGGCATCCTCGAGCTTGCGCCGCGCCGCCGTCTCGGCGCCGCCGGCGACGGCGGCGCGGCCCGTGCGCGCGCGGCCGTCGGCGGTGACGGAGGCGACGGCGCCCGCGCCCGCGACCAAAACGTCGACGCCGAGCGACCGGTCGCCGGCGGCCGCCGCCGCGAAGCGCTGCGCGAGGGCCCGGGCCAGCCTTGATGGAGGCAGCGGCGCCGAGTACGTGGCTCGGTGCTCGAGGCACAGGATCGTCGCGGCTCTCGCGACGGCTCTCGCGTCGGCAGCGACTCCCACGGTCGCGATGGATAATCCGTCGTCGACGCGCCAGATACGCTGCGCCGGGTAGGCGAGCGCCTCGTTTTCGATCGATGCGACCGCGAGGTGGGTGCTTTGCTCGAGGGAGGCGCCGACGGCGAGGGCGCGGGGCTCCTGCTTGGCGGCTGCAAGGCAGCACAGGCTCGCAGCGATGCTGGCCGAACGCATGCGTCACGTACGCGATCAATGCGAGTGCGGGGCGCTCCAGCCCAGCGTCGTGCGCGGTTTTACGTGCGGTTCCAGGCGCCCGGCGCGAGTTAATCTCGATGGGGCTAGCGGCCTGTAAGGCACTAGCCAGCACGCAGCGCCTACCAAAAATAGGTCGATTGCTAAGCTTGAGCATCGACTTGAGGGCTGGCAATAACGCCAGAGATTGCTTTCATCGCCCTACGGCTTGCCCTGAACGAACGCGTCATCTCCCAGCGACGATAGCTCATTGGTCGCAGTCAGTGCTGCCACAGCTTTTCACGCGCAATAAATAGTCGCGCGCAATAAATACCGCGGGGGGCACACCCCCGCAACGAGACCGCAGCAATTACGCCGTCGACGCGCACGTGAAACCGTAACACACGTTCGACCGCAATGCGCCGCCTCGCGACCCTCCTGCTCGCGCTGGCGACACACGCCTACAAGGACCCCGACGGCTTCGTCGTCGCCGGCTACCTGCCCGAATGGCGCTACGAGGGCGCGCACTGGGAGAGCCTGGCGACGCACCTCACGCATTTGATCTTCTTTTCGGCGGAACCGAAGCCCGACGGGACGATCACCGGCTTAGATCGCTTACCGAGACCCGAACTTTTGAAGGAAGCGAGAAAAGCCGCCGACGACAACGACCTGAAGCTCCTCGTGTGCTTCGGTGGGAATGGGAGAAGTTCGGGCTTCGCGGCGATGACCGGCTCCGACAAGTCGCGGAAGAAATTTGTGGAAAATCTCGCGAAGCTCCTAGAGAAAAAAAAATTAGACGGCGTCGACTACAACTGGGAGTACCCGGGCCACTCGTTCCAGACGGGTTATAGTGAGGCGCGCATTTCTCGCGAATGGCGGGGCTTGAAGTTACTCTTGGAGGAAACTAGGAGAGCGTTACCAAATGCCGTCATCAGCGTGGCCTACTATCCCGACGGAAGGCAAGAGAACTTGTTAGCGGCGGCCTCGGAGAACGCGGACGTGAATCACTACCACGCCATGGCCTACGACCAGCACGGCGAGCACCACTCGACCTTTGGATTCGCGGAGCGGGTCGTCGAGAACGCCCTCAGTAGTAACTTGGATCCCTCGAAATGCACGCTGGGCTTACCGTTTTATGGGAGGCATGCTGATGGCCGGTGGGAGACCTACGAAGATTTACTTAAAAGGGGTGCGGCGTATCATACGGATTTAGATAGTGTAGCACCAGCTAGAGACGGCGAGACGGGCGGCTGGGCCTTCAACTCGCCTTCCGCCATCGTCGCAAAAACAAAACTCGCGCGGCGGCGTCTCGGCGGCGTCATGGTCTGGGAAGCCGGTCAAGATTGCAGGTTGGGCGAGACGAGACATCGGACGTCGCGCGAGGTCCACGTCAGGACCTGCGGCAACGACGACGACAGCTTGTTGGTGGCGGTCGCGCGGGGGCGGGCCGAGTCGTCTTCGGGGGAGCTGTAATTTTCTTGTGGTTAGTCTTATTTCTAGGGTCGGCGCCAGTTCCCGAGCCACGCGTACTCGACGACCAGCCAGAAGCATGGATCCGGCACGCCCACGGCCGTCGACGTGTCGAAGAGCCGCCAGACGACTAAGGTGGTCTCGGGACCGGCGCGCGCCCGTTTACGCGCGAGCAGCGACCGGAGGCGGAGCAATGCCATGTAGTCCTTCAGCACCCAGCGCTTGTAGCTGTGGCCGGCGAGGCGCGTGCCTTCGAGGATCGATGCCGATTCGGCATAGCGATCGCCTCTTTCAGTCATGGTCTGCAGCCATTGCGATAGCGAGCCCTGGTCGGGCTCGCGATCAGCCACGTACTGGCGACAGTAGGCAGCTTCGGCGTTGGCGAGCTCTTCAAGAGTTCTATTACTAAAAACACCATCAAAACGAGCGGTGGTGAGAGCAACGCCAGCGGCCAATAGCATTCGCACGATACGCGGTTTTTCCAGATGTATTTCATAATAGATTATCCTTGGTCCATCTACTATTCCAGAAGTGTTGGCACCGCGAGCCAGGAGAAATTCGACGCAGTCAGCACTACGACTTGATACTGCCCACATGAGCGCGGTCCAGCCTGGGCTGTGCTCGCCTGCGGTGCAGGTAACGTTCACGTCCGCGCCGTGATCGACGAGGAGGCGCACGAGGTCGAGGCGGCCCATGCATGCCGCGACCATGAGTAACGTCGATCCTTGTGCGAAGGAGACATCGGTGCCGTGAAACACATGCGCAAGACCTTGATCCGGGTCGCCGCCCTGCGCGAGCCAATTTTTTATGGCGGGCTCACCATCGATAGCGCTTTCGAATACCTCCTCTAGTAGCAAGGGCTCGGATTCAGCCATTCTAGGCGCAGCCGAGCGCTGCGCCTCAAAATTTAGCCGAAAGGGAGCGCAGCGAGTTGCCACTACTAGGTGGCCTTGTGGGCTCTGCGTAAATACCGCTTCCGAAGACCCCAAACCCCTGCAGTGGCTGGCGCGAGGTGCGTGGACAGCGATTCGTGACTCGCGTCGAACAAATCCAGCTTCTGCTCGGGAACGAGCAAAAACAAGAGCCGAGCCTGAGCGAGCTAGCGGCTGTAAGACACTAGCAAGCAAGCGCGTTTCAGGATTACCCTAAACGGGACCGTGTCTCCGGTTGTCAGACGTCCCGGTATCTTCCAGAACCCGTTTTGTTCGACCCATGATATATCTCTAGTCTAGTAGCGTCGTGGTCAACCGGAGAATATATATCTGGTATATTTTTAATCGGAGGGGAAGCTAGGAGTCGAGTCACGTCCAGTTCAGCTGCGCGAGCTTGCCCGCGACCTTCGTCAGGTGGAAGTCGATGGCCTCGTCGTACATGTCCACGAGATCCCCGCTGTCGTCGGCGGCCCAAACTTGAGCGCGCCGCGCCGTCGTGCTGCCGTAGCTATGTTCGACGTTCGCGTCTAACTCGTTGTGGCGGTAGCGGTATTCGAGCCACGTGAGCGAGACCTGGAAGAGCGCGCCCATGGACTGGGGCACGATACGCCGGAACTCCTGGAACGCCTGGCGAGCGGTAACCTCGGCCGACCCGCCACCCACGGTCTCGGAATCGTCGCCCTCGTCTTCGGACGTCGGCTCGTTGTCCCGGCCCCCGTAGACGTAGGGTCCCGCTTCTCCCCTCGCGCGCGCGCGAGCGCACGACTCCGCACAAAGCACGTTGCAGTCGTGGTCCCACCGGTGCGCGACGCCCTGCCACTTCGGGCCGCTGTTCGCGCTGCAGCCCAAGTGGAGCCGACACTCGAGGCTTTCCGAGTCACCCCCCAGGGGCGCGACGCGAAAAAAGCACAAACCCGTGCACGTGTCTGCGCCGTACTCGTAGAAGCCGTCGTGTGGCCCGTTTGGACCTGTGGCGTCCATCAGGGCCTCTGGAAAGTGGATCGTGTGGCGACCCTCGGGACGCGGGTCGGGCAGCTTCGACCCGCGCACGTCCACGATCTGACACATTTTCCCGTCGTTGTCGCGCACGGCGGTCACTACCAGCCGCCAGGGCCGGCACCACTCGGACGTGTAATCGTCCATGTACGTGTCGATCGGGACCGAGTGCGTGCGCATGACGCGGCCGCGGTCGTCGAGCGGCAGCAGCGCTTGCACGATGCCATCTTCGCTCGCGCGCACCGTCGCCGCCCAGAGCAGATTTTCCGTCTCGTCGCCGAGGTCGGTGGGGGCGTCGAGATGGGGCGGAGGGCCCCGAATGGCGAAATGCGGCGGACCGGCGAAGGCGTGCCGGAGCTCGTCCGTGACGAAGTCGCGCTGCTCCTCCCCGAGGTCCTCGCCCGGGCGAGGGTGCTCCTTCCAGTACTCGCGGTCCTTGTCGCGGCGGCGCCGGCTCTTGTCGACCTCGAACAGCTCGAAGATGAACGAGATGTCGGAGAGCGGGTGCGCTCTCGCGCCGGCGCTCAGCTCTGCATAGGGCGTCTTGCCCTCCTGGACCACCGTCGCGCACGTGAACTTCTCCCTCTCGTAGTGCTCACCACCGCTCTCCGCGGGCATCTTCCCGCTGATGCGGTACGCGGCCGCCGCGCGCCGGCCGGCGAGGCACCGCGAGCGGAAGAGCGCGCGGAAGGAGCACCCCGTCGGCGGGACCGGCACCCGGAAGGGCGAGACGATGGAGTCCGCGAAGTAGCGGCTGCGCCGCAGCAACGACGCGGCCGTCTCCTCGCCGCGGTCCTCCTCGTCCATAGGAACCACTTCCTCCCTAGACGGCGCGGTTTCCGGCGCCGGGAGCGGGCCGTCGCGGGCGCGGACGTGCGCCGGCGAGCACCGCAGGAAGAGCGCGCGCCAGACCGAGTCCTTGGCGGAGGCCTCCTGCCATTCCTTGCTCACCAGGCCGCACCCGAGGAGCGCTCGCCCCGCCTCGCTCGCCGTGTCGAAGGGGGCGTGTTGGACCAGGGCCGTGAGGATCTTTTCAATCACGTCGCCGGGGAGCGAGGACGCCGGCGACGGAGGACCGACGACCGTCGCGGCGTCATCGGCCGCCGGAGCCGCGGGGGCGCCCATCGTCCCGGGGCCTCTCTTGCACGGCGAGGTCTGCGGCTTGCCGGCGCCGGACGTCTCGCCCGCGCCGGACGTCTCGTCCTGTCTGCCGCCTCTGGTTGTAAAATTTGTCTCAGAGGCTTCCTGCGTCCGCTTTTTCTCGTCGTCTGCCATGGTCGCCGGTAATAATAGAAAGCCTTGCGTCGACTGTCGCTACGTAAGCGCAATAATACGCCCTGGTAGCCGGGCGCGCTGGAAATCCGCGGGCTAGCGGCCTGTAAGACACTAGCAAGAACGGACTCAAAACATAGGAGATATTAGGCCGAGGTCACACGTCAGTCACGCCTTCGTCGACCACGTATACCGCGGCGGAGGAGCAGAAGCCTTGACCTCGGGAGGCGGCGGCGGCGGCGGCCGCGCGCGCTGAGAATCGGGAACCCCGACGTCGCCCCGCGCGAGGCGCTCCCGCGCGTTCCTGACGTTCGTGTCGATCTGGTGGTGCACGGCCGGCAGTAATAACTGGGCCGCTTTTTCATATTTCTCCAGAGCTTCCTGAACTCGCCCGCGCGTCTCGAGGAAAAAACCGTAGTTGTTCAACACTTCGGGCGAGTCCGGCGCCACCTGCATGGCCCGCTCATAGAAGTCCGCCGTCCTTTGATCGTCTGATCCTTGATCACTTAGAATTGAGGCGGCATTCGCCAGACACTCCGAGCTCCCGGGAACTCTTTCAAGACACGCCTCGAAGGCCACCAGCGCACCCTGGTCGTCTTTCCGGCCTCGCCGCGCCAAACCGATCAAATTCAGACACGCATCCGCCTTGACCCATCGATCGGGATGTATGCCTTGCTCGCGGTACTGCTCCGACAGATTCCACGCGTTCACCGAAGAAATCTCGGCAGCTTCAAAGTCGTCGCGCTCGAACGCGATCGACGCGGCGGCCCAGTGCGTCAGGGGCAGCTCCGGGTCGCCCCGCTGGATGTGATCCGCGGCGAGGTCGATGAGCGACATTCTTAGTAATTGAATCTTGGGGTCATTCAAGAATTCCAGCGGTTTCGCTAACAACCACAGCTCCTGGCCGAGGTACGTTTCGATGCGTTGGTCCGTGCCTCCGGGTGTTGCTGTGAGAGCATCCGCGAAATCGCGAGCTGCGGCTACTCGTCTGTCTTCGAGATGATGCACCAAGCCCCGATTAAACAATGCGGAGGGGAACCCCTTGTAGGTCCCCAAAGCATCATCCAATAAAGCTCTAGCTCGCGGTAAGTCCCGCTGTTTTATTGTTTCGGCGTCATGGCCATTTAACAGAACTAAAGCTAGGTTGTTCAGGATTTTTAGACTGCGAGGACAGACATCCAATGAAGCTTCAAACAGGGACCGCTCCGAGGACCAGGCTGAATTGCGATCGACGGTTCTGATAGAGCCCAGTAACAGTGCAGAGAGTAACGAGAGCTTCTGCGACCTTGATACGGCACCGCGACTCGGCACTATGGAAGAATACAAACCGGTGTCCGGAGCGCTGCTACAGACTTCATCTACTTTGAGGTAGCGACATAAGGCCGCGACGCCGATGCTGAAGCCGACCGACGGTAGATACAACAATCGCTCGCCGACGGGCGTGCCCACCGGTAATAAGATGTGGGCCGCGGGTAGGAACGGCACTAATCCTAACGCCAAAGCCAGTAAAACGTGGCGCTTTTTGTTAGAGAGGCCCTCGTATGCCATATAAGCTATAAACGAGTACAGTATCAAAGGGTAGGCGTTGCGCCGATCGTTTAAGTGGAGAATGTGGGGCAGGCAGGGGTAGCCATAATCATAACATAGATAACAGGGCGTTATGAGTTTGACGAAGTAGCGCCAGTGGAAGTGGGCATACGTTAGATAAGTGGCAAGTCGGTCATCTGCTAAATCAGCAGCCACGGAGTTTTCGAGGAGCGTCCACTTATAGAGTAGGTGTTGGCCGTGTCTCCTGGTATGTAGCCACAACACTCCAAGAACGCCGGTGAGGGCCGCTGTTGTTCTTAGAATAAACGCCTTGGATCTCGCGAGGCGTTTTCCGGCTTTCATTACTGTGGGAGAGGCACAGATCACGTCGACGACGTCGAAGGCCACAAATAAAGCGAACGTAGCGACGCCGACCTCCTTGGCGAGCGACGCGAGCAAGGCCACGACGAACGCGAGCATCGCGGCGAACCCGCCTCTTTGATAGAGTACAATGGCAAACAATGCGAGGAACCCCCCCAACACGTCGGCCCGGCCCACGACGGACGCGACGGGCTCGGAATGGGTCGGGTGCACAACGAAGATTAGCGTGGCGAGCCTCGCACTCGTCTCGTCCTTGCGGAAGGCGTTGCGCGCCACGCTCAACATCAATGCGCACGAGCAGGCATGGAGCAACACATTGACGAGATGGTACCCCAAAGGTGCATAGCCGTGGACCAGGTAGTTCATGCGAAACGACCACGTCGCGAGCGGCCGCCAGGACTTGTGCGAGTCCGGCGCGGCCATGGGCTGGCCCCAGTAGTCGTGGTTCAGGTAGTCGGGGCCCGTGGCCACGTCCTTGTTGTAGGTCACTGACGCGCGGTCGTCCCAGACGACGCCGTTCCGCACGGAATTGACATGTAGCGCTAGCGATAACAAAAAGGCGGCTTTTCTAGGATGGCGATCACACCAAACCAGCATCCTCGGTAGGAGGCCCCGGGGCTTCATTTCTTCGCTTGCTCCTTCGGCGGGGCAGCCCGCCGCCCTTTGAGAATGGCTGCCAGGGGCAGGTGCGTCTTGGCCTTGGCCAGGCGCCGCTGGAACTCCTTCTCCTTCTCGGCGAGGCTCTTGGCCGCCTCGGGTTTGAGGCCCTCCATTTATTTGACGCGCGGCAGCGTCGTCTCCGCTGTAAGCTAGTGCGTGTGTGTACGCTAGCTCTACACAACTTGCAAACTGGAGGCTACGACGCTGTCGGGCTGCCCAACTTGCTGGATGATCCTCACAAAATGCGCCGCCTGCGCCACCGAGCTTGGCTTATCCTTGGGCAAGAAATGCGGCCGCTGCAGCACGCGCTACTGCGGACCCGAATGCCAGGTGCAGCACTGGAAAGAGGGCGGCCACGACCAGCTCTGCAAACCAATAAAAAAGGCTGGTGGCGCGGAGCAATACAACGCAAATAAGAAGTACGCGGAGGCCGTCACAGTCGCCGCGGAGGCGTGCGCGGAGGACACCAAGGGCCAGACGTGCTACATCTGCACGCAGGCGCTCCATTGGAAAACAAAGGAGGGCCTCGTGCGCGGGTGCTCGTGTCGTGGGACGGCGGGTTTCGCGCACGTGTCGTGCTTGGCGGAGCAGGCGAAGATTTTGGTCGCGGAGGCCGAGGAGAACAATTCAGACGACTCGCAGTGGCATCGGTGGAACACGTGCAGTCTGTGCGAGCAAGAGTACCATGGGGTGGTGGTGTGCGCGCTTGGGTGGGCGTGCTGGAAGACGTACCTGGGTCGGCTGGAGGCGGACGAGCTTCGGATCGGCGCTTTGTCGCTGCTCGGGAACGGTTTATCTGATGCAGGACATAACGAGGACGCGTTGCCCGTGAGAGAGGCCGAGTTGGCTATGAGGCGGCGCCTTGGCGCCTCAGAAGAAAACATTCTCGTCGTGCAGAGCAATCTTGCAATTACGTATGGAGAGCTAGGAGACCTTGAGAGGGCCCTAAGCATGGAGCAAGAAGTATACTCCGGACGTTTGAAGCTCAACGGCGAGGATCACGAAGAGACCCTCATAGCAGCCAGCAACTACGCGACGTCCCTTGTTCGTCTTCAGCGCTTCGGAGAAGCCAAGTCGCTGCTGCGCAAAATAATGCCCGTGGCGCGGCGCGTTCTCGGAGAGAGCCATCAACTCACGCTCACGATGAGGTGGAATTACGCGATGGTGCTCTACAAGGACGCCAGTGCCACGCTCGGCGATCTCCGCGAGGCCGTGGAAACGTTCGAGGAGATTGAACGGACATCGCGGCGCGTGTTTGGTGGCGCGCACCCAAACACGCGAGGGATCGAGGTAGCCCTGCAGGAGGCGCGAGAAGCCCTTCGCGCCCGCGAGGCGCCGTCAGCGAGTGTGTAAGAAGGTACGTTAATCACTTTACTCACTACATCCCCGCCAGCACGCCCTTGACGGACGGCAGGGCCCGCCGCCTTTCGGAAACCGGCGTCGCGGCCGCCGGTTTTGCGGGCGGCCGCTTTTCGGGAGGCGACGCGCGCGGCGCGGCCTCGCGCCACGAGGGCGACCGGCGCATCTTCGTCCGTTTACGCGTTTCCTCTTCACCGATTTGCGAGGAAGGCAGCCGTTTAGCTGCCGCCGCGAAGAACTCGACGACGGCGCGGTCCGCCCACGACCGCCCCCGCCAATCTAGGAAGGACAGGTGGCCCCCTAACAACGTCGTGCAGCACGCAATGAAGGGACTCAGGTTCACCAGCGTCGCGTCGGAGATGGCGTACTTGCCACAAAAGGGCACGACATTATCATCACTTGACTGCACACAAAGCAACGGACAACTCAACCGCCCTAGATCCGCAAACCCGTCGTTCGCCTCGTAGTAGGCCTCGGGGTTCGCGTGGCCCCAGGGTTTACAGATGACCGCCGCCTCGATGTCGTAGATCGACCGCGCAAAAAGAACGTCGCGCTTGCGGCCGCTCTTCCGTCCACTCAAGAACCAGCTTACTTTCAGGGGGATGGCTATGGCGAAGTTTTGTAGACGTGCCAAGGGACCGCTCCGCATCTGGGCGCTGCTCGCGGCGAAGGATCGCGGCGACGAGACCGTGCATGCAGCTGTCACGCGTGGATTTCTCGAACTCAGATACTTGGCCAGGATCGCACCACCTAAACTTTGACCCACGAGAAACAAACGACATTTCGGGCCGACCTCCTTCCTTATATGCTCCAAGACTCCGTCGAAGTCGCGCCACGCATCAGCACTATAAGGTTTGGTCGATGTGAGCACCCCGGACGCGCCCGCACCCCGATAATCGTAGGCCACGGCGAGGAAGCCCGCACCATCCAACTGGGCCAGTAAGGACCGCACGAAGCCCGTCTCGCTCGAGTTGTTCAGGCCTGTGTGGAACTCAAAATTTTACGGCGTGCTGAATCGTCGCGTCGTCCTTCACGCCATCGACGCGATGCCTGCTCGATGGCGTGGCGATGCCGATTTCTCACCGCTCGACGGAGCCGGCACGGCCGCCTGATTTCCACACAGGTTCACGCCAGGGAAGACCACCGCGACGTCGGACCGCGACGTCTGGTGCGGGCAGCGCCACCAGGACAACGCCACGGTGCCTCCATCATCCAACTGCAAGCGTTCCACGTAGGGCGCCGTCAGCACGCCGCAGCCGGCGTAGGGCATCCTCGAACCGAGCTGTAACGTGGCGCTCGCTCCATTTAACGCGGTTACCGGGTGCGGCCAGTACCTTCTTCGTACAATGTCACAGTTGGCCAAAATGTCCTCCGTGACGCCTTTCCGCGACGTCAGCTTCGGCCGTCGCGCGAGCGCGACGTAGGCGCCGAGGTAGCCGACGCAGGCGCCGCCGGCCGCCCACTTCGCGCTTTGCGGTAATTTCGCGAAGTGATCTTTGATCGACCGGACCATCTCTGAAACCTTGGCGCGGAGGGCGTTGTCGGCGCGCGCGAGCACCATGAGCGCGTCGTGGCGCGACCGCAGGCGGAGCGTCCTCTCGAGGCACAGCATGAGCTGTGCTACCAGGTTAATGCGTGGCTGCAGCGCGCGCGCGATGACTACGATCACTACTCCCTTCGAGGCGGCGTCGAGGCACCAGGCGCGGACGCTGCGCATTTAATGCTGCTACTGCAGCCTTCAGCCTGCAGTCCAGTGATTTTATCAGTACGCCGCCTCACGGCTCGAAAACCCTGTATATCGACAGCTCGCAGCCGTTCTTTGATCACGACGTAAGGATTGCAGCACTCGTGGTGCCAGCACTCGTGCGTGTGCAGCTCACGACTCATCAGCTTGTTGAGCTTGCTAGTGTCTTACAGGCCGCTAGCGAGTCATCCTACAATTGTCTCCTACTATTAAATGTAGTATGGACGACTTACGCTATCGTCGCGGGGGGGAAGGGCACAGCGGCATAACATTTGCGAGGTCTGCTGCAGCGTAGAATGGCGAACGCGGTGACCAGGCGCTGCTCCGGCCGCCATTATATAGCGTCGTCCTCAAAGAGCACGACGGTCGCGTCGCCGCCCATCTAGAGGTCCCAGTCGACGGGCCCGCGGCTGATCTCCTCCAGGAAATCGTTGGCGGCCTTGAAGCACCCGGACCGCGCGAACGGCGCCGCGGTTTTGGTATAACCGAGCGGCGAGGGGTGCGAGGTCTTGATGACCTTGTGCTTGGCCTCGTTGATCAGGCCGGCGAGCTTGTGCGCTTTGTCCCCCCACAGCAGGAAGACGACGCCCTTGTCGCCCGCGTCGACGAGTTTAATGATGGCCTCCGTGAGCCGGCCCCAGCCGAGCTGCAGGTGCGACCCCGCCTTGCCGGCGCGCACCGTCAACGACACGTTCAGGAGCAGCACGCCCTGCTGCGCCCACGAAGAGAGGTCTCCATCGTCCTTCTCCGACGGCGCCGCGCCCGGGTAGTTGCGCTCGAGCTCGCTCATGATGTTCCGCGAGGTCGGAGGAAGTCGACCATCCGCGTCGGCCGCGTAGGAGAACGCGAGGCCGTCCGCTTGCCCGGGGCCGTGGTACGGGTCCTGGCCCACGATGACAATTTTCACGTCCTCGAGAGCCGTCTTATTCAGACAGGCGAACACATCCTCCTTCTTCTGCGGGCACACGGCGTCGGGACCGGCCTCGTACTCGCGAAGTACGGCGGCGCCGAGCCGATCGCGGTACACCTCCGAGAGCTTTCCCTCGAGCGCGTCGCGCCACGCCTGGGCGCGAATGAGGGCCATGAGCTCGCCGCCCCTCTTGCGCGGCCTGTGTGAAGAGAGCTATTGCGGGAGACCTTCGTCGACCTCTAAGCCATCGAACAGACGCAGTACATCGCGTCGATGGCGTGCCGCGAAGCTTGTTTTCTACGCCGCGCGCGACCGCTTCGAAGCGGGTCCGTCCGCGTCGTCCGCGTCGCCCGCGTCATCATACTCGTCGGCCAACGCCGCGCACGTCAGTCCCGGAAGCTTGTGACACGCGAACGTCCCTTCCTCAAAAGAGACGCCCGCCGGGAGCACCCGCCACGCGGCGCACTCCACGCAGCGCTCCTCCTGGACGCCGTTGTACTGCACGGCGATCAGGCTGTGCCGGTGACGCGGCCCTACCATTGGAGGCAGCGCCCAAGCCGGGATCGCGCCTTTGCTAGTGACGGCGCCGAGCGCCGAAAAGGACGCCGCGCAGAACCCACAGCACTCCTGGTGGAGCGAGACCGCCTCGAAGCCCGTCGCGCCGTCGCGCAACGCGACCGTGATGGCGGCTCTCTGCTCGGCGTGCCACCAAACACGCAAACTAGCCTCGGAGAACACGTGGTGCGCGACGCGTCTGTTCCGCCGCGAGCACGCGACGCGCGCCCAGGCCGCGGCGACTTCTTTACAATTATCGCCGAGGAAGTCGCGCACCTCCTCGTTCATGGGCACGCCGTCCTCGATAGCGTCCATCAAAGGCGCGACAGCTTCGGCCGTGAAGGCCTCTCTCTTGCAAGCGGCCGCGACGCACCTCAAAAAGATATGCGAGCCGACCGCGTCGGCCGCCTCGCGGTCTTTGGAGGACGCCACGACGACGGAGCGGTCCGTCAGGCCGGCGCCGAGGGGCCGAGCTATAGCAAACGTCCGCGTCGTGGCCTCGTGGTTCGCCTTCGGGAGTCCAACTGCATTCACGACATCGGCGCGTAGTTTGTTGATCTTCCGGGCGTGGTCCGCGCCCGCAAGAACCCTCGAAGCTTCTAAAGCTAAGTCACCCGACGGCGGGGCGCCATCATACAACACACCGCCAGACGTCGTGGCTTCGATCAGATCCGCGTCATCATCTAAAGGACGGAGCCGGAGCGCACCAGTCGTATCGACCCGGCGCTGGGGCGCGGGCGCCGCAGTCTGCGCGTCCAAAGCACAGCCCTTGCAGACGAGGTCAGGCAGACCCGGGACAAGGAAGCGTTCGCCCTTCAACGCGCTGTGGTCCGGGTCGCCGCAGATGACACACCTCCACGCGTCGTGCCGGGCGGCATCGTCGCCGTTGACCGACGACACGCTCACCAAGCACTGCTCCTCGACATTCTTTGTCAACGCCTGCACTATATGGCCAACTTTGAACTCAATTCTACCGAGCGCGCCCCTATAGTTGCGGCGCTGCTCGATGCGTTGGCCGACGGCGACGACTTCAGGCCGACCCACGCCCATTATCCGCTCGGCGACCGACCGACCGCTCGCTAATTTCGACGCCTCGGCGCACTCGTCGTCGTCGAGGACTTCGTCTCGGAACGCGGCCTCCGCGTCGGCCGCGTCGGCCTGGGCCTCCTCCTCCGCTTCGGCCTCGGCTTCGGTGGCGCGGAAGAAGTCTGCGCGGAGCTTCTCCACCTCGAGCGCCCGGGCCTCTATGGCCTTCGCTAAAGCAGCTTTCTTCGCCGGCGTCGGGCCGCCAAATCTTTCAACGCGCGCGGCGGACGGGGCGCCATATCTAGCCAAAGCTGAGCGGCAGGACTGGCAGCCGATGATCATCTCACCATTCCATTCAAAATTGCTGATCCTAATCCCTGGGTCCGCGTCCATCCCGCATCCACATTTGATGCAGTAGGTTGCGTCCGGAGGATCGAGGGGGTCCAGTCCTGCATTCCAGCGGTTGTGGCACGACCGGCACGCCGTATCTTTGCCATCAGGACCCAGGAAAAAAACGTCCGTAGGCGACGCGCAGCATAAACACCGGTCAGTTTTGCGCTCGTTCAACGGCGGCAAATCATCGTTTCGTCTCCTTTTGCAAGTATGGCAGACGCGGCCGCCCGCGACAAGAGCTGCGATCTTTGAGCCGTGAAATAGTTTGTCGCAGTCGAGGCACGTCCAGGCACCGACGACAGGTGTAGATTGCCAGCGGCCCGTCCCGCGCCGCGTCTCCGGCGTCTGAGTGCCCCCTACCAATCGGCCGAGTGCTGCAAGCATCTTCGCCGATGCCCTTAGGCCGCTCACGCCGTGGCGCGTTCCTATATGGCCTCAGTGGTCGAAGCGACAATGAGCCTCGCCCGAGGCTGAGGGCGACGTGTATTTTTTCTGAGCCGTTTGCAGTGGTCGTGACGCTCGCCATGGTTACGATGATGTTAATGGTGAATGTGAGTTGTGATGATACGGCTTGTAGACGCCTAGGAGCGCCCGAATTAGCGTGAGAGCATGTTCGGAGTGCAGCAAAAACCCGTTTTGACGCTGCCGTGCTCGCTCGGGCATAGGGTTCTACACGAAATTTACTGTTAGCTACGCGACTTTTACTTGCCCGCTCGTCCACGGTCGAACTTCGTCGGGCGTTACTCCGAGTCGGCAGCGGCCCCGAGACAACAACTTGGGGGAGGGGTCGATCTTCGGTCTTCTTAGGTCTTGGTCGCGCGCGCGCGCGACGACGACGACGACGCCGGGATCAGTCGTCGTCCATGGGGTCCGTGCGCTTCGAGGCCGTGCCGCCGCGCCCGCGGACGAACGGCGTCGCGCCGCCGGCGCCGGAATCGTCGGCGGGCAGCGTCTTCTTGAGGCGGTCGTAGTACTCGCCGAGCTCGCCGACGAAGCGGTCGAAACTCGGGTCGACGAGGAGCTCGGCGACGTAGCGCTGGACCTCGGGCCGGTTGAGATCCAGGGACTCGAGCGACGCGGCCGGCGTCGGGTCGCCGGTCGCCGCCGCGAAGGCCTCCGCCTCCGCGGCGGTCGCGAACTGGAGCGCCGCCGCGCCGTCTCCTACACTTACGTCGCGGCCGTCGACGGAGATGCCGCCGCCGAGCGCGAGCGCGACGCGGGCGGAGGCGTCCGTCTCGCCCGGCACCGTGACGCGCGCCGGCCGCGTGAGGACGAGCTTGAGGAGGCCCTCGGTCTCGCGGACGAGGACGGCGCCGTAGAGGCGGGCGGCGCCCTTCGTTATCTCCGCGCCGCCCTCGCGCTTCAGGGCGACGTCCGTCCAGCGCTGGAGGGGTACTTGGGGCATGGCTACGGAACTCCGGCGCGGCGTCCGGTCGTAAATGTGTTGGCGTCCGGTCGCCTGGCTCCGCGTCGTCGCGCGCGGTGAGCAGATTTTCAAAAGCCAAGCTACTCGACGAGTTGAAAGGGTGCTAGCCGCAAAAGTTAGCCTCTCGGCGCTCGCGGCCCGGACGGGGCCCAAAATCGCGGTGACGCACGAGATTCGTACTACGTGGACGTGGTCAAGTGCGCGCCGCTGTCGACGACCCGCAGATTGCGCTGTGGAAAAGAGCGCGCCCCGAGGGCCTGGGGCCGTTTGAAATTTTTTTGCCGTGGGGCACCGTGTCCGACGAGCTGGACCAAACGACGCGACCGCGAGAGACGCGAGGAAAGTTGTGGCCCTCGCGTGCAGCGGAAGGGGGCGTCGAGAGAGCACGCGCGGTCCGCGCCCCCAGGGGGTCTGACTCTACAACGCGGAGCTCATCTTCCACCGAGCCCGTCGCGACCACTGCGTTGACAGTACGGGGCACCAGAGCTATCCAGCGACGAGCCGATTCGCCCGACGGGCCCGACATCGCTACGCTGTTCCGCGCGCTGCTGCACGTCGGCCCTTCCTCGATATCAACCCGCGAGGATCGCCGTCGACGCCTTCATCGACGCCCTGAAGAGCCCCGAGCTGACGGCGATCCTCGCGGACACCGGCCTCAAGCGCCCGGACGGTTTCCCGCCGCCGTAGGCCGTACGAAGGCCGCCCCCCTTGCACACATAGCTAGCAGACCCTCCGACGCCTAAGTCTGTGACTCCCCAAAAACCTTACGCCGCACCCCACCTAGGCCTGGATGTAGACCACGGGCCGCTCGAAGATCTTGATCGAGTTCTCGACGTCGTCCAAGGCTTTATGCAAAGCCTCTTGATGTTTGCGAGCGCGCATGCTATTGACGTTCAGCGGTAATTTGAACAATTCCGCCTTGATCTCGGCCTTGCGTCTCTTCAAATCGTTCAACGACTGCAGCCGCTCCTCATCCGGCATGCGCGTCATGCCCTCGGGGCACTGCGGGTCCGGCAACAGGGCCTTCTTCGCCTCGGCCTCAGCTCGCAACTGCCGTTTCCGCTGATCTAAGTACGCGGGAACACTCCCAAAATTCTCGTGCTTTCTAGGTGATGCTTTGGCCACTTTCGTCACGCGAGCCTTCGGCTTCGGGGGTATCGGTTTTTGGGCGTCGACCCTATTCTGCTCGATGCGATCGACCGGCTTATGGTGCTTGATCTCGCCTCTAGTTTTAGGTAAGGGCGCCTTCCGCGGCGTCCGCTCCTCGGGAGCTCTGGGCGACATGTTCAGAAATTGCAGCTTCGGCACCTGTTCTACGCGCTGCTTGTGCACGTCCGCCGGCTTCGGCATGCGCCGACCCGCACCTCGTTTCAAATAAGTAGCATCTTCTCGCGGCGAGAGCGTGGGGTTCTCCCACTTTTCAGCTTGTTGCACTGCCCTTGAAGCAACATTTCTAAATTGTTTCATCTTGTAGGGCTTTTTCACGGCGTTCGCGGCCTCCTCCTTCCGCTGGCGATTCTCCCTTTCCGCTCGTCTGATCGCCAGGACATTTTCCCTAGCATGGTCGCGGGCCGGCCGGCCCTTCCTCCGCAACGCCGCTTGGCGCTCGTTCTCGGTCCCGGGGTGTAAGAGCGCGCCTATACTATCGGCGTTGGCGCGGCTGCGGAATCTCGCGGCGCACTCGGCCATCTTTGGTTGTTGAGCGGTCGCGGCGGCGTTCGGCGCACGCAAATTTGCTGGTGTGCTGCTGGGGCTGTCTGTAGCTCCGCAGCTACGTAACGCTGGCCGATGCGCTTGCAGCTACAAAGTCTTGGCAGCACGGCTGGGGCCTACGTCGCTTGACGAGTCCTGTGTAGGCTCGAGAGACGCGCTATCGGCCGTACAAAGTCGCAGCGGTTGTAAACCTGTTTTAACTCTGAGCTAAAATTTGCAAGGCTCGAGCCGCCGTCAGAACCCTCATGGCATCCTTCTCGGAGCCCTCTCAGTACCGACCCGCAGAGGAGTACCACGGTTCTAGTGTCTTACACGCCGCTAGCTTCGGGTGAGAGCCGGCGCTTTTTTTGCGACCGCTGGCGGCGCCTACGCGTCTTTGCGACAGCGTTTCTCCATTTCACGGTTCCCACCTAGCACTTGCGCCGAAAGCCGCGCGCGACAAGAGCCCTCAGCCGGTGCACACAAGCAGAGAGCTGCAGAGGCAAAAAGCTCCCGCAGCGCTCGCGACCGCCGTCGACGCCGTCGACGCACAAGCAGAAGCTAGACAAAAGCAACCATGGGTCGCGGCCGAGGCAGGGGCCGGGGCCGCGGCAAGCGCATGGTCACGAGCGCTGAGGACCTCGCGCTACGAAATGAACAGCAGGCCGCCTACCAGCAGAAGCGCGCCGCGCGGCGCGGCGAGGACGGCGAGGACGGCAGCGAGAGCGACGAGGAGGACCTGCCCGAGTTTGACGCGGAGGCCGCCGAGGCGATGCGCGCCGCGCGCGACACTTCAGAGAAGGCCCCGAAGAAGAAGAGCACTACCGAAGGCCTCATCAAGACCGCGAACCCGAACGCGCCGCAGAAGCAACACCTCAAAATGTCCCAGCTCGATGGATCGGCTCCGAAGCCGGAGCTGACAAGAAGAGAGCGCGAGGAACTCGATCGACAGAGGCGAGCGGCAGCATATGCCAAGAAGCATGCTGCCGGCCAGACCGACGAAGCGAAGGCTGATCTCGAGCGACTGCGAGCCGCGAAAGCTAGGAGAGAGGCCGCCGAGGCCGCTCGGTCAAAAGAAACGGAAGAAGAAGCAAGGCAGAAAGCCCTCGCGAAGGCCCAGATGGAGATGATGCAGGGCGCGCAGACGCTCGACAAGGTCGGCACGGAGCTCGCGAAAGAATTAGGAAAAGGTTCTTTTTTCGAAGTGGCCGACGAAGCCCCTCCAAAACTCGACAAGCGCAAGGTCAAGAAGATGAAGCCTGCCCAGCTCAAGGAGGAGCTGAAGTTGAGAGGGTTGTCCATCCAGGGCAACGCGAAGGAATTGGTGGCGCGGCTGACGGAGGCGGCTTGTTAGCTGCTGCGCCGATGGCGTCACGCGAGGGTTAATATATTAGTTGAGATGCGCCAGACGTGGGCCTGAGGCCCAACGCGTCCGCCAAACTCGCACGGCATTCGATACTAGCGTCGTATGGACACTAGCAGGATCATCCGCGCAGCTTTGGTCTGCGTCCGCGCTTCACACCGCTGCTCGCCCGTTTCCAGCGAGAAACCCGCAGCGCTGCGCTTACCACTGGTTCTCAGCGAAGCGCGCGAAACCAGGCCGCCGCGCGCCGTCGCTGCGCCGAGAGCAGGGGAGACGCTTTTTGAAAGCAAAGCAGAGCCGCGCGCCCGCGGCGTCGTGAGCCTCACCGCTCGCGCCGCACGCGACCCACCAGACAGATAGAAATCAAAACCGCGAAACCGGAGCCCCACTGAGCAACCATGTCCCAGATCGAGAAGCTCGCCATACGAGGCATCCGCGCCTTCTCGCCGGACAGAGAACAGGCCATCGAGTTCGAGTCGCCGTTGACGATGATCGTCGGCGCGAACGGCTGCGGCAAGACGACCGTGATAGAATGCCTCAAGTTCGGCACGACGGGCCAGGCCCCACCTGGTTCAGCGAGTGGTAAGGCCTTCGTGCACGACCCGAAGGTGACGGGTGTTTCTGAAGTGAAAGCTCAACTCAAACTAAGGTTCAAGAACTATGGAGGGCAACGCATGGTCGTCGTCCGGTCCATGCAGTTGACACAAAAAAAAACAACAGCCACCTTCAAGCAGCTCGACGGCGTGATTCGCGCGACGAAACCCGACGGTTCCAAGACGTCCTACACGCACAAGTGCGGCGAGCTCGACAAGACGGTGCCCATCATGATCGGCGCGATCTCCGCGTTTTGACGTGTTGCGGGGCCTTCACTTTGTTGCTGGGACTCGTATCATGTCGTGGGTGGTTTCATTTTTTGATTTTGGGGCCGTTTCGCGCGCAGGCGTCTCGCGAGCGGTGCTGGAAAGTGTCATCTTCTGCCACCAGGAGGATTCGAGCTGGCCGCTGCAGGAGGGCGCGGTGCTCAAGAAGAGGTTTGACGACATTTTCGATTCGGCGCGCTACACGAAGGCTCTGGACGTGCTGAATAAACAAAAAAAAGGTCTGGCCTCGAAGGCGAAGGACATTTCGGGCGATCTGAAGGGTCTGCACGCCGACAAGGTGGCCGCCCAGGACCACCTCAAGCGCAAGGCGTCCGCCGAGAAAGCTATACAAAGTGCGGATGCGTCGATAAAGGCTTGTGACGATAAACAAGGATCATTGCGAGATGAGAAAAGTCGTATTAATGATAAATTGAGAAAGCTGCAAGCGCAGGAGCAGGGCCTCCAGGAGTGCCGGGCGGAGGTCGACGGGCTCGAGCGGTCGCTGAAGTACCTCGAAGAGAGACTAGCTGATAGCGCGCTGATGGACGAGGACGACGACGTCCTCGCGGCGACGGTACTGATTGCGGCGTCCTTGATGTGACTCGTATCTCACACACGATGACGTGACGTCGCACGCAGGCGGCGCGCTTGCAGGAAGAAGAAGATTCCCAGTTCGACATCATTCGTAAGTTGGAGCGGGAGGAGGGGAAGCATCGGGAGCTGGCCGAGCAGGCGCGGAAGGAGGCTTCCAGGGTTGACGGCGAAAAAGGGTCCGCCGAGGCGGAAAAACGGCGCGGCGAGGCGGAAGTGTCGGACCTGCGCGACGCGCTGGCCGACGCCAAGGGCGACCTCGACGACACCTCCGATGCGTATGCTAGACTATCGCAAGCTCTGAGTAGTTCAGAACCGCTGGATCGCGACGTGGCCGCGCTAGTCCAGAAAACACTAGAAACAAAAGGTGAAGAACTTGCGAAGGAGGAGGCGGAGACCGAAAAACAGGCCGACGAGGCGTTGAGGAGGGAGGAAAGTGTCGTCGCGGAGAAGCGCAACGCCGTCGAGGGCGCCGCGGACGAAGTGGCCGCGCTTGCGCCGAAGGTACTGATCTCGGCGTCCCGCGGTGCTGCGGCGCCTTCACGCCATCGATGCGACTCGCCTCCATCAGACGAGGCCTTGGGTGGTCTCGTTTGTGATTTTGAGCGCATTTCGGGCGAGATCGTGACTCGATACATATCACACAGGTGGCCGACGCCGAGCGCGCGCAACGCGAGGCCGACGACCAGTTAAGGAAGCTGCGGAACGCCACCGACGCCTCATTAACCCAAGCGAAGAAGAAGGTCGAGGACCAGGAGAAGAGGTTAAGTGACTTCCGTTCAGAGAGAGGTGCCAAGACGCATGATACGGTCATCAAGAAGTGCGTGGAAGATGAACGGCGCCTGGCTGATGAAATCGAGGAGACGAACCGGAGTCTGGGCCTGCTCGAGGGCAACGAGGACGACGAGCGCGAGCTCGGCGTGCTCGAGCACGCGGCGACGCAGGCATGCTCGCGGCGTCTCTTCATGAATCGTCTCCGGGAATGATGGACGTGGGTGGTCTCGTTTTCGATTTTCGAGCGACCGCGATGTTCCGCGCAGGCCCTCGATCGCTTCTCGGAGGCCTACTCGCGGGACGCCGCGGACCTGCGAGAAGCCGCCGAGGACTACGAGCAGGATGGCGGGAGCGGCGCCGTCGTGCCGGAACCTCCACCCGTAGAGGATGGCCCGGAGTTCGCCGATCGCCTCAAAAGTCTCATTTCTTCGGCTAAATCGCGGTTGGACGACGCGTCGAAGACCGCTTCCCAGAGGAACGCGTCGACGACGGCCGACGAGCGCTCGGCGCAGCAGGCGGAAGCGTCCGCCCGCGCTTCACAGAGAGAAGCGTCGCGCGCGGTCGATGCCTTACCGTCCGACACGCGTGCCAAGCTAGCCGCCATCAAGAAAAAATGTGCAGCTCTGCGAGATGCGGAGAAGGACGCCGCGCAACACCTCGATGAGGATGCGGAGACCGAGGACGACGTCAAAGCTGTCGACGAGCTCTACAAGGCTGCCGAGGATTTAAATGTCTTCGAGTGGGCGCGCATCGACAAAGGGGACGACGACCTGGCCTTGGAGACGCTCGTCGCGACGCCCCTGGCGCAGAGCAAGCCGGACGCCTTCCAAGCGACGGCGACCTTCGTCCGAGGCATCGCTAGTGTCGTGGCGCGTCGGAAGGAGTCCGCGACGCTGCTGCCGGGAGCCATGGAGTATCTCCTCGACAAAGTGCGCACGAAGCCGAACAAACACACGGGCTGCAAGATGTGTCCCGTGCGGTGTGGAAATCAACCAGTGCGTCGGGTGCCGGCATCGCCACGCCATGAACGCGCCGTAAAATGTTGATGTCCACGCAGGTCCCGTCTGCAAGCGCGACTTCGAAGATAATGAAGAGGCCCAGAAGACGATCGACCGCCTCGACAAGGTCGTGAAGAAGCACGCGCAGGGCGTCGGCGCCGCTTTTACGGATCTCACGACGTCGTGCGCCGAGATCCAAGGTGAGTTGGACGCGCTCGAGCCGCAGTGGCGCGCCTGGGTCGCGACGCTGCAGAAGAAAGTTTTAGCTGAAAAAGATGTGGACGACAAAAGAAGTGCCGCTTCTTCCGCTTCGGATGCGGCCAAGGATGCCGCTAATTCTTTGAGGGATGCGGAAGCATCATCAGTGAAGGCTTCCTCGAGCTACGACAAGGCGTGCCACTTGGCGGATCTCGGAGCGAGTTTGCGCGACGCGGTCCACGCGCGCGACGCAAAAAAAGAAACTTTGGATAGGGTCGCGCAGGACGCCGGGACCGGTGGGAGGCGGTCTCGCAGAGATATTACCCGAGATTTGAAACGCTTGCAAGATGAAAAGGAGGCGGCGGTGAACAAGCGGGCGCAGGTTACACTCGGTGTCTGTTAACTTCGCGTCGATGGCGTCGCGTCGACGGCGCCCGGCGCCACCCGCACGCCATCGCCGCGACGCACCACAAATGACACCGTAACTACACATAGGCCGAAAAGGACAAGGCCGAGGGCCTCCAGCAGGAGAACGCCATGATCTCGCGCAAGGCCGAGGCGTCCAAAGCTGTAAGTGATCTCGAGCAGCAGCTCGCCGAGAAGCGGCGCTGGGAAGCTTCCCGGGACGACGCCGCCAAGACGAAGCGCGACTGCGAGAAGCGCGAGAAGGACATCAAGGCCGACGCGCCCCAGCGCAAAGCTGCCTTAGATAAGGCTAAACGTGATCAAGAAGAGGCCACTTCCCAATGGACGGCGCGGAAGAAGAAGGCTCGTTCCAAAACGAACGGCGCGAAAGCAGCTGCGTACGCCGTGAAACAAGCCGTCGCGCAAGCCTCGAGGGGCGACAAGCGCATCGCCGACGCCGAGAAGACCCTGGCGGAATTACAAGAGACGAAGGCGCGCTTCGAAAGAGACGTGGCGGAGGCGGAAGATGCGGCCGCGGACGTCAACGCCCAAATCGCCGACGCGTCGAAGTCGGAAGATACTAGGATGTTGGAGAAGAAGGAGGTCGAGGGTGCGTGAACAGTGTGGAAATCAAATTTCGATGCGATGTTGTGACTGCGTCGGCTCGATGGCGTCGACGCGTGTCGCGACGCTTCCGTTCCCGCGCAGGCGTCCTCGAGTATAGAGCCCAGCAGAAGAAGAAGGAGGCCTGCGAAGAGAAATTGAGGCGGGCCAAGGACCAGGAACCTGATCAGGATGATGAATTTGCCGGTCGATCGCAGCAGGACCTTAGTCGTCGGTTATCGAGGATCACGCAAGAGCTGGAAAGGGTCGCGGCCGAGAAGGGCGAGCACGAAGGGCAACGGAAGCAGGCGCGCGAAGTGGCGCGCGAGCACGCGAACGACCTCGCGACGGCGCGCTACAAAGGTGTGGAAGAGCGGCATAGAAGGGCCATGATCGACAAGGAGACGACCGAGATGGCTTGTAAAGATGTGGATCTCGGCGTCCCGTTGTGTAGAGATGCCTTCACGCCATCGACGCGACTCGTGTCCATCTCACGATGACGTGGGTGGTTTCTTTTTCGAGTTTGAGGCCGTTCGGAGACCGCGATGCTCCACGCAGGTCGAGCACTACTGGACGGCCCTCGACAAGGCCCTGGGGTCCTTCCACCGCTTGAAAATCGAAGAAATTAATCGTATTATTAAGGAGTTATGGTCGGTCACGTACATGGGCGAAGATATAGATACGATCGAGATTGTTTCGGGGGAGGACAACGGTTCTAAAAGAGCTGCTCGTTCCTATAACTATCACGTGCGCATGCGCAAGCAGGGTGCTGCCTTAGATATGAAGGGGCGGTGTTCGGCCGGGCAGCGGGTGTTGGCTTCTATTGTTATTAGGTTGGCTTTAGCTCAGACGTTCTGCATCAAGTGCGGCATTCTGGCGTTAGACGAGCCGACCACAAACCTAGACGAGGCCAATCGCCGAAGTTTAGCGCATGGTCTTTCGAGGATCATCGCGGACCGCGCGCGGCAGTCGAACTTCCAGCTCGTCGTGATTACTCATGATGAAGAATTTATCGCCACGCTACGCACGGAGATGGCGGCCCAGGCGGGCGCGTCCATGCCCGAGCACTACTGGCGCATCAGTCGGGAGGAGGTCGGCCAGGGCAAGTTCTATAGCAAGATCGACAAGATCCCCATGGACCAGCTGCAGTAGTAGGTCTTTCCTATATCCCTGTGTAACGAAACGTGAAACTAGGTCTACTACTCCCCCCCCCCCGCCTGGGGTCTCTCCAGGAGAGAGAGAGAGAGCACATAAGGTCCTCTCCAGGACTCTACTCCAGGACGGGCCGCAGGCGCAGGAGCTGGTCGACGTCGACGTTGGCGAGCTGCTCGCCCTTGACGCGCACGTAGACCGAGTTCAGCGGGCTCGCGGACTTGTGCTGCTTGTTGAAGCCGAAGGTGTTCAGCTGGCGCTGGAACGACGAGTAGTGCTGGTGCCGGAAGTAGCTCGGGAGCTTGGACTCGAGCTTGGCGGGATCCGGGATGACGATGGTGCCCTCGCGCGTCCAACTGATCACGTCGGGCTCATCCCGGATGAGCTGCACGAGCTTCACGAGGAAGGGGATAGGCTTCTCTGGCCGGGGCTTATATTTGCGCTTCGGCTTCGGCGCAGGACCCGGCGAGACGGCCGCCCTGCGGCGCGCCGGTTTCTTGGCTGCGGGCTTCTTAGGCGCGACGGCCGGGGAGGCGTCGTCTTTGTCGGCCCAGTTCGTGTACGAGCGCTTTGGCTTTCGACCCGAGCGGCGCGGGGCATCATCGGAAGGACCACGGTCGTCGGCCGGCGGGCCGGCCATGGGAACATCGTCGTCAACCGGCCAGGTCGGCGATCTCACGCCGGTCTTGACGTTGTAGTAGTATATTTTGTCCGAGAGCGGGTCGGCGAATTGCGCCCAGTCCCCGTAGGCTCTCGAACGATCCGATGGCGGAGTATTCGCCGGGAACGTGTTCGGAAAGCGCGGCCTTGGGGCTTGTTGCTGGCCGCGCCCTGTCTGGCCGCGCGGCTCGGCGTTGACCTGGCCTCGTACCTGCTCTCGTAAATGGTCTGGTACTTCGATCTTGTCCTCTTCCGACAGGAAGGTGTTGAAGCCGTGTAGTAATTCCCCGTAGCCCTGGAAGAGCGTGCTGACCCTACGTATGACGCCGGGCATGTCGGTCTGTTGGCTCGTACAAGACTTCATGATCTCCAGGAACTCGTTGTAGATCTCGGGCTTGTCGCCGAACTCGGCCTTGACCTGGTCGAGGTAGCTAAGCGAGTGGACGGTGTCCGCCGGCGCCGGCGGTGCAGGCGCGGGTGCAGGTGACGGCACTGGCGGCGCGGGCGGCGGCGGCACCGCGGGCGTTGCGGCGGCCGCGTGGAGTGCCGTGGCCGCTGCCCGGGCCGGAGTCGCGGGCGGCGCGCGAGTAGCCTTGGCGGCCTTTCCTTTGGTGCGAGCCCGCTTCGCTGCGGGTGTCGACCGGGGCCCCTCGTCGATGCACTCCTGCCGCCGCTTGGCGGGAAGTTTCGGAGAAGGCGTCGCCGGCGCGACCGGCGAGGCCGGGCGCGTCTCCTGGCACACGTCGCACGCCGCATAATGGTCCTTGTTAAGGAAGGTGCAAGCCGGGCACGCCCACTTTGGCGCCGTCTCGCCACTATCGTCGTCGTCGTCGTTGACGTGCTCGTCGGGCGGCTGGGGCGGCCGCGCCGGCGGTGCGGCGGTCGCGGGAGCTGCCAGGGGAGATGGCGGCGCCGCGGGCGGCGGCCGCGTCTGCTCCGCGACGACCGGCGATTGCCGGGCCGCCGCTGGCGCCGGAGGTGGGACGGCCGCCGGGGCCGGAGGCGGGACGGCTGCCGGGGACGGCGGGACGGCCGCGGGGGCCAGCGACGGGACGGCTTCGCCCCTCAGCCGTCGCCATCCCCGTAGGAAGCGCGCGCGCGCGATCGGCGACCAGGATTGAAAACCTGTGAACGCGTCGAGGTCTTCGAGCGTAGCTATAGCTTGGAAGTCCCCGATGGCATCTGCCTGTCTACAGACAAAGCGCCGCCTCTCCTCACCGCTGACGTGGTCTGCGACCCACGCGTCTCTGGCTGCGGCATCTGCGGAGGCCATGGCAGCCAAAAGGGCTGCCTCTTCCCCGCGCGGCTGCTTTGTCTCGAGCCGAAGCCAAAAGGGCATGCCAACCCGAACTTTTGGATGCCTCCGCGAAGGCTATTCGAAGGCGCACAATCGTCAACAGACGGCGCCTTACATGTGCGCAAACGCGAAGCGCCACTGCTGGGGCGCGTAATTTGAAATGACATCGCGCGTGTGTCGGAGCGTCGCGGCGATGGCGTAGGACGCACCGGACGCCATCGACGAGTATGTCATTTTTTATTTTCTTGGGGGAGGGGATCGGCGACGGGCTGCTCGACCAGCTTTATCACGAGCGGGGAGATGCTTTCCAGATCTTCTGCCGTCACGGTCATTATCAGCGCTGGAAGCTCCGGCGACCGACCGGCTCCTGGTGCTCCGTCAAGAGCATGACCTCGGTCCATCCGGGCGGGGGGTCGTTCCCCGGGCGGAGCGCGGCGTGGCCGTAGGTGCGCATGGATTTCAGGAGCATGAGCGACTCCGGTAAAGGATTTCTCATAGATCTCACGAAGCTCCGCTGCTGCGCCAGCACGTCGGCGTAAGTACAAAGAAGCGTCAAAAACCGCCCGTCGGGCGTCAGGAACCATTCGAAATCAAGGAGGTCCGGATCGGAGCGCGCGTTTTCTTGCCGCACGCGTATGTCTTCATTAATGGCCTCGAGATCGCCCACGACCTCCATCTCGTAGATCACGCGCTCGGGCGCACAGACCGGGCGCGGGCGGCGGTGCGGTTGGCCGAGGGGCCCGTGGACCTCCAGCACGATGCCGTCCGCGGTGCGCGTGAAGGCGTCGGCCGTCCGTGCGATCTCGACGAGGTCGTCATCGTAGCGACCGTATTGAATGACGCGGACGACGCGGCACAAGCGCCACAGGCGCCGACCGATGCCGCTCCCGACCCACGCCTCGGCGTGCTGCTTCGCCGCGGCCTCGCTGCTCGCGTACGTTTGGAAGAGCGTCAGCTCGCGGCCGTCGCGGAACCACTCTACCTCGAGAACACCAGCGTTTCGCCGGCTCGCGATCTGGAGCTCCTCGCAGATGGTCGCGAGCGACGGGTCGTCAACGATTATCTCCAACTCGGCGCGTGTGACGACGTGTCCCTGGCGCGACGTGGCCGACGGGTCTTCTATCTTTTTGCCGGCGACACTTGTGGGAGAGTCCAGGGTCTTGCTGTGAGCACTGGCTGCGAGCATTGCGAGTGAATTGACTGCTGGATTCGCGGCTGCAGTGGAAGCCTCTCAGAGTCTCAGTGAGAGCCTTGGAACTTTGCGTAAACGTAGGGCGAGAAGCCGAGGAGTCGTGAACTAGTATTCACGAGACGTTTAGGTTGTAGAAGAATCGGCACTGGTTTCCCCCTCCTCACCGAGTCTAGAGCAGCACTGCTCTCAGAGCCAATGCCTGTGCTTTTGCAGCTTCCTAGAGCTCTAGAGCGCGCGGGTATATCGCCGCGCTGCGGAAGGCTCTGGAGCCCTGGGGCACCTCCTAGCTTACACTAGTAGATTTGCGCAAACGCGTACCGCCACTGCTGGGGCGCGTCTTCGGGCGCGAACGGCGGCGCGCCGTCTCCTACGAAAGGCTCGTCGCGGAACGCGTGGAAGCACGCCTCGCCGTCGTCGTAGAAGACGCGTAGCTCGTGATCCCGCTGTGTCGTGACGCGCCCCCGGTACCAACGGCCATCTCCCGGCCAATACACCTCTACCCAGCGGCCGACGCGCGCGTCGCGACGAGCGCGCGCGACGGGCTCGCCCCTTAGCTCCCGCAGTGCCGACAGGAACCGTAACCTAGGAATCGCCGGCCAACTGCTCAGGTCCGTGGCGAACTCGATGTGGGCGAGCGGCGCCAATCGCAGGTCGTCCAGGCAGTCGACGGCCCGGCGCACGCGGGCCCGCCGCGTCGCGTTTGGAACGTGCAGCCCCAACCACGCGTCCAGGGCGGCCGTGAGCGCGTCGAAGGGCAGGGCCATGGTACCAGAACGCGAATTTACCAACCTGGAGACGGGCCGATCAATCAGCGGCCCGAGGTTCGTGAGCGGTCCACGAGGTTGCCCCTCGCGCCTCCTTGCCCTGCGTGAGGGGCCGGAAACCTTGACCCGAAAATAGCGCTAGCGTCCTGTAAGACACTAGCCAACAAGCAAGCAAGTTTTGCGGCGCCCAATCGTCGGCGCTGAGATCCTATCGATCGCTAGGCTAGGTGCAAAGGAGCTCTCACAGCACGACGTCGCCGCGAGCGCGGGTTGCATCAATCGCGAAGCCGCGTTGCAGCCATGCGCCTCCACCTCCTCACATGGCTGCTCGCCGCAGCGACTGCTGTTGACCTCGGCAAGACGACATACAACCTCAATTTGATCGTAGAGGCCGGCAAAACCACCTATGAAGCGACGCGCGACGACGCCGACGCTCTGCTGAAGCATGCGGTGGATAACGGCATGGGCACGAGCGTGCAACTATTGCTGCGGTCGGCGGCGGACAAGGTGCGCCGTTCACTTCTGGAATTAGAAGCAAAGCAAGCGACGGAGAGCAAGCTCTCGGAGACGAAGGACGAGGGCCCGCCCCAAACGCTCACGAACGCGACGGTCGGCGTGCGTGCTCTCAAATCCACGTTCGCCAAGCCCAAGAAATCCAACGCGATGAAGCGCATGACCGTGGCCGACTTTGCGAAGGCGGTCGAAGACGGCAAGGCCGCCTCTTTACTAAAAAAGCCTCTGATCGTCGAGGGCGGCGTCGGGGCGCTCGACGAGCTCCGCTCCCTGCTGAGCGCCGAAGCGCTCATGGGCCATGCAGGCGTCACGCTAGAATACTTCACGCCGGCCGTGTCAAAGCAGAAGCGCACCTTCGAGGAGAACCAGCAACCGCAAGAATGGGAGCACAACGACGTGTCCGTCGAGCGGTACTTCGTAAACTGTTTCAACCTACGAGCGAAGCCGGACTTCCGCAAGAGAGGCGGCGCGCAGACGGAACATTGTGAGCAAGACGTCGCGTGGTCAACCTTCTTCGGCGGCAACGCGACGGGCCTTCTGACGGAGTCCCTGGAGGTGGCGGGCGCGGCCCTCGACGCCGACCTCGGACGGACGCGGTTCCTGCTGAAGGCGGTTTCAAATGGCGTGGACGCGGCGAAGATGGCATTGAAGAGCGCGTCGACGCGGCTCGTGGTCGGTCCCGCCGGCGCGGGCGAGCACCTGCGCCAGCAGCCGACGCCGCTGCTCGACGGCCTTGTGCACGGGGAGCGGCGGTGGTTCACGATGCAGCCGGACACCTTCATGAAATTACGGAGCAAGGCCGAAGCCTCCGGGGCCTTGGAGCCGTCGTCGGCCTTCGTGTTTTTTGAATCTCAGCTCGAGGAGCTCGTCGAAGATTTGGATCTGGGGGCGAAGGGGCTGAGCTACCGGGAAGGAAGTCAAAAGCCGGGCGACGTCGTATTTATTCCCCCTTCCACTATATTTACGTCGCTGACGTACGCGGACGCGGCGTCGGTGCGCGGCACGCTTGGGACTGCCGGCGACGCGCTGTGTGGAATCTACACGCAATCGAGCAGATGCAGTCCCGGGGATGACGTCGCGTCGCTGGCGTGGGGCGTCCGAAATTTGATTCCACACAGGCGACGCGGCGAACGCGGTAGATGCAAAGCTCTGGGCGCCGGAGGGCGCGCGGATTCCCGACAACGTCGCGGCGGCCGCGTGCTACGGCGACCACTTCGACGCCCAGCAGGCCCAGTCCTCGGCCGCGAGCGCCGGCGCCCGCATTTCGCAGGCCGGCGCGCAGGTCGCGATGATGGCGCAGCAAATCCTGCCGCAGATCTTTCCGACGGCCGCACACCGTGATTCCCTCGCTCTCGGAGCCCTCGCCGACTGCGCGGGCTTCCGGAGCGTGTCTGGTTCGTTAGCTGGGTCGCAGTGCCGGGCTGTGTGGAAATCAAATTTTACGGCGCGTTCGCGCTGAATCGCCGCGTCGACCTCCACGCCATCGACGCGACACCTGCTCGATGGCGTGGCGATGCCGGTTCCTCACCGCTCGACGGAGCCAGCACGGCAGCGTCATCGCCGAGAAATGACTTAGTGAAGAAAGAATTTTCGGGTGCACCCGACACACTGGTTGATTTCCACACAGGTGCCGGGCACACGCGAGGCCGTGCGCGCGGACGCTCGGCATCGCGGGCGAGGACTGGGTCGCGGGCGTGCTCGCGTAATCAAGCTAATTGTTAAGTGGCCTAGTAATACTTCGGCTGCTGCTTGCTGGAGCCGCGTAGTACTAGTAGTAGAGCTATTTGTCAAATGCGAGTGGCCTAGTAATGCTTCGGCTGCTGCGCCTGGACGACGACTCCGGGCTGCGGCTGCTGAACCGTCACGACGGACTGCTGCTGCTGCGGCGGGTAGACGGACCGTTCGTCGCAGGGCACGCAGAACGGGATGAGACAGCATGGCCAGACTCCGCAGATGAACAGGACCCCGGCGATACTAAGAGAGACGACCCCAACGAATTTCTCCCGATGCGGCCCGGCAGGCTGCGGCTGCTGGACCACGACGGCGGGCGGCTGCACGGCCGCCGGCGCCTGGTAGACGACCTGGCCCACGGGTTGCTGCTGGTCGTACACGACCTGTCGCACGGGCTGTAGACCGGGCTGCACAACTGAAACGGCCGCGGGCTGCACGACGACCGTGCCAACAGGAGGTTGTTGTTGTGCCATGGCAGCGGCCTCGGCGCCCGAGACGTGGCCCGGGGGCATCGCCTCGCGCTCACCCTGGTACTGCTCTCCTTGCATTTTCGTCGAGCTGGCTTTTTTCGATGCAGAGCCTCTGGAGAGCCCAAGCTCGCGCGCACGCGGTGATCGACGGCAAGGCTGCCCCAGCAGAGAGAAGTAGGTAAGAAGAGAGACGCGATGTGCGGGAGTGAACCCCTGGGAGCGCTACCCAGACACACCACGCACGAAGCGCAGACTAGCTAGTTCAATGACACACTAGGATCAATGGGCTCTCCGGCGATGAGATGAAAATTATCGTCGGTAAGGCCGAAAAGATCGGGCGGGGGTTGGCGAAGGCTGCGGGCGAGTAAGAGTGTGAGAGTCAATGTGCAGTCCGCGGGCGACTATTCTTTTTGTATGGAACTTACTGAAGTAGGCCCACTTAGTATGGTTCCTAGCCCCTCGATCCGGCCCGCGCCGCGACGAAGGAGGCCGCGACCGAGCGCGCGACGGAGACCGAGCTCGGGAAGACGTCGCCGGAGCCGAAGCCGTCGGGCATCTGCAGAGCAGCGATCGTCGCCGCGTCCGCGACGTCGTTCCACGCGATCGGCGCGTCCTTGTCCTGGTAGATGTCGTGCGCGCGGTCGGGCAGGGACTGGGCGAACTGCATGAGGATCCGCGGGATCTCCGCGTCGGGCGTCGTCGCGTCGGCCTCGGCCTGCTCGACCATGGACACGAGCGTCCGGCGGAGCGGCTCGCCGAGCTGCTCGCGGCGCCGCATGACCGTGTCGATCCAGCCCGCCATCAGCGGCGGGAACTGCGGCGGCCAGGCGCGGATGTCCCAGGCGACGGGGACGCGGTTCGGGAAGAACGCCTGGAGCGCCGCCTCGCCGCCGCCGCCGAGCACGTGGGGCCGCGCCTTGGCCAGGCGCGAGAGGAAGTCGACGGCCTGGTACACCATGAGGACCTGCGCGAGAGCACGTCGCGACTCGCGACGACGTCGCGTCGATGGCGTGGCGGCCGACGCGATGGCTCCAGCACGCCGTCGACGTCGGATCAATAGTAGAGACCGTAGCGCCCGTAGCGACCGTCGACGCGCGTCGAATTGTGATTTCCATCCGTTCATCGCGAGGAACGGCGCGGGCACGAAGCAGAACCGGCCTTTCGGCGAGCCATCCGTCAGCGCTGCGTGGGGCGTCCGCTCGCGTCGACGCGGCGCGGTTTATCTTTGCACGGCGACGCACAGGAGACCAGCAGGCAGTAGTGTGAAAGGTTAGGGTCGGCGGCGCGGAGCAATTCGAGCGCGGCGAGCCGAAGCAACATTAAATTGCTGAAGTCCGGCATCGTTTTACGTAGTTTGTCGATCCATTTTGCTATGACTACGGTTTTTTCGAGCTATCGACCTCGATTTTGCAAGTCGATTTTGCGGTCTCGCACATCGAAGCCAATGTACTCATTTGTCTGACCGTCCCGCGGACGCGTTCTGGAGCTCTTAGAGAGGCGCTCTATGATTCCCGGAGGCGCGGCCCCGCACGATGAGCCTGGCTTTTTTGCCCAGCCTCCCCCGCTCGCTCGCGCAGTCTTTCCGCAGCGAAGGACCCGCCGGAGGACCCTTACGGTTCCTCTCGAACAGCCTGCACCGATTTCGAGCATCGCTGTTGCAACGACAGCGTCGCTGCATTGTGCTTTGCTACCCTCCTGGCTAGCCTCCGCGTCGCCGCGGCACACCGCTGGTCGAAAGAGTGCGAAAATACGACAATGGAAGCCGCCCGGCCGGGCAGCCCAGTTCACTTCGACGACGCCACGCTAAATTTCGTAAAAGGCGGCCCGCCGCCGCCGCCGTCCGAGACGTCGACCCGCTTGCAGCCTCAATGGAACGAGGCGTTCATGCGGCTGACCCAGAAGGCCAGGGAGAAGCAGGCGTCCCGTGCTATGTCGACCAAGGAAGCTCTCGACGCGTTCAAGGGCAAATTCGGCGAGTCCGCTTTCGTGGAGGCCTTCGGCGACGAAGACAAATACTTGAAAAGTATTGTGCGGCCGGTGACGGTTACAGGCACTTCGAGCAAGCTCTGGCATCTCGGCCCACGCGAGTATGTCAGCAAGTCGGAGCACGCTCAGGAGATCCAGGCGACCGCCGCGCAACGAACTGGTGCTGCGGTTTTAGCTCCGTCGGGCGCGGGCGGCGTGGTAGCTTTGGAGGGCGAGGACGACGCGAGACGGTGGGCGGGCCTGACGCTCGTCTCTTCGTCGGCTGAACGCGATGGCGATTTGAACTACTGGGAGGGCTTCGTTAATTCCGGGGCAAAGCCCTTCCAGACGTTGTTGCACGGCGGGGACTGGTCCGGCGCCGAGGTACTGCCCGAGTGGGACGACCTCATCAAAAGTCCGAGTGGAAGGAAACCTCCCAACCGCCCGCGTGGTTGGTACCGCGGGCCCTTAGCACGAACTGTGACATCTCAGTCTGCTATGACGAAGGATGCGTGCGGGAACGACGCGACGATGCTCGACCACTGGGACCGCGCGACGTTTTACGCGCAACGGTTGGCCGCGATCCTTAAAGAGGAGCGCAAAGCCTTCGAGGCCATGCGCGACATGGGCAACGCGGGCGGTGGCCGCGCGTCGCGCGCCCCGCGGCAGTCCTACCGCCCTGAGGACGACAACGCTGCGCTGACGCGCACGAAGACGGAGGAGTTGAGACAAAACAACCCGACGTTGTGGCATGAGCGCCACCATGGGGCGTTGAAGGACTGGCTCTCGCGGAACGAGGAGCTGCTCGAGGCCATCGCGAAGGAAGTGGACGTGCCGCGGAGCGTGCTCACTGGTCTGGATAAAGATGAGAGAGCCTACGTGCTCGCGCCGTTCATCAAGGTGGATCTCCCAGGCCTCGGGCCCAACCTAGTGAAGACGAACTGGGACCATGTAGCGTTACGTTGGATTGACGGTCAGCGGGCGATTTACTTGCTTGGACTCCGAGGGCTGATCTGGGGGAAGTTGAACAAGATGTTGCCCGGCTACGAGTGGTATATGGCGCGAGCCGCCGAGCGGACTTACTTCGAAGGCTACTTGAAGCGTGCTTTGTGCTTCGACTCGTCCATCGGCAAGCACTGGGTGTTCGAGTTTCCTGTCGAGGACGAACCGAAGTGGTGGCGCCGGAATGTCCAGAGGCAGCAGCAGAAGGAGATGTATTTTATTATGAAAGAACTCAAGGGCGTTCTGCTGGGCGCGACACAGACAGGTGCCGACGCGGCGTGGAACTCTTCAACGTGACACCGACGCCATCGACGCGACGCCGCCCTCCCGGTGGCCGTGTCTAGTCGATGGCGTCGGTGTCGTTACGCCACCGTGACGCCGTCCACGCACAGGTCCCGCGGCGACGGGCCGGGACGCAGAGCGGCTGCGCCACCTGAGAGAACGGTTTGGCGGCAAGACGCTGAAGTTTGTGCGCGCGCCGTCCAACGGGGAGTCGACGACGGCCGATAAGATAAGGGGCCGGTTCTGGGCGCCCGACTTCATGGGCCGCGAGACGTATTTTGACCTCGACCACATCGCGCTCGGGTGCGTGCGGCGCGAGGGCGTGCTCTACCGCATCGTCGGCGTCCGCGGGCTGCTGCCCGGGGACATGAATACCTTCGCTTCGGGCTACGAGTTCGTCAAGGCCCTCGGGCTGGAGACGTGGGTCGAGGAGTACCGGAAGAACGCCTACTGCGAGGCGGGCGTCGGCGGCCTCGACAAGTCCAAGGCCGTGTACGGTTACCGGCCGAGAGTGTTCGATCAAGGAGCCATGCGGCGCGGCGGGTAAGAATCTCTTTGTTGTAACAGATGAGTCCCAGCTAGAGTAGTAACATACTAATATTACCGGGGCGCGGCAGCGACGGCCGTATAAAACAATAGCATCGCACCAGTGGACAGAGCATACGTCCGTGAGCCCTTTGCGCTCCACCAGCATGGGTCTGAACGATACGCCGTCGCCGTGCGGCGTAGCCTCTGCATAAGGACTCCAAACCAGACACCTCGCCGCACACTGCCCGCACACGCGCGCGACGGCGCCCCCGCACAACTGACGAGCCGACGACGCACGCGACGACGACGCAACCATGGGCGTCCCCGCCTTCTTCCGCTGGCTCGCGAACCGCTACCCGTGCGTGATGTTGGACTTGCTCGAAGGGAAGGAACGAGGAGAATTTGATAGGAGCACGAACGCTTCATTAGTCAAGGAGACGAGCGGCGACTTCGCGCGCTGGGTGCAAGTAGACAACCTGTTTATAGACTGCAACGGCGTCGTGCACCCGTGCTGTCACCCGGAAAACGGCGCGCCGCAGCCTAAAAGTGAACGGGAGATGCTCGACAACGTCGGCAAGTACTTGGATCGACTCGTCGCCGCGGTGCGACCTACGAAGTTAGTCTACCTGGCTCTGGACGGCTGCGCGCCGCGCGCGAAGATGAATCAACAGCGCGAACGTAGATTCTGTAGCGCGCGGGAAGCCGAGGAAAGTGAGCGGGCCCTGGGCTTGTTACTGAAGAGGCAGGGGCACAAACCGTCCACAAAACAACGGTGGGACCACAACGCGATCACGCCCGGGACCCCGTTCATGGATTCACTGGCGTCGTATTGTCGGACGTGGGCTGCAAAGGCGGTGGCGCGGCAGCCTTCTCTTAGAGTTATTATAAGTGACGCGTCGACGCCGGGCGAGGGCGAGCACAAGATCATGGACCACATCCGGCGGTGCGGCGGCGAAGAGGAAAGGCACGCGGTGTGCGGTCCGCGACTCAGTGTTGTGAATGGACTTGAACTTGATCCGGTGGCGGCGATGGCGTCCCACGTCGCAGCGACGCCGTCGGCGTGGTCGCGTGGTCGCGTGGTTGCGTCGATGGCGTCTTCGCGAGACCACGCCGCCTCGGCGCCGTCGGCGCGGTCGCGAGAGCGTCGACGCGTTTCTGTGCCATCTTGGCGTCGCGTCGACGCCGTCGAGGCGCGCGCCAGAGCGTGGGAGAGCAGGACAGGCACGCCATCGTGCCGTCAGGGCGAGCGAGAGAGAGAGAGCACGCCAAGACGCCAGGGCGCGAGCACACGACAACAAAAAACAACGCAGGCCAGGACGCGGACCTCATGTTCCTGTCGCTAGCCTTACATGCGCCGCGAGTTTATGTGTTGAGGGAACGAGTACAGACGGGTCGAAGCAAGTCCACGGGCCCGCCGCGACTCCAGTACTTATCGGCCCAGAGGTTAAGACATTGCTTAGTGAGGGACCCGGGCATCAACGGCCTGTGCACGCAGCAACTAGATCCGCGGAACAAACTATCGAGGTTCGAGCGCGACGACGAGCGTTTACTGGATGACTTCGTACTGCTCTGTTTTTTTGTGGGAAATGATTTCTTGCCGCAGTTACCGTGTCTCAGCATACCGGACGGTGGTTTAGATTTGTTGCTAGCGTTGTACTCGAGAGCTTTACCGCGAAGCTTGGGGGGCTACCTCACCGACGACGGCGGCGAGCGCGGCTACGCCTGCGGCGCCGGCCGGGTCCACGTGAAGCGCGTCGCCGCTCTACTAGCTGTCATTGCGGACCTGGAACCGGAGATTTTGAGGAGGCGCGCGCGGAGGGACGCGCAAAGTTCGTCCAAACCTCGAGAACGTTCAGATGCGAAAAAAGACGCGCTGGTCGAGATGGCGGCGCGCGCCTGCGGTAAATTTGATGCTCTCTCATTGGATGATGATGAGTTGCGAGAACCATCACCACAGGAAGCGGCGTCGACGAAACACTTGGCGGAGCGAGCTATACAGAAGCACGCGGAAAAGCTCTTGAAGGAAAGCGACTTGAATGATCCCTGTATTGGGCAAAAAGGGTTCCGGGAGCGGTACTACCGGAAGGTGCTGAAGCACGGCCCGGTCAAGCGGGAAGGCGTTACTGATCGCGAGTCGGCTATCAGGGATTTGTCAGTGGAGTATTGGAGAGGTGTCAGGTTCGTGGCCGAATATTATCACCGAGGTTGTGCTTCTTGGTCGTGGTGTTATCCGTGGCACTACGCGCCTCTAGCGAGGGATCTGGCTCGTGTAGCCTTGGAGCCTGGTGAAGGTCTTCGCAAGTGCTGCACGCGCTTTGAAAGAGGAGCACCCCTACCACCCTTGCAGCAGTTGATGTGCGTGTTACCACCGGCGTCGGCGCATTGCTGCCCGCGGGCCGCCCAGCGCCTGATGACCGATCAACACTCGCCGCTGGCCAAGTACTATCCTCGGGACTTTCCGCTCGATCCCAACGGCAAGCCCGCCAATTTGAGATGGTTGTGGGTCGCTCTCGTTCCTCCTATTGATGTTCAGGTGGTGGCGTCGACCTTTGCCTCACAAATCCAACCTACTCTGACACCCGACGAGCGGCGGCGGAACAGAAATGGCCCGGCCGAACTCGTTTGTGCCATCCCGCCGAATGCTGGTAGCAATTGGGTGGCCCTGGCCGAGTCGGACCCGTTGCAAGGTTCGGTCCGACTGTTGGACCACGTGAGGGTGGCCTACCGACCGCCCGAAATGGCGCCGAACGAACCGCCCTACCAATTTGGTGGAGACGCCACCGAAGATCTACTGGCCGACCCGCGACTCTACCAGAACCAGGGCCGGGCGCCGCGCCTGCCCATCGGGGACGAAGCGTTTCGGAAGGCCATGGCGGATGTGGACGCCATGAGCAGGAGAGGCGGCCGGCCGCCGGCCGTCCCGGTGCCGCACAAGGTCGTGCCCTGTCGCTACTTCCTGCAGGGGAAATGTCATAGAGGTGCGGCGTGCACCTTCAAGCACGTCCGGCCGGACGGCACCGAGGTCTGCGCGCCCGTGAAAACGGCGCCTCCACCTCCTGTGGTCAAGGTGCTCAAGAAGCCTCAACCGCCGCCGGCTGGTCCCTAGTCTCTCTCGTTTTATGGATAATTTAGTTCATGTTTCAATCACGTTGTTACTTGGTGCTCTAATTTATAGACTCGGATGAGGGATAGGTTAGGATTCGTCCGTCGGGTCACCGCGCTTCGCACGCCCACATCTCCGGGTACCGGTACCTGTGGGCCTGCTTGATGCGCACCTCATCCCCGAGCGGTACGCCTAGGTCGGCCCACTCCTTGCGCGTGAGCGCCGGCATCGCGACCACGTCAATCTCGTTCTCGGGTCGCGTGAAGACGTCGAAGTAACGGAGGAGGCTCACCTCGAAGAGCAGGTCGGCGACCTCGTCCTGGCGGGCCACCCGCCTTGCATGCTTTTCTATCTCCTTCTGCTGCGCCGGCGACCAGGCTGGTCTGGGCTCCCAAGACGGCCGCTTCGTGACGACGCGGCAACCATTCTCGCCCATCATTTCCTGACGAACACCAGTTATGTCGGGCCAGGCGACGTAGTAGGTGGTCTCACCTCCCGGCAATTTTGTTTCGTGCACGACGGTGCCGTAGCTGACGGCGTCGTAGGGCTCGTGGGGCTCGATCCGAGTGACGTGCTGTCCGGCGACGAGGATCGCATGGCCAGACCCGGGAGGCTTCTCCTCGAGCCTTGCTCGCGCCACCACTCGTCCGTCGATGTCCTCGTGGCCGTCTACGGTGAGAGGGTCAAACCCGGCGCCGCAGCGCATATGAGTAGTCTGCTCCACAATTTTCGTGTTACCGAGGCGCTCGACGGCCTCGAGATAATTGAGCATTGAGGAAATGGTCTTTTCGGGCACGAGATACATGGTACCCCATGGTCTATCGTAGTCTATGAACGCGGCGACGCCCCGCGCCCGCGCCACGCGATCGGCGAGGCACGCAAAGAAAGCCGCATGACGCGGGTCGTCTTTCCGTGACCACTGCGATGCGGTTCCGCTCAGACGCGCCAATTCGCGCGCGCAGAGCAGGTCACAGATAGAGTAATGAGCTGCACGAGGCAAGCGGAGCATGGTTGCCCGGCTTCCGCGCAGCCCGCCGTGCACAGCACAGCAAGGCGCTCCCGTGGGCTCGTTTCTTGCCCCCGCGGTGCCTTGCGCCCGCGCGCCGACGACGCGCAAATGACCCTCTCGCAGTCGAGGCCTTCTCGCAAGCGGCCACGAAGAACGCGTGAGTTGACGGTACATAGCTGTCCATCGAGACGTCCGATACGGATAGGGGCACCTGCGGGCCTCCGGGCTAGTGGGATTCGCGCGACTGGAGCAGCCATCCAGCGCCGGCCAATAAAGAGCTGGGCACCGCCGGCACCGCCAGCGAAAGAGCCACAGGGCCCACGACGCCGTCGCCGCGGCGCCCAGTCCTGCCCGGTCCCGGAGACACGGGGAGCCGACACGCGTTCAAGGAGCCAAAGCTAAGGGCAGCCCTTAGTCCACCATGCGCGGCTTAAGCATGGGCGCGTCCATGCTGGACAAGCTGAAAGATGCGGGCATGACAAGAAAATCAAGACAGTCTTTAGGGAGTGCGGCGTCCGGGGGTGATCGGAGAAATAGTCTGCGGGACCGCTTGATGGGCCGGAGCTCGCAGCGCAGTTCCTTCGCGGAGATCGTCCTCAAGAAGTGGACGGCGCCCCGCGAGGCGCCGCGCCAGGCCATGATTGGTGGGGTGGAAGGGTCGCTGCGAGCCTTTGACCTGCATGTGCACCTGCTGCTCTGGAGACACGTGTCGAAGCGAGGCAACCGCATCATCGAGACGGTCATCAACGCGTTACATGATTGTGACATGGCGTTGAGGGTTAGAAGGATGGGCTTGATGGAGGGCGACCACACGGCTGTGTTGACGGATCCCGAATGCGACGCGACGATGGTCTGCGTTTTAGATGATTTCGACGTGTTGCTCTTAGATCAATATGCTTCTACGTTAGTTGAGGTGCTGAAGGGGCGGAAGGATTTAACAAATGTAGAGCAATTAGCGAAGGAAGGGGCGAGAGTTACTTTAGCTCTGGAGCGGCCGCAAGCAGCACGCAAGGTGACGATCATCTTCACCGGACATTCTGAAGATGAGGAGGCGACGAAGGAGGACTCCTTGTACTACCCGTACACGTTTGCTTGCGGCGTCCCGTTTATACGCCATCAGAGCGACGCGCCATCCCCACGCGCTGTCGCCGCGACCCCATCGCCACGAGGATCGCCGCGATGGCGTGCTGGTGGTAGACGTACTCTCGAGAGCACTCGATCCGAGTCGCGTCACGCCCCACGCCGTCGACGCGTCGCGCTGACGCCATCGCCGCGCCGCAGGTGCGCGAAACGCCGAGAATACATCGCGGACCAAAAAACAAAGAACACGGGCCTCCACGAGGCCGTCGGCCACGTCATGAAGCTGTGCGAGAAGCACGGCGCCAAACCACCGGCCTACGTCGTCGAGTTACTATGCGTCCAGGAGTTCCAGGACGCCCAGGAGTGGAAGGGTAGAGGGGGGGCCGGTCGATCGAGAGCGAGCGCGGCTTCCAATGGTGATGGGCCTGGATTGTCGTTAGAAGGCGCCGAGGGCATGGAGGGCGCCGACGCGGAAGCGCTCGCGCAGCGGATCTTGAGTCATCAACTCCAGGCGGACCAGCACTCGCTGCTGTGCCCGGTGACGCACACGCATGTGTTATGGGACGAGACCGTGGCGGCGAAGATGTACCAGGCGGCGGCGAAGGATTGAGGCTTGTTTTCGTTCGCGCGTAACTTTTCCTGGCTCGCGAGTAGGTTGGTTGGGGCGCGCCGGCGGCGTTTGACGCGCGTTGTTAGGATGCCTACGCTGCGGCCTGGACACTCGTACTGCACTCTCACATGTTACCTTGACCTCGGCGTTGACGTCGGCGCGGGACCAACGCCCTGCAGACGCACCGGGCGGGCGAGGGATCAGTCCCAGGCCACGCTGTCGCCGCGACACCATAACTACAAAAACACTTGGTATAGACGTCGGGCGGGGAGGGGTAGATCAGCAGGCCGTCTCTCAGGCGCGCTCAGGCGTCACGACGGCCACTTGCTGCGCGCCATCCTCGGGCAGCTCGATGGACGGACGCGACTCGTTGTACCACTTGACGAGCTTGGCGATGCCTTCACTAAAAGGTGTCTTCGGATCGTAGCCGAGCAACTCGCGCGCCTTCGAGATGTCCGCGCACGTTCTAGGAACATCACCAGGCTGCTCTGGCATAACATTTATAATCGCTTGTTTCCCGGAGTGCTCTTCGACCAATCTGATAAAATCATTCAGTCGCGTCGGTCGGCCGTTCCCGAGGTTATAGATCTGGTATCCTAGAGGTGTATCTAAGGCCCTAATAACGCCGTCCACAATGTCGTCGATATACGTATAGTCCCGCGACGACGACCCGTCGCCGTATCTATCGATCGGGAGACCTTTCGACACCTTGTCCACAAATTTGAGGGGGGCCATGTCCGGTCTCCCGCGCGGCCCGAAGACCGTGAAGAACCGGAGGCCAGCAACATTCATGCCGTATAAATGATGGTAGGTGTACGCTAGTAACTCACAGGCTTTTTTGGTGGCCGCGTACGGGCTGACCGGAGCGTCCACCGCATCCGTCTCGGAGAAGAGCTGCTTCTTGCTGCCACCGTAGACACTGCTGGAGGAGGCGAAGACGAACTTGGCGTCGTTGCCATGCGCTTGACCTGCTAGTTCTAAGAGTCTGGTCGTCCCCTCGACGTTGGAGTGGACGTAGACGAAGGGGTCGTCTATCGACGGGCGGACGCCCGCCCTCGCGGCTAAGTGGATAACTCTCTTGGGAAATTTGCAACTCTTCTCGACCTCGGCAAGGAAGGCCTTGTCGCAGATGTCACCCTTGAAGAAGCGGAAGTTCCTTCCACCTAACTGTTCTAAGAGTTGTATGTTGGCTCTCTTCTTACTGACGTCGTAGTACTCATTAAGTTCATCGATGACTAAGACCTTCTCGCCCCGCCTCAACAAGTGTTCGGCGACGTGGGAGCCCACAAAACCGGCGCCGCCCGTCACGAGGACCGCTTCGTCGGCGTTCCAGACTTCTGGGGTGGCGACGGTCGCGGCGTCGTCGTCCGAGCTGTACAAGGTTGAGGACGGGCTGCGCGGGCCCGTCGCCGTCGTCTCGCTGGCGGTGTCGCTGAGGGAGAGGCCGATATTCGATGCCATCTTGCCCTGGTTGTTGCGACCGCGTTTGAGTCAGTGGTCAAACTGATGCTGGCTTGAATGTGCTTGTTTTGCAGTCTGCGCGCGTCGAAATGCAATGGAAGTTGCGGAGCGTGGCAAGGAAGCAACGGGCACAATGTACGACAGCGCTGCGATGCGATGGCGGCGCTCGTGCGTGTGTGCTACAGAGATGACAATGAGGCGACCGGCCAAGCTGGTTCGCCTGAGGTCAGCGCACGAGGCCCACTGAAAACCCCCAATTCAGAGCTCAGTGGCTTCTCCAGACCGCTCCGTACGCCTCCCGACGCCTCCGAGCAAAAGGCCGATGCTGACCTGGAGAACGCGCCGGCCAACTCAAGCGTCTCGCACGTGTCACGTCGATGGCGTAGAGGCTGACGACCCCTCGGCTCTAAACGACACCCTGACGCTGCCAATGCGGCGACGGTAGTCCTCTCCACGGCCGCCGCGCTCTACCGCCGCGCGTGCACGGCACCCCAGACAACAAGACGAAGCACGCGATTACGCAACCCCAAAAAGAAACTCACATATATCAAGTTAGTCGTCGTCCAGGTCGTCCAAGTCGTCCAAGTCGTCGTCGTCGCCATAAAGCGCCGCGTCGACCTTGACGCCGTCCACAGACACTGCTGGCCTCTCCGCGTCTTCGATCAAAGCGCCGTTCTCGTCGTACAACTCGTCGCCCTCCTCGGCGACGACCTGCCGCGTGTAGTCCTCCGTCGCCTCGGCGTCGTCGACGAAGACGTCTTTTTGGACGAGATACAAATCTCTGCCAGTCAAGACGGACTTGCCCTTCTTCTTGAGCGTCTCGGCCTTTTGCAACGCCATCTTCTCGGCCAACAAGCGTTTCGCCTTCTTCTCTTTCCACGCTTTAAAGGTTTCGGGGGTCACGGGCGTGCCCTTGACGCCCTTGTCTCGGAGCTCCTGGCGCTTCTTCTCGATGCGCTGCTCGAGCGTGAGTTCGGTCGACCCGCCCGCGGCCTGGGCCTTGGCCAGTTCGCTCTCGGCCCAGTTCTCGTCGTAGTAGTCGCCCGCGCCCCCGCCGCCGCCGCCGCCCTGCTGCGCCTTCTTCTTGTGCAGGTCCTTCTTCTTGACCGTGATCGAGAGACCTTCCGAGAATAGGGCTTTGAGCTCCATTTCTTGTTGTAATTTCGCCAATTTAGTCATCTTTTTTTTCTTCTTCGACTCCGCATCAATTCCTTTGTTCTTGTTTTGCGTCTCTTGCACTTGTTTGCAGAACTGCTGGACCTTTTTCGACTTATTTTTGTTTTTTAACCCAAAGGTCTTGTCCACCACAATACCCTTCTTGCCTTCCTTCTGCATCGCCTTGAGCTTGTCGAGCTTGCTCGAGCCGCCCATGGTGCTCGGCGCGCGCGCGGCGGCGGCGTGCGGCCTCCAATCTCACGGCGCGGCGTCCGCGCTGCTACCGAACGCTGGAGCCGTGCCGCGTCGCCTCGCGCCGGCGCTTGTTGCTGCAAAGAGGCCTAGAGAGGCTCTCCGGCTCGGGGAGCACGCGGCGACGGGCGAGCTGTGCTGGGCGGCAGGCCGCTCCACTGATGAAGCTTACAGTGTCCGAGGAGCGGTGCTGGGGTCAGGTGGTCCTCAGCGGCCTGGGCTTGCAAAAACTCGCCGAGCTAGCGGTATGTAACATACTAGCAGACCCAACCCAAGCCCAAAAACAGCCGCGCATCCCCTATACATGCGATACGGGCCGCCGAAATCAAGCTGCGGAGCACCGCTCGTCCATACGGCAACGCGCACGGACGCTTAGAGCAGCTGGCCCGCCGCGCAGACAGAGCAACAGCCTGACCCACCTCCAGGCCGCGCGCGACGCCATCGACGCGACGGGACAGTAATGTCGAGCCCAATCGACTTAACGGCCGAGGACTCCGACGTCGAGGTCACGGGCCCCCCGGTCATCGACCTGACGAAGGAGACCGCGCCGCCGAAACAAAGGAGGAAGCGCCCGCGCGACTCCGTGCGGAGCAAGGGCACGCCCATCGAGGGCGACCGCCGCCCGCGCAAGCGCCACGACGTGAGGGGAGCGACCGAGCGAGCGACGCGGAAGAAAAGGTCGCCCCCGGACGACGGTAGAAAGCAGATGAAGCGGGACGCCGACAGCGCTTTCAAGCGGCGCGCCTTCGACGAGGCCGGGACCCTTTTTGTGAACCTCGCCGCGGCCCACGAGGAAGCTGGTGATGATGAGGGAGCAGGCCGGGAATTAGGGAATGCGGCGGCGTGCGCCCTGAACGAAGGCAAGGAACTGGCCGCCGATAGACTATGCACCGATGCGTTGAAACTCGCGCCGGACAATGCTGCGATTCTCCTGAGGCGAGCTCGAGTTAGAAGGGCCATGGGCAAGGATGCCGCGGCCAAGAGGGACGCCCAAGCCGCCTTCACGAAAGCCACGCCCCTCGACAAGTCTCGTACAAGTTTCATGCGCGACCTCCAGGCCTTCGGCATCGATACTTCACCAAAGGACCCCTGGGCGTCGATCCGAGTAGCTCGACTGAACGCGTCCAAGGCCTGCAAGGCGCTTGGAGTGTCCGTCGAGCGAGACGGCGAGGAGATCACGCCGCAGGCGGCGCGGGCGGCCTTCCGGAAATGCGCCGTGCGCTACCATCCCGATAAATTGCAGCAGAACAACATTACTGGGAAAGAGGCCGAGGCGGCCAAAGAAAAATTTCGCGAGTGCCGCGAGGCGGCGGATTTGTTCGCGGATGCGTCTCGCTCCAGACAGTTCCACTACAATTATGCTGTTATTGGCACTCGATTGCCAGATAATATCTCCGAGGAGGTCCTGGGCTACGATTCCGACCGGGACGCTCATAGAATCAGAGACCGGGCGTCGTGGCTCGAGTCGACGCGGCGGCTGCGCGTGCAGGCTCTTGGGGGGGCGGCGCCGGCGCCGCCCGCGCGTCGACGGCGTTGAGGCGGGTAAGTGTCTGTTTTTGTGAAGCAATGAGCTCACGAGAGGATCAAAACCCGCGAGAATAGGCAGGGCGCTCTCCGACTTGGTTAGCCTGGTGCACAAGTACCCACAGTGATCTAGGCTACCTGAACGTCGGGCGTATAGTATCCTTTCGCACGGATCGCGCCGTAATCGCACACTCAACGAGAAACACGTAGAGACAATAAACAAACACCAAGACTGCTCTCCTTGCAACATGCCAGAGACCCAGATGCTCCTGAAACACATTGGGCTGAAGCCAGGCCAGTATAGCCCACTGAGCAAACTCAAATTGGCGTGCACGATCGGCGACGTCGAGGCGGTCAACAAGCTACTTGCGTCGGGCACGGATCCGCTGGCCACCGGCGCGCCTGTTGATTGGCATCACGATACTCCAGCGATCCACCATTGCATCGTTCACGCTCAACCCGCGTGCCTCGAAGCGCTTCTGGCGACCGGGAACCTGGAACTGCTCGAGCAAGTTACATTTACGGGTGTCACGCCACTCCGCAGGGCAATTGATAATATCCGGCACGAGAATTACTGTTGTTTGAAATGCGCGTGCAAAATATTTGAATGTGTCGAAATCTTACTCGAAGCCGGCGCTGAGATTGGTAGTGTGCCTATATGTCACTACGAGTATGCTTTCGATCTCGAACTCGAAAGCATGCTCGAGGACGCCGCGAACCTGCGCTTCTCGCGGCTAACGCACCAACAGTTCCCGCAACCCGCGCGAATCTTCGCCGGGGAGACGCTGCGACTCGGGTACCAGATCGCGTCCACGATCGGATCTGGAGCTCTGCCCGCAGTCTGGGAGGAGCACGTCATGCCGTTCCTGGTAGATAGAACGAGTCGCCCGATGGCGTACGCGTCGGACCTCGAAGCGAAGGTAGAATATCGCAAGAACGAAGTAGCAATCAAGAAAGCGACGAGGAACACTATTGTTAAAGACGCGTCTCTGCGCTCCGCGATGGTCGACGGGTCGCTGACGGCCCGGGCGGTTCGAGCGGCGGTGGTCGCGCGGCTGAACTTATCGGCGGACACCGCCGCGCAGCTCAAGACCATGTACCGAGACTGCATCAAGGCCGAGATGCTCTCGGTGCGAGAAGCGTTCCAAGAGTGTCTAGGGATCTGGTCCGACGTCGTCGAGGTGATATCAGTCGACGACGTCGGCTCCACTCGCGGGTTCGAGCCCGGGCTTGTGTGCCAAGCGGTCGTCAAATCCTCGTGCGGTTCAATTTACCGATTGAGGACGACCAAGAAATGCCACCGTCTCTCGGTGTTTCCGGGGCTACGAGAACCCCTTTTATTACGGATAGGTCCGGGTTGGCACGTGCCTCCTTGGGACGGCCGTGTTCCGAAGAAACGCCGCCGCTCGTGAGCATGAGTAAGAAACTTAAACAACATTAGTACAGCACGGATCGACTAGGCGCCGTCCGCGGCCGCCGCGAAGCCCCAATGTTCGACAAAGCCCCGCACCCGGAGAAAGTTGGCCGCCCGACGCCATGCGAACCGACGACGATCTTGTGGCCGTCGGGCACGTCGCTCCCGAGCTTGTGCATGCACCGGCCCCGCAGCGACGGCAGATGCACCGGCGCCCTTCTAGTTTGACGGTAGGCTTCGTTTGGCGACGATGCTGACGCCTCGTAGGCGTAGGGCCGCAACCCGCGGGCCGACGACGGCCTACGCTTTTCCCGTAGCCCGACGGGCGCGGTCCGCGGCCGTTTCTTCCGCGACTTTTGTAAATCTGGCAACGGCGCGAGGTCGTCGCGAAACGACGGGTTCGGTCGATGGAGCTCGTGCTTGCGCTGATGGAACGCGTGGTGGTCCGCCATGATTTCGTGGGAAGGTGTTTTCGCATTGATCCGATCCTGGACGTCCGCGTGGACGGGTCGTTCGTTCCACGTACTACGAAGCATGCGGCCCTTCCATTTATGAAAAGCGCCTTCTAGCGTGTGCGGGTCATGGCATAGCGTTTCACAAGTCTCGATCAACCTCCTGCATAAATTTTCGTCCATGACGCCCCGGAGGTCGTCGGACGCCTTCGCCACGGCCCGTCGCTGCTCGTCCGCCTTTTTTAGTTGTTCATAAACGAAGCCAAAGTCCTCTCTGAACAAAGGACACCAGTCGGCAAAAGGTCGTGGATCGGGATAGTGGATGGCACCTGTGTGGAAATCAACTAGTGTGTCGGGTGCACCATGACGCGGCCCTTCTGGCTCGGCCGAGCGGCGGCATCGCCACGCCATCGAGCAGGCGTCGCGTCGATGGCGTGGAGGTCGACGCGACGATTCAGCACGAACGCGCCGTAAAATTTCCACACAGGATCGCACAGTAATCTTCAATCTGCTCTTGCCACCGCTCCTCCGGCGCGACCCCGTACATCTGGCGCTTCATCCACTTTCTTATTCCGAGTCGCGGCTTCGGTTTTAGGATGGGGAAGCGGCGTTGCGAGCCATCGGACAGCGGAGACAGGTTCGCCGAGTAGGCCGAGGACGACGACACAGAGGAAACTTCCGACTCGGAGCCCCAGGACGGCCGGATGTTCAGGGAAGGTGGCCGTCTTGTCGGGACGTCGTCCGTGAAGAAGACGCGTTTCGGGGAAGTAGGACGCGCGCCCGGCGGGAGCGGCGGCGTCGAATCGTCCGACACCACCGTGATGGGCGACACGGGCGCCTCCGTGAACGCGACGCGCTTCGGCGACCGTGGGCGCGTCGGCGACGACGAGCGCGCGGCGGGCGAGGCCGGCGGGATGCCATCGGAGAAGGCGACGCGCTTCGGCGACCGTACAGAGTGCTCCTCCGAGCCTTCCGAGACCTCCGAGATGTGGCTGAGGCGCCTTGAATGAACCCTGGTAGCATCGGCCGCGGCCGGCCCGCCAAGCGGCGCGAGCCGTCGCGGCGCCCGGATGGCGTCGGGCGCGGCCGGCCCGCCCGCCGGCGCGACTTTTTTGGTTTTCTTCGAGAAGATCCGCTGGTACCACGGCTTCGGGGGCGGCTCCCTCCGCAACCGCAGTCTACGTGTAAGGTCGAACCAGTACCGGTCCCCGAAAACACGCCGTCGCAGGGCCGTTTGATATTTGTGCCCGAGCGCCACGAACACCAAAGATTTCTCACAAAAATTCCGAAATTCTTCAAACGATATACCGCCCGACGCGTCCGCATCGATATACAGCCCAATCTTGATTGCTCTTTTTTTTTGCGCCGCGACGTAGTCGGCATCCTGTTTTGTACTGTCGTAGCTTCTATGTAATAAAAAAGCTTCCAAGTCCGCCACGTCCAGGCATCGTTTCCTCAAGAACTTTTCAGGTTTGTCATCGCAATACCGCGACAGTAACCGAAACGCGAACTTCTCACTACTCAACCGATCGCACTGGCAGCACTCCGCGCAGCTCCTCAGGAACTCGACGAAGCCGCAGGAATCATTGCCCTTGTTGCGGAACATGTTCCAACATCGCTTCCCATAGGTATCATCTGGTAGACGAAAGTACTCAGAAAACTCTGTCCTATCAACAGCCATGGACTCGTCAGCATCGACCTCGAGCCACTTGTCCTGCCACTTCACTCGTTCATACGGATCGTCGATCCCCAACTCATCGAAGGCCTCGTCGACCCTCCGACCGCCGAATTTGCCTCGCAGGTAATCAATCCGGTCAATAGGCTTTGTGATGACAAGACCAAAGGACCACGCCATCGATTGTATGATACTCCATAAACATCGTGATAATCGCTGCCTTAGGGTCAAGTCCGTCCGAGGCGGCGGCGTGCCGTCGCCGACTCGCGCCGCGGCGTCGTCGCTATTCGCCAGTTGCGCCTGCCGGAACTTTCTCATTATATGTCTTCTATGTAGTTTGTCTATAGCTATCGCTGCGAGCAAGACTAGGACAATACCAAGGATCGCTGCCACAGGTACACCTCCCACAGACCCACCAGCAGTAGCGGTAGCAAAGCCGACGCCCTGCTGGAACTCGTCCGTCGTCTCCTCCTCGAAATCATCACCATAAACCACGGTGATATTCTCGGCGATGGGCCACATGGTGGGCTTCGGAGTTGGTAGTTTCGTCGGCCGCCGCGTCTGGTCCGGCTGGCACGTCGCGCAGCACTCGATCCGCAGGTCGTACTGCCACCTGCGCGTGGAAAACGTCGCGTCGATGGCGTGGAGGTGGCGTATTTTCCCCGCCAGCACGCCATCGCCGCGACCGTGGGACGCCGGGGCGCACATCCAGCCGCTCAGCTCGTCGACGGGCGGCCCGCAGCCGTACCGGTCGACGGCCGCCTCGCACTCGTAATTGAATTTCATATCACTGTCATAGTAAGTATGGAACTTGAGCGAATCTTCGCAGTAATTATCTAAATTCCATCGAGCTTCGCCGGCCGAATTCAGGCAGCACGGCCCATAATAATTCGTGAACTCCGTCGGACAGGGGTTGGAGCAGCTCCAGCCGGGCCGCACGGTACTGATCGGTTCGCCCGTGACCGGGTCGTAGGGGACGGTCATGGGGCCGTCGGCGCGGTAGTCGTCGTCGGCCGTGACCACCGCGAGGAGGGGGAGGAGGCGGCGCATGGCGCTGGGCTGCCTGTCGCGGCGCCTCGCGGGGCCGGCGCGCGCTGTCGCGTTATGAGCTGTTCTGACGCGTCGTCTCGCGCATGATTCCGGCTGCCCCGCTGGCCGTTCGCTCGGCTCTCGAGGCTTTGCTCCCCCCGGAGAGCATGTCTGCGCTGCTGCTTAGCGCCGGGCGATAGTGCCCTATTCTTATTGTTCCCGGGCTTACCTGTCGAGGGAGGCATCGCTGCGACGGGTGGGGTGAGAGCTGTGACCGAAACCCGATTTGCAAAACGACGATGTCCAAGTCAGCCGTCACCGGTGCGCTGCGAGGAGACTTCGGCAAGTAGACGTCAGAGACCCGTTGTAACGCACAAATAACATCCATTCCCAGCGCTGTGAAGAGATTTTGAGAAGCGCCGCTCGCCTACAGGGGCTAAAAACTATTCGATTCAGTGAGCTGCACAAAAAATGCGTTGCCGTACTCTCGCCCTCTGCGCGTTGTCAGCGCCCGCCGCGGCCCTGGTCCACCACCAGTACAACTCGGTGCCCGACGGCCCGATGCGCACGAAAGCGACGGCGACAACCACGACCATTGCGCCGCCGCCCGCGCCGTCCTACATGAAAGCCTTTCTAAGGGAGCGCCTCGGCTACACCGACGACCAGATCGCCGAGACGGCCGGGCTCTTGGAAACGATCCCGCCGCCCGCCGCCGTCGCGGCGCTGCCGGAGCGGTGCGCGCGCCTCGCCCGCGCGAACATGGCGCTCACGCCGGAGCGCATGGCCCGCGCCCTCGAGGCCACCGACGAGGACTGGCACGATTTGTTGATGGAGCTGGCGCGGCAGCAGGTCGCGGCCCAGGGGCCCATCGCGGTGCCGCCGCCGTCGCGGCCCGCCGACGGCGGCGACGAATTCTGAACCTTCACGAAGTAAGCCTGTGTTTCTGTAGTTGACCTTGGACTCCAAGAGCTGCGCAAGACGTGGCCTAGCGGCCAAAGACACTAGCAAGCCTCGGCCTCGAGGCTGCTCGACTCGATCCTGGCTCACGCAGAGCCACACGTGCTGGCTTTTTGAGCACAAGACGTCTGATCAATCGTCTGCGGACCGCGACGCCATCGCTGCGGCAGCGAGAGTGCAAACTGAGAGCTGTGGAAGCCACACACTGTAGCCACTGTGCAGCCACTGTGCCACAGATCCATCGCAGCGATGCATTTATACGCCCTACTGCTGGCAGGAGCCACATCGCTCAAACCACTCACCGGCCGCGTCGCATTGGTGACGGGCGCATCTAGGGGAATTGGCAAGGGCATCGCGCTGGAGCTCGGCGCCGCCGGTTGTACAGTATACTGCGCCGCGCGGTCGTCTCGACAGACGGGTTTTGTTTCGGATGATCGACCCGTCGCGGCGAGCGTCGGTGAATTGACGGTGGAGCAGACGGCCGAGGACGTCACTTTGAATGGTGGCAAAGGCATTCCAGTGCCCTGCGACTGCTCCGACGAGAAGGCCATCGAGGAGGTCATCGCGAGGATACGTAGTGATGAAGGGAGACTCGATGTCATTGTCCCGTCAGCGTTTGCCACACCCCCGAAACTAGCCGATGCCGCATTTCGTGATGATTTTTGGAAGCAGGGCATGGAGATGTGGGACTGCTGCCACGGGGTCGGTTTAAGGGGCACCTACGCTACTCTGCTCAAAGCGACACCGTTGCTCATCGAAACCGCACAAAAATACGATACAAGGCCGCTCGCTTGTTTAATCTCTTCCTTCGGCGGCCAGGCGTACACGTTCAACGTGGCCTATGGGGTCGGTAAAGCGGCTACGGACCGATTAGCGAGGGATGCTTCCGCTCAATTATCAAAACATGACGTCGACACGATATCCTTGTATCCTGGTGTTGTTGCAACTGAAGGCAACCTCGAGATGGAGGAACGCGGCGAGTGGGCCGCCGCGTCGGGTGGCTTGGATCTGGCGAAGGCCGAGTCTCCTAGATTCTCGGGGCGGGCGGTCGTCGCATTGTTGCGACAACCGGAGTACTGCTCCGAAAACACGGGGTCGTACCAGGTCGTGTCCGAGCTGGCGTCGCAGTTTGATTTTACGGATGTGGATGGGCGGCGGGCGCCGTCCATCAGGTCGCTGCAGTATTTGGTACCGAACTTCCTGCTGACCGACGCGAAGATTGCTGACATGCCAGCGTGGCAGCGGGGGTTGGCTCGGCGGTTCCGGGACGAGTGGACGCCCGATTATTTGCTGCCCTGGGGCGTGTTCTCCGGGGGGCCGCCGCCGGAGAAGACGTCATAAGTTTATGTTTAGGTTACTTGTGGGCTTGTCGTTCACGGCGCCGCGGGGCCTTTTGCGTCTTGTGGCTCGCGGCGACGGCGTGCGCGGCGGGGCTTACTCAGGCGGCGTGATCTTTTGAGCACCGGAGTGCTGCGAGAGCTCCGGAGACCGCCGGGACGCCTAAAAGCGCAAAAAAGGAGCTGCTAAAAAATGCTAAAACGCAACTGCGGGTGTCGAAACGACGCCGCTGCGCTCGCTACGGACAAACCAGTCGTCTCACAGCGGCACCACACCGCAGCGGTCGCGATCTAGCCGCAAAGCGGGCCGAAATCGCCGGCACAGCGGCTGAGAACGACGCAACAGCGGCCCGAACATTCAGCGCCTCTAAAACGCACCGTTGGGCCGCACGGACGTACAAGACGCAACCCAAAGCGCTGCCGCAGCGCGCACACCCCACCAGTAACAAAAAATGGCCGGCGACCCGCTCGCCGCGCGCCTAGCCGAAATCGCGGTCGCGCCGGACGCCGAGAGGCACCGCCTCCGCCAGCGCTGCGTCGAAACGTTCGCGGCCGACGCGCGTTATAGGGGAGACGAGCGCTTCGCCCGCGTCTGGCTCGCGCTCGCGGCCGCGAGCCCCGACCCCGGCGCCGTCTTTGACGCGATGGCGCGGCATCGAGTGGGAGAGAGCCTCGCGCTCGTCTGGGTCGCGCGGGCCTTCGTGGCCGAGAAGGCGAAGAAATTTGCGGAGGCGGACGCGCTGTTCGCGCGCGGGCTGGAGATGAAGGCAGCTCCACAGGATTTATTAGTGAAGCGGCGGCGCGAGTTCGAACGGCGCATGCGGCGCCACTGGCTCAACCAGCAACAGGCGCCTCCGGAGCCGCCGACGCCGCCGCGTGTTGTTGATGAGGATGCTACGGCCACTGCAACTCAAGTCCTCGCGCTGCACAAGGCCACAGCACAACCGTTCGCCATCTTCGACGAGGCGCCGGCGCCGGCCTCATCGTTCGCCATCTTTGATGATGACGCGGGCGGCGTCGCCGACGAGCAGGCCGCGGCGGCCGGTGGCGACCGTGCGGTAGCGGCGCCCGCGGCGCTCGCGGCCCGCTTCGACGCCGAGGCGAGGCCCACGCCCGTCATCTTCGAGGACGCGCCGGCGGCGCCGAAGCCGACGCCGGGGGGCTTCCGCATCTTCGAGGACAATAGTGATGCCCCGCCGAAGCCGACGCCCGCACTCCGCGGGCCGCGCGTCGCCATCTTCGAGGACGCGGCCGCCGCGCCCGCCGAGGCCGCCCCGCGGGGCCGCGTGGCCTTCGCAGTCGAAGAAGAGATCAGCTTCGAGGAGCGGCGCGCGCGCGTCGGGCCCCAGGACCGAATCGCTGCGATCCAGGCTCCCAAGACGGCGCGGCGGGCCTTCGGCGAGCTCCAGGCGGTCGATGAATCGATGGTGATGACGAATATGAAGCCAAAAAGGTTGCTCTTCTCGACGGCGTCGAAGCGGGCGCCTCAAACATTAAGAAGGGCGGAGAAGGAGGACCTCACGATCAACTCGGCGATCGCGCTCCGCGAGATGGACTCGCTCTTCGGCTCGCCGGCTTCGAAGCCGCCCGAGACTTGTAGAAGGGCGATCTTCCGGGACGAATAAGAAGTTACTAAGCACACGCCGTCAGGACCCCCTCGAGCCCCTTCTTGCGCCGCGGCGCCGTCGCGTCTTCGGACAGCGCTTTCGAGGGATACCCGTACCAGATCGCGCCCATGAGCTTCTCGCCGCGCCCGGCGCCGACGCACTCGAGGACGGCCTCGGGAGGTGCGCCGAGGGCGCCCGTCATCCACTTCGATGCGATGCCCTCGCTCGCTAACGACAGCATGAAATTCTGCACCGCGCACGCCGTCGCCGCGTGGTCCTCGAGGCCGAGCTTCTCCGTGAGCTTGTGCTCCGAAGCCAGCGTCACGATCAGCCACTCGGGCACGGCCTCCGCGGCCTTGCGTTTATCTTCGTTCAGGCCGCAGAGTTTGGCCTTCGTCTCGGGGCCGCACGTGTAGAAGCGCCACGGCTCCGACAGGAAGTGGTTCGGCGCCATGATCGCGGCCTCGAGCGCTCGCTGCGTCGCCGCCTTCGGCACGCGCTTCGAAGAATACTTGACGACTGACCTCCGCGCCTTGAGCGGGTTCAAGCTACCGGCCATAACCTTGCGGATGACCAGCACGCCGGCTAATAAATACGGCCCTTCGACCCCGAAGTAGGCGCCGAGCCCGAGCGGCGGCGTCTCCGACGTGAACTCCATCGTGTGGTAGTAGATCAGCGCGTACATCTTGGCACCAATGAAGAGCAAAATGGGCGCGCGCAACTTCGCCCAGCCGTCCGTGAGCGCGGCCCACAATATCACCAAGTACCCGACGCAGAAGGCGTATGCGCTGAAGCACGTCGCGAGGCGGAGCCACTCCGGCCGCGCGAGGAAGAGCGGGTTGTGCGCGGTGCAGAACTCGTGCGTCTCGGGGCAGAGGAAGCAGTCGCTCCCCTCCGTGATCGGCGCGGCGCAGTAGCTGCGCTCGACGGTCCAGTTCATCGTGATGAAATAGAGCTGGAGGCCCGCGAGGAAGAGATCGGTGGCGTCCATGGTCGTGACCGCTCAAACAGCTGCGTTGGCTATCTTGTGAAGCGTTGACGGCGTGTCCGTGCCGTGGGATCGCTTGCGCGTCTGCTGAGCCACGATTTGCGAGGCAGCTCTCAGCCAAAAGCAGAGCTTTTGAGATCTGGGCCCTAAAATCGACTCTGGAGACGCGCCCAGCTCTTCGGGAGCAGTAATGTATCGATTGATTTGCTTCGTTGCAATCAGCGCGCGCGCGTTCGTCGCTGGGCCGCACAAAGCTCTGCACAGCGCATGCACCAGCAGCAAGACGCCGTCGACGCGCCGACGGCGAAACACGTGCCGCCGCGCGAAAGCCGACGCCGACGACGCCGTCGAGGACCTGATCCGGCGGGCGCGCGCGCTACGCGCCGACGCGGCTCAAACGGAGGCCGCACTGGTGGAAGAAACCGTCCTCGACGACGAGTCCGCCGCGAACTACGCCGACGAGCTCGGCCTGGCCGACGCCGTGCTAGAGGAGCGGCGCAAGGAGGCGCGGAAGCTCGCCGCGGAGATGCTGAAGCAACCGGAGGACAAGAGCAAGTGGCCCAAGTTTAGTGGAAACAACGAAGCGCCCGAAGAAGATGATGGGAGGGGCCTGTTCGGGGCCGCGTTGCAGGGCGGCGTGCTAGATAATGTGTTCGGCGGGCCGGCGCCGCGCTTCGAGCTCACGGCGGAGAAGATGGAGGACCCCGAGCTCCAGAGCGTCGTGCGGCGGCAGATGGTCGACGCCTTCGACAATCGGAGGGAGGACGAAGTGGATTTGATGTTCGCGCGGCTCTGGCACGCGGGGCCGATCAAGACGGTCAAGAAGCTCGTGGAGGCCGTGCTAGATGCGCAGGACGTCTACCAGGCCTACTCGGATGATTTGCTCTCCGACGAGCGCGCGGCGGACGAGATAAGATGCTGTCGCTCTCGAATAAGGATGTACGCGAAGGACGCGGAGTTCCTGCCGAACGCCGACGGGTCGCCGGCGTCGGACACGTGGGGGTCGCTCGACGACTTCATTCCCTGGCGCTGGCGGCCGTGAGCTTTGTTTGTTGTGGTGCGGTCGTGCGGCATAGCTGCGCGCGCCGATGGCGTAATTTGGTACAGAAATACGTGATTAGTCACAACGGGGCATCGTTTGGCAGCCACTGGTGTCGCGCGGCGGGACGCCATCGCCGCGACACTCTCGTGATTGCTGCGTCGCGTCGATGGCGTGCCGGCAACTAGTAGTCCCCCTTCTTGTCCGCCGGCGTGTCGTAGCAGTGCGGGTACGAGTTCTTCCACTTCGCCCACACACTATCATCGGTCACGAGGTCGGCCATGAAGGCCCCCACGTTGGCCCGGTGCGTCTTGAAGCCGCTGAAAGCCCCCCCCTGCAGTACGGCGTGGCATTCATACGGTACCTCACCACCATCCACCATGTCGGCCGGGCGCACGGCGCAGAACTCGATCTTTGCATGAGCCTTCTCGAGCTCATCAATGACGGCCATGTTGTCCGCGTGCGGCGGCAGCAGGCACTTCAGCGTGCTCAGCAACGCCTGTTCGCCGCAGCCGCGCGGCGGATCCTTACTCATGGGTTGGTCGACGCCCTCCGTCGACACTACAATAAGTTTAAGGGGCTTGGCTCGTCCGGACGCGACGGCCACGACCCTAGATACCGTGTCGGCGCACAATCTACGGGGTTGGCCGTACATGCCCTTGAAGGTCAAATTGTGTCCTAATACAGACACGACGGCGTCGGCGCCGTCGACCAGGGCACTGAACGCGCCGTCGTCCATGCTTAAATGTCCGTCAGGGACGACGACGATGTCTAGATTGCTCTTGCCGCGGCAGCCGGCCGGCAGGCGGTCTTCCGACCGCACGACGGCGACGCACTGGACGCCTCTGTCTAACAAGTTGCTTAAAGCGTGCTTGCCGCAGCCACCGGTCGCGCCGAAGATGAGGACGCGGGTTGGCGCCATCTCAATAGAGTGTTTGCTGGTCTACGGTGCGCGAGAGGCACGACGAGAGCTGTAACTCGCCACGAGTGCGAAGGTGGTATCGTGGAGAGTGTGATGAACAGCCGTCGCGCTGTGTTGCGCTCCCGCTGCCGTCGTTCAGGCTCAATCAATGCGGAGAGGTTGGACTTTTCTCCCAGCTGGGGCCGGATAACAGGAGCGGCCGATACGACTCGCTTTGAACGTGCAATCGACAGCTTGTACGCATAAATCAAAGGGAAAAATCTAGTGGTGTAGACATACTAGTGGTGGCACTTGCATCGTAGCACAGCCAGGATCCAGGTTGGTCTGGCTGGACGCAGGCGGATACAGATTAGCGTGCGCTTCACAGCGTCTTACTACGTCGAATCGCGCTCGTGCGCATCGCAACGCCAGCTCTCTTGGATAGCTGACGTGGGCGACGCATCTTCGCCTTGGGAGGCTTGTAGCTAGCAGCCGCCGCGCAGCGAAGCCGTAAAAGAGTAGACGAGTGTGTTGCGGCGATGGCGTACTGCCGCGACTGCTCGTCTCCCAGCACGCCGCCGCGACCCCCTACACAAGAAGGCACCGCGCCTCGAGACGCCGCCCTCGGGACGGGGTGGAAGTAACCGATCGACCGACGCCACGCCCCGCGCAGGTCTACTGCAGCAGCGATACATAAAACGCAAAGATGGCGCGGCGATTATTAGCGTTGGCCGTAAGCGCCACGGCTTTACAAGCCCCGCACGCCAAGGCCCCGACCGCGCCTCTCCAAGCCACGGCGACGGCCCCGGCGAAGACGGGCCCGACCTGGGACGACCACGTCGCCATCCCGGAAGCTCCCGACACGATGGTCAAGGGCGTCGAGGGCAACGACTCCATGCGGCGGAAGTTCGAGCAGATGCTGCGCGAGGCGCAGAACAAGATCTGCTCGGCGGTAGAAGAGCTCGATGGCGAGGGCACGTTCCGCCAGGACGTCTGGGAGCGCGAGAACGGCGGCGGCGGCATTTCTAGGGTCATGGCCGGCGGCAAGGTGTGGGAAAAGGCGGGCTGCTCCCTTAGTGTTGTGTACGGCTCCATGCCCCAGGAGGCGCTCGCGTCGGCGACGGAGCGAGGAGTAGATAGGGCCAAGGGCATGGAGCCGGGCGAGCGCGTGCCGTTCTTCGCCTGTGGACTGTCGAGTGTTATGCACCCGCGGAACCCGATGGCGCCGACGATGCACTTCAACTATAGATATTTTGAGACGGACGGCGGCGTCTGGTGGTTCGGCGGCGGCACGGACATTACCCCTGCTTACTTGTTCGAGGAGGACATGGCGCACTTCCACGGGACCTATAAAGATATCTGCGACAAGCACGACCCGGAGTACTACGCCAAGTTCAAGAAGTGGGCCGACGACTACTTTCTGATTAAGCACCGGGGCGAGACGCGCGGTCTCGGTGGCATTTTCTTCGACGACCAAAATAACAAGAGCCCGGACGAGCACTACGCGTTTTCGAAGGAGTGCGTGAACGCCGTGACCGATGCGTATCTGCCTATTGTTGCTAAACGCAAGGACGCGCCCTTCACGGAGCAAGAAAAGGAGTGGCAGCTGATGCGGCGGGGCCGCTACGTCGAGTTCAATCTGGTCTATGACCGAGGGACCGTGTTCGGTCTCAAGACCGGTGGTCGTATTGAGTCCATTCTGATGTCGTTACCCGAAACAGCCAGGTGGGAGTACGACCACACGCCGGCCGAAGGGTCGCGCGAGGCGGAGATCTTGAAATGCTTCAAGACGCCGCGGGAGTGGGTGTAGACATTGATTGAGAGGGGTTATCTTCTAAGCATCTTACGTCGTATTTCCTTGGGGGCGGCGCTACTCGTTGTTTTGGCCGCGTTGGCCGCGTCGGCCGCGCGCGATCCTGCGGAGGCGCCTCGTCGCCGAATCTAGTGCTGCAGACGAGTCGCGTCGACGGCGTGGAGGGGTTCCGGATGCGTCCGTGGTCACCGCGACGCGCGGCCCTCTCCGATGCCGGCAGGGCTTGCCGCGGCATTTAGGCACCGCAAAGCCGGCAGCGAGCTGCCGTTTTGAGAGTGGTTGACACGTGTAAGTCGTCGCCACTTGTCATAGATCGAATTGCTGCAGCCGACCGCGCTCCGCGGCGACAGGCCAGCAAATAGATTAATTGAGAGCCAAAGCACACAGCCTCAGGAAGCGGAGCCCGGCACACGCCAACGCCGCGAGCAGCATCTAAAAAGGCACAGCCAAAAGAAATGGACCCCTTCGGCCGCCCCGACCCCAACGGCGCGGAAGCTCTGCCCGGCGAAAGCACCAGAGAGTACATCGCGCGCCAAGAAAAATTAAAGACCGAGGCGAGGGCGCGCATGCGCGCGAAGTTTGGTGGAGGCGGCCTGGGCGGCGTCGGGAGCGACGGCAGCTACCGGGGCGGTACGACCATGCAGGGTGTCGGGTCCAATAGCGACTACGACCCGTCGACGGGCAAGTACCGCGGCCAGAAGACGGGAATTCAATCTCTTAGGGAGGGCGAGTTCACGTCCGACAACGTCAAGGATGCGGCTCTGGAAGCGGCCTCGAAACTCAAGAAATTCGGCGCGAAGCTCGCCGAGGAAGACACCGTGCGGGACCTGTCCAAAACTGCCAAGTCGACCGCCGCCGGTTTCATGCGCGCGGCCCAGGGCGGCGAGTTCTTCGAGCCGACGGAGGAGTGGAGGAAGTTGGTGCATCGGATGATCCATAAAGATGATTTACCGGCACCGTCGATTACTGATTTACGAACTCTAACAAGATACATGGGCGACCGTCGGAAAGCTGCGGATATTTTTGACGACATTCGCAAGGCGCTGAAGCCGACTCCTGCTTATAGAGCGTTACAGCGAGCGCTGGCTTGCGTCCGCCATCTCGTGGTGAACGGGCCGGAGCACGTGGTCGATCGGGCCTGGCATCTGCGGCGGGAGATTCAAGATTTAGAAGGCTATGACAGTACGAAGGGCTACTTGGGCACGAGGAACGATGAAGGGCGGTTCGTGCGGGAGAAGGCGAAAGAACTAGCTACGCTCCTAGATGACTTCGACCAGATCCGGGAGCTGCGGGCGGATGCCGCTAGGAACACGTACGAGGGCGACCGGAAACCAGCGTACAACGAGGGCGCTTCCGGTAGGTACGACTCCTACTCGGGTGGTGGTGGCTTCGAGCGCTCGCGGCGGAACTCCTACGACCCCGACCTGCGGGACTCGAGCCCGGTACCCAAGGAGCCGGAGCCGGCGGCGCCCGTCGCCGATTTATTGGACCTCAATCTAGGCGGTGATGATGATGATTTTGGCGCGTTCGAGACCGCGGGCGCTTCCCAGGCTTCGGCGCCGGCGGACGACGGCTTCGCGGCCTTCCAGGGCGCACCTGCCGCGGATGATGATTTTGCGGGATTCCAGAGCGCGCCGACGCCCGCGCTGGCGGCGCCGCCGGGAGACGCCCCACCGGCCGCGGCGACCGACGAGTGGGCGGCCTTCGCCGCCGCGCCGCCGCCGCCGCCGCAGCCGGGCTTCGCTTCGTTTGGAGCCGCGCCGTCGCAAATGATGTCGGGCGCGTCGCCCGCGGAGCGGTTCATGGCGGACGGCCAGCTGTTTTCTTCCATGGGTGCACCTTCACAGAACGGTCCGGGCCTCATCCCGCCGCCGGCGAACGGGTTTCCCTCGTACCTGCCGTCGCCCTCGGCGCTGAACGCGAACGCGGCGCCGCCGCCGCGGCAGCGCTGGTCTTCTAATGCGGCGACGGAGAAGGACGCGTTCTCGGACCTGCTTGGGGGCGAGCTTGGGGGGAAGTGAGGCGTGGCTCTTAACATCTATGACTGTATTGATCCCTCGCGGGGACCGGCGTGGAGATTGTCCTGTGCTATGGTGCTATGCTATATTGTGACAGTGCTAGAGCTAGGACCTCAGGGGCAGTGACGGGTTTTCTTGGTCAATAATCGCTCGCCTGCTTGCGCTCGTCGCTCGTACGCTTGCGCTCGCCCACGCGCGCAACGACTGACAGTTGATTTGCGCCGCGGGAGCGTCGAGCGTCGCTCCAGGAGCCCAGAGCTTAGAGACTCAACTCAGGCTTCAGAGAGCAATGACCATGTGGCGGCGCATCGTAACGCTCGAGCTGTTCTGCGACCCCGTGACCGCCGCGGACGGCCATACGTATGAGCGCGTGGCGATCGAGGAGTGGCTCAAGACGAAGGGGACGTCTCCGATGACCCAGGAGCCGCTGACGGACACGCGGTTGATTCCGCAGTTCACGGTCAAGAAACTCGTATGTGCGTTCATGGACACGCGGCGGCGGTCATCGGTGGACGATGACGACGACGACGTCCCGCCCACTCCGGCGCCGCGACCGGCGCCGTCCTACGCGGACATGCTGCGGGCCGACGAGTGGCCGTCGCTCGGGTCCTAAGCTACTAACTAGCCTTACGCACCCCCCAAATCGAATCAGAGCGCCAGCGCCGAGAACTTCGCCGTCGCCTTCAGCGACAGCTTGCCCGCGGTCCCGAGCGTCGCGCCCACTTGAGTGGAAGGAGCCGGCGCCGCATCGACACCAAGCGGCACCCAAGAAGCACCTTTCGCACTAGCCGCATTCTGCAAGTGCGACACCACGCTCGCCAAGTCAGCGAAGGGCACGTCTACTTGTAAACCCTCGTTCGTCGAGGGATCCTTAACTTCCATATCTTTGACCCTCACGAGACCGCGGGCCCACTCGCCGGGCGCCACGAAGGCGACGAGCCGCGCGCCTTGCCGGTTGGCCAGATCAAAAGCTTTCCGCGCTTTGCACGCCGTCAACGCGGCGTCGACCGACAGCCCCGCTTTTCGTAAGGAAGCGGCAACTTTCAGCGCATGAGGCTGCATCGTCGCGTCAAAAGGCGCGACGACCACATCGACCGACGGCGACGCGTCCGGCATCAACCCGTAGTCCTTCAATAATTCAACGACGACGCAGTCCCCGAAGCCGAAGCCACAGAACGGGATTTGACATTTCTCGCCTCCATATAACTCCGCTAACCGGTCGTACCGACCCCCGCCACAGATGGCCCGGAGTTCACCCTTCCTGTCGAAAGCCTCGAAGACCACGCCCGTGTAGTAGGCTAAACCTCGCACTACACTTGCATCGAAGTCGAGGTAGTCCCCCACACCGTACGCTTTGCATAATTCGAACAGCGTCTTGAGTTCGGCAATCGCCGGGTCTGATTGGGATAAACCGACGGCCTTCGCTAGGTCATCAACACTAGAAGCCTGTAAGCATTGCAAGATAACATCAGCTGTTTGTGAGGGTAATTCGAGATCCTCGGTCAGCATGCACTTGACCGCCTCGGCGCCGATCTTGTCTAATTTATCGACGACCACACAAACGCGCTCGAACTTGTCCCTCGGGACGCCTGCCTTCGTGATGGCCACATCTAAGACTTTTCTCGAGTTGACCCGAATCCCGACAATGTCCGGACCCACGCCCAGTCGCTTGAAGAACGTCGCGACCGCCGTGAGCAACTCAACTTCGGCGACGATGCCGGGCTCGCCGACCTGCGCGGGAATACCGATGCTGTGCCTGCTCGATGGCGTGGAGGCTCACGAAGGTCTCTCGCAGTAGCCTCAGGATCATTTCCACACAGTTCACGGACGATGTCCATGTTCCACTGGTAGTGCTCCCGCTTCCTCCCCCGCTGCGTCGTCTCGAAGCGCCAGCATTGTGGTATACTAAACCACTTGAGGGGCAGAGCTGCCCTAACTTCGCCCGTAGCTAGATTCGTGAGGTTGAGGACCATCCTCGCTAGACTCGGAGTCATCTCCGGCCGCAACGTGACGCGGGCCCCCTCCTTGTCCGTGAAGCAGTACATCTGCTGGCTTATTTCTTCCCCTGCTTTTCGTTCATATAACTCGACATGTTCCAAGACCGGCGCGTCGTACTCCTTGAACCCGAACTCTTTTGCTGTTTGTCTCATATGATCAAAAAGCCAGTTCCGCACCTTCATCTCGGCCGGTTCGAAGTCTCTCGTCCCGGACGGTGGGTCGAGCCAGAAGGGCCGCGGCACCTCTTCTTGTGGTGCTTCTGCGGCGGCTTTATCTAGCGCTTTTTTTATTTTATCTTTCTTTATGGTAGAATCGTTAATACGTTCCACGACTTTCTTGAGCAATGAATCCTTGCCCTTCTTCTCCGCGGCCTTTTTCTCTTTTAGAGCGGCGGCCTCGGCGGCGGTGGGCTTGGACTTCGGGTTCTCGACGGTTAAGGACCGCCATTCCCGGACTTCGTCCGGTTTTAATAGAGCGCCGATGTCCGGGCCGCCGCGCGGCATCGTCGGCGTATTGCGTGGCTGTGGCTGTGGAGAGGCGAGGTGCTCCTCACGCGTCGCTGCGGCTGCAGTTGGCGGCAGAGCTGCGCCGTTCGCTGCGCAGCGTCAATAGAGATGAGAGTGCGCCGTTAGCGGTGCCAGCGATAGCGATTCTGGACGCCTAAGCTCGCAAAAGTTGACGATCGTCGACTTTAGGTAGCGGTCGTAAGGCACTAGCAAAATGAAAACTGCCGCGCGCGGCCCAAATCTGTGCCGCTGTGACACCATCTCCTGCGCAGAGCTTCGTTTCCAGCTCTCCTTTGCTGCGCTGAGAGGCACTCGATCGCTGGCGTCGCTCCGCCGCCGCTGTGGTGCTCTACAGAGAGCAGCACTCAAACGCCATCGACGCGCACGATGGACGCCCACGCCTCCACACCATTAGAACATGTAGCGCTGCGGCCGAAGGACCACGCGTTGTTAGGCAGGGGCGGCTTTAGAAGAGTAGGCGATTTGGTGGGAGTCGACGTAAACACAGCCGCATCAAGCATGAGGATAGGCCCGGACAAGGCCCAAGCTTTACTCGAAGAAGTCGAAGAGAAAGCCAAACCACCGCCCTGGCATTCAGCAAGAGAACTCGAAGCCCAGGAGCACCAGCGCGTGCCGGTCGTGTCGTTCTGCCGAGGCATCGATGAGCTCCTGGAGGGCGGCGCCAAACCAGGAAAGGTCCTGGAGGTCTGCGGCGGGCCCGGCGCCGGGAAGACGCAATTATTACTACAGCTGTGTGTGGACGCGACGATTCCCCATCAGTTCTGCGGTGCTGGAGGTTCGAGCGTTTTTATAGATGCGGACGGCTCCTTCGCACCGTCGCGGTGCGCCCAGCTCGCCAAGGAGGTGGCGAAGCACGTCCACCGGCTCGCTCGCAAAAAACCGGAACACCAAGCAGCAGCGGCTTCATATTCGGAGGACGCGTGCCTGGACGCCATCCACGTCTACCGGGCTTTGGATCACGGCGGTGTCGTGCGTGCGCTCGCGCAGGCGTCGACAATTCCCGATCTCAAGCTCCTTGTTGTTGACAGCGTCGCGGCGCACCTGCGGACCTTCGAGGGTGACCCCGGCGAGCGCATTCGGATCATCGCGAAGCTCGCTTTGGACTTGTCGAGGGTGGCTCGGCGTGGCGTGGCTGTGGTGGTCTCGAACCAACTCGCCTCGAACCTGACCTCGGATAAGCCAGGCCCGGCCTTAGGCGAGGCCTGGTCCCACGCCTGCGACGAGCGGCTGATGCTGCAGCGCGATGCGTCCGGGAAGCGGTCGGCGACGCTGGCGAAGAGTTCAGTGAGGGCGGTCGGTTCTGCACCGTTCGTGGTGGATGAGCGCGGCGTGCGCGACGCGGCGCGGAAGCGGCGGGGGACGGGTAGTTCTGGGACGGCGGCGTCGGCGTGAGGTGTGTCGTGTGTAAGGTGAGTGTGTCGTAGTCATTTTTTTGTCCGCGCCGACGGCCGCCGGGCACCGGGTCTTCGGCAACACGGCGACGGCGTCTCTGGCGTGTCCTAACCCGTTGGCTCGTCTCTGCAGCGATCGTGATCTGTACTTGACCGGTGCGGCTCGCGGCGCCTCGGCAATTTGGAGATAACACGGCATCGACCTAAAACACCGTATAACACCGCGTACCGCTAATCAATTCCAATACTGACATTCGCATTGCTGCTCGCTTGGTCTGAACGGATCACGGTTGCAACGCCGCGGCAAGCCGTGCGCCTCCTGCGGGGCACGCTGCACTCTCTGAAATGTTATCCTGATGAGATTCAGGCGGCGCCGTAGCACGGTTATGCATCTCAGCAATGCGAGGCCATGCGACGAGCGCAGCGCACAATGGATGCGCGTCAGATGATGCATTTGCAGCTCGGTTGGCCAGCACACACGTCGTCGCGCATGCGCCCCGCTTGACCAGCACACACGAGGCGCTGTCGCCGCGGTATTGCAAGAAACACACGCCAGACGCCGTCGCCGCGCTCACACATGCGCACCCTCGAGACGCCGTCGCCACGCAGGCACAAACAAAGATGGCCGCCATGATGGACTTGGAACGGACCTACATCATGATCAAGCCCGACGGCGTCCAGCGCGGTCTTATTGGAGACATCGTCAAGCGCTTCGAGCAGAAGGGCTTCAAGCTCGTCGCGGCCAAGCTCTACAGCCCGTCGCGCGCGCACTTCGAGAAGCACTACGAGGACCTGAAGGGCAAGAAGTTCTTCCCGTCGATGATCGACTACATGATCACGGGCCCCGTCTTCTGCATGGTCTGGGCCGGCAAGGGCGCCGTGAAGACGGGCCGCAAGATGCTCGGCGAGACGAACCCCGCCGACTCGCTGCCCGGGTCCATCCGCGGCGACTTCTGCATCGACATCGGGCGCAACATCTGCCACGGCTCCGACACCGTCGAGAACGCGGAAAAGGAGATCGCGCTCTGGTTCCCGGAAGGCACGAACGCGTGGACGTCGCACTCGCAGGGCTGGATCTACGAGTAGATTCCTTGGCGTAAGGTGGTTCCAAGTAGCTTCCCTGCGTGACCGCCCGCCCAGTAGTCCTCATACGCCGTCGCCCCGAGTGTTCGCGTTCCCGGACCGGGTACTCCTATTTCAGGAAAAGAACAAAGTATAGAAGAGGGAAACGCGTGAGGAAGGGAAGGAAGAGGCGTCGCCTAAGAAAGCGAACGCGCAGAGGGCGCGTCTCAGAGACGCAGCTCGGCCGAGATGGCTGGGTGGTCAGAGCCGCCGGTGCCGCGGTCTCTCGCATCGATCGTCGTCCACTCGCTTGTCGCGAAGATTTTGTCCAGGCCTCCGTAGCCGCCGAACTGGCCGGTTCCCATGTAGACGAGCGGAATGCCGCGGCTCGCGAGGTTCGACTCGAAGGAGCCCTCGGACGCACCACCCGAGGCGAACGGGTTGCAGTCGCCGACGACGATGGTAGGACTACCGCCCGCGCCGAGCTCTTCGCGCTTGTCGACCAGCTGGCGCGCAATTCCCGCGTGGGTGTTGCGGTCCGTCGCGGCGCACCCGTTATGCGGCAGGTGCGTGTTGAAGAACCAGAACTCGTCGCCCGTCGCGCGGATCTGGAACTTGCCCCAGGTCACCGTGCGCTGCGCGTAGCAGTCGCGCGGCACGTCCATCCAGCCGCTCTCGAGGGCCTCGAGGCGCGACCCGTAGCACCCCACTGGTCGCTACCGACTTCGCGCCAGCCCGACGCCAGGAGCGTGAAGCGCGCGTCGTCCCACGCGATCGGCGACGGGTTGTCGTTGTAGCCGCCGATCGCGGTCGGCTCGTAGTAGCTCCACCCGTTCATGCGCGGCACGGAGTTGATGACGTTCGCGACGCCGGTCGCCTCTTGGAAGCCGATGATGTCGAAGGACTGGCTCTGGATCTTGTCGTAGAGCGCGCCCCAGCGATTATTCGCGCCGACGTTCCACTCGTAGAGGTTGAACGTGGCGACCTCGAGGTCGGCGCCTGGCTGGACCGGCGGCGCCGGCGCCGGCGCCGGCGCGTCGCCGGCGCACGAGCCGCAAATGCTTGGGAATTCTCCCGCGACGGTCGAGCACGCCTCGGCCTCGCTCATGGCGCGGTTGTTGATTAGCCACGTGATGCGGTCACCGCACGTGGCCGAAGGCGCCTCGGCGTTCGCGGCAAGCGCATTCCAGTCGCAAGCAGAGTTGCAGAAGAGGTTGGCGCGGGCGCCGGCGGCGAGCGCTACTAAGAGAGCGAGAGATTTGTTCATCGTGTGGAGTGCTGGTGCCTGCGCGCGGCAATCGCGCACGTGACGTGCGGCGGCGGCCGCGGCGCGGCCGACATGGACGGGTGACAGCCCGTGAGGAGGACGCGATTCCCGAAAATAAATAGCGCGCGAGGACGCGAGCGATGTGTGTGGCGCGTCCGAAGCGGGATTAGCCACGACGCGTGTACACACGCTCCGCAGTGCCCGAGGCCACCTTAGGGAGAGTTGTGTTTTGCGCCACGCGCGCGCGAGTATTTGTCCGCTTGTCGATGCGAGGCGCGAGACACGAGTCAGGAGATACTGCGGGACGCGGCGATGTACGTATTGCGACCTCGGGAAAGCCAGGAGCGGCACGCAAAACGGCGGGCAAGGCAAGGAGGTTGTACGGCAACGGGCAAGTTTTTCAGTCTCAGCAAATAAGGAGACTTTCGACTACTCGCCCTACGCTTCCCGGGCCCCCGGACCGTCTCTAGTGCGGGTAGTTGATATCCGCGGACCGCGCTCGCGACCGCCGCGAGACGAGCAAACAAAACCAAACACTCTAGCCAAAAACTGGCCAAAAACGCCATCGACGCGACAAGAACACTAACTAGCCCCGATTACTCGCCGCATACGGATTCCGCGTCTTCCCGGCCGGCGGCGTCGTCCGCTTTTTCGCCTCGCGTCGTTGCGCCGCAGGCATCGGCGGCAAGGCGGGCGCCGGCGGGACCTGCGCCCCGGGGCCCGCCACCTTCGGAACCGCGAGGGGCGGCGCGCCCCGGCGCACGGCGGCATGCGCCAAAGCAGCCACCTCCGAATCCAACGCCGTACGAGCGTCGGCCGCCGCCCTTTCCGCGACGCGCACGGCCGCGAGCGTCTCGGCGACGCCCGCGACCCGTTCCCGCAGATTGTCCTGCTCCCGACGACTCGCCTCGGCCTCAGCAGACATAACATGTAAGACTTTCTGCGCCTCAGAACCGGCGTCCTCGGCGGCCTGGACGCGCCGCCGCATCTCCCTCAACTCCTCTCTCAACGAATCCACTTCGGTTTGTGATCTCTCTAGATCACCGAGTGCCGCGTTCTTCGCCTCCTGGACGTCTCCTAATTCCCTCTGCACAGATTCCAGATGCCTCTCGAGGTCGACCTTGTCGGCCAATGCTGCTTGTAACTGATCATGCAAAGCATCAGTCGCGGTCTTGGCATCAGACGCAACAGTCTGCAATTGCCGCTGCAGGTTCTCCTTCGCGTTAGCTTCATTCAGTAGCTGTTGTTCGAGGTCCGCGTTCGCTCGGCGCGCGGCGTCGAGCTCCGCCAGCTTCGCTTGATACAATTCCATGGTCTCGGCGTCGCCCGCGGCGTCGGCCATCAAGGCGTTGAGCTGGTGGAGGAGCATCTCCTTCGATGCTCCTACATCTGCCATTTTGAAGGTAACGTCTCGTCGATGGCGTTGGGGGAAGGCCGGTCCGGGGGCAGCCGATGCGCGCTGCAGCGATGCGTAGGCTGCGAGCCACGAAGCGTGCGATGCGTCCGCTCGCGCGTCCTGGGAAACAGGCCAGCCAAAGCTGCCAACGTTCGATATTGCTAGTGTCTTTCAGCCGCTAGCTGTCAGCCGGCGGACAAATTTGGGTTAAACTAACACCGCTAGGCTTGGACAAATCAGCGCGCATGCTAATTTGGACCACTCCTGCCACCCGAAGACCATAAGAGATCGATTCGCAGCGATGCTGCACGCCCGAGCAAATGCAGCCCTGCTGCTGCTCTGGGCCGCGAGCGCCGCCGCCGAGGACAAGGCCATGCGAACGCTCTCGATAGGCACGACGGGCGTCGCCGTCAAAATAAGACAAGGCCCGGCCTTCGACCAATTATTTACGTGGTCGAAGCATTTAGGAGATCGCGGCGCGACGCACGGCGAGGCCTCGGAAAGAGAACAGCGGGTGCATTCGCTAGTGGCGAGCGGCGCCTGGCCGGCCTACGCCTGGGACGAGTACCAACGATTGGCAGCAGGCAGCGGCCAGGTCGACTCGGGTTCTCTATTACGGGACTACGGCGTCGCGTTCTCCGTGGCCGAGCACGCATCGTCGGAGCCGCTCTTCCGGGCGGCCGCATCAAACGACGCGGCCGAGGTGCGACGGCTGTTGAAAGGCGATTATGAGAGCGACGCGGCGCTGCCCGACGGCACGACCGCTCTTCACGCGGCGGCGCTGAGCGATTCCATAAAGGTAGCAAAGCTCCTTCTGGATAGCGCGGACGACGCGCGTTCACTAATAGAGGCGCGCGGCGCGCACGGGCTGACCGCGCTGCACACCGCGGCCGCCGCCAACGCTCTTAAAGTCGTCGCAGAACTGGTGAGGAGGGGCGCCGTCGTCGATGCTAGACATGCCTTCGCCAACTCGACAGCGTTACATTTCGCTGCCGAGGACGGCCATCATGAGATTATCAAAGCGCTATGTGACGCGGGCGCCGACGCCGACGCCTCTACAACATTAGGTGGAAGGCCGCTGCACGCGGCAGCCCAGAAGGGCCACGGGAAAGCCATTGATGCTTTATTGGAATGCGGCGCGTCGACAGAAGCCCTCCTGAACAACGACACGACACCTCTTTATTTAGCAGCTCTGGAGGGCCACGCGGCCGCCGCGCGCGCCTTAGTGCAAGGAGGCGCATCTCTCACCCCCACGATCCAGCGGAGAGCGGGGTCCGCGTCGCGCGCCGTCGCCGCCGCACATGACAGGAACGACTGGCGGCCGAACGCCGAGCCCGGCAACGGGGCCACGCCGTTGCACGCGGCGGCGGAGCACGGCCACGTGGATGTTGTTTCTATTCTCCTGGAGGCGGGCGCTCCCATTGATGACCGGTCCATGAGCGGTGTCTCTCCTTTACATTTGGCGAGTGGCTACGAGCGCCTCGACGTCCTCTCATTGTTATTGGAGAAGGGTGCGACCGTCGACATCGGCGATATGCGGGGCGCGACGCCGCTGCAACACGGCGTCGCGTCTCTGCGAATAGTGGAGGCTTTACTTGAGCGGGGCGCGGACCCGAACGCTCGACGAAGAGACGGCGCGACGGCCGTGCACGCGGCAGCGTCGCTCGGCAACGTTGAGGTATTGCGCTTTCTTGTGCAGAAAGGTGGGCTGGCTGCGAGTGCCACCGAGGACGGCGTGACGCCGCTGCTGGTCGCGGCGACCGACGAAACGTTGATAGACGCCCTGGCGGACGCCTCCGACCTCAAAGCAGCCCTGGGGATACCGGGCCCCGCCACGGACTCGATCATTACGCACTCGCGCGAGGCGAAGACGGGCGACCCCCCTCTAAGTCACGCGGTGCGCAAGGGGGCACGTGCATCGGCCAAGCGTCTGTTAAAGCTGGGCGCGGACCCCAACCTCAAGTCCGAGGACTCGGGCTGCGCTCCGTTACATTTTGCTGCTAATAACGACGACGGCCACCTCGTCGAGGCTCTGGTGAAAAATGGGGCTCTGGTAGATACAACATCGGTGGAGTTGGGCGGCTCCACTCCGTTGTACATCGCCGCGACGCGCGGCGCGACAAGCGCGGCCGTGGCTCTGTTGGACGCGGGCGCCGACCCGGACCTCGCCGTCGACAACGGCGAGACTCCGTTACTAGCCGCGATCGAGGGCGACTTTATCCAAGTGGTCCGCGCGTTACTGTCGGAGGAGGCCGAGGCGCCCGTGCGGACCGCAGACCCGAACAAAGGTACACAATCGTCGTCGGTCCGCCAGGCGCCGTTGCTGTTGGCCGTGGCGCGGGGCCGCGTCGACGCCGCGGCGGCGCTGCTCGAGGCCGGGGCGAACTGCGCCATGCTCGTGGCGTCGCGGCCAGGGGAGCCGCCCGAGAATTTGATCGACGTCGCGCGGCAGCGGCGGGACCACGCGATGCTCCAGCTGCTCGTGAAAAACGAGGAGGCGTGCGACGTCGGCCTCGAGGACATGGAATCAGACTAATTTTGTGGTTGTTGTTGTAATCTAGCATTTTTGTGAGTTGAAAAATCGGGTTTTTCAAGCCGAGTCAAGCCGCCGCGCAAGCCAATAGCCCACCGCAAAAAGGAGGCATGCTCGACGCATTGCTCGTCGTCCAGGCCAATCTTGCGGGCTCATATGATGCTCTTGGACGCTCTGAACAGGCCGCAAATCTATATCGAGATGTATATTCCGGACGTCTAAAGCTCAATGGTATGGAAAATGAACATACTCTCATAGCAGCCAACAACTACGCGTCGTCCCTTAGGAATCTAAAGCGCTTCAAAGAAGCCAGGTCGCTGCTGCGCAAAACCATTCCCGTGGCACGACGCGTTCTCGGAGATAGTCATGAAATCACGCTCAGGATGAGGTGGGTTTACGCGGAGACTTTCTACAAAGCCGACGCCGCGACGCTTGACGATCTCCGCGAGGCCGTGACGACGCTCGAGGACACGGATCGGATCGCGCGGCGCGTGCTCGGGAGCGCGCATCCGCTCGCAAAGATAATCGGGAACAATCTCCGACTTGCGCGAGCAGTACTCCAAGCCGCGACGGAGAAGTAAATCTTGGATAATCGTAGTAAACATATATCCACTTACAACGGGGCCACACAACTACCCCCCTCGTGACGCCAAACGACGCCGCCGTCGGCGAGACACAGACACGACGCCCGGCCGCGTCCCGGTCATGTCCGGCACCGCTACCGCCGGGCAGCCGCCGCGGGACGGATCGCTTGAGGCGAACGGCGCCTCCCACGCCTGTGCCAAAGCGTCGTATGTCAGGCCGCCCGGGCGTCCGGCACCGGTGGGCAGCATGCCCTCCGCGCCCAGTATTGTGCGGTAAAAACACCCTATCCAACAAGGGCTGCTCGTATTCCGTGGCGACGACGCCGTATTCCGTGACGACGACGCAGTACCGCACGCGTCAAAACATTTCACGGAGTCCCGCGCCTCGATGGCAGCGTAGAGGGACGCGTCGGAGCAGGCCTTGGTCACGACCTTCTCGACCTCGACGACGCGCCAGGCGGAGCCTTCGCTCGCTGCGAACGTGCTGTACCAGGCACCGCCGGTCTTTGCGACCACCGACATGGCCCAACAGGTCCACGGCCGCGCGATGTATTGGTCCCACGTACATGTTCCCGCCGCCCAGCGGCCGAAGCTCTGGGTGAGGTTGTTCCGGCCGACTTTCAATGTGTCCGGGGTATCACACTCTTGGATCCGTAGGGGCGCCTTCACGCAGCTGCAGAAGTAGCTGCCGGGCGTGCACGGCAGCTTCGAGAAGGCGTCGACGCCGTCCGGCCCGCATTCGTTGCACAGGCCGTACTGGCCCCATCGCGAATCGACCTCGACGACGAGCTTGCTCACGACTAGATTGGTCCCATACAATTCGAGGTTGTCGCAGTCGCCGGGCCAGCCGCCGCCACTCAGCCCGCCGGGCCCCGCGGCGCACTCGATTGGGAGGATGAGGGCTCGCATCTCGAAAAAAATCTCGCCGCCCAAATCAGCAACGTCCATGTCGCGCGGGACCACGCCCTCCGATAACTCGTTCACATGATACAGTGTGAGATTCCGGGCGAAGCGTGGCGGAATTCCCGTAGACGGTCGCCTTGGGACCGTCGATTGCGCCGCCGCGGAGCCGAGCAGCCCAAATAACCACCACCGCCGCGCGGCGCGTGGTGGTTGTGGCGCGCGCCGCGGAGGCGCGGCCCCCGTTCGCCGGTCGACGACGGGGTACTTCGCCGCGAGGCGCTCCCGCTCCCTCTTGTTCGCGGCCCGCACACTGTCGAGCGCGACCGGCACGCCGGTGCGCATCAGGCGGTAGGTCGACGTCGCGAGGTGGTACAGTAAATAGCACAGCCCGACGACCAGCAGCAAAGCCAGCGTCGCCTGCAGGTTCTCGTCGCGGTTCCGCCGCGAGCCCCAGCGGCCGCGCGAGAGGTTCGCCAGGTTCAGTGGCCCGACAAAGGCGACGACGGCGTAGCCGCCCGTCAGGATCAGCGTCGCCACGCCGCCGACACTGAAGTGGTTCACCACCGGGTTCCGCGCGACCTGGAGCTCTTGCGCGGCGCCGGGGACGAGCCGCGGCGTGAATCCCAACACGCCGGCCGCCGCGAAGAGCGCCAGGAACCGCAGCCCCAAGTAGCGGCCGACCGTGTACATTAGTTCCTGCCGCGGCCCGCCGCCCGTGCCCTCCAGGACGTAATTCTCCTTGCAGAGCCCGCACTTGACCAGCGAAGACGGGTCGAAGCCGCTCACGCGCACGGCGTCGAGGCACGAGCGGTGGATCAATGCCATGGACCCGGCGCACTTGCAGGGCTCGATGAGTTCGCCGTCTTCGGCGCCGCCGAAGCAGATGCGACACGTGGGCTCGTCCTCCTCTCCTGAGGAGGACATGCTCTTGGGGCGTACGCGGCTGGTTATTTCAGCGGTTCGCGACGAATTGGCAGTGATGCGCTGCTCAGGTCAATGTTTCTTCAGCCTTTGGCCCCGGAAGCCCCGTCAAACAGCTGTGAGGCTTGGGAGCTTGTGCTTTCTAGTGTCTTACTTGACGCTAGCTCGGCTGTGCCTTGGGCAAAGCGTGTTGTTGAGCGCGCGAGGAGCGCTATTATCGGTTTTCGATCATTTGTGATCGACATTGATCCGCGAAGGCCTCGTCTCCTCTTCGGGAGCGGTTTGCGCCGCTGAAAGCGACGCCAGCGCAAGAGGGGCCTAGGGCAGCGAGAATGGCGGCGGACCCTCTCCTCAAAGCCGCTGCAGCGGGAGACGTCGCGCGCCTGAGACAGCTCGTCGCCAATGGCGCTAACTTGAACGCGTGCGATCCGCCGCTCGTGGAACTCGCTATCCAGAGAGGGAAACCGGAGGTCATCAAGTGCCTGAGCGAACTGAACGCGCCCATGCGCCCCTGCGGCGTGCCGTTGGCGATGCTCGCTCTCGTCGCGAGGACAGAAGAGGCGGGCGTGGCGGACCCGCGCGTCGTCATTTCAGTCCTCGCGGCCCTCCGTGACGCGGGAGTAGACCTGGACGGAAGTTCTGGCGGTGGCACCGTCCTGCGCCAAATACTCGATGATACGGTGATAGCAGCGAGTATTTCTTTCGATGCGTCGCGGGCGGCGCGCGGCGCGGACGCGAGGCGTCGACCCACTGACGTAACCCACTGGCAAATGGATGGGACTGTCACGACGAAAAAAACGTGGTGGACGATGGAGGCGCGCCTAGCAGTTGCGCAGTGGCTGCTCGAGGCTGGCGTGGACCCGGACGGGGGATCAGAACTTTCCCCAGGCTTTACGTGCGCGATGTGCGGCAACCTAGACGGGCTGAAGCTGTTGCGATCGCACGGTGCGGACCTGTCGAAGCCGTCGCGGGTAACTGACTCCGGACCGGCCCGTTCGGTCGTTTTTGCGGCGCTTGTCCGGGACGCGAAACACGTCGTCAGGTGGCTGTCGAAGGAGTGCGGCATCGTGCCGACCAGAGCTGACTTGGCCGATGCACTCGCGGAGCGGGAGCACTACTCGGTCAAGACGGATACGACCGGCGGGCGGACGTACGCGCTGGCGCGGCTGTGCGGCTACTGCGGGCGAACGGGCGCGACGCAGCAGTGCGGCAAGTGCGGCAAGCTGGGCCCGCGCTTCTGCGACCGGGCCTGCTTCAAGCGGGCGTGGAAGAGCCACAAGCGGGTCTGCGGCACGGACGCCGGGAAGGACCGCGAGCCGCTCCTCGTCGAGCTGACCGCGGCCGTGTTCACCGGCGACGTCGCGGCCATCGAGCGACTCGTCCGGGAGGACAAGGTGCCGGTCGACGCGGACATCTCGCACATCACGGGGGACTCGTCGACGAACCGCCGCGCGGTCCAGAAGTCGCAAGAAGATGAAAAGAACGACCCGCTAGCGAAGCAGGGCTTCTCGGTGGGGCACGACAATTCGGCGTGCATGGGCGCGGAAACGGCCCTACTGCAGGCCGCGTTCTTCACGCCGGGCCCAGTAATGAAAAAGATCCTGCAGGGCATCTTTCCCGACTGGAGCCCGGCGCGCAAGCGCCTCGTGAAGGGCTACGACTCGGCCAAGGTCATTAGATGCCTGGCGGCGCTCGGCGCGGACCTCGAGCGGCGGACGACGCTGGACGACTACAAACTGACGGCCGTGCACGTCGCGAACCGCTCGAACAACCTCGAGGGTCTCTCCGCGCTCGCGGCCGCCGGGTCCGACATGAACGCCAAAACTGGGTTCGACGGCTCGTCGCCGGTGCACCAGGCGGCGATTATCTGCCCGCTCTCGACGATGCGGCGACTGGTCGCCCTGGGCTGCGACGTCGACCAGGTAGATAACTACGGTCGCTATCCGATCCGCGTCGCCGTGGAGGAGGGGCGCGTGGACATCGTCGAGTGCCTGGCGGAAGCGGGGGCCCACGCGCCCTGGCCCATGCTGCATGACCTGGCCCAGTGGCACCCGGTCCTCGGGCACAACGGCAAGCGCGAAGTCACCCTCAAGTGCCTCGACCGGCTCAGCATGCGCGCCCGGGGCAAGCCCGCGTCCGCCGCGATGCCCGAGGCGATGTTGCGTGAGGGGATCAATGCGATGATGCATCCCCCGACGGCCGGCCTTGTGCACGCACGCCAATGGGCCAGCCAGCTGGCCCAGGTCGACGGGGCATCCGTCGCGCATCTCCGGCGCTTGATCAAGGTGGCCGGCGGCAACGACCGCGGCTGCTTCGAGAAGAGTGAGCTGCGTGAGCGGGCGCGGGAGCTCCTCTCCGCGAAAGTCGCGGAGGCGGAGGCCTCCGCCGCGACGCCGGCTGACTCGTGAGGCACTGTTTGTGTGACCTTAAGTATCTTTATCTAGCGGTGTAAGACACTAGCAAGCAAGCACGGACGAAGAGCTGAGTTTGGCCCGCATCCGAGGCGCAGGTATACGAGGCTCGTTGATTTCGATTGATTTTGCACAGCAGCAGCATCCGTGCCCAAAGCTGCGGCTCGTTTCAGTGCTGCCTGTGCTGCCTGCTAAAAAGACAAAAAACACCGGCACGCCATCGATGCAGCGCCAGCCCTCCGACGCCTCGTCGACGCTGACCGACGCATTAGATGAAGGCGCCGGCGCGGCACAGACGCAGCGCATTTTTCGGCAAGAGCATGAGTTCGTGCGGGACGACGACGCCGACGCCGAGAACGCGCGGCGCTGGGAGACGCGCATGGCGCGGCGGTACTACGACGCGCTGCACAAGGAATACGCGATCTGCGATCTGTCGCGGTGGCGCGAGGGCGCCGTCGGGTTAAGATGGCGAACCGCCGCGGAAGTGACGAGCGGCAAGGGCGAACGAATATGCGCGGCGCGCGGCTGCGACTCGCGCGACGGCCTGCGGAGCTTCGAGCTGCCTTTCGAGTACGTGGAACAAGGCGAAAGAAAGCTCGAGCTCGTCAAGTGCCGCGCCTGCCGGGGCTGCGCGAAGAAGCTCAAGGGCCGCAAGCGCAGCCGCAGCCGCAGCCGCAGCCGCGACCGCAGCCGGCGGGACCGCAAGAAAAAGAAAAAAGACAAAAAGAGCAAGGCGCCCGTCATCCCGGAAGCCGACGTCAAATTCATGGACACTCTGAGACGAGATATCCAGACCATGGGTCCCCTGAGAAGCAACCACCTCAACGCGTTCTACAAGCGGCACCCCGAGATCCCGCCCAAGGGCTCGGGCGCCGGCACCTGGATCGCGAAGCGCTGCCAACATTATGGGTTAATAGTGAAGAAGCCGGAGAAATACGGCGGGGCGATGGAGTTCCAATTGGCACCAACTCAATCGAGGAAGTTGAATATTGTGGCGGATCGGCAGGAGGACCGCCCGCCGTCGCAACTGCCCGATGATCGTCGTTTGAATAAGTTGTAGTGTTGTTAAGACTTCATCCCCTCGGCCGCGCCCGCCGCGACGGCCTTCTCGCGGTCCGTCGCCGCCGCGCCCCGTTCGCGGTCGACGGCACCGCTGTCGACCTCTTCGTAGCGCCGGCCCATCTCCAGGCGTGTCGGGTCCTGCTCGACGCCGGGCAGAAGCTGCTGCACGAGCGCGTAGGTCGCGGCCGTGGCGCGCCGCGACGGCGTGTACGCGAGCGCCCCGAACGCGTCGTCATACGACGAGGGTGGGGGGTAGCCCTTCAACGTCGCCATCTCAAAAGTCTTGCCCCTAGCGTCCGCCGCGTCCAAAGCAGCAACGAGGACAGCAGCCACGTCCTCCCGATTCGAGCGGCCGACCGCGACCTGTGCGGAATCAACCAGTGTGTCGTGCACCCGCCACGCTATCGAGCAAGCGTCGCATCGATGGCGTAGAGGTCGACGCGACGTGAAGGCGTCGTGAAATTTTGTATTCTACACAGACCGCGACGTCGCCCTGCGAAAACACGGGCCGGCCGCGCGGCCAGTCGTCGTTGAGCCCGACGGGCCGGACGACGCAGAACGCCGGCGTCGCCCTCGCCAGCTTCTTCTCGGCGTTGAGCTTCTTGCCCAGGATCCCCGCCGGGTTCAAACGAACAATAGGTATGTCGTAGCTCCGCTCGAATTTCTTCTGCTTGCGCGACGACCAGCCCGGCCTTGTAACAGCGGCCGACGAGAGCATCACGCAGTTCGGAGGCGCGTCCCGGGACACCTTGGGCAGCGCCTTGGCCAGGGTCGGCAGCGATATTTGATCAATGAGTGTCGAGCCGTCGGAGGCCAGGCCAGTCGCGCACCAGACCACTGCGTCGGCGTCGCCGTCCAGCGTCCGCTGTTCGACGTTCTCGGGGTCCTCGAGATCCACCGGTCCGATGCGCACGCGCGGGTGCTCCGGTAGCACTTCCTTTGCCTTCGTCTCGTTCCTCACAAAGCAGCGGATCGTCGTCTGGTCGTCTTTGAGCAGTTCTCGCACGACAGCTTGGCCGGTCTTGCCAGTGGCACCAGTGACAATCACCGTGCGTGGGCGCAGGGCGCCTGCCGATGCGAGCAGCGTGGAGAGGAGGAGCGCATGGATCATGGCGTGCAAGTGGCTTGAACAAGTGATCGTCTGGTGCACAAATGCAATCACTGGAGCACTTGAGGCGCCAGCAATGCGCCAAAAGTCGAGCACCTAGCGTAACATACTAGGAGCAGACGCCGTCGCCGCGACAGCGTATCATGCTAGAACCCTTTCTTACTCTTCTTCCGCTTCTTCGCCGGATCCAAGCCGCGCGTCACGACGCCGATGATCGCCCCGTGCTCGCGGGACGACTCGCAGTCGGCGACGAGGTCGGAGTCGTCCAAGGCCGTCGCTAATAACAATTCCGCGTCGTCGGTCCGTTCGACGAACACTAACCGCCCGTCCGGCTTGAGCGCTCTGAGAGCCGCATCACAGGTCTCGAACACGGCATCCGGCCCGCGCGGCGCCGCGCGCGCGAGCGCGCCGAACATCAAACAGGCGTCGAAGGACTCGGGCTGCAGGCGCGGCGCCTTCCGGCCGTTGTCTCTGGCATTAACCGTTTCCAAACCCTGACCGTTCTTCGAGGCTGCCATTTTTGTGGGCCCAATGTCTTTCGCCGCCTCCTGGGGGTTGAGCCATTGGGTGATGGTGCATCCCATCGGCAAATAATACAAGTTCTTCGCGCCGTCGACGGCGTCGACCTCGAGCACCGTGCTGCCCCGCCCTATACAGGCGCTCACGAGCTTCGCGGTCGACGCTTGCAGCTGCCAGTACTTGGGGTTGACCCAGTCCAGCGCGTGGGCCGTGGTCAGTAGAAAGAGGGCTCGGCGCATCTTGCCCTCACACGACGGCTGGCGTACAGCTGGGGTACCAGTGGTCAAGCCGATGTGAATGCCTCTGTGGCTGCGCAGCCGTGCTGGCTACAGCCGCAAGGGTCGTATAGGCAGAGTTATCGATCGACGCACTACTCAGCAGGCTACGAGCGAGCGCTTTTTGTCCCCGAGCTTGCTGAGAGCTAAAATTTCTAGTATCGATGACGCTAGCACACACATCTCCGAAATCGCAGCCACACGCGGCGGATTAGCGCTCCGAGGAGGCAATCCAGCGCGACGAAAAAGGGTGCATATCTCGGCTGGTTACCTCTTGCACACGACACGACGTCGCGCTGAGCGTAAGATCGCGTAGAGCCAGCCGAAACCATGCCGCTCCTCGTCGGGAGGCTACTCGTCGTCGCCGCCGCGGCGAGCGCCAAGTTCTCCGCAACGTTCGAGGGCGACAGCACCGCGCCCTTCGTCGAGTCGACGAACGACCGCTACGCCAATCAAGATGTGGGCATCGTCGACGGCGCGTTGATGCTGAAGGAACCGAACCGCATGTACGGCGTCGCGGCCGAGATCAAGCCGCCTTTTAAATTAGACGACAAGCTCGTGATCCAGTACGAGTCGACGCTGACGGACGGCCTGACCTGCGGCGGCGCCTACGTCAAACTTTTAGAATCACCAGTGGACACCTCGAAGTTCGACAACGAGTCGCCCTACGTGCTCATGTTCGGGCCGGACCGCTGCGGCGCCACCGATAAGGTCCACTTCATCGTGCGGCAGAAGAACCCCAAATCGAACACGTGGTACGAGCACCACTTGCGGGACGCGCCGCGGGCCAAGGCTGATAGAAGCCCGCACCTCTACAAGGCGGTCATTAATAGTGACGACACCTTTGCTATTTACATTGACGACGAGGAGGCCTTCTCGGGAAGTCTCATGGACGCCTTGGAGCCGCCCCTGACGCCGCCCAAGGAGATCGACGACCCGGACGACTCCAAGCCCAAGGACTGGGTCGATGCTGCCAAGATCGACGACCCGGAGGCGTCGAAGCCCGACGACTGGGACGAGGACGCGCCGCGGGAAATTGATGATGCGACCGCGACGATGCCGGCCGGGTGGCTCGAGGACGAGCCTTTACTAATCCCGGACCCGTCGGCGGAGGCGCCCGACGACTGGGACGACGAGGAGGACGGGGAATGGGAGGCGCCGGTCTGGATGCCGTGTCCTTTTACGCGTCGCGTCGCGTCGCGTCGATGGCGTCGAGGCGGCTGGCGCGTATCCCGCGAGTGGCGTGTCGCGTCAATGGCGTATGACCCATGCCGCCGCCGCCACGCCGTGCCTCCACCCGCCACGCCGCGTCGAGGCGTGGCGTGGCGTGACGGCCCTCGAGTGCGCGTCGAACACACCGCCACGCCGTCGCCGCGCCTCACCCGTCTACCACCCACCGCAGGAGATCGCCAACCCCAAGTGCGACAAGGCGCCGGGCTGCGGCCCGTGGTCGCCGCCGAAGATCGACAACCCCGACTACAAGGGCAAGTGGTACCCGCCGCAGATCGACAACCCTGACTACAAAGGGCCCTGGGCGCCGCGCAAGATCCCGAACAAGGAGTTCTTCGAACCCAAAAACCCTTCCAAAAACCTGAAGCCCGTCGGCGCGGTGGCCGTGGAAGTCTGGACGACGAACGGCGGCATCGCGTACGACAACTTCTACCTGGGCGGGTCCGAGGTCGAGGCGAAGGATTCGGCAGCGTCGTACTACGCGAAGAAAGAGGAGGAAGCAAGGAAGGCGGCCGAGAAGAAGGCTCAGAAGGCCGCGAAGCGCGCGGCCAAGGGCAAGGGCTGGCGCGGGCTGCTGCTGAAGGCGAAGAAGGTCGGTCAAACGGTTTTAGATAAGGCGCTCGACCAGCCTTTGGCCGCCGGCGGGACGCTGTTGGTGTTGATCGTCACATTGCTCATGACGCGGAAGAAGAAGGCTGTTGTGGATGAGGACGAGGCCGAGGAGGAGGACGACGACGAGGACGAGGAGGAAGAGTCCGAGGAGGAGGAGCCGGCGCCGCGGCGGGGGCGGCGCCGCACGCCGAAGGCGGACTAGGCCTGTTCCTTTTACCCCTTATCATAAGTTCACATACTATTATTCACTAGCACCACCACCGCCAAGCGTCGTCCCCCGCGGCGCGAGCTCGAAGACGTCGCCCTCCAGGTCGCACGCGAAGACCGCGCACGCGCCGAGGAGCGCCTTGTGCGCGTCGAGCGCCGCGTCGACGTCCACGTCCGCGTCGTCCGCCGGCCGCAGCGCCGCCGCGAGGTCCTCCAGTTCTCTGAGCAGCTCGGGCGTGCCCGGGCCGGCCGCCACGGCCAGCACGCGTCTCACTGGAAGGTCCGGCGCGTAGAGCTGCGCGAAGGTCGCGTGGACGTTGAGCGCGTGGCATGAAGTGCCCATGGCCGCCGCGGCGCTTTCTGGAGAGGGCGCGTCCTCAATAACCTCGGCGCAGCCCGCGGCCGCCGCGAAAGCTTTCATCGTGTCCGCGTCGCGCAGGCAGCAGAAGGGCGCGCCGGCGATCGACGCGGCGTGGTCCAAATATGAAGCCGTCGCGTCGCCGGCCGCCGCCGCGAAGACCACGGGCCGCTTCGCGAAGAGGGGCTGCTTGCCATATACGTAATCGGCCCAGGACGACTGCTTTTTCGTGAGTTTCGGCCAGTCGTCGACCGCGGCCTGCCTGACCGAGACGTCGGGCGGCGCCGCCAGCGCGACGACGGCCGGGTCGCGGACGGCCCCTAGCGCTGCTCCCTTCGGCAGCGCCTCCAACCCGACGAGCGGTCGCTCGGAAACGAGCGCTTCGACCAGCGCCTTCGGCTCGAGCCGCTCGGCAGCCACGCCTCGGAGCCGGCCGGCGGCGGCGACGCAGGCCTGGGCGAGGCGGAGGTCGGAGATGGCGCTGGCCATGGTTTGTTGTGACGTCGCGCTGATGGCGTGAGGTTTGGTGGTGTGACGTCGCGCTGATGGCGTGAGGCGCTGATTAAATGCCAGTCTGCGCTTAGGAGAGCGTCGTGTGTTGTGGGTGGTAAGCTGTCACAAGAAGCGGCGGGCTCGCAGAGCAGTGATGCTTGGCGTACAGAATCGATAAAATCGAGGCGCGGCGTGACTTTAGAGTACGTATTCTGTGGTCCCAGGTCGGAGCTTGTTGATTGCTAGTGCCTTACAGGCCGCTAGCCTCGAGCTTTTATGGAGCAGTGACTTTTGTCTCAAAAACGCAAGCACACGTGCGTCTGGTGCCTGTAGATCGCACCAGGGGCTGTGAATCGCACCACTGCGGCCGCTCGACAGCTGTGCTGCAGTGATGGCGCTGGTCCCCCGACAGCTGACCCGTGCCGAGCAGGATGAACTCTATGGCGTGGAAGCGTATGACTATGCGGGGCACGGCGGAGGATTGTTTCAAAAACGGGGTGACGAATTCATCCGTGCGATGCACGATTGGCTGAGGGCGCATCACGTGGACGACTTCGATCGCCCGGGATGGGGCGTTGGACCGCGTGGGTCCGGCCGGACCCTGCTTTGGTGGGCTACACTCGCCCCATGGCCCCACCCTAATCATGACGGTCCCTCTGCTGAATGCTGGCTACGGTTAGCCCGCGATCTCATCGCTCGTGGAGCAGACCCTAGCAACAGCTGCCATGAGATGGGCATTACAGCCTTAATGAATGCGTGTGGCTGCCGAGGGTGGCGTGCCGCGCCCTCCATGGAAATGGTCTCTCTCCTAGTCGACGCTGGCGCTGATGTTCGTGCAAAGGCTCGCGGCCCTCTGATCAACTCTCATATCGTAAATGGTGCCAGCTCCATCACGCGTGAGAGTGGCTTGACGGCGTTATCTTTTGTCCTCAGGCAGGAGGAGACATATTGGGACCCTTTGACGCATAGCTATAAGGAGCTCTCAACGCGCGACACATTGAAGATAGTCCACGTTTTACTGCGTGCCGGAGCGCCGCTGGATGCGTGCTTTGGTGACAAGTCGGCTGAGGAAGTCCTGCGGGAACAGGAGAGAAAGCGGCCTGCGTACGCCGCCGACCCCCATTTTGCCGAGCTCAAGCGCGTCTTCCGCGGCGTCCGCGCGGCCAAAGGGTCCTACGCGCGGTACGCCAAGAAGGAGATCCTGGTCCTGCTCGCGCTCGTGCGAAAGGGCCGCGCCGCGACGACCTGGTTCTACGCGGGCGACCACCGCACGGCCTTCGACATCCTCGCGAAGAGTCCCAACGAGATCGTCTGGCACGTCCTGGCGTTTTCCTTTGGCATTAGTGTCGGCTCGGCCGGCGCGGGCGGCTACTACGACTCGCGGCCTCGGACGCCCACCCTCAATGTTGAGGATTTCGACAACGACGCCCTCAGTATCGAGGACGAGGGAGAATTTGTGATTGAGGAGTGAATAGTGATAAGATTCGTATGTGATTCAACGTACGGGCAGACGACTAGAAAACAAAAAAGATTCTTTGTGCTAAGGTTAGCAGTAGTCGTGGAGTAAGCTATGTGCAGAGACGGGCGAGGCCCGCGGCCCTGGGGGCGGCGCGTGGCGGCGAACGTGGCTAGGCAGGGGAGAGGTCAGACCGCCGCGCGCGGCGCGGGGTCAAAGTAGGGCACGACCTCGTCGAGGACGTGCGCCGGCAGGCGGGAGAGTATGGAGCCCGGGTCGCGCTGGCCGATCCAGCAGAGGCGGCGCCGCGCCCGGAAGCGCTTCTCGCGGTCGTCGAGCAAGCCGAGGTCGCGGAGCACCGTGCGCTGGCCGCGCTCGCGCTGGTAGGCGCCCGCGCCGCCCGCGTCGCGCAGCTTGCGCCGCAGCGCGAGGAACGAGGCCTGGGCCTGGAGGAGCGCGTCGAGGCTATGGGTCCGCCGCGCCGCGCGGGCCGCGCGCGCGACGCGGCGGCGCGCCGCGGCGCAGGCCTTGGCGAGGCTGGCGCGCGTCTCGTAGCCCGCCGGCGTCGTCGTCAGAATACCAGCAGACGACTGGAGGTACAACTTGTCCTGGGGCAGCGGCACGCGCGCCGCGAGCGCCGCCGTCTCGCCCTGGTCCGCCACGTACGGGTTGACGACGGCCCACCTTGTTAATTGTCCCAAGGGGTCGACCTCGAGGACGCCGCCGGCGACGGCCCGCAGATCCTCATACAACGTCTCGAAGTCGCCGGCGTATCTGTGCAATAAGTCCGCGCCCCCCAACCCGACGAGCGCGTACCAGGCGCCCTCGTCGTCGTCGATGGCGTCGTCGACGCCCACGGGGTCGGCCCACGGCGCGCCCCGCCTTCGCCGCTCGAAATGGGCGCCTACTCCGATGCGAATCGCCCCTTCTTGGGGCACGGCGGCAAAAGCATACGTCCCAGCTGGTAAGTTTATGGTGATGTCCGCGCGAGCCACCTGCCAGGCCGACGCGCCGATCTGGATGCGCTGCTCGTGCGCGGCACCTTGCACTAGAGGATGGACCCGCAGCGGCAAAGAGGCTTGATCAAAGATCCCCAACAAACAACCTTCGCCGGGGCCTAGTACGAGAGATCTAAGGCGCGCGGGGTCGCGCATGAAGGGCGCCTGCGAGGCCGTCCTCTCGACGGCCGCCTGTTCTTCGTCGGTCCTAGCAGTAAATCCAGAAACCACGGATCTCCGATCAAATAGGGACGCGTTCATCTCGGACCTTTCTTCGATACCCGGCAGCGGCGGCGCCCGGCCGACTTCATGCACGTTCGACGCCTCGGCCACCGACTCGGCCACCGACTCGGCCACCGGCACCGCGCAGGCCCAGCTCGACACGTGCGATCCGGTTGTGAGGAACTCCGCGTTCTTTAAGTGCGTGCCGTCCGTCGCTAGTGTTAATAGAGAGGCGTCGATGGGCGTGCCGATGAACGTGGCGGCCACGGTCCCCGAAATGTCATTTACGTTCTGCATCACGAGTGACACAAAACCGTGCCTCGCTCGTAATGATAGAGCGAACGGTCTGGGAGCGCCTCCATCAGCAATTCTCCGCACCTCCTGCAGGGCTTTCCTCCGGTCGGACGTGTGGGCGAAGGGTAGGTTCGCAAGTGATCCAGGCCTGTCCAAACCAGTCGCCTCTCTAGCACCGTGGGACCATAAAGCAACGGCACCGTCCCGCCGCACCCCAACCACAAACAGCGTCATCCGCTCCAGCGACTCGACGCGTGCTTTCTCTCGTTGTTCGTTGAATCTTTCAGTAACATCTCGCAGACACACGACCCACGACAATTCGACGTTCCACCGCCCATTGAACCGCTGGCGAGCGACGATTTCCACGGTCCGGCCACCCTCAACATCGACGGCGACGGTCACGGTGCGTTGCGTGGGATTCGGGCCCGCGAGAATCGCATCCAAGGCCGTCCCCGTGGACCGGTCTACCGGTTTTTGTCGTAAAACACCATCCAAGACATCGCCGTTCGGCGCGACGACGTCCGCGGCCTGGTTGCACTTTAATACTCGATAGCCGTCTTCATCGTACGTGAGGACGACAACACCGTCCCCGACGTGATCAATCACGGCGTCCGCATCCGTCAATAACCTCTGGTGCGTCGCGTGCTCCTCGTCCCAGCGCCACACTAGTGCGAGTGTCAACAGAGCGATCGTTCCCAAGATGATGAGGGTGACCACAAACCGCAGGTTGCCCTCATTCAGCTTCGGTAAGGGCGTCCAGTCCTCGCAGACGATCTCGAAAGGAGTGGTATGCAACGGTCTCCTAACAGTAGCCTTGGCGTAGTCGTCGCCCTTCGTCACGCGACGTTTATCGACCGTATAATCGGGCTGCGGATTATACTCGCCTGCCGGGGGTAATTTACGAGCATCGGCCTCCCGATAGTGGATGCGGCGGTGCTTTAGAGTGAGCAACTCAAGGACGCTCTTGGGGCCCTGGAACATCATGATGCCGACGGCGAGCACACCAGCGAACGGCTCGTCGTCCGTCGGCGTCCTGACGGCCGCGCCGTGGGGCCCCTCCTCCCACACATAAAAAAAGGCCCAGTTCCGATCATCATGCTGTTCCACAAAGGTCTCGCCTCTAGCTAGAACATCTAGCGCCGTGCAGGGTCTTAACGATGCTGGAGCCCCGCACGTGCTACCCTCCTCGGCTAATCGCCCACCCAAATAGGCAATCACATCAATGCCCAGCACGAAGTCGTAGGGGCTCACGTTGAACTCCTCGTCGTTCCAACCCTTGGTCGTGTCGCCGGGCGGCGCCGTGTAGTTGCCCGGGCCCGCGCGCGTCGTCACGTCGTCCATGTCGTTGTACCACCACGCGTACGTGCAGGGCGCGATCTTCGACTGCTGGACGACGTCGGGGTTGGTGGGCGGCGGCGCCTCGTCCAAGTCCTTTAAGAGGCCCGTGCAGTGCTTGTCGTCGTCGCCGTAGCAGATCTTGTCCGCGGTCAAATCGTGGTCGAACTCCCAGACCGGGCGGGGAATGCTGTCGATCATTTCCTGCGTGAGCTCATCGGCGATCTTGCCGCCGTTGATCGTCAGCACGTTTTCATAACACACCGTATCTTCCTCCGCTACCGTCGTTGCTATCGTCTCGGCGTTGGCCAGCGCGCAACACAGGTCCGAAAAATCGTCTACGTCGCAGACGCTCACGTCCTTCTTCTCCAACTTCACGCCCGTGACGTTGTAGTCTTCCAGCACTTGTTCTCGATCAGCCTCCTCGTCTTTCGAGCAATACAGGGACAAAAGCCCCGATTTAGCTGCTGCGCAGACCCCCTCAGCCAGTGGCCGTATGCCCTCGTCCATCGCGCATTTATAACATGTCGGCGCGAGCTCGCGCCAGGCGTCCTCCCAGGCCGGCGCGTCGCTGCGATCAATCACCGGCGCCACGAGGAGCTGGAGGCGCATGTCCAGGACCTCCTTGGACTCCGGCGCGATGCCGGCGGCCATGACGTCCGTCGCCGCGACGAGGCCCAGCCCCCACGCGGCGTTGCGCTGCATGACCTTCTGGGCATCGGCGGAGTCGGACGGCTTCCAGATGTCTTCCCACCGGCCCTCGCTCTTCGCCGTGCCGAGCCAGCCCTGGAGGAAGAGCCGCGCGGATTTCGACGTCGAGGACTCCGTGAGCAACAGCGTCGTCGCCGCGTAGTCGCACCGCTCCTTGTTCACGGACTCGCGCCGCATCCTCTCCAAACGCGGGACCACCAAAAACTCGTACCAGCCCAGGAACACGAGCATGAACGCGACGATGGCGCCTGCGTTTGGAAGAAGAGGTGAGATGAGAGAACGCCGTCGAGCCGAACGGCGCGTCGCGGTCGGCGGTGCCTCGGGCGATCGCGGGGTCGGCGGCGCGCGGCGCGCCGCCGGCTCCCCGAGCGCCCGCATGCGGCCGCGGACGGGGGCGGGCTGCGTTTAGGCGCTGTGGTGCACCCAGGAGGAGAGGCTGGAAATAGCTCCTCCGCTGGCGCGTGTGCGTGATGGGAAGCATACGCTTCCGCCAGCGCGGCGCGGCCGGCGCCTCGACGTCCATTTTTGCGCCACGCCCCTCCCTCGGCCGAGAAGAGCTGCCCTGCGACGATGGGAGAAGTATGGGAGCCGTGCCGTCCTAGTGGGGGCGGCGCTTTTGCGGGCGATCGCTCCGCGAGGCGTGTTGTTCTTAGCCATGGCGCTTGGGACCCGTCGGACCTAGCGTCCTGTAAGACACTAGCTCAGAGCTTTGCCCGAGCTCAAATGACGCGTTGCAACAGTGGGCTAAGTGCGATCGAAGTCATCGCATTGGCACTGCACGCTGCGTTACAAGTGGGCACGTCGCCATCCGTTCGCCAGACTTGCTGAGAGGCGCTCGACACGCCCCTTGCAGCTGGCAGCTTCGAACTGCAGCTCGTTTGTCCCGAGCGTCCGGGGCGCGGACACAAGCAGATGAGCAGCCTCGACCTCGAGCGGCTCATGGCCGACCTTATCCCGAAGCTCACGCCGACGAAGCGCCGCGAGCTACGCTACCTCGTGAGGGGGCTGAGGACGCGGAAGGAGATCGGCGGGATCCCGTCGGTGAGCGCCGCGCTCGTGGCGCGGGCGCCGGCGCTCGTTGGCGCGCATCTATGGCGTGCGTGCATAGACAAGCAGCGGCGCGAGCCCGAGCCCCGGCCGGCGTTCCTCAACGACGTGCCCGACGACGTCTTTAAAATTATCGCGCGCTTTGCCGCGGCGGCGAAGGCGACGCGCGACGCGCCGGACGGTCTGCGGGCGCTCTTCCTCTCGCACCGGCGCGGCCGCAACGTCGCCCCGTGGCGCGAGGCGCTGCGCGACGTCGGCGTGTCTTTCAGGGCGGGCGTCAGGACGCGCCACGTGAGGCGCGTGTACCTACATTTGGGCCGCGCGCGGCTCCTGTGGGAAGGCGCGGCGCGGCCCACGGAGGAGACGGGCCTCGCGGCCTTGCTGGCGCGGGGGCTCCGGACGGACACCATCTTCCCCATTAATCACAAGAAATGCCACTTCACCGGCCTCGACATGACGTACCTGAACTCGCGGCGCATCAAGGGCCCGAAGCTCTGGCGCGACCCCGTGCCGTGGCGCCGCTACCACCGGGCGTTCTTCGAGTTCGGCGGCGACAGGTGGGACATCCGCCTCGAGCGGAAGCGCCTCATGCGGCTGCGCTGCATGCGCGAGAACACGGGGTCCAGCAGCGACGAGGCCGACTTCGACGACGACGACGACGAGCTGTGCCTCACAGTGCAGAAGATGCCCTTCGAGGCGTGCCGGCCGACGTGCAACTGCGCCTACGACTTCCCGCTGCGCGTCGCCGTCCTCGGATCGACGGGCCGTTGGGAGCACCGCATGGAGTGGAACGCCGTGTCGGGCTGCTGGTTCTCGCGGGGCCTCGGCGGATGGGACGAGTGGGTCCGCGCCGTCGACAAGGCGGAGGCGGTCGGGTCGGAGGAGCCCGTCCGCCTGCTCGTGACGGCGCCGGAGGACTCCGGTTTCGCCCCGCCCCCGTTTCGAATAACAAGTTAAGGGATGAGTGGTTACCCTGGGGCTGCGGGGGGTTCCACGGTCGCGTGCTCATTCGTCCCACTTGTACTCTTTGTCCTCCTTCCAGACGTTCGGGTGGCCGGCGCTGTACTTGTCTCTGTACACCCAAATTCCGCCGTAGAACCAGTCCGCGCCGAGGTTGTCCCAGTACGGGTACTTGTCCGGCTGGTTCTTCGGGTACGGGTACGAGCCCACCTTGTCGCTCCCCTTGAGGTCGGCCCAGACGAACTTGCCGCTGTCGTGGCCGAAGACGAACATGTTGCCCTCGGGGTACGCGCTGCCGAAGGAAGATTGGTCCCATAATACCACGGCGCCGGCCCCGTTCAAAGCGTTGCAAGCGTTGGGGCTAGAACTGCCCGATTCCTGCACCCCCTCGTCGCACGAGCGATCCTCGCACGTGAAGCTGTCGAACACGACTTTTTTGCCGCCGTAACTCGCGAAGCAGTCACCGTAGAGGCCTTGCTGGCGGATGCCGGGGTTCGACGCGACGATGAAGTCGCCCTTGAACCACAGGTCCCCGAGCCCCGCCCCGGCCCAAAGAGCCAGCGCGTCGTCCCCGGAATTGGCGACGAATAAATCCTCAAACGTCACTTGGCCAGGGGCTCTCCCTGCCAGTGATTTTGTTCTCGATTGGTTTCGGAACTCGAGATCGCGCCGTTGTAGTCCTTCGAGACGCGTCGGACGGCCGTTCCAAAACCACTAGATTTCACGTGCGACGTCGTCGCGCGATGACACTGGCTTCTAGGAGCCAAAGAGCATGCTAGCGTTCAGTAAGACACTAGCGAGCTTTTTTTTTGTTGCACGAGCGCAAAGGATCGCATACGAGCGCTATCAGGCCGTAGCTGCGTGCAGTCTCTCGTGACCTGCGACCTGCAGCACTTATTGTGCTGACAACTCCTAGCCACGCACAGAACTGCTCCTATTTTGGAGGTTGCTCTCCTGATTGCAATAAGGCATTAGCAGCATGCTCGTCGTCCTCTCCCGCGCGACGCGCCGCACGCCGCTGCTGCGCGCGCTAGCAACCCACACCAGCCCCCACGGCACGATAACCCCACCGAACCAGTCGTTCACTGAATACGTGGCAGCGAAAGTCCAGCAACACGACCCGAACAAGCCCATGTTGGTTGATGCATTAAGCGGCCAGACTTTAACTTTTGGACAGTTCGCGCCGCGCGTCGCGCGAGCGGCGGAGCGGTTGAAGACGGCCGCGTCGAAGCCGTTCGGGGCTGGCTCCACATTACTCATCCATTCGCCGAATTGTGTGGATTTTCCCGTCGCCTTCCATGCGGCTTTGGCTCTTGGTGGTGTCGTGTCGACGTCGAACCCACTCTATACGCCTCGGGAACTGGCCCATCAAATCTCCGATTGTGGCGCGTCTCACATCCTCACGGTTGGTGTTTTCCATGACACCGTGAAAGAAGCTGTGGAGTTGTCTGGAAGCGACGCGACGATTGGCGTGTTAGGTACCGATTCAAGCATCTGCCAGGATGGCGCAGATGGTGGTGCCGGTACCTTCTCCTTAGCTGATGGGGACAGAACCGCGATCGGCGGCGGCGTCGTATCCACATCCGAACCCTTCGACGCTTCTTCATGCCTAGCAGCGCTACCGTACTCGTCAGGCACGACGGGCCTCCCCAAAGGCGTCATGCTCACGCATGGGAATCTAGTCGCGAACTTGGAGCAGACCTATGAGCTAGTGAAGCGGGCGCGACCGGACCTACTAGGAGACAATGATGTACTGTTAGGATTACTCCCCATGTTCCACATCTACGGCATGGTCACGATCCTCCACTACTCGATGATCCACGGCTCGACGCTCGTAACTTTGCCGAATTTCGAGCCCGAGACGTTCTTGAAAGCGATTGCGCAGCATCGCGTGAACGTCGCCCACCTGGTGCCGCCCCTCATCCTATTCCTGGCCAAACATCCGGCCGTCAAGCCCGAGATGATTTCGTCGCTCGAGTGCATCATGAGCGGCGCGGCGCCGCTCGACGCGCACACGCAGCAGGAAGCGGCGACGCGCATCGGCTGCGAGGTCGTGCAAGGCTATGGCATGACCGAGACGTCGCCAGTGTTGACCATTGATTGTGTCAAGGGCGGCAAGCCGGGTGCTGCTGGCCAATTGGTACCTTCTACGGAAGCCTGTCTGAAAGTAGCAGATCCGGCCTCACCATCGGGCTTTAGGGACGCGGCACCCGGCGAAGAGGGCGAGTTGTGGTGCAAGGGGCCCCAGGTCATGCCCGGTTACCTCAACAGGCCGGACGCGACGGCCGAGACCCTTGTAGATGGGTTTGTGAGAACCGGAGACATCGCCACGGTCGATAACGAGGGCAATTTTTTCATCGTGGACCGCGTCAAGGAGCTCATCAAGGTGAAGGGGTTGCAAGTGGCGCCGGCGGAGCTCGAAGGTTTATTACTCACCCATCCCGCGGTCGCCGACGCGGGAGTGGTCGGAGAGCCCGATCAACGCACTCCGGGTGATGAAAGACCCCATGCGTTTGTAGTACTGAAACCAGAAACGCAACTGTCAGCAGTGGACGTCACGAACTTCGTGGCGGGCCGCGTCGCCGCGTACAAGCACATCCAGAACGTGACATTCGTGCCGGAGATCCCTAAGTCCGCGTCGGGCAAGATTCTTAGGAGAGTGCTGCGCGACCGGCTCAAGGAGGGCTCTACCCAGCAGTAAGTTCAAGAATCTTGGTCTTAGGGGGGGATGGGGGATTCACGCCGACGACGTCGTCTGCACGGAGGACCGCCGAGAGGAACTCCCGAGCTCCGCCATCAGCACCGTGCGACTAGCAACCAACTTCGACGAGAAGGAGGCAATCGACTCGAGAATTTCAGGAATCTGCATCGCCTTGTCGCCGACGTACTCCCTTAGTAGTTTTTGCTCCTGATGCATCTCGTCCAGGGCTTTCTTGGCCTCATTTAATGCATCACGTGTCGCCTTCGACGCCTCCGGCACGTTGCGGACGAACGCCGCGACGGCCTCGTCATCCGCCGACTTCGTCTTCTTCGGCACGCCCTTGACGAAGTGGTCCAGGGCGTTCAACGCATTCATTTCACGTTGTTTGACTTCCAGCGTCTTCTCGGCGATCGCATTCTCGGCGCCGGCCTTCAGCTTCGGGGCTATGATTCTGAGAGCGCGGTCGATCTCCGCGCCGTCCAAGCCCTCCTCCCGGTCGAAGGCGTCGTCCTCCAACACGCGCGCGAGGTAGTCCATGGCCGTCTTGCCGCCCTTGCCCTTGGTCTGCGAGAGTTTCTCGAGGTCGACCAAGCGGACCGCGACGGCCGAGCCTCGTCGCGAACCTTGGTTCAGCCGATTCCCCAAAGCTAGAGCGGCATGGCACGCCGCCCGCAGCATGGGCTCTTCTCGAGCTAACCGACAGGCTTGTGACGCCGTCTTTGCTGCGTCAACACAAGCTTCGAGCTCAGCCGGCGCCTCACCACACGTCGCCGCACCCTGCAAACAGGCCTTGAACCGCGCCAACCCGAAACCATGCGCCGCGACCACGAAGGCCGTCGCCTTGTTGAATTTCGCGTCTGGCGTTTTCGAAGCGGCCTCGGCCACTTTGCGGCACGTCTCCGCGTCGGGCATGTTCTCCACTAAGCGTCGCAGGACGTCCGGTGGCGCGCACCGCTCCACATCATCACTACCGAGACCAGTGGCGACCAATGCCCTTACTAATCCCGGCGCGTCCGCACATAGATTTCTACAATCATTCAATCCAAGAACGATGGAGTCAGAAGACGACTCGTCCTCGGTCGGCGGCCAGGGCTTCACATCTCTCAGGTTCGCGAGCGTGATCTCGAGGTTTTGAGCCTTCGTGCCTTCGAGGAGCTGGACCTCCTTCTCGCCAGTCGGTTTGCTGGCCTTCTTCGGCGCCGGCGCGAGCGCGAACATCTCCTCGAGCATCTCGGACGCGGCCTGGTTCTCCGTGAAGAGCGATTCCGCCCTCGCTCCCAGGGATTCGCGCTTCCTTCTGCCAGATCTACCCCACAACGACCCCTTCCTTCTCTGAATAGAAGGTGAAGATAACCCGTCCCAGTGGATGTTCTTCGTCGTGGACTGGGGCGCTGCTTGTACTGTTGACGCTTCGGGGATGGGCGCGCCGATGGCCCGGGCGATGGCCACCAGCGTCGCGTGGTTGCAGCCCTCGCCGACGACCGTCGCCATGATCTTCTCGAGGGGCACGCCGACCTTCTTCTTCTTCTTGGCCGCGAAGAGCTTGGACTCGTCGACCGGTTCCTCGGCTTTCTTGATGGGTGTGGCCGGCTTCAGACCTAAAGCTTCGCGAAGGGCGTTCATGCCGTTCGCGTCGAGCTTGCCGTCCTGCTTCGCTTTATGCATCGCGCAGTCCGCGTCGAGGCCGAACTTCTTCATCTTGAGGTAGGGCTCCAGTAGTTTGTCGTCGACCGGCGCGGCCTTCTTCACTTCGAGCACTGGAGTAGAAGGCTTCGAGGCCGCCTTGCGCCGTCGCCGCAAATGGATGACCAGGGGAAAGGCCTCCCGCTCGACGGCGTCCGCCAGCAGCTCGTAGCAGTCGTCCGTGCTGAAGACGCCGTCGCCGCCCTTTTCGACATCGTCTTCCTTCTCGAAGAAGCTTGTTTTGCCAATGCCCACGACCTCGTCGCCCGGTTGCAACGACGCGCGGTGCTCCGAGTCGCTCGTGACTTCTTCCACCCTAGGTCGTTCAGACGTCTCGAACTTGATGCCGAGGGGGCCCTTGACAAAGGTCAGCGAGAAGCGCTCGTAGGGCGCCGGCGACGGCGGCGCCCGGCGACAGGCGAATAATGCCCCAATGTTCGCGAAGGCGCCGCTTTTTACTTTGTTCGGCGGCGCCGGCGGCGGCGAGGGCGGCGCCGGCGGCGCGGCGCGCGCCGCCAACAAGTCGCTGAGCGCGGCGTGCTTGTCCTCCTTGGGCGGCGCGGGCGGCGCGGCGCGCGCCGCGAAGAGGTTCGACAGCGCAGCATGCTTTTCTTCTTTCGGGGGCTCGGCGGGCGGCGGCGGCGGCGCGCGGGCCGCGAACAAGTTGTTCAGGGCGGCGAACTTCTCCTCCTTCGGGGGCTCGTCCGCGGCGGGCGGCGGCGGCGCCCGCGCCGCGAAGAGGTTTGACAAAGCAGCGAACTTCTCCTCCTTCGGCGCCTCCTCCACGACCGCCTCCTCGGAAACGGCGCACTCCATCTCTCCCGCGACGAGGCCGCGCGCGCGCTCCGCCTTCGCGGCGGACGCGGTAGGCTCACCGGACGCGGCGGGCTCCGCCGGCGCCGCGGCGGCAGCGTGGGCGCCCTGGGCGTAGGTGACGACCTTTGACCCTTGGGGCGTCCGCTTTTTTGTCGATAATGCTTTTTCCACGACGGCGCGCGGCGCGGGCGTCAGGTCGGACCCGGACTCTCCAAAACTCCCGAGCGTCGCGTCGGGAGATGACGAGGGCGTCTTCTTCGGTGTCGGCGGCTTCTTGGCCTCGACGAGCCGCACCTTGGTATTCGTCCGATCTCCGAGCACCACTTTCGACGGCGGCGGCGTCGGCGTCGCCGGCTCCTGCTCCTTCTGTTTCTGAGCATCTAACCTTTCTTGGATGGCCCGCGTCCAGCGCTGGTGGGCGAACTTGGTCTCGACCGCCAAAGTCAGCTCCGCGTCCCCATCTTCATCAAGTAAAGCGAAGGCGAGCTTGTTTTTGGGCGCTTTTGCGGAAGGTTGCAAGCTGACGAAGGCGAAGGGGTAGCGCTTCGTGTCCGCCGGTCTTTTGGCATTTACGACGACCAAAGCGTCCTCCTCGAGGCTTACGTCTCTTTGTTGCCACGCGGCGAGGCCGAAGGGGCGCGGTACTTTCTTCTCGAGGGTGCCGTGCATCTTGTTTTTTGTCTTGCGCGCGCGCTGTGGGCTTCTCGCGTCCGCGGGGCGGCGCTCGGCGGCTGTCCGCCCTCTGACGGCTGTTACTCGACGGGTACCGAGCCAATCGCGATGCGGTCTGCGTACAACCCGCGGCGCAGCTGTCAAGGCGCTTTTTCCTGAAACGCCAAGCGCTGTCAGGCCTTCCACCGCCACGAGCGCACGTAAAATGCGCCGCACAAACGGGATGCTAATACCTAGACGTTACACACTAGCGCGCCAAAATTACGCTAGACGTACAAACACCCGCCGCCGAGAGCTCTGCCAGGCCTGCGTCGATGACTCCCCAGCTTTTTGGGGGGCCTAGCACTCGACTCCCTGTTTCTGGCGCCACACTCATTGAATAGCGTCCGCGGCCGCGTCGCAACGACCGAAGACATCGATTGGAAGCCGGCAGCCGTCGGCCGGATCACTTCCTCGCGCCGGGGCAGCGATCGCTTCGTGCGAGAGCACATGCAACATTAAGCTTCAGAGAGGCCGCAGAATGACGCGCACGTGCCGCGGCGACCGCAGCGGATCACGCCGTCGACGCGCACGAGAGAAGCCTAGCATCTCGCCTCTACGCGCGGAGCATCACGTTTCACCGATTCGCGCAGGCACCCTCCCACCATGGCGCCGCCGCTCCACGTCAAGGCCGTCGCCGGCCTCGTGAACGGCTTCGTGCTCATCGCTGGTATCAGAAATGTGGCCGCGCCCGGCTATCCGTTACCAATTATCCCGGAAGACTCGGCCTTCCAGGACCACTTCCACGACGGCTCGCGGAAGGTCGAGTTCCTCTTCCAGATGTTAGGTGTGTGCTTCTGCGCCATGGCTTTCAATAAACTGGTCGCCGTCTTCACCACCCCCGAGTCGACGTTCTTAAGGCAGAAGCTCTTCTTCACGTATGGATTGTGCGACCTGGCCATGGCCGTCGTCGTCTTCCAGTACAAGGGTCTACCCATGAGCGTCACGGGCGGCTTCGCGGCGATGCACGCCGTTGAAGGTGCCGCGTTTTTGCATGATGCTCTCATGCGGAAGCGGGCCGTGAAGAAGGCGGCGGGCAAGAAGAAGTAGGTCATCCCCGGCATGGGCGCCGTTGTAAGCTCTCAACTATTCTTAGGACCACGGCCACCCCCACCCCTTCCGCGCCGGCGGCTCCTCCGGCGGCGAAGCCTCCTTGGTGGCGGGCGCCGCGTCCCGCGCCTTCGCCCGTGCGAAGCTGTCCTCCTTCGCCCGCCGCTCGGCAGCTCTCTCCGCGTCCTGCTTCTCGAAGGCGCGGCGGTGCTCGTGGACGTCCCCGAAGGGCTGGAAGGGCTTGAGCTCGGGCCAGTAGTAGGCAATCAACTCGTCCTTCAGGGGAAACTCCTGGGGCCGGTCCACGACCTCGGCGCCCGCGTCCCACTCCTCCCTCCGCTTGGCGTCGGAGAGGATCTCGTGCGCCCGCGCCACTCTTGTAAATTCGTCGTGCGAACCACCTTTATCCGGGTGGCACTCGCGCGACGCCTGGCGGTAGGCCCTTCGTAATTCATTTTCCGTAAAGTCGCAGGGAACGTCCAGAGTAGCATACACATCATCAAAGGTCGTCTTCGCGTCGAAGCCGACGCGCTCGATGCGATCCGCCGTCGTGTCCACTAATTTATTGCGATTATACCGCATCTGGATCGCGATCGGGTTCGACGCCGCCGTGAGCCCAATCACGTCGGCCTCGTCGCCCTGGCTCCAGAAGCCCCGCAAATCTTGTCTGGCGCGCACGACGTCGCCGACCTTGAAGCCCGTATCTCCAATAGGGGCTCCACAACCAACAGCTTTAGCTCGGACGCGTCCCAGCAGCATCCATGCACCTAGGCCCGGTAATGCCCTGTCAGCATTATAGGCTCTATCTAAGGCTTGTAACGCGCCACACGGTGAATGAACGTCGAACATGGCCAAGGCTCTTTCCAATAGAGAGGAGGCCTCGTCTCCAGCAGACGCGACCTCGATCGCCTTCCCGGGGTCGCCACTCCTCCTGAGACAGTAGCTCACGGCGGCTCTAGCGTTAGGTAAGCCCTTGGCCAAGGCTGCCCTCGCTTGCTCGATTCCATCAGACTGGCCGTCTCTACAGGCTCTTCGTGCGTTCTTCACCACATCACTATCGACCAGTTCATTTTCATCCGTTGTCACGTTCCCTTCCAGTAAGTGACTGACGGACACCGTCGGGAACACACCGTCCTCGACGACGGGCGGGCCACCCCGCGACGCCCGCCGGCAGTCCTCGTCATGTCTCCGTTTCTGGTGAATTAATTCATCCAGTCGATCCCGAGACATGATCGCGACGACCTGCCACGGCCGCATCGCATCGCCGTACGCATCGTCTTCCAACATTACACGCTTCTCCTTAGACTGCTCAAGGGGCCGCAACCGCCACGCGCCCATATTCAGTCTACGACCATCCTTCTTTCTTTCCCACAGTATGGGCCGTTCCGCGTCGGCCATGTTGTTCTGTACTATAATACCTTCTTCATTCGCTTCCCACCAGCCCTCTTCCGCCGCATACGTCTCCGCTTTTTCCCCGACCCGCCAATAATGGAAATTTCTATTCACAGGTAACCACGTTCGAGCATTGCCCGGGATGTAGTGCTTGCCCGGTTGCGCGAGGAAATCCCTCCCCTGCTCGTCGATCCAGAGCCACTCCCTGTCCGCTCCATTTATACCACTCCAGCCTCGCACAGTAGCAGAGGCCACTTTGAAATTGTTGTCGACGTGCTTCCAGGACAACTCGCAGTAGTGGGGCAGTTTATGATCTAACTCGGGCTGGCGCACATAGATGCCGTTCATATTTTGTAGATCACTACCACCAACGAAGAAGCCGACCGGCCACTGGTCGACGACGCCCCAGCCGCCGCTCCTTCGGTTGTTTTGCGGGCCGCCGCCGGGCACTAAAGCGCCGGGGCCGACGAGTTGGGCGGTTGCCGCGTTGCAGCCGAGGAGGAGTAGGAGTCGTGGTGCGGACATTTTTGGTAGCCTTGCGCGCGTCGACGGCGAATGCTGTGCAGATTTGTGCCAATCTCCTGTCTGTCGGCTTGAGCTGTGTTCGAGCGCTCGAGAAGCTGCCAAAAGCGCGACAGCGACTTGAGGACGCAGCAAAAGATAGTTTTGTATCTCGCGAAGTCTGGAGCAGCAGCGCTGTGACTCCTCCTCCGTTTGCCCGACAATAATTCGTGCTAGCGGCCTGTAAGACACTAGCAATCGATTTCCAAGCGCGCGTCGCAGCAATGCTTTGCTTATGAGTGTCAAGGAAACACATTCGAACTGATCTTACATCCCTCTTGCTGCTGCCGCATCGCTTTGGCCGCGAAAGCCCCTCAGTTACGCGTACAAGCAAGTGTACCACACCAAGGCCTCCTTTTGAGCGCCTTAACCGTCCGCATTGTCATCGCTGGTGACGCAAAACACACACTGATGCCGCCGCCCTGGAAGGTAGTTGCCGCCAGTGCCGCCGCCTGCGCGCTCGCCGTATGGCTCCTCGTCGACGACGACGAAAACGAGGACGACGAGAACGCGCGGCAGCTCTGTGAGCTCTGCCTCGACAGACCCGAGGATGAGGAAACGGACATGACCTTCGGGCTCTGCTACCAGTGCGGCCGTATGCACTGTTCCACTTGTCGCAAGAAGATGATGATGGCACAAATGCAAAAGGTCCAACTCAACGAGCCAAAAATGTTCGGCGCCAAGTGCCCCTGGTGCCGCTCGCCGATGGAGTCGGCGACGCCTCGTTATTTATTACTACGGGAATTACTCGAGCGGAGGCCGAAGGGACGCCACGTCAAGCACTGCTTGTTCGAATGCGCGGTCATGCGGGAAATTGGGCTAGGATGCAACAAGGATATGGCCGACGCGATCAAAATGCACGAGCAGGCCGCGGCGAGGGGCCATGGCCAGGCCTGTTACCGACTCGGGGGCTTCTACGACGACGGCATCGGCGTCGAGCGGGACCCGGCGGCCGCGCTCCGGTGGTACGAACGCGGGCGCGAGCTGGGCGATCCGAACGCGACGGGCTGTTGTGCCTCGGAGGCCACGCGGCACTTTTGTGCTGTGGCCCGCGCCGAGACCAGAAAACGAGTCGCGTCGCGGCCGTGGGAGCGGACGCCCGAGGACCTCGCCATGGCTGGACTCATCCAGATGGAGGATCCCGAGGACGATGAACTAGAAACGTAACGTTGTGATGACATTTACGAATTAGGCGCCGCCGCCAGAGCGAGGGGGGGGGCGCAAGCAAGAGAGAACTACCGACGGCGCTTCGCCGGCGCGGGCGCGCGCGCCGGCTCGCCCTCGACCTCGACGCGCGGCAGCCGCCCCGGCGAGTCGCCCCTTCTTTTACGATGCAAGCGCGGCAAGACCCAGCGCTCCACGGCAGAAAGAGCATCCCCAAAACCGAAGGGCTTGGATATGACGTCGTCGAACGCGAGCGCGATCGCGTCGTCGTCGTCGTCCAGATCTTGCAAAGCCGCCCGAGAATCGTCGTCGTCGTCCTCGAACTCCTCGCGCGGGAGAGCGGCTGCGGTGACGGCGACGACCGGGGCCGTGGCGCCCGCCGCCCTTAAACGACGCGCCGCGGCGCATCCACCCATAATCGGCATCGCCAGATCCAGCAAGCACAGTACCACGCACCGCTTCCGGTTCTTGGCGTCGTCGTGGACCGCTTGGCAGGCTTGTTGGCCGTCGCAGGCCTCTTCCACCAAGACGTCGCCGGCGCAGCCCAAGGACGTTAAAGCTCGTTCCAACGCTCGGACGTGCAATTTTCTTGCAACTGCGGAGTCATCAACAACGAGGACACAAGGCGTCCGCGGCGTCTCGGACGTCTGCCTATCCAAGAGTTGATCTAAAGCTTTCGCTCGTTCTCTTCGTTCCGCGTGGAGAAGCATGAGTAAACCGCGCAACCCACCGGCTCGGAGACTAGCGCCGACGCCTTCTGCTAGCTTCAAAGCGGAAGTGACGGGCTTCGTGCCACTCACCGCACAAGGGCCATGAGGCAGCGCGTGCGCCCACAGTAATTCATGTGCTAAAGATGAGGTAACGGGCCCGCCGATGGTCCGCATCGACGTCCTTGGACGCGCGTCGTCGTCGGAGGGCGCTTGCACAGCTACCACCGAGACACCTTGCAAGCCCGCGGCCGCGGTAATTGCGGCACCAACATCCCCTCCATCGCACAGTACTAAACGAAACCGAGGCCCACTTCTCTCGTCCATCCGTCGTCGACACGACGACGCGTTGGAGAAGCCCTCCACCGCTAAAGCTCGCGCGATGTTGGCACCAATTGACCGCGCGGCATCTCTCAAAACCTCGACGCACTTTTTTCGTCGTTCCGGATCAGAATCCAACACGGCGACTCCCACAACACCGCCCGACAGCCGCCCGTCGGACCGCCGCAACGACGTGACGGAGGCCCACGCCCGCGACTCGCCGATCCGCATCTGACCGAACTGAGGGGACGGCGGCGCGGAGCCTTCGCTCGACGCGCGCGGTCTCGACGGAGGTCGCGGCGCGTCGGGCTCCGGCGAGAGGAAGGCGAAGGTGCCCGCCGGTGGCGCGGATTCGCGCGGCGGCGGCGGCAGGCCGCCGGGCCGCCCGAAGTCCGCCGGGGCCGCGTGTCTCGAAGCGCAGAGGCCCGCGATCTTGGAAAAGGTCGCGCCCGCGTCATTTACAGAACGCGTCGCGCCGTCGGGGCTCTCCGTCGACACCGAGGGCATGGCGCGCGTCGCCGGCGCGGGCGTCGGCGCGGCGGACGACGGCGCGACGCGCGTCGCGGGCCGCGCGGCGCCCGCGCGCGGCGAGTCCGACATGGCGCTGGACCGCGCGTCATTCGCGCGCGGCGAGTCCGTCATGGCGCCGCTGCTTTGGAGATTCGCGCGCGGCGAGTCCGTCATGGCCGTGGGCGGCGGCGGCTCGGGCGCCATGATCTTCCGGTGCGACGGCGACGGCGGGCTCTCGGCCATCGCAGAGGCCATATCTAAATGAGAATGCACTTTCGGCCGAGTCTGGCCAGCTATTACAAAGCGGGGGCCGTCCTAGGCGCTATTTTTGACGCTGCTCTAGAAGTGGGATATCGGCGGCATCGGCGTCCCTCGCGCTGGGGATTTCGCTGCTCCCACGGTAGGTGTGGTCGTAGAGATGTATCCCTGCAGCTGCCAAGCTCGACAGACGTCTAGGCGCAGAGCCAGCGCAGGAAATATCAAGCCGCTCTCCTCCTCCCAAGTTGAGGTCGTTCTAGTCTGGGCAAGCGCGAAAACAGAAGCCGACCGCTGCGCCCCACGAGTCCCGGGGCGGTCGCAACGGGCACGGATGGCTCGCAAAGAGTTCATTCGTGCGGGTATACACGCTCAAATTCCGGCCGGCCCAAGCCCTTGGGCAGGGGGCTGCCCGACGCGGTCGGCGCGGGCCGCGCACCAGCCGGCTGCCACCTCCAAGCGCTCACCATAGATCTAGGACGCGAGCGCCGCCCCACAAAATACCAGTGATGGCTGCCCTCACGAGCCCCGGAGTCGGTATATCGGTCAACGTGTCCAGGAGAGACAGCCAGGAGTACTTGAGGTTGCACCAGCTCGAACCTTATCTCGAGGACGCCGCCGTCTACGCCCTCTACGCGGAAGACGACTTAACACATGAGGAGCGTTTGCGCGACTACTTCCGACAAGTGTTATCATTAGAACACATCTATGGAAGAGAATATACATATGTAAGCAGTACGGCCTGGAATAGACGAGCCTTCGTGGTTGCTTTTCGGAAATGTGTCCACCCGCTGCGGGACATGGACCTCACGGTTCCCGACTTCCACCAATTATTGATAGTCATATGCCCGGACTTTCCACGTAGTACATTAGATAGCATCATCCACGTCCTCCCAAGGGCGTTACAAAGTGACGGCAAGTTCCACTGCGGCACACTGAGTACTGCCTTCGAGGTCCACTGGTACCATTCGAAGTTTCTGTCGGCATTGGATCCCTTCTTCCGGAGACTAGTAAGGATTGATGACGGCGTGGCCGTGCCGACGGGTAAAGAAGAAGGTGAGAGTGCCGCTTTGCCTCTGGCCGATCTAGAGAAGGCTGTTGTTTATCTCAATGCCACGAAGGGTAAACGGTCGCACCCCGCGGCCATTTCGTGGGAAGTGGTGGAGCAGTGTTTGAATGATGCCGGGTTCCGGGACGCCGTGTCGTTTCGCCGGCTCTGTCAATGTTTGCTACAGTCCGAGGTGCTCGCGCGGCGCCTGCACACGCCGCCTCTACCTATGCGGAGCATGGACCGTATCCATGCTATTTTAACACCGCCGCCCAAACCCTCGGTACCGGAAACGACGGAGGAGGAACCCGTCGTCGAGGAGAAGCCGCCTCTACGAAAGCGGTCGCTGCGCAAGAAGGTCAACTCGACGATGCGGCTGGCGCTCGCCGCGCGGAAGCGCGAGAACGCCGAGCGCGCGGCGGCGGCCCAAGCGGGCGGGGGGGGCGGCGCCGACGAGGAGTAGTGTGTAACGTTGTTGTGTTTTCGTCTGAGCGGTCGCGGCGGCGCCCGCGTCGGGGCTCCCCGAGTCGAGCGCCTCCGGGGCCCACGGCCGCGTTGCCTTCGTTTGAGCGCGGCGACGGCGTCGGGGCCCCGCGGCCGCGTTGGCCTGGGTATACTCAGTTTCGCGGCGGCCGCGACCGCCGCGCCGCCCGCACGTTGTTGGAACTCCGTCTACTCGTGCTACTCGCCTTGGAGTCCGTGCGGAGAGGTGCGCGAGAGTGACTACGCATGCGCGGAACGCTAGTGTGTTACTTTCGCTGGCTCCGCATAACCAGCCAAGTATTTGGCCGCTCGCGGCGACGTTCCACATCGTGACGTTTCTTTGTTTACTGACGTTGTACCGGAACTGCTCGCTCAAGCCTTTATATGTCATTCTCCTGGCGTTGTTTAACGACCTGACGCTCACGCCCGTCTCGAAGGACTACGCGGACGCGTCGAAGGACCCCGTGGACCCGCGCCTGAAGCCGATCATCATCCTGGCCGTGGTGTACGCCATCGTCTATGTGGCGGGTTCCTTGATCTATTATGAATTGGCGACGAACTCGGGCCTCGAACTTTTATCGAGACACCGCAAACTAAAGTTCGTGACGCGCGAGGGCATCCACCTGTGTCCGTACTGAATCGTCGCGTCGACCTCCACGCCATCGACGCGACGCCTGCTCGATAGCGCGCCCGGCCGACTCACTGTTTGATTTCCACACAGGCATCCACCAGTGCACGCGCTACGTCCAGGCGGCGTTGTTTCTGGAGATCGGTTTGTGCGCCGAGTTTCTGATTTTTTCAGCTAGAGCGCCGGGCGTCTTCTTCATGTCGAGACCGAGCCCGTACCTCATGCTGGGGACGGCCATCGGGGCCATCGTCCTCTCGCTGTTAGTACGCTTCGCCAACGGTTTTGGTGATCTCACGGGCACGGACGTTATTTATTGTTGGATCTACTCGATCATCATCTTCCTCCTCGCGGACTGCGCGAAGCTGATATTTATTGCCTCGTTCCACATCACGAGCGGCGTCTTGGAGGAGCTCCCCGACGACCACGAGGCTCATGATGCAGAGGAGCACATCGACGACGACCACAAGGAGCTCCTCCAGGGCAAGCGCGGCTCGGTCCACAAGCGGCCGAAGGTCGCGGCGACGAACCCCGGCGGCCTCAAGGGCCTGCTCACGCACGGCAACACGCGCGACGCGGGCATGGCCATCTACCCGTCGCTCGAGGACGCGTCCTTCACGCACTTAACTGGCCCGCAGAAGGTCGCGAAGCGCGCGCAGCGCCGGTCGTCGCGCGGCAGCGTCGTGTCCTACTAGGTGCGCGGCGGCGCGCCTTTCTCCCCTTATATCCCCGATCCCTTCCCCTGACGCCCCGTAGTAATCTGAGGTGTCCTTTCGCATTTCTCTGGCTCCGCAACCCGCGTGGGATGGGCTCGCGTCGACAGGGCTTCGTCGTAACTACGCGTACAGCGCCAGCTCGCGTTGCATGCATCTCCGAGACGCAGCGGCGTCTGTGACCGCGCACGCTGCCCGCAACCATGACGCAGGTGACCCGGGCTGCCCGGCGACTCACTAGAGAGGAGGAGCATGAATTCCTGCCATATAATGACCCTTCGCTCCCCGGTTTGTTGAATCAGAGGCCGCTCACGCCTGCTGTGCACGCATGGCTTCAGACGTACCACGTCGACGACTACTATGGGCGCGACGGCGCCGGGACACTGCTTTCGTTCATCGTCCACGGCGAGATGTATACTAGTGCCGCCGCCATCCCGAAGGCAGAGCTCGTCTCGTTAGCCCGCGACCTGCTAGCCCGGGGGGCGGACCCAAATGCAGGTAAGAACGGCGCAATTCTGATAGAGGCATGCACTGGCCTCGCCCCAGATGTTATGGTCCCCCTGCTTTGTGAGGCGGGGGCCGACCCTAACACGACGAAGGACCACAAAGGTCGTACTGCACTAGCGTTCGTGCTGCGGGAGGTATTAAAAGCGCAAATTTCCTGCGGCGTCACGGCGCCAGTTGGTATGAAGACACACTGGTCAGAGCTCGACACACTTGAACTGGTCAGAGCTTTGCTGCGCAGCGGCGCCCAGTTGGACGCGATCGAGAACTCCGGTGACTCAAGCCTGGAGTACCCCTTCGTAGACGACCAGGGCCGCTTCGTCCGAGGCCCGCTGTCGGCCGAATCAATCCTGCGCAGCTACGATATTTACATTCCCTACGAACATACGAATACGAGTCAACTCCCCGAGATCAAGCGTCTGGTCGCCGGCGTCCGCGCGGCCAAAGGGTCCTACGCGCGCTACGTGAAAAAGGAGCTCCTGGTCCTTCGCGCGCTCGTGCGGAAGCGCCGCGCGACGATCGCCGACGACAACCAACGAACGGCCTTCGACATACTGGCCCGGAGCCCCGACGAGATTGCCTGGCGCATCCTGGGGTTCAAGCGCTGGTAGTTGCCTTCCCAGATCGCTCGTCGTCCGCGACTGAGCCAATTCCGCACTGCTCTTCGTGAGCCATACCGCACTGCTCTTCGTGAGCCATCCGCACATCCGCACATCCGCAAAGCTCGTACTGAGCCATCCGCATCGCTCTTCGTGAGCCAAACCGCAAAGCTTGTACCGAGCACATCTGTAAAGTTTGTACTCGTACTGAGCCACACCGCACCGCTCTCCGTGATCCAAATCCCCTCCCCACGCGTCCTAAATTGAACTTGGATGAGCATTGTAGTCTGGGTGTCACTCCCGAGTCGCGCGCGCGCCGGTCTACCACTGGTAACTAACAGCGAGAAGAACGCCCGGTCCTTTTCTTTCTCGTGTATACCGTTCCCCTCTCTATTATCGATGCGTCCGCCCAGAGTTGTATAGCGTACATAGACGCACTTAGCTTCAGCTTGGTCAGCCTGATGCTAAGCTGATGCACGGCCACTGAGCGCCCTGAACTACACTATACGCGACCTCATTTATCGCTACACGTTGCTGCGGCTGCCAGAACAGCAGCACTGCGACGTGTGCTGCACATTAATTGCATTTGCAGGCAGTGGCAAGCCCAGCAGTGGCTGAACGCTGTGCAACAGGCCCTGCTCAGCAATCACGCTACGAAAGGCGATGCATTTATTGCAACGGAGCACCGCACGACGAAAGGCGATGCATATATTGCAACTCGTGAGCCTGGCACTGCTGCAGCACGCCGCAGCGTTGCAGCTGCCTTGCTCGCCGCGGAGAATTGGCCCGCTCGCCGCCTCACCCGTCTGCGAATTGCAAGACGACGGTCCAGAGCTTGACACCAACGCCGCAGCAACACTACAAAGAGCGGGCCTGAACACGCCGGCTGCGGACGCGCTCGTGTTACGAGGGATTGATTTCGAGGACGACGGCGACACGCTCGAAGCACTAGAAGCCTACGAGGGCGCCGTCGAATTGGACCCGAATCACCCCGATGCGCTGTTCCGGCTTGGCGCACTCAATGTGCAGTTCGGCCTTACGGAAGACGCACGAGACCTATTCCATCGTGCGTTGGATGCGGACCCGGACCACTCCGCGGCGGCGGCGTGCCTGCACCTTCTACAAGACGTCGACGCGACCGAGCTCGACGCGCAGCACGCGGCGTCGATCGAGGCCGCGCGTGCCGAGGACGACGCCGTCGAGGAAGAGGTGGACCTCGTGCCCGTCGACGTCGCGCGACGGACGGCCGTCAAGCGGATCCCGCGCTTCCTGACCGATGCAGAAATCGACGAATTGACAGCGACGGCCACGGCCGTCGAGGCCGACGTCGGAGCGGTGCAGCGCCCGACGCGCGGCGGCGGCTGGTCTACGGTCTACCTCAACGCGGAACTGGGACGGCGGCTGCCGTGGTTACGGGAGCGGGTCTTCGCCGCGGCGTCCGAGGCGGATCAGGAATTGTGGGGCGGTATACTAGAGGGCAAGGCCGTGAACCTGCGCTGCGCCGAGTATCACACGGTAACGCCGCCCGGGAACCTAGCCTTCGAACGGCACTACGACCACGGGTCCCTGATTACCATAGACATCATGCTCTCGGACGCGACGGCCTTCGACGGCGGCGCCTTCGCGACGTCGGAGCCGGGCGACTACATGCTTCAACATCCGTTCGAGAAAGGGGACCTGCTCCTCTTCCTGAGCCACAAGTACCACTGCGTCTCACCTGTTGAGAGTGGTACTAGGAACGTGTCTGCCTGTGTGGAAATCAACCAGTGTGTCGGGTGCATCATCACGTGGCCGCGCTGGCTCCGTCGAGCGGCGAGGAACCTGCATCGCCACGCCATCGAGCAGGTGTCGCGTCGATGGCGTGGTGGTCGACGCGGCGATTCAGGACGAACGCGCCGAAAATTTGATTTCCACACAGGTACTCGTCGCCGAGTTGTGGGAGGGCGACGAGCGCGAACCCGCGGACGGGCGGTGCGACCAGCGGTACGGTGCACGCGCGCCCGACGCACCCACGGTCGACCGAAGAGATCAACCCTCCGGGCAGGACGTTTTCTCCGGATTGAATTCATAACATGTGTACTTTAACACCGATCCCCGGTGGGCTCCTCGTCCGCAGCGTGGAGCCGCAGCGTCTCGAGCGAGTCCCTCAAACTCATAATGCGCGTCACGTCCGTGGCGCGGTCGGAGCGCGCCTTCCGGAAGCGCTCGCGCCGCAGGCTGCGCTGCGACTGCGTCGTGCCCGGGCTGCGCCGCGGGTCCTCGTCCGCGTCCCTCTCCAACTGGCGGAGCCGCCGCCGCGCGTTGTCCGCGTCGCGGGCGCTCCCGTCGCGCCGCGCCTTGAGCGCCGCCTCCAACCGCACGATCTCCCGATCTCGATCGGCGATGGTCCGCCGCGCATCGTCCAATTGCCGCTGCTTCGCCGACAAACGCTGCAAGAGCTCCGCCCGCGGCGCGTGACAGCATTCGTCGAGGTGCGCATTGAGTTTATCAAGCGCTCCCGTCCAGTCGCAGTCGCAGTGGTCGCACCGCACTTCCAGGTCGTCGATCAAACCGACGATGGCCCGCGGCGCCCGTTTGACCGCCTCAGGTTCCGTGACCGCCTGGCACACGGGGCACGTCGCCTTGCGGCAGAGCCACGCCAATAGACAATCCTCGCAGAAGAGGTGCTCGCAGGCCGTCTGCACCGGTCTCTCGAGCACACCGTGGCAGATGGAGCAGAGGAGGTGGCGGCTGATGGCCGCCGCATCAACAAAAAGCTCGGCGTCGCGGCCCATAGTTTTTCCTCGTGGTGGCGCGGCGGCGACGGCGTAAGCGCGTCGCGGTCGTCCCCGGTTCGCGTGCCTTGTTGCGGTCGTCCCCGATTAGCACACCTTGGTCCTTGGCAGGTGGAGCTGTGTGTTGGCCAGGGGGGGCCGCAGGGCTGCCCGAGGGCGCGCGTTCGCGACGGTGGAGCCCGTATGCTACTCGGCGGACCGGGAATCGATGGCGCAGCCCGGGGTTGGGCCCCGGATTATGCACGGCACGCCGCGACTGCCCGCGTTCGGCGCCGGCCGCTGTGCTGCCCCGCACGCAAAAGTCAGACGGTCGACGGATGTGTCAAAGACACGAAAGTATACTTAGGAAAGGCGGTGCGCGACGCGCCACCGCCGCCGCGCGGCGCAGGACGGCTGGCGCTTCTTTTGTGGAGGCGCGGGCTTCTTCGGTGGAATAACACGACGCTCGTCGGCCCACGTCAGAAACGCCGCGTCGTCATCATGTGATGGCGGCGCCTTCCGGGCCGCGGCGCGCATGCGGATCATCCGCGCGAACCGCCTCACGACGGGCGGGCTCGTCGGCGCCTTCTTGTAGCGATTTAAAGGCCGCGACCGCACGACGCGGACGGGAGACGACGGCTGGGCGGGCGGCCGCCGTACCACCCGTCGCTGCGGTGGTTGAGGGATTTGTAGAGGTGGTGCCGGCGGCATGTGCGCGGCGCACGACGCGTCCAGGAACTTGAACACGCTGTCCACACACTGATTGGGTACGGCCTTGTGGTCGCGCGTGCCCGCGGAACGGATACAGCCGCTCTTGTCGCGCGACCAGGGTCTAGGTGAAGGGTCGTCCAGTGGCTTCTGCGACGCGCACCAATGTATTGTGCAGAGCGGCGGCAGGGCGCCTTTATGGGTCGAGTCCAACAACGCCAAGGCACACGGCATTGATTGTCGCTTTTTATGGGCCCTTCGACAGCGCTGGACGACCGCCGCACCGCCGAGCGAATGCGCGGCCACCACAACGCGCCCGTCGCCCGAGCACCTCGTCGCCGCGTCATACGCTTTTTCTAGTTCTTCGGCGTCCTTCTTTTGTGAACCTGTCATCGACGGCGCGCACACAATGCCCCAGCCTCGCGTCAGTGCTCTCCGACAATATGTCTCGAGCGGATATTGGAGAGTAGACCAGACCCCAACCCCATCGAAGCCGCCGCCCGGCACCAGTAACAAACAGGGCGCCGCGTGCCTCGTCGCGCCGCGGCTCAGCACCCTCTCATTATATTCCAGCCCCAAGTCCTCGAGCGCCCGTCGCGGCGCTCCCTTCGCGCCGTCCTCCGCCTTCGTTTTGACAGGAGCTTCTTTCGGAGCTCGGAACGTCTTCGTCGGGTCCAAGACCTCGACCGAGGGCTCCTTAATTAATTCGTTGCACAAAGGGCACCGCCGGCGGTCCGGCGGCAAACCCCGTAACATCTCGTCGCACTCCACACACACGCAGCTGTGGCCGCAGCCCACGAAGCGCACCGAACGAGGCGCATCGAGACAAATCTTGCACTCGCGGCGCTCGTCCTCCTTCGCTGTTGTTTCAGGCTTGCTGATGATGAGGGGCAGCGCCGTGCGCTCGTTGTGCGGCGCGAGCGGCGTGCGCCGCGGCGGCGGCGCCGGCGCCGCGGCGGCGACGGGCTCGAGGAGCATCGTCGCGTCGCTTGGCGTCGATGGCGTCGAGTGCGGCCAAACTCCAACGACGCTAGTGGGGCAGCGCCTAGCCGCACGGGCGTGGAGGCTCGATGGGGCAGGCGTTTGTTTGGATCGCTCCCCTCGCGCGCAGGAGGGATTGGAGTGCGTGGCTAGTGTGTCTATCTAGGTGCCTTTGTCAGCTTTTAAAGTCACCTGCCATTTCACACGCGATAGGCGGGCCGTTGCATCCCCGACGCAGCGAAGCAACTCTTCGACTACCCTACTCATCGGTGAATCGGCTCTTGCATCGTCGCAGCGGTTGAGCTAAGGACAAACGCGGCAGCGTTTCTCAGCTGCATCTGCCCGCGCGCGCGACGATCGCAACCGCGTTAAAGCATCAGAGCAGTGCATCAAGGCTGTAAGCATCGCTTGAGCCGCTAAAATCCACCGAAACGCTATATACACCGAAACCGAAATGGCGGACGCCGACAGCCCGAGCCGCAGCAATAGAATGAAGAGCGCGCCGAGCCACCTCTCCGATTTTACCTGCAGCGAGACGACGGGAAGCAACGACACGTCGCCGTCGGAGCCCAAACCCAAGCGCGCGCGGCCGGATACCAGTGGAGACGCGGCCCTCGCGCGGCGCCTGGCGCGGGAGGGCGCGCGGCCGCGGAAGCCCGTGACCTCGTTCGCGACGCTCGTGGACAACGGCCGGAGCTACATTGGTGAAGACGACGAGGACGACGATGATGTAGAGCCGGCGCCGCCACCAGCACCCGTGGAAGAGGCGCACCCGTTGCTGCCCTGGCCCGGGCCGCTGGGCGATGATAGAAGAGCGGCTCAGGCTCCGAAGAAACCGGTGAACGCCGGCGCCGCGTCACTAGGAAGGGCAGCTAGAGCCGCGCGCGACGCTCTGTCCAAGGGCGCGGCCGAGTTCCTGCTGGATGCGACGCGCGTCCAGAGCGCCAAGGACCAATTTCGGAGTCTGGAGAAGGCATCACAAGCTTATCTGGAGGCCGACGAGCCGGAACTGAAACATTGTAGAAGTGTAGAAAAGGCCCTGGAGCGTTTGCACGAGACCTGGGGCGGCTGCGACCCCGACGACCAGTTGCGGAGTCTCGCTGCACGAAGTGCCGTGAAGCGCGGAGATGATCGAGGGTTCCTGGATAGGTGCAAAGTAAGACGGTGTGCCCACCTGCCCGGACAGTATGAAGTGATAGCAACCCAGTTAATACAGCGGGGCGAGTCCATGCCCTACCCTGGTACGATCGTCCTGAACGACCAGCAAGCATCTTCACTTTTACAGGGAGGACGGCCCTTCGATAATCGGCGGTGGCGGACGTACACGTACGCGTTCAAAGAAAGTAGTGTGGAGCTGTGGCCCCACATCGATCCTACCAAAGGCCCGCCGACGCCCTTCGTGAACGACGCGATCGGGCCCGATAGGGACAACTGGTTCGAGCACCGGCTGAAGCGGAACGTCGAGTACGTCGAGATAAGGGACGGCCCGCCGTCGTCGTGGCGCATCCGCATGAAGGCCACGCGTCGTATAGTGCCCGGCGAGGTCATCCTGGCCGATTACGGCGACGCGTACTGGTCGGCTTGGACCGAGGCGAATTCGCATTCTTATGTTATTTTCAGGGAGGCCGTGCGGCGGATTTTTGGGATCCATTGCCGGGGCTCTAGATGTCGGTCAGCTTTATGGTGCGACGCGGCGTTTCGGTTGGCGCGTCACGGAAAGCTGTCGACGCCCCACTACTTCGATGGGCGGCGGACGTTCTGGAGGGAAGCTGCCGTCGACTGGCGCTCGTTAATGGGTTCGAGTGTCGCGCTACCTCTCGGTTTAGGTTATGAGGCCTCGTCGGGTATCTGTACTTCGCTGATCGTGCATGCGCCTTATCGAGACGAAGCGCTCGAGAAAGTCCGAAACTCATTAGTGGGAGGGAAGAAGCTCACGGCGCGGCGACGGCGGGACACGAACGATATTGTGTTGGAGGCGGCCTGGCCCGACGACGGCTTACCCTATAAAGTGGCGGAGACGCGTCCGCGGAAGGACGGGAGGGTCGACGTGGTCTTCGCGGACGGCGCGCCGGCGACGGTCGACCGCGTCGTGCCACGCTTAACACCGGACCAGTGGCGGGCCCTACCGCGGTTGCCGGACGGCGCCTGGTGCCGGCCGCTGGCCTGGGAGCCCAAATCCCACTGGGGATTAGTAGTGGGCGCCTCGTTGACGGATGGCCTCTACACGTACGACGTGCTCATGGACGGCGAGACGAAGTCGGTAAGGGTGCCCGACGGCGCGCTCGAGCCTATTTTACTCGTACGGGGCTCGGACGGCGGCACGGAGCGGCCGCCCGAAACTGCGACGTGGCAGCGCGCCTACGCGCCGCACTGGCTCGTGAGCGACGAGTAGTTTTCGTCTTCTTGCTTGGGTATATTTAACAGCTAATTTATACTACTGCGTCGGTAAAAATAACCCGATGACCCGCCTCGCGGGCGCGGAGCACGGTTCGCGCGTTTCGCAAATGATCATCTATCCCCGTCGTGGTCGGGTGCGCGCCACCGAGCACGCGCCGCGCGATCCGTTCCGTCTTCTCGAGCGTCGTCACGGCCTCGCGGAGATTGTCGAGCGTGGCGCCTTCGGCACTGTAGAGCGCCCTCGCGTAAGCCCAGCTCAACACGAGCGTGAGTTCATGATTCTCTCCAAGAACACGACGTGCCACGCGCATCGGTTTGCGCAACAGTGCCTTGGCTTCTTCGAAGCGCTTTAGGCCACAAAGACCCCACGCATAGTTGTTGGCAGTTTCGAGGGTTGATTCATTTTCTTCGCCATGGAGCTTCAGACGTCCATAGTATACGTCTCGTCGCATGCGCAGGGACTCTTCCTTCCGTCCTAGGCATGAATACGTAAGTGCAAGATTGGTCTGCACGCCGAGAATGTTTTCTTCTGGTAGGCCAAGGCGTCGGTGAATAGCCAACTCGGCTTCTCGCACAGGCAATGCGTCCTCGTGGTGGTCTACATCGGCTAAACCGTTCCCAAGCTGCATCATCGCGTCGCGCCGAGCCCAGTCCACCTCCGGCCGCCCCACGTACGTCCGCCAGCACGCCCACCCGAGCGCGCACCGCACGACGCCGTGGTACTTTTGCTCACACAGGCTACATGTGTTCCACCGATGCCACTGTAAGTCGTCTGAATTGTTCTCCTCGGCCTCCGCGACCAAAATCTTCGCCTGCTCCGCCAGGCACGACACGTGCGCAACGCCCGACGTCCCGCGGCACGCGCACCCGCGCACGAGACCCTCCTTCGTTTTCCAATGGAGCGCTTGTGTGCAGATGTAGCACGTCTGCCCCTTGGTGTCCTCCGCGCACGCCTCCGCCGCGACAGCGACGGCCTCCGTGCACTTCTGATTCGCACGAAACTGCTCGGCGCCGCCTGCTTTTTTAATTTTCTTGCAGAGCTTGTCGTGGCCGCCTTCTTTCCAATGCTGCACCTGGCATTCAGGCCCACAATAGCGCGTGCTGCAGCGGCCACATTTCTTGCCCAAGCTTAGCCCAAGCTCGGTGGCGCAGGCGGCGCACTGCGTGAGGACCATGGAGTATTTTTGGGACACCCTATCCTTGTACCAGCGAACGCCTCGGGGCTGCGTGGGCGCGAGTCGCGTCGCTTTTATCAGCTTTGCAAGGCCATGGCCCCTCCTTGCCACTCTCTCCAGGCGGCAGACCAGCAGGCTAGCCAGAGCTCGCCGCAACCTTAGCGTGGCCGGAGAGATCCTACAGGGATTGACCGTCGTGGCTTTTGCATTTTCTAGTACCATTGCGCTAGCTTTTCATTTCAAACGCTTGCCGGACCAAGTGCTGCGTTGCTGCTTCACACAGCACGCAAAGCGAACGTGGACAGCAGCACACACGAAAGAGGACGCCAGCCGTCGCGACCGAGCGCCGAAAGCGCGTTAGAAAAGGGCAGCCCCATTCTCAGTAGCCAAGATGTCGGCCCTCGTGAACGCCAACACGCGCGTGGGCATGGGCCACACGACCAGAGCGCAGCGCTCCATGCTCGCCGCGAAGGAGAGCGCGCGGCAGCGCCACGACGACGCGCGCGCGTTCCTCGACCCGATGAAGCGGAATTTGCACCGGAACGCGTGGGAGGAGAGGAACGCGCAGCGACTTGATAGGAGGAGGCGCGAGGAGGAGGCGGCGGCCGTCGCGAAGCAGGAGCAGGAGGCGGCGGAAGTGGAGGAGCGGCGGAAGCGGTTGGAAGAGCTCTACAAGAAGGAGCAGGAGGCGTGGGCGGCCTCGCCTAAAAAAGAAGTACCGGTAGAGGATGATCTCGAGCGTGCGCGAAAGATCGACGCGCGCCGCAAAGAAGAACAGAGCGAAGCGCGAGACATCGCAAGGGCTCGATTGGAGGCGTACCGACGAGCCCAGACACCCGAATACCGAGCGGCCGAGCGCCTGAAGCAGATGCATCTGCATACACAACAGAGGGCCCAGGATTTAGTAGAGCACGCGTCCATCCCAAAGGCGGCGGCGCCGTGCGCCGTGAAGACCGACCTCGTCAATGATCACTTTATTCCTTCCGAACACAAGGCGCCGAAGTGCGAAGTCACTATTGGCTTCGACGACGACGGGGCGCGCACATTGAGTTCGGGTGCGAAGCGGCGGGCCTTTTCTCGGTGTTGCGTCGAGGCCTTTGATGCGCCAAATGCGTTGACCGTCGAACCGCTGGGTCTAGCGGTGCGCGTGAATCAAGAGGGAAAGCCGGAATTGGCGGCGACGTTAGTCATCAAGGGCGACCGGTCGAGCATCGAAGAGCGAGTGGAGGCGTGGGCTTCGAGGGTCGAGGCCGGCGAGGTTACGGTGCGCGGTTTAAGGGCCAAATGGGTCGATAGTGATGCGGTCTTATTGGCGCGGCCGCCTAAACATGAAGCGCAATCTGCTTACAGGAAGGAGCTGCAGCAGGCTCAAGAACATAAGGCTTTGAGGGTCGAGGAAGAAAAAGCTGAGGAAAGAGCTCTAGAATTACAGACGACGTCGCTCTTCGAGCCGGAGAAGGATGATGAGGATGCGGTGGCTACACAACGGCGCGAGGCTAAACAAAGGTTGGACGCGTTGGAGAAGGACGCCGCGGAACTGCGCGAGCGCCAGGCGGCCGAGAAGGCGATCCGCATCGCCGAGGAACGTACAGAGGTAGAGGAAATGCAGGCGGCGGATCGAGCGGAGTTGGAGAAGCAACGCATCGAGAAGGCGAAGAGGGTGGAGATGGAGCGCGCGTATCGGTTGGAGCTCGCGCGACAAACCCAGCTCGAGGAAGAGATGGCCCAACAGCAGGAATCGTCATTAGAGGAGCCGTCGATGGCCGGCCTGAGCTGGAGCGAGAGAGACGCGCGCAAGGAGCAGGACCGGAAGGCCTCGGAACTCCTCCAGAAGGAGATCGAACGGGATTGGCAGGCGAAGCTCGCCGCGAAGGAGAATAGGAGACCGGTCACGTTCAACGACGCGGAGAAGGCCTTGCGCGAGAAATTATGGAACGAGCACCGGGCGCGCCTCCAGCGGACGAAGGAATTAGCTAGAAGAGCTCACCTGAACGTCCAAGCGGAAAATTTTAAAAGAGCCCAGGACAAGCGCGAGCGCGAGGAACGGATGCGCCAGGAACGGTTAGCTGAGGCCGAGGGCGCTCCTCCTGTGGAGTTTGATCATGATCTCCCGCCCCATTTAGCGCGGAAGCTCCACCCGTCGCTGCGCCCCGCGACGGCGGACGCTGATGCTAGAAGAGCAGCTCAAGCGCGGCGAGACCGGCACTTTTCGATGGCTGCCGGCCGACCAGCGACGGCCGACGCCCAACGGTCGGCGGCGACGACGTGGGAGCCGCTCGCAACCTCCCAATGGAAGCCGACGTTCCCCCAGTACTAGGAGTACTCATAAGTCTTCTTAGTCGTCGCCGACGAACTCCGCGAGGAGCCGCTTCTTGCGCTCGGCGAGCGCGTCCTCCCAGCCCCAGTCGTCGACGAGCTCGGAGACGTCCAGGCCGCTCCGCCACACCCACTCCGTCTGCCGCTCCGAGCAGACGGACGTGTCGACGGAGGCCGCGTCGTCGACGAAGGCGGCGGCGGCGTCGTCATTGTTTTCAACGGCGTCGCCCACGAAAGCGCTGGCCGCGGCGGCCGCGGCAACGAAGGCGGCGTCCGCGGCGTCCGCGGTCGAGATAATGCGGCCATCTGGCAGCATGATGTCGGTGTCGCCGTCCACCTCGTACTCCCACGGCGGCGTCGGCGCCGGGTAGCGGGCGTCGACGACGGGCGGCCGGCCGTCGCGGCTGTCGACGCTCTCGTCTGATGGCGAGACGGTGACCGCCGGTTTAGGCGGTTGCCGCGGCGTGCCGCTGCGCGAGCGGCGCCTGCCCGTGCTTCGTCGCTTCGGTGGCGGGCCGAAGAGCGTCTGGAGGCTGTCGAGCGGGGCCGCGGTCACGCGGCGTTTTGACGCGGCGGCGGTGCTTTTGCGTTTCGCTGCTGTTCCGTTCGTTGAGGTGCCGCTGGCGGTACTAGACACTACGCGGTCCATAACAACGTAAATTTGAGGTCTTTTGCGAGGTCCGCGTACGAATGCAAGGGCTACGGTTTGGATGCAGTGTTTGTAATTTTGACTGCGCGTAGAGCTTTGGCGGCGCTGCCAGTGGCCCGTATGCTTTCAGAGAACTGTTAACTCACGCAAACCACGCGTAACTCCGCGGTTACGTTGCATACAGCGCAAAAACGATGGCCGCTGCAGGTGGGCTAGCGGCCGTAAGACACTAGCCAAGGTAAAAAGAACGCCTCCTGCCACGACCAGTCGACTGTTTGATCAATGTCAAACCTGAAGTACCATTCCTACGTGCCCCGGACGGATCGACAAAACCCGAGACGAGCGGTCCTCGTGAGCGCGCGCGCAGCGCATTGCTCGGCGTACCGCCACTTTTGAAGGGCCACAGCGATCTCATCTATCGTATTTTTGATCGGTGCGACGCCTGCCGACAGCGCTACGTCGGAGAGCGCGCACCGGTGCCGCACGGCTACCTGGAGCTAAGGCGCGCGCAGCGCGCGGGCGGCACACATAATGGAGGCCGCCCTCGCCGCGGAAGCGCGCGCCGCCGACGCCTTGCGGCGGGCACCCCCACCCAGTACGAAGACGCCGAACGCGAGACGACTGGAGCGCCTCCAATTAATAGCGAAATACGCCACGACCCTCCACGCGGGCCGCGCGAAGGCGTCGATCGTGTTGGACGATCCTACTATTGGGGCGGGACGAGCCGCTTTGTTATGGTCTCAGGCGCCGTTGGCCGGGGTATGCGATCAGGCCTCGACCCTATCCCAGACGTGTTTACATGCGGCGAGAGTAGCAAGAGGTGACGCGTGCGTCGCGCGCGTCCTGAATGACGACGCCATAACAGCAGCGAGGGCTTGTTTAGATCGATTGAACGGCGACAAGAACTCCACAAATTTCTTCGAAGGTTTAGAAGCGCACGCCCGAAAGGAGGCGGACATCCTGGCCAAAAGTAGCAATGCGGCAGAGAAGATTTTGAGTCGACGTCTGAAGGGCGCCTTCAGGGTCAGGCTGCCCCCGGACTGCTCGCACGATAGTTTGAGGTGGGCCGCGCGGCTGGCCATAGCCATCGCGTCGGAGTTGTGCGCCGACGACACTCGAGTGTTCTTATGTTCAAATTTCTGGGCGGCCGGCCCGGGCGCGGCCTGGCGCGTTTGGAGGGATGGTATAACACACGCGTCCCGAGGGGCTTCCGGTCGCGCGCTCTCACAAATTGCTGCGAAGGCCGCCTCTTCATCGCAAAACGCACCGGGGCCCGCAAGCGGCGCATTAGCTCGAGCCTGCGCCGACGCCGCCTCGGCCTTGTGTCGGAGCACTACGAACGACGCCGCCACGCTGACAGCCTTGTCAGCATGCTTCTCAACACATAGTAACAACAACGCCCAGCACGCCGCCGCCGAATTGGCCTTGGCGGCAAGACGCGCTAGAGTATCGGCCGACGGGACGACGCCGTGGTCCCAGGCTTGTTTAACCGCGGAGACAAATGCATTAAAAGCGCTCCGCGAACCGCCCGACGCGGCTTGGAGTGATGAAGCCCTGGGACCCGGTGCTTTGTTAGTAGGAGACGCTCTAGCCCAAGTCTTCGCGGGCGACGTGGAAAGAGCTTTCTCTCGCATGGACGACATGGCAGATGAAGACGAGGACAAGGACGGGAGGGACGTGTTAGTGAGGAGAGCCTTGCAGGGCGAGGGCGACGGCGCGGTCTGTGCGAAGGCGACGCTCCTGAAGATCACGGGAGAGGGTTCTCTACGAGAGGCTTTATTATCAAGTGAAGCTCGCGCCGAGACGAACGAAGGCGTCCAGTTCGCCCTGAAGGGCGCTTCCCAGGATCCCGTGTGTGCGCGGAAGGTCCTCGCGTCCTTACCCGAGACCACGTCTTCCGTTGACGTCGCGCGGTTGACGGCCGCGAGTCTAGGTTCAGAACCGTCCGCAAGGGACATCAAAGAAGCTCTGAGCAAGGTGAACGATGATGCTACGTCCAAAGCTTGTTCCGACGCGGTTTTGAAAGTGAGACCCGTCGACGCGGCGGCCTGGCTCGAGCACGCTTCCACACCGTCTCAATTATCTTGTGCGTTGGACGTCGTAGCGAGGACCTCGTCAGATGGCGATGAAGCAGTAAATGACCGGGCCATCACTTCATTAGCTGATGGAGACGGTCACCTGAAAGTGAATATTGAAAAGGATGCCGTGCGAATCCTCAAGGCGCTGAGTGCTTTATCTGCATATGCGGCGTCCCGAGGCTGCCCGCCCGACGACCTGAGGCGGTTAGGGTTGCGGTTAAAAGCACCGGAAGCCTTTGAGCATTTACTGGAGGATCTACAATTATTAGCGGACAACTTTACTACTTTAACAGGGTTCCCCGGCGCTGCAGCTCGAGCCTCATTAGGTGCGAGTCTAGGAGCGCACGTCTCGACCATACATGAAGCTCTCAAGGCGCGGTTGGACCAATCGCGACGGGACCAAGACCTGAAAACGCTCGCGAACGCCACGCGCATTCTTGGGATTGTCGCTTGTGACGATGAACCGTCTCCCTTGCGAGCGTGGGCGTTGTCCGAACTCGCGAGAGCCTGGGCCACTTCTGGTTTAGGTTCGGGAGCGGCCTACGCGCAGTTAAGAAGGCCAGAAGTCGTCCAGAGGCTGCGGGCCCTAGTCTTTGCGTCCAAAGACCTCGACGACGCGCAGCACGCCGAGCTCGCATGCGTCGTCGCCGAGGCGGCGAAGAACTCTGGGGCATTTGAAGCTCTTAGTGCGTTGGTCGATCATGGTCAATCAGTATTTGTTGGGAGTGCTCCTTCCGTCGTCTCACAGGCCGTGGCACCGTCACTCGTCGTGCGGCGCGAGGTGAGGACGCTGGAAGTGCTGTTTGCTTCTAGAAGACAGCTACTCGAAGCGTGTCTGCCTCGCTGTTTGTGTGCGGCATTGTTGCAGATCAGGAGCGTCGCTGCCGATGCTGGCAATCGACTTTTATCAGATGTCGCCTCATTAAGTGCCTTCGCTTCTGGCGAAGCTATCTCGACGCCACCGGCCCATCGAGCCAAGGAAGATCTGCTGAGGGCCCACGCCGACGCTGTCTTGGTGCTACTCGCGGCGGAACTCGGCGGCGATCGCGCGGCAGCAGCTCGAGACGCGTTAGATGTCATTGGCCACGCCGTGTTTGGAGCGAGGGCCTCGGGCGTGTCCAGGCGGAAGAAGGGCGGTAGTGTGGACCAGGCTTTGTCTTCCTTTGTTGGTAGGAGATTCGTCCACTTGGTGCATGCGGTCGTCGTTCACAGGGCCGGAGTGCCTTGGGAAAAGGCAGATAGGACGGAACGGGCCGCTCGTTTAAGGGCCTTGGCGTCGTGTGCGGAGTTGTTGACACCAACGGATGCGGCGACGCACGCTCCGAAAGTCCTAGGGATACTCGGGGCCGCCCTGGACGACACGGCGTCCGGCGCCGAGGCCGAAACTTTAGCCGCTGTTGCGGTTGATGCTCTCGACAGATTTGCATCGTTACTACCCGATGAAGCTTTGAGAGCACACTTAGCGGCTATCGTCGTGGCCGCGGCGCCTTCGTCGAAAAAGGGCGTTCCTCGCGCTCGATGTCGCCGCGCACGAGACTTACTGCGGAGGTTACTTGTCGAACGTAGAGATGCTCTGGAAAGCGCTATTTGTACCATACCCACGTTACCCGAGACGATCGACGGCGTCGATACCGAACAAAGGCCGCTCCGAAGCGAGTTGATGCGACTGGCGCCGTTGCTCGACGCCGAGGCCCCGGCGGTCCGAGTCGCCGCCGCCGAAGCGCTCTCGACGACACTCTCTTCAAGACATGAAGACCTCACGAAAATGATGCAGGATGATGATGAAGTAGATGTGCCGCCGGAGGTGGCCGACGTCGCGTCCGCGCTGCTGCGAGCGGCGGCGTCATTAGGTGCTTCAAAAGAGGAAGCGTCGTCGGAACGATTCCGACTGGCTGTTGCTACTGCGTTGGGTGAGTTGGGGGCCCTGGACCCTACTCGCTTGGATGTCGCCCTCCACAAGACGCAAGATGAAGCGGCTTCGAGATGTAGTGTAGCTGTAGGGTCCTCCCCAACACAAGATAGCGACATGCTCGGTCCTTTAAGACAGGAAGACGTCCGAGCACCGCCGTGGGGTGATGGTGATGAAGATCAAACGCCCTCACCTAGAGATAAGCTCGTGGTAGCTATCGTCGCCGAGCATCTCGTGAGCGCGTTGCACGGTGATAAGGTGGAGGATAAAGCGGCTTATGGTATTCAAGAACTGTTGAGACTACTAGCAGGAGACGACGACGAGGACTCGCAAGGTAGTCGAAGGCGAGAACTGCCGAAGTGGGCGCGCAAAGCGTTCGAACAACGAAATGTGCATGAATTAGTAGCCCCGTACGCGTCGACGGATTATGTGATGAAGGGCAAGGCCAAGTTGCGAGATAAATCGGATACGAATGCGGATCGGTATGGAGATGATGCAAGGCAGTGGGCCGTCAGACTAGCTTGGGATTTGTGTTTGCGGGCCTGTTCGAAGACCCACGCTCCTGTGTTCAGGATCTGCCGGCCCATGCTGACGCGCTGCGATTCGTTGGCGCCTTTTTTACTGCCCTACCTCGTGGCCGATGTCAGTATTACGGGCGGGTCGGCGGGCGAGGCCTTTGTGGCGCGGGAGTTACGAGCAGCAGTGGAAGTAGGTAAGGATCCGGTCATCCTCCAACTGGTCTTTGACTTGAGAAGCACGATCGAGTCGTGGAGGGACGCTTGTTCCAGATTGGAGCTGAAGCATCGAAAGCCTCCCAGTCATAGGGGTAGGATCCAGAAGCCCTTTGGGCTGCAGTGCTTCACGCACGAGACGACGAATCAGACGACGGAGGCGTCCTCAAAGTTTTCTGCCGTGCTCGAGGCCTTGCCCCATGCTCGACTCGCGGACGCGGCGGCGCGGGCCCAGGCCGACGCGAGGGCGGTGCTGTCGTATGAGTTGGATGCGAAGGCGCAACACGAGGCCTGGCGGAAGCGCCAGCCCAAAGGTAGGGCGTATAACGATGGTGCGGATGGATGGTTACCTAGACTCGACCCTAGATCTCTTGAGAGACTGCAGAAGGCGGGTGCTAGGGTAGCTGAGGACCCTGATTTCTTATCGGGTCTCGCCGCTGTGAGACGAAAGGCCCAATTCCGCGCGACGCTGTCCCAAGACATCCGCGAGGCGGAGACGCGGGGCGACTGGCGGAGAGCCCTCGACGGCTACGAGCACGTGCTACGAGCCCACGAGGAGGTCATAACAGATGAAGACGAGGACTTTCCCATGGATGATGGGATTAAGATCCACGAGGGGGCCGCGGCGATTCGAGCTTCCATGCCGAAGCAGCAGGCGGCGCAAGGTTTATTGCAATGTCTGTTGGAATTAGGACATGGCGAATCCGCGCTGTTGCATGCCGATGGCTTCGTCGCGCGGGACCCCTCTCTGTCGCAAGTTGTAGCTCCCTGGCAGGCGGAAGCCGCGATGTCGCTCGGGCGGTGGGACAAAATTCCACAGTCGGACATCTCGGATAGTAGAGTGGCGCTGGCGGCCACGGTCGCTGCTTTGAGAAGTGTGAGTGAGTCACCTGAGCTATTCACAGAGAAGGCGAAGAGTGCGAAACTCGCGGCGATGGCGGGTCTCGGCGCCGCGTCCATGGAGTCTTATGGGCGGGCCTACCCCTTCGTGGCGCGCTTGCACGCCGTGCGGGAAGTAGAACACGCGCGGGAGTACATCAAGGGCGGCGACCTGAACGAGCTCGAGAGGAGATGGGATTCGCGCCGCAAGGCCGGGGCGGCGTCCTCGGTCCCGTCGTGGCTGGCTGTGAGGAGACGGTGTCTGGAAGTTTGTGGCGCTCCGCTGAAGGCGGGCGCTGCTTGCATGGAGGCGGCTACATTAGCTAGGAAGGCTGGGCGGTTGACCGTCGCGCGAGGCGATCTGAGGGACGCGGCGCGACTAGGCATCGATTCCGAAGCCTTGTCGCTAGCCGAAGCGAAGGTCGCGCGCGCCGCCGGTCAACGAGGCGCTAGTCGTTTTGGTGGACATGTCCAACGTTCAGATGCAATAGCAACAGCAGCAAATAAAGCTTATGCTTTACTAGAACCGATCGAGGCGAACTGCCATGTCATAGCTCGAAGGTTTGGCATCCAGCGGGTGCTGGACGACTGCCACGGGTCCATGAACATTCTGGACGTGTTAGATAGAAATGGCCCGATGCGCTTCGACAATAGTGATGAAAGAATACCAGCGGCCAAAAGGTTATTGCAGGCCACGGACTGCGTCGTCGACGCTCGTCTGAGGCACGGGGAAGAAGTTATTAGGCGATATGAACTTTGTGTAGCTTTACGTCCTGATTGGGCCCGAGCGTACTTGTCACTAGCTCGATATTTCGACCTGCTAGCCACAGCGAGGGAGTCCGATGTCAATAAGGAGACGGATGAAGTTTTACACTTATATGCTAGAAGAGCCATGCAGTGGTACGCTCGTGGTTTAGAACACTCCGCGAAGCATGCCCAGGCGGCCCTACCGCGCTTGGTCACGACGTGGTTCGCCTATGCTGCTTTAGGGCCGGACGAGACTTTGCCGAATACAAACGATCCGAACTCTCTCAGAAGACTCCAAGCGCACGCCGACAAGATCATCCGGCGAGCCGCGAAGCACGTCCCGGCGGCCGTCTGGTATGGCGTCATGGCTCAATTAATCTCACATGCGGCCCACACGCGGAAGCAGATCAACACCGGTGTTACACAGTTGTTGGCGCGTATTATCCAGGTCCATCCTGATCAAGCGTTGTGGACGATCACGTACTTGGCTACTAGTACGAATGACAACCGGAAAAGGACGGGTGAGTCGCTCTTCGAGTTGGCAACTACAAGACTACGGAAATCAGCCAAGCAAGCCCAGCGGGACAACCAACCCGCGCAGAAAAGGGACTACGAACAGTCGGCAAGGACGCTCCAGACGGCTAGGGAAGTCTTCACGCAATTTGTTCGCTTGGCTCGGAACATGCCCGTCGAAAGTCGCAGAGAGGTTAGATTATCAAAATTCGTCACGGCCGAGCAGTGTCAAGGGTTACTCGTGCCGGCTCGCGTAGCGTTAACGCCGATGCCGCGCATGTCGTCGAAGGGCCGGTGGCCGACGTTTCCCGACCGGGCGCCTCGGATCTCACGACTGTCCGATGACGTGGAGGTGTTACGATCGAAGGCGAGGCCCAAGAAGATCGCTCTGGATGCGTCCGACGGTACAAGAATGAGGTTACTGTGCAAATGTGAGAAAGCCGGCGATCTCCGGAAGGACGCGCGCGTGCAGGACTTTAATGGAGTGGTCAACCGGTTACTCGATCGAGATGCTTCATCACGTCGACGAGGTCTGCGGTTGCGGACCTTTGCGGTCGTTATTTTGGACGAGGAGTGCGGCCTGCTCGAATGGGTGCCTAGGACGCGAAAACTCAAACAAGTGGTCGATGCGGCCTATCGGATCGTGGGGAAGAAGCTGCCCGTGTTTCATAGTGAGAAGGTGTCGGGGCCCTTCAAACGGGCCCAAAGTCAGCATCGGAACGATTGTGTCGCGATGGCGAAAGCCTATAGGCAAAATGTGTTGTCGTTGTATGAACCATGCACCAGTCGTTGGTTCGTCTCGAGATTTGCCTCGGACCCGGCGCAGTGGTTGTCCGCGCGAGGCGCGTTCATGAAGTCCTGCGCGACCTGGGGCGCGGTCGGCCATTGTCTCGGGCTAGGTGATCGGCATGGCGAAAACATTTTGGTGGACATGGACTCGGGCGGATGCGTGCATGTCGACTTCGACTGTTTGTTCGACAAAGGGTGTGCTCTGAAGGAACCGGAGATCGTACCATTTAGATTGACACCGCATATGGTGGAAGCTTTTGGTACGGCCGGGGTTGATGGTGCTTTCAGAACATCGTTGCAGTTGACGTTGGGTTGTTTGCGAGATCATAAAGAGACGTTGCTGCACGTCTTGGAGCCGTTCTTACGAGACACTACTGTAGCGTGGGAACGGCCGGGCAAGGCCCAGATAGATGATGAGCCCCCGACGAAAAGGAGACGTAATGAGAAGCAGGACGCCGCCGCGACGCTTCGAGTTGTTTCGAGACGGTTGGACGGCATTTATAATCTGCCCGTGCCGCCGCCGCCCGGTTCGACACAATCGCGGGACGCGCGCGCGGCGGCGCGCGGCGGCTGCTCGGCGCCCGACGAATTGCCGCTGTCGGTCCCGGGCCAGGTCGAGCGGCTCATCAAGGAGTCGACGTCGGATTTGAATCTCTGCCGCATGTATCTGGGGTGGACGCCGTTCCTTTAGTCTCCAGGGCCAGCGGCGCCCCAGTCGACGAAGAAGAACATCCAAGTTTAGGAGATACGTAGGGGTCTGCATAAGGCGCCCCGTTTGTGTGATTTCACATTCTTACTAGTACTAGAACCCTCCCGGTGGTTCAAACGTCGCCGCGAGGTGCTACCGCCCCGCCGCCGCCACGACGTCGGACACAGAAGGCGCATGCTCGCTCAGGCGCTTGTAGAAGTAGCGCAGCGGCGCCTCGTCGAGCGCGTCCAGCTTTTCGTACGCTAACGCTTCGTACAGGCCCAGCGCCGCGGGGTTCTCCTCGTGGACGTGGAGGAAGACGGAGTCGTAGCCCCAGCCCGCAGGCCCGGCGAGGTGCTCCGCGGCGTCCATCAAGGCCTGCGCGACGCCGCGCCGTCGACACGAGTCCGCGACGCAAACGTTCGAGATGTAGGGCCTATCTGGTGCTGATGATTTGGCCGAGAAGGCGTCTCGTAATGCATCTAACATCGGCAATGGAGTGGGGTGCGCGCCGTCGGCTCGTCTTAGTCTTAATTCGACGGCGGCGACGCATTCTGATCCAGACGGCCGCGCCGCGATTAACATCACCGCGCCGCGGTCGTTTGGATCCGTTATGCGTGTCGGCTTCTTGAGGCGCGCGCCGCAGCGCGCCCTTAACCCTAGGGCGTACTCCGTACTGTCGTACGTCTTCGCGGCGGCCGCGACGCCCCGTAAGGCCTTGTCCTCCCAGCTCTGGCCGCCGTTATCGATGACCTCGATGCCGCCGCCGAACGCGTCGGCGATCAATGACGAGACGCAGGCGACGTCGTCGGCCTCCATGAGGCCGAGCGTGATCGGGTCGGCGTCGGTGCCTAGTCTTGGCTTCAGGAGACCTTCGTGTCCCACGACTTTGTGCGTGCTGCTTGCGAGCCAGGGGCGCATGCAGTCGATGGATGCGAAGGGCACGAGGGCCGCCGTGAGCGTCGGTAGCAAGGCGAGGGGCCAGGCATGCATGGCTGCCCTGGCGCGACGCGTTTTACAGCTCGAAAATTGATCTGTTTACGGCAGTGTGTGCGCGCACAGCACGTTTACTGCCCGATCCACACGGTGTGAGTGTTTTTGTACTCGATCCGCATAATAACTAGCAGCATTAGACACTAGGAAACATTTTTTGCATGCTGCCATGGCTGCGCGGTAGCGTGCACGCGAGCGCAGCATCGTCTTGCGACCACAGTCGCCCTGTTCCGGCCGGTGCAGGGCAGCCCGCCCACTTTCGTACGCGTTCGGCAACGCTGAGGCCACCGGGCAGCCCCACAGTCTCTACTCATGACACGATGGCTCAGCAGCTTCCTCTTGGTCGGGACCGCATGCGGCTACGAACTCGTCCCTGCGGATCTGGAGAAACCGGTGCCGCCCTTCGTCAGCGACATCGAGAGCCATAAGCTCGAGCTGCCGTTCACGACGAGTGCAAGTGAGTCGCGGCGCTGCGTGCATGCCTTCACAGCCCGCGGGAGGAGGCACAAGGGCGGTAGGATTGACCCCGGTGCGTACGACGGCATCGCGGGCAACCGCCAGAACGCTAGGAGTTCGCACAACGAGGACCGCTTCGCGATTCGCCTTTTTGGCGGAGCTGGCAACTGGACTTCCAGCCGGACGTTCCTTGAGATCGGAGCTTTTGATGGCGTCACCGAATCAAACACAATCATCATGGAGCGGTGCCTTGGTTGGCGCGGCGTCTTGGTCGAGCCGAATCCCCGCGCCTTCGACGCTCTCAAGGCTGCAGGTCGGACGCACTCGACGCTGGTTCACGCTTCTCCAATGTGCGAGACTGAGAGTAAGGTTCCTATGAGTCCGCTCCCGTTCACGTCGGCCAGGACAGACCCGGAGCCAGGGGCGCCGCACGGCGCCGTACCTGTGCCCTGTGTATCGCTCACGGACATCCTGCTGAAAGCTGGACATTCGAAAATAGACTTCTTTTCTTTAGACGTAGAAAACTCGGAGGACCGCGTGCTCGCGACGCTGGATTTGAAAAAGGTCGACGTGGCACTCGTCTTTGCCGAGGCGTATAATAAAGACTGCAGGACGAGGTGCGCCAAGCGGGACCGCGTGCGGGAGTACATGGCGGAGGCCGGCTACGCCCTGAACCCCGGCGGGATCAACGTCCACTTCTCGGACGTGTTCGTGCGGGAGGATCTGATGGGTGCCGCAGAGGCGCGACGACTTCTTTTTAGTGCTGTTGTAAGGTGAGCTTAGAATGTGGCTAGAGCTGCTAGCTAGAGTTCATGAGATCTGCGCAAGATCTCACCTAGACTGGCCGCACACAACGCGACAGTCCTCCAAAATTAGTATTCGTGGGTCCCCGAGCACCATCATCATCCTGCGCATCTCGTTTGGCTGCCCCGCGAGGCTGTGACCAAGCATGCAGCTCCTTCTGCTGTGGGTAGCGGTGCACGCCGCCGCGGCGCTCGTGCACACGACTACTCTGCCCCACAAGACGCGCCTACTCGCGACCACGACGCTCGTCGACCGCGCGCTGGACACGCTCGAGGACGCGACGCTCCATCTCACGCGCCTGTCGGAAGGCGATGCCCAGGACGTCGGCCCGCGAAATGATGACGACGACCGCGCGACGCTCGTCGTCCTCGGCTCGGGCTGGGCCTCGCACGCGCTCATCAAGGTCGTCGACGCGAACAAGTACCGCGTCGTCGTCGTGAGCCCGCGGAACCACTTCGTCTTTACGCCGATGTTGGCCTCGGCCGCCGTCGGTACCGTGGAGTACAGGTCGATGACGGAGAGCGTGCGAGGGGCAAATCCCCTCGTGCAGTTCGTCGAGGGCGCGGCCACGGGCGTGAATCTTGACCAAAGGTACGTGATGGTGCAGCCGGTCCCGTTGGGTGGGGACGCGCCGGCGCCGCAACGCATCAGCTACGACGCCCTTGTGGTAGCCGTCGGCTCGCGAGCGGCCGACGCGAACGTGCCCGGGGCGCGGGAGCGCTGCTTTGCGCTGAAGGATTGCGAGGACGCGCGACGGCTGCGGGAGGCAGTAGGTGAGCGCTTCGAGCGGGCCGCGCGGGCGGGCGATGCGGCGACGGCCCGCGAGCTCACGTTCGCGGTCGTGGGCGGCGGCGCTACCGGTGTGGAATTGGCCGGAGAACTCAGTGACTTTGTCAACGACGTGGGGCGGCTCTACCCGTCGCTGCCGCAAGAAGCGCCGCGCGTCGTCTTGGTGCATAGCGGCGACGAGCTCCTGCCGCAGTTCGACCCGGATTTGCGCATTGAGGCGCTCCGGGCCTTGGAGCGGCGTGGTGTCCTCGTGCGGTTGGGGCGGCGCGTCCAGCGCGTCGACGAGGAAGCGTTACGGCTCGACGACGGCTCGGACGTGCCGTGTGCGCTGTGCGCGTGGTACGTTTCTGAGTCCGAAACGACCCATACGCCATCGCAGCGACGCGTCGACACGCAGGTGCGCCGGCACGGCACCTGTGCCCTTCACCGAATCGCTCCCGGTGCCTGTCGGGGACGACGGTCGACCCTTTGTCGACGGTTGGTTGCGGGTGGCGGGATCCCCGCCAGGCACTGTCTACGGTCTGGGCGACGCATTCTGCTGTATACCCAACGGCGAGAGCGAGCCCGTTCCGCAGACCGCCCAGGTCGCGGGCCGTGCGGAATCAAATTTCAGGCGCCCCACGACGCGATGTTGTCTCCATTTCCACACAGGTCGCCGGCCAGCAGGGTGCGTACGTCGCTCGTCTGCTCAATCGCGGCTACGACTGCGTCCGAACGCCGCCTCGGCTACCAGCCGAGACTCGGACGCCGGTCGCCAACTGGCTCCGGTTGCGGGGCGCGGAGGAGGCGTCGGAGTTTTCGTTTCTGAACCTAGGGCTCCTCGCGTACGTCGGAGGTGGAGAAGCCTTGTCCCAGGTCCAGGTCGGAGACGCCCGAGTCGGCGCGTGGGCGGGCTCCGCGGCCTTCCTGTTGTGGAGGTCCGTCTACATTGTGAAGCAGGTCGCGACGCGGAACCGCGTGCTCGTCACGTTCGACTGGGTCAAGACGGCCCTTTTCGGTCGGGATATCACTCGGCTTTGATGATATGTGTAAGATCTTTTTGTACGACTACATGCACACAGAGTTACAAAGCAACGGCCTCCGACCGCGTCCGCGCCGCGACCGCGATGCGTGCGTCGATGACCCGCCGCGTGCACGCGTCGAGGATGTCGTGGACGGCCTCGAGCTGCGACGGGCTCAGGTCCTCCGACGGCAGGAGCAGGTGCTCGGCCCGCAGCGCCAGCGCCGGCGCCGCGGGGAAGAGCGCCGCGAAGAGCTCGTTGACGTCGCGCGGCGGCGGCGGCGGTGACGGTTCCGGTAGCGGCGCGGGCTCGGGCGCAGCAGCCCCGCGCCGGCGCACGACGGTGGACCACGGTGTGGTGTCGTCAGCGAGCGACGCCGCGCGAGCTCGTGCTGTAAGTGCCGGGAGCTCGTGCTGGTGGAAGTGGCGAGCCCGATCCACCGCCGCCGCCATTTCGCCAGACGCCGCGCCCGACGTCTCCGAGCCCGAGCCCGAGTCCGACGAAGGCGCCACCACCGGCGAGGCGGCCCGCGGCGCCGGCTTGCGACGCCGTCCCTTCTTCTTCGGCGCGGGCGCCTGGGTTTCGGGCTCGGCGCAGAGCGCCTCGGCGACCGCCGCGGCCGCGGCTTCCTTCTTGCGCATGAAATCCTCGAGGACGCCCCGCGCCCGCGCGTCCTTTGGTAACCGGTCGCCCGGCGTCTTTCCCTTTGAATCGCGCGCGAAGGGGTCCGCGCCGTTGTCGAGCAGCACGTGGACGCACCGCTCCCAGCCGTCCATGGGTCTCTCACTCTCGGCGAGCGTCGCGCATTTGCCGCACGCGTAGTGGAGCGCCGTGCTGCCGTCTGACGTAGGAGAATTTACGTCGGAGCCGTTGCGCACGAGCGCCGAGACGGCCAGAGCATTGCCGCCGACGGCCGCGAAGTGGAGCGGCGTCTGCTTTTGCGCGTTGACGGCCTTGACGGCGGATTTGTCGAGGTCGAGGATCACGTGCAATATGTCGTGGCCGCCCATCGCAGCGAGATGCGCCGGCGACGCGCCCGATGCGGTCTTGCACCGATAGATCGCGCCGGCGTCGACGGCCGTTCTTAATCCTTCGATCCAGCCCGTTTCCGCGCACCGCAGCACCGCGAGCGAGCCGAGCTCGCGCGTGTCATCTTTGCTGACCGCGTCGCGCAGCGCTGCTTCATCTTTCGCTCGCACGGCGTCGTCCACTCGCTTTGCGTCAGCCTCGGAGGCTGCGCTGGGCATTTTGCAGGAAGGCAGTCAGCGCCGCGGCGATGGTCTCGTGCAGTAGTAGTCTCTGTGATACCTGCCGCCTCGTGTCCGCGTCCGCCAGGCGGCGTGCAAGCTCACAGCCAGCCTTTGTGCAGGTGGTGCAGCGGCGTACAGAGCCAGCGGCGGGACGCACTGGTCACAGCGCGTTAGGTAGCGAGCGTTGAGGTCCCGTGCGAGTCCTGCGCCGCTCGGGGGATCTCTACGGCGCACACTAAGCCTACAATTGGTCATTTGACCTTGTGCACTGCGGCAAACCTAGCGCTTGCAAACGCGCTCAAACGCGCAGCATTGATCATGCCGCGCAGCAGTCGCTTGCTTCTGACTCTGAAAACCGCCGCCGCGCTGCTCCCGAGACGTACGCAGCGCCGCACGCTGTTTTACGGATGGGGAGGCTTCCAAGGGGAAGGAGCATCCGCACTGGCCGACGCCGTCAAGGCGACGGACGTACGCGTCGCATACTTGCGACACGGAAACACTGAACCCAACGAAGTCGATTTTGACCGAACGCTGACAAAGCAGGGCCGGTGGCAGGCGGTCGCCGCGGCGAAGTCGTATGGATTGTCATTGCGGCCGTTCCTGCCCACGGCGTTGAGCAGCGAAGCGCCTCGAGCAGTCGAGACGGCCCAAATCTTCCTGGAGGACGCCGGTCGCGACGTCGAACTCGTCACGGACCGGAGCCTCTACGACGGCACCATGCAACCGGAGGGGTCCGCGGTCTTCCGGGAGATCGGCTACGCGCCGCTTGATTTTTATTTGAAGGACGGGCGGGCCAACGCGGTCCTGGGCGACTACGCCGAAAACGCGGCGGCGCGCGTCGCGGCGACGCTGGCGGGCTTCGGCCAATGCTCTCGTAGGCGGACGCTGGTCGTCGTCGGCCACGTGCTGGCTCGGTGTCGACGTCATGTGGGGTCGCCTCGATGGCGTCGAGGTCACCGGTTCCGTCCACACAGGCCATCTACCTCCCGGCCGCGGCCCTCTTCGCGGCGGAGGCGCTGGGCTGCGATCAGAAGGGCCGCTCCCAGATTTTAGGATGCGACACCCAAGAAGCGGAAGGATACTTGGTCGAGCCCGACGGCTCCGTGTCGCTGTTGCGGCGGCCGCGATAGGTTTTACTTTGACGGCCGCGCCGCACGTCGCCGCGACGCCATCTATGGCGTGGAGGTTTCTATAGGTTTTAATTATTGTGCTTAGAAGTGTCGACACCCCTTGCTATAAAGGCCCAACCGTGCTGTTCGCGTACTCGAAGAAGCACTCGTAGTCCAGGAGCACCTGCTCCCGGTACTCCTTGGCCACGCGCGCGACGGAGTCGGCCCACGTCATGCGCGCGTACGACGTCCCTAAAGCGGCGTCGATCACTTCCTTGAAGTGCGCCGGCGCCTTGCCCACCGACGCGCGCACATGAGACGTGGCCGTCGCCGCCGCGATCTGTTCCACGTACTCGGCGAAGTCTTGATAGGTATCTAATTCATCTAAGTCGAAGGACGCCTTGTACGGCGACCGCTCCCTCACGACGAAATCTCGCTCGTCGATCTTGGCCCAGCCCGCGTAGGGGTCCGTGAGTGACGTAATGGCTCTCTGGGCTTTGACCGCTCTAGCAGCTTGATTTTTGAAGAGGTGGTCAAACCAGGCCGCATCACCAGTCTTACCAGACGTCGCCTCGAAGGCGTCCCGGGCCGCTGGGCTCGGTTCTTCCTTCACATCCAAGATGACCGCTCGTCTCGAGTGCTTATCTTCCTCCGCAGCTCTATCGTCACTCGGCACATCATACGCATCGTCGTCGGCCGCCGCCGGGCGCTCCTCGCCCGCTAAGAGGACGTAGAATCGGTCCACGCCGAAGGAGCCGATGCCCGACCCGACTCTTCTTGCTACATCTAAAACTTTGAATGAAGCAGGACTGTATTCAAGAGCGTGCCACGCGACCTTGGGCAGCGTCGCCGGGTAGCCCTCCTTCGCGAAGCCTTCTCGGATTTTAGTTTCGATGTCCTCGGGAAGTTCTTCCAGAGACGTATCTTTCGACTTGACGAATTTCAATCCACTGGAAGTTCTTTCAGTAAATTTGATGACGGCCTTGTCCTCGTCTTTTTCTTGCATCTTCTTCAGGAATTTATGCAACGCGGTATCTTTCGGCGTCGTACTCGCCTTCACTTCAAACAATTCAGCATCCTCGTTGCCCACGTAGCCCTTGACGACCTCGACGTACGCTTCGCAGAAGGTCTCCACCGCACTCTCGGCCTTCGCTTCCGTGAGGCCGTTGGTCAGGGCGTGGTTGTAGATGGAAACGGCCACCCTCCAGACGTCGACCTGGAAGTCGTAGATGACCTGCGCGGCGTTGGTGTTTCGAGGCGCTCTCGGTGACGCCATCGACGCGGTCCGAATCGGCCCAAAATCGAAGAAGAGACCAACCACTTCATTGTGAGATGGACACGAGTCGCGTCGATGGCGTAATAAGACACGGGACACATACCGCCTCGTCAAAATCGTTCATCCCGTAGACCACGTCCCCATCCCTAGCATGAAACGCTCCGAAGTTCGACAGGTGCTGGTCGCCGGTCACCCAGGTCCAGGTCGACGTCCTTTGTAAAGGCGAGCCGTCCTTCAGAGGGTCCGCCAATCGCAACAGGTCAAACTCGCCCCACCCGCCATTGACAAAGTCGTGCCAGAACAAGTCCGCGGTCGCTCGATAAAACGAATTCGCGTCCTTGCCCTGGGCCTTGTACTTCGTGTGGAGGTCGTCCTTTGATAATTTGCTGTCTTTGTCTGCGTAATGATTTGAGATCCAATCACACCGTTTCTTCGCCTCCGGGGCGGCCCAGGTGTCTCCCGTCAACACATCCTTCTGCAAGGCTTCGGCGGCTTTGGGGTCCTCGATCGCGCCTCGGAGGGCGTCGGGCACGTTGAACGCGAGAGCGGCCACGAGCATGAGCGCGCCGGCTCCCGTTATGGCGAGGAGCGCCTTGCGGCGGCGGCTCGGCGTGCTGCCGTCTATCGTTGAATAGGCTTGCTGGCGGGGCATGTTTTGACTGGATTCGCTCGAAAGCGCTCGAAAGCGCTGCAACAGATTTGGATGGCTTTGGCAGAGCTTGTTTTGAAAGCTCGGTGTAGCGACCGCTGCGCGACTGCTGGATCTGCTGGACCCTCGAGTGGTTCGAAAGAGACCGCGGCGTCCGAGATCGAAGCTCAGGCAGCGCACGATGGCAGCTAAGCGTGCAAATCCGCGCGCGCCCGCGTGCTCTAGAGCTTTTATGCGCTAGCTGAGTTCATATACTTACTACGGAGGGATAATGTGGAAGGCGCATCTAGCACATCATGTCCCACTCGTAGAGCGCGAAGAACGCGTCGTTCCAGGGCCACTTGGCTTCAAGCATGTCCCCACCGGGCCCGTAATACGACATCACCACATTGTCGCTGGGAGCATCATATCTAAAGATGCGCTCGCCCCGATGATCCCAGTTCACGTGCTCGGGGTCCGCCGACTCGAGCCAGTTCAGCAGTCTCGCCCGTACCGTCTCGCCGACGTCGCACTCCTCCTCGCCGACGCAGACGCTCTTGAGCTCCGGTAACGAGCAGCTGAAAGCGTCTCCATCGGACGGGCGGTTGATCCCCAAACTATCAAACGCCTCCGTGGCCATGTCGGCGTCGGCGACGGCGGCCGTGGCTCGCCGCGGCGGCGGCGCGTACTTGCGGCCGTTTCGCGGGCGCGCTTGGGCGATGGCGTTTACGCCGCTTCGTGACAGGTGCCAGTCGGACATCACGGGCGCCGCGCGGTGGAGCGATCGCTGCAGCCCTGCTGCAAGCGGTGCAGTGATTGCTGCCAGGAGGACGCGCCTGCTGCCGTTTCTTGCCGGGCGAATGTTAGCTTGAAAACGTGGCCTGCAGGACAGCTTTTGCTGCGCTGAAACGCGACGCGCGCTGTGCTTTACCTAATTCTGGGTATCTGCGCTCAGACAGAAGATCGAGGTCATGTGATGCTCGCAAATCGCAGCCATCCCGGCGGATGGCGTCCTGCAGTGCGCTTACCTCGGTTCATCGGACGCCTTCGCTAGGCCACGAAAACCCGACATTCTCTCTCACTTGCTGGGCATCTCAGCCAGGCGCGCGCGCATACTGGCCCATTCATGCGCTGCGCATCGGTGTTGACATATGCACATATGCATTGACGCATATCTCCACGCGAATCCAGCTATAACACGTCGCACCACTCAGCCTAGCCGCAGCCGACAGCCTGCATTGGAGCAGCGCGCATACTCGTAGCCGCGCGGGAGCGTAGGCGCCAGCAGCACAGCAAAAATGCAACCACCAAATGAAAAACAGATCCCAGCAGCCGCCTTCACAGAAACAAAACGCCTCGCCGAGAACGCCCGCAACGTCGTATCACTCGGACACATAAATGACAAGGTGGTCGTCCTCAAACGAGTGAGAGCAGCAACGGCGAATCCCGACCGCTGCCCGGCGTCGCGCCGCTTCGACGCGGAGCGGCGCTACGCGTGGGCGCTCTCGGAGGACTCGGACTTTGTCTTGCGACCCATCTACACCATCGTGGAGGCGCCGGTGATGGCCATGGTCATGCCCTACTGCGTCCACGGGTCCCTCGACCTCCTCTGCCGCCGCCCGCTGTCCTACGTGTTTTCCCTGCTACTGATGACAGACGCAGCGAAAGGCGTCGCCCACGCGCACGCGCTAGGTGTCGTACTGCGAGACGTCAAGCCGGGCAACTGCCTCGTGGGCGCCGACGGCGTCGCGCGGCTCGCGGACTTCGAGCTTGTGCGGCACCAGTGCCGAAATCACGACATCGATGGCATGGAGGCTGACGATCACTCACCGGTCGACGTCCGCACAGGCCGGCACGCCGGACGAGTTGCGGAGACCGGCGCCGCGCTACGGCGGCGGGCCCGCCGGGAAGCCGCGAAAAACTTTTGAAGGCACGCCGGAATACGTCGCGCCCGAACTCCTGGAGGCCTACGACGCGGCGCCGGCGCGCAATTCATCGGCTGATCCGATGCGGGCGGCCGCGACCTTCGCGTCGGACGTCTACTCTCTGGCGGTGCTGGCGAACGAGGTCGCGTCTGGAAAAGCGCCGTACGAGGGCGCCGAGCGGCCGGACGCGCAACTGCAGACGGTTATAGAGACGACCTATACGACGCCCGCGCTCTGCCGCGCCGTCGTCGCGGGCCGGCGGCCCGACCTGGCCGACCCGTGTGGCCGATCCGTGTTCCCGCAGCTAGTTGAAAGCGCTTGGGCCGCCGACGCGGCCGCGCGGCCGACGGCCAGGAGCTTCGCGGAGAGCCTCGTCGACTTGGGCGAGGCGCACTACGGTAACTGCTTAGGCGAGGAGATCCACTTCCTGAAGGGGGCCTTCGAGCCGACGTGGCGCCGGAAACACCTCGACGTGCTCTTCCTCGTACCAGAACGCCTAGGCCACGAACTGCCGCCGCCGCCGCCGCCACCACTACCCGAGCTCTCAGCCGCGCAGATCGCCCGCCTCGACGCCCTCGGCCGCGCGCGGTCCGGCGGTCCGCGCCGCCGCGGCCACGGTGTGGAACTCGCGCCGGGCCCCCGGGAAAGCATGGAAGACACCGCAGCGGCGGCGGAGTGGGGCGCGTCGGCGTGCTATGTTGTTGTCGACGGCCACGGCGGCGCCGAGGCGGCCGAGGTCGTCGTGGACCTGCTCCCGCGATTGATCGGCGCGGAGCTGCTCGCTGGCGGGACGGACGACGCCGCGGTGCGCGCCGCGCTACATAGAGCCTTTCTCCGCGGCGACGAGGCGTGCCGCCCGGCCAAAGGCGGCGCGTGCGTTGTTGTGGCGCTGCTTCTAGGCGACGATTTGTTTGTGTCATCTGCTGGAGACTGCCGCGCGATCCTCGATAGAGACGGCGACGAGACCTGGACGTGGTCCCGTGCCTGCCCGGCGTCGCCCGATGCGGCGCAAGGCCCGTTCGCCGGCGGCGTCGTCGCGCTCTCGCGGGACCACCGCCCGTCGGATGCGGCTGAAGCAGTTTGCGTGACCGCCGTCGGTGGCCGCGTGTTTACGCTACCTGGCGAAGCAGAACCGCGCGTCGCTCATCGGAGCGGAAAAGGCGGCGTTCGCATAACGCGGGCGCTCGGTGACGCTGACTACCCGGGCGTGATCCCCGATCCACACATCGTGGGCCCGGTCCGCCTGTTGGGCCGCGACGCGACGCTCACGCTCGTCACTGACGGCGTCTCGGACCGGCTCTCCGACGACGCCGTCGCCCAGATCCTCCGCGATACGTGTCCAGAACCGCACCTGGGGCCGAAGGCGCTGCTTGTTGCAGCCTTGGACGCCGGCGCCGATGATAACGTGTGCGCGCTCGTCGTCTACTTGAACCGCCATCCCTGAGGACTGTTCTGTTTGTCTAAATTCTCTTGTTACACCACACCACGCCATCGCCGCGACGACTACCTAGACCGCCACGCCGGGTCCACCGGCGCGTCCAGCCGCTCGATCATGTCGGCGAGCGCGCGCAGCCCCGCCTTCGCCTGCTCGGGCGTCGCGTTCTCGAAGGCCTCGGCCGTCGGGAAGCCGAGCTGTCGCGCCTCCTCGCCGCCGGGCCGAAAGTGGTTCTCGAGGCCCTTGTAGTCCTCTACACTTGCAGGGGGCGCGGCCGCCTTGGGCAGGACGCACTCCATTTGTTTATCGTGTGTGAAGTATTTCAGGTGCTCGAGGACCGTGTCCTGCACCAACACCTCGTGCTCGAAGGTCGGTCGGAGCATCGTGTTCGCCCAGACGCGTTCCACCAACCGATCGTAATCATCAACAAACACCACGCCGGTCCCCGGCGCCGCCAATTCAGCCGCGGCCGCGAGCGGCGCCATGCGCCCCGGGCACAGGTCGTTGCAGCCGCAGGGGCCATCCACAACGACCACGTCGAAGGACTGTCTCTCTTCGTTGATCTGGTCCAGGACGCGTTGGGCCAATTCCGGCCCCCGGCCGAGCCACTCGGCCCAGTGGGCGCGATGCGTATTGTAAGTGACGTCCTTGACGACGCATGAATCTTCAGGCAGGTCCTGAGCCATCAAATACTCGGACAGGTCCTTTCGAACCAAAGCCGCCCACTCAGGTGAGTCTTCCACGAAGACCGCGCGACCCCGTTGACCGGTCGTCGCCGCGGCGCAGACCATCCTCGAGTCGCGCCCGGCGCCGAACACCAGAACCCGACGCGTAGGAACCCAGGACCGCCGTATGGCCGCCGCGACGGCGAGCTGCGCGCCCACGGCCAGTTGCGTCCCGTTCGCATATTGCGACGCGATGAACGACGCCACGCCATTTTCAACATCTAAACTCGGTTTCAATTCTTCGGCAACTCGCTCCTCGCACTCCTCGTTTTTCACAAGTTTATTTTGGCGCCACGCCATGGGATTACCTTCTTGCAGCGCCCTTGCGACGCGCTCGTGCGCTTCCTTGTCGTCCGATATTTTTTCACAGAAGCGCGCCGCCGCCTGGCGCGCCGTCTCGTGCGACCAGCGCACCGCGTGGACCGTCCGGAAGCCCGTGGGCTTGCCGAGGATGATGTCCGTCGTCGCGACGGGGGCTACGTCTTGTTTTGGTATGTCTGCGCATTTGTCTTGCGCAACTGCGGCTGCCGTGCAGAGGAGGAGGAGGCGCATTATGGCTGCCCTTTCGCGTCGGCTGCGTCCCTTGCGTTGTGCTGGCTTTTAGGGCTGCCCTTCGCTGCTGGCTTTACGGCCCTTTCTCGTCGTCTGCGTCCTCTACGAGGTCCCAGAGTTCACGAAAGGCTATGCCTTGCTTCGCTCACGACGTGTATACGGCGTACGGTGGGGCTGGAGCCGATTTTTCCGGTGATGCTAGTGTCTTTGTGGCGCTAGCTAGGCTGTCGTGCGAAAAACACGGGCCGCGGCCCCCAGCTGGACTAATAGCTTGCTAAATCAGCACTATACCTCACGAATAGCTCCAACTTTGCAGCAGTCAAGACCTACACGTCGCAGAGCGTGCACAGCCTGCACGACTGCAAAGAAGGATGCTGCCCACACCCAGCCGCCTGCTGTTCGGAGCCATAATTGTGCACGGCTTCGCGCCACCAGTGCCACACGTCGCCCGTCGAAGCGTCTCGCGCCATTTTGACGCTGCAAGTGCGGCCGCCGACATCCTCGCGGACCCGACGGCGCGCTTCGAGGCGGCGACGGTCGTCCTGCTCGCGAGCTTCGCGTCGGCAGGCAGTGCTGAAGTCTAAAAGTTCATTCCACGCCATCGACGCGAAACATCGACGCGAAATCGTCTCGACATGTGGCTCACTCGGTTGATGTCCTCACAGGTCGAAGGTCGGACAAAGCCCCTTAAAACGCGAGAAGAAGCACGTGAAACCAAAGGACGTGTCGTCCGCCGACTGGCGCAAGGGCGAAGTCGCGCGCTGGACCCTGGCAAGCCTGTCGAATGACGCCGCCGACGCGACGTTTGCCATAGCATTCCTACAAGCCTGGGCGGAACGGACCTGCGAGGTCGGGGTCTTGCGGAGCCGTGCGCGATGTGCCGCGACGGACGAGGGCGTGCGGCTGCTGTGGGTCTCGCGGGGGCCCGGTTATTTATCGCAAGCCGAGGAGCGGCGCCTCGAGGCGGCGTTCGACAAATTATCTCCGGAGAAGCGCGAGGTCGAGCGGGCGCGGTCGAGCTACACCTACGGCGCGCGCCGCGCGAAGGCGGGCGTCGGCGGCGTGGACCTGACCGTCGGGCTGGGCGCCGAACACCCCGTCCTGGCGATGCGGCGCTGCGGCTACGCGGAGAACGAGCCGGTCAAGGAGGGCTCCGAGCGCTCGGCGACGGCGGCGCTGTCGCGCGACCTTAAGTGCGCGTTTGGCGCCGAGCGCGATACGACGACGCGGGGCTAAGAGTGTGCGAACTTATTTTAGTGCCTCCGAACCGCCTTCGCTTGCCGATTGTTAGGAGCTAGGACTAGTGGGCGGACCGCAACTGAACCGCCCCGCACCCAAGAATCCCATCTGATGCCAGCTTGCTGCCGTTCGGCGCTGTTCATGGAAGCCAAATTTTGCACCCCTGCAGCGGCGCCCGTGGTAGGGGCAGCCTGACAACTCGACGAAGAATACTGCTCGCTGCGCTGCAGTACTTTGCGCATTAACTTCCATTTGGGTGCGAGGCTAGCATCATATCGGTACCGCGACCCCACGGCGGCACAGGAGCGGGATTAACAGGTGATTCCACCCGCGACGATGCGCCGCCACGCCGCGGCCATGCTGCTCCTCATGCACGAAGCCCAGGCCGGCTGCGAGGGCAACTGCGCGGCCCCGATCAATGTGACGTGCGGCTCCGTCTTAGTGGTGGGAGACAGCACAACTGACGAGTACATGCCCGAGCTGCGCGCCCTGCTGGCGAATCTGGGCGTGGGCCATATATATATAGCCCACTCCGCGTCTGATGGTGAATGCGGCTCGAGTTTTGGATTAAAGAGCTGCATTGAGCCTTACCTCCAATATCATTGGTCGGTCATTGTTATAGGATGGGCGCATAGAGATATTAAACCGAATAGTTACGGCGTCGTGACGGTGTCCGAGTACCGGAATAATTTGTGGGAGACGTATACATCACTAAAAGGGAGCCTGGCGCCGGGCGGCTCCATGGTGTTTATGACGGCCGTGCCGGTCGGCGCGTCCTACGAGCAAAGAGATAATGAGGACGCGAAGGAACTCAATGACGAGGCCCTGCGACTCTTTGAACATGAGGACATGACGATTGTTGATCATTACGATAGGATCGTGGAGACGTGCCGGCGCGACCCCGGCTTATCTTGTTACCCCGAGACCTGCGACTGCGCGCGGCTTCAAAGTGATGGCGTCCACGGTACGAGTGAAGGGCGCTGGCACAAGGCCGTCGCGGTCGCGGACGCCGTCGTCTCACATTACGTGCCGACCGATTTTAGTGATGACTGCTCGCCGGCCGTGACGAACCCAAAAATCTACGACGACCGGCCGGGCGGCGAGCTGGCCCTGGGGAGTCGCCTGGTGCTCTGCCTCGCCGCGATCGGCGCGTTGATCGTGCTGAACGCGTGCCTCGTCGTCGCGCTGTGTCGCCGCCGCCGGAAGGCGTCCGAAGGAGTCACGCCGACCGTGCGGCCGACGTCGCCTAGCCTCTGAGCTAATGTGTGTTCGTAGTTACCCCGTCTTAACGCACCGCGTCCGCGTGCACGCGGCGGAGCACTGTTCCAGGAGCGTGCCCGCCGAGCATTTCTCAAGATCGTCCGAGATGCATAGCGGCTCGAGGTACCGCCCGACCCGCCCGTACCAGTCCGTCGCGCGTTTCTTCAACCGCGCGGTCACGAAGACCGAGTCGAGGGCGACGCAGAAGACGCGCGCGAAGCCGCGCGCCTCGAGAAAAGCAGTGAGCTCGGCCGAGGCCGTCTCGACCGTGAGCACGTCGATTGTGGTTGTGTTCCAGTCAACCTGTGTGGAAATCAACCCCATCGAGCCGACGCAGCCCCAGGAGCAACGTGTAGACGAGCTCCGATTTGATTTCCACACCGCACCCGACGCCCCTCAGCGCGTCGAGCTCGCCGCCCTCGACGTCGAGCGACAGGTACGTGATCGCGCGCATTTTATGGTGCGCGAGCAGCGTCGAGAGGGGCTCGCATGTTAATTTCAAGGTCTTCTTGGCCCCGCCCGAGGACGCGATGCGCCCCTTGCCGCCGGCCAGCGCGAACTCGACCTCGCGCGTCTCGGCCGTGACGCAGGTTTTGGCAAGCGCGCAGCGGCGGTAGGCCCCGAAGCCGGGGTGATACTTGGGATTTGGCTCGACGCAGAGGCCGTGCCATCCTAACAACTGTTCCAAGGCGTACGTGTTCGAGTTGCGGATCGCGTCGTTCGCCGCCAGATCGACGAAGGTCCCACGGACTGCCGTCGTGGTCGCGTTCAGCAGCGAGGCGACGACGCGGTCCTGGCCGAACTGGCCGCACCACTTTTGTTGGACGACGGTTCCTATATTCCGCGCCATCTCATCCTTGGTAACCGCGGGGTGGAAGCGCCCGCAGTGGTCCTTTTCGTTGTACCGGAAGTGCGTCGCGGGCTGCCCCTGCTTGTGCGGTTCTATTAAATATATCAGTAAGAGCAAAGCGGCGGCGGCGAGGACCGGTGCGGCGCGCAGGGGCTGCCTGCCATTAGTTAGTGGTTCGTGCCGCATCGATCGATGCCTGTCTCGCCCTGCAATTCTGATGATGTCTTCTGCTTAAATGCCCGCTGCCCCTCTCGAGGCTTTGCTCCCCGAATGCCTTGCGGTGCCCACACGCTGCCCTAGGCGATTCGTTGCCGCAAACGCCAGCAGCAGCCACGCAAGCAGCCCCAAGAACAAACGATTGCTGCTTGTATGGCAGCTATGGCAGCCCCGCGGCCCCAGAGCTAGCATTCGGCTGTGCAATGTCAATGCTAGTATCTTACAGGCCGCTAGCGCGAATTTCCTAGCTGCGACGCCATCGCCGCGACAGTCGTGATTCATTAGTCTCCTACACAACGCGCCTACTTCAGGAGGAACTCGCGCACCGCGTCCAGCTTGTCTTCGCGCGCCGAGTACGCCAAGAACGTACACGCGCATGGCGCGTGGCTCTCAAACGAGAAGAACTTGCCAGCTGTGTCGATGGGCGCGACCTGCTGCGTGTCGTCTCCGGTGGAACCCATCGTCTTCGCCGTTTTATGAAGGGTCTCGATTTCTGAGGCAAGCGTGAGCTTAATTCGCGCCGGCGTCTTGGCACCTGGTCTATCCTTCTTGTTGCACAGGATGAGTAAGGACGGGCGACTGTCTTGACAAAATATTTCGTACAACAACTCGGCGGCCGCCTTCGCTTGTCGCGTCGCGTCCGCGGCGTCGACCATGAAGACGATCTTCGTGGCGCGCTTGAGTTCCTTTGTTACTTCGTTGCGTAATCGTCGGTGGCCGGGCACGTCGACGAGCAGTTTGTTGTCCACGATGCCCTCGTCACTTTTCATGGAGGCCACAGTCTCCTCGATCTCGTTATTCACGAGGCGGTGGAATAATAAGGTTTTGCCCGCATTTGAAGGGCCCAGTAGCAAAGCAGCCGGTTGCTTCTTCTTGCTGCCGCCGCCTAGTAAAAGTGCGAGTGCGGCGAGCGCGGCGGCGCCGCCGACTGCTAGTGGTATCGGGTTCGACGCCGGCTCCTCCTCCTTCTTCGGTGGTTGCGGTACTTCCGGCTCGGCGGGCTCCGGCGCCGCGTCGGCGCTCTCCGCTGCTTGCAGTGGCTCATCAGCCACAGCTTGCTGTTCTTGCGCAACCGCACGCGAAGCGCTGAGCGCTGCGCATATTAAGAATAGGAGGCGAGGCAGCATCTTGAAATCGCTCAGCCGTGCGTGCGCGTCGCACGGTCTCCCAAAATTGAGCTGTGCAACTCGATGGGAGAGCAGCCTCTCCAGCCAGGGCAAAAGCGACAGCAGCGCTCGCGACTTTTGGGCACAATTCAAGCTGTGCACGAGTCACACCGATCGCTTTATAAGAGCTGCCGCAATAACCGTTTACTCTCAGACGCGCAAGGCGGCTGCACACAGCAGATGATGCGGTATGCTATGCTAAGGAGTGGGAGTTAACCCCGCGCGCGGTAAGGAAAAGTGAGCGCCGGCATGGATGAGGTTGCGCAGACGTTAAACCAACCGGGGGTGCTTGCTGGGTACCGCAAGGGCGACCGCGTCGAGCTCCACTCGCTCAAGGGCGCGGCCGAACACAATGGCAAGTGCGGCGCGGTCGTCGGGCGCCAGGGCGAACGGGTGCAGGTGCGGTTGGACGACTCCAAGACGCTGGCATTGAAAGTCGAGAACATCAGGAAGCTTGTTGCGATGCCGGACGCCGGCACGATGCGCAGGGCCTTTGCCGAGCTTTCTGCCGCAGAGAAAAAAGTCAACGCCGCCCTTCCGCCTGGCGCGGGCATGGAGGACCCCTGCGCCTTCTGCGGCGGCGCGCGGCCGCACGGGAAGAACGACGAGTTCCTGCCGTGCTGCGGGGTGAGCGTCTGCTCGGGCTGCAGCCTCGCCGCAGCAAGGCGACCGACGCCGTGCGGCAAATGCGGCAAGACGGTCCCGCAGATGCCGAACGACCTCCTCGATGCCTACGCGCGGCTCGCCGCCGCCGGCCACGAGGGCGCGAGACGGCGGGGCCTGACGCTCGCGGCGATGCTCAAGGTCCCCGAGGCGACGCGGCGCCAGTTCGAGTCAAGCGACGCCCGGAGAGTACGCCCCGAGGGGCTCACGGAGAGCGAGGGAGCCGAGTATGTAGCGAAGTGCCTGAGCGAGGGCCACGCGCCGAACCTCGACACGGCCCGGGCGTTCCGCGACGCGAAGGTCAAGGAGCGGACGGCGGCCGTCGCGGCAGAGGTCGCGAAGGCGCGCGCGGAGGCAGCGGCGCGGGGACCGCCCGAGACGTCGGCGGCGGAGTTGGCGGCGCTGCCGGACGAGCTCTCGGACGTGCAGCGCGAGCTGCTGCGGGAAGCGGCGAGCGCGGACACGTGCGAGGTGTGCGGCCGGGTCGCGAAGGTCCAAGTCTGCACGGCCTGCAAGTGCGTGGCGTACTGCTCCCGCCCGTGCCAGAAGCAGGACTGGTCGAGGCACAAAAACATGTGCAAGGCTCTGCGGGCGATGCGCAAGGTCAAGACGCCGGCGGCGGCGATCGACGACCCCGCGGCCCGCCAGGGCGCCGCGCAGTGCTTTTTCCTGCGCGGCGCCCTGAAGCTCCGGACGAAGAACTATGCCAAGGCGGTCGAGGCGTACGAGAGAGGGCTGGCCCTCGACTCAACCGACGTCGTCGCGACGATGAACCTAGGGCTCGCGCTCCGGAATCTGGGGCGCCACGCGGACGCGAAGCCGTACTTAGTGAAGGCACACGAGCTCGATCGCGATTACGGCCCGGCCTGCCACAACCTAGCGGAGTACATCTACGAAGTCGAGGAAAACGCCGCCCGCGCGCGGCCCCTCTACCAGCGCGCGACGGAGCTCCTGCCGACGTATCCGACGTCCTGGTTTGGCCTCGGTAGTACCTTGTCAACTCTCAAGGACGAGGACGGCGCAGTCGTCGCGTACGAGCGGCTCCTGGAGCTCATGCCGGACAATACCTTCGGCCGGAAAAACATCTGCATGGGCTACTTGCATCTCTTGTGCCGCGCCGTCGACTTTAAGCAGCCGGACGACTTCCGCCGATGCCGGGCCGCGTTCGAGCGGCACCTCGCCGAAGGCCTTCGGCGCGACCCGCGGAATGCCGATTTCCCGAAGCTGCGCATAGCTTTCGACAACGTCTTGAAGATCGCGTCCGACCCTGCTCGCGGCGGCCCTGATGACGCGGTCCGCGCGTACCGCGCGATGCGCGACGCGCAGCGGCGGAAGGCCGACGCCGACGCCCACCTCAGAACGATAAACGAGAAGATTCGGGCCGCCGAGGCGAGGGTGGCGGAGGCGTGCGCCGCGGCGGGCTCAGGAGAAGGCTAACCGTCTCAGCACGCCATCGCCGCGATCGGCGCGAGTGTGTGTGTTCGCGAGAGCGTCGCGGCGGCGATTTTGAGTTTTGTAATCCGAATATTATTAAACAAGAGGCGGTGCGAAGAGGCGTGTGGGCGTTTCTCGCTCACTTCTTCTTCTTGTCCGGGTACTCGTAATAGGAGTTCCGGGGATTCTTCTTGTTCAACCAGATCGTGTAGCCCGTGTCCTTGGAGAAGTAGGGCGTGTACTCGGCCGTCGGATCAACGGATGCCGGCACCGCCGCGCCGTTCACCTCCGCCGCGACGGGCGCGGCTACGCCGTTAACGGCAGCAGGCGGCGGCGCGCCCTCCATGAGCGCCCGCAGCTCGCCGATTTTGGCCTCGAGGTCGGCGCGGCCCGCGACGGTCACGGCGAGCACGTCCAGCGTCTGCAGCGCGATGGGCCGCTTGAGCGCCCAGGCGGCGTCGTCCGCGGGCGCCGCGGCGGGTGCCGCGGCGGCGACGGGCGCCGCGGCCACGGGCGCCGGCGCCGGCGCCGGCGCGGCGGGCGCAGCAACAGGCGCCGCGGCGGCGCCGTTCACGGGGTCCGTGACGCCGGCCTCGAAGTTGTCCATCTGGTGTGTCAGTAATGTCACGTCCGAGGCCGGGTAGGCGACGCACGTGCAGGCGTAGCCGGCCGCGAGCATGTCGTCGTCGATGGTGGACTGGTCGTCGTGCTCGATCTCACCGGTCACGACGCGGCCCTGGCACGACGTGCAGGCGCCAGAACGGCAGGACGCGGGCAGCTCGAAGCCCGCCTCCTCGGCCGCGTCGAGGATGAACTCGTCGTCGGCGCAGGGGAACGTGTTCGTCTCGCCGTCGGGGCCCACGATGGTCACGTCGTAGGTGTCTCGCATCGAAACCGCCCGTCTCTTGAGTGGCCTCAGCGGCGCGAACCCGTGTGTAGCGGGTGCCAAGAAGTATAGAGCGCTTGCCGCTGCGGCGGCGAGCGTTGAAAGTGCGGGCGCCATCGTGCGAGAGGCGCTGGACGCGCTGCGAATCGAGGAATGCGCCGCGGGAGCGTAGAATGCGCTGTGGGCGACACCGGCACTCAGCCCCAGCGCCGGCTCTTTTCACCGGGTAAGCGGCAGCGCGCGTCTTATGCAGTGATAGGAGACCGTTTGAGCCAGCCAACTATGCCTCCTTCGCGTTGGGTGGGGAGCACTGTAGATTGCCCTTGACGGCAAATGCTAGTGGCTTGTTATCAGCTTTCGACGAACCCGCGCGCTGGGCAACTTGCGCGAGTGGTCCGTCGCGGCTTTTTGCAAATTCGTGTCATTCTCGGGGCCACGCCTGCTCATCGGGCAGCGCCAAAGCGCCGTCTCCCCCGCGCGTTTCGCCACGACGCGCGACCCCGTTTGGCTGGGCTAGCGTACCGGGCGAGTGAAGGTCCAAATAAAAACACCAACAATTACGAAGCCCCGTCGCGCGGCTCCCCGCCGGGATACGAGTCCCGGGCGACCGAATAGACCGGCCGCCCCTCCGCGTAGTCGCGCTGCCACCGGGGGACGACCTCCGCCTTCGGTTTCGGTCTAGGCGGCGCCGGCGGCTTCGCCGCCGCCGTCGGCACGCCCCCTTCCCGCCGCTTGCGAAAGACGGTCGCGTCGCGGCCCCTCTGGTAGTCCGCGTGCGTCACCAGCTCCTCGAAGCCGGCCCGTGCGAACGTGGCGATCGCTACTTCGTCGTCGGCGTGCACGGCCGCATAGACCTCGGCGCACTGCTGGTTTCCCGCTAATAATAAAGCGGCCGCTAATCTACATAGCGCGCTGCCCACGCCCTTCCGGCGATGCGACGCTCTTACGACCAGGTGACCGATGGCCCAGGGGCGTCCTTTACCATTACGTGTGCGGTACTCGGACGTCGCTTCCGCGCTCACGAGGCCGACCAGCGTCTTGCCGTCGTAAGCCGCCCACACACTTATTGAACCTGCTTCCAGCTTCTTGAAGTGGGCCTTTGCATCGCTCACGACGTTGTACTGGCTCTTGCCGTGCTCGCGCCGGAACTCGTATAGAGTGTTGGCATCATGCCAAGCGGGCAATTGCCTGTAAGTAATGCCTTCTCGCGTGTAGGAGGGCTGCTTCACGGGCGTGGCGCGGTGCTTGGCATCGCTGCTTGCTTTCGGAGGCGTCGCCGTGCCATCGCTGTCGTCGGGTGGGGCTGCCATTTTGTCTCTCACACTTTGTGAGTTTTGCAAGGCTAGTGGCCGCGGCGTCGGCGGCGTGCTTGGGAAGGCACGAGGCCTTGCCGTTGTTACAGAGCTTGGTGAGGACGGATGTTTTTTTTTAGCTAGTGTCGTGGGCATACTAGCCATCATCGTGACTCTTCCACGGCAACGTCTGCAACGACGCCAGAGCGGCCACCAGACATCAGAGAGCGCTGCATTAAGCTGCAGACGTCCCACGACTGCCACTGAAAGAGAAAACCGCACAACGAGCGCTTAGGAACAAGCAAAGGCAACACCAGCAGCTGCAGCAATATTTCATCCCGCGATGCTCCGACTACTAGCATTAGTCACGGTAACAACCTCATGGACGCCCGCGCGCGTCGCGCCGCAACCACCGCGCGCCGCCGTCAGATTACAAGCAGCGCCGCCGCACCCGAGCCTCGGCAGCCTCACATTGGTAGGAGCGGGCCCGGGCGACCCGGAACTGCTCACGGTCGCAGCGTTACGAGCAATTGCCGATAGCGAAGCCTTGGTGATCTGCGACCGACTCGTGAGCCCCGAGATCCGGGAACTCGTGCGAGGCGAGCTGCGAGTCGCAGGAAAATTACCAGGCTGCGCCGAAAAAGCACAACAACAAATCTACGACTGGTGCCGCGAAGGTCTCACAGAGGGTAGAAGAGTCGTGCGACTGAAAATCGGCGATCCGTTCGTGTTCGGCCGAGGCGGCGAGGAGGTTTTGGAGTTGCGGGAAAGGCTGGGCGTGGAAGCTAGGGTTGTTCCTGGAGTATCCGCCTGCTTAGCAGCACCTCTCGCGGCGGGCGTGCCCGTGACGCACCGGGGGGCCGCGCACCAGACGCTCGTGAGCACGGGTTACGGCCGGGGCAACTCGTCGTCGCCCGAACTGCCTCCCTACGACCCTCGCCGTACGATCGTGCTGCTGATGGCCGTCGGGCGGTTGCGATCGATAGTGGACGACTGCGTCGCGTCGCAAGACTTCCCGCTCGACTGCCCTGCCTTAGTTGTGGAGCAAGCGGCCACGCCGCGCCAGCGCACGGTCCTGGGCGACCTGTCGGACATCGCCGACTTAGCTGAAAAACATGAGATCAAGGCGCCGGCGACTGTGGTATTCGGCGACGCCGTTAGGGCTTTACATCAAGGCGTCGCGCACGGGTTGATCGAGATGCCGGAGCCGACGGGCTTCAGTCCCGTGATAGACGTGCGCCACGCTGGGGTTTCTAGACCAGCGTCGCTGGACGTGTCGGCGACGCTCGCGCAAGCTGCGCCTTGAATGATGGTGCTTGTACATACTATGTCTAAACATACATATAATTACCTTCTCTCGTCGCGGCGATGGCGTCGTTCAGGTGCCGTGCTGGCCTCCCTCCACGCTACCGAGCAAGCGCCGCGGCGACGGCGTCTCAGATCCCCCGCGCGATCTCGACGCCCATGACGACAATTTCAATCGAGATCAAAGCGATGATGATCCACTCCAACGTATTCGACTTGTCCGTCGCCAGCACTTCCAGGAAGAACTTGGAATTTTGCTGGATCAAATTGAGCTTGAACTCGATCTTCCAGAAGCGGTCCCGGATCTCGAATTCGTCTTGTAAGCCCTCCCACACGTCCGCGTACTGCAGGTACTTCCACGCCGTGTTCGAGCGCTCCAGTATACCAATTTTGGCGATGACGTCCGTGAACAGCGTGTTGTTCAGCGCCACCAATCTAAATAAGGATCTTTTTTCGAGTGCGGAGAAGACGCCCGTTCTCTCCACCGAACTATTGAGCCGTGTAAATGCTTCGAGCATCGCGTCCGTCTTCGCCGCGTAGTGATCTAAAGCTACGGACTGCGCGAGCACGGTCGCGATGACCGCCAGATTGTGCCCATCCAACTGCGGCAGTTTTACGGAGTCAAAACCAATTTCCACCTGCTCCCCTTCATTCATTTTGTAGTCCTCGACGGGCTGGAAGCCGTCGGGGATCGTGTCGTTGCAAAAGGGCGCGAAGGCGTCCAAACACCAGTCCCTTAGCTGCTGAGGCACGTTGACGAAGACGACCGCACCATAATTAAACACTACCACATGACCCCTTCGTTCTTCAGTGTTGATCGTCAGCATGACGGAGTCCCGTTCAAAGGTCTGCGTCCTCATATTAAAGTGCTCCTGGAATTTCGACACGTCGATCGTCCTTGCTAAATAGCGCGCGTGGACGGGCACGGCCGGTTGTGGTGGTTGCGTCGTCGTCGCCGCGGTGCTTGACCACCGCCGCGGTAGGATCCGTCGCGCGCCCAGCCTTAAGATGGACACGGCTGGTTGCGGCGGCGGCGTCGCGGTGCTTGACCACAGACGCGGTAGGATTCGTCTCGCGCCTAGCCTTGCATGTAACATCTCACCCACTGCTGCTGCTCTCCCTGGTCAGCGTGCAGGCATTGCTCAAGGTTTGCGGCTCGACTGCGAAGTTCAAGTGCTTCAAAAATGCAATTGTTTCGCGCACAGCAGAGCCTAAATGACAGAGAGCTGGGCTGCAAGCGCTGCTCTCGGCTCTTGCTAGTGTCTTACGGCCGCTAGCTACAGCTTAAGCGCGTCGAGGCTGTACGCGCCGCTGCAAGCCGTGCGGACATATTTGGCCCAATAGTAGTGCTTCGCTACACCCCTGCCTCCACACCTGCGAGTTTCGTAGCACCGCTTTGCGTGCCGCCTTCGTTTGGCACAGTCACTGCCTCGCCGCGCCGCGCGCGCCGAGCAGAAAGCCAAAAAACGACCATGCCCCCGCCGCGCGGCCGCGGCCGCGGCGTCGACAACCGCCCCGCATGGATGACGGCCAACGAAAAGGGCGGCAGCACGGACGACGCGATCAGCGCCATGCTCGGGAGCGCCGCGCGGGCTGCTAAACAGCGCTCGCGGTCGCGGAGCCGGTCGCCGCCGCGGCGCCGGTCGCGCAGCCCGCCGCGGCGGCGCCGGAGCCCGCCGCGCCGCCGGAGCCCGCCGCGCCGCGGCCGCCGGTCGCCGAGCTACTCCTCGTCGCGCAGCCGCAGCCGCAGCCGGAGCTATAGCCGCAGCCGCAGCCCGCGGCGGCGCCGCTCGCCGAGCCCGCGCGGCCGCGGCCGCCGGCGGTCGTACTCGAGCTCGCGCTCGCGGTCGTACTCGTCGCGGAGCCGGAGCTCGAGCCGCAGCCGCTCGTACTCGCGGAGCCGGAGCCGGTCGCGGAGCCGGTCGGCGTCGGCCGGCGCCGCGCGCCGCGCCGTCGTCGCGAAGATGCGCGGCGCCGACGCGGCGGCGGCCCGGCCGGCGTCGAACGCGGCCGCCGCGCCCGCGCCCGAGGACGACTCGGAGGAGGCGCAGATGGCGCGGCTGATGGGCTTCGGCGGCTTCGGCTCGACGAAGGGCAAGGAGGTCGCCGACAACCAGCACGGCGCCGCGCGCGGCGCCGTCAAGAAGAACCAGAACCGGTCCTACCGCCAGTACATGAACCGGCGCGGGGGCTTCAACCGGCCGCTGGAGAACATTAAGTAACGATTCAACTAGTTATACAATTCGGAGACGTCGGTCTTGGACCCCGTCTCGGCCTTGGCGATCGGGCCGCGCCACGCCTTCCAGGAGCGGTACGCGGCGTCGTCGCCGTACTGGACAGCCTGGCGCGCGTCGAGATTCGTCGTCGCGCGGAGCAGTACGAACTGGATTCCAGCGCAGCCGAGGAGCGACGCGAAGGCCGTCGCCGCCGACGCGACGCCCAAATTCATGTGGAGTAGCCCCACGGCCCAGCTCGAGAGCCACAACAACTGCTCGCCCTGGTAGTTTGGATGGCGGAAGAGCACGAAGGGTCCTCCCGTGACGAGTTTTCCGGGGTCCCTTCTCTTGGCGAAGCTCTTGTACGCGTCGCCGACCGCCGCGAGCGCAAAGCCCGCCCAAGCTCCGACACACGCCGTCGCCGCGAGCGCCCCGCGGAGGCCCGCCGGCGCCGCGCCCCGCGCCGACGCGACGACGGGCAGCGACATGAGCCAGTAGAGGAGCCCGCATTGGATGATGAAGGGCGCACGCTTCAGGCGCGAGCCCTGCGGCGCCGAGCGCTCGATCTTCTCGCGCAGCTTGCGGAACTTGGCCACCGACAGCTCCCGCCACAGCAGGAACGCGCAGAGCCGCGCGCCGTAGCAGACGTGCACCAGCGCGTGCGCGCGCGCGATGCCCGTGGGCTCCGCGCGCAGCACGAGCCCCGCCGCGCTCAGAATCGACAGGCCGTAGCCGTACGACACGCCGTATTCGCGCTTGTAGAAGCCGAGACAGGTCGGCACCGCGCACGCTGCCGCGAGTGTTGGGAGCGCCGCGGGCGCGGCGGCGACGGCAACCGGCGCGGCGGCGACGGCGACAGCCCGCCGGCCTGGGAGACGCGCGGATCGCGTCGGCAGCGTCAACGCGAGCGCCGTTGGCGTTGTGAGGACGAGTGACACCACCACGCGGGCCATGGTTGCTCCGACAACTCTGGGAGAGGCCTGATGCTCTCTGTACGAGACCAGCGCGCAGCTGCGCAGGAGCAGACCTTCAGGCTTTCTCAGCTGTCGAGGGGCCACACGAATCCGGATTGACGCTGTCTGTAGCTCCTCGGACGCCCTCTAAAATTGGCTGAGAGCCAAGCTTGCTGGAGGAGCCAAGCTGTCTCAGCTGCCTCAGCGGCAAGCAATGATGGCGCGACGAATCGAGCTGTTGCTGCTGGCACTCGTCTCCGCAAGCGCACTGGTCGCACCGATTCGACGGGCAGTTCCGCGCGCTGCGCTGCGATCAACACCACCTGAGAGTGGTGCTGGCGCCAGCACAGCCAGCTCGGACGCGCCCGCGGGCGGTGACGCTGGTCCTGCGAACGACGCCGCCGCCGCGCCGACGCTCGCGGAAGACGCCGCCGCCGCCGCCACAGACGCCGTCGCGGTCGCAGACGCGGACACCGCGGCGACCGAGCCGGAAACCGCTGATGCCGCGGACGCCGCCGCCACCGCCTCCACAAAATTCCGCGGCGCCGACGCGAACAAGCCCAAGGACTACGAGGATTTTAATCCAGACCAGCCGGACATCGTCCAGAAGTTCGTCAAGCAGCGCGACGACTGGTGGGCCGCGGACTCGCCCTTCCCCGGCGCGCCCGTCGATAAAAAGGGTGGTGATGAGGGCCCCATCGACTCGCTGGCCAAAATCCCCGTGCCCGCCTATTTGTGGTTATTAACGTCCACCGTCGGCGCGATCGCCTTCGTGGGCTGCATCTTCCAGCTCTTCTACAACGTGCCGCCGGCACCGGTGCTCGGCGTGCCGCTCACGGCGGCGATCGGCGTCACGTCGGGCCCCGCGTTTATCCTGCTCTTCCTCGTCGCGATCGCGCGGGGGCAGCGCGAGGCCGACGAGGACGACGCGAAGTACATGTAATACGTTAGTCTTAGTCAGACCCCGAACGAGGCGAAGAAGTCCTCCTCCGGCGGCGGAGGGGGCTCGTCGAACGTCATCAGGTCCGGCGGCTCCGGCGGTCGGACGGCGGGCGCCCACCGCTTCTTCTCGTACTTGTCGACGAGATGCTCGCGCAGCGCCGCGTCGGAGACGTCGGGCGTCAGTCGCGGAGCCGAGTCGCCGAGGAGGGCGATGTTTGCGGCCCTGTTGCCGGGACGCATCGCCTGTAACTCGTCGGGTCCCCACAGATACGTCCCGGTGCAGCCCTTCGGCTTCGAGATGTGCGTGCCCAGCGACCGGTGCACGGACGCGCATCGGAGGCATACGAAGGTCCCATGGTTGACAATGGCCCAAACCGTCGGCGTCGCGGCGCAGTCGGCGCAGCGCGAATTGTCGGGCCGCCACCGGATCCTCTGCAATTCCGCGTGGGCCCTTTTGTCGTTCTTTCGAATGTCGTCGAGCGAATAGTTCGTTCCCAATTTTGACGTCCACATGGTCGCGGGGATCACTCCGTGAAGGAGCGACTCAGGAGGCAGAGCGCGCGGTTGATCGACGGGTTCGTCGAGGACCGAACGCGGGGAACTTTCACCGTTCCGTACCGCTGCTGCAAGGCGACCCGAAAGTGCGGCTGCGCCAGTCGGTGTTGCGCTACCTGTCGGGCCGCGGTGTTGCCCATTCACTGGGGTCGCGGCTTTCTTGGGCGTCGCGGCAACCACGGGCTCGAGGATAGCTGCAGCAGCGAGGTGGATTGGGTTGAACACCCGCTGCATGCAGCGGGAGCGAACAGGAATGAAGCAGCAGCGCGGTCGTCGTCTGCTGTGAGATGCTGTATGCAAAGGGCAGCTCGCAGGAACCGATTGCGATCGTGCGGCAGCAATGATTGTGAGCCTCGCAGCTCGAGATCATTCTTTGTGCGGGGCGCGGCGCAGGTCTCCTCACACCGTAGACTACGTATGCGATACTCCGGACGGCGAAGAAGGACCAGTGCAGGGATGCTGAACACAAAAACTTTGCTTAGCTCCCAAGAATCAGATCCGTCACCGCCGACCGGCGCCGCTTCGGCGGAGGAGGCGGTCGCGGCGGCGCCAGCCGCGCCGCCGCGGTCCGCGCCGCCGCCGCGTTATTCCCCCCGCTCTCCGCGATAGCCTCGAGGCGCCGGCGTAGCGCCCGCCGCGCGTCGACCTCGGCGGCGCCGGTCGCCGGCCCCGGGGCCACCGACGCGAGGACGCCGCAGACCGCGCCGCAGGCAATGTCGAGCGCCTGGAGCGCCGCGGCGCAGCCGGCCGCGCCGTACAGGCCCCCGAGCGCCGCGCCGGCGCCCAGCCTCCGCAGGTCCGCGCATGCGGCCGCGACGCGGAAGGGCGCGCCGCCGCGCCGTACCCTATCAGAATCCTCGCGGCTCGCCGAGACGAAGCGCGCGACGAGCGCCTTGGCCGCGCGGTCGCCCTGGCCCGCGCGCCGCCGGCGCATGATCTCCGCGGCGCGCGCGCTGACGTTACCGCCGCCGTCGCCGACCTGCAGCGCGAGCGCGAGGACGCCCGTCTCCGCCGGGCGCGGCCGCCCGAGGTAGCGCGCCGCCGCCGCCGCCAGATCGGCCGGCGGCGCCGGCTGCGTCCACGCCGGCGCGGGCGGCGTCGGCTCGCGCCACGCGCGCCGCGCGTCCCTCGCCGCGCCGCGGGCCCGCGCGCGCCGCGCCGCCGCCGACGTGCGCCGCCGCCGCCGCGGCGGCGCGGGACTCGGCGCCGCGTTTGCGGCCTCCGCCACGCGCCGCGCGTGGGCCTCGTGGCGCGCCCTGCGGGCCCTGCGCGCCTCACAGGGGGCGCAGAACCACTCGCCCTCCGGGACATCATCTAAACCCGCACAGGCCACGTGCAGCAGCCCCACGCAGTCCTCGCCCTCGCCGTCGCAGATGAGGAGCTCGCCGCCGTAGCCGCAGGCCGCGCAGACGTCCTCGTCTTCGCTCTCGCTCTCGTCGTCGTCGTCGTCGTCGTCCACGGGCGCGATGTCCGTCCGGCTCCCGTCGTCGCCAATGACCGCCGAGAACGCGCCCTTGCAGTAGGGACACAGCGTGTTGATGCGTGCCCATTCCAGCAAACACGACAGGTGGAAGCGGTGGCGGCACGTCTCGGGGCGACCGACCTCGTCATTCAATGCGTCGAGGCAGATGGCGCAGCACTCGTCTTCTTCATTTTCTGCGCCGCCGGTGGTGCTGGCTGCAGCGGCGTCAGCCTGTGGTGCTGCTTGGGGGCTGTCCGACATCACTATTGCTGCAAAGTCGCACTGGACAGCTCCTGGGAGCCCAGCTAGATTGCTACCAGACGCCAGTAGATGATTTTTGGCTAGTTTTTTGCCTGCGGCTTGGACTTTTTGTGCTTGCTAGTGTCTTACTGGACGCTAGCTGCGCTCGACTGACTACGACCGAGCATACATCGATTTCACGGCGTGCACGCTTCATTCGCACCGTCGTGGCAGACTTAGGGTTCATCTGCGTCGCCGTGGGCAGCCCTACTGCATCGCTACACCCTTTGCTGCTCTGCCCAAGGAGTGGTGGCACAGTGGTGGCTGCCCATGCTCAAGCGCATTGATTGCTTCAAACCCTTAACATACATGAGCTGGAGTGCCGTTCTCGTCGCCGCGGTCGCCGCGGCAGTCGATGTCGACCGGAAGCGCTGCGCGGCGCCGGGCCGCTACGAGCCGCGAAACGGCACGGATTTGCTGGGTCGAGCGTTCGACGGACCGTCATTCTTCGGCGAAGGACGGTGGCTCAATAACAAGTACGTCCTGGAGCCGCCCTGCGATTTAAAAAAAGGCGACGCATTCGCGTGCGCCGTCGTCGCGAAGATCCCGCGCAACGGAAGCAGGGCCCGGATATTGACGGTCGGCGACAGCATCAGTATCCGCCAATTCCAGGACTTTAAGCGTCGTGTACAACGCTGCGACGCCGACGTGGCGTTCCTGCGCGCCGACAGATTGCGCGAGCGGGACCTCGCGAAGGGGCAGCAGACGGCGTATCCTGTATGCAAAGCGGACGCGCTCGTCGTGAACACGGGCGCGCACTACCCCGACGTGCGGCCTTTCGCGCAGGATTTGACGAAGTTCCTGCGGTCGCTCAACGAGACCTGTCCGACGAGGCCCGTGACCGTCTTCCGGACGACGCCCGAGGGTAATCCGCTCTGCAACTCGAAGATGGTCGTGCGCGACTGGGAGGCCCAGGTCTGGAGCGTCCTGAACGGGAGCCGGCCGGTGCCGAACGACGCTTTATTGTTCTCGCGCGGGTGGCACTGGGACCTCTTCCAGCGGTACAACGCCGAGGCGGCGCGTTTGGTGGAGGCCTACGACTGGATTAAGCTAGTTGACGTCGCGGCGATGGCGCGCCGCGTACCCGTGGCAAAGTGGGAGCGGCGGCCCGGCAAACCCAAAGATTGCCTCCACGGGAGCCCCGCGGTGCCGTGGTACAATTCAATGATCCTCAACGTCCTTGACGCGGTATTGTAATCATGTGTTGTTAAAGGATACCTCAAACACCACAGGCTGGTGGTCGCTCAGGTAGCCGTCCGTCGCGAAGACGCCGCCGCCCGCGAAGGCCGCGCCGGGCGAGCAGAACGCGTGGTCGATCGTGCGGTCCGGCGCCGGCGACGTCCAGGGCTTGTAGGTCGCGCGGCGTGTTGATGCGTCCCGCCTGTGTATTTTTAGGCTATTTTTTGTTGTTGTGGCGCTCTCGTGTGGCGTCTCGGCGGAGCCCCCCAGACGCCGTCGACGCGAAACGCCATCGACGCGAAGGTAAATAAATGTAGAAACCAAATGTCGTGGCCGCGACGCCTGCTCGATGGCGTGATTTCCACACCGCATCCCGCCAGAGCGGCACAATATTAGGATCAACATACAGCGGCGCCGCGGGCGTGTTCGATTCGGGGTAGAGCGCGGCCTCGTCCTTGGCGAGAGTCGAAGCGTCCTCGTACGGCGTCAGAGAGTTGAGGTCACCCGCTAGCAAGAACTCCTTCCCCTCTACCAATTCGCGCAGCCTCGAAATCTGCCGTTCGACCGTCCCGTCTCCATACGAAAACGCTGAGAGATGGGTGTTGAAGAGCGTCGGGCCATTGACTAGTGGCGTCTCGAGGACGCACCTCCTAAGATTAAACAGCTGGCGCACGCGCGACTCCCGTAGCAGGGGCAGCTGGTGCCGTGTCGCATCTTGCAATTGATATTTCGACAAGGTACACAAGTGCATGCCGATGCGGCCGACGTGTTCATTTTTAGGGTGTGGGACATAGGGCACCCGCCAGTACGCCGCCGACGCCGCGCAGGGAAAGTCGAGGCGTTCTCGCAATAGTTTGAACTCATCAATCTTGTGCGTCCGTCGGCTTCGCCGGTCGACCTCCTGGAGGAGCACGACGTCGGGATCGATGGTGGCGATGGCGTCGCCGATTTTTTTAATGCCTTGTTCCACTTCGGGTCTCGGCGCGCTGACGGCGTCGCCGCCGTCGTAAAAGTAGTGCTGCCGGATGCCGGCGCCGTACTGGACGTTCCAGACGCAGACTCTTAAGGGTTTTGTCCCGTCGTACGTCGGCGCCGTTGCATCGTTCCAGAGGCCCGCCGGTCTCGTTTTTTTGAAATGCTGGATGGTGCGGCGCAGCGGGCGCAGGCCGCTTGTGATGGCTATGCTTGCTGCGAGGAGGGTAATGCGCATGGCTGTCTGCAGCTTGCAGCAAAGCGGGTGTCGCGAGGTTGCAGCAGAGATGGATTTTCGAGGTTCTGCGCTGCACAGAAATGAGTTATGCGTGCGCCGGCTGGCGTGCAGCTTCTGTATGACAGCAGGCGGCCGCTTTTTTAGCTTATGCTCTCAAGGCTGCAAGGCAGAGCCCGCACGTCGAGATTGGGGCAGCACTCCCAAAAACAATGCCAAACAATGCCAAACAATGCAACAAACAAAATGCTCCGGTGCGCCGCGGCGTGCAATGGCGACCCCCGGCGTAACGGCGGCGTTCGCGCGGGCCCGCGTCGCAGCCCCAGAAAAAAGAGCCACCTTGGGAGATCGAGGAATGCGTGCGGGAGGGCTCCCGGGAGGGCTCCCGGGAGGGCCCATGGACTCTCGTAAGCCCGGCTTGGACATATTATCGGCCAGTGCCCAGGAAAATAAAACTCAACCGCGGGCAAAAATGGCCTAAATTCAAGCTACGACAAAAAACCGCCGGTGGATGGCTCGAGGCGTCCCTGGAGTGATCTACAAGGGCCAAACCTCCCGATGCTTAAGACCGGCCCACAAAGCGAGCTCCAGGCAAAAACGAGGCATAGCCACCTGTGCACGACCACAAACGTACTTGTGAGACACGCCGACGGTTCCAGAACGAAGGTCTATCATACCTCCGACGCATCCGAACCGGGCGTGGACTGTGGAGCGATAGAAATCGATAAAAAAGCTCAGGTCACTAAGAACTCGACAATGAGTCTCCGATTAACGCCCGCCCCCCAAGCCCTGCCGGCGAACAAGCCGCCGTCGCCCGTCCGGCCGGCCCTCAAGCTGGCGGTGCGCCTGAACCCCGACGGCGCGCCGCTCGTGCTGCCGCCCGGCCACGTGCCTGGGTTTGCTGGGTTTCCGGGTCCCGCGGGCCTGGCGCCGCCCCAGATGCCCCACGCGACCGTGAGCCTGCCGACGAGCCCGACGAACGTGGCCCTGACGCCCCCCGTCGAAGCCCGGTCGCCGCCGCCGCCGCCTCAAGCCTACGCGCCGCCGCCGCCGCCGGTCTTCCCGCAAGTGGAGGGCTCCACGCCCCAGGGCTACTACCTGCCGCCCGAGGCCTACGATCCACCCAAAGCCTACGTGCCGCCGCCGCCCCAAGCCTGCATGCCCTACGCGCCGCCGGCGCCCGTGCCGCCGCCGCGGCCGGCCTACGTCTCGCCGCCGCTCGGCCAGTTTCCTAGAAATGAGCACGGCAAGTTCCTCTGCCCCGCCGGCTGCGGCCGGACCTTCGCCCACCCGCCGGGCGCCGTCGCGCACGGAAAGACGTGCGCCGTGCGGCAGGCCGAAGCCGCGGCGCGGCCGCGGCCGCCGCCCCGAGCCTACGCGCCGGCCGCCATCGAGCCGTCCTTAGATGGTATTGGCCGAATTGTCGCTGCGCCCCAAGCCCACGCGCCGCCGTCCCAAGCCTACGCGCCGCCGCCCGCCGCGCCCACAACGTCGCGGCCGCTCGCCGACGTCGAGTTCGTGATCCGCGAGCCGTCGAGCCCGCTCCCGGCGGGCGCGTTCGGCTCGGGCCTGCAGCATCCCCGCGACGTCGGCGCCGCGCGCTCTCTGAAAGTGCTCCCGAAGCGCCACGCGATTAACGGCGAGGCGTCCCGCGGCATCGTGACGCACCGGCCCTACGCCGCCGCGCCGCCGCCGGCGACCGACTGGGACGCGCCCGCGCCCTACAAGGGCAACCTCGCCATGCTCCTCCAGGCCATGATCGCCACGGAGGACGGCCCCGCCGCCGCGCTCGCCGCGGCGATGATGGCCGAGACGAACACTCCTATGGCACCTCCTGAGGCGCTCGTCGCCTGATTTCCCCCTGACATCCCCCGACCATTGCTTGCTCCGCGCACCGACGTGCGCGGCTATCACAGTGTGTTTGTAACAGTACCTTGACTGTCACGGCGACGGCGTGTCGGGGGGCGTCGCCGCGACTCGCGTACGTGATTTTCGCCGACGACGCCGACGCAGCGAGTCCGCGACGCCCTCGACGTCTCGTTGGGGAACGCATGGGACAGAGATCACCGCTGCTGCCATCGATCGTGCGGGTGTCGGTGCCTTTAAAATAAAAAGCCAGACTGGAACAGTGGCTGGTGAGGGCCTGCAGTCGAGCGGCCGTCGGCGCCAACGGGCCGGCGGGAACGCATCCGGCGGGAACGCATCAGACGCGTGCGTTCAGGCGGGCAGCCTCGACGCCGCCGAGGCTGCCCCACAACCCAGCCACGATGGCTGCCTTCGGCGGCGACGACGCGCTGGGCGCGATGATGGCGGCGACGCTGCCGCGCAGCACCATGAGCAAAGATCAAATGCAGTCGATAGCTAATGGAGCCAGGCCAAAGACCGCCCGGCCCAAGACCGCGCGACCGAAGAAAGAAACAACGCCGTGGACCAAGGAGGACGTAAACAAGTTGAAGAAGGCCTGCAAAGACGTCCCGAGCACGGTCGAGAAGCAGCAGCGGTGGCGGCAGATCAGCGGCATCGTAGGACGGGGCAAACGGGAATGCTACGACAAGTACAAGGAGCTCAAGGAGGCGCAAAAAACGAAGAACGAGCTGAAGAAGACGATGACGCGCGCAGCAGAGGGGAGCACGTTCGAGGAACGCCTCGCCGCATTGGGGCTCAAGGAGCCGGCCGCCGACGGGGCCGCCGCGCCGGCGTCTGCGCCGGCGCCGGCACCTGCAGCGCCCGCGCCCGCGCCCGCGGCGTCGCCGTCGAGCGCCTGGGGCGGCGGCGGCGGTGCCGAGCCGGCGCCGACGCAGACGCGGCGGCGGCCGCGGACGTTTTTTGGTGCGGAGGACCTCGTCATCGACGACGGCGCGGAGGACGAAGCCGCGGCGCCGCCGCCGCCCGCGGACGAGCCGCCGCCGCAGTCGGGCCGGACGCGGTGCGTCGCGGCGAACGACCTCGTCCTCGACGAGTGCGGCGACGAGCTCTAAGTGGCGGTTTCTTTGTCATTCTTCGTCGCGGGACTCGCGGCGATAGCGTCTAGGGTGCGATTTACGCGGAAAAAACGCGTAAGTTACACGTAAAGCACCGCTACAGGAGATCCCACGTAAAAAACGGCGTAAAAAAGGAGGTATCCAAAAGTCCTTCCAGGGCTCTTCCCGAAGCCGGCGCTAGCGGCCCTCTAAGACTCTAGCTCGCGATCAGCAGCTCGCAGAGTGTGGCTGCCCCAAACGTTGTCAGAGCCGAGCCAATTGCTAGTTGCATGCTGTTGCGAGCAAGGTGTGCACTCTAGGTGTGCGCTTATGCGCCGTGCTCGTGCTGCTATTGAGCTGCGTGGCCACAAGGCCTTGTTTAGGGGCTCTGGCTGCGTGTGTGCGGGTTTTATAAATAAATGCACGCGTAAATTACGCGTAAATTACGGCGTAAATGACGCTGGACCGTTTCTCAAGTAAAGAACGCCGTGCGTAAATCGCACCCTATCATAGCGTGCTGGTAGGGGCAGAGTACTCACTAGTATTACGCCGCGGCAGAGGCGTGCTGCGTCCGGCGCAACGCGTACTGGCACGCGGCGGCCAGGTTGAAGCTCACGCCGCCGTCAGAGCTCGGCACCCAGGGCAGCGGCCGGGCCTCGTCGCGCGGCCGCGGCGACCGCGACCGCCGCTTCGGCTTGGATAGGGGCGACCGCGACCGCACGCGCGGCGGCGGCGGTTGCGTCCGCCGCGCGCGGCGTCGCGGCCGCGCTCTCGCAGGCGGCGGCGGCGGTTGCGTCCGCACGCGCGGCGACGACGGCGGCGGCGGCGCCTGGCCCTCGACGAGCAGCTTGTTCATCTGGAGCACGGTCTCCAGTAAACGCTCCGCCGTCCGCAGCTTCTTCTCCAGCTTAGCAATCTTCCGCATATATTTCGACGCGTCTGCCGGCTTCGAGGACCGCGACGCCGCCAACAATTCCTCGGCCTTGGCGGCGCGCGCGGCCGCCTGCTTCGCTCTATGTTCGCTCTCGGCCGCGCGGCGCTCGGCGGCCGCGGCGGCGGCGTCACGCGCCGCGTACTCGCGCTCCAATCTATGCTGCGCCTCGCGCAGCTCGTCGAGCTCGTCGCCACCGCCACGCACGGGCGTCGGCGCCGCGCCGACGCTGTCCAGCCTTGCTTCCGCCTCCCGCAGCCGCGCGCGGAGCTCCGAGGTCGCGTGGACCGCCTCGGCGCGCTCGCCTTCTAAACGTGCGATCTTGTCCTGCAGTGCTCGTAACGCCGCGAGGACGGCGCGGCTCGACGTCGTTTTTTCCGAGGCGGCCGGCGAGGTCGGGCCGCTGCGGCCGATCTTCGGAGTATTGTAGCCTTCTGACATCCTGTTTTTCGCAGCGTCTCTGGTAGCGCACTGCTGTAACAGGAGTCTGTTTTTATGACCTGAGGTGACCTAGAGTGCAAGCAGCGCTGCACGCGCTGGCCCAGCTGCAGTATGAAGCAATACGAGTTAGCCGGTGGTACTGATGGTCACCGGGCGCAGCCACGTCTCAGTGCGCCGCGCCGCGTTTGCTGGCTAGCGTGCTGTAAGACACTAGCAAGTAGTTCCGTTCCGGCGAGTTATTGTCAAGGGCCGTCTGGGCGGGTTGGAGCTCTCGCTCCCCGCTCCAGGATTGCTCGGCCTGGTGTGCGAGGGCATCTCTCTCACCACTTGATTTCCGGCTGGTCGTAAAAGAGGAGCCAGCGGCCAGTTCCACATCCTGACGGGGGTCGTCCCAAAAGAAGGGGGGGCGTGCGAGTCCCTGTGACTCAGCCCTTGCGTCCTAGTCCAGCCGGACGGGTGGGCCCGGGGGGAGCGGGAGGGGTACGGGGAACCCTGCGACGTAACTAGCCTCAGCCTCAGCCTCGACCGGGTCGTAGCAACCACGACGCCGTCGCCGCGCCCCAACACGGACTCACAACACAAGGACTTACTCGTCCTCCTCGTCCGAGTCGGGCTTGATCGCGTGCGCCGCGAAATTCGAGGGAGGCGCCTCGGCCTCGAGCGTCAAGGGCGAGTCCAAATGAACTGATCCTTCATCCCCCTCCTCCTCTTCATCTTCTGAATCGCGTTTCGACCGCAGGTGGAAGGGCGTGCCCGGCGGCGTCGACCGGTCCCTGACAATCAAATCCAGCTCCTCGACGTCCTCCGGCTCAAGCGGTCTCAACTTCCGCGCCACGTCCTCCTCGACGACGAACTCGTCGAAGTTCACCCTCTCTTGCCCTCGGTCCAACGACGGCACGAAGGGCACGTCCTTGAACTCGCACGTCCGCCGCGTGATCTTCTTCCAGTCCGTGCCATAAAACCACCAGTCCTTCCGGAGTTTGCCGGTCGCGGCGCCGTCCTCCCTTCCACGCCGTTTCTTGACGTTCTTCTGGAGGCAACTCGCCACAAAGTTTTTGGCGCGCAGGCCGCCGCCAAACCCTGGATATACGAGGCCATCGTCTCCTCTGACTTTTTTGGGGAATTCGTACTTCCCTTCTTGTATCTTACGGTACACCTCAAAGGCATGGGACCCGTAGAAGGGCGGATAGCCCGTCAGTAACTCATAGACCAAAACACCCACTGACCAGACGTCGGCTTCCCGCCCGTAGCCATTCCTCAGGATGACCTCCGGTGAGGTGTACTCCGGCGTACCGCACAACGTATAAGTTTTCGCTATTTTACCCTTCTCGTCGAAGGGTAAGAAGGTACACAGACCCAGATCCACGAGCACCACATACCCATCATCGTCGACCACGCAATTCTCGGGCTTGACGCCTCTATAAATAATGCGCTGGGCGTGCATGTGTTGGAGAGCCGTAACGATCTGCGTACAATAAAATTTCACGTGTCTTTCGTCCATGCCGCCGGCGTCGACGCGGTCGCGCTCGTGGAGCGTTCTGTCGGGGTCTTGCGCGATGGACAGTCGTCGGTGTAAGTCACCTCCCCTCAATAGTTCAAAGATGATCACCAGGGATTCGTCGTCCTGGTACTTTCCTAAGCTCTTGATGATAAATGGATGATCTAAGGTACGTAGTAGTTTAACCTCCATGGAGACGTATCTGAATAAATCATGACCAATAATATCAGACTTGCGGATGATTTTGGCTACCCTCATCCTATCTTCCATGACGTTCCTCACAAGTTTGACTCGTGAAAAAGTACCGGTACCAAGGGTCTCCAAGATCTCGAAGTCGGTAGAACGATACACGAGCTGGTCGGCGATGGCGCCTCTTTTGCCAATGTCCGGATCCACGTACTCCTTCTCCTTGCGCTCGGCGAGGGACCCGCGGTCTTGTCTAGAAGCGCGCAGGTCCGCCTTGCTGCCGCGGCTCTCCCGCGTCTCGTCCCCCGCGCTCGCCTTGCTGTCCGCGTCCGCTTTGCTGCCGGCGTCCGCTTTACTGCCGCGGCTCGCCCGCGTGTTGACGCTCGCGTCGTCGGCCTTGCTGTCCGCGTCGAGGCTCGCGACGCTGTCCGTCGACTTGCGCGGCATGGCTGCCAGCGGTGGTCCAAGGCTGCCCCCGGTGCTGGCTCGGCGTTCTTCGAGGGCTTGCTGGGTGTGAGTCTGACCAGTGCTCGGTGCCAGACAGCCCCCGGCGTCCGCCTTGATCAGGGCGCTGCAAAAGCTAGTGTGTTTACGCTATGATTATAGGCAAGGCTGAAGGGCGACGAACGCTCTGCGCTTGCGTGAGAGCCGCTCTTGTCGAGCCGCGAGACGCGGTGACGAGCAGGCATCGCGAGATCCGCCGTACACGCGTGCGGGGCGCTTCGAGCGCTGCTCTTTCAGCTGACAGCAGAGGAGCACTTGCTGCAGAGCGCGACGCCACCGACGCAGCACCCAAAAGATGAGCGGCTTCACCTGCCTCACGGCGCCCGGCGTCGTGTTTGAAGATAAGGCCGCGTTCACGGCGCACTACAAGAGCGAGTGGCACCGCTATAACCTGAAGAGGCGGACGGCGCAGCTGCCCATGGTGTCCCTCGACGAGTTCGAACGGCGACGAGCAGCGGCTCAAGAGGCCTCGCCGGCTCCGAAGGGCCAGGCCCACGTCAAGGCCAACAAGCGCGAAAAACGAAGTAAGCGGCGAGAGTTGAAAGGGGCGTCGGTCGTGGATTCCGTCTCGGGCTACCGTTCTTCGTTAAATGTGGCCGACGGGCCCGCGTCGAAGCCGACGGAAGATATCAATGAAGAATCTGAAGAGGAGGAGATCGAGGAGGTCACAGCCGAAGCTCGGTGTTCTGACTCGTTCTTCGACAATGAACGGTTTGAGACCTCCGAGGAGGCGTTGGCGTACATGCACCGCACCTACGGCTTTGTATTACCGGAATCGCCGTACATTTGTGATGTGGACGGGTTATCATTGTACCTATGCGCCAAAGTAAAACAAGGCCGGACGTGCCTCTGGTGCGGGAGGCAGTTCCGAAGCTATCGAGCCTGCCAGCAGCACATGATCGACAAGTCCCACGTGAAAGTGGCCTACGAGAGCGACGCATCAGTGGATGAACTAAGTGACTACTACGACTTCTCGGCATCCTATGCAGGATTGGACGACGACGCGGTGAAGGCGTTGGGCGTCGACGACGACGAGGCAGATGACAATTCCGAGGACGGCTGGGAGACGGCGTCGTCCACGTCTGATGATCAGATTGTTACTCGAAGGGCCCCGAAGGTCAAGGTATTAGGCACTGGTGAATTACTCTTACGGAGTAATGGTCGTAAAAAGATCGTCGGCGCGCGGTGGCTCCGGAGCTACTATCGCCAGAACCACCGCTTGGACGATGAAAGGGACGCGACGGTCGCGGTGCGGGCGGAACAACGGGATAGACTCCTAGCGGCGTACGGGCGCGAGCATCATGAGAGAGGCGGCTTCCTGCTGGGCCTGGCGGCCCAATATAATAGGAGGACGGTCTTCAAGCAGCTCGCGCGGGACCAGCGCGCGCAGAACCGCATGGAGATGCGGACGGCCGGCTTCCGGTCGGGTGGCAAGGCCAAGGACTTCAAGCAGAACAAGCTCATCAAGCACGCGGTGGCCGGGAAGAACCGGGGCGAGGGGCTCGGGGTGCATGGCTAAGCGTAGTTGTTCTCAAGATGAGTACCCCCGCCGCGGCTCTCCATAGATGCCGAAAATGATGTCGCATTCCACCGAGCTCTCCGCGTTCTTTTTCTGTACGGTGCTAGGACTCGTGGGCGGCGTCCTGTTGCTAGCCTGCCAGGGCCTAGTAGCTTCTAGATCTTCTGCCGAATCACATGAATCATGATTTGCTTGCAAGGTGCGCTCGGCCCCGCGTACCGGGGCAGCATAAAGAATGCGCGCGTTGGCCTTCATTTGCCTCGCAGCTGCAGCCCCCCATAAAACTGGGGCGCCGGACGCCCGCGAGGTGATAAGGGGCAGCTCGCGCCCGCGGCGCCTGAGTGTGCGCCGGCAGGTTGACGCCCTTGGTGCAGGTGGCGCCCTCGAAGTCGTGGTTTTCCGGCTGGCACGTCTCGTAGTTATCGTCCCGGACGTCGATGTTGTCGGAACCAAATTTGTGCCAGAGCGATCCCCCCTGCGCACACATGTTCCCGCCGGTGCAGCCCGTGAGCTTGCAGTAGGAGCCCTTCTCGTAGCCGCTGTGGTACGTTCCTTCGTACGGGATCGGGATCCACGTTTTGTCCGAGTCCTCCGAGTCCGAGTCAGACTCTATGGTATGGACCGAGGCGAGCCAGGACTCGTCGGCGGCGGCGGTGCCAACTGAGAAAGCGCCGATGGTGGAGGCCAGTCCGCAGGTCCCTAGGATGAGCAAGGAGGCCGCAAACACGCCGCCGGCGTACCGTAACTTGCGCCGCGGGGCAGGAACCGGTGTCGGCTCCGAGCTTAGGAAACTCTCCTGTGGCTCAGGCGCCTCGATCGAGCCGTACTCAGCCATGTGCTTCGATGAATGGTAAATGTAAAAAGTGACTTGGTGATGGCAAGCGTGATCGGAGCCTCTAAAAAGTAGCTCGGAGCTAAAATGCAGAGCCTGCTAGTGTCTTACAGGCCGCTAGCCTTCTCAATCCGGACGCCTCGCCGCGCGGCGGCTCGACACGCGCCCCTAGGCTTGGTGGTTCAGGTAGTGAACGCCTCGGCGGGCACGAATCGCTCGACACCTCGCCCGCTCAGATCTATGCTACTAGTAATTAGTACGCCCCATCGTCGTCCCCCCCCGGACACAACCCATCAGGATTCACGGCCAACCACAGCGACTGCCCCAAACTGAACGCGATCGCGCCGAAGAAGAGGACGTAGAAGAGCCACGGACCGAGCGACGACTTTCGGTCATCGCACTGCGCCTTCGTCGCGTCCACACTATCGGGCAGCAGACAAATGCCGCCCGGCGTCCGCGCATATATAAAAAAGATGGGCAGGATTTGTACCGCGGAACAGATGATCGTCAGCTTGAGGACCCCGGCCCACTTGCCCTCTTCTATAGCGGAATCAGACACGTCCGTCACACACGTCAAGTACGTGCCCAGCTGATAGCCGGCCTCCGTCGCGACGTTCTGCCACGTCGACAGCAACGCGTAGACGGTACCTTCCGCGCCAGCCGGGATCATGGGGAAGAACATAATGCACATCGGCATGAACGCGACATTTTGTACAAAGGCCACGACGACCGTGTCGCCCATGGCGAAGGCGTAGGGGGAAAAAATACCCGTCTTCTTCAGCACCAGTAACACTTGCAAAAAGGAGAAGACGACCACCACAAAGGTCACCCAGAGATACAACTGCCTCCACGAACTTCGGAAGAAGAACTTCTCGTAGGCCCAGAGACCCGCCACACTTAATAGTGCTCCCGCAAACGCGAGCATGCCGTAGCCAAAATTCGTGAAGTTCAACCCGAGAAACAGGAAATTGTTCCAGGCCGGGTTCGCGATGAAACAGAAGTTGTAAAAAAATAAAAACATCAATGGAATCCAGACGCCGTCGTGCCGCAGGAACTCAAAGGTCTCCTCCCATAACGTTCGTATATCTCCTGCTACTCCGGTAGTTCTTATGGGTAGCTCGTACATCGTCAATAGTAGAGGCAGTACCGTCACCAGTATTAATGCCGACTGGATCCAGAACAAGGATGCTAATTCTAACCCCCAGGCCCAGCATCCTGAATCTGCACAAGTCGGGCCGTTGAAGAGGCAACTTCCAGCTAAGGCTCCCAGCGCCATGCCCACGGCGCGGACGTAGTACGCGTGCGTCCGCATCCGGCCCTTATTGTTGGCATCTTCGCCGACCTGCGAGCATTCTAGGATGAGGGCGTCCGCCACGACGTCCGCGAGCATGAAGCCCGCCGTGTAGCCAAAAGACAGAAGTAATATTGCCGTGGAGTCGGGCGTTCCGAGTATTGCCAACCAAAGATTGCATATGACATAAATCAGCCATCCTAAAAGGTAGTATGAACGTCTATGGACCCCTAACAAAGGTACTAAATCGGTCTGCAATCCATAAAAGAACTTGAGGCACCATGGGAGATATGTCAAAGCAGCATAAGTATTGACCGTCGCCGGCGATGCTCGTAATGTTTCAACTAAGTAATAAGTTACCGGTGTGGCCCCCATCATCAACGAGATGCCAATGTTCACGTAGTGCGATAACAGGCTCCAATTGGGCACAGCAAATAGATCGGCGAGCCACGCGTCATCAACAATTTTGTCGTCGCTTCTCCACCAAAAGTCCTCGATCTTGTGCGGGTCGAGGGGCTGCCTGTACCTTGTTGCGAGCCAGCGCCGCCAGTCGTCGTAGTGGAACCGTGGGCTGGTCTTGCTCCGCAGGAGCAGGGCCTCGCGCTCCTTGTCGTCGGCGTCGTCCATGCCTGGCCGCGCGGGCAGCCCCCGGCCGGCGCAAGTGTGTCGCAGAAATGGCTGTTGGGCTGCTCGACGGCGTGCGAGGGCTGCAGGAAAAGCTTTGCGCAGCTCATCGAAACCAAGGGTTCGGGTTCGGGTTTTGTGTGTTCCAGCCCTCCTCCCACGGAGCAGGACGTCTGCCGGCGCGCAACCTTGGATGGCTCTTTGCATAAATCGTGGCCCACCGAGGCGCGACGCTCTCCTTGGAGGCAGGGAGAGCTGCCATTTTAAAGTGCTATAACTCTCACGCGGAGATCGCATCGATGGACAGCGATTTCTGATTATATAGTAGCACACGCGGCCGCCGCAAATCCGTGAGTTGCAGCCGCCTAGACGAGGTCTGGCTGCGACAAAATGCCGCGCAAGCGCAAGCAACCGCGCGACGGCGGCGCCTGGCGCAAGTATGCGCTGCTCGCAGCATTGGTCGCAGCGCTGTGGGCGCGCACGCCGTCGGCGCCGGCCCGGCGCTTGGAACGGCAGCTCCAAACGGGCCGCGCTCTCTTCGAGGCGGGCAATTGGAGGGATGCAGTGGCGGCGCTCGATTTGAGGAAGCAAGCGGCCGCTCTGAGGACTGACGCCGAGCGGCGCCTGTTCTGGCCGCGATTGCATGAGGCGGCGGCGCACCGCGCGCAGAGCGCGCTGCGGGCCGCTGATCTAGCAGACACAGCTGCCGCGCGACGCCGAGGCGTCGAGCAGGCCGTGAGCCTCTTCGAGGCCGCGCTGGCGATGGACGAAAACGCGTACGCGTTCCTCGACTTCGTCTACGACGCGTGCCGCGCCTACTGGCGGTTAGAGAGGGTCGAGGCGGCGGACGCCTTGTTTGAAGCGGCGCGGTCGAAGTCCGACGCGTTCCCCTGGACCACGCCGCGGCAGATGCCGTGCTGCGGCGCGCTCGCGCGGCTGCCCGTCGCAAATGAAAGACCGTGGCACGCAGTCGACGCGTACGACCTCACTCGCATACTCCGAGACCACACGCACGACATTCGACGCGAGTTCATGAATGCGAACCTCGACCGTTTAGTGAGCGCGTCCCCGGAGGGCCACGGCGCCGAGTTTACCAGAGACGCGACGGGTCGTAAACCGTGGCGCGAGCTCGTCTTGTACGACGGCGAAAATGAAGGCTGGGACGCGGAAACCTGTGAAGCGTTCCCGAAGACGTGTTCGCTACTGCGCGACGCGCCGTCCTTAATAACGGTGCCGGCAGCGGCGCCAAAACCGCGCTACTGTTGTCGGGTGAGCGTGCTGCGGCTCGCGCCCGGCGCGCGCGTCAACGTCCACACCGCTCCGACGAACGTGCGTCTGAAGGCCCACCTGGTCCTCTCTACACCACCGGGAGCCTTCTTATCGGTGGCGGGCGAGCGTCGGAACTACTCCGAGGACGAGGTGCTGGTCTTCGACGACTCCTTCTTCCACGCGGCCGAGAACGGGCATGAAACTGAGGCGCGGTATGTGCTTTCTGTGGACTTTTGGAAGCCCGGGCTGCTGTTGTAAGTGTTTTTTGTGACTCTTTTGTGTTTCGGCGGCGTTTTCTGTGGGGTCTGGACACGTCTCCGAAATCTAGTATGTAACCTCACGCTAGCCCCGTTTGCGTGCTTTTGCTTTTGAGCCCCGAGCAAGCCGTGCAAGAGTTGTCGCTGTGACTTGAGCACTGCCAAGCGCACACTGCCACCACGCGGAGCCAGCGAGTGCGAAACCTGCCAGCCACCGGGTGCAGCCTCGCTGCAGCAGCACACCTCGCTGCACACGTGCCACAGGCTATAACGCCCGCTAACCATGCGCACCCGGCACGCTTTCGCCGCCGCGCTCGCCGCCCTGGCCTCCGCCGAGCTCATCGACGACAACGGCGTGCAGTGGGGCGTGACGCGCGCGTACGCCGAGGCGAAAGCAAAAGACTGCCTCGCGTCCCTCAGGGCGACGGCGTGGCACGCGCAGACGGAAAGAGCTCTCAAAAACCACCCCTTCGTCAAGGCGGCGGAGCGCGGCCGGTTGCCGTTGCAAGCCTTGCAGCGTTTTGTGGGAGAGCAGCGTTTCATCCAAGCGAACGATGCCGCTTCCTTCGCGCAGCTCGCGGGGTCCGACTGGCGGCCCACGGCGGCCGGTCTGCTAGATCTGTGGCGGAATACGCCACCGGATAATTTGAAGGGGCTCTTCGGCACTTTATTAAAGGGCGAGCTCGCCGCCGCGCCGCTCCTGCAGCGACTAATCCACGCGACGGGTTTAGATTATGACGCCCACGGCCGGTCGGAAGACGGGACGTTCTTCGCGCCGGAACCGCGCGCGCAGGCTTATGGGGCGTACTGGGCCTTGTTGGCGCCCGTGTGGAAATCACCCTGCTCGATGGCGTGGAGTTTCCACGCCGTCGACGCGACGTTTGTAACCTAACTCACCGGTCGATTTCCACGCAGGCTGGCGCGGGACGGCAAGCGCGCGGCCGCCGCGGCCGCGGCGGCCGTGAACTTCCCGGCCTGGGGCGACGCGTGCCGGCGCGTGCTCCACGGGCTGCGCAAGGACGAACACATGAAAAACGAACTCAAGAAGCGCGGCCTCGCGGAGTACCAGGAGGGCCTCGCGTTTCTGGCCTTCTTCGCGGAGCCGCTCCCAAACCTCGAGGACATGGCGCTTTCTATATTAGCGGACGACTTCGAGAAGAACGGCGCCTGCGAGCTGATCCAGGACGACGTCCGGACGCTGCAGGCCTACGAGGTCGACTTCTGGGACGCCGTCTGGAAGCCGTCCCATCATGCGTCGCGCGGGGAGCTCTAAAGAATCGTAATTTAATACGGGGGATTGATGATGGGCTTGTTGATGGACGAGTCTGCGCCTACTCCCAGATGCCGACGCCCCAGTTCCTCTTGGCCTATCCGATAGGCCCAAAGGGGAAGAAGGGGAAGCAGCAACCATTGCCACCTCCAGAGTTGCCGAAGCGGAGGTTGCGGCGCAAGTTGCCCGGATCCTCCCCGAACCCGAGCGGCTCGAGCCCGTAGATGCACAAGATTGGGGGCCCCGGTGGGGGGGTGTCGTCGAGGCGCCGCCCTCCTGCCTCGGCTTGCTCGACTAGCTTGCGGTTGAATGGACTGATATTCCACTCTTCCGGGCCTAAGCCTTCGCAGTCCGCGGACGTGGAGCACTGGATATTCTCGGGGCAGTAGCCGTCGATGAACCATTGCGGGGCACCACCAACTGCTTCGAGGCGCCGCCCGCCCGACGGGAGGCTCGCCGGGCCCAGCAGCGTGCGCTTCGAGTCCGGATGGGCGTCGACGCGGTGCTCGTAGACCGAGTTGTCGTACGTGATGTGCGTGCCGGCCTCAATAGGAATGCGGTGCTCCGCGCCGCTCTTGGTGTCGACGAGGACGAAATCGGCCGGCGGGCCCGCGACCCCTAGGTAGTAAATGTCGACCTTGCCGGGAGCGTCGCTTCCGGCCTTGAACCTGTCCTGGTGCTGCTTGACCGGGCCTTGCGCCTGCTTGGCGGGCACTTCAGCGCCCTCCTCGCGACCGAATAACTTGGCCACTGCGCCCGGCATCTTGATGACGCTCGCCGACGCCGCCTCGGCGGCCAGGCGCTGCGTGGTCGCCTCGTCGACGGCGTTCTTGGTGGCCTTGTGACGCGTCGACGCGTGCGCGCCGCCGTGCAGGGCGAGGAGGAGGAGGAGCTTCATCGTGATAGCCTGCGGCGCGCGCGGGGCGTGAAGGTTACATGACACAGTGAGACCAGCAGTACGAGAGCGAGAAAAGCCGTGGCGACCCCGTTGCAAACCGACACGTCCAGGCGACGTTTGAATGTGAAAATGACGACGCCGCGGCCGCGCTTTTGCCCTGTTTCCCAAATCTGACTGAAGCTACCATGAGGCCGACCCGCAAAAATTAATTCAGCAACCGTCCATACACCGTTCAGCGCCCTATGTACGCGTAGCCAGTGGTACGGTCGTCGCCAGAGAGCGTTTAGAACAACTACTTACCCCGCGCGGCGACTCGACGGCACCGTCAGATCACCCGCGGCGAACCGACGGCTCCGTCAGATCACCCCGTACGCCAGCGCCGCCTCGCCCTCCGACTCCGACGAACCGGCCAGCAGCGCGTCCAACTCGTCCTCCAAGCCCTCGGTCATCGTCTCGAGGACCGCCGACACGGAGTAGGCGCCCGACGTCGGGTCCCAAATATCCCGGAGCACCCGCAAACACGCCACGAGCGCGAAGGTCAGGGCCCCGAACCCGTGCGCCTCGAAGACGACGGACACGCCCGGCGCGTAGCCCGCCACCGCCAAGACGAATGAAGCGAGGATGCCGCCCCCGAGCGTGTACAACAGTGCGAACTGGACGCCGGGAAGCTTCCGCTGCAGGGCACCTAACCGTCGAGCTCGCGCCGCGCGCGCGTCCTTGACGGACTCGTAGACGTGCGTCGACGGCAGGCCCACAGAAGACGCGTAGAGCAGCTCCTCGAGGGGATCCCGAAAAACGATTTGGGTCGTGTTGACCTGTGTGCATCTACGTTACGCCGCGACCCGATAAGTTAAGGACGCCGCTGCAAACGGGCGCGCCGATCGTGAGCCTCTTGGCGGGCCCGCGCCGCGGGTCGCCGACGTCCTGCTCGAGGTCGCCGACGTAGCGCCGGAAGGCCCGGAGGGCGCTGCGACACCGCGGCTCGCCCGGCCCGCCCAGGACCAGGACGAGCTGCTCCAGTAAAGAACGGGCACAGGACACCTCCGCATAGACCGCGAGGTGCGCCGCCTCCTGCTGTTCATATAGAGCGGTGAAGGTGTTCGATGCGACCACCGAGAAGAGGAGACCTAGCACGCCGGGCACGGTCTTGGCTAGGTCGGAATTGCCTATTAACATGGCCGTCTTTCTCCCGAGCACGTTGTGCGTGAATTGAGCTAAAGGCGCGAAGGCTATATAAGCTACCGTGCTTATTATGGTAGTTGGGAGAAATATCCGCTTGGCCGTCTTGGTCATGGCCGATGCGAGCGTGCCTTCGCGTCGTCGTCGCGGCTTCGACGCGGGCAGCCAGGGGACGGTGACCATGTGGCGTTTCGTTCGTGTTATTGCTTTTGGTCGGATCGGCTGCCAGGCGCTTGTCGCGGCGATGGCGTAGAGCAGCGCTAGGCGACGCATGGTTGCTCTGCCTGCGCTGCACTGCCTGCAGCCTGCTCTGTATGTGTGCTCGCTGGCCTAATCGTTCGGCACACCGGCTGGGGTGGATGTGCAGGGCTGGAAATCGATCCCCAAGCGTCTGTGAGGTGCACAGCGCGGCTGCAATGGCTCCACAAAGTTGCCATTGCTTTGGGCACGGGTTTTTCGCCGAGTCGCGACAAGGACGCGAATCTGCACTTGCGACCCGTCGCGAACCGAGTTAGAGAGCGTCGAGAGCCATGCGTCATTTGCCGCTTTTGCCGCTTTTGCTAAATGTGCTAAAAAGTTGATGGCCAGAAGGAATTTTGACGCCTTTAAACAGCCGTACTACACGCCTGTGAACGCACAGCACTTGCGCAGAGCTCGCATTAGTACTCACTTGCAGCCTCGTCCAGACGCGGCAACCCATTGCGCGGTTGTCACAGAGTCTAGCCCTCAGCGCTAAGACACAGAAAAAGCTGTAAACTCCACGTAAACGCATAAATGATGCGTTTCACCGCCTTAGCATGGCTGGCGACGGCCACCTACGCCCTCACGCCCAGCCGGAAGATCAAAGTCGCGCGCAAAAATACTTTGGATTCGAGTGTCACCTTCGACGAGTATTGTAACAGCGTATTAACAACCAGTTACGCCCTCGACGAGTCTTCATACAGGTACCAAAACATCATGGATCAATGTATTGTCAACTCCGACAGCGAGTCGGCCATTGAGGACTGCCTGAAGCTCACGAAGCAGTTCGAGATCGTCGACGTGCCGCCCCTGGACACGAAGATGGCGGCCAACCGCGCCCAGGCGCAGCTCGAGACGCTCGCCTCCGAAAAGAACCCGCTCGCGGCCCCGATCCACCTCGAGTACTACGCCTTGCTCGCTTTGGTCGTCATCCTCTACGTGGACATCCTGGACGTGGCCGGGATCGTCGCGCGCTTCCAGCACTAGGCACAGTGCTTACAGAACTCCGCCGGTCCCGAAGGATCGCGCGCTAAACCTATCTTGTGATTCTTCATTCAACTGCCATTAAACACGGGGTCCCGCCCCTCGGCGAACGCTCTCAGCCCCTCCTGGTAGTCGCGCGAATCGAAGCATTCCTGATACCTCGCATCCGCCATGAAGCGCCCGTCCTTGCCGCGGCGCCCGCGCATCATCGCTTTGGCGGCTCGTTGCACCAACGGCGCCAGCGAGGCGATCTCCGCCGCGGCCGCCTCGGCCGCGGCGGCAGCGTCGCTCGCCGCAACCTGTGCATAAATCAAATTCTCGCGAACCGCTGTCGACGCGACATCTGCTCGACGGCGTAGAGGGGTTGATTTATGCACCGGCTGCAACGACGCGGTGCACGAGGCCGAGCTGCTTCGCCTCGGACGCGTCGATCACGCGCGCGGTCAGGATGAGTTCCGACGCGGCGCTCCTTCCGACGGTATCGACGAGCGGCTCCAATAAATGCCGCGGGTAGCCGAGCCCGAGTTTGGCCGGAGGCACGCAAAACGTGGCGTCATCCGCGGCCACGCGGACGTCGGCCATGAGCATCAAATTCAACGCCGAGCCGTAGCAGTTGCCCCGCACCAGCGCGACGAGCGGTATGTCCAAATCCCTCAATGATTCGGCGGCCTTTATCTCGACGGCGTCCCACTCCTCGGCCTGGTAGCTGTCGGCGCGCAACGTGGCGAACTCCGAGATGTCGCTGCCCGCCGAAAAATGCGCGCCAGCACCCTCGAGGAGCGCCACCCGGCCGCTGTTCGCATCGGCCGCGATCCTCGGGAGCTGGCGGTACATGTCGAGCGTGAGCGCGTTGCGCTTTGCTGGGTGGTCAATAGCAATACGTCTTAGTGATCCCTCGGGCGTGACGCGGAATTGTCCAGCGCTGAAGCGGCGCACTGCGCGGTGCATCGTTACTGGGTCTGCTCGATGGCGTAGAGGTTGACGAGACGACCGCTGTGGTGTGCAGCGGGCAGCTGCAGTGATTTGCAAGCTCTGGCGTGCTCCGATCGATACGCCTCTAGAAGCTGGCGTGTCGAGCCATTCCTAGTGTGTCGATGACGCTAGCTCTGGCCACTGTTTTTGGCCGCGTCGGCTCTCGCTTTTTGGCCGTCCGCGTCGGCTCGCGCGTGCTCTGCGTTATAAGGGACTCCAACGGTCCCCTCGGTCAGGCGCTCGACGTCAGAGCTATTGGTTTGAGCGGCGAGCGCCTGTGACTCGGGGTTTCATTTATTTTCATCAATCGGGCTGGACGCGCGCGCGGCGCCGCGCGGCCTCGTCGACCCCACTAAACGCGCGCCGCCGACGCGTCCCGGCGTCGCAGCGCCATGGTCGTCAAAAAAGTCGCCGCCGCGCCGGCCGCCGAGACGAAGGTCGCGCCCGGCTTCGAGGGCGGCGAGCCGCTGACGCTGAGCAACTCGCGGGGCCTCAAAAGTGCCCTCAAATTCTTCGTCAAGATCGGTTTATTCTTAGAGTTCAGGCGCATCCCGGGCAAGCTCGGCGACGGCGACGGCGCCGACGCGAAACGCGCCGTTATTTTATTCTTGCTCTTCTGCCTCTTCTTCCTCGAGGCGCTGACGCTCGCCGTCGCATCAAAAGCCTGGAGCGGCCTCACGGGTGCCATCGGCCAGCAGGCGGCTTTGATTTTACTCGGCGCGGCTCTTTTGGGGGCCACGACGCTGCTCGAGCCGCCGGAGGTGCCGGTACGGGGCATCGGCGAGTGGAGCGACTGACCTCGCGCGCACGGAAATCACAGTGTACATAGAACGAAGATACCACGCGGCACCCGGCGTCCGTCACAAGACTTCCTGGCCACGCGGTCGATGACGAAAAATGTTTTGAGCTTGAACACTGATAATGGAAAGCTCTAGGCACGTGATTGAAAATCAAAAACAAACTTCCTCTATCATCTCCGAGACCGCGCTCGCGCGCGAACGCCCTCGCCACACGACGACCACGCGCGCCGACACGAGCACTCCCGCGCAGGTCTCGAGAGTGAGGACGCTTTCGACCCTCCTACCCCCGAGAATCTAATAAAACAATCGTAGGAGGAGAAGGGGAGTTACACACGGATGAGAGAGGACCTAGCGGTGGTGCGACGTGCCGCTGCGCCGCTTGCCCTCGTTCATCCAGCGGATCAGCTTCGGCCCCGTCTTGCGGTCGGCCTCGCCGCCGCGCGCCATGCGGTTCATCTTCTTCTGGGCCTTCTTCTGCAGCAGGCGCGCGCGGTCCTGGGCCGCCTGGCCATCGAGGCCCTGCTCGTTGCGCGGCGGCGGCCGCGACGACGACCGGTGCGCCGACGCGGCTCTCGAGGCGTCCCGCCTTCGTTTCTTCGCCGCCGGCTCTCGAGCGACACTCTTCGATCTTTCAACGGACGTGTCCATGGCGTCATCAGGTCTACGAGACAAGCTCCGCCCGCGCTTCTCGGCGGCCGCTCGAGCTCGGCCCCGCAACGTATCGGCGGGCGGCGCCTCCTCCGTCCGTAATCTAGCAGCGCGAGGCAAGGGCGCGTTCCGCCGATTCGTCGACGCTTGCGCTCGATTCCTAGCAAGTAACTGGCGATCTCTCATCGCCTTGATAATAGCAGCCTCTTGCGGGGTGAGTCGAGCCGCCTCCAACTGCGCATCCAACTGGTCCAGCGTCTGGTCCGTCTCCACTTCTAAATCATCCAAAGCCGCGAGCTTCTCGAGGACGTCCTCATCCACAAAATCGAGGACGTTTTTCCCGTCCATGATTTCGGGCTGGATGTCCGTGGCGAACTCGTCGCAGCGCAGCTGGCCGATGTACTCCCGCGACGTTTCGCCCGAGTAGACGCCGGGGCCTCCTCCCGCCCACATGCGTTCCCGTTCCGTCGTTCGAGGCGGCCTCGCGCTCGCGGCTCGCGCCGCCTCCGCGTCGCGCGCTATGGCTCGAGCTTGCTGGGCCGCGTGTTCGGCTTGTTGAGCCGCATCTGTAGTAGAGCCGTGGCCGCCGTCTCTCGCTTCCAGAGCCGCTAATTCTAACCGATCCGCGTCTTGCGCGGCGCGGGCCGCGCGTTTCTCCAATTTCTTCGCCTTTCGCGCCGCTAAGACGGACGCGGGGATACTCGGCCCGCGGTCCTCGTCGGCGCCCATCGGTAGCGCCGTCGCTAACGCGGGCCTCCGTTGCGCCGCGTCCGCGGGCGTGGCCACGAGTCGCGTCAACTTGTCTCGCAACCGCGACCCGCCGGCCGCCGCCCGGCGCCGATCGACCCTAGCCTGCAACAGGACATCACAGGCCGCATCTTTCACGGCCTGGACGCCAGCTTCCGTGACGTTCGACATCGGGACTAAAACCGCGTCCGGGTCGTGCGCGGCACACATGTCCTTCAACATCTGCTGGTGGTCCGCCGATAAATCCTCAAGAGGCTTGGCGTCGACCTTGTTCGCCACGATGACCAATTGCTTGTCCGCGAACAGCGGTCGGATACTATCATACAATGATTTTTGTTGTTCCAGGGTGTAGCCGCACTGCTCCGAGACGTCGACGAAAAACAGCACGGCGCACGGCAAATGCGCCAAAGCGGTCACGGCCTGCATCTCGATGACGTTGCGCTTCTCGAGCTCGTGATCCAAGATCCCGGGGGTGTCGATGACCTGCCACCGCAAGTAGCGGTGGTCCATGTGGCCGACATACAGCGCTTTGGTCGTGAAGGCCCAGGGCTGCACTTCCACATCCGCTCTTGTTACCTTGTTCACGAAGCTGCTTTTACCGACGTTGGGAAAGCCACATACTAATAGCGTTCGAGCTGTGGGATCCAATGCTGGTAAGCGTCCCAAATGTTTCCTCACTTCCTCCAGGTAAGCTAGGGCGGCCCGCTGCCTCTTGATCAGTGTCGCCATCCGTCCCAACGCCGCGACCTTCAAAGCTTTACATCTGTACAAAGAATCCGCGTACTTGATCAGACGCACGTAGTCGCGACAGACCGTCTCGCAGAGCTTCTTGCAGGTGTTCAACTGGCCCAGCGCGAGCTTGTAGTGGTCCCTATCATACAACACGCCCATGAGGTCGCCGTGGAACGGGTGGACGTCGTCCAAGCGCGGGAAGTCGCTCACGATGGCGCCTAGTCTCTCGCTTATCGTTTGTTGCGTGAACTTGACCTTCCTCATGTAGAAACTCCGGATGCGCGTGATTTTGTACCCGGGGTGCACGACGGTCGGCGTCTTCCTTTGCGTGCGCATCAAGACAATGTCTACTAATTCGGCGGCCGTGGGCACGGCGGCTAAGCGCTTGAGGTCGTAGGTGACCATGGTTTTTATGTGGGTGCGCGGCGGCGGCGTTTACGCTGTGTGTTGTCGTGCGCTGCGGCGTTTACGCTCGCTCGCTGTCCGTCCGAGTTTTGCTGCTGCAGGTGCTACAGGGCAAAGAGCCCAGCTATACGCAAGCTGACGCTGCGACCGAGCAGGCTTCGCAGCCGTGCTGTGTCAAAGCTTTGGCGCGTGTACGAAGCTGAAACGAGACGCTCGTCAAGGTCGCGCGTCGAGAGCAATGGGCAAATGCGGCGATGAAAAAACGCAGCTCAGGAGACGCGGCGTCGTGGAAGGCTCCTCCGGGCGCGCGAGGCGTATGGAGCGGTCGGGAGGAGTGCTTCCAGGGAGCGTTTGGACCCGCGCTCTAGAGCAGCAACGCTCTAGAACAGCAAAAACACACCTCAGCCCTCAAGCGGCTGAGCGTTGCGTACGCGTGCGATTCGGCGTCGAGAATTTCCTCAGGGTGCACGAGAGATCCATGCTGGCGAAGGTTTGAGCCTCGCGCCGCGAACAGACGTGTTGAGGCAGGGAGAGCAAGCTCTCTGAGAGGCCAGATCATCACACGCAGACGCGCTGCGCTGTACGCCCGCCGCCGTTGACAGCACGCAGCAACGCGCGTGCAACTCACGAACCACGCAAACGCAGGCAGCGGTAAGTGCTGTATGCTCCTGGCGCGCCGGGCGGCACGCGCGGCCAGCGCTCTCAGACCCCGCCGCGACCTCAACCTCGTAGCCGCAGCCATGGGCCTCGTCCACGGCAAGGATGCGAAGAGCACGCACGACGGCTCCTTCCACGACTTTGTTAGGGAAGACATCCAGGGCAATCCCGTCAATTTCAAGGAATTCGCGGGCAGGGTCTGCGTCGTCACGAACGTCGCGTCCGAATGAGGCAAGACCGCGTCGCACTACAAGGGCCTGGTGAAATTAAATCAAGCCTACGGTGCGCGCGGGCTGCACATTCTAGCGTTTCCCTGCAACCAGTTTTTGAAGCAGGAGTCGGGCTCGGCCGAGGAGATCCTGGCGGGCGCGCGGGGCCGCGGCTTTGATGGGCCCGGCATGCACCTGATGAAGAAAGTTAAAGTCAACGGGCCGGGCGCCGACGAAGTCTTCCTTTATCTGAAGGCCGAGGCCCCGTGCCAGATCAAGTGGAACTTCGGCGCCTACTTTGTGGTCGACGGCGCCGGCACCGTGGAGTCGTTCGCCGGCGTGCACCCCCGCGACCTCACGGCGCGGCTCGACGCGCTCCTGGCCTAGAGGAGGCTTGCTCATGATGTCGCCATTCGTGACGCCGCGGCCCTCCCTCTGCGGGGGCCGCGGCCGATTCTAGCGCGGCGTCGGCAGTTTTCCTGGGGCCTGTGGTGTGTAAATCATCTGTGAATCGACGTGAGCTAGCAGTAAGACACTAGCAAGCAGCTCGGCCCAGGCGGCGCGGTCGACGTAAACGCGCACATCGGTGGTCGAGGTTAGCCTGCACCACTGCTGTGATCACCACTGCTGCGGCCTTCACCGCATCTGCTGCCTACGCTGCACCAACACTGCGTTGTTGCGGCAGCACCAGGGCCTGCCTCTTGCAGCGCTGGCCGCGCGCTCCTACGCGACACGCAGCGGCAAACACCACTGTGCCGAACCGCTGCGACGCGCTTTGCCTGCGCACATAGCGCTGCGCCGACGACGCGTCGCACGGAACCATGGTCTGCAAGGACTGCGAAAAAAAGCTCTCGAAGGTCATCGTTCCCGACAAGTGGAAGGACGGCGCCCGTAACGTCACGGGCGGCACCGATGGAGGACGGGCCACGACCTACCGCAATTCATTGTTACAAGTAAGAGGCGCAACGCAGCGCTTCCAGGCGGGCGTCAAGACGTGTCGAATCTGCAAGTCCAAGGTCGCGCAGGACGCGAACTACTGCCAGGAGTGCGCGCACCACAACGGGATCTGCGCCATGTGCGGCAAGCGCGTGGACGATCTGCGCTTTGACAGGAGAGGTGGCGTGAAACCGGAGAAGCGGAAGGAACTTGCAGGCGTCGTCGAGAGCGACTACGGCACGGCCGAGCGCTTCCGGAAGAAGGCCAAGGCGCCGGAAACGGCTGAGGAGGAGGCGCCTCCGCCAGTGCCGGCGGAGGACCCGGAGGTCGCCGCGCGGCGCGAACGGGACGCGCGGGCCCAGGCGTCGGCGCTGGGCGCCGCCGACGCGGCTCTCAATAGGGCGCGGAACCGCGTCGTCGGCGCGGAACCGGCGGCGGCCGCGCCGGCGCCGGCGCCCGCGCCGGCGGGCCGCGGCCGCGGCGCGACGACGCCCGCGTGGATGACTCAGGCGCCCGCGCCCGCCGCAGATGCCTACGGCGACTGGCAGTCCGCGCGCGACGCGACGTCGGGCAAGGTCTACTACTACAACGCAAAAACGCAGCAGACGTCGTGGACCTGGCCGCCCGCCGCCGCGCCGCCGCCCGCGCCGCCGCCCCAACAACAACGAACGAGGCCGGTCAACCCGCTCGCCGCCGGCGCCGCGCCGCCGACGCTCTCCGCCGACCGCATGGCGCTGCGGGACGAGACGCTCGGCGTCGCGGGCGAGATGGCGCCGCAGTCGCGCGGCGACCGCGACTGGCGGTCGAAGTACGACATCGGCGGCGGCCTCGAGGGGAGGGATAATTTCTAGCGGATACTTCGCGTCGAAAGGCGTCGAGAGAGGAAGAGTCGAGGGACGGACCCCGCACGCGAGATATGCAGAGCTAGCTCGAGCTTTGCGCGCTGCGTGTTGGGGGCTCTGTAGCGCCGGCCGGTATTGCTTGGCAGGTGGTCGGCCACAAACTAAAACAACAGCAAATGCACCATTTCGTGACGAGAAAGGCTGCCCTCAGATGATCAAGTAGGGGCTGCCCTTATCCATCGGAGCAGGATGAAAACAGCGGTGCTCCTCCTCGTCGCCGCAGGCACGGCGAAACGCGACGAAGACCTCCACGCCCTCGCCGCGCGCACTCGCACGGAGCACCGCCCCGCCGTCGCGCGGAGCGCGGCGCGAGCCGCCAAAGCGTCGCGCCTCCTCGCGGACCACGGTCACCTGTTGCCCCCCGACCTGCGCGAGAAAGGCCAAGATCTACTGAACGAGCACGAGTTCCGTCTGCACGCGGCGCTTGACAGCGCGAACCCGGGCCCGGCGCTCGCGGCCATCGAGAAGAGGGAAGCGGGCTACCTCAAGGCTTTCCGGAAGCTCGGTGGCGAGGGGGCTGTGTCCAAGGCCCGCAAGCTGCCGAAAGACGAAGAGCGCACGAAGCTCCGTGCGACGCGTGAGGTATTGTTCGAGGCGACGGGGATCGACGCCGAGGAACCGGTCTGGGGCGCGCCGTTCCGCGCGCTGGAAGGGCTCTTCAGGGCGGGTCACCCGGTGTCCAGCCTCGCCGAACGGGAAGCGCCGATGGAGGCGCTCGGCGTCAGTGCCAAGTTCTTCGAGGACGGAACTGCTCTAACAAAACGTTACCACGTTGCTCTACAGCCGCCGTGCGACTGCTGGACGTTTGGGCGCGATGCGGTCATCAAACAAGCTAAAATCGTCGCCAAATCCCTGAAGGCGCCGCCGCTCGTCGACGCGTGGCTCGATTCCATCGAGGCCGACGACGCGAGAAAGCTGCCGAGCGTCGGTTTCGGCGTGTCGGTCGAGGACGGCGCGTGCAAGCTCTACGTCCTGAACTACGGCGGCCACGAACTCCCGCCGCTGCCGCTCGTCGACGCCTTACCGCGGACCGCGCGCAAGCAGGACCGGGCGTCTTCGGTCATGGTCTCGGTCGAGTGGAAGTTCGGCGACATGAAAACTCAACAGATGCGCCAGTACGCCGTCGAAGCCGCCTCGGGCGACGTCTCTGTCGCGCGCCAAACGCAAGACGAGCGCTTCGCCGGCGACGAGCTCGTGGCGGCGCTCGACGGCGCGTTCGGGGTCGGGCAGAGCGAGGACATCGCCGTGACGGCGCCGTTTCAATACGACAAAGCCACGACGCCGCCGGTCGTCGCCGCGCCGCTCGCGAAGTCGGGCCTCAAGCTGAAGCGCCAGGATGGTAACATTGACTCGAACGCCGAGACGGATGCAAAACTGGCGGCTCTTCTGAAAGCGCCGGGCGCCGACGCTTGGCTCGCGCGGTCGCGCGTCGTGCGACACGCGCTTTCCAACGTGCAGTTCGGCGAGGGCTTCGTCACGCTGTACAGGCACCCGACGGTCTTCGGTTTCGTGGACCCGTCCTCGGCGCCTCAGCACCTCGCGCTGAGAAACGCGCTTGCCAAGAATACGCGCGCGACGCGGCGGCGGCTCGACGAGACCCGGTCCTCGAGCGGGTACCTAGACGACGTGACGCACTGCGACGAGGCCATCGAGCTATTCCTGGACCGCGCCGTGTGACTCGGTGTCCATCGGCAAGTTTGTGTAGTGTCGCGGGCTCTCCTCCCACCCCACCCGCATTCACGCAGGTCTGGGGCGCCAACGAACTCGACTCGACGTGCAAGCGGGACAGCGACCTCGCCGCGAACGCGGGGACCTGTCCGATCTCGTGCCAGGACGACGTCGCGTGCCTGGTCGTGGCCTGCTCCGACTGCGCTCTCGTGGACGTGGCCTGCGACGAGGCCATCGACACGGCGGCGTATCCCGAGCTCGCGCGCCACGTCGGCGGCGACGTGGACTTGTACGACGACCTCGACATCGAAGACGTCCCGGCGGGCAAGATCGTGCGGCTGCCGTGCGGGGACAGCGGGCTGTTCAACACAATGAATCTCTGGGGCCCAGATGGCTGCAAGTACCCCTACTACGGATTTATGCCGGTCGACACGCTCTGCGACGAGTGCTCGTCGATGTACGCGGCGCGGGAGGCGGTGCTCGACGGCCTCTGGGACGGCCCCTGCAACGAGGACGATCCGCCGGGGGACGACGACTCGCTGACGCTGCCGTCGAACTACCCCGGCTGCGGCTGCGACTGCGCGGACTTTCTCCGGCGCGACCTTTCCTGCACGTCCGAATCGTGCGTCAACGTCGCCCAGGCGTACGCAGCTTCGAATACCGTGTGCGCCGGCGACAAGCTGCGGTGGGACACGACCTCGTCGTCCACAGGGTGCGAGACGTACGGCGCCGGGTCGCCGCTGACGGGCAGCGCGTGCCTGGACGCAGCCGGCGCCGTCCCGAACGCGACGTGCTACCGGACGCCGGCCGCGATCTCCGAACCTGGCTTCCCGTGGCCGTGGCCTGACGTGTGCTATCACATGCAGCGAGATGCCGCGCTCGGACGGCGCGCCTCGGCGCTCGCTCTCGTCGGCGCAATCGTGATGATGGTATAACCTACCAGTGTAATAGTGGATTCCCGAGGACTATGAATACAACTACGCAAGAGTCACATGAAGAATCTTAGCCGGGCGCGACGGCACTACTACCGGCCCATCCCGTCCGCGGCCGCAGGCAGAACATCGCGAGGCAGAACCCGGGCGCGACGACGGGCGCAAATAAAAACCTTGTAAGAAGGGTGAGCGACACCGGGGCGTAGTAGAAGCTCACCCAAAACATGTGCCAATAGTCCTTCTTGCCGCACTTCGTGAGGTCAAATTTTTTTTCCCTCATGTTCCCCGGCGGCCCGTCGATGCACTCGTAGATGGGGTTCTCCCGCTTCCCCGCGTACAACAACCCGGTCAAGACAAACACCCACCAGAAGTTCCAGAGGCACAGCGGGAAGCACGCGAAGCGCGTGCAGCCGCAGCATGTCGCCTCGGAGAAGACCACCTTATCAAGTTCCTTCTGCGCGTCGTCGTCGGCCTCGGCCTGGAGCATCGCGGCGACCTCGCGGCCGAGGCGCGACTGCGCCAGGCCGTCGCCGCCCCCGACGATCCTCAAAAACACCTTCTCCATCGTCGCGCGCGCGAGCGAAAAGTCGATCACGCCGAGCCGCGCGCACGCGTCGTCGTCGAAGGCGCGGAACGCGAGCGCCGGCGTCCGCCGCGGGTCGACGCCCACGAGCTCGAGCGTCGCGACGTCCGCGTCCGCGGCGGCGACGTCGACGTCCGGCGACGAAAAGGCCTCGCGCGCGAACGTCACGAGGTCCGCGACGTGTTCGTCGTCCCGCGTTTTCAGGCGGCACGAGATCTCGTAGCCCGCCGCGTAGCGCTCCTTGAGGTCCTGCGGCGTCCCGATGCAGCGCATGGTGCCCTTGACCATGATGCCGATGCGGTCGCAGAGGAGGTCGGCCTCGCCCATCGAGTGCGTCGTCAGGACGACAGCGCGGCCCTTCATCGTCACCTTGATGAGGTCCCAGAGATTCCTTTGCGCTCCTGGATCCAGGCCCGACGACGGCTCGTCCAGCAACACCACCGAGGGGCCGCCGACCAGCGCCACCGCGACCGCCAGCTTGCGCTTCATGCCCCCCGACAGGCGGCCCGCCGCTTTGTCGGCGTGGTCGGACAGGCCGACGACGGCGAGCGCTTGCTCCGCGGCGTCGCGCGCGTCTCCTTCGATGTCGACGCCCCGCAGCCGCGCGAAGAGACAGAGATGGTCTCGACAGCTCAGGTGGTTCCAGAGGACGTTCTTCTGGTTGACGACCCCAAGCGCCTGAGCTGCCGACTCGAAGTCCTGTGTGGAAATCAAATTTCGGGCGCCCCACGCCATCGACGCGATATTTTCTCCGTAGCTGCGTCTGCTCGATGGCGTGAAAGTCAACCTAACTCACTGGTTGATTTCCACACAGCTCTTGACGGCCAGCACGCTCCTCCCGCCGACTTTGGCGTCCCCAGACGTCGGCTCGATGGATCGGCAGATCATCGAGACGGTCGTTGTCTTTCCGGCGCCGTTCGCGCCTAGTAAACCAAAGACCTGGCCCGTCGGGACGCCGAACGCCGCGCACTGGACGGACTCGACGGCCGCACCGCCGAAGAACCGCGGCGGATAGATCTTGCGCAGCTCCGAGACGACGAGGCCGTCGCGGTCCGCCGACTTGATGTCGCGCACGAGCGGCGGCGGGTACGGGTCGTCGCCCGGCGGCACGTTCCGCAGCAAGGCGACGGTGTCGCGCACGGCGGCGGAAAACCTCGTCCGCGGCGGCCGCGACGGCGGCGCTTCCTCCTCCGGCTCGTCTACCACAATCTGGAAGTCGTCTTCGTTCGTCGACAGGGCGTCGCCTGCGCTCGCGGCGTCGCCCGCGCCGGTGAGCGCCGCGACGCGCGCGCGCTCCGCGGCGACGTCGTCGGGCATCGCGGCCGCGCGCGCCTTGGAGACCCGCGTCTTGACCCAGGCGAGCGGGCGCAGGGCCCGCCGATCCTGAAAGATGACTATTCCTTCATAAAGCACGATGTGGAACAGGGCGAAGAGCGCGGCCGCCCAGCCGCTCGGTAAGGGCGGGTCCGCGGGCTGCCTCGATAAAGGTCCGGGTCCCGACGCCTCGAGGAAGCCCATGCGCTTCAGCTGCGGGTGGAAGGCCACCTTGCAGACCTGGACCGCCAGGTTGCCGAACGGCGACGCCATCGACGCGAGCCACGCGGCTTTGCAGCTCAGGTCCTGGAGGAGCCAGCGGTTCTTCTGGACCGCGGCCGCCCACCAGAGCGCCGCCAGCGCCCCCGGCGCGGCGAAGCCGTAGATTCCGACGACAAAGGGCGTGCCGCCGACCGCCACGAGCGGATGGTCGAAGGTCGTCGTCGCGAAGTGCGAGAAGCTCACGATCCCCGCGCTGCAGAGCGGCAGGAGAATCCACAGCCACGGCCAGCGCTCCATCCAGCGGCGCACGACGAATTTCGTCGCGTTCTTCCAGGCCCCGGCCCCGATGCTGTGGTCCCAGACGCTGCCGCAGTACCACTGCTTGAGGGTATCGTAGGACTCGGAGCTCCACATACTCTCCTCTTCCTCTTCAAAGCCCCCCGGGTACCGGTCGTGGAAGGCGCTCGCCATGGACGCGACGGTCGCGTCGTAGGGCCCGAGGTCGAGATCCCCCTTCCGAGCGGCCGCGTGGAGCTGCGCGTAGGTCGGCGCGCTGCTGCACAACCGTTTGCGGTACGCCATGCGCGTCGCCGCTAACATGAAGACGACGCAGACGGCACCGCCCACGAGTATCAGCGCATCGCCGAGCCAGTTTCCCAGCCAGTACGTGAAGGTGTCGAGGCCCGAGACCGCCAGCAGATTCCGCAGACCTCTGGCGCGCTCGCGGACGTAGGGCTCCACGATGAATCCGGCGGCGAGGACGTATCCGCCCAGCAGGACCCCCACGACGAGGGCGTTGTAGCCCTCCGCCCAGCCACTTTTGAAGCCTGTCGTCCTCTTCCTTCTGCCCATGTTTCCGCGCACGACCAGCGGCATCGCCGCCGACGCCACTTGGAGGAGCACCAGGGTTGTTCCATGTATCCCGGCGGAACAAAACGCGGAGGCGAAGACGGAGAGAAAAACTTCCACGAAGAGGCCAAAAAAGAATCCGGCGACGCCGCCGGCGGTCCGCGCCCGCGCGCGGCAGCCCGGCGGTTTACATCTCCGCAACGCCGCCTTGCACACTTGCCAGCCCACGCCCCACCCCGCACTCAGCCCCGCTATCATACCCACGATCGCACCAAAGACCGACGTTGGAACACCAAAATACGGCCGGAGCCCGGCCTCGAGGCCTAGGGCGATCGCCGTGGCCACCAGCGACGTCGATCCCACCGCCACGGCGTGCTCGAGAGGCCGCCACACTATCAGACCCGCGACGGCGCCTACGACACCGCCGGCGACCGCGCCCGGCGCCGACACCGAATATTTGAAATAGTAGTATCGCACGCCGCACTCCAGCGCCGCCAACAGAAGCACGGCCGCTGCTGTAGTGAAGGCGGCCGCGAGCCCCCAACCCAGACCGGGCCAGCCGTCCTTGCGCGCAGCCACGCCACAGCAAACGATAAACCCTGAGACCAAAGCCGCGGCGAGCACGGCGAAACGGGTTGGCACGGTGAAGGTCGTGTGGTCTTTGCTCGCGCGCGCCCGCGCCATCGCTTGTCTGAGCCCGCCGGGCAGCACGCGACAGCCGAAGACCAGGTCTGGGATCCACCTGAGGTCGTTTGCTATCTGCTGGAGCCGGAACTGCGCCACGGCCACGACGAGCCGCGACGGCGGCACCGGCTCGCCCGGCCTCGCCGGCACCAAGGCCCCGCCGAGCAGCGTCTCCGCCTCCACGGGCGCCGCCGCGCCCTCGACCTTTTCGCCGACGGATATGAACACGTCCTCGAGCGACGTCGCCGTCACCGACAGGTCGACGAGGCCCAGACCGTCGGCCTTCTCCTCGAGGCCTTCGAAGAGCGCGACCATGCGCGCGCGGCCGACCGCCGCGGGCACCGTGTACGTCGTCGTCGCGTCGTCGGCGGCGTCCTCGAGGAGGGGGGCCTCGGCGTCCGCCCAGTTCCGCGACGCGGAGAAGCTCGCGCCCCGGGTCGCGTTCAGGAGGGGGCTCCGAAACGACGACGAGAAGCCCTTCGGCGTCGACCCGAGGAGCGGGTTCGCGGCGTCCGTTTCGGTCGCCCGGCGGAGGTCCTCCGCGAGCTTCGAGGCCGCCGCGAGCTCGGCTTCGGGCACGTGCTGCGCAAAGACCGCTTTAAGTTCATCGCGCGCCGCGGCGGCCGTCGTCACCGCCACGTGGAGGCCGCCGCCGAGGTCGACGGCCGGCGCGGCCGCGGCGTCCGCTCGCTCGGCTTCGGCGAGCGCCTCGGCTATCGTTTCGGCGGCCCGCATGTCGCCGGCAGCCTCCGCCTCCGCTATTTTGGCGGCGGCCTCCGCCTCCCGCTTCGCTCTGCGTTCCGCCGCGGCCGCGTCGTCGGCCCCGCCGAAGTGCCGCTTCAGGAAAGCTAGAGTGCCGCAGCACTTCACGCTCCCGGCCGCCATGATCGCCACCCGGTCCGCCAACGCCTCGGCTTCCTCCATGTGGTGCGTCGTGAGGAGCACCGACCGGTCGACGCGGACGTCGCGCAGCAGGGTCCAGACCTCGCGCCGCGCCACGGGGTCCATTCCCGCCGTCGGCTCGTCGAGGACCACGAGCCTGGACCCGCCGGTCAGCGCCGCGGCCATCATGACCTTGCGCTTCTGGCCGCCCGAGAGCTTGAGCGGAAACCCCTCGGCCATTTCCGTGAGGCGGAAGAGCTCCAGCAGGCCCGTCGCCTCGTGCTCCGCTCTAGCCTCCTCGACGCCCTTGAGCCGCGAGTAGAAAATGAGGTGCTCCCGGAGCGTGAGGTGGGCGAAGAGCGCGTCGTGCTGCGGGCAGAAGCCGAGGAGCTGGCGGAGCCTATCCAAACCATCCGCGTCGGCTAAGGGGCCGAGCGTGCGGATCCCGAAGAAACTTGCGCTGCCGCCGTCGGGCGCCATCGCTCCAGTCATCATCGACATGGTGGTCGTCTTGCCCGCTCCGTTGTGACCCAGCAGGCAGAAGATCTCCGAGTCGCGGATCGCGAACGTCGCGTCCGAGACGGCGACCTTCTTCCCGAAGACCTTCCGGAGGCCTCTTACCTGGACCGGCGCGTCGCTGTCTTTATCATGCTCGAACCACTCTTCGTGGTCCACGAGCGGCGCCTTCTCTTCGACCTCGTCCGGCGGCGGCGGTCGCCAGTACGCCTTCCTAATGCAAAAGAGCAGGTCCTTGCCCTTGCCCCGCGCCGCCGACGTGGAGACCTGGATCACGTACCACAGGACCGCCGCCCACAGCGCCACGGACACCATCAGCATGCAGTAGACGCCGGCCGTCCACGAGGACTCGGGCCGCCAGCCCCGATCCTCAGTCTTCTCGTACCAGAAGGGCCAGACGTCCTCGCACTTGAGATGCTCCTCGGCGCAGCGCGCCGGCATCAGCGACTGGCTGGCCAGATACTGCTCGAAGGCCTCGAGCCGCGGCCCTGGGGCCTCGTCCCAGCACTCTTTCCAGCACGCCCTGCACGGGTAGCGCTCCCCCACAAAGCCGTCGGCGACGAGCCGGCACCGCCAGCCCGCTCGCTTTCCCGTCGGGCTGAACGAGTCCACCAACAAATCGTAGGCAAACTGCGGCAGGAAAGCCGCGCTGGCGAAGTGGGCGCGCGGCCGCGCCCACAAGCGCCAGTTCGTTCCTTCCTCCTGGATCCCGCGCCAAGCCCACCTCCGGAGCGGGTTCCAAGCAAAGTAGAGCCCGTGCAGGGTCGCGTGCAACAGGGGCGGGAGCCCCGCCGCGGCGATTTGCGACCGAAGGAGGCACGTGACCACCACGAAGGTCTGGAGGGTGAGCGCCAGCAGAAAGAGCCAGTGGAGGGCGAAGAGCTCGAAGAACGCGGCGACCTCGAAACTCTTGCCGGCGCGCCGGAAGAGGCCCGGCGCGGCGAACGCGGCGATCGCGACGGAGACGCCTCCACCGATGGCGACGCCCTCGATCAAAAGCGATGCGAGCCAGTAGGCCGCGTCGGCGCCGCCCGCCGCGCGCGTCGCCTCGCGCGTGCCCGCGGCGACGTCCCCCACCAGCGCCGAGGCGACCTCCTGGACCCAGGGCACGAAGAGATACTGGAACACGAAGAGCTCGAGGTCGCCGTGGTTCGTGTCGGAGGTCGTCCGCTCGCGGCTGGCCGCTCCGCCGCCGACGGGCGTCGGCGCGCCCGTCGCGCTCGCGACGGTGCTCTGCTTCTTTTTATTTCTTTCCTTGATGTCGTACAGGAGCCAAAGGATGCCGACGCCGAGGAGCGGCACGCTGACCTGCTTGACCAGCGCGCCGAGCGTGCGCTTCTTCACCGTCCACGCCTTGCGCGCGAGGAGCGCGGTGCGTTCCATGAGCGACGGCGGCTCGGCGGCGTGCTTCGGCGCGACGCCGCCGCCGTCCACGGGCACCGCCTCCGCGAGCGAGAAGAGCTGGCCCCGCCGGACGCCCGGCGGCACGCGTACCTTGACGCCGTCCGGGCGGGCCACGATCGTGCCCGGCGGGCCCGGCGCCACGACCCAGGGGACCGTCTGCTCCGTCCCGTCCTCCGCGGTGTAGACGGCCGCGGGCGGCCGCTTGACCAGGCAGAAGCTGCAGGCGCGCGCGCAGCAGCAGAGGCGACGCCAGACGTAGCAGCAGCAGCAATAGTAGAGGCAGCGGCCGAGGCAGCGGCCGAGGCGGGCCGTCACCTTCTTCAGTCCCTTCCACGCGAGCGGCGCGGCGACGGACAGCTTTGCCAGAAGCGCGGCGACGGCCCGCTTCTTCCTGAGCGACGCGACGCCGGCCGAGAGCTTATCCAGGCACGGCGCGACGTGGCGTCTGAAAAGCGATGCGACGCCGGCCGAGAGCTTCTCCAGGCACGGCACGACGTAGCGCCTGAACCAGGGGCGCCGCTCGCGGAACTTCTCGTAGCGCGCGCGCGCCTCCTCGCGGAACTTCTCGTAGCGCGCGCGCGCCTCGCCCGGCTGACGGAGCAGCAGCCGACAGAACTCCAGGCCCGCGAAAAGCAGCGCGATAGGGCGCGTGACCAGCTCGAAGACCCAGCCGCCGCAGCAGACGAAGACGCACCAGCGGGAAACGGCCCCGTCCTTTGCCTTCGCGACGACCCAGTTCCGGCACCGCTGCAGCCGCGCGTAGCCGCGGCACGACGGCTGCGAGACGCAGCACGCGAGGACGATGCCAAGGACCCAGATGCCGACGAGGGCCACGAAGGTCAGGCCCTGGCCCCACGTGACCCAGATGGGGCGGAAGAGGTGGACGCCGGTCGCCGGGGCGAAGCCGCAGACGTCCGGGATCTCGTCGCCGCCGCCCCGCGCGGGCCACGCCTTCACCGCCCGCCGGAGCCGCGCGAACGTCGCGGGGTCGTGGCCCAGCTCCGCGCAGGTCTTGCCGCAGACGTCGCGGCAGCCGCGGTGGAACTCGCGCGCCGCGGCCCGCGCGCACGCGTCCGCCGACGCGGCCGCCGGCGCGGCGTCGAGCCCGGCGAATTTGCGCGGCGCGCGCGTCGAGGCCCAGAAGTTCTCCCACGGGTGGTCCCACTCGGTCCTCCCGCGGGTGTTGTAGTCGGTCTTGTACAGCCACGCCTCGTCCCAGCGCTTCCACGCGCGGAGCTGCGCGTGGAAGAAGTCGCCGTCCTCGGTGACCACGCCGCAGGCCTTGATGCGCTGGCGCTCGCCCCGGCGCCGGTTCCGCGCCGAGGCCGGCCACGGCTTTGTATGACGGAGGTCGGGGCGCCACCAGTTGCGCGTGCAGGCGACCTCGTCGCCGAGCGCCGCCCAGAGCCGCGGGATGAGGTCCCACCAGCGCCACGAGTCCTCGCGGACGTAGTAGAGCGCGCCGGACGCCGGGTCGCACCGCAGGTCGTCGCAGGCGTAGGGCTCTCCCCTAAAGTCGCAGGGGCGGGCGCGGACGAGTTCCCCGTCGGCGGCGAAGACGCTCGGAGATGACCTTTCGTTCCACGAGCTGGTGTCCCAGTAGTTTCTCTCTTCCCAGGTGCGGCGGTCGAAGCTGCCGAAGTATTTGAGGAGGACGTCGCAGCGTCGGGGGCCGCTGCCGTGGAAGCACGCGGCCGTCTTGGCGACGCACGACGCGTCGCCGGACGCGTTCCGGCAGCAGGTGCCGACGCCGGGGACGACGTCGACGCCCGCCGGCGTGCGGTCGTCGGCGCAGTAGCGGGCCTCGGGCGGCGACGTTCCCGCGGGTACGGCTCTTTCTTTACCATTATCGTCTATGTAAGTATGATACACGTACTTGCCGCGGCAGTCGTCCTCCTCGCCACCGACCTCGATCCAACTGTCGCCTGGCCAATAGTCACCGATTAGACCACTCCAGGCTCGAAACACCGAATTAACGGTGATTTCGAACTTCTCTCGGTTCCGCTCAAGCCGGCCGGGCTTGAAATTGCGGCACGCGGCCCGGTCGCAGTCGGCGCGGGGATCCGGCGCAAAGCACGCCGCCGGCGCGTCCGCCCTCGCGCAGCAGGATTCCGCGCTGAACCAGTCCTCGAGGTCCTCGGCCACGGTGGACGTCCTCTCTCTCTTTCTCTCTCTCTTCGCCCGCGACTTCTCCCTCTTGTGTGCAATCTGAAGAGGAAGGTAGGCCGTCGTCCGGTTCCTCCCGCCGGCGCAGGCCGGTCGGGCCCCCCAGTCTCTTTCAGCCCGCGGCCTCGAGGGTGCCATCTCGCAGCAGTCACGCCACTCCAGCGGGCGCCGCCCCGCGTTCGCGTGGGCCTCCCAGCCTGTGTGGAAATCAAAATTTTACGGCGCGTTCGCGCTGAATCGCCGCGTCGACCTCCACGCCATCGATGCGACGTCTGCTCGATGGCGTGGCGATGCCGGTCCCTCGCCGCTCGACGGAGCCAGGACGGCCGCGTCATCGCCAAGAAATGACTTGGTGAAGAATTGTCGGTACACCCGACGCACTGGTTGATTTCCACACAGCGCCCAGCAGAAGCCTTCGGCGTCCACGTCCGCGGCCGTGACGTTCGTCGCGTCGCGGCAGCACGTGAACACGCAGGGCGCGTTGCCCGCGACGACCGCGTAGCCGTCCGCGCACGCGGCGGTCTCGTTCGGCCCTGCGCAGCAGGCGCCCGCGCCCGCTCCACTCGCGGCCTTGCGCACGCTGCACTCAAAGTCCGGCAGGAACTCGTCCCAGCCGCCGAGTTCCCGCGGCCCGGCGCCGCACCACTCGCGGCTTACGGCGCCCGCGGCGCGCAGGCACCTGCTCAGCCACCTGCTCGTGAATTCTCTATGTGCCCGTTCCTTTTCCTTTCTGTTTTGCCACGTTGCTTCAGGAAAGTCCTGTGGGGGCGCGGGCACGCCGACGCCGGCATTTCCCGAGCACGCGCCGTAGTCGTGGGGGTTGAAGCCAATAGTGCCAACACTGGCCCAGGCCCAGTCGGGCGGCGGCGCGCCCCAGCTGCAGCAGTCGCTATTGAAGCCGCCTCTGTCGTTATCGCCGCCGCCTCTGCTGCTGCAGTCGCTGTAGCCCACGGGGCACCACCCGTCGGGCTTGGCGCCGCCGGCGCCGTAGGCGAGCGCGCAGTCCGCGTCGACGCCCAGGTCGCACGCGCCGTCGCAGGCGCAGTCCGCGTCGCGGTCGCAGCAGCCCGCGCACTCGTAGTAGCCCGCGGGGCACCGGGGCGTGCGCCAGGCCTGTGTGGACACCGACGAGTGAGTTTCGGCCGCGCGTCACCGGCGTGGAAGGGACCTCGAAGACTCGGACGACATGCGAGGCCCTTGAAGGCCTCGACCGCGCGCGCGTCGCTCAGGGCGGCGAGGTGCGCCGCGCGGTCGGGGAAGGCCGCCCGGAGGTGCAGGCGCACTGCCGTGGCATTCGTGGTCGGCGCCGTCGCGTGCTCGAAGGAGTCGGCGCCGCAGCGGCAGTCTGGACCAGGGTCGCAGCAGCTCGCGCAGGTGTAGTTGCCCGGCGCGCACACGCGCTCGGCTGCATAAATCGTGCCCCGTGACCGCACGCGGCACCGCGCGTTGTCGCACTCGAAGGGCGGCTCGGGCAGCACCGCCCGGGCGACCGCCACCGGCAGCCATCGTAGCAGCCGCCCCATCGATCGTGCTGCGGTGCTGGCTTGCCCCCTCTTTCTTCAGTTTGTGCTGAGACTTCGGCTGCCCCGGTCTCGGGGTGGTAAGCGGGAGTACCGCCCTTGGAACGCACCCAGACTGCTCGGCTTGCTCCGCTTGCTCCGAGCCGAGCCGCGCTGGTTTGTGTTAATCTTTTAATCCTACCGTTAACACACTAGAGAAGCTCAAGCTCCAGCTTTACTGCGTACCGATTGTTTGACGCATTAATACAAGCATGCCTCGCCCACTGCTGCTGTACTTGTGCTGCACCGCCGCCGCGTTCGGACCGCGCCCGCAACGACGACCACCACCTCTACTCAAGTCGTCACAAAACCCCGTGCCCCCGGAGGACAGGCCCGACCGCCCGCCGGGCATCGACCCGACGCAGCTCCCCGACGCGTCGACGGCGGCCGGCGTCGCGCAGATTTTGGAGGTCACGTTCGTCAACGCCTGCATGCAGCTCGCGACGGGCTACGTCGACACGCTGAAGCTCTTCATCGCCGCAGCATTAACGGCCTACGAGCGGGGCTTCACCGTCAATGCGCTGAGTCTCGAACTCGCGCAGTGCCCGCAGCAGACCGCGGGGCGGCCGCTCATGCAGGAGGAGGTCGAATTGCGGAGCGTCTGGCTCTCGCTCGTGTATCTGACGCTCGCGAACGTGCGCCACGAATCGGAGGCGTCCGAATCGGTGGGCGCGTCCGTGCCGGCGGAGATCCGCTCGCAGTTCCAGACTTTTGTCTACGACGTCGTGAACGCGGCGCAGGGCGGCTACACGCTCGAGTCGCTCAAGCTGGAGGACATGCTGCGGCGCCAAGGTACCGATTCCGAAAGTCTGGGCGCCGTCGAGAAGGCCATCCTCGGCCAGAGCATGCGCGTCGTCTTCCTGACGCTGACCGTGCGCGACGAGGCCGCGGCGGCGGGCGACCTGCCGCCGCCGCGGCGGCCCGGCCCGTCCATCCCCGGCGCGCCGAGCGGCTTCGACCCCTAGTCTGTGTAATGTACTCTGTTATGGACACCTAGTGGTAGGACCGGAGGCCGTGCGTCGACGCCATCTCGACGCCGCGCGTCTCGCTCGGCGTCGGCCGGCCCCAGGGGTCGCGCGCCGCCGCGGGGTTGCTGACGCCCGAGCCGTGCAGGTCGCGCGCCCAGTCGCGGTCGCTGCGGTCCTGGCTCCCGAACATCTTCATCCTGACATAACCGCCGACGCAGAGCAGGCCGAGGAAGGCCGCGAGGGCGATGCCCAGGACGGCGAGGCCGCCGCCGGCGGAGTCCGCGCCCTTGTCCTCGCTTTCGTCCTCGCCCTGGTCCTCGCCCTGGTCCTCGGACCCGTCCTCCTCCTCCATGCCGGCGGAGCCGGCGGTCGGTCGCGGCGTCGGCCGCCGGGTCGGCTGTCGGACCGGCTGCGGCGTTGGCCGCCGCGACGGCGCGGGTGTCGGGGCGACCGGTTGCGGCGTCGGCCGCGCCGTCGGGGCCGGCGCGCCGTCGACCGCAGTCGCGTCGTTTATAGCGTCGTAGTCGTTCGCGTCTGCCGGCGCCGTGGGCCCCACGGCGCCCTCGGCGTCGCCCGCAGTGGCGAGCGCCGTGTTCAGCGTTCCGTCCTGGGCGGCGGCCGACAGCTCGCTGACGATCGTCTCGGTGTAGCTCGCGGCGAACTCCGCGGTGCCCTCGACGCGGACGGAAAACGCCACCGTGGTCGTCTGCTGCAGGCGTCGTCGTCGCGACGATACGACGCTAAACGCCACAATTTGGTCGGTGCTCGTGACGTACGAGAGCGTCGCGACGAGCGCAGTCTTGACAATGCTCTCGAGCGTCTCATTGTCCACGGTAACTTGGTCGAGGACAAGCTGAGAGTTAATCACGACGGACTCCGCCGTCGGCGCCGGAGCCGGTGCGGCCGTCGGCACCGGAGACGAGAACTCGCCGGAAATTGGCGCCGGCGTCGGCGCCGGCGTTGCGGGCGGAATCAACACGGTGTCGATCACGTGTACGACGCCGTTCGTTGCTTCGATATCAGGTATAGACACGGTAGCATCGTTCACTTTGACCGTCCCGTCCGCAATCGTGATCGTTACGACGTCTCCCTGAACCGTCGCGGCCTCCTGGCCGTCCGAGAGTTCCGTGCTCATGATCTTGCCCGGAACGACGTGGTAAGTGAGAATGGCGATTAATTGTGGCTGGTTCTCGGGCAGCAGCAGAGACGCGAGCGTGCCATTGGGCAGGGCCGCAAATGCGTCATTTGTTGGCGCGAAAACAGTGAAGGGGCCGTCGCCGGACAAGGTCTCAACGAGGTCGGCCGCGACCACGGCTTGTACCAGGGTTGACAGAAAATCGGTGGCCTGGGCAAGCTCAACGATATTCTGCGTCGGCTCATCGGAGGAGTTCGTCGGCGCAAGCGTTGCTGCCACGGAGGGGCGCGGCGTCGGCGCCGCGGTGGGCGCTACTACCGGCGCCGCCCAGGTGATGGCGATCTTCTGGTCCGCATCGCAGTGACCAGGCTCTTGGCACACGTAGTACTTGGTCTTCGGCGCGTCTGGCGCCGCCACGTCAAAGGTTTGTACCGACGACGGCGCAACCTCGCTGCCACCGCTCAAGTCGCAATTTGCCAAGGCCGCCGCGTCGGGAACCTCCCAGACGTTGTGCGTGCCGCTCCAACTGAATGTCACTGTGGTACCGGCCGCCACAGACAGCTCTTGTGGGTCCATATAAAATTTCCAATCCAGCGCGTAGGGAGCCGGCGTCGGCGAGGACGGCGCCGGCGTCGGCGCGGTCAGCAGCGCGCACGCGATGCGGCCGCCGTCGTAGCCGTGGATAATGAGCGTGCGGCCCTCGGCATCATCATATCCGGTCTCGACGCTCGCTGTGGTCCCACTCACTGTTGAGCCAAACTGACCAGCGTAGGTGATCGACCCCCACGGGTCGCTTGCAACCAACTCATCGTCGTAGAAGTGGCCACCCGCGTCGCCGTCGCACGCCGTGCCCGAGTGGATGTGGACGCCGCACGAATTGGCCAATGAAGAATTCGCACCGCCCGCGCAAGCAGTCTCCGTGCCGGTCAGCGAATACGCCAGCGTCTGGCTGGTGCCATCGGTCGTCACCGTCACCGTGCCCGCGACCGCGAGGTCGCCCTCGTAGTTGTAGTAGGGCACGAAGTCCGTGGCCGTGAGTTGCGCTGCCGCCGCGGGCAGCAGGAATAATCCCCAGCATCTCCCTGCCATCTCGCTGACTTATGGGTAACAATATGCTGCCCCCCCGCGCAGATTGCAAGTTCGCGTTACTGAGGTCGCCTGGCCCCGCTCCGCTCCTTTCTTTGCTGCCCTCCCAGCGTGGAGGCCTCGCTGCGAGTAGCCAGCAATGCCTTCGAAGCCCACGAGGCCGCGGGTGGTATCGAACAAGAACGGCCCGAGGCAGCGGTCTCGCACACTTCCCTACTGCGGTCAAAGGAGTGGTACTTCGGTTTTCGTATCGCACGGGTATTTTTAAAAGCTGCCAACGAGGTTTTTTGCCTTGAACAGGGCGCACGCTTGCTCCCGCAGTGTACGCGATAGCTCCGCGCAGTAGACGCGATTGCTTTATCGATCCGCGCAAAAACCGCGCTCTGGGACACTGCGGACGCTCCACAATCAAACTCCACCGGTTGCAAATGCAGCAGCCATCATTCGACAGTGCCGCGCGCAAGGCGCTGGAAGCCACCGGACTCCTGTCCGAGGAGGAGATCACGCTCATCATCGGCCGCCGCAAGCGCGCCGCGAGCCGAGCAGCGATCGCCGCATCCCTCGAAAACACTGCGCTGCTGCCGACGGCAGAGAAACCGGCGGAACGTGAGCTGACGGCCGTCGAGCGCAGCCTGCGGCCTCCGCCCTCGCCGGGCGTCGAGAAGCGGGCCGCCGTCGCCGAGGCCGAGGACCGCCTCAGCGACACGCTCGCGAAGATGGCCCTGGGGCCGTCGAACGCGCGGGCGCCCGCCGTGCTCGAGGTTGGAACGCCCGTGTCGTTCAAGCTCTCGGACGGCAGCGTGCGCCGCGGCGTCGTCGAGAAGGTCCATAATGATGGGGCGGCCTACACCTTGGTCGAGGACGGCACAGGCGTCCGGTGGCAGCACCACCCGGCGCGGTCCCTCAAGGCGCGGACGGGGGCGTCAAAATCGGTCGCGCCGCCGCAACCGCCGACCGCCGACGTCGATGCGGTGCTGTCATTCCTGACGCCGCCGCAGCGCCAACGGTTCGTCGACAACGAAGTGACGCTCGAATGCCTCGCTCTCTTAAACGAAGAAGATCTTGACGATCTCTTGGAGGGCGACGCCGAGGCCAAGGCGAGCTTCCGGCTGCGCTACCCGCCTCCCGCGACCGACGAAGCGCGCGCGCCGGTACGCTTCGACGTATCCGACGAAGCATCTCCGCCGCCCGCGCCGCCGCCCGCGCCGCCCACGCCCCTGCCGCCGGAGGCGCCGCTCCCGACAAAAATCCCGGAGCGGCCGCTCCTGCGCGTGGTCGTCGACGCCAACATTATATTGGACGCCGGAGACCTCAGCCCGGCGTACTTGTTGCAGGACTGCGGTGCGGTGAGGATCATCCTGCCCCTGCGTGTGGCCAAGGAGCTGGACGGCCTAAAGGGCTCCTCTGATGACGACGTCGCGCGGCGTGCGCGGCGGGCGAACGCGTTCTTCAGCGACCCTTGGATTCGACGGCAGCCGTGGCTCGAGCTCGAGCAGGGCGCCGGAGAAGCCGCGAACCGGACCGCCGACGAGGAAATTCTGGACACTGCGCTCGCCGCGCAGAAGGAGGGCACGACCGTCCTCTGCACGCGCGATACTGTGTGGAAAGCAACCGATGGCGTGGGGACGCCTACTCGAACTCAGATGTAATTTCCGCGCAGGCGCGACAAGAACCTACGACTACGCGCGGCGCACGCCGGCGTGGAAGCGCTGGATCTCGTGGAAACGCGGTCCAAGGCCCACGCCCGGGACGTGAGCTGGCGGCGCGCCTACGGCCACCTCCTCCCCAGTAGCTACGACGACGCCGCGCGGCGGGAGTATCTGCGGAACTACTAGTAATCGTGTTTGTCTCTTACTCATCGCGGCGCGACGCGCCCGCTCCGCGACTGCGGCCGCGTCGTGCGGAAGCCCCGGCGCTCGATTTTGGGCGTCGTCGCGTCGATCTCGGCGTCGCGACGCGTGATCGACGCCGAGAGCGGCCGGGGTAATTCCGGTCCTCGCGACGCGAGCAATTGTTGCACCTCGGTCAGCGGCGGCCGCGTTTCCCGGGGCGGCGGCGGCGCCGGGTCGTCGCGGCGCGGTTCCCTTTGAATTTTCGTGGGCAGGGGCCGGTTGCAGGCGACGCAGGCCGGCAGCTTGGACGACCGGCCCATGAGCGTCGGCGCCTCGGCAATCACCTGGTCGTAGACGCTGAGGGCGCTGTCGCAGGCCTCGTGGAACCTCCTCACGAAGCGCACGCGCGCCTCTAATCTCAAAGCGCCGGCCTGCGGTCTCAAGCGAACACACGCGTCCTGGAGCTCTCGCACGAATTCCCTGACCAATTCTATCCTTCGGTTCGCAATGCCGTCGGGGCCCCCCGTCAGGCCGCTGACCGCCTCGGTCGTGAAGCCTCGGCCCGTCCGCTCACTATACTCAACAGTAGCGGAAGGTAATTGATAGGCCGCCGTGCCTCGAGCTACTCGAGCGATCTCCTCCAGGTTCGCCGCCGCGGCGACGTGGTCCGACAATGCTTTTGCGGCATAGGCCGCCGCATAAGCTAGTTCCGAGGGCACCGTGACGAGCCGACCCTTCTCCTTGACCAAATCCTCGTACGGCGCAAAAACTCGCTCAACGAGCCGCTGGGGGTGGGGCCGCGGCGGCGCGGCCCCCAATGCCTTGGGCAGCTTCGATTGCGTGCTCATCAACGACTCGTGGACGTCGTCGATGCGGCCCCGATACATTTGCTTCGTTATCTCCACTTCGTCCCACAAACTACCCTTGATGCGCCCCGTCTCGAAGCCCGACGTGAGGACGAGGGGTTCGAGTTTTTGGGGCGTCCTCGGTCTTAACGATGGTGTCGCTTCCTCGATCACATCATCGACGAAGCCGGACTCTATTACTTCAAGTCGAGGCGGCGCGACGCCCTCGCCCGTCAGTTGCGACGCTGTCGTTAGGCCATTCAACAACCTCGCTATCGATGAAGCGATGTGGTCCCGTTCTTTTTTGAAAGCTGCTGTTCTCTCACTTTTCGTCGACGAGGAACAAATTATTTTTTCGTGCTTGTGGTGGCCTAATGCTGCCCTTAGCCACGCTTGCGACGCGTCCTGGGCCTCCTTGCGCTGGAGCTGTTCCCACAGTACATGTTTTCTAACATCCTCGTACACATCTCGCAGCGACCTGTCGAGGCCGACGACGTCGACGGACACGCCCCTTAAATCAGTTCTTAATGAGGTGACTTCGTCGCTGTAGGAAGATAGCGTCGCTTCCGTCTCCTGCTGGTTAGCTAGCGCTTTGACCTCGGCATCCCGTTGAGTCGACTTGATCTGTCTTTCTAACTCATCGACTCTCTCAGTCAACGTTTCATGGATCGCATTCACTTTATGCTCCAGGTCGTCGCAGGTCTTCGTAATTAATGAACCGAACTTGGCATCTAGTAGAGTCGTAGCAGACGTCACCGACGCGCCAATAAATTCCTTGAGCCGCTCCTCGAGCTCGTCCATACCTTCTACTCGTCTATCCTCAGCAGCAGAAGCAACAGACGCCAACGACGCCCGCAACGCTTCATCTTTGAGAGCCATCTCCCGCTCCTCCTTCCTACGAACAATGTCGTCCTCGGCCTCGAGGACCTTCAACGAAGCCATGAAGCCAAACGAACAGTTCTCGAACGCATCTCGCAGCTTCAGGGCCTCGGCGGCCTGGGCCGCGCGCATCATGTAGGGTCTCGCGGCCTTCTCGGCAATCCTGAAAATCTCCGCTTGATTTTCGTCGGGCTCCATCGAAAAGTCCTCCTCGGCACCCGTATGGCCGACGGCCTCCCGCAGCTGTTCACATAAGATGATCTCGGTCCAGTGGTGGAAGCTCCGTTTTTTTTGTTGCTTTTCTACACATATCTCCACTAGTCTCTCAAAGCCTCGAGCCATGCCCTCCTTGTGCTTCTGGGCCTTGTGCTTCTCGAGCCAGTTCGACCAGCCCAGGATGATACCGTGGTTCGCGCCCATGTTGCCCAATCTTAATAAAATCTTTTTTTTTTTTATGAACAGCGTGATCTCATTTGCCGCATGCTTCCAGGAGTTGAAATACATTCCTTGCACTTTCATCTCCTTGTCCGTCATGTAGGCGCATAGGCGCTTCATGCCCTTCTCCCGGTTGAGTTCATTTTGTAAAACGTGTAAGCCGCCCAGGCTATCCCTTACCGCTTGTCTGACTTTTCTATCGAACATGCGCTTGTCCCTTTCCAACTCGTGCCGTAGCTCGGCCTGCTGGACCTCCCAGATCTCCTTCTCCGCCGCATGCGCTAGGCGAGCCGCTTCCAACTCATGTGTTTGACTTTCGAGTTGTCCTAATCTCTTCTGCTGGTGTTTCAATTGGTGCTGCAACCCTTGGAAGAGGTTCGTGAGTGCGGACGCATTGAACAGATCACTGAGATCCAATTGCGCCGTGTTGAGCGTTTCTTCCTGCGACTCCTCTTCGACGGTCGCCGGCGGAGTGACATCGGGATATTTGCAGGTCTGCTCGTGGAGTTCCACATCATCAAAGGTGCCTCTATAGCCACAGCCCTTCTCGCAGTCGTACAACTCGGCACTTGGTGCTAACGAGTCTTCTTCTTCTGCCGCGGGAACGAACGACGGCAGGTCCTCGTCGGCCTCGGCCTCGGGCGCGGCCGGTGCGGGCTCCTCCTCCGCTTCGGCCGGCGGTTCCGTCGCGGGGGCGGCGCCTCCGTCGGCCGGCGGCGCAGGCTCCTCCGCCGCCTCGGCGGGCGGCGCGGGTTCCGTCGCGGCGCCTCCGTCCGACGGCGGCGCCGCGGCGGGCGCGGCGGCGAGGTCCGCCGCCGCGGCGTCGAGCTCCGCTTCCAGCGCCGCGCCGGCGTCGGCTGGCGCCTCCTCGGCGGCGGCCTCTGACATTGGTTGTTGCTGCTCACCGCCGAGCGACGTGCGCGCTGCGCGTGAGGCTGCCCCGACCGTATCGAGGGCCCGGCGGGCGCTTTGGGGGCACGCGAGCTCGTGTGGCCGGGCCGCAACGAGCTCGTTTCGCGCTTGCTTCGCGAGTGGCACAGCGCCAAGGTCGTTGTGTGCGGGGTCGGCAGCCCGCGATCCGGGATCCGCGGGGCCGCGGAGCGCTCGGTGCGACGCCACTACTACATGGGGCCGCGCCGGAAGACTGCTGCGGCTGCTGCTAAAAAAAAATTGCCCCAAGGCTGCCCACCAATTGCAAACTGGCGCGCCGGGAAGCGGCATCCGGGGACGCAGCAGTGAAAAGGTCTTCATCATGGCATCCCTGCTCTCCGGCTCGAGCGCTATGAACGCGGGGGCAGCTGTAAGTGCCACGGACAAGCGCAAGGAGCAAATGGCATCACTCACGCCGCGCCGCGTCGCCATCAAGTTCTCGCCGCCGACACTCATCCTCGAGTACGCGCCCTCGTATGGGCGCTACCTCCACTACAAGGTGCGCATGGGTCATCTGAGGCCGTCGACGGACCCGTATGCGGTGGCGAACCGCTTATATCGGGACCACCCGCGCTTTTTTGATCGAGCGAAGGTCGAGTTCGGCCAGACGCTGAAGCTGGTGCGGAAACTCATCGACAACGCCGGCGCGGCGTCTCCCATGGCATCTCCGGTGGCGCCGTCGCCGCCGCCCGCGCGGGCCGCGCCGCCGCCCGCCTCCTACGGCGACGACTTCGAGGACGACTTCGAGCCCGAGACGCCTGTGGTAGCGGCGCCGGCGCCGGCCGCCGCGCGGGAGGAGGTCGACCTGAACAAGGTCTCGGAGTTCCGACTGAAAGCCGCGAAGCTCGAGATGGATGTTGGATTTTCGCAATCCCTAAAACGGCCGGGCGACGCGGGCTACGAGTACGACAAGCAAGTCGACTTCGAGCCGGCAGGCGATAGCGACGGGAGCTGGGACGACTAAGCTTCCTAGGAAATACCTGGTGCTTTCCGCGCGCGGGGACTTCGGGGAGTGTTGCTTTTACGCACGTACTCGACGTACTCGGACAAGGTGGAGGACGACCCGCGCCGCGTCGACTCGACTCGAACCCGATCGTCGACGCCACCCCCTCTGTTCCCCCCCCCACCCCCCCCCTCATGTATAGCAATTGTTGATTTCCCTTCTTAGCTCGAGTTCGCGATCGTCGTGCGCGTCGTGATCGTCGCGCGACAGTTGGGGCACTCGGCGAGCCGCGCGGCGCACGAGGCGCAGGCGAGGAAGTGGTTGCACGGCCCGAAGAGAACGGAACGCGGCGCGTCGGCTTCCATGCAGATCGTGCACAGGAGGCGGTCCTCGAGCGCCTCCTTCTCGCGTTTTACCTGGACGAGCGCGCCCGCGGTCGCGTCCGTCGCGGCCTTGAGCGCCTTGAGGCCGGACGCGGGCGCCTCGCACGCGCGTTTGGGCGCCGGCCCGCGCGTCTCAGTGCCCGCGTCCACGTCATAAACGGGGACGCTCGTGAGGCGGTCGAGCTCCTTCTCGACGTGGTCGAGGCGCGCCTTGATCTTGTCCGACGCCTTGGCATAGGACGGGCCGCACGAGTCGCAGAGCTCCTCCTCGCCGGTCGGGCCGTCGAATCGGCGGCGCGTGGCGGTCGAGGCGCACCAGCGACACTCGAACGCCTCCGAGAGCGGGCCGGTCTTGCCGCGGAGGAAGCGGTCGTTGCACTTGACGCAGAGGGTGCCGGGACCTTTGGGGCCCATGCATCGCGAGCCAGTTGTCGTTGGGCACCAATCGCAACGCCAGTTCTTCGCCGGCGGGCCGGTCGCGCCTTTCGCGCGGCGCACGTTGCACGACTCGCAGAGCGTAGCTGGTCCTTTCGGACCCTTGCACCGCCTTGACGTTTTGGAGTCATCGGCGCCGCAATCGTCGCAGGACCAGTCGTCCGACCGCGGGCCGGTCTCGCCAGCATTCCAACGATGGTTGCATTTGCCGCAGAGCGTCTTCGGGCCGTCCGGGCCTCGGTTCTGCCGGCCTTTGGTTTGTGGACACCAGTTGCATTTCCAGGCGGGCGCCTTCTTCTTCGCGCCTTTCTTCTTGCCGCCGCGTGCGGACATTGTGATCGATTGATCAATTAGCAATTTTGACCCAAGGCTCGGTTTTGGCTCAGGATCGAACCTGTCCTGCGTACTTATGCGACCGCGGGAACACGCGCGACTCTTCTCAAACTGAAACGCAAGCGAGTGACTCTAAGAGACTCGACACAGCCGTGCTTGTGCGGCTAGCTAGCGTCTTGTAAGACACTAGGAAGTCAGCAAGCTGGGCAAGCGGGCGCCGTGCACCGCCACGCAATACTGTTACTTGCAGAGCAGCGAAAATAACATCTGCGACCGAGCATCAATCCCACGTGAAGCGCTGGCATCGCTGGTGCCACTGCTGCCCAGCACACCCAAGTAACCCAAAAGCAGCTCGCTGCTGGCATTAGCAGCGGCGCGAGCGTATCGCTGGCAACAACGAACGAAACAAGGATGAAGTTCGTCTCCTTATTAAGTGGAGGCAAGGACAGCGTATTCGCGACCACCGAATGCGAGCGCCACGGCCACGAACTCGTCTGCGCCGCGCACCTATCGCCGCACAACGACGCGGACGAGCTCGACAGTTTTTGTTTTCAGAGCGCGGCCCATAATGTGGTCGAAGGCGTCGCCGCATGTTTGGGTGTGCCTTTGATACGACGGACCTGGGACGGCAGATCCATCGATCAAAGTCTGAACTACACGGTAACCGAAGGCGACGAGGTCGAGGAGCTGTACGAACTGCTGCGGGAAGTTTTACGAAGGCATCCGGACGTTACCGCAGTGTCGTCGGGCGCTATTTTGTCCACGTACCAACGCACAAGAGTGGAGGCGTGCTGTCAGCGCTTGCAGCTGACGTCGCTCGCGTACCTGTGGCAGCGGCCCCAAAGACAGCTCCTGAAGGACATGAGTCGATCCGGCTTGAAAGCGATCGTCGTCAAGACCGCGACGTTAGGTCTCGAGCCGGAGGATCTGGGATTGCAACTCATGGCGCGAGCGACGCGTTCCAGGTTCGACGACCTGCACGACAAGTACAAGTTTCATGTGTGTGGCGAGGGCGGCGAGTACGAGTCTCTTGTCTTAGATTCTCCACGCTTTGTCACGAAGAGAATTGTCCTCACGAAGACGGAAACACTAAGACTAGATGATCAGCCGAGTGGCTGCGGCGCGGTATCACTACTCAAAGTAATAGAGTGGGCCCTCGAAGACAAGACTGAGACGGTGAGAGAAGAGGTCTCCTCTGACGATTCTGACGGAGACACGGTCGACGACGTCGCCTTCACTGAAGAGACGCATGAGCCCGTGATACTAGAAACGGACGTGCGCGGCGTCTGTGCGGGTCGATCGTGTCGATGTTCCCGCGGCGACGTTGGACGAAGGATCGCGGCAGTTGGAGGTAATTTGCCTTCAGAACGCGGCGACGCGGCCGCGCAGCTCGCGAACGCTCTTGACGAGTGTGACAGCGCGTTACGCACGAACGGTTTTGATGGATTGGGCGACGTCTTCTTCGCGCACTTGTATTTGAAAGATTTGAGCCAATTCTCGGCCGTCAATACAGTGTTCGAGGCCGCCTTTTCCAGTAGTAGAAGGGTCCCGTCGCGTTCTTGTGTCCAGGTCCCCCTACCTATGGGTGTCGAGTGTATCCTAGATGTGGAGGCCACTACTGCCACGAGATCTACATTACACGTCCGGTCGCGGTCCGAGTGGGCGCCGCAGTGTCTCGGCCCTTACTGCCAGGCCAATACCCTGATCAAGGGTATTACTTTTGCGGCCGGTCAAGTTCCGCTCGATGCGCCGACCATGACCCTATCTACCGAAGGCGCTTCTCTGGCTCTGAGGCACGCCCAGCAAATACTGACCGCTTCTTCATGTTCCCTCAGGCACGCATTGTCGATGGTGGCGTACACTATTACCGGATACGACCACCGCTACGTTCTCAGAGCTGCCGAGAGGTATAATTTGCGGCCCGACGCGATACTATGCGTAAAGGTTCCCGCGTTGCCGGCGAACGCGCCGTGCGAAATCGAAGCAGTAGCATACAAGGAGCCGGTCCACATCTGGCGCGACGCGGCGAAGGAGGCCGGCTGCGTTATCTATCTCCGCTGCTGCTTTGTGCCGCGAGGGTTCTGCGCGTCTCTCGTTCGCGTCTGCGCGCCGCGGAAAAATGAGGAACAAAAGCTGGACCTGGCGACGTGTCTCGGTGCTTTAGTGGGAGGCGCGCATCTGTCTCTGGCAAAGGCCGGGCTGCGCGAGGAGCACTTCTGCCGGTTGCGCGTGTTTATTCCAGAAGCGATGAGCTGCGCGGCGGTGCACGCTTTGTTGGAGGATCTGCTGGAGGGGGAAGACGTGGACCCGCCGGCTGTCACGGTCGTGCCCGTCTTGTCCTTAGAGCCGGGCGTCGCGCTCGCGGCGCAGGTCATTGGCGGGGACCTCGGGGCGGCGGAGGCGGACGCGTGGCTGAGGGGCGGCGGCGGCGATTCTGCGTAAGTTTTTGTTGGTTGTTTATCCTTTTTTTTGCGTGGCGATGGCGTGCCTGTGGCTCTAGTCACTGGAGTGGCACGCTCGGCGCCGGCGCGGCCGTCGCTCTCGCCCCATTGGCTGCCAGAGACGCCCCTACTCCGTGCGTCGAGTCCTCCCCCGCGCCCGCCGAGCCCTCGCCCGGGGGATTTGGGTATGTGGGGGAATTGAACGGAAGATGAACGGACCTAAAAGTCTGGCGGCCCAGCGCCGCGCCCTCCCGTGCTTATCTGAGCGCTGGGCTACGCCGCGGGCTGCCTTAAAACCAAGCAGCAGGCTGCCCGCAGCCCCTAAACGTGGCCGCCGCGCCGCCGCGAAGCAACAACAGCCGCCACAAGACAAGTGCTCCAGCCACCATGCCGGCCGGTTCCCGCCGCCCGTCCCTCGAGCAGTTGATTACGACGCACCAGTCGACCTTGGAAACCATCATCAAGACGCCGAAGCGGCAGCAGGGCGCCGACTCCGAGGAGGCCAAGGCCGGCATCAATGCGATCTACGAGCTCATCGGGAAGGAAGAGCCTCTGACCCAGGACAAGGTCGGCGCCTTCGTCCAGCAATTGGGCATCGTGTTACCGCCGGCCCAGCTCGACACGCTGTTCGCGTTCTTTGCCGTGAGTGATGCCCAGTTCCCGTCCGAAACGAATCCCGAAGGCAAAAAAGCCGAGTCCATGACCGTGGATGAATTTCGGAGGTTAGTAAGAGCCGTGGTCCAGTCCGGCGACCTTGTGGACTGCGAGGGCGGCGTCGCCGATTCGTCTACCGAAATCCACGCCTTCGAGCCCGCCGAACTCAAACAGTTGCAACGCGTATTTAACTCGGTGGACGACGACGGTTCGGGAGAACTCGACTACGACGAGCTCGCGCGCGTCCTCGAGAAGTGGGGCCTGGAAAATGTCTCGGAAGCGGACGTGGAACAATTAGTAAAACGTTTTGACGTGAACAAAAACGGCAAGCTCGACTTCGACGAGTTCCTGGGGCTGGCGACGGCGGCCAAGTCGCTGTCCGAGGGCGACGGCGAGTCCATGGAGGTTACGATACGGACGCACTTCGCTCGAGAACACGCGAAGATGAAGTCGCTCATGGTCCGGCAAAAAATTGCGGTCGACGCCGCGACCCTCCAGTTCTTCAAGACGGACGACGGGACGGTCGAACGAGCGGCAGCGACGGCGGCTCGCGCGTCGCTGGACTTGGCCGCGGACGAGGAGACGGCGGACGGTGCCAGAACACATGTCGAGAAAAGACTGTCCGGTGAGCTCGATGATAGATTCCTGACGGCTTGTGAGGGTGGCAAGACCAAGGAGCTGAAATCACTCTTGGCTCGCGGCGCGCACTTGAACTGTACGCGCAATGAGCCGCCGCGACCGTCGGCGTTGCTCTTAGCTCTGGACTGTCGACAGGACAAGGCGGCGCTCGCGTTGATCGACGCCGGTGCGGATTGTGCCTACCGGGACGAGACGGGTGCCGGGGCCATCATCAAGGCCTGCGGGAGCGGGTGTTTATCCAAGAACCGGAAACTCCTCGGGAAGCTCGTGGAGAAGGGTGCTTCGCTGAACGACCAGGACGAGACGGGCTTGACCGCTCTGTTGGTTGCTATTGGGCGGGGCAAGGCCGAGGAAGTGGAGAAATTGATAGAAGCGGGCGCCGACGTGAATCTCGCAGATTCCGAGGGCACGACACCATTAATCGCAGCAGTGAAAGAGAAGAATAAAGGCATCGTGGATCAGTTAGTAAGAGCCAACGCCGACGTGAACAAGATCGACGAATATAATCAGTCGGCTCTAGATATCGCGGAAGGCGACGAGAAGATCAAGGAGGTCCTGGAGAAGAACGGAGGGCTTACTGGAAAGGCGGTCCTGGACATGGCCGGCACACCGGCGCGCGCGCCGTTGGAAAAGCTGCGCCCGGACCGCATGGGGACGACGCGGCGGCGGTCCATGGACGAGGTCCGGCGCAGCCGCGCCGAGCTCGAGCCGATTGCTGACGGGGCGTAAGTTGATTTCTCGTAGTACTAGCTCCATGGTAGCTGGGAGCTTAGAGAGAGACATCCCGCACGCAGCTCGATTCGCTCTGCGTTTAGGGGGTACCGCCCCGGGGAGCGGCTTCCAGGGCTCCCGCGCTTAGGAAATCGCCTAGCGTCCTGTAAGACACTAGCAAGCTCTGCGACGAGCGTGAGATCGCGAAGCGGCTCAAACGCAGCGACGGGTTGTTTGCGTTGCTCGCCGTCGTCCAAACGCCATCGCTGCGACTGTGGGGCTGCCCACGCCATCGCTGCGACCGCCAAGCACGGGCCTAGGCAAACACCAATGAGGCAGCCGCGCCCGGCGTCCCCGAGCGAGGACCACCATGTTGATGAAGAGCGCAAGCTGCACCTGGCCGAGAACCTCTGGAAGGCTATAGTGTTCGTCTTCGCCGAGGTCAAGGCCGTGTTACGATTCATATGGAGGTCGCCGCACCACTTCGACAGCTTTATCCATTGGCTCGACACGTTGGACCCCTCTCGCGCATTAGCGTCGTGGGGCTTCGCGCCGGCGGACGTTACATTAGGGAGGGAGCGGCGCTTCCAGCGGGCCGGGGTTTCTCTGCCGGCTGATGAGGCTCCATCAGAAAAATGGTGCGACGTGCACAGAGATGGAAGGCACGCCGCGTCCACGAAAAGGATTGGATTGCTACATATTGAGATCCTACAAGCGGGCGGCTGGACGCGGGCGAACATGGGCGACGCCTTCAGTGCGGAAGACGTCTTCGCCATGGTCGTGTCCGACGGCTGCGTCGCGGTGACGTCGACCAAATACGACTGCGTCGCGCCGGCCTGGAAACACGACGAGCGGCGCGCGTTTCGCATTCCGGTCAACGACGGTGCGGCTACGCTCTCGTTAGCGTGTTTTAACGAGCGGAAGCGCGAGGACTGGCCGATTGGGAGGTGTGCGGTCGCTCTCAGGGCCTTCGCTCCGAACACTCTCTATGACTGCTGGTTGCCTCTCGTGCTGTCGGATACTGCTGGAGAGAAGCTCGCGAATTCGTGCCGAGCGTTAGTCGCCAGGGAGCCTTTGGCGCGGCAGGCGGCGGCCCACCAGACGCAAGCTGAGTCTAGAGGTGCTATTCGCGTGAGGTTTAGGGTGGACTGGAGCGATGGTGGGGTCGCGGCCTGTCGCAGCGCTCTGGCCGACGTGTTGTACGCTCCGGTTCGGGCCTCGGTCGCCACACCCGCAACAGCCTCGGGACAGCGTGTCAGGGAGAACGTGCGGTTTACATTATTTGGTGAAGGCGGCTGCCCCTGCGACGCGCTGAATGAGCCCTTCGCGACGCAGCGCATACGGGGCCACGCGCGGGAAGCTGTTGCGGATGTGTTAAATGCCGTAGCCGCAGCCCATACGGCCATGCTTTCTCTTATTAGATATGAACGGCCTCTCCGTTCAATACTGGCACTAGTAGCCTGGGCGTCCTGCGTGCAGCGGCCGATTCGATGTTTGGCCTGGATTTGTGTGTTCAGCGGCCTTGGACTAAGGGACGCGCTGTTAGGTGATGGCCGGGCGCCGTCCGTGGCCAAGCCGCCCATGACCTTTGGGCGGTGGCTCAAAGCCGTGGCGGGCCTCCAGCCGCAGGTCGATATCCGACCGATTCCCGTCGAGCAACAGTTCGCGTGGGCCCGCGGCCGAGCGCGAAAAGTCGTCGCGGACCGAACGATCAACGAGATGAAGGCGCACCACGAGGAGATCGAGGAGGAAGAGGAGGAGGAGCAGAAGAAGATTGAAGAAGCGGCTAAAGTAGCGGCGGAAGCCATCGGGCCGATGAAGAGCTTCTGGTCCTTTAACCCGTTAGCTCCCTTACTGTTACCGGTCCAGCGGGTGTTATTATCTATAGCTCGGAGGCAACGCGCGCTAAAGGCGGTCTGCAATGGGAGGGACGACCCCGTCGCGACCGCAACGGTGGCCTTTGCGTTCTTCCTAACGGGTCTCACAGTCTTCGTATATACAGAGTTAATACATCCGCTGGTCATGTGGTCCCTGGTCCAGGTCGAGCATCTAGTTGTTTATGCTCTACATCTGGTTGGGTTTTTGCTGTACGGCCCGCAGAACTACGTCCTATCTCGACTAAGAAGACGACTAAGGCATAAAAGACATGTCAAGATCGCGATGACCTGGTTCGAGGGGCCCTACCGGACTGCTGTGAGACGAGTTCAAAGGTATTGGCGAGCTAGACAGATGCGGAAGCGGGCTGCGTATTTACTCGAGCGCATCGAGCAGCAGAAGGACGCGTTCGAGGCGCGAAAAGCGTACCAGGCGGCCCGGAAGCACCTGGACGATCTGGAGGCCGCGGCGACGATGAAACGAAGGTTAGAAGAGAGGCACGACCGCGCGGAAGTGAAAGCCCTCGAGGCGTTCCAACAGAGGCAATCTATCGGTCCTGTGCGGGCGAAGCGAGCCTTGGACGGCTGCAAGTGCGGCAAGATCCCCCAACTAATAAGGTTGGAGGGCGAACGGATTACCTTCGGTGCGACGTTCGATGAAAAAAAAGCGGTCATGCCCTTGTCGATTGATGCGTCTAGAATCAGGAGTGTCCCGTTGTATGACGTGCGACGGCCTCGAACCGTAGAGTTCAAGGTCAGGTCGATATATCGAGTGTGTGGATTGCGCAACCACAAGAAGTACAAGCTCGTGTGTGATCACGCGAGGGATGCCGAATTACTCGTGGGCGCGTTGCGTGCGTTAACTAGACCTCAACTCAAAGCGTCGCAATCAGTAAGGGAGCGCCGCTTGGTCGAGCGGGCCGCGGAGGTCGACGAGGAGCTCCTCGCGCCGGAGAAGCCCTTCGGGTTTCTAGCTGCTTCCGTGACCGAATTTGGCCCCGCGCGGCCCGAGGCGTTTAGATCCGTCGTCGTCGCGTCTTCAGCTCATGAGGCGGTCGAGGAGGAGTGGTAGTATTGTTAAACTATATTAGTAATAGGGAGCGCTCACATGCGGGAGCCGATGCACTCCATGAAGCGCGTGAGCAGCGGGTACCTCGTACGGGGCGGCGAGGGAGGCGCCGGCGGCGCCACGGCCACATCTTCAAAAGGCCCGCCCGGCGCGGCGACCGCCGCCGACGCGTCTTCGAGCAGCTCCGCGTCCGCTTGATCCTCGATCGACTCGATCTCGTCGGCCGCATCCTCGAGGGCCTCCATCTCCTGGAGTTCCTCGGGCGGCGCCGGCGCACAGCTCATGGCGCCACAGGCGTCCTCGAGCATCTCGTCGGCGTCCACCTCTTCCGGCCGCTGGAGATCATCAATAGCGTCGAGGACCGCGTTCACGGCCGCCTCGTCCTCGATGCCGTTCGGCCGCTTGCCGCGCGTCCACTGCTCGCTCGCGCCCTTGAGCTTGCCCTCCTTCGCCGCGTCGTACACAAAGTCCTCGTCACATGAATCGTCGTCGGCATCACACACGGGCTCGAAGTCCTTGGCGAGCGGGCTGAGGACCGTCGGCGGCTTCGGTCGCAGGCGCGTCTTGAGGATGTTCTTCGCGTCGACGGGCGTGTCCGCCGCGTTCGTGCGGTTCGCGAGGGGGGTGGGAGACTCCATGGCGCTGCCTGCGGGGGTCGGGTTTGAACGGCGGCGCGCGGTTTGGCTTGAAAGCACGTCACGGCCTTGACCGACCGGCCGGACGGGTGTGTGGGTGCGCGGTGGGCTCTCGGCGTGCAGCGCCGTGCGCTGTGGGGCCGCGCTCACTGCCAAAAGTAGCTCGGAGCGTCCTTACGCTGCTCCAGCCGCGGAGACGCCCTGGCTGGCGCCGCGGCTGCAGCAGGGCGGTCTCTGAGACCGCGATGAAGGTATGCACTGGTCCGCACGTGAATCGACTACACTTTGCTGCCTTTACAGGCCAAATCGTTTAGTTCGACTTACTAACGACCGAGCTAGCTAGCTCCAGTAAGACACTAGCAATCTTTGCAAGCGTCTCTCAATCACAGTGTGAGCTCCACGCGCCACGCCGCGGCACGATTTGACCGTCTACAGCCCCCACGGACTGCTCAGAGAGGACGCCGTCGAAGACGCTGCGCGAAACCACCCGCCAGACCTCGAGCAAGCCTCCTGAGCTCCTCAAGGTCGCCGTCGCGCGGCCCGATTACCCGTGAGTGCAACCCAAGCGTCGAGCAGAAAAAAAATGGCCGCCCTCGCCACCCACGTGCGCCACGCCGTCGGCAAGGCCCTGCGCGAGACGGGCTCCGCGATGGAGCGGGCTGGGATGGCCTTGGGGGGAGACCAGTCCTTCTGGGACCACACGAGCCGCCACACGACGACCGTGAGCTTCGCTGATAGTCAACCGTGCGTCGCGCCCGACTCCTGCGTCGCGCCGTCGGCGACGATTTACGGCGCGGCGTCCGTCGGCTCGAAGGCGACGGTCGGCGCGGGCGCGGTCGTCTTTGGGCCCAGTGTCATTGGAGACGGCGCCGTCGTCGGCGCGAACAGCGTTGTGCATGCTGACGTGCTTGGCAGTTGCGCCGACGGCGCGGTCGTCGTCGAGCCCGTGCCGGCGGGCGAGCACTGGGCGGGCCGGCCGGCGAAGAAGGTCTAGTTATGTATAAAACAACACGATTAATATCTCAAATTCCCGGCGGCCGGCGGTGGTGGTGGCAGTGGAGACAGGGACGGGTGGCCGAGCGGGACGCGGTCCGACTCGAGTAACGGAACCTCGACAACCTCGTTCCGCTGTTGTGTACGGTAATTTATGGAAGGTGGCCGCGCCGTCGTCTTCCAGGCCTTCCCGTAGACGCGCGCGAGCCAGTCCCGCGAGTCGTGCGGCGCTGGTGGGCGAGAACGACACCGCGAAGACCCTCGAAACGTGCACGCCTTGAGCGGGTAGAGTTTTGAGATGCGCCACGCGTCGTCCGGCCGTTTTTTCCGCGCGGCTTCCGACGCGTAGCGGATCTCCGCGAGGTGGTCCGCCGCGTTGTCCTCGGATTGCGTCACGTCGATATCGTCTTTTACGTGTAGTTCCGTCGCGTACACGTCAATAAACGGCCAAGGTTGCTCGACCTTCCGACATCTTATACAACCTTCAATAGTCTCGAAGGTCCAGTTGCCCTCCTGTTTTATTTCCTCGAGCTCCTTGTCCAGTCTAGGTGAATCCAGGGGACCCACCGCAACTGCAGCTGAGGCGTGCCAGGGGATCTGGCCGCCGTGGCGGCACAAGCCCAACAACGTGGCGCCCGTGACCCAGTACTCCATCCGCAACGCATCCAAGAGGTCCCAGAGGTCCCGCAGCAAGTCGTAGAGCCGGTCGCCGTCGTGCGGCGGCAAGATGTGGGGCCGTAATGAGGAGTGGAGGTTCGGCGGCGGCGGCTTATAGTCGGCGCAGCCGTCGAGCGTGCCCGGCGACGGCGCGCCGCGGCTGGCGTAGCAGCGCACCATGTTGCTTGCAGGCTGCTCCCTGCACTAGCTGCAATCGAGAGCCCCGAGGCTGCTCGTTTTTGCTGCCCGCCGCGGCTGGAAGAGCACGGAAGCTTATGTGCAAGTGCGGCAGCAATCGGGCATCGATAGCGTGTATCTGCAACTGCTACCAAACACGTGACATGGGTCTGCAAGGATCTAATTTGAGGTGAGGTCTCCGGGACGGGTCGCGGCGGAGCCGTGCCACAAAGCAGCGTTCCCGGAGGCGATGTGGAGCGTGCTACGAGAAGTCGTCCGGCTTGCTAGTGTCTTACTGGCCGCTAGCAGCATCGAGTGCTTGACAAAAAAAGCTTGGCTGCCACAGTATTAAAAGGCCGTCACGCACGCAATTGACTCTAAGCGAACGGCCACAGCGCAGCGCGCTGCCGCCAGGCCACCCCGACGAAAAAAAAAAACCCGCAGAGCGTTCTCACAAAATACAGCTTAACGCAGCGCCGCCGCCGCGACGCCCCGACCAAAAAACACAGAGCGGTCCCGCAAACACTACAAAAAGAGCCATGGCCGCGGAAGAGCCCGACGACCGCTGGACGATAACCTTCCGCGCCCTCTCAGCGTTCGGCCCCGGCGCCGTCTGCGCTCTTCTAGAGGACGCGAAATTCGACGCCGACGCATTAAAAAGAAGAGCGCCAAGACAATTGTGTAGTCGAGGCGACACGCTACTCACACGAGCAGCCAGACTGGGCAACATGGCGGCCGCAAAACAACTATTGAGGCTAGGGGCCGATTTGGAGTGGCCGACCGGCGAAACGGATTTAAGCCCCTTACAAGTAGCGTGCCACTGCGGCCATGATAAATTAGTGACCTTCTTTCTGAAGCAAGGGGCGTCGATCCAGCGGCGGAACAACCGCGGTCTGTCAGCTGTGTCGACTGCCGTTCATACTCCCAATGTGAAGTGCCTCGACGTACTAGCGAAGCATGGGGCGGATTTACGGTCAAGAGGCTTGGCTCGGGGCAACACGCTGGCTCAAAGTGCGGCGTCGCGGGGCAACGTGGCGGCGCTGCAGTATCTAGCGCAGAAAGGAGTGAACTTGTTCGAGAGAGATTTCCGCGGGTCTACGTCTCTGGATGCGGCGGCCAAACAAAGAGGAGGCCAGCAGGGGCCGAACAACGCCACTCTCGAATTCCTACATGACGTTTTAAGGGTCGGTGGCGCCGCCGCTTCCCAAGCGTGGGCGAAGCACGAACGAAGGGAGCGGCGGTTGCCCGTCGTGATCCTGCGAGCGTTGGTGGTGCGGGGCCGGGCCGTCGCTCGACGGGATTCATCGTGCACTGACGCCTGGAAGCGGTCGCTGCGCTTCGTGGCGAACGCGCTCGACGAGCGCCAGTCGTCTTCGGATGACGAGGCCGACGACCGCAAAAGGGCGAGGGTGCTCGTCTGCAACGAGGGGCCATTTCGTCATGTCGTGAGCTTTCTCTAAGAATTGAAAACATTAGTAGTGCTATGCCAGGAGCGTCTTCACGAGCACCCAGCTCATGAAGACCCAGACCCGGTACCGCCACGCCTTGCCGAGCGGGCCGCTCGGCTCCAAACGTACCTTCTTCTTCGGGTTCTTCTTCTCCTCGCGCAGCCGCGCCTGCCGCCTTCTATCATACTCGCGCCGCGCGTCGGGGTCCGACAGGATGTCGTAGGCGTCGCGCGCGGCGTCGAAGGCCGACGGCGCGCGGCTGTCACTATTTTTGTCGGGGTGGCAGAGCTTGGCCGTCGCGCGGTAGGCCTTCTTGAGCGCCGCCGCGTTCGCCGACGGCTTCGCGCCGATGCAGCCGTAGAACTCGTCCCTTTCGAACTCGTTCAGGACGCGCTCGACGGCCTTCTGCTCCTTGGTCTTGCCGGGCCAGCGGAGCCACTTCGGCAGCGCGGCTGCTTGTGTGGCGAGGAGGAGGAGGCCTACGGCGCGACTTGGTCGTCGTCGCGGCATCATCGTTTGCTGCGGCAGAGGCTTACAGCAGTGCAGTGCCTGGCCGTGCCTGTGGCACGACTGAGACAGATGCAACAGCCGAGCAGTATGGAGTCTTCTCGTCGACAAACGAGTCCCACAAGAAGCACAACGATGAATGCGCCGAGTTACAAGCTCGCAAAGCCCTCTTGCTAGTGTGTTACAAGACCGCTAGCTCGACTAATTGCGCAAAAACGCTGATTAAGCACGAGTGCGACTTGGAGGCGATAAACACTCGTCCCGCATATCGCACAACGCGTGCGCGCATCGCTGCGGCGGCTGAAGGACCTGTACCATGGCAGCACTCACCACACGCGCCGAGCAGGCGCTGCGGCACGACGCCGCGGCGACCGAGACCGCCAAGCTCCTCCGCGCGCGTCCGACGGTCGTGGCCCGCTCTGCCGGGCCGAGATCCGGTCTCGCCGCACTCGCCTCAGCCACCGCGTCCGCCACCGAGGACCTCGTCGTAATCGTCACGGCGACACCGCGGCGCACGGCGCGCGAGGTCGAGGCGCGGCTCCGGACGCAGCGGGACGTACTGATAGCGACGGACGCGACGCCCGAATTGGTGGACAGCGCCTTCTGGGGCCGGCTCTTCGCGCCGACCGAGGACGCCGCGGTCCATCAGGCGCGGGAGCTCGCGGGCGGCGTCCGCGTCCGCGCGGCCAACGACCGGCGCGTCGTTGTGTGTGCGCCGTCTTGGTTACGGAGGGAGTTGCTGTCAGGCCGGCCTCTCTATTTCGACCAAGAAAAGGCGTCGGCGGCGGCCTACTGCTTCGATGTTGATGTTGTGGCGGACCCGGTAGCCGCGGATTGCTGTACGGTGCTGCGGGCGGCGCAGTCGTCGATCCGACTGGTCCTATTTAATGAAGGAGAGGGACCCCATGCATCGGCGTGCGCCGCGTGGCTGGGGACGTCCCTCGCGTCGGTCGGCGCGTCGCACCAACGGCGCCTGTGGTGCTGGCCGCCGGGCCAGGACGCGCCGTTGCGGTTGCGCATCGGCGCCGAGGACGACGCCTGGCCCCGCGCGTTGGCGCTCGCGCGGCGCGGCATCGACGTCGGCGGGAGCGTCCGAGAAGCGACGGTGAAGGCCGTGGCGCACCTGCTGGTGAATCATGCGACGGTCAAGGTCGTCGCCACTCGTCTGGACGTCGCGGACGCCCTCTCTTGTGATTCAGATGAGGAGGCGATCCGGCGATTTGTAAGGAGGTGTGACCCGTCCTCAAAAAAGGACAAGGCCTCGGCGGCGACGTGGCTGCGGCGCGCGCAGTTTGGTGTGGGCGTCGTGCGCGACGCGTGGTCGCGCGACGCGTCCGTTTTAGCGTTAGGGGCGGGTCTCGTCAAAGTTGTGGTTTGTAACGTGACAGATCGGGTCTCATCAGCGGCGTGCGTCGTCGCCGAACCTATCAAAATTGACCGCGCCGCCTACGCGGCGTTGGCGGAAGGTACCGAATGCGACATCGTCCAGGTCTTGGACGGTGTCGATGATGAAGCCTGGCGCGCGGCGTGCGTCGACGGGAACGCAATCGCGTCGTCTCAGAAAGTCTTCCCGCGGCCGCGCCTGTCCGCCGCGTTATTGCTGCGGGCGGCGTCGACGCTCGACGCGGAGCGGCAGCTTTCCTTGGTGACGACGGGTCTAGCATCATGCTTGAGCAAGTTCGCTTCATCAATTGAAGACGGCTTGGACGACGAGCGCGACGAGCGGCAGGCCTGCGACGAGCGGGCCATGCTCATTTTGAGGAGGCCCGCGCACGCGATGCCATGGCTGAAAAAAGGAAGGGTCGGCCGCTGCGATGCTTCGAGGTGGTGCTGCGTCGTCGGGTTGGTCGCGGCGCGCCACGGGAGTACGAACGACGCGAAGCGACCGGTGGAGGTCGTTCTGGAGGAGGCGCCGCGCTGGAACGTGAGGCGCGTGCCGGCGTCTTCCATACGACTCACGGGCGTCGTCGTGACGCTGGCCGAGGACCTGAGTCGCCCGGGCAATGTTGACGCGTGCCGCCGCGCGACGCTCGAGGCGCTGGAGGCGCTGCAGCGCAAAGACAGCAAGAAGAAGAAGAAGCGGCGCGTCGCCCTTTTCTTGGATGAGCTGGACGTGATAGAGGTCAAGGACGAGGCCGACGCGGCGTCCTACCGCTCGCTGACGGCGCGCGCGGCGGTGCTGAAACGTCGGGATGGCGACGAGCTCTCCGAGGGCGCGCGGTCGGAGTTATTGAAGCGCGTCTACGCGCGCGAGTTTCGACGGGCCTGTCGTCTTCAGAAGAAGAGCGACAAGGCCGCGAAGCGCTCTGTTAAAGCATTGCGCAAGCTGGGCCTCGCCCAGAAAAATGGCGAGGCGACTCCTGCGGCTTCGGTCGCGCTCGCCTGCGTCGCGCGCTTCGGCGGCGACGACCGGGCGGCGCTCGTCGCGGCGCTCGCGTGCTTTCCCGTCGACGGCACGGCGTCGCCGCTGCGCGCGCTTGCGCCGCGATTGTTATCCGAGGCGCTCGCGGCGCTCGCGTGTCCGTTAACGGACGCGTCGGAGGCCTTCGTCGCGGGCGTCGAGGCCTACGACCCGACGGCGCACGCCGACGACCGGCGCGCCTTCGCGGCGGCGCGGGCGGCCGTCGAGGCGGCCGCGCGAAGTGTGGGCCGCGCCTGCGGCGACGACGCCCTCGTCGCCGAGGAGCTCGCCGTGCTCTCGGCGCGGCCGCGCGCGGGCCTGCCGTCTCCCGTTGATCTGTTGCATGCGCTCGCGGCGGGGGCGGACGCCGCTTCCGACGCGGTGTTCGCGGGGCGGTTGCGGGAGGCGGCTGTTGTTGTTGGCGGTTTTGGAGGTGTGTATTAAGTTTTGTTGCTAATTTACTCGGTCGCGCGCCAGAATGATGGTTGAGATTCAAAGAGATCTAGCTAGCGCTTGAGCGACTTGTTCTCCTTCAATGCGATCTAGCTGGCGCTTGAGCGACTTGTTCTCGTCTTGGAGGATTCGTATCCGCCTTCTCGTGGCGCGGTCGAGCTCCCTCAGGGCTTCTGCGGCTCCAAACTTCAAGTCCTCACTGGCGTCGCACACGAGCCTGATGAGCGGGTCGACGGCGCCGGCCTCGGCGACCGCAACCTTTTTGCGTGCGTCCATATCATAGTCCGTAGGTCCCCCACGCACCAACGCCTCGGCGAGTCGCACCAACGCCCACGCGGCCTCCCTCTGGCCCTCGGCCGGTTCCGCCTCGGCGAGGGTCGACAATGCCACCATGGCCTTCTTCCGGCCCATGGACGTGCCGTTCGTCACGAGTCTCATGAGCGGTTCGATGGCGCCGGCGTCGATGATCGCGGCGCTGTATGCGGCACTTTCAGAGGCGAGGTCTGTCAACCCCTCGGCGGCCACCTCCTTTACTTTGGCCGCGCCGTTCCCTACGAGCGCCACGAGCTGCGTGATGCCGTCGGCGTCGACGGTCGAGTCCGCGCCGATGCCCTCGTCGGCCATTCGTCCGGCTGGCGCGGCGATCCTTAAGCGGATGCCCAGCGCGAGACCGGCTGCGTCGCACGTAATCAAGACGACGCGCGTCTGCCGCAGACAAAGAAGGACCAAACCACCGGTGTGTCCTTACGAGTCGGTATTTCTGACTGCTCACTCTCACAGCGCACGAGGCGTTGTGGCGAAGCGTAATAATTATAACACCTCGTGTCGCGCGACGCGTTCGTATGCTCGCGCCGCGGCGGCAAAATCGCAAGCCGCGCTCCGCGCCAGCGAGACCCCACTCAGGTTCAAAGTGGGTACTAGAGTCGAATGCTGCATGGGCACGAATCAATGGGAGCCCGGCACGGTCATCAAGCTGTGGTACTTCACGCAAGGTTCTCACGCCCCGTACCAGGTTGAATTGGATGAGGGCAATTTGATCTTTGCGCCGGAAGACTCGGACCGCTGCGTCCGGCGGGCGCCGTCGGAGAGCGCGTAAGAGGTAGCAATATAGCGACGTTCTGGACAGGGACTCGCCCGGTCGCTTGGACCTAGCGGCCAGTAAGACACTAGAAAGCACTTTGCGGCTGCTGCTGCTCGGCCGCAGGAGTGCGCAATTGTGCTTGCAAGTTCAAGCCACATCGTGCATAGCTCATTACAAACACCTGCAGCCCGTGCAGCCAAATTTCGAGCACGCCTACGCCCCGCAGCACTCGCAGAGCAAGCCCATGGCCGCCGAAGCACCGCCCAAGCCGCGCAAGAAACCACCAAAACTCCAGAGCGGCCCGCCGACGCTGACGCGCCTCTGGAAGGACCGGCCGCGCATCGGGGCGGACAACGCGATCCACCGGCCCGGGCTGGATGGTGCGTACTTCTCGGACCTCGCGGCGATCCGGGAGCCGGTCATGGTGCAGGAGGTGTATGTCCTGGATCCGTTTCTGCGCGCATTAGCCGAGTTCCGCTCGCCCCAATCCTTGGGCGACGAGGCCGTGCCCGTGCCGTGCCACGAGGACGAGAGCTGCGTGAATGTCAAGCTGCGGCTCTTCGAACAGATACGAGCGAACTTTGATACTCTAAGGAGCCTGCCCCGCGACGTCATTGAAGCGCTGTACGCGCCGGAGACGGAGAGCCACGATCCTGATGAGTTCATCCGGCCTTACGACTGGTCGCGGCGGTTCTTCTCTACTGAATGGTCCGAGGCGGACCTGGCGGGGCGCTTCTCCTACGACACCTACAACGATTTCCTGGATGAGACGAAGTGGTGCCTCTACGAACCCGATTTGGTTCGGTGTACGCCGCTGGAACGAAACGACAATACGGGAAGGCCGCTCGTGCGCCAGGCGAAGAACTTCGTGGCGGACTACAAGGTCATCCACAAGGTGTCGCGGGAGGTGCGCCACCGCGACGCCATCCTGTTGCTGCCGACGCATGTCCGCGTGCGTCTGGTCAGGCCGGGGTTCGGGCGCCTCGCGTACGTCGTGCCGCGGGCGTGCACCTTCGAGGAATTAAGAAAGCGCGTCGCGGCGGACGTCGGCGAGACCTTCGAGGAGTTCCCGGCCGGCGCCGACCGCGACAACTTGTTCGGGCCCGGCAAGCGTTTGATGGACGTCGTCCGGCCGAACTGTTTCTTCGTGCAGCAGGCGTGGAAGGGCGTCGTGGACGCGTCCGAGGTGGTGGACGCGGCGCCGCCGAAGAAGACGTTCCTGGAGTACGTTTCCCGGGACTAGTAAGTGTATGTTTATGTGAAGAAGAGTCGCGGCGTCGCCGCCACATACGCCTCGAACGCGTCGTCGCGGTAGGCGAGGCGCTGGCGGCCGTCCAGGGACTCCGTCGCCGAGAGGACGATATTCACCATCATGAGTGGCGCTAGGACCGCCAGCAGCGCAGCGGCGGCGGACGGCGCGCTCAGCGCCGCCGCGGCTGCCACGGCGCCGTGGAGGACGACGTCGGCCGCGTAGTTCACGTGGCGCGACACGCGCCAGAGGCCCGTCGTGCACGGCCGGTCCGGCGCGCGCCGCTTCGCCAGGAACTTCTGCGCGTCGGCGACGGTCTGGACGGCCAGCGCGACCGCCGCCGCCGCACCAGCAAATACAGTAACGCGGGGCCGCGGCGCGTTCGCCAGAAACCGGATCGGCGCGGCGTAGAGCGCCAGCAGGACAGCGACGCCGGCGACGAGCGGGATCTTGTGCGTCGTCCGCGTGAAGGGGCACTTCGTGTCCTTCTCCAGGGCCCGGAACAGCGGCAACACGGCGTCGCGGTAGTGCTTCTCGCGGTCGCGCAGGGCCTGGTAGGCCGTCACCTTGAGGCCGTAGGCGAGCAGGACGCGGACGGCGACCGGCGTCGTCGCGCTCCGGAGCGCCGCCCGCGCGTGCCACGCGATGGCCAAACCGTAGCCGTAACTCACGGCCGCGTGGGCCGAGACGAAGCCCACCGCCGCGCACGCGAACCCGGCGCCGGCGGCGCTCTTGACGACGGCTGCTGCCGGTGCCACGGCTGCCAGTCTCGGTGTCGTTTTTATCCGTCTTGCCGGTACGAATGCTTTGCTGCAAATTGGTGCGAGCAGCAGCACGGTTGAGAGGTGCATCATCTCAACTACTTGCGATCAACACGACCTCAAGGCGCAAAAATCTGGCGCTCGAGATTTGCATTTAGCTAGCGGCAGCAAGACACTAGCAAGCGTGGAAACAAGCGTGCTAGTCCTAGCACCGTAACCATACGATGGAAACAAGCGTGCCCCAAGACACGAGCAGCAGCATCGGACGACCTCCTCAAAAACGAAAACTTACGCGTCGCCCGGCGCCGCCGCCGCCGCCGCGCCCCAGACCCGCGCGTCCTCGGGCCGCACGCGCCGCCCCTGGTCGATGACCGAGTAGAACGTGTCGCCGACAACGCCCGCGGCCTCGCAGACCCGCTTGGCGCGCTTCATCGCCGCCGTCTGCAGGAAACTGAGGAACTTGACCTCGCGCGCCGAGAGGTCCGGGTGCCACACGTCGAAGATCAGGGCGATGCGCGCCTCAGAAGCGTGGTCGTTCCAGGCCTCGTGATTGAAGGAATCGTCGAAAATTATGGCCTTGTCGCGCGCCATCCTTACGATTTCGTCTCCCACCCTTATTCTACAGCCCTCGGCCGGGCAGAGTAAAGGCAGGTGGCATCTTAATTTTTTTGCGGTCGGCCCGTTGTGGTCCGTGATATGCGTATTACAGGCCGTGGAACTAAAAAACGCGTGGCCGTAGGTTTGAGGAATGCGCTCCAACACTCCACACGTCACGGGGCACCGCTCCCTGTGAGCTTCAAAGTCCATATTGTGCAGCTCGAGATAAAAGACATTCCAGTCCCCTCTATCGGTCGCGCCCCTCCCGCCCTTCTGCTCGCTCGACGGCGCGCGGTACGGCTGGAAGTGCTCCTCGCCCTGATCTCTGAGTCTGAGCAACTCCTCGCGCATCGCCGGCGCATTCCTTTCGACGTCCGCCACCCAGGCCAGCTCCGGCGGGAATTCTGATCGAGTCTCCTCGCATCCGCGCCACCAGACGGGTTGCGCCCTTAATCCTTCGAAGAGCTCGGGGCAGCCGCGCTGGCGCGCCGGCGTGTTCGATGGAGGGACGAGGTCACTACCATTAAGCTTGCGCAGCCACCACGCGCGGACGCGTGCCATGTCGTCTTCCGGAAGTTTCCGGAGGTAGGCCATGGCCACGGACTTGCCGATGGTCGAGAGGCCGTAGTCGTCGAGGGCGCCGGCCAGGCGGCGCATGACCTTGGCCTCGCGGCTCTCGGCTGCCTCTGTTTGCGCTGCCATTTTTGTAAACTTGTAGCGTTTCGAAGCCAGTACTTCTTGCAAGATGAGTCTACCACAGAGCCACGTTTTGGCAGCGCTGCGTGTTCAGTTATGCCTCGTTTTGGGCCGCTGCGCGCAACAGCCGCGCTGGGTCTAGCTAGCGGTGTGTAAGACACTAGCAAACGGAATACGGCATGCAGCTGTTCGAGTATCCTTCGGTTCGCTACTGGTCCAAAGAGATCAATGGGACATGTACTGGGGGCCCAAAATTTTTTTTTTTTTAATTCGCGAAATTGACGACGCCGCCATGGCTGGCGCGTCGGTGGAATCCTGTCGATTCGTGGTCCTGAGGTCTCCCCGGCGTCGCCTAGGGTCGGAACTAGACATGGGTAGTCGCCTACGCCGCGTGCGCGGGCGCTTCGATCAGTGGATGCAAATCAAGACAGGTCCCCAGCAGTGCGCGGACAACTGCCATGATCCCCAAAAGTTTTCGATCCAGAGCTCTCTGGGAGCCCCGAGAATCGGCGCATGCGGTCTAGGCGACCACCCGACCTCAGACCTATCCCAGAGGGTGTCCGCGAGCCGATCTGCCCCCGAAAAAGTAACTCATTTGGACCCGATGGCGCCCCGTTCCCGAGGCCCAGTCGCGAGTCGTCACCGTTGCACAAACTAAGAGCAGGCCGCCCGCCACCAACGCGGCGAGCTGAGTCCTCTGGCGATCGGAGACTCGCGGCTCCGGACGCGTTACGTCTCGGAGAGGTTCCAGTGGTTCCATGGATGGATGGAGAGCTCTGTGTTAATATTGGGGCCGTGCGCGCGCTAGACTAGCAAGCTACGATGACGACGCGATGATTCGTCTAACCTCGCGCTTCAAAACTGGAAACCCCGAGGCTGTTTTCGCGCAGAACGAAGTGCACGCGCTCACATCACATAGGGCTAGAAGGCTGTGAGGCTCTAGGAAGCGTAACAATGCAAGAGCAAAGAATTAGAATGGTCCACAGAGCAAGTTGTTACAGATGAGTACATTTACGACGCAAGGCTCGCGGACGAGTCGGCCGCGCGCAACTGCCGGCGGACGAGGTTCGAGTACTCGGCGCAGTCCTGCAGCAGTGCGTCATGGGTGCCCGAGCCGATCACGCGGCCGCCCTGGACCAGCGCGATCAGGTCCGCGTTGACGACCGTCGACAGCCGGTGCGCGACGGATATCGACGTGCGGCCGACGCAAAGTTTATCGATGGCGTCCTGCACGAGGGCCTCGGACTCCGCGTCCAATGCGGAAGTCGCCTCGTCGAAGAGCAGCAGCCGCGGCGCCGCCAGTAACGCGCGGGCGATGGCGACGCGCTGCGTCTGGCCGCCGCTCAGCCGGACGCCACGCTCGCCGACTGCTGTTTCAAATCCGTCGGGGAACGCCGTCGCGAAGTCGTAGGCGTGCGCCGCCTTGGCCGCGGCCTCGACGGCCGCGTCGTCGGTGCGGAGGCCGCGCGCGCGAGAAGCATATGCAATATTGTCGCGTATGCTCCCCGAAAAGAGCGCCGGCTGCTGGGCGACGAGGGCCATCTTCGTCCTTAAAACGGTCGGTTCCACTGCTCGTATATCAACACCGTCGAAGAGAATCCTGCCAGACCCGACGTCGTAGAAGCGTTCGAGCAAATGAAGCAACGTCGTCTTCCCGCCGCCCGACGGCCCCACCAGTGCCTGTCAGTGAGTTTTATCCACAAGGTCGCGTCGATGGCGTGGGGCGCCCGAAATATGATTTCCACACAGTCCTGCGCCGCCCGCGACTTCGCCGGTATGCGCAGCGTCAGGCCGTCGAGCACGCGGAGGTCGGGCCGCGACGCGTAGGAAAAGACGACATCCTCGAAGGCGCAGCCCGCCGCGTCGCCTCGCGCGAGCCGCAGCTCCGTCGCGCGGTCCGCGTCGCTCTTGGAGGACCAATCGTTGGGTATGGCCGGCTCGCGGTCGATCACCGCGAAGATTTCTACCGACGCGCCGACGGCCTCGACGACGGAGGCGCCCGTCTGCGCGAGGACCGACAGCGACGCGGTGATCGTGAGCAGCAGCATGACGAACGCGACGAGGTCGCCCGTCGTCATCTGGCCGCGCACCACTAACAGCCCTCCGTAGTACCAGACGCCCAGCACCGACGCGTAGCCCAGAGCCGCCGTCGTCGTGATGAACGCCGCCTGGACTCCTGCCTGCCGCAGCCCGAGCGCCAGGCTCGAGTCCTTCGCCGGCCGCTCGGCCGCGTCGGGGTCCCCGACGGCGTGGGCGTAGCGGCCGACCTCGAAGCCCTCCGCGCCGAAGGACCGCACGACCCGCTGGTTCGCGAGGCCCTCCTGCGCGACGGCGCCCGCGCGCGCCAGCGCCGCCTGCGACTCCTTGGCGAGCCGCTTCACGACGCGCATGGCGAGGAACGTCGCGCCGATCAGGAACGGCACCACCGCCGTCGCGAGGCAGGCCAGGCGCCACGACGTCAGGAACAGGAGCGCGAAGGACACGAGCGCGGAGATCGCCGACCGGAGCGCGAGGGATACCGTTTCCGTGGCCGCCGCCTGGAGCTTCTGCGTGTCGGACGCGAGGCGGCTCAGGAGATCGCCCGTCTCCCGGGCGTCGAACCAGGCCGTCTCCTGCGCGAGCATCCGCCCAAACAGCAGGACGCGCAGCCGCGCGACGACCTTCGCGCCTGTGCGCAAATCAACCAGTTAGTCGAGCGCGCGTGTCCTTTCTCGACGAGAACGCGGCCGGGCTGGCTCCATCGAGCGGAGAGGCACCGACACCTCCATGCCGTCGAGCAGGTGTCGCGTCGATGGCGTGGAGGCCATGATCTATGCACAGCTTCGCGCCCGCCGAGTTAAACACGTAGGCGCGAACCGCCGTGAAGAACAGCGACACGCCGACCACCAGCGCGAGCTCGGCGCAGGCCGCCGAGTAGCGCCGGAGCCGCGCGTCGCGCGACCCGCTCGTGTCCGAAGTGGCATCGACCATGCGCCCGAAGAGGAGGGGCATGACTGCCTGGCCGAGCACCGCGAGCACGAGGCAGAGCGTCGCCGCAGCCATCGCGGGCCACTCGGGCCGAGACTGCCGCAGGATGCGGCGCACGCCCGCGGCGCGCTTCGTTTGTGTTGTTTCGCTCGGGGGTTCGAGGAGTGGTGCCGCGAGGTCTCCACTGGTCCCGTGCAGGGGGGAAGGTGTGGCGCCCGGCATTGTTGCGCTGCAGTCTGCTGCAGCACTGCTGGCAAAGTGCTATAACTTAGTTTGGTGTGGACGTGTTCGACGGACAGGTTCTGCACTGCAGCACTGGTGACAAAATGCCGATACGTGACGGGTGCCAGCCCTATGGCCCTATGCTCGGCTCCGAGCGCACACGCCCGCATAATCGCCTAGATGAGAGACACTAGACTCGACCAAAAACCGTCGTTAACCGATCTATCCTTCGTGCACGCCGAACCGAAGATTCTTGACGGCGTTGAGGCCTCCCCAAAGCTGAGACGCATTGCTTGCCTGGTGTTTGCTGGCTTGGTAAGGGCAGGCGAGGTATTACGACCGCCGACCGATAGCCGAAGGTAGGCCCACGCCGTCGCGTTCATAATCTACTCACGAAGCCACACGCGCGAAATTTCCGCCCCGCGATCGCTCGATGGCGCTCGAAAAGAGCGGGGAAAGGCATGGTGGATTTTGCGCACAGGCCGGCGCCCTCCGCGGTGCCGACGGGCCTGCCGACGCCGCAGCCGACGCCCGGACCGACGCCCCAGCCTACGCCTGGGCCATCGCCGGAGCCGACGGTTGCGCCGACCTCCAGTGAGCCGACGCCGGAGCCGACGCCGTCGCCGACGCCTGGGCCTTCTCCGGAGCCCACGATCGCGCCGACTTCCAGTGAGCCGACGCCCGAGCCCACGCCGTCGCCGACGCCTGGGCCTTCTCCGGAGCCCACGATCGCGCCGACCTCCTCGGAGCCGACGCCGATGCCGACGCCGTCGCCTACGCCCGCGCCATCGCCCGGACCGACGCCCCAGCCTACGCCTGGGCCATCGCCCGGACCGACGCCAGTGCCAGTGCGTGAATCCAACCGCCGCCGACTCGCCGCGCCTTCTCACGAAGCATAACGCCATCGACGCGACGCGAGCTCGACGACGTGGCGTTGCGGTCTGGTACCGCTCGCTGCGGTCTGGTACCGCTCGCTGCGGTCTGGAACCGCTCGCACCGGCCAGCACGGCGGCGTTCTCGCCGCGAGGGGACTTGGTGCAGAATTCTCGGGCGCCCGGTCGACTCACCGATTGATCCGCGCACAGGCCGCAGCCGACGCCGCAGCCGACGCCTGGTCCGACGCCGGAGCCCTCGCCGGGCCCGACGCCCGCGCCGACGTACGTGCCAGTGCATAAATCACACCGCCGCGAATCTTCGACTCACCGATTGATCTACGCACAGGCCTCTGCCGACGCCTGGTCCGACTCCGGAGCCCTCGCCGGGGCCCACGCCGATGCCTACGCCGCAGCCCAGTCCTGGGCCGACGCCGCAGCCCTCGCCGGGCCCGACGCCGGCTCCGACGCCGGCTCCGACGCCGCTGCCGACGCCGGGTCCTACGCCTGGGCCATCGCCGGGCCCCACGCCGATGCCCACGCCGCAGCCCAGTCCTGGGCCGACGCCGCAGCCCTCGCCGGGCCCGACGCCGGCTCCGACGCCGGCTCCGACGCCGCTGCCGACGCCGGGCCCTACGCCTGGGCCATCGCCGGGCCCCACGCCGATGCCGACGCCGCAGCCCAGTCCTGGGCCGACGCCGCAGCCCTCGCCGGGCCCGACGCCGGCTCCGACGCCGGCTCCGACGCCGGCTCCGACGCCGATGCCGTGGGGCGTTCCGATGCCATCGCATCCGTCCGCGCGACGCTGTTCCAGACGGCGCATATATGTGCGCCGGCGCGACGGACGTGAAGGCAATGGGATGTCCACGCAGGCCGGGGCGTTCCGATGCCATCGCATCCGTCCGCGCGACGCTGTTCCAGACGGCGCATGTATGTGCGCCGGCGCGACGGACGTGAAGGCAGTGGGACACAAGACCCTCCACCTTACTCGGAGGACCAAGACCAGCCTGGACTGCACAAAGTTAGGGCGAAACGCAAGACCGGCCGCACCGACGGCGGGCCTCTCCTAGAAGCCCGATGCGCACCGTCGGACGCCGAAGAAGACCCCAAGAGGCCGGGTGAAGAAGAGTAGCCTGGGAAAGAGGCCGCCCCCTGCGTGAGTAAAGACTCCCCAAAAAAACTTCAGCATCTAGTGTCCGGACTCCTTACCCAGGAGTCGCCGGACCCGTCCGTCCGCGAGCGATCCTGCGGCGAATGCGGCGGCCGACGCGGCGAGCGTGTTCCGCGCGGGCGAGTCGAGCACGCGGAGGAGCGCGTGGGCGACGCACGCCGCGGCGGCCGCGCCGAGCAGCGCCAGGACGACGAGCGGCGGCGGCGCGGCCGCGAGCGCGGCGGGCCGGGCGCGCACGGGCCGCGCCGGCGCCGCCGCCGGCGCGGGGACGCGCGCAGCGGCGGGCGCGGCCGCGGGCGGCGGGGCGCCGCCGATCGCCGCGATCGCCTGCACCTCCGCCGGCGCGAGGCCGCCGCCGATGGGCGCCATCGTCGCGTCCGCTCGGATCATCTTCGCTCGTGGTCACGTTTAGCGTGCTTGCAGCGGTCACGACTGATCGATGCTTCGATGGCGCGTGGAGCAGATGAGTGCTATGTATTTGTGCTGGGTGAACAACTGGTACTGAATGCGCAAGTTGTGGAGCAGCTGAGTGCTATGTACTGCTGATACTGCTACTGATCGCGCGTCGCGCTGTGATTGCGATGGAAGGCTGCAGTAGATTTGCGCACTTTTCACATATAACTCGCACTGTCACGCAAAGACGCACGACGGCCGGGCCGCGATTAATTTTTGGCAGCTTGCCTAGCGCCTGTAAGACACTAGCCCCAGTATTTAGGTGTCTGATGGAACCGTGGACCTATCCGGAGCGCGCCCCTCAGAGCTGCTTCCCCGCCTTGAGGACCTTGTGCGCGACGGCGTCAACGAGTCCGACGGTCGTGAACGTTCCCCCGACGATCGCGCAGATGCTCGTCACGAAGTCGTACCAGCGCTTGCCTGTCGTGCGCACGGCGACGGCCATGGGGCTCAGGTCGTAGGAGAACTTCGCCTCGGGCACGTCGAGCTCGTGGTAGGCCATGGTCTGCGTCTGGACGAGCGTCTGGTAGCCGACGGCCGTCGACGCGTCCGCGCCTGCGTGAAAATCAAAATTTTACGTGGCGTTCACGCCATCGATGCGGCGCTTGCTCGACACACGGATTGACTTCCACACAGGTCCGCGCTCAAGGACGAGAGGAAGGAGCCGACATCAAAATGCGTGCTGACGACCTAAGTTTCACCGCCGCCGGTTCAATCGTTTCACCGACGTGATACAGGCTAAAGTCAGCGCACGTCGACGACTGAACTCAGGCCTCTCCCTGTCCGGTGCCGTTGCCTCCGCGGGCCGTCTGGGCAAAGCCGACGATTGTGGGAAGCTAGAGGTCTGTAAGACACTAGCAAGCCCTTATACTTACGATCCTTAAGGTTAAACAACAACAGGCCTCTCACCGCCGCCGGCGCTTCTTCGACCGCCGCCGCCGCGCCGCGGGCGGCGGCGGCGGCTCCGGGCCCCAGTACGCGTCGGCTATGTCGCGCGAGCAGAGGTCCGGGATCGAGTACCGGTCCAAAAGCTCCAGGTCCGTCGCGTCGACCTCGTCGATGTCCAAAATGACGCGCACCTCGTCCGACGCGCCCGGGTCGCGGAAGCGCAGATCATAAAACGCGTCGCCGCGCTCGCGCGCGTCGCGCAGCACCTCGGCCGCGTGCGCGAGGCTTTCTACATCAATACCGCAGGCCTTCGTCAGCCGCGGGAGCCGGTGCGACAGCTCCGAGTAGCCGTAGTTCGCGTCCGAGGTCAGCGTCGAGGTCCAGACCACGATTTCATGCGTAGCGGCGCCGTACTTCGCGGCGACGTCGGCCGGGTCCTCGTAGGCCTCCTCGTCGTCGAAGGCGTCCCAGAGCGGGGCAGACAACGGCTGCAGCACGAGACCGCCCAGGATGACGTAGGACGGACTCTGGTCCCACTCCGCAACCGTCGGAACGGGCCGCTCCGGCGGCTTCAGGGTGACCTTCTCTATTCTTAACGCGCCGGCGCGCACGAAGCCGACGTCGATCTCGTCGCCCACTCTTCTAGAAGTGATAAGGTGCGCGACGTGGACGCGCTCCGCGCCCCGTAGTTGTATAGTACCGTCGTCGGCGACGGGCGCGCCGGCCACGGAACTCACGACGTCGCCGGGCTCCAGAACCCCTGCCGTCGAGCCGCTCACTTTTGTAATGAGGATGCCCTCCGCGCCCCGCAGCCCCAGCGACCGTCTCAGTGCTTTATTCTGCGCCGTCTGCCAGCTGATGCCCAGCGCGCAGAGGCCCGGGCACCGCTCATTAAGTTCCGCCTCGCGCAGAAACGCCTCGACGACCGACGCCGGGACGAGGTAGCCGATGTTGTCCGCCGAGCCGGCGTAGGAGCTGAAGGCCACGCCCGCGACGTGGCCGCGCTCATCTAAAGCAGGACCGCCGCTCGTGCCGCTGTTCACGCCGGCGTCGATCTGGACGACCAGCAAGCGCTCGCCGCGGCCCTCGCCCCCGTACGCCATCGCGTCCAGGCGAGAAACGACACCGCGGGTGACGCAGATGTTGTCGCCGCCCAGAGGGTAGCCGACGACGGCCACCGCGGAGTAGAGCTCCGGCAGCGACTGCGCAAAATTTAGTACTGGAGGCGACATCGCGTCGTCAATCACTTCGAGTAAAGCCAGATCGCGCTCCGCCGACGCGAAGGCCACCCTACATTTCAACTTGCGCGCCGACCCGTGGGGCCGTACCCGCACGTCCCTGGCGTGCTTGATCACGTGTTCGTTGGTGACGACTTGGGTAGGGGAAACCCAGAAGCCGCTCCCCGTAACGTCTTCCTCGGCGTACAACGCCCAGGGCTGGCCATAATCTGGCGCCGCCGTCGTGCTGAAGACGCAGACCACTGATTCGAGGCCTCGTCGCACGCCCTCGGCCTCATTTGTTGATGCTCGTAGGTGCGTCGGGTGTCTTGCTATTCTTGATGGCTGCCAGGCTCTTGTTGTTAGTAGTATGATAAGCAATCGCATGGCTACGGCTCTGCTCCGGCGACCACTTGTAGTTGATGCCGGGGCTCTGATTCCGCTCACAGCTGTCTGATGCCTCGCACGGCTGCGGGAGGCGTCGAAGGCTGCAAGAGGGCTACGATGGCTCGCTGCTTTGGTCAGCTACCACTCTAGAGTCGAGCTACGGCCACACAAGCCTGTTTTGCTGCCATGCTAGTGTGTTACAGGCCGCTAGCTCACGCGGGATTGGTTCGTTTTTGACAGCGAGTGCGCGCATAGCTGCCGGGAGTGCTTCCTCAGCAGTGAGCCTACGAGCATCCCAAGGGACGCTGACACAAGAAATTGCAGCTCTCTGGGCTGTGTCAGCCATTATAAGGCATCCCTGGTGTCGCGTCGACGCGCGCGTCGCGCGCTGAAGAGTACACGTACCGGAGAAGTGTGCAAACACAATGGCAGAGGACTACGACCCGTTCTCCGCAGCGGAGGACGCCTACGATCCCTTCGCGGCCGCGGACGCACCAGCTCCAGCACCGCCGCCAGTGGCCATCGACGCCTCGCAGATCGCCGCCGCATTAGCACAAGATGCAGCAAAACTACGGGGCGAGCTCGAGAGCAAGACGAAGCAGGCCGTCGAGATGCAAAAGAAGCGCGACGCCGAGACCGCGGCCCGCAAGGCCCAGGAGCAGGCGGCGGCCGCGGCGCGCGCGGCCGAGCGGCGCGCGCGCGTCCTGGGCAGCACGGAGCTGACCCCGGAAGGCGTCTCGCGGTGCATCGAGGCCGCGATCTGCGCCGTGCTGCGCTGGCCGCCGCCGGGCGGCCTGGCGCGCTGGACCGTCGCGGCGCTGACGCCGTGGCTCGACGCGCCGGCCGCAGAAATTCAGCAGCGCATCGCCGGAGTCGACGCGCACGAGCTCGAGGAACTGCTCGATGTCCGCGCGCGGCTCGCGCGGGCGCCGGACGCGGCGCGGCGGCTGACCGCGGCTCCTGCGAAACGGCGGCGCGGCGGCTGGGACGCGGCGGCGTCCGCGCGGCGGCGGCACACGGAGCCGGGGAGCTTCCGCGAGGCGGCCGCGGGCCGGACGGTCGCCGAGTTCGTGGGGAGCCGCAAGCGCTTCCGGGTGATTGGTACTGACGTCGTCGCGTCGTCGCGGTCGCCGTCGCCGTCTTCGTCCTCTTCCTCGTCGGGGCGGCGACGCTCGCGCTCGCGTTCGCGCTCGCCGCGGCGACGGCTTCAGTCGCCGGGCAACCGCTCGCGCTCGCGCTCGCCCTCGCCGCGGCAACGGCGCGAGTCGCCGCCGCCGCGCCGCAACCGCTCGCGCTCGCGCTCTCCACTGCGCCGTAACCGTTCGCGCTCGCGCTCTCCACCGCGCCGCAGCCGCTACGACACGGCGCTGCCGCGGCGCCGGTCGCGGTCTCCTAGGCGGTCTTCCGGGAAGCGGTCGCGGTCTCGGTCGCGTCCGCGTCGCGACACGAAACGAAGCCGCTTCGACGAGCCGCGCGTCGTCTCGAAGGCGGCCGCGGCGGCCCGCGAGGCCGCAGAGCTGGCCGCTTTATCGGATGGCGCGCTCCGGGACCAGTGGCAGCGCGTCGTGAAAGCGGCGGTGCTCGAGGTCTTGGCGGAACCGCCGCCGGACGGCGCGCCGCACTGGCGCCTCGCGGATCTCACGGGTCGCGTCGGCGCAAGTCGTCGCGCGCTCGAGGATGGGATCGCGAAAGTCGCTCCTGCGCGAGCCGCGGCGCGGCGCGTCCTAGCGCGGTGCCTGGGCGATGGCGGTCGGTTTCACGACATCTCGGACGGCTGCGGGTTTGCTTCTTTTGCTCGCAAGCAACCGTATCTACGCGTCGTGGGTTTTCACGCAGACGCGGCCGTGCACGCCATTGAGGTTCAAGCTGCCGAGGAGGGCGAGGCCGACGAGGCGCGCGCGCCCCTCTCGGTCGGCGACCGCGTGCGCTTCAAGCTGCCCGACCGGTCGGTCCGCAAGGGCGTCGTCACTGCGATCCACCGCGGCGGCGAAAAGGTGTCGGTCCGGGAGGAGGGGACGGACGAGGTGCATCGCCTGCCCGCCACGGCCGTCAAGCGGACGGCGTCGCGGTCGCCGCGGTCCTCAGCGGCGCCGGACGTGTCGAGGCCGCGCGCCTCGAAATTCTCGGACGCGCCCGCACCGGCGCCGGCGCCGCGGCGCGCTTCGAAGTTTTCGGACGCACCTGCACCTGCGCCTACTACGCGGGCGCCGCGGCGCGCGTCGAAGTTCTCGGACGCGCCTCCGCCGCGGGCGCCTCCGCCACGGGCGCCTCCGCCGCGGGCGCCTCCGCCGCCGCCGCGGGCTGCCGAGCGGCGAGGGCCTCCGGCCTCCCCAGCGCGGGCACATCGTGTACCGCCGCGGAAGGCACCGGAACAGAGCCGGCCTCCGGCCGCCCCGCCGCCACCGCCTGCGCCGCCGAAGGCCCCCGAGCGAAGACCGCCGCCGCCGCCGCGGAAGGTGCCGGTGTCGGCCCCGCGCGCGCGAACGGCAAAGGTGCCGGCCCCGGCGCCCAAGCCCTCGGCCCGAAAGAAAGCGAAGGGGACGCGGCCGCCGCGCTGTGTCGACTTCGAGATCAAGAGCTTTGGCCAGCTGATGGCCGAGAAGAAGAAGCAGTGATGTATGTGAGTAAGTGTGTAAATTTTAACAAACAATCAAACACCGAGTCGCTGTTGAAGCTCTCCGGTCCGGTGCAGCGCGAGCAGCCCGGGCCTGCCGTCGGTGTAGCCGCCGATCGCCTCGCCGCGGACGTAGACCGCCGGCATCGACGTCCGGCCCGTCTCGAGGGCTATCGCCGCCCGCAGCGTCTTGCCCCGCGGGCCGAGGGGCTCCAGGTCAATATCCAAAACCGAGTCGTACGCCGCCAGGAGCCGTTTCGCGGCAACACACCACGGGCAGTCCGTGAACGAGAACACGACGACGTCGGCGCGCGCCGCCTCGGCGCGGAGGTCCTCGCGCGCCGCGGCGGCGTCGAACGTGGGGCCCGCCGCCTCGACGATCTTCGCCACCTTCCACTCCGACAAATATTCGCCCTCCTCCTTGACGACGCGCGCGACGAGTCGACCTAGATAGGAAGACGCGAACACAAGCTTGCTGTCGTCCGCGGCTTCCACGAGCGGCGTGCCCTTGAGTAAGTGCGAGACGGTGGGCGACGCGACGTGCTTCGCGTGCTCCTTTTCTACGAGGTCGCTGTCGCGGAACCAATCGAGCAATCTTCGGACGACGAAGCGCTCGACCGGGGATGGTATTTGGTCCTCGCCCGACGCGATCTTGGCGAGCTCGTCAGCGGCGCTTGAGACGATAAACTTCGTCAGAAAAGCCGTCCAGCCCTCCGCGAAGCCATCGTCGAACGGCTCGTAGTCCACCGTCCACGTCATCCTCGTCGCGTTCTGCGCCGTGTCGAAGCGCACGCGTCCGCGGTGCCGGTGCACCGGGTAGAGCGACAGCCAGCCCGGGTTCATGACTTGATAAGCGATGGCGTCGTCGCTATTGTCGACGATGCCTTCGCGGAGCCCCGGCGGCACGACGAGCCGCTCGTTGCCATCGAGGTTGATCGGCGGCGGCAGTGGTAATCCGTAGCGGCCGCGTTTCCAGGTCTCGCTCAGCCAGAGCTGCTTGGCAGCGCTCGGGCGCACGGCGAGGGTGCGCGTGGTCTCGAAGACGACGGATGTGGTGCGTGCGAGGCAGCAGCAGACGAGGAGGTGGCGCATTGGCTTGTGCCCTCTTAGGGGTCCTGCTGGTGCCTTAGCTGTGCCGTCGATGTTTTCCAGGCCTCTTGTGGACCAGATATGAGATCTGCACCACCGATGCTGCTTGTCGGGCGGTAAAATGGCTTGCAAAAGGCAGGAGCAAAAGCGATAGCTAGCGTTGTAAGACACTAGAAGGAAAAGTGCCATCCCCTTGCCCTGATAGCCCACAAAAAGGCCCGACAAGCGCCGTAATTTAAGTCCTTACCCTCACGCGCGCCACTCTGTGTGCGCGGCGTCAGAGTTTCTGAATTCAAGGACAGGAAAGTGGCTAAGAGAGAAGTGCTCTCTCTGTGAAGCTGCAGGAAACTCGCGACGTGAGCCGCGAAATTATATCATCTACCCCTGTCCGCGCCTCAGGGGATTGGTCCTGAAACACCTGAGACATGGAGATGTTACCGCCGGCCCCCGTGCCGCCGAACGTCGTCGTCGGCGCCACCGTCGTGAAACGATTTCCCGGCTACGGCGAGCGCCGCGGCACCATCGCCGAGATCGACCTCGATGGCGGCAAGGTCGTCGTGCGCTGGGCGTCGGACGAGCGCACGACGCTCTCGCTCGGGGAGGCCGCAAAGCGGGCCCTCTATGCCATTCCACCGATAGAAGAGGAGGAGCGCTCGATCGTCGAAGACGACATATCGACGGTTGGCTACGATTCGGGCGACGACACGGCCCCCTACCTCGGCGAGGGCGGCGCGCGGACGTCGTCGTCGCGGTTCTGGGGCGTGACCTGGGATCGGGCACGCAAGAAGTGGAAGGCGCGCTACCTAGACGCGGATGGCAAGACTTACCGCACGATCGGCCGCTTCGACGACGAGGAGGAGGCCGCACGCGCTTACAATAAGGCCATCCGCGACGCGAGCCTCGAAGGCAAGCGCCACATGAACGCGGTCGACGCGACAGGCGCGCTCGTGCCAAAAGTGCCCAGCGCGTCGTCTAGGTTGCCGCGCGACCGCGCCGCCGTCGTCGCTCCGGACCCGGCGCGCGCGCCGACGGGCACGACGTCCAAGTTCTGGGGCGTGTCGTGGAACAAGAGCAACGGACGGTGGCAGGCGCGCTACCAAGACGCGGACGGCAAGTTGCGCTCCATCGGCTACTTCGACACGCAGGAGGCGGCCGCCCACGCCGTGAACGCGGCCATCCGGCGAGCGGGCCTCGAAGGCCGGCGCAAGACGAACCCGGTCGTCGACGGGCAACTCGTGCCCCCTAAAAAGAACCCAGCCTCAGGCCACGGGCGGCGCCACAAGCGCCGCCGCGACGAACCCGCCGCCGCACCGTCGACGCGCGCCCGCCGCCGCTAGGCGTCACTAAGCATATACATTACACACCAATCTCGCCCGCCACATTCACCCCAACCGCCGCCCCGCCGTCGACGTCAAAATGAGACGCCGGCGACGAGGCGGTGACGCCGTCGCGCAGAAATACCGACACGACGCGCTTGACGCCGTCGCGCACGGGACAGCCGGCGTGGAGCGACTCCCGCGCATTTTTGTCATACGCGAAGAAGACCGCGTCGCCGGCGCCGGGCCGCAGCGTAAGAGCTTTACCGCGATGGCGCGGGAACGCCGTCGCGCCTCCAAGCTTTGGCATTTCACAGACGAGCAGCATCGTCGCCACCCGCCCGCCCGGCTTCGGGCCGGAGCGCTCACACGACACATCGCAGTGCGGCTCGTAGTAGTCGAATCGACCGTATTCAACGATGTTCAGCGGCTCCTGAAAAGGCCCGACCGGCACGCGTATGTCGAACGCTTCGGCCACCGTAGCAGCGCGTTGCAGCAACGCGGCCGGGAGCGTCTCGTTCCCGACCAGGTCCCAGTCGTACGTCAGTCCCAGGCGGCGACGGAAGCCAGTGGACGGGTCGTCGTGGCTCAGGGCGCCTTCCCTCGGCGTTCTCCGCCTTGCACCACCACGCGCCGCCAATGACTGCATTGTGGCACATTCGTCTCGCGACGCGAAGGATTTCACAACGGCCACGACGGGATCCTCGGCAATGACATCAATATTGAGACCGGCCGCCTGGATCCGTCGCAGCGGCGTTGCCTCCGCGGCCGCCTCGGCACACGGCGCGATCGCCAGCGTATCCAGAAACACGAACTGGCGCGCCAGCGCCGCGTCGTCGTCGAGGTCCGCGAAGCGATCCGAGCTGAGCACCGTACGCGCCGTGAATTCCCCACTGTCGAACCAGTCGACCACCAGGCCGCGTCGCGCCCGCCGTTCGACGCCGTCGCCGGGTGCCAATGTCACATTTTTCGACGCGTCGTCACGCAGGACGAGCGTCATCGGTCGCGGCGGGCTGCGGGCCCCATTCCGAAAGGTGGCCAGGAAGTCCTGTCCCAGCACGACGGTAAGCGTCGCGCAGAGGCTGCCCCTGCGCCATGAGAGACTCATGGCATTGTGTTATCGATGCATGACGTGCAGTGCAGTCGCGCGCACCGTGCACAGCCGCGGCCGCGGCTTGCTAGTGTCTTTACATGCCGCTAGCCCACGCGGAGGCCAGCGCTTTTAGCACTCGCGGTTTTGCACTCAAAGTGGTCGCAAAAGAGGCGCATTCGATAGCATCGATGCGGGGGATCCGCACGATAGCGCTTGCGCGCACGCCGAGGCGCCTTACAGCACTGTCACCATCTGCAAGCGCCATGCGCGGAGCCGCGTCAGCCGCAAGAATAGCGCTCGCGCGCGCGCCGACGCGCCCTGCAGCACTGTCATCATCGCGCAGAGCCGCGTCAAGCGATGCCGACCGCCACCGCAGCACGATCTTCGACCGGCGCAACGTCGAGTTTTTGTTGTGGGAGCAGCCCGCCTTCGCGGCGCAAGCCGGCGACCGCGAAACGCTTTCCGCGATGTTGGACGCCGCCGAAGATCTAGTCGAGAGCCACGCCTCCGCCGACGCCGTCGCCGACGCGCACGAGCCGACCTGGGACCCTGAAACAAACATAGTTTCAATCCCCGCCGAAACGCGAGCGTTCCTGGACGCGCAGCGCGAGGGCGGGTTCACGCTGCTCGGCGCTGATATAGAGGACGGCGGCCTCGGGCTCTCTCTAACCGCCTCGACGGCGGTCAACTCGATCATCTCGTGCGGCTTTACCTCTGGCCTGGGCGGCTTTTATGCGTTGACGCACTGCGCCGCGAATTTGATCAAAGCCCACGGGACCACAGAACAAAAAGACACGTATGTGCGACCATTGGTCGAGGGTAGATTTGGGGGCACGATGGCCCTGTCCGAGGCGCAGAGCGGGTCTAGTCTGAGCAACCTCAAGGCGAAGGCGCGCCATGTCAGTGGAGACGAGTACCGCCTGAGCGGCAGCAAGATGTGGACCTCGGGTTTTGACCACGACTGCTTCGAGAACATTGTGCATCTAGTCCTGGCGAAGATCGACGGCGACGACACGCCTCCGGGCAACCGGGGCATCTCGCTCTTCATCGTGCCCAAGGTACTGCCAGACGGGTCGCCGAACGACGTCGCGCTGAACGGCTTGAACCACAAGATGGGCCAGCGCGCGCTACCGAACTCCTACTGGTCCATGGAGGAGGGCTGCGTGGGCTACCTGGTCGGCGACGCCAAACATGCGGGATTGATGCAGATGTTCACGATGATGAATGATATGAGGGTTGCCGTGGGCCTGCACGCGGCCTGCTGCGGGGTCCGAGGCTTCCAGGAGAGCCTGGCCTACGCGAAGGAGCGGATCCAAGGTTCGGCGTTAGGTAGCAAAACTCAAGTCCCCATCATCGAGCACGCGGACGTCCGGCGCCAGCTCCTCGCGCAGAAGGCGCTGAGCGAGGGCGCGCTGCACTTATGTTTTTTTGCCGCGTCACTGGTAGATGACTCGAAGACAAATGAGGAGGCCGCCACGTTGTTGGAGGTATTGATCCCGGTCGTCAAGGCCTGGCCCTCGGAGTTTGCATTGGAGGCGAACAAGTGGGCCATCCAGGTGCTCGGCGGCTACGGGTATACGCGCGACTACCCGGTCGAAAGATTATATAGAGACAACCGGCTGAACATGATTCACGAGGGAACAAATGGGATCCAGGCCCTCGATTTATTAGGGCGCAAAGCTGTGATGAAGGACGGCGCGGCCACGAGAGCGCTCGCGACGGCGATGATGAGAGATGTCCATATGAACGCAGACATCTTGCCGGATCTAGCCGCGGATCTGGGTGAAGCCGTCGAGCGCTACGGCGCGACGACGGCTCTCCTTGGAAAGGAGCTATCTCAGAATCCGGCGCGGGCGCTGGCGAATGCGCACGAGTATTTGAATATGGTCGGCCACACGGTCGTGGCCTGGCTCTGGCTCCGCGAGGCGGCGGCCGCGCAGAAGGCGCTGCCCTCCGCGACGGGCGCGGACGTGCCCTTCTACGAGGGCAAAATCGCGACGGCGCGCTACTTCTTCAGGCACGAGCTCGTCAAAACAAAGGCGCAGGCGGATCTTCTGGCATCGCTCGAGACGTCGGCGCTCGACGTTCGGCCGGGGCACTTTTAGGGTATCTTTATTAACGGTTTGTTGGTGGTCTTTCTTTGTGTTAGACCTACCGAGCTAGTGATTTCCTCGGCGGCGGGACTCCTGTTACGGGTGCTATTTCCTCGCACGACTCTAGCGCAGTAAAGACACTAGCAAGCAAAAATGTCGTGTCTTTTTGGCCGCCGATTGAGCCGATAGAGATCTTTAGAAGCAAGGCAAGACACGTCGTGACGCAGCAAAGTCACGTGTCTTGCGTAACGAGCCCTTTCTACGCGCTAACGCAGCGCTGCTCGACGTCTTGCAAGCGGTCGCCTCCGCATACGGACAGCGCCGTCGCGCTGACGCCGGCGACGCGGCCGCAGCGATGCGCGACACCCCCCGCGCGCGCAAGCTCCAAGAGCTCATCAAACTTCTATATGGCGACATAAGAGAAAAGGAGCTCCCGCGCATCCTGTTCCTCTCGTCATTACTATGCTGCATCATCGGCGGTTTTTGGTTATTGGATTCGTTGAAGGACACGGTGCTGGCGACGACGGTCGGTTTAAGGTACCAGCCCAAGGCGAAATTGATATCCGTCGTGGTCACGCTGTTTGTGGTCAGCGGCTACACGACGCTGGTAAGACGAATACGGCACAAGCCCACGTTGTTTTATTTAATTGGAGGCGCCTACACGTTGATCTTTATTGTGATCGGCGGGTTGCTGGCGCACGAGACGATCGGCATGCGAAATACGACGCCGGACCCCCGTCGATTGGTGGGGTGGTTCTCGTATTTCGCCGTGGAGTCCTACGGGTCGTTGATGGTCGCGCTGTTCTGGGCCTTCACGAACGCGTCCGTCGATGCGGACACGGCGGAAAGTTCGTATGGGTTGGTCGTGGCCTTCGCACAACTCGGAGCCGTCGGCGGCTCGGCTCTGGCGACGCAGGCACGCAGATTACACATCTCCTTCTTGTATGTGCTCGGGGGCTGCTCCTGCGCGTTAGTGTGCGGCATGGTGGCGTTATTTGAGTACTACTTCGCCGAGGAGCCTCAAACAGAGGCGCGGCGCGTCGCGTCGGCCGTCGACGAGGATGATGATGAGGAAGAGGAACCACCACCACCACCCGTAGAGAAGAAGGCGGGGCTCTTCGACGGCCTCGACTTGGTATTGAGGCACTCCTACGTGTTTAATTTACTGATGATCTCGACGCTGTATGAAATCGTGCTCACGGTTTTGGACTTTGAGATGAAAATTGTGGGACGAGCTAGATATGGGGCCGACGGCCGCGGCGCCGAAGAATTCGCGCGGCTGATGGGGCAGTTCGGCATTTTAGTGAACTCCGTCTCGTTTCTGTTTTCGTTGGTACTGTTTTCGTACGTCGTGCGGTCGCTGGGCGTGCGCTCGACCTTACTGGTCTTTCCGGTATTATGTTTAGTTGCTACCTTGTTAGCGTACGGCTTCCCGTCGCTGTGGACGCTGTTTATCGCCACGGCGCTACTCAAAGCCCTGACGTATTCGCTCAACGAGCCTGCCCTAGAAATGTTGTATCTCCCGACAAGCAACGACATCAAGTTCAAGGCCAAGGCCTGGATTGATGTGGTTGGGGCGCGGACCGCCAAGGCCCTCGGTAGCGCGATCAACGACGCCGTCCAGGGGAACCCCGGCCTGCGGACGTCGCTGCCGCAGTACGGGAACGTGCCTACGTTCGTCGTATCTCTGGCATTGTTCGGCGTCGCATTGAATATGGGCCGGCGCTACGACACCATAAAGGAGAGCGGCACGATCGTCGGCGAGGAGGACGCCACGCCGAGCGGCGGCTACGAGCTCGTCTCGACGGCGCCGCGGAACGAAGGGCCCTGGCGGCGGAATTTGGAGCGCTTGGACTCGCTCGACGTCGACGACGACGAGGAGCTGGAAGATCCGCGATAGTATAGTGTAATTGTGTTAACCAGACCTCTTCACCCGCGCGACCAGCGCCGCGGCCGCATCCTCCACACTCGTCGCGAAGGGCCGGACGACCTCGTCGAGCGCGTTCGTATCGCGCAAAACCGCGGCGCCGTGGCGCGAGCCTGACGAAACCACAACGCGCCAACCCGCCGTGCCGTTGCCCGCGGCGTTCACGCGGTCGCAGGCGGCCCTTCCGAGAGCGATGCGGTCGCGCGGCGACTTGTGGTGCCCGATGCCGTCGTCGTGGAGCAGGCGCACGGGGCCCCACAACGGTTCCGCGTGCGAGTACGTCGGTCGCAGGTTCCAATTGGCGGGCAACCAGCCCAGCGTCCAGGGCCGGACGCGCTTCGAAGCGCAGCTCCGGGCGAGCAGTGAGTCGCAGGGCGCTTGATCCGTGCCCACGGAGTTGTTGCGGAGCCGGCGCCGCTTGCCGCGCCACATCTCGACGTAGCGCTTCGCCCAGTCTTGGAAGAAAGCATTGGCGTGGCCGCCGCGGCGCACGAGAATGGACCCAGTTTGAGCTCTAAATCGTTCGAGCGGCGAAAAGCGAACGCCCGGGCAGCTCCCGCCGCTCTCGCCGGTCGGTGCATCGTGACACGTCGTGCGGCAGGCGAGGCACGCATCCGAATTCGTGGCACACGACGCCACACAGCGCTCGCGGAGGCAGTCCCGCACGGCTTTTCGCATCTGACCGGAGGCCCGTTTCCGATCCGCACCAAACCCCCGGTCCGCGAAGTAGTTCGTCATGCGCACGTCAACGCTGGGTGAAGCGCGCCCGAGCGCCAGCAGCTCGGACGCGATGCGCGGCGCGGGGCCGCAGAAATACGTGTCGTCGTCCACGTACAAGGTAATGGCGAAGGGCGGCTCGCGCGTCGCCCACGTGACAAGCCTGCCCAGTTTGATCGAGGCGCGGTGGCGCCACTGTGCGGGGAGCATGCTGACGTCGACGCGGCGCGGCGCGGCCACGTAGTGATCGAGCGTCGCCGGAGACCCGTGCTGCTTCGCGAGCTTTTTCAGGGCGCGCCGCGCTAGAGACCCTCCGAGCTGCCAACAACTATGCATCGTTGCTCATTCATCTAAAACGCTTCGAAGAAGCCAGATCGTTGATGCGCAGAACGGTGCCCATGGCGCGACGCGTTCTAGGAGACAGTCATGATCTCACGCTCAGAATGAGGAAAATTTACGCGGGGGCGCTCTGCAATGACGAAGGCGCCACGCTCGACTATCTCCGCGAGGCTGTGACGACACTTGAGGATACGGAACGGATTGCGCGGCGCGTGTTCGGCGGCGCGCACCCGCTCACAACGGCCATTGAAATCGATCTGCAACACGCCCGAGCGGCGCTCCGCGCCCGCGAGACGCCTCTGGCAGAAGAGGGAAAGTAGATTCATAAAACAAGTTACTTCGTCTTCCGCCGCTTCGCCGACGAGGCCCCTCCGAGGTCGCGGTCGAGCGCCGACACGTAGCTCGCGTCCGTCCGCGGCACCGCGGTCTCGGCCGCGGCCATGGCGCTCTGGAGGCCGTGCCACGCGCCGAGCACGCGGCCGACGCGCCCCGCCGTCGCCACGCCGGCCCCCTCGAAGACCTTGTCGAGGTTGCCCAGCTTCCGCGCGCAGTCGTCCGCCCGGTCCAACAGCGCCAAGGGCAACCCAATATCGACATGACCGAGGTACTCGCGGCAGTTCTGGATGAAGTAGCCGAAGTCCTCCCACCGCGCCGCCTCCTCGCACAGACTGTCGTCGTCGAACATCGAGTCCATGCGCTCCTCGGCGTTGTCTAACGTTTTCCTGATGGACACGGCGAGCTCCGATTCGACGTGGAAGGCGCCCTTGGCCACGACGGCGTCGACCTATATAGACATGTTACACAATATACATATGAGTATAATACCTCGTCAAAGTCTTTGCCCAATTTTTCAAACAAACATAGCTGCAATTGAAACCCGACGTTGGGATAAATACAAGCTCGTTTAGCAGCAACCAGAGAAAATCTGTAGTCGCATGGCACAGTGAGTACACATAACATAAACATAAAAAAAACACATAAACGCGCGCGTCTCTGTACGACAACCCGTCCTTGACCATGAGTGCGGCGATGACCACCGTCGCACTTCGGGAAATACCTCTTCCACAATGAACAATGACATTTTCTCCCTTCTTCAAGCCTTGAAGCACAAAGTCCACACCTCTCCTCAGATGCTCAAAGACCTAGTTGCGGCAAGCGAAGCGGTGAGCCACATTGGTACAAGGAAGGACGATAAATCAGACGAGTTGCGTCGGCGTGTCGCGCGCGTCGAGGAAGAGCACTTGCACGTTTCCCCGGAACCAGTCTTTCAGGCTTTCCGAGACGTTGCCTCCATCAGTGGGATCCACTTCATAGGGCATGATCGTGACAATTCTCTGAATTTTTTCGACCTTGACCCAGGCGAGGTCTCGGACATTGGCTTCGCTGCCGAGCCACAAGCCTTCAGTTATTAACGAAGCGTCATCTTGAAACGTCGGCAGGAAGCGCTCGTCTTCGGCCTGGGTCTCGATCCACTCGTTCGTGGACGACGACGGGCCGAGGTAGGGCGCTTGTTGTACTGCTGCGGCCATTTTGGCGGAGCACCTTGTTCAGAGGCCGCGGGGCGCCGCGCGCTGCGGGTGAACCGTCAGCGGGCGAGTTCTCGAGCTTTTGAGCTCGCAGCGCCCGTCTGGGAAGCCGCGGCGGCGTCGTATGGCGACGCTTTGCGAGTCCGCTGGGCTTTTTTGGAGGTCCCGGGTTTTGTTCGCAGGCATCCATCCGCGCGGAGGCCGCGGAGGCCTCCCTCAACAGAGCTCCAAGCAGCAGAGGGGCAGTCGGCGCCAAGGACCCGCCAAGCCCTTGTTTACCCTGCTTCGGTCCTGGGCCCCCTGCGCGGCGCGAATTGCACGGCCAAATTCGGCTGCTTCGACTGCCAAAGCCGAAGTGCCGTAGGCCTGGGAGCCCCACAGAATCGGCGCGGCAGCCTCGGCGGCTCCGCACGGCAAGCGCACAAGCGAGAGCAGCCCTACCTACAGCAGGGAGGCTGCCCGCGGCGCGCGAGCGAGCGAGCTCCGAAACCATGGACGAGACGACGACCCCGGCGCGCTTCGACGCCGAGGCCGCGGCGCCGGCGCGGCGCGGCGACGAGCAGATGCTGCTGGGCCGGCGGCGCGGCCGGGCCGCCGCGCGTTTTATTGTTGGAGGCGCCGTCGTCTTGAATCTCGTGGGCTTCGTCGCGTTCCGCGGCGGGCGACCACAGCCCCTCGCGTCGACGGCGCTCGACGCGGTGCAAATCCCGCGGCGCGTCGTGCGCATCGACGACTACGACGGCAAGGCGAGGAAAGCATATCTGGAAAAGCACTATTCAAACACGGACGTTCTCGAGGCGTACGGGGAGGCGCCGCGCCGCGCGATGCGCGAGGATTTGTTTCGCATGGCCTACGTCGCGCGCGAGGGCGGCTTTTCCTATGGTCGAAATGTGAAGGGCACCACGACGCTGCCGACGCGCCACGCGGCGGTCTTTCCCCGTGTACGTGATGGCGATAAGTGGCGGATCGGCAATTATGCCTTCGGGGCCGTGCCCGGGCACCAATTCGTGGTGGCTGCCTTGCGCGAGGCGTCCCGGAGGACGCTTGCCAGAACCGTGGAGACGTCCGCCGACGCGCGCGCCGCGACGGGGCCGGCGATGCTGCGGGACGTCTACAAAGCGGGCCGGTCTCGGGGTTTGTACGGCGACGTCGCTTTGCTGGGCGGCGCCAAGAAGCCGCGCGCGGCCCGCAAGGCCTTCGGGCCGCGCGTGAAGAAGGACGAGGTCATCATCATCATCACGGACGAGGACGACGCCTCGAGTGGCGACGACGGCGCTACTGATGATGGCGGCGATGACTCCGCTACCTACTACGACGATGCGGGCGACGACGCGGGCGATGACGCCTATTACGCTGCGGCAGACGACGCGGGCGATGACGCCTATTACGCTGCGGCAGACGACGCGGGTGATGACGCCTATTACGCTGCGGCAGACGACGCGGGTGATGACGCCTATTACGCTGCGGCAGACGACGCGGGCGATGACGCCTATTACTATGCGGCGGCGGGCGACGATGCCCCTGCCTACTACTATTACACGGCCGCGGATGATAGCACGTACGGCTACGGGGACGACTCAGCGTACGCATACGGGTACGACGATGCCGCGACCTACGGCTATGGGTACTCTGACGATGGCGGGGCCTACGGATACTCCGACGATTCGTACGGCTACGCAGGCGACGACGGCGACGATAGCTCGTACGGCGACGACGGCGACGACGGATCGTACGCTGACGACGGCGACGATAGCTCGTACGGCGACGACGGCGACGACAGCTCGTACGCCGCTGACGACGGTGACGACAGCTCGTACGCCGCTGACGACGGCGACGACAGCTCTTACGGCGACGACGGCGACGATAGCTCGTACGCTGACGACGGCGACGATAGCTCTTACGGCGACGACGACGACGACAGCTCGTACGCCGTCGACGACGGTGACGACAGCTCGTACGGCGACGACGACGGCTCGGGAGACACGTACTCCGGAGACGACGACGACGACGATGCAACAGTCGCGGCCGCCGACGACGACGACTCCTCGACCGACGACGTCGTCGCGACCGCGGGCTTCTCGTGGGGCTCGCTCTTCACGGACCCCTGGAACTTCATCAAGGACAACTGGCTGCTGCTCGTCGTGTCGCTCGCGTTCTCGCTCTGCACGTGCTGCTGCGTCCTGTACGTCTGCGGCGGCGGCGGCGGCGGCGGGGGCGGTGGGCCGCCGCCGCGGTCCGCGCCGCGGAAGCCCATGGCCGGCGGCTCCGGGCGGACGAGCGGCGTCGGGCCGTTCTAGTCTTGAGTAATTTCGGAATCTGTAGCTTCTCTGTAGCTTCTCTTTAGCGTGTAACTTGTTGGGGGTGGGGCTGGGAGTGGTGTGTATTAAGTCTGTGTTTTTAGTCTTGAAATTTTACTCGGTCGCGCGCCAGAGTCACTGTTGCGCATCTTCCTGGGCCTGCTCCCCCGTCACCTTCTCGACCGTCTGCCCCTCCATGAGCTTCTCTATCGCGCCTTCGGGGTCCTTGCAGAGGGCCGCGCGAGCTGACGCATCCGCATCTTTGAGCGCCGAGGAGAATAGCTTCACCGCTTTTTCCCAAGCTCTCAAATCAGACAGCCGCGCCTCGGCCACGGCCGCGGCGCATTCGGCCTGCATCCTTCGATCAACTAATCTCTCCATTTTTTCTTCAGTCTCCTTCAGGGCGCGCTTCATTCTATCCAACTCATCATCCAGGGAGACATTTTCGCTGATGCCAAGGTTATACATCGTAAGCAACTGCTGATTCAGTGTGCCCAGGATTAATCTCCCCCTTTTTTCTTCAAACTCCTCCAGCGCGCGCTTCATTTTATTACTCGCTCGCATCTCGGCGAGATTGTCGCTCTGTAACGTCATACGCTCTATGATCTGCTCCTCGCGCTCGCTGAGCCCCTCGCCGGCCGCGTCGCCCGCCCGCGCCGCCTTCGATTCGTAAAAGACGGCCGCGACGAGGAGCGTGACGAGCGCGACGAGCGCACAAATGACGAGGTCTGAGACTTCCATTGTCAGCTCTAGAGGTGAGCGCTGTTCCAGTACTTAGTAACTGTTACAGCTGGTTTTCGTGAGCAAACAGAGGAGCGCGCGTGCAATCGCTCTTAGTTCGGCTCTGAGAGGGTCTGGAGACGCGCGCCGGTCCTCGCCTCGTGTCGTAAATCGCGCGCGGCGAAACGTCAGCTAGCGGCATGTAATACACTAGCAGGACTCCTGCATCGGGGAGCTTATTCTCCATCGATGCGGGCGCGTCGATGGCGTATGGGGGAGCTCCGTTAAAATTATATGGTTCCTAGTGTCTTACATACCGCTAGCTAGCCAAAATAGCCATCGACGTAAAAATGAGGCTAGGGCTCGCGCTGATTGGCGCAGAAGCTATTACGCTCGCGCATTGATGCTACAACCAAGCCTCGCTGCGAAAAACCATGGCTAGCGGCTTAAAAATCATACTGCTCTGCACACTCTGCTGCTCAGCAGCTCTCAGCTTCGTCGCACCGACGCCAGCGCTGCGCGGAACAACGCCGTCGATGCGACCATCGATGCGCCGAGTCAAACCTGCACAAGTTTTCCCACCCATTTGGCCATATGTCGGCTGCGACGGCTGCGTCGGGGCGGGAGCGGCGGGCCTCTTCGTCGCGCTGGTCAGCACGGGCTTCGGTCTGCCCGTGTCCGAAGATGTGTTGCTGGTGTCGCTCGGCTCACGCCTCGGCGCCATGCGGCCGGCGACCCGCGCCGCGCACTGCGTCGCCGCGGTCGCGGGGTGCGCCCTCGCGGATGTTGCGACGGTCTCCCTCGGCTGCGCTTTGCGCGAGAACGAAGAGTCGCTGCGGGAACAGGCGCCCGGCTTCCTCGGCCGCCTGCTCCGCTCAATCGGCAGGCAGCTCGACAAGGAAACGCGGCGCGACGGTGCAAGATTATTCCGAGACCTGGAAGAGCGCCTCCGCGGCGCCGTCGACGGCCTGAAGCGGCTCGTTTCTGGTACTCCACCGCCGCCGCCGCCCCGCGACTGGATGAAAATGTTCGTGATGCGGCTGCGACGGCTCACGTGCAATACGCGGACGGCCCTCGCGCGCGCGGGCCAGGCGATCCAGGCCCTCATGCCGCTGCGCAATGAAGACAGAGACGAGGGCCCGGCGGCGCTCGGCGCCCGGCTCCGCGCGTCGAGTGGACAGCGGTGGCCCCTCGCCCTCCTCGCCGGCCTCCGCGGGCCCGTCGACCGGCGGAAGTACGCTTTAGGCGCCGCCGCGGCCTGCGTGACCATGACGTTGCCCGCTCAACTCGCCCTCGGCGCTATCATCGGACCGTCGCGGCGAGGCATCGTGGCGCTCCATGTAGCCGTGGCCTGGGCCCAGCTGTGCCGGCAGGGCCCGCTCTGGGCGGCGATCGTCGTTGCCGTGAAGGACGAGGTGGGGGCGCGGCGGCGGCGTCTGTGATGTTAATTGACTTGTAGTTTCTCTTGGCACGTACTAGTAGATGATGCGAGAGGAACTCGTTTTTCTGGTGCGCGGCGTGCGCGGCTACTTTGGTGGTATTCATTGGACTTACTTCAGCTCGATCAAGCAGAGGGGAAGGGAAATGAGGAAGGGGCGGTCTTCTCCGCCGGCGCAAATTGGGTATGTACAGGCGCGCTCACTTAGAGCAGCGCGGCGACCACCGCGATGAGAACGGCCCCGGACGCCGCCGCGCGCGTCGACGCGGCGTCGGCGTCCTTGCACGAGCAACTTCCGTCGCACGATCCGTCACAGTCACTGTTGCATTCCTCATCACAGCCCATGTTGCAGTTTTGGTCGCAGTCGTAGTTACAGCCGTAATCGTAGTCGTCGCAGTAATTTCCCTCGGAGTCTTCGTCGCAGTCTTCGTTACAACTGTCATCGCAACCCTCATTGCATTGGTCGCACGAGCCGTCGCAATTACTGTCGCACTGATACTCCTCGGTGGAGAGGCAGCCGTCCGCATCCGTCCAGGAGATCGCGATCTTCTGGCCGTCTTCGCAGTGGCTGCTCACCGCGCAGCCAAAATACTTGGTCGTCGCCGCGGTCGTCGGCGCCGCCACGTCCACGGTCTGCACCGACGTCGATGCCTTCTCCACGGCGCCGGCGAAGTTGCACGAATTGTAGTCGGCCTCGCTGGCAAACTCCCAGACGTCGTGGTTGTCGGTCCACGTGAACGTTACAGTGGTTCCAGCGGCAACAGTCAACGTGTTGGCGCTGGCCGACGGGTGCATGGCCTCCCAATTAACATCCGCCGTGGTGGCGCGGCGGCGCGTCGCGCCGGACACGAATGCGTACTCGTCGCACGCGCCCGCGTCGAGCACGGCGGGCTGCGAGCCCAGCGACTTCGGGGACTCAAACGTGGCTCGCACGGCATCGACAAACCGGTCGTCGTCCGCCAGAGCTTGGGCCAGGTCCTCGTCGCCGCCCAGCGCGTCGACGAGTGCCTTCGCGAGCGCATCGCGCTGCTGGTAGGCGTCGCGGCCGGGCACCGCCTGGCCGTTGTCGAAGCCTAGGGTCCACGTCGGGAACGCGCGGCGCCACGGCACGGCGCTCGCGTCGCCCGCGGCCTCGAGGGTCTTCAGGGCGCGTTTGGCTCGCGCGCGCCGCGTCGGCGGGGCCTTCTGGCCGCGAAATACTGAAAAGAGGCGCCGGTTCGCCCAGCCGCTCTCGGCGCCAAACAGCCCCGGGCGGTCGAGCAGCTCGTCGAAGACCCGGCGCCAGGTCACGCGCTTCAGGCCGACCGTGAGGTGGGCGCTGTCGTCGGTCGCGACGGCCGAGTGGGCGACGCCCTTCGGGAGGTATAGCGAGTCGCCGGGCGCGAGCACGTAGGTCTCGCAAGACAGCTCCGGCTCGTCGCGGAGCTCCTGCTCGAACTGCGAGCAGCCGTGGGAGCCGCGCTCCGCCTCCAGCAGCTCCGCGCGGAAGGCGGTGGAGGCGAACGGAGCCTTGTCATTCGACGGCGCGCAGACCTGCCACTCCTTCGACCCGCTGAGCTGGGCCACCAGGACGTCCGTCGTGTCCGTGTGCGGCGGGAGGGCCTTGCCGCCGCTGCCGGTGACGTAGACGTGCATCGACGCCGCGGTCTTGAAGCGGTCGGCCACGTCGTGCCAGGCGCCGACCAGAGGGGCAGCCGCCGGCTCGGCGAGCGCGGCGTCGCTCAGCTTTTCGTACTTGACCACGAACGAGCCGCCGTCCTCGAGGTGGTGCGCGCAGCCCTCGTGGGAGCTGGGCATTTTCACCTTGTCGCCCGTGGGCGACCTAGCATCCGTGGCCGAGGCTGCGGCGTAGATGGACTGCGGCGTCGCGAGGTCCGCGAGCGCGGCCAGGTACGCGGCGTCGTCGGGCTGCGCCGCGGCGGGAATGAACAGGGGCTCATGGTCGAAAGCTTCATCAAACTCGGCCGGCAGCTGGGAGAAGAGCTTGCGCTGGGCATTTGCTGTGGTCAGCGCGACGGCGAGGAGCGTGCGGCGCATGGTATAATTTTTGGTTCTTTGTTAAGGCTGCCCCGACAGCACATTGGTGCAACTCGAATCGAGCGCGTGCGGGGCGCGCCGTCGGGCGCGGTCGAATGGAATATACGCTTCAGTAATCCTCCGACGACGAGGATTCGTTCTCCTAGGGAAGGCGCCCCGTCGCGACGACGACCGCATCTGACGACCGCGGCCGCCGTGGCGCGGAGGAACTACAACTTGCAGCTTGATCGACGCTTAAGTAAGTCACCACACTAGTAAGTTACACGACGGCGTCGGCCGCCGCCAGGACGTCGCCGGCATCCAAGCGCCCCGAGTGGTCGCTATCCAAGTGATCGAACGCCTGTACGCACGGCCGGATGTCGTCCTTGTCAATTTTGTCGAGTTTGAGAAGCATCGAGAGGACGAATTCGGTTTTCGAGCAGCTCGTCGCCGAGTCACACAAGCCTTGAGAGTGGGCGTACCGCAGAATTTCGGCGAACTCCTCTCCATCGAGGTGGTCGCCGTACTGCTCGAGGACCTTCTTCTCCAGTCGTTTCCGGCGCGCCTCGAGGGGCAGGCCCGCGATGTCTCCTAATGATTTCGCCATCAACACCGTGCCCACGAGCAGGAAAACACAAGCAAAGGCCTTGCCCGCGAACGTTTCGGGCGCGACGTCGCCATATCCCACCGTCGTCACCGAGACGCAGCACCAGTAGAACGCTGTCAATAGAGAAACGTGTTCCAGGCGCTCGAAGATGAGCGTGCCTCCGAGCAGTACCAGCACCAATTGGGCTGCCGAGACCACACACTTCGCCTGGGCCGGCGACAGGGCTTTCTTGCCTAGTAAACTGGGCCTCCTCCGGACCGTTTCTGTTGTTTGCTGCCTGCTTAGTCGTTCAGCTAGCTCGTCTTCTCTATCTAAAATCGCCGATAGGACGACGCCGACGGCAGCACCAATAATACCCACACCCAGCAACACAAACAGCGCCGTAAACAACTTGTCCTGCGACGTGTCGACTAATTTGTAGTCGCCGTTGACGTCTCCGTACCCTACTGTTGTTATAGTTACGACCGTGAAGTAGAGCGCATCAATAAGTGTGAACTTCTCCGGCGCGGCCAGGTACGAGTAGTACAGCACCCCAAGCACGAAGTAGGCTAATACCAATAGCGCGGCGTAGCACTGCGGGCTCCTGTCCGACGCGTCGAGGTCGCTGATGCTGATGGAGTGGAAATGATTGAGCTGCGGCCTTGTGGGCGTCGGCGGATCAGCGGGTGGTTGCGCGTTGTCGAGGAGGGCGTTGCGCTCCGGGCGGCGGGCGAACATTTTGCGTGGCTGAGACCAGGAGCGGCTGCTGGGCTGTGTTTCTCTGCGCGAGACGGCGTTTCGAGCCGTTTCTTTGCTCTGCCGATGAGTTTGATGGTCCCTGGTGCCAGCGGAGACGAGCAGTCGTTGCGGAGAGTCTCAGCGCGCCGAATTGGCAGCTTTAGCGGAGATGGCTGTGGAGAGCAGACCTCCATCTGAGAGAGCAGAGCTCCCGCATAAATTGACCCCTGCCATCCAAATTTCTCACGGGCGCCAAACAAGCATATCTGAAGCTGTCGGCATCGGCAAAAATGCGCACGCATGCGTTGACGCTGTCTACAGCCCTCTGCTCTCTCTGCAGCACTGCTGCCGTGCGCACGTCTCACGCGCCGACGGCATGTGGCGAGCGCCAGGCGAGCCGCCGGCACTGGCTGCACACAGCCGCGTTCGGCGCAGGACTCGGCACCGCGGTGCCCGCTCGCGCACTGGACGCGCTCCCCGCGACCGTGCGGAAATACACCGCCTTGGCGCCGCTCGGCTCCGCAACTGCAACTCTGGGTGGCGCGAAACGCATCTGTCTGAGCGAGGTGCTGCCCGAGTGCCTGCCGCTGCTCGCCAAGACGTTGGCGAGGGATATCGAAAAGGGTGCTACGGGCAAAGGAGGCTATCCCATCAGCGGCGACCTGACCCCGGAAATATTCAGGGACGATTGTCGGTTCGTGGACCCGACGAACGACGTCACGTCCCTAGCAAAGTACCGCAAAGCGCTCACGATCCTCTTCGATCCAAATGAGTCCAGTGTCACCCTGGTGAAGGGTCCTATCATCGACGAAGCCAAGCGCACGATCTCGGCGACGGTCCGAAGCGTCGGCACGCTGCAGCTGCCCTGGCGGCCGAAGATCGAGCCCTGGGAGTCGTACTTGGTCTGGAAGATTGATGGAGATGGATTAATAGAACAGCAGTCCCAGACGTGGAACGTCACCGCCACATCCGCTCTCAAACAAACTTTTAGTATAAGATAACCTTTATGCCGACCACACCCCGTACTGTTTGAGGGCACCGTCGCGCGTGCCCGTCCCGAAGCCCACGATGGGCCGCGTCGGTTTGGTAGAATTCACCTGCTTGCCCGTCGCGCCGGGGAGCCAGTACTTGGGGCCCGGGCTTCGAGAGGGCTCCAATTTGAACCGGTCGAACTGGGCGAACGTGGCGTTGCCGCCGCTTTTCATGTGCGGCCAGCTCACCTTCTGCGGGCCCAAACAGGACAGGTTGCAGAACCGGAAATCACAGCCTCCCTTCTCGTAGATTACTGCTGTTTTTCCTGTTGGTCTGGGTACGGCGGCTTGCAGAGGCCCAAAGTACTTCTTACTTTGTTCATATTTGCCCTTCGGCTTCGTGAGCGTGAAGTTCGCTCCACTTACAGTGGAAGCGGACGTGAGGTTGGGGACGGACGTTTGTATCAAGCTGCCGCGGGTGGTCATAGCGCCTCGCTTTGCTCGCGGCGACGGCGCGGGGCTCAACAGCGCCTCTGTGTCTGAGGCCGCGTTGTGCCTTCGCAGGGCCAGCGGCGGCAGCGGGGCAGCGCAGGACCTGGGCTCGAGGTTGTTGTGATGGCGTGCGACCGGCGTATGGGTCTGCAGGTGGCCGGGGAGGGCCGAACGATGGCCTTTGCACGTAGCGCTGATGAGAGGCTTTTGAGCCTCTCTGGCCGGGGAGGGGGGTTAAAAAAATGCAATCGAAGCGAGAGGAGGACCCAGGGAACGGTAGCGAGGGCTCCGAGAGGTAGAAATGAAGGGTTGGGCTTGGGGCTCCCCGCACTGTTTGGCATTGCGTCGGGCGGCGGACGGCACAGATTCCCCACGCGGGGCAGGCGCGCACGGTGCGTCGCCGCGTCGGACGCGTTTTTGCCAAGCGCAGCAGGCGGGCCATCCATAACTTGCGCCGCAATCAATCCAGGGGCAGCCACCAAGACCAAAACTGCTGTTCCACAGCTACCGCGAAGCGCAAGCTACGCCGCCGCGGGACTGCCAACCGGGTAGTCTAACCCCGCGGCGACCGCACGCAAAAGCATCAAGCTCAACTTCGGCCGCGCTGCTGTTCCACAACACACAATGGACCCGGCCCACGTCGACGCCCTGATCGGCAGCGCCACGGAGACGGAAGACGACGAGGAGGAGCTGGTGGTCGTCGAAGAGCGCACCGACAGCGGCTCCCCGACAAGTGGCGAGTACGAAGAGTACGAGGAGTTCGAGGAGGTCTCGGCGTCGAGCGAGGGGGCTGCGGCGCCTGAACAACTGGAGGCGGACTTCGGCGAGATGCGCGGGAAGCTGGCCGCGCTGCGAGCTCGGATGGAGGCGAAGCCTCCACCCCGACCGGCCTCGGACGCGTCGCTGGACCAGGCGGCGTCGCCCACCTTCCAGGCGGCGGCGCCGTCGGACCAGCCCTCGTCCCCGACACCGGAGGACTCTCATGACACCCACCTCTCGGCCGCGAAAACGCTACCGCGGCGCTACGCCGTCAAGGCGCCCGGCGCGTTGATCAGAGCGGGCGTGGACATGGCCTCGGCCAAAGTGAGGCAATTGGCGCCCCACGACATGATCGTGGTCGAGGAAGTGAGCGTCGCTCCGGAGGGCGTGCCGCGCTGTAGGATTTCAATGCCCGTGGCAGGCTGGCTCAGTTGCAAGTGCGTGCAAGGTGGCGAGGCGCTAGCTGTCATTGCCATGAGGCCGCCGACGCCGCCTGGAGTGGAAGAAACCAAGACGTCAAGGCGGGACCCGCTGCGCGACAAGCGCGCCGACCCCCAAAGTCCGCCGAACGTGCCGCCGCCTCCCAAAAGTCCACCTCCAACATTGGACATCTCGCCCGCCACAAGCCCGGAGACGCCCCAGAAGATGGAGGCCCTCCAGGAGGCTGCCGAGAAAATTGTGGAGGAGAATCAAGAAGAAAGAAGGGCGAAAGCCCGCGAGGACATCCTCGCCTTCTACGCTAGACACAACGCCGAGAAGGTGCCCGGCGCGGATAAGCTCATCGAGAAGTACAAGGAGCAGGGCGTCCACGAGCCCGAGTTATTAGACGCGATTGTCAAAAAATATACCAGAGAGGGCCGCCTCGTGCCCGAGGAGGAGCCGTCGGCGCCGCTGTCGCCGGACCTCAAGAGCCCTTCCCTCAAGGTGCCGGTCACGCCAGCAGAAGCCGCGCGTATGAGAGCTGTGGTCTTACCGAAGGACGAAATAAGCGTGGCGCCCTCTCCTTCTCGGAGCCCGATGAGCCGCCGGAAACACGTATTTCCCTCGCCAACAGTCGCGCGGAAGCTCGACGCCGAACCGCGGGAGATCAACAAACCGGCCGACGCGAAGGCGCCGACGTACGAAAGGAAACCTTTGGGGGAGGACAGTCCGTTGAGGCGAGCCTGGGCCAAGGGCCTGACGCCGTCGTCGCCGGCGGCGGTCCCGAAGAAGGACGCCGTGAATGCTTCTCCCATCGTAGACCGTGTTCCCCTGAAGCAGGACCGCGGGGCCGATCCTGAGGCCTTGTTAGACGCGGTCTTCGGCGGCGGCGATGATGACGGCGGCGCGACGCCGGCGCGGTCCGAGCCCCCGCGGACGCCGGTGTCCTCGGTGTTGCTGAGGAGCGCCAAATCGCCGGAGCACCCTTTGTCTGCCGGTAAAGGCGGCGTCGAGGCGGGCGGCGGCCCGCCGGGCTCGCCCTGGTCGCCCGGCGCGGCCGCGGCGCCGGCGGTGGCGGCAGCGGTCGCGGTGGCGGCGCCGGCCGCGTCCGGCGAGGCCGCGGCGCCCGCCGCGGCCGCGGCCACCACGCCGGCCGCACAACCGGCCGAGACCGCCCGGACGCCGACGTCGCAAGCGTCGTCGGAACAAAAGGCGGCGCCGGCCGCGGTCGCACCGCCGGCCGCACAACCGGCCGAGACCGCCCGGACGCCGACGTCGCAAGCGTCGTCGGAACAGAAGCCGTCCTCGTCAAAGTCCAAGGACACGCCGTCGGCGGCGTCGGCGACCGACAGCGCGGTACTCCCAGCCGACGCGGCCGCGGCCATAGCAAGGGCCAGGGCCGAGGCGAACGCGCCGCAGCAGCCCTTCGCATCAGCACCGATACCCCCGGCGCCGACGCCACTAGGTGACGAAGCCTTGCGGGCGGCCTTTGAGAGTGCGGACGCGAATAGCAACGGCGAGGTGTCCATCATCGAGGCCATCAAAGCCCTACGGGCCAACGCGGACTTTGCGCGAGCTTTAGGCTTGGAGCCGCAGCACGTCAAGCAGGAGGATGGATCTAGAGACAAGTTCATAAGGGCCTTCGGGGCCTTCGACGGCGACGGAGACAAGCGGCTGACCTTCTCGGAATTTAGAGCAGGTTACCGCGCGCTTGTGGAACAACGGGAGAACGAAGAAAAACAGCACCGCCGCAGCGACTCGCAGGAGCGGTTTGCCAATAGATTGAAATTCTGGGGCGGGTCTCCTGGAAGTTCTCCTTCACCGTCACCAGTACCAGCATTAGCGATCGAAGCAGCGCGACCGTCGCGCCTGACGTTCCCGACGTCGGACAGCCCGGCCTCGCATCGTCGTGAAGAGTCTTTTGGGGATGACGTCGCGTTCCTCGCGCGCGTTGCTGGAAGTAGGCGGTCGTCGGAACGGTCCGACCCGCCCGCTTCTCGCCGGTCGTCGGAGCGGTCCGACCCGGCCCCGGCGCCCGTCGAGCCCGACTCCGACGACGAGTCCTCTGGAAGTTCGGCGGTCATCGAGCTGCCCGTGCACCGGCCGCAAGCTTCTACCACTTCTCCTACGGTGATTCCCAAGCTCTCATTTGTAAAACCGGCAACCCCAGAGCTGCCACCACCGCCACCACCACCTCCAGAAGAACCAACGAGGGACACGACGCCCGTCGCGCGGCACGATTCTGGACCCGTCTTCGAACCGATCGACGCCGTGTCGCCGTTGTCCGCGGCGTCGCCCTTTAGATTGAATCGGCGGCCGCGCTTCTGGGACAAATCACCTGATGTGAAGCGACCGAAGCCGCAGAAGCCCAAGAAGGTTTTACTCGAAAAGAGGACGAACTACATGCGGTTCGGAGCCACAAAACTCGACAAAAAGTCCAAAAGGCCCTCGCCGACCATACCCTTATCGCCGGCCACGCGCAAATCCAAAAAACAGAACCTAGATTACTTCGACGAGACGGCGGCGGCGCGCTGTTACACGGAGGGGCTGCGCATGGCCGAGGACGCCCGTGATTTATTTGAAAGGTTGATTGCCGACGACCCCGCGTCTCCTCCTCAATCGCCCGCTTCCACGCGGTCGGAAGCTTTTTCAATGAAGTCTCCGGTGAAGACGGCGCCGGCCTGGAAGATGGGCTATACGAACACGGCGCACGAGCTCCGGCCGAAGTTTAGAGGTGGCGCGGTTTGACGACCTGTAAGTAGTAGTTTACAACGCACGGCACGGATGGATCCGATTCATTTTGTAGGCGTGCGCCGCTATCGACGCGCAAAGGCTCTCAAACCTGTGGCTCAGGCTAGTTACGTCGCAGGGTCCCCCTTACCCTGCCCTCGAGCGGCGCTTCTTTCGAACGGAACCTTTGTGGCACCCTTCCCGGCAGGAGATTTTGTCGAAACCATCGATGTTCCGGGCTCGATTGCCTCTTTCGGTTTCTTCAAGGGAGACTGGGCCGTCATGCGATTCTATGGCCCGCTCGAGTTCGACGAAGAGTCGCGCAATGTCTCTTTTACTTTTAGGCGGACCGAGCTGTTCGGCGGCGCCATCGCCTGGAATTACCCTGACGATATGAACCTTCCTGACATCTCTTTCCCACTTATTGACTGTGACGGTCAAGTAGCGCTGTTCAAAGGCCCGAAAGAAACGTTCGTGCTGTTGGAGCGGGCTGAGGCGCCCTTGACGAGCTGGAAATATCGTGGCCTCCCCGCTGACAGCGAAGACGGCAAGTGGTACTCGCAAGACCGCAAGGGATCGATCCAAGGCAATGTCGCGGGCCTGGGCTTGGCCTTGGCCGGCGGCTCCGCGGCCCTCGTTTTAGGTTTGCAGGTAGGCTTGGTCGCGACTCTCGCCGCAATCGCCTTGGTGGGCCTTGTCCTCCTTCCCAACCTTGGCGATGTTGGTTCTCTTCTAGGATACTCCCCGGGCACGACGTCCGCCTGGACCAGAGATGAAGGGTGGACCGTGACCTATCCAAATGGGACGGTTTCCAAACAGGAAGGTGACGGGTGGACCACAAGCATTGGAGGCGCTGAATCCAAAGACGACGAAGATGACTAGACGCAGCCCGCGCGCGCCTCGCCGCAAGTCCCCGACGGGTCCCCTGGAGACCCCCCGCCACCCGCGCATTCGTTAAGGTTACAAGCTTCTTACTCTATATAGGAACAAACAATCTAGTTCAAAGTTGGTCGTCGATCGTCTTCAGCGCGTCCAATAGCGCGCCCTCGGGCCCGACCATGGCCACCACGTGGTCCGTCGCCTCGTCACTCAAACCGCCCAAAGCCAGTAACGCCCGGAAGCCCTCGACGGCTCTTTCGTAAAGAACCTTGGCCGCCTTCCAGTCGCCGTTCTGATCACATTGCGCGCCCCGTTTGGACAGAGACGTACAGACGCCCATCGCCACGTCGCGAGAAGAAGGTAAATCAACAGCAGTAGCCCCGAGCATGTCTCGGCACGACGCGGCTCGTTCCACGATCGACTGGCGCGCGTCCTCCACTAGACTCAAAAGTTCGGCGGCCTTCGCTTCATTTTTATGAGGTACTAAGGCAGTAGCGACTCTCTTCAAACCTCGCAACGCTTCGCCATATAAGACCACGGCCTTGCCGGCCTCGCACTCGTCCTCACCAGATTTGACGCCGTCGGCCAAGCGAGATAGCGCGAAAGCCGCAAAAACTTGGACTCGATGGGCTTGGAGCGAAGTCGGATCGTCGACGACCACATAGCCTTGTAAGGTTAATTCGTCGAGCGATCGTCCGTCGACGGTGGACGAGCGCTTCCGAGGAGAAGCTGCTGGAGGTGACGGCGTCTTCACCGGTGTGGGTGGCTCCGTCGGGTCCGACATGGATCGCATGCGTCCGAGCGACGCCTTCGCTGGCGAGTTCTGCGAGGCGAAAGGAGGGGGAGGAGGCCCTTTCCGCGCGGGCGTCGACGGCGTGGACCTGTGCGGAAGTCAAAAGTTTTACGGCGCAGTGACGAATGGTTGATTCCACGCGGGCGCGGACCGCGGCGGCGTGGGCATTGACGGCTTCTTGAGAGATGTCGGCGACCGCGGCGGCCGGCCCTCTATCTTCCGAGGCGTCGCGCGCGGCGACGACGAGGAGGACGAGACGAGGGCCGCGAACGGGGCCGAGGGCGACTTGGGGGTCATGAAGGGCGGCGGTCTAGAAGCTAAGAGTGAAGACGCCGCGGCCGCGTTCGCCGCTCTCAGTATCGGAGACGCCAGCTTCTCGGGAGGTGAGGAAGATACTTCCGCGACCGGCGCCAGCGCAAAGGGGTCGCCCACGACTTGTGTAAGAGCACACCCGTTCACGAAGGGATCCCGAAAGAAGTCCTCGAAGGCGCACCGCTTCAAAGGGTCCCGCCGCAGCAGCTTCTGGAGGACATCCAGGCATTCTCTGGACACAGTCACGTCTTTTGGCAGCCGCAAGGCCTTCCGTCGGATGTTCCTCAGTAGATCCCGGTGGTCTCGCCCCGTGTAGGGCGGCCGGCCGGCGACCATCTCGAAGAGGACCGTGCCCGCGGACCAGAGGTCGGCTTTTGCATCATACCTCTTCAGAGCTAGGATTTCGGGAGCCATGTACAAGGGGCTTCCACAAAGGGTCTCCGCGAGTTTAGACGGTCCTAATTGCCGCGCAAAGCCGAAGTCGCCGATTTTTAACACACCTTGATCTGACGCCTCCGTCAACAGCAAGTTTTGTGGCTTGAGGTCCCGGTGGACCAAAGACCGGCTCCACAAACATTCTAAACCAGCCGCGAGGTGGCCGATCCACTTTTGGGCCGTGCTTTCTTGCAGTCTACCTTTGCTCCGGATATATTTTTGCAGGTCGCCTCCGGCCAGAAACTCGAGCACGACATAAATACGCTCCGGTCGCGGCACCGCATCGACGAACGCCACCAAATTGGGATGTTTGACACTGCCAAGGATCTTGATCTCATCATCCAAGTTGGCTCGCAGCTTTTTCGTGAGTCGGCTTCGATCGACGGCCTTGATCGCTACTGACTGGTTGTCCTTCGTGGCGAGCCAGACCGTGGCGAAGGAGCCCGTGCCGATCTGGCGCTCGACGGCGTAGCCCGGGCCGAGGTCCGTCGGCGGGCCGCCCTGCTGACTCTGAGTAGGTGGCGTGGCTGCAGGCGCTTTTTTGGCGGCTGGAGCCGCTGTTTTCGGCGCCTCAGCCATGCCAGATAACAATACGGGTGTCAGCAGCACATGCAGCCGGTCAGAGAAGTGATATTGACGGCGTAGCAGCCAAACGAATGTAAAATATTGTGGCTCAGCTGTAAAACCCGAGAGAAATTTGCTCCACGAGCGCCGCCTGCCGCGTACGCGCTGTTGGTGCATTCATACATTGTCTCGAGACAGCTGATCATCTCTTACAGCGACTGCGGGCGTTTTTCCAGCGCTCGTGCGCGTGCAAGGAGTAACAACACCTCTGCAGCCAAACACTGCTTTCCTCTCGCAGCGCTCGCACGCATCGCCGCGTCTCGACCGCTCGTAGGGCTGCGCTGCAACGCCGCCGCCGCGATACGCCAGTCGCCGCGTCGACCAGATGGCGTCCGTGGATAGCAACGACCTCTTCCCCGTGCGCACGATCAACTTTTTGGGCCGCGACGTGCCGACGCTCGGCCAGAACGAGTTCGGCCCCTGCGCGCTCTTAGGTGTCGTGAACGCGTTGCTGCTGCGCGGGACCCTGAAGATAAGTTCCGACCACGGCGCGCTGACGCTGCAGGACGTGCTCGCGCGCCTCGCGGATCGGATGATGGAGGCGAACCAGCGCGCCCAGGAGAGCTCGGACGAGGCGTCGCTGAACGTGCGCGCCGCGTTAGATGGGGCCGTGACGCGCCTGCCGACGCTGGCGGAAGGGCTTGATGTCAATGTAAAGTTCAACGGCGGTTTTGAGTTCACGAGCGATCTGGCCATCTTCGATTTACTAGATGTGAGATTGGTCCACGGCTGGCGGGTGGATGGAGAGAACGATCCCGAGACGGCCGAAGCATTGGGTTCCCGGAGCTACAACGAGTGCATCCAGGAGGTTGTACAGTTGCGGACGGACGAGCTCGAGGGCGCCGCGAAGCAACGGGCGGAGCTCGTGAGCGCGTTCCTCGAGCGCACCAAAACCCAACTCACCTACGCCGGCCTCGCGGAGATCCATTCCACGTTACGCGAGAACGAGGTCGGCGTGTTGTATAGAAACCTGCACTTTTCGACGGTGTTCAAGCGCGACGGCGTGCTCTATGCTCTAGTGACGGACATCGGCTGTCGGCGGCCGGCGTCCTTCTTTACTCGGGCATCGCGGCGATGGCGTGCCCTCACGCGACCCCCCGCGCAGACCGCCAGCAGAAGAACATCATCTGGGAGCGCCTCGACGACGTCGGCGGCGACACGGACTTCTGCGACGCGACGTTCAAACCCGCGGCGCCGACGAGCAGCGAGGACCCCGACCATTTGTTAGCGTTGCAGCTCGCGCGCGACGACGAGGCCGCGCGCGAGCGGGCGTCGGCGCCGCTACCGACCGCGGCCGCGACGGAGGTGACGCCGGCCAGCGCGCCAGGCGCGGCCACGGCGGACGCCGACGCGGCCCTCGCGCGGCAACTCCAGCGCGCGGAGGCGGACGCTGACGCTGCTTTGGCCAGACAGCTCCAGGCCGAGGAGGACGCGGCCGCGCGGAGCCGGCCGCCGCCGCCGCCGGCCGCCGCCCAGGCGCGGCCGCGGCGTCGACCGCCGAAGAAGTCGTCGTCGCAATGCGTCGTGGCGTAATCGTACTACTGTGTAGAGTATATGTTGTTGGTCCCCGGGCCGGGGGTGAAAGTCCGATTGCCAAAAAAACCACGCGAATCACGCATCAAAGAAGCGTATCATGCCTCTTTGCAACGTACAGAGAGAAGTCGGTCGACCCGGCCTCAGACTCCTGAGCGCTCATCTCAGCCAGCCAATCTACCTGGGACATCCGATCCACAAGGGCAACGGCGCGTCCTGCGGCTACGGGCTCGCGAACGCGTTGCTGTTCCTGTTCTTGTTGAATGCGGGCTTCTTCGCGATGATCAACGCCGTCATTCCTTTAGTTATTATGAACGTGATTATTCTCGCTGTTGGTTTGTCGATCGTGCGCAACGCGTTGTGGGTCACAAATGCTAGATCCTACCCGGCGATGATGCTCGGGTTGATGTGCGTCCTCGCGAACTGGACGTTGAGCGGGGGCTACAACGAGAACGCGGCCTTCGTCGAGAAGACGCGGGGGCTGTGGAACCTCGCGGCGGGCGGCGGCATCATGAACGCGTTGATCATCACGGCGATCTTTAGTGATTTGATCGACCACCGCTACTGGCGCGCGGCGGCCTTCTGCTTCGTCGCGATCTGGCTGTCCATGTTCGGCACGGACCCGGCGTTTGATATGAACCTTGAACGTGACGCGGTCGCGGCGATGGCGTCGACGTGGCCGCACGAGCGTCGTTCCGCGCAGGAGTCATGCACTCGAACAACCTGCAGGGTCATAGTATCGGTGCCGACGGGCGCGCGACGAGAGGCGAAGTCACGTGGGCGGAACGGGCCCCGGGCAACGAGGGCTGGCGCTTCGCCATCGCCTACTCCGTGGTCTGTGCGGGCCTGATCGCGTCGCACTTCCTCCAGAAGGCCGGCCTCACGGACCCGGTCATCGAGGACAAGCACGCCGCGGCCCTCGAAAAAACCATCTCCAAGGCCTCGGACGCGTCGAACTCGGGCAAGGACTTCTCGTTTGGCTCCGACGAGGTCCCGCCCGAGGTCAAGGACATGTCCACGGGCCACGCCATCTCGGCCTAGAGGCGGCGCAAGCTGTACATACTCCTCCCACGTCAAGTCACATGCTGCACATAGTCCCCGCGTCGACGTTCGCGTCCGCGTAATGAAAACTCTTATCGTAGCTATCTGGCGCCGCGTCGCGTCGATGGCGTTGGGGTGCGCCTCGACGCCGTGGCGAGCCCTCGGCCTGCTTGCTAGTGTCTCAAGCTAGGTCCTTTTCCATTAATTCGGCAGCCTCGATCCTGTGCTATATCTCGGGGCCATTAGCAAAAGGGCGACCGTGACTTAGCGTGTGTAGACTCGCAGCCAACAGGTACATTCAGCCGCGAGCCTGCTGCCAGCCGACGCCGCGCTGCGGAGTAATCGATCAAGCTCTCCGAGCAGCCAAAAGCATAATGCGCAACGTAGCAGTACTCGCCCTATGCGCCATCGCCGCGGCCGCGGCCGAGCCGGCGACTGCCGCGCGGAAGAAGCCCGCCGCCGCGCCGGCAAAGCAGACCAGCCCAGCCACGGCGCCGAAGCCCGCCGACAAGCCCAAGGAGGCGCCGAAGAAGCGCTGGGGCAAGTCTAAGGAGGAGGCCCCGAAGCCGTGGTACGAGTCGATACCGCAGTGGGCTCAAGTAATCCTCGCGGTCCTCGCCGCGGAGTTTCTTTACTGCTCCTTTATCGGAGGAAGGAGCTGGCTGCCCAAATCAAAGGGCTGCCACGTCATCATCACGGGCGGTTCTGAGGGATTGGGCAAGGCGTTAGCGCACAAACTCGTCGCGAGAGGACACTTCGTCTCGCTGATCGCGCGCACAAGATCCAAGCTCGACGCCGCCGTCCTCGAGATCAACGAGGCCAGCAAAACTAAAAAATGCATCGGCGTCGTCGGCGACGTCACGTCCTCAAGCTCCATCGAATCCGCTTTGCAAGCCGCGGAACGCGCGCAAAAATTGCCCGCGGACGCGGTGGTCTGCAACGCCGGCTCGGCGCAACCCAAGCTCTTCCTGGAGACGGAGGGAGATACGTTCAAGCGACAGATGGACCTGAACTACATGGGTGTGGTTCGCACGGTACGGGCGGCTCTACCGGGCCTGCTGGAGCGGGACTCTGGAGCTTTAGTATTGGTGTCGTCTGGTCTAGCATTAACAGGCTACGCCGGCTACGCGGCCTACGCGCCCACGAAGTGGGCCGTGCGCGGTCTAGCCGAAGTTTTACGCTCGGAACTCGCGGCGACGCGCGTCTCGGTCCACTTGGCTTTGCCGCCGGGCATGGCGACGCCCGGCTTCGACAAGGAGAACGCCGAAAAACCTAGAGTGACGAGGGCGATCGAAGCCGGCGAGCCGACGCACCAGCCCGAGAGCGTGGCGGCCGCTTTACTATCTTCTTTACAGCGGGGCCACTACGCGTGCGCTTGCGGCGATTTTGGGCTTGGGTTACTCGTAAGGGCTGGAAGCGGTCTGGCGCCGCGGACGACGTTTTGGAGGGATTTGGTCTTGTTGCCTTTTATCGCTATAATAGGAGCGTTCTACCGGAGGATGTGGGACTTCACGGTTCGCAGAGACGCATCCAGAGAAGACGCCGTCGAGAAGGAGTACCCCGTGCTGAACGAGGCCCTCAAGTCCACGGAAGCGACGTTCAACGACGCCCTGCAGGCGGCCGACGACACGCTCAAACGGCTCACTTCTGACGAAGCGCCGGCGCCGGCGCCGGGCATGATGGAGCGTTTACTCGGTAAGAAGGAGGAACCGCCGGCACCCGGGCTCCTGGATTCGATCATGGGCGAAGCGCCGGCGCCGGCGCCGGCGCCGGGCCTCAAGGAGCGCGTCTTCGGCGCGCCGGCGCCGGCGCCCGCGCCCGGCTTGCTGGACTCGATCATCGGCGACGCCGCGCCGGCGCCGGCGCCCGCGAAGAAGTAGGTCCTTTTCCCGCGCCCAATTTTCCCGCCGGGCTAAGACTAGTTCGGTGCATTTCTTTTTCTGTCCACGTGTACGCCGTCGCGGCGATGGCGTGGTGGTGGGGGCCTGCAGTCTACCCCACCGGACGCCGTCGCGGCGATGGCGTCGTAACATATCCCCTCGACGTCCCGGGGGAGAGATTAGTACTTGTCGTTTCGTGCGTCTCAGCTAGTAGGCTTCGGCACGCTAGGTTTTAAGTTTTGCGGTCCGGCGCTGGAGAGGCCAACGCTTCTCTGTGCGTGCTCAGGCGCGCTCCATCAACGAGCCACACATCAGATCAGCAAAGTATGCCTCAGGGGCAGCACCGATAGCGGAAGGGCAGCCATGGGACGGCGCCTCGCGTGCGCCCTACTACTCACGACAGCGGGAGCCAGGGAGCGCTTCAGCCCCTGCCCGAACTCCTGCTCGGGCCACGGGTTGTGTGATGCGTGGCACGTCTGCCACTGCGCGGACACGTATCAAGGTGCCGACTGTTCGCAAAGGACGTGTCCGTACGGGCCCGCGTGGGCCGATCACCCCGAACAAATTACGGGGGACGGCGTGGGCCACCAGCCGGCGGAGTGCTCTAGAAGAGGTAATTGTGATCGGTTGGGGGGTACTTGTGTCTGCGGTGTCGGCTTCGAGGGCGCGGCGTGTGAGAGACGGGCTTGTGGCCCGTTATTGTGCACCGGAAGAGGTGTTTGTCGATCACTCAAAGATCGGGCGTTGCGGAGAGATCTAGGCGACTCAAGATCATCCCTGAGCCACTTCCACAGCGCCGACCCGCCCTTCTCCGCCCCGGTGCAAACCTACAACGCGTGGGACGCGACCATGATGCACGGCTGCGATTGTGACACGGGCTTCTGGGGGCCGAACTGCGAGTTCGTGGAATGTCCTCGCGGCGACGATCCGTATACCTCTGGTTCTAGAGTGGTCCAACAGATGCTCGTGTGCATGGGTGATGGTGGGTCTGTAGCTCTGTCGTTTCGCGGAGCGACGACCAGACCGCTGGCGTGGGACTCTTCGTCCGCGACGGTGCGCGCGGCGTTGTTGGAGCTGCCTACTCTACGAGGTGGGGCGGGCGATGAAGCCTTCGGGGACCAGCGGGAGATGTTACCAAGACCATTGAACGCCCAATTGACCGGCCGCGCCGTCTCCGTGTTATATGACAACGCAGCGACCACTTTATGCGCCGCGTCGGGCGTCACGGCAATCATCCAGTTCAACCAGGACTTCGGAGATATTCCGTTGTTGGTGCCCGACGCGACGGAGTTGACGCATTCGTCAATCATCATCTCACCCTCGTTAGCGGTAGCGTTAAAACAGACGTCGGACAAGGAGGACGCCGTCTGCTCGAACCGCGGGCTCTGCGACCCGTTATCCGGCAGATGCGCGTGCGACGGCGAGTTCTGGGGGTCCTCCGACGGCTACGGCATGCGCGGGTCGCGCGGCGACTGTGGCGTCGCCGTGAACCTCGCGTCGATCACGGGCTGCCCGGGCGACATCCCGTGCAACGGCCACGGCGTCTGCGACGAAGAGACCTTTGCGTGCGGCTGCGAGGAGGGCTGGCGCGCCGCGGACTGCTCGGAGCGGACGTGCCCGTACGGGCCGGCGTGGTACGCGTACCCGACGGCGACGGACGTGGCCCACGTGACGCGCGAGGAGTGCTCGGGCATGGGGACATGTGATCGAACATTAGGAGTCTGCTTCTGCCAGGATGGGTTTAGCGGGGCCGCGTGCGACGTGCTGGCGTGTCCCGGCGAGACGGCGCCGTGCTCGGGCCACGGCCAGTGCCTCACGATGCAGCAACTAGCCCAGGCGAACGGCTTTACCTATAGAAGCACGCCGGACGACCCCTACACGTGGGACGCCGACGCGGTCCGGGGCTGCCGCTGCGACGAGGGTTACCGGGGCTACGACTGCTCGCTGCGCTTCTGCCCCTTCGGCGACGACCCGCTCACGACCGCCGTCGTCGACTCGAAGGAATGTAGTGGAAGGGGCCTCTGCGACGAGATGACGGGGACGTGTGTCTGCATGGAGGGTTTTGGGTCGTCGGACGGCAAGGGCAAGAAGGGCACCATCCAGGACTGCGGCTACAAGCTGCCCCTGTCGGCGCCCGTAATTTAGTCGTGGCTACTTAGTTACCCCGCCGTCTTGGGGGACCGCGCGGCCGTTTCGTAGGCATGACCTCGTCGTCCGAGGAGGACGTGTCGGGCGGTCTGGAAGGTCTGGGCGCGCGGTCTGAGAGCGTGACGTACCCGCGTTTTTTTCTCGTAGGCATGACCTCGTCGTCGGACTCGTCCACCTCTCTCACGGGCGCGGGCGCCGGTGCCGGGAGCGCGTCGGGCACAAGGTCGCGCAGCGCGGCCGCCTCCAGCTTCGACCACTTGGTCTCCAAGGCGCCGACCGACCGCCCGGTACCGAGCCGCTCGGCGACGAGGCTCCAGTTGTCACCTAGCTCGGCGACGAGGCTTCGCAATCTTCCCTCCTCTTCGCGCGTCCAGCGGGACGGGCGCGTCGACGCCGGCGCCGCGGGCGCGGGCGAGGCGGCCGTCGACGCCGGCGCCGGCGCAGCTTGGGGCGCCGCCGGAACTTGTGGGGCGGCATCTGGCGCTTTAAGGCCTTTTGTGCGCGGCGGCGGCGGTTTGAGTCGCGCCGGGGGCAGAGCCGCCGCGGCGGGCGCGAGCGCCTGCACTTGCGGCGCGGGCGCGACCGCCGGCGCCGTGAGATGCGGCGCGCGCGTCTGGGCCATCTGCTGCGCGATCACGGCGGTAGAGGGCGCCGGAGGCAGGTCGAGATAATAACCGAGGCCCCACGGGCCGAGCTTGAAGACGTAGCCCGGGATGCTACCGTAGAACGCCCCGGCCGGCATGAAAACAGGGTTCACGGCCGACGCCTGCGCCGGCACGGGCGCCGGTACGGGCGGCGGGCTCGCGCCCAATAACGTCGGGTTGAGGCTCGCCGGCGGGCCCGGCGCCGGCCGCGCGTAGTACAGCTGTTCCGGCAACGCGGTCCGGCATCGCAAACAAGGCTGGCCTAACTTTGTGCCTAGGGCGACGGGGGCGACAACTTCGCGTTTACGCCTTGCGCGCCCGTTGACGTGACCGGACGACACGTTGCCTTCGCGTATCGCCTCGGCGTTCAGGCGTGTTGTCCCGCGTGATGCCGCAGCTGCACAGGTAAATGCCAGCCTTTGCCTCCGCCGCCGCATCACGCACCCGTCATAGGCGCCATTCGAGCGCCTCAGGAAGGCTCAAGAGCAATGCGAGGCCAAGAGTACGCGTCCTGGCTATCCGCGTCGCGGCCGGGCGCGGGTGGCGGAGTTGACGCCGTCGAGGCGAGAACGAAGAACGACAGAGAAACCACTATCATTCAAGTTACCTCCTCCCCCCGCCACCCGTTCGGCGCCAACACTTTGATCGCCCGTTCACATTGCTTCTGGCAATGCTCATCACTCATGAAATTCCCGACGGCCTCCTGGACCTTCTCGTAGGCGCCCTGCTCCGCGGCCAACAAAGCCGCGAACTCGCACCGGTAGCAGTAGTTGTAGAGGCAGTCGCACGCCGCCGAGCAGACCGTCGCGCTTTCATCACAAAAGGCGAGGACTACTAAACAAGATTTGATCGCCTCCTCCGCGAAGTCCTCCCGCCGTTTCGGGTCCGCCGCGAAGACCCCAAACAGCCGGCACCCGTTCATCGCCGTGTCCCGCGCCCACCGCGTGGCCGTGTGCACCGTTATTTTTTCTTGGCCGTCGACTGTCGTTATGAGATGCTCCTTCGATTCCTTCTTGAGGTTGTTCAACGCGTTCACGACGAGCCGCTGCCACTCCTCCTTTAAGATCACCTCTCGTGTCGCGTAATTTTGGGCGAGCTGGACCAAGGCCCCCGTAGCCGCCGCAACTAATGGCTCATTTTTCGGATACCTTGTTAACGTCTTCAAGGTCTGCAGCACACACGCGGAAGCTTCTTTCGTCGCCAGGCCCATCTCGCTCTCCCGCAACTCCATCTTCGCGATGCTCATCAGACAGAAGTACAACACCGTCGGTCTTTTGAGATTTTTCTGCATCAATTTCACGACCTCCGTCGGGCCTTGGGCGCCAGCACCCCTACTAAGCATGTAGGGCTCGACCATGACCTGCGCGGAGCATCTCCCGTAAGAAACCACCCAGCGCCTTCTCTGACCGAGACGAACGGGACGCCGCGCACGCGCCTTCTTCAGGACCATCCCATCAAAACACTGGACCCAGTCGCCCAGTTTCCACTCGCTGCACTCGATCTCGTCGTTGTCCAAGAACAAGGGTACTTTCTGGTCCACCGAGTGGTGGTTCCGCAACCCTTTCGAGTCGGGCAGCTTGTTGATCGCGAACCGACACGTCTTGCCCCGGCCCGTCCGCGCGCAGAAAGGGCCTTTGAGCATCAAGGCGGGCTCCATGGGCACGCGCCAGGCATACCGATCTACTTCGTCGTCATTTTGTGGTGAGACGATTTCACTGTGGTCGTCGTACATGGCTAGGTCTGCCGATTGGTCGGGGCAGTCCTTGTCGTATGGAATTAAGCCTCGTCGTCTCCTCGTGCCTAGGAGGACGGCGGGGCGGTGCCACTGTGTTGCGTTGACCGTGAGGGCGCTTCTTAACCTCTCATTCTCGATTTGAGGGCAGAGCGCGCTTACAAGATATATCTCCTTCTCATCACATCTGGTCTCACCTTCCACCAATTCATAGGCGTAGAACGCCGTCTCCTCGTCGAGTTTTTTCACATACAGTGAAATGGCCCTCTCGCAGGCTCGGGCCCAGGCCTGGCCTCGCCGGACCGCGGCCTGGACGATCAAGGCGGCGCGCTCCTCTTCATACTCAACCATTTGCGTGGACGGCGTCCTAGGGCGCCTTTCGGGCGGCGCCGCGACGATGGACGAGCTCTCGTAGGGCCTCACCCACAAGACCTGCCTATAGTCGGCCTCGAAGACGGCTCCATCCTCAGCAATGGCGTAGACGCACTCGCCCGTGGCCTCGTCGTAGGCGTAGGGCTCCTGGCGCACGGTGTCGAAGTAGCCGGTGTAGGCGTCGGGGCACCTTGGACCGAGCTCGACTTGCTGCGGCTCCTCCGAGTACGTCGAGAGCCGCTGCTCCGTCGAGGCTTCAAGCTGCGGCTCTTCTCTAGCATATTCGGAGGGGTCGGCGGTGTACGCCGCACTATAAACGCTCGCGTCGCCGCCGAACGCAGAGGGCTCCTCGGCGACGGGCGCGGTGTAGATCGTTTCGTGGCCGTAGCCTTCCGTGTATTGGCCCTCCTCGGGGATCGCTTCCGTGTAGACGGACTGGTCGTAGTGCTCGTAGCCAGACTGGTCGCCACCTTCGTACTGACTGGCGTGGTATTGCGTGCCGTCGTCGTACGTGTATTGGGTGCCGTCATCATACCCCGAGGCATACTGCGACTGGTCATAGTGGCTCTGCTCGTAGGCCGCCGTGTCGTAATTTGTCGAATCCCACTGAGATGTATCCCAGCCGCCCTGCGCGTTGCTCCACCGCCCCGCATCATAGGGCTTCTCGTCCGCGTACTTCGCCTCCTCGGCGGCCTTGGCCTCGGCGGCCGCCGCTAGACGTTCCTGGCGCTCCTTGATGCGTTTTTCTTGCCGCTGGACGTAGTTCAGTTTTGGCTCGTCCGACTTCTCTTCACCTTTCGCTTCTGCTACGGGCGGCGCTACTTTCTCCTTGAGCTTCGCGAAGAGCTCGTCGCTGGCCTTGCTGTCGGCGGGAGCCGGCGCCGCTGCTCGTTCCGCCTTGGCCTCGGCTCCCATTGGTCTTGTTATGGGGTCATCGTCGTCGCATAGCTGGTTTGTGGCTTCGATCGCTGCCCACGACGATGAGGAGTCCTACGGCCCAGTCCTTTGCTCGGAAGCTGAGGAACTGAGCGCAGCAGGGGCTGCCCTTTGCCAACGCCGGCCTGCTTGTTGCTAGTGTCTTACTGCTAGCCCACGCGGGATTTTCCTACGCACACTTACACACAAAAAAATCAGGAGGACGGCGGCCCGGGGCACCCCGACGCCGCCGTCCAGAGCGGCGCGGCGAAGCCGTGGATCGCCGGCGCCGCGCCCATTGATGCACTGGCCGCGAAGGGCACCTGGACGTAGGCGCCGCGGCAGACCTCCCCGACGAGGAAGGCGAGCGCGTGGCCTTCGAGGCGCGCGGACGCGAAGCGCTTCACTAAATCCGCGGCGCCGGCGCCGTTCAGCGCGGCTTTAATCGCTGGATCCGCGGCAACGTCGACGGCGTCGCGCTTCGCCACCGCCGCGTAGCTCCCTCCAACAGATTCGGGCCGTTCCAAATGTAGATCGATGTTCACGGACCCGGCGCGCACGCCGGCGCGGAACAAGGCACACCCCAGGCGGCACTCGGCGCAGTGCGTCTGGTGGCAGTCCGTTGTTTGTGAATGCCGCGCGGGCCACTCGCTTCCGAAAAAATACGCGTCGGCGGCTTTACGACCCATGAGCGCCCAGCCGTCGTCGACGCAGACGCCCCGCGTCTCCGCGTCTCGGACGACGCCGCGGGAGCAGGCGCCCTCACCCCCGCCGATGGCCGGCGCCCAGGCCACGTTTTTTGCAAGGGGCCACTCGCCATACGGTGGTAAATGCGTCCGGTACGTCGCGTCCGGTCGGAGGCGCAACACCCAGGTGTAGTTCCTCCTTAAAAACCGCTCCCGCGCCACGATGGCCCCGTGGCACACGGAGAGCGACTCCTCGATGCCGCGCGAACGCAGCGCCACGTCGTAGACCGGCCGCCACAGCGTTCGAGCCTCCTCCTTTATATGAGTGTCGCTCGCCTGGCCAGCTCGCACGCCCGCGCGCCCCGCCGTCGCATCATCGAGAACAAAGAAGACGTCCGCCTCGGAAACAATCGGCCAGATCATATGCGACCAGATGTTGCGGTGCACCCTATCGATAGCGTGGAAGGCGCGCGCGAGGCCCGTGACGCAGACGGCGACGGGCTTCTGGGGCGGCGCCTTGGCGGCGTGGGCTGCCGCCAGCACCATCAGGTAGTGGTGGCGCATGCTTGCGCCGGCGGGCGCGAAGGGCTGCCCTCCTCACCCTTTCTGCACCGCTACCGGCCGTTTGGCGAACGCTGCGGTTGACTGCGCCGCTCTAGGCGCAGCTCAGCAAGCTGAATTCAACAGTGCGAGGCGCTCTGCTTGGAGCAATTCGGCTGCCCATTGAACAGGCCCGGGGCAGCTGCCCGAAGCGCATCGCTGCGCGGGGATCGCTATCGCCCCGACCGCGCATCGCTGCGCATTGAACGCCCCGCGGCGAGAGCGCGCGCCGCGGAGGTGTGGTAGCAGTGCCAGAGCAACACCGCCAGCCTCCCGTGCTGCGCCGCGAGGGAGCGGCGGGCCGTCGGACGGTGAGCCGCCCGGACGTCGACGAGGCCCCGATACGCCATCGGCGCGCGCGACAAGGATGGACGCCTCGGGCCTCTCCGTCGCGTCGGCGGCGACGGCCGACGCCATGGAGAGCGATTTGGACGTGAGCGGCCACAACTTGACTGCGGCCATCGCACCGCCGAGCGCCACCGTCCCGCCCCAGCAGACGCTCGAAGATCTCGAGGCGAAGCGCAAGAAGCGCCTCGAGCTGAACCGCAAGGCGGCCCAGGAATCTAGACGAAGGAAGAAGATGAAGGTCGAGGAGCTGCAGCGAAACGTCGCGGCGCTCACGCGAGAGAACGAGCAACTCCAAGCCGAGCACGACCGCCTCACGGAAGAATTGCGACGGGACGACCCCGAGACGAGCGGCGAGGTCGACGCCTTCCAGGCCCAGAACGCGGCGCTGCGCTTAGCGATTTACGAGGAAATTGAACGGCTGGTCGGCGCGATGCCGCCTTCAGCAGCTGGAGAGTAGCGCCGACTCTTGTACATACGCCCCTACCCCGCTGTTCTACTGCTCCGTAAGCTCGACTTATGTCTAATCACTAGTTCCCCATGATGAGGATCATCCACGCGAGGAACGCGTAGAAGCCGAAGACGGGGTAGATGGCCAGCGCGCGCCGCTTCGCCTCGATGATCTCGCTGAAGAAGACGACTGACACGCGCGTCGACCAGGCGAAGCACGTCCCTACGACCGCGAGTCGCAGGAGGAAACTTCTCGTGAGCGCGTGGAGCAATAAACAGGCGAACGCGCCGCAGTCCAGGGGAAAGATCGAGTAGCCCAGCACACACACGCTCTGGAAGAAGCTGATGCGGCCGCCGAGCAGTTGCGCGTTTAGCGTGACGATCGCGGCGCCCGCCCAGACGACGACGAACACCGCGGCGAAGACCAGTGCGCGCTGCGACTCCGGCGCGCCCGCTGACAGGGCTATTGATAACGTCAAACACACGGCCAGCGGCCCCCACAGGTCCCACTCCTTCAGGCGGTCCAATACCCCATGCTGCGACGCGCGCGGGAGCAGGACCAGTTTCAGTTTCGCGCCGACTTCCCGCAGATCCCTCCGGATCGTTTCGGAGACGGGTTCGTCCAGCGTCGTCTCGACGGGGGACCAGTCGTCCATACCGGCCATCGTTTACGGTCGCCGCGGCGTGCTGCGATGGCGTGCCGCGTTTACGGCCGCTGCGACGTGCTGCAATGGCGTGCCGCGGCTGCCAAATGTCTTTGGGAGGTCGGCGCTTTTCGATGGCCGGGAGCTGGGCAAGGTAGCAGCGCAACTATAGCTGAGGACACAAACGGTTAATTATCCTCGCGTGGTGTGCTGCTCGGCGGTTTATCCTCGACACTTTTTTTGGGCTTGCTAGTGTCTTACAATGCTAGCTAACGCATCTCCGAGCTTTGCGAGTGTCGCAAGCGAGGTCGCTATCTCTGCGGCGGGGCGGTTCAGTGGACTTGCTCCGATACTCACGTCGGCCTGCAACCGATAACAACCTCCATCTGATCCTTTGAGGCTGAAGTTTCAAGGAGGAAACCTTAGAGATATGACGTCGCCGCCGGTACGCGAAGGCCCGCACGAGAAAGGATATATGAGCGCTCTAGCCCAGCATGTCAAGCTCTACGGCTCGGTACGGCCCCAGCGCACAAAAAAAAATTGCACCAGTGGACTCACGCCGCGCGCCGCAGGTCGACGAAACAACCCTCCACCTCGTCGCCTTCCCGCCGGGCATGACGACGAAGCCCCACGACTCGGCGCGCGTTATGGAGGAGCTCGCGCCCGCGTATGGCCTGCGCTACGCGGCCCTGCCTCCGCCGCGAAAGTGGTGCCTCGATCGAGGGCTCCATCGTACTGATCACCGGCGCGAACCGCGGAATCGGCAAAGCACTCGTGGACGCGTTCCTCAAGCATGGAGCGAAGAAGATTTATGCCGCCGTGCGAGACATTACACGCTACCGCGCCTTCTCAAACGAAGAAAACGACGAGACGATCATCCCAGTGTATATCGATCTGTCGAAACCGGACTCGATCGCGGCGGCAGCTGAGCTTTCTCAGGACGTGACAATTGTGATCAACAACGCGGGCGTCCTGTCGAAGACCTCCGCGCTCGACGGGAACGCCGTCGAGGCGCTGAAGAGCGACATGGACGTGAACGTCTACGGTCTGATGGCCATGGCGCAGGCCTACGCACCGATCCTGAAGACGAACGTCGCGCGCGGATCGAAAACTGCCTTCGTCCAGCTCAACTCGGTGGCGTCCTTCGGCCCGGCCTTCCGGTGCTCCGGAAAGGATTTCGCGACGTATTCCGCGACCAAGGCGGCCGCCTACTCGATCACGCGGGCGTTGGCCCAAGAACTCGCGCCGCACGACGTGCGCGTCCTGTCGGTCCACCCGGGACCGGTCCGCACGGAGATGTTGCCGGAGCGGCTCCACGCGCTAGCCGAGGCGCCGTCCGCCGTCGCGGAGGAAGTGATCCGGGCGCTGGCGGACGGGACGCCCCTGCACGTCTTCCCCGACCCCCACTCCAAGCAGCTCGCGACGATCATGCGGCCGTTCCTCACCAAGGTCGTCGAGGGCGGCGACGTCTACAACCAGGGTAAGTAGGACTATTAGACAAAACCTCCTCCCTCACCGAACCACCCCGCTGCGCCGAGGCCACTCCGGTCGCCGCGTGCGATGGACGTCTGGCGCTCCGCCGATGGCACAGAAGTCTGCGCCGCGCTCCGGTTGTCCGGCGCGACGCGCGGTGGTAATGCCACATCATCCCACGCCAGGTCGGCAAACACGGGCGCGTGATCGGACCTGTGTGGAAATCAACCAGTGGCGTCGGGTGCACCGACAATTCTTCACTAAGTCATTTCTCGGCGATGCCGCGGCCGTCCTGGCTTGGTCGAGCGGTGAGGAACCGGCATCGCCACGCCATCGAGCAGGCGTCGCGTCGATGGCGTGGAGGTCGACGCGATGATTCAGAACGAACGCGCCGTAAAACTTTGATTTCCACACAGGATCGGACAACGCCGACGGCACGCAGTCGTACGCTTTACAGGAGACGGCGTCGCCCCTCCATATAACCCGGTCGCACCACGCCGGCCGCCTATTTTGTTTATACCGCAAGGCGTCCTCGTCGTTCCTGATTAACTTATAGGTCGGCGGGAACGCTAGATCCGCCTCCCTAAACCCCTCGAAGGCGTCTCCACTATCAATGGCATCGATTAATTGATCCCGCGACCGCAGCGTGTCCCAGTCCTCTTTCTCGATAGCATCGACGACGTCCCGCCAAATGTCCTCTTTGGGCGTCGCCGCCTTCTCCGGGCTACCCCCCGCTACCAGTTTTTCGGCGCCGGCCGTCGCGCCCGCGCCGACGGCCGCGCCACCCGCCACCGCCGCGCCGACGCCAACGACAGCCACACCCACGCCCGTCGCCACGGCCGCGGCGCCGCCCACCACCGCGCCCGCTACGACCGAGGCTCGCCTCGCGAAGGAAGGCGAGGGCGGCGGCGGCGCGTCGCCCTCATCTCCAAGCCGGTAGTTCAAATCGCCCTGCCAGATGACGACGTCCGCGTCTAGTACACCAAAACCCTCCGAGGGCACGGGGCCTATCAGCTGCCACAGTCTTGAGCCTCTTATAGCGTCGCCTAACGCCGAATGTTCCTCGGGAACACACCTCGTATTCACAATTTGCGCGTACTCGGCGTTCCTCGCCGCTACTTGATCCAAATCGGAAGCCATGTGCGCGTGGACGACGTGGAAATATGTGGATTTGCACGGCGTCATTCGCATCACGACCGCACCTTTATTGCCGAGTGCGCCTCCTAGACTTCCGGTGGCGATGGTCGATACGTCCACACCTACCAAAGTATCGGGCTTGGCGAAGACGAAGAGGGCCACGCCCACGAGGCCGCCGGACGTGATCTCGGTGTAGGCATCACCCAACGCGTTTCGGCATTTGACGCGCCAGCTTTCTACCCTTCTCGTGCGGAAGACGCTGTCCGTTTTTATGGAATCTCTGAGTACCGTTCCTGGGTCCAGATCGACGACCTCCACCAGTCCACAGCAGACGACGTCCGCGTCCGTGGCGGTGAGTTGTGCCAGTATGCTATCGAGCCGCTCGGCGTCTTTCGCTTCTAAATGTTCTACATCTAGGCCGCAGACATTCCAGGTGAAGGTGCGGAGCTTCATTTCTTTTGTGTTTTTGCTATCTCGTAGCTCCGCCTCGCAGTGGAATGGGCGTTTTCCTGTGCAGCACAAAAAGCCTCTCTGAAGGCTGCGAGGCTGGGGAGCGTCGGACGCCCGTTGCTTTGGCGGATGGTCGAGCAAGCGTCGACAGCGTATATTTTAGGCAGAGCTCGATGGCTATATGGCTTTGGGCTTGTCTTTTAGAGCCGCGTCCGGCCCGCCTGGGCTTGCTAGTGTCTTTACATGCCGCTAGCTCGAGCCGAACGATACAAAGCTTTTCTATGGTCTGTTTGAGCTCTCACGACAACTAAAGGAGATCGTGAGGAGGTTTGGTTCGGAGCCTCGAAAACATGGTCAAGCTCTGCGGTCACTGCTTGAGTGCTTGATATCGCCCGTGCTACGGGCGTTTTCGCGACGATTTTCCGCACCTAAAGGACGCCGCGACCGACAGAAGTATCGCTAAAACGCGATCTGTGACACCAAGCCTTCACTTTTGGAATCACACTGAGCTCAGGGCGATATGGATCCGGAAGGCCGCGGGAGGCCCGGGAGACGGCCAGCGACGACAATGCTGGCGCTGTTCTTCCTATTCAGGGCTGCCGCGGGCCTGGCCCCGGCGCCCAGCACCACCTCGCGCACCTATCTGGGCTCCCTGAGCACTCCCGCCACAGCTGACGCCGAGGCCGCCGAGGCGCGCACCGCGCCCGCCGAGGCCGCCGCCGCCCCCGCGCGGCGGCGCCGGCCCCTGGGCCGCGCCGCCGAGGCGCTGCGCGAGAAACGCGCGGCCGAGGCGCCGTATCTTGACGGTCTCGATAGGCGGCAGTGGCTCACCACGACCTTCGCGCGCGAGCGCGGCGAGGCGGGCCGCTACCTCGCGACGCTGAACGAGCGCGGCGCGGCGAACAAGCTCGACGAGCTGCGGAGCCGCGAGGCGGCGACCACCGATTATTACTTGGAAGGCTTGGATCGACGTGGCTGGACGGCGACGGCGTTCAGCCAAGAACTCGCGCGGCGCGAGCGCGAGCGGCGACGGGAATCGTTGACGGTGGCGCGGAAGCCCTCTGTCGTCTCTCTTGTCGAGGATGCGCCGCCGGTACTCGCCCCTGCCGTGGAGATCTACGCGAGCGACCTGCCCGCGACTGTAGATGTGGCTAGCATCGAGGCCGCCGCGAGCGCGATCGAGCTCGTCGCCATCACCGACCAAATGAATGATGCGGTAAGTGAGGTCCTGGAAGAGGCCGCCCTCTCGATACCAGAAGACGAGGAGTCAAGCTTGGCCTGGAAGGGCGCCATGCTCTTCGTGACGGTCGCGTGGGCCACGAACTTCGCCGTGACCGCCTATGCTTGTGCCGACATCTCGGCGAGTACCAGTTTAGGTGCGTCCGAGGCGGCTGCCGTCTTTGTGGTGTTGCGGTTCGCGGCGGCGGCTCTCTCGACATTACCTTGGTTAATTGCTTCCTCTACCAAGGAAGCCGCGATAGCCGGCGCGAAAGTAGGTGCGTTGTACGCTGTCGGTTATGGTGCCCAAGCGGCGGCCTTGGCCCACGGCTTTCCCGCGGCGAACGCGGCGTTCGTCTGTTCCCTACAATGTGTCGCAGTAGCTCTACTAGCCAAAGGGCAAACGCCTCCTCGGACAATAGTAGGGCTGATCCTAGCGATCTCGGGCGTCGCGTGCTTGGAGTTGTTGGGTGCCAACGGCGGAGACTTCGACCCCGTCGGTTTAGCATTAGCGTTGGGCCAGCCGTTAGCTTTTGGGGCCTCGTACGTCGAGCTCGAGCGGGCGACGCGGGATCACCCCGACGACGCCTTGGCGATGACGGCGCTGCAATGTTTAGCTATCTTCGGTGCGGGTGTGGGGGCCTTGGCGGCCATGGAGGGTTTCGATGGTGCTTTGAGTGATGTGCTGGCCACCGTAAATCACTTGGACGCGCCTTTAGCAGCTTCCGTAGCATGGACTGGAGTGATCAGTACATCATTTACGATCTGGCTGTGCACGGAGGCGTTCAAGCACCTGCCTTCAGTCGATGCGTCGTTGATCTTGACGTCGGAGCCGCTCTGGGCGGCGCTCGTGGCCGCGGCTCTGTTAGGCGAGCGGTTCTCGGCCGGCGACGCGTTAGGTGGATTGCTCATCGTGCTCGCCGTGGCGGTGAACGACGAGCTCATCCGCGTGCCAGGCCGCATGTGCCTCGCGCCGCACTGCGTCGTCGAGGAAGACGAGTGAGGTTCCGTTCCGTGAGCCGCCCTCCGCGGCTTGATTCCATTCGTGCCGGCGCCCGCAAGGGCGCGGCTTCGTGTACCGTAATGTGCGTTTTTACGATATAGCTTTCGCCGGGGGCCTACGACTGCGAGATAGATGTTGTTACACAGAGCGAGGATCACTCGACGCGCGTCGCCGTCCGCCGGAGCTCCGCGAAGAGGTCGACGACCGGGGCCGCGGCGACAGGCTTCGGCGGTTTCTGCTTGGCGGCCTTGATCGCGTCGAGGAGACCTACAGGAGGCCCGGCGGAAGGCCCGTGCAGCCTTGCGACCATGGCGGCGCGCGAGCCGTCGCCGCCCGACAGCCGCCGCGGCGCGGGCCGCGCGACGCGCTCGCCCCAGGCGTCGCCCTCCGTTGGGACCTCCCGCGCCTTCCGCGCCTCGGCCACGGCGGCGAGCTCGGACGCGCGGTCCACCGCCTCGTCGTTTTTCGCGACGGCCGCAGCCGGCTCGTACGACGTCGCGTCAAACGGGAGCGCCGCGGCGTCGGCCCAGGCTTGAGGTCCAGCCGCACCGGACGCGGCGGCGGCGACCAACTTGTCTCGAATGGCCTCGGCCCACTCCTGTTTCTTTCCGTCGCCGTCGTTTTCCCACGCCGCCGGGAGCGAGGCGTATACGGCGCGCAGCTCGTCCAGGCTCAGGCCGCGCGCGTCGTAGGCGCCGCGTAAGTCCGCGACGTGCATTTTTGCGATCGTAGACGGCGCCATTCGCACGAGCCACAGGGCCCGGACTCGTAGCACGCGCGCCGCGAGCTTCGGGGGCAAACCCTGCTCGACCAGCCGCTCGACCGTCCAGCCGTGCCTCACGTCCGGCGGTACCGCCGCGCGGACCGTCGCGAGCGCCGTGGCATTCGCGTCGGCGTTCGCGGCGTCCCAGGCCGTCCGCCGCGCGGCCTGCTCCGCCACGTACTCCGGGTGGCCGCGGACGACGGCGTCCCAGCGCTCGACTTCCACTTCGACGGACGCGTCTCCCGCGACGAGCTGCGCCACGGCATTCTTCAGGCACCGCCGCGCCTCGGCGAGCGTCATGGGTGCTGCTTCCTTGGCGTCGTCGGGGACGACGCCGCGGCACCGCTTTAGTACAGCCACGACGGCCTCGACCTCAGCTACATCCAAAGGGACGTCGCCGTTCCGCGCTTTCTTCAGCCACGCCGTCGCCGCCTTCTCGGCCTTCGACGACGGGCTGTTCGACGCGCGCAGCGGCGACAACGCGTCGTCTTCTTTTTTACCGGTGAGCCCCGCCTCGATCTTCCTCGACAGCGCCTCATCATTCTCAACCCAGGCCGGCCGCGCCGCGCCGCACCAGCCGCCGCCGAGCATCTCCTTTCGTACGTCCGCGGCCCGCCTCTCCTGCGCCTCGCGCTTCTTCTGGCCGGCGCGCGCGGCGAGCTCCGCGGCGCGATTCAGCCGCGGTCGCACGGGCGCCCTAGCACGCGCAATGCTGGCGCGCCGCTTGAGGGCCTCGGCCTTCGACGGTTTTGCTTTCCCGATCGCGACGGACTGGCGGCGCGCGCGCGACGCGTTCGTGTCTCTTGGTTTGAGGGCGCGCTTCGTTCTACGAGCGTGGGCCTGCGTGCGGTCATGTGAGTTATCGCGGCGACGGCGTGGCGGAGACACCGGTCACGCGCAGTATGTTTCCCGACGCGCCGCAGGCAGCGCGTCAGCGTCAGGGCGGCGCGGCGCTCGCGGCGCGCCGCGAGCGTTTCTAGCCTCGCCGCGAGTTGCCGGAGGCGCGCCGGCGGGGGGTGAGCGTACGCGCAGTGCGTGACGGCCGCTTCTAGCAAGGTGAGTGCCGTGGCGCCGTCGACTTCTAAGAAGGTGAGGGCGTCCTGCTGCGGCGGCGGCGTCTGCTGTCGCAATGGCGGCGCGTCGTACACGGTTTCGTCGACGACGTCTTCCGCGATGGTAAAAGGGAGGCTCGCTGGAGTAGGCGCGAGCATCCTCGATACGTCAGACGGCCTGGGTCCGCCAGCGGGTCCGGAGGGCCGGGAAAATGCGCCGCGCAAGTTGCTCGGCGCGGAGGGCCGTATCGCAGCGTCTGGACCGTCCGGCGAGCGGCTGCGTCGTACACAGGCCCCCGCAGCTTCGTTTTACTGCTGAGGCGGTCCACTGAGCCACAGGCGCCGTAACGGCGCAGCTTGGCCGTGTTTTTGGCGCAACGTGCTCGAGTTATCTAGCGTATAGAAACACACTAGCGCCGGAGCGCGTACCTTGAGCTAACAATAATAGCGCGCGTAGCTGCGGCCCGCGCCCGCCGCCAATGAAAGGACACCCGTATTCCTCCTCACCACCACAAGACACACCTACCACGAGACGCCATCGCCGCGAGACCCCACGATACAAGTCGACTACGACTCCTTACTCGACGATGGCGACCGCTCGAAGACGCGCATCCAGAGCCCGTGCTCCGTGTGGATCGTCGCGCCCGTGCGCATGCCCACGTCGGCGACGGGCAGGCCCCCGAGCCCCGTCTTCGGCTGGATCGATTCCGGATTTTTCAGCGCGAACTCGAAGTCGAGCTCGTGGATGATCGACGTCAGCATCACGGTAGCCTCCAAAATAGCGAACTGGTCCCCGACACACCTTCTGTTGCCCGCACCGAAGGGCAGATACGCGTAATCGGCACTCTGCTCCGTCGGATACAGGGCTTGCGAGGGAATTTTGGCCGGGTCGAAGCCCCGCCAGCCCGCCGGCGCGTCGGGCCCCGGCTCCTTCTTGCGCTCCCACCTAGAAGGGTCAAAAGACTCAGGATCGTCCCACAGCTTCGGGTCCTTGTGCAGCGACCACGTGCTCATGAAAATGTCCGACCCTCGAGCTGGAGTTACTTTTGGGCTATCGGGGAACGGTCTAGGTAGTTCATCCGAATCCAAAGCTCGTCTGATGAGTAACGGAGGCTGGGGGTAGAGCCTCAGACCCTCCGCTAAACAGAGACGTATGAAGGGCACGTCCAGTACATCTTCGTACACTGATCCAGTCCTGTTCTCCGCCGCGCGCTTCGCGAACACGGCATCGGCCTCCTCCCGAGCTCTTTGTAAATGATGCTTCGAGCGACCAGAGGGATGGAACAACTCGTACAGCGTCCAGGTTAATAAAGCTGCAGTCGTCTCGTGGCCGGCGACGAGCATCGTCATCAGATCGTCCCGTAACTGCGTCGCCGAGGCCTCCTCGCCGCGCACCGTCACGAGGAAGCGTAATAATGATGTATGCTTGACTTCATCCTCATCAGTAACTTCTTGGCCGGCCTCCCTATAAACTTCGTCTCCCATGCTCGCGATGTCGTCGAAGGCCTTGGTCACGAGCTCTTCCAGCTTCGTGTTGAGCAGGTCGAGGTCGTTGTTGAACTCCTGCTGCGACGGGAGGAGCTGCGCGCCGGGGATGAGCCAGTACGGGATGAACGCCGTCGTGCGATGCTCCGCTTCCACCAAACATCTATAAACAGCCCTTACTAATGGAGACTCCGACGACGCACTTTCAAAGTCGTAGTCGAAGACGGCCCGCCCAATAATATCCAAAGCTGCCGAACAGAACCGTTCCTCCATGTCGACCGCGCCCGCCTTTCTCGCCGGCGCGTCGTCCTCGTACTTCCAGGCCTTCCACGCGTCGACGGTCTCCGGTAAAGGTGCAGTGGGATCCACGGACCGCGCTCGTTTCCGCAAGTCCACTAGCAGGTCCTCCGTGCAGTCGTCGAAAAGGGCCAACGTACTTCGCAACCACTGCTTGTGGAAGGCCGGCGAGATGACGCGCCGCCGCGCCTTCCAGACGTCGGGGTCCGCTGGGATTAATCCATTACCTAGGATCGGCGCCAAGATCTCGGCCAGGATGCCTTTGTCGAAGTTCTGGCTTCCATCTCGGAGCAGGTATCGCGCAATGCTCGGGTCGGCCACAACTATAAAAGAGCGAGGCCCGAAGGCCAGTTTGAACACGGGCCCGAGCTCCCTATGGTACTTCGTGAGGAGTAGGAAGAGGGGACCCCCTACCAAAGTTTGTAGGTCGCCGGCCGCGACACTCCCAAAGAACGTCTTGGGGCCCGCCCTCTCCAGAGCTCCCTGCCAGTCCCAGGACGCCACCTCGGCACCGTCCTCCGAATCATTGCCCAGGATGAACTGGAGCAGGTTGTTGAATAAAATACGAAACGAGTCCTGGAAGCCCGGTTTACTTCCAGGATAGCTAGACTCGGCGTAGGCGGCGTAGACACTCTCGGGCTCGACCTCAATAAATCTTCGCCAGAACTTCGGGCCGCCGTACATCTCGGGCACGTCCTCGAGCTTCCGCCTGCGTGGAACGAGACCGTCGCGAAACTGCCCTCGCGTGACGACGCGCGTCGATGGCGTAAGGAAGGTCATTGAAGCTCCCACGCCGAGTCACTGACCTCAGTTTTTCCATTTCCCAGTCGAAGCCCTCCTTTTCGCCCTCCTCCTCCCAGGCCGAGGACCATTCTTCCATTAACGCTTGTTTGTACTTGTCGGCTTTCGCTTCCTTGAGGGCCTCCTCGTCCGTTCCTAATACACTGAGGCGCGTGCGGCCGGCGCGGCCGAGCGGGCCGCAGCGCCGTCGCGCCGGGCGCAAGTGGGGCGGCGGCGCGCCGCCCGCGCCGCGCGCCGGCCGGAGGCCCGCGCGGCGCGGCGGCGGCGCCAGGGAGCCCGCGAGGGGCGCCAGGGCCGCGCACAACGCGAGGATAGAAGAGCTACGCATTTGTTCAAGACGGCGGCAAGGTCTGCGCGCGGCGCACGGCTGGCGCGTCGCGTGGCTTCCAGAGGCTGTCCCGCAGCTCCCCCGCCTCGTATCGCTGCTCGGCTCACGCCCACTGAGGCTCTCGACTGCTACTTGCGTCGCGTGCCCCTGGATTTTAGGCTACGTGAGAGGTACTAGCTCCTAGTATGTCTACGCTATCTCCTTGGAAGATCGCGGCTGCCGAAAAAAACACTGGCGACGGCCGTGTTTTTGGCTTACTTTGCCATCAAGCGGTCTAATATACCGCTAAGTAATCGAGGAGGCTGCAACACGTGTGACGGTAGGGCAGCGAGCACACACTGCCCACCCACACAAATGATGCCATCTTCGTGCTGCCGGGCCGCATGGGTTTTCGCGCTACTGGCTAGCGACAGCTCCGCTCTAAGTGCAGGGCCACCCACAAGCCGTGCACGCATCACTGCCTTGAGTGCAGGGCCACTCGCGCGCCGTCCGCGGCCGTGGCGCCGGAGGTTACTCAGTCAGCCGAGCGACGACGCCGCCCCGGCGAGGCCGAAGCGTTTCCGGCAGCTCCTCGTGCCAATCAGCGTGGGCGGCCTCGCGGCCGTCGAGCTCAGCACGAGCCTGTGGGAACTCGGTCATCATCACGGGCTGGCGATGCTGGCCCTGTCGCGGGGCGCGCACGCCGTGACTGATTTAACCCAGTCGGGCGCCGACGCGGTGGAGACCGTCGTCGAGGTCGTTTCCGAGGTCGGTGCGGAGGCCGCGGCGGCGGTACGGACGCACTCGACGCGCTTATCTCGGTTGTTCACGCCGAAGAGGATCCGCAACCTCTCGGTCGCGGCGCTGTTCGCCGCGGCCTGGGAGGTATACCAGGACCTGAGGCCGGGCGGCCATCACGGTATGGTCCTGTTGGCCGCTCACGATTTGGTTGATACGTCCACCCGCGCCTCGACGCGCGTCGCGCGGTTCCTGGGGTCGCGGTGGCTCAAGCTGACTATGGCGGTGGTCGCGCTCGGCTTCGCCGTCGTGGAGCTCGTCGAGGACTTCCTCCCGGGCGCGCACCACGGCGTGGCCGTGCTCGCGGCGGCGAACTGCGTGGCGGGCGTCGCGGAGCTGTCCGCTGCGCGGGAGCCGACGCCGCCGGCCTAATAGTTTGTATACTAGTATATACTGCGCTACTGCGTCTTTTTCTGCGGTACAGTTCTGCGGCAGTCCGCGGAGCCAGTGTGTTGACACACTAGTTCGCTCTGCCATCAGATGATTGCCGCAATTCGCGGGGAGTCTACGGCGCAGCTGGGCGCAGCTGGGACAGACTGAGGGCCGGCAGCTGCCCGCACGCTCTGGAGGCAGCCCACAGCGCCACAATTCACCGTAGGAGGAGTTGACAGTGGACTGAAGGCAGGTGAGCGCAAACAAATGGCAGCAATCGCAGCGGACGTGGACGTCGAGCGCTCGTTGCGCAGCAGTGCCACTGGCACGACGCGCAGCGCGGCGGACGGCGCCGGCCGCGTGCCGGTCATCGACATGAGTCAATCGGACGCCGCCGAGGCGATGTGGGCCGCCGCCACGTCCGTCGGCTTCTTCACGGTCGTCAATCACGGCGTGCCGGACGAGCTGATCGAGAACGCGTTCGCCTCGTCCAAGCAGTTCTTCGCGCGCGACCTCGACGCCAAGCAGCGCGAGAGCCCCTTCGCGCCCCAACTCAACAGCGGCTTCGAGTACTTTTCTCAAATAAGGCCGTCGACCGGCACGGCCGACCAGAAGGAAAGTCTGCAGATCACGGCGCGGGAAGGAGCCATGGACGGCCGCTGGCCCGCGGAGCCCGAAGCGCTCCAGCCCGTCGCGCGGGCGATGATGGAGGCGTCACAAAGACTCGCGGCGCGCATCTTGGACATGCTCGAGCCGCGCGCGTGTCCGAACCTCGCGCCCGGCACTTTACAAAAGTCTCACACGCTCTGGGGCCAGGGGGGCCAGTGCACGCTGCGACTGCTCCACTACCCCCCGACGGCGCCGCCGGAAGTTGATAGCGGCCTGTGGCGCGCCGGGCCGCACACGGACTGGTGCTGCGTGACCCTGTTGTACCAGCTGCCCGGTCCGCGCGCGGCGTCCGGTCCAATTTACGGGGTGTCGCGTCGATGGCGTAAACGCGGTCGACTCACCGACCCACCACGCACAGGTCACGAGGGGCTTGAGTGCGCCGCGAACCCGCGGGCGGGCGCCGGCCAGAGCGGGTGGCTTAGGGTGGATCCGGTCGCGGGCGGCGTCGCCGTGAATATAGGGGATATGCTCTCGCGCTGGGCTGTGTGGAAGTCAAACAGTGAGTTAGGTCATCGTGAACCTCCACGCCATCGAACAGCTGCAGTTACGGGGACGACGTCGCGGCGACGGCTTGGGGCGCCCGAAATTTGATTTCCACGTAGGCGCTGGGCCGACGGCCGCGTCCTCTCGAACCTGCACCGCGTGCGCACGCCGACGGGGGCAGAGTGCGGGCGGCCGCGCCAGTCGATCGCCTTCTTCATGCAGGCCGACAAGGAGGCGCTCATCGAGTCGTCGGGCGAGACGATCACCGCGGGCGACTACATCCTGGGACGAATCCGGTCGAACTTCGCGGCGAAGTTCGGAGATAAATAGACTGTGAATACTAGAGCTCCCTACGCCTCCTATCCCGCCGTTCTTCGCGCAACTCGACACGCCACAGCGACTTGTCCGCCGTGATCCACGCGAAGCCGCCGCCGAAGGCCACATTCGACACCGACCGCCCCAGGTGCATTTTGGCCACGACATCTCCCGCGTCCAAATCGACCAGACAAACGCCGCCCGGGCACGACGCCACCAGCGTCTGCGAGGCCTCGTGGAACGCGAGACCATCCGAGCAGCCTTTTTTGACAAAGTCCCTGTGCACGATCTTCACTTGTGCACCTCGTCGCAGGTAGCCGTCGCCGCGGAAGGGCCAGACCAGCCACCGTGCTTCGCCCGCCGGGCAGTCAGTTGAGTGGCCCTGGCAGCAGTCGCTCACGACGAGGTGCGAGCCGTTCACGATACCGATGCCGTTCGGCCTCATCAAAGAACTATCGAGCACCTCCAGGTCCTTCGTCCGCAGGTCGTACCTATAAACGCCCGCAAATCCCAACTCCGACTTGTCGTCCGCGTATTGAGCGTCCGCCGGCCGGCGCTTCTCCAATAAAGCGTAGTAGGGGTCCGTGAAGTAGAGCGCGTCTGGTGTCGCGACGACGTCGTTCGGACCGTTCAGCCGCGCGCGCCCGTGTCTCTCTACAATGAGTTCCTCTTTCATGGAAGCGAGATCCAGGAACGCCAGCCTTCTCGCGCCGTGCTGGCAGACGGCTATTCTGTCGCCAACTCTAGCCATGCCGTTGCTCCCCGGCTCAAGCTGCTCAGTATCACATCCACCAGCAACGTCCACGGCGCAGCCGCCCGCGTGCTCTTTGAGTAACGTTACCGCGCCGCCTTTCCAGATGTGCAGTTTGCCCGTGATCGTGTCGCTGAAAATGAGCGCTTTCTCGTCCTCGAGCCACGTCGGCCCCTCCGGCCACGCAAAGCCTTCGGCGACGAGCTCCGGATAGTTGTCAGAGAAGATGGCGCGCCAGGCTTTTCTGTCTCCTACTAATCGCATCGCTTCCTCCGTCGTGAGTTCTTGGCCTGGGAGCGTGTCGAAGGCGTACGCGGCCGCGACGACGAGGCATGCTGCTCTTGGGACCATTATTTATGCCGCGTCGATGGCGTGCTTGCCCTGCAGGCCAGCAATCACTGCTTCTACGCGTCGCACGATGCCGCAGCTACAGCAGCGCGATCAGTTATTGCCCGTCACGCAATGCGTGCCGGTTTTGCGCGAGTATACGAGGCTATTCCCGCAAAGGCCGCGGCGCAGACAGCTAGCGGCATGTAACACACTAGCAAGAAGCACTGCCCGGGCTCTGACAGCCTCGAGCTGCCGCTCTGAAGTAAGGGCAGGCTTAGGAGTAAGCCATCGGTACCCTATCGCTGCGTGCAAGGCGCGCTGGACGAATTTGCCGCCCTACGGAGCGCTTGGACCGCAGAGCACCTGGATCCTCTGTTGAGAGCACCAGTTGCGCCTGCGCTAGAACCATGGCCTGGACATTCGTTCTACTCGCAACAAGCGCCTCAGCACTCAGCGCGAACAAACCCCCGTCAATCTTGGCGATCGGCGAGACGCTCTACGACTCGCTGCCGCACGGCGTCTTTCTGGGAGGCGCGCCGTTAAATGTTGCTGTGCACGCGGCTCAATTAGGTGCCCACGCGGCCTACGCGTCGGCCGTTGGGGATGATGCCTTGGGACGGGACGCCAAACGGCGCCTAGAAGCGTTGAGTGTGGATTGCGAACTCGTGCAAACAAGGCCCGGTCTAGAAACAGGATTCGTGAGCTGTGTCCTCGATGAAAACGGCGACGCGACGTACGACATCGCCTACCCCGCGGCCTGGGACAGTGTTCATGCGGAGCCTTCTTTGCTGACGGCGGCGCGGTCCTTCGACTGCCTCGTTCATGGGTCCTTGGCGTTGCGAGGCGAGGAGACGGCTTCTACTTTGAGAAAGCTCGCGGCCGACGCGACGAGAAGGGTCTTCGACATCAATGTGCGGCCCCTGCCCGACGGGATTGAGGTGCGCGACCTCGTCGAACCGCTATTGCAGGGTTGTTATGTGGTCAAAATGAACGAGGACGAATTGCAATTGGTGCAGGCGTGGTTCGACCTGAAACCGGCGACGCTCGAGAAGTCATTACTTGAGTTAAATGAGGTCGTGGGGGCCGATCATCTCGTCGTGACGCGCGCGGAGCGGGGCGCGGCGCTGGTTGACGCGTCGGGTGCGTACTGCGAGAGCCCCGGGTTCGTGGTGGACGTCGTGGACACCGTCGGCTCGGGGGACTCGTTCACTGCTAGATTGGTCTACGGGCTGTTGAGCGGCGAGGCTGCTTCTGACGCGCTCGGCGCCGCGACCAGGCTCGGGTCCTGGGTCGCGTCGCAGGCCGGGGCGACGCCGCGACACGAGTCGTTGGGGTAACACTAGATCACACACCACTACTTAAGAAAAGCTCTCGGAAATCGCCGACGAGTCGTCCCCCTCCGCCTCGGGCGCCGACGGCAGAGAAGACCGCCGCAACATACATTGAGCGTGCTGCGCCAACGCCACGCCCAACATCATCTCCATTCCCTCCGACTCCTCGCGCAAGGACTTCAGCGCCGCCCGCATCAAGGCCAGGCGCCGCGAGTCGCCTAAATCATTTCCCTTGGCTTCGACGGCATCCCTCTTTTCGTTCGCCTCCTCGACGACAACACCTAGTTGGTCCGTCTTCGTCGCGACGCTCTTCTCGAGATCGTCTCGTTGTTGCTCGATCTCCGCCAATGTCGATCGTAACTGCATGAGCTGGTCCTTTTTTTCGGAGTGGCGCTGATCAAGGACGCCCTCGCCTCGTCTAAGCTCCTCACACGCTCGTGAAGCGTCCTGAGCGACGACCTTCGTATATGCATAGACCTGGTCCATGGCCTGCCTCTTCTCTACGTTCGCCTTCGTGAGCAGCACCCTCCTCCTCCAGCTATCCTTCGCTACTGTTTTACTTGCGAGTCGAGGCCCGACCCTCTCCAGTTCCACTTTCCAGTCATTGACCGACGTCCGCGCCTGTAAGATGGCCCGGTCCTCATTCTCGTCGACCTCGCAGAACTTGGAATCCTCGGCGACGACGTAGTCCTCCTCGAGCAGGTCGTCCTCGACGTACGAGCCGCAGTCCTCCTGGATACCATCCTCGTCACTTTCGTCGTTGGCGTCTTCCACCTTGTCGACCTGGGAGTAGTCCGGCGGCTCTATTTTAATTGATTCGATCGCTTTTCTTGATAGAAAGTCGAGCACTTGAGTTGTCGATGCGCCATGACCCTTGGCCAGATCCGGCGGTCTCGCTTGGCCGGTGAATCCGACGGCGTGACACCTATTTAGTACCTCAGTCGCTTGCTGCGACGGCGCGGCCTCGCCCACTTCCCTCGCGTCGCCACCCACCAGACTAATCAGGAACAAACACGCCGAGCAGCAGTCCGCCCACTGGACGACCGGGGGAAGGTTGACCCCCGCGCCACTCAACGCGAAGTGCGTCCTTAGTAATGGAGGCTCGTGGTTTTCTCTCCTTTTAGAAGCGTAGCCGAGCACATATAACCTCTCAACAATGCTCTCGGAGGCGCCCAGCACCTCGTGGAAGGGCTGGTCCTCCTGGAGACGGCGCCGCCTCCGGTTCCCTTCCGACGCGGCCTTGGCCACGTCGTCGTCGTCGTCGATGGCCGCCGCGCGCGCGCGGCCGGCAGACAGGGGCCGCCGGCCGCCCGACGTCTGGGGGCGCTCCTCCTCCACAAAATCGTGCGTCGCCGGGGGCGTCGCCGCGGGCCGTCGACTCCCAGCGGACGACGGTGGTCGCTCGTCTGGCGGGCTCGTCCGCCGCCGCCCCGAGCTCGTGCCCGGTCTAGCGTCGGCCCAGTCGTCGTCGCGTCGCGCACCGGCGGACGGCGGCCGCGCCGCGTCCGGCCTTCGGCCGCCGCTCGTGCCGGGCCGGGCGTCGGCGAAGCCGTCGCCCGACGCCGGCCGGTCCGGCCGCGACCGCCCGCCGCGCGTGCTCGGCCGCTCCGCCTCGCCCGACCGTGGCCGCTCCGCTTGCCCGGGCCAGCCGTCGGCCAGCGTCGCCTCCTTGGACTCGTCCCGATAGTTCCCGGGGTACTTCGCCTCCTCCGCGTGCCGCTTGGCGTCCGCCCGCGCCGCCGCCGCCGCGGACATGGTCTCCCGCCGCATCTTATTTGCTATTGATGTGACGTGGGCGACGTCCGGGCGGTCCTTCGCGTCCACACTCAACATACTGACACAGAGCTCCCGTAGAGTACTAGAGTAGTGTTCAGGGGGTGGCGCGTAGTCGCCCTTGCTGATCTTCTGGAATAAGGAGTACAGATCCAAGCCTTCGGCCTTGAACGGCGACTTCAGCACGGCCAACTCGTACAGGACACAGCCCAGACTCCAGACATCGCTCTTCCAGTCGTAGCCATCTCCCCTCAGCACTTCGGGGGACATGTACAGCGGCGTCCCGACCTTCGAGTGGGCCTCGAAGGTGTGCTCGGACATCATCCTCCCTAGCCCTAAATCGCCGACCTTGACCGTGCCGTCGAGCGTCAGGAAGACGTTCGCCGGTTTGAGGTCCCGGTGCAGGATGCGCCGCGAGTGCATGTGCGTGATCGCGTCGCAGATCTGCGAGAAGTACTTCCAGATGACCCTTTCTTCAAACGGTTTTCCCCGTTCATTGGCCTTTCTCACTTGCCTCTTCAAATCGCCGGCCGCCGCCCACTCGAAGACGATGATCAACTCGTCGCCATCTATCGAGCTGTCGAGGTACTGCACGATGTTGTCGTGCTGCAGCGATTGTAACAATCTAACTTCCTTGAGGCACTTTTCGCGCGCCTTGTCGTCCATGCTGTCCACCGAAATCTTCTTGACGGCGACGATGCTATCGTCCGACAGGCGTTTGGCCCGGTGCACGACCGCGAACTTGCCCTTGCCGATCGGTTTTATCAGTTCATACTTGTTGTCCATGATCGTCTGGGGCTGGGGGGCTGGCTCGGCCATGGCTGGCTGCCCTCCTCGGTGAGCGCCGCCCGGCTGCCCGCTTGTGTTCGTTGCGAGCCGCTGCTCGTGTTCTACGTGTGCGGCATGCTAGCCTTCATCGCGCGCGCTCTGGCGTCGTCTGGCGTCTGGCAAACCAAAATCACTGTGCACCTGATTTGAGATGTTTAGCGGCGCGCGAGGCCTCGCGGTCTGCGGGCGATACTCGTGATCGTAAGTATGCGTCCATCAGACTCGCTGGGATTTGCTCCAAAAACTCTAGAGCTCGAATCTAGCGTGTCGCCTCGAGCTCATCAGCTGCTCGACGCGTGACGCAGCGCATCGATCGTGCATCGCCGGGTATCGATAGCGCATCGCACCGGCTGGTACTGCTCGGCGGCGTCGCAGATCGGAAACCGCTGGCATCTATATTGCGCAAATCACTGCAGTGGCCTCACGCAGCTGACGCCGTCGGCGCGCAGACAGCATCACAACGATGCTCCGAACAGCCGGCCGCATTATAACAAGACGCGTCGCGCCGGCCACGGGCGCCACTCTGGCCGTAGGCTCCGCGGCCTTTTACGCGAGCGACCCCAAAACCGCGTCTAGAACGTATGTTTTGTTGACGGAGATGGCGCCCGTGATTCTAGCGTATCGGTTCGTCGAGAAGAAGCAACAAATACGGCGATATCTAAACCACGAGAACCCGCGACTGGAAGATGCCGAGTGGGAGTCACTACATAACAAGTACGCCAAAAGTACGGTAGATACGATGCGGCGCATGTTAGGATCGTATGTCAAACTAGGACAGTTTTTGGCGTTGCGGCCGGACATTGTCCCACAAGTCTGGACCGATGAGTTACGAACGCTGGAATCTGCCGTGCCCGCGCAAAGTACGGAATTAGTCCACGAGACCATACAAAGAGCCTACGGGAAGAATGTGAGCGAAGTTTTCGCGACCTTTGACGACAAACCCGTCGGGAGCGCGTCCATCGGCCAGGTCCACAAAGCTACATTAAAAGACGGCACTCGCGTGGCAGTAAAGGTCCAGTACGGTGCCGGCAACGAACAAGTGATGAGGAATGACATCAAACACGGCAAGGAGCTGTTTAAGTGGCTCGCTCCCGAACAAGTCGCCGTCCTCGACGAGGTCGAGGCGCAGTTCGCGACCGAGTTCGACTACCGCCGGGAGGCGTCCCATTTGTCAGCAGTCAGAAATAATCTACGAAAGGCGGGTTTCCTGGGCAGTTGGTGGCGGAGAGGTGTCGTCGATATTCCAGAACCGATCAGCGAGATGTGCACGAAGGAAGTGCTGGTGATGAAATTTCTCGAGGGCGACAATTTGGTCGACGGCATCCGAGCACTCGGCGAGCGCGCGGCTCGTAGGCAAGGCCTCACGTTAGATGACTTGAAAAGAGATATGTTGATAAATTTTGAGCGCGAGGGCTACCCGGAGCCGTACAGTACTGTGTGGAAATCAAATTTCGGGCGCCCACGCCATCGACGCGATGTCGTCCCCGTAACTGCATCTGCTCGATGGCGTGGGGATTCTACGCCATCGACGCGACGTTGACCACGTAACTGCGGCAGCTCTATGGCGTGAGAACTCAACTGGTTGATTCCCACACAGGTACAGTGGGCCGTCCCCGTTCGTCATCGAGGCGTACCGCTACGCCGATCGCGTGAAGTGCTCGCTCGTGAACGTGGGCGTGCTTTTACGAAGAAGAGTGTTAGGTCACGACGTGGCGTACGCGGAACCGTTGCTGACGGATTTTAACCCCGCGCGCGTCATGTCGACGTTGTGTCGGGTGCACGGCCACGAGCTGTTGAAGGATGGTTTGTTTAATGGAGATCCTCATGCTGGTAACTTCCTACTGTTACGAGATGGGCGCATAGGCTGCATCGACTACGGCCAGGTGAAGAAGCTCACGACGGAAGAGCGCCACTGGCTCTGCAAAGTTTATTTGGCGTTGCGCGACGACGACGCGGATCGATTAAGAGCACTAGCGAAGGAGATCGGCATGCGAACGAGGTACAACCTCGACTACACGCGGCAAAAAATGCTCACTTTCGCGCTCGATAGAGATGGAAGGGACGTCACTGACGGCCTGAATTTCCAGCAGTTCCTCGACAAGATGTTCGCGGCCGACCCGTGGGATGAAGTCGTGCCGGTGGTCATCATGCCTTCTCGCTTGTGCATGTTTCTGCGAGGTATTGGATTGATGATGGACCACCCTTTATCATTGGTGAAGGAGTTCGCGCCGATCGCGGAAAGGGTGCTGCGCGAGGAGGGCGTCGATTTTTAGTGTATGTTAACTTAGATTACTTTCCCTTCCCCGCTCCTACCGGCTTCCTCGTCCGCGGCGTCGGCCGCGCTCATCGTGTCCTTGTCGTCGGATTTGTTCGGCGCGTCCGCCGGCACGGCCGAGGGCGACACGATGATGCGAAACGAATTGTGCGGCGCGCCGTCCTTCTTCGCGTAGACGCACGCCTCGAGGCGATCCCCGAAGCCCATCTGCGACAACGGCTCGACGACCTCCTGATCTAAGAAAGTAGCAGGGTCTGAATTGAAATCGGGCAACAAACAAAGAATACCACTATCTTCTTTTTCATCTTTAAATAGTTCAGCCAAAGCGGGCCACACCGTCTCCGACACTGCCACTTCATCAGAACCGCCACAAACTCTCGAGTGGGAAATGGCCAGCATCTTCCGGCCCTCTTCGATGAAGTCGTCAAATTCATCGCCGAGCGGCGCCGCTTCATCGGTGTAGTCGGCCATCATGGACTTCTTCATCAACTCGGTGTGCATGTAGTCGACGAGCGCGGAAATCTTCTTCTGGTCGTCGAGCGAGTTGTCCGGCAACGCGTCGCCAGCGTAACTCTTGAGCGCGCCGTCCGTCACACCGTCGTAGAACAGCTTGGCGGCGCTCCGGTCGGCCAGGAAGCTGTCGAGGGAGGCCTGCAGCCTGGTCCGCGGCCTCGCCGGCGTGGCGCGCGGCACGAGCGCGACGGCGCCGCCGATGACCAGTAATGCGGTTGGTCGTCGCATTTTGACGAGCAATGCTGGACGTATTGCGCGCCAGCACCCAGCCTTGCCAGCTTGCGTTTTTGGGAGCGCCAGTTGACTCGTCTCTTTTCGAGGCTAAACGTCTTCGAGAGACAAAACCATTCCTCTATTCGTATGAAACTCTAAATTTTTTAAAGCTAGTGTCTTAAGCTAGAGTTTCAAGCCTTCCACATCGACTCAAAAGCAGCTTGCCCGCCGCTCTCGCACGCCTGGTTACGCACTCCACGAGCTATCGATTGGAGCCATGCGCAGCGCTGCGACGACGCCGCACGATTCCACTCGTCCTGGCAGGAGCTCCATGTTGCCCAGCCTGCTGCTCCTCGCGACGACGAGCGCCCTCGTCCTGCCGCCACGAGCAGCACCGACGCACACAAAACTCCGAGCAGCGGTCCTCGACCCCTTGAATGCGGAGGACCTCGGGGATAGTGCCACGGTCCCGGAGCTCGCCGAGGCCGTCGCGCACAAGGGCGCCGCGGACGTCACCGCGTTATCCTTACTGGAAGAGATCCGGGGCCTGAAGTTCTTTTCGCTCTACTCCATTGATCTACTCGCAAATTGCGCGTATTTGGGCGGGGCGCCCGAAGAGTGCGAATTCGACGCATGTGAGGTCCTACCGGTCGACCCCGTGCCTCTGCACCTCATGGAGCGCGACCGGAAGGAGCGGGGTTTCGAATTGGATGCCTGGGCGCGCTTCGACCTGCCTTCTGAAGATTATTATGATTTGGAGGAGTATCCCGAGGGCTATACTGGTTATGATGGGAGTAGCGTGTGGAAGTTTTTGTACGAGAACCTAACCTTCGGCAAGGAAGCGATCGAGGAAGAAAACGACCCGAACGGCTGGCACAACGTCTTCGACAGAGCTGTCAGTGGGTTGCATGCGTCGATCGCGTGCCACGTCGTCGACGACTACTCGGGTCCGCGGGCCAGTGTCTGACGCGTCACCGCGACCGCCCGCGCTCCACGCCATCGCCGCAACCCATCCCCGCGCAGACGACGACGACGAGTGCGCCGCGGAATACAAGAGGCGTATTGCTTGCGATCCGGAACGACTGTCGAACCTGCGCTTCGCCTTCGCGATCGTATTAGCTGGAGTGAGGGAGTCGAAACAGGCGATGCAAAAAACCCGTTTTGACGAGGATGCGAAGATCGACGCGTCGACGCGGGAACTCGTCCAGGGCTTGTTTGACGACCACTCCTTCATGGACGGCGAGAACATCAAGCGGGTCGCGCCGTTACTGCGAGCCGCGGCAGCCCAAGCGTCGGAGTGCTCCGTGTTGACCAATGAGGACGACGACGAGTGGCTCGAGGAGACGGGCGTCTGGCAGGTGCGGCAGCGCTCTCGAGCGGTATTGCGCCTCTTCGACTGCGTGCAGTGCGGCGCGTGCCGCATCCACGGCAAGGTGGCTTGGTTCGGGGTCGCGACGGCTCTGAAACTCATCTACTCGGACGCGTCGACGCGGCCACTCTGTCGGGTGGAAGTGGCGGCTCTGTTGACGACTCTCGCAAAGCTAGCAACAGCGGTACGCTTCGCGGAGGAGATGGAGGAGATATGTTGCGAGCAGGCGGCGGCGTAAGTGTTATTATGGTAGTTGTTTCCCGGTCGCCGCGACGGCGCGAGGGTGACGCCATCGCCGCGACAGCGCGTCGACTGACTGACTACTAGCCGACGCGACTCTCGGAGGTAGTTCTCTCTTACGGTCCTAGCTTCCAGCAGGCTCAACAACAGGCCAACGTGACCGGCATGGGGCTCGGCGACGATGGCTTCGTGGTCGACTCATCGCAGGCCGAGCGCCTGCCTCAACAGAGGCACGATGTCGCGCTCCTCGCAGGTCTCGACGACTTTGGCGGACGGCTGCATCTGTAAAACCTTGGCGCGGTAGTCGTCGAGGGACCATCCAGCTGTCTCAGCGTTGCCGCCGGGGATCGGCTTGCGTGCGGCGCTCCACCGACACGCCCCGGGCGCGAAAAACACAGCGTCGTACTTTTTTGAGGACCCGAGCAGCTCGAAGAACGCATCGTCCTGCGTCGCCGCCTCGATGGTCACGCCTCCCAACAAAGGCGGCAGCATCTGGCCCGCGCGTTCGGCCATGACGGGGTCGCAGCCGCGCACGAGGATCGTCTTCGAGGACGCGTCGTCGGCGTCAGTGCAGGTCGCCCCCTCGCCGATGTCGGCCATCATGCGGTCGCGCGCGGAGTTGCGCGCTTGTTCCGCTTGTGTGAGGGCCGCGTCGGCGGCGGCTTGCCCAGGGTCAGCCATGGCTCGCACAGACAGACGGGACGATGTGATCGATGCCGCCGCGAGCAGGAGGAGCATGCGCGGCGGGCGTAGCTGCCTCGATGCGTTCGACTGGCGGCAAGTCGGGCTGCCCGAGTCGTTGCTTGGCAGCACAGCGCCGGCTCCCCGTGAATGCTAGTATGTCTCGCAATGTTAGCATTATATGCTCTCCAGCGCAGCAGCGCTTCTCCCTGATTTTTCCACGCTCAGCGCCCCGTTGTGCACCGCATCGCAGGCAGAGGACTCAATCCTCTCGCTCTATCGCTCGGGCACGCTTGGAACGAAGTTAAATCGTCGCCACGCGAGCAATCACCACAACAGCGCAGCGCACTGAGTTGGTTCGAACGCCGCGAGGGTCGAACTCCGTGCTGCCGCAGTCTCGCAGGGGTTACTTTACTCCGTCGCGGACGCACCTATACCAACGCGCCACCATCCTCGCGCTGCTCGCGGTCCGAGCCGCTGCCTGGCGCCCAACACCTGTCAGGACACAGATAAGAATGGTCGAAGGCCACTCCGTCCACCGCGTGGCGGCGCGCCACCGCCAAAAACTCGTCGGCAAAAAGTTCGCGTGCACGTCCCCGAACGGCCGGTTCACAGAAGGAGCTGCCGCCATCAGCAACAAGCCCTTCCGCGCGATCGAGGCCGTCGGCAAGAACCTCTTCGCATGGTTCGGCAGCGGCGGCGCCGACGACGTCTGCGTGCACGTCCACTTTGGCATGGCGGGCAACTGGGCGGTCTTCGAGAGCGACGCCAACGGCAACGTGCACGAGCCGGCGACGACGGCGACGACAAGACTCAGGATGGAAGGCGGCGGCGTCGTTTCCCACCTAAGTGCGATGACCGTGAAGCACGGCTCGCGCGCGGGGCTCTACGAGCCGAAGCGCGCGACGCTCGGCGAAGATCCGCTGCGCGAGGACGCCGACGTGCGCCTCCGAGTCAGAAGAGTCAAGTTCCTTTGTTTCGCCCGCGCGTGTGCCCCCGACGACGTCTCACACAGGTGGAGCGGCTCTGGCGCAAGGTCTCGAAGTCCAAGAAAAGCATCGGCGCCCTCATCATGGACCAGTCGTGCTTCTGTGGCCCGGGCAACATCTATCGCGCGGAGATTCTGTTCAAAGCTCGTATCCACCCCGACCAGCTGGGCAAGGACCTCTCGCGCGCCGAGTTCGACAAGGTGTGGCGCCACAGCGTGGAGCTGTTGCAGCGCGGCTTTCGGGAGGGCTCCATCCTCACGGTTGATCCTGCGGATGACGCGCGGTACGGCCCCGACCTCCGCCGCTACGTCTACAACAAGTCCCGTTGCCCCATTTGTCGCGGTCCCGTGATGTCGTGGGACATCCAGACGCGGACGGCCTACGCTTGCCTCGCCTGCCAGCCGCTGCGCACGGTCCAGGAGGCGCCACCGTCGCCGAAGAAGTCTAAGAAGCGCCCCGCCGCGTCGACGCCCACCAAGGCCAAGAAGGCGAAGCCGACGCCGGTCAAGCGCTTCCGCTCGCACTGTGTGGAGGACGCCGCCAGCGACATGTCCCCCGAGATGCTGACGGTCAAGGAGCTCAAGGCGAAGCTCAAGGCGCACGGAGCGCCCACGGACGGGCTCAAGTCGGTGCTCGTGGCGCGGCTGACGGCCCTGGTGGAGCCGACGATGCGCTCGGCCGAGGACGCGGCGGCCGACCGCGCGCGGGCGGGCGAGTCTCGCGCGGTCGAGCACGTCGCCGACCTCCACCCGACGCAAGCCGTGCGCGCGGCGCGGAAGGCGCGCGCGCGCAAGTGATGTGGGCCGCGCGCTGGTCATAACCTGGAGGTATTCATGCATAAAAATTCTTGCGAAACCTCGCGCTTAGGTAACCTACGCGTATATCTGAAACCTGCGCTTGCTTGCGCGCCCTAGCGGCCTGTAAGACACTAGGGATCCCTACCCAGAAGGAGATCACACGGAAGGGCAGCCATTTAGGCTGCCTCCGCGTGTGAGAGATGAGCAATAGACCACCCACTGACTTCTGCGTGGGCCTGGTGATCGGTCCCGCCGGCGGCGCGCGCAACACGTACCTGAAGGAAATGTTTGAGTACAAGTGGCGCCGGCCGCACAACTGGGGCGCCGACGAGCCCGTCATTTCCGCGCTGGCGCGATTAGAACGGGGCGCGGCGGACGAGGAGGAGAAGGCGGTCCGGGCCACGCGGCGCCTCGCGGCCTGCGGTCTGAGCTCCGTACCGAGTTGGATGAGACCGTATGACTGCCTGTCCAACGGCGAGGCCGCCCGCGCGGACGTCGCCGCAGCAATCGCAACACACGAGAGCAATAAAAATCGGTTCTGCGTGGTGAACGACTTCGCCTGCGTCGTGAATCGCGACGCCGCCATGAGCATGGCCTGCGCAATCGGCAAATATGCGCGACGGGAGCGCCTGACGGGACTCGTCCTGGCCACGGCGCATGAGGACTGCTGCGCGTATCTCCAGCCGGACTGGATACTGGATAGTGCGACGGGAGCAATGACGCGGCGGCCCGGCCCGGCGCGGAGCCCCGTGGTCACCTGGGAGTGCGACTGGAGCGGCTGCCCGATGAGCACGAACTGGAAGACGCCGCCGCCGGCCGAACGGCGCGGGACGCGCAACACCGACCTCGTGCGCGAGATCTCGAACACCTACGACGTCAGCCCCGAGGCCATCGAGAGGATCGTCCTCGGCGACGGCGCGCTGCCCGACGCGGTCGCGACGAATGTGACGATGGGCCGCGTCGCAGAACTCGCGAGCCAGGCGTTTGACTTCGTGGCGTGCAGTGTCATCAGAGAGGTTGCCTTCAGCTACCGATGCGGTCGACACTCACCGCTCGATAACGACACAGGACTTCTATGGTGAATCGACGTTCGTGCCGCCCGACTTCCCGCGAAAGAGCCTCGCCCAGGACTGGGATATCGGAGTCGTCCATGGCCCGAGCGGCTCCGGCAAGACGACGGTGCTCCGGCAGCTGTTCGGCGGCGCCGAGGGTAAGGTCGCCACGGCCGCGCCGGATTGGAACACTACGCACGTCGTTTCAGCGGCGTTCAAGAAAAAGTTCGGCGCGGGCGACGCCTCCGCACGCCTCGACGCGTGCGCACTGTCGGCGGAGGAGCGCGCCATGCGGTTCTCGGAGCTCTCCGCGTGCGCCCGGGCGCGCGCTCAAGTCGCTTGGCTGTTGGCGGAAGACGCGGTGCTCGACGAGTTCACGTCTCTCGCGCCACGACCGCTGGCGTGGGACGTGGCGAGGGGAGTTTCAGGGTACGTGCGACAACACGCTTTGAAGCGCGTCGTCGTGGCCTCTGTTCACGAGGACGTCGTAGCGCACCTTCGGCCGAGCTGGCTGTTCCCGACCGCCGTCGCGACCTCGTGCTGGCACGACGATGGAAAGAAGCCCAAGCCGACGGGCGAAGTTCGCTACGGCTGCCTCGTGATGCTGAATAGCGATCGTATCGCGGCGGCCGCGCCGCCGCGCCGCAATCCCAACCTCTACGAGCCGCCCCGGGTGACGCTCCAGATGCGACGGGCGCCGTACTATCACTACGCGCCGTTCGAGAAGCACCACTACCTCTGCGGCGGCGTCCAGGACGGGGCCTGGTGCTTCGAGGTGACTTTGCACGGGCGGCCCGTCGGCTTCCACGCGGTGCAGTCCGCGTTCGGCGAAGTTGGTGCCGGCGAGGGCACGACGGGTGCGAGCCGCGAACACCGCGTCGTAATCCTGCCGGACTTCCAGGGCATCGGGCTCGGCTGGCAGATGTCCGAAGTCGTGGCGGCGAGACATGCGGAGATGGGCCGACGCTTCATGAGCATCACCATGCACCACACGTTCGGCGGGGGGCGCGACCGATCGGAGCGGTGGCGTCCCAAGCCGAAAAATCACGCCGCGGACAAGTACGAGGCCTCGCACGACACGAGCCATCGTGCGCTACAGGCGGCTGGGACGTGGGCGCCGACGCCGCGCGATCGCCTCCGGCCCAGCTATCGTCATGAATATGTTGCAGAAGGCGCCGCGCGCGAGGCTTTCCTCCGGGCCCTGTCGACGAACATCCCGAAGCACAAGTGTAAAGGAGAAGGCTGCTCGCACTGCTGGAGCAACCGCGACATGGTGTGCCGCCGCATCAAGTGCCTGGACTCGAAGGGGAAAAAGCTGCCCAAAAAGGACCTGGAGGGCACGCCCTGGGGCACCCCGCCCGCGCGGCCGCTGGGCGTGGCGGCGCCGCCGACGGTCGACGTGTCCAAGCGCCGCGAATCACCGGCGCTGACGAAACGGCTCGAGAAGGTCGAGGTCGTCGGCGGGCGCGGGCCCAAGCGCCAGGCGGCCCAGCCGAAGGGGTCCACGAAGGCGAAGAAGGTCGCGGAAAAGGCGCGGGCGCGCGACACGGGAGGTCGCGACTGGGCCTATGACAGGCGGAAGAAAGCCTGGATCGTGTGCGCGGCGGACGCGGCTGATTTCACCCTAGACCATGAGGCGGTCGGCGACGAGGTTCGCTGCGATGTTCATGGAGAAGCGTTGGACGGGGAGGTCCTGGGCGTCGCCGAGGGTCCGCCGTGGCGCTGCCGCATTAGATACGAGAGCGGTCTCCAGGAGGATCTAGACGAGAAGCAGTTTGGGATGGCGCGCAGGGCACACACCACGTGGCAGAACAAGCTCGCAAAAGGGGCCAAGCCGCCGCGCGCCGCGCCGAAGCGCAAGGCGCCCGCGAAGCCGGCCGCGAAGCGCCGCAAGCCGCGGTACGAGGACGACGACGACGAGGCTTTTACGGCGCCGGCGCCGGCGCGTACCGGTACCGGCGGGCGAAGGTCCGCGCGGGCCACGGCGACGAGGGGGAGCATGCGCGAGGCCTCCGACGACGAGGACTTCGAATTGGTCGATGTTGACGAACCCGCGCCCGCGCCCGCGCCGCCGCCGCCAAAACGGGCGCGGACAGCGCCCCAGCAAGAGTTCAAGAAGGGTGACCGAGTCGACGCCAAGTTCGGGTACCGGTGGTACCGGGCCACGGTCGACGAGGTGATCCGCGACGCCGCGGGAAAGATCACGAAGTACGAGATCCGCTGGCCGTCGAACGACGACTGCAACCGCATCGCGCGCGGGAACGTTCGCGCGCCCGTCGATGGGACCGAGGAGGGGTAAGACGATTCTTAGGCACGCGTGGATCACACCCTGACGAGGATGCAGGCGTCGAAGGGGACCCTAAAGTGTGCTTCGATGTTGTACGCGCGATCATCCTCGTCAAGGCCTTCAACTGTAAATTCCTCGCCGGCGAGTTCTTCCATGTCCTCGACCCAATCGACGAATCTATCCGCCCCCGGTGCCCGCCGCTCGCAGAGCCTTCGGAACTCGTCGACATTGTCGATAATGCGTATCACGGATTGATTCGGAACGAGGTCTCCGCGCCACGCCGTCATGGGCGTACCAGCAGCAGCAACGACGCCGGAGGGACGGTCGACGGTGAGCAGCCGCACGACCTCGTTGCCTAAGCCCCGCTCACCGGCTCGCGCGACGAAGGACTTCACCTGTTCTCGAAGCTTAAACGCCTCTAGGAGCATGTCGCGGTCGGACGATGTCCCCTCCGCGCACTCGCACTCGGGAGACGGCGCCGCCGCCGCGAGGTGCTCCTTCGCAGAATCGAGGCCGCCGGGCAGTTCCCCGACGAGCTTGAGGCGCGCCGACGCGAGGTGCCAGGCAGCGGCTGCGTTGCCGTCTACTAGGCCGTTCTCAATCGCGGAAGCGACTAGATTACGGCCGTCGGTATGGTCCGCCAGACGCGTGCCCATTCGTTGATTCGTGAGCGGCGACGACTTTTTCTGGCGCAGCCAACGCTCGATGTGTGCCCGCTCGTAGCACTTGCCGTCTTCCGCGATGACCGGCCGCACCACGAGGCTTTGAGAGATTGGACAGGTCACCGATGCGAGGACGGCCTCCGCGAACGTGCCGTTCGTGCCGTTCGCCGCGCGGGGGCGCTTCTTGCCTCGCCGCTCGCCCCCCGTCTTAGCCTCGCGCCGCGGCGCGGGCGCGGGCGCCGGCGGCATCGGTGGCGCGGCAGGCATCGCAGGCACCGGCGGAAGAGCCACCCGCTGGGCGGCCTCGCGTGCCCATTGAGCAGCTCCACCGAGCCCGTTCTCGAGTCGCAGCTCCACCGTCCGCGCCACATTGAGCAGGTCGTCGTCGTTCCTGTCGCCCCGGGGGTAGATATTCATGTTCAGCGAGACGCGGAGGTCCTCGATCGGCCGCGTGTTGTGCGTCGCATCGACGAGCCTTACCTCGATGCACGTCGCGTCCGTCTCCTCGAGGCCCACAGCCACGTCGTTCCACGGTAGGAGGCTCAGGAGGTCGACCGTCGCGTTGGCCGGGTCCGAGCCCTTGACCCACCGCCGGACCTCGAGCTGGCAAAGGTTGAGGTCGTCGTTGGAAGTGTCCGTCGCGCTCGTCGTGAGGCACGCGGCGCAGGCGCAGCGGTGCGCGGTGTTCGCCAGGGAGTCGAAGGCCTCGGCCTCGTAGCGCACGATGCCGAAATCGCCGCTCCGCAGGTCGCGCGCGGCCTCGAGGAAGGCGTCGCGCGGCGCCGGGTCCCACCGGGAGAGCGGCAGCTCCCGGGAGAGGTCGCGGGGGCGCATCGCCTGCAGGCGCCGGAGGTCGCCGCCCGCCGCCGCGCGGACCGCGGCCCGCACCTCCGCGTTGCCGTCGCCGCCGACGTGCGCCTCGAGCCAGTCGTCGAGGGTGATCTCGTCCGTGCCGGCCTCCCTGAACGTGATGCGCTGCGCCTGGCCCGCGACGCGCTTCAAGGTCAGGGTCGTGAAAGTCTCGATGCTTCCCGTGACACCGTCGATAACCGCAAAGCGGATGGGGCGCGTCTCGTCGGGCATGAGCCTACAAAACCACGAGGGGTCGACCTGGGCGAGGCTGTCGATCCTCTTCCAGCCCCTGGGATTGGGGTCGTTCTCGCCCTGGTGCCACCGCAGACCGTCCCGTAAGTTCTGGCGGCGCTCCTCGTCGCGCGTCACAAGGTGGCCGTCCGCGCAAATGCCGGAGAGCTGGAGCACGTCGAGGACGCTCCGGCCCGTCGGCACACACAGGAGATCGCCCTCCCGCAGGCGGCCGAGGCCCCGCGCCTCCGGATCCGCGCCCACGGCGGGCAGCTCGCCGCCCTGCGCGCCGATCAGGGCAGCCTCCCGCTTGAAGATCTCGAGGGTCCGGACCCTGGCCGGTCGTCGTACCAGTGTACGTCGCATTTTATCTGCTTTCCACGGCTGCAGCGACCACGGGACGCCGCGTTGGCTTTTTTTGTCTCGGATCTCTCGCTTGGATCTCGGCTCGAGCTAGCGTCCTGTAAGGCACTAGCAAGCAAGCCAGTCGCCGCAATCCACGCAATTAACGCTGCATTCAGCCGCTTTCGCCCATTGCACACTGCTGCAGGAGTGCTTTGGCATCCGTGGAGCACCTGCTGCGGGCTCACGTGCATAACTCATCGATTGCAAGAGATTGAAGTAGCCATGCGAGCCGCAACACGCGTCCTGCGCCGCAGCACGACACCCAAAGCACTACGACGCCACGCGGCATCAATAAAAACATTCGACGACCAGTTCGACTACCTGCGGGAGATCCTCAACAGTAGAGTCTACGACGCGGCCGTCGAGACGCCGCTCCAGCACGCCGCGAAGCTCTCGTCCATAACGAACTGCGACGCCTACGTCAAAAGGGAGGACCTCCAGCCCGTCTTCTCGTTCAAGATCCGCGGCGCCTACAACCGCATCGTCAATCTCGGAGACGTCAAAGGTGTTGTCGCTTGTTCGGCGGGTAATCATGCTCAAGGTGTGGCCAAGAGCTGTTCAATACTAAATCTTCCTGCCGTTATAGTGATGCCTTTGGCAACACCTAGAATAAAAGTGGATGCCGTGGGTAGACACGGTGGTTCGAACGTCGAAGTGCGACTCCATGGCAATACCTACGACGAGGCCGCGGCGGAGGCCAAACGGCTCGTAGATGAGGAAGGATTGACCTTAGTTCATCCGTTCGACGACCCTCTCGTTATCGCAGGACAAGGGTCCGTCGGTGCTGAAATATTAAGGCAGAGAAATGGCAGAAGGTTGGATGCGATCTTCTGCTGCTGTGGGGGTGGCGGGTTGCTGGCCGGCGTCGCGGCCTACGTGAAGCAGGTAAGACCGGACGTGAAGGTGTACGGGGTGGAAGCCGAGGACGCGGCCGGCATGACGGCTTCGCTCGAAGCGGGCAAGCCCGTCGTGTTGGACCATGTTGGTCTATTTGCGGACGGTGCCGCGGTCAAAGCCATCGGCCAGGAGACCTTTAAACTGTGCGATCGGTACGTGGACGGCATGATCACCGTCGACAACGACGAGATCTGCGCGCACGCGGCGTCCTTGCATCGTCTGGCGTGGCGCGTCGATGGCGTCTTAGCTCGACGCGTCGCTTCGATGGCACCGCTCGTCGATGGCGTCTTAGCTCGACGCGTCGCGTCGATGGCGTCGAGGGCGCGCGCGATCGTCCCGACGCCGTCGCCGCGACACCCAGTGACACGCAGGCGCCGCGATCAAGCAGGGCTTCGAGGACACGAGATGTGTGTTAGAACCCGCAGGAGCACTGGCCTTGGCGGGCCTGAAGAAGCACGCCTCGTCACAGAGTGGAGACGACGTTCCTACCTATGTAGCGGTCGCGTCCGGCGCGAACATGGACTTTGACCGGTTGCGCTTCGTGAGCGAGCGAGCGGACACGAGCGAGGTGCGACTAGCTGTCAAGGTGCCCGAGGAGCCGGGCGCGTTCCGGGCGTTTTACGAACAGATTTATCCGTGCAACGTGACCGAATTTTCGTACAGATTCTACAAGTCGAACCGGCCGGCGGACATTATCATTGCGTTTCAACCTAGGACGTCGACATATATGGAGCGGCTCGAGAAGGGCGGGTATGCACCGAGAAACGTCACGGACGACGATTTGGTGTCCTCGCACTTACGACATGTCGCTGGTGGTCGAAGTGCGGATGTGGGTAGTGAGCGCTTGTTCCGCTTCGAGTTCCCGGAGGCGCCGGGTGCTCTCAGAAAGTTCCTGTCGTACTTCGAGGACTCGTTCTTCAACGTCTCGCTGTTTCATTATAGAAACTACGGCCACGACTTCGGGCGGGTCTTGGTGGGCTTGCAGGCCTCCCAAAGCAAGGAGGACGATCAGAAATTAGACGCCTTCCTGGACGCGCTGGGGTACCGGTACGCGGAGGAGACGAGCAACGCGACGTACAAGCAGTTCATGACCGACGAGGGGTAGCGTAAGTGTAGTAGCTTTATCTTGGTCTCCGGCGTCGCGACGTGCGGCGGCGGCGTAGAGCGTCCCGCTGCTACGCCTCGTAGATCCTCTTTTGCGCGTCGCCCCTGTGGGCGTGACTAGTATTTGATCGAACTTAGTACGCGCAAGTACCCTGCCCGAAGGGACTCACGGCATGCCAGCTAATAGTTGAACTCGTGGTGGACCTCCTTCTCGAAGCCGAGGAAGCAGTGGCCCCTCGCCGCCTCCGCCTTGAGCATCCTAATGGTCTCATCGAAGGGCCGCGGCGTCCGGTCGGCGAACGGCTTTTTGAGCTCGTCCTCGTCCCAGAAACAGAGGAGGCGCGCCTGGTACCAGTCCTCGTGCTCCTTGGACACTTCGGACAGCCGCGCGGAACCCTTAATGTTCCTGTTGGCGTAAAGGTCCGCGTACTGGAGGTTGGAGGGATGGCACAGCTCCCGGATGACCACGTTTGGGCGGCCGTTTGCGTCGAAGGCCGGTCGTAGCCCTCGCCGCGCGTAGTCCGCGCGGATAACGCTTTTCGGTATAATGTGGTCGTAGCTAAATTTGTGATCGGCGTCGGCCTGTCGGCGCTTGAAGACCTCCTCGAGCGTGAGGCGGCCGTGGGGCCTCGGCATGGAGGCCAGCATGATTTCGTTAATCTGCTTGGGCGTGTAGTCCGGGCAGATGTCGTCCGTGGCGATGCCAAAGTAAGTCGTCCAGCCATTTGTAACGCCACGCGCCGGGTCATTGCGGACACTTCCTACGCCCGACGAACGCATCACGCTCATTAAGAGCGCGCCCGCGATGGAGCTTCCGTGCGACGGGTCGTTCGGATAGTTCTGGCACGGACACTTATAGACGTCTCGGCCAGTCTTCGGGCAGTAGCGCCTAGAACGAGTAAAGGGTTGGCCGGCTCGCGACCGACCAGTGCCCGCCGAGACCACCTCTTGGCCGGCTCGAGACAGACGATCGCCAACCGTCCGTGCTCCGAACTTCTTGTTGGCGCCACCACCACCACGTCGACCTCGCCGGTAACGCGCTATGAGATCCGCCTCGGCCTTCTCCGCAGCCTTGCGCACGCTAGCGGCCCGCCTCGGCCGCGGCGTCCGTCGAGAGTCCCAGACGACGTCGCCCAGGTCGTCGCACGGCATCGCCGACTACCGCTTCGAGAGTTGGTTCGACCAACGCGAGATCGTGCGGATGAAGCTCGCGATCGTCGACCTCATCGAAGCGGTCCATCGCGGCCGGACAGACGCGCCCGTAGACGTCTCTGCGCAGGAGCTCGACGCGGCGCGGGCCAAGGCGGCCGCCTTGCATGCAGCCGCGGCGGCCGCCGCCGCGGACTTGGCGACCAAGAAGCGGCAACGGCGCGATATGCTCGATAGGCAGATCGCGCGGTTGCAAGCAGAACGGGACGCCCTGGAATCGGACGCCGACACGTGCGTTGTTTCGTGAGCCGTCGCCCTGGGGTTCGAGGACCTCACCGTGACTAGCAAGTAAAACATGGAATTAACTAGTACTATTCGACGCGTTGCGCTGCTCGTCCAGATCCGCGCAGAGCGCAGGACTGATCAGCGGCCGCGCGGGCCGATCCTTCCGTCGAAACGCGAAGGCGGCGGCCCGCGACTCGTTCCACTTTTGCTGAAACGCGGCCCGCGCGACGGCGACGTCGTGGAACGTCGAGGCACCCGTGCCGCGAGGTAGAAGCGTATCGCACGACGACAGGATGAAGTTCTCGGCCAGGGCGTCCAATAAACCAGAACGTGATCCCCGGTCCGCGACGCGCCCCCTTTGACCGACTGAGAGTATATGCGTATCCGGTCGCTCCTCTAGGTGGTGCATCAGCATCCACTTCGTTTTCTTCGACTCGTGGTCGGCGGCGATGTAAACATTGGGATGTGGGATTCCATTTAGTGCTTGTTCGAGGTGGACCTTGTACCTATGTGCAAATCGACCAGTGAGTCCCTCGCCGTCGAGCATGCGTCGCGTCGATGGCGTGCAGGGTCATGGTTCCCCAGTGGACGCGCCGCCGCCGCAGCAACAATTGATTTATGCACTACCTTGTACTTCAAGTTCTCCGTCTGTTGTTTCCCGTCGCCCGGAAGGTTATCTGCGCGTCTCAGATGCATTCCCACGTCGCACTTTATGTTTTTGTCGCCGAGTGCCTTGTGCACCCTAGATACGATCGAGGCGCGGGCGTCTCCCAACAACCAGCTCATCAATCCACCAAACTCGGCCCACGGGTTGCCCGCTTTCGGGTCGAGGCCCCACGCCCTCCGCAGGTTCTTGTTGCACGTCAACGCCCAGCCCCAATAAAAAAAGCCGTACGTGCACAGGTAGGGGTCCTCCTTGCCTGTGCGGAGTCAACCAGTGAGACCTCCACGCCATCGAGCAGATGCAGTTACCGGGATAAGCGCCTAAAAATTTGATTTCCACACAGCTCCTCGCGCCAATCCGGACCTAGTTTGTGGGTACGCAGGTGGTCCGCCGTCTTCCGATCGTCCTCTTCCCCAATAGCCCACCGTTTCAGTGGCTTAGCGTGGCGCTTGATGTCGTCTCTACACCGAGTGATCGCGGCATGCGCATGACCTGTGCATAAATCAACCAGTGAGTCGGGCGCGCCCGATAATTCTTCATCAAGTCCTTTCTCGGCGAGAACGCGGTCGCACAGCCTGAATCGAGCGGCGAGAGACCACACCGCCACGCCGTCGAGCAGGCATCGCGTCGATGGCGTGGAGGCCATGATTCAGCCGTGACGGACGCGCCGCGACAATTTGATTTATGCACTGGGTATGACTCCCGACGCCCCACTGCGCCCTCGTTTCGTTCTCCACAAATAGGTCGTTGATCGACGTCGGGTCGCAGTCGCCGTGGTTCGTGTGTCTGCCTGTGTGGAAATCAACCAGTGCGTCGGGTACTGCATCGCCACGCCATCGAGCAGGCGTCGCGTCGATGGCGTGGAGGACAACGAACGCGCCGTAAAATTTTGATTTCCACACAGGTATCTACAATCCGTGTGCGGCCAGAGCACGATGAGCGATCGCCCCGTCGCCATCGCGAGCGCGAGCGTTGACGTGACGATGTTGATGCGGTTGCCCAATCCATAGTCGTCGGCGAAGGCGATGAGGAACTTACCGTTCTCCTTGCGCTCACGCCGCTGCGCCGTCGACCAATCGCTGAGCGCCGGCCCCCAAACGCCGCCGCTGCGATCCATTCCCGCGAGGAAACGCTGCTTGAGTAGGGCGAGGTGCGCGTTGTTCACCGCTTCGCCGCCAACCATCGTCTTGGCTGCCCGGGCCGTGCCGGCCAGCAGCAGGGCGAGGCTTAGCTGCATAGGAGATGCATTGCTAGCATGCCCATAATTGGGCTGCCTCTACGACCTGCCGCTGGCTACCGCACGTAGAGCAGGAGCAATGCTGCTTAAGGGAAGTACGTTACGGTCCTCAAAGCCACCCAAAGCCACCGATGCGCCTCAGACAGCACGCGCAACCCAAAAAATTGCGGGCGTCAGGGCGGGTTTTGCCAGGTCGCGTCGAACAACAACAGTACTAACTACACATTTATGTCAAAGAAGAAGCGTGCGCCCGGATCGCCGCGAGCGCCTGCGGCAGGGCCGGGAAGACTGCCGCTACGGATGCGCCCTCGCGGAGCAGGCCGCCCGGCGCGCCGCCGTCGATCACGGCCGGCGTCGGCGCTTCTGCGAGCTCCGCTGCGCAGGCGACGCCGTGATGCGACGACGTCACGAGCACGGCGAGAATGCCGGCTCGGCACGCGGCGATCATATCAGTCCTTGCATCTCCCACCAGGACGGCGCGGTCGCGGTCGGCATCTCCCAGGGCGAGATTCAAAAGATCCGGCGCCGGCTTCAGCGCCGGTCCGTCAAGGCCCGTCGCGACAAATATGTCGTCAACAGGGACCTCCCTCCGGAGCGACGCGTGTAGCTTGTCGAGCGTCTTTGCCGACAATAGGCCTTTTTTCCTCGCGTTCTGATTCGTGACCACCACACACGCGTGCCCGTCCTCTTTGAGGGCACGAACGGCGTCTGAGACTCCTGGCAGCAATTCGAATTGTTCCGCGCGCACGACTCCCGGGCTGCCCACGTCTTTGTTGAGCACACCGTCCCGGTCCAATAACACGGTCCATGGCCGCGGCACCGCGTCTGTTTGCTCGAAGCCGCCGTAGGCATCAGTCGCATCGGCGCCGTCAGTGGTCGCATCAAAGCCACCGTAGTCGTCCTCCGCGTCGCTCGCCGTCACGCCAGTGTATTGCTCCCACTCGGAACGCCGCTCCGCCGCATCAGCAAGCGCCCATCCTCGTTCGCGCGCATTAAAACTCGACCACCCGCGCACCTCGTCGTCGGCGAGAAAACACCCGATACACACCGTTCCATCCATAAAGGACGGATTGCGCCGGCAGATGCGGTTGCAGGGAGACCTCTGCGCGGGTGCCGCCGCTGACACGCCGACGAGCAGCAGCACGCGGCGAGCAGCGTCGAGCAGCAGCGCCGCGCCGGCGAGCGCGGCGAGCAGCGCGACGACGGGATGCAGTGGCTGTCGTCGCGTCGGCGACGGGCTTCGTGCGGGCGCGGGCGGCGCCCTGCGCTTCTTGGCGGGCGTCCGCGAGGGCCGCTTCCTCTTCGCCTCGCGCGCCGCGGCCGGGAGCAGGTGCCAGGGCGTGTACCCGCTATTCTTGCGCGCCGAGCGGCGCGAGTCCGCGCGGCGGTGGGCCGGGCCCATTTACTCGTCCGGTCGCGGCTGGTTGTAGTACGCGAGCGTGCTGCTGATCGCAAAGATTACGAAACCGACGTCGAGGCTCCGCAGCACGCGAGTCTTGGGTCTCGGCACAGCTGCAAATAACGAGGCATACGCATGGATTGTGGCTGCGCTTGCGCAAGCAACGCCCCAGCTAAGTGGCCTGGAGACCTCTGGCGTACTCAAGGCTTTCTCTAGAGCATCCATGCGCTCATATGCCAGCTTTTTGGCTTGCTGTCCATGCTAGTGCCCATATGCAGCTAGCCAACAAAAATTAATCATCCCCAGATCCTGACAAACATTTAACTGCCTGACGCCTGATCGTCCAGAGCCACGCAGGACCACTTCGGGACCCGCAGCCCTCCCAAGAGACGCCACCGCTGCCCGCGGCACGCATGTGGAACAACTACTTCGAGGAGCAAAGGTCGGGCAGCCCCCGGGCGGAACCGACGAGCCCGCCGCCGCAGCACTGCCCCGGCTGCGGCCAGCGCCTCGACGTCTGCGCCTGCGCGCCGTCGCAAGACAGCTACGCCGCGCCCCGCCACGAGGCCGTCAAGACCCCCGACCAGCACTACTCGGAGTCGTTGCGGGCGGACCTGCACACGAAGCCGCGGCGCGCGCCGTCGCCGGCGTCGCGTGCGCGCTTCGAGGCGGCTTCTGTCGAACTCAACAGTGAATTGAGGGGCGCGGCCGCCGCCATCGACCGCATCCGCACGCCGCCGAAGCGGCCGTCGCCCCAAGGTTCCGTGACGTCGGAGACGTCGCGACAAAAGAAAACGAGGAAGCCGCCTTTACCAAGGCGTTTGGACGGCCGCATCGTCGGCGCCCGGGCGAGCCCGGTCCGGCGGGCGCCGAGCCCGGCGCCCGTCGCGCGCGTGCCCGTACCACGGCCCGCGGCGCCCGTGCCGCTGCGACCCGTCCGGACGTGGGACCACAGCGCCTGGGCGGCGGCCGTATTAGTCGTCTTGATCACGCTGAGCCTGCACTACGCGCCGGCTTATAGGAATATCGTCGATCAATATATGGGCATTTCGCGCGAGGGCGGCAACGCGTCGGCTTTACTGTACCTCCTGCCGCTCGCGCTGCTGATTGTCTACGACGCCGCGCACAACCCGCTCCACCGCTTCTTCCCGTTTCCGGACCGATGGGCGAACTACGTGCTGCGCGTCGCGGGCGGCTACGGCATCGTCCAGGTCCTGGCCCAGGACTTGGGGCTGAAGACGGGCGCCGTCCAGCGCGACCTCGTCCAGGCGGAGGGGGTCCAGTTCCTGCTCCTGTGGGGCGGCGCCTTCGCCGTGACAGGTCATAGATCAGAGGGCCTCGTGGCGGCGCTGTTGTACTTCGTCCTCAAGCACCACGTGAGCGCCGGCGAGACGAGTAGCGTGTGCTTCGAGGGCGTCTGACGCGTACTAAGGAGCTCTTGTTGGTCCTTGGTCCTTGCGCGTCCGGGGCGTCTCCGCGGTGTTGGAACGAGGAACTTGCGACTTGGTACTTGCCGGTGCGGGACTGCTCGATTCGCAAGCGTGGTCCCGGCCAGGATAACGGTGCCGGGAGAAGCGTGCGCTCCGACCCACGCTAGTAGGTAATAAGCGAAACCGCCGCTAGTGGCCATCGTCCCAGCGCCATCGACGCGAGCGCCGAGCGGGGCAGCCCCTCAGCCGTGCGGCCCGTCCCCACGCGTAACGCGGACCGCTCGACGCCGGCGCCGCGCCGCAGAACGCGCCGCCGCGCGCCAGCCAGACCAGAGACAGGCAGCAGCCATGGACATGGAGGAGGAGCGCAACCCCTTCACGCTGCCCTCCGATGAGGAGGTCTTCAAGATGCGCGACGAGGAGAAGCGGCGGAAGAAGGAGTACCGGGAGACGCAGTCGAAGCTGAAAGTCTGGGAAAAAACGACGCGCGGGAAGTTGCCGACCGGCGCTGAAAGGCTGCGGCAGCTCATCGGGGAGGAGGCCGCGGCGAAGCCCAAGACGCGGAAGGCCAAGGTCAAGGGCGAAGGTCAACTCGCGAAACAACCGGACGCGCTGGAACGGCGCGGGGAGCGCGAGTGCATGGCCGAGTTTCTCGCGAAGAAGAAAGAAATGTTTTATACACAACTCTCACTAGATGTGAAGCGCGAGGAGATCCAGAAGCTCCAGGACAAGGCGACGCAGAAGGAGGAAGCACTTAGGCGTAGTGAGCAGAAGCTCGAGGAGGATGCCATAAGGTTCGACACGTTCCTCAAGGAAAACGACAAGCGCGCCCACGACGCCGTCAAGGAGGCCGAGGCGGCGACCAAGAAGAAGAATGATAAAGTGCAGGAGATTAAACGACTGAACCAGCAACTACAAGCCGTTTCCAGCGAGATGTCCAAACAAAGAGAAGCTTTAGATGACTGTCTTAAATACAGAGAGTTCCTCGACGGATTGACGCCGGAGGTCCACTTCGAGGAGAACAAGAAGCTGAAACGAGAAAGGCAGGAAGCGCGGCGGCAACGTAGAATCGCGAAGCGCGTCGAGGCCGAGGAGGCGCGGCGGCGAGACGACTACGAGCATGAATTAGCGGCGGCCCAAGCGGCGGCATCGTCACCTAAAAGGAAAGGCAAGAAGAATAAGGTGGCTCCGGAATCTCCCAAAGTGAAGCCTCCTGAGGATGTCGATCCATCAATGTTCGACGACGAGCCCCTTACCAGCAGTGACGAGGAGTGCCCCATGTACTTCAAACAACCAAGGCAACTACTGGACATCTTCGAGGAGCTCGAGGAGCAGAATTTGTTTCTCATCCAGAACTGCCAGGAAACCGAACGCCAGGCCGAGGAGCTCAAGCAACAATTCGCGGATACTCAGACGGAGACCGATGCGAAGGCTGCCTCACAACGGAAGCAAATTCGCGAGCTCAACAAGGCCATCGACGAGGAGGAGGCGAAGACGGAGAAACTCGAGTTGAGGATGGCGTCGGCCGGGACGGATTCACAACAAGCGGAGCTGCTGCGGAAATTGAATGATACGACTGCAAGAGTCTATGAGCAGTGCGGCTTCGGCGACGGCGGCGGTCAGACTCTGACCATGCTCGCTGATTTGGAAGCGAGACTGGAGCAATTATTGGATCATGTGGAAACGTTACCTCCAGATTATGTCGCGAAGGCAGAAAAGTACAAGGAAAAGAAGCGGCGCGAGCGGAATCGCATCGAGGCCCAGAAGGTCGCCGACGCGGAGCGCGAAGAGAAGAATCGGAAGTCGGTGGAGAGGAGTATGCAGCCCCCGAAGAAGCGGACGGGCCGCATGGTCATGCACCGCTCTAGGCCTCCTAGAAAAAAGGTCGACGTCGAGGTCGACGAGGTCAACGACGACGACAAGTACCTGACGTGAGTAACTTGGCCTTAGTCTTCTCGTCGACGGCGTCTGGGAGCCGCGCGGAGTATCTGCCGCGTGGAGTATCTGCCGCATGGTGTGCGTATTGGCCGCGCCTGGAGGCCAGCAATATGTCTTTTACGGTGCTAGGACTAGTGGGCGGGGCCCCTGCCCAGGGCTGGGGGCAAGCCAAAATTTGCGCTAGTGTCTTACGCCCGCTAGCGTGCATTTGTGCGCATGGCAATTTTCGTGTCGTACGTGGCCGTACAGACACCTTCGGGCCCGATTCATCGCACATCAGCTGCCTGGGCTACATGCGACGAGCCGTGGCTGTGCTTGCCTTCAGTTGCTCCACTGCTCTCCACATCAGACCTCTGCGCCAGCGCAGCAGTGCACCAAAAAACGACAGCGGCGCGCCGGCGTTGCGAAGAACTCGCAGCACCATTGCGCTCGCGCTGCGCCGCGTTTCTGCGCCGATCAAGTCTGCAATCAGCGCCGCTGCAGTTGCTGTGCTATCCGTGCTCACGGTCGGGGCGTTAACCCTAACACCGCCGGACACCCTCGAGAAGGCATCGATGGCGCCGTTCGCCTGGCATTTGTTCTGGCGCCGCGTGACGCGGCCCGAAGCCGCTCAAGCCGAGGCGCGATTGTTAGACCTCGGCCTCGGCGCGGGACGGTGGCGCCGCAGCGACACCGCCGCGAGCTCGGCACCGGACGACTACGTTCATTCGGTCTCCATCGACGGTACCGGCGATGCGACGCTCGTCATGGTCCACGGTTTGGCAAATGGTGGTGGCATCTTCACGCGCAACCTGAGGCCGCTCTCCGCCGCGTTCGCCAGAATACACGCCGTCGACTGGCGCGGCGCGGGCCTCTCGGGCCGGCCGACGTACGAGCCGGACGACCACGACTCCGCGCGCGACTTTTTGGTTGATGGACTCGAGGCCTGGCGGGCCAAGGAGGGAGTCGATCGTATGGTACTCCTGGGCCACTCAATGGGTGGCTTGATCTCCGCCCATTACGCGTCGCGTTACCCCGAGCGCGTGGACCACCTAGTGTTAGTAGGGCCGGCGGCCGTCCAAGCGAGGCCGCGCCGCGTCCAGCCCGGGGAATCAAGAATGTATGATTTAGCTGAGCAGCTGTGGAAGGACGGGTACACGCCGTCGGGCTTCCTGAACTTTTTAGGGCCCTGGGGCAAGCGGTTGGTTGAAAGATATGCGGTCCGGCGGTACGGTCTGGCGGACGAGGAATATAATGAGGCGTTAGCTGATTACATTTATGCGATCCAAAGCCTGGGTATTGGCTCGGCGGCCTCGATGAACCAGCTGCTCGCGCCGATCGCCCAGCCCAAGGTTCCCATCGCGCCTATTGTGGAGAAGCTGCCGATGCCCGTGACGTATATTTACGGTGAGCACGATTGGATGGATCCGCGAAGCGGCGTGGCCTCTGCGGCCCGATGCCGCGTCGACGGCGTTGCACGGGTGCTCCCGGGCGGCGGCCACTACATCTTCATCGACCAGCCCGAGTTGTTCGAAAACGCGTTGCTCGACCGAGTCGCGCCCGGCGCGCCTCATCGCGTGGCCGTCCGGCATCCGACCCCTGCAGGAGCGACGCCGGCCGGCGCGGCCTATTCTAAGTGATTGTTGTACACAACTTACCACAGATCTATCACACACACCGCCGCTGGAAGTCGTCCACGCCGCGCGCGAGCAGCTCCCGCGCGACCAGGCCCTGAGGCATGTTCAGGTTCAACCGCGGCTGGCGCGACAGCAGCTGCTCGAACGACGTCGAGCAGTTCTCGCCGCGCGCGAAGCGCTGGTGCGCGACGAGCGACGTCCACGTGCTATCGGCCGTCCCCACGAAGGCGGCGGCCCGCTCGCACATTTCTTGTTCGACGAGCGACGTCATATAGTTGTCCTGATCGCCGACCGACGCGGATTCCGAATTCAACGAGCCGTTCCGCAAGAACCCGAGTAACGCGGCGCCCTCGCTCCGGAAGGGTCCCTGCCGCAGGGCCACGCGCGACACATAAATGTCGGCGACGCCCACCGCCTTTGATGCCTCTCGCAGCGTCTCGGCGAGGCGCCGCGTGGCCACGTAGCCGGCCTTCACGGGCGGGCACGAGACCTGGGGCGCCCGGACGCTGCCCCCGTCGCGACACCGCTGCGCGTTCTCGACTCTCCTGATATGCGCGCAGAGGTAGGGCCGGTCGCCAAACAGCTTTGTCCTCAGTTGAGCAGCCTTTTCGCGTATCGCCGGCGCCCGCCTTAACGCGCGGACGGCTTGGAGCGTCCGGGGCTTCCTCAGGGCGCGCTGTCCGTAGAGCCCGTTCATGGACGCCCAGAGCGCAGCGCCGAGGACCCGATCGTTGTAGTTCTCGCTCAAACATCGCGCGAAGGAGCCCCACGTTTTCTCCCGCGCTCGACAGCGCTGGCGCGCCGCCGGCGTCAGCAGCGGCGTCGACGTCGCTTGCGTGGCGCACCAGCCGCCCCGTATCCCGGCCATGCCGCAGATGACGCGGAGCTCGTGTTTTGGTTTTTTTGCGCCGCCGGCCGCCACGATCGTCGTACCTGCCTCGCCCATGTCTTTCGTAGAAACGACGTCGACGAATCTCTTGACCGCATCAACGTCAAAGGTCGCTCTGAACGCGTGGACGCGCTGGCGGTCGCCGCCGCCGGGCCAGGACAGAAAGGGCGCGAGGACTATTTTCCTTCTCAAAGCTTTTGCGAGCACCATGCTCTCGAGGAACTGTTGATATTGATTGTTCGGGCCGCCCTGGATCATGATTGGGTACAAGAGCTTCTTTTCAGCGACCGGTGGCGCCGCCGCGGCGACGGCGGCGACGACGTGCGGCCAGCAGCGCATGGCTCACACAGCCGCACGGATGGAAACCGCGGCTGCTGCTGGCGCGGGCTCACACGGACGATCGTTTGCACTTGTTAGGCCGTGCTGGCTTCATTGCTTTGAGGTGTTTTGCTAACTTTGCTTTGCCTGCCTGCTTGCTCTAGAGTGTCTTACAGGACGCTAGCGCGATTTTGAATCAGCCGTCACACCTCGAATAAACATTCGTATTAAAAATATCCGTCCGGCGCGGCGCGTCACCGTCGGTTCGTCTGGACCTGGCGGATCTGCTCGTCGCGGTAGCCGCCGCCCTTGCCCCGGCCGCACTCGTACTTGCAGATCTGACTGCCCTTGTACTGCATGACCGCCGAGTCTCGCGTTGAGGACTATGGCCGCGTCGTACTTCCTGAGCGCGGCGCGTTCCACGTCCGTATCGAGGGCGGCGTACATGTCCCGCTTGGACTTGAACGGGCCGCGCTTGACGAGCTTGGTCCCGACGGTGGGGAAGAGGCCGGGGTACGCGGAAAACTCGCGGGCCATGGCATTGTTCACGTCGATCTTGGCGTTCGCCGGCAGCGCGACGAATGCGCCCGCGACCGCCGCGGCACCGAACGCGCGCCGCGACTTCTCCACGAGCGGCAGCGGCGCGTTGGACGGCCTCAGAGCTGCGGCTGAGGTTATTAGGCTTAACAAGAGACGCATTGAAGCGGCTGTCAGCTGTTCTCAGTGCACGCAAATTGCACCTAGGCCTCAGAACGCAGCCGAGGGGCTGCACGCAAATTGTCGCGCCTGCTGATAAGTGACAAGGCGCGGAGACCTTTCAATCGTCCACCTGGGTCGTGCGGCGTGAGACAGGGCAGCAATCAGGCAGCAATCTGCCGTCAAATGATCGGCCGTAAAAGTGGAGCTAGCGGCATGTAAGGCACTAGCAAGCAGCCGGCAGTCGACTGCATCTCTTGCGTACTGCTGTTATAGATGCCACCAGGGCATTCCTGACTCTATTTCCAGCGTTTTTGACCTAACGCCAGCCTGCGCGTGGAGCGAAAGGCGGAGTGACGCGCAAAAATGGGCAGGCAGCCAGACGCCGCCGAGGCGCTGCGAAAACTCGACGCCGCATTCGCAAAGGAATCCCCGCGCCTCTGCAAGGAACTCAACGCGCGGGACCCGACGACCGTCCTGGGCCTCGCGACGAATCTCTGGCCCGGGGCGCGCCAAGCGAAGGTCACGGGCGTCATGCGCGAGCGGTTGCTGATCGGCGCGACGGGGTTTTCGCCCATCCGCGAGGAACTGGCGTACCCCTTCGAGCCGCCACTCGAGTCCGTCGAGGAGGTCCCCAAACGCTTCGCGGCGTTGCGCGGCGAGGCGCTGCGGCCGGCCTTCGACGTTATCGCGATACCTCTCGTTTTCATGGCGACGAGTCTGCTGGGCGCCCACTTCACGACGTGGCATATCTTCGCTTGGGTGCGGGCGCTGGCCCGCTACTTGTTTCGAGGGTATGCCTCGGCCGTCATGGAGCTCTGCGTCAACTTTATGTTTGCGGCGCATGCGGCCGAAGCCGCGTACGCCGGAGCGCTCGCCCACTCGCTCGGCCTGGACGCGCGGTCCGTGATGGGCTGGACGCTGCGGACGTTCCTCGCCGGCGTCGGCGCGCTCGGGCGGCTGACGCGGCTCGCTAATACAACAACGCTGCCGGGCTATGAGAAATGTGGAGTAAAATACTAACTGTTACCACCATCCCATATAGAAGGGCAGTCCCGGTCCTCCTTGAGGGTGAACTTCGCCTGCCCCAGGCCCTCCTTCCGCTTGTTGCGCTGGCGCGTGGTCTCGTCGGCCGACCGCTTCTTCGACTTCACAAATTTGACGGGCGCGGGCTTCGTGGGGTCTTCCACGACGGCGGGCTTGGCCGCCGCGGCGCGCTGCCGCTCGGCCTCCTCACGACGTGCGGCGGCGGCGCGCTCGGCGTCCTCCGCCTCGGCTTTCGCTCGCGCGGCGGCCTCGCGTTTTGCTACCGACGATTCCAACGAGTGGTCTGACGTCGCTATGCCATCTATTCTGGCTTTCTTGGTCGGCTGCGGCGCGTCGCAGAGCGGTATTTCGCTTAGGTCTGAATCGGAGTCGCTCATGGCTCCCACGTCTGCTCTTAGCGTCAGCACGGCTTGCCAGCGGCCCAAGGAGGATCAATGATTAAACGTACGAACGCCAGCGCCGCGTGCAGCCTACTAAAGGACTGCTGCCATATTCCTAGTATGTCAATACACGCTAGCTGCCTTTTACGAGGCAAATTGCGCGTAGGTCGAATACGTACGCGTTAAGCGCGTCGCGGGACTTCTACGGTCACCACCAATCGCGCTGTGGCCACTGCGCCCCACGCTTAACTCCGTACGGCGACTGCACACATTGCTCTCCGTGCTCTGCTCTCAGGCGCAGCTCGCTCGTCACACCGCTGCACACTGACATCCATTGTGCACACTAACATGGACGTCTCTGCACAAGCGTTCCGAGACAGATGGTCATTAAGCGACTGTTGACTTGACGGGACTAATGGCCGCGACGGTGCCCCATCGATCATCCAGATTCACCATCGGTCCCTTGGAGCTGGAAACGACCGCCGGCGAATTGCAGGACGACAGTGAGGACACCTCCGGTCGCGCGGCCTGGACCGCCGGCTGCAAGCTGGCCGAGTTACTGCTGCTGGAGGACAAGTCGTCCGTGCGTGAGTGGGTCGCACCGGGCGCGCGCGTGCTTGAGTTAGGATGCGGCTGTGGGGTAGCAGGTTGCGCCGTCGCGGCGCGCGACCCGGCCGCGCACGTCCTCTTCACCGACAGCAATACGGCGTGCCTAGACACGGCGGCGCGTAACGCCTCCCGCTTCGGAACGCGGTGTTCGACGTCGGTGCTCCGCTGGGGCGACGTCGACGCGGCCTCGAAGATTGCCACGACGTTCCGACCAATGCTCGTCATCGGTACGGACGTCGGCTACGACCCGTCGTCGCACGGGGCCCTCGTCAGAACGCTCGCCGCCCTGCGCGCCGAGGTGGTGCTCGTCGAGCAGGTGCGGTACCGCGACGTGTTTGGGTGGTTCCTCGACGAGCTCGAACGGGCGGGCTTCGCGCTGGCCGGGCGCGTCGACGACGTCGGGGAGAGGGTGTGCTGTATGCGTTTTTGTATCAACACGAATGATTCTTAAACGACGCCTAGGGCTCGCTCAGAGGGGGGAATGTAGTCAAAGGGTAGGGGAGAGAGGGGGAATGTAGCTTGTGGAGATCTCGAGAGAATCTACCACTCGCCGCCGATGAGGTCGGAGGCGTATTCGAAGCCCGCGGTGCCGATGCCCGCACAGAGCGCTTCCCCGGCGGCGACGGCGCCCGTGAAGTGCATGCCTCCATCCAAACGCGACGCGCCGCAGGCCGCCGCGAGCGCGTCGACCGTGGCGTACGTGAGCGTGACATCTTGAGCCGGCGTCGTGCCGGGCTCGACCTTCGACGAGCCCGCGGGCGCGACGTACTGGAGCGGCGGCAGCGTGACGCCCGTGGCCGCGAGGAAGGCGGTCGCATAGTCCTTGATGCCTTAGGATGGTTAGCTTCATCTTTTGATAGTGTTGTTGATTGTGGTGTTGATAGTGGTCTAGCGGTTTGTTTTTGGGCTTACTTCAAGAGCAGTTTCAGTCGTTGTATCGGTTGGTCCTCTCTGACGACTTGACACGTCTAGCGCGTCGATTCGTAGCGAATTAAGGCGTCGAGAGCATCGGGCCTGCAGAGGCCATAAAGCCGAGGCGAAAATCACGAAGGCCAAGATAGTGCTCTCAGCACGCATAGTAATCATCCGCATGCCCACCAACGAGGTGGGAGCGAAGCCGGGCCGTATATTTTGCGTTTGGGTTGCGTCCGTCGGTGCATGATTATCCACAAAGTACATGATTAATCTACAACGCCTCCCCCTTGGCCAGGATCTGCGAATACTGCGCAGAGCGAGCAAACCTGTCCAACTCCGCGACGCGCCGGATGGGCAGCGGGTGCGTCGCGTCCGCGAGCATGCGGCCCTGCATCGTGCGCACGAAGCGACTGGACTTCTCCAAGGCCTCGTCGTACTCGCGGGCCTGCTGCAGGTAAGCCTCAACGTCGACGGGCCTTGTCGAACCGCTCGCGAGCTTGATGAGCGCCTCGCTGACCACCGCGGCGTCCTGCGTCACGAGCAGGGCGGCGCGGTCGCACGAAAACTCCGCCGCGCGGCGCCACTCCTGCTGGAGGCGCTCGGCCGCCGCGCCGACGCCCGGCAGCGGCGGCAGCAAGGTCGAGCCGATGCTCCCGAGGGAGAACCACAGCGAGTGCTCGCACACGAGGTGGCCGAGCTCGTGGCCCAACACGGCCTGAGTCTCGGCTGCCGAGAACCCATCCACGAGCGCCGACGTCACCACGACAAAGGGCGCGCCACCGCGCAGGGCCAGCGTGTACGCGTTCGGGCGAGGATCGCTCTTGACAAATAATTCGGGCTCCGGCTTGAGCCCGCCGAGGCACGCGATGGCCTCCTGGAAGCTCGCGTGGAGCTCGGGATACTGTTTTTCGCTGACCTTGACGCCCGTCGCGAGGTTGTCCAGGCGCGTCATCTGTTCGAGGGGCGGAGCAAGACCCGTCCGCACCGCAGTCTCGAGAAACCGCAGCGGCGAGCGCTGCACGGACGCCGTCAGGTCTTTGTCTAAGGGGTGACGGAAGGCCTCAGCCTTGAGGTGCGGGAGCTTGACGCGCGTCGATGGCGTCTGAGTGGTCGCAGAGAGCGCGCTGGCTGCTGCCAGGCACGCGGCGGAGAGTATCAGCTGCATTATTCGAGCGATAACTGATCGATAACCCCGCCGCGTTTTCCCGTGCCAGCTCTGCAGCGCAAGCTAGCGTGAGTATAGCTACTAGAAAAAAAAACCAGGAGCTAAGATTCGGAATATACAACAAAAATATCTTACGTCTCCTCCTCCAGGAATAACCTACCGCTATCCGTACGGACGAACTTGTGCCGCGGCTTCGCGTCGCGCGGCGGCGAGTCGAACGAGGCCCTCCGTTCAAACTCCGTGTCCAGCACGTACAACCTTCCACTTTCGTCGCCGACGGCGATGCGCTTCCCCGCGACGGCGCCCTGGCCGCCGACGCCGTCCGGCGAACCGAAGCGCGCCGCGCCGGGAAACAACGCGTCCACACCCAGCGTCTCGAGACTATCGCCCTGCCTCCGCCACGCATGGACCAGCTTCGCCTCGCAGGCCGTGACCAACCGATCTCCTACACTTCCAACCCAGGCCATGGCGCACTCCAACGATGTGGACATGGAGATGACCTCACATTTCCCAGGTTCGAGAACACACACCCTACCAAGAGATGTACAAGCGGCTAATCCATGGGCATAAAAACAGATGGACACGACCCAGCCCTCTATTTTGGTAAAGCGGTACTGCTCGAACTCGCGCCGTTCAGAGGTATCTTCTCTTTCCTTTTCCGTCCACACATTTATTCGGCCGTCGTTGTCCCCTGTCGCGATCGTGGCCTCGTCGCCCGTGATGCGGCAGGCCATGGCCAGAACACTGTCGGTCTTCTTCGCTTCCGAATGCGTTATTGTTATCGTATTACCTCGATCCCACACATTTACTGAAGCAGCATCTCCCGCAAACGCGACCGCGCCACCCCCGACAAAGGCGCAGCAGTTGACCCAGTCGTCAAATACTAGTGGTGGTGCGGCTTCCGCTCCTCCCGCGATCTCCCTTAGGTGCACCCGCTTGTACATGGCCACCGCGACCCGAGCCCCGCCCTCGGCCACGGCGAGGGCCGTAATCGCGCGATGCTCCGCTTCTAAAGGTTCGGTACGCCACACTTCTCCTTTGCCGTCGGGGTCGAACAACCTTAGTACCCCAGCACCATCCGCGACGATCAGCCCCGCGGGCTCTTCCACAAAAACGCAAGCAGCAATACCCTTGTCACTGCCTGGGGCTTTATCTTGACCGAAGGCCCGCGCGTAGTCCCAGATGCGGCAAGACCCGTCTTCTGATGTTGTTAAGCAAGAAGATCCACCGGGTAAGTGCGCGACGTGCGCCACCGCTGCACTATGTCCTCTTAAAACGGCCTGGTCCGGGCTCAATCTACCGCCGCTCAACCTGCCTCCACTTAATCTAAATAAGCGTGCTGATCGGTCCTCGCCCCCCGACACGAGGTGGATGCCCGCCCCCGGGCTCTTCGTCAGGCGCACGCTCTTACAAATGTCCTCGTGCGCCTCGATGTACGCGAGCCGCGCGCCCGACTTCTCGTCGAATAATACCACTGAACCATCATCACAAGCGGTAGCCACGAAGCCGCAGGCCCAGTGCACGTCGTTCACTTTTTCGGGATGCTGGCCTTCAAAGGTCGGAGGCGTATACTTTCCTGTTAATGATTTGGCCTGGATGTGCGTGTTCACGGCGCAGACCACGAACTGGTTGTCTCCATTATGATTTGTTGGACTGAAACAGCACGCTGCGGCGTCGCCGTCAAGTTTCAACGTTTTTTGTAGTGTAGCTTTATTTGAATAGATCTCACATCTGCCAGAACACGCGACGGCGACGTACAACCCATCTGAAGACCATCTTGCATCCGAAGCCGATCCGGCTCCTTGGGCGGCGGCGAGCTTCGTGGCGGCGTGGGCGTCCCAGACGAAAAGGTCGAACGCGGCTTTTTCGTGGCGCGAGACTCGAGCTAGAGATACTAGCGTCGCCTCGTCCGTCGGCGAGAATGAGACAGAAACGATGTCGTCTTGATGTCCAGTCAACAGAGCTTTTTCGTACTGGTCCTGGGCGTCGATGATATGTATCAACTTGTCACTACCGCCTAGCGCTAATGATTTGCCTGACTTGCTCGAGGCCGCGGCCCAGTAATGCGTCGCCGGCGACGACATGATGCCCAAACAAGCGGGTCGTTTCTGGTCCTTGTTGACCCAGCGGAAGGGAGCCCGCAATTCCTTCGTGTCTATAGTAGAATCGTCTCTAGAATTAGCTAACTGTTGCGCAAACAGCCCGGGCACATAACGACCGACAGCGAGGACGTGGGCGTTCGCCCGGACGCACTCCGCGAAGTCCTCGTAGCCCGCGTCCGCGAAGTCGTGGACTAAGTCGCCCACCAGACCGGCCGCGCACTTCCTCTCGCCGAACGCCGGATCTTTTAACCGCTCCGCATCATTACTACCAATCAAGTGCCGCGGCAGGCGCGTCAGGATCTGGCACTCCAGTGCCTTATCCGCCTCTCGGTCGTGGTCCGAGAACTTGTATAAGGTACTGAAGTGGGCCGCTAACATCCCATGCGCCTTCTGGACGTCCTCCGGCGTCTTCAGCCACTTCCGTTGCACGGCGTCTCGCGCTTGCTGGTGCACGAAGGCGACACGGCCGTCCGGGCCGCACCTTACTAGAGGCCCGAGCCAGCCTTCTAGTGTACTATGTCTCGCGAGCTCTCTCAATTGAGACGCCCACACCCCACCACCAGACACATAGATCGCCGTCAGGATCTTCTTCGCCGCGTCGGCCGGTAATCCTACTAACAGATCATCAAAGACCGCTTGGATCGTATCTGGTGCTGAACTTACAGGATCCGTGCCTCGCGTACTCTTGGCGGGGCTCCTCGTTCTATTTGCTGCTATCACACCCGAAGCCGCACGTCTGAGCTTGCCGCCGCCCCTCCTTTTATTTTCCCTGGATGCGGGCGGCGTCAGATTCAATGATTTGCCACCGAGCAGCGGGTGTAACGCGCTTCCGTCGGGCGACCCCCGCGCTAGTTTTGGAGCGAGCAGTTTGATGTAGAGCGGCGAGGCGGCGTCCTTCTTCGTCTTGAGGGCCTCCTGCTCTTGGGAAGTAGGTGCTCTACCCGCGAGTTGCGTCAACAAGGAGATCTGGTCATCAGAAGATAAAGGAGGCACGACCAAGGGTTCCGTGATCTCGAAGCGCTTTTTGAGAGCAGCTAAGACAGTTTTCACGTTCGGGTCCTTCGAATTGGCCCCACCGCGAATCGTCGTCACCACAATACCACTGCGTCTGGGAAGCCATCCCAAGGAAAGAGCGGCGGCGCCCTCCAATTCGTTGACCGCATCCACAACGATGAGGACCTTCTTCTTCTCCTCCTGTAGTACTTGCAGTCTTTTCTCGAGCAACCCAGACAGGCCAAGTACATCATCAGCCAACTCCTCGACGGAGTTCTCCGAGGTACACAAGTCGGATAGACTCTCACGGGACTTCCGTGCGGGCACCAACGAAGCGCACAACTCGCTCAACACTCTCACCAGGTTCGTCGAGCCGCCCGCGCTGCCGACGAAAACCGCCCTTACTATATCGTACTCCTCCCGCAACCGTGTCACACAATTCGCCATGAACGTCGACTTGCCACTGCCGGACGGTGCCACGACGGCGACGGGCCGGTCCGCTCCATTCAATTTTGCCTTGAGCGCCTCGTAGAGGTCGTCTCTTGGTAATAAAACGCCGCCGGCTCTTTCCAGGATGGCGGCCTCGCCGTCGATGATGGCCGGGGCCGCCTGGCCCTGTTCTGTGGACGCGCCGCTGCCCATGGCGTTTGGATGGGCTCTGCTCAACCCTGGGAGAGGCTGCCCTGTACTCTCTTGGTGCTGCCCTGGGCACAGTCTACGTGGGGGAGGCCGTGGGGTGCGGGGTCAGCAGTCAATCCGGGCAACCGCGGCCGCCTCTGCGACCGGCGACCGGCGAGACCAGCGCTGCTAAGAAACCAGCGCGACCGGCAACCAAGGCATGCGCACTAGCGTGAGAGATAGGAGGAGCCCTCGGTTTGACGGGTCGGCGAGGGGGTGGCGTGGGCGTGCGATTGATCTTCAGGGTGCTTTGGAATTAATTTTTTACCTGCCAAAATGCCCCTGCTCCTAAACAGAGGAGGGGGTGCGCCTACCAAGGGCTAAAAGTCGAGCCCAAATCGGAAGCGAAGATCCGGCCATCCCGACGGACTCGCCCAACAGTCCGCTGCGTTTTAGCTCGCGAAGTCCAGCCGCCGCGCCGCCGCCGTGCGACAGCAGCCGAAAGGAGAGCGCCGGAGAAGCTCTTAGCACCAATCTCCAATACGCCGCCGCCGCGACCCTGCGAACGCCTCCAGCAACACTATGGACTCGCCCTACGCCTACGCCGCGCCCGTCCAGGCGTCGCTAGGCGCACCACTCTTAGCTCCACCGTTAGTACCCGCGGCGGTCGCCACCATGCCAGCGCCACAGAAAAAAACAGTAGCCAGACCGGGCACCGGACCGAAAAAACCCAAAAGACCGAAGACGGCCTACCACTTCTTCTTCGACGCGGAGCGCAAGGCGGCGCTCGATGCCGCGCCGGACCGAGAAAAGGTCGACAACAACATGCTGTCGAGGCAGTTAGGCACGATCGCGGCGTCCCGTCGTGTGGAGGTGCCTTCACTTCTTCAATACGACTCGTCTCCAGGAATGATGGAAGTGGGTGGTTTTTTGAGAGATTTTGAGCCGGTTCGGACCGCGTCGAGACCGCGATTCGCGCAGGCCAGCGCTGGAAGGCCATGGACGCCAACGCGCGTAGAAGGTGGGACGAGCTCGCCAAGGGCGCGAAGGAAGATTATGATGAGGCCGTCCGGTTGTTCGAGGCGCAAGGGGGACGGATGCACGACGTCACGCCCACGAAACCGTCCGATCTCCGCGTTTTGAGGTGCTGCGGTGCCTTCACTTCACTGATACGACTCGTATCTAACACACGATCCCGTGGGTGGTTTTGTTTCCGATTTTGATGCTCCGCGCAGGTTATCGGCCTACATGCTCTACTTCCGGGCCAAGCACCAAGCGCAAAAACCCGACGAGAAGGTCACGGACTTTGCCAAGGTCACCGGTGCGGAATGGAAGGCCCTGTCGGATCAGGACAAACAACCTTTTCATGAAAGCGCAAAGAAGCAGCGGGATCTCTACGATAACCAAGTTGCTTTTTGTGCCAAGTCTTGTGACCAGTTGATCGGGGAGAAGTTCCTGGATGGGCGGCCGAGCGTGATGGCCTTCGCTAGAGTAGCTTTATTTGATGCTGGAACTGCTCAAGAAAACGCGGACGAGGCGCGAGCCGCCTACCACGTCGTCTATGACGACCAATCGCGGGGCCAAGAGACTTTGAGCTTGGGAGAACTGAAAGCAAGGGTGTGTGGTGATGAAAGGGCGGCCAAGCGAGCGGCAGCTAGGGTCGACGCCGCGCAGAAGAAGCGGAAGGCCATGCCACCGCCGCCCATGTATCAGGTACCAGTAGACAAGAAGCCCAAGATTACAAAAAAGCCGCCGCCGCCGCCGGACGACGAGCCGGAGCCGTTTACGGACAACGAGATACTTAACGTGTTGCGGCTGACGCGGCGCGTGGCCGCCGGCGCCAATGTCGGCAATCTCAAGAAGCTGTGTGCGGCGGCGGGCCTGGCCAACGTCGGTAGCAAAGCTCAATTAGCTTCTAGATTGGAGCGGTTCCTGCGCGAGAAGAACTTCGAGGCGCACCCCTTCATCCCGTCGCACGCCGACAACTTGCTGCCCTTCGCGGAGTTCGACGCGAAGTACCAGGCCATGACCGTGCTCGAGATCTCGGCCGTCGAGAAGGTCGTCGCGGGGCTCCTCTGATAGGCGTAAGCACACTTGAACATTACTCAATTCACGGGCCCCGTCCTTCCAAGCGGCCACACGCGGTACAACGGCTTCCCGACGACAAACCTCGCGTCGACGTCTCCAAAAACCCGCGAGTCGACGGATTTCCCGTCACAATCGCCTCGTACAAATACGGCGCCGGGCGCGACGGGGCGGTCGCCGCGGTCCCTGGCACCTTCCGTGATGGCGCGCGCGAGTGAGTCCGACGGCGAGTTACATACAGCCGGCACCCGCCGTGCGTCGAACGACGGCGCGTCGCCGCCGACGCCAGCGACGCGTTTGACGAACTGGTCGCCCGCTTTGACCTCTTTTCCGACTAAAGCCCGAAGCGCTGGAGGTTGATTGAACACGATCAGGTCACCGACGGCCGGCGGCGCGCCGCGGCGTAGCCCTGACTTCGCTACGAGCAAGACGTCGCCCTTCTGTAACGTTGGGACCATACTCTCCGACGGTATCACGTAGAGCGACGCGAACGTCCGCGCGAGCAGCACGAGGGGTATCGGCGCCACCGCCGACAGAAGCCACGCAATTAATATTGCGCCACCCCGCGCCGCGTCGCCGCCAGAGGCCGCGGACAGGGACAGCTCCCGCGTGACTCGGGCCGGAAACGAACGCGCGTCGAAGCGCGTCAGCCACTCGACGCCGTCGAGCGCGAGCGGGACCGTGACCGGCCACATGGGATCCATGGCCCCCATCGCCGGTCGTAGCTTCGCCGTGAGGTTGTGGTCGGTCGCGTCGGCATAGAAGACGTCCTCGTCATCGCGTAGCAGACGCATGACGCGGTACTCGCCGCCCGTCGCGAGCCCCATTTTTTCGAGCGCGGCGGCGCCAGCATCGCTCCTAGCTACTGGAACGAGCACCTCTCCGCCCTTGAAGCGTTCGCGGGTACGCGGCGCCGCCGCGCGCGCCGCTGCGCCGAGCGCGCCGCGGAAACTGCTCGAAGTCTCGCCCGAGCGCCGGCTCCACGTCGCGATCTCGACGACGGCCGACGGCTCGTCGCCGGTTTTGCACCCCGGCCAGGCGTGCGCGCCCCAGTCCGCCGCGCGGCCGCAGCTTTCCACAGCTTCAGCAGCACCGCAGAAGGTCATGGCGCCGCGCCACACGGGCGCGCCGCCCTTCTCCGCGCCGCCGCATCCAGATAAGGTCGGCACGGTGGTTCCGTTCACGCGCAGCGCCAGCGAGAACGTGGCGTCGACGTCGTCGCCGTTCCCGCGACTCAGGTAGCGGAGATACACCGCGGCAGCCCGTTTTCCCGAGTTTCCTCGCGGATACACGTCCACTCTGAATCTTTCGCCTGCCTCGGTCTCGATCGGAGCGGAGGACAGCATCGGTATTTGCTGTGTGACTGCATCATTCAGACTCAGCGGCGAGTCCCACAGCGGCTGCTGCTGCGACGGCGTCGACGGACGCAGATTCACCTCCACGCGTGTGACTGATGGCTGCAAGGCTGTGCTGGTGCAGAGTATGACAGCGCAGCTCACGAGTCTTGCAAAGTCTTTGCACGCCAGCCGCGCATCAATGCGCTTGAGAGGCATGTCGAAAATGCAGTGATTGCCTCGGGCAAGGCTGCACGAGACCCTGCCAGCGCACTCACAATGGCCCAGGGGTATCCCAGGGGTGCTTGCTAGTATCTTAGACCGCTAGCTATTCTGTTGCACGAGTCCTCCAGGCACGTCATGCGGGCACCCGGACCACGCCCGAGATCGCTCCGCGACAAAGCACGCCGCACGAACCCGAACCTCTGCCTGATTTCGAAGGAGCTCCTGGCCTGCCGGCAGCCTGGGACGCGAACACAGGTGCCTATACCTCGAAGAGCATAGCGCCTCGACGTCACGACATCGCTCGGCCAACGTCTCCACTAAGGAGGCAGCCCCAGCACGGCAGCCACCCCGTACACCTATACAACACCCAGACGCCATCGCGCAGACGCGGGAGCTTCAGCAATGGAGGCCAAAGGATCAGAGGAAGAGGCCAAGGACGCCAAAGAAGAAGAACCCCCGTCGAAGGTCGTCATCGACCTGCTGAATTTTGCCATGAAAGTCGTCCACGAAGAAATGAGTGGATTTTTTGAGACACACTGCGTGCTCTGGGACTACAAGGAGGAGGACCTCAAAAAGATCACGGCCGGGGAAGGAGAAACCTTGGAGCAGCATGCGGTTTTTACCCAATACCTGGAACAGATCAACGAGCGGTTGGACGGGTTCGCGCGGACTGCCGGTTATGCGGACGCGCAAGGTGTTCTCACGGACGTGCAAAAAGCGGTAGACCACGACAAGAAGCTCCGGGACCAGATGATGAAGGAGATGAACGCGCTCTTTGCGCAGATGCGGCTCGGGTTGGAGCAGCGCGACAAGGCGGCGGCCGGCGCCAAGGGGACCGAGGACGACGCCAAAGGTGATGATGATAGTACCGCCTCGGCCAAAACAGTAGAAGTCGATGAATCGGAAGCGAAGGAGTCCAAAGCAGTACCAAAGAAGAAGAAACCTACAGGCAATGGCTTGATGCTCTTCAGTCAGCCGATCGGGCTCGAGTACTTGCTGGAGTCCGTGATGAATTTGGCGGAGTACGAGACGTTCCGGATGATGATGATCATGAAGGCTAGGTGCGATCTCGGCGTCCCGCAGCGCTGCGGTGCCTTCACGCCATCGACGCGACTCGTGTCCATCAGACGAGGTCGTGGGTGGTTTCTTTTTCGAGTTTGAGGCCATTCGGACCGAGTCGAGCGACCGCGATGCTCCGCGCAGGGAAAGGAGGATGTACCGGCAGCTGGAGGAGCGCGGGAATAAAAGGCGACGTTTGCGAGACACGAGGAAAGCGGAGTTGACTGATGGCTGTTCTGGGGATGTTGTTCGCGAACAGTACTCGTTACTGAAAGTTAGACTAGGCGAGATGACGCCGCAGCGGAAAGATTTACGGGACGAACTCGACAAGGGCATGGATGTGGATAGGTTCGACTTTGACAGTAGGATAGCTGATCCGGAGAGTTATAAATATCCCATGGACTTCCTCTGCAAGGTGTCCTCACCTTCCGCCCAGGAGGAGCTCAAAGGTAGGAGGGAGGATTTGACGCAACAAAACGCGCCGCACTGCGACTGGCTCGAAGCGCTCCACGCGCACGTCGACGCGATCCACGACAACATCGAGGAGGTCATGCTGGCCGCGCGGAGAGGGGCTAATGCGGAGGCCAAGGGGGCGAAGGCATAAGCTTTTCCCGAGGTCTAGTCGCACTCGTCGTCGCGGCGATGGCGTACCCGGGTGCCCCCGTGGACGCCGTCGCGGACTTCGTCGCGGCGACGCGTCGCTAAGTGCGCCGCTCCATGGACGTGCGACGAAACAAATTAACTAGGATACCGTACACCTATTGGAAGGAAGGGGCTCGCAGCCCGCCGGCGCGATGCGCATCACCCTATCGCACTTGAGCGGCATGCAGTAGAGCGCGCCGTCGTTCCCCTCGACGCCGCCCTCCCAGAGATTCAAACCCTCGAAGGGCCCTCCAATCAATGACGCGCAGTCTTCTTTGGAAGGGTCAATCCGCAGCACGCGCTCACATTTCAGGGGAATCGCGTAGATGCAGCCGTCCTGACCAGCGAAACCGTTCTGCCACTTGTTCTGACCCCTAGATTGCCCCTTGGCTATATCCGACAGGTCGCGGCCGACGTAGGAACAGGAAGCCGTGGACGGGTCGACCCTCAGTATTCTATCCGCATCACTCGGAATGCAGTACATGCAGCCGTCGATAGGGGAGACCACCCCTCCCAAGTATTTATATTTGTCGTCGTCCCTGTGTTGCCCTCCTACTAATGGCTTGTTATCCGGTCCGGGAATCGTAGAAACGACATCACCGTCCGGGTGGGGAGAGATGCGCAGGACACTAAGCGAATTCGAGGGAATGCCCCAGACCTGGCCGTCTTGTGTGGTACAGCCGCCGTGCCACTTCCAGCCGCCCTCCGGGAGGTCGCCGATGACCTCTATTTTTTCGTCGGGCAGGCCTATCCTTAATACACCAGGGGCGCAGGCCGGGATGCCATAAATTGCTTTGGCTGTATGTGAGTATAACCCTCCATAAAACTTCCACCGTCCTGGGAGGTCCGGTCCAATGAGATCTACTTGTGGTTCCGCGTTGTTTCGTAGACATCCCGCCGGTGCTAATCGCAAAACCTTCATCGCCGTCTGCGGGATCGCGTAAATTAAACCCGTTTTTGGATCTTCCACGGCGCCGTGCCACTTCCAGAGCCCTGGCAATTTGGGCCCGACCAGGTCCACGCGCGGCTCCGTTTCGTTTGGCAGAGGGGGTCGGATCCGCAGCACCTGCTCCGCGTGGCAAGGAATAGCATAACACGCGCCGTCCCTCCCTAAAATGCCTCTTAACCATTTAAACTTGCCGGGCAGCTCGGGCCCGACCAACCGCGTCTCTCCTCTCGTATTGATCTCCATGACTCGAAGCGCGTGGCCCGGCACAGCGTATATAGTTCCATCTGGGCCTCTCGCGCCGCCCAGGTACTTCTCGGCGCCGGCGTAGCGCTGGCCGATGTAGGCGCAGTCCGGTTTTGTTTCTGTGGCGCCGCAGATGGCATCCATGTTGCGCGTGCAGCCTCGGAGTGCAAGCCTCTCTTTGCCTTACTTGCTCCGGCTTCGCACGGTTGCGTGCAGCCGACCCGCAGCGATGGCGTACAGCCAAGCCGCAGCAACCAACTATCGAACGCGTATCGCGGAGCTACTCCCTCAGCGAGAGCTGTCGCGTTTTTTCAGAGAGGCTCGAGCTAGCGGCATCTAAGACACTAGGAAGCGACGAATCCGCTGCGGTATGCCTCAGGAACATCTTTATGAAATAAAACATTATCAACTACCTCGCACAACTCCCCGCCACCCAAACGACAACGGCGGCAGCGACCGCGGGTAGAGCGGCCTCGCCTCCCCGACGGACACGGAGGGAGGCCTCCCGAGGATGAGGCCGTTCTTGGGCGTGATCTCCCGCGAGCACAACACATCGCGCTCGACGGCCCACCCCGCCGCCGCGAGACGCCGCGCGCGCGCCGCATCGATCGCCTCGTCGAGGCCCACTTTCGCCGCCGCTGCAGCGTCGTGCGAGATTTTCGTAGAGTGGCAACAAGGCACGAGCGCGAGCGCCGACGATCCCTCGAGGGCGACGTCAATCACAATATCAGACAGGCCGCCGCAGGCGTGCAGGCCCGCCACGAGCGTATCACTCGTGGCTTCGACATCGCGCGCGTCGCCGACGATGTAGCGGTGCTGCGCCCGTAGCCGCGGGAAGGCCTCGCCAAAGGAGTCTCGGATCTTCCCCGCCGACGACGGCATGCGCTCGTCGACGGCGTAGACGACCGGAAGAGGCGCGCGAGCTTGGTAGCAGAGCGCCAGAAGAAACCACCCCAGGAGACCATGGCCCGCGGCCACGTCAACGACGCGCCGCGGCGGCTCTGATCGCCAGAACTCGTCGTGGATCCGTTCGGCCATGGCCCAGCATTCGGGCAGCTCTTTTCGCGCGATCGCTGCGTCCGCGGTGCAGACGGCCCGCGCCACTTGGTGAAACGTGCTGTCGCCCGCGAAGTGGCGCACGTCGGTTGCGCGCAGGCGACTGGCCACGACTGGGGGCATGCGCATTGTCAGCTGGCAGCCTTGCAGCTTGTGTCCCTCGCTTGTTTCAGCGCCACACGCAGCAGCTCTCAAAGAAACTGGCCGTAGGCTTACTGGTGGAGGGTTTTCATCATTGCTAAGTCCGCTTGCGCCGCGGTATTCACTTGCACTCGATTGCATGATAATGCTAGTGTGTTACATACCGCTAGCTAACTCGAGCTCCGCCACCAGCTTTTGTAGGGATTGCTCGCGTACCCAGGGCTGGCCACGCTCGTTGCACACGCCCCCCGGCCACTTGCAAACGCACCTGCGTCGCGACGCCCCACCGTTGCTTGCCTGCACACTGGGAGGACAAGAGCACTACAATGGAGCTGGACCGGACGCCGCCGCCGCAGCAGCCGAAACCAAAACGAAGGAGCCACCACTCCGCACGGCTACCCGACGACTGCTTGAAAAAGCTCTTCGAGTTCGCGCCTCTCAGTAGTCTGCTGCACACGCTCCTCGTCTCGACGCCCTGGCGCGAGAACGCTTTAGATGATCCGCGCTGGGACCCGATCCTGCCGCCGCCGGCCTTGCGGGCGCCGAGCCAGTGGCTGCGGCCGTCGACGCGGGCCGAACGATGTATATATGCGCGCTACTACGCGCGCTACCTCCTCGTCCTCGATAACTGGCGAAGGGCGGTCCTCGACGACGAGGGCGCCGTCACGACGGCGCGCGGCCGCACGACGGCATTAGATGGCTGGTTCGCGCTCGCGCCGTGGGCGAAGACGGGCATGCGCGGCGGCCGGCCCCTGGCCTGGCTGCGCCACGCCGTCTGGCTGCCCGAGGCGGCCCGCGCGACGGATAGATTAAGGCGAAGCGCGCGCCTGCCGCCGCGGTCGCGCGACCAGGAGCGGTGCGCCTTCTTCAATGAAAACCACGAGGATGAGCAGCAGGAGGAGGGCCCGCTGCCGCTGCCCGTGTTACCTGCCGCAGCGCTCAGGAGGTTAGAAACGGAGGGCCTGACCAGCGCATTTTCGGCCGGCGCCGCGGCCGTCGCGGACCGGTTGGAACGGGAGCGCCAGCCGCCGCTCTCCCAAACAAGCGTCACGGTGGCCTACGCGCACGGCAACGCGAGCGAGGACCCGCAGCTCTGGGGCAACGTCGACCAGATCTTGTGGGGCTGCGCGACGATCGGGGCCCAGTTTTTGAGTGCGTACTTCGGACCGGGGTCGTCGATCACGCTGGCGCGGCGGCACATCCCGGGCCTCGCGGTGGGCGAGGCGCAGAACGTCGCGAGCTTTCGGGTCGAGGAGCCGCCCGGCGACTCCGTGAGGGTCGTGGTTACGGGGGGGCGTATTGTAGATGAGGGGAACCGCGGGCGCATCGTCACGTCGCTGACGCCGCGCACGCGCGTGCTGTCTTTTCTGGACCTTGGGCCGGGCTTCGAGCTGGCGGCGCGAGGGGCGTGTGCTATCATCCTGCACGCGGCACTGCGGGCCGTGGGATTGCCGCTCTGCGCGCACACGAGGTGCGCCTTGAACCCGATCGAGACGGCGGGCGACCTCGCGAGCGCGTCGTTACTCTGCTGCCCCGTGTGCTATCGACGATTAGAATTGCGGGGCGTGCCAGTGCACAACACGATCCAGGCCGTCGCGCGCGTCTCGAAGCGCTGGCGCGACTCGTCGGCATGGGACCTCGGCGTGCTGGCGCGCTGGGGATACGTCGATATGAATGAGGCGGCGGTGGACCTGACGAACGCATAACTGATTTTTAGTCTCGTCAGGCACCACGCCATCGAGCAGTCACAGTCACAGGGACAACGTCGCGTCGATGGCGTGGGGATGGAGCAGTTGTAGTCTCAAAACTTATTCCGCGCACGCGGCCGGCAGGCACGACCCCGAGAGCTTCTCGGCGCACGGCCGCGGCACGAGGTGCGCCGCGTAGCCCCGCGTCGAAGCGTGTGCGACGTACAGCTCCCACGCCGCGGCCCAGGGCCTCGCCAGGCACGTCGGCTCTAGGGCGACCGCCCGGGCCAGCATATCATTTTCATTCTCGCGGTGGAAGCTCGAGGTCACGTAGAGGATGCCGCTCCCGCCGTAGCGCTCGCGGAACGCCATGACGGCGTTCTTGTAGAAATCTTCGCCGGGTAGGCAGAAGCGGTAGGGGTTCTTCCTCTCGGTACTGCTGTAGGCGTCGCCGCGGCGGTGGTAGAGGGCCACGTATTTTATATCGCCTCCGGCGAGCTCCTTGCCGATGGGTTGGATGGAGGTCTCCCAGAGCGCCGACGCCTTCTCCATAATAGTCTCGGTGAAGCGCCCGAGCTCGCCCCTGATTTTTGAGGAGACGGACGGCACGTTCGCGAAGTACGACGCGCTCTGCCGATACCCCGAGCATTGGAATAGGCTGTTGGTGTTCACACTTCGACGAACGGTCTGGACCTCGCTCTCATGTCGACGGCCGTCCCACCAGCTCCGCGAGCCCTTCAGAGGCACCGTCCGGTAGGTGGCGGGCTTTGGGAGCCCGCATCCGTCAATATGGTCGTGCGTCAGGCAGACGCCGGCGTATTTGCCTTGCGTGTCGGCGCGAAAGGCCGCGCCGGCTCTCAATGCAAGCGCGCGGCACGACGCGAACTCAAACAATTGATTGCCGTAGCCGCCTTTCGCGTCGACCTCGACGACGGCGCGTCCCGAGACGTGCGCGACCGCGAGGCCGGCGAGGATGAGGGCAAACATCAGGCTCAAATTGACTCGACAGTGAGTCAGTGACCGAGCAGTTACGCCTCACTGCGGCCCCGATTCTGGCTTGCGAGCATTTGTTGACAGTCGTCGGCTTATAATCTTGTGCTCACGACGCCTATTTATTCAGGACTGCACGCGTGAGCATTAAAAAACAAGCCAAAAGCCGCTAGTGTCTTACATTACGCTAGCAAACTAAGTGCCGCCGCGCAAAAGCGCCGCGCGCGACGCCAGACGAAGCGCTAGTACATCACAGCGAGCGCTGCGCGCCGCCAGCCAACGCCGTCGACGACTGGCAGGCGACGAGCCGCTACGAAACGCCACGTGCGAAGCTCGGTGCAGTAACGTCTTCTCCGCACGCATCTCATCGACTACGCGACGCGACGCCCGCAGCGCTCGAAAGCATCAGCAAACAAAAATGACGAGCTACGCCGCCGCGATAGACACGCCCGAGCGGCAACGCGCCGTCGACCAGGACTACGACGCCGCCCGCGCCGAGCGCGACGCGGCGCTGCAGAAGCTGCGGGCCCTCGCGCCGGCGAACACGTCGCCGCCGCCGCTTCCACAAAGGAAGCCGCCCAGAACGCCGCCGCGGACGCCGCGCGGCGTCCGCTTCGAGCCCACGCCCCTCGGCACGATCAAGGAGGGAAGTTCCGAGCGCGGCTCCGAGGACGTCAAGAAGCCCGAAGAACCAAAGAAGAAGAAGAAGGGTCTATTAGCGAGAATTAGGAGAGGCGTCGCGAAGCGCGTCGGAACGTCATCAAGTAAGCCGCGGGCCTGGGAACCTACACAGAAGCGCAAGCCCGCTCCGAAAAAGAAGGGCCGCCTCAGCGAGCAGCCTTTTGCTCCTACGGATTTCGAGCGGAGGCGCGTGCTAGGTCGAGGCGGCTTCGGCGTCGTCTACCTCGTCGAAAAGAAGCTCGCCCCGGACCAAGGGCGGAACTACGCGATGAAGGTCCTCGACAAGCACAAGCTCCTGAAGGGCGGCCAGCGGTCCCAGGCGAGGTTGGAGCGAGACGTTTTGAGGGTGGTCCGGCACCCCTTCGTCGCGCGGCTGCGGCTGTCCTTCCAGACGGAGACGAGGCTGTATCTTCTCTCAGATTTCTACTGCGGTGGTTGTTTGACGGAGTTCCGGAGGGACCACGACGTAAGCAAGGAAGGAGCGCGCTTCTACGTCGTCGAATTGGCGCTGGCGCTGGCCTACCTCCACGCGCAGGGCGTCGTCCACCGCGACCTCAAGCCGGCGAACGTGCTCGTCGATAGACAAGGACATGTGGCGTTATGTGATTTCGGCATCGCCGCGGCCTGTTCCGAGACGATGAAGACGCCCCACAAGAAGAAAGGTGCCAAGACGCCGGCGACGCCGCGGCGACGGTCCTTCTGCGGGACGATCGACTACATGGCTCCGGAGTTACTCAGAGGCGAACCGTATGATGATGGCGTCGACTGGTGGGCTCTTGGGTGCGTGTTCCACGAGCTCTTGAGCGGCAAGCCGCCCTTCTCGCGGGACCGACCGCGGGACATGTTCTGCGCTATTCTCAGAGAGGAGCCGCCTTCCCTTATAATGAAGTGCGGCGTCGAATGCAACGATGCGGTCCAGGGCTTGCTGAAGAAGTCTTCCGGAGAGAGGTTCGGGAGCGACGCCTTGCGGTCTCATGCCTTCTTCGCTGACGTCGATTGGTCAAAAATGGAGCGCAAGGAGGTGGCGCCGCCGCACGCGCCTGTCCTGAAACCTTATCTGGTGGAGACGCCCGCCGGCGTCAAGTGCGTCTCTTCGGGAAAGCTGCCTCCATTAAATGACGACGGCGAGTCGGACGAGGACGACTCGTCCTCCAGGCGAGTCGTCCAGGACGCGTTCCGCGGCTTCGCCTACGCCGGCGACGACTAGTGTGCACTTAAGGAATTGCTTTATCGAGCTCCGCGCAGCGCCCCTTGAGCGCCCGGACGGCCTTGAGCCACTCGACGAGGCGCTCCCGCTCGCCCGCTTGGAACTCGACCTCGGCCAGGGACTCGGCGTCGAGGTCGAGCAACAGCTGGAGGTCGACCTCGTCGGCCTCGAACATCTTGAGCGTCTTTTCGCTCAGGTCGATGCGCTTCAATTGGTTTCTCAAAGTCTCGTTGCGGCCGGCCGGCGCGGTCGCGGCGTCGTCCTCCCAGTTGTCAGCCATAGTTGCGGATTAGAGGTCCGATGCGTTGTCCGTTTTCGCCACGGAGTTCTTCGCCACCAATGCTTGCGTGAGCGGACGCGGTCGCGGTACGCAAGTGCTGGCGAGGTGCCGCAACAAAGGGCTTCAGCGTCACCTACTGGGCGCAGCGCTGTGAGCGAGGGAAGAGCGCTTGAGAGTGATGCTCTGCGCGAGTTTGCAGTGCTCGGCGATGGCGTACAGGCAAAGACGCGCTTTGGTCAATCTCGAGCTAGCGGTCTGTAACACACTAGGAAGCTACAAGCTCGACTGCCGTGTTCCGCGTACACCACGCCTACGCACAATCTGACGCGCTGTAGTGCTCATTTGGACCTTCCAAGAGTCGCAGCGCAACTGGCCCGGTCCAAAATGATGCGTACTGCGCTTAGAAGAGGCTTGCTCAGCGGCGCTCCCAGGACGCTGACGCCGCGGCGAGCGCCGCTCGTCCGCGCCTACCGACCACCCTCAACAAGCTTCACGAGAGCACCACCGGCGCGAAGAAGCCTCTCGCTCGCGCTCCCCAAAGCGGCCGCGCCACCCGCGGCCGTCGCCGGCGACAGGGCCGTCGCGTACTGGTTGTTCGGCTGCGGCGGGCTCGTGGCGGGCATGGTGTCCGTTGGTGGATTAACGAGACTAACCAGATCCGGCCTGAGCATGACGGACTGGAAGCTGCAAGGAGGTTTGCCACCTATGAACAGGGCTGACTGGGAGAGGGAATTTGCCCGCTACAAGCTCTACCCGGAGTGGCAACAAAGACAATCAATGACTCTTGAGGAATTCAAGTACATTTATGCGTGGGAGTACGGTCATCGCATGCTCGGGAGGGTTGTGGGACTGGCTTTTGGCTTGCCCTTGGCCTACTTTTGGTCAAGAGGTCGGTTGACGCCGTGGCTGAAACCTCGCGCGATGGCGTTATTAGGATTGGGCGGCGCCCAAGGTTTAATCGGCTGGTGGATGGTGAGGTCGGGACTTAACAAAGATCTCCTCCCAGAGCGCCAAAAACAAGACGTCAGGGTGTCGCCGTACAGACTGGCGACGCACCTGACCATGGCCTTCATTACTTATTCGGGATTGGTCTGGTGCGGTTTGGAGCAGCTGGGAGGTCAAAGAGCGGTTTCAGAAGGTGTAAAACATGCGGCCAAACTCACACCAATCGCGCGAGGCGCCGCCTGTTTGACCTTGGTCACAGCAATCTCCGGAGCCTTCGTCGCCGGCAACGACGCGGGCATGGCGTTTAATGTGTGGCCGTACATGGTCGACGATCGGGACGTCGGTGGAGAGGCGACCTTCGTGCCGCCCGACTTGTTGGAATTGCAACCGCTGTGGCGCAACATGTTCGAGAACACGGCTTGCGTCCAGTTCGACCATAGGATGTTGGCTTATGGTACCGCGCTGAGCGGCACGGGCCTCTTCGCTCTGGCTCGGTCCGGGGCTTGGCATGCTCTACCAATTGTCACGCGGCGCTTCGTCGCGGCGGGGGCTTTGGCTGTGGTCGGCCAGGCTTCGTTGGGTGTCGCTACCTTGCTGTATGTGGTCCCGATCGAGCTCGCCGCGGCGCACCAGCTTGGTGCTATTGGTTTACTGACCTGCGCGCTCGGCTCGGCGCATAGTCTCGCGCGGGCGGCGGCGGTTCCTGCTGTCGTCGTGGCGGCGGCTTTGTAATCTTGATTCTTGTTTTATCTTTCCTCGCGCGGCGCGGCTTTGGTTCGGGTGGGACGCGTTCTTCTTTTCCAGGGTGCGAGGCGGTCTCGTTGAGGTTGCTCGCGAGCCGTGTGGAGTGCTTTTGCGGGGTTAGTCTTGTTTTGGAGCCATCAGCCGAAAAACCCGCACCAAACGGAAAGCGAGGTGTTTCCGCGCTGCTACGGACAGGACAAGGCTCGAGGAGAGCTCTAGGACGCCTTCGGACATCGAAACAAGCGCGGACGTACACCTTCAATCGACGCAGAGCAGCAAGGGCGAGGCCTAAAGCACCGCTACAGCCGCTGGCACGCAAGGCGTGTCGGTAGACAAGATGATGAGGCGAGCGGCCGTTGCGCTGCTTTGCACGGGCGCCGCCGCGTTGATGGCGCCCCCGGCGAGGCCTGCGAGGGCAACAGCGCTAGCTGCAAGCGCGACGGCCGACGTACCCGTCAAGACCTTCGATGGAGGCGACGCGGGGACAGCTACGTTGAACCTGAAGGTGACCAAGGGCGAGAAGGACATGTACGTCGTCCACCGCAAGTACGTGCTGGAGCGGCGCAACGCGCGAGCCGGCACGGCGTCCACCAAAACGAGAAGCGAAGTACGCGGCGGCGGCCGCAAGCCCTTCAAGCAAAAGGGCACGGGCCGGGCCCGCCAGGGCTCGATCCGGTCTCCCTTAAAAGTCGGCGGCGGCGTCTCCTTCGGCCCGAAGCCCAAGGACTGGGCGAACAAGAAGATGAACCGCAAGGAGGCGGAGCTCGCCATCGGCATCGCGATCCAGAACAAAGCTTCTAGAGTGACCGTCGTCGACTCGATCGCGGGGAAGTTCTCGGAGCCCAAAACGAAGAACGTCGTGTCCATGCTCAGCGGTCTGGGCTTAGATGCGGACGCCAAAACGGTGCTCGTCTACGACACGGAGGACGCGACCTTCGAGAAGAGCGCCGCGAACCTGCCGAACTGCGAGCTCCGCCTCCAGGACGAGATCACGGTCTCGGACATGCTCTGGGCGGACCAGGTCCTCATGACGCAGCCGGCCTTCGACTGGGTCAACGAGCGCTACGGGGAGTAGATTCGGAGTCGTTCCCCGCTGTATTAATACGTTACCTCTCTTACACACTAGTCGCGTCGGCGGCGCCGCGCGGGAGCCGTCATTGGCCGCGCGCGAACTCGTCCTTCTTCCGCGTGTCCTTGCCCTGGCGGCGCTTCCCCTTCTTCTTTCGCTGCGCGGTCCGCGCCTGCGTGGAACTCAAATGTCAGGCACCCAACGTCTGCTCGATGGCGTGTAGGTTCACGAAGGACACAGGTCCGCGCGTCGAGGCCCCGCCGCCGCCGCCGCCGGTAGTCGTCGTCGGCCTTTGTCAGAGCCCGGAGGCGCTTCGACGTCGCCGCGACCGCCGCCGCGCCGGCGTCGGGCAGCGCGCCGATGACCGCCGCGACCGCGCGCGCCGCCGCGGCCTCCCCTAGTAAACTGTTGAACGGCCGCGCCGCCGGCGCCTTCTTGCGGGCGGGCCGCGGTAGGCTCCGAGCCGGCCGGGAGAACGCGCGGAAGACGTCGGGCTGCTCCGCATCGTAGGCGAGCGCGCGGCGGCCGTCTACGGTCGCGCCGGCGAACCGGACGCTTCTCGCCATTCGTAGGACGCGCCGCCGCCGCGCCGCGAGCAAGCGGGGCCGCGCGGCGTCCTTCTGGGCGCGGACACCAACGGACAAGGATACTGCGCGCCGCAGCGCCCTGCACGTCGCCGCCGCGGCGCCCGCCCGATAGGCCGAGCACCAGTCGAGCACGCGCGCGACGACGCCCTCCGGGACCGGTGCGAGAACCGAGTCGCTGTTGTATTCCGCCTTCGGCACGACGCCGTCGAGCCGCGCGGCGACCGTCGGCACTTGCTCGAGCGGCGGCTCCGTCGTCGCGTCGGTGGCGGACGGGCTCCAGGGCGCGAGGGTCTCGGCGTGGCTCCACTTGCAGCGGCGGTTCGGGCAGTCGCCATTTCGAAAGTACGCCGCGCAGAGCTTATTGCCTTGCCCTGCGACCCAGACGCTCGCGTCGGGGTCCTTGAGGAAGATGGCGTTCAGGATGTCCAGGGGGTCGACGAGCTGGCCCTTGGCTTTTGCTGCCGCGGCGTCCCGTTTCGCCGCTTTTTGTTTTGCTGCTCGTTCTACTCGGCGCTCCCAGTTGCCTTTGACCATCGCGTGCTCCTGTTTTTAAAGTTTTTCCGAGGCGTTTCGCAAGCGCTCGCACCGCTGCGCCGTCTCAAAGCAATGCTCTCTGTTAATGCTCTCAGTACTCCAGCGCGCGAGCAACGCAGCGAGCGATGACAGCGTTCACGCCGCGGCTCAATTGGCGCTGTTACAGATCGCCGGTGATGCCTGTAGCGCTTGCCCGCCCACGCACGGCGCTCCAGCCCAGAGCAGCTGCTGAGGCTGCAGCAGGACGGGTTTTTCACGAACCTCGGGCTCCATTCGTCTTGAAACGACCGGGCCAGTCGTGCAGGCGCAGTAGAAAGGAGAAGGACGGCTCTTGGCGTCATAACTGAGGTCAATTGCGGCTCCGCAGACCGAGAGCGCTTATTGCCCTTCGGCGCGGCGCTATAAAACACAGAGCAGCGCCGGTGCCCTTGGCCGAACACCATTCGCTGTCGGTTCGCGCTGTGCGCGAGAAACAAGGCTGAACCGAGGCGAAACCACAGACTGCAAAGTTCTTCAGCAGCCGGCCACAGCCGAACGACACCCGCGCGCGACCCAGCAACGCGCGGCGCGGAGACGTGGGTCGCGCCAGCAGGCCCACAGCCGAAAAGCAACACCCGCGGCGCCCGGTAACGCGCGCCGCGGAGACGCCCACGAAGCGGCGCGGCCTCCATGGACATCCGCCCCGGCCAGAGCCCCGGCTCCATCTTCGGCAACGCCGAGAACAATCCCTTAGTCCAGTCGTTCGACGAGGAGTCCCCGGACAGCGTCCTGAACCCCGACGGCTCCGTCGGCTACCTAGCAGCAAGGCTGTCGAAGGAGCGCGGCGCGACTGCCGAGCGTTTAAAGACACTCACAGCCATGGAGCAGCGCGGAGATATCGATAGCAAGGAAAAAGGAGATCTCAAGGACGCTTTGTTAGCACAAAAGTCCGACCTCGAGACGGCGCTCGACCGAGTAGCTAATAGAGAAGCGCCCTTCCCGACGGCGCGGTCGCCGCCCGCGGCTCGTTCGTTAGAACATGAGCTCCAACATATGATGTCATTGGACGACGTCGCCTCGACGTCCTTCGGCGGGCGGAACCAGACGCTCGCCTCGCCTCGAGGGGCCTCACTCTTGGATAATATGCGCCAGCCCGTCTCCGGCTACTCGTTCCACGACGAAAGCGTCGCGCAAGCCGCGGCCATCGCCGCGGCGGAGATGCGATCGTCGGGCGGCAACCTCATGGGCTCCTACGACGGCGCGTCGTCCTTTTTGGGCGCGCGCAACAGCTTCCAGGGGCGACACTCGCCGCCGTTCGGCGGTGGAGGCGTACCGAGGCGCCTCTCCGCGCCGGGCGCACGGGCGCACCGCCCGTCGCCGCCGGCCGAGTTCGCGCCGTTCGCGGCTCTAATAGACCAGGCTGATGATATGCCTGGGTTCGAGTTCGAGATGGAGAATAGCCTGGGCACGACGCCGACGCCGAACGTGGGCTCGCCGATCCGGCCGCGCGCCGAGGTGCAGCGCTTGAGAAGGCAGGGGTCCATCGCCGACCGAGCGCGGGCCGCGGCGCCTAGGCCTGCGCCTGCTCCTCGACCGCCACCGGCGCCGCCGGTCACGTCTCCTGGGAAGCATAGAGGCTGCTCGACGACGATCGACCTGAAGGACTTGCCGCCTTTAGATAGCTTTCCTACCCAAGAAGCGCCGTCCTACGACTCCGTGAGCAACGGTGTGGAAATCAACCCGTGTGTCGGGTGCACTCGGCGATGACGTGGCCGCGCTGGCGTCGCGTCGATGGCGTGGAGGTCGACGCGACGAACGCGCCGTAAATTTGATTTCCGCACAGGTGATCAACTTCAACCGCACGAAGGGCCGCGGCGCGCCGCACAGCTGTGTGATGTGCGGGAAGCGCGGCCGGCCTCCCACGAAAGGCAAGGACCCGCCGGCCGACGACGACCGCGTCGTCATCCCGACGCAGAACAAGGACGTCTGCAAGGTCTGCGACACGGTGACCTGGAAGCACAACCCCACGGGCGCCTACTTCAAGTGGTGCAAGGGCTGCAAGCGCTTCCACGAGATCCACGCCTTCGCGGGCAAGCTCAAGGCCTCGAAGTGCGACGACTCGCGCGCCCGCGGCCGCGCGGGCTACATGCGCCGCAAGGAGGACGGCGAGAACGCGTCCTAGTCCTCTGGCCTCCCCCCTGACATTTAGAAGAATAATGCTGCTTATTATTGGTATCCTTTTCTTTTTGGCGCGTCGGCGGCGGCGGCGTCTGGACGTCTGGGAACTTGTCTGGGAAGTCGTCTAAGTCGTCTGGGATTACGAAACGAAACACAGACAACGTATTTACGCGTAGCAAAGAGGTTTGATTGCTTCGTGCCAGTCCCAGAGCATCGGGCGCTCCATCAAACCCTCGTCGTTTGCACGTGAGTTGTAATTGTGCTTCAGGACCTCTAGATCTTCGCGCCCCGCCAGCCGCGCGCACTCTCTGAGGTCGTCGCCGATGGCATGCGCATACAGGGCGTTTTCCGGATAAGTACCATACGGCGCGATCCGCAGGTTCCGAGGCAGCGCTGACATGATGCGTTTGAGGTCCCAAGTTTCCGTCGGTTCATCCGCCTGGTCCCCCCATTCAGTCAGCTCGAGCGTCTCGAGGTGCGTCGCGGCCGCGGCCGCCTCGAGATGGCATATACCCTCCTCCGCCTGAGGGGTAGTGTGCGTGCAGCTATAGTGTCGGAGATTTGGAGCGGCGTCTATCCACGCCGAAAATGTGGCGGCAGTACAGTCGCTGTCAAAGATCAAGCCGGTGTGGATGTGTGTGAGCGCGTACGTGCGCCCCGGCGTTGGCATAGGCATGAAGTCAGCGCAGCCGAACGCCCAAAATATGCGCAGTTCCGCGCAGCGCTCGAGTACACGAGCGAAGGGTTCTCGTTCCTCCGCGCTACCGTCCCCGATACTGGATCCGTCGACCCGCAGCGCCCGCAGATCCCGGCAGTGCTCGCTCACGAGCCCCAGCAGTTCGAGAACGACCGCTTTCGAATATAGGGGAGACTTTTCCCCATTGTCACCCTGCCACTCAATGCGTAGGACACGGAGCCGCGAGACGCCGACGGCGCTGACACCGGCCACGTATGTTCGTGTCAACGCGTATCCCCCCTCGTCTTTTTCGGGTGGTGTTCGATCGACATACGCGAGCGCGACGACGCCGCGCCGGGCGTCCGGGCGCAGACGGACCGGTGCTTCGTTCCAGAAATCAATACAGAAATAGAAGTCCTGCAGGTCGAGGTAGGAGACCGGGGCCAACGCGTACGCAGCAATGCGCCGCAATACAATATGGTTGCCGGCGATCCACTTAATCACCTGTGTGGAAATCAAATTTTACGGCGCGTTCGTGCTGAATCATCGCGTCGTCCTCCACAGTATCGACACGACGCCTGCTCGATGGCGTGGCGATGCCGGTTCCTCGCCGCTCGACCGAGCCATGACGGCCGCCTCATTGCCGAGAAATGACTTAGTGAAGAATTGTCGGGTGCACCCGACGCACTGGTTGATTTCCACACAGTTAATCACGCTGCCTTTCCCGAGGCGGCGCTGGCGGCCCATGAGCAGCGCGTACAGCTCCGCGCGCGACTCGAACCATCGATCGTTGTACGTCACCGCCGCGTCCCAGAGATGCCGCAGCGGTCGCGGAAGTGGGAAGAGATCTCCTCTGCGCACGTTTCGGGTCTTACTCTCGCCGTCGCACCGCACCCTCCACCAGCCATGATCTGGATGGTTCGCCGGGAGTGTGACGACGCCGGTGGTGTGTGCGCCCCCGCCTATTGCGATCCGGACTTTGTCTCCCTCGACCCATTCGTGCTTTCGGGTCCCGCCTACGACCGACGAAATCTTCCAACTGTCTCCTGAGGCCGACTCCTTCTTCGATTCGGGGAGCCGCTGGACGCTTCGCTCCGCCGCCAACACGCTCCCGCAGGGCTCGAACACGCTAGGTCGCGGCGAGCGGAGCGCGCAGTAGTCCATGACATTCTCGCGCTCGGCTGGGCCGAGATGACGGATGATCCTGAGATCCCAGTGCTTTGGTCGCTCCCATGGCGTCGTCGACGACTCCGACGGCGTCGCTTTGGTCCGCATCCTGTTACGATGCGTACCCAGGTAGGTAGGGCAGCCTTCCTGTGAGGCGCTTGGGCAGCCTGCACTGCAGCTGCAGCTGTTCGTTGCGATGAGTGGGGCTGCCTGCTTCTCCTGTCGAGCGCTTGGGCTGCCTGCACTGCGCTCTGAGGCTCCGAGAGCGCCCTGCCATTTTGCTAGTGTCTTACATGCCGCTAGCTCCGGCTGGAGCCCGGATTCGCCTGCGTGTCTCCGCGCCTCGCAGCATAGGTGTCAATCCTGCCAGTACGACGTCGCCTGTTACTCACAGGATGGCTCTCATGAGGTGTTCTTTGCTGTGCACGCTGGCCGCGGCCCTCATTCCCCAACACAGGGTTATGCAGCAGCGGCACCGCGTCATGCGCATGGCCGTGGAGAGCGCCGAGTTCACCCTCAAAGGAGAGACCGTGGCCACCGCGTTCTTCGCGAACCAGTGCCGGCGGGAGATGACACAATTTCGTGGCTTGGCTGGATCGATTGTGCCAGGAAAGGAAGCGAAGACGGTTGTTGTCGTCGCCGAGGGCGAGCGCAAGAAGCTCGAGTCCTTCGTCGGGTGGTGCCAGCGGGGCCCGCCGGATCTCGCCTTGGAGGGCGGCAAGCCCCAAATTGTGGGCGATGTCGCGTACGGCGCGGCGCGCAACATGCAGGGCTTCGCCTGCGACGACAGCCTGTGCGACGTCGACATGGTCGAGGCGGCGGCCGCCGAGGGGCCGGCGCGCGCGCTCTTGGAGAGAGACGACGATGAGATCACCGAGGAGGACCTCATCGCGGGGCTCATCGACGAGCTCTCCTAGGCATTTCCGGTAATATCGTTCACAATACATTTACTCTCTAGTATAATGGCGGCGCGTCGCCATAGGCCTTCTTCCTCAGTTCTCCAAGCTTCTTCTCGTGGGCGAGGGCCTCGTCCTTCTTGGCCTTGACGCCGGCGAGGTACTGTTCCAACCAAGCGACCTCATCAAAATCCTCCATGTTCTTCCACGCCAAGTCTTTGGCCTTTTCCTTGGCCTCGTCTTCCGCCTCCCGTTCCAGATCGGTCAACTTTTTGCGGCGCATGCGCTCCATGCGCTCCTCGCGGCCACTCCGTTGGAGCCCGCGGCTCCGCTTCGGCTTGGACAGGTGCATGCGCACGCGCTTCACCAGAGCCTCACGAATCTTCTCGGGGTAGCCCAGTTTGTCCGCCCCGGCCATCGACCGATCACCCTTCTCTTTGAGGAACTCCTTGAGCCTATCAATATTCCACTCCTCCGGCGGGTCGGACTCCAGCTTTTCTTTTTCCTCGAACTCGTTCATCAAGGCTAACTCCTCGGCCTCGGCCTCGGCCCGTTCCGCGCGCTGCCGCTCCTTTTCAAGCCGATCCCTCTCGCCCTGCGCCTGGGCCAGCAGCGCGAAGCCCTCCGCCGTCAGCGCGTCGAGGCGGTCGGAACGGTCGGGCGACGTCGCATCCACATAGACGCGGCGAGAAACCGTCGGAGAGGGAAAGCCGTTCCGCGGGCACGAGTCCATGCGGTCCTTCCTCAAATCCTTCTCGTCCGCCGTGAGTGGCGGCCTCTGGTCGATGTCGCCGCGCCACGCCGTCCTCAATAAATTATTCGCTCGTCTACTATCGGCGTTCTGCCGCCGAATCCGCCGCCGCTGCCGCCGCTCCTCCCGCGCCACGGCCTTGCGACGCGCCACCTCTCGAGGATCGGACTGCAGTCGAATCCAATCCAGCCGCGCGGCCTTGGCTCTCTTGGCCAGATTGTTCCCCTTGAACGTGCCTCGACTCTTCAGCTCCTCCTTGTCGAAGTAGTTCTCGAGCCACGTCAGCCACGCGCCCCGTAAACCTTCCCGGATGAAGCTCTCGAAGCGCTTCTTGACGCGATCCTTCGCCCGGTACTGCCTTTCTTCGATCATCAGCAGCCGCGCCGCCTCCTTCTCTCGGATGCGCCGGTCGCGATCGGCCACAGCTAGGTTGTACCTATTCCGTCGCCGAATGCGCTTCTCCTTCTTGGCTTGTAAACGAGCCTCCTCCTCAGCCCTTAATTTAGCAGTCTCATTTATGAGATCGTCCCAGTGCTTATTCAAAGCCATTGTCTTTGCCGTGACGTTTCTATATTCCCCAAAAACCGGTGCGGCTTCGGGATCAGCACCCTTAGCTAACAACACTTTAGCAGCCTTGAGCTTGCCGGCCTGGCAGGCGTTCCAGAGCGGCGTCGCGCCCGTCGTCCAGTCTTGCGGGTCCACACTATCGCAGGACGGTCTTTCGAGCAACCATTTACACACTCGCTCGTGGCCCCGCAACGCCGCGACGTGTAATGCGGTTTCACCTAGATCGTTCCGCTTCCACAACGCGTCTCGCTCCTTCTTGAGCGCGAGGTCCTTGGCCTCGCGCTTCTTCGTCGCCTCTTCTTCATCATAATCGGGGTCGTCTGCGCGGGGGCGTCGCGTCGATGGCGTCGGGCGCCACACGTACGCCCTCGCGCGTCGCGGCGATGGCGTGGCGGGGCCCGGCGTTCGCGTCGGATGGCGTACAGGTGCTACGTCGTTGCATCGATGGCGTAAGGTGGTGTAGAGCCAGATCTGGCGTAGTCTATCCCACCACGCCATAGCCGCGACACGCCATCGATGCGAGAGTCAGGGCGTACGGCGTCGCGTCGATGGCGTCGACACATCGAAGGCAAAAGAAGACGCGGCACCGCACCGGGGTCGAGCTCCTCCTCGTCGTCGTCCTTCTTCGCCGAAGACACTTTTTTCGCGATCATCGCGAGGTTGCCCGCGGCGGCCGCGTCGAAAATGTCCATATTTGCGCTTAATTTAGCGACGGCCCGCGCCGCACGAACGGCCCGCATCATCCGGAAGATGCGCATCGCGCGCATGATCCTCCCCGACTTCGCGAAATCACTGATGGGCTTCATCCAGGGGTACTTTTCCTCGACTCCCGCCAATGCTAGAGTTATGAGTAACACTATGAGATCAATGGCCACCAGAGAAAAGTCCAAAATGCAGAACGGGTCCGTGAAGAACTGGAAGTAGCTCCGACAGATCGAGAACTGCCTCAACCGCAGAAAGATCTCGACGCAGAAGATCGCTAGGACCACGTTCCCGAAGACCTGCACCGAACAGCCCGGCGTCATGGCCCATTGATCGGTCGCCTGGGGCGCTCCACTATTGCGAGGCGACGCGTCGAGCATCTTCGTGATTGGTAAGTCTGAAGCGAGGTTGTAGTAGTTACCACTTGTACCGTAGAAAGGTGGGCCACCGGTACAAAACAAGTAGGGCGGGTCGCCGTACTTGTCGTAGCCCTTCCATATGGAGATTAATGTAGGCACGGGCGTCGGCGGACTTGTGGAGGACCCCCCGCCGCAGGCGCAGCACTGGACATTCGCCGAAAAATCGTCGTCGTCGAACTCGCCGCACCTCGTCGGATTCTTCACGTACCACGCGCAGTCTCCTCTGAAACTATCCAGAGTTGTTAAGTCGTCGTAACAGACGTCTTGCAAGGAACGTGAGGTGGTCGCGGCGATGGCGTCTTCGTCCGAGAGCCTCCGCACGACCGGTTCCTCAGCCGCACCTTCGTTCTTGTAGGCCGTCTTCCAATCACTAGTCATATTGAAGCACTGGTAACAAAACTTCCCCACATATCCTTTCTCAAAAATTTCCTCTGGTGACGGGTCACGAATAGGCGTATCCAACACTTTACCGTGGCCCTTGCCGGTCCCACAGGTCCCGGGCTCGAGAAAACCGTCGAACTCGTCGCAACACGCGCCATCCCCGTTGTAGTCCCAGCCTTTTAGGGCATTACCTCCGGCATCGACAGGACCGTCTCCTTCGCGCTCGATCATGGGGCAGTTTCCGGCCAATATGGGCGCGCCTTGGGGATAAGTAGCTAAAGCTGTTACCGCTAAATCGGCAAAGGTCAGGGCTAAAATAACAACAAGAACGACATTCGACTCCTGGATGGCTAGTATTCTGCCATCTCTGTCAAATTCTCGGAGGTCTTCCGGGACCTCGACCAGCCCACCGAGCAATCTCCAGTCCCGCTCATCCTCCGGCACGACCGCGAGCATGCCAAAGCAACACGTCGCCTCGCCCTCCTCCACAATCTCCTCGTCGGACGATTCGGAGTCACTTGGCAATATCAGCGGCTCGTCGTCTTCGACGAGTTTCTCGGAAACGCACGCATAGAGCCACAGACCCGCGATGCACAAAGCTGCTTTCTCCTTGCTGTCCTTCGCTCTTTCTAGGGCCTCCTGGACGGACTCGGCCAAGGATCTCCGAGAGGCTTGTGATTCGTACGTTTCTTCATCATCTTCGATCGACGGCGCGGGCGCAGGCGCCGTCGACGCGTTGCTGTACTCGTCCCATAATACGATGTCCGTGCCGGGCGCGGGCGCGGGCGCCGGTCCTGGTGCAGGCGCCGGGCCGCACGCTTCGACGTCGTACATGCCGGGTACAGGCGCCTCGGCGACGGGCGGCGCGGGCCCAGGGGCGCCCGGGAAGCGCCACGCGATAGCGCCGCGAAGTCTCCCGAAGCGCGTCGGCGACGGCGACCGGCCCACCGGCGACGGCGCGCCGGAGCTCGGCGGCGACGGGACCGCGTCGAGCGTCGGTGACGACGACTGGCCCACGGGCGACGGTGAGCTCGGCGGCGCTGGCCCGGGCGCGGCGCCCGGCGCGCGGCGCCGCGCGAACCGGGCCGCGAGGCCCGCTGGTCTCAAGCTCCCGAAGCGCGTGGGCGACGACCCGCCGGAACTTGGCGGCGACGCCTCGCCGGGCGCCGGCGGCGCCGGCGCCGGATGCACGCGCGCGGCCGGCGCCGGATGCACGCGCGCGGCCGGCGCCGGCCGCGGCAGGCTCGATGCTATCCGGCCCGCCGCGTCCAGGCTCCGGAGGCCGGCGGACCGCAGGGGCGACGGGCGCCCCTGGCCGGGGCTGCCCTCAGGCATACTGTTAGCTTCTATGCGAGCGGGGCTGCGTGAGCTGGTCCGGCGGCATCGTCGGTCAGACGCGTGATGCCTTTTGTGCGTCGACAGTGCGCCATCGCTCTCCCACCACGCGGGAGGCAGCCCACAATTGCCGCTGTCTAGCGCTCTCCCGCCGCTTCGCGATCCCGGCGGTTGCAATCTTGGAGCTCGCGGAGGGCTCCATGCGTGTTGCTGATTGAGGAGAGGTATCTCTTGGAAAACGAAGCTTGCTTGCTAGTGTCTTACCGCTAGCTCTGCGTGAGAGCCGAGGAGCTCTCGGCACCTATACGAGCTCGCAACTTAGTTATGATGCGTGTCGTGATCGCTGCATTGCAATGCGCAACCGTCTGCACGCTGGAGCTGCCGCTGCAGCGGCGCCGGATGCTGCAGAGCTTGGCCGTCGGCGCCGCCGCGGCAGCAGCGCCGGCACATGCGGGCGCCGTCGTCTCCGACGAGGTCAGCGTCACATTTAAAGAAGCATCACTCGGCATGCAGCTCGACGGTCTCGCGTACCAGAAGACGACGCTGGGCTCGATGCCGTCGCTGCGCTGCGTCGTGACTGCGGTCGCGCCGGGCTCCGAAGCGGCCAAGCTCGGTGTGAGCGACGACTGGACCGTCGTCTCCGTGAATGGCGCAAATGTGGAGAGCCTGGGCGCGCAGGAGGTCGCGTCGAAAATTGCGGAGGCCCCGCGGCCGCTGTCCGTCGTTTTTCGAGACGCGGAACGCTTTACCAACGCTTTAGAACCGGGTTCTGGCGCTCGCATGGCGAGAACGACCGTACTACCACCAACCGGGCCGTACACCGAGGCCCAAGTGTTGGAAGTCGAAAGGTTACAGTCACCACCCCAGTGTTCGATCGGGGCCGAACGGGGCGACCTGCTGGAGGTGCGCTACGAAGGTAGACTCAGGCAGGACAACAAGCTTTTTGATGGCAGCGCGATCACGTTTGCCGATGGACGCGCCGTGCCTGGGAGGGGGGGTGACGCGTCGTTGTACTTCGTGCTCGGGAAACAGCCGGTGGGCCAGTTCCCGCCGGCCTGGGACGCGGCCATGGCCGGCTGCTGCGTCGGCGAGGTGCGGCGTTTGGCGGTACCGCCCGTGCTAGGGTTCGGGGAGAAAGGGGCGCCCAAAAGAGGCGTCCCGCCCTACGCGCCGCTGGACTACACGATCCAGCTCCTCGGCATCAACGGGAACAACCAGCCGCGATAACATTAATTAAACATCACTAGTGAGGAGGGGCTCCGCGAGCGCGCCCGTGCCTTCGGCGAGGCGGCCTGAGGCTTCCTGAACTTGCTTCTCCCAATCTAAAGACCGCAAGGCGAGCAACTGGAGGACGAACGACGTCGCGAGGCCGAGCGCACAACAGCACAACAGGACCGGAGCCGCACTTTGATCTAAATCTAAACCAAAGAGCAAGCCAAGCGCCACCGGGGCTGCGACGCCGTACCACCCGATGAGGTTCGACATAGCTATCCGCTGGGGCGCGCCGGCGCCCGACAGCGTGCCCTGTATACAGACGTTCTGCGCGTCGAAGAAGACAAGCAATGCGAGGGCCGGCACGCATCGACTCGTCAAGTCCACGACGTCCGAATCGTGCGAGTAGAGGCGCGCGATCAAAGGTCGCGCCACGATCAAGCCGGCGGCAGTGATCGCGGCGGCGCAGAACGCGGCCAAAACGCCGAGTCGAGCGGCGCGCTTGGCGCCCTTGGGATCGCCCGCGCCGACCTGGGCGCCCACGGCGACTGATGTTGCGACCATCGCACCCAACCAACACATCTCCAGCACCGTCTGAATATTGAGCGCACAAGTAACAGCAGCAAGCACGGCCGGCGACCGCCGCGTCCCGGCCAGCGCAATCACAAATTCCATGGACCACCACTCCAGAAGACTCGCGACCAACCCCGGCAGCGACAGCCCGAGGAACTCGCGGACACCTCTACGATCAAAAACCTCGCCGATCGACCGCGGCCGGAAGACGTGGCCCAATCCGACATAGAGGCAGTACGGTATTTGTAGAAGGAGGTATTGATTGTTCGTGATGGAGGAGGCCCACGCCGCGCCCACGAAGCCCAGACCGTGGCGGTAGACGAGGAAATTCTGCCACGCGGGGGCGGTCGCGAAGACCGTAGCGCAGATCGCCAGATTCGCGAAAACGTGGCCCTCCGCGGTCATGACGCGCTGCACGATGGTCATGCACGGGATGCCGAAGAGGGCAGGTAATAAAGCGAGGCCGTAGCGTTGCGCGCGCTTCGCTAGCTGTTTTGGTTGGCCGAGGACATGTATTAAAACTGCATCGGCGAAGTAGATGCCGATGATACCTATAATGGCGGCGAGGGCGACGATGGCCAATGCCCGCTGCGCGTAGAGGCCGTGCAGTTCTTTCCCTTTCCTCGCGCCGGCGGCCTGGGGGCAGAGCGTCCTTAATGCTGATATCAGACCATAGCTCGTGGAGAAGCAGCTGATGTTGAAATAGGACCGGCCGAGGCCTACCGCGTCCAGGTCGTCGGCGTCGCCGCGGCGGCCGATGAAGTACAACGCCACGGAGACCGGCAGGTACTCGGCGAGGTTCGCGAGGGCCGTCGGGATGGCGATGCGGAGGAGCGCGCGGAGGCCGCCTTTCGCATCACTGCTTGCTGCTGCAGCAGTGTCAGTCTCTGGTGGCGGCCTTGCTGCTGCAGCAGTGTCAGGTGGCGGCTCAGCATCGCTGCAATTGGCTTCGCTGGCGGTCGTAGCCATTATTGAGCTGTTGTTTCCAGTCGTGCGATGATCCTTACTGCAATCGTGTGACTTACACAGCGTGGCTAAAGCGAGCTTGCATTTTCCTAGTGTAAGGACGCTAGATAATCCGCGGAGCTGGCATCCCAGGCTTCGTCCCCGCTCACGCGCCAACCACAACAGAAAAAAGTTCCGGACTGGTTGGAGAATCTCACAGAGCTGCCAACACGGCGTCAACGAACTTTGCATCAGCAGGCGTGCGCCTCGGACACGACGTAACCCATACCACCTGCTTCGAAGGTGGCCACAACGCTGTTCGTCGCTGGAAGAACGGCTCTAGATCCACACTGGTCACGAAGGTGGCCACGCCAGCGACGAACCGCTCTAGATCCACACTAAACTAAGCAACAATGACGCCGACGCGCCACCAAGCGCTCCTCGCCGTCCTAGCGGCCGCCACCGCCCTGTCACCAACACGCCGCGCCGCGCTTAAAGCAAAAAAAGAAGTTCCTGTCTTCGACGCGAACGCCTACAAGAGGAAGTACTACGCGAATTTTGCCGAGGCCAAATGGCGCCAGCGAAACGAGCTAGCAACAGCGACGACGCGCCAGGCCGTCATTCCGGAGCCGGTGGAGCGGCCGCAGCTCGGCGACCTCTTCGCGATGGACCCGAACGTCGAGGAGCCCGTCGGCTGGCGCGACCTCTTCGTCACGAAAACGGTGCCCATCAAGTACCGCAAGCGCCAGGAGCTGAAGCGCGCCTTCTACAAGGCGGCGGAGCGCGAGCACGGCCGCGCGGCGTTATTGGGCGCCGCGTTCATCTCGAGCGTGGCGTGGGACGCGCGCCTCGGTCCGCTCGTGCTGTTTGCGCGCTGCGGCTGCCCGCAAGCTTTAAATCAGTTCGCGGAGGGCGCGCCGAATGTGTTAATAGAGGGCCCGCTCGCGGCGATGAGCCTCGCGTATCTCGTGAGGGAGCTGCACCGGTCCTTCAACCCCGTCGGTGTCGAAATGCGGGACCTCGACGCCTCGCAGCAGAAGGCGCGCGGTTTATCTCTTAGGGCGGAGCTCTTCCAGGGCCGCGTCGCGATGCTGGGCACGGCGGCGGTCGTGCTCCTCGCGGGGCCGCAGCACACTGTGAGCGAGGCCGTCGGCGACGTCGTGGACGCCGTCGTGGGCACGCTCTGATCATTTTCGTTCATACTCCAATTCGTGACGGATATAAGCTCCCTTTTGTGTTAGACAGTCTTCTTACACAGACACGACGGGGGCTCACGCGTAGGGCCAGAGCGGGCGGCTCGCGCTGGACCCGGTGTAGGCGCGCTCTGCGGCCGGTAGTTGTTGGAGCGCCTCGCGCGGCGACACGCCGACGACGTCGGGCATCTGCTTGGTCGCGAGGTACGCCTCGACGTTCGCGGGGCTCTCGGACCATCTAGCGGACTCGCGCGCGAAGGGCGGCGCAAGCCGCTCGTAGACGCTCACGAAGTGCCCGATGAACCGCACGTAGTAGTCCATGAAGGCCGGATGCTCCGCAAATAAGCCAGTCTCGCGCGCCGCCCAGAAATGCAGGCGCATCCACACTCTGCAGTCGTCCAGCCTGCGCGGAGGCCCAATATTTGAGCGATCGAACAATAGTTGATTTGGACGCCGCATTCACTTAAAATGCTCACCCCATACCTGGGGATCACGCTTCGGACTGTGCCAGGCGGCGAAGTGAGCCGAGGAGCGGTCGTGCGCGGACATGAAATCCTGGCCGTGGGCCGAGAACGGGCACATCTTTCTCGTCCGACGCTCGGCCGTCCACACGTTGCCGCCGCCGAGCTTCTCGAAGATCCAAGCGGCGAAGCGTTTCGCGTGCGGTTCCCCATGATCTCGGATAAACGCGTCGAGCTTGGGATCCTCGAAGGCCTTCTCGTAGAAGCGCGTCGTGAAGGCCTCGAGCTTGGCGAGCCCGACAATCTCGACGAGGCGGCGCGTCGCCGCGTTGGCCGCGTGCGCTTGACGGACGACGTTCAGCGGCACGCGTTGCATCGGCGGCGCCGCTGCGACGGGCGTGGCCGCGACGCGGCGCTCCGCGACAATGTCCGGGTCGAGGCGCATGCGCTGCAGGGCGGCGGCGGTCTTGGCGGATGCCATGCTTGCTGTAAATAAAATTGCTTCGCGGGGTGCGCCGAGCACAGCTGATTTGCGCAGCGCTTGTATTTTTTGACAGCTCCAAAGACGCCGCAGACGTGTCAGTTTGCTCTGTTATCTCTCGGAGTGAGTGAGCACTATATGCGCGTGCCTTCGCACAACTTAAGCCTTGGCTATTTATGCGGTTCTTCGAGCTACGAGCTACAACTCGAAGACCGATGCCAAGGCCGAGCTCGGCTCTGGCGCGAGATCCGCGGGTTCCGAGACGTCCCGGGAAGCACCCAGTCCCCAAGACAAGATTCTTCTGAGCGGCAACGGCCTCGATTGTTTCACGAAACCCCGCACCAATTATCGCAACGCGCCTCCCCGCGACGCGGGAGCTGGGCACAACTACAAGTTAAATTATGTCACACCCCGCTCACGCAGCAAGCTCCCAATCCCAGCCCTCTCAAAAATCCCGACAGCATCGAACCTCTTGGCGAAGGCCTCGCGTCTGCTCAAACCGAGTCGTAACCGCTCGGAAGGAGCCATGCGCACGTATTGTTCAAACATGATAGGAATGTCGGCCCGCTCCACAAAGTCGATCAAACCCTTAAACTCAATTTCATCCTTCCCGTAGCACCTCTCAGAAATGACGAGCCCGCCCGAAGAAAGGAGCTTGGGATTGCGCCAAGTAACAGGATTAGGCACGGATACATTGCCGCAGTCCTTGTGGAGGTTCAGGAAGATGCCAATGTAATCATTTCCCAAAAAGTCTTCATAATCTCGATCGTTCCAGACATTGTACCGGCTCATCACATCAGCACCCATCAGATTTTGGATTTCAGACCAACACGGCCGCCACTTCGCATTACCGAAGAACACCAGTTTCGGGACATCTCCGAACCGTTTTATCAGAGGTGCTTCCCTTAAAAATGCGATCGGGACGTACCTTAAAATAGGCGCATCACTGCCTCTGCAGTGATCGATGTTGTGCCACGAGAAGTCCCAGACCTCGTCCACCTCGTCCTTGGTATATACCAGGGAAGTGACCGGTTCGCTCTGGTAGTATATTCGGTATATACCTCTAGCACCGAGTCCCTTCCAGGGCACCCGCCGGTTCCTTCCATACCTCCCCTTGCGGCCCCAGCCGAGCCATATCAATATAGAACCTGGCGGGATGGCGTCCCAGTCAAAGTCTCCATCAAATTTGATGTTTATTCTCGTCGCGCCGATGCCACGGAGGCCGTTCAATACCGTCGCCCGCAGGGGTGCGTACAAATAGTCGTGGTGCGGCGCGTGCCACACATAAATTTGTTTTTCTGTGGTGTCCTGTGCCGCGGCGACGACGAGCACCGCGGCGGCGGCAAGTCTTAGCTGCATGGGAGCTGCATGCTCATCAGTGGGCAGCCCCTTCATGCCGCCATGGGCAGCTCATTTCTTGGCAAGTGCTTCGCTTCAATTGATGCGAATCAATGCGATGCCGTAGCCAACTGCTCTTGTTTCGCTCTTTACAGGCCAGGCTGCAGTGCAGCACAGCTGCACAAAATCACATGCCTACGGGTTTTGTGCTATGTGTCCAAGAACAGCCCTCACTCCTCACGCCAGGCGTCTCCGGAGCGGCCACAGCCCCAAGCGTGGTAACGAAGTACAAAACCTAGAGGGACAACCTAGAGTATCGCAACGCGCCTCCTCGCGACGCGGGAGCTGGCCACAACTAGCCAAAGGTTGCAAGGCAAGGCGAGCGGCAGCCCCACAGCCGTCCCTCGCGCCCGCGGCAGGCCGTCGGGCAGCGCAGCCATGTCCTTCAGGGTCACCTGCGAGATCGTCCAACCTACCGTAGCCGAGGACGCCCCGCCGCCCCCGCCGATCTCATTGAGATACGACTGGCAGGGCGAGGCCGTGGTTTCAAGCGACTGGACGGCGGCCGGCCAGGGTGGCGACCCCGGGTCCCAGGCTGCCAGTCGCGCGAGCAGCCGCCCCGCTACAAATGAAGGCAGCCGGCCCGCGACGGCCGATGATGAAGAGGAGGAGGACGCGCCCCCCGCTGTACTACCAAGTGGACCGCTCGACCCGCCACCCGATCAGCCATGCTTGGTTTGTGAAAAAACACATTCGATAGCGACCTCGGACGACGCCCTCGACGCGTTAAACGAAAATCCGGTAGTGTGCTTCATCCTCGGGACGGAAGACGCGCCGTACGCGCAAGTGTTACATGTGGACCTGTCCCATTTCTTCGTCGCGGATACTCCTCTCATTGCTGTTCGGTCCACCTCGAACGGTGAAGCCTTCGAGTACGTCGACTCGAGTGACGACGAAGACGAGCAGGCGCCGTCCTCGAAACCGGCCGGACCGGCGACGCATCTGTTGCGCTACGTTAGAATCACCGTTTCGCTGGAGAACGCTCCCTTCCTCAACGACGAAGCGCGGAAGAAGCACAACCCCCTATCTTTGACGGTAGATAGGGCATTACGATTACCTGGTGTGAGAAGTGACGCTAAACCCCTACAGAAGTACGTGCAACCGGACCCCCACCAGCTACTCCGAGACGAGTGCAAGGGCGCCTTTTGTGTGGTCAAGCCTCCACTACCCTGTCCACCAATGGCAGGAGAAGACCTCTCCCGTTCAGAGAGAGCTATTCGCGCGTTAGGACGGGCGTCCGCGTCCGACGCGCGGGGCGCGACGTCGTCCATCACCTGGAACCACACGACAGCGTGGCTGACCGGTCAGATCGATCGGGAGACGCTCGAGGAGCTCATGGCCTCTTCACCATTAGGGGTCGAGGTCCACGACCGAGTTTTGAAACCGCCGCCGCCCGACGAAGATGATGTGACCGAGGAGGACCAGCGGCTCGCGCTGCTCGCGGCGGAGCCGGACTTGAGACTAGATGATTGGTCTGCGTTAGTAGGTGCGCCTCGTCGTCATTTCGAAGTCGTGGAGAGGGCTGTTAGATCGATAAGTTGGGTCGCGTGCAAACCACCAACACTAGAAAAGAGTGACGGCGACGTCACGCTGGAGGAAGTCGATCAATTATTCAGACTAGCACTCACAGCATCATGGTGCAAGTGCGGCGACGACCACGCGCACGGCCAGGCCGATATCCGGGTGGATGCGTTACTCGAGAACTCCGCGGCGTTAGCTAGAGCCTTCGCTCGGAACAATAAGACGAAGCCCGACGCCGTACGACCCCTCGTCGAGAGTTCGGCAGACGTGACCGGCAGAAAGCGGAGAATAACGCCGAAGGGCGGCGTCGACGATTGGAGGTTAAACGAGGCCCAACGCTTATGTGTCAAGACGGGGATGTACTCCGATGCGAATTCCGTCGTCGGTGTGTCCGTCGGTCTCCAACGGCCTCTTCGCTCCTTACAGGAGGGCTGCTTTGTGGATGGGTGCTTCTGGGAGGGCACTTTAGGGGACCAGCCCTTCGCTACACAAAACAGCAAGGGTAAGATCTTCCGAGGGGCCTCCTCAGAAGCTCCATTTGGACGCTTAGCTATCATGTTCCCCTACAAGGACGGCGAGTTACTTGGCAAACTGTTAGAAGCGATGGATGCCATCAATCATCGTACCTTAAGTAGTACGATGCCCGGCAGTCTCGTCAGTCACCAGTTGTCACCGGAAGAAGTCGAAGCAGCGGAGTCTGGCGAGCTCGATATCGTCAGTGGTTGGCACGTCATCGACCCGGCCTGCCGAACCATCGTGCTGGAAGGTCTGGCCGATTCCATAGCAGAGATAGCTGATGCAGTACCTAGAGACGCCATCAATGACGATAGTTACAGATTACTAGCGGACCCGACCGTAAGGTTCACGCAACGAGTCTACACGCAGTTCAACGTCGACCTGAAGAAGATTCGGCTGCGAGAACCGTTACCGCTACTGGCGGAGTCGCCAGACATCTATAACCCAGTGAAAGTTGCTACCGGGGCCTTTACGGCCTTGGATAGATTGGTCCAGTTACGTAGAAGTCCTTCTTTGAGGCAGTTGGCTTTAGATTCAAATGGTGGCTTGCCCCTACCAGAGCAATTAAGTCAAGTCGAGAGCAAGTTCGGCAAAGCCATTTCCCTGGAGGACATGGACGGCGTCGATCGTAAGGCGCTGACGGTGGATGACACCTTATCGTTGGAGGAACAATCGCATCATACTGCTAAGAAGATAACACATGAGCGACGGAAGGCGCCGACCGATAGCACAACTCCTTTGCACTTCCTCGAAAGTACGAGGAACCGGAAGGAGACGGACTGGTTGGAGACGCGTCGACTCGAGAATGCGGAAGCTGCTCAGGTCTATGAAGTGCAAAAAGCTGCGAGATTGAAGAGAATCGCCGAGGACCCTATTCCCGCGACTTATGTCTATTCGGGCCAGAAACTGCAGTACACGGAGCTCGCCAAAGCGGCACAACGGGAGGAGCTCAGCAAGGTCAAGAACTGCACCTTCGTGCGCTCGACCAATGACAACTTTTTATCGTTAGTAGTACCCATGGTGGATGAAGGTAAATTGGAAAGGGACCAGAAGCTAGCTTCGAAACAAAAGTGGATGACGTCCCGAGGCTTCGTCTATCCCGCTCCCAGAGAACCGGGGACCTGGAACCGCCACCCGAAGAACGTGTCTGCGTCGCGAGCGGAAGAACTCAGGGAGGAGTGGGTCGAGGGCGAATTGTTCCCCGATCCGGAAGGTCGCGAGGACCACCCGGACAAGTGGACGGGCGGGAAGAACTTCGATTCGATTCCTGCGTTCGCTCGCGAATTTGGCGGGTATCAATACCCGAAATATGAGAGGGAGTACAACTCCCACGAACTGGGCAACTGGAACCGGTTGCCCAGAGGTAGGATGGTCGACGGGCACGTGCCTCCCGACGTGTCTATTTATCGACGAGGCACGGACGTGCCGCCGGCTTACGATTCTCGAACGTATTACAAGAGTGTGCACTTGGAGCCAGATAAAGCCGCAAATGATAAAGCGAGGAAAGATAAATTACACGAGGAGTGGGCTTCCAGAGTTATCGTCGACGACCCGGTCTTTAAAGTAGGAGGCTTCCTCCAGAAAGATAGACCGGATGCTTGTGATAGAACCAGTGATATATTGAAGGACCCGCCGAAGAAGTACGCTCTCAAACTAGTACGGAACGCGAAGCTCCCGTCGGGTCGCCGCGTGAAGATGACGCCGGCGCCCTTTTCCATATTTGCCACTGGTGAATTTAAGGAGGAAGAACGCTTCGATCGCACTCTACGTAATTATGGAGGGCCCGAGGACTTCCCGAAAGATGCACAGGGCGAGCCGATCGACTTCCAGACTCGAATTCATCGGGACATTATGAGGAGAGCTTCCGAGAAGATCCTGTGCGGCAAGACGATCACTCCTGTAGAAGCGCATGAGGTGTACGGGGACCCGCGGTGGCATTCCGGGGGGCTGGACCTGGGGTAAGGCTCTAGCTTACTTGTCGCGTCGATGGCGTGTGTACTAGGATTTAGGCACTCCCCGGCGGCGTCTCGCGGGCGCGGAGCGCGGCTCGCGCATCTCGCAGGTTTTTCTCAAGCCCAATTGTGTCCGGGTGCGCGCCGCCAAGCACGCGCCGCGCGGTTCGTTCCGACTCCTCGAGCGTCGTCACGGCCTCATTGAGATCGTCGAGCGTGGCGGCGTCGTCCCTGTAGAGCGCCACCGCGTAAGCCCAGCTCAACACGAGCATGAGACCATGATTCTCTCCGAGAACGCGTCGCGCCACGGGCATCGTTTTGCGCATCAGTGCCTTTGCGGATGACCTGCGAGACGCGCGAGCCGCGCTCCGCGCCAGCGAGACGCCGTCGGGGAGTGCTAATCTTAGCAAGAGAGTACATAGGGCATCGACGCGACGCCGCCATCGTAGTTAGTTTGTAAGACATACCAAACACAATTACTCAGAAACGCTGCTCGAAGTCGAGGTCCTCCCTCCGGACCGAGGGATTGTACTGGAGGTTGATGCCGCGCAGCGTGACGTCGTATTCGAGCGTCGCGCCGCCCGGCACCCCGAACGCGCGCGAGCCTCTATCGCCGAAACCAAGCGCAGGCGGCACGCGCAGCACGCGTCGCTCGCCGATGCACATGTCATACAGCCCCAGCTCGAGACCTTTCAGCACCTCCCCGCTCCCAAGCATCGCCGCGAAGCGGCTCCGTCGATCGAACACGCCGCCGTCGACGACGCTGCCGACGTAGTCAATTTCGACCACGTCCGCGTCTCTGGAACGCATGCAACCGGTCGCGGCCGCGGGCCCCGGCTCGACCTTGAGCACGTTTATACGCGACGTCCGGAAGCCCTGATCTTGCGCCTCTTTTTCAACATAATCCGCGCGCGCCTTGATGTCGGTGCGTGGATCGTCAGCAGCGTGCGCGCGCGGCGCGAAAGCGAGCGCCGTCGCGCCGAGGACGCTTCGGCGGTCCACGCCCGTCGTCGTGTCATCAATCACACGAGATGCAGTATGCAACACGACGTCGTACACACCGCTCGCCGTCGTGATCGACGACCGCGCCGTCGCCACGCGCAGCCCTACGGCCCGCAAGGCGTCTTCCAGGTCGCTGGGCGCCGCGCGCGCATACTTCGCGTCGGACCAGTCCCGCTCGGCCGAAAACGCGTACAGGACGCCGTCCTCTGCTAAATGATGAGCGATACAGTTCGCCAACGGTTCTATAGCTTCCGGCGCGTAGACGCAGTCCGCGCAAACCACGACGTCGACCGGTTCGAGCCAACTCTCGGAGTCCGCCCAGTCGACCCGTTTCGAGTCGACCTGATCGAAGCCGTTCGCGATGCACGTCCGCCGCTGCGCGTCTAGTAATCCGGACGGCGCGTCGAAGTCCCTATCATTAACAGCGTCGAGGTCCGTCAACGTGACATGAGCGGCGTCCGTGACGGCCGCGACCGCGCAGCCGAACAGCCCCACGCCGCTCCCCAACTCCAGCACGCGCTTGCCCTCGAATAAGGCCTTGTTTTGACAAGCCCAGGCGGCGCCGGCCAAAGCTGCCGGCCAGACTTGATACCCAAGTTTGCCCTCGAAAAAGCTGCACTCGTAGAGCGTCAGCATTTTCGAGCCATCCAGCACAAAGGTCCGGCCCTCGGCCTTGGTCGTGACCTCGAGCAGGTCCGTTTTGTCTTTACCGTCGGTCAGCGTGTAGGTGCGCTGGGCGCGTAATGCGACGGTTCTGGCGTGCGATTTGTGTGGGGGCTGGTAGGCTGTTGTCGTGCAGAGCAGCAGCAGGGCTGTCATTTGTGGCGGCATGACTTGTGAAAACGCAGGGCGCGGTCGCGTTGTTGGCGAGGGCACGGGTGCGCAGACGTCTCGGGAGTCTTAAAACGAGCGATGCCGCTCTGGCTTGCTTGTACGGCGTCAAAAACAAGCTTTTGCTTGCTTGCTTGCTGGAGCCTAGTGTGTTACAAGTCGCTAGCTACTCGGCCGCGGCGCGGGCTCGTTAGACGCCTTAATTGCGACGCTGCCACTCAATTGAGCTCGATACAGTCTCAATCTCAAAGGACTGCGACCGCTGCGCTGCGAGACATTGCGGCATTTGGCGCCACAGGGGCTGCACAAGCCTGCATGCTGCACGACGCATGATGCGTCGCGCGAAGAAACGAGCCGAGCCGCGCGGCCCGTCGCCGCGGAGGATAGGACTCCTCGTCGCGTTCTGCCTGCTCGCCGTCGGCGTGCCGTACTGGTTCAAGGGACGCACGAGCCCGCCCGCACCACCTACAACCTCGCTGCACGACCTCCGCCGGTCCGCTCCTGTCATAGGCGACGGCCTCGTGAGCCAGTGGACGGAGATCGCGAGCCTTAGCTGGTACCACACGGACAAGCTCGACAAAGATGAGCTGGCGAGCGAAGCGTCGAAGGCGGAGGAGCGTGCAAGACTCGTAGCAGAATGTTTCCGCCGCGACCCGGGTAATGGCGCGCGCCTCTGGGGTACCGACCAGATGAAGAAGCGCCTCATTTTTGTGCACGTGCCCAAGTGCGGCGGCTCGGCGCTGACGGCGACGTTAAGACGTTTAGCGTGTGTCGCCAACGGGAACCCGACGAACCCCTGCTGCAGCAACCCCGGCTTCTGTCAAAGAAATAGGCAGAAGATGCGCCTGTGTCCTGATGTCTTAAATTGCCACTCGCACCAGCCGCAATTATCGTTATTCTTCGGGGCTCGAAGCCTGAACCGCCACCTCAAGGCCGTGACCATGGTCCGCGAGCCACTCGGAAGGGTCGTCTCTGCGTGGCACTACCGCTGCCACAACCCGAACTGGGACTGCTTTCATATCGACGGGAGCGTGCAGTGGGCCGAGAGAAAGCGATTGCATGATGACTGGTACGTGCGGCCGCCGAACGCGTCGGACTCGCTGCCCTGGGTCTCCTTCGGTCAATTTTTGGGGATGGAGCACTACCAGAACGTCCAGACGCGGATGCTTGGGAGTGATCGGTTCCCCTACTCCCCAACAAGAGTGGAGGCCCTGGACGTGCGGCGCGCTTTATCTCGCATCGACGCCCACTTTGCGGTCGTGGGGGTGTTTGAGCTATTCGAGCACTCGGCGGCATTAATAGCGGTCCTGGCGGGCGTGCCCGTCGACCCCGCGGATTTGCTAAGGGTGCGCGCGCAGCATACGCCCAAATATTCCGAGTTTACCGCGGCGCTGACGGGCGACGCGGCGCTGGCCGCGAAGGTTCTGGAGAAGAATGTTCATGATCAAACGCTGCACCGGGAGGCGTCCATGCGATTGTGTCGGCAGCTGCGCGAGAATGATTTGCTGGAGCTGCCGGGGTGCGCGGATCCTGTTGCCGCGAAGGCGCGGGCGTTTTGTGCTAAAGTTTTGTAGTAGTCTTACTTTTCACATACAATAGGAAGCGTGGGGCCGCGTGTCTCGGCGGATGGGGTTGGAATAGTTCCGTCCTCCACCCACGTCATGTCAGTGCGCGGTCGTGCTTCCTCGCTCGACGCTTCACGACGATCACGACATGTAGCCGACGCCGCCCTGCGTGTGAGCGCCGTCGGGCGCGCGGCGGGCGTATTTGGCCACAAGCGCAGGGTCGTGGTCGTCGCTGTACGGCCTACTAAACAGCCGCTGCAGCGTCTCGATGACCGAGTTGTCGCCGCGCTCGGCGGCTTCGTAGGCCTCCACGAGCATCCACTCGCGCGGCACGAACAACGGGTTCACTTGATTCATTCCCTTCACGTCGGGTTCCGCGCGGCGCCAGCGCGCGAGCCAATCGCGCCACTTTTTCGCCTTTGCCGGCGACGGCGGGACATAGAACGCCGGTGCGAGCGCCTCCAACGCGTCGGCGTCCGTCCGAGCGGTGGCCGCCAGACGGCGCCAGAATAACGTATAGTCGACGTCCGCGTCGAGGAGAGCGGCGGAGTCGGCCCATAGCTTCGTAGCCGAGGCTTGATCATGGACGAGGCCTAGCTTGGCCGCCCACATCGCCATCTCGGCCCGTTCCGCTTCGTCGGCGAAGGCTTGGCGCGCGGCGGTCGCGGCGGCCGCGTCGTCGAGGAGTGGTTCCAGGCTTCTCACCAACGTCTCCCAGTTTCGCCGAGCGGCCTCGACTTGGTTGCCAAAAGAAAAGTGCTCGCCGGACCCGACCCACATCGCCCACTTCGGATCATAGCGCTCCATGAAGCCAAAGGGCCCGTAGTCTAATGTAGAGCCTCCGACGAGGCAGTTATCGCTGTTGAAATTTGACTGGACGTATCCAACGCGCTGCCATGAGAGTGCCAGTGAGATGAACCGGCGCCGCGCGGCGACGATCAGGTCGAGCACGGCGTCGGCGAGCAGTGGGCGTCCAGTGCCGTAGCTCTCTTTTTCTCGCACGTACCAGAAGAGCTCCTCGAGCTGTTGTTTCGCGAGCGGGTCGCCGGTCCGCCTCCAGCGCCGCGCGTATAGCTCGAGACTGCCGACTCTTACGAACGTTCTCGCCACGCGCGTCGTGATCGCGCGAAATTCTTGATGCATAATGTCTCCACCGTGCGGCGGGACCGGCCGATAAAACGGGTCGACAGTCGTCTGAGTCGAATACCAGGGGCGTGCTGCCATGTCCTTTTCATCACGAGACGCGATCAACGACAGCGCCCGCGTTGTCGGTACTCCTAGCGCCGCCATCGCTTCCGAAGCGAGGAACTCGCGCGTCGACGACCGGATCACGGCGTTGCCGTCGCCGCGCCGAGCAAATGGCGTCGGGCCGCTGCCTTTCAATTGCAACTCCCAACCATCGACCGTACATATGGACGCAGCTCGGCCGTCGCCGTAGCCGTCCCCCACACCGCCATCAGAAATTTGTTCGCTACCGTATATGCTGAGACCGTACGGCGTGGACCATGGATTGGAATGCAGCGGCCGGAGCGCTTCGATGCCAGCATCACCGCCTGAGAAGATAGCCGCAAAGGCGGCTCGCGACGCCTCTTGCGGATCTAGACTCAGCAATTCGAGCGTCGAGTTCGACACAGCGAGGAGTTGCGGCTGAGAGAGTGGCCTCAGGCGCAGCGGCGCGACGAAGTGGCCATTGCGCACAGGCCTCGCGCGATCGTTCGGCGCGTGAGCAGCGGCCTCAGCTTCGACGGTGAGCTGCGAGGTGTACGTGTTGTCGACGCGTCGCGCGAGAGCCTCCAACGTAGAATGGTTGTCTGCTGCGGCCCGCGTGTGCTGTAACAAAACTACTGGGAGCAATATCAATGGCAAACACCAATTCATCGCTGAGTAATCGATCAAAAACTAGGTTTGCAAGCACTGGCTCAAAGGCTGCCAAACGTGCGCGCAGGCGGGATCTTGAGCTCAAGTCGCTGTCGGCTATCAAGCCACAGTCCAGAGGCCACTCCTGATTGCTAGTTCGCATCCATGCGAGCTGTACAGCCGAGGTGCGCGCTCCTAGTGTGTTACAGACCGCTAGCTGGCGCTGCCGCGCTTTTGCGCAGGCTTTCACGCTTGTTATGCCTCGAAAGGAGAACGGCAGCTCGTAAAAATGCTGGTACTCTTAACGCTGCTGACGTTGAAAGCCGCAGCTCCGATCACTGTGCGCGAAGAGCGAGTGGTGGGCATTGTTGGCTCGGGTGTTGCGGGCGCGGCGACGGCGCATTTCCTGCGCGAATCGCGGCCGGACCTGCGAGTGATCGTCTTCGAGCGCGATGCGGTAATAGGCGGCCGCGCGAGGACCGTCGATCTGGCCGGCCGTCGGGTCGACCTCGGCGCGACGGCCATCTCGACGCTGAACCACTATTTGCTCAACTTCACGGCTGGCATGAAGCGCGCGAACGACGGAGGCCCGTCGACGCTCGCGATCTACGACGGGTCCAGCTTCCGCTTCCAGAGCAGCGAGGGTACGCTGCCTCTGGCTGCGCACCTCACGGAGCGCTACGGCGCCGACTGGTTGAAAATAATACCTATCGTGAGGCAGATGGCTTCCAGACTAAGTCGAATCTACGAGCTGCAGCGCCGCGGCGTCGCCTTCGAGACGCCGGCCGCGCTGTCAGAAGCCTTGGATCTGTACAATCTGACGCAAGTCAGCGCCTACGACTACTTTCGACGCATCGGCTTGCCGTCGGAATTCATCTACGAGTTCATCGATGGGGCCTCGCGAGACAACTACAACCAGGACGGGTCACTCAACGCTCTAGCTGATCTCGTATCCCTCGCGGGCGCCGGCCTGGCCGGCGACGTCTTCGAGCTTCAGGAGGGAACGGCCCAGATTCCACAACGGCTTTTGCAGGGCGCCGAAGTTCGACTGAACACCCGCGTCGAAGCCGTGCGGCTCCACCCCAGCCAGCTCAATTATGCGATTCTCGACGCCGCGGGCCGCGAAACCAGCGTCGACGCGGTCGTTCTGGCTACACCCCTGGAATTTACCAATATCTCACTGCCCGTCGACGTCAAAACTAGCCCGCGCCCCTACCAACCTACGTATGTGGCGCTCGCTGCAGGGCGCCTGAGCCGCGAGGCCTTCGGCGACCGCGCGGACGAGCTCGACACTGTGCTAACTGTCGAAACTACCAATGTGAGCTTCAGCTGTATTGGGGTTCATGGGGAGAGCGCCGGCGGTGATCCGATCTATAAAATCATGAGCCGCCACCGGCTGAGCGACAACGAGCTCGACGCCTACGTCTTCGAGCGCCGGTCGTCATCAGTCGCGCGGGCGGACTGGGACGCGTCGGGGGCCTACACGAAACTGGAGCCATCAACCGGATGGCCGCCGTTCGTCCTCCGCAACCGACTCTTCTACGCGAACATGGAGTCCCCGGTCAGTTGCATGGAGACGCAGATCATCTCGGGGAAGAACGCGGCGCTGCTCGTGGCGGAGGCGCTGCCTTTGTAGGATGCCTTGTGTGACTAACTTGTAACTTGAATACGCCTATTCGGGATTAGAAACGCCCCTCGGTTTCGGCGAGTCGTGCGACGACCGCCGCCCCGACCCGCCGCGGACACGGAAGTCGGCTCGGCCACCATCGCGACGACATGATCTCGACGGCGACGACCGTCGCGTAATCGGAGACGCTACCCGACCGCGTTATTCGCCAGTGGACGTGGTCGAAGCACTCTCGTAAAGCCAGCGGCACGTGCGCGGCCGGCGTCGTCTGGCGCGTTCGACGGCCTCGACTCGCGGAACGGGTCCGCGCCCTGAAGCTGCACGCCGTAGATCAAAGAAGACACATAACAACAGATTACTTGTGGTACCCGCTCCCTCTCCTAATTTCCGCCGCCCTGTAAATTTGCTCCGCCAACACGACGCGCGCGAGCTGGTGCGGCAAGGTTAAATCTGACAGGCTCAGCAGCGACGCCCGCCCCCTTAATTCATCCGTGAAGCCCTCGGCCGGGCCGATGCACAGACACAGCCGCGACCCGCCTTTGTCCAACGAATCATACAAAAGTTTTGAGAACCCCTCGCTGTCGACCCGTTTTCCCTCTGGAGAGAGGCAGAGGACGGCCTCCATCTTCGCGATGGACTTTTCGAGCTGGTCGCCGCTCTTGTGCCACGTCGTCTTCAGGTCGATGGTCCCGCGCAATCGCTTCGCGTACTCGTCGACGGCGGCGGCCTCCCAGCTTTTTGGGGATGGCGCTCGTCCCGCAATATGTATATCTACTTTGTAGAGGGCCGTCGCCGTCGCGAGCAGCGCGGCGAGCGCGTGGCGCCGCATTTATGCTGCGGCGCTGCTAGTTGTTTGGTTCGCGGCGATGGCGTACAAGCGTGCAGGAGTGCTGGTGACGGTTGCGTGCAAGAGTGCTAATGACGGTCGCGCGATCAATGCGCCGCGTTACGGCTCTTAAGGCACACTGCACAGTGCTGCACTCCAACAAGAATGACTTTGACGGCGCAAGCAGTGGCAAAAGCAGTCCAGCTCTTAGTATCTGACCCTTTGCGACTGCTTGCACGTGGTTTTAGGCAGATCCAGCACCAGTGCGGTGCTGCACCAGCCAATTAATTCACGCTAGTGTCTTACAGCACGCTAGTAATTGCGACCTTCAATTGCAAAAAGTGGCGAATACGACCGCGCCTGGCTTTGTCAAGGGTGTAGAATTATCGCAGATACACCTTGGAGCCGAGCAACAACAGTGCAAGGGCAAAGCGCATGCGCACCGCACTCATCATCATGGCGGCAGCGCTGCGCGGCGCCGCCGCCCTGGCCAAGCTGCCGCTCGAACGCTTCAGCGTCGCGCCCATGATGGACTATACCGACCGCCACTTCCGGCACCTCTTCCGGTTACTCTCCAGAGAGAGCGTGCTCTACACGGAAATGGTGACTGCCAACACTCTAGTGGACGACACTGGTGCGCCGCGCCACGGGAGCGGCGACCGCTGGCTCGCGCACGACGATCACGAAGATAAGACGATCCTACAGCTCGGCGGCTCGTCGCCAAAGGTGCTCGGCGCGGCCACTGAATTAGCAATGGCGCATCATTCGTATGCGGGCGTTAATTTGAACTGCGGCTGTCCCAGTGAGAGGGTGGCGGGTGCCGGGTGTTTTGGGGCCGCGCTCATGCGCGATCCCGATCAAGTAGCGAGCTGTGTGAAAGCGATGCATCGACATGCGCCTGTGTCCGTGAAGTGCCGCATTGGTGTTGTTGATAGTGTGAGGGATCTGAGCGACGACGAAGACGAGCTATATACTTCGCTCGCCCGATTTGTGGAGACCGTATCAAGGGAGGGCGTTTCTCGATTTATTGTGCACGCGCGCGTCGCGGTCCTATCAGGATTGTCTCCCGACGCGAACCGCAAGGTGCCCCAAATAATGCCTGGTATTGTGCAGAGGTTACAAAGCGAGTTTCCTGCGTTGGAGATCGTCACGAACGGTGAGGTTAACTCAGTAGACGACGTCCTGGCGAGGTCTACTGGTTTGCAGGGAGCCATGGTCGGCCGCGACGCGTGCCGCCGGCCCTGGCACTACGCCGTGGTCGACGAGGAGGTCTTCGGGGCGGCGAATCCTGTTAAATCGCGGCGAGCGCTCCTCGACGCTTATGCTCACTACTGCGACCGCGCGGAGGTGGAGCTCGCCCACGACGGCTACTCGCCGCGCCGCGCGGTCCTCAAGCCCGCTTTGACCTTATTCCACGGCGACGCGGGTGCCGGCGCGTTCAAGCGGACGATCGACGCGTTGCACAAGGACGCGTCGCTGAGCGCGGGCGGCGTGCTGCGGGCGGCGGCGGAACACGTGCCCGGCGCGGTGCTGGACGCGGCGCCGGGCGAGCGCGCCGTCGTGCGCCGGGAGGCGGCGGCGGCGTAATTTATGTTGTTGATAGAGTATTCCCCAGGCCTCGGGCGCCGTTGTGTACTCCGTGAAGCCTGATTGCGTAAATTTGCAGCTAGCGTCTTGTAAGACACTAGCAAGCCGTGCAACGCGGCCAACGCGCGCAAACGAGCTGTAGCAGCGCTTCTGTGGGGAAGGGCTGCCTGCACACGAAGGCAACCGCAGCAGAACCATGGCCGGCCGCCCGCCGCGCCGCGAGTACGACGGCGACGCGCCCGGCGCCCCCGGCGGCATCATGCCTTTGAGGGCAAGGGAGCTCGTCATGCGGGGCAGCCCCGGTAAAGTGTACGAGCGCCCTGTGACCGCTGGTGGCACACGAAGGAAGCCCTCGCTCAAGACCAAGTCCCAAACTTCTCTGAGGAGGCCCTCGACGGCGGGGTCGACAGGCGGCCGGACGCTGCGGCGACCGAAGGACCGCGCTACTCTAAGTCAACAGGAGGCGACGAAGCACTTTTCTTTATCGTTAGAATTGTCCGACGCGTTGGTCAACTTTGGCGTCCTCAAGCAGGGTTTTAGGTATACCTGTTCTCGGACACTGACCAACCGGTCGGCGTCGGGACTGCGATGGAACTACAAGCGCGGTCTAGAAGACAGCATCTCGCAATCTACCCTATCAGGAGACGACCAGGTGTCCTGCGTGACGCCGCGCGGGAGGCTAGCACCGGGCGTGGCCTTACGTTTAGCGTTTGAAGTCGTGGCCAAGAGACCGGGCGAGTGCCGGGCGTCCTTCGTGATCCAGGGCCAAGAAGATGTAGTGAGAACGGATCCGGAGCGATACACGCGGACCATCAACGAGAAGACGCTGCAGCGGTTGTGTTCTATACCTGTAAAGTGTACTGCTACTATTTTAAGTGCAGACGACTTCAAGGCGCATGTCTTGCAGCAGCGCTTCGAGAGGAAGCCGCTCATGGCCAAGGGCGTCGAGTGCCACGGGCGGCTGCCCCCCTCGAGCGTCGAAGTGGCCTCAGTGGTCGACGAATCAGATGATGCGTCCGAGAAGCTTGATGCCGCAGTCAACGACTGGTTGGAGGGTTCGGCATTACCACAACAAGCTATTGACTTGCTCGAGGGCCAAGATGAAAATATTGTAGATGAATTAGCACATATGCCGTTCTTCCCGGAGTGCGTGTACGACCCCGCGACCGGTGAATTGAGGATCGACGAGCGGCAGCAGGGCTTTATCGTCGATCCTAGTAGAACGCTGGAGGAGGTCGTCGCCGAGTACGACGCTCGAAATGCGAAGCGGATGAGTGAATTGGAGGGTGGCGGGTTGCTCACGGGGCGGTGCCTGGCGGAGTTCGCGCGGCGGCACTTACCGGAAGAAAAGCAGAAGGAAATAGATAGAGAGGGTCTCACTAGGAAAGATGCGGTACGCAAGGTCATGGAGGGTAAATAATTACTAGCCTCCTGGGCTGTTAGCAGTCTTCACATGGCCCGGCTCCCAGAAGCCGAAGGCATGGGCGAAGGCGTCGGGGTAGGGGCCGAAGGCTACCTCCTTGATTGGTGGAGGTTTTGTGTTTGATACGTCGTCCTTCAACGACTCTGCGAATTGTGCGGCCGCGCGCCGCCGTCCTTCGACGCTGAGCGACCCGCGGCCCTCGCGCACCGCTTCCACGACTTTGGGCAGCTTCCCGGCCCGCCGGAGCATCTTCTTGCGCATGTCGTCGGCCAGCTTCCGCTTCCCTGCGCGAGAACGACGCCGTCGCGAAACTACCACGTCGACGGCGTCGCGGCGACGCGGTCTCGTGAAGACGCCATCTTCATGATATTGAAGTTCGGAAACGTTCGGAAACGGACGCTGAGTCAGCACCGGCGTTCTGGCCGCCGCACTCGAAGGCCGCTCCTACCAAAGCCACCCTCCTTTTCTCGCGGTGCTTGTAGTCGCAGAAGGTCAGATGGTTGTATACCGAAGCGAGCCAGGGCTCCCTCTTGCCATCGGTTATAGCTCGCGTCTCGAAGGGCGTCCTCGCTGGCGCGACGGCGAGGCCTCTTTGTGGATCGACATCCACAAATAATACGGCAGCGTCCCTGCAACGTCTATCATGCAAAGAAACGTGGACGAGGAAGCGCAGATGCGCGGACCGCGTATCTTCACCAGTAAAGGCCGCGTCGTAGTGCGCGCCGTCGCCGTTCACATCAACAACTGAAGCACCTTGTTCAGTCAATTTTAATGATACGAACGTCGCGTCCTCATCAACTTTGAGGCGCGGGTTCGCCAAGTACGTCGCCTCCCTCCACCCAACACCTAGCCGTTCGAGGGACGCCAGTTCCACGAGCTCCCACGCTTGTAATCTCCGAGACAGGTGCCACGTCGCCGGTAATATGAGAATGCGGTTCGTTTGGCGTGCCAGGGCGCAGAGCTCGGTCAGTCTATTTTTAAGGTAAACAAAGTCGTCGGCGCCGCTCGATGAAGCGAGGACGCCGTCGAGCGCGAGGAACCTGCCCCTACGCACGTGGAAGTAGTCGTCGCCGTCCTCCCACAACATGAGTTCCTTCGCCACAACCTTCTTGCCGAAGGACGACGACAGAGGCACCGAGGACAGCACGTGCACGGCCAGCGTGTCCCGGAACAGAAAGGGCAAGGCGTAGGACGCGGCCACGACGCCGTCGACCAGCGTGAAGTTGTAGTTGCCCGTGCCCATCATCTTGCCCGGTCGCGTCTTTAGTATTAATGACTGCAAAGCTCCGTCGACGAGATGGCCCCGCTCGTCCGTGTCAAATCCATCTACTTTGCAATTGTCGCGGTCTTTGATGTAGTTGATGCGCGGATGGCTGATGACCTTCTTGAGGACGCAGTTCACCAAGCCCTGGTCGAAGGCATGGGGGTGCCTCCTCAGGTAGTCTAACAGAGTGTCGAAGAGATCATATGATCTACCATCAGTATCAGATGCGATATAATATAAACCAATATTTATCGTGTAGGGATTGTCCTCGTGCAACGCCCACGCACTTCCTGGATTCAAACCAGCCGTATCGGTTGCTGCGGCGGCTCGGAACACATCGACCACCGACGGTCCGGACGGTCGCGGCGGCAGCCACAGGTCCATCTCCCAGAAGAAGAAGCGGATTCGAGCTTTACATAACAACATGGCGGCGTAGTACTTTCCCAAGTATACGACGTCCTTCGTGGACGCCGTCCGAGGCTTCGCGAGGAACGCGACGCGCTTTTTTTGGGAACAAGCATCTTCTGCGGTGTGTCTATCTAGCGACACGTAGAAGAGTCCATCAGAGAAACCGGCTTTGCGAGCCATCTCAAAATTCGCCTCGAGCAAATCCCCATAGGCCTGGTCGACAATTGTGAACACAACTTCGTTGGTGTGAGTGCGTCGCAAAATCTCCCTTACGACCTCTTCGAGCTGGGTCTCGAAGGGCGCATCTAGCGAAGAACAGCGTGCTGCTCCTCGTGTCGTGTTGAGGAATGTTGGCTGTACGCTGGGTAGTGGCGCGTCGCGCCAGCGGAGCTTTTTTGCCGCGGTTTGTATGTGTTGTAGCGCTTTCTTAAGTTTTAAAGATCTTCGATCGACGCTCGCGCAGCGCTGCGGCTCCGTGCACGGCGCGAGTGCTCTCGCGAGCTCTAGAGTGGCTGGTGGTGGCGGTTCGTGCACCGGCAGCTCGGGCGCGAGGTTCGATCGCTCGAGGAGCGCCGTGAAGAGGGCGAAGGTGGCTGCTGCCGCGGCGGCGGCGCGGTGGAGCTTCATGCAGCTCCTATGCCCTTACGGATGCTCGTCACGCTTTGCGAATTGATCCAGCCGCTGCGGTAGTCGCAGGCATCTTGCAAACGCCCGCATGCATTGGTGGGGCTGCCCTTTGCCCGTGACGGCCAAATTTATGCGCAGCTAGCTAGCGGCGTGTAAAGACAGCCGCGAGATGCATTCGTGAGCTGCCTTGTGCTCGTGACGCCGACGGGCAAAATTTGCAGCTAGCGGCCGTAAGACACTAGGAAGATGATTACCCACGGCGCTTAGCTAACTGCACGCTGACCGCGTGGTTCATTGACCAGCGCAGTATTCATCATTTGTGTCGGTGCACAAACGCTCAGCCGCGTGGCGCAAGCGCGCGCACACGCACCGCTTTAAACACACATGCTCCCTCCCTGCTGGAAACGCGTCGCCGCGGCGCCGCATTACCGCGCCTCACATTTGCGCCGCGCCGCCGGGAACAACGGCTCGGCAAACATGTCGCTACCTCACAGGCACTAGCGGACGTCCCCTCAACGCGCGCCCTCGAAGCACGACCTTCGGGCGGCGTATCACACGAAAGCTCTCGTGGCCTAATGGACAAGGCGTCGCCCTCCTAAGGGCGAAGATTGCGGGTTCGAGTCCCGCTGGGAGCCCCTGCAACTTGAAGCGTTATGGACAAAAAAACGCAAAAAAAACGCATGGAGGGCGCCCCGTTCGTTTTTTGACAGCTGTCGGAGCAAAAAAAAGTGAACGGCCACTTAACCTAAGACGGAATCGCTACGCGCTCAGCGCCAAAACCGGCCGGTACCAGAGGCGGTTTACGGCCGGCGTCGCGACTAAGACTCCATGCGTCCGCGGCGCGCGGCGCGCGCCACTATCGGAGCGCACGCCTCCACGAAGAGACGGCGCCGGCGCCCAGCTCGAGCCGCGCGACGCGCGACGAGGTCGTCGCGCTGGAGGGCGCGCCGCGATTACTTGGCGGGCGCGGCCTTCTTGGCTTTTTTGGCTTTTTTGGCGCCCTGCGGCTTTGGAGCGGCCGTGCGCTTTTTAGGACATGGTTTGTAGACAATCGTAACGCCGAAGTCGATGCCGTGCTTGTCTTGCACTTCCTTCGCGGCTTTAAGGATGGCGCTGTTCCTCGGATACCAGAACTGGTCGCAGGGCTTGCAGGCCGTTCCTTCTTGGAGATCACCAACAAATTTGATGCAGATTTTGCACGGCTGCCCGACGCGTTTCCCTGTGCACTTATTCCCTATATATTCGATGCCGGACAAGTGCTGTTTGATGTCGGCCGCACATTTCGGCTTTGAGAGTTTGGTGGTGCAGCCCGTGGCCAACGTGAACTTAACCGTGCCTCCGAAGGCTTCCCGGTCCGCTTGGTTTTTCTCTACATTCTGGGCATTCCTTTTCCTTTGGGCCTCGACCGCATCTGCCTCCAAACCGTTGTCGCTCTTCCACTTGTTAATTTTCGCCATGAAAGCATCCTCGTCGAGGGCCTCGATGTCGGCCGGCGACATGTTCTTGAAGAGTACCTCGGGCGTAAACTCGCTGAGATCCAGGTCGGGATTATGTTGTTGGAGCGCGCCCCGCACACGCTTGAGGCGCAAGACCTTCGCGCCCGCGAGGCCGGCCTCGTACGCGGCCTGCATGACGTCGGACCGGACGTTAGCATAGGACGCCTCATCGTTCACCTGCGCAGACGCGGCGTCATTTCTGTTTTCCTTCGATTGGCGGGCGCGTGACGTTTCGCGCGTGTCGGCGGTCCACAACGAGAGAGGGTACGCGATCGGGGCGTCCTGGATGATCGCAGGCGAGAATTCGGGCGCCGTGCGGGAGACGCGAAAATATAGAGTACGGCACGGGCACGCTGACGTCGAAGTTCGTCGCGCCGCTCTCGTGGACCACGGCCTCGCACGCGGCGACGTTGAACTGCTTCACCCGTCGTTTTTCCTGGACCCTGCCGTACATCGACCGCGACGGGAGCCCGGCGTCGTACGCGCGCTGCAGCGCTTCTGCCGAGAAACGCCGGAGCGCGTCCGGATTGCGGACCTGCGCGACGCGGTGTTGTGGACGACGGCCTCGCGTGCGCGCGGCGACTGCGGTCTTCCCTCGCGAAGGGAAGAAACGGACGTGCGGCGCCGCCGCGGACGTCGGCTTCCGTTACAAGGCGGCCTTCCTTGGAGAGGGAGGCGGCGACGAGGGCTGCACCGAGCCATCCGAGCTGGACCCCTAGCGGGATCTTTTGTGTCAAGGGCGCATACCGCGCCTCGAGCCCGGCGTCGTACATGCGCTGCAGCACGTCTCCCCGGATCGCCCGGAGCTTGGCCTCGTCATCGACCTGCGCGGCGCGTGACGGTGACGCGGACGAGGGCCCTGGTGCGCGCGACGACTGGTGTGTCTCTCGAAGCGTCGACGGACAAAGGAAGCGGGCGTGGCGCGCCGGCGCGGACTTCCTCGAGCGCTAGTTGATAACCGGCCTTCTGGGCGACGGCGGCGGCGGCGGGTCTATCGAGCATCTTGAGCTGGCACTGCAGCAGGAACCGTTCTATCAAGGGCGCGTACCGCGCCTTCTGCGCGGCCTTGAGCGCGGCGTCGAATGTCTCCGGATTGCGCTTGTCGAGCCAGGCTTCTACTAAAGCCCTGTCCGACTCGTTCGTCGAGCCGCGGGCGTCGGACGAATCATCAAGGTCTGCTGGATCGAACAACACGCGGTCGAACGGGTCATCGCAGCTGTTGTCGTCGGCGACCAGCGACGGCGGCGCGGCCGTGCGTGTCGTGGAGGCGTCGACCATCACGACGTCGGACTCCGGCGCGACGGCCGCGCGCGCGGCGGAATCGGACGCGCTGCCGCGCGACGCGTCGACGGCGCGGAGCCGCGGCATGGCGACCGCGGCGTGCGGGGCGACGGCGGCGACGACGCCGCCGTCGGCAGCAGCTAAAGCGGGCCGGAGCCAGCCCTTGGCGGCGGCGATGCGCTTGGCAGCCGCGAGCACGTCGGCGGGAGCGCGGTCGCCGAGCGCGTCGAGCGCGTCGAAGAGGTCGAGGAAATAGATGACGTGGTTCATCCGCGCGAAGAACTCGGCCTTCTGGGCGTGCGTCTTCCGCGCGAACTTGTCCTTGCGCATCTGGCAGATCGCGTCGACGGCGGCCGCGTCGCCTAAGTAGATGTCGTTGTAGATGGTAACCTGCGTGGGGCGCGGGCTTGAGGGGTCGCGCGGCGCTCGCGAAGGCGCGACGGAACATGTTGCTTTCGAAGCTGCGTGCTGACCTCTCGGATCTTTCGGTCGTCGCCGGCGACGGCGAACATGAGCTGGGACGCGCCTCGGTCCGACGAGGCCCGGAGCTTCGGACCCGGGATGCTCCACGACGTCTCCTCGTCGGTCTCGTCGTCGAGGATGCTCCTGGCGAGATTGGCCTGCATGTCCATCGCGGCCTGGGCGTGCATCAGGATGTCGCCGAGCGGGTTCTCCAGGTTCTCCTTGACCCACTTCGCAGCGGCGCCGCCGGCCGCCCAGACCGTCTGGCCGGTGTACTGGCCCTCCTCCATGATCGTCTCGATCATCTCGAGGTAGGCCGCGCGCACCCACGCCGCGTCGAGGCCGGCGTCCGCGAGGACCGCGTCGTTGGTCTGCTTGACCTTGCGCGCGCCCGTCTGGCGGCCGGTCGAGGGGTCTGTCGCCGAGCACTGCAGGAGCTCGGCGTCGAAGAGGAGCAGGTACCCGCCGAACTCGTCGGCATCGAGGCCCACGTGCTCGAATATCGTCTTCATGTGGAACTCGATGCACGCGTGCTTCTGGGGGATCTTCGGGCCCTTGAACTGCTTCTTCGGGACATAATGTTTAGCCAGCACCGCGCGCAGTCTCGGGTTCAGAAGGTTCAAATCGGGGAAGCTAAGTAACGCGAGCGGGATGCCGTGCACCACCAGTGTCGCGGCGAGCCACTTTTGCTTCTCGCCGGACTCGACGTACGTAGAGCCGCCGAACTCATTTTCGATCTTTCGCAGATCTTCCAAAATGGACGCTCTTTCGGCCTCCGTCGCGCCGTTGAGCAGGTCGTCGACGCCGGGTCTCGTTAGGAACTCAGCAAAATTCCACGGCTCCGTGCCCCGGCGAGCCATTTCGGGCGCGGCGGGGTCTGAGCCGGCGTGCTCGAGCGACGGGTTCGAAGCAGGAGCGAAGCGTAGCTTTGTTTTGTCCCCAACGAGGGCCAGGGGTACGGTCACTTTCATGGCTTGTCGAGCGGAATTGAGGCCAGGAGGCCGAACGCGGATAGATGGGGTACTGCTGACGAGCAGGCGTGCTCAAATACGACTTTATCGCGGAGTTGTGCGGCTTTTTATACTTACAAACGCAAACAGGCTAAACCCGAAATTACCGCACGCATCCCACCGGCCTCGCACGGCTCGCGTCGCAATTCGGAGGCCTCGGCGAGGGACACCTCGCTGCGAAATGCAATCTCCTTGGAGCATCCGCGGGACCGTCCGCTAATACCTGTCCATTGACACACTAGCATTTACGATCGACGATCTCCGCGAGGCCGTGACGACGCATGAGGAGGTGGAGCGGACCGCGCGGCGGCGCGTACTCGGCAGCGCGCACCCGCTCACAGAGGCGATTGAGACATCCTTGAAATTGTCGAACCGGACTAGCTATCAGAAGATTCACAGTAAACCATTATCACCACGTCGCGTCGCGGTCGTCGTCGCCGAGGCCGTACGGCGCGGCACCTCGTAAGTGGGGTTCCTCCGCGGCAGGCTCCTCGTCTGGTGCAGGCTCCTCCGCCGCTGCCTCCTCCTCGACAGCCTCCTCCTCCTCGCCGCCGCCGCCAGCCTCCACGTCGCCAGGCGCGTCCGCCGGCGCGGCGGCCGCGTCCGGCTCGTCCGCGTCCAGCTTTCCAAAGTCCGCGTCCGCCGGCTCGTCCGCCTCCGCCTCCGGCGCCTCAGTATCGAACCCGTCCAACCTGCCGAAGTCCTCGTCGAGCTCGCCGAAGCCATCGTCCAGGGGCGGCCTCAATCGACAACTCCGCCCAAGATGGAAGTCGCCGAAGCGGTACCTCAGATGACACCTCTCGACCGGCTCGCACTTTTTCGTGGCCCAGCGCCAGTCGCACTCGACCGACGTGTCCGGCGCCGCATCTCTCAAAAAGCCCAGGAGTTGATCAAAGGCTCTTTCACTTCGCACGGCGATGAGACCAGCTACTTTCTCGAAAGTTCCGCGTTCACCGCTCACGTCCGGGTCGCACACTTCTTCCTGGAGAAACGAGTCGGGCGGCCGCAGTCGACACGCCCGCGACGGCGTCAGATCCCCCGCGCGGTGCTGGAACGAGCACTCGCAGCGCGGCACACACACGGACTTGGCATAATTCCAGCGACACTGGGCATCGCTCCTAGGTAGCAATCTATTCACGATGAAATCGCCCGCCGCGTCCGTGAACTGTTCTAATAAAGATCGTTCGTCGTTCTCGTCGTCCGTGACCTCGGGTATGTTCGTGAGTCGCAACCGCTCCTCTAATAAAGCGACTCGATCTAGCAGTTCCTTGTAGTCGCCACTAGGCTCTGCGTCCTGCGCGGCGGCCAGCGCTGCTATTGTGAGGAGGACTCGCATGCCGTTGCTGCGGGGCTCGTGACGCGCGTACAGGCAGGTACGCTCTGCAGGAGGTGCCTCGAAAAGGCGCCGCGCCGCGTGACTGGTGGTGCTGGCAGCTGCGCTTTGACAAGTCGAAAATCACGCGAATCGCGTCGTGTAGCGCATAAATGGCGCGGTTTTTATCCACGTTTGCAAAGCTTAAAGCGGTTGTAAGCTAGCGGCATGGTAGACACACTAGCAAGCACGCCTCACCGATCGAGCGAGTCCTCGGCGCCGACGCCGCACGCGCAAGGCTCCCGAGGACTCCTGCGGCGCGTCCAAAACGCCTGCGAAAGGCCAAGCTTCGGCTGCGGACACAGCTCCAAAACCGGGTGATCTCCGGCCGCCCGCCGGAGTGATCACTGCGCAGGAGCGGCAGCGACGACACCACTCACGCGCGCACGCAGGGCAGGGCTGCCCAAGCCCAGCAAGAGCTTAGACTTGGCCAGAGAGGGCAGCGTCCCCACGACGCGTCGGACCCATGGACGGCGCCGACGAGGAGACCAAGGAGGAGCCCCACTGGGAGTTGGATGATAAGGCGCGAGCCTTAGCCAAGCAGCAAGAAATACAAGAGAGAGAGGCCGACGAGCAAAGGAGACAACAAGAACTGATCTCCGCCTACGCGCACTCCGTAGCTAGAGATGCGGCGAACAATAATAAAGATGACTGGTCCGAGCTACGTACAGAAGATGTGGAAGAAGAGGGTACCGTGGTAGATTCTCTGAGTTCCTACTTGTTCGGGAGTACTCCAGTGCAACCGGAGTCCCCGAAGGACCAACTCATCAGAGACGCCATCCTCGACGAGAACACGGTCGTCGACGACGATGAATTAGAACGCCAGAAGCAGGAGTCGGCCTTAAGGCACTGGAAGAATTACGACCTCGAAACGTCCCTGAAACCGCAGCTCGTGCCGGAGAGAGAATACTTGGCTGCCCTCAAGATTTGTAGGGCCTGTAGGATCTTCAACCAACGTAGAGAAGCGGCTCGACGGCAACAGAGCGTAGGCAACATCGCTATTTGTAGTAGAGAAGCGACAAAAATAAAACGCGCGTGGCGGGGCGGGAAGGGCAGAAGAGCCATGCGCGACGCCAAACAAGCCTCATTTGAAGATGAAAAAGATTGGAAGTCCTACGAGGACTTCCGGGCGACCCTACTGGGTCCCGGGTATACGTTATCGCGATGGTCGCATAGTAAAAAAACTCTGGTACCCTGTAACATCACGGTCTCGAAGGATAGAGATTGGCTGCTCATGAAGCAGCCGAACCGCAAGACGAAGAAGCGGCGCCTGAAGGATATTCATACCATCGCGAAGGGCTACAAGTCGCCGTTTCTCCGAGATCTGTTACATCAGCCCAAAGAAGATCTTGTGTTGACGTTGATGCTGCGGCGGATTAAGGTACTACCGTTGGGCCTGGGCGAGGAGGTTGTGGAAGATTCGCTGGACTTTTTGTTCGAGGTGCCGGCCTCGATGCGCGCGGCGCGGCGTCCGAAGTCATGCGACTCGCGTCCGAATTCACTCAATATCGAAAAAGAGACCGGCCACGACCTCGTCTGGTGGACACGAGTCGCGTCGACGGCGTAATGAGCGTCTCCGCGCGCAGGCAAGGGCAACTCCGAGATGGTCAACGACGGGAAATTTATTTGCAAGCGCTTCTTCTCGAACTTTGAAAAATTAAAAAGAGAAGTAGAAAGCGAGGAGGCCTTCTTCTTCAACGACGACGGCGTCTACTGCCAGGTGGGGACGTCGATCTTTGATCGGTGGGAACAAGTCACACTAATTGATCCCGAATGGGACAAGGCGATCGACGACGACGAGAAGCGCGTGCGCCTCCATAGGAAATACGAGGCCGAACGCTTAGCCCAGCAAGCGCCGACGAAGGCGCCGAAGCATTGTTATCTCCCGGCGCCGATCCCCGAAGGTCGCAAACCTCAAGATGATTTGAAGTACGTCTACCTCTCGACCGACGAGGACGGGAAGGAGTGCAAGGCGACGTGGCACAGTCGCACGGTCGAGATCGACTACGGCGAGTTCAAGGAGAAGGAACTTAAAAGAAGACAGCAGCACGACCCGTCCGTCGAGATCGTGACGGTCTACCGGAAGGAGGTGTTCACGCTCCAAGCTTGTGGATGTATAGATGAGGACGACCCCGAGTCGGAGATAGTGCCGTTGTACGGGCGCCATCGGAAACATCTACGCATCGAGGACGACGATCCTGTACCGGCGCCGTTCGACGACCTGTTACCGTACTTCCGGAACAAGCTCCAGGACGTGTACGGCGACATCGGCGTCGGCGGCTGGCGGAACACCTTCGACGGGACCTTTGAGTTGGAAGATGACTGCTGGCGGGAACTTTGTAAATTGTGCGAGAAGGGGTCGAGGGAACAGAAGTCGGCGGGCCGGAAATTGCTCCACGCTCTAGATGGGCGAAGCGCCGAGACGGACGACGAGGGCGACACGCCCAGTGGCTTTGCGGCCTGGCGGTCGTTTTCATTCTCCTCATTCAGTCCAAGAGCTCGCAAAGACACCTCTACCTCTATCGAGACCACGACGACAGCTTCCGAAGATGAGGATAAACCTCGAGTAGAAGTAGATGAAGCGTTGCGGAAGAAGCGGGAGCAGGCCGTGTTGGATGCGCTCTGGAAGAAGAAGGATCAAAAAGAGGGCACGATGTGGCGGAAGTCGGAACGCGGCGTCCCCTTACGCCATCGACGCGACTCGTCACGGCCCGGGACGCGTCGACGGCGTCCCGAGACACTTATATACAACACAGGTCGCCGCGGAGCTTCAACACGGCGCAGAAGAAGGCCCTCGAGAAGGAGAAAAGGGACTTGGAAAAAGAAGCGCAGAAACGCATCGCCGAGGAGAAGGCCAAGGAGGAGGCGCGTGCGCGGCGTCCCGTCGTGTAGAGTCACGCCCTCAACTTGTGTCCATCTCACGATGACGTGGGTGGCCATTCGGACCGCGTTGACGGAAACGCTCCGCGCAGGCGGCCGAGAAGGAACGACGATTGGCTTTAGGTGAAGATGATAGCGAGGACGAGGCCACCGAAGCGAAGGAGGACGACGAGGCCAAGGAGGAGGCCCCATCGGAGGAGAGCGACGAGGACGAGGCCAGGGGCGCGCCGACGCCCTTTTTTGATGTAGTAGTGTTAGAAAGATCACAAAAGCGGAAGCCCAAGATTCCCCTCGGGATATCCGTGTCGGAGATCAAGGACTTGAGTGGCATCCATTTTCGGAGGATACGGCTCCACGGCGCGAAGGAGTGCGTGCCCAAGTGTTGTCTGAAGGTCGTCGAGGTTCATGAGGACGCGTGTCCTTACTCGATCTCGAACGCGTCGCAGAACGGCCTGTTGAGGACCGGTGATTATCTAGTTGGTGTCAACGACCACTATCCGGACGACGTGGCTACCCTTGCTAAATTAGCGGGGAATTCCGTGCACCGACGCGTGCTCACGATGGCGCGGCCCCACAACGCGACGCACGACGAGGGTAGCGTAATACAAATTTAGGCTGTAGTTTGTCTATGAGGTCATCTTTCAATGAAGATGCTTGGAGGACTGAGAGGTTGTTCACTTTCGGGGCATTCACCAGTCGGGCGTAGGCTCCGTCGTCGTCGTCTAGGCGCTTCACTTCGCGAGCGCACGCTTCTAGTTCATGACATCGGACGTAAGACTCGTTGGAGAAGATGTGATCTGTGGCGGGGCCCCAGTAGATTGGAACCGAACCGGCCAAAAAGGCCAATTCTAATTTCTCCGTGACGTAGCCCGCTTTATCATCGTTCTCGAAGGCCACGACGAACTTGTAGGACGCGTACTGTTCGATAGCGTCGTCGTGCCACCTTTCACTAAATCTCTTGGAGACGAAGTCGTCTCCACTATGCGAGGAGCATCTTCCGAGAGCATGTACCGTAAGACCTTCTCTTTTAAGTAATTCCACGAAGCGTTCGCGACGCGGTCGACATCGATAATACAAGTAGGCGACGCCGCGCCTCGGAACTTTCGGTTTTGTCAGCAAAAGGTCCTCCGGTTTGTAACCAACAAGTTCGCCGAAGGCCGTCGCGGCGACCGGGAGGTACACGTAGTCGGATGAGAACGCCGTTGCTAGGACGACGTCGAAAGTCGACGATGCTTGACTCAAATCCCAGGCCTCGCCGCAAATCAAAAGGGACAAGGGCGCCTTCGCGGCCACACTAAAAGCTTCCCGTTGGCAGCCGTCGCTCCAGCCGTCCGCGCAGCCGCCATCGAGGCACGACGCCACGCTGATGTCCGGTGTCTCACTGGATACAATTTGGACCGAGAACGCCTTGCCAAGCGCTCCTGATATGAGTGAAGACGCGTACTTTGATGAAGGCGAGAAGAACACGGCCATCTCTGTGGATACGACGTCCTCCGCATCATCAACATCCGTCACTAAGGACGAGAGGAAGCGGTCGTACCGCGCCGCGAATTTAGTATCAGCAAACCGCCCGTCGAAGGTGGGAACGGCCCTTTGATCAGTCAGCACCAAATACATCACCACATCCGCATAAGCTTGCGGGTCGAGCGTGTCGAGGAGGTGCGAATGAACGCCGCAGGACTCGTTCGCGCCGGACCGCATGTAGGCCAGCACCACACATCCCGCGTTGGAAGCCTCCGCGTTGGCGATCCCAAACGTCTCTCCAACAGCACGCGGCTGGAGTAAGACGTCCACGCTTGCTAGCTGCTCCCTTAGATTATCAGAGTGGCCCCGGAACTCGACGCCCGCGTTTAGGGAGGAGGCGAGCCGCTCCAATGACGATCGTAACGGCCCGTCGCCGTACATCACGAAACGAATAAAAGGTCGGTCGTCTCTTGGCATACCGGGGAAGGGGGGCCTCGGTGCAAAACGTGGATCATTACGGACCTGCGTGTGGTGTGCGTGTACGCCATCGCCGCGACGATGCGAGGACGCCGCCTGCAAACCAGCGCCGCGATTCGAATGAAGAGACCCGGCGACCGTTCCGGTGCGAGGCGCCCGGCGTGCGCGACCACAAAAACGCCCTTCCGTCTCAAAGATTGCGGCAAGGGCGTTCCGATGGATGCGGGGTAGATCGTCGCGATCGGGAGATCTGTTTCTGTCTGAGATGCCGCGAAGTGACTTGGGGCTACAAACGCGTCCACAACATCTGTCGAAGGTGGATATAAGTTGGGCAGCTCCATGACCCGTTTTGAGCCTGGTGAAGCGTATCTCGCCGCGAGCTCCGCGAGGGCGGCGGCGTCGGGGTCGTCATACGTGTTCGCATAGACGTGGACGTCGCATTTTTTTAGTAGGGAAGCCATGCGAGGGTCGAGCTTGTCTGAAACTTGCTTCCTCAGTTCCTGATAATCGATGTTACTAAGGTCGACGTAGTGCACGGGAATGAACGCCCTTCTAAAGTCCTCGTGTAGAGTTCCGACAGTATTAGCGGGCACGAACAGTGATGCCAGCCAGCGCCGTCGATCCAACAGAGCTGCCGTCCTTAAAAAGATTAAATTTTGCGAGTGGCGCTCCAATGAATTGGTAAGCGCGCAGTACCTGAGCCTTCGTTTCAACGGGACAAGGGGCAAATCCAAGGGTTCGGCTACGTGGTTCAATGGGAGCGGTCTCGTAGGTAATTCTTCCGCAGGAATAATGTCGAAGACCACCTCCGCCCTTTCATTGCCAGCAGACGCCGCAATGACGCGGGTCCCTGGCGCCAGACCGGAGACGTCGATCACTCTATCAGTAGAACAGTGGCGCGTGGCGTCGATGAAGATGCAGACGTCCGTCGCATTCGTGTGCTGCACCGTGATGCGGATGCTGTCTCCACTAATGATGAATTGGCTGTGGTCGTAGGCCGCCGGGCCGTCGATCTGGAGCCGCAGCTGGGCTGCCGTTCTGAGCCCTAGGAGCCAGCACAAATGGGTGTAGCGCATCGCTATCGTCTCTTATCAGTGCGCGGGTCACGCATGGTCGTGCGTGCGCGGCGTGGGGCAGCCTCGCGTTTGCCTGTTTCCTAGTGCTTTACTGGACGCTAGTTCGTGCTATCTCCACGCTCAAGCTTTTTGCTCCACCTGTAGCTAACAGTAGGTGTCCGCACGCGTTCTGCGGTTCATCGTAAGCCTGCCGGTGAACAGCTGCTCAAGACGCGCCGCCTGGACTCCACGTGGTCCTAAACCGCAGAGCGTTCTCCGACATCTAAGAGAGCAAGAGGCGCCTGCTCGCACCAATGGCGATGGCCTTCGCGAGAATGGCGCGCCAGCGCCACGTCGTCGGTCCGGCGCTCCTCGCCGCTTCCACCATTGCATTCGTGCCGCGCGCGACGGTCTGCCGAGGTACTACTGATAGGTTCTTCGCGTCCCAGCAGGGCGGCTCCGAGGAAGACGACGTCGCGCGCTTGCGCCGCGAGAATGCTGAATTGAAAAGCAAGCTCGCGCGACAAAAGGAGCCCGAGGGCGGCGGTTTTCTGGACGGCCTCGCGAAGACCTTCGGCTTCGGCAAGACGGAGGAAGAGAAGGCCCTCGAGAAGCAGAAGCAGCAGATGGACAACGCTATTGATGAAGTGTTCAAGGGCGGTGGGTTGGTAGGAGGCCTCATGGGGTCTTTAGCCAAGGGCGTCGTGGGCGCGGCCGGTAAAATGTTCGCGGAGACTCAAGGTGATATGGACTCCGTGCTACGGGCCATCGAAAACCGGCTCCGAGATCGACTGGGCGACGACGTGCAGTGCGCGATGCCCATGCAGCAGATGTACTCGTCCTCTTCTATAAATGGGAACGTCGTCAAGCAGGTGCAGCTCGTAACACAAGCACAGGGGTCGCGCGGCAGTGGCGTCGTGCGCGCGACGGCCTCGATCGACGGCGCGGGCAACGTTTCTATAAATTCCCTCGACGTCGACGGGAGCAGCGTCGCCGGGTCCGTGCGCGGCTCTAGTGGAGGCAAGAACGATGTGATCATCGATGTGTGATAGCTCGGGGGCGTAAACCTTTGGGCCATAGGTTTTCTGTTGCGGTGCGAGGACTAGTTGGCGAGGCGCCTAGAGGGGGAAGCCACCCGCGTTTTTTTGCTAGTGTCTTACAGGACGCTAGCTAGCTCGGTCTCCGGGATTTTGCGGCTGCTGCGGTCCCCTGCGGCTTATTTTAAAAACAGAGAAGGCCAGCGGACTGCCGGCAGCGCGCCGGCTGCACAGCGCAGTGACCGGTGTACGTAACGGTGCTCTGTACAGATTAGCCCCTGAGGCCACCAAGTGACTCGAGCGCCCACGCCGCGCGACCATGGCTGAGGTAAAACCGCCCAGACCGCGCAACGTCCTGGTCGCCGAGTTCCCCGGCCTCTCGAAGGACGACGCGAGCCAGGCACTACGGGACGCCGGCGGCGACCTCAATAAAGCAAGGAAGCTCATAAAAAAGCGCCGCGGCGGCGACGTGTCCGATTCCGACGACGACGTTGTTATTGGAGACACGATCGCGTCCGACGCGGCCCTCGCGCGGCAGCTCCAGGCTGAGTTAAACGGCGAGGGCCGCCCGGCGCCGAAGCGCGGGCGCGACCCCTTCGCCCAGGACCTGACGGCGGACTCCGACGACGAGCCGGCCGCGAAGAAGGCCAAGGCGCCCCCGTGGCAAGGGAAGCGCGGCACGGCGCGGATGTTCGCTGAAATGAGCGCTCTACGGAAGTGGAAGGGCTCGCCGCGCGTCTTTGATATCGAGATGGTTCAAGATAGAGCGGACAAGTGGCGCTTTTCCGTAAATGGTTTTGATAATGACTGTTCGGCGGGGCGGAATTTAAATTCGGATTTGCGGAAATTGCGGGGCCAGTCCTGCATCAAGATGGAGATCACGTTCCCGTCCGACTACCCGACGCGGCCCTTCTTTCTGAGATGCGTCTCGCCGCGCTTCTGCTGGTACACGGGCCACGTGACGGCCGGCGGCGCGATCTGCATCGAGGCGTTAACCACAGAAGGGACGCCGGGCTCCTGGCAGCCGGACATCTGCGTCGAATCGGTGCTCAATACGGTGTTCATCTGTGTGGAAATCAACCAATGTCGCGTCGATGGCGTGGAGGTCGACGCGGCGATTCAGGTCGAACGCGCCGTAAATTCGATTTCCACACAGGTGTTCATGAACTTTCTGGACACGACGTCCGAGATCATCCGCACGGCGTAGCGTGCGGTGTCCCGAAACGACGCCGAGGCGTCACATCGATGGCGTCGGTGCCACCGTTTCACTCACCACTCGATATCACACAGGACGGGACCGGGCGGGCGCTCGGGGCCCCTGCGCGTCGACCTGCGGGGCCAGTTCCACCCCTCGCCGCTCCAGGAGTACACCGAGCACGAGGCGCGGTCCGCGTTCAGCCGGATGCTGTCCCACCACCGGGCGAACGGCTGGTGAGTAAGTGTACACTAACTCACAATTAATTCGCGATCCCCATAGCCTGCAAACGCCTTCTGCGCGTCGTAGACGGCCTTCAGGCGGCCGTAGACTTGTTCGTGGAGGCGCTCGACGTCGGCGGCCGACGGCGACGCGGTCTTCGTCGTTCGGACGGGCGCGACGCAGACCGAGAGCGCGACGCGGCGAGGAATAGGCAGGAACCAGCGTCCGTAGAAGCCCATGACGCCCGCACGCATCTTCCGCGACAGCGTCTCCATGAGGCCCCACGGGTCCTGGACGACCGTCAGCAGGTCGCTGGTGCCGAAGAAGAACGCGGCGTGGACCTGCGCGCCCTCCGCGAGACACAACCGCATGAGGCCGCGCCGCTGGCCGATGACCAATTCGTCGACGCCCGGCCGGCTCCGGAACGCCCCAAGGATGCCGTCGGGCGGAATGCCCAGGACGCCGCCGCGCCGCGCGCCCCCTTGAGAAGAAGGGGCACACCGCTCGCGCAGCGCTCTGACGATGGACCGCTTGCCGGCGCTGACGACCCAGATGAGGGAGTGCATATACCTCAGACCCGGGACGCGCTTCACGACGTCGGCGGCGCCGGTGTACCTGTGCGTGTATCGCGTCGATGGCGTGTCCTGTAGACAAGACGCCATCGACGCGGCCCCAGCAACCAAAGGACGCCGCGCGCTACTGCCAGATGCCACAGCCCCACCGACAATAACAGCACCACACAATCGCACCGTACGGAAACACGCCGTGCGGGCACGCGAGGTAGACCGTCGGCAGGAACTCCGCGAGGCGCTCGGGCTCGTCGACGGCCGGCGTAAAGCCCGCGGCGGCGAGGGGATCGTCGCGGTCCACAAACAGTTCGAGCGAGAAATAGCGGCCCAGCGCCCGCGCCAGCGGGCTACAGCGCGCCGCGAGGGAGCCCGCTTCCGGCAGCGGATGGAACGCCAGAATCAATGCGACGGCGACGACGCCGAGGCGCTGCGTCGTCCCGCCGGCGACGGCCGCCCAGACTGCTGCTGCGCCTAATGCAAACGGCAGCACGAGAGTGGTCGCAAAAAAAGCTAAAGCAAGCAACTCGTCGCGCAGCGACAGCGGGCAGGGCCGCCGCGGCGCATTCAAGCGCTGCGCCGGGCTCGTGACAGCTTTGATGGCCCGCCACTGCGCGTCGAGTTCCAGCGCGAAGAAGTCGTCGGGGAGCTGCCAGAGGCGGATGACGTCGACGTTACTCGTCGTCATCTGCACTGCTCTGCGAGCTGTACGAGCTCTAGGAGGTGTGGCTGTACGCTCCAAATCGTTCGTTGGCGCGGGTGCCGGTGCTTCAGGCTGCCGGCCTGATATAGGAATAATTCGGTGAAGTGCAATTGCGCTTGAATCGTCGCCCATTAGCAGCTGTTTGGGCCCGCAAAGCCCGGAGCCAAGCCGAGCTAGCGGCCCTAACACACTAGCAAGCCATGCCAAAAAAATCGTGAGGCCTCTGCGGATACGCAGCGAACCACTGGAGGGGTCGACAGCGCTGCCAGCATATCTGTCGCAGCCGCAGCGCCTACTCCAGCTGCCGTTCCTGGTGACAGGCCGGGAGAGCCCAGCTGATACGCAGAGAGCGTGGCCTGGCCCGGAGCGCCCGGCGCCCCAGACGCCATCGACGCGACGCGGTTGCGTTCACGGCCACAGCTGGACTGCCGCCCCTTCGTGACGATGAGACCCAGCGCGCTATTCTGCTGGGCGCTCGCCGCATCCACAGCAGCGGCCGGCGTCCTCCCTTTACCGTATCAATTGGGCGAGCACGTCGACCTGCGAGCCGACGCGGTCGGCTTTACGGGTGGGTGGGGCAGCGTGCCCGAGAAGGAGCGGTTAAAACTGCGCCAGAAGGCCGGTTATACGTGGACTTTTCCGAATGAACCGGAAGGCTATAAAAAGAGACAAGAACAGCGCTGGGTCGAGATCCAGGCGCTCGATCATTATCAGGAGCGCCTCGACAACTTCGTGCAATACACACAAGTACGAACAGTACCTAATTATACCCAAAACGGCTTCGATGTGGTCGATATTCCCCACGATCTGTGGCAGAGGATGCGGGATCGGCTGCACGAGCAATTACCTAAAGCGCGGACTGAAAGTGAGGTCCAGGGTATCTATGGTAGTGAGAGGCCTCGCATGGTCGGCCACGGGGAAGGAAGGAATCTGTTGAGTGAATTGCAGCCCATCCTGGAGAAATGGGTGCCCGACATCGAAACGGGTCTGCAGCCGGTAACCGCGTACGGTATGCGCGCTTATGGTCGCGGGGCGTCGCTCGGCTTCCACACGGACAGAGTGGACACGCACGTCATCTCGGCGATCGTGCACGTGGACCACAAGTACGACGACGACGCGGAGCCGTGGCCGATCGAGATCGAGGGCCATGATGGCTTAAGGCACTCGGTGGACCTGAAGCCGGGCCAGATGCTGTTGTACGAGTCGGCGAAGTGTCCTCATGGTCGGAGTACGGCCCTAAAAGGCGACTGGTACGCGTCGGTGTTTGTCCACTACAAGCCCAAGGACATGGCGACCTACTGGCCCTACCAGCAGAAGGACGTGTGGCTGGCGGTGCCGCCGGGCTGGGACTCGAAGCCTTTGATGGATGACGGCACGCCCGGCGAGCGCTGGGCCGGCGCGTTTCTGACGCACGATTCCGTGGTCGTCCAGGGCATGGCCGACCGGTTAGCTACTTCGTCAAAGAAGGGCCTGCCGGACAAGGTCAAAAGAAATCTAGCCGCAGCACATCCGGCCCCCGCACCCAACAACCACAAACGCATGCGGCACGAGTCGCGCATCGACCCGGAGCTGCTCAAGAAGGCGCATGAAGCGGCCTTGGCCGCTGGTGAAGAACCCGTGAAACGGCAGGGGCCGTCCCTCTCGCAAGTCGCGCCCAAGGACATCCCCAAGGAGCACACGGGCGAGGACCTTGATGATGATGATGATGGTGATGATGCGGAAGAAGCGAAGGCGGCGCTGAAGCGGCCCGAAGGGCGGACGCTCAAGAAGTCGGCGCGGCGGGACCGCGTCGTCCCGGCGCGGCGGCGCGGCCGCCGGCGCGACGACGACGACGACGCCGCGCCGCGCCCCAAAAAAGCGGAGGAGGACGACGACGAGGTCGAGGTCGTCGTCGGCGGCTCTTTACTGCTGATGGGCTTCGGCTGGTGGTTTGGTGGGATTTCATTGGTGTCTCTCACGCTGTGTCTCCGCCGGGCCGTCGTGACACGGGGCCGGTCCCTCGACCCGCGGCGCCTCGGGCGCAAGGAGAAGGCGGACCTGCCGATCTGATATCGTCTGTGTAAGAATCGTATTGAAGCTCTTTGTTGCGACGATGGCGTACTCCGTGGCTTCGGCACAGGACCGCTCCCGGGAATCAAAACGGGTTTTCCAGCTATAGATCTGGCGCTCGTTCGCGTGCCGAGAGCGTCTGCGCGTTTGCGTGAGGTGGAAGTGTCGATCAATATAGCGTCGTTGCCCTGGCTCGCGTCGTGCGGCGCCGTTTCTTACTAACCTGGACTTGGCCTGATCCTGCCTCGGCGCCTGGTCAAGCTGCGGGGAGAATCGCGACGCCCGCGCGAGAGCAGCCTGCGGGAACATCGCGGACGCCCCGTAGTAGCGACGACTGTACTCGGCCCTTTCTGGCCGTCGGGCGCGCGAGAAGGCGGAGCTCGACGCCGAGCTCGCGTGTCTCAAAGACGAGAACGCTAAGCTCAGGGAAGCTTCGGGGGCCGCCGACAAACCCGAGGCGGCCGCGCGAACCGTGACGCCCGGCGCTCCCGTGGTTGACTGCGACGAGGCGGCCTCCGAGCTCGAGGCCTACGCCGGATCTATGCCCTCCCCCCCAACACGGGGTGGCGGCGGGCCGTAGCGCGGTCCCGACTCCAAGACTCTGAAGACGCCTAAGAATCTCTCCATTCACAGCTTGGCTCGTCGCGCGCGTGGGCAAGACCGCTAGCTTGATCGGGCGTTCACCACGGCGGAGTTGTCTCTGTTACGGTGCTAGGACTAGTGGGCAGAGCCCCGTCGCGCGGGCGACGCGCTGCGCGCAACGGACGGGGAAAGCGCTCGGGTGCAGGCTGGCAGTCAAACCAAGCGCTGGAAGCGCTGCGCAGCCGAGGCACGTATACGCGAGCTGTGGCCGGCGCCCACGCAGCGAAACAACCGCAGCCGGCACGCAGGAAGCGGTAGGAACCGTGTGCGGCAGCCCCGCGGTTACGGGGCAGCCCATAGCGCAAACACCACTACTTGCTGCCAAATAGACACCGACGATGAGCGACGCCCAGATCGAGGCGGCCGCGCGCAACCTCGAGACGACGGCGAAGATCGACCAGTTCAGCAGCATCCTGTTCGGCGCCGTCGCGCCCGAGGGCGAGCCGCGGGAAGCGCTCGCGGCGCTCGTGACCTATGCGCGCGATCGGGAAGCCGAGGCCGAGAGGCACACGAAATTGCTCGAAGAGCAGCGCGCCCAGATTTTGGATATGGAGGACCAGCTCGAGCAAGCGTCCCCGAACAACAAACCACCAAACTCGCCGCCCGGCGTGGAATACGTCTCCGAGCTCGAAGACATGGTCGAGTTACTGGAAGCCGAGAACCAGAAGCTGCTGGACAAGGCGCAGAGCCGGCGGAAGGCCCTGAAGGAAGCTCAGGCGGAGCTCGCGAAGACGCAAGAGGCGCTGGACGCGTCGCGGACCGAAGCGGAGCGCGCCAAGCAAGATTTGGTGATGGCCCGGGACGAGCAAGCTCGCCTGCGGAAGACGCTTACCACGAAAGAGCAACATATAGAGGAGCTTGAGGAAGAGCTCGTGGTGATTGACGAGGAGTTGCGGGAAGCGCGGAGTGAGGGGGCTGTCACCGCGTCGGCGGTCTTCGCGGCCAAGGCATCGGGCCAGCCTTTGTCTTCACTCGCGTCGACGCCGGCGACGACACCCGCCCAAACGCCGATGAAGGCACCACCCGAGCTCGACGTGCAGTCCGGTGGAAGTTCAGACGACGACTCCGACGCCGAGCACCTCCTGTCGCCGGGGCCCGACGCGCTGGGCGCGGTCGGTTGCGCGTCGCCGGCGGTTTTGATGGAGAAACTGGACGTGAGCGACGACGAGTCGGAGGACGAAAGGATGGCGGCGCCCGTGGCCCATAGACCAGTGCCAGCGCCGCCTCCAGACTCCCCGGATGATGATCATGTAGACTTTCGATCAACGATGTCGGCGCGCATTGCCGCGGCGCGGGCGGCGGCAGGACGAGGCGTGGGCACAAATGGGCGAATGCGCCCCATTCGGGACCGACGAGGGCCGTTCCGCAAATCGATCACCGTGGCGCGGTCGCCGCCCGCGTCGCCGGGCGGAATTGACATGGAGGAGGAGGACGGGTTGTGGAAGAGAGCGAAATCGCCTCCTCCAGCCTATGTGAGCGCTGCGCCGCGCATCGTCAATACGAGTCGAGAGCACTTCTAAGAAAAACAACTAGTCTTTACCGTACGACGGGGCCCACCTTGTATTGGTCCTATCGAGCTCCCGCGCCTCCCGATCCGCCTCGGGTACCAGATCTTGATCATATTCCTCCACGTCCCGCCCGTGCAGCGCGAGCGCCGCCCGGCGCGACGGGTCCGCGATCTCCAGCTCCTCGAGCTTCGATCTGCAACGAGTATCGTGGTACGAGATGTTCGGGTGGTCGAACGTCTCGGGCGCGCCGAGGCCCAGTATCGGGTCGTATTGAGATGGGAATTCGTATTTCTTTCTGACGTCGATCTTCGTCAGTATGCTCTGGGTCGGGCGGTATGTAAATTCGGGCTCCATGAGTTCCGAAGTGGCCCGGCCCGACTTGAGCTGCCTCGGTTTTATTCGGGGAGCGCTTGGTCTTGGCGCCGTCGCCGCGAGGTGCGGCGCCTCGTGCTGCGAGCGCATTCCCAGAGGTTGTGCGCTCCTAATGGCGGAGTACGCATACGGCGTCGGGTCGTCGAGTAACGTGCCGCCCCGCAAGTACGTCGCGGGCTCCAAAGCCGGCCGGCCGCGCATGGCAGTAAGGTCGTTCAAATTCTCATTCTGCGGCCACGGCTCCGAGATCCTAAAGAGGATGGTCTCGTTTGCGAGGTCTGCTGTCATGTCCTGAGGCCGCAGGGGCATCTCCTGCCAGGGCGCGGACTCGTGGTCGTGCGGGTCGATGGGAATTTGAGTCGTATACGTGTCGACGTGCTGCGCCTTCGGGGCATTCGCCCGCAAATCGCGGTCGAGGCGGTGGTATTTGCTCCGGATGCCCGCGCCGGGGAGTTGGTAGCTTCCCGAGGGCGGCGCGAACTCGGCCTTGCTCCGCGGCCGCCTTCTCGCAGAATTGCGGCGGTACGTCGTCCGGGCCGAGCCGAAGGACGTGCGGCGCTCCGCCGACGCCCGGGCGCCCCGGGCCGACCCGATGGACGCCCGCCGATCGCCGCCCGGCGTCTTCTCCGACGCGAGCGACGTCCTGGCGGACCGCCGCTCGCCGCCCGGCGTCTGCTTCCCGGGCGTCATCGTCTCGGTGGAGGGCCGCCGGGTAGTAGACGCGGACGACGCCCGCCGCGAGCCCGTGGCGGAGGGCCGCCGCTTCGTGATGGGTGTTTTGGGAGGCACGATGTCGCGAGCCCGCGCGTCACTTTGGACCGCGGCCGCCGCCCGCATGCACCGCTCGTGCGCCGCCTCGACGGCGGCGTCGGCCTCCTCGATGCTCTTCCGCAGGGCCTCGGCGCGCTTCTGGTCGTCAGCCCGCGTCCGCGGCGTCCGCGCCGGGCCATCGAACGACACGGTTTTCGCGTCCGCCTCCGCGCGGATCGCATCCCTTTTATTGAGTGCCTCCTCGTAGACTCGCTCCGCCTCCTTGAGTTCGGACGCGCGCGCGCTCCGCGCGTCCCGTCTTCTATCTCGTTCGGTAGCAGCTCTCAAGAACATTTCCGCGGCGCCCGTCGCGTCCTTGGCCTTGGCCCGCAGCGTCCCCAGCGACGCCAGCAGCTCCGCATAATCGTCGTCGTCCGACGGGCTCGCCGCGTGCTCCCGCGCTCGGATAGGCACATATTCCTCCATGACCTCCCGGTGGCAGTCCGCGAAGCCGCCCAGCGACGCGCCGTTCAGGTGCGCGGCGCTGCCGGGGTACCAGTCCGGGTCCGTCAGATCAGAATCCAGATGGCGCACGCCTCTGACAAAAAACAACGCGTGGAAGAGCGCCAACAACGTGTCCCGGTCCTGTCTTAGTTCTTCCACCGTCGGGATCGCGGGGAGCTCCTCGATCGTCGCGAGGACCTTTTGCGTGGCAGTCAGCGGCGGCGGCTTCTGGGGCGTTTGCGTGCTCCTTATTGAACTCACCTCGACGACGCGGCGCTTCTGGGACGGCGTGGTTACTAACGAAGACGACGTCGCGAGCGTCGCCGCGACGGCCCCTTCGCTCTTGACAGATGGCGGCGCCGACGCGCGCTCCCTTCGACAAGAAATGGTCAATCCATCGATCGCCACGGTAGATTGGTTCTTCGCGTGGCTCCGGTCGAACAAGAGCCCGGCCTTGACGCGCGCGTCGATGACTTCCTTGCTGACAAATTTCGCCTCGTGGGCCAACCGTTCTTCGTCTTCTTCGGACAGCGCCGGCGTGACGCCGCGCGCCGGATCGCCGGCGAACTCCGTGATCATGGCCTCGTAGTCGTCCTCGTCCTCCGATACCGTGCGGTCGTCGTCATCATTTAACGCAAACAGGGTCATGAGCTCCGTGTAGTGCTTGACGCCGCTCTTGACGTCGGGGCCCGTCGCCGAGGACGTCGTCCGGCCGGGCCGGCCCTTCTGGCGTAACGAATCCCGTAGCAACGCGAGGTGGGCGCACTGCCGTCGTTTCCGTTGCCTTCTTCGTTCAGCCGCGCACTCGCGCGCGTGCAGCTTCCGCGCGACCAAGACTTGGTCCCGGATCTTCTCGGGCCGCGTGAACGTTCTTTTACGAACGATCTCCCGGCACGCGCTGATGGAGCACGCTCGTCGGAGAACCTGCTTGACGTCGGACTTGCCGCAGGCCATCCGCAGGAAGTCTCGCGCCTCCTTCTCCAAATGAGCGACTAATTCATCCTCGGGGCACTCACCCTCGACGTTCCCAACCAACCGTCGATTCGCCTCCCGATGAGCAGCCGCCGCCGCCTCAGCAAACGCAACACCTACTTCGAGCGCCTCCCCCCTAGGATCGGGCTGGGACCGGTAGTGCTCCTTGAGGAGCTGGGCCCGGTTCATCAATGCCCCGGCGTCCTGCGTGTGGGGGCAGCCCCAGGGCCACCACATGTTTGAGGGACCCAGCGCTGGTGGAGGGTACTTGCTGAAGCGCGGCGCGTAGCGCCTTCGACCTCTCTCATCTACCAATCGCGTCTCGAACTTCTTGTCGTTCTGCAATTGGGGCAAGTTCTGGACCTCCTCGAGGCCTTCGTCGTCCGCTCTCAGCATCTCGATGATTGAGGCCACCCTCAGAGCGTTCTCGCGATCCTTCAACAACACGCCGTGCTCCCGGTCTCCGGTCATGGCGTCCTGCACGGCGATCGTCGCTCTGACCTTGTTCTTGAACTCCGTGCGCCGCTGTTTGGCTTCGTCGAGCTCGCGCTGATCTTCTTCATCCACAACTTCCGGAATTGTTTTAGTTAACCACCCGCGCGCGCGCGCCTCCCGGTATCTATGAGTAGCCACGCGATACTCCAGATGATGAGGATTTAAGTCGACGTTCCGCGGGATTACAAAAGAAGCCGGCCCCTTGCCTAAAGACTCGACCGCGTTCAGCGCCTCGTCGTCCAAATCCCACTGCGCCAGCCCATCCCCCACGTCAATGGTCCGCATCTGTTCGTCGAGCTCGTCATTTTGCTGCTGCCAGTCCTTCGGCTTGTAATCATCTAACCATTCGTCGCCGTCGGGGACCGGTTCTTTTGGAGGGGCCGGCGACGCCGCATATACTCTTGAGGTGTCTACTTGGTACCAGGCGGACTTGCCCATCGTTACCTCGCGTGGTCACTGCCCTCGGTCACTCTGCCCCAGGGTCTCGGTCCGGACGGCGTGCGAGCGTCCTCCGGCTGCGGGCGTAGGTGAATTGACCACGGCTGCGTCTCTTCCGCCCGGCCGGGCTGCCCGAACGACGCTGTGCGCGCCGCTGCCGACGCGGCTGTCGGCGCTGCCAAACCTAGTGTCCAAACCTAGTGTGCGGCACCGCCGCTCGCCGCGCGTAAAGATCAGCCTAGAATATCGTCTCGGGCAGCGCCGAGACCGCCAGACGCCCGCCGACGCGCCTGGCGACGAGTGGTCGACGGCTGCCCCAGAACAAAACAAATGGCAGCCACCACAGCCTCCATCCTGGAGCGCACGGCCGTGGCCGCCGCCGACGCGAATAGCGTGGACCTCGACGTCGTCGCGAATAACTTGGCAAGTGCGGCGCAGCGCGTCCGCGTGCTGGAGAAGCGCCGCGCGAAGAGCGCCCGCGCCGCGTTCGCCGCCGCCGCGCGGAAGCGGCGCCGCCCAACGCGACGCACCGCGCCAGTACCACGGCCAATCAACGCGCCGAAAACGCTGCACGAGGCCCTGGCCGCGCCGCCGCCCGGGAACACCGCGTCGACCGCGCCGCCGCCCGCCGACGGCCCCGCCGCGCTCGCGGTCATGGCCGAAGCGCGCCGGGCCGAGATCCAACACGCGACGGAGGCCGTGCGCGCCGCGCGCGCCGCCCCGCACGCGCCGCAACCCTCACAGTCCTTCACGGCCCTCGTCGGCGACTTTTTGCGGCCCATGGTCGCGGCGGTGGCGGACGACGCGGCGCCCGACGAGCCCGGCGGTTGGTTGGATGTGGCCTTGGAGCGTGGCTGGGAGCGGCGCTGGTGCGCGGTGGTCAGCGGGCCGCACGGGCCCCGGCTCGAGATTGGGAAGAGCCCCGGCGCGCCTCCGGACGACGTCGCTTTATTGGTCGGCTGCGAGGTCGAAGCCGCCGACGACGGTGACCGCTTCGCCTTCCGCGTGGCGCACGCGCACCAGCGGACGCGCGTCCTTGCGGCGCGGAACAAGGACACGCGGCGGCAATGGGCGTCGACGTTGAGTGGCGCGGCGCGGACTCACGCCGCGAAAGCGAGAGAGCAGGACCTCGCGGCGCCCGCGGCGCGCCGGCGGCTGTTGGCGGCGGAGCGGCGGCTCGGGGTCGCGGTGGAGCGGGGGCGGGTTGAGGATGGGTAATACTTGTATTGTGAATTCAGCCGACTGGACACTTCCGTTACTTATCTTTCAATAACCCGCGCGCAGGAAATTTCCGGGATCCACCCTGGGGCGGAGAGCGGTGGCGGCGGAGCTGAATACGAAGATCATATATTCGTCATTGATGGACCTGAGGGACGAACAGCGCTGAAGCGGGCGCCCCGCCGCCGTTCGAAGCTCCCCGCAGAAGTTTGCGGCAGCCCAAGATGCAAGAGGGCTGGCTCTGGGAGCGGCGCCCGGGACGGCTCTACGGCAGCACTTGGAAAAGGCGCTGGTGCGAGGTGAATGGAGGGCGGCTTCGCGTCTACGACGCGAACAAGGCCAGGGAAGTGGCGACGATTCACATCCGCGCCGAAACGACGCTGTGCGATCGACTGACCGAAGACGAAGTGCGGCGTGTGGGACGAGCGCCGCAGGCCGGCGCCGCCGCGGTCTACTTCCGCCTCGTGGACCGCGTGGGGGGGCGCAGTCTGGACTTCGCGGCCGAGTCCGAGGCGGACGCGGCGCGCTGGATCGCGGCGATCACGCCGACGCCCGTTGGGGACCTCCTAAGCTTCGACGTGCCGGGTCCGGTGCAGCCTCCGCCTCCGCTGCGGCCGTCGCTCTCGCAGCCACCGCCGCCGCAGCCGCCGCAACCGGCGCGCCAACCCTCCGAGCCCGTGCTCGCGACGGGCCGGGTCCTCGCGACGGTCGCCCACGCCTGGAAGGCGAACGAGCCGTGGCAGATCGATGCCGACGCCGAGGAGGTGGTCGAGGTCCTCGGCGGGCCGGACCAGGACGGCTGGGTCGAGGTCCGCAGCCCGCGTCGCGGCGGCAGCGGGGCGATCCCGGCGAGCTACCTGGCGTCGACGGCGCCCGACGCGCCGGGTGCGGCGGCCGAGGCTTGGGAACGGGCGACGGAGACCGCGGCGCGGCCGCCGCGGCCGGAGGCCGCCGAGTCCGACCAGCATGAGCGTGTGGCTCAAGAATATATAGACGCTCGGCAGCGTTGGGGCGATCCCCAAGCTCACATACCTGAAGGCGAGCGCGTGCAGCTTAGTGATCGGAGCAGCGAGGCGTCCTCGTCCCGGGACCGGCCGCTGCGCGTGCTGGCCGTGACCCTCAACTGCGGCGACGCGCCGCTCAAGGCCGTGGAGCTGCGCGCGTTCCTGCGGCACGGCCGCGTCGCGCGGCGAGGAGGCACGCGGGACGTGCTGGCGGACGTCGTCGCCGTGACGCTCCAGGAAGTGAAGATCAGCAGTTTATTCGCAAGAGTCGACCGACTGATCGAGGCGCACCTCAGCCAGCACGAGCGCGTCCCGAACGCCTGCATCGCGCACCTCCAGGCCCGCATGTTCTTGCTCGTGTTCCGGAGGAGAGACGTCGCGGTTTCCGACGCGACGCACGGCCGCGTCATCACCGGAGGCCTCGTCAAAGGCGCCTGCTGCGCGGCGCTGACGTGCGCGATCGCGGACAGGAGCTACCGCCTCGCGTTCATCGGCTGCCATCTTGTGACGGTGATGCTCGAGAGGCTGAACGATGCCTTGAGAAAGATCCTGGACGCGTTCCAATCATTATTATCAAGCGAGGCGGTCGTCTTCACGTTCGGCGATCTGGACTACCGCATCCACACGACCTACGACGACGCCCTGAAAGACGCGGACGCGTGGGCCACCGTCGTGCGCTTGACGACCGAACGGAGCGTCCCGCGGCTCGCGGCGCTCGACGAGCTCACGCGGCAACCGCAAGTGAACATCGACGCGTGCGGTTTAGCCGCCTTCTGGACGCCGGAGCTTAATTTCCTTCCGACGTTCAAATGCATCAAAGGCGTCGCCGGTCTCCGATATGATCGAGGGCGCGTGCCGAGTTATACCGATCGGGTCCTCTTCCGGCCCGGCTCGAATACAGATGTGACTTGCGTGGCGCACGAGAACGCGCCGGCGGTGACCTCCTCGGACCACAAGCCCGTGTTGGCCGCCTTTGAAATTTCAGCGGGCTTCGGGAACGTTCACGGTGATATTGTAGATCTGGCGACGAGCGGCAGCGACGAGCCGCCTCCCGCGGCGCCGGCTCGACCGGAGGCCGCCGGCCCCAACCAGCATGCGCGTATAGCTCAAGAGATAGACGCTCGGCAGCGTTGGGGCGATCCCCAAGCTCACATACCTGAAGGCGAGCGCGTGCAGCTTAGTGATCGGAGCAGCGAGGCGTCCTCGTCCAGGGACCGGCCGCTGCGCGTGCTGGCCGTGACCCTCAACTGCAGCGACGCGCTCCCCAGGACGGTGGAGCTGCGCGCGTTCCTGCGGCACGGCCGCGTCGCGCGGCGAGGCACGCGGGACGTGCTGGCGGACGTCGTCGCAGTGACGCTGCAAGATGTGGGGCGCTGCGCTCCAATACTCGTCGCAATGATCGAGGCGCACCTGAGCCAGCACGAGCGCGTCCCGAACGCCTGCATCAAGTACCTGGGCGGGGGCATGAGAAGTCCGGAAAGCATGTTTTTGCTTGTGTTCCGAAGGAGAGACGTCGAGGTTTCTGATGCGACGCACGGCCCCGTCATCGACGAAGGGCTCATCAAAGGCGCCTGCTGCGCGGCGTTGACCTGCGCGGTCGCGGACAAGAGCTACCGCCTCGCGTTCATCGGCTGCCATCTTGTGACGGGGATGCTCGAGAGGCTGAACGATGCCTTGAGAAAGATCCTGGACGCGTTCCAATCATTTTTATCCGGCGATTCGGTCGTCTTCATGTTCGGCGACCTGAACTACCGCATCAACAGGACCTACGACGACGCCCTGAAAGACGCGGACGCATGGGCCACCGTCGTGCGCTTGGCGAACGAACGGAGCATCCCGCGGCTCGCGGCGCTCGACGGGCTCACGCGGCAACCGCAAGTGAACATCGACGCGTGCGGTTTAGCCGCCTTCTGGACGCCGGCGCTGAATTTTCTTCCGACGTCACCAGTCCGATATATTGAACAAGTTAAGTTACACCGTTTTGGGCCAACTCTATTTAAAAAGATTGAGTACAAGATACCAGTGCTGGGTTATACCGATCGGGTCCTCTTCCGGCCCGGCTCGAATACAGATGTGACTTGTGTGGCGCACGAGAGCGTGCCGGCGGTGACCTCCTCGGACCACAAGCCCGTGTCGGCCGCCTTTGAGATTTCAGTGGGCTTCGGGAACGTTCACGGTGATATTGTAGATCTGGCGACGAGCGGCAGCGACGAGCCGCCTCCCGCGGCGCCGGCTCGACCGGGGGCCGCCGGCCCCATCCAGCATGCGCATATAGCTCAAGAGATAGACGCTCGGCAGCGTTGGGGTGATCCCCAAGCTCACATACCTGAAGGCGAGCGCGTTGATCGGCTTAGTGATGACAATGTTCATCGGAGGTCGACGTGGACGCGGTCGCGGCCGTCGGCTTCGGCGCCAGCGACGACGCCACCGCCACCGCCACCGCCGGCGCCCCAGTCGCAGAAGAACCAGGAGCACGCGGCACTCATCGCCGACGTGCAGTGGACGAACGTCTACGCGGCGAAAGGTGTGGACGGAGTGACGCACAGCGACTTGCTCATGACGCGCAGACACTACCGAGAGCTGGCGGAGGGCCACGAACGCGACCTCGTCCACGAGCTCCGCGATTACGAGGCGAGCGGCGGCGATCTCGACGCCATCCGCCGGCACATCGACGACGCGGCGAGTGCGCGCGTCTGGGACATGTTCGTGACGAACTACAAGCGGTTTCTCCGGACCGGAGACGCGTCTTGAGGGACCTTTAGCTTATGATGAGCCAAACCTCGCGGGCCGGAGGCCTGTTTTAGATTTCGAGCGCGAGCGCGGCGTCACGCTCGTCCTCATTTTTTTATGCGCGTATGTCCTATACCGCCGCAAGAAGCACCAACGCAACAGAATCCGACTCCGTTCGCACCGCATTCCTTCTATTCCGAACGAGCTTGAAGGTATGACGCGCAGTCAACCTCGCTCTCCTCGTTTGCGGTTCCCCTTCCTTTTTGAAATCACTAAAAATGTACATACAAATACTCATCACCCGAAACATGCACCACCCGATCGTAAAACGAGCACGACGCGATCCGCCCGACGCCTCGTGGCGCACCGCGCCGTAGACGACGAGCCGCTAGTTGAAAAAAAAGACGCCGGTATGACGCTACTTCGTCGCACTACATCTCTGGCCGGAGCAGGAGTCTTTATAACTGTCGATCGCGCGCGACCATGGGACGGGTATTCTGTGTGCCCGGAACTTTACGCGATATCGCGGCACCCAGGCGCTTGGAAGGGCTGCGCTTTTGTCGTATCTACGGTGCGCGAAGACTTGCATTCAAGAAGGCTCCCCGATGCCACCTCGGACCCGTCCACAGCTACCCCAAGTAGGTGAAGATGGGCTCCCCACGTCTGTGGCGGACTGGATCCAGGAGGCCGTCAGCGCGTTAGACCAGCTCCGCTGGCGCGTGGCCGAAGCGGACTACCAGATGCGCAACCCCAACGCCATCATCGATACACTACAAAGAAAGTACGAGAAGGACGTCGCGCCTTTATTGGGTGACTCTCAGAAAAGGAGGAAGCCGCGGATCCCGCCCATGCAAGCACCACAGATGTCTAGAATGCGCACGTCTGCTGGATTAACTTTAGATATCTTGGACGAGGCCGAGCGCGAGAGCGCCGCGGCGCGCGCTGCCTTCGACCGCGAGACGGCGAACAAGAGCGACTGCGTCCATGCCTTGTCGAAACACGGTGCGCTGGCGCGGCTCAAGGAGGCGGCGCTGCTCAAGGAGGCGGCGCTGCTCTCCTGCTACTCGAAGGAGCCCTGGGCCGAGCTACAAAAGAAGAAACCGCTTAACCCCTTCTGCCCGGCTCTGGCATCGGTGCCGCCAGGGCTCGTACAAAAAGTCCTGCATTTCCTTCCACTGGACAAGGTTCACCAGGCGAAGCAGGTCTCGAAGCTCTACCGGTCCGCGGCGCACTCTGCGATGACGCGCGGGCGGTGGAAGCCGGTCAGATTGGTCGCCGAGCATTTCAAGCGCCATGCGATGCCCCCCTCCCTCGCGCTCTGCCGGGCGGCCTGGGACGTGGACCCGATCGAGACTCTGAGGCTTGCCCCCGTGGCCGCCCAGTTCCTCGCACTCGTCGAGCCGTCTCTCGACGGTTTGGAACGAATTTTGAAGGTCTGCGAGCGCAAGCCATCGGTCCGACTGGTATGCTTTATCATTACCGACTGGGCGAAGCGCATTGGTACCCCCATCACTGGGCAGCGAGGGCAGCCCTACCGCGCTCTCGTTCTGCGCGGGCTCTCCCGGGCGTTGCGAACTTGGACTGACGCTACGGTGGCGGTGGATTACTATTTCAAGTGGTTGCAGATTCTGGGGGAAACTCCCAAACTGGTCGAATTTACCCGGAACTGGGAAGATAGCAAAGCGTCGGCCTTCGCCACGGCCCTCGCTGCAGCCCGTGCCCGGCAGCGGCAGCGCGCGCACAAGTGCTGCATCGAGTGCTCGCGGAGCGACCGCGAGTCCAAGGAGTGCCTGACGACGTTTCCGCGGGGCTCCAGCGTTAAGTGCGGGGTGTGCAAGAAGTTGAACCGCAAGTGCAGCTTCGTCTACAACTAGCGCGGCGCCAGTCGCACGGCGGACGTGACCATCCGTTGCGATGATGAGCTACCATTATCATAGCGCGGCCGCGACGCGTCGACGACGTCTCCCACTATTAATGCGACAACTTCTCTTGAGGCCTGGGCGGCCGGAGCAGCCCGTCGCGCGCGCGTTAAGAGATGCACCGTCTGATGCGGTCGCGAAGATGCGCTACGCGCCGACCGTCAGGATCCCCACGAGGTTCGCTCTTGACTAAGATAATATTGTGATTGTGAGTTTCGAGTTTTACAAAAATATTACTCATCACACCACACATGCACCCCCCGATCATAGAAAGAACACGACGCGATCCGCCGGGACGCCCCGTGGCGCACCGCGCCGTAGACGACGGAGCCGTGGTGGTCGTAGACGCCGGCCACCGCTAAGGGCGTTGCCCGAAGCACGCACGCGCCGGCGCCCATGCACGCCGCGAGGTAGCCGCCGCCGTCGCGCGCGAGCGCGTAGGCGCCGCCGCCCACCGCAACGGACGCCGTCGGCGCCGCCGGCGCGCGCAGGTCCCAGAGCCGCACGGACTCGTCGTACGAGCCCGTCGAGACGGATCCGTCGTCGCACAACACGGCCGTGACGCCGGCGCCGTGGCGCAGGGCGAGCGCCGGTTTTGGCGACCGCGCGTCCCAGGCCTTGAGCAGGCCGTCGTCGGCGCCGGACACGTAGAGCCCCGTGCTCGGATCGCGCCCGACGCACCAGACCTCGGCGGGGCAGCCCGGCGCGTAGGCGTGCGCGTCCCACGATTGGCTCTCCGCGAGCCCGTCGTCGGCGCGCCAGCGCGAGACCCGGCCCGAGTCGCCCTCGGCGACGACCAGCGCGTCGGGCCCGTCCCAGACGACGTCCGTGAAGAGGTGGCCCTTGGCCTCCGATACGGTTGATACGGTCAGCGTCTCGGCAACGTCGACGAGCGCGACGCGGCCGTCCGCCGTCGCCACCGCCAACTGCGAGCCGCGCGGCGCCAGCGCGTAGCCGCCGCGCAGCTCGAGCGTCGCCGCGATCTCAGTGTTACGCATGAGGCAGAGCCCGCCGACGCGCGTTCCCTCGGCCTCGACGTAGTCGTACGTCGCGGCGACGAGCGCGTCGTCGACCCAGGCGAGGGCGCAGGGCTGATTTGGGAGCTCGATTTGTATCTTTGCGGGCGCGTAGCTGCGTGGCGCGGTCAGTGCGGCCATTTTGCACTGGGATGGTTTTGCTCCCGTAGCGGTCGAATTAATGGATGGATTGATATCGTTGGTATTAATTACGAGCGCTGCGACTTTCGCAAGCACTTGCACAGCCTAGGTGCTGAGATTGCAGGCTTTGCCGCTGCTGCTTGCTTTCTAGTGTCTTACTGGCCGCTAGCGGTTGCACTGGGGAGGGTTCAATAAGTGGCTCTCTCTCTCTCTTTGCACAAAAAAAACACAACAACTCGTTAGTTAAACACCGTCCGGAGGCGCCGCAACGCGGTCCTCCGCCGCGAACCCCGCGGGAACGCCCTCACCCTCATCAACAACCGCCAGGACGCGGTACCGCTCGCCCATCTGCGCCGGATCCACGAGCCGCTCGCAGGCCGTGATCAGCTGGTCGACCTGCCGCTCCGTGATGTCCTCGAGCGCCAGTAGCGCCTCGAGCCGCGCGACGATGCCCATCCTCTGCAACCACTCGCCCTGCGTCGTGGATCCGAAGACGCGCGCGCCATCAACGGACGCGCCGTGCCGCGCGCAGGCGCCAAAGTCCGCGTCGACGGTCAGGTCGACCAGCCCCGGCTCGGCCAGCGGGTGCACCTGCTCGTGGCGCCGGAAGCCGCGCAGCGTGTCGCCCGGTGAAGCTCCATCGAAGCCGTAGTCGACAAATAACGCCGCGCCGCGGTCCGCCGCGATGCGCTCACTTATCGCGCGGCACAGCGCGAGCGCGCCAGGCGCCACTTCCACCGTGTCCTCGCCGTCCTCCGTGATGATATGCGGCGCGAGCGCCCGCGACGCGGGCGTCGGCTGCGGCGCCAACACAAAACGGAAGCCTCCCTGGTCATCTAGATCCACGAGCTTCTCGCGCCAGCCCTCGGCCGTGCGGACGAACTGGTAGGGCGGGAAGGCATCCAGCACCTCCTGGCCGATGAAGAGCGTCGGGATTCCGTGCGGCACGTCTTCCAGCGACGAGTGCCAGGCCACGCGCGCGTCCCTTCCTTCGTGGCCCTCGACGACCCACTCGACGCTCTTCGTCTCCTCCGGTTTTGTGGAAGAGGTATGGGACGGCCTCGCTTGCAGCGTGCGCCGCTGCTCGACTCGCAACGTCAACGAGGGCTCGACCAGGTGCACGTCCGTCAGCGCATCCCTAAAAGGCGGCCACGTCGCCGTCGCTCTCAGTATATCAGCACACAACGTGCCGCGCCCGGGCCCCACCTCCACGATTCGAATCTGCGCCGGCTTGCCCAGCCGCTGCCACTCGGACACGAACCAGACGCCAATAAGTTCCCCGAACAGCTGCGACAGCTCCGGCGCCGTCACGAAATCGCCGCCGGCCCCGAAGTTGTGCACGGCGCCCTTCCTCGCATAATAGCCGTGCGTCGGGTGCAGCAGGCACTGCTTCACGTACTCGTGGACGCTCACGGGGCCTCGGGCTCTTATTTGAGACTCGAGCTCGCGGCCGAGCGGCGTCGCGGGCGGCTTCGGCGGGGCGTAGCCAGCTGTTCCTAGGCCGGAGCGGTCGACCTTGACGTCGTCGTCGCTGCCGCCACCAATGCTGCTGCTGCTGCGCGACGCGGCGGCGGCGCGCCTCGCCAGCGTGGTGCTGCAGCGTGGCAGCCGCCGCACGAGGCGAAGCATCGCGTGCATCTGTGTCGCGGCAGGTTCGGGTGCGACAAATGCTATCTAAGGCCACTAATGGGCGAGCTTTTTGCGACTCGCAAGCCGAGGTGGCAGCCATACCTAGCGTTTTGAGACACACTAGCCCCATGGCCTACGAGCATGCACCATTCCCTACCAGGACGTGGCAGACATACTACAACGGCAAAAGACGGCTAGTTCCCGCGCATGGAAACCAGAATGCTCCGCGCGGGTCCAGAAAGTTTCCAACTGAGAGCTGCCCAGCAAGCTGTACAAGCAACCAAACCACCGCAAGAGCTGCCCGTGTAGCACGAGCTGCATCACTCCACACTCACAGTACCACTGATAGACAGACACCGACAACCATGGTCGCCTTCTTCCAGCAAGTCGGCGGCGCCGACGACAGGATGTTCTTTGCGCCGGTGCGCAGTGCTAGCCGCGCCGACAAGGAGAAGCTCGCAAAGACGCCGAGCGTCGGCGTCAAAGTGATGGCGCCCTGGACCAATGGCCAGCTCTACCCGGGCAAGGTCAGCCGCGTGACGGGCGCCGGCGTCGTGACCGTCCTCTTCGACGACGGCGACGTCCGGGAGGGCGTCGCGTGGACGGCCTGCACGGCCCGCGCCACGGGCGCCGCGAGCCTCCACGAGGCGATCCGGCGCAAGGACCTCCGGGCCGTCAAGGCGTGCATTGAGAGTGGACGAGACGTCAACGTTAAGGGCCCCGACGGCAACTACCCGCTCGCGAGCGCCGCGCACGACGGCCTCACGGAGATAGTCGACGCTTTGCTTGTGGCTGGCGCGGAGGTCAACAAGCAGGCCGCGACCGGCGCGACAGCCCTCCACTACGCGGCGTTCCGGGGCCACGCGGCCTGCGTCCGCCGGCTCGTCGACGCCGGCGCCGACGTCCACCTCACGGCCTGGAACGCGCCGCCCCTGACGCCCCTCGAAAGCGCCATCAGCCACAAGCGCACCGCCGTCGTGCGGATCCTCGCGCCGCTGACGAAGGAGCTCCATGCCGAGGCCAAAAAACGGAACGCTGCTGCGGACCCGAAGGACATCGACCTCTTCGAGGCCGTGCGCATCGGCGACGTCGCCGCGCTCCAGCGGGAGGGCGTGGACGTCATCAACGCCCGCAACGGCGAGCAGGAGACCTTACTGCACAAATCCTGCCTTTACGATCACCTGGCCAACCAAGCAAAGGTCGTCGAAGTACTACTGGCGGCCGGCATTGACAAAGATGCAACGCGCGACGGCGGCTGGACGGCGTTGCACCTCTGCGCGGAGCACGACCAGCGCGCGTGCGCGAAGCTACTCCTGGCGGCCGGCGCGGACGCGAGCGTCCGGGGCTCCAACGGCATGACCGCCCTGCGGATCGCCGAGGTGTGTCACAACACCGCCATCGCGAAGCTGCTCCGCAAGTAGTTGTGTACGTGACTCTTTTCCCTCCCATGTCCCCGAACCAAGACCGTGTAAAATTAAGATAAGAGTAAAAACTCTCCCAGCACGCCGCCGCGGCGACATAAATGCAAACAAGAAACTTACAGCCCCAACTGGCCCTTCAGCCCGCCGTCGGCGGCCATCTCCTGGACGATGTCCAGGCCCCCCACCAACTCGCCGTCGACGTACAGCTGCGGATACGTCGGCCAGTCGCTGAACTTTTTGAGCCCCTGGCGCACGTCGTTGTCCGTCAAAATGTCGAAGGAGTCGAATTCTACACTATGCTCCCGCAGCAATGCCACGATCGTGCGGGAAAAGCCGCAGCGCTCGTTGTCGGGCGAGCCCTTCATGAACAGCATGCACTTCGATTGACTCGTGAGGGCCTTCAGCCTTTCGTTCAATGCTGTTTCCTCGTCCTGGCCGTCGATGATGTTATCATCGATGGGCTTCAGGTCGAGCTGTCCCTTCAGATCGCCTTCCGCGACCATTTCCTTCAAAATGTCCAGGCCACCGACGAGTTCCCCGTTCGCGTAGAACTGGGGGTACGTCGGCCAGTCGCTGAACTTCTTCAGGCCTTGGCGCACTTCTTCGTCCGTCAATATGTCGAAATGTGAAAAAGGTACGGACGCCTCCCGCAGCAACTCCACGATCTGCCGCGAGAAGCCGCATCGCGGCGTATCGGGACTCCCCTTCATGAAGAGCATGCCCGGCGCGCCACTTATCAACTGCTTGAGTCGCAATTCTAATCTTGTTTTTGCGACGGCTTCGGCGTCCGACGGCGTCGTCGGGACGCTTTCTCGCTTCGCGAATTCTTGCAGGGTCTCGTTCACTAGAGCAGCTGAAGGCGCCTCGTGCGTCGCGACCGTAGTATTATTCTCTCGCAGCAGTAGGGTAGGTAAAGCCTCGACGTCGAACGCGTCCGCTAAAGCTTCGCACGTGTCGGCGTCGGCCGTCGCGAGGGTGACGGTGCCGTAGGTCTTTTTAGATGCTGCTTCCGTGAGGAGTTGGGTGAGCTGCTGCGAGGGCGGGTCCCAGTCCGCGCCGAAGAGGACGGCTACCTTGCCGCTGCCTAGAGCGGTGAGGGAGGCTTCATCTGTGAGGGCGGTGAGCTCGGTCGTGGCGGCGAGTTCGGCCATCGTGCTCGGCGCAGGCGCGCAGCGATGGCGTACGAATGAGCCTCTTTGTCCTGCTGGTCAGAGAGGCTTTCCTCCCGGAGTTATTATCTCAAAACAAGCCGCGCCTCTCTGAAAATACCCGTCCCGTTTAGCCAGAAGCCAAATCATACGTCTCCGACTTGAGACGGTCGCTGGAGGCTGCCACGAAGACGGCTAAGACGACGCAAGGGACGGCTGCGACTTTCGGCATCGGCCTCGACTAAATATTTTCAGGTCCGTTTTGGGCTGTGACCGCTCATCGTAGCGGCCTTATCGCTGCAAAAAAAAGCCGGGAGCAGTGCCAAAAATCCTCCATCGCATCGCTGTTGCAACGCGGTTGTAAAACAAGCCGCGCGCGATTGCATACCAACACACAGGCTGTCGGCATCCCCTCGGACGCCGCGACAGCAAAACGGCGACCAGCCTCGGCGTCGCGTTGATTGACAAAACGGCCGCCCGCCGCGGCCGCGTCGGCGACATCACGGCCTATCGACGGAGGAGTTCGATGGCGGCCCGGCCGCAGACGCGGAAGCGGTCGCGGCTGACGCTCTGCGTGGGCCTGGCGGTCGGTTTAGCCTTGTTCTTCTACCTGATGAGCGGGTCGCCGACGGACATCGTCGACGAACGGACCCCGGACTACGGTAAAGCGGGCTGGCGCTACCTGACCATCGTCGACGCGGGAAGTTCGGGATGTAGAGCCCACGTCTTTAGGTGGCGACCGGCGCCGCACGGCGTCGACGTGGACCCGAGGCATCCTAACCTCAAAGTGAAGCCGGGGCTCTCGACGTTCGAGTCGCATCCGTCGGATGCGGGCGCCTCCTTGAAGCCCATGCTCGACTTCGTGCTGAACGAGATCCCCGAGGACCAGTGGAGTTCCTCGCCTATTTTGCTCAAGGCGACGGCGGGCCTGAGGATGGTCGCGGAAGGTCCCCGCGAGCAGATCCTCGAAAGTGTCAGAGACGCGTTGGCTGCCTCACCGCTCAAGTTTGATGATAGGAAGAAAGGAGCCAGAGTCATCGCCGGCACGGACGAGGGCGGCTACGGCTGGATGTCCGTCAACTACCTGTTAGGTAATCTCCATGGAGACGCGGAACCGTCGGACTTCGTCGGCGTCGTCGAGATGGGCGGCGCGTCGGCGCAAGTCACGCAGATCGCCTCGAAGCAGGTGCCGGAGGGCTACGGGTTCTCGTTTGTGATGGGCACGAAGACGTACAAGTTGTATACGCATAGCTACCTGGGCTATGGCCTGGAGCAAGCGCGGGAGAAGCTCTCTGCGGAACTCGCTTCCAATAGAAAGAGTGTCGAGGATCCGTGCCTGAACGACGGCTTCAAGCGCCCGGAGCCGCGGAACGACGTGTATGATGGCCACGCCTCATTACCAGTGACCGGCAAAGGCGACGCCGCTTCATGTAGGAAAGTTATTGAATCTGCCTTGTTCTCTTTGAGAGGCTCTTGCGCCTACCAGAGCTGTTCCTTCGACCCCAACGTCTACCAGCCGTCCGACCTGGCCTCGGGTAGACTATTGGCTTTCGAGAACTTTTACTATACGGGCCAGATGCTGGGCGTGCCGCGGCCCGACGCGTCACCTAGAGATTTTGGGACCGCAGCCACGGAGGCCTGCTCCATGTCCTGGAGCGCTTTGCAGTCTTCCGATATACCTAGAGACGGTTCGGGAAAAGAGGAGACGAACAAGCTCTGCTTCTCGGCGACGTACCTCGACTTATTCCTCGAGAAGGGCGTCGGCGTCGCGCCGGCGTCCACCGTCAAGGTCATGCAGCAGGTCGGCGAGCACGGCATCGACTGGTCGCTCGGCGCGGCGATCTCGGAGGCGTCTTCGTTAAGGGCGAAGGAGGCTTGAGCTTTGGCGTGTCTAAGTGTTCACTTATGATCTTTTTGACGCGCGCGTCGACGGCGTGATCCGGGGTGACGCACCTTGGGATTCAGGCGTCCGGCCTGAAAACAAACGTGGCATACACACTCACTGTTATACGAGGGGTTGTGGGGGTGGTTTTGGTGGTCAGTCCGCGCCGTTTAGCTCGAGGCCGCGGGCTTCATGGGTTCGGTGAGCCACGAGCGCTTAGGCGCCGCCCAGGCCACGGGAAAGCGCGTCTTGACACCGATGATGTGGTCGCCCTTGATGAGCGTGCGGCGGTCGTGGTTCGCGATCGGCTCCGCGCCCGCCTGCGCGAGAAAAAGATTTCATGACGCCTTTCTCGTCGTGTCGCCCCCCACGCCATCAACGCGACGTCAGCTTATCGGGTTCTTTCACACGGGAGCCGACGCGCGTCGCCTCATGAGCTACGTCGCTGATGGAACGTAGAGCGGCGAACTCGCGGTCCTCGCGCGCGCGGCGCTCCGAGCGCGCGCCGGCGCGGAGAGAGGCGAACCAGACTTCCGGAGCTGCGCCGCGGAGCCGGCGGCGGGCGGGCGTCGGCACGCGCGCCTTCGCGCCGATCATGTCCCGCGTCTGCTCGAGGGCGCTCGAGATCTCTGCGCCGCTCACGATCGCCGCGAACGAGAGGAGCGCGAGCGCGACGGCCGCGAGGAACACAGGCCGCGCGAGGCGCCGTCCGTGCGAGGCCGGCGCGGGCGCCACTTCCTCGTGCGCGCGGCCTTCCTCCATGGTGGCTTTTGCGTTTGGCGTCTGCTGGGGTGACTCGAACTTTTTGGTTGGCGGTTTCACGGCGCGCGCGCGGCTCTTGTGTGGTGACAAGGGGTCGAGAGACGACTCTGGCTCTCGCGGCAAACCACGCCGCGTTTTTTTGAGAGCCAAAAGTGGTCAAATAACGTTTCACAAATTGCGCGCAGCTAGCGGTGTAAGACACTAGCAAGCCAGCCGGCATTTCACAAAGCAGCCCAGGAATTCATACAGGGACCAGGACAGCTCGTCTGCGTGCGCCTTATATAGCTCTCAAGACGTCACAGAGATTTTAGCTGCACCGCAGAGCTGTGCGGCTAGCCCCCAGGCTGCCTGGCCAAACCTGCGACTCGCCGCGGCCCGCGACGATGCGCCGCAGCAACAGCGACAATTCCCAAGGCAAGGGACGGGGCCGCGGCGGCCGCCGCGACGGCCGCGGCCGCGGCTACTCGAACGTTAAACCGGAAAAGCGCGACGACGGCGGCGACGGCACCGTGTATCTAGCGACGGTCACGGAGCTCGCGTTGGACGCGCCGGCCCAAGGCGTCTTCGCGACGCTCAAGGCGTCGCGCGGCAGATACGACGGCCAGCGCTGTCTGTTGCGAGCACGGAACCAGCCCGCCGTCGAGGCCCTGCGGGTGAACGATATTTTAAGGGTCAAGTGCCGAAGCGACCGGCAGAACCGACTTGAAGGTAGATTGTGTCCGCCTCGCATCGGCACTACCGCTACGGGCACTGCGTCATCACCGAAGAAGCCCCTCTTGGTACTTGACTTAAATGGCGTCCTATGTGATCGAGGCACCTACGCGACGCGCGACGCGAAGCAGAAGAAGTCGATCAACCGACCACATGCGGCCCAATTCGTGCGGTGGTGCTACGAGCGGTTCGAGATTGGCGTGTGGTCTTGTGCCAAGCGCGACAACATGGACCTTTCACTATTTGAAGGGAGGGATTTGGTGCTGTGCTGGGACCAGCGCAAGTCGACGTCGCTGTGGCCGCGGACGTCGACCGTGAGTCCGCAGAAGCCCCTGTTCCTCAAGGAAATTGACCAGTTGTGGGCGTCGACGTTCGACGCGCCTCGGGATGAGGATCTGGGCGTGAGTGGCGACTGGCGCCGGAAAGTTGAGAAGCCGTCTGCCCCGAAGCTGACGCGGTACGATGCTTCCACAACAGTATTGGTCGACAACCATCTGGAAAAGTTCGAGCGGAATCCCCTCGGGAGCTGTGTCTTGGTGCCGACGTGGACGGCCTCCGAGGAGTCCGATGCGGCGTTATCACTAGATGGTGACCTGTGTAGAACGTTGTCGCAGTACGCTACGGGCGACTGCCAGGAGACGGGCGAGAAGCTCGCCGGGAACGGTATTGTTCCTAAAGAGCACCCGGCGCCTACTGATGATGATGTAAGAGCGGTGCAGGACTATGTGGCGCGGGGCTGCCCGGACGGGCCCTTGCATCCTTCGTTAGAAGCCTTGGCGAGCGCGCCGGCGCCGCCCCCGAGCGCGCGCGCCGAGGCGCCGCCGCCGCCCGTCAAGGCGCAGGAGGCGGCGCCGCCGCGCCCGCCTCAGAAATCGTCGCTGGTCAGTGATCGGAGCAGAACATGAACTTGAACGTGACGCGGTCGCGTCGATGGCGTCTTCGTGAGACCACACCGCCGCGACGCCGTCGACAACGCGTCTCGCGAGAGAGCTGTGGCGGCGTCGGTCGCATCGATGGCGTCTTCACGAGACCACACCGCCGCGACGCCCTCTATTTCAACGCAGGAGCGCCTCGCGAGTCAACAGCAAGCACGGGGAGGCTTCGACGCGTCGCTAGCCAAGCGCTTCGCCGACCTCTACTGCTCGTCGCGCCAACATAAGACGTCGTGCCCCGACTGGCCGCCCCGGAAGTATCTTGAGCGACGCGACTCGCCGGGGCCGCGGGCGCGACCTCTGAAACGACGAGACTTGGCCATGCTCCGGACGCAGCGCTGGTTCGCGACCGAAAAGACGGACGGGGAACGGCACTGGCTCTGGGCCGACGCGGACGGTTGTCGGTTACTTTCCAGAGATCTGAGCGTCGCGAGGAGCTTCGGTCCCGTCCAAGGTTTATCCAGTGATACTATTCTGGACGGGGAGGTCGTCTCTGAATCTAACGGGAGGGAGTTCTTCGTGGCGTTTGATGCCGTAAGGTGTCTCGGCGAGGACGTCGGGGCTCATCCAAACGCTCCTGCGAGGTTGAAGGCGTCCTCACGCGCATTTGAGTTGCTCTCGGACTTAGACGGGTTACATGTAATAGCCAAGACCTATTATGGTGCCGATTTCGATATTCTGAGGAAGACGCTGGACACGGGCGTCTTCACCGATGGTTCTAGAAGCACGGAGTGCGACGGCGTCGTCTTGGCGTCGTATCGCGACAACCATGGGTACTACGACGCGGTGTGTTTCAAGTACAAGCCGCGCGTGACGCTAGATGTGAGGTTGAGGTCGGCGCCGAGGATCGGCGACATTGAGGCGTCCGTCCAGAACGGCCCGCACGACGTCACGGTCACGTCCGTCGCGATCGACGCCAAAGCTATGAAGCTTCTGAAGAGCGTGAAGCCGCCGCCGAAGGGCGTGCGAGGTCATATTGTCGAGTGCGAGTACATCGACGGGCTGTGGCGTATCCAAAGGATAAGGACAGACAAGAAGAAGCCTAATTCATTGAGGACGGCCTGGGCCGTGTTGGAAAGTATCGCGGACCGAACGACCGTACAAGACTTAGCTGACGCTTTGGCACAAGCATGGTCGCAGGATGACAACGCAATTGCAGCGGCAGAACACTACGACCAGCGGCAAAGGGATCGCAACGCCGGCAAACAACTGCAAGACCAGATGTATCGGCTGCGAAGGCTGAACAACTTCGTCAAGGCCCTCGTGTTGGACGCGTGTTGTGTGCGGCGGGACGCTGCCGCATCGGAGAGTTGTGATACGGCGTCCCTACTGCGAGATTTGAGGAAGCCTGGGAAGTCGCGACGACCCGAGAGACGAGACCGAAAGCCCTGCGCAGTGTTGGAGCTCGGCTGTGGGAGAGGAGGCGACCTGGGGAAATGGAGGAAAGCAGTGGACGTCACCAAGCTCGTAGCGTGCGACATCTCGACGGTGGCACTCGATGAAGCGCGCGAACGGTGGGAGAAGGACGGGCCACCCCAGGGTAAATTTGTCGTCGGCGATTTGGGGGACGCGACGCTGGCCGCGAAGATCAAGGGCGAGGTGGGGGAGTGGAAGCCCTGGGCGGACGTGGCGTCGTGCCACTTTGCTTTACACTACGCTTGCGGGAGTCCTGAAAGAATAGATGCGCTGCTCGATTGCGTCGCGACGAACGTCAAGAGCGGTGGGGTGGTGGTGGCCACCATCATCGACTGGCTCCAACTAAGACAGCTGTTGGTGAATGGAGGGAGGATCGGCGACTTGTGTAAGGTCGAGTGCTCGGATGAAGCAAGGACGCAATTGTTGCAATTACCCGATGAAAGCAGCGCGGGCCACCGCGCCTGGGGCGTCGAGTACAAGTTCACGCTGGGCGACGCCGTGCAGGACTGCGCGGAGTTCGTGGTGCACCGACCGTCGCTCATCGCGCGCGCGGCCGCGAAGGGTCTAAAATGCACGCTCGAGGCGCGCTTCGACTGCTTCTTGGATGGGGAGAGAAGGCGGCGGGGCCCGGCCTTCCTCGACCTGGCGACGAGCGTCGGCGTGCGGCCGAAGCATGCGAATGATGACGTTTTGAGTGATGACCAGTTCGCGGTGGCGTCCTTGTACTGCGTCGTGGCGTTCGTGCGCGAGGATTGAGGGCGTAAGTTCCCGCGTTCGGGTATTGAATCGGGTCTGCGTCGATGGCGTGGGCGCTTGAGTAGATCGCTTGAGTGCCGCGGCGGCCGCCGCGCGCCGTACTGCGGTACGCTGGGATTTCGGCGGCCTGCCGCTTCTGGGAGTACTCTTGGAGCAGAGCCCTGTTCGCGCGGAGGCTTCGGGCGGATCGCGGACGCTTGAGTTGCCCTCCAGAGTCGTGTTGGTCAGCGCTATTAGGCTTGGGCGAGGACGCGATTAAGCCGCACTGGAAGGAGAACGGACGCTGCATTATTAGTGCCGTAGCCACGTGCTAAGCCACCGCTTCGCAAAAACCGCGGACGACCGCCTGCTGGCCAATAATCGCTGGCACCTCAACAGCCTCAGCAGTGTGGCGCGCGGCGCGAGAATAATCGCTGGCACCTCAACAGCATCAGCAGTGATGGCGCGCGGCGCGAGGACCGCCGCCTACTGGGCCTTCATCGCTGCTAGCTCTGCAGCAGCCTCGACGGTCGAGCGGCGCCCTATGCGACCACCGCGCCTGCGCATCCGCGTGCCGCCGGTGGCGCCCCTGACGCCGCCGCGCGAGCGACCGACGCCGCCGCTGCCCGCGGCGAGCCGCATCGTCGAGGACATCGGCGACCCGGCCTCGTCGCTGCGCGCGGCCCAGGACGGCAACACGCGTCGGCTCGCGGAGCTCCAGGACGTCGGCTATTTACTCGAGCGCGTGCGGGACCGCAACGGGTGTAGTCTCACGCACCGCGCGGCGGGCTCGGGCCGGCTCGAGACGCTGGCCTGGCTATTAACGAGAACGGGCTGCCGCGCGGACCACGCGAGCGACGGCGGCAAGAAGGGCGCGAGAGGACGAACTCCCTTACATTTCGCGGCGCGCCACGGCCACGTCGCCTGCTGCCGGCTCCTCCACGAGCGCGGGGCGCTTATTGACGCGGAGACGGCCAGCGGCGTGACGCCCCTCATGTGGGCGGGCTACTACGGGTCGACGAACGCCGCGGCGTGGCTGCTGGACGCGGGCGCGGACCCGCTCTACAAAAACGCGAAGACGGGTTGTAGTGTCGCGCACTGGTGCGCGGCCGGCGGCGACGTGCGCACGGCGCAGAAGTTGCTGGAGCTGGGCGTGCCGCGCGCGAGCTTCGCGGAACCGAACGCCGTCGGCCACACGCCACTCAACAAGGCCGCTGCGAAGGGCGAGGTCGCCATGGTCGACTTCCTCCTGGAGAGCATCGTGCCCCCGGCCAATCTGCTGCTCCGCGACCAGACGGGCCGCTCGGCCGCCGACGCCGCGGCTGACGCCGGGTTTCCCCACCTCGCGGCGCACCTGCGGTCCTTCGAGGACCGCGCCCTGGACGCGGCGCTGGCGCAGTACGGCGTGCCGCCGCCACCTTAACGTTGTTGTGTTTATACTTAGAACACTTGGGTACCGCGCGTCGCCGATTCGGCGGCGAACACGGACCGCGCCTTTCACAACAGCATACTTCCTTGTAGGCAGAAGCGCCTCGGCAAACGCTCCCGGGACAACGTGCAACGTTTCGTACGCGTGCGGGTCTCCATCCGGCAGCGCCTCGATCGAGCTGCCGCCCAGTAGTGAAGCTGCAGTGCGGGTCCCGGCTCAAGCCAGCACGCTAGTGAAGGATAGGCAGCCGCCAGCTGAATCGAGGCAGCCCTACAGGCAGCACCAAAATGGGCGGCGGCGTATCATCTCTCCCGGCAGAGGTCTCGCTTGCCGAGGCGAAGGAGCTGGCGGGCGCCAAGTGGCAGCCCGCGTGGGAGGAGAAGTTCGCGGAAGCCAAGATCTCCAAGGACGAGGCAATACAATGCTGGAAGGAGTCCGAGGCCAAGGCCGCAATCTCCGAGGCGCTCTACGAAAAGCTCCACGGCGCCGACCGCTCCAGCGTTGCGGAGGCGCTGGATTTCTCGGCCATCGTTAATGAAAAGCGCGGGCAGCACCTGCCCGGCACGCGCGAGTGGGTCTTCGAGGCGGTGCTCCGCTGGCGGACCGACGCTGATAGCGCCAAGCTCTTTTGGCTCGTGGGTGGCGGCGGCACGGGCAAGAGCGTGGCAGCGGCTGAATTGCTCGCGCGACTGCTCGACAAACAAAACGCGGCCGCGTGGCATTTCTGCAAGCACACCGAGCCGGCGCGATCAGCTCCAGCGGTGCTGCTGCGGTCTCTGGCGGGCATGCTTTGCGCCACGGTCGAGGCCTTCGAAGACGCGCTGAAGGAGAGCGCGGGCGTCGAGACTGACAAGGTCGACGAGCTCTTCGAGGCTTTACTAGCAAAGCCGTTGCGAAGCGTCGAGGCGCCGCGCGGCGCGGACGACGCCCTCGTATTAGTCATAGACGCGCTCGACGAACTGCCGCGGGACGCGCTGCAACCAGTGTTATCGCTGCTCGCGACCGAGCTCAAGACGCTGCCGCCGTGGATCAAACTTGTCGTGACGAGCCGCGACGAAGCGCAGATTAAGGGTGCCCTCTCGGGGTACACGCCGTCGGAGCTGCGCGTCGACGAGGCGAGGAACCGGCAGGACGTGAGGGCGTACCTGACGGTACTCGCGAAGGAACACGTCGAGCTCGAGGTGACGATGGAGTCGCTGCGGCACGAGGTCGAGGCGAAGTTCCCGGGCTTGAAGAATCTCGACACGTTCGCCGACCTCGAGGATCCGCTGCGCCGGTCAAAGGGCGCGTACGACGAGGCGGTCCGCGGCGTTGCTGGGATCCACGAGCTCGAAAAGTATAAGGAGCGACGTCTCGACTTGATGCAAGACGAGACCGACTTCGACAAGCTCTACGCCGACGCATCGCTGGCGCAGACGATTTTGGTCGATGCGCTGAAGACGCTGCCGGGCGACGTGGCGGACCCAGGCGTCAAAGGGCGTGGATCCGCGGAGCGCAAGCTCGCGGACAAGTACACCGACAAGAATGGGGTGCCACATCCCGAGAAGTTTCGGGACCTCTCGCGCGCGACGGTCCTTTCCGGAAGCGCTACTGACCTACTGAAGGTGCTGACCGAATTGGACGGTGGCGGCCTCGGCCTGGAGATCGCTCAATTAAAAAACAAGTTTGCCAGTCCGACGCCGCTCGGCTACCGCGATATGAATTTGAACGTCAGCACACGCCTCGACGACGGCCGAAAACATCTCGCCGAGGTTCAGCTGAATTTAAAGAGCGTCGCGAATGCCAAGCACATCGCCCACGAGCAATACGAAGTCATTAGACTGGCGTTGCCGAAGATGTGCGAGGGCACGAGCGTTGGCGCGGGTGCGCTCGAAGCCTTTATTGCCGAGCGTCTCAACTCGTCGGCGCTCGACGCGGCTGTCACTTCGCTCGAACGGAAGGCCGGGGGACTGATGCTCTACGCGCGGCTCATCGCAGACCAGCTCGAGGCCACGAGCGGCAAGATCGACTTTGCGAGGGTCGGCGCGCTGCCGGCGGGCCTCGACGAGATCTACGCGGAGAACTTTCGGCGCGTGTTTGTCGACGATGGCGCGTGGGGTGATGCGCTGCCGCTCGTCGAATTAATCTGCGCTGCTGGAGAGCCGTTGACCGTCGACGCGGCGAGTGGTGCGCTGGGCTGGGATCGAGCGCGGTGCAGGAAGGTCTGTGACGGCGTGTCCCTGCTGTTCCCGCTGCGCGAGGGCGACGTCATTGGCGTATTACACAAGACCGTGACTGACTGGCTGATGGGCGAGGCGCCGTTCGACAAGCGCTCTTCTGAGGACGCGTTCTTCGTCGCGCGGGACGCGGCGCACCGGCGGCTGGCGCGGGCGTGTGCTCGGGCGATTCGTGCTGGGGTTCTGGATACGGAGTCGTACTCGAGCGACGCCGCCGCGGATGTGGTGCTCGCATCATTTGTGGAGGGCGAGGGCGGCGTGGCGTCGGATGCATATGCGTTGCGTTGGTGTTTGTTCCACTTGAAGCGGTCGAGAAACGAGGGCGAGGCCGTCGCGGTCGCCTGCAGTCTCTCGTACGTGCGAAAACGGAGCGCTGGCGATATTGTTTCCTTCGTGGCGGACCTGAACGTACTTCAGGGTCAGGACACACTGCTTCTTTCCGACTCCTTGGTGTTGTCGCGGAACCTGCTGTCACGGGGATTGCCTCTCTTAGAGCAGTTGTGGCAGCGGCTTGTGCCGCGCGCCAATGCGGAATCGTCTCCTGCCGCGCGCCGCCTAGCCGACGATGCCAAGAGTGCTGCGAGCAAGCTGCCGCTCTCGGCCGTGCGGCCGATGGGTCTGACGGCGGCGGGTGGGGCGGAGCGATGTCTGATTGAGACTCAGGCTGAGTGCTTGGCGACGTTCGTGGATCCGGCGACGGGCGAGCCGCGGGTTGCTTGTGGAGTAGGTGGCGTGTATAGTCGCGAAGTGCGCATCTACGATCCGGTCGCGGGCGGCGCGGCGCTGGTCGTGATTGATGTAGGCTCGGATGTGTACGCGCTGGCGGTCTTCACAGATCCGGCGACGGGCGAGCCGTGTTTGGCTTGTGGCTGTTATGATGGGAAGGTGCGCATCTTCGACCCGGTCGCCGGTGGCGAGGCGTTGCTCGTGCTCGAGGTGGGCTCGAGCGTGTATTCGCTGGCGGTCTTCGCGGATCCAGCGACGGGTGCGCCGCGGCTCGCGAGTGGATCAAGGGACGGAAAGGTGCGCGTCTACGACCCGATCGCGGGCGGCGAGGCGCTGCTCGTGATCAACGTCGGCGACGATGTGAATGTGCTGGCGTTCTTTGTGGACCCGGCGACGGGCGAGCCTCGGCTTGCGTGCGCGCCGGGAAAGAAGGTGCTTGTCTTCGATCCGATCGCGGGCGGCGACGCGCTGCTCGTGCTAGATATTGGCGAGACTGTGAATGCGCTGGCGGTCTTCAAGGAGCCAGCGACGAGCGCGCCGGGGCTCGCGTGCGGCACCGTGAAACGAGATAGGTGGGGTGATGTAGTTGGCGGCGACGTGCGCGTCTTTGACGCGGTTTCTGGCGGTGACGCGCTGCTCGTGATCGACGTGGGATCTTGCGTGAATGCACTGGTCGCATTTAAAGACCTGGCGACGGGTGCGCTGCGGCTCGCGAGCGGGTCGGAGGACAACAAGGTGCGCATCTTCGACCCGGTCGCGGGCGGCGAGGCGCTGGTCGTGCTCGAGGGACACGAGGAAACAGTGTGGGCTTTGATAGCCTTCGTGGACCCAGCGACGGGCGAGCCGCGGCTCGTGAGCGCATCAAATGACGTCCGAGTCTGGAACCCGGCGGCGGGCGGCGCGGCGATCGAGGCGGAGCCCGAGGGGCACTCTAATAGAGTGAATGCCCTAGTGACCTTTGTGGATCCGGCGACGGGCGCGCTGCGGGTCGCGACCGGGTCGCGTGATAAGATGATTCGCGTGTGGGACGCTGATACTGGTGATTCGGTGCTCGTGATTGACGTCGGCGAGACCGTGATGGCGCTGGCGTTCTTTGTGGACCCGGCGACGGGCGCGCCGCGGCTCGTGACTGACTCTGGAAAGGTCTTTGACCCGGTCGCGGGCGGCGAGGCGCTGGTCGTGATCGATATGGAAGCTAGCGCGCTGGAAGTCTTCACAGACCCGGCGACTGGCGCGCCGCGGCTCGCTTGTGGCTCTTACGATCATCATGTCATTGGGAAAGTGCGCGTCTTCAACCCGGTCGCTGGTGGTGAAGCGCTGGTCGTGATCGATGTTGGCTCGGAGGTGAAGGCGCTGGCGGTCTTCGCGGACCCGGCGACTGGTGAATTGCGAATCGCTTGTGGTTGTGACGACAAGAAGGTGCGCATCTACAACCCAATTGCGGGCGGCGAGGCATTGCTCGTGCTCGAGGGGCATACGTCTCGGGTGAATTCTTTGACTGTTTTCACAGACCCGGCGACGGGCGGACTTCGCCTCGCGAGCGGGTCACAAGGCGGTTCCGTGCGCGTCTGGGACTTGGCCGCGGGCGCGGCGCTGTTCGTGCTCGAGGGACACACAAGCGCCGTTTTCGCGCTGACAGCCTTCGCGGACCCGGCGACGGGCGAGATGCGGCTCGGGAGCGGGGGCCGCAAGACCTTGCGGGTGTGGGACGCGAGCAAGGGCGGTGCGGCGCTGCGGGTGGTTCCTTTTGAAGATGGTGTTTTTGCTTTGACCCTCAGGGACGACAAGCGAGGGCTCTTCGTGGCTTTCGGGAAGCGGTGGGGGGAATTGCGCGTCGAGAGCGGCACAACGCCCCTGACGCTAGCATGCTACAAGGGTGACGTCGCCGCAATAAACGATCTTCTTCAGCAGGGCGCTGGCGTCGACCAGGAAGATAATGACGGTTATGCGCCACTGTTCGTCGCGAGTCTGAAAGGACACGTCGACGCAGCGTGCGTGCTGCTCGATGCGGGCGCCGCGGTCGATAAGAGGCGTGAGGGTGATTGGTCGCCGTTTGGGATTGCTTGTGCCCTTGGGCACCTCGACGTGGCGACGCTATTGGTGGAGCGAGGTGTTGATACCGACGCAATCAACACGTGTGTTGGCGGAATGCCGCCGCTTCTATTTGCTTGCCGGAACCGGAATCTTGGTGCGATGCGGTTATGTCTCGAGCGCGGCGCCGATCCGAATTGGGCGAACGAAGACGGTCGTACGGTTCTGTATGACGCGTGCAAAAACGATAGCGTCGACGTGGCGCGGCTGTTGCTAGACAAAGGCGCGGAGGTCGATCGGGCGCAGAAGGACGGCGCGACGCCGCTATACGCAGCGTGCTTGAAGGGCCACGTCGACGCGGCGCAACTCCTGTTGGAGCGCGGCGCCGCGTTCAAGGACGACGGCAGTGCCTTCTGCGAGGGCGACACGGTCGAGGCCAGGTATCAAGGCCAGAAATATTATCCGGGAAAAATCAGCCGGGATTGCGGCGAGGGAAAGTATGACATCGCTTACGACGACGGAGACAAGGAGGAGGGTGTCGACGCGCGGCTCATCCGCAAGCAAACACTCTCACCGCTGTACGCTGCGTGTGAGAAGGGCCACGTCGACGCGGCACGACTGTTGTTGGAAAAAGGCGCGGATGCCGATCGGGCGACAGAGGACGGTCGGACGCCGCTGTGGATCGCCTGCCAGAAGGGACACGTCGACGCGGCGCGGCTGTTGCTGGACAACGGCGCGGAGGTCAACCGGGCGACGGAGCGCGGTCAGACGCCGCTGTTCATCGCCTGCGAGGAGGGCCACGTCGACGCGGCGCGGCTGTTGCTGGACAACGGCGCGGAGGTCAACCGGGCAACGGAGCGCGGTCAGACGCCGCTGTTCATCGCCTGCGAGGAGGGCCACGTCGACGCGGCGCGGCTGCTGCTGGACAACGGCGCAGAGGTCGACCGGGCGGATAAGCGAGGCATGACGCCGCTGGACATTGCGAGGCGTAAGGACCATGACGCGGTTGTCGCGCTGCTCGAGGAACACTTGGATTCGAAATTCCCACTTCACGCCGCGGCGAGGACCGGCGACGTCGACGCGATGACTCAACTCCTGGACGGCGGCGCCACGGTCGACGCAAAGAAGGACGGCTCGACGCCCCTATTCGTAGCGTGCAAGGGCGGCCGCGTCGACGCGGCGCGGCTGTTGCTGGGGAAAGGCGCGGAGGTAGATCAGGCAGACAAATACGGCAAGACGGCACTGTACGCAGCCTGCTGGAAGGGCCACGTCGAAACGGCGCGGCTGTTGCTGGACAAAGGCGCGGAGGTCGATCGGGCGGAAAATGACGGCTGGACGCCGCTGTTCATCGCCTGCGAGGAGGGCCACGTCGACGCGGCGCGGCTGTTGTTAGATAAAGGCGCGGAGGTCGACCGGGCGGAAGAGGACGGTTGGACGCCGCTGTATGTCTCCTGCAAGAACGGCCACGTGGACGCGGCGAGGTTTTTGGTAGATAAAGGTGCGGGGGTCGACCGAGCGGATAAGCGAGGCAGGACGCCGCTGGACATTGCGAAGCGTGAGGACCATGATGCGGTTGTCGCGCTGCTCGAGGAACACTTGGATTCGAAGTTCCCACTTCACGCTGCGGCAAGGACCGGCGACGTCGAGGCGATGACTCAACTCCTGGACGGCGGCGCAGAGGTAGACGCAAAGAAGGACGACGCGACTCCAGTGTTCATCGCCTGCCAGAACGGCCACGTCGAAGCTGTGCGTCTGCTGCTGGAGAAAGACGCGGAGGTCGACCGGGCGACGGAGCGCGGTCAGACGCCGCTGTTCATCGCCTGCTCGAAGGGCCACGTCGACACGGTGCGGCTGTTGTTAGATAAAGGTGCGGGGGTCGACCGAGCGGATAAGCGAGGCAGGACGCCGCTGGACATTGCGAAGCGTGAGGACCATGACGCGGTTGTCGCGCTGCTCGAGGAGCACATCGATGCGAAATTCCCACTTCACGCCGCGGCGAGGACCGGCGACGTCGAGGCGATCACTCAACTCCTGGACTGCGGCGCAGTGGTAGACGCAAAGAATGACGACGCGACTCCAGTGTTCATCGCCTGCCAGAACGGCCACGTCGAAGCTGTGCGTCTGCTGCTGGAGAAAGACGCGGAGGTCGACCGGGCGACGGAGCGCGGTCAGACGCCGCTGTTCATCGCCTGCTCGAAGGGCCACGTCGACACGGTGCGGCTGTTGTTAGATAAAGGTGCGGGGGTCGACCGAGCGGATAAGCGAGGCAGGACGCCGCTGGACATTGCGAAGCGTGAGGACCATGACGCGGTTGTCGCGCTGCTCGAGGAGCACATCGATGCGAAATTCCCACTTCACGCCGCGGCGAGGACCGGCGACGTCGAGGCGATCACTCAACTCCTGGACGGCGGCGCAGAGGTAGACGCAGAGAAGAACGGTGCGACGCCGCTATTCATCGCCTGCCAGAAGGGCCACGTCGACACGGCGCGGCTCTTGTTGGAGCGCGGCGCCGCGTTCAATAGTAGCGCCCTCTGCGAAGGCGACACGGTCGAGGCAAAGTATCGAGGCCGGAAATATTATCCCGGAAAAATCAGCCGGGACTGCGGCGAGGGCAAGTACGACATCACTTACGACGACGGGGACAAGGAGAAGAACGTCGAGGCGCGGCTCATCCGTAGGCTACCACTCTCGCCGCTCGACATCGCGCAGGAAAACGGACACGCGGCCGTCGTGGCGCTGCTCGAGGAGCATCATTGGAGGCCTTCGTCCGTCGGGCGGGGAAACTCCAGCTCGACATCGTCAAAAAGGAAATCAACCGCTAGCGGGCCCGCGCGCGGCGGCACGGAGGACGCCATGGCCGCGATGGCCGACGGCGGCGAGGGCGACGAGAAAGCTTTGAGGTTCTACACGGCTTGTTTTGATGGGAATTTGGACGAAGTCCAGAGGATTGTGCAGGGAAATCCTGATTTAGAACTGAACAGGGTGATCCACGGCGGCACGGCGTTTGCCGCGGCGGTCCAGAACTCGCACGTCGATGTCGTGCGGTACCTCGCGGGCCTGGGCGCGGACATGGAGACGCCGATCCACGACGGGGCGACGCCGGCCTTCATCGCGTGCTATCGGGGCAACGTGGAAATCGTGCGGTTTCTCTGCTCGCAAATGGTCAACCTCGAGACGCCGAACGCGAACGGGAACACGCCCTTTGCGATCGCGGCGCAGCACCGGCGGCTCGATATCGCGGAGATTTTATTGCAGCACGGCGTGAACATCGCGCCCGTGAACAAGAAGGGGAGCACGCCCTTCTTTTTTGCCTGTCAAGAAGGGAATCTCGACGTCGTCAAATTCTTGGTGCGGAACGGCGCCGACGCGCGGCTAGGGAAGAACGGCATCTCGCCCTTCCACATGGCGTGTTATCGGGGTCATTTGGACGTCGTGACGTATTTGGTGGTCGAGGTCGAGGTCGACGCGCGCGCGGTCGACGGGTCGGGGCGGACGCCTTTGGAAGTAGCGCGGCGCGCCAAAAAGGCGGACGTCATCAACTTCCTCGAGCAGATCGACGCGGAGAAGGACAAGGGGATTGATCCTTTGCCGCAGAAGTGACCGCGGCGACGGCGTCGAGGGGGAATCCACGAGCCTAACTAGTTTTAACAGAGACAGCGAAACAATGATTATGTCCAGATGTGCGGGGACGACAAAAAAAACAAAAGGACCGCCTAGGCCCACGCCGGCACCGCGACAAAAGTAAACGCGCGCTGGTCCTCGGGCACGCGGTGGTCGAAACTAACCCCGCCCTTCTCGACCTGCGAGTGCCGGTCCAAATCCAGGCCGACGCCGCGGCCCCGCGCGCCGTGCGTCAGCGTCAGGCAGAAGCCGACGCGGCCGTGCGGCACTTCCACCGTCGCCTCCACCAAACCCCGTTTGAGCTCGTAGGCGCCGCGGTGCGTCTTCTCCTCGTCCCGGCGGTGCCTCGGAGTGATCTCAGGCGCGAGTCTTTTGGCCGCGAGGCGCGCGACGGCCTGTAGACCGCCCTCCGGTTCGGCAAACAAGCAATATCTCAGACTCCCGTCGGCGAAGAACCGCAGGCAGCGCCACCACGCCGCCTCGACCCAGTAGACTTGATCTAATTCCTTCGGCGTCCACATATCGCGCCGGACCGGCTTCGAGCGAGACTGCCGCAGGGCGTAGAAACCAGATAAACGGACGCGGTCGCGGCGCGCTAGCATCTGGCGGAAGCCGCCCCAGCGCTGGGGGCGGCAGGTGCGCCAGTGGCGCCGGCACAAGACCTCGCAGAGGATCTCGGACGTCGACCGCCGGTACCACGTCTTGCACGCGGCCGCCCCGCAGAACGCTCCTTCTATCGAGCAGTAGCCCAGCACGCGCACGGCGAGCTCCGCGGGCATTTGTAACAACAAAGAGGCGTCGTCGTCGACGTCGTCACAAGCTAATGTTGTCTGGGCGTCCTCGAAGAGCGGTATCAAGGCTTCCTCATCACTACTATCGCCGGACTCGCTCTCCTGGAGCGTCCTCGGCGTCTCGGGGCGCGCCTCGTCTTGCTGGGGCCGCGACGCCGCGAGCGCCGCCTCGAGGGCCTGGGCTTCCAGCAGATCGCCGACGCGGCGGCCGGCCGCGCGCGCGGCGGAGCGGCGCTCCTCTGATATTAGTTGGTCGTAGATGGAGTCGTCTTGAGTCGTGCCGCGGCCCCAAAAACCCCTATTGGGTGCCATTGCTCTCTGCCGCTTCTAACGCACGCGTTACGTCCAGTCGCGAAGCCAAGGCGCAGAGCCGGATGCTGCGACTGAAAGGCAGCTGATGCCTAACTAACGCTGTCCCTGGTTGAGGCAGTGGACCGCTAGACGCATCACGCACGACGAGTAGTTTTGTCCTTTCTAGTGTCTTACCGGCCGCTAGCTCTCAGACAGTCGCACGCGTGGTTTTGCTCACGCTCTGCGCGTTAAAAGCCAACAACCTCTTACTTATAAGCCACCTTCGCTGCCCGAACACTTCTGTGCAATCGCTTTTGCAAATAATACACTCAACACTGCTTTGCTCTCCCAGCCGCCAGAGCCGCACACATCATGGCAGACGCACCCCCACCCCCCGTGCTGCGCCGCGAGACCACGAGCGTCGAGGAGGACTGCTGCAACGCGCCGGAGCCGCCGCCGTGCACGCCCATGCAATGCCGCGCCGCGCGCGCCAAACTCCGGAAGCACATCTGGGCCTGCGCGCGCGAGCTGCTGAAGATGCCGGATTGCTGGGCCAAGCACCAGCTCGAGAGGCGGCCGGCGCAGCGCATCCGGAGGCACCGCTACGACCCGGAAACGCAGGAGTGGCGCGTCGACGAGTCGTTGATCAAGATCGCGGCCGAGCCCTTCGACGAGGGCGCCATGCGCCAGTGCTACCGTGCGAAGAAGCTGAGCTTTGGCTACGTCCAGCGCTTCCACGCCCTCGACTGGAAAAAGGCGCAAAACTTCGTCGTAAAAAGCTACAAGACCGAGGGCGACGCGGCGCGGGCCTTCGACGACGTCCGGCTGCAGGCCGAGGCGTCGTTGTATGCGGACAAGTAAGGGATGCGGCGCGGAACTGAACTTCAGCGTGACGTGCTCTCGCGTCGACGCCGTTCAAGCCAGAGCGTGTGAAAAAACACAGGTTTAATGAGCTCGAGCCGCCGAAGCCCATTCACGTCATCGCCGCGTGCGTTTTGGAGTTAGTGGACGACCCGACGACGCCGGCGCTGTGCGCTGAACGCTTTATTGATGGGGCCGATCGGTTTGGCCGGGGCTTCGTCAAGCACAACAACAACAGCGGCTTCGTCGACCACGACGAGCACCGGTCGACGCCGCAAGCGTTCAGCAGTGCACAAATCAAATCTTCTGGCGCTTCTCGACGCGACACCTGAACTGCGCACAGGCGTTCAGCGCCTACTCGTTCTACGCCTCCGAAGGGGACGTGCTGGTCTGCGACGTCCAGGGCGTCGACGACCTGTACACGGACCCGCAGCTGCATTCCGTCGACGAGTCGAGGGGCGAAGGTGATTTGGGCCGGCGGGGGATGGCTCTTTTTTTTGCCACGGTCGATGCCGAGGCGACCAAGGGCTTGTTCGAACCATTGGGCATCCCGCAGTTCGAGCTGTCGCCAGCAGAAAGGCGCCGCGCGGCGACGCAGGAGGACGAGGAGGAGCCCCAGAAGCGGTCGTCGGTGCGCTTTAGCGGCATCCCCGACAAGTCCACGCAGTCGCGCCACGACGAAGCCCGGCGCCTCTCGATCATGGGGGCGCGGCGCGTCCGATTGGAGGCGCAGAAGTCCTTGCGGACGCTCTGCAAGTGCGACGAGATCAATGCAGAGCTCGAGGACGTGTCGACCGCGGGCGGCGCCACCGCCTGCGCCGCCAGAGCGTTACTAGACGCCATCGACGAGAGCGCGTCTTCGGCGACGCCGCGGACGTCATACAAGCTCGAGACGGCCGTCGCCGAGGTCCACGCCGCGCTGGCACGCCTGGAATGCGAGGCTCGGTGGACGGCGAACCCCGACGTGTATAGTGCCCTGTTCCACTGCGCCATCGCGGCGAGGCATTCGCCCTCGGCGGCCTACGCGCTGGCGCGATTTCACCGGGGGTTGGATCATCCCATCCTCCCGCTGCCCGTCGATGCGGCCAAGGAGCTGCGCGACGAGGCGCGCGCGGGGAGTCTACTTCTGAGCGCTGCTGCCGGTGGACACAATGCGGCCAAGGCGTCGTTCGCCCTCGCGGCCCTCGACGACGCGAGTGCACGAGCCATCGGTCTCGTCGGCGCGGATATCGCGGTGGCGGAGCGCTTCGTCTGCGAGGTCTGGGAGGACCGCGAGGGTGGCGGCGCCGCGGCCGCCGAGACCTTCGCCGTCGGTGATGTGGTAGAGGCAAATTATGGGGGCGAGGGGCATTGGTATCCCGGCAGAATCGCGTCGTTCGACTCCGGGAGTTACGAGATCGCGTATGACGACGGGGAGAGCGAGTCTGGTGTCTCGACGGCCAACGTGCGGCGCGCCTCGGATGTCTCGGAGGACGACGCCACGGCGGCGACGGCGGAGCCCGCGAAGGAGGACGACGACAGCGCCCTGCCGATGCCGCTGCACGAGCTCTTCGCAGCCGTCGCCGCGGCCTACGCTTCATCGAACGCGGCGAAGGCGACCACGCTCTACGAGAAGGCCGCGGCGATCGCGCTCAAGGGCGGGAGCGCGAGCGCGGGCGTCTACCTCTCTAAGGCCGCGGCGCTCGAGTAAGACTCTATGTGTGACTCACACAACAACTTAGGAGCTCGGCCGCGCCGCCTTCTGCACGAGGCGCTGGCGCGACGGCTCGCCCGGCAACCGTTTGTCCTCGGACGGGAAGAACCCAAAGGCCCGGTAGGGCAGCACGAGCACGTCGCCGGGCGAGCACCTTATATGAGACCCGTCCTTTGACGCGGAATCCGGCAGCTTCTGGAGCGCCGACGGGTTCCACTTCTGTAAATGTGAAATCACGGCAGACGTCAGCGCGTGCGACGGCGTGCCCGGTCGTCCCGCAGCATCTAGCAACACGGGATGCTTCTCCGTCGCCGACGCGAAGCACCAGCCGCAAAGCTCGAACGGCGACCCGTCGTCGCCGCGGAACGGCCTTGATAACCCCACAACTAACAAGTGCTCCTTTTGCAAAGGTTCATCCCGGTCGAACCGCCGGAGCCACTGCTGGATCGGCACGATGGGCATGACGTCGGGGTCGGCGTAGTAGCCCGCGAAGTGGTGTATCAGTAAAAACCGCGCCGTGCCGCCTTCCTTGTAATTTTGGGAGACGATCGACTGCTGCTGCGTCGGATCATGTGCTAGCACCACAAAGTCGCCGTCGTCGCCGTCGTTGATCATCGTCCAATCATAATAATGCGGGTAGGCGTTCTCGACGTTCTCGACGCAGGCGATGAGGCGGCCGGGGAACGCTCTTGCGCTGTGCGCTCGGGCCTTCGGGAGTTTTAATTGTGTCTTCGGGGCGTCGTCGTCGCTGATGTCTTCCGCAAATTTGTCCCACTTGGCGTAGTCAGTCATGTTTTGGCTGCGCTTCTGAGTTCTGCCGGCGCGGCGACGACGTCTAGCTCTGCCGGTCAACGTGCGGCGGCGACGGCGGTCGTGAGGAGAGCAGATGCTTGTACGCGCTGCGGCGGCGTTTTTGCTGGCTCTTGCTGGTATGCGCGGCAGCAGCGATGGTTGAAATGAGCTTTAAGCGGCTCGGATGCGGTTGAAATGAGCTTTAAGCGGCTCGGATGCAGCCGTGCGGCCAAACGCAGCGCTGTGGGCTGAGTTGGGCTTGCTTGCCTTGCCTAGTGTCTTACAGGCCGCTAGCTTAATCGCAACCCGACACTTCCATTGTGCCTGTCCCCGGAGCCGATACAGGAACCCCAGAGGACTCCTACCTCTCGCTGTCCCCGGAGCTCCGTTGCTCTCACAGAGCTGTGACTCGGGCCGAACACACGCCGTCGGCGCAAATCGGTAAGGGCTGCAAAGCGGCGGAGCCGCCGAGGCGACCCTCCCACCGCGTTGCGAGGGGCTGCAGCGCCCCCATCGTGTGCGCAGCGATTACATTCTGATTCTGCGCAGCTGACCCTTCTGCTATGCGCATGCTCTTCGCCCTCCTGTGGGCGCCGGCGGCCGCCCGCGAGCTCTCCATTACTGATTTCGGTGCGGTGCCCGGTGGCGCCAACAACGCGACCGCCGCGTTTGAGAACGGGAAGGCTCTGTACGACGCGCTGCGCGCCGCGCGCAAGGGCGACGTCGTCGTCGTGCCGAGCCAACGATTCGTGATGGTGCCCTACGCGCCGCTCTACGGCCTCGAGCACGTCGAGCTGCGCCTCGAAGGCTGCCTCGCCGCCTATGAACCGCCGCAGGGCGAGCACGCCAAGGTGTGGCCCTTCTACCTGGGCAACTTCGAGAGCCTAATCACGATCCACCTGTCGTCGCACGTGACAGTTTCGGGCGGCGGCGCCTTGGACGGCCGCGGCCACAACTGGTGGGTCGCGTTTGCGCGCAACAAGCTCGCTTCAAAACGCCCCATGCTCCTCCAGATCGACGGCTCCACGGACATTGTCGTGCGCGACATCACGATGCTCGACTCGCCAAGATTCAATCTCTATCTCGGGAGCTATTGCAAGCGGGTCCTCGTCGAGCGCGTCACGATCCTGGCGGACTGGGCGGCGCAGGCAGCGCTGCAGAAGTCCGTACCGATGTTCCCTTTCAACACCGATGGTATTGATGTGGCCGGCCGGGACGTCACGATCCGAGACATCGTCGTGTCGAACTACGACGACGTCGTCGCCGTCAAGGCCGCCGATCTGCTCTCCGACAAAACAGGGGCCGTGCCTGGCTGCACGCAGAACGTGACCATTTACAACACCACGGTCTACCGCGGCGCCGGCCTGTCCATCGGAAGCGTGCACCCGTCGCCGCTCAAGCCCTGCGTGGGTGTCGGCCGCGGTCAACTTCTATATTGAGGTTTTAGTCCGCGTGCCCGGCGATGAGTCAGTTCGGCAATGAGCCAGTTTGAGGAGATCCCGTCCCCGGGGCGCGGCTTCCAGGGCTCCCGCGCTTAGGTGGGCTAGCGGCCTGTAAGACACTAGCAGCAACGACACTAGCAAGCAGCAACAGTGGCAAGCAAGCAAGTTGCAGCAGTGCACAGTCGTTCGTTGCAAAAGAGAACAGCGCGACAGGACCTACCTGTACCACAGATTCGCCACAGCCAGAACTCGCTGCGTACGGGACCTGTGTTAGTAAAACAGCGAGGTTGCCCTCGAGAGCCATTGAGGTTGCGGAGCGACGCCACGCCGTTTTGCAGAGCAAGTGGCTGCGTCGACGTCGCATCGATGGCGTGCGTCCACACAGGCCCCACGATGCGATCACTTCTGGCCGCAACCTGCCTCGGCGCCGCCGCGGCGTTCGCACCCGGTTTTAAGGCGGTAACCCCGCGCGCGCGCGTCGTCGTGAACATGGAGGGCGAGGCCGACGGCTGCCGGGGCTCGGTCAAGTTCTTCTCGGACAAGGGTTATGGGTTCATCGAGCCCGACGACGGTAGCGAGGACATGTTCGTGCACTTCAGCGCCATCAACAAGAGCGGCTTCAAGAGCCTGAACGACGGCGAGACGGTCACCTACGACAAGCGCTACGACGCGGACAAGGGCAAGTGGTTCGCGGCGAACGTGGACGGGGACGGCGACGGCACGCCGCGGGAGCGGTACTAGGACGGTCTAGGACCTCGCTCGAGTCTCGACCGACACCGTTAATTCTCGTGTACGCTTACTGCCTAGAAGTAGGCCGGGTTGAGGCTCCGAATCCGCGAGTGAAGAGTGATACAACTAAACGAATTATAAAAAGCCGCGCGGACTACTATCGCCGCACGTCGACGCCCTGCGCCCGCTTCAGGAAGGGCTCCTCGTAGCGCGGCGACGGCGGCCGGCCGAGCGGCCGGACGGGCACCTCGGCCAGCAGCCCCTCCAAAAACGCGAAGATGGCCGCGACCTTGTCCGCGATGCGCTTGGCGTCGGGGCCCGCTTGTACTCGCGCCCCAAACTTCGATTCGAACGCGACCGGCTCCCACCTAGACATTTCTCGTTCACAAAGCTTCCGCCGCCGCTCCGCGGGGGCGCCTCTTTGAGTACCGAGACTGCGCCACCCGAGATCCGTCTCCAGCCATTTCACATCATGATAGGCAATCGGACCGGCCTTCTTCGCGAGACCGTCCAGATCGAACCGTCGATCCTCGGGCAAACAAACGCCGGCCGTCTTGAGCGGTGGCGTACTGACGAGACCCTTCCTTTCTTGCGACGGGTGCGGGTTCGCCGGTAGCGGTCGCGACTTTTCAGGGGTGCGGTACTGCAGCGGAATTTCTGACGGCGGTTCTCCTAACTCCGGTGGAGGCGGCCGTCGTTCCGCCATGGCCGCCCGGGCTCGGTCCTGGGCCCGTTCCGCCTCCCGGCGCTTCGCCGCTCTCGCCCTAGCTTCCGCCCGCTCCTCGCGCTCCCGTCTTTCCGCCTCGACGCGGTCGCGCTTCTCGTAGCGACCCCTCTCGCCCGCTTGGGCATCACCTTTGGCGTAGAACTTCTTCTTCGCCTTGCGTGCTCTTTCTTCCTCGATCTCGGCCGACAGGAAGTCGTCGTCGCCGGCCGGCCAAAAACCGTCCGGCGGTCTGTTGGCGAACATGGGCGTCGTGTCTAACGATGAGGACGAGTCCAATCGTGACATCTTCGGCGAGACGGCGCTGAAGTCTATCGATGAGGTGGAATCCTGCCTCGATAACTTGCGGGAAAAAGAATTTTTTCTCTCCAGAGAAAACGAGTCCTGCCGGGGCAGGTTCTTGCCGTCCAAGTTGATCTTGCGGATGGGCCGTCCGCTATCTAGAGCCGCGGTGCCCGGGCGACTACTGCCGGTGGTCTGGCGCCGGTTCTTCTCGAGGCGCTTGCGGCCAAGACCGCGGTCCGCGCTCTGGGTCTGCAGAGGCGCCGCTTGACCGGGCGAGCCGTTGCCGTACATCCGATCCAAGCGCTTCTGCTCCGCATCTTTCCGGCGCTGCTCCTCGAAGGAGCCGCGGCCCCTCGTAAGCGCTTCGTTTAGTTGACGGGCGAGATCGTCCTCTCCCGGATCACCGTTCGCGTCAATCCTACAAACTCTGAGAGGAGCCACATCGATGGCGCCCGTCTGGCGGTCGAAGCCCACGGCCATGAAGACCTTGCCGTCCTCGAGCTTCGAACCCACGTCTCGCGCTGCAGGTACCTTGCGCGGCGGGCTCTGGAGCGGCACGCCCGTCGCGCGGCTCTTGGCGAAGTCCGAATAGGTTCGTGGGAGAGGCACGTCTTCATCACGGACGTCCGTGCCCCTTCTGATAGCCTTCGCGAGGCCCCCGGCGTGCTGCCGGTTGTTGTCGTCGTCCCGCAGCGCCTCCACAAAATTCCCCTTCTCCACGAACTTGCTATGGTCAATACCACGTTCCGTGCAGAGCTTCTTGAGCTGTTTTATCGAATGACTCTCGAAGTCCTCGCTCTTATTGAGTCGACTGGCTTTCGGCGAGCCGGGCGCCTTCTCGGGCGTGACGCGCTGCTGCGGCGGCGAGCGGCGGAAGAAGCGCCGCATCGCGCTACGGCTGCGCGCGCGGGGGCTGCCGGCGCTGGGGACCAGGTGCCTAGTTCACTTGATAACGTGCCGCATGCTCGGAACCGCGGCGCGCGCGCCGCGCCCGGGGCGCATCTATGAAATGGCGCCGGCCCATGGCTGCCCGCGGCGCTCCAGGCGGCGCTACAACTTGGCGCAAAGGCTGTTGTGTGATGCCGCTGCACGGACCCCGCACCGCACGGGCCGGGCCCGCGCGCCTTGCTTGATCCCTCTCCCGCCTTCGGAGCGGTCGGGCGGAGCACTCCCGGCGCGCGAGGACCCGTCGCACGGCGGCGGCACTGGCCATCTCTCGACGAGCTCCGCGGCGTCGCGGCGTGCGAGCGCTGCCATTCGCACGCATCGTCCCAAGCGACCGCCTGCGCGCGCAGCGTTACGCGTCGTCGAAGCTGCCCCAACGCGTCGCACCGGAAAGCATGCGGCATTATGGGCTGCTCCTCGGCTGCCTCACGCTCACCCATGGAGACGACGCCGCGCCGAAAATACAAGCATCGGTCCACGCCCCAGCTGTGGTGGAGGCGGCGGAGTTCGTCGTCGAGGAGCTGTCGAAGCTCTCCGATTCAGGCGTCTACGAAACGCTCACGCTCGCGCAGATCGTAAGCGCGCAAACGCAGCGGGGCGTGTTTCACGAGAACACTTTTTTGACGCTGGAGTTGGCGTCGCCGCACTTCCTGTCGCGCAACGCCACCGAAAGGTTTGAAGTGATTGACATGGTGCGAACCGACGACAAGTCGCGATCCTTCGCTATTGATACTTTCCCGGAGATGTCCGAGGAGTCTATCGAAGAGTTTTCGATCCGCAATGTGGAACGACGAAGAGCTTTGCGGGAACAAGCATTTGAAGAGCTCGAGTTGGACGCCTGCGCCGCCGGTCTCTGCGATGACAGTGACGACGCGGCGTCCTACCTCGAGAGGTCCTCTTCTTCACTGTTAGAGGAGCTCAAGGACAGCTCGCAATATCCCGATCGGCGGCGACGGGCCCAGGACGCTCTGGAACGGCGTGCGAAGGAGGATAGAATGAGGCATTTGGTGGATTTGCATGCTAGGTCGTCCTACGAGCTGGACCAGATCGCGTCGAACGAAAATGATTTCGCGGTGCGGCGGGCGCTGGCGAAGCAGTTGCTGGACGAGCGGCTCGCGTTGGAAGATAAGAAAGGGTAAATAAGGGTTGTGTTTTATTTCGTTGTTACGGCGCTAGGACTAGTGGGCGGAGCCCCGCGCGTCGCCGATTCATCGGCGGGGGGCGCGTGCCGCTTCTTTAATAACAGCATACCGCCTTCTAAGCAAAACCGCCTCGGCAAGAACCCCACAGTGTGCGCCAAAATAGCTAGTGGCGGTGTCGCTAGGTAGCTTCCACCGATAATTCGGCAGCAGTTCAGATATCTCGGTGTAGCGCTCCTCAGTTGCATCGTATTACTGAACGATGCAGCTCGCGAGGTTCTTAGTCATCGGTGCGACCGCGCGCGCGTTCGCGCCGGCGCCGCGCGCGCCGACGCCAGTGAGGTTACATGGTGCCTATGAGGACGCCGTCCGCAGCAGCGCGTATAATGAAGCCTTCGCCCAGAAGCATGGACGCAGACGTCGTCGACGGCCGCACGACACAAAATCACACGCAACACACAGGTCGCCGAGGCCAAGTCCTTCTCCGTCGGGTCCCCCGAGGCCCGGGCCGCCTGGGCCGCCGTCGAGGAGATCGAGGGCGCGGACAACTCCGCGGCCACGAAACCAAGTTTAGCGGACGAGTGCGACGCGCTCAACCCGTCGAAGGAGTGCCGCGAGTACGCGAACAGTATGGCGGAGTTGGAGGCGATCCTCGCCTCCTCAAAAGCGAAGAGCGACTCCATCAAGGTGCAAGTGTCAAAGTTCGCCCAGACGCCGCTGCCGTCGTCGTCTTCCTCATCCCCTGCGGAAACGCCCGGCGCGGCGGCCGCCGTCGCCGCCGCGGAGAAGGCGTCCTCGGAATTCGGGCCGACGTCCTCGGAAGCCAAGGCCGCCTGGGCCGTCGTCGAGGAGATCAACGATTCATTAGATGCGCCGGCGGCGGCGCTCCCGGGCCTCGACCAGGATTGTGTGGTCGCCGCTTTGGAGAAGTGCCGCGAGTTCGACGCGGCGATGGCGTCGCTCGAAAAGTCGCTCGCGGCGATGAAGTGAGTCTTGCACGTCGCCGTCGTGTGTAAGAGTGGCCTTAGGAGTTTGTCGTTTTTTCGCGGCGCTGCGTCGCTCGCGTGATGGTGTGCGTGCGAAGTTAGCTCGCGCAGCTCGACGGCGTCGCATCCTAGGAATGGTTTCTTGGTTGCCACTGGCTGTGACAGCCGCTTGTCCCAAAGCGCAGAAAACCCGAACGAAAAGGCTAATGCACCCTTTCTTCGAGTTTTCCGTCTTCTGGCCACTCTAGAGTTCTCCTGCGACAGCTCCGGCGCTTGTCTGCGTCCCGTCTGCGTCCCGCGCCGATTTGGTGTGTTTTGGGGCTCGATCAAAGCGACCCTGCCAAAATCACGCTAGGTGGCACGCTCACGGGATTACGGTACGCAGCAGGCAAGTTCAGTCGGGCACCAAAACGTGCGCGGAACAGCTTGAGCGGTACCGCAGGAGCAAACGAGTAATCGCTCTCCCAAACTCGGCAGGCCAAACAGCTGCGCTCGCTTGCGGCTGGCCAAGCGGAGTCCCACAGCCCGTTCAAGGCTTGCAAAAGAACGCGCAAGTCGCCGCTAAGTCGCCGCTTCTAGAGCGCGACCGCTTTTGCTGACGCGCGCGCACGAGCCGCGTCGCCAGCAGCAAAGCGAAGAAAGGATTCCGCCGCCGCGGGGCAAGATGCCGGCGGCCCGCGTCGCGCGTCCGGCGCCCGTCGCGCTCAAGCCGCCGGGCCTGCAGAGCCCGGCGGGCCTGCAGCGCCCGGCGCCGCGCGCGGCCGCCGCGCCGCGCGCCGCGCGGCCGCCGCCGCGCGCCGCGCCGCCGGGCCTGGCCAAGCCCGCGCCCGCGGCCAAGCCCGCGCCGCCCAGGCCGCCGCCCAAGGCGCCGAGCCCGCGGCCCGAGAACCCGGGCCCCAACGGCCCGCGGGCGACCGGCACGGTCAAGACCAAGAAGGAGGGCGTGCACAAGTGGAAGAACAAGGGCGACAAGTACGTCAGCGGCTTCATCGCTCCCGACGACGGCTCCGAGGACATCTTCTTCATGTCTCGAGGTGATGATGGCCTTCTACTAGAAGTCGGCCAGCGCGTGAGCTACGTCCAGGAGACGAACGCCAGGGGCCCCATCGCCCACTACGCCAAGCCGATCGAGGACGACGCCGCGGCGCCCGCGCCGGCCGACTTCCCCGCTTTGTCGAAGCCGGGGCCCTGGGGCACGGCTACTTCTCCGAAGGCGGCGCCCCCGAAGCCGCCTGTACAACCGGTGAAGAAGCCCAAGCTGCGCGGCACGGTCACGGCGGTCAGACCGCGCGAGGCGCCGTCGTACGGCTTCGTGCGGCCGGACGCGGGCGGCGACGACGTCTTCGTGGCGTTCGTGGACGTCGAGAGCGCGCCGGGCAAGTTGGCGGAAGGCGACCGCGTCGACTACGAATTGGTGCCGAACGCGGGCGCCCGCAAGTCGAACCGGACGTCGGGCGACCCGAAGTACGCCGTCAAGTGCGGCCACGTCGTCGTCCTGCCCAAGGGCGCGCCGAAACTCGGCGCGCCCAAGGCGTCCGCAGGGCCGGCGCACCTGCGCCGCGCGCCGCCGCCTCCCTCCGTCGGCAAGATTTTGAGGGATAAGGCCACGGGCCAGCTGCTCGCGCCGGCGCAGCAGGAGCGCGCGCAGCTCCAGGCCGCCATGCAGGCGTCGGCGCGCGAGTACGAGGCCGACCAGCTGCGCCAGGCCCAACGCCTGTCCATCGGCGACCGGCGGCGCCAGGGCTCGCCGCGCGCGCCTTCTGTTCAGGATGTGGACGAGGACCAGCTCGCCGCCGAGTTGGAATCTTTACGTGAGAAGCACGACCGCGAGCTCGCGAATTTACGGACGTCGCACAACCGCGAGATGGGCCAGCTCCAGGACCGCCACGCGGCTTTGAGGGACCCCGTCGGCGCTTTACTCTCAACTACGGGTTGCGGCCAGTACCGCCAGAAGTTCGCCGAGCAGGACATTGTGTCAAAAGCGGACTTCGACATGCTGCGCATGGAGGACCTGTTGGAGGTCGGGCTCGAGCAGCGCGAGGCCGACGCGCTGGCCGCGGCGCTCGGCATTTGATGGCACGCGGCGACTCGGCGCGTCCGCGCGCCGGCTGTTTGGCGGCGGAGGCGTGCGGGCGGGCGCATGCGCACCACTGGCGCGGCGACGGCCGCGTCCTTGCTAGCGCATGCGCGCTAGAGAATAAATATGAACTGACTTTGGGAGAAAGAGCGTTCGCTCCAGTTAAACATATATACTACAAGCATTTATTTACTCATGGGCCCGGCGCGACGCCCCGCCCCTTCGCGTTCAGTTTGCGGATGAGCTCCGCGTCCTTGGCGTCGGCGATGGCCCGCTGGGCCATCTGCTTCGGTCGTTGGAGGTGGTTCAGCTCGCGCATGCCCGGTAAGCGCGAGACATACGCTTTTGGGGGCGGCAGATCGAGCGCCGTCATTTGGGCTTCCAGATTCTTCTGCATCCACTTCAGGCAGTTTCTGAAGACCGAGTCGGTCACGCCATCGCTATCGTGCAAGTACCGCGCGAAGTCCCGCAACATGTCGTCCTTGGCCACGCCGTCCGGACTCACGAAGACCACCGCCTCGGCCGGGTCCATCTTCCGTTCTTTGACGTATCCAACGAAATGTCTCAACGCATTGTTGTACTGCGACCGCAACGAGTCGGAAAACCGCAAGGACTCAAAGGCGACGTCTCGGGGGTCATGCTCGAAGCCGATCAATGACCGGTTGATCCTCGAGGTTTTTTGGCGCTTCCGAGGTGCGGCCTTCTTCTTCGGCGGCGCGGGCGGCGGCGCCACCTCAGGTTGAGGCATGTACCCGAAGAAGGCGTGGGGCGGCACCCGCGGTTGAGGTAATCCTGGTGGCGCCGCAGCGCCCGCAGCAGGTGGCACGAACTGGGGCTGCACCTGCCCGGGCTGCTGCGGCGCGAGCTGGGGCATGTAGTAGTAGCCGTAGGGCGGCATGACCATGAGCGGCGGGTAGCCCGGCGTAGAGCCGTCGGCGGCCGGCTGGGGCATCATCATCGGAAAACCTGGTGGCAGCTGCATCATATCTGGATGGGGCGCTTCCGGTTGAGCGGGTGCCGGCGTTTGTACTGCGATTTGTACTGCGCTTCCGGGGACGTCGACGACGGGCGGTCCCAAAACACCGGGCGCGTCGGGCAGATCCGGCAGGTCGCCGACGTCGGGGGCCGGCACGGGCTCGGCCATGGCTGGTCTGTGGTGTTGCGGTGCGCTGGCGGGCCGCGGGGCGTCGGGGTTCTTCTGAGAGCCTCGTGCTGTAGGCGAGCTGCTGCCGAATCCTACGCGCTGGCGCTTGTTTCGGCTCCACAATGAGGCGGGGCAGCCTCCCTCCGTGGGGCACGTTGCTATCGAGTCCGTCCGAGCCGTTTCGTGGGGCCCAGCCGGATTGGGACCGCGAATCACGTCGATGTTGTCGAGCTCACCGTGCCGCCAACATCGACGGCCGGCTCCTTTGCCCTGGAGTAGGGGGTAATTAAATCGTCGCGCCAGGGAGCACCCGGCACATCTAACCGCACCAGGGCACCGCTCGTGACCCTCCACTCAAGTATCGGAGGCCTCCCATGCAAAAACCTGGAGCGAGCTCTCTCTGCAGCGCGGCAGACACAGCGACGTCGTGCGCGCGGCCTCCGCACGCCGGCGACGCGAAAACCACTCCCAGTGCATCAAGGTTGGCGCCTCCGGCCGCGGGCAGCCTCAGTTTCCCGGGCAGCGCCGCACCAAGGTTGTGGGCGCTGCGCCAGGCAGTATGTCGGACATCAGCCACGTCCTCCGCACGGTAGACGACCTGGCGAAGCGCGTCGCACATCTGGAAGAGGAGAACAAGCAGCTCAAGCGCCAGCTGCGGCCGTCGACGGCCAATCCATCGTACGCCGACAGAGGCGGTAGCGATGGCGACGGCCGCCAGTTACCTTACCTTGGAGGGCTGCCCGGCGATCCGGTTGCGTTGGAGGCCATCGAGTCTGAATTGAGGTACCTCGCGAAGCGTTTGGACAACAACGCGGCCGAAGACGAAAAGGCGAAACAGCTCCAGGAGACGCGCGACGAGCAGCAGGACGAGCTCATCAAGATGGAGTTCCTCAAGCTCAAAAGAGACGTCGAGAAGTGCGCTCAGTCTGCTGAGGTAAGGAAGGTCAAAAATACGTTGACCGAGAAGCTTGATGAATTGCTAGAGGACGCTACATTAATAGCGAGGCAGCAGTGCGAATTGAGTACAGAAAACTTCCAGCAGGACATCACTGGGCTGACGAAGATCTCCGAGAAGAGCATGCAGGCCGTCGACACGCTGGAAGCGAGATGTGTGGAATTGGAGTCCAAATTGGCCGACTATGATGTAAGACACTCGGACCTCGCGTCGGCGTCTTCGAAACTGGCCATGGAGCAGAGGCGCATCGACGAGAAGGCCCGGAAGGCGTTGCGCGGGTCCTTCGAGCTTCAGAGCTCGTCGTTGGTCGCGTCGAAGGACGTGTTGGCGAGGGTGTCTGTATTAGAGGCTCGCCTCGACGACGCCTTCCCGCCGCACCGTCGTAGGAGACGACGCACGGGTATTGATGGGACGGACATCTGGACAGGAAGTACAGATTCTCTGGAAGACCTGGCCATGGACTACGCTTCTCTCAGAGACGTCGAGCTGCTGAAACGGGCGTTGGTGAGTCGATTGTCTGAGACCGAGGACAACCAACAAAAATCAATAAAATCGATGCGGCGCGCGCGGGAATTGGACCAAGAAGCTTTGGCCGAGAAGCTCAAGAGTAGTGAGAGTTCCATAAATGACCTCACGGAGCGATTGGTCAAGGGCGAAGTCAAAAGGGAGTCCATAGAAAGGAAGCTGCGCGGGTCGCTCGACGAGCTCGTGAACATGCGAGAATTGAGGGATCGCGTGAAGAAGTGCGAGTACGACTTTGAGACCGTAACGGATACCACTATCAAACTTACGGCCTCGATCGCGGAGAGTTGTGACGACCGATTGGCAAAGGACGCGTTGCTAGACGACAAGCTGCAGAACCTCGCGACGCTCGTCAACTCGCGGGTGGGCAAGATGGGCGACGACCTCCTGGCGCAGGGCATGGCCTTGACGGATCGTGTGAATCAGGTCCAGGACACGACTCATAGGTCGATCCGCATCGCGGAGAATGCTGAAAAGAGATCAGAAATTTGTGAAGAAAACGTGCAACAGGTGTCCGCGAAGGCGCTGCGGAGCGTCGCTGAGGCTAGAGAGAGTTGTCTAGATGCTGTCAATGCAGCCACAAACGAGGTCCGGATTTGTGTCGGGAAAGCCGATAAGCTAGGTGTTTCCATCGAGGAGCGATGGTCGGAGCACGAGCGCGACTACGACGACGCCATGGCTAGGCTACATCGTTCTCTCGTAGCGCAAGCGGTCGCCGTCAAACAAATTAAGCACATGGCCGGGAGTGCGGTGCTGAAGGACATGGCCGGCGACCGCCTCGATGCGATCCTGGATGAGCACGTGTCAGAGCTAGCCAAACATTGTGTGGAAGCCGAGAGCGCCGTCATCTCCGAGCGGGAGATGTCCCTTCCTGTCAACGAACAAAAATGGCTCGCAGCTACAATACAACACTGCTCGGAAGCGCTAGCGACGCGGGCGGACTTGGAGTGTCTGCGCGGATTGATTGGTCATGTCGAACCTCCCGAAACTTCTGATTTATGGGACCAACAACTAGAGAAGAATAGAGCTAGACTATTACGTTCGTTCTGCGAGCGGCTGGACGAGGCCGCGGCCAAGCTCCATCCGACGAACGACCACATGGCCGAAGCGACGCGGCGACGCTTCAATGAGAGGCTGAAGCTCTGTTTGAGGGTCGGCCTGTCGAAGCACGATCCAGTCCGGCCGAACATGACGCTCTTCGGCAAGACGAAGCTCGGCCCGGCCTGCGTGGCCTGCGACCGGCCCTTCGATACGCCTACCGATGCTGATGCTGCGATCACGCAGATGAAAGGTGGTTCTAAGAGTGAACCGGTGGAGCGGCGGCCGCCGCGCCTGAAAAAGGGGACGATCGTGCAACGAGCAGCTGCTCGGGGGCCCGACGAGATGTTCTTCCCGGACGTGGGGAGCCCCGTAAGGTAGGTTTTCTTGTATATTTTTGTGCACACCGCTGCCCGCACGCCGCTTCCTAGCTACCCTCTCAAAGGGCGCTGCGGCGGCGTGGAGTCACTGGAATGTCCGCTCGACGGCGTGGCTGCCAGCCCCAACGCCATCGACGAGGTCCGGCCCGGGGGAGAGGAAAAGGGAGGCACAAAAACACAGGTCAGCATCTTTACCGCTGCGGCGTCGGCCGCCGCGCCGGCGCCGCGGCCGCGGACGACGCCGTCTTCTTCGCGGCCGACGGGCCGTCCGAGACCTTGGCCTTCGTGCGGGCCGCGGGCCGCGGCGCTCTGGCGGTCTTCAGCTCGGCCTTCGTCTTGGCCAGCTCCTTCTTGAGGCGCGCGGCCTCGGCGCGCGCCGCCGCGAGCGACGACTCCATATCAACCGCCTTCGCCGCGGACGCCTCGGCGGCGGCGGCGCGCTGCTCCGCCGCCGCGAGCTTCGTTTTCAGCGTCGCGACGTCGCCCTCGAGCTTCGCCACGGCGGCGGCGTTCTCGGCCGCGACGCGCTCCGACTCGGCGATGGAGTCGCGCAGCGTGGTCCGCAGCTCGCCCGTCGTCAGGCGCATCTGGCGCAGCTGCTCCAGCAGGATCCGCTCGTTGCTCTCAAATTCCAGAGTGTCGCGCTCGAGCGAGCGCACCTTCTTTGCGAGGGCTGTGGTCCTCCTCCCAAATGGCCAGATGCCATGCGCCGGTGCGGCTGCGAGCGCGCAAAGCACGACGGCGCGCACGCGAGCCATGGCGCTTTCCGGGACGCGTCCTGTGCACCAGCTGGCAACAGAGGTCGCGTGGGGAGCTCGCAAAGCCAGCTCCAGTTGGAAGAGAGTTGAATTCGCTAGTGTGTTACAGTCCGCTAGGTCGGCAATTTTTTCGCAGGCAGCGTGAAACGCTGCAGCCGCGAGCCCGGGCAGCCTGCAACTCACATTTCGCACGACTACGCCGGCGGCGGACCATCGGTGCGGTCCGGAAAGGGGCGGAACCATGCATTAAAGAAGGCTGCTCCCAGGGCAGCAGCACAGCCTCATCTCAGGAACAGCCTGCGAGGAGAAGAAGGCGCGCGTGCCATAATGCGGAGCACATGCTGCGCATTCGTCGGCGTGACGACGGCCCAGCTCCTCGTGCCGCCGAAGAAGATGGTCTTTCGGACGCGCGACCCGCTCACGAACACCACCAGTAACAACTGGCGGAAGGCGTTAGCCATAGACGGCTTCCCGACCTTCATGGGAGTGGCCGAGGCCCACGAAAAGGCGGACGACGACGTCCTGGCGGCGATGCGCTGGTTCATCGTTCCCGAGACGGGCGTCGTGCTGCTCAATCCATTGGTACCATTACACTACATCTACCGGCACCAGCACAACGCCGTCGTCGGGAGCGTCTGGTCGCGTCACCATAATCAGTTCGCGCATCTGGTCGCGACGCACGCTCCTTCCGGACATATTTTGGAGATCGGCGGCGGCCACGGCTATTTGGCGGCGAAACTGTTATTTTCCGAGGCCGTGAAGCGCAGTGCCCAAATCAAATTGTCGCCGTGCGTCCGCCACTGCTGAATCAAGACCTCCACGCCATCGACGCGACGTCGGCTCGATGGCGTGGCGGTGTGGCGGTGTGGCCTTCACGCCATCGACGCGACGCCGCCTCGATGGCGTGGCGGTGTGGTCTTTCACCGATCGACTCAGCACGGCCGAAACAGGACTCACTGCTTGATGTGCGCGCAGGTCAAGCACTGGACGATGGTCGACCCGAATCCCGTCAGCACTTTTGCTATACCAGATCTGGACATTGTCAAGTCCTACGTCGAGGACCTGGGGAAGTTACCTCATGAAATCGACTGCGTCGTGCACTCGCATACGCTGGAGCACATGTACGACCCGGCTCGATTTTTCGAGATTGTCCGCGGTTTACTATCCGAGGGTCAACTCCACATCTTCTCCGTGCCCAATTTATTTGCGTTGGTGAACGACGGCCAGCCGTCGCTGCATTTCGAACACACCATTTTATTAAGGGAGGAGCACATCCAGTGGTTGTTAGAATCCAAGGGCTTCGAGATTGTGACAAAGCAGTACTTCGGCGGCACGCACTCCATATTTTACGTTACTAAAGCGGTGGAGCGGAAGCCAAATGGCCCGCCTCCCAATTACTTTCATGAAAACAAGCGCGCCTTCCAGCGCTGGCACCAGCGCATCTTCGAGGACGCGGCGACGTTTAAGGGCCGCCTCGCGGAAGATAAGTCAAGGAACTTTATTTTCGCCGCGCACGTCGCGACGCAGTACCTCCTCGCGGCGGGCCTGCCCTCCGAAAGGTTCGCGGCCGTCCTCGACAACAACCAAGATAAAATAGGAAAGAGGCTGTACGGCCACGACCTCTTCGTGAGGGCGCCGGCGGCCATCAAAAATATTGATAGGCCCGTCGTCGTTCTCCGGACCGGTGTTTACGACGACGAGATCGCCGCGCAGTTGGTCGCCGTCAACCCGGGGGTCGTCATCCTCCGCGCGGCGCGCAACGCTACCGTAACTTAGAGTGTCGTTACTACTACACCACCTGCGCGAGTCGTGGGCGCGAGATCGAGTGCCATGTTGAAGGGCGCGCGCCTCGCGTCGCAGTCCCGTCGCATACCGCTGGGCGCCCGCGCGCAGTTGAACGAGGGTCCCTCCGGCGTGACGTAGAGCTGGACGATCGGGAACGCACGTAGCCTAAAGCAGCCGAGCCCGCGCCGCCAGCCGTACTCGGGGGCGCGGCGCTCGGCGCCGAGGATGGACGCCCTCTCCTTCTTCGTATTCCCAAGACGACGCGATGGCGGGCGCCTTGGGCTCCGCGGAGGGCGACGCGGACGTCTTGGCGGGCGCGGCATCCTTCGCGGCGGGCTTCTGCCAAGCCGCCGGCACTCCCGCTCGAAGGCGGCGACCGCGAAGAACTGGTCCGCCCGGCTCCGGGGGACGAAGAAGAACGCGTCCCATCCCTCCTCGTAGTCGCCTTCGGCTGGCTGACCGGACTTGCGTGCGAGCGTCGCGCAGTCCCCGGCACCGCGCGTAACGTTGACCCAGCCGCCTGACCTGTACTCCCGCGGAGGCTCCGCGCCGCGCGGCGGCGCGCCGATCTGTATTGGTGCGACGAGGTATAGATCCGGCCGCGTCCGGGCGATCCAGGCGAATTCCTTTCCCCTCTCACGTTCCCGCACGACGACGGCAGCAAAGCAGTGGTGCATCCAGTAGTACTGGAGCGCGGGCATGCCTCGCGGTTCAAGGCGGAGCCCGCGGCCCGGCGTCGCGCAGCAGGCCCATTTGTAATCGAACTCCGCGCACGTCGACTCCCTGGAGACGTGTATGAGGCCCGCTCCCGGATAGGTTTCGGCCAGGTACGCCTCGACGTCAAGATCCGTCGCGTTGTGGCCGGCAGATTGGCCGGCGAGCCACTGTACGCACGACACGTTCGCGTAGGGATTTCCGGAGTGTAGCCGCTGCTCGGCCCCGGGTGCGCGCCTTTGATGGCCCGGGTAGAACTTAGCGCCGCTGCAACTGTCTTCCAGGTGCACGGCGAAGAACGGCGTCGCGCCATTGGCTACGATGAAGCTCTTGAGCGCGTCGCGAATCTCGGCGCTCCGCGCGAACGCCCGCGCCGCGCCCGTGACGATCGCGGCGACGCCCTGGGCATCTCGTGTTCGACCTTTCGCCTGCGGCGGCTGCTGCGGCCGCGTGCGCTTTGCATTAATGGCCTGCTGCCGCAGCCGCGCGGAGTGTGCTCTGAAATTGGCTCTGAAATTGTCGTGACGCCTTGAGAGCAGCCCCCCATTAACGACTGCCGCTGCGGACGCGGCGGCAACGAGGCCGCGGCTCATCATGGTGGCAGCCCTATTTACGCCATGCAGCTAATATGCCCGCGGCGACGCGCAGCATTGATGTGATCATCGCATGGGCGTCTACTCAGCCTGGCCTTCCATCCAGCCTGCACAGCGGATGGCCCGTGCGGGCAGCCAACCTCTTCTCCTGTGAGTGATGCTAGTGTCTTACAGCCGCTAGCTGCGTGAGTGGCACGCCGGGGGGGGATAGCACGCATCAAAGCGCGCGCGGGCAGCCTACAGGTAGCTCTCGCACCACTGCGCCGGCGTCGGACCATCGGTGCGGTCCGGGAAGGCATGCGTTAGCCAGGCACAGGCTGCTCCCACCACAGGGCAGCAGTGCGCACGCGACACAATGAGGCGTGGCACGCTCACGGCCTGCCTGCTGGCGGCAGCTTGCGCCAAGGAAAAGGTCTGGAAGGCACGACCCTTCAGACCGGTACGTGTGCCGGTGTACAACAAAAGCGCGGCGTGTGACAAGGCGGATCCGTTCCCCCGCGACGGCGGTCCTTGCTACGACCGGCGCGCCTGCCTGGCCGAGCTGGAAAAACGAGGCCAGGGCAGGCAGGACGCGAGTCGCCTGGCGGCGCTGTTCCGCAACACGTCGATGCTCGTGCTCGGCGATAGCGTGAATTTGTACCGCGCGAAGCGGCTGGAACGGGCGGGTCTCCAAAGGAACTGCGGCGAAGGTCTAGGGAGAGCGGAAGCGGAAGCCAAGGGAAAGGGCATCTGCTACCACCCCCACAACAACTTTGTTCACACCTGGTGCGCGTCGGAAGCACGGCGGGAGAAGTTCTCCCGGAGGCGCGATTTCGATGTGGTATTTTGGAACTATGGGGGTCTCCATCGCCTCCACCTCTTACCGGCGCGACCGATCACCGTGCCGGGCCCGCGCGGGCCCATCCAGATCGGGACCTTGACCACTTCTCAGGAGTACAAGGAGGGCCTGGAGACGTGCGCGAAGGTCGTTTCCGAGAGGTACCCCACAGCAAAAATCGTCTACGTCCTCACGAACGACGTGTGCTCGCAGAACTTCGCGGGACCCTACGCCGCCGCCGCGCGAACCTGGGCCACCAAACAAAATGATCCTATGTACGACATGCAGATGACGTCGGTAGGTGTTCAAACTTTGCGAGGCCACGAGCGAGCTACTGCGCGCTTGATGGGCCACACCGTCTTAGACCCGCAGAACGACGGCCTCTGCGCCTGCACCGCTAAAGGGGACGGGCGCCACTACGTCGACACGGACCCGCGGACGCTAGGGCGCCTCGCCGACCTCGTCGTGAGCTACCGGCTCAAGCCCGACGGGCGGATCGTATTTGTGAACAGGTAGAATTAACGACACACAACTTTAATTACCACGCCACGGGGCGGCGTGCCGCCGGTCGCAATAGGGGACCGGCGCATCGCACCCCGACCAGACCGAGCCGGAACCGTTTTTCAAGACCGGTCGCCACGCGGCCGGCGTCGGCTGCCAGGCCCAGTTCTCCGGCATCCGGGCCGCGCGGCCGTGGGCTTGGATGAGCTCTTCGGGGCTCTTGTACTTGTGCAGGGCGAGGACGCGCGTGCACGCGCCCGCCCCGACGTCTGCGCCCGGCGCGCGGACGTCGAAGACGAGCAGGTGGGCCGAATCGTACGCCTCGACGGACCGGAGCGGCGCGCCGCGCAGGATCGACGGCAGGTTCACGGCGAGCGTGCTGCCGAGCGCGGGGCCGCTCCACCGCGCGCGCCCGGCCCACGCGCCCACGAGTTCGCGCGCCGCGCCGGCCGAGAGCAGGAGGAAGAACTCGTCGACCGCGCAGAGCCGCCGGTGGTACGCGTGCGCCGCGTGGCCCGCGTACACGACGCGGGCGCCCAGGGGGGCGAAGGGCGGCCGGCGCAGGGCGGCGAGCGTGTGTTCGACGCAGAGCACGACGTCCGCGTCGAGGCGCAGCCACCAGTCGAAGCGAAAATGGCGCCGCGCCCAGCCGGCCATGCCCACGACGAAGTCCGTCCACCGCGTCGAGCCGCAGCCGTACTTGCGGTCGGGGGGCTTATCGAGGAGCGCCTCGCGGGCGACGCTCGCGGTGCGGACGAAGCGCGCGTGCCCCAGCGCGGCCCGGAGCGCCGCGTCGTCGAGGACCACCACGAGCTCCTCTCGTATCCGGAGTGGCCGCTCCACGAAGAAGCGGAGCGCGCCGCCGCCCCTCTCGAGCGCCGGCGCCCAGGTCTGGCGCACCGCCTGGCGGAGCGCGGCGTCCGCCGGAATGTCCTGACTCGGCACGGCGACGAAGACGATAGCGGTGCGGTTCGGGGCGTCGCCGTCCGCCCGGATGTGAGGCACCAGCAGCAGCAGGATTATCAGCCGCATGGCTGCCCTCTCCTTATGCTGGTGCTGGCGTGCTGCGCTAGGTTTTGGGCTGCCCTGCTCTCAGCTCTTCATCATATATATGCAGGCAGCCCTGCGCCTGAGGCTGCCCACGGCAACCCACCGTATTCGGCTGTATCCTATCGTGTTCAAGAGCACAGATAGCGACCGTTGTGGCGGAATATACCTCCCGGGTGACAACCAGCTGCTAGCGGCATGTAAGACTCTAGCAAACGTGCCGGCTCGACGACGCGTACGACGCGTACGCCGACGCGCATCGCAGCGACGCGCGGCACACCACGACGGCAGCCGAGAACCCATCCACAACACCGCAGCGTCGGCCGGGGCAGCCGTAACCGCACAGACCCCCATACCCAAAAGCACAGTGCCGCACGCCGCCGCTCATCCAAAGATGATCAAGGGCATCATCATCGTCAACAACTCCGGCCAGGCCCGCATCTGCAAGTTCTTCCAGCAAGTACATAGAGAAGGTTACAGTCCCGAAGAGGCGCAGCAAAGCGTCGTCCAGCAGGTCTACAAACAAGTGAGTGAACGACCGGACTCCTTCTGCAACTACCTGGAAGGTAGTATCATGCAGTGGGGCGACGCCACGAAGCTGATCTATCGGCACTACGCTACTTTATACTTCGTCTTCGCGGTCGACAAGCTTGAATCCGACCTGGGTATTTTGGACCTCATCCAGGTCTTCGTCGAGGCCCTGGACAAGTGCTTCGAGAACGTGTGTGAATTGGACTTGATCTTCCACAGCGACAAGGTCCACTACATCTTGGACGAGATCGTGATGGCCGGGATGGTCCTCGAGACGAACATCGTCACTATTCTGTCAGGAGTGAACGACCAGACGAAACTCCACCAGAAGTCCACCTCGAAACTGAACGAGGCCCTGGGGAAGGCCACCTCCACCAAAATGGGGTCGCCGGGCGTAAGGTAGTAGTTCTCTGTTCTTCTTGTGCGGGCGTTTTTGTGGTCCTAGGCTCTGCGCGCGGCGAGTACTGCGTCGCGGCGACGGCGTGGCGGTGGGGTAGGTGTGTGCTCGTGCGAGCCTCGCGGCGATGGCGTGTCGCGGCTCACGCGAGATCGACGCGACTCGTCACTAAAACTCCCGGGTCGCGGCGATGGCGTCGAGCCGAGTACACGGCGCCGAGTTTGGTGCTCGGACTAGGGGCGCGGCCCGCGACGACGCCCACGTTTGGCTGTTGAGGTGACAAAGAGCAGGCAGGGCTGCCTGAGGTCTCGTATAAGGTCCCCACGAGTCTGAAGAGCCCCCGATACGTCGCGCCGAACCGAGCACGAAGGCTAGTGTCTCTCTTGCATAAGCCCTCGCACGCCGCCTTGCGGGTGTCCACCATGCCGCCGCTGTAGGCTCAACGAGGTGCAAACGGCACTGAGCCGCGGCCAGAAGGCTGTGGCTTGCCTTGTCCAAAGTTTGGCGGGGTTTCGCGTAGGGAGCAAGGAGAGGGAGAGCCAACAGCTCTCCGGGAGTGAAACCGCCGTCACGTGACGCCGGCGCAGCGAGAGTTCGTATAGAGACCGCAGGACATCAAAGCAGCGATGGCCTGCCGCGAACGCGAGTCCTGCTGGTGTTTTGGCACCGCGACGCCGCAAAGAGCCCCGTCGCCACCCCAGAACGGCCTCTGCTCGCCGTCGACGTCCAACGGGAGAGCTTCACCAGCCCCGTTACCTTCCGTCCTGAGAAAGATCGAGAAGTGGGGCGACTACGAGGCCGTTGGGGGCTTGGTGCCGGTGCGCGGCGGCCGGGGGTTCGTCCCAATGAAGACGCCGCTGACACGGGCCCAGATGGCCTCTCTAAAAAAATCGGGCAAGCGCATTAAATATCCCCACGACCTGCAGGGCTTTGTCCGGGACCAGGCTGCTCAAGGGAGGCGTGTGGGTCTGGTTATCGATTTAACGTGTCATGATTGCCTCTACGAGTCGGAATTGAGCTTGTGTCCGGGCGTGCGGTATGTCCACCTCGCCACGGAGGCCAAGAAGGTCGTGGAGCCCTGGTTGGTCGAGCGGATCGCCGACGAGGCTCGGTCACTATGGCGGAAAGATTCGAAGGCAGTAGTAGCGATCCACTGCAGCTATGGGTTTAATAGGACCGGATTTGCACTTTGTTCTTACTTAGCGACGCACGACGGCATGGACATCGATGACGCCTTAGCTCTATTTGAACAAGCACGACCGCCAGGCGTCAAACACGGTCATTTCAGCGAAGAACTGAAAAGGAGGTTTCCGGGCCGGCCGACGCCGTCGCCCGTCCAGAATATACAAACACCGGAGAACAATGGTCATAACGCGGACGAGGAGGACCCTGGGTCTTTGTCGGAGCCCGCGTCGCTGTCGACGACGCCAGTCGCCGGTGAGGACCCTCTGATGGGCCTGAAGCGCTGCAAGCCGAGCGGCGAGTTCAGCCCGCTGCGGACGAACTCGCGGTAGTAGGCGCGTGTTCTAAAAAAGTATCGTTTAGTCTCTCTTTCGGGTGCGGTACGAGCGAGCCGTCGCGTCGACGGCGTGCGGCGTCGTGGCCGCCGTAGTGGAGGGGCGCCGCGCCGTATATCATATCCCGTCGACCCGCGCACTGTACGAGCTTGTAGCACCTAGAGCTCCGATCACCGCGTCCTGGCGGCCTCGAGGCCGATACGAGAGAGAGAGAGAGTCGCTAATTGGAGCTGCTCCGTTGGCACCACGGACCCGATACCTGTGTTGTATTGTTGCGGTGCTAGGACTAGTGGGCGGAGACCCGATACCTGTCGAAGGCTAGTTTCTTACAGGTAGCAGGTCAGCAATTATTGAGGACGCGCCGCAGTTTGCTGCGTCCCTGGCCTAAGCTACGCTCGGGCGAGTGTGTTGCGGCAGCCATAGATCCGTTTGAAAGCGCTAGATAGCAGCTGCGCGGCCAAGCGGGCTCCTTAGGACGCGGTTGGGACCAAAACCGCCCTGCCGCATTTTGATAAACAGCAGCTAAATCGTCACGCCAGCCGCCGAAAAACGCGCCGACGCACGACAATAAAATGGCCGACGAAGACGCCGCCGACGCGCCGCCGCCGCCGCCCGAAACGGGGGGCCGCGGCCAGCAGGTCTCGAGCCTCGTGAGCGCGATGCAGTCCGGCGAGATTTCGAAAGCGGAGCTCTTCGCGAGCCTGAGCGAACTCAAGCGGACGCCGCGGTCGCCTAGAGCTGGCGCGGGTGACGTCCAGCGGTTGGTGGGTGCCATGCGCGCGGGAAAACTCACGAAGCGCGAGCTCATGGCCTCTTTAGCGCAAATGAAGGAGGCCCAGGAGCCCGTGGAGCCGCCACCGCCGCCCCAGCCCGACTCTCGCGATGAAAGTTTATCTGGAGAGCTCAGAGAAGCTGAGATGTGGGCGGAGCTGCGGCGGGACACGTCGTCCCAAAAACCCGAATCTATTTCTGTGGAGGAGGAAGTGACGTCGCCGGCCCTATCTTCCGCACGACGCGTCCGCCAGCCCTCGCCGAAAAAGCCGCCGCCGCCGCGGCCGAAGGTGAAGCCAAATACGCGGCAGCCCTACATGGAAAGTACTCGCCAATTACGGCCTCGGGCTACTAGAGATGACGACTGCACCTTCCGGCCGCGCGTGAAGAAGCTGCCTAGGAAGCTGTATCCGGACGCCGATCGGTATTCGCGGCGGCGGGACGACAGAGACTTTCTCACGAGAACGCAGCGCTGGGCGTCGGAGCGGGACGAGCATGTGCGCCGGAAGAGTGAAAGGAACGCGGAAAGGGAGTTAGATGAATGCACCTTTCAACCTAGGATTTCCGCGAACAGTAGAAGGTCCGCGGCGGTCACAAGGTCCGGAGCCGCGACTCCAGCTAGGCTGTACGACGAGGAGAAACAAAGGCAGCTCGAACGAGACACGAAGCGAGAAATGATACTGAGGAAGCGCGACGAGGACTTCGACCAGCGCCACCCGTTCCAGCCGTCGATGGCGCGGCCTCGGCGTCCATCGAATAACTGACGTGGTCGCGTCGATGGCGTATGAGCCGCGACACGCCATCGACGCGAGCGCATCGATCCCGCGCAGGCCACGAACGCGGACGTCGCGCCGCGCTACCGCTCGGCCCGCAAGGCGAGGCACGACGAAGAGCTGCCGCCGCATTGTACCTTCCAGCCGAACGTGCGCGGTCCTAGCGACGGGATGCAAAATGCGTCCACTTACCTGTCCTGCGACGTCTTCGAGCGCCTGGCCGTGAACCTGCCGGCTCGGGATGCTCCACAAATTGAGGCCGAGCCCTCGGAACAGATCGTGCCCCAGACCAAGGCCGCGACGCCCAAACAAGTGGAAGCGTTCCTGGCTCGCCAGAAAGCATGCGACGCGAAACGGGAAAAGAAGGTTAGTAGGGTCGCCGACGAACTGAAGCCGTCGTTCCAGCCCTCGGTGAAGGGTCGCAAGTCGTCGGGTGGCGATGGCTTCATGGAACGACTCGCGGTTGCCGCGCGTCGACGGGAGCGACGAGAGTTGGAAGCTGCAGAGAGAGGCGCTAGAGGCGGTGATGAAGAAAATCTAGAATGCACGTTCACGCCCGAAATTTCCAAGAGGGCCAAGGCCGTCGAACGGCCTCGGCGGTCCTGCGCCGAACTTTCTGCGGGAGACGCTCTCCGGAAGGAGACCACTCGTAGATTGTTGATGCTCAGGAGAGAAAGAGAAGAACGGGCCAAGCACAACTTCCAGCCGAAATTTGCCACGTCGACGACAGTAGAATCAAAGCTTAAAATCACGAGCGACCCGACGACCTACTTAGAACGCCTCAAGGAGGACGCTGATAGAAGAGAAGCCGCCCTGCAGGCGAAGCGCGATAACCGAGGAGACGACGAGGACGCCGAGCTCACCTTCCAGCCGAAGCTGACGAAGTGCCCGGCATACGTCACGCGGATCGCACGCGGGTTGGCGCTGACGGGGCGTTCCACAAAGAAGGTCGAGGCGCCGTCCAAGCCCGACTTCCGGTTTTGAGATGTATCTTGCTTTTTAAGTTTGGGTGCATATCTTCTTCATCCGCAGTCCCGCGTCACGTACCAATCCGCAGGTTCGCCTCGCGCCACTAACGCGGTGTTGCGAATGCAACTGCGCCTGCTCGGTGGCGTGGGACGGGGCGCGAATTCCCCGCGGGAGCCGTTAGGATCGAGTTGCTCTGCGGAGAGCACTCTCAAAAAAAGCTGGGCTGCCTCGCCGTACGCAACGCCGATGGGCAGCCAGCGAACGGCGTGAGTACCACGACGGGGCTGTTGCGCGCGGCGCAACCCCCTTGCGATGGCACCCGGGTACTACTTCTACTGCTGCTGCTTTGTGGCAATAGCTGCGGCCGACCCTCGCGTAGGCGCGGAAGAGCGCGGCCTCGTGACGCGGCTCAACCGCCGGTATCGCGGAGGTCTCTGCTTCAAGGCTTTTATACGATGGCCTAAGCTAGGCCGCGAACGGGCCCGCGGCCGCGCGGAAATCGACTTTCACGCCATCGACGCGGCGTCTGCTCACTGGTTAATGTCACACAGGTCCGCGAGTGCGCGTTCGAAGAGCGGCTGACGCCGGCGTGCGCGGGCCGACTCTCCTGCTCGCTCGCGAGCCTGAATGTGCCGGCCACGTTCGACCTCGAGGGGTGGGGCGGGACGGTCGGCGTGGTCGTGCGCCCCGATGTCACGCGGAAATGCGTCCTCTGCTCCTGGGCCTGGGACGGCTGGACGGATTTAAGGGGATGCAACCGGTCGAGCGGCTGCGTACCTGGTTGTGTCGGCACGGTGCATCCGTCCCACGACGTCTACGCGGCGACGGAGTACGTCTGGGCGGGCTGGGGGCCCTACAAGCCGCGCGAGGGTCTACGGTTCATGATCGAGGAACAGCAACGGCAACGGTGGGCCTGGCCGTGGAATCAACATACGGGTCGCACGAAGTACAACGAGCTCGTCCTTTCGTCGGCGTGCTGGCTCCGCCACCTTCCTTCCCTAGTCCTGGCCTTCTACGTCACGCACCGGGCCACACAATTTGATATAGATTTGGTCGTAGCGACGCGCGACGAGTTCCTCCGCAACTACAGCCTCCCGGCGGCGACCGCGCCCCTCGTGGCCTACGATGAGCGAGCACCAGCGGCGCCGTTTTCGCCATTTCGACGCCAGAACGCTTCCGTCGTGTCGCCGACCGCGTCGCGTGGTCCGAGTTCTCGCCCGTCGCCGCCCACTCAGCACGAGTTGGACTGGCTGGAGGCCATCACGGAGGCCAGGGCGCAGAATAATGACGATGCGTGGTGGTGGGCGGACGAGGAGGCCGCGCGCCACGGCAGCGACGACTACTTCGACGACGAAGACGACGACTACTACGTAGATGACCAGGCCGACGAAGCGGCGTGGATGAAGCGGGTGGAGGAGGAGCGGATCGTGAAGGAGCTTCGCGCCTTCGAGGTGGAGGAAGGCGACGACGACGGGGACATCGCTCGCCTCGAGGCGGAATTGCGGATGCGCCGCGACGAGATCGCGCGCGACCCCCAACTCGCGGCGATGTATCTAGACTAAGAGTTCAAGTTCTATCCCCGGGGAAGCCCCAGTCTTTCGGGTGCACGGGCGTCCGGGGGGCTAGAACGTGGTTCGTCCGCGCGGCCGCCGCTGCTTCGAGGCCTTGGACCGGGTCGTAGTAGGGGTAGCGCCGGTTCTTGTATTCGATCAGCTTCACCCCGTTAACCGTCGCGTACTTTTCATACCGGCCGCTGATCATGTAGCACGAGAGAGTATCTCCCGTCCGCGTGTTCGGCGCTCGTAGTGAGACCGCGGGGACCCATGCGCCCTCGACGCTGCGCCATTCTATGAGCTCCGCGGGAACGCCAAAATACCGCTTGACTTCGGCCCACAGATAATCAATGTTGTAGTGGAAATGATGGGGCATGCCGCGGACGCCGCCCCACCGCGAGGGGCCAGCTTCGATCATGAACTCGATGACCGCCTTGAGCATCGGGTTGCCGGGCGCCTGCGTGAAACGTCGATGATAACGCCGTCACCGCGACATTAGTTCGAGGACGCTGCGTCGAACCCTCGCGTAGAGCAGCCCGTTCCACACATTCCGGCCCACCGGGTCGTACACAAAGATGCAGTCGTGCTCGAAGGCCTCCGTCGATAGCGGCCGGAGGAGCAGCGCATCAGCGTCTAAATAAAGACCGCCCTCTTCGTAGAGGCGGCAGTACCGCCACAAGTCCACCTTCCACGCCACGAACTTGAGCGAATCGAACAGTGGTAATAGTCGTGGATCTGAGTGTTCCACAAAGTATCTGCGGAGATCCTCGCCGTCGTAAATAAACGAGTAGCGGACCGGGATCGGGATGTTCGCCAAGTTCTGCGCCACAATGTCCGCCGGCACGGGCCGGCGAAACACCTGATACAACGTCACGCGCGGCACTGGCGGGAACCGGAGCCGCCGGAGCTGGCGCTCGCTGGCCAGGACGTCGTCCTCGCGCTCAGGGGCGCGCAGCTTACACCTCCACTCCTCTTCGTGGAGCGAGCAGGCGACGCATTGGGCCGGGGCGTTCTGCAGGACAATGTCGCCCGGCCGGAACGCGTCGAGGTAGCGCTGGGCCCCCTCCCGCGTGAAGAGCCCGGTGGACATGTCCGTGTAGGCGACGAGGGGCCCGCGCGGGGACGGGCCGTAGTACACCTCGAAGCACCACTCCTCGGCCGGTGCCGGGGGCCAGCCCCGCGCGAGCGGCGGCGGCACCGCGAGGGTGCGCGGACCGCAGTTCTGGGGAAGGCAGCCCGCCGATATGTGGTCGAAGCCGCGCAGGTGCTCGCCGAACGCGGCGTGGAGCAGCGGGTACACTTCGGCCAGCACGTCGTCTTCGTCTTCATCGGGAACGAGCACCAGGACGTAGCCCTCGTCCCGCCCGCTGGCGATCGCCTCCAGAGCGGCGCGGTACGCGACGCCGGCGGCGAGGTACGCGAAGCTGCGCCGCGGCACGCCCGGCAACTCCTGGTCGAGGAGCGCCTCGATGGAGGTCTGGCAGGCGCCGCGCATGTCGTCGCCGCAGCCCGCGACGTAGGTGTAGACTGTGTAGACGGCCGCGAGGGGCAGCGCGCGCGGCCGTACGGCGGCGAGGGGCGCGCGCGGCCGTTGTTTCATGACGACCTTTGGTGACTGCGCCCAGAGCAGCCGCGCGAGACCGGCGGCGGCCGCGAGCGCACATAAGAGAGCCAAGACCTTGCGCCGCGTCTGTTTTTTTTTGGTGACTGCTACCCCGAGTAGTTCGATGGGGCGCCGATGGGGCTGCCGATTGAGGTGCCGCGCGGATTGCCGATGGGAAGCGCCTTCGTCGTGCATCCTCGATATGCTCCGTGATGCGCTTGTCAATTGGCTTCGATTCGCAGTTTGGGTGCTTCTAGGGTCGCGATGACAAGCTCTAGAGCCACGAGCGCAGCGCACCCTTGCCGTACTACCGCTCAAGCCCTCGACGGGGCTGCCCCAGGACGCGTGCGAGCCATCAAGTTGTTGTGGCTAGTATCTCACACCGCTAGCTAATCACAGCTTCGCGTCTGCATCTGCTCTGCGCCTGCTGCAAACAGGACACCTTAGAACGCAGTCGACGCGCCAATTTGTGCTGCACCGCCGCACCGTCGCCGCGCCGAGTTCTCTCGCCAATTGGTGGAGCACACAGCAAGTGCCAGCATCGCCCGCTGCACACTCGTTGATTACGCACGCATCGCTGCGAATCGCGCGTCAAGATACACCTGTGTGCAACTGCATTGATTACGCGCGCATCGCTGGTTCACCGCACTACACCTGTGCAACTGCATTGATCACGCGCGCGTCGCTGGCAACGGAACCACATAGTAAGATGGTGCACCAGGACGTCATCTCCGCGCTCGGCGCGGACCAGATGCAAAAGGTCTGCGACTTTTCAGACAAAGAAAAGGAGGCAGCACAAAAAGAGATCGACGAGGACAAGCGCAAGCGCCTCGAGATGCAGGCCGACATGGGGAAATTTCTCCTGTTGTTGGGTTTTGGGATGTTGTACTACTTCTGGGTGTCCTATGACGCCGTGCCGCCAATCATCGACAGGGCGGCGCAGCTGCTGGGGTTTGCTCGGTTCGCGCGCGTCGGCGACCTGAAGGCCATGTTCTCCGGGGGTCAAGATTTGTAAGTTATTAGTACATCTGCTTCGAGTGCTGGTCCACGAGGACCTGGCCGCCCGCCGACTTCTCGCCGTCGACGACCCGCGTCAGGTCGGGGTTGCGGAACGTCTCGCTCTCGCCCTCCGGGACGTGGCCGTCGCGGCAGACGTGCAAAGGCAAGGGCGCGTTGCGCATGTATAAGGAACCGCCCGGCAGGTATGCCACAATGTAGCGGTCGGGGTGCGACTCCTGGAAGAGTTTTTCTTCACCCCTTTCAAGTAAATTTCGAGCCTCGACCGACGTCGCCGCCAGTTGGGCATGCTTGTCGAACTCCGCCCGCATCTTGTCCGCCTCCGCAATAAAGACCTGCCGGTCGACGGCCCAGCTGTTCTGGGTCTTCAGGGCGTTGCGGTAGAGGCGGCAGACGCGCTGCGCGTGCGTCAGCTTCGGGGCCGCTTGCCGGTACTGGGCCGCGGCGGCGCGGAAGGAGGCGTCCATGCCCTGGCCTACTTTTCCTGGCCATGCCGCCATCCTGTCCGTCGGCGCGGCGCGTCCCTACGTCGGCGCGCGCGTCCGATGCGGCTGCTGAGCCTCAAGTGCCAAACACCGGTGGCGCGGCGGCGCGGCGACGGCGCAAGCGGGTGCGCTGCTCGGCGGCTGCTGGGAGCGAGCTCTGAACGCGTTCTTTGGCCCGCGGCAGTCCTCCGCTGCGCTGAAAAAGGCGTTTTTGGCTAGCTTGCTCGATTGCTAGTGTCTTACAGCCCGCTAGCGCGCGGCTGCCTAATCGACGCAAACCGGCTTCAACGCGGCCGCTACGCTGTCATTCGTGGCAAGACTCGCACCAGAGCTTGCCGTGATCACTGCCGGCTCGGTGCAGCGGCGCCAGAGCTGTCAGACGCGTTGGCGCCACCGCTGCACGCTGCACATTGATGCGCCTACTCATGGCAGCCTGCGTCCACGCGCTCACCCCGCCAACGACGCCGACGACACCCGTCGTCCTCGAGCCGCCGCCGCCGCTGGAAATACTCTACGAAGGAGACACGTTCGCCATCGTCGCGAAGCCGGGCGGCGTCCCGTCCCACGCCTCCGAGTACATCGGCAAGGACTACGTCGTGCCTCTCCTGCAACGGGCCCGCGACGCGCTCGGCCGGCGCGTGAATTTGGTGCACCGCCTGGATCGGGGCGCGAGCGGGTGTGTTATTTGCGCCTACGCGGATCTGGACGATGCGGCGGAGGTGACGACCGCGTTGGGAGAAGCCCTGGCGGCGGGCCAGAAGACGTATGTGGCGCTCGTGAGGGGCGAGGGCTTCCTGCGGGAGGACCTCCTGGAAAAAGCGGGCGCGGACGTACCATCGGGCGACCTCAAGCGGGAGGGCTGGTTCGTCGTCGACCGGCCCATCAAGGACGACAGAGGACGGGAGAACAACGCGACGACTACTTTTAAATTTGTGGCGTCCACTGGCAGTGAAGACGCGGCGCGCGCGTCGCTCGTAGCGGCGCGCCCCGCGACGGGCCGCTGGCACCAGATCCGCCGCCATTTGAACGGCCTCTCGCACCCGATCCTCGGCGATAGCTCGCACGGGAACTCGCGGACGAACCGCGAGTGGAGGAAGGAACGGGACCTCCCCGGCGCGCGCCTCTGCCTGCACCTGTGCCGCATCTCGCTGCCCGCGACGGCACGGACGCCAGCGATCGACTGCGCGTGCCCGCTCCCCGAGGACCTCCGCCGCGTCCTCGGCCACATGGGGAACGTGGGCGACGCGTCCGAGGAATTTCTAAATGAAATGTTGTAACTAGGGATTTATGTTCGAGAGCCGAGCGATCCCCTTGCCGTCGATGACGCCCCGCGCGTCGGCGAGCGTCTGCTCGAACTTGAGCGTCAGCGCGTGGTCCTCGCCCTGCGTGCGGCGCGCGCGCTCCGCGGCCTTCTTGAAATACGGGATGGCGTGTTCCATCTCCTCGGGCGTCCGCGCGTCGTTGAAGATGGCCACCGCGTAGATCCAGTTGAGCTGCAAGGTCGTCGCGCAGCCGATGTCCGTCCGCTCGGCCAACCTTAAAACCTCCTTCAGGAAGAGGACGGACATCGTGAACTGCGACATCTTGATCATCGACTTCGAGAGCTCGAGCACGTCCTCGCAGCACTGCTGGTCCGAGAGCTTCAACTGGTTGCAGCAGCACCTGCGTGGACATCAACCAATGAGCTAGGTTTGCGTGGACCTTCGTGAGCCTCCACGCCATCGAGCCGCCGCGGTCGCGGGAACAACGTCGCGTCGATGACATTGAACCTCCACGCCATCGAGCAGACGCAGGCAGAGGAACAACGTCGCGTCGCTGGCGTGGGGCGCCCGAAATTCGATTTCCACTCAGAGCAGTACGCGATATTATTCAAAATTTGGAGTTGCTGCTGGCACGTCTCCAATTCGTAGCCCCGCTGACTGACGTTGCCTAAGACGCGTCTTCTATACATCCCCAGCCTCGCTCGAAACACCCGATTCGCCTCCTCGTACCGCTCCGCGCCGTACAAGCCGCGAGCCAGAAAGCCCGTCGCGTTGAAGCGCAGCTGCCAGTCCGCTTCGTCCGTCCGCCGGCAGTACGTCCGCCAGCAGGCCCAGCCCAACGCGTTGGACAACTGACCAACATATTCGGCGCCACAGAGCGGACACGCGTTCCAGCGCGCCCAGGACTGCTCGGAATGCGGCACGCGCGGGCCCCTTTTATTGACCGCATCTTCCACACTCTTCGCGGCCTTCTTCTCCAAACATGCAATATGAGCGAAGCCGTTCTTGCCCGAGCACGCGCACATGCGCACCAACTTGCCTCCTTTCCGGCAGACGTGGCACGTGAGACCCGTGTGGCCGTCGATTTTGAGTTGCGTCCGGATGGCCGCCGACGTGTCGTCCACGGGCGTCTCGCCGACGACGTACTTCAGATTCTTGTTCTTCGCGGCTTTCGGGCCGTTGTCCTTTACATTAGTATTGCAACAATCTTCTGCGGTCTTGACGGCTTGCGCATATTTCTGGTTCGCGTAGTGCTGCTCGGCGCCGCCCGCCTTCTTGATGGTCTTGCAGAACTTCTCGTGGGGCCCCGTCGACCAGGGGTGCGTCGGTTGCTGCTTCCAGTGCTCCCGCTGGCACGCCTCGCCGCAGTAGCGCGTGTGGCAGCGGCCGCACCTGGGAGCGGTGTGGGGGATGTCCACGAGGCAGGTGGCGCATCTTGTTAATATCCCGGCCATCTCAGGGTGTTGTTCGGCCGCGCGGCGACCGGATCGGCCCGGGTGAGATTGGAGGGTAGGAGTCCCGCGGCGGCGGCGCGGGGCTGCCCGGCGGTCTGGCCTTAGCGTTGGGAGTGAGAGGACGTCCGCGAGGCTGCTGTGTCTCCGGCCGCGCGCACAGGTGGGCGCCCGGGCTCCCAGATCGAGCTCTGGCTCTACACCCCGCACCCTGCCATCCCTGCCCGGGCGCCGTATCGGTGGTCTCCGCGCTTTGACGGCCTCGCATCGCTCTGCAGGAGTCTCAGTAGTAACGCCTCGGCCGGCTGCAGCGGCTTGCGCCAGGTCTGACGGCTGGCATTTTGTGGGCAGCCCCCCCCAGCCCCAAGCCGCGGCCGCGCGTCGGGCACGCGTCGAGTGATGCCCTTCGGCTTCGACTGGTGCCGCCGGGGCACCGTCAGAGCCGCGAGAACCGCCGCCGTCGACGACGACGAGGGCTGGCTGGACGCGCGCTGCGTCGATATTCTCAAGCGGTCCCCGGGCAGTTGTGTAGCCTGCGTCCTCCATAAGGAGCGCTACGCCCTCGCGAAGGTCTGGGACCGCCGACGCATGGATTCATTAAAGATCGCGTCCCTAGAAAATGAAGTAAAGGCGCTCCGCGACGCACAAATCCAGCGCGGCTTCGTGGCGCTCGCGTCATCTCCAGATACCGTGGCGCTCGTCACGGAGTATTATCCTGGAGGCGACTTGGATCGGAGGCGGAAGCGCCGCGGCGGCGTTTTAACGGAGGCCGAGGTATCCTTCTACGCGTATGATGCGTGGGCAGCCCTAAAGGCCATCGGCTCCTTAGGGTGGGCCCACCGCGACGTCAAGCCCGAGAACTTGTGTATCGACGCGCGCGGGAATTTGAGATTAGTCGACTTCGGCCTTTCCAAGTTTTGTGAAGGCGGCCGGTGCCGCACGGCGTGCGGCACCGTGGCCTTCGCGGCGCCGGAGGTCTGCGACGTCGCGCTCGGCATTGAGATAGACTACGACGGCCACGCGGCGGACCTGTGGTCCCTCGGCTGCGTCCTGCTTGAATTAAAGACGGGGCGCCTCGCCTGGGACGCGGGCCGGCGCGTCGCGCCCGGGAAGGACGCGCTCGAGGCGCTCGAGGCCGTGCGCGCCGCGCAGCGGGCGCTCGCGCCGCTGCCGAACGAGTTGTTAATAGCGGACCCCGGCCGGAGGCGGGCGGTCACGCTGTCGTGCGATTCGGAACCGCCCTTCGTGCCGCGGCCGCGCGCGGACGCGCCGGCGGCGGTGGTGCGCGGGGTGCGCGTGGGGGAGTTGTGTTCGCGCGAGGAGGATTCTTGATGTATGTGTAACTGTGTTATTCTCTATATCTTAGTGTCCCCCTTCCGGACCCCGTCCGTAGCCTACATAGTCGCAACGCTCAGCCCAATCCTCCTGTAGAAACTCTATCACATCATTGACGGTGTGGGGCCGAGGGCCCGGAATCCATCTCTTCTGCTGAAAATCATATTCATCTCCCGATAACTTGCGCTGCCATTCGAAGATTCGTTTCCAATCGTAATAATGGAAACTCCAGCGGTGTATCGTGACTGACAAATAGGGATGCGGCTTAGGAATAGTTTCGTGGCAACAGGCCTGGCAGAGCTCCCATACGTTTTCGCCGTACTCGCTCTCCAAGCGCTCATAGTGATTGCGATAAAAATCTACGAAGACCGCCCGGCTGGCGTATGGCATAGAACGTTTCCCGTCATGCCAACGCCACTTGGTCGGGAAGAGAGCATAGGTCGCCGTCAAAGCAATTTCGCTTTGGTGGCTCATGCCCGACACATTAGCAAAGTACCGCGTGATAGGCTCGGGCGTTTCAAAGTAGCGACAGCAGTCACCGATAAACACGTAGCCGTACCGTTGCCCATCGTGGTCGGTCACCGGCATCTGCAGCAGAATCGAACCGCCAAAGTGAGGCGACCGCCACGGCTTGTACAAGGTAGCACGATCGTCATCGTCTAGACAGGTAGCGCCCACGAAGACGCCAACACACTCGTAACGCTCGAGCGGCACCATTTCGTCAAGATTGACGCTCCGAAAGATACCACCAAAGTCCTGCAAATCGCCGAACTCGAGTTTTTCCCCATCCTCGTCAACGGCCGGATACTCGTATACGAGGACCTCTCCGGCGCGCTTATCGATCTCGACGATGAAGGGGTAAACGCCGCCTTGGTCTGTAAACGTTCGGAGCACGACGCGCGAGTACTTCGGATCAAAGAAGTCCTCGAGGCTCTCCTCATGGTAGCTATCGCAGACCAGCGTTCGCGGGCCGATCTGAGGCGCCGGGGGATCTTGTCGTTCATCTCGCCAGTTACCATATAGGCGCCGAGGGCGGCCCGGGGGGTCCGAGGTCTCGATCGGGGCCAGGCATAGATACTCCGTCGCACAGTCGCGGTCTCGCAGGTTCCGTTCTCCGCCCCACCGGTGCGGCATCGCGCCTAGCGTGAGGCGGTGCCGCGCCCGCGTCGCGGCGTCGGGCACCTTGTGCAAAGTCTTGCTCGCGTGTGACGCGGCCAGTGAAGCATGAAAGCCGAGACAACCAAACAGCACGCCGAGGATGTCCGCGGGCAATTTCTCGATCGTAGACGTGCCGTGCGCGGCCTCCGCCGCGGCCTGCTGTTGTTGCCGCCTCTGAGCCGCAGCGCGCGCCATTGCTAACGCCCGCGCCCGTGCGCGGCGACCGGCTTTGGCCATTTCAATTCAGATGTCTTCTAAATCTGTATCGCTTGTTGGCGGGCGCTCTCCTTACAGTAAACGCGATAACTTGGCCCGCTCTTCCGCGTGATTGAATTCTCCTCGAGCCGCGTGATCCGGCTCCAAAAAGCTCAGTCTAAAAATCGATGCCTAGCGGCCTGTAAGACACTCACATTACTCGACAACGCCCCGCCTCCTCCTCGGCCGCCATCGCATCATGTAGCTCGACGGCCGGCTCGACGGCCGCCGCTGGCTCGACAGCGCGCGCCGCCCGCGCGACCCTCGCCTGCCGCTCCCGCCTCTGCCGCTCGCCGGCCTCCCGGAGCGCGGCGCGTCGACGCTCCCGCCCCTGCCGCGCGCGGATCTGCCGGACGATGTCGACGCCCCAAGACTCCGGCGCGTCGCCGTGCGGCACGCGCGCGACGTCCTCGGGTATGACACGCCAGCGCGTGTAGGTGCCACACCGTACGTGGCACGCCCACGGCGTGTGCCCGAACGCCTCCGGGCCATCCGTCTGGTAGCGCCACATCGGGTGCGGGATGCGCTGGACGCCGCCGCAGCCCTGGCACTCGTACCGCAGCGCGATCTGGTTGCCGAGCCAGCACGCGTCGCAGATCGCGACTGAGCCTCCGTCGGGCGCACGGCCGCGGGCGACCAGTACCCTCGGCTCCTGCATGCAAATGCTGCACCGGCCGGTCCCGTCGTGGGCCACGACCTCCTCGTCTTCCACCGAGATCCACGCCCGACACCGCGGGCAGCGCGCGACGCCGCCGCCGTGCTCGCAGTTCATCCTTAGACATTCGAGGCAAAACCGCGTCGTCGACTCGGTCGTGGTCGCGTTGTCGCAGCACGGCAGCGCGGCGAGCGGCGTCTCCTCGAGGCAGATAGCGCACGTTCCCTCACCAGCGGCCGACGCGGCGACAGCTTCCGCCATGGTCTGAAGCGCTGGGCGGCGTAGGACGCTCTGAGCCCACAGCGCAGAGAGAGGAGAGAGGCTGGCGCTCCGGCGCGAATCTGAGCGCCCTGGGCTGTCCGATTTGAGCTTCTCGCAGCGCTGATTGCGTGGCTTGACCGCTGATTAGCGCAGCGCGGCGCCAGAGCCTGCTGAAGCCAAGCAGAGCGCTGATGCTCTCGCACACAAAATCGCTACCCCGTGCCGCAGCGATGATAATGAGGGTGTGTCTGCTTATAATTCATGCAAACAGCTTGCGAGAAAGCCCTGCACCGCATCCACGCGCCCCGCGCCGCGCCGTCCTCGGCGGCATCCTCACTGCACCGCAATGGGCAAGAGCACAGTCGCCCTACGACGCAGCGTTCGCCGCGTCGACGAAGCTCGATGCCGACGCATTCTACGCGGCGCACCCCTACCGGTCCGCGGGCGACGTACTAGCTTACATCGAAAAGTGCGCCGCGCCCGGCGACGCCAGCGCCGTCTTGCAAGCCTTCGAGTACTTCGGTAAGAAGTACCCGATGTACTCGATCGGCGCGACGAAGGGCAAGATCCTGGACAGTGCCGTCGCGACGGCCAGGCCGCGGCGCATCGTGGAAGTGGGGAGTTTTCTCGGGTATTCGGCGGTGCGCATGGCGGCGAAATTACCGGGAGACGGTATGTTAGCTTGCGTCGAGGGGAATCCGGAATTCGCGCGGACGGCCGAGGGCGTCGTGGCGCGCGCCGGGTTGTCGGACCGCGTGCGGTTCTTCGTCGGGCTGGCGGCGGACGAGATCCCGGGCGTGGCCAAGACTCTCGGACGGGCGGACCTCGTCTTCCTCGACCACTGCAAGGAGTGCTACGCGCCGGATCTGGAGCGCATGGAGGCGGCGGGCCTCGTGGCGAAGGGCACGGTGGTCGTCGCCGACAACGTCGTCTTCCCGGGCGCGCCGGGCTACCTCGACAAGGTCGCAGCGCCGGCCTACGCCACAGTCCTAAAATCGGCGCCCTACGAGGCCGTCGGCTGGGAGACGCGGTGGAAGGAGGTCGACGACGCGATGAGTATTTCTACTAGGCTGTAACTTTGTGTGTCGATTACTCTGAGGTGTCACATCTAGTTGAGCGCCTTGTAGGCGAGGCCCGCCGAGATCGCGGCCCAGACGAGCGGACCGGCCTTGGGGACGTTGAGGTCATCGGCCTCCATGAGGGCGAATTTGGCCCCGGTCGCTGCGTACATGGCCATCGCGTAAGCGAACGCTTCGCTCTGGGACTTGTCCTTGAGCAGCGCCGCGAGGTACGTGCCCACGCTCAGGAACTGAGCACCAAGCATCCCGATCATCGCCTTGCCGAGCTTCGAGACGCCCTTCATCTCGTACATGTCCACGGCGCTGTCGGGCGCGAGGAAGAACTGCGCGCCGTTGATGAGGCAGATCGCCGTGATGACCCACTTCGAGAGCGAGCCGTCGAGCGTCTTGTAGCCGACCGCACCCATGATGGCCATCCAGATGGCGTCGGGCATCTTGGGGGCCTTGTGGAACTCCCACGTCGGCTGCGAGAGAAGGACGAAGGCGAGCGAGTGGTACGCCATCCTGCGCGCAAATCAACCAGTGTGTCGGGTGACGCCGCGACAATTTGATTTATGCACTGGATCGCGCTGGCCGTGGACATTATCAGTGTCCATGTTCAGCGCGGCCGCGAAGACGAGCTGCCCGAGGGCACCGGCGCGCATGAGTGTTTTGCCCGAATCGCCAATATTCTTGCAGCCATATTTCTCTAGGTTGGCCTTCGGGTCGAACGCGCCATAGACGCCCGACGCCGCGATGATGCCCTTGCCGATCTGGATGGGGTCCATCTCGCCGCCGCGGACGGCAAGCGCACGCTGCGGGCGCTTGAGCGCCGCGGCCGAGGCGAAGACGAGCAGGAGCTTGTACATTGTGTGTATACCTGCGCGGGGCGTTGCCGGCTGAGCTTTGGCGCCCGATGCGAGCGTGCGGAGGTCGATCCATATACGGCCGAGGGCATGCGCAGACTTTCTGTCCACAGTGGGGCAGCCGGGCAGCCGAAAATCGGTGCCGCACGCACGGCCGACGCGCGCGGGTGACGCACGGCTAGCAGCACTATCAACGATGCCGCGCCGTACCTTCTGGCAGCGCGTGATGCGGTGTGGACGCGGTGCTGGACTCGGATCTGCGAGACTGTCTGTTAATAAAATGAGAGCCCGTGCCCTAGTAGGCTACGGATGCGCGATTTTACGCGTCCTGTGGACTGCAGCACATCTCGGTACGGTTCGCGGACGGGTTGGCAGGCCTATTAAGATGCCCACTCGCGCTTTTCCAGCGCGAGGCCTCGCAACAGAACAACCAAGATCGCCGCCGCGCGCACACGCCCGCGTCCGCAGATACGCGCCGCTGGCGCATCGCAGCAGCTGCTGCGCGCCTCCTTGAGGCTGCCCCGTTGACTTGTTGCATCCGCAGGCACTCACACAATGTACAAGCTCCTGCTCGTCCTCGCTTCGGCCCAGGCGCTCAAGCGCCCGCAGCGCGCGCTGGCCGTGCGCGGTGGTGAGGTCGACCCCATCACGATTGGCAAGGGCATCGTCGCGGCGTCGGGCATCTACGGCGCGTTCGATCCCGCGGCAAACGCCGGTCTGTACGGGATCAAGGCGGAGGACAAGGGCAACGCCATGATGCGTTTGATGGGCTGGTCGCAGATCCTCTTCGCGGCCGCGCTCAACCTCGACATGGACAGCGTGGTTCGGCGTCGCTCTGGGTGCCTTCTTCCTGCGTCGTCTCGGCGCCGTCGCGGCGATGGCGTCACGCGCTGCACGCCGTCGCCGCGATTGCGTCGACGGCGTCGCGGCGATGGCGTCATGTCGTATGCCATATCACCATTCTATCGCATAGGCGTCCACGGCCAAATGGCTTACCACTCGATCGCGTTCCTCCTCGTCGCGCAGCCGTCCTTCGAGAAGTTCCAGTGCCCGAAGGCGCCCGACGCCGTCTGGATGGCGATCTGTGCGGCTGTTGGCTACAAGACCCTCGACGGGTCTCTCAACAAATGGGTCCCGACGGCCATCTGGCTCGCGAACGGCGCGCAGTTCTTCCTCGCTCCCCAGAGTGCGATCGACCTCTACGAGATGAAGGGCACGAACCGGTTGTGCAAGGCGATGACGAGCATGATGGGCGGACAGATGCTTTGCGTGGGGACGTACCTCGCGGCGCTCGTCATGGACAAGAGCCAGTCGGAGGCGTTCGCCTACGCCATGGCCGTCAATGGTTTGGCCGCGGTCAAGTTCGCTCTGCAGGACGCTGATGACCTCAAGGCCCCGAAGAGCGGCCCGCTCGCGTGGGCCGCCCTGTCGGCGGGCCTCGCCTACAAGGCGCTCAACTAGACTCGTACTAGAAAGTGACTAGATTCACACAAGTAGATAGACTTCGCGGGAGGGGAGGTTTCTAGCGCCTCTCTCACAAGCTAACTCCCAAAAACAGAACCAAGATCGCCGCCGCGCTGCACGCGCCCCGCGTCCGCCAACGCCGCGTGCTGATGCGCGCGGCACCATCGAGGCTCTGCAAAAATGCCGGACGCCCGCGCGCGCGCGCGTCGGCCGTGCGTGCTGCGCATCGTTCCGGCTGCCCCACTGTCTGGATGCAAAGAATGTGGTCGCGGAGGCGAGGCGAGAGCCTGCACGCCATCGCCGCGACGCGACGTGACCCGCAGGTCAATAATCATGTACAAACTCCTTCTTGTTCTCGCTTCGGCCCAGGCGCTCAAGCGCCCGCAGCGCGCGCTGGCCGTGCGTGGCGGCGAGATCGACCCCATCACGGTCGGCAAGGGCGTCGTGCTCGCCTCGGGTCTCTATGGCGCGTTCGACCCGAAGGGGAATCTCGACAAGTACGGTATTAAGGCCGAGGCCAAGGGCCAGGCGGCGGGGCGCTGCACGGCCTGGATGCAGATCATGTTCGCGGCCGCGCTCAACCTCGACCCGGAGTCCGTGCACGCGCAAATGATGTACCATATGCTCGCGGTGATGGTCATCACAGAACCTATGTCTGAGGTTTTCGGGGCCCCGAAGGCTCCGAGCGTCATCTGGATGGCTATTCTGGGCGCGGTCGGGTACAAGACCCTCGACGGGTCCCTCAACAAATGGGTCGCCACGGCCATCTTCCTCGCAAACGGTGCGCAGGCCTTCCTCGCGCCTGATTCCATCTGCGACATGTATGGAATTAAGGGCGCCAACAAGATTGTCAAGGCGATGTTCAGTCTCATGGGCGGCCAGATGCTCTGCACCGGCACCTACCTCGGGGCGCTTCTCATGGACAAGAGCCAGTCGGAGGCGTTCGCCTACGCCATGGCCGTCAACGGCGCCGCCGCCGCGAAATACGCCCTCACGGACGCGGACGACCTCAACGCCCCGAAGACCGGTGCGCTCGCCTGGGCCGCTATCTCGGCGGGCCTCGCCTACAAGGCGCTCAACTAGACCCGTACTAGTAGAAGTAACTTAACTAACAAGTAGTTGACTTGTGGGCGGGGGAAGTGCCGCCGCGGCGGCGACTCGGGAAAGGAGCTCACTTGAGGCAGGCGTACGCGATGCCGGCGGAGATCACCGCCCACACGCCCGGGCCCGCCTTCGGGACCTTGAGGTCGTCGGCCTCGGTGATGCAAAACTTCGCAGCCAGGGCGGCGCCGACGGCCCACGAGATCCCAAAGGCCTCGGCCTGCGACTTGCCCTTTGTGAGGGCGATGAGGTAGGCGGCGCCCATGAGCATCGACTGGCCGGAAACGCCCATCATCGCCTTGCCGAGCGCCGACTGCTTGTTGCAGCCGTACATCTCGAGGCACTGGTCCCGCATGAAGTGCTGCTGAATGCCGTTCAAGGTCCACACGGCGACGAGGGGCCAGGGCGAGAGGTCGTCCCGCAGTGTCTTGTAGCCGAGCGCCGCACAGATAGCTGTCCACACGTACGTCGACGCCTTCGGGCCGCCCATGACGTCGCTCACGCGCGACTGCGCGAGGAGGGTCCACGCGGCGATGTAGCCCGAGAGGCCCACGGCCTTCTCCGCGTCGGCGGCGTAGATCGCCGCGAGCGCGACCTGCCAGCCGCCGGCCCAGGCCATCATGTTCACGGCCGAGGCGTCGGGCTTGGAGACGCCGTACTTGTCGAGGTTGCCGGCGGGGTCGATGACGGTGTAGGCGCCCGCGACGCCCATGAGGCCCGTGCCGACCTGGATCGCCGTGTCAGCGTTGAGACCGAGCTCGCCGCCGCGCACCGATAGCGCGCGCTGCGGGCGCTTGAGCGCAGCCGCCGAGGCGAGGACGAGGAGGACCTTGTACATGATTATTGACCTGCGGGTCACATCGCGTCACGGTCATGGCGCGGATTGCGGATCACATCGCGGCGATGGCGTGGAGGCATCTGTTTAGCCGCCAGCTGCCATCAGCGCTCAGGGGGCAGCTGTTTAGCCGCCAGCTGCCAGAGCACCCAGAGCAAAATCAATCGACCAGGGAGACAGGTCAGAAGTGACGCATGCGAGCGCAGGGGCAGCTTTTCGGAGACGACGCGGGGCACGCGCGCCGAGTCTGTGAGATTCTGCCCGGCGGAGACCGCGAGATCGGGCGGGGTTTACGAGCGCGAGACCATGTGTCTACGCATCCAAAAAATACGTAGTTAGATTCACAAGCGGATGGACTTGTGGGCGAGATAGACTTGTGGGCGGGGGAAAGTGCCAAGTCGCGTCGGGACTTGCCATCTAGACTTGCCAGTGGGAGAACGGCTCACTCCTTGAGGCAGGAGTACGCGACGGCGGCGGAGACGACAGCCCAGCCGAGGACGCCCGACTTCGGGCAGTTGAGGCCGTCGGCCTCCGTGAACGCCCACTTGAGCGCCAGGCCGCCGCCGAGGATCCATGCGTAGGCGAAGGCCTCGGCCTGCGACTTGCCCTGCGTGAGCGCGCCGAGGTAGACGGCGCTCATGAGCATGGAGTTGCCCGCGACGCCCATCATCGACTTGCCGAGCGCCGACTGCTTCTTGCAGCCGTACATCTCGAGGGTCTTGTCCTGCATGAAGTGCTGCTGGAGGCCGTTCATGCCGTAGACAGCAATAAGGGCCCACGGGGACACGTCGCCCGAGAGCGTCTTGTAGCCGAGCGCAGTGCAGATCGCGATCCAGGCGTACTGCGACGCCTTCGGGCAGCCCATGACCTCGCGCACCGGCTCCAGCGCGACGATGTTGGCGGCGGCGACGTAGCCCGAGAGGCCCACGGCCTTCTCGGGATCCGCGGCGAAGATGGCGGCGAGCACGCACTGCCAGGCCGAGGACCAGCGCGCCATGTTGACGCCCGAGGCGTCGGCCTTCGTAAGGCCGTATTTCTCGAGATTGCCCGCCGGGTCCATGAAACCGTAGAGCCCGCTGAGGGCCGTGAGGCCCGTGCCCACGCTGATCGCCGTGTCGGCGTTGAGCCCGAGCTCGCCGCCGCGCACCTTGAGCGCGGCATGCGACGGGCGCTTGAGCGCGGCGGCCGAGGCGAGGACGAGGAGGACTTTGTACATGGTTTTATTGCCTGCGCGGCGACGGCGTGGGGGTGGGGCCAGCTGTTCCGTTAATTTTGCCAAGGGCCCGGCACGCGCAGCAAAATCAATTGGCGAGGGGCGAGATACAGGTCAGGAGAGACGCGCGCGTTGGTGGGGGCAGCTTTTCGGGCGCCGCGCGGCACGTTAATGCGATTCTTCTGAGCGGCGAGGCGCGAGATCCCCGCGGGATTTCGGTCACGCGATGGCCGCAGAGCCGTCTGTGGCGCTCCGTTGTGGCCCCTGCGACACCTCTGTGCCGATTCGCGCAGTAAAAGGCGCGGTGCTAGTGTGTCTGATGCATTAGATAGTGGTTTGGGCCTCTCTTGATTGTCGGGGGATATTTGCATGCTATCCAGCGGTAGTGACTCACAGAGCCTGTCAAAGACTCGCTCGCACTCCTGCGCTGCCCTGATTTCGCGCGCGGTGCATATAACCTCCAGCACGCAAAGCAGCACACTGCTGGCCGCCGCGCGCGCGGCTGTCCAGCAACGCATCGATCATGGCGAACGTCCTGCAAATCGCCGACGCCCTCTACGCCGAGGACAGGGACGCGAAGACGCTCGCGCAGCGCGTCGCTTCGAAACTTGAGAGAGACGGCGTGACAAACCTGCCTCTCTTGACGCAAGAAAACTACGCCACCGGGCGCACGCCGCCCGGCTCCCTTGTTAGATATGTGGGCATGGTCCAGGACATGGGCAACCCCGAGTTCTACGCGCCCTCGGTAAGTGTAAACGGCACGGACGTTTGTGTGGCTTTTCGGGATGAATTGCCTGCGGGCGCGGACCCGTCCGACGCGACCCTAGCCGATAGAAAACCCTTCTTCTGCGTGGCGCCGCCGGGGCTCACGGACTGGGCCTCGCCACGAAGTGAAGTGCCGCCGCCTCCTCCATCAACGTCGCAAGCGACGAAGCGGCAGAGAGAAGAAAGCGACGAGCAGCCCGCTCAGAAACAACCTTGTGGAGGCAACGCCTTCGCCTACTCTTCGACATCGGCAGCCAAAGCCGTCTCCACGCCGCCCGGCGTTTTGGTACGAGTCTACGGCGACGACGGGCCCCGGCTCAACGAACTCGTAGAAATCGTCGGCGTCGTCGGCGGAGGTTTGACGACGACGGGCCTCGAAGTTACGGAAGAGGACGACGCCTTCGACCGGCAGCGGTTGGAAGATGAACAGGCCTGGGACCCCCCTACTTCCAAAGTCGCTAGATTACACGCGCTGTCGTGGCGTAGATTGGACCCGTCTCATCCCGTGCCGCCCGGCGCTCTCGATAAGGCGACGGCGGACTCTATCCGGATTGCGTTGCTGGAGAGGTTATCAATGGCGTTGGATGGCGACGCCATAGGCGCGGAGTACGCCCTGTGTGCTCTACTTGCGAGTGTGGACAAACGCAAGGATGGACGCGCGGTGGGCGCATTATCCCTGGGCCTGTTCTGTGAGGCTGCGCATGTCGACCGCGTCGCTCAAAACCTGGCAAGGGTCTTCGGCGAGGTGCTCCCTCGCGTCGTTTCTGTAAAAACGTCGACGGCGTCCGCTCCCTTACGTTCTCCTGGTTCGGAGCGACTGGCCATGTCCTCGCTCCAGATCTGCGACGGCTCCGCGTTGATTACTGTGGTCGACGGTCAGGCCCCGGCCTCGCCGGCCGCGGCCGCGGCTACTTCTGCATTGAGACAGCTCTATGGCTCGGCAAAGCAAATCCCGTTCAATTTCGGCTTCTCGGAGGTCAAGGTGCCCTGCGACGTCGTCTCCGTGCGCATTGGAGTTACCGACGGTTCGATCGAGTGCGACGTTGATTTACCACTGAAGCTATCGCAACAATCATCGCTACCCGATGTGTCGGCGAGCACGCTGGCGATCATGCGGCAGTACGTCGCGGCAGCTCGACGCGTCATCGTCGATATTGATGAAGAGGGCGCCTCTGGCTTGGAAGATCAGTTCGTGGCTGCTAGAGCCACTGGGCGCTTACCGTCCAGAGACGCGGAAGGCCGATTACACCAGTGGGTCTCCGTGTCGAAATTGAAAGCGAGAGCTCTTGGCTCCGTGCATATGAACCCGCCACACTACAATGAAGCGTTTGACTTGGAGGAAGAAAGGGCGAATCGTTTGAAGGAACGGACGAAACTGATGCGCACCATGGCGCCGCCGCCGCCCCGATCCGTGCAGCACGGTTTTCGATCCGGGTTCCTGAGCGCGAAGGAGGTGGGGTTAGCTGATTAAGTCGTTGGTCTTAGCTCACGAAGCGTCGTCCGCGGCCTGGTTGCCGGGCACTGCGTCCGTCACCGGGATACCTCCCGGGCCGTCGGCGGGCGCCGCGCGCCGCCGGGTGTATGTGTCCCAAGCGGCCCGGTTGCCGCGGATAGCTCGCGCCGCTGCGCGGCCGGCGCGGGCGTTCTGGTACAAAGTTGCCTCGTCCCTCGCGTCGATGACGTAGGCCGGGTCGAGGGGTGCCGTCGGCGTCACCCGCCTCCTGATCGCGTCGAGGACGGATCCGCGGCGCTGCGCGGCTTCGGCTGGCGTCTGGTACGTGTCCGGTCGCCGCTGGCGGAGGTTGCGTCGGTCGTTTTCCGCGACGAGTAACGTTACGCCGTCTTCGACGCCGGCCGCTGTTGGCGTCCACTCGCGGTTCAGCGCCCGCCCTTCCGAGTCGATGAGCCGCAGGCGCGCCGCCTCGTCGACGCCACCCAACAAGTCCCCGAGCGGCGCGTCGCCATTAATAGAGACGACGCGCGACGCGCCAAAAACACTTTCAACCCAGGGGCCCGAGGGCACGAGCGTGACCTGCCGCGTGCCGGCCGCCGCCGCCAGGGCGCGCTGCGCCGCCGCGTCGGCGGCGAGCGCCTCCGCGCTAGAGCTCGCCGCAATCATCGGATCGGCGAGCGCTTTTTCCAGAGCCGCCGCGGCCTCGGTGTGGCGTCCGAACGTCGCCAGCGCGAGGCCGAAATATCGATAAGCGGAGCCGGACGCCGCCTTTTGTAAAGCGGCGCGGGCCTCGTCGAGCGCCCGGGCCGCGGGCAAGCGCACCCTCGGGTCGCGGCCGCGCACGGCGAGGCGTGCCCCCGCCGCCGTCGCGAGCAGCTCCGAGCACGTTTCATCAGAAGCGAGCGCGAGGTAGAACGGCGGCGGGAGTTGATCCGAGGGGCCGGTCCCGGTCTCACGCGACGGAGGCGACCCGAGCCCGCGCGGCGGCAGCGCGCCCGCGAGCGACGCCAATCCACTAATCGCCGCGACGTAGTCGCCCATCTGTAAATTCGCCGCAGCGCGCGCCACCGCAACAGAAGCAAAGTCCTCGTAGAAGGCCTTGCCCGTCGCGCGCGCGGCGCGCCAGGCCCTTCCGGTAGCGTGCAGCTTGAGGTCCCAGAGCGGGCTCGACTCGACGCGGTCGTCGCACAGCGTCTCCGAAGTATCATTCATCGTGTCGCGGAGGACGCGCCGGCCCCTCCCATCGTACGTGCGCCGCCCGGGGACGACGAAGTCAAACACTATAAATTGCACGGATCCCGGGAGCGCGGCGCCCCACGGATTGAAACAAGCGGTGGGCGGCGCTTCGGATGCATCTGCTGCCATTTTTTAGAGCCGTGAGACGAGAACACGCACGACAGCGGGAGCTGAGCTCGAGAATTTTGCGCAGTTAGCTAACGTATAGTAAGACTCTAGCAAGTGATTTGCTAGTGTCTTACAGGGACGCTAGCTCCGATTTTTTGCGCCAGCCCCAAAAACGCGCTGCCGGGCCTCTAACGAGCCTCAGACGCGCAGGGCGAAGCGCTACCGAGGCACCCGAAAAGATAGAGCACCAGCCCTTCTTGCCAAAGCGCGTCGACGCTCGTACCAGGGCCGAAGCCGACACGTCGTCCGACCCAGCGGGACGCGCAGCGATTGCGTCCGAACCAAGACGCCGCAGGCCGATGGCCGCCGCGCCGCCCCCCACGGACGAGGCGCGCGGCGCCGAAACAACAACACCGCCGGCCCTCGACCCGAACTCTCCCGAGGCGCAGTCGGCCGAGCTCTTGAACGCGGTCGTCGGCCAGATCTTCTCGACGCGGCGGCCGCGCGACGTCTGCGCCGGCGCCGCGTCGGCCTTCAAGAGCGTGGCCAAGGGCTTTGCGTTAGGAGTGGCTACGTTGATCGCGGCGCCGGCCGCCGCGGCGTACAACCAACCCCCCGAAGAGGAGCAGCAGCCGCAACCACAACAGACGCAACTACAGAGACTAGGAACGATGGCCGGGGCCGTCGGCGCGGGCATCGCCGGTGCCGTGTTGTTACCGCTCGCGGGCGCCGTCGTCGGCTTCGTGCAAGTCGTGCGAGGCGCCTGGAACACGCCTTCAGCAGTATACCACTGCGTGACGGGCGACCAGGTCTGGGACGCCGAGGAGCGAGAGTGGAAGGACAAGGAGCGCTACGTTCTGGCCGAGGAGGCCGCGAGGGTCCGCGCCGAGGCCGAGGCCGAAGGTGTGGACGTGCCCGCGGCGCTGCTGATGAGTGGCTCGTCCACTACGTCTACGAGCTCGACACCAGCAAGGCGACCGTCGCGCAAGGTCGCTTCATTAGAATACTACGACTTGCTGCAGATCGAGCCGAATGCCAACGAGGCGCAGATAAAAAAAGCGTACTATCGGCAGGCGCGGAACTGCCACCCGGATAAATGTGGGGACGACCCCGACGCGGCCGCTGCGTTTCAGAAATTGAGTCATGCCTATCGAGTGCTGTCTGATGTACAGCTCCGGGCCGCGTACGACCGCGACGGCGCCGACGCGACGCAAGACGTCGGCTTCGAATACGACCCCGCCGTCTTCTTCGGGGCGCTGTTCGGCTCGCAGCGCTTCGAGCCCTTCGTCGGGGAGTTAGCATTGGCGCAGATCTCGGCGACACTCACGAAACGAGGAGGGGCTGCTGATGCGGCAGCTAGAGCGATGCGCCAGAACCGCCAGTCGCAGCAGGTCGACGACGAAATGTCGAAAGCTATTGGTTTAGGGCTCAAAGAAGTGAGGTCCCATGGGGACGTGAAGCAGCGAGGCCGGGAAGTGGCCCTCGCGACGACGCTCGCCGCTTCGATACAGTCTTTCGTGGATGGGGACGAAGCTTCATTTTCTGCTTGGTGCGTGAACGAGGCCCACGATTTGGCCGTTGCCGATCATGAGGGCTTGACGCGGGGCGCTTTGGTGCTGGCCTTAGCGCGCGGCTACTCGTGTGGAGCGGACGAGTGGCTCGGTTCTGTCGATACGCCTTTAGGATTGGGGTCCATACTCCCAGCGGCCAAACTCGACGCCTTCAAGAACATGGCCTACGCGTCGGCGGCGCGCGCCGGTGCGAGTGGTTTATATGCAGCAAAGCAGCTGGCGGACGCGTCCGAGAAGGCCCAGAAACGGTCTCAGCAGTCGGAGCCGGAGCCGGCATCTCGCGAGGACTTGCTGGAGCTGTCCATCTCTCAACTCAAAAAGCTCGCGCGCGAGAATGATGTAGATGTTTCGATGTGCTTGGAGAAGGCGCATATTGTGGACGCGCTGGTCCTCGTGAAAGTGCCCTTGCCCGCGGACCACCCGAAGCGCATCGCGAATACACCGAAATCACCGGAGGAGGAGATGAAGGCGAAGATGCCCGTGTTTTTGGACGCCATGCTTCGGGTTTCATTGGTGGACGTGTACGAGACGCTGCGGAAGGTCGTGCATCGGGTTTTGGCGGATGAAAGTGTTGATATGGATGCGAGACGGCGGCGCGCGGCTGCTTTAAAGTTGTTCGCGGACGCCCTGCACGCGGCTTCATCGGAGGTCTCTTCGGACATAGCTACGGATGTCGAGCCCGAGAAGCGCTTCGAGCACGCGATGAACGTGACGATGGCGGCGGCCATGGGCCAGGAGATGAGCGAGGGGCACGGTGATTCTATGCCCCCGACGGTGTAAATTTACTTCTTGCAAGCTTAGCCCTATAGCGCGGCGAGCCCTGTGCGCGCCTCCTCGGCGGCGAGTTTCATTCGTGCTTTCGCAAGCATGTTCTCGCTCTCCAATGTCTGCGGATTGTTTTTGCCCAAGACGCGGCGCAACGTTTGTGCGCAGTCCTCCATCGTTTTGACGGCAAGCCGCATGTCGTCGAGAGTAGCGTCGCTGCTGTTGAGTAGCGCAACCGCGTGACTTCCGCGAAAGCACAAAGTCAGACCATGCTCAGACCCAAGGGCACGCTCTGCTTCGGGAATTCTTTCCCGCGCAAACTCTTTACATTCGTCGAAAAGCCCGAGCCCGCACATCTGGTTTGCGAGGCCAAAAGCAGTGATGAAAATTGACTCAGGCGGCAGCCACTTGGATAAAGCACGTTTCCCGTCATAGATCTTGCGTCCCATGTCTAGAGCTTCTTTGTGTCGCCCGAGTTCGCTGAGACATCCGGCTATGTTGCCGGCGCCTGCTGGAGTACCTCCGGCACGACGCGAGCGAGGCCGACGTCGCAGTCGCGTTCGCGGGCGGCGGCGCCGCGGCGCTGCTCCGCCGTGTCGAGGACTGCGCGGCGGCGGCGGCGCGCAGGGTGCCGGAGGCGGCGGCGTCCCTGGCGTCGGCGGTCGCGTGCGTGCGCGCGCTGGTCGAGCGCGGCGACGGCCTCGAGCGCTTCGCGCGCGACCCGGCGCTCGCCGCGCGGCTCTCGCGGGCGCTGGACGCGCCGCGCGCCGCCACGCGCGCCGCGGTGCTCGAGCTCCTCGCCGTCGTCGCGGCGCACTCGCCCGCAGGCCACGCGGCCGTCGTCGCGGCGCTCCACTATTTCCGCGCGGCGACGGGCGAGGGCGCGGCCTTCGAGGGCCTCGTCCAGGCCGTCGGCGACGCGACGGCGGCGACGGCGCTCCGCCGCGACGTGCTGCTCTTCGTCAACACGCTCGTGAACGCCGCGCCCGACCTCGCGGACCGCGCGGAGCTGCGGGCGCAGCTGCACAGCGCCGGCCTGGGCCGCGCCCTGGCGGGCGTCGCCGCGGCCGTGGGCGGCGGCGGCGCCGACGCCGACGCGGCCGCGGCGGAGGAGCTCGAGGCGCAGCTCCGGGTCTACGAGGCCGTGGCCGCCGACGACGCCCAGCGGGTCGCCGCGGCCGCGGGCGCCGAGGGCGAGGCGCTGCGCCTCGACGACGAGGCGGCGCTCCTCAAGGCCTGGACCGCGCGCGCGACGCGACGCGGCGCCGGCAAAGAGGCGCGCGCGCTTGCCCGCTACCTCGCGTGCCTGCCCCTGGACGACGCGCGCGGTCGCGACACGCTCGCGGCGATCGTACGAGATGTGCATCGACGTGCGCTGGGCGCGCGGGACGACTTCGACGCGGGCCTCGACGACATCCGGCGCGTCGTCGACTGGCGCCGCGCGCTCGACGAGCGGGCGCGCTCGCTCGCCGACGCGACGGCCGCGCTCGACCGCGCGCGCGCGCGCGCCGCGGGCGCGGCGCCGCCCGCCGCCGCGCCGCCGCCCACCGCGCCGCCGCCCACCGCGCCGCCGCCCGCCGCGCCGCCTCCCACCGGCGACGTGGCGCGTTTCGAGCGCATGCTGCGCGCTGGCGTCCCGCGACCGGCGGTCGAGCACCGCATGCGGCTCGAGGGCGTCGATCCGGCTCGGCTCAGCGGCGCGCCCGAACCCGCGCCCGCGCCCGCGCCCGCGCCCACGCCCGCGCCCGCGGCGGGGCCGGCGCTCCGCGCCCTCTTCTGGACCGTCGTGCCCCCCGAGCGCGCGACGGAGACGGTCTGGCGCAACCTCGACGCGGCGTCGGTGCGCGTCGACGCGAGGGCGCTGGCCGCGGCGTTCGCGCGCGCGCCGGCGGGCGGCGCGCGCGCGCGCGCCGAGGGTGGCGGCGGGGCGCCGGCCGCGCCGCTCCGGCTGCTCGACGCCAAGGCGGAGCAGCGCGCGGCGATCGCGCTCGCGCGCGTGCGGCTTGGCGACGCCGCGATCGTCGAGGCCGTGCTCGCCTGCGACGCGGACGCGCTGGCGCCGGCGCGGCTCGAGCTCGTGCTGCGCGCGGCGCCGAGCGACGCCGAGGCCGCCGCGGCGCTCGCCGTGGCGCCGGGCGACGCACCGCGGCTCTCGCGCGCGTCGCAGTTTCACCGTGCGCTCGCGGCGCGCGTGCCCGACGCGGCGCGGCGCCTCGAGGGCCTATCCTTCGCGCAGCGCGTCGAGCAGTCTACGCGGAACCTCAACGACGACTTCCGGGTCCTCGCGCGCGCGTGCGAGCAGATCGGCCGGAGCGAGCGCCTCGCGCGGCTCCTGGAGCGCGTGCTAGCCCTGGGCAACGCGTTGAATGCGGGCTCGGCGCGGGGCGGCGCGCGGGGCTTCCTCGTGACCGACCTTCCTCGCGCACCCGACTACACTCGTTGATTTATGCACAGAGGACCGACGTGTTTCAGTAGACCCATGTTTGAAATATGAGGAGCTAGGAGAGGAGGTAGGCCTGTGAAGCAAGCGCGAAAAACGCGGCTGGCTAGTGTCTTACACGTCCTAGGTCGACTGGAGCCACGCCCGGATGGTGGGTTTGTTACTAATGTACCGCTAGCGGTAGATTAGTTGTAAGTGTTTGGGACGTGATGGTAAGTGTTTGGAGGCCTCTCGGAGGGAGAAGTAAACGTTTGGTAAGTGTTTACGTCCCACCCTGGGGCCCTTGAGCTTCGGGACGGTCATCGCGTCGACCTCGGCCTGCGACCACTTCGGCGTCGCTGGCGACGGCGGCGAGGGCGAGGCGTCGGCGTCGGCCTTCTGGCTCTTGGCCGGCGGCGCCGCCGAGTCCGTCTCGTCTTGGCACGCCTTGTCGTTCCAGGGCTTCTGGGCGTGGGGGGGCAGCTTGTTCCACATCTGGGCGATTAAACTCGTCGCCTCCGGTCCCGTAATCGTCAACGTGGGGCGCTTCGCCTTCATGAAGAGGTGGTAGCCGCCGAGGCGCTTCACGAGCTTGGCGTAGTCCCAGCCGATGCAGTCGCCGTATTTCTTGAGCTGGAACGCCTCGGGCTTCGCCGTCTCGTCGATCGTTTTCAACTGCTCAAATAAATCCTGGCTCGCGCGGCGCGCCGTGGCGTCGTCGAACCAGCTGTCGAAGTTCCACGGCTGCGCCTCGTCGGGGATCTCGGACGCCGCCGGAGCCGAGGCGACGACGGCCGCTGAAGCCCGGGAACTGGCCTGACGCCGCCATCTCCCGCCGCGGCGGATCTGGGCATCAATCTTGAACCGCTCGTGGCAGACGACGGCATGGTCGACTCACCAAAAACGAATACCCAACAAAGAATTTAAACAAAGTCTGTCTAGTGAAAAGGCCCGCTAGGGCTCGTGTCCGGCCTATCTAGGGATATGAAATGGGATATGAATCAGAATCGTCCTCTTCCTCGTCCTGCACTGCGCGCCGGACAGGAGGCGCTTTTGGCGGCTGATCGGGGTGAACTGTTTCTCTCCTTCCCCGCCGTTTGGAGATAAATCTCATGAGACGCCAACCGCCCGATTTCCGCGCTTTGGATTCTCGTTCCACCAAGTGTCGTGAAGTTACGACATATGACCTCTGAAGCATGAATCTTCCTTTGTCGTGCGCCCGGAGTCTCTTCGTCAGCTCCTCCGGAGTCTGTTCGTCGTGCGTGTCGACCTCAGGCTTGAAGAGTTCCACGCTGCCCGTCACACGGGAGATCTCGTAGAACTTGTGCTGCGCGCCGCACTTATCCTCGATCTCTTTTATCTTGATCTGGACCTCCACGAGAATGCTGACGGATGCTGGTGAAGGTTGGAACTCGTAGACAGCGTGGAGGTTGAACGGTACCTTTCCTTTCTCGAGCTTGTTCTTGACCTTCCTAAGCGTGAATTTCCCATTGGGGTTTTTGAGCTCTTCGTAGACCATGTACATCGCATCCTGGTTGGGGCACACGAGCGTGGCGCGAAGCGCGTCGCGCACCGACGCGCTGATGGGCTGCCACCGGCGAACGTCGTCGTTGGCGCCCTCACCTTCGGCTTCTTCGTCCGCAGCGATCTCGTTCACCATCTTCTCGACCATGCGCTTGCTCTTCTTGACGGATTTGCCCTCGTCGCACACCACCTTCACATCACCTACCTCTTCAGCAACCGCGTAGAGCGCCTTTTTGAGCGCAGGGAGGCACATGTACGCAAAGACCCGGAGCATCGGCGGCAGGACCTCTTTGTCCATCATGAGCTTGCCTCTGGCGAGCAGCTTGTGCAATTCCTTGTTCTTGCCGTCCGCCTCCGGGATCTCGCCGTCCTCCGTGAGTGCTCGTTTCACCACGAGCAACGCCGCCTCGGTGATCTGGCCGCCTTCGCCTCGCAGCGCCGCTTCGGTTATCTTGTCGTCCTCGCGTTTTACTACCAGCTGGTTATCACCGCCAGCCCCAAGGGTCGCATCCGTGACCTCGCGGGGATTGCTTCGGAATAGTAGCTTCTGGGACGGCTGCTGCCCGTCCAGTTCCTCCTTGCTCACGTTCCGCCACACGTCCCCGACCGCGGGCTTGACGTCGAACGTGCCGTCGGCATTTACAGAGACGATCCTCCCCTCGCAGCCCTCCCTTTTATCACGTGCTTTCACGGAGACGCGTGCACCCTCGTCCAAAACAAGGTCATTCGGGTATCCGATATCCTTTATTTTTTGGTCGATCTCCTTTACGGTGGGGGTTTCGCGGATTGTCTTCTCTAGTTTGTCGGCTTCCGCCTTCGCTTGCGACCGCAGCCAGGCCCAGCGCGTCGCTCTAATTTCTCGCTTCGTTCCGCCCTCGGATGTCGCGATTTCCTGCAAAATGTCTATTTTCTTTTGGTGTGCGGTTTTCGTTGGTTGGCTCCAGTCGTTTTCTATGTCTTGTTCCTTTTTGCTGATGAATCTATCAAGCTTCTCCTGCTCCTTCTTTTCTAGGTCCGTTCCTTTAGCATTTTCCGCCTGTTTCTTCAGGCCCGCTTCGATCTGGGCGACATGGTCGCGCGCCAGCCAAATTTCCGCTTCTCGCCGCTTGTGCGGTTCCGATACCGGTTCGTTCCAGAATGTCTCGAGCGCGCAGAACTGCGAGCGGAACCGCTCCCACGGATCATCGGAGCCGTCCGACGCTTTAAACTCCTGCTTGAAGTAGCCGTCTATCGCGTCGAAGACGGCGGCCTCGAGCAACTCCTTTCCGCCGGCGGCGTAGAGCGTCTCGAACTCGGTCTTGTCGATCCGGTCCTCTTTGTTTCCGCGCTTGATCTTCCAGCAGAGGACGCGGATCGGAGCCTCGTCGGAGTGGCGCCACATGGCAAGTAGGAATACGATAAGTTGGCCGATTACGAGGACGGTGCTGATCGCTCGAAGCTGTGGGAGTTTTAGCACGCCCTGCGTCACGCAGAGCGCGTAGAAGAACGTCGACGTCACGAAGAACCAGAAGGTTGAGGCTACCATGTTTACCGCCGATGATTTGAACGGCTTGCAGTCGGAGACGAGCAGAGCATAGATAAGAGCTATCCCGAAGGACAACACGATGCGCATTCTTTTAGCCTGAGGCAGGCAGATCAGCAGAAATCCACTCAGCGACGTCCTCACGACCATCGAGAGCGGCTCCGTGAACCACGCAACCTCCTTGTACGGGCCTACGAGGGTCTCCCAAATATCTCCCACGAGGGTCTCCCAAAGCGCGAGCAGCGGTTTTGGACACCTTGCAGGGGTAACATTGTCGGGTTTGGAGTTGCCTGAGTCGTCGGTTGAGTCGTCGTCACCGGAGAGGGCCGTGGTGTTGGTGCAGACGGGGGCGTCGTCTGCGGCGTCTTCTGCTTCGGCTGCTGCTGGCCCGCCGCCGCGCTGCTCGCCTCCAGCTTGACTGTCTCCACGTACCCGACAGTCGGCGTCGGATGCGTCGGCCTTCCTACGGAGCCGCTTTACGAGTCCGTCGACCTGCCTAAGGAGGAAGCTGATGCAGCGTGGCGTGTCGAAGTGGCCGTCGAAGCTTTTCTTAGCAAGCAGCGCGACGAGGAAGAATAGCGGAATCACTACCACGTAAATCAAGCAGCACAAGATGGCGTACGCGCGATACTTCTGGTACTTCTCGTCGGACTCCCTGATCCTGTAGTCGCGGGCGAGGTACAACTCCGTTTCGTGCGCAGACGTCGAAAAACCGTCGTGGGCCCTGCCGTCGAAGTGAAAAAACTCGAAGAGGACCGAACAAATGGGCGCGTGGACCATGACCAAGACCGTGACGACCCCGTGGCCGCTAAAGCACCAGTCCAGGAGGCGGAAGAAGTCGTTAACGACGGGTTTGTCTTTTGCTTCGGATGCGGCTTCGGGATGCGGCGTCTCCGACGGCGGTGCCGACGCTTCCGGCACCGCCGGCGCCGGCGCAGGCGCCTCGCCGGGCCGCTCCTGCATCTCCGCGTGGCGCCCCTTCCTAAGGTGTCTTCTCCCAAGGTTGTAGAGCCAGGCCACCACGACGTACGCAACAGGGAGCAAGGTCGCCGCGAGTAGAGTGTCGTAGTACGACCACCTGATGCAGGGCGTCGGCAGCCAGGCCACCAAGTCCAGCGTCACGAGACCGTAGATGCGCATCACCCACGCAAAGGGGCCGGGATACTTCACGTCCTCGACGCTCGAAAACCTGACCAGTACCGTCCAGGAGTACCAAATAGCCCTGGCGCAGTCACTCCTGAAGAAGTCCCCGAAATGAGTCTGCACCCATCGACGCAGACGACTACTCTTCAGTGCCTGCAGCAACTCCTTAGTGTAACCAGAGCCCCACACACATGACCAGATCAATACCGCAAACACGAACAATACGATGAGGACGAAGAAGAAGAAGGCGACCATGAGGAACGTGCTCGGCCGCTGGTCGCACCTTTGGCAGGTCCGCAGCACGGGCTCCATGTAGTAGCCCCGGTCGCACAAATGACAGAGCGGCCCGTGGTGGTGGTTCGCGCACAGGTCGTCGCCGCTGCCGGCGCCGCCGACGCAGCCGTCGTTGCGCTTGCAGCGGTAGATTTCCGGCGTGTCCATCGAGAAGCGATAGAAGCCCTCGTCCACGATCCACTGGCTCCCGAGCGTCGAGTTGCGCGCGCACGTCGCCGACCAGGGACAGTCGAGGCAACTCTGGCCGTCGTAATAGTAGTCGGCCTCGCAGATGTCGCAAACCGCCGCGCCGGGGGGGCTCGTGCGCCCCGCGCCGAATTGCCGGCAGCTGCTGCATGCGGTGGCACTCGAGGCAAATCTCCCCGCCGCGCACTGTTCGCATTCGCTCCGACCCGACTCGGACTGAATCCGCCCGGGCGCGCAGTCGACGCAGGTCGACGCGCCTGCGGCCGCGCTGTACGTGCCCGCGTCGCACCGGTCGCACGAAGCTTGCCCAGAGACCGAAGCGACCCGGCCGGGCTCGCAACGCTCGCACTCCAGCTGACCGGACGCGGATTGATGCCATCCGGGCGGACACGCCGTACAACTCGTTGCGCCGTCCGTCGCGCTGAACGTGCCGGCGTCGCAGGGGTTGCAATTAATTTGGTCCGCCGTGTAGGAGCCGGCCAGGCAGGTGAGGCAGTAAATTCCCAGGGGACTGTACGTTCCTTCGCCGCACGGGACGCAAACAATATCGGCGTCCACCACGAACTGGCCACCTTGACGTACGAGGCGCCGCCATCGGTCGTGCGGAAGACGTAGACTGCTCCGCCAGGGTAATAATGCATTGCACCGACCACGATGGTGTTGCCGTCGATCGCCACGGAGAAGCCGAAGTAGTCGCCCGACGCGGCGTCGTCGGCCGTCAGCTTGGCCACCTGGCTGTACGTGGCGCCGCCGTCGGTCGTGCGGAGCACGTAGGCCGCGCCAGTGCCCTCGGTTCCGACCACGACGGTGCCACCGTCGATGGCCACGGATCTGCCGAAGTTGTCGCCCGCAGCGGCGTCGGCGGCCGTCAACTTTGCCGTCTCCGCGTAGTCGGTCGGCGCGGGGAGCGCGAAGACGTAGGCCGAGCCCGAGTCGGAGCCGCCGTCGTCGTCGTGGGTGGCTCCGACCACGACGGTGCTGCCGTCGATGGCCAGGGAGTAGCCGAGGTAGTCGCCCGGCGCGCCCACCGCGGCGTCGGAGGGCGTCAGCTTGGCCATCTGAACGTACGTGGCGCCGCCATCGCTCGTGCTGAAGACGTAGACTGCGCCCGAGCCACTAAAAAAATTTTGGGTTGCACCAACCACGATGGTGCCGCCAGCGATCGCCACGGAGCGGCCGAACTGGTCATCTCCTGCAGCGTCGCTGGCCGTCAGCTTTGCCACCTGGTCGTACGTGGCGCCGCCATCGCTCGTGCGGAAGACGTAGGCTGCGCCCACGTAACTGAGTGTGGCGGTGTGCTTCATGTAGGCCCCGACCACGATGGTGCCGCTGTCGATCGCCACGGACCAGCCGAACTCGGCGTCATAAGAGGCGTCGGAGGCCGTCAGCTTGGCGACCTGTGGGTACGTGACGCCGCCGTCGGTCGTGCGGAAGACGTAGACTGAGCCCGAGGTGCTGGCGCTGTCGTCGTCATAAGGGGAACCGACCACGATGGTGCCGCCGTCGATGGCCACGGAGCTGCCGAACTCGTCGTCCGCCGCGGCGTCGCTGGCTGTCAGCTTCGCTACCTGGGCATACGTGGCGCCGCCGTCGGTCGTTCGGAAGACGTAGGCCGAGCCCTCGTTAAGGCTGCCGCCGTAGTCTTTGGAGGCACCGACCACGACGGTGTCCCCGGCGATGGCCACGGAGATGCCGAAGAAGTCGGTCGCCGTGGCGTCGGCGGCCGTTAGCTTGGCCACCTGGTCGTACGTGGCGCCGCCATCGGTCGTGCGGAAGACGTAGACAGAGCCTGAGTTGAAGCCGCCGTCGTCGTCCAAACAGGCTCCAACTACGACGGTGGCGCCGTCGATCGCCACGGATCTGCCGAACTGGTCGTGTACCGCGGCGTCAGAGGCCGTCAGCTTGGCCACCTGGCCGTACGTGGCGCCGCCGTCGGTCGTGCGGAATACGTAGACAACACCTGGGCTGTCGACGGCGGTGTGAGTTTGGTAGGCCCCGACCACGACGGTATCGCCGTCGATCGCCACGGAGATGCCAAAATGGTTGCCCCCCGCGGCGTCGCTGGCCACGAGCTTCGCGAGCTGCGCGTAGTCGCCACTCAGCCGCCTCCGCGCAACCAGCGCACGCGAGGTCGGCGCCGGAAGCCGGCGGTCCTTCAGAACGAGCGCGCTGCTCGCGTTCGCAGCGGGTCCGCGCAGCCGCGCGCGCGCGCGGGCGTCCGGCGCGGCGCCGTAAGACGCCGCCGCCAGTAGGAGGCAGCCCCGCAGGTGCAGGGGCCGCCCCATGCCGGCGGTCCTTGGGCAGCCCGCTGCTGGCGACGCTTGCGAAAAGCTGCTCCGCGTCTACTGCTCTGCTCCGGTGGGGGTGCAGCAGCTCACTTGTTGTGGGCGGTGGGCACCTCCATTTGCCATCACTTGGTCATCGTTGAGTCTGGCAGGACTTTTGCTCCGCCGCCGACGACCAGTCCGTGGGGGCTTTGGAGGCATCCTACGGGGACCCACGAGAAACGCGGATAAAACCCGAACCCCCATGATCACATCATGAGCTCGACTTTGGGCGTAAAACTGCGGCCACGCAAGCAGTGCAGGTCGGGCTGCCATGGCTAAGGTGCGACGAGTTGAAGCTGACATTACCACAGTTTCCCAGAAGCTCAGCGAGTTGCCCACTTGGCTTTGGCTCCTGACGCGCGCGTGTTTGGCACGTCGGATGGATTATTTGGCAGGGCTCATGTACCCTGACGAATCGGCGCCGGCTCTAAAAGCGGGGATCTTGAACTCAAGTTGAAGTTTCACTAATGTACCGCATGCGGTACATTAGTTGTTAAACCGCCGTCCAGAGAGCCGCAAGATTGCTACAACTACTACATGGCGGATACGACTAAATATTACTTCCGCCCCCACGCGCTATCCTCCGACTCGTCGTCGGAAGGCCAAGAATCCTTCCGCTGTTCCACAGCCGACTCGATGTCGGAGTCATCGGAACCCTGGGACATGTCGTCAGCGGAAGCCCGCGCCGCGCCGGCCGTCGGCGACGGCCACCCCGCGCTGCTGTCCGAGTCGGTCTCGATGGCCGCCCGCCGTGCCGCGACGGCGGCGTCGAGCGGCGACAGCTTCGGCGGCGCGGGCGCGGGCGCGGGCGCCTCGTCGTCCCAGTCGTCAATGGTGTGGATCTCGCCCGACGTCTGCGCGACGGGCGCCGTCGACGACGACGCCTCGCGCGAGGGCGCGCCCCAGTCGTCGCCGCTGTCCGAGTCGTCGTCATCATTACCACCGGTCGGCGCCGTGATACCCACGACGCCCTCGGCCGTGTCGTCCTGGCCGTAGCCACCTGAAACGGGTTTGGCGTCGGGCCAGGCGTCGCCGCTGTCGTCGTCGCTGCCGTCGTCGGAGCGGATCGTGTCGAGGCGCCGCGGTGGCGCTTTCGATGGCATTGCGGGCGTCGCCGCGGGCTCCGGCCAGCCCTCGCTGCTGTCGTCCGAGTCGCTCGGCGGCGCGGGGGGCGCGTCCTTCGTCGCTTGTGGTGGCGGTGGTGGTTCGTCGACGTCGAAGGAGTACGCGGGCCCGCGGCCGCCGTCGTCCGACGCCGTCGGCGGCGCGGGCCAGCCCTCTTCGTCATCATCGTCCGACGGCGCAGGCCTTCTGGGCGACGCCCGCGCGGCGTCGAGGGGCGTCGCCCGTCTTTGTGGAGGCGGCTCGGCCTCGTCGGAGGACGAGCTGTCTTTCACCGGCGACTTTGCCGACCGCTCGACCAGCTCCTCGTGGAGCCCTTCCAGCTCCGCGAGGTGCTGCTCCGCCTCCAATAACTCGTCATCATCAACATCCTCGTGGCCGTCGAGGGCCTCCAATGTATTGGCGATGGACGCCTCGAGCGCCTGTAACCGGTCGTCGTGGGGCGGCTCTTTTTCAGCATGTTCGAGGACGGCCGCCGCGTGCTCCGCGACGGCGCGCTCCTTCTGCAGCCGTCGCTCCAGCTTCTGGACCTTCTTTTGCAAATCGCGCGCGGCGCGCGAATCCGGCGACTGCGGCGGCTTCGCCCGCTCCTTGTCTAGTTCGGACCGCACCTCTTGCAGTTGCGTCGACAACTCCCGTTCTCGCTCCGAAATCTGCTTCCGGCCCTGCAGCCGCAGCTCGTCGATGGAATGGGCGAGCTCCGCGTGTCTCAATGACGTGTCCACAAGCTGTGCCTCGGCCTCGGCGAGCCTCGCCTGGTGCGACGCGCTTTGAGCCGCATACGCCTCCTTCTCTCTGAGGACGTCGTCGTGTGCTTTCCTCGTCTGCGTCAGCTCCTCCTCGAGCATCTGATATTGTTTGGAACTTTGATCCATGAATAACCGTTCGTCGTCTTTTGATGATGACAGTAGCCGCTGCAATTCCGCCTCGCGCTGCGCGGCCTTCTTGTCGTGCTTCTTCAATGCATCCTCGAGGCGTATCTTCTCAGAATCGCGCTGCGTGAGCTCCGCTTGTAAACGAGCCGCCTCGACCTGGAGCCGCGCGGCCTCGATGCGCGCCTGCTTCGCCTCCTCGCGCGTCTCGTCCAAGACCTTCGACGAGGCGGCCTCTAACTTCAGTGGAGACCGCCGCGGCGCATCCAATGCGACCTGCTGGAGGCGCTTCGGTGAGTTTGGGGCCTTGCCCCGCGGCGACCACGGCGGTCTCGACGGGGACGAGGGAGCGTCGCCAACAGCGGCGTAGCCCGCCTTGTACGCCTCTTTAAGATGGGAGGCCGTGCCCGTCAGCAGGGCATCCTCATCATCATCCCACGTCGCCTCGATGGCTTTCGGAGAGGCTAATCTCAAGGAAGAATGCATCGACGGCGGCCGCCGTCGCGGCGCGCGGCGCTTCGGCGGCGGCCTTAAAGGTCGGCCCGAGGCCAGGACCTCCCTGGCTCTATGTGCATTAGTCCCATATGTCACCGCGCCGCCTCGTTCGACGCCGCGGTGGACGCCGCACCTTTTGGCGGCGTACGACTCCAGGAGCGTGCCGATGTCACCCACCGACGGCACTGGTCGTATACCCAAACCCATGAGGTAGCGGCGGTACTCGGCTCGCGTCCAGCTCGTCCCCAGAGGCATGGGCGCGCAGACCAACAAGCGGAAGGCGCGGCCGTCCGGCGCCGCCATGGCTGCTGCTCGAACCGATGCGGCTGCCCGACGGCGTCCGCTCCGACCGGCGGCGCTTCGAAACTATTGCTTGAATCGATTGCTTGAAATCGATGTGACCGAGGCTGCCCGATGGGCGTCGCGCTGCGGATTCTAAGCTCACAAACCGCTCAGGATGCTAGTGTCTTACAAGCCGCTAGCTGCGGATTTCCTGGGGGAGTCGCGCTCCGACAACGCGGGTTTCCGACGTCTCTCTCGGCGTGACATATATATAGTTGGTATCATCTTTATACTCCCGCGCGCGACGCCTATTTAGAGCCCGAGCTTCTCGACGAGGCGCGCCTTCAGGACGGCCTTGAGCCCGGAGGTCTCGCATCCGAGCTCCGTGAGCGCGGCCTTGAGCCTCGGGACGGTCATCGCGTTGACCTCAGCCTGGGACCACTTCGGCGTCGCTGGCGATGCCTCCGGCGCCGCCGTCGGCGAGGGCGAGGCGTCGGCGGCGCCTTTCTGGCTCTTGGCCGGCGGCGGCGCCGAGTCCGCCTCGTCTTGACACGCCTTATCGTTCCAGGTCTTCTGGGCCGCCTCGTCCAGCCCCTTCCACATCTGGGCGAGGGCTCTCGTCGCTTCTAGTCCCGTCACCGCCAACGTACTAACTTTAATCAGGATATCAGCGCGTGGAATACCTCTTCAGTGACCACCATGGAGGGCATGTTCGAATGCTGCACTCGATTCAATCAGAATATCGGTGCCTGGGACGTCTCATCGGTTACGAATATGAGATCGATGTTTTGGGATGCTGAGCGCTATACAGGTGCAGGTATTGGCGCGTGGGACGTTTCTTCGGTGACAGATACGTGGGGAATGTTCAATGGTGCTGTTGTCTTCAATGGTGACATCGGCGCCTGGGATCTGTCGTCGGCCGAGATTACGTCTGCCATGTTCTCAGGCGCGAGTTCTTTCTCTCGAGACCTCCGCGGCTGGAACGTCGCGCCAGCGCAGGCGTATGAAATGTTCGAGGACTGTGGTTCCTTCGATTTGAGGAACCTGCCTCCGGCTCTCGTCGGACGGCAGCACGAGATCTTGGAGGAGGAGTTCAACGGCCGAGAGTCGGACACCGAGCCGGAGTCGGAGGACGAGTGGGACTCGGACTCTGACGCGTAAGATTTTCTGTTTTCCATCGAAGCCATCGCCGCGCGCCCCGCAAACCAGAATTATATGTACAACAAGTATTATAGATACGGCGCCGACGCGGGCGGCGCGGAAGGAGGCGAGTCGTCCTCCGAGTCCGGCAGCGCCATGGCCCAGAAAGCGTGCGTGCCTTTTCTCTTCAGTAGTCTCATGGACCCCCGCACGACTCTGACGACGTCCGGTACTTCTCTGATAGCCTCAAATAATCGATCCAGGTGGTCCCGGTCGTCGACATGAACGGTATATTGAAAAGCAGCTTGCCCACCGGGAGCGCGCGTCTCCGACATCACGTCGACGATGTTGACCATGGAGACCGCTTGCGAGACATCTAAGAGCATCCGCGTGCGGTCGCGCCCGAACACGACTAGTGAAGAATCATAGCCAAGGACTTCACCGGTAAAAGCGTCCTTGACTTTCGAGGAAGGACCTAAGGCCTGCCTCACGGCGTCGTAATCATCATCATTCATCGCTAGGGCCGCGCCGTCGACGAAGCGCGCCCCAGGTCGCTCTAGTTCCCTCCTCAAAACTTCGCAGTCGCAGTTGGCCCTATGTACGGTACCTCGCGTCGAGTGCTGGGCCGCCACCCCATGCACGGCATCACCCGGCAACGGCCGACAGACGCTACAAAGCTGCCAGGGCTCCCGCTCCTGTAAGGGCAGTTCTTCCTGGGCGGCAAAAGAAATAATATCGCCGTTCCGCAGGACGTAGGACGACGCCTCGGAGACCTCATTGACCAAGGCGCCGCCCTGCACGTCGATGCCCCAGTCGCCGCCCTGGATGACATGTGCCACCGCATCATTTAATGTTGCGCCCTTCGCGAGATTGAGAATCCTCCCTTGGGGCGCGAAGACAAAGACCCTACTGCCCAATAGCTCGTTACGTACAAGCTCCATAAATACCGAAGCCGAATCGACTTGGGCCTCCCATTCCCCAATAATCTGCAGCCAGGGTAGGGACGCGGTCTCGTCCTTATAAGACCAATGTGCTGCGGCGCCGAGCTCCGCGACGCGGTGCATGTCGTCGGTCCTTATTTGTACTTCTAGAGGCTGGGAACCAACTAACACTGTGGTATGTAAGGATCTATAACCATTGGGTTTTGGCGAACTAATATAATCTTTGAGCGTGCGAGGTAGGGGCGTCCACCGGCCATGCACCTTCCCTAGGACGTGATAACATAAAGCCGTGTCGTCTTCTACCGACTCTGTGGTGTCATCGGCCTCCAGAATGACGCGCAACGCCACGAGGTCGTCGACGCGCTCCAAGCCGCACTGCTGCCTTCTCATCTTCTTCCACGTACTATACGCTGATTTTGTTCTCCCTTCGACCCTAATTCTTCGAGCTCGACCCCTCACAAGCTCGTCCCCGTACAGCATCTCCTCGAGTTGCTGCCGACAAGACTCGAGAGCGGCTTCGCACCTCTTCCTACGACCTTTGATAGCCGTATCCAGCGCCAGGTACTCGCCAGGGTATAAATGCCGGAAGGCTGCGTCTTCCAATTCGGTCTTGTACGTCCAGATACCTAACCGATGCGCTAACGGCGCGAAGATCTCGAGCGTCTCGCGCGCGATCCTCGTCCGCTTCTTCGGCGGCATGAACTCCAGGGTGCGCATGTTGTGCAACCTATCAGCAAGCTTGACGACCACAACCCTCCAGTCGCCGGCCATGGCCACGAACCTGCGCGGATATCAAGCTTTTACGGCGCGTTACGCCATCGACGCGACGCTTGCTCGACGGCGTGCACCCGACGCACTGGTTTGATTTCCACACGCTGCCACGCACATGCTCCGCATGTTCTCGACCTGCTCCCGTTCGGCGTCCCAGTCCGGCGTATTTAACTCCCGGGCCATCTTCGGGAGCTTCGAGACCTTCGTCTCGCCCTCGACGATGCCTCGCACGTCGCGCCCGAACATCGCCTCCACTTCTTGAAAGGTCATGTCCGTGTCTTCGACCGTGTCGTGCAATAATCCACTAACAACAGCGTCGCGGTCCATCCTCGTTTCTGCGAGGATGGATGCTACTGCAACAGGGTGAGTGACGAACGGCTGCCCGGAGCGCCGCGTCTGGCCGCGATGCGCCAAGAAGGCGACCTCGAGAGCGTACCTTACTGCTTGCCGCGCCGACGGCCGCAGATAAGTGGTAGCTTTCTGCAGCTGCTCCGCATAGGTCAACATCTCGAGCGCGTCTTCGGGCCGCGCGGTCTCGAGTCGTTCGAACAACGACGGGGCGTGCTCCCGGATTTCCGCAGCATAGGCGAAGGCCTCCTCCACGTTCTCGAGGTCGACCTTCGGTACGACGGCCTGGAACCTCGCGTGGGGGCGCCGCGAAGGAGGGCTCAGCCAGGCGCTGGCCGGGGCCGCGGCCAGGAGCCAGAGCAGCCGCATGCGGGTTGATCTTCTTCCCATGATCACTTCTAAGCAATTCTGATCATCTCCGTAGGCGCTTTATCTCCCGATCCCGTGTTGCTCGCGTAAGCAGGAGCTAGCGAAATATCGTGCTATAGACACACTAGACCGGAGAGGCACCAAAGAGCAAGCGCCCAAACACCGTCGCTGTGCGTCGCCAGGGCCCGTTATCGCGTATCCGCTCTCCTTCTTGAAGCACCTGCAGCGGGCTGCAACGCCGCCGCTCGTCGCTACAGCCTAGGCACTCAGCACTCCCTCGCCGCCGCTGTGTCAACTCAGAGCAGCGAGCGCGACGCAGTCAACCAGCCGCCGCCGCCGCATCAATAGCCGCGCGCAGCCGTAGCAAAGATGCCGAGGCCACACCTCCTCCTCGCGCTCGCCATGACATCGGCCTTCGCGCCGGCGCCGCGCACGAAACAACGCCTGGTGGACCGCCAGATGAGGTGGCCCTGGCAAAAGAAACAACAAGCGGAAGAAGGGGAAGGCGGCGACGACATCACGAACTCGCCCGTCTTCCTCCAGAAGAAGGTCGGGGTCCTCCAGAACGAGCTCGTACAACTTGATAAGGACATCGCGGCCGCCGAGGCCAAGAAACAGGAGAACTGGGACGAGTGGGGCTCGCAGATCGAGAATATGAGGAATGAGTTCGCCGCCGTGAAGAAGCGGACGCAGGAAGCTCGTACTAGAGCAGAAGCTGTGGAAAGAGCGGGTGTGCTGGATCAGCTCCTAGGCCCGATCGACAACTTCGACCGGGCCATTGTGGCGCAAAAAACTAGAGCTGATGCGAGCGAGGGCGTCCAGAAGGTCGTGGAGCGGTACACGGGTCCCGTGGCTGCTGCTTTTGACGAGGCCTTCAAGGAACTCGGCGCGGAGAAGATCGACGAAGTAGGTGTCCCGTTCGACCCCACGATCCACGAGGCGGCCATGACGGACTTCGATGAAAATGCCGAGCCGGACACCGTCATCAAGGTGTTCCAGTACGGCGTCAAGGTGGGAGACCGGCTCATCCGGCCGGCGACGGTCGTCGTGAGCATGTAGTCCCTAAGATAGTTAGATTTCAAACTTCGCGTCGATGGCGTGTTGGTGGGTAGAAGCGTGCCCAAACACGCCGTCGCCGCGGCGGCGGTACCTAGTACACTCATATGTTACTGCCGCGCCGCCGGCGTTTAGATAAGAAAGCTACTCGAGCACGGTCACGACGCAGTTCGCGTGGCCCTCGCCACTCGCGCGGGCAGCCCGAACTTCGTCCATGGCCCGCAGGTGCATTTGGGCACGCTCGGACGCGTAGTCCCGCCGGAACTTGCGCGCCGGTACTTGTATGGCCGTCGCGCGGGGCACAAAAGATAATGAAGAAGCGGACGCCCGCCACACGAGCGAGTAGCTCCTCACCACGTTGAACACGGCCCGCGGGCCCACGCGCAGCGTCAGAGCGGGATCATTGCCGTCTGATCCTTCAAAAGCAGCGAGCCACAGCTCCGCCGTTGTCGCGTGTTGGAGCGTCGCGTCGTGGGCTTCTATGGACGCGCGTCTTTTCAAAGTGCCGCCGCTCGTTCCCGCATACAAGTTCAAACGCCGTCCGGTCGCGTTGCGGATACAAACCGCGCACGCCCGTGATACTTCGTCCGGCGGCGCTTGTAACGCCTTTCCCAAGTTGTCCGGCGCCCGGACCGGCCTCGCGGGCGGCACGCGCGCCGCGACGACGTCATTTGTGCCCGTGAGGAACGTTGCGGTAGGGTTCTCAGGTTCCTCTTCGAACAGCAGCTCGACGTCCTCGCCGTTGTCCCTAGCTTCAAAGTAGGCGTCCTGGAACTCATCCAAATCCTCGAAGCCTATCAATCTCAACCCCGCGCGCATCCATTCATATGAAGCTGCTTGTGACTTTGTATGTACTTTATGTACTACGATAGAACCGTCCTTCTTGCCCTCGAGCTCGAGGCCCATCGGACTTGAGGTAGAGAAGCGCGCGCGCGGCTCCTCCTTCTTCGGGGGTGGCGACGGCGGCCTATCGTACTCCGAGTCCGAGTCCGAGTCCCCGTACACCGAAGAAGCCGTCGTTAAAGCAACGGTAAAATCCCCCGGTGCATCTGACTCGTCGTCCATCTGCCCAGAGCGCAGCTTGACGCGCTTGCGGGAACGCGGTTGTAAGTATAACACTTTCAGTGCTTGGTCGTTGTCGTCTCTGCTTAGCCACAGCTCCGCTTCCTCAGTAGAATCATTTGCTATAACTAGTACCTCGTCCACAGCAGACTCAAAACCTTGGTAGGGCTTCGTGAACGTCTTCTTCTCGTCGATTACCACGCGCGGCGTCGGCGCCTCGCCGACGTTGTGTGGGGCTATGATGCCGTCCAAGTCCACATCTCTTAAATTCTTCGACGGGACGCGGAGCGGGATCTTGCGAGACGGTTTGCTGATCACGGGCTTGGTCGGTGTTGGGTGTCGAGCTACGGCTGCGTCGGGCTCCCATTTGGTCGGCGACAGGTCCAAGCGGTCGAAGCGCGGCAGGCCGTTGTCCAGGCTCGACATCGTTCGAGGGGGCTGCCCTGGTGCGTCGTCGCAAGAGGTGCGCGGCGGCGCCGAGGCGACTGCTGCTTTTGTTGGAGGTGGCCTCGCGGTCGTCGCGTCGAGCCGTGCCTCGCTCTATGGGCCTGCACGGCGCGGGGCAGCCCTTTGGCCGGCGCTGGCTGGGCTCCGTTTTGCAGGCTTTTGCAATTAATTTTAATTGCACCCGATGTGCGCAGGCGTCGTAGGCGCCTCCTCTGGGGCCTGAGGGGTCGCGCCGCGACCTGTGGAATGTGGTTGCTAGCGGCTGCAAGGCACTAGGAAGCGCCCAGCCAGCTGATGCGAGTTGCTGCGCAGCAGTGCTCACGCGTTGCGCATCAGGACCTCGGCAGTGCACAGCATTAGTGCGCTGCAAACGTGCGGCATCGATAGCCTCGCTGCTGTGCTGCTGGAGCTGCCTGTGAGAGCTGCACCTGCTCAGCTCAGCGCTGCGCGGACCGCTGCCGCGACGCGTCATAATTCGCAGCCGCATACGCGTCGGAACGGCTGCGCGCGTAGCTGCACGCCATCGCCGCGCCGCGCGCCACACGCCCGCGATGGGACTCGTCCACGAGCGCCTCCTCAACGCCACCTACTGGAAAGAAATCGTGGGAGACGCGCCGGAGGAGGGCGTCGACCCGCTCGTGCTCAAGCTGTTCGCGGGCGTCATGCTCCTCTGGGTCTTGTTTGGACCTTGCTTGACCTACGCCGTGGAGCTGAGCGGTAGGAGGCGGAAGCGACTAAAGCAGGACTAGTATTACGCATACCCCACCCGCACGCCATCGCCGCGACCGCGTCGACGGCGCGGAGAGGATACGACGTCGAAAAAAGAGGGAAACACAGTTAGAGAGAAACTACCAGTCGCCGTACCGGTAGTCGTCGTAGCTCCCCGGCGCGTGGAAGAGCCAGAACGACGGGAAGACGCGCTCGCCCTCGAGCGTCTCGAGGTGCTCGACGAGCTCCATCGTCGAGATTTTAGAGGAGGCGTGCTCGGCCAGCTTCCCGACGATCTCGTCGCGATGCGAGTTCAACTTCGCGTGCCACTTCATCTCCGAGATATAATGTTCCACGTTATGAATCTGCATGTAGTCGTACTCGTCGTCCTCGGGCTCCTCGGACGGCTCGAACTGATGGCAGCGGTGCTTCTTGAGCTGCGGTTCTAGGCTCTTCAGCTTCTTCTCCGCTTCCCGCCAGCTTAACCGGGGAGCCGTTTCATTACTACTGACAGCATCCCAAGCACCAGGATAGCCGAGCGCGTCGCCCAATTTTGTTAACTCCTCGAACAGCGGGTCCGCCTCCGTCAGCGTCGCCCGCGGTTGCAGGCCATCTTCTTTCGCCGCCGTATCATTGAAATGGTGCGCAAAACTCTCGGCGAAGTGCTCGACGACCTCATTCCGCCACTGCTCGTCGCGCTTCCGCGCCGCCTCTTCGTCGTAGTGGTCGTCGGACCAATTCGGCGTATAATCATCAGTGTGCTCCTGGAAGCCGTCTCCATCAATATCGCCCGGTTGCTGGTGCTTCGCCTTGAGAAAAGCATCTCGCTCGACCTTGTCCTTTCGTAACTCCTCGAGGACCTCCTGGTGGAGCGCGTCGTGCCTCTGCTTCGCCTGGGCACCTGAAGACATCATCGGTTGGAGGATTCTCGCATCAATAACAGTTCTGAGTTCCTCGAACAACGCATCCACGGCGTCCTCCAAGTAGGGCTTCACGGCATCTCTAGCTTGGAACGTGACCGCCGCGTCGCCGATGGCCGCGGCATCTAGAGCTCTCGTGACATTTTTTCTATGTAACTTCTCCAATTCTCTGAGTCGCGAACGCAACCGAAGGGCGATCTCCGTCTCCTTCATCTCCTGCTCGAGGTGCTGCTCGAGCTCCTGGCCGATGGACGTGAATCTACTATGGGCCGTGTGTTGCGCGGCTCGCGCGCGCGCTCGTTTCGCCGCGAGCATGGGGGCTATGCGTCTGAGAGCTGCGTCGCTCTGCCACACGAATAGACCGGCGGCGAGTAACACTAAGAAGATGCATGACAGATATTTACAGCACGTGTTCCGCTGGACGACCAACGCGGGCTCTTTCGAGTGCTCGTCCTTGGTTCTTCTAAAGCCGGCGGCGCCCTCCAAGTCCATGGCGGTCTGGGGGATCATTGTTATCTCGCGTCTTGTTCGGTCGCGCGGTGTTGATCGCTTCCGCGGCAGCGGCGTATTATTGCTGCTGCTTGTGAGCGGCGGTGAGCGCGCGGTTTTTTGCTTTGCGGCGCGCGCGGCGGGACACGCGGCACTTTCTCCTGAGGCTGGGGCTGTGGGTCACGGCTGATCCGCGGCCTCTGTGGTAACAAGCGCGCGCAGCTGCGCAGTCGTTCGCTAGAGGAGAGTTGCGCAACGACAGCTGCGCAACCTATTATAAGCTGGCGTGCAGGACGGCGGCGGCGACTTGGCTCGAGCTCTCTGTTTTTTTTGCGCCTAGCTCGGTCCACCAGCGCTCCGGTGGAGGATCGGAAGCGGTCGAGAGGCGTCCGCTTGACCGATTCACCGAAGATGGGTCCCGGAGCTTCCTGCTAGTGTCTTACAGGACGCTAAGCCAGTCTCCGCAGGCTTGCCGAAAAAAACGAGCTATTCGCAGCCGCTGAATCGTCAATCAGCCACACCGATCGCCATCTGAAGCCAGCAGCCGAGCGAAAGGAGCTGCCGAAGCGCGACGCGCCGAAACGTTTTGGCCGCAGAGCACTGTGCCATAACACTGTGAGAGCCCACAACAACAAAAACATGTCCAATTCCGTCTCCAACCGCCACTTAGCCCCCGAGATTTATGCAGCCTCGCGGCGCATGAAGGGCAAGTCCACAGAAACGGTAGTAGGCGACCTCACTACAAAAACGTTCCACGACCGGCAGCAACAACTCAACCCCCACTCCGTCGTCGGCGCGAACCTCAAGAAGGAGGAGGACGCTTCTTTACACGGAAGGACCGCGCCCGTCCGCGGCAATCTGTACGGAGACATGACGGACTCGCCCCTCTACCCGCGCGAGCGCCCCGTGAACACGAGCGGGCACTCGGCGACGCCGCAGATCCAGTGGCAATGTGCGCAGGACGCCCAGGGCCGCACGTACTACTACTCGTCGACGGGGCAGACTTCGTGGACGAAGCCGCCCGGTTTTGTGGACCAACCGTCACCGTGGGCGCCCCTCCAGGACTCGACGGGGCGGACCTACTACTACAACGCGGCGACGGGGCAGACGAGCTGGCAGCCGCCGCCCCAACAACAGTACTACGCGCCCCGGTGACCACGGCCCATTCGGCACCTCTCCTTTCTCCTTTATTGTTGGCGTCGGCCGGGTGGCTAGGCGGCCTAGCTCTAAGCAAAGCACTTGTAGTAAGTACACACATACATTAAACTTCTCGCTCGGCGCCGTCCGCAGAGGCGACAGCACTCTTCTCACAGCAGCTCGAGCGAGTTGCACACACGGCCACGCCATCGCCGCGACAAGGCGGCACTCACAGCAGCTCGAGCGAGTCGCACACCCGCTCGAAGATCGCGCGGTCGCCCGGGTACGCCAACGCGTATTCGGAAGCAGGAAACTCGGACAGGTGGAACGCGACGAGCTTTGACGCTCCCGCGAGGTCCTCGGGCGAGGGGTGCCTCGGCGATGGGTTCAGGTTTTTCAGAGGGGCTACTGAGGCCGCCCTCAGGTTTTTAATAGCGAAGGCCTCCCAGTCGCTCTGCAGCCGATCGTAGCACAATCCGACAATGCGCTTGGGCTGGGCCAGGAACTTCGTGCGGTTGATCCAGCGCTGGATGGGTAAGAAAGGATTCGTTTCCACCGTGTCTTCTCGCGTGAAGTTCAGGCACGTCGTCGAAAGAGCGAATGGTGCCTTGACAAAAGCTTCGTCGACGGACGCATGTGCTCTTAGATTATCGTAGCACAGTCCCGTATTTGTTGTTATTCTCGATGCTCTATACCCGTCGCCGTCGCGCCAGTACCGCGCCGCCGAGGTCAGCCTTTGTAATGGATCTCGGGCCACAAAGACGACCCTGACGAATCGAGGGAGCGAGTACATCGTCACCGACATCACCTGCAAGCGGGGAGGAAACACCTCCGGCGCGTTGGAGTGGGCCAGCGCGTGGGCCATCGTCGTGCCCGCGCTCTTGGCGACGTGCACGAAGTGCCACCGGTTGTTGTCGCACGACTTCTGTCGCATCAATAGGTCGTCCCTCAGCAGTCCAGCGAGGCACTTCTGCCCCGCTTCGAGAGCCGTCTCGCCGCATTGCGACACGAACAACGCATGCGGTAAAACCGCGGCGAAGGCGTCGGCCAAGGCGTCCCGCCGTGCGTCGGACGCCTCGACCCCAAATTGCACCTTCCAGGGGGGATTCCCCTCCTTGCCCACGGGGATCTCGTAGGGGCACCGCGACGCCGCGAAGGACCGCGCGTCGACCATCAAATCCCAGTTCGCCGGATGACTATAAGTTCTACAGGATCGCGTCGCGGCGACGCCGGCCTCGGCTATGTGCTGGACGTCGGCACCGGGAAACGTGACTGAAGCCCACTCGGCGATGGCGTCCCGCGCTAGATCATCATTTGCATCGGGGTCCACGCTGATCGGATGCGCGACGCCGTCGTGCGTGATTTCCGCAAGACAAGGTTTTCTTTCTGGGTTGTCGTAGCGCTGCTCGGCTAGCACGGTGGCTAGCAGAAAGGCTGCCCGGGGCCACATGGGTGCTGTTTTCGAGAGATGCTGCCCTGGCGGCGCTGTTTTGGGCAGCTTTCGCATGGGCAGCGTCCATCCTAGTGTGTCTCTGAACGCTAGCCCGCAGATTTTGCGCTCTTTTTGCTCTGAGCTCTTGCTACGCCCGCTCTCAAAAGCTGGGGTTGCAAGATTTGTAAACAATGCTCCAAAGGACTATCGTAAGCCTCGTCGTATGCAGCGCTTCGGCTCTCAACGTCCGTAGTAGCAAGCTTGCCCCAGAGCTGCCTCCAGCAGCACTGTCTCGTCGTGCCTGGGGCGACGCGGCCGCGTGCGGAGCCGCGGCCGCATGGGTCGTCGCCGCGCCAGCCGCCCAAGCCTTGGTGACGAACCCGATCTGTGCCTCCGGCGTCGGCGACGGCTGTGCGGAGCTCGCCGCGGGGGAGTCGCCGCTCATCGCCGAGCTGCAGGCGCGGAGCGCCGAGAAGCGCGAGCAGCGCCGGAAAGAATCACTTGAAAGATACTCGGTGAACAATTTCAACGACTTCTTCGCCGTCGACAACAAATCGTTGGTAAGGCACGCGGACGGAACTTTCGAAGCCTTGCCGAAGGACGTCATCGCCGAGGGCCTGAAGAGCGGGCGCATCAAGTACGGCGCGCGGAGTGCGGGCATCGCGGACTTCAGTACGAGTCGCGCGCCGTTCGAGTTCAACGAGTCGTCTCCTGCGAGTCCTCCTAGTAGCAGTAATGAAAATTTGCAATAGCAACCCTTCCTGCGACGGACGCTAGCGTTTCGCGCTAGGAAAGCTCTCCATCCAGGCGGAGCTGAGCAGTGCGCGCTCGCCTTGCGCGAAGTTGTGGAGGAGCGGGCAGCCAGTTTGCGTACGGTATCTGCGCCAGCGTTGCTCGGTCGTCCGATCGGCAGCGATTACAGATCGGCAGCAAGATTACAGATCGGCAGCATGGGTTTGAACTGGATCAGGGAACGCCGCCGAAGCAGCGACAAAGAGGTCGTACAGCGCAAGAAGGTCGTAAATCCGGACACGGGCGAGACGCCGGCCGGCTACAACAAAATGCTGCGCGACTGCGCGCGAATCGCCCTCGCGGGAGCGAGCGCCACGTTACTATGCGGTTGGCCGCACGTCGCACTCGTCGCTTCCGCCGTCGCCGCGGGCTTGCTCCAGCAGGGGACGACCTACTCGATCAAAAACTGGAAGTGGACGGCCGTGTCGTGGTGTCTGCTCCCAGCATGCCTCACGGCATGGTTTCTGCGGTCCACCGCGGGAATGATCGACCCGGACCGCGGCTACTCGATTTATATCATTTTTGTGATGGTCGGACGCTTCACGGAATTCGCGGCCGGATCGACCGTTGCCATATTCCTCGCCTTCGCGCTGGCGGCGCCGCCCGACAAGTCCGGCGAGGCTCGATGACTAAGCACAACACTGTATAATTAAGACTTCTCGACGGCCAGCAGCGTCCGCGCGCGCGTGCCGCCGAGGGCCTGCGTGGCCGCCGCGACGACCGAGAGTGATGGAGGCAGCTCGTGCCCGATTTCGCTCGAGAGCTCCGGCGCGGCCGCCTGGCTCGACGGCACCCAGAACGCGAGCCGACGGCCGGCGCGGAGCCGCTTTGCCGCCAACTCAAACAGCGCCGGCCGCCACGGCGCCGCGCCCTCGACGCCGACGTCCACCCGCTCCCGGACGCCGTACGGCGGGTCGCAGACGATCGCATCGACGGCGTCCACGGGCACAAAACCGCCGTCGAAGTAGTACTCCTCATCATCGAGGCGGCCGTCCAGAGCCGCCACGTCGGAGACGACGAGCCGCGGCGGGTCCAGGCCGCGGTCCAGGAAATTCCGCCGGATCGACGCGTCGCTCGCGAGGGACGGCTCGCCCCGTTTCTTTTCTCGTCGGCCCCCGACGTTGGCCATGTTCTGCGCCTTGCGCAGCCGCGCGTCGAGTTTCAAGGAGCCGTTTTCACAATTCGCTGTGCCGCGCAGCAGCGTCCGCGCGTCGGCGTCGGCGCCGATGCCGGGCCGCCGGGACATGTGACAAGCAGCCAAGAGGTTGCCGCCCGTGCCACAGAAGGGATCCAAAACAAGATCGCCGGGCCGCACGCGCGCGAACGACGCCGTCACGAAAGCGAGCGTCGCGTCCATCGTCGTCGAGCCTCTGTACGCTCTGTCCGCAACACGGTACCTGCGCGGCGATCGACCGGTGACGAAAGCACTGGAACTCGACGCAGGACCAAGACTGGCTCAGCAGCTGCGCCGCACAGCCGCGGGCGACGACACGTCCTACGACGACGGTCTCGCCTCGCAACAGCACGGCCACGTCTTCCTCCGCGTCCTTGAGCCGCACCGGGCCCGGGAGTTCGTCCAGGACGCCGCCGAGCTCTTTGAAGAGGACCGGGTCGTGGGCGTTCACGAGGCCCGTGCGCCTTCCGGCTGCTTGCACGCGCACGCGCCACGACGCGCCGTTCGCGAGCGAGCCGTCGCTCGGTATGCGGGCTTGACTAGCAGCTTCTCGCAGCGTCGCGCCGGCGCCCCACTCCTCTAAAACGTAGCGCACGAGCACAGATCTCTCTGCCAGCGTCGCGGCGGCAGCATCGTCGGGCAGGTGCAGGCGCGCGCTCGTCGTCGAGACGTGTTCTACGCGACCGCCCAGGTCGTGCGCCGCGCTGTGAATATCTTCGCTGCGAAATGCTGCGTGCACATCTCGAAAAACGACTCGGTATGGGTGCAGTGACCAGGCGCAGGCGCTTAACAGCAGCAATACGTGCGAACGCGGCATTAATCAATCAGTGCAAGTGGCGGCAGCCCTGAAACCTCGATCACTGCTTGCCGCAGCGCTGCTCTTTTTGCAATGAGCCGTTCGCTCTATCAAAAAGGAATGAAATGCCAGGATCTGCCGCGGGTTTCATCAATAAATGCAGCTTTTTTCTGGCCGCGCGCTAGCGTCACAGAGGCACTAGCAAGCTATGCAACTCGGGCTCTGAGGACCGTACGAAGCCTGAAGTGCCTCCCAAAACGCCTCGCTGCAGGGAAGCACGCCCTCAGTCACCATGAAGCTGGTCGCCATCCTTTTGGTCGGCGCCAGGGCAGGCATCAGCCCGAAGACCAAGTCCCGCCCAGCGTCCAATCTTTGCCGCGCGTACGCCGAGTGCATGCACTCAACGATCACCGACGCCGCCACCGCGCAGGATCGGCTACTCGACCGGCGGCGACACGAGTCTACCGATGGGCATCAACCCGACGGGGACCGTGTCGGTAGATTTACCTTTGGACGACCTGCCTATATCGGTAAGATTGAACGGCGAGTACGAGATGTCCGAGAACGAGATGGCCCCGAAGGAGCTTACTGTCGATATTGATGCTGGTTCCGTCGGTCCCGTGGACGTTTCTGGTGTACTGACGATTGGTGATCCACTAGGAGCGCGAGAGCTCACAGGAGAAGCGACGCTAGCGCACGAGTACGGCACGGTCACCTTCGATAGTACGGAGGCCATGCCCAAGGAGGTTACGATCCGAGCACTGTCCAAGGCTGGGGTCGAGGTGCGGCCGTCCTGGAATCCTAGAATTGGCGCGCCCGAAGGTTTATCGTTTGATATTGACGCGAGACTACAAGCCGATTCAGATAGAGCGGTGATCTACGCCACGGCGGCGCCCGGGAAAAGACCGGAGGTGCGGTTCCACTTCGGCTTTTCCGACGGAAGTCTGGACATCACGCCCTTACTGGACGAGGGCGCGAAGGCTACAAAGTTTGAATATGTCAAGACGGGCCTGCCGAACGGCGCCTCGGCCAGGGCGACGCTCCAGGACAAGACGCTGACGCTCGGGGCGGAGGTCGCCGTGGCCGGCGGCGAGCTGCTGCCGGAGGTCACTGTGGACCTCAACGACGTGACGGCCGCGCCCAAATTGTCGCTGAAGCAGTCGTTCTCGCTCTAGAAGTGCTGAGTCGTCGTGTAAGGAACCCTCAGTCTTAACAAATTCTTACGAATCACTCATCTGCTGCTGGTGGGCATATCCGGGACAGTCCACCTTTTGGGTGCATCGGGTGGCATGCGGTCGGGTTCGGGTTTTATCCGGTTTCGCGCGGTCCCCGTAGGATGCCTCCAAAGCCCCCACGGACTGGTCGTCGGCGGCGGAGCAAAAGTCCTGCCAGACTCGACTAGTGAGGCAAGTCTTGGTGCGAGTAGTGCAGCGCCCCACATCGACTGGCGAAATACGCTGCTTCGCGTCAAAATTGGCACGCGCGCCCCACGCGCTGCTGCTACCGTACCTCCAGACGACCTCCAGCCGCGCTCCGGCCCGGCGGGGGGCAGCTTATACGCCGCGCCTTCGCCGCATCTCCCCCACTACCTTTCCGCGCTCTAGACCGCGCGCCACGCGGTACCGCGACGATCCGGCGGCCGAGGCAGTATCCTCGGACCACGACCACGCAACGCGACGCTAGCTGGCGTATATCACGCGCAGAAAAGAAGAACCGCGACGCGCGTCCTGACGTCGAGGCAGAACTGACCCTCCCCTTGGTGTACCAGAGAAAATGTCAGGAACGATTGAGCAGCTCAAGGAGCTCAAGGAGCTGCTCGATCAAGGCGTGCTGACGCAGGAGGAGTTCGATGCTCAGAAGAAGGAGATCCTCGAGAAGCCCAAGACTACCCAGGTTGCACCGGAGCCGGCGATTGTCGCACAGCCGGCGACGATGCAGCCCGGCATGATGCAGCCCGGTATGATGCAGCCCGGTATGATGCAGCCCGGCATGATGCAGCCCGGTATGATGCAGCCCGGTATGATGCAGCCCGGTATGATGCAGTGCAATGCCGCCGGCCAGATGGTGGACGCATCTGGCAACATTGTCGTCATGGACGGAGGTGGGCGCGTGTGGTCCGCACCTTATTCCAAAATTATGGCCGACGAGTTCGACGGATGTTACTGCTCGTGGGGTCTGGTTCCGCTTTGGTCAGCTGCGAAGATCATTTCTCAAGGGGAGGACGCGTACACCGAGTCCGGCGTCTTTATGTTTTGGGGTATTTGGCCCTACTGGTTCAAGTATCTCCGTATCGCAAACACGAACACCTTCAAAAGGGAAAGGGGTCATCACACACAGAAATGGTCAAAGTCTAAAAAGGGAGCAATCAAGGTGGTCGACAACTGCCCTACCCTCTGCTGCATGCACAAGTGCTAGGTATCGATCCCGCTGATGCAAGCCACGGTCAAGCGGAGAGGCGCGCGTGGAGTAGGTTTCCCCCTCCCTTTCTCCTATCCTTTTCTCACTACATTCAAGCGTAATCATGATAAACTCTCATCCCGCCTCGCGTTCTAAGTTGAATTTTTGGATTTGAGGTAGTCGAGACTACCGCCATTTCTGCATGGCAGGTGTGACATTTGTGTCTTACGTATTCCTTGGTACATTTTTTGTTACCCGAAAGTGAATTGCAACAGACTGAAAGCAATTTACCCCCTTTAAAGGCCGCTGCGATGTAGGGTTGGGCGAAAGTCGGGTTAGAGCGGGTCCGAAACGGTCCTAGTGTCGGCGGCAGTTTCGCGGCAAGGTGGGCTCGCATGGTTTTGAAAAGGTGCTCATCGGAACGCGGGGAGCGAGAGAAACGTTTTTACGGGGACGGAAAGGGCGAGCGGCGAAGAACAGCGTTCTGACGAGCGGCGTAAAACAGCTTAAATGCTAGTGGCGCAAAACTCACTAGGGCCTGTGTGCCCCGTACCGTTAACGGTACGGGGCATAGTCCAGCCGGACGGGTGGGCCGGGGGGAGCGGGAGGGGTACGGGGGACCCCACGACGTAACTAGCCTGAGCCTGAGCCGGCCCGATACGATCACAACCACTGATCCGATCACTCGCCAGAGTGCGCCATCGACGCGCGTAGAAAGGAAACTAGACTTACTTCTTCGCCTTCGCCTTGTTCTCGGCGTTCGCGTCCATGAGCCCCTTCCAGGCGACCGAGAAGAAGATCGAGGACAGACCGTTGCAGAGGATCTTCGCCGCGAGGCCTCTCCAGAGTAAGCCGGCAATGCCATCCCTATCAACAACCGCGAGCGCGGCCTCGACATACGTAATAGGAACCAACGACGTCTGGACCGCCGTCTTGACGACGCGCGTCGAGTTCGAGACGCAGTCGGCCACTACCGAAGAGGCGAAGCCGATGGCCGCTCTTCGTAATAGTTTTTTGGTGCGCGATTTTTTGGGCGGCGGCGGGACGCGGGCCTCCAGATAATTATTCGTGGCGAACCAAGGGTAGTGGCCCAGGAACGTCGCCACTATCGAGCCGAGAGCACCGGCCCACAAGACACCAGGGCCTTCGCTCGCGACGCGCTCCATCAATGTATTTAAGCCCGACGTGCCGTGGACCTGGAGCATGGTCTTTGCGGTATCGAGCGGTGATATTACTAAACGCCACAGCGCGGCCGCGGCCGAGGCGCACGCGGTCTGGGCCAGGATGGGCAGCGTAGACCCGTCGAGCACGTACAGCACCCCAGCGTTCGCCGCCGTGTCCCCGAATCGCGAGAGCGGTCCTTGTAATAAGGCATACTGTGCCCCGGCGTAAAATCTTCGAATGCCGCCCTCGGCATACAACGTTTCGATGACTTCTAATAACGACCCGCCGTGGCGCATCTGGTAGTTCACGGTAGTGCGTAACCACATCAAGAGCACGACCTGCAGCACCATGGCGACGGCGCCGGGCAGGCCCCCACCCAAGGCCTTCGTGAGGGCCGCGCGGACGTCGAAGCCGCTGGATGATGTTGCTTTGCGGGGCGCCGGCGACTTCTTGCGCGCCGCCGGCTTTCGCGCCGGGGACTTGGCTCGCGGCTTGCGCGGCGACGCTGCACCTGCGGCCGTGGCCCTTGCGGCTCGGGTGGCGACCATGGTGTGTAGCTGCGCAGTGCTCTTGTAAATTTGTAGGCTGGAACTTGGCGATATATAGGTTCGATCAAATGCAAAACTTGGGTCTGCGGGTGCACGCTACGGCTAATGCAGGTGCAATTTGCAAGTCTGCTTGTCTCCGGTACCCGCACGAAACGAGCGCGCTCCTCCTCGCCTTCCGGCGCTGCGGAGGCGTGCTCTCATCACGAATGAACCGGGACGAGGCGAGAGATCGGTGCGGACGGAGATGAGAGATTTTGATGGGGTGACCTCAGAGAGGTAAAGCTGTACCACACGGCACTCTGCAAAGCGCATTCGGAGCTCTCTGCCCTTCATAAACGCTGCACGGTGCACCCCAGGAACGATATGCAGCGAAAAGTCGTCGCACTCGCCCTCGCGGCCACCGCCGTGGCGGCATGGCAGCCGGCCACTCGCATCAGCAGCCGCGCGACGCCGCTGAAGATGAGCGAGCAGCTCACGGACGACGAGGAGGCCGAGATCATTGCGAACGCGCAGAAAATCGCGAAGAAGAAGCGCTCGAACCTCTACAACGAGGAGGGCGTCGCCTACGTGCGGTGCAGCGCATCAATCAAATTGTATAAAGTGCTCCGCCAACGCTGCATCAGGCCCTCCACGCCGTCGACGCGCCGCCGGCGCAACGGCGGGGCGGTCTGGGACTTGCGCCCCTCCATGCGGCCAGCGCGGCCTCGCGCACCCGACTCACCGGTTCATTCACACGCAGGCGCCCTGGATGGTCAGGCAGGTCGACGAGGACGCCGTCGCCGCGGCGCGCGCGATGCGCGGCTACGAGAAACGGCGGGAGCGCATCGCGCTCGAGGAGAAGCAGGGTACGATCAACATCTTGGACGCTGCCTCCTCGGAACTCACGGGGTTGGGACTGAAGGCCAAGGTCTTGTCGGAGGACGAGGTCGAGCTGACGTGGTCGACGGACGACGAGGAGGCCAACCGGGGCTTCCTGGTGGAGAGAAAAGCTGTGGGCTACAGCGACTGGGATGAAGTCGCCTCCTACCAGTCGTGGTCGCCCCTCAAATCCAAGGGCACGCTGGGCGGCGCCTACTCGTACATCGACGCGACGGTGTCCGAGGGCGAGTGGCTCTACCGTATCGTCGCGGAGCAGTCCGACAATAGCCGCGCGATTGTCTGTCAGGTCGGCGTCTCCGTCGAGAACTCGGGCCAGCAGCTCCAGACCAAATTGGTTGTGGGCGGGTTTGCGGCGCTCGTGCTGGGCGCGCTCGCGGCGGGCGCGCTGCTGGACCCGATCAAGGGCTAGCTCGATTCTCTTAGTGGTAAAATGTTTCTCTCGAGTTGTTAGGCTATAGGGCATGTGGGAGACTTCTTCGCAGCGACGGCCGTGGCCATGGTCGTGAGGACGTCGCTCACGGCCGCGACGCGGCCGCCCCCCGGATTTAAGAACACGTCCAAAAGGCCGCCGATCACGATACCGGGACGACCGTCGCCGCAGTACTCTGCGAGCAGCTTGGCCCTGGCGGCCTCGTTCGTCATGACGGCGATGTAGGCGTAGACGACGACCGTGGCGGCGTCGAAAGGACACGGCGCGTCCGACGGCGCCGTCGCGCCCCACAAGATGCGCAGCTTGCGGATGAGGTCGCCGTCCGTGTCGATCGTCCACGTCTCGGTGCGCTCGTCGAAGTGCTCGCCCAGGAGGCCGAACTCGACGAGGCGCCGGCCGTAGTACGACATCGTGTCGCGCGCGCTGGCCGCCTCGACGGGCGCCTCTCGCCTCGCGGTGGTCTCCTCGAAATCCATAAAGAGCAGGAAGTAGCCGAGGGCGAACGCGGCGAGAACCGAGACGACGCCGACGAGCAGCGAGAGCTGGAACTCCGCAGCCACGTTGCAGTGGTCCTCGTCGAAGAACAGCGCGAGTATGACTCGTACTCCTTTTTGGGCCGGGTCGGAGCCGTGTCGCACCATCGCGCCATGGATGACGGCAGCGCCCTTCGCGGGAAACAGCGTCACATTGTCGAAGTCCTCGAAGCGCGTGCCGCCGCCGCCGAAGAAACCGTCGCCGATGAGCACCGTCGCGGAGAAGCGGCCGTGGTCTTTATGCTGCGGCAGCCCGGCGCCGAACGCCGAGCCCGGCGCCGACGCGTCATATTTTTTCACGAGCGTCGCGACCTCGATGAGCTCGCCCGCGCCGCAGTGCTCCTGGAGCGCCGCGATGACCGCTCGCTGCGCTTTCGCGACGAGCTCCGTCTTCTCTGTCAGGAACGCCGGCAATTCTTCCGTGCGATGCGCGGGGTTCGGGCGTCGATACCCGCCGGACGCGTCCGCCGCGGCGACGAGCGCGTCGGCCTCATCGGGCGTCAGCACGTCGTCGACGAGGAGCGGCGCGCAGTTTTCCCGCGCGTCGCCCGCGCCGCGTTGTGGATGACACTTCGCCATGGCCTCGCGGCCGCGGTCATACCAGCGTCGCGCGTCCTCGAGTGAAGCTGAAGCAGTAAGGAGGATCACAAGTGTGGCCTTTGCATACATGATTTATCGGTGCTCGGGGCGCCAGGATTCACGCGTATCGAGGCGCGCTCGATACGATAAGCTACGGCGTAGAGTGACGGGCTCTACACGCCCAACGCGCGTCAGGTTCGCGCATGCCAAAATCGACTGGAAAAACCCGTCACTGAGAGATTAGTAACAATATTAGCTATGTACAGCAAGCAGTTTGTGGGGGGAAGGCCAAAAGCGACTGGCCCGTCGACGGGATAACAATGAAACAAGTGGCAGAGCGTCGTCAGAAGCTCTGGAGGCCGCGCCGCTGCGCGTTTTCCGCGTCCAACTGTGCATCGAGCACAACGCCATACACGGGGCCCTCGCAGACGGGGCACACGTCTTTCGTGACGCGCCAGCGCGAGAGGCAGTCCGCGCAGGCGACGTGGGCACACCCCGCCACGCGCGCCGCCGTCTCCACCGCCCCAAAGCAGATAGGGCACTGGTGGACACCTGTGTGGAAATCAAATTTCGGGCGCCCCACGCCGTCGACGCGACGTGATCCCGTGACGGCCATCGGCTCGAGAACCTAACTCACTTGTTGATTTCCACACGGGTGCACACCGGAGGCTCCTTGACCCGCCAAGGAACGAGCGAGTTTTCTCGCGAGGACCTTGTCGGAAAAGCTCGACGGACCGCTCTCGAAAGAGGACGGCCGCGAGTCGGGCGGCGTGGTATCGGTGGGAGGAAGCGGCGGCGGCTTCCAGCCCGCCGGCGTGGCGTCCGACGCGGGGACCAAAGGTGGAGGCGGGATGTCCTCGTTCTGCGTCGCGAGGCGCGCTCTATCTAATAAAGAGCACAAGACCGTCTGCGCGAGCGTCGCCGCGGCGCCGTTTGCTGCGGGAGCCCTCACGAGCCGTTCCCCAAAGTAGATGACGATGACGGCCGAGGGAGCTCTAGGCCCGCCCGGCGTCTTCGCGGGCGGCACCACGGGTAGAGCGATGGCCGTGCGCACTCCAGCATTGAGCGCCGCCTCCTGCCTCGCGTACGTCGACGACGCGCCGACCGCCGGGACGTCCACAACTTCGGCGACGCCTAACAACCACACTCGACCAACTAAACCAATACCAGGACTGAAAGTGACGTGCGAGGCCACCCTTAACATCTTGGCGGTCGGGTCCTCGAGACACCTCATACAAGTATGGCCTCTCGGCGCGCGCATCGGCGAGTAGCAGCCGCGCTGCGCGCCGGCGCCGAACACGAGCGAGATCTGCTCGACGTCGTCATCGGTCACCGGTGTCGGTTCCGGGTTCGAGGGCGGCGGCCCCCAGCCGGCGGGGATGCGCGCCTGGCGCCCTTGCGCGCGCCAGATCTCGCAGACGCTCCAGGGCGCCGTCGTGTTTTGCGTCGCGCTGCAGAGCTCCGACGCGAGCCATTCCACATACGCCGTGTCGTCGCGCGGCACGACCAATGCGGTGGAGGGCACCCCCGTCGCGTCGCCGCCGCCGCCCATGGCCGCGGCCTGGGGCTTCGGCGTCACGACGCCGTCCGCCGTGGTGCTTGCTGCCCGTCTCCGCGGTCTCGGCGGCCGGGTTTAGCGAGCGAGAGGCGAGCTCGGTTTTAATGAATCGCCGCGCGCGGGATCCCGTCCTCCGGGCCGGCGCGGCGGGTTTCTGCCGATTTTACTGCTGCGGCCGTTTGCAGACGGGTCCTCGCAGTGCTTCGCAGTGCTTCGGCCACGCGCGCGCGCCTTGTTCAGGCGCTTTTCAGGCGGACGAACACTGAAACTGAGGGCTGACTTTTGTTTCCTGCAGCACCAGGAAGCCTAAGGGAGCCGCAGCGCGTCCAGCCGTTCCTGAGGCTATTCGACGACTACAGCAGCGGCCCGACGCCGCGAAGCCCAGCGGCTCGTCGCGCTCCCGGAGAGGGTCAATGTAGACGCCAGAGCGCCGTGGCGCCCAGTCGCGAAGAGTTGGACAGCCACGTCTCGACGAGGCGTGCAAGACGGGAGGCCTCGTCCCCCCACCCTACGTACGCTTAAGCTACAAAATTTACCCAACAAACGAGAGACGCGCGCGACCAGACAAAAAACCTCACGCCTTCCGCAGCCCCCGAGGACAAACAAGGAACACCCCCTCCGACGGCGCCTCGCGCTTCAATGCCGCGGCGCGCAACCTGTCATACGCCGCGTCGAGCGCCGCGCGGACCTCGTCCTTACGCGAAGAGGACGCGTCCCTGAGCGGAAACGCGTACTCCACGAGCGTCTGGGGCGGCTCGCGCCCGAACCGCTCCTTGTACGCATTCAAAAATTGCATGGAGACCTCGTCGGCCGAATCCCGATAATATTGGTCAAAGTCCCGCGACTTTTCCTCGTAGAGTCTCCGGCCAGGGTCGCGGTCTGCAAACAGCCTCTTCACGATCCAGGCGTACTCCTCGTCCAGTTGTGCGGACGTGAGGTACGATAACTGATCAGTGGGCGCCCGGAGCGACGCTCTTCTATCCAGGTCCGCAACTAAGTTCTCCATCTGGCCCACGAGTTTCGTTTGCTGCATTTCCTCGGGCGTGACGCCGCGCAGCCCGTCTGCCGCTCTGTAGGACTCGGGGTAGTCCTCGGCGAACCGCTCATTGACCTGGTTCGCCATGGTTGCGTGCTGGGCGCGGCGCCGGCGTTGTTACGGTAGTGTAGATGACCTCTCGGGGTCGCGCCGATGGCGTGCGGCGCTTCTACAACCGCTAGGAGCTTCGCACTTGCAAGGCCACCACTGCTTTTTGTGCGGAATCGACGCACCGCCGCGCAGCGATCGTGAGGCACAATATTTTGGTCACAGTTATGCTATCCGAGCACTGTTCTGCCGTCCGATGGCCCACAAGAGTCGTGTGTGCCGCAAGCGTAAAGCCGAGTGCTAGCGTCCTGTAAGACACTAGCAACAGCGCTCGTCTCGGCGCGGCCGCGGAGAGCTGGGCCATCAGCGGCCGCTGGGCGCCACCGACCTGCCAGAGGTCGTACTCTCTCGCACCAAGGCGTCCGGAGCGGCGTGGTCCCACAAAACAGCAGGGCCAGCCCCCATCACACTGGGCCAGACAGCCAGAGAGGGGCAGCCGGTACGGCAGCCAGGGGCGGCCCAAAAGATACCTGACAGGACAGCCAAAACAAAATGACGGAGCGCCAGCACCTCGGCCGCGGCCTCGAGGTGTCAAGAAGGACGACGGCCGACTCCGAGGACCTGGATCTGCTCGCGGATTTCAACGTCGAGCGCATCCAGCAGTTCCTCAACAAGCCCTTCGAGCGCGTGGGCGAAGCGCTGGAAAAGGTCGAGGAAAGACTAAAGGCACAGAACATCACGCTCGTGGACGACTTGAAGCGCGAGAACGACCGGTCACCGAGACCACGTCGAGAACAAGTGAAAAGGGACCCGACGCTGTCCTCGACACGAAAAATGGGGCCCCGCGCCCGCTTCGGCGACGGCGACGGCGGGTTCTGGGATAGGTGGCTCACGGACGCGGGCTGCGCTTCGGGTTCAGGTGACTACGCGATGCCTACGAACGATGTTGCTGCTGGTTATGTGGCGCCTAAATCGGGCTTCAAGGCTCCTTTAGGTGAAGAGGTGCCGTCGCCGCCGCCGCGCCGGGTTTCTTCTCCTCCAAAACCAGAGCAGGTTGCTGTGGATGTTGATGGAAGGTTTTACAAAGCCTACGGTATTGATGAAGAGGACCTGAAACCGTCCGAGCGGCGCATGTTGCGGGCCCTCGACGCGTCTTCCTCATCTAAAGTGTCCGTGGCTGCCCAGCATTTGATGGACGACGAGGCCACTGCCTTAGGTAGGGCGCTGACACGCGCCGACGTTGAGCTGACTTCATTGGATGTGTCGCGCAACGCCCTCGGGAAGGGTTTGAATGCTGTCCTGCGCGGCGCCGCCTCTTTCTCAAAGCTCGAGACCTTCGACGCGTCGGGCGTCAGCCCCTTCGCTATGGACGCCTTGGCCTCGGCATTGACGGGTGGCTTTGACGGACTGCGGGTCCTGCGCCTCGCGCGGTGCCAGCTGCGCGACGGTTCAATGGTAGAACTGTGCCGCGCGCTGCGGTCGCGGGACGCGCCGCCCCTCGAGGTGCTGGATTTGAGCAACAACGCCCTCGGCGACGGCGACCCGCAAGGTCAGGACGACGCGGCCTGGTACCGGGCCCCCTTCTTCGGGCCGCTCGGGGCGCTCGTCGGCGACGCGTCTACGCTGGACGACGCCGACAAAGAAAAGGACCTCGTCGAGGGCGAGCGGCGGGACGGGCCGCTGTCGCTGACCTCGCTCGACGCGTCCGGCAACCGGCTGCGGCCCGAGAACGTGCGGGGCATCGCGCACGGCCTGAGCGTGTCGCGGCTGCGCCACCTCTCCCTGAATGACAACCCGGACGTTGGTAACCAGGGTGGCATCGCTCTTGGCGCAGCGATCCGCACGGTTCGGGCCGGCGTCCTTTCATTCAACGTGCGCGCGTCGCGACGACGTGGTCTCCTCGACGACGTTGTTGCCGCGATGGCGTCGAGGTGGACCGCCATATAAACGCGAGAAACACGCAGGCGGCGCTGCTCGAGGAGCTGTCCCTCGCGCGAACTGGACTAAATGCGACGGGCGCTGTGGTCGTGGCCGTCGGCGCGCGACGTTCAAGGTATGTTCACCGCCTGGACGTCTCGGGGAATGCCGTAGGTGCTGCCGGTGTTATCCTCACGTCGCTCGCGCTAGACGAAGAACGAAATTGTTCAGTGGTGATGCGGGACTGCGACTTCGTCGCGGCGTCGGAGGAGGTGGTCGTAGACTGGCTCCACCAGATCACCGTGTCGCGCAAGTCGCGGCCGCCTTTGCGGTACGAGTTCCATGTCGAGGACCCGCTCGACGCGGCGCTGGCGTCCGAGACGCTGCGGCTGTGCGCGCGGGACGACTTCGCCGTCGCGGGCGCCGTGGCCCGCGTCGCCGCGCCAGTGAGGAGGCCCGTCGAGGCGCCGCGGACGGACGCCCGGGCGCGGCGGCCAGCGATGATCGCTCCGAAAACCTTCGACGCGTTCCGCCTGCGGCGCCCGCAAGAGAATACCAAAGACGTGCTCGACGCGCGAACCGTGAAGAAGGTCCGGGCGGAGCTCGAGCCGAAATTAGCGCGGCGCGGCAAGGCCGTCGCCCGAGAGACGCTCGACCTCACGAAGATGGAGAAGCTCCTCAAGTCCGTGGACAGTAATGCCACGTCAAAGGACGCGGAGCGCGCGCTCCGATTCCTGGACTTTGACGAAAGGGGGACGGTCGACGCGTTCGCGGCGTATCGCTACGCGCTCGAAGACACGCCCCAGCTTTTGCGGCAGCGCGCGGCGGGCGCCGCGCCTCCGCGACCTCTGCGCAAGGAGGATGACGCCTTCGACGTGCCGGTGACGGGCGTCCTGCAGCTGCGGTGTTTCCTGGAGCGCACAGTGCGCGGTTCTCGGAGTGCGAACGTCCTCAAGCTTGCTCAGGACCTGGACGATTGCGTCGCGGCGGCACACCTCGCTTGTAAGGCGCGCGTCAAGCTGGACGTCGACGACGCCCTGGCGCTGGCTCTGTCGCTCGCGCAGCGCGACGACTGCACGGACATTTCGGCCGTGGCCCTCGTGGTGCCGCTGACCGTGGACCCGAGGGACGCGCGCTGCGTCCGCGACGCTTTGTTGGGGCGGCTGTTTTCGTACAAAGCCGACGCGGAGGAGCGTCTCTCGATCGTGGAGCGGTACCGCGCCTTGCGGGCCAAGCTCGGGCCCGGCCACCGCGCCTTCCTCGGGCCCCGCGACGGCCGCTACGCCCTCGATTTGTCGCGGCCCGGCGACCGCACGGCGCTGCGCGAGCTGTTCGCGGTCGATGCGTTCCGCAACTGCCGCGTCGACGGCTCCTACCAGCCCCTCGGCATCACAATCGGCGGGGAGCCGAAGCGCGACGCGCAGCTCGCGGCGCTGTTCGCATCCGAGGGAGCGCCCTCGCTCGGTTCGCGAACGGACGGCCACGTGGTCGTCGACGTCGCGTCGCCCGCCCCGCCCCAACCGGAGACGACGCCCGCGCTGGATTCGACTGTCTTTGTGGACGCCTGCGAGGCGTTCGGTTGGTGCCGATCCGACGAGCAGCGGCGCGCCTGGGCGACGCTCGTGGAAGGGCCCCGACCGGCGGACAAGCCGACTAAACGTTTATTCGGCGGCAATCGTTGCGCCGCGGCGGCGTTCGTCGAGCTCTTCCGGCTCCGGTCGCTCGTCAAAGCAGGTCTTCCCGACGTTCGGCGACGGCGACAGCCCGAGACGCTCACGGTGGCCGGGTCGTGCGAGTCTCTCGGCAGAGCGCGGCGCCGCAGCTCCGATGCTTCCCAGCGACGAGTAGCACCCGACGTGGCCCTCGAGGACGCGCTGGATCTAGTCGGCGCGGCTCCGTCCGTGACGGTGAACCAGGCCCGAGCGTTATTACGATGGTGCCCCTTGGCCGACGACGGGCTGCCCGCGCAAGTTCCAAATGACGACGACGACGCCTGGGCCACGGAGGAGGACGCGTGCTCGGGCCGGAGGGCTCGCCTTACCTGTGCGCTGCTGGCGAAGCTCAGAGGGCCGATTGACTTAGCAGCGCTGTTCGAAATTTTGACACCACCCGAGCGGGCGCGCGTCGTGAACCAGGCGGGCTGGGCGAATGTCTGGTCCCCGCTTCGGCCGGACGGGTGCTACGTGCTGAACCTGGCGCTACCAGAAGATCGGCAGATAGCACGCTCTTTGACGCATATCGAAGCGAGCGAGACCTACTCGCAATTGCTAGATCTGCGGCTGCTCGACGTGCCTTCCATTGATAACTGGGCGACGCCCGCCGCAGAAAAGGTTGTAGCCGACAATCCGTGGCGGCGCGAGCTGCCCGCGAAAGGCACCTGGGGCATCACATTCCGGTCGAAATCCGATGATCCTCGCGACAGCGACTTAGCGCTCCGGGCAGCGTTAGCTGTGTTGACGACGGCGGCGCCGCCCGAGGCGTTCGCCCTGGTGCCGGATGCGCCCTTCGGAAAATCGACGCCTGCGATTGTCGCGCGCAAGTCGCGGAGCCAGCTGAAGGGGGCTTGCCGGTTGGAGGATGCGGTGTACGACTGGGAGCGGCCTATTGTTTGAGCCCCGCCGCCGTCGCGACCCCCTGTAGCACGCGCCCCACCGCCGCCACCGCCGCCACCGGATATGTTAGTAAGAATGTAACAAAACACAAACTTAGAACGCCCCGACCGCATCCCCCCGCCCCGGCCCGTACATCTCGCCAAGCTGGGGCAGCATCTCCGAGCCCTTGCACGGCGACGTCGTCACGTAGCCCGTCGCGGCCACCGGGTTGTTGGTCAGCTTCTTCTTGCGGCGAGGTCTGCGGCGCGGCCCGCCGCGCCGCGCCAGCGCGTGCGAGAGCGATAAGGGCGTCGTGGAGGGAGGGGCTTCCGGCGGTGTCTCCCTGCCGTTCCCAGCCTTCAGGCACTTGATCGACTTGTCGAAGAGGTCGTGCCACTTCTTCTCGCCGTCGTCGTAGGCGACACAATGTAATCCACGTTTCGGATCGTACGAGACGACGTCCCCAGCATAAGCCCGGTTGAACCGGAAGCTAAACACTTCGACGCGACCGCCGACGTCTCTCATGTCACCATACAATATCGCCGTAGGTTCCTCCGGCGGCGGCGACTGGACGATTGGTGCCGGGGCTGGTTTCCGCCGCCGGCGGCGCCGCTGGGGCCGGGGCGGCGTTTTTTGTGGAGGCGGCGGCTCGTCGACCGCCTCCATCTCGGCCAGCTGCCTCTCCAATTCCTCGCGCTCCCGCCGGATCCGCTCGAACTCGGCCTCGTCCTGCGACAGCTCCTCCTCGACCTGGGCTTGGCGTTCCGCCAGCATCTTAGAAGCTGCCTTCTCTTCAAGCTTGGCAGCCTCCGCTGCTAAGCTATCGGAGGAGGCCCGCGCGGCCGACGTCGGCCGCGGGCCCACGACGGTATCCAGCTTCTCGAGCCGCTGCTGGAACTGTGTTATACTAACGTCGTCGGGCTGCGACGACGGCCGCGGCGGCCGCCCCCGCTGCTTCTTCTTCTTCCGCGGCGACGTCCGCGAGACCATATCTGCTGAGGGGACCGCCTTGACGCTGGCCGCCATCTGAGGATCCAAGAGCTTCCTCAACTGTTCATTTTCCGCGCGAAGCGCCGCGACCTCGGCCTGGAGGCTCTTCGTCACGTCGACGAGCTGCATCTGCTTCACGAAGGACGGCGGCTTGACCGGCGATGCGCTCCTCAAAGCCTCCTTGAGGCGCCGGATCTCGTCCTTGGCCTTTTTGAGGGCCGTCGCGAGCGTCGCGTCGGACGCCGACGGCACGACGTCGCGATTCGCGTAGACGCGCGCGAGGACGCGCTGCGCGCGGTCCGCAAATTTCAAAGTAGACACGGACTCGTCCGCGTAGATCGATTCGGGGGCGCAGCACGCCACCTGTGTGGAAATCAAAATTTTACGGCGCGTTCATCCTGAATCGCCGCGTCGACCTCCACGCCATCGACGCGACGCCTGCTCGATGGCTTGGCGATGCCGATTCCTCGCCGCTCGACAGAGCCAGCGCGGCCACGCCATCGCTGAGAAGCACCCGACGCACTGGTTGATTTCCACACAGCACGCCACAATTGCCGTCCGCGTATTCCCCCCCAATGAATCCTGCAACAACCGCGTCAGCGTGCTGTCTCTATAAGGGACGTGCGGCCGTTTCGTCGGCCCGTCGCTGAGGGCCGACACCACGTTCCCCAGAGCGCTTAACGAACGGTTGATGTCCACGTGTTCTTTGAAGCGCTGCGTCTCCGAGGGGTTGTACATTTTGGACGGGCTGCCCTCCGCGTCGTCCTCGAGGGCCGAGGCCCGTTCGCTTCCAGCTAAATCAACCAAATATAATCGAGACTTGACGACCTCTACATCATCCGTTTTCTCGATGTCGACCCTCAACACGGCGTGCGATCTACTAGAAGCGTCGTTTCTTTTGGTCGAGCGCTCTCGTCTCCCTTTCAAGCCCCGATTCACAACTTTTAAAGCTGCCTCGGCGTCGTCCACCACGATGGAGGACAACCCAGACACGTAGAGCTCATCGGTAACACGGGAGGCCAGCCGCACCCTCAGCGGTATTTCTGATGAAGGCGATAGGAGGTCCTCGAGCTTCTCGCCCAGGATTTGCAACAAACTGACGGAGACTTTGGCCGCTCTAGGTGCTGGAGTTTGGGCAACAGGTGTGGGCGGCTCGTCGCTCCCGAGCTTGTCAAATAGAGCGTTCAAAGCCTTCGGAATGATACCGTCGTTATCGCCGAGCATCGTATGTGTTTTGCCGGCCCCGGTCTGCCCATAAGCCATGACGCACGCGTTAATACCTTCGGTTGTTTGTAATACGACGTCCTCGACCTTGCGGTAGACGTCATTCTGCGTCGCTGCGGGCCCCAATATATCAGCAAACGCACCCGTGAAGCGCTTCCCATCACCACAATCCACCTCGAGCTGGTCCCCGCATGTGACAGCCTCCGTCTTTGTTTTATCTTGTGCCGGGCGCACCCTTACTACAACCCTGATGTTGGACAGCTCGGCGGGCTCGTCCATCGTGCGAGCGTTCTGCACCGGTCCGCTGCTCGCTGCGCGTGCGCTGCGTGGCGCCGCTTCTCGTTGGGCAGCCTATGGGCAGCCTCGTCGAGCAACCGCTTCTCGGCCAAGCTCCATGTTTTTTTTCCGAAAAACGGCTCCGACGCCAGGAGCACGTATCCGCCGGCCCGTCGTACCGCTGCTACTTGGAAAACGAAGTGCCAAATCGCGCTAAAAAACAAAGGGCGGGCTGCTTAACCGCGGCAAAGACAAAGCGTGCCAAGCGCACCCAGCCGAGCGCCGGGCTGCCCCAGGAGCAGCTTGCGGGCCCTCTTGGACGCCGTCGACGAGCGCGAGCGTGCGGAACGCATCGACCGCGCCGCACCGGCTAGCACCAACAGCTGCCCCCCAACTCGCCGCGCCAAGATGCCGCGCGACTCCAGCAGCAGCGATTCCGACGACGCGCCGGCGCGCCGCGCGCCCACCAGACGCAAGAGCTCGGACGAGGACGCGCCGGCGCGGCGCGACAACGGCGATCGACGAGCGCGGTTGGAGGCGCGGCGGCGCGCGGCCGAGAGTTCGGACGAAGAAGAGAGAGCGCCGCGGCGGCGATTAGATGACGAGGCCCTGACGCAGCGCGCGGGCGCCGACGCGCGGAAACGTGTTGATGAAGCGTCGCGCGACATTAACGAAGGCCTGTCCGCGCGGGAAATGGCCCGCAGGCGCGTGCTGGCGCGGCGGAAGGCCCGGGAGGAAGCGAATGACTCCGACGCGGACGTGGAGAACACGGGCGAGCAGCCCGTCGACCCTGTAAATCCAAGGGGCGACGGCCGCGCGCGCGCGCTGGAGCGGAGAGATCGCATGAAGCGCGCGGAAGATGATGATGCTTTGGTGCCGACGTCCCCAAAGGACGAGGAGACCGGGCTGACGGCGCGGGAGAAGGCGCGGAAGCGCGTTTTAGAAAGGAGGAAGCTCCGGGAGGCCCAAGCTAAAAATGAAGACGGAGATGGTGAAGACGACGACAAGAAGCCTTCGATGGACACTACTGGTTTGCTCGGTGAGTTAGGGAAGGACGGCGACGGCACGAAGTTGGTCAGGAGGGCCACGATCCTACGCTGGGCCGACGGCGCGTCGGTTTTTGCGATGCTCGCGTTCATGACGTGTTACGTGGGCTTCTTCTGGCTGTGTCTGTGGGACAACCAGTGCATCGTCCACGGGTCGAAGGACCGGCACCAGAACGATCCCGCGATATTGGAGGAGTCCTACGCCGCCCGAAGCTTGTTCTGGGTGTTGGTAGTTTGCGGTTTTGTCGTCGTGCCCTACGTCATCGTCGCCACGGATTCTGCGAGGCGTATTCGCGTGCTGCGGGTTGCGGGCGAAGCGGCGCAAAAAAGGAACCCGCAGCACTGGTATTACGACCGCAAATATCTATGGCAGGCTGTTGTACTAGCATTGATCACTTCCTTGGTCTTAATTGCCGCGGCGTCGGAACGGTCGACGAAGATCCGCCACCAGTACAAGTCCGTTTCCAGAAACTGGGAGCGCTGCGAAAGGGAAGCGGCTTCGAACGGCGTCTGGATCGAGCACGGGAGTTGCCCCTGGGACAATTCGGTAAGGCTCTTCTACAAACCGGAGGAGGGCGACGAGGTCGAGGCGCGCGGGCGGCCGGCGACGATCTATAGGGACAGAGGCGATTCCTACGACGTTGATTATTTAGATGGGGAGTTAGAGCGGGAGGAGCACCTCAAGCGGAGTGACATGCTCTGGAACGAGGCCGGGACGATAAGGCGGAAGCGTAGGACTTTCCTCGAGCACCAGGTCATCGTCGCGGCGACCGAGGCGGCTTGCTTGATGGCGGCGGCTCTCTGCCTGATGGCGTCGTACCCGGCCGGTGCGGGCGGCGGTTTTAGTGGAGACACGCTGCGGCTCAAGAAGCCGCTCCGGGCCTCTGGAGGGGGGAACTAAGTGGGTATCTCAGCATCCTCGTCTGTAACGGTCCGGGTGTGACTCGGAGGACTAGTGGGAGGAGCCCCTGGGGAGACTGGCACCGGACGCGATCATCGTCGCGATGCCGGCGCAGGCCCTCCACGCCATCGAGCAGACGCGGCTACGAATCAGAGGTACTGAATTTCATTGGCTCAGCCTGAGGTTAGCTGGTTGTGGTAGCATTAAGGCTTCGCCGGCTGCCCGTCAGCAGCCGCCACCCCACTCTGCTTTTGTCTGACTTGTGACAGGCACAACCAGAGTGATTGGGGGATTATTTTTTCATTCTTCTCGACCGCCCCACGGCGGCGACGAGCGTTCTAACAGCGCGTTAAGCACGTTTCTCGTGTAGGTGCCGATACAACCGCGAGCGCAGGGGAGCCGCCGGAGCGGCGGGGGACTTAGAGGGTTCTGAAGGACGGAGAATGACGAGGCCGACGCGTGTCACCGCGCGCCTCCGGGAGAGCGCACCGCTCTACCAGCGGCCGCAGCCCCGCGGGTCGTGGGGCGGCGGCGACGCCGGCGGCGGCGGGGGCGGGCCCCACGGGTGACCGTGGCAGCCCTTGCCCTCGCCCTCGCCCTTGCCCCACGGGTGACCGTGGCCGCGGCCCTTGCCGTGGCAGCCGCGGCCCTCGCGCGAGCGCGAGCGGCGCCCGTGGCAGCCCTTGCCGTGGCCGCCGCGGCGGCCCCAGCGGTGCTCCTCCTCCATCGACACCTCGAAGGCCCAGCCGGCGCCGCGACCGTGGCAGCGGCCGCGCCCGTGGAGCCCGCGGCCCCAGCCCTTGCCTCCCTTGCCGTGGCCGCCCTTGTTGCGGAACCACTCCTTGGCGCACGCGCGCCCGCCCAACTTGTAGGCCTGGCGCGCGGCCTTGACGTCCTCGACGAGGCCCAGTTTCACAAATCTAGCCGGGCGGCAGTGGAGCATGCGTAGTAAAGCATGCAAAGTGTTGGAGTCGAGCTTCACGCCCTTCCCCGTCACCGCCTCGAGCACGACATCATGAGTACCGTACTCCTCGGCTTGGAGTTTGGCAGCTAAAGCGGCGTCGTCCAACGTCGCGTCGGCCTCCTTGTCTTCGATAGATAAAGCCTCGACCACTAACACGTCCTCGGGCTCCTCGGCCTCGTCTCCTTTGGCAGTGCACTTCAAAGCTTTCGGAGGCGCAAGGCCGCACTTGACCAGGCGCCGCGGCTTGAACTGGAGCACGTCCAACAGCTTCTTGAGCTCGGTTGAAGGCGCATCCAACCCATGCTTGGCGAGCTCCGCCGCCGCGTGGTCGAAGACATTGCGCGTGTCGACTTCCGTCGACGTGATCTTGAGCGGCTCGGAGCCGTGCTTCTTGGCCAACGCGAGGTCGGCGTCGTCGAGGAGCTGGAGGTGATCTGAGTCCTGCTCGTTGAGCTGGTAGGTGAGCGTGCCCTGTGTGCGACGCGACCGGTCAGTAACCCCCAGATTAGAAGTCTCCAAGCGGTTGGACAGGCTGCAATTCATAAAAATCTTTCAATTTTTTGGATTTTGAGATTGCTGTGAGCAGCCTTACCGCGGGTGATTTCCGGACACTGATCTGAACCTTCGAGGCCTCCTCGCCGTGCGCGCGCTTGAACGCCGCCCGTAGCTCGTCGATGCCGAGGTCGCACTCGGCCAAACGAGCCGAGCCCGCGAAGACGAGCTTGGCCAGGAGCGTGCGGCCGTCTGCTCTGACGACTACGCCGTCGTGCGTGTCTTTCATCTGGATGTTGCTGGGGTTCATGGTTGCTTGTTGTTCTTCTTTTTTTTACGCTTTCGTTTAGTATTCTACTTGGCCGAAAGGATGCCTGCGCGCGTGGTGGTTGCGTCTCGCTCCTTTTTGGGGGAGGCGCGTCCGGGCTCGCCTCTCGTTTTTTGGCTCGCCTCTCGTTTTTGGGCGATTTTTGTATCCGGCTCGCGAGCGGCGCGCATTTGTACAGGCTGCAAAAAGAAACTCGTTGTTTTTTTTGGGATTGCTGTGAGCAGCCTTGCGCGCCGCGATCCCGTCGGGCCCGGAGCTCCTTTGACGCCCGCGCGCGCACAAATAGTGTTCCTGGGCTCTCGAGGGCAATTTGTAACCGGTGGAGCAGCGCGCGCTGCGCGACTTCGCACACGGCCGCGCGAGCGATAGTTTGAAGTGATGCGGTGGTGGAATGGGTTTGGGACCTCGCGCGCGCGTCTACGTACCTGTTTGTGTGAGATCACTGCCTGAGAGAGTGTTCGGCGTGCGGGTACAAATCCGCCGCTCGTTCCGCAGGTGATTTGGACCAAAGTTGAAATCTTTAGAGACGTTTGTGTACGTCTAACGAAGTCGCGGACCGCTTTTAGCAGCGCAAGTCCCGCTCGGCCGCGCCCGCGGGTGGGACGTGGAGAAAGCCTGAGTCGGCCTCAATGTTTGTTGCATTAGTTTGAATGAGACGTTGCGACGGCTTATATACGTATTCTCAGAGAATCGCGGCCTTCGGGAAGCAAGGCTCAAAACAGGTTTTGCATTGTGGCAGCAATTGCAATAGAACGCGGCGATCAGCCACGACAGATCATATTTGAGGCCTCGTCGAATACGTGTCGACCGGTCTGAGGCCACTGCTGCTGCCAGGCAACTCTCGGAAAGCGCTGCCAGCAAGATGCCAAAGGCATCCTCACTGCTGCTGCTGCTGCACGCCGCCGCCGCGCTGTGGAGCAAAACCGACTGGCGCACCATGTTCCGCACGGCCAGCGAGTGCCCGCGACGCACGCCGCTCGACGTCGTGCACGGTGCCATTCCCGCAGCGCTGCGCGGCACGGCCTACAAGGTCGGTCCGGGAAGATTTGGCGTCGGCAGCGAGGATTACGCACACTGGCTCGACGGCGACGGCTACGTCTTCGCGCTGGATTTCGCCGACGGCGGCGCTACATACTGCGCACGCTTCGTGGAGACGGCCGGCTACGTCGAGGAGCAGGAGAAGATCACATGGAGGACCACGTTCGGAACGCAAAGGCCGGGCGGCCCGCTGGCGAACGCCTTCGACCTGAAACTCAAGAATCCAGCAAACACGAACGTGTTGGCAATCCCGGGCCGCGACCGCGTCCTGGCGCTGTGGGAAGCGGGCGCGCCGCACGCCCTCGACATGGAGACACTTCACACAGTAGGCGTCGACTCGCTGGACGAGAGAGTCGTCCCGGGACCACCCGGCGCGCTCCCGCTAGACCTGCCGCTGCCCTTCACGGGAGACGCCGTGAGCGCGCACTACGCCGCGTGCGCGACGACGAAGCAGACCGTGGCGTGGTCGTGGCGACGGCCCGCGTTGGGCGACGACCTCTTCGTGAAGCTCCACGAGCTCTCGGACGTCAGCGGCCACGCCGAGGGCGGCGTCGATGGCGTCCTCGAGGGCGTGTCGTTCGCGCCCCATGATATAGGAGCGACGCCCACCCGTGCTTGTTTCTTAGCCGCACCGGCGCGAGGTCAGCGTCGACATTCACGCCATCGCCGCGGCTCATATTCACACGCAGGCAAGCGTCGAGGTGCTGGGCTACGTCCTGGGCTTCCGCGGCCCGGCACAGGGCGTGTTCTTCGACGACAAGCGAATACGCGCGGGAGAGGGCACGACGCTCCATGCCCTCGACCGCAGAAACGGCGGAACGGCGGAGCGGTACGTGTGCCCCGACGCGCACGACGCAGCGTCGGAATCAACGCGTCGATGGCGTCAGACATGTCCACGCAGGTACCATCCTATTCACGTCGCCAACGCCTGGGACGACGAGACATCGGGCTGCCCGTCCATGATCGCGGCGTGCTGGCCTCCAGACTGCGTCAACGCGATGGCGTCCGAACGACGGGACATCCTCGGCGACTGGGCACCGCTCCTCGGCGGCGATTTTTCGGGAGCTGCGGTGACGCAGCTCGTGTCGTTTAGCGGCCACGGCGGCGGCGCGAGGGCGCGCGTGCTGTGTAGCGGTGCGCATTTGGACCACTGTAAGGTGCACCCGGCCGCCGGTGGCCTCGAGAACAAATTCGTCTACGCCTCCGCCGGCGCCGCCGTCGCGCGTGGTGACATCAATGACCTCACTTATGCTGCACCGCAACCGCCCCAGGCGTTCGTCCGCGTCGACGTATCTGAGGATGCCGTCGTCGATTCGTGGTTCTGCGGCGAGCGGCGGTTCACGGACGACGCGGTGCTCGCGGCAACAGGGGAGGACGAGACTGATGCCTATCTTATAGCGCCGGTCTACGATGCCGCGACGCAGCGGTCTACGATTATAGTGCTCGACTGCGGTGACCTCGCCGCGGGACCGGTCTGCGAGCTCGCCCTGCCCGACGACGCGCCATTTATCCCGTGGGGCCTACATGGCGCCTGGAGCCCCGCAGCGAACGGTGCTACCCGCGCCACCGAGCATGTATGAATACCCACGCCGCCGAGCAAAATGAAAAAAAAACTAACGTGTTGTTGTATTACTACTAGCAGCCGCCCGCCGCCGCGCCCGCCGCACGCGGAACTCGTCCGACGTGAAGAAGTCGCTCACGGCCCTCTCTACCAATAAGCGAAGGCCGTCGACGACGAGCTCGCGCGTCGCTCCATCATAAGTCTCGAAGGCGTATGCCTGATCCCCGACCTCAAAAACGAATTCATTCTCAGCAAAGCCGTTCTTCACCGTCGCGTCCGCGAGCGCGAACGACTGACCCGCGAAGGACACGTCCCGACAAGAACGCGACAACCTCAGAATACAAGAGGCACCAGAATGCCGCACGCGCAGGCCGCGCTTCGTCAGTAAATCGACAAATTCGCAGACGAACTCCGTCATCGCGACCGCGTCCTCGTAGGACTTCGGCAATGATTCATCATCATTTTCGCGGACGGGCGCGAAGCCCATGGGTTGCTCGCGGATGTAGTTGGGCGGCGGCGGCGCGTCGGCGCCGTCCGAGACGTAGCGCAGGATGGGGTATTTCGGTAGGCCCGTGCGCTCGTCTAGCGTATCTACGACGGACCTCCACGCCTGCTGCGGCAGGTCCGTCAATGAATCGACGAGGCTCGGCTCCGGCTCGGTAGACTTCTCCTCGGCGGCCATTTCTGAAATTCGGCCGTGTTTAACGAGCGAGAGGCGAGCTCGGAGCTTTTGTGCGGCGACAGCTGTGCAGCCTGTCGGCTGGTGCTACCACAGGCGTGGCTTGCAGCGGTTCTTTTGGTGTGCGGTCGCGCGAGGGCTGCCTCCGCACCGGTCGCTACGCGTGCGCGAGGCCTTTGGCTGCCCTTGGCTGCCCTGAATCCAATTGTGCCGTGGCTGTGTGGAAAAAAAGGAACAACCCGCACGCGCGAGTGGAGGTAGCCGAAGCCACGGAAGGCCTACGGAGCCCTCTATAGGCCTCTCGTGTCCCTGTCGCTCGCGCGCACTCAGTGCGCGCGTCTGCGAAGCCGCCCAGCGCCATGCACAGCGCATCAGTGGTTGCTGTCGCGACAAAAGCGCAAGGCACCGTCACAAGCAGCACACACGCATCGCACCGACGCCGTCGACGCGCTGGCTTAGTGATCGGGCAGCCCGGCGGACCAGAAGAACAGCCCCAAGTACGGCAACCACCCACACCATGGCCCACGTCCTCGCCGAGGCGCCCGCGCCGCCGGTGAGGGCGCCCACGCCCGCGCCGCAGCCGCGGCCGCGCATCTACGAGGGTCACGCGATCGACGCCGCGCTGGAGCAGCGGCTGAGCCTCGACGCGAAGCGCAGGAGCGCGCTCGACAAGCGCGAGGCGCTGATCATCCGGGCGCTCGCGGCCGTCAAGCGCCGCGAAGCTGCCGTTGCCGAGCGCGAGCGGCGGCTGGACGCGCGGACCGAGGCGCTCGACCGGCGCGAGCGGATATTAAGGGCGCGGGAAGACACGGAGGCGCGCCGCGCGAAGCGCCTCGAGGATGCTACAATGAGTGCGGACCCGCGATTGCCGGAGATCGCGAAGCGCTTGGAGGCGGTGGAGAAACTCGTGGACGAGACGGCGGAGGTCGTCTCACCTAGTAAAGAGGAAGAGGCGCAGTGGCGCAAGCGCGCGAAGCGGCGCGCGGCCACCCCCACTTACGATACGCCGCAGTCGCGGCAGAAACAGGTCGAGGGCTACCTGAACAAGAAGGCCTACCTGAAGAAATCCGGGAGGCCGCGCACGGCACCACCAAAGAAAACGGGCCGCGAGCCGCCGCACCTCGACGACATGGCCGTCGCGCGCGAGATCTGCCGGTCCCTCGACGTGCTATCGCGCGAGACGGGCGAGTCGCGCGAGGCGTGGCGCACGAAAATCTTCGGCGCGAGCCCGCCGCCGAAGCGGCAGGTCTCGGTGACGATGCCGGTCGCCTCGGCCCCGTTCGCCGTGGCCGAGACGTGCCGGCAGGCCGTCATGTCCGTCGACACGTTACCGGGCGGGCCGCAGGCCCCGCGAGACGTCGACCGGGCCCGGTTGGAGGAGACGCTGCGCGGGCGGCTCCGTCGCGCGCGCATGTAACATATGAATGTACTATTACTTTCGCGGCGACGGCGTGCTGGTGGTACGCGCTTCGACCCCACCGGGGCGCACTTGACCCCACCAATACGCCCGGGCCGTCGACGCGGCGAAGTTTTTGAGAGAACATGGATTACACAGGGCGGGACTTTGACGGACGAGCTTGGATTTTCTTTTTCCGGCTCGGCCCTAATCGGCCACGAGCTCGTCCGGCACGACGCCGCTCTCGAGGACCTTCTCCGCCGTGTAGTCGAACGCGGCCTTGATGGTGCGTACGACTAAGGGCTCAGGGTCTTCAATCTCACACGCCTCGGCCGTCTCGCGTGCCGAGACGTCGAGGAGCGCGCCTCCTCTGATGCCGAGGACCTTCAACGGATAGGTCACGGCGCTCTTGATCGTCTTCACGACTTCTTTTTCGGGCTCTTCGATGCCACACTGCTCTCCAGTTTGATGGGCGTCGAAGCCGAAGGTCCCGCCGCGTACTCTGAGCGCCGCGGCGCCGTGGGCGGGCTTCTTGATGGCCAGCGCGGGGGCGCTGAGGGCGAGGGCGAGCAATGCTGTTTTGTACATCTTTGGGCTCTCCGAAAGCGGTGAAACTTGGGTCACGGCTGCGGGGTTGCTGGGACTTAACGCAGCGGGCACGATTCTCGCTGTGGCTCGCTGTGGCGCTCGCGCAGGGGCTCAGCAATGCCAGAGTGGCACTTGATGCCAACTCTGATTTTCTCTAGTGGGGTCCGCGGAAACGTCCAAATCACGCACCAAGCGCGCCGGCAGCGCCTACTGCGACGTCTCTACGCTTCAAAGGAATCGTGCTTGCCCTAAGTGCGTAGAGATGCTCTTGGGCAGATCAAATATCACTTGAGCATCAGTGCGCGGCCGAACAAGCCGCAGTTCACAACCAGAGGCCGCTGGGCGCAGCAACGTAACGCCCTTACCTAGCCCACGCCGCCAACGCGAAAGAAACGACGCGTTATAGCCGGCACACTGTGCAACCAAGTTGGCGCCATCTTAGCAGCAAGTGTTCGCGGCAGCGTGAGCGCATTGTACATAGCACAAACTCAGCGCAGCAGCGCACCGCACAACACAAGAACACCATGCGAGTCCTCAACCTCCTGCTCCTGTGCCTCGGAGCCACCACCGCGCTCGTCTACCACCCGTCGAGCTTATTACAGCACCGCGGCACGCACGTCCTGCTCTCGTCGGAGGCCGACGAAGCCGACGCCGACGAGGCGCCGGCCGCCGCGGACCCGCCCGCGCCGGCCGCGGCCGCCGACGGAGGCGGCGTCGACGGCAAGCTCGTCGTGCAGGGCGCGGCCGTGGCCGCCATGGGCGCGGCGCTCTACTTCCTGAACACGCTGCCGGGGCCGACTTCGGGCTGGGCCGCGAAATAGGACCGAGGCTAAGACCGAAACAATACTAATTAGGGGAACTTCGTCTTCTCGATCACCTTGGCCGCGATCTCGAGGCCCGTCGGGATCTGGTAGTAGGCGAACAGACCAAAAGTCACGGCGTTGACGCCGATGTGCGCCGTGCGCGCCCACTCCTTGCCCTTCTGCATCTCCGGGACGAGCGCCGCGGCGATGGCCCAGAGCGACGCGACGCCGACGCCCGCGTAGACGTGGGGCCCCGGGAAGAGCTTGCCCGCGCGCATGTACGTGTTCACCGGGCCCTCGAGGGCCATGGGGATGCCCACGGCGAGCAGAATCGTCCCGAGCTGGTAGTGCCTATCTCTGAAGTTGCCCGCTTGGATGGCGGACCGCTTCTCCGTCAGGGCGGCGACGGTCGCGTCGGCGTCGGACGCCGCTTGCACCAATGATGGCGGCGGCGGCGCCAGGGCCTCCTCGTCGGAGGCGCCGGCGCCGGCGTGCTCCTGCACGGCTTTTTGTGCGGCCGAGGCCGCGGCGCGCGCCTCCTTCAATTCAACGCCCAATTCCCTTAACATGCGCCACTGGAGGCCCGTGTAGCCCGCGTACAGCGTCGCCAGGAAGCAGCCGCCCATCGCTACCGGATGAGCTAAAGAAATGATGCGGCCCTCGGCTAACCCATATTCACCTCCCTTGGCGACCGCCGCTTCCGGCAGCATTGATGTGGCCAGAGCGGCAGCGCTCACGATCGCCGCGGTCTCCCTGGACGGCTGTCTGACAGGGTCAAGTTGGCTAAGGCGCCCGGCATCGCGCGCAGCCAAGCCGATCGGGTCGAAACTCGGTCGGAGGCCATTGGCCGCACCAATGACAGCAATGAGACGCGGCCAATGCATTGCGGCGAACAGCAGTGGCGCCTTCTACTCCGTCTACCGTCAGTTTTTAGCTAAATTTAGCAAATAGTCTTGCGGGTTGTGAACTTCAACCACCCATCCCGGCGAGAAGCACGCTCTACGACGCCCCCCGTACATTATTCACGCAAAACAAACACCAACGAAAACACAGCGTCGTGACGGCGACGTCCGCGCTGAGACGGCGGACGCGAGACGAGTCCTATCTTAAATCATTCTTAAAAATCCCCACTACGAGGGCGACGTCGGCGGCGACGCCGCCTGCAAACTCCGCCGCCGTTCCCGCCGCGCCGCGAGCTGCCGCTCGAGCTCCTCGGTCTCAGGTTTCAACTTCTCGAGCTCGGCCTCGGCTTGGTGGCGCCGCGCTGAGGACAACGCCCGCTTCTCCTCGGCCTCCTTTGCACGAGTAGCTAATTCTTCCACTTCCAACTTGAGCTTCTCCGCGAGCTCCTCTTTCACTTGAGCCTCGCGCTCCATGGCCTCCGCCTCAACGACGACCTTCTCGATCTCCGGCGAGAGAGCTGCGGCCTTTTCGCGTAGAGGCGACCGAGGTGGAGTTGCGGGCACGTCCGGCGCCGGCAGCGACTCCTCGAACAGCGCATCGACGCGTCGCTCGACGACGTCGAAGACGGCCTCGTCGTCGGTCTCACTCTGCACCGATGGCTGTTCGATCTCCAGGGAAGGACGTTCACGTCTTTTCCGGGCCGACTTGCCGACCATGATCCTACCTTGTCGACCGCGCTCGGCCGCTTGGAGTGTCGTGGCCATCTTCTGCTCCGTGAGACGCTGCGACCGTTCGGCGTGGCCCCGGTACCGAGCTTGTAGGGTCGTAGCGCACGCGTCGACGTCATTTATCGATTCTTCATCAGACGTCTCCTCCTCATCCACATAGTGCGACGACATAGGTTGTCCTTTGACGGGCGTGGGGTCCGCGAACCTCGCGCGAGGCCCTTCTCTACTTCGCGTCTCTCTTTGTTGATCAACATCTTGCTTGATCTCATCTTCATCCCTATCTACTTCTCTACCGTCGGGAAACACGGGCTCGTCACCGGTCGCGAACCGTACCGAAGTGCGGGAAGGTGGTCGCTCCGGCTCCTCTTCGTGGAACCGCTGCGTCTCCTCCCAGGCCTCCATGGCGGCCCTACTTTGTCTACGAGCTTCGACGTGGTGGCCTTGAGCTGCTAAAGAGCGCTCGAACTCCAACTCCTCGATGGCCGCCGCGTGTATTTTCGCGGCGGCGCCTCGAGGTACTAAACCTTCGAGTAATTGGAACACGGTCGGTTCTTGCTCCGACGCGACGACCTGCACCAGAAACTCCCATCCGAGGTCCTCCCGCACCAGTCGTTCCGCACACAACCGCGGCTGCCTTATACTACACTTCTCGAGGATCAGTTCCAGTTGTTCCGCCTCGGCTTGAGATCTTGGTGATAACGGCTCTAGGGCCGATCCTAATCTGCCAGCTCCGCTACGTAATAGCGCTCGGAGCTCCTCGAGCTCTTCGGGACTGAACGGCATGCCGCTCTCGAGGAATTGATCCGAGGGCGTGAAAGGCGGCGGTGGCGACGCCCCGTCGTCCTCATAGATTCCGAGGTCGGCGTCCTCGCCGTAGGCGAAGGAACGGGGCGCGGGCGTCGGCCGTCTCTCTAATCGTTTCGGCGCCGGCGCCGGGCTGAACGTCGCGGGGTCCACGAGCTCGCAGACGCGTTTTGATAGCATATCAGCATCTTCATGTGACAGGTCTTCGTCGGCGCCCTGCATCGCCAGTTCGGCGATGTCCTCGGAGCGCACCGTCGCTATTGATTTGCGCGCGGACCCCAAGGACGTCGCCTCGACATCGACGGACCCGTCCGCTCTTGCTACCACAGCGCAGAGCAGTAATTTCTCGTCGAAGCGCTTGCCCAGCGTCCGCACGCGTCGCCCGCGCGCGGGCTCGCCCGCGATGGCGACGCGCTTTGTCGTTCGCGCATTGCGGCCCCTTACTCTAGCTTGCAGCTTCGTGGCCGCGCGGTCGTCGTCGTTTGGTGAAGGCAGCGCGTCGCCGAGCGCCGTCCCGCCGTCCTCGGCCATGTCGGCTTCGACGGTTGTTTCGCCGGCGGCGAGGACGTCCGGTTCCTCCGCGGTCGTCGGCTCGGCCACGGGCTCGGTTGTGGGCTCTGCAGTGGGCTCGGCCGTCGGCTCGGCCGTGGGCTCGGTTGTGGGCTCCGCCGTCGGTTCCACCGTCGGCTCCGCAGTGGGCTCCGCGGTCGGCTCCGCCGTAGGTTCGGCCGTAGGCTCCGCTGCATCGGCTGCGGGCGCCGGCGGCTCAGATGCGGGCGCCGGCGCCGCCTCGTCCGCGGTCGGCTCTGCTGCTGGCGCGGGCGCGGCCTCCTCCGCGGTGGGCTCAGCGGCTGGCGCCGGCGCGCCCTCGTCCGCAGTGGGCTCCGCAGTGGGCTCGGCCGTAGGCTCCGCGGCAGGCTCGGCCGTAGGTTCCGCGGTCTCCTCGGCGGCTGGTGCCGGCGGCGTTGCGGCTGTGGGTTGCTCGTCACCGGCGGTCTCGGCTGCGTCCGCTTCTGCCGCCGGGGCTGGGGCTTGAGTGTCTGGTGCCGGCGTCGGCGGCGCGGCGTCGGCTGTCTCGGCCGCCGGCGCCAGCTCCGCCTCTTCGGCGGCCGGGACCGTCGGTGCCGCCACGGACGTAGGCGAGGGCGTATCCGCCTCTGCTGAGGGCGCTGGGGCTTGTGCGTCTATTGCCGGCACCGGCGGCTCCGCGGCGGCTGCGGGTTGCTCGGCCTCTTCTGCGGCGGGCGCCGCCTCGGCCGTAGGCGCGGCCGCGTCCACGGCCTCCGCCGCGGGGGCCGGGGCTTGAGCGTCTGTTTCAGGCGCAAGCGGCTCCGCGGCGGCCGCCGGTGGGTCCACGGCAGTGGCCTCGGCCGCCGGAGCCGGCGCGGCGTCTTCCGCGGCGGGCGCGGGCGTGGTCGTTTCTGCATCGGCGGTCGGTTCCGCTGCTGGCGCCGGCGCGGCCTCGTCGGTCGGCTCGACTGCCGGCGCGGGCGCAGCCTCCTCCGCGGTGGGCTCCGCTGCTGGCGCCACGGCGTCCTCCGCAGGCGGCTCGGCTGCCGGCGCCGGCGCGGCCTCGTCAGCGGGCGGCTCGGCTGCAGGCGCGGGCGCCGCCTCGTCCGCGGCAGGCTCTGCTGCTGGCGCCGGCGCCGCCTCCTCTGCGGGCGGCTCGGCTGGCGCAGGCGCCGCCTCGTCAGCGGGCGGCTCGGCTGCAGGCGCGGGCGCGGCCTCCTCCGCGGCAGGCTCAGCGGCTGGCGCCGGCGCGGCCTCGTCGGTCGGCTCAGCTGCCGGCGCCGGCGCGGCCTCGTCGGTCGGCTCGGCTGCTGGCGCCGGCGCCGCCTCCTCTGCGGGCGGCTCGGCTGGCGCAGGCGCCGCCTCGTCAGCGGGCGGCTCGGCTGCAGGCGCGGGCGCGGCCTCCTCTGCCGTCGGCTCGGCTGCTGGCGCCGGCGCCGCCTCCTCTGCGGTGGGCTCAGCGGCTGGCGCCGGCGCGGCCTCGTCGGTCGGCTCGGCTGCAGGTGCCGGTGCCGCCTCGTCGGTCGGCTCGGCTGCTGGCGCCGGTGCCGCCTCGTCGGTCGGCTCGGCTGCTGGCGCCGGCGCGGCCTCCTCTGCAGGCGGCTCGGCTGGCGCAGGCGCCGCCTCGTCCGCGGGCGGCTCGGCTGCTGGCGCGGGCGCCGCCTCCTCTGCCGTGGGCTCGGCGGCTGGCGCCGGCGCGGCCTCCTCCGCTGCAGGCGCGTCAGCGGCAGGCGCAGGCGACTCGGCGTCTGCCGCTGGCGCCGGTGGCTCCGCAGCAGCTGCTGGCGCCGGCGGTTCCGCATCGGCTGCCGGGGCCGGCGGCTCGGCCGCGTCTGCCGCGGGCGCCGGCGCGGCCTCCTCGGCATCCGCCGCCGGCGCCGGCGCGGGTGGCTCCTCGGCTGCGGGCTGCTCGGCCGCCGGTGCGGGCGCCGCCTCTTCCGCGGCGGGCGCGGGCGGCTCCGCGGCGACGGCAGGCGCCGGTGGCTCCGCTGCTTCTGTCGCTGGCGCGGGCGCGGCCTCCTCTGCTGCGGGCGCCGGCGGCTCGGCGTCGGCTGATGGTGCCGGCGGTTCCGCTGCCGGCGCGGGCGCGGCCTCCTCTGCTGCGGGCGCAGGCGGTTCAGCAGCTGCCGCCGGCGCTGGTGGCTCTGCTGCTGGTGCCGGCGCGGTCTCCTCCGCGGCAGGCGCCGGCGGCTCTGCTGCATCAGCTGCGGGCGCCGGTGGCTCTGTGGCCGGCGTAGGCGCGGCTACTTCTGCAGCTGGCGCAGGCGCGGCCTCTGGTGCGGGCTCGGCGTCTGCCGCCGGCGCCGGCGGTTCCGCGGCAGCCGCGGGGGCGGGCGGCTCAGCTGCCTCCGCTGCGGGCGCTGGGGGTTCCGTCGCGACGGCGGGCTCCGCCGCCGGCGCAGGCGCGGCCTCGTCCGCGACCGGCGCCGGCGGTTCGGCGGCGGCCGCGGGCGGCTCCGCTGCGTCCGCGGCAGGGGCCGGCGGTTCGACAGCGGCTGGTGCCGGTGGCTCCGCTGCCGGCGCGGGCGCGGCCTCCTCCGCGGCAGCCGGGGGCTCTGCGGGTTTTTCCGCATCCGCGGCCGCGGGCTCGCCGTCGGCGGCGGGCGCGGGGGGCTCCGCCGCCGGAGCGCCCGGCTCCTCGCCGGCCGGCGGCGCCGCTGGCTCGGCCAGGGCGGTCCCGGCGTCGGCCGCGGCTTCCGGCCCAGGCTCCGCAGCTTGCTCCGCCGGCGGCGCCGCGGCGGCTTCTTCGGTCGCAGGCGGCGCCGCGGCGGCTTCTTCCGCGGCAGGCGCAGCTTCCGCAGCAGGCTCTGCCGCTGGCTCCGCCGCCGCCGCGGCTGCATCCTCGGGAGTAGGCTCGGCTGCTTCCGCTGGCGGCGCCGCGGCGGCCTCCTCGGCCGCAGGCGTAGCTTCCGCGGTCGGCTCGGCCGCGGGCTCTGCGGTCGGCTCGGTCGCGGGCTTGGCCGCGGGCTCGGCCGCGGGCTCCGCAGTGGGTTCCGCAGTTGGCTCGGCCGCGGGCTCGGCGGTGGGCTCGGCCGCGGGCTCGGCCGCGGGCTCTGCGGCCGGCTCGGACGCAGGCTCGGTCGCGGGCTCTGCGGCCGGCTCGGCCGTAGGCTCGGCCGCCGGCTCGGCCGCGGGCTCGGCCGCCGGCTCGGCCGCGGGCTCGGCCGCCGGCTCGGCCGCGGGCTCGGCCGCCGGCTCGGCCGCGGGCTCGGCCGCGGGCTCGGCCGCGGGCTCTGCGGCCGGCTCGGCCGTAGGCTCGGCCGCCGGCTCGGCCGCCGGCTCGGCCGCCGGCTCGGCCGCGGGCTCGGCCGCCGGCTCGGCCGCGGGCTCGGCCGCGGGCTCGGCCGCGGGCTCTGCGGCCGGCTCGGCCGTAGGCTCGGCCGCCGGCTCGGCCGCCGGCTCGGCCGTAGGCTCCGCTGCGGGCTCGGCCGCGGGCTCGGCCGTGGGCTCGGCGGCCGGCTCGGCCGCGGGCTCGGCGGCCGGCTCGGCCGCGGGCTCGGCGGTCGGCTCGGCCGCGGGCTCTGCGGTAGGCTCGGCCGCGGGCTCGGCCGCGGGCTCGGCCGTGGGCTCTGCGGCAGCAGGCTCTGCCGCTGGCTCCGCCGGTGGCGCCGCAGCGGCCTCCTCGGCCGCGGCCGGCGCCGCGGCGGCCTCTTCCGCGGCCGCCGCTATCTCCGCCCGTTCGTGGGGCAACTTGTAGTCGCTCGCGGGCGGCGCCGCGGCGGCCTCGTCGCTCGCCGGCGGCGCCGCGGGCTCGGCCAGGGCGGTCCCCGCGTCTTCGGCGGCGGGCGCGGTCGCCGGCGCCGCCGCGGCGTCGTCGAACGTCGGGGGCGCCGCGGCCGGCGCCTCCTTAATTGGCGACGCCGCGGGCGATCCCGGAGAGACGGCCGGCGCCTCGCTCGCCGCCGGCGCCGGCGCCGGCGCGGCCGCCGGCGGCGGGAAGAGCGCCGCTAATCTTAACCGTTCGGCCTCGGCCGCGGCCTCCTGCTCCAGTCTCAAAGCCTCGGCCGCCTCGGCTAACGCGTCGCGCTTCGCCTCGGCGGCTGCCAAGTCGTCGACGCCCGCCTTCGCCGCGCGTTCCAGAGCCGCCTCCAACACTTCCAGAGAGTCGCCTTCTAAAGCCGCAGCGAGCGCCTCAGTAGCGTCAACCTTCTCCTTGGCCCGGCGCGCCTTGTCGGCCGCGAGCTCCTCTCGTAGGCGCTTCGCCTCCTCCTCGGCCGGGTCCGGCGCAAATTCCCGCTTGACGTGCACAACTTTCACCAGCTGGCACTTGAGCTTCGTGAACCTACCCTTGCCTTGTAACGCGAGAGACTCGACGATAGCCTCGCCGACGTCATAGGCATGTTCGCTCCAGTCCTTACCTACTAACGCTTTGTTCTCCCAGTCCAGATCCTCTTGCTTCAGTACGAGCTGGGACGCTTTGCCGGTGTCCGAAGGCGTGACGTCACACGTGATAGCTTCAGGTGAATGAGTGCACTTGATGGTACATACTCTTCCTGAAAGCTCGCCTTCCTTCTCGATGGGATATTCTCTCGCAGGCGGTGGAGGTTTAGCAGCTTCCTCGGCCGCCAAGCGTTCCGCCTCCTCCTTCGCACGTTGTTCCGCAGCTAGTCTCTTGGCCTCCTTCTCCTTGAGCATCTTCTCCTTGGCTGCCGCCTCGTCTATCTTAGCTTGTTCTGCTAACCTTACCTTCTCGGCCTCGGCCTCGATAGCCAGCTGCTTGGCGACCTCGCGCTTCTCCTCCTCGGCCTTGGCCAACCGTATGGCCTGCTCGGCCATCTCCTTGTCCTCCCTCAGCAATCTAGCTTCATAATCTTTAACAGCTTGAATGGCCGCTTCCGCCTTCTCGCGATCGATCCTCAGTTCTTCTTGGTGGTAGAACTCGACCAGCCAGATCTTTGTCAGCCTCGCGACGGCGTCCGCGACGGCCCGCTCGGCCCGCGCCCGGTCGCGCTTCCGCTCCCTTTGTTTGATTCGGAGCTCGGCGGCGGCTTTTTTCGCTTTCGCCCTTTTAGCTAAGGCCTCGTCCCGACCCATGAAGGACGTGATGTCACTCATCACTAATTTATCCAACCAGTCCTGCGCAGCGTCAGCGGCGTCCTGCGCGGCTTTGCGGTCGGCCTCGAGCCGCGCCTGGTGCTCCGCGCGCATCTTCTTGACCATCGACACTCTCCCATCAGCTCGCACAATAATATCGCCCTTCGGAACCTCTTCCGCCTCCTTCTGGCGCCACCGCTCCTCCGCTTGGATCTGCAGTCGCACGCGTTCCAACTTCGCGCGCCGTTCCCGGTCCTTTTCCTCCTGAATCCTCCTCTCTTCAGCTTCTCGGATCTTCCGATTCCGGATCTGCACGGAGCACATCCTTCTCGCATATTTCTGGAGCACCGTCGCCGCGGGCTGCGTGTATTTATTTAACTCAATCAGGAAATCCGCCATCAGTTCGTCCCAATCTACGCTCGCCAAAATCTTCTCCTTCTCGGCTTTAGTCGGGACCCTGTACTCGTCCGGTATCGTTGCGGGATCTGGCGTTAAGGGGTCGTATTTTTTCTTTTTTCTTTTTGTGGGCGGTCTCCCGTAGATCTTCTGCGAGGGCTTGTACAACTTCTTGCGCGTCGGAAAGTCGTCCCAGGCCGATTTTAGTTGGATGGATCCATAGTCCAACGTCTCGCCGTACTGGCTGTCGGTCATCAGTACCGACTTACTTAGTGTTTCATCGAGCCACGACTCATCTTTCTTCTGGACACGCCTGACGGCCTTGGGCATGATCTGGATCTTGCCGTTGAACGACGCGACGGGAAAGTAGGGCTCCCGCGTGCCCCGCACCTGGCCGGCTTGGCCGACGAACGCAAATCTAGGTGGTAAGTACTGCTGCTCGATATTGGCTTTGATGGCTTCTCGTAGATGTGTTAATGACGCATCTCCACCAATGGGTATGATGCCCAGAGGCTTCTTGACGCCCTTCAATGAAACTTCGATCGTCGTCTGCGCGCCCTCGACGCTGTCGAGCTTGGGCTTGCCGCTGTCGGCCGTCCATGCGGCGCGCGGCGACGCTTCGGGCGGTGGCGCGTCGGTCTCCGCCATCGCTGCGGTGTTTGGTTGGGGTGCAGCGCTGCGCTTGCTGTGTTTGGTGCACCGCCGCGGCACGCTCCGGCGCGGCTGAGGAGGGGCTGCCTATATGTTTGCTATATAGCGCGGCTCTGCCCTTCGCGGCGCAGCCCTTCGATGCGCACCGCCTGTTATGCGCACGCTGGCTTCTATACGGCGCCACGGGCTGCCTCTTTGCGCTTCCCTCGCGGCTCGCGGCCCCGCTCTCTGTGGCGCTGAATGCCGAAGTAATCCTAGTGTCCTAGTGTGCGGGGTTGGTATAGCTGTCCAGGGATCGACGCCCGGTCCAGCCGGACGGCTAGGGAACGCTGGATCCCGCGTGGGCTAGCGGCCTGTGACACACTAGGCATGCCCTGGCAAGTAAGCTGGACCTCAGCCGCGGCGGCGTAAACGCGCCTAGTTACGCATGCGCGGCGCTGCAGGCATCACCATAGATCAATAACAAACCAGCGCGCGCATCGCCGTGGAACGCATCGATGCTACGCACAGCATCGCGCCTCGCCGCGCGCACCACGCTGGTGCAAAGGCGCCGCGCGTCGCGCGTCGTCAAGGTCAAGGCCCTGCCCTTCGACCTCAACACGGAGGCGTTGCTAAGAAACGCCTTTAGTGAGCAAGACATCTCACCAACAAACATCGAGCTGCGCCAGCGTTCCAGCGGCCGCTTCAACGGTGCTGCCTCATTAACCTTCGACGACGTCGACGAAGCCACGAAGGCCTTCCGACGACTGCGCCACGACGGCGTCGAAATAGGAAATCGGAAAGTAGAAGTCGCGTGGGGCACGACACCGTTCGAGCCCGAGCCCGAACCCACACGAGAGGAATTGGAGGAGGACCCCCTGAAGGTACTTACACGAGTATTAGATGAGCGCCGACTACCCACATTGGATCAAATACGAGCGGAGATGCTGCAGAACGACCAGCACGACATCGTCCGAGAGGCGCGGTTTCCCGGTCTTATTATGGGTGAAGATGAGGTAGACGAGGAACCCCCACAACCGAAGAAGAAGAAGGTCGTGGACCCGTCAGAACCGTTAGGAAAGTGGGCCGAGACCATCGTCAAGATCAATCGGGTCCAAAAAGTCGTAAGGGGAGGGACGATTATGAGGTACCGAGCGTTAGTTGTGGTCGGTAATTTGATGGGCGCCGGCGGCTTCGCCTATGGGAAAGGTCATTCACCGAGGGACGCCGTGGCTCGTGCATCAAAAGCCGCGAAACGGGACCTGCGCTTCGTCGAAAGGTTTAGGGACACGTCGCTGTTGCACGACGTGCGGGGCAAGCACAACAACTGCATTGTGGACATCTACGCGAAGCCGCCCGGTTCTGGGATCGTCGGCGGGCCTCTTGGTAGGCGTATCCTGACGCAGCTCGGGTTTTCGTCGTTCACGATCAAAGCAAGGGGTAGGAGGACGCCTTATAGCTACTGCGCGGCGGCCTTCGACGCGTTATCAAAGCATCGCTCTGTTGAAGAAATAGCGCGGAGTCGCGGGCGACGTATTTTAGAGATCGAGCACGCGGCGGCGCGGCACGCGCGGTCACCATTTAAGGCTTAGTTAGTGTTATTCACAACAGGGACATTACGCGACGCCTCGCGCCGATGGCGTGGCGGTGGTGTAGCTCTCGCCGGCACGCCATCGCCGCGACGGCGTCGAGGCGGCGTGACAGCACGTCGACCATCGCCAAGACTAGGTGGCCCACCCACCCATGAAGATAGACTTGGCGACCTGCTCCTTGCGCTTGACCCCGCCCTCGACCCGGGCGTCCTGGAACTTGTCGTACTCCTCGCCGCGCTTCTCGTAGGCTTGCTGGAGGGCGTCCACCGGCTCTTTCGCAGGCTTCGCCTTGCCCGCGCCGAAGATGCGGTAAGCTAATGAACCGGGCTTCCGTCCCGCCGGCGCGGAGACCGGTCTATTGGAAGGGAGCCGCTTGCCGAAGCTGTCTCTCTCAATCACCTCGGCCTTCGCCTCCTTCCGCCTAAAACCTAAACGGGCCGAGAGCGGCCTCTTTTGTTTCCGGCCCTCGGCGCGCACCATCGCGAGCCACTCCGGCGGCTTCCTCTCTTTTTCCCTTGCTAAAATCCGGGCGTCCCGCGCCAGGCCGTCGTAGATGGGCGTCGGCTCGTAGCAGGGCCTTCTATGAGGCACGTGGAGCTCCGCCCGTTCCCGCCCGTACCTCGTTAATGTCGTATTTTTGGCGTACTTCGCCCGCCACCGCGCCAGCTCCATCGCCTCGAGGGAGACGTGTAAATCTTCGTGCTCCTTGCGGTACTGCTGGGCCTTGGATAGCGGTCTTGCGGCCGGCGGCGTGTTGTAGCCCCGCAACCGGTCTAGAATCGTTTCCGTACCGCTGAGCGTATCCCCTAACTCCTTTTTCCTGAGTTTGGACGTGTAGCCCGTGATCTGGGGCCGCAGGTGGCGGTGCTTGCCGTCCTTGGGCAGGGCGTTCATCTGCCGGCTGTTGGGGGCCGCCATTGTTGTTATGGCCGGCGGGGCAGCGCTTCCTGCGTGCCCTCGGACCGTCCGCCGGGCGTGATGCCCGTGGGGCGTGCGCGGGGTGCGGCGCGGTGAGCCTGCTCTCCCTTGCGTAATTATTTTTTGCCAGCTAGCGTTTAAACGCACTTAGATTAAGCCCAGCTCCCTCGAGCGACAAGCAGCCCTACAGCTCCCCGTTGGCCTCTCCGGCGTATTGTGTGATCATCACGCTCTTGCCACAGCGCTGCGGCAAGCTTCTCACGCGAGCATCACACGCCCAGCGAGCCCAGCAGCCGCGGCCCCATCCCAGCATTAGCTACACGCACGCCGCAGCCGCGACGCCGCCGCCGCGACGCAAAAATGTACAACGGCATCGGTCTCAGGACCGCGCGCGGCTCGGGCACGAACGGCTACGTCCAGTCCAACCGCGCCTTCGTGAAACCGGTCAACGTGAGAAGAGCCGAGGAGATCAACCGGACCGGAGGAATAGGAGCCAGAGACGGCGAGTGGAAGGCGCGGACGGCGGTCGAGGGGAACAAGGAGATCAACGAGCACAACCGCAAACGCGAGGTCGAGGCCCAGGTCTACGCGTTGCGGGACGAGCTCGAGGAAGAAGACGTTCCCGAGGCCGAGATCGACAAAAAATGCGACGAATTACGCCAGGAATTACTCGCGAAGATGCCCACACCAAAGAAGGTCGGCACAGACTCGCACCAGAACGCCGAGGCGAAGGCGAGAGATGATCAAAAGCTCCGCGACGCGTTCGGGATCCGGGACGATCGGCACGTCCCCGGGGCGGCCTTCGACCGGGAACTGCAGGACCAGCTCAAGGCGCAACGCCAGGCGGAGCGCGAGGCGCGGGCGCTCGAGGAGGCGGAGCGCGCGCGGGCGCGGAAGCAGAAGGATCTTGATAGACGAGAGCGCGAACTTAAAGAGAAGGAGAAGGCTTTGAAGCGGCGCGAGCGGAAGCGCGACGGCGGCGACGATGGTCGGGCGCCGAAGCGGCGGCGGGCGCGGTCTGCGTCGTCTTCCTCCTCGTCCTCGTCCTCGTCGTCCTCGTCCTCGTCGTCCTCATCATCCTCGTCGTCGTCGTCGTCGAGCTCCTCCAGCTCTTCGTCGTCGTCGTCTAGCTCTTCGTCCTCGAGTTCGTAGTGTGATAACTTGAGGAGACCTGTAGCTTTGTTGTGACCGGAGGCCCCGAGGCCCCGGACGCGACGACGCCGTCGGAGGCCTCAGAGGCCCCGACGCCGGATTCGCCTGCGCGGACGCTCGACGATCTCGCCGCTGCGTCGCCGTCTCCGCCGCCGCCCGCGCTCACGGTCCGCCAAAGTGACGCGCTCGCCTCGTCCCTGGCACTCCTGCCGGAGATGCTCAAGCAACAGGCGCCCGCGCCTGCCGCGGAGGCGCCATAGCCGATCGCCGAGTCCAAATATTCACGGGTAGCATCCAAGGAACATACCCTCGCGGCCCCCTGAGAAGTCCCTTTTTTGTCCCGAGGCTCTGTTTCAGAAATCTGGGTCCTTTCGCAGCGATGGCGCGTCTGGACTACATTGGACTACATTAAAATATTAAATATTCATATCTGTAGGTAAGGACACGGGGTTGTTAATAAGTGGATGTATTAATCTTATATACGGATAATGATCATCGGCGACGCCGACGCCTCTGTAGACGCCGGGCGCCGCAATTTATATATTTACTAGTCCTTAGCAATGATAAGCTCCCTAGTCCTTAGCAAAAGCACCCCGGATACCTAGCGTAACCGACTTACTAGCAAATTCAAAGATACGCTTCGATAGCGTCAAAAGAATGACCAAAATTCAGAACACATCCTAGTCGTTCGCCGAGACCAAATATGTCAGAGTAGCGGCCCGGGAACATACCCTCGCGCCTCCCGGAAGGCACCGCCCGCGACATTCGCGGATCAGTCTTACGGCTCGCCAAAGTGCGCCAGCGATTAACGCCGCCATCTACCGTCCAAATGGGACATTATATCAACTCCAGCCCAGTTTTCATACACAATCGACGGAACCGGAGCCGACGGCCCGCGCTCGGAGGGCGGGAGAAGAATTCTACTAGACAACTCTCGCGTTTATGTTCGTTTCCTTCCGTTTGTTGGGGGTAGATTCCATCCTGACCGCCACGACGCCGACGAGGCACATTAAGTGCTCCGTTGAAGCCGCTCGAAACGACGAATCCGCGACCCTGCGTTTACGTGATAAGTGGCTCAGAACCTAGACCTGCGAGTATCAGCGACGCCACCATCCAAATGAACCATAACGCCGTTGTTCTATTCACAATCGACCGACTTGCCCGTTCTCCGCGGGCGACGGTGCGTACGCGGGGCACTGAATTGGCCCCAGACCGGTGGTTTATAAAATAAATTTGCATTTCAGGCGCTTTAGTAGTGGGACGGGCCAGATAACCGGCCTGAGCGTCTACTACATTTGATTTCCTATTGCCAAATGCTCCCGCGCCTTGTCGGTCTCGAGACCCCACTATCTCGATTAGATGGGCTTTAAACCTGGACCTGCGACCATCAGCCCGTGTACCATCACCATGGACCATAATGCGACCGTTTGTTCTATGACCGACCGACTTACGCGAGCTCCAGATAAAGATGTTCACGTCCCGAGCGTGGGCAGCCCAAAGTACCCTTCTCGCGGTGTAGATGTCGTATACTTGTAATTGACTATCGCTGGGGTAGTATGGGGTCCGACGAGACCGCTACGGCGACTACTGGGGCCCCTCGGGTAATTGACGTTTTTGACGGGAACGGGGCGCCATCGGGTCCAAATTGCACACTTTTTTCGGGGGCAGATCGGCTCCCGGACTCCCTCTGGGATAGGTCCGAGGTCGGATAGTCGCCTACGCCGCATGCGCCGATTCTTGGAGCTCTTCGGGGAGCTCTGGATCGAAAACCTTGGGGACTTGGGCTGGAGACAGATGCGTGGCTGAGAGAATTGCCTCATATGTCTCTACCGATGGAAGCGCCCGCGCATGCGGCGTAGGCGATTGCCCACGTCTTATACCGACCCTAGGTGGCCTCGGGGACACCTCCGGGCCCCAAATCGACAGGATTCCACCGATGCGCCCGCCATGGCGGCGTCGTCAATTTCGCGAATTAAAAAATTAATTTTTTTCGCCCCCTAGTAAGTGTCCCATTGATCTCTTTGGACCATTAGCGAACGGAACGATACTCAAACGGCTGCATGTCGTCTTGTGTTCCCAAACCTAGTGTGTCTCCACCCTAGCTTGCTGGGTCAAACTTAAAAAACAAAGCTGCCCATTTGCCTGCCAGAGCTCATCTGCACAGCATCAGGAGAGCATCAGTCGTAGCAGCACAAATAGGCTGCCCCACGCTAGTCGGCGCGGCATCTATAACACTACTCAAAACATAGCATACCATGTCGACGACAGCGCGACCCGCCTGGAGCGACGACTGCTTCAAACCACAGCCAGAGCGCCACTACAGAGGCAAAAGGCCCTCGCGGCGGTTGGTTGCGGGAAACTCGGCGAGGACGACAAGTGTAGCATCGATCGTCACCCAGGACGGAGTCCATCCGGACGAGGCGGCAGATTGGTTGGGCCTCGGGGCACGGCGCCGCGGTCCCGAAAGTGTGCCGCCGCCGCCGAGCGGGACGAGGAGCCTGCGCGAGGCGCTGGAGGCGAGCGCCGCACCGACCCAGCACGCCGCCGGCCAAACCACGGCGCGCAAGTCAATGCGTGAGCCGGCGGAGCGCTACCAGCGCGAGCTGCCGCCGCCTCCAGTGGCAACCCCAGCAGAGCCGGAGCCGCCAGCGCCGCCCCCGCCGCCGCCGCCCGCGCTGACACAAACAGATTCCCGGCGCCTTGGCCGCAGACACTTCGGCGGCGCGAGGACGCGGCCCGAGGGCTTCCTCGTTTGGGACGAGTCGGCCCACGAAGCGGCGGTGCGCGCGCGGGCACCGACGGCCACGCGGATATCGGTACGCGCTCGCCAGGGCGCGCCGGCGCCCGCGCGGCCGCCTGATACTTCCCTGGGGAGCGTCATAGGTTGTGATAATGTTGACACCTTATTATTATTGCTCGTGATTCGTCTCCCGCCGCCTCGTACAACTCGAAAGCAAGCGCACACTGGCGAACGACAGCAGAAACACGGCATAGGACGCGAGGTAGGGATAGGACGGAGCCGCCGGCGCCGGCGCTTCCGCCGCGGGGAGCCGGGCGCAAAACGCGTGGTCGTGGTAGATGCCGTGCCCGCCGACGCGGCAGCCGCTCGTCCGATAGGCGTCCTCGATCTCCCAGACCGTCGCCGTTCCGTCGTCGACGGCCTGCCGGAACACCAATGCCGCCGCCCACTCGTTGTGCACGCGGCGGCCGAGGAGCCGCGGCCCGTGCGCCCATAAGGAGTGATTCATCGCCGTCGGCCGGGCGGCGAAGAAGTCCGTGCAGATTGCGGGATGCGACGTGTTGCGCGGGCAGCAGCGCTCGAGCACTGCGACCTTTGGCTCTATCATCCGTGCTGCGAGAAACTTTGTGTCTTCGAAGCGCACGTCAGGGTTCGTGCGCACGATCCAAGCATAGCGATCGAACCAGCCGCGCCGGGCGGCGATCATCATCGCGGAGAGAGCTCCTTCTTGGAGTCCGGGATTCCATCGCGTCCAGGCGAGCGTCGCATTACGCACAGGGAGCGCCGCGAGGGCGTGCGCCCACGACGCAACGTCGGCGGCGAGCTGGTTGGAGCCGGCGTAGAGGAGCACGTCGGCTTCTCCTAACAACGGCGAGCGCCGGAGCGCGTTGGGCCAACACGAACGTAAAGTAGAGAGGTGGCATTCCGAGCAGTGGGTCGTGAGGTAGAGTAGAATCGACGCCGATGGGCCGCGATCGCGGCGAATGGGAATCACGGCGAGGGCGCGGTCGGGCAACGCTGCGGCGGGCAACTCTCTGGACCTTCGTCTCGGTGCTCTGGTCGCGCGGCATCCGCTACGTCGTCATCGGCGCGCGCCTGCTGGACGCGATCAAACGCGCGGGCCACGAACGGATGTATACTGGGGGCGTCGCGGGTTTGCTTGGTATGATGATATTCAACGCCGTCGTCATCGCGGACTGCGCGCGGCGGCTCTGGAAGTTCGGCGTCCGGACGCCGATGCCTCGGCCTCCAATTCAACCCTCGGAGCGACTCCACGGCTTCATGCTCTTCTCGAAGGAGATGCGTCCCTACGTCGAGCGCGACGACCCGTCGCTCACGTATGGCCAGGTCGGCAAGCGCCTCGCCGAGCTCTGGCGATGCCTGACGGACGCGGAGAAGGCCAAGTATGCACTGCCGAGGAGGCGCTAACTACAGTAGGATTCTTAACGTAGTGGACAGGGGGGGACAGTGGACAGGGGGGATTGTTCATACCGGTACAGCCGTCTCGGCCGCCGGTTTAATGACGGCCTTGAGCGCCGCCGCGTCGAGCGTCTCGTGCTCGACCAGCGCGTCGGCCAAAGCACGAATAATGCTCTCGTGGTCCTTCACGAGTTGCAAGGCGCGTGCTTCCGCCTCGACAAGCTCCGCGCGCACAGCTGCGTCGCCATCCTCGCCACCAATTTCATGCCTCTTGCCATATTCATCAATCCAAGACGTGAAGACGGCGCCGTCCTGCGACAACCCATACGTCTTGACGATGGCCTCCGCTAAGACAGCAGCTCTCCGGACGTCGTCGGCCGCGCCCGTCGACGCGTCTCCTAGCAAGTGGGCCTCGGCGGCCTTGCCCGCGAGCATCATCACAACTCTATCACGTAATTCGGCCCGTCTCAGATTCGTCGCGTCGCCGGCGCCGAACATCGTGACTCCTAGCGAGCCGCCGCTCCGGGGCCTTACCGACGCGCGCGTCGCCTCGTCCACATTTTCCAGAAAGAAGCTCGAGACCGCATGCCCGGCCTCGTGGACGGCGATCCGATGGTCCGGTTTCGGGGACGCGCCGTCCGGGTGCGTGGGGATGCCCAGTATAGCATCTTCAAGGGCTCTCAAATAGTCGTCCCTCGTCGCGTAGTCTTGGTCCTTGTCCAACGCGGCCAGGGCTGCATCGTTGACGACCGCAGCAACATCCGCACCCACCAACCCGGGAGATAAATCAGCCAGAGTCGAGGCGAGGTCAGTATCATTCTCGACCTTCGAACCGCCCTCGTAAGATACAGAAAATGAAACATCTTCTGAACCGCTCTTGCGCTGCGCCCTCCTACCCTGGGCCCTTGCAATAATAGCTTCCAGGTCGCGCGCATCTAACCTAGCGGTATTATTGGCAAACAACGTCGCTTTTGCTCTCAACCCGGCCGCCTTGACGGGCTTGAAGACTCGCAACGTCGTATTGTCGAGGGCCTGGCAGGCAACTTCGGTATTATCGACCTTGAACGTAATCTCGCGCGCCAGGAACGCCGACCGCTGCCTGCCGACGTAGTGCTCGAATAAAGCTTCTCTTCCATCTCTATCCGGCGCCGCCATCTCGACCACCCTATCAAAACGGCCTCTTCTGGTAAGAGCGGGATCGAGCATGTCCCGCCTATTCGTCGCGGCTAGGACGACAACATCGGGATTGGAGGCATCTCTCACCCCAAAGCCGTCCATCTCGACCAGTAATTGGTTCAGCGTGTTGTCGTGGTCCGCACCTACTGCCGACGCGTCGCCGCCTCGGACTCTTCCACACGAGTCGAGCTCATCAATAAAAACCACGGCGAGTCTGCCCGTACTTCGCGCGGCCACGCGTCTCGCAGCCGCGAACAGCGTGCGCACTCGTTCGACGCCGACGCCCGCGTACTTGCCCTTGACGATTTCAGCTGCCGAGGCTACCAACAAAGGCGCGTCGAGCTGCGCGGCCGCCGCTCGGGCTATCAATGTTTTTCCCGTCCCCGGCGGACCAGCTAGTAAGACGTTGCGCGGCGGCGTCGCGCCGGCCCTCCGGGCTTTTTGTGAGGCGTCGGCCGCGCCGGCCACGCGTAGTATTCTTCTCAACTCCGACACCGCCGCGGGCGCACCTACCACGTCGTCCCAGGTCGTGGCGTCCGGTCCACTTCCGCCGCCGTAGACCGTGATGAAATCGTCGACGCCCTCCTCGTTCAAAATAACGCCTTCTCTACCCAACTTCTTCTTGATCGATTGGGTTATACTTCGAAACGTGTACGCGCAGGACCGCGGTGCTAACACGCAGCCCTGGAGCAGCGCTAGAGCTAGTCTTGCCGCCGTTTTAGGACCGGTGAAGCGTTTTGTGGTCGCGGTCGTGTTCGCGACGAAGCCTTCTTCCGGTGCCGTGTGCGAGGCGTTCTTGCCGCCGCCACTTGGCGGCTTAGGCTTGGGGGCCCGGGGCGCTTTGCGGGTCTTGCGGCGCGGGGCGAGGGGCGTGCTGCCGGCGGCGGTCGCCAGCAGCACCACGCAGCCGAGGTTTACCGCATGACCGACCCCAATGAGAGGACTGAAACCCAGTGCCCAAAAAAAGGCTGTGATCAGGACGGGGATCGGCGTACGCATCCTGCCAAGGTGATCAGCGGTAGGTGGGTGATAGCCGCGAACTTTGTGACGTGTTTTTGACGGCTCTAGGTAGGCCAATGCAGAGAAGTAGCCTCGAGAGCTGACGGTGTTTTTTTGTTTCTAGTGTGTCAATCAACGCTAGCTCGGCTGCTCGGCAAAAAAGCGTGCGATACGTGCCAAAATCAGCGCGCTGTGCCAGCAAACAGTAGCGACGGACGCATCGTTCAACTCTCGCAATCGTTCGGCAGCGTTTCATTGCTGCACAGCCTCCAGTGACAAGTGCCTCCCAGCAGTGCACAGCTCATAGCACTCGTACGACTCGTGCTGCTGTGCTGATAGCGCTCAGAAAACTGGATGCGACTCGTGCTGACAAGCATAGCTCTCGCGTCGAGCATGGAGCCGCGCCGCTCTTTCGGCACCGAGATAGCGTCTGCTGCATCCCCGAAACCGCCGCGCTTCGTCGACGTCGACAAGTTCGACGTCGCCGACGGCGCCGCGGCGCGCGCACACCTCGACGAGCGCGGCTTTGTGGTCTTCCGAGGCGTGCTCGATCAAGGAGAGGTCGCGCGCGCGAACGAGCTCTTCTTCGACTATGTGGAAGCGTTGGGTAGCGGTGTCGACCGCAACGACGTAAATACTTGGGGCGACGACCGCTGGCCGCCGTGCGCAGGGGATGCTGGTATCCTTCCATGGTTCGGCGTCGGTCAGTCTCCTTTTATGTGGTACGTCCGCACGCGGACGAAGGTCGCCAAGGCCTACCGCCAGGCGTGGGGTTTGGACGCGGACGCTCCCCTGGCGACGAGCTTCGACGGCTGTTGCGCCTGGCGGCCCGGGCAGGTCACGCGCTCGGGCTGGCTGCACGTGGACCAGGATGCGCTGAGAGGCAATCAGCGCGAGATGCTCCAGGGCCTCGTACACCTGACGGCGCCGGTCTCCGAGAGTACGGGCGGCCTCGTGCTCGTCGATCGTTCTCATCGCACCGTCTTCCCGCGCCTCGCCGATCAGTACGGAGATGCGCTGAAAGCGAATAACGGTGATGACTACTTCGAGCTCGGCGCCGACGACGCCGCGTACGCCGACCCGATCTGCTGCCGCCTCGAGCCCGGCGAACTTATTATTTGGGACTCGCGAGTGGCCCACGCGTCGCACCCGCCGAGCGAGCCGGCCGCGGACCCGCACGCGCTCGTGCGCCTCTGTGCATATGTATGTATGGCACCTCCGTCAGGAGACGAATCTGTGCAGCGCGCGCGGCGCGAGGCGTTCGAGGAAGGGCAGACGACGACGCATTGGCCCACGAAGGTCGTCACGACGGACGTCTACGAGAGCTTCGCCGCGCTGCCGGATCACGTCCGACTGCGGTACGGCGAGGCGCCGCGCGCCGCGCGGACTCCGGAGGTCGAGGCGTTGCTGTGACTCTCGCGGCGATGACGCCATCGCCGCGACGTTTGTAATACTGGTCTTGTGAACGTGAGTTATGTGTGAGAGAGATAAAGGGCCTAGATGCCGAGGAGGTCGTCGATGTCGTCCGTGTCCGCAGCCGTGAAGTGCGTCTCCTGCTGAGACGGCGCCGGCGCTTTCGCGGGAGACGCGCCAGCTCTGGTGCCGACGTCGCGCTGACACAAAGGACAAGACCTATTGCGTAAGAGCCACTGGTCCAGGCACTCCGCGTGCTCCGCGTGGCGGCACGGTAAGATCCGGACAATATCATCATCATCATACTCGCAGCGGCAGACCGCGCACTGCTCGCCGAGAATAGCAAACGTTTCACCCTTGCTCTTGGCTTCACCGTACGTGCAGGTCGGCAGGTCGTCGAGCTGCTTCTGGTCCGTGCCTTTGGATACTTTCCCGACGTTCTCCCCTAGCTGTAAAAGTTGATCATAGGTCATCTGCGACGGCGACAGCGATCTTTCAGTAGCTCCTTCCGGAGGTTCGATCCCGCCGTTCATCGCCATGAGCAGGGCCCTATCGTCGTCCTCCTGCTGGAGGCGCCAGGCCAGCGCTAAGCTCTCGTCGTAGTCGTCCTCCTCCTCCTCTTCGTCGCCTTCGTCGCCTGTGTTGACATCGACCGGTGAGTTCGGTTGATACGCCATCGAGCCGACGAAGGCATGGTTTCCACGCAGATCTGTCACCCTCGTCGTCCTCACCGTCGGACGAAGCCTCCTCGCGCCGCCTCTGGGAAAGCTCCGCATGTCTAGCTGCTCCCTCCTCCTGCTCCCGCGCGTACCGCTCCTCGCGCTCCTGGAGCTCGAGGGCCAGTCTGAGGGATTCCTCCTCGGCGTTCTCGGGCTCGTCGGGCGGCGGGCTCTCGCGGCGCCGCTCGCGCACCGGCGTCGGCGCCTCGCTCGGGTCGCAGTTCGCGCTCGGGTCCCGGTACGGAGACAGGGGCGGGCCGGCCGGCGTCGGCGCCTCGCTCGAGGTGGCGGAGGCGAACGCGAGCGTCCGTTTCGCGCGGTCGGCCTGGACGGGCGTGTCCTCGGCGTAGCTCGCCATTTCTTCCTGTGTCCGCTTGGAAATGGTTCCTCGGGCGCTCTTACGCGCCGCCTGGCTGCGCTGGGATTGAGTGCAGTGCCACAGGAACGGCTTTTTTTTCGACGTGCGTTGCCTTCCGGCGGCTAACGCTTCACGCAGGTCGACGGCGTGAACCAGAAATGCGTGTGCGCTGCTCAGCAGTCCACGAAACGGACGGCTGCGAGCTACGCGGCGGCTCGATAACGGCGCTGAGCAGGACCTCGTTGTGATGCCGCATGCTGGAAAGCCTCCCAGCAGCCGTGCAAGTCATCACAAGGCGTCCGTCTACCAGTAGACTCGACGTCAATAGGCACGGGTGCTTCCCAAAAACGTGCGGGAGTTGATGCCTGTGGCTTTTTGAGCGCCGGGACCCGCCTGCCGCTGCTGGCCGCTTAGCTGTCGATCTGACACGCAAACCTGTTCATCAGGACGCTAACGCATCACCGCGAACCGCTGCGAGCGCACGCCGCGTGCCCAGGAGCGCAGCCGGACCAGTCCCTCCTTAAAAGCAGTGTGACCACTGCGCGCCGCGCGCAACCTTAAGGACCCACTGCGCGCCGCGCGCAACCTTAAGGACCGCGCGCGCCCTCACAAGCCGCGCATCGATGCCGAGGAAGGCCCCCCTCCAAGAAAACGCGATGGAGGACGACGACGATGAGGCGCCGCCCCCTCAAAAGCCCCAGCAAAAGAAGCGCAAGCGCCGCGAAGCTAAAGATAGGACGCCCGTCATGGACGGCCAGACGGAGGAGGAACGCCGGATTCTGAGGCAGGAGCAGCGCAACCTGCAGGACCGAATCGGCGAGCGCCGGGCGGCGATGTGTGCGCTCGACTCGGACGAGTTCAAGAACCAGCGGGCCGCGAACAACGGCCTCTTCAAAAAGGTTAGATATAATCGGGAGATGGTCAACGATGGAGACATCATGGTCGGGCTGGCCGAGTGCGCGGTCGCGCGCGCGGGCGCTCTCGCGAAAAGTGTGAAGCAGTACGGCGCGAAGGACATCTGCGACGCTTTGAAGGAATCGTATTCCAATTCTCGGGGCGAGATGGACTGGGCTGCGCTAGGGAGAGACGGCGCTGGGTTATTCAGAGCACCCCCGGAGCTCAACTTCTTCTGCGGGCCGCTCGAGAGACCTGTCAAGGAGCGGAAGAAGGTCGAAAGGAAGAAGAAGGCCGACCTCAAGGATGATGGTGTGGGAGAAACAAAATTCGAGCAGCGCGAGGGCGGCAGCGGCGACGGCGACGAGGTTTGTGATACGGTGTCTGCAATCAACCCCCCCGGGCAAATTGCCCTCGTCATGTTTTACCACGTAACGAGGGTCCAGACAACTCGGGGATAGTAGAGATGGGCATCCGGAGTTCTTCCACCGCCCGCGTCGCCCTTAAGGTCACCTCCCCTTCCCAATGGGAGGCACCGAGTCATAGCGACGGTTCATATATCTACACACAGCGCGACGAGGCCACGAACCTGCGCCTGCAGCGGTTGAACGACGTCATGGCGGCGAAGATGCGCGCGGCTTCTGTAGAGCCCAAGCCGGCCGACGAGGATGCTGAGACCGCGGGGTTGGACCTGATGTCGCTGCTCGTGAACCCGGACTCGTTCTGCGAGACGGCCGAGAATTTCTTCGACCTGTCGTTCCTCGTCAAGGACGCGCGCGCGACCGTCGGGGTCGATGACTCGACGGGTTTACCCGTGTGTCGTTTAGCCGAAGCCCCGGACGGCGCGGTCCCCAAGACCCAGAACGTGGTGGTATTATCGATGGCGGACTGCAAGGCCATCGGCGAGCTCTGGGGCATCGAGAAGCCGCAGCTGCCGCGCGAGGACGGGGCGCGCGAGCGGGCGCAAGCCGCAGCTCAACGCGCTCCTCCGCCGCCGCCCGACGAGGGCGAGGAGTCGGACGCCTACTGACGGCGGTGACACGTGTAATAAGTATAGATATCCGGAGTTTCTCCGTCCGTTGTCCGTTGTCGCCGCGCGTCTCTTCCTCCGCTGTGGCGAGGTCCCGCCGAGAGGAGACGGGACGCGAGAGAAAATCTGCCCGCCAACACGCAGCTGCCGCCCCATCAAAATCGAAACAAGGGGGATAGTACACCTGTGAGACCGCGGACGGGCGCCCCGGTGGGACCGGTCCGGGTCAGAGTAACGACAAGCAGACGGACGTAGGAGGCGCCTTACTATCATGGGGCGGCCGCGTCCGCTGGTGCGGGCGCCGGCGGCGCCGCGCCCGCGTCCACATCCATCGGCGCCGCGCTCGCGCCGTTGTCCGCCGGCGCGGTCGCGGGCGCCTCGGCCGCCGCGACCTCGGCGGCGACCTCAGCGGAAGCCTCGGCGACCACCGCTGCAGCCGCCTCGGAGGCGGCGGTCTCCGACGCGACATCTGCGGCGGCGGCTTCGGTCACCTCGGCCGTAACAGCGGCCGCCGCCGCTTCCGCCGCCGGCGCGGCCTCCGCGGCCGGCGCGGGCGCTTCAGCCGCCGGCGCGTCGGCCCTGCGGTGGGGAGCGGGCTCAGTACACGCCGTCGACGACCAGGACACCGGTAAAAAACGGCTCCTGCGCCGCCACGAGGTCCTTCCACTTCTTCACCAACGCTTTAGCTAAAGTCTGCACGTCATCAGACTCCGCCTTCTTCAGTTTGTTGACCGTCCGCCCGATGCCGCACGACGTCAGCGCCGTCACGTCGACGTCCATGCGCCCGAGCATCTTCAGCATCTTCTTGATCTCGTCCCAGTTCTTCTCATTTACTAATTTCGGCAGGACCTTATCCGCCGCGATCACGCGCTCGGGGACCGAGGCCCAGGCCGAATTGACGACCTGTTCTGGGGGCGGCGGCTTCGGCTTCTTGGCCGGAGGCGGCGTGGGCGGCCGTTCCTTGCGCTTGGGCGGCGCCTTCGAGGCCGCGCCTTTGCCGGCCTTCGTGATCTTGCCTAATTCAAGCTTCTTCTCGGGCTTTGCCGATGATGATGAGCGGGGCGCCCTTTCTTTTTTTTCCTTTTGCGGTTTTTCCTTCTTGGCCGGCGGCTCGCCGGTCAAAAATTCCGGGTAGTGGGCGCGCGCGATTTCCAGCAACGATCGGTACTGCTTCGACTCGCCGGGCTTCTTGTAGTACTTGTCCACATGTCGCGAGGGCTTGGCGCCGCCCTCCTTGGTGGGTCTAGGCTTTTCGGTAATCTGCCAGTTGTCCTCCTTGAGCTTGGCGTCTAATGCCGCTTTATCTGTTAATCGGTCCGTGCGCTTGGCCTTCTTCTTCTTCTCCTTCTTCGGTGCTTCAGGAGCCTCTTCCTCTTCGGCGGCGGGCTCGTCTTCTTCCTCCTGGGGCTCCTGCTCGTCCATGTAGGCGAGTAATGTACTTTTCACTACTTTTTTGATGGCCGACTCCTCGGCACCTAACGCCGCGGCGACGGCCTTCCGCAGCGTCTTCACGGTGAGCGAGCCGTCGCCGTACTGCGTCTTAATGGCCTCGTCGGTCTCGAGTATCTCCTTCGTGCGCGCGGCGACCGTCGCGTCGTCGACCTCGGCCATGGCTAATGTGTGCGCGCGGCCCGCGGGCGCTGTCGACCTTTTACTGCTGTGCTGAGTTTCGCGCCCAGTTCGGCGGCGGCGTGCGCGGGCGAGCAGCGCTGCGGTCCGCGGGTGGTAGATAGGTTCGGTCTGAACTCACTCGCGAGTCCTATGCGCACGCAATGCGGTAGCGGCCTCTAATGAAGCCTAGCGAGGTGCTCTGCCGCAGCCTCTGCGAGAGCATGTAATGAGTGCTCTGTGCGCAGCCTTCGCTGCACCGCGAACGTATTGCCTGCTTGATTGACGATCAGATACATACCGGCGAACGCGCGGCACGCTTGGCGCCATCGATGCGGCACGCAATCACACGGAGACCGGCGCTGCTGCGGCCACTGGCGGCATTGCTGGGCGCCGCGACTACAACGCTGCCGCCGCAACCTGCGCGTGCTACCACGGATGTAGTCGTGCGAGTCATGGATTCCGATCGCGTCAAGCTCGAGCGCGCCGGAGTTGTACGCTTGGCCGGCGTGCGGACGCCGACGCGGGACGTGCCCGTCTGCTACAATCGCGAACCGGGCGCGAAGACTCGCGGCCTGCTTTCGCGCGGCGCTAAAGTCGAAGTGGAGCTAAGCAGCGGCGACGCGAACATTGTGGTCGGCGGCAAGTCCGTGAGCGAGACCATCGTGCGGGAAGGCTACGCCTACGCGACGCCTAGACGGCGGCGCGCCTCTGATGGGGAAGATTACCTGGGTTCAGTGCTCGCGGATGCTCAAGAGGCCGCGAAGCGCGACCAGCGGGGCCTCTGGCGGCCCTGCGGCGACGCCTCACCGGTGGTACCGGTCGCGACTTTTGACGACATAGATTTTCAACCGACGCCCACGAAGGACTACGGCGACGCGCCGGCCAAATACAAGTCCTGCGCCGAGTTCGAGTTTTATGAAGACGCGCTCGCGATCTTCGAGCGCGCGCCCGAGGGCGTCCGGAAGCGATTAGATCGAGACGGCGACGGCGTGCCGTGCCCCGGCCTTCCCCACACGACGGACCGGGAGCGGTATCGGTTCAAGAAGCGGGCCGAGGCGTCGTCGTAACGTAGTGTTTTGTTATATATCCACGGCTCCGAGACGATTACACATACTATTTTTGAGTGTCCGAAACTGGACGACATCAGAGGAGTTTTTCTCCAGAAATTAGAAACGATCTTACCCGAGACGCGCAACATGACGAACGCGGATTGCCTGGCTTTGTTGATGGGAGATGATCCGCCTCAGGAAATTGAGAATTTGCTCTACCGTTTTTTGACGTCTCTTTTTAGGCGCCGGCTGGGTATCCTAGCCGCGCAGGGAGAAGGCCTCTAGAGGCTTGGTGTATGTCCTTTTGTTTAGGATATTCCTTCCTTGCCAGTGATTAATTATTTATTTATTTATTTATTATATCCGCACTACTTATACTCTCCTTCCGCCAGCTACTCGGCCGACAGCCCCGCATCGGCCAACTTCTTCTCGAGCCGCGCGATCTTCGCGAGCGCCTCGTCCAACTCCTTCTGCAGCTGCGCCGCCGTTTTGACTTTCGTGAACGTCTTGGTTACAGTAGAGACGCCGGCGCCCGCCTTGGCCGGGTCGAGCGGCGCGGTTCTGGGGGGAGCGTTCGCGCCGGCCCACCACTCGTCCGCAGTCATCGACGGCGCCCCGCAGAAGGCGTCGGGGAAGATGTCGTCCTGGAAGGCGTCGGAATTGCGCGGCACGATGAAGCTGAGGGGCTCGACGGAGCCCTTGCCCGCTTGGGAGACCAATTTCAAACAGCGTGCCGTCTCGCACCTCATCACATCTAACCCGCGCTTGGGCACGAAGCACGTGCCCTTGGCGGCCTGGGTGGACCGGTACTCGGACAGCGCGAAGGCCCAGGGCTTCTCTGCGATGTTCTCGTAGTAGCGGATGTTGCCGTCGCCCTTGCCCGCTAAGTATAAAACGCGTGTATCCACGTCGTAGTAGGGAATAATCACACCAGAGGCCTGGTCCAACTGGATCTGGTGCACGGGCTCGCCGCCCAACTTCTTCACGTCCCAGAACTTGATCTGGCGCTGGCTTTGTTTGGTGAAGCCGACGGAGCAGAGCCGGTCGAAGCCGCCCAAGAATGAAAGTTTCGTCGACTTGGCGCCCGCGTGGGCCTGGTCGATCTCGCCGACTATGGATTTCGAGCGCGGGTCGCCTAACCGCAATTTCTTGTCCTTCGAGGACGTCGCCCAGACCTTGCCCTCGTGGTCCCAGACGATGTCCTGGATGAGCTGCTTGTGCTCGTCGCAGCTCGCGGACTCGCTACCTTTCTCAATATCCCACACTTTCACAGCCATGTCCGCGCTCACGGAAGCCAGGACGTTATTGGCTGTGGGGTGGAATCGCAACAAAGTCACCTTCCGGCCGTGGCCGTGGAGGTCGACCAAGGGTTCCGTCAATGTTTCAGTTAATCCATCGGCCGGGATGCCCCAGATTTTTATCGTCGAGTCCTCAGAAGCCGACGCGATGACGTGCTCGTGAAACGGATTGAAATCCAAGTCGAGCACGGCCGACTTGTGGCCCGCGACGAGCGGCGTGCCGGCCTTGTACTCGCCGACATCTTTATGTTTCACGACGGCGAAGGGGCCGCCGCCGCCCTGCAGCGCGACGGCGAAGAAGGTCGTATTCGCTTTGATGTATTGTTGCTCGCCCGTCACGGTCGCGAGGCGGAAGCCCTTATAAGTTTGGTCGACCTTGGGGGGTTCCACATAGACGTGGCGGTACTTCGAGGCTCGGATGAAGGAGGACATCCTTGCTCCTGGCGTCGGCCGGCGTCGGCCTGGGCCTTAGCTTGGCTGGATTTGCTCGGAGGGGGGCTGGCGTCGACTGGCGTCGGCGCTGCGTGTGTGCCTTAGCTTAGAAAGCTCTGCGGCGCTCGCGTACTGCGCGGCGCCCGTATATCCAGCAGTTTGGTCCTCAGCAAATTCCTGGCCAGCGCGCTGCACCGGTCGGCTGCTGGCGCGGTTGCTGCAGCTATCCGAGCCGTGAAGTCACGCCCGTGTGTACCGATGGCGCTGCGTGTGTCGCGCGGCACAATTTTCGAGCAAAGGCGCGCCCGCCAGCGCTAGTATCGATAACGCTAGCACATTATGCCAAGGTTGCCATAGTGAGCTAAATTGGACCAAAAAGCCAACAACTCTCAAGAATTAATGCACCACCACGACCACTGAACAGTGCTGGCAGCAATGCACAAGCTTGCACTCCTAGCAATACTGCTCACAGCAAGCGCAGGAGACGACAGCCTCCAACAACTCGTCGAGGACCTGCGCCAAGAAGCAAGGGAGGAATTCGAAAGCATAAAGGGCATCGACGCCAGCGAACTCGACGGCTACGTCGACGCGTTCGTCGCCGACGGCTTGTCGAGGATCACGCGGCGCGTCTCCATGGAACTCGACGACGACGGCGAGGCGCAGGCGCAGTTCGAGTGGGTGCAGCGGGAACGGCGGCCGACGGTGGTGGCGCCCTTACCGTGCCCCGACACGCACCGCTGCGGCGTTTGCGGAAGGGCGTCCTCGAGGCACGTCGCGAGTCCCTTCGAGGTCGCGCTCATCTCCAATAATGCGGAAGAAGCGGCCCCGGGCCTCTTCCACCAGCGGGGCAAGACGGCGCGCGCGCTGGAGGATGTTCAGCTGCCTGCAGTCATGAGCCTGGCACGCCGCGCCCTGACGATTACGGGAACCACATTCAACGCGTCGCTGACCCTCGCGGGGGGCCTCCTGACGCGCATCGCCGCGGAACCCGACGGCGCCCTGCAGGCGCCCTCCCAAAAACCCTACTGGGAGGCCCACGTCGACCAAGACAACAAACAAGCCTACGACTACTCGGCTTTGGTGTATTTCGAGGACGGCGGCGTCGACTTCGAGGGCGGCGCCCTGATCTTCGAGGACGGCGAGACGATCCTGCCGCGGCGCGGGCGCCTCGTCGCGTTCTCGAGCGGGCCGGAGAACGGCCACCGCGTCGCCAGGGTCGAGCGGGGCGCGCGGACGGCGCTGGCGCTCTGGTTCACGTGCGTGCAACCGGAGTGATGCGGCGCGTCGGCCACCGCGGAGGCCGTGTTTTTTGTACGAGGCGCTCTGGTTCATGTGCGCCGCCGCAGAGTGATTACTGGCTGTTTCGTGGAGGAACGCCGGTTGCGCGCGCCGTAGACCACGGCGCGCGTCCAAGTGCCAGGGCATCTGGAGCCAATGTTGTATAAGTTGTTTTATTGGTGAAGAATCTTCTGCCCGTCCACTCATCAGAAGCCGTCCGTCAGGGGGGGGGGACCGGCCCGTCGCGGGCGCCTAGGGGAACTGGTAGCCGCCACCGAACTGGTTGCCGCCGAAGGGCGCCGCGGCCGGCGGCGGGACGTAGGGCGCCGCCGGCGGCACCGCCGGCTGCGCCGGCACGGGCGGCATCTGCTGCTGGACGACGGGCACGGCCGCCGGCACCGGCGGCGCCGGCGCTGTCATAACGGGCACGGCCGCGCCGAGCGGCGCGGCACCTTCCGGCGCCGTGACGGCCGGCGGCGCCGGCGCGGGCGCCGGCGGCATGCCGGCCCCGAGCGTCTGGAGGACAGGAGCCAAATCGGGCTCGGGCATGGCCGCCGGCGGGCCCTGGCTGCGGCGCTTGAAGGCCGGGCCGTCGGCGAGCTCGGCGGCCGCCGCGCGCTTCTCTTGCAGGGAGGGCACGAAGTCGTCGTCCTCGCTATCATCATCTTCGGGCTTCTTCTCCCAGTCCTCGTCGTCGTCCGAGTCCTTCTTCGTGTTCGACGGCGGGCGGTACTTGCGGGGTTTGGTAGGAGGCGGCGGCGTGCCCGTCGGCACCGCACCCCCGAGCGCACAATAGTTCTTGTTCACGTCATGCACCAAGTCGGCGCGCCAGCCGCCCTTCTCGAGGAACTCCTTGACCGTCGTCGCGTCCTTGTAGGCCTCGTAGCGTAAATTGCAGGCCGTGCCCGGCCGCTTCGGGTTGGTGGCGATGAATTTCACTTCTACGGTGTCCGGGCACTCGCGCGGATCAATCAGGCGGCCGGGGTGGTTGTCCGGCGGCGGCGGCGGCGCCGGCGGCTCCCGGGCTGCGGCCGTCGGCTGCGGGAGCGTCGCCATGACGGCGGCAGCCGCGTCCTCGACGTCGTCGTCGGGGACCTTGATACTGGCCTCGACCTCGTGCAACTCCAGATCCTCCTGGTCGCCGACTAGGGCGCCGGCCGTGTACTGGACGTGGAAGAGCGCCGCGGGCTGGCCCTTGTCGTCCAGAAAGTCCGACTCCGCCGCGGACAGCCAGCCCGTGACCTTGCCCTCGCTGTAGGCCGGGCCGCCCTCTACCAAACGGATGATCTCCCTACCAATCAGCGGGTGGCCCTCCGTCTTCCACTCGTCGCCCTGGTCCGCGGGCGTGAGCGGCGCCGGCGCGACCGGCGGCGCGACGGCCGCGGCGGGCACGGGCGGGGCGACGAAGGGCGCGGCGACGGCCGGCGGCGGCGCCTGGAAGAGCGGCGCCGGCGGCGCCACCGCGGCGACGGGCGGCGCGACGGGCGCGGCCGGCGCCTGGAGCGGCGGCTGCTGGGGGGGGAAGCCGTAGCCTCCGTACGGGTCCATGGTGTCCGCGGTGGGTTTTGTGGGGCGCGCGGGCTGGCGCGCGCGGCTTATGTGGGCGCCGAGAGTTTCGGCGGCTCCTCAGCAAGGATGCTGTTTAGGCGGCGCTCGCTTGCGGCGTCGCTTTCAAGACCTCAGCGGTCTTGTGGGATCCGTTTGGGACTTTGGAAGCCCAGTGGTTCACCCGTAACTGCTCTGGCGGCTATGTAACAGACCCTCAGCGACGAGGCAAAGCCGTGGGCCCGCGCAGCCCTGGGGCTGCTTGAATTCGGGGTCCGCGCCGGGACCAAGTGTCCTGCGCCGCTCCAGGCCTCAGCACGGGTCGCTGGGGGGCGGCCACGAGTACCGTCAAAATTTTCGTTCAAATGGGAACCCGAAACATGCGAGAGGCGCAGCCTTTTTGCAAGCTACGCCCACGCACGCAACGTGTCAGGGGCTTTCAATCTCCCTCGTAGTCGCAGAAGGTCGCACACTTGACGTGCTGCCCAAAAAACGAGGAAATGATACTCACAAATTGCCCAGTATGCGCTGCCCCTCTCCCACCTACGAGTGCCAAGCAGTGTAGCCGCTGCAAAACGCGCTACTGCGGCCCGGAGTGCCAGAAGACACACTGGGAAGAGGGCGGCCACGACAAGCTCTGCAGGAAGATAAGGAAAGGTGGCGGCGCCGAGCAGTATAATGCCAATACGAAGTATACGGAGGCCGTAGCGGTCGCGGCGGAGGCATGCGCCGACGACACTAAGGGACAGACGTGCTACATCTGCACGCAGGCCCTCCACTGGAAAACAAAGGAGGGCCTCGTACGCGGATGCTCGTGCCGCGGGACGGCGGGCTTTGTGCACTTGTCGTGTCTGGCGGAGCAGGCGAAGATCTTGGTCGCGGGGGCTTTGGAGAATAATTTGTTCGACCAGGCGAATGAACGGTGGAAGCGGTGGCATACGTGTAGCTTGTGTGAGCAGCAGTACCACGGCGTCGTATTGTGCGCGCTCGGGTGGGCGTGCTGGAAGACGTACGTGGGCCGGCCGGAGATGGACACGGATCGGATCATGGCGATGGGGACGCTTGGGGCCGGTTTATACATAGCAAAACACCACGAGGACGCGTTGTCCGTGCAAGAGGCTGAGTTGGCTATGCTGCGGCGCCTTGGCGCATCAGAGGAGCTAATTCTCATCGCGCAGAGCAATCTTGCGACCACGTATGAGGACCTTGGGCGTAAGGAGGCCCCGTGCCTACGGCAAAAGGTTTACTCTGGACATTTGAAGCTCTACGGCGAAGAACATAAACACGCCCTTAGAGAAGCATACAACTACGCGAACGCTCTTCATGGTCTACAGCGCTTCGAAGAAACCAAGGCACTGCTGCGCAAAACCATTCCCATGGCGCAGCGCGTTCTCGGAGAGAGTCATGAACTCACGCTCAAGATACGGTCGCTTTACGCGATATCTCTCTACAAGGACCCCGACGCCACGCTCGACGATCTCCACGAGGCCGTGAATACGCTCGAGGACACGGCTCAGAGCGCGCGGCGCGTGCTCGGTGGCGCTCATCCGATCGCAGCGGCGATTGAGCAATCCCTGCGAAAGTCGCGAACAGCCTTCGACGCCCGCGAGACAGTGAGTGCCTAAAGAATAGCCACAAACAACAAATCATACCCGCCCACAGACCCCCGCCATCGCCGGCACGCCGCTCGCCAGGCACGCGTCCTGGGCCACGGGGTGGTCCCACGCCGCCCGCGCGGTCAGCGGGCCCGCGGGCCGCCGGCCGTCCGGCACTTCTAATGAAGGCAGCTCCGCCTTGTCCAGCTCGGGCAGCGCCTCGAATAAACCCGAGACCAGCCGCCGCGACGCCGTCTCGTCCAGGCCCGTGACGAGGCTCTCGGCGTGCTTCGGCGCCGCGCGCGCGGCCGACGCGAACAGCTTTTGAGCCTCGCGGCGCGCGTCCGCCTCCGTCGCGGCCGCGAGTGCGCGCCGCGTCGGCTCGTCGAGGTTCCGCTCGCGCAGCGCCAACTGCTTCGCGCGCGCAAAGCGGCCCGCGCTCGAGCTCCGCGTCGGGTCGGCCAACGCGTTGACCTTCGACGCGTAGTCCGCGGCGAGGCGCGGTAGTAATTCGGGCGCCGGCGCCGCGAGCGCGACCCTTACACCCGCCGGCGGCACGCTCTCGTCGCTCACCCCAGAATCTTTGTAGAAGCCCATGGAGTACTTGCAGCCGGCGAGCGACGCCCCGAAGAGCGGCTCCGCGACGGCGTCGGCCACCAGGAGCTGCCACAGCCGCGCCGAGGCCCGCATGAAGGCGTTTCCTGAGGAGACGCGCCAGCACGGCAGGTAAAGCACGGCCCGCGCGGGCCCGTCGGCGCGCCACTCGCGCGCCGGCCCCCGCGCGCCGCGGGGCCGCGGCACGCTCTCGACCTGTCCAGGACTTTCAGCCTTCGTCGTGCCTCTTCTCAACAAATCGCAGTAGACGCAGGGCTGCGGCGGCCGCCACCACTTCTTGGCCGGCCGTTGCCACAACGCGTCCTCCAAATCGACGCGCGCGTAGGGGATCCTCCTACTCAAAGTCGCGGCGTCGAGCTGGATCAGCTGCGATTCGGGCCTCTGCAGGAAGGCAGTGGCTCTACATCGTTGCGGCGTCAATAGAGCAGCCAGCGCGAGCGTGGACACGGCGACGTCGCGCGGCGGCGCGCGGAAGCGCCGGCCCGCCGCCGCGAGTCCCCTCGGATCTCTTTCGGAACGCATGTTCTCCGCTATTTCCACTGCTGTTGGGGGCCTCGGCGCGTCCCGGCAATTCCTATCAGCTAGCGCCGCGCAGTCTCGAGCAACACTTTGGATTGCCGATGGAGCGCTCGAAGCTAGTGCGGCACACGCGGCCAGCACGGCCGCGACGGCGTCGCGCCAGCCGTCTGTTCTAGCTAGAGGTACCCTAATCTCGAACAAGGCAAAACCCGTGTCCGCGTCGCCGACGACTGGTTTCGCGCCCGCGTACACGGCGGGCGCGCCGGGCCGCGGCTGTAACGCGACGCCGGCTCTTTTTAAGCGAGACGCCAGCCCGCCCGGCCCGCCGTGGGCCAACGAGTGCGCGGCAACGACGTCCGGCCGTCGAGCTTTGTAAGCAGCGAACCCCCCTACTTTGTCGTAAGGTATGGACCAATGCAGCGTGACGACATCAGCACGTCCTGGTTGCTGCTTCGAGACGATGAGATCAGGAGCACCCTGGTCCGGCAGCGGGTCCGTCGTATAGGGTTGCGGCACGGGGAAGACCCGTTGAGGCGCTTGAGGAAACGCGTTGACCACGGCGGAGGCGAGGCGATCCGCATCCACCGGCGCGACCACCGCCAAAGTAGCATCTCTCAACCCGTAGCGCTCCCGAAATAACTTGCGAGCAAAAGATGCGGCTCTATCAGCGCCATTGCCGTCCTTGTCATATTTCGGAGGTAGTAATGTATAGCGCGTCCCGGGCCCGAATTTTGATAACGGACCAACAGATCTATCACGTAACAATTCAAGATCGAGCGCCGCTCCCGAAGGTAGGGATTGGGCCTCGGCGTCGACGCGCCTTGCTTCTCGTCGCGTCGTCGAGGCGTCGAACTTCTCCGCGGCTGTGGGCGAGACGGCCGACGACACACTTCGTAACAACGCACCGACGTACCGCGGCGCGCAGTTCGCCACATACACCGTCCTATCAAAAGCGGTGTACGCGTTCGCCACTCCGTCATAATCGATCGCCTTTTGTTCGAGGTTGCTGGCAGCCATCGTCAGGTGCTCGGTCAAGTGGGATAAACCTTCAAAGGGCTCTCGCAGCTGGCCGGCGCCCACCGTCAGCGCTAACGTCGCGTCTCTTGCTTCTGGGTCTCCCGCGACGACTATTCTTAAACCTGAAGGTGTTGTGACGTAGCGATAATCTCGACTATCAACAAAACTCGGGTTCGTCAGGATTCTGACGAGCGGTGAGGGGAGTTCATTTGCGTTGACCTTGCTTGCTGCTGTGGCGGCGGCCGGACCTAGTAATAAGGGCCGCCGCGGGAGCTCCAGAGCCGCTGCTGTGCAGGCACTGAGCCACAGCCCTGTCCTCAGCGCCATTCGACTTGGCATTGTTGCAAGGCGTTAGGCAGTGCACGACACCATTAATGTGAGTGCCTCGAGGCATTCATCTTGCTCTGCAGCGGCAAACACACGGTGCACGAGGCAAGCACGCTGAGGCGCCAGCAGCCTCGAACTTGGGCCGGCCGCGCGACACCTAGCACGACTAGTCGCTCCCTCTACATGTCCTTAAACGAAATTAACGTAGAATTCGCGGCGCGATGCATGCTAGCGACCGTAAGACACTAGCAAGCCGCAAATTATTATCCGCTCCACACGGCTCTATAGCCGTCTACGGGGCGTGCGTCGCACATCGAAGCAAGCCACTCGGGCCCTCTCGAGCGTGGGCTGGCGTGGGCGCAATTTGAAGCGTCGCCGTGCTGTCCTTTGCCCCTGAGGCTGCAGGTCACAAAAATAGACCAATAACTACGCCGCAAGGAGCGAATAGCCACAGCTCGTGAACGATGAGCGACGACAACCCCTTCAGCGACCCCTCCCTGCAAGCGGCCGACCAGAGCCGGACGCAGGAGGAGCTGCCGTCCTGGGCGACGGCGCCCGCCGACGGCGCCCCACCCACGAGCTGGTCACCACCGGAGGACAATAAAAACGAAGAGGCCTGGTCCGCGCCGCCGCCCAATGCGCAACCCGACAATAGTGGAGGCGGCGTCCGCGGCGCCGCGCAACGACTGGAACAGAAACTGCCCCAGACGCGGTCCGGCCTCATCATTTCTATGAGATTACTAAACATGGGCGTGTCCATCCTCATGGCCGCCGCGGCCATCATCAAACTGCTGAGTTTACCAGCCTTCACCAAAGGTGTACTATGTCTCTACATCTGGTTCTTCGCGCTGCTCATATGCTGCTTCGAGACGCACCTAGCGCAAGTGTCGCGGATTATTGGCGAGAACTTCGGGTTTTTATACAACGTCAAGGGGCGGGTCACGTTCTTCATACTGGTCTCGTTTTTATGTTTCAGTATTGGATTAATTGGCCTCATCTCCGGCGTCGGGTTACTAGTTGCGGCGGCCTACAACGCTTATGTGATTTACAAGCACCCCGACTACGAGCGGGAGATGCTCGAGAACGATGTGGAGCAGCGGGGCCCGTCGTCCGTGTACGGGGTTGCCGGTTCTGTAGTGGCGCCGCCCGGGGCGTCGTCGGGCGGCGATTCGAGCTGGCTGGAGGGCGCCGGGGCCGCCGCGGCGCAGAACCCGGAATTAGCCGCTTCGGTCGGGTCGGCGGCCGTGGGCTGGGCGCGGAAGAACCCGGAGGCGGCGGGGAAGATCGCGCGCTCGGCCGTCGTTTAACACTACTTGTCACTTACACATTGGGGCGCGACGACCGCGGGCAGGCCTTGACGCATCTCGAAGAGATCAGGTAAAGAATCGCCCCGCGCGGCACCAGTCAACGTGGTAGAGGCAGCAAGCAACGATGCCCCGACCCAGGCCGCATCACACGACGCGCACGGCGCCGTCAAGACGCCAGCATCTACACCTAACGCCCGGAGCTCATCCAATAATCGCGTCTCCAGGCCCGGTATCAACGACCCGCCGCCGACGACGAGGACGCGCTTCGACAGCGCCGCGCGCGCGTCGATGGGCGCCGCGCGCAGCACGCCGTGCACGAGCGCCGCGAGGCCCTCCCGGTCGTCGAACAACACCTCCGAACTGTCGCCCCGCACCCGAAAAGCGACCGAAGCGCCCTCGAACGCGACGTCGGGGCCAGAAGCCGCTTCTTTCCCGCGACACCGCACGAAGCAGAGCGACGCGACGGCGGCCCGCGCGCGCTCGAGCGTCTCATACGGAAGCTTCGCCGCCACGGCGTCAACACCAAAGCCGTCCGCGTAGGAGAGCGTCGCATCTAACAAAAAGCCGTCGACCACCGCCGCGCACCGCGTGCTGCTGCTGCCGACGTCGACGACTATTGACGTAGGGGCGTCGCCGCCGACCGCGGCGCACGCTATAGAAGGAGCGAAGGCGAGCTTCTCGGCGCCGGCGTCGTACAGGGCGTCGGCCAGCGCCCGTCGCAACGCTCGCGGTAGTGCGGCGTCCTCGACGTTGAGAACAATACGTTTTTGCGGCATCGTCAGTAGTTCTTCCGCAAATAATCGCGCCACAAACTCATCCAACGCGCCGCGCCAGGCAATCTCATTCAATCGCTCGCCGCCTTGCGCCAGCGCGCCCAACGGGGACGGCAGTCGTACCCTTGGACATGGTTCGCCGGCGATGCCGCAGCGGACGTAGACGGCGCCCCACTCGAGCACGATGGCTGGTTTGCTTGTTGGTGCGGGCATGGTGCTGCGTCCTACGATGCGTGCGCGTTCTCTTCGCAGCGTCCGCGCTCACGCCACAGCACTCAAAAGGTGGTGCGTGTGTGCGCGCTCCTGAAGCTGTAAGCGATGGGATAGATGGCTCCGTCGCAAGAAGCGGTATCGACAGCACACGACTACGATGCGTGGCGTGTTTTACCACCCGCGCGCGGCGGCATTCGGCTTTTGGCTGCTATTGCAAGTGTGTTACACGCTAGCTAACTCTGCGATCTGCGATGAGATCTGAGCGTAACTGCGCGATTTGCAGCCTCTCGCGGCGTAAACCATGCTGCACCTGTCCAAGCTCCTGGTGCTTGCCGCATGCGGCGTCGAGGCAATGCGGCCAAGCACCGGCAAAGCACCAAAGTGCTCGCGGCGGCAGTCCTTTGCAGCGGCCGCAGCGCTAATCGTGCCGACGGCAGTAGTCTTGCCGACCGCCGCCACCGCGGCGACGGCGGAGCAGGTCGAACGAGCCGCGAAGCAGGGCATCTTGAAATGCTTCGAGAAGCGCGACGACAAGCTGGTGAACGTGTGCAAGCTCCAGGAGATCGAGGAACGCAAGGCCCACGAGGGCGACGCGCCGCGCCAAGTCACCGCCGAGGTGCCGGTCGACATGGATGCGTTGCGAGTAGCGCGAGAGAAGGCGGCGGAGAAGCGGGCCAGCATCAAGCTGCGCGAGACGCCCGAGTGGCTGAGCGGGTCCAAGTCGGGCGAGGCCGGCGTCGCCGCGCGCGAGCGCCTGCCCGGGCCCTTTGGCGGTGGTAAGAAGAAAGAAAAAGCGCCGAAGAAGAAGGAAAAGAGCGAAAGAGAGCTCCGCGCCGCGGCCGAGGCGGCAGCGAGGGAGGCCGCTGCTGCAGGACTTCCCGAAGACTGGGTGGAGGTCACGGACGAGGCGTCGGGACGCGTCTTTTACGGGAACGTGAAGACGGGTGCGACGCAGTTCGAGCGGCCTCAGTAACAACACACTAAATTTAGTCGTCCTCGGAGAGCAACACGCGCCGCGCCGGCGACGACAGCGCGTCGTCGCGAATCAATTCCAGGCGCCGCGCCGTGCGCAGCACAGCGGCTTCGTCGAAGGCCTTTCCAACAACCTGGACGCCGACGGGCAGGCCGCCCGACGTGCGGCCGAACGGCACCGAGAGCGCGGGCAGGCCGGCGAGCGACGCGAAGGCCGTCAGGAAGTCGTTGGCGTAGTCCCGCGGGAGGTCGTCGCGCAGGTCGCGCGCGAGCGAGCCCCGGGCCTCCTTCGTGATGACCGACGGAGCGTTGAGCTTCGGCGCCGCCGTCGGCGCGACCGGGAGCATTAACACATCCACAGAGGACAACACGTCGTCGAGGCGCGCCCTCGCCTGCGCCCTCACGTCGACGGCCCTCTCATACAACCCCTCGGCGTGGCGCTCGCCGAGCAGCCTCTTACCGAGGGCCACGCGCCTTGTTACTTCAGCACCGAAGGGCGGGTTCTCATGGTTGACGTGGTACCTCGCCAGATTCGAGTGCGCCTCGGCCGCTGCCAAAACGTGGTAGGCCGCGGCGCAGTCCCGCAGGAATTGGGGAGAGAGCGCATCGCATTGGTCGGCCTTCAGAGCGTTGGACGCGCCCGCCACGACGCTTTCTATGTCATCGTCGACCTCTACATTGATAGAAGCGACGCGGTCGTTTGTTGGGATAGAGAGCATTGAAAGGTAGTCTGGGACACACTCTTGACTAGACGTCGCGTCGCCGTCATCATGGCCCGCAATAAGCCCGAGAGCAAACGCGGCGTCCTCGACAGATCGCGCAAAGACGCCGACGCAGTCCGTGGAAGAGCAGTAGGCCAACAAACCCCGTCGAGACACGCGGCCGTAGGTCGGCTTGACGCCGACGACGCCGCACCAGGCGGCCGGCAACCGGATGGAGCCGCCCGTGTCGCTCCCGAGCGCGAGCGGCACGATACTCGAGGCGACGGCCGCGGCCGAGCCGGACGACGACCCGCCCGGCGCCCTTCTCAAATCGAGGGGGTGCCTTGTGAAACCGCGTTGACAGGTCTCGCCCGTCGAGCCCATGCCGAATTCGTCACAATTTGTACTGCCGATGACGTTGGCGCCGGCTTCCCGTAAACGCGCCACTGCAAAAGCGTCCTCGCGCGCTTTCCAACTTCCGACGGCACGGCTGCCGGCCGTTGGCGTTTCATCTTTGATGCATATGGAGTCCTTGACGGCGACCGGCACGCCGCGCAGCGGTCCGTCGGGTAGTTTTCTATTCGTTGCAGTTGCATCTACTCTAGCGAAGGCGTTGAGCTTCGAGGTTCTCGCGCGGCGCACGGCCTCCTCTGCGACCGCTAAGCAGGTGCGCTCGCCGCGGCGGATGGCGGCTGCTAGGGCTAATGCCATTTTTTCACTGCATGCGATGCTTACTCGTGCATGAACACTTGCGACTGGCTGCGGCAATGGCGGAGCGTTCGTTCTATGCCCAAAATCGCATCGCTACGCCCGTTGACAGCGAGTTGTGATCGAAGGACAACCGGGCTAGCGGGGCATGTAAACACACTAGGAGGCCCGCCAGTTTTTGGCGTTTTGGCTGTGTTTGGCCCGTTTCTCGATCGCGAGTTTACCAGCACTCACACTGCGTGCGTCCGGTGTGCACTCGCCGCGCCCACCGCGAAGAAACGATGGTAGAGGGCCCAGGAGCCACCAAAAATGCTCGCAATGCGCGAAAGCTCGTGGGCTGCCGTCTCGCATCCATCGAAGGGATCGACAGCGTGCCCGTCGGTGCGCGACTGGCAGAAGTGCTCTGCCTGGGGAAGGAGGTGTGGCTCATCTTCGCGTCTGAAGCCGCGGCCGCGACCGGCGACGATTCGGACGACGTCGTCGATCTGTGCGGCGGCAGCGACGACGACTCCGTCATTGACTTGTGCGGGAGTGACGACGCCCCCACGCCGCCGCCGAAGCAGGAACACGCGGTGCGCGTCCACTTTGGCATGAGCGGCTCCCTCAAGGTCGATGCGAAGACGCCCGGCTACGGTGCGCGCGCCCTGCGCTGCGCCTTCGACGGAGGACGGACTCTAGACGTCTTCAACGTCGGCGAATACGGCGGCGTGCATGCGGCGAGAGACGTGGAAAAGGTGCGCGAGAAGGTCTTCACGCGCACGAGCTTGGACGTTTGTTCAGAAGCTTTCGATCCGGCTGCGGCGGCGGCGCGGCTGGCGCGCGAAACGAGCACCGTCGCCGTCGCCGTCATGAACCAGGGCGTATCGCCTGGCACGGGCAACATTATCAAAAACGAAGCCCTCCATAGGGCACGCGTCGCGCCGGATCGAAAGGTCGGCGACCTCTCCGAAGACGAAGTAAAAGCCGTCGTCCGCGAGCTGCGAAGTTACGCGCGCGCCTGGCTTCAGGGCCGGCGGCCGCCATTCCTCGTTTATGATAAAGCTGCGTGCGGCGACTGCGGCGGCACCGTGTCTGTGTCCAAAGGCGCAGCGACGGCGGGGCGGGTGACGTTCCACTGCGCGGCGTGCTGTGCTCAGACGACGTCGCCGCGGCCGCAGAAACGTAACGCATTCGACGTATTGGCGCAGCCGCCACCGAAGCGCCCGCGCACGGAGCCGGCGCCGGTGCGCATGCGCGGCCACTCTTGCAAGAAGCCTCTGGAAAAAGTGAAGCGGGTCAAGAAGACAAATGAGAACGAGGGCCGCCTCTTCTGGTCGTGCGGCCGGCGCGATTGCAAGGCCGAATTCAAATGGGCCGACGAGTCGTTCCCGAAGTGCGGCTGCAAGAAAACGTCGATCCTGCGCATCTGCAAAAAAACGGGCCCGAACGCTGGGAGGTGGTTCCACGCGTGCGGTCAGCGCAAGTGCTCGTTCTTCGAGTGGGCGACACGCGAGAAACTAGACGCGGCGCTGGGGGACCAGCTGCGGCCGCTCCTCTGAACCCTTCACGCCGTCGACGCGGCGGCGATGATCCGCTCCTATGAATGTGCTAAGATTGTGCACCCTTATTGCGTGGTCGGGGGGAAGGGGGATTAGTCGGATCAGGCGTAGCCCTCGAGCTCGGAGTCGGTCTCGTCGTCGTAGATCATGCGATGCGGCGCCGCCCGGGCCAGGCGCACGGAGCCGCCGGCGGCGCCGTTCACCAGTTCCAGGCCGGGGATCTCGGCGACGAACGCCGTCATCTTCGCGAAGCCCAGGGACTTGTAGTCGAGCATGCGGCCGTACTTCCTCCTATAAAGTCCGGAGATTGTGTTCATGGCGACCTCGTCCCGGTCACTTGAGGAGATCAGCGCGCGGACGTCCTCTTCGACATCCTCCCGCGAGAGTTGTTGCCGGGAAAATCCAGGAGGTGTGGGGTCCGGCGTCGCGCGTTCGCTTCTAGGAGGCCGCGGCGGCGGCGTCAGGCCCGGCGGCTTGATGATCGAGGGCGGCGTTGGGGGAGGTTCCCGCCTGACTGGCGACGACTTGGGCTCCGGGGCCGTCTCCGGTTGGCCCGAGAGGAAGCCCCAATTTTCCAGAGATTTGCGTAAGCATTGGGCTTCACTATCCGACCCCTGGCAGTGCTCCAGGCCGTCCTCGATGTGGAGCGTCAGCTTCTTGGCGCCTCGGTCCAACAAACGAGCGGCAGACCGCAGACACAGCGACGCGGCGATGGTCTTATCCCTAGAACCGTGCCAGAAGACGATTTTGAGGTCCCGAGCGGATCTCGCGGAGATCGGCGTGCAGGAGTAGAGCTGGCCGAAGGAACAGAAGACGCCGCCGATGGTCTTCGGATGAGTAGTAGCCGCATCCAAAGCGGTACAGCCGCCCTGCGACTCGCCGAAAAGCGCGACGCGGCGGTAGTCCCCGCCGAACTTCTCCGCCTCCTTGTCGATCTCGGCATGTATGAGTTTTCTAGCTTCCGCCAGGTGGTTCTGGTCGATGTCCTCCTCGATCTCCGGCCGCCCGCCGGCGCCGCCGTGATCGGTAAAATAGTCGTGCCAGGCGGATTCTACCGGCGTTTCTCCCGGGTAGCAGCTTATTTCTCGTTTGGGTGCGTTCAGGAAGACCAAGCGGCAGCGCTGTCCTAAATCGCCCATAGATTTAAGACGGGGCTTCCAGCTCGAGGCGCACTGCTTCGCGTCGCAGGCGAAGCCGTGGAGCAGCAAGATGGAGCAGACGGCCGGGCCGTTTTGCGGTTCGACGACGATGGCCCGTCCGAGCCTCACTTCTCTGGTCGGTTTCGTCGTGATCGGCGAATTTGTGGTAGCGCTCCGCGTCGTGATGGGCGACGCGCGCGGCGCGGGCGCCGGCGCCTCCTTGACGGGCCGCGCGATGGGCTTGGGCTTCGGTCTTTGAGCTGGCGCCGGGGCTTGCACGGGCTTCGGTCTTTGAGCGGGCGCCGGGGCCTGCGCCACTCTCTTCTTCGGCCTCGTAGGTGCAGGGGCGGGCGCCGGGCTCGCTATCTTTTTGAAGCCGGGCGGCTTGGCGACGGGCGGCTTCCGCGCGGCGGGCGCCTTGGCCGCGCGGTTGGCGTACACGCCCTCAGTGTACTGGCCGTTGGGCGCCGCGTTCTCGCTCTCGCTGCCGCGCCGGACCCGGGCCTTGGGCGCGGGCCGTCTCGCGGCCTGCGGCCTCGCGGCGCCTCCGGCCTGCGGTCTGGCGCCGCCGGCCTTGGGATTCACTCTAGCGGCTGTGGTGGGCATCCTGATCTTGGAAAGGATGCCTCGCTGCCGATTTATAGGGCGACGAGCTAGCGTCGCGGCTCTGGCGTCGCTATCGGATCACTGCTGAGTGCTGGAGGAACCACCGTGGGCACTCGGCAAGCACCAACAGGCGATATATCCGGCAGGCGGCTAAAAAGGGCTCGAGAGATTAATTTAAGTGTGTTACTGTTACGCTAGGTCAAATTATACAAAAATTCGACCAAGCAAAACTGTGTGCCGCTGCGGTAACGCATCGAGCTAGTTGCTTCCTGATTAATGACCCTCTCATTACCGATAATCGAATCCCCAAACGCCAGCCGATGCGCCGCAGCCTAGTGATGGCTGCAAACATCGCCACCACTGCAGCGGTGCGGCCGACCGTCATTTTTTTACACGGCTCCGGCGACACGGGTCGCGGTGTCGAGGGCTGGCTGCGGTCCCTGGCTCCACCGGACGCGCTGGCAGCCATTGATTGGGAGTTTCCGACGGCCGAACCCATTCCGTATGCGCTCGCGGGCGGCCAAGTCGCTAGTGTATGGTACGACCGCGTCGGCGGGTTCGAGCCGCATCATCCCGAGCAGACCGACAGCGTTGAGCGGAGTGCGTCTCGCATTCTCGCGCTCATTGATGCCGCTGTCAAACGTGGCGTTCCCCCCTCAAAAATCGCGGTCGGCGGCTTTTCCATGGGTGGAAATTTAGCATATCAGACCGCGGCTCGCTACCACGCGGTCGCCGGCCGGGAGCCGCTCGGCGCCGTCGTCGGCCTGTCGTGCTACTCTGCAAAGGACTCGCGGGCCCACGCGCTACTCAAGGGCACGGGCGACCGCTGGCCCGAGACCTACGTCGCCCACGGCTCAGGCGACGACTTCATTCTGCCAGCCTGGGGCTCGGCGACCTACGAGGCCCTGAGCGCGGCCGGCGTCGACGCGTCCTTCCGCCACTTCTCCGGGGCCCACGAGATGACGGCTCCGGAGATCGCGGACGTGCTGGCGTTTTTGCGGCGGCGGCTGCTCGATGAGACTTGTGCGTAAGGTTGTGATGAATACAAACAGTGTTATATGCAAATGCCTACGACGACCCTCCGAACTCGGCCGCCCGCGCTTCCAGTTCGGCCGCGGTTGGCGCGCTTGAGCACTCGCACCTTTCTCCCGACGCGAGCGCGACGAGCGTGTCAGAGACGAAGTTCGCGCAGTCCCAGGGGCCCACGTAGGCGTCGACGGGGAAGTCCGTCGTCATCTGTTCGCCGACGTGCTGCAGGATGGAGCCGACGTCGTCCAGGCCCTTGGCTCGCGCGCCGAGGTACGCGTCCGCGGCATTCTGGCCGATGACGACGTGGCAGTCCTGCTCGATCCACTCCCTATCCAGCATCTCTTGTAGCTCGGCGGAGATTACTTTTGCCGTTACGGCGTCGTCCAGAGCTGCGACCGTGATCGGTGCGACTTGGAGCGGTGCGAGGCGAGCAATTGGAGCGGTGGTGGACGGCGCGACGAAGGCGTGGACGGCAGGCGCGACGAGCAGGAGCGCTGCGGTCCTCATGGCTGCAAAGTGGAGTAGCTGCTCTTGCTTGCTTGCTTGCTTGCTTGCTTGCTTATCTCTTGCTTGCAAAATTGCTTGCTACTTGCTTGCTTGCTGTGCGCCGCGGACGGAGCTTCTTCAAGCAGAGAGGGCGTTTGTGTGCGAGGTTTGACGTCTGCTGGGGTGTCTCAGGCAGCACCGGTAGGCGCAGCGGAGCAGCAGGCAGGTGGTTTAGTCTCGGGCTGTCAGAGAGAGCAGTTTTGCCAGCTCCACATCAGTCGCGTGAAGAGCAACTAGCTTTTTCAAATTTCGGCGTTAGGAGCTGCAGTCGCAATCGCATAGATCGACGCAGCGATTGCTTATCGAAAGCTGCGTCGTAAGCACAATGCGGCACACCAACACATGCATCATCATCTGTGCCACAGCGGCAGCACTGGTCACACCGCCGTCGCGGACGCTTACACGCATCTCCAAGACGCCGCGAACCCCCTATGCGAAGACGTACGACTTTAACAGCGACCAAGTGCCCGTCGGAGCCGCGGCGCGCCGCGCCGTCGAGTTCTTCGCGGCCTGGAACAAGCGCGACATGGAGGCCGCGTGCGCCTGCTTCAGCGACGACTGTGTTTATGAGGACACGCAGTACTCCGGAGCCTTCGAGGGGAACGAAGCTGCGGGAGCACTTGGATAGAGTCGCGGACGCGCTACCTGACACCTTTGCGTTTGTTGTGGACGACATCGCGGACGGCGGCGACACGGTCGGTGTAAGGTGGCACGTCGAGAACGACGGCGAGCCGTTGCCCTTCACGCGAGGCGCGTCGATCTACAAAGCGGACGGGAACGGCCTCCTGTGCTCCGGATTTGATGTGCCCGAGCCGGCGCCGCTCAAGCCCGGCGGGTCTGGCCTGGCATTGCTCTCGCTGGCCTCGAAGATCATCGACGAGCCGGTCCGCGCCGCGCCGCTCCTTTGCGCGCTGATCTACTGCTGGCAGCTCTTCCTCGCCGAGGGCCAGCTGCTCCCGGGGCCTAGCGCCCTAGCGCTTGATGGAGCGACGTGGGTCGAGGTCCGCGACCTCTCGCTCAACTTCTGGTTCGTCGGGCCGTCGGTCTTCGGCGGCGCGTTCCCGGTCGTGCATCCCGGCCTCGAGCTGTGTGGAAACCAACCAGTGAGTTAGGTTATCTACGGAAAGCACGTCGCGTCGATGGCGTCGGACGCCCGAAATTTGATTTCCACACAGGCCTCGAGGCCATATTCAACCTCGTGCTAGCCTGGTCGGCACTCTTCGCGGGCTTTGCGGCCGACGGGCGCCGCGGCCGGCCGCAGGGCTCGATGCTGCCGACGCTCGCCGGCATGCAGTTCCTCACGAACGCCTTCTTTTTACCTTACCTCGCGACGCGGCCCAGCGAGGAGGACGGCGCCGTCGTCGCGTTGGACGAGCTCTCGCCGGTCGAGCGCGCGACGGAGTCGCGGGCCCTGCCCATTTTGCTCGGCGGCGTCGGCGCGGTAGCGGTCTATTGGTTCTTCGCCGCGCGACCGGAGTTCGGAGGCCTGGACGAGCGCCTCGGCTCGCTGCAGCAGCTCCTGGCCGGCGATCGCCTGGGCTCGTCGTTCCTCGTCGACCTCGGGCTCTACGCCGCGTTCCAGTCGTGGCTGATTCCCGATGACTTGAAGCGACGGGGTGTCGAGCTGGACTCGGATAGGGCCCGTCCCCTGCGGAGAATCGGATACGTGCCCTTCGTGGGGCTGATTGCCTATCTGCTGCTGCGGCCGCGGTACCCGGCGACGCGGGAATAGCTGTCTGTACTTCCTCCCACTCGACCTACTTGAGCTCCCAGATAGACGTCTGAAAGCGTCCGGAAGAACCCAGCAGAAGTAGGAGTGAGTTTGAGGAGGTCTGAGGTGGGTCCGTGGCTACCTATGACTACCCTTACTTCAACTTGAGGTTGACGTGGGGGGGAGTTGAAGCTGAGATACTACGGAGAGCTAAAACCCGCGAGGTAGAGGGGCTGTACTCTCGGAGGGCCAGCCGCGCGTGACGGGGGTGGTGCGGGTTTCCCTTAATACCAGGGAGTGTCCCCAGCCCCCTCGCCCGCTCGGTACACATAAAGACCTTAGACTAGCACAAACGGCGCCCTAATCGTCCTCGGACTCACTGCTCTCCGACTCTGAGGCATCATCGATGTCTTTGTCGGGGTTTTCTTTCTTCCATTGGGCGAGCAATTTTCTGAAGGCACGCTTGGCCTTCTTGATGGTGTCCGAGGGGACCTTCCGGATCTCTTCGAGGCCCTTAGTGGCGCGTTTCCGGTTGCCGACGTGTTTCGCGTAGTCGTTGTCGCCCTCGGTTTCCAATATTCCTCGCAGATTAACGTTCAGGACGCGCCAGCAGGCTTCGAGGCGCTCGGCGGGGTACTCCTCGTAGCATTTATTGACTGCGTCTCGCAGTTCAAAAAGGTTCGACGTAGAAACACAGCTCGTATCCGACTGTAGCGAGTTGAAGAAGGCGATATCATCCATATTGGTGTCGGGAGACTGTGCCGGCTGTTCACATACAGTGATTAAGAAGTCTTCCTCCTGACCCTTTTGTTCGAACACCTCTTCATTTGCCTTTGCTGTGTGTGGTCGTGCCCCATCGTGCTGTAACCAAATTTCTTGACCGGCCTCCGGCTTTCCAGACCCCTTCTTATACCACCACATCTTCTCTCGGATTGCCTCCATGACACCTTCCTTACCTGTAATTACTTTGCGGTACACTTTGGCATCGACGGTATACGTCTCCATAATGTCGGTGACTCCCTTGACCGTCCCAGTCGCCTTATGTGACCTTTTAGCTTTGCGAACTATGGCAAAGTGCCAAATACCTATTTTCCCATCGAAATTGTACTCAGGACGGGGCCGTGCGACCGCCACGAGAAACATTAATTTTGGTGTTCGAGACTTGTGATAAAGCCTCCGAGGGGGCGGCAAAGTGTAGTTCCCATGGGCGTCTGGGAAGACTCGACACACGGCACCGTCATCCATTTGAAAGAACCACTTTTCATCAACATGGACGGTGTCCTTATGGTCGGACAACATACCATTGCCATCAATTTCATCTAATGCCCACTTGAGACGCTGAACTTTGTGTCTCAGACGCAGAAGTGGTTTAATATACTGCCTATGCTTTTTGGCACCGAGAGCTTTGCACCAGCGACGCATAGATTCTTCAGAAGTGCCATCGAGATCGGGCAGCTCCTTCACCACCTTGCCCAACAGCTTTTTAGTAGAGAGCTTGCCCCAGTACTTCCAATTAATCTCCAAAATCGTCTCCGCAATAGGCACGGTCAATTTGGTGTTGGTCGCGGCTCGACCTATTCGCTTCGATGCCAGAGAACGCCGAGATTTGACCGGGTCAGCTCCCTCGGCCTCGGCTTTGCGCTGCGTCCTGTTCCACCGTGTGATGGACTGATAGCTGATGTTGTACGGCTTGAATTTCTCGAGAAGACGGGCCTTAGCACCTGGTGGTAACGTCCCGCCGGGCCCGAGCGCCGCGCGGTACTCGGCCACGGCCGCCTGGCGGTGTTCCAAGTCCAGGTCGCTGTGCGACCCGGGCCTACGCTTCTCGAGGGGCGATTCAAAGGTCTTCTTCGGGCTCCGCACTCGCTTGAGCGCCTTTTTGGCAATCGCAGAGAGTCGCACATTTTTAGGCTGCGGCGACTGCGGCGGCGTGGCCAAGTCCATGCGGGCGACCTATGCGGTACCCAGGCAACCTCTTACGCGCCTCTGCGCCATCGCTGCGGCTGCCCCACGCGCCGTTTGCGCGTTTAAACCGCGAGCTCAAGTAGGATGAGTGGGACTAGTAAGTAACGTTTATGTACGAGGGAAGAGAGAGAGTGAGCGGGGAACGGGATGCGGAGACGGGAGAGAGGAAGCTTGCTTGCACCGGCGTACGTTCAGTGTCTAGAAGGCCACCAGCGCCAGGAGGCCGACCGCGGCGCTCGCGGCGAACGGAGTTGCGGCGTCGGACTCGTGGTGCGTGGGGGACGGAGTTTCCGGCGTCAGAGTCGGCGCCATTGTCGGAGGGCTCGGGACGCGAAACGCCCGGACGTGGCCGTCAGAGCTGCCCGCGAAGAGGAGGCCCGCTTCCGTGGGCGACCAGACGATCTTGTTAACCCTGACGGTATAATCTGGGTCGGCGATTTCTTGCTCGAAGTATTTCTCGTACTCATTGTCTGAGTGGCCGTACACCAGGACGCTGTCGACCGTACCAGCAGCAAGGGTCGAGTCAGCATCGAAATCCAAAGAAAACGTCGACAAATCCTGAGCCTCCTTGTCCACGATAAAATACCTTTGCGCATCAATCACGACAATTTCCGGTGATTCCCCGCCCACGGCGAGGTGCTTGCCGTCCGGGCTAAAAGCGATCGTGTTGACCGCGGAACCGTCAGCGAAAATTATATCATGCAGCAGTTGTCCACTTTCCGCGTCGTAGAAGCGCAAGCTGTTGCCTCCATCGTTTGGAACCCCACCCACCACAAGCTTTTGACCGTCGCGCGACCACGCGACCGCGTTCACGCGGATACCTTCCGCGCGCCATACCGAGGACGGCGGAGAAGAGGCATATGGCCGCGACGGCGCCGATCCACATCTTGTTGCTCTGCTTCTTGGCGACGAGCGGCTCGGTCTCTTTCGGGATGGTGCTGTACGAGGCCATGGTATGCAGGCCTGCGCGTCACCCGGGCGCGTCACCCGCGTCGCGGCGTCGGTCGGCGGTCGCGAATTTTGTTCATCCTTTTTCGTGTCCGTCGATCGAGCGACCGCTCAAGCGCGTAGTGCCGCGACTCTACCAGTGGTGTGATCTCTCGGGTCTTGGCTCGTCTCCGGCTCCTGAAGGTGTGTGAGAGCCAGGCTAAAGCTCTCAGCTCTCGTGCTCAGGCTCCGCGCGCTCTCGCGAGAATTTTGAGACGGGGAGAGGGAAAGGAGATGTCGACGCGCGGATCGTTACGTTTTCGTGAGGAGCGTGCTCAGGAACAGGGCTGGACTGCGCTTTTTTTGCCCCAGGAGACCTCCCTGATAACGGATGCTGCTTGCAACGTCCCAACACATCACGCCCGGACCCTCGCTTTGCAACTATAAGTAGTACGTTATTCTTACGCGCTCGCCACCTCCACGTCGCCCGCGCCCTGCGCCTTCGCGACGTCGGCGCGCAGCGGGCTCTGCTTGTACTGCGACGACGCCGCGATGCAGCAGACCAGGGCCAGGACGCCCAGGGGCGACGCGTGCTTGTCCAGAAACGCGATCGCTAATAATACCGTGCCCAGCTTGTTCGCGACTCCTATTAATGTATATGACGTCGCCGACACGAGGCCCCGGCACAGCCACCCGGCGTAGCCGATTAATGTGGCCACGACCGACGACACGAACAGCACAATACCATCCCCCATCGACATTGATATCAGTTTCTCGCCGAATCCTTCCAAATCCCCTCGTACATAAGCCAACGCGGCGAGTAGGGGAAGCGCCAGGAGGTTCGTGAGCCAGACCGACTCCCAGACGCCCAACCGCAATGCTGACGTTAAATGCTTGCCGAAGGTCATTTCAAAACATATGAGCGCAAAGTACAAAAAGCACCACGAGTAGCCCGCGAAGCCCTCGACGTAGAACTGGGCGTCGGTCGCGACGTACGCCGACGCCGCGACGGCGGTGGCTATCAACGACGCCAAGGCTTGCGACGACGGCGCGCTCCGCCCGAGGAACACGTAGTCCAAGGCCGCCACCGCTAACGGCGTCGACGCCCGGAAGACAATAAAGGTCTCGACGTTGGATTTTCGTAATGCCATGACCGACGCGTAGATGCTGCCCACAAACGCGACGGCGTACAGCCCGAAGCCCTCGACCTTCGGTCGTGTGAGCGCGCCGATGTCGGCCAAATCTAGCACAGCAAGAGCCTTGCAGGCTGCCGTGGCGAAGGCGATCTGCACGACCACGACAGCTCCCGGTCGCAACGGCGTCGCGCCCGAGCCGTTCACCGCCAACTTATTGAGAAACAACAGCGAAGACGAGCATAAACAATAGAAGGCGACCGCAAAGATGACTTGCCGTCGCGGCGCGTCGACCGGAAGCTGCCGCGCCGCGTGCGACGGCGACGGCGCAAAAGTGTTTGGCGGCGCTTCATGCCGTGGGCAGCGCGAGTAGGCCGCCTCGTCGCCCTTGACCAGGGCCATGCGGCGGTTGGGCGACGCCGTCTTTGGGCTCGTGTCCCGGCTGTTGGAGCGCGGGCGGAGAATTGTTGTGCAGCCCAGCCCAGACCAAATAGCCTGAGCCTAGCTGGGGGTTGCTGCGACGGCGTCGCGGGGCAGCCCGAGCGATGAGCGTGCAGTCACGTCGCGATGGCGTGAAGCGCTGCGTCGCGGCTGCAACCGATGGCGACGGCGGCGCGTTCGACGGTCGAGGCTCGATGTCGCACGAAAGCAAAATTACGACTGCGCTCCGACCCATACCGAGGAGTCGGAGGTGGTTCATGGCCGTGCTCGAGGAAATCATTGGTTTGTTTCGCGAAGGCGAAAAAACTTGCTAGTGTCTTACTGAGGCGCTAGCTACCTCAAAACGCGGAGCGGCAGCGCCGGCCTTTTTAGCCCTTGCAGTATGCTATAGCGCTTACTAATTAATCTCCAGAGCGCTCGCGCTGTGCGCGCATCGCTGCCGACTCACGGCCTTGCCCGGACCACTCAGTGCCCAGCGCTCAAGCCCCACTGTAGTGAGCCCAGCGCGCGGCAGCAATCACAAACGCTCACGCTACTACGCAGAACAAAAACGCAATAATGTCGCAGTCCCTCCTCGACCTCATCGCGACCCAGGACGACGAGGAAATTGTAGAGGAGGCGCCGGCGCCGGCGCCGGAGCCGGTCCCGGAGAAGCAGCGGTCGCGCGCGCGCACGGACCAGCGCGCGCTCGTCCCCGAGGGCACCTTTTCACAAAGCGCGGTTCAAAAATCAGAGGCCTGCGCCGACCAGGCCTTCGGGTGGCGCTTCGTCGGCGGCAAGCGCACCTGGAAGGCCCATGATCTGCCCAAGCCACCGAACGCGAAAGCTCAACCTCGGGTATGTGCCGCCGCCGCGAAAAGATTTGGGAGGCAGAACCACACGAGCGCCGCGCTGCGCTGCTACGCGGCGTCATTAAGGGCGGCGCGGGACCCGGCGCTCGTCGGCGACGTCGGCGTCTTCGCGGCGACGGACCCCCAGCTGCTGGCGGCGACGCGCGATGCCTTCGCGGCCGTGGCGCGGTGGGACGGCGCGCCGCCTTTAGAAAGAACGCGCTGCGCGGCGCTGCTCTACGATCTATGTCCAAACGACCCGACGGCCTTGGTAAGGGCGGCGGAGGCCTTGAGCTCCGAGCGCGTGCGCGCGGAAGACCGGGGCGCGCGGGCGTGCCTCCTCTCGGCGCGCGCGGCGCTGCTTCTTGTAAACGCGGCGGCGCCGACGGTCGCCGCGGACGCGCGGCACCCGGCACAGCTCGACGCTTTGATCATAACGCTGCGGAAGCACGCTCAACAAATCCGCGCGAACGCCACGGCCCGGGACGCCCTGGACCGCGCGCGGCGCGCCGCGGCGCGCGTCGAGCTCCGGGGCAAGCCGGCGGAGGCCGTCGCGCGGGCCGCGGCGCGGGCCGCGTCCATCGCCACCGCCGTCGCCGCCTGCGCCGACGCCGTCCTCCTCGACGGCACGGCGTTCGCGCCGCGTGACGACCTTGCGGGCGGCACGATACTAGTCGCGGATCTGGCGGAGAACGAGGGCGACGGCGCCGCGCTGGCCGCGTGGCTCGCGTCCGACGCGACGGCCCCGCAGCGCCTCGCGGCCGCCGGCGTGGCCGAGGACGCGGCGCGGGTCGTCGGCGACGCGACGCTCTTCCTGCGCGCGGCGGCGGCGGCGTGCCTCCGGAAGAACACGAGCGACGCGTGGGTGGCGCTCGCCGAGGCCGTATCGGCTGACATCGACACCGACGGCGTCGAGGCGGCGCGGCGCGCGGTCTTTCCGGAGCGCGTCGCGTCGGCGCGTATTGATGCGTGGTTCGCGCCGCCGAAGCGGAAGAAGAAGAGGTTCCCGCGGGAAGTCTCGGACGCGGCGCGGGCCGCGAAGATGGTCGTGGCGGCGCTCGCGGCGACTGACGAAGCGGAGGCGTTCGCGCGATCAACAGCGGCGGACCTCCGCGCTGCGCGCGCGGCGCCCGAGGCGCGGCCCACGACCGGCCTCGACCGCTCCGCGCGGGCGCCGGTGCTGCGGGCCGGCAGCCGCGCCGCGCTTGAGGCGGCGCTTGCGCAAGAGGACGATGGCGATGTGATTGCGCGGTTCCTGCGCGTCGCCGACACGCAGCTGCTCTGGGGCCGGGCCGAGCCGGCTGCCGCGCTGGCCGCCGCGCCGGCGCCCCGAAAGGTTCCGGGCAATGGTCCGCGGTACGAGGCACCGGCGGCACCCGCCCCCGCGCCCCCGAAGAAGAAGAAGCAGCGCCGCCAGGGCTGCGACTGCGCCGCGACGGGCCCGCACCGGCGGACGTGCCCGCTCTACCGGCCGCCGGCCCCGAAGCCCACACCGACGGACTTTTGGGCCCGCGAGGCCGCGCGCCGCTCGGCCGAGGTCCAGGCGCGTGTCAACGAAATCGGCGGCGGCGGCGACGACGACGACGAAGAGGAGGAGGCCTCGCCGCCCGCGAGCGCCGCGCCCAAGCCCAAGCCCAAGCGCGCGCCGTCGATGAAGACGTGTCCGGCATGCTCCTTGAAGGTGCACAACCGGCGGGCGACGTGCCCTGGCTGTGGCGCCGCGTTCCCGAAGAAGACCGACGGGCATTGGAGCGGCGGCGTCTGGCGGCCGGCCAGCGACGTCGCCGCGTCGGCAGCGCCTCCCGCACCGGCCCCGGCCGCGCCGCCGGCCGCTGTGCCACCTGCCGTGCCGCCGGCCGCGCCACCGGCTGCACCGACGGCCGCCGCGCCGACGGCCGAGCCGGGCGACCTGTGGACGCCGGACGAGGACGCGGCGCTGCGGCGCCTCCACGCGGAGCATGTCGAGACCCCGTCCAGCGATCGCGGCGGCCTCTGGGACGTGATTGCGGCGGCGATCGGCACGCGACGAACGGCGTCGGCCGCCGAGCAGCGGTGGAAGCTGATCAAGCACAAGAGCGCCCCGGCGCCGGCCGAGCCGCCGTCCAAGAAGCGAAAGAAGAGTGAGAAGCGCGTCGAGAGGAAGAAGAAGAAACAGAGGTCCCGGGTGTGGGACCTCGACAAGAAGAAGTATGTAACAAGCTAGTTTGTGAATATTACCTCCCAGCACGCCGTCGCAGGAAAAAGCTGTAATCGTAGACCGCCGCCGGGCGGATGTCGTCGGCGGCAGGACTATCGTCAAACGCTGCGACCCTCAGCGTTTCCCGCACGCCTTGATCGACGCGATCGTAGCGGTGCCACGCGGTGTACGTTCCTGAAAGGCTCGTCAAAGCCGCGTCGGCGTCGTCGACTACTGAAGCCTGCGCCCAGCGCTCCGCCACGATCAGCGACGACGGCGACGGAGATTCAGATGCACAGGCCAGGCGGTCGGCCACGATCCGCTGCGGGAGGACGCCGCGCTTGACCGTCGGTGCTCTGTAATTCACGATCGTGCGCCTGTCGTTCTGCTGCTCCAGGCGGATGTCGGTCGCGTCGGACCAGAAGGCCTTGAGCGTCGACGCCGCGTTCGTGACATCCGAAGACGTCCCGAGCGTCGAGGCGTAGGACCGTGCATATCCTTTCGGCGCGGCGCCGGCGTTCGGTATCGCTAGGATCGTGCCACGCCTCGCACCCGCGATGGTCTGCGTAAAGCCGCCCCGCGGGTAGTACGAGCCCGACTGCGGGAAGCTCACGCCTTCGAAGCGTGACGCTGCCACTGTCCAGTCGCCGACGAGCCAGTCTGGCGTTTTGGCATCGCAGGTGCTCGGCGGCAGAGGACGCAGCACTTTGGTTCTCGCGGAGAATGCGTCTTCCAACAAGGCATCATTCGCCAGCGCTGCACCGGGTGCTAGTGCGACTGCTGCAGCCCCTAGATTGCAGCACTGGCGTCGCGTGCATCGTAACGCGGTGGCTGTGCTGCTCCCGAGCGCTGCTGACACAAGCAGTCTTAGCATCGTCTGTGTGGTTAAAATCGTTGCCACAGCGTAGCACTACTGCTCTTTTACGTTCTTTCGAGTGCAGATTGGACCAGAGTGCACCTTTTCAGCGACACTCTCGCTCTGTTGGCCAGAGCTCAGCACAAAAGCCAGAGCTCGTAGTTCGTCCTAGTATGTCTATCGACACTACCCCTCGAGCCACGCCATTTCGCGCAGCCAGCCAGCTAGGCTAGCCTGGCTCCCGCTCGGTTTCGGCATCGCGTATCCTGGTCGGTCGTCAGCGTTCAGCCCGCTTGCAGAGCCGTCGGACGGACCGGTTTCAAACACCACGTGCTTGGGAGAGCATGAGGTCATTCGCGGCGCGAGCCACGAAGCTCGCCCTGCTCCTCGCCGGCGCAGCGCAAGCGTTGAGGCCGTCCACACCACAAATACGCACGAAAACCACCTTAAGAGCTTTCACGAATCCCTTCGCGCAGCGGCCCGACGAGCTCCAGGAGCTAGAACCCTACGAGACCGCGCCGTTGTTCGGAGAATGCCGACGGAAGTTGGCGGCCTGCATCATTGTGGGCTTTGAAGACTTTGGCGGCGTCGCCACGAACGCGCAAGCGGAAGTGGAAGTCGCGGCGGCCGACGTGCGCCTCCGAGCACTGGTCAAAAAACTTTTCGAGGCGGGCATCACGCAGCCCTCCCCGAAAGCGGCCTACGGCCTCGCTCGGTTAGCTACCTGGACCGGCGGCGGGCTGGACTCAAGTAAATGGGTGCGCGAGCCCGAGGCGCTGGAGATCACTACGGACGATGCTGATGAAGCCGTCGCGTCGCTAGGAACCCATTTATTGGAGACCTACGACGCCATTGCGCCGTTGCGAAATGCTTTGTTGTTAGACGCGTCGCAGGACCCGCAGCGGACCAATAGGATTGCCCTAAGGTTCGTGCGGGCCTATGCCCAAACGGGCGGCGGCGAGACCTCCGTGCGCAAGGCGGTTCAGACCTTCGTTCCCTCTTTAACGAAGAAGGCGTCTGCTTTATTCTGTGATGAAAAAGGATCACCTTTAGCAGCATTAAGGCGAGCCCAAGCTTCCGCCGCGGGCGCGCCCGATTGGGCTGGAGACGCCATCGCCGACTCGGTCTTCGGCCAACGGCTAAATGAGCCAGACGTAGAGACCTTCCTCGACAAAGATGCGTTAACGTGGCTCGCGACGCACGCCGAGACGCTCGACGAGCCGTCACAAGTACAGATCGCCCTGGACTACTTCTGCGAGCGCTATCGGTCAGATGAATCCTTCACTTGTGCCGGAAGGACGCCCAAGACCGTGCAACAACAAATGGACGCCTTTGCTGAATCCACGACCGTTTTCGACGACGACGAGGCCTTCCTGCCGAATCCTGAAGGATTAAGGCCCATGATCCTGGAAGGTGTTGTCATACCACCTCGTAATGTGACCGTGCCCTACGATGAAGATGGGGGCTGGTACGAGGGCCACGGCCCGTATGAACTTGGGGTAGGTACTGCTAGAGGAGGCAAACCAAAAACGATTCGTGTCGAGGAGATCCTCTCGCTCAAGAGGCTGATCATGGAGGGCAACAAGCTGGACAACTGTCTGGAGGACCGGAGGAGTTCGCAGGTCAAATATGTACTAAGAGCGCGGCAGCGGACGAGTTCGTTCTGGTCGTTTACGATCGCGGATCCGGACGGTTCTAATTTAAAACACGTGCTGTTGCTGGAGGTCTGGCATTTACGAAGGGGCAACGTCGTCCGCCAGGCGGAGGGGCCGCGGCCGCGGACGCTGCCTTCCCCGGAAGCGTGGCACTGGATGGAGCACTGGTGCGACCGGGAGGGCGTCGACTGGCGCACGTGGGACGTCTACTCGCGGCTCGAGAACATTTATCCCGTGGAGCCGCTCTGATTAGGAACATAAGTATATTTAGTGTCTAGCGAGCACGCCGTCGTCGACGCCGCGGCGCTGCCGGGAAGAGCTCTGCGGGTGGCGTTTTGCTAGTGTCTTACATGCCGCTAGCCAGGCAAACTCGAGTCTCGCGAGCTTAGCCTTGGAAGCCGTCACGACGGCGATGTTTCGGAGTCAGCTAGATACCTCGAGTCTCATCCCTATAAGCTCAGACATGGTGGACAAAAGCGACGAGGAGACGGTCGAGGAGGAAACACAAGTCGAGCAGACCTCGGCGGCGTCGCTCGCCTGGGTCCTCGATACGTGCGCCGAGGCGGTCGTCGAACTTACGGACGCGGAGGATTTCGCGGACGCCTGTATATCTAGCGGCCCGGCGCACCACGCGCGGCTGATGACCGGCGGGGCGACGCGGGTGCTGCTGCGCGCGAACCGATCGCTGGTAATCACCCAGGGCCGCGGCTGGGCCGAGCAAGAGGAAGAATTTGAACTCACGCTCGCGGAGCACCTGGGCGCCGTCCGCGAGTGGATTGCGTTCGAAGAGGACGGCCGCGGCACCCGCGCCGAGCAGTGGGTCCAGGAACACGTCGCGCGGCTCCAAGAGAAGAAGGACTGTAGATATACCAAACCCGAGGAGAAAGAGGAGTACGACGCCCGGATCCAGCGCGTCCGCGAGACGGGATTCATCACGGAGCCGGCGGACCCGCGCCGGGCCGCCGTGCTCGCGCGCCTCGAGGCCACCGTCTATTGCCACGGCGCCATTAACGTGCCCGCGGACGGGGACCGCGACCCGTACTTCGACTATAGCCAGACGAACAGCAAGGAGACCGCGGTCGTGTTGTCCCTCAGCGATGGCCTGGGCGGCCGGCGCACGCTCTCTGGCCCGACAACGCGCGGTCGGGGGATTTTCGCGTCCGCCGCGTCTGCGGGGCCGGCGCGGTCAACACGTTCCCCCGCGTCGGCGACTCGGACCACAAGCCCCCGAAGTACGCGCGCAGCATGATGCAAAGCGCCGGCGAGTCCCCGCGCGGCGTTCTGAAGCGGATCCTGAGCAAGCTCTCGAAGATCGCGACGCCGGCCGCGCTCGAGTCGCTCCCGCGCCTCGTCGCCGCGCTGGGCGGGTCCGACTACCTCCACGACATCGTAGGGTCCATCAACCGGAAGTACTACAAGCGGAAGCTCCGGCAGCACGAGGCGCAGGCTGGGAAGGGCGTCGAGCCCGACCCCGAGGAGGAGCAGTACTGGCGCTACGAGATCCCGCACACCATCTCCTAGGGAACGCGTAATCTACGTATCTTACCCACCCTATTCGCCGCCGCCGCGGCGAGCAAAGAGCACCGGCCTTCATCAAAGCTCCCAGCACTACTCCAAGGCCACGACCTTCCCGATGGCAATCGACTTGCCCTCGTCCCTCAACGTGAAGCGACCCAACTGCTGTAAATCCTCAAACGGCTCCAGACATATGGTCTGCGGCACCGTCATCGTGCATAATATAACCGCGCCCTGTTTGGCATAAGGCAACACGCGAGGCTTCGGCTGGCCCGGCTTCAGTTTAATATTGATCTGTTCGATGATCTTATCTACGACGACTTCTGATTCGACCGTGTGAGCATGTAACATACATTCATACCCGGCAGTAACGATCGGTTTATGCTCGAGCAGATCCACCAAAGCTAACTGCGCCGTGAAAGATAACACCGCTCTGCAAGGAGGCTGCTTGCACAAAACGAAGCCCTTGCAGATGTCGTCGATGTTGACATTATTACCTAACTTGATGTGGACATTTTCCCCTGGTTTTGCGCTAACAATGGGAACGGTGTCGTTCACAAATATACCTTCCACGGTCGTTTCCGTCTTGGTAGGCATGATGATGACTTTATCACCTTTCCTCACTCTACCAGCTTCGACCTTACCCATCGTCATGCAGCCCCGGTCGTGATACCTGTCGAGCAACGGTATCCTGAGAGGCGCATTCGCATCTCTCCCTTCGATTTGTAGCTTATCTAACATCTCCAACAACGTCTTCTCGGAGGAAATGGGATGACCCTCCTTCGAACAGGCGTCCCACCACTTGCATGCTTTGCTGTCGACCTCCTTGAGGACGTTGGCTCCGGTAAGTCCAGAAATGGGTATGAATCGGACCTCCTTCTTGATGATATAACCGCACGTTTTTAAGAAAGGCTTGAGCTTCGAGACGCACTCGTCGAAGCGCTCGCGCTGCCACTTGACCTGCGCGTGGCACATGTCGCGTCGGCGGGCGTGAGATGAATCTCCCGTCACTCTCTCCGCGCCGTGCGCACGCCGTCGCGTCGAAGGCGTACCGCTCCCACCTCCACGCCATCGACGCGATACCAATGTATAGATATATTTGTATATATGTATACCATATACAAAGACACTGGTAACATACTGTAGGGTCGTCCATCTTGTTGATGACGACGATCAAGAACCGAACTCCTAAAGTTTTGCAGAGCATGGCGTGTTCTCGCGTCTGGCCGCCCCGCTCGAAGCCCGTCTCGAACTCGCCTCGTCTGGCGGAAATGACGAGGATGCCCACATCAGCTTGCGCCGCGCCTGAAATCATATGAGGGACGTAATTTTTATGTCCAGGAGCATCCAGGATCGTGTAGCGCTTCGCCTCCGTCTCGAAGGGCGCGCGGCCGACTTCTACCGTCTTGCCCTTGGCGCGTTCCTCTTCATTGGTGTCCATAATAAAGGCTAGAAACCACGACTCGCGGTTCCGTTGTTTGGCCTCCCGCTCGTACTTCTCGATCGTGCGCTTGTCGACGTAGCCCGTTAGGTATAAGATATTACCGGATAAGGTACTTTTGCCGGCGTCGACGTGGCCGATAAATACGACGTTCAGATGCTCGCGCGGGTCCTCCTCCTGCACTTCGACGACCTCCTCAACAACCTTCTCCTCCTCGGCCGGCGGCGGCGGCGCCGGTGACGCTTGCTGGGCCTTCTCGAGCTTCTCGAGGTCCACTAAGTCCATGTGGTCCCATATGGCTTCGTTCGCTATCAAATCATGAGGGTTCTGCAGCAGGCGCTTGGCCTCGGTCCGGTCGTTGTTGGCCAGTTTTAGTATGGTTTTCCAGAGCTTGTCCTTCTCCTCCGGCACCGGTTTGGTCTCGGCGGCGGGCGGCGGCGGCGGCGGCGCGGCGCCGCCGGGCGTCCACTCGGACGCGCCGGCGCTGAAGCTGAAGGAGGCGGCGTTGGGATTCATGGTTCGTGCGCTCGCGCTCGCGTCGCGCTCGCTTCGCGCCGCGTCGCGGCTCCGGGCTGCTGCAAAGCTGCAAGTAGGTCACTACTTGCTGATCGAGCTTGCTGCTCCTTCACTGCTCGCGGCGGTTGTTCACTGCTGTCTCTAAGATCCAAGCAGCACACGTGGCGCGCAGCAACCGCTATTTCTTGCGCTAGGCCACCCAATCGCGCCCCTCGCTAGATTGGAGCACGCTAGCGGCATGTAAGACACTAGAAAGCCAAGCTCTTTACGCCCCAGCTAAACGCAGAGCTCTGTGCAGGCGTTGGAAGTGACACGGCAGCTCTACGGGTCGCCAAATCTATCGCCAAGGCGTGAGCGCACGCTCTCGCTGCCGCAGACCGAGGCATCCGAATAGCCAGCTCTCTCTCGCGCAGCGCAGAGCGCCAACGCCGAGCGCCAACGCCGGCCGACGCGGTCCGCATATAGAGCTCATCTCAGCGACCAGCGAAGCTAAATCACTGGCAGCGCGACCATGGCCGACGCCCCGCCGCAGCCGCCCGCGCCCCCGAGCAAGGAGCAACAACTTAGCATAGAGGAGCAGCAAATTATTGCGGAAATCCAAGAACTCCAAAGACATTTGCGCGAACTCAAGGCCCAAGAGGGCCACGACGACGACGAGGAGCTCGTCGTGCCGACCACAAAAACGCGGACACCGAGAAGGGTCCTCGTCGTGGCCAATAGACTACCTATTAGAGCGAGACGAGACGCGCGCACCGCAAGATGGACCTTCGACACGGCTCCCGGTGGCTTAGCGACGGCGCTGCGAGGCATCGCGACGGACGTCGAGTTTGTGTGGGTCGGGTGGCTCGGGGCTGATGTCCCGCCCGCCGAGCGGCCTCGCGTCGCGGAGCGGCTCATGAGGGAACACGGCTGCTACCCCGTCTTTCTCGATGCTCAATTAGTAGATAGGTACTACAACGGCTTTTGTAATGACGTGCTATGGCCCCTGTTTCACTACGTACCCCTACCGGCCTACCAGGCCGGCGCCGAGAAGAAGTTCGACGCGCGGTTGTGGGAAGCCTATAAGGAGGCGAACGCGCGCTTCGCCGATGCGGTCCTAGAGGTCTGGTCCGCCGGCCCGCCAACCGAGAACGATTCAACAGCAACGTCAAAGGTGCCGGACTACGTCTGGGTCCACGACTACCACTTGATGCGCTTGCCCTTGGAGTTGCGGCGGCGAGATGCGAGAGTCTCTGTCGCTTGGTTCCTGCACACGCCCTTTCCGTCCTCGGAGATCTACAGGATCCTACCGTACCGACGAGAGCTCTTGGAAGGCTTGTTGCACGCGGATCTCGTTGGTTTTCATACGTATGACTATGCGAGGCACTTTTTATCGGCTTGTTCTCGTGTGTTAGATGTCAGTACAACGACCCCGAAGGGCATCGAGTTCGGGGGGCGGTTCTGTAGCATCGGCGTCTTTCCGATTGGCATCGATCCCACCCTTATTAGGAACACTCTGAAGAGCCGAGCGGTGCGCAGGAGAACGGCGGAGCTCGGGGCCACGTTTAAAGGGCGGAAAGTCCTCATCGGCGTCGATCGCTTGGACTACATCAAGGGCATGCCCCACAAATTGCTGGCCTTTGAGTTGTTTTTGGCGAGGAACCCGTCGTGGGTCGGCAAAGTTACGTTGATCCAAGTCGGCGTGCCGACGCGTCCTTGGCCGGTGTGGAAATCGCGACCTCGTCTGATGGACACGAGTCGCGTCGATGGCGTGAAGGCGCCGTGACACTTTGATCTCCGCGCAGGCACCGACGTCGCCGAGTATCAGGCGTTGGCCAAGCACGTGAACGAGCTTGTTGGAAGGATCAACGGTGTGTATGGTACGTTGGAGTACTCACCCATACATTATATCAATCAATCGATCCCGCAAGACGAGCTGATAGCTATCTATCATCTCGCGGACGCGTGTCTCGTGACGTCCGTGCGAGACGGCATGAATCTCGTATCTCATGAATATGTCGCCGCTCAAGAATCGTTGGATCAGGATGATACTGGTATAGAGGAAACTAGACCGAGATCTCGAGCTTCGTCGAGCAAAGACGACGACGACGTCCTCCAGCCCTTCGTCAAGGAGGGGCCCGGCGCGTTAGTATTATCGGAGTTCGCCGGGAGCGCCCAGTCGCTGTCGGGCGCCATCCGGGTCAATCCCTGGAATACTGACGAGCTTGCGAGGGCGATCCACGACGCCCTCACACTCACGAGAGTGGAGCGGGAGCTGCGGTGGGCGAAGCTCCACCGCTACGTCTCGACGAACACGGCGTCGTACTGGGCGCGGAGTTTCGTCGACGAGTTTCGGGACGTCTGCGAGCACCCTCCTTTATTGCCGAAGCTGCCGAAGCTGCCCGCCGGTCGCGTTTTACAAGCTTATCAAAGGGCCTCTCGGCGACTAGTTGTCACGGACTACGACGGCACGCTGACCCAGATGCAATCACTACCGAGACTCGCGACACCAGCGCCCGTCGTCACGCAGTTGCTCGCAACTTTATCAAGAGATCCGAGGAACACGGTCTACGTCGTTTCTGGGAGAGAGAGACGCTTCATGGAGAAGTGGCTCGGCCGATTGAAAGTCGGTCTGGCGGCGGAGTTTGGATTCTGTCACAGGGCGCCCGGGAGCGAAGAATGGACGTCATTGGGACGAGATCTGGACACGTCCTGGAAAGATGTGGTAAGGCCCATCATGCAGTACTTTGCGGAGCGGACTCCTGGTACTTATATCGAAAGCAAAGAATCATCTTTAGCGTGGCATTATCGAGACGCGGACCCGCATTTCGGCGCGTGGCAGGCCAAGGACATGCAGATCCACATGGAAGATGTGATGAGTACGTTACCTTTGGAGATCATCCAGGGGAATCGGTTGGTCGAGGTGAGGCATGTGGGAGTCAATAAATCTTTAGTCTTGGAGGAGGTTCTGCGGCAGGGTCCGCGGAACGGCTACGACCCGCCGCCGCCTTCGCGATCCGAGGACTCGCCCCAAGTGGCCTTGACCGAGGACTTTGACTTTGTGCTCTGTGTCGGCGACGACCGAAGCGACGAGGACATGTATCAATTATTGAAGAGCTGGCACTCTCGCAGATGCGAGGCCATAGATCATGAAGATGATAGGGCGCCGGACCTGTATAACGTGCACATCGGTCCCGGTGCTACTCATGCCGAGTTCTGTTTGGAGAGCGTCGTGGAGCTGCGGAAGATCCTGCGGGGCATGGCCGCGACGTCGCTGAAGGATAGTAGGACGAGGAGGCGGTAGTTTTGTTCCTTTCGCTGCGTAAGTGGGGGGGTTTCGTGTACTTTCTTTCTGACTGCGTGCGCGTCGATGGCGCAACGCCCGGCCGCGACGTACTTTTACTTTGTCAGGCTCAGGCTCAGGCTTGTCAGGCTCAGGCTAATTCGTCGCGGGGTCCCCCGTACCCATCTATTGTTACGGTGCTAGGACTAGGGCTCCCGTACCCCTCTTTGTTTTGCTAGTGCCTTTACGACGCTAGCAAAACCATCTCCGGCTTTTGTGTCGGCCTTTTTGTAAGGCGAGAGCACGCACATGCAGGGTTACGTACCTGCAAGGCTTTGATATCAGTGAGTTTCCTTGCTCCGTAACCAAAAAACTGCTGCGTGCCGCTGGCGGCGAGCTATCCGACTGGGAGAGGTATCTCCTAGCTGCGAAATTGGTCGTTGGCGGCGAGCGAGCTGGCGAAAGCCGTAGCTCGGCGCGCAGCGATGCCTCGAGGCTTAGCCATCTTCGACTTCGACTGCACCTTAACCAAATTCCATGTGTGGGGCCGCTTCCGCAAGGCGCCTCTCCCGGAAGTATTGATCGACGCGGACACCTTCGTAGATTTGCCGGCCTTCAAGGCCTTTGTACAGAAAGCCCGATCCAATGATTTGGAGGTCGCCATCGCGACGTTCGGGCGGCGGGACGTCGTGAATAAAGCTTTGGAGTTTGCCCTCGGTGAAAGGCACGACATTACTATTTCCACACCAGCAGATCATGTCGACCCGCGCTACGACTTTCCGAATCCCATGGAGGACGAGCCGCCGCGGTGCGCGGAGGGTTCGGATATTCTGGGGGACAAGAACGCGCAAATTGCAGCTTTGTGTGAGAGGTTTGGAGTGTCGGTGGAAGACGCTTCCTTGGCCGACGACGACCCGAACAACGTCCAGAAGGCCGTGGATTCGGGCATTGGCTACGTCGAGCACGCGGTGCGCGGCGCGGACGCGGCTTGTTTGGAGCGGATCCTGCGGCACTTCGGCGCCGCCTAGTGCTCCGGCCGCCTAGTCTTTTTTACGGGACCATATCCCGTCAGCGCGCGTATGCTGGTGTAAATAATAGGCTTAAATTGGTTTACGAGCTTGTAGTGCCGGTCACGAGTGTCTGTTTTGAGATCCGTGCGGCGTATTTGACCTCCTGGCGTGAGTGCCGTATAACACATCCCGACGACGGGATATGTTAACGGTGGGAGCACTGGCGTCGAGCCGTCCCGGTCTCTACGGCGTTGCATCGCACATACAAGCTCGTAGCGCACCGCGCGTCGCCGATTCATCGGCGGCGGGCGCGTGCCGCGTTTTTCATAATTAATAGCATACCTCCTTCTAAGCCGAACCGCCCCGGGAACTCCCTCCAAACAAGGTGCCAAGCTAGCTGTAAGACACTAGCCCTTCAGGTTTGAGCTCCCCCAGTTGGGGCACCGTCCTCGGCCGCCGTGCCCTTTGTGTGTCGCAGGCTCATGTCGGAGGTAGATGACGAGTCGCTCTACTCGTTCGGGAGCGGGCAGCCCGATGATACGAGAGCAGCGGACAGTACCAGCTACTCGACGGAATGGGCCCCGCTGCCCGCAAGCGGCGGCGCCTCGCCCCGCGCGCGCTCGCCGCGCTCCGACGGGGCCTCGACGACCGCCGCGCTGTCCTTTTCGACGGCGGCGGTCTCCGCCGACGCCGCGCTCGACGACGTGGATGAAGTCGAGAGCGTCGCGGCGCCCGGCGACGACGAGCCGCCGCCGGTAGAAGAGGAGGAGGAGGAGGACATCCTCGATCGCCTGCGGCGCGGGGCGGCGGCGATCCAGGCGCGGCGCGGCGCGGACGACGCGGCCGACGACGCGGTCGATGCGCCTGTAGACGAAGAGCCAGCGGAGGAGGCGGGGGAGGAGGACATCCTCGACCGGCTGCGCCGCGAGCAGGCGCCGCTCCAGGCGCGCTCCCCAGCGGACGACGCGGGCGACGCGCTGCTCACCGTCGCGCACCTCGGCAACTGGTCGGGCGCCGCGGACGAGGCGGCGCCGCCGGCGTCTCAGAGCCCGCGCGCCGACGACGCGGCCTCGCTCTCCGACGACGGCACCGGGGCGTCGGCCTCCTACTCGGCGGACTTCCTGCCGGAGCCGGACCGCGCCGACGACGCGCCCCCGTCCGACGACGGCCGCGAGGAGACGCCGGCGCAGAGCCCGCGCGCGAGCGACTACTCCGACGACTTCGCGCCCGCCGCCGGCGGCTTTCAAACGCCGGCGCTGCTCACGGTCGCGGACCTCGGCGACTGGTCGGGCGCCGCCGAGGACGCGGCGCCGGCGCCCCAGCCGCCATCGTCACCTTCAGAAGCCTCGGAAGCCTCGGAGGCGGCCGCGGCGCAGGCGCGCCGCTGGTCCATCGGCGAGGACGCGGCGTCGTCGTCGTCGTCGCGTGACAAGACGCCCCCGGCGACGCCGCCGCGCGACGACTCATCCTACGAGGACGACTTCGCGCCGGATACCGCCTCCCCACGCATCTCCCAAGAAGGGGACGAGGAGCCGCGGAGCCCGGGCACGACGGGCCTCGCCGTCGGCACGCTCGTCGAGGCGATCTACGGCGACACGGACGAGTGGTTTCCGGGAACTATAGAGGCGGCCAACGCCGACGGCACCTACGCGGTCGCCTACGACGACGGCGACCGCGAGCCGCGCGTCGACGCCGCCTTCGTGCGCGTCGTCCTCCACGGCGGCGCATCGTCGTCGTCGTCGTCGGGGAGCTCCTACGCGACGACGAGCGACGACGAAGCCTCCGGAGCCTACGCGACGACGACGAGCGGCGACGAGGACGAAGAGGTCTCGGCCTCGGCCGCGTCGTCGGCGTCGAGCCCGCGGCGAGCCGATTCGGAGTACTCGGAGGACTTCGCCGCCGACGACGACGCCGCGCGGCCCATCGACGAGGTCGTGCTCGGCGCGCAGCGCGTCGGTCCCCGCGCGCCGGCGGCGACGCGCGACGACGCGGCGGCAGCGGCGGCCTCGGCGGCGGCGACGCAGCGGGCGCTCGCGCGCGTCGAGGCGTCCTACGAGAATGACGACTTCGAGCTCCCGGACGCGCCGGACTTCGTCCGGCAGCTTGCGATTGGCGTCGGGCAACGAATCGGCACGGGGCGTATGCCTCCCGCGCCGCCGCCTGAGCGACGTGTTGCCCTCGACGCGCGGACGACCCGCAGCTTGGCGGCGCGCGTGCGCGAGCGGCAGGTGCCGGAACCCGTCTGCCGCTACGCACGCCGCGTCGCGGCCCAGCTGCGCGGGGAGCGGCGGCCACGGCGCGCCGCACCGCGGGCGGCGCGGTCACGTTTCCACGCGACGCCGGCGGCGCTCGACCGCGTCAAGATCAAAGCCTCGCTGGCGCTGCTGCGGACGACGCACGACCGCGTGAACAGCGAGGCGCTCGCGGCCTTCGAGGCGTCGCTGCCGGGCGGGCCCATCCGCGAGGACGACCCGGCCACTAAGCAGAGGCGCCTGGCGGGCCGCCTACGAGCCGACGCGGCGCAGAGGTATGTGGAATCGGACGAGTTCTACGCGCGGAGCGCTTTGTTAGGCGACGGCTTCGCAATGCTAGGGGAGTCCATGGCCGAAGCCACGGCCGAACACCGGCGCCGGACCGAGGAGCGCGACGCATCGAGAGCGCTGTCGATCACGAGGAATTCTTCGAGCCCGCTCGACGAGGCCGTCGCGACGATGGACGAGACGCGGGAGAACGTCGCATCCTACATGGCCGACGTCGCCGCGGACCCGAAGCGGGCGGCGTTCCGCGACGAGGTCCTGCGCATGCTGCACCGCGGAGAGGAGCTGCGGGACTTCGGGTTGGCGCCGTACCGGCTGGGGGCGACGGTGCCGGGGGTGTTTGTCTCCTGATTTTAATACAATGTCATACTTACCAAGTTCACCAACCCCGGGGGTCCCGGCCCTCGGCCTCGTTGCGGCGTCGTATATTTTCGATCATTCGCTCATGATCTTCAAATGTAACTTCGCCGCGCTCGTCCCGCGGCAATGCCCGGAGATCTTCAATGGGAACTATAGGCGCCTCCCGGAAGCGACGCTCACTCAGCTTCGCCAGGCTGCCGGCGTGCGGCCATCGCGCCTTAAAGATGCAATTACGACGGCCTGCGTCCGCGGCCCATTCAATTCCCACTTCTCGGTCCGCCAGCAGAACTCCTCCGCCGAGGCCGGCACCTTAATTCCTTCATGCATTCCTGAGGTACCAGTCTCCATCCACCGAGCAAAGTCCGTCGCGGTGGAATCCCGAACTAGTTTGAACCGGGCGGGGTCGAACACGGACGGGTCGTCTTCGGGATACCGCGCCAGAGCCGGGTTATCCCGAAGCGGGTTCAGCGAGAGACAGTGCTGGCGGCACGAGTGTTTCACGCCCGCGCGAAAGCACTTCTCGCAGAGGTCGTATCCAGGGTTTTCGGGACAACGGGTGCACTGATAGCGCAGGCCGACGAGCAAGGTACCCGTGAATCCTTTTCCTCCAGTTTGCATTGAGACCATATGATGTTGCATCAGGTGCTCGCGAGCGCTCATGGTGGAGCACGAATCGCACCAGAAGCCCTCGTGCACTTCGTCCGGCTCGCTCGTCTCATACGGGCCGCGCTCCAGGCGCACGTTGACTCGTCGCACGCTCTTGGGCTTCAGTTCGCCGTCCAAACGCACGCCGACGCGGTCTTCGGCGGTTTTGCTCTTCACAACGGTGCCGTGGCGCAGGTTCAGCAAGTCCGCTTTCAGACCGTGGAGCACGACGCGCGTGCCGACGGTGAACAACGCCGCCCAGACCTCCGACCGCGCCTCGGCGGCCGCGCGGTGGCAGCACGCCATTCGCTTGACCAGCGAACCGCTGTCGCCGGCGAATTGACAGCACAGCGCGAGCACTGGAGGTGGGAGGCCACCGATGAGTTCTCCGGGGTTGCCGTCCAGCTGCGTCGCCGACAGTGCGTTCGAGAGTTGATCGGCCAACGCCATGTCCAATAAAATTATCTACAGACGCAGTCGCGCGCCTAGCAAAGGAGGGGCAAGAGGCTGGCTAGCGTATAACAGACACACTAGGATTCGTGCGGATGGTCGTCTGGTGCAAGGCATTCTTGCTCTCTGGTCAATCACGCTGCCCAATACGGCTCGATAGCACGCATCAGCCGCGCCCGTGTGGCGCGCATAATGCAGCATCAATGGTGAAGGGGCTCGAGCTCGTGGAAGAGGTCGAGGCTGCCGCAGCCCCATCTCCAAGCGATGCGCTGCTGGAGCTAGCGGGACTACGCACCGCCACGCGACTCACGCAACTCACCTACGAATGCGACGCGGGCAGAGTGATCGTGTCGGAGTATGTTGCGCTGAAACACCAGCGCGATGACGCTGCCGACGTGTGCAGGATTTGCCACGGACCGGGCACGGTGCGGCCCGCCGACGCCGACGACGAGACCGGCGCGCGGCTGCTGCGCGACACGTGCCGCTGCCGCGGCTCGATCGGCCGCGTCCACGAGGAATGTCTCGTGCGATGGTACGAGACAGCGGGACTGCCGCCAGATCCGCGGTGTCCAACATGCAGAGGCCCATTCCGCAATGAAGGCGGGCTTGTGCTGTCGCGGCGGCTGGTTGCGCACCGTCGATCCCAAGCGGCGCAGCGCACGACGCCGGAGACGCCTACGGATCTCGCGCGGCGCCGCCACGCCGAGATTACGCAGGCCACAGATCTCTGGAGCCGCTGCGACTACAAGGGCGCGAAGAAAGCATTCGAGGCCGCCCTCGATGAGATACGGCGATCCCACGGCGGCGACGACGCCAAGCTGCGGGGCGATATCTACTACGTGACTGCGACGCTAAATTTGGCCCTCGTCGAGCTGGCGATGGGACACCTTGACGCAGCCGAGCGAGGAGCGCGGTGGGCGCAGGAGGCGTTGTCGGGGTCGGACCAAGAACTGAGAGCGACACACAACCTCGCATTGATATTGGACGAGCGCGGCCTCGTTGCCGAGGCGGCGGCCCTCTACGAGGACGTCCACTCGACACGCCGCGAGCAATTGGGCGCGGCGCATCCCGATAGCCTACGGACGGCATGTAACTTAGGGCGGTGCTATAACCGACTCGGGAACACCGACGCTGCCGTCGCCCTGCTGACGGAGACGCGGTCCGCGGCGCTAGCTTCGCTGGGCGACGCCGACGAGCTGACGCTGGCGGCGTCTCACAACTTATCTGAGACACGCGCGGCCCGTGGGGAATTTGCCGAAGCGCGAACCCTGGCGCTAGCGTCGCTGGACGCCCGCCGACGTGTCTGCGGCGAGCAGCACATCCACACGCTCCGGTCGACCCTCGATCTCGCTCGCTTGCTTCGAGCCGACCCCGCGGGCGCCGACGACGAGGCCATACAACTCTGTGCGTCGGCGGCGACCGGCCTCGAGAAACTTCTCGGCAGAGACCACTCCCAGACCACCCGGGCGCGGAACCTACTTGAGCAGTGGCGCGGGGCGCCGCCACCAGCGGCCCCGACCGCGCACGTGGACGACGGCCGCGAGCGCATTGCCTTGCTCGAGGCGCTGGACGTCGCCGGCGAGCGGAAGCACGCTGTGCTGGACGCGCTCGTCGCGGTGCTGCGCGAGAGAGGCGTCGCCGCACTCGTCGCGCCGCTCGCACAAAACGACGCGCTCCGTAGCGACCGGACCTGGGACGCCGTGATCGGCGTCGCCGACCTCGACGGTGGGACGCGGTTCGCGCACCGGCTGAATATCTAGACTAATGTTTGTTTACAAGTGATCATCGCCCCGCGCCGCCGACCGGGTCGATCACAGACTCGGCGGCGTCCTCGAAGGCCCGCGAGGCCTCGGCGTCCATGACGGACTGCGCCGCGGGGTACAGCTGCCCGACGATGCGCTGCCGCCGCAGGACCTCGAGCGCGTCCTTGCCCTCTTGCAAAGCGGTGGCGGCTTCGGAACCGGATAAAGCAGCGTTGCGGCGGAAGTCCTCGCGCACGCGGCGGATCGCGTAGTTCCTAAAGTTGTACTGGTCCACCTGGGCGGCCTCGCGCAGCATCGTTCTGAAGAGGCTGCGGGCGGCCATGGTTTCGATTCGCGCACCAGCGCCGAGCGACGCGCTGGTGGCGTTTTGTGAGACACCTGACACGCTGGCGTGCAAACGACTCGCAGAGTGTCGCGCTGTCGCCCTGACAGTGTTCAGAGTGACAAATGATAGCCGAATGCGTCCCCGGGTGTACACGCAGGCCCAGGACGAGCGCTGCGCAGCGATTTTGGTCGAGCTGAGAATTTCTAGTGTCTTACAGGCCGCTAGCTGCGCCGGCGCCGGGCCGACATTTCCTTGGCTTGCAACGCGGCGCCAGTTTCGTCGTCAGCACAAGCTAAAGCTGCTATTTCTTGCGCCGCAGAACTGCCGCTACCTCTCGCTCCGGTGCGGCTGGCAAGCCCTTGGCCTAGGACCGACAGCATAGCAGCCGCCGCAGCCATGGCCGCGCTCGAAAAACTACGAGAGCTCGACATGTACCCCAAGACGAGGGACGAGTTTAGGGTACGGACGTCACAAGGCGGCGCGGCCACGGTAGTAGCATGTCTGGTCGCGATTTGGCTCGTGCGCACGGAGTTCTCCCATACTTTGGGAGTGGAGACGCGAGACCGATTGTATGTGAACTCGTCTCACGGCAACGGCTTGCGAGTCTCACTTGATTTAGAATTCCCGCACGCGTCCTGCGAGCTTTTAGCTGTGGACGCGAACGACGACGGCGGTAGGTCCCTGGAAGCCGTGCAGCACATCACGAAGACGAGGCTAGATCAACGAGGACGGCCCCTACCCGCTAGGCGTGCGGCATCCATAAAACAGCAAGTCGGCAACACGGCCACGCACGAAGATCACATCTCGGCGGATGAAGAAGTGAAGTCCGAAGACTGCGGCGACTGTTACGGTGCGGAGGACGACGAGCAGCCCTGCTGCAACACGTGCGAGGAGGTCCAGAACGCCTACAGGAGGCGGGGCTGGACGTTCAAGCCCGAGACTGCGGTTCAGTGCACGGGTAAAAACGCGTATGATGCGTTGGACAAGGGCGCCAAAGGTGTTTCTGAGGGGTGTCGGATTGCCGGGACTTTGGATTTGCCCGCGGTCGCCGGGAACTTTCATGTGGCGCCGGGGAGGCACCTCAAGCAGGCAAACGCGTTTCAAGGTTTAGATGTTGTGTTGTTGACTTTCGAGCAGTTCAACGTGAGCCACACGGTGAATAAAATAGCCTTCGGTCCCGAGCACCACGACGAGCCCGACTCCGTGGGTAGGGAGGACTCCCGTACGTACAGGAGGAAGAAGCGAAGAAGGGGGCCGCCTCCCTTGTTAGCTAATCTCACGTCGCAGTTGGACGGCCAGAAGCGTTACATAACGGACGGCTACGGCATGCGCCTGTGTGGAAATCAACCCGTGTGTCGGGTGCATCGTCACGCCATCGAGCAGGCGTCGCGTCGATGGCGTGGAGGTGAACGCGCCGTAAAATTTTGATTTCTACACAGGCATGCATCAATATTATGTAAAGGTCGTGCCGACCGTCTACTCCTATCTAGATGGTTCTACGAGGGAAGTATGGCAGTACTCGGTCACGGAGCACGTGCGCCACGTCACGCCCGGAAGTGGACGGGGCCTGCCGGGCGTCTTCTTCTTCTACGAGGTGTCTCCGCTCGTCGCGGAGTTCGAAGAACGGCGGCAGGGCTGGCGCGCGCTGCTGACCGGCTTGGCGGCTATCGTGGGAGGCGTCCACGCGACGGCGGCATTGGTGGACCGGACGCTCGCCGCTTTATTGGCGAAGCATTCGAGTAGGGGGCTAACTCATTAATCCTTCTTACGCCGTATCGCGCGGTGCCGCGCGGCCATGAGCCGTGCGATCTTGTGTCCACAAATGCTCTTGACCCGCCCCAGCACGAACTGCAGGAGCATCGGCGCCACGTTGATCGAGTAGCCGCTCGTCGCGCCCATCGCCATCGCCGGGTCCACGCCGAGCGACGGGATTGGTATGGTGAAGTTTCGGATGCTTGAATTTCTAGGTGCCACCCACGAAATGATCACCGAGAGGCGCACCCAGCACAGGAGCAAGTCGATGACGCCGGTGATCAGCACCAGGATCGCTGAGAAGAGGGACCCGCACTCGACGGCGTACCTTGCCAAGTGTTTTTTCTCCTCGACGCCGTCGACGAAGGCGTGCCTTGCGGACTGTGTTGCTGCTAAAATAGGCTCGCCGAAGATGAGAGCGACGAGGAGCATACCGGCGACTTTCAAAGCCAGCCAAATCCGCTGCGAGTTCAGCGCGTCCCGTTTTTTCTGTTCTTCTGCTCGTAAAATAGGGGCGGCAAGTGCGATCACGTCGCTCTTTTCCAATGCGACGCCCTTCGGCAGCTCGTCGAGCGCCCCAAGATCTCTCAAAAGCCACCGGAGCTGCTTGATGGACATGGCGTGCAAGCGGTCGTCGATGGCGTCGGATTGCGCAGTCCGCATGCAGCACATCGCAGCGATGAGTGCGAGGCGGCGCAGCATTGTGGCGTTTTGCTAGAACGTCTCGTTGTTTGCGTTGCTCTTGGGGAGCAGCCCTTTGCGACGCTCACGCGGCGGAGGCGTACCGCGCTGCGGCTGCGAGATCCAGAGTGCTCTCAGAGTGCAGGATGCTTGTGGTGCTTCCAGCGAGAAATGGATGTCCCACTGGCGAGAGTGCGCTCGCGCAGCCAAGTTATAAAGCAAAAAAATGTATTCTTGCGGTAAGCCAAGATCACCCCTTTTTTGCTATAGCTTAATTATCGTGCTAGTGTCTTACAGACGCTAGCTTGGTAGCACCGCACCACTCATTCATTCGAAGCCGTCGGACGATCGGAAATATGGTATACTTGCGTATCAAGTCTTCAGCGTGTTGATACGGTCGCCGATTCATTCCCGACGCCGACTCAGGCCCGTGGCTCCTAAAAGGGGGTCCCAGCTGTCCAGAGGTACAAGGGGGGGCTCCGGAAGCCGGGGGCGATTTGGCGACGGGCGACTTGTGTCAGTGGTGGGGCAGCTAGGCGAGGAGCCCCGCGGCGAGCGCGGCGCCGAAGGCGAGCGTCTGCGCCGCGGCGCCGTCGCTAGCGAGGTTTCCACAGACGTTGTTCACTGTGGTATCAATGAGCATGAAGCACATGTACTCGATGTTCGTGTTTGTGCCGGTGACCTCCGTGTAACCAGACGACCAGTACGACCAGCACGAATCCGCGGCGGCAGCGCCCTTTGAGTAGACGCAGCCGCCCGCGGTGTTGCAGTCTGCCTCGGCGGTCCCGCTCGCGGCAGTGAACGCCGACTCGCAGGTGCCGGGACCGGCAGACGCCGGCTCCACGCACGTCGGGTTCGCTTCCCATCCGATGCCCTCGTGGATGGTCGGACCGAACATCGTGCACCACCCGCCGGGCTTGTGGTGGTACGCCTGGCAGCGCCCGGGGGCGATCGCGTTCTCGGCAGCGCAGCCGGCCTCGCACTCCGCCTGCGTCATCTCGCAGGCGGGCTGGTCCGTGCCGCCGCACTCTTTCTTGGTGCCATCCTCGTTGCAGCTCTTCGAGTACTTCTGGTTAGTGCTTACCTGGCCGCCCGACGAATCCTGGCCGCGGCACGCGCCCGACTGGCCCTCTTGGTAAACGTTGTCGCAGTGGAGCGCGTCGCCCGGGTGCGGTGTCGCAGGAGTCTCCATTTTCGGCGCCGCCGTGTAGACGCACCCTGCGGCTGTGTCGCAGGCGGACTCCTCCTTGCCGCCGGCTTCGAAGTCGCGCTCGCAGCCGCAGTAGTGCCACTCCGAGCAGTCGTCGACGTGGGCGTTGCAGCACCACGCTTCCGAGTCGTCGCTATTGCACGGCGTCGCCGGGCAGCCCTCGATGTTCACGCAGCCGCTCACGCTCGTGTCGGTCCAGTTGGCGGCGCACTCTTTGTAACCAGCATGATTGCCAGCAGGAGATGCGTGCGAGTCGCCGTTGACGCAAGTCGCATCGTGGTCGTCAGGATCAATATCGAAGCACGTATAGTCCGCGTTGCCATTCCCCGCGGCGATGTGCGTCGTCGGGTGTGAGTCGCCCTCCCAGCCGTTGTCGGAGGTAGCGGTCCACACGGTGGTAGCGGATTTCGTCCAAGTGCCGCCCAGGTTCGTGCAGGCCTCCTCGACGCCCAGGCAGTACGTCCCGCTGTCCGCGCATGCAACACTGGCTATCGAGCACGTGCCCTTCGCCTCGCACTTCTCTTGCGTGTCCAGCGCGGCGTCCGAACACGTCCCGGCGAGACCCGGTCCGTGGATGAGGCAGTACGCCGACGCCACGTCGCTGGCGCCGGTCTGGTACGCGTAGCCGAGGCACGTGCTGATGCTGTCGCACTCGGTCTCGCACTCCGCTTGCGTAAGGCCCAGCTTGTACTTGCTGTTGACCTTATCGCTACTCCCGCCGTTGCCACGGCACGCGCCGGCCTCGGCAATCGCTGTGTACTTGTCCGTGTTAATCGGGTCGGCCGCCGCTGCCGTGCCGGCCGCGAGCGCGAGGACGACGAGGGCAGCTTTGCTGGCCATATTTCTCTTGTTGGGGCAGCTCTTTTGGTAAATTGGGCAGCTGTTTTGGCTAGAAACAGCCGGATCGCGCATATCGGCTCCGAATTTGGCCCCCCACGTGCAGAGCTGAAGTTGATGGAATCGCGAGGACGGCTGGAGACCTGCTATTTGTACCTCCTATTTGTAACTTTTCCCTCAGAGGCACTAGCTGGAGGGGCATTAGATATAAATATATTTATATCTATTATATTATACATATCTATTGACTCTAAGAGACGGGCGTCTATCCTGCACGTGCATGAAGTCGGAGGCCACCAGTAAATGCGCGCTTGAGTATACTGCACTGAGCAAAACAAATATATTTCAATTGCATTTTGAAAAATAGGGTATTACGACCTTGCTCGAGCATCGAGATGCTCGTATTATAGGCCAAAACCCGAGTAACAGCTACTACAGCTCGTATTATAGGCAGCCCCCCGTCGCTTCCTGCTGTCCTACTCACCACGGGGCAGCCGCAACGCTCGTGCGATGGCTCGCTGCGTCGCCACGCTCCTTAGCTGCTGCTTCGCCGCCGCCGCCGCGACACAAGGTGTCCCATTGGAAATCGTCCTGTCTGCGGTGGTTTTCGATGGCACCGCAACCATGGATCTGAATGGCCCAGACAACGACGCCGTGCAGTGCTTACGGGCCGCCATCGTGGCCGTGCTCCGAGAGGAATACAGTTCTGCGTTCGTCTCCGGTGTCACCGCGACATCCTACGTGGCGGACGGCTCCACGAACACAAAAGTGACATTTCGCGTTGCCGACAAGGGCATCAACGCGGAGTACGTTCGGGACGACCTCCTGTCCGCCGTGGTGGAACCATCCAACTCGGACTCGAAGCTGATGCTGTCGCTGGGCGACTGCTGGCCCTACGACAAGGTCGACGCGGAGGCGGCGAGTCACGTCCTACAGACCGAGACGTACCGCCGCGCCGGCTTCGCCGACGTGGGCGCCGTGGTCTCGAGCGCGGTCGTCATGGACAGATTTACCGCGTCCTACTTCAACGCAGACGCGGTCTCAGTGGCGCAATTTGGCGTCGTCGTCGCGGACGTCCTGCGCGCGGCGACGGTCCAGATCGACAACGTCGTGGCCGTGAATTTCTACGGTCTGGACGAAGGGAATGATGGTGTAGACGCCATACATTCGGGGACCGTAGCCCGAGGTTCGGTCATCCACTTCGACGTGGCCATTCACTACTGGCCTGCCGGCGCGACCGTTTTGGAGACGCCGGAGGCCATCGCCCAGGCGCTGCTCGACGCCCTGGTCGCCCCAACGCCGACAGCGTTCCAGAAAGCGCTCGATATCTACGGAACGGACCCGCAATTCTGCGACGGCTGTGTCCTCTCTTCGGGAGTTCTGAACGTGGCCGCGTCCCAATTTTATATCGACGAAGTCACAATGGACGGGTCGCACGCGGTCACCTCGCCGCCCGTCCCCTGCACAGCGAACTGCGGCGGCCGCGACGGCGACGACGGACTGGACGAGGGCGAGGCCGCGGCCGTGGCGATCTTCGTCATCCTCGCCGTCGTCGGCGTCGCCGGCCTGATCTTCTGGCTCTACCGCAGCAACAAGCTCCGGGAGTGCTGTCCCTCCGAGGAGGTCGAGGCCAGCGCCGGTGAGCTCGAGCTCGACAAGGTCTCCTCCTCCGCGACAAAGACGGAGATGGTGTAGTCGCGGGCTTGTGGGATTTTCCAAGCCCACATACATCCTTGTAAAATGTTGTCCGACGCCAAGTCATCTACTAGTACGGTATGGGGACTTGTTCCTCGGAGTGTGGAACTTGGCGACATATACCAAGACGAGGTGCTCGACCATCATACGAAGAATCGTATGGAATTAACGCAAAATCATTTTGATTAATTGACTTATAAGACTCTTTCATTTTCTCAGAAAACTCATCACATGTCTCATGAATGTCCGAACAACCTCGCGTACAACAAAATGTCCAAGAAAATGCTTTTAATTTTGCAACGTAGACAAACATGTGGGGGTACTCTTTGGATATCTTCGCTATTCCACGTTGACCATCTAGATAACAACAGTCGATGTCGTCGGGAAGATTCTGCAAAGTTTCTTCGTCGTTAACGTTACCGTATACTAACTTCGGTTTAGGAGTCAAATCCGGCGCGTTCCATTTAATATGTTCTCGGAGGCTAAAAAACCCGTTATGAATGCCTCGGGAGGCGCGGTCTCGACGCGGCAGGATAAAATAGGAACCGGACCTAGTTAGCATATCGCCCCCGCCAATAACCTCCTGTCGCCCTCGGGGAGCCGCGCGGCCGCCGCCGCGAGCGCGCGCCAGCCCTCGGGCTCGGCGATGAACGTCTTGTGGTAGACGTAGACGAAGAGCGCCATGATGAACTCGCAGTCCACGCGATCCGTGACGCCGCCGTGGCCCGGGATCAAAGAGTCGAAGTCCTTCACCTCGTACGCGCGCTTGATCGCCGAGGCCAGGAAGCCGCCGAACGGCGCGACGACCGACGCGAAGAGCCCGAAGACCACGGCGTGGAGCTGGATCGGGCTCACATCATGTAAAGTGATGAAACCGAGCTTCATCTCGCGCTGCGTCCGGAAGACGGCCGCCGGCTCGCACGCGAGCGGCTCGTGGAAGCTAACGGTACGGGGCATTTTGAGCCATCTCCAGAGTTCGGCGGCGTGTCTCCAACCTGGTTCTGTTCCTCAGGTCCCCAGCATGAATCGTTTCCTCGTCGCCCTCGCGTTCGCCGCGGCCGTCCCGTCCGTCAGCGGCTTCGGCGGCTACTCGGGATGTGATGGTTACTACGACGGCACGTTTTGTCCCGCCCCTGACGGTACATGGCCTCAGTTTGGGGTTGACGGTCTTTTCGGCCCCTGTCATTACTACTTCGAATGTGTTGGTGGAGAGGTTACAACGTGGTATGGGGGATGCCCGGAGGAAAAACCGTTTTTCGATCCCGACACTTTAGAATGTGTCGAATATACTGGCCAAGAATGTCCATGTCCTTGAGATGTGTCGGGCCGGCCACGCAAAAAGACGGGCAGCGCGTCGTCGACATCTGCCACTGCTACTTACCCCTTCCCCTCTGCTGCATATAACGATCTCGTTGTCCTGAACCTTAGACACGAAAGCTTAAGAGAGAGGGGAAAGACCCAACACGGGTCGAGAGGAACACACCTAGTTCGCCACCAGACACTTGGCGAGCGGCTTGTACTGGACCGTGCCGAAGCCCGTCGCCGCGTCCCAGCCTTTGGCGGCGGGGAAGCCGCCCACGATGCCGCCCGACGTTTTTCCAGTGGTCACGTCGTTGAAGACGCCCTCGCCGCACTTGTAGAGCGCGGGGTTCAGCCATCCTAATGGAGACTTGCCCGCTGATAAGCGGCGGTCGTTGATCTGTGCAATAATACCGGCGACGACGGGCGACGCCGCACTCGTCCCTCCGACGGACGCGAAGCGCTTGCCGCCCTCCAACGCGACCAGGTAGGCGTTCACCACTCCAGCTAAAGCTGATAAATCAGGATAGGCGCGCGACGACGCGTTGTAGACGTGGGGGAACTTCGGGAGAGAGCCCTTCGCCTCCGCGAGGTACTTCTCGACGTACGAATCCTGCCACTTCGGACGCGTAAAGTCGTTCGAGAAGCCGCTGCCGCCGTCGGGCCACGTCGTCTCCTCGCCGATCGTGCCCTTCTCCTTGAAATCGGTACCTCCCACAGCGGTAACATAAGGGCTTCCGGCCGGGAAATCCGGGTGGTATTTGGTACCAACACCTTCGCGGCCCCAGACGCCTTGATCTCCTGCAGCAAACAAGATGGTGACTCCTGTCGCCGACAGCTTGGCAAAAGCAGTATTGACGGAGTCCATGTACGCTCGACCCGTCTGCTGCGCCTCGTCGTTGCCGTAGGAGACGGAGTGGACCGGCGGCACGCCATCTTTCGAAAGTAACTGGTTCGCCCAGCTCAGCAAAGAGTAGTCCGTGGCGTAGTACACTTTTAGAGGTATGGCGCCCGCGACCGCGCCGGCGTACTCGATATCTAACAGAGATTCCACACAGCCCTGGAAGCCGCCAGAGCAGGCCTTGGGGTCGTTGCCCCCTTCTACTTTGCTGACAGTGACGTTCGTCTGGAGCTTGCACGCCTTCGTGAAGGCTTCGAGATCAGGGTCGTCGTAGTACTGCCTTTGGAACTCGGCCAGACCCAGCGAGTTGCCCTTGGCGTGCGAGAGTTTCGGGAACTCGAAGCCGTAGCGCTCGGCCAGCACGTGGGGGTTCACGAAACCGGAGTACGATGAACCGCACTTCGTCCAGGCCGAGTCGTCGTCGACCGCCTCCGTAGGATGGGCCTCCTGTACTAAAGCAGCGGGCTTCAGGCGCGGGAATCTTACTAAGTCGCCGACCACCGACACGTGCTTCGCGACTTCCGTGGGTAGCGAGTACGCCTTGACCGCACGAATGACTTGCGCGTTGCGCTCCGTGTGGCCGTGGTGGTGTAATACGGTAGCGAGGTGCTCCTCCACACTCTTGGCCGGGACGGTCGTCGAGACGACGGACTCGAACTTGTCGACTGCCGGTACGCCGCCCATGCTCTCGACGAAGTTTTTGACGGCCTCGAGGGCATCCGCCGAGGGCTTGAGGCGCGCCTTCACGCCCTCCACATCTAACCACTTCCCGTAGTTGGGCGAGGCCGGGTCGCTGCGGTCCGTCAGGTCGGCGTGGAACTTGGCGAACTGGTAGGGACAGTGCTTGAGGAAGAAGGTGAGAGTAACAGGCTCGTCGCCCTTCACGCGTTCGCCGCGGGCCCAGCGCGGCGCCTCGAAGACGGTCACGTCTTGCTCCATGATGGTGCGCGGGGCCTCTTTGGCCTCCACGGGGGTGCGCGGGGCCTTTTTGGCCTCCAGGGAGACGGCGGTCGCCGCGCTTGCCCCGAGGACGAAGATGAGGGCGCTCCGGAAGAACATGCTGTGAGAGCTTGAAGTGGCGAGTGAAGACCGTAGAGCTGCAGCGCGGCTGCGGCGGCGTAAAAAGGGAGGTCTTGCTCTTACCTGGGAGTCCGCGCGGTGCTTCTAACACAGCGTTTAGCGTCCAGGTCAAAGCCGTGACTATTTTGCTTGCTAGTGTGTTACATTACGCTAGCTCTTCGCTGCCAAAACGCCGGTAGTCCCGTGGTCTAGCATCATTGCTGCGCTGCACCTGGTCAAAAGCAAAGCCACAACACATATCTTGCGGGCTGTAGCTCACACAAGCCAAGCATCGATGGCTTTACGAGTCTTCGCCTCCGCCTGGGGCAACGCGACGCACTGGGGAAGCCTGCGGCGGCTCATGGACGGCCTGCAGTTCAAAGGCTTCGCGGGGCTGGAGGCGTCGCTCAGCGACTTAGGGGATGACGCCGACGCGCGCGCGGCGACGGCGCAGCAGGCGCGGGACCGAGGTTTAGAGTTGATCGTGGGCCTCTACAGCCACTGGACCGACTACGAAGGCACGTGGGCGGCGGCGGACCCGGCGGAGCACCTCGACCAATTGCGGAGGCAGGTCGACGCCTGCGCCGCGCTGGAACCAATGCATATAAACGTCCATGCCGGCTGTGACTCGTGGCCCGAGGACGTCTCGACGCGATTCTTCGAGGACGCGCAATCTATAGTCCCGGCAAACGCCTCCTTTGAGACGCATCGGGGGCGCCCGCTGGGCCACGCGTTCCAGTGCGAGCGGATCCTGGACGCCGTGCCCGGCCTGCGCCTCACGGCGGACCCGTCGCACTGGCACGTCGTCCACGAGCGCTTCCTCGACATGGACGCCGTCGCGGGACGCGTCGACCACGTCCATGCCCGCGTCGGCAACGAGGAGCGGCCGCAGCTCGCGGCGCCGTTCGACGACGCCGCCGCCGACTGGCACGTCGCGTTCTGGCGGAAATGCTGGGACGCGGGCGCGCGCACGGCGTGCGTCGAATACGGCCCCGCGCCCTATCAGCTGACCGGTGACTTCCGGGACCTCTGGCTCCAGAACTGCGCCGCGAAGGACCATATCGAGGAGGCGTTCGCCGCGTGGGAGAGGGGGTCGTAGTTTTGTAATTGTGACAAAAATTACCAGAGCAACAACATCCTCCCTTCGCGCGACGGCGGGGCCGTCGGGTCCCTCAAAATACGCGGGACGGGCCCGTAGAGCGCCGCCAGGCAGGCTTGCGCCTCGGCGTTTCCGCTTCGCGCGAAGAAGCCGGCCGCGGCCGAGGGGTCCGGCACGAGCCCCGGCGCGCCCAGGAACAAGCGCCCGAGGGCGCAGTACGCCACCGCCGCGCCACCGTTCGCCACGGCGCGCCGCAGAAGCTTCAGCGCCTCGCGCGAGGACGACGCCGTCTTCGCCAGGTCCACGCACGCGGCCGCGTGGCCCGACGCCGCGGCCATGGCGAGGTATCTGTCTGATTCGCCGGCGAGGTACAGAGAGTACGCACTCGACGCGTCGCCCGCGGAAGCACCTTTCTTGAGCCAGCGCGTCGCGGCGGCCCGATCCTCGCGGACGCCCTCGCCTCTCATCAGACACCGCGCGTAGTAGCGGCAGGCGTTGCCCTTGCCTCTTTGAGCCGCCTCGCGCCAGCACGCCGCGGCACCCGCGAGGTCGCCGGAGTTGTACCTTAACACGCCCACGTTTAGCATAGCGTCGGCCGAGCCAGCCGTGGCTGCGCGCTCGTGGCCGTCGGCGGCGCGTTGCGCGAGCTCCGCGGCCTTCAGCTCGAGGGCCTCGGCCGCCGCGAAGCCACCGCGGCCTCGTTCCGCGCGGGCCGCCTCCGCCGTGCGTGCCGCCTCGCTGGCGTCCCGGCTGGCCACGTTGTAGAGCGCGTCGGCCTCGCCGCGGTCCGCCGCCTCCTTGTGCCACGGCGGGATCGTCGACGTTCGTCTACGTCGAAAACGGTGCGCACGCGGCGTGAACCACAATACCAGAGAGTAGCGCGCCCCGCTGAACACGCGGACGCCGTGGCGCAGGTCGTGGCCGTGGCAGAACGCGTCTCCCACGTCCAGTGACGCGTAGCGCGCCGAGGCCGCGTCGGAGGTGGGTTGCGCGTAATAGCCGCCGACGTAGTCGTCCGGGGCGCAGAGCGAGACGACGACGGTGGCAGTGGCGTGCGCGTCGAAGTGCGCGGGGTGCTCCCGTCGTTCCGTCGGCAGATAACGCCGTATCAGTGCTTGCGAGAGCTCCAGACTGGAGCAGTCGAAGCGCTTCCGCAGGTACGGCAGCAGTCTTTCCGTCACGACCGGCTCGAGCACGCGGCAGACGGACGTCGCGACGGGCTGGCCGCCGTCGAACACGGCACACTCGAACGTCGGCAGGCGGTCGACGGTGTCCGGGTCGCGCGCGAACTGCGCGGTCGGGTCGCTTTCTGCTAACCGTCGCACGAGCGTCGCCTGGTCCCGGGAGAGCAGGCGCGGTAGGAGGTAGGCGCGCTTCGGCAGGCGCGCGCGCCGCTCATGCATGCCGTCCACACATGCCGGCGCGTCGAAGGCGATGCGCGGCAGCGACTCGGTTTTTGCTGGACTGCTGGACATCCTCCTGGTGCTCCCGGCAGTAAGCAGTAAGGCGTCTCTGTCCCCACTGCAAAACCAGTGCAATTCGTTTGGCACGCGTTTAGCTACAAACTTCTGGAACGCAGCAGTAATGGGGCTGCCTCTGCGGTCTAATACCTTGGAGCTCGAACGATCGCGAGAGGCTGCCTGCTTGCTAGTGTCTTACATGCGCTAGCTCGAGCACCAGTGCTGCGCCACGCCCACGCGAGCCGTCCGGCCGGCCGCGGACCGATGGATGCGGGTCCGGCCACGGAAGCGTTGAGTTTGAAGCCGCGTTTAGGTTTTGGTGGTGCGTCGCTAGATGCGCGTTGCCGCCGCCCGCGGCGAGAGACAGCTGGTGGGACGTACGCACTTGGGGGCAGTGGCGCCTCGGCCCGGGACTGCTGGGCGGCTGCCCCGTGCAGCGTGGAGCACCGCACGTGACATCATCTCCTCCTGAGGGTCACGTGGGCGCGAGTCACGTGGGCGCGAGGACCATGTGCGGCGGCCCGCCGCGGCGCGCGAGCCAGACGCCGACGAGCGACCTGACGGCGACGCCCCGCGGACCATCGCTGTACCCGGGCGCCCGGCCGCCGTTGTCCGGAGGTGACGCGCTCGACCACTCGGGCCTCACCGAGTGCACGACTGCAGTAAGACGCCAGGACTCGTCTTCTTCCTTCTTCCAAACGCCTGATAGGAGAAGCGCCGCGACGCCGCCACCCGTCCGGGAGTGCGAGGTCTGTGCCGGTGCCAAATGCGTTTGTTCGCCAGTAGATCTAAGCCCAGCATTACTCGAGAGGCACAACCGGCAGCAGCCGCTGCAGGGGCTGTCGTCGTTATCGCTAGGTGACAGGGAAGCCTTGAACCTCGATAATTTTGCGATCGTGTGTAAGATCGGCGAGGGGTCTTTCGGGAAAGTCGTGCTTGCCCGAAAGAAAGACGACGGGGCCCTCCACGCGGTCAAGGCGGTGCGCAAGGAGAAATTATTAGCGTCCGGGTCTGCGGCGATCCAACATGTCCTCGACGAGAATAGCATCCTGCAGCGACTGAGGCATCCCTTCGTACTTACCTTACAGTACGCGTTCCAGGACGCCGATCGGCTGTACCTCGTGACGAATTATGTCGGGGGTGGCACGCTGTATCAATTAATAACACAACGAGGAAAAGTGAAAGAAGACTTGGTGAGATTCTACGCGGCGCAGCTCGCCGCAGCTTTTGCTTATCTCCACCTAAATAATGTGGTGTACCGCGACCTCAAGCCGGAGAACGTCCTACTCGGATTAGATGGCTACGTCGTCCTGGCAGATTTTGGCCTCGCGAAAACACTGGTGGATACGACGACCGCAACCTTTTGCGGCACTCCCCTCTACTTAGCGCCGGAAGTCGTCCAGCGGCGACCCTACGCGTTTTCCGTCGACTGGTGGACTCTTGGGTGCCTTACGGTGGAGATGCTGACGGGACGGCCGCCGTTCGTGGCCCGAGACTTGCCTGAATTGATGCAGCTCATCGAGCAAGGTAAAAGATCCTTCGACGTCTCTACTTTGAGTGGCAACGCGTCCATGTTCGTGCTGGGGCTCTTACAAAAGGACGTCTCCAAAAGGTTAAAAGCGCCGGGCGTGTTTGATACGCACTTCCTGCGATCAATAGACCGCACGGCACTCGAAAACAAGACCATCGAGCCGCCCTACGTCCCCGACCCCGCGAGCGAAGCCATTGGTAGAGGCGGCTCGCCGCGCCACGCGTCGCAGCGGGAGCTCGCGCAGTTCGCAAATTTCAACGCCTTTTGTCGAGACGAGTCGCCGCGGGCCCACGCCGAATTATCGTCCAAATTATGTGATGCTGCTAGACGAGGAGCCTGTGGGGAGTTGCGGGAGTTGATGGCGGATGGTGCGGATGTGAATCACGGAGACTATGATCGAAGGACGGCGTTGCATTTAGGGGCCGCGGAAGGTCATCTGGATGTGGTGGACTTTCTCATAGCGCACGGCGCGGACGTGAACGCGCAGGACCGGTGGCGGGGCACACCTCTCAGGGACGCCGAGGCTAGTGACCATCAAAACGTTGTGGAGCTCCTAAAACGCCACGGCGCGCGCGACTCGGTCACGGAGCAGCGCGCTTCGGTCACGGAAGCCGACGTCACGTCGCGGTTATGCGACGCTGCTAGGCGTGGCGACGTCGAGTCCTTGAGACGATTAGTTGCGGCGGGCGCCGAAGTGACACGTTCAGATTATGATGATAGGACACCGTTACACTTGGGCGCGGCGGAGGGCCACGTCCGGGTCGTGGAATACTTGATTGCGCGCGGTGCTGACGTGAATGCCTGTGATAGGTGGCGCGGCACGCCTTTACGAGACGCGGAGGACGGCGGCCACTCTAGTGTAGTGCAACTGCTGAAGCGCCACGGCGCGAAACGGTTGAAACGGCGCTCGCGTAGCCTAGGAAGCTTCGGCAACCTGCGCCAGGCCTTCCGGCAGCAGACGATGCGGAGGAACGTCTCGGCCATAAACATGGCCGCGATCGCGCCCGCACCCGAAGTCGGCTTGGATCTGTCCCAGAGTGGCTCCGACGGCCGCCTCTCGCCGTCGTCGCTCATGGACCGTTCTAATAGGTCGAACCGGTCGGCGGGCTCGGCTCGATCGGGGCGGTCGTCGCCCTCCTCCCTCACACGGCTCTTCCACCGGCGGAAAACGCCGTCCATGGACGCTTCTGGTAGTACTAGGGCGGTGGATCGGTCGACGCTCGACGCGTCGGGCCGCGGGCTGATTATTGACCCGCCGGCGCGCGGACGTCGAGAAGGTGATCAGCTGGACCGGTCGAATGAATTAGATAGGTCCAACGCGTCCTGCAAGCTGATGTAGAAAAATATTCGAGCGCCAGACGGCGCGCCAAATTCGTTCCTTGCACATAGAAAGTCGAATCGAAAAGCACCCCCCTGCCTGTGAAAAACCCTTTGCTTGACCCCTTGATTGCTCTTCGCGTTTCATGGTGTTCTCTCCCCGGCGCGGTCGTCCCCCTCCGTGGGGCCGCCGCGCCACGCTGCCTGCGCGCCCGCCGCGGCCCCCGGCCGCCGCGCGCGCGATTTGCAGTCGCCCAAGCAAGAAGTGTTCGTGGCGTGTAAATATTTTCGTGTTCAAATCCTTGTTTCTCTCCTTCTTCTCCGTGCTAACACTCGGGGCGACGGCGTCTGACCAAACTTTTTTTAGCTAGTGTCTAACTACCGCTAGATAATGTTGCTTTTCGCAATCAGCCACTTCGCCGCAGTTTTGCACACCAATGCAATATTGCCACCACTGACGCGTACGTATGCTCACGAATGATGCTTGACATCCCAGCGCGCATGCAAACGCCATCGAAAACGTGCCCGGGCGTCAAAAACCACCAGGCTCACAATCTGCACGAGCCGCACGTGATGCAGCAAAACCTAATGCACGAGCCGCAAGCAACGCTGAGGGCGCAGACGGAACCAATAGAGGTGCCCTCGCCGCAACGCCGGGCGACTTCGCGCAAGCCGCGCCGCGCGCCGACGCCGCCGCTGTGCGACGCCGGCCCGGCCGAGATGATGAGGATACTCACCCTAGACGGGGAGTGGCGGACGATGGGCGCGAGCCCACTGGCCGCAGCGCACGAGCTGCTCGACGGCGACGATGACGACTGCCCCGTCTGCGCCTCCCTGCGCCCCTTCAGACCCGCCGACGACGACGAGGGCCCGTTCGCCATGTCCCCGCCGAAGCTGTCTCCGCGCGCGTGCCGCTGCCCGCCCGCGCGCCCCGGCGGCTGAGGATCCCCCGCCATCCCTTTGGGCCTGTTGTGTTGTGGCCCAGGCGAGCGTTCTTCTTTCCCCTTGACTGTAATGACTGTCCTAGTTTCTCTGACCAGACCACTACTAAATACCCCTAATCAGGGGTATTTAGAGCGAGGCGCCAGCGAGCCGTTAGGGTTCTAACCCGTATTTAACCCGCACCTTTCAAACACTAACCCGCACGTATCAACCCTAACCCGCGTTCCCGTACCACCTGGGGGTACGGTTGCTTAAAGCACGTGTGATAGTGCACGTGCTATAACAGCGAATTAGGTTGGGATGCTAATGCTAATCTAAAAGTGATTTAATCACCAAAATCGAACACGAAGTGTTCTTGTGCGCAGGGCGCCGCCGCAGCGTCTAAATCACCGCCGCGGCCACGCACAGCGCGCGCGGGGTGCACGGGGGCTCCTGCGTGCGCGAAGCGCTGCTGCGCGCACAAGAAATGCGCGCGCACAACACGCTGGGGCGTGGTGTTCGCCAAGGGGTTCGCACGGAGCTCGCGCGTCGATTCCGCGCCGCCAATCGCGCGAGTCGCCGCGCGCGAGTCGCCGCCGTAAAAAAATTGCCGCAAAACTCACGCGTTCATTTTCCTCACGCAGGACAAAAAAAATATTGTCCATATACAACAGAAAAACTTGGACCATGAACCCAGGCAAAATCTCAAACGAGGATTACGTCGTCGACAGCGACGAAATAATGGAAGATGCAACTCACGATGCATTCAGATGTATAAGCGCATTAGAAGTCTGGTTTGAACACCGGGGGGGGGGCTGCATTACATATATTATCTTTCATATGTTTTATACTTTTATGTTATACTAAGAAAGGGGGGGTCGGGCGAGGAGAGAGGCGAGGAGAGAGAGGCATTTTTCCGTCAAAAATTCAAAACATTTCAAATCGAAGAAAAAAAATTCGGAGAGGAGCCCTCTCCGCCTCTCCTCTCTCGCCTCCTCTCCTAGAGGGTTTTTTCTTACTAATTAGCATCCCAATTTGATTCGCTTTTTATAGCACGCGCTATAGCGCACGTGCTTTAAGCAACCGTACCCCCGGGTGTAACGGGAATGCGGGTTAGGGTTGAGACGTGTGGGTTAGTGTTTGAAAGGTGCGGGTTAAATGCAGGTTATGAACCCTAACGGCTCGCTGGCGCCTCGCTAAATACCCCTAATTAGGGGTATTTAGACTACTACAACAACAGTTACTCGAAGGTCGTCGACGCGTCGACGCGGCTCAGCCGCTGGGACCGCGCGTGCGTCGGGCCCCGCGCCTTGTCACCGGGAGACGGCGCGTTCCCGATCCACGACCGTTTTTGAGAGCCACCGAAGAGCCTTCCAAAAAAACCTGGCCGTTGGTCGACACCCGCAACGACGGGCTCCTCGTCAATGGAATCCTCGTGCAACGGCAAGTCGGCCATAACCCTTAACTCCTCGAGGAGCGACCGGTCGCACCCGCGCACGTCCGCCGTGTCGACCATGCTCTCCATGACCCTCCTTAATTTAGCGTTCTGGGCCACTTGGTTGAGGTAGATGGCCTGCCTCATGGCCAGTTCTTCCTTGAGGACCGCTGTAGCTTTCAACAACTGCCGGTTCTCATTTTTTATGGACGCGTTCTTGTCGCCCAGGAACCGCACGTGGGCCGCCACCGCCGCGACACTTTGTTGCGCCGATGCGCGGGCCTGCTGGCCCCGCTCGTGGTGCGTCCGCAATATATCATTTTCTCTTCTCAGAGCGTCGCAGGTCCGCGTGAGAGCTACCACTTCCGTCCTCAGGTAATCGAGCATGCGCGTGGACTCGTCCGTCAACGTATCAGAGGACAGCCTCCTCTCGACCCGTTCTCTTTGCTCTTTCTCTTCATCGAGGCGTCTTCTTAACTCGTCAAGTTGGTTCTCCATCTTCTGGCGCTCAATGGCGTTGCGTCGTAACTTCTCCACGAACAACACAGCGAGGACCCTTCGAACTAAAGTCTGGATGCGCACCGAGGCGTCGCGGACTCGTGTGAACTTGTGCAGCTCGCTGCGCGTCTTCGCCCACGCCGCGAGACGAGTCGCACTCACGCGGCGTCTTTTATGTTTCGTGGCCTTTCGAGCCCGTCTTGATCGCGCTACCGCTTGCAGCGTGATAGAAGCTGCGACGAGGCTCACGAACGCGCGCCTCCTCACGAAACCGCGCCGCCGCCTCTGTACAAGGATAGCCGTTTGTCTGAGGACAGAGAACCGTCTCAACTGGAGATACCTCCGCGCACACGTATTTACTGAAGTGGCACTCCTCGCATGCGCCGTGGATAACAGCCGCTCGAGGAACTCCAAGACGCCAGGTCCCAAATACACGCGAGTCTTGCCGACGGCGTGCCTCCTTTCACCAAGTAATGAACGTGCGACGCTCTCTACATCAGACTCGGACGTCAACCGGCCGTACCTTGCGAGGAACGCCGCGTGACCCGACCGGTTGGGGTAGCCGGCCCGCGTCATTTCCACCGCAGCGACGACGCCCGCGCATCTCAGCTGGGCACAAACCGATGGAGCATCAAACAAAGAAGATGACGCCTCGCTATTGGGCTTCACGCACCGCACGTACCTCGTCTCCGTCCGCGACACGTCCTCGAGGAGCGTCTTCAGCCTTCGTCGGAACTTGGAGGCGACCGTTTTTTGGCGCTTGTCGTCCGTTTCGAAGAGTGACGAGACGGAGCTCTTCTTCATGAGTTCTACCAAATCAGCATGTAGCGCGTCGCGGTTTCGTTCGCACCACCCGTCGACGGTGTATGATACTGGTTCCGCGTAGTGTCTTACCCCGAACTTGTTCGCAGAGAACTTGTCCGGCACATAAAAACGTTGATTGTCGTCGTGCAAGGTCTTCAGCTTCGACACGAGAGCCAGCTCCGAGCCGCCCGGTCGGGCGCACTCTTCGTCGAGCACGTCTACAATACCCATCGGCCCCTCCAACAGTTTCAACGCAGCGGCGGCGTCCGGGAAGGCGATGGGTTCGAAGGGAATCCCCTCGTCCTCGTACTCCGCCTGGACGCTCCGGAACAGGTCCCGACCTGTGTGGAACGACGCCGTCGCGACACTGCCGCGGCTCTCTCGCGAGACGCGTGGACTCTCGCGCGGCCGCGTCGACGACGTCGAGGCGACACGGCATCGCGTCGACGCCGTCGCGGCGACCGCGTCAACTTGTGAAGCTCATTTCCCACGCTGAGCCACTGACAGAACTTCTCCTGTAGTCTTTCATTTGCGTAGTTGATGCACAGCTGCTCGAACCTGTTGATCGGGAAGGACTCGAAGCCGAAGATGTCCAGCAGACCACACGACGCCTCCCACGCATCGACAGAGGTGGCTTCGTTCGTGAGCGCGACGACCCAATCGAAGCATCGAGCGTAGAGCTCTTTGGCGAGGGCGTCCCTCGCGGCCGTTCTTTCGGCTGGCGTGCGCTGGACGATGGTCGTTTCTCTTCTTACAGTTACTGTTCGTTCTTTGAGCGCTGTTTTTAGTGAATCTGCGGGTACGCCGAGCAATGAAGCTGCCTCATCGGTGCTATCGCCGAGTAGAAACACCGCCTTGAGCATGTCTATTAGTGAATCGCGATCCTTGGCAGACACGCCGCACTTCGCCAGTGAAGCCCAGGCCTGGCTATGTCTATCCTCATCTGTAAGACCTTCTATCGTACCGCGTTGCGACGCCGTGACGTAATGTAAAGCTGCTACATCTAAATCAGGAATGCCGTAGGCGCAGTGGTACGTTCGTTCCCCAGGCGCTTGGGCTACGACCCTACTTTTCTCCAGTAAATACGTCTCGCAGTCCGACCCGCGCAGACGGCCGTGTCCATCATAGCGCAACCGCGTGAACTTGCCGAACCTCGACGAATTGTCGTTCCGGATCGTCTTGGCGTTGCCGAAGGATTCCAAGAGTGGAGCAGCATCTAACACGCGAGAGGCCACATCACTACTATCACCACAGAGGTGCCGCAGTAAAATCTTCACCGTCTCGGTCTTTCCGGCGCCCGACTCGCCAGACACGAGAATGGACTGGTCCCTGCCATCGAGCACGCCTCGAAACGCGCGGTTGCTGATCGCATACGCGTGTGCTTCCTCTTGCTTCTCTCCGTAGCGTTCTCGCGTTTGAGCATCATACAACTGAGGCAGCCACTTAAATGGATTCACGGCCACCACAATGTCGTCTCCCGTGCGCGTGTAGGGCTTGCCTCGGAAGAACCGTTCGCGCAAACACCACAGCACGCTGGCCTCGTGGAGCCGGTCTAGAGAGACGAGGTCTTCGACGATTGCTGGCGTGTTCTGCTGCGGCAGCGTCGAGGCGTCGCCCTCTGTTTGTAATTCTACGTAGGGGCAGCTCTCTAGTGACGCGTCGTTGGCGGGGCGCCGCGCCTTGACCACGAGCTTGCCCGCGCTCTGTTGCAGGACGGTCGCCGGCGCCCAGACCAAGCGGTCGTCCTGGACGTAGATTGCGGCGCGGTCGGCCATGTGTTCCGCTGCCGCTGTGTTCCGCTGCCGAGATGCTGGAAACTTTGGTTTGAGGGCTGTTACTATGCGCAGCGCTGCTGAAAATTTGCGAGTAGCTCCTGGCGACCGCTGGCAAGCACTTAAACTTTTGCCGACAGCGCAAGGCTGGATTTACGACCAGTTTTGGCTGCCGCAAAAAAAGGTGAAAAATGCTTGCTAGTGCCTTTACTGAACGCTAGCTACTCGATTGGCGGAGGTGCGAGTGTGGCGACACTGCAGGCTAACAGACGTCTGTCAGCGCGCCAGCATCACTGCACGTCAGCACACGCTGGCACAAACAGCTGCTGGTGCATCGCTGCGCGCTGGAATAGTTTCATCGCTGGGTGGCACTGCACTGCAGCGAGAGCGCATCGCTGCGCTGACTGCTTGATTCCATCATCAGCGCGCCCGTCGCCGCGAACGCCGCGTGTATTCTCGGCGACCGACGGCGTAGGCCGCGTAGGGCTACTGTGGGCCACTCCGCGCGTGCCGCCGTCGACAGGCTGTGACACTGCCTTAACAACCAACACGCCGAGCAAGCATGGCCGACCAGTCCAACGCCCGCCACAAGCCGCGGAAAGATGGATTAGCACAATCAACAAAAAAGGCCGCGGACCGCTTCCGCGCTGGCGGCCAGCAAAGCGGGAAGCACAAGACGCGAGCCTTTGGCGTCGCGAATCTGGGACGGTCGAAGCGCTCTTTACAGAGAAACGCGGATCGGTCCCACCGGAAAGAAGTAGCGGCGACCATACGGAGAGATAGTGGCGTCGCACCTACAGTGATAGTCGTTTGTGGACCGCGAGGATCGGGAAAAACCACACTCATCAAGTCTTTAGTAAAACTACACACGCGCCACTCGTTAAAGACGTGTGCCGGACCGATCACGATCATCTCCGGGAAAGATAAGCGGTTGACGTTAATTGAGTGTCCGGACGACGCGTGCGCTCTGATTGACTTGTGCAAAGTAGCCGATCTAGTTTTACTCACAGTGGACGCGTCGTTCGGCTTCGAGATGGTGACGTTCGAAGCGTTGGCCTGTCTGCAAGCGCACGGGTTCCCGAAGGTCGTCGGTGTTCTGACGCACTTGGACAAAATGAAAACGAATAAGGCCCTGCAACAAGTAAAAAAAGCTCTCAAGCACCGCTTCTGGCAGGATGTGTATGATGGGGCCAAAGTTTTTTACATCGGCGGCATCCTGCAGAGCGGCAAGTACCCTAGGAACGAGATGAGGCAACTCGCTCTGTATGTGAATCGCGTCAAGTACCGCCCTTTAGCTTGGAGGAATGCCCACGGCTATGTGGTTGTCGATCGCGTCGATGACGCGACACCTGGTAGTCGTATCAGAGCTGATGCTGATTGCTCGAGACGAGCGGACTGCTACGGCTATGTGCGGGGGGCTAGACTCAAACCCGGCGGTAGCGTCCATGTGCCGGGTCTGGGCGACTTCTCGCCGGAGTCCATAGAAGTACTCGATGACCCCCTACCGTTAATATCAAAAACCTCGACTCTCGAAAAAAGTGACAGTGTCATCTACGCGCCGTTGTCCGACGTCGGCGGCGTGGCCTATGACGACGACGCGGTCTACATCGACCTGAAGACCGTCGCCTATTCCAAAGAAGAGGACTTGGACGGTGAAGGCCGCAGGGCCGTGACGGGCGGCGCCGCGGACCTGGTGCGACGGCTGCAGCAGCCCGGTTCGGTAGATGCGAAGCTGGAGAAGTCGGAATTACGACTGTTCGGCGGTTCACGAGCGGTGCGCGGGAGTACTGTGGAAGAGGACTCGGCCGAAGACTCCTCGGATTCGGATAGCGACGAGTCGTCGTCTAGCGAGGAGGAGGACGCGGCCCGGGCGTCCTTCTTCGAGGAGTCGAGACTGTCGCTGGAGAAGCGCAAGGCGGCACGGGAGGCGGGAGACCTCGGGGCGCGCGTTTATGGGTATGAAGAGGAGGAGGAGGATGATGATGATGAGGACGACGAGGGCGACTTGTTTCGGAGGCGAGGGGACGGCCCGGCCTACAAGGAGCGGAAGGTGGCGGCGGAGGGTTTGGACGCCTCGGACGACGACGATGTGGCCGTCGCGTTCGATGACGACGACGTACTGGAGGGCGCGCAACACTGCTTCGCGACGGTGGACGACGACGAGGCCTACGGCGACTTTGAAAATCTAGACGAGTCCGACGACGACTCTTCTGATGGTGAAGACGAGGCCGCTCCTGCTGATAATGAAGAAGCACCCTTAGAAGGTAGGGAGGCGATCGCCGCCGCGAAGGCCCGGGCCATGGCGCAGAAGGCCGAGGAGGAAGAAGACGACGACGACTTCGCGGCCGACGCGCGGCAGGCCTTGCGGGATCGGGCCGCGAAGACCGATAGCGTGTTTGCGGACGATGAGGAGAGAGTAGCGTTGGAGGGCCATCGAGCGGGGTTGTACGTGAGAGTGCGACTCGAGGACGTCCCTCGGAGTTTCTTCGACGAGCGCGATCCGGCAAGGCCCATCATCCTCGGTGGGTTATTACCACACGAGTGCACGCCGCCCAGTCTACTCACGGCGAGAGTCCGGCGCCACCGCTGGCACGGTCGTATACTGAAAGCGCGGGATCCCGTCGTGTTCAGCTGCGGCTGGCGGCGCTTCCAGTCGGCGCCGCTCTACTCGCTGGAAGATGAAAGGCAAACGCGACAACGCTTCCTCAAGTACACGCCGGAGCACATGCACTGCGGCGCCCATTTCCGAGGTTATGGCGTCGCGCCGAACACGCCATTACTTGGGTTTCATTCCCTCAAGAGTGATTGCGCCACTTTCAGAGTTTGTTTAGTTGGTGTGGTGGTCAAGCAGGAGACTCTCAGTCCGGTCGTGAAGAAGCTCAAGTTGTGTGGAGCCCCGTACCGAGTCGAGAAGAATACAGCCTTCATAGATGGGATGTTCACCTCGGCCCTGGAGGCCGCCAAGTTCGAGGGCGCCCAGATAAAAACTGTTTCCGGGATTCGCGGGTCGATCAAGAAGGCCATCCGCGAGGACGCTTCTCAAGCCGCGAGGCGTGCTGGTGCTCCGTCGGGCAAGGCCGGGGCTTTTCGAGCCACGTTCGAGGACAAGTTATTATTGTCAGATGTGGTCGTCTGTCGGTTGTGGGTGCCCGTGGAGCCGCCGCCTCTCTGTTTACCTGTTGCTAACTTACTGGAAGCAGTGTCGGGAGATACTCTGTTAGCAAGATCCGTGGCCGATGTCAGAAGAGCAACAGAAACACCCATTCCAGTATCAAAAGATTCTTTATATAAGGGTCCCATCGCGCGCGCTCCCCGGAAGTTCGCGCCCCAAAAGCTGCCGAAGAAACTCGTGGACCAGTTACCGTTCGCGTCGCGACCGAAGGAAGACGCGCCTCGTGGGAAGCGCGACGGCTACCTGAAGCAGCGCGAGGACGCGTCGACCGGTTTGGCGCCTCGAGAGTCGACTGAAACCAGAAGGACGCGGAAATTAGTGCATCAGCTCGAGACCGTGCGCGCCGAGAAAAAAAGAATCAAGGGTGCGGCGAAGGAGAAGAAGAAGGGCGAGCGGGCCAAGGAGCTCGCGAAGATCGACGCTTCCAGGCGCGCATCCTCAAAACTGAAGAACAAGGCCGCGCATAGGGCGCACGGCCGCGACCAAGCTAGAAAGCGGGCGAAGTTCACGAGTGGCGACGAGTAAAGGGGAGTAGTGTGTCAAGATCCGATTGGAAGAGTCGCTTGTTGCGCGCGCATCTGCGAGACAAAACCCGACGTACTTCGTGAGATCATGCATGTCATCATGAGATCAATTCGCCTGCCACGGGGAGCCCGCTTGGCCGGGCAGCCCGCTTGACATCCCCGTGGACGGGGCAGGAGTCAGCACGCTGTGCCGCCTCGGCCTGCAACATGCTCCTGCCCCTCCTGCTGCTCGCGGGGGCGGCCCGCACCGCCGCGCAGACGACAGAAGGGGGCTGCACGTGCCAGGAGGCATGCACGACGGCCAATCACCACCGGGAGTGGTGCAAAACAATAAATGCGTGCGGCACATATAGTTTGTGGGGCTACTACTGGGACAATTGCGCGACGACGCCGACGCCGGGCGAGTCGACGAAGGGCGGCTGCACGTGCAAGAGCAGTTACACCTGGAACTGGAAAACGTATGACGGCTGCACGACCGACGACCACTACGCGAGCTGGTGCGCCGTCCAATCGCCGTGCTGCCCCTTTTTTGGGACGGTCGGCTGCTGGGACGAGTGCGGGACTGAGGGCGAGCCCTACGTGGTGCTGGAGTGGCCGGAATGGGGCGAAGACGACCCGTGCGAAGAAAAGCTGGACGCGTGGTGGGAGTGCATGCAGGACGAATGCGGCACGACCGAGGCCTCGGAGATGGGGGACACGCTCGGCGGGTTGCTGGGCGCGTGGCTACCCGGACGGACCAAATTCGGAAAACTGTGCAGCTTACTCTGTACCTTTTTAGGTTCGTGCGGGTGCCAGCAGGTCCTCGGGCAGATCGGCTCTGAAATATTCGGCATGCTGGGCCAGCTCGTCTTCGGCGGCGTCTCATTCCTGGCGAACTGCGGCGACATCCTCGCGGATTCCAAGGCGGCGAATGCCCAGGCGGATAGCATCCAGGGCAAGTCCTGCGAGGAGATCGGGGCCTCGAACGGCTTCGCGAGCGAGTGTGTCAACCTCCCCTACAACCGGGACATCTGCGTCGCCGAGTACCGCAGATACATCGAGTGCAAGTACGAGGACCAAGCGGAGCAGCAGAACCTGCTGAAGGACTGCCAGCTGACCTGCCCGACCGAAATCATCAACGCCGCGCCGACGCCGGCGCCGCGGTGGCCGACGCCGACGCCGACGTCCTCGGGGGTTGGCGCCGATGCGTCGGCGGGACTCATCGCGGGCGTCGTCGTGGGTGTCGCCGCGCTCGCCGCGATCGCCTTCGGGGCGTACTGGTTCATGCGCGCCAAGGGCGGCGCGGAGCCCGCGGAGCCCCCGATGATAGAGGTGGAAGAGATGGCACCGGGCCCGGTCCCGCGCAAGGATCAACTCTACGCCGCCGCCGTCCCAGTCGCTTCGGCGCCGCCGACCATGCCGCCGCCGCCGCCAGAGCCGGCTCAGGAGCGCCCCTCCATGCTGTCGAGGCTGGCGTCCTGGCGGGCGCCGGCTGCTGAGGCGCCGACCGGGCGCAACTTGTTCTGCACTGCGTGCGGCGCCCCGGTCCAGGGCCCGTTCTGTACGCAGTGCGGCGCCCGCGTGCAGTAAGAGTTACTACCCACCGATACGCCGTCGAAGCGGCGAGTCTTTGATTCCACGCCGTCGACGCGGCGAGTCTTATTGATTCCACAATTAGTTAGGCGTCGGGGGAAGGAAAGGGAAAGGAGATGACTGGCTAACTTCGGGGATGCGACTTCCGACGAGGACGCGGACCCAAAGGGCACGCGGCTAGTAGCCATTGGTCGGGTGGTAGTCGAACGTCGCCGGGTCCGCACCTAATCTACGGCCCTGGCCCAGGTCGATGCCCTTCTTCGCCGCCAGGTACCAGGACCCCGGCGAGTAGGGCTCCGCGCAGAAGCTCACCTCGTTCGCGATCTTGAAGCGGTCGCCGATGCAGAGTAAGCCGTCGTCGTTCTTGTCCGGTTGATCATAAAACTGGCAGTCGGCGCGCTTCCGGCGCGGCCGCGCGACGAGGTGGCTCGCGTCGAAGGGCGCGCAGTCCAAATCAGAAGTGAGGCGGCGGCTCTGGCGGCCCGACTTCGGCCAGACCCTGATCCAGTCCTCTAACGCGACCGCTGTCGTCGCCGCTAGCGCGGCGATTAGCGTGAGGCGGCGCATCAAAGCTGTTTATGCACGTGGCTGAGGTATTTGGCCTCGTTTGCTGCGGCGCGCGTGAGGATGCGATTGGTTCCGCGCGGGACGTGGCGTGCGCGACCGTGACGCGCTGCAGGAGTACTGGTTGCTCCGCTGATTGCGCGTAGCTCGAGCGTGCTAAAATGCTCTCGAGTCGGCCCAAATCAGGCAAAATGGGAACGACTGCCGAAGCGCCGAGTCAGGGACGAGTCGTCGCCGCCACACAACCACGAGGACGGGTAGATACGCATCTCCGAAGAAGACGAGCACTGCAGACAATCGACTAACGTGCGGGGTCAAGCCGCTCCCAGCTCGCTCCGCTTTTGGCCCAGTTTTCGCGGGTATACGGGCATACTTGACTGGTGAGTGCTGTCCAATCTTACAACCGGGCCTAATCGCCACGCTAGAGCAGAAGAAAGCGGCTCGCCGGACCCAGTGGACGCCACAATCAAGGCTAAAGAGGTAGCGCACGCGCTGCTCCAAAAGCGGCAGCGCAGCGCGCCGCACATTCGCACGGTTCGGTACAGCATTATATACGCTGTCGCAAATACACGAGACGTCTCCTCCCGAGAAAACCGCCGTCTCCGCTCACCGCCCCGCCGCCCGCAGGCAGTCGATCGACAACAGCGCCACGAAACCATGCTCAAGGCGGGCCAGGCGGCGACGCGCGTCGTGCGCGCCTGCGTCAAGGACGCCAAGGCCGCGGCCCTCGCGAGCGAGGCCAAGAGCTACTACACGGTCATCAAGTACGAGACGACGGGCGGCCAGGCGAAGGAGCTGTCGCGCGAGACCTTCGGGCAGAAGGAGTAGAGAGTAAGACGTGTTTATTTAAACCGTCGCGCGTCGTCGACGCCGGTACGAAGAGTATACTTTGCGTCGTAGACCGCGCGATCTCTGGGTCGACGGGGTTGGTGGTTCCGGTGCCAAGCCTAGTGGGCGGAGCCCCTGGGCTGGGGGGGAGACACCGCGCCCGGGTCGGGACCCCGCACCATCCGTTGCGAGTTTTGTGTGCCAAATTGTGGCAAACAATCACGCCCACAAGTGCGTGAGGCGCGCGCGTCGTGCATCCGGACCGCCGCGGCGCCGGGGGGCTGCCCGCACGCGGTTTGGGGAAGATGGCCAGCTGACAGGGCCAGGCATGCCCGCCCCCTAAACCTATGCACAAAGCCCTGAAGCTCAAGCGCGTCGCCGACGCCCTCGCGGCGGCCGGCGGCGGCTGGCTGCCCTTGACTTTAAAAGCGTGGCGCAAGTACGTGAGGCGCAAGCGCGGCAAGGAGAACAAGCCGCCCGCCCTACCGCCGCCGCCGCCCGTCGCAGAACCGCCGGTCCTGGACACTTGTGCAAAACTCCAACCGCCGTCGCCGCCCCTCTGCCAGACGTACGCGGCGCCGCCCGTCCCGCCGCCGCGGCGCCGCCCGCTGCGCGGCGCGTTGAGAGAAGAGGCCGTCCAGCTCGCCGCGCTCTTGGAGCGGCGCCGCGCGGCGTCGGCCACCTACCTCCTGGAGCAGCACCAATCGAAAGCCACGCGGCGCCGCCTGACCGCGCGGCCCAAACCCATTCAGTCAAAACGGTTCGGCTGGCTCAAGATGCAGGGCGCCCGTTCTCCCGCGGACAAGACGGCGCAGCAGGCGCTCAAGATCTTTCCCGCCTTGCGGTGCCTCGAGGTCGCGTCCGGTGCGCGCGCGGCGTCCGTCATTCGACGGCGTGGAGGTGGCGCGTACGTGTCCCCCACCCGCACGCCATCGCCGCGACCGCGTCTTCGCTCGACGCGTCGACGGCGCGGAGAGGATACGACGTCGAAAGCGTCGACATGGCGTGACGATCACCTCACACAGGCGTCGCCTCGAACCTCTTCGACCGCTTCGCGACAGCAGTACTAGTAGTAGAGTTCTACCTGACGGACGACCTGCCGCGGGTCATGGAGCCTCCTGTGGCCGTGGACCCCTGATGCCCGGTGCGCGGCGGCCGCTCCATGAATTTATTGAATGACTTCGCGGCCAAGTATAGACAGGGCGACGTAGCACTACCAGCAAATTGCGTCACCTTCGCCGCAATTTGCGTCGACGACAACCCGAAGCGATGCCGCGTCAACGCTCAACGCAAGTGGCCCCACCTCGCCCACTTCTGGGTCGAGGCCGCGCAGATCGCAAAGTGCCGCGTCGCCTTCGTGCCCAACCGCTGCGTCGTGCGGTGCGCTGATCGTTCAGTGGTCAAGTGGTGGGACGGCTCGCACGGGAACGTCCTGCGGGGGCCGCACGGCGCGTCGCGCGCGAACGGGTCCCAGTCTCTGGCTCGAGCCATCGCCGACGCCCTCGCTTGAAGTGTGAATATGCGCTACATGACGGCCCGCGTCTCAACTCGGGACGCGGGCCCGACCGCGCAGTGCCGCTTTGGGCGACTTATCGTTAACTATGTCGTTTTTATATCGTCGCGGCGATGGCGTTCTTGCCTTGCTTGAGGTGCTTGTCCCGACGCGGCCTTTGGCGTTGCCTGGCCCTAACCGCTCGTAGGATTAAGCCTGGCTGCCACTAGCTCCTGCGACCCGTGGCGTCAAACAAAACGGTTTTCACACCCCGCGCCCTGGCTCCGCGCGGAATCCGCGTGGGCTAGCGGTGTAAGACACTAGAAATTTCTGCCGGGCGCGCAGCCGCGGCAGCGCCTTGTTGTGCGTGTCTTCGCAGTCACCACGCCAAATTCCTCGTCCTCGGACAGCTGCGCTGCGCTCCAGCCAACCTCAGTCCAGCAGAGGGCCGAGAGCGCCTGCGTTTTGAGCGCACCCAACAAGCTGCTAATTTGAATGCGCCGCGCGCGAGGTGATCGCATAGCTCACAACAGCAACGCATAGCCGCGCGAGGTGATCGCATAGCTCGCAACAGCGACGCATAGCAAAAATGGCCCAGCGCAAACCTTTCACGTTCTCGCAGCCAGCCGCGAGCAAGCCGCCGCCACCACCTCAACGACCAAAACCCCAGCCGCCGCCGGCGTCGGCGCGCGCCCAGCTCCTGCTGGCGAACAGCGCGAAGATCCGCGCCAAGCAGCCCGCGCCTCCGCCGAAGAAGAAGCCACGGACCGAGCGGCGGCCGCGCCCGCCCAAAAAGCGGGAGCCCGCGCACCCCTCGCTCCTCGATATGAAGGCCCACGGCCTCACAAGAGAGAACGCCGCTAGGATAGTGCAGCGCCACGCGACGGCCGCGCCGGTCGTTGCTGAACCAACGGAGTGGCGGCCGCCACCGGCACAAAAAGAACTTCCGAACCTCCCGAAAGCGCAAGGCTTCTACGGGTCCAAGGACGAGAAGCAGACGGCCCAGGAAACCGCAAGGGGATTACATGGCGTCCAGCTCACGGAACGCCTTACGAATGTACTGCGACCGCACCAACTGGAAGGCGTCCAGTGGCTCTGTGCGAGGCTCTGGCAGCGCCAGGGGTGCCTGCTGGCGGATGAGATGGGCCTCGGGAAGACGGCGACGTGTTTAGCTTCACTGGCCGTGCTGATGGGTATCGAAGGGTCGAGTGCGCGGCCCACTACTAAATCTTTTCGGAGCGTCGTGTGCTGCCCGGCCGGTGTGCAGCGCACCTGGGCGAGCGAAGCGTCAAAATGGTTAAGGCCGACGCCGGAGGCCGCCGCGCGGGCTCAAGCGGGAGGACCTAGACATCTCGCCGTGTTTTCTTCTGTTGATGTACAGGAAGCTCGAGCTCACGCCAGACAAAAAAGATTGCAAGAGCGCGTCGACGCGCGGTCCCGCAAGAAGTGGACGGGTCAGGAATCATATAATGATTCCATAGACGACGACGCCATCGGGCGCTTCGCCAAATGCGCTTTGGAGGAGAAGCCTTTGCTTATTCTATCGTACGAGGCTTATCGGGCCCACGCCGAGCGCATCCAGGCGATCCGAGACGTGGGGTTGCTCATCCTGGACGAAGCGCATCGCTTGAAGGGCGGCGACTGCGTCCAAGTGAACGAGTGCGTTGCGAGGGATCGGGCGCCTCGTAGATTGTTAGTGACCGCAACGCCGGTGCAAAACAGTGTAGATGATCTCCGGAGTCTCCTGGAGCTGGCGAACGCAGTACCTGAAAAGGCTTCTGAGTCGATACTGAGGGAGGCCCTTCGCACAAAAACGCTGCGGAGGTCTGTACACGAGAGTCCCCTGAATCTGCCGCCGTTACGAGAATGTGTGGTCTACTGCCGCCCTTCAGCTACACAAAGACGGGTCCACGCGGCACAGGGCGGCAACGCCCTCGCGCGGGTCAACCGGTCGAGGCATCTGTTGTCCTCTGTGAACGCTCTTGACGACACTTGTGACGACCTCACAAGCGTGGCCAAGTGGGCCTTCGCGACGTCGTTGCTCGAAGCTTGTCGCGCGAGGAACGAGCGCGTCGTTTTGGTCTCACAGTTCAGCGGGCCCTTACGAGCGGCGGAACGGTTAGCCTCGTCAAAGAACTGGCCCTGTCGGACGATCGACGGCGCGACGTCCCTCGAAGCGCGGCACGACGCCCAATCTAAGTTAAATGGCACCGAGGACTTCTTTCTACTCTGTCTGGCGTTGCGAGCGGGTGGCGTCGGGCTCACACTCACTGGAGCGTCGCGGATCGTTCTCTTCGAGCCGTCGTGGAACCCCTCGGACGATTCGCAAGCGGTCGCGCGCGTCTGGCGCTGGGGCCAGCGGCGGGAGACTCGTGTTTATAGACTGGCGACTTCCGATTCGATAGAAGAGCGCGTCTTGACGAGGCAGGCCGCGAAGGTGAAACTCTGCGAGCGCGTGGCCCACCTGCAGCGGGCCGAAGCTTTGTTGGATACGTGTAAGCTCGAAGCGGCGTTCGACGCCGACGCGAAGCGCAACGAAGATGCATCACAACTGTGTGCGTTGGGCGCGGGAGGGGTGGAGGTGGCCTGCGCCGCGGCGCGCGCGGCGGACGCCGCCTTCGTCGCTTGTGATCCGGTTTTAGAAGAGGCGTCTTCATCACTCGTGGACGGGGAGCCCGTCGTGCGGGGCGTGCGGTGTCGAGCTAGAATCTCCTATTAACGGTGTAATTAGTGTGAACGTACGACTCGACAGCGATCGATCGGAATCAGGACCGCGCCTTGGCCCGGTCGAAATAGCGGTGCCACGCGGGCGTCGACTCGTAGAGGTCCTCCTCCTCGCTCTCCTGGTCCGACCCTTCGCTTTCCTCGGACCAGTACGTCGCGTAGCGCGGTCGCGACGAAGACTCCTGCAGCTCGTCGTGCGCCGCCGAGATGCGCTGGAACATGAGGTGGGCCCTATATTTATGTTCCGGCGTGCCGGAGGCCTGGCGGTCGGGGTGCCACTGTAAACTTTTTTTCCGGTAGGCCTTTTTGAGCTCCGCGGGCGAACAGCGAGGCGACTCCAATCCGAGGAGTTCGTGGGGCCGCCGACTGGCCTTGGCTCGTTCCGCTTGGGCTTTCGATCGCCACGTTCGCGCCTTCTGAACATCATCGGCATCGTCCGCGAGACTCTCCCAGGCTTCTGCTGCTTTCGCATGTTCCAGGAGCTTCGCGTCGCATTCCGCCCGGCGATCGGCCGCGACGGGGTACTTGGCGTCCCCACCAGCTGCTAAACAAGCTTCCAATAGCCCATTCCTCGCGGCCAGGAACTGGCCGAGGGCCATCAAGCTTCTAGCTCGGTTATGTTGTAAAGTTGCCACACTTTGACTCTTGGGGTACCTCGCGTCATTCTTCGGGAGCTTCGCGAGCTCAGCTAAAGCTTGGTCGTACGAATCCAGGGCCAACGCGTGCTCGCCCTCTTTGCACAAGCGATTCGCGCGCGCCGCCCGCGCCCAGAACAACAACCCCGGATCTCTCAAAACTTTTTCCGTCCGCGTCCAGCGCATCTTGGACGCACAGTCGGCCGCCGTCTGCCCTTCATCGTCCACGGCGTCGAGGCGCGCGTTGCACTTCGACACTAAGAAGCGCGCGAGCTCGGACCTATTATGCCTCGCTGCGGCATGGAGGGGCGTGGCGCCGCCCAATCGTGTTGACGTGGCGTTGGCGTTGGCGCCGCGCGTCACCAACAACTTCGCGACGGCGTCGTGGCCGGCCACGATGGCGGCATGTAAAGCCGGCACGTCCGTCGCCGGCGCCGCGACGACGGGCCACTCGGGCATCGCCTCGACGTCGCAGCAGGCGCGCTCCGCGTTCGCGCCCAAATCTAAAAGTTGTTGGGCGACGCGCGCGTGGCGGCCGACGGCGGCTCTCGCGACGCCCAGGCTCAAAACGCTCTCGCCGGCGTCCCTTAACGATTCGCGCGCTTCCGTAAAGGCGCGGTCCGGCGCCCGGCCCAGGGCACTCGCGTCGACGAGTTGTGACGGTGGCGAGAACTTTAGCGCCGACGCCACGCGCAGGGCGGCGGCGTGCGTCCGGCGCCTCCGTAGTATCTCGGCTTTTCTTGCCGCGACGGCCGCGTCCTCGGGCGGGGCCGCGGTCTCGGGGTCTTCTTCTTCCTCCTCCTCCGGCGTTTCCGATTTCGTGGGCGACGGCGGCGGCGACGCCGCCGCCGCGGCGTCCCCCTCGACGCAGGCGCGGCACCGCCGCGTCGCCGCCTTCGCCTGCCACTGCTTGTTGCTGTAGCTCGCCTTGGGGCACGGCTTCTCGCACTCGGCGCAGACGCGCGTGAGCTCCGGCGGCGGCGTGTTCTCGTCGGCCGGCGGCGGCGGCGGTAAGTCTGCCGGCTCAGAGGCCGCGACCGGCGTGTCCGCGTCGTCCTCGTCCTCCTTCGGCGGCTCCTGCGCGAGGTCCGCGATCAGAAACAATGCCCCCAGCACGCGGACCTGCTCGTCCTTCAAATCACGAGCCAGCTCCGCCTTCTCCGCGGTCACTGATTTCACCATATCGCTTGCGATCTCAGCATCGTGCTTCGCCGCCGCGAGGTCCCTCTCTAGTTTGGCAACCTTGTCGCCCATTTCAGTAATGGTGTCCTCGGCCTCGTTGAGCTGGTCCCGTAGGTCGGCTTCCGCCTGCTTGCGCTTTCGCTCCCAGGCCATGGTGATCTGGAGCACCTCCGTCGACATCTCGTCGTCGTCGTCGTCCGCCCGACGCCTCCTGGGAGGACTCCTCGGGCTCCAGGCCGACCGACGAGCCATGGTTGCTGCTGCCGGCACCGCACTGGGCAGCCCTATCCAGCCGCGCGCCGGCTGCCGAAAGAGAGCAATTGATTTTAAAATCGGGTTCTCTATTCTTACTCTCTCTTCGCGGCGGGAATGGTCGCGGCCGGCGCCGGCGGGAAGAGGAGCAGCAAGTTGGGCACGACGTCGGCGCTCTTGAGCATGTCCCGGCAGACGCCCTCGATCGCGCCGACGACCGTCGCCGTGGCAAATGCATAGCCAGTCCATTGCGGATCGGCAGGCTAACCGGCGCGCTCGCGCCGGATCTCGACGGGAAAGCGTCTCCACAGTATAGAGAGATCCAGAGCCGGCTTCTACGGTTGGCGCTCGCCCGATCCAAGGCCGTTCCCAATCTCCTCCGAGCGAATTATCGCGTGAAGCTAGCGGCCTGTAAGACACTAGCAAAGCGCTGGACGCGGTACCGCGGAACGCAAACGACGACATTTACTACAAACCAGAAGCTTACGCCGCCTCGAGCGCCCCCCGGTACCCCTCGAGCGCCACCTTCGCCAGGTACCGCGCGTTCGCCGCGACCCAGTGCTTGTCCTCCTCCAGCATCGCCCGCATGTGCGGCTCTAGATTCCAGATCTGTGTGAAGCTCAAAACCTCCTTGGTCTGCGTCTCGGCGTCGTTCGCGAGTTTATTGCCGACGGCGACGTAGGCCGCGACCAATCTTTTGGCGGCGTCCGCATTGCCGGAATCTAAGGCGCAGGCCTCCCGCGCGCGTTTGAGCGCCAGGACGGCGTCTCCATCATGATCCGCCGCGTCACCGAGCAACCGGAGCGAATACATGCGTTGCCTTGCGTCCTCCAAGGTTTCTGTTCGGTTCAACCGTTCCTCGAACTCCACGTCCCGGTCCGCCTTCTTGCCCTGCAGGCCGAGAACCGCCCCGACGTGCCCGAGCGCGGCGAGCGCCTCCGCGTCGGCTTGGGGCTCTGTATCCTTGGAAATGGCCAGTTCGCAGACCTCCAGCGCACTTTGCAGCTCCTGTTCCGTCGTCGCGCCGGCGCTGCCGTAGAGTCCCATCCCGGTGCCCTTCCGCCGACACGCCCCGAGCCCCACCCTACTGGACCTTCGTTCCGTGCGCAGGAAATCCGCACGCGACCGGTCACCTAACACTGAAACACCATACTCGTCGGGGAGCGGCTTCTCGAGCTCCTTCACCGCGTCGAGGGCCGCCTGGTAGGCGTCGGACGCGCCGGTCGCGTCGCCGCCGATGGCTTTTGCTTTCGCTTGTGCCGTGGATAAAGCGTGGGTGAGGACCGCGGCCGTCGTCGTGGGCTCCTTGGCTTGTGCTGCGACGGCGTAGCGCCGCGCCGCGTCTATCGACCTTTCAACCAATTCGAGCTCCGAGTCATCAAGCCGCCGCTGGCTCAGCGCCAGCTGCACAAAAGCACCTAGCAGCGCGTCCTCGGCGCCTGTGTTGAAATCAAATTTACGGCACCTTCGCTATCGTCGCGTCGACCTCCACGCCGTCGACGCGGCACCTGCTCGATGGCGTGGCGATGTCGGTTCCCCACCGCTCGACGGAGCCAGCGCGGCCACGTCATCGCCGAGAAATGACTTAGTGAAGAATATATCGGGTGCACCCGACGCACTGGTTGATTTCCACACAGCTCGGCACGCCCGGGCCACGGCTCGTCCGGCGGCGGCAAGAGGGACGCGGCGCGCTCGAGCCGCGACCGCGCGCCGACATCCAGGGAAGGCGCCTGCGTCGCCCGGGCCGCGTGGTACAATGCTCTGGCTTGCACCGTTGCAGGAGAAGCGCCTCGAAACAGCCCGTCCGCGTCCTCCGGTACGACCGTACTCTCGTCCAACAATTTGGCGCAGCCATCAAATTCTTGCCGCGCGGGCCGGAACTTGCCCAGCCTGCACAGACAGACGGCGCAGTTGTGCTTCGCTCGTAAGATTATAAGTGGATGTGCGTCCTCCTTGCGCACCAACGCATCTGATAATTCTAAATCTTTTTGATGACAGACTAACGCCTTCTGCACATCGCCCTTCCGAAAGTGGATAACGCCCGCCAACGACGCGTTCCTCGCTTGTTGCGTGGGCGCGTCTTTCAGCAGGCCGTCGGACTTCTCCAACGCCTCCAGCGCTTCATTATCTTTCCCTAGCATCGCATACACGTGGGCCAGATTGGCATATGACGAGGCCTGGCCCTCCTTGCGTATGCCTTTGTCCTTTTCCTCGGTCGCACTCGACCTGTGTGGAAATCAAATTTACGGCGCGTTCGTCCTGAATCGCCGCGTCGACCTCGACGCCATCGACGCGACGCCTGCTCGATGGCGTGCGATGTCGGTTCCTAACCGCTCGACGGAGCCAGCGCGGCCACGTCATCGCCGTGCACCCGACGTGCCGGTTGATTTCCACACAGCACTCGACAATTGCTTCTCGAAGGTTCCTAACGCACCAGGGACGTCGCGCAGCTCGAGCTGGCACTGTCCGATCTTGGCACAGAGTCTTGACATGACCATGTGCTCCTCATACGTCTCCAGCGCCTCCGCGGCCGCCTCGAGTTTTGCCAGCGCTGGAGCCCAGTCGCGTTCCTCGACGAGCGCAGTACCATCATCGATGAGCTCGTCGACGTCGCCGCGGCTCAGCTTTACCTTCTCCGGCTCCGGCTCAGTTTTTTTCTTCTTGGGCGCCATGGTTCACCACTGCTCGCCTCCCGAGGCCTGCAGCGCTGCCCCCTCCGCTCTCCGAGGGACGAATGGGCTGCCCGCGGTCTCAGGTCGTCGCGTGCGCGGCACAGGGACCTGCTCGACACGCTCGGCGCTGCGCTTGATTATGGAATTTGCTCTAGATGAAGCATACTAGATTATGCTCGAGTCTTGCCCGGTGATGTCTTATTCGACAACGAGATCCGTCGACTTCTCTCCCCCGACACCCCGACGCCGCGTTCGGCGCGCTCGAGGACAAGTTCCGGAACCGCGGGACGCCCCCGCCCGCGGCGCTCGCGCGAATCGCAGAGCTCGAGGCGAAGCGCAGTGGCGGCGGATAGTACTTTGTTCTAAACTTCTAAGTTACTCACTACGGCTGGCGGCGGGACGTAGTACTCGGATACTAGAACTTCAAAGTTACCGGAGCCGCGTCCGCCTTCGAACCGGCGCGCCCTCATCATAATCATCAATGGACCGCTTCTGCATGGCCGCGTGCCACTTCAATAACCCCGCCAGCCGCCGGCACGCGCGCTCGCCCGGCTTCAATGCGGAGACCCACGCCTCGTCGCCGGCCGCCGCGCCGGCGGCGTACTGTTCGGCCAGAAAACCCATGGCCTTCTCACTCCTCAATTGGGCCCCGCACGCAGAAAACCCATCAGAAGCAGGAGCACCGCAGGCCGGCCCGAAGCCCCGGAACAGCGGCGCATATAAAGCTCCAACCGCACACGCGGCCGCGTGGTAGTAGGCGTATGAACTGGTATCTTTGTCGCGCGTCGGCCAGCCTCCTGAATCATCGCCTTCCGTAGTTTGCGCCTGCATGATATACTCGCAGCCCCGTTTGACCCTACCGTCGTCGTCTTCCAGACCAAAACTTCTCAGAGCACGAACGACCGCACCCGCGAGGTGGACATCTTCTTTCCGGATAGCTCTAGTCATACACGCGACATCAGCTAATAACGCGTACTCGTCGGGGAAGGCCGACGGTCTTAATCGTAGCTCGCCGTAATTCGAGGCAATATCGACAATCGCACACGCGAGCGTCGCTTGATCGACATACCCGTCCCATCCCAGCTGCGCGAAGGGCATGTAGGGCTTCAGGCCGTCAATCCACTTCAGCACTGAACTTTCGTCGTGCGAGATATGTACTCCTGCTCTGTCAGCATAAGAAGCGTGATACAACGCCTGCGTCGCTGCCTTGATGCGCGTCATGCGCCGTTGCGCGTCCGTGACGTCCTTCGTGCCCTGGGCCGGTCTTGATAAGTTGGCACCTAGGAAACTCGAAGCGAACACATCGGCACCTCTAGCTTTGGAAGTTTTGGCGACGTAGTCCCGACATTCGAGTTTGAGATTGGCATGGCCCACGCCGCACCGCTCCAAAGCGGCGATGCCACACAGCGCGTCGGCGCACTCGGGCGGCTCCGCTTGATCTGAATCGAACGCAAAGCCGTCGCGCCACTTTATGGCCAGTCTTTCCACATGGTATGTGGCTAACGCCCTCAATGGATCGGGCGCCGTGGCCGCCACCGACGAGAGGAAGGTGAGAGCGTCGGCCCCGAAATTCTTCGCGCACAGGTCGTTATCCAACAAATCGGCGATGAACGACAAGCCCTTCCAGGCGCTCGCTAATCTTTTGGTTTGTGCGTCTGGCGGTGCGTCATATGTCCCAGGTGCTTCGGGCGGCTTGCCGTGGTCGTCCAGCGCCTCCAGGGCCTTCTCGTTACTGACAGTTTTGACAACAGCAGTAACAGGTCTAGGCTGCTCTTCGGCCGCTTTCAAAGCTTCCGCGAGCTCCGCCTCGTCCAAATCCTCCTCGTCGCCGTCGTCGTGCCTCACCCGGTAGTAGGGCTCGCCCTCGTTCAGGTGAGCTGGTAGCCAACTTACAACGGTCCCGTAGGACTCGATGCCCCGCCCGAACTTCCTCAAAACAGATCGATTCACAAAATCACAACCTTCAGACGTATAATCGTCCGTGTTGTCGCCTTCATTGTCCTCCGTGAAGTTAAAGCCCGCGGCGCCCTCGCCCTCCCACCAGCGGCCGCCGGTCTCCTTGGCGTCGCCCATTGTCGCGCCGCGGCGCTGCGCTTCGCGACGTTTGTTGACGCGTTCGCTCGGCTGTCCTGCTCGCTCGCGTCGCTGCGGCGGCGGCGGCGTGCTCGCCCGAGCTGTTGTGGCTCCTAGAGCTGCTGGCACGCGACGTTGGTCCTAGAGCTCACGCAGCGCGCTGCTCGCTGTCGGTATGGCGCACAAATGAGATACCCTATTAAACGGCGCGCGTAAGCAGCCTCGCGCGCTCCGCGAGTTTTTATCTGAAGCAAAGGCCTAGGTGATGGACACTAGACTCAGGGGAACCGGTTCCACAACTCGCGGATATGTCGCGCCCCGACCAAGCCACCCTGGCCTTTCTGGAGAACTCGGCGAAGCACGCGCCAAGCCCGCCCGATCTAGCTTTCTTACAAAGAAGCCATCGCGATCGTGATCGCCACGCGAGGGACATCCGGAGCCGTCGCGGCGAGCCAAAGGACCTCAGCGCTTGATACGGTTTGCACCCGCGTCCCATCTTTGAGCAGGGGCAGCCAAGGGCAGCCTTTCCAGCGCCAACAGTGCGCCCACTCGAAAGCAGAGCCGCCGCGCAGGCACCATGAGCGCCCCGAAGGAGCAGGAGATGGTCGAGCGCGTCGAGCCGACGGCCGTGACGCCCGTGATCGTGGACCCGATCCCGCTCGCGCCGGTCGCGGTGGTCGTGCCGCCGGGCGCCGTCACGGGCACGGTCGTCGCGGTCCAGGGCCAGAACGTCGTCATCCCGGCGGGCTACGCCGCGGGCGCCGAGTGGCAGGTCATGCTGCCGACGACCAAGGTCGTGCAGCAGTCGGGGCTGGTCGGCATGGCCCAGCTCCTGGGCGGCGCGGACCGCATCCACATCAACCAGCGCATGATGATGTTCGAGGCCCTCTCGTGCGGCATGTTCGAGCAGAAGAACAAGTACGACATCCGGATCGGCGACAAGGAGGGCCCGACGGTCATGGTCGCGACCGAAGAAAGCAAGCCGTGGACGCGCCTCTGCTGCGCGCCGCGGCACTCGGCGTTCGTCTACTTCGCGCCGGCCTACGACCAGAACAACGTCCTGCTGACGATGGAGCGGCCGGGCTGCAAGTGCGACGGCTGCTTCGACGTCATGTGCTGCGTCAACTCGCCCAAGCCCTGCACGGGCGGCGGCTGCTACACGTGCCACGACATGTGCGTCGAGGAGGTCACGCTGCACGACGGCATGGTCACGGGCGAGCCGGGCGTCGAGCTCCAGAACGCCAAGCCCCTCGCGGTCATCCGCCAGCCGATGCAGTGCTGCACGCCGCCCATGGACGGCTGCACGCCGACTTTGGATATCTTCCCGGCGCAGGGCGAGACGCCCTACGCGCAGATCACGGGGCCCACGCTCTTCGGCGGCTGCTCCGAGCTCTGCTGCGAGAGCCACTTCCGCTACACGAGCGACGGCCGCGAGGCCGGCCAGGTCACGCACCTCACGCCCAAGTCGCCCGGCGAGGTCTTCAAGGCGATCTGCACGGACTCGGACAACTACGGCATCGAGTTCGCGCCCGGCGCGTCCGAGGTGGACAAGGCCAATATGATCGCGGGCTCGGTGCTCCTCGACTACATGTTCTTCGAGATCGACAACGGCCTCGTGCACATCAACCCGATCGACCGTTCGGTCGAGATCACGTGCTGCCTCTGCTTCTGCTGGGGCAACTTAACACCGTGCGTCTGCAAGTGCGGCGGCAAGAACGACGACGGCGGCGCGAGCGGACTCGGCGCACTTGGCGGACTTGCCGGCGGCGGCCCGCCGCGCGCCGAGGACGGCTCTGTGTTTGGCCAACCCTGGCTGACGGCCCAGAATTAGCAGGCGCCTCCGCGCCTCCCACAAGTCCCCCTCCCACAAGTCCCCTTCACTTACGGCTACGGTGGTCGCACCGTTACCCCAGTTGGCCGTCCCGCGGCGTAAATTCATAGAAATGGAGATACGCCAACGACGCGACCTAGCAGGTTAATACAATAGATTTTATAAGTTTTCTTGGGGGGCGGGCCGGCCGTAGGATAATAGGGGGGTCAGCCGCGGCTCACGAGCAGCTCGCCCGTGTTGCGGTGCAGTGCCTTGAGGACCCAGTCCTCTCCGCCTTTCTCGAAGACGCCGACGGCGCAGTAGGGCAGCTTGAGCTTCTCGTGGGCCAGGTCGCGGATGCCCTCGCGGTGGGAGACAACTAACGCTTGTGGCGTCTGCTGCGACACCCAGGCGCACGCCGCTTCAAAGGACTTCGGCGCCGACTCGCCGAAGGAATCGATCCTGGGGCACATGCGCGCCATCTCCGTCGGCGCGAGGAAGGGCAGGTTCTCCAGACCTCGCTTCTTCACGGCCGCGGCACAAGCCGCCAGCGCGGGGACCACGGTGACCGGTAAATCACCGAGCGCTTCGGAGAGCTCCTTCGCCGTCGCCAGGGTCCGCGCGCAGGGGCTCGCATAGATGCGGTCGAAGCACTGGCTGCGCAGGAACTCGGCGGCCGTTCTGGCTTGCGTCGCGCCCTGCTCGGTCAGCGGCGGGTCGAACCTTCGGTTCGCCGGCGTCTGGGCCTTCCAGGCCGCCTTGTGGCTCGTCTCGTCGACGCGCTCGCCGTGGCGGACGATGAAGAGCGTCGGCTTTTGCGCCGCTTGCGCGTGCGCCGCCATCGCCTCGTTCTCGAGGCACAGGATTTCACCCGTGTCCTCACGCCGTCCCCGGGCCGCCTGCCGCGGGGTATTTGGGCCGGTCCCCGCTTCCCGGGCCGCAAATGGGCGCTGCCGCGGCACACCTCCTGGTGGCCGGGCTCTGAGGCTCTGTCAGCCTGGTTCTTGGGGACGTCAGAAGGAGTGGTGGTAGGAGGCTGTCAGAAGTCTTTCTCTACGGCCGTAGCAAGGGCGTTTTCAGGCGCCGCTGAAACCAAATGTCGAGCGAGAATATTTTTTTTTGGGGGCCTGGGACCGCGTAGTGCACGCCGGAGGCTCTCTGGACGAGCTGGAGGGATCGTGGGGCCGGCGGCAGGGCATCAAAGTCTGGAGGTCGAGGCTACGGCAGGCGACGCGACGCGCGGCACACGAAAACGACGCCGCGCAGGGCCCGCAGTACTCCAAAGACAGCGCATCAATCGCACTCGCCAGTGAGCAGCGCTGCCGACGGCCACAGCCAACAAAGAGGCAACATTATGGCCGACCTCGTCCGCAGCCTCCCGGCGCCGCAGCGCGAATACGTCGTCTGGCAGGACCCCGACAAGTCTCTACGGAAAGCGCCGACACCGAAGAGTAGGGCGCCGCCCTACGGTCGGAGGAGAGGCTTCGTGCCCCGGTCGATCGCCGACTTTGGGGATGGGGGAGCGTTCCCCGAGATCCACGTGGCCCAATATCCCTTGGGCATGGGCACGAAGGAAGACAAGGCCGCGCAGCAGAAAGGTGGTGTGGTAGCTCTCGAAGTAGGGGAAGATGGTAGTGTGAGATACGACGCCATCGTCAAACAAGGCGCCAACAAGAATAGGATCGTGCAGACGTCGCTGAAGGACACGAAAGGTAGAGCTGTTGGTGATGATGAAGGTTTGGAACTACCGACGGAGGAAGAGGTCCAGGAAACGGCCCAAAGAACACAACAGGCCTTATCCGTCATTTTGGACGGCAAAGTGAACAGCTCCAAGCCGACCCACATCCCGGAGCAGTGCGACCCGAACCAGCAGAAGGCCACGTTCGTGCGGTACACGCCGAACCCGAACGCTCCGGGGTATACCGCTACTGCTGCTCAGCGCATCGTGAAGCTGGTCGACCAGCAGGTCGACCCCATGGAGCCGCCCAAGCACAAGCACACGAAGGTTCCCCGAGGGCCGCCTAGTCCGCCGGCGCCCGTATTGCACTCGCCACCCAGAAAAGTTACGGTCCACGACCAGCAGTCCTGGAAGATCCCGCCCTGCGTCTCGAACTGGAAGAACGCGCGCGGCTACACCATACCGCTCGATAAAAGATTGGCGGCGGACGGGCGCGGCCTGCAGGAACAAACGGTCAATAACAATTTCGCGACGTTAGCGGAGGCCTTGTACATTGCGGAACGTTCCGCTCGAGATGAAGTTAGGGCACGAGCGGAGGTGCGCCAGGCGAATGCTTTGAGGGATAAGGAGGCGCAGGAGGCGCGGCTGCGGGACCTGGCCGCGCAAGCGCGCGAGGAGCGCAACAATCTGCAAGCGAGTCGAGGCGCACCTAGGAACGACGGCGCGGCCGCCTTCTTCGACGGTGACTCAGAATTGTTAGAGGAGGAGGACGCTGGTCGAAGGGAAAGAGAACAAGTCAGGATAGAGAGAAAGCGGGAGCGGGAACGGCAGATGCGGCTAGATAATGCGAAGGGCGACATGAAGCGGTCTCGGTTAGAAAGGGAGCGCGATAGAGACGTCTCCGAGAAGGTCGCCCTCGGGCTGCTGAAGGGGTCTGCCAAGTTAACGGGTGAAGCGCAGTTCGACAAGCGGCTCTTCAACCAGTCGAGCGGCATGGACCAGGGCTTCGGGGCGGATGATGATTACAACGTCTATTCGAAGCCGTTGCTGGATCGGGAAGATGCTGCTGCTATTTATAGGCCACGGAAGCAAGATGATGGCCCATCAGCGGACGACCAGTACGCGGCGCTGACGTCTTCCTCCAAATTCGCCGCGCCTGAGAGAGGTTTTGCGGGCACCGAAGGAGGTGCTAGACCTCGGGACGGCCCGGTGCAGTTCGAGGCCGACGCGCCTTCCGATCCGTTTGGCTTGGACAAGTTCCTGACGGACGTGAAGAATAAGAAATCATAGTCTCGTGTTTATTCGGTGTTGCGTCGATGGCGTGGAGTCCGGCGGAGAGTTCGCCGCGCCAACCGTCTACGCCGAGCCGACCGTCTACTACTAGTACTAGCCTGAGTACCGTCACAGTGACGCCGACAAACGTGCCGACAAGCAATTTTTCGATGTGATGATACAAGTAAAGAATTACGCTTGTGTCTTGTAGACGAGCACCAACCCCAGGAAAATCAAAAAAGGCACCCACGTCTTCAGCGCGCCCGACAGGGACGTATGCCGCCCGCAGAAGAAGACGACGGCGGCGAGCTCGACCTTGTTGTGCACCGCGCAGCCCCCATATCTCAGCAAATTGAGCACGCGCGCCACATGAGAATGGCAGTCGTGGCCGCAGCCCATCACATGAACATGCCGCGCGTATTCGTTGTCGGCTTGGTCGATCGCATCGTCCCAGCGTTTTCTGTCAGCATCGTCCCCGAACTTTATAAGCCGCACGTAGCGCGCCGGCTCGCCGAACAGCATTTGTTTCGGGTGATTCGCCGAGATGGGGCAGCCGTGCCAGTCGTGCAAATAACCTTTGCTATCCGTGATGCCCATGTGGCCAATCGCGGGAATGCAGCACGTGATCGGTTGGATGGGAGTCCACGCTATTGATCCCGGCGGCACGGTCGCGTTTAAGACGTCCGGTTGCGGGCTTTCCGGGTCGGCGCTGGCGATCATCGCGTGCCGCCCGGACATGTGGGCCCTGAGAGCTGTGTTTGATCTGCTTTGCTTTGCTGCCTACCAGAGGCCGCAACGCGTCAAACCAAGCTGGTCAGCGTGCGTCGAGGGCCACAGGAGGCGCTTACAACGAGCCCTAGCTCCACAGCACGCCGCTGCGAGGAGACTTTTACGTTTTGGCAGCCACAGTGGGCTAGCGTATTGTAACACACTAGCAAGCAAAAAAGCCCAGCTTGCGAGCGCTCGTTTGGCGCAAGCGGTCGATTTTTGGGCGAGCGGGCTGCTTTCACAGCTAGCCAGTACTCCTCGCTAACCTCTCCACAATTTTTAGCCTGCCGCAAGCTGTGCAGGCTACAAACCCAGCCTAGCACTCCTGGACGCCTGTACGCCGCCACACGAAGAAGAAAAAAACAGGAAAGATGCCGGGCGGCGCCTGCATCGTCTGCGCCTCGCAAACGGACCAGGCGAGCCCCTGCTGCAAGATCCACGTGTGCCACGCGTGCCTCGAAGCGGCCGCGGCCGCGTCAGGAAGCTTGTTCGCCTGCCCGGCCTGCCGCGACCGAGACGCGTTCCGAAAACATGCGGCGGAACGGGGCGTGAACATGTACGAGGGCGTCCCGGACTACGTGGAGACCGGCACCGCGGCAACGAACGACCGCTTCTGCTGCGCGACGCACTGCCGGAGCCCGCACGGGCCGGCCTACGACACGACGGCGTCGCGGCCGACGCGCCGCTCCGTCTCCGACCAGGCCATGTGGCAGCTCGTGTCCTGCGAGTTATGCGGTTCCAAAAGTATACATATCGGGTGTTCTGGTAGATCCCTAAACGTCGACTTAACGAGGTGGCGCTGCGACGACTGCGGCGGCACCGAGGACATCCCCGAGCCGCCCGTGGAACAATTCGAGGTGCAAGTTCCTCAAGTGCCGACGCTGACGGGCCGACGGCGGCGGCGCCGGCGGCCGCGCGACGCGAGAATAGGACGGTGGGTCGAGGTCTACTGGGCGGGCGACGCGGCCTGGTATCTAGGAAGGGTCGCCTCGCAGCGTAACGGGCGCTTCAAGGTCGCCTACGCCGACGGCGAGACGGTGTCGCAGGCGTTGATGGACGAGGCGTTCGAGGGGGCGACGCCGCCGCCCCAGCCGGACGGCGCGCCGGAGCCGTGGCGCTTCGCGGAGGCGCCGCCGGCGGCGGAAGCGCCCGGCGAGCCGCCGGCCAGGGCGCGCGACGCCGCGGTGGCCGCGCCTCCGCCGCCCTCGACGGCGTCCGAAGCGCCGCCGGCCGCTGCCAAAAAGGCAACGGCGTCGCTCTTCGCCGTCGGCGAGCTCGTCGCCGACGCCGACGCGCCGCAGCACGCGCTCGAGGTCGTGGCCGTCCATGGCGACGCCTACACGCTGCGCTACCGCGACGCCGGCGCGTGGCGGGGCCAGGAGGTGACGCTTAGTTCAAGCCGCCTCGTCGCCTTCGGGGCCGCGCTGCCGCGCCGGCGGCGCGCGCCTCCCTCGGCACCGCCGCCCGCGCGCCCGTCGGCGCCGCCAACGGCCCCGCTGGCCGCAGAGGCGCCGCATCCCGCGCCCGCCGCGCGGCCCGCGCCGGAGCCGACAGAGGAGCCGATGGCGCCCGCCGCGGCGTCGCCGCGCGGCAGCGTCTCCGAGGACGTCCTCGCGGCGGCCCCCACCTCGTACGACGACGCCGCGGCCATCGAAGCCCAGGCCGCGGAGGCCGAGGACGTTTTTGCGGCCGTGTTAGATGATGACGACGCCATCGACGATGACGACGCGCCGCTCGACGCCTTTGACGTGACGGAAGAGGACCCGTTCGAGTTGGGGGCGGCGCGCATGGCCGCACGCGAACACGATGAACACGAGCTGGACGGTTTTGAGATCGGCGCCGGTTTACTCATTGACGATGACCAGGAGGTCTCGGAGACGAATCAAAGACCCGGCGCGAACGTCCGGAGGACTGTTTTAACTGGTGAGGAAGCGAGGCGGGCGCACGCGGAAATGTTGCATGAACGCCGGCCGCGGCGCGAGTGCGCGACGACCAGCACAACAACCACCACAACAGTAGAGGAGGATGAGGAGGAGGAACCCGTAGTGAAGCCTACGGCGATCAAGAGAAGACGTAGGAAGCCCGTCGTGGACCCGCCGACGGCCTGGGCTAGTCGTGCAACGTTACCGCTCTGGGTCGTCTGGTGCCGCTGCGGTTTGAAGGCCTGCAACGCCAATTCGAGGGAGGAGGAGATGTGGCAGTGCGACCGGTGCCACTGCTGGCGGCACGCGCGGTGCTGCAAAGGGGAGTCTCCGGGCGACTGCGGGTGCGGTCGAGGCGACGCGGCTCGAAGAGTGGCTCTCGCGAAAGCTTCTTGTGAGTCCAAGGAAGACCGCCCTCTAGCGGATGCGCTAGTCATCAGGCAGCGGCTCGCGGCCGTGTGCGCCATATCCGAGCGCTCTCCGGGTCTGCTACCTTCGGAGGTCGTAAGGTCGTTCGGCAAGTGCTGGTTGAATGCGGACGCGCTCGCGAAGACTATACTCCATAGAAACGGCAATCTAGAAGCGTCTTCCGTCATCGCGGTGATAAACGTGCGGAAGGCGGCGGACGAGCTGCGATCTTCACTCCAGCAAGCGCGAAGGGTGGTCCGAGGCGATGCGCGGGCCGTCGCGGCGGTTGCCGCGGCGGCGAGGCAGCTGCCGTCGTCCGAGGACCGGGCGTCCTTCAACGAGCACGCCCGAGCGCTCTTTGATAGATTGGGCAGCGTCGAGGCCCGCCTGAAGAGACTCGTCGAGGGCAGGCCCGTCGTGCAGGTCGAGGACGATGTTGCGGTGGTAGCTTCGTTCGACTTTGCGCACACGGCCGGTTCGGTTTTAGATTCCGACCGGTGGTGCCCAGCTCAAGGTTCTCGTTCCATCGGCGCGGACGCGACATACAAGCGACCGGGGTGTTCTGACTACCTCATTATACGCGCTAGAAAGGACCACCAAATCCAGTATTCGGGGCCTCCTCGCATAATAGCGAGGGGTTTCGGCGACGCTTCTGTGGATGTCGTGGCCGTCGACGCCGATGGGCGCGCGCGGGCGGCGTGCGGGCTGGCTCCGATTCAAGTCGGCGTGCTAGCTTGTACGCGACTGGTCGAGGCGGAGGACGATGTTTTATTGGACGTGGTCCTGCCGGCGACGCATCGGTTGGCGCGGCAACTCGGAGCGAAAGTCGTCGCCGCGGCGCAAGGCCCCTGGCCCGATCACTTGCCCTTCTCGCCCGGGACCTACAAGGCGCCCAAAGGTAGTACATCGTTAACGCTCGACGACCTCGATGCCGAGGAATCGGACGAGGAGGAGTCTTCGGACGAGAGCGAGGCCGAGGCGCTTCCGGTCCGACCGTCGTGGGGCTCGGCGTGGAAACAACCGATCGATGGCGTGAAGGCTGACGGAGGACTCACTGGTTGCCTTCCACGCAGGTCGAAAGGAGGCCGCGAACCGCCGAGGAAGCGGAGCGCGCCGCCGCCACGCAAGGGCGCCTTCCCGTCGGCCTGGGACTACCAAGTAAAACCCCCACCGCCGAAGAAGAAGCCGCCGCCCGTTATCATCAGGCACACGCGGCCGCCGCCGCCCCCCAAACCGCCCGTCGTCAAGGTGTCCAAGGACGGCGTTGTTACTAGAGATAACCGAGAAGACGAGTCCCAGCGGACGCACCGGCGCTATTTATTATTAGCGGCGTTGGGCGGCTCGCAGCACGCGTCGGCGACGAAGGTCGCCGCCGCTTTAGAATCGCGCGTCTGGACGGCCTGCCCCGCTTCATTGAGAGGGGCCTGCGTCGAGCGATTGGCGGAGTGCCTCGCGAAGAAACGTAGTGCGCGCGACGCTTTGCTGAGTGGCCAAGTGGCGCCGGCCGACGCGGTCGCTGAGGCCGCAAGGAGGGCCGCGAAGCGCAAGCCCGTCGTCCAGGCGCCTCCGCCGCCTGTCGTGAAGAAGCGGCCGAAACCGGAGGCGCCCCCGCCGGTGCGCGTCGAGCAGCGCGTCGCCGAGGCGGCGAAAAGGCCTTTACCTGTCCAATCATCAGCATCAGCAACGGTAAAGCCGCCGGACGCCTGGGCCGCGCTGACCGTCGCGGCGCCACCTGCGGCGACGCCGTCGCCGCCGGCGCCACAGCCGCCTCAACAGCCGCGCGCGCCGCCGCCGCCCACGGAAGCCTCCTTCGCGCGCGAGATGAAACGGGCGGTGGCGTCCTTTTTAGGATTGCACTTCGAGCGCGGCCGTATTTCATCAGACGCCATGGCCCGGTTAGGACCGAAGCTCGCCAAGGCGCTCGTCGCGAAGCACGCTTCTCGGTCTTCGGACTTTGCGTTCACGGACAAGGTCCGGTCGAAGGTGCGGAAGTACGTCGACGAGTATGTGGAAAGGAAGGGGGCGGAGCTGCGGCGGTAGCGCGTGTGTAATTTGTTGTCAGTTTGATTCGTAGGTTGGCGCGCGGGCCGCGACTCACCTCAAAGTGCCAAAAACGCACTCCGCCGCTCCGTACCTCTCCTGCACGACTTAGATGAGCCGTCCACGTCACGAAAGAGCCGTATGGAGGCAGGCCCCAGGCCCCTCGAGATGGCCAACACAGCAAGCTCTGCGGCGTAAAAGACGGCCTTCCGAAACGGCTGCGACCTCCAATCTGGTCGGAAGCCGTCCTGATACACGCAGTCGGCGGCCACGCAGCCGAAATTTTAAACTCCGACGGCTAAGGGCTCCGACCAGACACAGTCATGTCCAAGCCCATCTTCGCGGGCGCCGCGGGCGGTCTCACGACTCTTCTACTCATCAGCGCAGCCGCAGCAGCCATGTCCACCACAATCACCAAGCAGCGCGTGACGCTCGGAAGAGTCCGGCCCATCGTCGCGCCGAGCGTCGCGAAGGCGAATTTTCTCGCGCTCGGCGCCGAGCTCGAGGCGTGCACGGCCGCGGGCTGCGAGTGGCTCCACTGCTCGGTCCAGGACGGTGTGTTTGTTCCCAAGGTCAGCTTCGGCGCGCCGGTCGTCGCCGCCGCGCGCAAGGCGTGCCCCGACACGGTCATCGACGTCAAGCTCGGGTGTATCGACCCGGAAAACCGCGTCGCGGAATTCGCGGCCGCCGGAGCGGATGCGATCTCATTTCACCCTGAAGCCACGAAACAACCGGCCGCAGTAGCTCAGCGCATCCGCGACGCCGGCGTGGCGCCCGGCATCGTGCTCAACCCCGGGACCGCGGTCGCGTCCGTCGCGCCTCTCCTGGATATGGTAGACATAGCAGTGGTCATGCTGGTGTCGCCGGGCCACGGCGGCCCGAAGTACACCGAACAGGCCGTCGAAAAAGTCAAGGCTTTGCGCGCGCTACGCCCGGACCTGCACATCTCGGTCGACGGCGGAGTTAACGAGAAGATCGCCCCCGAGTTACTCCGGGCGGGCGCGAACGTGCTTGTCGCGGGCGGCGCCATCTTCAAGGCCGACGACAAAAAGGCGGTCGTCGCGGAGCTGATCAGGAACGCGCCGCACAAGCGTGGGAATGACATCCAGGCGGCCGATGACCATTCCGGACCTGCCGGCTCCGCTTCTGCCTTCGAAGACGACGCTTGCCCTGACGCCTGAACATACATACCTGTCCCTTAAATAACATGTTGATTGAATCTACTCTTACGCGGTGCCGTCGTCGTCTTCCATGACGTCCTCGTCGCCGTCGTCGGGGATTTCGTCGCCGTCGTCGGGGACGTCGCCGTCGTCGTCGATGTCGTCGTCCTCGAAGTCCTCGGCGTCGTCCGAGTAGCTCGTCGGCGACGTCGGCGACGTCGGCGCCGGCGCCGGCGCCGCGGCAGCGCCGGGCACGAGCCGCTGGAGCATCCTCATCGTGTCCCGCGCGACGTCCGCGACCGTCACGCCGCGGCTCCGGAACGGCGTCCGACACGAGGGACAGTCGTGCCGCGACTCGCCGAGCGACTGGTTTATAGCTAAACAATCGGAGCAGAAGACGTGGCCGCAGGGCACCTGGACCGCCCGCTCGACGGCGTCCAAGCAGATGGGACAGGACAGCTCCTCGCGCATCGCGTCGACCCACGACGTGTCCGCGTCCTCGCCATGTGAGGCGATGATGGCGGCCCAGCGCGGAGGTAGCTGGGTGGGGAGGGCGAGGCGTCGCGGCGGCTTGTCGCTCGAATCGGGCGCCATCGGCGACGGCGACACGACGTCGGCGGCCTGCGTCAACGTGAGCAAACGGTGGGCCGGCGGCGCCGTCACCTGGCGCGGCGGCATCGGCGGCGGCGGCGGCGGCGGCGCCCAGTCGTCGCGATTCATAAGGTTCCAGTGCTGCTCGACGGCCCACGCGCTCCGTTCCGTGCCGAGGCTCTCCGAAATACCTTCGAAATCATCCCCGAGCTGGCCGACGAGGTCGCGCAGGTGCCGCTCCTCGGCGGGCGTCCAGCGTCGCCACACGCGCTGGACTGGCGCGGGCCCCTCCTCCTCGTCCTCCTCCTCGGCCTGGAGGCGCCGCGCGAGCGCGGCGTCGGCCTCCTCCTGGCGCTGCCGCGCGTCGCCGCCGCGGCGCTTCTTGGGCTTGGCCGCGTCCTCGACCCACTCGTCGTCGTCGCCGCCCCGGCGCCGGCGGTCCTGGCCCGGGATCTCGGTCATATTCTGCCAGTGTCGCTCGACGGCCGACGGCGACCGCCGCGTCCCGAGGCGCGCCGTGATGTCGGCCCAGCCGGAAGCACCCAACCTTTTCTCCGGGTGGCCCGCCGCGGCGACCATCTCCCTGAGGCGCCGCTCCTCGGCGGCGGTCCAGCGGTCACATAACCGCCGGGGCACGGTCACGCTCTCGCCGCCCTGGCCCTCCATGAGCTTCCAGTGCTGGTCGACGGCGCCTGCGGTGCGCCCCGTGCCCAGGCGGTCGGCGATCTCGGTCCACCTGCGTCGTAACACGTCGCGTCGGAGGAGAGAGGGAGAGAGTCGCGGCGATGGCGTAGACATCGGACGCCGGCCGCTCACCGGTTGCCGAGCTCCTTGACGAGCCCCCGCAGCTTGTTTTCCTCGGACGTCGTCCACGAATTCGACCGGAGCGGGCTCTTTTCAACGACGGTGAGGAAGCGCTCGGGCGTGGCCCAGACTAACCCATCATCATCGTAGCGCACGCGCCAGACGGGCCCGCCCACCTCTTCCTCGGACAGCGCCGGGCGGCCGCTGTCGTGGCCGTCCGTCGTGCCGCGCTCCACCACGGTCCCGCGGAACTTTACCTTGGAGCGGCCCCGCGCGAAATCTTCTCCGAACGCCTCCGCGGCGGCGTCGACGACGGCGCCTTCGCGGACGCCGCCCGGCGCCGCCCTTGGTTTTGGGCCCTGGGTTTGGACCCACGCGCCCGTCGCGGTGTCCCAGCGCTTGCCCTTGGGCGGCCGGCCGGGCGGCTGCGACACGTTGAGCCCTCCGGCCGGTTGAGAAACGGAACCGTCCTCATTGACGTTGCGCGCCTCGAACTGGAGGCGCTTCGCCTTGATCGTCGATGTCGGACACGTGTCCCCATTAATGCGTCGACGCGAGCGGCGGCGCGTCGGCTCTGTTGCATCTCCGCGAGGACACTCGAAGGGTGCTTGGGAGCATCGCCGCGTGCCTACGACCGCCCTTCGATGCCGTGCCGGACGGGCTCGGCGCGCTCGTGTACGGGACCACTACGACGCTCCTCGACCGGCTAGAAGTCCAGGAGACCGTCGCGGGGAGCGCGTCGCTACCAAGGCGCGTCGTCCTTGAGGACGGCACACCAAGACGGTTCCATCTGCGCTGGACGACGTTCCTCGTGCTCTACGGAGACCTCGCCAAGGAGCTGCGCGCGTTCGTCGACGTGGCCGACGCGTGGCTCGAGACGCTGCCGAACCGCCCACGCAAATTTGCGAGAGACGAGTCCGGAGTCGAGGCCGACGAGGACATAGATGATGGCGAGGGCGCGGCCTAAGAATCATCATAAAAATCTACGAGAGATGAACACGTGGAGGCCACAACCTGGACGACGGCGAGGGCGCGGCCTAAGAGTCATCATACAAAATATTATAATTCCGGCGTCCCGAGGACGTCCTCCTGCTCCTGCAGCTTCCAGTTGTCCGGCTTGGACCAGGACGTCTCGCCGGTCTCGGCGCAGAAATAATAAGTGCGCCCTTGATCGTCTTCGTGCTCCTCCCACCTAGGAGTTTGGAGCGGCGTCTTCGGACGACTCCCCGCCGTGCCGGGCCGCGAGCCGCTCGTTCCCGGGCGCTTCGTTGGCGACCGCCGCTTCGGCGACGGCGTGAGCGGCGAGGCGGGGCCGTCGGGCGGCGACCGCATGGCCTCCGCGTCCAGCGTGACCTTCTTCTTCACAGGAGTTTTCTTCTTAGAAGAAGCGGCTTTCGCCTCGCGCTCCGCCCGCAGCCGCTTCCTTTCTTCGTCTTTCGCCCGGGCCTTCGCCAGGCGCCGTTCCTCACGCAACCTCTTCTTCTCCTCCTTGCGCGCCTCTTTAGCCGCTTCCTTGCGCTCCATCCTTTCTTCCGCGGTCTCCTTGGAAGCCTCCCTTGCCTCGTCGTCGGTCGACTCATATTCGGACTCGGCCTCCTCTTCACTCTCGGACTCGATCCAGTTCTTACGGTTCGCCTCCTCCGCGATCCTCTCGATGAGCTCCTTCTCACCAATCCACTGGTCGTCGGACAACCGGTCCGGCTCCACAAAGTTCTGGACGTCGGGGTCCAGCGCGTCCCGTTCGATCTCGTACCGTCGGATCGTCGCGTCGAACTCCGGCGGCCTCGTCAAAACGAACCAGGTCGGCGGCGCCTCCAAGTTCGCGTAATGTACTGTATCTCTCATTTTGCGGTACTTTCTCGGGGAGGCGGCCATACTCGCTAGATAAGCCGCGTGGCGGCGCCACATTTCGACCGTGGACGCGGCTCGTTCCGGCGCGGCCAGCGACAAGCTCCGTTTGATGCGGTATAGGGGCGGCTCCAATCGAGGCGTCGGCGGCGGTGTGAGTTCACCTGGTAACAGTTCGGGCTTGGGCGGCGCCATCAATTTCGCGAAGTCCAACAGCTTCTGTTCCTTGAGGTACGCGCGCCGATCCAGAACGTCCTTGTCCCTCGTGATGAGGTCCCTGATATGTAGTGGTGGTTTTGGCATTTCGGGAGCGTGGAAGAGGTGCGGACACGCGGTCGACGTAGCTAACGCAGCCTGTAGTGTCGTAGGGGCCTGCTTGTACCTTCGTAATTCTTCGCACTCGAGCAAATCGTCGCTCAGGAGCCACTTCCGCGCATCCTCCAACGACTCGACGACGCCTTCCCGCGACTCGCGCGTTTGCATGCCGTCGTATTCGTCCTGCGCGGCTTCTGTGGACGATCGAACAGGCTTCTCGTGCACGAAGAGAGGTAGCAGATCTTGCAGGTTCAGAGGTGTCTCCTCCTCCTCGTCCTCCACCAACTTACGCCTCCTTGCACGCCTCTCGGCTCTTTCCGCTTCCGCCGCTTCTTGCTGGAGCTGCTGTTTCCGGTTCACCGCAGACACGACTTCCTCTTCCTCGGGCTCGACATACACAAAAGACTTGTCCTCAAAACAATGCTTCTGGTACAAATCATCACGACTCATTCGCGAATCCAAGACCCGGAGTTGGTCCCTCCGCGTAAACCGCACTCTACTATAAAGTGCCTCCGGCCCGCTGATCGATGCTCTGCGTCGTAAGAATTGGGACGCCTCCCTATCGACCTCCCGTAACGCGCGTTGCCGCGCCGACAAGACAAATAGGTTCACGTCCGGGTCGGGCACGAGCCCGAGCTCGACCCGAAAATCGCCGCCAGCAGGCAGTTCTCTCGTTAACAAAGCCGTCTCCGCCAACGTCGCACGCTCGTCCCGGTAGTGCCGCCGGTGCCACTGGCGAAGGGCCCGTCGACTTCGTAACCGCACGTCCGACTCCGGTAGTAATGGATCACCCACACCTGTAGCTGCTGAGATAGCTCTAAGAGCCACGACCTGGTTCTCGCAGGCCTGCAGGATGATCTGGCACTTCAGGTACTTTCTGACCGCATGGCCCTCCACATCAGCTTCAGCCATCCTCGGCCGCTCCATGCGCGTCACCTTGTCCTCGCGCCACGTGTCCGCGCGGCGCCAGACCGCTTGGCGTATCTTCGAATACACGTGGGTCGTCGCCGCATATCTCCTAGAAAAAGCTACGGAGGCTCGGAACGCCGCGCGCTTCCGCTGATGCGCGATCCACCGGCCAAATCTCTGCAGGATGATAGCCTTGTCTTCATCGTATGCTTCCTCTGTTGATACTTGTAGTCGCTTGCACGTCCCTCGAAACCCGCACTCGCAGAGCTGCGGGTACAAACTACTGAGAGGCGGTTCCGCGTCCACATTCCCGGAAGCACCTATGCGAGGCCCGCCCGTCGACCGCGCCGGCAGCTTCAGAGCTAATTCCTCGTCGACCTCGACGATCTCGTGGCCCGCGTGGCACATGCGCGCGCACCAGGGGCACAGCGCGAGACAGTCGCAGGTCTTGCAGTACTTTATCGGTGTACTTTCAAAGGCTTTCGGGGACGATTGATGAGGATGCAAGGGCGACGTCGGCGACGAACGCACGCAGACGTAGTTGAGCTTCGTCAGAGCGCAGCACGCGCTCCTTTGGAGTCCGACGTGGGCGTTCGGCGCTTCCAGGGGCCTCGACTCCCGCAACTTCCTCCCGATGGACTTGTGCTTCAAGGCTATGGCGAGCGTGTGTCGGTCGCCGGCGGCCACTTTCAAAAACTGGTGCTTTCCAGAAACCTTCTCGGGACCACATCTGTTCCTATCATCACCTAATCCGAGCTCGCCGCGCCAGCCCTTGCCCCAGGCGTACAGGTCGCCATGAGCGGTAACGGCCAACGAGTGCGCCTTGCCGCAGGCCACCTGTTGCACCACCTCATTTCTCGGGAGCTTGACTCTTGTTGGAAGTGCCCGATCTGTCATGCATTCATCACCAATCTGCCCGTTCCCACCGTAGCCCCACGCATAAACATGTCGTTGCCTACCCCACGGATTCGCGCCGGACGCCGGTATCGCCTTCTCGGCCAGCACGAGGGAATGGGCGCCACCTAACGCCGCGCCGATCACGTGCATCCCCTGGAAGCACGAGGGCCACTTTTGTACATTCTGCGGCGTCTTCTTGTTCAAGGTGCGCCCCAATCCTAGTCGGCCGTGCGCGCCGCGGCCCCACGCGTAGACGCCTCCCGGCGCCGTGGCGCCTTGTGCCGCATCGACGACGACCAGGGAATGCGCATCGCCCGCCGCGACGATGCGAGGCGCGAGTTTCCGTTCGTCGAAGAACACTAGCCGCTCCGGCTCGTCCCGATCCTCGTAGTCGCCGTGGCCTAATCTTCCATCTCGACCTCGCCCCCATACAAATAAAGCAGCGGGCTTCGCACACAACGCCAGGACGTGGGCCCGGCCGCAGGCGATGGCGTGCACTCGACGATTCAGTGCCTTCATTTGCGTGGGGATCGCTCGTTGTCTTGTAGATCCGAGGCCGAGCTCGCCGTATACACCAGTCCCCCAAGCTAAAACGCGGCCGTGGGCCTGGCGTTCTAGGGAGGACGCCTCCTCCACTAGACAAGCCCGGAGTCTAGCTGTAGAGTCATCATAACCGTAAGATGCCTCCCGCCGTTTTACCAGTTCCGTCATCCTCGACAAAGCCACCTTCGTCGCGAGGGCCTCGTCGGCGTTCGTCTCCCGGGCAAACGAAGCAGTAGCACAGCACGCGACCTGCGTCGTGTGGATGTCCTTAAATGCTGCGGATAATGCACCAGAAGGAAAGGTCTGCCGCGGGTATCGTAGTAGATGCCGATTGCCCGTCGTGAACCAGTCCCCCAGCGACTTTGGTTTGTCTTTTTTCGTCGTCATGCCCATGGGCTTGGCCTTGAGGGTCATGAGGTTCGCGGCGCTCTTCAGTCGCTTCGCGCGTTTCTGCTCTTTTCTGGCCTTCTTCAGGGCCTCCTCCTTGGCCTCCTCCGGTGTTTTGGAGAACGTAAATAACGGTGGTGGCGCATCCGGATCATCGGAAGACGAGTCGGAGCCGTAGAGCTTCCGTCGGATCCGTCGTCGCCGCTCCCGTTTCGCCTCGGGACCCTCTGGTCGAGGTGGGAGTCGTTTCGACCCTAATTGGCCATCGTCCCCGTCCCCACAAGCCAGGATCACGCCTTCGCCCGTACAAAATAAAGAGTGCCTCCTCGAAGCCGCGCAGTCGACGAAAGGTTGTATTCTGCGAGTATACGCCACTTCATGAGGCGTCGTGTACGTCTCCAGGTCGCCCGTGCCCGTCCTCCCGCAACTGCCGTCGCCCCACGCTAGTAGTACTCTATCTTCTTTGCCGTCGCCGTCGAAGTACGGCGCGCGGGGATAGCCCCGGTTCCCGAAGTTCGCCGGTCTCGAGAGGTCCCGCACCTTGTCCGGAATCAAGTCGGCGGGCCAGGGCTCCGTGTAGCGCTCCGTGACCTCCGCGGGCGTGCGGTAGAGCGCCATGGGCTGGGCTGCCTCTTTACGGAGTCCTCATGGCTGCGCTGTGGTCGTCCGCACCGATGCGTCGGCGGGCGGCCAGAATTGGTCGTTTCTGGCCGCAAGGGCAGCGATCTCCGGCCGCGCCGCGCCGACAAGCTTGATTGGCGCTGCCGCCGCGCTGGGCCCGCCGCTTTGTTTTTTAGCGTCGTCGGAGTATTCTCCGTGGTCTTAAGGACGCGTGTGGGCGGCGAAGCGGGTATCCGGGAGCTCAATGATCCGTCGCCTTTCGGTCCCGTCTAGTGTCTTACAGCACGCTAAGCCATCATAGACGCGCGACGTAAAAATCGCGTAGACGGCGTACCGCGTGCTGTTGGAGCAACGCATTGCTCCTCCAGGTACCACACTTAACGTTCAAACCAGTGCTTGGGCGCGTCGCGTCGCACCACAGGAATTTGTGAACCCCAGCCTGCAGGCTGCTACAGTAGGACTGCGGCGCAAGGCGGCGGGCGAAGCATTACCTGTGTCGGTGCGAGACATTGACGGCGTCGGTGCGATGAATGCACTCGCCGACTATGGTAGCTCCTCGGACGACGACGACGGCAGTGGCGACGAAGCGATGCCGCCCGCGCCTGCGCCTGCACCCGCGCCAGCGCTGCCATCAGCCGCAGCGCTGCTGAACGGGCCCGCACGACCGCCGACCGAGGCGGCTCTGCCATCGGCCGCCGCCCTGCTGAACGGCCCAGCGCGACCGCCGACCGAGGACATCAGGCCGCGCCTCGGCCCCGCGCGACCGCCCGCCGACAATCGGCCGGCGAAGCGGAAGCGGGGCGGCGCGAGCGGCGGCCTCATGGCGCCGCCGCAGATGCGCCGGCCGAACGTGTCCACGGAGGCCGTGGGGTCGTGGTCGTCGAAGGCCACGACCAAGAAGTTCCAGTCGAAGGAGCGGGAGAAGCTAAGTAGAAGGTAGTATTAAGCACAGAGGGACTTCCTAGAACGGCGTCACCGCGTCCATGATGTCCTCGAGGGTGATCTCGACCTTCCGCTTGTCCGCCATCTTGGCGGCCACGACCTCCTCGACGGACATGGCCGGGTCCTGGCGCGCGCCCCACTCGCGGAGCGTCAGGTACCTGTGTAAGTACCGTCAAGCCTTCCCCAACCATCTCACATTTAGTGACCGATACGTGATTCGAACACGTAACCTTCAGGACTGGAATCTGACGCGCTACCGTTGCGCCAATCGGTCGAAGTAAGGCAAATGAAGGTGGAAGGGGACGCGGCCGCGGTACGGGTCGACGGGGCCCTTCTCGCCGCCGGGCTTGCGCGGCCGGCTCTTGCCGTTGCTGCCGGCGTAGACCTTGCCCTTCTTCGTGCGCTTGTCGTTGCGGCCCGCGACGACGGTGAGCGGCGCCGACGTCGGCTGCGGCGCGACGAAGGCCTCCGCATACCCCACGAGGGCAATGAGGGCTAATACCACGCGACGCATGGCTTTCAGTGCAATTTTGTGCTACGGGCCGCTGGAGTAGTTGCTTAGGTAGCTATGCTTGAGCTGGGCCGAGCTATGGGCTCTTTGTGGCGACGCACAAGCGCGTTGCCGTCGAGTGTCGTGTGTGCAACCCCGCACGCAGCGATGAAATCTGCTTTAAGCGCCTCGTAATACGCGAGTACACAGCAAACGCTGCATTCCGCTGGCGATATAACGTCTTACGATAGCGGAGGAGTGTATCACCAAGTCTGAACCGATTTGACGCACCACGCGCAACGATACACAGCGTTGCAGTAGCTCACTGGCCATTCACACGAGCTGTACGCGCCAGACGCCGTCGACGCGTCGCCACAGCAGCCATGGCGACCTTTGGCGACGTCAAAATCAAGTTAGAAGAGCAGCCGGAGAGCGAGGGCGACACCGAGGACACCGAGGACGACGACGACGGCATGATCAAGGGTAGATGTTATGTGCCTCCCGGTTGTCCGAACAAAGAACAAAATAACTTTGGAGATGAGTTCGAGAGCCACTTCGTCGTGCCGCACCGGCTCGGGAACCAGCCGGGGGAATTGGTGGAAGCTGTCAACGACTTTCATTATGCGATGATCAACGATCGGCCGAGGAACGAGTTCTATCGCGAGTGTTTAAGGAGGGCGATCGTGCCCGGTCAATCTATAGTGCTGGAGATCGGCACGGGTAGCGGGTTACTGGCCATGCTCGCGGCTCGGTTGGGCGCCAAAAGAGTCGTCGCCATCGAGGCGTCGCCGCACATGGCCGCGCTCGCGCGTAGGAACATCAATGCTAACAATCTAGACGGCACGATCACGATCCTCGAGGCCTTGTCGACGGAACTCGACGCCGACGACATCCGCAAGGCCCTGGGCGTCAGCACGCGCCGCGAGGTGTCCATCTCGGCGCAGACGTCTTCTGATTCGAAACCGTTCACGTCCGACCTGCCGGACGTCCTCGTCTCGGAGCTGTTCGGCACGCTGCTGCTGGGCGAATCCGCTCTGGAATACTTGAAAGACGCGCGGGAACGGCTCGTGCGGCCCCAATGCCGCATCGTGCCGCCGCGAGGAAGACAACTGGCAGCTCTGGTCGAGTGCCCGGCCATCGCGGAGCTGTCGCGGGCGAACGATTTTGAAGGGCTGGACCTCGGCCACGTGAACGTCCTCCAGGACACGGCGTCCTTGGTCTTCGCGAAGCAGTACGGGTTCCGTTTTGGGGATGTGCCTTCGCGGTTCCTCGCGCCGACGATCGAGGTTTTGTCTTGTGATTTCGCGCGGGACGCGCCGGGCGACTGGAAGGCCGAGATGGAGCACCTGGTCACGTGTTCCGAGGCCGGTACGGCCCACTGCGTCGTGCTCTTCTGGGAGGCTAGTCAGGGCGGCCCCGGGACGCCATCATGGGAGGGTGCCGACACGCTCATGATGTCCACAGACCCGCGGGCGACGCGATCTAATTTCGCTCGAGATATGCAGTGGGGCCAAGGAATTCAATTGCTGGAGGATTTGGACGCCGAGGCTTTGGATGCCGTGCGGAACCCGGGCGGTATATCTACTCGACCACCAACACCTCTAGTGGTTAAGGCGGGCGAGCAGTTGCGGGCGGCCGTGCGGCTGTCGTCGGATAGCGTCGTGCTGCAGTTCGGCGTGCGGCGGGCTGCTGGCGCGTGATATACAAAGTACTAACCTGTCGATCGTGTATGCAATTCTTAACTTTCTATCGTTCTTACTCGCCGCGCGCATTCCGTCGACGCGGGTAGAGGCGCCGCGACGCCCAGACCGTCACGTCTTTGAAGAGCCGACGGATGGGCCGCGGCAGCCGCGAGTCGTAGATCTCGACCAAGTGCAGGAAGCCCGTCGTCTGTCCGCGGAAATGCAACATCACCACAGATAGGCCGGCGAGGCGGAAGTTATATTCAAAGCGGCGGCACGGGCGGACCGCCTCACCTGATTTACGCCGCACATATTGCATCACCGCCTCGGAGGGATGCAGCGAATGCGGCGGTAAAACATCGTCGACTTCTCGCGCGTTTATGACGTCGACTTCTCGCGCGTCGAGGGTGTCCGTGAAACCGAGGAGCGTCGACAGGCCCGTCAGACTCACGAGCACGAGGAGCCAGTAACCAAACGTCGTCAGCCGCTTGACCTCGTAGGGCGAGTCGCCGACTCGCGCGGGGAAGTCTTCGTCGGTGTAGCTCGACGGCGCGAACACGATCGTGTCCTTGAAGGCGGCGACGCAGCGCCGCGCCACGCCCGGTGCAGGCAGCATGGCGTGAAACCGCTCGAACTCGGCCAGCGTCGGCTCGGCCACCTGGGGCCGCAGATCCGCGAACCCCCGGAATGGGCGTTGGCGCATATTTACAAATTGTCGAGGAGACCGGTAGCTTTCGGGATGTCCTTGAAGGGGTCGTCGTCCGAGCCGATGGCGCTGTCGATCATCGCGTCGACGCTCTTTTGGTTGATTTCTTCGTCCTGCTTGGCTTTTTTAACGTCCTTGACCACCTCGTCTATGAGATCTTCCACGTATGCTTCTACCTCGATGGCCTCATCACGGGGGTCGGAGCGGAGAGACGTGTGCAGCGTGCGGTGATGCTGGCAGATGAAGGCGCTGGCTTGGGCTAGGAGGAGAGCGACGAGGAGACGCATCGACTACTCGGCGCTGTGCGAGGGCTGCGGGTGAAGTTGCTGTGTGGCGCTCTGAGGGCTCTAAATGGCCTTGTAGTGAACAGAGATGGCTGAAATTGCTGCTCGGAGCGATAGGGGCTGCGAGGGCGCTGTGACGATGTATTGCTGGTTTGTTTAAAGCCTAGCAAGTGCTTGGGTAGCTTTGCGCCTGGCTGGCTGGCTAGTGTCTTAGTGTCGCTAGCTAGCGCTGGCTTTTGGGACAGCTTTGACGGCTTTATCGCTGCGTGCTGGGGCCGAAAATCGCGCGTGGAAACGTTCTCGACGCGTGCGCTGCGTGGTGCTTTTTTTTTGGAGCGCTGCCTGGCTCCAACAGCTGCTGCAGTCTCACAGCCTCTGCGTCGCGTATGCGCCGCATAGCTGCTGCCGCCATGGCTGCCATGCTGTCATTCCGTGCCATGGCAATGAAACCGCACTTCCGAGTCGCAGTGATGGGAGACGCGCACGGAGACTTTCTGGACGGCGAGTGCGCCGTCTTAGAACGCGTCGCAAAGCCCGACCTCTTCCTAGCGGTCGGCGACTTCGCAAACGAAGAATCCACAATAATAAAACGAGTCGCGGCGGCCACGAAACACCTCTCGGGCGCCGCGCATCTAATCCTTGGCAACCACGACGCCTGGCGCTCGTCACGAACAGGCACCGTCTCCGAGACGCTGCGCGCCATCCGAGACGCCGTCTCTCCAGACCTGGACGTAGCTTACCGGCGTGTAGAGGTCCCGTCGGCTACTGGCGTATTTTCGGTAGTTGGCGCTCGGCCGCTGTCGTGGGGCGGAGGGCTCGCAGCCACTACGAAGAAGTCCTGGGCGCTGCTCAAGGAGCTCTACGGTGTCTCAACGCCCGAGGAATCGACGGGTGTCATCACGGACGCGCTGCTCGGCGCCGTCGGACCGGCAATAGTAGTAGCGCACCAGGGTCCCGCGGGCCTGGGTGAAGAGGCTGCGTCTATATGTGGCAAGGACTGGGTGCAGCCGTACTCTGATTTCGGTGATGATGATTTGCGGGATAGCCTTGCGTCAGCACGGTCTGTTGGCATACCCCTGTGTGCTTTTGGACACATGCACGCACCTCTCCGGCACGGGGGCCGGCGCCGTATGGTGTGCGAGCGCGAGGGCACTGTATATGTGAACGCCGCCGAGGTGCCGCGACACCGACAATCGACGACGGGTATCGAGTATCACTATACAATCGTCGACTTCGGCCCAGGGGACCGCGTGGACCGCGTCGCCGGCGTCTGGCTCAGCGAACGGGATGGGCTGGTCGACGAGGAGGTTCTGTGGAGGAGGGAGTAATATGTTTGTGATTTATCCACACTTACTCGCCCACTCATCCACGCTCTTGAACTTCGTGGGACGTTTTTTGGGAAGCGGCGCCGTCACGGTCGGCTCCTCGAACTTTTCCCTGCGCCGGCGCTGGACGTAGCCCGGGAACGACTCGGGCTCCCGGCGCGGCGCGGGCGGCGTCGGCGGCGTCGCGGCGGCGGCCTCCTCGGCCGCGGCGGCGGCCGCGTCGGCCTCGGCCTTCGCTTGTTGTTCAGCAAGCGCACGCGCCTCGGCCTCGGCCCGGCGCTTTGCTGCTAAACGAGACCGTCTATCTCTATCCCGTTTCATTCGGGCGGCGTCGAGGGCCTGGCGCGCGTTTTGCGCGGCCTCCTCGGCCGCCTTGCGATCCTGCGCCTCGAGCTTCTTCAGGTACTGTCCCGCCTCTCTCGCGGCTCTAGCAGCAGCCACGGCGTCCGCGTGCATCGGGTCGCGCTTCTTGGGCACCGTGCGCTTCCTGGGCTGTTTTTGTTTCGCCGCGAGGCGCTCGGCGAGCTCGCGTTCCCGCCTCTTGGCGGCCTCTCTAGCTAAGCGCCGCGCGCGCGCCCGTAGTCTCTTCAAATACCGCCGCGCGCGCCAGTTGCGCGCGAAATTACATAACGTGGAAGCCGCGTCCGCGCGGATGCCCAATCTACGAGCCACCTCCGCGTCCCGGGCCGACCGCGCCGCGCGCCCGCGGAAGATTGATTGACAAGCCGTCGCGGCGTTGTACTGGTCCTCCGCATCACGTTTTGCCCGCCGCTCGGCCTCGACCCGCTCGGCGTTGGTCCGGCGCTGCCGGAGACGGAAAAGCTCCGCCAGCGCGAGGCGCGTCGCCAGCGACCCGCGCCACCACAATTGTAGTTTCACCGCCGCGGTCAACTCTCGCTGAGAACGTTCAGCAAGCCGCAATTTCGCCTCGCGGTAGCCCACCAAGTCGTCGCGCCACGACTCCACAGACTGTTGCATCCCGCACAGCTCCGCCGCGTCCTCGCACAGCACGCCGGCCAACGCTCGCGGCGGCCGCCGGCCCCCGCTCCGTAAAGCGTCAATATCGCCGTCGTGGTCCGGGGCCAAATCAACGAGAGCCACTGCCGCGTCGTCGTCGCCATTTGAGAGGGCCTCTTCGAGTTGGGATCGACACGCCAATCGCCTCAACGCCTCGCGCGCTCTCTGTGAATCTTCCCCGACATCATCCTCAAAAGACTCCAGCGCCTGCTTTATGGGAGTAGGGTCCCTACTATCAATACCTAAATCTGTCATCCTCCGCAACCTTCGGAGTCGATCTTGCAACTCCTCCTCGAGCATCTCGCGGTAGAAGCGCCTTGCACGTTTACCCCGGTACAACGCTTGCAGATATAATGAGACGCGCCGTATGGCAAGGCGCCTTCGTCGCAACATTTCCAAGTCGCTCCCCACCGCCTCGGCCACGACGGCAACCGACGCCGAGCCGCCGCAAGCAATAGATGCAACACAAGCGGGCCCGTTCCGCAACCCCGCCTTCGACAAGTCAACATCTACCGGAGACGACTTTTCGGCCTCCCTTCCAAAGCCGAGCTGGCCGTCCTCGCCGAAGCCCCAGCTCTTCGCGTTTCCATTAGAGTCGACGGCTATGGAATGCCCGAGGCCGCAGGCGACTTTTATTGCGCTGAACGGGACCTTGAACCGAACGGGAGTCAGGTGCCACACACTACTACAATTCATGCGACCCGTCGCCTGGCCCCACTCGTTCCAGCCGCAGCCGCTCACGAAGCCGTTGTTGTCCACGACAATTGTGTGGGCCGCGCCGCACGAGACGTCAATACATTCCCCGCCACCGGGCAATGAGGCGATTCCCGGCGTGCCCGCAACCCTACCATCGTCCTCGTCCTCCTCGACGGAGTCTCTCCCGAGCCGCCCGTGCTCCGTCCAGCCCCAGGTCCATAGAGCTCCGGCACCGTCTACGAGCGCCGAGTGGTGCGCTCCCGCCGACAAAGCGCCCCTTTCACATGGCTCGTAGTCCGCCGGGAAGACGATAGCCGTCGGGTGGGCCCGCGTGATGTCGTGGCCGTCGTCGTCGCCGAGTTGGCCCGCGTCGCCGGCGCCCCACGCAAAAACCGCGCCGCAGGAGGACCTTGCTAAACAATGATTTGAACCGCAGGCGACGCCCGTGATGGTTCGCGCTTGCGCAAATGGAGGCGCACCCGCAAAAGGGTCCAGGCGCCGGGGCCGCTCCCAGGAGCCGTTGCGCGGGGCGTCCCTACTAGGGTCGACGGCGTAGAGACTCTGGTCGTTCAAGATCAGCGCCACGGTCTCGCCGACGGCCGCGCTTTGTGCTCGGCAGCCGACCTTCCTTCTCCCACCCTCCGCCGGCGCCGCGACGGCATGATTCTCCTCGCTGATGACGACGACGCCCGCCGGGCCGCAGGCGACGCTCGCTATTGATCCTCTGAAGGACACCGCCGCCGGCGTCGCGCGGGCGCTCCGGCGCGGGCCGCTCTTTTTCAAAGCGGGAAGGTGCGGCACGAGGCCCCAGGCGGCGACCCAGCTTGTGGGTGCCGTCGCGCTCGTGGTCGTCGACACCGCGGACCGCACGGCCGCGAGGCCCGAGCCGCCGGGCCGCCGCACGCGCGTCGGGCTGTCGTCGCTGTCGAGAGCTCTACCGAACTTCCGGAGGAGGGCGCGCGCGTCGGCCTCGCCGCGGCGTTTGGCTGGCATCCTATCTGGTGCTTTGCTGCCCCGGCCTGCTGAGGTTCGTTTCTGAGGCTGCCTTTCGCAGATAGCGTGGGTGCTGTGCTTCGACAAAGTCCCCAGTGGCCGCTCGACCGCTTGTCAGCGCTTTCAGGCCGATTGCGCTGCGCAGACCTTCGCAACCGCTGCCCGAGGCGGCGCGAGCCGCTGCCCGAGGCGGCCGGCGGCCCGGCGCCCGCGTGGGCGAGCTGATGCCAGTTTCGTCTAGAGGGGTTAGAGCTGTCGCAGAACAGTGCGGCGCCGCCGAACGGCCCTGCTCCCGGCGGCGGGCCGGCGCATCTGGCCGGCGCGTCCATTTATGTACTAGTACAACAAAAACTCTAAAACAAAACGATTATGTTAGGCGGACGAAGTGAGTGAGTGAGTGTGAGCTAGTGGGTATTCCGCTTGAGCCCGAAGAACGCCAGGAGCCGGAACGCGACGGCAAAACCAGCTAATACAGCAAGATCGGCCCCCACGCTCGAACGGCGGATCCGCGCGTCAATTAACGCGCTCTCGCGCAGCACCGTACACCTCCCCGCGGCGCAGTCGTAGTGCGCGCCCTTGTATTCGATCTTGAGGAGCGCGCCGTACGCGTAGCGCGTGAAACTCAAATCTCCAAACCATTTCAACCAGACCGGCACGCCGCGCACGTAGAACCCGCCGCACATCATCGTCGCCAGCATAAAAACCGTTTGTAATGTAGTAGCGCGCTTCAGATTCATGATCCACGCGCCAATACATAATCCCGCGGAGTGGGCACATAACGAGTTTAGGAAGAGCGTGAGCAGATGCCAGCCGACCTCTGATGGCCTTAAACCAGCAGCAAAGTAGTAGATCAACGATAATAAAGGCGACATTAACACAATAGTGAGCGTGTCCACGGACGTCCTTGCTAAGAAGTAGGCGCTGATGGAGTATAATCCAGCCGCGCGCTCTTTGGTGACGACGACGCGATCCGCCGGAAACGTATACAACGCCAAGATCATGAGCTGGAAGGCCCAATAAACAGGACTCAAAAACAACAACCCCGAGATGTCCCGTACTGACGTTTCGGTCCGCGGCCGCTTCGACCCTTGGCCCGACCATAAAGTTGCAGATAATAACATGACGCTGAACATGTTCGCCAGGAGCATGGGGTCCACGAGATCCAGCCGGTGCGCGAGGAAGCAGCGCTTTAGTAGTATGATGAATTGCGACAGCCAGGGCAAAGCTGGCCCGGCCTCCTCTGATATACTGATGGTGCCAGTAGTAGCCGCCGCCTCGCGCGCGGTCGCCTGTTTCGCGTCGTCGCCACAAATGACTTCCATCAAATAATCGGCAATGGGCATGCCCTTCGGCGGCGGTTTCGGGGCGATCGCCGCGACCGCGTTTTGCGGGTCGCCGGCGTACGAGGCCTCGCCGTCCCGCAGCAATAGTAGCGAATCAAACCCCAGAAACATGGCGTCGGTAGGTTGGTGGAGCGTCGCGAGCACGGCGACGCCGCGCGTCGACAGGTCTTTGAGGATGCGAAAGATCTTCGCGGCCGCGTGGCTATCCAATCCGGAAGTGGGCTCGTCCAGCAAAACTAAACCAGGATCCAACAAAAGCTCGTGGCCGATGGAGACGCGCCGCCGCTGGCCGCCCGAGATCTCCCTTCTTATGTTCGCGCCTCCGATCGCTTGGTCGGCGCACTTGTCTAGATTTAGTTCGTGGAGCATTAGTGATGCTCGTGCGGCCGGGTCGGGCTCGCCTCTTAATGCTGCGGCAAATGTCAAAGTTTGGCGCACGGTCAGGTCTTTTAGTAGAGCATCCTCCTGTTCCACAAAGGCCACGCGCCGCTTATGCCGCGAGCGGTCCCAGGCCTCGCCGTCGTAGCGCACGGAGCCTCTTAGGACACGTAATTGCGACGGGAAGCGCGCCGACACGGTGCCGAGCAGCGTGCTTTTACCAGAGCCGGACGGGCCCAGCACCGCCGTCAGCGCGCCGGCGCTCGCGCCTCCCGTCAAGTTGCGGAGGACGGGCACGCGCTTGGGGCCGACGCCGACGGTCAGGTCCTGCCATTGCACGCTCAAGCCCGCTGTCTGTTCCTGCTTTTGCTCAGCTAGGGAGGCTGGCCGGCACATGATGCTGTCTCTGTGCTCGGTCTGACAGCGATTTCGAGCAGCGATTCGTCGCAGCACGATGAGTGCTATTACAGCGGTCCTAATTCTCGGCTGTCGGCTGCGCTGGACAGCAATGCAAGTGCTCTGCGCTGTTTTGAAGTGCGTGTTGAGCGCTAGCTTGACATACTAGTTTCGACGGCTCTTGTTTCAGTTCTCTTGAGGGGCAATAGAGAGCCGTCTGAGGACCCTTGTTGAGGCTGCTCTCTCAGAGTGGGAAAAATAGGCATTGTCTGCGTTGGCAAGTTTGAGCGTGCTGCAAACGCCGGCCAAGTGCAACGCACTAGCCGAACGCATACACAGAACACGTAAGCGTCACCGGCTTACTCTCGCGAAACCGATTTGGCACACTTGCAAAGCGAAAAAACGACGAGCAGCCATGCTCGGCCAACCCGCAGCGTGCATATTGCTCCTCACGACGGGCGCCACGGCGTTCGACTACCTCGCGTCGCTGACCGTGCAGGACGCGGCAACCGTGGCTAAGCCGGCGGCCAAAGACCCTGCGACCTACCTCGAGTCGCTTCCGACGCCGAAGGCCGCCACTATCAAAGAGGCCGTCGCCGCCGCGCCCGTGCTCGTTCCACGCACGGACCCGTTCTCGAACCCGAAGGCCGAGGCGCGCCAGGAGGCGTCGACGACGTGGGACGCGGCCCGGCGCAAGGCCCAGGACGACGGCCCGAAGGCGGATTACGCGGCGCGCGCCAGGGAGTGGGTGCTGAACGACGGTTTCCACGCGCCGGCCAAGGCGTCGCTCATGGCCGACGATTTTGTGTGGTTCGGTCCGATCGTGGGACCGCTCAACAAGCAGGACTTCCTCCGCACCGTCGACATGTTTAAAGTGTACGAGGGCTTCCCGGACCTCAAAATGCACCTCGCCGAGTTCACGCGGGACCCGGTCGAGGAGAATAGATACTGGAGCATTTTGCGCCTCGAGGGCACGAACACGGAGCCCCAGGCCTCGGGCACCGGTTTTTCGTACAAGCCGACCAACAACAAGCTGGACGTCGGGCCGCAGTGCATCTCGGTCACGTTCGACGCGGACGGGCGCGTGTCGCGGTACACGGGCGGGTACGTCGTGGACCGCACCCAGGGCAAAACGGGTATGCTCGGCGCAATGTTCGCAATCACCAAAACGGTGGGCGGCTTCGTCCCTTCGCTGCGCGTGGCCAAGATCCTCAATGCCATCGGCGCGCGGCTGAAGAATTTCCCCAAGGCCCGGAGCCACCGGGATGATCTCCCCGCGAAGTGGCGGTCGCTGGGGCGCCGGTTCGGAAAGCGCACAGCCGAGGCGTGGGATTAAGCATTAGTAGACACGGAGGTATGCGCTCTTTGCCACGCGATGTGTAACAATTGCTAGTGTCTTTGTTCGCTAGCTCAAAGCGTCGTCGCGAGCGTGTACCACTGCATGAGGCGCTGCAAATTAGCGCATCATCTATCATTACCGTGCCCACGACCTGCTGATCGCGGCTGAGCCATCGCTGCGATAGGTGCAGGGCTCGTTTGCAGGGGCCACTGTGAGAGCAAATATATATATATTTGATCAAACACCATCGCAGCGTGCCCCATCTGTGCGAACGAAAATCATCTGCGGGAGCATTGATCAAAAGAATGAGTGCGCTGCAAGCGGCGGTGTGCCCAGACGGTCTGGAGGCCATCGTCGGCGCCGACGACGCTAAATGGCTCACAAATGAAGCCCGCAAAGCGAAGGAGCGCGTGGAGCGCTACGACGGCGCCGACGGCGCCGCGGCGCTCTTTGATGAGGAGGACGCGAGCGACGGCGGGTGCGAGGGCGGTGACGGCTGGATGGAATGGCTCGACCTCTTCTTCGTGGCCTCCGCGGTGCAGTGGCCGCCGGCGCCGTATTTAAAGTACCATAGCTCGATCGGCGCGATTGGCCACGGCGACGTCGTCTGGGCCGCGGGCGAGGAGCTGGCGCGGCGGATCCTCGCGCACGAGGCGCCGTTCGAGGCCGTAGGCATGGGCACGCGCGTGCTCGAGATGGGCGCGGGCTGCGGCCTGCCGTCGCTCGCGGCGGCGCACGGCGGCGCCGACGTCGTCGCGACGGACGCGCCCGTCGCCGGCGGCATCGTCGCGCTCGCGGCGACGGCGCGCAGGATGGGGCCGACCTTCGACGGGCGGCTCCGCGTCCGGCGGCTCGACTGGGGCGACGCCGCGCGGGAGGGTCCGTTCGACGTCGTATTAATGGCCGACATCATCTACGCGCCGTCCGCGCATGAGAAGCTACTGGACACGCTCCGGGGCGTCTTCGAGGCCAACCCCAAGGCCGTCGCCGTCGTCGCGTTCTGTTTGCATGGGAACGCGCCGGACGACAAGGTCATGGCGTTCTTCGACCGCGCGCGCGAACGCGGCCTGACAGCGACGGAGGTCGACGTCGTCCAGCGCGGCGCCTCCGAGTCGATGCGAGGCGTCATCATGGCTACGGACCCGAAGCGGGCGCGCGTGCATACGTGGGTGTTGAGGCTAAGTTAACACTACTTATCCAGCTCCCAGAACCCACACATCCCGCACAAGGGATGCGTCGGTTTTTCGAGAGGCTTCACCTTCCGCAGCTTGATGCGGTTCTTCGACCGGTGCGGGTCGCGCTTGCCGACCAAACGCGAAAAGGGCGTCGCGTCTAAGACATCCTCGACGGAGTTGTCGTCGTCGTCGACGACGATGATCTTGGGCTTCCTCTTCTTCTTCTTTCGTTTGGCGATTGGTATTTGCCCTTTTGGTAATGTGCCGAGCGCCCAGTCCCGCAGCGCCGTGAACGCGACGTCCCGGCGCGACGCGAAGCCGTGGTCCGCGCCGGACACTATCGTTAATGAACTGCCTCTGCTTTTTTTTCGGGCCAGAGCTTTCGCGTGCAGGAACTCCGAGATTTGCAGCGCGACGTTGCCGTCCCTCGAACCGTGTAAGAACAGGCACGGGCAACTTGATCGATCGATGCACGGCGGCGTCGACAGGTTCCGCAAGTCGTACGCGTCGCCGCCGAAGGCATGGCCCGCGATCGTCGCCGTGCCGCCGATTCTATGTCCGAGCCCCTTGCGTTGCAACCTATCCAAGCACGCCCAGCCCACAGCCCCGCCAAACCCATGGCCGACGATCAGCACGTACGCGCGCGGGTACTGCTCCATCAACCAAGCACACGCGATGAACGCGTCGTCGACCGCCGTCTCCAGACTACCTTGCCTTGCCAATTTCATCTTTTTCTTCCGCACGGCCGACCAGTCCAGGATCAAGGATGAAACATCACCAGACACAAACTCCTCGACAAATTTACCGTGGTGGTTCGTCTGCCACTTCAATTGACTCCCGGTGTCTTCGTACGACCACGTATGACAACGGCCCGTCGCAAGTTCATGTGCTAATCGTAAAAAGAGGGCCCCTCTGCCTCTTTGAGTGTGGCATTTCTCTAAAGCTTGGGGGTACCTTGCTACTCCCGGTCCGAGGCCGCCGTCCGAGCTCGGGAGCAGCAGTGCCACTGCTTTTGGTGAGGAGTCGCGGGGCCAGAAATGCAAACCTCGCGTGCTCCCGAGCTCGCGCCAGGCGCACCTGAGCAGAGACGGGTCCTCGGCGGGCGCCGGCGCCGGCGCGCCCGCACATGCAAGAGTACCATCATAATCCGGCGCGGGCGCCTCGTCGTCAAAAAAGGCCTCGACGGGGCTTCTAGCTTCCTCGTCTCCTCTAGAAGGCGACGCGAGGCCTTCGGGCTCGTCGCGCTCGCGCGAGTCGAGGAGCCGCTGCGCATCCACTCTAAGCTCCCTCACGTCCTTGACGCGCGGGTCGTCGCTCGTCGGGACGGAGACGTGGGTCCGCACGCTTGAAGGCGTCCGGTACGCCATGCGCTCGCGTCGACGGCGTCACGGCGCCCTCACCGAGGCTGGAGGCTCCTACTCCTTCTCCGGGTCAGCGTTTGCCCAAGGGCAGCCACCGGCGGACGTGGGCAGGAATTTGGACGGCGTAAAACGCAGCCTTGTCGGAAGAGGTGTCCAATATGGTCTCAGCTCCAACGCCGAGCTGTTGCTAGTGTCTTACTGCCGCTAGCATGCGCACGGCGAAGAAAAGTCTAACAGCGGGTCATCATCATAGAACCCCTCTTAATGCACGCGCGATGGCTGCCCAATCGACCCCCCACGGGTACAAGTCCGAAATTCCCCCACTTGGCATCAGCCTGCGAGGCTGCCCCGCAGCGCATATATAGCAATGCGGCGCATCACACTCCTCCTCGCCGCCGCGGCCGTATCAGCAGAGTACTTTGATGTGGAGGAGGACGCCTTCTGGGAGAACGACGGCCCGCAGGAGCCGCGCAAGACGGTCAAGCCCAAGACGACGGCGCCGCGCATCGCGAAGCGCGACCGGGCGCAATTATCATTGAACCAGATGGTGACGTTTGCGTCCCAGGGCTGGATCCGGTGTGTCAAGTGCATTCCTGAATTACGCGATCCGGGCGTCGCTGCGGCGTTGGACCGCGGCTACGAAGCGACATTGCGGCAGTACGCGAGGTATGCTCCCTCGTTCATGTTAGATCGGTTCGACGTCGACGTCCACGAACACAACGAGGAGTGCGGTCCCGTGGTTATGGAGCTGCTCGATCAGGGTCGAAGGGGCGTCGAGGAGTACCTGGATCGGCTACGGTGTTCCGTGCGCATAGGACGGCACTATTCGAACGTGTCCTTGCCTTATTTTCAGGGCTTGAACGTGCATCGCGTCGAAAGTGTTGTTGAGTCTGTCGCGACGACGAAAGCACTAGGCTTGGCCGCTGCCAGTCTGTTACAAGCCGCCAAGGTTCGGTTGTACCAGACGGCCATGTTCGTGAAGGATCCGGCCCATGGCGCTGGCTTAAATAATGCGACAGGATGGCACCGCGACTTGCAGTTGGTACCTTTGGATACGCGAGGTAGAGGTTATGTGACCTTCTGGTGCCCCTACGAGCGCCCATTAGGCGAAGGGGATTCCTTCCTGCACTTCGCCGTCGGTTCCCAACGAGACATTGGGTTTGAGTACTGGTACGGCAACCCGGAAAAATTAGGACCGCTCATAGCAGCTAGATACGCCATTACGAGAGTCGCGTCATTGGATGTGGGCGACTGCACGGCCCACGACGGCTGGACGTTCCACACGGCGCCGCCGCAGGATCCGTCGCGGGGCGCGCGCAAGGCCGTGGCTTTCTGTGTGGAAATCAAAATATTACGGCGCGTTCGCCATCGACGCGATGCCTGCTCGATGGCGTGGCGGCGCCGGTTCCTCACCGCTCGACGGAGCCAGCACGGCAGCGTGTGCACCCGACACACTGGTTGATTTCCACACAGGTGGCGTTTTCGTTCGTGACGACGGACGCGATACCTCTCCCGGACTTGGACGCGGAGAATATACGTGTGGACCGGCCGGATAGGGTCTTCGTGAGGGAGGACGAGATCGGGTGGCGCGACTTCTATGACGACTTGGAGCCCTTCGAGCCCGTCGACCATGAATTACTACCCATGGTCTTCGAAGATACGCGGGCGACGAATTTGCCCGCGCCCGGCGGCAAGCAGTCTCTGCTGAATGCTGCTAGGGCGGCGGGGGCGAACATCTAAGCTTTCGTTTTACAGAACTTATACAAAACCAGGCAGGCGCAGCTAGCGCCTGTAAGACACTAGCAAGCGGCAAGCCCTCTGCCAGGGTCTGCCTTTGCCGAAATCGGCGTGTTCACACAGCCAGCATCGTGCCTGAGTGTTTTTTCATCGCTGCGACCACTGCGGCCCGCGCACGCGCAAGGCCGTCGAGCACACAACAAACACCATAAACACCATGGCATCCAGCCCACCCATGGACCGGGCACTGATTAACCCATTGCACGACGGCGCCGCCGCGGACGACTCGGCGACCGAAATTACCGCCAAGAGCGCACAACGAGTCCTGCGCAACTTCCACGTGCTGGCGGCTGCTTTTAGCCTGAATCACGGCTGTGTGACCGCGCTTGTGGCGCTCGCCGCTTCCGAGCTCGGCCCATCCCTGGGAAACACGACATTGTTCGTACTCTACGCATGCTACACACTCAGCGCCGCGTTCCTGAGCAATGGCCTCGTCGCGCGGCTCGGCGCGAAACGAACACTGGTCCTCAGCCTGGGCCTCTATTGTGTGTACGTCGCCTCGTATGCCGTGGCCTTCTTTACGCCGATAGACAACGTCGTTATCGTCGGGGCAGCGGTCGGCGGGGTCGCGGCCGGCTGCCTCTGGCCTGGCGCCTGTGCGGAAATCAACCAGTGACTCGGGTGCACTGCCGTGCTGGCCGAGTGGAGCGGTGCGAGACCTACACCGCCACGCCATCGAGCCAGTATCGCGTCGATGAAGGTGCCGTGAAATTTTGATTTCTGCGCAGGCCAGCGCAGGGCGTCTTCTTCGCACGATCAGCTGAAGCATACGCCGACGCCGCGAGTATCTCGCAAAAGGCCGCGACGGCGCTGCTGGGCGCGCACTTCTCGGCGGCCTACCTCGTCGGAGAGGTGGGGATGAAGCTTCTTGCTAGTGCTTTTGAGCCGGGCGGGCCCCTGTTCGTGGCGTACTCGTGCATCGCCGTCGGCGCGGCCCTGACCGTGGCTCGTTTCGTAGACGATGTCAGCGGCGACACAACACCGCCACCGCCCTTCGCCGAGTCGGCGACGGCGGCTCTACGGCTGTTCCGCCGGTCGGCGCTGTGCCGTTTATTGGTGCCGACGAACCTCTGCTTCGGCCTCGCCGCTGCGTACTTAAATGGTTCGTTTCTGAGCGCCGTGGTCGCTGCGGGCATGGGTGAGTGGCTGTGCACTAATCAATCAGTGAGTCGGGTGCACGATGCGGCCGTGCTGGCTCCGTCGAGCGGTGAGGAACGGTATCGCCACGCCATCGAGCAGGCGCCGCGTCGATAGCATGGAGTCGACGCGAAAGAAGGCGCCGTGAAATTTTGATTTATGCACAGGCGAGCGGGCGGTAGGAGCTGTCTCCGCGGTCGTTGTTGCGTCCGCGGCGCTGCTAGCGTTGCCACTCGGCCGCCTCGGCCGCGCGCTCGGGACGCAGCGACCCGTGGTCGCGCTCGGAGGGGCCTGCTTTGGGCTCTTCGGCGTGGCGACGCTCATCTTTAGTAAGGAGACGCTAGGATGTTGGCTGGCGAGTGTGGGGTTGGCCGTCGTCTTCGGCGCGGGCAGGGCGACCTGGGAAGGCAATTTCAAGAGCAGCGTGGCCGACGACTTTCACGACGCCGCGACAGCGGCGTTCGCCAACGTGACGGTGCAGTCCGGCCTCGCGTCGACCCTGGGCTTCCTGCTCAACCGGAGTCTAACGCCGCGGGCCGTGGCGACAGTTGTCGTGGCCTGCTCAGTGGCTGCGGGAAGCTCGCAGTTCGTCGCCGCGCGGATCCGCAGCGAGCCGCGGACGACCTACGCCGCGACCGATGTTGTATAACTAGTAGTAGAAGTACAAGAGAAAACGGAGCCTTATGCTTCACGTTCAGGGGAAGGAGGAGCTCAGGCCGCGTCCTCCGCGTGCGCCTTGAGGAGCTCGAGGAGGAAGAGCCGCTTGTCGAGCACGCGGCCGTCCGGCAGCAAGATGACGAAGTCGACGCCCGCCCAGATCGTGTAGGTCCAGTTGCCCTTGCAGTGGACGGTCGGGTCAAAGACCTCCAGGAGCGAAGAAGGCGACTTCGTGACGTCGCGGATGTCCATCCCGCGGAAGATCAGGGCCGCGCCGGCCGCGAGCGCGCGCAGCGTCTTGGACTCGAAGACCCAGGCGGGCATGGCGTCCCATCTGGACACGTTGAGCTTAGGCATGACCGTCGCGAAGTCGTCGACGAGGAACCACTCCGTGAGCTTCGAAGAGTTCGGCTTGTGGAAGCGGATCCAGAAGTAAGGCACCGACACCGCGAGCGGCGGGAACCCGAGCTGCGAAGACAGGAGCGCCGAGCCGCGCCGCGCGCACGTCGGGGGCGAGGAGAAGTCGATCTGCTTGTAGTCGACGCCCGCCGAAAAGAGCGACGACACCGCATCAGAAGAGCCGCCCGCCGCCGAAGACGGCACGAGCGCCCGCGAGCGCTTCGCGCGGCGCGGCGCGACGACGAGGGTGCCGGGTGCGACGCCGGCCGTGGTGAGCGCGAGCGCCGAGCCCGAGGCGGCGACGCAGGCGACGCTGGACCAGAGCAAGCACTTGCAGTCGAAGAACAAGCCGTTCGACCGCTTGAGGAGGTTCAAGATCACAGCAGTCGACTCGAAGTACAAGCCGCGCGGAAACACGGCGCGGACCCACGACGGCAGCTTGCGCAGGTCCTCGACTCGTATCTCCAAAGGAACCCAGAGCAGCGGCAATTTCATCTTCATCGCGTCCAGCATCGTCTTTCTGCCGACCCATAAGATCCTTGCGAGGGCGTAGCGGCCGAAGACGCACCGGAAGATGCTGATACCCTTCTCGAAGCAGACCTTCCCGTAGATGAGAGCCATCTGCATCGCGAACATGAGGATCTTGTAGATGTAAAATCTAATGCCATTGCTACTCTTCGACCGGTTCTTCTCGTCCAGCTTCTCCAAATCGTCAATCATAGAGCCCCCGCCGACCGTGCACGTCCCCTTGATGACCGCAAATAAATTGAAGCGTAGTAACAGGGCGCCGAGGCAGCTCGAAGGCGTCTTCCCCGGAGGTAGATCGTTCAGGGCCTCCCGAGCCTCTGGAGTCTCGGGCTCCGCCTCGGCTTTGCGCACCGCCGCCGTGAGGGGGTCGTCGTCGTCATCATCATCATCGTCGCCGGCGCGCCGCAGTGGAGGCATGGGCGCGTCCGAGCCGCCGAAGGCCGCCGATTCAGCCGCACCGCGCGTCAGACCGGCACCATCTAAAGAAGAGAGGGGCGCGTCGCGCTGAGAAGACGCCGAGGCGTCCGAAGCAGCAAGCGCGCGGAGCGCGCGCGACGGCAGCGAGCGCAACGTGTCGTCAGAGGCGCCCGCCGTCGGATCATCTAAAGCGTCGAGCGCGCGGGCACCATCGAGTAGATCGGCGCGGGGCTTCTCGGGCGGCACGTCGCCGCCCGCAGCACCGCCAAACGCCGAAGCCGCGACGACGCGCCGCGCCGCGAGCGGCGCGGCGCGCATCGTCGCGTCCTCAACTAAAGCGGCGGCCGGCGCCGCGCCGCCGCCGACGGGCAGCGCGCCGCGCGCGTCGCCGCAGATCGCCGCTGCCGACGCGGCGACGGCGTTCACGTCGCCGAGCGGCGCGCGCCGCGGGGACGGCGCCTTCGCCTCGGCGGCGAGCTGCGCCGCGCGCTCCTTGCGCAGCTCGGCCTCGAGCTTCTCCTTGGCCTGCGCGACCAAACAGTCGGCGTGAACGCGTCGCGTCGATGGCGTGAAGGTCGACGCGACACTACCGTTCCAGGCTGAAGGTCTCGGACTCGGGAAGCACGCCATCATCACGTGCTGGCGCGTCGTCTCCGCGGCGACCGTCAGACACCGACTCAGCGTGTCCATGAGGCCCCGTAGCTTCATCTCCCGCGACATGCCGTCCGTCCAGGCGATCTCGATGAACTCCGTCCCGAACAGGGCCCACTCCTCCTTCGACATCTTCTCCAACAAGACCTCGAAGATGGCCTCGCACCTAGCGTCGCCCCAGCCCCAGTAATCGCCCCTCACGCCGCTGGGGTTGCCAAAGGGCACCTGGCCGTCGTGCTCGTTCTTGTAGTCATCTGGATGATAGAAGTCCGTCGGCGTGCCTGCGGGGACGTCGACCAGTGGACGAGGGCCACGCAGTCGAGCACGTCGTGTCGATGGCGTAGAGGTACTTCGGCGGTCGCATCGAGTCGAAGGCGCTTCGCGGACACTGTGCGAGTACTGTCGCGCTGCGAGGACCGCACTTCGTCGCGCGCCTTGGCGTCCGCGACCATAGCATCTTGCCGCTCCCGGCGGAGCTGGTCCCAGAACGCCCGGCCTCCGCCGCCGGTGCGCTCGAGGAAGTCGTCCCTGCCCATATTCAATTCGAACGACGCCGGGTCCACGAGCGCCTCGCGCCACTTGGCCTCCCGCGCCGCGTCGTCGTCGTCCGGGAACTCGAGGTCGAGCTCGCCGTCCTCCCGTAACTTGGCGCGCTTCGCTTCCTTGGCGTCGGTCTCGTCCGGCTGTGCGGCGCGCGCGAGCCGGTCCCGGAGGTACATTTGCACGGCCGTGCGGTTCGTGCCGCGGCCGCCGTCGCCCTTACAAATGACGGCCAGGTCTTCTTGTGAGAGGCCCGTGAGCGGCACGTCGTCGACGTTCGACGCGTCCATGCGCGTGAAGAAGTCCGCGTGACCGCGGGGCAGCAGCTCCGTCGGCCCGCCGAACTCCGCCTCAATCGCCTCGCGCTGCTGCTCGATGCTTCGTTCGACTTTTGTTCTACTCGCCGCAAGCAGCAGGCCCAACGGCCGTTGATTGCCGTTGCGCTTCTTGGGCGGCATGCTGCCGGGGTCGACGAACGCGTGCGTGCGTGGCCGCTGAAGGTGTTTTCGTGGGCCGTGGCGGCCTCGAGGCGCCTCGGACTCAATTCGGCGTAAAGTAACGCAGCGTCGGCACGCAGCGGCACCAGTGATCCGAGCTTGCAACGCGTGGCAGCGTGTGGACGCTCGTCGTCGACCGCTGCGCGAGTTTGAGCACTGGTGCTCTGGGACCTGTTTTGCAGCTATCAGCCAGCAAAGGCCCTTATAGATCGTTGCGACTTGAGAGCGGCGATACCGGGGACGCGTGCAACCGTTACGCTGCTTCACCGGCAGCGATAAAGGCAGATATGAGCTCGCACGCAGCGTTCCACCAAAGATGGTTCAGCTGAGCTAGTGGTGTCACACACTAGGACTTTTTAGGGGGTTGGGGACGACCACGAGCCAGGCTCGCGAGCGGTCGTTTTACAGGGGCAACATCACAAAACAAACACGACCGCGGCCTGACCATCATGGTCAAGCCGCGGAGGTGATGTTATCGACCCGCGGGCGCAGCCCGCGCGTCGACGAGTTGCCTCCATCGTCCGCGCCCGAAACAAGCCCACGACATCGTGGCTCGTTCGTGGCCTCGTTGCCTATCGTGGCCCCAGCCCGCGGCTCCGAGAACGCCGCCGAGGCTGCTGGAGCCCATGGGCCAGCAGCACATCCAGCACGTCGCCGAGGCGAGTAGCGCCCTCACACGCGGCGCCATGGCGTCGAGGCGCCGTTGCGGCATTGTGCACGCCACGCGCGGGCTGCCCCGCCGGCAAAGCAAGGTTAAAGCCGCAAATACGCAGAAAAAGACCCGTTTTGCAATTGCAATTATTCGAAGTGTGCCCAAGGCGCCTTCGCACAGGCCCAGAGGACTCCCGGGCCTTGCCTTCGAAGGATAAGTCCCCGCCTCTCTTTAGCATCTTTAGGCAGCATTTGCCGCGAGATGGAAGGCGCTGCCTGATTCAGATTGCGCGCTTTGGACGCCCGGGCAGCGAGCTGCCCGGCTTGCGGTCTGCAACGTCTCGTGTGTGACACACGGGCGGCAGACCGGCAGCCTTTTGGGGCAGCACCAAGCGCCACAGGTAGGAAGCCAAAGCCATGGAGAAGGCGGCCGCGAGCGCGCCGCCGGCCGAGGACGACAAATTGATCGAGATCCAGCACGCCGAGCCCGTCGAGGCGACCTGGAGCCTGCGGCGGCCGCGCACGCGCCGCAATCTTTTTGCCGCTGTCGGCGCCGCGGCGATCGCGGGCCTCATCGTCGGCGTGGTGCTCGGGACGATGGGCGCGAGGGCGGGCGGCGGCGACGACGACGGCCGCGACGACGGCGGCACGCTCGCGCCCACGTCCTGGCCCGATCGTGACCCTGGAAATAAGGTGACCTACGAGCCCGAGCCCTGCCGCGTGGTCGGCCGGATTTTTGATCTGTGCTGCGCCGGCGAGCCCGTGCACGAGGGCATCCCGTTCCAGTCGGGCGGCTCGACGCTCTACAACGGCACCGTGTGCCGGCGCACGCTGTCGCCGACGCTCCAACCGACCGACGCCCCCACGACGCCGAGGCCTACTCTCGAGGAGACGTGGGCGCCCTCGATATCACCGGTGCCCACCTCGGTGCCTCTACCAGAACCCACGGCGAGGCCCACGCCGCAGCCGACGCCGCGGCCGTCGGCGACGCCGACGCCCCAGCCGACGCCGCAGCCCTCGACGCCCGCGCCGTCGGTCGAGCCCGGCCACCCGACGGCCGCGCCCGTCCCGAAACCGACCGCCGTGCCGGCGCCCGCGCCCACGCCGCGGCCGTCGACGCCCGAGCCCACGCCGGCGCCCACGCCCGGGCCCTCGCCGGACCCGTCACCGAAGCCGACGCCGAGGCCCACGCCGAGCCCGACGCCCGAGGCCCCGGACTACGTCACGATCCCCGACGGCGTCATCCTCGGCGGCGTCGAGGTGGCGGTCTCCGACCCCGGGGAGCTCAAGCTCATCATGACCAAGGCCGCCGACGGCTTCGACAAGCCCTGCGCGCGGTCCTACGACGGACGGGCCTGGGAGGCGACGGCCGCGGGGCCCTGCGAGGTCACGTGCTGCCTCTCGGGCGTCAGCACGATGGCCGCGTGCCAGAACGCGCAGGTCGTCGATAACGCGGCGAAGTGCTGGGTGACGAGTGGGATGACGGGCCAGGACGGCGTCCACTACTACGACTCCATCGCGGTCGCGGCCGTGTCGAACAAGAAGAAGGCCGCGCGGTTCCTGACGCAGGCGACGTTCGGGCCGCGATACGACGAGATCGCGGCGCTGGAAGGCAACGACTTCGCGGGGTGGATCGCGGCGCAGATGGCCCTCTCTCCATCATTGCATCGGGCCCACTATAGAAGAAGATCGCACCCGCGGCTGACGTACGCCGACGCGCTCGTCGAGAGCTCGACCTGGGGCCTGACGAGCGGCGGCGCCGCGGGCCCCTGCGACGCTGGGAGCAGGTGGCGCAAGTTCGCCTTCACGACGGAAGACATCGGCAAGACCTTGGACTATGCTGGAAACACTTTGACCGTCGACGGCGTCGCGCGCACAACCAACGCCACGAACGTCATCCATCATTCCGTACTTCCCATCAAAATTTGTACGGTGGCCGAGACCTTGGGAGGCGAGGTCACGTTAGGCAACGCCTGCGAGTCGCCGATCTACAAAGCGAGTAACGGCAAGAACGAGGGCCCGTCCATCACGACGAACTACGGGGAAAGCACGCACTCGATGCTCAACCCCCCGATCGATCACGCTCCTGACGTGATCGGGAGCGTCACTAGTTTGACATCAATAGAGAACGTCGCGGATGCGGGCATCCTCGGTGCGATGGAGGACTGCTCGTCGCCGTCGTATGACGACTTCGGCCTGACCCAGATCTACCTCGATGTGAATGGAGAGTACTACGCCTACGACCGTCGATTAGTTTCCCAGGAGAACTCGCTCGAACAACCCGCGACGACGGGCACTTCTAGTACAAAATGCCCCGCCGTGCCGCGCACGTTTTTAAATGAAGATTCGTGCGTGCGCGCGCCCGGCTGCGGCATCGCGACTTATTCTTCGAAGGAGGTCAAGCTGGGCGCGGATTTAAGGGAGGCCATGTATCCGACGAACTACGTTTATCTTGTTGAGAACCTGCCCGTCGCCGAGGACCCGTGCGCCGTCAACGAGAAGTCGCGCTGGGTCCAGGATTCTTGTGATGGTGACACTCCCGACGCCGACGCGACGCTCGAGGCGGCGATCAACACCGACAAACTCGTGCAGGACGTTAAACTTCGCACGGATTCTGAGTGCGTAGATGGGGAGGGGAGTGATGCTATAGCTAATGAGTGCTCGTATTATACCGATTACCCAAACGAGTGTGGTTACTGGGACTCCTCGGACTGGACGGCGAGCCTACAGTGTTGCGCGTGCGGTGGAGGTAATACCTGCGCCGCGGTGACGGCGGGCAAATACAAGATCGGCTCGGACTGCTTCCGCCACGGCCACCCGAACGAGCACAACATCTACGAGTTCTCCCAGTGGGTCTGGGACGACATGGGGATGGCGGCGGCCGTCGACTGGGAAGAGCACTACACAATGGCCGACGGGAGCGCCAACGCATTGACCCTCTCAACAGGAACCACGGCGACGTTCACGTGGACAGGGGGGCACAACGTCTACGAGTTTGATGACGAGGCCGCCTACGACTCGTGCGACTTCGACAGCGCCACGGAGCTCGCGGATACGGAGGCGAAGACCCTGGACGTGACTGAAGCGTCGGCGACGACAAAATATTATGGGTGTCAGGTGGGCAGCCACTGCGACGTCGGCCAGAAGGTCGCGATCACCTGGGTAGATGAGTCCTACATCTCGCAGCACGCGACCGGCGACTGGGTCTTCGACTACGGCACGACCGGGAACGACCAGATGTACTGGGAGGCGAACCGCAATAAGTTGACGTACGTGGGCACTTCCGATGAAATCGTGCCGTTCAACTCCCTGCCGCTCGGGCTACTGAGCGAGGCGCTGGCGGACGCGCTCGACGTGGGACAATGTGAGGGCTGCGATAGCGACGAAGCCTGCGAGGACGGGGACTACTGCCTTGATGATGACGACTGCGACGGCGGGTCGTGCGACGTGACCTCTGCAAAGGTCTGCGTCTGCGTCGGCGGGGACGACGCCGGGGACAGCTGCGACGACGACGACGACTGCGGCGACGACGGGTCGTGCGACTGCGACAACGTGTATGTCGCCTCGTCGGCGGCCGACGGCTTCGAGTCGTGCGGCAGCCCCGGCGAGGTCGCGAGTGACCCGTCGCTGGGCCACTACTACCCTAAAAGGGTACAAGAATACGACAAGGAGGACTCTGGTGATGGGAGAAACTCGCTGGATGCTCCCACACATATGGAACATCAAGTAGGGAAGAATCGGGGCCGGACGAACGTCTGGTACACGTTGATGTTGAATGCCCCGGACCAACTACGGCAGCGCGTCGCCTGGGCCCTCGCGACGGTTTTTATTGTCAGCGACCAGGGCATCACGAATTACATGTATACGGAACCGTGGACGGCCTTTTACGACATTTTTGTCAGGCACGCGTTCGGCAATTTGAGAGATGTGCTCCGGGAGATCTCCTACCACGCGCACATGGCGCAGTATTTAACCTTTGCGGACGGTGCGGGAAAGACCAACTCCAAGTTCGACGGCGAGAAGTACCCCGACGAGAACTACGCCCGGGAGATCATGCAGTTGTTTTCGATTGGACTATACGAATTGGACGGCGACGGCACGCCGCTGCAAACGGAAACATACACGAACGAGGACATCGTGTCCTTCGCGCGGGCCTGGACGGGGTTTAAAGTGCGGCCGAACCGCGAGAATCTGGAGCGGGGCAAGTACTCGGGGTATAATTACGTGGACCCGATGGTCATCGATGCTGATGATAGGGACGTCTTCCCGAAGGCGAAGCTGGGGAAAGCGCTCTCTTTGTCAGAAAGGCTTAGGCGAGGGTACCTCGCCGATAGGGAGGTGCTGTGTCGGGACGTGCCCGCGCAGGCCTTTCTGCTGAAGAATCAGGGCAAGTACGTCTTTCAGGGCAAGTCCAAATCTTTTAATGAGAAGGATCGGCCTACTTGGCCGGACGCGGCGCAGTTCGCGGCGACGGGTGCCTTGTATGATGTGTTGTGCGCCGTCGATGGTAATGGATTGTGCACGTTCCCGTCGACGGTCACGCTCGACGAAGATATCAGTGTAGAAAATCTGGAAGTGCACACTTTGAGAATTGTCGAGGTCGCGGACACCCAACAAACATTTTATTACAAGTGGGTGCCGAACGCCTGTGCTGATTTGGCGGTTGCGGCCGACCCGACGATTCTACGAGCCACGAAGTCCGGCAAGAGGGACAAGGACTCGCAGTGCGGCGATCCATTAACTGCGAACGGCATCATCGCGTGCTGCGACGACGAGAGCGACGACGGCAAGCCCGTGACGCGCGTCTGGGCCTACCCCGGCGAGCGCACGACGAAAATCAACGCGCAGCAGCGGTGCGAAAGTTTAGGGATGACCTTGTGTGCTGCGTGGACGACGCGGCAGGACACGGACTTTTATCCGGGGTCGGTCTGTTTCGATGACTTGACGACGCCGTGCTCTGACGACGACGATTGCGCCGGAGCCTGTTCGGGCGCCGACTTTAGCGAGGAACTGGCTTGGAGGTTGGGCGACTGCGCTTTTCAAGTGCAAATTGATTCCGAAGGTCTCATTAATGTCATTCATAGCGTGGAGAACGATTATGATGCGGACGAAAATCCGGGGACGCTGCAGCCGGCCGACGAGTGGGAATTACGATTAGACTCGGGCAATACGTACCGAGGCTTCTTCGCCCCCTATATACCGGTCTGCTCCGACGACCTGACGACGCCGTGCTCCTCTAACAACGATTGCACGCCCGCCACGTGCGTGGACGACCACTATCCTCAAGTTTCTGATGGATCTTGTGCTGCTGAAACAGCTTGTGTTGAGCATGGCCAGACCTGCGTCTGCAACGTCACGTCCGTGGAGGAGACGGCGGTCTTCTCGTCAAAACCCACGCGCCAGGACGTCCTGGACCAATGCTACCACAAGGCGGCGGTCACACCGAGCGACGCCGACCCGGGCGACGGCGTGTTAGTATATGAAGATGACCCGTACGACACGGACACGATTTTTGGCGTCACCGACGAAACGGGCCATGTCATCCACCTGCGCAACGCGAAGCACGCGATCAAACTTGGAAGTTACGAGATGCGCAATCCCCCCTCGCACCTCAAGTTAAATGAGCCGACGGCGCGGGACGCGGCCTACGAGACGGAAGCGCTCATCGACCACCTGTTCACGCACGCCAACGCCGCGGCGTTCTTCTGTCGACGGCTCCTGCAGCGCCTGACGACGTCCAATCCGTCACCTACTTATCTAGGAGCGGTGACAACGGCGTTCAAGGAAGGCAAATATGACGGATGCGTCCAGGGGAATGACGGGTGCTCGCACAAGTACGGCGACATTGGGGCTGCTACTGCGACGGCGTTGTTACATCCGGAAGCGAGATCTACGACCCTAGACGCGGACTGGACGCACGGGCAACTGAGGGAGCCTCTATTAATGATCTGCCACTTCCTGCGAGCTCTAGAGTATCAACCGCGGGACGGCCGACAGTTAGAATTACATGATTTAGCCCCGAAGATCGGCGAGGAGCCCCACTCGGCGCCTAGTGTTTTCGGCTACTTTCAACCGGAACACCAGCCGGCCGGGGCGGTTAGGAGTGCGGGTTTGGTGTCGCCGGAAGCGGAGTTGTTAACAGCTCCATTCATTCTGGGCCTGGCCAATGGTTTGGCGGAACTTGTGGATTACGGCCTCGGGAACTGCAATTTTGGGTTCGGCGCCGACGAGCTCAAGAGCTATGGATTAAGTTTGAGTGCGCTGGGCCGGACGTGCAACAACGATAAGTATAAGGACACGCCCAGCGACGGGTGGCTGGCCTACACGCCTACCGCAACGACTGCTTCAGGTATTGTGGAAGACCTCGATCTACTACTAACGAGCGGCCGGCTGTCTTCCCACTCAAAGGCGATCATCGAAGGCGCCTACGACGGCACCGACGACGGGCTGAAGAACGTCCTGAAGCTCTTCACGAACGCCCCGGAGTTTCACGCCACAAACGCCCACTGTCGCGAGGGCTGTGAACTGTTAAGACCCATTAAAAATCCGGGGGAATGCGCCGGTGATGGTTGTCGACAATATCGGGCGGTCATCGTCGTGTTTTTACAAGGTGGCGCCGATAGTTGGAACTTCTTGGTGCCCTATGAGGACGAGTGCAGCGGTGGGGGCGGCTACAAACACTACAGTAATTACCGAGGCATCGCGGCCCTGAACAAGTCCCTCGACGAGTTACTGCCGATCGACGTCGAAGGCCAAGCTTGTGCGCGTTATGGATTGCACCACAAGATGCCCTTCCTCAAGCAGATGTACGAAGAAAAACAATTGTCCTTTTTCGCGAATGTCGGCAATCTCGTGGAACCGACGACGCAGCAGACGTTCCTGGACAAGGAGGTGGAGTTGCCTACTTCTATATTTGCACACAATTATGCCCAAAGAGCTGCCCAGTCCCAGGACCCGAACAACGACGGGGCTTCTGGTATTTTAGGAAGGGCCTTTACTTCCCTACAAGATAGGTATCGGTGCTGCCAATTCTGTGACGACAATACGAAGGATGACGTCTGGGGCGACACATGTGTTGAAGGTGGATCTTGCACCACCGGCAGTTGTAAGCCGGTGCCCTTCGCCGCGCGGGCTTATTCAGCATCCGGGACACAAAAAATCTTCGAGGATTCACCATTACCGGAGTATGTGGTGGACGCGACCGACGGCTTCGTGCTATATAATGATAGAGATACGCTCGGCGACGCCGTGAAAGATTTAACAAAGGTCGAGTCCGAAAGTATCTACGCCGAGACCTACGCGGAACTCTTTAACCTCGCGCTGCACAACAACGAGGCGCTCTTCGAGACGTTCGGGGACACGTTATTAACGACGGCGACGGCGACGAACGGCGCCGGCGCGTTCAACCCCGACAGGGACGGCGACGGCGAGCCCGATGGTTTGGAGTGCGGCGGCTGCGGCGGGCTGTACGGGCAGTTCACGACGGTAGCGCGCCTCTTGAAGATGGGCCGCGAAGTTCTGGGCTCGGAGCGGGACGCCTTCTACACGCAGCGCGGCGCGTGGGACACGCATAACACGCTCGACGAGGACGTCTCTGGTAAAATCCAGGACGTCGACCAGAGCTTGGAGGCGTTGGTGGCCGAGTTGAAAGCTCAAGATGCTTGGAAGGACACGACAATTGTCGCGTTGTCGGACTTTGGGAGAACTTTGACTTCCAACGGCAAGGGCACGGACCACGCCTGGGGCGGCAACATGTTCGTGCTTGGGGGCGACGTCGATGGCGGTAAAGTGCATGGGACCTACCCGACGGACTTCGCGACCTTAGACGTGGGTCGAGGTCGACTAGTGCCGACGATGCCGTGGGAGTCGATCTGGCACTCGGTGATTGACTGGCTGGGCGTGGATGTCAATGATGCGGCTGAATTATCACACGTCCTCCCGAACGCGAAGAATTTTATTGAAGAGGGCGGCGCCTGGGATTTGTTGAAAGCCGAGGACGTGTTTAAGCGGGAGAGCTTCGCGCCCACACTTACTCCAGTACCGACTTTAACACCAATGCCGACGAACAACTCGCTCATGCCCGAGGACTGCGCGGACCCGTCCATCGCTGTTTATGATGAGCTCGAGGCGGGTTTGAGCCACTGCACGCTGCACTGTTCGGGCGTTTGTGACCTACGGCTCACGCCTTCTGACGGAAATTTCAAGATGGAAAAGGATCTGGAGATTATGACCAGCGGACGCATCTACGGAGGGTCACAACGGCCGACGATCGCGCCCTCGTCGGACTTTGATGAGGAGAGCTACGGCGCCTTCAAGATTAATGGCTGGGAGAATCCTGGCATGACGATGACCTTCGAGCGCCTCCGCTTCGCCGGCTGGCACCACGACCACGGTACTAATGATATCCGACGGATCATCTACGTCCAGAGCGGCGCCTCCATGGATATTATTGATTGCATTTTTGAGGATAATACGGTACCCATGTCCGCGGTCTACCACGTGGGCGGCGGGCCCTTGCTCGTAGCTTCCTCGATCTTCCGCAATAATGTCGCGGAAGTGGCCTTGGAACCCGACGGGGGTACCATGAAAAATTCCGGCAAGGGGCCCGCGATGAGGGTCACCGACGGGACCCTTGAAGTGCGCGATTCGATCTTTGATAGTAATGAACAGTACAAGCAGGGTACCATCTATACCTGGGATACGCTGAACATTTCGCTGACGAATTGTTCGTTCACGGACAACGAGGCCAAGGACGGCCGCGGCGGCGCGGTGGCGTTTGAGGTGAGCGACGAGCCCAAGGACATGGACCGCAGCAGCTTGCAGGTGCGGGACTGCACGTTTAGAGGCAACGAGGCGAAGGGCGGGGCGGGGGGCGCGTTGTATGCGTTGCGCATCGGGAACGTGAACATCTCCAACTGCCTCTTCGAGGAAAACGAGGCGTACAACAACCACGGGGGCGGCGCCTACGTGCAACGGCCCACGGAAGACGACGCCGAAAACCTCGCGGCGGCGTCGCGGCTGGACGTGCGTGATACCATCTTCCGCGCGAACGAGGCCACGGAGTCCGGCGGCGGCCTCTACGCGCTACAGGTGTCCAACGTCGCCATCATCAATTGTTTGTTCGAGTCGAACAAGGCCAAGGAGGAGAAGGGTGGTGGCTTCTACGTGCTGCCCTACCATCAGCACACGAATAGCGACGTGCGCGTCCTCCGTACATCGATAAGAAACAACGAGGCGGAGGGGAACGGCGGCGGCGCGTTCGTGGGCTCCGCGGCGACGACCACATTTACGGACTGCCTCTTCGACGAAAACGCGGCGGCGGACGGCCTCGGGGGCGGCGCCTGCGTGACGCATTCCGTGAACGACGCCGACTCCCGGCTGGACGTGCTCGACTCCACGTTCCGCGCGAACACGGCCGCCAACCTTGACGGCGGTGGCCTCTACGTGCTGCAGATTTCCACGGTCAAAGTCGATGATTGCGTTTTCGAGGACAACGCGGCCGGCGCCAAGGGCGGCGGCCTGTACACGCAGCCCCACGCGAATCAGGCTTCCAGTGACGTGCGCATCTTGAATACGGTACTGCGACGCAACGCGGCCTCGTCGAACGGCGGCGGCGCGTACGCGGGCTCCGCCGTCACAACCACGTTTTCGGACGTGGACTTCCTCAATAATAGCGCGGTCGGCAACGGCGGCGCTGTTAACATAGGCGAGCACACGGCCGGCACGGCGAACTTCGAGAGAGTGCTAGTGAAGAGGAACACCGCCGGCGGGGACGGCGCAGGGATTCACTTCTACCGCACCAGCGGCAGCGTCCGGGACTCGACGTTTCGGGACAACGAGGCGGACGACACCGGCGGTGCCCTCAGCCAGGACGCGCAGGACGGCGCCGAGAAGGATTTTTTGATCGAGACCTCGACGTTCACGTCGAACGTGGCCGTCGCGGGCGGGGCCGTGGCCTTCAAGCAAGACATGGCGACAATCGCGGGGTGCACGTTCGAAGGAAACCGCGCCAAGGACGAGCCCGTCCAGAGCTACGGTGGGCGCGGCGGCGCGCTTTACAAAGGGAACGGCGCGCGCCTGGACCTGACCGACTCGACCTTTCTGAACAACCACGCGGTGCGCACGGATCCCAGCAACGATGACACGGACGGGGCCGGCCGGGGCGGCGCGATCTTCGCCACGGGCTCGACCGGCAGCCCGACGCAAGGGGCCTACGTCGGCGGCTGCAGCTTCCAAGAGAATATAGCGGACGGGGGCGGCGCCGCGATCGCGTCGTGGCTCGAGTCGTGGTTCTTCAACGCGTCGTCGTTCGTCGACAACGTCGACAACAGCAACGACGAGGGTCTGATGCGCCTCCAGAAGGGCCACATAATCGTCAGGGACTGTGATTTTACCACGGCGCAGCGCATCGTGGACCATACGACCACGTTGAGCACGCTCGACGTCTACTGCTCGCCGACGCTGACGGACGCCAACGTCTGGGTCTGCGGCGGGTGCGAAGACAATTACCACGACGAGTGCGGGCCCGTGGTCGACACGAATGCCTTCGGCTTCGACGTGACCTGGCCCTAGCAATTCATATTCATAGGCGCGCGCGGGATAGCGCCGTCGTAAATTCGTAGATATAGAATCGTGAACTCGGATTTTTTTTTAGTACTGGGCCCCTATAGATATATATATACCTCTATATATAATATCTGTCCTACAATCTCCCTAGGAATCATTTTGTGGTCAAGTGGGGAAGGGGAAAATAATTTTTTATACGTCCTTCTATGCGTTTCTTAGGGGAAATAGTAATTTCGATATATATATCGATATGCTTGCTAGTGTCTTACAGGCCGCTAGCCGCGGATACCGCCATCGCGCGGGCCCAGACGCCGCGCCCCGGGACGGTATCCCCTCGGACTGGCTCAGTTTATATATCAAAAAACAAAGCGGTCACGCCCGGATATCTAATACAGGCCCTGGCCCCTCTCAGTGCCGTAGTAGATAGATAATATTAGATTACCACTCTCAGCAGATCGCCTCATACGCCATACGCCTCATGTCCTCCCCTGTCTGCATAATGGCGGCGGGCGCGGCGATGCCGAACCCGGAAAATGAAGTCCTGAGCCCGGCGCAAATGGCCGGCCTCATGATGTTCACGATGATCGGGAGCCTCGGCGGACCGCAGTCCGACGAGAGCTACTTGGACACGTTCGAGCGGGCGTTTGACGTTCACTGTCCCGCGCCGACGCTCGAGGAAGTCAAACGGGCGTATCTCTACGATTTTCCGGAGGACGCCGCCGAAGAGGAAATGAAGTACTGGCAGAAGATCTGGGCGCGCGTCGCGCGAGCCTTAGCACGCCGCCGCCGCCGGGAGGCGCGTCTACCTCTCCTGCTCTGCCGGCGCCGCTATTATAAGGACGTCTACCAACGGCACCCGGAGTATGGTGTCGCCGACAAGATCATGCGCCTGGCGGACAAGCTGCCCGTTGACGAGCTCCGGAGCGTCGCGGCGCGGTTATTGGCGCTGGCCAATGCTAAGGAGTCGCCGAGTCCCCGCGACCCCATCGCGGAGGCCGCTGTCGTCACGGCTTTAGCGGCCGAGACGGACGAATGGATCGAGGCCGAGCGGGCCGCCGCGGCGCTCCGCCCGCCCCCGCCGCCGCCGCCCGATCCGCTCGCGGGCGGCGTCCGCCTCGAGCCTGGTACTCAGGAATCCCGAGCTCTTATGGACAAGATGTTCGCAAGTTTTGGTCGAGCCGCCGACGCCCGCGACGCCGCGGCCCGAAACGTCATCGTCAAGCTCGCGCGACCGTTCTCCGGCGAGGAGGACCTCTTCAAGCACATGGTGTCGTTCCTGTAGAGATAGATAGAGTAGTCTTTCGCGTCTATGTACACGACCCCGTTTGGGCGCGCTCGACGCGGTCCGGGAGGGGATAGTGGGGGAGGGAATTTTGCGACCGCGGTGTGCGGGAGCAGCGCGCGAGCGCCGCCCTAAGGGAAGTAGTTCTTGTCGACGTTCGTGGTCTGGTCGAGGAAGAGCAGGTCCGTGTACGTGGGGAGCGTCCAGAGGTCCGCCGGGCACAGGCCCTCGGCGGCGTCGCACACCTCCCTGATATCGATCATGGTTTCGAGGCGCAGCGTGCGCGCGAGGTCCGCCTGCGGCTTGCCCGACGACGCATGAATTTCCTCGATGGCCTTGCCGAGCGTGTCGAGCGCGGCCTCGAGGGCCGCGACCTGGGGCAGCTCGGCCGCCTTGGCCGAGGGCAGGACGTGCTTGTTGATCATGTCCACCATGCACTTGGCCTCGATGTCGACGGTGCCAACGTAGTGGTCGAGGAGGATTTCCTGCGTGCACATCCACCGTTGGCGGGTTTGGTCGCGTCGATGGCGTGTTATGCGATAGTATGTCTCTCGTTGTTGCTGAGTCATGTGGCTTGGTCCACGCCAAGCCTCGAACGAACAGCACGCCATCGCCGCGGAAGTCACAGAAACCAACAGGACGCAGTAAACACGCCTGGCGCGCCGCGCACTCGTTGGGCTTGAGCACGCCCATGGCCTCGAAGAGCGCCGTGTTCTTCGGGTCGCTGTAGCGGCAGATGGCGTCGACGCCCGAGTCGATGCGCCAGACACCACGCTTCGTCAGCATCTCCTGGTTGGCCTCGTCGTAGTTGTCGCCGTTGAAGACGACCTGTGGGAACCAACCAGTGAGTCGCGTGCTCCGCGCCATCCAAAACCACACTCTCCCTGCTCTCCGGACGCAAGCGACCATGGCCGCTGACCGAGAAGTTCGTCGAGCAGACGCCGTCGCGTCACCTTGGGCACGTGCGTGTTGATGAGGTCCGCGGCGACGGCCTGGGCCGTCTCGCCGCCCTCGATGCGGTCCGCGACCTCCTTGAAGGCGTTGGCCGTGATCGTGTTGAGCACCGTGTTCACGAGGGACACGTTCTGGGCCGAGCCGACGGCGCGGAACTCGAAGCGGTGGCCGCCGTAGGGGAAGGGCGACGTGCGGTTGCGGTCTTGCGCGGGGATCTCCATGTGGCGCATGCCCTCGACGCCCATGGAGAGGTCCTTGGTCTTGGGCTCGTACTTGCCGCCGCCCTTAGCGTAGGCCGTGAGGTACTCGGTCATGTCGTCGCCCAGGTAGGTGGACACGATGGCCGGCGGCGCCTCGCAGGCGCCGAGGCGGAAGTCGTTGCCCGGGCTCGAGATCGCCATGCGCATCAAGTCGCCGTGCTTGTCGATGGCCGAGACGATGGCGGCCATGATCGTCGGGAAGGCGTCGTCGCCCGCAGCCTTGGTGATCTGGCCGATGTTGAGGAGGTTGACGCCGTCGTGCGTGCCGATGGACCAGTTGTTGTGCTTGCCGGACCCGTTGATGTTGTTGAAGGGCTTCTCCTGGAGGAGGGCGGCCAATCCATACTGGGCCGCGGTCTCCTCGATGATCTGCATCACGACCTGTGTGGAATCATACAATCACGAAACTGTCTCTGCTCATTCGCGAGACGCGTGGACTCTCTCACGGCCACGTCGACGGCGTCGCGGCGCCGCGACCACGTCAAGTTCAACTTCAATGAAGACGCTGAATCACTACCAAGTTCTGGTCGATCTGCGTCGTGGCCGTGCCGAACAAGGGCGCGAACTCGTACTGGTTCGGCGCGACCTCGCGGTGGCGCGTGCGGAGCGGGATGCCGAGGCGGAAGCACTGGGCCTGGATCTCCTGCATGCACGCGAGCGCCGCGGTGGCGTGGCTGGGGGCGGCCATGTAGTGGTCGCACATCTCCTGGCCGCGCGGCGCGTCGGCGCCCATGATCGTGCGGCCCGCGAGCATGAGGTCCTGGCGCTCCGTGTACTTGTCGCGCGGGATGAGGAAGATCTCCTGCTCGAGGCCGATGTTCGACCCGAGGCCCGTCGCCTCATACCCCAAAAGCTTGAGGAGGCGCACGCCCTCGCGGTTGAGGGCGTCGACCGAGCGGAGGAGCGGCGTCTTCTCGTCGAGCGCGTCGCCGAAGAAGGAGACGAGGCACGACGGGATGAAGATCGTGTCGCCCCGCAGGTAGATCGGCGACGACGAGTCGACCTGGACGTAGCCGCTCGCGCAGTGCGTGCCGCGGAGGCCGCCCGACGGGTACGAAGACCCGTCCGTCTCGCCCTGGATGAGGTCCTTGCCCTTGAGGTCCCAGACGGGAACGCCGTCGTTGTCGAACTTGAAGAAGGCGTTCTGGACCATGCCCACGAGGCCGTGGCGCACGCCGCTGGCGCCCTGGGGCTGGAACGCGTGCGTGAAGGTGGTCGCGTCGTTCTCCGTCGCCCACTCGAGGACGGCCGCCGCGACCTTGTCGGCCATGGCCGCGTCCTTGGTCCACTCGGCGTTGCTGAGGGTGGCGGCGCTCAAGCCCTGCTTCGCGAGGTAGGGCTCGGCGGTCGCGCCCTTGAAGACGTGGTCGCCGTAGCCCTCGAGGAGGCCCGAGACGGCGCGCGCGTTCGCGCGGAGCGCCGGCTGCGCCGTCGCCTTGAGCGTCTTGGCTAACGCGGCGCGCATGGTTTCTTATTGACCTGCGGGCGGCGGCGGTTCGATGCAGCAAATGGCTGCGATGTCGTGCGGCGGCGGATAAGCGCGCGTCTTGCGGTTATGCGTGCCGGGGCCGCGGCGGCGGCGTCTCTTGCAGCGATGGCGTTACGACAGCTGCTGAGATGCAGCGGTTGCTCCGCTTTGCGGCCGAATGGACGCCCTGGTCAGAGATATCCCGACTTCCGATTGTTGCATGCGCAGAGCTTGCAGCTTCGCTCCGACGTGGTGGGAGTGCTGGTCGGGCTTCAGTACGCTTATCAATCGTCTGGACGCAGCACGCTAACCTTAATGTAACCCCTGTTTTACAAGCTGAGGCTGTGCGTCGCGAGGCATGGAGGCACGGCGACTGGGAGAGCAGATTTCGTCCAGCGGCCCGGGGAAGGACTCTTCGCACTTCTTAAGGAGCCGCTGCAGTCTTGCGGCCAGCCCTGCGGGAGGTTTAACTTCGAGGTGCAAGGTCCGCCTCCACAGGTCCACTGGCGCCCCGAGGGCTCGGTGGCGCGTCCTGAGCTCGGAAGGGACCCCGACGTGACGCCCGATCAACACTGCGAGGAATGGGGGGGGGCTACTTCGGGATCGCGGCGCGGCGCGTCCATGGCGTTTCAATCACTTCTCTTACTCCAGTCAGACGGCTCACTTCCCGAGCCCCGCGTACGGCGAGGCGTGCGACGGAGACTTTGCGACAGCTCCGCGCGGCGGCAGCGGCGGCGGCGCCTTCTCGCCGTTCTCCGTCGTCGTCGCCGTCGGCCCGTCGCGCGGCGGCAGGTCCGGCCTGTGTGGAAGTCAAATCTCGGGCGCCCCACGCCATCGACGCGATGTCATCTCCGTAGCTGCGTCTGCTCGATGGCGTGGAGGTAGCCTGACACAGGGTCCGGCGGGCAAAGGCGGCAATTGGGCTGAGGTTGCCGACGACGTGCGACCACGTATTTCGCATGTCTTGGCCCACGCGCGAGGCGCTCGTCGGGCGGCGGTATTTTATAACCATGCTCGCGTTCGAGAACGGGCGTCGCGACCAGTGGCTGGGGCGTAAAAGTCGGGCGTAACTTTTTGCCGGAATATTGCCCTGCTCTAGCCCTGCTAACTATTAAGCTCGGTTACTCGTGGCGCGATCGGTGTTCCAGACTGAGTCCTCGAGTAAAGGACTGATGAACTTTTCCTGGTCGTGCGCGGTGAGGCGCGGCCGAGCAGGAATGCGATTAGTGGCTGAACTAGTGTATCAACACACTAGAGCTCTGCCGAGACTTTTGGGTCAACGCTGCGTACAGAGCTTTAGGCGCGCTGCACAGGCGTGCAGACGTCTCTGCCATCGACAGTGACTGCTCGGTTCCGGCACTTCTCCTTGATTGCATCCGTGCGAGCCACTGCAGCCATTTGCAATCGAGAGGGACTCGAGCAGCCACTGCATCCCTACGCCCCGAAAAAAGTATGGCAACCTTCCAGGGAGGTGCCGGCAGTGATGCCGCACCGCTCGTGCTTGAAATCATCAAACTAACAAACCTACCCAAGCGGGAACACGACCGCACGCGCTGCCCCTTCGTCCGCGTGCACCTCGAGCCGGCCGACGCGCCGCCGCCGCTGCCGCCGCGGTCGCCGGAAGTGAGCCCGAAGGACCTGGCCAAGCTCATGGCCCAGAAGTCGCTGTCCGAGGCGGACGCCGCCCGCGTCAAGGACGCGCTCGCGACCGGGGCACAACCAGCACCGGAAGAGCAAAAGAAGGGCCGCTGGTCGCGCACGCGCGCCGCCGCCGCCGCGCTGCAAAAGAAGGCGTCGTCGACGACGTCCGCTTTACGAGCGCGGGCCAAGGAGCACCTCGACGAGACGCGCGCGCCACCAAACGCGCCCGGGTCTACGGAACCGCTCGAGACGTCCCACCGCCTGAACACTCTGGAACCGCAGTTCTTCTCATTTTTGAGAGTTGCCGAGCGCTGTACGCGAGACGACGTCGTCGTATTAAGGGTCCACGACGCGGCGGCCACAAGGACGAAATACCTGGGCGAGGCGCGCGTGCCCGTCGGCTTCCTCTCCTCCTCTACTACGCCCTTCGCTGTTGAATTAGCGGCCGAGAAGCACCGCTCAAATGACGCGTGCGAGATCTATGTGAGGCGCGTGCCCGTTTCAAAAGGGCCGCCGCGGACCGTGTCGCTCATCCTCGTGCGGCACGGCGAGAGCCGTTCGTATCCGTGTGGACATCAAAGTTCGGATGCTGCTCGATGGCGTGGAGGTTCTACGCCATCGACGCGACGTCGGCCCCGTAACTGCACCTGCTCGATGGCGTGGAGGTTCACGAAGGTCGATTCCACGCAGGCTGGAACGAGGCCAAGTCCGACGCGAACTACTCGGCCATGGTTTCGAAGAGGGACCACCCCCTGACGCCGCAGGGCGTCGCACAGGCGAGGGCACTGAACGATAAGTGGCGGCGAGCCTTGGGGCGGGACTTTGGGGAACGACCCCTGCCGTTTCTTGAGCTGGATGATTCGGGCTACCTCGGCGACAAGGGTGATGCCGAACGATTAGAAAGGGTCGATGTAGTGTGGGCCTCGCCCTTGACCAGGGCCCTGCAGACGGCCCTTGTTGGATTCCACGGCTTCCCTCCCCTGAGAAGTTTGGCGCTGCACGCGTCCTGCCGCGAAGTCAAAAACGTCGGCGGCTTTGACAGCGTTGGATTGGAGACTGGGTCGTACAGCATCCTCCAGCGGTGCGAGAAGAAGCTCGCCGAGGCCGTCGAGTCCCAAGAGGCGGCCTCTACTATATGTAGTGGCCTGGCTTGTGACGCCCGCGACGCCGCGGGCGAGTGGTGGCTGCCGTCCGAACGGCGCGAAGGCAAAAGAGCAGTAGACCGGCGAGCCGCCGAGTTTTTGAGGGAGGTCCAGTACGAGACGCTCGAGGGTCATTGTCAGGCACCGCTCGTCGTGTCGCACTCGCACTTCATCCGAGGGCTGTTTAAGAGATATAGGGACGCCGCGGACGTGACCACGAAACCGTTCTCCGTAAAAAAGCTGGCGAACTGCGGCGTCGTGGCCGTGGACGTCGTTTTTGACGACGCCGCTGGTGGGGCACCCTCAATGCGGAACCCGCGACTCTTGTTCGGCTCGGCGCTCGAAGGCGACGGCGAGTCCGACGAGTCGTCGGAGGACGAATCCGGGTCGAGGTTGGAGCGGGCGAAGAACTTCGGGAGCGGGGTCTTGTCCTCGATCGAGAAGCGCGTGCGGCCGGCGCGGAGCTACGCGAACACGCCGGACACTGGTAGCGTGGACCTCCTTGGCCTGGATGGGCCGCTGTTCGCGCCGCCGGTGGCGCCGCCGCCCTGCCCGCCGCGCGCGGCGCCGTCCTTCGAGGAGGGGGACGGGTCGCTTATTTAGGTTAAAGTTGTCTATTTGTTGGATTTGCTGATCCTACTAAATGTGTTGACTCGGACACATCATCTTCTTACATTTCGACATACAAATCCCCCTTGTCCCGGAGTTCTTGGGGTGTCATGGGGACAGATGAGGGTGTAGGCGGGGACAGGCGGGGCGACGCGCAGGAGACGAGACATTGCGGCGGACCCTGTGATGTCTCCTCTGGAAACTCGTCGACCTGAATTTGGACCCCATGTTGCCGCCAGTGCTGTGCGCCAGAAGAGGGAAATCGCACGCAGGGACCGACGCGTCCGTTAAGGTAAAACGTGCAGCACCCACGAGTCATATCAATGAGCAGGCCGAAAATAACTGGTTCGGTTATCCAGGTCCAGCAGTTGTCGAAATTTCTCACTGCCAGACGCTGAGTCATGTCATCATACGGTAGCAAATGAGCGGTATTGGTTTCTGGGATAGTGCTGTCATCACAAGTGAGCGCAAGACGAAACTCTTGGCCTAATCCCGCGAGCTGCACGCCCGTACCGTACCATGCGCAGTTTAATGTCACCTCGACATAGGTCACGCCCCGGCGAATCGGGCGAGAAACGGTGAGTCCTAAATATTGACCAAAAGGTGCGTCGAGTAAAGGCATGACATCGACCTCGACCGCCTCTCGCCCGTCGGCGTCGGTGTCGATCCATGGGTGCGACCAGCTAGCGCGGTACGCGGGACTGTACGCAAACTGCGCCACGCGTAGCACCATCTCTCGCGGGAGATGGCGCAGCGGGTTGCCGGGTAGCAGCCGCGGCAGCGTCGCAATGCCAAGGAACGCGTAAATCGCCTCCGACGGCATCGGAGGGTCCACCCACCGCGTGACTGGTATCGACATTGCTTCGCTGTCCAATATTTGTTGCGCAATCGCAATCAATGCGCTCGGTACGATCCCTGCGCGACCCAACCCACCCAGCGTATCAAAGGCACTAGGACTGTCTATCGACTGTCTTAAAGGTGCCCTTGATGACTCCGATTTGACTTGGCGTCCCCTCCTTTAGGCTTTACGGCGAAATTACGCCATCGACGCGACGTGTTGCCTTCAAGTTGCGACTCGCGTCGATGGCGTATACTAGTAATTCATTACTTGTTAGTCCCCCCAGGCCGGAAAAGGGGAGAGGATACCGCCTACTTCCGCGCCCGCTCATACTCACGAACAGCAGCCACAGCTTCCCGGTCGGCCTTGTCCGCGTCGACCCTCTCGATATCGCGCTGCTCCCTTTTGAGTTTGTTGATGTAGCGCTCGTTGTCCGGCTCCGCCTTCAGCAGCTGCGCCATCTGGACCTCGAAGGCCTTGAGACACAGCGCTTTCAGTTCGGCCGAAGGCTTCTTGTAGAAATTGAGAAAACAAGGAGAAGTAGCATGGTCCCGGTGATCTTGGACCTTGCCGAAGCGCTCGTCGCCTTCGAGCGTGCAGATGTGGACGCCCGGGAAAGCTACTAGACTCTCAAATCCTGCCTCGGGTTCCTTGTCAATAGCTTGGGGAGCGGGCCAGTCGTAGGCGTACCACCACCTTCTTAAAAATTCCTGGAGGAGCTTGCCGCGTAACGTGCCATAGAACGCCTGCTCCGCTTCCCCGCCCTTTTGCTTCTTGGACCGCGCGGTAGCGGTCGGCGCCTTGCGAGAAGCAGGCTTGCGCGCAGGAGACTTCTTTGCTGAACCGGCGGACTTCTTCCGGGCCAGCGTCGCGAGGGGCACGTCGTCCGAGTCGTCCGAGTCGTCGCGGTCGAAGTCGAACTCCTCCTCGCCGGAGTCGTCGCCGGACGAACTCTCGACGACGCGTTTCTTGGGCGCCGAGCGCCGCCTAGGAGCTGGTTTTCTTTTAGCGATGGGCTCGTCGCTGTCCGACGAGTCCTCGTCGTCGTCGTCGTCGTCGTCGTCGTCGTCGCTGCTGCTGCTCGACGGCGGCGGCGGCGGTCGTTTTTTCGCCGGCGCCTTCTTCGGCGGCGCGGCTTTTTTTTGTGGTTGGAGCTTGGACAGCGGCACGTCGTCGTCGGACGAGTCGCTGCTGGAGCCGCCGCCCGTCGGCGGCGGCGGCGGCGGCTTTGGCGGCGGCGCGTCCGCCATCGCCGCGTCGCCGTCGCCGTCGCGCGCCTCCCTGGAGGAACTCTGCGCCTGCATCTGCGCGAGCGGCACGTCGTCGTCGCTGTCGGAGCTCGACATCTTTTGTTGTTTGCTCCGCGGCGGCCGCTGCGCGCGCTGGAGCCTTGGGTCTAGGCTGGGGCCTGGCTGGGCCAAACGAGTGCGCGTGCGTTCGCGGAGTGATTGCTGTGGTTGTTGAGCTTGTCTCTGCGCTATCGCGCCCAGCGACCTGGTCCTTACCTCGCAAAAGCCCTTAATTAGGTCGGCGGCGATTTGGCTTAAGGCCATTTTACCTACTAGCACTCACGGGTTTTCTCACGAACGAACCACTCCTTGAACGTGTGAGGAAGTCTACAGCCGTCCTCTGAGCCCCCAGTCTTCGACAAAATGCCAGTGCGGCCGTCGCTGCAGCGCGTCTCAGCGCTCTGCTTGCTGCCCTCTCACCGAGCACAGGACGCGGCGCAGGCGGCCAGCTACACGCCATCGACGCCGCGCATAGGCTACACGCCATCGACGCGACGCATATATATATACATCATCAGCTAGAGGCTGCCCCGCGACAGCATGGACATGGCCAGCCTCGCGGCCACGCGCCTCACGGCACAAGCCGAGGCCCTGGCGGCCTTCTACGAGACAAGGGCAGCACTGCGGCGCGCCGGCGCCCGCGGCGACCTCGCGCGGCCCCAGCGGAGATACGACCCGCAGCCGCGCTGGGCGGCGCAAGCTCAATACTTTTCGGGGCTCTACCGCGAGGTGCGCTGCCTCACTACAAACGGTGATGATGATGATGAAGATGACGTGAGCGACGACGGCGGGGATTCAGGCAAAGTCCTCTCTGATGAAGAAGTTCGCTTCGAGCCGCATCCCCATCCTCAAAAACGCTACGACCCTGTAGATATGCAGCCGCGCCTCGAGTTGTTGTTTGAGGAGGCCCTCGTGCCGCACCGCGACCGCGACCTCTTCCTGTCCGAGTGGAAGCGGGGGCGCGTCGACGACCAGGCGCTCTCCGATCACATCAAGGGATTGGTCATGCGGCGCGCGCACCTCCGGGAGATCATGGCGGCGCTGCGCGCGGCGCGCGAAAAGCAGCCGCCCGCTCCGGCCCCGGACCCGGAACCGCCCAAGGCCCTGGTGGAAGTGGAGCCGTCGACGCACGTCGCCGGCGTGCTCGACCCGTCGCGGTCGCGCTTCTTCCCGCGCGCGCCGCCGCTGCCGGGCTGCGTACCGGTGAAACGAAAAGAAAGGCGGTTGGGGGTGTCTGCTAAGTTTACGTGATTGACCTCTTCCCGTCTTCCCGCGCCCCGGGCGGGGCCGTGCGGGTATGCAAGCTTCTGAATCCGGCGCTGCGGGCTCTCAGCAGGCTCTCAGCACTCACAGCAAGCTAAAACACACCGCACGGACAACCGAACACGTCGGACCGGCAGCCCTACGCTCGCGAACACCGACGCAGGGCCGAAAAAACGCTGCCCCATAATGGCAGAGTCCACCAAGGAGCTCACGGACGAGGGCGCCAAAGTCACGACGACCGTAGAAGGCAGCGATGCGACCGCGGCGGCGCCCGCCGAGCCGGCTGGCAAGAAGGGCTACTGGATTATTCATATTTTGGCCATAAAAGATGAGCAAAAGTTCTTCGCGCACCTGTCGCTGGCCAACTCCAAGACGAAATACGGCGGCAAAACGCGCATCTTCGCGCCCGTGAAGGCGACGCTGAAAGGAGACCCGGTCGCATACTGCGCGGTGATCGAATTCCCGTCGGTTCAGGCTGCGATCGACTGCTGGGACGACGAGTCGGACTACGCCGAGGCCCGGGCGCTGCTGGGCGATCCCGAGACGGACGTCGTGGACCGCCGCGTCTGTGTCATCGAGGCTGACTCGCTGCCCGAGCTCAAGCCCGGCCAGGGCTTCTGGATCAACCACGTCCACGCCGTAAAAATTCAAGATCAGTTCATGGCCTACGCGGGTCAGTCGATCCCGCTTTTCTCGTCGGCGACGATGGGCCCGGTCGTCCACCAGCACGTCGGCGCGGGAGCCACTTCGTACACCGTCGCCTTCGCCGCGCTGTTCGGGCTCGAGTCCGCCCAGGCCGGCCTAGACATGCCGGCGAGCGACGCCTACACGGCCGCAAAGGCGGCAGGCGGCATGGCCGAGGGCGAGGACGACGTCGTCGACCGCACGGTATGCGTGATAGAGTATGATCAGCAGTACGACCAGCTCGCCGCGAAGTAGCTTTCCGCATTGATCGCTCTCCACTGGCACGTCTAATCTAACTCATATTACTACGAGCTTGTCGACGCTCCCTCCCGTTTTTTTTCGCGAGCTAATTTGCCGCCGTACTTACTAATAAGGCGCCCCGAGCGCCCGCACGGCCATCCAGGCGTCCACGTCGGAATCCGTCAGGACGTCCCGCCGGGCCTTGTGCGCGCGCACGAGCTTCTGCAGCTCGACGACGAGGCGCTCCTTTACGGCCGCCGTGTTCCAGTACGGCCCCTGGCCGCTGCCGTAGCTCTTGCCGATCGCGTCTAGTTCCTCGTCGTCTTCCAGGAAGAACCGCAGCCACTGGTACGCGACGTCGATCTCCAAATCCGCCCCGAGCTCGCGCTGCAGCTTCGCCGTCTCGCGGCCGCCGCTGAAGGCGTGCGTCATGATCTTCCTTCTAATTTCGTCGTCCGAGTCCGTGAGGAAGACGGCCGAGTCCGTGTTCGAGGCCGACATCTTGCCCAGCGCGCCCTGGAGCCTGTGTGGAAATCGAATTTCGGACGCCCCGCGCCATCGACGCGACGTCGTCCCCGTAACTGCGGCAGCTCGATGGCGTGGAGGTTCACGGAGGCTCTGCAATACTTCTCAGGATAGCCGAACTCACTGGTTGATTTCCACACAGCCTGGAGCGGAGGAAAGAACTTGGAATGAACCAGGGCCGGCTTGCCGCGCAGCGGATGACTTTTCGGCGCGATCTTGTGCGCCACGTCGCGCGTAACTCTAAAATAGGGGTCCTGGTCGATGGCGCAGGGAATCAAACAACAGGCATCATCCGGTCGAGGCCCGCACTTTGACAGAGGGATTCGGAACGACGAGGGAAACGACGGCGCCGCCTGGATCGCCGGGAACGCGCTCTGGCCCACGTTACTACTTCCTTCAAAGCCGAAGGCCGCCCGCGCCGTACTATACGTGATCGACTTCCAGATGCGGCACACGTTCGGGTACATGTGGCCCATGTAGTCGCAATCGCTGAAGATAAACGTCTTGTCCAGGTCGAAGCCGCACGCGATGATGTCCTTGGCGTTTTCCCGCGTGAGTAAGCGGAACCTATCCAAGTCGTAGGCACCCTTCTTCTCGTCGTACTCGCCCTTCCACAGAAACTTCTCGTCGTCGGTCATCTGGACGACCAAAGGCACTCCCAACGCCGCCTGGAGCCACTGCGTCATGAGGAACGGGACGAGGTGCCCGAGGTGCATCGCCGCGGATGAGGGCCCCCGTCCCGTATAGAGGTACAAGCCCTTCCTATTCTCCGCCGCATCCAGGATCTTGGCCAGGTCGCGGTGCGAGAAGAAGATGCCTCTTCTAAAGAACCGATGTAATCTCATGCCGTTCTTCGCTGCTAGTGCGCCGAGTCTCTCTAGTAAAGATGGTGTGAGTAATTGACTTCCGAACTTCTCCACTAATTTAGAATAGTCGATCTTGCCCTCTACCGCCCAAGGATCGACGACCATCTCGCCCTCGTCCTCGGTCTCGGCCTCGGAGGACCTTGGTACAACTTTGGGCTGGGCCGCGACGAGCGGCGTCAACGACAGCGCGCGGTGGGCCTGTTGCGACGCCGAGGCGGCTTGTGTCATGTTTCCAGAAGGCACGGCCGCGGACGCCTCCGTTGACTGAGTAGAGAACTTGAGCGACAGTTGTTTTTTCTTCCCCGCGAGCAGGACCATGGTCTCGGGCTTCTTCTTCGGGTTGTCCGACGTTCGGCCGATGAGTTGGATGGGACCGGAAGCACTTGAAGCGACGGGGAGTGCCGTCGCGTCGACGGCGAAGCCCGCCAAAGACGCGACCCGCACGACGTCGTCCGGTTTTGAATTTTTGGGCGGCTTGCCGCCGTCGTACAACGGCGTGATGGGGTCCCCAAACGCCTTTTCCGTGTCCGCTCTTGTGGCTTCCGCGACGGTGATGGGCGCGTTACTTGACACAAGTGCGTCGATCTCCGCTTGCACTAGATCCAATAACTGCGCGTGCTGTTCGGGTTCTTTGGGCAAATCTCGTTTCGATGCGGACAGGTCCAGCGTCAGCTTCCCTCTGCCAGCTTCCGTCGTCCAGACCGGCTGCAAACCGGCGAGCGCCGACGACGGCCACAATCCAAAGACCTTGGCCGCCGCGACTCTTGCCACTAGAGCTGCCGTGGCTACTGGTGGGGGTGGAGGCGGTGGGCCGGGGCGGGGCGGCTTCTTCTTCTTCTCGCCGGGCGGTGCTGGGGGCGGCTTTGCAGCCATGGTGTCGTCCGCGGCGGCGTTTTTTGGGCGTGAACGGCTGTCGTGGCAGCTATGCGCAGCGTTGCAAGTGCTGGAACAGCCGAAAAGCCAGACGTGCGGCTGATATCGATGGCTCGCTCTCAAAGCCTTAGAGAGCGTGCCGGGTTTTTCACGGATTCCGACGTGCGTGGCACGTACAGAGAGCCGCAACGACGCGCACAGCCTATAATTTATCCTCAAAAACCGCAACGATGCGGTTGCGAGCACAAATGATTGTGCAGCTATGCATGACGATGCTATGTCCAACCAGCTCCTTTGTGAGCCCGGCGCAGCGAGCTAGGGCGACAGTGATGCGCGCACAATTGGAGCCACGCGTGCCGACGGATAGCGATGACATGGTAATCGCCGCTGCACGATCCGTGCGCACTGCGCTCGAGGCTGGCGTCGCGCGGCAGACGGTCGAGCTGCACATCCCGCTGCCGCCGGAGACGAGCCCCGAAGACCTGGACCCGTGGCCGGGAGGCCTGCCGCAAATCGCCGAGTACGCCCTACCTTTAGCGCGTGAGTGTCTGCGAAAGGCCGTCAAGGGCGGTTCAGAAGTACAAGAAGTAGTCCTGTCCAAGGACGACGGCTGCGTCCAGCTCTACTGCCAGGGCGAGACTCCGGCCGACGACGCCATGATGATTTTACAACCGGGCGCGGAGACGTTCGACGAGCTGCGCCAACTCGACGGAGCCGTCGGCGACCGGCTGCTCGTACTGGTCAATCCTAAAATAATAGGACCCCAGAGCCTCGGCTTGTTCCAGGGCGCGGTCGCCAAGGACTTCTTCCGAGGTGGTACTTTACGCGACAAGTTCCCCGTGACCTACTGCGCGCAGGAGTCGTCGTGCCGGTCCGAAGATGTGAGGCTCGTGCACGAGTACGGCAAGGGCTGGAGGGCCTACTACGTCGACGACGCCGAGTTCGAAGGGCAAAACATGATCAGCGAAGGTACTATTTTACCGTTGCACGACGACCCGTTAGACGCGCGGCCGTCGTACGAGGAGCTCCAGGACCTCGTGATAGAGAAGCTCAAGCTGCCGGTGTACGTGCGGAAGATGCGCGAGGCGGGCGAGAAGGGGCCGCGGTTTTTGCGGTAGTTGTGTAGGTCTTAGTGTGATATTGCTATTAGTAAAATTTATAGTTCTAAATCATGGATGATGGGCCGAATTTGCGCGGGGGGGTCCACCACGTAGATCAGCCCGCCACTGTCGAGCCTAACTTGATAGGGAGCGTAGTAACCAACGTCGAAGCTAGCTTCCCGGTAGTGATGGGCGACGACGGTACCTGGGGCCCAGCATCCGTCATCGTCGTCGTCGTCGTCATCGGACGATTCGGACCCAGACTCCGATCCGGAATCGCTGGAGTCAAACAAGTCGCCGATAGAAACATCACTGTCCGATTCCGCGTAGCGGCACTCTACGCGAGCGCCGACGTCGAAGGGCAGGGGAGTGTCGACGAGCGTCAGCTTCGCCCGCGCGGTCTCGACGCAACCTTCGAGAGAACCTTTGAAGACCCGGGGCCACCTCAAGCTTGTGTCCTCGAACACCTCGATCGCCTCGCGGATCATTGCTTTGTCAGTCCCCGCGTGTAGGAGGGCGTCAGCAAGCCAATATCGGAGTCTTAGCGTGCGCCTTTCGTCGAGCCCAAATGCGGCAATGCTCGAAGGAATGACGTCGCGAAGGAGCGCTATGGATTCGGCGTAATCCTCAAGCATATTGAGCGTCTTCGCTAGAATATCAGCACACACGACGTATTCATCAGGGCCTAACCTGGCCCTGGGCCTCCGCGACCAAAATCTTGGCCTGCTCCGCCAGACACGACACGTGCGCGTAACCCGCCGTCCCGTTGCACGCGCACATGCGTACGAGGCCTTCTCCCGTGCGCCGATGGACGACCTCAGTGCAAATGTAGCACGTCTGGCCTTTCGTGTCCTCGGCGCACGCCTCGACCGCGTCCGCGACGGCCTCTTTGTATTTTTTGTCGGCGTGATATTGCTCCGCGTTACCGCCGCGGTGTATTTTCTTACACATCTGCTTGTGGCCGCGGCGCCAGTGGTCCATCTGGCAAGTCTTGTTACAGTATCTCACCTGGCACCGCACGCATCGCGGCGCGTTGAGGGCCAGTGGGGCGGCGCAGGCGGCGCAAGTTGTGAGGATCATTTTGGTCCGTAAAGCTTCGAGAGGGTCGCGCGTAGATGGGTGTTTTGGGTTTGCTAGTGTCTTACTGCCGCTAGCTGGCTAAAAAGCACCTCGACAAAGTGATTGATCAGTTCACACACGTATTGCGAGACGCAGTCAGGCGTCGCGCATCAACCACTGAAGCCAAGGCCACAATACGCTAAAACTGTGCAGCCGTGCAACAAGCACAGCAACAGCGCACCACACGTGCACCGATGCACCTCGTCGTCGCCGCAGCGCTCGCCGCGCGCGCGACGTTCGCCTGGACACCAGCACCACCCAGCGCGCGCCGCACACCGCTGCTCGCCGCCGAGGAGACCGACGCCCTCGCGCAAATACAAAGTCTGGAAGAACTGGAAGCGGACTACTGGTCGTCGCTGGACGACGTGGAGCGGCAGATCCAGGGGGCCTCGCGGAGCGGCGCCGCCTTCCTGAGGCAGGGCGATCTCGAGGGCGCCCTCGAGCAGTTCGACCGGGCCCAGCAGCTCTCGAAGAATTCGAGGTATGAGTGGCACCGCGGCATTTGCCTGTACTACTTGGATCGGTTCGACGACGCGCGCGTCGACTTTGTGGAGAACGCTTTGAGATATGAGGAGCGCTTTTTCGAACCCGCCTCGGAGGAGCGACTCTTCGCGCAAGCCTGCGCGCTGCGCGGCGCCAAAGGCGACGATTTCGCGGCGGCGTCGGAATTGCGCGAGACGCGGCCCGTCCTGCGGGCCTGCGCGGCGTTATATGGAGGCGACGTGAATGCAGCAAAAACTTTAAGGGAGCTCTGCGACCGCACCGACTCCGTCGACGCGCTGCGACGGCGGCTGCTGGGCCACTTCTACGCGGGCTTATATCATGACGCCCTTAATGATGCAGAGCGAGCGAGAGCGCACCTCGCTTTAGCGGCAGAACGCGTATCAGCAGATGATCAGGATTTTACGGCTCGATTACCGCGCCTCCACGCGTCTGTCAGAAACTGGTCCCTCGACGACGTGCCCCAAGACGCGTTACAGAAAGCATCAATGTTTGACCTCGGTTCCCAGGGCATGGAGGACATCCTCGACGACCCCGACACGATGCGCGAGGGCATCGACGCCATGACTGTGGCCATGTTGAAAGAAGCTTTAAAAGCTAGAGGGCTGAAGCGGACGGGCCTCAAGGCGGATTTGAAAGCGAGACTGCTGGAGGACCTCGGACTTTAGAGCCGGCCTTTCCGGTCCTCCGTGGCCGTCTCGGCCGCGCGCCTGTGCGTGTACCGTGAGTCGCGGCGATGGCGCACTGGTGGCGTAGAAGCACTCACGACGACGCGCCGACGCCAAGCTCCGCACGCCATCGCCGCGATGGCGCCGAGGCAATCACCAGGAAGAATTTAATTAACACTGTTACTACTTTTTCTGGCCCTCGAAGACGGCTGAGAAGTCCTCGTCGCCGTGGTCCGCTCGTTGGGCGATGTACGCAGCGTTCGCCGCGGCCGCGAGCGGTAATGGCGTACTCACTTGATCACCTAACTGCAGCGCGAAGCGCATGTCCTTCTGCGCGTGCTTGAGGGGGAAGTTCGGCGCGTGGTCGCCTTTGAGCATTTTGGGGCCCTTGAGCTTGAAAAGGCCGTTGGACATGATGCCCAGGTCCAGCACCTTGAGCAGCCCTCCTTCATTATCTGCCGGCAACTCGGAGGCCTGGCACAACGCGAGGCCCTCGCCGAGCGCGCACATCATGTTTCCCATCACCATATTGACCACGAGCTTCATCTTCGAGCCGGCTCCTGTACTACCGTAGTAGAAGTCGGCCTTGCCCATGATCGCGAGGTCGGGCTTGCATTCCTCGTACAGCGATTTATCACCACCACAGAGGAAGATTAATGCTCCTTGCGCCGCGGGCGCCTTCGAGCCGCTCACGGGCGCTTCCAGGAACCTTCCTTGAGCGATTTCTACGGCTGAAGCCATGGTCTGCATCCGTTCCGGGGTCAGCGTCGCGCAGTCGACGAGGCTCTTGCCTTGTTTTATGCTGGCCAATATGGAGGGAAAGACGGCCTCGGACGCCTCCAGCGTCGAAAGCATGGAGTAGGTGACGGCGCACGCGTCGATTACTTCACCCGCTGATGAAACGACGGTGACGAGGCCGGGGTGCGCGGCCGCGAGCTTCTGCGCCTTGCTCGCGTCGCGGTTCCAGACGACGAGCGCTTTGCCAGCTTTCAGTAGACAGCCGGCCATGCCCTCACCCATGATGCCGATGCCGATGAATCCCGTAGCCATGGTTGCTCTCCCTGGTGGATTTTGCTCTCGGACACCTTTGTGCACACAGTGCTTGCAAGAGCGCGTCCTCTGGTCTTCCTGTAGTGCTGTGTGTCTTCTGCGCACCGCTGCGACGCTGGATGCCACCGCTGCGACGCGTTTTGCGGCCACACCACGCAGCCGTAAACTAGTATGTTTATACGCTAATCCGTGCGCTAAGCGAGAGCCCCACCGGGTCCTGTACTTCTCCTTCACCAGTAGCCCGACACATGCAGTGGATTGGAAGCTCCAAGGTGCGGGCTGCAGCAATCAGCGCCGCCGCGTGAGGGCTCCGCAAAACACTTGCCAGGCGCGAGAAGGGCTGCCTCGGCGCCGTGCGGACAGCTTGGACCGCTTCGCCGCGCAGGGCTGCTTGAACGACCCGCGGACGGCGGCGCGAAGAGCCAGCTCCTGCAGCTAGCTCCTGGGAGCAAGGGCTGCCCAGGACCATGGCCGACGAGCCGGAAGAACCACGGCGAGAACCGACAACCTACATGAGCAAGGACGGCTACGCTCTACCGATCAAGGCTCATAAGCACGAGGCGTCCGGCCTGCGACCGCACGCGAAGGCGTTTATCCGACGGAACCAGAAGATCTCGAGGCTCGCCAAGGAGTTACTACCTCCACAACATCCCGACGCGAGCGTACCGTTGAGAAGCCGAGCTCGACATCTGCGCCCGACGCGGCGCCACGACGACTTTTCGACAAGTCACAAACCTGTCAAGTGGTATGAGCAGAAGAGTTTTAGTCGGTCCCAGAAATACGCGACCCGAGAAGTACGACGGCGCGCCTTGTCCGAGACGCACCCCGTGCCGTTGATGGGCCAGCACACGCCCTTCCACGGTGCTAGATACGCGCCGGGGCCCGTGCCTACCGGAGTGAAAGCACCTCCTATCAAGCTCGCCGAGAAATTGAAAGTAATGGGCAACTGGCCCCTACCGGACACGCCGCGGTGCGCCGAGATGCATCTTGCTGAGTTGAAACTGCAGGAAGACATTGAGACGAGAAAACGAGACGAGGCATTGCGACTCGAGAAACTGAAAGAAGAGAAGGCCAAAGCTGATGCTGAATTCCGGGAGATGCGTCGCGCAGCGGCCAAGGCCGCGGGCCTCCCGAGCCCGCCCGCGACGCCGTCGGTCCGTTCTCTGGACTCGTCCGACGGCTTCGACTCGGTCTCGGATTCCGGGCGTTCGTCGTTAGACAGTCCACGTTCGAGGCCGTCCTCACCAGTCAAGAGCGACGCGTTATCGAAAGAGGTAGCCAAGCGCGGCTCACCTAAGAAGCGGCGCCGCCGCAAGAAGGAGAAGCCGCTGTCGAAGCCTCTAGTGCCGCCGCCGCACGAGCCGATACAAATAGAACTACCTAAATCGCAAGGTTTAGGAGCATTGCTCAACTTGGGTGCGGGCATCAACGACCAGGTGCAACGGCAGCTCCTGTGGCACTGGCGCACTGTAGTAAGGTGCTTCCGAGTACCATTTACGGAAGTAGCGTGGCCGGTATGTCCTCCCGAAGCCATGGTGCAGATCAAGGGCATGTTCGACGGGAGGTCTCCGCCCGGTTCGCTGCGAGCGCGGAAGGTCGCCGAGATCTTCCGCTATTTACAATTCACTGATATCGATTGCATCCGATTGATCGAGACACGGTTCCCAGAGTACTTGGACGGAGTATGTACGAGGGACGCCGACGGCGACGGCGAGGACGACGGCTTCTGGACGCTGCGTTCGAAAGATTGCATTGACCCTCCGTATGACCCCGAGGCTCCTCCGTCAAAAGCGGACGCATTTGTTCCCTACCAGGACTTTCTCGAGGCGATGGCGCCGACTCCTCCTGAACTCGCTCGCATCCAGAAGTACTACAAGGACCAGGACAAGGAACGCATCGAGAATGAACGCCGTCTTGCAGAAAGGAAGAAAAGACGTAGAGCCAAACAGCTGGAGCTAAGGAAAGGCGCCCTGTCCGACCTCCAGGAGGCCTGGGACGACTGGCCGCCTCGGTCCTTGCGCGGCGCGTCACTCATCGCGGCGCCTTCGTCGACACCGGGACGGCTGCTCGACGACGCCATCGACGCGCCGCCTGCGGCCGATCGCGGCGAGGGCGTCGCGGCGGCGCCGAGAGAGCCACCGAGCCGACACCTAGAGCGTCGACGGCGTTTGGGACAGCACACTCACCTATCAATACACGCAGGTTGAAACGAGGCCGGCCCCCGTACACGACGAAAGAACGCCAACCGGCGATGATTTATGTTATAGAATGCGGGGCCGAATTTGAGGTCACTGGAGATAAAAAGAAGGGTCTCGCCGCTGCCGCGTTGTACGCGGCGTCGGGCGTCGCGCATGTGCGACTACGCTCACCTGGTTTAAAACAGTGCCTCTGGAACTGCTGCCTGGAAGGCATGGGGTACGGTGGTTATTCTGCCTCGGAAATCGTGGAGACTTTCAGGGTCTATACGGCGGAACGGGTCCAGGCCGTCTGGCGGGCGCGTAATGGCGAAGGCGCGAAGTGGGCGCGCGTGCGCGAATTGTTCCGGCGACGGGATTTGGAGATCCTGAGGATGGTCTACGGCGCGTGGTGGCCCTGTACGCGGCGGCAACGGTTCTTGCGGACCTTCGTCTATCGGAAGCTCATCGCGTGGGCGTGGTGGGCGCGGGGCGTGGCGAAACGCAAGAACCTGTTCCGACTGACCTTCTGGCCGCTGCGGACGTGGCGCATCGAGGCTCGGAGATGTTACAACGCGCGCGAGAAGGCCAAGTTCCTGAAGATTATATGGCTCAAGCTCACGAAGAAGCGGCACCACAACGCGTGGTGCTGACTCAGCGTCTGTTTCCGAACGTTTCCGAACTTCAAGTTTGCGTCGACGGCGTCTCCATGAGACCGCGCCGCCTCGACGCCGTCGATGCGGCCGTCAGAGAGTCTACGCGTCTCGTGAGTGAACGGAGACAGTTTCGCGACGGTGTCCGTTCCACACAGGAAGAAGTGGGTCCAGAAGCGCGTGCGAGACCGGGCGAAGGCCGATAGGCACTATCGGGAGTACTACCTGACCGAGCAGGAAGGGGCCAAGTGCTTTTCTTGTTGGTTGTCCTTTGCGAGGCAACGACGGCTCTTGCGTAGAAGGTGGTACCAGCGGCCTAAGGGTGGTGAGGCTCTCCGCAAACGATGCATCCGGGGCCGGAAGCTGCGCGCTCTAATAGTGTGGAAGTACTACCAGTTTCTAGCGAAGCACTGCAAGCTGCGCGCGACGAGTTGGTTTAGACGTATAAGGAAAGATGATGAGTCAAGACGGGTCCTGGCGCGGGAGGTGTCGCGCTCGTCGGGCGTGAAGAAGCACGAACTCACGCAGGAGCTGGCGGAGTTCGATCGCTTGCGTGTGAATCCGCCGCCGATCCCGACACCTGCTCATGCAGCATGCTTCTACGTCGCCCCCTCCGATGCTGAGTTAGAGAGGAGAGAGGCGTATCAGCATCAAAAGAAGCTGCGCATGAAGGAGCACAAGAAACTTGTATTAGCTGGTAGGAAAAGAGCCAAGGCCTTCAACGCGAGTGTCCGTTCTCGGACGAACCAGGAGGTGCGCAACGAGAAGCGGAAGCGCGAGAAGGACGAGGACGCATCTCAAGCGCGTTTGGCGGTCGAAGCCGCCATGGACGCGTTCGAGACGAAACGGTGCACGGAAACTACACTAAATGAAGACCAGCAATTACTGTGTGCGCCTCTACTGGCGTATTTCGAGAGCAAGGTGTTCCCGCGCGAGGTGAGTGCCGCGTACCTGCGGTACTGGCGCGCGGGGCCCGCGGCTCTCGAGTTGCTGCGAAGTTTCGCGACGGAGAAGCGTCCGTGCTCCCGCGTCCCGTTTTACGCCATCGACGTGATGGCGTGCTGGTGGGGTCGACACCGCCTCGACGCCGTCGCCGCGACGTCGCGCCGCCTCCACGCCATCGACGCTTCGGTTCACGCAGGCAAGGAGAACCGCGCCGACCTCTGCTACGCCTTCCGCTGTAGACAGCGCATGTGGCAGACCTGGCGCGCCTACGTCGCGAAAGAAAAGCAGCTGAAGAAGAAGCTCGCCAAGGAAGAAAAGGAGCGCCTCAAGCGCGCCAAGGAGAACGCGAAGAAGCGGGCGTCCAGAGACCGCCTCAAAGCCGAGGAACAGGCCGCTAAAGACGCCGCCGCGGCCGAGAAGGCCGCGAAGGAGCCTCCTAAACAGAAAAAGCGGCGCGCGTTCGCGGCGGGTGACGTGTTCCGGTCCCGCGTGACGGCCGGGCACAAAGTGATAGAGGAGGAGAAGGTTGATCTCGACCAGAAGTCCCCGGAGAAGCCAGATCCGTACGCCGAGGACCGTCGCAAGCAATCCGCGCAGCTGAAGAAGATCCAGGGCTACTTGCATCGCGCGCAGACGATCGTCAAAGAAGTCAGAATTCAACAGGCCCAGGAGAAGGAGGAAGATGAGCGCGAAGCCCGCCGAAAGGCGCGAGAAGAGATGGAGATGAAGGCCTTCCTCGAGGATAAAGATGAGGCGTTCGCGGAGGCGCATCAGCGCGCCCTCGAGTGGACGGACGACTTCGCGGTCTACGCCGAGAAGAAGTGCGTCGAGACGTTGCAGCGAGTGCAGCGCGAGGCGCAAGCTCATTATGACAAGCAGCTATTAAGGCAGTCGTTGCGACTTATAAGGTTACCGTGGGCCGAGAAGCGCGCGATCGCGCTCATGAACCGGCAGAAGATGCGGAACTTGCTGCGGTTGTGTGCTGGGTGGCGGAAGGTTGATAGATCCATGCCGAAGTATTGGAGGTTGAGGACCAAGTACCACTGCTTCCTCGACTGGATTCGGCTCGTGAAGAACCATAAGCTCTACCGCACTTCTTCGGTCAAAAAGATGCTCCTGAAAAGAAAACATCGGGCCTTCGCGTCGACGCGCTTGCTGAAGGAACGCGGCGCGCGCCGGTGCCGCTCGATCCACCAGGACAAGTGGGCCGATCTGAAAGCCGTATTTTGCCGCTGGTCTACGTACGCCTTCGACCAGATCCGGTGGAGGTACATGACTGTCCTTGGGACGAAGCGCGTGCGCCTCAAGCTCCTGCAGAAGATGTTTAGCGTGCTGAAGAGCGAGGCGGGCTTCGGCGTCATCGCTGGGAGGACGCCGTGGGTTAGGAGGATTGACGCCGACCTGGGCGTCTGTTCGCTCTACTTCGTGGCACCTCGGCGCAAGACCGACTTGCTGAACAACCTGCGGAAGTCGAACGCGGTCCATAGAAAGGCGGTCGCGGATGGGGCGCGGAACGGGCCCACGTTCAAGAAGTTCATGGATTCCGTCGGCGGCGCGGCGATGGCGCGCCTGTACTCGGAGCAGGCTATGTTGCTCAAGGCCTTCGAGCTGAAGGGCGATTTGAGATATAAGGATGTCGATAGCCGTGTGGAAATCGAATTTAGGGCGCCCCACGCCATCGACGCGATGCCCTACCTCACCGGTCGATGTCCACACAGGTCGACGTGGCCATCCAGAGTCCGCCGGACGCCGACACCGAAGCGGCAGAGTTCAAGGACGTCGTCTGCCCGCCGGGCGTGAGGGTATGCGCGGTTAGAGTCATCGCCAGGCGAAACTGGGGCGTCCTGGGCGTCGGCACCGAGCTCGAAGGAGATGGTGATAAGATCGACAGGCCGTTCCGGGGTGGTAGCAACGGCGGCAAGTTCGTGAAGGAGACTTTTGCCCTCGGCGAGTTCGAGCATCTTACTGGTATAGAGATACACTGCTCGCAGTCGGTGGTGGAAGCGATCCGATTCGAAGCCTCGACCTTGGGAAATGTGCGAAAAGACCGCAAGGACGGCATGGCCGGCGCCGAAATGTTCGAGCGGAAGCGGTGGTGCGGCGTGAGCAAGACCAAGACCCGCTGGAGCAAGCTCTACGGCGAGGTGTCGAGCCTCGCGCCGCGGATCTACACGATCAGGGGCCCTGACGAAGCTGCTATTGTTGGTTTGAGGGGCCTGGCGACGTCGTCGCGAATCATTGGGCTCGGGGCTGTCTGTCGCGTGGTAGCAGAGGAGGGGGTGTTCTCGACGGCGTGGACGCGGCCCTTGCGGGCACCGACGGAGAAATTACCAGCCATCCATTCCGCGACCGCAAACAAGGAGTCGACCAAAAAACGCTGGCAAAAGATGCGAAGCACCAAGCGGCTCATCGGCGGCGGTTTGGTAGCTAAGGGCAGCCGGGACCAAGTCGACGTCTTCGCAGCTATCATTAAGATGCGAAAAACCGACGCGACCGAGGGGATCAAACGGTGCGAGGCCTTCGCCCGAAGAGTGTGGACGTCCAACATCTTCCGGGCCGACCCTAACTTGCGCCCGCTGCTCAACATCAACATCATGATGCAAATGGCGCGATGGCTATTCAACGCCATCGCCGCGCCGCTCCCGCCGATACCCAACAAAGATGACAAATTTAATGTCAGATTCGAGCGAGCGGAAGCAAAATTGAGCGACTGTATTAAGCAACAGGAGAACGCGTTGTGGCAAGAGCGGAAGGTTGGGAAGAGGCGCGACGACCACACGAAGGCGCTAGCCATCGCTGCGGCGACGCCTCGGGAGAAGCAGAACCCGCAACAGCGGATGATGCTGGCGAATAGAGCAATGAATTCTCCAATGTGGAGAGCTAGGGAGTCGCGGCGAAATATCCGGGATGACTGTGACCTCGCGAAGGCGGCGTCGGACCACGCAATCGCTACGTCGCAGCGCGCCCAGGCGCAGATGATGGTCGATATCTGCCATGATAAGATTATCTGGCTGGATCCGAGAGCGCCTAGAGTCCGCAAGAAATTTAAACGCCTCATAGCGCTAGCGCGACGTCAAATCCAACTCCAGGGCGACCACGAAGGTGGAGCTGTCAAGTTCCTCGAGGACATCAAGGAGACCTGTGAGTTGCCTCCCACCGCTGGTGGGCCGCTGCCGACGAGGGTCTTCGAGCGCGCACTGGATGGTCTCCATGTAAAGAAGCAAAAGGAACTGCGAGAGACCAAGCGCGCGGAACGGCGCGCTGAGTACGAGCGCCAACTCATACTGGCCGCTCGGACGGCGAACGCGCCGGAGCCGGCGCCCTACTCCGACGTGGAAACGGAGGAGAGCGAGAGTCTCGACGGGTGGGGCTAGAGGCCTAACGTGTATTTGTGTTACTTCTGGTGCAAGGGCGGGGGACTTCGTTCACGACAACACAGGGGGATTCACGTGCGGTCTCATTTCCCCAGCGACGAAGAACTGCACGATGAGCCAGAAGACGCCGTCGGGAACGTCGGCCAGCGCACCGGTCCTGTTGTGTCCGAATAGCCGCGAGATCGCGTCGGTCGTTCGCGGTCCGATCCTTCCACCGGTCCTAAACGCGACGTTCCATAGCAGGGTTTTGAACGGGGGGAACTCTTTAGACACGCTCAAGATGTGATCCTCCGCGAGGCGTAGGCGTTCCAGAATCTCCAACGACTTCTCGTATCTACGGTGCTGATTCGTTAATCTTTCCTCGTTCCGTGTCATCTCCAAGCCACGTCGGGCGAATTCCTCGGGGGTATCGTTCAAGCCCCATACAGTATGGCAACTGCGCGCTGCCGTGTTGAGGCCTGCCCTGAGTAGCATCATCAAAATGCCGGGGTGCCCACATACAGCTGACATAGCGACGCTACAAGTCGGCTGGGTGCATTCAGGTGGAGGCTCGCGGCGCTCCGGATTGTTGGAGTCGTAATTGACATCCGCGCCGTTATCTACAAGAATCCGTACGGCTTCGACCTGCCGGTACGTTAGAGCTATCAGCAGAGCATGGTGAGGATCTCTACCGGGCTGTGAGCGGAGAGAATGATTTACGTCCGCACCAGCCGCCAGAAGTAGTTTGATGACCTCGCATTGTCCGTGCCCCGCTGCGACCCCCAGGAGGCGCAGCCCATACTCGAGAATTCTTGGTGCGTATTGAAAGTCATGATCCACATGAAAGGGCGCGTTGGCGTCCCCTCCTCCTGCGAGCCACTCTTGGACCTGCCGCGCGTCGCCGCTGGCCGCCGCGTGGAAAATTTCGGTCGGTGCGAACTCTGTGGCCATCGTCCGTCTCGCTTTGGTAGGTTTATGGGTGTCCTATGCGCTGCTGATCCTGGCTTTGGTAGAGCCGGACGACGACGAGCTTTGGTCGAGTCCACTGTCCTTGGAGGAAGCTCCGGGGCGACGGCGCAACCGCGGCTACGAGCCGAAGCGCTCCCGTGCCGTTCGATGGGTCTCGGCGGCACCACTCCCGCTATTTTAAGACCGGTGGGCTGCGCGCGGCTATGAGGGAGCGGATGACCCTTTGCTCCCAGTTCTAGTGTGTCGATGCGCTAGCTCCGGCAGATCGTCTACTCCGCCCACTAGTCCTAGCACCGTAACAATTGCGCGGGCAGATCGTTCACTATTCAAGAAGCCAGATACAACACAGTATAGTTATGCCTCCGCATCGTCCGCGCGCACCGCTCGTCGGCCTCGATTGTCGCGACGTCCGCTGGAGACAGCTCCTCTCTCCACCGCGCCGCGACCGCCGCGCCGTCGCGCCTGCACGATCTGCCCGGCTTGCACTCCGCGTCTGACTTGTCGTTGACTTGCCGGAGCGCGTGGTGGCGCTCCGGCACGCCCAGCTTCCCGCGGCCGCGCCAGCGCGAGATGCCGTCGAGCTCCACGGCGGCAGCCGTGACGAGCCTCTCGTAGTAGACGACACGATAGTCGCCACGAGAAAGCAACCCTAGCCGCTCCTCGTCGGCGTCCTTGGCCGCCATGCGCTTGCACACAGTGCGGGCGCAGGCACTGATTTTTTTGTTTGAACACATGTGGCCCCGCACCCGCGAGTTGACCACGGCCCTCGGATCTCGCACGAGGCGGAGCGTGCGGTCCACGGCGTCCAAAAACGCCTTCGGGAGGCCAGCGTCCATTCTCGTCACCTTGGCGACGCGTTCCCGGGCCGCGCACGCGGTGACGACCGCCGCCGGCTTCGTCGCCCCCACGCGGTGTCCCAGGAAGCCGCGATCCTTGGTCGCGACTTCGCGCCAAACCTTGTCGCCTAGTGCGGCGTCGCAGGCCAGGAGCCGCGGTACCAGGGCGTCGCAGGATCCGCTCGCGACCTTGCGATTGTGATCGCCGCCGAGCAGGCGGCAGGGTTCGAAGAAGTAGAACGTCGAGGCGTTGGCGACGAGCCCGCCCAGCAGCGTCGAGCCGGAGCGGAACTCCGTCACGATGGCGAGCGTGTCCGCGGCGGCCGCCGTCGCCAAGAAAAAGGCGGCGCGCAGCCTCATGCGTTGGCCCCGACCGGCGCGCGCGCCTAGAGCTGTGGCGCAGCGGTGGCGCGAGAGGTTAAAGCGCACGCGTGCGGGCTGCGGCGCCGCGCGACGGCACGCCTAGCAGCAAGGCTGCATGTGCAGCGTCGCAGCGCCGAAACAGATCAAAAATGAGGCTGCCCTTGCGCGCAGCCGTTGGAGCGCGCTCGGGGCTGCTAGGACGCCGCTCTGGCGCTGTGGATTCCAATCATTACCTTGCGAGGCTGCCCCAGCCGATCGGCAGCGCCGGCGCAGCTAGCGAAGTAAGATACTAGCCCTCTGGACACCAGGACCTGGTCCTAGCTAGCAAACGCTGCCCATGTCGCCACAAAACCTCTAAATGATTCATGGAACAGCAGGAATTGGTCGTCGCCTGCGCAAGGGCAGCCGTGCGCTGGCTGAAAAAGCCGCCAGAGCACCACCATGCCGATAGGCACAGGAAGGCCTGGGCGGCCGCGAAGACGCTCAGTGCCGTCGAGCAGTCATGCGTCAGCGTGTCGCGGGCGGGCTTCTCGTTGCGTGGTCCGGCTGAAGCACTCATACCGCTCGCGCGTATCACGCGATGGGGCCACGACGCGAGCGACTTCTTCGTCGAGGCTGCCGCGGCCGACGCATCCGCTGTCACGAATCGCACCGAGGGCATGATACGAATCGTCGTGGGGACGCGGGATGGCGCTCGTTTGGCGACGCTTCTACGTAACCATGCCATACGGGCCTTACGTGCCATCGACGCTGCAGCCGCGGCGGCGCGCCCGCGCGTGAACCGTCGACGCTCGGCGGTGGACGAGGCGCTCATCGCTGCGGCGTCGCCGTTGAAGCCGTCCGCGCCTAGAGACGACGGACGAGTAGCGATTATCCAGGCGCGCTGGCGCGGCGCTCGCTTACGACTAGCGTGGCGCCGAGAGGAGTCGGCCCTCGTCCTCCAGGGCCTCTGGCGCGGATGTGCATCACGAGGCCCCCAGGTTCGGACGAGCCAATTGACGCGTCGAGAATAGCACGCGGTGTTCTTGTCTTGTAAGATGTTCTAACAATAGCACTTAACAAAGACACATCTAGAGCCACGCCGCCGCGTCGACGGCGTCGAGCCCGAGCACGTTCAGCAGGTCCTTCCCCATGTCGACCTTACAGGTCAGGTCGACGACCTCGAGCGGCCCGCGCGCCGTCGCGAGCTTCGAGGTACACGAGGTCGACACGTGCTCGAACTCGCCCAACAAATTGCCGTGCCTATTCCCGAAGCTCTCGGGTTCCAAGTGCACGGGCCATGCCCCCTTGGCGCGCACCGCGGCCTCGCCAACGAGCAGGTCGCGGCTCATCCATTTGCGGGGTATCTCAGTCGGCTTGAGGGCCGCGTACTTGGCCTGGTTGTAGGGGAGGCGTCCGATCTCGCCATCATACGCGACGTCGGCGAGCGTCAGCAGCGTGTGCCAGAGCGCGTACTGGTCCTTAAAACCGCAGCGATGCCGGAGCCACCCATCAACGAATTTGATGCTGAACGGTGTTGCTCTTAGGTACCAGCGCATACCGCCGGCCAGCCAGAAGGGATGAGGCCGCGTCGGGTGCCGTGCGCTGTGGGCCTCGTTCAGGACCACGTCGTAGGAGCCCTGAGTCATTCCGCTGGCGCTACTCGCTGCCTTTTTGACGTCCTCGGGCCGCACGTACGAATCTAGATCCATGTAGAATACGTCGCGAACGCGCGAATTGCGCAGCAACAGCGACGCGGCCGCCATCTTCGCGTGGTGGTTGCTGTTGACCTCGTGCTCAGAGCCGGCGTAGCTCGATCGGCCGACTCCTTTGTACGTGAGTCGTCTGCTCGCGGCCTGCCGTGTCGCTAATTGCTCCGCCGCAAACGAGGCACTACAATTGACCTTCTTGCGCCCGAAATTCTTGGCCAACAGCTTGAGCTTCGCGCCGACGGCGCTCGCGCAGCACCAGGGACCCACCGTCGTGGCAATGTCCTTCGGTAGCTCGCCTAGCCACAGCACGGCGTTCCAGTTCGACTTACGCGCAAACGCGACCTTGTTCACGAAGTAGGGCCATTCGTGCCACAGGTAGGGCAGCGAGTTCGCGACCATGAGCAGCATGGGCTTCGTCGAGGTCTGATCTCTATCGAGCCAGCACAGGCGCGGCCGCTGCGTGAAGAGTTCCGAGTCCGACGTCGGCTGAGCTTCGAGCACGCCTTCGGAGTACACCAGCCGCAGCATCGGCGTGCCGGTACCATCTTTTTTCAGGCCGTGGCGCAGTGAAAATGTGCAATTGGTGTCCGTGCCGGCAATAGTTGGCACGACGGCGCGTACTGGTGGCTGCAGGAGCAGCAATGCTACCTTGGCGACGTGCTGCCACGCCGCACGAGGACGCATCGCTGCGCGCACGGCTGCTAGCACGGCGGACGAGCGGTTAGATGCATCCGCGGACGATCATGGTCGTTTTCGCATTCGCTTTGGGCAGCCTTTTATGGTGCTCCTTTTTGCCTCGATTTGTGCGCCGTCCTACCGGCGCGCACGCGCTCCAGGCACGTCGGATATGTCCAGTGGGCCGGGCGAGACGTAAAGACACGTCCTATAGACACCGAGGGCCCGGGGTGGAAAATCCTCGGTCCCTACAGCGATGCACGCGGTCCAGGCGGCGGCCGGGCAGTCCGGACGGCCGCCAGAGATCCGAGAAAGCGTCCGGCGGCCGGGCCCAGCCCGCCAACATACTAGCCACGCCAACTTTGGCGCAGCCCCAAAAATTCAGCCCCTCGGCCCCACTTTTGAGCGGGATTGCTGCCCACACGCGCATCCGCAAGGTAAGCTGCTGCTTCTACGATGGGGATGGACCTCCGACGGCAGCGAAAACGAGCGCGCACGGCCTCACACACGGCCTGGCGGCCGCCAGCGGAGATTGCACCAGCACCGCGCTCGACGCCACCGCGCGGCTCCCCGCGGAGTCTCGGCGAAAGCCGCCCCGCCTTGGCGCGGCCGGTGGACAATCCAGTGCGGTCGCTGGCGCGCGGACGGCCCGCGGGGCCCGGTCCATTCGCTGGCGTCGACGTGCCGCGCCGCTTCGCTCTTGCAGCTGACTGTCGAAACACACACGACGTGGTACCAACGCCAGCTTACGGAGCTTGGCATCGTTATCGGCTGCGGACCACGCACCCCCAACCCCTAAAATCTCCTCCCAATTGAGACGAAGCTGAATTTTCACCCCCCGCCCCCCCTCGCAGACTCCGTTCCTAAACGATGGTCCGGAAATTGGTCGTCGCGGCCCTCTGCGCCGTCGCGCGCGCCGCGAGCAACGACGCCGGTGCGCCGGTGCCGTTTGCCGAGTTTGCCGCACCCGCCGATAAGGCGGATGGTGCTGCCGAGGGGCGCATGCAGCAGATGTTCCAGGACGTCCGACGCCTGCAGTACTCATATGACTTCGCGTCGACCTGCGTTTCCTCCCTTATGGCCTGCGTCAGCAATGCCGACTGCGCCGATGACGAGGAGTGCTCATTTCCGCGACGAACGCGGAAGACGCGCCGCCTGAGCGAGGAGGACGCCAATGCCGGACGGGCGCTCAAGTTCGGCGCCAACGCTGTCGGACAGTGTGTCTGCAAATAAACGTGACCCTCCCCCTTCCCGCCCCTCCCTCCCGCCCCATGTAATCCCACCGCCCGCGGCGCACCCCACCGCTCCCCTTAACACGAATAACCGTTGGTTACCCATACAACCCCTCCTCCACATCCGGATGCTTCAAAATCGCGAACAACACGTACCGGTCCTCGGCGCCGTCGTGCCGCACGTGGTGCTCGAAGGAGTCGTCGAAGACGATCGCGTGCCCGTCGCCGCCGTACGAACGCGGCTCATCGCCAACCGTGAACGTGACGCCGTCCGAGCCGCGCAGTGCGAATTGCATTATGAGGCGCCGATTCGTAACTCCGCAGTGCGGCAATATGTTCGCACCAGGCGCTAGACGCAGTACCGTGGCCACGACCGGCGTCCCGCAGAGGTTCGGCCGCGTAGAGTCGAGCGGCGCGGCGCCGAGCTCCGGGAGAGCGCGCCCCTCGTCCGTCTGTAAGAGCCGGCTGAGCGTCGGCGCGAGGGCGCAGGCCTCGGCGTCCCATTCTATGCCGTCGTAGAGCGGCAATTCCGACCACGCGCCTTCGCCAGCTGCGTCGGCGGCTTTGGACGGCGGGCGGAACGGCGCCGACGGCGAAACGAGGCGCTTCAGCGCGTTGTGCCGGATCAGGCTGTCGACATCGTCGAGCATGGCCGCCCGAGTCGATTCGTCGGCGAAAGCGGCCTCAAGCTTTCTCACGACCTCAAAATCCCTGCTAGGCCAGAAGCGCTGGGCCGTCAGCCCCGGAAAGTAGACCTTGGGCGTTTGGTCGACCTGCGCGAGAGAATGACGCGTCGCCTCGATGGCGTGCCGCGCGGAGAAGGCAGCTCGACGTACGCTAGAAACGCACGCGCTCGTATTTCGTCGCCGCCGCCGGGTGTTTATTGGCCAGCGCTCGCGCCGCCTCGGCCCGCGCCAGGTCGCCGCCCCTCCTGTAATACGTCACGGCCGACGAAATTGCGGCATTAAATGCGTCCCGCGGCGAGGCCTCGTCGACGGCGTAGGCGTCAACACACGCCTGGGTGCAGGCCTGCTGCACGCACCAGTGCGCCGCTCGCAGGCACTTCCCGTCGTCTCGCGAAAGAGACGCGTAGACCTCCACGAGTTTGCCAAAGAGCATCGACGCGCGGACGGGATCCAGCTTGTACTGGCCCAACTCCTCCAAGCTCTCCGCCGCGCTCTCGAGCGCGGACCACGCCGCGTCGGTGACCGCGCCGCCCGCGGCGTCAAACTCGCGCATGAATTCGTCGTGGGCGGCGGCGCCGCGGCGCCAGAGCTGCTCCCACTCGGCCGGCAGCTTGCCCGCGCCCGGCATCGCGACGAACGTCTCGACAATCTCGACATCCGACGACGCCGGGAACGGGCCGGGCTGCAGCGGGTTCACGAGACGCGCGGGCGAGGCTGCGAGCGCGTCGGCGGCGACGATTAGCAGCGTCAGGCTGAGTCGTGCGCTGGACATCGTTCAAAATAGGCAGGCGAGGGCCGGCGTCGGAGCGGTAGCTAGGCGGCGCCTAGATCTGTGCAAATCACAAGGCTGAGAGCAGAGCCTCTGAAATGCGTCTTCCGGCGCTGCGGACGCGGTATTCGAAGCTTTGAAGCGTCCGACTATACAATTGACTGTTTTTGGGCGTCAAGAGCAGCCCAGCGGGTGGATCCAGCGCGCGTTTAGCGCGTAAATTGCAATGTGAGCCGATCATTTTGCTAAGATAAAAACATAGGGGCAATCTGTTGGCCTCGCGCTCCCCGTTCGGACACGTAGAGAAGCGTCTGAAGCCTCTCAGGGACGAATCCAAAAAAAAAAAAATCGCAATCGGAGCCTCAGACGCGGCCCGCGCGTGTAACAGAGGAAAAATACTAATCACCAACAAAAGATTATCAAGCCAAAGCCACCGCCTCGTACGCCACCGACTCCGCGCCGCGGCGCATATTTAACCGTTCCTTCCGCTTCTGCCGGTTCCGCATCGACAGCGACGTCGCTCGTGGAGCGGGCGCTCTCGGCACAGGAGGGCCACCGCGCTTCCGCCGCCGCCGCCGCTCGTGCGCTTCTTGGATTTGCCGCTCCCGCAGGTCCTCCGCCGCGGCAATGCGCGCCAGCGCCACCTCCCGATCACTCGTGCGCACGGCCTGCCGCCGCGGGCCCCTTCGAGGCCTCATCGTACTATCAGTAGCGTTGACCTCGGGCCGGCCCATCCACTTGCAGCGCTTGCCTTCTATTGCTGAAGTGACGTTCGCCGAGAGCCACGCGTATCCTTTATTGGTGGTGGCGCAGACGCTATCCAAGCGATCGCGCGTCCCTAAATATTCTTTCAGGTAGCGCTTTTGATGCAATACAAGCATGGGGCCCATGAGCGGCACGGTACATTTCAGGGTAGCATCGGAAGGCCGCTCCGACGCGTCTCGGACGTTCAGAGCATAAGGTAACGCGCCGACCGTCCACTTCTCGGCTGACGTATTATTCTGGGGGCCGCTCGGCAGGGCCAGCTCCGGATGGGCGTTGCAGTGCGCGTCCATCAAAGCTGCGAGCGGCGCCTGGTCGCCGCCCCAACTACTGGACGTTTCGTCGCCCTTGGAGCTGGAGTAGTAGTCGACGTAGGCCCGGGCCCAGTCCTCCGAGAATTTCGAGAGGCGGGGCCCCGGCGTCACGGCCAAAGCGCCACCTTGCACGCCGCCGCAGAAGGACGCGCCTGCGTGGCACGGAACCATCTCCGTTCGCTCACGAGCCGCGGTGTGGCACCGCGACGACGCTGTCGACGCAACTTCACTGTTCGGAAAAGGGCGGAAACAGACGCTGAGTCCGCGCCTTGCATCAACGCGTCGTAGCAGTGCGCCTCCAACCCGGCGCCGAGGCGGCTGCCGTCCTTCGCGAGGGCCCAGGCGCACTCGTGGGCGTCCCGCAACGCGATCTTCTCCCGCCGGTGCTTCGCGAAGGTGTGGGCCCTGATATCGTAGTGGCGGTACGCCTTCATCCCGGCCCTCGATTGAAGCGCTCGCAGGGCGCCCCTGACGCCCGTCGCGCCGTTCGTCGGCAGGCATGCGAACGTATCGTCATCCAAGAACAACGTAAGAGCGTAGGGCGCCCGCGCCAGGTTCAAGATGCGGCCCAAGCGACTCCGCAGCTTCGCGCGACTTAGCGAGTCGCCGCTAACCAGCGCTTTCTCCGCCTCGGAGCGAGGCATGAAAGTGGAGAAGCCGTCGGGCAGGATGTGCCGAAACAAGGGGCCGGCATACGATTCTACAGTGTCTTTATCTAAGTCGGTAAAGAGGCATAGAGGTAAACTAGAATCGTGGCGCCGCACGCTTTGCGCCGCGACCAGTACTTTCCTCAAATTATCTTTCACGGTGCGGCGGTTCGCGTCTCGGGCGTTGTTGCGCGTGTAGCAGATGCCAATGTCTGCCGTGTCCTGTGCAGTGGCTGCCCAGAGCAGCCCCAGGAGCTGCAGGAACATTTTACGCATGCGCATGTGTCGCGCCGACGGCGTTTTCTGGTGAAATTCGCATCCGTGCGTGAACGAGGCTGCCGTGCAGCCGAATTATTGGGGTCTTGCTTGCCATCACTGCAAATTTATTGCTTGGAATTGAATAGGCTGAAGCAGAGCCTCCCAAGAGAGGTCCAACTGCGTGAATGCCGTCTCGCGGCGGCTAGCGACTTGTGCTTGTTTGCTAGTGTCTTACAGACCGCTAGCCCACGCGGGATTATTTTAATTTTGTAGCTCGAGCGTAGAGTCTATACGGACGGTTTTGGCGACGTGCTGCGGTTTCGGAGACCTTCATTCGCTGGGCCTCCATTCCGCATCGCTTTCTCAACAAACTCTGCAAGCTCTGCACAGCCCAGGCAGCTAGGCTGGCACTGCTTGCGGCGCATCTGCTATCGCTAGGTAGCACTGCTTGTGCAGTGATTGTACGCGTACGCTAGACGCCGTCGAGCAAGCGGCGCGAGCAAGCGCGGCAGAAAAAAAAATGCTGCGCGCCTGGCGCTACGACGCCGAGGAGCAGTGGCACCAGTCGCGGTCCCCGCTCGAGAACGTCCTGGCCGAGGGCTTTGAATTGCTACGGTGGTCCGTCCTCGCGGCGTCGACGATCGGCCCCGGGACGGTCATCGTGTGCAGCAAGGCGGGCTACCAGTACGCTTATAGGTTACTGTGGGCGCTCGTCTTGGCGTCGTTCGTCGCTTATGCCTTACAAGAGGGTTCGGCTCGGTTATCCATCCGCGGCCGCACGACTTTGGGAGGAGCAATGCGCAAATTTATGCAAAAACAAATCTGCACGAGCGTCGCCGTTGGCATCTTGATCGGCAACACGGCCTACCAAGCGAACAATTTTGTGGGGGCGGCCGAAGCGTTGTATGCGCTCGGCGTACCTCGAAACAACCCGGGTATTAGGGTTGTTATTCATTTATTGTTGATGATGGCGATCCTCGCGACGTTATTCCTCGGTGATGTGGACAGAGTAAGTGCAGCTTTGGGCGTCGTCTCCATTTTGATGATTGTGGTCTTTGGCGTCGCCGTGGGCGAGCTCGGCGTGAACGGCTCCAAACTTTTTTTAGGTTTATTACCGTCCGTGCCGCCGTCGGGCTCCGCAGTGGTAGCTGTCTCGTTAGTAGCCACAACAGCAGTGCCCTTCAACGCCTTTCTGGCGTCGTGCTCGGCCAAGCCACCTAAAACTTCAGGCGAGCGCGCCGCATCAACAGCGGTGTCGTCGATGCGAAGGGGCGTCACTTTGAGTACGTGGATCGCCGCCATACTTAGTATATTAATTGCGGCGACGGGCGCCGGCGTCGCTCGAAGGGGAGACGTCGACGGCAGCTATTCGGTGGAGACGTTGGTCGACGCTTTACGGGAGGCCGAGGGCAAAGTCGCGGTCTTCGCTTTTGGTTTAGGGCTGTACGCGGCGGCCTTCTCGTCTACATTAACTGTGGCATTGGGCGCGGCCTTATGTTTGGGCAGCTTATTGAGTGACAAGGACGATGCCACCTGGAAGCCGCCTCATGGCAAAAATGCTCGTTTTGTTATTCTAGGAGTGAACTTCATTGCTTTTTTGGTTGGCGCGTCGGGCGCTCCTACCGTGCCCGTGGTGCTGGTGGCGCAGGTCGTCAACGGGTTGCTGCTACCCGTCGTCGCGCTATGTCTAGTGCTCTGCTTCGAATCGCCCAAGGTCATCAGTACGCCGCAACCGTTGTTACGGTCGGCTGCTCTCGTGTTTTCATTTGCGACGACCGTTTTCCTCGCGGCGGACGGCGTCCTCAGCAAAGTTGCTGATGCGTCCGTGGCAATAAACGTGGCCTTCGCGCTTTCAATACTAGCGACGGTGGGCCTGATCGCGCTGCTGTGGTGGATGCGGAAGGGGCGCTCCAAGGAACAGGCGGAATTTGAATTGAGCTGCCGCGAGCTGCCGGTGCCGAACCCGCTCGCTTCACAACTCGGGTCGCCGTCTCTTACTAGGCGTGCTGTCGATACGAACGTGGCGCCGGCGCCTTGATTGTCTAGTTTGTTGTGTGTAACCTTGTCTTGTCTATCGCTTTGGCGCCTCGATGGCGTCCCTCACAAACACGCCGGGTTCGACGCCCCAAATCACGGGTACGAAAATCCTCTTGGGTTCGACCAGACCTGTGAGAGAAGCCGGGAGATCTCTCCGGATCCGACGGGCACTAGAAGCTAGCGTAATCGACATACTAGCAAATTGAAAGATACGCCTCTGTAGCGTCAAAAGAATGACTCAAATTCAGAATACATCCGAGTCGTTCGCCAAGACCAAATATTTGAGAGTAGCGGTCCGGGAACCTGCCCTCGCGCCTCCCGGAAGGCACCGCCCGTGACATTCGCGGATGAGTCTTATGAGTTTCCAAAGTAGACCCGCGATTGACAGCGCCTTTTACCGTCCAATTGCTACATTATATCAACTCCAGCCCAGTTTTCATAGACACTCGACGGAACCGGAGCCGACGGCCCGCGCTCGGAGGGCGGGAGAAGAATTCTACTAGACGACTCTCGTGTTTATGTTCGTTTCCTTCCGTTTGTTAGTGGTAGAGTCCATGCAGCCGGCCAGAACATCCACTGAGCATGATCATGTACTCCGTTAAAGCCTCTGGATTCGGCAACTCCGCGCCCCTGTTTTTACCTGAAGATTGGCGCAACTACTAGATCCGCGAGTATCAGCGACGACACCATCCAGATGGACCATAACGCCGTTGTTCTATTCACAATCGACCGACTTGCTCGTTCTCCGCGGACGACGGTGCGTAGACGGAGCACCAGAAAGGCCCCAGACCGGTAGGTTGTGAAATAAATTTGCGTTTCAGGCGGTTCGGTTCCGGGAAGGGCCAGATAACCGGCCTGACTGCTCACTACATTGCTCCGAGACCCCAAGATGCTCGGCGCGGGTCGTCGGTCTCGCGACCCCACGATCTCAATTAGATGGGCTTTAAACCCGGACCTACGCCCATCAGCCCGTGTACCTTCACCATGGACCATGATGCGATCGTTTGTTCCATGACCGACGGACTTACGCGCGGTCCAGATCAAGATGTTCACGTCCCGAGCGTGGGCAGCCAAAAGTACCCTTCTTATAATGTAGATGTCCTATACTTGTAATTGACTATCGGTGGGTTAGTATGGGGTCCAAAGAGACCGCTACGGCGACTACTGGGGGGCCTCGGGTAATTGACGTTTTTGCCGGGAACGGGGCGCCATCGGGCGCAAATTATTTACTTTTTGTGGATGCAGATCGGTTCGCGGACTCCCTCTGGGATAGGTCTGGGGTCGGGTAGTCGCCTACGCCGCATGCGCCCGTCCTTGGAGCTCCCAGAGAGCTCTGGATCCAAAACTTTGGCATTTTGTGCTATAGACATCTGGCTTGAGATGCATCTTGGCAGATGTATCTACCGATGGAAGCGCCCGCGCATGCGGCGTAGGCGATTGCACATGTCGATAACAGGGCCTAAGCGACCTCGGGGAGTCCTCAGGACCACGAATCGACAGGATTCCACCGACGCGCCCGCCATGGTGGCGTCGTCAATTTCGCGCATTTAAAAAAAGATTTTGGCCCCCAGTAAGTGTCCCATTGATCTCTTTGGACCAGTATTGAACCGAATGATACTCAAACGACTGCATGGCGCGTTGCTCCGGTTTTGCATGCTAGTGTCTTTACAGCCCCGCTAGCCTCATTAGTCTCGACACTTGAGGGCTCTGCTGTGGCCGCTGCGTGCCCGGTAGGGGCGCTTGGTCACATTTCTCGACCCTCGTTACGCCGCCTGTCTACCACTGGACCGCTACCAGCGCTTCGCGCCCGCTGGGGGACACTTGAGCTGCGCGCTGTGACACTCTGACCTAAGAATGCGACGGAGACCGACCCGATTGGTCATCGCCGCCGTTCTGGCACACACTGTCGCCGGCCTCGTGCTGCCGAGGAGGCACACGCTGTCGCCGAAAGCCGCCGCGCCGTCGACGAGCCGCGGCGCGCCCTTGCTTGCCCAAGTCGACGAGGAGCTCCAGGAGACCGTCGAAAAATCTGGTGTGGAGGGCGGCCTCTTCTCCATCTTCACGGGCGACGGCGACGCCAAGGAGAAGGCGACGACCGCAGGAGATTTACTAAAACAGTACGGAGGGGCCTACTTACTAACCTCGACGTCCTTCGCCATCGTCTCCTTCGCGATCTGCTACACGTTGGTCTCCAACGGCGTCGACGTCGCTGGCTTGCTCGGGAAGATCGGCATCGAGCCCTCCCAAAATGCGCAGACGGGCGGGACCTTCGCGATCGCCTACGCGGCGCACAAGGCCGCGTCGCCCATCAGGTTCCCTCCCACCGTGGCGCTGACGCCGGTCGTGGCGAAGATGCTTGGGAAGGGTGATGGGGAGGCAGACGCGGAGGACGACGCGTAGGCGGGCGCGCTTGCTTCTTGAGGTGAGTAAGCTGGCTTTTAATAATAGTCTCGTAGTCGCTTCAGGCGCGAGACCGTTCAAATCGATAATACCCGCAAGATAAGGCCATGGAAATTGGAGTCAAATCGGGCAGAACACACGCGCGCGCCAACCCATATTCACTCATGGCTCGTCTACCGCTTCTCATCGCCGCCTCCGTCGCGACGATGGTCAATTCCGCCGCTCATAAATGCGCGTTGCGGCGAAATGAATCAAGACACTCGCGCCAAGATGCTTATACGACGCGCGCGAGCTTCAATCCGGCGCAACGTGACGCTGTAACACGCGCCCAAGTTGGCTGGACCCACGACACCAGCCGCCGCTAGTAAAATGCGCGGAACGCGACGAACGCGACGCCCGGCCCGCACGGAAAGAGGCAGGCAGCGCTAGACTCGCCGACACGCCGCCGCTGCGCGTGCGCGAGTCAAGCTCCACGACGCCGCCGCCGCGCGCAGGCCCGGACGGCACGATGGACCTCCACGTATTCCTCTACGACGGCATCGTCCGCGACAAGTATTGATTCTATCCAGAGGCGCGTGGCGCGCGAGTCGACGGCAGCGAGCCGGTGCCAGAGGCCACGGTCAAGGCCGTCGAGGTGCCGCCGCCGGGGCCGCCGCCGGACTACCAAGGGACTCCGAACCCGGTCCGGGCGGAGGGCGAGATGATCTGAAGTATGCGCCCCCGTCGTTGCTCATAGTGTCGCTAAGTCTGACTGATCTGTACCTGGTCACACCTGGTCGCGTCGATGGCGTGGGGCCGCCGGCGGGCGTGCTGGCGGCTCCACGTACTCGGTCTCCACGGATACGTCCAAAGGACCAGCTCTGACGAGAGATACGCCAAAATACCTTCAAGACCGAGCCTAGTGGCCTTATGCGTTAGCACACCGATTTTGCCCCGCATCACCTCCACCCGTTTTGCGGGGCAACCACATATTGCCAGGGAGCATCAGTCGCAGCGCAGAGCCGAAATTCACATTGCTCCCAAACCGGCCAGCTTGCGCTGCATCAAACTAAGCGCTAACGCGCGCTCCCGAAATTGCGGCGACGGTCTTCTTCCCTTCCTCGGGCATTGCAACCGCCTGAGGAAGAGGACGAGGATGCTCACAGCAGTCGCAGTGGCTGGCACGACTCCGCCGACGCAAATTCTTCGCATAAACTTACACAGGACCTCCCCGCCGCAGGTCGCGGAAAGACGCCGAAGTAGACTTTAGGTAGCAGGCGTCGCAGGTCGCCGCTCGTAGTGGACTTTAAGCAGCAGGGGAGGCCGCACGAACCCCACAGCCAAGATGGCGGACGCGCCACCAATCACGATGCGCATGCAGGCCTGGGTCTACTTCGTGACCTGGATCCAGTACGCCGCGAATCACATCACGCGGAAGTGTTATACTAATGTGAAGAACGTCATGATCAAGTTAGGGCTCTCAAAAATGGTCCTGGGGCGCATGGACGCGGGCTTCATGTTCACGTATGCGTTTGGCGCGCCGCTCGCCGGCCAGCTCGGCGACATGTATGATCCGAGCATGGTGCTAGGCGTCGGACTCTACGGCTCCGCCGCGTGCATCTTCATGCTCATTTTTGGGATGTGGAACCACCTGGGGGAAGCGGGACCGTTCATCGCGAACACGTACTTCCTGGGCGTCTACCTCGTGTTCGGCTTCTTCCAGGCGATCGGAGGCCCCGTCGGCACGGCTATCATGGGCAACTGGATGGTCACGCCGGAGGCCCGGAGGAACCGCGGTCTGATCTACGGGACCTGGACGACGCACCAGTACCTCGGGAACATCATCGCCCCAGTGATTATCGTGTTGTGCAACATTTCGCATGCCAAGTGGTGGTGGGGCCTCATGTGGCCCGTCTTCATCAACGCGGGCTGGGGCTTGGTGTGCCATTTCGCCTTGCCCGCTACTCCGGAGGCGCATGCGCGGAAAGAGGCCGCGGAAAAAGCCGCCCTCACTGGTACTACTCTCAATACAGTGCCCGAGGAGCCCGCCAAGCGCGGCATCACGATCAAGGAGGCCCTGCAGATCCCGTCGGTGGCGGGCTACTGCGTCGCCTTCGGGTTCATGAAGACGATCAACTACGTGTTGTTCTTCTGGCTGCCCCTCTTCCTGCAGACGCACTTCGAGCCGGACACGGCGAACATGATTAGTACGTTGTACGACTTCGGGATGATGCCGGGCGGGATCATTGTTGGTGTGGTTTCTGATGCCATGGGTGGTAGAAGAGGCTGCGTCATCGTCGTATTTTTATTAATACTATGCCCGTTATTGATGATCATGGCGCTGTTCGCGGACACGCTGAACACCTTCACGTTGATGGTCATGCTGGCCTGCATGGGTATCCTCATTGGCGGGCCGAACAACATCGTGACGTCAGCTGTGGCCGCTGATCTCGCGGAGCACCCGTCCATCAGAGGGTCGAAGTCGGCCCTGGGTACCGTCGTCGGTTTGATTAACGGCTCGGGGTCGTTTGTCGCGGCCATGGGCCAGATGGCCGTCCCGGTCATCACGGACGCGTTGGGCTGGAGCGCGCTCTGGTACTTCATGCTCTGCTCGACGGTCATCTCGTGCCTGCTGATGATCCCGAAGATCAAGCAGGAGCTGGCCGGCGAGGAGGCCGCGCCGGCGCCGCCCAAGTCGTCGGGCGGCTACGCGACGATCAGCACGGCCGAGCAGAAGGCCTAGACCTATCCCTATCCCCTCCCTCCCCCTTAACCACATAGTATCGATAGTCTTAGGCGGTCGCGGTCGCGGGGGCTTTCGCCGGCGTGAAGGGGTAGAACCCCGCGTGCAGGTAGAACTCGACCTGCGTGATCGCACGCGTCGAGCGGACGTCGCGTCGATGGCGTGACTCGGAGACGGACGACTTTGCGGACGAGCTCCGGCGGCAGGAGGTGCGCGAGCTTCGGCGAAAGCGTCTTGGCGAGGGCGGCGAGGTGGGCGCGTTCGTAGGCCTTGAAGCCGCCGGCGCTGATAACTCGGCTCAGGTATGGCTCTTCCGAGAATGGCTGCCAAGATACCTCCGTTGGAAGCTCGGAGCCGGCGCGTAGAAGTAGCGGGTAAACATGAGCTTTCCTCGTAGAGTAGATGTAGTCAATTGCCGTCCAATTCGTGTTCGTTTTAACATCGACGGCGGCGCCCGCCTCAAGCAGCATGCGAATGATGTTTTCGGACCCGTTATACGCTGCCGAGTGTAGCGCCGTAAATCCCATGTGATCCGTCACGGCATTCGGATCGGCCCCCGCCCGCAACAGCATTGATACGCAGTCTGCATCCTCATTAGCCGCGATAAAAAGAGGAGTAGAACCATACTCGTCGCGCATGTCCGGCGAAACACCCCGCTCGAGCTCGCGTCGCACTGTCTCGACGTACTCTCCGAAGACCCATACATGAGCCGAATTCTCAGCGCCGGCGGCTTCAAGGCCTACGAACGCGCCCACCTCGCCGCCCTCGCCAAGACGCTGTCGCCGAAGCTCGCGCACCTGCTGCCGCCGGAGCTCGTCCGCAAGGTCGTCGAGTTCTACCTGCACGCGGGATTCTACCCCTTCACGCCGGCCGCCTAAGAATACGTGTCAATAATAAGCTACTACTTAGTCCTCGACGTCCGGATACGTCCCGAGCACGAGCTCGGCCTCGTCCGAGATCTCCTCGCCCACCGTTGAAACCAGCGCCTGAATCTTGTCGGGTGTCAGGTCCCCGTCGCCCCGCCAGTTCCGCGCGTGCAACAGCTGGTAGCGGTAGCCCTCGAGCCAGACCTCGAACAACGGCAGGTCCTCTTCCGGCTCGGGGTCGACGTTATGTGCTACTTCCACTCTCATACCATGAGCACCTCTCAGAGCATCCGTCAGCTCGACGACCGTCGCGTTGTCCTCCGACGTTCCTCTCGTGACGCACACGACCACCCCTCGACACACCGGATCCGTGTGCAACAGCCCCAGACCTCGCTCGCGCGCGAACGCCTCCTCGGCCTCGGCTTGTAGTCTACGTTTCTCGGCCCTCGCCGCGTTCTTCTCGGCCTTGTCCTCCATCTCCGCGCGCCGCCGCTGCCACTCCTCCTCGAGCGACGCGGCCGAGTCGCCAGCATCTCCCATCCGCAGCAACTCCGCCAACCCATCGTCGTCGTCGTCGTCGTCGGCCGGCGGTGGGGGCGTTGCCTCATCATCTAAAGCTAGCAGGTCGTCGTCCTCATCATCTAACAGGTCAGACAAATCATCAAATTCTTCAGCAGTGGGTTCGGGCAGCGCGTCTCCCGTTGATTCCGGCGGGAGCGGCGGCTCATCGGAGTATACGATAGGAGCGCGCCGCCGTCGCACGAGGCTCGGCGGCGTCAGCGCCTTGGCGAGCACGCAGACGAGCAGCTGTGCTGCGGTGCGGCGGCGCATGGCGTCGAGTTTGTTGCGGGCGCGCGCTGCGAGCAGTGCAGCGAATGCGTGAGTAGTGGCTTGTGGCACGCGCGAGGTGCAGGTCTCCGCGCGGCCCGGCGTCGGTAGCGCAATCTCGCTGGGCTGGCTGAAGTTGGTTGTAGTGCTGCGTGCGCTGTCTCAAAGTGGAGCGAAGCGGCCGCGACGCGTTCGTAGGATGAAAATAAATGCCGCGGTGCGTCAGCTGCGTGTCACGTGCAGCAGTGGCGCCCGTTGAAGCCCTTGAAGTTCCGGGTGGGCTAGCGGCAGTAAGACACTAGCAAACACTCAAGGCAGACGTACATCGGCCTGTAACGCACGTCCTAGCCCGAGCGGAAGGCTCAACTGCCACGAGTGGCACCCATTTATAGACAGATCTTGGCCCGCGCGACGAAAAACGCGGCAGCGGCCGTGCCATCGAGCTCTGACCTCCGAGAGCCGAGGCGAACAAGTGCTGCACCAATGCGGCAGGCGCTCAAATACGCCGTCGGCGCGGCCTGCGCGGTCGTCGCGAGCCACCTGCTGCTCCTGCGAGTCCTCGGCCCCTGCGCCCTCGCGAGCTTCGTCGAGGGCGACTGCCGCCGCGACGACGAAACGACAAACAACATCGGCCGTAGGGATGCGGGCGCGCGAGCGCGGCGCTACGGCCCCATCGACGTCGTGTACACGTGGGTGAACGGGAGCGATCCCGTCTGGCTCGCCGCTAAAGCTAGGTACACTCCAAAAAAACATCAGCGACGGCGCCTGCTCTGGAATGACGACTACACGCCCTACGACGACTACCAGAAATACCACCACGACGAGTACAAGGGCCACTGGGACGACTACCCCGACTCGTGGGCGGAACCCGTCCCGGAAGAGAACGCGACGGACGATTCCACACCCGCGCCAACCCCGGACGAGGCCGCGTCCGAGTCCAGATATAGGGACACGGGCGAGCTGCGGTACTCGCTGCGATCGCTCGAAAAGTACGCGCCCTGGGTGCGCCATATTTATCTGGTCACGGACGACCAAATACCATATTGGCTGAATATGGACTCTGATAGAATAACCGTGGTCTCCCACAGAGAAATCTTCGGGCGGCGCTTCCGCCAGTACCTGCCCGTGTTCTCCTCGCCGGCCATCGAGACGATGCTCCACAAGATTCGCGGGTTGTCAGATAGGTTCATCTACTTCAACGACGACGTGTTACTCGGCGCGGAGACGTGGCCCGACGACTTCCTGACGCCGGCGGGGGCACCTCGAATATACCTCGCGTGGGACGTGCCGAAATGTTCGAACGAGTGCATGGACACCTGGTTAGGTGATGGTACTTGTGATGCGTCTTGTAATGTCTCAGCGTGCGAGTTCGACCGGGGCGACTGCGCCGGCGCGACGGAGGCCGTGACAGCGGACAACAAGTACGGGTCCTTCGACCACCACCACGGCCACGGTTCTGGGAGGAAGTGCCGGCGGGGCTGCCCCGCGGCCTGGCTCGGGGACGGGACTTGTGATGAAAGATGCAATGTTGTGGACTGTGGTTACGACGCGGGCGACTGCGGTTCGTTTTTGGGGGCGCTCCCGTCGCAAACGAACGGGACTATTGACATACCGCGCGGGAGTACCGGTGGGTACGCGGATTTGAAGAGCGATTTCGGCGAGAACTGCACGTTTCTCAGGGCGCATTTCATTCACGCGCCGGAGTTCGTCGTCGAGTCGCTGATCTTGGAGGCGCCGCAGTTGTTACTGGTCTTGGTCGACAAGAACGCCACAAATGCGACGACCTGGCGCGCCGTCGTCGAGGCGACCTGTGCGCACGCGAACGCTACTGAGGAGAGAAATAGGACCTACGCGTTTCAGGTGGTTGAGGCCGCGCCGCCCGTCCTACCCGTAGAGACGGTGACGTCGTGCCTCGCGACGAACTACGGCGCACCTATACAACTCGTTCCCACGTTTCCTACGCGAGCCATACGTCTGAACGCCACTGAAGACGTTGTGGAAGTCGCCGCGAGCGTCGCGGGCCGGAACGGTACCGTCTCTACCAAACTCACTGTAGAGCTAGAGGCGCTACTTCATGATTCAAATCTCATGCTGCCGCTGCCCGGCGAGGCGCTCTGGGGCGAGCTGAGTCCGAACGACAAGGCTCATCTTTATGTAGAGAACGGCTCGCACGTCGCCGCTGTGCTGCGGGTCCTACATAATGGAGAGGAATACGCCTGCGCTGCCTACGACGCCCAATACAGCGACGATGAGCACAGGCAGGGGCGGCGCCTCCTCCTCGACTCGTACGGCGAGTCCCTCGTGAGAGCGAACCGGCTCTATGACAACGAGTTCGGTACCAAGCAGAGACGCGTGCCGGCCCATATGCCCCATCTCATCGATAAACGAAAGATGGCCGCGCTCCAGAAGCGCTTCCCCGAGCCGTGGGCCGCGACGGCCCGAAGGCGCTTCCGGTCCGGCGAGGACGCGCAGTACGCCTTTAGCTACATGCACTACGTCATGGAGTCGCACGATGCATATGATGTTTCCATGAGAGAGGTGTGGCGCGACCTCGATAGCGATGGGGATGGGGAATTAAGGGGCAACGAGGTCATCAGTCTCGCGGCGGGCGTTCTGGGGAAGGAGCCCACGGATGAGGATATTGAGCGCATCTACGCCTGCGCTTCTAGAAGACGAGCCGTCCCGCGTTTATTTTATGGAAGCGACGCTCGGTCATCAAAATACGAGCGCTACACGAGGATCGTCACGCGCGGGTCCCTCTCTCAGTGTGATGAAGCCGTAAATGGTCTCAGAGAACAGGCACGCACGCGTTTTAAGAGACGGGGCGCCTACAAGGTCGAAGAGACGCTCGACGAGGTCGCGTTCGAGATGCTGGGCGACGACTACGACTCTACAAAACGCCAGCTCGACTCGATAAGGGCGCGGCGCACGAAGTTCGTGTGCGTCAATGACAACGTGAGAATTATGACGCCGGCGCTCGCGGACCTGTTCGAGGCCTTCTTCCTGTCATTTTATCCATTCCCGTCGTCGTTCGAACTGCCTCATGGAAAGCGAAACGAGTACCTGCGCCTCGACGCTTATAACGCGGCGAAGCGGCGCGAGCGGGCGGCGGCGGCCGCGGGGCTGTGTGTGTTGTTGGGGGTGGTGGCGGTCGCGGTGGCGTCCCATGCTTCTCCTTCTTCTTCTTCTTCTTCGTCGCGGGGGAAGGAGGAGTGATCTTTTAAGTTTGGTATTTGTGTATTAACCAGGACTTCCAGGTCGCGGTTTCAGAGCACACCTGGGATACTATAGTAAATCTAGAAACGTTACGAGATGGCGCAGCACGACTCCTTCACTGGGGAGCTATTCCGGAAGTCTATACAGTCTAACATCATCCAAGTCTTGCAGTCTGACCGAAGTCTCCAGTCGCCGAGCGGGTGGTTGAACGAGTAGGCGCTGAGGAACATGCTGCTCATATTCGTGACGTTGTCGACCCGCCAGTCGTTCAGCGGTTGGTTGAACCGCGAGGCGTGTTCGAACATGCTTCTCATATTCGTGACGTTGTCGACCCGCCAGTCGTTCAGCGGTTGGTTGAACGACGAGGCGCCCTCGAACATGCAGCTCATATTCCTGACGTTGTCGACCCGCCAGTCGTTCAGCGGCTGGTTGAACGACGAGGCGCCGCAGAACATCGCGCCCATATCCGTGACGTTGTCGACCCGCCAGTCGTTCAGCGGCTGGTTGAACGACGAGGCTTTGAAGAACATCCGGCGCATATTCGTGACGTTGTCGACCCGCCAGTCGCCGAGCGGTTGGTCGAACGACTCGGCCCGTTCGAACATCCTGCTCATATTTGTGACCTTATCGACCCGCCAGTCGTTCAGCGGCTGGTTGAACGACTTGGCTCCCCAGAACATTATGCTCATATCCATGACCTGGTCGACCCGCCAGCCACCGATCGGCTGGTCGAACGACTCGGCCCGGTCAAACATTTTGTGCATATTCGTGACTTTATCGACCTGCCATCCGCCGATCGGTTGGTTGAACGCCGAGGTGCCGCGGAACATGCTGCTCATATCCGTGACCTTGTCGACTCGCCAGCTGCCTATATTCTGGTTAAATTGCATAGGAGCAGCATCATGCCCGCTGAAGGCGAACATCCCGCGCATCGTCGTGACGCTAGAGGTATCCCACGCGCCGATGTCATCGTTAAAGTTTACTTGGTCCTTGAAGAGCTCGCTCGTATCAGTGACTTGGCTCGTATTCCACTTTGAGATGTGGGGCAGGCCTTTTTTCTTGCCTTTGCACCAGCGCTTCACCCAGTCTCGCAGCGTCTCGTTTGTCAGCACTGGGCCGGTCGCCTCGACGGAGCCGCGCGTCGGGCCTTTCGCGGGCGCCTTGCGCTCCATGACCTCGGGCACCACCTCGCTCGCGACAACGGGCTCCGACCCGGCCTCCGCCTCCACTCGCACCACCTCTCCCGCCATCACCGGATCTCCCGGTGCCGTCTCGCCAACAACAGTTCCCTCGACCATCGCGACGACATTGCGGCAATGCGCCTTCCATGCCTCCGCATCATCTTCAAGCACTGGTGAGCCCGGCTCTTCCTCCGCGACGGCTCCTTCGAACTGGTTCGCCGCGGGGGCGGTCGGCGGGCCCGCGTGGTCGAGGTACGCGTTGGTCACCGCGACGAAGCCCGGCCAGCTCTCGAGCGTCTCTGGCGACGACGGATACTGACCCCAGGCTGCCCGCAGCGCGTCGCCTTCCGGGCTGCTGTACCAGTCAGCGATGCGTTTGTACATCTCTGTCGCGTCGGCTGCACCAGCGGGCGCGGCGTCCTCGGCCTTGCACTGGGCCTCCTCGGCCGCCGTCGGGCCCGTCGCGGCGGCGGCGCCGGCGTCCTCGCGGAGCTCGTCCCGGAGCATGGCCTTCATGCTCTCGCCGCCGTGGCTGTACTTATGACGCTTCTTCTTCTGGCCCTTGGGCGACTTGGTCGCCACGAACAACCCCATGGCCCAAGCCTTGTCTTTGGCAGTGGGACAACAAGGATTGCTGCTTGCGGTGGTTAGCTGCCAAAGGGCTGCACGCACGCTTTTCCTCACTATCGCTGCGGCTGTCCTGCAGCTGCCCTGCAGATATCTGCCGCGCGCGGCCGGCAGAGCGCTCGAGCTCGATCGCGCTCTCGCAGGGTTCGGGTTTTACGGGTTGTCGACGCCATCGAAGCGATTTCCTAAGTATATGTAGATGGAGAGCCAATTACCCAGCGTAGCTAGCTCTCGCCGCGGCGGCGCATCACCTACTTGCGGCCCGGGATGTACTTGGCGTTGCCCGCGCCGTCGCGAACGGTGGCGCTGCCCGGGCCCTGGTGGACGGTCTCGCCGCCTTTGTTCGTGGTCGACTGCGACGCCGGGCCGGCGGACGTGTTAATCTGGAACTGGGAGGAGGGCTCTTCTTTGTCGGCCGCGTTCGCGGCCTCGACGGTCGTGGCCGTCGTCGAGTGCTTGACGGCCTCTCCGGTGGACTCGCCCTCGCCCGAGTACTCGTTTTCCGTCGAGAGCGTCGTGCCCGAGGCGCAGCCGATGCCGACGCCCTCGCCGCCGGTGCAGTCCGTGTTGGCTTGAGCCGCGACTTGAGCGTCGGGGAAGTAGTTGACGACGCCGGGCGTCGTGGCCGGCGCCGGGAGCGTCGTCGCGTTGCCGACCTCGATCGTGGGGTCCGGCTCGCACTCCCACACCTGCGTGCACTTGCCTTGCGCCTCGCACCAGCCCCAGCCGCACGCCGAGCCGCCGCCGCAGCAGTCGTGGTCGTCGTCGCCGGGGCCGCCGACGATCGGCGGGGTGTCGACCGGGACGCGCTCGCCGTTCTCCATGGTCGCGATCACCACCTCGAGGCCCTCGGCATCGGGCTCAACTTGAGTAGGGGTGCCGCCTATGATGGTCCAGTAGGAGTCGAGCTGCGTCCCGCGGAGCCGCGGCGACCTGTGTGGAAATCAAAATTTTACGGCGCGTTCGCCATCGACGCGACGCCTGCTCGATGGCGTGGCGATGCCGGTTCTTCGCCGCTCGACCGAGCCAGGTCGGCCGCGTCATCGCCGAGAAATGACTTAGTGAAGAATTGTCGGGTGCACCCGACACACTGGTTGATTTCCACACAGGCGGCGACGGGCCCGGCCCGGCGACGGCGAAGAGCGCGCCGCCGGCGCAAAGGGCCAACGCGAGCACGATGCCGCGGGCGCGGCCATGCGTGACCGCGGCGGCGGGCGCCTCGGCCTCCACGGCGCCGTATTTCGACTGCTGAGACATCTTGTGCTGATGTATCTAGTGAAAATCGAGCTTCACGCGCCTGCGTTTCGTCACAGCGGTCAAGTGCGCTGCGGAAAGTGAAGTCTGAGGGTCGCGACGATCTCTTGTGGCGCTGGTGTCTCGACGTGGCTATTTTGCCCAGACGGGTACTTAATTTTCCCAGCACAAAACCCGCGACACATAGATCACTTACACCCGCACATACACCAGCAGTGCCGGAAGCTTCGGCTTCGCCGTGGCCAGCTCCCCGAGCAACCACTCGACGTCGCCGCTCCCGCGGTCGACAAAACGGTCGCGGAGCGTCCAGCGCGGCGGGTAGCGCAGGTCCACACTGGACGGAGGCGGCCGCGCGTAGGCCGTGTAGTGGTCGCCCTTGAAGCAGACGACGGCGACGCATTGATACATGCCTTCCGAGCCGCCGCCGAAGGCCACCGCGGCGTCGAAGGGGAGCAGGGCGCCTCTGACGAGTTGCGCGATCGATGACGACGAGGGCGTCTCCATCCAGGTCAGGTTCACGACTAACACCGGTGCCACGGTCTCCATCTCGCCGCCGACGGCGCACGCCCTCTCCCCGCAAGCGGTACCTGTGCGCAAATCAACCAGTGCGTCGGGTGCGATGACGCGGCCGTGCTGGCTCCATGGAACAGTGAGGAACCGACAGCCGCCACGCCGTCGAGCAGGCGTCGCGTCGATAGCGTGGAGGTCATGATAAGCGCCATGAAATTTGATTTGTGCACAGAGCGGTACAAGAGACGGGTTCACTCGCCCGCGCCTCCCGGAACAAATCCGCAAACGTCTGTGGGGTCGACGCCGACTCCAGCAAATGTAGGATCGAAGCGGCGATCACGGGAAAGGCCCGCACGTCTCGCTTCTCATTCATCGCGCCCGCTCTAGAAGAATCGCCGCACAAGAGACAAGGCTGCCGCACGAGCTGATACCCCACAGACGTGCAAGGACGGCTCCATTTTTCCAGATCAGACTCCAGCGCATCTAACAACAGCTCGAGCACTTCAGCGGCGTCCGCGTATGCGAAGGCCGCGGAGATGGCGCCGCCCCGCGTCGACAACGCCTGGCGCAGGGCCTCGTTTTGGGATGATGGTATTTCGTTCTTTGATACTCCTTTCAGTACTTCTCGTAGAGCATCGGCGACGGGGCTCGAGCCCGTCGCTCGCTCGAACGCCTCCCGGAAGGCGCGCGCGGCGTACAGAGCCACACCCAAAGCCTCCAAGGAACAGTTGTTCTGCGCCGAGACGTCGGCGCCGCGCCTTGCGCTTGAAGCGTAGTCGGCGGCCTTGAAGGTCGTCGGTTGTTGTACGGCTTTCGGTTTTGTGGCTTGCTTCTCGGGCGGGCGCTCCTGGGTCAGCTTCGTCGCGAAGGACTTCTTCTTCTTCTTGCCGAAGAGGGATGGTTTCTTTTTGGGCTGCTCGGCTGGCTCGAGCGACGCCGCCGCGAGCTTGTCCTCGAGGCCCGACATTGGTCTTCGTTTCGGTGCGAGGATACGTTGCGGAGTTCGGGCGCGCCGCGTCTCTCGCGGCGGCTCGCGCGATGGATGCGGCGACGGCGTAGGAGTGCTTGCTCTCACGCTCGCTGCAGCGTGCTCAGCGACGCTCAGCGATGCTCACCAGTTTGCGTGCGCTGCGATATCGATCACAACGATCCCTTGAGCACACTGGATCTCACTGGTAGCCTCTTGGCGTGTGTTTTGTGTGCTGCATCGAGTTGCTAGCGGTCTGTAAGACACTAGCCTACGAGACGCGTCGCTGCGACGGCGTTGGCGTGGTATAGAAGTCACCGGCAACGGGAACTCCACGGGACTAATGGACGTTAGGAACCTAGACGCGTTCATGGCGGCGGCGGCGGCTCCACGGCCCCCACCTGACCCGGAGCAGAGGGCGGCACCTCAGGTACTGGCGACGCCGGCGGCGTCGGCTTCTCCGAAGCCTTGGTAGATACAAAGACCTTGCGCATGTCGTAGGCGTCCTCGCCGTCCGCGTAGTAGCCTCTCTCCACATCCCTAATCTCATAATCCAGCGTCTGGGAATATAAATGGAACGCCGCTCGGTTCGACTTCCGCACATGCAAGGCCACGTGGTGCGCGTCGAACGATTCCGTCATCCGGTTGTGGCTGGCGGTCATGAGCTTCGTCGCCAGGCCGCACTTCCGGTGGGTGCGTAGTACGGACAGAGACGTAATGTGGCCGTGGGGGGGCGTGTCTTCCTCCTCCATCTTGGCCAAAACGTATCCTACGACCTTGCCCTTATGGTCCTCCGCCACTTGGAGGAGTTGGGGCCAACTTAGTACATGATAGAAGTAGTACTTGAGGTTGTAGTTCTCCGGTAAGCACCACAAATTTGTTTGTTGCATATTCAATAAGTCAAAAACGGTGGCTTCCCTTACGGAGAGCATCTTGTCGGTCGCTTTCCGATCGCTTCGGCGTTACGAAGCTTGATCTATCGATTGCGCTTCAGGCTGCGGCAAGGCGTCGGCGGCGACGCCTCCGGGCCTCTCCGGCCGTCCGCGGCGCTCGCGCGCGGCTAAAATCCGTCAGCGAGGCGCCCAGCCTTTAGCAAGCTTGGCGCTGCCACAGCGATGGGCGTAGCCTCACCACCGCTAGCAAGCGGGTCGGCGCTGACCCTGCGCAAGCTCACACGTGGCCTATGCTACCAGCTAGTGCACACGCCACCGCGCCAGACGAGTATTTTGTGGAAATCTAGCACGTCTATGAACTAGCTAACTCTCGGACGCGACGTATACGCACGGCGGCGCGAACGAGCGCATCGAGGCGCAATTCTCGTCAACAGATTTGGCCACAGCGACAAATCGCTCGGTGTGCCAGCTGAGCTCTACAGCGTGGCCAGCAAGGCCTGGTGCATCATCGCTGCACAAACGCACGACGCACGCGACGCCTTCATTCGCGAGCGCACGGTTCGCAGTGGTCGTCTAACGACCAGCAAGACCAGCACGCAGCCTTGCAAAAGCCAACTCACAGCCGTCTCAGCCGGTAGCACTCGGTAACCATGGTCCCCGCCCTCACGCAACCAACAAGATCTTATATAGACGGCACGCCGACGCAGCGGCGACTAGGGTTTGTCGCCGCATCCATCTTCAGCGCTACTTATGTGATCGCGCCCGTCTACTTACTTATCACGGGCGTCACGCTCGTCCGAGCGAAAAGGCCGCTGTCCAGAGACGTGTGGCTCCTCACCCTACCTCTGATAGCCTCGGCCCTCATCCCGGCCAAGATCCTGCCCAAGTTCGGCCGCTGGCTCCTCCAGACGAAATTCATGGCCTGCGTGCCGTACTATTTTGAATACGAAGAATATCACGAGATCACGGACCAAGAAGTCCTGAAGCTCCACGAGGAGGGCAAGCGCGTGATTGGGTGCATGCACCCGCACGGCGTGTTTCCCTTTGTAAGCGTGTGTGCGGTCACGTCGACGCTCCAAGCTAAAGATGGCTTCGGGGACGGCATCCTCGACCTCCCGACGGCCGTCGCCAACGTGATCCGGACGATGCCCATCCTGAAGGACGTGGTGGGGGTCTTCGGCTGCATCGACGCCTCCGGCTCGTACTTGAAGTCGCGACTCCAGCGGAGGAAGGGCTCCGTGGTCCTCTACGTCGGCGGCATGGTCGAGCTCTTCTACGCGTCTCCTAAAAAAGAGACGGTCTTCCTCAAGCAGCGCAAGGGCTTCGTCAAGCTCGCGTTACGCACTGGAGCCGACCTCGTACCCGTGTACTTATTTGGCAACACCACTTCACTAGAGGCTTTAAAATGGCCCATCCTCGCCAAAATCTCGCGGAAGACGGGCGTGTCCTTCACGCTGTTCTGGGGGCGGTGGTTTTTACCATTGCCAAAAAAAGTGAAGCTGACCTACGCGCGCGGCCGGCCTTTAGGGTTACCTCATATTGAGAACCCCACCGATGCCGATGTCGAAAAGTACCACGCGTTGTACGTCCAAAAGCTCGTGGAGCTCTTCGACCGGTACAAGAAGTTCAATCCCGACTACGCGGATAAACAGCTGGCGGTGGAGTGATAATAAGTATTAATTCATTTAGGAGCCTTGCTCTCCCTCTGTGGGGGACTTGTCGCGTCGATGGCGTATGGGTGGCTTATCTGAAAGGGTGAGCCTGTACTATCGGGACGGGTTTCCCAGGTAAATTTTGCTAATGCAGCGGCCCTTAGCAGCCAGCAACTACGCGGCGTCCCTCAAGGACCTATCGCGCTTCGAAGAAGTCAAGTCGGTGCTGCGCAAAACGATGCCCGTGGCGCGGCGCGTCCTCGGAGACGGTCATGACATCACGCTCAGGATGAGGGGGTGTTACGGGGAGACGCTCTACACGGACAACGGCGCCACGCTCGACGATCTCCGCGAGGCAGTGACGACGCTCGAGGAGATAGAACGGATCGCGCGGCGCGTGCTCGGCGGCGCGCATCCGCTCACAGTGGATATTGAGGGCGATTTGCAAGGCGCGCGAGCCGTGCTCCGCGCCCGCGAACGACTGGCTAGCCCGAGTGCGTAAGGGAGTATCCCACCACCACGCCACCGCCGCGAAACAATTAAACGAACCCACCAATTTACGCCACCCCTCTAGACCTGGGACCGCTTCGCGAGCTCCTCGGCCAACGCCTTCTCGCGCTTCTCCAACTTCCGCTGCGTCTTCAAACCCATGATGCCGCCGCCCCAGGGGTGGCGCGTCACGTCGTTGTACATGGCCTTGAAGGTGCTCTTGAGCTGGTCTAGGCTGTGTTGGTCCTCCTTGCGGACGGACGTGAACGCGACGGCGGCGCACGTTTTTTGGCGCGTCACGGTCCCCAATCGAGACTTGTCCTTGACGATGCAGTAGGGCACGTCCATCTTCTTGCACAAAGCGGGTAACCAGACCACGAGCTCGACGGGGTCCACATCCGACGCGATGCACACGAGCTTCGCTTTCTTCGACTCAATTAAATAGGTAACATGCTTCAACCCGAACTTGATGACGTGCGGCGCCTTGTCGTCCTTCTTGCCGCCCTCGGCGATCGCCTTCAAACGGTCGGCCTTCGCGGCCTTGTCCTCGGGCTGGTACTTCATGCACAATTTTAAGAGTTCCGTGGCCTGGTTCTTGTCGAGCGTCGTCTTGAACTGCTGCAACGCGGGCGGGATCTTGAGGCGCTCCTTCAGGATCTTGCGCTGGCGCTGGAGGCGGACATATCTGGGCCACTTGACGAACCTCGACAGGTCGCGCGTCGGCCGGATGTCGCCGCCGACGCGGAAGTTCCGCGGCGTCGCCTGGAAGAGGGGGTCCTGGCGCTTCTCGGGCGCCGGGGCCGGCTTCTTCTTCTCGGGCTCCTTCTTGGAGCTCTTCTTGGACGGCATGGTCGCGACCTGCGTTGCGGGATTGGTGAGTGCTCGCCCTCGCGGCGGCGTGCTCTCGTGCCTCGCGTCGGCGCGTCGGCCTCGGCGCTTTCGTGTCTCTTCGCGAGCCGCGGCGACGGCGTGCGGCAGCACCGCTCGCTCTGGCTGCGGCGGCGCTCGCCGGCGGCGCTTCGCACAGCTGCGAGCTCCCGCGGCGGCGGCGTGCTCGCCGGCGCACCGGTGCTGCAGAGGGCGAACTTTTTCGCTATGCGTCGCGGCGCACCGCTTGCTTCGCTTGCCTCGCTTAGGTGCTGCTTGCACGCAGGCGAGCTCTAGCGAGCGGCCGCGGCGTCGCAAGTTCACAGCCTCTCTGCTGCTCGTGACGTCTCAGCCGTCCGTCAGTCCTATTTCAACGCTGTAGTGTGCCGTCGCTCAAGCAAATTAGCCGTGCCGTCTCCAGTCCAGCCGGCGATCGAGGCTGATTACAGCCCTATGAATCGCGCCCGTGGAGACGTTTCCCGCCGCAGAGGAGCGCTGTAAGACCACTCGGCGCACCCTTGGAGCAATCCCCAAAATTCGTGCGGGTTGCTTCAATGAACACACTACTTTTCCCCTCCGTCAGCCCTTCGCGGTTGTGAACCACGCGTTGGACGACGCAACGCTGGGCACATGAGTCTGTTTTGTTGGTAGTTATACGGGAAGAGGGGAGGGCGGGAGGGTCGGGGGGCGCCCGGGGACTCCCATCCCGCTGCACGGCGCGCGGCGCGCGGGATAATAGCAGGGTCTGCAAAGACAATAAATATTAAGCACACATAGCATCATGCAACGCGAACAAGACGGAAGCGTCCAGCGCCGCGTACGCGACCTGCGCGTGCGACAGCGGCCGCCGCTCCCAGTCCGAGCACTGCTCGGACTTGTCGAGGCGCTGGCCGAGCCACGTCGCGCAGGCGTCCCGGAGCCCTACGTGGCCCGCCCGCTGCAGGTCCACGACGAGCCGCCGCGGGCGGCCGGCGGCGGCGGGCAGCAGCGCCTCGAGGCGGACGCGGTCGTGCTCGAACGCGAAGCCAAGGAGGGGACCCTCGCCGTAGAGAAGCCCCTCGACGAAGCGTCCGAGGGCATCGGTCCGGCGGAGCGTCAGCGCGTCGACGAGGTAGACGCGCTCGCCGACCGCGGCCTGAATCAGCGCCGGCGGCGCCGCGGGGTCATCGTCGCCGGATTGGCCCCATTCCGTGTCGACGGCCACGCGGCTCGCCGCGGCGACCGCCGCGCCCGCGGCGTCCAACGAAGCTGCGTCGCCGACCCAGACCACGGAACTGGTAGGGACCGGTTCGAGCGGCGGCAGCGACGCGTAAGCGACGACCGGCGCGCTCTTCGCGACGGGCGGCGGCTCGGGCGCCCCTATGGCGGCGCTGTACTTGGCGCCGACGCCCAGGGTGACCGCGAGCGCATCGATAGCGTCGAGCCCGTCGCCTCCGGGCAGGCAGGCGACGCCCCACGCGCGCGCGTGGACCAGCGAGTCGACCGTCGCGCCGCCCTCGCTCTTCCGCCGGCGCCTCGACGCCGCTAATACGCCATAGACACCGAGGGCCTCGCCCGCGTGGAGGCGTCGGCCGAGCGCCTCGAGTGCGATCTTCCAAAGCTCCGTCGCGCATGTGGGCTCAGAAGCACCGCCGCGGGCGTAGAGCTCCAGCGCCGTCGCGTAGGACTGGGGATCCGCCCGAGCGAAGTCGACGAGGGCCGCCGGCTCGAATACCGCGCCACCGCCGAGCAGCGCCTCCAACACCAATCGTATCGGCCGCCGGTCCCGCGTCGGGAGCGCGCGGCCCAGCGCGCCGTCGGCGCAGGCGCGGAGCAGCGTTGGCGCGTCGCGCGCCGCGGCGTCGACCAGCGCGGGGCCGAGCACGCGCTTGGACGCGTCGCGCACCGGCGTCGGCCGCGACGCGGCCGCGGCCGCGCACGCCGACAGAACGAGCGCCCGCGACAGCGACGCCGCGTCCTCCGCCGCGCGGCAGCGCTCGCTCGTCGCCGCGGTCTCGGCCGCGAGCGCCGCCTCGCGCCGGTCCGCCTCGTTCGAGGCGTCGTCCGGAAATGCCTCCCCGAGCTTCGCGCGGCAGACGGCGCAGGTCTTGGCATGTTCTGCCTGGGCGGCGAGCGCGTCCGGGTCGTCGACGAAGGAGCGCCACGGGCCACCCGTCGCCTCGGCGTGCTCGAGCAGCGCCACGACCTCGGGCGACGCGCGCCCGCGCGCCATGTCCAGCGCCGTGTCGCCCGTCACTGTACGAACGCACGCCGACGCGCCGGCGTGCAGCAGCGTCACGATCGTGGCGTCGCGGCCGCGGCCCGCGGCGAAGATCAACGCGGTGTGGCCGCGGCGCGTCGTCGTGTCGACGTTTGCACCGCGTCGTAAAAGCTCCTCGACGACCGCGGCCGTCGGTCGGAACTGCGCCGCGAGCATGAGCGCCGTCTTGCCGTTCGCATTGCCCCCGTCGATCGATGCGGCCGGGCACGCGCGCACGAGAGCGATGCACGACTCGTCGTCGCAGCGACGCGCCTGCGAGACTGCTTTGCGCAGCTCTCGACTCGAGATTGGTTGCGTTGGCTGCATTGGTTGCATTCGCGTTGGGTGCATTGCTGCCGTGAGCGCAGCCATGCACCACAGCAGCGCGTTGAGGCTACGATATCGCATTCATGTGGTGAGAGTCAGACTGATGGTCTCAGTCAGATCGTATTCGGGGCTAGCGGCCAGGGACACTAGCAAATTTACGAGCTCGTACCAGAGGCCGCCCACTAGCACTAGCACCGCAACAGATAGCCAAACTAACATTTAATTATTAGTCAACGACACATCCAACACTAATCGTCGTGCGAGGACACCGACGACGACGACGACGACGACGAGTCGGACTCGTCCGACGAGTCAGACTCGGAGTCAGAATCCGAGTGCGACTCTGGAATCGGCGTCTTCACCACCAGGAACGTCGCGATGACCTTGACCAGATTTCTATCGAATAGCACGCGGCGTCGCGCCGAGCCCGCGTGCTCCTCGCGCTGCCCCGCGACGACGCAGCGCGCGAGGAAGAGCAGGTCGAAGGCGGCGTTGATATGCGCCGCGTGCACGTCGCGTGTGCGTTCTTCGAGGACCATGCTGTAGCGAGTGCGTGCCATCGTCACCGGCGCCATAAGCTGGTATCGTCGTGCTAGCACATTATCTTTGTCATGCACCTCTACGCGTCGTTCCACGTCGGCGCCCCGCGCGAGTAATAATCGAACGACAGCAGGCATTGCATTGTCTAATGCAGAGACCAGCGGTGTCGATCGGCCATGGTCCTTGAGCTCGATGTCAGCACCTCGGTCCAGCAGCAGGCGCGCGGCGTCGACATGTCCGTGCGCGCACGCCGTCCCGAGTGGAGTCCCACCGTAACGCCATCTAGGTCTCGCAGTTCTGACGAGGCCGGTCGATGCGCCGTGATCGAGCAAAATGCGAATCACCTCGACGTGGTTATAGGACGCTGCGGCACACATCGGCGTCTCCCACTCGTCTACTCGCATTTTCTCATCGGGGTCGACACCGTGATCTAGCAGCAGGCGCACCACGGCGCAGACGCCTGAGCCGCACGCGAGTTGCAGAGGAGTGTCTCCGTCGCCTTCGAGCGTCGGGTCGGCACCATGCTCCAGCAACAACCTCATAATTTCCACATTGTTCTGCGCGAGAGTCAGCATCGAATGAGTCTCCTCAGGCATGTCACTATCACTATCACTATCAGAAGAGGGATCCGTACGGAAGGGAAATACGCCGTCGGTGATCCCCTGTTGGTTCTGGCGCCCTCGTAGCAACCGCCGCACCTCGTCGAAGTCTCCTTCGAACACAGCCACTTTTAATCGCTCTTTTTTAATATGTCGCGCCAGCGCTGCCCCTCTTAAAGCCTTCACCATGACACCAATCTAGATAGCAACAGCTGGAGAGGCAAACTCGTGCAGTTCTAGGCGAAGGAGTCGCGCTGCGGCCACTGTGGGAGCAAGCGCCAGCCCCCACTGGGCCGTGTGAGCCGATCGCGCTGGAGTGCGGCCCGGCCGTGGTTGCTAGCGGCACGTAAGACACTAGCAAAAAGTCCATGTGACTCAGCCCTTGCGTCCTAGTCCAGCCGGACGGGTGGGCCCGGGGGGAGCGGGAGGGGTACGGGGAACCCTGCGACGTAACTAGCCTCAGCCTAAACTAGCCTCAGCCTAAACACCTGGGGCAAAAAAATACCACAACGTCGTTAAATAATAAACCCCAAGACCCCAAGAGCAGCTCAGGTCAAGGCCGGCGGCGGCGGCGCCGGGAAGGGGACCTTCGCAACAGCAGCGCGCTTCCGCGGCGAGGGCGACGCGTCACCGTTCGACAGCGACCGCTTTTTCCTAGTAGGAGACGAAGGCAGCGGCGACGGCGGCGTCGACGACTTGGGCGACGGCGGGTTCGCCCGCGCCGCCGCGAGCAGCTTCCGCGCCCACGCCGGTTCTGTGGAAGCGGGCTCGATCTTCGCTCTTTGATCAGGAGGCAGCGCGAGGAAGGCCTCGAAGCGCTCGAGCCGCTTCGACCGGTCGTCCGTGACCACCGGTTTCTTTGAGGCCGGCCGCATCCACGCCTCCAGCGCCCTTTCCAATTCGGAAGCGGTCCTACCGCCTCTTGGTCCGTCGAAGCTCGGATCAGAAACAACGGCCTCGAAGTCCTCGCCGCCGTGCTTGTGCAGCGCCGGCAGGATCCAGCCGTCTCCCTTGACTTCGCAATACTCCAGCGGCCGCAATAACCGCTGTTGATGTTGTTTAGGATCTCCACTACCGTACATGGACTTGCGCAGGAACAATTTTGATGAGAAGGCCCGTTGCAGATCCTGGGACGGTTCCTTGGTACATTTCTTGGACCAGCCGTTCACCGTTCTCTCAACAGCTTCGGCCTCGGCCTCCCCGAAGGCACTTCTGATTAGTTTACCTGACGACGGATCTACGCATTGGTCCGGCCGCAGCTTCCGCCTAAAAAACCTCCTACCATTATCGGTCTCCTCCTCCTCTAATGAAGCAAGAAAATCTTCAGCACGATCGCCCAGGAAGCCGCGGCACTTCTTCGCGCCACAAAAACATTTGGTGGACGTCTTCGACGAGGCTCTTTTCTCGTACTTGTCCTGGTCGCCCTTCCAGCTGTAGTCGAACGTGACCTCCTCGTCCGCGGCGATGGGTCGTTGCGCGACGATGGCGATGCGCTTCTCCCCATCCACCTGTGTGGAAATCAAATTTACGGCGCGTTTGTCCTGAATCGCCGCGTCGACCGCCACGCCATCGACGCGACACTGCTCGATGGCGTGGCTGTGCCGGTTCTTCACCGCTCGACCGAGCCAGCACGGCCGCGTCATCGCCGAGAAATGACTTCGTGAAGAATTATCGGGTGCACCCGACACACTGGTTGATTCCCACACAGCCAAAAACGGTCCAGGACTGGCATTCCGCGTTCGGCTCGCACGAGTGGTTTAAGAAGCGAGTCAGGCCGCCTCGACGACTCGCGTCGACGACCTCCTCCTTGTCCAGCGCCATGAAGTACCAGTGCTTCTCCTTCCGTTCCCGCCGCAGTTGCGCGTAGTTCCGCGCGCGCATGACCTCGCCCACGTACTCTCCAATAAGCGCGCCGGCCTTGAAATTTCTGCACGCGAAGAGCCCGAAGCCCCGCGCGTCGCCACAATCTCTCACGTCGATGCCGCCGCCCTTCCACCGTTGGAGGCGCCGGTTGCCGCACTTGGCTCCTAGACTACAAGTTCTCGGCGTGCATTCGATGAATGAAGCTCTTGCGGGACAGGTGCCTGTTGTCAAGCAGCCAATCTGTTTTGATTCTTCTTCATCACTTTCGGAGTCGTCGCTGTCCTTGGTGCGTTGGTCCTTGCGCCTGCGGGGGGCGGCGCGTCGACGGCGTCATCGCGGCACTGTCGAGGACGCCGCACCAATACCGCCGCTCCGCGGCCAGCGCCTCGACCTTCTGAGAACACCCGCAGCTCCCGAACTCGTCCCTACATAATTTGAAGCGCTGCTTCGCCGCCTCCGCGAGCTCCTCGGGCCGCTCCGATCGGTGGATGAGCTCGAACTCATTCAGCGCCACCTCCAAGCTTCTTTTACCTTCTCTCCTACCTTTTTCGCCCTCGCGCTCGATGGCCGCCTCCACAACCAAGGATAGAGGTAACGTAAAGTCCTGGTACATGGTACCAGTATCTCCCGGGAAGAACGCGAAGGGTTGCGCGTCGTAGGCCTCCCTAGCTTTCTTTCGCGACGTATGCCGCTTGCAGCCGAACTTGGGCAAGGGCAGGCGAAAGGGCCCCTCCGTCTTCTTCTTCACCTTCCGCTTCGCTCGGCCCGTGTCGCGCCAGGCCGCCTTGTAGGCCGCAGCTCGAGCCAGCGCCGACTGGTCCTCATCATCCGAATCGCTTTCTTCGGGCGCTGGCTGACTCCCATTCTCTTTCTGAGGAACCAATCTAGGCGCCGCGTTCGCGTACCTGCCTTCTTCCAATTGGCCCTCGACCCGTTCGTAGGAAGGATCGAAGAACAGCTCCGACCACGCCGCGCCCTTGCCGTACTTTATGGATATTTCCTGCTTGATTTTGTCCGTGTACTCGTCATCGCTCAGATCTTCGCTCTCGTCGTCTTCCGAAGAACTACTGGTCTCCTCTTCCGGGGGACCGAGCTCGTAGCGCTCGTCGCCCAAGTCTACCACTTCTTCTTCGTCGTCGTCGTACAGCAGCGTGTGCTTCTCGCCGTCAAACGACAACACTTCCCCATAATACCAGCACCGATCTTGAGGCCACCAGACGCGGATGCGTTCCCCGACGCACTCGGCGCCGCGCGGGGGGCCCTTCTGGGCCTTGGGCTTCGGCTTTTTGGGAGCGGGCGCCTCGTCTTTGTCGTTTGTGGAGGCCTCCTCGGCGGCGTCGCTCGCGGCGTCGCTGGCGTCCTCCTCCTCGTCGTCGCTCGACGGCGGCGAGCGGGCCTTGCGCCGCGGCGGCGAGGGCGCCGGCGGCGCGCGGCCGCCGCGGCTCGCGCGGCGCGGCGGCAGGCCCATGGCGAGGCGCCGCGCCAGCTCCTCGTCGCCGGCCGTCGCGTCCTCCGGTTTCGAGGCTTTGGCCCGGGCCTTCTTGGCGGGCCGCCGCGCGGGCGGCTCGTCGTCGCTGTCGGGCTCGTCGAAGATGGCCTCCGTTGTCGTCTTCGGCTTCGGCTTCGCCGGCGGGCCCTCGGCAGGCTCGGCTTTCGCGGCGCCGTTTTGCTTCGTCATCTGCCCAATAGGTAGATCATCGTCGCTGTCTGGTTCGTCGAAGATGGCCTCCGTCGTCGTCGGCGCGCGCGCCGGCTTGGCCTTGGCTGGCGCCTCGTCGACGGCGGGCTCAGCCTTTGCGGAGCCGTTTTGCTTGGCTATCATCTTAGCAATCGGTAACTCGTCATCGGAGTCGCTCGAGCTCATGGTGCTAGCAGCGCGGCGAGCGATGTGCCGCGAGGCGCGCGCGGAAGCTCAGGCGGCGAGCTGGCAAAACTGTTTCGTGTGAGACCGCGCCGCACGCGCGGTTGGATCCCCGGCTGCGAACGCAGCTGCGTGATTACCTCTATTGCAGCGCACGCGTCGAAATGCAGCAGTTCTACGGCGTTTGCGGCGCAGCGATGAGCCCTCAGCCTTGGCTGCAGAGCTGGGCTTTTGGCTGATTTGTGCGGCCTTTCACGCGCCGTCAGAACGGATTGCGGTGGCCCGGCGCGTGCAACGTGACCGCAGAACGCTAACGCCGCGCGCATTCGCACCGGTGCCAGCGGTCGCGATGGCTGTGCTGCACTTTGTCATTGCTGCCAGCGCAGTGCTTGCGCAGCGAGTCGCAGCGGTGACGACGAAGGCACCGCATGCAGCGCAGTCGACTCTCGCACTACCGGTCAAGCTGTCCCGCCGATCTTTGCTGGCGCTGACAACATGCGCGGTGCCGCTGACGCCGCTGCGCGCGAGCGCCGGGCGCGTCGAGGACATGCTTGCGACAGATACCGCCACGATGCTGGAGGACCCAGCAAACGCCGTGCGCGGGCCGGTGGCGCGGACCGTGCAGACGTCGAAGCTTGGTGTGGCTGTTCGTAGAGCCGTCGTGCGCAGCGCGCAGATAGACGATGCCTTGGACGCGCGGTGGGACGCGCTATCGTACAAGCTGCGGCCGAAACAGGAGCCGCCGGCGCCGCGGCCGCCGCCGAAGCCGGTCGACGCCGCCTTCGCGGAGGCGACGCGCAAATGCGGCATCGACGCCTGTTGTGCGGCAGCACGCGTGTCGCAGCGGGCCGTCGAGGATGCGATCGCGGCCGGGCGCGACACGTACGCGTCGCTCTACGAGGGCAAGTCCGCGTTCGGCCTGGAGACGTACGCGGCGTTTCGGGCGTTCAATTCGTTCCTCAAGGACGATGCCGCTGCGGCTCGATTCGAAGCCGCGCTGGGGACTGCGCTCCTCGATGGCGGCCCTTACTCATCAGCGCGGCCAGCACGGCCGGCGCACGCGTCACAGAAAGACCTCGAGTCCGCGATTGCAGGATGTGTTGATATTCTCAAAATATCGAAGGCGGCGAACCTCTGCGGCCAGATAGAGGTCTCACCGCCGGACGCCGAGGACCTCGCGGATCTGGCGTCGCGCAAGGCGTGGGGTGATGAGAACAAGGACGTGACGAACCCGGCGCCGCAGCTCCAGCTGTCGGCCAAACTCGTCGACGCGGCCGAATTGCCCCCGAGACTTATGCTCGAGACGCAAGCCAAACGACTCGGCCTGCGCGTGCTGCCCGACGCGACGGCGTCGGCGCTCCGCGCGTATCTGCTGCGCTGCGGCGCGCGGCCGGTCTGCGAGGAGTACTTCGTCGACGACGTCTACCGGACGGCGTTCGACAAGGACGACTACAGCACGGTGCAGCTGGAGGTGTTGATTAATTGATTGTTGGTGTGATTCAAAAGTAATTTAGTGTGTACAAACCGCGTCGCACGTCGGCCCGCAGACGCCGCATACCTCCAGACCGGCTAGACACGCGATCGGCGCGACGACACTCGCGAACGCGGGCCGCGGGGCCAGCCCAAGGAAGGTGGCGCAGGCTGCTCCGACAAACACGAGTGTCCGGAGGAGCCATCGATGACCGTGCCGGCGCGGTTCCGGGATCGGGTCGGGCTCCTTTTCGACGGCCTTGGACGCGTCCAGGGCCCACACCGCGAGGGAGATGGACTCGGCGGCCAGCGCGTCCGTCGCAGGCGTCGCGGTCGGAATGGCCGGCGGTTCCTCGGCGATGGGCGAGAGAGGAGGAGGCGTGACTGGCCGACTGCCCTCCCGCGATGGACTCCCTGCGATGTACGCGGCGTCCGCCTCGACGGACGAGTCGGCGACAGTTTCGTCGCCCTCGTCGCCGGCCGCCGCGGCCGCAGGAGGCTCCTCTCGCGCCGGCGCCGGCGGCGCGCGCAACAAGTTCCCGCGGGCGCCGAGCGCGTAGTAGTACCGAAAGAGCTCACGTATCCACTCGATGAGGCTCGTGGCTCCGAGGCGGCCACGGCCGAGTCTCTCGAACTTGCGCGCGGCCCGCATGATCTGTGCGCGGCACGCGCGACGACACAGGCTGAGCAAATCAAAATCAAAAATCAAATACTGGGGGGACTGTGGTGGTCTAGGCGACCGCGCGGCGTCCCAGGGGTCGTCGCGCCGAGACCGTGTGTCGCGTTCACACGTGTGGCGACTGGCCGTTCGTTAGAACGGCAAGCGGCGCTGCCAAAAAGCTGTAAAACCCGGCTCATTTTAGCCGTGCGGCGCGCGGCCCGGACTACGGAGCTCGGAATCGGCATATTTATAGGCCAGGTGCTGCAGGGCCTGATCGCGTCGTTGGTGGTCCAAGGCGCGCTCCAGAAGCGCGTCAAGTCAGAAAAGGACTTTAATGTTTATCAAAATCAGTTGACCGTGATGATGAACATAACCATGCGCGCGGCAGTGTAGACCTCCACGCCATCGCGACGCAATATTTTGATTACCGCGCAGGAACGTCATCTACATCTCGCTGGCCAACATCCCCACGTTCTTCGCAGAAAAAGTTGTTTGTGTCTCCGAGCAGGCCGAGGGCTTGTACTCGGGCCTCGCGTATTTACTGGCGTCGACGGTCTCGTCTATCCCCGTCGCGGCGCTCTCGATCCTCGCCGGCACGCTCATACAGTACCTCATCACGGGTCCCGACCCGGTATACTACCGCTGGTACCTGTTCCCCGAGGTTTACTTGAACGCGTTCTTGCTCTACCTCGCGACCGATAGTTTGTTCCAATTCTTTGCAGTCACGCAGAAGTCGTCTGCTGAGGCCCAGAACGTGGCTTTGTTCTTCTTCGGCTTCATATCTATGTTCAATGGTGTTGCCCCGACGCCTAGCGCGTTCCCTGTCTGGATTCGGTGGGGGATTTGGGTGGTGCGCGGCGCATCAATCGTCACCAGCGCTCAGCTCACCGGTCGATGAACGCACAGGTCTCGCCAACGTACTACGCGATGGCCAATCTAGTCATCCGGGGCTTCATCGACGAGGGCAACGACAACACGGAGAGCATCACGAACGGCGTGGGCTTCCGCAACGACATCAGCTACGGAAGCATCGCGCCGCCGGTCACCTACGTCCTCTTCGCCGCGTTCATCATCCTCATGAAGGCGGCGACGGTCTACGCGATGCGCGGCCTCAAGCAGGCGAAGTAATCTATCAGTCTTAGTACAGGGTATCTTCGGGGATATACACTTCTCCTTCGGAATTTCAACAGCCCCGGTTTTTCACGCAACTATCAGAAGTTCATGATCGGCCGGTTCCGCGCGCGACGCTTCATCGGCGAGCGGTTCCAGGAGTTGACGCGGTGCCGCGGCGGCGCCCGGTGGGGGAAGACGCGGTTGCGCCACGCGCGGAGCGCCGGGAGGACGCTCGTGATCATGGTGCGCGGGCCGGCGCCGACGGTGTCCCGGCACGTCCGCGACGCAGTCAAGAGGCTGATGAGCTCACGGATGAGGTTGTAGCCATCGTAGGCGAAGAGCTGCGTGCGCAGCTCCGTCGGGAGCGTCTCGAGCTTCGAGGTGCCGCCCGGCGGGCCGGTGGGCTTCTTCGGCGGCTCTTTGCGGGGCGAGCGCGAGCGGCGGCGCGTTTCAAGCTTGCGCTGGACGGTTTCCGGGACCAGCGCTGCGAGCGTCTCCGCGCCCGGCTTGTCGCCGACCCAGAAGCGCGACATAGCTTAAATGTAGGCGCGTCTCGCGAGCAATTATTGTTGTTGACGCAGTGCGTCTTTTCACGTTCGCGAGCCGCTGCAGTCGCCGCGCGAAGCTAAAAGTTGGCCCAGCGCAAGCTCAGGCCTGCTAGGTCGGCTGCGCAACCGCGGCGGCGACGGAGATTATATATTTGGTGCGTCGGCGTTCGCAGAGCACCAGCCTCACCCATCGAGAGCTTGGTGGCCTACATGTAGTGTCTCGACGCTGGCGCCGCAAATAAGGGAGGGGAGGAGCACCGCGTGATATGTACAGAAGATTAGTCGGGAAGAAGAAGAATGAAGAACGGGGGAGGAATGGGGAGGGACTTGTATGTACAACTTGGAACCACCGCGGAACCACACCGCGGAATCACGAGCTGCCGCACGTGTCCAGGTTGTAGTCGTCGACGAGCGTGGAGAACTCGCTGTTGATGGCGTCCTCGATCGGCGCATTCACCGCGCCGTAGATGTCTCCCGCGAACTGCGGGATCAGCCAGGACTGCACCTCGGCCCAGAACCCTTCGTTCGAATCGCACGTGACCGTGGTCGAGTCGCTGATCTTGAACTCGGTGATGGCCGCGGACGTGATCGCGCCGCCCGGCGAGCAGCCCGCGAAGCACACCGACAGCGTGCCCGTGGCCTTCGCATCCGTGGACTTGCACGTCTCCGTGCCGAGGTTGACTGGCGTCTGCTGGTACGCGCCGCCGAAGGGGCCCTTACACTTGCACTGAAAGTCGAGATTCGAGAACGTGAGCTTGAGCGTCGAGCCCGACGAGAGCTTGCTCGTTATAGGAAACGAGGCCGAGAACGCGCACGTCGCGCCGTCGGGCTCCCCGCACGACGTGTCGTCCGTGTTGACGGTCATCGACGCTTGGTCGATGGTCTCGAGCACGAAGTCGCCGAGGCCCGTCATCTCGGTGAGGTCTAATTTGACGAAGGACTTCGTGCAGCTGCCTCCGCCATCCACAGCGCAGGACTCGTCGCAAAAGTAGTCCTTAGGGATGTTGATGTCCGTGTTGATCACGTTCATGTAGGGATCGAGGCCGGTGGATTGAGCGAGAGAGTCCCACTCGGCGTTGAAGACGTTCACGAGGCCGGGGATCGTGTAGTTCACGACGCTCGTCTCGACGGTGCTGTCGCAGAGCGGGGAGGAGGAGTCTAGACGGTGCTGTCGCTTCTCTGGATCGGAGCTTGCTTCTTCTGCCATGGACCCGCTGTACGCGCCGAGGAGGCAGAGAGCCACCGCGGCGGCCGCCAGGACCTTGGGAGTCGCGCGGCGCGTCTTCGGCGGGTCCGCGAGGAGCGGCTGGGCTTCTTCAGGATCGAGCGTGGAGGGCTTCATGTTGTTCAAGGCTGTGAGATGTGAGAGCCTGCGATTTCTCGACGATTACGCAGCGGTGAGCGCGGAAATTCACTGTGGGCGACGCGCGTAAGGTGTGTAAATGAAAAAGGGCGCCGCTGTTCACTCTTGGTGTTTTCTGCTAATTCCTCAAGCAGTGCGCTTTTTTCTCCACTCAATCGGAAATACCCGCTTCAACGCTGTCGATGCGACAAGCCTCTACTCGCTGTCGACGCGAGACTCGATTTCATAGATATTACACAAGCAGATAGAGATAAGCACAGGGCGTACGAATTCACCCTAACTTTGTCAGGTCCGGGTTCGAGATCTTGCGCACCATCTTCGAGTCGTTCGCCACGCCGCGCAGCGTCTCGAGCTTCGGCAGCTGGAAGCCGAAGTCGTCGCCCAGCTGCTTCTGGACGAGGTCGCACCAGAACGTGTGCGTCTCGTGGATGACCTTGTGGGCGTACTTGGCGCCCATGCACTTCTCGTCTAAGGCGAATTTGTTCGGCGGCTTGCCGTCGGGGATCTTGTAGGTGCGGAACCACTCCCTTATGAGCGAGACGGTGCCCGGGATGAGGCGCTCGACGTCGTTAATATCGTTGAGTTCCGGCGCCCAGCGGTCTTCCGCGTCAATGGCCACGACCTTCCAATCCGTCTCATCATCATCAATCATTGCCAAGACACCCAATACTTTGACCGGCCGGATCTCGCCCGTCTGGACCTGGCGCAGGCCGATCTCGCCTGCGAGGTGTGCGCCATCGACGCGACGATTCCGCCGTTCTCTCTCGCGGCGGCGACGCCGTCGACGCGATGGCGCTTCCATGAGCCGGACGCAGACACGCACAAACATCCAACGGGTCGTTGTCGCCCGGGTAGCCCGTGTCTGGCGAGACGTGGCGCGGGTCCTCCCACGTCCGCGGGAAGCAGCCGTAGTTGAAGAAGATGTCTCCTTTTTTAAATTCGCGCAAGACGCCCTTCTTCTCGTCTTGCTTAATCGGCGTCGCGCCTTCCGTCGTCGCCACTTCGAACTTTTTTCTAGTACACTTGGGAATTTCGCATATAAAGTTAAACCTGTGCGGAAATCATCAAACGTTCGGGTGAGACGCCTCGTGCGAGGACGCCAAGAACTCTCGCGCTGCGTCGAGGCGGCCAGAATAGTAAATAATACCTCCAGGCCGGCCTGACGCACTGGTTGATTTCCGCACCGAGTTAAACAGGCCGCCCTCGGCCACGAGGGGCACGTCGTGCCACAGACTTAACTCCGCAACCGTCATGTCCTCCTCGCCCTTGGCGAGGACGTGGACGCGGTAGTCCTTCGTGCCGGCCTGGCCGCGCTCCATGATCAGGGATTCGATCTTGCGCGAGCGCGCCTGCTGCTTGAGTTTTTTTTCTAATTGCTTGTCCTTCGGCGCTTGCTTCGGCTCCTGCGTCGTCTTCCACAGCACGTAGGCGCTTGTCGCCGCGGCGCCCAGGGAGAGGCCTAGCGCCAGGGCGTCGCTACGGGCGCTGCCGGCGGATGCTGGCGCCATCGCTGCGGATCAATGTGCTCACAGCAGCGTAGTTGCAAAAAATAAAGTCTCGGCAACCGCAAGGCCTGCCGTTATGCACCGACGACCTTGAGCCGTTGCCGCCGACGATTCAGCCAGTCCACATCATATCTCTAGAGTCCGATTCCGCTAGGTTCGGACGCCTGGGTCGGACGCCTGGGTTAAGTGTTATAAACTTAAATTTATTCATACGGACCCTGCAGGACAAGGCCGGCACTTCACCCGCCGAGGAGGAGGCGGCGGCGGCGGCGCCAGAGATGACGCGAACGACGGCACGGCCGCGTCGGCGATGCGGTACTCGTCTGACGCGTGGCGCGGCCGCAGATCGAACAGGGGCCAGTCCTGGACGGCGACGACCTCGCCGGCCAGGCATAGTGTACCGGCCGCGACGCACGCGAGGCGCGGCCACGCGGTGGGGGTCACGTCTTTGAGGAGAGCAAAGCCGAGCGCCACGAGGTTCGCACACCAAACTAAACCAGCGCCGGCCGTCACGATGGAATCACTCGGTAATCTTCTAGAAGCGAGCTCGTAGACGGCCCCTACCGGTGCTGTTGCTGTGATGCTACACGCGAAGGCCGCCCACGCGGAGAACGACAGAGGCAGCGCGGCGAGTAAAGCACCTATTGCGGCTAGAACAGCGCAAGCGCCGATGGCCAGGCGCTCCCGATCTAAAAACGCGACGCCGCCAGCAAGGAGCTGCAGCGCGGCGGCGCACGCCGTGGTGGGCGCTCTTCCTAAAGCGCCACCACGACCGGAAGCGCCGCCGCTCACGAGGGCAAAACCCAGACTCAGCAGCAGGTACGTGCGCTGCACGGCGAGCGGCAGGAAGCCCCGCGGCGCATTTAAGGAGGGCGACGGCGGCGGCACCACCAAAGGTTCGGCGAAGGCCTCGTCGTCGGCGAGTGGCGGCGGCGGCGGCGGCTTGCGCAGCGACGGCAGGGCAAGGATGAGCATTGCTACGGTTGATAGCGCTACGGTCACGTACCATGCCACAGCAACGGCGGCTTCGATAACAGTGCCGAGCGACCTCATTGCTAACAAGAGGGCGACGAGCGCCGTGCGCCACAAATCGAGGTGGGGCGTGTAGAGGCGCCACGCGTCGGGCAGGACGTCTCTAGCTAGTGACGACGGCAGCGCTAATAGTACGACGCCGGCGAGCGCGTTGAGTGCCGAGGCCGCCGTGGCCACGTCTGGCCATGGAATGGCGACGGCGTCCGGCACGACGGACAGACCAACCAACAAAGCACACAAAGCCAGCGTCCGCGTTCGGCCGAGCTTCCTATATAAACGCGGCACAAATGGCGCGCAGACCACAGCGACGGCCGGCGACGCTATAATAGGAGACACGGCCCCAAACACGACCGGGAGCGTCTCGTCATCAAATGATAAAGCAGCCGATAGAGCGCTCACGAACGCATACGCCACGACCGACACCACCGCACCAACATCAAAGGAAGGCCGCTCCATGTTTACGTGGACCAGGCGGCCTGCCGGGCCAAATCAGCAAACACGCTAACAACAGGCTGGCTGTCCTTCTGGTTCCGCGCCTCGAGGTTCAGAACTTTTTCCTCCATGCGTTCGATGCGGTCCGTGAGCTCGCCGTCCTGCGCTTCTAGCGCTTTTAGTAGATCTTTAAACGCCTCGTTCTTCTCCTGCTTGGCCTTGTCGTACTTGCTCGGGGGCATTTGTGCTGGTGGGGGTGAACTCAGCACAACTTGTTTGGGGGCGTGCGATGGTCCTGGCTCAGCGGCGACCGCTTGGCGCAGCGACAAATGAACTTTTAGATGAGTGCACGCCGCCGAATGCGCGTTAGCGGGCTTGTTAACGCGGCAAATCGACACGCCTGAAAACCAAGCTAGCGTGCGCTACACACTAGAGGTAAAAAGCTCGACGCGTCCGAAGCAATATCAGCCCTACGGATGGCTCGAGAGCGGCTTCTGGAGCATTTCTTTGGACGGGCTCGTGTGGGCTTGGGCAGTATGAGATTTTGGATGCTGTGCTGCCACCCGCCGTCCGGGCTGCCCGCCGCACGACTGCTGTGGGGGACCGTCAGGGGTAGCGCAGGCGGAAGGCAAGCAGCAGCCCCAGCGGCGGACCCATACATAACACCCTCACAACAAGGACACCAGAGCACCAATATGCCGCTCCTCAGCCCCTCGGCCAAGAAGAAGCAGCAGAAGATCGGCGGCGTCCCCCTGGACCTGGCGAGAGCCGTGCTCGGCGCCGTTTTCGATACATTAGATGAAACGCGCACGGGCAGCCTCGAGGTCGCGGAGCTGCAGCGCGTCGGTTTTAAGACCGCCACGATGGTCGGCAGCCCCTCGGACGCCCAGGTGGACCGCGAGGCGTTTGTGAGGACGATCGTGTCGCTGTTAGGTCGCAAGAACGCCGACGACTCGGCGAAACTGCTGCCCGAGGCCGTGGCGTTGTGTGGACGGGTGTTCCGGTTGCGAGCGGCCGCGGCGGCGCGCGACGCCGCCGATTTAGCGCGGGCCGAGGCCGAAGAAAAAGCTGACGTCGCGCGGTACGCGGCACGGACGCGGGCCGAGCGCGCGACGACGGACGGGCGACGGGCCGAGGCGGCCGCCGCGGAGGGGCGTCGGATCGCTGATGGGTTGCGGGGGCGCCTGGAAGCCGCCGAGGACGAATTAGGGAGGGTGCGCGCTGCGTTGAGGGACGCGACGGCCGACGCGGAGGCCACCGCGGCGAAGATGGAGCGTTTGCAGGAGGCCCTCGCGAAGGCCGACAATGGTCGCGTCGCGGACCTCGAGCAGGCCTTGGCTGCGGCGAACGAACGCGTCCGTGAAACGCCGACGGACGATGCTGGGCTCCGCGACCAGCTCATAGAAGCGCGGGAGAATGTCAAGGCCGTCCTCGCGCGGGCCGACAACGCCGAGAAGCGCGCGTCTGCGGCCAGCGAATCAATAGCGGCGGCAACAAAACGCGCCGAGGCCGCCGAGGCCTTGGTCGAGGCGGCTCAGCGGCGCGAGGTCGAGGCCGTGACGGACGCGACCAACCGAGTCGAGAGCGCCGAGATCGCGCGCGACGCGGCACAGCGGCGCGCCGCCGCGGCCGAGGCCGCGATCTCGTCCTCGGCCGACGCCGTCACGGCGGCGACGCGCCGCGCCGACAACGCCGAAAAACGCGCTTCGAAGGCGGAGGAAGCCATGACCGCCGCCGTCCAGCGCGCCCAGACCGCCGGCGACGCCGTCGCGGCGGCCGGCGACGCGGCGGCGCTCCTCGCGCAGGCCGAATCCAGAATTTCCGAGGAAAGGCGACGCGCTGCCGCCGCCGAGGCGACGCGGGACGAGGAACAGCGCCGCGCCGTCGCCGCCGAGGCAAAACGGGACGAGGAGCGCCGCCGGGCAGACGCCGCCGAGACAAAACAGACCGAGGCGTCCCGGCGCGCCGCGCGCGCCGAGAAGGCCCTGGCGACCGCGGTCGACCGCGAAAAAGCAGCGGAGGCGAAAACGAATGAAGTAATACGGCGCGCGAAGACCGCGGAGACGGCCGCGGGCATGGCGGAGGCGGCCGTCCAGGCGGCGGTGCGCAAGGCCGAGCGTGCCGAGGCCGAGCTCGCGCGTGCGGCCCCCGCGGAGCTGGACACCCTCCGCGAGGACCTCGCGCGCGCGAAGTCCGCAAGGGACCAGGCCGAGGCGCGCCTCGCCAAGGGCGGCTCGGGCGCCGCGGACCACTTTCGGGCCGCTTTATCCGGTCTACTCGCCGGGCTTTCATTGGACGATAAAAATTCAGATGAAGGCGCCCTCGACGTCGCCGAGCTCCTAGACGCGGGCGCCGAGCCCGACGTCGTCGCGGCCATTGACACGGAGGGGCGTGGCCGCATCGCACCTGCGGTTTTAGTGGATATTTTGGCGCAGTCTTCCACCTACCAGTCCGCGGAGCAGTCCGCAAGTATGCTACGGGAGTGGGCCCAGATTGCGGTAGCCGTCCTCGACGACCGGCACCGCGCGCGGCGGAATCGGGAAAACGACGCGGGGTCGGGCTACAACGTCGGCGCGATGTTCTGCGGGCTGGACTTCTCGGGGGAGTAATAATAGTTGTCGACCACCGTCAGCCGCCACGCCATCGACGCGGCGTCTGCTCGATGGCGTGGAGGGGGAAAGGAATGACAAAAGGATTCACAATGCTACTTCTTATACTCGAGGTTGTCCACGACCGCCAGACCTTTGCTATTCCTCTCGACCTTCTCCTCGGACGGCGCGAAGACCGTATCCTTGTCGTGGAACGCCGCTTCTCTTTCACGTTTATTAAGTAAAAGCATCTTCCGGTACATCTTGCGCTTCTGCAACCTACGATCGCGCTGCTCCCTCCAGTAGCCGTAGGGGTTCGCGAGCAGCTTCCCGTATTTCCCCATGAAGCCCAGCTTCGACTGGTCCTCCATGAGCAACCGTCTTAATTCTTCAAGCTCCTCCTGGTCCTTGGTCTTGGCTTTGGACAGGTTGTACATAGTGGTGTCCTTTTCGTACTGGAGCCGCTCGACCTCGACCTGCGCGGCGCGTCGCGGTTCGGTCGACGCGCGTCGGGTCCACCAGATGTGATTTCGAGTGCATTCGGACGCCGCGAGCGCACCTGGAGCTCCCCCACTTTCTTCGCATGCGTCTCGGCCGCCAGCTGGAACTTCAGGAAGTTGTGGTGCTCCCTTAATTCGTCCTCCAACATAAACTCCTCGGGCTTGTCGTAGCGCGTCTCGCCCGTACTCACGTTGTAGTAGTACGTCTGCTCGCCGGCCACGCGGCCGACCATCTTCTGCCAGCCCTGTTTTGCTTCGAGGTAGGGTATCGTCGGGTGTTCCTTGAGCTGGCCGTGGCTATGCGTCTCGGCGAAGCACTTGTCGCAATATTCGTCCCGGCAGACCTTGCACACCACTGACGCCTTGGCCTTGCCGCACACGAGACAATGCTTCTCGCCTGATTTCAGCTCCTCTTTATCTTGGTCCGCGCCCCGCCAATTATGTTCATTAACAGCGTCTTCGTCGTGGGCCTGCGTGGATCGATACCGTCAGAGCTCGCTCACGCGACGCGCAGGCTCTCGTGTGATCATGACGACGCCATCGTGGCGTCGCGAGGACGCCATCGACGCGAGTTCAAGTTGAGAAATGGAAGGAAACCACGCTGAGTCACTGACCTTCTCGAAGCACTCGTTGCAGTAAAACAACCCATCTACTCCAGCATCGGGACACGAGAAACAGACCTTCTTCGCCTCCAATCTCATACAAACCATGCAGGGCGGGAACCAGGCGCTTTCTAGGGTATCTTGGTTGAAGTAGTAGACGTTCCCTTTCGCGTCGGTCTGCTTGATCCAGACCTGCGCGGCGCATCGCGGTCGTTCGACGGTCGACGCGCGTCGTGTCCATCAGAGAAGGCGATGGGTGGTCTCTGGTCCGAATTTGAGCCGCTTCGGGCATCGCGGTCGCTCGACGCGGTCCGAACGGCCTCGAACTCGAAAACGAGACCACTCTCATGGAAGTGAGATGGAGGCGAGTACGGGACGCCGCAACCAAACCTCCTCGGCCGGCGGGTACCAGCCCTCCGGCTTCTCGTAGCTCGACTCGCCCGTGACCCAGTTGTAGTAGTAGTTCGTGCCCTCCTCGTCGGCGCCCATCTTCCAGCTACTCAGCTCGACCTGTTTTAACGCTTGTTCGGCGAGCTCCTGGGCCTTCTCCGCGTCTCGCCGCTCGTGTCTAGCCGCCTCGACTCTGCGTCTTTGTTCTCTCTCGGCGTCTAACCTCTGGGCGGCGGCCTGGAACCGTAGCTCGAGCAATCTGTTAAATAGATAACATTGCACACATCGTTGTATTTGAAAGGCCGCGTCTTCCTGCAGTTCTAGTTCTTCGCGTCGCGCGTCCCGGTCCCTGAGAGCTAGGACTCGAGCCCGCTCGGCGCATCTCTCCAGATAAGCCAACCAGTTCCGCTGGATGCACTCCGCACTCTCTAAGCGTTCTCGTAACGTCTCCTCCAAGTCAAGTCTCTCGCGCTGCGCGTCGAAGCGTCTACACAGATATTTCCAGTCGAGCCAGCGTCGGATCGCTCGTCGGAACACGAGAGCCGCGTCGTCGCGACGCACCTGCTCGACGACCTCCGCACACATTCGTTCGTTGTTCTCCACGCGTCGCCTCGCAATTATTCTCAGGGGCTGGTTGTACCGCCACTTCATCGCGAACCAGTGCTTCGCGACGAGCCGCGACATGCGATCGCGCTTCGCATGGCGTTTCTTCACATTCCTCCGTTGAATGTAGGCTACGAGTCGCAAATACGTGTGTTTCCGGTCCCAGTGCCTCCGATAGTTCTTGGAGATCAATGCCACGGCATCATTACGACGTTGTCTTCGTTTCTCAACCTCCCGCAAAGCTCTCGAACCGTCTATTCTTCTTTGAATATACCTCTGTGATCTACGTCTCTCGAGCGCCCTCCTCAGTAGACACACGGCGGCACTCGTAGCCACAGTCTGCGCTTTACTACGATGCTCAAGATCGTTCGCGTCGAACCTTAGAGCTAACACGCGTCGTTGCAGCGTCCGATGCCAGAAGTGCGTGATGACATCGGCCGCCGAAGTCCGTCGGACAAACGCGTCGTGCTCGTCTCTAACGTACTGGACTCGTAAACGCGAAAGCCACATGTACAGTGCCACTTGAATCTTCAATGCTGTTCTATTGTGCCAATCTAATCTACGACGCATGCGGTCGCGCCAGATGCGCTGCTCGTACCTCGCTGCAGCATCCCTCGTTACCGACTTGGCCTTGTGCTCGTCGCTCAGCAGCATAAACAGGTAGTTCTTCGCTAGGAGAGCGACGGCGTCCGCCGAGGCCGACTCGGCCCATTTCCAGTCTCGATACAGGAGCACTTTACGGTACGTCTTGATAAGAACCGCAGCCGCGATCATTTCAGCAAGTAGCTCGCACTTGTCGTAGAATAGAGCTAGGTAAGCTTCTCTAGCTTTCCTTTTGAGCACGAGAATCTGGCGCATGTTCCAGGTCCGCACGCGCTTCTGGAGCATGACGGCGCAAATTTCCGGAGCCTGGTGCGTCGCCGCCGTGAGGACGGGGCCGCGCTCCTCATTCCTCGTTAACCGAAATATGTATTGGGAAGCCGGCTCCAATCCCACAATGGTAGTTGTTCCGCCGAAGAAGGGTAGAATAGTCGCGTCAATTGTATGTGTTATACTTCCGACCTTGTTGTACTCTAGCTTGACATCTTGACCACCGTCTACCTTGATAGTGATGGACGTGTCGGAATGGTCCACAAACACCGGCTTTGTTAATGGAGGCGGCGGCGGGGGCGAGTACTCCGCTCTTAAACGCCTCATCTCTTCCTCGTGAGCTAACATAGCTTCTAACCTTCTCAATTCCTCGAGCTCGGCCTGCTCGGCGGCCGCGGCTAGATCCCCTCCAGCTAATGCTGCTTCGTCGAACCCGTCACCGGCCGCTGCTGCTCTAGCCGCGTCTTTCCGCACGAGGCGCATCCGGTCGAGCTCCCTTGATTTGGCCTCGCGCAGCTCCAGAGCTCTCCTGCGCCGCTCCGCAATTTGGGCATGTAATTCATCAATCTTCGACTGGCGCTCGGCGATTTCCTCGTGGGTCAACGCACCTTTCTTGGACATGAGTTTTTTCTCGCGCCACCTTACTAGGTTGGCCGACATCCTATTGCTTCGCGATTTGTCCGCCTTGAGGAAGTGCATGAACTTGCCCAATGTGAGGCCGGCGGCGGCCTCGCGATCTAGTTGTTTTTGTCTGATTCTTCGCGCTAGTTCGATGCGAGCTAATCGTAGCCGCACGCGATGCTGTATCACACACGCGTTCGTATATGAGCGATCAGCTAGAGTCCTTGACCGGACAAGTCGCGCCGCTCGGAACTGCTGTCTTTGAAATGTAGCAATAGTCAGCAAGGCACAAGCATCGGCGTGCTCTCGCCGTCTTTTAAGCTTGAAGAGCAATCTCCGACCGGCCCACCGCGCTAGCGTCTGACGAACAAACTTCTGCAATACTCTAGCAGCCGCGTTCCGTAGCCTCCGTCGCTCGGCCCTTCTCAACAAAATCATGTGTCTATGCCAAATTCTAATACGTCTTTGGCAAGCTAAGTCGCACGACATCTCCAGCACCCGATACCACCGATTGATCGCATCATGCCGCGCCTTCACGATCACTTTGGCCACGAACTCCTGGCTCCGCAAGAACTTGACGCCATGACACCAGCGGTCCCAGATGAGCCGGTAATTATATAGCCTTTCTCTTCTATATATTGATAGAGCATAGGACAAACGTCGTCTGAGTACTTCCTTGTGCTGGCCCGTCTCGATCAGAAAGCTAATAGGTAGCGAGTCCCTCACATGTTCTATCGACGTCAACTGGTCGAAATAAGCCCCTCGTGATGCGCCAGCGGCCCAGGCGTCCTTCAGCGCCAAAGCAGCGTCGACGGTCTGCTTCGGCTTTGAGAATTGAGCGAGTCTATCGCGGGACGGACTCCTTGATCTATCTCCCCGCCGCTTCTTCTTCTTCCGGCCGCGGTACAAACTGTCCGTCGATGCCTGATTCTCGACGTCGTGCGTCGGCGACGGGATTCGCGGCGGCTGCACTATTTCTTGGTCTGCTGGAGCGCCGTACAGACCAGGGGCGCCCTTCACGGCTCGATCCCTCCGAATGGCCGCTAGCTCCGGGGGCTCGTTCGGATCTGCTACGTACAAAGGTTCGAGCCTCCCGGCGGGCGGCGTCCTCCGTCGCCGCCGATGCTGCTGTCGATGTGGCGTTGAGAGTAGGACTAGTTCTTCCCTCGTCGGGCTGAGAGGTCTTTCGCGAGACGGCGGCAGCTTCACCCTCCTTAGTCTCCCAACCGGCGACGACGCGTCCCGTAATGGCGACGGCGACCTCGAGCGACTGCGGAGGGAACCCCGCGAGACCACGGAGTCCTCTCTTGCTATATCCGCGGCCCAGGAGTCCCAGTCCATCCTCGCGGCGCGCGGCGGCGGCGCCCAGGCTGCCCCTCACAGCTTCCTTGGTCTGGCGGCGGCTGCCCTTCGCTGTTGTTTGGGGCTGGGTCAGCCCGATGGCAAGTCCGGGGCCATGCCGGGCCGGTGCTCCCGCCCGCGACGGCTCCCTGCAGGCCTTCAAAGGCTTTGCGCTAGCTCTCCCTTGGCTCGCCCCGCACGCTACCAAAGGCTGTCTATGAGTCCGTCCGGCTGCTGACTTCGTGGGCGGAGACGTGCGCGGCTGGAGATGCGTCGTGTCTGTTTTCTGTCGGGTTTGCAGGCAACAACAAGACAAACTGGCACTGCACGCGAATACGAGCTAAAGCGGAGGCCACGGCTTGCGCACGTGGTCCTCTTTAGGTGCCGACACTCGGTTAATAAGCTCTGCGGGCAGCCCTTCGATTGGGAGCGGTACAGAACTTGGCAAAAGCAGCGTTTGGACAGGGCAAGTGCGCACACGCAGCGATGGACGCGGCCCTCGTGGATTTTGTGAATGGCCTACCATCATTAAGCTGCGCCCTCGTCTCGACCTACGAGGACCTGGAGGATGGTAAAGCTGTAATAGAGGCGGCGCAGCACGTCCTCGGGTGCGCCGAGGCGGACGCGCACGCGTCGCTGGAAGCGCTGAGTGGGGTCGACGCCGGACGTTTGGAGAGATGCGAGGTCCGGGCGCAGCTCGACGCGCTGGACGCGCTCCGGAGGAAACGGCAGACGCCCTCGGGACCCGTGCCCCGTCCAGTCACGACCGCGCCGCATGCGCGCGACAAGGCGTTGTGCGACGCGTGCCGCGACCTTTGTGGGAATGATGTGGCGGCCGACGTCGCCGAGGCGCTGCGGCCGCCCGACCCGCGAGCTCTATGCGACGCGGCCGCGCGGCGCCACCGCAGCCTGGTCGTCGTGGAGCTCGCCGCTCGCGTGCTGCGCAAGGGCGGCGCCGCGAAAGCCGAGGTGAAACTCGTCTCGAAAGACCGCTGGGAGCTGGCGGGCACGGACCGCCAGCGCTTCTCGTCGGGCGCCGCCGTCTCGAATGTTAGAAGAGCGCTCGCCGCTTTACGGTCGTCGCGCGTCTTAGATCAGAAGATGCGGCTGCGCTGCGCCGTGCCGGCGTCGGCCGTGGCCGCCGGCGACGCCGAGGCGCTGCGGAGGGTCGTCCGCGTCGCGCTCGACGCGCTCTCCACAAAGAGCGTACCGGACGACTCCTCGGATTCCGATGTCGAGGCGCCGCGCGCCTCGCCGCCGCCGTCCTCGCCTCCACCAAAACGGCCGTCGCCGGCCCGGGACGAGCCGCCGCCGCCGCCGCGGCCGCGCCCGCCCCGCGCCACACCACCATCAGTGCCTCCGCCCCCGCGCCCGCGGCCTCCATTATCTCGCAGTCGCACGCCTCAGCGCGGCGAGCTGCGCTCGACCTCCCGGTTCGTGCCCGTCCGCGCGGCCGCGACGCGCGAGCGCCCCCGTCCGAGGTCGGCGGCGAGCTCGACGTCCGAGCGGCGCCGCGCCGCGACGCCGCCCCCGGCGGCACCACCGCGCGACGAGAAAGCGCTGGCAATGACGGGGAACGTCGCCGAGCTCAAGGCCTTCCTGCGGCGGCGCGACCTCGAGAAGCGGCGCGCGCGGTCCCAACCGGCGCCCGCGACCCAGCGCCGCCCGGTCCCGCAGCGGCCCACGCCTCCCAAAGCGTCGCCGCTCCTCCGACGAGCGGGAGAAGCGCCGCTCCCGGCGCCGCCCGACGACGTCCTGGCGAAGGCGCGGCACGAGAAAGCGCGCCAGGAGGCTGCGCGGCGCGTGAGACGGTGGGTCGACCCCGCCTCCAAACGGAAAAGGCCGCAGACCGCACCGACGCGGTCTCGAGTCAAACGGCCCCCTCCCAAAATGCCGCCTCCCGTGTCCGACTGCGAATCTGTATCAGACGACGACGGCGCCTACTACCTGCCCCCGCCGTCTCGAAAAGACGAGCTCGCTTCAAGAGCATGGCTCGCGTCCCTCGGCTTCCGGTGCGCCGTACAGAGTCCGTCGCTGGCAAACCCGCTGACGAACGGCGCGCTCTTCGCCGACGTCGTGCTGAAGCTCGTTGACGTATCGATGATTCCACCGCGCGACCGCGCCATCCTAGATCGCGCCGTTTCAGGAAGGAGGCCGGCGTCGCGAAAAAGTGCGCGCGCGCGAGTGCGGTGCGCCCTGCGCTGCTTGAGGCATCTTCCCGTGCCGCGGAGTTATCTGGGCCGCGCGGCGCCCTTCGTCGGGTCCTCAGACTGCGCGTGGCCTTTATTAGCGGCGCTTTCGAAACTCGAGGCGCCGGGGCCTCGTGGTGTGGACGCGGAGGTCGACCGCCTTCCCGATGTAGCGGAGAAGACGCGGCTCAGCCTCGCCATCTACCGCATGACGCCGGAAGAGATAGGGGTGCTCATCGAGAAGCTCCAGCGCTTGTGCCCGGCCGCCATCGAGGAGGAAAGCAAGGACGAGATCTCTATCAGCGTCGACAAGATCGACGCGCGCACGTTCCGCGAGCTCGACCGGGACTCATCCAATGAGGACGCGGAGCCCCTCGCGCACGACCTGCTGCAGGCCTCGCGGGCCGCCGACGTTCGGTCCTCAAAGGAGCTGACGGCGACGGGCGCCCGGGTGCGGACCGTCGCGGCGGGGCTCCACGAGACGGTGCCGGCGCCGGCGGAGCCCGACGAGCCCGCGCCGCCGCGCGACGCCGCCGACGCGGCGCCGCCGCCGTTTCCTGCCGCCGACGATCTCGACGCCGCCGACGCGACTCCATCTAAATTCCCGCGGCCGTGGCGCCTCGCCTACGCGGCCGAGGACCGATCGCAGTTAAGGCGGGCGCTCGACCGCTGGCTCGCGGAGCTCGGGGTCTGCGAGCGCGCGCCCGCTCTCCAGGTCGACGTGCTGAAGCGGGACCTCTCCGACGGTATGGTCCTTTGTGCATTGGCGGAGCGCCTCACGGGCGTCAAGCTCGCGCCGCTGCCCCCGAAGACGCCTTCACTAAGGCGGGCGAACCTGCGGAAGGCCCTCGACGTGCTGCGCGACTGGGACGTGCCCCTGGGCTGGCGCCACCCGGCGCCGGCCACGGAAGCGGGATGTGAACGCGGGGACTGGGGTTGTTTGTTGCCGCTGCTCGAGGACTGCTACCGGTGTTCCCTCAAGTGGGCGCCGCGGGCGGCCTTCACGGAAGGTGTCTCGGCGGACGTCGCGGCCGACGGCGAGGCCGTAGATTGTTCGGGAAATGCCGTGCGGCCCTGCGTCGGCGCCGTGCGCGCCCGCCCGCCGCCGCGGCGGTTAGGTGAAGAGGAGGACGCGCCGCCCGTGGCGCGGCGCTGGTCCGAGCAGTCGTTCGTGCGCCGGGCGCCGCGGCCGATGCCTCGTGATTAATTAGTTTTACTCTACTTGGCGCCCGTCTTGCCCTTCTTCGTCTTCGAGGCGGCCGCGGCGTCCTTGGCGCCCGTCGCGCCGCCCTTGCCCTTTTTCGTCTCGGAAACCTGTTTTGCCGTCCTTCGCGCCGTTGTTTTCCTTGGCCCGCGGCGGCGGCGGCGGCTTCTTCTTCTTCGGCTTCGGCTTGTCCTTGACGAGCGGCTTCGAGCCGAGAGCGTTCGCCAGCTTCTCGAGCTCGCGCTCCTGCTCCTCCTCGGCCCGCAGTTTCTGCTCGGCCGCGTCCGCGGCCGCCTTCACGCGCGCCGCGCGCTCGGCCTTGGCGGCCTTGGCACCCTTCGCCTCGCGGCAGTACGACAATAACGTCTGGCGCTCCTGGCCGCTCGCGTCGCGGACCGTGACATACAACTCTTCGGGATCGTCGCGGTGGATCTTGACGACTGTGGCGATGGTTTCAGTACCTTTCTTGGTCACGAAGACCTTCGATCCCTTCTTCAATGTATCAGCAAACGCCGCCTGCTTGCGCATCTGCGTGGGAAGGGAGGCGTACACCCACGCCATCGCCGCGATGTCGCGAGTCGCGAGTTGGAGACAGGACGCCGGGCGCGAACCTTCTGGCGCTTCGCCTTGGCGGCCTTGGCCTGGGACTTGGAGAGCGGTGGCGCGGGCGCGGGCGCCGGGGCGGCGGCGGCCTTCTTCCGCGCCGCCCGTTCCGCCCGTTCCCGCTCTTCCTCGTCCTCGAGGCCTGGAGGGCCAGAATCCTCCGAGTCGTCCGAGTCGTAGTCCGAGTCCTCGGAGTCGGAGCCGCCGGCCGAGCCGCCGGCCGAGGCGCCGTTCTCCTCGAGGCCTGGCGGGCCGTCGTCATCGTCGTCGAGACCGGTGTCGAGACCGGGCGGGCCGGACTCGTCGGAGCAGTCGGACTCGTAGTAGTCGCTGTCCTGCTTGCGGCGCGCGTCCCAGACTTTCGCCGCTACTTCCAGCCGGCGCAGGTCGAGGGTCGCGACGAAGGCGCACGTCTGCGCGACGGCCTCCGAGGCGCGCCGTTCCAGGTCCGCGCGATCGAGGCAGTCCTTGTGCTCCAATGCGCCGGCCTCGATGACGGTCTTTAGATCCTTGATCTTCAGGGCGGAGAGCGCGAGCGGGTCGCTTGTGGCGCCGGCCGCCATGCTTGGATTTGGGTCACTCGGACTCGCTCTTCGCGTCCGCGACAGTGCTCAGCGGCTAGAGCAATTGTCCTCTGGTCCTCGCGCGACGAATGCTTGGGCCACGGCGCTTTAAATCGCCGTCGCGCGTGTGCGAGGCAAATTGAGGCCCAATCAAAACAGGTTTTACAGCGCGGTCTGTCGCTCGCACGTGCGCAAACAAGAAGCACTCAGTGGCTATTCAATCGCACCGCGCGCTGCTGACTCTCGAACTCCGACTCTGAGAACCGCTTAAGTACTCTCCTCTGAGACCTTAGTCATCAGACGCGGACCGGCGTCGTCGCTATCTGAGGCCCTGGCCTTCCTCGATGCGGTGCCCGAGAATGATCGCGACGGCACGTGGTTGTACGCGGTGGGCATGGTGCACAAGCGGCTCGCGGAGAGCCACCGCGACGAGCATGCGAAGGCGACGGTTCGACACATCTGTGCCGCGATGGCGAAGGGTCACACCCGGGCAGCCTACGATGTTGGAGTTCTCTCCGAGGAGGGCTTTGGTGCCTCGGTCAACCTAACCAACGCGTATCTACTTTACATGCTCGGATGCAGGTCGAGGGACGAGCGAGCGATTGCTCGCGTGCGAGAACTCCGCGCGAACATGACTGCACCCTTCTTCGTGGCACTCGGGACGGCACACGACAGAGGAATCCTTTCAGAGGCGAGAGTGAGGGGCAACGAGACGCTCGAGGACCTCCGGGAATTTTACCTGATGTTTGAGCCCCCGGGGAACCATCCTTGATTAGAGTCATAAGAACTACGGATGCCACATCTTAATCGTCCGGTCCTTCGACCCCGAGGCCACCGCCGCGCCGCACGGCGACGCGTCGACGCAGAAGACCTCGTCCAAATGCCCCGGGAGCGTGCCGAGGGCCGCGGCGAACTTGCGCGTCTTCGTCGTGACGTTCTTCGCTTCGGACCCGGGCACGCCGTCGTCCGCCGCGCTCCAGACTTTTAAAGTGGAGTCTTTGGACGCCGAAACAACTAGACGAGAGTCGGGCGCCCAGGCCAAAGCGTAGACGGCGCCGACGTGGCCCGCCAACGTCGCGAGGAAGGCCCCGGTCCGCCCGTGCCACAACTTGATCTTCTTGTCGAAGGAGGCCGACGCGAACTTCCGCGCGTCCGGACTGAAAAGAATGGAGTTGACGGGCTGCTGGTGGCCCGTCAGGCGCGCCTTGGGCTTCGTCTTTGCGGCCCCGGCCTTCAGCGAGGTCCAGAAGAGTAATGTAGCGTCGTCCGAGCCGCTCACTAACCTCTCGCACGTCGCATGACCGCCGTTCGCATTCACGAAGGCATCGTAGCGTTGTTTGGATGTAGAAACGACGTCGTTGAACGTTGTACCTTTAAAGGGCTTCTGGGCTTCGAAGGGCCCCGTGCGACACACAAAAGCCGAGGCCAATGCTAGCGCGTTCACGCGGTGGCCGTGGCCCTGGAGAGTATTGGCCAGTTTCCCGTCGCGCCACTTGCCATCGGCGGACCGCCAGACTTTTACTGTTCGATCTCTAGAACCGGAGTACAAGGCGCCGTCACCCGACCAGGCCAGACATTCCACGCCGTCGCTGTGGCCGCTTAGCGACGTGACCATCTGGGCCGTCCGCACCTGTGCGCAAATCAATCAGTGAGTCGGGTGCGGCACGCCATCGAGCCGACGTCGCGTCGATGGCGTGGAGGCGCGTCGCGACAATTTGATTTATGCACTGGTGCGCGCGTTCCAGATTTTGCAAGTGCAGTCCTTGGACGCCGAGGCCAGCAACTCGCAGGTGGACTGGGATGCGTCCGCCAGGTGGCAGGGGAGCCACGCGAGTGCCGTGATCCACTTTGAGTGCCTCTTGAGAACGCGGCACTCGCCGTCTGAACGCCACACTCTTACCTCGCCGGCTCGATCTCCGGACGCGACCATCCTTGCATCGGGCGACCAGCTCAGACACAGAACGTGGTGCTTGTGTCCACTGTAGGTCTTCTGGGGTATGTTAGCTAAAGCATCCCACAACCGTACTGTGGCATCACCGCCGCCAGACGCCACTTTTTTACCGTCCGGCGAGAACTGGACGTGGAGTACGGCATCGCTATGCCCTGGCAGCGTCTCGGCGCATCGAGACACGCGTCTCACTCTGAAGACAGCCAAAGGCTCATAAGTCAACGTGAGCGTCTGCTCCGTGCTAAACGAATACTGCTCCTGGAACTCTTGTAACGTTCCAGGAACACTGACCTCGCCGGCATAGAAGGCGTAGGGTGTGCTATTCGTGTCGCTCTTCAGTTTTGAGACGATGCTCCCGAGCTCGGCCGGGCCGGACGCGAGGGGCACTTCCAACGCGGGGCCGAGCTCGGCGCCTTCTACCGATTTCAGTTGGACGCGCACGGACTCGTCGAGCTTCGGGCGCTTTGACGTTTGTGCTTCGTCGAGCGATGCCATTGCAGGCTGCAGCTCTCCTCTGTGTTTTTTGCTACGACAGCGTTTTGACCAGCGTATTTCAGTAGCTGCCGCCTCGACAGGATGTCTGAGGTGTTTGCGACAAGGCTCAATATCAGCTTAGAGCACGGTACGTCGCGGCTGCAGCTACTCGAGGGTTGTTGTGATTGCTAGTGTGCTATTACGCTATCGCGGTTTCGAGTTACATCGCATCACAGCCTCAAAGCTCCCTCCCTGAGCTTGCAACGGCCTTCTTGTTGCAACCCGACTGCGCACAGATCCCACAGGGCCAGCACAGCGAATCTCATCGCAGTTGCACGGCTGAAACGCAGCGTTTTGGAAGCTGACATCATGAGACCCACTACAGTCCTCGCGCTGCTCCACGCCACGCATGCGATGCAGCTCGCGACGCAACGCCGCAGCGTCCTCAAGGGCTGCGGCGTCGCTATTGCGGCCCCGCTTGTCGCGAACGCCGACGACGAGCCCGTCGCCGCTGTTGCCGACGCGCCCGCTGTCGAGGCGCCGCCGCCGCCCCCGCCCGCCAAGACTTCGGCCATCGACGACGCTAGAGATAGAGCAAAACGCTACGCCGAGTTCTCCAAGACGCTGCGGAGGACCTACGACAAGAACCAACTAAACGCGGCCTACGCCGAGATGGTTTCGTTTGAGAAGGAATTAGCTAGGATCGCGCCGACGAAGGAGGCCGCCGAGGGCGCGAAGGAGCTGAAGCAAGTTCTGAGGGACTTGTACGACGCGGCGAAGAGGGACGACCGGAGAGTGGTGCAGAAGAAGGTCGGCGAGGTTTCTGATGCGGTATCGTATTTGGCCGACGCCTTGCAGTCCGCAAAAAATGGAGGCGTTTTCTTGGACGAGCAGCCGATAGGCAAGCTCCGGAGCGACTGGCAGCCGGGGCCGGGCTACGAGGCCGTCAAATCGCTAACATATGCTCCTTAGCTAGCGCCTAGGGTCTCTCACGGGTTTCGTCGTCGGCCAGTCGGCTACCAATGACGTCGCCTGGAGACACACGTCGAGGGCCGTCGCCGCGGGCAGCGCGTGGTGGAGCAGGTAGTCCCGCCGTTGTTGAGGCATGTCCGGCTGGGCAGCTAAAGATTCGCGGTAGGAGTACCAGCCGAGCCTGCGAGCGGCGCGCGTCGACGGCGTCTCGGAGAACGGCGCACCACCACCACGCCATCGACGCGACCACGCCACGTTCAAGTCGACGGAAAGGACGCCGCGAGACTCGCGTGAACGACGTCGCGAGGCGCGCCGCGATGAGATGCGGCAGCGCCCGACACTCGTCCTTGGATAAGGTCGACCTCTGCAGGAACCCCTCGACAAATTTCTGGGCGCCCTGCACGGCCACGTGGTCCCCCTTATCAGTGAAGCCGCTCCTTTTATTTTCAGAAGTACAGAGGTTAACCATCACGTAAGCCGCTCCAATCGCGACGTCGTTGACCCTCCAACTATAAACACAGTCGCCCACGTCCAAGATGCCCCATTTATCTCCGTGTAATAGTATGTTCGCGTCGTTGAAATCCCCATGTAGCGTCGCCATCGGTAAACTATCAAAGTTCTGGGAAGCGTAGTTCTCGATGCACGTCTCGACGAGTTTGACTCTCTTAACATCGCAGTCCATGCTCCTCAATTTACTAGAGAAGGTCGCGACGGCCGGGAACCGCCTCAGATCCCACAGATGCAATCGGTGCAAGGCTTGGTGGTCGAACGTGTCCAGTGCTTTACGAATATCTCCCAGGAAGGAGCCCGCCCTCTCCAGTAGTGAAGGCGTCATCGTCGACGAAGATAACACGTCGCCGTCGACCCACCTTAGTAAACGTAGCGTCGTCCGTTTTAACGTTACCCTAGATTGGGCCTCGACCGGTGCCCTTATGTTATGATCTTCCAGGTGTTTCAATAGTTGAGATTGGGCATCTAACAACTGCGTATTGCGACTTTCGACACCGTTGTGCGCCTTGAGGACATACGTGCCGTACGGACTCGTGACTCGGAAATTCTGGTCGTCGTAGGAATCGAGCTCTTTCACGGCCGTGGCGGGCACGTTGAAGTGCTTCCTTAGTAATTGAGTGGCGTCGTCGATGGAGTAGCTCGGCTTCATTTTTTTGCGCTCTTGCTCCTCGGCGGTGCAGGCTTTGGCATCGGCCTCTGCGGTGCTGGCCATTGCTGTTAGGCGTCGGCTGGCGTCTTGGGTTGTCGGCTGGCGTCTTGGGTTGTCGGAGCAGTCGCTCACAGTCGCTGGTGATCCGTGAGCCACCGATGCGACAGCAATTGGCTCCGGCGTCGGCAAAACCGATGAGCTAGCGGCTGTAAGACACTAGAAATAGTTTTGAGGGGTACGGGGGACCCTTGCGACGTAACTAGCCTGAGCCTGAGCCTGAGTTTTGAGGGATTCGGAAAGAGTAGTAGGCTTAGTCAGTACCTATTAAGGAAAAGTAGGAAGTCCTCGTAGCAGGCCGCGCGGAACTCCTCGACGCTCCGCCACTCTTCGCCCCAAACTTCAATATAACACAAGTGCTATACGACCACAGGAGAGGGAGCCTACTGCCAGGTCTTCTCGCAGTGGTAGTGCGAGGGCCCGTCGAAGAGCGTCGCAAGGAACTCCTCGTACCCGGCCGCCTCGCCGCGCTCGCAGGCCTGGCTGATCAACTCGAGCACCGCCGGGTCCTCCAAGTCGAGGCAATAATGCGGCCCCTTTAAGTGGCCCCTGAGAGCTTCGTAGTCGACGGACTGCAGCCGCACGTACAGGAAGTTGCACCCGTACCACGTGGCACTACTTTTGCAAGCGCCAGCGGTCTCGCCGAAGAGGTGACTCGCGAGTTTGTACTGGATCTGGTTGCCCCAGCGCCAGCGGCGCCACGCCAGCATAACAGCATTAAACGGCAGCCAGAGCCCGACTGTGTGGGAATCAACTAGTGAGGCGTCAAGACTCGGGGACGATGAAATATTGATTCTACACCGAAGGTCGCAGTGTAAAATGAAGATCATCAAATACCACGACTGCGCCGGAATGTCCACGAAGCGCCGATAAGCCTTCGTGCATAGATCCGACCGGCTAGCCTCGAACACCGTCCCCGACAAGCACGGCACCATCTTATCCCCTTTCCGTGACGCCCCGTACGTGCCGATGGCCAGGACGCACCCCTTGGTTTGACCCTGCAGGAGGTTGCCCGGGCAGGCCTTGGAGAACAGCTGTTGAACCGGCCGGCGCTTCTGGCGCGCTGTTCCCTCGAGGTGGTTCATAAGATCCTCTCTGGATGTTTTGTTCGTCCTAGCACGGCGCACCATCGCGTTAAAGGCCGCGTACCCGCACAACGCGAACAGGCCCAGGGCCTGGACAATCAAATTCCGCTTCAGCGAGTCGTCGCTAATGATGAGGTACGTGGTGCACGCCGTCAAAAGCCGCTCGAGGCGCATGGGGTAAGAGACCACTTGACCAGCCTTCGCCGTGACGGAGCCCATAATCTTGACGGCGAGGTCACACGCTCGCCTCGCATTAGCAGATCTAAAGCGGTCGGAGCACGCGCCGCGCACGATGTGGTGCATGGCGTTCGCCGAGAGCACCGCGGCCGAGCGGGAACCGGCGCCTACTTCGCCCACGTTGTGATCGCTCGCGACATAGCGGTTCTTCGCGTACGAGAGCTCCGGGTCCGTGCAGAGCAGCGATAACAAAGTCTCGACGTCGGGCCAGAGCTCTTGGTACGTCGCGGGGTTGTGCTCGTATCTTTCGAGCTTCCACTCAATGTTCTGTTGTGTGACGGTGCCTATGTTGGGCCCCGGGAGGTCGCAGATGGCGAAGACGGGGGATGTCGACGCGGCGCTCGCAAGCGCGGCGGCCGAGGCGAGTGCTACCGCTGTGAGCAGCATTTTGGCCGGTTGATGCGGCTGATTTCGTGTGCGCGGTTGAGAACGCTGCGCCTTCGAGCGCTACGATGAGTTAGGCTGTGTATTTATGCGCTTGATAGCCAAAAACACTCCGCTGACCATGGGCGGCGGCGAGGCCGCTAGTGTCTTTACATGCACTAGCTCTCTGTGGAAAAGTGGAGAGGGAAGGGCGTCGAGATGATGCCAGGCCACTCCAAAGCGAAGCTGTAACGGTACGAATCAGCCGACTACGATTAGAACGCGACGAAGAGCCCGAAGCCACGTGCCGCGGACAGAGACTACCGTCGTGCCGCGTCAGCGACGTCGCCGTGCTGGAGGGGTTGATAGAGCCACCGACGGCGTCCGCATCGTTAGAACCGATCATGTCGACGGCGTCGACGGCGTCGAGGGGGTTGTTGACGTCGTCGCGCCAACAACCCCGTCGGGGTGACGACATCGGTAGTTTATGTCGCAACGCGAGCCCGAGCCGGAAAGGGGCCTTTTCATGTTCGGTGCTTAATCCTTCTATCGCCCAACATGCGCGTTTCGTTGCGACGACCGTCTACCGTACTTGTGGAATTGTCGTCCTCAATATTGGCTAGCGGTCAGTAAGACACTAGCAAGCGAGAGAGCGACCTGTAAAAGCTGAAACGCGTCCACTGTGCGGGTGCCAAGTCTGCAATTAACACGGTCGTGATCCGACGACCGCCGCACTTTGCTGCCTCGAGCGCTAAAGGTGCCCCCGGCGGGCCAGAGCCGATTTGCGTGTGCTGGCCTCCAGCTGCTGTTTGTGGCCAGCGGAGCGGGAGACATATCGTCGCAGCGGGCGCCGCAGCACCGGGACAACGCCGACGGAACGAAGGACACGACTCAAGTAATAACTCTTGGATCGTCTGCGCGCGAACGCGCGCCAGGTGCCGGTGGCCGCTCATGAGTGTGATTCTCTGCTATAGTACGAAACAGTTGACGAGGCGGCCGTTCATCTCTGCGATGGATTCGAACTCTCCGGTGAACATGACGTCCTGCGAGGCCAATTTGGTCCTAGATCATCATCGATGCTACCAGTGAGCGAGCACACGACGCCCTCGACGAACTCGAGCGCTTCGCCTCGAGGCGGGGCTTTCGCGCCGCCGTCTCCGCCGTCATTTCCGAACAAATAAGGTGGCACGCGCGTCGGGTGCACGTGGGAGTTGCACCGTACCAGGCTTTTGTCGAGGCAAAGCAGCTCTCCTCCACGCCATCGCCGCCGCGACGCCTCATCAATAACTCTCGATGTACGACCGTCGCGTGCAGCCTCGACGTGAATCGACTGGACGTGTCTCCTACGCGAGCCCTGTCGCGGTCGGAAGAAGTCCTGGGCGCGTCGCGCGCCGCGGCGAGTTCTAGGACGCCGCCGCGACGAGTGCAACGTTCCGCACGGCCCTTCTACGACGGCGTAGACGCAAAGGGCACGTTTTGCAGAGCCCACCAAATTGGCGGAGCCGCGGCGGTCCGAATTCCCAGTAGGGTTCCTAAATACGATGCCAGTGTGACTTCTTACCCACATAATTGAGTGCGTCTGTGTGGAAGCGGGCGGCGACGCGCGCTCGGGGGTTCTACTAGGCATACACATGTAGCTTGTTACGTAGAAGCGCCCCCCTCTTTTTGTGGGACGCGCCGCGGCCGACGACTGGCCGAGCAGCAGCCCGCTGGGCTCAATCGTCGTTCATGGCATCAGGATCGGAGGACGGCGGCGGCGGCGGCGGCGGCGGCCCGTCGGACGCCTGGGCCGTCTCCTTCCGCTTCTTCCCGCGCTTGTACGCGTCGTCCAGAGTCATCTGGCCCGGCGTGAGGTCCGCCTTCTTCCGGTCCGCCTTCTTCCGCTTTGGTGGTGGCGCTGGCTTCGCTTTCTTCGGCAGCGACGCCGGGCGCTTCTTGGACTCGAAGAGCGGCGCGAGGGGCTTCCTCGTCGGCGGGGCGGTCGGCTGCGCAGCGACTCGGGACTGGGGCACGGGCGCCGCGCGCGGGACCGGGGGGCCGCGCGGCCCCGAAGGCGGGAGCGGCTCGGGCGCGTCGACGGGCGGCGCAGATGTCGCTCGCGGCGGCGCGTCGTTGGCAGGCGCCAACTCCATGGCGGCGCACCGGGGCGCCTGCAGCGGAAGCGCCGCCGGCGCGTGCGGCGCCGCCGGCAGCGCCAATACTACCGTCGCCGGCGTCCAGCCTATCAAGACTCCGAGCTTCGCGAGGACCGTTGCGTCGTGCCGCCCACTCGCTAGCATTTTATCGAGGGAGCGCCGCGCGTTTGCGCGCTTCTCGAGCGCCACATCCAGCGTCACGGCGTGCCGCCCTCCCGCGGCGCGCGCCTGCAGCATTGGCCTCCTCGCACAGCTCCAGCGGTCTGGCAGCTAGTGAGGCTCGGCGGGCACAGGGCCAGATGCAAGGGATACAGGGGGGCTATACCTGCCCAAAATTGTGCGTTTGGCGCAGTGCTGTCGCGGCCGCGCGCGATGTACTGACAAACAACGGCTTCGTCTGTCAACCCGCACGAAATTTCACACCGGTCTCCCGACGGTATTTATTTTTCTCTGTGCGGACCTCGCCTCCCTTCCACAGGTGCATACAAGGTCATATCGAAGTTACGAGGGACTAGGACTAGAGTGAGTGAGGAGAGGAGAGGCTTAGGCTTAGGGATTTCACGAGACTCACGCGAGGCTAGAAGAACCCAAACCCTCCACAGACGAACGGTGTGTGGCCGCAACTATAAACGCGTGCCTTGCGCAAGCATCTCTGTGCCAGCTCAAGTAGTTATCAGCTCAAAACTCTAGACGTGAACTGCAGGCGCCACGCGACCGCACGACGCCAAGGATGGACGCTACCCTCGACGGCGCGATCGCCAACCAGGGCCTTTCCGAAGCCACGGTCGAACGCATCACCAAACTCGCCCACGACGCCACGCAGAATGGCGTCAGCGGCGCAGAAATCACATGTTACGTATCTGATATGATTGCGAAACTGGAGCTGGACGCGAACGCCGAGGTGAGCTCGCCGCCGTGGATGACGCCACCAGGTGGCGACGCCGAAGCGACCGAGCCGCCGAATCACTCGACGAGGCCTCGACGACGACTCTTCGACCGCACACTCTGGATGGCCGACGCGAGCACACTCAACGATCAGCCACGAGTGACCTGGAGAGGGTCGGGGGTTGCGTGCGGCATATATGGAACTGATGAGGAAATCGCGGGGAACCGCGCGCCGCCGCTCGTCCCGAAGATGAGGAGTTCAGCTCAGTTATCTAGCGTGTCGATACACACACTAGCCCCAGCTCCGCATAGTCCTAGCACCGTAAAAATACATCACCAGCTCCGCACGCGACACCTCCGGACCCATCCGCGGCACTACGCCGTCGACGCGAGGACGACGCGAGGCGACCGAGAGACAAAAAAGTCTAGCTTCCTTCTTAGCCCCGGCCTACTCCTCGCGGCAGACGCGCTTGCGGATCACCGGATCGGGGATGCGCGCAAGCACTCTCCTTTCTTGAACCGTCATCAGTCTGCTACCGATCATCTTCGCCCGAGAGACCTTCACTTTCAGGAGCCCGTTCGCGTCCGCACATTTGACCTTCTGCACGATCGCGTCGCAGCGCACCCGCACATGATAAATGCGCGAACCGACCTCGGCGATAGCATAACCATCTAAGGCCTCCGCCAAATCCAGAGCTTCTTCAGATCCGAACCGCGGCGACCGCCGCCCCTTCTTCTTCTTTCCAGGGTTACAGTCGTCGTCCGAATCGTTGACCCGCTCGAGAAACGCCGTCCGCAGCCGCTTTCTAGCTTCGCGCGCATCTGGCTTTTGGTCACTCGAACCTCTGAAGGTTTGCAACGAATCGGCCAACGCTAGAGCCAGGCCTCGGTCGTCACATCCGGCACTACCAGCATAACCGACAGCTAACAGAAGACACTCGCGAAACGCCGCCGCAGCACCCGGAGCGTGGGCATTGGCCAAGTACGCGATGTGAGCGAGCTCCAAAGCCCGCGCGCGACAGACCTCCTCATCTAATTCAATGGACACCTTCCCTCGTTTCTTGCCTCCTCTACTTAGTTGTTTGGCCATCATGTAGCTCGGTTCGTCGACGGTCCGCGTGCACCAATGCCGGTAGGCCAAGCGCGGCGCGTCGGCCCGGTCCCGGAACCTCGCTACCGCTCCAACCCTCTTCAGCCCGAGCTTCTCGTAGAAGCCAATCGCTCGCCGTTCGGCCTGTAGGACCACGCACTCCATGCCGTCGCGCTTCGCTTGATCCAGAGCGGCGCGTACCAACCGACCACCACACCCGAGAGCGCCACATAACGAGACCTCCACCAGCTTGGGCCAGACGACGATGACGCCGCCGAACATGTCCTTGCGCGGCGCGTCCCGCGTCTCGCGCGGCGACTTCGTGAGCGTGTCCGCCAGGTCGCCGTCGTCGTCCTTTTGGCGGTCCACTTCGTCCTCGTTGGACGCCTCCGCGACTAAATCTGTGGCCTTCACCAGATCTAAAGGTGTCCGGATGTCGTTGCCCCGGTGGAAGACGCGCTGCACGCTCCCATCACTACCATACGATCCGAACAAGGCCGCGGGATCCCGCGAATCGAACACGAGACTTTTCGCCAAGCCACAGAACTCGTGGAACAGGACAAAGCCTTGTAGTCTTTTCGCACCCTTCTTTTCGCGCACGATGAAGCCCTTCAGAGGATCTGGTGCCAATGCAACTCGTTCATAGCAATAATCGGCACTGAGAGGCTCGTCGAAGCACACGGCCTCCGGGTTGGTCTTCAGGTGTTGGCGCCGCGCGGCCTCGTTGCAGATGGCCATCATTTCTGGTAGTAATTTGAGCCAGGCATCCCTCCCTTCGACCGCGACCATCACGGAGCCTTGGTGGAACTTGGCGTCGCTCCGGCCGCAGGACGGCACATCTTCAAACCCGTCCTGCTCCGCGATCAATCGTCTGTATTCTCTTCTTGTTGCGCGGGCGGCGTCGCTTTCTTTCGCGACGGCCGTCGGTCTTTCATCATCATTGTACGTTTTTACGTCGTCATGCGACGGGGAGACGCGGCCCTCGGTCGGGATCCTGGAAGGGGAGTCCTCCTCGGTGGACTGGCCCTCGTCTTCCGACGGTGTCCTCGAGCGCTTTGTGGACGCACGTGGGCCCATGATTTTGTGAGCGCGAACGGCGGCCTCCGGAAGCCGTGCGGCTGCGCTTCCTCTAAGCTCGGGGACCTCGGGGGCCGATTTTCTGTGAGCGACGCTGTCTAGACTGACTGGCGTGTCGCTCGGCGGGCCCGCGGCTGGTCTGGGGGCCTAGCGGCTGCGTGCTGTTCCCCAGCGGTGCTCTCCGCGTTCGAAGGCTATCTGAGCAGCCGGAGCGCTTTTTCGTGGCGCTCTTCGCGCAGGGGCACAGAAGAGCAGCAGAGCTCACCACACCAGCGACGAGCACGGCCCAGTCCTCGCTCCCTGCCGCGAATGGTCACTTTCAGCGCGAGAGCCAGGTCTGTGTTTTTGCATGCGACGCTAGTATCTCGGCCTCGAAGCGGCCCCTTAGACCTCTCTAGGTGAAGCGGGGCGTCCCTGGAAGCCCTGGGAGGTTTCTTGGTTCAAATACCTACTAGAAAAAATAATCGCGCTAGCGGTCTGTAAGGCACTAGTAAAATACCCGCTGCTAATTGGTAAAACGACCGATTCCCTAGGCGTCGCCGATGCCCGCGAGGCACGCGAGCACGTGCGCGATCGACTTTGACCTGCCGCCTCGAATCTTGGCGCGACGCGCACGAGTCGCGGCGATGGTGCATTTGTATCAGGAAGGAACTTACGAGGGGGGAGAGGTAGGGGGAGGGGAGGGATGTCTGACGCCCGGCGGATAGCACACCCCGTCGGCACTATGCTATCTTGCCCATTGAACAGGCCCCTGCCTTGCGCGGTCGATCGCAGGCAGCGCCGCAATGCCGGGTGGAGCTCCTTGTGCACGCTGGGGGGGCGACGCTCACGGTACGTCACCGCGTGCGCTCGGCGCCCGACGGGAGGGGAGTGGGGAGGGGGGCGGGAAACGGAAGATGACGAGCTCAGACCAACGTCTCGCGCTTGAGCTTCTTGTTCTCGGCTTTGAGGGCTTTGAGCTCGGCGCGGAGGGCGTCCACGGCACTCATGCCGGTGGCCTTGCGCTTCTTGGGCGCGGCCTCGGACGCCTGCTTCGACATCTCGTCCTCGCAGACCTCCTTGACGGCCGCCTTCTTCTCGTCGAGCGCGCCTTCGGGCGCGCCGAGCGCCGACTCCGCCGTGCGGCGGACCTTCTTCTGCGTGGCTTTGCCGTCGAGCTGGGCGATGGTCTTCGAGCGCCGCGCGGCGCTCTGCGACGTCGATGGCGCCTTGCGCTTGCTGCTCTTCTTCGGCACGAGCACGCCGAGCTCCGACGCCTGGAGCACCTTGACGCATCGGCGCCGCGCCGCGACGAGCTTCGCGCTCGGCTGGTGCTTCGCGGGCAGCTCGCCGTGGATGACTAGCGTCGTTCTGGACGTCATGGTGTCGCTCGTGGAGGCGACGCCGCGCTCGGATCTCAGGTACTCGCAGACCGCGGCCTTGTCGGCGAAGCCTTCGACGTGGCCGGTAATGACCACCTGTGTGGAAATCAACCAGTGAGGTAGGTCACGGGGACAACGTCGCGTCGATGGCGTAGACTCTTCACGCCATCGCGCAGACGCAGCTAGAGCGTTTCCGCTGTTTCTCGGCGTCAGCGGGCAGTCAGCCAGGCGTTGCGTTAGGTCTACTCACGACGTGTAAGGTCGACGCCGGGGGTCGAGCGGGCCGAGCTGAGCCCGCTGAAACGGCCGCGCGCGCGCAACGGGCCTCCTATTGGGGGTAGGTGCACTTTGCTCTTGTTTCAAGGCTTTTGGCGCCTAGATCGTTTCGTGGCTTGGCGAGTGGGTGGACTACGTTACGAAGCGTCTCTACGCGCGCTCACGCGTTACACGGTCGCCTCGGGGCCTCGGTTAGACGGCTTCTTCTCTGTCTAGGTGCCGTCAAAATGCCCGAGAGCTCCAGGCGCCGAGGCCAGGGAGATCCCGCGACAAGCCATACAGGGCGTCCCAGAGACCTCCGGAACCCCCAGATCAACATCCGACGGCCGTTCGCGTTTTTCACCGGAGGCGCGGGCCGCGCGGCGCGAGACAACACGAGTGGTAACATATCCCGCCGACGGGATATGTTATACGGCAGTCGACGGGATATGTTAGTGGAAAAGGGCAAATTAACAAAGAACCCAAATTAAGAAGCCCCCGACGACTGCCTCGTAATAACACCCGACTCCTGCGCGTCCGTGACACCACTTCCGGTCTCCGAATCCCGAGGCGGCGGCGGCGGCGGAACCGTGCGCGGCACGCCGTGGTCCGGGTCGGCGTCCGCCGCGACCCACTGGGGCTTGTCCGCGTCCTCGACGTGCTCTTCGGTCGTCCAGACTTCTAGTGATGGGCGCGCTGCCCTTAGTTCAGACAAGGGGTCAGACGTAAAGCCCGCACAGTCCACGCAGACCAAGCGCTTCAAATGGGGCCCGTGGAACTGGATCACTTTCAGGACCGCATCGGTGAGTCCGGAACAGCCCGACACATCTAATCTAGTGAGCCCGGCCAATTCCACAACAAGAACCTCAAGAGCCGCATCGGACAACCGCACGCTCTTCGAGAAATCTAACGCTTCTAACCAAAGAGCATCCGCCATGAGACACGCCGACGCGTCCGTCAGTCGCCGGCAGTTGCCCACGCTTAGGTGTTTCACGGCCGGACAGTTGTCGCACAGCGCTTTGATGGCTCGATCCGTTAATCGCAGACAGAACGACACGTCGACCTCTTCGAGTGACGGGCAGGCCTTGCACAGTTCCGCAAATGCTCTATCTCCAATCGTCGAGCAGCGCGAAATGTCGAGGACTTGTAAGAATTGGCCTCTTTGCTGCTTGAACTCCGGTTCCAGGCGTAGATAACTTAAACCGGCGTCCGTGAGTTGGGCCACACCCCTACAGTGGAGCTTTTCCAAATGTTGTGCTCTCGCGGAAAGGCCGGCGAAGGCCCGATCGGTCAATCGCGCGCACTCCCCCAGCCTGATCTCGCGCAGCTCGCCGAGCCTGCGTGTTTACGATGAGCGGCGATGGCGTGCGGGCGGGGTGGAGGTACGCTCGAAGCGCGCGAGCGGCACATCTACGCAAGACGCACGACCGAGAAGGAACAAACGACGCCACGCCATCGAGCAGGCGTCGCGGCGACGGCGTGGGGGTCGACGCGACGATTCAGAAGGAACAACCGACGGACGCCGCGTACACACATCTGCTGCCGCGCCGCCGCCCGGCCATCCTTCTTACTATCGAAGAAGAAAATTGAATCAGTGATGAGATGCAGATCCTCGAGACACAACGTCCGTAGGCGCCACAGGTTATGGGTCACGCGCAACGCCGCCGCGTCGGTCACGCGGTGCAAGCCGCTCAAGTTCAAATACTCGAGAGCCGCACACCTCTCCGCCACCGCAGACACGCCGTCATCACTCAAAGAAGCACAGAAGGACACGTCTAAACTCCTAAGTTTCGACTGGGCGCAGGTCGTGGCCAAGGCGTACACCCCCGCGTCCGTCACATCAGTACAGAACGCGCAGTGGAAGAGTTCGAGCTGTTTCAGCGCTTTTGCTACTACGATGAGTGTCTCGTTGTTGACGCCGCCGCAATACGATAAGTTCAGCGCTTTGAGATGTTTGCAGCCTCTTGCCAAAGGCCCAAAGCCTGCATTGGTAAGTTTGCCACAGCCTTGCGCCGCCACGAGCGTCGCGTGCTTGGCGCCTCGTCCCAAGTGGATGAATGCTTCGTCCGTCAACTGCACGCACCCATCCAGCGTTATGGATTGCAAAGATGTATTATGCCTTGCTGCAAACATGCAACACAAATCAGTAACCTCCCCACAAGCTGTGAGATCTAACGATATGGCCAGTCTCCTCGCATTTAGGACGAGTCGAACATCGTCGTCGCCCACGCGACACGTCCCTCCGTCGTGCTTGCCCAGCGTGATCAACCGGTTGTCCTCGTCTTCTTCTGCATCGCGTACTAATTTGCACAGCGCTTCGTCGTTGCGTAATGCGCGGGCCCAGGACAGGTCCACGCCGCCGTAGATCTCGGCGAGATTCAAGTCCGCTAGTACGAGTCGATAGCACCTGGCCGCCGCTCTCGCTAGTCTCGGGTGCGCGTTCGCACTGCCTAGTCCAAATCTTTTCGGGACTAGTGCTAAATCCTTGAGAGGTAAAGCCATCTGCGATTGATGTCCGAGATCATGAGTGGCGAAGTAGTCCGGCCTCACTCGTAATAGAGCATCTAGCGCGTCGACGCACCTAAAGGCGTGCGCCGGCCCCTCCGGTAGTCTTCGAATCACGGCTCCCAGCGTCTCGGCGGCATTCAAGCCTTCCAACTTCCGGATCGCCTGATCTAGTAAAGCGGCAGCTCTTCTATGAGCAGGACCGGCGATCGGCACTGCACTTGTACCAGCACCGGGCGGCAGCGACCGATGATCGGACGCATCAATGCACGCCAGATGGTCGCACAGACACAAAGCGTGCTGCTCCCGCACGCGAAAGTCGTCGGGCTCGTGCTGCGCCGCTTTTTCGAAGTGCTCGGCGGCCAGCGCGAACAACCGCGCCGCATCCCTAGAATGCGAGACGCCCCGCTCCGCACCACCTTGTCTGCCCATTCTAACATGGACCGCGATGTCGTCCGCACTTAGTAACTTGTCGTAGACCGCGACGTGGGCCAGACATCCGTGCCAGAAGTGCCGACCTTGCCTCGCCCGGCCCGACGCCATCGACGCGCCGATCACCGCAGGTCTTCTACTTCTCTCAAGCGCCGCGTCCAGCTCCTTCCGCCGCCGGTCCTCGACGTCGTCGCGCAGTCTCTGAAATTCCGCCGCACATTTTTGGACATTTTCCTGTGTGGGAACGACGCCGTCACGAAACTACTCTCACGAGACGCGTAGACTCTCATGCGGCCGCATCGACGGCGTCGAGGCGGTGCGGTCTCATGAAGACGCCATCGCCGCGACCACGTCAGGTTGAAGCTCATTTCATGCTCTGAGTCAGCACCATGTACAATTCTTGTCTATAAGCGGCGCGAGCCTTCAACAACGCCTCCTGCTTGCCGAGTCGCTGCAGGCCCTGCTCCTTGGCGTTGGCCGTCATTTTATATTTAAACTCCGACTGCTCCACTAATTTGATCGCGGCCTGCTTGATGCGCTGCATGCCTGCGTGGGATACGTATCAGACGCCATCGACGCGACGTTCAAGTTGAGAAATTGACGCGGAGTCACGGACCCTCGCTCGTCTGCATGTACACCTTGGCCTGCTTGTCCGTCTGCTTCTTGCACAAGGCGCGCGCAGCATCTTCATCTTTTTGAATTTGCTCTAACTCTTCTTTACGGCCTTGATTCGCGTCCTCGTTCTGCGCGAGGACCTCGGGGGCCACTTCCATGCGTGCCGTTGGTCGCCCATTGACAAACAACCGCATCATCGTGCCGTCATACGTGCCTACCACATGTTGCCACTCGTTCACACGACTTTTCGGGCCCTTCAACACGACCTCGGCACTGCCGCAAAAGAGCGTGAAGCACCACTCGTGCGTGTTCATGACGGCTAGGGCGCCGCGGCCCGTCATACATGCTATCCTGTAGGAACCCTCGTCCTCAGCTAACAACGCCCATAGTTCGAGGCAGAAGCTTTGTGACGGTTTTTGCGGCGAGATTCTAGAGCAGTATGAAGACACTATGTGCCCACATTCGCTGGGTTCGAAGCGACAGCACTTCGGGCCCTCGACCGGGCGTCTTATCACATCTGCTTGTGCATCAGCGGCTTCGAGGAACGGGACACCGCAATACACTCCTTTGGCAAAATAGCCGTCCAACGAACCGCCCACATCACCTCGGTTCCTAGCTAAGTGGGCTCCCGGCCGCTCGTCCAGAGGTAAGTAGAGAGGCGGCTTATGTCGCTTGATCAATTTGTTGTAGTCTCCTGTGCATTGTCGAGCCTTGTGTGCCAACAGTAAGCCTCGGGCCACGTCCAAATGACAGATGCCATGCTTAATAACTGGCTGGCAGGCCGGCCTCGAACCAGAACAAGCGCCTAAACTACTGACAGATGTGTCCGACTTGTTCAAGTCGGCCGAGACAAATACAAAACCATCCGGTTGTGCGTCAAACGCTTCCAATGCTTTTGAGTTTATAGGTAAGCCACACAAGGCACTGACCCTTCTGATGAGGTAGGGTAATGTCGGTAACAACGTCGTCCGGACCGTACACGCCTCGACACTATCGATGGCTCTGTCACCATACGACTGGTTCACTCGAGGCACGATTTCCTCTTGCCAGATGACATCTGCCGTCGGATGCCCGCCCGTCAAAGCATTGAGCAGATCTATAGCAAAAGGTGACGCAATCGACGGCACGACGCAACCGTGCAAGCGCGCACTTCGACGCATGTAGAACCGCAGTAGTAGTTTAGCTGCTCTGCAGACCATCTCGCACAACAACGCGATGCGCATCTCCTTGCTATTACGCGCGTCGCGCACCTCGCCCGCGAAGACCACTTCGCTATTCGTACTTAACCCTTCGAAGGGCTCCTCGAGGGGGCACCTGTCTTCGCTGAACTCCTCTGTACTACTAACTCGAAAAACTCTACCAGCTACGAGTATGCGAGAACCTCGCTCGAGCTCGAGCCGGAAGTCCGACGACGTCCGCAAGACAGAACTCCCGAAGTCGCAGCGCGCCGTTCCTGTTAATCTACGCCAGAACTTTCTCCTCAGTAAACCCATGTGTCGCAGGTTAGTACCAACTCGATGGAGCTCCGCCGTCACGTCCAGGCCCCAGAGTCGCGAGGGACCTAGCCTCTGATCAGAATCATTATATCCAGAACCCATCTTTCTGGTGGAGACAGGTATCTCCAATGCAAACGGATCGGCGATGGGGTCGAAGGCCGGTACATCTCGGGAGCGTGGACCTAGCGGTCCGCGACTAGCTAGATCCTCGGCTAACAACGTGAGTTCATTTTCAACAAGGTGTTTTGTGGCATCAATAACCCTAGAAACGTGGAGGTCGCCGTCCTCCGTCGCTGAACTAATAGCACAATCCCCGTCCGGAGATAACGGCTGTTGATACCTTTTGACGTACTCCGGTCGTAGCATCCTCCAGAAGATCGAATGGCCCCTGGGAGCCACTGGTAGGTGTTCACTGCCAACGGGATTCTCGCTGGGAAGGCAGTTCCACAAGTTAACAAGGCCGAACCTATCTTCATCGAGTTTATAGGCTCTAAGGTCAACTGAAGCATGAATCGTCTTGGGATTCAGGTCTTTACTACCCTTGACGTTGTGTGCCGCGAGATTGAGTTTGCGAGCTATTCCCGCCAACAAGTTGTTGCACTCCCTAGAGTCGTTGTGGACTACCTCACCGCGGTCGTCGGTCCCGTGCACTAGTTCTCGTCGCTCCCTTCTTACCTCGCCACTATCCCCGTACTTGATTAAATTAGTGGGCAAAACAGCGGTGCAGATGACGCGGAAGCCGTGGTAGTCCACGGTCGCACTGAGTGGAACTCGGAGCTTATCTGTTTCTAGAGCTTCTCGCAGATACGCTCTGCAACCGTTCCTCTCATGGCCGGCGGCCTTGGCCGCGTACTCGTCCGAACCATTAAATATCCCATGTTCGTCGGTCGCTACTTCGTACCGCACCCCCCAGGCCTCATATTTATAAACTCGTGGGCCCCGGCCGCCCACTTCCGCCCTACAATCGGCGTCTTTTTCACTCACTACTGGAATTGTCTTCTCGGAGATGGGTAGGTGCCACTCATGTAACACTGTGGTGGCCCCTCGCACGCACGCATCTAAAAAACCCTCACATACGGATATCAATTCCGTCAGTCGCAGCTCATCCAACTGGTTGAGGGGCTTCCGATTCGACTTGAGTCTAGAAGGTGCCGAGACGTCGTCTGCGTGTATTAAAGCAGTAAAGTACCTCTCGGTCCACTGCTCTCTGTCCTCTGGAAGTACTTCAACCCCAGGTTTCCTTCCTTTGATCAAGTTGTGGCACCGTTTCACGTCTCTTCTCCTTTTCAGCCAGTAGTTCCGCGTGAGTTTTGTTAATCTAATCTTCTTCTGTTCCTTCTCGAGGGCCTCTCGCGCGAGTTGTTCCTGCTCGTCGCACTTCTTGAGCGCTAGGTCGCATCTATTTAGTAAATCGTCGACGGTCGGGTCGATGAGTTGCAAGGGCGTCGTGCCTCGCTTCGCCGAGGCCATCGCCGCGCGCACCTTCCGATCGACGACGGTCCGAGCGTTCTCCGCGCCTTTCTCGGCCCGCTCGACGACTCGGCGCTGCAGCCACGCATCATGGCGCGCGTGCTGCTCCGTGACGACGGCGGTTAGCAGCCCGAATTCGAAGTCGGAGGCTAGTACCTTTCGCAAAGCTTCGGCCACGACAAGATCATCTTTCAACAATCTAAAGTGTTCTTTCAGCTCCGTCGTCAAGAATGGAGGGATCGGTCTCGTCGCCAGAACGGTCTCGACGTCCGGTATTTGTAGCCCCGGGAACGCCGGAGACAATCGAATGAGCGTAGCTTGCTTCCGTCGCGAGTAGCGGTGGCGCGGCGCCCCGAAGTGGCCGCCGAAGACGTGGGATTCCGCAGAACTTGTTCCTAAACAAGCGCCTTCTCCCTTCAGAGAAGTTTCGATGTACCCCAACAAGAGTCGCTTCGAGGGCAGCTCGAGGAGCATTTCTTCGGTCTTGAGCACGGAAAAGACGGGATTCACGGATCGTAAACGACGCATGAAGTCGTCCGGATCCGGGATGGGTGAGGCGTACTGCCTCCTCACTGCTCTTTCCTTGTCCGACTCGCCGGCCCCGTCTCCATGAAGTTCCGGCGGGAAGCAGCCGACGAGCATCTTTTCTATCCTACTTCTTGATCGGGCATTATACGCTTGGCGATACGCATCAGGATCCTGGCCATACACATCTAGATCGATGTCTACGACCAGCGATTTCTCGTCCCGTCGCGGCGTCTCGATGGGCTCGTCCTCGACCTCTTGGGTGGAGAAGGGGTTCGTCAGGATCGACGCGAAGGCCGTCATGGACTAGTGTAACGATCTCACGTCCTTCGGGGGTGGCGCCGCGGGGCCGTTCAGATTCACACCAGTAGGTGCTAATCCTCTTTCTTGCTCCATCTCGTCGAAGCGGTCGCCGACCTGCTTCGCGACGGCGTCGCAGGCCTCCTCCATCATCAGGCGGACCGCGGCGTCCCGGTCCATGCTCATCCCCTCGGCTTTTTTACGAGTCTGAAAAATCCGGACCTTCGCGTCCCACGTGTGGCGCTTGACGCCCGTCAACAATTCTTTATTGCGGAAGTCCTTCTCGACGCGTTCCTTGGCCGTCTGCGTCGCGACGCGCCGCGCCTGTTGGAACGCCTGGACCCGAGCCACGTGCTCCGATTTTTCGCGGTTCTTCTTGCCTCGCCAGATGTTCTGGAGCTTCGTCGCGGCGCGCTCGGCAATTTTGGATTCATGTACCGTCATGTTCGTGAGGTGACCTGCGTGGCACGGACTCCGTCGCGACACCGCGGCGGCCCTCTGGCGGCCACGTCGACGGCGTCGAGGCATCGCGTGGACGCCAGCGTCTCCACCAGATCAAGTTCAAGTTCATTTTCGGCGCCGAGTCACTGGCCGTGCTCGAGGGGTATGACTGCGGATCGCTGTTTCTTTTTTACGGTTTTGAGGAAGCGGGAGTAGTCCGCCTTGCAGGGGTCATCTAAGCCGCGAGCAGTAGCTCTTTCGTGCAGCTGGAGCTTGAACTCGGACCCGAGCTCTTCTCTGACTTTGCTGGACTCGAACGCGACCGTGTATTTCACATCGGCCGGCCTTAATAACCCAAGCTCGAAGAGTCTGACAGTAGGCATCTTCTGCCGCTGATAGGCACTCAACTCCCCAAAGGCGAACTGCACGCCGAACAACTTCGACAGGACGGTACTTGTTGCAACTGCATGGGCCATCCAATCAGTGGCTTCCGCTAAAGTCATCCGGCCAATGCCGCCGTTCCGTTCCGACTTGATTCTCTGTTCGGCTAGGGCGCGCTGTGTTACACTAAACAATTCTGAGTCGCCCGCGGGCCGTCGGAGGAACCCTAACCCACCTAATAACCGAGAAGCGCACTTGAGCGCTGATAACAGTTCCTCAGGCCCTAAGAACCCATCACCGTCCCAGTCGAAGAGCCTCAAAAAGATCTGTAACCTCGTAATCAATCGATCACTACAGAGCATCAACAACCCTACAGCAACATCGACAGTCGCGCACTCCTTGTAGGGCGGGTCGTCCTGGCTCCTAGGATCCCAGGCCCTGTTATTGTCCGCCGCACCCAATGAAGCGAAGAGTGTCAGGATGTTGTCCTCCCTCCGACGTCTATGTACTGCTCGTTCCAGTAGCTTCTCGGCGTCATCGAGCCCCTCAAGAGCTTGTCGTAATGCACCTTCGCACTCGTGGATCCGCGTCTTCATGGCTTGGACGAACTCGGCTGCCGTCTCGGCGCGCTCTTCCTTGCTCTGTTCGCCGTACTGCGACCCGCCGCCCGGGAGCGGCGGCGCCTCGTTGCCCTCCTCGAGCTGCAGCTCCAGCTGTTCCTGGGCCTCCTCGAGCTCCGTGCAGGCTCTATCCAGATCCTGCTGCCTCTCTTTGAGGTCCTTGCCTGCGTGGGGACGACGCCGTCGCGACACGACCGCGGCTCCCTCGCGGGACGTGTGGACTCTCTCACGACCACCTCGACGGCGTCGAGGCGACGCGGCATCGCGTTGACGCCATCGACGCACGCCTAGACACTCTGACGGCCGCGTCACGGCGTCGAGGCGGTGTGGTCTCACGAAGACGCCATCGACGCGACCCCGGCAAGTTTCTGCGCTGAGCCACGCGAGCCTGCTTCTCGAGGCGTCTCCCACCTGGAGCGGTAAATTTCTCCGCGCCGTCGATCTGGTCCGCCTCGTTCTGCATGCGCTCGAGCTCCTGCGCTTCGTACGAATCGCGCACGGAGTTGGCTTTGTGGAGCGTGTCCGCCTCCAGCTCACAAGTGGCGGTAGCCGCTTCTTCATCAGCCTCGTACCGCGCATCGAGCTGCAGCCGCTCCGCCTCCGTGGCGCAGACCTTCCGCCTGCCTCTGTATTCATTATCCCGCTTCCGCCGCTCGCGGTCGTGCTTGTTCTCGAGATCAGCGAGTTTCTTATCTCGGAAAAACTTCTTGGACTTGGAATCTTCCCGAAATTTATCGATGGCCGCCCAGCGCTCCTCGCGCTTGCGCTCGGCCACCTCATCTTCCACTTGTTCTCTCGCTGCTCTAGCTTGGTCTTCTTTGTCTTGGATGTCTTGGACGGACGTATCTAAGTAGCCGAAGAAGATGGGGGACCGTAATGAGGGATCCCATTCCGCGGGCGGTCGCCGGGGATCTCTGGGCGGCCTCCCCTCGACGGGTAGGGGGTGGTCCGTCTCGGGGGCCGGTGCTGGGGCGGCCTCATCAAAGATACCTGCGTGGACATCAAATTGTAACCTGACTCGCTGGTTGATTTCCACACCGGAACGTGCCGCTCGCGACGGAACCAGAATCTTGTGTTAATGGAGACTGCGGTCCCGACGCCGCCGTGAAGTCGTCGTCGCTGATCGAGGCGGCTGTAGAATGGGCCGTCGAGGTCACACTTGGAGAGGGCGAGGCTCTTCCCGTGGGTTCTGGCGAGGGCGCGGGCGCCGGGGCCGGCGCCAACGCGAGTGGTCCTAGATCCTCCGACTCAAGGTCCTCGTCGTCCTCGTCGTCCGTGTGGCCCGTGTATTCAAAGGTCTCGGGGTCGCCTCTTTCTATGCGTTCGAGGAACATCCGATGTCTACTAAGCTTCCGAGGCGCGTCTTCATCGATAGCCATCACGTAGTCCCTCGAGGCGGGGTGCCAGGTCCGTCGCTTCTTGGCCGCTTCATCTAAATGTCTTTCCTCTTCTATTTCATACGTCACGCGGTAGTAGTCCTCCCAAGACGTCTGGTCACCGAGGACTTCCGCGGCCTCGCGCTTAGGGTGCGGCACGGCGGCCTCGCCCGGTCTGCTCTCAAACGCGTGCGCGCAGTGGCCGTATTCATCTAGCGCGCGGCGCACGTCCACGAGAGACCACCTCTGGAAAAACGCGAACCGCTCCGCGAGTTCCTTCAAACGCTCCGTCTTCGAGCCCTCCTCGACCTGGCGCATGATGAGCGTGGACGAGGCGACGCCCATGGTGGCTGTTGCGTGGCGCGCGGCCTCTAGTGATCTGCCTTGCTATCGATGGGGAGAGGTGGGGCTGCCCAGAGGTAGGGCTGCCCCGCAGCTCGGTGCTGCCACGAGTCCGAGCAAGCCGTCGGCGTCGCCTAGGAGCGCACGGCTGCGACGCGCTGCGGCCGTGCCTGGCCGACGAGCGCCCCGGCCGCGCTCGATGGCAGCCGCGCTGGGCTCTTTGCTTTGAGTGGGCGCTGGGGCCGACCCGCCGCTAGCACTGCGGAGGCCTCGTGGAATGGTCGCGGATGGGTCCCTGGTCGCGCGACCGGTGGAACCCGCGCGAGCTAGCGGCTGTAAGGCACTAGCAAGCAAAACAAGCTCGATTTGGCTGGCTCCCGCCTCCGCTGTGCTTGCTGCTCATCGCCGCTCTTTACAATACGTTCGCGTTTTCAGTGCTCGCGCTGCGCCTGTGCTGCATCTGTTACAAGAGCAGCGTTATCACTGCGCCAAGCTCAATCCACTCTGCTCCCCCCTCATCGCAATGTCTACCGCCAAACCGCCGCGCGTCAACACTATGTCAGCCGCCGAGCGCGTCGGCCAGCTCTTGGGCAACGACATCGCCGGGCGCGTCATCGAGTGCTTCGACTTCTGCCTCATCCAAAGTCGCGTCGCGGCGTGCGTGAGTGTGCGCTGGAGCACCTTGGCGGTGCAGCGGCGGGAGCTTATAGAGAACGCCTTCTGGGACGAGCCGGGACCGGACGCGGTCGCTGAGGCCCATGTTAGAATGGATGACTTTAACGATAGCATGGAGGAGACGATTGCTCAGAACGCAGCGGCCGTGACGGCCGCGTCGCAGGGTGACCCGGTTGCCGATCACCTGCGGCGCTTAGGCCGCACACGAGGAGCGCATGTCGTCGACGCTGGCGAGTCGAGTGTCGCGAGCTACGTCACGTATGCCGAATATCTGCCCACGAACGGCCACAAACATCGCGTGCTCATCGTCGCGCGGGACGAGGACCTCGGCAAATGGGTCGCAGCGTTTAGTGGAAAGCCTTACTACCGCGGCGACTTCGACGCGTGCCCAAACTTCGCGGAGTATGACTACGACGCGGCCGAGCCCCTAGACGTCTACGTGTGCTCCGATGAATGCATTCGCCGGCACTGGGACGCATTTTTTGCGATTAACTCCGATCCAAACCAACCCAGTCGCCCCCGCATGGCAATCGTCGTCGACGCCGGCGCGGGAAACGCCCACACGATCATGCCGTTGATAAGCCTCGACCTCAACCGAATTGCTGGCAGCTGCCACGTGGTGTCGAAGCCGCTGCCGCCGGCGGGGATGCCCCGTATCGTTAACGGTGCGGGGCCGGGCCTCGACCTCGTGGAGGCTCTCTTTCGCCTGCACTGGGTGAACCCGCTGATGGCGGATTTGGTGGTCGAGCCGCTTCTGCGACGAACCGGCCCGGACCGGCCGTTTACAGCGGGCGGGGATGGCCCGCCGGGCGTCCTCCATCCGCCGGGCGAACCGGTCCTCCGGCCCGGGCTCGCCACGACGGACGACGCGGAGAGGGGACGGTACAAGTTCCTCTGGGAGGTCATTCGGATCGACATCTGCGAGCGCCTCGTCGAGGAGTACTACCACATCAACGTGCCGGCGGCTTTGGCGGAAGGCTCTTGAATTCCCCCCTCGCGTCTTTAAGCATGAACTAAAATATATGCCTGATTACGCCGCCACCGATTCCCTAGTACCGGCTCGACATGCGCACCAAAAAGAACGGCCGCGCCTCGGCCGCCGCGGGCGGCCGAAATTCGGCGTTCGGCAGGCGCAGTTTCAGCTTGTTGTTGATGCGCATCATCTCCACCTCCCTCACTAGATTGCGGGACGCCCACCGCTTGAGCGATTTCCGCGCGAACCGCGCCCGCCTAGCGGCCTCTTCTTGAGAAACATGCAATTCGACCGAAACGCGCGCACCCGGATGATACGCCCTAACCACATAGCCGCTCTTCTTCCTACTGTTACATTTGAGGGCCGTGACCAGCCAATTGGAGGAAGCTATTCTGTTCAAATCTTTGGCGTGCGTATATGTGGTCGGATAGTTTGTGGTCGTCGACAGGACGACCTCCTCTCCAACGGGAGCGCTCTCCTTACGGTTGGGGTCGGGCCCGAAGTTCGGGCGCATGATCGATGATAGGACGATGTCCGGGCGTCCCGTCTTTGGTGCTTTCACACTGTCTTTGATGGACGCGGGCCAGCCGGCCGGCGTCGCGACACGGTCCGGCGGCCGCTCCTTCGCTCTCTCACTTTGACGTGAAGCTTGTCTCGAGGCTTTTCGGGCAGTTTCGTCCGCGCCGACGCGCGCCGCCGCCGCCGCGTCCGCGGCGTACAACACGCTTCGAATCCAGGCGTCGGCCCGGAACCAGGCCCGCTCGCACTCTTTGTTGACGAGCGAAAAGTCGGGCTCGTCGTCGCCCAAAAAGTGTTGTAGGGCTCGCCTCTTGAAGTCCGGAACTTCCCGCGCGTCGACGGATCGGACCGCCGCGACGAGTGATTCGGCGCCGTAGCGGTCCACGAACTTCACGAAGTGGGGCCACGTTAACTCTTCAAACGGGACTTCTCGCACAGCTAGTAAGAGTAACGCGGCACCGGCCAACGCCAAAGGCATTGGCGGCGAGTCGATCTTCGCGAGAGCCTCGACGTCTCGCAAATTGAATCTCTGGGACGCCTCCTGGGCGGACTCCGCGCCGGTGGCGGCGTGGGCCCAGCCCTTGGACGAGCTAGGTTCAAAGGCCACCGCTCGCGTACCGGTCGTCGACGGTCGACGCCTTCTTCGAGTTCGCTTGTGCGGGTCGTCGCGCTGCGGCCGCCACCTCCGCAACGCGTCGGCGGCGTAGTTGGCTTGTCTAAACAATTTCTGCGTCCTTTGAAAATCGACGCCATAACTCGGATGCCACGTCTTGCCTCGCAGCAGGTCGCGCTGCTCGAGCGCTTCGGCGTGCCAGTTCGCCGTTGTGAGTAGGCTCTTGGCGCCGGCGCGGTCGTAGAATTCTTCCGAGAACTGGTCGAAGGCCGGCGCGCGCGGCGGCTTGCGCGTTCGTAGGGGATAGGACGTGTTCGGCCGCATGCCGCGGGCGACGTCGGCGCCGCGCATGGCTCCGACCGGTACTTGCCGAACGCTCGTCGGCGGCGGGCCGCGTCGGTGCTTGCTAGCTTGTGGTGGCCGAGAGGAGGCTGCCCAAATCGGCGCCCGGGGCGGTGCGTTTGCGCGGCTTTTGCGATGGCCGCCGGGTCACGGGCGTGACGAATGCTTCTCCCGTGCGTCGAGGCTGCCCGGGTGCTACTGGCTCCCGGGACGGAGGCTTTTTAGCGGCACAGAGTGCAGCTAGCGCCGTCCGTCCAAACCCTAGTAGCCGCGAGAGCCCCGCCGCCTCTAGTACTCGGGCCGCGACCGAGGATACCTCGAGGTCCCTCCGACGCGGTGGGGCGCTCGGGCCCCAGCAGCGGCTCTCTCAAACGCAGAGAGGGCGCTCCATAAAGCGCCTATGAGGAGACGATAGACCCGCGCGCCGAACGCCGTCGCGGCGAGCCGCGGGGACCACATCCCACCGTGGACGCGGCTGCCGCGCGAACAAGGGACCGCGAGCAGAGCACTTGCCAGCACCAAGGACAGGTCGACGATGGGGGCAGCCGACGACGCCACGCGCCCGGCAGCTCATGATGATGCGGCCATGGTGAGCCCCGTCGTCCTGGCCCAGAGGAAGCGCCGGGCCGAGGCCCAAAAGCCTCCGGCCGTGACGCCGCGCGACGGCGCCATGACCTGGGAGAAGCGCAACAACAGCCTCGAGGATCTACGGAAGCAGCTGCGCCAGCGGCCAGCGCGCATCCGCGACGCCCCCACAACGCCACCGGAGGAGTCCCGCACCGTCCGGAGAGCCTTGGCGGCGCAACGAGCTTTGGCCGTGGATTCTTTAGCGGCCGAGTGCGCAGCTAGACTAGCCCTGGCGACGAATGAGGACTACTCCGAGAATCCACTGAACAAGTACGCTCACCTCGAAGAATCCCTGGCGAACCTGAAACGCGCGCTGCAGGACGCCGCGAAGGCCGTCGAAGCGGAAGAGGCCGCCATCGAGGGCGAAGCGCGGACCCTGCACGAGGTCGAGGCGGACATGCGCGCCTGCACGCAGCGCTTATTGGCCGGTGATACTACTGTAGCATCAAAACTCGAAGCGCTCGACTTGGAATTGGACTCCCACGCCTCGAAGCAAGTAAGAGAAGAAGAGCGCAACGAGTTGTGGGATTTGCGGGAGGCCCCGGCGAACGCGCTGGCGCTCGCGCGGACTAGAAGGTTGGTGCCGCGGGACGTTTCCAACAGTTCGATCAAGGTGTTGCGACGGCTCTACGCCTCGGCCCTGCCCGACAACCTCGACGCTTCGAGAAAACTCGCGCGGCGCGTCTTCCACACGCCGGCCTTGTGGCTGGTTCACGCTTCCGCGAAAGATTTAAGCGGTATGCACGAGGCCGACCTCACGCGCAAGTACGACTGCACGCAGCTGGACGTTGTGGAATTGCGTGCAGTCTACGGCGCCGTGAAATCTATACGATGGCGCGACGTGAAAGGCCACGCGGACGGCCGCGCGGCGTGGCGGAAGGCGGCTAGGGATCGATTGGTGGCGTTGGTGGACCGGGAGCGGCGGGGGGCGCTGCGTCCCCATGAAACGCGGCGCCCGGAGTACGCGTGCTTCGACGCGACGCGCGTCGACCTGGACGCGGTCGTGGTAGTGGATGTCGCGGACCTGGACGTCATGGAGACGGACTCGGCGTCCTTCGACGGGTTGAGCGGGCATTCGCTAGGAGCATAACTTACGCGTTGTTCATCGCAGTACGCGCGTTTCGATTCGATGAGGGTCGATCTGGACGCCGTCGTCGGCGTGATCGATGCCAGACACGTCGTCGTCTTGGACGAGCTGAACACTGCTAAGTCCTGAGCGGCCACTCGCTAGGAGGTTCGCTAGGAACATAACTTACGCGTTGTTCATCATCCGCAGCCGCAGTAGTCGTAGTCCGTCGTTCGCCGGGACGGCTGGGCCAGAGCAATGTTCGGGCCCCGCTGCCGAGGGTTGTCCCGCCGCACGTTCAGCACGCGCTGGGCCGACTCGACGAAGACGCTCTCGACGAGCTTCTCGTTCTTGGCGCTCAGCTCGACGAAGAGCATGCCGTGCAAGTCCGCGAAGGCCTTGCCCTCCGCGCGCGAGATCTGGCGCTTGGACTCGAGGTCGGCCTTGTTCCCGACGAGCATTAATACCAAATCGGGGTTCGCCGCGTTCTGCCGCGCTTCCTGCAGCCACCGCCCCAAATGGTCGAAGGACTCCCTCCGGGTCACGTCGTAGACGAGCAAGCAGCAGTCCGTTCCTCTATAATAACTTCGTGTAATAGATAAATAAGACTCCTGGCCCGCCGTGTCCCAGATTTCCAGGTTCGCGGCCTCGCCTCCCGCTAATTTGACGGCGCGGCTGTCGAACTCGACGCCTGCGCGGAAAGCAACCATTTATTCTCCAGAAGACGACGCGCGTCGATGGCGTGAAGGCACCTCCACACGACGGGACGGCGAGATACGGCGCCGGCGCGGGACCGATCGTCATGTCGTGGGCCTCCCCAAAATGTCTTTCGGTAAACATGAGCATGAGGCTCGACTTGCCTACTTCCGTATCGCCGATGATGATGTACTTGAAGAGGTGCGGCTCCTTCGTTGTCGCGGCGGCCATGTCGGGCTGCCCCGCGGGCGCTTCCGGGCTGCCGCCGCAGGCTGGTTGCGCCGGTGCTCGGCGCGGGTGCTCGGCGCGGGTGCTCGGCCCTGCTCGCGCAGCCGCGGCGCACCGCTTCGGCGCTCGAATTTATGAAATAATGTGCGGGAGCGGCCGGCTCGGGCCGCAAGAGGTACTATACTTATGTACTTCATAGGGTAAGGTAAAACGGCAGGGGGGATTAAAGCTGCGACTATCAGAGCGACCGGGGGTATTCCACCGGACATAGGAACCGCTATTAGATTTATGATCGACCGACTTGACCACTCTCCAAAAAATCCCGCAAGCCGTGCGGTACCGTCGTCATGGGGGTAAGGTATTTTAAACGGGCCGGGATTAAAACCAAAAATATATCAGCGACACCACTATTACACAGGACATAGGGACCGGTATTGGATTCATGATCGACCGACTTGACCATTTTAAAAATATCCGACTTTTTTTTACCATGCTCCAGAATCGCCCGGCACGTCGCGCCCGGCTCGAGACGACATCGACGATGGCAACCCGGACGCGAAGGGAACTGCAGGATATAGAGGCACCCGGACTTAAGCGGCGGGGCGCGGGGGGAGGGGTCCGCGCGCCCTAGGACGCGAGCGCGGACTGGAGGTTGCAGTTGTCGCCCGTGTAGCCCGCGAAGCACTCGCAGTTGCCCTCGTTGCAGAGGCCGCGGCCCGAGCACTGCGCGACGTACTCGTACGACTCCGCCGTCGACGTGTCGAACTTGACGATGGTCTGCAGGCCGATGAGTTGAGAAACGGTCGCGCTGTCGCCGAGCTTGGAGAGCCACGCCGCCTCGACGGCGTTGAGGCCGTTGTCCGTCAGGGACGACGAGGACGTCGAGCGCGCCGCGGTCGCGGAGCCGTCCCAGTTGATGGCCTTGTCGACGACGAAGTAGAAGCGGTCCTCGGTCGTGGCGGTGGTGGCCGACGGCGCGTCGACGCCGACCTTGACGACCTCGTACATGTTGCCCGCCGTCGCCGACTGGTCGACCTCGGCGTCCGTCAGGCCGTCGCCGTCGCCGTAGCCGGCGTCGGCCGTGTCGAAGCGGTTGTTGAAGAGGAAGACCTTGTCGCCCTTGTTGAGGCAGGCGTTCATGATCGTCTCGTGGTTGATGTGGCCAATCCCCAACTCGGGGCAGGACGTGTCGTAGCTCGTGTAGACCTTCGTCGCGCCTCGGTCGAAGCGGGCCGTGACGGCCGTTTTATTGGTTGCGAGGACCGTGGCGACGCCGGACGTCGGGAAGACGGCGAACTTCTTATTCGTGTCCGACGTGGGCAGGCCGCTAAAGTAGAACTTGTTCGTCGAGGCGTCGGCGTTGTCGTTGGCCCGGCCGTACCAGACGAGGTTGAAGGTGCCCGCGTCGTACATGCCGCTCTTCGAGTCGTCCGTCGGCGCTAATTTCACGATGTGGGGCGTGTTGGTGGAATTGGGCGTGCCGTAGTCCCAATTATAAACCTCGAGGTTGTTGTCGGCGTTGCCGTCGGCGTCGCCCAGGCAGGCCTTCAAAAGCTTCTCCTCGTCCGCGGACAAACCGCTGTTGGAATCGGTGAAGGCCGCGCCGAGCGTCCTTTCATTCTGCGGCGTCTTCGCGACCATGAACTGGACGCCGTGGCAGATGCTCGGGAAGTAGTCGACGAATTCGCCGGAGATGCCCTTCCAGTTCGGGAAGACGTCGATGTCGACGTTGAACTCCTGGTCGGTGGAATTGCCGTCCGCGAGGTAGACCGTGGGGCGCTCGCCGTCGAGGTAGGCGTTGACCTCGATGGGCTTCAGGTCCCCCGGGTTCTCCTCAAAAACTAAATCGTAGGCCACGGTCTGGAGGCCCGGCCCCTTGCCGTTCACCGGCTTGTCGCTCTTCGTGTAGCCGCGCATGGTGCAGGCCACGCCGTGCTTCGGCACGACGTCGTTGGCCATGCCTTCCAGGGCCGCGACGACCTCGGGGCACTTGGCGCCCACGCTCAACGGCGCGGTCTCGTAGTCCTCTCCAAAAGCATCGTAGAACTTGATGGCGTACGTGCCCTCGAGGAAGCTCTTGCGGGCCGCGCCGAAGGCTGCCGCGTCGCCGACGGCCTTCGTGCCCGTCAGGTTGCCCACGGAGAACGACACGCGCGCCGTCGGCGCGCGGACGGCCATGACGTCGTCGTCGTAATACAAAGGATCGATGCCGTACTTGCACATCTTGGAGGCGCACGTCGGGCCGGAATAGCCCGGCTCGCAGAGGCACGAGAAGCCGACCTCGGCGTCCCACAGATTATAAACGTTGTCGTGGTCCTGGGCGGCCAGGTTCTGGGCGTTCATGCAGATGCCGTGGCCCGAGCACGTCGGGTCGGCGCAGGTGGCTTTCTGGCAGCCCGCGCCCGCGTAGCCCGGGAAGCACTCGCACTCGCCGCTGCCGCGGTCGCAGATGCCCTTGTTGCCGCACTCGGCGTAGGCGTGGCCCGTGTTCGTGAGCTGCGTGCCCGCCGAGTCGGCCATGTAGGGGTACTGCTCCGTCGTGCCGTGCGGGTAGACCATCGAGCCGACGACGACGTTGTTGACGGTGTTCACGCCCGCGGCGGGCCCCGAGAGCGCGTCGGCGGAGCCGTCGAGGTCGCCCTTGGGCGTATCCACATGAGCCGCGGCGAAGGGGCAGGTGCGCCCGGAGCAGTCGGCCTCCTGCCAGTTCGGGAAGCAGGCGCACTCGTCGAAGGCGCCGCAGGAGCCGTGGCCCGAGCACGCCTGCGCGTTTTTTTATGGGTTAGTTCGTCCGGCCTTGGAGCGGTCTCTCTTGTTTCATGCGTTCCTCGCGTCGCGGTGCGGTGTCTCTCGTGCGGTTTATGGGTTTTATGCGTCCGTCGCCGCCGGCGCGGCGCGAGCGGGGTTGTTTTTTGTGGGTTGGTACGTCCGGGCGCGCGGCGCGGGCGGTCCGCGCGGACGGGGGTCCCCTCGCGGCGCGTTTGTGTGTTTCCGTGGGAGCGGGGGTGCCCGAGCCCGCGTTGGGACGGCGGGGGCTGCCTCTTGCGGGGCGCTCCCGGGCGGCAGCCTTTCTCTGGCCGGCCTTTGTTGCAACGCTGCTGCTCACGTTCGGGCACTCGGCGACGGCCGTGCCGGCGGCTAGCGCGAGCACGATGAGCTTCATTCTGCCGTCCTCTGGTGCGCTGATGGATGTCCTGGCGCGCAGCGAGGGCCGCTGGTTTAGGCGCAGCTCCCCGGGCCCGGCCAGCGGAACTGGCATTTTAGCGATCCCAGCTAATGTTTGCCCCAAAATGTTGCGTCTACAAGTACGCAAGACCCAAGCAGCACTCGGCCCGGGAGCCCTCCGCAGGCGACGCCTCCCCGGACCAGGCACTCGACGACGCTCTCTGACAGACTCTGCTGCGCCTTCCGTCTCGTCGGCGTGCGCCGCCTTTTTACGAGGCCCATGGCGGCGGACAAGGCGGCCCCGACGGCGGCGGAGCGGCAGGACGCTGCCCTGCGCCAGCTCCTCGCGTCGATGCGCTGCAAGCAGTACAAAAAGGCCAGGGAGGCCGCACGGGCCGCCCTCGCCGCCGGGGCCGAGCCGAAGCTGATGAAGGACTACGCCGCGGCCCTCGACGCCGTCATCGCGCAGCGCGGCGGCGGCGCGGACGACGTGGCCGCCGAGGCCGAGGACGGCTCCGGCCGCGGCCGCGTTGTCGAGCAGCTCGCGGAGCTGCTGCTGACGCTGAACGCGGGCACGGCGGACAGCGTGGGCTCGTCGCGCCGGCGCCAGAGCGTCCTGCCCTTCGAGCCCTTCCCGTACCCCAAATTCGACCCCGCTGCCCTCGCCGGCAACGACGAGTCGAGCGAGGAGGAGTCGGACGAGTCGGGCGGGGAGTCGGCGAGCGCATAGGCGCCCGTCGCGGCCCGGCCCGGGGGGGGCGAGTAAATATAAACTCGACTTACTTACCAGGAGAGCGCGGCGCCGAGGAATATGGTGACGAGGCAGAACGCGACGGAGCGGGTCGTGGCGCCGTCGCTGCCCAGGGCGCCCGGCGTCGGCACAGGCGTCGTCGTCGGCGCGGGCGTTGGCGCGGGCGTCGTCGGCGCGGGCGTCGTCGGCGCGGGCGTTGGCGCGGGCGTCGTCGGCGCGCGCGTCGGTGCAGGCGTCGTTGGCGCAGGCGTCGTCGGCGCTGGCGACGGCGCTGGCGTCGTCGGCTCTGGCGTCGTCGGCGCTGGCGTCGGCGCGGGCTTCGTCGGCGCGGGCGTCGGCGCGCAGGTGCCTGCAGCATTCTGCTGGACGCCGCACGACGTCGACTCGCATGGGGTGCCGTAGAACGCACTGCTCATTTTCACGCCGTCGTCAAAGCACCAGCCGAGGTCCTGGTCGAATGCCGAGGCGAGGTAGAACATCCCTTTCATGCTCGTGACGCCGGAAGTGTCCCACGCGCTGATGTCTTGGTTAAACGACGAGGCCGCGTCGAACGTCGCATCCATGCTCATGACGCTGCCAACTGCCCAACCGCTGATGTCCTGGTCAAAGGCGGAGGCGGAGGAAAACATGTTGTACATCGTCGTGACGCCAGAAGTATCCCACGCGCCGATGTCCTCGTTAAAGGACGCCGAGGCAGTGTTGCAGCCCGAGGAACTATGGTATTGAGACCCGCAAAACAACCACGACATGTCCGTCACCCCGCCAGTCTCCCACCTAGAAATATGACCGTACGTCGCCTTGGCGGCCGTCGCGTCTGCGAGCCACGCGGCGACGGCAGTGCGGATGGTGGTGTCGTCCGCGACCAGGGGCGTAACCGTGGGCGCTAGCGTTGCGGTCGGCGCGGGCGTCGTCGTCGGTGCCGGCGTCGGCCCGCAGCTCACGTCCTTAACGCCCACGCCGCACAAGGTCGACGCGCACATGGTGCCGGAGAACGCGTCTTGAATCGTGTATTGACCATTCCAGGGCCAGGAGTCAAAATTAACGCCGTCGTCCACGCACCAGCCGAGGTCCTGGTCGAAGGCCGAGGCGTGTTGGAACATAGATGACATGCTTGTGACGCTTTGAACTGCCCAACCACTGATGTCCTGGTTGAAGGCCGAGGCGTACCGGAACATAGAGTCCATGGTCTTGACGTTGTCGACCGCCCAGTTACCGATGTCTCGGTCGAAGACCAAGGCTTCGTAGAACATACCGCTCATATCCGTGACGCTGTGGACCGCCCAACCACCGAGGTCCTGGTCGAAGGCCGAGGCGTAGATGAACATGAAGGTCATGTCCTTGACGCTGTGGACCGCCCAACCACTGATGTCCTGGTTGAAGGCCGATGCGCCTCGGAACATCATTCCCATGCTTGTGACGCCGGAGGTGTCCCATGCGCCGATGTCCTCGTTAAAGGACGCCGCGGCCGTGTTTACGTAATCGCAATAATAAGTTGATGCTGCAACGAAGAGGCAACTCATGTCCGTCACCCCCCCGGTCTCCCACGTCGAGATGTGGCCGTACGTCGCCTCGGCGGCGGCGCTGTTCGAGAGCCACTCCGCGACGGCCGTCCTGATGGTGCTGTCGGTCATGACGTAGCTGCCAGCCACGGCTTCTGATAAGCCCGCCACGCACAGAAGCGCTGCGGACCCCATCATCGTTACGTGTTGCTCGCGCTGGGGCAGCGAATTTATCGAGTCTGGCACGCTGATGGGCTCATCCATGGCGGCTTGCTAGTGTACAGGCCGCTAGCTGCAGTCGGACCACTCCGGGAGGAGTGAGCCTGGATGCCACAAGCTCCTAACAAGCTCCGAGGACCATGGCTCCCAACCCGCACGAAAAAGCGTACTAGCTTTTTGAGCCCGGACGGGCCAAGGTGCTCTCCCGTAGGGAAAGGACGCCGCCGGCGAGGCCTATAAAATATACTTGGTTTACATACGGCGGGCGCCCTCCCCGCCAAAAGGCGAGGAAGCGGCAGGCGCCCTCTAGAAGAGGCCGAAGAACTTCTTCTCCGGCGCCTTCTGCCCGCCGGGCGTGATTTTGGGCGCGGCGCCCATCATGCGGCGGCCCGAGTTCATGCGCTTGATCTCCTGCTGCGACAAAGCGCCGGAGTCGCGCCACATCTGCTGGTCGTTCGTGAGGCCGTTGCGCTTCGCGCGCGCGGCGAGGTCGTCGCCCTTGGCGCCGCCGCCCCAGTTCAGGGCCTCCCCGAAGAAGCCGATGTCGGGCTTGATGTTGTTGTACTTCTTGTCCGACGCGAGCTCGCGCTTCTGCTCCGCTTTGCCGTCGTTGTAGGCCGTCATGCCGAAGCCCGTCTTCATCCAGCCCTTCTTGCCCTTGAGGTCCGAGTTGTCCCAGGACCCGCCGCGCTGCATGTAGGGCACGTCCTTCAGCGCGATGTTGCCCTTGCGCACCTCGTCGGGGTTCACGGCGAACAAATGCGTCGCCTCGCCGCGCTCCATCGCGTCGACGAACGAGTTGAAGGAGCGGCTCTTGAAGCCGCGCGCGCCGCCCGCGCCGAAGTTCTTGCCCGTGCGCTGCTTCTTTTCTTTATCCTGGATCTTCTTCCACTCGGCGGCGGACATGCCTGCGCGTCGTCGACCGGTGAGTTTTGTTGCGCAAGCAGAGCCTCGCCCCGCCCCGCCGTCGCGCAGGCGCCGCGTCGACGGCGTGGAGGCCACGACGCGGCCGGGGGCGGAGTTTGAAACGCCGCGAAATTTGATTTGTACGCCGGGACGTGCCGCTCGGGACGTACGCGGAGAGTTTCGTGAGGCCCGGCGCCGTGGGGGCGGGCGGGACGAGGGCGAGCGCCGTCGCGACGAGCGTCGCGAGGAGCCAGTGCTGCGCCATGGCGTCTAGTGGTGCTGTGTCTGCTTTCGAAGCAAGTTGGATTGCGCGCCTTATCGCTGCGGACGCGCGAGGAAATTGCACGAGGAGCTGCGATAGGCCGCTGAGATGGTAGACGTAGCTGGTGCGGTGCGTTGCGGGCACCTGGTTTGGTTCTGGCTGTCAAAACAGAGATTAGCAGGTCCTGACGGTCGACTTGCGTGGCATCGAGCTTGAGCGTGGTTTCTGTCTTTTGCGCGTGCGGCTCGCTCCCTTACGCGTCGACTCGTCCGCAGGGGCGCCTTGTACGCCCCTCCCGTGCCGTCCGACGATGAAGCCCAAGGGAGCCCTCCACCAAAATCCTCACGGAAATGCCACTAGGTTCGTGAACAAGGACGGCATTTCCCCATTCGACAGTCCCCAGATCGACGGGGCTGCCCCGTGATCTGCGCTGCAGCCCGAGTCCGGTTTGGAAGAAACCGCGCGCGCGTCCGGAAGCGAAGCAACGAAGCCACATACAAAGGGGTGGGGCAGGTGGGCGAAGAGGCCTGCTGGCGAGCCCCGCAAGCGTGCTGGATGCGGCGATGTGCCGTGTAGCGCCCGAACTTCATAGACAACCCAAGACGCCGCACGCGCCCGCCGCCGATAAAGATAGCGAAAGGTGCATAAAACGAACGAACTTAAATATGGACAATCTAGACGGCCTCGTATCCGGACACCGCCCCCCGCTTCCGCGACGCCATCACCACCATCGTCGCGAGCAACGCGCCGCAGCCGAAGCCCCCTAAAGCCGCGGCCACTCTACCAGAAGGCGCCGCGGCCTCGACGGGCCAGTCCTGAGGAACAACGGGAGGCGGCGGCGGCGGCGGCGCGGCCGACGGCGGCGCCGTCGCGTCGCCGAGCGCGAAGTCCGCGGCCGGCGCTTTCAAGCAAGGGGGCAGCGCCGGCTTCGCAGAAAGATCGGGCAGCCAGCCCGCCTGCGACGCCGCCCGCAGCGACCGCTGCGCGAGGACGGCCGGGTGCATGGCGCTTTCTGTCGCTTCGTCGAATTTCCACGCCCCAAAGGACCACCCCAGCGACCCGCTTCGCTCGTAGGCGTCCCGCTGCCGCGCCGCGAACGATTGAGTATGGCGCGCCCACCAGGGGCTCCCCATCCTGTCGTCCAAATGGGCGCACTCGCCGTAGGCGCCGCCGTCGGTCGCGTCGCAGTCGTCCGTGGCGAGCGACCAGCTCCGCACGAAGAAGGGCGCGCGCTTGCGACAGGCCACGAAGCCGGCGAGCGCCGCGTCGCCGCCTGCGTGTGATGATGCGTGAGGGCGGTCCGGCACCCAACACTCGTCAAAAGAAAACGAGAGGTCCTCGGAAAGGTACTATCAAGTGAATCGTGTGTTCTGTGCCGCACGTTCTGTCGAATCGGTGAACCCACAGCGGATCGTCTTCGGACCGTTTTTTCGAAGTGCAAAACGGGACGCCGGTCTCATACAAGCCGTGGCCTCGTGGAAGAAGAGCTTCGTGCGGTCCTCGACGGGCGACGACGACGCGACGTCGACGACGGTGGCCGCGTCTGCGGCGGGGGGCGGCTCGGCGCGACGGCGCGGCGGCGGCGTACTCGCGAGCTCGAGCGGACGGCAGGGGTGATCTCTAGGCCACCCCCACGCCGTCGCCGACGAAGGCAGAAAAGGACACAGAAAACAAACGCGAGATCTCGTAGGCGACGCCGTCCGATTCATCATAAGAGCGCAGCGCCTCCTCGGAATCGACTCTCAGTAGCACGGGCACGCCGGCCGCTTTAGCCGCCGCGCGCACCTTCGTCGCGGCCGCGTCGCACTCGACGAGCGCCGCATCACTCACATCGACGTCCGCGTCGCCGTAGACCGCTAAGATGACCCGCATGTCAATTTTGTCGAGCGAAGAAACGTCCTCGGCTTTGACAGGGACGCGGACGCTATTCAAACCCAGTGCTTTCATCGCTGCGTAGTCGTCCGACGAATGCGGCGTTTTTGTCACAGCATGACCGGCGCCATCCAAGCCGGCGATACCATGTAATGTTACCGCCTTGTATGAATCGGTAGTAGAGATACACTCGGAACCCGTTAATGCAGCGAAGCCGCCGGCGCCACACGCCCTAGGATCCTTGCTCGAACCGGGCGTCGACGCGTAGACCGCCTCGACGTACTGATCGTAGACATGTACAGCTTCTTCTGCCGTCAAATTACCACCATCAAATTGCCGCACGACAGCGTTCGCGTCCCACGTGTCGCACTGGCACAAACCGGTGGAGGCGCAGTGTTTTACTTTATGATTGGGCGCCCACTGCAGCGGGAACGCGGCGCAGCCATACACATGACCGTCGCCCGGGCTCGTGACAAATAAACCGCGGTTCGCTCCACACAAACCCGCGAGCAGCGACGCGGCGAGGTCTTCTCTTATTAAAGGAAAGGTCGTCGCGTTGACCATGGTCGCGTCGAGGGCGCAGGCGAGGTCGCTCTTTGCTGCCGCGGCGATGGCGCATGGCAGCAGTGCTAGCATTAGGCGATGCATCTTTGTTCAATGCAGTTGTTCGGTCGCAGCGGTGCTTGCGCCTGTCGCAGCGATGCTTACGGCTGCCGAAACCCTTCGATTGCTGCAGTTACGGGCGCCGCGAGGCACTTCGACTCGAGCTCTTGCTTGGCTAGTGTGTCTTGCAGCCGCTAGCTCGAAGCTGCCCGAGACGTCGTTTATCCGTCATATACCTGCCCGCGGTCTCGTAGCCTTGATTTCGAGCTGCTTTGCCTCAATGAGCGTCGAGCCATCCTCGTCAAGCAAATCCACAAATTGCTCACTTTCGTACACGATGTATCGTGCAGCAGTGGCCGCTTTATGCTTCGGCAGCAGCTCAGCCTTCATCGCACCGCAGCCTGCTCGCGTGGCAGCGCCGGCTCTGCAAGCTGTGCCGAGAGATGATGCTGCCAAGCCCTTAGCTGCCCTGGCTCCCGCCGCACAGCTCGCGGCCGCACTGTCGCTTGCCACCATCACGATCGGTGCGCCCGAGGTCGCGTGCGCTGCAGTGTTGAACCAGTTTCGACTGAAAATGACCGGAGACGGTGTTCGCTTCCGACGCGAGTGCGCCAACGCAGGTTCGCCGCGACGTCGATGGCGCCGACGACGACAATCTCTGCGACGAGCAGCAAGAAGAAGGCGGTCAAGGCGGCGCCGAAGCGCAAGGCCCCCGCGAAGCGCAAGGCCGCCCCGAAACGCAAGGCCGCGCCCAAGCCCAAAGCGGCGCCCAAGAAGGCCGTCGCTCGCCGTGTCATTTCCGTCGGCGCGTCCTCGTTAATATGCACACGCGCAGGCGCCGAAGAAAGCGGTAAAAAAAGCAGCGCCGAAGCCGGCCGCGAAGAAGCCCACCGCCGCCAAACCCAAGGCGAAAGCCGCGCCGAAGGCCAAGGCGCCGGCGCCGAGGCCCGCCGCCGCGAAGCCCGCGCCGAAGGCCAAGGCCTCGAAAGCCGCGCCGGCGCCCGCGCCGGCGAAGAAGAGCGCCCTCGCCGTCGAGCCCGCCGTCAAGGCCGCGCCCCTGGACCGGACGTCGGCCAAGACCGGCGGCAACATCGGCTTCAAGCTGAAGGACGAGTCGGCCAAGCCGAAAGCTAGAGCGGCGGCCGCGCCCGCGGCGGCCGTCGACGACGGCACGTCGAAGCTCGCCAACAAGGCGGGCGCCAAGCAGATGAACCAGCTCGCGCGCGAGGCGCCCGGCGCGGCCAAGCCCCAGTCGATCAAGCTCGAGAAGAAGGCGGCGCCCGTCGCCAAATCGGCCCCTTCGAAACCCGTCCAGAAGACGGGCGACTTCTCCGTGAACCCCACGAAGCCGGGCAAGAAGACGTACACGAAGAAGGGCGCGGAGTCGTCCGACCTCTCGGACGCGGCGCTCGCCGAGAAGCTCCAGTCGAAGTTCTAGGTCTAGTGCCTAAACACCACCATCAAGAGACTCGGTGTCGCGTCGACGGCGTATCGAACGGTGTCTCCGGGGAGTGAGAGTCTTGAACTAGCCCCGTACTGGACATCACTGCAGACTCAGTGCAGTACAGTCGGTCGCGAAGTTGTTCGCTGCGCTCAGTAGCGGCTGCCCATTGCGGCTTCTGCAGACTCTGGGGCAGGGCAGCAGCAATCCTTGGTCCCACTGCCAAGACAACTAACAACTGGCCGAGCGCCACGCCGAGGAGGCCCAGTGCGAGGCCGAGGACGCGCCCGCTGGTGCAGCCGACGCGACAGAGATCATGAGCCCAGGAGAGGTGGTCGTGGAGGGCGTCGTCGTAGAGCAGCCGGCAGAGCAGGAAGCGGTGCGAGCAACAACTGCCGGCGAGGTCTTCTGCATCTCCGAGCAGACCGTGTCGGTGACGCCGGGCAAACTCGGGCTCACCTTCGAGTGTGAGCGGCCACTCGTCGTCACCCGGGTCGCCACGGGGTCACCGTTATTCGGCAGGGTCCATGCGGGCGCTAAGCTCGTGGCGGTGGACGGCGTGGGCGCCACGCCCTATAACATTCATGACGTCAAGGGGGGCATCTTCACGAAGGGCCAGAAGGGCCTGTTGGACGCGACGAAGGCCAAGACGCTCATCTTCCAGAGAAACGACCTGAGCGGCGTCAAGTACGTGGGCAGGGAGGGCATCGAGGGTCGCCTGATGTCCACGGACGCGGTCGTGGACGTCCTCGCCATGGACCGCGGGCTCTTCGACGCCGCCAACGCGGCCAAGGCGCGCACGCACTGGGGCGAGCCCGGGAACCTCGCACTGGTCGACGGAGCTAGTAATCCGGTGGAGGTTTGCTGCGTCCCGCCGTTGTGTACCTTTGTATCTGTTATGGTATATACCTATGTGGCTGTTATTTATTGCCTTGCTCCACTCTGGTGTGAGTGTTGGTGCTGCTGCTGCTGCCGCAAGAGCACACCGCACGAAGACATGGCATTTCCCGACTGGGCCGATAGGGCCCTGGTGTTCACGGACAAGGGCGTGGTCGGCCGCCGGGAATTTACTGGGGAGGTCAACGCCATCACGTGGGACGGCTTCAGGATCGAGGACGTTCGGATCCGGACCTTCGACGCCCCGTGCCTGTGCACGAGCCCGCATTACGCGCTCTGCTGCGTCGAGGGCCGCGACCCGAGGTTCGACCCGGACCCATTAGTCCTTTCGTGCTACTTCGGATTCTTAGTCCCCTGCTGTCGCTGCGCGTTGTGCCGGCCCGAGGCGCCGGGCCTCTATCGCGCGACCATCTCGAGCATCCACAAGACACAAGACGGTCGCCACGAACACACCACGGCTAGGATCGAGGTCCTCGCGCTCGCCCGCTCGCCGGACGACCTGAGGAGTTCGCTCCGCGCGGCCAAAGAGAAGTACGGCGCCCCGACGGCGGCCGTCCCGACGGCGCCGCCGCCGCCGCCCAAGACGCATACCTGCCGCAACTGTGGAGCAACATTCCGGGGCAGGAACGCCCTGTTCCGGCACCTGCGCGACGAGCGGTGCGGACAGGTGCCGCGCGCCAGCGCGCCGCCGCCGCCGCCGCCGCCTCCACCGCCGTGAGGCGCGTCGGCGGCGTCGAGAGGGCTTGTGCGTGCACGAAGGACAGCACCCATGCACACTCGAGACGTCGACACACTCGATGCGACGGACCTCTCGGACGCGGCGCTCGCCGAGAAGCTCCAGTCGAAGTTCTAGGTCTAGGGCCTAAACACCACCATCAAGAGACTCGGTTACTATTCGTGATAGTCATGGCACAGGGGGAGAGACCACTACTCAGCGCCGCGGCTTCTTCTTCTTGCCCGACATCGGGTGCTGGTCGTGGAACTTGAGCAGCTGCCGGTCCTTCTCGCGCTTGCGCTTCGACGCCTCGGAGACGCCGGCGTCGGAGAGCTTGCGGCGCTCCGCGTCGAGGTACGTCTTGAGGCGCTCGAGCTTCTGCAGGTTCGACGGCGCGGTCATGGTCTCGTTGACGACGTCGAGGACGAGCCAGTCGATCTGGCGGCCGTCGTCGTCGCCGCGGCGCGTCACGAAGCCGGCGGCCTGGAGGACTTTCTCGGGCTTGCGCGCGCCGGCGAGCTTCTTGAGGAGCGTTGCTTTCTTGATGACGCTGTACTTCGGGTTGTCCGGCGATTGGCGGATGTGCCGGCACACGTTCAGGAGCTCGACACAGATCTCGTCCGCCTTGGCCCCGCCGAGGGGCTTGAGCAAATCTTCGGCCGACCGCGCGACCTCGTTGATTTTCTCGGCGTAGGCCTGCGTCGCATCGACGGCGTCCCGCGTACCACGACGTCGAAGACGCCGCGTCAGACCTTCTGGGCCGGGGTCTTGCGGGTGAAGGAGCGGTGGCGGCGCGGCCCGCCCTGCGGCTGCGGCTTGGGCAGCGCCAACGGCACGCCGGCGCCCTGGCCCTTCCGGCTTTTGGCCTCGAGGTGGAGCTGCTTGAGGGCGCTGTTGGACATGGCGCTGGCTGAGAGGCTTTGCTCGGAGCGATTGCGTCGCAAGCCGACGAGGAGGCAGGAGCTCTGAGCCTGGTGACCTGGGCTTCTGTAGGGCGCGTGGCCGCCCGACGGTGCCTGGAAACGCTCGGCGGTGAGCGTTGGAGGTCGCAGCTGTGCCGAATGACACGCGCGGAGTCTCAGCACGACCTGTGTGCCGCGGACAGGCTGGGCCTGCCTGAGAGCACCCCTAGATGTGACACACTAGGACAACCGCAAACTACTCGTAAATCGCGTCGAGAGGGACGGACCATGGCGGAACACAACGACCATGGCTTCATGGCGACGAAGGAGAACGCCGCGCCGCTCAAACAAGCTACGATCGACCGCGCGTTGGCCATGAATGAAAAGTCTGTCAGTTTGCCGCGCGATTTAAACAAGACGCGGGCGCGGCGTGCCGCGCGCCTCGAGAGCCACCTGCCCGTGGGCAGACAGAGCGGACGTCGCGCCCGGACAGCGCCGGACCGGCGCCAGCGCCGGACGTAACGGTCGCCCGCGGACGCCGGACGCGCGAGCCGCGAGGCTCAGCACTGAGCAGGAGCTGACGGTCACGCCCCTCGCAGGGCAAGAAGGCCCTGCTCGGCTACGCCAAGTCGCGCTTCTCCATCCACTGCGAGTGCTACGCCTACCGCGGCAACTACCAGGGTGACGGCGTCGGCCCCGGGATGCCGCTCCACTGCCTCAACCGCGAGCAGCTCGCGGTCCGCCTCAAGGAGTGGAAGACGACCACGGGCGACGACTCCTAGGCGACGCGCGCGCCGCTGGATAAAACACAACCAACAACATTACTCACTCCGCGTTCTCGAAGTCCCCGCCGCACTTGATGTCCTTCCCCCCATTATCCGTGTCCTTGGCGCAGCACGCTCCAAAAATCTTCTTGCAGGGCTTGTCGTGCGTCTCGCGCCGTTTTTTGTCGGTTAACGTTTCGTAGCCCTCGCGGAAGACGCGGGACATGGTCTCGAGGTGGTCCGCTTGTGGTCTTGCATGTCCATGTAAGATCTGCGCGTCGTCCAAGAGCAAATCGCCCGCATGGAGTAACTCGTCGGCTCGATTCGTATCATCGATTGCTTCCTCAAGAGCCTTCCTAGAACCGCGCAGTGTAAACGGGATGGGGGGGAATAAGATCGCGGCGTCGCGGACCGCGTCCGCCGGCGACAGCCGCTTCTGCGAGACGAAGGAGCCGGCTTCTACAAAAGCCGAAGAAACAGCATCCCTCAAACTTTTCAGTCGGTACTCGGCGTCGTACAACGCCTCCGTCGCGACGCGCCGAGCCCCTCGGGCGTGCGCGAGAGCTCGTCGCGCGTGCAAGTGCGTTTCTCGCGAAGCTCGTAGCGTCTCATTCAGCTCCGTTAAATTCCTCAGCGTCTCCGCCAGCATGCCCGCCACCGGCGCCATGCCAGCCAGGTAGGCATCGACCAACGTGTCGTTGTCCGCGTCCCGCAGCGTCGCCAGCGACAGGTAGTAGTCGTAGCCGAAGGGCGACGTCATCTGGAACCGGCGGCTGTGTGGAAACCAACCAGTGAGTTAGGTTAACGCCATCATGGAGACAACATCGCGTCGATGGCGTGGGATCGCCACGCCATCGCGCAGACGCAGCTACAGAAGCACGGCGTGATCGCGCGAGATTTGATTTCCACACAGGCAAGCGCCGTTCGGCCCTCGCTAATGAAGTAGCAATAAATTCGGCCATGTGCGGCCCGCACCCGGGCGGGTAGGGGTGCACCCGCCCGCAGAACGCCTCGCCCGCCCGGAGCTCCCGCGGCACGCACCCAACGGTCCAATTTTCTGCCGTCAGCGGATCACTAGGGTCCAAGCCATCCGGGCCCGGTCGGCCGTCACACGGCGGGAACTCCGAATCATAAAAGGGCATCTTGTACTTGAGTTCGGACACCGTAAACTCCTGCACGAAGCGCGGCTCGCGTGCCGTGCGAGGCCCGCTCTCACAACTTATCCTCTGCGCCTCCGTCAGGCCTCGATCCTGCTCCAGCGCAGCACAGAACGTCTCGTGCAGGTTCGCGCGCACGTGCATCTTCGTGTATTTGGGCTGGAGGTACTTTTCGCGCTTGCAGTAGTCGTAGACCGCGTCGCCTGGCAACTGATAGGGCGACATCTCGACTCTCCCTTTCTCCTTGCCATCTTCGTGCACCGGGAAGAAGAACGAGATGGGGTCTCCTCTTTCACACTCGACGAAGCCATCGTTACAGGCGGCATGCAGCAACGCGTACCGCTGCTCGATATCAAGATCATATCTACGAGCATAGTCAAAGGCATTGTCCGTCGCCTCCTCGCCCTCCCAGACTTCGAAATTCGGCCAGTAGGCCATCTCCGGCACGCCCAGGATGTCCGCTGGAGACCGAGAAAACACCCTAGCTTTCGTTCTCGTACACGAGACACCTTCCTGCGTACATAGATAAGCTAGTAAACTCTCGCGAAACTCTTTGGAGGACAGCCCGTGCTGCTTCCCAAAAAAATAGGCCGCGTCGACGCCCTCGTCGCCTGCGCGGTTTCGGAGATGGTGACGCGTCACTCGCGTCGCGTCGATGGCGTACGCCCGACCCCCACGCCATCGCCGCGACGCGTCACTCGTCGATGGCGTATGAGCGCGGACGGCGCGTCGACGGCGCCCGCCCCCCACGCCGTCGCCGCATGGCGAGTCACGTATGAGTGATTTCGACACCGCTCGGCGCCCTCGAACATCCGCACCACGCCCCTCGGTTTGTCACTGCCGTCCACCGTGATCGGTAATTCTGGGAGAGGCTTCCGCCGACCTTCACACGACAATCCTGGTAGAGAACAGACATGATCTACTAAAGCTTTGCGGAACCAGCCATTGGGCACCCGCATCGGTTCGGATAAGGTATGGTTATCCAGCAACCAGTCGAGCTCCGAGATCTGTTTCAAAGCTTTATCTCTTTCTGAACGTCTACGAGCGACGTGCTCCGTCTCCACCACAAGCTCCACATTCCGCGTCCTATTCTTCTCCCAGCGCTCGTGCTCCGCGTCCCATTTCGTGCGATTCTTGAGAATTTCCTTCTCCGCTTGCAACAAGAAGTACTCGACGGCCTTCGTGGGGTCCTCGTCCTCCCAGACCTCGAGCTTGCCGGGGTAGCTTCGATCTTGATCCGGGGCTTGAATCGACTCTTCATAGTAGAGAGCTCGTGTCCTCCAACAGACCGGTAACTTCTCCAGTAAGTCTTTGTCGGCCTCCAACGTGCGTTCACAGACCTTCGCGGCGAGCATCTTCCGGAACCAACTCGGTAACTCGTTTTTCGCACAATACGCGGCGACGGCGTCGACGGCCGCGTCCTTCTCATAAAATTCTAAATCACCCAGTTGTCTCCCATCATCAGTGGCGATGGGGAACGCTACCAATAACTCGCCTTTCGGTTGGTCGCGGCTGAGGATGTCGACCACGGAAGCCCTGGTGAGTGCTATGATGGCTGCCCATAGGGCGCACAGCAGGGACCGCCGCATGTCGGGCAGCCCCCGGGCCCTTCCGAAGTTGTCCCTGGCGAGCGCTGCGGTCGCGTCGCGCCCCGGGAGGCAGGCTTCGGCTTGCTTTTGGGCGCTCGACGCTTTAGCTAGCGGCATGTAAGACACTAGCAAGCCGGCGCCGCAACCAATTGCGAAACAAGTGCCGCAAGGGCGCAAGTACTGCCTCCGCGCGCCGGTTTTCGGTTTGCGGCATCACCCCGTGCGCGTGGCAACGCGTGGGCACGAGCGCGCTGCGCCAGCACGTAGTTGGTCGGGAGAGCCCAATCTCTGTGCTGCTCGCGTCGGCATACTGGTGGCTTGCGTGCACGCAGTGCTCCCTCGCGCGCGTAGACAGGCCCGACAGACGCTGCCGACGCGAGTCCCGCCGAAGAAACAATGGCTACGGTACGCGTCGACGTCACGTTCACCGAGCAGCGCCTCCGCGTGCAGCTCAACCTGCAGCAGGTCCAGGGGTCGGTGCAGGTCGACCGCGTCGAGCCGCAGAGCGCGGCGCACGGCCGCGTCACGGCAGGCGCGACGCTGGTCGCGGTCAACGGCACGCCGATACGACCGTTAATGGGCAGGCAGGCCTGGGTCGCCTTCTGCGAGCGGGTCAGGGAGACGCCGCGGCCGATGACGTTGACCTTCGAGCAGCCGGCGCCGGCCGGCACGGTCGCGGTGCCGCCGGCCGCCGCGCCCGCCGCCGCCGCGTCGACCACCGAGGAGGAGGAGGAAGAGCCGGCCCTCGTGTGCGTGCCGCGGAAGAAGCCGGCACCACCACCCGCGCCTGCGCCTGCGCCGGCGCCGGCACCATCGCCCAAGGCGAAGGCGCCCGCGCCGGCGCCCGCCGCGCCCGTGGCGCCGCCCGCGCCGGCACCTGCGCCGCCCGCGCCGGCACCTGCGCCCGCGCCGCCGCCGCCCGCACCGCACCCTTTCGCCGCCGCGCCGGCGACGGCCGCGCCGCCCGGGATCCAGCGCTTTAAATTACCCGCCGATGCCGTCCTGGTGTACAACCTCGAGGTCTGGAACGAAAAGGGGTCGGCCTGGGCGCAGCCGTGGGCCCGCGCGCCTGCCTCAGGCGAGTCCGTTGTGCTCGGCTGCGCGTGGGAGCCGCACGTCGATGCGGCGCTGCCCTGGCAGGTGTACTGGAAGACGGGCGGCCACCGCCAGACGCAGCGCATGGCGACGGCCGACGTCCGCGTCTGGTCCGCGCCCGCGCCCGCGCCGGCGCCGGCGCCGTCGGCGCCCGAAGCGCCCGCGGCGCCGCCGTCGAAGGCGAAGCGACGGCGCACCATCGCCGCCGAGTCCGACGACGACGACGCCGCGCCGCCGGCGGCCGCCCCGGAGTACAAGGGCGTGACGGAGACTAGGCCGGGATCGTTCCAAGCGAAAATATACGACAAGGGGCCGCACCACCTCGGCATGTTCCCGACCGCGCTCGCGGCGGCGCGCGCCTACGACCGCGAGGCCCGGCTGCGGGACAAGGAGCCCAACCGGCGGGACGTCTGCGACTACTGCGAGCGGGCGACCGTCGACGCGGACGGCGACGCGCTCGCCGACGTGCTCGTGTGCGAAGAGTGCGAGGCCGAGGCGCATTTGGGATGTGCGAATTTAGGAGAGGTGCCGGCGGACGACTGGCGCTGCGCGCAGTGCGTTGAGAAGGCGCGCTCGTCGCCGCGGGCCGCGCCGCCGGCCGCCGAGCGGGCGCCGTCGCCGCGGCCCGCGCCCGCGCCGGCGCCCGCCTCCGACAGCAGCAGCGACGACGACGACATCAACGCGCTGCGCGCCAAGGCCGCGAAGCCGCCGGCAAAAAAGAAGCGGAGCGACCCCCTCGCCGATCTACTAGCCGACGAGAAGCCGAAGAAGAAGAAGAAATCTAGGCAGAGGAGCGACGAGTCGACGCCGTCGTTCGACGACGTGGGTGGGATGGCGCTCGGGCGGTCGACCAACGGCTACGCTTCCTTAGGAGCCGTGCGCAGCGCCTTCGCGGCGGGGCGCTACGGCGCGCAGAACACGGAGTTCTTACAACGCTTCGACGCGTGGTTACAACGCGAGGCGCTGCCGGAGCGGGTCGCGGAGTTTTCGGCACAAGCGCACGCGGCGGCGGAGGCCTGGCGCCAGGGCCGCGACTACCTCCTGGCGCGCGACCTTTGTTCTGATGCGGCGGCGGCGGATCTGCGGCGCGTGGCGGCGCTGGGCGACGGCGCGGCGGGGGCGGAGTTCCTCCTCGCGTTCGCGCACTACAACGCGCTCGACGCTTCGTGAGTAGGTAGTTAATAATTGTGGTGTTAACGGTGTCTGCAGCGGCGAGGCGATGGCGCGGAAGGTCAGTGAATGTGATAATTTAAAGGCTGTTGCTTCTACCACGCCCCGGCATCGGCGAGAGCCAAAGGGGTTGGTCCCATCTCGCGCACGCCCCGACGCCGGTTGTCGGCGAGCCCATTGCCATTGTCAAACCAAGCAGTAGCATCGGCTGGGTGGGGCGCTCTCAACCAAGCAGCGTCGTGAGTCTGCTCGATCATATCGATAAAAAACTCACTCACTTCGATATGCGACCTCATCGTGACGAAAGCGCTGCCGTGAGCGAAGTTCACGTGAACATGTTTCAGGCGCAGTACGCCAGAATCGTCGTGAAAAAGCTGGAGTGTGGGGTCGGCCATGGTGTGCTCGATCGCATAGGCTCCCACAGAGCCCAGGCGCCCGGCATCATATAAGTTTTCCAGCCGGCCGTAACCATAATCTTCAGGGAATTCCGTCAATAAATTATGTCTAAAGAAGGCCGTGTCAGAGGAATACGCCTGCAAGTTGCCATCGTCCTCGGGCAGAGCATAGCGGGCGTACCCATCCATTACTTCGACCGACCAGGTCAGCATGTCCGAAAAGAGCGTCACGCACCTCAGGGTCCGCATGTCGATGACGTGGAGAGTCTGGGCGACGTGAACGCCCACGGCCTCCTCGCACTCCTCGGAACCCATCCTGTGCCATTCGGTGCCCTCAGGAAGCTTGACGTCGTCGAAACGTGTCTCGCTCGCGTCCGGCTCCCAGCGAACTCCCGCCGCGAGATCTGAATTCGGATCCCACTCCGCTTCGCCGGCAAAAGGCCCGACGCAGACGATGAAAACGAGTCTGTCGGGGTCGGCATTCTCGCAGTCCCTTCTGTATAGGATCTTTTTCGATGCTTCGTTGCCGACGCAGCGCTCCGGGCGCCGGAGGATATTCGTCCGCGCGTCCTTTCTCGTGTCGAACGCGCGGTAGAGTTGCCGCGCAGTAGCGCGCGGCCGAACCGAGCACAGCGCCGCGCCCTCGCGTGGCCAGCGCGCAACAAGACGTCCGCACCAAGCAAGGTCGTCTTTTTTCAGCAGGTCGCGCTGCGCGCGCGATGAAACCGCAAGTGGTCCGACGCAGTCCGGCGCGCAGAAGTCTACGACGTGCAAATTGATATCATCTGGTAGCGCGCCGAGCATTGTTGTGCACAACTGCTGCTAATCAGGAGTCTAATTGCCCTCAGATGACCTCTCAAAGGCCAAAGTGCTTTGGACTCGGTGGGCATAGCGGCTGTAAGACACTAGAAAACCGGGGAGGACACGTCCACAAACCCATCGCTGCAGGAAGTTCGAAACGCCCTAGGGAGGACTCTTACGGACGCGTAGGCTCCAGGTGCCAACCCGCGCAAAGGCAGCGCTGCAAAGGAGAGGCCTGGACCTTAGCCGAGCCATGGGGCGCACCTAGGCGCCCGCACCGGTCGCAAGCGCTCCCCAACAACCCCAGCGCAGCGCCCGTCGGGGCTGCCCAGCGCTGCCGCCCACAGACGCGATGCACCAGCGCATGGCCAGCAACGCGTCCAAGGGCCGCCGCCTGAGCGTGGCGGCCATCACGGGCGGCCGGACCGCCGACGGCCAAGAAACCTTAGAGAGTCGCATCCGACGGGAGCGCGTCGAGAAGCGCCAGCAGGCGCTGCCCAAACGGGTCGCGAAGCGAAGGCAGACGCAATTAACCTTAGTGAAGCCGAAGCGGGACGGGAGGGTCGCTACTGGTAATGCCGAAGCCGTCGTGAAAGATGAGATCGTGGTGCGTATTGATGCTATACGTGTCCGTTCTCACGCGGCCAAGAGGTTATTCCTGCGCGAGGACGACCAGGCCTATTCGCAGTGCATCGCGCCGCGCTTTTATACCATTCCTGTTTGTGATTCACCTCGGAAGAAACTGGATTTGCACGGTCAACCTTTGAAGCGGTTGCAAGATGAATACCGAGGGCTGCGGAAAATTGACCGAGGGGTCAGAAGGAGAAGAAATGAGCTCTTCGACCAATTAGATCAATGTGCGGATTTGCTGAGGGTGCTGAAGAAGGAGTTGTTGCTGTTACTAGATAAAAGGGCGTCGCTCGCGCAGAAACGTCTGGAGCTCGTCGACGAGCTCGGAGGTTGGAAAGGTAGAGATGCCCAAGGCAATGCCGCGCTGCCTTCCTCCCTTGTGGAAAGGAAGGTCTCTGGACGGGTGGCGATGCGCGAGCTGCTCCAGCAGTTGAGTGATCCAGTGAGTTACGCCGGGGTGCTTGCTACTTCCGGCGAACAAGCGCCAGCTCTACTCGAGTCGAGGAATCAGCTGCGGCAACACATCCGGGACGCGCGATCTTGGCGCGAGCGTCTTAATGACGACGAGTTCGTCGGCGACTATTCGACGGAAGATTCTTCTGAAAGCAGCGATAGCTCTGATAGTGAAGGTGGTCAGAACGTTGCTGGAGAAGGTAGACCATCAGACGACGACAGACAGGCCGCTCGTGATTTGTTAGTCTTCTGGGACGCCCTCAACCGATTGGAAGCGGCGCACGCCGGCGAGGCGGTCGAGGCCCCCGTCGGTGTAAGACCGACGCTCGTGGACGTTACGGTGGTCCCGGAGAGCCCAGTGGGTCGTCGACCGGCCGTGCGCTTCGCGGCGGAGTCGATCCACAGCCAGCCGGCGAGACGGTACACGATCACCACAGATCAAGTGAGACCAACCTCAAAAACTGGCAGTAGGGCTGAAAGGCGGCGTCGAAGGGACGAGCCCGAGATGTTTTCAAGTGAGGTCGTTCAAGAGAAGAAGTCCTCGTGGTTCGGGAGTAGAGCGCCGGCCCCGGCGCCCTCTGTCGTACCTCTACCCCCCAAGCCCGGCCGACCGTCGGCGCGATCTTCCGTCCGCATCAGCACAATAGCCTACAAGGACCAGGGCGTGCCGGCGAAAGTCGCCTTAGAAGTAGCCGAGTCCCTACCCGATCTATATAGAGGCAAGGACGAGCTCGTAGCGCTATGCCAGTCGCTCTCGAAGAAGTGGGGCAAGAGTCGCTCGACGGTGCCTCTGTCGGCCTTCGCTCCAGCCAAGGCGACGTTGTGGTCCTCGTTGCAGCGCTTCGTGCCGTGGCTCGAACGCTGTCCTTTCGCTGATGATTTTTTGTGGGAATTGAGACACGAACGCACGTTAAAATTCGAATCCAGAAGATCGAAGGCCTTACTCACGGCGAGGAAGAAGGAGCGCGGCGCGGAGCTCGAAGAGGAGGAAGTTCAGGAAGAAAATAAAGTTCTCAAGAGACGGGAGCGACGCGCGAGGACGATCCTGGCCCGAGAGAGAAGAGGAGCCACGCTCGTGAAGGATGCGACGGACGGGATGCTGCGGGAGCACTTACATGATGAAGAGTTCATGAATAGCGCAGCGGTGCACGGGAACGACACGCGGGTCAGGCTCGAGGTCCTCGAGCCGGCGTTGCGGGCCCAATTGAAGGAAGCCGCGGTTCTAAGGACGGCGTTGCGGGCCGAGGTGGCGTGTTTGACGCAGTTCGTGTTGAGTAGAGCGGCCGTGCACGCTCAAAAAATGTGGCGAGGTAAATTAGCAAGAGGTGATCGCAGCAAGGACGGTGCCAAGGACAAGTTGCGGAACTTCACGCTCCATCAGGCCTACATGGGTGCGTACAGTGCTTGTGTGCAACTGCAGGGCTGGGGCCGGATCCGAGTAGCGAAGAAAGTAGCACGAAACGTCTTGTGGTGGCGGCGCTACGATTGTGCGGTCCGGATTCAATCCCAAGCTCGTCGACTGTTTGCTGTACAAATAGCGTTAAATATAATCGCGGATCTCGAGAGACGAGCGTTGGCGCGAGCGGTGTTACTAGCGCAAACTAGAATACGGGGCTGGCGCACGCGAGCGAGGCACGGGGCGCGCACGAGGTACCTCAAGAAGATGGCTGAGGATGGAAAACGAGCCTGGGCCGCCACTTGTATCAATGCTCATAGTAGAGCACATTTAGCCAAGAGACTTAAGTCGAGAAGGAACGTCGAGAGCGAGGTGAATCAACGATTACTCAGACTAGCCCACCGCTACCTCAAGGACGGCAATCTGTGGGCCTTTGTGGAAGCGGTAGATGCCGACTACCGGCGCTACGAGCGCGACGCGGACGAAGCCAGAAGACGAGAAGACGTCGACGCGGCGACCTTCGTCGAGAAAGTCCTGCAACAGCGGGACCAGGACCACGTCAAGGCCTGGCGCAGTTTCATGGAGGCTACTAAGAGCAAGTATGTTGATGAATCACATAGGGATGATGGTGGTACTTCACTCATACCAGGACCTAGGTTACGGTTGCTGTTGGATGGCCTGGGCTCGGAAGTCACGCCGGAGCAGGAGGCGGCCGCTCGCGCCGCCGTGTCGCCCGTCGAGGCCGGCCAGAGGCACCGGAAGGAGATTGCCGACACGTACGGCCTGCCGGGCGCGCTGGCGTCACCAGTGACGGGTACGCCGGCGAAGGCGTCGCCGGCACCGCAGGCGTCGCCTACTAAGCGGTCGCCTGGGCCGCCCCAGCGCTCTCCATCGAGGTCACCGACACGAGGGTCACCAATCCGCTCCCCCGGCGGCTCGCGGCGCTTCCCGACGGGCAACCCGTACGAGGGCCGCTTCGCGGAGCCGACGGGCGCTTCACCGATCAAAACTATGACAGGAAGCAAACCACACGCCTCCTGGGCGCCGGCCTATCGGTCGAGGAGCATCATGGGGTTGGTGAATGCTGCTGCTCGCGCAGCGGCTGGTGAGGACGGAGACCGCCGCAAGAGATTACACAGGGACCACTCGACGCCGGCGGGCTTGGAGGCCTTGCTCGATGTGCCTCGTGGTTTGGACGACGCGCTGGAACCGTTACTACGAGCGGCAGCTTTACGGGCCCACGTGCCCGAGGAGTTTCCCGAGGGCACTACTCCACAAGAGGCCTTTGAAGTGTACAGGTCCTTGCCTCCCTCCCTCATCAAGTCGAAGCACGAGATGGACGCCCACAAACGCGTGCCGCGGTGGATCGCTGCGCTGAGAGCTTCTGGTTTCGACACGGTACGATCTCTATGCCCACCTAGACGGTGCCGCGAAACGATCCTGAACCTGGAGCCCTGGGTGAAGCGCAACGAAGAACCGGGTAGAAGTCCAGACAGAGACGTCGTATCGAAGCAGGAGCTCGCCACGGTGCTACCTGCCAAACACCTGGCGGACGCCTGTTGTCAATTACTTATAGACTTGCATCAGGTCGCTACGACATCACTAGCTAGTCAAGGCATCGCCCAGAACGCCACGGCGGAGAAGTGGCAAGCGATCGAGAAGGGTAACTTTGAACCCACTGAGGATAGTGACTTCGAGGAGGCCCCGTCTGAACAGCTGGATGCCGATGATAGGGCAGAATTAGAAGCGGCCATGGAGGGGCGAGAAGCGACGGCTCTTGACAGAGCATTGCGCAAAGAGAAGGAATTAGTCGAGGTGAAGGTGCGGCCGCCGCTACACCCTGATGATGTGGCACCGAATCCCTCACCTCGAGGACGGGAAGTCCAGAAGCAGATGCATCGCGCTACTGGTGCGATTGACTTGGAGACTAGTTTGGAAGATGGAGCCATGAATGATCTGAGGAGGGCCGGGGGTGTTGAGGCTCCCGCGAAGCTACTGTTGCGACGAGCTGCTTTTCTCTCGGGCGGTTCACCATTAGATGTGTTTGCGGATCAACTGTTCGGTGCCGAAACACCCGACGAGGAACGTCAATTAGTGTCAGAAAGGCATAGGAAAGCAGCGGAGCTGACGGGCGTCCTGGGGACTGAACTGGAGCGAGCGGGCATTAACGTCGCGCGGGACTTGGCTTCCGCCGACTTAGCGGCCTTCGGGGCGTCGCCTGATTTGGTGCGACGGGTCGAGGTGCTGTTACGGTTCCTGGCTCCTGGTTCGGCCGTGGGCCGCCCGAAAGGGTTACCGCCGGCCTCGGCCAATTCCGAGTATCGGAACGGCCCGCCACCGTCCCGGGGCACGGGCCCGCACAAGGTTCCAGATGTGCGCGTGCGACCGGTGGCCTTGCCCTACGACCCGCGGTTCCAGCGCGGACCTTTTGATGCCGCCGGTGCTGGCAGGTTGTTAAAGGGCTGGTCGGAAGGCAGAAAGACGCCCATTCCCCATCATCGAGAGCCGGCGGCCGAAGCATTTCGAGTGAAGGCGCAGGGCGGCGACGCTCAAGATTACGAGGTGGCACCGAGTGCCGAGTGGATCTTTTCTCAGACGACGCCGGCGCCCGCTCCAGTTGCTGAGAAGCGACGGCCTCGCATCTCCGATGCCAGGCACGAGCTCGTGCCGTTACATTTACAACCCCAGGAGTTTGTGGGCGGCCATAATCGAAGCGGAAAATTGCACAAGCGTGTTCTAGATCGAGCCACGAACTACTTCGCGGGCTATCAGCAGTATACGCAAACGAGGCAATTGTTTCGGGACGAGCCCCGCGCCGTGTACGAGGCGAGAACAGGAGACATCCAGGAGCCGCCCGGCACCCTAGAAACGTTATCTGTTGAGTTGTTGCGGAACTCCGCGTTCAGGAACGAGGCGCCCGCTCCCATGCCGTCCGTGTCGACCGTGAAGACGGCGTCTTCGGTAATCAGGACGCCTTATGGGGTCGTCAAGGCGGCCGAAAAACGGAAACCTCGGAGAAGGCCAGCGCCGCGGCGGCGGAGGCCTAGGCCTATTGATCCTGAGAAACAGTTGAGAACCTTGATCGACAAAGTGGATGCAGCGACTTTGGATCGTATTTTGGCCGAGAAGCGTCCTCCGGCGCCGGCTCCCGCGGAAGAGGCAGAGGTGGAAGAAACGCCCGAGTTGCTCGCGCGGCGCGAGGCGCTCTGGAATCAGATTCGGAGCGATTCAGAGGCGCGGGCGCGGGGGGAACCCGTAAGATGAAGTCTGTGTTTTATGAACTCTTGTGTTGGCGCGTTATTACCCGTAGGCGAAGGACGGGTCTGGCTGAGCGATAAAAACCCGCACTCACTTTTTCCTGAGATTAATCGGTCCAGTCGATCTTTACGCTGCTCAGCGAACCCTTTGACGTATCGCGCGCACCAACGAAAAGCATGTCGTCCTACCAAACTTTCGAGCAAGCTGAGACCAAGACCTTTCGTCCCAAAAAACACTCGGTGATGATTGCGGACGGCCAGGTGGGCCACGGGCGGCGCCTGAATTCCTGCTTCTGCCGCAAGGCCTTCAAGGAGATCGGGCGCGACTGGGGGCGGCACACGAATGCTACGGACGACGACGACGATGCGGCCGTTGAGGCGCCGGCCGTTGAGGCGCCTACGAGTACTTCTAGTACGAAGAAGAAGGCGCTCCCGGCCTTCGCCCTAGACTTCGGGAACGGGGCCTAGAGCGACCGGATAGGTCGGGTGTATTAAGACTACTAGCCGGCCTCGCGGTCGAGGAATGCGTTCGTCACCGCGACGAAGCCGGGCCATGTCTGGAAGTCTTCGGGGTTCGGGAACGCGCCCCATCTTGCGCGTAGCGCGGCGTTCTCCGGCTCGTTGTACCAGGCGGCGATCTGGTTGTACGTCTCCTCGGCTTTCGGCGCGGCAGGCTCGGCAGGCGTCGGCGGAGGCGGCTGCTCGGCCGAAGGTGCCTCCTCGGCTTCCGCGACGGTGAGGGCGGTGGGCTCTTCTTCCTGCTCCCCGAACAGGAACGAGGACAGCTTCCTCGTGTAGCCCGGGCGCTCGGCGGTCTCCGCGGCCTTGGCTTTGGCGGCGGCGCGCGTCTCCAGAGACTCCTCATCAGGTGGCGGTAGTTCGGTCGGCTCTGGATTGGCGCTACTCGGCTCGTCGGCCTTATCCCGACGGCAGCAGAAGTAACACGCGCCGACGGCAAACAGTAGCCCTAAAAGGGCACCGTCGCCTTTGAACAGAATGGGACCGCCGCGGGAGCTCGAATTTTTGCGGGGCGTGACTGTCGGCGGGGGCGTCGGCGCGGTCGGCGCGGACGTCGTCGGTGCGGGCGTCGTCGGTGCGGGCGTCGGTACGGGCGTCGGCGCTGACGTCGGCGCGCAGCCGCCTGCCACTTGCTTGACGCCGCACGACGTCGACGCGCACGGGGTGTGGTGGAATGCGCTTGTAAGGTCCACGTCGTCGTCCACGCACCAGCCGAGGTCCTGGGCGAAGGACGAGGCAAAAGCGAACATCGCAGGCATCGTCGTGACGCCGGAGGTGTCCCATGCGCCGATGTCCTGGTTAAAGGCCGAGGCGTAGTAGAACATCACATCCATATCCGTGACACTGTGGACCGCCCAACCACCGAGGTCCTGGTTGAAGGCCGAGGCTTTGTAGAACATCCCGCGCATGTTCGTGACGCCGGAGGTGTCCCACGCGCCAATGTCCTCGTTAAAGGACGCCGCGGCCGAGTTGCAGTAACCAGAGTAGTCGGCTGAGGTCCCGCAAAACAAATACATCATGCCCGTCACCCCGCCAGTCTCCCAAGTAGAAATATGGCCGTACGCCGCCTCGGCAGCAGCGCTGTCTGAGACCCACGCAGCGACTGCCGTTCTGATGCTACTGTCGTCCATGACGTAGCTGCCAGCCGCGGCTTCTAACAAGCTCACCACGCACAGAAGCGCTGCGGCCCCCATCATCGTTGCGTGCTGCTCGCGCTGGGCAGCGAGTCGTGCTGCCCTGGCGCCGCCTCTCCTAGTGTCTTACAGGACGCTAGCCGTAGTCGGACCCCTCCGGCAGTGGGCTTGGATGCCACGAGCTCCGAGGACCCATGGCGGCACGCCCCCACCCCGCACGAAAAGCATACTAGCCTTTAAACATGGCAGGCACCGGCTGGCCTGAAATTGGCGCCCCGGCGCGCGACGGCGCTACGAACCACGCCGCCCGAGGCAGCCCATAAAGCACGAGCGACGCGCCCGCGCCCCATCGGCAGCCGTAAGAACGATGCCGCGGCTGCTCACCCTCGGCGCCCTGGCCGCCGCGGCGGCCGCCGACGACGCGCCCGTCTTCGCGAGCCCCGTCGCCGGTCTCTGCCAAACGAACGAGTACTACTCGTCGCTAACCTTGAGCTGCCAGCTCTGCGCGCCGACGACGCCGGACCTCGCCGTCGGCATCGACTTCGATGGGCTCGGCAACGCGCGCGCGTGCCAGTGCGCGGCCGGCACGATATCAAGCTACGCGCCGTGTGCGGGTCGCGGCGGCTACGACGAGGTGACTGGTGATTGTGCTGGTCTCGTGTGCACGGCGTGCCCCGCGGCATCGACCAGAGACCGCTCCGCGTGCGCGGCCTGCAACGCGACGCAGGGGTACTCGACAGACACAAATGAGTGCACCTGCCAAGCGAACGAGATCCTCGTCGAGATGGAAGGTACAAATGGTACGTTTGCCAAAACGTGCGTCGCGTGCGCCCCCGGCACGTTCGCAGTCTGGATCGATGAGACGAAGGGCGGCGCCTTCTTTGAGGGAGACCCGTATGCGTGTCGACGGTGTCCCGACGCGAAAATGAACGCGGACTGCACGGCGTGTGCCGAGGGCTACACGCTCGTGGGCGACGCGGCGATGGGGCCCCAGTCCTGCGTGAAGACTGCGCATGTGACCGAGGCCGAGGAGGCCTTCGGCACTATAACTGAAGCGACGTCCGTCAAGGTGCTCAACTTGCAGACCGGCGACCCGCACCCTAGGGAGAAATCAAAGGACTCCTCGGATGGTATTGTGGACCTGAGCGACGTCGGCGTCATGCGGCACTTGTACTTGAATGCATCGGTGAGGTGTTTATATCATGACGGCACGAGTGATGCAGACAAGGCCTGTCAAAGTCTAGCCAATCTGTGTGTCGTGGCCTCCTACAGATTGGAACATCCAGCATGCAAGGCCTTCTGGGACGACGAGACGGGCCTTAGAGAATTACGAGACCCGCTCCATGAGCTGGGCTCGCGGGTCCACGTGCCCTGGCTCTTCTACGAGGGGTCCGGCGAGGACGTGCGCGGAGATCGGGGTTTGAAAGAAGGTTTTGCTTTTTCCGCTTCTACCCGAAATAGAATGCACAGATTGGAGCTGCGAGCGGCGACGTATACCTTGAACGGCACCTTTCTTGGTACTAGACCATTCTCCTCCGACCTATTTTACTGCGAGACGAGAGCACCTCGCACGGTATTTGGTGGTGGTCCGAATTCGGACACGCAGTGGACGCGGTTCGGGCGAAGCACGTGGACGCACTTCCACTGTGATTTGAGGACTTTATTAGGGAGAGAACAATTATTTTACGATCTTTATCTGGTCGATCCCGACGCGGGCTGTGGGAATGAGGATTGTTTGTACCCCATTCCCATCTTGCACAAGGACCTCATTAATGGAAACCACTACCCAAACAAGAACGGCAAGACGGCGCAAGGTAGAGATGACATCTTCGTGAGGCGATTCAGCTTCTTCAACACGTTTTTAGGAGAAGGGACAGAGCCCACAAATCATATCCAGTACCTGGACGACATCATTTTACATGTCGAGTCGTCGGACAAAAAACTCGCACACATAAACACGCCCATTCTCGAGTTGAGGTACAGAACACGTAGAGTAGACGCCATAACACCACACCATAGCAAACTACGGGAGGCCCATATTGATGTAAAAATAGAGTACAGCGCCCCGAACACCGAATTGTTCGACAACGAGATGGCCCTGTCGATCACGTTCTTCGTCATCAGCGTCCTGTTAATGGTCTACGCTTATAGAGTGTGGAGCGGCAACGCGTACTACGAGATCCAGGGCGTGCCGCAGGATGAGAATGTCTGTCTATATTACCTGAAGGTCTGGTTACTCTACGCACGCTTATGCGTCCATTTATTTTTCCCCCTCGTGTTCGCGGTCACGTCGTATATCCTGATCTTTTTTAAACTGCAAGAAGACATATTCATGCTCTTACCGAGGGAAAACAGGGAGGACGGCATGGGCTTCAACTACTATCCCGTGAGAACGGTCATCATCACGATGTGGGCTTTTCAGACCGGTGTCGTTGCGAAGTTAGTACTGGATCAATGTAGCGTAGACATCTTCTTCGTGGACTGGGAGCGCGCCCGAGCCTCTAGTACGAGGCATCGCGCACCCGTGTCGGTGTGGCGGACACTTTTTGTCGCGAACGAATGGAACGAATTGCAAACGGCCCGAAAAACGAATATCAATTTTGTACTTTTATGCATGGCGTTCGTGTTAGTAGGCTACAAGCTGGAGAACGTGGCCTGTAGCTGGCCGGGGTTCTACCTCGCCGACGGCCACCACAACATCGCTCTCAGATTCGCGAATACGACTTGGTGGTTTTTTATGTTAGCTGGCGGGCAGTATGCGTGGAACTACTTCTTCTGGGAGCGTTATATCAGTGAGCCGAAGGCCCAACAATTTTTAGACCTAACAACGGTGGCCAAGGTATCAGTATTCGTACTAGATGCAGAATATCATGGCTGGTACCTCCATGGCGACGCGCCCTTTTCGCACTCAGATGATACGATGAACCAGCTGACGCAGCACTTAATTAATGAGTCCATGTCCGAGTCGATCGGGCGGGGTCTCGAGATCGACCATCCGGACTTACAAACATTTCAAATGTGGCTCACACCGGCGTTCCGGAACGCGTGGCACTCGGTCAATACGGGCAAGCCCCTACCTGTCAAAAAAGATGAGCCTGTGTCCGAGGAACCCATTGACGGGGCGCCCCAATCGAAGAAAGGTATCGAGGCGCCTCGCTTCTTGCAAGCTTTATTTGGTCAGAAAGGGAGTAGCTGGTTAAATCCGGAAGAACAGCCGCAGCAGGTGCGCGTGCAGCGGGCGAAGCGAACGGCTACGACCGAGCAAGTAGGAGCATTCTTGAGGACGTTCCTCGGCCACGGCTACGCCGAGACCTTTGACCTAGACTGGGATTTGCGGATCCCGTCGATCTGGGAGCGGCTCGTATTTCATCCTCCTCCGCTCAATGAGCGCACACAGGGAACGAAGGGCAAGGTCATCTTCCAACCAGATAAACCGTGGTTTGGGGGGGATGATGGGTGGACGTGCGTCACGTTCCTGGGCCACGACTACGAGCTGCTGATGCACGAGATCCTGACGTTCGCGGTCGCGGACATCTGGTTCCGCAATACCTGGTTGTCGATACTCTGCACGTTCCTCATGCACCATTTGGTGAGGATTGTGAGGGAGATCCTGGGCGAGTCGAACCTGTCGGAGCGGACGCTGGTGGACCAGCGGTTCCTGATCTAAGGATGAAGTGCCTTCTCTGTTGCTAGGACTAGTGGGGGGGAGACGCGTTGTCGCCGCCGCGCGCCGCATGGCGTGTAAACCAAGGGCAGTTTCGCCCCCTCTGATTCGTGCGAGGATTCATCCTCCTTCGTTTGAGTCGTTGGACCCGTGTCGCCGGGGCGCCACGCTTCGCGTGTGCTGCCCAAGACTCAGCGGCTCTCGCCGTCGAGAATCGCCGGCGCAACCGGGTGCAAGAGCGCTGTTATCGTTATCGAACAGCTCTCTGACATCGCTACTGCACGCTGCCTTGACGGCTTGCAACAACTCGCCGCGCACGGCTCAAATTCGACACGGTTCAACACCCTGTTGCAGTTGTGAGGTGGCAGAAAGCGACGCCGAAGCGTAAAATTAGACGCCAGCAGCGCGGCTTTACGTCGTAGCCATGCTCCGAGCATCAAGGCTCCTGCGCGTGGAACTGAGACTAGGCGCGGCAAGACGCCGCCTCAGCCTCGCCTACAGCCCGCCGCTGACGGGCGCCGACTACCTGCACACGCCCAAGTTCTGGACCGGTTTGGAGCCTCAAAATACACCAGGCTTCGACGCCGAAAGGAACTGCCTCGCGTCGCTCAAAGCCCCGGACCTACGAGAACGAGGCCCCAAACTCCGCGACACCCTCGAGGACTACTTCGAGAACGGCTGGGCGTTGACGGAGGTCCTCTTCTCCTCGCTGCGAGGGCCAGAAGCGTATTACAGACCACCAGCACATGGCCTAAGGCACCCGCTCGTCTTTTACTACGGACACCCCGCCGCACTGGCGGTCAATAAGTTAAGGGTGGCCGGCGCTCTCACAAAAGGTCTGTGTGATGACTTCGACGTCTTGTTCGAGACGGGCGTCGACGAGATGTCCTGGGACGATCTCGACACGCCGTCGACGAGATGGCCCGAATTGCAAGAAGTGAGAGAATACCGTTCCAAAGCTCGCGACTTGGTCTTGGACGTGATCCGGAACCACCCCGCGCTCGATGAACCCATCTCTAGTAAGGAAGCGACGGACTCGAAGTTTGTGGTGTGGAGCCTGGGCATGATTTGTGAACACGAGCGCATCCATTTGGAGACGTCGACGACGCTGATGCGGGAGCTGCCTATTGACGACGTGTCGAGGCCGTCGTATTGGCCGCCGGACCACCCTTCCGTTACTGCAGAGACGTCTGTGGCTCCTGTGGAGCTCGTCTCAGTGAATGGTGGCTCGATCGAGCTGGGGAAACCGAGGACGCACTCTACCTACTCCTGGGACAACGAGTACGGGTCTCGGGTGATCGAGGCGCGACCGTTCAAGGCGTCGCGGACGCAGGTGACGAACGGGCAGTACCTCGACTTTGTGAAGGCCGGCGGCTACGCTTCGCCGGAACACTGGAGCGAGGACGGCTGGGCCTGGCGGTCGTTCCGCAACACGAAGTGGCCCCACTTCTGGGAAAGGACCGGTCCCCAAGGCGTGCACGAGTACGCGCTGCGGCTGCCGTTCGACGAGGTGCCGTTACCTCTGGACCTCCCGGCCGAGGTGAACAAGCACGAAGCCCACGCCTATGCGAAGTGGCTGTCTTCGGAAAAGGGCCAAAGCTTACGCCTCCCGACGGAGTGCGAGTACCACCTGATGTTGGAAGCCAATAACGGCTGCACGCTAGCCAAAGCGCGAGAAAACGAAGCTGTGGACGACGTCGCGACGATGGGCGCCAAAGAACTCGCTCCGACTCCTTTGAACGCCAATTTAGCCTGGGGCTCTCCATCAAGTGTATATGACGGCCAAGCGCCCTTCGGTGGGTTAAGAGGCAACAGCTGGGAGTACTGCGAGGACTGGTTCGCGGCTTTACCGGGCTACGAGACGCACCCCTTGTACGAGGACTTCTCCACGCCCTGCTTCGACGGGCAGCACGCCTTGATACTGGGTGGGAGCTTCGCCTCGACGGGCAACGAGGCGTCCGTGTTCTCTCGCTTCCATTTTAGGCCCCACTTCCACAACCTGCTGTCGTTTCGCGTTGTTAGTGGAGAGGAGCACCCCGAATTAACCTCGCACGACGCCGCGAAGCCGTGGGCCGCGGGGTGGGTCCCGCCTACCTACAAAAAGCAGTCCGAGGAAGGGTCGCACAAGTACGAGAGTGCTGCCCAATTGGCCGCTTATCTCGACTTGCATTATGGTGGGAGGGGTGCCTTAGACGGGCCTGCTTCGTCTCTTCACAGTTTATCATTGGAGGACGCCTTGGACTTTCCCCAGCGGTGCGCCGCGAAGCTAGGTAGTGGTCGAAGAGCTTTAGATGTGGGCTGCGCCGTCGGCGGGTCCTGCAAAGCCCTCGCGTCTTCATTTGATGAAGTCGTGGGTATCGATTACGCCCAGGGGTTCGTCGACGCGGCCAATGCCCTCAAAACGAACGACCTCAACTACGCTAGATCAGGTGAGGCGTCGCTCCCGGGTGCGCAGTGCCTCGCTCATGCATTCACACCAGCCGAAGCGGCGAAGCTCACGTTTCTCAAGGGCGACGCGTGTGCCTTACCTGCATCTCTGGGCACCTTCGACGCCGTCCTCGCCGCCAATTTATTATGTCGGTTACAGGAGCCGCTGGCGTTCATTGACCGATTGCCTTCTTTGGTAAACGCGGGCGGACGCGTCTTCTTCGCGTCACCGTTTTCCTGGATGAGCGAGTACACTCCACCAGACAAGTGGCTGTCGCCTCAGCAGCTCGAGGAGCGGATGCGCGAAAACGGCTTCGTCCTGGAAGCGGCGGCGCCGGAGGCGGTCGTCATCCGGGACCACGCGCGCAAGTTCCAGTTCGTCGTCTCGCACGGCATGCTCTTCCGCAAGAGCTAGTGTCCCGTCCTTTCCCCCATCATGTTGACGGACACGTTGCGCTGCGCAAGCGCGCTCTAAAGTTACTATTATGTTACACACCCACATGATGATCATACGCCGTCGCTGCGAATTCCGTCCGCATAATGATGGTGCGCCGCGGCGAGGGCGTACTGAGCACGCCGCCGCCGCGACTTCAGTACTCGACGTCCGTCCGCACGCGGAGCTCCGACAAAGGTATCCGCCGCACCTCGTTGTTCTCGAAGCTCGAGCCCGTGAGCGCCGAGAGTACACCCCAGTGGCACGTCACCCCGATCACGGCCTCGTCCCGCGCCTCCAGCCAGGCCGTGAGCGCCGCCATGCGCGCGCGGAAGGCGTCGAGCGGCTCGCCCGCCGAGCAGTACGTGCCCGGCGGGCGCCAGTCGTCGGCGGGCGGCGGCGCGTAGGCGTCACTATTTGCGAGCGCGCCGTACCACCAGTTGTCCTCCGGAAATTCGTCGTCGCGGAACGCGAAGCGCTTGCCGACGCCGTCCCGTAGCACTGATACGGGCGTCCCGACATCCGAACTCATGTAGCAGCGTTCTGCTGCGAGCGGCAGCGCCAACGCGGGCACGCCGCGACTCAGGGCGTCGTCGAACGCCGCGTCCGCCGTCGCGAGCGCTCGCGTCAGCGGCGACGACACGACGAGCTCGACGTCCGCCGCGTCTCGCGCGAGCGGTTCGCGCAGCGCGCGCGCGCCCGCGAGGCCCGAGGGTTCCAATGGCGCGTCTCGAATATCCGGGTCGACGAAGTTGGGACTGCCCCAGGGCTGTCTTCCGAGCGCGACGTTCATTTTGGACAGGCCGTGGCGCACAAAGACGATGTGTCGCGCAGCCATTGCTGCTTGAAAATGGAGCGTAATTCGCCACATCCAGGCCATGAATGGTGCACCTATGGCAAGAGTGGCAACCAAAGAGAGCAGATGGAAGCTAGCGCACCGACATACTAGCCTTGCAACCCAAAGGCGCCCCCACAGCCTTGTGGCCCAGAGAGGAGGTAAAGAAGCGTCGAATAAGGCCTTCTAAGGGTCCACGAAGGTCACGATGACACGCTGCGAAGCCGTTTTGCGCGTGCCCTCAGAGCTCTTGATAAACGTACGCGCGACGAAATACGGAAGCAGTGGCGCTGCGGCGCACGCAAAATTACTTCTCTACCCCAACGGCAGCCAGCGCCGAGCTGTTCACGCCGCTAGGGGCGTTTTAGAGGCAGTCTACTTGTAAGCTCTTCGTATCCGCGCGCAATACGCGCCCGCAAGATGATCTCCGCACTCGCCGTACGCTGCCGCGCAAGCCGGCTCTTCTCAAGTGTCCCGCGCGACATCTCCGTCTCGCTGTACGGCGGCCGCCTCCCGCTCAACGCCGTCGGCAGCGTCGCTTTGGTGAGAGACCGCGTCGTCGTCACGCCCTACGACGCGAACACCAGCAGAGATATAAGAGCATCGCTGGCCGAAGCCCTGCCCGAGAACCGCCGCGTCTATTACGACAGCAAGTCCGGCCAGGTCGTCGTGGCCCCGGCGGACTCCCCGCGCCGCGCCAAGCAAGCTCGCGAGCCGCGGAATCCGCGTGCCGTGGAGCTCGACGAGGACCTCGCAGAGCTAGCCGAGGACGTCGAGTTGTCGACGTCCTCGCCCACACGCCGCTCGAAGACGCGCCGCCCCCGCACGAAAGTAAGCAAGCGCTCGCGCCGCGGCGACGAGCTTGACTACCGCTACGAGAGAAGGGCGGCCAGCGGCGGCGCCAAGACTCGGCGGCAGCTCGACCGCGAGTTGGCGCGGCGGTACGAGTACGTCGACAGCGTCATCGTGGAGGACGACGCCGAGGAGGCGCTCTGAAGGCTCCTCCTACTAAGATCAAGACTGTATTTAAGCACAGGAGTAGTAGTATCTACACAGCAAAAGACAAGCAGCGGCTACTGGACGGCGAACCAGTCCAGCGCCAGGGGCACGACCGTGAACGTGCCAGCTAATGAGACCGTCCGCGCGGGCAGGCCCCGGAAGAACTCCCTGAGTCCGCCAGCTGCATAGATCTGGGCGATCGCCTGGCGGGGAGTCACGCCAGTGGCCTGTTGATACGCGGCCACGACGGAGGGCGCATGGCTCGCGGGACCGGCCACAGAGGCGGCGGCCACGCCGCAGGACAGCTCGCGCAGGAACCGTTGCGTCGTGGGGTAGCGCTCCTCCGCGATGGTCCGCAGGCGCGGGCGCACCGCGAAGAGAGCTGCGGCGAAAGGAACTTCGCGGCACGCCGTCGCAAGCATGCCGGGTGGCCACGCAAGACCAGCGACGCCGCCGCGCCGGTAGATGGCCACGGCGGTCTCTCGCACCGATAGATTTCGGGCGTGCGACGCCGTGATGCACCGCTCGACTTGCGACGTGACACAGACGCCCGCGATCGCGCCGGACGCGGCAGAGGCCGCGAGGTCCCCACACCGCGGCTTTAGGACAGTGGACACGCCGTCCTCGATGATGGTCGTCGGCGCGATCGACACCCAGAGCGCGCCGCCGCCGGCGTACAACCTGTGGAGCGGCGGCAGCGCCGAGAGACCGGCCCCGACGCGCTTCGCGACGATCCAGAGCGGGTAGTTGACCAAAATGTCCGCGGCCATGGCGGCGCCGACGCTCGCCGCGCGCAGGACCCGGCGCTCCATGGCCTCAGTCGCCCTTCTCCTTGGTCGCGTAGCGCTCCTCGTAGGTCTTCTGGATGGCCTCGTCGGATAATGAGCGGGAGCGGCGCCGGGGGTCGACGTGCTGCGACATCTCCTGTATCGAACCCTTGGAGACCGTGTGTTTCAGTGTCGGTGCGGGCGCGGACCGCTGGTCGTTGCTGGGCGCGTCCTCGGCGATGGCGGGCAGCGTCGACATCATCTTATTGTAAGCGGTGTGGGGCGGAGAACAAGAGAGCACCGGCCCTTGTCACACCCTGAATCTGGTCACATGCGGACAGGTGCGACGAAGACGGGTCCCAATCATCCCCGTCCTCACTTACATGCATGGAACTGCGTCTCCCCGTTGCCTGGTGCTGCCGAAGCAAACCCGACCCCAGTCGAGCTCAACACACAAAAACGCGACTGGCAAATCGCGTTGATCTCTCACATAAATCAACCAATCCGAGCGTCGATTGGAGCTGCAGTGCTCGGAGGTTAGCAGATTACATTGCTGCAACCTCATTTGCTGTGCTTGCACTGGTGTCGAGCGGCAGCTGTGAGAACAAGGCACTATTCGCAGGATAGGCGTAGCGCAAGCCCACAGATCTCGCCGCAGCGCGGGCAAGCTAGCAGATCACACCGCAGCGCGGGCAAGCTCGCAAATCACACCGCAGCGCGGACAAGCCCACAGATCACACCGCAGCGCAGCGTCAGCGCAGGACCATGACGGGCCGCATCTCCCCGCCGAGAAAAGGCGAGCGGTCGTCGTCGATGGACGACAGCGGTTTAGATCATCGCTTCGACAGCGGGAAGGGGTACAAGACGAAGCAGAGCGAGTTGGACGACGTGGAGCGCTACGTCGCGGGCTGCATGTTATTGAGGCACGTTGCTAGAGGCGAGCGCGAGCAAGCTAGAAAACTGTGTACCGATGATGCACGCTTGGTGAACTATCGCGACTACGATCGAAGAACGGTGTTGCATCTGGCGGCGAGCGAAGGGCGCCTCGGCATCCTCGAAGACCTGCTCAACCGTGGTGCTAGACCAAATAGGTCGGATCGGTGGGGCGGCTCACCTTTAGATGATGCCCTGCGGCACCGGCACCACGCCGTCGCTTCCGAATTGCGGAAGCGCGGTGCGCGGCTGGGTGCTGGAGTAGACTACGGCGCGCAGATCATCGCGGCGGCCGCGGCGGGGGACGTCCGCGCCGTTGGAAGACCGTGTGGAAATCAACCAATCGAGCAGACGTCGCGTCGATGGCGTGGAGTTTGACGTGATTTCTACACAGGTCGAGGATTTACTTGATGATGGGGCCATCCATGCGAACGCGCAGGATTATGACGGAAGACGGCCGCTCCACCTGGCCGCCGGCGAGGAGCACCTGGAAGTCGTCACCCTACTCCTGAGCAGGGGCGCGGACCCGGGAGTCAGAGATAGGTGGGGCCACGCGCCCCTCGACGGGTGTAGTCATGATGGAGCGTGTGAAAAAGCACTCATAACAGCGGGCGCGCCGCCGCGGCGCATGGACGGCTCGCAGGCGTCGGGCCGCGGCGACCAGACGCCGCGAGACGGAGGTTGTGAGTTCATCACCGACCCGCAGGATGTGGAATTGCTTGAGAGGTTAGGTGGAGGGTCCTTCGGCGTCGTGTATCGGGCGACGTGGCGGGGCACTCCTGTAGCCGCGAAATGTTTGAGGGCGACGGCGGGCAACTCCGAGGACGAGGCGCTAGCCCTCAAGGATTTCCACAACGAGGCCACCGTGCTGTTTCGGTTAAGGCACCCGAACATCGCCACTCTGTTAGCCTACTCCGACGCCCCGGGAAAGGAGATATTAGTGTCCGAGCTCATGCGGGGCTCGGTCCTAGATCGTCTTAGGGTATTAGGAGACGGCCGCTACTTACAAAAGCCGAAAGCGCTGCGATGGGCGACGGAACTATGTCGCGGCATGGCCTACCTCCACTCGCGGCGGCCGCCGGTGCTCCACCGCGATCTAAAACCCGGCAATCTACTGCTGGACTCCAACGACTCCATCAAGATCACGGACTTTGGCCTGGCGACGATACGAGTCGCTTCTACGGAATCGAAGAGCCCCGGCCCCGACTCGCCGGAAGATCTAACGGGAACGACGGGTTCGTTCCGCTTCATGGCGCCGGAAGTCGCCGCGTCGAAGCCGTACGGCCGGCCCGTCGACGTCTACTCCTTCGCGATGATCCTCTACAATTTATATGCGTCCGAGCCGCCGTGGCGCGGTGAAAGTGGGGAAAGTGCGGCTCGGCACGGCATTCGGGGCGAGCGGCCGAATTTACCTCGTAGCTGGGATCAAAAAGTAGTGGATCTGATCCGCAATTGCTGGGCGCACGAGCCGGCGGCGCGGCCGTCGTTCTTGGCGATTCTAGACCTGCTCGACGAGCTCGCGTCGGCCGGCCTCGTCGAGGCGGACACAGCTTTTTCGACGAGGGCGAAGAAGGCGTGCTGCGTCGTCTCCTGAGGACTCATCTCTGTCCCGTACCGCTCTCGAGCCGACCGGACATCCTACCCCTATCTTTCTCTCACGCTGACTCTCATGTCTAATACGAATGTAAACTACTAGACTCGGATACGCTCAGCCGAGCGCGTCGACGTCGTAAACGCGGCGGTATGGATACCTGGGAGACCTATTGTTGGAGTGCTAGTATGTCACAGCTCTATGCCAGGCAAGTTTTACAAGCCTGACTGGCCTGATTACAGCGCGCAGTGGTGCAGGGAGATAGAGGCTGATAGATCCAAGTTACGAGTAATAAAAAGAAGCGCAAGCGGCGCAAATTGTCGCTGCGCGTTCAGCTGACAGCGCGATTGCACAGAGAGCACAGCGTCATAGCACTGCTGTGCATCAACTTGGTGACACACGCAGAGATGTGCAAACACCCGGAGGAGCCGGCTGGTGACGCGCACAAAGCCGCCGATGCAGCGGAAGCAGCGGAAGCAGCGCCCTACGACGCCGCGAGCCTCTGGTCGCGGTTGACGTACCGCTACGCGCTGCCGCTGTTTAGGATAGGCGTGCAGCGACCGCTGCAGATCGACGACCTACCAACAATCGCAACCAGAGACGAGCTGCCCGACGTCACGCGGCGAATCGTGGACGCGTGGGAGGCCGAGCGCACAAAACCAAAGCCGTCGCTGCCCTGGGCCCTCGCCAGATGCATGCGTAAAGATCTGATCCTGAGCGGCATGTTGTTCCTGCTCGACTTTGGCGCTTTGGTGGCGCAGGCGGCGTTATTGCGCCCTTTCGTCAACTGGCTCGCCAGATCCACGGGCAACGCGGGCGGCGGCTTCTGGCGGGCAGCACTAGTAGTGATAGCGGGCCTGACCAACTTATTTGCCCACCACGCGGCGTTCTTCATGGTCATGCGCATCGGCTGGAACTTGAGGTTGGGCATGACGGTGGCCCTCCAGAAGAAGTTATTAAGAACAAGGGCCGCGGAAGTCTCGCGCGTCAGCACGGGCTTCATCGTCTCCTTAGTGACGAACGACTGCCAGCGCTTCGATAACCTGTTGCCCTTTTTACACGCTCCTTGGGTTTCTGGGATATTAATCGTCGTGGCCTACTTCCTCATCTCGAACATTGTCGGATACGCTGCAAGTGCCGCTGGCTTATCAGTACTACTTGTAAGTGTGGCCATCCAGGCTCGACTGGGTTTCGTGTTCAAGAAACTGCGAGCCAAGACGGCCAAGGCCACCGACGGCCGTGTTAGACTTATCTCGGAATTACTAAATGGCATTCTGTCCGTCAAAGCCTTCGCCTGGGAGGAGCCTTGTTTGGAAGCCGTCGCCGCCGCACGATCGAAAGAAGCGTCGACCGTGTTGAGGGCGCAGTGGTGCCGCTCCTTGACGGCCGCTCTCTACTTCTCGACGACGGCCATGTCTGTCTTCGCTACTTATGCCGTGTACTTCCGCACGCAGCGAGGTCACAAACTAAGTGTAGGAGACGTCACCTCATTGGTAGCTTTGTTAAATGCGTTACGGCAGATCGTGTCCTTCGGGTGTGCTTACTTTGCGATGGCCGGTCCGGAATGCTTGGTGGCTGTTCGGAGGATGCAGCGCTTTTTGGAACTCGACGAGTGCGCGCGCGTGCCGGTGCCGGTCGACGAGCATCTACTGCGGGCAGACGGTGCCACGGTCGCGTGGCCGCGCGCGTCGCATCCGGCGGTTCTCGACGCGTGCTGCGCCGTCAAGCCCGGCCAAGTTATCGTCGTGGCGGGCCCGGTCGGGTGCGGCAAGTCGTCGTTGTTGCAAGCGTCGCTGGGCGAGCTCGACGTCACTGCTGGCAAACTGGAGTCGAGCCGCGGCGTCGTCTACGCGCCGCAGTCATGAACTGTGTGGAAATCAAATTTCCGGCGCCCCACGCCATCGACGCGGCGTCGTTAACTCACTCACAGGTCGGCCTGGATCTTCTCCGGAACGCTATTGGAGAACGTGACGCTTGGAGCGCAGAAGATAGATAGGCAAGCGTTCGACCGCGCCGTCGAGGCTTGTGCTTTGAGGGTTGACATCGATAGTTTAGAACACGGCGAACAAACGCTGCTAGGCGAGCGCGGCGTCAATCTGTCAGGAGGCCAGAAGGCTCGGGTTGGCTTAGCTCGATGCGTCTACGCTTCAGAAGTATCGTTAGCAGCACCATTAGCTTTACTCGACGATCCCCTCGCGGCCGTCGACCCAAGTGTAGGGAAACACTTATTGGACGCGTGTGTTTTCGGTGCTCTGAAGAAGTGTGGCGTCGTCTTAGCTACGCATTCAAGACAAGTGTTACAGCGGGCCGATGCTGTGTTGGTCTTAGATGCTACTGGCACTGCGCTAGGCTTCTCGAAGTGGCACGATTTACCAGAGCAGGCCCTGGCGTTGGTGCGCGTCGACGACGAGGACGAAATAGATGAGGTCGTAGACGCGAAGGACGTCATCGTTACCACCACGAAGAGTAAGGAGGACGCACCGACACAGAAGGAGGAGACGCGGGAGGTCGGGGACGTTTCGATGAAAACGTGGGCGGGCTACGCTCGGAGAGCGGGACCGTACACCCTCATCATCCTTGTGCTATTGTTCGTCGTAGGCCAGGGCTTACTGGTCTACGGCGACTTCTTTTTGCTGAACTGGGCGTCGAAGAAGCCGCGCCAACAGAGAAAGACGAAGTACCTCAAAGCTTATGCGGTGATAGCGGCCTGCCTCTTGGTCGTAGCGGTCACACGAGCCTCGTCCTTTTTTTGTTGGACCATCAAGGCCGCAAATGTCCTGCACAACGACGCTGTAAGTAGGGTCCTACGAGCGCCATTGTGGTGGCACCACGCGACGCCGCGCGGCCAGGTGTTGAATCGACTGTCCCAGGACGTGGGCAACGTGGACGAGTTATTGGCGCAGGCTTTGTTTGACATGACCCAGTTAGGCATTATGATGTTATCTGTGGTAGTAACAGCTTGCGTCGCGTTGCCGTGGATGTGACTACCTGCGTGGAAATCAAATGTCAGGCGCCCCACCGCGACGCTGTCCCTGTGATCGCGTCGGTAACCTAACTCACTGGTTGATTTCCGCACAGGTGCCTCGTCCTCCCGCTTCTGTTGTATGTTTTCCTGAGACATAAACGATTTGTGGGAGCCTCAATGACGGAACTGAAAAGGCTGGAGGCCATCACGAAGTCGCCCGCAGTTGGGATCTTTTCCGATACCTTACATGGGTTGACAGCCACAAGAGCGTTCCGCGGCGAAGCGAAGGCGGAAGGGGCTTTACTAGGTGCATTAGATAAAAATGCGAGGTCCTGGTTCTGGTGGTTATTATCTCAAAGATATCTAGGGTTCTACCTCGACGCTATTTGTGTTACCTTTCTGGCATGCTTGTTAGTTGCGACCATACTGCTGAGGAATCATCATCAACCACAAATCCTCGCGTTAGCTCTATTGTATGCGGTGCAATTAGCGGGCACGTTCCAGTGGACGGTCCGGCAGCACGCTTTAGCTGAGTCCTTCATGGCGTCTGTTGCTGTGTGGAAATCAAATCTCAGGCGCCTCACGCGATCGACGCGACAATGTCCTTGTGACTGCGTCTGCTCAATGGTGAGCAGACTCTGCTACGCCATCGACGCGACGTTGTCCCCGTAACCTAACTCACTGGTTGATTTCCACACAGGTCCGTGGAAAGACTGGTCGAGTACGGAGACATGCAGGGCGAATCTCATGAGAGCGGCGCGTGGGCGCCGTCGTCCGGTACGATTGTGTTGGATGGCTTGGGCTGCCGCTACCGGGACGACCTGCCCCGGGTGTTATGTAACGTGTCGGCTTCCCTACAGTCGGGCTCGAACGTCGGCGTCGTCGGACGGACGGGCTCGGGCAAGTCGTCGTTGGTATTGGCTCTTGCTCGATTGAACTGTGTTGATGAAGGTCGAGTGTTGATCGACGGTGTGGATGTATCAAAGTTGCCGTTGGCGGCTCTGAGGCGCGCGTTGGTCCTCGTGCCGCAGGAGCCGCACTTGTTTCGGGGAACGCTACGCTTCAACCTCGACCCGTGGGCCGAACATTCGGACGAAGCGTTACGGGCGACGCTCAAAATGCTGGGTCTAGCTACGGAGCTCGACGCGTCAATCTCGGAGAACGGCGACAACCTCTCGGCGGGCCAGCGGCAGTTGTTATGCGTGTGTCGCGCCCTACTCGTGTCACGGCGCATCATTTGCGTGGACGAGGCGACGGCGTCGGTCGATCAAGAAACGGACGCGGTCATCCAGAACGTCTTAAGGACGGCGCCCCAGTTCAAAAGAGCTACCTTGATCGTCATCGCGCATCGCATCAAGACAATCGTCGACTCCGACCAGATTTTGGTGTTGGACCGCGGCCACCTCGTGGAAGACGGCGCGCCGGCCGAATTAATGGCGCAGAACGGGGCCTTCGCGGAGATGGTGCGCGCGTCGCGGTCGCGGTCGGCGACGAATCTTGTTGCCGCTGCAAATTCGTAGATTATATGCTAATTGTGTAAGTAGTGTGGTGTCGAAAACTGTTATTACTGCTGCGCGCCGTCCGCGCAAGGTCTCAGTCGACCTCCACGACCTCGAGGCCATCCAAGACCTCCGCCTCGACGTCGATCTCCTCCGTGCCCGTCGGGATCTGCCGGAGGTACATCCCTGGCGCCGGATCCGTCGACGAGGAGTACTCCGCCTGCTCCCGCTCCAAATCCTGCTCAGCCTTTCTGACTAATCCTAATTTCGCTTCGGCCTGGGCGTGGATCTTGTCCTCGGCGTCGCGCAGGCAGTCGGCAAATGTCGGCCACTTCTTCCTCGGAGCCCGCTCCGGCGGCGGCCGCGTCGAGGCCTCGAGCTTGGCGTAGAGCTGGTCAACTGTAGAACCAAATAATTTCGACGAGCGGACCGTGCCGTCGCGGACGCGCGCACAAGCTCCCAATGCGCCGAGGGCGACCAGCTTCCGCGCCACAGGTTTACTGTATCTAGCTAACGACTGCAGCGCGCTCACGACAGAATAGTTCTCGAACGTCGGGTCGTCGTTCGCCGCGCCGGAAATCTTGCCAATGGCCCAGGTCACGACGGTGGCGTCCGGGTCAGCTCTCGTAATTTCGTCCCAGACCTCGTCCGAGGACAATAAGTAGCTCCCCGAGGACCGAATTACGGTCGCGTCGACGCATCTCCACAAAGAAGTGCAGGTGCCGTCGTCGAATTGATCGCGCCTCTTCACGTGCGTCAGGAGCTTCCGCAGACACGCTCTGACCGCGGCGCGCCAGCGAGCCGCCCGCGCGGGGTCATCGACGAGAGCGGTGGCTGCGTCGGGATCTCTAAGAACATCCCTGAGAGCGTCCGCAAGCTTACGTGCCGTCCTCGCTCTACTCGCGCGCGTCACGGCGCCTCTCAAAGCGGGTGCAAATCCGGCCGCGTCGAGCATGAGAAAGCGACTGCTGGAAGGATCGTCCGTCGTAGCTCTATACACGTCGTCGTCGCGCAGGAACTTGCGCAGCCACTCCCCCAACCAGTCCGGAGCAGTCCTCACAAACACGTCCGGTTCGCGCCGTAGGATCTCGAGAACTGAGCCAGCAACCGTCACGTCGCGTTCGCAGCGCGGCCGCGGGTTCGTCACTGGGCAGTCCCTCAGCAAGCAGTAGTCGGCGAAGGACATCGTAAATGAGGTGCTAAAAATATCGGCTCCATGGAGCGGCGCGATGAGCCGCACCCTCAGCAAAGCTTCGGGATCGGGATTCGCCAGAAATTCCGACGATCTCGCCGCAATGTCTTCCAGGACGGCCAAGGGCTCGTAGCCCCGAAGTGCCAATGTGAGCTGCGGCGGCGACGCGTAGGGGGCGATCTCGGCGCAGGCGGCCTTCACGCCCGCTCTGAGGACTTTGGCACCGCCGTCGCGCTGGAAGCACTTGATCGACGCCAGCCTTCTAAATTCCTCGGCACGCAGGAACGCGAAGGCTCTCGAGGCCACGACGTACGGCAGACGGCCAAGGATGCCTCCGCCCTCGACACGAGCTCCAGCATCAGGGATGCTGGCCTTCGCAGCTCTTCTTTTTTTGGCCGCGTGTTCAGAGGCGCGGTCGTCGGCCTTTTTCTGCTTCGTCGCCTCGTCCCTTGTCAAAGCTTCCATCGTCGCAGCCACCAGCCCGTACAACTCCTGGCGCTCCTCGGGCGACATGAGGCCGGCGCGCGCCTTCGCGAGGCGCTGCATGTCGCCTGCCGCTTCGACGGGCGACTGGAAGGGCCCGGTCGGCGTGGCGGCCGGTGTCGTCGGCGCGCGGCGGCGCGTCGCGCTGCGGTGGGTGCCCGGCGCTGGTTCCGGCGGCGGCGCCTCGGCTGGCGTAGGCTCTGGCGCCGGTTCTGGTCCGGACCGCCGTCTGCGCGCGCCGCGGCGGGCGGTGGTTCCCGGTTGTTCAGCCGGCGCTTCTTCAGCGGGCGTGATCTTCTTGTGTTTCCTTTTGGCCATCTCGACTCAATCTGGTTACGCGACGCTCGTACACGGCGTTATGAGTGCTTGACTCTTATGTGCTCTTCAGCCCTCTGCGCCGACGCGGGCGCTCCAGTGGCTGGAGTTGGCGCGGCGCACTCGTATGCTATTATTGACTGCGTGAATGGTTCCAGCGAGTCCTGCGCGCTGCAATTGGGCCCAGTGCACCGCCGGTGTTTGCTGGCTAGTGTCTTATTACATGCCGCTAGTCCTGGAGTATAATTCAGTCGGCGCAGCGGGTAAAACCCATCTACACTAAGACCGGTATATAAGAGCTCACTTTCAAGGACTCTCAGTAAGTACTGGACCGGTAACGGTGAAGTTCGTACCGGAAACGACGACATAAAGCCCGGGTAAAGCGGTTTTTCTCGCTACCATCAATGGTCCATCATAGTACCATGTTCATCATCATCATCAGTCTCCTCGCCGCGGGCGCGCGTGCCGCGGAATGCGACACCCTCGCGAAGTACTGGGTCTCGGCGCCGTACGAAGCCGAGCGCATCGGCAAGGACGGCGAAACCACGACGCTCGCTAACCTCTCGGCCACGCTCACCATTACGTCGCAAAGCGGCTGCGCCTTCGAAGGTATCAATAGCTGGACGAACGGCCAAATTGGGGGCAAGGAGACCGTCGCCGGCATTATCGATTCGGAAACTGAGATCACGATGCTGGAGCTGGGCGAGCCCCCCGCGGGCGGCTCGACGGCCCGCATCGACGCCACGCTCGAGACCAACGGCCTCATGCGCTGGCGCTACACGGGCCAAGGCGCCGCGGCGGACGACCGGTGGGTGACCGTGTTCGACGCCGACTTCGCGCCCGACGCCGCGCCTGCGGTCGCGGAGAAGGACTGCCTCGACATCAGCGGCACCTGGAAGAGCAACGCCACGTACTACTATCGGCTCTACGAGGACGGGACGCGCGAGAAGGTCGGGCCGCTCTACAACACGCTCACGCTGACGATGGCGAGCGATTGCCTCGTGAGTGGGACAAACACCTGGGACAACGGCGTCGCCAACGGGACGGAGGTCGTGGCGGGCGTCGTCCACGCCAACACGAGCAGGGACGGTCCGTACTACACGAGCGCCGCGACGCTCGTAGAGATGGGTGGTATGTACGTCGACGGGCGCATGGAGGTCAATTTCGATTGCGCGCTCGACTGCGACACGATGCAGCTGCACTTCATCGGCCAGGGCAAAGAAGGCTACGGGGTCCTCTTCGACTCGTACCTCGGCAAAGGCGAAGGGCCGACCGTGGCACCACCAGACTGCGAGTGGGTCAATAATCTCGTGGGTACGTACACCGCGTCGGGCTTCGACATCTTCCGCGTGCCAGGTCCACCTCTTACGGACGTGTCCATGACCATGGAGATCCTCGGCCGCGACGGCTGTACGTTCTGGGGCCACGCCGGCAATATCGGTGACGGGATACCCGGGACACCGCTCCTCGGCTTGATTCCCTGGTATGAATTGGACTTTGACTTGACTGCAGATGGAGGTATGAATCGGTCGACCGCGATCGTGTTGGCAACGGCGTCGATTCTGCAGATCGGCCACGTCTGCGTCAACACGTCGGCGATTGACGCAGACTGCGACGTGTGCGGGGAAGTCTGCCTCAACACGTCGGCGGTCGTCGACGCGCAATTTACTCTCTCGCGCTTTACGGACGAAGGGACGGTCAAGTGGCACTACGTAGGCACGGCGGACGACGGCCAAAACGCCGAGGTCTTCGACGCAGTCTTCGCGAAGAACAGCGACGCCACGGCGGCGCCGACTACTACGCCCGGGTCCGACGGCGCCGCGGGCCGCTCCGTCGGGTTCCTCGTCGCGCTCGCGGCGGCGGCGGCGGCGCTCTGAGCACTTCTCTGTTCTCTGAGCGCATCATCATCTCCCATCCCTATCCCCCATCGTCTCCATAAAAAAGCTTACGCATCATCGACTCTTCCCGTTCGCCTTCTTCTTGTACATCCGCGTGTCCGACGGGTCGAAGCCGTCTTCCGCCGCGCCGAGCAGCGCCCAGGGCGGGCAGGGCGCCTTGTAGTCCTCCACCGTGAACGGCTCGCCGGACGCCGCGAGCGCGTGGAAGCGGTCGTAGTCGATCCACGTGTCCCATGTCCCGTCGGGAGCCTTGAGCTGGTCGCAGCGCGCGAGGAGCACACTCACAGAATGTTTGTGCGCGCAGGCGACCTCATACGTCGGACATGAGGGGTGATCCTTCGCGATGCGAGCGGCCAGTTCCTTACAGAACGCCTCGACCTGTGTGGAAATCAACCAGTGAGTTAGGTTATCGCGTCGATGGCGTGGAATCGCCGCGCCATCGAGCAGGCGCAGTCACAAGGAGCGTGGGCGCCCGAAATTTGATTTCCACACGGGCCTCGACCTCGTGGTGCCACGGGCAGTTCGCCATCGTGAGGTCGGAGGCGTCAGATTTCCCGCAGAACGTGACGCCCTTCACCTCTACCAGTGTCGGTTCGCCCAACGCGATCAATTCAGCGTAGCCCGCAATGTCGCCCTCGTTGTGGCCCTTCACCAATGTTAAGCGAGCTACCGTCCGCTGCTTCTTCTCCCTGAGTATCACCAAGGACTCCCTTAATCTTTCCCAGGCGTCCCGGAACAGCGGTCGATCGACCTCCTCCAGATCATCTTTATTGGGCGCATCGACACTCACATACAGCTGCGTCACCGGTCGTAGTGTTCGAATGGCCTCAGGAAATTGGGCGTTCGTGACCAGAAAACTCGAAATCTTCCGCGCGTGGAGCTCGCCGATGAGCTCGTTGATGCGAGGGTACATGATCGGCTCGCCGACGAGCGACAACGCACAATGCCGCACCGTGTGGGCCTCGCGCCATCTTTCTTCTAGCACGCCGGGCACGCCCCTGCACTCGTTGATCATCGCGACGTGCAAGCGCACGGCCTCGGCGACGATCATCGCCGGGTCATCACCTGTGTGGCACGACACCGTCGCTACACGCCACGTCGACGGCGTCGAGGCGATGCGGTCTCATGAAGACGCCATCGCCGCGACCACGTCACGTTCAAGTTCACTGAAAACACCGAGTCACGCACTCTTCCACTTCCACTCCGTCGCGACGGGATTCTTGTGGTGCCGCCAACAAAAAACGCACTTGTTCGCGCAGGCTAAGGACGGTGTGGCCTCCATGCATTGATACGAGGTAATCCCGTAGAAGGTATGTTTGTAGCAGCCGCCTCTTCCCCTTAATTGATGCTTCGTCCAGCGACACAATTTCACGGCCGAATGCCCCCCTATTAACTTATATCCTTCTTTCTTGAGAGCTTTGGCCTGGGACTGCGTGACCATGTCCTTCGGGCCCTTGGCCTTTTTTTCTTCCTCCTTCTCGCCTAACGCAGCGCCCATGTCTTCCACATCTGTCACAGACTTCTTTTTCTGAGGAGCTTCCTCATCACTACTATCAGACACTCTATGAGTCTTCTCGAGTTTGACCTTGCGCGGCTTCTGCTCGCCCCGCACCTGGGGCCGCGAGAACGCGGCCACTACTCTATTCTCCCATAACGCGTAGGTCTCCTCGGTCTCCTCCGTATCATCTAGGCGTTGGGAAGCGACGCGCGCCGCTCCTAATTTACGTAGAGTCTTCTCCGTGACACGAGCCGCGGTACAAAATCTAGCCGGGTCGTAGGCCGTCGAGCCACAACCTAGTACCGCAAAACGTCGGCCTCGCAAAGCTCCTTGGCCCACCCGATGATCCGCCGCAATATCATCTAATTCTTCCACCAACAACCGACGAGAGGGCTCCGGCGCGAGGCCGCCGTGGACTGTAGAAACTAACACGGCGCAGTCCCGGCTGTCGCCGTTCAAGAGCTCGTCCCAGGGATCGAGCTGGGGCTTCGCGGCGTCGACGACGATCGATGCTCTTCCGGCCTTGGCGAGGGCTTCTCTCAAGCGTCCTGCGAGCTTGCGCGACGTACCCGTCACGGACGCGAAGACGATGAGAACCGGCGCGGCGTCCTGCAGGAACTGGCTTGTTGGTTTGGCTACTTTCGGTGCGCGTTTTCTCCTTTTTTGTATGAGGAGCTGGACGACGTGGGCTGCTAGGAGCACTATGGTTGCTATCAGCGCGTAGTTGGCCGCCTCGGCGGCGTGCATGGTGCCGTCTTTGCTCCCAGCGCTTGTTTTTATGATGAATGAGGTTCCCGAACAGCTTGTATACGTCGCTAGGTGAGCAGGAGGCAATTTCGCTCGGTTGCCTGCAACTGCAGCTGTCTAACTCAGATGGAAGCGAGTCGCCCGAATTTGTCCCACGGCTGGTGCTATCGACGGATGCTGTCTGCCGCAGCCCTCAGACACTTCTGTAGTGCGCTACAAGCTCGTAACTAGCCGTTCGCCGCTGCAACCTGCTGAGGAGCTAGCGCTCATAAAGACACTAGCACAATTTTGCCCAACTTGCAAACCCCACGTAATTTGACAAGCGACACACGCCACGCTACACAATGGACTCGACACGACAGACGATCCCGTCGCCGCCCGCTCGCCCGTGAGGATGACTGCCAAAGAGCTCATGTACTAAGTGATTGACAAAACAACTGTTAAGATAAAAGCCATGTGCTTTCTCTCACGACGTCGCAGCGTCTCACCGGGCCCGCGGCGCCCTCTTCTTGGCCGGCGCATCTGCTGGAGGCGTGCGCCGCTTCGCCCGCCGCGGCGGCGCGGGCGCCGCCGCGGGCTCGCTCTGCGGCGGCGGCGGGAAGGTCGGCGGCGGCGGCGGGCGCCGGAGGCGGACGATGGTCTCGCCCTTGGCGTTGACGCGCGCGCCGGGGGGCAGCGGCGGGCGCGGCGCCTCTGTGGCCGCGGGCGCCGCCGCGGGCTCCTCCACGTCCATGGGCGCGGCGCGCGCGTGCTTTCTCTTGTGCTCCTCGAGCGTCTCCTCGAGGCGGCGGTAGTAGTCCGCCCAGTCCTCGGGGTCCAGCTCCGCGAGGTCCTCGAGCACGTCGCGCGCGCGGCGCTCCCCAAGAACGCGACCCGCCCGCACCCCGGCCTCAATCATGTCCGTCGTCACCCCGACCGCGCGCGCTTCCGCATCTATCACAATAGTAGGAGCACTTCCAGACGTACGAGTCGCGCGGAGCCGCGCGCGCCGCAGCTGCACCCCGAGGCCCCACGTATAATCCGAAACCATATAACGCAGATGGAGGCACGCCGCCGCGTAATCATCACTGGCGAAGGCGGTGTAGCAGTGCGGCTCGCGTCCGCCGGCTATAGCAGCGGTATGAGTACAATAAAGGAGGCACTTGCGCGTCGTCTTTCTCGCCTTGCCGAAGGAGTGGAAGCCGTAATACTTCCTGATCAAAGCAATCTGATCCGGCGTAAACGTCGTCCCAGACTCGGGCCGGACGTCGGCCGCCTCCAACAATCTAATATCGAGGCCCGCCTCGAAGGCGACCTCGTTGAAGCAGGCCAACGCGTCTCTAGAGCCGCTCTTCGACAGCTCCAGCGCGGCGCTCCAGTACTTGTCGACGTCCGTGACCAAATCCGGGTCCTTGCGGTGGAGCTCGACGTCGTTGCAAATGCAGAAGTGCCACTGGTCCATCCGCTGTCCAGGAGGCGCGACGACGAGGCCCCGAACTCCACCTCTATACAACTTAACCGTAGCTGCCCCATCCGCGGCCCTCAATTCGCGCATGACCTGCGTTCAACGAACCGTCGCGGCGCTCGCATAATCGGAGCGAGACTCTCTCCGAAGTCGCCGAAGCGGCGTCGCGTCGACGGCGTCGATGCTAATGTTCAAGCTCCACACTGAGTCGCACCAGCGAATGGCGGCCGCGTCCTTCCCGCTTGTTCGCGTCGTCCCACGACTTCTCCGACGGAGCCACGGGGGTTTTGCCGATGCGCGGCGTGCGGCCGAGCCTCCTGCACTTCTCCTGGTATTGATCGAGGGCGGCCTGCTCCCTTTCTGATAGGACTCGGACCAAATACCGGTCGAGGTTCTGGTCCATCCAGGGCTCACCCGCCCGCGCCTTGCGCGCCGCTTCCTTCAGCTCATCTGACAACCGGCAGAAGATGGGCGAGTCGTCTAGCTTGCCCTTGAGGTGGTCCAGTGCGCACGCGATGGCCATGACGCCGGCGGCTCTATTGGCCTCGGCCTGAGTGGTGCCGCCGAAGGTAATGCGTAAATCTCCTCCAAAGTTTGCGACTGTACAACGAGCCAAACAGCAGCCCGGGGCCAATCGATCCTGTTCATTGGCACGCGCCGGCCCCGCACAATTTTCGGAAGCAAACAATTTCATCCCCGGCTCGTCCAACGTGTCGGCCTCGAGCCACCGTCGGAGGCTGACTCCAGTTGTTGCTGTCGCTCCCTTCTTCCAGGGGCCGTCGTCTCGCGCGTCGGTCCCTATGGTCTTATCGAAAGATCGGTCTCTCACGTCTTCCTTGGCATTGAACTTCAGCCGATCGATAGGTAGCACGTGTCGGCCGTCGTCGCCGCGTGATGTAGCCGCGGCTTCGGCCAGCTCGACTTTGTGCCCGTCCACCGTCGCGTAATGAATTTGTCTAGCTCCGGTGGACTTGGACCACTTCGCCGTCGTCCAGCCCTTCGGCACCTTTACTTCTATTACATGATGACCCTCGTAGCCCTTGGGCACTTTTAGACCACTCGCTTTTGACCACGCTCGCATCGTCGTGCGGCCCACGATTTCACCATCTTTGCCGCGGAGGCGCATCGGCGTGTCCGATTTCTTTTTTGAGCGATCTACTTTAGGCACAGTTTGCAGCAGTTCGCCCTGGTCCGCCGCGAAGAAACTCCTTCGCTTTGTAATTGACTCGCCGGCGCCGCCCTCGTCCGGAGCGAGATGCACCTTGTCGTCCAACGTGGCGCTGTACCAGCCCTTGTCGGAAATGGTGACCGTCGCGATGCGGCCGCCCGCGGTCCGTATTTGCACGCCCACCGTCGGCGCGGCTGGGGTGGCTTCCATAGTGTCTGAGTGTCTGTGCAGCTCAGCAGCGTCGTTTATGGGCCGCGCGCTTGCACGGAGTGGTCCAGGGGTATCGAAGGTCTGCTGCTTTGCGCCGCTGTGCAAATGGCGCTGTGGTAGGGCACTCCCGGCCACAATACCACGCCGCCGCGGCACTGCTCAAAATCGGCCGCGATGCGAGCAACGCGTGGAGGCCGAAGGACCCCTATCTGGCATCTACGCGCTCCCTCCGGAGAAATGGGTGGCTTTAAACCCCCGGCCGGGCCCCAGGCAGTGACCCGCGACGACGCCGCCGGCCGCTAACAAGTACACAAAACAAATTTAGGACGCGGGAAGCCGCGTCAGGTGACGAGCGACTCCCCGAGGCGGAGCGTTCTTCGTGGCTCGCCGAGCCGGTCGCCCTCGCAGGCGTCGGCGATGGTGCTGGCGCGTCCGTCTGATCGCGCGTCGGTCGTGGATGCCCATGACCGTTTGCCTCAAAATGCTTATCGGTTTCACGTACGGCGCTGAGTTCGGCCATCGACCGTGTTGAGTGAAGGGAACACCAGCGCGTCGGCGGCCATCGCGGGCTCTAGATGTCCATGGTCGAGTCGTTGACCATCGTTGCTGCGGTCGTCATTGCCAGCACTTGCAAAAATATCGCGGCGACGGCGTGACGAACTCCTGGTGCCGTGGGCGGGTCGCTGTTGTGACCGATCAAGGAGAGAGGCGCTGCTCGAACTTTTTACAAAGAGGTAGGCCATGCCCCAGGCGTTCGTGGCGCCGCGGGCTGGTGCTCGTGCCGCGGCTATCATAGCGAGGCGGTGCGCGGCGTCGGTCACGAGAAGTTCTGCAGGAAGCGGACGATGGAGCTCCGGGGGCTGCCCCCGTAGCCGTCGTCGCGGCAACGCTTAGTATGCGGATTCGTGGCACCGGTCGTGAATCTAACCGTGCACGAACCTCGCGCCAGCACTGCGGCACGGCGCTTGTCTTGGGCGTGCCTGCCGCGATCGCGGCGGCCGAGGAAGCAGTAGACCGACGCCGCCGGCGCGATACCAGGCGCGAAACGCTAGCTGCGTGCATTCAATACCGTTCGACGAGAGATGCTTGATCTCGAAGCATCACGGACGCCAAAAAAGGGCTGCCCCTGGCTCTCGTATCGATCTCTCCCTACCTTGAAGGAGGCGTTTTTCCCGCTATGAATTGCGTAGCGCTCTTGCTCGGCATTAAAAACGAATGCGCGGGCCGCGTCGATCGCTGTCCGCAGTGTTTAGAGTGTGCCCAGCGCCTCCAGGCCCTGGCTCAGATCCTGGCTCGTTGAGGGACCCGCACGTAAGGTAGTTCGTCGAGCGCGCGAACAACGCACAATACGAGAAGTACCAGGAGCTCTCACAAAGGGCGGGTGTTCGTTTGCTTGGTGCTCGTTTGGCTTTGTCGTCCGCGTCCGTCCGCGCGTTTGCACGTCAAATTTCAGCAGCAAGGAGGCCGGGGGCGACCAAGCGCTCCTCGGCAGACTAGAAGCATCTGTTCGGCTTGAAATGGCGTCCGTTCCGCTTTGATGATCGTGTCGGGTTCTTGGCTCATTGCAGTGCGCTTTTGCAAGCTCTGCTCAGCCGCAGCGATCGATTGAGTAGGTGCTCGCGACGCAACTGGCAGCGCACCGATAGGACGCAAGCGCCTACACCACTAATCGCATTCATGCGATGTCTCCTGTTGCAAAAACCAGCACTGACGCTAGGCTCTCCTACTGCACCCCTGCCACAGCCGTGCGTACGACGACCCAGCGGCGATTTCGGCGGCAAGGCCGACGGCGCACGCGCGCCGCAAGCGTGATGTTCAGAAGCAATTAGGCAGCGACTGAACAAACGCGGACGGCGGCCAGACGCACGAAGGGCCCGCGGCCGCCGCACGGCGGCGTCGCCGTACGCGTGCGCGGCAACCCGGACCACGGCTCGGCGCACTGCCCGAGGTTCGTTCCTTGGCCGCAAATCGTGAATGCGACGGGAGGACTTCTGGAACGCGACTGCTCAGCACTAAGTCGGGCACACCGCGCGCGCCGTCCACCATCGTCGACTCTCTTCTTTTGCACTACGCATATGGCGACCTGTGATGGCGCGGAGACGCCAAGCTCGAGTTCTCCATCCCGAGCGCGACCAGCAATTCCCTTCCTCGAGAGCCCCTAGGTACTTCGGAGACGAGTAAAGTAAGTTAGCATCCTAGAGGCGGCCGTAGCGCAGCTGCATTGCGAGCGCATTCTCGGTGAGCTCGATGGCGCCCTGCCACCCGGCGCCCGTGTGCTCCTTCTTGAACTGCTCCTCGGTGTTGCGGTCGAACTGGTTGTTGAGGCACTTGATCATGAGCTGCGGGGGGCGGGGGACTGGTGCGTCGGTACGAATCCGCGGGGAAACGTCGCGTCGATGGCGTGGAGGGGAGAGCGCGGGTCCCGGAAAATTGAAGGCCCCTTGACGCCGGCCCGCGCGCAGAAATTATTGGGGTCGTCCATGAGGGGCGCCCAGACGTGGTCGAGCTGGAACCACTTCGCCTCGAGCAGCTCCTTGAGCGTGTCCGAGTCGAGGCCCCAGCCGTAGGCGTCCTCGAGCATCTCCTGGAAGAGGTCCTCCTTGATGAAGGTCTCCTTGACTTTTCTCAAGAACGTGCCGTATTGCGCGCGGTGGCCGACGGACTCGAACGCCTCGCGGATCTGCGCGGAGTTCAAGGTCAACTTCAATTTCAACTCGGACTTGGGGCGGGCGGTGCCGCCGCCGGCGAGCCGGGCGCCGGCGCCGGCACCAGTGCCAGGTTCATTTTCGGCGGCATGCGGGTGAGTGCCAGCGACGCACCTAACTGTAGTGTAGTTAGGTGCGTCGCGGCGAACAGTAACGCGTGTCTACGCATTCGTGACTCGACAGAGGAGTTAGGGACTCGCCGACAATTGATTTGCCAGGCGACGAGCGTTGCTCGTTTGACAGAGCGATGCGAGTCGGCGCGGTGGTGTACTCTCTGATCCTTTGTCTCGGCGGAGCCCTTGGCGGCGTGGAAAACGTGGCAAAGGCTAGCGGACACTAGCGTCGCATAAAGACACTAGCATGCCTTGCGTCCTAGTCCGGCCGGACGGGTGGGCCCGGGGGGAGCGGGAGGGGTACGGGGGACCCTGCGACGTAACTAGCCTCAGCCTCAGCCAAGCGGCCGGGCATCCCACGCGTCGACCGGCCGCGCTATTGCAGCGAGGAGTGCCAGCGCGCGCACTGGCTCGCGGGGCACTGCCACGAGTGCCCGTGCACCGGGTAAGAACAAAGTTTTGAAACACAACACTTACGCGCCGCGAAACCCGCTCACGTGCGCGCCGAGCGCCGGGTCCTCCGTCAACGCACGACTGGCGGCGTCCGCCCAGGCGCCTAAAGCCGCGGCGCCGGGGCACGCGTCCGCCGCCACGCCCTCCTCGAGGAGCGTGTCCCTCAATATGTCGCCCGCGCCGCGCCACGCGGCCAAATCGCGAGGCGTCTGGACGTTCCCCTTCTTCAGGGCATTGTAGCCGTTCACGCCGCAGATCTCGACGAGCTTCCGGACGACCGGATCATCGTCATCATCAGACGAGTCCTCCTCCACGGTCGCGCGCGCTTCGGCCGCCGCCAACGCCGCGCGCCGCCGGTCTTCCGGTGGCGGCGGCGGCGGTAACGGCGCTTGTACGGGCGCTTCTACAGGTGGCGGCGCCCTCGTACAGCCGCGCCGCCGCCGTTGCGCGAAGAGCGCCGCCCACCCGACCTCCGGAACTAATTCCTCAAGCGCCGCGGGAATGAACTTCCCGTTCGAGTGCCGTACCAGAGACCAGAAGACGCGCTGGGACGCGCGCGCACAGTTCTCCGGTCGCAGCATGTCCGCGTCGCCGTCACTGACCGCTTGCCGGACGGCAGCAACGGTCTCCTCTCGCGACAACGCGTCCACGACATCTTCATGATTACCACGACTACCATGGCCCTTGGCGAAGGTGACCTTGAGCTTCGACGCGTTGCCACTCAAAGTGGTCTCTGCGACCGATATCTCGAATTTACCGCTCTGGCACGCCGCGACGCGATCCTCGGCCTTCGTGTCCTCGTAGCGGCCTTCGACCGCACCCTTCAGGGCCTTGCGGAAGAACTTGCCTCTCGTGCCGCTTTCGCCGGCCGCGGCGCTCGCGAGGTCGATGCCGACGCCTCCTTCCGACGACGCCATGTTGAGCCTTCTTCGTCTTGGTTGTTTGGGGGCCGTCGCGAGGGGCTGCGGTCTGGATGGTGCGGGCGCGGGGTTAATGATCTCTGCGGGCGCAATGCCGGCGGCCCGCGCTTCGGCCGCCCTTAAAGCCGCTGCTCTTCTATCGTCGACGGGAGGGCCCTTGGCTTTTTTGCGCGTTGATGGTTTCTTGGCCGGTGCCGCGCGCTTCTTCTCGATGCCGCGCAGCGCGGCGTTGTTCGTCGTCACGTCCTTTAGTATTGAGGCTGCGTCGAGCGCTTTGGGCGGAAAGCCGCCGGCTAAGTCTAGGCCTCCTTTGCAGCGGAAGTCCGCCGCGGCGCGTTCGGCTAAACTGGAGACGGCGTCGTCCGGGTTCACATGTGAAAAGGTCTTCGTCGCGCCCTTGACGGTGATGCGCAGGGACCAGAGCTCGGCCATCGCTGCGGCGGCGTCTTGGGGGTCTGAGACTCCCCTGCGCAGCTCTGAACTTGGCCGCTCGACCTTGGCGTTGTGCGCGCTCGCTGCAGTGGCTTCTTGGCTGTATCTAGGACTGCCAACGGCAAACGTAACGTAATTTGCGTCCGCGCGTCGACCGCTATTCGACCCGCTTTGCCGAGTCTCAGGCGCCGCAAATCGGGTTTTGAATTTGAAACGTCCGTGCAGCGGTCCGAGGCGTCTCGGAGGGCTCCGCTCCGAGGCCTGCGACGGCTCGCTGGCCCGTCGAAAACACTGCGCTCTCCGCAAAACAGGGAGACAAGCAGCGGCTTTATCGACTTGTGCGAAGCCCTCGCGCGAGCCAACCAAGCCATCGCCTAGGCGTATCTCTTTGCCGCAGTAGCGAGCGCAAATTCGGCTCGTCTTCGGGTCCTCGGAAGCCCCGGCGCGCCCAAAAAAGAGGCTTGGCGCCTGGCAAGCGAACACATTAATCTAAGGCCGCGGCGGCGCAAGCGCGCCCCGAGACGGTCGCGCGCGCTTGCCACAGTCCGGGACCCAACACAGAAGGCCCCCTGTACTCTCAAACAGCTTGCGCCCGCACACCGCGCGGACCGCCTCGCCGAGCCCTATAAAAAACACAAAAAGCGGCGACCGAAACATGGCCGAGGCCTGGCGCTCGAAGCCCTTCCCCCAGACCGTCGCCTGCCAGATCTGCACCCTGGAATTGACCATACCAAGCCCGGAAGTGATCCCGTTCCTGAGTTGCGAGGCCTGCGGCGCGACGCCCTGCGCGCGGCTCTGTGGCAGGTGGTTCGCGAGCGAGCAGGGCGCGGCGAAGCACACGCTGAGCTGCGGGCGGATGGCCGCCAGGAAACCGAAACCCCCGGCGTCGCCCCCGAGGCAGGCTTCTACTTTACCGGTGCACGGCTTGTTGGAAGGTGCCGCTCCCCCAGCGCCCTCGCCCGTCGTCACGCCGCCCGTGCCGGGCGCGCGCGACGCCGCCGTCGCGCGCGCCGGCGCCGCCGCGCCGCGAGGAACCGTGGTCGTGAACGGGGAGCCCCGGGGTGCAGGGGCGCCGCCGCCGAAGCCCAAGGCGAAGAGCTCGGCGCCGAAGCCCAAGGCGCGGCCGAAGAAGCGCGTCAAACGAGAGGCGCCTCCACCAGCACCGGTGGAAGAGGCGGAGCCGCTGCCGCCAGCGCCCGCCGATAATGAAGTTGCGGAGGGCGCGGCGCTCGCACCCCGAGCCTTCCGCGAGAAGCTCAGCAAGGCCCTCGACAAGCTAGGCGGCCGCTACAACCTCGAGACGTCGCCCGGCGTGCGGGGCAACTTGCAGCCCGCGGTCCAAGTGTGTGCTTCCGGCCAAAGAGACGCGCACTATGGAGCGGTGTTGCCGGCGCTGGTGGTCTCAATCTGTGTGGAAATCATGACCTCCACGCCATCGACGCGGCGCCTGCTCGACGGCGTGGCGATGCCGGTTCCTCACCGCTCGACTCACTGGTTGATTTCCACACAGGTCTCAATACTACGCCACGCGCGCTTCCAGCCCGGCGAGACCTTCGCCGATGTGGGGAGCGGTATTGGCACCGCGGTGCTACAGACGGCTCTTACGACAGCGTGCGCGCGAGCGACGGGCGTCGAGGTCGTCCAGACGAGACACGAAGCGGCGCTCCGAGTTCATGCCGCACTGAGGGAGCTACTTTCCGATGACGAGCGTTCTATTCTAGAAGCCAAGTGCGCTCTTTGTCTCGGCGACGCGTTTTCAGATTCAACCTCTGCCTTCCTAGCTTCATGTGATGTCCTCTTCGTGAACAACGCGTCGGGCACGATGGCTCCCGAACGCGTCGCCGGCACGGCACTCGACGAGCAGCTCGCGAACGTCGCGAAACGGTGCCGCGTCGGCAGTCGCCTCATCGCGATGGACCGGATCCCTTTGTTAGATGAGTGCAACGCGTTCAAACTGGAACAGTTCTACTCGTCGGAACGCGCCGTGACCTGGACGGACGCACCCGTGCCGTTGTACGTCTACGCCAAAAAGGCGGACACGTGGCAGTGTCGAAGATGCACCTTCGCCAATCCATTAATGGACGACTACCACTTCATCACGGAGTGCCAGGCCTGCTCCGACGAGATGCGGAGTCGCTTCGGTTTGAACGACGGCGAGCGCATTTCCGGGAGGAGGTCGCGGTCGCCGCGGCCGACTTAGGCCTCGATTTTTGCTCTTCCCTCCCGTGCGTAAGTGGCGGGTTCCCTATCTTGTCGCGGCGACGGCGTTGCGCGTCGACGGCGTGCGCGTCGACGGCGTGCAGATGGCTCTCGCGTTTCGAGGGCCGACGACGGCGCGTTCTCAAGAAGCGAGAGCGCTGCGCCTGTTCGTACGGGTCCGTCGATCGCCCAGCAATTTTTCTCGACTGCTGGGTGACGGGGACGCCGTGGACCCGCTCAATCGGGCCTCACTAATCGCGTATTCCCTAAATCATTTAAACACTCTAGGGTGCATGCAGAGTGCGTGAAGCACTTGGGCTAAATTGCGCTAGACGCCCCGCTCGTGCCAGGCAGGGGTGATTTTTGCGCGCTGTAGGCCTGGTCTTGAGCCACAGTGAAAACCGGCGCGCCGGCGCGGTCTCGGGAAGCGCTGAGACTGCTCCTTTGCGGGACACGTTCGCAGTGCACAGAATACGGCGCGCGGCGAGGGACCGCCTGCGCGCCCGCTTTTCTGCAGCACCGAACACCGCAAAGAAGCGCCGCCGACCGGTGTCGAGCCGCACACCGCTACCAAAAAATACAGACGCTTTAGCCGAGCACGATGGCCAAAAGCGAACGCGACGACGAGGACATGGCCCCGGCGCCCGCGCCGCGAGGAAGCCCACCGTCAGCGACGGGCCGCCGCCGCGCCCCACCGAAGCGCAAGGCCGACGAGGACGACAAGGGCGACGCCCGAGCGCGACGCCGACGCGCAAGAGAGCCCTCGGCGCGCACGAAGGCCCAGGACCCGCTCGGTGCGGCGACGAGGTTCGTGGATCTCACACGGAGACTAGCTGCCGGTGGCGCCGATGCTTCGCCTGGTTTAGAGTTAGAAGCACTAGCAAAGCTACTCTACGCGCTGACGCAACGGACGGCGACGACCGAGGAACGATCTTTGAGTGCGAGGGCCCTATTAGCAGCTAGAGACGCGCTACTCGCCTTATCAAGCCAAAGGTCCGAGGACGACGACGCGGCCCCGGCCTCGAGAACGAGAGCCCAGAAGGCCATCGAGGAGGAGGACCAGCCCCAGCCCCTCGACAAGAACGCCCAGCTCTGCGCCGGCGCAGCTTTAGAATTATGTGTTGAGCTGTGCCAGCAAGAGACGACTGGCGTCGTTTGTAGGGACCAGGCTTCGCAAAGACGGGCTAACGTGGCGTTGGACGTCCTGGAGGAGCTCTGCGGCGGCTCCAGTTGTGCTTCGGTGGATTTAGCGGAGGACGCTTCCAGTAGTCGAATCCCGCCCTTCGAGGACGTCCTGGCCACGACTTTGCACGCCGCCGCCGCGCGCTGCGCCGACAAATTAAGGCGCGTAGCTCCATCTCAGTCCAAAGAAGAACGAAGACCGTCGCCCGTGATCATCCAACTAGCCGCAGCCAATCTCAGTCGCATAGAAGCTCCTCAGAAGTTACTAAGGTGCGCGGACACTGGTCTCAGAATAGCGGGCGGCCACAAACCAGACGACGAAATGAAAGACCAGGACGAGGACGGGGATAGGAATGCGGCGATGGCCTGGGCCTCTAGACTAGCTCGAGTCGCGAGACTCGTGGAGGACGAGCGCGCTGATGAGTTAGTGAGTCAGGCCCAACGCAATAATGTCGAGCAGGCTTGTTTTGATGTGGCCGCGCGCTTGGGTGCCGTGGCCGCTCTGTCACCGGTGGAAGCGTCACAAGTACAAAGTGGAGGCTGGCGCGAGCCACGGAGGCGGCACGCCGCAAAGTTCACGAATGAGGAGGAATGCAGCGAAGCTGTTAGGTGCTTCGCCGACGTCTCCATGATAGCGCAAACAGCAAAACCGGACAATCCGCAGCCGCATCTGGTCGACGCGATCGGCGCGGCGGCCGTGTTCCGGGCCTGCGGGCCTCTCAGTTCAGCTATTGTGGAAGGCACCACTACGGGAGAAGAGCGATTACCTTGTGCGGTAGCCGCCTTCGCTCTGACTGCTGTCGCCGAGGCTTCGCAACATAATTGTACAGGACCCTTAGCGCAAGATGCTCTGTCGACGATCGATGGTTGTTGTGCTTGCGCTCTGGCCGGTGCGGCCCGCTCCACAGATGACGATTTGGCGACCCTAGGCCTGAAAGCGTTAGCTTCACTGTTAGGACCTCCCTCAGAAAAACAGGAAACGAAAAAAAGAAGACGCGCGGTTGAGGAGGACGGCCCGTCGGCGTTCCGAGATGTTTTAACAACTGATCATGCGTTGGCTGTGCTCTACGCTACGGCTTGGGATTCATCAACAGACTTACCTAAGGATAGTACGATAGCGAGAAGACGCGCGCGGGGCGACCGGGCCTGGCTCGCGGCTCGAAGTGCCTCGCGAGCCGTCGCCGACTCACTAACAGGCGAATCTCTAGACCAGGCGCGGAACGCTTTTGTGGAACACATGTCCCAGGACGACGCCATTGATATGGGAATGCCTAGGAAAGCTTTCTCGGTAGTATATGATCTGGTACTAGATAGAGGAGAAGGCTGTTCCCAACACCTGACGAAGGTGGCGTCTTTATTATTCGGGGATGATGTTGAGGTGTGTCCTCTCGGGTACGCCCCGCACGGGGCTCGTTTTTTAGTCGATGCTCTGTCGTCACCGCGACGGGATGCCTTCTCAACAGCAGTAGGAGAGAAGCTGTGGGAGCACATCACGAAGTTGAATGACGACGACGACCTCCAGACCGCGGCTCGGTTGCTCCACGTCGCGCGCGCGTCCCTCGAAGCCTCACCGACATCGTCGTCACTACTCGCGGACCGACTGAGGTCGGAAGACGACGATGCGGATGAAAACCAACTCTATGCGGCATTGAGAGGCTTCACAACCACGGAGCCGCCGAAGCGCATGCGGCGGCGGCGGGCCCCCGCGGCGAAGAAGGTGACCCAGCAACCTGCGCCATTGGTCGAGGGCAAGCGCATCACCGAACTACGAGCAGCGGCCGTCGCCATCCTCAAGTCGGCACGGGAGGACGCGGCCCAATTTGCCGTCGACGCGGCGTGGCGGTTCCTCGCGTCACTGCCGGAATGTTCCGCGAAGGACGGCTTGGACGGCGCGCTCGCGGCGGCACGCTTAGCGAAGCTGCTCGACGCCTCGGAGTCGCGTTTACAGCCCGGTGATCAAGTTCTGACAGCAGCGCGGACGAAATTACGATCCTCATTGAACGAGGCGCCGTCGTGGGCCTCGTCGGCCGCGGTGGAGGCCCTGGCCTTCGCCTTGCGAGCCGCCGTCGTCCCCAGTCGCGGGGGACGATATAGACTGGAAGACGGCGACAGCGACGTCGACGACGGCTCCGACAGCGAGGGCGACGACGAGACGTCGGACGAAGCGGCTCGTCGCGCGAGGACGGCGGCCTTCGTCGAGGAGCTCGTCGAAGCTTTGAGTACGGTGGTAGATGCGCACGATGCCGAAGTCCTCAAATCACTAGAGGGTGAGGAGCCTTCCAAAAGACGGCGTAAGAAGGCCGACGACGACCCCGCTGGAGATGCTCGCTTAGCTCGCTGTCTGTTACGAGCGGCCGGCGGCGAGTCGACGGGTTCGACGCCCCATGCGCAAATCTTCGAGCCTCCGTTCTCCAAGCTCGCGAGGCTTGGTAGGGCTTTGTTCGGCGAGAACGGTTCGTCGGAGGACACGTCTACGGTCAAGCCGCTTGTAGATAGGTTAGCTCGCCGATCGGTGGATGTGAAGGCCCTAGGTTCCGAGTTGAAGGGGACGCGGCAAACTGCTGTGAGGAAGCGCTGTTCTACCTCTGTTAATAGTCGTGTAGTAGCCCACGCTCTCAGCCAAAAGCCGCAGACAGCTAGAGTTGTCTCCGCAGTAGCTGCCGCCGCGAGAGCGGTCGCCGTCTCCGCTCGCAGACAGCACCTGAGGAGTGGCATGGCCCAGGACACGAGTTGCTGGATCAACGCCGCCGCGGCTCTGGGGGCCTTGAAGACGGATGCCGCTTATGCGTTTATGAGGGGGCTTTGTGCGAACGCGCAGCAGCAACTCGCGAGACGGCCGTCGGACGCGCGAGCCGTCGATTGCAAGAGACGGTTGGGTGCCACTTGCATTTTATTTGACAATCAAGCTAAAAATGAGGCAGTGTGGGCCTCGGCACGTAGTGCAGCACTAGATGATCTTGAGAGGTGGACCTCGTCGCCGCGAGCGGAGCACCGGCAACACGTCGTAAGTTACGTGGAGAACACGTCGGACGAAAGCGTCGGCGCCGAAAAGTTGTTAAGTTGGGCGCTGAAGGACGACTTATCATCGCAAGGGGGCCACCTCGCCATTGCCGCGCGGATTGTTGTGACGGCTTCCCAGTTCCCGGACGCGACGTCTGGCAGTGTCCGATTACCAACAGCGAAAGCTATAAGTGGAGCCCCACCGGGCGCCCTCCGAGCCTCGCTCGTCGCAGCGAAGCACGAAACGGCGTCGATCTGCGAGCTCTGCGCAAGTGCGGCGTGCGGCGACGCAAAGGGTGTGGATGGTAGGTACCCGGCGGCCACCGGTGCCGCATCATTTGTGGCAGGTAGGGGCGACGAGGATGCGGGCTGGGCCCCCCAAAAGACGGCCAAGAAAGGGAATGAAGTCTGGGCTTCTGCTTGTAGAACAGCAATTCTACGCGCGATCGTCGACGACGGTGAGGTCTGCGAGTTACTCGAGCTGCCGGCGCGCGCGTCGAGACCCTGCGAGTCGTTACTGGTTTTGTGTGCGGTCACGAACGGTGGTAGTGCAGCCGCTGATGTCGCGCAACGCTTGGTGCAGTCCGGTAAAACGCTTGGGAGTGCCAGAGCGTTGGAACTAGCTGCAGCTCTCTGTGCCGGCTTCCGGCGCGCCCTCGGGTTAAGGCAAGAAGAACAGACCCTACCTGTCCAAGAAGAGGAGGAGGAGCCGCAACGAGAGGTCCCGACGAAGTGCACGTTCGCGTCGACGAGTGGCGCGTTCGTGGAACAGCACTGGTACAACTGCGCGACGTGCGGTTTGGTCGGCGATAAGGGCGCGTGTGCGGCTTGTATTCGTACGTGCCACGCGGGGCATGACATCTCCTATGCTCGTAAAAGTTCTTTCTTCTGCGACTGCGGGGCTCGAGGTTCGACGACGGCGGCCGACCGGGCCGCGCAACGAGAGCGAGAAAGCTTTTTGGGAGGTGAAATACCGGGCGGTCGAAGGGGCGCGTCTGCGGCAGCTTTGTTGGCCGCAGCTCCCCCTTGCCGGTGCCTAGACGCGTCGGAGCGACGCTTCCGCCCTCGAGCGCCGACGATCGAACGAAGGCCGCCCAAGCAGGACCGAGCTCGATTGTTGCGAAGGGTCGAGAACCTCGCGGCGACGACGAGGCAGGCGTCCCTACCGGCATCACTCGCCGAGGCGGCGTGTGCCGTCGCTACGGAGCTCGCCCGAGCGGCGGCGTCGTCCCTAGCCGAAAGGCCAATCAGGTCAAGAGCCTCGTCGATTGTGCAAAAACCTCGACGCGTCATCGAGGCGCAGCCGTCGCCTGGTCGAGGCCGGACGTCGAAAGGTAGCTCTGAGAGTGCCGCACCGACGCGATCGGCACCAAAAGTCCGACGAGCTTCGTGTATTCATGGCCTTGAGGTCAAGGTTCCCGGCGAGCAGACGACGGGACCCGTGGCGCGCCAGACGAAGGCTTTACTACAACGACATAGATTGGCTCCTAGGTTAGTTTCGGCTGACAGACGAGGAAGGGTCGCCATCGGGTGTCGCAGAACCGTCACTATATATGTCCTAGAAAATGCTCTACGAGCGAGAAGGCCGCAACGCACAGCCTGTGTGGCGTTAACACGTGCAAATACGCCCTTCGACCTCGTTGGTCTTGCCTTCAATCCATGCTGCGACCGACACGTCGCGTGCTGGGGGTTGCGGGACTGCTGCGTCGTCGCGCTGGACGGCGGCGACCAAAAAAAGAACGACGAACCGATCAATGTCAAAGTAGAGTTAGCCTTAGACGCTCTAGCTTCGGACGCCGCGCATGTGGTCAAGTGTCTGTGGGTCCCTGCGTCCAAGTGCGGACTAGCTGTTTGCACCACTCTAGGCGTGCATATTTATGATCTTTCGAGAGATACGGCGACACCCACACATGCCTACGTGCTAGCCTATGATCAGCATCATCTGAGAGATGCGTGTTTGGCGCCGCCGCGACCGGAATGGGGCGGAGCGAGAGCGCTCTATGCCGTCCTGGACACGGGACGGGTCTTCGCGGCGGACGTGGAGCCGGACGATAATGAATTATTTGGTAGGAAGTCTACAGTACAAACGGCGAAGGAAGTTTACCTAGATCTCCACGACGCGCTGTCGTTGCCGCCTCGACTGTTTGCGGGGGCCGGCGCGGCCCATGGGTTGCTCTATTCGTCGAGGGCCCATGCTCTGGTCATAGCTCGAGATGGGTGCGCCGCTTGTGTGATACCGCTCGGGGACGGCGTGCGCGATGTGAGGGGTGGAGGTCACATTTTACCGTGTACCGTGCCGCCGCCACCACGAAGACCCCAAGTCTCCAGACCACCCACCGGTAGTGCCGCAGCCGATGAGTTGCTGTTGGCCGCGTTAAACGCCTCACAAACGCAGCAGAAGACGGCGCAACAGCCGTTCGACGCGTGGCTCGAGTGGCCGGGCGGCGAATGCGACGACGATGCGGATGCGGTTGATGTTGTGTGTGTTGCTAGAGGTGTTAGTACGACACCTAGGACGTCGGGTAGAGGTACGGAGCGAGTCGTCTATGTCGCTTGTTCTGGGTTGTCCGAGGAGTCTACGAGGATGTCCGTCGCGCGGGAATGCGACTGCACGGAGCCCGGGCCGGCGCCGCCCGCTTCCACCGCGGCTCAGCGACTCGCCGCGGCCACGGGTGGTAGTACGACACCGCAGCATCGCCGCGTGCTGGGCGTGTGTGCTTACATGCCACCTAGAGCAACCAAGTTGTCAGGCAGGCAGCTCATGATCTTGTTTGATGACGGCACGTTACAGTTATTCGACCGACCGGACTGCGAGCCCGCCGACGTCTCCATGGAGGAGGACGACGACGACGAGGACGAGGACGAAGAATTAGTGAGAAGGGGCCCGGCTTGTGTCCAGTTCGAATCTCTCTGTGTGGTCCCTCAGCCCCGCGTTGTTTTCGCGGGTGACTTGGCGTCGTCGAAACCATCGACAGACTTACGAAGACGCTTACGAGCGTCGACGGACGAGTATTTAGTCGGTAAGGCAGACGGCGGCTCGTTACTCGTATCCGTCGATCCCTCGTACCTCCAAGAGCGGGGTTCACTACGAGCGGTAAGGTTGTTGGTCGGTTCCGCCGCGTCGAACCACGCTCCGGAAGAACTAGTGGTCTGTGGGAAAGTCGTACCAGTAAGAACGAACCAACGGGCCTGGCGCGACGTGTTTTTGGATGCGGCCGACCGACGAGCTTGTAGGAGGTTGGGAGGTGTACCCGTGTCGATGTTGGGCGCTCGACGGGCAGGAAACCCGCCCATCCTAGATGCGGTCGAAGTTTACGTTGCTGACGAGGCTCTACGTAAAAGGCCAAAGAAGAAGAAGGTACAAACGGTGATCGACGTCTGTCGCGGTCTACCACTGAAACGGTGTCTGGCCGCGGCGTCGCGCATCGCGGCTTTGGTGTCCTATCCCTCGTCTTCCCTGGAGCGGTTTCCACCTCTCGAGGCACCGTTCGACGACACATATGCAACCGTAGACATGTCAGATGATCCGACAGAGTTATGTAAAGCGGCTTTATTGGTCGTCGAACGGACCTGCCTCACGACAAAATCGGATCGCAGCTGGTGCCGCGCCGCCTCGACGCTCGTACGCGTGTCGGCTCAGTTCGACGCGACGCGGTCCTCGGCTTACATCGACCAGGCTCGACTAGATAGGTTAGTGAAGGCCACGGACGGGAGTCAAGACGACTCGCGGGCCGATGCCGTCGCTAGATTAGCACTGGCCTTGCATGAGCGGGAGCCGTCGTCCTTCCGGAAACGGCTCTGTCCTTCGGACGAGGACTACGGCTTCCCGAAGATCGCTGCTGTTGCGAGAAGAGGTACGGAAGTGCAAGCTACGACGTCCCGAACTATTGTGTCATTAGCTTGTTCCGAGTTGTGGTCTCGCGGAAGTAACTCGGCAACTCCAACAGAAACAGCAAGGGAGGGCTACCTCAAACTCGTGTCGACGCTGGAGAACGGCGACACGGCCGACAGCAGCATGGAGGCTCTAGCGGATGAAATCTCGAAAGCTCTGATTGCTGATCCGTCATCTGCGGCATCAGCACTGCGAGATGAAAATATCAGTAGCGAATCGAAGACGGAGGACACGATCCAAGAGTCCAAAGATGATGATCAACAAACGAAGGCCTCGTTCTTCGCCTCTTGTGTTTTACCGTTAGTCTTAGATAGACTCAAGCAGCATGTCGTCGTAGCGAGCCTCGCGGAAGGGACCATGGACTCCGTCGGAAGCCCGGGCAACGTCGCGCGGGGCCTGGGATGTGTTCTGTCAATAGCGTCGAAGTGCTACGCCGACCCTCAATTAGCTTCTGCCGTGTCCTACGTCCTATGTGACTGGGCGAGTGATACGCTCAGATATGCTTTGTGCCATGATGTGCTCAAGTGCCACGCTGAGAGACGAGGGCGGCACTCCCGATCGTTGCAGCGGGACGGCGTCGAGTGGTGCTGCGATGAGGAGGAGTCGTGGTTTTCTCGCGATGAAACTAGGGAGGACGTCGTTGTCTTGCTCTTGAGGACGGTAGAGCGACTATGCCGAGGCATCCCCTCCGTCCAACGCCAACAGGGCCAACCGCTCACAAGGCGAGACACGATGGAGAGCCAGGACGGCGACGACGAGGACCGAGTGGTGGAAACGGTCACACCCGTCGATGCTTGTACTCGTAGATGCGCGGACGACGTTGAGTTATCTTGTGCACCTCTCAGCTTACACCGCGGCTCGTCGGAGACGGCGTGTCGCGCCGCGTCTCGTTCTGCACGACAAGCTGTTGCAAAACAACTAGACAGCCAGGAGAACGGCGTCTCGCTCCGAGACGCGCTCGTCGCCAAATCGAGACGAGCCCTAGCGACGCTACGAGCAGAATCCGAGGCGTCCTCCTCGCCGCAGCAGCCCGACGACGAGGAGAACAAGCCGCCCCTGCTGAACGACCACTCGGACGCCGAATCTGTTGACAGTGACGACGATGCTTCGGAGGAGCGGCCCGTCGTGCCGTGCGGGTTGCTGGACGACGACGTAGCTGAAGAGGTGGTGGAAGATGATCAGACAGTACAAAGTGTGGATCCTTGTCCCTGGTGGGTGCCGCTCGTTGCGGCTCCAGAAATTGACCGCCCGCGGTCCGCGAAATTAAGGAGGAATCATCGAGCGGAGCTAGCTTCTGCCTTCTTAGCGGCTTCCTTACGGTGCTGCGCGTCTTGTGGAGGGGCCTTAACTTCCTCAGAAAGACGCTTCCCGCCGGCCTTTTTTGCCGCTCTCTGCGACGCCGTCGGCGACCGCAATTTACCGAAGGGCGCGCGGCGGGCGGCGCGGCGAGCTTTACGGAGGTTGTGTGGTGGGAGTCCTAGAGAGTACCGGGCTTGTAGGGACTCTCATTTATTTGCGCGTCATTTCACGCGACTACGAACCGCTTTGTCAACGATCAGACGAGAGGGCGAGCTCGAATACGTGTCTGCGGCGCGGTTGGAGCACTCTCTGACGCGATTACTACGAGTAGTTCGTTCACGAGCCCACCACTGGCGCACATTTTGTGCAAGACCGGCCATCGGTTCTACACAAGACGACGACGACGTGGTCATGATCGATCAAGAAGACAAGGAAGACGACGCGTCGCTGGCCGACGCCTCGGACGGCGACGAGGTTTCATTTGAGAGGGGCCACTGCGGCTCTACTACCCTCCTAGAGTTGTGCGAAGTGCTACCCGCCTCGACGGCGAGGAACGCGGTGCTAGAACTCCTTGAAAGGTGCTGTAGACCCGTGGACAACTTGCGAGACGACGATTTGAGACTAGAAGATCAACGCGCGTCGGCCGAAAACGCATCTGATCAACGGACGCAGTCGCGGCCGCGGCGGAGGTTCGCGCGGTTTCTCGGGCTGGGTGCGCCGGCACAATCAGTCGGATCCGCTTCTCGAGCGGCCCAGGGTCTCGTGATTGACCTTGGTGAAGAAGCGTCGGAGAAGCTACTCGCGTTTGCTTCCACAATAGCTGTGGATGGCGATAGTCGAGGGTGTAGAGCGCTAGGTGCCCAGACCTTGAGACACGTCTGGCGCGCTTTGGATCGACCGGCGAAGACCACGGTGTTAGCAGCATTGGCATCGCGGGCGCCGCGAGAATTGAGAAGGTCCGGTGGCGGCGAACTACTCGCGGCTCTCCGAGGCGCCCTCGTCGAAGCCATCGACGACCGCGACATCCTGCCCGAAGCTACACTGGATGAGTTATGCTCTACATTACAAGCAGGCTTGAGAGAGACACGATCACAATCAGATGATGATGTCCGCGCCGTCTACCAGGCGACGGACGGTCTTTGCAGAAATGCCCCGAGGTGTTTTGATGACGCCGAGGACGACGAGGAAGACACGGAACTGCTGAAGGCGGCTTCCGAGGCCGACGCTACGGTCCGGAACGAGGCGGGACCGGTTGTGGATGATTTCGAAGGGTCGACGACGGACGACGCCGATAGGGTACGATATCTGTCGGAGGGCGACGTCTTCACGGCGAAGGACGTCAAGGACTGCGTCACGGTGCGCGATAGGTCGCAATCTTTGTTGTCTGATCCGGAGGACCCCGACAGTGATAGTGAGAAGAAGAAAGTTCCGGGAAAGGCGAGGCCGCGGGAGAAGAGGAAGCCCCTCCAGTCGCTGGAGGATTTACGGAAAGCAGCGAGGTACACGGAGAACACGGCTCTATCTCAGCTGAGGACCGTTCGTAGAATTACTCATTTGGAGTTGCGCATTCGCGAGCCTCGCGGGAGGTATGTGCGACGGTTGAAGTTGCATTATGCGGCGCGGGAAGTTGACTCCTTATCTGATTTGTCTTGGCCTACTCATAGAAGGAAATGGGCGCTTGCTGCTACGGTAAGGTTAGAAAGGGGCCAAACCAGCGCGAGGATACCTCTACCCGCACCACTAGTAGCTGCCAACTTACTCATCGAGTACGACGACTTCTACCCTCAAAGGACCACGGGCCCGCCCCAGCAAAGACGTACAGGATCAAAAACGCAGCCTTGCTTACATTGCCCTCGATGCGGTCGGGCCGTGACCGACGCGCACGGCGTCTGCCAGCACTGCGGCGAAGTGGCCTTCCAATGCCGGCAGTGCCGCCACATCAACTACGAACGGTTGGACGCGTTTTTATGTGTGGAGTGTGGGTATTGTGCTTTTGGCGACTTTTCGTATCGACTGCGAAGCGACCCGGCGCCGGACGCCTTGTCTATTCGTTCTGAAGAAGATTTACAGAGAGCAGTAGCTCGCTTGCGAGACCGCGCGGACGCCTGTGCGGACGCGAGGAGAGAGTTGCGACGCCTCCTGCCCGAATGTGCGAGGCGAGCACGAGCGTTAGCTCTGTCGCGCGACGACGAGCACGCGGTGTTTTCGGCGTGGCCTCGTTCCTCGAAAACAGCTTTAGATGACACGTGGTGCGCCGTGGACGTGGCGTCCTTCGCGCTGATGGCGCATGCTGATGCCAGAGTCCTTGGGACACCGAGAGCCGCTGCTCAGTTGGCGGCGGACCTAGGATCATTGTTGAGTGCAGTGGCGCCGTCTTCACAAAATGTAGCTAGATTATTCGGCGTCGACGAGGAGGAGGAGCCCGTGGCCGTCATGCCGCCCCTGGATCTCGGGCCGGCCCGGGCTTCCTCCTCTCTCGCGTCCATCCTGGCGTCGGCGCGGGACAGCGGCCCCGAGGACGCGCGTCGGTTGGCGGCCGCGTTGGAGGGCGTGCCTCGGCGCCGCATGCGACGACGACGGCTCGGGCCGCCGCCGACCCTTGGTGGAAGTTCGTACGCCGCGGCTCTCTCGGCCGCGCGACGAGCTGTTAGGGCACCGCCTACCGCTTTACTACGAAGGCCAGCACGTAGAGCACTAGCCCAAGCGGCAGCGGGACTCCTAGGAAGGTATCCGAGAGCGGCGCCGCCGCGGGCCAACGCCGCGGCTCTCTTCTTCCGCGGCGAAACGGCGGCCCGGTCCATAAGACTGAGACGAGATCCCGTGCCGGGAGAAGCCCATGAGGAGGACGACGACGACCCCATGATCGAGGAGGACGAGGACGAGGAGGAGATGCTGCAACGAGCTTTAGCTGCGAGCGCCCCGCCGCCGCCCGAACCCCACGGTGATGATAGCGACCCGCCCGGCTCGTCGGATGACGACGAGGACGATGATCTCGATGCGGCGCTCGACGATGATGATCCGTTAGCGTTCGAGCTGCGTGAGGACGTGGACTTTGGTAGAGAGCGTTTTGACGAAGATGAATCTAGGGAAGAAGAGCCTGTTCCGGAGGAGCAGGAGGACGAGGAGAAGCCGCCCGTGCCCGACGCGAAGGTCCTCAAGGCTCAAAAACGCCAGAAGAGGGAGGAGGTCGCTTCTCAAAGCTTGGATAGGGTCTACGCCGCCGCGGCCGCCGCGGATCAAATTGTAAGAGGCGGTACGCAGCGGAAGAAGCGTGATAGAACTGGTGTGCCCAAATCGCCTCCCAAGCCCTCTTCCGATTCTCTACGTGAATTAGTGAAGTCTGTACATGCGGAAGATTTGAGGAAAAGATCTGCTTCAGATAGCGAAGAGGAAGAGGACAGTACGGTGAAGCTCGGCCACGCGGCCCGGTCTCTGCTGGATCTGTACGAGGGCGAATGTCTGCCGTTAGCGGCGGAACTCAAATCGGCCTCGAAACAAGCTGCGCAGACCGTGGCGCGAGTTCGGGCGTACCGACGGCGCACGCATACGCACGAAGACGTATCGTCCGAGGACGAGGATGATGAGGCGTCGCTCAAGACGGCGGCGACGGCCGGGCGGTTGGCAGCCTTAGCTGGGGCTTTAGCGTCGTCGGAAAGAGGTAGAAAAGCTCTAGATCGGAAGCGCGTCGCGCAGGAATTACTAGCCGTGGCGTCGAGTGACCACCGGGAGGCGTCGCGAGCGGCGGCCCAGGCGTTACGGTCCCTAGCGTCCCATTCCGAGCACGCGCGATCTTATTTATTCGAGGCCCTGCGTTCCGCGGCGGACGACGCGTTAACGGACCCGTGTCAGTTAGGTGGACGCTCTCGGGACGCGGCGCCGCTCGGAAGGGCCTTGAATTCACTAAGGGACCACGTCGCGGCGCCGGGCACGGTGCTGTCCGCGGCTTGTCTAGCCTTTTGTTTAGACGTCGTTCCAAAAGCAGCTCTGTCGGATGATCCGCAGATCGCCGCTTCGATCTTGCGACCGTGCCTCGGCGTGCTCTGCAAGGTGGCCTCGTCCCCAGATAATGAGAACGTGATAGCGTGGCTCCAGAAGGAATCGGGCCGCCTCCCGCGCGAGTCGGGTCCGTGGCGCTCTCTATCAAGGTTCTCGCGGCCGACTGATCTGAGGAGCGCCTTCGACCGGTGGAAGGGGCCCCCAGCGAAGCACTGGTGGCTCCGAGCTTTCACTGGAAGTAACGAAGCGTGCCGGCGGCAGGCGTCACTGCTATTGCTCGCGGCCTGCGGCAATGAGATGGAGACGCCCGGACAAACAGCATGCGTCGAGTTCGCTCTGGAAGGCTTCGCGACAGCCTGCGCTTCCAACAATGGAGACGTGAGCCAGCTGGTCGTCGTCGCGAAGGAGCTCATCACGAGCGTGAAGCGGCGCGCGTACATCCAGAAGCGAGGTTTTGGGCGGTGCTGTGCGAGACTCGCTCGACGGGAGGCTTCTCTCCTACTCGCGAGGGATGCCCGTCTTCTGAGAGATTCCAGAGGTGGCGCCGACGGCGCCGCTGCCAGAGCGGTTGGTAGAGAGTCGCCGGCGTTGGAAGCGCTGTGCGTCCTCGCGTCCGAGCTAGCTGAACACAATGATGAAGACGACGCCGAGGGCGCTGCTGGTAGGGCCTCAAGAGACGCACTAGACGTGCCTCTCGAGGCCTGCCTCGCTCTTCGAGCGTTGGCGTTGCTGGGCTGTCGCGCGACGGACCAGGCCGCCGATAGTTTAGCGTCGGCGGCTCGCGTGCCGTTGGATTGCGACTGTAGAGGTACAATAGACAAGCGCCGGGGCGATCGATTGGCCTTTCTCGCGGCTTCCTGTCGCGTGCTGCGGAGGAGGAGAGATCGTCGATTAGGTATTTTAACAGAAGATCCGCCCCCGCCGCTCGACGCGAAGGCCATTGATAATCTACTAAAGGACATGGCGTCGGCGGCGACGCCGAAACGGCAAAGACAGAGGGTCCAACTGCAGTTGAGACGGGCCCCAACCCAAGAAGAGTTCTTTCGGGGCAATCTGCCTCGATCGACCGTAGATTTGGATGACGTGCCCACGGAAAACTCCGGTGAGGACGCCGAGCCGTTGATGCGAGACGTGCGGCGAAAAATAGCGCGAGATCTCGACATGGTCGACGCGGCGGAAATGCTCGAGTTGCTCGTGTGCGACAAAATTATTTCACTCGATCTCAGTGTCAGGCAGGTCTATGCGAATGTGTGGCAGCCAGGATCGAAGGACGCTCGTAATAGAGCTCGTAGGAGACGCATGGGCGCTCTAGCTGCCGCTCTAGGTGATGCTGGGGCGTCATTGATGGCCCCCGGGGAGGAAGAAGACGAAGATCACGACATGGAAGAGGAGGACGAGGTCTATTCGGAGGTCGGTGACGAGGACGAGGACGAGGAGGATGAAGATGAGGATGAACCTAAAAGGAGGCGTAGAGTTACGCCGCCGATGGTCGTCACTTACCGGCTCACTGGTGTGGATGGCGAGGCCACGGAGGAGAGATATGAACAGGTAGAGGCGCAGGACGACGGGCGCCGGAGGCAGGACCAGTCGCAAGCTGCCGTCGTCATCGCGTCTTCGGGCGGGCTGGAGGAATTGGTGCGGTGTTGTTCTTCTAGAGATGCCCCGGAACTCGCTGGCCGGGCGTTGCAGTTACTAGCGTTGTGTGCCGACAGTGGGTATGCCTCGGACCTCGCGAAAAGGGGCGCTTCTGGGGCATTGCTCGCTAGGTTAGTTGCGGAGCTCCGAAACAAAAAGACCTCGCAGAACACGCTGGTGCCTCGCATCTTGAGTCTACTCGAAACGCTGGCGCCCGCCGCCGCGGCGGAGGACTCGCAGTCGGAGACCGAAGAGGACTCCAATGAAGCCGGTCATTTGGAGACACTAGTCGAAGGTCTGAAAGACGCATCCGTCGCTTCTGCTCTCGCGCGCACACCCGCTCTGAGGAAAGCTGTTTGTAGGTTGTTACCAGCACTAGCCTACGGTCGTAAAGACGCCGCAGACGCGTTGGCGTCGACGGTGGTCCAGTTATTTGACAGTGGTGTTGATAAGTGGGCGCAAGAATCGACCAATGATCCCGACTCGGTGGCTGCTGCTTGTTTGCGAGAGGTTGTGGAAGGCTTGGGGAGTGGCGTTGGTGCGAGAGCGCTCGGCGACGCCCTGGAACGGGCGGGCTTCGCGAAGAAGTGCTCGCAAGCGCTCGTGAAGCGGCTCCCTACGACGTCACCGAAATTCGCCTGGGCCTCCACGGGAACCGAGTCTACGGAGTGGACCGAGTGCGCCGTGAAGGACGAGCGCATTATTGTAGCTCTCCTGAAGGCCCTGAAAGGCTGCTGCGCTTCATCAGAGAGGTGCGCGAAGACGGCAATAAAAGACAAAGCCGTCGAAAGTGCGCATGCCCTGGAATTATTGCTCGCTCCGTCATTGGTATGTTTGGCGGCCGAGGAGCTCGTCGACGCGTGCGTCGCGTGGCCCAGCGGCTCGAAGGCTCGAAGCATGCGGGAGGCTTCTAGAAATGCTCGTCTCGACCACGCGTCGAAGAAGCGCGACCGCATCCTGAAGAGATACGGGTTAGAGGCGCCTCCCCAACAAGGTGAAAAACCCCAGAAACGCGCGAGGGCCCCGTCGGTGACGGAGAACGTGCAAGACGCCGAGCCCGACGACGCGGGGTCGGCGAGGTGCGTCGTGTGTCGCGAGGGCTTCGCGTCGCGGCCGCGCGACGCTTTGGGGGCCTACATCTTCTCGAAGCTCGCGGCGGCGGACGTCGGGGGCGCGGACGGCTTTCAGTTGGTCGAGGGCGCGGCGGCCGCGGCGCAAGCGGCCTCGCGGCCGCGGCCGCCGCCCGCGGTATGTTCTTCCGTGGGTGCGATGCATTGCATCCATGCGAACTGCCATCGCGACGCGACGCGCGCGGAACGGTCGTTGAGGTCTCCTCGGGCCGAGTGGGACGGCGCGGCCCTGCGGAACTCGAGGGTCCTATGCAACTCCATCCTGCCCGTGCGGCCGCCCCAGGCGACGGACGACTGGGCGTCGGCGCGCGCGGCCTACCACGCCGCGGTCGAGCGCCACTTCGGGCGCGTCGCGCAGCTCGGCGTCGCCGCGGCGCCGGCGTCGCAGCTCGCCGCGGCGGCCTCGACGTCGTCCTACGCGTCGCCGTCATCTCGGGCCCTGCGGTCGTCGCGTTTTCAGTTAGCCGCGCACGACGCGCGTTTACTACTCCTACGCTTGGCGCACAACGAGCCGCTCCACCAGGAGAGCGGCGGCGGTTCGAGACGGTCGAACCTCGAACTCTGTCTCTACCTATTGCAAATGGCGGGCCACCAGCTTCAAGATAGAGACGCCGGCGGCGCGGCCGACGCGGCCCTCGCGCAGCGCGAGCGGCGCCACCTCGACGCCGTCGTCGCCGCTTCTCTAGATCGCGCCCAGGGCTCGGCGGACCAGCGCAAGCGGGCGGCCGAGGCCGCGCCGCACGCCGCCCTGCTATCACTCTTCTCGGCGTCGAACGACCGCTGGTCCGTGCAGCGCAAGCGGCGGGCCTGCGCCCGCGCGCTCAAGCGGTCCGTGGACCGCGCGAAGAGCCGGGCCGCAGCCTCGGCTGCCGCGCGGAGCCGGCGCGGCCGCGCGGGCTCGCAGGGCCAGCCCTCGCCGCCGAACAGCCCGCAGCGCCCGTCGTCGAACGCGGCGGCGCCGGCGCCGGCGCCCGCCGACGTCGAGGCCGCCACGGCCGCGCGCGCGGTGACCTACGCGCGCGCGACGCTCGCCTACGTGGCCCTCGTCGACAAGCTGCAGTCCGTGCTCGCGACGCCGCTCGTGCCGGCCGCGACCGTCATCACGCCTGCTGAAGGGCGCATCTCGCTGTTTAATGGAGACGACGCGGGCATCGGCAGGTGCGCCGCGGAGTTGGCGAGCTTCTACGACGCGCAGCTCCGCGACGCCGAGGCGCCCCAGGACGTCCTGCGCGTCATGGACCTGGACGCGGACGCCCTCGATATTGACACGGAGACGCGGTCCATGGTCTTCGGATCTTAGAGCTTTGTGGCGGTCTGTCCCCTTGGGGCCGCTCCATAGCGCGTGTTGTGTGCCGGCGGGGCACCTCTCTTTAAGTACTAATGGTATAATTCCGGAGTATTTCGCTCTCTTATACGATGACAGTGCTTTATATACAAGACATTCTCTATAAACAGTAGTATTTGTGCAGTGCCACGTCCTCGCGGTACATGTCCCGAAGCCAGGCGGCGGTCTTGGCGGAGACGGTGGCCGTGGCATTGCGGCGTGGACGGCGCGTAGTGCGTAGGTTCGAGTGGCGATGCGATGCTCGCGCCCCGAGCTCCGCGGCGAGCGCGGGGAGATCGTGACGCAACGACTCCGTGCAGAGGACCCGGAGCCGAACCTCGCCCCGCCTGCAGGCGCACGCGGACCCTACGAGGTACGAGAGCTGCGGCGTAGCGAAGTATTGGTTCACGGCAGTGTTGAGCCTTCGGAATGAGCTCGCGAGCCCGTCCGGAAACGCGGGGCGTGGGCCGTCACCGAGGCGCTTTCTCCACTCGCGCAGGAGGTTCTCGAGCGTGTCGTAGCGAAAGTCGGGCCGGTAGCGCCAGCCGCTCTGGAAGCGGCGCACGGGGTCCCGGAGCCTGTGTGGAAATCAACCAGTGCGTCGGGTGCACCCGACATTTCTTCACTAAGTCATTTCTCGGCGATGACGCGGCCGTGCTGGCTCCGTCGAGCGGTGAGGAACCGGCATCGCCACACCATCGAGCAGGCGTCGCGTCGATGGCGTGGAGGTCGACGCGGCGATTCAGCACGAACGCGCCGTAAAAGTTTGATTTCCACACAGCCCGGAGCGTGAGCAGGAAGACGTCGATTTTCTCCTGCGGTTCTCCGAACGTGTCCAAGGCCGTCGACCAGCGCTTCGTCGTCCTGAGGAGGTGATCCACCGTGATGCGGTGGTCGTGGTGGGATATCAAGCGGTGCGCCGTCGCCCTGGCGGTGATACGCGCACCGCCGCGCCGTACCGCCTCGCCGAGAAGCAGCCGGCGGCGAGGGAGTCGCGGGACCCCGGCGGGCCGAGCGCGTCTGTTTCCAACCACGCCGCGCCAGGCCTGCAGCGCGTCCGCGAGCGTCTGCGAGCCCGTGCCGGCGACGGCAAGGTTCGCCACGGCCGCACTGGGCTCGATGCGCGAGGTTGCGTTGCATTGGATCGCGGCGCGCAGCAGCCTTTCGGCGTAGTCGGGTCTGCTGACAAGCCGCGACTCGTCGCAGCTTTTGGCGGCAACTGCGACCGCGTGGAGGAGGATGAGGCAGCGACGCATATTAGTACAGCAGGACCCTCTTCACGATCTCAGGGCGGCAATAGCCGTGCGCGCGCAGCAACTCCGGCACCAGTTCCTTGAGTTCGCGGCGCCAAGCCTGCAGTGATTTCAGCCTGCTTTTGACTCCCTTGCATGAGTGGCAGATTTTTCACGCGTACGTAGCCATTGCTCTCTGGACACCATACCTCTCGCAAGGCATGCGCGGCGCCTCTCTGCTGCACAGGCTTGCTGATGCTTCTGCAAGGAGCTGCGCTGAGGGCCCAGCTGTGGGTATTTTGGACGAGTTCGGCGCATGCGCAGGGCTGCCCAGCGCGAGACTCAGGCTAGAGCTAGTGTAACGCTAGCGTGCGGAGTCCTAAAAGTCGTCGCAGCGGCGTCGTCCGGCCGCAGAGGCCTCGCCTATCAGGTCTTTTTAATACAGATTACTATATACACTGGCGTGCAACAGGCTTGCTGTGCGATGGTGGAATTTGGGTGGGACGGGGCGCGCCGCGGGCGGGCGCACCGGGAGCCACCGGCAGTTTTCGATCGCCGGGGCCGGGACAAGGCAATGGGTGTTGGGTCAAGCGCGAGCTGGGACAAGGGCTGTTGCTGGTATGTGCAAGGTGCTCGCGGCAAGGGGGCGCGGCGCGGACCGGTCTTGGCGTCCGCGCGCGCCGGCAATATAAACAGAGTGGGGTTCGATGAGAGTATGTACAGAACGAGAGAACAGCAGCAGGACGGACCGGGCCGTCGACGTCTAGGCCTCCGTGGCTTTTACGCCGTCGACCGAGGCCGCGACGACCTCGGACATGGCGCCGCCGTGCTTAGAATCATCCAAGCCGGCGTCCTCGATCTCCTGGGAGACGCGCAACAATCCCGTGGCCTTGAGCGTGCCGAAGAGCGCGCCCATCGTCGAGCCGACCCACGCGAGGATGACGAAGACGCAGGCGAAGGCCGCCGCGAAGGAGCCCGAGGCCTTGCCGCCGTAGAAGAGGCCGGCGCAGTCGTCCTTGCGGTCGCCGTAGTAGGAGACGCTGTAGTAGAACGGCGTCGCGAAGAGGCCGCACGCGATGACGCCCCAGGCGCCGCAGGCGCCGTGGACGGCGAAGGCGTCGACGGCGTCGTCGATGCCGGCCGCCTTGACGCCCTTGGACGCGCCGACGTAGACGAGGGAGCCGATGAGGCCGACGACGATCGCGCCGAAGGGCGACACGACGGCGCACGGCGACGTGATGGACACTAAACCGGCGAGGACGCCGTTGTAGACGTAGCCCGGGTCGATGTACTGCTTCTCGACGAAGCCGATGGCCGCCGTGCCGAGGCAGCCCGCCGCCGCGCCGAGCGTCGTCGTCATGGCGACGTGCGCGGCCGACTGGGCGTAGCCGTCGATGTAGAGCGTCGAGACGCAGTTGAATCCGTACCACCCCATCCAGAGGATGAGGATGCCGAGGGCCTGGTAGACGGGCTGGCCCTCGGGCAGCGCGTCGGGGAAGCCCTTGCGCACGCCGATGCAGCCCGCCGCGATGATCGCGGCGACGCCGCCCGTCATGTGCACCGTGCCGGAGCCGGCGAAGTCGATGACGCCGCAATCCCCAAAAAGGCGCGGGCCCGAGCGCCAGGCCGAGAACTTGCCCGCGCCCCACATCATGTGGACGACGGGCGGGTAGACGAAGCCCGTGAGGATGACCGAGTAGAGCGCGTAGGCGAGGAACGTGGCCCGCTCGGCGATGGCGCCGGAGACGATCGTGCAGCCGGCGCCGGCGAAGGTCCAGCCGAAGAACCAGCCGGCCTTGGCGTAGGCCGACTTGTTCGCCGTGGAGACCGTGCGGAAGAAGCCGCCGGACCCCGCGAAGCCGTTCTCGCCCGTCGTCGTGAAGTCGTCGCCGTTGCCGCCGGCGAGCGACGAGCCGACGGCGTACCACATGATCGCCGCGATGCACGCGTCGAAGATGTTCTTCACCAGGATGTTCTTCGTGTTCTTCTTGTTGACCGAGCCGACCTCGAGCATGGCGAAGCCCGCCTGCATCCAGAAGACGAGGACGCCGCCGAAGATGAGCCAGAAGGCGTCGATGTCGCCCGTGTCGATGAGCTTGCGGTGCTGCGGCGGGGGGCGTGTCGTGAGGCGGGGGTCGTTTTCGTTTTGAGCGCGCGCGCGGATTTGTGGTCACGCGCGGACGCGGCGGCCGGCGGGGGCGGGAACGCGGCGGCCGGCGAGGGCGGGAGAGGGCCGCGCCGCCGCGCCGGCGGCGGCGCCGCGGGGGCGGGGCCGCCGCGGGGGTGGGGGCAGCCCGCCGCGCCCGCACCGCGCGCTGGCGAAAGGGGCAGCTGCCGGTGAAGCAGGGACGTACCTCGGTAAGCTGCCCGTTCATGGCGTCGATCTGCTCCTGGAGGCCGGCGATGGTCGCTTGGAGGCTCGCCATGGAGTCCGTCATTTTTGCTGGCTGCGTTTTGCGGTTTTTGCGCGCGTTAGATGGGAGAGCGTCACCGAATAGTAAAGTGTTTTTGCTGCCTCAACTTCACCGGGCCAGGTTTTGGCGGGAGAGCGCTTTGAAGTTCAAGTTTGGGTTTTTGGGGGCGCGGCCGAGGCTGCCCCCGACGTACTCCTCGAAGCGAGGCGTCCGAAACCCGCGCACTCTGGAGCACTTCTTGCGGCGGCATTCAGCCGCGGTGCTCGTCGCGGCCCAAGGCATACGCATCGCAAGAATCTCTGTAATTAGTCGTTTGACCGCGCGCACTGCTCTAGCGCTCATCCTGCTGCAGTCCAACACTCTGCAAAAAGGGCTGGGACTCTGGTGGCAGGCACCATCAAAAGGGCTGGGACAGCCATGGCGCCGTCGATCGGCGAGGCCGCGCAGCACCTCCTCGAGAGCTGGACGCGCGACGACTGGCACGCGGCGGCCAAATCGGTCACCGTGCGACGCGTGAAACCGGCGCTCATCTTCGGCCTCGCCTTCTGGGCGATGCGGAAGGTCGCCGAGCTCGCGCAGTTTTACTACAAGAAACGAAAACCGCCGCCGCGGAAGCCGCAGCCCGAGAAGAAGCAGGGCTGGGGATCCATCGTAGCGCTCCTCGGCGTGCTCGTGACGATCGCGGCCGGCGTCCAGGCCTGGTGCTATCATAGATACGGGCCCTTGTTCTTCTGGGCGGCGGAGAGCAAGCAGCTCGACCTGACGCCGCACGCCTGGCGCGCGCTCCTCGAGACGCGGAGCGTCGCGTTTATTGGCGGCCACCACCGCGCCGGCACGACGCAGCTCTGGCGGAGCGTCGCGCGGCATGCGGAGGTTGCGTCCTTCGGCGAGCAGCGGGACTGCGGCCTCGACTTTAGCGAGGGCATCTTCGCGCAGGACGTCTACCCGCGTTTTGGCGTCGGCGAGGTCCAGGACTTCCTCGGGAGTTCGTCGACCAAGAACACGGGCCTGGGCCGCTACGCGTTGGGTGCTGTCGAGGACGTCTACTGGACCGAGGGCCACTTTACGGTGAGCGGCCACGCGCAGGCGCGCGTGCTGAACCGCTTCGGGTTTCTGTGGGACCGGCACTCGGGTTTAGATCAGGCCAAGGTTCTGTTGGAGAAGAGCCCGCCGAACGCCGTGCTCGCGCGGTACCTGCAAGCATTGGTCGACTGGCCGGACCACGTCCGGGCGCCGGAGAAGACGTGCGCCGCCGACGCGGAGTTTTGCGACGTCGCGCCGCCGCCCGCGCCGTTATCGTCGCGGGCGCGGTTCATCTTCGTGACGCGGCACCCCATCGCGAACGCGGTCTCGCACCTCGCCTACATGAAGGACGGCACGGTCCCCGAGCTCGTGGCGCACTGGGTCGCCGTCGAGGCGTACATGCGGTCGAACGTGCCGCGGCTCGCGCACGTGCGCAAGGTCAAGTTCGAGGACTTCTGCGCCGTCGCGCCAGTGCGCAAATCACCTAGTGAGTCGAGCAGACGTCGCGTCGATGGCGTGGAGAGACGAAGGCGCCGTGATGTTTGATTCCCGCACAGGCGCCCGCGGAGTCGCTCCTCGACCTCTGGACGTTCCTGGGCGTCGAGGCGGACCTCGCGGCGGCCGCCGCGGCGACGGCCGACGTGCGGCGCGACCCCAACAAAATCCACCGCGAGACGTACTGCGCGCCGGTCCGCGCGGGGAACCCGTCCGCCGCCGCGGCCCACGCGGTCCTCGCGGACCGCTTCGCCGGCGTCATCGAGGACGCGCACGGGTATGCGGTGCGGGACTGGTGTAGCGTCGACGAGTGAACTCGCTTGGGGGATATTGTATATACATGCACATAGTTATGATCCTCGGTGACCTTCGTCGCGGTGTCTCGAGTGCCCCGGCACGGCACTGCCCGGATGTCCCCAGCCCTCGGGGGCTGTACTGAACATTCCCACTCTTCACTTTTGCGAAGTTTTTGATCCGCGCGGCGGAGGAGGGGGTCGTTAAAAAACAGCAGCAGAGGCCGGCGTCGAGGTGTTGTTCGACGGCCTCGTTCGTGGCGTGCTGGCCTCGGCTGAACTTAAAACTTTGGCGACAGAAGTCTATATAGCCAGCGTCGGTCGAGCGCTGAAAAAATACGCTGGAGACCACGTAAAACAAGAGTACAGTCATCCAGTTCAAAAATGTTCTCCCGAGCCTCTGTGACGCGCGCGATCCTTCTAAGCGTGCTGGCGTGCCGTACTGCATCGCGGCGCCGCTGCGCCCGCCTACGAGACGCTGCTCGGCTTATCCGACGCGGTGGCGCCGCGGCGGCGGGCGAAACGGGCGCAGTCATGCCTCCTATCGATGAGGAATACGACCTACTGCTGACGGAAGACTTCGGCGGCGGCGGCGGCGGCGGCGGCGCTGGTTTTCCTTCACACAACGGCGACGACGAGACGCTGCTATATCCAACACTCGCGTCGACGACGTCGATGCCAAAAACGGATACGAAAAAGGCCTTCTTCCTGTTAGGATTGATCGGTGCGGTGGCCGACCTCGACCGCCGCGCCTTCTTCGTGGTCGTGGCCGTCACCAACTTGTACGCGATGCGGTTCCTCAAGGCGCACGTGCGCCCGGCCCTCACCAAGTGGATGTGCTGCAACACGCGATTCTCTGTGTGGAAATCAAGATCACGTCGATGACGTTGGCGCCGGAAACTTGGGTTCCACACAGGCAACTCCTCGACAGCGGCATCGCCCGCACGATACGCACGGAGCGGACGATCACGCGGCCCGAGGTCGACACGGTCTGGGACCTGCTAAAGAGCAAGAACAAGCCGACGACCACGGCGTCCGAGCGGGCCGACCCCTGCGAGAAATGGCTCGACCAGTGCGGCCGCTAACTGTCCAAACGATGTCCAAAGCCCCGCCTCCGGTCCCGAGGGCTCGAGGCGCGCAGGAAGTGTAATGTATACATGTACATCAATATGTACGCTCGTTCTGCAAACCCGTACCGCGCCCATACTCAACTCAACTTTACTCAAGGCTCTCCTCGTATGGTTCGCGGGGCGCGTGCGCATACGGTGCTTACCGGTAGCACGGGCAGCGTGAGCACGGGCAGCGTGCGCCGGCCAGTTGTGTAGCAACAGATGCACAAGCTCCAACTTATCGCGGCCCTTGCCCAGGTTGTGGCTGCCCAGGTTGTGGCCACCCAGGCCGCACACAAACACAAGGTCACGAGGCACGCCGTCGCACGGGAGCTCACAGATAGCTACGCCATGGACGACGATAGCATTAGGACGGCAGTGGCTGCGTGGACCTCGGATGCGGCGGCGGCCGAGGCGACGTACGGTCATATTTCTACATGGGACACATCGGGGGTGACGGACATGTCGGAGTTGTTTTGCGCCGGGGACTATTGTGACTACTACAACTCGGGGGCAGCGTCCTTCAACGAGAACATCGGCGCGTGGGATACCACCGAAGCCACGAGCATGGCAGGGATGTTCCGGGGCGCCTCATCGTTTAACCAACCTCTTGGCGACTGGAGTTTTGACAATATCATCGATATGCGCTCGATGTTCTACGGCGCTTCGGCCTTCGACCAGGACCTCGGCTGGTGCGTTATTCCCGACGATGGCCAGTCGCCACCGGGTGGCATTCTCAACGGCGCATTCGATGGCACCCTGTGCGAGTCGACGGCATGCGGCATCGTGGAGGACGGCTGCACGCGGGCGCCGACGACGTCCGCGCCGACCGGCTTCGTGACCCCGCCGTTCAACGTTGGCGGCAACACGACGAGCACCTGCATCGCGGCTCCGGACGGAGCGCAACGAACGCCCGATGGATCCGGCAGCTGCGCGGCGGCGTGGCTCTACGAACGAGACCGTGAACCCTGGGTGCCTGGCGCCACGGCCTGCTTCGGCCGCGCGAACTTTGGCTGCCAGAAGTGCGATGGCGATGCGCATCCCTGGTGCGAGGCCGTCGACGACTATGGCAATCATACAGGCTGGCGCTATTCAGAGCATCAATCAAACGTGCACCCGACTGACTTGTTGATTTGTGCACAGGTGCTATTGCTCCGACGAGGACACGGACGAAGAAAGTAAAGGTACGATAGATTTTTTGGAGATCGACACGATCGACACGACGCCCACGGACGAAGCGTGCATCATCCTGCATCACCACTATGGTAGCTCATACGGTCCCATTACTGGAGATTATACATGCGCAACAAGCTGGAAGTATACTGAAGCTATCCACCAAGAGGTCTTTCACTATGATGATGATTTACAGACTTGGCAGACTTTGTACGGCTGCGGTCCGCGAACCCTGGACGGATCTGTGTGGAACGGGGATTTCTGGTGCGATGCCGTGGACGCTAATGGAGAGTACGTCGGTTGGTGTGAGTGCGAGCCGGCGCCGTCGCCGGCGCCGTCGTCCAGCACCTCGTACTCGCTGACGCCCGCGCCGGCGGCGGGCACCCTCGGCAGCGACGGCGCGCGCAAGACGACAATTCACTACCTCGGCGCCGCGACGCTCCTCTTCCTGGCGTCCTGACTCTGATCGCTCGAGTTTCACCCCCAAAAAAAGAAGGCTGTCCATAGAGCCCCAATTCGCGATCGTTCAAGTTCCATACCCAACTGTCCATACTAAACCCTCTGTCGATAAATCCATGTACATGTAAATCATGACACGATTACGCGCCCCCGCCGCCCGGCGCTCTTCCGCCGCGGCCGCCGCGAGGCGTCGGTCTCGGCGAGCGCGTCGAGGATGAGCCGCCGCGGCCCGATCGGGATGCGCATCTCCGCGAGGTCCGCGCTCGTGAGCTTGGGCAGCGAGGCCGCGTCGACCTCGTTCTCGCGAAACGTGTCCAGGAAGCGCACGAGGTCGAGGCGCGTCAGGAGCGCCCTGACGGCCGGGTCCGCGCCGTCGGCGTCGTTGTCGTCGGTCGTCGCGTCGTCGTCGTTCGCGTCGAGCGAGACGGTCTCGACGTCCGGCTGCGCGAACTCGGAGAGGACCGCCTCGAGTTCGCGCGCGCGCGCCACGGCGTCGACGCCGGCCTCCTCCGCCGCCTGCACGGCCGCGAGGCCCCTTCTCAACGTCTTCGCGCCGATCCCTTCTTCGGCAGCCGCCACCGCCGCCAGCTCGATCTCGTCGAGGGGCTCGGCCTCGCCCTCGTCGTCGATGGCAGCCGCCAGCTCGTCGAAGTGCGCGAGCGACGCGTCGGCGTTCTCGAGCGCCGCGGCGGCCGCCGCGGCCGCCTGGCGCGCGGCCGAGGCGCGCTTTTTTCTCCGCTTCTTCGCGTTCTTTTTCGAGGTGGCGTTGGCCGGCGGCGCTGCAGGTTCGGGAGTGGGTGCGGGCGGCGGCGGCGGCGGGGCCGGCGCGGCGCGGAGCAGCGCGACGATCTCGGACTTCTCGCAGCACCGGCTGATGTCGACGCCGCGCTCAGCCGCCAAGGCTTTGAGCGCCTTTACACTAAGTCCCGCGAGGCCGTCGTCGGCGGGCTCGGCGAGCACGGGCGCGAGCGCGCGCTCGCCCTCCCGCAACGCCCGGGCGACCGCAGACGACGGCGCCGCGGCGACGCAGGCCGCGAGCTCGGCGGCGACGTCTTCCGGCCGCGTGATCGCCAGCGTCGTCAGCGCGCCGACGTAGGCTTTCGCCGTGGCGACGTCGACGCCCGCAACCCTCAAAGATAGCCTCGTCTTGTCCCGCAATGGGTCCGCGCCCGCCTCGAGCAGGGCGCGCACGCAACCCAGGCGCCCCTTGTCGAGGGCCAGCGCCAGCGCCGTGGACCCGCGCGCCGTCTCCGCATCAACGTCGCGCGCCCGCGCCAGCAGCGCTTTCACAATTTCCGCGTGCCCGGCGTCGGCCGCGCGGTGCAGCGCCGGCGCGACGCTCCGATGCGGGGACCAGTCCGCCAATAGCGCCGCGACGAGGGCCCCCCGGCCTCTCGTTGCCGCTCTAGCTAGTGCCACGTCCGCGTCGAGGTCCCGCGCCCCCGCGGCCCGCACCGCGGCGACGAGCGCCGCCGCCTCCTCGTCGTTCGCCGCGTCGGCCGCCCATAATAACGCCCTTCTGCCGTCGCGCCCCTTCGTCGCGCCGAGCGTTGTATAACCTTTCGCCGCCGCCGCCTTGATGAGCTCGTGGACGACGGGCAGCTTGCCTTGCGTCCGTTTCGCGCCGCCGGCGAAGGCGCCGGACAAAGCGCTTCGTTCGATCTTTTCACTTTTTAAAGATGCTAAAAAAGCCGTGCCCCACACATCCAACTGATCATTTTTGAGTGAAACGCACTTGGACACCGGGCAGGCCTCGTCCAGCAGCGGGTATTCATCTTTAATGTCGACGGATGCGGGCACATCTAACAATACGATGCGTTTGACCTCCTTCAAATCGCCAGCAGCGCACGCCGTGATCAGATCGCGCGCGACGCCGTCCCCAACACCCTCGAGCAGCGCCTTTCCCAGTGAAGCCGGCGGCCGCCTTTTGACAATTTCACATTTTTCCAAGGCTCGGATCGCACTCTCCGAGTCCTCGTGGACCCAAATTTCCCCTCTATCCTCATCCACTTGGACGACGTAGGGGCAGACCATCCCCTCCTGCTGCGCCCAGTGTCTGATCACAGTACCCGTGAGCCAGATCTCCTCGTCCTCCTCGACGCAGCACATGACCCTTGAACCGACGTCGAAGCGCGGCGGCGGCAATAGGGGGTGGTCTTCGGGCCGCCTTCGCGCTTCGCCCTGACGGAACGACTCGAGCATTTCATCAATATTCTGCTGGGGCCCGCCGGGCCGCCCCAGCACCTCGCGCGCCACGTGCTTCACGTGCTCCATCGCGACGTCGTCGTCGTCGGACGACGAATCGTCGATGTGCGCAAACCGGCTGTAGTCCACCATTGTGCCGTGTTCGGCTACCGGGTTGAGGGTGGCGAGGGGTGAGGGGGCAGCCCCCCGGCAGCGCTACGTGCGCTTTGCCGGAATATCCTCCAGCGCTCGGGGCCCGAAGGTCCTTGCGGCCGTTCGCACTGGCTCTCGAATCGACGCGAAAAAAAAGAGAGCTAGAGCTTGTAAACGCTAGCTGTAAGACGCTTCAAGTTTCCGATCTCGAAGGCCACGCCGTGCGGGATACGGGCTCGGACGCGTGGCGCGGACGGGTGGCTCACAGGTGTTTGTCTTGGTCGAGCGCTCCAGGTGCTTGGTTTGCGGCGGCGCCTTCTCCGCGGAGCGGACGCTGCCCACGGCTGCTGTCGTGCCGCATACGTCATTTCGGCAGCCCTGCGACGCGTCGACCAAAATCTTGAGCCCACAGCCCTTTGCACACTCACACTGTGCCGTCGACGAGAGAGCCTCAGGGCAGCGTGCCGCCGCCGACGATGCCCAAAAAGAAGGACGACGACCTGGACCTGCGCTTCGACCCGCGGGCCGAGCTCGGCCTCGACCCGAAGTGCACGTTCGACGTCCATATTGCGGAGGACGGCGTCGGTCCCAAATCTGATGACGGCCCGGCGCCCGACGACCCCGACGTCATTGACCTGGGCCAGCCGCCGGACTATGCTTACTATTCTAGAGAAGATCCGACCGCTTATGAAGTAAAACCCCTCGGCCCGAAGAAGGAGCTCCGGAAGAACAAAGAAGGTTTAATCATGCCAGATCCCGACCCGCGCTTCCCCGAAGAAGGCCCGGAGTGCGAGACGAAGGTCGTGGGAGGCCACACGATTTACAAGGTCGGCGCGAAGCAGTGGTACTCGCCCGGCAAGCCTTATGATGGCCCGAGCTGCGCGCGGCGGTTGCGGGATTTACTAGACCACTACGATCGCTTAATGTGCGTCTCCACGCCTCGAACGCAATCGCGGGAGGACGCTGCTGCCGAGAAGGCGGACACGAAGCCTGGCGGGAAGAACTACGACCCCCTCTACGACTGGTCCCTGTACGGCCGCGAGGACCACCCGCGCTGGCTCCAGTTTTGCAGGGAGGAGAAGATGCGCGACGAGGCGAAGGCCAAAGGGCTCATACCACCGGGCACCACAGATTTCGACGGCGTCGACCGCTACGGCGAGAACGACCCCTTCATTTTTAATGGATACCGCCAGGAGGAGTACGACGCCTTCTACGCGCGCTACCCGTTTCTGTATCAAAAGGGCGACTGGACGCACTTTGAAGCGGAGGACATGGTTGAAGTTAGGCATAGTCCTGGCTACAAGCCGGACTTCGAAGGGAAGTTGGACGAGCCTTCTAACCCTAAACCGAAGAAGAAGCGGGGCTGGTTCGCGCGCGCGCCGGCGCCGGCGCCGTCTCCCGTGCCCGAGTCGCCCGTGCGGCGCCTCGACGATTTGAATCTGGACGACGACATTGACTAAGTCTGTCCTTCTGTACTTCCTGTGGCTGTCGATTATAGCGACATATCTATATGGCGCGAGATCTGAGGCTACACATCCGCGTCGCGCCCCGCCCGCGGCCCAGAAACCCTCTCGGGGAGTACTTGCCAGGGGCATTGCTCCTCCGGTTGCGTAGGTCGTAGGATAGACACACAATACAACTTAGCTCAAACCTGCGTCCTCGAGAAGCCCGTCCCGCAGAGAGTCCGCGGGCCGCCGCCGCCGCGATGCAAAAGCGAGGAGGACCGCCCAGACGGCCGCCCACGCGATCATCGCGGCCGCGCCGAGCTCGTACAAGAATTCGTAGCCGCGCGCTCGGATGATTCGGCCGCCGATAACGGAGCCCGTTCCAACTCCAAGATAGTAGTAGGCGCCCCGCACGAGTGCCTGCGCTGTCCCTTGCCGCTCCGGCGGCGCGGCCCGCCTCGCGTACTCCACGGCCGCGCTCCACATCATCGCGAAAGTAAGCGCGTGAGATGGCTCCAGTAACACGAACCACAAGTAGCCATGCGTAGATTTCGCGTAACGTGCGAGTGTTGCATAAGCGGTGCAGCGCAACGCAAAGAGCAATTGCGCACCAACCAGACAAGGTCTGACGCCGATCCGGTCGATGACGCGAGTTGCGTACAGAAAGACAGGGATCTCGAACACGGCCGCGATCAAAATGAGCAATCCTAGAAACCAGTTCGGCGTGAGGGGCCACTCCGTCGCCACAAAAAGCAGCAGATAAGACTCCACAAAAGCCGCGAGACAGCCGTGAACGAAGAAGTTGAGGAAGTAGAGGGGTACCGGAGCGACGAGGAAGACGCTCGCGAGGGACGCGGGCGCCGCGGCGGCGTCAGGACGTCTGGGCTTCGGATTCTCGAAGCAGGCGACGACTAGGGCTGATGAGAGGCCTGTACCAATACCGTAGGCGATGAACACCGCAGAGAACCCGTAGCGGTCGACGCCTGCACCCATGCCGACGGCGGCCAGGCCCCAGCCGATCGCGGCCCAGAGGCGCAAGGAGCCGTAGCTCGCGCCGCCGCGTGTCTGCGCGACCACGGCGATCGCATCTATGAGCGTGCCCGAGGGCGACGTAAAAAACGCATAAGCATCCGTCAGGAGCGCGAGCACGACGACACGCTTCCAACCGTGCATGCCGTGCCAAGGCGAGAGAAGACTTGTCGTCGAGAGCGCCAACGCGACGCTTACAAAATTTGTCCCGAGCAAGACGCCACGGAAGCGGCCCGTCTTGTCCGCGACGCGGCCGAAGACGAGCCCGCCGAGGAATCGGCAGACCTGCGCTACTGCCAACACGACGCCGACCTGCGCGACGTCCAAGCCGCGAGCCGCCAAGAAGAGCGGCGTGAATTTTGAGACGCCCGCAGCGGCGCCGGTTTCCAGCAGATTCAGCAACGCCATGGTCCAGTAGTAGCGCCGCTGCTGTTTGCTCTCCTCTGACTCGTCTGGCGCATCGTTCGAGCCTGCACCTGGCGCATCACTGCTCTCAGCTCCGGATGGCAGGGGTGCGTAACCTGAAGCGTCCTCAGGCGTCGCCATGCAGGTTAATGCGTGCGCTGCTATCAAAATGCATACATACGGCCCTGGGGCGGAAGTATAGATGCCATACAGTCGCAAGCACAGAGCAGAGCTGAGAATGCTAGTGCCTTACATGCCGCTAGCTATTGCGCATGCGCGGAGAGCTTCAAGGGCGTCGTGAGACGCTGTGCGTCGTCTCTGGCATCTATGCGATTCGCTGTGAGCGGACGAAGCTGAAATCTGCCCGCGAGCGGCGCTCGACGCTGAGCTGCACTGCTGCAGCAGCCTCTCCATGAGTGCCATAGTCACTGCCCACGGCAGCGATGGCGAGGCCGTGCAATTTTCCAACGCCAGCGATGGCGACGACGGCGACGACGTGCAAATCACGCCAACGCTGACGCTGCGACGACCGATCTACTGCATGGCCCCGATGGTCGGCCAGAGCGATCGACCCTTCCGGCTCTTGTGCCGCCGGCACGGCACTACGCTCTGCTACTCGGAGATGCTGATGGCCGACGAGTTCGCCGCGTCGGCGGCGTACCGACTCGAAGCCCTCGGCGACCGCGTCCGCGACCACCCGCTCATCGTCCAGTTTGCCGCCAACGAACCCGACGCCTTCGCGCGAGCGGCCGTCGCGGCGCACGCCATGGGCGCGAGCGGCTGTGATCTTAACATCGGCTGTCCGCAGCGGCGCGCGCGCGAGGGGTTCTACGGTTCCTGGATGCAGGAGGACTGGGACCTGTGCTGTGCAATCATTGCTGCCGCGCGGGCGGCGTGTCCGCGGGGCTTCGCAATCACGGCGAAGTTGCGTGTGCAGTACTGTGAGAGAGGCACGAGGCCTTCCACAGAGCGGACCGTGGAATTTGCGCGTCGCCTCGTCGCCGCGGGCGCGGACCTGATCGCACTACACGCCCGTGTTCGCGGCAGCCCCGAGCTACGGCGCGCCGGCGCTGCAGATCTGACCGTCGTGCGAGCGCTGGTGGACGCAGGCCTCGGCGTGCCGATTCTATCGAACGGAAACGTGCGCTCGCGAGAGGACGTTGCTTTGAATCTAAAGGCGACGGGCGCCGATGGTGTGATGGTCGCCGAAGAGCTGCTGCGCGACCCGTCGCTTTTTGCGCCGGAGAAGCGGTCACCACCTGCGCTCATTAGGGATTACCTCAACCTGTTGCAGGAGTGTGAGTCGGACGTCCCACGCGAGGACGGCTCCGTGAGCGGCTGTGTGGAAATCAATCAGCGAGCGGCCGTCGCGAGCCTCACGCCATCGAGCGTTGTCCCCACAGGTGAGTGGTAAGGACGGCGCCGTGACGCGCGCGACGACAGAGGGTGTCGAGCGATACTCCGTGTGGTGGGCTAATATTGAGGTGCTCCGTTGCCATGTCAAACGCATGTTAGAGCGCGGCGGGTCGTCGAGCAAGGAGACCCTCCAGCGCAACACCTTCCGGAAGGCGGCGACGCTCGCCGACGTCGACCGCTATCTTCGGGCGCGGCTACGCCTCCCAGAATAAGTTTTGTGTTTACTCCTATGCGGCGCTCGCGGCCCCGGCCCATTTCTTCGCGTGCACGTCGAGGCGCTTCTTGAGCTTCTTGCGCTGGCTCTTCGACACGGGTTCACCCGAGGCGTCGGTCAGCGGCAGGCCGCTCTCGTCGAAGGTACCGTAGCGGCCCGCGAACTCGCCGACCGTATACAACTCCTCCGGCGGCGTGTGGCTGTAGTCGAAGGCCGCCGGCGCTTCAGCTTTGGGCGCCTTCGGCTTCGCGGCCTCGGCGACGCGCGGCTGCACGAGGGTCTCGCCGTCCGGCGTATCCACCAAAGCGAGGCCCCGCTTCACTAAAAACTCAGCGTCTCTCATTTTATCGCTCTCGGCGAGCACCGCGCCGCGCAGCTTCAGTTTGCTGTCGTCGTCCCTCGCCTCCAGAGCTGCCTTGCGCAGGGTGCCCCGGAAGGCGACGAGCGCCTCGAGCGCCCCGTCGTCGGAATCCTCTTTACTGGAACTGGAAACGCCGTCCCACGCCCCCGCCGTCTCGACCAGGCCGAGGTCGCGGAGTGACCCCGCCAGGAACGCCGCCGCCGCGTTGACTGGCTCCGGCACGACGTCCCGTCGCTCCGTCGCGGCCTCGAGGCAGTGCTGCCGCAGGCGCGTCGCGAGGTCCAGCAGCGCCTGGAGCGCCTCCGGGAGGTTCGCGTCGTCCAGTAACGTCGCCGCGAAGGTCTTTTGCGCGCTGCGGTGCGCCTCATGCAACGCGCGCTCCCTGTCGGTCCAGCGCCGCGGTGCTCTACTCAAATCGCCGCTGAGCGCAGTTCGCGCCGCTCTCAAGGAGGCGTCGAAGTCGCGGCGCGCGGCGTCGGCCTCCGCGAGCTTAACTCTAGAATAGGACACCGTCGACGCGTATCTATGGAGGCCGCAGAAGATGCGGAAGGCCTCGGGGTCCACCGCGTCCTCACCATCTAGCAGTTCGCGGACCGTCACGAAGTTCTTGAGCGACTTGCTCATCTTCCTCCCTTCTATATGTAAATGCCCGGTGTGCAACCAACAAGAGCACCACGTCCCCGTCAAGTCAGCATTGCAGCCGCGCCACTGCGCGATTTCGTTCTCGTGGTGGGGAAAGGCGAGATCTACTCCTCCCGCGTGCAGATCTAAATGTTGACCAAATGCAGCCCGCGTCATCGCACTACATTCAATGTGCCATCCAGGTCTACCAGCACCCCAAGGAGAGGGCCACGAGATTTCCCCTTCTTTCGCCGCCTTCCACCTGTGTGGAAATCAACCAGTGCGTCGGGTGCACGACAATTCTTCACTAAGTCATTTCTCGGCGATGACGTGTCCGTGCTGGCTGAGTCGAGCGCCGAGGAACCGGCATCGCCACGCCATCGAGCAGGCGTCGCGTTGATGGCGTGGAGGTCGAACGCGCCGTAAAATTTTGATTTCCACACAGCCTTCCACAACGCAAAATCTCGTTGATCTCGTTTGTTGTCCGACGCCGACGCCGGGTCCTCCTCGATCAACGCCGCGGCTTGCGCCGCCGCCGTCGAAGTGCCCCTCCCTTCCGCGAAGGCACCATAAGCACCTCCAAGTTTCGCGACATCGAACCACACGCTCCCGTCCGTCGTCGTATACCCATAGCCCTGCTCTACGACCTCTTGGGTGAACTGGACGATGTCCTCGATGTGCTCCGACACCCTCAATACTAAAGTCGGCTCCCGACACCCGAGTCGCTCCAAGTCTTCGAAAAAATTCGCCTCCTCTACTCGAGCGAGCTCGAGGGGCTCCATTCCTAGCTCCGCCGCTCTTTTAATAATCTTGTCGTCTATATCGGTAACGCCCATGGCGAAGTCGATCGTCGCGCCTCCAATTGTTTCTGCCGCCCGTCGCACCAGGTCTAATGTAACATACGTCCTTGCATGTCCTAAATGCGTCGCGTCGTAGACCGTGGGGCCGCAGGCGTACCACTTCAACGGTTTCTCGTTTTCGACGGGTACGATGTTCTTGGTGCTCGCGTCGCGCAGTTCCAATGTCGGCATGCGGCTCGCGAGCATCCGCACTGGACTCCGCCGCGGCGCGGGCCGGAGCGCCCGCGCGGCGCGCGCGACGAGCAGCATTGTGAGGTGGTGCCGGCGGCGGTGGCGCATCTCCAGGGTGGCTGTGCAGTCAGCTCCTCGCTCTCACAGCTCTCACAGCTGTCACGTCGAAGCGCCGACCAGCTCAAAACGTCGTGACCAACTTGGAGCTATCTCAAGAGATTGTAGCGGACGCTCAGGTCTCACAGAGAGCACGACTGCCGCCGCCACTGCCTCAAATGCAATCAGCTCAAAACCCGGCTCGAAAGCAAAGTGGCCTTAATGGGCAAGGAGAGATGCATCCGTCGATAGACAAATGCGGAACGACGGAACAGAGTGGTGCAGTTTGAAGCCGGACTCCGGAGACGTCGCCTCTGGGCAGCTTTGCAGCGCATTGCAGAGCGCATCGCACGAGTTGTTGACCACACACGTCCGCATTGGTCCAAGGAGCAGCGGTGCAAACAGGTCTGTCGACGCTTTCGCCGCAAACGATGCTCAGATACGCCACCTGCTTCATATGCGCAGCGGCGCCGGAGACGTGCTCGACCATGGGCGCGCCCTGGTTCGGCGCGAGCCCGACCGCGACGCCATTAACGCTCCACCGCCGCGGCTGGGGCGCCTGCGCGCTGTGTGGAGGCGCCGAGCGGCTCGGCGCCGTCGTCGACGACATCGACGCCACAGCACTCACGAGCGAGCAAGCGGCCCAGATCTTGGATGCGGTGCGCGCCCACGGCGTCGTCGTGCTCAAGGGCCAGAACCTCACGCGATCCCAACAAGTCGCGTTCACGGCGGCGCTCGGCGAGGTCGTCGTCCTGCCGCACTCCTTCGAGGGCAAGGACCCGGAGCCGCTGCACCCGGCGATTCAAAGAGTTACGAACTACTTCGCCAACGGGACCTGGAAGGGGCCCGGTTCGAAGTTCGGGGCCTACTGGCACCAGGACGGCCAGTTCTGGCGGCCGCCGTTACATAACGTGCTCTCGGTGTTGCACTGCCAGAGCGTGCCGCCGGCGGGCGGCGAGACGGGCTTCGCAGACCTCCGCGCGGCGCTGGCGACGCTGTCGGGGCCGCTGCGCGAACGCGCGGAGCAGCGTGCCAATCGAATTTCGCGGCGCTTTTCCTCTCTGCACGCCATCGACGCGACGCGTCCAACCGACTCACTGGTCGAACACAGGCGCGGAGAGCGCGAGCATCGTCGCGTCGGTGCGGGATATTGCTGATTTCGCCGCCGGCGACGAGGAGGACCTCGCAAAATTCCCGAACGCCACCCACAAGTTCATCCAGCCCCACGCGCTGGATGGGGGGCCGGTCCTCTACGTCGGCAGCCCGCACATGGTCGTCGAGGGATTGGAAACGCAAGAGGCGGGCCGGGACCTGCTCGGCATGGTCCTCACGCACGCGACGTCGCCGTCGTTCACGTACTTCCACGCCTGGGACGCGGGCGACGTCGTCGTCTGGGACAATACGCAGACGCTCCACCACTCGATGCCCTACGACCGCTCCTCGCCGGACGTCGTGCGCGAGCTCTACCGGACGCAGGCGCGCTTCGCCTGAGGCGCCGTGGTACTCCGGCTTTGTACATAGTGCCTGTAATATCTTGATGTTGAATGAATTCTCGGCGGCGTCTCTGGCCTTTCGAGCTCGTTTCTTTGGGCGGCCGCGCCCGCGCGCCGTACTTGGGTCGTGCGGGGGAGCTTGTATCGATCTTCCGCGTCCCTGCGCCTGTCCAGGGATCCTCCGCGGCGCCCGATCCGAAGACCCGAAACATCGAGAAAAAAAGCTAAAATCGGCGACGGCTCTTATAAGCTTGGTCCGTTCCCGGCCTTGAAAGAATACTCGATCTCATTTACTATCGAGATCCATCCGGACGAGTCCTATGATAACTGGAAACCACTCATACACGTGACGGGCCAGGAGGAGTGTAACGAGCAGCGCTTTCCTGGCGTTTGGCTCACACCCAAGGGTCAAGGTAGTGGTAAGGCGCCTGGGACTGTGCATTTCGCGCAGTCGTATGAGCCGTCGACGAATGATTGCAGCTGCAATTCTCCGAGCGATTTTTGCCAGAGAACTCTGAACAGCGGCACCGCACTCGTGCCGGGCCACGGAAGATTTGCCCAAGGATGTTGAAAATAAGGCCGGAGGAGAACGCGATGCTAACATGAAAGCCGAGGAAGACGTGGATCGCCGTTCCCAACTCGCCGACTACGACGCACACGCTCTGGATCGCGTCAACAAGGCATTTACAGATTGCGTGGCTAGCGTCGAGCTCACGGAGCCGGGCAACAAGAAGGCCCAGCTGTGCGACGTGTACCGCAACATCACCAAGAAGATCGAGCTGAAGTCGTCACTATTCGGCGTTTGCAAATTCCAGGAAGGGAATCCCGCGGTGACAGCGTGGACGCACTCTCGCCGGCGGCGACAAGACCCAAGGCCGCACCGACGCGTCGCGACCGCCACGAAGGGCGGAGACACGCCGGTCGCCTTACAAGAACACGGCGCGTCGCTTTGATCGTCAATCCTTCGGGCGATACGTCGTCATCTGGGTCACGAACTAGGGCCGCGCCGTCAGCAGCACGAAGGCTGCCTTTCCCCCTTCCCCCTCAGATCCATCGTGACACTACCCTCGCGTAAATCTGAGATTCGTTCGTATATATGGGAGTGCCCCACCACCACCAACAATTGTGCGGACCATGACCTCGCGAAACTCTAGACACAAGATTAGTCCCGCCGTCGCCGCCGCGCATCAAGCAGCAAATACGACCCCGCGACGGCGGCATTCAAGCTCTCTACGCTCGAGTCGACGTCGATGCGCACGCGCGTCGCCCGCAGGGCGCCGAGCGCGCCGAGCAGGTCGTCCGTGAGGCCGGCTTCCGCGCCGACGACGAGGCACGTCGCCGCCCACGACTCCACGGCCAGGTGGTCGACGGCGCCGGCGCCCGCGTCCGCGACGACGACATTAAGTTCCGCGAGCCGCGGCGCCGCGGCGGCCCAGGAGTCCTCCGCCGCGAGCGGCACGCGCAGCGCCGCTCCGGCTGAGCCGCGGATCGTCTTGGGGTTGAAGGCGTCGGCGCAGGCGCCGACGAGGACGACGCCGTCGACGCCGGCCGCCGCGGCCGTCCGGATCAGAGCGCCGACGTTTCCCGGGTCCTGGACGCCGTCCAACGCCAGGAGGAAGTCCGGCGCGGCGGGAAACGCGAGCGACGGCCTGGCGACGAGCGCGACGCAGCCCTGCGGCGACTCCGTCGTCGACGCCGCCTTGAGCACAAAGTCCGGCGCCCGCGCGAACCGTTTCGCGCGCGCGAGGAGCGCGGCGTCGAGGCTCACGTCGTCGGCCACCAGCACCGCCTCGACGTCGTCGCCGCGCGCCAACACTTCGGCGACGAACGCGCGGCCCTCGACGAGGACGACATTTTCGGCATCACGATGCTTCTTGCGGTGGCACCTTTTGAACCGCTTGACGAGGGCGTTGGTCGTCGACTCGATGTAGTCCTCGGCGCGGAGCGCGACGTGGCGCCGGCGCGACGCGTGCGGAAGGAAGCCGCGGGCGGCTCGCAGCGTCGCGAGCGATGCGACGAGCAGCCGGCGCGACGCCATGGTCCAATGACCTCACGGCTGCGTCACGGCCGTTTTGGCTCGCACGCGCCGCCGCACGACAGCTCTTCAATGCCTCTCAGCAGTGCTGTGCTCCCAGTGTTGCCTCCCCCGAAGTGTGCGGAGATCGCTTGCAATGATTCGTCGTTGTGAAAACAATGCGAATGCTGTAGAAACTCCGCTCTACCATCAATGCGCTCGATTTGGCCTCCGTCCTTGTTTTGCTGCCTCTGCAGCCTGCAGGCAGAGTCAGCCTGCAGCCTGAGCCTGTGCAACTCGCCGCAGTTGAATCGCAACGTCTTATGGCACGCATTCGTCGCGTATATGCGTGTGCCGTCGCGCTGACCAGCGCTGCCGCCCTGGCGCCGAGAGAGCTGCAGAGGCGTCAGGCTCTGAGCAGTGGTGCAGCAGCTGCGCTCGCCGTCGTCGCGGCACCGGCATCACCAGCATTCGCCGTCGACGCATCGGCAGCGATCGCCGTCGAGCGGTCGGGCTTCGCGCCGACTATAAAGGTGACCGGACGGACGTCGCGGTACGAGTGCGGCCGCGGCGTCCGTCGCGGGGCCTTCATCAATCGCCGCGTCGAGGATCGTGCTGGTGAGACACACTTCGACGGTCGCGTTCACGCAGGGATACGATCCTCGGCCCGCGCGGCAGCAAGTCTACTGTAGCGATCGCCTTCGATTATCCCTCGACGTGGACGGCCTTCAAAAACAGCGTCGATGTGATTGACGGGAACACCGGGACGGTCGCGACGGTGGTCGCCGCGCCCGCCGGCGACCTCGACAGCAAGGCGTTCTACAACTGCATCTTCTCGCCCGACGGAAAGATCCAGCGCGCGGGCACGCCTATTGACGAGTTCAAGGTGCTGTCCGTCCGCGACGGCGTCCTGCCCGGCTACAAGGAAGTCGCGTTCAAGTTCACGGCCGTCTCACCCAACTCGCGCCTCATCGACCGGCGGGCCGTCGCCACGGCGACGAAAGTAGGCGACACGGCCTACATCTTCATCGTCTCCGCGGCGGCTGTCAAGTGGAAGGACGAGCAGGACCGCGTGACTTCCGCGGCGCGGACGTTTACGGCGATGTGATAACTATGTGAAGTCTATCATACGATGTTGTTATGTCCGATAGTATATACTCATCATTTCGCCGTCGCCTTCTGGAGGTTCTGGAGGTACGCGTCGCACTTCAGCGCCGCGCCGCGGCCCTCGTTGATCGCCCACACCACTAAAGACTGGCCCCGCCGGCAGTCGCCCGCCGCGAAGACGCCGTCCATGGACGTCGCGTACTCGCCGTACGTCGCCCGGATGTTCTCGCGCGGATCCAGGGCCAGCGAGAGTTGGGAACTAATGTCGTGCTCGGGCGACACGAAGCCCATGGCCAACAACACCAGATCGCAGGGCCACTCCCGCTCGCTATCAGGAACGATCTCGACGCCTGACGGGCCGAGCTTCGCGTCCGACGTCCGTAGACCTTTGACGTTGTTATCGTCATCAACTAAAAACTCCGTCGTGATCACCCCATACTCGCGCGGGTCCTGCCCGAAGACCGCCTGGACCTCGCCGTGCCCGTAGTCCACGCCGTAGACCTTGGGCCACTCGGGCCACGGATTGGAATCGGCCCGCGCGTCCGGCGGGCGCCCCATCAACTCGAAATTGACGATGGACTTGCAGCGGTGGCGCATACTGGTACCAATACAGTCCGTGCCCGTGTCGCCGCCGCCGATGACGATGACGTCCTTGCCCTCAGCAGTGATATGTTCACCCCACTCCGACTCGAGCGTGCCGTCGCGCGTCATCATCAGGCGCTTCTGGTTCTTCGTGAGGAACTCCATGGCGAAGTGGATGCCCTTGGCGTCGCGGCCTGGTACCGGTAAATCTCTGGGTATGGTAGCACCCGTGCACAACACGAGAGCGTCGTTGGCATTGCGAATCGTCTCGACGTTGACGTTGACGCCGATCTCCGCATTACAAACGAATTCGATACCTTCTTCTTCCAGTAAGTTGACGCGGCGCTCGACCTTGCCCTTGTCGAGCTTCATGTTCGGGATCCCGTACATCAGCAAGCCTCCTGGTCTATCCTCTCTTTCATAGACGGTTACTTTGTGGCCCTGCTGGTTCAGGACGTCGGCGCAGGCGAGGCCGGCGGGGCCGGAGCCGATGACCGCTACGGATAATCCGGTCCTCGTCTCGGGAATCCTCGCCTGGATCCAGCCCTCGGCGAAGCCGCGCTCGACGATCGCGTACTCCATGTTCTTGATCGTGACTGGAGAATCAATGAGACCCGCAACACACGCGCCCTCGCACGGCGCCGGGCAGACGCGGCCCGTAAACTCCGGGAAGTTATTCGTTTGATGTAATCTATCGAGAGCGTTGCGCCACTGGTCCTGATACACCAAAGCGTTGAATTCGGGAATGAGATTGTTCACGGGACACCCGGTGTGCGTCTGGCAGAACGGCGTCCCGCAGTCCATGCACCTAGCCGCCTGGACGATGCGCTCGACGGGGTCGTGGCCCTCGGAGTTGATCTCCTCCCAGTCCGTGACGCGCTCCATGGGCGCGCGGTAGGGCTCGGGGTTGCGCTCGTAGTCGACGAAGCCCCGGACGTTCCCTATCACTTCTACACTACCGTCTCGCCTTTTGACCTTGGGCAGGGCGTCGTCGTCGTTGTCTCCCCTCCAAGTCTCGTGGTTCTTGCTGGTCTGGGTGCTGAAGGGGCGCGCCGCGGCAGCGGCAGCCGGGGTTGATGAAGCTTGCTGCTGGGAGAGCCTGGCGGGGGGCCGCGCGCTGCGCGCGAGTGCAGCGCTGCGACGTAGCATTGTGAATCACTAGTGGCTGCTGAGAGCCCAAAACCAGCTCTACGTCAAATGCGCGTCGAAAACAGGCTTGCGGTAGCAGTCGATGGCCTCTGCTGTCAGATGAGAGATTGGGTCCGTGAGTGGCCCGTAAACCGTCCCGCGCGGGTTGTAGGACTCCTCTCGAGCTGGCTTGACACGGCCGCAGGCCTGGTTTTGCGCTAGCGGTGTAAGACACTAGCAAGTCACTCGATTTTACACCAGCGCACCGATCGGGGCGCTGCCAAGCCCACAGACCACCAAACAATGAAATTCGTCGTCGTATTACTGGCATCGATCGCCGCTTCGTCGGGATCGAGCGCTCCGTCGCGTCCCGACGGCCCACAAGACCAGGTCCAGGTGACCCAGGCTGTAGGCCAGCATCCCGGCGCGCGGAGCCTGCGGGGCCGTCAGAAGCGCCGCCCCTGCGCCAAGTCCATCGCGACCTACTGCACCACCGAGAAGAACGCGGCGCGTTGACCGAGTCCGAAACTCGCGACCTGTTGACAACTCACCCGTCGACGTCCACGCAGGCCGCGAAGCAGGCCTGCCTCCGCGCGAAGCTCGGCACGAACAGCCTCGACCCGCGCTGCGAGGCGCTCGTCGCCGGCCGCGCCGCCGCGCTGAAGGCGTGCCGCCCCGTCGCCGCCGCGATCGGCTGCGCCCAGGGCCCCGTGCCGATCGCGTGCATGCAGCGCCGCTACCGCAAGGCCGGCGCCGACACGCTCCTGGCGGGCACGGCGTGCGCCCTAGCTCTCGACCGCCTCGCGGGCCACAAGGCCGCGAGCCAAGCGTCTAATCGCGCGGCCGACGAGCGCCAGGCTCGGATCGCCGCGATCCTCAAGGCGATGCCGCCCGCGGAGGCCGGCGGCATCCGCGGCGAGCACGCGCGCCTCGTGGCCGCCGCTCATCTCGCGGACCAGGAAGCGCGCGCCACGACGGACTACCTCGCCCGCGGCTACCCGTCGTCGACGCTGCCCGACGGCACGCACGTCAAGGCCACGAGGGTGGGGCACGGCTCGGGCGGCGCCCGCCGGTCCCCCGGGGCGTCTCCGGGCCAGGGCCTCGGCTCGTCGCCGTGGCCGGACTCGCTCTTCCAATCCAGCCCCGAGCTCGCGCAGCTACTCCAGGGCGGCATGGGCGGCGCCGCGTCGTCGTCGCCGTGGGACCCGGCCGAGGTCCGCTCGTGGTCCGACCCCGCTTATCGCAAGCACCGCCGCCACCACAAGAACGCGCTCCAGATGGTCGGCGTCTGATATGATCCCTGTTGTCCCCCCGCCCCCCGTTGTAAGAAGTATCTCGTTACGGGGTGGGAGGGGGGAGGGAATCTTGACCGAGAACCGGAGATTCGGACGGTCGCGGCGCATCTAGAGCCCCCACTTCTCGCCGATGGCGGCCTCCGAGGCGGACCAGAGGGCATCGCGGTCGGCCTCGAGGGAGATGGGCTCGAGCTGCGTGAGCTTCGCGGGCCCGCGGGTCGTGTGCTCGGGCTCGTAAAATTCTCCCGACTGGACGTCGGCCGCGAGGCAGCACGTGAGGAGCGGGACGGCGCCGTCCTCGGGGGTCTGGGCGTCCTTCTGGAAGTTCATGGCGCCGGTCTGGCCCGAGGCCTCTGACGTCACCTGGAGGTTCGTCGCCGCGACGCCCGGGGCCGCGCAGAGCGCCTTGATGCCGGCGGGCAGTTTGTCGGCGAGCGCCAGCGAGAAGCACACGTTCGCAAGCTTCGAGTAGTGGTAGCGCACCCAGCGCGGGCCGCCCATGGCCGGGTCGTCGCCTCCCAGGTTTCCGCCGTTCTTGCCCAGATACTGGGCCGCGATGTCGGCAGTTAAGGGGAGGTCCGCCGGCCAGTTGCGCGAGATCGAGGAGTGGTGCACGATGCGCGCCTCGCCGCGAGCGGCCGCCGCCGCCTTCACCGCCGGGTAGAGCTCCTTCGCGAGGAGGAAGTGCGACAGGTGGTTCGTCTGCATCTGCAGGTCGTAGCCGTCCGTCGTGGCTTTATCTTGGAGCGCCATGACGCCCGCGTTGTTTGCGAGCACATCGAGTTCAGGCGTCGCCGCGAGGACCGTCTTGGCGGCCGCCCTCACTGACGCGAAACTCATGGCGTCGTAGTCGACGTGCGTGACGATACAGCCCTCGGCAGCCACCGCTTTGACATCGGTGAGGGCCGATTCGGCCCGCGGCGACGGCCGGTTGAGCAGAAAGACGTGAGACGCGCCCTTCTTCGCGAAGCATTTGGCCGCGACGAGGCCGGTGCCGCTCGTGCAGCCTGCGCGGCGTGGCGTATTGATCAAGTCTAAGCCTCTATACACACTGGTTGACACCTGTGACTGCAAAAGTCTTTGCCTTTGCTTCAGTCGTGAGAGCGGACTCGAATCCGGGGTACACGACGCTAGAGGGCATTGTCAGTGAAGAAGCGAAGCGGACAAGACTTGAAACGGCTAGAATACGACGCATGTGCGAAACACCACGCACGCCTGGCAAGAATAATACCTAGCGTAATCGACACACTAGCAAATTTCAAAGATACGCCTCGATAGCGTCAAAAGGATGGCCCAAATTCAGAATACATCCCAGTCGATCGCCGCGACCAAATATTTCAGAGTAGCGGCCCGGGAACATACCCTCGCGCCTCCCGGAAGGCACCGCTCGCGACATTCGCGGATGAGTCTTGCGGGCTGCCAAAATACACCAGCGATTGACGCCGCCATCTACCGTCCATATAGTACATTATATCAACTCCAGCCCAGTTTTCATACATAATCGACGGAACCGGAGCCGACGGCCTGCGCTCGGAGGGCGGGAAAAGAATTCTACTAGACAACTCCCGAGTTTATGTTCGTTTCCTTCCGTTTGTTAGTGGTAGAGTCCATCTAAATCGCCTGAACACGTACTCATCTATTTTAGGTGCTCCGTTAGGGCCGCGCGATTCGTCGTCTTCGCGACCCCACGTTTAGGTGAAGATGAGCCGAAGAGCTAGATATGCGACTATCAGCGACGCCACCATCCAGATGGACCATAACGCCGTTGTTCTATTCACAATCGACCGACTTGCCCGTTCTCCGCGGACGACGGTGCGTACGCGGGGCACTGAATTGGCCCCAGACCGGTGGTTTGTACAATAAATTTGCGTTTCAGGCGCTTTAGTAGTGGGACGGGCCAGATAACCGGGCTGGACGGCTACTACATTGCTTGAGACCCCACGATGCTCCGCGCGGCTCGGCTCGGCCGCGAGCCTACTATCTGGCTAATTCGGGCAAAGTACACAGACCTGCGACCATCAGCCCGTGTACCTTCCCCATGGACCATGACGCGATCATTTGTTTCATGATCGACCGACTTGCGCGGGGTCCAGATCAAGATGTTCACGTCCCGAGCGTGGGCAGCCAAAAGTACCCTTCTCGTGGTGTAGATGTCATATACTTGTAATTGACTATCGGTGGGGTAGTATGGGGTCCAACGAGACCGCTACGGCGACTACTGGGGGCCCTCGGGTAATTGACGTTTTTTACGGGGACGGGGCGCCATCGGGTCCAAATTGTTTACTTTTTTCGGATGCAGATCGGCGCCCGGACTCCCTCTGGGATAGGTCTGGGATCGGGTAGTCGCCTACGCCGCATGCGCCCGTCCTTGGGGCTCCCCAGAGAGCTCTGGATCGAAATCTTTGGCAAATCATGTCCAATAGAGGTATAGCGCAAAGGACCATGGGAGATGTATCTTACTCTGGCAGCGGCGGCGTAGGCGGCGTAGGCGATTGCACGTGTAAACTACCGACCCAAAAGCGACCCCAGGGAGACCTCCGGGCCACGAATCGACAGGATTCCACCGACGCGGCCGACCACTTTTGGCCCGTCGGCACCGCGAATCGAGAAATACAGTCACTAGTCTTACAATGAGGCTTGCCGCTAGATGCCACCGGCGGCGCGGCGGCGGCGTGGCGTCGTAGGCGTCGTCGGCTCTCGTTGCTCTCGCTCTTGGCGCTGCCGCTCGGCCTCGCCTACAGCTACCAGCGCCGTGCCGGCGGCGAGCGCGGCGGCGACGCCGATGTGGCGCACGGCGAGAAAAGCCCCGATGCCGACGAGGGCCGCGCCACCGATAGCCAGCGCTAACATCTCGCCCGGCTCGAGTGAAGCCTCCGCGGCAGGAGGCGGGGGCGGTGGCCGCCGCGAGTCCTCGTCGAGGAGCGCGCCATCCTCAAAGCGGGACGCACGGAGATCATCGACCTCTGCCCGCAGGCGCGACGCCTCCGCTCGGAGCTGGACCGCCTCGCTCTGTACAGACGGGAGGCCGACGCGGCGCCGGATGCCGGCGTCGCGCGCGAGTTCGCGACCGAGGCTGCTCGCACCCGCTGTGACCTCGTCGACACGTCTCTGTTGCGCTGCACTAGCTGTGACCTCGTCGACGCGTCTGTGTTGCGCTGTCGGCGTGCTCGGAGCGCTCGGGCTTGGGTTCTCAGGAGCGTCCACAAGCTCCCAGGGCTGCTCGGGCGCTCCTACCTCGTCGAGGTCGAATGAGCCGTCAGCGGCTGGCTGCATGATAGAGAACACGAGAGCTCCGGCACCGCTGCACCCTTTTTTGGCAAGCCGCAGCTCTTGCTAGCGTCCTGTAAGACACTAGCGCAAACTCACACAAAAGAACCTATTTACAAACCCACAAACCGAGCCAGCAGCCGCTCCTGCTCGCACCGAAATGCCCGAGCGAGGTCTCGGCGCCGGCGCGACACGTCGTCCGCGGGCGCGACGTCCTTCGCCGCCCGGAGCTTCGCGAGGTCCCGCCGCGCCGCCGCCTGGAACGGCAGGTAGTCGCGAGGCGCGGCAGCGAAGGGCTTCCAGTGCTTGGCAGCGTCCCGCGGGTCGTCATGATCGCGCGGGTCGAAGGGTGGCGCCCGCAGGCGCAGGTCCTCGCCCACCAGCGCCACCGCGCCGTCGACGACCAAGGAGCGCTCGCTCCGACCCCCCACAACGGCTCGGTCGAAGAGGAGGTCCAGGCTTGAGGACGCCACCGGTGGTGCGAGACGCACCGGCTCGTCGTCGACGGAACCCTCGTACGAGATCTCGTCGCGCCAGGCGTCGTAGCGCGGCTCGAGGCCATTTCGGCCGTCCGCGGCGCAGAGGTGGGCGCCCGGCACGAGGACCGCGTCGGGCGCGCGGCACGCCAGGGCCGCGAGGGCCGCGACGACGAAGGTCAGACGGAACGGATAGGACCGTCCGATCTCCTCAGAAATCTCCGGCGGCAGCGTCGACGTTGCGACCAGTGCACCAGCGACCAAAGTACCCGCGACGTTCCTTACGCGCGCTGCGCCCCTCGCGCCAAAGTTGCCGCGCGCCGCCCGGGCGTCGACCAGATCCACCGCCGCGTCGATTTTCGTCGCAGAATCTGCGTCGACCATGGCCCGGAGTTTGTCCCGCCGCCGCCGGTCGCGCCGCGCCCGCGCCGTGGCCGCAGGCGTCGCGAGCGACCGGAGCTCGTCGATGTCCCAATAGACCGGTCGGAGCGGGTCCGGCGACGCCTCGGGCGTTTCGCAGCCGCCGTCAGCCCACGCACGCGCGAGCTTTACTGCCAGCCGCTCTCGGGAGTCGCATTCCTCCCACGCTGCCCGTGCGACGCCCTCGGGCGGCGCCTCCCACTCCGTCGCTTCCATGCACGCGGCGCGCGGCGCGCGGAAGCCGGTCGCGTCGACGGCGGCGCCGGCGGCTTGCATTTCGTTCAGTACACTGCGGGGTTCAGTTGCGACCATGGCTTGCGCGACGGCGTACAGCAGCCAGAGAGTCGTTTGGCGCAGCATATCTCGAGCCGTGCGATGATTACGCGTTTGCTTGAGTGTTTGGATTAGGTGTGCTGGCAGAGCACTGCGTCACGAATCGGCGTCGGGTTGAGATTCGCAGGTCCGCAGGCACAAATAGCGATGCCTGGCTATGTCTGCCGAGGATATTGCAGCCCTAAAGCTACAAAACGCTACGCCGAGAAGATCGCGGGCTAGCGGTGAAAGACACTAGCAAACGATGAGAATGCCGGACACAGCGTTCGGCCTGCACGCGCTTGGTGACGAACGTAAGCCACAAGCTGCCAAACGTTCACGCTGGCAGCGAATTTGTCGGCCCAAGTGCTCCGGGGCCGTCAAACCCTCTGCGAGAGTGGGAGAGCATACCACTGTAGCCAGGCTTCATCGGCCCAAAAGCTGCCGCACGGGGGCATAAAACGAGCCGGTAGCCGAAAAAGGGAAGAATAAGCGGCCGGACTGGACCCTGAGCACAACAGGCAAAGAAACAAACTTTCGCGTCAACACGATGGGCAACGCAAATTCCTCCCAAACACGCCGCCGTCGCCGGAGCGGCAACGGCGCCGAGATGTTCGCGGGCTTCCAGCCCGGCACCCAAGTCGGCCTCGGGGTCGGCCGGCCGGGCGCGCGCGTCGGCGCGGGGCGGCCAGGAGCGCGGCGGTGGATCATGCCGCCCACGATCGACCGCAACCACCTCGACACCATGGACCCGGCGACATATGCCTTGGTGCGAGACATGCTCACGCGCCAGTACTTGGCAGCACACGGCCCGGCCCTGATGGCGCCGCCCCTGTCGCCGGTCGTGGCGCCGCGGGGCCGCGCCCACGCGCCGGCTCCACGCGGCCCCGTAGTCATTATCCAGCGCCAGGCCACGCCCTGGCGGACGGCGCGCGAAGAGCGCGCCTCGCGGGAAGCTCACCGACGCTTCGAGCGGAACCGGTGGCGCCCGCCGGGGACGTTTACCACCGTGGTGCACACGAACGAAGAGGACTGGGACGGCCGCGCGCGCGCGCCCTGGATGCGCGACGAGCGCGGGCGGCGCGTCCAGACCCTCGCGGCGGAGTCCGAGCGCGCGCGCCTGCAACAGCGGCGCCGCGAGGAGGAGAGCCGCCGCGTGCGACGACCGTCCAAGATTCGGTCGGCGTTCAAGCGGATGATGGGCCGCAAGAAGCCGCCCACGGGCGAGGCCGCCGAGTGCGTCGTTTGTTTGGACGCGCCGACGGGCGTCAAGCTCAAGCCGTGCGGGCACCTCGTCCTCTGCGAGGCGTGCTCGCAGCGCGTCGACGTGTGCCCCGTCTGTCGCGAGCCGATCGCGGAGCGGCGGGCGACTGTGTGATAATAAGTGTCCTTAGTCTCACCACGGGATTTGCGAGAAGAAGCGGAGGAACGGCAGCACGTACCCGAGCACGCGATACCCGCAATACGCGAGCACGTTGCACAGAGCGAACTTTAACGCGGCCCGCCATGCCAGCCGTACGACTGTTACTACGACAAACGCCATCGCTCGTCCCAACTCCGTCCACGATATCAAGGCCTCGGGCGATTCGATTCGGGCGGCGAGCGCATCAAGTAAGTCCGGCGAAGGTCCGAGCGCAGCAATTTGAGTACAAATTAAGTCCCACGAAGGTCCCAACGGCCCCGAGACCGTGCTGACGAAGAACCACAGCATCATAATCACGATCACCGAGGTGACCACATAAACGGCCAGGACGACATCGATGACGTCTTGCACGATCAGGGGTGCTTTGCGGCCGAGAAATTCTCGGTAATTGTTGCGGCGGAGATTCAACGATCTCTCCGTGCCGCGGCGTTGGTACACATCGACCGCGGTGCCTTCGACGAGCTGGCCGTATTTGGGCCATGGTCGCTGCCCTGCGAACTCGACGCACTGAGTGGGCTTGCCGTCGACACCGGTGCACGAGTGCTGGACCGTGATGTCGAGCGCGATGCGCGTATCGGCGCACGGGAGAATGCACGAGTCTCCAACGCCATAGGGGTCGTACCTGCAGAGGAAATCAACCAGTTACATCGCGTCGACGGCGAATCTGACGCAGGGTCTCGCATCACGACGAACGTCTGGCCCTCCTTGAAGACCTGCCCAGCAAACTTCTCCTTCACGAAGCGTTCCAGGTCGGCCGCGTCGATGTGCGCGCGGCCTAATAAGGGCCCTTCCTCCCAGCCGCATGGCGCGACGCATAGACTGAGCGTCGTGAGGGCCGATGCAGGCGACGGAAACCACGGTCGAACCGTCACCTCGTCCCCCTCGTTCATGCCCGTCTCCTCGCGCTGGGCGTAGCCGAGCGACAGGACACCGCGCTCGACGGCGTCGAGCGCCTGGGCCAGGTAGACCCAGTCGCCGGCACCCGTCGTTACTTGTAAGAAGCAGGGCCCGTCGTCCTGTCGGAAGGCCTGGAAGTCGACGCCGCTGAGGTAGACCTTGTTCTCGCAGGGGAAGTTTCCGATGCCGTTGGGATAGCACCCGCATTTCAGCGTCGACGGGGGCTCGGTCCGCTGCGCGATCGAGCTCGCGCCGGCCCGGGGCGCCTCCGGGGAATTCACGCCGCCGCTCCGGAGCGTGCCTGACGACGGCGCCGCGCGAGTGGCGTCGGGACGGTCGGGTCGCCGCGGCGACTCGGGCGGCTCGGGCCCGCGCGCCGCGGCGGGTCTCAGTGGTGAGGAGGCCGGCATCTTTTGGATTCTTGGGCCCGGCGGCGCCGCGGCGACAGAGATTTGCTTTGTAACTGGTAGTCACCTCGAGAATCGAGATCTCCGCACAGAGCGGTCTCTGGCGTCTTAGCCGACGAGGGCGGTCTAAGTGCGGTCTAAATGACTATGAATTCACGCCACGCTGCTCGGAGGTGCACAAACGCGCTCGGAGTAATCGCATCGACCGCTCGACTTGCTCGAGCAAAACCGCCGAGCGATGATAAGGACTGATCCCTGACCTGGCTCGAAACTTGCGTCGAAGGTCCCTGCCGAAGTTTGCGGGATGCGTGAGCCCAAAACCCGAACATGCTCTCCCAATAAAAATGCCAAAGGGCAAATCAGGCAATTCGTGAACACAATCACGCCTCTGGCGATGGGACAGCGCTAGAAAAAATAGTGCCGAGGCAGCGCCTCCCCACGACCGGTGCCCTGCAAAGTAGGCAGGGGCTGCCAAGACACCCTGGCACCTGAGCCCTGGCAATTGAAAGGATGCGCCAGAGCTGGCCAGGGCACAGACAGCGCTCGCGCACGTCGCGCGACGGCAGGATCGACATGGCCCGCGGGCCACGGTACGTCGACTTCGGAGCCATCCACCGCGACCGCCAGCGGCGGCGGGACGCCAAGGCGTCGGGTCATTTGGGGAACGTCGGCCAAGATGAGTTCACGGCAGACGGCTTGGTGAAGGCTGCACCACGCCCGCCGCGGAGCCACACGACTAGCACGTTCGATAATGGTATGGAAGCGTTCCAGGCTGTGAGCACGGCCCAGCGCAAATCGGACGCGCGCAAGACGAGTCTCTCCGATTTGGCCATAGGCGGCGGCGAGGCGCTGAGCGCCGTCTTCCGCTCGCCGGAGTTGCGCCGCAAGGCGATACAGGACGCCCTGAACTCGCCCACCTCAGTCCTAACCGACATCAGCCAGGCCGTGCGGCGCGGAGCCGCCGAGAACAGTAGTTTCGATCTCGCATCGCTCGTTCGCACCAAGGCATCGCTTGCCCTGCTCAAGCCGCCCGAGCCCGAGCCCGAGCCCGAGCCGGTTGTGAAACGGCGGCCGAGTCTGGAACGAAGGCGGCGCGCGCGAGCGTTCATGAAGACGGTGGAGCGGCGGCAGTCGTTCGAGGGAGACGAGGAGCCCGCGACGCCGCGCGAGCCGAAGCCCGTGCCCGTGCCGGCGGCCGCGAAGCGCACCGGGGCGCGCAGGCCGGGGTTCGACGGTGCCGCAGGAATCAAGACGAACATGCGACGCTTTGCGCGGAAATTCGGCACCGCGAAGGAGCGCCAACAAGCGATCGCGGACAACGCGAGACTTAATGGGACGGACGCGCGAACCTACGCCGTCGCGGGTGCCACGGGCTAACTGTATATATGATAGCTCTGTTTACCTAGGGGCGCTGTTTGGCCCTGCGCATGAGTCGAGCGCCGCGCGTGGCAGTGTTCGCCATTTGCGCATCGACGGCGGAAGATACTCGCTGGTGGCGCCTATAAAGCTCTTTGAGGTCGCAGTTGGGCTGCGAGAGGGCGACCGCGGCGAGCGAGCGATTGGCGGCCGTCGACGACCAGGAAATCGCCTCCGGCGGCAGCACCGGCCGCTCCGCGAGCGCCCCGGAGTGAGCGATGATTCGCGCCGCCCCCGAGATTTGGATGAAGAAGGGAATCGTCACGAACGCGAAGCCGGATGCCAGCGAGATGACCGGCACCATGCGCCAGCCCCAGCCCAAGTCCCGCTCCCGGAACAGCCAGACGTCCAGGCCCTGCATAGGCCTCATCGCCTCGAACAAAAGCCCGAGGAACATTCCCCATGCGCTCATCGCGAAGTAGAGGCCCCCGGTCATCTGTGTGCGAGTCGACCAGTGAGTCGCGTGCGCGTCGCGTCGATGGCGTGCAGGTCATGATTCAGCCACGGGCAGCGAAATTTGATCTGCGCACTGCTCCGCACGGGAAGCATCTGTGTACTCCGGAGGGCGTCGCGCAGGTTGTCGACGTGCACCGGAAGATAAACGTGGAGCGCGTAGAGCTGGAACAGCACGGCGCAAAACGCGGTGAAGAAGGCGTTCAGGTTGAGCGAGAGGCAAATGATGTGCAGCGGCGGTCCCCGCGCCTGGTCGCGGCCCAGGTCGAAGGCGATCAAGGTGAGCAAACCGCCCAGCAGGAGTGCGGACACGAGCATGAATATCTGGGACTGTTCCATGTACGCCTCGCGCAGCCGGTGGCCGTCCAGCGCGTCGAAGACGGCGCGGTACCAGCCCGGCCGATTCGTGAAGACGAAGGCGACCTCGAGCGGGTTCGGCAGCGTATATCGACGGAACGAGCTCCACAGCGGCCGCCGCTCGCCTTCCTCGTCGCTTAGGCGAGCCGGGTAAAACCGCGCACTCTGACCCCGCAACGCGAGGCGCAGCTTCGCGACCTGGACCCGCGTCAGCTTCTCCGCCGCGGCGACGTCCGAGAGCAGATCGCGGCAGAGGTCCTCGTCGGCGGTCTCGAGGACAAACCAATCCACGACAGCGCTCACGCCCTGGGCCATGAGGGCTGCTGTGCACCGCGGCGCCGCGTCGTCCCCGACGGCCCGCTGGACCACGGCAAGGAGCTCATCACACTCGGCTCGTGGCTCTCTGGCCTCCATCCTGGTGCTGCCCGACGAGCACTGCGCAGGCGAACGCACCCGGACGAGCTACCTGCGCAACGCTTTGCGCTGCCCGATTTGAGATCGAGATCTCGATCTGCGGAGCCGAGCCGACCCGCACGCGAAGAAGAAAAAGTCAGTTCAGTTAAATTAGACGGCCGAGGTATGCACAAGGAGGGGAGGAGTTCACGCGCCGCGGTCGGGCCGGCAGCGGCCCATGCGCTTGTAGTCGCGCGCGCGGAACGTCACGTCGAAGGCCTCGCCGCGGCGCCCGTCGTCGCACTGGGCGCAGGGCTCCGTCGCCCAGCGCACGTCGCCGTTTCCATCGACGTCGAAGGCGATCGCGTAGTCGACCGGGAAGAGCGCGTTGATGGCCCGCCACTCGTCTAAGGTAACGATCTCGCAGTCGAAGTCCGTGGCCTGGGAGTGGTGGGGGAGTAAATCTGCTGATTCTCCCCTTAACCACGCCGTGACGTGCGCCGGGATTACTGGTAAGCCGTGCGCGTGGCAGAGGCAGTCCGACGTCGTCGGCGGGCCCGGTCGTTCCGCGCCGCTCACGGCTAAGGACCGGCGCCACTTTTTTAACCATGCTCGAGGCACGAGGCGGTACGCGCCGGGGCTCAAGCGTGCTGATGCACCCGGGAAGCCTTTCCGAGCGCGCTCCTTGGGCAGTAGACCCCTTAGCAGTGACGAAGGCGAGCTCCGGCGCTGCAAGGCCGCCTGGAGCGGTTTCTTGGGCTTCGCCCACCAGTGCGCCGCGCACTCGTCGACCTCCCTTAAACGCTCGAGCCTCTCGTCGTCCTGTTGCTGCTTAACAAGAGCTCTGGCCTCCTTCCTATCCTGCACGCACTGCAGACACTCGAGACACTCGGCCGCCGTCGACGCCTTGAATTTCGTCGAGAGCGGAAACCGCCCCTGGATGGCGCGCCACGTCTCTCTAGAGACCAACACCCGCTTGCTACCAGGACGAGCACACGCGCGCGGACACAGGAAGCCGTGCTCGCACAAAATCTCCGCGTTCGCATCGGGCCACGGCGGGAGGGCCTCGCCCGAGTTGCTCCTCGATCTTCGTCGCTGGGGCGTGCCTTTCTGGGAAGGAGACAGCAGCTTCGCCCGCGACTGCTCGTAGTACCTCCTCAAGTGTTGCGCCCAGTTCTTCGAGAGCCAATAACCCCTCACAACGTCATCATCTCGTGGCTCCGTCGCCGTCGCACAGCCGTCGGCTATTTTCTCGAGCTCCGCGACCCTCAACGAAGCGAGGGCCTCGCCGGCATCGTTCCTCGTCTCCGTTGTTGTTCTCCGGTTCTTGGACGGAGACGTCATCTTCGATCGCGCTAGGGCTCGCACGACGCCGTCATATCTTGAACCGCCGATTTGTCTACATAGCAACGGGACGTCATTCGCGGTGATGACGTCCTTGGCCGATTCTCGTAATGCTGCGATGTCGCGGGCGTGGAGCTTTTCGAGGCTCAGGCCGAGGACGCCTTCGGGCAAAGCTCTCAGAGGATTGGCGTCCTCGTCCAGCGTCGTCGCTGATAAAGCGGTGGCGAGGTCGTGCGCCGCCATGGCGCCCACCGAATCTCCGAGGTGCGCTCAACTGCCGTATCGGCTCGTCAAACAAACAGGGCGTCCCGCGGCCGTGTGCGGCGGGCGCCGGCGGTTGGCGGGCCGGTAAGGCGCCGGGCGAGCGAATAGGTTAGCGGGCGAACACCGTAAAACCAGTCAGAGCAGCTTCCAGCAACGGTGGTCAAATCTCGTCTAACAAGGCCGCAGCGGTGCGGGGTGGCCGCTCTATCGAGAGTGCCTACTCTCGGATTGCGGAAGACGCAGTGTTGTGTCTTCGGGTGGGCTGTGCGGCCCGTGTGGCGTGCGTGAATATGCCACAGGTGCGGCTGCGCAAATTTGCTCGTCGCGCCGACCTCCCTGAAATTCCTCGCAAACCGGTATATGAGCCCAAAGAGACGTCCCAAGACAACTAGGGTAAACAAACACACAGCTACTTAGCCTAAAACATAAAACACGCCCGCGTTCACGGACAGACTCACCGCAACTTCTCGAGCGCCTCGAACGCCGCCACCGAAGCGCCCCGCTCGCGCAACAACCGCCGGACGCGCGGCTTACAGGTGCGGAGGCTCCCCGAGCACGCGACGACGCGGCACGACGCGCCCGCGAGGGCCTTGAAATATTTCGCATGTGATCGTGCCACGCGCACGACGACGACGCGCGAGCCGCGGTCGTGGAAGTTGACGCGCGGGTCCAGCCGCCCGAGGCCGACCTCGCCGAGCGCGGCGAGCGCGCGCTGCCGGAGGACGCGCGCGATGCCCTCGGCGTCGTCCATTTGGCTCGACGTAGCCACGAAGGTAAAGTAGCGGTGCTTCGCCAGGGAGCTGGCCATCCGTTCGCGTCGACAGACGTCAAGCGAGTGCTGGGTCCTCTGAGTGCTGGGCCACAGTGCGACGTGCCGTGCCTTAGCGATGCGCCGGAGCAGAGCGCTTGAGTGCTTTTAATGAATGCGTCGCCTGATGACAAGTGCGGCAAAGCGGCTGCAGCTACGTCGCAATTTGCAAGCCGCTATGGAGCACCCGCACTATAGCGCATCGTGCCTTGCTGCCGCGCTGCGCGAGCGCATGAGTCACGCCAGGACACATTGAGTGTCGGCAATCGACATATCTCGGACCCACGCATCATCACGCAGCGTGTCGCATCGTAGAGCTGGCCCACACTTGAGTACACATAGCGTGCTCTCAACTCATGTCAGCGCTGGAACAACGCAACAAAAAGCAGCGCGCCGCGCCACCGCAGCGAGACAAAAGAAATGCGGGAGAAGACACGCTCGACGACGACGACGAGGACGCCGCGACGACGCCGGCGCTCGCCGTCGAGCTCCGGACGGACGGCTACCGCGTCGCCGCGCTGCTACAGCCAGCACCGCCCGTCGAGGTGAAACGCGCCCGCGGCGCCGCAAAACCGCAGAAACCACCGCCGGCCTTCGGCGAGGTGTGGCCGTACGGCACGGCAGAAGCGACGGCGCTCCTCCGCGCGCTCGACCGGCGCGTCCTGCCGCGCGCGCTGGCGCCGGGCCTCGCGGGCGTCGTGCGGCTCCGCGTAGTCGACCGGCGGCCCGGCGGCGGCGGCCCGCGCGAGGTCGCGTGCCGCGTCGGCGTCGGCGACGAGGACGCCGCGGAGCCTGCCGCGCGCCCGCCGCGGCCCCTGGGCGCGCCGGCACCCAGGCGGTCCCTCGCGGACGCGCTTGATGACGATGGCGGCGACGATTCGGACGACAGCGACGACGACGCGGAGGACGTCGTCGTCGCGGAGCCCCCGCGCTGCGACGACTTCGTCGACGTCGTTGAAGAGGACGAGGAAGCGGAGGAGGCGTCCGTGGCGGCGCTGCGGGCGCGCCTTTCGTGCTTGGTCGACGTCGCGCGCGCACACGGTCTTGCTTCCTAGCTCGATTTAGTAAGTGTCTTTGTTGTGGTCATGGAGTCTTGCTACGAGTCCCTGTGGAGTTGTGGCGCGCGGATCGCGGCTCGACGCGACGACGAGGCGCTGCTCATCACGCAGCACCGACCCGGTCGTGGACAGCGCGCCGAGCAGAATTACGCGACATTGCGGTAAAAGTAGTATCATACATATTTGTCAACGCGCCAGCCGTTTTGCGTATTCGCGACGAGCCAATCGGGAGCAAGGAGCTGCGAAAAAAAGGGCAACAGTTTTTGGCCATAACTCGCGCTCCCGCGTCGCGCAGTGCTTAGGAAATAGTTGAGACGACTGTCCAAGCAGTTGGCAATTTACTCCGTGACAGCGAGGCAATAAAAAACAGCCAACAGCCAAAAGGCAAAACGCGCGCCTAGCGGCGAAACACAGCGAAACGACGAAGATGGGCGGCGCCCGCAAGCGCAAAGCCCCCTTGATCGAGGACTGCGCCGTCGTCCCGCTGCCCCAGGACGGCGACTGCTTCTACAAGTGCATCGCGCGCGCGTACGCGTCCGCGGGCCTGAGCGCATCAGATGAAGCCAACGAAATCATGTTAAATGACAAGGAGAACGAGGTCAAGCGACTCAGAAGGTGCGTCAGTCGGAGGGTCGACGACGGCGTGTTTGCGCAGTTCGCGGTCGCCCATCAAGCGGGCCTTGACGACTACGCCTTCATGCGCCGCTTACCAGATGCTGCTGCGTTACGAGCCAAACTGTGTGTCAGTGGTGCGGAGTCCGGCGCGACGCGGTGCGTCTGGGCGAACGAGTTCGAGATTTCGACGCTCTGCGACGTCCTCGAGCTCACGGCGCTGATTGTCGACGAATCGGCGGCGGAGAACTCGCGGTTCTTGGTCGTGCCGGGCCGCGAGGACAAGCGGAGGTTGCAGCGGCGGTGCTTTGTGGTCTTGCTGAGGACGGCGCGGTCGCATTATAATCTCGGGGCTTTTGACGATCGGAGCTTATTTGAGGGGCTGCACCAGGTCCGGAACGGTGTGGAAATCAACCAACGTCGCGTCGATGGCGTGGGGCGCCCGAAATTTGAATTCCGCACAGGTCCCGAAGCACGTGCGCGAGATGTTTGGCCTACCAAATGCTGACAGACGTGCGACGCCGCGCGCGCCTCGGAGTCGGCGGGGCCCGCCGCAGAGTCCGCGAAGCCCCGCACTCGACGCGCCGCCGCGCCAGTCGCCGCGGCGGCCCGCCAAGGAGGCGACGCCGCGAAAAAAGGCCAAGGTCGAGGCGCCGCCGCCACCGGCCGCCGCGCCGGCCAAGAAAAAACCTCCGTTCCGCGCCTTCGAGGAGCGCTGGGAGCGCCGCGCGACCCACAAACGGTCCGCCGCGGCCGAGAAGCAGCTCCTCGCGAAGTACGGTGGCCGCGAGTTTCGTGACGATGATGGCGCATACATAATCTCCACCGAAAATCTCGAGTGGTCCGCAGAAGAAGGCGAGTGGACCGTGCTGGCCCAGAAGAAGCGGAAGAAGAAGGAGGAGTACGAGGGCTACGTCGTCAACGCGCAGCTGCGGCGCATGATCGCCCGATCGCTGCCCGCGCGCGACGTCCAGCGGAAATAAGAAACACACAGTACATTAGTGCTAGACTTTCAGCGGTCGCGCGGCCCGGGTGCCCTCGAATGGGCGCGCCGACGTCGTCGCCACGCCGCCGCTCAGTAGTAGTCGTTCACGATACTTTCGGAGGGGAAGGCCGCGAGCGCCTCCGCCCAGACGTCGCCGGTGACCCCCTCTGGTGAGAACGCGACCGTGACGCCTAATTGGGAGATCTCGCGGCAGTTCCCGTACTCATTGTCAAAAAACATCATGTCTTCGTAGTCGCACGCGTATTTCTCCTTGAGGCGCCGGAAGTGGGAACTTTTTGATTCTTTCGTGATTTCCCTGGCGTCGAAGCACGAGCCGAGCACCATGTCGTCTACTCTAAATTTGTCGAGCAATTCGGCGGCCCACGCGGGCTCGTCCGTGCGGCTGCTGATGGCGACCTTCGTGGCGCTCCAGTCGTCCGTCGTCCGCAGCTGCCGCAGGATGTCTCTCGCCGCGCCAAGGAGCACGACACGTTCGCCGGACTGCGCGAGCATCGCGTCACCGTCCGGCGTAAACGGCGCGCCGCCGCGCCACGACAGCATGTACATCTCGGGATCCCATAGACAGCCATCAAGATCAAACACGACCACCTTCGGCTTGGCGCGCAGCGCGACGGCGCCGCGCGTTGTCCGGGGCTGCTGGAAGGCGCCGCAGGCGTGCAGCGCCATCGCTGCGACGGCGTAACGCATGCCTTTCATGCTTTGTGTGGTTTTCATTGCTGCAGCCATGCCTTATCCGTCGTTCTTCTGCAGCGAATGCTGGCGCGGTTGTCGCCAGCTGGTAGTACAATTCTCCTGAGCAGCTCTACGGCGATTTTGGCCGAGTATGAGCCGCTCAACGGGTTGACCTAGCGTACTGACATACTAGCAATCACCGGGACCGACGCGGCGACCGACGCAGCGCTTATTTGGGGCGTACGACGCCGCCAGGTAACGGCATTCATCGCCCAGTGCTGCGAACGATGGCCGATTGCATCGATCTCACCGTAGATAGCGACGATGAGGCGCGGAGGAAGCGGGTGGCTCCAGCGCCAGCTCCAGCGCCGCGCGCGCCAGCGCCAGCGCCCAAGCGGCGCAAGAAGGACATCCTCGACACATCCTCCGACGAGGAAGAGGAAGAGGCAGCCGCGCCAGTCGCCGCACCCGCGCCGGCCGCGCCGGCGCCGGCGCCGGCGCCCGCCGCCGCGCCCGAGGCAGACCCGACGCCCCCAAAGTGCAAGACCTGCGGCGCGCCGTGCGAGCTCCGGACGGCCCGGTCCGCGAAAAACGACGGGCGCCGCTACTGGAAGTGCCCCCAACACGAGGACGCCTGGGTCGGCTGGGCCGACGCCAAAGGCGTCAAGGGCGGCGGCAAGATCTCGAAGGGCGGCCAGAGCTTCGCGGACATCCGCAAACAGGAAAAGCGCGAAGCGGCGGGCACCGAGACGCGCGCGAAGCAACGCAACGAGACTGGGGGTAGAGGCAACGTCTTCGGCTTTGATAACAGAAGAGGCATCAAGGGCGTCGTGTCCAAGGAAACGGAAAGGAAAGATCCGAACGCGTTCAAGGGCGTCGACGCGTCCGCCGTGCGGCGGGCGGCGCAGGGGCCCGCGGGACCGGTCCGCGGCTCGCAGCGCGGTGACGCGGACGAGCTGCGGCGCAAGCGCATGGCGCGCTTCGGAGGGGGCGCGGCGACGGCGACGCGGCCCTAACCACTATGTGTTTGTTACTCACATTGCTTTGCTTAGAGCTATGCCGCCTAGCCACCAAGCCGCCGTGGGGCCTGCTTGACCGCACACCCGTCCCACATTCTTAGATAGATCACATTCTCACATTCGCTTCGCCTTCCGCGAGAGGAGCGGTAGCGGCACAAGTATTGCGGACGGCGACACGGCGTCGTAGTCCTTTCGCCGGGCACGGGATCGCTCCTCCATCAACGGCGCCGAGGCGAACCGAAAAAACAGCCAGAGCGTGATCGGCCCGACGGCGTACGAGAGGTCGCCAATTCCGGCGGCCCGCGCGAACAGATAGATGCCCGTCCAGAAGCCGCACTCGCCGAGGTAGTTCGGGTGGCGCGACCAGGCCCACGGGCCCCGGACACATGTGGTCTTCGCACCCGAGGCGCGGTGCCGCCGCAGCGTCGCGTCAGATACAGCTTCTAGGACGAGGAACGCCAGCGTCACGACGCATGCGACGAGGTCTCCGACGTTCAGCGGCGGCGCCTCGCCCTGCAGAATGATTGCACCAGCCGGCGCCAGCGCGCCAAAAACCAGCAGAGTCGGCGTCAAATGGAGGCTCGATAGAGAGAACGGCCAGTAGCCCTTGCCGAGCTTTTTTCTCAGATCGATATAACGCCAATCTTCGTGCGATAGCCCCGTCGTCCATCCCTCCCACGGGTATCCAATGAAGAAACGGATCGCCCATGCCCACACCAGGTTCATGACTATCAGGGCGCGCGCAGAGTCGCTCGACGCCTCGTGCCGCCAATAAGCCAGCAGCCACAACGGTAGCACGCACCAGTACGGGTCGTAGACGCTGCTGTTGTCCGCGAAGAGCGAGAACGCGTAGACGACAAGCGTCGCGGCGACGTCGTAAACGAGGCCTAACAGTAGCGGTCGTCCTTGCAGCGATGGCGGCGGCTCGAGCACCAATGCGACAACTGTGATCGCTGCGAGTGCTGTGATGTAGGCGCACCAGCAGTAGGCTGCCGAAACGCGCTTTGCCGCGGCTCTCTTCGACCGCGTTTGCACCATTGCTGGCACCGATGCGCTGCTGCGCTGGATGCTGCTAGTACAGCTCGAGCCGAGGGTGAGTGTTTCTGCGGGTTTGTGAGCAACGGCGCACGTCGCTGCGGTTAGAGGGGTATCAGGGCTGTACCAAACCGGCTTCACGTCGCCCAGCGAGAGCTATGCGGCCGATACAGCGCGCTGGCAAAGAAATTCTAGTGTCCATTACGCTGGAGGGTACGTGGATTATTTTTTACTTTTTTTGGGGGGATACTGTGCTATTGCTGCGGTGCTAAGCAACGTCAGTACGCAAGACTGGTCTGTACTTGCAGCAGGATTGTACCTACACGCGCACGGCAAGCAGCGCTGCGCAAAAAGCCAACGCCGCAGCCGAAACTGCAAAAGCGCCGTGGGCACGCGAAAAAGAGCCACGCCAACGCCGCAGCGGTACAAGGCAACGCAGCGATAATGGCCGCAATCATAGAACGCGTCATGAGCTGCTTCCAGGCCAAGCCCAAGAAGTTTAGGGTCGTGTTTGTACTGGGCGGCCCGGGCAGCGGCAAAGGGACCCTGTGCAGCAAAATTGTGGAGACTTATGGCTGGGTCCACTTGTCCGCGGGCGATCTATTGCGGGCGGAACGGAAGGACCCTAGCTCCAAGCATGGTGAATTGATCAACGAATACATCAGGGAAGGGAAAATTGTTCCGGTGGAGATTACATTAGCTTTGATCAGGAAGGCCATGGAGGCCTCTGCAACGACGGACTTCCTCGTCGACGGCTTCCCGCGGTCGGCGGACAACCTGAAGGGCTGGGAGGACAACATGACGACGTGCACCGACGTCGTGTCATTATTATATCTAGAAACGAGCGAGGAGGTCATGGCGCAACGGATCATGCAGCGGTCGCGGGAGACCGTCGCGGCGGGCGGGACGGCGCGCGCCGACGACAACGAGGAGGCCATCAAGAAGCGGCTGAAGACGTACCACGAGACGACGATGCCCATCATCGAGATCTTTAAGAGGCGGGGCAAGGTCACGGCGATCGACTCGACGCCCGCGCCGGCCGTGGTGTTCGCCGCGGCGCAGACGAGCCTGTTCGACGGGCTCGCGGCGCAGAGCTAGCCTAGTAGGGGTTCTAAGACTAAGTTCACGGAAGATTTCACGGATCTATTATCTGCGCATCTCTACTACGCATCGACAGCGTGGGGGGTTCCGAAAATTCACTGCTAGTTACGAGCTCCGCCGGCGTCCACGCGGCGCGGGAAAACACGCCGCCATGCCGCGCCTCCGCGAAGAGGCGCTGTGCCGTCGAGACGCCGCCATCACACAACCTAGTCCGTGCAGAAGAGGCAGACGCCCTGCTGCCCGATGTAGAAATACGCAAAACTCTTCGATTCGTAGGTCACATAACACGCGAAGTTCCGCCCCACCAGGCAGTGCCACGTCCGATTCGTGCGTTGTTCGAACGTCTGCTTGATCTGCGCCGCGGCCTCCTGCTCGGAGTTCGTGCTGTGGAGCGCCATGGTTGACACCTTAATGGCCTCCTCGAGCTCGTCCTGCACCATCGTGCTCGACTTGATGACGGCGCGCGCGCCCGACATGGCGGCTTGCGTCTATATCGTCTATGGAAGAGTAGCGGGGCAGCGCTGCGGCGGCGTCGCTATGGGCAACAGGTGGATAGCGTGCTATCCGTAACGGCGGCGCTGCGGAAGCGACGGCGGCGAGGCAGCCCCAGGCGAAAAGCTGGGCGCTGGGCCCGGCGGCGGTTTCAGGCGCGCCTCGAAGGCAGGCGTCGCGCGAGGCATCCTTCTTCGCAGTCTCAGAGAGGCTACTCCGACGCATACGTTGAGATTACCTGGACGCGTGCTTTTCGTGCGGGGCTGGACCGGGTCGCGCTACCGCGCGCCTGTTCACGGGCCATACGAGCTTGTATGGAACAACCGCCAAACGCGTGTTGTAGCATCCGACACGAAATCTCTTAAGCAGCTGCGCTCACGGTAGAACTGGCCGCATTGGTGATATTGACCACAGGGGCAGCCCCAAGGGATGGCGTACACAACGAGCAGCAGTAGCGACAGCGACGACAGCGACGACGACATGGCTCTCATAGCGGCGGAGCGCTGGGCCGCGAAGCGCCTCGTCGCGCCCGGGGCGCGCGCGCGCGTCGCCGACGCCATCGCCGACGGCCACGGCGTCGCCATGCTCATCCACGCGGCGCGGCCGGACCTACTAAGAGACGCGCACGCTTTTGAATCAGGCCGCGCCGAAGCGGAGAGGAACTGGTCGCTGCTCGAGGCGCGCGCACTCAAGCGGTTGGGGGTAAGGCCGCCGCCGCTCGACGAGTTGTTGCGGGGCCGCGACGCCGCGCGGCGCAGAGATAATGCCGCGCGGTTCTTACTTGAGTTGAGACGGGCGCTCAAGCGCGCGCCGATGGTGTCGCCGCGTGTTACGCCCCGGAAACGAGGAGCCGCGCGCTCGCCGCCGCCGCCACAATTCGAGGAGGGCGCCTTCGAGGCGCTCGTGGCGCGGCTGCGCCGGGCCGCGGCCGGGTACACGCGGGCTGCCAACGTGAGCGCCGCGAAAAGCAATGCGTTCGACGAGCGCATGGACCTCCTGCGCACGAAGAATAGGAGCGACTTGGAGGCGACGAAGGGCCGCATCGACGCGCTGAAGGAGGAGGTCGCAAAAGCGGACGTCGCGGCGGCGCGGTGCGCGCGCGAGGCGCGGTCGGCGCTCGTGCTTGGCCGGAGGCCGGCCCCGCGGACGCCGGCGTCGTCCGTCGACCTGTCGGCGGCGACGCCGGGGCTCGACGACGACCTGTCCCAGGCCTCGGCGCCGTCGCCGCTCGCCGAGGCCGCGCTCGCGCCGCCGGCGCCCCGGGCCTCGCTCGACGACGCGCCGCCGGCGCGGCGCGCGTCGCGGCCGGCCATCGACATGGCCGCGCGCCGCAACTTGCTCGGCGCCGCGTTCCCGGCGGCGCCCCGGGCGCCGCCGACGATCGTCCGCGCCGCGGCGCCGCCGCCGACGCCGTCGGTGCCGGCGCCGCCGCCGCCGGGCGTGCTAGGGGTTGCGCAGGCGGCCGCGGCGGCCGCACAACAGCGGGCGATGCCTCCCCCGCCGCGCCCACCGCCGATGCCCACCGCCGTGCCAATGCCCGCGACGGTACCGCCGCCGCGGCCGATACCGCCGCCGCCGCCGGGCCGGCCGCCGGCCGGAGCACTCCCGCCGCCGCCGCCGCGGCCGCCGACGGGACTGCCTCCTCCGCCGCCGCGGCCGCCGTCGGCGCCGTTGCCGCCTCCTCGGGCGCCGCCGACGATCGTCCGCGCGGCGGGGCCACCGCCGGGCCCGCCACCGGGGCCTCCGCCGCGAGGACCGCCACCGGGACCGCCGCCGCGCCGCCCGAGCGCGCATCTCGCGCCGCCGTCGACGCCGGCGCCCGTGCCCCCGCCGCCCGTCGCGCCGCCGCCACGGCCACCTCCGCCGCGGCCTCCTTTGCTACCTGCCCCGGCAGTCGTGGTCGCACCTGCGCGGAAATTGGCTCCGCCGCCGCCGCCGCTCCTTTCGCCGTGCGCGCGGCCCGCGGTGAAGGTCGTGCTCCCTACGCGCGCGCCGCTGGGGAGTAGGAATTGAGTCTATTCCTTCCACCCGTGGTTCGTCGTTGCTGTACTACTGAAGCCGGCACTCCTGTTCCGTTACCGTACGTCGGCACGAGATAGTCTCCTTTTCCATTACCGTGCTAAGACTAGCGTGCGGAGCCCCAGGGGAAGACGCGCGTCGCCGAATCACCGGCCTCGGGCGCCGGCCGCGTCCAGGAACCTAGAGCTATCCATTATTCCTAGTGTCTTACATGCCGCTAACAAAAAAAGTTAGTCTTGCCCGGATTTTGCCTCGAGCAGCAGTTTCGCGGCGACTACGCCCTCGGACGTAGGTCCAGGGCTGCGGGAATCGTGGTGAAGACCGCAAGGTCTTCGACTGTACCTTGGTAGCTGCCGCTCGCGGGCTCACACTTTGGAAGCCGTGAGACCACCCAGCGCTTTCTAAGGCCGCGCGGGCGCTGAGACGTGACGATGAACGCCTTCAAGCGCGCCAGCCTCAAGCTCAGCCACGCCGTCAAGCACAAGACGTTGAGTGGCGGGTCCACCGAGGAGATCGTGGACGAAGCTTTAGAGAAGCGACTGAGTGAACACAAAGCGTATGAAGAAAAAGTGAAGACGCTGCAAGCCTTGACGTTGGATGCGCGCGCGCAATTAGGAGAAGTTTTTCTCCAAATCGGCAACGCGGCGCAATGCGTCGAACAATTGTCAGATCATCAGCTCGACCCGGCCTCGGCACGCGCGACGCTAGGCCTGCCGCCGGAGCCCGGCGACGACCCGAAGGCCGACGAGCAGACGTTCTTGATGCTCCTAGAAATAGCAGACAAGGCGAAAGTCGTGGGAGGTGCGATGCAGGAGGCCTTTCATGGTGCCTTCGGCGAGGGTCTCCAGAACGCCCTCCTCGCACCGTTGGAGCAGGAGACGCAAGCCTTCAAGGACACGGCGAAGAAATTGGAAGATCAGCATCGCACGGCCATGGAGGCGAGGCACTACCGCGAGAAGATCGTGAGTATGAATGCTGGGAAAACGAAAAACGACCCCGAGAAACTCGCGCGGAATGCTGGTAAGTCTGCGGAGGCCGAACGAGCGGCAGCAGACGCCAAGAAGGCTTTGGAAGATGCCTTTGCCGCGCACGATGCGGCTCGCTTGGACATCTGCTGCAAAAGGGTGGGTCATCTCAAAGGCATGCTGCATCGCTTCTGCGAGCTCGTACTGACGGCGTTGTCCATGGATGCGTCCATGGTCAAGCTCACGAAAGGTAAAACCGAATTAGATGCGTCCAACGTCTACGGGGACGTGAATGTGATGTCGATAGCCGATCGCCTGAAGAAGGGCATGGGGTTGACCGAGCGGACGACGCCGCCGAAGCGGCACTTGAAATTGGCTCACTACAAGGCCCACGCGCGCACCGCGTTCACGACCGGTAAACAGAGTGGGGAAGACAAGCCGGTCGACGCGGAAGAGCGCGAGGTCGACGAGATGACGCTACGGTTCAACCAGTCCACGGAACAGCTCCAAAACCTCCTGAAGACGACGGAGGACGTGGCCAAGTGGTACGAGTCCGGGTTTAGAGGCATGGTGGCGGTTGCCGGGGAGTTGCCGGCGTTTGCTTCGGATTCCGATCCCTCGGAAAGGACCGCCGCGGTGCTCACTTTTCATGCTACTCTCGAGGAGGTGTCGGCGGCTCTAGCGGAGCAGTTCCTAGGACCGTTTCAATCTTCCGTGATAGAACCCTTGAAACAAGGTCTGGAGGAGTACCGGGACACGACGCAGATGCTCCAAGATCGCAAGGCCAAAAAAATGGAGCGGGACCACTACCAGGCCAAGCTCGAAAACTTGGAAAGGGAAAAAGTCGAAAAGGACTCGCTGGAGAAGACCACAGTGAAGCAAAAACAAGAGCTAGCCGACCGACTCACTAGAAATAGGACCAAGGCCTTCGAAACAGCCGAAGAAGCGAAACAAGCCACGAAAGAAGTCAGAGATAGATTGCGAGCCTACTCCAAGTTCGCGCGGGGCCAGTGCCAGGCGGTGGGGGATGCTCTTGTACCTCTACAAAGGGATTTTTACGTTGCTTTTGCCGAGAAGGTCGTGAAGGGTCTTGCATTGGACCCCGACGCGACGCCGGTAGATCAGCGCGCCGCCGACAAGCTCAAGGACCTCATGGCGCGGGGCCTGGCCGTGCCGAACGCGGGCATGACGACGGACCGAGGCGCGGCGGCCGCGTTCCAGATGCGGCAGCCGACGGGGCCCCCCAAGACGCCGGAGGAGAGTCTTGCGGGCAAGGCTCCTCTCAGCGCGGGCGAGACGGAACGGGTGCGGGACTTCATGGTCGCGGAAACCTCAAAACCGCCCGACCAATTGCCGCCCGCGCCGCTGCCGCCGCCGGCGACAGAGGAAAAGGTCCTGCCGCCGGGCATGATGGAGGTCGTCGGGACCTTCGACTTCGCGGCGGACCAGCCCGGGGACCTGGGCTTCAAGGCCGGCGACGTCATCCTCACGGACGCGGCGGCCTTCGCGGCCGCGGGCGACTCGGGCGGCTGGGTCTCGGGCGAGCTCAACGGCAAGCAGGGGTCCTTCCCCTCGAACTACTGCGCGCCGAAGTAGGGTAGGTCGCGCCCCCCTCCTAGCGGGTACAGGACACATTACATCTGACATCGAACCGTGGTCGGGATGCCGCGTCGACGGCGTCGTGCTGACGCCGTCGACGCGACGCGCCGCCGGGCCATTGGCACACGTCACAAGGCAGTGGCCGTCGGCAGGTCCGCGCTCGGCGCGCCGTCGACGGGGACGGCCTCGGCCCAGACGCAGGTCTCGGCCTCGGCCGCGCTCGCCACGCGGGCGGAGGCCTGGATCGCCGCGGTGTTCGTGGTGCCGCCGGAACGCGCTGCGCGGACGGCGCGGAAGAACACGCTCGCAAACTGCGCCGCGCCGGCACTCAAAAATTCGAGCGTCCACCGCACCGTGGCGCCGTCCTGCATCGCCAGCCCGGTGAGGTAATTCGCGCCGAAGATGGGCTGCATGTACTCCTCGCGATGGATCGCGGTGAGCGGTATGCGCGCACCAATGCCGCTGTCGCTCGAGAGCCGCAGCACGGCTAGTGAGAGGAACGCCTCAGTGCCCGTAATTTTGGCGTTTCGCGACTCATCAATGACCTCCCAGCGGACGCGTCGTCTCAATAATCTCGCCGCCGGATCCTCGTCGTCGTCGAACAATTGTGCTTCGGGCACAGCCCATGGCGGGCCGAGCTGAGCTTGTGGCTGGCGGCTGCGGGTAAACCAGGATGCCATTATGCTCTTATGCAGTGTGCAGTGTTGTAAGAGCTCTCACGCTCGCGCTGCACTCGCGCTGCACTCGTGCGATCCAGACCTGCCGACGCCCTTTATCTATAGGCAGTCGAGCAACCTGGGCTTTGCCTCCGAGCTTGCTAGTGTCTTACTGGCCGCTAGCTCTGTCAGGATACCTCCCACGCCTCCGAGGGTGTGGGTTGCAAGCAACAGTACCTGTCTTTGGAGAGGTCCGCCAAGAAAAAAGCTCTGCAGCGCTTGCAGCGCTCTGCGAGCTGTGCTTGTGCGCCGCGCATTTCGCAACCCGTGAGAGGCATCGAGCACGCTGCACGTACACATGATGACGCAAACAGTGCGCACCTAGCTGCCCGCGGCGCTGCGCAAGCCTTGGGGCTGCCCCTTGCAACGCACTCGTGCTGCCGCCGCAAGAGCCGCGGTGCTGCGTAAAAGCCATAAGGGGCTGCCCCGTGACAGGAGTGACAGGCCATGGGCAAGGGCGGCCGGCAGGTGGTCCCGGCGCCGCCGCTCGCCGGGCCGTCCAGCCGTCCGGGCTCGGCCGTAAGTCGTCCAGGCTCTGCCACCGCCAGCCGCCCGGGCACGAAGGACCTCCGCCACCGCGCCGCCGCGCGCCGCGCAAAGGACCCGACCTCGGACAAGGAGCGGCTCCGCGCCAAGTTCATCGAGCAAGTCAAGTCGTACATCGGCACGCCCTACGCGGAGAGATATCACAAGGAAGGCGACGAATTGTACGGCCAGCCCTTGTATCTCGACTGCTGCGGGCTCTTCCGGCAAGTCTTGCGAGATATGAGAGAGGACTTCGGCTTCGATGTGGGGCCGTGGAACCAGTGCTACCTCTATGCAACCTTACCGACGAAGCTGTCGTTCAAAGACGTCAAGCCCGGTGATTTACTGTTCGTCCAGGGCCGCTACACACGTGGACGAGAGCGGCGCCAGAAAGGGGATATTGTACATGTGGAGATGTACCTCGGAGAAGATCTCGGGAGCGGTCCCGAGTCCACATTAGCATCTAGAGATCATTGGGGCTGCGTATCCATCCAAGACTCGTTCAAGTACGCGAGCCCGTGGTACGAGATCACCGCACTCCATTGGAGAAGCTTGGACGACTGGCTCGAGGGGCGCTGCGACCCGGTCGCCATGCCGGGATGCTTTCGGTCGCACGACCCCTACGGCGAGAAGGTCCTCGACCAGCCGTTTCGGTCCCACACGTCGTTCTTCCGGGACCCCGAGGCCTGGCGCTGGCTCGCGCAGATCGGGCTGTTCCGGGCCGCTTGCCGAGCAGCGGCGCAACGGCGACCCTTACGCGTCTGGTCGTGCGGGTGCTCTTCCGGCGAGGAGTTGTACAGTCTCGCGTTATTGTACAGGCACCGCATCGTGCCGGTCCTGGGGGCGAAGGCGCCGCGGCTCGAGTGCGTGGGGTCGGACGTCCGGCAAGACTTGCTAGACAAGGCAGCTGACGTGCGCGAGCGGCGGTGGACGCAGGCGGCAATTCGGACGGTGCCCCTCGATATACTGAAGAAGGGCTTCCGGGCCACCGCGTCGGCGACGACGCGCGCCTATTGCTTGCGCGATTCAACGCTGGCGTCGCCTTCCGTGTGGAAATTAATCCTTCGGCCTTGACGCCATCGACGGCGTCTCAGATGTGATTTCCACGCAGGTCGTCCTTCGCGTTCAGGATCGAGGACGCGGCCTGCGACGCGCCCGACGACGAACCTGATATCTTTGACTTGGTGCTGTGCCGCTATGCAGCGTTCCTCTACTGCGACGCGCCCGGCGCCCTCCGCGCGGCGGATCGCATCTCGTCGCGCCTTGCGCCGGGCGGCGTCGTGCTGCTTGGAGCGACGGACCCCATGCCGCGCGACTGCTCGCTCGAGCCGGTGCCCAATTCGACAAACGCCTGGACCCTCGATCCCGAAGCCGACGCGGCGCTGACGAGCGGCCGGCTCGCGCAGCCGACGCTCGACGCCTACAAAGCGGCGCGGCGGCGACGGCCCGCGCGGCCGCGTCGGAGCGCCTCGGAGCCGCCGCGGCGCCCGGTGGCGCGCGAGGACAGCGTCGTGAGGCGCCGGCGCGCCGCGTCCGTCGCCGCGCGCCGGCGCGCGGCCTCGGCGGCGCAAAAGCGCGCGGCGCAACCGCCCGCCGCGCCGAAGGAATCGAAGCTTATCTGGCGCCCGTCGACGCGAGGTGCGCCCGCGCGCCCGCCGCCGCCGCCGCCGCGCCGGCGAACGTCCTCGCGCCCGTCGAAGCCGTTCCTCTCGCGCCTGGCGGACCAGGCCGAACAGCATGCGGAAAAATTGAAGCAGCTCCGCGCGAAGACGCGGAAGGAGTGGAAGGAGGCGGGGCGGCCTTGCAAGCCGAAGCGTCGGAAGCGCCGGAAACGGAAAACGGCGAAGGTCGCGCCGCTGTGAATAAGAATAGTTACTACTTTCGCGCTCGCCGCTTGTACTCGGCGAGGCGCTTCTGGATCTTGTCGCACGCGCGCGACGCGTCCTTGGCCTCCTGCGCGTTGCCGAGCTTTTCGTGGGCCTTCGCGACGCACGAGAGGACCTTCATGCGCCGCTCGTCGCGCTCCGCGTTCACGCGCGACGACATCGCCGGGACGTCTCTTTTGAGGTCGTCGAGGAGCTGCAGCGCGCCCTTGTACGACGCGAGCGCGGCCTGGAAGTCCTTCTTCTGGTAGTCGTCGGTGCCGGCGTTCTGCAGCTCCTTGATGCGCGCCCGGGCCGCCTTCTCGGCGTCTTCCGGGTTTGGTGGAGGCGGCGCGGGGGCCGGCGCGGGCGGCGGCGCCGGCGGCGCCGCGCCCATGCGCTCCAGCGCTTTCCGCGCCGCGTCCGACCCGGTGAACGCCGGCGCGGGCGGCGCGGGCGGCAGGGGCACGGGCGGCGGCGCGCCGACGCCGTCCCAGGCGTGGCCGACGGCACCGGCGCCTCCGCTTGCCCTGGGCATCGGCGGCGCCGTCGGCATGGCCGGCGCCTTGTTCCGCGCGCGGGGGTCGTTCGCGCGCGGCGACGTCGGCTTCTTCGGGGCCGCGGCGGCCGCGGGCGCCTGGCTCATCCAGGCGGGCGTCGTCAGGCCGCGCCCGCGCCCGCCGCCGGCCGGCGGCGGCGGCGGCGCCGCCGCCGCGCCGCTCGAGAAGGCGGCGGCGGCGCGCTTCGCGGCGGCGATGCGCGGGTCCTCCTGGGGAGCGGCCGCGCCCCAGCCGCCGCCCGCTTGCGGCGGCGGCTGGCCCCACCCGCCCTGTGCCGGCGGCGGTGCGCCCCAGCCACCCTGTGCCGGCGGTGGTGCGCCCCAGCCACCCTGTGCCGGCGGCGGTGCGCCCCAGCCGCCGTTTGCGGGCGGGGGCGCGCCCCAGCCGCCTCCTTGCGGCGGCGGCGGCTGCTGCGGCGGGCCGTCGTCGAAGCGCGAGCGCCTCTTCGGCGCCGGCTCGTCGCCGCCCGGCCTCTCGCGCTGCGCGGCCGCCTGCGACGCGCTCGCGAGCATGGAGTCGAGGGCGGCGTCGTTGCCGCCCTGCGTCATCCAAGCCGGGAGCGTCTGGCCCCGGCCGCGGCCCTGCGCCATCTTTTTTTAGCAGTTTCTTCCTTGTCGGGCGCGTCTGCAGTGAAACCGCGAGTAGGCTCCACTTGAGTTGCTATAGCTCTGTCGCTCTCGTAACTGCCTCAGACGTTTGATTCGCGTTGCAGACGTTTGTTCTTAGCAACAGCCTTTGTGCACGGCAGCAGCGGCAGCGACTAAAGCGTTCGCCCTGTGCTGCTTGTCTAGGCATCCTAGTGTCTTACAGGCCGCTAGCGATGTCGGGCCGATGCGGCTCAGATCTACCGGGAGTGGGGCGTGGCGATTGTCAAGGGTCGGGCCGAGTGTCTACTGGCTTTGTTGGAATGTACGGTGCCAAACGCGTCGCCGCGGTCCAAGGTCGCCTGCGGGAAGTCGCGGGACAAGTTGATTGAACGGGCGACGTTGCACATTGTTCCGGGGGGTTTGCCGAGGCGGTTCTGCTTAGAAGGAGGTACGCTGTTATGAAAGAAGCGGCTCGCGCCCGCCGCCGATGAATCGGCGACGTGCGTGTCTCCCTCTAGTGTCCCCCCCCCAGCCCTAGGCAGGGGCTCCGCCCACTAGTTCGACCGTAACAAGATCGGAGGGCCACTACTCCTAGCACCGTACCAAGAGATGTCTAGGCTAAAATAGAAGTACTAGTATATTAAGATAAGAAAGAAACTTCCGAAGAGAGGGGTCCCGCCACCGAGACGAAAACGAGGCGCTCACCGCGCAGGAGTATCGGGCCCGCCGCGGAGCTCCGCCTTGATCGCGGCGAAGTCCGGCCGCGCGTCCGGCTCGTGGTCCCAGCACCTCCGCATCAACGCGACGAGGTCCGCGGGCGCTCCCTCGGGCACGGGCGGCCGTTGTTTCTGCAGACCCGCCTGCATCATGATCTGCATCTGGTTGAGACCACGCCAGGGGATATCTCCGGCGAGCACCTCGAAGACGACCATGCCGTACGCGTACACGTCCGTCTTCTCGGTAAAAGTATTCGATTGGAGGAGCTCGGGCGCCATGTACGCAGGCGTACCCTTCGCGTCGCCCATCGTCGACTGCGTCGCCGCCGTGTTCAGCGACTCGCTCTTCGAGAGCCCGAAGTCCGACACCTTGCACCGCCGCGCGCCGTCGAGCAGCACGTTGAGCGACTTGAGGTCGCGGTGCTCCACGCCCTTCGAATACAAGTAGCTCATGCCCAGCGCCACGTCCAGGAGCCAGCTCCGCCGCTGCGCTTCGTCGACGGCAGTCGCGTAGTCATCAGCGGCGAGCGCCTCCCGCAGCGTTCCGCCCTCGCAGTACTCGAGGACGAGGCCCAGGTACGACGAGTCCACTGTGATGGCGCCGATGACCGACACGATGCGCGGACTGCGAAGCTGGGTCATGATGGTAAGCTCCGTGGCAAACGCCTTCAGGTGCTTGGCGCGGTCCACCGCAAGCATGCCCACAAGGCTTGTTTTCTTCAGCACGACCGTGTCTCCCTGGTACTTGCCGCGGTGAACTTCGCCCTGCGAGCCCTTCGCGAATGGCTGCTCTTCGACCGAGTCCAGCTCGATCTCGAACTCTACCAGCGTACGCTCCTTCTCCTGCCGCGCCAGCGCCCGACCCCGCAGCTTCGAGTTCTTCGCCGCCACCATCTCTTTCACTTCGTCGAGCGACTCCTGCTGCTTCGTGTTCTGGTCGATGACCGTGCTCACGTCCGCGGCGATCTGGTCCAGCTTCAGGCCGAGCGCCGAGAGCTCCTCGCTCTCGACGGCGCTGCCCTTCTCGATGCCGCACAGGATCGCCGCCCGCTGCGCCGCCGCCTGGTTGTTCGCGTCGACGGTCTGCTGGCCGAGGAGTTGGATCAAGCCCTCGATCTTCTCGAAGCGCTGCGCCTGGAGGGCGAGCTGCTGGAGGTCCAACGCCGAGCCGAGCTCCGTGCTGAGCTCGCAGAGCCGCTTGTCGAGGAGCCCGAACCGCCGCGCGTCGAGCGTGCCGGAGCAGAGCTTCGCGAACGCTCCCTTCTTCGAGAACTGCTGCAGGAACTTCGCAGCCTCGTCGAGCGCCTGGCCGATGGCCGTCACCGTCCGAGCGACGGCCTCGACGCGCCCGCTCGGCAGGCCCTGCGTCGCTTTGACGACGTCCTGGAGCTTTTGGGCGATTTCAAGTCCGCGGCGCTGCAGCATGACCGCGGCCTCCTTGTTGAAGCGCACCTGGCGCACCGCGAGACCGAGTTCGGCTAAGGCGTGCGCAAACGGCATCAGACACATATTGAGCGGCGGCGGCGCGGTCGCGGGGAGCGCCGTCAGAACCCCGGAGAGCGGCCCGAGGACGTCGGTCTGCGACGCCGTGAGCGCGGCGCCGACGGTGGCGCCGGCGGCGACCGCGGCCTTCGTGGACGTCGCGGGCGCGACCTTCGTGCCTCCCGCCGTCTGCGACGCTGTGCGCGCTTTGTCCGATGTGCGCCACACCTTTACGGTGCCGTCCCACGAGCCGCTCACGACGCGCACTTCGCCGGCCTGTGTCGTGTAGCACGCGACCGCGGTCACCCGCTCAGTGTGCCCTTGCAGCGTGGCGAGGAGCCGCTGCGTCTCCGGGTCCCAGATCCTTACGGTGTTGTCGACCGAACCGCTCACGACACGCGCGGCGCTGGCCTGTGTCGTGTAGCACGCGACCGCGTTCACGTATTCAGTGTGCCCTTTCAGCGTGGCGAGGAGCTTTTGTGTTTCGGGGTCCCAGATCTTTACGGTCTTGTCCCACGAGCCGCTCACGACGCGCACGGCGCCGGCTTGTGTCGTGTAGCTCGCGACCGCGTTCACGTTGCTGGTGTGCCCTTCCAGCGTGGCGAGGAGCCGCTGCGTGTCAGGGTCCCAGACCCTTATGATGCCGTCGCGCGAGCCGCTCACGACGCGCGCGGCGCCGGCCTGTGTCGTGTAGCTCGCGACCGCGTTCACGTCGTAAGTGTGCCCTTTCAGCGTGGCGAGGAGCCGCTGCGCGTCCGGGTCCCAGATCTTTATGGTGTGATCCCGTGATCCGCTCACGACGCGCACGGCGCCGGCCTGTGTCGTGTAGCACGCGACCGCTTCCACGCTAAATTTGTGCCCTTTCAGCGTGGCGAGGAGCCGCTGCGCGTCCGGGTCCCAGATCTTTATGGTCTTGTCGTCCGAACCGCTCACGACGCGCACGGCGCCGGCCTGTGTCGTGTAGCTCGCGACCGCGTTCACGCCCGCGAGCAAATCGGTGTGCCCTTTCAGCGTGGCGAGGAGCTTTTGTGTTTCGGGGTCCCAGATCTTCAAGGTGTAGTCGTGCGAGCCGCTCACGACGCGCGGGGCGCCGGCCTGTGTCGTGTAGCACGCGACCGTTTCAGCAAAAAACTCGGTGTGCAGCGTGGCAATGAGTTTTTTGCTAGCACTACAGCCCATGACCTGCCGACTGTCTAGTCCCAGCGTGCGTGCCCGCATGAACCCTGCCCGGGTTGGGCAGCCCAAAGGCCATTCATGTTCATCCAGTGGGTTGGCATCTAGGCCTAGTCCATAGCATAAAGCACAGCAGCTCGTTACGTGCGCAGGTTTTTTCGCTGAACCCGCACCTCAGCAGTAGCCTGAGTAGAGCTAGGCCGGCCTAGGCTCGATCGGGGAGTCGGGGTACGTAGTCCGAACCTCCGAACACCGTACAGAATTTGTTTCGGGGAGAAGCGCCCCATTCTACGATCTGTATATACTTCATATAACCGGGGGGAAAGGACCTAGGACCGACCCAGGTTCGACGCCTCGCCGAGCGGCTGCGGCGGCAGGCACGCGTCCGCGGCCGCGACGTGTCGGGCATACCTAGCCCGGAACGTGGCGAAGTCGTCGCGCAGCGCGGCCCACTTGGCCGGCGCCCGGTCCTTCCACTCCTCGCGCAGCGCGGCCGCGAGCGTCGACGCGACGGTCTCGGCGTCCGTGGCCGCGTCCTTCCAGGCGGCGGCGCGCGCCTCGGCCGCCTCGAGGCGCTCCTGGAGGGAGCCCGCGGCGCGCTTGGCGCGCGCCGCGTGGCGCGCGCCCGACGTCGTCGCGCTCAGGTCCGGCGACGGCACGAAGCGCGGGGGCACGACCGGCGGCGGCGACGACGCGTCCTCCGCCGCGGGCGGCGGCGGCAGCTCGGCGCTCTCGGCGACCGGCGCCGGCGGGACCGCGAAGCCCGGGCGCGGGCGCAGCGGCTGGGGCACGGCTCCGGTCCGGGCGAGTTCGCGGACCGGCGCGAAGGCGCGGACTGCGTCGCCCGCCTCCTCGTCGGCGGCCATCCTCGTCCGGCGGAAGGCGTCGAGGCGCTCGAAGTCCTCCGACGGCGGCGCCTCGCGGATGACCGGCGACGGGGCGGCGGCGGCCTCGGCCGCGGCCGCGCGGAGCGCCGCGCCCGCGTGCTCCTGCTCCTTCGCGCGGAGGTCGCTCGCCGCCGCGCGCAGCGCCGCCGTCGCGGCGGCAGCGGCGGCCGGCGGCGCGGCCTCCGGCGCGGGCGCCGGCTCGACGACGGCCGGCAGGGCGCCGGTCCGGGCGAGCTGGCTCGCCGGGCGGAAGGCGTCGGGCGGCGGACCACTCGGCGCCGTCGGCAGCGCCCCGGTCCGCGCCAACTGACTTTGGGGCCGGAAGGCGTCGGGCGGCGGCCCCGCGGGCGGCGCCGCTTTTGCGGCGGCGCGCCGCGCCTGCATGGCCTCGCGGAGCTCGTGCGACTGCGCGCGCCAGGCCGCCGGCTTCGCCGGCGCCGGCGCGGCCGCCGCCGCCGAGGCGCGGCGCTTCTTGACGCGCGCCGCGACGCCCGGCGCGCCGATGGAGCCGCGCCGCTTCCGGATCGGCTTCTCGCGCGGCGGCGCGGGCGCCTCCGGTACGCAGGGCGCCGGCGCCGGCGCGGTCGCCTGGAGCCCCGCGTGGCACTTCTCGGACACCTCGGCGGCGTGCTTGCGCGCCGCCGCGACGGCCGACAGCGACTCGCGCCGCAAGTCGGACGACGCGCGCCGGAAGGGCGGCGCGCCCATCGCCGCGACGGACGCGCGCCGCCTTTTGGGAGCGTGGCCCACGGCCGACGGCCGCCGCGCCGGCCGTCTGGGTTCCAGGTCGCGCGCGCCGAGCGACGCCCGTCGCTTGGCTTCCGACTTCTTGGGCATGGTCTTGGCCCTTTGGGCATACTTCAGGGTGTTCATCGTGTCGTCCACCGACAGCATGGACGGCGACACGCAGGCCACAACCACCAAGCGCACCGTCGCACTCTCGAGCGCCGATTTCAGAATCAACGTCAGCTTCGAGTCGCGGAACTTCGGCCGCGGGGCCAGCGGGCAGGATAATGCATTAATGCAGTTCGCCAGGGCCAATAACGAGCGGTTGATGTGCGCGCCCTCGGCCAAGCGTAAACCTCTATTGCCCGTCGCCGACGCGCGCTCCGAACCGGCTAAATCGACGAGCGTCAGCGTCCGCTCCCCGAGCTTGACCTGGAGCACGGCGTGGCTCCTTGACGACGAATCGTTGGCGCCCGTCGCCTCCGTCGTCCGCTTGGCGTTGCCCTGACTCAAGAGGGAGAGGACTTCTTCCGCTTTGCTACAGGGCGCCTCGGTCAATTCCAGCGCCTTGACGACGCCGAGCCGCTCGTCCTCGCAGACCTTGAGCGGCTTCGAGCGATCGGGACCGAGCAAATCGAAGACGCGCTCGTTGTACACTTCAAGATACGACACTTTCGCGACTGTGGAACTGGGTAGTTGCTCAAATAAGTCGCCCACCGCCCGCGGGATGACGCCCGCCCGTCCACTATCGCCCATCATCGTGTGGGTCTTGCCCGCGCCCGTCGCGCCGTAGGCCACGACCGTCAGAGCCGGGATCTGGCCCTTGGCGAGCGTCGCGACGTGGGCTTTGGTCGTCTGTTCGTAGACGCTCTGCTGGCTCGTGGCCGGGCCGTAGGTCGCATCAAATTTGTATGTTGTCTCCGTGGCCTGCTGCGACTGGAGGTACTGGCCGCCCCGGCGCTCGTCGCGCCGCGCGATCAAAGAGCGGCCGTCGTCGAGAGCCTCGGCGCACGGCGTCGTCGGCGTTTCCTTGCGGCCGAAGGGGCGCACTCGTACGACGACGACGGTGTTCGTGCTGCCGTTCACGGCGGGGAGGGAGGTCTCCATTAGCAGCGGTTTTGCAGCGCAGGAAGCGGCCGCGGAGCTGAATAAACCGACGCGCGGCGGACCCCTGGGCGCGCTGCACTGCTGGCTGACCCCTAGGCGCGCAGTTCGACGCTGCGCGCTGCGCGGCGGGTGGGGCAAATGCCAACAGGCAAAAACGCTAATTATTAATTGTTGCTAAAAATTTCGAGGCCCTAGACGGGTCACGGACCAGTGGGCATGCCTGGCAACATTGCCTGGACGCGTATCGCGCGGCCGCTGATATCCCCAGCTGGAGCAAAGGCAAAAGAAGAAACTCGCGGCGCTAATTGCTGCCCACGAGCCCACACGCGCTGCCTGACAGCCTACGCACAAGCGCACTCGCGACAAATAACTAGCTACCATGGGTGCCGGTGCCAGCGTCGAGGGCGACGCGCCCAAGCCCAAGTTTATCTACCTGCCCGTGGTGGGCCGGGGCGAGCAGATCCGCCTCCTCGCTGCCGAGCACGGCATTGACTATGAGACAGTGCTGCCCGCTGGCTTCGGCGGTGAGTACAACTGGGCCGAGCAGGCGCCGCACGGCACGCTGCCCGTGCTGGAGACGACAGAAGGCTTTTCGCTCGGCGACTCGGCGGCAATCGTCGACTACATCCTCGAGAAGACGCCCGACGGCCCCCTGACGCCCAAGGATACAAAGTCGAAGTTCCTCGCGAAAGACGCCTGGAACTTCTGCAACGACTACTACTCATTCTTCCTGTCCCCTATGCACGACGTCATCATGAACCACGCCGAGCCGCACTGGCGACAAGGTCGAAACACGGACCCCCGGGCGAACCCCGAGCACGAGAAGCACGCCGACTTCGTGTCGGAGCTGTCGACGCTGCACAAGCAGCGCATGGGCCGCCTCCAGAAGAAGCTGGCCGCCGCCGGCACGGCGTTCTGCGCCGGCGACGAGTGCACGTACGCGGACCTCTTCATCTACACGTGCGTCACGACGGTGCGGTTCAGCGTCTCAATGCGTGCGGTCGCGGCGATGGCGTTCCGCGACTCCGTCAGACTCCGCGACTCCGTCAGACCCGCGCCGTCGACGCGACGTTCTCTACGCACAGGTGCTCAATTGCAAGGGCTTCACGGCCTTCCGCGAGTCGTGCGGCGAGGAGGGTCCCTTCGCCGGCTGCCCGATGGTCCTCGAGCTCGCGGCCAAGGTCGGCGAGCGCGAGAAGGTCGCGGCGGCGGCGGGGATCTTTGATCAGGCGCCCGTGTAGGCGACGAAGAGTGGCGAATACATATCCCGTCGACGGCGGGATATGTTTTCCTTAACCTAGATTCACTTAAAACATGGTCCTACCGCGACGGCTGGCGCAGGGCGCACAATTCCCGCGCGAGGTCGTCGAGGGTGCCGTCGGGCGGCTGCTTCGTGGCGCTCTTCGGCCGGTATTTCGCGGCGCTGTGCGGCCGGCGCGTGCCGCTCTTCGGCCGCTGCGTGCCGCTCCGCGGCCGGTCCTTGACGCCGCTGCGGGGCCGGGGCGGCCGCGCCTTCCGCGCCGAGAACTTCTCCAAGAGCTTGGCGTGGCGCCCCGCGAGCTCCGCGACGAAGGGTTTATCGTCGCCGTCGTGCGCCCGAAACAACTCCAGGGCCCAGCCGTAGAACTTGACGGCGTTGTCGGCGCGGCCCCGGTCCTCGGCCGTGATGCCGCGCGTCCTGTACAGCAAAGCCATTTCCTCCGTGATGGCGCGCGGGTGGGCGAGCATCTTTTTTGTCACTTCGAAGCGCGTGTCGAATTCGCTTCGCGGCGTTAAATCTTCTGCAGGCGTCGGGACTTTCCCGAGCAACTTCGTCGCCGCGTCCAAGGCAGCATCGAGCTCGGCGGCAGCCGCGTCGTGCTTGTTGAGGGACGACAAGATGTCCGCCGACTCTTGCCTGGCTCGTACGACGTCCCGCGGGTCGAGCGCGGCACGGACAGCTTCGGCCGCGGCCTCCGCCGCGCGCTCGCCGTGGCCCTGCTTCTTCAGCGCTTCGGCTTCCGCCAGTAAGAGGTCCACCATGTCGGCGCCGCCCTGGCCGGCCCGCAGCGCGTCCGTGGCCTTCCGCCGCTCGGCACTCGCGTCGCCCGTCCGCCCTAATCCCTCTAGAGCAGCGGCGTACGTCGCGCGCGCCGCCGCCGCGGCTCTTGTATCCGCGATGCACGCGCAGGCCTTGGCCGCCGGCTCCTCGGCCTCGAGGTACTTACCTCGCCCGAGGTACTTACCTTGCCGCACGAGGACCTTCGCTTTGACGGAGAAGGCCGTGGCCGTCTCCTTGGCGCGCTCGCCGCAGACCTTGTGGAGCACCTCCGCCGCGGCGTTCGCTTCGTGGTACGCGTCATTCACGAGCTTCGACCAGGTCTGGTCCCCGAGGCGCTCCAGGGCCTGGGCGCGTCTCAATAAAACGTCGGCTCTAGCAGCCCGCACGGACGCCAAGTTGGGCGACTCGTCGCCCTTGCCGTCGAAGGCTAATAGTAACTTCTCGGCCTTTGCCAGCTCCGCGAAGGCGTCGTCGTACTCGCCGCGCGCCGCGAGCAGGTGTGCCTTCGCCACATGTACGGGCCCGACGGCCTCCTCGGAGCAGATCCTGTTCTTCGCCATCATCCCGAGGAGGTTCAGCGTCTTCGTGTACACCTTCTCGCCCCCCGCGAGGTCCCCGAGGCCGACGAGGCTCCGGCCCTGCCCCAGCTTCGCGTCGATGAGGAGCATCGGCTTGTTGTTGAGTTTCCTCCCGGCGATGCGAAAGGCGTCGGCCGCGTCCTTGCACGCGCCCTGGGCTAAAAGGGCGTTGCCCCTCCGTAAGTGCGCGACGCCGACGTGCGTCAGCCTCCGCTCCTTGTGCTCCAGTTCCGCCAGCCGTTCGCAGAGCACCGCCTCCTTGTCGTGGAGGCCTAGTTGTCCGACTAACTCGGCAACGGAGGACGTGAGCGAAGCCGACGCTTGGTCGTCGGCGACCAACTCGTCGACGGCACTTAACAAAGACGAGCCGCTCCCTCTTTGAAACAACCGCTCCAGCGCTTGGGCCTGGGCCTCGATCTGCTCCCAGTCGCCCCGGAAGAACGACCGGAAGTGCTCGTAGAAGCGGTGCGAGTCCCGCTCCACCGCGAACTTCTTCAGAGGCCTCAGATGGATCTGGGCCTCGACGACGTGGGGACAGGCCTTCTTGTCCAAAGCCGAGCCAAGGGCGCTCCCCGCGACCTTCTGCGGATCCAGTCGCATCTTCACGTTGACGTCGCGGAAGCCCGCCGGCGTCGGGTATTTGAACCTATTGCTCGACTTGACGATGTCGACGCCGTCATGATTCGATAAAGCATCGAACGCCACGCGCGCGGCTTGCGGTGTCTCCACAATGAGACACCCGCGCACAATGTCGCAGACCCACGAGATCGGGTGCGGTCGATCCCCGTAATCAAACCTAGCCTTCTCCTGGGCCCGCGCGACGCCCTTCAGCGGCGCCAACTTAAGCTCGGGCTCGCCCTCATCATGCTTCGACGCCTCCCTTTGAATTTTGAACATGAGGTGCTCGAAGGCCGGTTTACACAACGCCGCGGCCTCGTACAACGCCTTGATGGTCTGGCAGGGGTGCCCGTCGACGCTTTGTTGAAAAGCTGTTTCGTCGTACTCCCTGTCCCCGGCCTTATTGACGGGCTCCAGCGTCTCGAGCGCGTCTCTTGAGGGCTGGCGCTCCCATAGCGCTGCGGCGTCCTTGCGGAAGTCGTAGAACTCCTTGAGCGATTGGTAGAACGTCTCGGCGGCCTCGACGCGCGCGGCCGTCACGGCGCAGGCGCTTCGCAGCGTCGCGCGCGGCACGCGGTCTTCGGCGTCCGCGTGGAGCCTCCACTCGTTGTGGTTCTCGAGCGTCGTGCCGAGCAGCGTTTCCGCCTGGCTCCTCGGCACGAGCTCGGGCAGGTCCGTCTCCGCGGCCTCTTGCAGCGAGGCGGCCGCGCCCATTGCTATGATCGTCGGCTTGCGACGCTACCGAGGAGTACGAACGGCCGGACGCTATCCTTGCTTGGTAGAGACAGTCAAGTTTGCAAGGCTATCCTTGCCTGGTGGGGCTGCCTGGTTTGCAAGTAATCGGCTGCCCCAACAACTCCGCGCGCTCGCGGGCAGCGGTGATCACTGCGGCTTGTGCGAGCAATTGCGCGGCTCCGTCCGACGCGGGCGGAGATAGGAGCTAGCGCCTCGTCGCGGAGCGCCGAAGCTTGCTATGCATCAACGGAAAGAAATGCGACGCGCCGCGAGCCCACCCGTCCCGGGCGCTCCGCACGCCCCCCACGTCACCGCGGCGACGCGTCGCGCGACGCCGAGAAACCCGCGACGACCCGTTTGTCCAAAAGCCGGCAGCGCCGCCGTACGCCGTGACAAGCGGCAACGGGCGCACGCGGTCGACGCCTCGTCGTCTGCGAAGCCGCCGAGCGGCCGGGGGCAGCCGCCGCGCCCGCCGTCGACGCCTCATCGAGCAGCCGACGGCAAACAGCCCGCCACCGCCCAAGCGCGCAGCGCAGCGCACGCTCCCGACGCGTCGTCAAAGGGGTGACCACCACCATGGCCTCCATGCTCCGCGCGAAGCAGAAGCGCCAGGCCCAATTACAAAAAGAACAAGACGACGTCGTCAAGGCCGCCGTCGTGGACCTCAAGGGCCACTGCCACCTCCCGACCATCCAAGATAAAAATGTTGTGCCCTCGAACCGATTGCTGGGACGAGTCTACCGGAGGAAGCTCCACGAGGTGGTTTGTAGAAAGGACATGTTTCGCATCTGGAACGCGCTGGGTACGAGCATCGCGTCGACGATGCTGCAGGGCAAGGGTGTTAGGTTTGACGGCGTGTTGGATCTGACGTTCGACATCGAGGGGCAGCCCATGTACAAGCTCGAGAAGGACCAGAACGTGATCCTGAAGACGTTTGGTTCGGGTCATCACGCGCTGTGGCGCGCGGCGCACGATTTCCTACCTGGCGACGGCGCGCCCGTGCTAGCGACCTTGCCTCTCGAAAGTGTAGCCCAATCACTCAATAGAAGACGGGAGGAACGTCGCAAGAAGAGACTCAGCGCGGGCGTGACGACGGACACGCTACAGTTGTCAAGACATGGGATGGGGGGATTTGAACGGACCTCGTCCACCTTTGGCTCAGATACGATGTCAGGTACATTGAATCCGCCCAAAAAACAATTTGTGGTCAAAGCGCGAGATCATGTCAAGGACTTGGACCGGGAAGTGGTACTATATGTGGTCAAATCGATCATGGCCGAGTTCATCCTCGCGTGCCGGGGGCCCGCGAAGGCCGTGGCGCTGACGCTGGAGCGGGTCGGGGAATTTGTGTATACGAGCCCCGAGGTCGAGGCGCCCCCCGGGACGACGCTCCCCGACGAGGATTCGCGTACCGTCGTCGTGCGCCACGAGGGGGGCAAGGTGATCACGTCCGTCAAGAGCGAGGGGCTCGGAGCGCGAGGCTTTCTAGCCGTGAGATTCCGGAGGGACTTCATCCAGTTATTACGAGAGCAGCACGCCGCGACGGTGATACGACGACCCATTAGTCGGTGGAGCGAGGCGCGGCGGCACGATAAGGTGACTGTACGTGAATTCTTAGACCCCACGGTCATCATCCCCGGGAAGTTACTGGAAGCGCCGGGCTTCGAGGGCGAAAAGGGACCCTCGGAGGACGCGACGGCCACGCTCACGAAAATCCGCGAGGCCCTCGTGGCGAGGCAGAACAACCCTTACGCGTTGCACTACTTCGTGAAGCAACTGTCGACGATCGACGACGACGGGGCCTGGGATCCCGTCGAGAACAAGTACGAGGTGTCGCTCGACGCGGACGAGCTCCGGTGGGGCCTGCGCGAATTCGGAGTCGAGGTCGAGCTCGAGGAGTGCCTGGCCGTGGTGGCCATGTTCGACGCCGACGGGGGCGGGACGCTATCGGCCAAAGAGCTGATGGTTGGACTACGAGACAAGGAGATGTCGTCCCTGCGGAAAGCTCGAGTCGAGAAGAAGTGGGCGCAATTGAGGAGAGAGTGCGGTGTCATTGACGAGGACGAAGACATTCCCGTATCAAAATTGAAAAAACGGTTCAACCCCCACGGCGACCAGCGCGTCAAAGAGGGAAATGCCGAGTGGCCGCCTAGGGATGTGATGAACGCCTTCTTCGCAGTGTTGGACGATGAGGGCGACGGGACGGTAAGCCGGTCGGAGTTCTTCGAGCTCTACGAGAACTGCTCGGCGGCGGTCCCTTCAGATAAAGATTTTCTGAAGACCTTGGACGAGTACTGGCACCGGCCGCCGTCGTTCAAGAGCGTGGCGCAGGCGGCGCGGGCCGTGTCTCGTTCGTCACGCGTCCATGCGAAGCCTGTGAATGACCTTGAGAGGAAGCTGGACCGGGTGCTGGACGGCGCGCTCGGGATGACTGTTGATGAGGGGACGCTGGACGCGGTGTTAGATGAAGGCGTTCACAGGAAGGAGAACGCGCGGCCGTTTTCTCATCATCAGAATCGGGCTCCTGCGTCTCCCGAGCCGGACGTGGAGACGGACTGGATGAGTCCCGAGCCCGTCGCGAAGCGGGCGCCGCCGCTGCGGTCGGGGCGGTGACTTGCTTCGCTGCGTAATACGTATGGCGTCTAGAACCTAACCTACGGGGGCGTCATCCTTCGAACACACTTTGTCGAACCCACACTGGCAAGGACTTCGAGCCGCGACGCCAAGTCGCGGTGCCGCTATGGGATTATTTCTCCGCCAGGGACGGCGAGAGCCACGCAGGGTCTTCTACGGAGTCGGACGCGGCGTAACTAGCCATGGCGACGGCCTACAAGCTCGTGACTTTTTGAACAACTAGTGTAAAGACACACTTAATTTCTCCTACCGTCGAATCGGCTTGTGGCAGCGCCACAGGGCTCCGGCCATGGCGAAAGGCTCGGCATTGGTGACGGTCGGGCTCGCCGTGGGCGCGGCATGGTACCTGACGAATGTGGCCTTCCCAGGTGAGTCCTCCCAACCCACAGCCCAGTTCGCTGACGCCTCGCGGCCGCGCCTCTCGGCCGCTCCGGGGCGCCGTAAAGCTGCCAAGACGCCGCCGCAGCGTTGCTCCGGAACGCGTCATGACACCTGGCTCCTGCAAAACACACCAAAGAGAGAGCGCGCCGCCTTGCCGCGAAAACCGCAAAACGCCGCCCCCCCATATAAAAGCAAAACACCCAAAACGCGCGCACGCCGACGCCGCCGCGACAAACGCAGGCAAGTTCGGCGCCAAGGAGGAGGCCATGAGCAGCGAAGAGATCTTGGCGCGCTACGACAACTACTACAGCGGCGCGACGGACTGGGACACGGCGCAACAGCCCGCGCACGACGAGCACAACAACGCGGCTGCTGCTGAGAGATATTTCACCTTAATCACGGACTTCTTCGAGTACGGCTGGGGCGACGCCTTCCACATGGCTCCGCTGCGGCCCGACTGGTCCTTCAAGCGGTCGATGGCGTATTGGGAGCAGAATTTCGTGCTCACGGCGGGCATTCAACGGGACATGAAAGTAGCAGACTTAGGCATGGGCATCGGCGGTCCCATGAGAAGAGTGGTCGAATTTACGGGCGCCAACATGACGGGCGTCACGATCTGCCAGCACCAGGTGAACCGCGCGAACCAGATCACGTCTACGCTGCCGGAATACATCCAGGACCGGACCGAGTACCTGGTCGGGGACTACAACGACCTCCCTTCGTCCATGAAGCCTTCTTCCTATGATGCGGCTTACTTTATGGAGAGTCTCTCGCATTCCGAGGACCGAGCTATTCCTCTGGCGCAAGCGGCGAAAATCGTCAAGCCCGGCGGCATCGTCGCCGGCTGGCAGTGGATGCTGAAGCCGGCATTCGACTACGACAATCCTCGCCACATGGATTTGAAAAGAGGCATGGAGTACGGAGGCGGTCTCAGGAATTTGAACAAGCCCGACGCGCGCCACGAGGAGTACAAACGGGCCGGTCTGGAAGTACTACAGTCGTACGACATGGGCACCGACGCCATAGAAAGGGGCCACCTCGGCTGGTGGAAAGCCTTGACGACCGGTGTTGATTTGCCTTCAAGATTAACGTCGTCCCACTGGGGCCGCAAGCTCACGATGGGCACGGTGAAAATCCTGGAGACGATCGGTGTCGCGGAGCCCGGCACTCTAAGAACCGCGCTCATGTTGGAACACTGCGGCTTCTCGGCGGCCACGGCGGGCGAGCTGGGCATCTTCACGCCGGCCTGGGTGACGATCGCGCGCGTCCCTACGAACAAGAACGACAAGGAGCATCAGAAACGCATCGAGGGCCTCCAGGCGACGATCGACCTCGCGCTCAAGGCGAAGAAGTAGCCGGTGCTCCCTTCCCTCTCTCTCCCCGCTTTGATAGCGTGCGGGGACTAATTGATATTTACCGGGATCTCTTCTAGGGTGGCTTTGCGCGTCTACCGCTGGTAACTAACAGCGAGAGAAACGCCCGACCCTTCTCCGGTATACCGTTCCCTCTACTATCGATGCTTCCGGGCCCTTCATTGTTACGATGCCATGCTAGCGTCGTATGCATACTAGACCCAACCTTTGTCATCTGGCCATAGTGCTGCCAAATCACCGTCAGGGGAGCCTGATATCGAGCGCAGCGTTTATATCGAGGAGCGTTTACTCGCGCAGCAGTCGAGCTGCACACGTAGCGCGCACTGTCACGCGCAGCGAGCGCGGATTCCTACTGCATTGCAGCCAGGCACAGCAGCAACGAGATGGCGCCCAGGCGCCCTACCTGCGTAGGCATGGAGTTTGGTGTCGGCCCGCCTCCAGCCACCCTCCCCAGGCACCCCCCTCCAGGCGCTTTTATGGGGTCGCGCGAAGGCGAAACGTGGGGGTCGTGGTGGCGGGAGACGGCCGTCTACCGGTGGTGCGCGTGGGCCTACGATTACGCCGCGGCGGCTTGGTTCTGGGCCGCGCTCCCCTTCCAGCTCCTGGCGCAGGTGTGCATCACCCACGCAATAAGGAAGCTGGGCCCGCAGGCCGGCGCGAAGTGGCTCGTCCGCGGCGCGCGCCTCGGCTGCGGCTCGTGGCTGGGCTGGCGCGGTGTCGTCGTGCTCTACCAGTTTTTCGTAGTATACGTCGGGTGCCTTGAATTGCGATGGTACTGGATCCCGCCCATGCTCTCCTACGTGGCCTTCGTGAACGGCTGGCCCATGCTCGTCATGTACAATATCAGGTTAATGACGTCGGAGGAAAAGAATTGGGACGAGGACTCTGTTGATAGTCGGGCGGCCGCGGGCTTCGCGCCGGAGGCGTTGTTGGAACACGGCCTCGCGCCCGTCCTCCAACTTTATTTGACTGGCCACGCGTGCGGACGCAGCGGCCTCCAGGAGGCGATGCGCACGGCACACCACCTCGCGATACCAAAAACCGTGGAATACGACTACACGGCCGCGTGTTTGATAATGGCGGAAGCGGGCGTCGTCGAGGCGCTGCGGCACATCCACGACACCGCGACGATCTGGGTGCGGCAGCAGCACGCGCGCCTCACGCTCAACGCCATCGAGAGCGCGACGAACTCGGCGCTCGGCCGGCGGCTGCGCCGCGAGCGGGACCAGCAGGCCGCCGAGCGCCCAGCCGCGAGGGCGGGGACGAGCCGCGGCGCCGACGCGAGGCGAGCGGCCGAGGACGACCTCGCGCGCCAGGAAGCAGCGGCCGCGCGGGCGGCTGCCTCGCTCCTGGCCGAGGAGGAAAACAATGCCAAAAAGAAGAAGCCTGCGCCTCAGAAGAAGGGCAAGAAAAAGAAAGGACCACCCGGCCGGACGCGCGGTGCGACCCGGGCCGCGCCGGCGCCGGCTCCCGCGCCTGCTCCTGTGCCACCGCCGCGGGCCGAGCCGACGCCGGCACCCGCTCCTGCGCCGTCGCCGCGGGCCGCGCCGACGCCCGCGCCGGCTCCCGCGCCGTCGCCGCGCCTTGAGCCAACGCCGGCGCCGGCTCCCGCGCCGCGCGCCGAGCCGCCGCGGAAGGCGAAGGCCGAGGCTCCAGCGGTGACCGTGAAGCCGCCCGTCCCGACACCGGCGCCTGCGCCACGAGCGCCGCCGGGCCTGCGCGCCAAAGCGGCGCCGGCCGCGACCGAGGCCGAGGCGGCGATGCGTTCGTTCGTGCGGGAGCTCGGCCTGTCCGAGGACCACGCGCCCTGGCTCCTCACGGAAAGCTGCCAGAGCCCGGAGCAGCTCAAGCACGTGTCGATCGAGGCGATGGTGCGCCTGGGTCTGCCGCCGCGCGCCGCCGCGACGATCCGCGCTGCCGTCGGCGCACCGCCGCCCGAGGAATACTTCTGCTCGATCAGCTGCGAGCTTATGGTCGACCCGTGCTTTGCTGCAGACGGTCATAGTTATGAACGCGCGAACATCACGGCGTGGCTCGCTTCACATGATACGTCGCCGCTCACGAACGAGGCGCTGCCGCACAAGATGGTCGTCCCGAACCACGCCTTGAAGGCGCTGATATGGGGGTTCCGGGACCCTTGACGCGCTGTTGTCTTAATATATCTTGTGCCCGATCCCTAGCGGCCTTAAACACACTAGCATCGAGCAGAAAAAAACAAGGACGGCGGGCAGCGGTTTACAGCCTACCCTCGCACCATTGAGCTTTGCACGACGTCGTTGCGCGTCGTTAGCAGCCTCCACAAGTGACGTCGCGACAGCGCGGCATCGATAGCTCGCTGCTGCGGAGCTTAGCGTGAAAACTGCGCGGCGGATTCGGCCCAATTGCTCCACGATGACGGACGTAGAGAAGAAGGTCGACATGTCGCTCGACGAGCTGGTGGCGATGCGCCAGAAGGAGGCCAAGAAGAAGGCGAGTCCTACACTATCGATACGACCCCACTCACCCGTCACCGTCCGCAGGCGAAGAAGCCCGCCAAGAAGGCGACGGCCCGCGGCGCCGCGAAGACGGCATCCAAGAAGGGTAAGCCGACGAGAAAAGCAGTCGCCGCGGCGGCCAGCAAGATGAACCGCCAGCAGAAGATGAACGCTCGCAGAGGCATCGGCGGCCCCAAGCTCTCGCAGAACGAGATCCAGAAGCGCGCAAGCAAGGCGACGAAGAAGAAGGGTGCCAAGGTCACGCTCAAGGGCCGCGGCGCGAAGGTTAAGAAGCCGGCGTTCAAGCCTGCTGGCAAGGCCAAGGCCCCGGTGCAGCCGAAGAGCTTTACTATCGAGCCGAACAAAGGTGATAGACCTGTTTCTATCAAAGACTTCGTGCTGTGAGCGGCCGCGTCGCTCGCTGCCTTCGATTTGAACGCAGGACATCGCGTCGATGGCGTGGTGGGTATCGACGCCGTATCCGCGCAGGCCCAAGGGCACTAAGATGCAGATCAGCTTCAAGAAGGTCAAGCCCGCCGCGAAAGGATCCAAAGCCAAAGCTCCGGTCAAGAAGAAGGCCGTCGCCAAGCGCAAGGCGCCCGCGAAGAAGACGGCGCCTACCCGTAAAGCGCCCGCACGCAAGGCTTCCGCCAAGAAGCCAACCGCCAAGAAGATCCAGGTAAACGTCGGCGCCAAGAAACGGCCGCAAAGGAAGAAGAAGTAGATGCGGTGGCGTAAGTGGCTCAGATTTTACCCGGCGTACTCAACGTATCATACGATGCTTAAGAACCGGGGAGAGAACCTAGCCGCCGCGCGCCGCCCTCCTTTCAGCTCTCTTCACGGCGAGCCACTCCTCGATGCGCTTCTTGAGGTCCGGCAGCGGCTCGAGGTCGGCCGGCTCCAATGGCTGCCGCGAGAACGGGTCCGACAGCTCATTTAGTAAATGTTGACGGATCGTACTATCGTCCACCACATTGCCAGAAGGTAGCTTGACCGGTGATTTCATGAGTTCCGCCGTCAGAGGGTCCACGAACTCCTCGGGGGCTTCGTTCTCGAGGCCGTCATCTAATGATAGCGCCTCCCGAGCGACACCGGCGGCCTTGGCCAGGGAATCCAGGGCGTCGAGCTGCGAAGAACTGAGAGCACCTAATCGACGCAGGGTCTGGGCGCACCTAGGTAATAACTCGACATCATAATACCCCGACTCGGCCAACGCCCCGGGGAACTCCGGTTCCGCAGCAAAACAGCACGCGATGCGACCGACTCGGCTCAGGATGTCCTTCGGATCGAAGCCGTACGCATCTGGATTCGAGATTTTGATGTCCAACGAGCGTTTCCCGGTGAACTGCCGAACGACACTAAGCAACATGCCCGCCAAGCGACTACGTAATTCTTCGCCCATGAAGGCCTTCGCTACTGCGGTATCACCGGTAAGCATCTCGACCAACGAAAGGATCTCCGTACACAATTCCAAGTCTTGCTTGAGGTGCTGCTCATGTTCACTGTGTCTCGAGTCCAATTCCTCCCGCCGCGTGTCGTTGGCCGACTCGTACTCCGCTCTTAATCTTCGGAATTCGTCGGAAGACGCATCTAATAGTCCAGTCCTCACTTGATGGTTCCGGATCTCCGGCAGCCGCTCGATGGCTCCGGCCACGAGCTTGTTCGTCTCGTTCAACAGCCCGTTCGCGAACGTGACAAAGGCTCGCACGTCGGCCACGATGGTCCTAAAGGCCGCTCGGTGCACCGGCGCGTCCCAGAGGTGTTTGATCAGCGCCGCAATCCTCAATCTCTGGTCCGCGATCTGATAGATGTCGCCAATGTGCTCCGCGTCGCCGAACAACCAGAGGATGGCCGGACACAACTTCGCGGCTATTTCCGGAGACGCGTTGGCCAACAACTCGACGTTGCCCGGGTTTTCTTGCAAGGGCTGTCTATACAGCGCCAGCTCCGTGTACGTCTTGCCTTTTGCACTTACAGGTAAGAATAGATCATATAAAGCCTTGCCGAGTTTTTCTCGCGCATGTGGGCTTTTGACCAGTGTATCAGTAGCCCCGAGACACCGCGCACACAACTTCAGCAAATCCGGCGACGGCTTCGATCTTCTCAAGGTGTCGGGCTTCATGGAGTTCAGCTCACAAGGTATGGTACAAGCGTCCTCCAGGAGAAACTCCGGGCACCTCCGCAAATCATCATCGGACAACCGCAGCAACCACCGACATTGACACGCGGAGAACGCCTGCAGATCATCTACAACACTATCGGAAGCGAGCGCCGCTTCTCTCGCGACGACCTCCGCCAGAGAAGCTCGCGTCATGTCGTGGTCCCACCCCCCGACGGCCGCGGCGACCCGATGCGGCCGCTGGTCCATGCCGTACGTTTGATGGAGTTCCGCCGCGACGCCCAGCGTCACCGCTCTAGAAGCTAGAAAGAAGCACCGCGTCACAAAATGAAAATCCTGCGTCGGCGTCGTGGAGAGCTCGAGGGCGGCCTTGAGCTCGGCGTCGCCGTCGTCGTCGTACATCTCCTGGTCGCTGTCGACGTCCATCGGTGCTGTTGAAGGCATAGGTGCCACGTTGACGCACGTCAGATCGTCCGGGTACGCGGCCTTGCCCAGATCGGACTTGAGGTAGTCCAGGGACGCTTGGGCGTTGGCTTCCTTTTTCTCGTCGCCTAGAAAAGGTCTGCAGAGTCTCAACCAGGCCGCGCAGGCTCCCAATCGCGTCGCCGGCGTCGCGTGGGCGTGCCGGCCCGGTTTCGAGCGATTTAACAAAGCCGTGAGCCACTGCAACGTGGTTTCCCTCGATTGAGGACCGTTTCTCACCAATCCTTCTATTAGTGAAGAAATGGCTTCTCGGCACACAGACACGCGTTGTGTGAGTTCGCGAGTGGCCGACGGCACGTCCTGGGGCCTCCGTACCCGTTGCATGAGTTCTCGCAACCCGCGAGCTTGGGTTTGCATGTCGACGTCGTTCCGGTACGAAGCGCCACCGGACACCCGCAACAGCAACCCGAGCAAACAAGTTCTTTCCAAAGGCAATCCTCTATTAACGCTTCGCTGAACACCTCGTAACATGGCCCCCCACTGGGCCGCCTGGTCCTGCGCCATGCCGGCTTGCCCTAACAACGCCGCGAAGTTGTTGTCTTGTTCGTCCGGGGGCTGGGGGTCGCCACCGCTTGGCCTTTCCAATGGGGGTACCTGGAAGGCCTCGTGCTCGACTAATGCGGCACCCGCGACCTTCTTTCCCGCACATCTGAGCCACGTATTGAGAGCACCACAAACTCTATCAACATCAATCTCCGTCGCGGTCGCTGGCTTCAGTTCCTCGCAGCACTGGTCAACTAACGGTTTGGCGACGTCCTTGAGGAGCTCCGGAGACACCTTGGCCAGCGCGCCCTGCAGGAACTCGGGCCGTAGTTGTGGCACCTTGCCGAGGAGTGCTGACGCTAATGTATCTCGTGCCTTCTCCGAGGCCTTGCCGAGGGCGCCGGGCCGCACTAAGCACACAGACGCTAAACTTGCAGCGGTGTTCCCGCAGATTTGAACCGCTTTCTCGCACGTCTCATCAGAACGGCTCCGCGCCGTCCGCGCCTCGTCCCGGCATCTCACGAAGATCTCGTGTAGTAATTGTAAAGCATCTTCCCCACTTTTCGCTCGTTGGAGTCGTAAGGCTACGACGGCGCCGCAACTCTTCTCGTCCAAGGCGCCATTCACCTCCGCTTTCGTGACCTCGAAGATCTCTCCGCCACTCTTGGGCGGCCCTTCAACGATATTGCACCGCAACACGCGTCGCAGCGCGCGATCGACGGGGATCGTCTTCTTCGTCGGTGTCGGCGACGCGACGGGCGAAGTCTGGGCCGGGCGCTTCTGCCCCGAGCTCGAGGCCGGCCGCGCGGATGACGGAGGCGACGCGCGGGCGCTCGGCGGCGGCGACGCGACCGGTGGCGGGGCTTGGCCGTCGGTGGACGGCGGCGACGCGTTCAGCCGCGCCGATCTGCGCCGTCGCACTTCCTCGGGGTCGTCGGGGTTCATCGTTCTTTGCCTCTTAAACGGCCAAATGGTTCTGTGGGCCTTGGAGCGGCCTCTCAGCTGCTGTGGGCCAAATGGTGCTGTGGGCCTCTCTGTGAGTCAAAAGGCTCTGCGCTAGCCGGATTTCCTCGGCGCTGCTACCACTGTTAGTTTGGGTGGAGTGGGCGCTGCGGCGGCTCGAAGCGGTGCCAGGTAGGCCACAAATCGAGTGCTTTGCGAGGAGGCGCGACGAAGCCTGCTTTGGAGAACTAGTGTGTCGATGACGCTAGCTCGGCACCCGTTTTGAACGCTAGCGCCGCGCGCGCGTGCGCGCTGGGACCTCTGGGCCTAGCAGTACCCCGCAAAGACCACACACGCATCCGGACGTGAAGTCAGACTGGTTTCCAATTGACGGACGGACGGACGTCGGACGCCACGGAATCGACGCCGTCGTCGCCCCCCCCACAACAGAAACTAAACCCAACCTCTTAGAACGTCACGGTCTGCGATCCGCCTTCGGTCTCATACGGAGAGACGTAGGGCAGTTGCTCCGTGACCTCGTTTTTGCGCACGTGCGACAGCTCGCCCTCGGGCGGCGGCCCCAGTGCCCGCGCCGTGTCGTGCTCCATCGGCGGCAACTGCTTCGGCTTATTCTTCTTCTTCGCCTTGGGCCCGATGCCGATCGTCGCCAGGATCCGCTCGGCGTTGTTCGCGTCGGAGCGCGCGCGCTCCATGACCTCCATGAGCTTGTCCTTCTTCCGTTTCACCATGATCGCATTCGCCTTTCGCGTCTGGACCGTGCGTTCTCTTCGCTCGATCATCTCCTGGATCCGTCGATCCCCTTCGTGGATCTTCCGCAAAGTTTCCAGCCTCCGGTACTCCGCGATGCGCTTGATCCTCTCCACATTCTCGAGCTTCATCTGGAGTCGCAGTCTTTGTTTTTCATGGGCCACCACATTGGACCCGGACCGCGCCGCTCGCACGCGCTGGACGTTTTCCTCTTCGAGCTCGAACTTCGCGAGGAGGTCCTCTTTTCTTTCCTCTTCCTGTCTACGCGTGGCATTCAAGATCATAGCTAACCGCTGCTCCTGGAGCGTGTTCTGGTGGACCTTGAGTAGTCGTTCCCGCTCCATGAGTTCGAGTTGTTCTTGCCTCAAGGCTTCATGGTGCGCCTTCTTCTGCCAGAAGTGCTCCTTGCGCTTCTCCTCCATCTTCGCGGCCTGCGCCATGTTTCTTTGTATTCTCGCCTCCATCTGGGCGCGCCGCATCTGCTTGCGGTGGCGGTCCTCGGCCTGCTTTTTTTCCACTAGAGCGCTCCTTTCTTGCTCCGCAAGCTCCATCTCCTTCATGCGCCGCTTGATGGCGTTCTGCTGTTCTTGCATGATTCGTTGGGTCTGCAACCGATGTTCCTCCTGCTTTCTCAAACGCTCCTCTTCTTTGGCCCTTGCTTTCCGCCGGAGCACTTTTTCCTGGCGCGTGCGCTGCGCTCGGAGTTCTCTCTCCTTCTCGAACATGGCTCGCGTCACCGCGATGCGCTGCGCCTCTTCCGCTTCTTCCGTGGCCAAGCGTTTGGCTTCCCTTAGTCGTTTGTCCTCGGCGCGTTTGCGCGCGGCGCGCTCCTTCGCGCGCCGTTTCGCCTCATCTTTCCGCGCTTGCAATTCGGCGGCCGCATCCCGTTCGCGCTGGAGCTCGCCCATCTTTATTTCAAAGGCCATCATCTGCTCGAGCTCCTTGTCTTGGCGCGCCTGCATCTTCCGCATCCGTTTTTCCTCCTCTTCGATGAACGTCGCGTTTTGTTTGGCCTGGGCCGCGATGAGTTGCTGCGGCGTGATGGTGGCGCCGCCGCCCGCTCCCGACGCGGCTAGGTCCGCGTCTCGCGCTTCCTGGGCCACGAGGCGTTTCCGCTCGGCTCGCACGAGCCGCATCATCTCGAACCTCCGTTGCGTGTACGTCTCATGCCTCAGCCTCTGGACCGTGGGGTCGACGCCCTTCACATCAAAGGAGTCCAGGGGTCGTATCCTTAATATTTCAGGGTTGAGGCCGTGTCGCAGGCACGCCTCGGCGGACCGCGGCGTGAGGACGATTTTCGACGGTGGGGGGTTCAGATCAGCAGATTTAGTGCGTGATACACTTTCCCAGATTTCCTCGATGGTCTGGGCCTTCTGGGCTAATACACTACGCTTGCCCCTGCCTTTGCCCATGGTGCTGGTCGATGGCGTTGAGCTGCCGGTTTTCCGCTGCCCGCGGCTTTTGTATGGTTTGGTAAGACGGTACGAGGCAGCCCTTCGGCTCGCTCCCGCGCTACGCGCCCTCCTTCGCGACGCGCAACACGGTCGAGCGCTAAGGCAATTCTACAAGCTACAGCTAATGTAGCCGAAACCCGTCAACGACCGGGGAGTCCTCGCGACGTAACGTGTGCTGTTGACTTACGAATCAACGTTGGCCCCGTCGAGGTGATCACGGGCACGAATCCCGAGACGAGGGGTCGCGCGCTTGCGGAAGCCAAGCAGGGGCTCCGCCCACGAATCCTAGCCCCGTAACAACATCGCACAGTCCCCCATACGCCACCGACGCTTACCCTACCTATACGTCCCCGCCGCCCAGTCGCTTTCCTCCGGCGATTTTAACACTTCCACGTCCTCCGCCAGGACCGAAAACGTCGCCGTCCAGTCCACCGACGTCACGTCGCCCTCCCTCTGAGCGGCCTTCTCGCCGCCCAAGTTCGTGAAATAATTCTCGTTCTGGCGCGTCGCCGCGGCACCGCCCGACGACACGACGCGAATCGTCCTCCGCTCCACATCCCGAGACAGCCTCAGACTAGCTTGGATGGCGACCTCGGCCAGGTCCTGCACGTCCAGCGACCCTTCTCCACTATCACCTAAAGCAACAGGTGCGACGAGCTCACCTTCCAAGTCCTGCGGTCTAGCCGACACCCAGTCGCCATCTGATGACAATTGTACACCGTTCGCCGGCGCTATGATCGTCGCTTTCAGGGCCGGGTACTTCGCGAGAGCCTCCTCGCAGGCGGCGACGCCCTCGGATGATGTGAGGACGTAGCACGCGCCGTCCGGAGCGGTAGTCAAGGCTTGTAGTAATTGAGCGTCGGGCGCGCCCGGCTTTGTTGAAGGTGGCGGCGGCACCGGCGCGCTCTTCGTCACGGGCTCAGAACCCATGAAGTTCTCGTTGCGGTTCGGCGGCAGCAAGGCCTCGAGCGGGTTCCCGCCGTCGCCGCCGCCGAAGGGATTGGGCAGCGAGGGAAGCTTGAGGCCGCCGCCCGGCGCCGGCTTCTTCGGCTTCGGCTTGCCTGAGGAAGGCTTGCCGCCGAAGGGGTTCGGCAGGCCGTCGAAGAGGCCCTTCTCCTGGGAAGCGGCAGCCTGAAACCCGGTGCTGTCCACGAAGTAGAGAGGAGCAGCCGACCCGAGGAGCCCTCGGAACTTGATAAAGTCGACCTTTGGCACGACGTCGCCCGGCGTCACGCTCGCCATCGAGTAGGCCCGCCACAGGATCTTGTCCGTTTGTCTTACCAACTTTTCCGAGCCGACGAGGGCCGGTCGGCCTAACCCGGAGTCGAAGACGGACTCCATCCTCTGGAGTTTGCCGTACAACGCGGCGGTGACGGCGCCGGTCGTGCCTCCAATGACCACCGGCGAGGCGAGGGGTTTCAGGGCGCTTGCGGTGCTCGCGGCCACGGCGACGAGGAGTGCTAAGCGTGCGGCCATCATCGTCGATTTGCCGAGGCGGCGAGTCTACTGCAGCACTCGCTCCGAAGGGGGCTTGCGCGCGATGCGCCGCAGCGGCTGGCGTCTAGGGCTGCTGAGAGAGCCTTGTGCAGCTTTGTGCTGCACCGCGTCCTCAGAGATGCAACGTTTGCACGGCAGCAGGCTGTGGGGCAGCTCACGGATTGCTGGTGACACGCAGAGCTTGCAGCAATGGCTGTGAGGCTCGGCAGAGCCCTCGATTTAGCAGCAAGCTTTGGCCAGCCAGAGCCAAAAGAGCCACCGCTGTTCACAGCCGCTAGACACCCTCACGTAGATCTGAGTGCTGCGCGCGTCGCCCAGGACAGCTCTCGACAGCTCCAACGACAGCGCGCGCGCGTTTCGCCCTCCCGGCCGCGTATAGCAGTGCTCCCTGCCTGGACCATAGAAACATGGTGGGCCCATTAGAAGCCTCCTGGAAGGCCATCATGGACACCCTCGCGCCCGTGACAACCACCGTATCAAGCGTAGCAGAAAAAGCCGGCGACACCGTCGTCACCGCCGCGCGCACGACGGTCCTCGCGAAGCGGGACGTGGACAAGCAGGGCACGCCGCTCCGCGACGGCATCAGAGCCGCGCGCGAGTCCTGGAACGCGGCCGTCCGAGCCGCGGACGGCGCCGCGACCAGCGCCGCGCGCGAAACAAACGAGTTCGGAACCCTTGTCAAGGCCCGAACGGCCCCGCTGGCCCCTTTCTACACGGCGGTCCACGACACGTACGTGGCGCGGCCCGAGGCACTGGTGACCGGCGTCGCGCTCGTGCCCTTCGTGGCCACGCTGCCGTTCTCGAAATCGCTCGCCGTCAAGAACGGCGCGGTCGCCGCGCTCCTCGTGGGCGCCCCCGTTGCGGCCATGAAGGTCCTGGACTCGGACCGGGACTAGTCATCTATCCCTACCTAAGTTGTTCTCTGATTTCTCGGATCCAGCGCGTTTTGCGAATTTTCTAGTGTCTTACAGGCCGCTAGCAAGCTTGAAAAGCAGCGCCGCGCCAGCCCGTTTTTGCCATAATTGCTGCTAGCTGTTTGCGCTAGGCCAGCATATCGATAGATATGACGCACCAGAGTCGGTAGACGCGACACCTTTGACGGAAATCCATCGCTGCGGACGTACAAAGCTGCGGTGCGCATATTTGAGTAGAGTTGCGCAAGCATGTACGGCGGCAACAACGGAGGCGGCGCGCCGCCGCAATGGCCCTCCCGCAAACCAGCAGCCAAGAAGGCGCCCGCTCTACGCATCACGAACATCTCTAGCGGCGCGACCGAACTCCGCATGCCAGCGGCGCCGCCGAGGAAGCCAGCAGCGAAGAAACCGGCCGCCAAGCGCCAGGCGTCGCCGCCGCCCGCCCCGCCGCCTCCAAGGCAGATCGAGAACCCCAATAAAATCGCGAAATGGACCGGCACGTGCGAGAACACGAGAATCCAGTTCCCCTTCGAGCCCTACGAGTGCCAGCTCGACTTCATGTCCAAGACGCTAGAAGCCGTCGCCACGAAGCAGACGGCTCTCCTGGAATCGCCGACGGGCACGGGCAAAACGCTTTGTCTGTTGACCGCGACGTTGGCCTACTCCTTACCGCGATCCTCAGAACTGGAGAAGCCTACCGTAGTATATGCGTCAAGAACCCATGCGCAGCTATCCCAGGCCGTGAAAGCTTTACGAAGTACGGTCTACCAGCCGAAGGTGGCCGTCGTCGGTAGTAGGGAGCATTTATGTGGCCACCCCCGCGTGTCGAAGCTGAGAGGCACGGCGCAGAACCGAGCGTGCTCTGCTTTATGTGCTCGGAGAGCTTGTCATTTAAGGAACGAGCTAGACCGGCAGCAAAAGGCCTCAAGGAACGCTGATCAGAACGGGCAAGCCTTAGACATCGAAGAATTAGTCTCGGACGCCTCAAGACGAGGGACTTGTGCCTACTACGGTGCTAGGCACTCGCTGAAGGAGGCGGACTTGATCTTCGCGCCCTACAACTACGTGCTCGACGAGCGCCATCGCAACACGTCAGGTGTTAATTGGCGCGGGTCCATTGTTGTTCTGGACGAGGCCCATAATGTGGCTTCTGTGGCCGAGGACGCGGCGTCCTTTTCTATCACCAGTGTCGATTTAGCTGGCGCGTTGCAGGAGCTGGACCGCGCCGTCTCTGCCGCCCCGCGGCAGGAGCTCGCTTCGAACGTTGACGGCGGCGAAGGTCTTCAGATAGGCGAGGACGAGCTGCTGTCGTTGAAACGTATTATTCTGGGATTAGAAGATGCTTTAATGAATACGAAACACTTAGAGGAGAAGGGCGGTGCTCTACACGAAAAAATCTTGACGCCGGCGGGTCTGACCTGTGCGGCCGCAGGCGCGTGGTTCGCCGACGCCTGTAAAAGAGCTGGTGATGTTGTCCAGGCGGACGCTCGTGGTACAGGTAACGCGGCGCCCAAGTTGGAACTCTTGGAGAGGGCTTGCGTGCTGGCGTTCCGCGGAGACGCTCAATGCAAAGCATTGGCAGATGACCACTACCGCATCAGAATAGCGACGGACCAAGAAGAAGTGAAGCTGGACTACTGGTGCTTCTCGCCCGCTTTAGCGTTGCAAGATCTGCGCAGTCTAGGCGTATCTTCCGTACTATGTGCGTCGGGCACGCTCTCACCCCTCCCTTCGTTTGCGGGAGAACTAGGATTACAAACATACGTCGGCTTGCAGAACCCCCACGTCGTCGACGCGGAGAAGGATTTATTGTGTGCTGTTGTTGGTTCCGGGCCCAGCAACGTAGCTCTCAAATCTACTTATAGTGAGAGAAGAACAATAGGCTACAAGCAGGAGCTCGGCTTGACCATTTGTCAAGCGGCGGAACAGTTAGATCGAGGTGGGTTACTTGTGTTCTTTCCCTCGTACCCCGCGTTGAATGACGCGGTCGAGCACTGGCGGGGCTCGTCCCTGTGGTCGCGGCTGGAACGGGGTCGAGCTGTTGTTGTCGAACCTAGAAAAGCCAAGGACATGCGGACGGTCGCCGTGCAATTTCAACGAGCGGCCTCTACGACGTGTGCCGTGCTGTTGGCCGTGTGTCGAGGGAAAGCTTCAGAAGGCATGGACTTTAGCGACGACCAGTGTCGCGTGGTGATCGTCACGGGCGTGCCCTACGCGCCGCCCGACGACCCGCGCGTGAAGGCGAAGAGGCGTTTTTTAGATGACAAAAGGCGCACGGGCGACAAGAAACTACTGTTATCGGGCGACGCCTGGTACGAGCAGCAGGCGTGCCGCGCCGTGAACCAGGCGGTTGGTAGGTGTTTGCGCCATGCTAAAGATTGGGGCGCCGTGCTGTTGGCTGACTCTAGATTTGCCGATGCGGGGCGCCGGAAGAATCTACCGGCGTGGCTGAGGCATGAAATAAGACAGCCCGCGCCGTTTCGGGACGTGGCGGCGCATCTGCGGTCGTTCATCGACGAGCACCACGGTCGTAAGCCAGCGCCAAAGGCCTCGGAGAAGGCGTCGTCGGCCTTCGGGCTGAGTTCCTCTTCTAGAGCGTCTGCCGCACCCGTTGTGAAGACAGAAGACGCCTTCGACGCACTCGGGAAACTACAAAAGCAGGTCCGCAAGGCCCCTGCTACCGTGTCGGACCCTCGAGTTTCCGCGTTCCTGGCCAAACGAACTAAAGTAGAGCAGCCCCCGGCGAAGACGCTGCGGCGCGAGGCGCCTTTGGTGGAGAGGAAGCCTTCGCTACCGAAGAAGAAAGCATTACCCGTCGTGAAGCGGGCGCCCGTCGCGTTTCCCGCCACATCTTCTGGAACAAGGGTCAAGGACGCGGTCGCGGCCTTTCCGAGTCGTAAACAAGAGAGCGTCGCCGCGCAACTCATGAAGGAGTCCGAGCCGCTGCGCGATCCGGAAATCAGCGATGCGGACGCAGCTACGGCTATAAAGCGCCTCGCGCGCATACCCGCTTCGCTAGACGCGCTGCGCGAGTCCAAGGCCGGGCGGCGCCTCGCGACCTACGTACGTAGAGTAGATGGCGCGTGCCCGGCGGCGGAGCGGTTATTGGAACGGTGGAAGGCCCTCGCAAAGCCGGCCGACGACGACGAAGGCTACGCGGACGTTGCGAGCGCCGAGGCAGGGGCACGAGCGGAGGAGCGGGCGCGGCGGCACCTCGACGACTACCTCGGGCGCGCGCCGATCCCTGCGCCGGCGCCTCAACAACCGAAGCCGTCGCGGCCGCCGCCCGCGGGCGTCGGGACGTCGAAACGCGCGCGCATGCTACTTTCTTATACTAATGTTTAGTGTGAACTCATATATCCGACGATGTGCGGCACGGACCAGGCGAGGTAGCCCCACGTGAAGGCTACCGACAGTCCAGCCACGGCGAACATGCTATTCTGCCGCGCCCGCTTCATCATCGCTCGCGCGTAGAGGTACCTGCGTTGTGTCGGACGCAGCCATCGACGCGACCCAGTCTCAGCAAGGACACGGGACACGAACGGAAGCTTGAAGAACGCGTCGTTGAGGTCACCTCCGCAGTCCTCGTTCGAGCGGACGAACGCCAGCGCCGTGAGGGATCCACTGATCACGGTGTAGAGCGTGATTTTGGCGACCACGGGGCATGCTGCGCGGGGAGACGCGTCGACTCTCGCGCGATCATGACGACGGCGTCGATGGCGTCCGCGACGGCGCCTTCGACCCCTCCTCTACGCCATCGACGATCGAAGGACACTGACTACGTACCGATCGTCTGCCACGCCCGCAGACCGATCGCAGTGACGAACGACAGTACTCCGACGAAAAAGTTGAGTCGCACCGCGATCCATTCGAGATCGAAATAACGCCTCATGAAATTCTCCACGCTCGTCTCTTGTTCATAGGGGCGGGACAGGCGCTCGAGAGCTACCGTGCTTACGACGATAACTTGTAACTGGCAGACCAGCGAGCTGATCATGAGCGCTGCGTAAATGCGCTTCACGTACCTGTGGGAACGGAGCCGTCGCATCGATGGCGTGGAGGTTGTTGTTGTTGGCGCTGACCACATACCCGAGCGTCGCGGCCTCTCCAGCGAGTATAGGCATGGCGAACGCAGCACCCGCGCTTGCACCAGCGAACAGCGAGGCGGGGATGCGGTAGGTGCCAAAAAGACCTCCCGCGGCACCGCTGTAGTCCTTCAGCTCTCCTGTCGCACCGCTGCGCAGCGATGTCGCCGCAGAACGCGTCCTCATGCTGGCTGGCTGGGAGAACCCACTTGTTTTTTGCAGCACAGAGATGAGGATACACTGCCGAAACGCCACCATTCGTCGCAGGCGCTGTGCGTAGTGTCTCTCGCGAGTCCTGTGGCAAGATGACCGCAAGTACGCGAGTTTTGGGCCAAAAACGCGGTGGCATAAAAGCTAGCGGCCTGTAAGACACTAGCAGGCGGACGCCATCGGGGTGCGCGCCTACGCCATCGCCGCGACGCATCATAAGTAAGACAACAGTCTCTTAGCAGAAGCCTACTCGTCGGGCACCTCCAATTCGCCGTCCTTGATCTGCTGCATGATGTCCATGGGCGCCTCGCCGTTGACCGTGCAGCCGACCGAGAAGGCCGTCCCCAGCATCTCGAAGACCGTGCCCTCGAGCTTGCGGGCCATCGAGCGGGGCCGCATCGTCCGCGCGATCTCAATCACCTGGTCCAGCGTGATGTTGCCGTCGTGCTTGATGTTCTTCTCCTTCTTGCGGTCGCGGACGGGCTCGTTGAGCGCCTTGATGATCAAGGCCGAGGCCGAGGGGATCATCTCGACCGTCGCCTGGCGGTTGATGATCGTCAGCTTCACGGTCACGTTCATGCCCTTCCAGTCCATCGTCGCCTTCTGGATGTCCTCGCCGACCTTTTTGGGGGAGAGGCCGAGGGGGCCGATCTTCGGCGCGAGCGACGAGGCCGAGCCGACTTCACCGCCGACGGCACGCATGATGACATATTTCGGGGGTTCATTCGACGGAGGGGGGCCCATGTTGTTTTGAGATAGCTGTTGATCCTACACACGAAGCTTTGGGAACGACGGCTATCGTCTTAAGGGCTGAATGGTTGCGGTGGAGACCTGCGCGTGATCGATGTGAGCTTTTTGCGCGTTTTCGCGGGTCTTTCGTGCAGCCTCTCGCGTCGGCGGCGTCGGCGCGTGCTGTCTCGTGCTTCTGACGCCCTCGCGTGCCGCGACGACGCCAAAAAGAGGCCCTCGCCGAGTGCAGCCACTGTAGGCTTTTGCACGGCGCGCGTGCGCGGAGTTGTTGCAACCGCGAGTGCGCGAGCAGTCGTGGAGGTCCGAGCGAGTCTGCGCCGTCAAATCACTATGTCTACGCTGCTGTGCACCGTGAATTAGGTCTCAGTTTTGGTGAGCATCGCGGACAGCGTGCGGGGTTTTCGTCGAGGGCGGAGCTGTCCTTTTCTGTCCCGCAGGATGTCTCGCGCGGCAGGATGGGTCGTTCTTGGAAGCGTCGCTGGGCCTCAGAGGGCTGGAGGTCTCACAACTCGACGGCGAAGCGCGCAGACAACGCGACGCCGGCACGAGGAAGCGCAGTGGTGCGCGACAGTGCTCCCTGGCACAAATAACTCCGGCTGCACGCGGCATTCATCGTTACAGCGCGTAGCGACCAACAAACTCACCACCTGCAGACAGCACAGCGCACCGCGCCGCGCGACACAGAACGACAACCATGGCGGACACGACGGCCCGACCGGAGGACGTCGACATCGGCCAGCTCGGCTCGATGTTCGGCGTCCAGACGCGCAACGAGCTCGATTATTTGGAGTACGACATTCGAGGGAGGGGCTACATGGAGCGGCTGTTCTTCAATTGCGGGGCGTCGTACCTCGGTTTCATGCTCGGGGGCGGCGTGTATGGTACGGTCCAGGGGCTGCGACTCGCACCGGCGAACGCGCCGCTGCGCGTGCGAACGAACGCGCTGATGAACGGCTTCGGCAAGCACGGGGCCACGGCGGGCAACGCGGCGGGGGCCGTGGCGCTCATGTTCACTTCTTTTGAGTCGCTGGCGGAGTCGGTGGAATTGGACAAAATTTGCGGCGACCAGGCATGGGTATGCTATGCAGTGTCTCTTCTGTCAATGCGTAGCGTGTGACGACGAACGACGGCGAATCCAACTCCTATTCAAAGTGAGGAGACCCATCCAAATCGAGCTTTTTAAATCCGACGCGTTGTTGTTGTTTGTTTGTGACGAGAGGGTGCTTTGCTTGCATCACGTTGTACGCACAGGTGAACCCCGTCGCCGCCGGCGCGCTGACGGGCGGCCTCTTCAAGGCCGGCGCGGGCGTGAGGGGGGCCGCGCTCGCGTCCGCGATCGGCGCCGGGCTCGCCGCCGCGTCGCACTTCGCGCCGGAGCGGCTGCGCTGAGGGGTAGTCGTCCGGTAACTCGTGTGTTTTCTCTATCTATCCATCGGCGCGGCGGCGGCGTCGGACCTGCGTGCGGGGCGGCTGGAGATGATCAGCCTGCACTGGCAGAGCTAATTGGCTTCGACGCAGTGGGGCAGCCATGGCGACGTGGGGCAGGGCAGCCATGGCGTACATCCGGGGCAGCCCTCAGGAGCCCCGGTCCTCGGAGGAGGCCTCGGAGGAGGAGGCCGAGTCCGACGAGGCCCTGGCGCGGCGCCTCCAGGCCGAGGAGCAGGGGCGACCAGTGGCGAGATTTAAGCTGCTGGACCGCGTCGAGGCGCGGTACAAGGACCCGGAGCTCCGCGGCGGCACGTGGTCGCGGGAGTACTACGCCGCGACCGTCGTCGACGTGCTCCCGCCAAAGACCCAGAAGCGGCCGCACTCGTATTTAATAAAATGGGACGACGGGTCCGAGGACCAGCTCGTGCTCGAGGACTACGTGCGCCCTTTGGTGCCCGAGGCGCCCGCCGCCGCGCCTCGGGACCGCGACGGGAAACGCGGGCTTGCGAACGGCCTGCGGACCGGGGCGCCGCCGCCGAAGAAGCGCGGGCGCCCGTCGAAGAAGGGCGGACGGCCTCCCAAGACCGCCACCGCGACGGAGGCGGCGCCGCCGCCGCCGTCCGACGAGGACGCCCCCTGGACGCCCGAGGAGGAACAGCACTTGCAAGAGCTCGTCGACGAGCACGGCGAGGGGGACTGGAGCTGGCCGACGATCGCCGAAGAATTGGGGACGGGCCGGGCCAAGGAGGCCGTCGAGGAGCATTATAACAGCATGCTCGAGTGCCAGCGCATCCCTGATGACACGCCGCCACCCGGCGCCGAACAAGAGCAGAAGCTGCGCATCAACGCCTCGGGCCGCATCGCGACGCTCGTCCAGAAGAAGCAGCGCGGCTGGCTCGTCGTAAAGCTCGACGAGAACGAGGGCGAGGACGGCGCCCCGGGCGAGGAGCGGTCCATCCGCACGAATTTCGTGACCCTTCTGGACGCGGCGGGCAACGACGTCGTCCCCACCAAGAAGAAGCGCCGGCGGCCGACGGCCGCCCCTGGTGCAGCGCCGGCGCCGGCGCCGCGGAAGAGGCGGCCCAAGGACTTTGAAGAGGGCGACCGCGTGACCGTCCTAGAGTCCGCCGACAGCCACGGCGGGCGCTCTGGTGCGATCGTCGAAAAGAACACAGCCTGGTGGAGAGTCAAGCTGGACGGCGACAACGAAGCCACCAGTATCCGCAGAAAGGACCTCCGGGCCGCAACGACGCCCGCGCCGGGCGCGCCTGTGCCAGCGCCAGCGCCAGCTGCTGCCGCCCCACCGCCGGCGCCGCCGGCGCCGTCGCCGCCGGCGCCGTCGCCGCCCGCTGCCACGCCGCCGCCGCCGCCGCCGTCACCGCCGCCGCCCGCTCCGCCGATACCGCCCAACGCGTTCTGGCCAGGGGGGTGTTTCTACCAGCCGCCGCCGGGAGCGTTCGGGCCCGGACCCGTGCCGCTGGTCGTCGCGCCGGCGCCGGCACCCGACGCGGCTGAAGCCGCCCTCGCCGCCCTGAACGGGGCCCCGCCGGCATGGGTCCCGCCGCCGCCGCCGGCCGCCGCCGCGCCGGGTCTGCGCCTGGTCGGGGGCAACACGCCGGCGGAGCTCGCGCAGTTCTTCCGCCGGTCGTTCCCGGGGCGCGCGGCCGACGGCGACAAATTCGAGCGCATCGTGGACGAGTTCCAGCTGCGGCCGGCGGATCTTTTGCAAATGACCGAAGAACAGTGTCAAACGACGCTCCGCGAGAACGAATTTCCCCTTTTAGTCGTCTTCACGCTCCAGCGGCGCCTCCGGGAGGCCTACCTCGGGCCGCACCTCGGACCGCCGCCCGGTGGCGGGGCCCCGGGGGGATAAGCTCAACTGTTCCTTGCACCTAGAGTCTCGTTGCGGTTCTCTAGGAAGTTGCCATTGCGCACTAGGACTAGTATGCGGTATCCCTGCGGTTCAGATATCGGTTAGGACGAATTGCATCGTGCGGGTGCACTACCTCTAAAAACTGAGCGCGCTTGACGTTCATACCATTTCCTACCCCGCTGCGACTCGCGGTACAGGGAGGTTTATATATATACTTCCCGTAACCTCAGCGCAGGGCCTGAGCAGCTTTTTTTTGCGAAAACGCTGCTTCGCGCTCGTTAAACAAGCTATTTAGCAGGAGTACTGGAAAAGTACCCCAAGGTACCCCTACTTGCTTTGAGCTAGGCCGCCTAGCCACCAGCCGCCGCCTCTAACATGCCGCCCAAAAAGGAAAAGGGCAAGAAGCGCAAAGAGCTGCCGACGGCCTTCTTGCCGGACACGCCCGCGTGGCCCACGTCCGAGGGGACGCAACCCCCGGCGCCGCGGCCGGCGGCGCCGCCGCCGCCGCCGCGGAACAGCGGCGCGCCGATCCTCGTGCGGACGGCCGGGGGCAGGACCGCCACGGTCATCGAAAAGAAGCAGCGCGGCTGGTTCGTCTGCGACCTCGACGGCAACGCGAACGAGGAGGGCAAGGCGCACGAGCGCAAGACGCTGCGCCGGCCGCACGGCTTCGCGCCGGGCCAGGACCACCTGCTCGACAGCGCGCCGCAGGCGCCGATCGTGCCCAAGCCCAAGGGCGAGGGCCCGCGGAAGAAGAAGCCCAAGTCGCAGGCCGGGCCCGGGCCCGTGCCGCCGGGCGCCGTGCGCGCGCGGACGGCGGGCGGTAGGGTCGCGACGGTGCTCTACCGCAAGCAGCGCGGCTGGTTCGCCGTCGAGCTCGATGGAGACGAGAACGACGAGGGCGGCGCGTACGAGCGGAAGACGCTCCGGCGGCCCATGTTCGCGCCGGGCCAGGACGAGCTGCTGAACAGCGCGCCGCCGGACCCGAACCCGGCCGAGCCCAAGCCCAAGGACCCGGCGGCGCCGAAGAAGAGCCCCGCGAAGGCGGCGGCCGCCGCGCCGGCCGACAAAGCGGCCAAGAAGCCGTCGTCGAAGCCCTCGGTCCGCAAGCCGTCGTCGGCGCGGCCCCTCTCGTCGTCCTCCGTGCCGGTCGCGGCGGTCATCCCGGCGGACACGCCGCAGGGCCTCGCGGCGTGCTTCGCCGCCTTCTACCCCGGAAGCAAGGCCGAGGACAAGGCCAAGTTCCAGCAGTTCGTGCTCGACAACACGCTCTGCCCGCGCCACGTGCTCAACATGCCCGTGGAGAAGTGCGAGTCCATGCTCCAGCAGCACGGCTTCGAGGGCGTCGTCGTCTTCACGTTCCAGAGCCGCCTGCGCGAGGTGTGCCTGCCCGCCGCGGCCCGCGGCGCGTGATCCCCTTCTTCCCCCCCTTAAGCAGCTGCTTATTTACAGAGATCCCGCGCGTCGATGGCGTCCCCACCGGCACGCCGTCGCCGCGACAAGTCGAGACTAAGGATCCGCCCTCGAACATTACACAGCGCCCCTAGAACCCGTCCGGCCCGATGAACGACCCGACGCGCAGCATCGTGAAGATCTGGTCGGGGATGGACTGGCCCGTCCAGAACTCCGTCAACAACCCGACGACGAGGAAGAACATGGCCGTGCGCCCGTTGATGATCTCCGCCTCCTCCGAGAATCCCGTCATCCGACTGGCCTCCCAGGACCGGAACTCCTTGCGCCGGTCCCAGCTGGCCGCGAGCTTGTCGAGGGCCGTCGACTGCTTGGCGAGCGTGATGTCGTCTATTACAGCCTTGCCGGGGGCGGTCGACGCGGGCGCGGGCGGCGCGGCGGGCGCGGCGGGCTCGGCGTCGGCGGCCGTGCTGGCTAGTCGTCGTGGTGTGTGCCTCACCGGCGCGACGAGCGCGTTGGCGCTCAGTGCGAGTGCGATGACAGCGGCAGCGCGCATCGTCGGTGTGGTGGTGCTGTGTCTGTCGCTGACGACGGCCCGAAGGTCAGATCTGGAGCCACGCTCGTTCCGAAGAGGGATGCGTGGATGCTCTTGCACGATTACGTGACAAATTCGCTCGTTCTATGGGTGTTTATCGAGCTGCACACGACCGTCAGCCAAGTTGACTCATTCTAGTATGTCAACGCTAGCGCGAAATTTTTGCACGCGTCTGCCGCCGACCGAAGGCGTCGCCGACGCGTCCGCGACGGGTCGAAGCGTGCGCTCGCCTCCTAGATCCGATTCCTTCATCAGGGCAAATCGACCATATCGAGGAGAGGACGCCGTCCGCGCGCCGGGACGCACCGCTGTAACGCGTTGGAACGACGCGTTCCGAGCATCTCTCCGAGCCGCTGTCGCAGGCACCAGCGCTGCGGCAGGGCCAAGAGCTTGGGCAGACAGAGATCCAGCCTCCTGTTCCCGCCGCGCGCGACCGTCCGGCGTACGCAAGAACCAGATGAAGCGCGGCTCCGAGGAAGGCGACGAGGACAAGGAGGCGAAGAAACCCAAGGAGATGGCGGCACCCGCACCCGCGCCGGCGCCCTCACCAGAGAAGGAGGCCGAGGCCCCGGTGTGTAACGTGGGCAACCTCCTCGAGATCTGCGACCAGGACGTCGACTTCGCCGTCGAATTGGTCGGCGAGGGCGGCCAGGAGATGACGGGCCACGCGGCCAAGGCCGTGTCCAGAGCCACGTCCATGGACGACGCGTGGTTGAGAGCTGTGAGGAAATCAGACTTTGAGCGCCTTCAATTTTTGGTGTGTCGTGGTTTGCGTGAGGTGCTGCTCTCTGGATACGGTCGCGTGTATCTCTCGGAGATCGTGTCCGAGTTTGAGCTGAAAACATGGCCGCGGTGCCGAGACTCACTGGTTGATTTCCACACAGGCTCACGGCGATCAAGACGCACGCGCACTCCATCAAGGGCGTCGCCGGGAACCTGGGCATGGAGCGGCTACGGGCCCACGCGGCGGCGACGGAGTCCTGGGCGCGCACGACGGCGGCCGAGGTGGATAGGAAGCCTGAAGATGGACCTCTGGCCCTCGAGAAGTCGCAGCGCCTCGTGGAGCTCGTGGCGGAAGTGGTGGAGTGGGGCAAGTCATCTAGGGCGACGATCGAGGCGCACGCGAGGGCCAATCCCGTGTGAAGTGGTGGAGAGGGTGGTGCCACACCCGGAGCAAAAACGGCATGAAGCCCGCCGGCGTTTCGTGTGCCATTTTAAATATTAGTAGTACTCTCGCCTACGGGACGGGCTCGTCCCCCCCTCGGCGCCATCGAAGCGACCCGTGCTCTACGAGGCGCCGGCGCCGCGCCCAGGGCATCACTTCGGAGTAACGCCGTGGAGCTCGTGGCGCGACGGAGCTCCGGCCTTGACGCGGACGTCGTCGGGGCCCTTGCGAGTTTCCATCTTCTCGCCGCCCTCCTTCCACCGCACGTGCCAGGGCTTCGCGGCGCCCTTGATACCGTTGGGGTCGTAGAGGCACCACAAGACGACGCGCTCGCCGGGCCGCGGCTCGGCGTGCTGCTGATTCTGAGCAAGGGGCGGGCACCACTTTCCTGCCATGAAGACTTCACGGTCGTAGTACCTCACGCCATCGACCGGTTCCGACGACTCCGCCGCTTGCAAGTAATGGTGGGGGGCGATGAAGCCGTCGGGCCCGGCCGGCGGCCTACGCCCCGTCCCTGCCCGACCCCGCGTTCTGGCTCGTTATGGAGTACTGGCGGCTGGGGGATTGGCGGCGGCCCGCTGGGAACCAGAGTACCCGCTAATCGCGAAAAGGGGGGCATATGCATGCTAAGTCTGACTACTACTCTCCCCGTTCGCGGTCGCTGTACTTTCTATAGAGGCAGCACGACGTCGACGCGAAACAAGAAACGAAACAGGAACATTACGAGGAAGAAGCCTCCGCCTCCAACCGACCAAGCAACCCGTCGAGCGCCGCCCGCGACGGCGCGTACGCGAGGACGGCGATGCCGAAATTCTCCGGCGGCGGCGGCGGCTCCGCGAGTACGACGCGCTCCATGTCGTAGTCCAGCGCACGAGTCAAATCCGCGGGCAACGCCTCGAGCAGCGCCCGCATCGCCGGCCGCTTGCGCTCGCCCACGATGAGCGCGACGCCGTCATCGGCCACGTGCGCGAGGGTCGCCCTCACCAGATCCGGCACGACGGACGCCTCGTAGGCCACGTCGGCGCCGATCACGCAGTCGAATTTCTCTCCCAAAAAGGTGTCTTCATCGCACCAGTCGAGCTGATACGCATCACCCGTGCTCGAGAGCATCTCCACGAGCTCGTCGTCCATGTCCGTGCACACGACGCGTTTGGCGCCCGCCTGCGCCGCCGCGGCGCCGCCGAGGCCCAGGCCGGACCCGAGCTCGAGCACGCTCCTTCCTTCTACAAATTTATCGACGAGGCCGGCGAGGGCCAGGGACGAGGGCCAGAGCGCCGCGCCGAGCGACGCCGCCCAGGTCGCCTCGACGCGCTGGAAGCGCAGCTCGGCCCTCCCGTCGACGCTCACCGCGAAGCCGTCGTCTCCCTTTTGTTTGATCGTCGCTATTTTTCGGTGCGGCGGCCGCGCTTCGGCGAGCGTCGAGACGCGCTCGGGCGCGGACGGCGGGGCGAGGTCGAACCACGGGGAACTACTGAGCGCTGACGCGCCGACGGCGTACCAGGCTGTGCAGAGTACTGCAGTGCGACGTTGCATCATCTTCGCGGCAGAGCAATCCTGCAAGTGCTGCAGAGACTGCAGCCTCAGTGTTTACGCAGTTTATGGTGCGGCAAAGTACGTGGTCTGCACCAGGGCGCGCAGTGCGATGCAAAAAGCTAGCTCAGTAGCCCTTCTCTTGTGGGTTTTAGCAGTGGTAGGGCCTGTTTTTGACTGCACTCTGGAATTGCTAGTGTCTTACTACCGCTAGCTAGCCGGCGCCGGCGCTTTTGTTGCTTAGACGCGCCCGCTGTAGCCGCAGAGCGGTCTCACAGCATCATATCACTGCCAGCGCAGCGCGTCGCCGCCGCGGATCGCTTTTCTTGGCACGCCCGCGCCCCGCTGGCCTGTAGTCCAGCCTCGCCTCAGCAGCCCGCGACGCGGCACCAAAGCAACCATGCCGCCCAAGAAAAGAAAAGCCGAAGCCGAACCGAAAACGGAAGAACCTTTAATAGACCTGCCGCAAGCCCCCCAGGCGACGGAGGACACGCCGGCCGACCGCGAGATCCCCGGCCTCGATCCGAAGGACCCTTTTTACGTCGAGAAGAGCCGGTTACTGACGAAGGACACGGTCTTTCTCGGAAGATCGTGTAAGCAGGCTCTGCTCGAGTTCCAGAAGTTCGCGAATGCCGCTTGTCTGCGAAATAAAAATGCCGATGATGCTCCAGATGAGCAGGAGGTCGAAAGATTGCGTAGTAAAGCTCTCAGGGAATTACGACTCTTCAGTGTGGAGATCAAGAAGCAAAAACTGCAGGCCCGGGCTTGTGAAAGAGAAATTGCCGATTGCGAACGCATGGAGGCAGAAACAACAAAGGAGATCGCCGCGGCGGAAGAGCGCATCCAGAAGCTGCGGGAGCGGCTGAAGGAGGAGCGGGCCGTGCGGGCTCGGAAGGAAGAATACGAGGCCCTCGCGAAGTTGATCAATCAACTACCTTCCAAAAAAGAAAGTAGGGCGGCGATTGATCGGTTGGAGGCCGACTGTGCCGCTCTCGAAGCGAAGAAGGCCAAGTTGGATGCGATGTATAACGAGAAGTCGGCGCGCGTCGCGGGCGTCCTGCAGCTGCTGGACGACCTCGAACGAAGCGAGCTGGAGGAGGAGCTCGAGAAGCAGATCGAGGAGGCGCGCGAGCCGAAGGTGGAGGTCGTCGCCGAGGCCGAAGAGGAGGACGCGATGGACGAGGACGACGACGGGGAGATCAAGGAGTAAGTTCCAGTTAGTTAGGTGTCGCGGCGGCGGCGTCGGGGGCACGCTTCTTCGCATGCGTGCGAACAGCTGCGGCCCGGGCGGCTTCGCATGCGTGCGAACAGCTGCGTTTCCTCCGCGGCGTAGCCTCGGAGTAGGGGGGCAGCTCGCGAGACCGCCACGTCTGCGAGGGGTAAGCGTACGCGTCCACGGATCTACAGGGGCCTGCTTCCAGCCTTGCGCGGCGTTAAAAAAAAACTCTTCCCGTTGATCTAGGCCCTTGCGAAGGCAAAGCGCGCACACACTCCAGGACGACGCGAGGCGGCAGGAAACGAGCTCACGCGGCCGCCACAGCCTCCTTCTGCTTGCGCGCCGAGTTTCGTGGATAACCGGAGCCGGCAGCTCACAGCGCCACCATGCGCCCTGCTGAACTGCGGTCTCCGAGCGCGCAAGGCGCCGCGCGGCGCAAGGGCACCTCCTCGCTGTGGCTGAAGCGCAACTGGGTCCTCCTCGCGCTCTTCGCCCTGGCCCTCGCCTCCGCCGGCCTCAGCATCAGACTATTTATCGTGCCGTGCGACGAGAAGACCAGCTACGAGACGACGAATATAACTACCGTCGTCAACTTGACGACCTACGAGAACCGCACCGTGCTCGAGAATGTCACCGTCACGGAAACGGTCTTCCAACTCGAAAATATCACCACGAGCGAAAACGTAACAAGGGAAATTTCATATAATGTTACGACCGAAGTAACGACGACGCACAACATTACGACCCAGCAGCCCGTGGACGTGGTCATCGCCCTGGACGCGTCTCATAGTGTCTCGGATACTAGCTGGGCGGCCGAGAACCAGGCCGGTCGCGAACTACTGAGGGGGCTCCGCGACTCTTTGACGGGTGACTTACGCGCGGGCGTGGCCGTCTGGGCGAACGACGGCGCCGTGCGGCAGACTCTTACAGAAGTAGGTGAAGCCACGGTGGACGCCATGGCCGACTTTGCTCGCTTACCGTATTGCGGCGCCGTGCCGGGACCGTACTCCCCAAAAGCCGAGCAGTACTCGCAGGCCTTCTGCCAGGGCGACCCGCCGGGCGTCCAGGACGCGGACCACGCCTACGACCTGCGCCACGATTCGACGATGGGCCTCATCGGCGTGCACACGTACTACGCGCAAGCGCTGCTGAAATGCTTCGAGGAGCTTACCTCTGATGAAGACGCGTTCAAGTTGTGTGTCGTCGTGACTGACGGCCAGATCTCGGAAGATCGGTACGCGCAGTGCGATGCTGGAATTCGCCGCTCCACGATGACCTACACGTCAGCTATGAGCGGCGACTTCTACGACGCCGGTGCGGAGCTCTACCGAGTCGACGGAGATCCGGTCTGTACCGATGGGTTAGCAGACAACCGCTGGATCTCGCCCGCGGCGTTTGAATTCTGCCAGAGCCGTTCGATGACGGAGTGCACCGTCGATTCGATAACACAAGCCCTCAAAGCGAACGGCATCAAGGTTCTGAATGTTCTCGTGAGCGAGACCGAAGACCAGTCCTCGTACGAGCCGCGCATGAGTGAACTATCGTCGTGCGACTCGACGATGCTAGATCCGGATTGCCCGTACCTCCAGGCCCAGGCGGACTTCGCGTCGCTGGCGCTGGCGGCGTCGAACATCGCCGAGGACGTCGCCGTGCTCGTGGAGACGGTCACGACCACAGTGGAGGAGACGACCGAAGTGACCGAGGAAGTGACCGAGGTCCAGACGTCGCAGGAGGAAGTGACGCGCGAGGTCGAGGTCGAGTCCATCGAGACGCGCACGTCCGAGGAGCTAGTTACGAAAATCGAAAAAAGCACGGAGCCGACCGAGGTGACGGAATCCAATGTCACCCAGAAAACGATCTGCACCGGAAGCCCCATCTCCTTCACGCTGCTGGTCTTGTGTCTGCCGTTCCTGGTGTACCTCTTCCTCAAGCCGTTGTTGAATTGCCTCGAGAACTGCTGCTGCCCGCGCTCTTCGGAGGACGCGGAGCCGCTGGTCATGCACGCGAACCCCGCGTTCGGTCTGGATCTGGAGGCCTCGCAAGCGCGCGCGGCCGCGCGGGCGCCGCGGCGCCGGTCGACCATCGACAAGATGTTGATGCGGGCGCGCCACCTGCGGAAGAAGAAGAACGTCGGAGACGCCGATCCCGCGGCGGCGCCGGCGCCGCTCCGGACGGCGGCGCCCGTGACCACCGAGCAACCGACGCGCCGCCGGTCCGCCGTGGCCGCGCTCGCGCGCGACGCCGAGACGGAGTGGGCGTCGGGCGTCGCCGCCGTGTATGATGGAGACGACTGGCAGGAGTCCGTGGCCGACTTCTTCATCGGGTTGGTGTTCTGCCGGTTCTGCCGATCGAGCGCGGAGCCCGCCGAGGGAAAGAACCCGTTCGAGGAGGAGAGCAAGGAGGACATCTTCTAGTTGGACGCCTCTCCCCGCCCCCCTCCCTGTGTAACTATCGAGATCCCAAACACAGTATTCGTTCTTTACACTTCATGCGGCGGGCAGGTGCGAGGGCGAGCGAGGGGCGTCGATTCAATCCGACGCGGCGGCGTCCTCGATCTCCGCCACACGCGCGCGCTTCGGGCCGCGCCCGCAGCGGCACGGGTAATCGCGGTAGTCGCCGAACTCAATGCGCGCGAGGGCGCGATCTTGCTCGCGGTCGAAATCCCTCGCGAGCTTGCGCCGGCGCGCCTGGGCCACAGCGGCCATGTACCTCGCGTGATAGGTGCGGAGGTCGTCGAGGTAGGCGTCTTCTTCTTTGTTGCAGGTAGCCCTGGCTCTGGCTTCGGCCAGCGAGGCCGGGGACATGGAGCGGCTGCGGCTGCGGCGGCGGCGCGACTTGCGACGGGACTTGGTCTTCTCGCGGCCGCGGCGGCGCTTGCGCGACGCGCCGTCGTCGTCGGAGGAGGAAGAGGACGAGTCGTCGGAGGAGGACGACGGGGACGGCGAGCGGCGGCGGCGCTGCAGACCACGGATCACGCCCTCCAGATCATCGACCTTGTCCCGCAGCTCTTCGACTTCCGCGCGCAGGCGGGTGAGTTCCTCGTTCGCCGCCATTACGGGCGCCGGGGCTGCGTCGGTCAGCAGTTTGCGCGCGGAACAAAAGACCTGGGATGGGAGAGCACCTCGAGACGACTCGAGCGTGCGGGGTTGTACGGCGGGCAGGCCTCTCTGCGCCCCAGGGGTCGTACGCGGCGGCGGCATAGTCGTGCCCAGAGCTCTCGGCGCGCGGGCTAGTGGCATTTCCGTGAGCTCATTCACTGTGCCTTGTTTTCACTGCGACAGCCGCCCGTGTTCCGCCCGCCCGACGCGACGGGCAACGGAGGGGTGCGCACGGAGCCGCAGCGACCGGTACACGCCGGCGAGGCAGCCTTTAGCGCCGCGGCAGGTCCATAAGCGCGCACACACACAGAGGCTGTGCCTACTCCCGGCCGCAGACAGCCCAAAATCGCCCAAAACGCACGATGTCGCTGCCAACCGGGCGCCGCAAGGGCACCTGCTCGCTGTGGCTGAAGCGCAACTGGGTCCTGCTGTCGCTTTTGGGCCTGGCGCTGGCCTCCGCCGCGCTGAGCGTTTTGCTCTACCTGGAACCATGCGACAAGAAGACGCAGTACGACACGCACAACACGTCGTCCGTCATCAACGTCACGAGCTACGCGAATCGCACCGTTTTAGAGAACGTGCGGCTCCGGCGCAGAAATCTCAACAGTACCCGCGCGGCGGCCGCGGCGATGGCGTGCCCCGACGCGCCCCGTCGCAGGTTACGGTCTACGAGACGGTCATTGAGTTGGAAAACATCACGACGACGCAGAACGTTAGCTTCCTTGTTAATAACACGGTACGCTACAACGCCACGTACAACATGTCGTACGACGTGTCGCGAAATGTTAGCTATGACGTCGTTTACAATCAGACCTACAATATTACGTACAACACGACCGTGAACGTGACCGAGTACGTCAACACGACCGTGAACGTGACCACGACGTACAACGTGAGCACGCACCAGCCCCTCGACGTGGTCCTCGCGCTCGACGCGTCGCGGTCAGTGACTCGGAGCAGGAACTCAACTCGAATGTGAATGAGACCACATTGTTCAACGCAGGTCCGTCTCGGACGCGGACTTTGTCGCGGAGAACCGCGCCAGCCGCGAATTACTAAAGGGCCTCCGCGACTCGCTGACGGGCGACTTGCACGCGGGCGTCGCCGTCTGGGCGGTCGACGGCGTGTCGCGGCGGGATTTGACATCAATTGCCAACGCGACGGAAATTGATGAAATGGAGGACGTCGCCCGGCTGCCCTACTGCGCGGCCGTCCCGCCGCCCTATTCGGAGCAGGCCGAGACCTACTCAAACTACTTCTGCGTGGGCGACCCGTCAGCGACTCGGAGCAGGAATGAATTTGAACTTGCCGGGGTCGCGTCGATGGCGTCAATTTGTCGTTCAACGCAGGCCGGCCGTCCAAGATGAGGACCACGCCTACGACCTGCGCCACGACGCCTCGCAAGTCTGGGGCCTCACCACGGGCACGTACTACGCCCAAGCTTTACTCAGGTGCCACGACGCGCTGATACCACAGAACGACGCCTTCCGGCTCTGCGTCGTCGTGACGGACGGCCAGATCGACGAAGATAGATACGCGCAATGTGTCGATGACGTACGTCAACCGACGATGACCTACACGGCGAATATGACTGGAGACTACTACGACGCGGGCACCGAGATTTATAAGGACGACTGCGGCTGGCACGCGAGCGTGCGGTGGATCGCGCCGGGGGCCTACGCCTTCTGCCAAAGCCATTCCATAGCGGAGTGCACCGTCGACGCCATTGCCGCTACTCTGAAGGCCAACGGCATTAAAGTCCTCAGCGTCCTCGTGAGCGAGAACAACGATTTAGAACCATACGTCGAGCGGATGGCCGCGCTCGCGTCGTGCGACGGCTACGAGGTGGCGAGCTGCCCCTACATCGTCGAGGAGGCGGACTTCGCTTCTTTAACAGACGCGGCCTCGACGATCGCCGGGGACGTCGCTTTGAACGTGGAGCTGCGCACTTCTGTTGTAGAGGAGACGATTTCCGTAGAAACGACTTTACCAATTGTCGTGCCGCGGCAGCGCCTCCATGAGGAGGAGGTGACCGAGACCGTCACGCGGCAGGAAACGATTAGTGTGGTCGAGCCGGAGGTCCGCCAGGAGACGCGCCAGGAGATTAGTGTGTCCACTGTGATCGAGACGACGCAGGAGGAGATTACAAGGGAGGTCGAGGTCGAGTCCATTGAAACTAGAACATCGGAAGAACTCGTCACGCTCACCGAGGAGCACGTCCAACCCATGGAGATCACGGAGGAGACCGTGACGCAAAAGACGATCTGCACCGGTTCGCCAATTTCGTTCTCGCTGTTGGTGCTGGCGTTGCCGTTGTTGGCCTACCTGTTCCTCAAACCAATCCTGAACTGCCTCGAGAACTGCTGCTGCCCCTACTACGACGATGAGGAGGATTTGCTGGTCATGCACGCGAATCCGGCGTTCGGCATCGACCAGGAGGATTTGTCAAGGGCGCGGCCCATGCGCCGCCGGTCGACGATCGACAAGTTGCTGACGCGAGCTAAACACCTGCGGAAGAAGAAGCATGTGGGCGCGCCCCTCTCGCCCCTGCGCACGGCCTCACCCAAAAGTAATGAAGAGCCCCGCCGCCGGAGCGCCCCGTTATTGGCGAGAGACGCCGACACGGACTGGTCCTCGGGCGTCGCCGCGGTCTACGACGGCGACGACTGGCAGGAGTCCGTGGCCGACTTCGTCATCAACTTGGTGTGTTGCCGCTTCTGCCGCAAGGCCCCCGAGGAGTTCGAGGCCGTCTGAGCATTTCCCCCCGCCGTGTGTAACTCCCCCCCCGTTTATCTAGTACTTAGGCGGGACGGACATATCGCCGGGTCCTGGCGCGCGCCCCACTCGCGGAGCGTCCGGTACCTGTGTGGGTGTACCGTCGACGGCGTGGTACCGGAAAATGACCGATACGTGATTCGAACACGTAACCTCCAGGACTGGAATCTGACGCGCTACCGTTGCGCCAATCGGTCGAAGTCCGAGTACGGACGCCGCCGCGGTACGCATCGAGTCATCGACGGCGTCTCTCTAGGCCCGCGCCATCTCCGCGGCCACGGGCCCGCCGTAGGCCGGCGGCGGGTCGTTCTTGCCGCCGGACGCGACGACCGTGCCCTGCGCCACCGGCGGCGCGTAGGTGGCCTGGACGGGCTGGGCCGTGACCGAACCACCACCTCCGAGCGTGCCCTCCTTCTTGCGCTCGTTCCACTCGTAGTTGATCTGCGCGAACATGCAGCCCGCCGTCGTGTAGAACACCAGGTCCGCGATGCACTGGATGCACTGGGCCGCATCTCTTAGTTCCGGGATGAAGCAGGCGAGGATGTTGCAGACCTGTGTGGAAATCAACCAGTGTGTCGGGTACACCATTTCTCGGCGATGACGCGGCCGCGCTGGTTCCGTCGAGCGGTGAGGAACCGACACCGCCACGCCGTCGAGCAGGCGTCGCGTCGATGGCGTGGAGTGGAGATCGACGCGGCGATTCAGGACGAACGCGCGCCAATTTGATTTCCGCACAGTTGCGGACGCACGCGAGCAGCTGCATGAAGTTGTTGAAGCGGATGATGCGGCGGTCGCAGGGGTCCGACGCGAGGTTGAACTTGTCCATGACGTACATGCGCGTCGCCGAGAGCGCGCAGGACCTGCGTTCATCGATATTGATGAGACGCCTCGACGCCGTCGCCGCGACGCCTCGACGCCATCGACGCGACGCCTTCACGCCATGGACGCGACATCTCGACGCCATCAACGCGGCGCCTCGACGCCGTCGCCGCGACGCCTCCACGCCGTCGCCGCGACTCGTGGAACGGGACGCCGCGACCCATACGCGCAGCAGCAGCCCTCGCAGGCGAGGCAGCAGGGGTTGCCCTGGTCGCCGACGGAGCCCGCCTTCCAGCAGGCCTTATCATAATACCCCTGGCAGCAGAGGTACGCGTCCATGTTGCCTTCTAACACCTTGTGGCGCATGTAGCAGTTGCCGACGCAGATGCAGCCGAGCGGGCACCCCAGCAGGCAGTGGAGCGGGTCCTTGCAGGGCGCGTCCTTCATGCCGACCTTGAACATGTTCGCGCGGCCCGCCGTGCGGTCGCCCTCGACGGGGCCTGCGTTTTGTGTCGCGCGTCGGCGCGGCGGTTTGACGCTTCTCTCGGGGGTCGCGTCTCGCGTCGCGTCGTGGACATGGTCGCGCGGCGGCGGCGCGGCGCGGTTTCACAGTTCTCTCGCGGGTCGGGTCTCGCGTCATCGTCGCGCGGGCGGTTTTGTCGATAATTCCGGCGCGCCCGGCCAGGCGGTCCGAGTCGCCGCCGCCAGGCGGCGCCGCCGAGTCGGCTCCGCCGCCGCGGCGGTCGATCGGCGGCTCCAGCTGTTTTTCACATTTTTGTCTCTACACGATCAGGCGGCGCCGTGGCGCCTTCGACGCCGGGCTGGGACCATCGTCAAAGAAGCAGAGGCACATATTATAGGCCAAGTCGTCGCACCGCTTACGCGAGGCCTCGGCTAATTCCAAGCCCAAAAAGTCTGGCTAGTGTGTCCATATACGCTAAGCGAAAAACGGAGGAGACTATGATGCGTCCAATATCACACAACGCACGAATAGTCGCATTGCCGCGAAACTGCCGCCGACACTAGGACCGTTTCGGACCCGCTCTAACCCGAATCTCGCCCAACCCTAACCCTAACCCTTACTTCTAGTGGTATCTGGGAAATGTAATTAAGAGATTGCGCGTAAAGGGGGGATGCATGCAGGGGCTCGCGAACTTGGGGGCGAGGTATGAGGGGCGAGGCGGCGCCGGGCGTGTCCGCCGCGCCGTCGGAGGGCCGCGGTGCTGCCCAGCGCGGGCGCACGAGCCTAGAACACGACGGCGGTGGCGGCAATAGCGAGGAGGGTGGCGGCCGCGGTGGCCTTGGGGGCGGCCCCGTCGCTGAGCAGCGCGGAGGTCGGGCCCGTAACTTTTTCGATACGACCGCTCTTATCAATACAAATCTCGTGGTCGAGGCCGACAAATTCGCCGGTGATTTTCGGGCATGAGAGCCCTGTGCACACGGGGTCGACTTTCCACACGATCTTGGACAAAATATCCGCGTTCGCACTGTTCTTTCCCGTGGCAGTAAATATGTAGCAGCCAGTGAGAGCTTTCGCACCAAAACCACCCATTGGAATTATACCGGTTTTTCCAATTCCCGAATGCAAGGGGAAAACCGTCCACGTGTGTGATGTGACGATTGCGCTGGGAGTGTTTGGCTTGATGTGCCCATATAACTGCACGTCATCGTCGTCCTCGTCGTCGTCCCAATTCTCCTCCAAGAGGTACTTGTCGGCCCAGGCGTAGGCGTCGTCGTCGCGATCATATACATCGATGTATTGGCTCGTCTGACGCCACGCCGGGAAGTACCCAGCAGGGTCCTCGCAATTTGGTCTGCACTGAAGGTGCGCCGGGGCCTCGTACCGTTCCTTCCACTCACCATCCTCGTAGACACCATGCTGCAGGTTGTTGCCACTGCATATGTAACAAGATCCGTAGCTGCAGCCGTACCCCCCATCGCTCGCCAAAATGTAATGCCTGCTGTAATCTAAATCGCGGGCCTTATAATCCGTACAATCGTTACAACTGGAGCTACAATCCACCCCAATCCAAACCTCGTTATCTTGACAGTGCCACATGTGGTAGTTCACGTCGGTGCAGCCGTCGTCCCAAGCACTCCAGCTCGTGGCTGACCACTCAGTGAACCTGCGGGCGCCCGGGGCCAGAGATCCGCCTAAAATAAATTTACGTGCCGCGCACCGCCACGTACCTTGTCGTGCCCTTGATGGAGTCGATGTTGCCATTACTGTCAAGGCATATTTCAACACCTCCGCCCAAGGGAACCCACACCCCGTTGTTGTCCTTCATTTTTATTCCCATGTCCTCGGTCCTACGCATGTCCACACCCCGCGCCACGTCCACGCCCTGAATAAGGAAGAGGTAGGACCGTGGCGCGGGCGCGCGATGCGCCCTTTCAGACCCACTTCTCTCAGACGATCGACGGGTGACGTGAAACCCCCTTCAGAAAGCTTTTTCCGCGCTGCGCGGCGCGTAGCAGGCGTCGCTGTCACTGACCTTAACTTCGGCCGCTTTTAGCTGAACCGGCACGCCCACAACCTGCGCGGGCGGCGGGCGCTGGAAGCTGGGCTCCGGACTTCAACTATCCCACTCGCTGCCCACCTTGTGTGAAATAGCGATGGAGTACTCGTTGGCGTACGTTAGCCGCTTCAAATCGCATGATGTGAGCACCAGCGCAAGTTTCAGCGCACGTTTTAGCATTTTGCGCCGGCTCTTTTTTGGGATGCGCTGCCTGTGGCTTGTAGTGAAGCCTACCTCTTGACAGCGGGCAGCACTGAGAAAAAAGATGGACCGTATGTACACCGCGCTGAGAGTATGCAAGTGAAGTAAGAGATATGAAAGCTAGAGCTAGTAAGTTTAGGGACGATCCCGTTAGTCTGAGGTTTCACTGACCCGGGGAGAACACAGACTGGGAGAAACTCAGACTCGGCCAGAACTCAAACTAGGACGCTGCCGCGGCGCCGAGCTTCGCGATGGGACGCGAAGGCCCTCAAAAATCCACCCCCTACCCCGGGTTTAAACTCGGTTTAAAAAAACACACCTCAAATCCAAAAATTCAACTTAAAATGCAAAAGCGGGGATCTTGAACTCAAGTTGAAGTTTCACTAATGTACCGCATGCGGTACATTAGTCACGAACGCCTCCGACCGCCGCCACAACATTTCGGCTACTTCGCGGGGATGCGGCGGGAGGCCCTCTCTTTCCACACGGCAGTCGGCGACGAAGCGCGATTCGCCTCTCAAAGAAGCCGCGGAGAACGACGGCGACAGGCAGCAATGTAACGAGCAGTGCGCGCCCTGGCGCGGCGTCTTCTGGAAGAGGACCCAGAACGGCACGGCCAATACATGCGCCAGACGCACATACAAAGGTAAATGCCGCGTCACGGACGTGAACACGAAGCCGGGGTGACACGCCACGCACGCAATTTGCGGGTTTCTCGACGCAAAAGCATGAGCAAACAACACGTTCTGCAGTTTTGAGACGGCGTAGGCGTCGAAGAGCTTGTGTGTTTGTGCAGCCCCTCGAAAATCCAGCAATTTCTGTGGAATGTCCCGCATGCGAGCCGCCTTCCGATGTAATGCAGAAGACACTACCACAACTCTCGCGTCGCCCTTCAGCCGAGGCGCCAGACTAGTAGCCAGCTGGAAATGTCCTAAATGGTTCGCCGCGACCGTTTGCTCCGCGCCGTCTTTAGTAAGGTGGTAGGCGGGCATCATGACGCCCGCGTTCAGCACGAGCAAGTTGATGTCCGTGAGGGACTCGGCGAACTTTTTCACCGATTCTCTTGACGCGAGGTCGAGCGGGACGGAACAGGGCCTTGCTATACCAGGCCCCTTGCTGGCCTCATTTATGAGCTGCGCCGTCTTCAGAGCCTGCTCCACACTACGCGCGGGCACCAAAACGTCGACGCCCCGCTCGCAGAGTAGCACGCACGTCTGGAACCCAATTCCCGCGGTGCTGCCCGTGACGAGAGCCACACCACTTGAGATTCGGTCCGTCGGTATCCTTCCTCTGACATTATGCGTGTAGGCCTCGAGTAATCCAAAAGCGGTTATCACCAAACGTGTCAGAGGGAACGCCGCGAGGACGCGCTCGAGCGCGAGGCAACATCCTATCCTCATACACGTGAGCGACCACCAGAACTGCGACAAAGGCTCTTCGGCCGTGTAGCGGAACGCGCCGCCGGCGAGCGAGTAGGCCGCCACAGCACATGTGCCGCGCAGGCTCATGGTGCTGATGTGCAGGAGCTTTGAGGCGCGGCGACGGCGTCACGCGTCTTTTCGAGCTCTGCTGTTGTCTTTATTTCGAGCTATGCTGCCCTTGCACGAATTGGATGCGCTAGGAAGTGCCTCGGTGCGCGTTTGGCAGCTGGTGCTGCCGGAGAGCGCCATCTTGTTTCACGGTGCTGCTGAGCGTGCGAGCATACACGCGCAACGCTCGCCGACGCGTTGATATAGATCACTGCCACCAGAGCGCGGGCGCAGAGGTGCGCTCGCGACGCCTGCGCACAAATGAGAGCTCTCCTCCGGCTGCTGGCACTCTGCTTGCTTTCTACTGGCGCGCGGGCGTTCGTTTGGCCGCATGCCTCGACAAGGGGCGGGCGCGGTCGGTCCGCGTCGGCCGCGTCGGCCTCGGCGCCCAGCGAAGACGAAGAGGGTCTCATGGTGACGATCGCGAAGGTGCGGCGGCCGCTCGGAGTGATTCTCGAGGAGCGCGAGGGCGGCAGCGGCGTCGAGGTGCTGGACATTGACCCGCGCGGAAACGCCGCCGGCGAGGATGTCTTGGTCGGCGACCGCGTGCTCATGATCGACGCCCAGCAATGCGGCGATGAGGGCTTCGACGCCGTCGCGGGCCGGATCGGCGCTTCGGCGGGGGACCGCGTCGAATTGACGCTGGGTCGGAGGATCGGCACTGTGCGCATCATTTGGCCCAATGGGGCGCAATCAGGCGCGTTACCGGGCGAGCCGCTCCAGGAGCTCGCCCTGAAAGCAAGGTACCCGGTAAAGTACGCCTGTACGTCCGGGTCGTGCGGAACCTGCGAGCACAGGTTGAGAACGCCGGGCGACGATATTCGGTATACGCGCCTATGCGTCGCGCGGGTGCCGAAGGGCAAGGAGGTCGCCCAGGTCCTGCCGGGGGACCGGTTCTAGTGTAGTAACTGTGTTTAACAAACTTACAGCACATCGTCCAGCACTAGGCCCAGGGGCACCGCGCCCCACCAGTCCGGCGGCGGGCAGGAGACGTCCACCACGCCCGGGACGCGTAGGGTCTGAGCGTGGAGCATTATGCCCTTGTGCGAGGGGCTCTCGATGACCCGCTTCTTTGGTGGGGATACCTCTCCCACCAACGGAAAGCCGAGCGCGGCGCAGTGCTTGCGCACCTGGTGCTTCCGGCCCGTCCTGGCCTTGCAGCGGAGCAGGGCGAAGTCCGCCGTTTGCGCGAGGGGCTCGACCTCGGTCTCGGCGGGCTTGGCCTGGATCGGCTCGTCAATAATAGTCGGGCCGGTCAGGCTCGCGCCGTCCTGTACGACGCCCACGGCCAGGTAGGTCTTTTCTACGCGTCGCGCGGCGAACGCCCTCACCAGTAAAGCGTGCGCGCGGCGCGTCTTCGCGAGAACCATGCATCCGGACACGTCCCGGTCCAACCGATGCACCACGCCCCGCGCAAGCGGACCGCCCAGGTCGGACAGCTCGACGCCGTAGGCGTGCTCGACGGCGTCTGGCAGCGTCGCGACGCCCTTGGTCGTGCCTTCGGTCATCGATAAAACTCCATTCGGCTTGGAGACGGCGACCAAATGGTCGTCCTCGTGGAGACGCGTGAGACCGGCTGCGGCCTTCGAAACCACGGCCCGCTTCGTCGGCTTGCGGTAGGCTGCGCGTTTCTTGGAGAACGTGGCCCCTCGCTCGAGCACGCCGTCCGCGTCCTCGCCGAGGCCCGCGTCCAAGAGAGTCGCGGCGACGAGCGAGTAGGTCACGACGTCGGGAGTCGCGCCGGCGCCGGTTTCCATCGATTCAAGTCGGGCCAGCGCATCTGTCGCGTCTAAGCCGTTCAGAAGAGCGTCGTGAAACTGGACGACCGCTGGCCTTCCCTTCAACGCGCTCAACGCGCTCGCACTGCTGGTGAAGGCTGCCAAGAGCAGGCACCACATTTTCTCATTCACCCGACGAGAGCCTTCAGAGCTCAAGGCAGTCGTTTGTCAGAGACTTAGATAGCCTATGCTGAGCGCACAGCGCCATTCATGCGGGCATCAGGCCATACAAGCCGTGAGCCCGATCGGCACAGTAGGGGCGTGCTAGTGTCTTACTGAACGCTAGCTCGGCTGGGCTGCTTGCGGCGTAAGCTCTCAAACAGCTCACTCGCGCCACCGCTGCGACATCATTCGTCAAAAGTCGGCCAACCGCTTGGGCTGCACAACTCTCGCTGGACAATTTCGCCCGAGAGCCGCGAATCAGCATGATTGCAGCCCTGAGTCGCACGGCCGCACGCGCAACAGCGCCGCGCTGCGCCGCCGCACACATTACCGCATGGCGCGCCTCCTCCACGGCTGCGACAAAGGTCCTGCACCGCGACCCCGAAACGCCCGCGCCCGCGTCGGGCGGCGACCGCTTCGCAATTGTCCGCCTGGGCGGCACGCAGTACAAAATTACGAAAGACGACGTTATCGTCGCGGAGAAGCTCGACGTCCAGGTCGGCGCGGACTTGGTCATAGACGAGGTCCTGCTCGTCGGCAGCGAGGCGGCGACGGTCGTCGGGCGGCCGACGGTGCCGCGCGCGACGGTGACCTGCGCCGTCGAGGAGCAGACGCGCGACGCCAAGGTCGTCGTCTTTAAGAAGCGACGGCGCCAGAATTCGCGGCGGCGCAACGGGCATAGGAGACACGTGACGCTGCTGCGCGTTTTAGACATCGACGCTGGGGACGGTTCAGACGTAGTTTAAACAACATAGTTAGGGTACTCCCCGTCGCCCCCCAGCAGCCCGGCCGTCCTATCTAGTTTCCGCAGGAACGTCCAGTGCTTCTTTGCGAGTGGCGACGCGGTCCTCTCGTGTAACGCCCGCAGCCCCGCGTCCTTCTCTAAGGTTGATCTAGGCCCGCACTCCTGACCACAATCGTAGGGCGGCCAGACCCGGTACCATCCGCTATTCACATGAGCGGTCGCATGCGCCGATCGCATTAACACGGATTTCTCCCACTCAGTACATCCTTCGCTCTCACAGAAGTCATTTAACCGCTCCTCCAGGATCTTTTGGTACTTGTGAGAGTTGGGAAACTCGTCCACCCCACTCATCTGGAGCCAGGCCTCCGTGTAGCCCTCGTCGACGTGAAACGAGGAACCGCCGTCGTCGACACCCAATTGGAACAGCCCATTCGTGTTGATCTCCTCGAGCGTCCACGTTTTTGCGTCGGCGTCGTAGATGACGTCCGGCGAGACGAGAGCCACCCGGTGGTACTTCCTCGAGAGGTCCCCGTCGAACTCGCCATAAATACGAGCTTCGTGCTTATGTAGAGCGGGCTTTGCGAGTAGTAGAGGCCGCATGATCAACGCTTCTAACTCAGGCCACAAGCGTTCCTGCCACTCGCGCCAAGCTTCCTCGCCTCCTAACAGATCATTGTCGTCAAGCCTCAAATTCTCGAAGAAGCTCCTGCCCCCAACCTTGCCGTGGACGTCGGGCCGCGTCACGCCCGGGTACTGGTAGGGGTACATATGTCGAGCGTTGATCTTCTTCACACAAACTTCTGCCGCCATTAATTGGACGTGCATGCACTTCTCGTTTACTGTTGAGGCATTGGCGGGAAAGTCCCACGCCGTATAGTCCACTACGCTTATTTTGGGGAAGGCCACGTCGAGCATGAAGACTGTTAAAGGTTCCAGCGACGTGATGAGGACCCAAACTCGCAAATCGAACTTCCGCTTATCCAAGCGAGCGGGCCTTGCTACGTATTGCTGGAGCGTGAACTCGCCCGGTTGCTTCGTGCGGTAATGTGGTAGCTTTTCTTCGACGGGCACCTCCTTGGACAGCCACGAAGCTAGGGTATCTAGTGATGCAGCATCACTCTCCCGTAGGACAGCGAGGTGCATGCCTAGAGATAAATACCTTCTCTGAGGTTTCACGATCCACGCCGACGGCGTGTCCACGATATCAAAAAACGCCTGGGCGCCGCCTTCCACCGCTAGTTGCGGTCCTACATCGGTCATCTTGTGCACCGCATTGATAGCGGGCCTCGTGAAACTGCAAATTTTTTGTTTCTCGCCATCAGTTATAGGTAGGGAAGCTACCTGTTGAGCACAGTTGGACCATAATCTCGCGAAGGCCTCCTTATCCCCAAAAACTTCTTTGAGGCCCGGTATTGATGTTATCAAGGCACCTTCGGGAGCCACTAAATAGTTCTTTTCGTAGTCGGGCTTGAACTGCAGGCCCACATAGACGTTCCAGTCCATGTACTTCGTCTGGAGCAGTCCCAACTTTTTTAGCATTGGAGCCACAAAGTTCTCCAGGTCCTTGCGCGGTCCTACTCTGAATCTCCGCCACTTGTTGACAGGTTTTTGTATTGTATTTTTGACGTATCGTCCCTGGCGATTGAAGGGCCAGCAATGTGCGGCCTTGAGTTCATTTGTTGGTGAGGCGGTGGGCGCGGGCGTCCGCTTCTTCTTCTTGTGTCTTCTATGATGTTTCTTGGTGTGGTTCTTCCTGCCCGTGTGCGTGTGCGGCTTCTCCGGCGTCGGCGCCGGCGTCGGCTCCTGGCTGAGCAAGTGGGTGATCATAAAAACCCAGGCCAGCACGAGGGCCAGCGCGAGCGCCGACACGCAGCGCGTGCTCACGCCGCGGCGCTTGCGCCTGTTCATATGTCGTGGCATTGTGTGTTAGCTCGCTCAGTGCTAGCTCTGCTTGCCTGGCTTCCGTGGCCTACGTCTTAGACGAGAGCGGCGAGCCGCAGGAGACTGTTCATACTACCTCGGCCGAACGCTGCCCATGTGCCGTGCTGCCATGCGGTACGGTCGCAGAAGTGCGCCTCGGTTGCGGGTTAGCTCGCTCGTACCTCCGCGCGCCTCAATCTCACCGCGCGGGCAGCCTAAACGCATGCAATTTGCTCTGCTTTTTTTGGCTAGTGTCTTACTGGCCGCTAGCGCGTAAACGCGGGAGCCCTGGAAGCCGCTCGACTCTGAGCTATGTCACGGCTTTTGCCGCCGACATGGACCTCCTGGGGAGCAGCGCTCGAGCCCCGACGCCGTGGCGGCGGCGCCGGAGGTCGACGCGCCCCAGCGAAAAACTACACGTGCCCACTTACTCCTCGGGCATGGCACCCGCCGCGGCCGCCCCGCGCGCATACTTCGCCCCTTCGTAGTCGGGGTCCAGCGCCGAGCCCTCGTCCGCGTACACCACGTCGTCCATCGCCAGCAACTCGACGTGGCCGTCCTTGGACTCGTGGTGCTCTCTCGCTGCCTGAGCCCCTCTCGCATATTTGGCCCCTTCATAGTCCGGATCGAGACCGTCCGCGTTCGGCAGGACGCCGACCGCACCATCTCCAACATTTCGACCCGACACCGTGCGGTCGATCTTGCTCTCCTCTTTACTCTCACTCGACAGATCCAATTCGCCCTTGCCCGCCTGTTCGAAGGCGTGGGCGGCCACGATGACCGTGTAGGCCTTGTGCCACCGCTTGATGGCCGAAGAACGAGCGGATTTGACCTTCCTTAGTCGGTCCGGCGCGATGTGTTTTTCGACCTCATCAGTCTCATCGTACTTGACTTCGTAGACGGGACCCACGGGACCCGTCGTCACTTGCGTGACGTGGCCCACGAACTCCAACGCGCTGTCGACATCCCTCACTTTGACCTCATCGCCGACCTCGATCGTGTGCCACGCTAGAACTCGCCGACACACATCCAAGAGTACAGATTGGACGTCATCCTCGCCAAAGTCGACCGTGCACATCATGCCGTTGATCGCAATGACCACGCCCTCGTAAAACATCCCCTCGACGGGCGCCTGCACGACGTCGCCGCATTGTATAGCGGCGTGGTCCTCCATGGTCGTACTCAAGACTTCTTGATCGTACTGCTGTCTTAGTTTTTTCATTAACATGGCTTTCTCTGTATCGGTGTCGCATGACTCAACCTCGGCGTCGTACTGGGCCTTGAGCTTCGCGTACAGAGCTCTTTCAGCGGGGTTTGTGAGCTCGTCGACGGGGATGGCCGAGGCGCCTGCCCCCATGATGCTGCCCTTTGGCTCGTCGGTGCGCGCGCGGCGGTCGGCGGCCGTCCCCAAAACGCACAGCGCAGGCGCTCCCGGGAGGCCTAGTGGGTTTACGAGCTGGTAAGCGACGAGGCCTTACCACAGAACTGGTACATGAGAGCTCGCCTCGCGGCGGCGGCGTGCCCGGGCGGCCTCGCTCCGGGGAACCTCGACGAGGCGGCTGCGTCCGCGCCGCGACTGCCCTTCCGTACGCCTCCCCCCGCCCCCACGCCATCGCCGCGACCCGCCGACGGGGTACGACCGACGCGTCGCCGCGCCCCCACGACCTACTTAAGATCCAGCACCTTACTCCTCCGGCGGCGCCGCCGCGGCATCTCTCTCGCTCTGCAAAACCATCGCACCATCAATCTTCGCGATATTGGGCAGTCTCCGCAGCACTTCAATCTTCGCCTCGGTAGGTTCCAACCCTTCGTACATGGGGTTGCCCACCAGTAAAATATCTCTCAGGCCGGGGTTCGCGGATAACTTGCTCAACTCGTCAAAATTTTTGAGCTGATTGTTCGACATGTACAGCACTTGCAAATTCGTCAAGTTCGACAGGCCGTCCAAGGACTGGATCTGGTTGTACGAGCACCAGAGCTCCTCCAAATTGTCCCCCAGGTCGTCGAGTTTATCAAATTTCTTGATCACGTTCCGGCCCACGCTCAAAATCTTGAGGTTCGGCAGCGACAGGGCCACGCCGAACTTGTCGATGGCGTTCGTGCTCAATTGTAAATGTTCGCACGCCGCCAAGTTGTTCAGAGACCCGTCCATCTTCGCGATGGGCGGCACCTGGCAGTAGAGCTTGACGATCTTGGCCTCCGCGGCCACCTCGCCGGTCTTGGCCTCGAAGTTCTTGATGGCGGCGCCGCAGGTCGTCATGGTGGCTTAGAGATGGGCTGCCCTCGGTTCCTGGCTCGGTGGTGCTGCGCCGGCGCGGGCGCTTGAGTGCTTCTAGGTGGTGGTAGTGGAGGCCGCGAGGCTGTCCCGGGCTGCGTTTCTCGGGCGGCGCGGGCGTCGCGCGCGCGTAGAGGTCTATGGCGTTGTTTGCCTCCGAAACCGCTTGTCGGGTTTTCTCTCTCGTTTGTTCCTTCGTTTCGCGGCGCGGAGCCCTCCCCGCGGCCCGCGACGCCCTGCCCCGGCTGGGAGGAGGCCTCTTGCCTGAGCTCCCATATCACAGACCCCAGCGCGGTTGGCATCCATCTCGTGCGCCCGCGCCGCAGCGGTCGCGTAGCATCGTTGAAGAGGTGCTGAGTATCAGCACGCGTCGTGGCCAACGCGGTCGCGTCGAAAGACCGACCGGCTGGGCCTCCACGGGCAGCCCCCAGCCTTGGGGCTGCCCCAGGCGTGCCCTTGCGACGCGCACCCGTCGCCTCCCGTCGACAAGCGACCCACGGGCACGTGAACCGCGATGGGCCTCCTCGAGTGCATCTGCGGCTACGGCGTCGCGCCGACGGCCGACGACCGCATCGCCAAGGCGATGCAGACGTTTAACCTGAAAGTGCGTTCCCGGTGTGTAGAGGCGGTCTCACTTCATTGAAACGCGTCGTCTCCGCGAGAGCGGGCGAGGGGTGGTCTCGTTTTCGAGTTTGAGCCGTTTCGCGGCGCGTCAGAGAGACCGTCGTCGTGATCCCACGCCGCGCGCAGGAAAAAGATATAAGAGTACTGTGGCACATGTTCAAGAAGCACGACAAGGAGCGCCGGAGCATCATCGCTATTAGTGACTTCTACGACAAAATAGTATTCGTACCCAGAACCATTTTTTGCGATGGGCTGTTTGATCTGATAGAAGCCGCGGACTCAGAATCAATAGATTTCGGGGAGTTCGTGGCGGCCGTCACCACCTACTGCTTCTTCGAGATCCCGGAGGTCCTCAAGTTCTGCTTTTTCGTCTTTGATCGAGATAAAAAAGGTTTTATTACGCAGGAGGAGATGCGGCTCTTCGTCGACGCGATGCACGGCAACGAGATGTCTACCAATGTTGAGTTCGCCTTAGATAATTTGAAATATAGAAAGGACGGGAAATTTGACTTCGAGGAGTTCAAGGGCATGCACCACTTATATCCATCGGTGCTGTTTCCCGCCTTCCGGTCCGCGGCTCAGTGTCGACACCGACGCCCTCGTCATGATCATCCGAGAGTCTACGCACAGGCTGCAGAACGCGATGATGCAGGCCATGGGCGGCGAGCAGTTCTGGGAGTCGAAGAAGCTCGAGCTGTCCATGCAGAAGGAAGACGAGAGGAAACGGGAGGCCAATAGGGAGGCCCGCGAAAAGGCGGAAGCTTATAAATATAGGGAGGACCAGGTCAGAAGACATATGGGTTCCATCAAGTACTACCTGATGCCCAAGAACCGGGCGAAATATTATGAAGTGTATCCTCTGCCCAAAAAATATAGGGTGATGGAGGAGCAAGAACGAGCTCGGGCGAAGCGTGAAAAACAATTGGCCGAGATGCGGAAGAAGAAGGCGGCCCAGTAATGTTTGTTGTGTGAGTTGGTCGTAGTTCGGTGCTAGGACTCGTGGTCGTCGCGGCGGCCGCGCGTGGCTCGCGTGTTCGTTTTCGCGGGTGGGAGCGCGTCCGAGGGACGCTATGGGCGCCGAGGGGCCTCCTCGGCGTCCACATCTACGCTTGCTGCGGCGGCATAGCAAAAGCGGGCTAGCGTGCATCAACACACTAGGCCGGAGAGCGAGGTTGGGCTTGAGTTTTGAAAGTTGCGGGCTGACAAGTGCACTACGGAGGTAGCAGGCCGGTCCGGAAGGCTCAGTACTACCGTCGCAGCGACCAGCACAAAGCGGTTCGAACCGAAACGACTGGGTAGCGGCTATAAAGCAAAGAGCGCGCCAGCCAGCAAAGAGCGCGCAGCACATATGCGCCAGAGCCCGCGCACGGTCGCCAGCGATCCCGACATGGCCGACGACGTGCACGCAGCGCTCACCAAAGCGCTGGCAACAGGCACGCCCGCGCGCGTGTTTCGGCGCGGCGTCGCGTCCGCCGCCGCGTGCGAAGCCGCGGCGAAGGCTGTGGAGCGGGCGACGGGCACGCCCTGTTCCGTGGAGATCGAGCACTGCTTCAATATTACGTCCACGGCGCTGGGCGACGATGCTAATGAAGCCGCTTCAGCATTACGATGGCTCTTGGCCGAGACGTTCGCCCCAGAGGACTTAAGGGCCTCCTCTCCTTCGTGTACCGTGGAGGTGGGCCCGCGGCCGGCCTTTGCGTCGGCCTGGTCTTCTACTGCTGTACTTGTAGCGGAAGCCTGCGGCGCGAAGGGTCTGCAGCGCGTCGAGAGATCTAGAAGGTACTTCATTACTCCTGCCGTCGACGCCAAGAAAGCCTCCGAAGCGTTACATGACCGCATGACGGAGTGCGTCTACGACGGCACGGCGCCGTTCTTCGACCTGAAGACGGAACCGCCTTCGAAGATTGGCACAGTCTCGTTAATTGCAGGCGGCGTCGAGGCGCTGAAGAAGGTTAATAGTGAACGAGGTTTGGGCTTCGACGCCTTCGACGTGGCCTACTACGCCCAATTGTTCTCAGAAAAATTAGGCCGAGATCCGACGGACGTCGAGCTCTACGACATGAGTCAGTCGAATTCTGAACACAGTAGGCACTGGTTCTTCTCGGGGCGGCAGGTCGTCGACGGCGTCGAGAAGGACCAGTCCTTGTTCCGGCTGGTGAAGGCTACGTTGTCGAAAGCTCGCGAGAAGGCTCAGTCACTAGGAAGGGAGGACTCGTCGGTGGTCGCGTTCTCGGACAATTCCTCGGTCATCAAAGGTGGGACTTGCCGTGTGCTCGTGCCCGAGGACGCGGCGAAGGCGGACGACGATGCGACGCATGTGGGCTATGGTGCGGCTCCGCTCGTCGAGCGAACTAGGACCTTACACGCTTTGCTGACCGCAGAGACGCACAACTTCCCGTGTGCTGTCGCGCCGTTCCCTGGGGCCGAAACGGGAGCCGGCGGGCGGTTACGGGACGTCCAGGCCACCGGTCGCGGCGCGCACGCGTGTGCTGGGGTCGCCGGTTACTGCGTCGGCAATTTACACTTGCCCGACCATGCCATAGCGGGAGAAGAATGCACCGCTTCCCTACCGTATCCGGGCCACCTCGCGACACCTAGTACAATTCTGAAAGACGCGTCCGACGGCGCCTCCGACTACGGCAACAAGTTCGGCGAGCCTTTAGTGTTGGGCTACTGTCGGTCCCTAGGATTACCAGATGACGGCACGGGTAAGCGAGTGGAGTGGCTCAAGCCCGTCATGTTCTCGGCTGGAGCTGGATGGTTAGATTCCAGACACTGCCTCAAGAACAAGGCCGAGAAAGGCATGCTCGTGGCCAAGGTCGGCGGTCCGGCCTACCGCATCGGCATGGGCGGCGGCGCCGCCTCCTCCAGAGTTGCGTCCGACGGCAACTCGGCGTTGGACTTTGATGCGGTGCAGCGCGGCGACGCGCAGATGTTGAACAGGATGAATCGCGTCGTGCGGGCTTGCGTCGAGAGAGGTAACGCGAACCCCATCATCAGCATCCACGACCAGGGCTGCGGCGGCAACGGCAACGTTTTGAAGGAGATCGTCGAGACCTGTGTGGAAATCCTGAGAATTATTCGCGTCTCGCGATCTCGGCACCGCGGCCATGTTTTCGGCTCAAACTCGGACACGACGTTCCTCTGATACACTCGACCGACTGGAGCGAGCCACACCTCACGCACACCCCGAGATATCCCGAATTGAAGGGCGCTTGAACTTTGATGTCCACACAGGTCGAAACCGAGGGCGCGACGTATCACCTCTCGAAGTTCACGCTTGGGGATCCCACGCTCACGGCTACGGAGCTGTGGGGCGCCGAGTACCAGGAGTCGAACGCCATTTTGGTGGATAAAGGTGATAGGGAGCTGTTGGAGAGGATGGCTTCTAGGGAGCGGTGTCATGTGGATTTTGTGGGTGAGGTCTCAGGTGACGGCATCGTTAAAGTAATAGATGACCGCTTTGCCGATCCGCAAGTCGTCAGTGAGTTGCCTCTGTCTCTCGTTTTAGCTGATATGCCCAAGAAGGTCTTTTCTTCTGTTACGCCTGCGCCGGCGTTTACTCCCCTCAAAATACCTGCGTCGTTGACGTGTCGGGAGGCTACTCGTAAGGTGTTAGGATTGCCCTCCGTGTGCTCCAAGCGGTTCTTGGTGCACAAGGTCGATCGGTCAGTGACTGGATTGGTGGCCCAACAGCAGTGCGTCGGTCCGTATCAACTACCGCTGTCGAACTGCGCCGTGTTGGCTAGATCACATTTATCGACGGAAGGCGTCGCCATTGCTGTTGGGGAGGCGCCGCAGTTATCTGCCTTGTCACCGTCAAGGATGGCCAAGCGCTGCGTCTGCGAGATGCTGACTAACTTGTGTTGGGCGTCCGTACAGCATCGGAACGACGTCCGGTTGTCGGCGAACTGGATGTGGGCCGCGAAGCTGGACGGGGAAGGTGCGCGCATGTACGAGGCCTGCGAAGCGTTGTGTGACGCTCTGATAATCACGGGCACGGCGGTCGACGGCGGCAAGGACTCGCTGAGCATGGCCGCCGCTGATGGGAAAGGTGGTGTGTGTCGATCACCGGGAGCATTAACACTAACGGCGTACGCGACCTGTACGGATATTACGGCCACGATCACGCCGGATTTGAAGCGAGGTGGCGGCGGTCTGGTCTTCGTCGATCTTGGAAGTAGTGCCTTGGGCGGCTCGGCTTTGGCCCAAGCGCTGGGTCAGCTAGGCAGCGAAGCGCCTGATTCTGATGTTGAGAGTACTACAAAAGCTTTTGATATTGTACAAACATTAATCAGAGATGAATTGATTGTCGCGGGCCACGACCGCTCGGACGGTGGTCTAGTCACTACATTACTGGAAATGGCTTTTGCTGGTGGGTGTGGCATCTCATGCAGTTTCACTGGTAGCGATTGGGCCTCCGTTTTATTCAATGAGGCGCCTGGTCTAGTCGTGCAGTGTGCAAAGGGTAAAGAGAATGCCGTGTTACAAGCGTTTTCTGGATTAAAAGCGGTCCAGTGCGGTTCCATCGGAGAGGACTGCTCCATTGCCGTAAATGGATCTGAGGTACTAAAAGCCCCGCTGCGCGAGCTGTGGAAAGAGTGGGAGAGCACTAGTTTTGCCATGGAACGACTCCAAGGGAGAGATGCAAAGTGTGTAGCCGCGGAAGAGGCTTCATTATCAGTACGCAAGCCACCGGTCTACCGATTCGCCTTCGATGCGTGGGTGGAACGACCTTTGTCCAGTAGGAAGCGCGTCGCGGTCATCCGGTGCGAGGGGAGCAACGGCGACCGCGAGATGTGCTCGGCGTTTCATCTCGCGGGCTGCGAGCCCTGGGATGTTGCGGTTGCTGACTTAGCTAGTGGGTCGTTGGATCTCGACCGGTTCCGGGGCGTGGCCTTCGTCGGTGGGTTCTCCTTCGCGGATACGCTCGATTCAGCAAAAGGATGGGCCGGGTCGATCAAGTACCATGCGACCTTGCGACCGTTGTTCGAGCGCTTCAAGGCTCGCAGTGATACGTTTTCGCTGGGCGTGTGCAACGGCTGCCAGTTACTCGCTCTGCTCGGGTGGGTCCCTGGCGTGAAAGCGGATGTGCCGGAACACCTGCCTCGCTTCGTGCACAATGCGTCGCGGAAGTTCGAGAGCCGGTGGTCCTCGGTCACTATTCTCGACAGTCCTTCCGTATTGTTGAAGGGCATGGCCGGTTCTTCCTTAGGAGTGTGGATCGCGCACGGCGAGGGCCGCGCCTACTTTCCCGACGATTCTCATCGGCAACTAGTTGAGTCGAAGAATCTGGCGCCGATCCGCTACGCCGACGATAGCGGCAAGGCCACGGACGCATACCCGTTTTGCCCGAACGGCGCGGCGTTAGGCGCGGCCGCTTTATGCTCGCCGTGCGGCCGCCACCTCGCCATGATGCCTCATCCAGAAAGATGCGTGCTGCCCTGGCAGTGGCCCTACCTGCCGCCGGACCAACCGAAGTTTGCTCAGAGATCGCCGTGGCGGAAGCTCTTCGAGAACGCGGCGGCGTTCCTCGAGGACTAGTGCTCGTCTATCCCTCTCCCCCTCGTAACGAGCTTCTATTTAGTCGGGATATACATACAGGGGGATTCCTCACGGCGCGCCGGCGAGGTACAGGTAGGGCCGCCGCCCCGCCGGCCGGATCACGTGCCAGACGTACTCGCCGTGGCGCCAGATGAATTTCAAGGGCTCGCCCTGGCGCCAGGCGAGCGTCGCGCCCTCACCGTGGTTCCAGACGAAGTTGAGGGCGGGCATGGCTCGTTTTGGCGCCGGCGGCGCGGCGACCATGCCGCCGAGGGCCCGTAGGAGCAAGGCTATGAAGATGAAGGCGGCAACACCGGTGATTTTCCGCCCGTCCTCTGATTTGATGAATATCCTTGCTTTGTTGATGTAGGTCTGGAGCTTTTGGCGGAGCTGTTGGAGCGGCGCGGTGCGCGGCGCCTCCTGCGGCTCGCTGCCCGCGTCCGCGTACCGCAGCGCTGTGGGCGCTAGCGCGACGCGCGGCTGCGTGATGGGTGCTGCGGAGGGCAACCGCTGCAGGTGGCGCGTCGGTGCGAAGGCTACTGCGGCTGAGACAAGGAGGAGGCAGTTCATTGTGAGTTTCAAAAATGGGAGTGCCAGGCGTGTTATTGATCAATGCCGGTCTCGCAGCGCTGGCGTTCCGATCCGTAGTGTCGCTCACGCAAGCTGCGGGTGCACACGGTAGCGATGCGCGGCCACACGACGCGCGTCGAGTTTTTGCCTAACGAGCGGGTTTTTCAGCGTCGACGAACGCGGTAGCTTTTGTACATTTTCTTACTCATCTTCTCTGTCAGGGTTCGCGTTCCAAGCGTTCGCCGGGAATATTGCATCTGCGACCTCCGCGAGGAGCTCGCCCTCGCGGCGGTTTCGCCACTCTTGGAACGTGCGGCGCATATATTCATCGTAAACAAAACAATGGGATCTGTCGAGGAGGAACCTAGCAGCGGCTCTCGGATCATCCCATGTAAAAAGCCCCAGATCGGCCTGGGATTCTTGGAGCAGCGTTAATCTAGGTGTGTCAGTGTCATGGTTGAGAATATGAATTTTTGACAACCACATGTTGATGAGACCACCCGTCCATCCTTCAGGTCCCATTCCCAGGTCGGCCGTCGTATAGCTCGGTTGTAGCCGGCGTACCCTATCGCATGCCAGTGCTTTCATGATTTGCCCGAGCCCATCAATAGACGGCACGACGACGTCCAGGAACCGTATAGCGCCCTCTAGTGAGTTGATGTGCGGGCCGAATGTCTCTGGAGGCCACCAGCTGGCTACTTCGATGAGGCACTCGCCGGGTGCTAACGCCCACGCCTCGCGAAGTAGGGCTCGCGTCGCGTCAGAAATGACAGGTTTCGCCCACCGTTTTTCATTGTTCAAAGTGTTATCCCCGGTTAGCTCAAAAGCCGCGAAGAGCTCGTCCCGCCCGCGCGCGCAAAATAACTTGAGCGGCCGCCATCGGCCCTTGGTCAGCGCGCGCCGCGCCGCCGACCGCAGACCGCGCGAGGCTTGTTTTGCGGTGGTGTGTACCTCGTCAAAAGGCACAAAGTCCAAGCACTTGGTCAGCACGTCGGCTGGGAGAGCGTCGAGCGGTGCCATTGGTGCTGGAGCTCGTTTGCAGTAGGAGTGCGGTAGAAATGCACTCCTAAGGCGCTGGTGTGCGATAGTGCGCCTGATTAAGCTATGCCCTAGACGATTTTGTGCGCCAGCTAGCGGCATGTAACACACTAGAAAGAATTCATTACTTCATGCGCCCGCAGAGCTCCGGATCGCCACACAAGCGGCACCCCAGACGCAACTTTGGCCCCAAACGCTGCTACCCCAGCCCGCGAAGGCAGCCCCAATACGCCACCGCCGCGCACAAGCTCCTGAAGGCAGCCCCACACACCAAGCACCATGATCGTCTCCCTCGTCGTCGTAGTGTTAGTAGGCATCGGCTTCACGCGACTCACAATGCTGGCATTGGAATTAAGGGACAACTTCGACGAGGACGAACCGTTAGATGTGGGGAGAAAACGCGTCGATTGTCACAATCGGATGCGCGCGATGACGAAGCCGGCCACACTGGTCTTCCGGAACGACAACCAGTTCGAGACGGAGGGCGTGCCGCGCTTCGAGCCCGGGTTGGTGACGCGGACGATCAACTCCATCCTGTGTCCGCGCGACGACGCGGACAAAGACGACGACGTCGAGAAGGGAATTACGGTGAAGGAGGTCGTCACCGACGACTCGGACTGCGACAACCTGCTGGATCCCACCGAGGCTTGTACTATTTGTTTTGAAAAAGCAAAAAATGCGGTGATTATTGGGTGCGGCCACGGCGGCCTCTGCTACAACTGTTCGATCGATATTTGTGTGACGTCGGGCATGTGTCCTTTTTGTCGAGCCGACATCGGGCAAGTGGTGACGATCGGGCTCGGGCGTTATGAAGTGGATGACGACGGCCGGAAGGTCGTGCCGGTCATAGGGCCTAAATAGATGTGCTACCTTAGTGGTGCTAGCAATTTCAGGAGCTCGGCGTAGGACCTCTGCGCTCGCTCGACGTCCTTCCGGGCCTTGCCGAGCATGGTTGCCGAGGGCGACTGGCCACCAGAACCCACAGATGTACTGTAGTCGGCGAACTGGGCCCCTGCGTGGCATATGACCGGTAAGGCGAGGGACATCGCGGCGATGGCGTATAGCAGGCACGTTCGACGCCGCGGCAAACCATACGCGTCCCCTTCCGCATCCTGTAGCTCGGCGAGGAACTGCTCCGACGCCTCCGCGAAGGCGACGGCGTCGAAGGCGTCTGGTAAATCATTCGCCTTGAGGACGCCCCTGAGGCCTCCTCGAATTTTGAAGAGCGGCGAGGTCACGCCCACGGTCCCGAGGTATCGGCGCACGCTGTCGCCATCGGTCGCGATGCGGTCCCAGTTCGCCGCAAGCTCGTCAAGCGTCTTCCCGCTCGCGTCGAGGAGCGGCAGGTATGCTTTGCACTTCGTGGCGTCGGCGACGTCGTAGGTGGCCTTGGCGGCGTCCACCGTTTTGGTGTCGTAGAGCGCGTTCGCGCGCCGCGGCAGCGTTACCAAGGGTGCGGCGAGGATGCAGCGGCGCGTCGCCAGCGCAATCGGCTGCATTGGTGCCGGCGGTCGCATCGCGGCCGTTGGATGCATCGCTGCGGGTCGCATCGCTGCGGCTTGCCGCACCGCTGCAGCTGCAGCAGCCAACAGCGTGGTGTGCAGGCCTCGCATGTCGCTCGTTTTGCAACGCAACTTCTTCACTATGAAATATGAGTCAGAACGTATTCAAACTCGTGCGCCTCCCGCGTAGCGTTGCAGGAGATGGGTTTTTCAGCCTCGCGCAGAAGCTAGCGGCATGTAAGACACTAGCATGAATGCAAAGCCTCGAGACGCTGCCCAGAGCGAGTAGCACGCAACAATGATGGGGCCCGCAGCGCTTCTGTGCGTTGTGAGCTTATTAGAAGCCGTGGCTGGCAGCGCGCTGGACAATGGCAGTCGACGGAGGCCGCCCGTGGCAACGTCGCGTGCGCTGGTGGTCGCGCGGGAGCGGCGGCTGACAACAGCCGACTACGCATGGGTCGTGAGGCTCGCGGCCAGCGACGCCGCCTCGTACGACCGCTTCGGCTACTCCGTGGCGATCGACGGCGACACCATCGTAATTGGAGCGTCTGGTTGCATTTGGTCATATTGCAGTTCCATTGCAGGTTCGACCTACGTCTACCGCACGAGCGACGGCGGCGCCACTTGGGTCGAGATGGCCAAGCTGACGGCCTCCGACGCCGCATCGAACGACCTCTTCGGCACCTCCGTGGCGATCTCCGGCGACACCATCGTGGTCGGAGCCCACGCCAAGAACGATGGCACGGGTGCGGCCTACGTCTTCCGCACGAGCGATGGCTGGGACACGCACACAGAGATAAAGCTGACGGCCTCCGACGCCGCGGCGGGCGACCAGTTTGGCATTTCCGTGGCGATCGACGGGACCACCGTCGTGGTCGGGGCCTCCGGGAAAGATAGCGGCGACGATTGCACTTATGCGTACGACAACTGGAGCGGCAACTGGGAGTGGAGTGGCGACGATTGCGACCACGGTGCAGTCTACGTCTTCCTCACCACCGACGGCGGCGCCACGTACGACCAGGTCGCCAAGCTGACGGCCGCCGACGCCGCGTCGAACGACAAGTTCGGCTACTCCGTGGCGACTTGCACCACGGTCCTCTGTCCCGCCGCGGCGCTGTGCAAGTACGGCAACACCATCGTGGTCGGGGCCCCCTATGATAACATCGACGGTGGTAATGGCGGTTATCAAATTGGTCAAGGCTCGGCCTACGTCTTCCAAACGAGCGACGGCGGTTCCTACGGCCAGGTGGACAAGCTGACGGCCGCCGACGCCGCAGTCGAAGACACCTTCGGCATTTCCGTGGCGATCGACGATGGCACCGTCGTGGTCGGAGCCTTCGACGCCAACGACTATAAAGGCGCAGCTTACGTCTTCCACGCGACCGACGACCTCCCCGCGTACTCCCAGGTGGCCATGCTGACGCCCAGCGACGCCAGGAGGAGCGCCTTCTTCGGCAACAGCGTGGCGATTGACGGCGACACCGTCGTGGTCGGAACCGGCGAATACGAAGCCGCCTACGTCTTCCGCACGACCGATTACGGCTACACGTACCCCCAGGTGGACAAGCTGACCGCATCCGATCGCGAGGCGAGCTTCTTCGGCTCCTCCGTGGCGATCGACGACGGGACCGTCGTGGTCGGGGCAAAAGCCGACGAACACGACGGCGGCGACGGGTGGCCATCGAGAAAGGGCTCGGTCTATGTTCTCTCATCGGAGCCGCCGAAGTCCCGGCAGCAAAAGGACAAGGAAAAGGAAGAGAGTTCGGTTGCGGTGATCGCCGGCGCGGCCGCAGCCGTCGCGCTCCTGCTAGCCGTCGCCGCATTTTGGTTCTACCGTCGCCGCAAGGCCTCCATGATGGATAAGGCCCACGAGCTGACTCGCGCCAATCCAGAGCCGCTCAAACTGTCAGCACCGGAAGAAGCCACGACCCCAAAAGAAGAAGAGGCAACCATTCCCGTCGCCCCGGAAGGCGAGGAAGCATCTACCGAGCAACTGCCGCCGCCGCCGCCGCGAAGGTGGTTCTCGCGCGCCGAGCCTGAGCCTGAGCCTGCCGCGCCGAAAGCCGAGGAGATGTACAACCGGATAGCCGCCTGGTACCACGAGCCGGAGAACGGCGCGCTACGAGCAACTTGGGGCGCGTATCCGGACCCCGGAGAATTCCAGACGTGGCCCGGCTTCGTCGCGGTGACCAACGCATTCCTCGACCGCGAAGCCGGCTAAGTCAGTAGTGTCAATGCAACTTCTAGATCTTACCCACCGGCCCCTTGTGGTTGCGCTCCAACGGGTTCTCCAGCGTCGACATGAGCGGCTCCCACTCGTCGGGCACGGCCGACAAGCCGCGGCCGTAGATGTGAATGTCCTTGAGGACGAGTACCTGCGACATCCGGCCCGCGAACGCCGCCGCCCAGCGCGCGAAGTGTCTCTGGTGCGCGGCTTCCGACTCGTAGCACTCGAGGAGCGTCACCGTCCGGCCGTCCGTAAAGAACTCGAACTCCAAGACGTCCGCGTGAGGAAATTCGGCGGCCTGCCAGTCGCGGACGAACGCGGCGACGGCGTCGAGGTCTCCAATGGCTTCGAATTCGACGCGCGCCTTGAACGCGTCGTCCGTTCCCGCGCGGCTGGGCGACGGCGGCGTCAAACTTCGCGCCGAGCGAGTACGGCGGTCGGCCCGCGCTCGGCGGACGGAAGTCGACCGCGAGGCTCTTCCCGCCCCAGGCGCATTTGATGAGCAGCACCGGCGCTTCGAGCCAGTTCCCCACCACCCAGCCGAAACCGAGCTCGGGCCCGATCTTCGCGGGGCGGGTTGGTCCCTCGACCGCGCCATAGCCGACGGTGAGCGGTCCGCGGCGGTGAAGATATCTAATCCACACGTCGTCGCGCTTGCGCCACTGGCCGGCGGCCGTGGCGTACTTCGCGAAGCGGGGCGCGGTCGCGGGATCCCGCAGGAGAAACTCGAGCGAGCCGCGACCACCGTTGCGCTGTGGTTCCGCGGCGACGAAGCCGTGTCCCTCCATGTTCGACTGCCCGGCGAGGATGAAAACCTGCAGCGGCTTTTTCTCCGTCGCGCCGGCCGGAGCCGCGAAACCGAGCGCGCCAAGGGCCAGGACCGGGAGCAGAACTTTGAACGCTGGTTTCATCATTGGTGTGGGTGCAGCAGAGGGATCAGAGCGCGGTGAAAATGATCTCTGAGTGCAGTCTCTCGCCGTGGGTTTGCGTTATACGAGTCGTGTCCGCTCGCCCGGCGACAGCATGCGTTCTCATGATTAATCAGCGATGTTTTGACGTCTCGATTGACGCGCGACGTGCGTTTGCTGTGGGTTTATTGAGGCTGGGCCAAAAGCTCGTCTTTTTGAGACGGGTTTTCGCCGACTATACGAGGCCCAATTCCTCGGCCCCGAGTAGGCCAGGACGTAATCGGACACGATCGCACGATGCGGGACGCTCTCTCTGACGAAACGCCGGCCGCGCGCGCCCCGACGCCGGACAAGAAAAGACCATAACCAATATTAAGTAAGAACAGCGCTATGTGCCCGTCTTCTCGGACGATTGTCCCTCTCTCCTCGTTCAACCTCCACATCCCCCGACGACGCGCGCCGCGTGACCGCTAAAGATTTCTGCAAGGACGCCTCCCGCCGCGCAACCCTAGAAGCCTGGGCCACGGCCCCATCGAGGGCCCGCAAGAACGCACCCACCGTCGTAAACACGTAGGACGCCTTCGCGGGCGCGGCCGCATCATCAGCTACCGGCTCGCCAAAGTACTCGCAGACGGCGCGCAGTTTCAGCGCCATGGGTGCCAAGCGTCGTCGATCCAGCGCATCCAAGGACCGCCTTGATTGATCACAGAAGGAGCCTAATCGTGCCACTCGCCGCCCGGCCGACGCGTGCGCCGAGGCTCGTGCTATTGACATCTGACTCCCGGAGGAGGCCCACTTCCTTCTACGCCTACAAGGGTCGCGCGCGCCCATGAGCGACCGTTCCCTCGATAACGAATCGTTCTCCTCCTTCCTGAGGTCCGAGTCCGCTTCAGCTCTCAGCTTCTGGACCGTGGCCAGACCGGCCTTGAGTCTTCTAGCTTCATTGCGGAAGTCCTCGATGGGCACTCGTGACGCGTTGGCGACCTTCGTCTTCAGGGACACGACGACTTCCGTCAACACGCGGGCGTGGCCCCGCTTCAGCAGGCCCTGGACGACGTAGTCCAGCACCGAGGTTTGTCTATCTCGTCCTTTGGTCTTCACGATCGCGAGCAGCGAGCCCAATCTAATTCCGCGCGCGTCGCCGATGGACGTGCCGGCGTTCATGGCGTTCCCGACGGCCAAAATGCGTTGCAATACTAAAGTCAAGCCTCGACTTTGTACTAACGATTGCGCGGCGTCGATGGCCACGCGCGACCCCTCGTCGATCTTGTCGTAGCGCTCCTGGAAACTTGCTCTTAATTTCGCCGCTTGCAGATACTCCTGGTGCCGAGGGACGCGAGAAGTCGCCAGAATGAAGCGCTCGGCCGGCGAGCCTAAGTTATATGCAGCTACATTGGGCCGCGCCGCCCGCTCCGCGTGGAACCACTGGATGACCGATTCCGTCTCCTTTTTTGTGGGGAGGACTTCCTGTAACCTCTCAAGTGCATCGATCGGCAACGCGGCGGCGCACTCCGCAACGGCGCGCCAGACCCTGTCAAAATCGCCTCGGAACTTGCGAGAAGCGATAGCTAACGCTATGGTCGCATTCTGGGCCCGTTTCGCATCGAGCGGCGACGCCCGTATCGCCAGGTGCTGCGGGCTTTTCCGTCGCACCGGCGCCGTCGACGCCTTCGCACTGAAGATGTCCTTCAAATCAGTTAAATCCTCCGCATCTAATTCACCATCTAATTCCGCAAAAGTATCGCCGCCGTTCCACACACTCTTTTTGGCGTGGGAGTCCATCTTCTCCCAGTGCAAAGCGATCGTCGCGCGTTGCGGCTCGGCGGGGCTCGTCGGCGACGTGACCGTCCTCTCCTGGGATACGGACTCGGTCGGCTCCAGCTTGTGGAGCTTCCGGAACCTCGCCTTCAGCTGCTCGCTGCAGCCGTCCATCTGCATCCTTGCTAACACTCCTTCGGCGGCGACGCCGAACTTCTTCATCTTGAGATAGGCCGCCAGCGGATCCGGTTGTTCGGGCTTCTTGAGCTGCGGCTGGCGCTTGGCGAGCATGGCGTTCAACGCGTCGGGCGACGGCTTCGACGCGGGTGTTTCCGGCTTGTTGTGCCTCGAAAGGCCGGCTCCCAACTTGCCCAGATCCCGCGAGACCTTCGCCGAGATCTCTGGCGACCAGCCCTCGGATTGGAGCCGCTGTTCCAAGTCGTCGGGTCGCAGACCAGCGACTAACAACGACACGGCCACGCCGTAGGCCTCCTGCTCGTTCGCGCCGTCCACACTCGGTGAGGACTTGGGCCGCGGGTCCGTGACCTGCGTGGACATCAACCGGTGAGTCTCGTGACCTCCACGCCATCGAGCAGATGCGGTGACGGGAAACGTCGCGTCGATGGCGTAGAACCGCCACGCCATCGAGCAGATGCCGCGATGGAGACACCATCGCGTCGATGGCGTGGGGCGCATGAACTTTGATTCCGCACGGGCCGTTGCCGTGGTCGCGTCGTCCTCGGCATCATCCAAACCCTCCTTTGGTGGAGGCGGCTCGTAGCCCGGCTTCACGACGACGACCGTGTCGGCGTCGACGTTCAGCAGAGCGGCGAGTCGTTTGGCGTCCGGCGACAGCGAGATACCAGACCCTCGCCCTAGTTTAGCTTTCCGAAAACTAGAAGGCATCTCCGGCGGTGGCGGCGGCCGCGGTCGCGCCGAACCGCAGACGCCGCACTTCCCGTGGTTCTCGACGTTCAGGAAGGTGCACTGGGGACACGTCCAGGACTCGGGCTTTTTAACGGGAGAGGCGTCCTTGACCTCCTCCTCGTAGGACGGCTTTCTTCCACGGGGATCTTCATCCAAAGGTGGTATCGGCCTAGGACTGTCCCCAAAGGACCTCCTTCTAGGTGAGCACGCTTCGCTCGAGTCGAGGGAATCGGACTTACCATTGCGCACCCAGGCCGCGTCCGTGGCATCCAACTCGTCCTCGTAGGAGGTGGAGGACCACCAGGGCGCCGTCGCCTTGCCGACGGCCTTGACGAGGCCCTCCATCTGTGGCCTGTGGGCCTGGGGGGCTGCCCCCGGTCCCTACGATGAGCCCGCTGGGGGGACTGCCCTAGGGCGCTCGTTCCGATGAATAACTCATGCTCGCGGGGCAGTGCTTTGGGTGTGCCGTTCCGCGCGCGTGCGGCTTCCCCGATGTAGTGCTCCCCAGCGCAGCGTGCCCCGCACGAAACGCGAGGAGCCGAACGCCGCTCCCACTCGTCTTTGGAGTGTCGCCAGTCATCGTCAAACTCCCGGGAGGGTCGCAACGCCTCCGACTCTCCGACCCCAGTCTCAACAAAACCACGCCCGGCGTCATCGCCTCGACGCTCCGTGTACGCGAGACTAGCCAACTTATTCGTCGCTAGACCGCTGTCTATCAACGCATTGCTCTATTCGACGAGCGCTGCTGCAACGATTCGTTTTCGCGGCACGCACGTCAACAAAAACACGCTCTCTGACTCCCAGGGCTGCTGTTTCACGCGACCATGGCCCGTAGCACTCGAGCAGCGCTCCTCTTGATCGCCGGCGCCGGCGCATTGCAGGCGCCCGTCGCGCCGAGACGCGCGATGACCACTGCGCAGAGGCCCACGACGGCGCTCCAAGCCTACAACGACTTCGATGAACGGGGCATGCGCAAGTTCCGCTGGAACATGAACGTCGGAAGAGAACCGTGGGGCTTCTCGCTGAACGCCGAGGTGTGGAACGGAAGAATTGCTATGTTAGCGTTCTTTTGGGTCTTGATCCAAGAAGCCATCGTCGGCAAGGGCTGCATCACCGTCATTCAAGAAGCGGAGCACTGGTGGCAGCTCATCGTGCCCGGCGTCACCGCGGGCACGTTCTTCGTGCTCGTCGCGTTCGTGACCAACACGATCGCGAGCCAGGACGGGGACGATTTCTCGACGGACGAGATCCTCGCCGAGTTGACTGGCGAGGCGCCGAAGACGGCGCCGCCAGCCCCGGCGGAGGAGAAGGGCTTCGAGCTGCCGGCGTTCGAGCTGCCGAAGCTGCCCAACCCGTTCGAGTAAACATCCACTGTCTTAAATGATCATCTACTACTAGTACGACTACTAGTACTACTATACGACTACTACTACTAGTAGTACTAGTACTAGTACTAGTAGTACTATCAGAAAGATACAACCCCAAATAATTAGTATGTACTAGTGTGCACTACGGCGCCTCCTTCGCCTCGACCGCCTCCGCCGGAGCCCCGCCCCGCAGCTTCTGGATGTACCCCCGCGGGTCCTTCAGAAAGGCCACGTCGCCCTTGCCATTCGTGGGACCGCACAGCGCCAACAAAGCCATCATCCCGAAGTTGCTGACAACAAATGAGGACATGATCAAGGTACAGATGAAGTAGCCGAACATCTTGAACCAGAGCAAGTCGCAACTAAATAGGGCGCAGCACGCGCCGAACGTCGTAATGCACCCTGATAAGACAGATATACCCATCTCGCCCATCGCAAGTCTCACTCTTTCAGAAGATGTCAAGGTGGGATCCTGATGATTGTAGGCGTGCGACATGTGTAAAACATAGTCGACGGCCATGCCCCCGGCGATGGAAACATCAATTGACTCAATCACGTTCAGTTCCCAGCCGTAGAAGACCATCAGCGCCAATGTCGTTGATACGGTGGTCACTAATGACCCAAACGCTATGAGAGTAACGATCCAGTTCGCGGTCGCACAGAGCATGATGATGAGCGCAAAGGCGAACGCCGTGACGATGTTTATTCTACTACTATCATAAAATGCTTTTGAGGCCACCATCCAGTCGTCGTAGTACGTCACCTGGTAGATGTGTCCTCCCAAGAACTGTTTGGCCTTCTTCAGGGCCGCGCGCGCGCCCTCGTGCACGTCGTACAACTCGTCGAACGAGTCCCGGTCCACGTCTCGCGTCGTGTTGAAGCCCGCAAACACCGCTTTTATGGTGTTACCTTCCACGTGGAAGCCCGTCTGGTCTCCCGGGTATTCACTTTGACCTCCGAGGTGCAACCAGCCGTAGGGCGGCTCCCACGAGTCCCGGAACTCGATCAGCTTCGCCACGAAGGCGTCGTTGTCGTCTGGCGAGTAGGGAAAGGTCAGATTTTGATGAAGTACATAGTTCTTGAAGTCGATCATGAAATTGTAGTGTCCTGATTCATAGTGTGGCGAGGCGCCCTGAGCCCGGAGTTCGTCCTCATAAGCGGTGGAGGCGTCGATCCACGCCTGCTGGTGCTTCGCAAGGTCAAAGCCCTTGTACTTCGCCGAGCCCATGCAACTCTTGCCGTCCAGCGTCTCGCCCTCGACGCACGCCGGGTGCGCGCCGCCCGTCAGGGCCCAGGGGTCGTCCTCGCTGATGCCGGCGACGAGCCACGATGACTCCTTCTCGTCCGTGCGCTCCTCCAGGAACTTGTACTTCGTGGCCTTGTCGTGTAAGGTGAAGGGGTGGTCTGATACAAACCAGTCCGTGGCGGACGTGGCTCGCACGAGCAGCAGGTTCCACACAATCATGGAACTGACGAGGATGCCACAGAATAGGATTGTAAGGGGTATTTTGCCCTTAATGATGAAGTCGGCGAAGGGGCCGCCGTAGAACCGTTCGACGAGCCTCGGTTTCTTCGCGTCCGGCGGTCGCACCTCGTCGACCTTGTCGTCGGAGGACGGCGCTGCACCGACCGGTGATGATTTCAAACACGCCTTGGTGCCGCAGTCCTTGCACTGTTGCGGGAAGTACCTCTCTCGCACGATGCAGGCCGCCGGTAGGAACGTGATCACTAGGAGGTAATCAGCGAAGACCATCACAGCGCTGACGACCCCGAAGCACTGGATATCCCAGATCGGCGAGACGGCACACGCCACGAACGCCGCACAGGTCGTCACCGACGTCGCGAGCATCGCCGACGCGGCCCGGTTGTAGGCCCACGTGAACCTCAACAGCAGCGATTCTCTCACCTCGCGGGCCGGATGCATCGCGCTCTGCTTCCACGCGTCCATCAGCACAAATATATCATCGCACCCAATGCCTAGAATGATAAACACCCCGTTGTACATGAGGTACGTCACGTAGTCCTGCTGCATGATCACCACCCACACAAATAACCCAATCGGGAAGCTGATGACGATTTCAAATAACCCGCAACACGCGATCCACACGGACTTGGTCTGCAGGATCAAGACGATAAGTACGATGATCACGGCAATCAGCAGTTTCTGCTGGTCGTTCGCGAGGTAGTAATCGATGAAATAGCAAGCTCCGTCGAACACTAAGTCATAATCCGCCTCCTTGAAGCTTTCGCCGTCGTGTAACTTGGTGCGTAGTTTATGTAACCTGGGCATCATAGTACCAATAGCCCACTCCTCCACTTCCTCCTCCTCAGCATCGTCCCAGCAGTCGCCCTCGCACCTAGATAACGGCATGCCCGTCGCATACGTGATCTTGGCGTAGGTCGCTTTGTTGGAGGTACAGTCCCAGCCGCCGCCCACCGTGAACGCGCGTTGCGCCGCGACGACGGTCATGCATTCGTCCGACGCAGAACCCGCGACGTCGTACTGGAAACTTTTCTTGCGGCCTTTTCCTATATTGACGGACGTGCGGTAGACATCAGTAGATTCACAAAGAGGCCCGAAGGCATCTGTCGCGAACTGATCTACACTGCCGAAGTGGTCGTCGCACGTTGGTAATGATGCATCTAAATACGCGCCACAGGTGTTGTTCGCGCACGTTGCTAGAGGAGGTGGTGCATTCGCGAGGCCCTCGAAGACTGACGTCGGTGGCACGCACGTCGCGCCACCGTCCTCACTCAAACAGTAATCATCATAACCCTCGGTGTGCGTGAGGCGCCGGTGGATCCTCCGTAACGTAGACAAACCCTTCCCTAGTATATCGCCCGACTTCCTAGCTCTCACAACAACGGAGAACCGGCAGTCCTCCTCTCGTCTAGGTGCGCCGTGGTCTGTAGTATCTTCGTGGGCGTCGAGGCGGCGCCTCTGCTGCCTTTTCGTGGACCTTGTGGTCTTGACGGGGATCCGCGCCAGCGTCGCCTTGGACACGCCGTGGTTCTTGCTCAAGACACTATCTGAGGACAGCCGCCGCCGCCAGTAGTCCTCGCGGCCCGTCGCCTTCCAGTAGTCCTCGCGGAAGGCGAAGAAGCCGTAGAGGCGCCTTACTTTTATGTTGCTGATGTCCGTGAAGGAGCCGCCGAGCTCCGACTCGCCGGCGCCGAACGCGAGGCCCGCGAGGACGACGGCGATCAGACCGGTCACGAACATGACACACCCCGGGTAGTGCACGACCGTCTTGTGGAAGCGGTTCGGCACGGGGATTTTGGCCTCCTCTTCCATGGGTCTTCTCACGGAAACGTTGGCCCGCGCCCGGCGCCCGAAGTCGTCGATCGGCGCCTCGTCGTTTTCAGACGCCTTGGCATCAATGTCCTCTACACCGTCGTCCTTGGACTCGTCCATCGCTGCGGTCCTCGACACGAGTGCCGCTTGAGCCTGGTACGCGTACGCCTTTGCACGCCCTCTGCGGTATACAGACACTCCTCCTCACACCGATCCGCGGCGGCGCTGCCGGACCCGATCGATTGGTGTCCGAGCACGGTGTGGCGGTCCCGCTGCGGCGGTGGGGCAGCGTATGAAGCTGCTGCGCCCGGCGGGGAACGCGTTCAACGCGGCATGTGCTTGGGGGAGATTGCCGAGCAAGTACCCGATTTGACCCTAGCCGACCGCCCCGATGTATCTTTGGCAGGCCCACGCGTGCCCCGGCAGCCCTAAATCTAATTAATCTCCCTAGTGCCTCTATCTCTATCTAGTGCAGCCCCCAGGATTTCGGCGCGAGAGCGGCAGGATCCACAGCGCGCACGTTCGTGTAGCAGCGGTTAAGCGTCTGGCATCGTCCAGACCCGGCCCAGCCACCCACCGGAAACCGCAGAGCAGCGAAACCATGGCAGAGGAGATAGTCGTAGGCGAGGTCATCTCCAATGGAACTTACACGACGACGGACCCCCAGTGCGACGTCGATATTAGGATGGGCGACGGCGCGGCGGCGCGCGCGCCCGTGACGGTGGGCGACGCGCTGCGGAGGACGAGCGCTGCGGTGCCTAACAAAGTAGCTTTACGAGTGAAAAGAGAAGGCGTGTGGCGGGAGTGGACCTGGAGCCAGTACGAGGGCGAAGCGGTGAGGGTGGCGCAGTCGTTGATCGCGCTCGGTGTCAAGGAGCGCGAGGCCGTGGCCATCATTGGGTTCAACTCGCCGGAGTGGGTGTTTTCGTGGGCGGGAGCTGCCACTATAGGATGCATGGGCACGGGCATTTATGCGACGAACGGGCCGGAAGGCGTCGCTTATGTTGTTGATCATGCGAAGGCCAAGATCGTCATCGCCGAGGACGAGAAGCAACTGGCAAAGTTCCGGAAAGTCGACAAATCGCTCCTGAAATCCGTCAAGGCCTTTGTGGTCTACTCGCCCAACGAGCCGACGCCGGACAAAGTGCACGGCATCCCCGCGTACACGTGGAGTGGCTTCATGGAGCTCGGTGCTAAAACATCACAAGAGGCGGTCGAAGTGAAGCGCGGCGCGGTGGTCCCCGGCCAGTGCTGCTCGCTCATTTATACGAGTGGTACTACTGGTAACCCGAAGGCGGTCATGATCTCGCACGATTCTTGTACCTGGACGGCCAAGGTCGCCTTCGAGGACGTTTTTGGGTTAGGTCGAGAAGAGCACGTCGTGTCCTACCTCCCGCTGTCGCACATCGCGGCCCAACTCATGGACATCATCAGTCCCATGGTGAATGAAGTCACTGTTCATTTTGCGAGACCCGACGCCCTCAAGGGCTCTCTGAAAGGCACTCTACAGGAGTGCCAGCCGACCGTCTTCTTCGGCGTGCCTAGGGTCTGGGAGAAGTTCCGCGAGGCGATCCTGGCCAAGGCCAAGGACCTGTACTCCGGGTTGCTCGGCGGCCTCAAGAAGAACATCGGCGCGGCGGGCAAGGCCTACAACCTGCAAAAGTATTTGGCGGCCGAAAGAGGAGAAGCCCCGCCGGGCGGCTGCCTCTCGCCGGCATTGGGCAGGAAAGTGAGTGGCGGCATCAAGGCCGTGCTGGGCTTCGAGCGGTGCCACACGTTTTGTACGGGGGCCGCGCCCATTAGCCGTGATGTCCTGGAGTACTTTGGGAGCCTCGATATTAATGTCTTGGAGTTGTTTGGCATGTCCGAGGTCACGGGGCCCTCGAACTGTAGCGTGGCGGATGCCTTCCGCATCGGCAAGTGCGGCCGCCAGTTACCCGGGACGGAGACCGCGATTGCCGAAGAAGACGGCGAGGTCATCTTTCGGGGGCGCCACGTCATGATGGGCTACATGTACAACGAGAAGGCCACGAAGGAGACCATTGATGAAGAGGGGTGGCTCCACTCCGGGGACATCGGCACCAATGAAGAGGGTTACCTTAAGATTACGGGTCGGAAGAAGGAGATCCTCATCACCGCCGCTGGAGAAAATGTGGCTCCTGTTTTGTTGGAGGATGAGATCAAGAAACAACTGCCTTGTGTGAGCAACGCGATGGTCATCGGCGACCGCAAAAAGTACTTGACAGTATTTTTATGTCTCAAGACGAAGATGAACGAGGAGGACGGGACACCTTTACCAGGTTTAGTTTCTGATTCGGAGTTATTTGGGTGTTCTACAGTGCAGGACGCGAAGACCTCACCGGAGTACAAAAAACATTTAGATGAAGGCTTGACGAGGGCGAACAAGAACGCCATTAGTCGGGCGCAGAACGTCCAGAAGTGGGCGATATTACCCAGAGACTTCACGCAGGAAGGTGGGGAGTTAACCCCGACGATGAAGCTGCGGCGCAAGGTCGTGCTGGAGATGTACCCCGACGTCGTGGCCCAGCTCTACAACTAGAGTACTATCGGCCGCGGCAGCGACGGCGCCTGGCGCGGCGGCGGTGAACACCAGTATGCAGAGAAGCCGCACAATTCCCCTTCCCCCCTAGAGCCCTCCCGTTTTTTAAGACACCGGGTCACGAACAACAACAGTTAGTCGGCGAGCCGCTCTCCACTTATGGCGTAGACCGCTCCTTCCTCAGGAAGGTCGCGCCTTCGAGGTAAGACCGCCGCGTCGAGGAGCGCTTTCACAGAAACGCCGCGCGATCGTAGCGTAACGGTGGGGAAGACGTCCTGACTACGTGACACTTGGCACGCGCCGACGGCGCGCCGCGTGAAACCGCCGCGCCGCCTTGCTACAAAAATCACGTGACGGTGCTCGCCGACAACACGCGACAGCACGCCAACCCGGTCGCAGGCCCGGCCCTCGAGGCCGCCTCTCCGAAAAGCGCCCTCGCTATACAACCCTCCGAGCGTCGCGAGAGCAAAAGAACCGCGAGATTTCCCGCCGACGACGCCGCGCCGCGTCTCCTTGGCGCTCTGGGCGCCCACGAAGCACTCGACGAAGTCGCCGTCGTATGTCAACTCGACCTCGAAGTAGCTCCACGCGTCCGACGTCGGTAGAGGCATCCTAGCAAAGGCATGGGCGTAGCGCGGCGAGTTTATCGAGGGCGCCAAGCGCGCCACGACATCGTACAGGAAGTTTCGTGTGTACCACACGTCGCCCACGCACGTCGCCCACGCTCTATCGCCGTGGAAGCCGTTCTCGCAGAGGTACGTGGCAATTTGTGCGGAAACGTCATCACTGGAGAAGCATCTCGCTTCAAGCGCTAATCTACGTGCTGCCGCCTCGATGCGGGACCGCGTGCACGCGTCCGCGTCGACTTTTGGAGGCGGCGACGGCGGCGGCGTGATTAATGCTTTGAGTGACGGCGGTCGCGGCGGCAGGGCCGACGCGTCTTCAATGGGACAGGGCGGTCTCCTTCTAATCAACGAGCGGGCGACGGCTAATAATTCAGCCGTGAGGTTGGCCCGGCTCTTGCGATGCGCATTTCGCACCGGCACGCCGAGGAACTGGCGCTCCTCCGGTATTTCGTCTTCCGGCGCCGGCGGCGCGGCTTGCGCGGTCATCCTACAGCCCTGGCCACAGCCCCTCGACGCGTGCTGCCGCTGTAGGCCTTTGCGCTGCGACTGCACTTATTACCCAGGGGGCGCCAGCGCCGAGTCCTGGACCCTGTCCAACCAGCAGTGCATTCGTGCGATAGTTCTTCGATATTTTCAGGCGTGTGCGGCCGTCTCGAAGTCACTTGTTGGCGTGAACTTGCAAAAAAACCGCGCTGCAGCAGAATTTGCTAGCGGTAGTAAGACACTAGCAAAACCAAGCCCTCGGCATTCCAAGGGCCCAAACGCCGTCGCTGCCTCCGCGGACGACCTGATACGACTGCTATCGCTTCCTTCCAGCCCACTCCCTCCGTGGGTAACATCTCGTCCCTCGAAAACCTCTGCCCAAGGCACACCGCATCACACCATACCATGGAATTCGTGCGCCGCGTCGTCTCGGCGCTCGGCAGCCGAGAATTCCTCTTCGGCGCCGACGACAACGTCTCCGTCTCGACGAAAGAAGGCACGCTCTGGCGCGTCGATTCTTCAGGGAAGTGGGTCAAGCGCTGGTTCGAACTCAGAGAAGACGTCTTAGCGTCCTACAAAGCTGAAGATAGGAGCAAGCTCAAGAACGCGATCAAGGTGTCGAAAATTACAAAAGTCGCGATGACGCCGGGCGACGCCGCGGGCACGTCGTTCACGATGACGTGCGGGACGACGGACTATCCGTTTAGAGCGGACGAGCCGGCGGACGCCGAGGCCTGGGTGGCAGTGATCTCCAAAAGGATGACCCAAACGAACCCGTAAATATACTGTGAATATGATTAACTCGCTAGTAGCCGTTCCGAGTCAAGGTCGTCCTCGACTTGCCAGTGTCCGACTCGTAGTCGCAGCCGAATCGTAAATATACTGTGAATATTAGGTGGTAGCGAGGAGCCTTTCCAGGTCGTCCTCGACCTGCGGCGAGCCGGCTCCGGTGTACAGGATCTGCTCGCCGGACGCGTCTATCGACGGACTCGAGAGGCGCCAGGCGCCCACCCTATGCGCGTGCAAAGCGTCGCTCGCGTCCTTCTCCGAACCAAACAACGCGACGCCCTGCTTGCCCTTGACCCGCACCTTGGTCACTCCAAATTCCTCGAGCGCATGCCGCAGGGACCACTCTCTTTCATCATCGTCGGAGTCGTCGCTGTCTATTTCGTCGACGTACGTCGCGCGGACGGCGCGGGCCTCGATCGGTCCCTCTACTTTCGGCGGCGGCGGCGGCTTCCAGTCCGGCGGCCGGTCCGACGCTTCTGGTGGTTTTTCGGGGGTGTGTGATGGCATCGGCGGCGGGGGCGCGTCCGGCACGTGCGGCGGCATCGGGGGCGGCGCGTCCGACGCATGCGGCGGCCACGGGTCGGCGGAGCCGGCGGGCCAGGGGTCTCCACCGTTATCATCCTTGACGGGCGTGTGCGACGGCATCGGCGGCGGGGGCGCCGCGCTGTCCGGCGCCCGCGACAGCATCGGCGGCGGCGACGCGGGCCAGGGATCAGCAGCGGGCGGCGCCCAGCCCGGCGGGTGGTGGTCGGGCGGGCGCATGGCGAGTTTCGGCGACTTCTTTTTCGAAGCCAGCTTCGGCGAGAAGGGGTTGGCCGGCATGTGCGCGAAGGCGTCGAACGCGGTATGTGGTTTTGGTGATGGCGCCGGTTGCCTCGGCGACCACGCCGGGCTCTCGGGCGCGCGCGGCGACTTGGGTCCTCCCGCGCCGGCGTTTACTACTCTAAGTAAGCGCTCGCAGGCGATACTGGCCTGGATCTTGGCCGTCGTCGACACGGCTCCAGACGAGGGAAGCAGCACGGGACATAAAGCAGCGGCGAGGCCGCGCCACGACGACCCATTTAATCTTTGCCGTCTGACGATGCGCGCCAAGTGCGCCGCCAACCTCCCCAACAACTGCTTGTGGATCGGCGGCAAATCGTCCACCAACTTCTGCAGCGCCTCGCGCTGCGCCGCGGCGGTCCGGGGCTCCGTCGCCGCCCGGACGAAGGCGTCGCGCGTCTCGTGATGTACGGTCTTGCAAAGCGGCACATGCATCATGAGTAGAGCTCGGACCGCGTCCACCGCGGCATGGGGCTCGCCGCCCTCGATCGCGCTCACGATCGCCTTCGAAGCTTTTTCTGGAGTCGCCTGGCCGAGCGCCGCTTGTGTCGGGTCCCCACCTAATGCCGCTTTCACAGAAGCGCACCTCTTTGCATCGCCGCGCTCGATCCAGAGATTTGCGGTACACATCGCACGCTCGTCGGCCTCGAACGCGTCGAGAGCCGTTCGCACGGCCTCGGCACCATGCGCCGTCCAGGGCTGCGGCGGCGTATCTTCTGAATGGTGGAACGCGTGTTGCGCCTTGCCGAAGAGATTCGCAAACCCCTTCTTCTTCCTCGGTGCCGGGTCGCTTTTCGCCTCCTCGGCACCTAGACGGCCGGCCAACGACCCCTGGCGCTTCTTGAGCTGCTTCCGCCGCAAGTCGCCGGAGGCCTCGTGGTCGAGGTGGGGCCGCGGGCTCGATGGTTCATCGGTCGCGTCGACGGTCTCCTTCTTCGAGAACGCGGTCAGGGCCATCATCGTCCTCGAAGCGGCCGCGCGGAACCGGTTTTGTTGCATCGACTCGAGCGAGGGCGCCGGGGCGGCACTGGGCGCGTCCTCGACGTCGACGGGGGGCACGGCGTTCTTCTTCGAGAAGGCGCCGTGCTGGCCCGTGGCCTTCGCCGCGGCCTTGCGCACTTTCGTCGCCGCGGGGCCCAGCGCCGCCGCCGCGTTCGATGCGATCTCCCGCGCGCGTTGTGCAGCGCCCGTCAGCGTCCCGCGCCAGCCTTCGGGTATGAGATCCGTCTTGAGCGCCTCGAGGTACTCCTCTCGGCTCACGGTCCCGTTGCCGTCCGTGTCGGCCTTCGCCACCAACTCTTTCACACGTTCCAAGCTCGCGTCGGCGTCGTTCTTCAGGAGCGCCGCGTGGATCTCCTCGGCGCTCAGCTCGCCGTCCCCATCAACATCCATGGCGTCGAAGGCTCGCGACGCGGCGCGCTGCTCGTCCGTCTCGTCCGGCTGCGCCCGCGGGGAGAAGGCCCCGTGGACCCCCGTCAGTTTTGCAGCGGCCTTCCGCAACCTCAAGCTCGCCGGCCGGGCCGCGGCCGGGGACGTCTCGTGGGCGGCGGGGATGGCGACGCCGGCCCCAGCGTCATCAGTAGGCGCTTCGTCGCCCGCGGACCACGCGGGCTCGGCCGGCGGCGGCTCAGCGCTCTTTTTCTTGGCGAGCTTCTCCTTGACCTTTGCGCCGGCGTGGTGGAGCCCTGTCAGCGCGGCGAGCTTCTTGCGCAGCTTGCGCGCGCCGCTTGCCGAGCTTGCGGGCGCGTCGGGCGCCTCGGCCGCGGCCGTGACGCCGGGCGCCGCGGGCTGCGACCAGGGGTCCTCCGGCGGGCTCGCGGGCGGCACGGCGACGGACGGGCTGCCCTCGGTCCGGGCCGGCAGCGCCGGCGACGTGGCCGCCCCGAAGGGATCGGCTGGTGGTGAAGTGGGTGTCTCGATCCAGGGATCGGAGGCCGCCGAGGGTGTGGCCCAGGGGTCCGGGTCCGTCGGTCTGGCGGGGCTTACGATGGGGTCCGCCGGCGGCGCTGCCATTTGTGGGCTGCCCGGGGCGGCGGCCACGAAGGGATCGGCGGGCGCCGAGGCCGCGGCCCAGGGGTCTTCCTGGCTCTCCGCGACGTCCACCATGGCGTTAAGGGCAGCCTATACCCACTGTTCGGTGTGGGCTCTCAGGACTTTGGTGCGTGGTCTCTGCGATGCTGTTGGAGAGGGGCAGCCCCACTGCCGAGCGTCTCTATCCACGACGCAGGTGAGCTGCTTCTGGTTTGCCTTTGCCTGTTCAGCTTTGATTTGAGCTCTAGTATCTCTCTACCTAGGTACAGCTAATCTGTAGAGAGATTGAATGGGGGGGGCGAGGCGGTTCTGCTTAGAAGGGTATGTACTGTTATCAAGGACGCGGCCCGCGCCCGCCGCCGATGAATCCTAGCACCGTAACGGACCCGCGGCGGTCGTGGCGGCTAGGCCTAGCTCCAAGCAAAGCAACAGAAACTTACGCGTCCCGGATGGCCTTGTCTCTAGCTCTCCTCCCCCCACACGTCAGCCATCTTGTACCTTTTTCAGCGGTGTTCATCATGAACTCCTTCGTGAAGCCGCAGATGAAGCGCTTGCCCTTCTGGGTCCAGGGCTTCGCTCGCTTCGCCTCGTAGACGTTCAGGTAGTCTCTGATACTTTCATGGATGCATCTTGCGTCGTATCGGAGCGGGGGCTTCTGCCCCTTCTCCACTTTACCAGGTTGCGAGAAGAACTGGCGTAGATCGCCGTAAGGCACGTCGCTCCCCTTCTTGTTGCCCACGTCGCTCGGTTTGACCTTAGCCTTGCGAGATGGCAGGCCGGGCTCGTCCACTTGATGTTCTTTCCCATTAAACGTCGTAGGATTGGCTACGCGCGTATGCGGCGAGGCGGATAAGACGCGCCGCAACCGTCGGTAGATACATAAATTCATGAACGGGATGAACAATGATAGAACTGATAGACCAATCGCGGCGCCCTTGATGTAGATCACATCGAGATCGAACTTTCGGGATAGAGGTATGCTAGCCGCACTTACCACTAAAGATAAAAATATCAGCGCCACGTAGATGTGATTCACCTGGAACGTAGCTAAAAATGATTCATTTTGAGATAACCGAGGCACCATCAGCACGAGCGTAAACCCGATGGCCACGACGTTCGCCAGGAACTCCTCGAATTGCTTGGAAAAGACGACGTTCAGCGCGTTCGCAAATAAAGCGAAGATGATCGGCGCGATCGTCTCCAGGAACGGTTGGCGCGCATCGCGATACAGGTAGAACGTCACTCTCAACTTAGGAGTATAAAAGGGCTTCTTTCCCTCAATCCCGTCGCCGTCGGCCTCGTATTCTACGGTAGGTGACGAGTTCATGATCTCCCACTTCTTCATCTCGTCCATCTTTGACGGGGAGTCGTAGTCCCTGACTCGTACTAGGTTCCTGAAATCCTTGACATGACACAGAATGGACGGTCTCAGTTCGTGGCCTGTCTCAGAAGTGAAGGAGGTCAATTCGATCATGACCTCGGCCGCCATGATGTGGAAGGGGTGGGCGCTGAAAACGCTATATAATTTCATGGGTACATTGGCCGCGAAGGTCGTGGACGTCGCGCGCCAGACACCACCATGCATAGATTGTGAAGTAGATGCGACTTTCCTCTCGTCAAAACACCCTTCCACCGACGTCTCGCCCTCGTTTACTCGCGTCGCAAAGTAGGGCGTCGCCGTTTTACCGGAGCAGCGCGGCAATGATGCAAGGTCGTAGAGCAGCGGCCGTTGTATGAGCGTACCCACGAGCGAGATGCCGTCCTCGTCCGCCTCGGATCGCGACGCCACTAATTTTTTGATCATTAATGTAAGATACACAGGTACGACGACCTGCCGCGTCTTGTCGGACTTGATGGGCTTTGAGACGCGCAGCGACGGGTCCAAAAGCTCGTAGGCCGGTTCACTTCCGGCTAGCCGTGTCAGCTGCTCCCGCCCGTCCGCATCCAATTGTAAAGCCGCCCGCGCGTCCTCGACCGCCTTGAGTGATTTCCTGTGGTCCTCGACACATTTTTTGAGCCGCGCGTGGAGCTTGCACCGCGCGCCGTAGCCGGCGATTATTGAAGCGGCTTGGCACGCGGCGCCGGGGCCCTCGCCCAGCAACTTGAGTTCCGCCGCGGGTGCGTTTAATAAGCTTTCGAGCACCTCGCCATCCACGCCGTGCTTCAGAAACAGCTCGGAGCACGCGGCGATGCTACACTGCTCGCAGCACGCGTCCACCACCGATGCGACCTTGGCCGCGTCCCACGATCGAGCTCCCGCGGGCGGCGGCGGCTTCGGCGCCTCCTCTATTCTAACGTCGACGTCGTCGGCCGCGACTGCGCGCTTGCGCGTGCTCCGCGCCGGCGAGTAGCCCGGCCTATCCCCTGGATCGTAGCCGGGCGGGCGGTAGGTGCGGCCCAGGAGCCGCTCGGTGGCCGTGGGCATTGCTGCAAACGCTCGCAGAGGTCAGGCGTCGCGCGCGAGGTGGGTTGGTGCTGCCCGCGTGGACGCGCTCGCGTCGTCCGGCTGCCCGCGTATGCACGCTGCCAATCGACAAGGCGCTGCACCCCAGCGCCGCCGACGATTTGTGTCTTACGAACCGTCGGAAGGCTCGGGACGACGGTCCCACGCTTCTCCATCGCACGCGTCGAAGCGTGGCGACTGAAAAACCCGACCGGCGCGTTCCAGGCGGTTTGCGCATCGGCGCCTTCCTAGGCCCAATTCCCAGCTCGACGGGCGTTCGGGCAGCCTCGTACGCGACCACCGAGAAGCCGCATCGGCTATAAACCCCTAGGCCACCATGGCCATGTGGGTAGGGCGCGAGGAGGAGATCCCGGCCTACCGCCTGGCGCACAACCAGGAGGCGACGCCGGCGACGCTCGGTTTGTTCCAGGCCTGTGAAGCTGGGGATGCCGTCAAAGTAGGAGAGTTCCTCGCGCAAAATGGACGAGCGAACTACTTCGACGACGTCAAGGGCGGGACGACGCCGGTGCACGCCGCGTGCACCCTGCCGAAGGACGCTAGTGCGTTAGAAGCGTTGATTGCCTTCGCAGCCACGGAACCAGGTGATGATTTGAAGCCCCTGTTCGACCTCCCTTCTACTGTGCTAAAAGCCACACCTTTACATTGCGCGGCCGAAGTGGGCAATTCAGCACAACTAGAAGTGTTACTCAAGTTAGGTATAGATGCCAACGGCGAAAACGCCTACGGGGATACTCCTTTATTGGTAGCGTGCGCGAACAACCAGGCGGAGTGTGTCAAATTGCTGCTAGAACATAATGCAGACCCCACCAAAGCCAACCACAAAAAACAAAATGCCCTGCACATGGCCGTGGCGGGCCTGGGCAAGGCGCTGCGGAGCGAGGAGGGCAAGGAGAACGAAAACGTCGAGGAGAAATTATTGGTTGCGAAGCGGTTGCTGGAGGACCCGAAAGTCCCTCTCGCCAAGCGCATCGACCCGAACCACGCCGACGCCAACGGCCAGACGCCGCTCCACCACATCGCGGTCATGAAGGAGCGGCCCGCGACCGTGGCTTTGGCCAAATTATTGTTGGCGTCCGGTGGGAAAGCCAAGGTCATGGATGCGAGCGGAAAACGGCCCTCGGAGCTGGGGGCGGGCCGGGCGACGCCGCGCGGCGAGCTGACGGCTCTACTCAAACGCCACGAGCTGTTGGTGTTGGGCTAGGTTTCCTATGCGTAAGTACTTACAACCGGCCTGGTATGTAGGGCATCATGTGGACCTCGACGCGTCTGTTCACGGCTCCTTTTTCCTCGGTGATGTCGTCGCTCAAGCGCCGCGTGCCCGCGAAGCCCACGGCGTACACACGATCTGTGTCCACGCCGCACTTGGCAACGAAGGACTTGATCGCTTCCGCCCTGGCTTTGCTTAAACCGTAGGCGCCGCCGGGGCAGCGCGCGCACATGTCGCTTCCGACCTTTCGCGCCGCCTTGCAGGGCTTCCCCGTCGCGCCGCGGCATTCCAGGCCGCAGGTTGAGTTCACATGTCCCTCAAACCGCACGACGACGCCGGGGTGGGACTTGAGCGTCCGCAGCAGTTGGGCGAGAATCGGTTGCGACGCCGGCAAGGGCACTGCCCGCGACCCGACGAATTGAATCATCCGGGAGAACCAGATGCGTTTCGCGCCCGGATCGACGAGCACCCCGGCTCCCCGCAGCGCGCACGAGCGACAGATCGCGAAGTCGCCGCGGACGTATGTTTTGTGAAGCCAATTGATTGCCCTCTCAAACGCTTTTCCGGCGGCCGGCTTCGGCAGGTGCCGCCGTATGGGGACAGTAGCCGTGTCCTGATACAAAGGAAAGTATCCCCGACGCGAGCAATGCCGCACCAGCACAATTTTGCGTTGTAAAACCCGTCGCGTTATATGAGGAGACATGTGCACGCCATCGCCGCGACCACACCACACACAGATTTACTCAGGAGGGAAACAGCGGCTCATCGTCGTCGAACGGATACGAGTCAAGCGCCGCGAGCGCCGCGCCGTCTCCCCTCACCCCGGCGAGGATGCCGACGTGGGGATTATCCCCACCTTCAAACCTCAACAGCCGCACGTCATAGCCCCGTTCGCTCGCGTAGCGCAACCTATCTTCTTCGAGGATCCGCCGCGCCTGCCGGAAGAGCCGCGTCCGCGCGCCGTCCCCCAACATCGCCGAAGCTCTAGCTGCAGGCGGCTCGTCGGCGTCGACTAGTGTGACATAATCTTCGGGAGAGACGTCAAAACCTGCGAGCCACGCCGAGCGTGGGTAATTGAGCGAAGGCGGCGCCGTCGTAGGCATGCGACCGCCCTTACTCGTGGTCTTCGCCACGGCCTTCCAGAGGCAGCAGGGCGACACGACGAAGGCCGCGCCACTGTCCACCGCGGCTTCGATGGCCATGTCGGCCACGGCGCCACAAGCCCGTAACGCGACGACGCAGTCATTTTTGTTGAGATGTGGTCCCAATTCCGCGCAGTCCACGGTCTTCGTCTTGATCTGGAGCGAGGCCTCGTCCGCGCGCTCTGCTGCCACGTCGAGTGCCCTTGCCGAGACGTCGCAGAGCAACACGTCCTTCCTCAAAAAGTATGCTAGAGGCAGCGCCACGTCGCCGCGACCGGCGCACGGGTCGACGATGCGCGCGCCGTCCAGCGCGCGCGCGACCGTCGCCAAGGCTTCTATTGATGCCCTTGAACGCCGCTGCTCGTCGTCCCGCTCCCGCGTCGCCGGCAGGAGGCCCTCGTCTATGGCGGACCAGTCCAGTGCCGTTGTATGTAACACGTCCGGGTCCGGTAACGCACTGGCACTGCCGATCGCGTCCACGAGCGCTACGGCTTTTGCCCTGGCTGCAGCCCTGGGGTTGCCCTGCAGGTAGTCCACTGCGCGCGCGCTCGCGAGCAGCAATAGTGCGACGGTGGCACGCATCGATGGCGTAGTTGCTGCTGCAATTTGCACACTGTGGGCTGTGTTATGACGCTTGCACTTGATCGTCGAGTGAGTGCTAGTGTGTCAATGCACGCTAGCGCCAAGAGGGAGAAGGGGGAAAAAAGGGCCGCACGAGCCTCTATCGGCTCTAACTGTGTGTCTCGTTACTTTGGTTTCGCTGCGCAATCCACCCCAGCAAGTTTCAGCCGCCAAAGTGTCGGCGCCGCAGAGAAGAGAGAAGGAGGCCACAAGGCTACAACAAAACGCAATCGTCATGGTGCGCACACGCGCCGGCACGAGAACAACAACATCGACGAGCGTTGCGTCCGAAGCGACGGACAGTTGCGACCCGGCACTACGGATGGTCCTCCGCGGCACGATCTGCGCGTCGTCGCCGCTGCGGCTCCTGCGGGGGAAGGAGGACATCCTCAAGTCCCTCTTCGGGCTCGTGCTCGAAGAGTACTGGGCCGCGTGCCTCGAGGACACGGCCGCGCGCCACCCGCGGGCCTGGGCGCGCGAGTTCGAGCGGTGCACTAACATAAGGCCGGCCGATCCTGACGATGTCGAAAATGCGCCGCGAACCGGCTTCGGCTACCCGCGCTGGCCGGGGTGGCTCTCGCTCAGCCTCTTCGGGCGCGAAACGGAGGACGGCGAGTTCATCCGCACGCGTTCGGACAGACTGGTCACATTTCCGGAGAACCGCGGGCGCTACTGCAACATGCTTCCGTTCCGGTTCGACGATCTCGACACGTTGCCGGCCGAGTTCCGCGACTACGCCCGCCTGATCGAGCGCTGCCAGAGCCACTCGACCGACTACGCCCGACGAGACCCCTGCGTCGCGTACCTGACCGTCGACGAGCGGGCGCCGGCGCCGGGCGCGTCGCAGCGCCGACCGGGCCTGCACTGCGAACGCGCCGGCGCGACCGGGTCACACATGGAGCCGCCGGAAGCGTTCGGCTGGGGCTACGGGACGGTCTGTTTCAAGGATTGCGCGCAACCCACGGGCGGTATCTTCATGGCCAGTACCGTGGGCGGCACGACGCGGATCTGGAACACGCGCGTCTGCGACGCGGCCGGCGACGGCGTGATCGGACCGCACGGCAATCTCGAGCGCCTCCGGCCGCTGCTCGACGGGCGCGTGGAGTCGCATACGCTCGAGGCGAACGAGCTGGCCTGGCTGACGGACCGTACGCCGCACGAGAGCCTCCCGGTGCCGGACGGCGCGCCGAGGCAGTACTTCCGCCTCGTCGTGGGGAAGGTCGACCTGTGGTACGCGGCGCACTCGACGGCGAATCCGCGGGTCGCGCTCCCGGATACAGTCCGCGTCGTCGCTGGAGACAAGTTCGCCTCGGCGCCGCCGCTGCGCTGGGTCCAGGGCGACGCGGCGCTCGCGGAGGAGCGCACGACTTTCCGCACGATGCTCGAGAGCTATTCGCTCGGCGACCGCGTCGACGACATCGCCGCGTTGGGCGTGAGGACCGTCGCGGACCTGCGCGGCGTGGCGACGCCGGCTGCCCTGGGCATCAACGCTTACATGGACGACGAGGACGGGAGGGTCGTCCGCGGCGTCCAGATCGGGTACCTCGACCTCGATGACCCGGAAGGGGAGTTCGGTCCCCTCCACAAAGGCGGTGGAAATCTCTACACTCTCTGGGCGAGTGTCCGAGTGCAGCCGTCTGTCCGCGCGGTGCTCGAGCTCTGGGAACAGAGCGCGAGCATCTGGCCGGCGGACGTGGACGAGGACGCCATGGGCGAGGACCGCGAATTTGAAGGGTAGTAGTGACGACCCCTCCCCCCCCCCCCGACTAGATACCCCCTGTGCATGCATCTCAAAAATAATAACAACAAAGTCGATGAATTAGGGCGCCAAGGCCTGCGCCGCCTTGCGCCGAGCAATGTAGTCCTCGCCCGGTAATAATTTTCCAGACGCGTCCCGCCTGGATCTATACTCTGCTCCAGTCGAAGAGCGCAACCCGATGGCAAGCAAAGCCTCGGACGCCTCTCCCGCACTCTTGATGGGCTCGCCCGACTCGTCGAAGCGCGGCGCGTACGCCGCGCCGGCCTCGGCCTCCAAACCCAGACCTAACCGAGACTTGCGGTTCTTCTTCCAGCGCATCCTAATACTATCTTGGGAGTCGTGCTCGGAATCCTGGGAGCCGGGCTGCCACCACTGTCGAGGCGAGACTTTTCTGTATTCGCGCTTGTTCCGGTCCCGACACGCATCCCTACAATTGCGACCCCACATCAGGACACACTTGGGAGCGACCACAATATTCAAGGCCCGCTTGATCTCGACGTGGGCGCCCCAGGGCTTGAAACGCCAATTTTCAAATCTTTTCAATGATCGTCGACACTTCCCGCCCTTCGCCCAGGGCGTCCGCGGGTCCCTCACGAGCTGCAAAGAACCGCAGATCCCGAACCTCTCGCAGAAGTTCGCGTAGACAAGATGCTCGGTAAGCTCCTCTTCGACGAACGTCCGGATCGCGCTCTGCGCGTTGTGCAGTTTTTTGAGGAGCCAGGGCCGTTCGATGGTCGCGTTGCTTGCCATCTTGCGTTGGGCGGCCTTGGCCTTCTCGCTATCCGTTAAATATTTCACGAAGCGTCGTAAATGTGCCGTGACCTCGGCGGACGTGCCGTTCGTGTCCTGCGCGTGTTGATAGGGTGATGGCGTGGACCTCGGCCCCGGCGCGCGCGGTCGCGGCGATGGCGTGTGTCTGGGGCGGCCCGTACGCCATCGACGCGAGACGGCGATGGCGTGCGATGCGAAGCAACGGACGCCGCACGTTACGGTAAGCGTCACGAAGGGCTGGCACTGCAACCCTATATAAGGCATCGACTGGATCGAAACCATCACCGGTAATCCGAACATCAACGCCTCGTACAACACTCTTGGATTTCTATCACCGTTGCTGAAATGTATTAATCCAGAAGCGCGAGACATGACCGAGACCATCTGCTCGTGCGACAATCTCGTAGAGTGCAGTGTCACCTTGCCCTGCCATCTTTCCTGAACCTCTTTCTGAATAGCAGCATAATCATCTCCACCGACGTCCGCCTGGCGCACGCCGAAGAACTCCAGATTGTAGGGCCCCAGCGTCTCCTTGGAGACGATGCGCAGGAAGTCGAGTTGCCCTTTGTTTGGTCTATAAGAACCAACATAGATCAAGGTCCTCTCTCGTTTCTCCGAGGCCTTGACCGCTACGTCATCATAGATGACGCGTTCCTTCGGTGGTAACAGGATGGGTTTCGGGAGGGCGTCATCTCTGATAATTTCAATCGGCGCGTGGCCGCCTATCAACCGGAAGGCCGGTTCGATCACTCGTCGCTGGAAGACCACGTCCGGCAAGCGCGCAATATTTTGCGGTCTCGTGACGCGAGGCACGCCCGCTCCATCAGGATCCTTCTCCGAGGCATACAACAGATTCCGCTCGTACAAACCTCGGATCTCCGCGTGCGGGTTCACGAGCGGCAGCCAGGCGATCTTCGTCGGGGGATCCGCTTTTAATGAGACTTGTTCAGCACCAAGAATCCTCTTGCCTTGCCGATCAAACGCGTACGCGTCGCAGGCTCCCAAGTAATCGTGCGGCGCATTTCTCCCAGCATCAACCCAAAACGGGTCGCCCGTGTTGCCGCAGTAGTGGTTCGCACACAAGAATCGGAGGCGCTTGTCCTCGCCGCCACCCAATACCACAACTAAACCGGGCGGCGGGTCACCACTCGTAATACAGGAAGTGCGTTGTAGAGAACTACAGTCGGCGCACGTGCCGTCGTCGTTGTGCACTATCACCCTAAGACCGGTCAACTGGTGCAAACATTGCGCCATGCCGTCGCGCCAGTCCGCGCGACTGCCTTCGCATAAGTTACTTTTTGATGCTGTCATCGTCTGCACCAATAATAATATACTACGGTTCTGTGCTCGCAACTTCTCGCCATCCTCGCTGAGAGCGACTCGTTGGCAGGAAGCCGTCGCCTTCGTCTTGCCTTGTCTGTGATACGACGCGTCGTGCAGTTGGCTTGCTCGTTGGATCATATTTACGCCCTGGGCATGGACTCTCCCGAACTCCTCCTTGTATACGGAACCGTCCTTGTTCTTGAGCGGGTCGGGGTTGCTGCTGCCGCCGCCCGTGTTGGCGGCGCTGCAGGCGGTGAGCAGCAGCAGCATCCGCATTTTTTTGTGCAGCGCCGCAGCGATGGCGTTATTGATCAGGGCAGCCGGCTTGGTGATCGCTGTCGCGGCTCAGGCAGCCCGCGGCATTATTGCGCCGTTCTGGGTGGACGCCAGCGACACTGACAGCACCAAAAATTGCTCGACAGGAGAGCCTGGTTCGGGTTTCTGCGGCGATCCCCTGCGGGACGCGTCGACCGGCGTTTGCGGCGAGTCAAAGACGCCTTGCGACGCCTTAAAAAATTGAGAAAAACCCGCGTCCTAGCATCAAGCTCCAGCTCGATTGCCCCGGAACACCACCGTTCTCGACCGCTGAGCGCAATCAAGCTAGCACACTCCTCAGGCCACGACAGAACGCAGTCGTGCGACCGCTCGCGAATTGAGAGAAGCTCACGTGCGCTCCGCACCATGAAACAAGTGATTCTTGCGCTCGCCTTGCTGAGCCATGCGGCCGCCCTCTTGCCGACGCCGCCGCGGCGACGAACCGTAGCCAGATACGGCTTCCTCGACGACCTCATGGACAAGTTAGATGGAGGCGCGGACAAGGACGACGCCTGGAAGGACGAGATGATGCGCGAGCAGCAAGCTATTCTTGCGAACCGCCGCGCGTCGGGCGGGTTCATCACCGAGGCGCAAGAGGAAGAAATCCGCCAGCGCCGCGCCAAAGTCGGGGAAGAAGAAGATAGGCTCAAGGCGATCCAGCAGTCGCGCGAGGCCGACAATCTTGATCAGTGGAAGTCGGCTAGGGACTCCGGTGCGATCAAGACGGCGTCATCTGGCCTGAAGCGGGACGCGGATTCATCGAGGATGGGCTCCGCTGGCCTGTTTGCCGAAAGAGCTGATGCCAAAATGCCTTATATCGATCGGGGCTACGTGCAAGAAACGACGTCGGACGGCATCCCGATCAAGAAGAAGGCTCAGGAGAGCGCGCCCGCGGCGCCGAACCCGTTCGCCGGGTTCCAGAACCCCTTCGAGAAGAAGGAAGCATCAGCTCCGGCGCCGGCGCCCGCGCCCGCGCCGGCGGCGCCCGAGCTGCCGAACCCCTTCGCCGCCTTCTTCGACAAGCCCAAAACTCCAGAACCGGAGCCGGCGCCCGAGCCCGAGGCGCCGAACCCGTTCGAGGCCTTCGGCAAGATGTTCGGCGGCGACAAGTAGCTCGAGTAACTAGATTCGAGTGACGAGTCGTAGTTACCCGACGTCCATGGCGCCGGGCGCCGCGTAGCTCTGGCGCACGGGCGGGACGACGAAGTCGTCCGGCGCTTGAACTAAAGGCGCCGGCGGTCTGATATCAGGATCCCCCTCCCGCCCCGAAAAGTGGGACTCGTAGCGCCAGACGCGCGCCAGATTGTCCTTGTCCATGGAACAAGAAACGAACATGGAGTTTCTCGGGTGGTTGTCCATGCCTAGGACGGGAGACCGATGCGCTTGCACCTCGTGGGCCAGCTTGCCCGTGTTCATGTCGAAGATCATCAAACACCCGTCCTCCTGGCCAGCGACCACTACTGGCCCTTCTCTATTTTTTGGCGCATGAAAACCGTTGTTGCAGTTGTACCTCAATGAACGACAGCCTTCGAAGAATCTGCTGGCGCGCACCGGTTGCGTATCTACTCTCCACAATCTCATAAAAGTATCATGTGTCGACACTAATAAATAAGAGCCATTTGGGGTGTATCGTAGACCGGAGACAGGTGCCTGTTTGGCGGGTAAGCCCGCCTGCTCGGCGTAGATCGTAACTAAGCATGAGCCGGAAGCCGTGTCCCATAATCGCGTAAGACCATCGTACGAGCCAGACGCTATGACCGACCCATCGCCCGGGCTGAACTGGACCCCGGTAATCGGCTCCGCGTGGGCCTTGATCTCCCTCACAGCCTCCGGACAGCGAGGATCCCACAGCTTTATGGTCTCATCAAAGGATCCAGAGCAAAACAAGGTAGACGTAGGATGTACCGAACAAGCGAACACGTAATCTTGGTGGCCGACGAACTTGCGATGTTGTTTCCCCGTCCGCACGTCCCACAGCCGCACCGTCTTATCGTCCGAACAGGTGATAGCAAAGTGCTCGTCCTTGCCTGCGCGGAGCATCGCGGTCTCGCGACGCGGTCCGAATGGCCTCGAAGTCGAAAAAGAAACCACCCACGTCATCGTGCGATGGACACAAGTTGATGGCGTGACTCTACACGACGGGACGCCGAGATCGCACTGAATTGTATATCATTTATGCCCTCCTCGTGCTCGTCGAAAAGTAACACTACTTCCCACTTGCCGTTTTTTCTTTGACAAAAACGGCCGATGGCGTCCGCACTACCTAAAGCTAGGTGCCGTCCCGATGGTGTGAAACGCACACTGGAGATAGGTCTGACGGCACCACAATTGATTGTTTCAGACAGTACATATTTCCCTTTCTCGTCGAGGTTCTTGGGCCGCTTGTAGCGGTAGGGCTTCTTCGTCTTCTTGGCGGCAGCGACACGGTCGTTTTGGGCGTCGATGGGCGCCCAGTCTTTTGGTATTGGTGGGGGCGGCGGCGGCACGAGGCCTCTTAAGCGTCTTATCTCTCTGGCGTTTAGTGATATTTTCGGGTTCGGGAACAGTCTAGCGGTGTTGTGGCTGCCCTGGGCGGCCCTTGTTTGGGCGTTCATCGTCTATATCGGCGCGCGGGCTCGCTGGCTCTCCGTAGCTTTTGAAGCTTTTGAGGCACCGGAGCTGCCGCGGCTGTGCGCGCGGGGTCTCACTGGCCAGTCGCAGCGATAATGACTCCTCGACGTCCACCACGGAGGTCTTGCGCAGTAAATTCGCGCACAAAAGCCTTCGCGGTCAAATCGTCGAGCTAGCGTCGTGTAAGGCACTAGCAATCGAAGAGCAACATGAGCAAAACGCTCTGACCTTGCTACGTGGGCGCTGAAACACCCTCAAAACTAAGCATTCATTCATTGGACTGCCTCGTGGACCGCGCACCGCCGAGCTCTCCTCAGCATCTCACCAGCCAGCACTCAAGCCAACAATGCGACGCCTCCTCGCCCTGCTCGGCACTGCCAGCGCCCTCGTGCCACCGCCACGACAATTACTAAGACGCCCGTATCAAATCCAGCCGGCACAAATGACCCCGGAGCTCCAGACCGCCCTCACGCTCAACACGGGCCTAGCAACAATTGGCACGTTGGCGGGCCAGAAGCAACTCACGCCGACAGGTTTAGTCCACGCCTGGGCCCTCGGCGTGATCCTCTGGTCGAGCTTCGTGGGGTGGCGCGGCTACTCTTTATGTGTATTATACTTGGTGGTTGGCAGCGCAGCCACGAAAATAAAACAAAAGCAAAAGGAAGCGCAGGGCATCGCGGAAGGTCGAGGCGGCGCTAGAGGTCCGGAGAACGTCTGGGGGTCGGCCGCGACCGCCGCTATGTGTGCGTTGTACGGCTTTCGCAAGCCTTCACTCAGACCGCTCCTCGCCGTGGCCTACGTATCATCGCTAGCGACGAAGTTGTCCGATACTCTAGCGTCGGAAGTCGGCAAGGCCTACGGCAAGACGTGCTATTTGTCCACCACTCTGAAACGCGTCCCGCCGGGAACGGAGGGAGCAGTGTCACTAGAAGGTACTTTAGCTGGCTTCGCGGGCTCCGTCGTCGCCGCTGCCTACGCCGTCGCCGTGGGGCTGACGCCTCGTCAAGCGATGGCACCGGTCATCATAGCGGCCTTTGTGGCGACGACGTGCGAGAGCTGGTTGGGGGCGGGCGCGCAGGGCCGCGTGCCGTGGCTGACGAACGAGGTCATCAACTTCCTCAACACGCTGATTGGGGCCGGCGTCGGCGCCGCGCTGTCGTTTAGGCTCTTTAACCTCTATTAACTATGCGCCTTCGCTACGTGCTTCAGGTGCCTCATCGCGCGGTCGTTCCTAGTTCGCACCTCGAGGGCGTGCTCCACGACCCCACTAACAACGTCGAGCGCTTTTTGGGAGAGGGACTTGCGTACGACGGGGCAGGACTTGTTGTAGTGCTCCCGGATATACTGTGATGTAGATGGCCGGCACGCGTCGCGCAAGGCCGTAGTCCAGAGCCTCTCCATCTTCCCGGGGCAGACGAGCTGCGCCCCCGTCTCTTTTACGGCTCGCTCGAAGACAAATAAACCGTGGAGGTAGAGCAGCTCATCCCTGTCCACGAGCTTCTTCAGCGAACCTTGGACAGATGAAGGCACTTTATCCAGTGATGAATCGTAGGCCTCGCGGTGCGTGGTAGAAGTGGGCGGAAATTTCGCGCCGAAGAGCGGCCCCTCGGCGCCGCAGCGGCAGTAGGACGGCACTTGCTTTGTGGCGCGCCAGCCGAGCAAACATAAGCTCTCTCTATATAACTCGACGAAGCCCACGAACCCAAACTCACCGTCGAGCTTTCTGGACGCGTCGGCCACGGATATTTTGGAAGACACGCCCTTGTTTGTCAAAGCGCTGCCCTCGCCGACGACGAAGCGGAATTGTATATTGCGAGGATCGTAGCACTTCCAGAAGGGCCCTCGTTCCGCGGTCACCTTCGTCGCACCCTTGCTCCACTCCTTCACGCCAGCCCATGCTTCTGATTGGCCGTGGCCGGGAAAGTCCTTCACTTTTCCTTTCAGAACGTTTTTACAGTAGAGGAACTGCGAATAGACGAGCTGCAGCGGCCGTCGCAGCAAGACGGCCCTCCTACCACCATTCTCGAGCTTCCTTAGCGTCGTCCGCGAGAAGGCGCCCTTCTCCTCGGAGCCCGTGATCGAGTCGCGTCTTGTCAGGAAGTGCCTCGCGTCGACCATGAACGACGCGCCGGCGGCCTTTGGGATATGTACGAAGACCCAGCGCTGCGGCGTTCTCTCCACATCGTTGGGTAGGAGTCCTTTCGTCGTCTGCCGGTCTCTTGCTGACAGCTGGCGGCGGTCGTCCGTCGCCGTCGCAGCGGCTAACCATAGGAGGAGCCTCATGTTGGGCAGCCTCTCACTCGCCGCATTGATGGACAGCGGTCACCACGCGGCCAGCATGGATGCCGGTGGCCCGAATGGGCAGCCTTTTTGAGCAAGTGTGTGCAGCTGCTTTTGAGCTCCGGCCGGTGCTAGCAACAAACCAGCACGGGGTTTTCGCACGTTCTTTCGTGCGGAATGCACAAATAAGTGCGTTTGCAGCTCTTTGCGCAAGGCTGCTTTTTGCTTGCTAGTGTCTTACATGCCGCTAGCGCACGCGGGATTAGGCTGCCAAAAATAATAGCGTACGCGGCACCTCACGGGGATCTGAACTGTTTCGAACCAACATTAGTCATCACTCTTGCCGCCAGCGCAACAGGTTCCACCCGTATCGGCGACAAGCTCGCAAAATGCGACCAACAGCGGTGGTGCTGCTTCTGGCCGCGGCGGCGCGCGCCGGCGATGACGTAGAACAAAAAGTAATCGCGATCGTCGCATCGCTCACGCGACAAGAGAAGCTCGAGCTCATGAACGGCATCGGCTGGGACCAGTGGGACATCCGGGACGGCTACTACGTCGGCAATTTGTTAGGAGCGCCCGCGAAGGGCCTCCCCGCGTTCAAGATGCACGACGCGGGCCAGGGCTTCCGCACGCACGATCCGCGCGTCGTCGGCACGGTCACGAGCTGGCCCTGCGCGCTCGCGCTGGCGAGCACGTGGGACCATTCAAGCGTTACAGCCTTCGCCAATGCCGCAGCCGCTGAATTCAGAGCCAAGGGCGCGAACGTGATCCTCGGCCCCGGCCTGAACGTTCATAGAGTAGCAAGAGGCGGCCGCAACGCCGAGTACCTGTCGGGCGAAGACCCTGTCTTGGGTGCTGTGTTAGCTTCAAAATATGTAGAAACCTTCCACGCTCATGGTATCATGACGGTGGCCAAACATTACGGCTTCAATCAACAAGAGACGCGCCGGAACACGTATGATGCGCTCGTCGATGCGGAGGCGAAGGAGCTCTACTACACACCGTATAAAGGCGCCATCGCGGCTGGGTGCCTCGCGGTCATGTGCGCCTACAATAAACTGAACGGCCACCACGCGTGCGCCTCGGACGAGTTACTTGTGAGCGATTTGCGTGAACGGATGGCCTTCAAAGGTTTTGTCGTTTCCGACTGGGCCGCGGCGCATCAATACCATGCTGGCTTGGACGTGGCGATGCCGGGTTCGGCCGTCGACGATTCTGGGGATCCTCGAGGCTGGTACTCTGCTGAACGGCTTGACGTTCTAGATGAAGCGTCTTTAGATGCGCACGTCGCTAGGATCGTGCGCGCCGCGGCGTCCGTGCCCGGGTTCCTGGACGATCATGGGTGTGCGCCGGGCTCCTGCCAGGAGGAGCTGTACGCGACGAACGCGACGTCGTCGGAACATCGGGCGCTCGCGCGTGATTTAGCCGCGGACTCCGTGGTGATGCTCAAGAATAATGAAGTGCTGCCTTTAAAAACGGGCAGTAAGATCGCCGTCGTCGGCGATGCGTGTGCCGCGGTCCACGACGCCGAGACGCTCATGAAAAGGTGGGACCTCGGTGACTATTACGTCGTCGGAGGCTCCGGGCGCGTCGTCGCGGCCCGCATCCCGAGCGTCCTCGACGCGCTCTGGGATGCAGATATTGTTGGGGTCGCGGGCGACGACCTCGACGCAGCGCTCGCGGCGGCAGCGGGCGCCGACGTCGTCGTTGCGTGCGGCGGCGCGGCGACGACCGAGGCCGCCGACCGTGCGACCCTACGCCTCGACAACCACGACTTTTTGACCGCGCTCGTCGCGGGCGTTGATGCGCCGGTCGTGCTCGTGGCACTAGCGCCCGGCGCCATCGTCCTGCCGCAGGCCGACGCCGCGGCGGCCGCATTGGTCTGTTTTCTGTGCGGCGAGGCGACGGGTCTGGCGCTTGCGGACGTGCTGCTCGGGCGCAAGGAGCCCGGTCCGTGGCGCCGCGTCCCCGAGGGGCCTTCCTCCACGCCATCGACGCGATATATATTCATCGGTCGACGTCCACTCAGGCGGACGGCTGCCCGTGACGCTACCTCGAAGCGAGGCCGCGACGGTACAGCCCTGCGAGGACGACGCCTGCCCGTACACCGAGGGCGTGCGCGGCGGCTACCGCGGTATTGATCGGGCCGACGTGCACTTTCCGTTCGGCCATGGGCTAGGCTACGCTGCCTTCGAGCTCGAGGTGCTCGAGGTTACCGCCGGGGCCGTCACCGCGGTGCTGCGCCACGTCTCCGGTCCCGGCGGATCAGCAGTCGTGCAGGTCTACGGTTCCGAGCCGTCGCGGCTGCTAGCCTTCGAGAAGCGATTTTTAGATGAGGGCGATGAGGACGTCGTGTCGCTGCGCTTTCGCGGCGCCGCCTCCGAGGTCGCGGTCGGCTTCTCGAGCGGCGAGGCGACGACCTACGCCGTGCAGGGCGGCGCCGGCGACGGGTTCCGCCGCGACGCGAATTGGTGGATCCTCGTGGTCGGTCCGCCCATTTTGGTGTTTTCTATCATTGGCTGGCTGCTTTTTCGAGACCGGAAGCGGCGCCGCGCGGAAGAGCGGACGCGGTCGAGCGAGCGCCGCCGCTCGCTCGAGCTGACGGCGACGTTCCGGCCCGGCGATAGCGCCGCGGACGGCGCGTTCTTCTCGATACCGCTGGACGAGGAGAAGCCGCAGTTTGTCTAGTGTTCTGCTCCAACGCGGCAATCTGGTCGGGACTGACGAGTCCTGCAAGCGACGGCGCAAGAGTCCCCGCCCCGCTGGACCCGCCGGCCTAGACGCTGTCGAGCAGAAGAGCCAGCCCTGTTTTTTGTAGTAATCAGTTCGTTGTCTGTCAACACACATTAGAGCGCCCCCTCGAACGTCGCGACGCCGGTCGTGACGCGGACCTCGTGCACGGCGCACTTGTAGAGCGGGTGCGCCAGGGGGTAGGCGCGCGCGACGGCCGCCTTGAGCGCCGCGACGGCGTCCGCTCTCACGATGGCGCCGGCCGCGCCCTTGTCGCCGCCCCCCAGCATGCGCTCTCCATAAACACCGTCGACGGTGCGCGCGATGTCGCACATGGTCTCGAGCTCCGGCCCGCTGATGCAGTAGAGGTCGCGCAGCCCCCAGCCGTCGGCTCTGAACATCTCGCCCACCTTCGCAACGTCGCCGCTGCGCCACGCGTCGATCATCCCGCCGAAGTTGTGCTGGGCGCTCACGAGGTACGCGAGGCGCTCCAGGTGCGGCGCCCACGCCGTCGAATGGTAGGCGTCGCGGATTTTACCGAAGTCCTTGACGTCCGCGAGCACCGGTCTATTAATGAAACTCTTCGCGAAGAGCTCCTCGGCGAAGGCGTCGCACTCCTCTCTTCTGATTTTGTAGGTCGACTTCTCGAGGCCGGGCCGGTCCGTGCCCGTGTCGAGTGCCACGAAGGCAAAGTCCGGCGCGCCCGCGCCGAGCGGGATGTAACTGATCTTTTTGGCCTCGGGCTCGTAGAGCGTGCCGGCGTTTTCCCGTGCGTGCCAAATCATGATCTGGTCGAGGTTGCCGCACGGGCTGCCGACGTAGGCGTTCTCCACCTGCACGGCGAGCTCGACCTCGCGCGCCAGGCTTCCCGGCGCCGGCGGCGGGAGCGTCGCCTGGTTCACGTCGAGCCACGTCGCGATCAGGTTGAGGCAGAGCGACGCGGACCTGCGGCGCGGCGCGTTGTTGATCGCGTCCGGCCCCGACGCCATCGACGCGGCTTAAAAACCGGCTCATGCCGCCGCCCGGGATGTTGCCCCAGACGACGGCGTCGAAGCCCACTGATTGCTGGAGCAGGCCCTCCTTCCGCAGCACGAAGTCGACGCCGTGCGGGAAGCGCGCCCAGGACTTGGACTGCTGCTCCGTGAGGGGCGGTGTGGGTTGGGCGCCGCTCGCGAAGGTTATCAAGCCGTCGTCCGGGAAGTTGCCCGAGGCGAGGCGTATCGTATTCGTGCCGTTCGCCTTGTACGCGACCCAGATGTAGCGGTCCGTGCCGACGCCGAAGAGGTTCGTGCCGTTGTAGTCGCCGTGTTCTACTCCTAGGCAGAAGCGGCTGCTCGTGCGTCTTATTTTTGCGTTGGTTAGGTCGAGGGCGTGTTGCTGGGCTAGGGCTTGGAGGTGCTGGAGGGCGGTGGGGTCCATGATTGCTGGGGAAACGTTGCTTGGGCGATCAGTGGTGAGGCTGGGGCCTGGAATCAAAGCCTTGCGTATCAGTAGCGAGTTATTTCGTGTAAAAGAGGCTGGCACTGCGCTCTGTTGTCAGTCTAGTGTCTCTACTTGCCTAGCATCACCTTTTACGGTAAAGCGAGCGCGTCCAAGCCAAAACAAATTCACAGGAGGGTTGCTTGGTTACGCGGGTCCGGTGCTGCGTCGCGGCGGCGCCGTCGCGAGGTTCGTCGTTGTCGCGTTCGCGTAGTGCGGGCGCGCGGACCTCCAGACCACTTTTTTGGCTCGCGCGCGATGGGCATGCAAAAAAATTGCAAAAAGAAGAGGTGACACGTAGTGTCGTTTCAAGAAAGTAGGAGTTGACCTTCGCCCGCGTGTACGGCATCTTCATTCACTCTTCGGATGAAGATTAGTAATGCCTGATGTGTTACATCAAAAGTGGCCCATCAACTTTAAGGATGATTGCGAGCTCACCAGCCTTGCGGCCAGGATGAATCGATATACTCACGGGCTCGGTCGCTAACTCTACGTCGGCGCACTCATCGGTGCAGCCGGGGGAGAAATCTTCGATTTTGCCTTAAGAACCCACCTTCGTGGAGGCGGGTTTGCGCCCGCCGGCTGCCAGGCCGCAACCGCATACCAGCGACACACGGCTCGTCTCCGAGCTATTTCGGACAATTTCCCCCCCCTCGCAACGACTGCGCTGTCGCCGCTGCGTTCCTGCACTTGATAGAACCCACCGAGCTCTGCACCTCTTTGCAGCCACGACGACGCGGCGACGCGGCGAGGCCGTCTTTGCTCACTAGCGCCTCTACCACACAACACCACCACTAGAAGACCCCACGACGCACTACTACTCGAACTACCACAGCGATGCGACGACTACTCTGCCTCGCCAGCACCGCTGCTGCTCTGCAAGGCAGCCCACCCCTACCACAACACCTGCAAGCCATAGAACGCGACCTCCGCAACGCCCACACACCTCACCTCAACAAGGAGATGAATGCCCTCTTCGAAGCCATCCCCGACGAGATCGGTCCCGTAAACGCGAAGATAGTCGCGGGCGCCATCCCGCACGACCTCAAGAACGGCGCTCTCTTGAGAAACGGGCCGAATGCGCGACGCTGGGGCTCCAAGGGAGGGTGGCTGGACGGCGACGGCATGGTCCACGCTTGCGTCTTCAGCGAACAGCCACGGTATTCGCGGCGCTGGCTCCGGACCGAGGCCTTTGCGAAGGAAGAGGCTGTCGGAAAGGAGCTCTTCGACGGCTCGCTCGTGGCGCCGTTCGGTTACAAACTACTGGGAAACTTGGCGAAGAACCTGTTCCGCGCGAAGCAGCCGCAAAAGGACACGGCGAACACCGCGCTGCTCGCGCTGAAGCGGGGCCGCGTGCTCGGATTAATGGAGCAGTGCCGCCCCTGCGAATTCAAGGTCTACAGCGACGCCACGATCGAGACCGTCAAGCCGGGAAGCAACTTGGACGGCGGCCTCGACTTCTGGTCGCATCCCCTGAGCGGCGGCGCGTTGACGGCGCATCTCCACGCGAGCGCATCGCGGCCGCACGAAGCCGTCGGCGCGACGTACTCGTCCTCGGATCAGCCGTTCTGTCGGATCGACGTGATAGACCTCGCGTCGGGCCGCGTCAGGAAGACCCACGGCGCGTCGAGCGGCGTCCATTCAACAGGAACGCGTCGATGGCGTAGAGGGTCAAAACACGCAGGCGTGGACCTCCGCTGCCCCGTCATGCTCCACGACTGCGCGCTAGCTGGGGACGACGTCGTCGTGTTCGATTTCCCGCTGACCGTGCGGCCCGCGCGGATGCTGAGCGACAAATTTCCGGTCGAGTACGAGCCGACGCACGGCGCGCGCATCGGCGTCGTCCACCGCGAGACGGGCGCCACGACGTGGGCCGCCGTGGAACCGGGCGTCGTCCTCCACGCGGCGAACGCGCACTTCGAGGGCGATACGCTCGTTGTTCGGGCGTTGCGGAGTCTTCCCGCGACGCCGTCGTCGTTCATCGCGTCCTACACGCCCGCGTTCCTCTACGAGTGGCGGATACGGGGCGAGCGGTGCCTCGGCGAAAAATATATTTCCGAGACCGCGTGCGAGTTCCCGGCCGTGGACCCGCGCTGCGTCGGCGCGGACGCGCCTTGTTGCTTTGCGATCTCACCGCGGACGATCGGCGGTCCCAATATATACGGCCCGCCTAGCGAAGGTATTTTAATTGATCGCGTGGTCAAGTTCGACCTCCGCGGCGACGGCGACGACGCTTTCGCCGACGCCTGGACGCTCCCTGAAAACTTTTGGCTCGTGTCGGAGCCGACGGTCGTGCCCAAGAGCGACGGCCGCCTCGGCGACGGCGTCTGGGTCCTGGTCTTCGGCACGTCGACGGCGCCCGCGCGACAAAAGACGCACGTCTACGTGCTCGACGGCGAGGACCTCGCGAGCGGTCCCGCGTGCGTCGTCGAGCTGCCCGGCGCGGGCTTGCCCTACGGGCTCCATAGCTGCTGGGTGGACGGTGCGGAGCTTGCTGTGCCGCGATGATAAGTCTTATTATGGTAATTACGACCTAGAGCAGCTACCTCGGCGACGGCAAGGGCTTTATGCGGCCGCGGACTGATTCTCGGTTTCGCAAGCAACCCGCAATACTCACCGTTAACGGGTGCGCGCCGCCAAACACGCGCCGTGCGATCGGTACCAGATCCTCGAGCGTCGTCACGGCCTCGCGGAGATCGCCAGGCGTGGCGCCGGTGTCCATGTAGAGCGCCATCGCGTAAATCCACCTCCAACACGCCCACCCGAGCGCGCACTTTACGACACCGTGGTATTGTTGCTCGCAGAGGCTACACGTGTGCCATCGCACCCACCTCGCCTGCAACGCCTCGGGGCCCAAATTGTTCTCCTTGACCTCGTCCATCAAAATCTTCGCCTGCTCCGCCAAGCACGACACGTGCGCGAAGCCCGCCGTCCCGCGGCACGCACACATGCGCACGAGGCCCTCCTTCGTTTTCCAGTGGAGGGCCTGCGTGCAGATGTAGCACGTCTGGCCCTTCGTGTCGTCGGCGCACGCCTCGACCGCGACCGCGACCGCCTCCTTGTATTTTTTGTCTGCATTATACTGTTCCGCGTTGCCCCCGCGGTGTATTTTCTTGCACATCTGCTTGTGACCGCGGCGCCAGTGGTCATGCTGGCAAGTTTTGTTGCAGTATCTCGTCTGGCATCTAACGCATCGCGGCGCGTCGTGGGCCAGTGGGGCGGCACAGGCGGCGCAATTTGTGAGGATCATTTTGCGTTTTGCGGTGAGTTATTGGGGCTTGCGCGTCGGCTTGACTCGGCTTGGAAAACCCGATTTTTTCAACTCGCAAAAGAGGCGCACGAGCCTTTTTTTGACATTCACTTCACTCGCTACAACACACATTACCTTCTACTACCATCGGTGCGGCCGGCCGGTCAAGGGTCGGGTCGCTCCGGCCGCTCCCCGAGAACGCGCGCGAGTTCCTCGGCGGTGCTGGGCGCGCGGCCCCGACGCCGTCGACGCGAAAGCGGGTTCTGGAGCGAGCTGCTCGCCGCCTGCGCGTCGGCGAGCTTTGCCCGTTCCCGCGCGACGCGCTCGGGCGAGTAGTCGCGGGAGTCGTCCTCCGGCGCCAGGCCTCGTTCCAGCCAATACTGTTCGCCGTAGTCGAACGATAGCTCATCCCCCGCTTTAATATCCTTCAGAGCATAAAACGCCACGCGCCGCTCCGCCAGACTCACGCGCGGCTCGAGGCAGGCGTCCTGCGCGTGGTTGATCGCGCGGCTCGCGTGGTCCGAGTCGACGGCGTCGATGTACACGTGGCTGCCGGCCACGGCGCCGCCGCCGAGATGGAACAAGTATTCTGGCTCTTCAGAGACGTAGCGCACGGCTCGCTGCGCGAAGTCGATCACCTCGCCTTCATAATCGCAGACCCACGCGCCTTGAGAACGGTCCTCGGCGGCGAACGCGCCCAACCCTTTGCTGCCGCAGTCCTTCACAGTCATGCGCAGCTCTGGCAGAGCAGGTGTCGGTGACGGCACCGCGAGTGCATTGCAGTGCTGCAGATGTGCTGCTGCCAAAATTAGCAGCGCGGGGCGCATGTCTCTCGAAGAGCGCGGATTCGCGACCACTCGCAACGTGTAGTAATTATGCGCAGCTATGCCGTGTAAAGGATAGTGGCTGGAATGCCTGCTGGGGCGCTGGCTTGCGCACCGCTGTGCTAGTGTCTTACTGGACGCTAGCTTCGACCTCGCACAACATAACGCGACCTACTACGCGTCAGCGGCGACAAAATCGCGAGTAAGCCGCGCGTCGAGGTCGCGCAGCGCGCGCTCCAACTCGGGCGTCGAGGCCTGACCCGAAAAGACCGCGTCCAAGGTACCACACAAAAGCGATGGCCGATCTCTCTCGCCATCATCCTGGACGAGCCCTGCTCGACTCTAAGAACTCACCATTGGCCAAAGCGGTACAATCGCTCGACGTGGCGCGGCTACGCGAGCTCCTGGCCGGCGGGGTGGACGCGAACACTCGCATCGGATCGAAGACTGCGCTCTATTCGCTGTGCTCGACGCGTCTCAGTGTGGAATCCGTCTCGGAGCCACCGCTCGACGGCCCCGGCGAGGAGTCCCAGCTGTACTGCAAGCCGGCAGGGGACCCGGTACGTGCCGGAGCAAATCGATACGACGACTTTCACCGGACACAACAAAGGGCCGCGTGCGTCGCTGCGCTTCTGGACGCCGGCGCCGATCCGAACTTGCGACCGTGGGGTAGCGATCCAGACACGCCCCTGATCGAAGCGGCCTTGCATGGCTTTCCTGACATCGTGCGATTGCTTTTGGCGCACGGCGCGGACGTCGGCTTCGCACAGAAACACGGTAACTCAGTGCTTCACGCGGTTCTATTCACGCGGCCGAATGTTCTAGAACGCGACCAGGCAGAATGTGTTAGATTGCTGATTGCGGGTGGTGCGGACGTGCACGCAAAAAGAATTAACCAAAATCATGGGCTGCCTGGGCCCACGCCCTTCGACGATGCGCTCTATTACCACCGTAGATGGCTTTTCCCCATCTTCCTGAGGGCCGGCGCTTCTTGTGACCGGGAATTCCTAGAGGGGTATTCTTACTTCAGAAAAGTCCGCGACGCCGGCGGTATCAAAGCGTACGAAAAGGCGCATCTCAAGCGCCTCGTCGTTATGCTCGTCCACAAATTCCCGCAGCTCCCGGCCGCCGTTCATCCCCGCATTGTGATGCACTGGGCGCACGTCGGGGATTACTAATCAACAAAAAGATTAACAACAGAACAATTCACTCCACGTGCCGCAACAACCACCCCCGACACGCGCTAGCCCCGCAGAAGCACTCCGTCCGCGAGTCCTCGACCGCGTCGTCCGGCGCGCCGCCCGCGTAGTCGAACGCGAGTTCGACGCCCACCGCCACGTCCTTCAACGTGACGAGCGCGAGCGTCGGCAGGAACTGGCCCCGCGTCGACCGCGTCGGCACCACTTCACAATTCGGCGCGCACGAGTGGTTCACGAAGCGCGCGACGCCGCCGCGGTCCGTCGCGTCGACCGTCGTCCGCCAGGCCGCCACGCTCTCGTCGCGCGAGTGCTCGACGACGGATAAAATATAGGTCGGCCGGCCCGCCTCGAACTCGGCCCGCTCCCGCTCCCGCGCGGCCGTTCGCGAGACGACGGCGCCCGTGTAGTCGACGACGCGCCGGCCTTTCGGGATGTGCTCGCCGGCGACGAGGCCCCAGCACTTCTTCGCGGCGAGCCACGCGACGCGCACCTCGGCGTGGACGTCGTGCTCGGCGCCCGCAAAATTATTATAACGCGGCAGGACGAGCTTGCGCGCGTACCGGAAGCCCTCCGGGAAGGGAGGCGCGGGCAGCGGCGGCCGCCCGACGACCGGCACCGGCCGAGCGCCGCCGCGGCTGGCGTCGCGGCGGATCGCGGCCACGACTTGGCGGGCCGCACCGCGTGCCGCCCGCGAGCAGCGCGCGACGGCGACGGCGTCCGCGAAGTCGCAGAATGGCGCCGCGAGCGCCACGCACCGGAGCGGCGCGGCGAGCGGAGGCGGCACGGCGCCCAGCGCCCTGGCGCCGTCGCGCCGCCAGCGCCGGCGGAAGGCGTGCCAGTCCGTCTGGGCCATCACTGATGCATTTGGCTGTGGCGCGGCCGCCAGAGCTCGGCGCGTTGAAAGCTCTCTGTTTCCGCTTCTCCAGAGATCACTTTCGATGAACGCCGGGCGCTGCCGGTCAACTGCGATCGCTGCTCGGATGTCCTCTTGCCCTCCTCTCCCTGTGGTTAGGAGAGCAGTCGTGGCCCTGTCGCTTTCACAGCGCTAGGTCACTCGAGAGCGGGTCGCGCATTGCAAACGACGCCTCGCGCTGCCACCACAGCGCCCAGCACGCGCCGCAAACCACGCACGCGGCCGAAACCTCTGGAGGAGGCCACACCACAATGCACACTGTACTCCGCCGCGCGGCCCCGCGGCTCCGGGCCGCAAGCCGTGCCATCAGCACGACAACTGCGCCACAGTCGCGAGGCTGGGTGCTGGGCGTGGCCAGCGCTGCAGCGGGCGCGGCCGGCGCGCTCGCGGTCGCCGGCGAGCGGCCGCCGCCGTCCGTCGCGGAGTGGGCGGCGCGCGACGACCCCGGCTCGTCCAACGCGGAGCAGCGCTTCGCCCAGTGGAAGCGCGTCGACGAGGGACTCGTCGCGAGCGGCGCCGCGAAAAGCAATGCCATCTACGACGCGTTTGGTGCAGTGTGGAAATCAACCAGTGAGTTAAGTTCACGGGGACAACGTCGCGTCGATGGCGTGGGGCGCCCGAGATTTGATTTCCACGCAGGTTAGGCGCGCAGACGAATGCCCTCAAGCACCACCGCCTCTGGTCGAAGCCCGACGGCTCCGAGGTCGCCTGCGTGGCGACGTTCGGCGACGACTGCGTGGGCCATCCGGGCGTCGTCCACGGCGGCGTCACCTCTCTACTGTTCGACAACACGCTCGGCTGGGCCAACGCCCTGTCCATCACGAAGGGCGGCGACCCGTCCCAGCACGACACCGTGAAACAGTTCGGCATGACGGCGAACCTGTCCGTGAACTACCGGCGCCCGCTCTTCGTGGGCCAGACGGTCGTCATCTCGTGTTCGTTGGATCGGGTCGAGGGCCGCAAGCGCTTCCTCAAGGGCGTCATGAAGGACGGGAAGACGGGCGGCGTCATCGCGGACGCGACGGCGCTGTACGTCGTGCCGCGCACGGCCGCGGAGAAGGCTGCGGGCGTCAAGTCTACTTGGGCGAAGTGAGTAACTGTTCTGTTGAGTATTGTGGCGCGCGGCGATGGTTTTCTAGCGGCTGTAAAGACACTAGCAAACGAGCACACACAGTGCTCAGCTTCACGCAAGATCACGCCAATATTCTGCACCTCGCAGCGCGTTGGGGCATCGATTCCTGAAGCGCTGCGCCTGCTGCAGCATCTCGCGCCATCGCTGCGGCACTTTGAGGCCTTTGACCACATTGCTCTCACTGCTCTCTGAAAGCCTGCGGCGCTGTTCATCGTCGCGCGTGGCTGGAACGCCAGCAAACGCCATGTCTGACGCCATAACAAACGATCCAGAACTGGAAAGGAAGGGCTGCGCGGCAGCCGCGGAGTACGCGCAGATCCACTGGGCGAAGCTGCAGCGCCTCGTCAACGACGACGCCGTGCCCGCGGAATCGATCGAGCTGCACGGCAACGACCGGCGGCTCTACGCCTGCTTCCGCGCGTCGATCTCGGAGGACGTCGCGGTGCTGCGCGCCGAGCAGCTGAAAACGCGGATCTGGCGCGATCTGCTCACGTGCATGGATGGTCGCGTTAAAGATCACAACTTTATGACGCTGTTACGGCCCGACGCGGCGCTGAGCTACGACGACCAGCGCGAGAACCTCTTCGTCGTGCCGCGGGCGCAGTTTCTGATGATCGAGCTCGCTCGTCAACGGGAGGGCTGCTACGACGGCGCATGGCGGGCGAAGCGACGCGCGTGCGCAATGCCGGCGTCAGCACCGCTCCGCCTCACGCGGACTACGCGCTACAGCGTGCTGGAATGCGCCGCGAGCACGGCCAGAATTGTGGGCGTGGACGCATCGTCGAGCGCGGCCGACGCTAGCGCGACGAGCGCGACGGCTGAAGGAGCCGAGGAAGAGTCGGACAACGCGCGCGCCGCAAGACTGGGCAAGCAGCTCGCAGAGTGCGTCCCGTGCGCCGAGGCGGCACGTAGGCTGCCCTGTCCGCGGACGGCGGCGCGGCGGCCGCGCGATGGCGCCCCCGTCGTCATCGACGGCGCGCTGGATCAAGCGGCGTGCGCCGAGGCCTGCGCGGCCGCACTGGCCTTCTTCGACGGCGCGGGGGACCGTAGAATTGCCGAGCAACAATTGCATCGCGGCGACGACGTGGCCTTTGTCCCTCTATTTGGTGAGGACGAGGGCTCGCCGCTGCGACAGGCGCTGGGGCCCGCGCGCCGCCTCCTCGCGCGCGCCGCCGCCGACATCGGCGATGCGGATTTGTTAGTCCCGGAGGTAGCCCAGCTAGCGTTGTACGACGGGTGCAAGCGCAATTTAAAACCAGGGTACGTCGCGCACCGTGACAACGCGTCCACACCTGGTGCTGCTGGCGAGAACTACCGCGAAGTGACGTTGCTCCTCTATCTGAACGGCGCGCCACCGGGCGCTAGCGGCGGCGAGCTCCGTTCGTACGTCGGCGCGGAGCCCTCGGATCTCGATGGCGCCACCGCCCTGCGCGTCGACGACATCCAGCCTCGCGCGGGTCGCCTCGTCCTCTTCGAGTCGCGCACGCTGTTGCACGCTGTGCGGCCCGTCGGGCTCTGGCGCCGCGTCGCGCTGTCGCTCTGGTGCCTCAAGCGGATTCCGAACGATAGACTCTCGCCACTTACGGATATCTTGGGCGCCGATGCTTTCCAGTACTTGGATGCGATAAGTCTGGCCCGGCTTGCAGCGTGCGCGCGCGTGTTCGGGAAGAAGAAGGACGGGCGCTCGCTCTGCGACGCAGCAGCGCGGCAGCAACTTAGCGCCCTCCGCGAAGAATTCTTGACGGGAGTCAAGAGCATCGACGGTATGGACTGGCTTCTATACCGACAAATTCCCTCCTGGATCTACTGCTTGTACGATTGGGAAGAGTCGAGTGCTGCGTTAGGAAGATGGGGCCCCGTCGACATGTTCGGGGACCGTGGATGGACATTCCGTCGAAAAGAGAAGGAACGCGAAAAGAGGAAGAGGGCCGTGGACGAGATCCGACATCAGATACATATCAAAGGCTCCCGGGCCCAGGAGTATGTCGACGATTTTCTCGCTGAGCTACTCCGGGACGCGCGCGAGGAGGACTAATGTGTTGTTTGACTTAATACATCGAGCGAAAAACGAACGAACTAGTGACCAGCGAGGAACGGGAGCGCGCGCGCCGCGGCCGGCGACGCGCGAGAAGCCGGATCGACGTCTAACAACCGCTCGAGCAGATCGACCGCGTCAGTATCCCGCGACAGGCCCTTGCCGGGCATGCGCCGCAGCACCGAGCACAGGTCCCGGACCACTTCCCCCTGGCGCTTCGCGACCTTCTTGCCCTCGCGGTTCGGCACGGCCAGCGCCCCGCGTAGCCAGCGTCCCGGCTTGCAGCGGAACTGGGGCCGGCCCGGCGGGTCGCAGACGCGCGAGTTGAAGGGAAACCAGACGGGAAAGCCGCACGCGAGTTCCAGAAAAACTGCCCCCACCGCGTAGACGTCGACGGACGCCGGTGGCGCCGTCCTCAGAGTTTGTGGATGTGTAACGCACTCCGGCGCGCGGTACTCGGGCGTCGCCGAGCCGCCCGGGTCGCCCACGGCAAACTCGTAGGCACTTCCGAAATCGCAGAGGCGCGGTACCGCCCCGTCCATGAGGATGTTATCAGGCTTGATATCGGCGTGCACGATGCCCGACGCCGCGAGGTGCTCCACCGCCTCCAATAATCGCGCCAACAACACGCGAAGCTTCTTGTGCGCCACGGGCTGCGTAACATCTTTTTCGTCTTCGAACAAGTCGTGCCAGAAGTGGCCCCGGTCGACCCTGTAGGTCCGCGAGCTCTGGCCGCAGACGCGCGTGTACTCGCCCTCTACCTTCAACCATGTCAAGGACGCGAGCGACGGGCCGCCCAGCTCCGTCGTGAGCCACAGCGCGTTTTCCGTCGTCGCTTGTGAGACGAGGCCGCAGATCAGCCGGTGCGATTGTAGTTGTCTCAGCATCCTGGCCTCGCGCTTGCCGCTCTTTTCGGCTCCACATAAATCGGCGGCTCCTCTCACAAAGCGCTTCGCCGCGACGGCGCGCCCGTCCTCGAGAACAGCTCGGTAGACGGTGCCAAAAGTGCCTGTCCCGAGCTCAGCTTCTATGGATACGCCCGGCGGCGGCGCGCAGTCCGCCGTGGACACCTGCTGCGCCATCGGTGCCACGCGTCGTCGCCGCGAGGGGCTGCGCAACGGTGCTGCGAAGGCTGCCCGACGCCGGTTGTGTGAGCTGCTGGTGCGGGGTCAACGACGAGACGCTTTCGACGCGCGCCGCACATTGACGGGGCCCTCCGGAAGTCTAATCTACGGGGTCGAGGCCAGAAAAAGCGCGTCGCGCTCGATCGGACGGCACGCGGCGCGCGAAGAACAAGCTACGGAAGAATATTTAAACAGAGCTTCGATCGACCGACTCCTGGCGCGTCACCGACGAGTCCGCGATCCTAAAGGCCGACGTCAGCGACGTCGTCCGCGCGCCCAGGGCTTCGTCGACCTCGGGCAGCTCTTTGGCCAACCTTTTCATCACCGGCTCGACCTCGTTCGCGAGCTCCGCTCTACATTGTACAGCCACGTCCGCCCGCAGCTCGCGCACCCGATTGCCCATGCGCCCCGGCAGCACGAGTTCGCCGCCCTCGACGCCGAACGCGTACGCGTCCCGGAAGTACCAGAGCTCCTCCATGACCTCGTCGGCGTCGGCGCCTGTGCCTGGTTTCCTCGGCGCTTTGAGGCCCGGTCGCCTCCGGGCATACTTCTCGAGGTCCGTCAAACGACTTCCCATGTTTAATCGAGGCGCCCACGTCTCGCGAAACTTGGCCAGGAAAAGCTTCCCGCCCTGGATGGCTGATCGTGCTTTCTCCTCCTCGTCTCCTTCGACGAAAGACGCTTCTAACCTAGCTTGCCGCGCCGCTCGCTTCGCGAGAATGCGTTCGTCCTGGCAGTCGTCGCGCACCTCGTACTCGAAGTTCAAGCGTAGATAAGGACAATCGGTAACGGCTTGCACGACATCTGATGATGCTGCTAGTCCATCCAACTCCTTATCGAGCAACTCCAAAGCTCTCAACGTAGCCAGTCTATCACACAACCTTCGGTCGAACGACGCCAGCGGCATCTCCTCGCTTTCCGTCTTGTAGACCGTCTCGCCACCGATCCTCAATTCCTCGGCGGCGTTCATCTCCGTCGACGGCAGCGCTTTCACCGGCATCGCATCCCTATAACACCGCTCCCGGTCCGTCTCTTCCAGTATGCCGTAATGGAACGACCAGTTGTCTATGAGAGCGTCCGCCGTCCGCAACAACCGATGTAGAATCCATCTCGTATCTATTGGTTCTTCATAAAACATGGACTTCAAGGCCTGCGCCATCAGGAACGGGTTCTTCTTCTGCCTTTCGCTGAAGCGCTGCGGCGGCTGGGCGAGCTCGACCTCCACCACATCATCGGGCGTGTTGCCTAGCGTTTCGAGGTACTCGACCCAGTTGCCTCGCAATTGGCACAAAGCCGGCGTATACGAGGACGGCGGGCCCGCACTCCCGGTGTCTCTTAATTTGGGTCCCAAGTGGTCGTGCCCGAGGAACTTCGACAGCCACGACACTTGGGGCTCGTTCCTCAACGCCGCGGAGTACTGGAGCTGCGTCTGGACGGACCGCTGCGTGATCGCCGCGCCCAGATCGTCGTACGCATAACCCTCGCCGATCTCAGCAACGATGGCGTGCGGCCCCGACGTCGGCAGCGCGTCCACCACCGTCTCGACGGCGTCCTTCGGCACGCCTGACGGTGGACTGCTCGAGGCGATGTTTCTAGCTTCCTCGACCGCTTGCGCGAGGCGCGTCTTCTCCTCCTGCTGTACAGATTCCTCCTCCCGGATCGGGCGGCTCATGTAGCGGCAGGGGTCGCCGGGGTCGTGCCGCGCTTTGTCGGCCTTGGCCTGGGCGGCCTTTTCTAAGGCTGCCGCCGCATCAGATGCGGCCGGCGCCGCCGCCGCCGCCGGAGCCGCTGCCGGCGCCTCGACCGGCGGCCAGTCCCACGACGTGCGGCCGTCGGCCGTGTAGTAGTACGTGCCACCACTGGTAGGGTCGACGGCGGCCTGCCAGTCCGCGTAGGGGTCGACGACGGGAGTAGTGGGGTCGTCCCACGTCGTCGCGCCGGTCTCGGCGTCGTGCCAGTACGGGTCGCCGGACGCGGCGTCCTCGTAGCGCTGCCAGTCTGCTCGCAGGACGCTCGTGGGGCGTCTTACCGAAACCGGCGGCGCGATGAGCGCCGCGGCGCCGCCGGCTAGCGCCGCGAGCGATGCGAGCCTCATGATGCAGGATGCAGTGTCCCAGCGATGCAAGGCCTATTTACCCCCAGCGATTGATGTGCAGCTTCGATCGCGACTGATGTGCAGCTTTGAGAAGCTGCAAGGAGTGCTGGATGCACCGCTGCTGCCGCCCAGGTTGAGAGCAGGCCGCGTTTGCAGTGCGTCGAGGCCTCGTCGACATTCTCGTGCGGGTTCTCGAGCTCACCGGGAACGATAGTAAATTATGTATAAAGTTAGTTGACACAGGCTAGTGGCAGTCCCAGGGGTGCTTGAAGCCGAGCACCCACTGCCAGTCCTTCTCGGCGCGGTACATCATCCACACCCACATGGTCGTGGCGTAGATCGTGCCCAAGACCTCGTGGACGGGCTGCGGCTTGAAGTGGCCGTAATAGGGGCTTTGTTTGTCGGCCCAGGGGCGGCCTCCACCCGCGCCCATCGTTCGTCGCGGCGCAAGCGTCAAGCGCGGCGCGGCGGCGCGCGCCGGGGCCGCGGCGCGGCGCAGCGCGGCGAGGGCGACGACGGACATCGCTTTTTTTTTTGTTCTGCGCTGGCGCGCGGCGGCGCGCGGCCTGTTTTTGCGGCTTATTGCCTTTCGGCCCTTTTTGTGCGCGCTGCCGTCCGGGGCTCGCCGCGGCGCTTACGCTGTCTTTGGAGTGGTCAGCGCCGGCCAAGTAACGAGTCTGGGGTGCGGTGGGCCGCTGGAAGGGGTCTAATTCACCGCAAAAGGACGCTTGGGACGCGAGCTGCTTTTGCTAGTGTCTTACAATACGCTAGCTTCACTGCTTTTTGGCCGCGCCCGCAGCGTGCAAGCCGTAAAAATGCATCATGATCAAAGTTCGCATAAATAAACAAGCAACAAAATGCCGCCCCCGATCCGCGAGGTGACAGCTGCGCACCTCCAGACCCTCACGCAGCACCTAAAGCAGCGCCGCTGGCCCCAGCCGACGAAGTTCCGGAACCCGCCCTGGCTCGCCGCCTTCGCCGACTGCACTCCTCAAGCATTGCAACAGCGCTGCAGCACAAACGAGACCCTCAAAATCCTCCGCGTCGAGGCTCAGGTCAACGAATCGGGAGGCGACTACCACGGCGACGAGGTACGAAGAAGGGACGTGTCTATCAAATTGACGTCGGTGCTGAGCCTGCTCGAAGCGCACGGCGACGCGCAGCATTGGCTGCGGGAGGCGACGGACGGCGCTGAATATTATTTGGCCCAAGCACCGTTGTACGCCATAACCTCGGAAGGTAGTGAGACGCGCCATGCGCTGGCGGACCTCGTCCTATCATCAAAGGGCAGCCCTATGCCGCCCTGGCTCGCCGGGTCCTGCACGTTAAATCTGTGGCTCTCGCCTGGAGCAACCTCTTCCGCCCCGCACTGCGACGAGTCGCACAACGTCCTGACGGTGTTGCGTGGGCGCAAGACCGTGCTGCTGCTCCCGCCGTCATCTGGCGCTGACTTGGGCGCGCTGCCGGCGTGGTCGGCGTCGCCGCACCACTGCCAATGTTCATCTGAAGAAGCGGCGCGGCACCCCTCTGCTTGCACGGTTACAATTGGTGTCGGTGAAGCTTTATTAATACCAGCAGGGTGGTATCACGCCGTCGCTTCTCCTGCAGGAACGGTTGCGGTCAACTGCTGGTGGCAGCCTTCTGTGTGGAAATCAAATTTTACGGCGCGTTCACGCTGAATCTTCGCGTCGACCTCCACGCCATCGATGCGACGCCTGCTCGATGACGTGGCGATGCCGATTCCTCACCGCTCGACGGAGCCAGCACGGCACTGGTTGATTTCCACACAGGCCGCCTTCACTGATGTGCCGGGCTCCGGAGGCGCTCGCGGCGCTGGCGTTCCGGAAACGCAGTCCGCAACTCGCGTTCTTCGCGAGGAGGGCATTAATTCGCCGGCAGCGAGCGGCCGTCGACGCGGCGGCCGGCGAGTTAAGACTCGCGGATTTATTGAGGGCGGCCTCTACGTACCCGACGCGGTGGCGCCGGCGCCTCGAAACCGCGCCGCCGGCGGCCTGCGCGGCGCTCTACGCGCTCTGGACGCGCGAGGCCGACGGCGCCTGCGAGCCCCTGCTTGAGGTGTTTGCGCCCGACGAGCGCGGCGCCGTCGTCGCGCGGCTGCGGCGCGGGCGCGACCGCTTCGCGCGCGCGGTCTTTCGGAAGTTGTGTCGGCGGTTGCGGCGGCGGCGGCGACGGCGTTTGTAGTTGTTGTAATTTTTTGTCGGAAAAACCCGGGACGGCAGCGCGGAGTCAGCAGCGCGTGCCAGCGTTCAGCGGCCGCATTCGTCGCTGTCACCTCGTTTCGAATTATCGCACGGCTTCTGAGTAATCGCTTCTCGCATCTGCTGAAGTTTGTACAGCTTGCAGCACGTTTCAAGCACTGCTCCGGGCTGCTCTCTAATAAGGCTGTGGCACCACGCCCTATCACTCAATGATGAATCGCCTCGTCGCCGTGCTCGCCGCCGCGACGGCGCTGGAGCCCGTCGCCCGCCGCACCCTGCTGAAGGGCGTGCCGGCGGCCGCCGCTCTCGCGACGCCCGCACTGGCAGCCGACAACGCTCTACAAAAGACGAGCTGCTTCGAAGTAATTCCAGACTCGTCATTAGCCTTGAAACCGAAGCTCACGCCCATCAAACCCGACAAATGTATTGGAGGCCTCAAGGCGGCCAAAGCTCTTTACCTCGGAGAGCATCACAACTCGTTAAGGGACCACCTCCTGCAAGCGGACATTTTGCGAGCTTTGAGACGATCAGAACCGAGAAGGCCCATGGCCGTGGGACTGGAGGCTATCCAAAGACGCTTCCAGCCCGTGCTCGACGACTACCTTCGAGGTGCTATTGGTCTCGAACAACTAGAACAACAAACCGAGTGGAGCACGAGGTGGACCTGGCCCTTTGCGAACTACGTGCCTGTGTTTGAAGCAGCTAGACTGAACAATTTCGAGTTACTGGCATTAAATGCGGATAGCGAGGACTTGGGGGTCGTCGAGATGGGCGGGCTCGCGGGCCTGCCGAACGCGACGCTGGCGAAGTACATACCCGACCGTCGGGTCTTCGCGGACTTTACGAACACGACTGCTTTCCGGGAGTACATCGCGTATGTGGTCGCACCGTCATACCGGTCACACAAAGAAATGGGCATCTTGCGACAGACGATAAGTGGACAACAATTAAAAGAGGACATGCCCTTCAAGAACTTTTATTCTGGGCGCATGCTCTGGGACAACAGCATGGCGAATACGGGAGCGGTGTGGACGCGGAAGAATCCTTCGGGGTTGTTAGTTTCCGTAATAGGCGCGGACCACGTGAAATTCGGGGGGGGTGTTCCCAATAGGTACGCCTACGCCGCGGGTTTGGATCTGGACAAGGTGCGCACCGTGATACTAAATCCGTCGGCGGTCGACACGGCCGGGCCCCAGCTCGAAACTTTGCGAGCGGACGCGCCCGTGCCACTGACGCTCCAGATCCGCTTCGCGGCGGCGGCCGGCGACGGCGGCATTCCTGTCATTAATGGGGATGCGGTCGTCGACGTGGCCGCGGCCGCGCGCGTGAAGCAGGTGCGGCCGGGTTCAAGGGTGCTGCCCTTCAGTGACGTGCTGTGGCTGTCGGCCGAGGACGCCTAGTGTTTTGTTAAATTAATCGGTTACTACTATCTCACTCAAATCGCGAGCTATCGCACTGCCCTCGCGGACAGCTACGATGCGCGTTCCAAACAACGGAAAGACAAACACACAGAGGTCCTCGTCGAGGTAGTCGACGGGGAACGTCGCGAAGAGCGGTATGAAGCCCGCCCGCGCCATCGGTCGGATCGTCTCGGCGGCGTACGAGTCGGCCGGGTCTGATGACGGCTGCGTTGCCCCCGGGTCCCACCAGCCGTCTCTCCAGTCCAACACGCAGCGGTCGCCGTCGCGGCGCCACGTTCCGCGCGTCGACAGGTAGCCCTCGCCCCAAAAGCCGGCGTATTTGACGTTCGATTCCATCGGACCGCCGTCGCCGTCCACCCCGATGTCGTAGACCACGTCAAAACGGGAGCCGAGCAATCGGCCGAGGATATTTTTGATGTGTGGCGCGTGGACGACGCGCCAGCGGCCCTTCGCCAGCCGTGCGAAGGAGCTGCCGATCGCTGGCTGAGCGGGCAGCGCGTCGACGGCGTCGTCGATCTCCTTCGTCGGCGCGCGCGCTTGCACGAGTTCCACGAAGCGGTCGCGCGCGTTGCCCGCAGCGGTCGCGGGTCGCGGCGCGGCAGCGAGGACGCAACTTGCAGCGAACGCTCGACGCGTCACGTGTCGTCTTGGAGCTGAGAGGGCTGCGGAGTGCTGAGTGTGCAGGGCCACAGCTTGGCTTATGAGCAATATGGCGGCCGCATGAATTGCAGCCATTGCCGGCCGGCTGTCTCCTGACTGTAGACAAATTTGGATGATGCCTGGTGCACCAGAGACGACTGTGTGGCACGCCACCGCATCGATCAGCACGCAGCACGGGTTTTGTCGGATCTCTCGACCCGTTTGCACGCCATCGACGCGCGCCTCGACGACGAATCACGACATAATTATAGGCGCGCAATACCCTAGAGCAGCGGCACCTCCGTCCCGAGCGGCCGCGACATGAGGTGGTCGAGCGCGTCCTCGACGTTCAGGCGCCCGTCCAGGATCATCGCGACGGCCGTGAACAGGGGCAGGTCCAGATTGCACTTCGTCGCGAAGGCTTTTGCGACTGATGCCGTTGGGACGCCTTCCACCGTGCACGATTGTAATATGGTGTCGAGGGATTCGCCCTTGGCCAGGCGCAGCCCGCAGTTCCTATTACGAGACAGGTCCCCGAAGGCCGTCAGCATCAAATCACCGACACCCGCCAAGCCCGAGATCGTCTCGGGCCGCCCGCCCATGGCCACACATAACACGGTGAGCTCCCGCGTCGCGCGCGTGACGAAGGCCGCCAGGGTATTTATGCCAAATCCCGCGCCCTCGATCATGCCCGCGCCGATCGCCAATGGATTCTTCAGGGCGCCGCCCAATTCCACTCCCACGGTATCCTGGGACGCGTAGACGCGGAACCGTTTTGACGACAGGGCGAACTGCACCTGGACCGCGTCGGCCAACTTCGCCGAAGCACACACTAACGCCGTCGGGTGCCGTTCGCAGATCTGGCGCGCGAAGGACGGTCCTGACAAAAAAGCCAGCGTTTGTGGTCTTTGAAACGCCCGCAGCATCGCCTCCGACAAAAAGCAGCCTTCCTCGAGATACAAACCCTTGGAGGTGCAGCAAAAAATGGCGTCGGCGGGGATGTCTCCTCGATATTTCTCGATGAAGTGGGGCGTCGCCTGGGCCGGGAGGGCGGAGATTACGAGGGTGGCGCCTTGGAGGGCTTCTGAAACGTTTGCGGTGGCTTGCAGGCCTTCGGGCAGCTCGATGTCCGACAAGTATCTAGGATTGCGCCGCGTGGAAGTAATAGTAGCGGCCTGCTTTGGGTCCCGACAATACCATCGCACGGAGTGCGACTTGCTAGCAGCTAGAAAGGCCATCGCGGTCCCGAAGTTGCCGCCCCCCAACACGCAGACGTTCTGGGGCTTCTGTTTCGGGTCGTGGTGGATGTCCTGCTCGAAGGCGGCGCCCGCCGCGGCGGCTTGGGCGGCCATGGTTATGCGCGCCGATGGCGTTTGGCTGCTCTGAGAGCTTCTCTGGCCAGCGAGTCTAGCGGGCGGCTGGCGGCGTTTAGCGCTGCAGCTCGACGTCTGCTGAGACGTTTAGAGCTATTAGTCGTGCAGTAAATTGCAGGACGTCCAGAGGGCTCGCTACTCGCAAATATATCCGCGGCAAAGCCAAGCAGCTCGTCGTTGCTAGTGCCTTACATGCCGCTAGCATAACTCAGATTTCCTGTGATCCTGGAGTTTCCTGGGAGCCAGATCCGATTCCTCGATACGCCAAGGGCCGTCGTGATTCACGTTCAAGCCCTCGGAAAACGCCACGCTCGCAAATCGCGCGTAAAGCGCCTGAAACCGAGAAAAACCGCTAAGATCGCAGCAAGAATGCAGTCGCTGGCCGTCGTATTGATCTGCGCGCTCGGAGCAAAGGCAGAGATCCCGACCTGGGACGCCTCGTGCGTGGGCTGTCCGCTGAAATCGCTCGCGGACCACAAGGTCGAGTCGGCGGACGGCTTCCTCGCGACGACGCTGACCGTCGACGTGATCACTCTCAAAACCCCCAACACAACTTTCAAGACGCGCGCCTACAATGGTACGCTCGAGCGCATACAAAATTTGACGGCGCATTTCGCCATCGACGCGACGGATCTTGCACACAGGCGCGCTCGGCGGCCCGCGCCTCGTCCTGCAGGCGGGCGACAGAGTCGAGCTCACGCTCGTCAACAACTTGGAGGACCGCGACAACACTGGCGAGTGGAATCAGCCGCGGAAGCCGAACACGACCAACCTGCACCTGCACGGCATGCACGTTTCTGGTCGTCGTCGGCGCGGTCGCCGCGGCCGTCATCGCGGTAGTCGCGCTGCTTTAGGCATAGGTGCACACCGTAACACCACATACAAAACCACCCTTGCAGCTCGTCCGGACCGGCCCGGACGCATCCCGAGGTAGCATATTGCTTTTTGTTTTTTACGGGGGGGGCGGGGGGGGGCAACTCGCGACGCGACGTATCATAGATATGACGGCCGCGACGAGTTGGGGAAACGGGGAGAGGGGAATTCAAGACGGCGGCCTTGCGCGGGTGCGCGTTCTAGGACCGTGACCACCAGCCGCTGCCCATCGACTTGGTCGAGCCTTGCGCGGTGGTGCCGCCGGTGCTGCCCCCCCACGACGGAGCATTAGGACCGGCGCCCCGCGGCGTCGACACGCGCACCGCGGCGGCAATTTCCTCGAAATCGGGCCGGTCCGCCGGCTGGTGCGCCCAGGCGCGGACCATCAGCTTCCGGAGCTCGGCCGGCATCCCGGTCGGCACTGGCGGCCGCTCGCGCTTGTCGACGACCTTTCGCGTGATCTGCACCGGCTTCAGCCCGCCCCACGGCACACCGCGGTCCCAGATTTCCCACAGCACGATGGCGTACGAGTACACGTCGCTCTTTTCCGTAAACGTGTTGTCTTCCAAGAGCTCCGGCGCCATGAAGGCCGGCGTGCCCGCCAGGCCCGCGCCGCCCATCGTCGCGGTGGCCGTCGTCTTCAGATCCTCGCACTTCGACAAGCCAAAGTCCGTCACCTTACAGCGGAGATCGTGCGTGAGCAATACGTTCAGCGCCTTTAAGTCGCGATGCTCGACGCCCTGCGAGTACAAGTGCGCCATGCCCAGGGCGACGTCCGACACCCAGATGCGGCGCCGGTCCGACGTGATCTCGTCGTCGGTGTTGAGGGCGTCGCGTAGCGAGCCCCCGGCGCAGTACTCCATCACGAGGCCGAGGAACGTCGTATCCGTCGTGACCACGCCGTAGAAGTGGGCGACGCGCGGCGACCGCAGCCGCACCATGATCGCGAGCTCGCTCTTGAAAGAATTGAGCATTTTCTGGCGCTTCGTCGCCGTCATGCCCACGAGTGACATCTTCTTGAGCACGACACTGTCGCCTTGATACTCGCCCATGAAGACCTCGCCCTCGCCGCCGCGCGCGAACGGCTTGTCCTCGACGTAGTCGGGCACGACCTCGAACTGGGCGAGCTGGGATTCCTTGAGCTGGCGCACGGACTCCTTCTTCGTCTTGCGCCGCAGCGAGTCGCCGAGCCCGCGGATCTGCTGCCGCAGGCCCGCGTCGCGTTGCGCGCCGGCCTCGACTGCCTCCAGGATTTGCGCGTCGCGCGCCGCGCCCGCCTCGACGGCCTTCATGAGTTCGGCGTCGCGCGCCGCGGCCGCGTTGACGGCCTTCGCGATGCCGGCGAGCTCCGCCTTGTCGCCGTCCCGCCCGGCCAGCATTTGCTGCATCTTCGTGTCCAGGTTCCCGAGGCCCTCCTTCACTTCCAACCTGAACTCCTGGAGCTCGCTGGACAGTTCCGACGCGGCGACGCGGCCGTCCACGGCGACGCGCGCGACCGCGACGGCGTCCTCCGAGAGCGCCGCGGCGGCCTGCGCCTCGGACTCGCCCGTCGCGCGGACGCGCTCCGACACGAGCTGCCCCACCGACGCTTCGATGCGGTACGTCCGCTCCATCATGAGATGGTCGACCGACAGCCGGTAGATGTCCCGAAAGGTCTGCAGCTGCGCGACGATGCGCTTGTCGAGGCGGCCCAGCGACTTGACATGACTCTGCATCTTGAACGCGCGCTGCAGCCAGCCCTTCTTCCCGAACTTGCGCACGGCGCCGTCGAACTCGACGAGCAGGTCCACGAGCTCCCGCATCGCCTGCTCCACCAGCTCGCGGCCCTCCGCGAGCTTATCCGCGTTCCGGGCCATCATCTGGACAACGTTGAGCACGTCACAGACGCGCTTCGCCGCAACCAAAATATCATCCGCTTTCTCACCGAACTCCTCGGCCGAGCCAAGGCAGGACTGAGCCGCTTCGCAGAGCCGCCCGACGAGCGGGAGGCTGCTGCCGACGGAGAGCAAAGCGCTCGCGAGCGTCATGCCGTTCTGCACGACGCTCGACGTCTCCTCGTGGCGGGCGAACGCTATCGCGGAGCGGTCGTCGCCTTCCTCGAGGTCGCCGCCGCCGCGGGCCCTCTGTTTCGTATTCGACCCTTTGCTGCGACGGTAGAAGAAGAAGGCGGCGGCGGCTAGCAGTAGCGCGGCGCCCGCGGCAGCACCTCCGCCGGCGGCCATCACGTCGTCGCCACCGCCGCCGCCGCCACCGGAGCCGCCCGTCGCGTCGGTGGAGCTTTCGGCGCCGCCCGCGAGCGCGCCAGCGAGTGTGGGGCGCGGAGTCGCGAGTGTGGGGCGCGGCGTCGGCGCGGAGACGGGCTTGGCCGTGGGGTTACCGGGCGTCGCAGTCGGGGCAGGTGTCGGGCTCGGGATCGGGCGCGGCGTCGGCTGCCATGAGGGCTGAGGCGTCGGCTGCGGAACCGGGCTTGGCGTGGGTGGGCATTCCTGGCCGCTGTAGTCCACCAAAGTCCCCGCCCACACGTCGCCGTTCGTATCGGAGTCGTAGGTCGCGTGGAGGCCCGCGGGATACGTGCAGTACACGCGCGCGAGCGACGACGGGTTCATCCAGAGGGTCCAGGTGGACTCGAAGTCGCAGCTGTAGAGGTCGGCGCGGGCGTTCTCGTCCAGAACGAGGGCGCCATATTGGTAAATCCACATCATCATAGCGGCGTCGTAGAAGTCCGTCAGGGCGCCGAACGCGCAGTCGTAGAACGCCGCCGTCGTCCCGCTCCCGACCCAGACGTGATTCGCCGAGTTTTCGTAAAATTTGGTCGAGTAGAACGCGAGGCTGGCGGCGGGCATGCCGTCGTACGGGCCGGTGGCCATGATAGCGCCCATCATGCCCATGTGCCCGCGGAAGACCACGCGGCTCACCGTCAGCGTCGAGCCGGGTTCCATGCGGATCGCGCCGGCGTCGGCGCTGTTGTGGCCGCTTCTGATCGTCAGGTCCGCGAGCTCGAGCGAACCCGCGCGCTCGTCCAGGACGAAGATCGGCCAATACCCGTTGTTCGACCCGGCGATGGTCGAGTATGCCTCACCGGCGCCGCGGATGGAGGCGCTCGCGCCGCTGGCTATCGTGTAAGTGCTGCCCTCGACCACGGAGATGGTGACGTCCGGGCGAATCACGCAGTCCGCCGTCGCGACGAGCGCGTCCCAGCTGTCGCAGCCGGATGCGGCGTCCTCCGCGGCCGTGCGGTAGCCGCGGGCGTCGCTCCGCGCCCCGCAGCAGCACCCGTCGCAGCCGGCGTAGCCGTCCGCGGGCCCGCCGCCGTGGGGCCAATTCGCCTCGATCCAGCCGCACGCACTGACGCCGTCGAGCTCCGACCAACCCTCGCCCCCGTCGGGGCTCGCGATGTAGTCGTCGCAGGTCATCGCCGGCATCGCGAAGTCGACGCAGGCGCAGCCGTCACCAGAAGCCTGCAATTTCCGAATCGTGCTGTCGGTCGCGAGGAAGCCACGCGCGGTGCCGACCAGTGCCAGGAGCCGCCGGAGGGGGGGCTGCCTTCGCATGTTTTTTTGCGTACTGCTGCGACCAATGGGGAGCTTTCTGATGCGCGACTGCGCGAAGGGCCTTTTTTCTCGCTGAGGTGCTGTAGGGGCTGCCTTTTGGTAGCGCCCCGTTCAAGTATCCCAGTTTGCGGCAGCGTGCTTGCGGCAGCGGGATCTCGGAGGAGGCGCTGATATCATATGAAGTACATAATCCTGAGGCGTCGTGCCCGGGTCTAGCACGAACACGGGTCCGCGAAGGCTCAGCGGACGCCTGCGCCCGGCCGCAACGAAATAATTCGCTGTTTTTTCTGGCTCGCGGGAGAGACAACTCCAAAATTTGGCAAGAAATATTAGTACATTTAAAATTACAGCTCGTCCGGCTCGAAGTCCTCGTCGTCCCCGAAGTAGGCGCTCTGCATCGGGTCGACGAACTGGACGGGCTGCTTCTTGTGCTTCTTGGCCTGGTCGTTGATCACGTCCTGCATGCGCCGCATGCGCCACATCTCCTCGTCGAGGGGCATGAAGTGCTCGTTCGGGTGGAGGTACGTTTTCGGCGTTTTCGAGGGGCAGGCCTCGGCCCACTTCGTGCAGACCTGTGTGGAAACCAAGATTTTACGGCGCGTTCGTGCTGAATCGTCGCGTCGTCCTCCACGCCATCGACGCGACGCCTGCTCGATGGCGTGGCGATGCCGGTTCCTCGCCGCTCGACCGAGCCAGGTCGGCCGCGTCATCGCCAAGAAATGACTTAGTGAAGAATTGTCGGGTGCACCCGACACACTGGTTGATTTCCACACAGGTGCAGACTCTGTTACTGAATTTCTCCAGGGTCGACGCGTCGCGCTTGTACAGGGACTCGGCCATGTCCTCCATATGCTCATTTATTATATTTTCACAAGCTTTTTGTATGGTCCGGCACTCCCTCCTACATTCACACATGTACTCCTGCTTCTCCATTTTGAGGGGCGCCCCCCGTTCGCTCTGCGTGATGTCGTACATGGCCACCCACTCCCCCAAGTCCTTGATGGGGTCGCAGATCTGCTGGATGCTGTCCTGGTACATGTCCTCGCTCGGCTTCTTGTAGGGCGCTTCTTCCCGTAAACGCAGGGCTTCCTTCCAGATCTCCTCGACCGCCAATTTACAAACCGTGCAGCCCAGATACTTGCCCGTCTTGAAGATGGGCCGCGCGTCGGCCGGCGGGCCGCCGGGCATGCCGGGGAACTGGGCATTTGTTGCGGCGGCGAGCAGCGCGAGCCGCGCGAGGTGGCGTCGCTGCAAAGGAGCCATCGCTGTGTTCTGGTGCCGCGTCGTCGGCGTCGCAGCGATTCGGGTCCGCACTCGCCACGCTCCTTTTGTGGCGCAGCGATGGAACAGCGCAGCGATTTGGCCCGGATGGCAGCAGTCCGGTATGGCTTGGAGCGGTGCGAGTGCTCACGCAACACCAAAGACGTTTGCTTGGTTTTGTGGAGCGGCTCTGCTTGTGTGTGCCAGTGTCGCGCCGAGCGCAAAACGGGTTTTTGCGACATGTCCCGTAGATCACTTGAGAGGTCTGCGTGAGCACCCCTGCAACGGGTTACAGGAGGCTCGGGATTCTGTTCGGGTTTGGGACCGATTGCTAACGAGCAAAGGCTGCCCAAAGGCACCGCCGCCCCCCCACAGGGATCATCGAAGGCGCGCGCAGCAACACACGCACGCCGCCGCAGCGCACTGTCGCCACCCGTAGCCCACCGGACGCCGGGAGGCAGCCCAAGCCAAATGGCCGAGAAGTACTTACATGCTGTTTCATGTAGGGGCGACCTCGACGCCGTCCGGCACTGTCTGGAGCACGCCCATCCAAATGTGGACGGCGCGCGGACGCGAGGAAGGACGGCGCTCTGGGAGGCCGCGGCGCGCGGCCATGCCGCGGTTTGCGCGGCATTGCTCGACGCGGGCGCGAGTCCCGATGCCGAGGACTGGAGCGGTTCTTCGCCATTAGTGGTGGCTGCGAGACGGGGGCGTAATCGAGCCGTCGCGGCGTTCGTCCAACGCGGCCACGCGTCTTCCACCGCTCTGGAGGCCGCATCACTCAAGGGTCACGACGACGTCGTCCAGCAGCTATTACGGGCGGGCGCGCTGCCGACCCCCACAGCTTTGAGGGATGGCTCCTTGAATTGCTTTGCGATGCTCTGCGACCATGCGGAAGAGGCCGCGCTATTCGACGCGATGGCGCATCACGAATGTCGCGCCAAGGTCGCGTCGCGGATCGCCGCCCATTTAGATGAGGGCATCGAGCGTCGCATGTTCGATGGCGAGGACCTCCGGAAGGTTGAGAGGGAGAAAGCGGAAGAGTCGAAGCGGCTCGAGACCGTCAATGACGATGAAGACGACTACTGGAGCGACGTGATCGACTCGAAACCCTGTTTGCGGCGCGGCGTCGCCGCTTTACTAAGAAGGGACGTCCACGACGAGTTGAGGGATGAAGCCACGCGGTGGATCGTACTATCGAGAGTGGCAGCTCTGTGCGCGGGTAAAAACATGGAACCCTTCGCGCTGCACGCTTGTACGAGATCATTTGTCGATGGTAGGCGAACACTAGCCTTCACCGGGTTTAACGACGGCGGCGACCCTCTACAATTGCGGCAAGACGTCGAGGTCTTGTTGAAGAACGTGGCCGCGACCGCCGACGCGACCGAAGCAGCGGTGCGGGCCGTCTGCGGTCTTAGGAATCGCGAGAAGCGCCTCTCGTATGCGCCCGCGCCGCGCGCCGCTTTGTTATTGAGGGCCTGCGTCGCGCGCTTCCGTTGTAAAGACGAGGATTCAGTGGTGGCCGGCGGCGTGCTTACATTTGAAAGCCACGAGGACTTCTGCGACGCGACGCTAGCTCTATGCGACTGGTGCTGGGCGTTGAAACCTGAGATAACACCACCGCCGCCGCCAGTCGTATCTCCAGAGAGACAGCCGGACTGGTGCCCCGCGGGCGCGCCCATGAGACGGGTGCACGACCGTCGTTTAGCTGTGAACTTCCTGGGGGGCGGCCCGGCGCGCGTGTCTCGTCGACGGCGCCGACCTATACAACAACAGCAACGGAGACGGCAGTCGCTGCCGAAGGAGCTGGGGAGGGGCGAGCTCCTCGACTTCTACGACGGCGGCTACGGTCTGGTCGTCGTGAAGATTGCGTTGGACGAGGAGGGCTGCACCTGCGAATTTAGGTTGAAGGGGCCCGTCGCCGCCTCCACGAACGTGGGCGAGCGGCTCCTGGAGCCCGTGCTTGCTTTACCGGAAGCCCCGGTGAACTTCGAGGACCTCTCCTTCGTCGACCACCCGCCGACGGCGGCGACATTACTACTGCTGGCCGACGAGCCCGTCTCGGAGGACGAGGACTTCTAACTACCTAGGTTGTTACAGTTCGTGCGTAGACGCGCGCTAGAGCTAGTGTTTCGTTCGCGTCCGTCGCGTTCGCGAGAGCTTTTGCGAGGCACGCGCGGTAGTCCTCTGTGTCTGGCGGCGGCGGCGCAGCTGCCGGCGTCTCCGTCGGTGGTGGTCGTGGTTTTTGCCGGGGAGCCAACTCGTTCTGCGCATTAACTCGCGCGTCGAGCACCGCGATCTCGCGTTCGACCGCGGCGGTCGCGGCGACGGCGCGGGCGCGGCGCTCTTTCGCGGCGCGGACCGCGGCGCGGCGCTTGCGGTCCTCTGCCGCGGCACGCGCCGCGTCGACGGCCGCGTCTAGGTGATCGGCTCTGGCCTCAAGTGCTGTTCGCTCAGCAACTGCGTCTCTGCGCGCCTTCTGGAGCCGCTGGACGCGCCCCTGGAGCGCCCCGAGCGCCAGGGCCATCCGTTTGCCGTCAACCGCGTCAGCGTCCATCCTGGTTGTGCGTATTTTGCGCTGCAAATTGCCAACCGACCCAAGATGCTGTGTGCCATCGTCGCCGGCTCAAGCGCTCCGACCCAGGGCTGTGGGGGCTACATGAGAGAGGTACTATCGGCCCATGAGAGATAGAAGGCTGTGGCCACGGGTCCGTGCGGGTCCCAGCTTGGCAACGCCGCCGCCATTGCTGCCATTGCCCGGCCCCACCATGGGCCGAATGCGGATAGAATAGGCTTGCGAGCCGTTGAACGACCCGCTCCGAGCGGTGGGCAGCCGTTCCCCCAAGGTTGGGGCTGCCTGCAGTGAGGGGGTTGCCAGAGCCAAGACAAGGACCATGGCGCAGGGCCACCGCGACGCCCTCGCCGTCGCGCGGGGCACGGCCTGGGACCACGGCTATAGACTAGGCATGCGCATGGCCGAGGAAGCGCGGAATCCATTACCGCCGAAGCGCGCCCTCAAACCATCCACGAGAAAACTCCTGGCCGCGTTCCCGCCAGCTGCGGAAGAAGTAGACCTAAGGAAGGAGCTCGATGGATTAAGTGACGCGGCGTTGTGGGAGGGAGCCTGCGCTCTGGCGGAAGATGCCGCGCGCGCCGACCAGCGCCGAGCGTTGGAGACTGGAGAAGAAGCCTACCCGCCGGGCGGCGCCGTCGCGGACTGGTGCCAACAATTTCTCGAGGGCACGTCCGATAATATCAAAGACGGGTGCGCGTGGACGTACCCGAAGCCGGCCACGCGCGGCAAGTCCGTCACGCTAGCTGGATGGAAAGGTTTGCGGCTGGAACCGCTACGAGCTTTGTCATTAGCCCTGGGCGACTCGCTGACCGCCGCAGATCTCTCGCAGACGTCCCTGACGGACAATGACGTCCAGGCGTTCTGTGCTCGGCTCTTCGCGTTACGAACCTTGAAGATGAGGGACTGCGAGAACGTCACGAACCAGTCCTGCATGAAGATCTCGCAGTGTATCCACGAGTGCCTCACGCAGTTAGATGTGTCGGGTTGTACGCAATTAAATAGTGACGCGTGTGGTTGGCTTGGTGGGATAGTAGGTGTGGGAGCGGCGAAGTGCCACAAGCTACTCTCGTTAGACATCTCGCGGTGCCCCCTGGTCAAGGACGACGCTCTGGCGAACTTGGCCCAGGGCTGTAAAAGGCTGCAAATGCTATCCGTCGCGAAATGTGAACGAGTGACGGACGCGGGTGTTATCTCACTCTCAAAGGGCTGTGCTTCCTTGAAGATTCTCGACGTGTCCGACTGCCAACTCGTGGGCGACAAGGCCTTCCGGTCGTTGGGGTTCCGGTGCCACCGTATGACAACGGTACTCGCGCCGCGAGCTGGTTTGCTGAAAAACACTTCGATAAGAGCCCTAGCGCAGGGCTGCCCCGGGTTGACCTGCCTCGACGTGGCCGGCGCGCAACACTTGAGTGAGTCGGTCTTCGGGGAACTGTGCTCCGGAGCGCTGGGGATGCGTTATTTGAACGTCACTGGGTGTGAGGAGGTCACGTCGTCTGGTTTGAAGGCCTTGATCAAGGGCAAGTCTTTACTGAAAGGCGCCGGCACCGTCGTGGAAGCGCGGGCGTTCTTTGGGTTCTGTCCTCGGGAAGATGCTACTTCTGTGGAGCTGACCGAGGCCCAGCAACTCCTCGAGGAAAGGTCTTGTCGGGAGATCGTGGCCTACTTCCGAGCCTATCGGAGACGTTGTAAGGCCTCGGACGCGCGCGTGGAGTTGAGGCTGCACGGCGCGTCGCGCAAAATCGCAAGGAAGTGCATGGCGTGGCTTAGGAGGAGACGCCAGGCCAACAAGGAACGACTTAAACGAAGAGAATTCTACACGCGGGAACTCCAGCGGTTCTGGCGGGGCTACTGTGGACGGAGGGATATATGGAACGCGAAGGAGTATCAGCGCTTACTTAAGTTGCACACGAACCAGGTGATCGGCTTCCAGGCGTGCTACCGGGGCTATAAGATAAGATTGGTGGATCCCGCCGGGTGTCTGCCTGCTATTAGAAGACTAAGAGCGCAACTCAAGAAGTACCGACGAGATGTTGCTTCTACCAAAATACAAGCTGCTGGTAGGGGTGTACGCGCTCGCAGAAAGGCCTTAGTTATGTCTCAAATAAAGCTGAGGAATGAGAGGGACGAGCGCGTCGCCGCGGCGATTATTCAGTCCATACTACGAGCTTTGCACGCTAGACATGAAGTCATACGACTCCGACTACGACGGGAGCGGTTGGCGGCCTTGCATGATCATGCCGCGCGCGTCGTCACCAAATTCATGAAATGGGCGGGCGGCCAGTCGTTGATGGCTCGTTTACAGGCCATCATGGAGCGCAAACGACGACTGCAAGAAGGAGCGTCGCTCGTCATGGAGCGGTGCACGCGCGGATTGTTCGGGAGGCAACGGGCTCGACGTAGGAGGAAGTTCATGGCGATGCTCAACGCGCAAGTGACGGTCATCCAGAAGTGTTATAGAGGTTCTAGGGTGATGGACTGGCGGAATCTGCGCATGAATCATATTGCGCGACATGTCTATGCGCGTCGCGACTTCGAGCAGGCGCAGCGAGCTCTGAACCGACAGAAGAAGTTCGAGGCGTGGCAGGCTGAGTTGGCCAAGGATTCTTGTAGCGATTCGGATGGCGACGCGGGTGGCGAGCTGGGTGCCGAGTGGGTGGAACGGCGGAATCTCGACGGTGGGCTCGTGTGGGTGCACAACGAGACGGGCGAGATCGTCACGGTGGATCCGCGCACGGATCCGGTCGACGCGGAGCTGATCGGTTGTAGCGTGCGCGTGTTCTGGCCGCTCGAGGAGCAGTGGTTCGAAGGGGTGTTGGCTCGCTTCCATAGGCGTAGAAGGAAGTACCGAGTAGAATATATAGATGGGGACCACGAGTGGATCGACGTGGATGAGGCGGCGGACCGGTTGCAGCTGTACGACGCTTCCGGTTCGTGGTCTGATTTCAATGTGGCTGTCCGGCCTGCTTTGGCCGAGAGACAAAATAAGCGGGCCGAGAAGGCGGATATTAAGGTTAGGGCGCGGAGACTGGAGGAGGAGACGCGCGCGTGGACTGTATTACCTGAGAAAGAAAGTGATGACGAGTATGACGACGACGACGACGAGGCGGCGCTGGAGCGCGCGCGGGCGAAGATGGAGGTGGCGAAGGTCGGGAAACGCGAAAGGTGGACCAACTCCCTCACGGGGGAGATTCGCTTCCTGGGACAGGAGGCGGCGTTCTGGATGGAGAGTCGCGACGCGGACAAGAACTTCTGTGCGAACGCGGCGTCCTTTCTGGCGCGTCGCTGGCGTCGCCGGTGGCGGCGAGTCGACGCGGGGTCCCCAACGCAGGTTTCGAGCACGGAGAGACAGGGGAAAGAGTTTACTACGATCCCCGGTTCGCCAAGGATACGGACGTGCCGAATGTGCGCCGCTGGAAGCTCGAATGCCTCAACGCGCTGCGGCCCGCCGTTTACCTTGGTGCAGGTCTCGTGGAAGCGTGGGATACGGCCGCGGAAGGCGCGCGCGGCAAGAAGGCCCGGCAAGAGACGCTCAAACGCGTGCTCAAGAACGCCAAGACTTTTGTCAGGGACTTGTCGTCGGAGGTTCTGCGGGCCAAGGAGCTCTGGTCAGAGGAGGACTTCGCGGCCGACGCCGAGCTGGTGTACGCGGCCCACACTCTGCATCGTCTAAACGAGCTGAAGGTCGTAGCGGAGGCCGAGCAGGAGAAGGGCCTCGAGGCGAAACGAAAACTTATCCGGGAAGCCAAGCGCTTCCAGGGCGTCTGGTGCCGGGCCTGCCGCCACAAGTGCATGGACCAGCAGGCGACGCACTGTCCTACTTGTGGAGTGCGCTTCACGTCCAAGGGTGTCATCGCGGTCGGCGACATCGGTTCCGAGAACTTTCAGGAGCAGACGCGGGAGTCGCGCGCGTCGCTGGCGGATCGACTGGCGGAGCGCGCGTCGCTGGAGAGCCGCCCGGGGACGGCCGGACTCATCGAGGCGCCCGCAGAAGAAGTGCAGCCGCAGCCGTCGGTCACGTTCTCGCTGGAGACGGACGAGTCGTCGAACCCGCTGCAGCGGTCGTCCATCGAGTCGTCGTACACGTATGGGTCGGAGAGCGTGTCCCAGGAGTAAATCGCATGTTTGTCTGAGAATATGTACTTATGCGTCCGGCGGTTCGCGGGCGCGGAGCACTGCTCGCGCGTCTCGCATTTCGTGCTCAATCCCCGTTGTGATGGGGTGTGCGCCGCCTAGCACGCGCCGCGCCGTCCGTGCCGTATCCTCGAGCATCGTCACGGCCTCGCGGAGATCATCGAGCGTGGCGCCGTCGTCCCTCCAGAGCGACTGCGCGTAATTCCGCCGCAACTTTAGCGTGAGTTCATGACTCTCGCCGATAGCACGCCGCGCCACGGGCATCGTTTTGCGCAGAAACGCCTTGGCTTCCTTGAAGCGCCGTAATTCGTTAAGGGATATCGCATAGTTGCTGGCTGCTATTGCGGTGTTCTCATGTTCTTCGCCATGGAGCTTCAGACGTCCGGAGTATATGTCTCGTTCCATGCTTAGGGCCTTCTCCATGTTACCAAGCTCTCCATATGTGATCGCAAGATTGGTTTGAGCGGTGAGCATGGCGTGTTCCGATCCACCCAGGCGGCGCTCCATGGACAGCTCGGCCTCTCGCACGGACAACGCGGTCTTGTGGTGTTTTGCGGCGGATAGACCGGTCCCCAGCTGTGTGATCGCGTCACGCCGAGCCCAGTCCGTCTCTGGCCGACCCACGTACGTCTTCCAACACGCCCACCCGAGCGCGCATCGGACGACGCCGTGGTACTCTTGCTCGCACAGACTGCACGCATACCATCGCTTGAACCTCTCATTCTTGGCCTTGCCGTCCAAGTTGTTCTCCTCGGCCTTTCGGACCTGATCATCCGAATTGGACGTATCTTCCGCGCGAGCTGACTGCGGCGCGCGAGAAGCTCGCCAGCTTCGACACGTAAGAAACATTACAACAAACTAGTCATCATCCGCCGGCAGCTCGAGCCCGAGCTCGTTGAGCAATAACGCCGCCGCGCCGGGCCCCGCCCCGTCCTGCGCCTCGACGCTCTCCAACAAATTCTTCACGAGGTTGAAGTCGACGTCGACGGGCGCATCATCATCATCGGTAGGCCGGTCGAAGGACTGCGCCATTTCGGTGGTGGCGAGCTCGGCCTCGAGCTGGGCCGCATACACATCATCCTCTTCCACTTCGTCGTCCGAGTCCGGCCCGTCCACGGCGACGGCGGTAGCATGCGCTCCGGCCGCGTCGCGGAGCCCCCGGAGGACGTCCATGACTTCGGCGTCCGGCGGACGCGCCGGCGCGGCCTCGCCCCGTAGCAACGCCGCGACCGCTTCACCATCGACGGCCACCGGTTGCATCGTCTCCTCCTCATTATCTTCCTCGAGGAAATCGTGCACACCACTTACCACATCATTTGGAGTCGCGACCGCAGAACACTTCCGCTCCAGCGTCTCCTGGTCTACTTGCAACCACGACGCGTCGTCCACGTCAGTCTCCGCCGGTTGCAGCGTGTCGCTCTTCAATAATTCCCGTTCACGAGCCGAGGGCGCCTTCCTTATTATATCAAGTCCCGCCGCGAGCGCCGCGCCGATGTCGTCCGTCGACGCACTCAGCCGCGCGTAGGATGCCTTTGAGAGTCTTACAATACCCTCCGTCGTGGACTTGGACGAAGGAGCTCGCCGCGGCGCCTTGGCCGCGGCGGGCCCGAGCAATCGAGGAGCCCTTCGAAAAACGCGCCACGCATGTGAAGGCATAGACACCACGACGTTCTGGCGCCGCCCCAGCACACACGTTTGAGCGCCTTCCTTTAACGACCGCTCGCGTCGCCTTAAAGCTGATGTTGCTTCCCTCGAGGCCGCGTTGTCCCTCGAAGAACAACAGAGCCCCAGACCTTTCTGAAGGGGTAACGGCCCGCCCGGTTCATCCAATACCACAGCAATACTACCAGCAACGAGCCAGGTCCGCCCCACGGCACTCTCCGGTTCGAGCCAATCGGGCAGGTGATCGGCCGCGTCGACGAGCAGGAACTCCCCATCACTATCGGTCACGCGGCAGGCGACGCGCTCCATTCTTGTAAGATCTGCGAGGAGCGACACGAGGAGCCACTCGTCGTCCAAATCGCTGATCGTGATCGACGCCGCGACGTGCGCCTTGCACTTCTGAAGTGAGGCGCAGGGGGCGCCGGCGTCGCGCCAGGCGTGAGCTCCGGACCACTCATTCATTTGTTTGGAAACGGTGTTTAGTAGTTGATCGATCGGAGCGTCGTCGAGCGGGTGCACCTCGTAGCGCACGCGGTCGTCCTCGGAGATCGGTGCGGTGCCCCTTTCTCGGAGCAGCTCGGCGGCGTCTCTGGACACGAAGGCGTCTAACGTGGGGCCGTCGCCGCCCGTTAAAGCCTGCAGGCCCTGGAGGAGCTTTTGCAGGTCCTCCTCCATGGCTGCTCGTAGCGGTCGCGCTGCGGGTGCGGGAGCCGCGCGGAGGCTGGAATGTGTGCGAGATCAGCTCTGACAAGCGCTTGGGCCTCTATACCAGCGTTTTTGCAGCTTGCCCGGCTTGGAGCTAGCGGTCTGTAAAGGTACTAGCGACATCCGACTTGTGGGCTCGCCGCTGTGATTGCAACACAACTGCGCATCGCTGGGACCCGAGAACGCACGTAAGAGTCGCAGCGACCCCTGAGCTCCGCGGCCTGTGTGAAAAAGCGGGCCGCCGGACACCCCCGCAGCCCTACAATCGACTTGGAGTGCCTCGCGCCCACAAGACGCCAACGCCGCGCGCCTGTGCGAAGACTGCGCCGCCGGACGTCCCGCCTGCGCCGCGAGCCGCCGCTACCATGTCCGACTCGTCCAGCGACGACGACGTCCCGCTGTCCCAGCTCCAGGCGCCGGCCAAGCCCGCCGCGAAGCCCGCCGCGAAGCCCAAGCCCAAGAAGAAGCCGCCGCCGTCGCCGTCCTCGTCCGACGACAGCGACGACGAGCCCGTCAAGCCCCCGCCGAAGAAGCGCGCCAAGCCGAAACCGAAGTACAAGGAGTCTTCCGACGACGACGACTCCTCGGACAGCGACGACGAGCCCATCCAGAAGAAGCGCGCGGCCCGCAAGCCCGCGAAGCGCAAGGCCCCCGCGAAGAAGGAGCCGGCTCCGAAGCGAAGGAAATCCTCGACCGGCTCGACGGCGCGAAAGCCCAAGCAGCTCACGAAGGTCCAGCGCCTCGAAAAAGCGTTGGGCGCCTTCGAGTGGTGGAACGCGCCCGACCCGCCCGAGGGCAAGTCGTGGACGACGCTGGAACATGCCGGTGTCACGTTCGAGCCGCAATACGTCCCGCACAACGTGCCCTTAGTGTATGAGGGTCAACCTGTGAAATTAACTCCTAGACAGGAAGAGCTCGCGACGTTCTACGCGTCCATGCCCGAGGACGGGCCCCAACTCTCGGTCAAAGGTGGTCAGCGAGAAATATTCCAGAAGAACTTCTGGGACGACTTCTCGAAGGCGCTGGGCAGTTCGCACACCATCAAGAGCTTTAAAGGCTGCGACTTCACACGAATCAGTGAACATTTGGATAGGCAGAAGGCGATCCGCCGTTCCGCGTCGGACGCGGAGAAAAAAGCGACGAAGGAAATGAAGGATAAACAATTACTCAAGTCCGGCTTTGCGTTGCTCGACGGCCACGTCGAGAAGGTCGGGAATTTTCGCATGGAGCCGCCCTCGTTGTTTCGCGGTAGAGGTAAACATCCAAGAACGGGGGTCGTGAAGCAAAGGACGGAGCCGGATCGCGTCGCGATCAATGTGGGGCGGGATAGGGCACCTCCTAGATGTCATGAACCAGGTAGATCTTGGTCGGACGTGCAGCACGACGACTCCGTGACTTGGTTAGCTACTTGGCGCGGAGGCGGCGTCCGTGACGTATATATGCATTCGAGTGGCGCCGCAGCGATGGCGTCGACGCGACGCGACGCCATCGACGCGACGCCATCGCCGCGACGCCATCGCCGCGACGCCATCGCCGCGACGCCGCACATAACGCGACCGCGCGCAGGCACGAGAACGTCATGAGCCAGAATAAATACGTGATGCTCGCGGCGAACTCGTCCCTGAAGGGCAAGAGCGACTTCAACAAGTTCCACAAGGCGATGCAGTTGAAAGGGTGTATTGATAAGGTCCGAAGGGACTACCAGCGGCACCTCGACAGTTCGGATAGGCAGCTCAAGCAGCAGGCGACGACGATGTGGCTCATCGACGTCCTGGCGTTGCGCGTCGGTGGCGAGAAGAACGAGGACGAGGCGGATACCGTGGGTTGCTGCTCGCTGCGCGTCGAGCATTTTACCTTCCACAGCGGTGGCAAGGACGTCGATCTAGAATTCTTAGGCAAAGACTCGATCCGCTTCAAGCAGTCCATCGACTTCCAGAACGTCGACAGCAACGGCCCGCGCGTCCACGCTAATTTAACGCAGTTCTGCAAGGGCAAGAGCAAGAACGAGCAGGTCTTCGATCTGATCACGCCGACGGAGCTGAACAAGCACCTGTCGTCGATCATGCCCGGGTTAACTGCTAAAGTGTTCCGTACGTACAACGCTAGCGAGACTTTACAAAACCAGTTACCAAAAGCGGAGGACGTGAAGAAATTACCGACGCCCCAGGACAAGATCGTGGCCTACAACGAGGCCAATAGGACCGTGGCCATTCTCTGTAACCATCAACGGACCGTGTCGGCCGCGGCCGCTACCGGCTTGGAGGAGAAGGCCGATCGCCTGGAGCAATTGAAAACTCAAAGAAGGGAACTCCAGAGCTGGAAGGGTTTGTCGTCAAAAAAAATCCCCCTCCACTCCGGCGAGGATCCCTCCAAAAAAGCCGCGGAGCTCGTTGATAAAGCTAAACAAATGAAAAACGACGCGAAAACGGCCGACGAGAAAGTGGCCGCGACGAAGGCCTACGAGAGCGCCATGGACAAGCGGCGCCAGGCGAACAAGGCCAAGCAGGCGGAAGCGCACAAGTTCAAGAATACGCCGGACGAGGACGCGATCGACAAGCGCATCGAGATGTGGACGGAGAAGGTCAAGAAGATGGAGGTTGAGCTCAGGAACAAGGAGGAAAACAAAGAAGTTTCGTTGGGTACGTCGAAAGCCAACTACATGGACCCCAGGATCACGGTCGCCTGGTGCAAGCGGTGTGATTTGGAGATCTCGCGGCTGTTCCCGAAGACGCTCAAGGACAAGTTCAACTGGGCCATGGGCGTCGACGGAGATTGGCGCTTCGAGGCGGCGGAGGTGAAGAAGAACTAGTGGGGGCCCCACCTAAGATTATCAAATTTAGACCGCGGCGGTCGCGTAGACGAAGTCGCCGGCCCGCGCCCAGTCGGGCACGACGGCGACGAGCTTCCGGCCGTCCGGAAATGCGGCGTCGAGCCGCCCGCCGGGCGCGGCGCCCTCGGGCACCTCGAGCCGGGCCCGCTGCGTCCCCGCGTCCTTCAACAAGATGGCGGGCGTCTTGGCGAAGAGGGCCTTCCAGGCGGCCCGGGCGGGCTTCGGCCAGGCCTCGGCCCGCATCCGGTCCTTGGCGATCGCGTCATTTGACGTGGGCGTGAGCGCGCCATTCCGGACGACGCCGAGCGCCTCAACGACATCGCCCGCCTCCAGGGTCGCCTCCTCGGCCAGCAAGTTGCTCGTGTGCCTCTTGTTTCGGATTTGCACGTGGCACGACTCGCCGTGGCGCTGGAGGAAGGCCTCGAGCAGCGGCGAGACCCTCTTGACGACCGGCCGTGAGATGGCGTGGTCGGCGCTCGACCCGTTCGTGCGCGTGACCTCCTGCGTTGATATTGACTCGTCCCGCGCCGTCGCGTCCTTGTCCAGTTTGTACCCGTAGCTGCGTTCCCCGCTCCAAAACTCGGGCCACCGCGCGTCGGCGGCGTTCACGCGGATCTGCGCGCCGGTATCGTCCGTGAGGAAGAAGTCGACGGCCTGGGTCTCGCAGAGATCTTCACTGATGCGCCACCCGGCTGCCTCTTCACTGTCCCCGAGGAAGTACCACTTGATGACGACCTTGTAGTAGACGCACGGCCTCCCAGATATAGGCGAAACGAGCGTGGCCCCGGCGGGCGCGCAGCGGCCGACGACCTTGGCCACGCTTCCGTCCGTTGCCTGTCGGGGCGCCACGCCGTCGAAGCGCTGCAGGACGGCCTCGATCTTTTGGGCTCCGGTCGAGAAGGAGCAGCCCATGGTTTTTGTGCTGCCCCAACAGATGCACACGAAGAGCAGAGCAATTTGCGCGCAGAGCCAATCTTTGCTCAGGCTCGGTGTTCGGGTTTGCCGCCGGTGATCGGGGTCCTGAAGCGCGACGCCTAGGCGTGCCGGAAGCGCCCTACCCTTCCCCGGCGAGCGCCCCGACAACCGCCAGCACGGCCGGTCTCGACGCGCGGGGCCATCTCGCGGGGCCGGTCCGCACAAAAAAAGCTCCCAGACGTTGAACAGAAACGCCGTTGCCACGGGCCGCGGGCGCCTCGGCACGCGCCGGACTCGCACCGAGGACGGGGAACCCTGGCACTAACTCTAAGGGCGTCCCGGGGAGCCCATAACCCGAACCCGCGCTGGCGCCGAAAAGGACGTCCCAAGCGTCCAGTCAAGTCTCCGAAGACTGGCCGTAGAATGGTTGTAGAGGGGCTCACTCGGCGTGTTACTCAGCTTGCTTCAGCATCAAATTTACACGCTTTGCCAAACTTTCAAACCAAGGTGCAAAACGTGAGCCAGCGTCCCATTTGGCGCCGCGCCCCAGCACTTCTCTCGGAGGTTTAGAGGCCGCCATCTCTCTAAAATCGCGCGCGCGGCACGCGTCGAGCGCTCAGCGAGGGCTAACACAACATTTGAAGCGTCAGAGCCGCGCGGTCCCGCGCCGCGGCGGAGCGGGGCGCCAAGGAGCTCCTAGCACCCCGATCCGCGCCGCGCGCCGCGACCGCGGGCGACGCGCGGCGGCGGCGCGCGCGCCGGCCTCGGAAACGGGCGGAAACACCATCAGCGCGACGCCCTTCCCCACGATTGAATCTGATACTTGTTACGTGTTCGACGGCGCGTTCCCCGGGTGGAACATCAGAGTCCCCATCGGGGTCGACTGCGCGAAGATCACGGTCCCGAGCGACTCCCGCCTAAGCGGCATTATTGCACACCTCCCGCGTCCGTCCTTTGCCCCCGCGCCCCGCGAAACGCTGAGACGCGGCGCGCGCAGGTCGAAGGCACGAACACGGAGGTCGTCAACGAAGGCCAGCTTTGGAAGATCACCGCGCGCCTCCCGCGTCCGTCGCTTTTTGCTCTCCGAGGGCCTTCAATCACCGCGCCGCATCGCAGGACGAGTCATCAGCTGCCGGAACTAAGATCACGAACACCGGCACCGAAAGCGACGGCAGCCCCGTCCAAATCGGAGCGCGCCCCCTGCGTCCCTCCGCCTCCGACGGTCTCGACGACGCCTCCCTCGCGCGCAGGTCTATTCGGCTACGACCGAGGTCACGGTGAGCGACCCGGGCAAAGCGGAGATCAACGTGCGCGACCCGCGTCCATTGCGCCCGCCCGCACGAACGAAGGAACTACGAAACGCAGGTCCGTGGATTCCAAACCATCTTCGACTGCTACGGCACGCCCGTGGAGTTGGTCCCTGGCGACGTTGGTTGTTGTTACCGGCTTAGCACTGGACGACTGATAGCTGGTAGCTTTCTTGATTGGATTGGATTTGGATGCCCCTCAGGCTAGTCGTGAAGGGCTCCGCAGACCAGGAAACACGCCTCGCCAGCGGTCCCCCCACAGCCAACACTGTCCTAGGGCCCCTTATGGCTCCCGCTCGCGAGGCGCGTAAGACGTTCTTATAACGCCCTAGTTCCCCCGCCGCTTGCGGTTCCCCGTCCGCTTCTTCTTCCCGGACAGCCCGGCCGCGATGGCCGCGTCGCGCTCGGCCTTGGCCTTCTCGTCCTTGGCCTTGCGCTCGTCGGCCCTAGACTTCGCGTCGAGCTTCTGGGCGTCCTTGCTGCTGATGTCGCCGCCCTGGGCCCCCGTGAACTTGCCCTTGTTTTTGCGGCCGCGCTTGTTGTAGGACCGTTGTTTTTTCGCGATCCAGCGCTCCGGATCGGGCGGCTTCGGGTTCTTCGGGTCGTACTTGCCCTCCGATTGCAGTTTCGCCAGGTAGGCCTCGCGGCGCTTCTTCCGCCGCTTCAAAACAGCCGCCCGTTTCTTGGCCTTGGCCTCTGCCAGTTCTTCGGGCGTCTTCGCTTGCACAACAAGATTCAAGTTCTCTCGTCGCGACGTGCGCCAGGCCTTCGGGACGCCCGCTTCGAGTAACTTGTCGACGTCTTCCTGGGTCATGTCCTCATCCACCTGCGGGACTAGGTCCTGGGGCAGCTGATTGACCAATTCTTCGGCTTCGTCGGCGTCGTAAAAAGCTGCCAGGACCGCTTTCTTGGCGATGTCTTCCGGTTCATTGCCGGGGTAGATGGCTATCGCTTCCTTGCAGCCCTCGATATCATCAAATTTCAACCTTTGGGCAGCGACCCTCAGGGCATTATCGTCGGGCTGCACCCGTACGGTTCTCAGTAACGCCACGGCTTCATTCTTTTTACCGGCTTTGTTCAGGAGTTCGGCTCGCGTCGCGACGACGCCGGGCCTGTCGGCTAATGAAGATTCAGATAAAGCTTGGGCCGCTTCCGCGTCGCGGCCGCAGTCGTGGTGCGCTTGCGCGAGGATGAACCTTAACTTATAATCATCAACATTCTTCGTCTTCACCGACTCCAAGGCCTGCTCGATGGCCGGGATGAGGGCCTCGGCGTCGGCGATGCGTTTCTTGGCCAGGGCTTCGGGAGACGTGTCGTCCTCACCTGTGTGGAAATCAAAATTTCATGGTGCGTTCGTCTGCTCGATGGCGTGAAGGCTCACGAGGTCCTCAGTGGTCGCTTTCCACGCAGACCATGACCCTTCGCCTTCTTCTTCTTCTGCTGCTTCTCGGGCTGCGCGTGGACCGCGATGAGCAGTTCGGCGTCGCACTGGTCTTCTGGACTGGTGAAGGGCGTCTCCAGCGCTGCTAGGGCGTCCTGGGTTTTGCCCATGGCAAATAGAGTGCGGGCCCACAGCAGTCTTCCTAGAGCCGCATGTTTGTCACTTAGATCACTGAAATTTGAAGCAGCATAAGGTTTCAGGCGTTTGTGCGAATCAAATAGATCGGTCTCGTCCCGTCGAGCCGCTACGAGCGTACAGGTCGCGGCGAAGCGTACCGCCGCGTCGGACGGCTTTTGTTTTAACAGTGTTTTGGCCCGTTCCACGGCTTGTCCAGAGTCACCGCTCCGCTCGAGAGCGTAAGCTAATTGCGCGGCGTATTGAGCTGTTTCATCAGTTTTCTCTTGGAGCGAGGCACCGTCTTCCTCGACCGCGCGCTCGGCACCCGACAAGGCCTTTTCTAGAGTTGCTGTAGCTTCCGTCGCCCCACACTGGGCCTCGCAGCAGCCCCGGTTGTAGGCCAACTCGTGGTGCTGCTCCGGGTCGTCCGGCGGCTTGAGCCTTGAAATAGCTTCGCGGCCCTTGCCCGCTAAGGCACACGCGGCGTAATAGTTCGCTTCGAGCTCTCGTCGGTCCGCGGCCGACCGTTTCGGCTGGTCTTCCCTCTCATCAAATAATAATGAGGCATATATATCAGCGGCCTCCGCGTAGTTGCCTTGTTTGTACAGAGTTTGGGCGCGCACGTGTGCCACGGCCTCATTATCGACCGAAGCCTGTAAAGCGCCCTCCAAATCGCCTAGCCGATACTGGCAGTAGGCCTTCACGTCCTGTAAAGCTTCGTCATCCCCACAGCACTCGAGGCCCTCCTTGCACCGATCTAGTTTCGCAAGAGCCACGGCCTTGCACCGCTTCGCGTCGGCGTCCTCGCCGTCGATGTTCAGCACTTCGTTGGCCTTCTTGAGGATTTTCGAGAACTTCTGGGCCTTGCAGGCCTTCTCGAGGTCCTCTCGGAGCTTCGCGAGCCGCTCGGCATCGGCCATTGTTGTGTGCAGAGGGCGACGACACTAATGGTGTCGCGGTCGCTCCTCTGCGTGTTCTGCGGTGCTCGCGGCGGCGATGGCGTACCGCGGCGCTGCTTTTGCAGCCTCGCTCTCACGGCGGCGAGGGGCTTGCACTGGCGGCGCGCTGGACACACAGATGCAAGCGCTGCTCTGCGCTGCTCCTGTGGTGCTGTGCGGCTGCCACGGCCGTGTTGTTGCTCTCTACTTGCGCAGCGGGCTGAGTTGCAATGCCCGCAAGCCTGGCGCTTGCTAGTGTCTTACATGCCGCTAGCTCGGCACTCATCCATTTATTATAGCGCCGTCAGTTGCGCGACTCACGCCCGACCCGCGTTTCAGAGACTCGCGCCGCCGTCGCGAAGCCGCCGCCGCGCGTAACCGTCTTATTCCGCGACCGCCCCGCTCGATATTTGCCAAGGTCACTGAGAGACCACAAACTTGCCCGCCGCCGCCGACGACCCGGCGCCGCGTAGCTTAGTCACAGATTCAACCATGAGCTCCTCCGCCGGCGTCTCCGAGCTCATGGACGCGGAAAAGAAGGCCTCGACCGTCGTCGCCGAGGCGCGCGCCGCGCGGTCCGACCGCCTCAAGGCCGCCAAGGCCGAGGCCGGCGCGGCCGTCGACGACCTGCGCGCCGCCCGCGAGTCCGAGCACGCGCTCACGACGTCGTCCGACAGCGACGCGAAGGAGGCGCAGGCCATCGCCGCGACGGCCGACGGCGAGATCCATCGCGGTCGAGAAGTGCGCCGAGGACGTGAAGGGCCAGACGTGCTTCATCTGCACCCAGGCATTGCATTGGAAGACGAAGGAGGGCCTCGTGCGCGGATGTTCGTGCCGCGGGACGGCTGGTTTCGTCCACGTGTCGTGCTTGGCGGAGCAGGCGAAGATTTTGGTCGCGGAGGCCGAGGAGAACAATTTGGGTGTCAAGGCGTTTAATCAGAGGTGGAATCGGTGGGCCATTTGTGGTCTGTGTGAGCAACGGTACCACGGCGTCGTAATGAACGCACTCGGGTGGGCGTGCTGGAAGATGTACGTGGGCCGGCCGGAGGACCACGGGAGACGGTGCGCAAATCAAATTTCACGGCGCCTCCACGCCATCGAGGCGACGTCTATTCGATGGCGTTTTGCGCACAGGCCGGCGAATGCGGCGGCGCCGATTCTTGCGCGGGAGCGTTGCTGGCTGTTTCGGATGTCCTCGGCGACGTCGCGGTGGAGCGTTTAAACCCGTGGACCTTCCCGGCGGCGGGCGAGCTACGATGCTTGCTGCACGGTGCAGGATTCCGGGACGTCGTCGTGACTTCGTCCCCTCGCCCGGTGCAATGCACTGCTGTGGAATGGTATAGAACGTTCGGGAAAGTGTTCTTGGAATCGGTTCCCGTCGCAGACCGCGCCGCGTTCCTCGACGACTACCGCACCGCGTGTGCCCACCGCCTCGGCGGGGAGAACCGCCTCGACTTCGTCCGCCTGCGCTGGCGCGCCGTCCGTCGCGACGACCGCTCAAGATAGACTCATCGTCGCTCGCCAATAATTTCACAACCACAACTATTACTCCCGCGCCCCATCGTCGCCGACGACTTCCGCCCCGTCTTGTAGAGGCGGCCCCGTCCTCGCGAGCTCGAACGGCTCCCGCCGCACGTCGGCCCGCAATGTGTCGCCCCGGCGCACGCCGTAGGCCGCCAACGGCGCTGAGCCGGGCCCGATCGCCTTCCCCTGGAAGTGGAACGCGACGGCGCGGTGCCGCGGCGGCAGCTGCGCGCCGGCCGCCGCCGCGAGCGCCGCGAAGCCACAGGTCGCGAGGTCCACGTCCACCTCGAAGGTCACGTCCTCGGTGCCGGGCACGAGGCCCGCCGCGCAGCCCTCGCGCTCGGCGTCCTCCCTTCGATTCGTCGCGCGGGCCCAGCAGAGGGCGATGCGCACCATCCCGCCACACGTGCGAATGCGTTCGCGTCGGAGGCGTGCAGCAGTGCTTTTGCTGATTTGTGGCAGCAGCAAATGAGCGATCTAGGTCGCGGCTGTGGTCCGCACGGGTGATGCGCTGCCAAAAGAGGTACCCAGGAGGCGTCCACGACGTCGCGTTGCACCGCTAATCGACTGCTTGCCCCGCTGCGCAAGCAAATCAGCTGATTGCTAGTGTCTTACGGCCGCTAGCTCAAGTTCAACACGGTTGGACCCGTGAGGAAGAGAATGACACAGATTACGCGAGGAAAGACGCCTACTCGCGCGCGCCATCATCAGCATCCTCGTCGTCCGAGCCCGCGAAGGCGGGCGGGCCCGTCTTCTCCAGGTCGAAGGCCTCGCGGCGCACGTCCACGAAGATCGTGTCGCCCCTTTTGACGCCGTACGTCTTCAGCGTCCCCTCCTCGACAAGTTTTTTGCCGTGAAAGTGAAAGCCCACGGGCTCGTGTAAGGGCGGGAGACTTCCCGAGTCGAGGGCGATCTGTTTGAGCTCAGCATGCGTCGTGTTCTTGAGGTCGACATCCACTTGAAACTTGAGGTAGCCCGTGCCCGGGATGATGCCTTCGGTACAACCCTCCATGATATGATCTGAAGCCCAGTTTCCCGCGGTCATCCACGATAAATGGACGCGGACGCCGCCTCTCAGTCTCAGTACTAAGTGGAGGGTGGACTCCTTCTGGATGTTGTAGTCGCTGAGCGTGCGTCCATCCTCCAATTGCTTGCCGGCGAAGATCAACCGCTGCTGGTCCGGCGGGATGCCCTCCTTGTCCTGGATTTTTTGTTTGACGTTGTCGATGGTGTCCGACGGCTCGACGTCCAACGTGATGGTCTTGCCCGTCAGCGTCTTGACGAAGATCTGCGGGCGCGGGCGCGTCGATGGCGCGGGGTGCGCGGCGCGCGTTTTTTGGGGGGAAAGGCGCGGCGGCGGCGTGGGGCGGGGACGTCCGTGCGCGCCGTGCGGTGACGGCGTCGAAGGGCTGCGGTCGTCGCGCGAATTGAGCTGCTGTCTGGGGCCCAAGCGCTTTGTGCGGTGCCGCAGACGCGCCGACGCGCGTGCTTTTGGATTGTGCGGACGCCGCGCGGCACTTGCATGGTGACTGCACTTGCTGCGTCGATAGGAACTGGACAGTAGTCGTGTGCGGCACGCAAAAAAGCAAGTGGCCTACCAAAGTCTTTGCACGGTGCGGGGCTGCGCGCGAGGCGTCGCGATCGATCGAGGCCTCCTGTCCCAAGCGACTACTTCTATTAAGAATACAAAACATACTTAGTCCGCCAGCGGCGCGGACACGTCCGACGCGGGAAAGCTCGCCGCCGAGCAGAACAGGTCCGGCCACGCCTTATCCGAAGCGAGCAGCGTCTCCCGCTTCGTCATCGTCACGACGAGGCGCTTCTTCCGTATTTTCACCTTGGCGTCGTCCAGCGGGGACCGCAAATTCGTGAGCGCGAGGCGGTGGACACACCCATCGTACCTCACGGATATGGTGAGCGCCGTGTCCGCCGGCCTCGCAACGGACACGTCGGCCTCCGAAATAGCACTATAGTCCCACGCGTCCTCGATCGAGACCTTGACTGTTGATGGCGTGTCGGACCAGGCATAGCGCGTCACGCGCTTTATCGTCTCGCTGTGGATCACGGGAGCCGAAGCGATGGGCGCGCGCGGTTTATTAACTGCTGTCTGCGAATCCACGGCGACGGGCTTCTTCGTCGCGGAGTCGAGTTTGCGAGGGCCGTTCATGGCATAATCCGAAGCCTGCAGCCCGTCCGTATAGCCGCCCGTCAAGTTTTGATGACCATAATAATACCCGTTCTCGCCCTTCTTCTTGGAGCGGGCCCAGGGCGCGTCCTTCGGCTTCGGCTCGGGCTTTGCGCGGAAGACGAGGAACGTCGCGAGGCCGACGGCGGCCGACGCGAGCGCTACCCAGTCGCGGGTCTCCAGCTTTATCATTTGTATGCTACGCGACACCTCGAGGCGTGGCGATGCAGAGAGAGCAAGTGTTGGAGAGCGTCTGCCGCGCCTCGCTCGCCGTCCGACGCTGTCGCACGTCGAATCACTGCAGCGTCGCGACAAAGCAAAGCTCGGATACAGTTTTTGCGTGGCTAGGTGCTGTGGTTTTGGCGGCCAGCCCTTGCAAGCCTGCAGAGGCTGTGGGCTACTTGTTGCTGTTACGCACGCGACGCGCAGGGCAACCCAGCGCCGGATTTTGCTAGCGCTCCGTGACGCCTACTACTACGCAAGGACACCGTGCAACTTATAACTGCCGCGCGCACGCCGCTGCAACACAATGAGGAGATCAAGGCAACGCTGCGCGGCCCTCGTCGTGATAACCTGCGCGAGCGCCTACCTCCAACCCAGATCAACAAAAAGAACAACAGCACTGCACGCGAAAGAACCTTTACTGAGAATAGGTCATGGGTATGACATCCACCGCCTCGACACGCGAGAAGAGGCCGGCCAGCCCATCGTCATCGCGGGCGTGCGCTTTGATGGGAGCGAAGGACACGCCCCAGATTTCGAATTAGGCTGCGTGGCACATTCGGATGGAGACGTCATCTACCATTCTGTCGTCGATGCCATCCTCGGAGCACTGACGATGCCCGACATCGGCTGCCTCTTTCCCGACAACGATCCCCGATTGAAGGGCGCCGATTCGTCGATCTTCATGGAGGAGGCCTACAAGCGCATGACCGATAGAGGGTATCGGCTGGGCAACTGCGACGTCACGCTAATCTGCCAAAAACCAAGAGTGAACGTGGATGCGGTGGGCGGCGGTTTAGTGAAGGAGAAGATGGTCGGGAACGTGGCGGAGTTGCTGCACACTGATGTTAGTATGGTCAACGTGAAGGCTCGAACGCACGAGAAAGTCGACTCCGTCGGCGAATGCCGGGCGATCGAGTGCCACGTCGTGCTCACGCTGGAGCGAGAGGACTAAGTAGGTTACTCTAGTTTGTCAAACGGCGGCGTAGTGGTGGCGCACGCTGTCGCCGCCGCGCTCGCTCGCGAAAACCGAGTATTGACTGGCTCCAGGCTCCAGGTTACTCGGGAGGGGTAGGGGGAGTACTCAGGAGCGGAACGGCCGCCGCATGACGGACGCCGGCCGCACTTTCGATAGCCTCCCAAGGACGTCCTCGAAGTCCGCGAAGGGGTCCTCTCTGATTGGAGATCTAGACCGGCTCCGCGCCACCTCCGGGATCGCGTACGGACTCAAATCGAGGTTGACGACCTCGATCGGCGTCGGTTCTAATGCCAAAGGCGCCTTCGCGCGCGGTTCCGGGATGACCTGGGGGTTTGGATTGCACGCCACGACCGTGCCGTCCTTCATTACTAATTTACAAGCGTCCTCGGGCGTGGCACATAAAACCTCGAGCGCGTACGTGTTAAACCCATCCAGGTCTGGTCTTCTTTCACTTTGTAACAAGGCCACGCCCGTCTCCGCAGAGATCTGCCTTACGACTCTCTCTTCACTAACTTCACAGGGGCACTCCTTGACCAAAACCTGCCGTGACGTAATAGCTCGAGGACCTCTAGGAGCGTGAGCAAACCGCAGCGACCCACAAGGCCCCGTCTGGCAGTCCGCGTCCTTCATTTTCGCCCGTTGCGCGGCCTGGTAAGCCTTCAGCGCGTCCCGCACCTTCATGTCACTGTAAGAATCCGCATCCTCGACGGCGCCGGACATGGCTCTCGCGCGAGCTTGACAGGCCTCGAGCTGCCTCTTGACATCATTCAACTCCGCTGTGACGCGCGCGGTGTCGTCCTTCGCGCGCATGACCTCTTGCTTCGTCTCCCGAATGTTCCGATTCGCTTGCAACTGCTGCTGTCTGGCCTGCTCCTGGACCCTTTCGACCGGAGTCTTGGGGCGCGGCGACGCCGGCGCGAAGCTTGGCGTCGACCGCTGCACGTTGCTTGTCGACGGGCGCGCACCACCGCCGCTCGAGACACGCGCGGGACCACTCGAAGAGACGCGCGGCACACCGCCGCCACCACCCGAGGAGACGCGCGCCGCCTTGCGCTGTCTTGATCCTAACGTGAAGGCGGCTCCTGACTCAGGATCGACGTGAACGGTGTCAGACGCGGCCTGAGCCGAGCGAGAAGCGTAGGCCGCATCCAATTCGCGCGCTTGCGCCTGCAGCTCCAGATCATGTTGAGCTCTCGCTCTGGAAGCGGCATCTCGAGACAAGCGCTGGAAGTCCGCGAGGGCCTTCTCCGCCTTCTGGGCTCGGGTGTCGCCGCCGCGCTCCGCGTCCCGAATCGCCTTCTGGGCCTGCTCGAGCTGCTGCTTCATCCAGATGCGCTCCTCATGTAAAGCCGCGGGCGTGAGCGGTGTGAGTCCTAAGAAGCCCTGTTGGCCGTCCTCGCTCAACCGGCCCGCGGCGTCCGACGAGGGTCCAAAATACTGGTCCCACTCCTTGCAGATCTTTTCTAACTCGAGTAATCTTCCAGCGTGTTGCGACTTGCCTTCGTTCAAGGAACAAGCGACCGCTCGCACTTCCCTCGCGAGGTCGTGGACGTAGCGCCCACAAGCCACTGGCGTCGTATACTTCCCCGACGCCTTCGCCTCGTAAAAGTCGCAGACCTTGATGAGGTCCACGACCTTCGCATCGCCTAGGTCGCCCTCCCTGAAGCTGATGCCACTCGCGACCGGTCTTGGCGCCTTGCGCGGATAATCCTGCTCGTACACGGCGATCGGCTCCCAGGCCTTCTTGTTGCGGCCGGCGGGGACCCAGGTCGGGCGGACGTTCTCGACGTCCCGCATCGGCGTTCTCGTCATGATGTGCTGTCGCGGTCGCGTTTGCGCGTGCAACCGAGCACAGGCTGCAGTTGTCCCTTTGTTTGAATCGTGCGCGGCGGCGCGCGTCGAGGCAAAGCTTGGTGCGCACGAGTGGGGCTGTGGGTCTTCGCTCCGCCGGTCACCTTGGCCTGGGCACGGTTATACGCGCAGCACGCAGCGTTTTAAGGCCGGCAGGTGAGATGCCAAAGTTAAAACAGGTTTCAAGGAGCTAGCAAGTTTAACCGGCATAGCAAGCGTCCTCTGTGCTCGATAGACGTCTATTGTGCCCTCAGATCGCAGCGAGACGCTTTCGTGCGGTGAAGCCAGAGGTAGAGGCACTAGCTTTTGAGAGGCAAAGTGCAGTTTTGAGGCTCTTGCAACACGGCATTTGTGGAGCAGAGCCGGCCATACGCTTCTGGAACAGCGGTGCACGCAGCCGCAGGCAAAAACCGGCAGAGATAGAGGCAATCAAGCACCGCTGCAGGCTGCACACGCATGCGCCGCCGTCGCGCAGCGCTCGCAGCGCTTGCCGTAACTCATGCGCTGCAGTCAACGCCGCACCGCCTGCCACCGCTGGCGGCCAGTTCTCTCGCCTTGGATGAAGCGACAACACTGCCGTTCGGACCGGCGCGAGACGCTGCCGCCATGGCGATAGCCTTGGACGAAGCCCGCGCCGCCGCGTCAAGGGGCGAGGTGCCAGTGGGAGCTGTAGTTGTAGACGACACAACCGGCACCATCATCGCCCGCGCGGGCAACGCCGTCGAGGCGAGCCACGACGCCACGGCCCACGCCGAGCTAAGGGCTATGAGAGCTGCGGCCCAATTTGTAGAAAATTGGCGCCTCCAGGACGCCACGCTCTACTGCACGCTCGAGCCCTGCGTCGTGTGCCTGGGCGCGGCCTACGCGTTCCGCATTCCTTCTGTTGTGTACGGCGCGCCGGACCATAGGATGGGCGCGGCCGGGTCCTGGCTCGACCTGCCGTCCGAAACGCACCCGTTCCATTCATTGAATATTCGCGGCGGCGTGCGCGCGGACGAGTCCGCCCAATTGTTGAAGGACTTCTTCCGGGACCGGCGGAAAGCGGGCCCCCGTATGTAATTACAGTGTGTGTTATTGGGACTGCATCATCGCCGCCGCGACCTCCACGTCGCCGCCCGCCGCCTCCAACCAGAAGCGGCAGGACTCCTCGGACTTGCCCATGCGCGTCGCGAGCGTGCGGACCTTCGGCGTCAGGCCCGCGGGGGCCGGCGGCGGCTGGTCCTGCGCCCTCAACCGCCGCGCGAAGGACGCGTCCCGCGCGAGCCGCTCTCTCCTTTCCCTGTCGAGGCGCTCCCGCTCGGCGTCGGCCGCGAGCTGCTCCTCCTTGAGCCGTCTTGCAAAACTCGCGTCCCTTCGTAACCGTTCGGCCCGCTCGCGCGCGTCCGCCGCGTCGGCGATCGCCCGCAGCCGGTCCGCCTCGGCCTTGCGCGCGGCTGCCTCGGCTTGGCGCTGGCGCTCCACGGCCTCACGCTCCGCGGCGGCCTGGCGCTCCGCGGCCTGACGCTCCGCGGCCGCCTGGCGTTCCGCAGCCGCGCGCCGCTCCCGTTCCATTCGTTCCTCCTCGGCGCGCTCGCGCGCGTCGGCCCGCGCCGCCGCGGCCTCGCGCTCCGCCGCCGCGGCCTGTCGCAGCCGCGCGATCTCCGCATCTACAAAAGCGTCCTCGCCGTCCATCGTATTTGTTTCCGCGTTCGCGATGAGCGCGCGCGCAGTGTCCGCCGCGTCAGCTAGCTCCGGCGGCACGCGGGCGCACGTCAATCGAAACTCCGCCGCGCGGTCGACGACGTCCTCGTAGTTGGGTCTCAGGAGCGCGCCGTCGTCCTGGTCCCGCGGCAGGGCGCCTGCCAAGGGCTGCATGTCCATTTTGTAGGTGTGTCGCTTTATGTATGGCAGCTATAATCGATCCCAGCCGTGGTTCAGCGCAAAATAAAGTGCTCCAAAACTAACCTAGCGGCATGTAAAGACACTAGCAAGCAAACTCGGAACGGAGCATGCAGTCGTTTGAGTATCCTTCGGTTCGCTAATGGGCCAAAGAGATCAATGGGACACGTACTGGGGGCCAAAAATAGTTTCGCGGCGCGGAGGCGGACGAGGCCACAGGGCGGCCGCGCCGGCTTAATCCTGTCAATCCCTGCCCAAGAGGTCTCCCTGGGGCCGCCTAGGGTCGGTACTATACACGTGCACGCGCCTACGCCGCATGCGCCGCCGCTGCAATCATTTTTGGTCGATTTCTCTCAGCAGACAAAGGAGTTTTAGCAATAAAAGGCCAAGGTTTGCTTCCAGGGCTCTCGGGGAGCACTAGACTGCCGCATCGATGGCGTATGCGGTACAGGCGCTTACCCACAACCAGACCTACCCCGAGAGACCTCCAGGAGCCGATCTGCCCCGAAAAAAGCGCGTAATTTGGACCCGATGGCGCCCCGTCCCCGGCAAAAACGTCAATTACCCGAGAGCCCCCAGGAATCGTAATAGCGGTCTCGTTGGACCCCATGCTACCCCACCGATAGTCAACTACGAGTATATGACCTCTACACGCCGAGAAGGGTACTTTGGGCTGCCCACGCTCGGGACGTGAACATCTTGATCTGGACCTCGCACAAGTCGGTCGATCATGGAACAAATGATCGCATTATGGTCCATGGTGATGGTACACGCGCTGATGGTCGCAGGTCCGGGTCTGGAGCCAAATGTAGCCAGATCGTGGGCTCGCGAGACCGACGACCCGCGCCGAGCATCTTTGGGTCTCGGAGCAATGTAGTACACAATCAAGCCAGTTATCTGGCCCATCCAACTACTAAAGCGCCTGAAACGCAAATTTATTGTATGAACCACGGGTCTGGGGCCAATTCAGTGCCCCGCGTACGTACCGTCGTCCGCGGAGAACGGGCAAGTCGGTCGATCGTGAATAGAACAACGGCGTTATGGTCCACCTGGGTAGTGTCGTCGCTGATACTCGCGGCTTCAGGAGTTAAGGCATTTTTTATGTAAACGCGGGGGCGCGGAAATGCCGATTCGCGCGGCTCTAACGGAGCATCTAAAATATCTCAGTAGCCGCTGATCCGGCCTAAATGGAACCTAACCCCAACAAACGGAAGGAAACGAACATAAACGCGAGAGTTGTCTAGTAGAATTCTTCTCCCGCCCTCCGAGCGCGGGCCGTCGGCTCCGGTTCCGTCGAACTTGTATGAAAACTGGGCTGGAGTTGATATAATGTACCAACCGGACGGTAGAAGGCACCATCAATCGCTGGTGTATTTTGGCGAGCCGGAAGACTCATCCGCGAATGTCGCAGACGGTGCCTTCCGGGAGGCGCGAGGGTATGTTCCCGAGCCGCTACTCTGGAATATTTGGTCTCGGCGAACGACTAGGATGTATTCTGAATTTCGGTCATTCTTTTGACGCTATCGGGGCGTATCTTTGAATTTGCTAGAGACCTTGTACGCTAGGTATTATCCTTACTCTGCAGTGCAGTGCTGCCGGCTGTAGAGCTGCCGCTACAGCGCGTTTCGTCGTGCCATCGATCACTGGACTCCAGCTGCAATAGCGCCGAGCAGCATGGGCGCCGCTGGCAGCCATCCCGAGGACGAGCGCAAAATCGCAAACATCGTCGAGAAACTGCGCGCCGACGGCGCCGAGGCGGATTTCCGCTCGGCCGAGGACGCGGAGCGCGCCGTCGCGAGCGCCGCGGCGGCCGACGCGCGGCGCGCCAAAAAGCCGGCGCGGCGGACGCCGGCGCGTCGGGGGCCCGCGACACCACCTCCCACGAAACGCGTCAAGGTCAAGCGCGAGGGCGAGCCGCGCCGCAGCGTTCGACAGGTCGCCACGCCGCGCACGTACAACGAGCGCCACCTCGAGGCGGCGGCGTGGGCGGGCCGGGGCACGCGCGACGACCCGTTCGTCGCCGCCTGAGACGTTGTGTTTGTGCGAACGCGCCCGGTCACGCAGCTCCGTGGCTAGGCGGCCTAGCTCTAAGCAAAGCAAAAAAGGAAATTTGGGGCGTACCAAAACGGGTGGGCCCGGGGGGAGCGGGAGGGGTACGGGGGACCCCGCGACGTAACTAGCCTGAGCCTGAGCATCCCGCGCCGGACCGCCTCAGACGCCATCGACGCGACTCAGTAAAATAACTTAAACGTCCCCACCACCACTACTACGCCACGGCGACGCCCGCCACCGCCGCCGCCAAGTCGTCCACGTCGTCCGCGTCGTCGAGCTCGTCCTCGTCGCACAGGTCCTCGTCGTTGTCCTCGAGCTCTCCTAATACATCGGCAGGAACGACCGTCGCGAGCTCGGCCAGCGCCTCGTCCGACAAACCGTTGCCGTCTAATTCCAACGCCTTGAGGGATGGCGCCGCTTTCACGACGGCCCGCGCCAGCGCCAGCGCGCCGCGCGAGCCGATCTCCGACGCGCGGCAGACGAAGGTTGATAAAGCGGGGAACTGTGATGCGGAAAAACCCTTGGCCAACCGGCCCGCGCCGCGCGACGAGAACTCGTTTTCTTCCACTTGGAGCACTTCTAGCGTCGAAGCACAGGAAGCGAGCCATTTTGTGGAGGTGAACGCGTCCGCCGTGAGTTCGTTGCCCGAGAAATCCAGAGCGCGCAGGTTGTCGCACTTTTCCAGTCCACTACACAACTCGCCGAAGCCGTCGTCCCCCAATGAGCAGTCTCTGACATTGAGCACTTCGAGAGGTGAAGCGCCGTTCGCCGCGGACAGCCACTCGCCGAGTAACTGGCCCCCGTCCGTCCCAAACGTGTTATCCGCGAGGTCGACGGTCACGAGCAATTGCCTTGCCCGTAACGCTTCCGCGAACACTAAGGAACCGGCTCTCCCAGCCCGTGTTCCGGAGAACCGCAGGTCCGTCAGATCCGGCGACTTCTGGACGATCTCGGCTATCGCTTTGGCGCCCTCGTCACCGCTCATATTGTTAAAATAGTGGAACGACTCCAAGGACGTGACGCCCTTGCTCGTCAACACATCTTTGAGCTGGTGGGCTGCTGCACTGCTCATGCCGTTGTTGCACGTCTTGAGGTGGACTAGAGGGGCGGCTCCCATGAACAACGGTAGCAAAGCATCGAGACCTTTTTGCCCTAAGGCGTTGTCCGACACATCTAATGAAGTGATTCTTGATCGTTTGGCGTCGCCGTAGCCCGAGGCTTTTGCTAGTGCTGTTGCGAGCGTCTCTAACACTTCGAGCGCTTCGGCCTCGGGCCTTCCAGCAATAACGTCGCTCACGTCGACGTCCTTGACGCCTCTCAACGACGCGAGCTTCTCGGCGATGGCCTTCGCGGCTTTCGCGCCGTAGGACTTGTTGCTCAGTTTTATTTTACGTAACGCTTGGCCGTTGCTCAATTCCTCCACCAATTTGAGCGCGGCGTCCGGCTCCGCCACATGTTCTCTAGCGGGATTCGCGGCGCAGACGTCGAAGGCGTCGAGGGGCAGGGCGCCCTCGAAGCCCGCCATCGCTTATGCTGCCTCTGGTGCCGCTTGGTGTGCCGTGCCTACGATTGCTTGCGCTCGCAGGCCAAGCAACAGCGATGCAGCAGCAGTGCTGGCCTTGCCTCGCGCAGTCTACCTGCAGCGATGCTGCTTTTTGGAGCCAACTTTTTCGAGGCGATTTTTGCTGGCTAGTGTCTTACAGAACGCTAGATAATTTTTTGAGGGCATCAGCCTGGGGCGTGGCTCGCGTACTATCTCGTATCCAGGGCAAGGCGAGAGTCAAAATCGTCGCTGTCAACAGTTGCGCTTCATTTCGACGGCTCGCGTACACGTGTGAAGTCGTGGTCAAGCCCTCTGCCCTGCCTGAAATTTTCCAATAATTAATTAGTGCGGCGGCGGCGCCTGGCGCGGTTACACGAGAGAGAGAAAGAAAACTAACCATGCCCTGGACGCCCCGAGGCGGCAAGGCCCTGTCTCGCGCCGCGAGCGGCCGCGTGCCGGGCCCGAGGACGACGAACTCGTGCGTCAAAGGCATTATGCTCCTCATCATCTTCGTCATTATGCTCATGGTCGCGTCCTTCGAGCACTCGCTGGCGGCGGCGGCGCACAAGATCGGGCTCGACAAGGACGTCGAATTCGCGGCGCATCTCGCGCAGCCGGTCGTCGAGCGCGCCGAGGCCTTCGTGGAGCAGGTCGAGACCGCGGCGGCGCGCGACGTCGCCTACGCACGTTCCCATCTGGCGCAGCCGGTCCTCGAGCACGCGGGCGCCTTCTTGGAGGCTCCTGTCGAAGAACTCGGCCGCGACTACCAGCTCGTTGCCGACGCGCTGCGGGTGTTGGCGCGGCCGGGCGCGGAACCGGACGCCCTGGAGGCGAAGGCGGCCGAGCTTGCCGACCTCGAGGCCGAGCGGGCCGTGCGCGCGGCGCAGGCCGAACTCAAGGCGGCGGCGGCGGCGAAGGCCGAGGCCGAGGCAGAGCGCTACGAAGCTGAACGGGCCAAACGCATCGCCGACGCGGAGAAGCGCATCGCAGCCAAGCGGGAGGCTCAGGAAGCGGCGGCGGCCGAGCGCCTCGCCGCGGAGAGGGCGCGGGCCGAACGCGCCGCGGAGGAGAAGCGCGTCGCCACCAAGCGGAAGAAGCAGGAGGCCGACCTCGCTCGCGCGAAGGCAGAGATAGAGAGTGTCGCGGCCGAGGCCCAGGCGCGCGCCGACGCCGACCGCAAAGCGGCCGTCCTATTTCGCGACACAGTTTTGTATGCTATCGTGACACCAAGTATAGTGCGAGCAAAGGTAAATACGGGAAATGATCGTCAAAAACTGGTGCAAGCATCATTAAAAGCGTGGCCCGCATTGCGAAGATTTAACGCTTCTTATCAATTAGATAGTTCGTGTGTGTCGATCCTGCAACAAAGACACATAACAATAAGCACTAAATATTACTCAGAAGAACGAGGTGTGGGTTGGATCCACGCCGGCAAAGTCGGACACTGGTGTAGCTTTTTACGATATCTAGTCTATTGTAACACATCTGATGCCGTCGTCTGTGTGTGGATTGATGGCCGTCGCGAAGGCCCCGGAGGCATCTACAAAATTCGCCGCGCCGGCCGCGAGACCGGCACCGCCAGCGAAGCCTGTAGCTACCCCCGAGGAGGCCGCGGCCTGGGCGGCACGCATCCCGAAGCAGGTGCGACCGCCGCCGCCGGGCGAGGCGTTGCCGCAGGAAGGGGTCGACACGCAGCCCGCGAAACCTGTCGCCGCGCAACCGTAGAGTAATAACAATTTAAAAATTACGGGTCCCGCCGCCGCGCCCGGCTCGGCGCCCGCGGCACGAGAGACGTAAAAAATAAGCCAACGCCGCGCGTCACGGCCACGAGGCCCCGCACCAGGGCGGGCGCCCAGTCGTCCCGCGCGCGGACGCAAAGAACAACAATCGCATCGCAGACACACGCGAGGAGCGGCCCGAGGACCGGCACGCGCCGCGCGACCGCCGCCGCGCGAGAGGGCGCGTCGAGTTGCTGGTGCGCCGGCGTGCCCAGCACCATGATGTCTCCAACAACCCCAAACAGGTCGTCCGCCGCGTCGACGACGGCGTCGTCGAGACGGTAGCGCTTGCCGCGAAAGACGAGCGTCGTGCGCGCCGGCACGAGGCCGAAGTGTCTCGCCGCGGTGGTGACGGGTGATTCACCCACGGGCACGTCGAGTCGCTCCGTGGTCGTGCGCCATTTGAATGTCAAGGTGCGCGTCGACATCGTTTATACGGCTATGTCTATATGCCCTCAGCTCGAGCTCCTCGAGATGTGGCTGTGCTGGTGCGCTCGCAGGTGCAACAGCGCACGCACGGCTGTCGCAGCGATGCACGCTGTCGCAGCGATGGAAATGAATGGTAAGGATAAACAATTGGAGGTAACAAGAGCTCCCGCTTCGCAGCCTAAATCACCTGGTCGCTTTTCTAGTGCCTTTACATGCCGCTAGCTCGCAGCGCGCGAGGCGCGACTCTCTGCAGCAGCGCGTTTAGCAGATCCTAGGGCCTCACGCATCATAACAGATCGCGCATCGCTGCGGCGACCACGAATTATGGCCGACAGCACGAATGAGGCCACCAAACCGATCGGCTGGCTCCCCTTAGAGTCGAACCCCGAAGTCCTGAACCCCTTCTTGTGGAAGTTGGGCGTGCCGGGTGAGTGGGGCTTTTGCGATGTCTTCGGATTGGACCCCGAGCTGCTGGCCATGGTCCCGCGGCCGTGCATGGCTTTGTGTCTGTTGTTTCCGTGTGCGAAGATCGCGAAGGAGCGGAGACCGGCTCTGCGAGCAGCTCGACGGGATCGAGTGGAAGCTGATAAAGCGGATCCCGACAATGACGAAGCACGTATTCGTAACGAGGCGGAAGGTGGCGTCTTCTTCCTCGAACAAGTGGAAGGGACCGGCAATGCGTGCGGCACGGTGGCATGCATCCACGCCGTCGGCAACGCCGTGGCCGGCCAGGCCTTCCACGTGCCCTGGGAGACGCCCCTCGGCAAGTACATCACCGAAGCCTCCAAGGACCATACTCCTAAAGAACGGGGCAACCGGTTACTAGCTGCCACTGACTTGCATCAGGCGGCGGACGACACGGCGCGGTCGGGACAGACGGAAGGCGCCGGGACGGACGACGCGGGAGATCGTCATTTCGTTTGTTTCTGTGAGCGCGGTGGTAGATTATTTGAATTGGATGGCCGAAATATCGGCGTCGACGACGAGGCGTTCCCCGTGGACCACGGCCCGACGACGCCCGAAAATTTCGTCAACGATGCAGCTAGGGTCATCCGCGACGAGTTCGTCGCCCTGGACGCGGACAACCCGAACTTTAACGTGGTGGCGTTCGTGCAGTTATAAGAAGTACTAGTTAGGCAACTGGAATTTCCTCGTCGCGCCGGCGTACGCGTCGAGGATGGCGTCGCGGGGGATGTGCTCGAAGAGCGCGCGCACGACCTTCTGCGCGGCCGCCGCGTCCTTGCCTTCGCGCGCGGCCATCGCGGCTTTATAGGCGTCCTTGGCGAGCGGCTTGAGCGTCGCGAGCATCTTTTTCAGCGCGGTGAGGCTCATCTTGGGCAGGAGCTCGTGGGCGAAGTTCTTCCAGCCGTCGTCGGCGCACTCCTCGGCCTCGCTCTGGCGCGGCTTCTTCGGCCGCCGCTTGGCCTTGGGCGCGGGCTTCGGCGGCGGCGGCGGCGCCTCGGGTTCGTCGTCGCTCGACGAGTCGCCGCCCGTCGGCGGCAGCGCGGCCGACGCCGAGCTCATCGCCGACGCCGCGCTCTTCCGCGCCGGCGGCGCCGCGGCCGCGTCGTCCTCGGACTCGTCCTCGGACGGCGGCGGCGCCGCGCTGGGCTTCTTCTTCTTCTTCTTCGGCCGCGCGGCGGGCGGCGGGCCCACGTCGTCGTCGCGCTTCTTCTTCTTCTTCTTCGCCGCGGGCTTCTTCGGCTGCGGCGCGGGCTTCTTCGGCGCCTTTCCGAGGTGCTCCGGCTTCGGCTCCGGCGTCGTCCGCCCGAGGCGCCGCGCGGCGTCGCCGCGGGGCGCGTAGCCGGCCTCGAGATTTGCGAACGGGTCTTTCGCTCCCGACTCGAGGTGGTCGCCGAGCGTGCGCGCGACGCGTAGTTTGGCGCGCTCTTCCTTGTCCGCGATCGCTTGCGCCTCCAGGGCCTCGACGACGACGGGGTCGTCCTCGGCTAGCCCGAGCATGGCCGCGACTTCGGCGGCGGACTGGACCATGGCTGCTAGCGGCGGTTAACGAGCGTGCACCGCCAATGGGTTTGTTGGTTGGCTGCTGCGGCGGCGTTACTTGCCCGGCGCTGCGTTTAACCAGCGCGCGCGTCCAACGCTCAGAGTCAGAGCTGCCTGGCTCGATAACTCGACGGTTTTGCGGCGCAAACGAACAGGTGACAGTTCTGGCGCAGCCGTAAGGACGCCTACAGCAAAATGCGGCTCGCGTGGCGAGCGGAGAGTCGCGTTCGATTCGGCACAGAGCTAGCGGCCAGTAAGACACTAGCAAGCAAGCAAGAAAGCATCGACGAGTCCTCGGCAGCCTTTCCGGCAGCCGTAAAGACCAGTCGATTGCCGCGATGGGGGGCGCCGCCGAGCTCGGACGCCGGGTCACTTTGGCAGGCCCTATGCGAATGTGAGGCCGTAGCAGCCGCCGCTGGTGCTACGGAGCCAAAGCGCAGCCGCATCGACACCCCAGCACCCGCATCGGCCGGGCACGCGCAGCGACAGCGCCCGCATCGGCCACCGCGGCCACCGAAAGCCGACCCCAGGTCAAATTCCGGTCGCACGCGACGCGACGCGACCGCGCAGCGCGTCACCATGGCCCACCGCGCGCACCTCCGCCGCGCCGCGGCCAACGCCGGGCCCAACTCATCGTGCGTCCGGCGTCCTTCCTCCCGCGCGCCGTCGACGCGCCACCACCATCGACGCGACGCCACCGCGCCGCGCCGTCGACGCGACGCGCCGCGCGCCATCGACGCGCCACACCACCGCAGGCTGAATCGCCCGCCGCCGCCGCCGCCGCGGCCGCCTCCATTGGCACACGACCCCGCCGTCCTCAAGACGCTGCCGCGCACGGGCAAGCGCGGCGCGCCCCAGGCCTTCCCGCACCTCCTCTTCATGATGCTCGAAAGGGAGGAGGGCCGCCACATCAACTGGTGTTCCGATGGATTGAGCTTTGAGGTGCCGGACAAGGACGTCTTCGTCCGCGAGACGCTCCCGCGCTACTTCCGCCACAGCCGCTTCGCGTCGTTCCAGCGCCAGCTCAACCTCTACGGCTTCAAGAAAGTAAGTGATGGCGAGCTGCGCTTCGAGCACCCCGACTTCCTGCGGGACGCTCCACAAAGGGTCACGAAGGTGCTGCGAGCGCCGCCGCAACCGCAGAAGCCGCGGCCCAAGAAAAAGAAGGTCGTCCGTAAACCACCGTCATCGGACGACGACTATTCGGATGGAGACAAGACGCCGTCGCCGAAACGGTCGCGCTGCGACGTTTCCGCTTTATTTGGTAGAGACGAAGCTACTACGGCCGAGGCGCTATTTTCATTGAGCGCGCCGGCGAGTCCCGCCGGTACTGGCTCGGTCGGCTTCCCGTCGCCGGACGTGACGCTACGCAAGGCCACGGAGAAGCTCCAGAATCAACCGCCGCCCGCGCCGCCGATCGCGACGCCGTCGCCGGCGTCGTCCTTCGGGTCGCGGACCAACCCGCGCGCGCCGCCGCCCTCGCCCCATGGTTTTGGCGCGGCGCTGGCCTGCGTCCGCGCGGCGTCGGGGTCGCTCGACTCGGACGAACTGCGGGACCCGTTGTTACGTCGCGGCCTCTCGGACGGCTCCGACGGCTGGCAGCGCGCCCTGGACGCCGGGCCCGCGCCGCCCTCGGAGCCGCTCTGGGCCCTCGATACGCCGACGGGCGGCTTCGGGGCCACGTTCTTCGGCGACGACGCCTGAGCCTCGCTTCACCACCACCGGCGGCGCCGCCACGGCCCCGCCCTATCCATATCCCGCGCCCACCCACGTAGTAATGCCCCCTTATGTTCACCGTCGACGGCGGGCCCGCGCCACTGCTCCTGATTCCTGCTGAGGGGTGCGGGACCATTCTAGGTCCTAGCGTAGATAAGCCCACTAGCGTAGATAAACTGAGAAGCTCAGCAGGAGTTGGCCTGAACGCCTCGTACATTGCCCAAATTGTTCTTCAGAAGCATAAGTGCTGCCTAGGGGTCCTACCTTCACGACGCAGCCGAAAAAGCGACGCAAATCGCCGTATAAACCTCGAAACGCAAGGAATCAGAAGACAGAGTCATGATGCTCCGCGCGTTCTTGTTCCTCGCGCCCTCAGCGATGGCCCTCCAGCCCATGAAGCCCGTGAGCTACGACGCCTTCGAGCTGGCCGCAGCGGAAGCGCTGAAAGACGAATTGCGGGCCAACTACCAGAAGCGCGCGGCGCGCGAGCGGTCCATGGCCGCCCAGGCCGCCGACGCGCTCGACGCGGCGCAGACCTTGGACCAGATCGAGGCCGCGCTGCCCTTGGCCGACGCGGCGGGCCTGCCGGCCGACGCGCCGGAGGTCCTGGCGGCGATCGCGCGCCGCGACCGGGCCCGGGCGACGGAGGAGCGCAACGCCGTAGCAACGCGGCGTCCCGAATCGACGCGTCGACGGCGTCACTGACGGCTCGCGAACGCAGGTGCTCGAGGAAATCAACAAGGCCGCGGACTGCCACGTCGAGAGCTGCGACGTCGAATTGCTCGCGGGGCTATTGGACGAGGCGCGGTCGCTCGGCGTCGACGCGTCGAATATCCTGGAAAAGGGCCGCGAGCTCGCCGCCGTCCAGGGCGACCGCGCGGCGAACGTGGCTGCTGCTTTGATCTTCAGCGACGAGGCCCACGCCATCTACGACCCCCTGGCGCCGCCGCGGAACAAGGCGCCGATCCTGGAGGACATCTCCGTCCTGGGCCCTGACCTCTAGAAGGTTTCCCCACTTGTGGTAGTACATAAAACAATTATCACATAGCACATCAGGCCAGCCGCTCGATGGACGGCGGGAAGAAGAGCGCCCCTCTCAATAACCGGCAGTCGACGGGCGGCCCATCCAATGAAGCGGGCAATTTCGACCGCTGCGCCTCCCTGAGTGCAACGAGCGCCTTCCTCAAACAGCGCCGGACCACACCCAGCGCGCACCGCACGCTATCCCAGGCCGGCTCGACCCTCCGATTCTGCGCGAGGAGCCGGTCGCTGTCGGCGTCCGCCGATGATGTTGAAGCGGCGAGCTGGAGGTCGCGGTAGCGCTGGATGCCCGCCGCGAGCGGGTCGGATGAAGCCAGGACCTCGAGGTCGTGCGCGGCCCGCTCCAAGGCGTCGTGCGCCGCTTCCTCATCATCATCATCATACTCTCCTAAATAACGGCGCGCCGCGGGCCGCACGTGCTCCAAGACTTGGGCCGCGAGCGTCTCGAGCTTGACGTTGCCAGCGTCGAAGCCCGCGGCTTTGCAAGCCTCGGCGCGCGACGGCACGTGGCGCCGCTCGCCCTCGTCGTTCCGCGTGACGCGCGCCGCATCATATGAAGCGCGGAAGACCGGCGCGCCGCGTGTTCTCAGGTCCTCGACGGCACATGGACGAGTCCGAAAGCCTTCATTAGCGTCGGCCGCCCGCGCCGCCGCCTCGGACGCGAAAATCACGTAGACGTCGACGGCGTCTTTCTGATATAAGACTCCGACCTCCTTGACATCATCAAACACCTCGACAATTTGCGGCGTGTAGAAGACGAGCGCTCCTTCACCAAACAACCGCGCCGCCTCCGTATCAGCGTCCTCGACGTCCGCCTCCGCGCAGAGGACAGGTCTCGACACAGGCGCCTTCTTCGTCTTCTTCTTCGCAACCGCGCGCCGCTTCGCGGGCGGCGCCCGATCGATTACCGTCGTCTGCCGGCTCTTCGCCTTCGTGGCCGCGTCGACGGTCCGCGCTTTGGTGGTCGCGCGGTCTTTGGCTGTGGGCGCCACGGCGGCGAGATATCGTAAACTACCGGTGGCCGCGAGCTCGCGGTCCTCCGTGAAGCCGTCGGCGTCGGTTTCGTCCGTGTACTCGTAAAGTTCGGAAATCGCGGCATTGTCCGGCGCCGCTCGAAAGGCATACGCGGCGTCTCCCAACTTGATTGTCATGCCTTCGTTGTCGAAGGTCACGCTGAGATCGCTACGCCCACTGTCAATGGCTGTGGCCAGGGCCGGCGGCAGGCGCAGGCGCGCGCAGGCGCGCCCGGCCATTGCGTCTGCTGCAGCGCGGCGTTGAAGAGTGCTTGCAGTGAGGCTGTTAGACGCGTTCCAGCGCTTACCTATGCTCGAGGCTCGCACCCAGCCCCGATTTTTGCCTGAACTCCTATCTCGCGGGTTTTTACAGCTGTCCGCGTAATCCCCTCGACTGCGTGCGCGACGCCTCTCCGCGCGTCGCTGGGCTCGGAAAGCGGGTGTCTAGGCGAGCGGAAGTTCGAAAACCCGACAGCCAGGAGATTTTTCGCAGCAGACATTGTTGGGCGCATAACCACCAAAAACCGCTGCCCATGGTCGGCGACATGGGACCGTAAGACTCTCCCGACGATGGCCAACTACAGGCAGCTCAAAATTGTTACAACGGCAGCGCTGCTGGCGGCCGCGGTGGGGCAAAATACTACTGCTGGCCCATCGGCGGTGCCGACGCCAGCACCGACACAAGTACCGACGGCCGTACCGTCGCCGTCGCCGACGACGGCCGTACCATCGCCGCTGCCCACGCAAACGCCGACGCCAGAGCCCTCGGCCGCACCATCGCGGCTGCCGACGGCCGTGCCCACGAGCGTGCCGACCACGAGCGTGCCGACGCCGACGCCGTCGGCCGTGCCGTCGCCGCTGCCGACGCCCGGGCCGACGACGACTGCAGCGCCGACCTCCGTGCCAACATCAAAGCCGACGCCAGAGGGGACGCCTGCGCCGACGACGACTGCCGCGCCGACGTCCGCGCCGACGCCAATGCCGAGCACGGCAGCTCCGACGGAGGTGCCGGCTCCAAAACCGACGAACGCGACGGCGTCAACACAGCTGCCAACGCCCGGCCCGACGCCGCTACCGTCCGCGAATCCGACAGTACGATCGCACGGTGCCGCCTGGGCCATCGACAAGGCGGGACCGATGTTGTGCATCGAGAATACCCCGCTGCAAGTTCATCAAGAATCAGGCAGCACCAAATACTCGATCGGCGCCCTCGACAGCGCGACGGGCGCGTACGAAGCTTTGTACGGCGGCGAGAATATGGAATGGACCGACGGCAAACACATCAACGCCGTCTCCCAGTGGACGAGTTCTACCGACGAGCACTTTGCGTTCGCGAGCGTAACAGAGCTGAACGTCGATGACGCCCCCAGCCTCCTGTGCCGCATAAACGTGAACGGCGAAGACTGCTTCTCAAACGGAAAGCTAGAGAAAAAAGCCAATGCCGGCGCCGTGATCGACGACACTTACTATTACGGGAAGAACGTCGGCAAGAGCGGAACAGAATCGATATACTATGTCTCTGGCTTGGGTCAAGTGAACGCGACATTTCACACAGATACGAACTTCCTCGTCCGCGGGGACGACTCATTGTTTGAGGGCAAAATCCTGGACTTCGCGCCCCTCACGGAGCCGGACGGCGAGGACATGTTGATAGATGATGGGGTGGCAGGCAGATCGTACCTCATCGGCATCGGTGGCAAGTTCGAGGTCTTCGTGGCGCGCATCGGGACAGACGGCGCGCCGGAGAGCTACGCCGTGCTCGACGGCACGACCGTCGACTGGGGCAACGGGACAGAGGTATCCAAAGGCGAATTCGGCGCGGCATTCGCGTATCAGAGCCTGGATGGCGAAACGAACGACTTGAAATTCGCAGACAACGAAGGCGCCGGTTTATTTAGGTTGGAGCTGCCCTTAGTCATAGGGAACGACTGCTGGAATACTGGTACTGATGTGACACAGCACGCAGTATGTCCCGGCACGACGGCGAACCTCGTCTGGGTCGGCCTCTCGGAGAAGGCCGAAAGCAACGACGGCATGAACTGTCCATACCAGGAAGATCCCACGGCGGTGCCGACCACGGCGGCGCCCTCGACGGCCGAACCGTCCTACAAGCCGACAACGCTAGTGCCGACCTCCATGCCTGTAGCGGCAGAAACCTACAAGCCGACCCGGGAGCCCACCGAGGTACCGCCGACCCCGCAGCCTACCGTCATATCGACCTACGCCCCGACCGTGGCCGAGACGGCGCCCGCGGACGTCGCGAGGTTCAACTGCACGGCGTACGACGGCGCGTTGCTGCGCATCGAGGACCGGGACCTCACGCTGCGGATGGCGGACGGGAGCTTCGAGGCCGTGTGGGAGCTCCCGGGCGACGACGACGTGAAGGGCGTCGCGCTCCACACGGAAAGCGAGGACGAGGACGAGACGCGGCTCTACGGCGCGTTCGGCGACAAGCTCTGCGAATTTGACGAAGAGGCAAAGCGATGTCTCGACGGCACTTTAGAGTTCGAGCCCGACGCCGCGACGATCGTTGATTGGACCTACTACTACGGCAAGGACCTCGGTACTAGTGAAGGAAAACTTGCGTTCGTAGAAGACGTCGACGACGGGCCGGACTTTTCAGATTCATACGACTTTCCCATGGCCCATTTCAATGGCACATTAAGGAGCTTCGTGCTTTTGCGGGAGGCCGAGGACGTCGACGAGGACATCGAGGACATGGATGGTGATGCCATCGGGAGCGGCGACGACGGCGAGTACCTGGTGGGTGTGAGCGACGACGGGAAGGTCGTGGTCATCAAGCTCGACGACGGCGAGCCGGAAGAAAATTACGCCGTGCTCCACGCTTCGTACGACGGCGAGGGTCCGGTCACGGCCATGGTTTTTGATGGAGACGCCGTCTACTTCACTTCCGAGAGTGGTCTATACAAGATAGACCTCCCGATCGTCGTCGCCGAGTGGTGCTGGGACGGCGAAGACGTCGTGTGTTACTACAACGAGGACAAGCAAGAGCCCGAGGACGAGGACTACATGCCTCAAATTACATACGTGGGCCCGGCCGACGCAGGAGGCACATCAGGGTTGGTTTGCGGTTCATTAACCTTCGAACAAACGCAACCGAGCTACGCCCCCACGCCCGAGGCCGGGTTGGCGTTAGAGCCCTTCGATTGTACGGTAAATTTCCACCCGGTCCAGGTCATGAAAACCGACGACGAGGACTACTATTCGGTCATGCAACTCGATCCGGCATCTGGTGAGTATGAGGAGGTTTATGATTTGGAGCACCTTATCACGGACGACGGCCATGTAAATGCCGTGGATCTATGGTTGGATGGGGACAAGTACTACGTCGCCGGGTCGGTGCGAGCTGACGACGATGAGGACAGCAAGTTGTGCTTCTTTGACTCTGAGGACAAGGTGTGTCTTGAAGAAGACCTGGAAGAAACGAAGGCGAACGCGGGCTGCATTCTCAATGATAACTTCTACTACGCCAAGGACCTGGGCGAGGGCGAGCGCTCGGTCTACTGGGTCGAGGGTATCGGGTCCAGTGAACCGGTCTTCCACAGCAAGGACGATGCTGAATTTGTCGTGGACGAGAATCTGTACGAGAAGTCGGTGCTGGATTTCGTCGGCATCACCGAGAATGAGATGGAGTTCATCGACGACGGCGAGGAGGAGCGGTCGTACCTCGTGGGACTGGGCCAGGGCTTCGAGGTCGTGGTCATCCGACTGGAGGACGACGGCACGCCGGAGAGCTACGCCGTGCTCGAATCTGAAGTCGGGTGCGTCGACACGGATAACCTTGGCCAGCCCGTCGACTGCGACGCGTACGAGGACGAGAAGGAGGAGTGGGAGGACGAGGGCGAAACGTCGGCCTTCGGCGCGGCGTTCAACTTCCGGGCGCCGGACTGGTCCATGGTCCAGACGTACTTCGCGTCGAACGAGGGCTGGGGCATCTTCGAGCTCGTGTACCCGCTCGAGGTCCCGGACGAGTGCTGGAATTCGGGCGAGGAGGACCACAGCGTGTGCGACGAAGGGGCCCAGTTGCTCTGGCGCATGCCGTCCGAAAAGTCGAAGTCGAACGACGGCATGAACTGCCCCCTCGGCGCGGGGGCGCCGCCGGAGGCGCAGCCGTCGCCGCAGCCCGTCGAACTCGTGTACGCGCCGACGCCGCAGCCGCAGGAGGAGACCGACGACGAGCCGCAGTACGAGGCCGGCGTCTTCGATTGTGATCACCACGGCAACCCGGTGCAAGTGCTGCGCGAGGACGACGACGAGCCGTACCGGGTCGTGGAGCTGGACGCGTCGAGCGGCGAGTACAATTTGTTGTACGAGATGGACTACTTGGATATCGACACGCATGTCAACGCCGTGGCGATGCATTCGGATGGGAACGGGGGCTACACGGCGCTGGCCTCGATCGGTGGTCGCGTGTGCCTCTTCGACGAGAGCGGCACGGAGTGTTTAGCCGAGGCCCTCGAGGTCTCAAAACCAAATTTAGGTGCGGTCCTCGGCGACGTCTTCTACTACGCCAAGGAGCCGGGCAATGGAGGGAGTAGGAGAATCTACTGGGTCGAAGATATTGTGGGAGAGGCGCCGGTCTTCCACAAGCACGACGATGCATTGTTTGAGATCCCCACGGGGCTATTCACGAAGTCCGTGCTCGACTTCGTGGCCATCGACGAGCAATCAGTAGACTGGGTCGTCGATGATCATGATCAAGCTTCGTACCTCGTCGGCTTGGCTCAAAGGTTTGAGGTCCTTGTGATACGATTAAGTACGTCGGGAGAACCGGAGGCCTACGCTGTTTTACCGGGCGTCGTGGATTGGGAGGAGGACCCCGGAGACAACTCACCGTTCGGCGCGGCCTTCGCCTACCACTCGCCGACCTGGAATTCGTTGGAGACGTTCTTCGCGTCCAATGAAGGCTGGGGCATCTTCGAATTGCACTGGCCCCTCGCCGTGCCGGAGGCGTGCTGGAACACGGGCTTCGAGACTGATACCCATGAAGTGTGTGCTTCTACGGCAAATCTCACAAGATGGCACGACTCCGAGGAGTCCTCGTCAAACGACGGCATGAACTGCCCCCTCGGCCATCATGTGGAGACCTACGAGCCTACCACGTCGCCGACTACGGCGCGGCCGACGCCCCAACCAACGAACTACACGTGCTCCGCCTGCTGGGACCAGCCCGTAGCATCATTAGACTGCGCTTTGCATAGCGGCCCGCTCCGTTTGGATGGAGGCGCGGTCGTGGCGAATGGAGTTACCGCGGCGGACGTGTCCTACTTCGAGAACGCGAACCCGGGCGGCCTGGCGCTCTACGAGGCGCGGGACGGCGCCTACCCCCTGCTGGCGGCGGGCGACATGCTCTGCCGCGTCGCCGCGACGGCGGACGCGTCCCAAGCGACGGCGCGGTGCTTCACGACCGGGCGGCTCGAGGTCGACGCGCCGCCCGCGGCCTGTGTTTTGGGCACGACCTACTTCTACGGCGACGCCGGGATGTTGTACGCGGTCCACAACGTCCACACGGACGCCGCCGTCTTTGAATCAACAGGCTTCGAATTTGGCAATGCTCTCGTCCGCGACGTGGCGCCCGTCGACGATTACTTAATTGGCGTCGCCGACGGCGCCGCATCCCTAATCGTCGTCAGGGCCGACTTCACGGGCCACGCGGCGCTCGCCGTTGACGACGCGGTGCCCGGCGTTGCGTTCGACGCGGCGTTCGCGTTCGACAACGGCGTCTACGTCGCCGGGAGCGACGGCACGTTGTACAATGTCGACGTTGATTTAACGACGATCGACGACAATTGCTGGGCCGATTCCGGGGAGGACGCGCCGGCCTGCGCGGCGACGGCGACACTCAGTGCCGCGGCGCCGGCGCCGGCCGGGACCGGCTCCGGCACGAACTGCGCCGGCACGCTCGACCTAGGAACGGCGGCGCCGTCGTCGGAACCGGCGCCCGTCGCCGCGCCGACGCCGGGACCGTCGCCTAGTCCATCCACTGCGAATCCGACGGCGCGCCCGACCGCGGCGCCCTCCGCGAAGCCGACGACGGCGGCCCCCTCGGCCAAGCCGACGGCGGCGCCCTCCTTCACACCAACGCACGCCCCGAGCCTCTCAAGGCAGCTCGTGAGCGCTGCTGTTGTGCTCGAGTTCGACGAGGCCGACTACTCGGACGACCTGGGCCTCGCCGTCGGCGACGCGCTGGTCCAGGCGTCGCCTTCGGTCGTGGCGTGCAACTCCGTGACCTTCTCCACCACGGAGCGGCGGCGGCTCGCGGTGGAAACGAGGACGGCGGAGGCCGTCCTCGTCGTTGACGGAGGCGCCGACGTGGACGCCGTGGGCCAGGAGTTGTCCGATGCGGTCTCAAATGGAGATTTTGCGACGGCTCTAGTAGATGCCGTCGCTTCATACTCTTCCTTGGAGTCTGTGGATGCGTCGAACGCGGTCCAAGTATCCGCGTCGCTGGCCGCGCTCGAGGCCATTTCTGAAGTGGTCCCGACGCCTGCGCCCGTGCTGACGAAGGCGCCCGTCGCGTCCTCGCAGACGCCCGCGCCCGTCGCCAGCTCTCCAGCACCGTCGGCGCTCATCTTCGGCGCCGGGAGCCCCGGGAATTCTGGAGGCGGCGCCGACACGGCCGGCGGCTCTTTACAAATCATCCTCGGCGTGGTCTTCGCGGCGGTCGGCCTCGTGGTCTGCGGCGGCGCGAAGTGGTACCACGACCGCGAGAAGGCCAAGGACGCGCGGAGATTGGAAAGGTGGGACGACGTCGAGCGCGAGCTGGCGTCCAAGGAGCCGGACTGGGCGAGTCCGGCGCCCGGGGGCCTCGGCGACGTCGCCGTCGAGGAGGACAAGGTTCACGTCGAGGACTCCGCCACCAAAGCCCTGTACGGCTCACCAGATGCGCCGCCGCCCAAGCGCAGTTTCAACCCGTTTTCCAAAAGGAAACCGGCGGCCGAGCCGTCCTGGGCCGAGGCGCCGGAGCCGTCCTGGGCGGCGCCGGCGGCGCCGGCCCCGCTGGCGGCGGCGGCCGCCGCCGCCGAAACGTGGCAACCGAGCAGCGACGACGACAGCTGGCCCTCGGCCGCGGATAATGCGCCCCCGCTCCGGGAGATGTCGCCTCCCCAAATGCCGCCGCCGGACTTTGTTGCTCCGCCGGATGTCGACGGGCTGCCGCTGCCGCCGCCGCCTCCCCAGCCCGCGAGGGAAGAAGGATAAGTACTCAGAAGTCTACACTACCACTACTACTTACAACCCTAGCACAGTACCCGCAAACACCCGCGCGTTCCATAGCGCGTGGATCGCCACCGGCACGAGCAAGTTGCCCGACGCCAGGTACAGGTAGGACCACGTCGCACCCAAAGCCGCGAGCGGCAGCGCCGCCGTGAGCGACAGGTGGTGCGCCGCAAATAATAATGAGGACACCACCGTCGCGACGTCAGCCCGTCCACAAAGCCGCTCGAGCGCCCGCAGCAGGAAGCCGCGGTAGAGGACCTCCTCCCACCACCTGTGTGCAAAGACACCATCGAGCCGGCGTCGCGTCGATGGCGTGCCGTGAACTTTGATAGTTCCGCGCGGCCCACGCACGGCGCCGTGACGCAGGGCGCGACGCCGCCGACCAGAATCGACGCGACGCCGCGGCCGTCCTCGGGGTTCACCATTTTCGTGACTAGAGTGTCGTCATCAAATAAAGTGGGCGGCACGAGGAAGTGGTTCACGCCGTCGGCGACGTTGAAAATCAATGCGGACGCGCAGTAGCCGCCGGCGACCCACCAGAGCCAGTCCGTCTTCCACTTGAAGCGGTACCAGGCCGTGGCTTTTTCTCGGTTCCACCGGATGCGCCCGTCTCTCATCTCAAGAGCTGGGACGACCGCGAGCACGGACACGCCCACGACGAGCCACGCCAGGTGGCCGCCGAGGACCTGCAGCGCGCGGCCCATGGCCGGCGTCGCGCTTGGGGTTGCGCGGTACACAAATCCGTCCACGAGCGCCGCCACGTAGCCGCTCCAGCGGTAGGCGACGGCGAGCGCGCCGATCGTCGTTAGGAGAGCGCGCTTGCCGATTTCGGGTGCTGGTGGGAGCTCGCGCTTCCGAGAAGTGCCCTTTCTCCGCCTTAACACGTGGAGGCCAAGGAAGGCTCCGCCGAGCAGCGAGTCGAAGCCCACCGACTGCCACAGGCCAAACTCGTTCGGGACGAGCTGGTAGGGGAGTAGGATTGAGCTGCGTCCCAAGGCTCCAGCGTGCGCGGCGTACGTCGCGAGCACAACTCCAGCTTGCCGGGCCGGACCCCAGCTGCGCGTTTTGTTTAATGTGTTGCCGACGGCTTTGTCTAGTTTATCTAGAGCCGTGGCGCGCCGCGGTGTCAGGCGTGAGCGGTGCGCGGCTGGGCCGCGGAGGGCGTGGGAGGCTGCAATGCAGAGCAGCAGTGGTGAGAGGGGTGGCATTTAGCACTCGTGCGATCAATAACGTTCAGCCGTAAGCGACCGCTATTGCACACTTGTGCGCGAGAGCAGCCCCAGGGCTGGATGCTAGTGTCTTACAAGCCGCTAGTGCTGTGGTATTTGGGAACACAATTTAATCAGCTATCGAACATCTTCAGACCCGTGTTGATGTCCTTCTCGGGGAAGCCCGCCTTCTCGACGAGGGGCGCGAGCTTGGCGGCGGCGGCGTCGAGGGCGGCCATGTCGGACGCGTCGCAGGACCAGCCGAGCGAGGCGTAGTTTTGCGTCACCTGCGAGAGCGTCCGGCACCCCGGAATGGGAACGGCGCCTTTCGCACGGCACCAGTTGATGGCGACTTGCGTCGGCGAGGCGTCGTGCTTCTTCTGCACGGCAGCGATGGCGGCGAGCAGCTCCGCCGATGCGGGCTGCGAGAAGAAGCTCTCCGCGAGCTTTTTGCGCGGGCCCTTGGGCGGATTGGCTAATGAATATTTGCCCGACAGCAGCCCCAATCCCAGCGGCGAGTACGCTAATATTTTCACGCCGAGGTCGTCGCACGTCTGCTTCAGACCATTCGAGTTCGCGAAGGGGTACGCCAGAGAGTATTGGATCTGATTTGAGAGCAACGGGATGCCGCGCGCGGAGAGCGTCTTGGAGACAGCTTTTACCGCGTCCGAGCCGTAGTTGCTGACGCCGACCGCCTTGACCAAACCCTTCTCGTAGCAGTCGCCGAGCCCGTCCCAGTAGGCCTCGTTCGCCCACGCATTGGGAAAATGTATCTGATAGAGCTCCATCGAGTCCCGACCGAGCCTCTTGAGGGACGCCTCGCAGGCCTTGACGACGTCGTCGCGGCTCGTGCGCCACGGGAGCGCTGCGAATTTAGACGCAACAGTCACCTTGCCGTGGCGCTTCTCGAATTGTCCCACGAGCGACTCAGATCTCCCAATGCCGTAGAGCTCGGCCGTGTCGACGAATCCATCCCTGCGCGCCGCTACGAACGAGAAGACCTTCTCGAGTTCTGCATCCTCCTTCGGGTCGTAGCCCCAAAACAAGCTGTCACCCCACGCCCAGGCCCCGATGCCCATCTTTGGGAGCGCGAGCTTCGCCTCCGTTGCAGCTACCGCCGGGTTCGGCAGCGCGACTTGCGCCAGCGACGCGCTCGCGCCGGCGATTGCGCCGCGACGGTTCACATTCAGCGCTGCTGCTGATGCAGACAGACCAAGCAGCAGTGCTGGCTTCATTGCTGGCAGTAGAAATTGCCCAACGGCTTCAGCAGCTTTCGATATATGCACGAGGCACAAATGCTTGCAGGGTGCGATCGATACGTGCGTTCGCGTCCAGCTCTGCGGCGCTCAGCTGCTGAGCGCAGCTGCTGCCGGTGCTGCCGGCGTTTGCTAGTGTCTTACAGGACGCTAGCTCGGCATTTTTGCAGGCTCCCCCACCAGAGGGCCAGCGATAGTGCAATTAGTGTTTTGTATACGGCACGATACGTGTGGTGTGCGGCACAACGCGAGGGCGCTGCACGAGCGTTGCCAGGGTAGCTGCCAGAGTGCAGCTCTCACAAGCACACACTCTACCGCTGAGCGCAGAGCAAAACGAGCTGGTCAAGTGGCCAAGCGTCTGAGTGGCCTCAAGGCTAGTTGGCTCGAAAACGGCCCGGCAAAAAGCGTACGGGGGCTCGGCGCGGGAGCAATCTCTCCCTCTCCATCTCCCGGCTGCCGAATCAATAAAAAACGCTGCCCCAGCAACAACAATGGACCAGCAGCAGCCAAACACGGACCCGGCGCAGCACGCCGCGGCCGAGATCATGCGCCGCTTACGGGCTAAGGAGCGCGAGCTCCGGGAGACGCAGGCCACGCTGGAACGGGAGCGCGAGGCGCACGGCCGCAGCGCGAGCGCCGTGGCGCATCACCGCGAGGCGTCGGTCGTGAAGCTGTCCATCGGCGGCACCCACTTCACGACGTCGAAGTCGACGCTGGTCCCCGCCTCTGGCTTCTTCTCAGTCCTGCTCAGCGGCCGCTTCCCGCCGGTGCTCGACGACTCGGGCGCCGTCTTCGTGGACCGCGATGCGCAGCATTTCCCCCAAGTCCTCGCCTTCCTCCGCGACGGCGCGATGCCGCGGTGGGGCAGCGACGAGGAGCGGGAGGCGCTCGAGCGCGAGGCGGATTTCTACCAGATCGAGGCGCTCATGCGCGTCGTGGGACCCGCGCAGAATATGGTTGCAGCCGCCGGTCCCACGAACGAGCGCATGCGCGACGAGGAGAACGAGCTCCGGGCGCTTTTCGTGAGCGCGCGCGACGACCCTCGGATCTCGCACCCGCACACGCACCTCATAGACGTCTTCTCCTCACTCACGACCTTCGTCGGCGGCGGCGTCGAGCTGGACGAACTACGTGACGTGCCGACGCTCGCGCGCTTCCACACGCACCGCCCACCGGTGGCCGGCGCGCCGTCGGTCGTCCCGAGCGTCGACGTCTTTCGCCGGCAATTCCAAAGCTTTGCGGGGGGGCTGCTCGACGGGTTTGACTGGGAGAACCTCGTCGCCGCCGGATCCTCTGCGTTAATACCGGCGCTGCCGCTGCCGCGCCGGCCTGAGACGTGGCGCACCGCCGCGCTGACTGATGCGGACTACGAGCGGCTTTGCTATTTGCATCTGGCCCCCTTTGGTCTCGACGACCGAGCGGACCTCGACTTTGTCACCGACGACCCGCGCTTCTTCGAGGCCCTACAGACGCAATGGGACAACGACGAAACCGTGCCCGAAGATGAGCAGGGCGGCGACGCTCCCCACAAGGACGTCGTCGACGTCGTCCGGGACATGCCTGTGTCGACTTCTGACGTTGATTTGTTCATCCACGGCGTGGAAGACGAGTCGCAGGCGCTCGCGATCATCCGCCGCGTCCACGAGCACCTGGTGCGTAAGTGTCCGGACGACGGCTACGTCACGGCGTGGCGCGGCCGCCACGCCGTCACATTTCACGTCGGCTCGATGAAAGTGTCGCGGACAAACCCCGATCACATTCATGGAGACCCCCGCTCCAGACGGAGGCACTGCGAGAGCCACTGGTGCCCGCGGCGGATACAGGTGGTGTTTCGCCTCTACAAGAGCATCGCGGAGGTATTGATGGGCTTTGATCTGGACGCGTCCTGCTTCGGCTACGACGGGTTGCGGCTCTGGTGCCTTCCGCGGGCGCGCCGCGCCGTGAACGGCCGAATCAACGTCGTCGATCCGTCGCGTCAAAGCGTGACTTACGAGACGCGACTCCTGAAATACGCGGAGCGCGGGTTCGCAATCGCGGTCCCCGGCCTCGAGCCGCAGCGCCTCGACGCGTCCGCCACGCTGCGGCCCTGGCACGAAGTGAATGGCCTCGCGCGGCTCCTCTGCGTCATCAAGCACCGCCAGGAGCGCGTCAACCACATCAAGGCCGGGCGAGAAATGAACAGTGGTGGCCGATGGGAGATGCCGCGCGACGGTCAGGCGCTGTGCGAACATAAGGGAGGCAAAGCGGGCATGGGCGAACGCGTCATGAACTGGTTCGGCGCCGCGGCTGCGCGCGGCATGGATCCTGACAAGCCGGACGGTAATGCTATAGTGTGCGTGGCCCCCGACGCGCAGAGTCGCACGATGACCGGCTGGCGCGTCCCCTCGAGTCTCTGCCGCTTGCTACAAGCCCTGAACCTCTTAGACAAACTACGCCCGGAGCCGGACGCCCCTGCTCCCTTTGAGGCTTCTGACTACGAGGACATCGTCGTGGACGGAAGAACCACCAGGGAAGTCCTCCGCGCGATCTCGCGCAATTCTTTCTGGCACAACGACGCTTATACCCCACCTTTCGACGCCACGCGCTGTCGGCGCGCGCCCATCGTGGTCGCGTCGACGCGCGGCGATGCTACTCCTCACAGAATTGCGTTGGACTTCAACCTGCTCGTCGACACGCCTCCGAATCCGCTAATCATTGGCCTGCCGGGACTGGGACGTCGGACCTCCGATGAACCCGACCTCACAGCAAGCTACACCTACGTGAGCTCCCTGGGGCGCCGCGTCGAGTGGATAACGGTGGACCCCGGCAGACAGTACATCGGCTCCTTCCGGCCGCTTGACAACGACTGGTTCAAGGACGCGTACCTCTCCAACGGCGCCGCCAAGTTCTCAGACGACCTCCTCGCGTCGTTCAGTACGCCCCGACCCGAGCTGCAGCAACCGCCTCGGCAGTAGGCTTCTACTAACGTGCATCTATGAAGCCATCCGAGTCGATGCGTATCGGACGGGGCGAGTTGTGCACACAGGAAGGGTAGGTAGGCTCGACTGCTTGCTCTTACTAACGTGACAGGGATAAGGGGGGGGCGGGGCCGCGCCCATAGACTTGGGTGGAGCGCGATCACATGGAGAAGGCCCGGTGCCGCTCGTTGACGTAGTCCGCGTACGGCGCCGGCCAGGACCCGTCCTCGCTCTCGGAATCGGACGAGGACCCGTCCTTGCAGACCTTGACCGCTTTCAACCGGCCGTTGTGCACGCCGAGCAGGAAGGACACGCGGTCGCCCACGGCCGGCCGCCAGCCGAGCTCCGCGTCCGACGGGTGCAGGAACAGGTCGCCGCGCTGGTGGCCCCGGTCTCTCAACAAAGGCTGGTCCGGCCGCACGAAGCCGTACCAGCCCTGCGCGCCCGGCCGCCGCGATAAGTGGACCACCGTGCCTCCTAACCTCCCATCCGGCCGCTGGTTGTCAAACGAGTCGGCCGGCGCTTGGAGCGGCGAGAGCACGGGCGGCTCGCGGCCCGTCGGCGTGCCGTGCGGCGTCACGCGTAAAGGCCGCTCCGGCGTGTGCTGCGGCGACGCGAAGCGCGGCGAGACCGGTGACGACGACGCCGACGACGGCGCGAAGGCCGGCGCCAGAGGTGATAAAGCCCCGAGCTCGTTGTCCTCCACCGCGATGTGCGCCACTCGCTCGAGGGCGACACATAACTCCCCCGAATTGATGCGCGGCATGGGCATGGGCGCGCTCGTCGCCCGGTGCGTCAAAGGGACGTGCTCCCACGAGGGGCTCACGGTCCGCTCCGGCGTCCTCGGCTGCTCCGGAGGCGGCGGCCAGGCCAAACTATCAGGCGAGACTTGCGGCGCGGCCATGGGCCAGAGCTCGCTGCCCCTATGTCTTAATTCGTTTTCGCCGTGCGCATATGTGCAAGCGTCGCCGCGCGAACAATTCCCGTACTGCTCGAACTCTCCACAAAGACGCGTGCGCCAGGCGTCGGGGTCGCGCGACTGGGCGCCGCGGTGCTCCCGCTTCATGAATGGGCTGGTAGGCGGCTCGGCGAGGCTCTGGCTGCGGCGCCGCGCGCGCGTGAGCTGATTTGGCATTATGTCTATGTACTATGTCCAGGCGGGCATTTCTGTAGGTGCTAGGTGATCATCGAGGCTCGTCGGCGTCGGACGGCGGCCCAGTTTTGAACGCGAGCCAAATGCTCTGGCCCTATCTTTGAGAGAGCTCTTTGACACACAGCCGTGCTGCGGGCCTCGTCTCTTTCGCTCAGCGGTGCGGCTATATTAGGAGTACTGCCTCAAAGGCCCCTCGCGCTGCCGATAGTGGGAGAACACGGAGCTTAAGCGGGCAGGCCAAATGGTGTCAAGCTTGCTTCTCACTCACATTTTGGTCAGTTCTCGGACCTGTCCAGCCCTCCGCAGTCGCGCACAGACACGCTCTGGCTCCCCTGTTACGCTTACCGCGGCTAACTCGGATGTCAAAAATCGTTACGGGTTTCTGGCGGCGCTGCAGTCAGCTTTATCGGCCTCCAGCGAGCGCCGTGGGCAAAGTTACACGGCGATTCTTGCTGCGATTTGTCTACTGGCATCGATAGCATCGCCTGAAGACAGCTCAGTGCTCGCCTAATTGCAAGGTTGGCGTAATCACAACGTCCTCCGGCTATCGGCCTCCACGTGCCGCGGGCAGCTAGAGGACCAGGAGAGCTGCCACGATCCTTCGTTTGGCTTCATAACGCAGCGCTGTCGGCGTGAAGCATCGAAACAAGATGCCTCGCGACGCCGACGAAGCTGGCCGGCCGCCCCGCCCGGAATCGAAAACCGAGGAAACGCCGCGCGGCGCCGCATCATTAGCGGAACTCCTGACGAGCGACAAGCTCAAGCGACTAGCGTTGCCGTACCCCGGCTACCTCGCGGCCTGGCGGCTCGTCAAGGGCCACGGCAAGTGCATCCAGGGCGTCAATGGGAGAAGTACCCATAGGGGTACGTTATGCTATAGCTTCGACTTTAAGCTGGCCGTGGGCACGCCCGTGCTAGCTGCCAGAGGAGGTACGATCGCGGCGGTCGTCGACCATTTTAGAGGAGGCGGCGCGAAGGCGCATTTGGCGCCCAGAGCGAACTTTGTGGCCGTGCGGCATTCAGACGGGAGTTATGCGCGATATTATCACCTCAAGGAGAAGGGATCTTTATATAAAGTCGGCGAACGAGTCGGAAGAGGGCAACAAATCGCCTGGAGCGGCAATACCGGTTATACTGGTGGTCCTCATTTACATTTTGATTTAGTTAATTTATTACCGGAGGAGACGTCTACGCTGCGCATCGTCTCCCCGAAGCACTGCCGTAAACGGTTGCAGTCCGTCGCGGCGGCCTTTTCTTGTGAACTGCCCTCAACACCATTAAGGTGTAAAGTGGTTCACGTCCCGAACGACGCCGTTGCGGGCGACGGCCTACGGATAGAAGGTCCTTGGATCGCTTTATCAGACAGAGACCCGGCCTCGACGTTCTCGGAAAAAATATCATTTTTGGCAGAGCAGGGCGCCTGTGCGGCGATTATTTCCAACAATAGATCCGGTCCCGAGCTCTTCGCGATGGGTGGGTGCGAGACCGCGTCACCCGTGCCTGCTTGTCTCATCTCGAAGGAGCACGGCATCATGCTCAAGTCGTATCTGGCCGAAGGTAATAGTGTGATTCTCGAATTTGGAAGACATCCGGCAGTGGAAGGCGCGAAGCCGATGGCGACGCAGTTGTCCGATTATCGAGCAACACCGGGCGCGTTCGACACGCCGCTGTCGTGCAAGTACGGGCCCGATCTGAGGTATGTGACACGAACGCTACCCGTCGAATTCGTCGACAAGTCGGGCGACGGCTTCGTGCCCAAGCAGGCGAAGACGTATCCGAAGCCGGTGCTCTGCGTGTCTCCTAGTTGTAGCATGAAGCGGCGGGGCCGGCGGCGGCGGCGCGACGGCCCCGTCGAGCCGTCGGAGCGCGGGCGGGACCGTCGCGTCGCCGTCGAGCGGCTCGACTCGCGGGAGTCGGAGCGGCGGCCCGACCCTTTAGGGCGCGCGCCGTCGCCGCGCTGAGGCATTTTTCTTATTTCGTAAGTGTTATAGGGTTACAAGGGATACTACACCGCTACCGGCACACGAGCGGGGTCGGCGGCGAGGGATCGGCCCCGCCGCTAGACTTGAAGCGTCTGGATGACGCGCGCGAGCTTGGAGCGCGTGCCCACCGGGATGCCCATGGCGCGCAGGTCCTCGGCCTCGAGCAGCGCGAGGGTCTCGACGTCGCGGATATCTTCTTGAGCAAGCACGGGCACGAGGCGCTGGAGGTCGAAGGCGGCCAGGGTGCTTTCGAGCGTCGCGCCGCCGCCCAGCGATGATGAGGGAGCGTAGGACGACGGCGGCGTGACGACTTGGAGCGACTCCTGTAAGGCAGCGGCGAGCTGCTCGTCCTCGGTCATCGCCGGGCGCGCCGGGGTCGTCTCGCGCAACGAAGCTTGTAAAGCGGCCGCCAGCTGCGCGTCGTCGTCGTGGGATACGTGGCGAATCTGGCGCGGCGCGCTTCGGCGCGAGGCCTCGAGGACCGCCTGGAGGCTCGCGTCGCTGTCGCCCGCGTAAGAAGCGTAGTTCTCGCGGCAGGAAGCCGCGATGGCCCGGTTCAGCGCCATCTCTTCGGCGTCAGCCGAGGGAGGCGCGCGGTGCGGAAGCACGGCGGCGGGCGGCCGCGGCAGGCGCGGCGCGCCCAACAGGCCCGTCGAGATCGAGCCCGTCGGCGCGGCCCGCGCCGGCGGCGCCCGCGCGGGGGCGTTGCCGCGGCGGCGCGGTTCCGAGCTTGGCGGCGGCGGCACCACGCGGCGCCGGGGCGGCGGGCCGGAGAGGAGGTGCTCGGGGATGACTTGGGCGCGGCGCAGCGGCGGCGCGATCGGGGCGTCGCGGCCGCGGCCCCGGCCGCGGCCGCGGCCCGCCCCGCGCCCGCGGCCCGCGGAGGCGGCCGGAGCTCTTGGCGACGCCCGGGGCGACGCTCGCGGCGAGGCCGGCGCCGCCGCCTCGGCGACGTCGAGCGACGGCGCGCGGCGCCGCCCTTGACTTTCCTTGCGCACGCGCGCCGACAGCGACCGCCCGGCGAGCTCCGTGCCGTCGAGCGCTGCCGCCGCGGCCTCGGCCTGCGCCAGCGTCCGGAAGCCGACGGCCGCGCGGCCCTTCGCCGTGAGCTCGACGCGGCCGAAGGACTTGCCGACGATAGAACCGATGTGTTCCTTCAAGTCGTAGCGCTTCGTGTCGTAGTTCAGGTTCGCGAGCGTGACGACGGCTCCGTCTTTGCTGTCCTCGTCGGCCTCGGCGGCCGGCGCGTAGACCATGACGTCGACCGCGAAGCGCGCGTCGCCCTTGCGCCCGATCGCGTACTCGACTTTATCTCCGACTCGGAGAGATGTGCCGCGCCGAACACCGGATACGCGCACGGCGATGCGGCCGCCGGACCCTTGCTCCGCCGGCTCGATGCCGCCTCGGGACCCGTCCCAGCGGACCACCGTGCCGGTGACGCGCTTCTTCTGCTTCGCAGGAGGATCGCCGTCGACACATTCCAAACAAGCGCCCTCCGCGAGGCCGATGGCGCCGGCCGTCTCGTCTCCATAGACGTCGCCGCCCTTGTACAGGAACCTTAGAGTATCAACAGACGCACCTAACCCGTCGGCGTAGGCGCCGAAGACCCGCGCGAGCTTCGTCGACGTCCGGAGCTTGACCGTCGTGTCCTCTTCACTCGAATCTTTGCGGCGGTCGCGGACGACGATGGTCATGATCTCGTCGGGGACGGCCTCCTTGGCCTTCTTGGGCTTCTTCTTTTTCTTCTTCTTCCTCGCGACGGGCGACGGCGGCGCCTCGGGCTCGGGCTCGGGCTCGGGCGCGCGCGCGCAGGCCGCCATCATGTCGCTCAGGCCCGGCGCCGCCCGCCGGGTGGCGGGCTTCCGGGCCCCGACGTCGGACTCGCTCCGCGCGCGCTTGCGCTCCAAAGCCTCGGCCTCCATCTTGGCCGCGAGGGCCTCGGCGCGCGCGGCGGCCGCCGCCGCGCAGGCCGGGCCGCAGAACCGCGTCGGGTCGAAGTCGCACCTGTGGGCAAGGCAATCAGTGAGTGGGGTGCTCAGTGGCGGAGATGCGACGCGACAATTTGATTTATGCACCGACTCGCACTTCTCATTACTACCGAGGACAAAGTTTGGGCACTGGCGGCCGTCCTCCTTGACGTGGGCGCAGCGCCGCCGCGCCGGCGCCTCGGCCTCTTCCTCTTCCATGTCCGGGCCGCGCGCGCCCGACCAGCAGATGCCCTGCTCGTCGACCTCTTCGGCTTCCTCGTCGGACTCCTCCTCGTCGGAGCCGGACTCGTCGTAGACGTCGGCGCGGCGGCGGCGCGGCGCTTCTTCCTCGAGCTGCCGGAGCTTCCGGACTCTGCCGAGGGTCGCCTCGTCCCACTGCTTTTTGGAGGTCTCGTCGTAGCCAGCTTTTTCTAACTCATCGCGGAGGTAGTCGATCTCCTCCTCGCGACTGGCGAAGACCATGGCTGCGCGTACCCGCTCCGCAGAGCCTGCTTCTTATGGGCCTTGTGAGAGGGCGCTAGGTCCTCCTAGGGCCCGCTGACTGCTGCGCGTGCCAGGATATGTTCCCAGGGTTGCTCCACTGCTGTGGCTTGAACTGGTTCACCCCGCGTGGGGTTTAGAGCACAGACCCAGGCGCTCGAGCCTGATTTGCTTGCTAGTGTCTACACCGCTAGCTAAAACGCAAAGATGAGGTCCTAGCACCGTAACATCGACTCTTAAAGACGAGGAGGCAGTCACGCCACCCACGCGAAGAGCAAAGACTAGCACAGACTATACTTATCAGATCCCCAGCGAGTTCAACCCGTCGCGCGACGGCACCTTATGCATTGAAGGATTGAAGAACGCCAACAGCTTGTCCAAGTCGTACGACGCCGCCAGCAACAGTTGATCAAGTTTCTCGAGCTGGGGCCGCCCGTCAATACCTCGAGCCTTCATGGCGTCCACGAAGAAGTCGGCGACGACCCCTGTCAAGTACTGGAGGGCCTGGGGCGCCTTCGCGTGCTCCTTCCGCAGCTCGTCGGCGTGCTCGTGGATGTACCTATATTCCTCCTCGAGCCACCTCGTATCTTCTTCCGCCGTCGCGATCTCGTGGATCGCATCGATCAACTCCACTCGTTCCGCGAGCTTTCGCTGGTACTTGAGCTTGGGGTCAATCAGTCTCAAGAATGATGGTATGGACTGCTCATCCAACACTAAATGGTCGGAGACCTCCTGCCTGAGTCGGACCGCTTCCTTCGAGATGTGCTCCTTGAGGATAGCTAGGGCGCTTATGCTATCGGAACATATTCTAGCTTTGTTCTCTTGGTAGTCGCACTCCACACAGCCTCCGGTGTAGACGTTCTCGAAGCAGAGGCGGTGCTGGAGGTCGAGGATGGGTGGTGGCTTTGCCGGTTCCGGTGGTGCTTCCTCCTTGGCCTCTGGCTCTTTGGCCTCCTCGCGGACGGCGTCCGGGAAACAGGCCTGCGCCTCCTTCAGTATTTCTGCAAACTCATCGTCGTCATCTCTCGGATATCGTAGCGAGTCCTTTGGTATATCCTCTTTTTGCTCGTCAGCCTTGGCACTTGTCTCCTCCTTTTGTAGCGTCGGTCTCGGAGACGACGACCGCGGCTGCGTTCGAGGGGGGCACTCCGGCAAACAAGACCGCAGCCAGTCGTGCGCGTTTTGCGACGTAAACGTGCCTTCCAGCGTCAAGATGTTCTTCGGTCTTGCGAGTTGATCAGCTGTCAATTCATGGACGCGTCGGTGTAAGGACAAAGCAGGTACCCGAAAGTCGACGACTCGACCGATCTTCGGCTGTCCTCTAGCAACAACAACGCACCTCAAGTCCCCCGGCTCGCCCTCCACAGTCCTAACACAAAACCTGAGAGCGTGCTGGTCGTCTTGGCAGCGGAACGCGGCGAGTAATTTTGTAGGTGGTTTTCCTGGCAGATCATGCCTTGGATCAGGCTCACAGGTCGAGACGACAGCCGTCGCGTCGGCGCCGTCCTCCAACAGGTCCAAAGATGAGCTTGATCGTAAGTGTACTAAGTCAATAGGTACTGGTAACTCGAGCGAGATTTGATAACACGCTCGCTCGGCATCCAACGAACATTCGCCTCGGGGCACGAAACCCCGATTGCTGGACGAGGCTTTCGAAGGAGATGTCTGTGCCTTCTCTCGGGCCCGGTGGACCTTTTCTCTCAATTCTTGAACGTCTTTTTTCAATAACTCAATTTTCTCTTTCGCTCGAGAAGCTTCGGCATCCACATCCACCTTCATGGGCTCGTTCGAGAACGATGTTATTCTACCAGCAAAGGTGCACACTACAATATCGTCATTCGAAGATGAAGAGACGCGGCCACATCTCAGCGAATGAATGGCCTCGTTGAGCGACTGCGACCAGGCTACCGTAGGTACGCCATCCCCAAAGGATATGACCTCCACCAACCCGTCGGCCCGGCCGACGACGACGTCCAACTGACCGTCTCTAGTTAAGTCAAAGCATGCTAGACAAGTCACCTTCGCGTCACCACCGATTGACCAGGCCTCCTTCGTGTTGAGCGTCGACTCTTTGCAGAGGTAGCAACTTATAGAACCGCCCTCGTCCCCTACTATGAGTTCGTAGGCCCGTGATGTTACTTCCCGTACTGTTAAAGCTGATGCGGGCCGCTCGGTAGAGATCTCCCCTATGAGTTCATCCTTTTGTACCATTCTAATTCGTCTGTCTTTACACCCCAGAAACACGTGATGCTCATCCGCAAACCGCTGGACGTGCATGGCCGTGATTCGATCCGGACACGTGTAGAAGCCGTCGTCGGCACCGTCTCTGTATCTTGAGTGAGCATATTCGCCGCCCGTAAACAATAAAGCTTCATCTACGGACAGGAAGCGGATCGGTTCTACTAACGAAGATTGCAGTGAAAAAAATTGCTTGCCCTTCCTCCCTAGACCGACGACGACCTGCCCGACGGCACAAAAGACCCGATCCTTGACCTTCCCGCCGCCCGTACACACGGCCTGCACGCCGCCCTTGCCCGCGCTCGTCTTGAAGATCGACTTGGCGTCGCCTCGTTTCACCTCAAAGGCCTGGACGTCGCCGTTGTCGTCGCCGACGACAATTCGCAGTCGCCCCGACTTCTTGTCCTCGGTCAGGGCCAGCGTATTGAGGTGTGAGATGGTGCCGACCTGGCAGAGGTCGCTGCGTTCCAGCGTGAGCTCCATGCTTGTGTGTGTGCCTCACAGAGTGGGCAAACCTGCAGCTACTGGTGTCGCGCTTCTGCCAGCAGCTGCGACCGCTTCTGACGACCGCGACGAGTGCGTTCGCCGGCCGGCCGGCAGCGGTACGAGCACGCGCCGCGCGGCGGGGCTGCCTCTTTTGTTTGCTCGACTCCTGGAGACGAATCTGCGCCGGCGCCCGCCATCGCTTCGAGAGTCGTCGGCGGCGGGTGCTCAGCGTCTACGGACTCCTCGCGGACGACTTTTGCTAGCGGTATTTAGGCACTAGAGCAATGATGCAAGCAGCCGGCTTTGGTCGCGACGCTGGCTCATAGCCGTTTCGTAAGAGGCACAGCCACACGCCTGTGGATACGTGCCCTATCGACGGAGCGAGCGCTTCCAGACAAAGGCGCCGGAAACGCTCCGCCAGCCACGGAGAGCGCCTCAATATAAGTGTCAGCACTATGTTGCGGCGCCTCGTCGTCGTAGGAGCGGCCGTAGGCGTCGCCGCGTTCCAGCTGCCGGTACAGAATTGTAAGAGACCGGCGCGGCCCACGAAAACCGCCGCCGCGCTCATCGAGGACACGCAAGCGACAAGCGCAGCCGTGCCCGACGCGGCCGAGAACAGCCTCGACTCGGCGGCCGGCGTGCCCCCGGAGACGGACACCTTCGCGCCCCCCAAACGCGACGTCTCTCGGACATTACGGCTCCGCGATTCAGTATGGGTGCGGCAGGCCATGGACGATTTAGTAGCAGCGGAATTCGCTCTACGCTTGGAGCTCGAGGAGTCCCAGCAGGACGAGGAGGAGTCCTTTGTTGATTTTGCGCGACTGCGGGAACAACTTGATAGCAGACTGGTCGAGCTCGAGTCCGGTGCTGGGAAGAGTAAAATAGCCGCGCGAGACCGAGCAGCATTGCGTTCAAGAGCAAGAGACACCGCAGCAGCTCTCGCGGACGCCGAGGCCGCGGCGGCGGCCCGCCGCTCGTCCGACCACGTCGAGGAGGTCGTCGAAGAGGAAGAGGACAAGCAGTTCTGGCGGGAGTTGTTGGCCGAGTTGCGGCGCCGAAGGGACGCCGTCGCGGAACTGGGCTGGTACGCTCTCAAAGGACCGCCCAAGAACAAACTGCAGACGAACAGGACCGCTGTACTTTATGTGAGGCAAGACGGAAGTGTCGATTGGGAGGGCGCCTTGCAAGGCGCCAAGGCGGCCACGGCCTTCTCCGTAGACTTATGGAGACGCATCAACGGCGTCTCCGAGGAACCGCCGGCGACCGATGAACCTGAAGTAGAAGTGCCCTTCGCCGAGTCCGGGAGCTTCTCGCAGCAGAGAAGGGAGGCCGGTTTGAAGGCCAAGGCGTCGCAGGCCGTGTCGGCGGCCGAGGCTCTGTTGGCGGCGAGGCAGGCTTTGGACGACGTCGACGAAATAAGTGGCGCGAAGGCTCGCGCTGCGTTCCGGAGAGCGACGGCTCTGTTGGGCGAGGCCGAGGGCAACTACGTGTCTGCGAGATTGGAGTTGGCTTTAGAACGGTGCTGTGCCGCGCTAGAAGCTTCCTTAGATGCGTCGACGTCACCGGTGGAGATCCAGGACAGACGAGTCGTGGCCGAGTTCGCTCTATTGGACGCTCAGTTGGTAGCGTTGGCCCGGGACGCTCGCAGTGTCGGTGCGGCTATCTTGCGAGCGGAATTGGACATGCTCGGCAAGGAGATCCGAGATTTCAGTAATAGGTTAGGAATCGACCGGTTCGATAATGTGAGGGCCTTTTACGACGCGCTCAAGGCGAGCGGCGAGTTCGAGGACTCTGCTTTATTATTGGTGTTCGACGAGGCGCAACTCGGTAAATTGGCGGGCGGTTCGAAGGAGCGGCCCCAGGAGACGTCACTAGGGTTGTTATTGCGCTCTAGGGCGGCGAAGGCCGGTTCGGGCAAGCGCTTCAGCTCGAACATGCTCTCAGGCGTAGGAGCCTTCTACGACGCCATCGCGAACTTCCTGTCTTCCATGCGGACGCAAATCAGTAGGGGATGGACCTTTTATGTCGACGGTTCACGGCTGCTCTTCAACGATGTGGGCTTCTCGGCGTCGCTTGTTGGTCGTGCGTTTGCTGGCGAGACGCTGGTGCCTCGCGACGTGCGCGTACTCCGGAGGACGGTGAAGGACCTGCTCACGACCGTGCCCTTCATTATCATCCTGCTGATACCTCTGTCACCAGTGGGCCACGTCTTCGTCTTCGGGGCGATCCAGCGCTTCTTCCCGGACTTCTTTCCCTCGTGCTACACCGAGCGGCGGCAGAATTTGGTGAAGTTGTATGCCGCGGCCGAACTAGATCGACTACCGGAGCGGCGGAAGCCGGGCGCGGACACGATCTTCAAGCTCTAGGTCTGGGTAACTTGTGGGTTTGGGTCTTACTCGTCGCTTTGCCACCATTATTCATTTTTGGATGGCGTCGGCGGCGTTTCGCGGGCGCGGAGCGCGGCTCGCGCGTATCGCAGATTGCTCTCAACCCATGCTGTGAACGGGTGCGCGCCGCCAAACACGCGCCGCGCGGTCCGTTCCACGTCCTCGAGCGTCGTTACGGCCTCGCGGAGATCGTCGAGTGTAGCGGCTGGGTCCAAGGCCGCCGAGGCGTGCGCCGACGACACGAAGGGGCAGACGTGCTACATCTGCACGCAGGCCCTACATTGGAAAACGAAGGAGGGCCTCGTGCGCATGTGTGCGTGCCGCGGGACGGCGGGCTTTGCGCACGTGTCGTGTTTGGCGGAGCAGGCGAAGATTTTGATGGATGAGGCCGAGGAGAATAATTTGAGCGACAAGGTGCAGAGTGAGAGGTGGAACCGGTGGTACAAGTGCAGCCTGTGCGAGCAAGAATACCACGGCGTCGTGCGGTGTGCGCTCGGATGGGCGTGCTGGAAGACGTACGTGGGTCGGCCGGAGGTGGATGTGGCTAGGCAAGTGGCGATGACACTGCTTGGGACCGGTTTAGGCGAAGCAGGGCACCACGAGGACGCGTTGACCGTGAGAGAGGCCGAGTTGTCTATGCTACGACGCCTTGGCGCTGACGAAATCACATTGCTCGTCGCGCAGAACAATATTGCATGTACGTATTCGTTGGTTGGGAGGCTTGAAGAGGCCTTGCACATGCGGCGAGACATATACTTCAAACGTTTGAAGCTCCTTGGTGAGGAAGATAGCTTGACCCTCAACGCAGCCAACAACTACGGGTTAGCTTTTCTTAATCTACAACGCTTCGAAGAAGCCAAGCCGCCGTTGCGCAAAATGCTGCCCGTGGCGCGGCGGGTTCTCGGAGAGAATGACGAGATCACGCTCAGGATGAGGTGGTATTCTGCAGCGGCGCTCTACCACGCCGACGGCGCCACGCTCGGAGATCTCCGCGAGGCAGTGACGACGCTCGAGGAGACGGAACGAATCGCACGGCGCGTTTTCGGCGGCGCACATCCGCTCACGGTGGACATTGAGCGCCAATTGCGAGATGCGCGAGCCGCGCTCCGCGCCCGCGAAGCAACGAGTAAATAAGGTACAGACTCTTACCTCGATAACACGATAAGCAATATCACAAACGAGAAGGCGGCGGCGGCGGCGGCTCGTCGGCCAACGTCTGGGCCAGCTGCGCCCGCGCGGCGGCCTTGACCGCCTTGAGGTCCACGCCCTCCTCCACGTCGATGCGGGGCGAATTCCGCGGAGACCTCTCCTCCTCCTCCTTCGCAACGACGGTACGGCGGCGGTAGACGACGTAGGCCACGACCGCCAACAAGAGTACGGCGCCGGCGGCCGCCGCACCGCCCAGCGTGGCCGCGTCGACGCCGCCGCTCGATGCACTGGAGGAGGCATCGTCGCCCGGGAGCGGTACTGCGGTCGGCGCCCTGGTGCGCGTCGCGGCGAAGTCCACGGCGCCGACGGCCGTGGCGACGACTGCGAGCGTCTCATTATTTGCCGTGACCGCCGTCGCCACTGCTGCGTCGACGTCCGCCACCGTTGTGGATGAAATGGTCGAGGAGACGGCCTCCGCCTCTGACAGAGACGGCACCGCGACCTCGTAGGCGACCACGACGCCGCCTTCTGGCACTGACGTCGGCGCTGCCGTGGGCGCGTAGTTCGTCGGCTGCAGCGTCGGCGACGACGTCGTCGGCTTCGCCGTGGGTACGTAGTCGCTCTTGCGGCGCATGGGCGCCCCGGGGCTCCGCCCGGGAAGCAACGCCTCTTCCAGAAGCCTTCTCGCCGCCGCCGATATCGTCACGGTCACCGCATTTTCATCGACGCCACACAGGATCGCGACCGCGACCACAAACACTGCCTCGGCTTCCAGAGCTTCTGCCAGGCTCACGCCGGAGAACGAGAGGCCGCCCGTCACGACGTAGGGGATCGGCGACGGCGCGAACGTCGGCGCGGCGGCCGTCGGCCGCGGCGACGGTCGCAGGGTAGGCCGCAAGGGTGTCGGCGCGGGCGTCGGGCGCGGCGAGGGGCGCAGCGTCGGCGTCCGGGACGGCTGCGGCGTCGGCGCGAAGACCGGGCTGGCGGTGGGGTCGCCGGGCGGTACCGTCGGCGAGGGGGATGGCTGCGGCGTCGGCGAGCGCGTGGGCCGGTAGCTCGGGCGAGGTGTCGGCCTCAGCGACGGCTCGGCTGTGGGCTGCCATGTGGTCGGCAGCGGCGTCGGCGTCGGCGTGGGTCGAGGTGTCGGCCTCAGCGTCGGCCGCGGGCTCGGTTGAGGCGTGGTCGGCGTAGGTGTAGGGCGCGGCGTCGGCATTGGGGTGGGTCTCGGAGTAGGTCTGGGCGTCGGCTGCGGCGTGGGCTGGTGCGAGACCGTGGGTGAGGGCGTCGGAGATACGGACGGCGCGGGCGTCGGCCGGGGCGTCGGAGTGACAGAGGGCTCCGGCGTCGGTGTTGGTGTTGGCCGAGGCGTAGGCTCCGGGGACGGCGACACGGAGGGCTCAGGGGTCGTTGGAGAGTAGGTGGGCCGGTGCGTCGGCGACGGCGACGGCGCCGGCGTCGACGGCGCGGGCGACGGCTGGGGCGTCGTCGGAGAATAAGTAGGTTCCGGCGAGGGTTCGGGCGTCGGTTCCGGCGTGGCCGGCGTCGGGGCCGGCGTGTCGACGCGGCACGTGGCCACGACGTCGGCGTTCGCGCGCCAGCCCGGCGAGCCCTGGTACTCGGTCCACGTCCCCATCAGGTTCACAAGGTCCGCGTTATCATCATAGACGTAGGCCGCGGCGTAGTCGTCCTGGCAGGGGTCGTTCCCGATGTACCAGTAAGAGTCCATCCACCATAAATATATCCCATTATCCTCGTACATGGCCACGCCCTCGCACTCCCCCGCTCTCCCATAAATGCCGTCGGCGGGCTGATACTCAAAACCGTCGACTTCGACGCGATCGCAGCCGACCGCTTGTGGTGTGGGCTGCGGCGTCCACGGCGTCGACAGGTCGGCATCGTGGCCGTACAGCTGCAGCGTCCAGCTCACTAATATCCCGTCGTCGTCTCCATCATCATCGTAGTAGTAGAAGGACGTATCCTGGCCGAGGTCGTCGTCGTCTCCCGAACCTTCCCGCATGTCGGCGACCCGCAGCGTGAACGCTCCTTGATCGGCGCGCTCGCCCCAATGCCTCAATGTTGTGTATTTATGATGAGTGTAGCGCGTGCCTCTTTCCAGTTTGTCGTCCGTCAGTAGTGATACGACACCATCTCTTTCCAATTCAATTCTCAGATCGCCGCGCCGCGGGTGTTCGATCGTCACATATACACTAACGCTCTCTATCACAAAGTCATGAGAACCAAACTCGACAGAGGTGGACTCGACCCAGTTCCCGCAACAGTCTTCTATCACACTATTAGTGGAAGTGGACGTTACAAGGGTGATCTCGCTGCCCCAATTTGACCACGACTTTGCGGTCATGACAGCCTCATACGCATCAACTACACCGAAACCGTACTTGTAGCTATGTTTCACACCGGCCTGGTTCGTCTCCCACTCATCTTCGCTGTCCTCATGCGGTCTCGACGCCGTCGCAGCCAACACCCCTTGCACGTCCCTCCAGCCTAAGTCTGAGTTCGCCTCGAGCATCAGCGCCACAACTCCACTTACAAGGGGAGCGGCATACGACGTCCCCGCGCCCGAATCGCCGCAGTCGTCCGGGGCGTTCATCGACAGCGGCTTCGCGGCAAAAATGAGGTGATAGTTCTCCCAATCGCCTCCTGGGGCCGAAATAAACACGGGAGCACCGCTCGACGAGTACCTAGCATGTTTCAGGTCTTGACCCACACTACCAACAGAGATCGTGAACCTCGAGTTGAGGTAGCCCTCATAGTTCACGTCATCACCCTTGCGAAATTCGTTGCCCGCCGCGAACACGAGGACCATGCCCTTGCCGCCTCTCCCGTTCTTGACGCCGTCTTCTAGGACGTCGTGCGCTGTTGACGACAGTTGGCCGAAGCCGCACTGCACGAAGTAGTGGTCGAGCTCCAGACACGCGTCAACGTCGTCTTCGAAAAAATAGTAGCAGTAGTCCACGACGGTATTCTCGCAACCTTGGGAGAGATCCCTAGACGACCAGTCGTCGCCATCACAGGCCGCACAGGGGCACCAGTTACTCCCGACGTTCGGACAGTCAAATGGGCAGCTCGTACTACTGTCGATGTAGTCACATTGATCAATGCCCCAGGAATTCGACGAAATGTCGTTCTTGTCGTACTTGTACGTTAAGAAACTTAAACCGGTGACGGCGTCGTCGCCCATCATCGTGCACGACGCTAGTCCACTGTTGTAGGCGACGCCGACGCCCGCTTCTGAATTGGAGGAGGCTAATGCGAGAGAAGCGCAGGCCGTGCCGTGGGCGTCATTACCGTGAGGTGCGTATGAACTACAAGAGGCTGATGTATCTAGCTTCGACAAGTCGGGATGATTGTTGTCCACACCGTTGTCATTCACCAAGATCTGGACACCACTACCAGTGTAGCCCGCGGCCCAGGCCTCCGGGGCCCGTATGGCCTCCAGGTACCAGGCCGCGGCCTCGTAGTACGGGTCTGGCAACGGGTCGTCGCGTTCCGGGCACTCGTCGACGTAGTCGTCCGCATCACAGGTGATCGCGGTGTAGCCGCTTAGGTATAAAGACGACCCCGTCGGGACGTTGTTCTCCGGCGCGCAGATTAAGTCATAGGGACACCAGACGCAGCCTTCGGGGCACTGCCCGCAGGCCATGTAGTCGTAGCATCCTGCGTCGGCTGCCCCTATCAATATCAGTGCGACGGCTGCCCTCATTGCTGTGCACAGCGGTCAGCACGTCAGAATAGCATGTTCATGCTCCTCGTTCCTAGGACCACAAGCGCTTGCGCGTGCGTTTGCGTTGCGTTTGCGGCACCAACAAAGACTGTGTGCTGGACAAAGTCCCAGCATCCAGCCCGAACACGACGGCACGCTGCGCGGGGACCGAAAGCAGAGGCCTCAGAGGACGACGCACGAGCTCTGGGGGGCGGCTTAACGACGTCAGCACCAAGCTCCCAAACCCGCACTAATTCAAAGCTGTGAGATCGAGCCGTATTTTTTGACGCTAGCTCCCCGCATCCGGCGATATCGATCGCCGCGCGCTGCTCAGAAGACACCAGCCAGTCGGCGCTGCGCTGCAGCCAGCCGCCGCGACCCGACGCCCCGCGCCGGCCGAGAAAAGCTGCCGCGGCGCCAAGCTCTCTGAGCGCACAAACGCCGCCGCCGCGCCCTCCATAGACCATGAGCGGCCGCAAGTCCTCGACAGGATCGATGAAGCAGACGACGCTCGCGAGCTTCTTCAAGAAGCCCTCCACGAAAGCGCCCGAAGAACCCGCAAAACAAAAGGGCCCCGGCGCGGAAGTTGTGGGACGACGCCTCAAGGTCTGGTGGCCCGCCGACGAGGCCTGGTATTCGGGGGGCGTCGCCTCCTACGACGGCGAGCGCCACGCGATCCAGTACGACGACGGCGACGAGGAGGCCGTCGATTTGTCGAAAGAAAAATTCGAGTTCCTCGAAGGGACACATTCACCGAAGGAAGTGAAGCGAGAGACGAAGCGCCCGGCGCCGTCGGCGGGCCTGACGGCCGAACAACGCGCTGATAGAGAGCGCAAGCGCCGGAAGGCGTCCAGTGATGATGACGACGACTTCGTCGTTGATGATGATGCTTCTATTTCCGAGGAGGAGGAAGAAGAGGACGAGGTCTTCGACGAGAGCGACGATGAGGACAAACCGAAGCCGAAGAAACGGCGCGTCATCGCCGATGATAGTGACGAGGAGATGCCTGCGGCCAAATCATCGCCGTCCTCCGTCCCCGTGTCCTCGGACAAAAAAGAAACGCGGCCGGGCACGCCGACGCCCTTCGACGCCCGGGGCTTCCACGATAGATATCGCAAGCGATCGGCACCGGTCTCCGCCGACAAGCGCGAGTCGTACGATCTCGTGGAGTTAACTGATCAGAAAGTAGACTCTCATGACAGCGAGAAGAAGTCCGTCTTGCCGGCGGGCTGCCACACGCACGACGTCGATCCGAAATATGCCTTTCTGACGACTGCGCGGCGAGACGCGGACGGCCGGACGCCCGACGACCCTTCGTTTAATGCCCGCACGCTAAAGGTGGACTGGCACAAGGAACCCATCGCAAAATTGACGGGCACGCAGCAGACCTGGTGGCAGGTCAAGGAGACGCACGCGGACTGCGTGCTCTTTTATAAAATAGGGAAATTCTACGAGCTCTACCATACCGATGCTGATGTGGGAGTGGCCGAGGCGGGATTGGTCTACATGAAGGGCGACCAGGCGCACGCCGGGTTTCCGGAGTTGGCCTATGGGAAATACGTGCGTGACCCGGTGTGATTTAAGACCACGTCGCCTCGACGCCGTCGACGCGAGACGGTGTCGGTCAACACAGGTCGAAGCCTTGGTCTCCAAGGGCTTCAAAGTCTGCCGCGTCGAGCAGACGGAGACCCCCGATCAAGTTAAAAAACGTATTGCGGGAAGAAGAGGCCTGTCCAAAATAGAAAAGGGCATGCGCCGGGAAGTCTGTTCGCTGACGACGCCCGGCACTCGATTGTACACGGTCCTGGACATGCGGCTGGAGAAGGAGGGCGGCGGCTTCGAGCCCGTGAGCGGTCCTACCCACTTAGCTGCGGTGTGTGAGAAGGGTTCTACCGTTGGAGTGTGTGTGTGCGATAGTCCGACTGGAACCTTCACGCTGGCTCAATTCGAGGACGACGTGCAGCGCACTAGATTGCGGACATTACTAGCAGCTTTACCGCCCGCCGAGGTGCTGGTACCCAGAGGGTCTCGCGATTTAGCTGAGATTTGTGAGCGCGCGACGGGCGCATCCGTCGAACTGCTCACACCTCAATCAGAGTTCTTAGATGCGGATTCCTGCATCGAGTATCTCTCAATCTGCGGCGCCTTCCCGAAAGCCTCGAAGCAGGGCAATGACAACGATGTCAGTGCGAGGTGGCCTCCTGTACTGCGCACAGCAGTTCGTGGCCGAGCGGACTCCGCTTTGTCGTCATTGGGCGCCGTGGCCTGGTGGCTGCGACGGGCCTTGGTGGACGTGGAGTTACTCAGCATGCGCCGCGTCGACGCGTACGTGCCTCCTGATCTCGGGGAAGCGCCTGAATCAACTACTGCATTCGTGCCGCACGATGAGGCCCAGCTACTCGAAGCAGCCCTCGCCATCTCCAGTACAGATGACGACGACGACTGGCGCGCAGCACTGAGGAGGAAGGCGCCGCGCATGGCCTTGGATGCTACCACACTTAAAAACCTCGAGGTGCTGAGGTCGAGCGCGCCGGACGGCTGGAGTGGGAGTCTGTGGCACCTGACGCACCACTGTCGCACGGCCTTTGGCGGTCGCTTGCTCAGGGACTGGCTCTCTCGTCCCCTGTTAGATAAGAGAGATATTGATGCGAGGGCCGACGCGGTCCAGGAGCTCGTGGAGTCGCCTGATCTCTATGAAGGGTTGGCGAAGGCGCTGAAGCAGAAGGGCATCGGCGATCTGGAACGAGCCCTCCAGCAATTGCACACTTTAGGGGCTGATAGACGTGCGCCGTCCTCTGATGGCCAGCAGCATCCGGACGCGCGCGCGATCCTCTTCGACAAGCTCAAGTTCGACGCGCGGCGCGTCAAGCAGCTGTGTAGTGCCATCGCTGGATTAGAGCGATGTGCTACCATCATGTCTTCCTTGACAACGAAGGAGCCTTCTTCTCAGCTACTGAAGCGCCTCGCGCCGGGATCTCCACAAAAGAGTGGTGGCGGCTGCTTCCCGTCACTAGAGGATAAACTGAGACTCTTCCGCCAGTTCAACCTCGACCACGCGGCGAAGGAGGGTACTCTCAAGTCTTCTAGAGGTGCCGACCCGGCCGCCGACGCCGCCGAAGACCTCGTCAAAGCTCGTGAGAAAGATTTAGATGACTGGCTCAAAGAAGCACAGCGTGAACATGGCTGCAGTCTGAAATGGAAGCATTCCGCCAAAGACAGGTACTGCGTCGAGGCGGCGGACGTCCTCTTCGGGCGCGGCGGGAAATTGGAGAGACTCCCGGCGGGCTGGCAGCAGCGGTCCAAGACGAAGAAAGCTAGATCCTTTGCGGTGCCTGCCCTCAAGTCACTCATACAAGCGTTAGAAGATGCGGAAAGTTCCGAGAAAGATTTGAAGGCGGACCAGATGCGCCGTTTGTATCAGCGTAGAAATGATGGCGTCGTCATGAGACCGCGTCGCCGCGACGCCGTCTTCATGATCATCAGAGAGTCTGACGGCGTCGGTCCGCGCAGGCCTCTTCAAGCAGTTCGACGAGTCGCGGGATCGCTGGGCCTGTGCCGTGAAGTGCGTGGCGACGCTGGACGCGTTGCTATCGTTGGCGAAAGCCTCCAGGGAGCCGGGGTACTGTCGGGCGGAGTTGCTCGAGGGTGATGGCAGTACCCTGAAAATTGAGGAGGGGTCGCACCCTTGCTTGGCGGGTGATGTGGTCCCCAATGATTTGACAATTGGAGGTACAAAGCCTCACTTACTACTGCTGAGCGGGCCGAACATGGGCGGCAAGTCGACGCTGTTAAGGCAGGCGTGCGTCGCGGCGATATTAGCGCAGGTCGGCTGCTTTGTGAAAGCGAAGTCTTGTACCTTGCATCCCGTGGATCGGGTCTTTACGCGCTTAGGCGCGTCCGATAAAATCCTGGAGGGCCAGAGTACGTTCATGGTCGAATTACTAGAAACGGCCTCGATCCTGAAAAACGCGACGGAGAAATCCTTGGTCATCTTGGATGAATTAGGAAGAGGCACGGCGACGTTCGACGGGGCGGCCATCGCTCACTCAGTAGTGGACCACCTCGTGAAGCAGGCGAAGTGCCGAGCTTTATTTGCGACGCATTACCACGACCTCGTGCGGTCCTGGTCCTCGCACGACAGCGTGCAGCTGGGCCACATGGATTGTCTGGTTAGAGATGGGGGAGAAAACGTCGTCTTCCTCTACAAGCTCGCCGAGGGCTGCTCGCCCAAGAGCTTCGGCATCAACGTCGCGCGGCTCGCGCGGCTGCCGAAACGCGTTCTGGAAAGAGCGGCGGAGAAGTCCGCCGAGTTCGAGGACGCGCTGATGGCCTAAGTTCCTACATCCTACGATGGGGTAGATGGGGCGCGTCTGGGTACCAAACGCTGATTGCCCGTGGCGGCGTCGTAGAGCGCGATCTTGTAGTTGTGGCCGACCAAGGCAAGGAGAGACCCGTCGGGGGAGAACTCAGTCTTGCGGATTGCGACGCCGAGGTCGAAGAGGTCCAGGTCGCGCTGGACAAGCTGCCCCTCATTCGTGGTGTAGCAAAGTGCTACCCGCTCGTAGATCGCTCTTTGCGGAATCTCGTCGAGTGTGCCTTTCGTAGGAAGGGAGCCGGCGTTTCCACTAGCGTGCGCTTGGCAACCAGGCGGCGCGTGCCAGGGTCACGATTAACAGCGGCGGGCCGCGCCGCACGTCCTCCCAGCCCTTGGCGACGCACGCGGCCCGCGCCTCGCTCGCGTGGTCGTCGAAGGCGAAGACTCGCGCGACGAGGTACTTGTTGAGCACGACGCCGCCTCTTGAACGGATAAGCGCCATCCAGTGCTTTCAATTTTCCAAATTATTGAGCCACACAGCGCAACTGCCGAGAGCTCGCGACGTTCTCGCGCGCTCAGTGTGCAACAAGCTTGTCGCCGCCAAGCCTCTCGTCGACAATACGCGCGTACGCGACGCTGCCAAAAAGTAGGCTAGCGGCATGTAAGACACTAGCCAAGTGGCACTTTTGCCACAGGAACAGCTTGTAGCGCTGCACTTAGCAAGCGCTGAAGCTGTCCGAGCCATAAAAACCTATTTTGCGCGGACACACCACACTGCTGCTACATAACTAGCCGATCGGGACAGCCACAACCCCGTGCTCTCACAGCCAGGTACACGGCCCACAGAGAGCGCTGCGCTGAAGGGGTAACCATGCGCCTCCACGCCGCCGCGGCGCTGGCCCTCGCAGCAACCTGCGCCGACGCCGCGGGCATCACCGAGGTCACGACGCGCACCTTCGAGGCGGAAACGAGCAAGGGCGACCCTTTGCTCCTCGTCTTTTATGCACCGTGGTGCGGCCACTGCCGACGACTGGAGCCGACGCTCCACCAGCTCGCCGCGAGTGCTGGAGACGCCTACTCGATCGCGAAGGTCGACGGCACGGCCCATCGCGTGCTGACGCAGCGGTTTGGAGTGCGAGGCTTTCCCTCCTTATTTTACGTGCGGAGCAAGCAGCAGGTGTTGCTGTACGAGGGTAGTCGCGGTTTTGCTGAATTAGATGAATGGCTCAGGAGAGGCTACACGCAGTCGCCGCGGCTCTCTTTACTGAAATCGCCCTTCGGCCCGATAGGCCGCGCGAAGGGCTGGTGTTCTGCTGCTGGGTTGGCAGCTTTAGACGTCTATGAAGCGTTATCGGAGAAGATCGGGAGCTGGGCGGCAGCCGCGGCGGTCGTCGTGCTCGGGCTGGTCTTGATGGTCCTCGTATTCGTTGGGCCGCTGCTGTACCTCGCATAGCTGTGCCGCGGCGGCGGGGGCGGCTAGTGTTATAATTCAAGTGAGATCTATGGCCTGGGGTCGATTCCGATGAGCGAAAAAACCCGTCAAATAATCGGGTCTGCGCCTCGCTACGTCGTACGCGCGGTCTCATTAGGACACCGTATGTTGTCGTTTGTTTGCTTCAGATACGCGCGTGAACTGTCAAGCCTCTTTTGAAATCTCTGCGCGGATCATTGAGAGTAAAGTGGACATAACACCATGCGCGGCGCGGCACTCGCGGTGGCGATTTGCGCGACCTGCGCGGCCCAGTGGAGGGGGCGCAGCGTAAAAAACACGCGGTCCAGCGAAGACGACCCGCTCGCTGCGAAATTCTCATGGATTCCAAGCAACGACGCCTTCGCCCTGAATAAAATCGCTCAGGCGTCCCAGAATAAGGAAGGCGTGGAATACCTCATTGATAAGGAGGGCTACCGACCGCTTCACCTGGCCGCCCAGCAAGGGTTCGTCGAAGTGGTCCCAGAGCTCTTGCGGCTGGGCGCGGACGCGAATGCACGTCTTTCAGACCTCGCGCCCCAGGGCCGGATGACGGTTCTTCACGTCGCGGCCTTTTACGGCCGCGTGGAGATCGTTCGGCAGTTGATTCGGGACGGAGGCGCCGACATCGACGCGGGCGCGACAATTGGAAGTTCTCATCATACAGCACTCTGTGTCGCTTTGGACCGCGGCCATGTCCGCACGACAAAGGCCTTACTAGCTTTAGGAGCGAGCGTCGACGTTACTTGTAAGCATGAGATGCCAAACGGCAGCAAGAGGTCATCACCTCTCCTCGTGGCGGCTGATATATGACGTGTTTGACCATCCTAGGAGCCGCGCACGCCGCCGCGAAGTCGAAGAAGCTCGAGACGGACGAGGTCCTGGATAACGTCGCGCGGCACCAGTCCGTTCTCGAGGAAGAGTTGCGGGAACATCGCGCGGAGATCGCGCGCCTACGAATTAGGGAGCTGCCGGAAGATCTCTGTTGCAGCATCACGTGTGAAATTATGAAGGACCCGGTCATGTGCGTCGGCGACGGCCATACCTATGAGCGTGTGGCGATCGAACAGTGGCTCGCGACGGGCCGAGGGACATCGCCCGCGACGAACGAGCGGCTCGAGAACACGTCTCTCGTGACGAATCACATGGCGAAGAAGCTGATCGCCGCATTGCTCGAGGAGCACCGCCGCCGCGCGAAGTAAAAGGACAGTGGATGACTCGAAGTATATACAGCCTAGTGTGTCGCTATACGCTAGGTGCGTGCTCTGGCAACCTTGAGCAGCTGCACAGCGCTCATAGAGCATCCCTGTTTCCGCAGTTCACACGTTAGAACCCTAAAATTAACCCTCGAGGCTGTGAGAGCGCAGAATTTGCTACACCTAGCCCGCCTGGGCTGTAGGCAGGACCTCAACAATGAGAGTGGCACCGAGGACGCTCTGCGCGGTGGCGTCCCTATCGCTCGCAGCAGCCCTCCAGGCGCCAGTCACGACGCCGCAGCGATGCGCGACGGCGCTACGCGCGCACGCCGACCGTCGAGCCCTGCTCCGAGGCCTCGGCGCCGCGTCGATCACCGTGGCAACGCCGGCCCTCGCGCGGACCGGGTCGCTCATGGACTCGAAGAAGAAGAACTACGGTTATATGGATGAGCCGGCCCAGGCTTATCTATCGGAACCGACCGCAGAATTCAAAGAGGCCGAAAAACTAAGAGCGGCGTACCGCGAGAAGACGAAGGAGATTCGGAAGATCTGGGACCCCGAATTCGCGAAGTTCCAGGACGCCAAGACGGACGCCGACCGGATCACGGCGCTCAAGCGTTTAGAGTACTTGATCCTCGGGAATCAAGGGTTACCGCCTGGTTTGCGACTCACAGATTTCATCACCCTCTGTAGAAGAGTCAAGGCCAAGGCGACCCAAACGGGCGGCTGGAAGACGGACACGGAGATCGCGTACATGGACATGATCCGGAGCATCAAGAAGGCCGAGAACCCGAACTACAAGGAGGAGAACTACCTCTGAATCTTAGGCTTTTATAACATTACTAGCGGCTCTCCTTCATCCCTTTCAACTTCCCCTTGAGCTTGCGCTCGGTCGCGGCGCGCGCCTTCGCCGCTTGCAGCTGGCGCATGACCTCGTCGTCGCCACCTCTCGATTGCAAGACACCCGTCACGAGCTGCAGGGCCTGCATCGCGGCCTTGACCTTGTCTTCTGGTGATGCGTTCGGGTCGACCTCGGCCATGTTCTTTTTGGCGGCGGCGACCATGGCCGCGATCTGTTCAGGTGATAGCTGCGGCGTTTGTGCGGGCGCCGCGTTCGCGGTAGCGGCGGCGTCCGGCGCTGTCCCGGGCGCTGTCCCCGGCGCCGTCCCCGGCGGTGCTGGCTCCGGCGCCGCGGCGGCGTCTGCTGCCCGTTTGCGCTCGGCCGCGCGGCGCCGCTGCTCGCGCTTCTTCTGCGACTTGCTCGGCGGTGTCGTGCTGACACGCGCGGGCTCCGCGGGATCGACTGTCATGGATGGTGCGTCTACGAGCGATGCCATCGCGAGAGGTGGGGCAAAAATCCGCGGCGCCTTCAAAGAGCTCCTGCAGAGAGGCGCCTTGTTGCGAGCTGTACAGAGCACAGCGATCTGCGTACGAGGACACGTGGTCCAAATGCAGCAAATGTGTGCGTGCGAGGCACGACGGATTGCCCGTGAACGAGCTGCTCGGCTTGGGATGTCGACGATTTTTGGCTTGCTAGTGTCTTACACCACTAGGTCATTCTCCCCAAAACCTCGCCGACACCAGAGAATAGACTTAATTATGACCACCAATACCGAGCGAGCCGCCGCCGGGACCGCCGCCACCTCCTCAAGAGCCGCGACCCGCGGTTCCGGTTGTTGCTCATGCCGAGATGGTGCCCCAGCCCGCCCTTCCAGGGCGGCTCCGTGTCCCGCGACGGGTCCGTGAAGGCCCAGCCCAGGTTCAGCACGCAGCGCGTCACCCTTTGGTCCGCGTTCCCGCAGATCGCCTGGTCGACGCACCGTTTCCACTTCGGTCTCTGAACACTATTCATGAGACCTCTCGACACGGCGTAGCCGGCGCCGCCATAGACCCAGCTCCTTGCTACTGATGTCGTGGCGTTCCCCGTTGGATCTAGAGTGTACGGGTAGCCCGCGTCCACTCTCAGGCGTGTAGGTGAGGGTCGAATCGCGCAGCACTCGTGGTGCAAGTGACCACCGGCACAGACGCCGTCCTGCACCAGTTTTCCTGAACGCGCTTCGTAGTGTAGAGGTCGTCCCAGTTCCACGGGGCACGCCGTGTCCAAGGTAGAGCAGCAATCTATTTTCGGGGAAGAACGCTCCTCAGAAGGATAGCAGCCCGGCATGGCCGCGCCGCGTCGAGGGCCTCTCTGACCAACGAGCAAAGGCAAATGAGGATTCGACAACCGTTCCGACACTTGACCTAACGAGAATGTAGTATCGTCATCCCCCTGGAGCAGCCAATCGAACTTCGAACCCCACGTGTCGTTCGCGAACAACATCGCGATCAACGGCCGGTGCGCGCCGAGGTACCTGCGCGGAGCGTCGCGGTCTCGCGACGCGGTCCGAATGGCCTCAGAATCGAAAAAGAGACCACCCACTTCATTGTGAGATGGACACGAGTCGCGTCGATGGCGTGAAGGCGCCTCCACACGACGGGACGCCGAGATATACTTGGCTCCATTCGTTTTGAAATCCACACCGCCTCGGCCCGGGTCGTCGGGGAAGCCTAGTATTCCCCTGGATACATCCGTCCTATCGGAAGCGAAGACGTGGCGATGCTTCCCCAGATAGTGAGGAGTGAGGTACTTCTGCAACTGCTGCTCCCGTCTCTCGGAGGAGAAGCAGTGTAGGAGTACGATGATGGGGACGTGGTTCTGTCGGTCTTTGAATTCTTCGCCGAACAGGGCCGGCCAGGCCTTCTCGAGATCAGGCGGCAGCACGACGCGCGGGCCGTGGAGCCGTCTCAGTTTTGCAGTTAGTGTACAGGCCTCCTCGAGCGTGCATTCCTCGGTCGCGGACGCGTTCGCGCGGCCCCGGAGCCAGGCGCGCACCTCCTGCGGGTCTGCGACGCAGCCGTGCAGCAGCAGGACTAGGAGGCAGCGCATCGGCGGCGTGAGGCAGCCCTAGCTGATGGCTGCAGGGCAGCCCGAGCAACTGCGAAGCAACAAGAATTCACGGCCGACAGGCGAACGCCACCATCCTGCCACGAGCAGGATGCGTGCAGGCAGCCGACCAAAAAAAATGCCTCAGTGATCAAAATGCGTCAAAACCCGAAAGACACGGACGGACTTGCCCCGCAGCGCCTTCCGGGCCCGAACGCGATGCGGCGACGCGCGCGACGCGTGGGCGCGGCCGCCGCGCACTCAGCCCCCACACGATTGCAGCGCTGTGGCCCAGACCAGGCGCCGAGCGCGGCCGGCACGCGTCCGCGGGCTGCCCGACGCGGACCACGCGCGTCCGCACACCACGGACGACACGCGGCACGCGCAGCACCCAGTGAATAGCGCACTACTGGCCAACTCTGAGGGTTAGCGCCAGGCTGCAGTGCCCGCGGACGCGACGCGACGGCCGCGACTGCGTAGAACCACAGTTGAGCGCGCCACCGCGCCGCCGAATAGCTACGATGCGGCCCGAGACGAAGCCGACGACGCGCCTCGGCCAGGAGCTGCGCACGACGGTGGCGCCGGCCTTTGGGCAAGAATCAAGGATGCTGGGCATCTTTATTCCCGGTCCCGACCTCTCGAAGTCGGGCGCCGACGCCTGGGCCAAAAGTCAACTAGATCCGATAGAAAAGGCTAGAAGGAAGGCTCGGAAAATAGAGAAGAGCCTCACGTCGGTCGGTAAAAGACCGTCAGATTTCGACACTAGAAGGTTTGTCAGGAAGGTCGCGACCGCAGCTAGTGTTCTTGAACACAAACCGGTGATAGGACGGACGTTCCTGAGCGATGACGATATACCACAATTCTTGCAACGGAAGGTGAACTGTTCCCTGACGGCGGCGCAGGTCGGGGCTTTGCTGGATAAGGTACCTGAGTACTCTGATCCGAACAAGACGAGTGATTGGCTGCTCGAGCACCAACCTGAATCTAGAGTTGTGGACGCGGTCTTTGCGGTCAACTTGATAACGTCGTTAGGAGAAGCGCACAACGGTGTCCAAACGGCGAATCGCATACGCGCCGATCTTAAAGACGCGGCCCTCGAGGCGAAGGTGCATAAAGCGGCGCGACCGAAGTCTGCGCCGAACCGCGTGCGGCCGCCCGTCGTCGGCCAGTGCACCACGGCGTTCATGCGGTTGCTCGACTCGCCCTCCAAGAAGAAGACTGAACCTACCATAAGTTTTGGCGTCGCCGCGAAGCTACTGACAAAAATGAAGAAGACCCGTCCTAAAAGTGCGCGGGGCTGGGGTTCGAGGGATGCTCGTCCATCTGCATATGCGAGAGATATAGCCGGCTGGTCCATCAAGGCTGTCAAGAGACCGAAGTCAGCGTTGCCGAAGCGCAGCGCCCATGCCCGCTTGAACAACCTGGTGGCCGGGGCGCACATTATTGATCTCGGAGGCCCTCGGAGACGCACGGAACTCCCGCCGGCACCTTTACCTTCACCTGTCAGGATGCGAGACCTACCGCAAAAACCCCTCGAGGCACACGATGCCGGCATCGCCAAGCTCCAAGCCATCGCATTACGCCACGAGCGCCACGCCATCGACCGGCTGGACGGGTGTGACATACAAGATCTGGCTTCTTTCGTTGAGAAACGATTTCACGTCCACCTGACCAAAGCAGAGGCTTCCGCGATCCAAGGTCTAGCGCGGGACGGTGTCGCGCTCCAAGCTACTTTGCGAGAGTTGGCCACGATCGGCTGCCGGCGCTCGCCACGCGTGTTGCTGTCCGGTTTATTAGCTGCTGTTCCTCTAGCACCGGGTGCCAATGAATCATTAGTAGCATTAGGTGGAGATCTAGCAGCAAAGGCCTCGCAAGGGTCAGGCCACGCCCAGGATAGGTTGGAGAAGCTCGAGCGGGCCTGTGCGTGGGCCGCCCGTCGTATTGAGCTGTATCCGGACGACGAGTCGATAGCCTTTGGGCTGAAAAGATTACAAAAATTAGTAAGGGCGGAGCTCGAACGTAGGCACGTTACCAAGAAGAAAGTGAAAACATTGAGACATACCGTGTCCAACAAACCCGCGGACAAGCCTAAACTCGTCAGGAGGGAGTCGAATCTCACAAAACTAAAAAATCAATTAAATGATGCGCATGAAAGACAAGCTCAACAGCAAGTATTGTCGAAGTTCACGGAGAACCACAGGGTGAGGGAGCACCAGGTGTTCAAGGACGTCCAGGCTCGGAGTCATCGCGCGCGAGCTACGATGAATGCAGCCGAATTTGCCAGCATGATCCATAGAGATTTAGCGTCGCAGGCGGCGTCGGCCTTCGCCGTGGCGAAGAGTCCCGTTTCTCAGAAGGACGAGGATGAGTTACATGAGGAGCGGCTGCACCGGATGACGCGCGCGGGCTCGCCCTGTTCGTCCGGGGACGAGGGCTCGCCCCAGGCGTCTCCAGTGAAGCCCGTGCAAAAGGTCACGGAAGTGAAGGCTCCGTCGAACCCTACGACGCCGCGGCGGCGGCCGTCGCGTCGCACATCGTTACCGACGACGCCCTCGCAGCGGGGCCCCTTCGGCGCCGTCGCGACCCAATTAGCGGCAGAGGTCATCAACAATTGCGTGCGGAGCTTCGTGTATCGTTGTTTGAGAAAGAAGATGGCGCGGGCCCAACACGAGTGGAAGCGCTGGATGGAGCAGCGCGCCCATCGCATGCTGGCAAGAGCCGCGCGGACCTGGGCCGCGAAAGCAAGGATGCGGAAGCGGTATCTGCGGGTGCAGGCCCAGTTGTTCGACCAGTCGAGGTCGATCATCGAGCGACTCATACTGCGCAAGGTGCGGAAGATGAGGGCCCTCAAGGCTGGTTTAACTGGGGCGGCCTACGCCATGGCCGTCGGTTCTATTTTTGATAAAGATCCCCTGTCCGAGGAGGAGGCTGCTGTGAGATTGCAGAAGCGTTTTAGGGCGATTGATGCTCGGGCTCGGTCGATGACCTTGCAACACGCGCGCGAAGCTACTAGATGCATCCGAGTGGAGGTCGTGAAGGCGCGCGGGCTGCGCGTCGCTGATGCTCGACGCCTGAACCAGGCCGACCACCACACGTTCATCGGCGGGGCCGCGGATCCGAGATGTTACGTTTCTGCACAGTTAGGTAACAGGGGAGGCTTCGGTCCTAGTAATGCCGGCGCTCCCGAAGAAGCCAAGGAAAGAATAGAGCGCCAGTACGACATCTTACTGAAGCGGCACCAAGCTCTGGACGAGCAGCACGTCCGCGACGACGGTGTGGAAAAACGAAAGTATCTCGATGCGCTAGACAAGCTCAAGGAGAGCTCGGAGGAGAAGAATAGAGAAGCCATAGCGTCGCGCGCGGCCAATCTGAGTAGCGTCATGGACAAGGCCTGCCTCCTCAAAATGCGGCGGAACACGATGCCGTTCTGGATGCCGTCCATCGTGCGCGCGCGGGACTGGGGCAAGTTCGCCGCCTATCCGTCAAGATACCCCCTATTCCGGGCCAAGACGAAGGTGATCCAGAAGACGCTGGACCCGACGTGGAACGCCCAATTTGACGTCCATGGGGTGGACCCCGACTCCACGGTCACGTTCACGGTAGCTGACGTGGACGATCCGACGTCGCCTCAGTCCGCCGACGATCGCGACGACTTCCTCGGGCAAGTCACCGTGCAACTGAACGCGCTGCGGCACGCCGACTTTCTAGCTCAAATGACCTACGAGGCCGAGCGGCGGGCCAAGCTGAAGGCCAAGGCGGGCCGACGGCCTTCTAAAACAAAGACGCGCCTCCAGGCCGACGGCGCGTTGCTCGTCATGGATGCTCGGGCAAGGCTAGGTCCGAACCTCGTTCCGGTCTCGAAAGTAGTCAATGAGAAGGTGAACCACGTGGCGTTCGACGACGTCCACGTCGAGGCGACGGGCGCCGTGTATTATAGGATCTGGGCGGCGCCTCGAGCTAGATCGATCTGCGGGCACTTGGAGGTGAAGGTGCAACGAGGTTTTGTGGTCAGTTTCTGGAAACCGGTCTGGGCGTGCCTGGCGTTTAACAGGCTGACGCTGCGGGACCATCGCGGGGACGAACATTTGCGGTTGGACTTGCCTTTACGTCATCTCGAGGCCGTGGAAGTGCACTCGCCGGAGACGGCGGAAAGTATAGGGGATACGTTTTCCTTGGTCCTTGGAGGTGGGAAGCGTCATGACTTGCGGGTCGGTGATCTCGGAACACCTTTGAGGGATGTGGAGCACCAGGCCTGGGTGCGGCGGTTGCGGCGATGCGCGCCTAGAATACCAACAAATGAATTCGCGGACAGCGCGTGCCCGTTCCTGGAATATACGGAGACGCGGAAAAACGACGGCGGGGTTGCCGCGAGGCGGGCCTCCATGCAGCGGCGGGCCGTCGCGCCGGGGAAGGGCGTCGATCCCCTTGCTGGGTTGGGGGATTTTTTGGCGATGAATGGGTAATGTGGTCCACTCTAGTTATGTTCAAGTTCGGAGCTCTCTAGGCGACCCGCTCTATCATATCAGTTTACAACATCAAACGACATACTTATTGCGGCGCTTCCTCGATTTCGATTCGCAGTGCAATAGAGACGTCGTCCGGCTTACGTGCCCCGCCGCGCGGGTGCTACCGCCAATAAAGTAAAGGCGGCACGGGGCAGTCTATCTTCATTCCTGACCTCATGTCGCGGATAGCCGACAATCCGAGTGAGGGCATAAGCATACAGGGAAGAGCAAGCGCCGTCGGCATAGAAAAAAGCCGGGCGCAGAGGTCCAGTCGTACCGTCAGTCGCGTCCAGAATTCGGAAAAGGGGCTCGGCGCATATTCGCACATAGGCAAGGAAATATTGCCTTGGCTGCGGGCCGAGCGACAACGACAGGCAAATAGGAATTGACAGGATCCCTGGAAATAGTATAGCGGGCAAAATCGTGTTTTGTGAAAAGAGTCGGGCGTGAGCAGGGCGTCAGCGTGGGTGGCGGTTCGGGAGTCAGTCTCTGTGGCGTCGGATCGTCCCCGTTACAGATAGAAGCAGCGTCGAGTTTTGTGGAGCAGGGCGTCGGCGCGGTGGAAAACATGGCCAACGCGGCGGGCGCGCACCTAGGTCGTCGCAGCAGCGAACACGGCATCAAACATGCCACGCTCCTCCAAACGAAGTCGGCGGAGGTGCGCGACCAAATCAGCAGTCGGACCGGTTGCCGCTCGACGTTCTAGGTCTGCCGAGGCGGCCGAGGCGATAGTCCCCACATGCGCGACGTACGACGCCAGAGCGCTCTGGAAGTAAGGCCCCTCCATGATTTGGTCGTCAACGAGCAGCTCCCGGCCGCGTGGCTCGACAAGCGCTAACGCGTGATCAAGCCCCTCGCGACGCACACCATTTACAAAAAAGTTTCGGTCATTGTTGACGGCCTGGGAAACCCACGACGCAAGGTCCTCGGCGACGGCTTGAGACGCCGCCGCGTGAACAGTAGAGACGGCGCCCTCGACGAAGGCGTCTGCGGCCCCGGGTGTCGGTCCCGCATACGCAGCGCGAGCATTATCTCTGGCCTCGACCCGCACGCGCGCGGGACCGTCAGCGCCAGCGCGAGACAGGGCGACAGCGCGGGCACGCCATGTGTCTAAGGTGGCCTGGGCAGCGGCCACGCCCTGGTCACGGGCGATGGCCTCAGGCGTCGGCGCGGCAGGCGGCTCGGCGGCGGCAGGCGTCGCGGCGGGCGTCGGCACGGCGGGCGTCGGGCCGGCAGGCGTCCCGAGGAAGGGCGGCGGCGCGTCGGCACCTCTCCGCGCGCGCCGAGGCGCGCCGCGCCTCGGCGCGGCGACGGGCTGCCCGTCGCCGGGCAGGAGCGCCAGCGTGTCGGGCGTCGGGCCGGCCGGCGTCGACGCAGGAGCGCGTCCCGGCGTCAACCGCAAGAGATCGTCCACGTCGGCGACGGCCGGGTTGAAATGGTGGTAGACGTGCACGCCGCGATCCTTGATAAAGCCGTAGTTGTTGAGCTGGCGCTGGAACGAGGAGTACTTGTCCGTGCTGAGGTTGCGCCGCAGGACCTCCTCAATTCGATCCCGTTGGTGGACGACGATCCTTTTCCTTGCGGCGTCCCAGGAGAGGACGCCCGAGTGCTGCGTTACCATGGCGTGTAGGGCCGTGGGGAACCTCGGCGCGCCGGGCGTCGGCGCGGCCGGCGTCGGCGCGGCGGGCGTCGGCGCGGCGGGCGTCGGCGCGGGCGTCGATCTGGTGCGACTATACATCAGCCGCAAAAAGTCGGCGGCGTCGGAGACGGTTTCATTGGAATTTTTGAAGACGACCACGCCGCCGCCCCATGGCTGAGAGTTGCTCCAGGTGGTAAGCTCGACATTTCGGTAGAAGCCGTAGAAGTTGAGCTGGCGATAGAACGTGGCCCACGAGTCCGAGATGGGGTAGAGCCGCAGGACGGTCTCGATTCGATCTCGTCGAATGAAGAGCGCCCGCCTCGCGGCGTTCCACCAGATCACGTTGGAGTGCAGCTCCGGGTACTCCGTCACCATGGTGTGGAGGACCGTGAGGAACAGGGGTGCGGCTCGCGCGGACCGTGAGGAACAGGGGTGCGGCTCGCGCCGCTGCTCGCGCTCGCGCCGCTGCTGGCGCCGCCGCTCGCTCTGCTCGCGCTGCTCGCGCGCGCGCCGCTCGCGCTCCTCCTCCGTGCGCACCGATATAACCGGTAGCCCTCGCGCGGCCCGCGTCGCCGCGCGTCGCTCCTGCGAATCCATCGTCCAGCCCGCCGGCACGAGGATGTTGCCCTGCCGTGGGTCGGCGACGCGGCCTCCGCCGCCCTCCGCGATGCGGTTGACGTTGAAGATGCGCAACGGGAAACGCGCGAAGACGTCGTCGAGGCCGCCCTGCTCGAGAGGCAGAAGGACCTTGCGGTAGAAGTGCTGCCGAGTCTCCCTGGGCAGGCTCAGCACGACGGCCTGGGGCTCGATGACGTCGCAGATGTGGAAGGCGGCATGGAGGAGGTCCCGGCACTTCGCCTGGCACTCCCTAAACCACACGCGCCAGCGAGCCGTCTTCCCGCCGTATTTCACTTCATCATGATGCTTACGGCCGCGTGTCGCAAGGAATTTCTTCGCCGCTTCTTTCACAGCGGCAGCATTACCACTAGTGATGGCGTCGCGGAGCTCCTGGCCGTGGCGCCTCCAGACGTCCTTGTCGACGAGGTGGCTGCCGACGTAGAAGTTGCGGAACCAGGGCGCAGCGATCTTGTAATAGATGCCACAGTGCGCGCCCGCCTCGTCGACGCGGCCATCGTCGTCGCTCTCGAGCTGTTCGGTCGCCACGTCCGTGATCGTGCGCTGCACGTCCCGTGTCAGATCGAAGATCGTCGGCGTCGCGCGCGTCGCCGACGTACACCTCGCAAATGTAAGGCATTTGATGTTGAGGGTCAGCCCAAGATCGCGGACTTTTTGTTCGAGCGGGTCGACGATGGCTTCGAGAGTATAACCACACCAGTAGTCGTCGTCGACGATGACGAGCGTGTCGGTGGTCCGACTGATCTCAATGAGCTCCTCTTCGTCGACGGCGAGCTTGCCCTCGTGCCAACGACGCCTGGCAGGGATGTCGTCGCTCGGCGCCTTCTCACGGGGCTCCTCGAGAAGGGGTCGAAAGATGACCCTGTCGGCCATGCGCGCGTTCGGTACCAGCCGCACGACGGCGTCGGCTAGGTCCCAAACCCTGTCGCCGGCCTCAGCCCTAAGCCTGTTGTGATGAATAGCGGGGATCACTGCCGCCCCGCGCATCCAATCGGCACGCAGAGCGGCCCCGGCGAGCAGACCTTGCGTGGTCCTCGTGATGTCCTCCCTCTTAGCCTTAAAATACTGCCAGAAGGCGCCGTCGATGCCGGCGTTAACAACGATATCAACTAAGAACCACGTCTCCGTCGCCCGAGTTGCGTCACGTCGAAGTTCGTGGCCGTGCATGCCTTCGGGAGGGGTGCTCGACGCGTTGGACGCGTTTCTAGCGGCCCTCGACCCGAAGTCGGTCAGAGCATGCACGTCTCGTTGCATCGGACCAGGTACTCGAAGAACCCCGTCCATGAGCTCGGCGTTCGCCTCGAGGAACTCGTCCGCAGGCGCGACGGCGAGCTGCCCGTCGCCGGGCAGGAGCGCTAGCGCGTCGGGCATGGGGCCAGCAGGCGCCCCGTGGAAGGGCGGCGGCGCGTCGGCATCTCTCCGCGCGCGCCTCGGCGCGCCGAGCTGCTGCTCGTCGTCCATGTCGTAGGCGGGAGGCGGCTCCTCGTCGAGATCGAAGCCCATGACGTCGTAGGCGGGAGGCGGCTCCTCGTCGAGATCGAAGCCCTCGGCGTCCGAGACGCCCGCGCTGAGGTCCGAGCCCGAGGCTCTTTCGTTCATCACGTAGTCGGCACCGGCGGGATCGGCCTCGTCGCGGCTCTGGAGGCCGTCGGAGTCGTGGTCGTAGGGGTCGCCGGCGTCGCCATGACGCGCCGTGCCGGGCCCCCAGCCAGGGCCAAGCACGGCGACGAGCGCAGCACCAGGCGGAGGCGGCCCGTGCGCAGCATCCAACGCAAGGTCTCCGTCGTCCCTCTCCCCGACTCGACGCCGTGGTGGACGGGGTGGCGTCGTCCCATGTACTCGGCGGCGGCGACGTCCCACGACGACCGCTCCTGCCGCGAGGCCGCCGACGCCGACCGCCGTCGCGACGGCTGGTGCGCCCAGGGCATCCAACAACATCTGGCTCCTGTGTGGAAATCAAACAGTGAGTGAGGTTCGGATAAAGCGAGAATGCGGTCATGTCGCTCCTTTCTGGGACACGAAGCCGTCGAAACCACTTCGAGCGACGGCGAACATGTAGACGATCGATTTCTGAAAGCAACTTTCTGCACTGGCGGTCGCGGGTCCGTCTCGGGGAAACCGCCGAAGTCGGCGGCGCTCGCACCTGTGTGGAAATCAATCAGTGCGCGAGTGGCGCCGCAGAACTGTTGATTCGTGCGCCGGTCTGCACTCTTTACACAAAAACAAAACACCACGAACGCCAAAAGTTGCGCTAGATGCGCGGCCGGCAGGGCCGCAACACGCGGCAGGGCCGCAACACGCCGTCGACGCGGTTCGCCCGTCCGAGGCTCCGCGTCGTCGTCGTCCCGCGGCGTCGCCGCCGGCGCGCAGTGCGCCGAGCCACGGCTTGCCAACGCGCACTCGACGCTTGTATTTGCCCGGCCGGCGCCATCGTCCGCGCTGGGCGTCGAGACGTCGTCGGCGCGCACGGGCAGCGCTGCGTCGGCCGCGAGCGCGGGGACGATGGCGTCGGGCGCTGAAGCGGCGCCGGCGGGTGCGCGACCCCGAAAAGGGGCCGCGGCGAGCGCGCCGACCGCGCTGGCTGCGCCGGCGGCGCACGTAAGCACGATGCCGACTAGGCTTGTGCATGCCGTGGCCACGGAGCCCTTTTGTCGGTCGTGGGCGCCAAGGCCGCGGCGAGCGCCGCGGCGGCCGCCGCCTTTGCACCGCACGAAGCCGCGCTTGGGCCTGCAGCACGGCCACACGCTGCGGCCGCCGACCTGCGAGGGATATTTTTAGAGCAGCGATGATTAAATACGACGCCGCGACGTGCCGCGTAGCGCCCACGGCCAAAGCGAGACATCTAGCCTTTCATGTGGGATCCCAGCCAGGGAGGGCGGCGCGCAGCGCTGTGGCGCTGCGAGGCTCCTAAGAGAGCCATGTTTTGCGTTTGGCGTCAGCAGCAATGCATTAGTGAGCTGCGCCGCCGAGCGGCGTGTCGCCGACAGCAGCAGCAGCAGGCCAATTCCTAGCATGGCGCCCAGGCGCACGGCGCAGGCGCTTGACGCGCGCATTGCGCCTCAGACGAGCTGCTGCCTCTGCTGCATGGCACAAAACGCAGCCGTGCGGCTGCGTTGCTTGGGGTTTGGGGCTGCCCTTGCTGTTTGCTGGACGCGCCGACTAGCTAAGTCGCGGGTTCAGCACAACCGTGGGGATTGAACGTTGAAGTTGTTCTACTTACGGATGCTACTGCTGCTCCATATTGGATCTTCGATCTCATGAGAAATATTGAGGGGTCAGGGTCCACCGTGCCTGTGCCAAGGAACTAGTCGGCTAATTGATGAAGTGGCTATTGCTTTAAGGTCTTCTGTGATAGCAGCGTCGCGGATATTCGCAGGTGCAGGCGTTGGGCCCGTCTTCGCATAAATTCGGGGCTCCGAAGTCACCGACATCGGTGCCGTCGACGGGACACCTACTCCCTCACAGTAATCGTCTGACTGTGTTAGATGGACTCTTCCAATCCCAAATAGGCGTACACACATAAATATGTTAGAGTTGATGGGTCTAGAGGTTCCCTTTAGAAACTTTCTCTCGTCCACGGACCCCGGAAGCCATCCCTATTTATTACTCATTCACTCACCCAGCTGTGTATAATTATCATGATAGTAGCGGGCGGTGCTGACGCGAGCTTACTATTACTTCTACTTACTCACGGATCTATCAAATATTAAAATTGAGCATCGGCCCGGGGCTGAGCGAGGGCCCGCCGACGCCGCCGCGCGTCGTACCCGTTGGCAGTGTGACTCTGTAGAGCAGGTCTTACGCACCCGATGACCAGCGATACAAGGTATGGACGGGTGTGGACACGACGTTCATCTCAAAATGGTCCATTCGAGGTGGTGCTCGGTGGCGGGCAGTCTAATTATCCTGAAGACTATGTTCGCCCATACTCAAGCGACGGAAAAGGGCGAAGAACAGCCGCCAAACTATTCTTGCAGGTCCAGAAGCACACACAACGTCACGTCGGCCCGGCCGAGGCAGCGCAGTTTCGGCGGTACGGCGGCGGTAGCGAGGGAACTCCAATTCCACGTAAACAACTTAGCGCCTCTATTAGCGGTTTGTCCGGCACCCTGGGAGTGGAACGTGGGGATTTGCAAGCGAGCGAGCGTGCAGCTCGCTGCCACGCTAGCTCGGCGTCCACGCAGCCGCTGGGCGGAGCGTCAACTGAAGCGCCGTCGAGTTAAAGCCACCACGGCGGCCGTCGGCTGCGCGTCGATGGCAGCGAGAGCGGCCCGCCCGCGCGCATGACGCGCACATGCGAGCTGCACCTTGCCTAGCCTAAAATCGAATTTGCCATGCGAGTTCCAATGACCACCGGAGTACACCCGCACCTGCATTTCACGTTCATGTCACGGGCAAGGGGCCGGGCTCAATCTCGTGCAGGAAAAGGGAGTTGGAGTCTAGAGGCGACGCGTTGCCTCCAGCTGCAGCTGTTGCTGCTTGGCAGCTACAGCAGGCACCTGGCTGTGGGCTGCAGCCCACTGGGCAGCCTCAGGGGCACCTGCGAGTGCAAGAGGCACGTTTTAAGCAAGTCACTGAGCTCGCTCCGCAGGCTAGTACCAATTCTTTCCTTCTAGCTTAATTGCGAGCGTCGGTGTTTGATTGGTGAAGTGAGCTATGCCCCCCTGGGCGGCGGTCCTCGGGTCTCGCAAGGGTCAGGAACGAGTCCCTGACGACGCAGCCCCACGGAGAGGTCGAAAGCAAATGAAACGCCGCCTAATTTCATGGATTAACACCAAAATGTTCTTCAAGCTAGTGGGTTTTCAAGAACCGAGGGCTAGTATGTCAACCGGAAGTTGCGGCCGCTTTCGGTCGGTTTGCGTCGGCAGCTACCGACTAATTTCCCAGCAGCCCAAACTGGCGACGAGGCGCAAAACTAGACCATGGCAGCCATGATGCAGAGGCGCCTGGGAGCCAAGCTCCGGACCGCCGACGACTACGCCACGGCCGACGAGGAGGAGATCAGGGAACTGAGCGCCATGACGGGCATCAAGTACAAGCAGCCGGCGCGCCGGCCGCAGCCGAAGCGCATCGCGGCGCCGGCCTCGACGCTCGTGAACCTGAACGAACTGAAGCAGCTGGCCGAGGAGGACGGCTCGCCGGTCAAGGCGCGCAAGGCGCTCGCCCCCCCGGAGACGGCCGAGCTCGGCGACGTCTGGTGGAACACGCACCGCGAGGAGGCCGAGGAGCCGGCGCCTGTGGCCCGGTCGCCGCCGCGGCCCGCATCATCTTCGGCGCGCCGGAAACAGATAAAGGCCGCGTCGGCGGCGTTCGTCGCGTCGGCGTCGACCGCGGCCGTTGCGTCGAACCGCCAGGCGACGGCCGGTCGCAAGAAAACAGCTCCGCGCCGAAAAACGCCCGACGCGCGGCGCGCGCCGCGCGGCGGCATCCTGGACGACGGCGCCGTGGTCCCGAGGCCGGGCGACCCCTACAAAGCGGCGTCGACGGCGCCGCGGCGGAAGACGCCCGAACCAGCGCCGCGCGTCGTCCGGACGGCGCGGGTCGAGCAGGCCGTGCCGCCGCCGCGGTCGAAGCCACGGAAGAGCCCCGCCGCGCTGCCCTCGCTGACCTGCGCGCCCGATACGTCCTTCGACCTCTTCGCGTGGCCCGGCGAGGCGCCGGCGCGCGACGAGGACGCGCTTGCGGAAAGGCTCGTCGCTCTATGAATAAGGTGTAGTAATTTTAGTTATCTAGACGGGCGACCGCACTACTAGCCTTCCGACGACGAGAGAACGACGAGAAGGCCAACGCGCCGCCCACCGCTCTTGAATCGCACAGGTCGACCTCTGTATGCACTACCTTCACTGGTACCGCGTCGTCGCCGTGTTCTCGACGACGGCGGAGCGCTTGGCTCAGGCCGAGCTCTCGCTCTTCCACGGCGCGGGCATCTCATACGTCGAGAACTAGGCGGCGGTGTCGCGGTCGTCGCACCACGTCAAATACAGCTAGCGCGCGCCGCCGACTCGCTCGCGGAACACCCGCCGTCCCGGAGCGAGTTCTTGCGGACGGTCGCCATCTCGCCGCCGCAGGACGACGAGCCAGCCCTTGTCTCTATCGGGCAGAGAGGCATTTCCTTGAGATAAAAGCAAAGATGCAAGCGGCGCCGTGCGGGCGCAGTTGGCCGGGCCTCGGGGGCAGCGTCGGCGTCGTCGAGCTGCGGGCAATGTCACACGGCGTCCCGAGCTTTGCTCTTCCTGTCCTTGTGTGGGCAGAGCCGGTGGTGGCCCGCGCCGGGCCCAGCGACGGGTCGCAGGGGCTGCTTGGGATTGCTGGGGGCGTCGGGTATGCATGTGTTTACGCTCGTCAGCCCTCTGGCGATTTTTTGGCACCCAACTTTTTTGAAAGCATGCTTGCCGGGTCTAGAGCTCGGGGCGGGCCCGCCGAGAGGCATGGGAGCTTTCTTTGGAGGCGTTTGTTCGAGCAGATGGTATTCCGTAAAAGTGAGGTGTTGGTGCTCTTGCCAGCACGACACAATTGCCGCTTGCACGCTGGCAGTGTTGCGCTATCGCTTGCAAACATGGCGCAGCAGCGGTACCCACCGCACTAATACGCTGCACGACACACGAAACCGCGTAAAAAAGCGACGCGCGTAAGCATTTACAAGACCAAACCAGCTCATTGCCAAATGCGCACCCGCGGCGGCGCCACGACGCGCCGCCCGTCGACGCGCTTCGGTGGCCAGCGCGGCAACGCCTCGCCGAGCCCCGGCGGCCTCGCGGGCGTCGGCTCGCCTTTACAAACTCTGTGCGAGCTGGTCGGCGGCGAGCGGGCCGCCCGCGCGGCGGCGGCGAAGCATCGATGTGGTAGGTTCGTCAAGCCGGGCCCCGAGGACGTCGCGGCCTACACGACGGAGCTGCTCACGGCGACGCAGACGACGCGGAACCCGGCGCGGGACTTGGACGGCCGACACCTCGGCGCGCGGAACAAGTTCGGCGTGACGCTGCTCCACAAAGCGCTGCGGTTCCCGAACTGGCGCGCGGCGCGCCACTTACTTACGGTAAGACCGGACCTCGCGAACGCCCGAGATGATTTGGGACGGGCGCCCCTACATGACGCGTGCTGGAACGAGCAGTTGGACTGGTCCGCCGTCGACGCATTGCTCGCGCGGGACCCCTGCCAGCTGCTCTGTGCGGATAATCGGGGCCACACGCCTCTCTGCTACGCGCCGCAATGCTCGTGGCGGGCCTGGGCGCAATTTCTCCAATCTAGGAGAGGCTTCCTCGAGTGGGCCTTCGATGCGGATCGAGACGCGTGTAGCGAAGCGCCGGAGGACATTCTGGCGCTGCTGCCCTCGCGCAATCCGGTGGTGAGCGAGCCGTCGTCGGATAGCGACGGCGGCGGTCCTCCGGTGAAGCGGCCGCGCGTCGCCGAGGAACCGCCACCGCCGCCTCCAACAACGTCGCCGCAGCGGCGGTCGCCGGCGCAGCGCTGGACGGAAGTCGCGCGGTCCGTGCTCCTCGCGCACTGCCCGCGCTACGCCCCTGATAGACCCGCGCAGACGCCCGCGAACTCGCCGCCGCGCGACGGCCGGGCCCTGCCGGCGCCGCTGCCGCCACTCTGATGAGAGACCTGCCCTGTGGACAACCTCGTACTAATACTTGTATCGCATTTTTTGTCTTTTGTCGCGGCTGTTGGCGTCTTTCCCCTTCGTCGTGGGCGTAGGCGTCGTCCGTCTATATCGCTACTTACGAGGCTACCACCGTCGACGGCGTCTCGCGGGCGCGGAGCGCGGCTCGCGCTTTTCGCGCCCGCTGCCCCCGCGGGTTAAGATTGTTTTTTGCTCTATGTTTATGCGGTACTAGGACTAGTGGGCAGAGTCACCTGTCGGACGTCGATTCCTGAACTCTCCAATGTCTCTGCCAACTCGGATCAACGGGATATACTAGCCCGTCCAGTAAATTCGCGGCGCGGAGCGCGGCTCGCGCGTGTCGCAGATCCCCCTCAATCCCCGCCGTGTTCGGGTGCGCGCCGCCGAGAACGCGTCGCGCGGTCCGTTCCACCTCCTCGAGCGTCGTCACGGCCTCGCGGAGATCGTCGAGCGTGGCGCCCTCAGCTTGGTAGAGCGCCTCCCCGTAATTCCACCGCATTCTGAGCGTGAGCCAAGCGCCGACGCATCCGAGCCCCGCGCCGACTACGGGCGGACCTACGGCCGAGCCTACTTCGGAGCCGACGGCCGCGCCTTCCACTGGTCAACCTACAAGCGAGCCCACGGCGCAGCCGTCCACCGCGACCGGCGAGCCCACAAGCGAGCCCACGGCGCAGCCGTCCACCGCGACGGCCGAGCCGACGAGCGAGCCGACGGCCGAGCCGTCCTCGTGATTGACAAGACGTCCGCTGGAGCCGTTGTCCATTACCACTCCCCGTCCATAACACTTGACATTCCATGTCTCTCGCGGCTAACGGGCGCACGGCGAGATAAGTCGCCGCGTTGCTTCTACGTACTGCCCACGTCGAGACAAGTCCCAAAAATTCCTACTTAGCGCCAGCGTGGTAACATACTAGCTTGACTGCGCGGGCTCGGCTTCCTCTCAGCCGCCTTTGGCCATCGCGCGCACGCCAGCACATAGCGCTCGCGAGAGACTCCCGCAGCAGCGCGACCAACAAACCGCTGCGCCGCTACGCCGCCGCCGCGCCGTGCCGCCGAGAAAGCGCCCGCCGCTCTCCGGCTAGATTTGAAACTTACCACGCACTATGGCCGACGCCATGGACGTCGACGCGCCCCCGCAACCTCCTACGGTAGTAGCCGGAGCCCCGGTACCAGAGGCGCCGCCGGCCGCGCCTCTGACCAAAAAGCAGAAGCAGGCGAGAACGCTCGCGGCAAGACCCTGGGTGGAAAAATATAGACCAGCCTCGTTAGATGAATTGGTAGCCCACAAGGAGATCGTGGGAGTGCTTCGCCGATTAATCAAGAACGACAAGCTACCGCACACGCTATTGTACGGCCCGCCCGGTACTGGTAAAACCTCTACGATATTAGCCGCGGCCAAGGACATGTACGGCCAGGGCTACAAGAACATGACGCTCGAGCTGAATGCGTCCGACGACCGCGGGATCGACGTCGTCCGCAACGAGATAAAAGAGTTCGCTGGTACTCGCCGGTTATTCTCGAGCGGTATCAAGCTCATTGTATTAGATGAGGCGGACATGATGACGAACGACGCCCAATTTGCATTAAGAAGGATCATCGAGAAATACACGGCGAACTGCCGGTTTTGCCTCATCTGCAACTACGCGAACAAGATCATTCCCGCGCTGCAGTCGCGGTGCACGAAGTTCCGATTCTCGCCCCTAGATCCGGAACAAGTACGCGGTCGCGTGGAGCACATCATCCAAGAGGAAAAAGTGAACATCAACCGCGACGCCATCGAAGCTTTGCTCAAAATGGGCCGGGGCGACATGCGCCGCGTGCTCAACGTCCTACAAAGTGCGGCCGTGGCCTATCCCCAGGAGATCACCTTCGAGAGTTTGTTCCTAGTTACGGGAAATCCCGTCCCCAAGCACATCGACGCGGTCTTCCAGTCGCTGTTGAATGATTCATTTAATGATGCTCGCAAAACCTTACACGACATGTGCACGCTGAAGGGCTATGCTCTACCTGACGTCTTGACTTTATTAAATGAGCGGGTCCTAGATACGCAGTTGCCAAGGCGCATGAAGGCCCACCTACTCGCGAAGCTGGCCGACCTAGAATACCGCTGCGCGGCCGCGACGTCGGAGAAGCTCCAGCTGTCGGCGCTCGTGGGCGCGTTCGTGGCGGCTCGGGCGCTCGCGCCGGCCGAGGCCTGATGAGTTCCCTCTCGCGTAAGCGTGTTCTATCTATCCTGCGTGCTGGTGAGTGGATTCATCACGCGCTCGCGCGCGCGCGCGGGTATTTTACCCAGCTCGGGCCCCGTTTGCGATGATAGCGGGCCTAAGCTAGTCCGGAACTTGCCATATCAATCCTCAGAGAGCAGAAAGTCACCGCACGTGCTTGCTAGTGTCTTACAGGCCGCTAGCTCCTGGGCTCGCAGCCATTGATCTTAAACCGCTGCATTGCGACGCTCCGCTGACCCATTCCTTGGGCAAGATATCGTATATCGTCAAGCCAGCAGAGTTGCGCACGCTCGCGAAGCGATTGGCCATCGCTCAGGCTCTGGACTGATTTTAGCTGCAGAAGGCCGGCACTGCCTGTAGTCTCAGGGAGGCGCACGAATGCTCCTCGTCCGCGGCGCGCGGCCGCTGGCCGGCGCGGCAACGCGCCTGGTATCGCGCAGCTTCTCGACGGCGGCGAACAACAAGTTCGTCTTGACGCTCAACGCTGGCAGCTCGTCTATAAAATTCGGGGTGTTCGACGTGGCCGGCGGCACTCCCGTCGAGCGCTGCAGCGGCATCGTGGAAGAGGTCGGCAGCGACCACTCGCGGCTGAAACTCGTGGTCGACGGCGAGGTGAAGCGAGATGTGGCTGATTTACACATCAAGGGCCATGGTGAAGCCCTCGCGAGCATCCGGGACGCGCTGGCTCCCCAATTACCGGGCGCGATCGCCGCTGTCGGCCACCGCGTTGTTCATGGGGGCGCGGCGATCCTAGGTGCGGCGCGGTGTCCTATCGGATCTACACGGAAGCACGCCATCGACGCGACCCCACGCAGGCCCGGCCCTCGTCGACGACGCCATCGTGGACGAGGTCGACGCCTGTGCTGCGTTAGCCCCGCTCCACAACCCGGCGAACGCGCTCGGCATTCGATTTGCCAGAGACACGTGGGGCGACGTCCCGCACGTCGTCGTGACGACCTGTGTGGAAATCAACATTTTTACGTCGCGTTCGTGCTGAATCGGCGCGTCGACCTCCACGCCATCGACGCGACGCCTGCTCGATGGCGTGGCGATGTCGGTTCCTCACCGCTCGACGGAGCCAGCAAAAGAGTTAGTGAAGAATTATCACTGGTTGATTTCCACACAGGTGCCCGACACGGCCTTCCACACCTCTTCAATGCAACCGGAATCGTACCGCTACGCCCTGCCCAAGTCTTTGTATGACGACCATGGCATAAGGCGCTACGGCTTCCACGGCACGTCCTACGCCTACGTCACGAAGCAGCTCGCGGCCGCGCTAGGCAAGCCCGTGTCGGCCGTGAACGCCATCGTCTGCCATCTTGGGTCAGGAGCGTCGATGTGCGCCGTCGAGCACGGGCGCAGCATCGACACGACGATGGGGCTGACGCCGCTGGAGGGCCTGGTCATGGGCACGCGGTGCGGCGACGTCGACGCGGGCGTCCTATCTTATCTATCGGAACGAGGCTACTCGACGTCCGATCTCGACGCATTACTCAACAAGGAGTCCGGCCTCAAGGGGCTGAGTGGTGGTTTAGCCTCAGATATGCGGGCCATCACTAAATTAGCAGAACAAGGTGATAGTGACGCGGCGCTCGCGCGAAGCGTCTTCGTCGAGCGGTGCCGGAAATATATAGGAGCCTACGCCGTCAAGCTCAAGGGCCGCGTCGACGCGATTGTGTTCTGCGGAGGCATCGGCGAGGGCGACGCTGATGCTAGGAGGCGCATCTGCGCGGATCTGGAAGGTTTATTAGGATGTGAAATAGACGACACGAAAAATCAATTCGCCGTTGATGGTGAATCAGTAGTAGACGTCTCTACACAATTCGCGTCGACGAAGGTCTACGTCGTACCGACGGACGAGGAGCTGGAAATTGCTTCACAAACAGCCTCCGTCGCGGACCTGATTCAAGTTGAAAAACCGAGAGTCGTGGAAGAACCGATCGTCGAGCCGTCAAAAGACGCGGCGCCGCCCATCGGCAGCGTGTTATTTGTCGACGGCGGCGGCGCGACCGCGCCCGCGGAGCTGGGCCTGATGTTCGCCGCGATGACGGCCCATGAGAAAGTAGGCTTCTTCCGGCCGGTGCACCACGGGTTTGTGGATCGGAAGCTGGCGCTGTTTCGGGAAGTGTTTGATTTAGATGACGTGCCGGTCGAGGCGATGTGCGCCGCGGCGTCCTTTCTGCTCCACGCCGTCGACGCGACGCCTGCTCGATGGCGTGGCGGTGCGACTCTCTCACTGCTGGACTTGACTGGCTCACTGGTTAATTTGCACGCAGGTACGGCGTGACCGAGGCCGAGGCGAACAAGCTGCTCGCCGCCAATGATGAAGAAACACTTATTGAGAAGATTTTGACGAAGTATCTCGCGTATCGTGAGAGTCGGGACTTCGTGCTCGTGTCGCGGCCGGCGATCGGCGGCTCTGCCGGTAGATTACAACTGTCGTCGGGCATCGCGGCGGCGATGCAGGCCCCGGTGTGCTGGGTCCACGGCCTCTACGCCGACGGCACCGGCGAATTTTTACCAGAGCATCTGAACGATGAGCTCGGAGACAACGAGCTCGCGGAGCTCGCGCAGGTCGCGTCGGACCTCCGGGAGCACGCCGTGCGGTTGGCCGGAGTCGTCGTCGCGAACTTACCTCCGGATCAAACTCATGAAAAGGTGCGGGACCAGCTCAAAGGTCTCGGTATTGAAACGGCCGCGTTGTTACCCCACGACGACTCCTTCGAGAAGGTCACGGTCGCGGAGATCGCAGATACCGTCGGTGCGGATTTGATATACGGCTGCGAGTCGGTGTTCAAGAACCAGCGGGTGGACTCGATGACGATCGCTACTTTGGATGTGGCCAATTTGCTCACGCACCTGGACAATGCCGACTCGAACCACCAGTTAGTGGTCGTCGACGCTAGAAGAGCGGACGTGATCCTGGCGGTGGCGCTGGCGGCGCGGCTGAAGACGATCGCCGGTTTATTGTTGACGGGCCCCGCCGTGGGGGAAGAGACGCACGCCGTGTTGGCTGATTTAGATGCCAGGAAGCAGCTCCCTTTACCCCCCATCCTCAAGGCTCGCGCGGGCTCGACCTACCAGATCGCCCACGCCGTGTCGACCTGTGTGGAAACCATGGCATCCACGCCATCGACGCGACGCCTGCACTGGTTGATTTCCACACAGGTCTCGACGACGACGCCGCGCATGCTGCCGACGTCCCACTCCAAGCTCGACGCCGCGCGGACGCTGTTCGACCGCTACCTCGAACCCCGATTTAGGAACGCCCTCGGCGCGCCTCCGGACCAGTACGAGGTCATCACGCCGAAGCTGTTCCAGCACCACCTGTTCACGAAGGCGCGGCGGGATCCCAAACGCATCGTGCGGCCCTGTGTGGACATCACATTTCAGGCGCCCCACGCCATCGATGCGACGTGCTTCCATAACCTAACTCACACAGGTACTACCGGAAGGTAACGACCGGCGAGTGGTCGTCGCGGCGGGCGAATTGCTGGAGAGGAACCTCGTGGAGCTCATAATACTAGGCAACAGGGACGAGATTTTAGCGGTCGCCGACGAGGCCGGCGTCGTCATCTCCGAGGAAGCAAAAACACATGTCAAAATCATCGACCCCGAGGCTTGCGATGCGGAGCTCTTCGATCAATTGGCAGAGGGCTTCTACGAGCTGCGGAAGCACAAAGGTGTTGATTTGGAGAAGTCCAAGGAGCTCGTGCGCGACGACCCGAACACGTTCGGCGCGATGATGATGAAATTGGGGCTGGCCGACGGCATGGTGTCCGGTGCTTGTCATAGTACGGCGGCGACGATGCGGCCGGCGCTGCAACTGCTGAAGACGGCGCCGGGCTTTGATATCGTGTCGTCCGTGTTCTTCATGCTGCTGAACGACGGCGTCAAGGTGTTTGGCGACTGCGCGATCAACGTCGCGCCCTCGGCCGACGAACTGGCGCAGATCGCCGTCGCGTCGGCGCACACGGCCAAGCAGTTCGGCGTCGAGCCGCGCGTCGCCATGCTCTCGTACGCGTCGGGCGACTCGAACCAGGGCGCGCTCATCGACACGATCCGCGAGGCCACTTCGAAAGCCAAGAGCCTGTGCAGCGAGTACCCCATCGAGGGGCCGATCCAGTTCGACGCGGCCGTCGACGCCGACGTCGCGGCCATCAAGTACAAGGGGTCCGACTCGGAGGTCGCGGGCCACGCGACGGTGTGCGTGTTTCCGGATTTGAACTCGGGTTCGTGAGCGGTGTGGAAATTCGTTGCTCCGCGACGCCGCGCCGTCGAGGAGCCGTCGCGTCGATGGCGTCTCCCCGCACAGGCAACAACGGCTACAAGGCCGTCCAGCAGGCGTCGAAGACCATCGCGGTGGGGCCCATCATGCAGGGCCTCGCCAAGCCGGTGAACGACCTCTCGCGGGGCTGCACGGTCGAGGACATCGTGAACACGGTCGTGATCACGGCGTTGCAGAGCCAGGAGTAGGTCGTGGCGCGTGCCCTCCCTCGAAGTATATATCTGTCGTGTATGAGTAGGCGGTACGTACTAGCGCGAGGTGCCGGGTCTTTAGCGTATAATGATACTTAGTAGGGGGAGGGGATCGGGGAGGGGAGGGGGGGGGGTGCTTCTTTGGCAGCGCTCAACCAGTTTTCATCATGAGCCGGGGGAGACGTCTCAACTCCTCTGCTGCTGTTGGAGTGTCTACCACGTATGCCCGGTAAAGTCATCGGTCACGGGGGAGAACAGCTGGCCGTTTTCGCCTGTGCCGTCCCCGTAAGCATATTCGATAAAACCGTTCGGCCCGAACCGCGCCATTTCCAGGTAAAGCTCTTTATCTTCGGTAAAATATCCATAATAGAAGTTGACCCAGGGCGGGAACTTCATGTCGCCTACCTAGGGCAGGGTCGCCGCCTTCGCGGAGTCCCCTTACGCGGTGCCCGAACGCACTGTCGCGTATGGTCTTGACGGTAGCATCGCGGACGACTCTGACATGACGTGGGGGGCGCAGATCGCCGACGCCGTCCGAGGTGTGGGGGGGTCGTTACTAGATGGGGTGTTCAGTCAAGCGGGAGGCGTCGATTCGTATATTGCCCAATGCTACTTTACTCAGCCTCAGTTCTGTCCGGTGGCGCTCGGGCGGGCGGGCCCTTCGGTGGACAGGTTTGGCGAGGGCATGCCTGAGGAGTCGTCGAAGTACCTCGAGCTGGCGATGGCGGTGACGGTCGGGGGCGGCTACGTTGCGGACGTTGAGTGGTGGAATTACGGTTTCCCGTTCGAGGGAGGTGAACCCGCGATGCAGTCCCTCTTCTGGGCCCTGGAGAGCTCCTCCGCCTTCAAGTCGCTCGCTTTGCGGACGCCGCTCGACGTGGACAAGAAAAACGACGGGTACGCGATTCTTAGATACGACGCGATCGGCACGGGTGAAGGGGGCATAGCCGTCTACAACCTAGGCCCGAAGAAACAGACGATTTCTGTCACCATGCCGGCGGCCGCGATCGGTCAGTCGCCGACGGACCTCATGACCGGGAAGCAGCTGTCCACCCTGGGAGACACCTACGACGTCGAAGTGCCGGGCCAAGGTTACGTGCTCTTGGGGAACCTGTGGCCGGGCAAGTGGACGTCGCAAGGGTTTAAGAACTGTTACGAGGGGGCCGGCGCGTCGGGCAGCTCGAAATCAGTTGGTACCCTGTCCATCGCGGCGTGCATGGACAAGTGCCTCGAGTCCGACAAGAGTGATTGCGGTGGCGTCACTGTCGCCTGGACCGGAGACGGCAACGGCACGGTCGAGTGCTATCTTCGCAGCAACATCGACATAGGCCAGTGCGAAGACGGCCAGAAGGACAAGCAGTGGTACACGACCTTCACGCGCGACTGATAGCGCACCAACCTCACGACGAGATCTCCCTTCCCCCATCCCTTCCCCAACACTAAAAAAAAAAAAAAATAGTCAGTAGCACAACAGTTACGCCCCCTCCTTCTCGAGCGCCGCCAACCGCCCCGCCGCGTCCTCAACAACCTCCGCGGGAAACCCCGCGAGCCGCGCGCAGTGGATGCCGTAGCTCTTGGTGGCTGGTCCCGCTTCCACTTTGTACAACAACGTCAGCTCCTCCGAATCAACAAGAGCGTCGACGTGGTAGTTTTTAACACAACCGTCCGTCGTCGCCTCCAAGTCACAGAGCGCGTAGAAGTGTGTAGTGAAGATGGACAGCGGCCCCCGGCACAGCGTCTCGCAGACGGCGGCCGCCAGCGCCGTTCCGTCCGTCGTCGACGTCCCGCGCCCGATCTCGTCGACGACCACGAAGCTCCGTGGCGTCGCGTTCTTCAAAATAGCGGCCGTCTCGCGCATCTCGCGGACGAACGTCGACTGGCCCGCGCGCGGGTCGTCGGCCGAGCCCACCCTGGCGAAGACCCGATCTAATAAAGGCACCTCCGCCGCATCGGCCGGCACGTACGACCCGACGTGCGCGAGGACGCACGCCAGGGCCGCGGCGCGCGCGAAGGTCGACTTGCCGCCCATGTTCGGACCTGCGTCGCGTCGATGGCGTCACGGCGGCGCCACAGTCGACGCGGCGAGCCTCGGAGCGGAAAGGACGCTGCCTCGCACCGGTCACGAGCCAGCACCGGTTCTTGGCGCCGTCGCCGCCGAGCTTTACGTCCGAAGGGATGTAGTCCGAGACCGCTTCGTCCACGAGCGGGTGCCGCAGGCCCTCTATTGTCAATGCCTTGCCGTCGACCGTCGGCCGCGTCCAGGCCCGCTGCGACGCGCACTCGGCCAGTGCCAACAACGCGTCGACGTCGCCGACCAACCGCGCCGCGTTCCGTAGAGGCGCCCGGAAGGTCCCCGCGACCTTCGAGCACTCGCGCAGGATCTCGACAGATGCCGCACTACAAGCATTCGACGCCTGGAGCAGGTCCGAGGCGCGCTTCGCGACGTCCTTCGTCGTGAACAGCACCTCGCCGCCGCGCCGCGTCGCTAGCAAAGTGACGTGCGAGGCCTTCCGCACCGCCGCGGCGCCGGCCTTCGTCACTCTTAAAACATGACCCCGCTGGTCGTCGGCCTCGAGCTTCAGCTTCGGCGTCGTCTTGGCGCGCTTCGCGGGCTTCTTTTGCGAGGGGAACAGGGTCGCTTCGGCGGCGGCGACGGCCTCGTGCAACGCGTCCTCGGCGGCGTCGCGGCGGGACGAGGCTTGCGCGAGCGCGCCGCAGAGGGTCGTGCGCACCTTGAGCCGCCTGCGTGGTCGATGGCGTCTTATCTCGTCGCGGACCCGAACTAGGGACGCAGGACACGCGCGGCAGCGCCTCGACGTCGACGACCTCCTCGACCAGTAGCGCGAGCTTCTCCAGGCTCTTCGCGGCGCGGCCCACGGCCTGCTTCACGTCCCGCAGCCCGTCCCCTTGTAGAGCCGCGGCACAACTCACGAGCCGCTCGCGCAGCGCGTGCGTCGCGACGAGGTCGCGCAGCGGGATGGACTCGCGCGCGAACGCGGCGGCGAGGCGGTCGGCGTCGGCGCAGCTGCGGTGTTTGAGCGCCCGGCGCGTGCCTTGCCGCGCCGTCTCGTCGTCCACAAGAGCAGCCACGGCGGCCTGGCGGGCTTTTAACGTAGGCACGTCCGCGAGGGGCCGTCGTAACCAGGCCTCGAGCCGCTTCCGGCCGGCGGCCGTCGCGGCGTGCCCGCGCAGCAACGCGAGGACCGAGTCGTCGTCGACCAGGGCCAGCGCTCGTAACGTAGCCGCATCCAACCGCAGGCAGGTCGTGGGGTCGTCGAGGGACAGGTCGAAGTCCAGGACGCGTGGGCCCGTCGCTGGGTCCGTCGCCGCGAGGCGCTCGAGGACCGCCGCGCAGGCCTTCAACGCGACCGGAGGCACTGAACGTGCCGCCTCTTCCGCCGCGTCGCCGCCGCAGCGCTCGGCGAGCGAGCGCTGGATCTCTTGTGGCGGTCCGCCGTACGACGCCGGCGGGACCTTTGTTATTGACGCCCCGCATCTTTTGGCAACGTCCGCCGCGGCGGCGCCGTCGTCGGTCGACACGACGAGCACCTCGCGGCAGCCCTCTCCCGCTAATGCGGCTTCCAATCTAGCGAGGGAGACGTCGTCCTCGAACTCGCAGACCCGCAAGCTCCGCGCGCGGACGCGGCAGACGGCCAAGCCGGTTCTGGGAGTTGCGGACTGCGGTTTTGCGACCCATATCGCTGCAAACGCGCCGTCGCCGTGCTTCGCCTCCCACGCGTCCGCCGCGGCGGTTCTCCCAGCGGCGCGGAACTCGTCCGCGAGCGCCGACGCGTCGCCGGGCGTGCATCTCCGTTCGGCCTCGTCGCCGCCCGCGATCACGACGGTGGCGCCGCGTGCGATGACCTTCTCGGCCGCCGTGAAGAGATTCGCCGGGCTCAGGCGCAGCGTGCCGTCGTCCCTGAGGAGACGGTCGCTCTGGAAGACGTCGTCGGCCACCGCTCGCGCCGCGGCCGCCGGCACCTCGTACCAGGGCGGGTCGCCGCCGAGTCGGCGCAGCGTGAGCGTCTGCATGGCTGCGCAGCGACGGCGTACTGGTGGCGTACAGTAACGACTGTTGCGCAGCGACGGCGTCTAGTGGCGCGCAGTAAGCTGTGTCTCAGGCAGCTGGTCTCAGCTTGTGCCACAGCGAATTTGGTGCGGTCTCTCGCCCCAGCAGCAATCTGTATTCAAATTTCGTGCTCCCTGCGCTCGCACACGCGACCAATTGGCATCAATGCCGCGAGAGCGCCGAGCTGGCTTGCTTGGTCTGGCTTGCTAGTGTCTCACAACCGCTAGCTCGCAACCGGTCAGAGCCCTCTCTCGACTAGTACGACACACCGGGCGACGACCGTTGCGAAGAAGAGTGCGGCCCGCTACGCTAAAAAAAAACTGAGCCAAGCTCCAGCGCCGCCGTGCGCTACAGCCGCATTGCTGCCCCCGGCACCCATGCTCGCGCCTTCCATAGAAAGGGCTGCGGCCTGAGCGGCATCGCTGCGAGACGCCCCGGTCCACGAGACGTGAAGGCTGAAGGAACCACAAGGTGGGGCTGCCCACAGCACACATGGCACCGGGCCGAGTAAGCCTGCCGCCCGCCGTCGCCGCGAACCCGCTCGCGCGCCCCGTCCCGCGACCCCAGCAGAAGCGCAAGAAGAAACAAGATGGCATCAGGGGCCCGGGCGGCGTGCGCTACGGACTGGCGCATCATCTAGATGAGCCGTCAGAGCTCACCGAAGCGAACCCCGTCAGGAGACGACGCAAGGCCATGCGTCGAGTCGATTCTCATAAACCGGTCTTCACGGACCTGATGAAGGCGGCCGCTGTTGGGAGACAGTCGGAGGTCGAGTATCTGCTCACGCAACCAGAAACTCTATTAACACTGTTCGCCACGGATCGAAGCGGGAGGAACGCCCTGGAGTGGGCCCGGCAGAAGAAGTTTGATGGATGTGCTTCTCTGATTCAGGAAGCCATGTCTCGAGAAGTGCGCGTGCGCGCGGAGGACCGCGAGGCTCAGGAGCGCATTTTTGATTTGAAGAGGATCGTGCGGACGAATGGGCGCATCCGGGCCGTCGTCGAGCACGCGATCAATGAAAGAGATATAGTTACTATATCAAATTGTGTGGACGGAGCAGATTTCGATCGCCAGGAGTATGTCAGAGCCTGCAATTTACTCCAGGGCTACATGAATAGACATAGCGACGAGACGATGATCACGGACAACTCTCAAGAAGAATTTGATCCGGACCCCGAGGCGTACTACGTGGACGTCGAGACGCTGGCTGGTAGTGATTCAGCGTTGAAAATCTGTGATCTGATGGCGCCACGCGTCGATGGCGTCGAGGTGGCGCTGCCGAGACGCCGTCGACGAGAGATCGCCCCGCCCGCACAAATATCTCACAAAACGACAACGCAGGCACGGCGCTCTTCGTGGCCTGCGCCGAGAACCAGGTCGAACTCGCCGACAAACTGTTAACATTAGGCGCGGTCGTCGACTTCGAGAACCAGCGAGGCCACACGGCATTAAGTTGGGCGTGTGTGTGCGGCGCCGACAAAGTCGTGGAACTCTTATTAACGCACGGCGCCGACCCGAAACGCAAATCTAAATTGGAGGAACGCGTACCGCTCGCCCATGCGGCGCAGCACGGCCACGCGCGGTGCTGCCAGATCCTCCTGGACCGATTACTGTTCGACGCGCAAATGAAGAGACATGAGTTACTCAAACCGGGCCGCGATTTACCGGAAAAAGAAGCTTATGTGGTCGAAAGGCACTGGATGCGCGACTTCGAAGAAAATGTATCATATGTCGATCCTGGTACGGATCTAACCGCCCTCGAGTTAGCCAAGACGGCACCGGACTGCGACGACTGCGTGAAGGTCTTGGAGATGGCCGAAGCAAGAGTCTTACAACGTAAACAAGAACTCGTGGCGTTGGACCTGGGCCAAGCGCCCGTCCAGTGCCCGCGCGAATGCGGCGCCGGCCTCATGCAACAATGTCGTTTGACCTACCATATGTTGAATGAATGCGACTTGAGGCCGACGGGCTGCGATAATTGCGGCGGGACCTTACCTTTGAGGTATCTCCAACAGCATAACGAGACCGAATGTCCCGCGCGGAAAAAAGCCTGTAAGCTCTGTGGTGTCCAAGTGCTACTCCCGCAGATGTCTGCTCATCATAATTTCTTGTGTAGAATGCGGTTAGCGGCTTGTCGACTCGGGTGTGGTGCGCAGTTGCCCGTGACACAGTTGCCAAGGCATGAGGTCACGAAGTGCAGGTGGCGAGGAGTGCCTTGCCCCATACCGGGGTGTGGTCGCGAAATCCGAGCGAAAGATCTTAAGCAGCATATGAAGGAAGAATGTTTAAGGAGACCGGTCGGGTGTCGACTAGGTTGTGGGCTGAAGGTGCCTTACGAGGAACGCGAACACCACGAGAACAATGTTTGCACTAGACCATGCATGTGGTGTGGTGAGCGCATAGGACCCGAGAGTCGTAGGAGGTTGCACGAGCGCTTCCACTGCCCGAAGAGGCACGTGCAGTGCCCGAATTTGTGCGGCGTCGAGGGCGTCGCGGAAGAAGATATGGAGGCGCATTGTATCAAAGATTGCCCCCTGTATCCGTCGGCGTGTCCGAACGGGTGTGCCTGGACGGGTTATCGGAGGGAAGTGCGCATCCACATCGACGGCGAATCCGGGAGTTGTCCGGAGCGGAAACGGAGGTGTAGGTACGACATGCTGGGACGACGTATTCGATTCCGAACGAATGAACAACCCCCTTGCCATTCCCACGAGCAGTACAAGGCCGCCGAGACGGCGTTTCGTATGATGGACGCCGATGGCGACGGTGAGTTAACTGCAGCTGAGATCTATAACGCCCTCGTGAAGCTGGGCATGCCGCAGACCATCGACTATGTCCGGGATATCGTGGAGAAGGCCGATGAGGACGGGAACGGGACTGTCAGTCGTAGGGAGTACCTCGATGCTGTCGCAGCAGACTTGATACCAGAGGGCTGGAACCGGAAGTGGGAGACGGGTCAACTCAGGAAGTATGATGTATCTTCCGATCAATACTTAGTTTTTTGTTCTACAAGACCACCTCAACATATGCGGCTCTGTGAGATCGAGGGGCTACAGATCATCGATTCCCATGGATACAAGTGCGGCTTCATCAAGGGCAAGGACATGGCTGAACACCTTTCAGAAGGTTGTTGTAGTAAACCCTTCGCCGGTCGAGTTCCGGACGATAGTGATTCGGACGAACCGATCGGCTCGCCACTATCACAGTCCTCGCGCTCCTTTGTGTCAGATGATAGTGATATGGAAGTGCCGGAGGGTAAAGCACGACCACGAATAACATCTCTGGAAGACGCCTTCGGCAAGCCGCCGGACATGGAGGGCAAGATCATTAATCCGATAGATGTGGACCCTGAGACAGGTGTGGCTTATGGTTCGACGGCAAAGCGGTGCAAGTACGGCTGCAACGCGTCGTTTCCGTTGAACGAGTTGGGCATCGATGCCTATCAACATCATCGAGATAACGAGTGCCCGAAACGGCCCGTGACGTGCGAGTACTGCGGCGATAGCTCGTTGTGGGCCGAAGAGATGGACGAGCACCTACTCAAATGCCCGGTCAAGACGTACAAACCCCCACCGCCGGGCTACAAGTGCGCCTGCGGCGAGTGGGTCCTTCGCAAGAATCAGATCGACCATAGCGTGACCTGTGTGGCCAAGCAGCAGTACTGCCCCGGCGGCTGCGGTCTCAAAATGCTTGTAAGTGAGGTCGAAGTACATATGAAGGAGAAGTGCCCCAAGAGGCACCTAAGACGAGGTGTGCTCGTGGATTGTCGGTTAGGGTGCGGCGCGTCGGACATCCCGTTCGCGTTGGAATTCCAACACATCACGACGGAGTGTCCTCGGCGCATCGTCGAGTGCGCGCCGGGCGTCGGGGGCGGCTGTCTGGCGACGTTTCCGGCGAGCATGTGGGAGGAACATGCGCACGTCTGTCCGTGCCGACCGGTGCTCTGTGGCGCGGGCGCCGAGGGCTGTGTGCGGGAATTGCGATCGTGGGTCTCTCAGGACAAACGGCTGGTGAGATGCGACGTCCACAACGCGTCGGCTTTACTCTTTGCCGTGCGCGCGAACGACACGGGTCTGTTGTACCACTTGATCGACGCGTGTAGCAGAAACCAGCAAGAGTTAGAGTTAGAAGCATCGGACGGCCACAATGCCTTGACCAAGGCCTGTGAAGATGCGAATCTAGAACACATTGAGATTTTGTGGCGATGTGGCGTGAACGTGAACCGAGAAACAGGAAGGGGAAGAACAGCCTTAATAGAAGCGGCCAAGAACGGCCACCAGGACGTTTGTAGATTTTTGGTGGATCGAGGTGCGAACATCAAACACCGAAATAGATTAGGTAAAAGCGCGCTGCAGTGGGCGGCGCTGTCTGGCCATGTAGCCGTGCAAAGGCAGATGCGGAGGGACGCCGACGTCCAGGAGTCCATGGCCGTGTTGTTTACGCATGTTACTCGCGGGGATTTGGCGGCGGTCCACGAAGTGGTTAAAGAAGGAGAAGTGCATACGACCGGATGCATTTTACAGCTGTCGAATGAGTTACTTGAAGAAGATAGATTGTTGGAAGTCGCGCAAACTTCCTTGAAAGCCTCGGAGAAGGAGCTTATTGAATTTCAGCAGAAGGAAAGGGAAGGCTTGCACAACTTGGCGTCTTGCTCTCGGCTAGCTTCATTGGTCGAGGGCCTGGCAGATCAAACGCTAGACGCTCGTAAAAGACTAAATGCCATGAGTGCGGAAAAACACCGGAGATGCGCGTTGCAGCTGAAAACGATCGAAAGTGCCGATCTGTCCGAAGTGATGGAGTTGAAGAGTAGTGCCGTTGCTGATAGGGTCTATAGGGTCTTTGTTTTATGCTGTATGTTGCTAGGAGTGGAAATACCGGAAGGTAGCATGGTGAGGAAGCCCGAGGATCCGGTGGGAGATGCGCAAGTCATCGTCGATAAATGCAAGAAGAAGTTAGAGAGGGCGCAGTCGCTGCCGGACCAACCTAAAGCCACGGACACGGCCGAAGAGGTCAAGACCATGCTCGCGGAGAAGAAAGCCGCCGTCGACGAGGCCATGGCGAAGATGAACGACGCGCTGGAGGGGCTGGAAACAGCTAAGAATAGAGCCGAAGCGCTCAAAGTCAACGAGAAGACGAACGTACCTACGGAGCGCGAGAAGAAGGCTAGAGTGAAGTTACGAGCCCAGACCTGGCGGGCCTGCAAGAAGCTGCTGAAGATGAAGCCGTCGATCGAGAAAAGATTACGGTTCTTCGCTGAAGGGAGTGCGCCGATTGACGATGAATTAGTGGACTTGCTAAGGGAGCGGTACGGCGACGAAGCTTGTTTCAAAAGAGATCGTGAAAAGAAAGGGCAGTTTGAGAAACCTTCAACGGTTGTCGAAGAGGAGGACGACGACGAGCCGGACGAGTCGCATCTGAAGCCGGAGGATCGGACGACGCCGGAGGATCGAGCGGCCGCGCGAGCCGTGAAAGCCGCCGCGAAGTACGCCAACGAGGTCGCCGACCGGCCGCCCTTCTTCACGCTGGATGGAGATACCGGGACGGCGGTCGACGCGATCTCGAATGCCGAAGTGGAGGGCTATCATGTCGTCGGTGTACTGGCTTTATTTGCCAATGCGCACATCGCGTCTTGCGAGAGTGCGCATGCGCAGAAACGCCTGGAGAATACGGAGAGGCAGTTGCGCAGTCGTTTTGACGACGATCGCGCACCGGCATTACTAGCTGCCAAGCGCTACGCGTATGTGGCGCATAGTAGAGTGAAGATGGTTCGAGATGAAAGAGACCAGTGGATCAAGGAGGTTTCTTTCCGTAAAAGAAGAGTGCGCGCGTGGGAAGGTAAAGTACGAGCGGCTCGCGTGCTGCAGCAGTACACGCCGCAGGGCCACTCGCTGTTGACTTGGGCGTGCTGTTTAGGTATAGAACAAATAGTGGAGGAGTTGTTAGATCACGGGGCCTGCCCGGGCGTGCCTGACGTCGTGCTGGCGGAAGCCAGTCGTGTCGTCCAGCTCGTCTTCAGACACCACTTATGGCGCAAGGAACAGCGGAAGCGCATCGAAGCGTCGGCGTATGCTCGATCAGCTACGGAGCGAGCCATGCGCACACGAAGAGAAACGGAGCACTGCTTTGAGTTAGCTAGGGTGCTACAGGTGTACAAAGACAAGCGGGGCGCCCACCGCGTGCCGTTATGTGAAGCGGCCTACAACGGCAACCACGAATGCTTCGAGGCGTTCAAAAGACGTAAATTGCTCAGAGGTGGAAGTTCTTTGTATGAAACGGTACTATACCCCGAGGCCCACTTCCCGTATCGACGAAGGCAACCCGACGAACCCAAACCAAAGTATAATGTGGACGAGTGCGCCAAGTTCGGTGCGTCCGACCTACGAATGATGGACTGGCGCCACGGCGTCGGCTGGGTATACGACGAGGAAACTCCAAGGTCGTTGACACTAATTGCGGCCGAGGAGGCCTGGCAGGGCCACCTGCAGGCGGTCCGAGCCGGTATCCAATCGAGAAGCGACAAGGTACGTACCAGAAAGGAACGGGAAGCCCACAGGGCCGCCGTCGACGCCCTGGAGGAGGCCTTGCGAAAAGACGACTTCATGCGCATCGGCCAGATATTTGATGAAGGAGTTGTTCCGGTGGACCACGAGGACCCGTCGACGGGCTTGACGCCGTTGATTGCTGCTGCGCGTGAGGATACATCGATGGAGACGCGCAAAAAGTGCCTTAATGATGCCAATGAAGTTATTTTAGCGGTGGCGTTTCTGTTGGATCGACCGAAAAGAAGGCCGCTCGTGGACATGGAGAACCGATGGGGCAACACGGCCCTTACGATGGCTATTTGCAAGGGTCGCGCGGATGTCGTCGAGGCTTTACTTGAGAGGGGTGCTGATGTTAATCGCAAATCGGAAGGGAGGAAGGGCTGGACTCCATTAAGGTTCGCTGCTGAAAGGGACAAGCCGAAATGCGTGGAGTTACTATTATTGCGGGGTGCAGACCCCAACATGAAAGGTGACGATGGTCGGACGCCCTTGGACATCTGTGTCAAGCGGGGCCACATCGAGGCGCAAGCGGCTCTCCAGAGGACGATGCGCCAGGCGTTCGTTGGGAGTGTGCAGAAGCGCGACGCCGCGTTACTCCAAGTGTGCTGTGCGTACGGGTGCGGCGCGTTCGTGCCCCAAGAGTCGGACGATCCGCAAGCGTACGAAGAGCACCACGCCCAGTGCCCGAAGCGGCCCGTCACCTGCAAGTTTTGTGGTGATTCCGAGTTGTGGGCCGAGGAGCTGGAGGCGCATCTCGAGTTGTACTGTAAAATTAGGCGCATCATGGACTGTCCTCTGGGATGTGGTATTACTTTCAGGGAAGGCGACTTGTCCGAACATTTGGTAGAGTGCAAGAACCGCGTGGTCGTCTGCGACTGGTGCGGCGTCGAGGTGTTTGAAAATTCCTACAAGACCCACAAGGACTATAGATGTCCCATGAGACCGAAAGTAGAAAAGATAAGACCACCGACGCCCTTAGATCCGGAACCCTGCGAGTTGTGTGGCGCCTTTTATTTCATGGACAAGATCTCGCCGGAGGCCCACGACTGTCCCGTCATCCGCGTGGCGCCGTGTCCGAACAAGTGCGGTGTGTCATTGCGGCCGCCCGAGCTCCAAGAACATTTGAAGAGAGAGTGCACGCACCGCTGGGTGCCGTGTGAGCGGGGATGCGGCCTCAAGATCCGAAAATGCGACATGCGCATGCATCTGGACGGGCCCGGGCCGCCTGGTAGTAGGTGCGGGCTCGTTGAAAGGTACTGCGACGATTGTCAACAGCCCGTCAAATTAGCGTTGTGGGACGCTCATTTATCATCTACTTGTCCGAGACGGAAAGTCTCGTGTCCCTTATGTGGTACCGAAGTTTATGCGAACGAGTTGGACAAGCACAAATCTGACAAGTGTCCGATCCGCCTGGTGAGGTGTCCCAACCAAAACTGCTACAAGGAGCTGCCCCTCAACCAGATGAAGGTCCATGCGACGACGGAGTGTCGAAAGAGGGAGTTGAAGTGCCCCCAGGGCTGTGGCCTGCTGATGAACGTGAAGCGACTCGCGAGGCACATGACGCACCGCTGCCCGAAGCGGTACGTCGAGTGTCCTTTACAATGTGGTGCTAGGTTTAGGGCCGAGGAGGAGACTTATCACCTGACGCAGCAGTGCGTGAGAAGGCACGCGGCCGCGCACACGGGCGATTTGGACGCGCCGTCGCCCTCGAAGCTGGACATCGAAAAGGAGGCGGCGCGGAAGGCGAAGAAAGACCGGTTTGCTGCTGGTGTTTAGTTCCGGCTTGGGGAACCTAAGAATTATTTGTGTTACGTACTTCCGCCGTCCGTGTGTGAGCAATCATGATGGTTTCAGTGTAGAGTCCCCATACGCTGTCGACGGGATACGTTACGCGACTCCAGCAGAGGCATCAGCGACTAGCTCGCGTGTGGACCCACTCCCTCGGCTTCGCGTAGGATGGGATCTTTACACCCGACAGCTATACACGCCATCGACGCGACACCGAGTCATGAATTGAAGCTTATTTCGACTCCGTTCGCGCGAGCTGGCTCGCGCCTCGCAGCGCCCGCGCGCGACGGATGAGGTCCATGTCGACGTCGAGGCCGTCGTCGACGGGAGGCGCCTCGCGCGCCGGCGCGGGTTCGGCGTCGGACAGAAGCGCCCGGGCCCGCGCGACGAGGTCCTCTTCCTCCTTGGAGACGACGACGGCAGGCGCCGGTGCTGTTTCGACGGGCGCCGCCGACCGCCCGACGGCGGCGATTTGGGACCTGAGTGGGATCAAATTTCGGGCGCCCCACGCCATCGACGCGACGTTGTCCCCGTGGCCGCGTCGGCTCGATGGCGTGGAGGTAACCTAACTCACTGGTTGATATCCACACAGGCTGGGACTCAAGCTCGGCCGCGACGCGCGACGCGTGCAGCGATAGCGCCTTGGCGCGCGCTAACAGCGGGTCAAATTCCTCGTCGATCTCCTCGGGCGTCGCCGCGTCCTCGACCTCGGGCTTGCCGCACATGAGGCGCGCGCGCCGCTCGACGGCGTCGAGGGGGTCCTCGGGCTTTTCCTCCTCGAACCGCCGCCTGCGGTTCACGAAGATTTAATCGGCAGCGCGAAGCCGCGACCGTCCGGCGCCGCGCCTAAGTTTTGCCTAAAAATATCCTCGACTAATCACGGCGACGCCGTTGGCGCCAACGCCATCGACGCGGGGATAAATCAACCACACTCGTTACACGAGAGAGAAAGCGCCTAGGCGCCGCGCGTCATGAAGAGCCGCGACACCGTCGCGACCTGCTCGGCGGTGAGGTCGTAGGCCGGCGCGCCGGCGCAGCCCGGCCGCTCGAACTGGAGCACGGAGCCGGCCAACGTGGCAGGTAGAGGCTCGAAGGCCCGGACCGGGGCCACCCTCAGCTGGCACGGGAACTTCGTCTGGGCCGTGGCTTTTCCGGGCGGCGGCGCGACGCCCGTCCAGGGTGCGCTCGTGAAGGCGGACGGCACCACTGGAGAATCGGCAGAGTCGCCCTCGGCGGCGTCGGGCCGGAAGATGCCGTGGAGGCGCTTTCTCGAAGCGTCCCAGAGGAAGACGCGGATGGACGCGCCGCGGTCCGGCGCATTCAGAATGGCCTTGACGACCGAAGCATGAGACGCGGGAAACGCGAAGAGCCTTCGATCCAAACATTCGGCGCAGGCGTCGCCATCCGACGCCGCGAAGACCACGCCCGCCGGCACTTCACTTACGGAATCCTGCTCCCGCAGCGCGGCCCGCAGCTTCGACAAGGGACCCACCGCCAGCACGCGCGACCCCGTCTGGGGATCGACGGCCGCTTTCAAAGCCGCGGCCGGCGTGTCGCGCAACTGTTGTAACGTCGAGATGCCGCAGCGCTTCAGCGGCTCCTCGACCCGTCCTAAACCGGCCTCGGCGAGGAAGGCGGCGAAGGCGTCGGGGGCCTCTTGCCTGTGCGTTTTCGACGCGCGTCTCTCGCGGCCGGCCTCTTCGCCGTCGACGCGTCTGCTCTCGCCGCGCGCGTCGTCCTCCACGCCATCGACGCGTCTCTCACTCGTCAGCGGAGAAACGCTCGTGAAGGCGTTATGCGGTCGGCCTCCACGCCATCGACGCAACTGCTCTCTCGCGTCGTCGCGGAGAAACGCTTGGGAAGCGCGTGGTTGAGAGAAAGGACGCGGGGCGCGCGCCGCGTCACGACAGGAACAGGCTGTGGAGGAGGAGGCGGCGGCGCGCTTTCCCGCAGCTTCTCGAGCGACGCCCGCAATTTCGAGTAGGGCCCCACAGCCAACACTTTTTGGCCCGTCTCGGGATCCACCAAGTTCCTCAGGTCCTTCGGGTCGACGTCTAGTAGGTTTTCCACGGTGGAAATGCCGGCGCGCGCCAAAGCGGGCGCGAAGCGGTCCAGGCCGAGGTCGGCGAGGTGCCTCGTGAGAGCCGGTTCTGGGGTTGTTCCTGATGGCGCCGCGGGCGCGGGCGGCGGCGTCGGACTTGCGTTGAGCTGCCTCCGCAATCTAGCAAGAGCGCCGACGGCCAAGACGCGCCCGCCGGTCCGCGGGTCTTTGAGGTTCTTTAATTCTTCTTGGGGCATGGCCTTCAATCGAGCAACCGAAGCGCAGCCCGCGGCCACTAAAGCGTCGGCGTACCTTCCTAAATCGGCGGTCTCGAGGAACGCTTTTAGGTCAGAAGCCGCGCTCCCGTTCTGGGGAGGCGGCGGCGGCGGCGGCGGCGGCTTCTTGGCCGCTAGCCTTTGCGCCGTCGCGGGGTCGCGCGTCGCGACCGCGGCGACGATCTGGCGCAGCGACGCGGCCTCCTCGTTTGTGATGGCGTTTGCGCCCGGCGCGAGGATTTCCAACGCTTCCGCGGCGGAGAGCGTGGCGGCGGTCGCCTCGACCGCTTCCGCGTTGACGATGATCATCGCGGGAGTGGCCTGCTGCGCCTTGTGTGTATTGGTACCCTCGCTGGCACCTTGTCTGTGCAGCGCTGCGGCTCTGGCGATCGCTGCGAAGCTGGCGCGTCGCGTCGCTGTTGATTTTGCAGCGGTGGCTCGGTAGCGCGCGAGAGCCGCGCGCGATCGAGATGGTCTCGTCGAGCTGCTAGTGTCTTTACTGGCCGCTAGCGCTCGGAGGCCTTTCACGCGTACCCCGGACGCTTCCTTTACCTTGTGAGAGGATTACAACTCTCCAAAACACACTCTGAACGACTGCTGTTTGTGGGTTTGTGCTTGAGAGCTTGCCGCTTTTTGGCGGCTACAGAGGCTTTGCGGAGGGTCACGGAGCCTGCAGACATTCTCTGCAAGTGCTTTGCACAGTGCCGCCACGAATTCTCGCTTACCTTGCGCGAACAGGTAGTATTGCTGAGGCTGCCAGGTGCAGCCACTGCGCATGCGATTGATTTCAGCGCAGTGATGCGCCCGATCCTCCTGGTCGTATGCGCGCTGCACGCGTCACATGCACTGCAAGCGCCGCGGCCGCAATGCACGACGTCGCTGCAAACGCCGCGGCCGCACCGCGTGACGTCGCTACGCGCGAGCCCACCAGCAGAAACAGAGGAGGCGCCGACGGCGCAATGGCTCGCCAGCCTCGCGCTCGCCGGCGCGGCACTAGGTCCCGTCTGCGACAACTTCCACTCGGCGGCGGGCGTGCTGGGCTACACGAAATATCAAATAGCGCTCGGGCCGGCGCCGGACTGGTGGGGCGGCGGCCACCTCTTCCAGACGGCGTATTGGGTGCCGCCCCTGTTCGCGCTCGCGGCGTTGATAATAGGCGGCATCGACGCGGTCGTGAGTTCACAAAGGCCGCCGCCGGAAAATCTCGCGGCGCCGAGCGGACGGCGCGTCGCGGGCGCCGTTGCGGCCTTCGTGGCGCTGTACGCGTTCTCGGCGCTCCTCGCGACGGGCCTCGCGCCACCGACGGAGGCACTCGTGCTGTGGCCCCTCGCGCTTTTGCTCTGGAAAACAAATGACCCGACGCTGGCCTCGTTCGTCGCCGGCGCGGCGACGGCCGTCGGTGGACCGGCGATTGAGGTAGCGTTGCTCGGCGGCGGCGGCCTCTTCGCCGAGCCCTTCGGCCACCTCTACGCCTACGGCCGCCCGGACGTGTTGGGCGTGGAGTCCTGGATTTTGCCCGTCTATTTTGCTGGCGGCCCTGCCGTGGCGCTTGTGAGCCGGTGGCTGCGGGGGCGGCGGGGCGGTGGTGGTGACGGTAACGGCTAAGTAGCCAGTAGTAGACGCAAAAAGAAAATCCGCCGGCTGGCCTGGAATCCCGTGGACGCTCATTGTTACGGTGCTAGAACTTAAGCAGCCCGAATCCATGAAGAACGAAGAATGACCTAGCGGCCTGTAAGACACTAGCAAGCAGGCTTGCGTCCTAGTCCAGCCGGACGGGTGGGCCCGGGGGGAGCGGGAGGCTAGGGTGCAATTTACGCACGGCGTTCTTTACGTGAGAAACGGTCCGGCGTCATTTACGCCGTAATTTACGCGTAATTTACGCGTGCATTTATTTATAAAACCCGCACACACGCAGGCAGAGCGCCTAAACAAGGCCTTGGTAGCCACGCAGCTCAATAGCAGCACGAGCACGGCGCATAAGCTTACACCTAGAGTGCACACCTTGCTCGCAACAGCATGCAACTAGCAATTGGCTCGGCTCTGACAACGTTTGGGGCAGCCACACTCTGCGAGGTGCTGATCGCGAGCTAGAGTCTTAAAGGGCCGCTAGCGCCGGCTTCGGGAAGAGCCCTGGAAGGACTTTTGGATACCTCCTTTTTTACGCCGTTTTTTACGTGGGATCTCCTGTAGCGGTGCTTTACGTGTAACTTACGCGTTTTTTCCACGTAAATTGCACCCTAGGCGGGAGGGGTACGGGGAACCCTGCGACGTAACTAGCCTCAGCCTCAGCAGGCCATAAATCGACTGGCCACTGACTGAATCCCCTTCCGCTTGTAAACTCGCTTTGAAATATTACACCTTTCGTATTGCCCAGGAACGCCGCGGCGACGCGTGCGGGTCACAACTCCGCCGCCGCCTCACACCGCTGCTCGCCCCGCTTCTTCTCGAAGAACGCGATTGACACGGCGTCGCGGGCGCGCCGCGCCTTCTCGAGCTTCCGCTCGACGCGCGCACAGGAGGCCTCCCGCGCGTCCCAGGCGACGCGCAGCTTGTTCGCTTTCAAGACCTTCGTGAGCTCCTCGCGCACGTGGATCTCGACGATAGAATACGACGGGATCCACCGGAACATGTTCGCCGGCGACCAGTACCGCCTCCCCCGCAATACCTTCTGGTAGGTGATCATCTGGGCCTCGCCGACCAAATCGAGCCAGCACGCCTCATCAATAAAACCCTGATCAATCCCCGCGCGGACGCACGCGCTGCGGTCGCTCCACACCAAATACTCGGCGGCGGCGGCGGCCTGCTCGTGCAATCGCCCCGTGACGCCCGACGCGACGTCGCTCCGGGCCTTCGTGAACATTAAAATTCCTGTCCCAGCGGTCGACGCCGTGAGGGCGATGGCCCGCGCGCTCGTCGACATGTCCTCGATCTGCTTCATCTTCGACGTGAGCATGCCGAGGAGCATGGCGGTAGATTGCTTCATCGGGCAGCCTTTTTGCCTTCGTAATGCGGCGGCTTTCGAGTGGCGGAGCGCGACGGAGGGCGCCGAGAGTACGACGGGCGCTCGCGACCTTCGGGCAGCGTCGGGTCTCGCGAGAACCACAGCGCACGCAAGTTTAGCAACGACGAGCACGGGTTTCGTGGCCTCCTGTGTGTATGAGTCCTCGCGTCGACCTCTTTCAGTTGGGTTAGACACAACTTGAGGGGATAGAAGTCGCTCTGATGGCTTGCTAGTGTCTTACAGCCGCTAGCTCGTTGCAAGCGCCGCAGAGCGTTTTTGAGCGAGCCGGCCACTTGCATTTGACTGCGCTGTGAGCGGCGGGACACTTGTTTGACGGCGCAAGCCACCCAGCCATAAAGCGGTCCGCGGTGAGTCGTCGCAAGCGCTGTTTTCAGCCGGAAGACGCGAGAGGCCTTTTTCTCGCAGCAAACGCGTGCATAGACAGCGCGCGAGCGCGGCAGAGCGCAGCATCTCACTGCGCGCATCGGAGCGCGCAAGAAAAAAGGCTCGCCTCGACTCCCGCACGCGAGCGCTCTCGGTGCTCCGCGAAAGCGCTCCGCGCACACCAAGCAAAACACCAAGCGATGACGAAACTCACCTTCACCAAAGACGACCCGCCGCCGCCGGAGTCCCTGCCCGACGCGCCGCGCGCGCGCGCCGCCAGTGCCGCGACCGCCGCGCCGCCGGAAGCACCCGGCGAGGACGCGGCGGTCGACACGGAGTGGACTGAGGAGGACGCGGCGTTCATGGCCGGCTGGGAGCAGAGCGACGAGAGCGATGTTAGTGATGGCGAGCCCTGCCCGTTCTGTGGGGGTCTGGGCCATTCGGTCGACGACTGCCCCATGCGGCGCGACACCAAGGGCGAGGTAGCTAAGGAGCAGCGGCCGGACCCCGTCGCGCGCTTGGTCGATGTGGTGGCCGACGCGGTCCTTGATGTGGCCGACGAGAATTTGTCAGCTTTCCTCGCGCGGCTCGCGGCGAACGGGCTGCGGGCGCAGCGGTACAACGACCTGGTCTCCGAATTGGTACCGGGCATCTGCGCCGACGCGGCGTTTGATCCTGAAATGTTAGCATCGAAATTCGAGGTGGATCCGGAGGGCCTCTTGTTATTGAGGGAGACCGTGCGGCGGGAGGTCGACAAATTACGGGCCACGCACGCGCTGCACAAAGACGACCTCACTGGTAACCTATCGCCGGAGCAGCTCTCCTCATTCTCTTCCGCAAAAACCTGGGACGACGACGATACGCGGGAGATGCCCGTGGAGCCTCCACCGCCGCCGCCGCCGCCGCCACCGCGCACCGTCGACCTCCCGGCCCTGGGCATCCGCGTGTCTGCCGACCCCACCGACGACGACGACGACAACGACGACCGCGACGAGGTCTTCGCGCGGTCGCCGAGCGGCCGCGTCGACTGGCGCGCGCCGGGCCAGCCCGTCGACGGCGCGTCGTCCGTGCGCCTTGCGCCCGTGCGCGAGGAAGGCGACGACAGTGGTGATGAGGACGACCTCCCCGCTGAGTACCTCGAGCGGCTCTCGAAGGACCTCGGGCGGTTGGTGGTGCAGGAGGGGCGGAGTCTGGACTCGTTTTAATATGCAAGTAGAGTAGTCTTTTGCGCGGCGATGGCGTTACCCCGGGTTGGAAGACTCCGCGCCTCGCCGGCTCGACGACGGGCCGCGTCTTTCATAACAGCATACTTCCGTCTTATTAGAACCGGCTCAGCACACTTCCCGGCGATGTTTAGCAACGGTAGTTTAACGTGCGTACAATTCATCAGATTCTGCTTGCTAGTATCTTAGCACGCTAGCTAGTTACACTTGCTGCGTCGTAGGATCGACATTACCGCTGCAAGCTGACCCGGTGCAGCACATCGTTGCGAGCGGTAACAGCCGTGAAACGATAACGCACCGCGTCATTGCAGCAATTATCGCTTAACAAAGCTTCAAGCAGCAAGATGCGCCAAGCATTGCTGTGCGCGGCGACGGCCGCAGCGTTACAAGCACCGGCGAACGATTTGGTATTAAGACTAGCACGAGGCGAGCAAGTAGAGCGGGCCCCGGTCTGGCTCTTCCGCCAGGCGGGCCGGCATATGCAAGAGTACCGCGACTACAAGGCCAAGACGGGCAAGCACTTCCTCCAGCTGTTAGACGACCCGAAGGACGTCGCCGAGGTGACGATGCAGCCTCTTAGGCGGTATGCGGTCGATGCTGCCATCTTGTTCAGTGATATTTTAGTGGTTCCGCAAGCGCTCGACATTCGCGTCGAGATGCCGGGCGGTGTTGGTATTGTGGTGCCGGAGCCGCTGACTTCCGCTGCCATGGCGGACGAGGCCGCGGCGAAGGCGAGGGCGGATCCTGCTTCACTTGTAGCAAAGCGACTGAAGCATGTGACGCGCGGCGTCGAGGAGATTAGGTCTGCGCAATTGGCCGAGAACTTAGATAGAACGCTACTCGGCTTCTCCGCGGCGCCCTACACGCTGTTCTTCTACTCTGTAGGTGGTTCTTCCAAGAACCAGGCGCCTGGCGCTCAATTCAGCAAGGAGAACGCCCAGAGCACACAAAATTTGCTGGAGGCCTACACGGACCTAGTCGTAGAATATCTGTCGGCCCAGGCGGACGCGGGAGCCCACGCGTTGCAAGTTTTTGAAGCGATGGGCATGACGTTGGGGGCCAAAATGTTCGAGGAACTCGCTTTACCGCATCTGGAAGCCCTGGCGTCGAAGCTGAAAGCTAGACATCCGGACGTGCCTCTGCTGGTCTTCGCTAGAGGTGTCGAGGACCCTCTGTCGGTCAACCTGCGACTCCAGAAGGCGGGCTACGACGTCATCACGCTAGATGGGGAAGCCCACCGCTCAAAGAGCCGCGATGCGTTAGGTGCTTCCCAAGTGCTCCAGGGCAACTTCGACCCGAAACTCCTGCTGCCGGACTCGTCTCAAGAAGCCATCCACGCCGAGGTCGTGGCGATGCTCGAGGCGTTCGGGCCGGACAAGCTCCTCGCGAATTTGGGCGAGGGCCTCGGGGGCAAGGAGGACCAGGGGCTGGTCGACTTCTTCGTGAATGATATTCATGCCACGTCCGCGAAGATGATCTCAGGATAAATATACTTATTCCGCCGTCGAGGGCATGTCTCCCTTCCAAAGGGTTTCGATCACTGCACCGTCGACGTCGACAAACACACCACTTCCGTTCCTCTCGCCCCTCTCCCAGAGTCCTCGGTGGCTCGCGCCCGACGCGTAGCGCATCTCGCCGTAGCCGTTCGGCTTGCCGTCGCGGAATTCGCCGTGGTAGGTATCTCCATTCAGCGACACGAGCATGCCCCAGCCCTCGCGCGTCAAACAGTCGTCGGCGAAATCTCCGAGGTACATCGCGCCGTCGTCGCAGCGACGTCGTCCGTACTTGCGGCCCGCCGCGTCCGTCGCCAGGACGTCCACGACGTCGGCGTACATCGGCTCGCGGCGCTGCTTGGGTTCTCGCCGCGCCTCGCGCCGCCGCGACTGCCGGTATTGCTTCGCAGGCGACGGATGATTCGTCTCGTCCGGCCGCAGGCAGAAGTCGGCCAGGGTAGCACTCATGTCAAAATGTGGGGTTGAGCAGTGGGGAACCGTCCCAGCAGTGCTACGATGATTCGTCTCGTCCGGCCGCAGGCAGAAGTCGGCCAGGGTAGCACTCATGTCAAAATGTGGGGTTGAGCAGTGGGAACCGTGTCGCCTATGCGATGGCGTCGCGGCGGCTCGCGTGTCAGTGGTAAAGGCAGCCCCGAGGTCTTTGCTCGCGCGCAGCGACGTGCGCGAAGCGCTGTGCTTTGCGCTGCGGCCCCATCGCAACGGATTTTGATTTTCAGCCATAGGCGTCCCGGAAGCGCTGAATTCAGTCCGAGAGTGGTCCGTCCCTCCTGCCAGCGCTCCCGGTTTCGCGCGGGTGCGGCATAGCTCGGCTTCTCCCTGCGCCGGCGCCTGGGATCCGCTGCCCCACGGCGCGCCATCGCCGCGAACGTCCCAGCAGCATGGACCGCGTCCTCGCCTGCTTCGCGACGACGGCCGAGGACGTCGCCGCCATGGTCTGCGGCAGCTTTAGTCACATGGTCCCCCAGGCCTCGGAGCGCTGGCAGCGGCCGGCCGTGAAGGCACTCGTGCGCACGATCCACCAGGAGTTGTGCGACCCGGAGCTCCTGGGGCGGCTGGCCCCGGTCTGCAAGGAACTCGGGACGGCGGCCGTCGACGAGGCGACGCGGATGCTAGCAGGCATCGACCTGCCCGTCGTCGAGGTCATGCCGGAAGAACGCGTCCTCACGGACCGGAGCCACCGGCCGAAACCATCCCAGAAACGGCCGCGGGGCCTCTTTCCGCGGGTAGCCTGCCTGCGCGTCCTCGAGGGGGTTCGGATACGATGTGACGTGAATGAGCTTTCAGAAAGACTCCGGGCGCTGGGCGCGGCGCTGGTGGCGGGGGACCCGGACCTCGTCGTTTCGCGTGATGAAGCGCCTTCAACAGAGTGGGACGACGACGACCGTTTGATAGGACCCGTCGGCGTCGGGGCCGACATGCTGCGTTTTTTTGTCTTGGACCCCTGGGTGTCGGAGGAGCGCACGATCAAAAGCGGCGCCGACCTTTCTGAGGAGGAGGTGCGCGAGCTGGTCGACGGCGGCCGGTCGAGTGCGACCCGGCGCCCGACCTGGACCGCGGAGCACGTCCGGGCCTGGGGGACGGAGGGCGCGCACGGGCTCCCGAACTGGCAGGACTTGACTTTAAGGGTTCACACGCACGTACGGAGCGGTGATAGGGTTTACGAGTGGAATTATGGGCTGGGCGATAATGATTATGGCTCCTACCACTACGCACCTCAAAAGCTGCCGCGGTCGGCGTCCTTCTACTTCTGCAGGAACAACGATGGAGATAGAGGTCGCGTCGAGGCCGACTGGCCCGACGAGTGCGACGAAGCCGCCGTCAATGCGATCATCTGGTGTATTGATGCGGATCTCAAGAATGTGGAGTGCACGCCGCTCGTGAGGTTTGAAAATCCCGAGTTCCAGCACTTCGCGCACAAGGTCGGCTCGTGGGATTGTTTGAGGAAGCGGCGCGCGGCCTGGGCGGCGCGGCTTGAATTAATTCGCGCGTGCGAGGTCTCGGAGGACGGGGGCCGCATGGAGGCCGACGAGTACGGCCCGGCCGCGGCATTGGTGCGGGGCATATCGGTCCAGCACTTCCGGGCGTCGCCCTACTACTGAGTAAGACTATGCATTTACGAGTGCCCGCAACGCCTTGACGACGTCGCCGCCCTGCACGCGCAGCTCGCGGTCCGCGACGGCCCGGTCGACCTCGAGCTCCTGCACCACCAGGTCGACGTCGGCCTTGTCGACCTTCACGGCGGCGAGCGCGCGCTCCCGCTCGAGGTTCGCTTGCGCGGCGGCGTCGTCCGCGGTCGCGAGCGCGGACAGCGCCTCGCTCGCGCGCGCGCCGTCGACGCCTTTGTCTTCCACGAAGTCCGTCACCTTCTCGAGGCCCGCTTTTGCGGCTTCGGCATCCGTCATCTTGTTTTTGCAGCGATTTACAGGTGCTGCTCCAAATCGAGGCTGCAGCAGCCCACCAGCCAAACTTCTCGCTCCCGCTGTTGGTCGTCAGCGATTCGTCAGCGATGGTTTGCTGGCAGTGTCTTGCACCTCTCAATGCGTACCACGGCCTAGTTTAACGCTCGAGGAGGACAAAAGCCGCAAAAAACGAGCTAGCGTCATGTAACATACTAGGAAACACTGGAAATCCCGCGCGCTAGCGGCCTGTACAGGTAAGACACTAGCAAGCAAAGCAAAAAAGTGAGCGCTGCTCGTCGTCAGACCAGCATCGATTGTGAAAGGCGGCGCATCGCACGCCTGGACCAGATAGCCCAGCAATAGATGCTTTCGCTGGACGCCGCACTCGATGCCAGCAGTGATGCCGAGGACACACCCGCCGGACGCGACGAGACGTCGAAAGAATCCCGCCGCGGCGCGCTCGCGAAGACGCTCGAGACCGTAAGAGCCCGCCGTGAGACTTTGGCGCGCGAGACGTCGGCCACGCGCCGCGCCGTCGAGGCGGCGGCCGCCGACAAGGCGGAGGGCAGCGATGCCGTCGAGCTGCCGCGCGCCGCACGCCTCGCAGCGCTGCGCGACGCAGCAGCGCGCAAGCGGAAGGCGCCGGCCGAGGACGGCACGCGGCGCATACGAGTCACGCGCGACGCGAGGGGCGACGAGCAGCTCGAGCTGTGCGGTGCGCCGGCCGAGGGTGCCTCGTCGGTGGTCATGATGGCCTGGGAGCGGCCCTACATGGAGGCGCTCGTCGACGCGCTCGAGGTCACGCCGGCGGATACTGTGCTTGAGATCGGCTACGGCCTCGGCTTCTCCTGCGCGGCGATCCAGCGCCGCAGGCCGCGGCGCCACGTCGTCGTCGAGTGCGATCCTGGAGTCCGCGCACGTATTCCGGACGGCGCGGACGGCGTCGAGGTCGTTGCGGCGACGTGGCAGGCCTACCTCGCCGACGCCAATGACAACTTTCCAATCCATGAGTTCTCGGCCGTATTTTTTGACGACTTTCCCATCGTCGCGACGCCGTCCCGCGGCAGCCGGTGGCGCAGCTTCCTCGAGGCCCTCGTACCGCACATCGCGTGGGCCGCGCCTCCCCGGCGCGTCGTCGGCTACTGCTGCGACGCGGAGCGGCTGAGAGCGGCGCTCCCGGACGGCTACTGGCTCGAGCGCGCCACCCCCTTCGAGCTGACGCCGCCCGCCGACTGTCCCTACGTGTCCGAGGCCGCGGGCGACCGGTGCTTTGTCGTGGTTATAGGCTTTGACCCCAACGGCGTCTACGAGCCGGGCGCTTGACGTAACTGTTGTTGAACACACCACAAAAAGTTATCACACTACCGAGCCGTCATCTCCCACACGCGCGCCTCGCCCGCCTCCTCCACGACCTCGAGCGCGAGCTTGTGCGCGCCGCAGGCCTCGTCGAGCGCTTTGGACGACGCGTCGCCGAGCGCGAAGCTCTGCGCGAGGACGAAGCGCCCGCCCGGCGCGAGGCTCGTCGCCGCCGTGGTTATTAAAGGCGCCACGACGCCCGGGTCGTAGATCAGGTCGCTGCCGACGACGAGCTCAAACCGCTCTTCTGACGGGAGACCCCAGGCGCGCCGGTCGAACGTGCACCCCCCGAAGCCGTTCGCCGCCACGCCGCGCCGCGCCAGGTCGAGCGCGCCCCCGTCCCGATCCGAGAACGCGACGCGCGGGCAGCCCAGCGACGCGCACGTCAGTCCGACGATGCCGCAGCCGCAGCCCAGCTCGAGCACGCTATTCACCGGTGTCCAGCACTCGGCCACGCGCCGCGCCAGGGTCAATGCCGCCGGCCAGGCGCTGTGGCCGCTGATGTGGTGCGTCGTTGCCGCGTCGTCGTCGGCCAGACAATAATAGTAGACGGCGCCGTGGGCCAGCGCGAGGCTCCGGCGCTCGGTGGCCGCGGCCGCGTCGAACATGTAGGCCACGCCCTCGCACTCGTCGTCCTCCTCCGCGGCATCGCTGTCGTTGGGTGCTGCTGGGTCTGCCATCGATGCCGTTTGATTTGCCGTCGACGAGGGCGTAATTGCCTGTGCAAGGAGGAGCTGTGCAAGCTTCACTGCTCTCCGGTGCTACTCCGCAGTGTGATCCAATTGTGCGTTTCCGCACCTCGCGAATTGTGTGAATTGTGGCCCGAGTTTGAGCACAGATAGTACCGCGCGTGAGGGCTTTGTGCCTTGCAGAGCCGCCTCAGTTTTTGCAGAGCTGCACAGCACACAGAGTGTACTGCGCACGCGAACGCTGGCGCAAACAAGCGACGGCTACGGGGCCAGGACGCGGATCACGTTCCCGAGCAGCGCAATCCCTGACGAATGGCCGCTCTCACGAATGCACTCCAAGCCCTCGGCGCCAGGGCAAAGCAGACTGTCATGCGCCAACCGAACGCCGTTAAAGCGCTCCACAACGCGGTGCGCGACGCCGTGGAACACCACGCCTCAGAACTCATAAAACCAGGACCTCAAATCGACGCACTCCTAACTGCGATGAGCGCCGTCGACGCGGCGGCACTCAGTATAGACGACGTACAAAGGCCAGGCGCATGCACCTACCTAGGTATCGTGGAACACGCCGACTACGCTATTGCTGCGTTCGTCCTCGCGCCGCATGCGAAGATCCCGCTCCACGACCACCCGAATATGACGGTGCTCTCGAGCGTAATCAGTGGTTCGATGCGCGTGACGTCGTTTGACGTGGGTGCCGACGGGAAGGCAAGACGCTCAGAAAGCGTGCTCTCGAGTGACGACGGGCCGGCAGCGTTATTTCCCTCTGTCAATAATGTGCACGAGTTCCGGGCGGGCGACGGCGGCGCGGTCGTATTGGACGTCATCGTGCCGCCCTACGACGAGGATGCGGGGCGGGCCTGCCACTACTTCGAGGCCGTGGCCTGCAATGGCGGCGTCTTCAGGTTGAGGGAGGTCCCGGAGCCCGCCGACTTCGAGTGCCTCGGCGCCGTTTATCAAGGGCTCCGGCCCTGAGTAATTTTCTTGTGTGTATCTACTGTCCTTGCGTCGCCCGTCGTCGCCTCGTTAACAGCTAGCGTCTGTAAGACACTAGAGCACCATTTCGCTGAGCAAAGCGCCGCGCGTCAATTGCAGACGCACTCCGGTCGCGTGCGCGCTGTGCTCCTGCGGGCCGACAGCGACGCACGTAGCACCGTCGAGGCTGCCCGGCCGAAGGAGCCCCATCGCAGAAAAGCCAGCCCAGTCTGACGGTGGCAACACGGCAGACCGAGCTCGCCTCTCGCTCGTTAAACACGGCCGAACCACAAGGAAGCGATGTCGTCGACGCGCAGCGCCACGCCGGACTTCGGCGACAGCGGCGACGACGACGCGCCCGCGAGCCTCGGCCGCCCGCCGCAGCCGGCGCCACCGCGACAACCAGCGCTCGAGGGCCGCCCGCCCCAGCCCCCGGCGGTATCCGATCACGCCCTCGAGGATGATGGCATCGGGCGAGCCTCGATGGAGAGGCGACCCGCACCGGCACCGGCGCCGTCGCCGCGGCACCACGGCCTCACGCACGCCCTGTCCTCGGCGGGCCACGAGTTGGTGCACGGCGCCGAAAGCGCCGTGCATTTTGTGGATCACGCTGCTCATGATGCCGCCCATGCTTTGGAGGAGGGTGCCCGGAGGACGATGAGCTTGGTGAGACAGGTTTCTAGGAAGATCATGAGCGAGTCGCTGGAAGACGAGGCGTCGGCGACGAAATTCCACAGAAAACCACCCCCAAGACGACGCGCGCGCGCCTTAAAGGAGGACCAGGTGCCCTTCCCGCCGCGCGAGAAGAATGCAGGTCGAGTCTGGAACCCGATGGCCCGCCCTTCTTGGGATATTCTTATACTAGGCCTGATCTTCGTGGTCATGATCCTGGCGCCCTTCGAGATCACGTTTCTACCGGAGGCGACGGGGTTTACGGGCGGGAGGAGACCTCGCCTCGAACGGCCGCAGACGGGGCTCTTCGTGGTCAACTTATTCGTCGATTTCTGCTTTCTGATGGATATCTTACTCGCGTTGAACACGGCCTATTTCGACGAGGACACGGGCGAGTGGGTCGTCGAGCACAAGAAGATCTTTCTTTATTACCTGCGGACGTGGATGGTGCCCGACGTCGTTTCTGTGATCCCTTTCGCCTACTTTCCGACGGGAGAATTGAAGATTTTCAAGCTCGCGAAGTTATTTCGCTTACTTAAGTTGTTGAGAATACTGAAGCAGCCTCGGATCATGTCTCGACTCTCGAAGCACTGTACGATCCGCGCGGAATTGATGACGGTGCTCAAGTACGTCGTCATCGTGCTCTTCCAGATCCACTTTGGGGCCTGCTTACTGCGGTACATCGACGGCGTGCTGCTCATGGATAATTGTGTGGACAAGGACGGCGACAAGTTGCTGAAAGGGATGCATAAAGACGCGACCCAGAAACAGGTGCTGCGGAACGTCGCCATGAGGTACCCGGGCTTTAGGAGTGACAAGCCGCACTCGCGCGGCGGCGGGGAGGACGTTTTTTACTGCCCGCCGACCGTATTGGGCTTCTACTGGAAGCAAGGGGTAGCTGCGCAGTACTCCATGGCCTTTGCGTGGACGCTGGGCTGCATGCAGGGGGAATTGTGGGGCGAATGTGTGGCCGAGCTATGGCTCAACGTCGCGATGACGATGTCGGGGTGTATCGTGCTTAGTTTCTTGGTGGGAGACCTGTGCAACGCCGTGACGAACATGGATCCCGTGCGCAACGACTTTGTGCTGGCCTTCGACTCGTTGAACAACTATATTGAAGAAGTGCGGCCGCCGCCGGCGCTGCGGTATAAGCTGCGGGAGTTCATGTCCATGTCCGAGGTCGTGTTTAGGGAGGACTACCATCGAACATTGCTAGAAAGGTTGTCTCCTGGTTTATTATCAGTAGTAGCACAACACAATCTCGCGAATATAGTGGTCCAATTACCCTTCTATGTAGATACCCTAAAAAGGGCCTACCAACTCAAAACGGGCATGCGCTTCATCGTGAACACGCCGGCGGACCCGACCGCACCTCGGAAGGACGGCGAAAGCATCACGAAGCGCTGGGCTACACTCGTATATGTGCATCGCAAAGGGTTACTGTTGGATGTCATCTATGACGACAAGCTCGAAGGAATTGATGATGAGGACGACCTGGAGGGTGGTGCTCCTCCACAGTCGGAGGCCGTGTCGCCCTTGGGTGCTTCGAAACGAGGTACGAGGTTAACCGTACCTATATCGTGGGTCCAGCCCGAGTCCTACGGTTCGAGAGCGACGCAAGATAGATGTAGTCGCGCTTTATATGAAGAGAACCGGTTTGTGGTCGCGCTGACGTGTCGCTTGACCACCAAACTCTTCATGAAGCGCGACACGCTGATCCGGAACAACTTGAGCGTGGTTTCAGATATGTACGTCGTGCAGTCCGGGAAAGCGGCCGTCTTCGGGCGGCACTCCGTATCATTACTTACTTTGGGTTTTCGGGAGGTCAATGACGTCATTGGGGACGATATTTGCACCTTAGTTTGCGGCGACAAGGAGACGCGAAGACGGCACTACACCGCTCGAGCATTATCTGCTTTACAAGTCTACGTCTTAACGGCCGACGCCTTCCGGGAGGTGCACGAGACGGGCATGTTTGATGAATTTGATGTGGGCATGCGGCGGTATGGGTGCTACTTACGAATTCAAAGAGCCTTTATCGTCCATGCTCGCGCGCGGCTCCGGGGCGCGACGCACCACCTGCACTGGGGCCGGGCCTACACGTTTTCGGACCAGCACGGGTCCTCAGAAAACCTCAACGTGCAGGACGAGGACGACGTGGAAGACGAGGCCGTCATATCCGCTCTGAGAGACGTCCACGAGGACATCGGGCGCTTGCTGCAGGCGCCGGCGTCGGCGCAGAAGCACTTCGCGGACCAGAACCCGGAGCTCGTCGCGTTAGCTCCGAACTTCGCGGACCTCAAACGGAGGGTCGTGAACGCGCTGGGGCACCACCACCGCCAGGCGGCGCACGCGCAGCGGAACGTGATCTCGAATCTGCAGCGCGAGGAGCAGACGCGGTCGCGGGGCTTCCAGGCGGCGTTCTAGGGGCCTTGCGTAAAATCCAATTCAGTTACTCGTCCCCACGTAGTCCGGGTGTAGCAATGTAAAGGTCTGCCCCGCAAAGACACCTGGCGGCACCGTCACGCGGCACGCGCCGCGACCGGGCACGTCCACTGGAAAAACACTCCCCGGCCCGAGGCCCTCCGGGACCTGCACGGTCATCAGCGCGCCCACGGCCACGTCGTTCGGATTCGCCTCGGTCCGGAGCATCGGCGGCCTGTTATCGACGGAGTGTGCCTGATTGTGGACGCATATGCATCCCGCGTAGGCCGCGCACCCTATGAGCAGTACGACTAGACCGAACGCGCCGACGACGGCGAGGATGATAGCGATGCTCCGTCGCGACCGACCTATATTCCCGCGAAGTAAATTTACAAAGCGATAAAAATGTGCAGGAACCCGATTTGATCCCCGCGCGCGAGAATCACTAAAACGCCCAAACCAACGCAAGATGATCCTCACAACATGCGCCGCCTGCGCCGCCCCACTGGCCCACACCGCGCCGCGGTGCGTTAGATGCCATACCAGGTACTGCGACGCACGAGCCGTGCTCCGCGCCCGCGAGACGCCGCCGCCGCCGCCACCGTCATCGAACGTGTAATGGTAGCAATACAACAATACTCTGGACAGGGTACTCGCCCGAAGACGATGCAACTACGCGTCGGAAGCAGAGAAAACCCGTTTTGCCTGTGGTTTTGCCGCACCGCAACGCATCAGTCCCCAGAGCCACTACAGCCCTCCCTAGCCCCCCAAATAACCCTCGGACCCCTCGACGGGCACCTGACAGAATCGGGTGGTTCGCATCACGCGTTGCAACAGCGCCGTGCGGCAGCGCTCGCTCCGAGGCCGAGGGGCCTGCCCGTTCGAGGCGCAGGGCATTGTACATAATTGTACATAGGGCTGCCGACGCGCACGTAAGCATGGCGCATCTCCCAGCCATGGACACCATCGCAACCCTCAAGTCCCTCAGCCCCAAGCGTCGGAGGAAGAAGGACGCCCAAGTGATTGTGGACGCCCCACCCCAAGAGCTGCGTGTCGGGGATGTCGTCTTTCTCGGGGATGGCACGGACGGCTACCTGGCTTCCGACGCGCTCGGCGCGCGCGTGTCGTTCAAGCGCGGCGAGGGCGGCGGCGTCCCGACCTACAAGCTTGGCTGTCTGTGGCAGCTCTTCCCCGATTCCGACTATCGGCGGCGGGAACGACTTGTGAGATTAGGTGATGCCTTCGAGCTTCGCAAGGCCCTCAAAGCAGCTGCTGTCCAAGAGAAACAGGAGTCCGACGCCGTCGTGAAGGACGTCGAGAGCGGTGCTTTGAAGGATACGGCGCAGTACGGCGAGGAGTTTCATATTAGGCACGTGGTTACCGGGCGATGGTTACGGGGTGATGGCGAGCCCGCAGAAGGTGGTGGCGGTTGTTTGAGGTTATCTCTAGCCACTGATTTAGAGAGGTCAAAATACTGCCGCTTTCGCATCGCGCCGGGCTATCGGGCTCGAGGTCTCGGGACGCCGGTCTTCGACGGCGACGGCGTGCGACTGGAGGCCCAGGCTCTGACGCTGTCGCCGAACCATCCCGCGAGGCTGCAACCGACGTCCGATAACGAGGCCGCATTGGCTCTTGGTAGTACGCACAACTTGACCGTAACGAGGTTCGCGGAGCGCGCCCCGGGCCAAGCCGCGACAGGTACGGTCGATGCCCTGCAGTTCGTCCGATTGTTCCATCGAGAAGACGATACGTTGTTAGTGGCCTCGACGAATGCTCGCTTGAAGACCGGCCCGAAACGAGAACCGTACTTACGGCACATCTCGCGGAGAAAAGAATCCCCGGGCAAAGGGCTGTGGATCCTGGAGTTCGAAGATCCGTTGACGGGCGGAGCGTTCTCTTTTGAGCGGAAGGTGCGACTCAGGCACGCTTGTAGCGACCGGCATCTGGCTGTGGCCTACGGCGAACGCGGTACGAAGGGCCCGGCGGCACCAGAACTAGTGGACCTAAAACAGGACGCCAAGAAAGGCGCTCTCGTGAGATCGCTATTCCGGTTGAAGCCCGTGCGCGACCATGAAGCTTCCAGTGGTTTTGCCTGCCTCATTACTCATGACGTGAGACCGAAGAGTAGAGATGGCGACCGCACGACGTTGTACCTCAAAGCCTCGGAACCAAAAAAGGACCGATCTCGACGCATTGTCTTCGAGGACAACTCGACGGTATCGTTAGGGGCCTCGTTAGGCGCGACTGTCGAAGTACATATTGAAATCGGCCCCGAGGCGTTGACGCTGCAGGCGTTAAAAGCTGCCAGGACCGCGGTGGAAGAACACACGGAGTTCGTGCGGCGAGTCGGTCGCGACGAGGAGAACGTGGATGATTGCGCGGCGCGGGCGAAGATCCTCCGAGCGGAGAACGCGCTGCGAGGGGCCCTATCTTGCTTGAGAACCTCAAACGATAATGATTTGGAGGCCTTTGCGAACGCGCAGACGGAGGAGCAGCACAAAGACGACGATGGGGACGGCGTCGACGACGACGTAGAGCTATCCTTCGAGCACACGGGACCGGTGGACGCCGCCGCGCAGTCCATGACGCGGGAGGTGAAGCTGATCGATGCTTTGGCGAGAGCGATCGCTTGCGTCAAAACTTCCGGAATCAAGTACCCGCCGGCGCCGGGCGAGCAGCACGACCCGCGCTTCGGACCTTTGGAGGAGTTCCACCAACTCGCGTATGCCGTCTTAGTCACAAGTGTGAGAGACAACCGGCGCAACGAGACCTACTTCGCGAAAGGTAGACTGGTAAAAGAGGAAAACAAACCGGAGGCGGGCGCGTTCATCGACCAGGTCATCGCAGAAGTCAGTGAACCGCTCGGCGCGCCGGAGCTGCTGACGACACTTATAGCGAACAATTTGGATCTGACGCACCAGTTGGTGGACAAGAGGATGCTGCACCAGCTGGCCGGGTTTGTAGGTGATCACGGCCCGCGACCGGACTTGGCCCAAATCCTAGCAGCTACCCTATCGTGCCACGGGAAAGCCATACCGGGCGTGCAGGAGATGGTCGTGTCCACTTTATTCACGAAAGACGTCTCAGAGTTGTTCCGGAGGACGTTCCTCGAGACTAGTGTCGTGCGAGGTGATACGGCGTTCCGAGCCTGCGAGTGGCCCTGCGCGAAGGTCGACGATCCTCCGGATGGCTTTCTAGGCTATGAGGAGCTCGAAAGGGGCTGCCCGCCGGTCTGCGTGCGGTGGTTAGGGTCTGCTAGTTATCCTGATGACGCATTGTTCTACGACGCGCAAACTTTAGGATTGAGGACCGATAGCAACGGCTGGGTCGAACTGCGAGAGCTAACGAGGGAGCTCGACGACAAGATCTACCAGCACGCGCTGCGGGGTGCCAAAAATGAACCGGCCGCGACCGACCGCATCAATCGGAGGAGACAACTCGCGGCGTACTACGTCGAACAGATCAAGTTGGTGGCGCTATGCTGCCAGGACCGATCTTATAATGCCATCGATGTCTTCGAGGGGACTTTTTCGTACGGGTGCTGTCTGTGGGTGCTCGCGGATGACACGTATCCCGATTTGCTACGAGCTGCTTTCGCTTTCTTGTTGAGAAGCTTACATGTAGACAGATCACCGCATCGGCCTCGATGCGGCTATCCGGTCCTACCGAAACGGGCTTGGGCCGTCGAGACGCTCGTCGCACCGCAAACACCGCTGGAACATTTACCTAGGTTTGCGACGAATACAAATAACCCCTCGACGAAGTTCTATCTGTTGAAGGAATTCGTCCGATCCTATCTAGCTGATCGAGATACGTGTACGTTCAACAATCCAGCAAGAAATGCCCTGACGCTGCAGGTCCTGGAAGTGGTGGACGACTTGGTGGACTTCGGCTTCTACGCTACTTCTGATCACTTACGCAAATTACTAGGTCCGTTGTTCAGTGTTTTGGCGAGTGACGACCACCAAGCGAGTGAGGCCCAGCAATCCAAAACAATTATCCTGAGGATCGTTGGTCGCATATTGGGCATGCTCGGGCAATGCCTCATACAAGCTGCTCTCACCGAATTCCTGGCGATCAGAGACGAGCCTCAAATAGAGGTAAAGAGAAAACGGCCAAAAACTCCCAAAAAACGCAGGGGCTCCTTGTTTAGATCTCGGAAAATAATTCCCGTGGACGAGGCCGAAGATCGACGGTCCTCGCAGGCGGAACGGTTTTTGGCTCTGTTAGATCCGCCGGCGCGCAACGAACGGAGCGACGAGGGGCTGTCAAATGAAGCGATACAACTAGAATTGCGGTTGCGGAAGTCGAGGGCGTTGGCCGAAGCGGTAGATTTAGCAGCGATGTGCGGCAAGTCCGATAGCGAGTTAGACGAGTTGTTGTTACGACTTGCGGGTTCGGGAAGTGACGATTTGTTAAGAGAAGTACTCGCAGTGACGAAAGCGCTTAGATGCCCTACGTCACAGTTGTTGAGAATCATGGAGGATTGTGTGGTTGTCGACAGCGACGCGGCGCGGACCATTTATCAAACGCTGTCGTCGACGGAGCAGATCGACCCGATAGATACCATACCTCATTTATCAGGCATGACCGCCGAGCTCTCGGACCTGGCGCAACGTTCCGAGCAGTGGGTCTTGTTGTCGGATCAACGAGCTTTAATGTTTAGACAGCGGGCGGAAGACATCCTACGAACGTTGGGCAGACTCCTAGATCCCTCTTTGACAAATGACAAGCTCAAGACCCACCAGCACATCTTACTTAAATGTGGATTAGCTCCATCAATAATGGAAGCATTAGAAGTAGAAAAACCACCTGACTTGAGTGATGACGGGAGTCTGAGAGCTTTCCACGAGGCTGCCGGCATTGTTGCCAGTCGTTTACTAGCCCAACATCCGGCCGCGCAACGAGCGGTAGTAGATAGATTGGCAGCCTCGATGCTCCAGTTGGTCAAAGACGAGTCGAGACTAGAGCTAAAAAAGACGCCGCGGCGCGCCTCGAACGATGATCTGCGAGCGCCTAAAGAGAAGAGTGACGACCTGCCCTGGAAGGTCCAGTGGCGCCGGGCGGCGAAGAAAGCCGTGGCTATTAAGGCGATGGCGGCTGGTCAGTCAGTAGTACACGATGATCACGACGACGCGTTTCGCTTAGCCCAATGCGTCTGCGGGACCTTCGGCGGTAACTCGTTGTTGTGTGAAGAAAAAGCTTCATTGTTCTTCGAGCCTTTAGTTGGAGTTGTTGAGAGACTACTAGAGGACGGCGGTGGGTCGGCGGAGGTCGCGTGCGTGCAGGCGTTGCAGGTGCTGGTCTGTCCCGGGCCTAGGAGGGAGGATGTCTGTCGTCGCAATCAGAAGCTGCTGGATACGTCGTTGCTCGCTAGGTTACGTGGTTCGTCGTCGATCGTCGACGCGGTCGTCGTAGATACTCCTGCGAAGCGTCGAGCGGTTTTGAAAGACCAATTGGTCCACTCGTCGTTGATAGCGTTGTTGGGATTGGGCTGTCGGTCGCATAATATGCCCGTGGCCGTCGATGTTGTATCGTTGGTACCCTTCAAGCAACTGCTCTGGGGCTTGTGTTATGGGAATGCTTCGACGATCAGATCCTATGTCGACGTGGCCAGGGAAGGGCATTTTGATGATGGGTCCATGCACGCGCACCGGTTGGATCTGTATGATGACGTGTTCTGGGGTACTGCTTTGAGGTTGTGTGCGTTAGCGCTACCGGCAGATAGACGGTTAGCTTACGTGCGGACGGCCGACAGTCGAAACCGAGGCGACGCCTGGTTCTCCTCACTCACACATAGTGAAGGGCAAGCGTGCACGGTCAATGAAATAGATGATTCGATCGACGACGACCGGCTACCGGCGCAAGCTTTACGCTTAGGTCGACCCATACATTTAGTAAGGAACTCCCTACCCAGCGTGCGAAAGGCGGCCCAGGGCGCCGTGAACGCGTTCCTAAGAAGACTACTCACGGCAAGAGAATATAGAGGCTACCGCGTCTCCGACGTGGCCGCGGCGGCCGGCTCCGACACTGCTTTTTGCTTCTCGGACTTGCTACGACGCCTCATCGACGCGGAGGAGATTGATTTAGATATGCCCGCTTTGCAGGAAGTGTCGAAGATCGCCCAACATATCAGTATGCACGCGAACGGGTCGGATGATGATGTGTCCGTGAGGGACGGCCCTTGTGGCTTCGGCTCCGTGCAGAACGAGCGGTTCGCGGCGTCCATGGATCGGTACCGGAACATCCCTCCCCAAGTGACGGAGATTTCTGAGGAGAAGCGTCTGCGATGCGTCGACTACGCTCGAATTGTGGGCAATCACGATTCCGTGGCGGCGGCCGTCATCGCTGAGGAAAGATCTCTGGTGCGGGCCTACCGCCACGTCGGAGATATTAGGGATGAAGCCGAATTCCTACAAAGACTTACGGAAGAGGACTGGGAGGTTTCTGATCAGAAATACAGGCGCCCGGGCGACCCGAGAAGTTTCCACGACTTGCGAGACGTCGCCCTGGTCCACTTCCCCGAATATTTGATCGATGACGACCCGGACCACTGGAACCGGTTGCAGACGCGACTGTTTGCGTTTGCAGCTCGACAGTATCAAAAACGGGGCACCGGCGAGAAGTCTGGAGCTCGCGCTTTAATCTTCGACATGCTCTTTGCGCACTTGTGTGAATTGAGAGCGTATACCTGGGCGGCGCGCGACGCGGCGCTCCAAAAGGCCGCGGCCGATCTACAACGGAGGAAGGCCCACAAGGAGTTCGCGCGGTTAAGTGCGGCGCGGAACGCGTCGTCGGCTCTGAGGATCGTTAATAGCGCCCCGGTCGAGGTCTGCCTGATTTTAATTGTTATTGCCTCCTTCTTAGCTGTTTATGTGGGAGGCAAAGCGTATCAGAGAAGTTATGTTGCGCAATTGGCCGTCGGGGTGTCCGTGTCCATTATTTTTTCTCTAGAATTATTATTCAGAGTTGCCGCCCACACGGCCATCGCCAAATCATTAACAAGAGGTCTCGACGAGTGTTTTAAAGATCCTATCCGGTACATCGACCTGTTGTGTATTGTGTTGGAGCTCGTCGACTTATTGTCGTTGATAAGTACAAAGGAAAACAGTGGAAGTGGGTTCCGCGGGGCCTGGCTCCGGCTCGTGAAGGTCTTCCGGTTTTTTAAATTTTTAAAAGCGTTGAAGGCCGTCCGCTTGACGCGATTACTACGGTCGGAGGCCGTGCGCGAGGTGCTCTACAATTTCTATTTGTTCCTCCAGGCGGCGTTCGGCGTCGTCGACGTGATCCAGGATCATAGCAGCGCGATGACGCGCGCGACGCATCTGCGGGAGAAGCGCACGGCTTTTAGGGATGCGCAGGCGGCCCTGCTCGACGATAGCCCTGGGCAGTCCGGCGCGCAGGTGCTCATGAGCGTATTACTCGCGAAGCCCTCGGGGCTGCGGACCGCGGCCCTTAGGTTAGCGACGGGTATCGTCGTGGACGCGAATAGAACGGCACAAGCGTGGTTCACGGAACGGCTCAAGGATGGAGAAGTCCTACGCGTAGCAGCAGATGAATTCCGAGCGACGTGCAATCACTTAGAGAGGCACCATCGGCGACGCCGGGCGGGCCAGCACACGGCGTTGGACGAGGAATTATTAAGGGGCTGTGCCTGGACGGTCAAGTTCATCACTTCCCTATTAGTCGGCCAGCACGGCCCGATGCAGGAGCTGTGCACGCGGCAGGCGTCGATGCTGGCCGCGGTCAACATTTTGCAGGAGCTCGAGCATTTACTCCAAGCCTTGGCCGATAGCACGTCCGACGACCCGCGTTTATTTTCGTCGCAGCAGTCCTCGGTAGAAAAGTTTCTCGTGGTCGGCGTCATGGAGTGCGTCGCGGCGTCGATGGACGGCGCCAACGCCGCGAATCAAGCGTTCGTCGCGGCTTCTGGTGTTCCTGACTTGCTGGCGGCCTTCTTAGCCCTACCTATAAATGATGTGATCGGCGAGGATCATTTAACGGAGATCGCCGCGTATTTGGGGAGGCGGGCGGCCATCGCGACCTTGGATAGCATGGTCGAGGGCTTATCTTTACGAAGCCCGCAAGTCCAATCATTACGAACGCGGCTCCCGAAGGGCCTGCTGAGTCGCATATTGAATGAATGCGCACCGGTCCATCGGAAGGTGCGCACACCTCGGGCCCAGCCGCCCTTCGACTACTTCATTGAAAGTGGTGATTTATCATCACCGGAAGCTTTGGAACGGCTCCACAATGAAAAATTAGAGGCCGTCGCCGACCTTGTCGTAAGGGCTCATGCTTTACGGGTTAAATTGTGGCACTTTGGGGTTTCTGATGGGCCTTTCTCGAATCTGTTGGGGGAGGTCGACGTGCGGTGGCGGGGACGAGTAGAACGAGTCTTCTTCGAGCTGCCGGAGTGGAGCGGTTCATTAACAACCGTAGCTAGGCAGCGCTTCGAGCAGAACGTGGACTTGACGAGCGCGGAGACGCGGATGCGGCAGCTCTTCGAGGACGGCGAGGGGATCATAAGGGAGGCGCGGTACCTGTACCGGATCGAGGAGTTGTCGAAGGTCTTCCAGATCGTGAACAAGAGGTACATTCCCCTGAAATATCGCTTGTACTTCCTGGCGTTGATCTTAAATCTCCACATGATGCTCTCGTCCACGGGCGACGGTGCCATCACCTGGGCCAATTCTGAGGAAAGAGGCAATAGCACGGCGGCTCTTTGTTTAGCCATCCCCACGCTGCTGGGCTACGGCGCCATGTGCGCGTACACGTTCATCTGCAAATTTAAGACGACGGTCGACACGCACGTCGCAAGGACCTTGGAGGAGCGCGCCAACGCTCATGGGTTTGATGAGCGAGTAGAGGACCAGTTCTCCGCTCTGTTGTTAGGTAGCGCGACCCTCGCCAAGACCCAGCTCAAGTCGGCGATCGGCTTCACGACTGATGTTACTAAGACCATACAAGACACCGCCAAAAATGTCCTCGCTGACGATGACGACTCCACCGCGAATAGCTCGGCCAAGTGGGTCAACGACATGCTGGGGGAAGATAAAAATATGTTCAAAACTTCGTCGAGTGATGACAATAATGTATATGAGCGCATGTCGTGGTGGGAGCCGTGTCTCGCGTATGGTCTCGGGATTGTGGTGTATGGTCTGAAGTTCGGCTGGAGCCTGACCATGGTATGGGGCACTTTAGTTTTAGTTGGCTTGTGCCTACCGGGAGCTTTCCGGAAAGCTAGAGATGATCCCTATACTACTTTTGATTTGATCGCGATTGCCGCTTACGATGCTATTACGCAGGATTTAGGTGTATGTGGTAATCTCGTATGTGTGGCTGTCGCGCTGATGGGCTTCAAGTGGCAGTACGTCTGGATCTTGCTACTGTTAGATATTTTACTCATTTCTGATGATCTGCAAAATGTGCTCATGTCCGTCTGGATCCCGAAGGCGCAGCTGGTACTGGCGTTCTACTTCACGCTCGTCAGTATTGGGATATTGTCGGTGATGACGTTCTTCGTCGCCCAACAAGATTCAACAGGAACGATGAGCGACACGCACGACTGGAGTGGAGAAAATTCAGGAGGCGTCGGTCCGTTACCTGCTCCGGCGCACGTCGATGATGTTTATGATGATGAATATCATCATAACTTTGTGTGTCGTACTCCTTGGACTTGTTTCCTGAGAGATGTGTACATTGGCTTGATCGACGGGCAATTATTCACGGCGACGCTAGCGATGGAATATGGGGATGACCTCGACCCGTCGGACGCGATGAAGCGGAAGAATAACCTGGCGCGGATCTTCATACAATTGGTGTTTTTTATAGTGGTTACGTTATTACTGATCAACGTGTTTACGGGTATCATCCTCGATACGTTTTCATCACTGAGGGAAACATTAAACGAGAGGAAAGAAATGATGAACGCCGAGTGTTTTGTTTGCGGCGCCGATCGAGGTACCTTGGAGGAGTACGACATCGACAAGGAGGAGCATGAAGGTAGCGAGCACAACAAGTGGAGTTATTTACTTTATCTTGATCACGTCAAGAGGGCGGCGGCGGACGTGGCGCCCGTGACCGGTGTCGACGCCCACGTCGCGGCGTGTGCTGCTGTGAAGTCGGAAGCTTGGCTGCCCGAGGGTACGTCGTTCAAATTAGAACAGATGATCACCGACGGCGAGGGCGGTAGGGCGGACGTCGACCATGAATTGAAACCGCTCTATGATGCGATCCAGGAGACAAAAGCGGATGTGGCATCAATGAGAGAGGAGTGGTCCACGAAGATCGATTCCATAACCGAGGCTCTTGGGACGAAGGAGGCGGCTTCAAAGAAACCTCCTCTGCAGCGGACGCAGTCCTTCTGAGGGGGGAATTCGTAGTAACAAGTTATTAGTTGATTCGTCGCGGCGACGGGCGTGCTGGCGTAGTCTTTCTCCGGCGCGCGCGGCGTGCCGGGCAATTCTGGAGCATGGTAAAAAAAAGTCGGTCAGTCACTGACTGACGATGACGACGGTACGTGCAACTTGCGGGATTTTTTGGAGAATGGTCAAGTCGGTCGATCATGAATCTAATACCGGTTCCTATGTCCTGTGTAATAGTGGGGTCGCTGATATATTTTAGGTTTTAATCCCAGCCCGTTTTAAAGACCTTACCCCTATGACGACGGGTCGCGCAGCTTGCGGGATTATTTGGAGAATGCTCAAGTCGGTCGATCATAAATGTAATAACGGTTCCTATGTCCGGTGGAATACCCCGCGTCGCTGTAGTCGCAGCTTTGATCCCCCGTGCCGTTTTAAATACCTTACCTTACCCCTATTACTAACCAGTTAGTAACCAGTTGCTGACCAGTAGTTACTGACCAGTAAGTGAAGAGGGCTACCACTCCTAGGACGCGAGTGGACGCCGGTAGCGTCACGATTGAGTGAGTTAGTATGAACAAGGTTAGTTTAGCAGTGGGGAAGCGGTCGCGCCGGTTTCCGGGCGCGGGTCGAGCGAGGATCAGCGTGCGAATTTCATGGTCTCTCGGGCAGGCGATCGTCCGCGGCGACCGGCTCGGCGACCGAGGACGGCGATTTTGAGGGAGACGACCGCTTGCCGAAGAAGGACCAGTGCGACAGCACCTCCTTCTCGCGCGCCCACGAGTCCGATAGAGCGGCAGAAACGACTTTTCTAGAAACGGCCCGCTGGAACTCCAATAGCGTCCCGGAAAAGGCCTCTACAACAGCATGTCTTTCTAGATGAAAAGTGTGCTTCCCCAAGGCAAACGTACAGTTCTGGATCGTACATCGCCCGACGTGCATGAGCTCGTGGTTCGCATCAGTAGCTCTGAGAGCCTTGAAGGACTTGGCCATCGCTTTCTTTTCGGACCGACTCTGGAGCAACTTGTGGTGCTTCATCCGCAATCGATCGTGATGCATTAAAAAGTTCTCTCTATGACTTTTGGCATCGTTCAGATGCGAGTGCACGGCATCAAAAAATGCGGCGTGCTCCGCATCCCCATGATGTCGATGGTCCCACAGGGCCTCTTCCGCGAGTCGTTCCTCCTCGTCCTCTTCCAGCAAGGCCGCCAGCGTCGTCGCGAGATGTGCTTTTTCTTTCTGATCAGACACCCAGCAGAGCTTCCACCTTAGTTCGGCCTCGTGGGCCTTCCGGCCTCGCGCTCGCGTCTTCCGCCGATCGGCCCGGTCGATCTCCCGCAAGAAATCCGCATTCGAACTACCGGTATGCGACGTTTCTACATAGACCTCCATCCCCGCGCACGTCATGGCGTCGACCATCTTGCCCTTGAATCCTACAATGAATGGGAGATGTGTCCCTAGATCGAAGGAGACCATGCCCGCGAGCGACGCACACCCGAGCAAGCCGCCGTGGGCCTTGCAGGTCAGCTTATGAACCTTCATGAAGTACGCGTGTTGCCAGGTCCCTTCGCTCCCTTTCACGATCAAATTCGTCAATCCGAGCTCGCCCCTGATCGGTCTTACTGTTAACGCTTCGATGCTGATGGGCACGCCTGCCTTGCGCTCCATCTCTCGGATGATCCTCGCTTTCATCATCGTTTCTACGCGCTCCCACTGCCACCGCGCTATGATGATGGTGACGGCCGCGAGGCCGGCCCAGCTCGTGAGGAGGTAGAGGTGGGTCGCGACCCAGTGGCCGAGGAGCGCGGCGGCCGCCATGGGGCAGCTTTGAGTCGTCGAGCAGAGGACGCCGCCGGGAGCGGCGGCGCGGGCGTCGAGCGGGGGGCAGCGACGGGCGCTCGCGCGCGCGGCGTGACCCCCGGGGGCCACCGCGACTTGGAACAAGGTGGGAGAGCAGCCCCAGATGCTTTGCTCTTGCCTGGCGGTCGTTGAGCCCCGGTTCCTGCCGGACGCGGTCCCGACGCGTCGCCGGCCGAGCCTTACGCTCTGCGATGCCCCGGTTCGTTCGCAAACCCGAACCGACCGGTAGTGCTGAAGGTTTGTGTCGTTGCCGTGCCTGCCCCATCGGTCCGCGCGCCGCCGACGCGCGCAGGACGGCAGCGCCGTCCCTCCCCGGACGCGCCGTCGCGAGCAGCCCCTCCACAAAAGCGCTCGTGCAAGCCCCGCCGCGGGAGCGCGAAGCAAGGCCCAAGCGCGCCGTCGAGGATCTGCACGCGCAAGCACCATGTACACCCTCCTGGCCGCCCTCGTCGCCTGCGCCGTCCAAGCGGAAATAGCGGTCGTCTGCGTCGGCGACTCGAACACGGTCGGGAAACGAGCGGCCAGTGGTCATGACTACCCGGCCCAGCTCTCGAGACTACTGGGAAGTGGTTACTCGGTATACGCTAAGGGTGTGGGCGGCCGGACCATGCATTCGAAGGCCGACGAGCCCTACGAGGACGAGGAGGAATATGATGATGCGCGCGAGATCGTCGAGGACGCCGACGTCGCTATTGTCGTGTCCATCTTCGGTACTAATGATGCCAAGGCCGTGAATTGGGATACGGTCAAGGACGACTGGGTCGACGAGTACAAGAAGTTTATTGAGGTCTTTGAGGCGTTGGGGGCTACGGTTATCATCGGTATTCCCGTACCGTACCTGGGGAATGATGTCCTCCTAGGAAACTACGTGGACATGTGGGCGGAGATCGACGTGTGTCCCATCAACAACGTCATGCCGGAGATGATTCGGCAAATAGCTTCCGATAAGGGCTTAGGCTTGGTCGACGCGCAAGCTGCTTTTGTGGATGCGTATGGGGCTTCGAGTGTCGACGACTGGGTCACGTTCTGGAACACGGGCCACTGGGCGGATCGGGTCCATCCCCTGGACCACGGGCTAGGTGTGATTGCGCAAGCGGTCCATGAGAAGGTGCTCGAGGTCGGTGCGGGTTACGTCCCGACGTACGCGCCTACCTACAGACCGTCGTACACGCAACACCCGACGGCCGATACTCCTAGACCCTCAGTCGCACCCGCACCGTTTCCGACACCAGCTACTCCCGCACCCTTCGCTTTGGTTGAGGATGTAGAAAAGGACTGCCCCGTGCTGAGTGCCTTGGAACCGAACTTTTGCCCCCTCACCATGTTGGAACTAGATATACACAACTGCCAGACACCCGGCCTCCAACCGGGCGACCTATGCGAGGGCGACGGCGAGTGCGGCACGGATCCTGGATTAGATAACTGCGACGACGCCGATATGTATATTGTCCGCGACGCGGCGCCCTACGTCCCGTCGACGGCGCCCACGCTCAAACGTATTGATGATGCCTGTCCTGTTTTAAGACAGATGGAGCCCAAGGAGTGCCAGGGCTGGACGATGGCCCAGCTCGACATCGATAATTGTGCCACACCAGGGTTGGTCGAGGGCGATGCCTGTGAAGGTGATGGGGAATGTGGTACGGATCCGGGACTGAACAACTGCCAGGCCGGCGACATGTACGTCGTCGTGACGGCCTTTTCGGGCGGGGTGGACGTTTCTACCATACATGGTACTTCTACAGCTCGTAAATTAACTACTGGGACGTTGGAGCAGTCGGACATGTGCACCTACTTTTATGATAACTACGACCGACTCCACGTCGCCTGGGCGCACTTCATCGAGGGGCGGTTGGCGAGTGACTGCGACGTCGAGAAGGGAGTGACCGCGATATCGTGTTCCGGTGAAGTGTTGACGTTCACCGTACTCAGTGCGTCGTGCGCCGACGCCGTCAACGTCATCAATGAAGATTTGAGATCGAAAGATGAGGACCAGGTCGCGCGCGACTTTGCCAATAGTACGGATGTGTCTGAGGAGGTTCACGACGCGTTCATCGAATTCCTTGATCTATACCCATTGCAGGAGATGGATGCGGTGATTGTGACGAAGAAGAAGGATCGAGTGACCGATGCGGAGAAGGTTGAAAGGTTGGCCAAGAGGTACTGGTGGGCGATAGTTATACTAGGTATATCCACTGGTGTGTTCTGCAAGCTCTACGTGATTTATCATTGCCGCCACCACCACGTCAAGAAAAAGTACCGACAGCTGAAGGTGAAGCACCGCCATTTGGAGTGGCAGCACGGGCGACTCACTTTTGTTGATGACGCGCCACAATCAGAAGATACAACTCAGGAGCCCTTCATCGACCGCGACGCGGACGAGTCAGTAGCGAAGCAGGGCTGGGCCGCTATAAGACATGCTGTCAAGGGGACCAAGGCCCAGAAGCTTGGTGGGATTGTGAGAGAGGCGTCCCGCAAGGACGTGGAGAATCCCGTCCGAAATGAACACCACATCTCCCAGGCCTTGACGGATGCGAAGCGCGAGCACGCGGCGCACCTCCTGAAGATCGCGGACTTGGAAGATGAATTGCGCGTGTCTCGTCTGAATGTCACGCCGGACCGAGGGGACTCGGCGAGCGAGTCGGGCTTCACGGAGGCCATGCACCGGGCGCCGCCGGCGCCGTCGCCGCGCGGGCCGCCGGCGCCGCCGACGCCGCCGCCTCCGGTCCACCGCACGCCGGGCTCGCCGGCGACGCCGCACGTCGACCTCGAGTGAGCGGTGGACATCCCCCTCGACCCTGCCTAATTCGTCTATTGCTGATTCCTGTTGCGGGGCTGAGACTCGTCGAAGTGTGCTTTACGCGTGGAAAAACCCGTTTTGCTGCCTTCATGTTTTTTTCGACAGCTCTCCCTCTGCTCGCTGTGGCCCGGCCGCTACTCGGTTCGCGTAGAGAGAGAGTAGTTCGCGATGCCCAGGAGCGTTAGAGGTCCCTCAAGATTTACACATAATAGCAAAGGCGATTCCCTCAGGCCTAAAAGGGAGCGACCAATTCCTAGGGCGCCACAGCTTAACATAGACGTCCCCGCGCTATTTTTTGGGGCCATTATGATCGTGTTTGTCCTCTGGCCGGCGGCGCAGTGGGCGCTCGGCCTCTAAGCATGAAACTGCTCCTGCTCGCACTCGTCGCGGCGCGAGCCAAGAGGACGGCCAAAACCTGCCGCCACCACAGACGCCTCGAGGACCTCGCGGACGCGCCGACGTTCAACGCGTCGACAGCGCTCGACGCCGCCGAGCCGCCGGTCGCCGCCGAGCCGCCGGTCGCCGCCAACGCGAGTGTCGCCCTCCTCTCCGTCGGCCAGCCCCGCGGAGTCGTAGAGCACCCGGTCATCGTCCGCCAGTTCCGGCTCATGCGGAGCGGACTGCCTCCGCATGATTTATTTCTGACGCTCGTGGGTGATGGCACGCTCCGCAAACCGACGCACCGCACGGCGAAGCAGCTCAAGAGTCTCTACGGCGCGCGGGGCGTCGAGATCCTCCCAAAAGATGCGCCGCGGCCGTGCTTCGGGAAGACGCGTATGGATCACGACAGCGCTCGCCGGTTTGTGGCCATGGTGATGCACTTCCGCGCGGGCTACCGGCTCGTAGAAAAGTACGAGCGGCGGCGCGGGACGCGTTACGACGTCGTCGTCAAAGTACGTCCGGATTTGATTTACTTCGCCCCGTTCCCCGACATCGCGGCGGTGGCGGCGCGGGCCGTGGCGCACGGCGTGATGACGCGGACGGGGCGGTTCCAACCTGTGTGGAAATGATTAGTGAGGTTATGCGGCGAGCAGGCGTGGGCCGTCCGAAATTTGATTTCCGCACAGGTTCCAGCGCCTGAACGACCACATCTATGTTTGCCGACGGGAGGCGTGCGGCTCGTACTTCGAGCACCTCCCGGGGCTGTGGGACGCGTGCGACGCCGCCGTGCGACGGTTCGCCTTTCCTCCCCAGAAGTACCTGTTCCCGGACGGCGCAGAAACGGAGAACGCGCTGCTCGACGTGGCCTACACGCTCGTGCGCCCGGGGCCCTGCGTCGAGTGCCACCGCGTCGGTGGCTGCGACGCCGCCGGGCAGGGCTGCCGCACGAAGGCCCTCCTCCCTTATAGAACAACGTGCCACCGGCTCGCCGCCGAGATAGATAATACTAGGTCTTAGGCGTACAGGTCAGCACGACGCTCTCGCCCTCGCCCTCGAGTTTGTATGTAGCCCCCGTGAACCGCGAGGCGAAGTGCATCACCGTCTCCAAATGTCTACATGAAGGCTTTGGCAGGCGTAGGCGCGAGGGCCCAGATGCAAACGCCATGCACAGCGCGAGCTGGTCCGCCGTCTGGTCGTCGACGCCGCCGCCGGCTCTTGTGTGTCGCTCTTTGAGCGCCGCGACGAGTTTCGTGCAAAGAGCTTCAATATGAGGCCGCTTCGAACCGTCGAGAAAGTCCGCGCCGATCGTCGCGCCGCTCGACGTCGTCAACGCGAGCTGCGCGCCGAGCGTGCCTCTACTCTTCTTCACGGATGGGGCCCACTCCACTCGAACAATCACGAGGCAGCCGGGAAACGCTCGGCTGAGTGATGACGAGAGCGCCGCGCGGAGGCGATTGCCTCCATTTTCATCGCCGCGCCCGAACACGACGCCGTCGATGCGCTCCGGCGACGCCTCTGTCGCGTCCAGCACGATTGGTTTAATACCATCAGATGAGATCGTAGCTTCAAGAGTCCCACCGCCCTCGGGCATGAAGCCCCTTTTCACGCAGGTCACGTCCAAATTGACACCCATGAGTTTCAGGTTCGGCGCCAATACGAGACGCGCATGATCTAGACCGGGCGAGAAGGGCACGTTCGTTCCACCCTTCAGCCTCAGCCTCGTCGTCAATGTAGGCCGTCGCAGCAAACACACCGGCAGCGACGCCTGGAGCATCAATGTCGTACTTCCTGCGGTCCCCGCGTCCGCTTCAAAAACGTCCTGGTTTATGTCCGTTGCTTTCGATCCACATACCGTGATCTCGACGGCGCCGACGCCGCCCGCCACGGAAACACCACCGACGGCCGCCGCCACCCTTAGGGACGCGACGTGCTGCGGTCTTAATCCAGGCTTGCTCCGCGCCGCCCTTATGTTCTTGACTCGCACGTCCTTGCCCAGGCCGACGCCGAGCGCCACGGCGACTCTTAAAAGTTGGCCGCCTCCCTCCAATGTTGCGCCGTCGACGTCTTCGACGGCTGTTGCTGCGAGCTCTGCCATCTTTCGTGGCTGTGCTTGAACGTTTGCTTACACTGCCGCGGGCCCTGGGAGAGCACTGCTCAGTTTCCGCGTTTTGCGCTGGCTGAACCTAAATTTTTTGCAACCAACGTTTCAAATGGGTCGTTTGCCGCTGCACGCGCGCGTCAGATGGCGCCTGTTGAATCGCTGCGGCCGCAACAGCGATTTTGCGGTGCTTCCTAGTGTCTTACATGCCGCTAGCGTCGTCGATTTCGCGGGCTCTCCCGGCTTTTTAGACGGTCGCAGCGGTCTAATTCTTGCAATCTGAAACTGCACACGTCGCCAGCAGTCCACAGCGACCGCCGCTGCAGCCACCACCAGAGACCATGGCCCTCTCGAAGGGAGAGCAGTTCCTCCAGGACAACAAGTCCAAGGAGGGCGTCATCACGCTGCCGAGCGGGCTCCAGTACAAGGTTTTGGTCGAAGGCTCGGGCCTGAAGCGCCCCTTGGTCGACACGCCCTGCGACTGCCACTACCTGGGAACGTTGATTGATGGGACGCAGTTCGACAGCTCCTTCGACCGGGGCAAGCCTTCGACGTTCGCCCCGAACCAAGTGATCAAAGGCTGGACCGAGGCCATGCAGCTCATGGTCGAGGGCGACAAGTGGGAGATGTACATTCCTTATCACTTAGCCTATGGTGAACACGGCAAGCCGCCCAAGATCCCCGCGAAAAGTACCTTGATCTTCATCATGGAGCTGGTCAAGATCAAGGGGACGTCCAAGCCGGTCGAGGACTTTCCCCAGTGGTCTCCTGAGGACTTGACCCTGTGGACTGAGAAGGACCAGGCGGCCTGCGACCAGTGGACCGAGAAGAAAGTTAATGCATATGATGCAGGTGACGCGAAACTCACGGCGCGGTTTTCAGATAGAGCCGCCCTGGACACGTGGACGGCCCAGCAGTCCCAGAAGACGAAGGACCAGGCCCTCTGGAAGCGCACGCGCGGCGCGCGGCGCAAGGCCAAGGCCGCGCAGTTCAATGCGAAACCAGTAGACTCGACAGTGACGCCGCCACCCGCACCGTCCCCAGCAAAGATGGACCCCAAGACGGCGCGCGCCATTTTGGACGCCGCGTTCGCCCAATTCAAGGCCAACAAGGACTCGCTGACGAAGACGATCCAGGACATCGAGAATTCGCCAGGTGACGCGTCGTCCAAACAAATGCAGAAGATGCTCCAGCTCCTCCCGAAGGTCCAGCAGCTCATGGCGCCCGCCTTGACTGAGCACGGCTTCAAGGCTGATGAATTGATGAGCGTCGTCATGAAGATCCAGGCCTGCGCGGCCGACGATCCGACGATTGCGGCGGACACGATGAAGCTCATGAAGGCGGCGCAGGGGGACATTTCCGAGCTGGTCTAATTTTATCACTGGTTTCTCTGGCTCCTTGGTGCCGCGTCGATGGCGTATAGACGGTGTGGCCGCGTCGATGGCGTCCACGACGCGTCCGAGTCGACTTGAGTCGCCCGTAACGCCGTCGACGCGCTCCCCCATAACGCCATCGACGCGCCACGAAAGAAGTCCTCCGGGATAATACATCATATACTTAACCTAATCCCAGAAACCGCAGGAACCCTCCACTGCTCTCGGGGGGCGGCGCGCACTCGTCGCCGACCTCTTGTGTCGAGCCGCAAACCGCTGGGGTTCGCACAATAGCTTGATAGACGCAGGTCCGCGGCTCGTCGACGCTCACGAGCTCATTCGCGGCGCCGCACTCGAGGTTTACTATCAAAGACCGCGCGGGTCCGTTCCAGCAGTACTCGCCGCCGTCGTACGTTAGAACGCTCCCGTCGGTCGACCGGTAGTCGCCGAGTCTCGTACTCCCTTGCCGGGCGTTCTTGTAGAAGCAGACCTCGTACAGGTAGCCCTGCAGCGTTCGGGAGACGCATTTATCTCGTAACGCCCACCTTGCGCCGTCGTCACCATAGTCGGCGTCGCCCAACGCAGCTTTACTCTCCCTCAGCTTATCCTCATTGTCGTCGCGCGCGCGCTCCAACTCATTTAGCGTATCCTCCAGCGCCTCCAGCTTTTTACGTTTCGAGGACGACAGGTAACTTTCTTCACTATCACGGTACGTCTCCAGAGCCAGGCGCGTATCGCCCTCGTCATACGAATAGTCATCATCATAACTTGGGGTAGGGGGATACTCGTCCGGGAAGACGTCGTCCGGTATATCGCCGTACTCGTCGTCGGCGAAGTCCTCATCTTCCAGATCCGCGAAGGTGCCCTCTCGCTCTTCGTCGTCGTCGTAGTCGGCGTCGCCCGGGAAGTCGTCGTAGTCGTCGTAGGCGTGGTCGTCGAAGTCCTCATCGAAGCCCTCGTCGAAGCCCCCGTAGGCCTCGTCGGCGGCGGCATCCGCGTCGGCGCCAGCCTCGGCCTCCTCCTCGGCGGCGTCGAACTCCGCGAAGGCGTCGTCGTCGTCGGCAGCAGCGGCGTCGTCTTCGGCGTCGGCCGCCGCCTCGGCGGCGTCGAGGTCGCTCTCGCCCGGCAGGTCGTCTCCGTCCTCGTCCTCCAACTCCAGCGTCTGCACGTACTCGCCGTCGGCGTCCTCGAGCGTCCGGGCGAAGGGCTCCTCCGCTTCTTCCGTCGACGCGGCGTCCTCCTGCTCCTCCGCCGGCGCCGCGGCCTCCGGCTCCGGCTCAGGCTCGGCCTCGGGCTCGGCCTCGGGCTCGGGTTCCGGCTCCTGTTCAGCCTCGGGCTCAGGCTCGGGCTCCTCCGCCTCCGGCAGGCCGTTCGCGACGCGCGCGAGCCGCACGAGCGCGTCGCCCTGATTTGCCTCGCGCGCGAGGTCCACAACCAGCCCCCGAAGTTGGTCTGCCGTCAGCGCGTCTAAGTGGAGCGCCCTGTACATCTCCTTCGCCGCCGCCGCGTCCCTTAATTCGTCCGCCTCGGCGCGTGCCGCGTCGCGCTTCTCCCGCGCGGCGTCGATCTTCGCCTGCATCCCATCGAGGTCGCGCTCGGACGCGGCGAGCTGGCGCCGCGCCACCTCCCGGCCGCGCTTCGCGGCGCAGGCCATGTCCTTCCGCGCGGCGACGCCCGCGGCCTCGGCTGCTCTCTCGGCCTCCTCTTTCTCGCGCGCTTGTGACCGGCGCGCCTCACAATCATCTTCACACCCACTCACCTCGTCCGAGCCGTCGCAGCAGTCGCAGACGCCGTCTCCTATTCGGCTCGCCGGAATCAGTGTGGTGCCGGAGCCCTCGTCCGGGCATTCAAAGCGCCTCGCGGCTGCGACCGTTGAGCAGGCACTGGTGTTTGGCTCGTCGCAGCCATCGGGCGAGTCGCAGTAGTCGTCGTTGATGCGGTCCACGGGCACGCCGCAATCTTCGGCTGCAGCCGTGACCCACAGCAGCGCCAAAATGCACGCATTCCTTCTCATCTTTCGCCAGCGCACGAATGCGATCGATGTGGATCTGCGAGGCTGCGATGCACTGCGTTAACGCGCGCGCGCGTGCCTGGCGCGACCTCGGCGGCGACCTCGATGTCTTGGGTCTTGCGCGGCCGCCGCCCTTATCCGTCTGGTCGCTCTGGTGGCACTGGTCCTTCGCCGACGCTTCCCGTCGCGAAACGACGTGTGCTAGAATTCGAAGGCATTGGCAAACTGGCTGGCATCGATTTTCATAGCCCCACTGCTCGCCCGCGAATCGACCAGGGACTGACGCAGTCAAGGAGAGAGCTGCTCCGCACAAGCCATCGCGGCTGCCAAAGTGCGAGACATCACCGAAGCGCCCAGACAGAGAACAAGCCAAAAACCACTGCCATCATGCGGATCATATTGCTGGCGTGCGCGACGACGCACGCCCTGATAGCCCCGCAGCGGCGGCAACCAGCCAAAACGATTCGCTACGTGAAGGTCGACACGGACAACTTTTTCTTCAAGGCGCTCGACGGCGCGAAGGAGCTCGCGTTCAGGGCCGGAGATTTGTTGGAGGACGCGGGCGACGTGGCGAAGGACGCGATGGACCGCGCGAAGGAGGCCCGGGCGCCGAAGCCGCCCGCCGATGCCGCAGCTGCGAAGGTACCAGTCAAGAAGGCGCCGTTCGACCTCGCGAGCGCGTTCAACAAGGCACCAGCCGCGCTGAAGGTCGCCGCGCCGCCGGCCGCGCCGGTCGCCAAGAAGAAGGCGCCCTTCGATTTCGGCGGCCTCGCGAGCGCGGTGCAAGCGAAGAAGCCGAGCGCCAAACAGGCGCCATTTGATTTCAAGGCAGCGAACGAGGCCTCCAAGGCGCGCGTCGACGCCGCGTTCGCGTCCCTCGACGCCGCGACCGACGCGCTCCAAGCGGCACCGGAGGCCGCCGCGGAGACGGCCGCGTCGTTCCTGAAAGCGCTACAGGGCGCCGCCGCGGCCGTCGCCAAGGCGCCCGACCAAGCCAAGGAGGCGCTCGACGCGACGACCGCCGCCGTCGAGGCCACGGCCGAGTCGATTGCGGCCCTCCCCGACAACGTCAAGAGTACCGCGGACAGCGTCGGGTCCGCGGTCACGGGCACCGTCGACGCGGTCGCGTCCATCCCGGAGAACGTGAAGAACACGGCGGACAGCGTCTCGTCGACGGTCAAGTCGACGGCGGACGCCGTGGCTTCCATCCCGGAGACCGTAAAGTCGACGGCCGAGGCCGTGGCGGCCGTACCAGAGAAAATTGGAAACGCCGTCGACAGTGCGGTGGCGACGGCCGAGGCCGTGGCCGCGGTGCCGGGCAAAATTGCGGACGGCGTCGCTGGCTTTTCCGCGTGGCTCCAGAGCGTCCTGCCCAAGGGCCCGCCGCAGCTGCGGCCACCGCCCGACCAGCTCCGGTCGGCGCAACCTGCACCAAAGAAGAAGTGGGGCCGGCCGATGGAGCTTCCAAAGGAGGAGCCGGTCGCGGCGCCACCAAAGGCCTCACCGACCGCCGCCCCGGTCATCGACGTCGAGGCCTACGTCCCCGCGGCGACTTCCGAGACGGAGTGGGCCGAAATGGAAACCAAGGAGCGCTCGGCGAAGAAGCCGGCGCCTACGTCGTATTTGGACGGGCTCTAGGCCCTCGTCCTTTTCTTCCGGGGTGTGTTAATCGTTTTTGTGAGATCTCTAGTCTCCTGTCGTCGTCGCGGCGACGGCGTGCTGGTGGGATAGGGAGCTGCCTGGGTGGCAGTTGGAGCATCTAGTGGGAGCACCTGGCCCGCGCCGGGCCGGTACCGGTTTCTCGTGCAGCCAAATACCGAACCCGCCGTCCATGCTTCAAGATAGAGCTCCTCCGGTGTTGCAGCAACATGATACGCGTGATACGTGTGCGCTATGACCCGCACCCGCACCATCTGAGCTCATGAAGATCATGAAGAGATAATCATACGGTGTCGAGCCATTATCAGTGGATAAAACTCGTGGGTAACAGCTGCCAGGGTCAAGTATGATCAGCTGCTCGAAGTTTTGCGTAGCAGTTTGGCTCGGGACGGCGCTGGCATTGCGCACAGCCACTCTGCGCACCACCCCCCGGCGCTGGCCGACGCGCACGGCTGGAAACGGACGTGGCTTCGTGACGCCGCAAATGGCTCTCGATGGAGGCCCGAAGCCGCCGCAGCGGATGCCTCAAGCCGCCCCGGACGCGACGCAGCCGCTGGAGACGACGCGGCGCACGGCGCTCTACGCCGCCGGCGCGTGCGCGTGCGGCTGTGGCCTGTATCTCGCGACGAGCGATGACGAAACGTTCGTCGACGCCGCGCAAATCAAGCTCAACGACGCCGCAAAGGCGAGGGACGAGCGGTTCGCGCGCGTCATGAGCTGTGTGGAATCAAATTGTCGCGGCGCGTCTCGAATCATGGCCTCCACGCCATCGACGCGACGTTCACACAGGTCATGAGCGGTGGGATGCGCGACTATGAAGGTTGGGAAGAAGTAAGGGCGTTCAAGACCGACCTCTTCGCCCACGTCCAAAAAAACGACGACGTCGTCGAGATTGGGATAGGCAGCGCGCCGAACCTCCAGTATTATGGCTCCAAAGCGAAGCGCGTGCGCGCCGTCGAGCCGAACGCGGCCTTTTTTGACTTGGCGGCGACGCAAGCCCAGTGGGAAGACACGACGCTCGACGTCGTCCAGGGCGTCGCCGAGGCGATGCCTTTTGAAGATAACTCGGTCGACGTGGTCGTGGGCACGATGGTCCTCTGCTCCGTCACCAGTGTAAGGAAGGCCTGCGAGGAGGTGAAGCGGGTCCTGAAGCCCGGGGGCCGGTATTTATTTACGGAGCACACGCGCGCGCCGGAGGACTGGCGGTTGCTGAACGCGGCGCAGACGGTCATGGACCCGCTCCAGAACGCTTTGGCGAACGGCTGCCACTTGCGGCGGGACCCGCGGCCTACGATAGAACGGGTCTTTGGCACGGGAAATGTTGATGCGCGGTCGTTCGTGCTCTCCAATACCCAACGGGGGCCGCCGTGGCCGCCGCACTTTTTGCTGGCGCCGCATCTGGTGGGGGTCGCGCGGGTATAATTATTTATTCTATGTTCGCGTCGATGGCGTCTTGGGGTGCGTTGCGCGCGGCCGCGGCCGGCGGAGATTTCTTCCTCCGACCTGTACAAGTGAGTAGGCACTGCTCTTCGGAGTGTCACCACGTCTTTCGAGCCGTTGCTTCGGCCGGAAGTTGCGGGGCGACCTGTTTTTTGGTGTGGGCATCTCACAACTTTTTTTGGACCTCCTGCGACCACCTCATTGCATATATACGTCGTAAAACCACATCAGAAATGCGTAACGTCTTGCTTATCCTCGCCTGCGGCGCCCAACTCGCCGCCGCGCACGATCTACAAGCAAAAACTGAGCACATTGTCCATCTCTCCAGTGAAAAGCACCACGATTCGCTCGCGAGAGACTATCCCAATGCACTCCACGCCATCACGCACCTGCCGTCGGTTCCAGCTCTGATCCTCGACCTAACGCCGGCCGAGGCCACGGCGCTCAAGCGCGACGACCGCGTCCGCGCCGTGGACGAAGCCGCAACGGTTTCGCTCCCGGACACGCCGACGCGGAGACAGCTGGCCGACGCCAACGCGACGGACGTCGAGGCCCTCGTCGGCGGCCGCGCCGGCAACTACTGGTTCGACCGCTCGCACTCGCTCGGCGAGCCCTGGAACTTAGGGAAGACGGACTGGTACGACAAGAGCCACAGCCAGGGCAAGCCCTGGAATTTAGATAGGATCAACGGCCGCCTCGACGGCGACGACTCGACGAAGCTCAGTGGAAAAGGTGTTAACATCTTCGTCCTCGACACTGGTTTAGATACAACACATCCGGAATTCAAGGTGTGCGGCCTCGGCGTCTTCCTAGCCTGAGCAAGCGATTGCTCTCTTATCGTCCCCTTTTCCCCGGCGGGACCGTCGCCTGTACTGGCTCACGTCCTGCCCCCTTCCCATCCCTTCCCGGCGGAACCGTCGCCTGTGATTGGCTCAAGTTCCGCCCCCTATCCCTTTTTGATGTGCTATCGTAACTAGTCTATCGTTCTTTACGCGTCGCGTCGATGGCGTCGAGGCCTTATTTTTCTCTCTCGTCGACGGCCCGCAGCGCTGGGTCTGGGCTTACGTCTGCCGGTCGAACTACGCGCCGACGCCGCGGCCCGTGGCCGCGCCGAAGAGCAGCGGCAACTACGCGCCGACGTACCAGCCCACCGAAAACCCGGACCGGCGGCTCGCGGGCGCGCCGACGCTCCGCGGCAGCTACTCCGCGTGAGTAGACCTTCCACCACGACCTCCCCCTCCCCCGGCGGGACTGCCGCGCTTTATTGCGCTCAGGTCTCGTCCTCCCCCCTCTCGGTGCTGTCGCGCTTTACGGAGCGCTCAGGTGCCGTCCTTCCCTCGTCGTTTGGCGCGCTCTTACACTCGACTCGCGTAATGAGCCGCTCTCTTGTTGAATTCTTGTGTTTTTCTGGTCGTCGGTCGACGGCGTTCTTGTTGTACTGGAAGTACCGACACCGTCGAGGGCGGCTCGACGATTTTTGGGGCGCGGCCGCCGAAGAAGTAGTATACAGTACAAATCAATTACTTAATAAACCCGACCATTGCGGTCCCGCTCCGCCTCGACGCCCGCATAGTAGGCGTCGTTGTAGGCGGGCTCGGCTTGGGGGAGCGCTCGGACGTCGACGAAGCGCCGGCCGTTCGGGAGAGGGGCGCGCCCGACGAGCTGCGCGCCGCTCAGGCGCGGCCCGAACACCTGGGGGAAACCCTCCACGCTACAGTAGGGGTAGAGGCGCAGCACCTCGAACTCACCGCTCACGTACCACTCAATGTACGACGGGAGGCCCGCGGGCCGGCCGCCCCCTTTGTAGGGTCGGACGAGCGACGCCCCGCCCGCCATGCCGTCGTAGAGCGTCTGCCAGGGCGGCCGCGGCGGCTTGGGCTTGGGCTTGGGCTTGGGCTTGGGCGTCGGCGGTTTGGGCGGCTTCGGCGTCGGCTCCGGGTCCGGTTTCGGCTCCGGGTCCGGTTTCGGCGTCGGCTCCGGTTTCGGCGTCGGCTCCGGTTTGGCGTCCTCCAGCGCGTGCGGCCCCACCGCAAACGTGTCGAGGCAGGACTTGACCTCCCGGTCATGCTGCCCGTCGTAGCCCGACGGCCGCGGCAGCGGCGCGTCCAGGAACGCGTTGGACCAGACGCCTGCGTTGTTGTACATCATGTACATCAACAGGAAGACGCGCCACTCGGGCGTCTTGATGAGGAACTCGAACTGCGGCTCCGATATCCCTAACACGCTGCCCTTAGACCTTGTGAGCGTCGACACCGTCTTCCACACGCCTTTGACTTTCCCTAGGGACCGCTCACCAACATACAAGAGCGGGGAGGGTTTCATCTCCGTGGTGTTGTCAATCATATCAAAGACGAGCTGCCACCCGCCCGCCGCGAAGTGGGCCATGAGCACGGGCGACGCAGTCCGCAACTCCAACAGATCCTGCTTCATTGACGACTCGTACTTCCTCTCGAGCTGGCTGTACGCGGTCGGATTCTCAACAAGTTGGGCCACGCTGTTCGAGGAGAGCACTATCAGCTGAATCCAGCGACCATAGAAACAGCTCGCAGACCCTAATGGACCCAATCCGAGATCTAGGGAGCGTTTGACCGCGGCGGCGCGCGACGCCGCGTCATCGAGGGCCATGGTGATACAAAACATCGTAACCGCGACTGGGTGAACCGAGACCTTCTTGTCGACGTGCTTCGAGACCTTCTCATGGATCGGCCCAGCGAAGTAGAGTCCGGGCGTGTCGGCCGTAGTGGGGAGAATACATTCCAGGTCCGTCAAAATGTCGAAGAAGCAGCCCGTGATTTTTCTCGCGTCGTCCCTCACAGATCGGGGTAACTCCATGACTGATGCAGCCGCATCATCGTCGGCCAAGCCGAGTAATAGTTCATAGATGAAGCCCCAGAGCCGGAGGCGCTCCGGGCCTTGTTTCGAGCCCAGCGAGAAGCCGCGGTCCCGCGCGATGGGAATAAGGGTGTTGTGCAGCTTCCATGCGCCCTGGCTGATCAACAACGGAGACAGCTTCACGCCGACCGCGCGGCACCACTTTAGTGTCTTCTCGCGGCTGCCGTGCACCGCGTCTTGGTAGCTGAGCCACTCTTCAATACCGTAGCTCCCCCCCTCGGTGCAGGCCAGGTAGCAGCTCGGCGAAATCTCCACTCCTTCCTGCACGAACGCGTGCGCGCCGCCGTAGGTGTCCAGGAATTGGAGGCTCAATTTTGGCTTGGCCCCTTTGCCCATGATTTATGCGGGATCTTCGCTGCTGTGGCCTGGGCTGCACTGATGCGATGCTGGTGCTTACGTGCTGTGTGCCGAAAGCCGTTGCAGATGGAGGCTTTTGCCGGCGACGGGCAAATTGTCGCGGGCTAGCGTCCGTAACACACTAGAGAGCCTTTTTTTTGCGTGAAAAGACAGTAAAGACAGTCTCTACCGGTAGCAGCGATCGATATCACACTCGCATCGCTCCAGCAGAGCCTCTAGCACAACGCTCCAGCGTCGCACGATGGGCCGCGGCAGGACTACGCGCCAGCTGCAGAAGGCCATCAATTACCCCGTGGGCGCCAGCGGCGACGACGACGCCGCGGCGACGGCGCCGGCCCCGAGAAGGCGCGCCGCGCCGACCGGGCGCCGTGTGCGAAAAGGCCGGCGCGACGGGACCGTATTCAAGGCCGACAGCAGCGACGAGGACGCCCCCACGACGCCGACGGGCTCGCAAGCGCCCGGCGTCGTCTCGATCGCGCACGTCGCTAATGATCAGCAGAAGAAGACGCCGGGCTTGCGCCGGAAGCGCCAAAACGCGAGGGATGGTGAAGAGGTCGAAGAAGACGCGCCCATGGAGGCCGTAGAAGATGGCGAGACCGCCGAGGTCCCGCCGAACATGCGCGAAGAAGTCGGCGGCGGCGGGCCCTTCGACAACGTGCCCCTAGATCCGCCCGCGCCCGCGCCCGAGGTGCTCACCGACCAGCTCGGAAAACGCCTCTCGATCAGCAAGGACGCGGGCGGCTCGGACGCGAGCATGAGCGACGACGAAGAGGAGGAGAGCGAGGAGGAGGCGCCGATCATGTGCCCGAACCAAGGGTGTGGCAAGGGCCCCTTCAAGAACGCTGCGGGGCTCAGGGCGCACCAGGGCAAGTGCAAGTGCCCCGCGCCGCCGCTCGTGCCGGTCGACGACGAGGCGGCGGCGGCGTTGAAGGAATTTGAGGAGGGCCTGGCGGCGGCCACGAACAAAGTAAACTTCGTTTTGAAGGAGCTCGGACTGTACAAAGACCTCAATAAGAAACCTGCGAACAAGTGGGGCAACGCGAGGAAGCTCGAGGAGTTGCGCAAGCTCATTGCAAGTGGTGCGGAAAAGTTGGAGAAGAAAGAAGGCGCTGGCATTTCAAAGCCGGTCGTGGTGTGGTGCGCGGATGAGGGCCTCGACGCTCAAGTGCTTTTGTGTTTGGGCGGAGTGCGGCAGGCTTCGAAGTTGGAATCCCTTGATTTCGCGGGGAAGGTCGATGCGGGCGTGGACGCCATCCGTAAATTGATAAAGGCCGTCGCGGACGGCACGGAGAAGCACGACATCATCGGGGCGCGGTGGCCGACGGATGACGACTGGAAGGACGCCACCATCACCAAAGTCGCCCCCAATAAGCACGGCGGTAGCAGGCTCATTGGCCTGGGCCAGATCGAGCAGGAGCAGGCGGACGACCGCGCCACGCGCGCGAAGGACTTGGAGGCGAGGGCCGCGGCGGACGCGAAGCAGCACCGGGACTGGTGCCAGGTCGCCCACGCGACGCCCAACGCCGGCGCGCCCGTGTGGACGCGCCACGTCGATAAGGCGAGCGGCCGGCCCTACTGGTACAACGCGGCGAAGGGGCGGACGACATGGGACGACCCCTCGGCCTTCGTGGCGCGCTCGCGCGTCGAGCTCCCGGCGGACCCCGAGGAGCAGAAGCGGGCCATTGCGGCTACGTTTGCCCGCCGGCAGCGGGGTCGCGGCTTGGGCGACTTGATCTCGCCCGACCCTGCCGCGCGGGCGCGGGCCGTCGCGGCTACGACTGGCGATCACACGTACGACGCTTCGTAAGCGCCGACGTGGTCTTAGATGTGTAAGTTCAATAACTGACAAACACAAAAAGCGCCTCGTGGCGGGGGAGATCTAGCCCGCGCTACAACTTGGGTGGCGAACGTGCTACGTCACGGTCGGCCAGGCGTCCGAAGTCTTATACGCTGTCGCCGGGCAAGGAGGCGCGCCCGACGTCGTCGACGTGCTTTTGAGGGCTGGCGCCGAGCTCCGACCGTTCGACGGCCGGACCGCTCTGCACGCTGCGCTGAGCAACGGCCACGAGGAGGTGGCCACTGCACTCGTAGCCGCAGCGAGTCCCGACGTCGTGACGACCGCTCTTCAGCTGGCGCGGGCGAACGACTTCGGGCCCATCGCGCGACGCATCGAGGCGCGCGTTCGACCAGCGAGCTAATGTTCTTGTTTTTGTAGACAATTCTTATACAGACAGACACCTCAGCGCCCGCCGAGGACGCGCCCGCCGCCCCAGTTATGCCCTCCTCCCGGCGCTGCGGGCGGCGCCGCGCGAGGAGGCGCCGCGCGAATACTCCTGAACGGCGGGAAATAGCCGCCCGCCGCGAGCCAGGCCTCGAAGCACACGCCGAGCTCCTCGCGGCGCTGATGTTCAATTTCCTTGATATATCTAATCATAGCGCCCGCGTTGAGCTTCTTCTTCTCACCCGGCAGGCTGAAAGTGTTCTGGTGGTACTCGCCCGACGGCTTGCGGTGCCACTGGTAGCCGAACTCGTAGGCGCGGCGCAGCCCGCCGCACACGTTGGCCAGGCGATCCAACACGATCTCGCACTTGACAGAGCAGCCGCCTCTCCCTCGGCCGACGGCTCCTAATGTTGGATGGTGAAACGTCCGCCCGCCGCAGCCGCGGCCCGGGAGGTTGTGCGTCGCCCAGCGCGGGTCGACTTCGTGGACGTCGACGCCGGCGTTAACCGGGCGCGCCGCACTCGTTGGCGGCACGTTGCGCGGCGCGTCGTCGTCGTCTGCGTCGACGTCGATGACCACGTGAGGCTCTGCTGGCGGCGCGGCGGCGGGTGCTTTCGTGCGGCGGCGCTTTGGCTTCGGCGGTGGCTCTTCATCCTCCACCGCTTCGCTCACGCGAGGAGGTGCGAATTCCTCGGAGTAGCGCTTCGTGGGCACGGAGCGGCGGCGTGGCGCCTCCGGTGCCTCGCGCAGGCCCGGAGCATTGTGGTTTTTGTAGCCGGGTGCACGGACTGGTGGTGCGCGGTCCTCGTCGTCGCTGGCGCTGTCGAATGTGAGGTCCAGCACCTCGGGCTCTGCCATACTCAGCTAAGCTCGCTCCGTGTGGCTTTCTGTGTGGGCTGTTTGCCAGAAGCGCTGTGCGGCACTGCCGCGCGCGGTTTAACGAGCTTTTCGGGTATGTAACGCACGCACAGAGGCATGCACTGCATCGATCCTAAATTAATCGAGAGCTTGCTAGTGTGTCTCAGGCGCTAGTTCGGAACCCGCACGAAGCAATGTACGTCTTGAGCGGTCCATAGCGGCGGTTCACGTCTCGAGATACACCTCAGAGTCCTCTACGCGCAAAAAAGTTGCCACTCACGTCCTGAGCGCGCACATTTTGAGCATCGACGCTGTTTACGCTGTAGCTCGGCCACCACCGACGTTACATAGTCCACACAAGTTCTCTGGCCTCTCAGCTAAGGGTCGCAGCAGACTCCGCGCGAACGCTCTTCACGGGTGTGTAAAAAGCGGGAAACAGGCACACAGAGCGTAACCCCCAAAGTCCCCGATAAGCGCGCGACCGAAGAAGTCACATCGAAAAAGATGAACAACCAGCCGCCGCAACGCCCGCGAAGCCCGCCGCGAGGTGGTCAGGCGCCCCCGATGATGCCGCCGTCGCCCAAGGTGGCCAAGATGGGAGGAGCGCCGCCGGCCGTGATGCGCCCGGCCGCCGCGCCGCCGATCGTCCCGCCCATCGCGGCGCCGCGGCCTCCCCAGCCGCCCGCGCCCAAGCCGGCCGCGCCGCCCGCCGCCAAGCCGCCGCCGTCGCCCCAGATCGACCCGGCCGCCGAGGCTAGAGCCCGGGCCGAAGCCCAGAAGGCCGCCGCCGCGAAGGCCCGCGCCGCTGCTGAAGCCAAGGCCCGCAAAGAGGCGGAAGCGGTGTCGCGCCGTGTCGAATCAAACTTCACGCGGCCCACGCCATCGACGCGACGTTGTCACCGTAAACGCGCATGCTCGATGGACGAGACTCACACTGAGGTTGATTTCTACACAGATTGCTAAGGCTGAGGAGGATGCTCGCAAGAAGCGCGCCGCAGCGCTCGCCGAGGCGTTCGGAGCGGTGTCCCGAATTTTCGATCGTTGTCCTACTCGAGCTCAGATGTGATTCACACACAGGGAGGCCGCGGCCAAGAAGAAGCTTCAGGAAGAGGCCGCCGCCCTCGCGAAAGCTCACGCCGAGGCCGCCGCCAAGGAGAAGGCTGCCGCCGAGAAGCGCAAAGCTGAGGAGGAGAAGGTATGTGGAACCGAGTCCGATGTGACGGTCGCGCCCATGTCACCGGTCCATTGCCCCGCAGGCGCGCAAAAAAGCGGAGGAAGAAGCTAGGAAGCGCGCCGCCGCCATTGCGAAAGCTGAGGCGGAAGCTAAAGCTGCGGCAGAGGCGCGCGCCGCGGAAGAAGCCAAGGCCAAGGCCCAGGCCAAGGGCCTCGTGGCCGCCGTCGCCATAAAACAAGCCAAGGATCAAGAGGCGGCGGTCGCCGAGGCGTCGAAGAAAGCGGAGGCGGCGGCCGCCGCGGAGGCCGAAGCACAGGTCGCCGCCGAGGCCGCGTCGCGGGAGGCCGCGGCCGCGCGCAAGCGGGCGGATTCGGAAGCAGGGACGCTAGCGGAGCTCAAGCGCAAGGCGTCGGCGTTAGAAAAGGACGCCAAGGCCGCCGGCGCGACGATCCCGGACCTCGACAAGCCCGAGCCGAAGAAGCCCGCCGCCAAGAAGGGCAAGAAATCGTCGGGCGGCTCGAAGAAGCGCAAGTCCGAGGCCATCTCCGAGGAGGAGCCCGCGGCGGAGGCGGCGGGCGGCGACGACGCGATGGATATGACCGCGGTGAACAAGCTCACAGCCGACAAGTTGAAGAAAGAGCTGAAAAAGCGCAAGCTTGATGACAAGGGCAAGAAGGCCGAACTCAAAGCGCGGCTCGTCGAAGCACTCGGACTCTAGGCGCTCGGCCTCTGAACATCGGGGTGGTAGCCTCCCCCTCCCCATCCCTGTCCGTGATCGGTGAGCTAGGATCCCTTCGGTAAGCTCTGCTGGTTGAATACACGCCTCGACGCCATCGCCGCGTCGACGGCGTCGAGCGAAGCCTGAAATTCGGGGCTAGCGTAATCGACTTACTAGCAAATTCAAAAATACGCCTCGATAGCGTCAAAAGAATGACCCAAATTCAGAATACACCCCAGTCGATCGCCGCGACCAAAGATTTCAGAATAGCTGCCCGGGAACATACCCTCGCGCCTCCCGGAAGGCACCGCCCGCGACATTCACGGATGACCCTTACGGCTCGCCAAAATACACCAGCGATTGACAGCGCCATTTCCCATCCAAATAAGACATTATATCAACTCCAGCCCAGTTTTCATACAAGTTCGACGGAACCGGAGCCGACGGCCCGCGCTCGGAGGGCGGGAACAGAATTCTACTAGACAACTCTCGCGTTTATGTTCGTTTCCTTCCGTTTGTTGGTGGTAGAGTCCATCTAACCCGCATCAGCGACCACTGAGCTATTTTAGATGTTCCGTTAGAGCCGCGCGAAACGACGAATCCGTGACCCTCCGTTTTTAACAAGGCGGGCTCGTAGCCTGGACCCGCGAGTATCAGCGATCACACTACCCCAATGGACCATAACGCCGTTGTTCTATTCACGATCGACCGACTTGCCCGTTCTCCGCGGGCGACGGTACGTTGACGGAGCACCGGAAAGGCCCCAGACCAGTGGTTTGTAAAGTAAATTTACGTTTCAGGCGCTTTAGTTATGGGACGGGCCAGATAACTGGCCTGATTGTGTACTACATTGCTCCGAGACCCAAAGATGCTCGGCGCGGGTCGTCGGTCTCGCGAGCCCACGATCTGGTGTAAAGGAGCTCTAGACCTGGACCTGCGACCATCAGCCCGTCTACCATCACCATGGACCATAATGCGATCATTTGTTTCATGACCGACCGACTTGTGCGAGGTCCAGATCAAGATGTTCACGTCCCGAGCGTGGTCGGCCAAAAGTACCCTTCTTATAGTGTAGATGTCATATACTTGTAATTGACTATCGGTGGGGTAGTATGGGGTCCAACGAGACCGCTACGGCGACTACTGGGGCCCCTAAAAAATTAACGTTTTTTACGGGAACGGGGCGCCATCGGGCCCAAATTATTTACTTTTTTCGGATGTAGAACGGCTTCTGAACCCCCTTTGGGGTAGATCTGGTGGTGGGTAGTCGCCTACACCGCATGCGCAGGCGCTTGTGGGTCCCAGAGGGCTCTGAAAGCAAAACTTGGGGGATTACTGCCCAAGCCAGATGCCTGGCTGAGCACCTGTACTGATATGTCTCTACCGATGGAAGCCCTCGCGCTTGCGGCGTAGGCGCTTGCCCACGTCTAGTATCGATCCCAGGCGACTCCAGGGAGACCCCCGGACCACGAATTGACAGGATTCCAATTTTTTTTTTTACTAGTAGGCGCGCAACACCGGGTCCGCCGCCCAAGTACGCCATCAATGCAACGGTCGCGGCGATGGCGCCCCGGTAGATTGGGAGTCAAACGACGATAGTTAGTCACAATACGCTATCGCGCAGGCACAAGCGCGGGCCACCGCTCCCTCAATGAAGACGCCTCCGTGTCGCGCGATGCGAGCAGTTCAGAAATCGACGGCGCCGGCGCCGCCCCCAGGTGCAACGACGGCACAAGAGCGGCAAGAAAAGCATCCCAGGCCGGCAGCGACCACTCCTCCACGTGCCGCGTCACTAATCCATTTTCATCGAGCGTAAACGTCGTCCGGCCGACGAACGGCTTTATGGATGGCTTCCACGGCAGCCCTAATCGCCCAGCAAGCCGCCACTCCGCCACAATATCATCCCCGACCAGGCGCGGCTCCTCGAGCAACTCGAGCGACGAGCTCCGCCGATCAAACAAGCCCTTCAGCGCGGAAGCAAACACTTCCGGCGACCGCACGGGCATGTCCGGGTCCGGACTATCAAAAAAGCAGCGCGGGTGGTAGTGGTCCAAGCTGAGTCGGCCGGTCACGTAATAGCGGTTCATAAAATCCTGTTTTATTGCCGAGAGCGTCTCTTCCCTCGTCCAAACGTGAGTGGGCGCTTCCACAGTAGAAGTGTACATGAAACCGAGGATGGACTTGTGCCGCGCCGCGAGCCATGCCGTCGACTGGCGCGCGGCGTCGGCGGCGTCGAGGAAGCGGCGGCGGAAGAACGGGCATTTTAGGGATTCGGCCTTCGCCTCCAGTTGGTCGGCGAGGGGCGCGGCGTGGAGGCGCGTCGACGGGCGTTGCGGCGCGAGCGCGCAGCTGGTCTGGAAGAGCAGTGCCAAGAGGGATATGCGCCCTGGGGACGGCATCTTTGCTCGCAGGCCCCTTGGATCTGTTAAGAAGCCCTCCGAAACGGCCGCTGCACCAGTTCTGCGGTGGGTGTGTAGTCGTCGTTCCGGCCCCTTGAACGCCGAGCCTGGCGTTTTGGGCTGGACGAGAAAGGCCCGCGCGGATGGGCACGCACGCTTGCTAGCGCCTCGGAAAGCGTGGTAGACGATTACAGGCGTATTTCGCGTCAGGCTAGTGTCTTACCGGACGCTAGGCGGTATTTTAATTTGGCAAGCAGCGAGGCACGCTCGTAGTTACACGTACTTACGCCTACATATCGTCTTAGTGGTGCCCTCGCTGCTGTGCACCGGCACGCCATCGCTGCGGCACGGCAACAGTCGCTGCAAGCTCATACACTCATCTGCTGTAGTTTAGCGCGGTGCGCAGCGCGAGCCGTAAGCGATTGCCAGGGTAGAGCCGACCGGACACCTCACACTGCAGGAAGAAAAAAGGACAGCTCGCACTGCACGAAAAAAAAAGGGATGGCCGACGCACCAATAGCGCGCCTGCGAGCCAAGGCCCGCGTCATCCTCACGTCGATCCAGGGCCTCGTCGTGCAGGCCCAGACGACGCTCGACCGCGGCGAGGTCCTGGCGCAGTTCGCGACCTTGCAGAGCCAGTTCGATGAACTACGGAACGACATCGCGACGAGCCGCGTGCTGCAGTATTTCGCATTCGTGCCCGGGGAGGACCCGGGGCCCGCCGCGGGCGAGATCCCCAACTTATTTAGCGTGCGCGAGACGCCGGCCATGGAGGCCCAGGCCGCCGAGGAAGCGCAGCTCCCGCCCGCGAACCTGTCGGCCTCGCGGATCCACGACCACAACCGGCTCGTCGACGATGTTGTTCAATTATTAGCGGAGAGGCCGAAACGCGGCGAAAAACGACGGCGCGCGAACGATGGGGCGAGTAGCGCGCCAGGGGGGGACGAGGTCGCGACGGCGTGGCCAGAGAACTTGTGACACATGTAGTAAACTTAGTAAACTTAAACATTGGCTAACCGAGCCGCCTTCACACACGCCGTCGAGCAGTAGTAGATCCCGCACATCTCGAAGTAGTCCGTCATTTTGCCCGGGAGGCCCGTGTCGCACTCGGGACACCTCACGGCGGCCGCGCGGACGGCCTCGGCGTGGCGCTCGGCAGCTTCTGCTTTTTTTTGGGCCTTCGCAGCCAGGGCCTTCTCGGCCGCCTGACGCTTCTTTTTCTCTTTGGCCCGCTGCCGCTCGCGGGCCTTCTTCTCGCGGCGGCGCTCTGCGGCCAGAGCGGCCTGTATGGCGGCATCAGCTGCGTCGCGGTCCGCGCCGAGCGCCGCCAGCCGCGCGGCGGCCGCATCGACGGCGTCGGCGGCGGCTGATGCTTCACGTCGCGCCTCGGCGCGGGCGGCGTCGCGCGCGGCGTCTGCGGCGGCGTCGGATCGCTTCTTCGCGGCGGCCCAAGCTCTAGCTTCTGCAAGCGCGTCGCGCCGCTTGCGTTCGTCGTCTCGTCTTCGTTGCGCCTCGGCCTCCGTCCGCGCGGCGACGGCTTCCCGGCGAGCGGCCTCGGCGGCGATCCGCCGGGCGCCTTTCTCGGCCTCGCGCGCCGCGCGCCGCCGGTCCGCCGCGACGGCAGCGGCAGCGGAGCGCCGGGCCGCGGCGACGGCGTCTTCCTCGCCGCGCTGCCGCGCCAAATCCGCGAAGCCCTCATTTTGCACGGTCCTTGGCGGCGGTGGCGGCCGGTCCACGAGCGACGGGAATGCCTCCTCCGCCGCGTCAGCCTCGGCGTGGACGAACGGCGCCTCGTCGTCGTCGACGACTCGCATGCCTCCACTTGAGCGATTCCGGCTGTAGTAGTCGAGGAGCGCATTCGTGACGACGGCCGCCTCGCGATCCGCGCCGGCCGACTCCTGCGCGTGCAGCGCCTCGACGCGTCGCGAGCCGTCGCCCACGTGTTCGTCCAGCGCGCGGCACACGGCCCGCGACAATGGAGCGCGCGTGCAGGGGTTCTCCAGCCTCCCGGTATCGATCAGGTAGCCGTGCAGGCTGTCCGCATCAAAATAGCTGCCGTCTAAAAAGAACGGGGCCGTGGTCATCGTGTTGATCGGCTCCAGCGTGATCGGACACTCGTCTTCGATGCGGGCCCACCAGCGCATCTCCGGCGGCGTCTCGGCGGCGTCAAGGGTGCCCATAGCTGTCTGCACAGTCCGCAATGGGCCAAAGCGCTGCTCGCGCGGTGCACGTGTGTAGGCAGCGGTCCTCCGACAAACCAGCGGCCCCCAATTCAGTCTGTGGCGGCCACTGTCCTGAGCTAAAGTTTGTTGTGCTTGCCTAGCCTAGCCTCTGCTTAACCGACGGGTTTTTGCGCGCGGTCTTGCGGGACCCCCCCAGGCGGATCCTGCTCCCAGACCCGACGGTGAAGACGTGACGCTGGATTCGGACCTTTAGAGGCCTGGTTCTAGTCGTCCATCCCCCCTGAGCTAGGCTAGCGTTCCCAAAACCGAGTAACTAGTATATATACTTTCTTGCGGGACCCCTCCCCGCCCCAGGGGACTCGTCGCAGAGGTCGTGCAGCGATGTGCGGGAAAAAAAAGGGGAACCGCCGCCGCACAACCTTGGTCTGCTGAACGCGGACGCGAAGGCGCTTTGCTTGAGACCCGACCCAGAGCTAGTCAAGGTATTCCGGATCCCGCCGCGCCGCCGCTCCGTGGAGTCGTGCCCGAGTGCCGCCGCCGACGAGTTGCCCGCGGCCCGCCGCCGGCCCGCCGCCGCACCCGCGGGTTAGTCACGAAAAACACTCCCGCGGTTGCAACATTGCGCCGACGAAGGACCCGGGGTGTAGTCATCGGAAGCAGCTTGAATTGCTGGGGTGAGTCAACATCGCCAATGAAGGCCCGTCGACCCGTTGAATTGCGAGGAAGCCGAGGATGAATCGCCTACTTGCCCAACATGTCACGCCGCTGCTTGCTAGGCTTGGATTCCTAGTGTGTTCAGACCGCTAGCTGCACAAAAAGACCCAGCGCCGTAGGAGCGCCGTACAGCTGTGCAGAGGTCAACGCCGACCGCTCATCATTTCTACTCAGTGGTACGCTGCGCTTGAGTAGCGTAAAAGCACCGCTCGAGCCACGCAGCAGCTTTGCTCTCACAGTGCAGGCTGCTGCAGCGCTGCAAAACACAGCCTCAGAGATGGATAGCGCTGCAAAAACAGCCTCAGAGATGAATAATGACAGTGAAGGAACGGACAGAGCAGCCATCCTAGCCGCTCGCAAGGAGCGCAAGGCCGCTGCAAAAGCGGCAAAAAAGGACAAGAGTGCGAGGCCGCGGCGCGGCCCGTCGCGCAAGGGCTGCGGCGTGCCGCCGGCCGTCGTCGACGCCATCGATGCGCTGGAACTCGCCCCGGTCTCCATCGAGGTGGCCCCGCATGCTGCCGCAGCACGAGCATTCACCGCTGCGACCGCGAAGCACCGACGCACGTTCCAGACGACGAATAGGGCGACGCATCAGCTGCAGATCGAGTCCCTGGCGTCGCTCGTGGAACGGCGCGGCCTGCTCGAGGGTCACCGCGTGGTCGAACTCGGCGCGGGCAAGGGCCTGCTGGGCGGCGTCCTGGCGGCGCTCTCCGACACGAAGGCCGTCGCCCTGGACCGGCGGCGAGCGCCGACGACGACCTACAACGACGCGCACATCGTGGCCGACGTCGAGAAGTGCGACATCGAAGCCGTCGTCGGCGCGACGGGCGGCGAGAAGATCCTGCTCGTGGCCAAGCACTTGTGTGGCAGCGCGTCGGACGCGGCAGTCCGCGCGGCTGTCAAGCTCGGGCCCCGGAGGGCGTCCCTCGTGCTGGCGCCGTGCTGTCACCCGCAGATCGCCTGGGAGACCTACGCCGGGCGGGCGTGGCTGGAAGGCCACGGCATTGGCGTGGAGGCCTTCGGGGTCCTGCGCGACGTCGTCCGCGCGACGCGCGCGCCGCGGCCCGAGGACCGGCTTTTTCTCCGGTCCGGCGATCGCGGCACGCTCGACGCGCGAGAAAGCCGCCGCGTCGGCGTCGTGGCTAGAAGAGCGATCGAAGAAGGTCGGCGCCGCGCGCTCGTGGACGCGGGATTTGCGGTTCAGGTGGTGAGGTACGCGCCGTTCGAAGTGACGCCTGACCGGTTTGTACTCATAGCGGTCGAGGCGCCGACGCCACCGCGGCCGCCCCCGGCCTTCGTCGTCGACGACGCCCCTCTCACGGGCTGCGCGCTCCACACGGACAAGATTCTAGGTGCGGACTGTGCGCAACGTGTTGCGGAATACGTCTTGGAGCGCCACGCCTCGGTCGCGACGACGGCATGGGTGGCGCATCTCCCGGAGCCTCTGGATGCCACTGTGCCGGGCGCGTTCGCTGCGGAGCGGTCCTTCCCCGTCGTACTCGTCGGTGGTGATTCCAGACGCCTCGTCGCCGCGCTCTCGGCGGACGAGGTCTTATGCCACCGCGCCGATATGATAATACCCTTCGACCGGCGCGCGTCATCAGCGGCGGAGGTCGTGGCCGCGCTCTCTACAGAATCGTCGACGCGCGTCTTTTGTTTGCCGCGGCAGGACGAGAGCGGGGTCATCGCCGCCGCTACTGACAGAGGCATAGCTCTGTCGCCGACGCAATTCGCGACGACGGCGTCAATTCTGAGGCTCGATGACGACCAGTGGCTCTTTTCGACGCTCAGCCGAGCCGAGTGGGACCCCATCGCCTGGCGCGTCGAGCGCATGGGCACCAAGACGCCGGCGTTCCACCCGTGGGCCCGCGAGGCGGTCGCGCGACTGGTTGGCGATCCACAATGCGCCATCGCCGTGGGTGATAATGGAGGGGCTGTCTCCGAGGCCCTCGCCGCGGCCGGCGTGCTCGTCGCCGTCGCGGGCGGGCCTTCACCGGACCTCGTCGTCGCGGCGGGCCCGCGCGAGGAGGCTCTTGAGGCGCTCGAATCATTTTGCGAAGCGCGCCAGGCCGACGGGATCCGCTGCCTGGCCCGCTTACGCTTTGGAGGTCGTATGCCAAGTATGGCCGCGGTCGCCCGGTCCTTGCAGGAGGTCTACGACGACGTTGAAATCGTCCACCTGCTCACGGACGCGAAAGCCGAGCGGACGGTGGTGATGACGTGGCGGGACACTTGGAGAAACGAAAGCTACGAGCTAGGATAGCGAGACGACGTCGACCCGGGCGGCGCGGTGAGAGTGTTGTATGTGTAAAAACTTATCGATAAAAACACGAAGCGAGCGACCGAGTCTAGAAAAACGAGCGAGTCTTGGCGCGTGCACGCCGCGCGCGAAGCTTCCGCTTCTGCACGAAGGGGTCGCCGAAGGGCAGGAACTTGTACCTCTCAGGCCAGTACTTGCGCTCGACCTCCTCGCGGAGCGAGGGCTTCGCGTGCTCGTCGTCGGAGTACTCCGACGAGTCCGAGTCCTTCTGGGGCTTCTTGATGTCGTCGCCCAGATCGTACGCGCGGCGCTTCGCCGGGTCCGAGAGCGTGTCGAAGGCCTCGCGGACCCTTTGAAAAGCGAGCGTGCTGCCCGTCTTTTTGTCTGGGTGGTATTTCAAAGAACGAAGCCGATACGCCCGTTTCAATTGCGCCTCGGTCGCGTCCGCGCTGACACCGAGGACCGTGTACAAATCAACGTGCTTGGTCTCGTCAAGAATGTCATCGACGGTCGCCGCAGGTGCAGACGACGGCGGCGGCGGCGGCATTGTCGGCTCGCCGTTCGCCCGGCGGCGCTCCCTCGCTTCGGCCCGCGCGAGCCAGTCGACGAGGTCCGGCCAGTTTCGGTCGAAACGCACGACGGCCACGAACGCATCGACGGCAGGTCTATCCAGCTCCAGTAGGACGCAGGCGCGACGAAACAACGCGCGGGCGTAGCCGGGATACAGCTCCAAGGCTCGATCGCAGTCCTCCAACGCGGGCACGAGGTCGCGCTTCCTCCGGCGGCAGGCCGCGCGGTTGGAGTAACATACCGCCACAAAAGCCGAGTCCTCGGATGGAGCCGTCGCGATCGCGTCGCCGTAAAATTCGATCGACGAATCGAGATCTCCCCGCAGATAGGCGTCGTCGGCTTTGTTCTTGAGCGACGCGGCGCGCGTGCAGGCTCGCAGAACCGACGCCGCCCGCGCGGCGCCCCAGGCGCCCGCCGGCGCCTTTGTTGACGCGGCGCAGAGCGTGGCACTTTTCAGCGTCACGAGCGCGCTCGTGCGCTGCCGCGGTAGCTCGAGTAAGCCCAAAGTCGTCAGGGCCGCGGCGTTGGTGGACTCTGCTTCGACCGCCCTCAGGGCCTCCGCGAGCGCCGCCTCGCGTCGGCGACACGCGTCGTAGGCCGCCGCCAGGGCGCACCTCAGTAGCACGGCGTCGCCCTCCTCTAGGGAGGCGAGGCCTCTCGCGCGCTGCAGCTCGTCGGCGACGACCTGTGCGTTTATGTGTTATCATTATCCGTCGCAAACCATCAATACGCCATCGACGCGACTCGCGGCACCACGGACACGGGATATGACCTGCTTGAGCGCCAGGGCGCCCCGCGCCGCCGCCTCGATCGACGAAGAAAACGCCGCTTCTGCCGCGTCGGCCGCTCTTACACCACATACGCCGCCGCGCACGAGCTCCAGCGGCGACCGGCCCGCCCAGGCGTCGCACGACGACGAAGCTTCGTAGCTGGTCGCCGCACCGTAGTCCTCTAGGAGATTATCACGTGCGCCGCGAATCAACTCCTCGTCGACGGCCGCTGCGCCGCGCACGAGCCGCGATGCATACGCCGCGTCCCGCGCTGCCGCCCGGTAGGCGGCGTCGATCACGGCGCCTTTGGACGGCATCACGTCTCTCGGGTCCAAACCCAGCAACTTGTGGTCGGCGCCGCCGTCGCCGCCGTGAACCTGCCAAAACGCCACGGATACGGTGCGGTCATCAACCGCCACGGTATAGCGGCCGGCGCTCCGCGGCTTACCACAAACTCCGGTGCGGCCCGCGAGCTCGAATCCAGTCAGTAGTTCACAGGAGTCGCCGACGGCCAGATCCCTTGCTCGTTGCGCGGGCACGATCGGCGGCGGCTCCGCCCTCGACGGTTCCTCGGCGTCGTCGTCCTCTTCGCCGACGATTTCAGCGGCGCCCTCGCCCTCGATGCGGGCCTCGAACGGCCGATCGAAGACAGTGTCGGCTTCGACTTCGTCGGGCATCGACGGCGCCGCGGCGTGCGGGGCCGCCTCCGACGCATCTGCGGCCCGTAGCCACTTGCCGTCCGCGCGCCGGAGCCACTCGCCCTCCTTCTCGACGATTCTCGCGTAGCGATTCGGGGCGAGCGACCCGCACCGGCGGCCGTCCGGCGCCGCGAAGAGCTCCGCGCCCTCGGGTCCCGCGCGGTAGAGCCAGCCCGCTTCCTCTTCGTCCGCGGCAGCTATCGCTTCGAGTGACGCGGCGGCCAGCCTGGGCAGGTCCTGGCCCGTGCGCGCGCGCTCGACTTTATGCTCGCGCCAGGCGTGGGAACGTAACAAGTCACGCGTAATCGCGGCGTCGAGGAGAGCTATCAATTGCCACGGCAACTCGTCCTCGAGCTCCTCCTCGGACTTGCCAGCGACGAGGCTCGTGGCGTCCGGGATGTGCCCGTCGCCGACAGCACCACTCGTAGCATGAGACCAGCGCACCCCGGCGCCTGGAATCAACGTGTCGCCCTCGTGCGTGAACCGGTCCACACGCTGCGCATCGATGAAGCGCCACTCGTACGTATCGTCCTCATAATCACTGGAGTCATCGTCGTCGCCCCCCGTCGCGCAGAGCGCCAACGTCCAGCCGCCCTCCTGGTGCGCGTAGGCCATCGCGACGTGGTGCCGCGGGAGAACGAATCTATTTGTCCGGACGTAAATGCCGTTCAAATCATCGATCGACGAGCCGGCGACGAAGAAGCCCACGGCCGGGTCGTCGACGTAGACGCTGCCTCTGGCTCGTCTGCCTCGACTTGGTGCGCTGTACTCCTGCAGGGCGCCGGGGCCAACCAGGGCCATTGCTGCTCTGCAGCACTTCGAAGAGGTGCCGAGAGCTGCCCACAGCCGAGAGCTGCTCACAGTAGGTGCCGAGAGCTCCTCACGGCCAATCTTTTCAATGAATGCTTGCCCTGAGCGCGAGTTTAAGCTGCCAAAAGCCGGGCCTGCTAGTGTCTTACAGCCGCTAGCCTGCGAGGCCCGGGTTAAGTTTTTTTAGGCGTCGTTATCACGCCACTTGCGCGCGGAGCGACACCCCTCGTGTGTCTCTAAATCAACGACAAAACACGCGGCCCGGCCCGCGCGACATCAAAACTAGTTACTGGCATTTTTGGCTGGCATAGATTAATGAACGCCGCGGCGAGGGACGAGGAAGTCGACGAAGCCGTAGCGGCCGTCGCCGGCCACGCGCACGTCGCGGCGGGCCGGCCCGACGTACGCGAAGATCACGCGGAGGGCGACGCGACCGCGCGCGAGGCGCTCCTCTTCGCGGGCGCGCGATAATCGAACTAGGCGAACCGCTCTTTTGGGCGAAGCTCGCGCGTTTCTTTTGGGAACTGCTATGTCTGATAGCATCCGGCGTCTCCATGGCTTACGCCGCGATGCGGCCCGGATTCCTACCGTTCGTGCTCGGCAGTGCTTGCGGCGGCGCGGGCGTCGTGATCTGGGGCTGGGCTAGAATACGCAACGCCCGCCGCAAAGCACAGAGAGACGTCCGGGAGGCGGAGGACACCGTCGCAAAACACAAGGCCGCGGCAGATGATGCTAGGAAGGCCCGCGAGTCAGCAGACGCGCGGGCGGCCGCGGCCGTCAAGGACGTGGCGTCTGCCGAGGCGCGGCTCCGCGCGGCCGAGCTCGCGCGAGACGACGCCGTCGCGCGGGCCGCGGCCGAGGTCGCGCGGGCCGACGACGGCACCGACGGCGCCGAGCGCTGGGCGGCAAGGTTGGCCGAGGCTGATATACGCCGAGCCGCCGAGCGCGAGAAGCTGTGCGAAGACGTCGCGGCGGCACACGCGGAGCGCGACGCCGCCCGTGCGGCTCTGGTCGGCCGCGCCGAGCTCGAGCCGCGCCTCCGTCTAGCACTGGAACGGCGCAAGCTCGGCACCGTTGCGGACAAATTTGTGGTTGAGGGCATCCTCGACGCGACCGCGGCGCGGCGGCTCACGGACGACGACTTCCAACGGTTCGGCTACTTGTCGTTCTCGTTATCAAGCGGGCCCGTCGCCGACATCCGCGCGGCCGTGAACGAGGCGTTCGGCGCCGATTTGATCCTGGATGCCGGCGATCCGCCCAAGGATCTATTATGCCCGCTCACTTTAGATTTGTTCGAAGATCCAGTGGTCGCGACCGACGGCCACACCTACGAACGCGCGGCCATCGAGAAGTGGTTCGCGAGCAAGACGACGTCGCCGCTGACGAACGCGCGCATCACGACGGAACTCGTGCCGGCCCATTGCGTGCGATCTTTGGCTGATAGATATCGCGTGACGGTCGCGGATCCGCCCGCTCCGGCGCCGGCGCCGGCCGCGCCGGACTTCACGACGCCGCTCCTGGCGAACAGCCGCGCGCCATCGCGCGCCGTCGAAGCGGCCCGGGGTCGCCTCGAAGCGGCCGAGCGTGTCGCCGAAGCGACCGGGCGCGGCCTCGAAGAGGCCCGGCGTCGCCTCGAAGCGGCCCGGCGTCGCGTCGAAGCGGCCGGTGGCGTCGAGGCGGCCGGGGGTGGCGCCGCCGCGCCCGCGCCGGCCGTGGCGGCGACACCCGCGATCGTCGATCAAGAAGAGGAAGCCTCAAGCTCAGGGTCGTCAGTGGGCATGTACACCATTGAGGAGTCTCAGGAATGGAGCCGCGCCGAAGAAGAGCACTTACGCGGCGGCGGCGGCGCGCCGCCGCCGTTGAGCGAGCTCGGCCTGCCCTCGGACTCGTACGAATCAGACGACTCGGGCGGCTCGTCGTCGTCGGCGCCGTCCTTGGTGCCGATCCCGTCGGCGGCTGATCGAAGCGCGGCGGCGGGAATTTCGGACACGGACGCGGACTCGTCCGCGAGCACGGACTCGAGCGACTCCGGCTCGTCGTCGTCATCAGCGCCGGCCGCGGCACCGCTGGCCTCGCCGCGCTCGCGGCGGGCGGCCCAAGCCGCGCGGGCGGCCGAGCTGCGCGCGCTGGCCGCGGCGACGAACTCCGAGGTCGACGTACCGGTGCGCGACGCCGCCGCGCCGGCGACGCCCGCGCCGCGGCCGCCGGCCCAGCTCGTCATGGGCGGACCGCTACCTAGACAACCGGCGCGGGTCGCGAGCGACCCCGAGCTCGTCGTCGGGACGGACCCGGAGATGGAGCACCCGCCGGCCGTGACGCCTGACGCTACGAACTAAGTACTTTACACACGAGTCGACGAACGATCACATAACCTCACAGCAGAACCCCATCCTCCCATGCATTTTCAATTGATCGGACTGCGACGGCGTCGTCTCCGCGATCAACCGCCGCCACAGGTTGACCGCCGCCCGCAGCTCGTCGCGCGAGATCGTCTGCTCGTCGCCGTCGATATCGACCTCGCCCAGGATGAAATGCGCGTCGGCCAAGGACGGCCAGCCCGGCCGCTTCCCCCTCCGCACGTGCGGCGGGATGAAGTGCTCCAGTAATTTGACGAGCTCGTCCGCGTCGATTAAGTTGTTGTGGTCCGTGTCATACCTCGCGAAGAGCGCGTCGAGCTTATCGTCGAAGGTCGGCTCCGGCGCGACCTTGTGTATACCTAAAAGCTTCCGCGACGACTCGCGCAACTTTTGGAGGCGCTTTCTTAGTCTCGCGTTCTTCGAGAGTTCTGCTTGCTTTCTTCGTACCCTTACGACGCGGACGCCGACTTGCGCTGGGGCGGGCATGGTCTTGGCTCACCGATGCGGCGATGGCGTGCTGCTTGTTGCCAGGCGTTGTGATGTGCTGTGGTTGTGTGGACTGCTGTGCGGGGGCAGCCTCTACTGCCTACCGCGGCGGCAGGGCAGCTCCAACGACACCGTGCGGACGGCGTGGGGCCGAGACTCTGAGCTCACGCTGCGTGCACGTGGACAACGCCGGAAAAATGATGGGAAAATAGTGTGTCAATACGCTAGTTAATTCCTGATTTGACTCGCGCCGATTGCGCCATAAACGCGAACCGGTTATCGCAGGGCTTGCCGCGGAATCTCTACGCTCACTACAGAAGCGCTGTGAACACCTGCACCTGTGTACGGACTGTACACACTTGCTGCTCTCAAGTGCTGCTCTGGCACTGTGCCTCGCCGCAGCGCTAAGCACGCTGCCGCGACGAGTCATCACAAGCTGGCTCGCGTCGCACTCCTCGCAACGTCGGCCGCCGCCCTCAGCATGCAGTCGTCCCCAGCATTTTCAAGAAATATAGAACCAATAGCCGACGCCATGGCCGCGCAGGGCTTTGATAGATGCGAGTTCCTGTTAGAACTAGGCTGCGGCCCCGGCGAGCACGTCGTAGAATTCGCAAAGAGATGGGAGGAACCGTTCTTCCAGCCCACGGACTGTAGCAGGGCAGCCATTACGTCCACGGATCTGCGCGCGAGGGAGGCGGGGCTGCGCGCTACGAGAATCTGTCCCGCGCGCATCGTCGACGTGGCGGAAGATGAATGGCCGCAGGTCGAGGGCGATCCACCATATGACGGTATCTACTCAATAAATGTGGTACATATCATGGCGAAGACTGCCATTCCTTCGTTCTTCGCGGGCTGCGGCCGGAATTTGAGGCCCGGAGGTCTCCTTGGATTGTACGACACCTGGACGTTTGATGGTGAGTTCGTGGGGCCGAACAACCAGCGCTTTGATCAATCATTACGCTCACAGGGCTACGGCGGCGTCTCTTCGATTGAAGAGTGTGATCAAGCGGCATCAAAGGCGGGCCTGGAGAGAATTGACGTGTCATATTTGCCGGCGAACAACCAGTTCGTCACGTACCGCAAGATTGACGACGGTGATATTACACCCGCGTCCCTCGAGTTCCGGGAAGCGGTCATGAGGGCGGATCTGCAGGAGGAGGATGCAAGGGCTCCTCCCCTACCGATGGGTCCATCCCCAGATGACTACACGGGCGAGCTGCCGGTCGCCGGCGCCGAGGGCTTCGCCGACGGTGTGGGTGGCGAGGACGATCTGTGACTGTCGTCGACGCCGTCGACGCGACAAAAAATATAACTAAGTTTTCCTGTTTTTTACTTGTATGCCACTGCGCTTCTCGCAGTAGTCCTACTCGTCGTCTACTCGTCCATGACGAACGCCGGCGCGCCCTTCTTGCGCTGGCGGATCTCGCGTTTGGTGGACGCTTTTAGGGGAGACGCGGCTTCCTGTCGCGTCGACTGCCACTTGTCGAAGTTCTCCTTGAGGTAGCATTTTGTGGAGAGCAACTTGTGCTGCTCGCTCCCGGACAGCGCGTCCCAGGCATCCGCACCTCCTAAGTAGCCCTCGATGACCTCCTGGGCCTCGTCGGCGTCCAGCACTTGACCAGAGGCGATCTTCTTCTTCAGCTCCGAAGATCTAGCCCCGGACTTGAACATGCTGAGAGGATACAGAGCGACCTTGACGAATAAATTGTCTCTCAACGAGGGAAAGGCGTACTCATCAGGTAGCTCTGATTTGGCGACTAATTTCTGTAACGTTTCCTTGAGAAACGCCTTTTCCTCTTGGGACGTCATTTTTGTTTTTTTGCCCTTCTTTCGCTTTTTGCTCTCCTCGGCCACAATCTCGTCGGCCTCCTTCCGGAACACGGCACCTTCGGGCGCTCTCGCTAATGCTGCTTTCACTAAAGCTTTGGTGTACTCCTGGTACTTGCTATATTGGAGCGCCGGCTGGACCAATGCCGCGAACACTAGTAGGATGAAAAGGACACCCTTCAGACTGGTTTTAGGAGCGTAGGAGAAGTCGACGAAGGTACCATACAGCGACCAGTACTCGGACGGGTTTTCCGTGTAGTAGTCCAATTTTTTGCGCTGCTCGTCGTCCGTGAGCACCTCGTTGGCCCGCGCGACGCGGTTGAACTTCCTTAATGCCCTCTGATCACCGGGGTTCTTGTCCGGGTGGAACTCGAGACTGAGGCTTCGGTAAGCTCGTCGGATCTGCGCCTTCGTCGCGTTCGGGAAGAGACCGAGCTCGGTGTAGCAGTCGGGCACGCCGCAGAACTTCTCCCACTTGTCCTCGAACTTCGGGGTCGCCGCGGTGGCCGTGGTTATTAATGCGGCTAGCGCCGCTACCCGCCTCATTGTAGCTGCGGTAGCAGTGTGTTTCACTCCAAAGCGGCGGCGCGCGCGGCTGGTGGCGACGGCTCGCCTGTTCTACTGCTGGGACGCGTTGCCACGCCTGTCCTCGAGAGCTGGCACTGCGTGTGCAGCCCGCAGCGGCTCCAAGTGTCGTCTCGCCGGCAGCAACAAGTCTGCCTGAGAGCCTCAGCGATGCGGGTCTTTTGCTCAATCTACGCCGTCTGCAGCAAGCAAGAGGGCTCCCTGGAGACGCCTCGGCCCGGGACGGCTATCGTGCAGAGGGACACTAGCTGCGATTGCATGCCTGCCTCTGCGACTCAGCCTTGCTTTTTGCTGCACGAATAGCTGACCTGTGCAAGTAGCGCTCGCATTGCAGGATGGCCGGCGATAAGCCCAACCCGACGCAGCGCCCGGCGCCGGCGCGAGGGCCTGGCGGCGGCGCCCTCCAGCAGCGCAAGCGCCCGGCGCGGACCGCCAGCGGCGGCCGGCGGCCGCAGCAGCAGCCCGGCATCCTGCGCTTCTACGCCGAGGAGACGCCGGGCCTCAAGATCGGGCCGACGACCGTACGCGGCCGCGTCGCTTTTATTTTTATTGCAGTTTATTGCAACCGTGGCCTTATCATTCGCATCGGAGGGACGCATCGATGGCGTGGAGGTGGTGGAGATCCCACCGGCACGCCATCGCCGCGACCGTCGCCGAATGCACCTCACGCGACGCACGCGCAGGTTCTGGTGATGTCCGTCATGTTCGTCGGCTTTGTGGTGCTCCTCCACATCTACGGCAAGCTCACGGCCGTGCCCGACGCGGTCGACGAGGACCCGATCATGCCCGAGACCCCGGGCGCTGAGGGCGCCTAGGGACTACTAAGATTCTTCGTTAGTTACCGCGCGTGCCGAATTTCTGCGCCCACTCGTCGTAGCGTTCGAGCAGAGATGCGTCCGCGCTCGGCTTGATGACTCTCAAAGCCTTGGCGAAGTCCGTTTTTTTGCATGGGCGCACATCCTTGATATTGATAGATGCGATGCGCTCGCCGAGTTCCCGCAAAGGCTCCTGGACGGCGTCCTCCGCGAGCAATCGTAGGTCGGACGCTGAGTAATTTTCAGTGGCATTGACGATCGCGGCCCGGTCGGCCGCGGATATTTTTTGGGCGACGTCGCCCCGATCAAGGAGACCATCCAAGATGACCCTTCTCGCAGTAGAATCAGGCAGTGGTATGAGGACCCGTCTAGGTACGCGTCGTAACAAGGCATCATCGAGGTCCCAGGGACGGTTCGTCGCGGCCATAAACAAAATCCGATCTTCCCTGGAAGTGCCGGCGCCGTCGAGCTGCACAAGGAACTCCGTCTTCATCCTCCTGGAACTCTCCTGGTCGCCGTCGCCGCGCGCCGACAGTAATGAGTCGACCTCGTCGAGGAAGATGACCGAGGGCTGGCGCTCCCGAGCGATCCGGAACAGCGCGCGGACCATTTTTTCGCTTTCACCCACGTACTTGGACGTCAGCGACGCCGCAGATGCGGCGAAGAAGCTCTTAGCGTTGGACTCCGTAGCGACGGCCTTGGCCAAGAAAGTCTTGCCCGTGCCCGGCGGCCCGAAGAGGAGCACACCCCGTGGTGGCGCCCGGAGCCCTCGGTAGAGGTCCGGTCTCAAGTTCGGCAACACAACAGCTTCTTTCAGAGTGCGTTTGGCAGCTTCCAACCCGGCCACGTCCGCCCACCTAACAGCTGAAGAACCGTCGAGCATCTCCTGGAGCACGCGCGCTTCGAAGGGGTCGCGCACGATGTTCTCTGGCGCGGCTGGCGGCGGCGGCGAGGTGCGGCGTCGCGGCGCTTGCGGGGACGTGCGGCGGACCGGTTTTCGTGGAGGCACCTTCGGCGGCCGCGGCCTGGCCCCATAATTGTCGTGGTCGGGGCGCTTCGCCTGCGCGAGCTGCTTGCACCGCTCCGCGCGCGCCATGTACTCTTCGACGGTCTTCAGGATGACGGCCCGCTTCGGCTCGTCACTCTCAGATTGATGGCGCTCTATTAGTAATCTCAAGCCCTCCTCGTAGAGCATCACTGCTGTCGAGTACTGCTTGCTATCATCAAAACGGCGCGCGTCTTTCAATTTGGCCACGGCCGCCTCCACCTGGCCGTTGTCTTCATTTTGTTTCGGCTTCGACCGCATGCGTGCCAGGAGGGAGCTCATTGTTGTTGTCTCCTGTGCTGATCTCAGCGGTGCGCGTCGACTGGCGTGAAAGTGCTACCAGCTGGTCCAGGCGGTTGTCTGGGCTTCCTCTGGTGACTTTGGACCTCAGAACGATTCGTAGGCGATGCAAAGCCGCCGCAAAGCCACGAAAGTTGCTTGCGCTAGTGTGTCACAGGACGCTAGCTTCGCGGCCTGGGCTAACCTTTTTGCGGGCTGTATCGCGGCAAACCAGGTCGCGTTTCACTGTCAGCGCTGCTTCGACACTCCTACGGTGCCACCTGAACGCGCCGGACGAGCGCTGTACGCCACAGGAGAGCTCGCAGCCCCAATTCACCTCTCAGCCAAAACCAGTCCATTGCAAGGCGGGGATACGCTCACAAACTAAAAAAGGAAAAAATGCCCCGCGTCGCGAGAATACGAGTCCCAATCTACCAGGAGACGGGCAAGCACACCCTGTACCGAATAGAAGTGACGACGGACGACGGCCGAACTAGAAAGGTAGAGCGCCGCTACAGAGACGTACTAAGGTTCCACGGCACGCTCTGTAGGGCCGCCCCGCACCCGAAACTGGAACAATTCGACTTCCCGCACAAGAGCATATTAAACACGAACGCGGAGTTCACGAAGGAACGAAGGAGATCAGGCTTCGAAGCGTACTTCGCCCTGCTGTTGTCGCTGGGCCCGAACTACGCGCCCTTCGTCGAGACCTTCCTCAAGGCCGACGAGCGGGCTTTAGATGATTCGGGCCACTCGCGGCCGGCGACACCAACACCTGTTGCAGCACAACCGGCGGTCGTCTTCGACGACGACGAGGACGACGACGACAGTACCATCGCCATCCAGCAACCACCACTAGTTCTAGAAAAGCCGCGGTCGCTGACGCACTGGGCGCTGTGCTTCTACCTACCGGTGGCCTTAGTGACCTACGCGCACTGCTGCGTCCTCACGTTGTTAGGAGCTCTCCACACAGAGGACTGGTCGAAGGGCCAGGCCTGGCTCGCCGTCCTATCGGCGCCGCTCGTGCTCTGTGTGGCTTTGGCATTACTGGCGCCGGCCGTCGACGACTCCGAGGAGTACTAATGTAGTTAATCCCACGATTCTCTAGACGCTTTGACCCGATCGAAGGCGGAAAACCGCCGCGCGTCGCCAGCGTGGACCATCGAATCGATCTCCCGCGGGTCCTTCTCGACAAAGTGCCGCCGCGTCTCCGTCACGAAGCGGTTGTCCTCGCCCAAGGCGATGGCGTCGGCGACGTTGTGCGACCGGAAGAGGTCCTGCCTCGTTCTAGAAGCCGGTGGCCGGTGGCCCGTGCCGTGATTCTTGTGCGCGTCGCGCATTTGCGTCACGAAGCGATCTTCTTCGCTGTCGGATCTAAAAATGCGCGTGTGGAACTGGAGGTCCTTGGACGTGAGGCGCATCTGGGGCGTCACGCACGTCGGGCCCGCGCGCCCGGAAGGTTGTCTATGCTTCGGCCGCGCGCCGTGCGCTCGCAACGTCTCCGCGTAATTCCTATCAGTCGTCGACGTCAGCGCTTTCTCGGTCACATGCGGTGCAATAGACGACCGCTGCAGCATCTCCGTGCTCAGCGTCGGCTTCTCCGCGTTCCTCGAGACAACAGGAGCGTCGAACGCCGCTTGCGACTGTGACTTATAGTCCCTGGGCGCCCACTCGGGGTGCTGCGCGAAGGGCTCGTGGCGCTGCAAGGCCGCTGACTTCTTGATGCCCCGCGTTTCCTTGGGGAAGGCCTTGCGCAGGCCCGCCCTTGGCACCGGTGGGGCCGGTGTCGGGGCATTCGCCTGCTTGAGGACGTCGCCGAGCGACGGCATTTTTGTTGTTGGTGGCGCGGCGGCGGCGTCGAGCGTGTTCACCGCCCAACTGTTGTTGGGCTGCCCCTTGACACTCGCAGTGCCAACCGTTGCATGCAATGCCTGCCACCAACTGGCAGGCCGTGTGCGACCTTGGAGACGTCCTTCGGGCGACGCCACCGCTCCCGCCGGGCACCGGGAAGAGTCCTGCGTTTTCGGGCTTAAGTGTCGGGTTCGGAGCAAAGCAGACCTGGACAGAGCGCGCTGATCGCTTCCGCCGCGCGCGCGCACAGTCGTCGGCGCCAGGCCCCGCCATCGCCTCCTACGGCCGCTCCGCTCGCCGCGCAGCCGCTCCGAGGCAGCCCGAGCTTCGGCATAACACAGTCCCAAAAAGCAAGCTAGGAGCAGCGCAAGATGAACCCCTCCGCCAAGCCGGACATGGAGTGCGGCTGCTGCCCGGGTGGATGCGATGAATGCTGCGACTGTTGTTTTGTAAGACAAAACCACATCTTCTTCTCGATCTGCCTGCCCATCCTCTGCGTCGTCTGGATCATCCTCTTTGTCGTTTTTGCAGCAGTATATTTTCCCGTGGGGATGATCCTCATCTTCTACATCGCCGGGCCGGTCACCATCGTCACCTCGATCACGGCCTGCTGCTGCCTATGCTTCTGCCAGAAAAGACAAGACGAGCAGGCCCCGAAGCCGACGGTCCGCAGCGTCCAGTACGTGCAGCAGCAGCAGCCCGTGGCACAGCCGACCGTCCACTACGTGCAGCCGACGCCGCAGCAGTACGCGCCGCAGCGCTACCAGCCCGTGTCGCATGCCGTCGTGGTCCAGCCCCAGCAGTACCAGCCGCAGCCGCCGCCGCCGCCCATCGTGAGGATGCCGCAGCCCGCCCCGCCGCCGCCGCCGCAGTACGTGGCCGCCGAGGCGACGGTGGTGGAGGCCGCCCCGGAGGGCGCCAACGTCATCGAGATGGCGCCCGTGGCCGTGTGGCAAGGCAAGAGCGGGTGGGACGCCGCCGGGCTCGTCGCCGCGCTGCGGGCCGCGCCCCCGGGGCACAAGGCCCCGGCCGTGATTTCGCACTGCATGCGCCACACGGATCAGCCGCAGCCGCTGCCGGGGGACCTGGCGCTCGTCTTCGACTCGCTGGCGCTGGCGACGGACGCCGTCGAGGTCGCCGACGCCTTGGCCAAGAACGTCGACCTGACGGCTGAAGCGGCCGCTGCTGCGGTCAACGCGGCGCCGTCGTTGGCGCGCGCCGACGTCGCGAACAAGTTCGCCTCGAGTCTCAGTGGAGCGGCGAAGGCCCAGCTCGTGGCGAGCGTCCCGGGCCTGTCGCCGCGCGCGCCTTCCAAGGGGGGCGGCTTCGAGTACTTCTGAATTCACAGACCAGTAACTTAGACAACAATAATATCAAGCCCGCTGCGCGAGCCACAGCTTCGACGCCGTCCGGCCCCCGAAGACCCGGACGAGCCGCGGCGGGAGTTTTTTAGCGAGCGCGTGCACGTACCACCGCGTCGCCGCGCGGCACCGCGATACTAAGTGAGAGAACCGCACCGGCCGCCCGAGGCGCCGCAACGCGTCGGGCAGCCAGGCGTCGACCAAGGATAAGTCGAAGACGCCGCACCGCGCCTGCGCGCCTCTAAATAGAAATGCGATGCGGATGAGGGGAAAGGCCTCCTGCGTGGACATCAAACTTCAGCGCCCCACGCCATCGACGCGACGTTCATTTCTACGCAGGCTTCGACCGGGCTGTTCCGCCGGAAGCCGTCCCTCGCGAGTAACGAGCGGTCCACATCATATAAGTTGACGCCGGCGAGCGGCGTCCACCGCGTATCAAAATACGTGTACGAGATCAACGCCCAGAGCGCCACGGAAGGATTCTCGAGCTCGGCGATGCCCGAGGCCTCGATGGTCCGCGCGAGCCCCTCGGCGTCGCCGCGCGCCATGCAGACGACGCACTCCGCACAAGAATCGACCTTGTCTGGGGGGAGGACCTTCGTCTGGCCCCAGTCGAGCAGGCCGACGCGGCCGTCCTCCAAAAGTACGACGTTGCCCGGGTGCGGGTCCGTGTGGAACTCGCCTTGGCGAAAAATCTGCGCGCCCCAGCACTTATGTAAAGTAGCGTAGAGGCGGCGCCAGGAGCCGAATCTTTTCGCTTGGGGGCGCGGCAGCGCGGCCGTCGACTCGCGAAACACATCTAATAACTGCGGGCCCGCGAGCCATTCGCACGTGAGGACCCTCTCACTACACAAATGGCGGACCGGCGCCGGCGTCGTGATAAAATTGCGGAAATCTTTTTGAATGAGTTGCGAGAACCTGTCCAGCTTCGAGAGCTCTATCCTAAAATCGAACTCATCCTTCACGAGCTCGCGGTAGGCGGCGACGACCGACGGCAAATCTAGCCCGGCGTCCATCTTGAGGGCTTTCAGTAATACAGCCTGGCGGTACATCGCGTCGACGTCTTTACTAAATTGCCGTCGTCGGCCGAGCCCGACCTTGACCGCCACCGGAGTCCCATCCACTGAAGCCCTATGAACTTGCGCGACCGACGCCGTCGCCACCGGTTCGTCGTCCCATTCATCGAAGGCGTCCGCGATCCTCACGCCAAGATCGCGCTCGACGATCCTCCTCACAACTCTAGGATGAACGGGCGGCGCCGCGTCCATGGTCTCCGCCAGCGCCGCGCACCACGCCGGCGGCATCATCTGCGACCCCGCCGCGGCGACCTGGCCGACCTTGGTGTAGAAGCCTCCTAGGTCCCTAATCATGCGGCGCGCGCGCTCCGCGCCCCAGGCGTGCTGCGCGTCCCAGGCTTCATGACGTGCCGCGTCGTCGGTCATGGACCGGCAGCGGCGGCGCTTCACTAGGTAGCTCGCGAGGATGGGTATGATTTTATTGGTGCCCGCCATTTCTCTATGAGTCGCCGGGGCGGTTATCCGTAGACAGGCGGATGCGGCTCGCAGCGCACACGCCGCCTTCGCGAGCAGCTTGCAAGGTAATGATGTTGTCAGGTACCACGCTGCTGCACACGTCCGCGTCGCTCGTCTTAAAAACCGCGTGGCCTGGCTCGCGTGCGTTTGGGCGAAGCATTCGCAGAAGGATTCTACTATTGCGAGGAGCAGGGCTGTGCATGCTATTGCTACGACATCCTTTGGAATGCTGATGTCGCGTTCGCGGTCGCCTAGCGCACTGTGCCGCACTGCTGGCAGTGGTGTGGAGGGCAGACGCATGGTTTTGGTGTGATCAGTCAGCTGCAGTGGGTAATTACTGACTCGTATACAAGAACTACAGCGCACGCCGCATCCGAGGCCATTGATTTCGCGTGCTTTGGTGTCCCAAAAAGCTGCACTGCGGCGGCGCCTCGAGCCTCCGCGCGCTCAGCTAAAGCGAGGGGAGCAGCAGGGGTCCGGACGATTCGCAGCGGAGCAGTACACGGCTGCTCTGAATTAAACGAATTAGTTTCAACTTGTGCGAATCCAACTCTGAAAGACTTCATTTATTCTCAGGCGCTAGCTGGTGTCAACGAGCGCGGGCGAGCAAAAGCTGTGAACAATTGCTTATTTTCCTCAGCGAACGCGTAGAAGGCGTCTGCGCTGCGCGTACGCGCGTTTTTGGGGTCCCAGAGACATGAGCTGCTGAGGAGATCCGCACATTAGGGCGCAAAGACGCGGCGGCGTCGAGCGTAGGAACTCGCAGCGCACCGCGCATCACTGTACATAAATAAACGATGGGCGTCTCGAAGTTCCACGCCTGGCTGGTGGAACAATTCGGCAGCGCGGCCTCGGACGCGCGCGGGAGGGCCTTGGCGGCGGACCACGTGGTCGTGGACATGACCAGCGTCGTCCAGAGCGCGGCGCGGCGCTGCAAGAGCGGGCGAGAAGCTGTGAAGCGGGTCGTCGGTAGGGTGGAAAGCATCTTTACGTCCTCGAAGACGGCGACGACGCACTCGGTCTGTCGGGCGCGCACGTCCGTGGGCTTCTTCCTCGACGGGCCGCTGCCGCGAGCGAAGGTCGTTACGGTACGGCAGAGACGGTTGAAGGCCAAGGATGGGGTCCGCGCCGACGGGCTCGTCACGGAACGGGGTGCAAGACGGCCGTCGCCGAACCGCATCCCGCCCTTCGACGTCCTCGAGATCTCGCCGGGCACGGATTTTAGCGAGCGGCTCGCGGAGGCGCTCGGGCAGTGGGCCGAGAAGAGAACAAGACGGAACGCGGCCGCGCGCCAGGGCTTCGACGAGGTCGTCGTGTCCGACGCGAGCGTGCCGGGCGACGGCGAGGTCAAGTGCGTCGAGTACCTAGATGCCTGTGCGAGAGAAGCCGCGAGGAGCGGCGACCCGCGGCCGCGCGACGTTGTTTTGTATGGAGGCGACGTGGATCTCGTCGTCATGGCGCTGTGTCGAGCCCAGCCGGGCCCGGGGCCCGTCTTCGGCCCGCACGTCCGGTCGATCTTAGTGCTGTCGGACGCCGGGCGCGTTTTGGATGTAGGCGCTTTGGCCGATGCGCTATGTGCGCGCGTCGCGAGGAAGAACGACGAGGAGGACCCGACGCTTGAACGAAGGCAGGTCGCTTTGGATTTTGCGACGCTCGCCGTCGCGGCCGGCGGCAACGACTACTTACCTCCACTCAGTGTAGCATCGCATGCGTTGTGGGACGCCTACAAGGCCCAGGACCGAGCGTTGTACGACGAAACGTCTGGAAAAGTGGATCTAGAAGTCCTCGGCAGTCTACTGGAGGACCGGCATGTACCCGCGTCGCGCGATCTCGGCACCGCGGCCCTGGTTTCGGCCCAAACTTGGACACGATCTCCGAGGGATACCCTCGACCGTATTGAGAAAGAAACACATCACTCCGACCACGACACACCAGAAATTGAAGGGCGCCTGAACGTTGATTTCCACACAGGCACGACGCCGCGACGATCGACGAGAAGAGGCGACGCGTCGCGGAGGACGCTCGGAGTCATACTCGCACGAAAGACGGGCGGCCGGCGGCGCCTCGGGCGTTAGAACTAGCTTTGCTGCGGAAAGCAGATAGGGTTGGCGTGCGGGTCTTGGCGCCGCGCGACTTCGGGGCCGTTACTTCTGGTGCAGCTACTTTGTTATACAGAGTGGAGTGGCGGCCCGTGCCCGTCCAGCCGCGCGATTCCGATGATTCAATACCTCGTAGAAGAACGCCGCCGCCAGTCAGTACGGCGCCTTGGCGCGTGGCCATCGGGGCTGATGGTTCGAGGCTGAATCGCGTGGAGCTGAGGCACGTCGATCCGAGGGTGGAGATCCGGGCGCCGGCGGGCGGCGGGCCGCTGGAGGTGCGGTGTCGCGCGAGGAATCACATCGGGTGGGGCCGGGCGCGGACGACGCGACTGAAACGAGATCCGAGGTGGTGCGTACAACAGTGCCCCCAAGGGCAAAGGTGTACAAACCCCCAGTGCGTCCACGCCCATGAAATCCGACACCTGGCCGAGGAGTGGCCGAGAGCGGGCAGCGCGCGGCCTCCCCAAGCGAGCGGCGTCTGGGCTCAAAGAACCTTTTCTTCCGTACCACCGAAGGACGAGGAGAGCGATGCGGAGACTTTAGTAGGTAGTGATGATGAGGTCGTCGCCTGGGCGGAAGGCGAGTGGTTACAGACCCTCGAGTGGTGTGTTACGACGTACGCGCGAGGGCACTGTCGGGACTTTTCGAGGAGGTATGCTCGACCAGCAGCTCCACCCCCAGAAGCTCTGATTGGTTATTGTTCTTCCATGCGAGGGGTCGATCGAGATACTACTACTGATGAATATGTACCCCCGCCGCCCCCTGCTGAATCGCTAGCTTGTTTATTACCTGGAAGAAGGGCAGCACACTTACTCCCATTAGTGTTGAGGCCTTTGTTTGAGGACGGCTCGCCCGTCGCCGACGCGTGGCACGGCGCGGTGGCGGACGTGCCCTTAGATCGCATACTGGAAGCGGCGGCGGCTCTCAGAAGAGCAGCGCCGCCCGAACTCGACGCCGCGGCACCGTCGGCCTTCGGCGCCGTCGTGAGGTACCGGGCGTCGCCCTACACGGGTCTGGTGGACGTCGACGTCTGTCCCGCGGCGGAAGGCCGGCAGCACTACGACAGCATGCCGCCGCGCGGCGCGCCGCCGCCGCGCGGCGTCTTCTACGATCCGAACCAGGGCGGGCAGTACGTCGACCCGAGTCAAGCGTACATGGTGCCGCAGTACGCGCGGCACTACCCGGGCCACTACTACGCGGCGCCCATCCCGCTCGCGCCGATTCCCAGCGACGCGGGCTCGTCGGGGCCTCCCTCACCACCGTCGCCTCGACGAACTAGACGGCCGCGGCGCCGCGGGTCGCCGCGCGACTCGCCCGTCGCCGACGACGACGAGGCGGAGACGGCCGCGCCCACCACGGAAGCGTCGACGGCGAGCGTGCCGCCCCAAGCGCCGCGCGACCAGACGCGCTGCCGCTTCTTCTTTTCGGCCCGGGGCTGCAAACGGGGCGCGGGCTGCTGGTTCCTGCACTCGGACGAGGCCGCCGAGCCCGAGGCTGAGGACGAGTCGAAGCAAAAGTGAAGTGGCGCGGCCCCCAGGGTCGCGCCCATAATTAAGAGAGAATTGTACTATTCGATAGAGAAGAGGATGAAAACGGGAGGATGATGAGAGCTACTTCTTCGACCGGTCGTCGACGTGCATGTGCAGGACCGGGGCCTTCTCGTCGGACGTGATGCGCACCTCCGTGTCCGCCGGTTTTTGTTTTTGCGCCACGAGGTACTGCGTGAGGTCCACGCCCATGGCCTTCAGCTTCTCGAGGTAAAACATCTCGTCGTCCGTCGTCGCCTTGGCCGAGGCGCGGCGCTCGTCGGAGCGCGTGCGCTCGATGTCGAGGTCCAATTTATTGGTCGTCACCTCGGCCTCCTTCTCCTTGAGGTGTCGGTCGACCCTCCTTAGTGATTTCATGTCCTCGATGTCCTGCTCTTTGACGGCTGTCTCCTTTTCAATCTTCAGCTTCGTCTCGTCGACGAGGTTCTGCTTGAGCATCGCGTCGATGTCGCGGCTGAAGCCGTAGCCCCGGTACGTGACTTTTGATACTTTGTAGCCGATCTGGTCGGCGCGTTGCGTCGACTGCTTGAACATCTTCAGATCATTCAACTCGTGGGTCCGCTCCTTGAGCTGGTCGAGCGTGCACTTCGAGACGAACTCCGTGAGATCCGCCGTGATGGACACCTTCAGATCGGTCACAGGATCGTGCGTGCTATTCAGTAATTTCTCGACGTCAACCAACTGCATGAAGACCATGACGTCCATGGAGACCTCCGCGTTGTCGAAGGATCGCAGTCGAGGTATGGTCACCTCCACCTGGTCCGGGAGTGTCTTGAGGACGTTGAACCGGCCGCGCTCGCCGTGGAGCGCCGACGTGGCGCTCCACTTGAACTCGTGGACCCACTCGTTCGACGCGGGGATGTGCACCGTCGGGCCCGTGACGACGCGCCTCTTTATATTACTCTCCGTCCGCAGATACGACACGATGTGCTCGTTCGCGTCCAACATAATGCAGCGCTTGACGGCGATGCTCCGATGCTTCGTCGGGTCGAACCAGACGTTCGCCGGCCCGGGGATGTGTTCCGTGTTGCCCTCCTTGTCGACGATCACGAGGTAGCGAATCGCGTCGGCGATGTACTCCCTCATGAACTCAATCTGGTCGCCCAGGAGCCGCTTCTTGGCCGGACCGACGACGACCTCGGCGCGGCCGTCCGGCTTCCAGACGATGGCGCGCTGGCCGTCGCGGACCGTGATCGAGTCGAACCAACCGAGCGCCGGCGACGTCTTCGCTCCTGACGTCTTGGCTCCTGGCGACGACGCCGGAACCGGCGGACCGGACCGGTGGCCTTGACGAAGAAGGTGGACGGGCGCCTCCGCGACCAAGACCGCGACGGGCTTCCCGACCGGCGCCTCGCCGCCCGCCGGCACGAGGATCTTCGAGACGTAGCCCTCCTCGCCCATGTGCTCCCACGAGATGCTCGCCTTGTCCGTGTCGACGTCGGCGAGCGTGTCGCCCTCTTCCACGTAGTCGCCCTCGGCCTTGTGCCAGGCCGCGATCGTGCCGGCCTCCATCGTCGGAGATAATGCGGGCATCACCAGCGTCTGGCGGCCCGCCGCGAACCAGCGCGCCGCTCCCAGGCGGCGCGCCGCGTGGCGCAGGTGGAGCATGCGCGTTGCGAGCATCGAGCACGTGCGGAGCCGCCTTGTGCTTTATGTATGTATGTACAGGCTGCCCAAGCGACCTGTTGCAGCCGTTCCCGTGGGGGTCCGCGCGGCCGGACCTCGCCGCTGGTGCAAGCGCGCTGTGCCGCGCCCAAATCCTCCGGAACGCCGCAGTTGGGAGTTGGAAGCAATCTTGGGAGATTTCCTAGTGTCTTACCGGCAGCTAGCTGATTATATGCCCGGTTTCGTTTTTTATCAAAATCCGAGCCCTTTTTGCTACTGGTGGCGCACTCTGGCAGCCATTACGGGACAGTGCTAGACCCATACTTATCGACGCCGCAACCTAAGCAGCGCGCAGCGGCACGGGACGGCAACAAATCCATAAAGCTTTACCCGGTCCCCGCATAGCAGGACGCCGCGCACCATGGACGCCCTCACAGCCAAACTCAGCAAGATGTCCAAGCCCCAGATCATTTTGACGGCGGCGGGCGCGGGCATCGCCATGGCCATCGCGTATCGACTGGCCGACCGCACGCTCGACAGTATCATACCGAAGAAGAAACCAGAAGAGGAAATAGTGGAAGATGAGCCCAAGGCGCACGCCGCGCCGCCGGCCGAGGGCGCCAAGGTGCTGAGCGGGTGCTACGACGTGAAAATCGGGGATCGAGTTGTTGCCGATGTGGCCCATAAAAATGTCCGGGCGGGCGACGTCGGGAGGGTTGTCGGTTTAGTCGCGGGGCGAGGGTCGGAGGCGGGCCGCGCGCGAGTGAATTTTGAGGGAGATAGAGGAGAGTACAACTACATGATGGGCCAGCAGTGCCATAGATTACCGATCGTTGATGACATTGTTGTGGGGGATCAGGTGATTGTGGCGGCGACGGGCAAGCGAGGTGTTATAGCAGGTGGCTGCGAAGGGAGCGCCACGAAGGTGCAGGTCGACGTTGATGGTAAAACAGTTATTGTGGAACGGGAGGACCTCGATCATGCGCCGCTCGTGGGCAAGTTCCTGACGAAGGGTGACTGTGTCCGGGCTTGTGCTCCTTTTGAGCACGTCGGGGTTGGTGATAGAGGCGTCGTGGCGGGGCCCTGTTCGTCGCTAGGCTTGGACTCCTTCCGCTCTAGAGTTCTGGTGGACTTCGGGACGAAGGGGCGCTACAACTACACGCGCGCGCAATTGGCCTTTGAAAGTCTCGTGGGAGACTACGCGAAAGAAGATAAAGTGGTAGCGACGCAGCCCTTGCCCGGTGTCCCTGTGGGTGAGACTGGTGTGGTCATTGGACTCGCAAGACCTCGGGGCTGTGCTGCGCTACGAGTAGATTTTGGACCGAGAGGAACCGTAGACGCCGACGTCAATAGTTTAGACCACGCTCCCCTCGTCCCGGGCCACCGCATCAAGAAGGGCGACCGCATCGTCGCGAAGGTCGCCTATGAAGAAACGGAGGTCGGCGATGTGGGAGTGGTGGTCGGCCCCTGCGACCGCGAGATGCACGCGCGGGACTTGAGAGTGTGTGTCTTGTGGGAGCGCACGAAGGCCAAGAACAACTGGCAGCCGGGGCGCCACATCGAGCTCGCGTCCGAGTCGCGGCGCATGGAGTCGTCGGCGCAGTAGCGACCTTTTTTGAACCCCCTCGCCCCGACTAACACTACCACATTACACGTACGGGACGAGGTCCTCCTTCGCATAGAGCTCAAGCTCGAGGCCGACTTCGTAGAACGACGTCACCGAGTCGACGGGGATCTCGGAATCGGTATGCGCGAGCGTCAGCGACCCGCACATGGTACGTATGGCGCCCTTCGTCACCTCCTGGAGCAGCGCGTAGTCTTTGTAGTACGGCGCGAGGGGCCGTTCCCGCGCGCGGTTCTTCGCCGCGAGCGCGTCGTCGACGGCGGACTCGAGCGCCGCGAGATCCAGGGTCGCCGCCAGCGCGTCGTAGCCGACCTCCAGGATCACGCCGTCCCGCGGCGCGTTCGGCGCGTGCTCAGGGTCGATCGCCGCGGGCAGCGTCACGAGCGCTCGGGGTATCGCGAGCTCTTCGGCCACGGCGCGCGTGATCGCCGAGATTCCGGTGGGCTCCAGTGGGTCGCCTTGCGTCACGAGAATGGCTTGCCGCTCGGTTATCCGCGGCCGCAGCGCCGCGGCGACGCGTCGTGCCACCTCGGCCGGGTCGCGCTGGTCCCGTCGGCCGGTGCCTCCCTCGACTACTATCGGTGCGAAGTCTTTGAGCTTCGTGAGTGCGGCCGTGCCTGTCAACAGGCTGCTGCAGACCTTCATGGTACCTCGTCGTCACAGTGCAGGCGCGTCGTCACGGCTCGTCGTCAGAGTGCAGAGGCAGTGCTTGTGCAAGCACGGCTGCTCAGCTTTGCAGCCTCGTAGCGATGCGCAGCGATGTAATTTCGCGTGGCACTCGCGAAGCTGGCTTAAGTAACGATTGTAGCTCAACTTTTCACACGTATGATGCGGCTTACTCAAGGTGCGGCTCAATTTTGAGCAAAAATGGGTGCGCGAAACCCGCGATTAAAAAACTACAAAACCTCCCCTTACCCGTCCATCGTCTGCCTTCCTAAATAAATCTCCATGATCGGGTGGACCGCGAAGTCCGCGATGCGGTCCCGGTACTTCATCTTCAAATCCACGAGGTCCGCGTCGAACGTGTCGAACATCGACTGCACGAGCTCCTCCAATTGTTCGAAGTCCATGCGGTCGTCCCCAAAGTACTCGCAGGTCTTGGCCATGCTCACGAAGCAGCTCTGGACGTCTTCTTGACTCAAATAACCACTGCCTTTTTCATCCCAAATTTCCAGGGCGATGTGTATCCTTTCTTCCAGCGTGTTGTTCGTGATCGTCGCTAGTCCACTCAAAAATGGCTTCGAGGGCACCTCGTCGTTCCCTCGCTTATCATACAACGTGAATAACCGCTCGTGAATATCCCTATCACTTTCATCGACGCTACAAGCGACCTCGGCCGCCTCCCAGCCCTCCCTATGTATAGTTTTTTTTCCATCTTTTTCAGCCTTCTTCTTCAAGGCGAGCAACTCCTGCCGGTTCGACTGGTAGACCTGGCTGATCACCGCCACGTTCATCGTATTGCCCATGGTGGCTGGTGGCTGGTGTGTAGGTACGGTAGGGCGGTGCGGGCAGCTTTCTGCGGCCGCGCTGGGACGCGGTAGGTTCTGCTCGACGCGTCGACGGCGTGGTGCGGACGGAGCGAGGCGTGGGAGCCTGACAAGGGGCGCGCCAAGCGCTGTTTTTCACACGAATCACGGGTTTTTCTCAAGGGATGGGCCGCCGAGAGCGACCCCGCGAGCCTTCCCACGAGAACTGCAGCGCTGAGCGACGCCGGGCTCCGCTCGACCAAACTCTAGCTGGGACTGGTGTGCCGACTGCCATCGTCCGCACGTGGGCGTGTGCGCGCGCGGCCCCGTCTGAAAAAGGACTCAGGGGCGTCGTCGAGGACCACTGACCACTCGTGCGGCTGCCCGACGAGCAGGAACCACTCCAGTGCCCGGGACCTCACCGGAGGGTCGGGGCCAGCAACCAGTCCAGCGGCAGACCATGGGGGCTGGAGGCTCGACGGCCGGCGCGGCGGGCGACGACGAGGTCGAGTTCCGACCTAGAAGGCAGCGCTACGCGGGACCCGGCACGCAGCCCGTCCCGCCGGGCCATCTGCGGGTGAGGGTCCCGCCCGGCCTCGGTCCTGGTAGTGAAGCCGCGTTTCAGACGCCTGATGGGAGAGTCATGCGCGCCGTGATTCCGGCCGGCGCTAGAGCCGGTTCGGTGTTTGATGTCAGACTCCCACCGCGGCGCGACATCTCGGTGAGCGAGCGGCAAGAAGTGAATGACATGGCAGCCCGCCAATTGAGTGCGATGGCTGCTGTCCGAAACACCTTGGGCGACGTGGTCATTGACGACGAAGCCATCGAGGGGGCGTTGGTCGTGCACAACTTCGACGTGGAGAAGGCCGTGGCCCATTTGATCGAGAGCGGCGCGCTCACGCAGCGCGTGGCCAACGACTCCGGGACGCAATTAGTCAATCAACACTCCCGGGACGTCGGCGAGGACGCGCCCCTGCTCACGACGGCGCCGTCGCCGAAGCCCTCGGCGGACGCCTACGTGAATGAATTAAATAGGCCGCTCGAGACGCAAGTCAACCCGCTGCGGGCGGGCCTGGCTTTGGAAAGCGGCCAATCGCTGACGAGGGGCCGGCCGCACCGCCTCGACGAGTCGAAGGACGTGCTGGATCCATCAAGGTGCTTGCTGAGCGACGGCGGCAGCGCCGCGGACGCCAAGCCCGCCCCCAGTGACTTCCGGGCGGTCGACGCGAGCGGGGCGGAGGCCAAGACCGCGGCGCTGCAGCGCCTCGGCGCGCGAGACGCGGCGCGGGCCGACGCCAAGGCCGCCGCGCCCGTGAACGCGTCGCCTGGCGCGGGGCAAGCGACGACAGCTCCAGCCGTCTTCGAGCGGCAGAACGCCGCCGCCGTCCGCAGTTTAGCTCAATCGCCCCTCACAACAACGGCAACAGCGGACCTCCTCGACTTCACGGCGTCCGCGAAAGACGAGCCCGCCCAGTTCTTCGAACCACAAAACATGAGCGACGCCGACGCCAAGGAAGCCTTACAGGTCGTCGAGGCCAAGGAGGCCGCGGAAGATACTCCGGTCACTACATTGGAAGTAGTGGACTCGCACGTCGACCGCATATCGATGGAAGACATCGGAAAATGCACAAATAACTTCGGGACTTGTCTCGGCGAAGGCGGCGTCGGAAGTGTTTATAGGGGCAATCGTAATGGGGATGTGGCGGTGAAGCGGCTGAGAAACTTCTTCTCCGAGGGTTATGATTTCGTCGTCGAGGTGAACGTGTTGGCGCGCCTTGGACATAGGAACCTGGTGCCGCTGTTGGGCTACACGTGCGACGCGACGGAGCGGTGTTTAGTGTATGAGTTCTGCAAGGGCGGGTCGGTGTTTGCCAAATTGCGGACGCCGCGCGCGTTAACCTGGTCCGACCGGTTGGATATCGCGGACGACGTCGCGAGCGGCCTGAAACATTTGAGGGAGAACGACGTCGTGCACGGCGGCGTGAAGACGACGAATATCCTACTAGCGAGCAGTGAACCGCCCTACGTCGCGAAGCTGGGCGATGGGGGCCTCGGACGACTATTGGTCAGAAATGAGGGCAAGCCGGTCATCCCACAGACAGCCGTGGACCACTCTCGAGGTTATGTAGATCCCGCCTATGCGAAGAAGGGGAACGTGGTGGCTGCCTCCGACGTCTACGCTTGTGGGGTGGTGCTGCTGGAACTGCTGTCGGGCCAGCTGCCGTTTACTCCTGGAAGGGAGCCTCCAGCACTCGCACAATTCGCCTTTGACGCCGACTACGACGAGAAAACTCTGTTGGATCCGACATTGTCCGACTGTCCGCCGAGAGTGGCTTCTGGTCTGTCAGAAGTCGCGGCCAAGTGCCTCTCCGAAAAACGAAAGCAGCGCTGCAAAATTAGGGAAGTGAGCGAATCATTACATGATCTGCGGGACGCGATGCGCAACTTCCGGATGGCGACCTTATCGAGGACGGGCCTGACGCCCGTGCGTCGAGGGGCTGCGTCGTTACAGGCCGTGAGGGCGGTCAGCGCCTTCGGCGGCCTCGGCAGCGCGCGGCCGTTGCGACCGGCGCCCGTGCTCCAGCAGTCACCAGGTACAAGACTAGGAGCAAAGCCGCTGCCGTTCTAACCACAAGTATATTGTTATTAATCGCTGCATCCTGGTCCCGTTGTTTGGAACGCGGTACTCGCAGAAGTCGCAGTCACATCACATGAGATAGCGTCGATGGCGGGGAGCAACTCACCGGTCGCTGTCGAGCACGAGCTCATAAACCGGGACGCCCGCCTTTGCATACTTCCTCTCAAAAAGCGTCAGCGGATCATGCAAATCAGACAGTTCGTAGGGTCCTTTCGATACGAGGTCTGGCCTGATACCCAGCTCACCCGCCCTGCGACAAGCGAGGCGGAACTCCTCGAGGTACGTCCGCCACGACGCGCGCACCGTCAATTTGTGACCGCAGGCTTGTAACAGAGAAGGCAGGCTCGCGTGGCCCTGGAAGCGCATTTTCAAGTGTTTATCTTTCGGGTACGGGTTGGGGTACAACAGATACGTCTCCTCCACCCTCAGATCGTTTGAATCGTTCAGGAGGCGCCAGAAGTCGCCCAGTTCCGCCCGGAGCAGCAATGCGTTGTCCGGCGCGTCGTTTGATTTTGAAAGGCGCGCCTCCGAGCGGTCGACCCCGATCACGGTTCTGTCCGGGTGGCGCGCGGAGAGCTTCAGCGTGCTGCGGCCCGTGCCGCAGCCCGCGTCGATGATGAGAGGCGCGGCTCGGCTTCTGGCGAACTCTGCTGCCGTTTGGAACGCTGCTCGTGTGTGCGCCGCGATTGGTCTTTTGTTAAGGTACGTCGCGTGCTGCGCGACGTGCCTTTCTACGAGTTGATGGACGGCCGCCTCGTCGACGTCGCGTTCCGGGATGGCGTAGATGCTGGACGCGTCGTCTGGGGCCGCGTGAAGTGCTGCTGCTCGCAGTGCACCTGTCTTGGCTCGCAGCAGCCTCCTCGCACCGAGTGTTGCAGTTCTGCTGATCGAGAGCATCATGAGCAGTATGTAGAGCATCGCTAAAAGTTCAGATATGCATTAATGGGGTCGGCAGCGCCCAAAAACTCAGGCGAAGCCGCGCTAGCGGCATGTAAGACACTAGCAAGCGGGCCCGGGGGGAGCGGGAGGGGTACGGGGGACCCCGCGACGTAACTAGCCTGAGCCTGAGCGGATTTTCTCGGGAACTAGACCTCTTACCACACCAACTTACACATTATCGTCTCTACTATCCTCTTCGTCCAGCTCGTCGACCCATCCCGCGCGAGCGTCGGGGAACGCGTCGCAGTAGGGTACGTACGGCTTGATATCCAAAACCGGCGTCCCATCCAACAGATCCAGGCCCTGGACGGTGAGCTCCAATTTTTCCTCGTCTACGTCTATCAATCGTAGCGCCGACAGCGAGATCGGCGACGGGCGGTGCGGCGCGCGTGTGGCAAAGACGCCGTGGCGCTCGTCGCCGCGCGGCGGCTTGATCTGGAACCGCCGCAATTTTCCAGTTTGCAGGTGCATGTGCGCGAGGACCCAGACGTAGTCGAAGCCGTCCAGCGACTTGAGCGACCCGCGGAACTCGGGATTCAGCGCGATCACGCCCAATTCGTCATTGCCAACGGTGGCCTGCCGCGGCGTCCCGTGGCGTTCGACGTAGGGCGACCGCACGACGCCGATCGGCGCGTAGGACACGGAAGAAGGCGCCTCAAACCGTGTCGCGTAGTCGCGCAGCGGCGGCGTCGCGCCACCTCGAACACTTAACGACTTCAGGCACGCGGCCGCCGCGCGGCGGCCCGACGCGAGCGCGCCGTTCAGCGACGGGTCCGTGAGGTGGTCGCCGCAGACGTATATCGAGTCCGAGTACGCAGGCGAGCCCTCTAGATCAGGCTTGTCCAGCTGCTGTCGGGGCTGGGCGAAGGGTACGCGGTAGACACGCTCGAAGGTCCAGCTTCCGACGTTCGCGTCCGGAAACAATGTCGCGAGGTGGCTTCTCGCCGCGGCTTCCACGTCGTCAGGTACATCTGTGAGTGAGTCTATAATCGTCGCGGAGCAGAGCGCCCGGCCTTCTGGCGCGTAGGACGATTGCACGTTCGACGGGAAGCAGACGTTGTTCAGGGGACCGTCGTCTGGTATCAAGAGAATGATCGGCAGTTGTGTAGGCAGGTCCCTTGCATCGAGCGAGAAGTAGACGCACGTGGACGCGCGCACTTGGACCGGTTTTAGGTCCGGAAGGAGCTTTGGCAGAGCGGGCCCGTCGACCGCGACGACGACGCGGTCGAATTGGAGCGTCTCGCCGTTGACGTCGATAGAACCCTCACGGACGGCGTCGACCTTCGCATTCAATCGCACGTCCACGCTGGCGGCGAGCTGCTCCGCCACGGCGCCGATGCCGTCTTGTGGCAGCGACGTCGGCGCCGCGGAGAGCGCCCGGAAGGCCAACAACCACACTCGCGGATCCTGGTCTTCGAGCCTCGACAGAAACACGCCGCGGAAGAACGGCTCGAAGAAGGCGTCCAAGAGGCGCGGACCGACGCCTACCTTATCCGAGAGGAAGTCCCGCGCATTGGTGGAGCTTTGCGTCCACGCACCATTCCTAATCCCCGCGGCGTCGAGCGCGAGGCAGCCCGTGCGCAGGGCGCCGGCGCGGAGCTTGTCGGCGAGCGAGCCCACGGGCGCGCGCAGCGACGGGAGGAGGTCCTGCGGCCGCCTTAACGGATCGCCGACAAATTGCCGCTCGCTGTCTCGACAGACGAGCGCACCGGGCTGGAAGGGCCGCAACCGCAGCGCGTCGTAGTCCAAAGCTTCTCGTGATTCTTCATAAGCCTCGAGGAACACCGCAAAACCTCTATCAAAGACGTAGCCGCGCTCGCGGTCGGATCGTACGCGCCCGCCGACGCCGTCGGACGCCTCGAAGACCGTGACGTCGCAGTTAGGCTGCAGTTTTCGGGCGCAGTTGAGGCCGCTGACTCCTGCGCCCACTATGGCGACTTTTGGTCGCGCAGGTGTTATTGCTGCCACTGCTGCTATGAGGCACAGGTGCTGATGTGCAGGCATGGCTGCCAGCGCTCGAATTGGTGCGTTGTTTCGCGCTCAAGAGATGAATGAGAGCTCGAAAAGACGCGCTGCCGTGCTATAACTGCACGACGCGTGGTCGTCACCAGCCAGCGCCAAGTTTTGGCCACAATGCGCGGGTTTTCGCGATTATCCGAACCGCTCGCTGCCCGTTCGCGCCATGCAGCAGGGGTGCTCAGAAAAGCAGAGGATGTTTCAACCTTATCACGCGGCGCCCGACGACGAAGCCGCGGCGCGCGCGGCCAGCGCCTTGCGCGCGTCTTCCAGCGCCCTCTGAACACTGGGCGTATCAGGATGAGATGGCCCGAACACGCGAGTCCACAACGGTGCGACTGACCCGAGCGTCTCCACGCTCTCGCGGAGATCGTCGAGCGTAGCACCGTCTTTCTTACGGAGAGTATGGATTTACGCGAATACGCTCTACATGGATGCCAGCGCCACGCTCGACGATTACCGCGAGGCCGTGGAGACGCTCGAGTCCGTCGCACGCTTTTGGACGCGCATATTCGGACCGGCGCATCCCGAGACACCCTCTGTCCAGGGTGCGCTGAAAGAGGCGCGCGAGGCGCTGGCCGCGCGCGCCGCGTAAGTTACTAACAAGACTCCTTACCCCGCGGGCGCCGGCGCCGGCGGCAGACTTTGTAGTGTCTGGTGCGTCACCGTCGACTCGTCGTCCTTCAGTCGCCGCGCGGCCGCCCGGGCCTCGCGCCGCCGCATCGTCTCGGTGTACGTGTCGGGGTAGGCCGCGTCGAAGAAGGGCTGATATTTCGTCGTATCCCGGTCCTTGCGCACGCGCAGCGCGATGCCCGAGTCCTCGTCGGGATCCAGGAACTGGGAGCAGAAGACGCAGATCGGTAATCTGTTGGCCCACAAGGCTAACGACTCCGACCCGCGCTCTTTGAGCTCGTCTTCAGACAGCCCAAAGTTCTTGAGTTGCGCGATGATCACGTTGTGCGGCGCCGAGATCGTATAAGAATCCGACGGGAAGAGCTGCAGACAGAGACCACACGCGTTATACAACCGCTTTTCTCTTCTGCGAGGCCGGCGGTGCTCGTCGATCTCGTCCTGAATCAGTTGTTTTTGATGAGCTCTACGTGTTTCCTGTTTCAACCGATAGTCGTACTCGGGGGCCACGGTGACGGGCTTCTTCTCGCCCCGATGTTTCCTCGCCTCTAACACCTCGAGGTGCGACTTGGGCTTCTTTTTAGCCACCTCCGGCGCCAAGCGCGCCGCGAGCTTCTCGAAGCGCGCTTGGGAGGCCACATATTTACTTCGGCCCTTGTTCATGGTCTGCTTCGCATCGAGCAGTTCCTCCTCTACGGTCGAAGGAGGCAATCGCCGTCGAGGCCCCGCTCTAGACTGCAAACGCCTAGATGGAGTACCCTTCTGTTTCCGTTCGCGCTCCTGCTGCTTGCCCAGATCCACATGGACATGCTTCGATCTGTCTCTATCTTCCCGTCGCTGCGTCGCGGCCGGATCGACGAGTCTGTGGTCGGTATGCACGTCCAGCGCATCCAAGACATCCCGCGGATAGCCCCCGTCGATCTTGCCATCCGAACGATCTCGAATCAAAGCTAATAAAGCCAGAAAGGCGGGCCACCTTATATCAAGTTGGAGCGGCCCCCTATGTGCGTCATCAAGTTCACCATCTTGCACGGACTCCTCGGGGAACTTCTCGTCGAGGCGAGCGAGCTTGTACAGCTCCGACGCGATGGAGAAACACGTGTTCGCATCCAACAGTTCAAACAAACCCGCCTTTAACTTTTCCCGACGTTTCTTGGTCGACGGCGTGGCATTCCCATCTTCTTCCTTCTGCGCCGTCGAATATAGGGAAGAGGCGCACTTCCTTAGGCCCGTGTAGATGTGGGAGATGTCGATGGTCAGCGCTTCGATTCTATGACTGCCTGGTGGCGGTGCTGCCGAGTAGTCGTCAAAAGAAGGTAGAGAGGCGTCGTCGGGCGGTTTGGGGGTCGCGTCTCGAGATGCTAATGCTCTTTCGTCAGCATGGGGGGAACACGACGCAAACAAATCTCGGGCTGTCGTGAGCTGGTCGGACGTGAAGGTACTTTCTACCGATCTACGCCGGTCCTTGATCTGGGCCTCGTGGTCGTACCTTAGCAGAGTCGTCCAGTACATCCTATCGACCTCGTGGGAATCGAAGCCTGAAGGTTGTTTATGGCGCTTTATTCTCGCCGCGAGTGCTGGAGACAGTCGAGACGTCGTAGCCACTCTAGACAGCTCAACGGGTGTCGGTTGGGCCCGATGCGTGCTAATCGACCGAGTCCCTTCGTGAAAAAAGGCCGACTTGTCGCCGCATTGGGGCGTAGCCACAACTTTTTTTCGGCGAGACGTTACGGTATCAGTGGAAAAGAAGCTCTGCTCTTGTAAACCAATCTGGTCTAACGTACGTGTGGTCTGTTGTTCATTTATGGTGTGCATCAGGTCGTAGAAATGATGTAACTCGTCGTCCTTGTGTTGCTTACCCTCAGCCCTAAAAACCTCGACGGCCGCGATTTGTAGACTATGAGTACCTTCGACCTGGATGCGCACGGCCGCCGCCCTCAGAGGTTTGGAGGGAGTCCAAACAATCCTCTTCCCTTGACCGACGAACTCTTCCACACACCTCTTCCGCGCATCCGACAACCTACCTTGACCGACGGACGTCAGCAACGCAAACACATGCACAGGAGCTCTGTTTGGTGTCACCAGCGTCACGATAACTTCTCTGATAGGGTTCGACTGGGGATCCAACTGAGCCTCCCACCAGGCCTCCTTTTCCCTCTGAGTGCGAGAAAACGTATTTTTGTCCCCGTCGACGGCGCGGTCACCGTCCAGCCCGTCACATACGGATGATTGCACACAATCGGCGCCCAACAACACATTCGGCGACTCGTCCGTATCAAGAGCATGCTGCAGCTTCAGGTCCTCCTTCATAGATTTACCCATCAAATCGACGCCGAGCTTATCTTTATATAGATTCTTTTGCGCTCCGGTCGGGCCGTCCTTGCTCAGCAATTGCGTGCAGAAGACGCATAGTTTCACTTCATCATACAAGTATGAGGGAGTCTGGAGTCTTCGAGACTCTTTTTTTTTGAGGCCTCCCTTCTCTCGAAATTCTTCGATGTACTTATTGGTCGTTAGGCCTGTGACCGACGACTGTTCGAAGTGGAGTTGGCACAAGCCGCACTTCGCATATCCGAGTCTAGCTTGGGCGTAAAAAGAAGTAGTACGGTGGTGGTGGTGCTGGCCCGCGTGGACGTCGGTGACGGGCACGTCTCTCCCAGCGACGTTGAGAGTTTTCCCATACCAAGTAGAGATAGAACTTTCGTCATCGGCCAAGCCGTCGCCGTGGTGCTTGCCGTGGTGCGTGAGCGTCGAATTCGATGCTAGACTATCCCCTTCGTCCAGAGCCTTCTTTCTACGCGCTTCTTTCTCCTTCTTGCGCTGCCGCTGGAGCTCCATCCTTCGAGCTCGAGACATCCGCTTGTCCATCTTCTTGTCGACTTCATCTATCAATGCTGTGACGAGCGGCGAGTCGCGGTCGATCTTGCTTTGGCCCCGCTCGACCAGTTCGATGCCATACCTCCAATACGCCGACGCCTCGCCGGATCTCCCGGCCGCCGAGAAGCGGTGGGCCAGCCTCTTGAGGTCTCCTTCCGTGTGTCTTGGTCTACTAAGTACGGCCTGCGCATGGCGGCCCGGCTTCGGCGGCGACGCGGCGGCCTTCTTTGCTTCCTCCTCTTCTTGAGCCTGCTCGGCTGCATAGGCTGCCGCTCGCTCCGCGGGGGTGGGCATGCTGCTGCCGCTTTGCTGGGAGCCTGAGGGGGGGGCTACAACTTGCTCCGGCTGCTGCCCTGCCTCGCGGGGCAGCCTCCTCCGGGCTTGTTGTTGAATGGGCTCCTCCGCGGTGACCCTGTAAGGCGCACGGGCGGGCGCTGCCGCGAGCTGGGCTCCTCCGCGTTAAGCGCTGCCGCTCTGCGAGAGGCTAGCAAAAAGCTCTAGCGCGGCGCTCGTCGTTTTCTCGGACTACTCTTCGCGAAGGATCAGTAGAGACGCCTCTGCTTTACGAGTCGTGCGCCACTGTGCAAATTCCCGGGCAAAAACCGCAGCAGGACTTGGCGGGTGGCGGTGAGCGCGCTACGTCCCCACGAAGCGACCGACGAGTCGCAGCCGTTCGCGCGCGTTCAAGAGCAGCTCTCGCTGCGTGCGCGGTCGTCGCGTCCGGGCAGCCCAGGCTCCCCAGCGGGAAAGCCAGTAGCCCACCTTTGAACTCAGCGCGCGGTCGACGCCGCGCCCGGAGGTTCGAGGTTGACGCCTGTCGACGCCACACCTGGCCCGGAGGTCCTAGCTCGACGCCCCGCGACGCGGCGCGCCGGCAGAACCATGATCCTCCGACGACCGTACCTCGTCCTCCTCGCGGCCCTTACAAGAGCCGACGAGAACTACAATCTTGCGATCCCGGACCAGGACGACGAGGCCGCCCTTTTAGAAGGCGACGACTGGCGGGACCACCACCCCGACTGGATTAATGAAATAGCGTACAACCAGCAGTGCCAAGAAAAGCTCCAAAAAGAGCGTGCGCAGCGCTGGATCTGCGATGCGAGATGGTGCGATTCGGAGGGCCGGGATTGTTATGATGGGCCGCCGCCGCACCACTTGAAATATGGTACTAGTTCTGTGGGCTCGGAAGTCAAGAAATGTATCTTCTCGCAAGTGCCCGACGAGTGCCGCGGGCGGTACAACTACGCGTGCTGCAAGCACAAGCCGAGCGGCGAGGTCGTGTTTGGCATCGTGTTTCCTATTATAATCTTCCTCATGCTCGTGACGGCGGCGTGGCCCGAGGAGCTCCACGTCTTCGGGGGGACGTGCCTCGAGCGGAATTTAGGGATGGGCACGCCGCGGGGGTTCAAGTAATCTACACCTTAGTAGTCTTCTCGCCTCCGAGCCTCGGGACGGAACTCCGCCAGGCGGTCGGCGCTTTTTTATCTCGGGACCGTGGGGTGGTCGTAGCCTTCGCGACGACGTCGAGCCGGCCGCAGCCCTCGACGCAAGTGCCGCCGACGAAGAGGCCTGCTGGCTTTTCGTCGCTCGCCGCTATACAGTGGGGCCGGTGGTGCCTCTCATTTTTGAGGACGCAGTGGGCGTTCTGGTGGTTCGAAAAATGTTGCCAGAAGCCGCGGACGTTGTTCTCGACGAGTCCGTCGCCGGCGAGAAACCATGCCGGCAGGCCGTCGAGGTCGTGGAACCGATGTCGATTCCCTTGGAGCTCGTGGACGAGCCGCCCAATGTTCGACGACAGCGTGCCGATGACGTAGCCGCACCGCGCCATCAGCAAAATCTCGGCCGCGACCTGCGTAGACATCAAATTTCGCGACACCCGGCTCACTGGTTGATTTCCACACCGGCCGCGACGTCGAGGGCGTGCGACTTCGAACAAGTACCAGAGACGCCGCGCTGATAATGGCCATGCGGCGTGAAGGCCACTTCCACCTTGAGGGACGGCCGCCAGCGCTGGACGTCCTTGACGATCATTTCTGAGGCGTCTTGGCGGTCCGAACAAACTAGCAAACCGTCGTAGCCGTAGGCGTTGATGACGGCAATCGCCCTCGACACATAACCTCGCGTCGCGTGCGTCCGGGCCTCCTTTGCTTTCGCGCGGTCGACGCGCGCGTGAATGGCCACGACCTGATCAGGGGGAACGTCCCCAAACAGGGCCCGCTCGAGGAAGTCGACGCGCTTCGACAAACAAGGCAGGGGCCGCGTCGCGTAGGTCGCCAGGACTGACGCCCAGAAGAACGGCGGTTTATCTTGCAGATTCTCGTTCACGGCGCTTATGGCGAAGGTCGAGTTGTGCTCCACAAACACTGTCGGAGAGGAGAGCTTGAAGCGCGTCGCTGGGATGCCGCGGTCGCGCCAGTGCGCCATGCAGGGCGAGAGCTCCTGGAAGAGCGTCGCGTAGGCGCAAGCCACGTCGTGGAACGGCGTCGCGGCGTAGGACTTGCGGCCGCGCGCCTGGTGGCAGTGGCCCTTCGCCTCGAGCGTCAGGACCCGCCCGGTCAGCAGGGACCTCGATAAAGCAGCAACAACAGTGTGAATCCCGCTCGCGAAGCCGCCGTCCCGAGGACTCGTCCGGAGCAAATCGACGGGCTTATGGCAGTCGTTCTGCGCCTCCGTGACGAGCTCGAGGGCGCGGTCGAAGTCGCTGTCTCGTGCGGCGGCCAGTGCGACGAGCAGCACGAATCGCATCGGTGGCGTGTGGGCTGCCCGATCGTCTTACGCGTGCGATTTCGCGGCCGCACGCTCTGTATGAGGCATTTTCTATGTGCTGCGTCTACCGGCAGCCATGCATACGGCAGAGGGCAGCCTCCGCGCAAGACTGTTTGCTAGCGGTGTATAGACACTAGCAGCACGAGTTTTTGGCTGCTGTGCTCAAGCGCTCGCGCGGCCTGGACCCAGGACGATCGCTAACTTTTTGATTCATTCCTGATCGCTGCGTGCGTGTAGCCGCCAGTGCTGGCTGGCCAGGGAGGCTAGCCCTTACCTAGGCGTTGAGCACAAAACGCCAGCCGCCGCGGCCGGCGCGGCGGTGCGCCGAGCGGAACCATGCGGCTCCACCTCCTCCTCCTCATATACGTCACACCGACAAAAGCCATCGTCGGCCGCTTCTTCCGGAGGAAGAATAGCGACATCCTGCGGCGCGACATCCTCCAGCGCAACATCTTAGCTCAAAGAGCGGAACTAGCCCAGCTCGAAAAGCGGTTGAGGGGCGAGATCATCCAGGAGGAGGTGAGACGGCCGCCGCCGAAACCGAGGATCCACGGCGGCAACTTCGTGTCAGCTCTGAAAGAATCAAGTAACGTCTTTTTAAGAAGGTACAAGTTTCATGAAAGAAAAGGCGACGACCGAGTGAGGTGGATGTCGAACAAGACGCAGGCCGCGCTGGGGATTACTGCCGAACTAGTCACGCTGCCGCCGCAACAGCGAACGGCGAGACTCGCGACTCTCAGAAAATACGCTCCATTGTTGGTGGTCCACGCCCCGGGCATCCTAGCGAGGCTCGATAAGCTCGAACGGTTCGTCCCGGGCATCATCAACAAGATTTTGGATGGCGGCCACTTAGCAGCGATCGAACCGGAACTTGACGGAATTCTCGACCGCTTCGACGACATCGAGCCGCACGTGCCTTGGGTGTTGGAGAACATCGATGATCTGGCGCCCTACGTCAGCTCGTTGATGCGGCATATCGACGAGTTACTCTTATATGCTGATGATGAGTACAGGTGGGCCGATGATTTCCTGCCTTACCTGCCGTTCTTCGTTTCTAGATTAGATGCGCTGGGGCCGCATCTGCCGTTGTTGCGGCCGCACCTGAAAGTGCTGGGGCCGCACTTTCGCCGGTTGGTGCCCTGTGTCGATCCTATATTGTTGGAGTCGCAGTCGTTCTCCATCTCAGCAAATGCGGACGTGCTGCTGTGGTGGTTCTCTTGGGCTTTACGTATACCGGTGGTGGTGCCGTTGGTGGTGCGGTGTCCGGGTGGGGCTAGGTTCATCGCGTTTCTGGCGCGGCGGCTGCCTCGACGATTCGTGCGAGGGAGGTGTGCCGACGTGGAATGCTTGGTGGGGGAGGACTACGGGAGCGACTGGAACAACGTCCGTGAGTATTTGGACGACGCCGCGCGGCCCGTAAGTTTCTGATCTTATGAAAGGGTTCTAGAGGCCCTGCGCCGACAGGTCGCCGAGCGCCTTCCGCGGCATGAGCGCCACATCTAACGCCTTCGCCAGCGAGCTTCTGCAGGGCGACTTGGGCACGTCGTTCTCAGAGGTCGACCGGACGACGTCGGGCGACGGCGGCCCGCCAGGCGCGCTCGCTTGAATCACGGCGACCGGCGGCCCAAGCCCAGTACCAGTAACCTCGAACTCGGCCGGAGGTTGGGGAGGCTTCGCCATGTGGCGCCAGGGCTTCTCGTAGTTCTTGGTGGCCTTGAGTCGCGTCGTCTCCTCCTCGGTCTGGGGCGGAGGCGGCGGCGGCACGCTCACCGTGTCGTCGATGCGCGCGTTCACCTGCCAGGGCTTGGCGTAGGTCCTTTCTACTCGATCCCGCAGTAAGTTGCTATCAGCCGTGTCCAAGCCGTGCTTCTGCAGCGCAGAAACAGCCCGCATCAACTGGCCCATCTGCTCGTCCTCCTCCTCGTTGTTGTCCTCCTGCAGTCCGGATAATGACGCTCTGTGTCTCGCTCGACGTCGAGCGTACTCCCTTAAAGCCAGCGACGACGCGTCGTCACCGTCGACGACGGCCTTCGTCTGGACGTCGTCGTCGTCGTGATCTACTATGCGTGGAACAGGCGCCGCCGGCGTCTGCGAACAGGATAGACCAGCTAGGGACGACACGCCGGCCATCAGCGCCGACAGGGTCTCCGACCGTCGCGACGTCTCCTCCGATTGTCGAGCTTTGAACTTGGACCGTTCCTCGGCGAGCCACGACTTGTGCTGGGCCCGGTTCTTCGCGTCCAGCTCGGAGACTGTCGACCGAGCGTCTCTTTCGGCAGCTCTTGCTCGAGCTGCCTCATCAGCTAACAGTCTCAACAACGTCCGGCACTCGTCCGACGAAGCGGTTAACGAGAGCAGCGGATCCGACGACGCTTTAGCCTCGCCGTTCAAGACGCGCGCCGCTCTTCTCTCGACCTCGGCCTCGAGCCAGTCGGGCATGCCGTCGGCGTTGTCCTCGACGACGCGCTGGACGGTCCTCCCTCTATGTCTTATGGGAGACCGGTGGCGCTTCTCCTTCTGCGAGGCGCCTACGAGACCAGCCCTCGCCTTCCGTAAAGCGCCTCTCGTTTCAGCTAACACTCTAGCTTGGGTCTGTTCTTGCCGCGCGAAGCGCTGCACTAATTTTGTCTTCTCGCCTCTCACCCGCTCGTTGTCCCTCCTCAGTCGCTTCGCCTCGCGCTTCCACTCGCGCGCGGCTCTCGCGTGGTCCGCGTCTCTCTGTTGTAACCTTCTTTGTAATTCCCCGCGCTTCCGTCGCGATTCCTCGACCTCCGCCCGCAACCGCCGCGCGTCGTGCTCGGCGCGATCCTTCAGCCCGCCGCACCGATCCACCTCGCTCTGGGCCCGCTTCTGTTCCCTCTTCACGCGCTCCATGGCCAGTTCGAGCTTCCGAGTCTTCTCCCGCAAGATGCGCGTAGTGGCTTCACTATCCGACGCCGACGCCTTCCTTTGTAACTCAGCTCTTTCTCTCTCAAGAGCGCAGACCTCCGTCTCGAGCTTCTCGATGGCCCGCTCGTAGTGCTGCTTCAGCGAGTCCATGCACTTTTCTTCCAGTAACAGTGCCGCCAATTTTCTTTCTTGTTCCGTCTCGTCGTCGTCGTCCTCCTCTTCGTCACTGGAAGACGCCTCGTCATCGTCCGGAAGCTCCGACGCGATATGTACATCATCATCGACCGGCAATTGACTTTCGGCGGCCTCCGCCGCTGCTGGTGGTAAGGCTAAGCGTAAAACATCACATCGCTTGGTCAAAGCGTCGTTCTTCGCCTGCAACGTGTCGATGGTCTTCCTTAACAATGCTGTGTCCTTCCGATGATTCTTCTCGGCCTTCGTCAGGGCCTTCTGCAGGACGCGGATCTCGTCTGGGGTGTGTGAAGCACCTCCTTCGGACTTGAGGAGGCGGACCATCTCCCTTAACGACTCCAACTCGGCCCGCTCCGCGATCTGCAGCCTTTCGGCCTTGGGGTCCACGACGACGTGGATGCCCTGCGCGGGAACGACGCCGTCGCGACACGGCCGCGGCTCTCTCGCGCGACGCGTAGACTCTCTCGCGGCCGCGTCGACGCCATCGCCGCGACCGCGTCACGTTCAAGGCCCCGGAAGACGCCGCGCGACGCACGGCCACGTTCTTCACGACCGACGCCTTGTCGGCCCAGCGCAGCGTGTTCAAAGTCTCGTTGATATCGACGTCGCCCGGACTCACGCAGGCGACCATGCACGTGTGCGCCGTGCCGCCCAGACTATCCGAGAGTAGTCTCGTTAATGTTGAATCCCTATAAGGTACGTGACCACCCTTCCGCTTCTCCGACGACTGGAGTTCTACAAGTCGCTGAATGACGTTCCCGAGCATGAACAATGATTTGTTGATCTCGATGCCCTCCTGCAGGCGCGTCCCCTCCGCTTGGGTTCGCTTGACGCGCTCGCTGCCGGCCAGGTCGACCAGATGTAACTTAGAAGACGTCTTGCTTCGCCCCTCGCCACCGGCGACCTCCACGCGGAACGACAGGATCATGTGCGATCGCGACGAGTGCTCGTTCATGTTCGTGGCGGCGGTCATCCGTCTACGAGTACCCTCCCTCGTCAATGCTACCACAGCCTCAATCGAAGAAACTTCTCGCTCACTGAGTCCGGCAATCGTCACACCCCCACCGTTCGGCGCCTCGCGCACGGCTAGAGCTTTTGGGCCCTCCTCCTCGTCGCATTCCATCAACAGGTCGCGGACCTCCTCCTGGTAGACCTCGCACATCGAGCACACCACTAAACAGCCGCGGCCTTCACTGATCAACTTCTGTCTTCTGTCAATAATCTCGGCGACAGCTCTAGGCACGACGCCGTCGACCTCGGCCTCGTCGAAGGCCGTGCCCATCGTATGCGTCTTGCCACTGCCCGTCTGCCCATAGGCAAGCACGGTCGCGTTGTACCCATCAAAGAGCTGGGCGATCAACGGTTTTGCGGTTCTGTCGTACATCGTCGCGTGGCGGTCGCCTCCTCCTACTACACTTTCATTGCCGTAGTCGTGCGTGCGGCCACTGATTGTGATGCGGCCGCCGTCCTCGTCGATGGTCGAGACGTTCTTGACGTCCTTGTCCGTCTCGTGCGGGAGGAGGGGGCGGCATCTTACTACTACTTTGACGGTCGTTTCGGCCATCTGTCTGTTTCTCCGTGTGGCGGGTCCGCGGTGGTGCGCGGTGCGCGTCGGCTGCGTTAGGCGCGCGTCGGCTGCTTCAATCGCCGCGGCGCGTCGGCGGACGTCGCTTTTAGCGCTAAAACGTCGGCTATGCGAACGGTGCTGTGCACGCGCCACACGCGGTCGTTTGACGCGCCGTGTGAGACTACACAGTTCTGGCGGCTTCGGAGCTGGCTGTCACACGGCAGCGCTGCGTCCAGCGGGGCCGCGTAGCGCCGATTTGGCTCACGCTGATCACGAACGGGGAAAATACCCGCGAGTCGCGGACGCCTCCCGCGTCCGCCCTACCACCCCTCCAGGCCTCCCTCGCATCGCTAGGGAGCAAGACAGGGCCGGGCGCCGGCGCAGACCGGCACCCGCGGCGGCCGCGCAGACTCAGAGGTCGCCCCTGGCTCTACTCCTGGCACTTATTCGCGAGGAGCCCTCGGCTCCCAGGTAGCTAGCGTACCCCCACACGCCATCGCCGCGACGCGCCCGGCTAGAGACATCTTCCGCCAGTGGCAATTTATTTCCCGCACGCAAGAGTCATAGCTTACTCACGCGTAGGGCGACAGCCGCTTCGTCGAGCGCCTTTCAGGCGACCGGTAGGCGACGCCCACGCCGAAGTCCTTGCGCGTCCAGTCGGCCGTTCTAGCACCTCTCCCGAAGCGCCCCGCACTATACGTCGACATCTTCTCCCGTAGATCATTGACCGACGCCTTCATGAGGTCCAGCGTCTCCGTTGGTGAGACAGGTGGCTGTGTCAAGGGTCCTCGTTCATGATCCGGTTTCTTGAGCCAGTCGGCGACGTGATCCAATCTACGTTTATATAACAGTGATTGCTCCCGCCTTTTTACTTTCGCCTCGAGCATCTTGATGGCCGTGGCATGTCTTGAGGCTTCACTCAATTCCACTTCGTCGATGATCGAAGAACTTCGTTCGTACTCCTGGAAGTGATCCACATCGACCGCTAGCGGTTTCGAGAGCTCATCCAAGATCACGGCTCTCCGAGCCTCCTCTTTCAAGGACGGCGGCTGGACGAAGCGCGTCACAAAGTCCCTCTCGGCTTCGGCCGATCGAGCCTCCAGCGTCGCGCGGATCTTCCGCTCCGTGTCTCGCTTCCGCCACTGCGCTACTTGCAACTGTTTGGCGAATTTCGAGTTCACCAGATAATCGGGCTTCTTGCGCGGCTTCCGGGGTTTCCTGTTCCTATTTAAAGCTTCTGCCAGCCTCTTTATTTTATCTTGCCTCGACTCCTCCTCTTCCTTCTTTGCAACAGGTTCCTTGCGCCACTGGGCGTGGAGCTGCTGCGTCGCGTTCTTCTTCATGAAGTGCATGAACTCGTCGACCGTGACGTCGCCGCTGCAGTCGATGTCTATCGCTCGCCAGAGACCTCGCAACTCATTTAATGTAATTTTCTCCTCGCTCAGGTTCAGGCCGGGGTCCCTCCTCCTCGAAACCTGCTCCAGTTCTTCCCATCCAAGTCTCCCGCTTTCATCAGTATCAAAATGGCCGAAGATCTTGAACCAGTTGCCCGACGACGTGCCGTCGCCCTCCTTGCTGTACTCGTGCACCGCCGCGTCATTAATAATGCCACACAGCCTCGTTAGTGTCCTCCTGTCGAGGCGCGGCCAGTCGTCCAGTATCAACAAATAGCAGGCGTGCTGGAACTCCTTGATGGACACCAAGCCGCTCTTGTCGTGGTCCACGTAGGCCCAGAGGCCCTTCGCCTCCTTCTCCGTGATGCTGATCTCGAGGACATCAATTAATGCCCTGCGGAACTCCCAGTAGTCGAGGCGGCCGGAACCGTCCGTGTCCAATCGACTGAAGAGTAGAGCCCAGTTCTTGCGCATGGCGTTCTCCTCGTTCCACGCGGCGCAGAGCCTGGGAAAGGCCTCGTGCATTTTTAGTACTACGGCCCGTAGTTGTTTCGTGGGCAGGAGCTGCTCGTGCTGGGCGTGGAGGGAGGGGCGGCCCATGGCGCCCTTGCCCATGGCGCCCTTGCCCATGGCGGCCTCGTCTGTGGGGCGTGCGTGTCGCGAGCAGGCTGCCCGCGGCGTTTGGCAGGCCGGCTCTCCGGCTCTCCGTGTGTGCTGCGCGCTATGGAGAGGAGGTTTTTCGCCCCCGCGGCGGGCGACCGTTCCGGCTTCATCTACGAGGAAATGTTCGGCGCGGAGTCGTACGAAGCCTCTTACGGAATTAATTTTTTAGCGCCCTCCTTTCCGATTTGTCCGATTTGCAATCTGACATCAAGAATGCCTTCAAGACAACCGGGGCAGCCCAACGATGCTCGCTTTGGCCTTATTCATCGCAGCTGGAGCGCCCAACGCTGCTAGGGCGCTGCTCGACGCCCGCGCGGTGACGAGGGGCAGCTTTCGGCGCCTGAGCACCGCCAATTTCGAGGAGCTAAAGCTTGTGGCCGCCGATGCTGCGGCGGGCGACGAGTTCGGCACCTCCGTGGCGATCGACGGTGACACCGTGGTTATCGGCGCCCCCGGCGCTGGCACCGGCGGCGCGGTCTACATCCTCCGCACGACCGACGGCGGCGCCACGTACGGTCAGGTGGCCAAGCTGACGGCCTCCGACGCCGCATTATACGACGAGTTTGGCAGCTCCGTGGCGATCGCTGGCGGCACCGTCGTGGTTGGGACCAGCGCCAAGGACAGCTACACGGGCGCGGTCTACGTCTTCCGCACGACCGATGGTGGCGCAACGTACGCCGAGGTGGCCAAGCTGACGGCTGCCGACGCGGCATCGGGCGACGATTTCGGCATCTCCGTGGCCATCGCCGGCGATACCATCGTGGTTGGGACCGAGAACAAGGAAGCAGCCTACGTTTTCCGCACGACCGACGGCGGCGCCACGTACGGCCAGGTTGCCAAGCTGACCGCCTCCGACGCCGCGGCGGGTGACGTGTTCGGCTCCTCCGTGGCCATAGACGGTGAAACTATCGTGGTCGGAGCCTACGGCGAGAACTTCGCCACGGGCGCGGCCTACGTCTTCCGCACGACCGACGGCGGCGCCACGTACGGCCAGGTGGCCAAGCTGACTGCCGCCGACGCCGCGTACGATTATTTCGGCTACTCTATGGCGATCGACGGCAACACCATCGTGGTCGGGGCCTACGTCAAGGACAACTGGACGGGCGCGGCCTACGTCTTCCGCACGACCGACGGCGGCGCCACGTACGACCAGGTGGCCAAGCTGACGGCCGACGACGCCGCGGCGAGCAATTATTTCGGCTACTCCGTGGCGATTGACGGCGGCACGGTCGTGGTCGGTTCCTTCGGCGACGACGACGCCGGCTCCTACTCGGGCTCGGCCTACGTCTTCCTCACGACCGACGGCGGCGCCACGTACGACCAGGTGGCCAAGCTGACGGCATCCGATGCCGCTGCGGGCGACTTCGGCGGATCTGTGGCGATCGCCGGCAGCACCATCGTGGTCGGGGCCTACTCCGGCTCGGGCTCGGCCTACGTCTTCCCGCCGCCCGCCCCTACTGCGCAGCCGACGCCCCGTCCAACCTGGACGTTTCAGCCGACGCCCCAGCCAACGATATCGCCCAAGCCCACAACGCCCCAGCCCACAACACCCCAGCCCACGCCCGAGCCTTCGACAGCGGCCCTTGGATCAGATGCGGCGACGCGGGCGGGCGGGACCTTCCTCGCCCTCCTCGTCGCCACGGTCCTCGCTCTCTAGCCGCGCCCGCGGATATCCCGTTCACGCCCCCAGGGCGTTGCGCGCAATTCCGTCTCTTACCTCGAGTCGTCCTCCCCCCATCGCCGCTCTCCCGAGTCTTCAAATCCCCTCCCGAGCAGAGCTACTTCGACAGCCGCCACTAATTATTCGATCTTTGAGGCTGAGGCTGAGGCTGAGGCTAGTTACGTCGCAGGTTTGATTGCTAGTGTCTTACCGGCCGCTAGCTCCAAAAATGCGCGCGCAAGCACTCACTCTGAGACACGACTCCCGCCGGACGCTAGCGTGAGCCCAGCGCTGCCGTCCCGTCAGAGCCGCAGCATCGAACGTAGCCATGGCGAGAACCATCAACCGAGGCGCGGGAAGAGGCGGCGGCCGCGGCGGCAACTACGGCCGGGGCCGCGGCTACGGCCGCGGCAAAGGGGGCGGCCGCGGCGGCCGCCAGGGCGTGCTCTGGACGCGCAAGGCCCGCGAATGTAATACGCCCTGCCACAACGCCGCGAACAACGATTTAAGGGACCGCTACCGCAAGTACTACGAGTTCATCTGCGCGACCAATGAAGAGACGAGGCAAGAACCGGGCACGTACCTCAAGGTCCTCAAGGGGTTATATTACCACGGCGAGGAGGTCGATTCCTACGACGCCGCCCTACGAGTCAAGGGCGTCGGGCCGATGCACGCGCGGAAGTGCGCGTCGGCCGTGCGCTGGCGCGAGCACCTCGACGCCAACATCACTCCAATTCAGCGGGGCCGCTGGGCGGCGCCGCCTCGCCAAGAGGGCCAGAAGCCCCGCTGGTGGCGCGTCGAGACCGTCGAAGTTCCGACAACGGGCAAGTGCATGGCGCGGCGCCAGTGGGGCCTGGAAGGTACTGCTGGCTACGATGAAGATTTTAAGGACTTTAGTGAGCGGCGCAAGTGCGACTCTGACGTTGCGAGTTGGATCCGGAGGAAGGAGGGCGAGGGGTATCAAAGGTCGGCTCATGGTGGAGATGATGGCGCGGACCACTACTTACCACCTCAAGAAGAGGAAGAACAAAGGGAGGTCGTCCCGCGCGTCCGGCGGTCGAAATACGGTCCAAGGTTCTTAGACAAGGACACCGGGAGTCTGTCCGGTGTGTGTGCGTTGCTGGTGGCGCTGCACCGCCGGTCGCCTTTGGACAAGGCTACGCTAGCCCAGGAGGCCCAGCAGCATACGAGGGTCGCGATGACCGCAAATGGCCAGCAGTGGTATGGTGGTATTAAATCGCTAGATACTTTACTAAAAAATGATATCGTGGAACCCGTGCCGCATGATGTGCGACGCTACCGCTTAACGAGTGAGGCCGGAAGCGGTTTAGTTAGTGGTGTCGAGCTGGCGCGCGACGTCGATGCTCGTTATCGCAAGGAGCTCGAGCATGCAGCTCCACAAAGAGACGACGATAGCGATGAAGAAGCGCCTCAGAAGAGACGACGGAGCTGCCTCGAACGCTTGAGGAACGACGTCGACGGGGCCAGGCCGTTCCTAGACGTCTACGACATTACGTTATATGTTGATAGTAGAGAAAAACGAAAGAACGACAACCACGAGGCCGACGCCATCGTTGGATTATTGCATCAAGGTGCCCAGGCAATGAGTGTGAAGAAGGCGCCGTTGCAAGTCGGGGATTACCTATTTATCGCGACGCCAAAAAACGAACAGCAGTACGACACGTTCTGGCGGGACCGAGGCATTGTTGTAGGGTCCTGTATCGAGCGCAAATGTGCTTCGGATTTCCATACGACCGTGAAGGGCAAGTCTCATCATCGAAAGCAGACGCTGGCGTTATCTCGTTGTGGCGTGCCCGCTTCGTATGTGATTGAGGGTGACATCGATGCGTTGGATATTTGTAGTTTAGATAAGCAGGATTTACATGACGAGATGGCGCGCTTGGAGATCCAGCTTGGATTTACGGTCCATAGATCCCCGTCCTTTGAACATACGGTACGCTACCTCCAAGGGCTGGATGCGTACTTGCGCGACGATTTACGTCGTAAAACAGTAGACGATGTATTGAAGAACGCGATGGCTTATAGAGATATCATACAATCGCTGGGTATCGACGAGAAGCAGTGGGACCTAAAAGCGCGGTTCGGGGCTTTTTTACTACATGTACCGGGCGTCAAAAACGAGTACGTCGCGCATATTCTGGCGAAGTACCCGACGTTTGCGTTGTTGAAGCGGGCCTTGGATTCCCATTCACTAGAAGAGCCGCTCCTGACGCGCGTGCTCGTGCCCGGGTCGCGGCGCCGCGCGGACGCGAAAAAGATCGCGGACTTCTTTGTTCTGAGGGACTACCCCGTCACCGGATAAGTGTGTTTGATTGTCGATGGCGTAGAGCGTAGGCGGCTACCCCGACGCGTCGACGCGGCGGCAGAGCGCCCTGCACAGCGGCAGGCGGCCGTGGTGCTGTCGCGCCATAAGCGCACACACCACCGCGACGCTGGCGCGTCAGGTGCTCCATTAGGCAGCAAAACAACCGCGTACGATGGCCCAGCGCTTCGTCGGGCAGCCCGGCGGCAAGACTGCCTTCGACAAGCGCCACTCAGATGACAGCTTGGCACCGGCAGCACAACTGCAGCGGCGCGAGACCTCGAAGCGCCTGGTGAGCTGGGAAGGCAGCAACCAATTGGCACTGCTGGACAGCGATTATAAAGCGGCGCACTGCCGGCGCTACACCGGGCGTGCGACTGTGCGAGAGCCGACGTTCAGCCTCCGAGAGTTCTGCAAGGCTTACGCGTACGAGACCCTGCCGCCGGTCCTCGATCTTGCGGCCGCATCCCTTCTAGAAGGCTCGCTTGCGAAGGGATGGCACGTGACGGGTTATCGCGCGCTGCGGCCGTCGCCCGCGCACATCGGCTGGGGCAACTCGATTTTCGCTGGGGTCTTCGGCCATATCACTTGGGCGCCCCTCGTCTACGCGGTCAACTACGCGTACTTCACGAGTCGCGTCGTTCGCGCGCACGTCGACCCCGTGGAGTTGCTCGTCCTCGACGTGTTCCAGCTCATCCGCAACGGCGTCGTCGCGACGAAGTACGCGTATTTTGAAGAGGAAGACCTGGAGTCGATGCGCCAGAGGCCGCCGGCCTGGTCATGGGACAAGACGGATAGGCAGCTGCTGCTCGGCGGCGGGCTGTCGCCAAAGGACTACGCGGGTCTCCTCGAGGCGCTCGTCGTCGACGCGATGGCGACGGCTGACATTGATTTGAGGGCAGTCGACGTGGCCATCGACGAGGACGGCGCGGCGGCGGTGCGAGACCTAGTCAAAGCCACGGGCGGCGACGCCTTCGCGGCGCCCGATGGCCGCACGTCCGCCGCGGCCGTGCTATGGTGCCTCTTGGCGCGGCACTGGTCGGTGGGCCTGGCACCAAAGGCGGTCCTCTTTGTCGTCGCCGAGGTGTTGATGATACTTTTTTTGCCGGCCATCGAGCGAACAGCCCTCGGTGGCGCCCCGTACGGCCCTCCGGGGCTAGTTCGCTTCGTTCTCGTCATGTACACGGTTCTCCTCGCTTTCGGGCCGAAGACGGCGACGCCGACGCTCATCTTTCCCATGGCTGCCGCAAACGACTGGCACCGACGGGGCATGGTCCTTGGGTGCCTCGGCGACGTGTTTGATGCGCCGGGGCTGTCCGCGGGCGACCTCGTGCGCCCGACGGAGAATACTGAGGGAAAGGTCGCGCCCGCCGCCGGCACACGCATATTTCTGGATCCTCACGATCCTAAGAACGTCTTCGCCCACGCGATGATGCGCCCGGTACTGAGACGAATCGCGCGGAAGATCCAGTTGAGATGTCAGGCGTACCTCTGGATATATTTTGCCGGCGCGATAGCCGCTCTAGTGGTACTCAACGTCTTGCTGTGGTATCCGTTGTCTCACAGACTGCTCGCCGCGCACCTCGCGGCGCTCTTCGCGGTGCTGACGGGTCTGTCTGTCGTGATTATCTTCGTCGCTGCGAAGACGACGAACGACATCACACCTATCCACCGGTCGCGCCTCCAGCGCGAGCGCCTCGCGATCGAGCGTGAAATATCTGCCGGGGTGGACTCGACGCGAGCCGTGACCCTGGAACACGCGCGACGGCTCCTCAAGACGCTCGACGAGAACATAGCGTTTGAAGAAGTAGAAAGGGAGCCCGCCTCGGTCCTAGGCGTCGCGGCGTCGGCGGGAACCATCGGGTCTGTGCTGTCGTTGCTACTGGGCGGGCTGCTCTTCGCCTTCGAGGGCTACAACTCGAGCCGGCAGAACGGCTGGAAGTATGGGGAGGACGGGGTGTTTTCGAAGGAGTAAGTGTTGTGCGTGTGTGATTGTGTGATTGTGTGATTGTGTGATTGTGATTGTTGATTGTGATTGTGATTGTGATTGTGATTTATGTGATTCATAATTTATCCACGTGCCGTATGTATAACATATGCTGTCGACGGATATGTTAGACAGATATGTTAGTCCGGTCCGAGTCGCGATTTAACTCGAGGGTGTTCTTAGCGTCCAATAGCCGCCTATTGTCCCCGTATGTGTCCGTTGACTGTAATACGGGTCGATGGGTGGGTTCGAGGCCTCGCGGGTGTTAGCGATATGGCTCAGATTCCAGAGTCCAAGTTTTGCCAGGCAGCCTCTGTGCAAAGCCTGTGCTCAACGTGCGCGAATCAGTTCCGGTCCACACTTACGCAAGCTCGATATTACTATAAAAACTGAGCGCGCGGCCGAAGCTCGGCATCGCTGGCGCCCCTTAGTACGCCATAGCCAGCAAAGAGCTCTCCTAGCTCTGCAGCCGAAATGTCGCCAGCCATCGACGATATAGAAGCCCCAGCCATCGAACGGCCGCCGGAGCACCCGCCGCTCGCCACGACGAACCCGCTGCTCGTCAACGCCTTGCGCGAGGGCAAGGTCGACGAGGCGGCGTTGCGCAAACTACCACGAAGTGTCAGGGAGTACCAAGAGGCGCAGAACGAACTCATCGACGACCTTCTCGACATCGAGTATGCGCCCTCGAACCCCTGGGACGCCGCGCCGGACGGAGAACAAAGCGCGCGCGCGCGCTTCGCCACACGTGCTTCGTTCATGATCAACGTCTTCCTGTGTCTGATTAAATACGTCGCGTTCATCTATTCAAGAAGCTACGTCGTCCTCGCGTCGGCGGTCGACTCGACGATGGACCTCGTGTCAGGTGGTGTGTTGTTCTGCCAAGCTAGAGCAGCGGCTAGACAGGACCGTCCAAAGGTGCGCGACAAGTTTCCGACCGGGCTCTCTAGACTAGAACCCGTATCCGTGTTAGTTTTTGCCGTCCTCATGGCGGCGCTCTCGCTCCAGATCTTCTACGAGTCCGCCGAAGCACTGATCGGCGGCCTGACGAAGACTTCGCCGCCGCGGCCCGAAGCCGGGGCGCTGGTCATCGCCATCATTGTCACCGTCATCGCGACGAAGCTGTGCCTGCACATCTGGTGCCAGCGCGTCGCGGCGAAGGGCGGCGCGGACACCGGCCCCGTCCAAGCCCTGGCCGACGACCACCGCAACGACGTCATCTCGAACACCTGGGGCCTGGCGGCTCTATTAGCGGCGGCGCTCGGCCCGGGCGCGTGCTGGATGGCCGACCCCATTGGAGCCATGCTCATCAGTGTCTTCCTCGTCTACATGTGGGCTTGTACCGCTAAGGAGCAGGGGACCATATTGGTTGGAGTTGCTCCTGACCCAGCTTTCCACGCCCGACTCACGTATCTGGCCCTCAAGGCCTCGCCCGCGCTCGTGGGCCTCGACACGCTACGCGTTTACTCCGCGGGCGCCGAGACGTACACCGTCGAGATCGACTTGATCCTCCCGCCGGAGATGCTGCACCGCGACGCCCACGACATCGGACAAGCGTTACAAGATCGATTGGAAGCGGACCCGGCCGTCGCGCGCGCCTTTGTCCACCTCGACTGGGAGGCGTCGCACGTCGGCGAGCACCTCGGCAAGCCCTCCCTCGCGCGCGGGCGCGGCTCGAGCCTCGACTCGCCGGGGGCGCCCCTGCTGCACAAGAAGGGGACGTGACTGCTCGATGGCGTTGAGGGTGCCCCAGAGCCCTCGCTCTAAGCTATGTGATTCGTTAACCTTCACGCGCAGTGAGTTCTAGCAGTGAGTGTTGCACAGAATATTTACAGGCGTGGCCGCCGGCGGCGCAGGAGCGGCGCGGGCGGGCACGATGGGGAAACGTACTACAACGACCAGCAGAACGTCGGGTCGCCGCCGTCCTCCGACACCTTGCGCCCGTAGCCCTGGAAGCTGTGGGCCGAGCCGTCCATCGTCGCACCGACCTTCGGCGACTTCGGCTCGGTCACGGGCTCGGTGAGGGCGGGCCCGTCGACGTCGGTCGTGGGGCGGCCCTCGGGCCCGGCGAGCGCCGCGCCGAGGCCCGCGCGGAGTTCTTTCTCTTCGTCGAGCGTGCGGAGGGCGATCTTGACGTCGTCCTTCTGGTCGGCCGTGAAGCGCACTCTCCCTTTATCCGCGAGCGCGGCGCCGAGGCGCCCGTCGAGGCCCTGGCTTGGCGGGCCTTCCTGGTCCAGCCCCTTGCGCAGGGCGCGCCGCACGGCGTCGGCCTGGTGGGGCGTGAACATCATTTTCGAGCGTCCTGCGGTCACAGGCCCATTTTTGAATCGGCAGCCCGTTTAAGGCTGCCCGTTTCGAGATGTTGCGCCCACCGCCCAATTTTGTGTTGCCGTGACGTTCGAAATTGTTGATCCCTCGGAGCGGTGCAGGGTAGTCCCGGGCGCAGCGACAACGTCCTGGAGACAGGTATCGCTGCTAGACTGGAAAACAGACTAGAGACAAGGACAAGTTCTTCGACGACCGCGTAAGACGCGACACAAGCGGTGCTGACGGCTGCGGAGTTTGGGAAAAGCGCCTTTGTTTAGGCGGAGAACCTTCATCCAAAGCGTCTGTTCGCGCGGCTTGCGCGTGGTGAGCACGAGCTTACCCTTGAGATCCTTGAGAGAGCAAGAGGAGCTGCGACGATGTCCATCTCCCCGACCGGCCGCTCGAACCCCGAGCGGCACCACCCGACCGACGAGCAGCGCCTCGCGTCCTTACAAAGCGAGTTCGGCGTCAGCCCGCCGGGTTCATTGAGAGGCGACGGCTCGGATGATGATATTATGCAACCGCTGCCCCAAAGGCCCAGCACGACGTTACTCCAAGTGCAGGACGCTCTAAGAGATGCGCTCCCGGAGTCGCCGGACATGATCCGGGCAAGGCACGACGCCCTCGCGGCGAAGATTAGGTTAGATCAGCTTTCCGAGCGACGCCCGAGATGCGTGTCGCACAGCTCAGCGATGGACGACTCGAGCCATTCCTGCGCGCAAGTGTCCATGGACGAGAGTAGGACGCGCTTCGACAAGGTGCAAGAGGAGGAACCTGATTCGTGGGAGGGCGCCGCGCGCATCTATGAATACGGCTCGGCGGCCAATCCGGAGCTCCCGAAGGTTCCTGTGGTTGTGCACCCGGCGTCGCTGCACGAGTCCGGTGCTACACGAGTTATTCCCTTTGATTTGTCGGAGTTACTGGGTGGCCAGGGCCCTTGTACCTCGCCGAACCTCATGGCGTCCTACATCCGTATCATAACAGGAGAGTCCATCACGACCCAAGCCAAGGCCACGTCCCAGGCGTATTATGTGATTCGAGGGTCCGGAAGCACCTCTTCAGAACACGGCGTCGTCAAGTGGGCCACGGGCGACCTCTTTGTAGTGCCAAAAACGGAGGGCCAGCTCCACCACACGTGTTCGGCCGCCGAAGCACACAACGGCGCTGCGTTGTACTGGATCCACGACCAGCCTTTATTGGATTACCTCGGGGTCAAGCCGGACGAAGTGAAGTTCCCTCCCGCATTGTTCACCCGTAGTAAATTGCTGGAGACGGTCGAGGAGATCCGCCATGGACCGGGCATGGAGCACGCGAATCGGTTAGGTGTTTTATTAGGCAACGCGTCCACCGAAAAGACCACCAAGACCTTGACACATGTGATGTGGTCTCTCTTGAATAGCATAGGCCCGCACACGGTCCAGAAGCCTCATAGACACAATTCGGTAGCTTTAGATATGGCCGTCGCGGCGCCCTGGCCGCACGGGAAAGTTTATACGTTGATGGGTAGGGAATTAGATGCCAATGGTAATGTCGTCGATCCCATTCGAGTGGACTGGGCCGACGGCTCGGTCTTCGTCACGCCGCCGGGCTGGTGGCACTCGCACCATAATGAGTCAGATGCGACGGCCTGGGTTTTACCTATACAGGATGCAGGCTTGTACACCCATCAACGCACGTTAGACATCCGTTTCGCGGACGATGAAATCGCATTGCACCGCGAGGGGCGCATCCGCGGCACGGCGTTCAACATCACGAACAAGCAGTACCTCGAGGTCGTGTCGACGCACCAGGCGCAGCTCGATGCGGCGGACAACGACGTGCCGAACTTCAACTACGGCCTTTGAGCGCTGCGTCCTGCACATACCATCGCCGATCCACCGACCCCGCGACGGCCTTCTTTTGGCTTCCCCGCGACGACCCCCCGCCTCCGCCCAGTTTTGTACATGTCCTCGTGTAAATAGTTCTACTAGTAGTCTTGCTTTCCCTGGGGCCTTATAAGTCCCAGTGGCCTTATTCTTCAACACACTTACGCAACCGAGCACGCAGTCACGTGGCGGACAGTCCCGCGAGGAAGTCCACCGTCCGCGCCGGCAGGCCGCACGCGACAGCGGCGGCGCGGGCCGCGACGACTCCCTCGTCTCCGTCGCCGGCGGCGTCCTGCGCCACGTTTCTGTCGTGTCGCACGCGCACGAAGGGCACCTCCGCCGTGGCTACCGAAGCTCCGCCCTCGAGCAGCGCGTCGAGGAAGGCCAGGTCCTCCCCCAGGTCCGCGCCGTCGTCGTAGCGCGCCTTGGGCCCCCAGAGCTCGCGTTTGAACATCATCGTGCAGGGCTGCACGAAGGACCCCCCACGGTTCTCGCGGAATTCACCATCCGACACGTCGAAGCGGTAGGCCGCGTCCGCGCCGAGGAAGCACACGTCGCCGCCGCGCATGAGTTCCGCCGCTTGCGCGCGCAGCCGGTTTGGAGCAAAGTAGTCGTCGTCGTCCCACGTAGCTACGAGCTCGCCCGTGGCACGCGCGAGACAGGCGTTGCGCTTGGCGCCGAGGCGCTGGCGCGCCGCGTGCGCGAGGTAGCGCACGTTATGGACCGGTTCACCGGCGCCGTCGTCGGCCACGATGATCTCGACGCGCTCGCGCGGGTAGTCCTGGCGCGCCATGGAGACGAGTGCCTCGGCGAGGAAGTCGGCGCGGTCGCGCGTGATCGTCACGACGGAGACGGAGGGCCAGCATGCTGCGTCGGTCGGCGCGCCGCTCGTCCAGTCGTAGTCCGTGCGCGGCGCCAGGGGCGTCGCCGGCGGCGAGAGCTCGCGCCAGCCGTTGTCCTTCGTCGGGGCGCGGCGGCGGCGCTTCGGGGCGAGTAATGCGGTCGCGGCGATGGCGTGGAGGATGAGCAAGCGACGCATATTAGTAGATCTTCCACGGGTGGTCGAAGCCGACGTAGAGCAAGATCTTTTTCGCGATTTCAGCCCGGTTAGCGTCGTGTGCGCGCAGCAGTTCCGGCACCAGCTCGTTCTTAAGGTCGCGGCGCCACTTCTGAAGCGCTTTCAACTTTTTTACGTTCAATGCGGTGGTCTCTTGTTTAGTCGGTAGGCATATATCGTGCCCGCCGCGCGAGCACACTCCCCTGTTACCCACGATTTCTTGCCAACTCGCGTCGAGGGGGTGGCCGTCGAGCAGCTCCTTTCGCAAACACTCACAAATTAGCACCCGCACAACGCAATTACACGTCTCGCACCAGACACCAGGTTCGCCGGGGTTAAAAGGGCTGGCTGAAGCTGGGACAGCACCAGGGCTCGGCCAGTGTATGGGTGTATCACCACTGAGCTGTACCGTATTGTGAGACCAAGTATATATAATTTTACTCGCGTCGTAGTAGCTGTTACAATTTGTGCAAGGCATGCCCGCGCATAGACAATCGCCCCACCGTGCCGCGAGCGGCCTGCGGTCCAGTGCGGAGCCTTGCCTATAGGTTCCTAGCTCTAGTGTCCAGTGCGGAGCCTTGCCTAGGTTCCTAGTGTCTTACAGGCCGCTAGCGCGTTTTTAGATGGCTCTGCGCTGAGGGACCCATGCCTACGGGGTTATGTCAATCAACAAAAATAAATACAGTTACAGGCTACCCCGACGACGACGACGACGAAGAGGAAGAACTCGACGACGACGACGACGAGCTGGACGACCGCCTCCGCCGCTTCTTCTTGCGAGCCTTCTCCTTCTTCTTACGTTTCCGCTTCTTCTTCTCCTTCTTCCGCCGCTTCTTCCGCTTGCGCTCGTCGCGCCTTACGTCCTCGACGAGCGCCCGGAGCGACGACGCTTCCTCGCGTGGCCGCTTCGCAAGCGCCATCGCCATGGGGTCCTCGCGCGCGATGCGCGACGCCTCCAAATCCACGTTGCCCGTCGTGGCCAGGGGACATTCTCGATCGCCCGTCCGGTGGCCGTAGGCTTTACATCTCCAGCACTGCATCGTCTTCACCTCGAGGCCCATGGGCAGCCACAAACCCTTCGAGGGCGCATTCTTCAGGAAGTCGCGCGTGGCCTGGTTCTCGGGGAGGTCGGGAATCGCGTCCTCGGGCCGCTCCTCTTCTTTCGTCTCGTCGGCGTTGGTGCCCTCGAGGACGAATTCGTTCGTCGTGTCGGGCGGCGGGCGGGACTCCATTATCCAACACGCGTCGCTCCGCACGGCACAGCTACGCGCGCTTGGCTCCGCACGGCACGCCTACGCGCGCTTTCCCCAGCGCTGCGAGTTGGCTGGGTGGAGTGCTGTGAGGCTAGCAGCCTCCCCTTCTGCTCACTGATCGCACCGCTGGCTCCGGTGCGTCTGAGGCAACGCAGGTGTGCCCAAGCCGCTCTAGCACGCCGCACAAATGCGCCACTGGGCTTACGGCCGCGCTCGATAGCTAGCGGCATGTAAGACACTAGCAAGCAGCAAGGCCGGCATTTTTTGGCAATATAACCGGCGCACGAGCTGGCCAGGACCTAAACAGCTCACCGCAGCGACGCCCCCAACGCAGCGCTTCGACATCTCGCCGCTGCACCTACGCCCGACGCCGCCAGAAACGTAGAGTGACAGCCGCCGCTGCTGACAGCCGCCGCTGCAACGCCCCCGACGCTGCGCATATATAGAAAAACGATGTCCCGCTTCGACCGCAAACCAACGAATGCGGCCGAGAAGCCGCCCACGGACGCGCCGGCCCCGGCCCAGCTCGACCCCGACCACATCGACGCGAGCAACGAGGGCTTCAAGATGCTGAAGAGCATGGGCTGGACGGAAGGTGAAGGACTCGGCAAGCAGTCGAAGGGCGACGCTTTACCTTTATCGGAGCGCATCAGGGAGGAAGCTAGAAGGGAGGGTCTAGGTCGTAGCAAGCAAGAAGCGGAAATGCTCAGCAAGGCGACGACGCGGAAGCGCGACGAGAGTGACGACGAGGCCGCTCGTAAAAAGCGGAAAGAGGTCGGCGAGGAGCAGAAACGTAGAGACGAAGTACTGGCCGAGCAGCATCGCAATTTTTACTGTGCGTGTTGTGATAAACAATATACCACAGTATCGGAGTTCTCGGCGCACCTGTCGTCCTACGACCACCACCACCGCAAGCGCTTCGCGGAGATGCGCGAGGCCGAGAAAGCGAGGAATGCCGACGCGACGGCCGAGAAGCGGTCGAGGGAGGAGGCCAGGCGGGAGCGGGAACTACAAAAGCAGATTAGAGCTGCGGCCGCCGCGGCGCCGGCGCCGGCGCCAGCGCCGGCGCCCGCGTCGACGGGATACGCCACCGCCCCGCTGCCCGGCTTCAGCGGCTTCCAGACGAAGAAACTTCCGGGCGCCGCGCCGATCAAGTTCAGCCTGGACTTCGGTAAGAAATTGTAGTGTTGTGCACAGGCTTGGTTCTTAGACAGGGGTAGTACATTGGGGTCGGTCCTATACGCCATCGACGCGTGCAAGTCGCGCCGGCGGCGTCGAGGGGAGATCAGTTGCACGTCGTGAGCGCCCTCCGGACCGCGGGCCGATGCTCCACGAGCCCCTGGCCCCCGACGCGGCCCCCCTTCCAGGACGCCCAGTGGCCGACGTCGCGGAACCGCGGCGTGCGCCAGCCGTCCATGGGCCAGAGCTCCTTGACGAGGACCGTCGCCGGCGCGAGCACGCTGAATGAAGACGCTTCCGTAGCGACGGGCAATGAGCACCAGTCGCCCTCGCCGAGCTCGTCCCCATCAATTACGACGCGGCCCTTCAGCACGAAGATTTCCTTGTGCGGCCGCAGCCACTTGATTTCAGAATCAGATTCCCAGCGCTCGATGCGCGTCTCGATGCCATCTTTTGACAGAGACCAGACCAATCTGTTGGAGACGGCCTCCGGCGCGATGCCCGACGGCGTCAGCGTTTGAGGGTCTAATTGAATACTCCGCCCGCTCTCGGTCGAGGAGGTGGCTTGCATGAGGCCCCACCAGCAGAGGATGTCCGTCCTTTCCGAAGAGGGCTCCGTCATGGCGGCATGGTGCGTGCCGATCGGGTAGCGCACGAACGCCGGCGACTTGACATCGGGAAAGTTCGTATCACAAAAACTCCCGGAGAATACCAAGTACTCCTCGCCGCCCGGGTGGTCGTGGTACGGCAGTTGCGGCGTCCGCGGTGGATACGAGACCAAATACCGCACGCGCGGGTAGTGGACCTTCTCGCTCACGGAGGCACTGAGCCACTTCCGTTCGATGCCCGGAAAGGTATGGATATCTTCGCCAAAATCATGACATTCGTGGACCGTGTTCAGCGCGCACTGGAAGCAGTGCGCCGACGTCTCCCATTTACCCTGATTCGTTCGTACGATGTGCGTCTTCGTCGGATCCGTGTTCTTCTCGAAGTCTTCCACGGGCTCGTCGCTGCGCCACTCGCCGCCGATGGCCCATGCTTTCCGGCTTCGTTGGCTCCGCTCCCGCGAGACGCGGCGGCCTTTTATCCGCCACACCGTCCGCAGGGTTAGATTTGTCAGTCGTTGCCACCACGTCGGCTGCGCTGTTGCTGGCCACGTTGGCTGCGCTGTTGCTGGCCGCATTTCGGCGCACTTTTGGCACAATACATGGTCTTCGCACCCACTGGATGTCCCTGTCTGTGGTTCTGTCAGCAGTTCTGTCGGTTCTGTTTTCTTTTCGATACTTCGCGGCTGCCCCGCGGGCCACGAGACGTCGCTGGCGTTGCCGCGCGGCGTACCGTAACCACCTTTGCCCATGCTTGCTGATGTGCTGTGCTCTGCACAATTTTTCAAGGCACGACATCGGCGCCGCGAATTTTACCGGCGTGCGGCCCAGGCGCGCCAGGGCCCAGCCTAGGTATATATCAGGCATTTAACTTCTAACTCGCGGCAGGGACACAATCTGGAGCTCCAAGTCCCCCTCCGTGCGAATCGTGACGGACACCTTTCCCACGACGGCGAGGCGGTAGAGGTTCATGCCGGGCACGTCGAGGGTCGGCGACGTCATGCGCTCGAAGAGCGTCGGCCCCGTGAAGCCGAGCCGGAACAGCAGCGCGACGAGCGCCGCCGCGTTCTTCCCGTAGACCTCCGCCCAGTGGCTGACCTCTGGGGGATTCACCCAGGCTTCGGCGATCAGCACGCCTATGTCCTCGTCGCAGGCGCTGATCTTGATTTCGAGGCCGTCGAAGCAGTGGCAGGGGTTCTGCGTCAGGGCGCTCCCCGTCAGCTCCCGGGGCACGTCCGCGAAGCAGTATTCGCGGTCGCGGAAGTGTTGCACGCCCTCAGTGAGCTCGACCATTGGGAGTGGACCGACGGCCCAGTCCTTATTGCCCTTCGTCACTTCGGCGACGCACGACGTCAGCACTGCCTCGCTGTAAAGGAGCACATTGAACTCCGCAAGACCCGCTACACCGAATTTGACCACACGGCGACCAGCGACGGGCAGTTTCCAGATGTCAGCGCCCGCCTCGTCGGCCTCGAACGCGTCCGACGTCAGCCAATGAAACGTAGTCCGTACGAACCCGAGGTCGGCGAGCTCGGTCTCGAGCGCCGACGTCGTCTCGTGGTATTTCCGCCTGTTCGCGTGGAAAATGAGCACACCGACGCAGTCGTCGCTCACAGCGACCTCAATCGACACGCCGGCGCCGGTGTTCCGCTGGTTGCTCGTGATAATGCCGCGGAGCGTCGTCGGCACACCCCGCAGCCGGCACACGTGTGGGTTCAAGATGTATGGGACACCATCCTCCAGCGGCACGGTCGGCACCAGGCTCGGCGGCCGCGACGCGCGCGCCGCCTCGACGCTCTTGATGGTGCTGAGGCCCGCGTCCGTGAGCGAAGCGAGGATCTTGGGGTGCTTCTGCATTGCCGTTTGATCTAGTTTTGTGAGCAGCTCGCGCGGCACGTCGGGCTTGTAGTCGAGCAGCCGCTCGAGCGCCTCCTGCTCACAATGCGTGGCCGCCGCCTCGAGCGCGGACTGGCCGCCCTTGTCGCGGCTGTTCGGGTCGGCGTAGCCGCGGAGCTCCCGGACGAGCTTTCCTACGTTACCGGTCGCAGCGTAGTCCACGAGCGGGCGGCTCGGCTTCAGCAACTTTTTGAGGTGTTCGTCGACAACGGCCCGCGCCGCGCGGATTCGCTCCACCCCGCACACCTGCGCCAGCGTCGAGAGAGCCCGCGCGGCCGACTCCGGCGGTCGCGTCCAGAGCATGAGGTAGCCAGCCACGAGGGCCGTCTGCCCTTCGTCGTTCTGCGCATCGAGGTCGAGGTAGTCGGCCGCCTTGTCCACCAGCACCCAGACACACCGCTCGTGGCCCGCGAAGACCGCGGCATGCAGGACCGTCTCGTTTTTGCAGGCCGGGTCGCGCGCGTTCGCGTCGGCGCCGTGGAGCAGGAACGCGTGGAGGATGTCGGCGTACCCGGCCCGCGCGGCCTGGTGCAGGAGCGTCGTGGCGTCGTCACCCCGCAGCAGCCGTTGCAACGCCGCAGCGCCGTCGTCGCCCGCGCTCGCGCGCCCGAGGTGCTCCCGGCCGAACTCCAGCGCGCTCACGACGCGCTCGAGGTCGCCCTTGGCCACGGCCGCGCGCAGCTCGCGGACGACCTCGAAGTCGCGGTGGCCCGTAGTCATCTTCGCACGGTTCATCGCGCGCGTGCTGAGCTGGAGCTCGCACATGTGCCGCTCGAAGCACACCACGAGCTGGACGTCCCGGTACCCGCCCGCCAGGGGGCGCTGGTAGCGGTCATTGAGCTCCTTGATGTCCGTCCCGAAGCGTGCGACGATGTGTTCCAGGCCGCCATATAAAGCCCCCAGGTCCTCGTACTCGATCGTCGCTCTCACTAAATCGGTCAGCCGGTACCAGGCCACGTCGCGGTCTCCGGACGCGCCGGCGTCCGCGTACTTAAATAAGGCCTTCATGCGCGCGCGTACCTCGCCCTTCACCGGCGGCACGACCGCGGCACCGCCCGTCGCTTCCGCGAGCGCCCGCACGACGTCGTCGAACCGGGCATGAACGACGTTCGCCCGCTCGTAGAGCTCTTCGAGCGTTTTCACGAAGTGTTGGTTGACGAGCCGCGTCGAGAAGCCCATGCGCCGCCCGTAGTCTCGCGGGAGCAGGCGCCGGAGCTCCTCGTCGAGTTCCGCGTCCGCTACCGACGCCGCGAGCTGCTTGCTGACCGTCGCGTACCGCTGGAGTTCGGCCGCGCCGCCGATCGCCGCGAAGGCCTCGTCGTACGTGATCGGTTCGACCGCCTCGGCCTGCGCCGGCGCCGGGACCGAGTTCTTCTTCTCCCGCTGCCGCACGGAGAGCCGCCGGAGAATGCCCATGACGCGGGGGCTGATACCGGACGTTGGGGATACCGGATGCGTATCAAAATCTGGATCCGCATCCACGCCCTCGCGCCGCAGGGTGGCAAGCTCTGTCCGCACGGCATCGAGCTCCTCCTTGACCGCCAGCAGCTCGGCTTTTTGCTCGGTGACGGCAGTCGCGAGGCGTGACACCTCATCCACCGAAGCAGACGAGGACAATTGCGCTCCCATTGTGCTCTTTGTGGCTGCCCAAGTGGGCCTGAGAGCGACGGAACCCGCACGGCCGGGCCTCGGGGATTCGGGGTTTGTCGGAGCTAGCGCATGGTTGTATACTAAAAGACAACATTATAACAAACTACAAGAAAGCGCCAGGACCACTAGATGTCCGGGTCCTCGGGGATCACGAACTTCGCATCTCTCAATTCGGGCGACACCTTGATCTGGCAGCATAAACGACTGGTGTCTTCCAGCCCCCAGGCGAGATCGAGCATGTCCTCCTCCTCCTCGTCGGGGGGCTCCAGGGCGTCGTAGAGCTCCTGCTCGAGGATGACGTGGCACGTGGAGCACGCCAGCTCGCCGCCGCAGGCCGCCTCGATGTCGACGTCGTGGTCGAGCGCCGCCTCCAGGACCGTCTTGCCGACCTCCGCTTCGACTTCTATGGTCTGGCCGTCGCGGCTGTCGACGAAGGCGAGGGGCACGGTCGCGTCGGCGAAGCGGCGCCTCGCGCTATGCTGCATTGTGAAGCGCTGCGCCGGCGCATGCGTGCGTCCCCGCGCCGCATCCGTGCGCAGCGCCCTCGCGGCGACACGCATGACATTGTGGTGTGGCCTGACACGCTGCAGCGCGCTGGTGAGCGGTCGCGCCGCCTTTACTCGGTCTGGACCGAACCGGCGGCATAAATGCTTTGTCGTGAGCATTTTTGGAGTGCGGACGTAACGTGTACGCCGCGTTTGAAGGGCTCGCCACGATAAAGCTGCTAGCGGCCTGTAACACACTAGCAAGCAAAAAAAAATCCTCGAGTTTTGCTGGTAATTGGCTAAGCGCTGCCTCTGAGCACCCACCGCTCGTCGCAGCACCTACGTGGCTTGCTGAGCCCAATCACCAACGCGTCGCGAGGCCTTGTATGCGTACGCTTCGCCGTAGACGCAAGAGCGCCGAAGGCGCATAGCACCCGAACGCGGCCAAATTGCACCGCGCGTACGCCGTCGACGCGCGCGCGCGAAGACGCAAGGACACAGAAACAACAACAGCAACAAATGGCCGCCGTCTACGAGGGCTGGGAGTACCCGCCGCCCGACTGCTATTCGTGCGATCATCGCGACAGCGAGGGCCATTTGAGGTACAAAGGGGCGCTGCTCAAGAAGGGCGGTTCGCGATCAGCAAAAATAAAAACCGACCGCAACAGCGGCGACAAGACGCCGAAATCTTCTTTCTTTGGGCGACGGAACTGGTCCGACCGCTTCTTTTACCTGGATCTGGACAAGGGCCACTGGAGCTACTACAAGGATGCCGGGTATGAAAATCTAGCCGGTGTTGTTAGACTACTCCCTCACTCGTCGATAGTAGTACCGGAAGAGGTAAGATTGCGAGGCAGACACGCCCCGACGGACCCCACCGAGACGCTCAACTACTTCGAGGTCCACCACACGACCGACGACGCGGGCAAGGTCCGGACGGCGCCGTTCGTGGTCCGGGCGCCCTCACCTAGGGAGTTCGAGGACTGGTTGAGAGCCTTAAGGTGGTGTCTGGCTCGCCTGAGACGGGGCTCCTTGTCCGAGGAACCTTCCGCGGGCGGCGTGTCGCGGGACTTCTACCTGAGCGGGGGCTCGGCGGCGGCGGGCCTGAGTGTGGCCTCGTCGGCGGCGGGCGTGACCCCGGAGACGCACACGGCGTCCACGACGCCGCCCCCAAAACCGGCCGCGAACTACAAGGACGAGCTCGAGGAGGCCTTGGACAACGTCCGCCTCTCCGGTCAATCTGAAAGAAAATCCGAGGAAGAAAGGCCCGCGTCGACGGAATTGAGGTTGGGCTTCGACGCGCGCGCCTTTTTGGACATGGAGTACTACTACCAGGACATGAACGGCGCGCAGAAGGGCCCCGTCGACTTCGAGGGACTGAAGGCCGTCTGGACGCGTTCTGAAATAGACGAGCTGTCCTATATCTACACCAATAGGAAAGACGAGTGGGTCGACCTCGCCTCGCTGCCTACTCTGATGAAGTTGCTCACATCAAGGACGTCCGACCCGCCGCCGCCCCCGCCGCCGCCGCCCCCGCCGCCACCACCTGTCCAAGCGCGGGCGGGCGTGCCCTACGCGTCGCCGACGTCGCGGGGCCCGGCGCCGCGCGCCTTCCGGCTCTGATTTTGTTCCCCTACCATGTAAGACAGTTAGACACTAGAGGTAGGCCGCCTGGACGCGGGACTTCTGGCGCCGCTTCGCTTTGATCTTGTCGCGGTCGCCGCCCTTGGCCTTCTTCGGCGGCGGCTTGCCGCCCTTGAAGCCGAGCGTCTTCAGAGGCGGCGGGTAGTCCGCGGCGCCGTAACGGTCCTTGTCGGCGGTCGACAGAAGCCAGGGCGTGTGGCACGACGGCGCTGGCACCTTCGCGAGTTCGGGGCACCAGAGCTTGACGTATTGACCGTCGGCGTCGTAGTCCTTGGACTGCTTGAGGATGTTGAAACGGTTGATCCGGCCGCCGCTGAGGCCCGCCGCGGCGTGCCAGTTGCCCCAGTTCGACTCCGGCGTGTAGTCGACGAGGAGCTCCTCGAAGTGCTCCGCGCCCAACCGCCAGTCGAGGCCGAGGTCGTGGACGAGGTAGGACGCGACGTTCTGGCGGCCGCGGTTCGACATGAAGCCCGTCGCCCGCAACTCCCTCATGTTCGCATCCACCAAAGGCGCGCCCGTCCGCCCCTCCTTCCATGCTCTCAAAGCATTACTATCGACGCGCCATTTTTGCGAGGAACCCTTGACGCCGTACGGGAAGAAGAGCTTCTCTCCATATTTGTGCGCGTAGTACACGAAGTAGTCGCGCCACGTCAATTCGAACTTGACCCAGTACGTGCTCTTGTTGGCCACTCTTTTCTGTTCATATTTCGCACATTCATGAGCGACGCGGCGCGGCGACAGGCAGCCCCGCGCGAGCCAGGGTGCGAACTTCGTGGAGTAGCCCTGGCCGACCATGCCTGTGTGTGTTCAGTGTCCACGTGACGCCATCGTGGCGTCTGCGCCATTGCGTCGATGCGTCGTTGCGTCGATGGCGTCGATGGCGTACGGGAGCGACGCCATCGACGCGAGCTCCGCTCGTCGAAAGGACGCGGGCCGGCACCGTTGCGCGTGTCGAAGTAGGTCCGGAGGCGGTCCTCGTCCCAGACGTAGCGCTGGAGCCGTTCCAGCGCGGCGGCCTCGCCGCCCCGTGGGTCGAAGAAGTCGCCCCGCTTATCGACGGACGCGTCGCCGTAGCCCAGATCATTTAGAGAAGGGATCGCGTCGTCGAGACCGGAGCATGCAGGAGGCGCCGGCAGGTCCCGCGGCCGCGCGAAGCAGTCCGCTCGGACCGGCGTGTCACCCTTCTCGACGGACGTGCGCCAGGCCGTGAACTGGTCCTTGAAGGGGATATACGCTAAATCGTCGCGGTGGTAGAGCGTGCCGTCCCAGACTTTCGTGAGCGGCGCGATTTCTGACACGGCGGCTTCGTCTTTCTGTTCTTCCGAGCAGGCGGCCTCCGAGGAAATGATCGCGACATCATCGCCGAGCTCCTCACAAATATCGGCGAGGACCTGGCGCGGGCTGCCCCGGCGGACGACGAGGCCGGAGCCGAGGTCTTTTAGCGAGCCGCGCAGGTCCTCGAGGCTCTCCAACACGAACTTGGCCCGCCGCGCGCCCGTCTTTTGCGACGAGCCGAGGTCGCTCTTTGCCGAGGCGTCGAAGACCCGCGGGTCGAGGCAGAAGACCGGCAGCACCGGCGCGCCGCGCCTCGCGGCCTCGGCCAATAGAGCGTTGTCGTGCACGCGCAGCTCGTCGCGGAGCCAGACGACCGTCGCCTTGCTCGCCATGGCGGACATTTTTCTTCCTCGGAGGAGCGAGTTCGGCGCGGCCAGCGAATGTGCGGTGCGTGCGAGTGCCAGTAGACTCGTCGCTCGACGCATTCGATGCAGTCAGCACCCTCTGTGGGTGCTCTCGGCGACTGTACGTGGAGATCGCGCGGAGTTGTTGCACGAGCGGTTGAGAGCAGTGAAGCGCGCACTCTTGCTGTGTCCTGCTCGTTCTACTTGCACCGCTGACGGGTAATGACTGCGAGAGCACTGAGTTGTTGCAAACCAACTCACTCATCAACGGAGGTGCACTAGAAGCCTTCAGCACAGCCCCAGGGAGTCCCTTGGCGTCGCGCTAGAGCTGCATGGAGTGATGGAGCTTCGGAACTGAGGCCTAGTGTCTTACTGGAGCTAAGGATCATCCGCTTTAATTTTGCCGCGCCGCTGCGTTTTGCCTCTGCTCTCCGCGCACAACCGCTGCATCGACCAGCTCTCTCGCGTATCGCACAGCGCAGCCAGCCGCTGCTTCATCACCGCGCTCACCGCGCGTCGCAGTTCCCGGCGCCGTCGAGAATCGTTCTCGCAGCGCGCACCACTGTTTGCCGAGCGCGCACGGCCCACAAGCAGCCAAACGCCTCTCGCATCTACCGCAGCCATGTCCGATACCGAGGAGGACGACTGGGACGACGCGCCCGAGGACGAGGAGGAGGACGCCGCCGTCTCCGAGCCCGAGGAGGAGGACGACGACGACGACGAGGAAGAAGAGGACGACGGCTCCGACAGCGACGAGGAGGACAACAAGCTGGACGCCGTCGAAGAGATGACCGGACCGCGCAAGAAAACGGCGCCCAAGCCCGCCGCCGTGGCCGAGGCGCCGAAGAAGCCCGCCGCCAAGCGCGGCTCGGCCGCGTCGGCCAAGAGCGCCAAGAGCGCCGCGTCGGCGGCGTCCAAGCAGAGCGCCCCGAAGAAGCGCAAGTCCGCCGAGTCGTCGAGCGACGAGGAGGAGTCTGACGACGACGACGGCACGGAGCAAGTATCAAAGCCGCCTCCCAAGAAGAAGCCCTCGCTGACCGACGCGAACGTCAAGAAGGAGGAACCCGAGGTCAAAAAGAAGCTGCCCCAGAAGGGCGACGCGCGCGGCGAGATCGAGCATTTGTTGCTGGAAGCCAATAGGCCCTTCGGCGTGAACGACGTCGTACAGAAGCTCGCGCCGCGCTACGACAAAGGTGTTGTGCAATCTATGTTAGATGCTTTAGAACGGCAGGGCGTCCTGCAGTCGAAGGCCGTCGTCGCCCAACAAAAGGCCTACTGGCCCGACCAGGCCAAAATAAAAGCGACGTCCATGGCCGACATCCGCGACATGAGCTGCGACGTGAGGGATGCGAAGTGCGACGCCAAGGAGGCCGACGAGGACGCGTCCAAGCTCGAGCGCCGCGCGGAGCGTTTGCTAGCGGAGCCCGCCAACGATGCGTTGGATGCGGCCGTCGCCGCGGCCGAGAAGGAGGCGTCGGACTTGGAGGCGCGCCTCAAGCGCGCGAGCCAGGCGCCGCCCGTCAAACCGCGCGACATGGTGCGCGCCGTCAAGAAGCACAACGAGCACCGCGGCCTGTGGCTCAAGCGGAAGCGGGCCTTCAAGGAGGTCGTCGAGGTGATCGCCGAGAACATGGATTTGCACCCCAAAAAATTCATCGCGGCGGTCGCCGACGCGCAGGACGTCGAGACGGACGAGGACGCCGGTGCGACGCTGCCGCCGCCCGACGCGATTCCTGTGCCCTCCCTCAAGTAGATTCCCCCATCCCTCGAGAGCACTAAGGCTCCTCATACGTGTCTTTTGGCTCCTCTCGTCATCATACGTATTACTCCCCTGGGGCCCTCGAGCGAGCCGCCGAGGCACCGCTCATCGCAGCGTCGCGTACGCCTTGCCGTTGAAGAAGGACCCGTTGTGGAACGCGCCCTTCCACTCGACCTTGTCCGTGTCCGTGTAGCAGCCCTCGCCGTGCATCCTTCCGGCTTTCCACCCGCCAACGTAAGAGGCGCCGTCCGCCCATTTATAAGTACCTTCGCCCGAGAAAACACCCTCCTCGAAGCCGCCCTCGTAGGTCGCGCCGCTCGCGAAGGCGCACCGCCCGACGCCGTGGAGCTTGTCGCTCACCCACTCGCCTTCGCTCGTCTCGGGCCCTTGCGTGAGCGTACCGTAGCCGTTCCGCCTCCTGACTCCATCCTCCGTGGCGTACTGGCCTTCATATCTACTTCCGTCGACGAAGGTGAAGAGCCCTTCGCCGCTCTCCTCCTCAGGTTCGCTCGGCTCGCTCGGCGGCGCGCTTGCGAGGCTAGCTTCTTGGGACGGGGGCCGGGACATGGTCGCTGCGACGGCGTAAGCGTGCGTTAGGCTCGCTGCGACGGCGTAAGCGTGCGTGGATAGGCTGCCCCTTCGCTCTGGGCGTAAGCGTGCCCGTCGCAGAGCTGCCCCGGTTGCGTTGTGCTCTTGCTAGGTATGCCTACTAGGCCTGAGCATACGCGCGACCGCGCGCTACTTTCGCCCGAAGCTTCGCCGCGCCGGCGAGTCCTAATAACACGACTGATTGACAACACACACACCTTAAGGGAGGACTAGACGTGCCCCGCGTCGTCCTCCGCGCTAAAATCCAAAAGCTCCACCTCGTACGTCAGCGTCGCCGCCGGCGGGACCACGGGCATGAACCCCTCCTGGCCGTAGCCCAACGATGGCGGCACCGTGAAGACGCAAATCTGCCCTACTGACATCTTCGGAATACCGTCTTCGAGGCCCGGGATGAGCTGTCCGGCCCCCAACTTGAAGATGAGGGCGCGCTTCCGGTCTCTGGACGAATCGAAGACGTCGCCGTTCTCCAACCGGGCCTCGTAGTGGACGCGGCACGTACACCCCGGCGCGGGAAAGTGCGTCGCGTTGCCCGGGCGCTTCGTGATCACGCCCAGCTCGTTCTGGCCCTTCTTTTTTTTTGCTGCGGCGTCCATGGCTTCGAGCTCGGCCGCCTAGCCACCCCCTGGGTGCTGTACAACCGGTAGGTAGGTAGATGAATGCGCGCCCGCGGGGCAGCCTCGGTCGCGGCCGATCGGGTCCCAGGCGATGCGAAGAGCTCCTAGGGCGCGTCGACGGGCGTCGGATAACACCAATTAGCGCGCAGCGCATAAAAGCGCTGTTTTGCTTGCTAGTGTGTTACTGGCCGCTAGCTAGCGCGGCTGTGAACGCAGTGGAGAGCCCATTGCGGCGAAGAGCGGCCTGTGGCGTGCGCAGGAAGCGTTTCTGGCTCAGACGCGCTCAGCCGTTCGGTCGGCGTCAGGTCGCCGCGTCGCGAAACGCCCAGACGGTCGGGAGAGCGAGGTGCTTGCAGCGAAGTGCAAAGCGGTACGCCGTCGAAGCGGCGCTGCCGAAGCAAGTCAACGCAAGCGTAAACAACCATGGCCGACGTCAAGGCTAGACTGGAGCAGATGCTCAAGGACGACCACGCTTCTGGGGGAGGCGGCGTCACCAATGAACAACTAAAAGACGCGTTCGGCGACGAGTTCGACGACCTGCCGGCGATTATCAACGAGCTGATTAACACGGACCGCATGGAGTTGCTGCAGGGCGAGGGTAGGACGACGCTTGCGTACCAGTGGATTCCGGAGGATAGAGCTGCGAGACTAGGTGAGCTGACGAACGAACAGAGGTTAGTTCTACAAGTTGTTGAGAGAGCCGACACGTCCGGTGTGTGGTTACGAGATATTAAATCCGCGACCTCCATGCAGCAGCAAACTTTAAATAAAGCTCTGAAAGTACTGGAAAGTAGGAAATTAGTGAAGACGGTCCGCTCCGTGCAACAAAAGACCAAAAAACTCTACATGGCCTACGACCTCGCACCGACGCGAGAAGTGAGTGGCGGGCCCTGGTACACGGATCACGAATTTGATCATGAATTTGTATCTGCGATAAAGACAGTTGTGGTTTCTTGTGTGAAAGCATTGGGGAACTGTACGCTCGAAGATATCCACCAGGCGGTGCTAGGGACCAAGGTTTCTACCGTCCCGTTAAGTATCTCGGACGTACAGACCGTCGTCGAAGCGTTGCTGGCCGACTCGCAGCTCGAGCGGTTGCACGCGTCGGATGACGCGCGGTTCAAGGTGGCCAAGCCCTGCGTGAATACGGACTGGGTCGCCGAGGTGCCGTCCGGGACGTGTCCGTGGCCGCGGTGCCGCGCGGAGAACGGTGGCACGTGCAACGCCGAGTCGTGCCTGTACCTGGACGCGTGGCTCGACGAGGCTAGCACCTAACTTGTATGTTATGTTTTAATGACGTACTGTCTCAAAAAAGACGTCGCGGCGGGCACGCATCTCTCGGCCGTCCGCTCGGCGTCGAACAGGAGGCCGTATTTGTCAAAATCCAGCACGGGAATTTTGAGGAACCTGGCGACAGGTAATAAAGGCCCGAGGAAGTTCTGCATCTCGACGTTGACGTCCGGTGCCAAGAAGGACACGTGGCACGGCGCGTCCGCGCCGGCGAAGGCGATCACGCCGCGCTGCGGCCACGTCGTTGGTGTTACACCAACAGCAATACTCTTCACGTCGCCGGGAAACCGCTCGCGGACAAATTTTAATGGGACCGCCCCATCGCCTTCGCTCGCGATAGCTAGGAAAGGGACATCCGGGACGGCGTCCCGGCCGAAGCCCGCGATGGCCACGGCGCCTTTCGCTTGAGGCACCTTCAGCGCCGTCGCAGCACCTGCAGAATGGCCGAGCGCGCCGATGGCGCCCGTCGCGCCCCGCCGCTTCGCGTGCTCCAGAGCCGCGACCACGATTTTATCACGGCTCGAGCCGCCGTCTTTGTCGGGCGTATAGCTTCCCGCTAGTGTCTCGTCAAAATCCGGCGCGATGGCCACGGCGCCCTCTCTTGCAAGCGCTTCGCCGAATTTTGAGAGGTCAAAACGCGTCCCCAGGAAGCCGTGTGCGACGACGACGACAGGCGTGCCATCCTTCACCGTCGCGCCGGGCGCCTCCCTTACACCCGGGGCGTCCAGCGCAAAGGTCCGGGCGATGGCGTCGGGCGTCGGCAGTCCGAGGATCGTCTTCACGAGGCGGCCCGCCGAGATGCGGTACTTGTAGCTCGCTGGTGGCGCGTCGGCGCCGTCTGAGGGCAGCCAGACGCACGCCGGCACGCGCGCGCCGCACGGCAGGTCCAGAACGACGTCGTCGTACCCTATAACGGCTGCCGATGGGGCGGCATTGCTGGCGCCGGGCACTGCTGCCGCCGCGAGGCTGCCGGTGATGGCGTTGCGGCGCGAGAGCGGGGCGGAGAGGGCTGCTATCGTCGCCGGCAGCAGTAATATCATTGATTTCATTGTGGCAGGGGTGGCAGCGTGCAGGATGCAGCTGTTTGCACGCAGTTGTCTCGATACGAGCTGTAGCGATGCCGCTACAAATGTGTAGTACCAAAAAGGCTGCGAATAGCCGAAAAGCCGCAGACTCGACCCTCCAAAGGAGCTAGCGGCATGTAAGGCACTAGCAAGCTAAAGCAGCGCATCCGCGCGATTTGGGCCAACCTGCTCTCTGCGCACGTCGCAGGGATCTATTCTCGACCAGAACAGATCCTACGCACGTCTAAAAGCTCTCAGAGACACCGCCCGGCCCGCGCCAAAATACACCTCTATTGACCCAGCACACACACGATGCTGTCGTCCCTGCCTGAAGACGCGTTGTACCACATTCTGAAGTTTGTCGATGAAAACGACGACGCGCGCTGCGCGAGGATCAGCAAGAGCTGGACGAACTTGAGGCGAGCATGGGTCGTTTCTCGCTCAAGTTTTCCTGGCGGCGAAGGCGTTGGAAGGGCTGGGCAAAATGGAGTCCAAGCCGTGGCATTTTCCTGCGACGGCAAACTTCTCGCCATCGGCGCCGACGACTTTGCACTCAATCTCATGGTTCTCGATGCCGTGACCGGCGACCTGCGACGCACGTTCCCGCGGCCCCTTGGGACCTCATGCTTGGATTTTTCGCCGACCGACAGCACAGTGCTTGTGGCGGGCGGCAGTAGAGATCTCATTGCTTACAATACGGCAACTGGCAATTCGCGCGAGCTCTGGCGCGGATCAGAGGAACTTAGATGTGTCACATTTTCGCCAGCGGGATCTACTATTGCGTATTGCCGCACGCTTATAGTCGCGGTCATCGATATTGGAGGACCCGACCCCACGCGCGACCCCTTTGCTGTGCCAGCTCGTGTCCTACTCACGACCCATCCCGGCGGACCTAGAAGAATAGAGGGCATCGCGTTCTCACCGACGGGGTCTGTGCTTGCGGTGGGCGTCGGTACGAGGGTCAAGTGCTACGACGTCGCCTCTGGCCAAGTACGCTCCGAAATTGCGCATGGTGGTTATGGCATCTGGACCATTGCCTACTCGTCTCGCGAGATAATTGCGGTGGGTGGTCCTGACGGTAAGCTCGTGCTTTATGACGCATCAAACGGCCGATTAATCCGTGAGATTAGCCCCGCTGGGAACGGGTTATGCTTTTCGCCGGATGGGTTGATGATTGCTTTTCGGAAACATGGGTTGACGGGTGCAGGGCGCGTGTTTTTTTACGATGCTGAGACTGGCGACCTGCGCTTCGTTATCTCGCGCAACTACGGTATTCATGGGCTTGGGGCCGTTAGGTTCAGCCCCGACGGAAAGACTGTTGCGGTAGGAGACTACAAGGGCAGGGCCGCCCTCTACGACGCCACAACCGGCGACCTGCGACGCATGCGCCGCGCGCCGCCGGCAGCCTAGGAGGTGTAATAATGTGATGACTTAATACCCTAAGCAGTCCGCCCGTACTCGCGCCGGTGCCGCCCATCAATACACCGCAAAAAGAACACGCCCGCCGCGAGCGGGACACCTCCGCTAGGCTCGAGCGGCGCCGCCCCGTACGCCGCCTCGCGCGCGTCGCAGGCCCCCGCGAAGTCCGCCGCGGACCGCTCGACGCGCTTCGACAGCCTCGCTGACAGATCGACCGTGGACCGTATTGATGAAAGCGCTATTTTGCCAGAACGCCCCTTGAGCACGTACATCGACGCGACGGCACCAGAACCGTAGGAGAACATCAGGATACGCTTCCCCTCGAGATCTGAGGAAGCGACGAGCGACACCAAGCCAAAAAATACCGAAGCCGTGTAGCAGTTGCCGATATGTCTCGGTGCTTCCGTGGAGGGAGCGACACGTTTGTCATAATCATCTGCCGACGCCTTCCGCAGCGACGCGTCCAAACCTTTGTCCACGAGCGACTGCTCGTACGCGACGTCGCCAGCAACGCACCAGTTCCTCGGCCGATCATTCGAATCTCTCAGCGCTAGCCGCGCGTGGGCCTTCCTCACCAGCTTGTTGTAGGGCGCGTGGAAGACGCAGTAGTCTACTGAAGCGAGATTACCATACGAGCCTGGGTTCGAATAGCACGCGTCGACGCATCGTAAATAACAAGCTTGCGATAAAGCGCCATCAACTAACGGGTATTCTCCACCCTTCGGTTTGTAGAAGTCCCAGCAATCTAAGGCATGTGTTGTTCGTTGTGGCTCGAGCACTAAGGACGCGTCCGGCCCAATTAATAGAGCTACTGCTCCACAACCGCCCGACGGCCGCGCCGGTCCCTTTTCATACACGGCGATATCCCCACAAACGACAATGGCATACCTCCCGTCCCAGGCCGACGACTCGACCCACGCTACACTGTTGAACAAAGCTGCCGTGCCACCATAACAAGCATTGACGGACGTCACTCCTTCCATGTTCGGGTTGCCTTCAAACAACCGTAACAAAGACGTCTTGACGGACTTGGACTTGTCTATTAACGTTTCCGTGCCGACCTCTAGTCTTCCCACAGACTTGGGATCTATCTTATAATTCTCGAGCAACCGCGCACAGGCCGTCAATAGCAAACTCCCGACGTCCTCCCTTGAATCGGCGAAGGCCATCTGCTGCTGGCCGAGACCGACCGTGTATTTCCCGTCGCAGCCGTCCTGCTTCTCCAATGACGTCTGCGCGACGTAGGTCTGCGGGCTGTACCACTCCATGGCGACGATGCCCACGTTTTCTGGCCGCGTTTTTGAGACTTGGCTGGCCATGGCTCTCGCTGTGGTGCGATGCGTGCGGCTAGCGTTTTAGATGGCTGCTGATGCCTAGCTTTTGCCCAAGCTGCGGTGGTCGTAGCGCTTCTTTTCTTCTGCGGCGACTGGCGTCTAGGCGCAGCAATCACTATTACTACCAGCCCGTCCAGCCGAGTGATGAGGCGTTGTGAGCGGCACGCGCGCGCTTTTGTAATCCTGCATTGAGCTAGCGTATTAACACTAGCAATTAAAGAAGTTATCACACAGGAAGGGGCCGTTCGAAGCGCAACGTGGACTTCGCCGAGGACGTCGGCAGATCGGCTTCAGCAACACCGTCTAGAACTCGGTACGTCTTCACAATCTCAAGGCCCTCAACGACTCGACGACCGTCCTTCGCAAATGCCCGGCGGAAGCGCCGCTTGCAGCGAACGAGTCTGCTCACGCGTGCAGCACCACCTATCAGCCCACCGGCCGCAGCATCGACGCGGACTAACTCGTCGAAGCCGAAGCCCGCTTCTGATATCTCGCTGGTCCTCGAGACGACGGTTAGGGTCGCGTCGCCGTCGCGAAGAATGCTCGGCGCGCGAGGATCCCAACTGACGGCTCCTCTGCCGCCGGCGCCGCGCCGTTTTCCGAGCTCAAAGGCGCGGTCCAGCACGACACCTGCGACGTCACGGCCCTCGAACCTGTACGTCGCGGCCGCTGCCGGCGCCACGAATCGCGTCTCGTACGTCTCCGCTCGTCCAGCGACAAATGGGGTCGTGCCGCCGCCCAGGGCGCGCCAGGCGCCCTCGGCAGCAGTTTGGTCCCCTTCAACAGCTGTAAGCACACGCTCACAGCGCCATTCACCGACGAGCGACGCCGGGTAGAGCACGTCGCCGGTCGCTGCTCCGACCGAGACGTCGAACGCGAAGGCGCAGTGTGGCACCCAAGCGAGTGCCGCAATGGCTGTTGAACAGCTTTGGCGCCGCGTCACCGCATCCGGCACGGGCGCACCATCGTCCAACGGGACGCGAAACACGAGCCGCTCCACCTCCCAACCAAGAGCGACACACGCGCCGCCCGTCTCCGACCGCGCTCCGTCGGGCAGCGGCCACGCGTCCGAGACCAGAGAAAACCCGGCCTTCGTCAAACCCTCGCGCGCGGCCTCCGCGGCGCGCTCGGACCGCGTCTCGACCGCCAGGACGCCGCCGGGCGCCAGAGCGCTACGAGCAGCATCCGCGACGTCGGGTGCGAGGATCCAGTCGAGGGCGCCCCTTGTATTGGGAGGAGTGGGATGCTGCACTGATATGGCCTCGAGCGGGCCCGGGTACTTCGCCGCCGCGGCCAGGATGGACCGGGCGTCGGTCGCGACGTAGGCGAGGTTGTCTCCGCAACTGTCGCGCTTTGCCCGCGCCGCGCACGCTTTTACGATGGACCGCGACGCGTCGACGCCGAGGACGTTTCGCGTTCTATCAGAGGCCCAGCCCCGCGCCGCAGCACCCAAGCCGCAGCCGAGGTCGAGCCGGAGCGGCCTCGTGTCATCGGCGAAGAGGTCGCTCAGCAATGGCGGCGCGGGGGGCATCGCGGGCGCGGTGCCCTCCCGGAAGTCGCGCCGCCGCTGGCGCCCGCGGTTCTCGTGGCCTGCGTGCAGGGAACCGTTCGCGTCGACGGCGTGGAGCTTGATGGTCGACGCGGAGCCCGCACGCCAGAGCCAGAGCTGCGGTCGCGCGTCGTCGCGGCCGAGCCGCTCTATATATGAAACGAGGCGCGGCGGGGCGTCTTCGGGCAGCAGGCGCCCGGCGGCCGTGGCAGCGGCGGCAGTCGTTTCTTCACACACGCAACCAGCAGCAACAAGGCGCTCGTAGGCGTTGAGGACGATTCGTGCTGGTCCGCACCCGTCATCCGCGCCGTGGTCGAGGCACGCGTCCCGCGAGTCGTCCGGATAAATATCGTCGCCCGACACGTAGAGGCCGCCCGCGCTCCAGGTCTCCTCCACAAATCGGCGCGCGAGGTTTTGAAATAGCTCCTCATCAGAAACGCCGGCGCGGTGGAAATAGAACGCCGCGTCAGCTATACGTCGGCCCACGAGCTTCGCGTCGACCGCGACGTTTTGTGCTGCTGCTGCCGCGAGCTCCGCGATTTGCGCACGCGCGTCGCCCTCGCCGTCGTCCTCGGCCGTCGCGAGGGCTAACGCCGCCGCGGCCATCCCGAGAACACCACTGCGATCCGTAGTCTTGCGCAGTCGCTGCGTGCGGCTGGCGTCTAGCAGCTTGCCGCGCGCCGAGAGGGCCGTGGCGGCTGCGAGCATCCATGCTGCGTGCAGTGTGTGGGATGGCATCCTAGCACAGGTCACTACGGCCCGTAGCGATGCGCATTGGTCAAACCACGCGACAGCGAGTTAACCGAGGCTGCTATCTCGTATCTTATCGGCAGCTAGCGTGCTAGACACCGCTGCCAAGCGCCTTGAGCGTCTACTAGCGTAGTCACATACTAGCAAGAATCGCAGCGCAAACGGCGCTGCGGGGCTCGAGGAGCCAGGATCAACCAAAGCCGTGGGCCCGACGCTGCCGACGCGACCCCCGCACCCTAAGCACGCGGCTACGGGCTGCCCCGCCCACCGTCGAGCCATGCGCCCCACATAAACAACAGCTATGCCACCCTTCGAGTCGGCAGTCGAGCCCGCCGGCGAGACGGAGAAGGAGCGCAAGAAGCGGGAAAAACGCGAGCGCAAGGAGGCCAAGAAGCGCGCGAAGGAAGAAGCCGCAATGGCGCCCGCGGACGCGCCCGGCCCGGCGCCCGCAAAAAAGAAGAAAAAAAAGAAGAAGAAAAAGATCGAAGACGACGACGAGGACGAATTAGAGAGGCTCAAGGCCGCCATGAACGACGACAGTGGCGAGCTCGAGGCGTCCGAGGAGGAGCTGCTCGAGGAATTGCAGACGGACTGTGCGGTACGCGTACAAAAGCAAGCGCGAGCGCTCAAAGCTCGGAGGCAGGTCCGGAACATGATCAAGACGACCTTCGCGAAGGAGTACGACCAAGAACATGATAGGATGGTCTACCGGAACAAAGTGACTGGTTTGGTACAGAGGACGAAGCCACGACTCCTGCGGGACGAGGACCTGCCCGATCCTATTGTATATGTCGCGCCGGAAGGTTATGAGAGTGTACCTGCTGATAGAAAACAGTTCGCTTTAGTGTTGACTACTACCTCATTCAACGATGAGGAGCGGTTACCTGCTCTACCAGCCGTGGTGGAGAACGACCACGACGCGATCCGAAAACATCTCGTGAACCCCTACGTGTGTAAATACGCAGAGGAGGACTGCCTGTTCCTCAAGAACGTGTCGAAGAATGTCTTTCTCACACAAATTGACGCGTTGCGAGACATTGTAAAAAAAGCGAATCAATCAGAAAAACTAAGAACTGGGGCTGGCAGAGAATTCAAGCCCACCGGTTCATTATTAGTGTATGTGGCGACACACGTCGCCACGCACCGATCCGGCGGGCCCTACTTCTGTTTCTCCGACACGTCTGCCGTGAGCAACTCGTCGTTGCAACGGACCGGTATGAAAGTGAGCCAGTTCTGTAAATTAATCAGGGATATCAAGTGTCGCGAGAAGACTGTGATACTAGACTGTTGCCATGTCGAACGGCCGCCGTCCAAAGAAGCCGCGAAGAGACCGGTGGTGGTCTATCCGCCGTCAACCTTCTACTCTGATGTAGCGTACAAGGCCGAGTGTCGCGTGCTCGGTTCATGCAAATTAGGAGGCGAAGGCCGGCCGCCGGAATTTGGCGAGCAGCCGCCGAAGGCTGTGCTTGATCAGCCGGTGCTCGTGGATCGTAGCGAAGATGGCACGTACCACAAAGGTGTTGTTTCATCAGCAAATGAAGACGGGACCTACGACGTCACCTTTGCTGATGACGACCTCCAACAGTCAATACCGAGATATTTACTACGACCGCGGAGCAAGGAGGATTTGGCGGCAGAAGCGGAAGAGTTAAGAAGGGCAGAACTCCTCGAGAAATTACAAAGGTCCATGAAGGTCACGACCCTGACCTCAAAATTCATAAAGAAAACGCAAGTCGCCGCATTGACGACGAGGCAGCGGGTAGAAGCCCCGGTGCCGGCCGCGGCGCCGGCGCCCGCCGAGGCGCCGGCGCCGGCGCCGGCGCCGTCGGACGATGAGCTCTGCATAGATCAGAGGGTTGAGGCGAGGTACCACGGTTCGGACCAGTACTACAAGGGTGTGATTACAAGTGTCCACGCCGACTATACGTACGACGTTACGTATGAAGACGGGGAAACAGAACGGAACATTCCGAGGGATGCGATACGCGTGGTCGAAGTCCTGGACGAGGCCGAGGCGCCGCCCTCACCCATTCTGGAGGAACCTGTCAAGGAAGAGGTATCAATTGTTTCGTATGAAGAACCAAGGCTATCTCTATACGCGAGGATCTGTGATAAACTAAGATGCTGCCCGAAGATGCAGGTCAACCAGGACGATCCTAGAAATATAATAGTCACCGATGAAGTGGAGCAGCTGTATGCAAGAAGGTGGTGCTGTTGCGAATGGGTGTCAGCTACGTTGTCTCTATTACCGTGCTGGTGCTGCTGGTCGCAAGCGAAGAAGGCGAGGAAGCGCGCCCGTAAAGAGGAGAAGCTGCGCATCAAGCGGGAGGGCTTGGCCAAGGCCGCGGCGTCGTACGAGCGAGCCTTGTATGTCGAGGAACACTCCTTATTTGGAGGGGCCGTGGTGAAGGCTCTCACCGAAGCTGCGGAAACGGACGAGTCCAGAGTTTCTGTTGAGTCTGTCTACAACAAGGTCACGGAGATAGTAGCTGCAGACATCGAGAAGCGGCGCCAGGTCCAGGCGCTCGAGCAGCAGACGAAGGACCAGGCCGACGACGACGAGGAGAAGCGACTACTCGAAGTCTCGCAACGAGCGTCGTTAGACGACCGACCACTCACGGCGGAGGAACCCGAAGATACGACAAACTACGAAGAGTTGAGTACCTCGACTCTCCAGTCCATAAAAGACCCGCCCAAAGACAACAAGGCCACGCAACGAAAGAAGGCCGAAGAGGCCAAGGAACGGCAGCAGCAGGCCAAGGAGATCCGGAAAGCTAGACAGCAGGCCATCAAGGAATTAGCTCAATTTAGGGTCGAGCGGAAACAAAAGCTCCCAGATGCTCTTGTAAGTCAGACGCCCCAATGCGAATCATCCTCGAAGTGCGCGAAGCAGTACACTACTTTGGCTATGGCTCCGGCCCTACCTCCCGCGCCCGAGCCGCCCGTCGCCGTGAAGACACGAGCAAGGTCAGCTTTATTACAATGGCAGGATCCACCTTTTTCAGGAACACCCGCAGTCCAATATGACGTGCAGTCCATGGGCACGGCGAAATTCGACAGTGGGAAATGGGCGAAGTGCGGTGCGTTCACGTATATTGCTAGAAATGAATTCCAGGCGCCTCACCTCGTGCCGGGCATGGCCGTCTACTTTCGCGTGCGAGCGAGGAACAACAGCGGATGGGGCGCCTGGTCCGAGAGTTCGGAGAAGATTTTGCCCGTCGCAAATAAATTAGTTGGTTTGACCGAGGCCTTCGAGGAGGCGGCTCGACGGGGCGCGCCCTACGTACTCCAGAAGATGAAGGCGGCGCCTACGGTAGCCGAGGCGCAGAAATTGGGTGCGCTGCAATTGGGTGCCATCGCGACGAAAGCCCGAGGCTTCAAGAGGAAAAAAGTAGCGCAAGAGTGTGCTACTTTGATGTTGAAAGCGATGCGGACCTTCGAGGTCGAGAAGGAGGTCCAATCGCGGGGATGCTTGGTCCTGGGTTGGTGCTTCTTCCGCCATAGTGACGTGGCCAAGAAGTGTTATGAGGAAGCCCTGCAATGCGTCGAGGCGGCCGCTCAACAATTCCCCGAGGACGTCTCCGTGCAGTCCTACGCGAACTGGGCCCTCGCGCACCTCTCCGAAGCCGAGGACGACCGGCCCTCGACGGTCGGCTCGCCGGCGAAGACCTTCAGCCAGCTCGGCACGCCGGGCAAGTTCTCGTCCCTCGGCACGCCGGGCAAGTTTAGCCAGCTGAGCACGCCGGGGCGGACGACGCCGGGCAAGTTCTCGCAGCTGTCGTCGCCGGGCCGCGAGAAATTGGCCCTGTCGCCGGCCATCGATCCCGACATCGAGGCCTACGCGCAGTGGCTCGAGGACAAGATCACGCGCGAGGCGGAGAACGTGGGCTTCTTGGAGGGCCGGGGGCACTCGCCGTACAAGTCCTAGTGTGTTGGTAGTCTCTCTCGGCCCCGGGGTGCTGTTCTATTGGTTCGGCGTCACGGTCGCGCGTTTGAAAAAAATTCAAACGGTGCATGGGAGAGCCATGTCTGTATTGGTGCTTCGGAGGAGCCTTCCATTCGAGCTGCATTTCATAGCCCGTCACGGAGAGCGCCTCGACTCGGCCCTGTCCAGCGCCGCCGAGCAGTGAAGCATGCAGCACACATCGATGCGAAGCGAAGGGCTGCCTCGCGCGCGCGCGTAGTGAAGCGTCGGGCTGCCTCGCATCGCTTGCGCGGTGGGGCAGGCGTCTGGACAATAATGCAGGGCTGCTTGGAGGAGGACTTTGCTGCGCTGCGGAAGCTGCGCGACGAGAGCGAGTGCGACGAGCTCAAGCAGGCGTGGTCCAGCGAGGACCCGCGCGAGTGGAGATTCGAATATGAAGGCAAACAGCAGCCATGTGTCACAGTGGCCGACGGCCGCGTGACTGTGCTCACCGTGAAAAGCGCGGACCTCACCGCGTTGCCGAACTCGATCAGTGATCTCGGTGCGTTGCAGGTGCTCAACCTCTGGTTTTGCTCGGGTCTCAAAGCACTGCCGGCCACGATAAGTGGCCTCGGCTCGCTAAAAGATCTTACCTTGTGGGGATGCGGGAGCGTTGTCGAGCTGCCGGATGCAGTTGGAGACCTTAGAAAACTGACGGAGCTCAATGTGCAGGAATGTGGGGAACTCGCCGCGCTACCGGACACGATTGGTGAGCTTGGCGAGCTGACGACGCTGAATCTGGTAGGATGCTCGAACCTCGAAAAGCTACCAGACGCGATCGATGGCCGTGAAGGGCTGACGGTGCAGCTTCCGATTCAACTGATGACCGACAGCCCCCTGCTCGAAGACTTTGCCGTTCTGCGAAAACTGCGCGACGAGAGCGAGTGCGATGAACTCAAGGCGGTGTGGACCGGCGAGGACCCGCGCACGTGGATGTGCGACTTTGGAGGCGAACAGGGACAATGTATCGGAGTGGAGAATGATAGGGTATCTGTGCTCGCGCTCTCGTGCTCGAGCCTCGTCTCGCTACCGGACGCGATCGGCGAGCTCGGCGCGCTGACGGAGCTCGGGTTGTTCGAATGCTCGAGCCTCGCCGCGCTACCGGACGCGATCGGCGAGCTAAAGGCGCTGACACAGCTCAACTTGAACGGGTGCTCGAGCCTCGAGAAGCTACCAGACGCGGTTGCCGCGCGTGAAGGACTGAATGTGACGCTGCCATTTCACTTAATGATCCTGGATCTACCAGCATCCCTGCGCGAGGACTTCGTCACTCTGCGGAAGCTGCGCGACGACGACGTGAGTGGTGCGCTCAAGGAGTTCTTTGGGGATGGCGATGACCCGCGCGAGTGGGAAGATGGCGATGGAGATGAAATTGTCACGGTGGAGGACGGCCGCGTGACGAAGCTCGTCTTGTACAAGTGCACGAAAATCTCTGCGCTGCCGGCCGCGATCGGCAAGCTCGGCGCGCTGACAGAACTCACCTTGTGCGGGTGCTCGAACCTCGCCGAACTACCGGCCGCGATCGGCGAGCTCAAAGCGCTGACGATACTCAACTTGATCGGGTGCTCGAGCCTCGTCGCGCTGCCGGACGCGATTGGTAAGCTCGCCGCGTTGACGATGCTCGAGCTGAGAGACTGCTCGAGCCTCACGTACCCTCCGAAAGAGATGCATGGCAACGTGCACAAAACCGTCGGCTTCTGTTGCCTCAAAATTCTGGAAGACGGCAAAGTGTCTGTGGCAGACGTGAAGAAGAGTATAGTGAATCACGTTATCACTAGAGGAGATCTCGGGCGCATCGACTCGCTTGCAAGCAAGGATTCGGCGTTTGCTGAGATGACTAAATCAGTCAGGGCCGACTTCGCCGCTCTGCGGAAGCTGCGCGACGACGACGCGAGCGGTGCGCTCAGGAAATTTTTTGGGGATGACGAGGACCCGCGCGGGTGGAAACGCGGTAATGCTGTCACGGTCTCCGTAGACGGGGTGACGGAACTCAGCTTGATCGGATGCTCGAGCCTCACCGCGCTGCCGGCCGCAATCGGCGAGCTCAAAGCGCTGACGAGACTCGACTTGAGAGGGTGCTCGAGCCTCGCCGAACTGCCGGCCGCGATTGTGGGGCGTGAAAGGCTGACGGTCATGCTTCCAACTCAGTTGATCCCGGGCTCTCTTGACGAAGACTTCGCCGCTCTGCGGAAGCTGCGCGACGAGAGCGAGTGCGACGTGCTCAAGGAGGCGTGGACCGACGACGACCCGAGAAACTGGAAGTGCGATTTTGAAGGCGACCAGCAGCCATGCGTCCAAGTGGCGGGCGACCGGGTGAGGGGGCTCCAGCTGTCCTTCTCGAGCCTCGCCGTGCTGCCCGACGCGATCGGCGAGCTCGGCGCGCTGACGTATCTCAACTTGGTCAACTGCTCGAGCCTCGCCGCGCTACCGGCCGCGATCGGCGAGCTCGGCGCGCTGACCGAGCTCAGGTTGCTCGAGTGCACGAGCCTCGCCGTACTGCCCGATGCGATCGGTGAGCTTGGTGCACTGACGGAGCTCGTCTTGTACAACTGCTCAAGCCTCACCACGCTGCCGGCCGTGATTGGCGAGCTCGGCGCGCTGACGACGCTAGTTTTGTACGGCTGCTCGAGCCTCGAAAAGCTGCCGACCGCGATCGACGGGCTTAAAGGGCTGACGTTGGAGCTTCCGGCGCAACTTGTCACAGGCCCTCTGGCCGAGGACTTCGCCGCTCTGCGAAAACTGCGCGACGACGACGACACAAGCGGTGCGATTAAGGAGAGCGTCGGGGAGGATGAGGACCCGCGTATGTGGAGAGAGGGCAGGAGCGTCACGGTGGCGGACGGTCGGGTGACGATGCTCGTCTTGTACGAGTGCACGAAACTCACCGCGCTGCCGGCCACGATCGGCGAGCTCAAAGCGCTGGCGACCCTCAAATTAGGAAAGTGCTCGAGCCTCGCCGTGCTACCGGACACGATCGGCGAGCTCGGCGCGCTGACGAAGCTCCACTTGTACAAATGCACGAGCCTCGCCGCGCTGCCGGACGCGATCGGCGAGCTCAAGGCGCTGAAGTCGCTCGAACTGTTCACATGCTCGAGCCTCGTCGCGCTACCGGAGTCGATCGGCGGCCTCGACGCGCTGACAGAGCTCGACTTGCAGGGCTGCTCGAGCCTCGTTGCGCTACCGGACGCGATCGGCGAACTCGGTGCCCTGACGAAGCTCGACTTGAGAGGGTGCTCGAACCTCGCCGCGCTACCGGACGCGATCGGCGAGCTCGGTGCGCTGACGGGGCTCAACTTGAGCGGCTGCTCGAGCCTTGTCGCCCTACCGGACTCCATTGGTAAGCTCGGCGCGCTGACGATGCTCAATTTGAACGGTTGCTCGAGCCTCACGTATCCTCCGAAAGAGATGCATGGCAACGTGCACAAAACCGTCGGCTTCTGTTGCCTCAAACTGCTGGAAGACGGCAAAGTGTCTGTGGCAGACGTGAAGAAGAGTATCTTAAATCACGTGGTCTCTGGAGGAACCGCCGAGCGCATCGACGCGCTCGCGAGCAAGGATTCGGCGTTTGCGGACATCACCGAATCAGCCAGGGCCGACTTCGCCACTCTGCGAAAACTGCGCGACGACGACGCGAGCGGTGCGCTCAAGAGGTACTTTGGGGACGGCGAGGACCCGCGCGAGTGGACACGCGTTACGGTGACGGACGGCCGGGTGCCGAAGCTCGACTTGTCCTACTGCAGGAGCCTCGCCAAATTGCCGGCCGCGATCGGCGGGCTCGGCATGCTGGCGTTTCTGAACTTACAACACTGCTCGAGCCTCGCCGAACTGCCGGACGCGATCGGCGAGCTCAAAGCGCTGACGGAACTCAACTTGACAGGGTGCGAGAGCCTCGCCGCGTTGCCGGCCGCGATCGGCGAGCTCAAAGCGCTGAGGAGGCTCGACTTGACAGGGTGCGAGAGCCTCGCCGCGTTGCCGGCCGCGATCGGCGAGCTCAAAGCGCTGAGGAGGCTCGACTTGAACAAATGTTCGAGCCTCTCCGCCCTACCGGAGTCGATGGCCGGTCTCGACGCGCTGACAAAGCTCAACTTGAGCGGCTGCTCCAAGCTGACGTTCCCAACCCCACACACGCACGGAGATGGTGCTGAGCGAATCAAACGTCTCCTCGCGAACACGACTAGCTTCCTCGACGAGGGCCTCCGTGCGGCCGACGCTGACGACGACGCAAAAGCGGACTTCCTCGAGATCGTCCACTGCGCGCCCTTCGCCGACCGCCTCGAAGAAGCAGTAAGAAAGGACCCGGCGCTCGCCGACCTCACGAACGACAAGGGCCAGCGCGCCATCGATCTCGCCTGCTTAGAATGCCGCAGCGCTATGCAAAAAGCCCTTTTCTTCCTCGGCCGCTACGACGTCGACAAAGGCCCGCCGGAGCACCGGTCCGCGACGTCGCTCGTCGTGCGAGCCGTCGACCACGAGGCGGCCGACGATTACGGGAAGCTATTTGACGAATTCGACAAGGACGGTAGCGGGACACTTGACTCGAATGAGCTCGGAGCCCTCGCAACAAAGCTGGGCACGAACGTCGAGATCTTAAAGCTAGAAGACGGGCAAAGCTACACGAGAAAAGCGTTTGTCGCGAAATGCCAGCGGCTCTTCGGCAAGGAACGCAAGGTGGTCCTCAAGATCTTCCAGGTCGAAGAGCAGTGGCGGAACGAGAAGCGGGGCCGCGACGATCAACAGCTCGACGCGCGCTACGTCGTGCAGACGATCCCGGCGCCCACGGACGACGAATTTGCAAAAGCGCTCGGCGAGACGAATCTCTTCGGCGAAGGCGTCGGGTCTCGAGCCATAGTCATGGACGCCGCCAATCGAAACCTGTTCCAGATCTACCAGTCGGAGCGGCCGGATCTGAACAAGGTGCGCATGCTGATGCAGCAGGTCATGGAGTGCGTCCAGCATCTACACGAGAAGAGGCTCGTCCACGGCGACATCAAGATGCTCAACGTCGTGCGACTGTCCCTCGATAATCGCCTGCGCTTGATTGATCTAGACGCGGCCGCAAAGGTTAGCCGTCATGATGGAGACTACGTCTGCGCCAAGTTCTCGTCCGCGATTCTACCCCCGGAGTGCTTCGCCAAGCTCAACGCTGATCAAGTGACCAAATTTGAAGCGTACTTTGAAGGCGTTGACACGGAGCTCCGGGAGAAGGTAGCGCCAAAGACCAAGCATGGTGCATCGTACGTCGTCAAGACGTTCTCTCTCACCGATGATGGCGCCCCCAAAATCGACGGCCTGCCGTACGAGCTCGTGGAAGCATCCGTAGCTGTCGACTACTGGTCGCTCGGCGCACTCTTGTTCCAGCTGGTCGCGGGTGAACCGCTCGTGCCCTCGAATCGCGACGACGACTGTGTTAACGCCAAAAGCATGGCCATATTGGCCTCTTGGAACGACCACGCTGCAAAAAAGAATTTGGCCGTTATCAAGGACGCCGCAGCGCGGGATCTCGCGTCGAAGCTGCTCGTCCGCGATCCTGATGAGCGGGCCGAATTTAGCATCGCCGACACACTCGCGGCACACCCATTCTTCAAGCCGCCCAAGCCTGGCGACGTGGCGACACAAGAAAAACTGGATAAGATCATCGAGCAACAAGAGAAGGATAGCAAGAAGTTAGATGCCATTCTTAGTCTGAGCGAGAAGCACCGCGACGAGCTCCGCCAGACGCGCAGCACGCTCATGCGGGCTATATATGAAGCCACAGAGGTCTCGACGCCGACGGCGTTTGTTGTTCTGAAGGAGCGACTCCCGGCGGGGGAAGCCAGCGTCGAGTTGACGTTGAACGATGACGGCACTGGGTTTGTGGTGGAGGGCGAAGCCGTCGACGAGGCGAAGGACCGATACGAAGAGAGCAAGACCTGGCTGAATCTTTGTGCGCGATTCGGGCGCGGCGTTGCGAAGTGCAGCCCATCGGCCATCGCCGAGGCCGTCGCTGGTGCCTGCGAGGAACTCGTGGTCGGCGAGGAGATGTGGTTATACTTGATAGACGAGCTGACAGGGAAACCCGTAGTGCCGGAGGGCGAATCCATCTACCCTATTCGCATCACCAAGCCGGCCGAGGTCGTTTCGAAGCTCTTACCGGCCATGCAGGTCGGCCTGCACGCGGCGTCACTGGTCAACGGCGTCGCGGGCGTCGTCCGACTCTTTGGCTACCCGTGCCCAAAGGTTCCCGAGGCGTGGCGCGAGGGCGCGCAAAACTCGGTCGAAGTGCTGAAGCAGGAGAGCTCGGTCGAGGCTTTTGGGGCGGTCCACGAGAAGGTGCAGGACGGCGGCGAAGAGACGGAGACGGTTCGAGGGGCGGCCCTGCGGGAGCTGGAGGCGTTTTATGCAAAATACGATCCGGACCGGGAGTACGCGGGCCTGCGACGAATAGGCGACCCTAGCGACGGGACGGCCGTGTGGACGCTGTTGACGGACCCCGAGGAGGTGAAGGCGGCCATTGAGAAACGCGCCGCGCAGCGCCGGGCGGAGGCGAGGCGGCACGACGAGAGATTCCAGGAGCTGATGGATAATGCCGAGGCCGGTGCCCCTGCGGCGGCCACGACACCGGCGATGCCGATCGCCGCGGCGGGCGGCGGCCCATCGGCCGCCCGCGCCCTCGCGTCGCCGCGGCGCTAGACCGTGGATTCGCTGCGCCGCGTCGAGGACCGGCTCGCCAGCATCGAGGACCGGCTCCGGGGGTTGTGTATATATTGGTTTTATTGATGTCCTCGATCGCATCACATCGATGTTACGGTGCTAGGACTAGTCCTCGACGCATGTAGCTAGCTTATACACACTAGCAACCCAAAGCAAGGCCAAGCAGCACGCTGCAGATTTCAGAGCCAAGCACAGCAACAGTCGATTTACCGAGCCAACAATGGCCGACGACTCGGACTCGGACAGCTCCTTTGGAGAGATACCACTCTGTGCGCCAGCCCAGCCACTGCGAAAAGAGAGCGTCGTGGTCAAGCCGCCGGAGAGCGAATCCCTCGAGGCCTCGACGGCGCGGCGCGAGCGGGCCGAAAAGGAAAAGCGAGACGCGGCCGAAGCAAAGGAGCGCGAAGAGGCGCAGGCGCGCGAGCGCGCACGCATCAAAGCGGAGGCGGAGGCCGCGACGCGACGGGAAGAGGAGCCGCCGGCAGAAGACACGCCGCAGCTGCCGAAGGGCAGCCGCGCCCCGAAGCGCAAGGACGGCAAGCACGAGTCCTTCGACCAGAAGGAGAAGCGCTCCCGGAAGCAGCGGAACGAGTGCGACTGGAACCAGGAGGAGAAGCGCATCCTGCGCCAGACGACGGACGGCTACTCGCTGGGCTACTGAGCGCACGATGCGGCGTCCTAATCTGTCTCAGTTGTTGTCCGCGTGACGAGCATCAAAAGGCCGAATTCGAAGGCGGCGCTCCCTCTACGGAGGGGGGGTCGACGCCGCCTCGTGCTGACCATTCGACGAGAAAAGGTGGGCGCTTTTCGTGGCGCCCCGGACGGACGCTCCCTCCGCGCTTCGCGCTCGCGGGACGGTCTCCGACGCCGCTGAGCGGGCGCCCGGCGCAGGTTTCACTCGCGCGTGTCGCGGCGATGGCGTGGTGGGGGGTGTGTAAAAAGCATGACTGTCTTAGCTCAAGACCATATCCGCCTTCCGAATCACGACACCCGGCTCGCCCGAGTGCCGCGGCCGGAGCTCCGCGCAGCACCGCGACCGCTTCCCCGCGAGCGCTCTTAAGTCATCGGCGGCGTAGGCCGTCCGCCCCGCCGCGATGGCCGCGCCCGCGACGGACACGACCGCGACGTGCGCGCCCGCCCCAAAGTCCCCCACGACGCGCACGACGCCCACGGCTAATAAACTCCGTCCACAGTTCGACACGACCTCGGCGGCGCCATCATCAACAACGACGCGGCCCTGAGCCGCCGCGCAAGGCTCGTCCTCGCAGACGCGCGACTCCTCCTCGGCCTCCTCGCGCTCGTGTACGAGCTTCGCGATCGAGCGCACGTGGTCGTCGCGGATACCGTGCTGGAGGAGCCAGCCGTCCAAGCGGTACAGGTAGTCGACGTTGCGGCCGCTCGGGCCCCGCGCCGACGCTATAATAGACGCTATCGTTGTGATTGGTGATTCGCCCGTGTGGCCGGCCGCTTTACTACGTTGTGGACAGCGCGGGCAGACGTAGGCCACGACGTCTCTGACGATGGGCACGTCGTCGGACGACCGCCCGTACAAATCGAGGCACCTCTTCTCGTAGGCCGACTCGCGCACGTCCATGGTCTCGAGGATGCGCGCGGCGTCGCGCGTCGGCAGCAAGAACGCGCAGCCCCAGCACCGGTCGTTGTCTCGTCCCTGCTCGAGCATGACGGCGCGGCCCGGATCTTTGCTGGTGCCTCTATGTTGTGCGTCGGCCAGGTGGAAGCGGCGGACGTGGCCCTTGACGTACCCCACAATGCTGCGCTCGAACGCAAACCCCTGGCGCCACAGTATCGACCCGTACCCAAAAATCCAGATGTCGTCCCAGTCGTCGTGCACCGAATAGGCCTCGGCGCAGGCCGAGCGCTGGTGTTTCAATTCTCGTCGTTTGGGCGTCTTCGGCGAGGCGGGCGGGCTTCGCGGCGGCGTGCGCGGCGGCGTTCGGCAGGGCGGCACGGGTGGCTGCTCGCCCCTTGCTATACGCGCTTCCTCATCCAACCCTACCAATGACGCCCGCAGTCGAAAGGCGGCATGCCGCGCGTCCTCGCTCGGCAGCGGCCGTCTACTCTTCAGCCAGCGGTTGAAGAGCTCTATTCGCGCTGCATCGTCTTTGCACGCAGCCCAAGCTGATGTGAAGTCACTCATCGATGCGTTTGCGTCCCCGTCGATGCGTTTGCGCGCTTGCAGCCAAATTGCTGTGTCAAGCTCTCAGAGCAATGCTGGGCCTTGCGTGGCCAGCAGTGATCACTACGACTGATTACGACACAATAGACCCAGAATCGAATTCCAAGAGTGTATCAAGGCCAGTCAATACCCCGGCGGGTTGCACAAAAAAAGCTGTGCAAGCCAGAGCCAAGCTAGCGTCCTGTAAGACACTAGCACCGCATCAAAGAGGAGCCAGCGGCCAGTTCCACATCCTGACGGGGGTCGTCCCAAAAGAAGGGGGGGCGTGCGAGTCCCTGTGACTCAGCCCTTGCGTCCTAGTCCAGCCGGACGGGTGGGCCCAGGGGGAGCGGGAGGGGTACGGGGAACCCTGCGACGTAACTAGCCTCAGCCTCAGCCTCGCATCGAACGACCAATAAAAAGAACAATATTACTCAACAAAGAAACGGCTGCACCATGAACCCGTCGACCAGGTCGGAGAACTGCTCGTCGTCGCGCGCGGCCGCCGGGACAGTGGAAGAACCGCGGTGCACCGCGTTCGTGTTGTGCTTGAAGAGGCGCGACACGCGCAGCGCCGCGTCCCGCCTATCCGAATCGCCCATGCCGATGACTGATAAGGCGGGCACCGTGTCGACCCACCCCGACCGCCAGAAAATCGACAACGCGTGCTTCTGGCCCCGCAACTTTTTGACGACGGCGTTCATGGCCTCGAGGTCCTCGTCGACGGCGTGCACGGGCACGACGCCCTTCCACGTCGGGTTCGTGAGGTTATCAATACCGAGCGTCCGGCAGACGCCCCGCGCCGACAGGCCGACCACAATCTGCGCCGCCTGGCCCACGCCCAACAGAATCTGGAAGGGCCCGCGCTTTTTGACGAACTCCAGCACGCCCCTTAATGCATGTTCGATCTGCTGGTGGTCTTGCGCGTTCCACCACCGATGCTTGCCGTTCGTTGATAGCGGGCCGCGGAGGCACACGACGTCGTGTGGGCCTAACCCCATGTTCCCACATAGCACGGAGCAGGCCCTAACGTCGGAATCACGGTCATGCAAAGCGAGGACCCGCTTGCCCGCGCCCGGACATGTCAGAGTAGCGTCAGAAGCCTCCCACCACCAGCCCGAGCCCGGCGTTGCCGCGCGCGCATTGATGGAAGCGGCGACGTCTTCAGGTGAAGGCGCCTCGGGCGGCAGGACCTTCGCCGTGCCGTAGAAGGCCTCCGGGCTCTCGAAGCCCGCGTCCGCGTCCTCGGGGGGCACGAGGAGCCTCGGCTTGGGCACGGTGAAGGGTGGAGTGGGAGGCGCGTTTTCGTCGAGGTGCGGCGGCTTGACCACTTTCCCGGGCACGAGCCACGGGGCATTTTCCGCGAGGAACGCGCGGGCCGCGGCCTCCTCGGCCGGCGTGTTGAGGGCGTCATTGCGCGCGGCGCGTTCCTCCGCACTCCGTGCCGGGGCCTCGGCCTTTTTTGTCGAAGGGCGCGGTTTGGGCTTGAAGAAGGGCGTCGCTTCGATCTCTTCGTCGTCGCTGCTGCTCGGGCTGTCGGGTGCTGGGGCTGGAGCTGGTGGTCGGCGCCGCACCGGCGCCTGGTTGCGCGCGCGCGGCGGCGGCTTGAGGCGGGGCTCCTGGTAGGGCATTGTTTGGGCAGCGATGCGAGTCGTCGATGGCGTTTGGGCTGCCCTGGATCGAGCTTTGAAATGCTAGTGTGTCTACTCGCTAATATTATTGCTCTACGGCTGAAGTTGCCAGTCTTGGCTTGAAGTGGCTGCCATAGCAGCAGATTGTCCACTGCGCGATACAACTGCACCGTCTTGCCGCAACAGGAGTGTTTCGCTCCCAAAGAAAGGCGTAAACCAGCCTAGCACTTACCACAGCGCTGCTTCACTCACAAGCAGTGCAAACAACCAGCGCCGCCGAGCGCTGCCAGGAACCCACTCTGCAGCGCGGAGCCACACGATGCCGCCGCGCCGTAGCAGCCTCCTCCAGGCAGCACTGTTCGTCGCGAGCGCCGCGCCAGCGCGCGCGCGCATCGGCCCGCCGCCCCTGGTCCCCGGCCGCAAGCTGCACGCGCGCGCGTCGCGGCGGCAGCTCGTCCTCGCGTCCATCACGCCGCCGCAAGCCCAACTCGCGGCGCGCCCGAGCGGCGACGAGCTGCTGGACACCGCGCTCCAGGGGCTGAAGTACTTCTCGTGGGCCCTCGACGTGGCGATCTTCGCCCCGTTCCTCGCGCAACTGCCCGTCATCGGCAACCTCCTGGCCCTCGAACCCATCCGCATGGTCCTGACGCCCGTCGAGCTCGTGATGCAGCCGTATTTTGCCGCGTGGCGGTCGCTGATCCCGATCCACCGGCCCATCGACCTGTCATTACTTCCGGCGTTCTACGCGCCGGCGCTCGCGCGGCGAGAGCTCATGAAGAAAAAGTTCAAAAAGTTAAGGGCGGCGCACGAGGCGCAACTGGCCCTGCAAGCGGCGGAGCAGGACCAACAGAAGCAGATCGCCGGCGGCGGCGTGCCCAAGGGCGCGAAGGCCGCCGTCGCGGCGATGGGCGGCGCCGCGGTCTTCACCGGTTTGGCATTGGCGGCGTCGAAGGCTCGGGCAAGTAGCAGCTTCGGGGAGGGTGGCGTGGCGGGGCTGGACGACATCGCGGAGCCCGTCGCCGAGTAAACTTCAAGTATCACTTAACACACTAACGCTTCGCGAGGACCTGCGACCGGCCGATCGCCTTGATGTGCACCGTCGCCGGCGGCTGGGCCCAGGGCTCTCCATCAATTTGCATGTGGAGCTTTTCGGTCGCGCGGACGCGCAGCTCCTTGCACCTTATGAGTCGCCGGCAGCTTCCACCTAAACCCTTGGTCGTCACGAGCTTCCAGCCGAGGCTGAAGACGTCGTCGACCGTGACGATCTCCAGGACGCCGTCGTCGCTTGTCGTTTCCTTATCTCTGCCCCATAAATTGCGGCCGCCCGCGTACGACTGCAGATTCAAGACAATCAGCCCCCTACAACTCTTCGGGAGCGTTACCTCCTCCCACGTGTCCTCGACCTTGCAGAGGACCGTTGTCACATCAATCAGTTTAGGTGGAGGCCCCTGGCAGCCGCAGCACCCTCCGGTCGCTTTCATCCCCAGCCACGCGTATAACAGCTGGTTCTTGGCCCTCGAACTGAATCTAGCCGGGTTCTTCCTTCTTTCAGCATGGAACGCGAACGCACCAGCGGCATCTAGCCCGATGCTGAAATAGTTCGAGAACGTGCCGTCGTAGGACCGCCACGTGCCGCCTAATTTCAAGACGGTCTCGCTCGGCTTGACGTGTTGCGAAATGGAGGGCCTTCTCTCACTTATTGGCAAATTTGTTTCTTTCACTGTGGCGTCGAAACTGTCTTCCACTTCATCGACGGAGGCTAGAGTAGACGCCTGGGACGCGTGGTCCTTTAGCTGGTCCTGCACGCGCGCGGTCATCCGCGCCGAGTGGTGCCGGCCCTTCCGCACCACCGTATGTGTCTCGGCCTCGTCGACGTGCGCCGAGTACTCGTGGACCGAGAAGACCTCCGGGACATGTAGGACCGTTTTATTTCGCTGGCCCTCGGCGTTGGGCATGACCGAACAGGCCCACCTGTCTAAAAGCTTCGGCTCCGCGTTTTTCACCTGAGCGACCCACTTTTCAGAAGTACATTTGCGAGAAAAATGACCGCCCCAGTTCAGCGACCGCGCGAGATCATTACCGGTACCCAGCGGCATCGGCGCGATCAAGTAGTGGCAGTGCTTCGCGCCTTCGACCTCATTTTTCACCACATCAATAGCGGCCATGAGCCAGGTCATCGTGCCGTCTCCCCCACAAACGATGACTCGCAGGCCATTCCTCGCTTCTTCTACGATGTGGGGCTGGGCGAGGATCTGTTCCGGGTGGGGGTTCTCACCAAGATCGAAGACGCGGTCCTTGCCGATGATGTCGCTTAAGGCGTCGAGCACTTGTTTGCCCTTGCCGCCGCCGCTCCTTGAGTTGCTGAAGAGTATCACTCCTTTGGCGTCCTCGGTTTTTGCTGCGGCCGGCGCTGCGGCGCGGCTTTGCTCGGCATCAGCGCTCGGTGCCGGCGCTGCGGCCGCTGCTGCGGCGGCGCTCTCCGGGGCCCGGCCCTGCTCAGGAGCATCGGCGGCAGCCATTATTGCTCGTCGGACGGATCGGCGCGATGTCTTAGCACTGCCGCCTATTTCTACGGCTCTGCCAGCGCACTGTGAGCCGCGGTAGGCCGTGTTTCCCAGCCGCTCTTCCGATGGATTTGCTAGTATCTTACAGCCGCTAACCCTTCGAGAAGCCAAGCATTCCCGAGGGGCTCTTCATCGCGAGCCCTAGAGACGACTACAGAGAGGTAGATTCAAACACCGCAGTACTACAAACGTTCGTTAAACTCCGCGCGCGCCCGTCACGGCACGAAGCCGCACATCTCCGACGCGTTCCCGACCCGCCGCAGGACGTCGAGCCGGTAGATCCGATGCAAATGCCAGAGCAGCGCGCCGTTCTCGCAGATCGACTCCTTCCGGCATCGGCACTGCACGCGCGACGGCAGGTCAAACAAATGCTCGCGGTGCCTCCACAGAACCCTCCGCAGCGGCATCTGGTCCGTGCCGCCCGGGCCCGGATTCGATGCGAGCTCATTCAACCAGTCGCGCGTGATCGTTGATGCGCCCGCGCCGCGCATGAAACAGACGCCGCCGTTGCGCTCGGGAAAACCCTTGGGGATGCCCTCGATCTGGTGGACGGGGTTCGCGCGGTTCGTCCAGTCCTTGTTGAAGCCGATCGATCTGTTCCCGAAGGCGTCGAAGACATCGAACAATTCTTTCGTGTGCGACCGTTTGAGGCTGATGTCGTTGTCTATATATATGGTGCCGCCTTCATATAGTTCAGAATTCGATGCGAGCGCCGCGACCTTGTGGAACCGGACGCGCTGGTGGTTCTCGTGCGATCCGTTTCGGGCCGCGGGATGCGGCGGCGTCCGCGGGATCCACTCGCTCGGCAGGACCCAGGGCTCGATGTGGGCACAGGGCCGCCTTTCCTCGACGATCTCGAGCTCGCTTCGGTCGGCGACGACGACGCGACAGGGGTAGCCCGTCGCGCAGACGTCGTGCAGCAGCGCGCCGAGCTCCGACTCCTCGCCGAGCAACGCCTGGACGGGGTCGCGCGTCGCCGCGAGCACGAAGCCGCGCGTCGGCGCGAGCCACGGCGACCCGGCCTCGATGGCCTCCACGCGAATGCGCAACCCGTGGAGGCCGCACTTGTCCGCGCCCGTCACGGCCCGCGCGCTTTCTATGCTGTTGACCGCGCGGCAGAGCCCCGTCGGGCCCTCGAGACCCTTCTGGTGCACCACGCGCACGGCCCCCGTCACGAGGTGGACGGCCCCTATTTGCCTGCGTAACAAGTCTACCGGACGACCCCGGCGCGGCGCCCCTCTCACAAATCGCGGCGGACGAGGACTACTCGTTGAAACTCTACGGTTCAAAAAACGCGGTCGACGCCTCGTCATTGCGGATTGTCTGGCCCGACCTCATGCCTTCACAACTCCGCGATTCACTAAGGGTCAAGTGCGGCCGCGTCTGGACGCGGCGCCAGCCACCGACGCTCTTCTACGAGCGCCACTTCCTGCAGAGGCGCGCCCTGTGGGTCCACCGGCCGCCGGGCTTCGCCGAGGTCTTTCAGGACGGCGCGTGGGCTGAAGTGACACACTGCAGCTACGGCGTAAATAAGACGGCCGAGCCCTTCTTCTTCGCGGCGTCGGGGTCAGGAGTGTGGATCAACGTCGGGCGCTCGCTGCGGCTGGACTTCCGCGACGAACAAATGCCATTGGTCCACCGAGCGATCGCCGACGGCGAGTTTGGGGAGGCGGCGCGGTTGCTCGACGGCGTCGACCTTTCGACATACGACAGCGTACAATTCAGCCAGATGCACGGCGGCACGTGGCCCGCGGACGTTTTGACGGAGATCGTGTTTCTCAAATTAAGGTCGGAGTCGGATACGATAGCCAAGTTCCTGCCTTCGTTACAATGCGGCCCGTCACATCGACGACGCCCGTGCCGCGCCGACGACGCGGCGGTCGTCCAACAAAATGACTGCCGCCTGCCGCACCTGAATATACATCAAGGCGTCGACGCGCGGCCCCTCGATCTTGTTACTTCCCCCGGCGTCCACGCGGCCCTCGCGCGGTCGGGCTGCGACGTGGTCAACTGTTCGATGGACGCGGCGCGCGCGGCGGCCTGGAGCACGACTGCGCCGGCGAACCACCATTTGTGCGGCCGCGCGCACCACCGCCGCCACCACCGGAAGACTAAACTTATTCATTAATCATCGACTTGACGGGGTCGAACGACTCGCGGTGCAAACCAACAACCCAGCCGTGCTTCGTAATGGCCGCGCGGTGCGCCTTGGACCCGTAGCCCTTGTTCGCCGCCCAGCCGTATTGGGGGTGCTTTTCATGCAAAGCATGCATGAGCCGGTCGCGGTGGACTTTCGCGATGATCGACGCCGCGGAGACGCAGGCCACGCTGCCGTCGCCGCCCTTGACCGTGCGCACGCCCAGGCCCCGCGGGCGGCCGCCGCGGCGCCAGGGGTCGTCGACGCCATCGACGACGGCCACGAGCCGGTCCTCCTCCTCCGCTTCGTTGTTCACGTCACCGATAGCGGTCACGTCGATCATCACGTCATCCCGACCATCGTCCGACGACGAAAGCCTATGAAAGAGCGCCTCGGCGGCGGCGCGCATGCACGCGAGATTCGCCTGCAGGATGTTCACGTCGTCGATCAGCGGCGCGTCGGCCCTCGCCAGCGCGTAGCGCACGCCCGGCGCCTCTCTTAATTGCTCGTAGATAGCTTCCCGCGCTTTCTCCGTCGTGATCGTCTTCGAGTCGGCTATCCCATCTATATCGACGTCATTTGGGAGGTAGCACGCGCAGGCGACTACTGGTCCTGCCAAACACCCTCTACCGACCTCGTCCACGCCGATGGTTGGTACTTCAATACGCTTGACGGCGGCGGCCGTCGCGTCGTGGACGTCGCGGCGCGGGAGCGCGAACGTCCTGAGCGCGGTCGGGCGCTTCGCCGCCTTCGCGGCGGTCGTAAGCAGGCGCGCCGGCCGCGGGCGCCGCGGTGGCGTCGACGGCGGTAGCGTCGCGCTCGTTGCGAGGGGGCGCTTTTGCGGAGTCGCGGGCGCGCCGCGCAGCCGCGGCGACCGGCGCGCCGCGCGGGCCTTCTGGAGGCTTGCCCGTGCACGCACCATTGGTTGGCGGAGCGCTGCGGTTCGGCTCGAGAAGGCGAGGGCGAGGCACGTCGCCAGCATTCAACGGCCGGATGCAACCGTTAATAGCCTCTGGCGCTGCGAGGGTTGCCCTCAACGCTAGGGAGAGCGTCAAGGGAGCGTCGCGGAAATCGGCTCAAGGAGCGTCTTGGCCCCAAAGCGCTCCAGAAGCAGTTGCACCAATGAAGGGGCAACACGCAGTCCGCCCTGCTTGCCTTGGTAGCGCTATGTGATGGACCTATGGGCGCTGCACTGCACCAGGCTTAACATGCTTGCTAGTGTCTTCAGGCCGCTAGCCCAAACGCGCAGGAACCCTGGAAGCCGCGCCTAGGGGACGGTACCCCCACAAACTGGCTCATTGCCGAAAGTTGTTCATAACAGGCAGCTGTTTACGTTCTTCTTACGGCTCCGCGCGCGCGGGCCCTACGCCCCCAACTGCCCCCCTACGAGCAAGTAAAGTCCACGGCTCTTACCCAAACCGTGCAGACGGCCGCGTCGCACACCGGCGGGGTGCGTCACCGCGACAAGACGCCATACGAGAAGAGGGGGGAGGGGCACAATTCAAATCAGACGCGCCGTCTCCGTTTAGATGCCCTCCGGGAAGTAGAAGCCGGCGAGCGACGTGTACTCCGGCGACGAGAACGACTCGCCGACCTGCTGCAGGACGCCTACATCGCCCGCGCCCGAGGATTTGGCCGCGAGGCCGACGATGCCGAGCATCGCGAGGCGGCAGTGCTTGATCTCCTGGAGCTGCTTCTCGCGGTACTCCTCCGGCGTGTAGTTGAAGCCGAAGGGGTTCCACCGGCCCGGGCCCTGGCCGAGCCCGGAGTCGCCCGGCATGTACGACGGGTCCTTGAGCTTGTTGATGCGCCAGACCTCGCAGGCGACCATGAAGCCGAGGATCTGGTACCAGCCCGCCTTGGGGATGGCGTCGAGCGCGTCGAAGGGGTTCATCTTGCCGAAGGCGTTGTCCTTGCCCGGCCAGTGCGCGATCTCGGGGAAGACCCAGCCGAGGCACGCGAGCTGCGCGATGCGGCCGTGCATGAGCTCGGCCTCGCGGAAGATCTTGAGCGAGCCATCGCCCTCGTCGCCGACCCACCACGCGCCCGGCGCGTACTTCGAGAAGCCGAGCGGGTCGAAGCCGACGTCGCCGACGAGCGAGCCGTCGAGCGGCGTCGTCGTCCACGGCAGCGCGACCGACGGGTACTGCGCGCCGCTGCTCGACCGCTTCTGGGCCTTGGGCGCGGCCTTGGCGCCCTTCTTGCCGAAGCCGAAGCCGGCCGCCGGCGCCGCGAGGCAGAGCGCGACGACGAGCTTCATCTTTCTCTCGGGACCTGCGTGTGACAAGCGGGGTCGCGCGCGGCGCTTCCTTTATCATCGATACGTGCTTCGCCCGCCCCGTGCTCTCGACCGTCGCGTAACGTCGACGCGCGGGCCGGCCGCAGGCGCTCCAGCCGGGCGCCGGCAGAGGTGTTCGGCCTCCACGGCGCTCCGCTACGGCGTCCGTGGGCCGCCCCTCCAGCACCCAGCGCCGGCGAGCCGAAGTACCGAGCACGCGCCTTCGCTGGGGTAGCGACAGCACCGCAGACTAGGCGCGTTTCGCTCACGAATTGCTGTTTTGGAGGCGGCCGCCTGCAGCACTCTTACGGCCCAAGTGAGCAAGCCACGGTGCTGCGCTTCGAGCAACGTGTGCTCGATCGTATGAAGGTAGCCTCTCGCTCCGTCGATTTGCTGTGTTGGTTCGAACAGGCGCCGTATGCCGACGATTTGACCGGATGATCGAGCTTGACGACGGCAATGGCTTATCTTGTAATCCTAGTGGCTCGCTATGCTCACAGAAGTACGTCTCCGGGGCCAGGAATGCGGGGAATGAACTTTCTTCTCGCCCTGCAGCGCTGGAGCTTTCCGGTATTTCATTTTGTTCGGCTTGGCTGGGGCTTGGCTGGGGCTTGGCTGGGGCAAACAGTCTGAGGCGCAGTGCGCACGCGCGACGCGGCCATCCCGACACCGCAACTCATCCAATACGCCAAACAACCCCAAAGGACGGCATACAACGCAGCCCGGTCCATTCCTTCGGCAGCCCAGCCATTCCTTCGGCAGCCCAGCCCGCATCGACGGCATCAGCAGCACTCGACGGAACGCATCGTTAGGCAGCCGTCGCAGCGCCGCAGCGATGCGCAGACCACGGCGCGGCACCGACTCGGAAACCGCCAGCAAGCCGCTGCTCACGACGCGGCGGCGCTACCACATCGCGCTCGGCGCCGCGCGGCAGCTGCTCGCGGGCGGCGAGCTGTCAGCGACGGGCTGCGGCGCGCTCAAGAACCACATCTTCGATGATGATGGGCGCGTGGCCGCGGCGGTCGAGATTTTTTGGCTGAACGACGACGGCGACGCGCTGCTCGCGACGCTGCGCGCGCTCGGGCTCGGGGCGGCGCCCGGGTAAGCAGACGTGTAGTTACTGGGCCGTGGCGCTGACCGCCGTCGGTGCGGGCGGCACTCGTGTCTTCGGGTTCGCGAATCGCAATGGAGTGTACCTACGACCACGAGTAGTACCTATGTGAGAGACCGACGAGGACTCTGACCGTGCCGGGAGCGACCTGCTGGTGCGCCGGCAGAACCTACTAGAGGCGGCACAACAGTAGACTGCAGCGCAGGGCCACCGGCGGACGCGCAGACGGAGCACACATCACTCGTTGCAGGGCAGCCCCGGGGTAGAGCCATGGGCGACTACGAGGACCACGACCTCCTCGTGGCCCGCCACACGTCGAGCCGCAAGGACCGCCACCGCCGCAAGAAGTACCGGCGCGACCGCGTGCGGCCCGAGGACCACGAGGACCTCGTGGCGGGCCTGCGCCAGTCGCACGACGCCTGGACGGACGTCGTCAAGGACCGCCACGCGGACGACGACCGCTACGATTATGAGGAGAGGCGGTCGCGGTCGGCGTCGGCGTCTCCCGCGAAAAGACCGCCGCCGCGGCGCGACGACGACGACGTCATGCTCCAAGTGCAGGAAAAGCTGGCCACGCAGCTGCACCGGCAGGAGCAGCTCCACGCGTCCATGGAGAAGCTGCTCGACCGCCAGCGCAAGCTGGCGCAGGAGCTCGTCGAGCGCGACAAGCAGAGCCGGCAGCACGTCCAGCGCATCGAGGCCGTCGTGTCGAGCATGGCGACGGGCGAGGCCGTGCCGGACGCGCCGGTGGCCGGACCGTCGAGCGCGGTGGACCACTCCGGCACGCTGCCGCGCCTCGCCGAGGAGCTGCCGTACAAGGACGGGCTGCTCTCGTGGAGCGAGGAGAACGTGGGCGAGCTCTTCGCCTGCATCGCGTTCAAGCACCTCAAGAGCGTGAAGGACGAGGTCGACAACGACGAGGCGGAAGAGAACGCGAACGAGATCAAGCAGGCGGCCATGGCCCACGGCGTCGACGGGCGGGCTCTGCCGCACCTGACGATCGAGGACATGGAGAAGATCGGCGAGAAGGCGGGCCACGTCGAGGGCGGCGGCGAGTGCGCCCTGAAGTTCGTCGGGCACCGCATCGCCATCCTGAACTCCATCCACGCGTTCGTGGAGGCGTACAAAGCCGAGCCATGGGACCGGGTGAAGGAGCTCCCGCTGCTACTGCGAGCGGGGAAGAACCGCCACGAGGGCGAGGAGAATCTGACGGAGAAGCTTTGCAAGACGTTCGGCGTCGACATAATTCAAGGAGACAACTCGGAAGAAGCGCTCCGGGCCGCCATGGTGCACAAGTCCAGCAAGCCGAAGGCGAAGAAGCGGCCGGAGGTCGTCGTGCCCGTCTTCGCCACGCTGCTCATGAAAAAGCTTACGGAAGATACCGACGGGAATCTGGCCTTGGTCGGCACGTTCATCCAGCGGCCCCTGCTGTACGACCTCAAGGCCTTTGACCGTGAGTCGGGCAACGAATCAAAACCATATTTCGACATGCGCGTCAACGAGGGCGAGTCCAAGCCTGAAGACTGCTTCGAGGTGCGGAAAGTAGCGCGTGACCTGGGCCCGGGGCCCAAGAACAAGGACCTGAGGGAGGGCGACGAGAAGGGCTACTTCACGACGGCCTCCACGACCTTCGTGGCCAAGATGCCCCTCAAGCTCGACAGCGTCTACAACGAGCCGCCGTTCAATATTATGTCCGCGACGGTCATGATCGAATTGACGAGTTTCATCGGCACGAACGCTCTGAACGAGAAGTTCGAGATGCGGCCGAGCTTTGTGTCTCACGCGGCGGACTTGCGGAACCTCTGTTCGGTACGGGACTGGAAGGAAGACTACAAGATGGACGAGATGAAGCGCTGGGAGCTCGTCACGCCGATGCCCACCATCGAATACGAGTACGACGGCGGCAAGGGGGAAAAGGCGCTCTACGTGCCCAAGCTCCGGCTGACCTACTACCTCTACGAGGAGGCCATCCAGCCCGTCATTGAGACGGTCATGCCCATCATCTTCGCGTACGTGGCTAATACGTACAACATCATCAACTCGTTCAAGGACGAGGAGCGCGAGTTCAAGGACTACCTGGCAAACAATGTAGGCATCGGTCTCACGATCGTCTTCATCATCCCGAGTATAGCCAAAAGCGACGCGTTCGACGCGGAGTGGAAGTGGAACTACGTGTATGTCGTGTGGATCTTCGCGTCGCTCGTGCTCTCGCTCCCGGCGTACCTGGTGCGATGGCAGGAGCCCCTGTTCCGGCTCGGCAACGGCGCAAACGTGACTCTTGCGCACCTCGTCATCGTCTTCCAATGGGCGTCACTCATCATACCGCTCTATAATGGGCTTCAGTGGCAGGCGAGATTACGCAAGATCCGGTCGAACTGGAAGAAGAAGAAGGACCTGCGCATGACCTTTCTCGGTCGGCCGGGCGAGATGAGCGAGCGGATGCGGAAACAACAGGGGAAAGGGGACACGGGCAAGACCGCGAACACGAAGGGGTCGAAGGACGCGCTCAACGGAGACCTGCGGACCTTCGTCGTCAGAACAGGCGAAGGGAAGAAACAGAAGATCGTGCTCAACCCGGACATCTTAGGCGAGGAGGCCATGGAGACGACGTACAATGAGGCGGGCCACGCGCGCAAGGGCCGCTTCGAGCCCTGGCAGTTCGACGCGAAAAACCACTACATCTACTGCGGGCTCCACCGCAACTACTACCAAGATCCCGCCGTCGCGAAGGCCATCGACCACGACGAGCACAACGAGCCCTACAAGCGGCGGCTGCGGCACGACGATCCACCTCCGGAGGAATAATACTATAGTGATATATTACACGTGGCATGTACCACCGCCGCCGCGTCACACCTCCCGGCTCTCATGTTCTTTCCTTGATTTTTCTCTCTCTCTTCTACAAGCTCGTATGCGGCGCCGTTGCCGCGCGCAATCCCCCTCCGAGCTCGTTCCTTGCCCCTCTAGCCCTCCTTCTATACGTCGCGCCAGGTATCGCGCGCGCAGGAGACTTCGCCTTACCGGTATACCGTGGCTTGTGGTCGCCATGGCGCCAGGCCCGCGCTGTCCCGCGGTGCAGCGCCGGAGAGCAGATTAGCGGAGCAACGCCTGGAGACTGCAGCCCTTTCTTTTAAAGGTGCCAGGGCAGTATAAAGGCTGCCCGGGCACTCCAAACTAGCCGTGCAATTGACTGAACAGCTGCAAAATAGTTGGGCAAACAGGGCAGGGTAAGCCTTGCGTCGTCCTACGCAGTATCAGTAGCCGCCAAGAGCGCGGCGGATGATGAGCCGCAGCCACCGCGCCCGCGCCGTGCGGCCCGCCGAGAGCCCGGTGGAGGACCTCCGGAGGACGCACGACGCGTGGACGCGGGACCTGCTCGACAGGCTGCCGCACGATTCCGACTCCTCGGACGGCAACACACCGCCGCGCGCGCGGGCCACGCGGCACCGGTCGCCGACGAGAGACGCCCGCCGGGAGCCGCGGCATCGGGCGCCGGCACGAGCTGCACCCGAGGAGACGTCGGTCTCGACGGGGGCCCTCGAGCGGCAGATAGCGGGGCTGACCTCGGCGATTCAGATGCTCGTGGAGCAGCAGGCCGCGCAACTCCATGGCCAGGAGAGGCTGCGTGCGGATATGGTGCAGATGCTGGCGCGGCAGCAGAACGTGGCCGCGGGCGAGGTTGTGCCGGACGCTCCAGAAACAGGACCGTCGAGCGCGGGGGCCTGGGACGGGCGCGACCACGCCGGCACGCTGCCGCGCCTCGCCGAGGAGCTGCCGTACAAGGACGGACTGCTCTCGTGGACCGAGGAGAACGTGGGTGAGCTCTTCGCCTGCATCGCGTACAAGCACCTGACGAGCGTCGACGATGCGACCGATAACGAGGAGGCTGGTACGCAAGCGCAAGAGATTAAGGTAGCGGCGAGGAATGAGGGCATCGACGGACGGGCATTGTTGCATCTTACCATCGAAGACATGAAGCAGATAGGCGAAACGGCGGGTGTCGTCGCAGGCGGCGGCGAGTGCGCTCTGTCGCAGGTCGGGCACCGCATCTCCATCCTGAACTCGCTGGTCGCCTTCCGGGACGCGCACGCGCACGAGCCATGGGACCGGGTGAAGGAGCTCCCCCTGATAAGGAGCCAGGGTCTGGACCGCAATAAGGGCGCGGCCAAGCTGACGGAGCAGCTGTGCAAGACGTTCGGCGTCGACCAAATTCAGGGAGACAACGACGACAAGGCCCTCAAGGCCGCCATGGTGCACAGGTCCAGCAAGCCGAAGGCGTCGAAGGCCCCGGAGGTCATCGTGCCCGTCTTCGCCACTTTACTTGTCAAGAAGATCATCGAAGACACGGACGGGAACCTGAACTTGGTCGGCGCGTTCATCCAGCGGCCGCTCCTCTACGATTTGGCCTCGTTCGCGCGCACGTCGGGAAAGGAGACGTTGCCGTACTTCGACATGCGCATTAACGAGGGCGAGGCTCAGTCCGAGGACTGCTTCGATATGCGGCAGGTAGCGCGTGACATGAGCGAGGGGGCCCAGGCCGACGTGAGGACCAACCAGAAGGGCTACTTCGCGACCGCCGCTGCGAACTTTGTCACGACCCTGCCCCTCAAGCTGAACACGGCTTTCGGCGAGCCACCGTTCAAGATTGTGAGTGCCACGGTCTTGATTGAATTGACATCTTTCCTCGGGAAAAACGATGAGAACGAGTTGTTTGAGCTGCGTCCGAGCTTCGTCGCCCACGCGTCGGATCTGCGGATGCTCTGTTCGGTACGGGACTGGTTGGAAGACTACAAGATGGACGAGAGTAGTAGCTGGAATTTTGTCACGATTATGCCTACCATCGAATACGAGTACGACGGCGGCAAGGGGAAGAAGTCGCTCTACGTGCCCAAATTACGCGTGACGTTTTATCTTTACAAAATGGCAACGGGCAAGTTCGTCGCGATCCTCATGCCCATTGTCTTTGCTTTTGCCGCGAATACGTACAATATTCTGCGCTGCTTTAAGCAGGAAGGTACGGATTTTGCTGATTATCTGGCCAACAACGTCGCCCTCGGTCTCGCCGTCACTTTTGTCGTGCCGTATCTCCTCGAGGAGGCCGAATCGCTTACAGTCTATTACTATATCATCTGGATATTCGGCTCGTTTTTATTATCGCTCACGGCCTACTTTTGGCACGAGCCCCTTGATCCGAACGGTAGGGGACCAAAGCGGAGCCAGATGACCTGGGCGCACCTCGTCATCATCTTTCAATGGGCGTCGCTGATCATACCATTCTATAATTGGACTCAGTACCATAGGGTAATGAAGAAGATCCGGTCGAACTGGACGGAGAAGAAGGACCTGCGCATGACCTTTCTGGGTCGGCCGGGCTCGGTCAGTGACTGGGAACAAAAGTATGTGAAAAAGAACGACACGGGCAAGGCCGCGAACAAGAAGGGCTCGCAGGACGTGCTCAACGATCTGCGGACCTTCGTCGTCAAAACCGGCGACCCGAAGAAACCGAAGATTAAGCTCAACCCCGAAATCTTGAGCCACAATGCGCAGACGACGACCTACACCGAGGCGGGCCCCGCGCGCAAGGGCCGCTGCGAGCCCTGGCAGTTCGACGAGAGAAACCACTACATCTACTGCGGGCTCCACCGCAACTACTTCCAGGACAAAGACGTCGCGAAGGCCATCGACCACGACAAGCACAATGTGCCGTTCCAGCGAAAAAAGAACCACGAGCCAATAGGCTAAGTATTTTAAATCACACAATTTCACATTACGTCACACAATGCCCTCGTAGCCCCCCTTCGACGCCGACGACGATACGCCGCAGCAGTCCGCGCAGCACAGCGGCAGGCACGAGCAGATGTAGTCGTGCGCGAACGGCACGTAGGACAGCGTATACCACATCAACGCGAGCCACTGGATAAACAGCGACGCGAGGATGCAGCCGAAGCGCGCGCCGTCCGGCACTTGCGTCGCGAACGCGAAGAAGAGCGTCAGCGCCAACGCGAGGACATAAATAGTCGTCGAGACCCGTCGCTTCGGCGCGCACATCGTCTTCAGCTGCGCCGTCGGCCCGGCCATGAACATGGAGCCCAAAATGGCCACGACGTTATCCAGCGTGTACGCGATGGCGAAGGGCGCCGCGTCGCCCCTCCAAATTAGCCGGCGCATCATGAAGGACGCAAAAAGCGCCAAGACAAAGGACGCCACCATGCACAGACAAAACCCGATCAACCGCGTCTGGTAACTGAGCGAGGGGCAGCAGGCCTCGTAGAGCTGCTCCTCCGCCGTCTTCGGCCGCAGGCCGAGGAGGCCTTCCGCCTCGAACTGCGCGTCGGACGCCTTCTGGCCCAGAGACGCGAGGCCGTCGCGCGCCCGGTCGGCGTAGGAGCGCGGCTTCGGCTCGCTACTACCGAAGAGGCGGCTCATTTTTGTTCTACGTGACCGCTTCCTGTCGGCTCTCGCGCGTCGGTAGGCGTATGCAGCGCTCTATGTACCGCTTCCTGTCGGCTGCAGGCTCTCGCGCGACCAGAGGCGTACACAGCGCAGCGCCGGCGCTACGAGGCTGGCTCGTAGCTCGCTGTCCAGCCACGCAACTGTCAGGCACGCGGCGGACCGAAACAGATAATGCGACGGTTGAATCAGAGGTGTTGGACGCGATCGCTTACGCAGCGGCCCGAGACGCGGCTTGGCTTGTGCCTGGATTTTTGCTATGTTGCTAGTGTGTTACCGCTAGCAGATACACGGTGGCGAAGCGTTCGGGGTCCGTACTACCTGGGGGTGGGTTCAATAAGTGGCTCTCTCTCTCTCGGCAGAAAGAAAAGGAAACATAGTGTAGGAAAACACAACACCAGCTAGCGCTGGGACATCTGCGACACGGCGCGCTGGAGCGCCGCGAGCGCCGCGGGGTCGAGGTCCTCGAGGGCCTCGCGCTTCGCGATCTCGGGCCGCGCGGCGCCGGCGCGCAGCGTCAGGACGCCCTCGTAGCCCGCGATGGCCGTCTGGAGCGCCGCCTCGCGCGCGGCCTTCTCGCCCGCGTCCACCTCCCTCAACTCGCGCGATGGCCCGCCGAGCAGCCGCGCGAGCTCGGCCTCGGCGAAGTCCGCATCCACCCTTCCCGACGGGTCGCGGAGCCGCACGCGCAGCACGAAGCGGCCCTCGGCCGCGGAGAAGCCCCACTTGCGCATCGTCTCGACGTAGCACTGGACGCGCGCCGTCCAGGGCGGCGTCAGCGTGGGGATCTGGGCGAGCGTCAGGAGCTCGCCGAAGCTCCGCTGGCGTTTGGGGGAGGGCGGCCGGATCGCCGGCTTCGGGCGCGCGGCTTTTGGGGGCTGCGGCCGCGGCGGTTGCGGCCTTGGTGGTTGCGGCCTTGGTGGTTGCGGCCGCGGTGGCACCGGGGCCGCGCGCGGCGCGGGCACCGGCGGCCGCGGGCTCGGGCGCGCCGGCACCGGTGGGCGCGGCGCCGGTGGGCGAGGCGCCGGCGCAACGCGCGGCGCGGGCGGCCCGCGCGGCGCCGCGGGCGCGGCCGGCGCGGCCGCCGGCGGGGCCGCCGCGGCCGCGGCCCGCGCCGCGAGGGCCTCCGCCTTGACGTGGCCCAGGCAGTCGAGCACGCGGCAGTTGTCCGGCCGCAGCAGCACGACGCCGCGCTGCACCGGCGCGTCCTTGACAAATATCTTTGCCCCCAGCTCGAGGCGGTCGACCCAGCCCTGGCAGACCGCGCCGACGTCGACCACCCCGTCCGTGAGCAGCGCCTTGACCGTCTTCGCGTGGCGCGGCGCTGGCTCGCCGACGTCGGCCACGGCCTCGACCTGCAGGACCCAGGCGCCTCCCAGCGTGTCGCCGAGCGGCCGCGGCAGCGTCGCCGCCGTCGCCGCCTTTCTCAGATCGTGCGCCAGGAACTGGACGAAGACCTGTTCTTCGGTCGTGGCGCCGGCGCGCGCCGCCGCGTCGACCCAGCCCTGGTCGACGCGGATGCCTCTTCTTGCTAGGGCGGCGTGCATACTGCTTACGCGGCGCGCATGCGTGGGCGCAGCGCTTGGAATCGTCTGTTCTTATGAGCGCTGCGACTCACAAGAGTGCTTGGCTGTATATTGCTCGCTCACGCGGGCGGTAGCACCAGGGAGGCGCCGAGGACCAGTTTGCAAGTTTGATCTCTGCCGCCGCGCACCGCCGCATGCGCAAGCGCTAGTTGTTCGCAGCAGGCACAAACAGTCTTCACGGCTGCTCTGCGGCTGCTGTGCCGCGACGCGCATTCCTGTACCGCCGCGTCGCGCGGCCGGAGTGCTAAAAAACCAGCAGGCGCACCAGCAGCCCTAAACGCAGCGCCGCGACCGCGCCGCCGCGACCGCGCCGCTGCGGCAGTGCGCCGCCGCCGCCATGGACCCGCGCGCGCCGGCGAAGACGCCCCGCGCCCGCGCCGCGCCGCCACCGCCGACGCCGCTCGACGACGAGTTAATACAATGGGACGCGACGCCCCTCGAGGACGACGAATACGCGTCGAACCCCGCCTCTGATTTAGCGGGATTCGTCCACGCGCTGAGCGGCGACGAGCCCCACCATGATAGAAGGAGCTGCGGCCTCGCGAACATGCTCGGGTCCGAGGCCGAGACGGCGCCGCCCGACGAGCCGCCGCCGCCTTCCTGGGAAGACGGCCCGCGGCGGCGCGGCGCGTCGCGGCCGCCCCTCGCCGAGAACACGGTGCCGCTGAAGCGCGGCGCGCCGGCCGTATCTTCTCAAAGCCCGGCGCGCCGGCCGCCTCCCTCGAAAGTATCGCGCGCGTCGGACGCCGCGCTCGACGCGGCCTTCCTCGAGTTCGATTTGGCTGCGGCGGCGCCTCCATCGAAGCCCCCGCCGCCGCGGCCGCGGCCGCCGGCGCCCGCCGCGAGGCGACCTCCGGTGCCGGTGCCGGTGCCGCGACCGCCGGCGCCCGTCGCGAGACGTCTGCTGGCGCCCGTCGCGAGGCGACCGCCGGCGCCGCCGCGCCCGCTGCCGCCGCGGCCGCGGCCGCGCTCGCTCGAGGCGGCCTACGCGGGCGGCTTCCACCCGGGCGCGCAGGGCGAGGCGGCGCCGCGCGCTGTGCCGGCGCGGCCACCGGCGCCGCGGTCACAAGGGCCGCGGGGACCGCCGGCGGTGCGAGGCCCGCCAGTGCCGCCAGCAGCGAGGCCGCCACGACCACCTGTGCCGCGAAGCCAGCCAGTGGCGCGAGGCCCGCCCCGGCCGGCGGCAGTAACCGCGCCGCCGCGGCCACCTGCACCCGCGCGGGACTCGCTCGACGCCGCGTTCCTCGCCTTCGACCTCCCCGCCGCGGCGCCGGCGCCGCGCGGCCCTCCTGCAACGCGCGGCCCACCGGTGCCGCGAGGCCCGCTGCGCGGCCCGCTGCCTCCGAGGCCGACCGCCGCGCCGCCGCGACCGCAACCGCAACCGCCACGCCCGGCGACCGGACCACGGACCTCGCTCGACGCGGCGCTCCTCGGCTTCGATTTGGATGGGGCCGTCGCCGAGGCCCGCGCCGCGGTACAAACGAAGCGGTGCCGGATCGTTAGTGTACAAGGCCGCGGCGACGCCCTCGTCACCGTCGACGGCGCCACGAAGCGCCTGCGATTGACGGGCGACTGGGCGCGCGCGGAGTTGCGGGCGGGCGCGCGCGGCCATCTGGTCCCTTGGGCGGCCGTCGGCGAGCCTTGTGTTACGCCTCAGACATTGCCGGACGAAATCACCATCGACCAGGCGTCTCCTTATTTCTGGGTGGCGTGTCCCGAAATCTTTGTCTCTCCGACGGCGGTCGTCGCGGCGACGGCCTGCGAGAGAAGAGCGTGGCTCACGTCCACGGGAGGTTCATCGGGAGGCTCTTCCAAGCCTGCCGCCCTAGGCGCCGCGAAGCACGCCTGCTTTGAAAGAGTAGCGCGCGGTGAAAGGGACGCGGGTGGCATCGTCCGAGACGCGCTGTCGACGAAGGCTTCGGACTTCTTCGCGGCGGGCGTCGATGATAGGGACGCCCGAAAGGAGTGCGCGGCCTTCGTCCAGGGTGTGTTGCGGGATGAACAGCTCGTCCAGAGGATTAATAATGCAGCCACGGAGCAGCCTTTGTGGTCTTCGGCATTAGGTTTATATGGCGTCGCCGACGCGGTCGTCGAGGATGCTGTTACCGGCAAAACACCGCTAGAACTGAAGACAGGAAAAGGCCACGTCGACCACGAGGCCCAGGCGGCTATATATGTTGCGATGCTACGAGGCCTGGATTCCAATTGGGCGCGCGGGTCCCACGGCAAAGCTGGACTATTAGTAAGGTACGGCGCCAAGGACCCGAAACCTCTCGTGACGTCGGTCCGATGCTCTCGGAGAGAACTCACGACCTTGTTGGCCGCGCGGAACGTGGTTGCCGCCGCGGTCGAAAGACACAGTGTGAGCGACGCCGACGATTTGAATGAGACAGCCCCATCAGTATTAGGGGATGGTCGGGGCGCCTGCGCGCGCTGCTACCAGAGCGAGGCCTGTGCGCTGCGGCACTTTTGCGTCGAGGGCGGGTCTGCTGACACGTTTCTTGGTGTATCAAGGGACGAACGCGCGTCGAAGGCTGTAGATGCCTGGGCTTTTGTAGAGAAGCTCGACGACGCCGCAAAAGACTACTACCGGAGGTGGTCCGCTTTGATCGACGTCGAGGCGGCGTCGGCGCCGCCGGACGGTGCTCGAGCCGTCGTCACGAAGCGCCCGGAGGAACGCCGGGGCGACGCCTGCGCTGTGCTACAGAAAGTCGGCGAAACATTGAGTGATGATGGTGTCGTGGTGGATTGTTCAGGTGCCTCGCCGTTTTCCGTCGGCGACTGCGTGCTGCTCAGCGCGGAGGGCGACTTGCCCACGATCCTCGCGCGGGGCGGCGTCGTTTCTGTCCAAGCAGACAAGCTCTCCATTATTCTGAGAGGGTCCTCGGCGAAGCCATTGCCGAGTACTTTACGTGTGGACGGCGACGGCGGCGCTACTTCTTCTAGATCCCAAAAAGCCGCTCTGACGGAGCTCCTGACGTCGGAAAACGACGTCCGCGACTTAATCATTGCCTTCCGGGAGCCGGTCTTTGATCAGCAACTCGGCCAGAAGTGGCTCGCGCGCGTTTTTGATGGTCAGGACTGGGCCCCACCTAGGTGGGGCGGACCTGGCACAGCAGCATCATTATTAGCGAGGGACTTTGGACAACTAAACGAGGAGCAGCGCACATCAGTCCACCGGGCGCTGAGCGCGAAGGACTACTGCCTCGTGCGAGGGATGCCGGGCGCGGGAAAAACTCAAACCGCGGCGTTTCTCGTGCGAGCGTTGATCGCGGGCGGCAGTCGTGTCTTAGTTGCGTCGCATGCGCACGCGGCCGTGGACCATTTGCTGGAGAAGGTACTTGAGTCAGGTGTATCTAGACGATGTGTCGTGAGGGTCGCGTCGTCGTCGTCCTCTCGTCGAGTGGCATCATCATTGCGAGATCGGGTCGTACATGGAGACACCGTATCACAAATAAGAGCGCAACTCGGTGCGGCGCGAGTCGTGGGTGCCACGTGTTTGTGCTGCGCGAGGGACGGCGTGTTACTGGCTGCAGCCCCGTTCGACGTCGTACTGGTCGACGAGGCGGCGCAGGTGCACCAGCTCCACGCCGTTGCCGCTTGCTTAAGGGCGGCGCGCTTCGTGTTGGTGGGAGACCCCCACCAGCTGGCTCCTGTGGTCCGATCGGCCTTTGGCCGGGAAAACGGCGCGTCCGAGTCGCTCTTCCAGCGCTTGGCATCAAAGCATCCGGCGGCGGTCGCGACGCTCCGAACGCAATATCGGATGAACGCGCCGGTGATGGATTTGTGCAACGTTGTGCTACATGATGGGGATCGACGGAAGTCGTGGGCCACGGCCCAGCAACTCGTTTGTGGGTCCGACGAAGTCTCCAAGGCGCGGTTAGCTCTTAATGAAAGTAGTGAAGGCGGATGGGTCGCAGACGTGCTCAAGGAGCCCGTGTCGTTCGTTGATGTGCCTCCATCGTCGACGCAGTCCGCGCGGAATACAAATGAAGCAACCGTCGTCGCAACATTGGTCGACGCCCTCCACGCCCGCGGCCTCGATCTACGAGAAGTGGCCGTCCTGACGCCTTTTAGAGCTCAGCTCCGCGAACTGAAGCGCCTCCTCCCATCAGACGTCGAGCTCTCGACGGTCGACCGCTTCCAGGGCAAGGACGCGGCCTGCGTGCTCGTCTCGTTCGCGCGCGCGGACGCGTCGTCGGGATTGCTGGCGGACCCGCGGCGGCTGAACGTGGCGCTGTCGCGGGCGCGGCGCATGTTAATTCTCGTCGGCGCGCAGGAGGCGCTAGCTTCGGCGTCGCCGCTCTTCGCGCGGTTGGTGGGGGCGGTGCCGGTCGTCGTGGCGTCCTAGTGTCGTTGTTTAAGATCCAAGAGTCGTTTACAAGGAGTGATCCCCGCGCGTGAGCTAGCGGCCTAAGACACTAGCAAGCAAGCAGAGGCAAGGCGGGCGCCCATCTCGTCAGTGCAGGCTTCAAAAGCCAAGTCCGCGGGCCCAGGCCTTCGTCATCAAGGCCTCCTTCATGTGGCGAGAGATGCGATCCGGGCGACGCGATGCCGCACCGGTAGCCTGGATTGTGTTGTTGGTGTCCTGGTTGCATTGCGCTGCACTACGACCAGCACTGCGACCAACAAGAACCGCGTTGCACGCGAGACGCCCGAAAACTGCAGACGAGTGGCGCGAGTGGCGACGGAAGGAAAGCGTTAGCGCGCGCAAGCCGGCCGACGACGAGCTCGCGCGGCGCGCGCAGCGCTGGGCAGAAGCGGTCGGTGCGGACGCCTCGACGCTCGACGGGCTGCCGGAAGCGCGACGACGCGAGTTCCTCGACGAGTTCGAGCGCGACCTTCCCAAGAACGACCCCGCGCCGCGGAACGCCCCCGTGGAAGATGCATCAGAAATCAACGTCGACTGGGAGCGGCGCGTCCAGTTCGACGCGCTGCGCGACGGCAACGCGCTGAGGCAGAACGACGTGTTGAACAAAGCGATCCGATCAGATAAATAATGTCTACTTGTTAAACCCCTGGATCATCTCCGCGTGGTCCTCGAGCGAGCACGTCACGTTCGTCCGCGGCCGCGTGTGGATCGCCTCCAGGAACGCGGCCGGGTCCAGCGCCGCCGCGGACCGCAGCGCGCCGTCGAGGCGCGCCTGGGCGTCGTCGACGTACGTCTCCGACGCGGCGTAGTCCGTCGGTAAATGTGAGGCGGCCTTCGCCACAAAATCCAGCAGCGACAGCCGCTCCGATGAATCGTCGACGGCGTCGGGCGCCATTCTCAAAGAAGGCAGCACGCTATTCAGCAGATCCGCCCCTTGCTTGCGCAGGGCCTCGTCGTCGCGCAAAAATAATCGATCGAAGGCGTTCAGCGCGAGGCGCGCCGCGGAATGTACAGATTCGTGGACGTCATCTCCCCTATCCTGCAATTTCGTCGGCCTGCGACTCGAGCCGCCCGACGCGCAGGTTTGGAGGATATGGGATGCGGCCTTGGCCCCACCCAGGAAGCGGGCCTTGTCGCGGCCGTCCTGGGGCGCGCCTCGTAGACACGGCTCGACGAGGGCCCCCACCAAACCCTTCGCGAGCGGTTCCAAGGTCGCTTTATCCAAGTGCTCGACCAATGAAGTAGCGAGGTCGCAGCGCGCGTCCCTGGACGGATCCGTGGAGAACATGGCGTCCGGTGCGAGCACAATGTCGGCGACGGCCGCGATGGAAGCTTCCCGACTCGCTTCCGAGGCGCACGGGATCAATGAATGGGCCAGGCTCGCCACGACGTTTGACGCGTCGTCCTTCGCGGGGTCCTCGTCCTCGCTCGTCAGGAAGCGTTGTATGGATTTCTGGCAGACTTGCGCGCCTATTACCAACAGATGGGGCGATTGCGAGACGGCGCAGGCCTCCCTCAAAGCAGTAGATTGCCACGTCGCCGCATCTTCAAAGGCTTCATCATTTGCATCGAAGAGCACGTCGAGCCGCCGGGTGATGGCTTGCGACGCGTCTTCGTCGCCGCCCGCTTTTGATACGTCTAGTAACGCATTATCTGCCAGTGTCGTGGACGCGCCGCCGCCGCGCCACGCGAGGATAGCCCTCAAAAGACTTAACAACGCCGCCTCGAGGGACTCCAATCGGCCGGTAGCGACGAACGCCGCGGCCAGCGCGTCCTTCGACGACGCCACCACATGAGCTAGTGAAGCACAAGCAGATAACGCAGAGTCGCGTAGGTGGGGCGACGTCGTCCCCACCAAGTTTGGATCCGTGAGCACTTCGGATAAAGGTGCAAAGTGCGGTAATATACTCGAGGCCTTGGCGCCCCGAATCATCGCTCCTAGTAAATCGGTCACGTCTGCCCGTTGGTCCGCATCGATGCCGCCCGGGAGGACTTCCAAGTCACCTGACACTCGAGGTGCTAGAAAAGGGACAAATGAATCAGGAACCACGTATCTCCCCAGCACCCGAGCACACTCGAGAACGGATTGACGATGCTCCCCACCGTATTTTTCATTTCTTCCTCGTTTCAGGGCCTTACAAAGAGCAATCACGATCTTCGACAGCCTCTCGGTCACATGATCCTCGTGGTACACGAACAGCGTCTGGAGGAGCGTCGCCGACGACACGCGGGCGTACTCCGTCCAGGATGATAATTCGTCCATGACCGGCTGGATGCATCGTTGCGCGAAGGCGCGCACGATGACTCTAGCTTCGAGAGGTGGCCTCTCCGTATGCGGCCAGGGTAAGCCTTCTGGTGAATGGTTACATCGGGGGTCCCCATCCACACCATATTGGATCTTCTCGAGCAACTTATCTTCTTGTCTTTCACCCATCATCTCCCTCCCAGCGGCCCTTAAAGCTTCCGCGGCGCAGTCCCTACATTGTTCATCTTGGTCGATGCGGAAATTGAGCACATACGCAAGTAAACGAGGCTGGTGGTCCCTCCTATCGGCAATACCGACGAACCACTCGGCGAACATCTGCATGGTTGCTAGTCTTACGGAGGCGTTCGCGTCTCTTGTGAGCTCGGCGACGTAGTTGTATCTGGTTTCAGGGCCGTAAAACGCATGGGTCGGAATCACGTTGTCCTCCCTGAAACCTACCAAGTCCTTGATGGCGTCGGAGCCCGCGCCTCGCCATTTCCCTACGTTCCTAACCGCTACTGATCGTCTGATGGCATCCACAGTAGCCTTTCGCACTTTCGCGTGGCGATGCCTTAGATTAGGCAAACAGCACCTAGCTAAAGCACAGGCGTAGGGTATCAGTGCCTCCTGCAAGTCGTCCACACTACAAACCGCTGAGATACCTTCGGCAGCTCGTTTCGCTACGAGTCCAAACGTATCTCGGGCAAAGCCGGCAAAAAGTAACATGGCCTCATGCAAATACGCTCCGATGATGTTCGCCGGCCGGTTCGTCGTCACGACAATAAGTAATTCACATAATTGTAATCGTAATTCTTCCGCAGGTTCGCCACTGTTGACTAATCTTGTCCTTGCGAACGCTTCCTGTAGGTCCGGCCGCGCCGTGGCCTTACCCCGCTTGAACTCGTCGTAGCCTTGTAAGTCAAACACAAAGACGGAATTCTCGACGTCCAATCCAGAGGCCGGCGAACCTCTATGATGCAGCACAGGGAACAGGTACGGCAGATGCGGCTGCAAGTCCTTGACACGTTTACAGAGCTCCGCCATGAGCCTAATAGCCTTCTCCCGTAATTTCTCGACAGGGTCCTCGAAGCGCCTCAACAGGGGCTGGCAGAGCGAGTGTAATAGCTCCGCGACCGTCGCGTCCGGCAGGTTTTGAGTTAAGGCTTTTGATAGGGTGTCGAGGCCCTCTGACCTGACTTTGCTGTCCTCGGCAGCCGTCTGCTGCACGGCCCGTGCCAACCGTCGCAGCAACGCCACGGCGGTCTCGGGCGGCGCCGGCGGCTTCGTTTCCTCCTGCTTCTTCTCTGCGACGACAGGTGCGGGCGGCTCCCACCTTTTGGGAGGGCGCTTCTTCTTGGCCTTTTTCGCGACGGCGTTCTTCTTGAGGATGCGGTCCCAGGCTTTGTCCCGCGCGCCACTCTCGCCGGCCTGGAGCTCTGCCCAGGCCGCATCAGCCATTTTTTTTGGTGGGCAGCCTCTGTACGCGTCGATACTCGTCGAGTGCGTCTGCGCGCTCGTTGCTGAACGTCGTGCGCGTGCTGATCGGCCACCGGTCGCTCCTGAAGGACGACGGTGCGCGCGTGGGCAGCCCCTGCAGGCTTCGATCTCGAAAGCGCTGCGGCGCGGCGCTGTCGGAGTCTGGGGACGGAGGGCTCGCAATTCGTTCCGGGGGGAGTGGTGGCAAAGGTACCTGGACGATTCCAAAAAAGCTAGTGCCTCTTGCCAGCGTGCTGCTCGAGTTTGTCGCACGCGAACTCCGAGCTGAGCGCATTCTGGAATCGCATAGATTGGGAGAAGAAGCTACCCCACCACACCTTCGTGTCTGCCGAATCTCCATCCTGTGCAATGCGGATAGCCCTCTATTTGCTAGCGGCGCAGGCGTGGGCGTCGGAGGTCTGCGTTTCTAAGAAAGGAGAACTCCTCACGACAGACTATGTCGTGCAGCCAGTCGCATCGGCGGACAAGGCCCAGCGGTGCTACACGATCACGCAGCCCAGTATGCAGGAACTTCTGCAGGACGAGGCCTTCTGGACGCGTGAACACCTGGAAGCATGGGCGCGGAGCCGGCCCTGGTACGTGTACCTGTTGACGGCCTGGGTGCTGTCCGCGGTGACGACCTTGCTCAAATGAGCCAGCTTTGCCAACGGACGGAGGATGCGCTAAGCAGGGACGGCGTCGCCGTCACGCGTGCCGTCTACCCCGAGGCGGCCGGCGAGGCCTGCGCGGCGTGTCTCGCGGCTGGCCTCGACGGCCTGGAGCGCATGCTCGCGCTGCCTCAAACGATGGCCGAGCGCATGCGGGGAGCCTCGTTGCGGCACTTTGTGCCCGTTTGGCCGGCGTCCGCAGAGCCGTGCTTCGCCGCGGCGCTCCGCGCGGCCTTGGCCGGCGAGGCCGGCGCCATCCTGGTGGAAGCGCTCGGCCGGGATGCGGAGCTGCGCGAGGTTCAGCTAATTGTGAGCGAGCCGGGCGCGGCCGCGCAAGACGTGCACAGCGACAGCAATTGGAGCGCCGATGCACCGCGACTCGTCACCATGTTCGTCGCGCTCCACGACCTCCTGGACGAGCGCATGGGCCCGACGTTTTTTTGGCCGAACACGCACTTGCCCCGTTGCTTTCCAGGCGGGGTCTGGCTCGCGCCGACGGCGTCGCTGGCCGCGGAGCGGAGATCCGTCTGGTACGCGCAGCGTGCGGGCGACGCGGTGCTCATGGACGCTTGCGCGTGGCACTGCGGCGGCGCCAACACGTCGGGGACCCGACGGACGCTGCTCGCTGCGTCGTTTGTCGCCCCGGACCGCGACGCCGCTGCGGAACGCGTGCCTCGACTCGGCGACTTTTTCGAAATAACGCAATAACGTAACGTAAACGAAAAGCACAGGCACAAACTGAAATTGGCTAGTGATAGTGAGACACTAGCCTGAGGTCAAGGGCTTGTGCGGCTGCTCTGCGCTCCGCGCTGCTGTCGACACAGAGGCACAAGCGTCCAGCGGTTTTGAAGCCAATTCCAGCCTCTACAAGCCCACGTGACTATCATCGCTTCACGCAAGCTCTGCTGCACAAAAAAGCTCCTGCCCTGCGATTCACTCTTTGACATGGCGTCCGACGACGATGCGCCGCCGCGCCGCGTGACGCATACGGAGGGCACGTCGTACATCGTTGCTTTCGGACATCCGGAGCTGTTCCCACTTCCTGGATCGAGGGATCTTGTTTTCAGCCCGTTCCCGGCGGCCGGCGGCCAAAACCCTTACCAGCCCGTAAGCGGTGTGCTGCGTGAGACACATACGCAAATGCAAGAATCCTGGACCATAGATAGCGTGCCCCCTCCCTTCTTCTGCCGCTTCTCCACGTATGTGTTACACCACTTCTACGAAGCTCTCCGTGGGCTTTCTGAGCGGAGCCGAGGTCTCCGATTGGAGGAGCTGATAGGACATATGAGGCCCCTCGCAACTGATCAATATGCTGTAGCTATCCTGAGAAGCATCGGTGGGGAGGATCAAGAGAATAGGGGGACGCTTATAGTCGCGATTGCAGTGGCGGCACTCATCCGCGGCTGTCACGAAGACAAAACGCTCACGGCGTTTTCAGCGACGCTGGATCCCCCTCCGGCTATTCTTGATGCGAGCTGGACCAGCCATCTCTACTTCAATTTGAGCGACCGCGAGCGAAAGCGGCTCCGACGGTTTGATAACGGGGTCCGCCGCATGCCCTACGTCCTCATGCGCCAGCTCATTCTCCGCAAGGCGCCCAAGAACGGGGCGCACGGGCCGGCGCGGCGCCTCGTCCGGCGCAACTTCATGCCCGACTCTGAGGAGCTCTTCCGCGTCGTCGTGTCGTTCCTCTAAGTGTTGTAAAGTAATTAGCGAAACGAACTTATAACTATACCTACGTATCAAACAGCAGCCGCCAGACGACCGAGAACACGATCGACTGCAGCCCGTTCGCCAGGATCCGCGTCGACAGGCCCCGCGTGAAGAACGCCTGGACGCCGTCCTCCCTCGCGATGCGCATCACAATATTCACGTAGGAGTCCTCGTTCGCGCCGTCGCGCCGCCGCCGCGGCGCCTCTAATTTCAGCGCCGTTTTGGCGGCCGAGGACTGCTTCGTCGTCTTCACGACGCGGATGGGGTTCGACGTGACGTCGCTCACGATGCTCGACGTGAAGCCGATGACGGCACTCCTTAACATTTGCATCGCCCGGACTTCTTGTCTGGGCACGATCCGCTGGAGGACGTTGTACGTCGCGAACCAGGGATAGTGCCCGATCAGCGTCGCCAGGAACATGGCGTACGAGCCCGTATACAGGTTCCGCACGTTGCCTTTGCGAATCGAGTGCCGGAAGACGGCGTCGAAACCTTTTCTACCTTCCACTTGACTCACGGTTTTCAGAGTGTCAATAGGCATCAATGCTACCCTATATAAGGCCGTCAGGTAGCTGCCGAGGATCGTGACGATCCATAGAGGATACGCGTGTAAACCCCACACATCAGCATCGCGCAGGCCCAGTACTAATGTATTTGAGGCCGCTGACCCGAAGCGAGACATCGGGCCCTGGAAGATCGCGAAGGGCAGCCCGCGGTAGAACCGTCGTATACCCCCATCCTTGTAGAGTTTTTTTAACGTGTCTGGTAACGTGCCGCCGTGTCTATATTGATAATTCATGGCCGTCCGCAGCCACATGAACGAAAAGACTTGCGCGACGCCCGCAATCGAACCGGTCACGCCGCCCTTGAAGGCCTTCTGCATGGCTGTCTTCAGGACCTTGCTCGCTAATTCGGTATCGACGCCGGCCTCGAGCGGTGGCGCGTGGCCTCCCCTAACTCTCAGGGACGGGTGTTGCATTGGCGCGAGGTGCTTGTGGTGCCTCCTTAATGAAGGCGGCGCCGCGAGGGCGGCGAGCTCGCCGAGCGTCGAGAGGCCGACGAGGGTGAGGATGAGCGTGCGCATGGTTACGCGGTTCGTCTACGTGCGCGTGGGTGGCGGCTTGCTGGAGGTGCCAAAGCGCTCTGTGGTGCGCTGTTCGGCTTCGCGCTTGCTTGCTTTGGTGGTGTGCTGCAGCAGGAGTTGCAAAGGGTGGCGTGGACGTGCAAGCCGCGGCTGCGTCTCGCGTCGGCCGCTTGCACCGGTCGCAGAGATTCTTCGTGCGCCCCTAACCTGAGCAGAGGCGTAACAATTCGCAACAAACTGCTGGCGCGTCGTCGAGTTGTGCTTGCTAGTGCCTTACAGGACGCTAGCTGCAAAAACGGAGACACGACCGCAAGCAGCGTGCAGCGCCCCAGAGCAGCTGCAGACACTGACATCAATACTACGGATCGATCGCGCACGCGTGCGGCAGCTGTGAGGAGCACACCGGCAACTGCACCAAAGTGGCAGCGATGCGCAGCAACCGCGACGCATTACTCGTCGCCGCTGGCGCCGCGGGCGGCGCCGCACTAGCAGCATTATTAAGACCATTCGTAATAGCGAAGCTCAGAGAAAGATTATACAGAGCGCGCTTCGACCAGCACGCCTCTCGGTCACCAATTCTCTTGAGAATATTACGCCTCCTAACAGCAGATGAAACGCGCCTGAAGGATCAAATAGCAGTGAAGCGAGACCTACCGCCGGCCGTGGTGGACGAGATGCTGAGCAGACACGAAGCGTTTTTCGGCCGCGACGGGCACGCAAAAGTAAGAAACGCGAGGGTGGCGGTCTTCGGCGCCGGCGGCGTCGGAAGCCACTGCATTGTTATGTTAATGAGGGCCGGCGTCAAGGCGGTGAGGATCGTGGACTTTGATCAGGTGTCGGCGTCTTCTTTGAACCGACATGCAGTAGCCACTTTAGGGGATGTGGGCGAGTCGAAAGTACAATGTCTGAAGCGCTTCGCCGAAAGTTGCACGCCCTTCGTCGAAGTCGATCCTATAGCGGAGATGGTGACCGCCAAAAATGCTCATCACTTGCTACGAGACTTGGCCGGTGACAAATTAGACCTCGTTATCGACTGCATCGACGACGTCGAGACCAAAGCATCTCTGTTAAAGGCGTGCGGCGAAAAGCAAATAAAGGCGCTGGCGGCCATGGGGGCCGGCGCCAAGGCCGACCCGACGCGCTGGTGCGTCGCGCCTTTGAGGGACGCGATCCACGACCCCCTCGCGACGAAGCTGCGGTGGGTTTTAAGGGGCAAGGGCGTGGACTACGGCGGCGCTGAATTAGCGTTGGATCCGTCGAAACGGGCGGAGTCGTCTCCAGCTCTAGACGTGACGTGCGTCTACAGTCACGAGCCGCCCCGCTGTACCTTGCTACCGTTGACCGACGAGCAGGTCAAGGAAGGTGCTAAGAACTTCGGCGCCGTCGATGTCGACCACTTCCGGGTGAGGGTGTTGCCGGTGCTGGGGGCGGCACCGGCCATGGCTGGTCATGCGTTAGCTGCCACAGCTCTTTGTTCATTGGCGGGGCAGCCCGTCTGCCCCAAAGTCTGCGAGCCCACTTCGAAGAAGTTACGAGAGAAGATGCTCATGGCATTTCGCAAAAGGGAGGCGCGGCGGGAACTCGGTGATTCAGCGAGGCCCGATGCCTGTGATTGGTTGGATCTGCAACCTTCCGATATAGAGTTCATCGTGAATGATATTTGGAGGGGTCGTTGTGCGGTCTCTAGACGGAAGCTCGATCGGAAGCCGCTGTGTTTATGTAGATGGTACACGTCTCGACGGTTCGCGGACAAAAAGCACTGTATAGGTGCGGACGCCGTCGTCTTAATGGCGCCGCCTTTAGCTGATCAGCTCGACGCCGCCCTCAATGAAAATCCATCACGGGAAACCGCGGTCGCTGTTGTTGGTGAGGATGCCGTTTCACTAATAGACGCGCGGCTGCGGTGGGTCCATAGTGTCGCGGGCGGGGCCTGGACGAGCGCGGGCCCGTGACATTGCCGCGCCGGCGCCGTCTTGTGGTGGCGGCCTGCGCGGGTCGACTGCGTGGCGCGTCGCGGCGATGGCGTAGAGCTCATACGCCATCGACGCAAGTCTAACTAACTTTAACCTGGTATATGTCACGCACACTTTAAACCCCCCGCGGAGTACTCGGCCGCTCCAGGCCTCCTAACCACGAAGGACATTTCCCGCAGGGCCCCAAGTCCTTGAGCAAATCCCCGTACAGGAAGATGGAGTAGATGACTCCAGATGCCCCAAGGAAGAACAGCGACGACAGCGCGAAGCCGAAGAACATCGACGACACCAGGGCAATGACTAAAATAGCAACTGAAGTAGCGAACGCCTTCAGAATGTTGTCCGCGTACTTGATGACCGCCGCAATTAACAAGCCGCCCGCCGCTTGGATGACGACGTAGGCCCAGGCCACGGGTCCTAGACCTTGTACTAAGTACTCTATCAGTGAATGGGGGCAGGCCTCCTCGAAATCACCGGAAACGACTTGCAATCCGACCGTCGCCACGGAGAACAGCGCGAGGTGGACGTTGCGCGTCCACAGAGATATTGGTGACCCCTTCAGCACCTTCTCAAAATACACGCCCGCGAAGCCTGACAACGACGCGACGACGGAGATCATCATCAGCCCTAACGGTACATTTTTCTCACCCGCGTCGCCGGAACCGTCCGAGTGCATCTGCGACGTTTGGACCGTGGCTATTCCTGCGGTTAATACGACGAGGGCGACCCACCTTCTCTTCCCCAACGTTCTGCCCAGTAGAGCTACGGAGAACAGTGCTGTCGTCAGTATTTTTAATTGGCCAAATAAGCCGAGTACAGGTGCTTCCAAATTTGCTGCTGCTACTAACAGTAACTGGTTCTGGATGACGTACAACACGGCCGGCACGATCACTTTGAGGCAGTCCAGAGGGTGCGTTACTGTTGTTTTCATGACAGAGATAACTGGGTTGCCTTTGATTTCTACTGCTAGGAGTACAAGAGCTAATACAATCTTCATGAGCTCAATAACTAATACGACGGCGCCGGGCGACGCGTGGCACTCGCCGCGCGCTTCCCGATGCAAAGCTTCCACCCTCGACCACCTCGCCGTCACATTTAAGGCGGCGTTCTGCACGACGACGCCCGCGAGTAAGGCGCCTTTGAGTAGAGAGAAGCCCTCCTTGCTCGGTGTGACGTCTTTTGTCGACGAGGGCAGCAGCGGCGCCGGGCTCGCGCTCCCCGTGCTCATGTCGTCGTCGCCGTCGACGCTGTTGCGGGGACTCCGCTGCCTGACTCGGCTCATGAACCGCCTGACGCGACGCGTTGTTGTGTTTGGCGCGCGCGGTGGCCGCGGCGCTTGCAGCTGTGGTGGCTGCTGTATTTATAACCGCCGGACGCGACGGATGCTGTATTTGGGTTGCCGCGGCTTGCAGCTGTGGTGCTGTGTATTATTTTGAGTTTAGAGAGCGTGCATGCAGCTAGCGATGCAGACTCAGTGGTGACAGCAGTAGAGGTGATGCCCGCAGCCCCGAATCTATGAAACGCGGCCGACTAAGCCAGCACACGTCGGCTTCACTTTTTTTGGCTCGAGCCACCTTAGCGTCGATAGACACACTAGCCTTTTAGGCGCTTGCCGCCTAGCACCGTAGACGCATTGCTCGGGGGCTTTGCCGAGGCGATTCTGCTTGCTTAGAAGGATGTACGCTGTTAAGAAAGACGCACGCGCCCGCCGCCGACGAATCGCCAAAGTACCCACGAGTCCTGTCTCACGAAGCCGGCCAAGCCTGGTCGCTCCGGATATCAAGATGACTGATTACACAACACAAAAATCAGGGGAAGCCCCCCCCGACGCGCCGCCGCGACCCCAACTCGTCGAGCGGGTCGTGCCGCACTGCCGCCGACTCGTGCGCCGCCAGGAACGGGTTGCCCCCGCCACTCTCGACGTCGCCGGGCTTGACCTCGTCCCTATAAACGCCCCGCTTCTGCTCCTTGCGCCGCTTCTCGTTCTCGCGGCGCTCCCTCTCTTTGCCCCGCCGCGCCGCCGCCGCCGCGTCGGCGTCGTCGCGCCGATCCTCCAAATAGTCGACGTGCGGGAACCCTTGGTAGGGGTAGGCGTCGCCCTCCAAGCTCCCTTCCCAGAACGGCCGTTGTTGCTCCCGCTTCCGGTAGAACGAAAATAGCAGCGTGAGGAGCTCGAAGGACCAGGCCAAAGCCTTCACGACCCAAAAGATCGTGAAGAATTTCGTGGAAGGTGGTAATTGGTAGGCCAGGACGCAGCCCAGAGCGCCGACGCACAACGACGCCGCTAAAGCTAGATACAGCGAGATCGAGCCTAAACCACGACATAGATCTCGACAACAGAAGCAGTCGCAGCAGCCGCCCTTCTCCGCGCAGGGCGCCGACGCCAGGATCTTCAAAATTTGATCATAAATAATGTTCAGGAACGCGGCCAATGCGACAGCCAAATAATGATTTGGATCTTTCAGCAGCGGGTAGCGCTGTGCGACGCACGCCGCGAGGAAGACGTTGAGGCCCAGCACGCAGAAGACGTGCGCCGCCCGATGAGCGCGGCTGAACGGGTGTAGCGCGTGGCCGCGAAAAGCTGCTATCAAAGAGTGATGATTCTCGACGTAAAAGCCGAGGTCGCGCTTCCAGTCGCGGAACCAGACCGCTCTTTTACCAGCGAATCCGACTCGACAGCTCTCCTCGTTCCTCCTCTCAATTTCGGCGGCTTCCCTCTCTAAACGTAATTTGTGTCGCCCTTCCTCCGAGAGATGCGTAGCTAGCAAGCCGACGCCCTCCTCCGTCTTCTCGGCTAATTGGCTGGCTGCTTCCTTCAGGGCGGCGAACATCTTTCTTTTGCCGCTTCGACGGCGTCTTTTGCGGGCCGAAACTCCCGCGGCGGCCCAATGTGGTTTTTACGCTGGCGGACGGCGCGAGATCGGATTTCTGTTCTGCTGCCGCAAGATGCTATAGCCCAGTGACAAATGCGACCGTTCCGCCAGTCAGCAAGCACCCCAATTGTGAGCTGTGTGGCCCCAAGAAAGTCTCCGGGGATTCGCTAGTATGTCTATAGCCTAGCCCGCGCCAAGGCCAGGATTGCTGGCTAGCTGACCGCTCGGCGGTCCTGCGCTCGATAGGATTCGTTTTCCCGTGTCTCGCTGCAGCTGTGAGCAAGCACCAGCAATTGCGTGGCGTGAATCGAAGTCGCTGCCAAGCTGTGCCCACTGCCCGCGTCGCTGCGTACGCCGCGCGACGTGATACATCGCCGCACACGTCGCAGCGCCGTAGCGCCGTAAGCGACGGCGCCGCGCGATACAGATCGCCGCACGCCGTCGCTGCGCCGTAACTGTAAAACAGCCGCCGACGCACTTTGACTAGCAACCATGAGCGTCACCATGGCCGACCCGATAGTGTTGGACGCCATCGCGCGAGGGAATCCGGTGGTGTTCTTCGACATTACTATAGGTGGAGTTCCCAGTGGCCGCATCAAGATGGAGCTCTTTTCTGACGAGACGCCAAAAACCGCGGAGAATTTCCGGAGGATGTGCACCGGCGAGTTCACGCGAGGTTCGCAGCCGGCCGGGTACTTGAAGACGCCCTTCCACCGCGTCATCAAGGAGTTCATGATCCAAGGGGGGGATATTCTCAAAGGGGACGGGACGGGCTGTATTTCCATATATGGCGAGTCATTCGCAGATGAGAATTTCAACCTGAGGCACTCCGGGCCGGGGTTGCTGTCCATGGCGAATAGTGGACCGGACACGAACGGCAGTCAGTTTTTTATTACCTGTGGCAAGTGCGAGTGGCTCGACGGGAAGCACGTCGTCTTCGGGAAAGTGCTCGACGCCGTCTCCATGATGGTCGTGCACAAGATCGAGGCCGTCCAGGCCGGTTCGGATAATAAGCCGAAGCTGCCCGTGCTGATCTCGCAGTGCGGCGAGCTCTAAGGATTTTCTGTGAAATAGTGCTGCCTGTTCCGTGGGGTTCGCTCGTTGTCAGTGCTCGTGACGTCATCGCGACGTCGTCGTCGTCGTCGTCTAATCGCGTCTAGTCATCGCACGGAGTCGTCGCGTGTGGCTGACTCGCGCGCGTGGACACGTGAGTCGCAGGACCGCCCGACCACCCCCGGTTAGGCGTCGACGGCCGCGCCGAGGCGTCGCGGCGACGGCGTCGCGGCCCGCTCCGTATTCCCCCGGGCCCCGCCCAACGGTTGGCTGCCAGTTTGCTGCCCGACACACAGCTCGTTATTAGCTCGAGCACGCGTGTGCCGCTGCCCGCGGAGGAGCTGCGGGAGTTGAGCGGTCCCGGACGCACAGGAGAACGGCCTCGGGACGACCGCGGCGCGCAGCGTAAGCCCCGAGGGCAGCCCCACACACGCTACACAAAACGATGGCCGATGAACTGGTCCGAAGGAGCTACAGCCGCCGCGACAAGGATGCGTATGAGTCTGAGTCCGACGGCGAGCTCGAGACCGAGGCCCTGTTCGAGGAGGTCGCCGCCTTGGAGGAGAAGGTCCAGTCGTTGGACGGCACGAGAGACAAGCAGGAGCTCCTAAGGACGGTCGCGGAGTTGAGAGACGTCCGCAAGAGGTATAACAGAGCCCTAGGACAGAGGAAGTCGCGAGGAAGACCGGCGACGGCCCAGTCCATTGCGCGGAAACGCGCCATGCGCGATTCGAACCGAAGACCGCAATCCGCGCGGCCTCGCTCCCGAAGTCCCAAGCGCGATTCGAGGATGAGGCGGTCCTGGTCCGGCACCACGACGCAGCCCAAGCCCTTCTACAACCTCGAGAATGATGTGCAGTTGCGACTGAAGAAGAAGGAGCGCGAAGAACGTAAAAAAAGGGAAAAGGAGGACGAGCTCCGGAGACGAGACGAGCGCGCCCGGGAGATCTTGTTATCGACAGCTCAAGGCTTGAAACCGCGAGGCTTCGAGGGCGTCGACCGCCACCAGCAGGAGCAGAATAAGAGGCGGGACGAGGCCTACGCGCGGCGCCAGGCGGAGCTCGAGTCGCTCAACGAGTGCGCGCAGTTCAAGGCCAAGCCCCTGCCGAAGTCAACGCATAGTTTCCGCAAGCAGGAGGCCGAGGCGGACTTGGATCGGATTGCTCGTATTCAGCGGGACGCCGAAAGGACGGCGGCCAAGGCTACGGATACTACTACGAAACCAGCATTGAACGAGACCGCTCCTGCTCGGCTGGAGACCAAAGTTGCTTGGAAAGCAGAGGAGAAGAAGAAGGTTTCGGAGACTCCGGAGGAGATCACCGCTCGTCTAGACAGAGAACACGCGCGCTGGCGCAAGACGCTGGAAAGATGCAAGAAGGTCGGCAGGAGCGGCACGATTCCCGTCGATCCCCTCGCTAAACGTAGAGAAGCCCACGAGGAGCGAAGGCGGAAACATGCAGAAGAGAAGGCTCGACGCGAACGAGCCGCGGCCGAAGACATGGAGGCCCAAGAAAATTTATTGAGAGAGAAGCGGGTCCGGAGATTAGCTCGGGCTACGGCGAATCGGTTGGAGACGACGAGGCAGACCTACTCTTCTTACTTGAAAGCGCAAGCTATCCGGGAAAAGCAGCAAGCCCAGAGGGATCGGGAGAAGAAGGAACGCGACGAACAATTTGCAAGAGACGAGAAGCTGCGACTAGCGGCGAAGCGACTGGCCAAGGACCTGAAAATCACGCAAGGGCGGGAGGCCATGGACCCGGCCGAGGCGGCCCGTTCAGCAAGGCGCGACTTCCGGCGGCAGCTGCGGAAGAACAAAGCTAGATTAGATAAGGCTCGGGAGAAGGCGCCTTCGTTAGTCGCGCGGCTGTCTCTCGAAAGCGCAAGGGACAAGGCCCGGGCCCAGGCATTACGGAAGGTCGCGAAGGCCGTCTACGGCACGGACAAGGCGGACTGGTCTAGGGTGCCCGACGCGGAGGCGATCTTCGACGCCGAGGATAGGGCGTTTTTGGAGATCGGCGCCGAGGCGGACGACGACTTCGAGTTCGAGTAGTTCTAGGGGGGAGTGCTACTTAAACAGTCTTAGAAACAGCTCTTGTAAACCGGCAGCTCTCAGGTGGCCGGCGAAGGTCGACATGTCCGAGGTCTCGAGGAAGATTCGCGGCAATGCGCGTTCTTCAGCGTCCTGCTCGCCGCGCACCGCCAATTGCTTCCACCGCCACCTCGTGATGTGGTTCACGAAGGCGTCGACGCGGTCTTTGGGGCCTTCCAAACAAATCGCCCCGGGCCAGCCGATTTTGACGAGGGTCGTCACTCCTAAAATCTGCGCGCACTCGCGCAGGCCCGCGCGCTTCGACGGCGCGATGATGTGGTGGCTGTAGATGAGCCTTCTTGTGAGCTCCGTGCCCTCCCATACTATTGTCTCGCGCGAGGTCACGGGCGGCGCCGCGGAGCGCCACGACGCGTAGGCCGCCGCGTGGCGCTCGGCCTCTTCATTTAACGCATCGTTGGCCGCGGCGACGGCCGAGAAAATCGCAGCGTCTCCACTTGAGGAGGCGAGCGCCGCTGCCACGGCAGCTTCGACGTGGTCCTTGATACTGCTGGGCACGCGGTAGGCCGTCGCCCACGCCACGGACGCCGTCGCCGGTGCGTCCAAGGGGTATGCGGGTGATAGTGCAAACCGCAGAACCGCCTTATCGCCGGGCTCGAACAACGTCGCGTCGTCGTCGCCGGCGTCGAGGTCGAGCGATGCCTCTACTATTTCGTCAGTCAGGCTGATACCGTCGAATATCGCACTCAGGGCTTCTCTTTCGTCGGCACGCGCGGCCGCGTTTTCAGCTGCGCGTGAATGCTCTGTCATCGATCTCAGGAGAGGCAGAATTTGTACTACTACTACGGTACAGTACTTTTACGAACCAAAGGCCACCAATGCGAGTGCGCAGCCTTGACAAGGCTGGCTCCAAAAAGGAGGCGAGACTGTCCACAGCAATACGGCTTGGCTGCGACTACTCAGCCGTGCTCGCATCAATAAACGAACTATAACGCATATATTTGATATGGCAATTGAGCTGTACCAGTGCTAAAATGCCTCACAGTGAGTTTGTTGCATGCTTGCTAGTGTGTTACAGGACGCTAGCAGCCTCCGCCGCCGCGAGCAAAAGGGCCGCATAGTAGCCTCAAGGCTTGCGCAACACGCAGACGAGTGCTGTACCAATCGCTGACGGCCACAGCTGCAGAGCGCGGCTCATCTGCAAAGACACAGACCCACCCCTCAGGGCAGGCGAGCAGCAATGGACCTCTTCGGCGGCCTGCCGGAGCCCGTCAAGGGCGGCCGCGGCGGCGCGAGGGGCGGCCGCGTGCCGCAGGCCAAGGGACGCGGCAGGGGCGGCAATTTAGATGGACGCGGCCGGGGCGGCAATCTCGATGGCCGCGGTAGAGGTAGAGGCGGCAATCTCGACGGGAGAGGTCGAGGCCAGCCCGCTGCAAAAAAAGCAGCCCCGATGGTGCCCGCTTCATTAACAAGAAAAGTCGTCGCACCGACTACAAAGACCGCCGCACCGAGCGGCCAGTGGACCTCAACTACGGAAACGAAGCAAGCGAGAGATGAAGCTCTGACAAAGAAGCTGACCGAGCACAATGAGAGCGACCCCGTTGGTTTTGCTGTGAATGCCCAAACACCATCACATGTGGAGGAGCGCGTCGACGACCCTTATGACCCGGCGGCCCCCAACGACTACGTGGAGATCCAGAAACGCAAGGAACTGATGCGTACGGTAGAAAGGAGAGAAAGACAACGGCAACAACATTTAGAAAGATTGGAGAGGGAGCAGGAACGGCTGGCGGAGGAACGACGGGACCTCGCCAAAAAAGCTATGGAGGGCGACGCCGCGGCGCTGGCGTCCGCGGGGCGCGGCATGGGGCGCGGTCGAGGTGGCGTCTCGAACCTGCCGGCGTGGATGAAGGCGGCGGCGACGGAGGCGGCGGCGGCGGAGAAGCCTCCCCCGGCGCCGGCCGCGACGGCGACCAAGAAAAAGTCAAAGCCGACGCGCGTGCTGCAGCTGCGGAACTTGGGGGACGCCGACGAGGACTTCGAGCAGCTGCGGGAAGAGATCGCTTCGGAATGTGGCAAGTACGGTACCGTGGATTCTTCCCATGCGGTTGATGCATTAGAAGGCGAGGCGGCCGTGTATATCCGGTTTACGGAGCGGCGGGCGGCGGCGAAGGCTCTCGTAGATTTGGAAGGAAGGTTTTTTGCGGGCCAGAAGATCGCGGCGGCGTTTTTTGATGAATCGAAATTTGAGAGTAGGGAGTTCGGGTAACAGTTTTAATATGCTTTGCTTAGAGCTAGGCCGCCTAGCCGCCACGATCGCCTAATATGGTTGGCTCTCAGAGTCTTGTCACGTATGCTTAAGCGGCTACTACTCCGCGGCAGCTCACGTGGCGGCTACCGGCTCGGCGGGTGGCGCCGCAGCGGCCGCGGGCTCGGCGGGCGCCGCGGCCGCGTCGGCGGGCGCCGGGCGCGCCTCAAGGATCGACTCTGGCGTCAATCCTAATTCAAGGGGCGTCGCGTCCTCCGAGATAGGATCAGTGGAGCCCGGCACGCTAAAGATCCACGCCCTTTGCGGCCCGTCGCCGGCCTGCCGCGCGGCGAAGGCCCGATACACTTTGCCGAATTTTGTGGTGGTCTTGACCTTGAACCAGACGATCTGGTTCGATAGCGAGTCGCGCACGCGTAATAATAAAACGTCGGCGCGGTCGCGCGGCCGCCACGGCGGCGCCAGTGACAATACCAAGGACGCCACCAACAGCCCGAAGTCCGCCAATCTACCACCATCCCTAGGCCCGTGGATCGTACCATCAAACGAAGCCCGAATAATCTCGCCCGCGGACCGCACCCTATAACCTTGCGAAGAGCGCCTTCTTTGAGGTCTTGAGGAAGAAAAAAGCTCCCACAATGCGTAGGCTAGGCCCGTTTGGACAGCATAAGCAGCGGTCGCCGCGCCTATTAGACCTGCAACTCTACCTCGACTGGCATCTTGACCTAACAACGCGACTCCCGCTAGCAATTTGAGCATCAGCGTCCAATCCAAGAACTCGTTATCTCGGATATGGTCCCAGAGGTGCGGCTGCGGTTCTGGCTGTTGCTGGGCGGGCGGTTGCGAAGCCGCGAGCGCGCGTCTCGCGTCTTCGACAAATTGCCGCGTCGCGTCCCGTGGTGACGCTCCGAAGCCCGAGTTGCGCAGGGCCTCGGCGTAGGCCCTAGCTGCTGGTGAGACGGTGATTGGAGTTGTCTGTGGTTGTCGCGGCGGCGTCGCTTGCGGAGCGACGGCTGTTGGCCGCGGCGGCGTCGCCGGGGCCGGCGCTTGGGCCTCCGGCGATGTATCCAAGTCCACGGGCGGCGGCGCCGGGGCCGGCGGCGGCGGCGGGACGACGAGGTGGAACGTCTGGCGGCCCTCTTTCGCTCCTACGATGTCTTCGAGCGTCTGCGCGTCTGTTAAAACCTTGCCGCCGTAGATGAGGCGCTGGTCGGCCTCGGGCACGCCCAGTTCGTCTTCTAGTTTTACTTTGACGAGGGCGACCCTTGCATTTAACGGGAGCGTCAGGTCGGTCGCGCCGCGGCCGGCGGGGCGCACGATGCGCAGCTGCGCGACGGGCAGTGTTTCGTCTTCAGAGCTTTCAGAGCTCTCCGCCGCGGCCATGGCGGCGCAGGAGAACGAGGAGAACGCGCAGAGTGTCTCTGAGGTCGGTCGGGAGCGGTGACGGCGGCGCTAAAGAGCTCGGCGGCGGCAAGCCAGGCACAGGGCGCAGTGAAAAAAGCGCAACGCGAGTCTCTAAGCGCTCTGAGGGTGTAGGGACCCTCCGCGTGGAGCGCTGAGTATTGGAAGCCGGCTAGCGGCCTGTAAAGACACTAGAAAGTGGAGTTCGTGAATTACGCGCCGCCCCCGACGAGCCCCTCGTAGACCTCGCGGACGAACGACGGAGAGAAGTCCCCCAACGCTGACGACGGAGCCGCCCAGCGCCTCGGCGCAGCACAAGCCGCGTCGTCGTGGACGTACGCCAAGTCCGTCAGCGCGCGAAAGTAGATGACGTTCAGCTGTTCCAACACATAAGACCAGCACCGGTGGCAGCCGACGCGGCACCGGTTCCAGTTCGTCCAGTGCGGCACCCGACAATACCGACACTCCGGCTCGACGCGCGCCCTCGCTAATACACCTTTCCGTCGCAACGCGTCGTAGGTCGCGGGGCAGCCCTCCTCGCCTTTTGTTGTGGGAGGGTAGGTCGCGTCCAGCCAGACCGACGCCACGAGATCAAACCGCGCGATTTCTTCCCAGAGGTCTGGTGAGGCCACAAAGTAGTTCGACCACGGCAGCGGCGGGGTCCCCGGTGGCGCGTCAGCTAACAAAGCGGGATCCGCGTCATACCCAAAGACCTCCCTGAAAAATCGTCTCAGGGTCCTCTGCATTAAATCTTCCCCATTCACCTGTTTCCGAGCGACCCAGCGCTGCGTCTCAGCTAAAGGTGTGGCGGGCGGGCCGAGGCCGCCCGGGCCCCAGTATATTAGAGAGCGTGGCGTGGACGATGGGAGGTTTTGTAACGAGTCGCAGGGTACGGGCCGGCCCTTCAACCGGGCTTTCCACGAGCACGTGCCTAATCTAGATGAACCAGTAGCCGCGGCTATTGGTTTCGCTGCCAATCCTAGTAATATCAAAGCAGCATGCTCGCTCATCAACGTCTGGTAGAACGAGTCCGGTTCCAGTATTTCCGTGAACGCGCCCAGGTCAAAGTCGCAGGCGTCTCGCACCACATCACCCGCGACCCTTACACCGCGTGCTCGCTGGTCTTCAAACACCGATCCATTTAAGTGGGTCACGCCGTGGTAGACGACGAACAGGCTCGTGTCGCTCTGGCCGCAGTTCGCGAGCTGTCGGACGTAGTTCTGCAGCGCGGCTTGGCGCCTTGGCGCCTCGGCGGCGAACGCTCTTGCGAGGGGCGAGCGCCTCAGTAAATCCGCCGCTATGTTTGCGGCGCGCGACGGCTGCGCATCTGCGCTTGAGAGCAGCAGCAGTGGCAGCCAGCGCATCGGCGGCGCGGCGCGCGACGGCTGGGCGTGCGCGGAGGCGAGCAGCAGTGGCAGCCAGCCTAGGGTGCGCATCGTCTCGGGCAGCCCTTCCCTGCACACGCGTGCGTCGGTCAATGGTACGATGCTGCGGCAGTTGCTTCGATCATGGCTTGCTCATGACCAAATGCTGCCAGTCCGCAAAAAAAGTTGCTAGCGGCATGTTAAGACACTAGGGAATGTACACGACGGGAAAACAATGGGGGAGGGCGACTCGGGGTACGAGAGGCCCGAGGGGAATTGCGCGCGGCGCGTGGACGGGCGCGGCTAGAGAGCGAGGACCGCGGCGACGAGCAGGGCGAGGAGCGGACCCGTCCGCGTCGCCGCGTCCGACCCGAGCGCGTTGGACGTTGGCTGGGGCGACACCGTTGGCTGGGCCGTGGGCGTTGGCTGAGGTGAGGAGACGTAGGCCGAGCCCGAGCCGTAGTAGTCATAAGCTCCGGCCACGACGGTGCCGTTGCTGATCGCCACGGACCAGCCGAAGTAGTCGCCGATATTGCCGTCGGAGGCCGTCAATTTGGCCATCTGCCCGTACGTGGCGCCGTCGTTGGTCGTGCGGAACACGTAGGCCGAGCCCGACCAGGCGCCGGCGTCGTCGTCATGAGGGGAACCGACCACGACGGTGTTGCCGTCGATGGCCACAGAGCAGCCGAAGCGGTCGCCCTCCGCGGCGTCGGAGGCCGTCAATTTGGCCAGCTGGTCGTACGTGGCGCCGCCGTCGGTCGTGCGGAAGACGTAGGCGGCTTCGCCGTTAGGGGCCCCGACCACGATGGTGGCGCCGTCGACCGCCACGGACCAGCCGAAGTAGTCGCCCGCCACTGCGTCACTGGCAGTTAGCTTGGCCACCTGACCGTACGTGGCGCCGCCGTCGCTCGTCTGGAAGACGTAGGTTGAGCCCTTCCAGTTGTTAGAGCCGTAGTAGTAGGCACCGACCACGATGGTGGCGCCGTCGATGGCCACAGAGTAGCCGAAGTAGTCGTCCTTCGCGGCGTCGCTTGCAGTGAGCTTGGCTACCTCGCCGTACGTGGCGCCGCCGTCGCTCGTGCGGAACACGTAGGCCGAGCCCGATTTAGTCTTAGCCGATAAAAAGCTGCCGTCGTCGTCTGCATAGGCCCCCACCACGACGGTACCGCCGGCGAGCGCCACGGAGCCGCCGAAGAAGCCCGCCGCGCCGTCGGAGGGCGTTAGCTTGGCAATCTCGTCGTACGTGGCGCCGCCGTCTGTCGTGCGGAAGACGTAAGCGGCTTCGCCGTTAGGGGCCCCGACCACGATGGTGGCGCCGTCGACGACCGCCACGGAGTAGCCGAACTTGTCGCCCGCCGCGTCGGAGGCCGTCAGTTTGGCCACCTGGCCGTAAGTGGCGCCGCCGTCGCTCGTGCGGAAGACGTAGACCGAGCCAGTGTCACTATCCATGGCGTAGGCACCAACCACGAGCGTGTCCCCGTCGATGGCCACGGAGTAGCCGAAGCGGGCGCCCTCCGCGGCGTCGGAGGCGACAAGCTTGAGCTGCGCAAGGGTGGCCTCGCTCAGGATCCGATTGCTGCCCCTCGTCACCCTGCGGGCTGGGACCAGCAGCGCCCACGCGTTGGGCGGTCCAGCCGCGATGAATAAGGCCACAGCGAGCATCGTTGGGCTGCCCCGGCGGGGCCAGTCTGGCACAGCTCTGGGCAGAGTTAAAAAAAAAAATTCCTCGAGGCCCCGCGGACGACTCCGCGCCAGGCACTCCGACGCAGAGAAAGGAAGGGCCGTTCTGTAAGACACTAGCAAGCAAAGCCGCGGACGCCTCAAAACGCGGCACGCGCCCGCCGCCGATGAATCATCAGCGACGCGCGGTGTCTCCCCCCCCCCCAGGTCTATCCCCCAGGCACTTGTCCTAGCACCGTAACAATAGACAGCGGCGGCGGCGTGCTAAAGGTAAACGGAAGATAAGGTTACACTAGTACTCGAAACGAATTGTCACGCCAGCTCTGCGTCATCCATTGGAGGCACGGACACGAGCGAGGGCGGCCGCAGGTCGACCTGCTCGTAGATTTGTTGCGGCGGCGGCGCCGGCCGCCTTCTTTTATAGCGCTCGACGTTGTAGGCCAAGACCCCGCTCGCCGTCAGCGCGAAGCCCCCGTACCCTGAGGGAGCGACGTCGTTCTTCAGGAGACCGATCGAGACCCCAATTAGTACCAATTCCTTCGCGACCGCGGCCACGGCCAGCGTGAGCGACGACGTCAAAGCTACCAATGTGACTTCGACCGTCAACAAACCCAAGCCGCCGAGCGCCAACGCCAAGGCGGCACCCAATGCTTTTTGTGCGAGGTCACCGCTACCTGGTGTCCGTATCAACCGCCGCGCATCAAGTAAACCAGCGACTAAGACCAAGAACGCGGCCGACGTCGGCAGCGTCCTCCTTACCAACTCGGTGGGCTTCACCCGCACACCTTTCTGGCAGGCCTTTTGTGTCAGGCCCCACCGCAGGCCACCGACGGCGCCACCCGATACCGTCAGCAAGACGCCTAGTAACGAGTCCTTCCCGTGATGATGGTGATCCGCGACGCCTGGTGAACAGAGAATAGTACCCGCGCAGATAACTAAAACAATAAGTATGGAGGACCAGCGGCACGGCTCGAGCTTCAGTGCCAGACCGGCGCCCAAGACAAACACGGGCGTGCAGGCCTTGATCATCGTATGTGTGGCTACCGAGAGGAGTAGTAATCCGGCATTGGACAAGGCTACTTCCGCGCCGACGCAGCACGCCACATACATGAGTAATCTATCGGTCTCGTCGGGGAAGACGCAACAGCGCTTCGTCTCTGTTGTTTCCTCCTTGGGGAAGACGCAAGCTGCGGCTCTTGCGCCGCATTCCGCGGATTTCACGAGAGCAGCTTCCACGACGAAGGTCGCTGCCACGAGTGACGCGGGGTACGGAAAGGCCTGGAGAGCGGCCTTAAACGCCAAGGTCATCGCTATCGAAAGGATGGCGTAGCCTAGCAAGGCGGCGGCGACGACCGCGGCTTTTGGTTCGGCTGGTGGGTCCATGATTCGACGGGGCGTCGCGCCGTAGCTGAGAGGGGGCGAGTTGCGGTAGGAGATGACCGGCGTGGAGAGGACCATCTATGAGCGCGCCGACGGCGGCGCGGCGGCCCGATTGAGCGCGCCGGCGGCGCCTCAGCGGGCCAATTGCAGCTCCGTTCTCTCGTGGGCCAGGCGCGCCTCCGAGGGCCGTAAAGGCGGCACAGCGCTTAGTGCGCTGCCGTGGCGATTGCGGGTGCTAGTTCCACACGTTGGATCGATGCTGGGCTATAAGAGCCTGTTTTATTACGGCTGGAGGTTGTGGTGCGGCTTAATTTAGTTTTCTAGCATGTCTATGAGCTAGGTTACTATTTCCGGGTCACCTGAAAAGGGGGCTCGCTTGAGCTCCCCGGTTGAAGGCGCGAGCAGTTGCTTACGGTATCGACCCCGACTGACCCATAAGGGCGTAAGTCACGGTGACCGGGACTTGGCAGGTGACTCAAACTTTGGTCTGGACAAAGAAAACAATTTTAAGGGCCCATCATAACGACGGGTCGGTCCTGTGCCAGCAAACCGAACCGCCCATCATGAGCGTCGTGGAAACCATCCGCGGCCTCCGGAAGATGAGCCTCGCCGCCGACGACGACGGCGCCGCGGCGACGCCGCCCCCGAGTCCCCGGAACTCCAGATGGCCCGCAGACGGATGTACGATTAGCATCGCGACCGTCGTTGAAGTCATCGGCGGCCTGGACGGCCTTCGCGCGATCCTGACGAAGTACTGGCGCTCGGATCGAATCGACGTGACAATGGACGTCTGGGAGGTACATATGCCGAGGGATATGGTCGACTTACTGATTCCAGACCTCGAAGAAGCCCTCTGCCGCGGCTTTTTAGATGGCCGCCGCGCGGTAGACATGGCCGTATGCCGTGTCGAATTGTTGATCGAGGAGAACATCACGCTGCCCCTGACGCCTGTCAGCAAGTCGCGTGTGGTCCAGCTCATACGCGAGAGGGAGGAATATGACTGGAAGCAAATGATTGTTGTTTCTTCCGTCTTTGCAATCTGAACACCCGCTTCTGCTGGGTGGCGGGCAGTACCACGGATACAAGTGCTGTGTAGTTGGATGCAGCATTGATGGGGGGTAGGACGAGCGTAAAACTCCAAACCTTACACCCCCGGCAGCACGCCCCCCTTCGACCGGTACTCGGCCGCCTCGCGCTCGTACCGCACCTTGTCGAGCTCCGACCGCCTCTCCATCTCCTTCCTCTCCGAGTCAGAAGCCTCGGCCCACATGCCCGTCAGAATACTTTTCAGTTGCGCCTCGGAAGCGCCCGGCTGCGCCCGCCGCAATTCCCTTACATGATTGCGCATGTAGCACCGAAGCGCGGTCCGCGGAGGCTTCGGCGGCGGGCCCACGGGCACTGGTGGTGGCGGCGCCGGCGCCGGTGGAGGAGGAGGCGGCGGCACGTGCACGACCTTGGCCTTCTTCGGCGCCGCCTGCTGCACGGGAGAGGCCCGCTTCTTCTGCTTCTTCTCTTGCTTAGCCTTCTCGCGGATCGTGTCCTGCTTGTTTTTATCCTCGACCATCTGCTCGAACATCTGGACCACGCGTTGCGGTTGGGTTAACGGTTTCCCCGTCGAAGGATCGCGAGGAGCACCTTTTCGTGCAGCAGCGAGAGCCTTCGCCGCATCTATATAGGCATCATGTCTCCGCTGCAGCTCGGCCATTTCTCTCTCAGCAGACCTAATTAACACCTCGCACCTTCTCCCGATCTGCTCGGGATCTAATGATTTGAGGAACCAGTCGAACTGGAATTCGGGTCTCGACCGGAAATCGCTCCGGATCTTCCGCCACTCGCCGTAGCCGTGCTCGCAGACCAGCTCCAGTAGTATCCTCTCTTCATCATGGCGCGTGACCGTCGTCGGCGGGAAGCCAGCGGTCCCAGGGGGATTGAAGCGCAACTCGAGCTTCTCCGGAGTCTCCGAGAACAGCCCGACAAATTTCCGGGCCGCCTCGAGCAGCCCGGTCATCTCCTGGCGCTTCTTCTCGCCCTTCTCTACAGACTTGACGAGCCTCGCCCATTCGTCGGGCGGGAAATGGTTCTGACCCTCGCTCCAGAACCGCTCGTTGTACCTCGTGACCTCTCCGTGGCTCTTCCCAAACACGTCTTCGGAAACGCGCTCCAGGTCATCGCGCCCATGCCTCGACAAAGCTCTCACGAACTGCTGGAAGTGGCCCCGGTGCCAGTCCGGAAAACCTTGAGACAATAAGTGTTCCTTCTCTTCGGCGTCGTCCGCGTCCAACAGGACCAACGTAGCTAGCGCGTCGTCGTCTCTTAACAGGGCCCGCTTCTTCTCGGGCGTGTCTGTTAACGCTAAGAACCGACGTCTCTCGACGTCGCGCAGCTGTTTCAAGCGTTCTTGACCCGGAAATAATTGAAAGTCAGCTAAGGAAGGCATCCGCAGCACCTCGGGCATATCAGAGTCGTCATATTCTGGTTCTACGGCTTTGGAAGAACGTTTCCTAGCAGGCTCGCCTAGTAACTCCCCGACCTCGTTCTCGGCCGCATATATATCCGCTTTGTACGTCTGCTTTCGCTCCCGTTTGCCCGTATCTAGGAGGAAGGGCGTCACTCTTTTCGACGCATAATCAGTACCTTCCCACACCGTACTCACGCCCCCGTCCAGCTTGAAATCCAGCAGGTCGCCCTTCGACGCCTCCTCCAACCGTTTATTTATATCGTCGGTACGTTTCCTACCTCGTTCGATGATCGCGTCGATGTCCTCATCGCGCAGCTCGTCGTTCGCGCGGAAGACCTTGTCCGCGCCGAAGCGGACAGCTTTCAGTAATTCCGCCGTCTGGAGTTTTTTGGAAGCGTCTTGCAATCGACCTGATTGCACGACGACCGCGTCCAACTTCAATTTTTGGTGGGCCCGCTCGATAATTTTCTCCTCTACCGTTTGTTCAGTAACGAGTCGATACACATGAACGGGCTTCGTCTGGCCGATGCGGTGGCACCGGTCCATGGCCTGCAGGTCGGCCTGGGGGTTCCAGTCCGAGTCGTACAATACTACCGTATCTGCTGTTTGTAAGTTAATACCGAGACCGCCCGCCCGCGTACTGAGGAGGAAGCAATATAGAGGCGAAGAAGGCGCGTTGTACTGCTCGATGCGCTCCTCCCGCAGTTCGTGGGGCGTGGACCCGTCGACGCGGACGTAGCGGTGGCCCCTGCGCGGGACGCGTGGTCTCACGACGACGCCATCGACGCGAAATGAAGACGCCGCATCCATACCGCATCACCAGGAAGTCCTCCAAGACATCTAACATGCGCGTCATCTGCGAAAAAACAAGGACCCTATGATTTCTCTCTTTCAACCGAGCGAGTAGTTTATCCAGGACTTTCAACTTCCCACAAGCATCAACCAAGTGTTCCCCCAGAGCCGGTAGCGTCCGATCCTCCACGTGGGGAAAGAGGTAGGGGTGGTTGCAGCATTTCCGGAGCTGCATGACCAGATTCAGCAACGGCCCGCGCGCTTTCTGCGCAGCCGACCCTTGCACCGTCGAGATCTCCCTCAATAAGCACTGCTTGTAGACGTCCCGTTGAATAGGTGCCAATGCAGTAAACAATATAGTTTCCGTCTTTCGAGGCAAATCTTTCTCCACATCTGCCTTGAGTCTCCTAATCATGAACGGCCTTAGCAATCGATGCAACTGCTCCACCAACATCTGGGTCTTGTCCCGATCCGACGACTGCAAGTTAAACAGCTCGTCAAATCTCTCTGCCGAGGCAAACACATCGGGCAGTAGGAAATTCAACAACGCCCAGAGCTCGTGGAGGTTGTTCTGGAGCGGCGTGCCCGTCACGAGTAGTCTATTCTCCGTCTTGAGTAGTCTGACAGTCTTCGAGAGCTGCGCCCGCTCGTTCTTGATGCGGTGCGCTTCATCGATGATGAGGAAGCGCCAGGGCACCTTCTTGAGGGCGTTGACCTGCGTCGCGGCGGCGCGGTCGCGTGACGACGCCATCGACGCGAGACGCGTAGGTGCTCTCGCGAGACGCGTCGACGCCACCGCCGCGACGGCGTGTTTTCGACGCAGCAACACGGACCTCGATCGTCGCCACTTCATAAGTCGTGAGACACACGTCCCAGGTCCGCTTGCCGGAGAAGTGCTCCTGCACCAATGCTGTACGCTCATCCTTGGTAGTAGCATGCAGCTTCAAAACTTTGAGAGATGGCAGCCACCTCGCGAACTCGTTCTGCCAGCCCGATAATGTGGTCTTCGGCACCAGGACTAGGTGCGGACCCTTCACAGATGAATACTCCTCCAGATAACCGAGCATCGATATCGACTGTAGCGTCTTGCCCAGACCCATCTCGTCGGCCAGGATGCCGTTCAAGCCGTTATGGCGCAGCCGGATCATCCAGTTCAGACCCGCCAACTGATAGGGCCGCATCGTGCCTTGAATGACCGACGGCTGTTTGGTCAAAAACTCTACAGTATCCGGTTCGTCGGTGATCTTCTCGTCCACCGAATTCTTTCGTCGCTTGTCGCCGACGTTCAGGGGTTCGACGCGCAACGAAGGTTCTTCCACTGGTCGTTCGAAGAAGCCGTCGCGAAAAAAGTCTCCCAGGCCCGACTGCTGCATGAGGTACTTGAATCTTCGGCCGGCCGCTTGCTGGTTCGCGAGCTGCAGTTTCGCGTGCGCGTCTCTCCTGCTTTCGGCGGCGCCGCGCGTCATGGTGGCTCGTCGCTCGTGTTTTTCGTTGTGGGTGCGTGTGCAGCGCTATCAAGGTAACCACGTGCGCTGCGGCTGCGGCGCGGTTTCCGGGTCGCGCTGCGCTTTCAAAGTACGCGCGCGTCGCGAGCGGCGCGGTTTCGCAGGGGTGCTCTCCCTGGTCTTCTGCTGCTCTGCTGCGGTTGCACCGCACGGCGCAAAAGCAGCGCTCTTTTTTCTAGGTCGCAGTGCTTCGATTTATGCGACGCGCGCCTTTCGCCGACGATCGATGCCGCTTTTTGGAGTGCCTCTATGGCCGCCCCATCGTCGAGCAGAGGAGAGGCGCCGCCCGAGTGACGCCTCCGCGACGCGTAGCACGCGCTACGGACCCGTAGTCTACTACTGTATACTTGTAGAAGGGCGGGACTTTAGTGTGAGCTCGCCCGCGGGCCGCGCGCCCGGACGGTATAATCGAGTGAATTCGTTGTTAGGCGTCGCGTTCAGAAGAAGAGGATCGGGAGCTTGTGCCGCGGCGGCGTGGCCCTGCCGCGCTTGATCTTCGTCTTCGTCGTCGGCGACAGGTCGCCTTCGTCGATCCCTTCCTCGAAGTCGAAGCCCTCGACCCCGTCCGGCGTGGCCCCGACCGTCTCGCCCTCCTCGACCTGCGCGCGACGGTCGGGGCCATCGACCTCTCTACTGCGCCGGGCCGACGGCCGCCTTGACCGCGTCCGTCGTCGCGACGCCGCCCTCGGCGACCTTGCCCTTGGTCAGTTCGGCGGCCTCGTCGACGACGTCCAGCGACACGGGCGGCGCGTCCACTCCCAACTTCTCGGAGACGGCGTCGACCTGCTCCTTGGCCTCCGTCTTCGCGGAGGCGGCGGCCTCGTCGACCTTCGTGGCCGCCGCTGCTTCGGCTTTGTCCGTGGCGACCTCGACCTTCTCGATGACGGCCTCCTTCGTCGACGCCGGCGCCGGCGCGGCCGCGGCCTCCGTCGTGGGCGCGCGGCCCTTGGCGTCGGCGGCGGCCGCCTTGTCGGCCTTCGGCACCGCGTCAGCCTTCTTCTTGCCGGAGAACCTGTGTGCGCATCGAGGAAATGACGCGCGCTTAGTACGCCGAATAATTCTTCACGCCGCGAGTCACGCTCCAGACATGCCCGTCAGCTTCGCGGCCGCCTTGCGGACGGACTTGGCGCGCGACATCGGCGGCGGCTTGGACTCGGGCGTCGCCACGGTGCGGGCCTCGGCGGGCGGCGCGACGGCCTCGGTGGCGCGGTCCTCGCCCGACTTCGTGATCGACGAGAGCCAGCTGCGCGCCTTGGCCTTGGTCTCGGACGAGGCCGATAGGCTAAACAGGATTGTGAGATCTAAGTTATTTTCACACCGAGCGCTTCTTGATGTGCGTTCGCGATATATCTTTACGCCTTGTCGGGAGTGCCTCTCTAACACACGAGACCCGTGGCCCGCGAAGGCACTGCAGTCTCGCTTGCATAATCCCGGCGTAGGCTAGCGGACTGTAACACACTAGGGAGGCCACACAAAAGACAAAACCGGCAGCCCATACAAGCTCGTACAGCTGCCAGGCAGCGTGTCGACCGCACGCACGCCTTCGACGCGCGCCGGAGCCCCTGCGACGCGCCCGTCCACTCGTACGTACGAGAGTGGCCAGCACCACATAGAGCTACCATAACAAAAGGGCAGCGCACCAATGGCCGAATTCGCCGAGAAGACGCACACCGATGTGTCTTTGTGGGACGCGCTGGAGTTAAGAGAACCGATGGAGGGCTTATCGAAAGGCGCGCACGGCTACGTCGTGGGCTGGACGGGCAGCGCCTACGAATTAAAAATAAACAATAGAACGTACGAAGTGCTGCCGCACCAGGCGAAGCACCGTGAGCGTCCGGCATTAGATGGTGCGGATGAGGAAATAAAGAAGGACTTCGGGACGTGTCCTCTATGCGACAATGAAAAGACGATGACGGTCGCGGACCCGTACTACGCGTGCTGCGGCGGCCAGATCTGCGAGAGGTGTGCCGATTTACTCGATCTGCACCGGTTATCCAAGCGGAAGTGCCCGTTGTGCGGCAAGGGCGTCGAGGGGCCCTCTCGCGACTCGTCGACCGAGGCCCACGCGGTGGTATGTAGAAGACGCGCAAAAAAAGGAGACGCGCGGGCGCACTTCGCGCTCGCGGCCATGGAGGCCGTGCTGTCGGAGGAGGAGCAGGCGCGCCATTTGTTGTTATTGGTGGACGAGGGGTTTGCGGAGGTTTGCGGCGGCGTCCTCCAATCGACGCGTCGCGGCGATGGCGTCTACGCCGGCAGCACGCCATCGACGCGACCGCCCGCGCAGGCCCAGTACATCTACGGCAGTGCCTGCATCGACCACGGGTTTGTGAGCGATGGGTTAAGATGGTGGATTCTGGCCGAGCAGCGGGGCCACGCCCAGGCGTCACTACGGCTGAGCGAGCAGCACTTCGAGAACGCCCCACCGGAAGTCCTGGGCGAGCCGTCGTCCTTCGCGCGGGGTTTGGATTATCTGCACGACGCGTGCGTGCGTGGTAGTTCGGAGGCGGCCTTTTCCCTCGGCGTGCTGTACTACGGAGGCCGGGCGCCGCATCTCGATGCGGACCCGGAGGTGGGCACGGCGTTTTATCGAAGTGCCGCGGAGTTAGATCATGCGAGAGGGTGTTTGGCTTTGGCGGACGCCATTTCCCAAGCCGACGGCGACGCGGCGGAAGCGGAGAAGTGGCTGCACCGCGCGGCGTGGCTCGGCGACGAGGACGCGGTCCGCGTCTGCAAGGAGGCGGGCTACGCGCCGGAGCCGCCCCATCCCTCCATTTGTGCCGAGCGGGAAAGCTTGAGGCAGCGCCTCTCGACGCTCGCCGTCGCGGCGGGGCGGGCGCCCGTCGTGTCGCCGAAGAAGGGGCTGAAGAAGAACTTCGTCTAGGCGTCGCCTCGACGGCGTAAATTGTGTCTTATTTTTCGTTTATGTCCTCGAGGATCCTCCCATCCCCAAAAAATCGGGTTTTGCAAGCCGAAATAATGCGAGGCAGAAGCCGCACGCTCGAGTTGCGGATCTATTGGCCGCGTTTCGGAAGTCTTCACTGTCGCCTGGTCCAGCTGTCGCGTAGAACCACAGGAATTCGGTTCTGAGCCGAGAATAGAGCCTGGTCAAAAATCAGTGTAGATCACAATGTCCGCGCGCGGCGGCAAGAAGAAAGGGAAGGCGAAGAAGAAGACGCCCCCCTGGAGATGCAACTGGTGTCCACGGACCGACGGCAAGCACTGCCGAGGCCCGGGCGGCCCGAAGACGCTCTGCGGCACGTGCCACACGCGTTGGAGAAGAGGCGAGACCGGCCCGCGCTCGGACGACTGGTCTTGTGGCTGGTGCGGCGTCCAGGAGACGCCAAGGCGGTGCAAGGGTCCGAAGGGACCAGCTACGCTCTGCGAGGTGTGCCATGGGCACCACAACAAAGCGAGGGCACGTGCCATAATCAGAACGCGTCGGGTAGGGCGTCGTCGGCTTCTTCGTCGGTTTTGCCGTCGGTGCCACGCAGACGTTCGGGCATCCATCACGATCATAGTAGTAGGTGGAGGTGACGCGATACACGCCGCCACCAGCACAATTCATGGGCTTGCTGTGCGGAAATAAACCAGTGAGTCCGACGCCATCGAGCAGACGCAATCACTGAGCCAAGATCACGTCAGTTGGGATTGATTTCTACGCAGCGCGCGACCAGCCGAACTCGCACTCGTGGCCCACGCAGTCCGTCGCGGCGGGGTTGCCCGGGAGGCACGTCTTCAGCGGCGCGAGGGCCGGGCACTTGTCGTTGCGCGCCGGGCAGGGCGGGCACTGGAGGCGCGGTAATTCCAGAGCGGACTCGACGAGGTAGATGGACTTGGCGTCGCCTGCGCGTGGCGTCGGTCTCGTCTCGCGCGCTCGGACGCGGCGCGATGGCGTGGCGGTCGACGCCATCGCGGTAAGCTCGACGCGTCGCGGCGACGGCGTCGGAGCGGGCCTCTCGCGGACGCCGTCGACGCGAACTCGGCGCGGGGTCGAGCCGGGCGGTTTCGCGGAGTAAACGAAGACGCAGCGGCCGCGCAGTTGTGGTGGCCGCTCCCCTTGTCCTCGCTTCCGCAGTACAGCTGGGTCTCAGCTCTACAGTGCATTCCCTTGCAGAGGCAGGCGTCCGAGCAGACCGGCAGAGCATCAAAGTCTTTGACGTCGGTGCAGTCGTCTTTTTTAATCTTTGTGAGGACGGGGCATTCCGCGAAGTCCTGGAGCCCGCGGGCGGCCGGGCGCAGTCCTACGGCCGTCTTGAACGGAGGCGACGTCGCCGCCGCCGCGACGAGGGCGGTTATGTGTAGAAGCATATCAAAATTGCTCCGCGCTCGCGCGTTCCTGCGCCTCGCTCGCGGCGCGGCGATTCGTGTCGATCCGTGTGGTCCTAGAGCGCGCCCTCGCCCTGCAGGGACGAGCTTTTGCGGCTACGTAGCTGGCCCAGTTTCAGGCAAAATTAATTGTAAAACCCGTGTGTACAAAAAGCCATCCGACCGGAACGCGGACGCCTCTCCTCCCCGTCCAGCATCTTCGCGCGCGCTTCTGAGCACTCTCCTGAAGGCTAGTGCGGAGGCCTTGCTGTACAGCCAAAGCAGAGGAAGCGGAGCCAAATCGCCAGCGGAGGCCGAAATAATGCAAGCGAGAAGATGTGCCCCGCTCCGCCTATAGCTCCTGTAACAGAGAAGATGTCTGCACCGTCCACAAAAGCTTTGAACGCGCGCTGCCAGCGCCCATCGCCTTATTCAAATTAGTGTCAATCGCAAGCGCTGGCGGCCACGGGCCGGCGACGCGCGCGCGGCCGTCGCATCGCTGCCCCCGCTGCGCAAAACGCGCGCGCTCGCACGATCTTGAGTGTGACACACTCGAAACGCCCGCGCGACTCGGCACGCTGGGCGAAGAAACGGGGCTAAGCAACGCGCGCGCGCCAAACTCAAAACCACGCAGGCCTCCGCCAGCGCCTTCGTGCCCAACGCCGCGGCCCCGGCCTTCGTGCCGAGCTTCGCGCTGCCGCCCGCGCCGCCCGCCGCGCCGAGCTCGCCCGCGAAGAGCCCGCCGACGAGCGTGCCCTCGTCGCCCAAACTCACGGCGACGGCCAAAGAATTCAAGCCCTGCTCGCCGATCGCGACCAAAAGGGAGCCGCCGGCCATCCCCGCGTCGCCGCCGCGACGGATACGATCGGCCCATACGGGCGTCCCGAAGCATAGCATTGATGATCTACTCAAACTCGAGAGCGACTGCGGCTCCTGCTCGGAAGAGGTCAAGAGAAAGCTCGGCGTCTTTGGAGGCTACCGATACGAGAGATCCGGCGCCGGTGGCGGTTCTTCTGGAGCTGGCTTTGGGAGCCGAGACTTCGCGCAAGCGCGACGCGACACCAGCAAGCCGGGCTTCCCCTCGCATAGAAGTGACTCATCACTACGCGATAGAACAGCCATGGGCCGGTCCCACTCGTCGACGGGCCAGCTCCGCGACCGATCCCCGATCCGACCGAAGAAGCGACCTCCCAAGGAGTACGTCAAGCCCGACTGGGCGAAGAAGGGCGACGACGACGGCGACGCCGCTTTATCCAAGAAGGCCAATTCGATACTGAACAAGCTGACGCTCGAGAAATTCGACCGCCTGTCGACGGAATTCTGCGCGCTCGAGTTCTCGACCCTGGAGCGCGTCGCCGGCGCCGTGGACCTCATCGTGACGAAGGCCCAAACGGAGTCCCACTTCGTATCAGTATATGCATCATTATGTGTCAAACTCGCGAACACCCCCAATGAGGCATTGGGCGAAGACGAAGGGTCCACGAAAAAGTTTCGGCGGCTGCTGCTGGAGCGGTGCCAGGCGGAATTTGAACGCGACCATAGTCAGACCATCGCCGAGTTGGAATCGCTAGATGAGGAATCTAGAGAGAGGAAGCTTGCGAAGATCCGCAAACAATACATCGGCCACATGTTTTTCATTGGCGCACTCTACAAGCAAGGTTTACTGAAGGAGAACATCATGCACCACTGCGTCCAGGAGCTCTTCGGCGACCCGTCGGAGCCGGATAGCGAGAAGCTCGAGTGTCTGGCTAAATTACTTACTTCGATCGGGAAAAAATTAGATGCGGCAGCCTTGGACAAGAAAGAATCCGCAAAATTCATGAAGGCCTACTTCAAGCAGCTCAAGAAGCTCGAGAATAATAAATCGCTAGATGCGCGGTTGCGCTTCGCGCTGAAAGATCTTCGCGAATTGAGAGAAAACACGTGGGTGCCGCGCCGCAAAGTCGAGGAGGCCAAGACCATCCAGGAGATCCACGACGACATCCAGGTCCGTGTACGGCGTCCTTCACGAGACTGCGCCGCCGCGATGGCGTCTTCACGAGCCCACGCCGCCTCGACGCCGTCGACACGACACCGCGTCGCTGCAACGCCGCCGGCGCGCCGCCACGCCGCCGTCGACGCGACCGCGCGAGAGTCTACGGGCGCGTGAATGTACACCGTCGTTCGACACAGGCCGAGGAGGACAAAAAAGCCGGCCGCAAGCCCACGCGCGTCAAGCGCGACCGCTCCGCGAACAACCTCACGATTATCAGTGATGACGGCTGGGAGACCGTGCCCACGACTACGGCTTCCGTGCGACGATCGTCGTCGCGAAAGGAGCGGTCCCAGTCCCCCGCAAACGTACCTACTGACGTGAACATGGGCGGCTTCGGTGCCCTATTGGGTGGAGACAAGAAGAAGAAGGACAAGGACAAGAAGAAGAAGAAGAAAAGTCGTTCCAAAGATTCTCTTACTGATCTCGAGGAAGTTACGTCTATACCGTTCGACGAGGATAAGTACCGGGGCAAGTGCAAGGCGGCCGTGGCCGAGTATTTCTCCATCGAAGTGGTTGATGAGGTCGTGGCCTGCGCTCGCGAGGAATTGGCTGGACTTGGGGAGCCGTCTAGATTATCATTGTTGGCGTCGGCGGCGTTGGACGTCGTGCTCGACGGCAAGCAAAAGGACCGGGAGCGCGTGCCCCAATTGTTACTGGCTCTATCGGAGAAGGACGTCCTGACGCCGGCGCACTTCTCGACTGCATTCTTAGAAGCACTTGCGATCCTGCCCGACATCACGATCGATGCCCCGAAGGCGCCGCAGTGGCTGGGGGATGTCCTGAAGGCGCTCGTCGAGAAGGAGGCCTGTTCCTTGGCCTTCTTGGAGGGCGGGGCCCCGGCGGCTTTGACCGAATTAGGTGAGGAGGGGACGGAGTGCTGGTCGAAGTTCAAGGACTACGTCGCGTCCTGATCGCGGGCGGAGGCTCTAGTGTAAGGGTCGTCGTCCGTAGTTACTAGTCTTCGCGTCGACGGCGTCGAGACCGCTACCCCCACGCCGCCGCCGCGAATACAACAATTAGTTAGGACACCGCACGGCCACGACGCGCGGCTTCGTCTTCTCCCTCCTCCTAAACAGGAACCGGTGCGCCGCCTTCATGGACGCGAGGACGCCCCGCTTCTTCTTTTGGACGGGCTCGCAGGCCGCCGTCGGGACGGAATGGCGCGATTCGGCCCGCGGCAGCTGCGCGTGGTGGAAGTCGTCCGCCGCGCCGGGCGGGATCTGTTCAACGTACTGCGGCGGCGCCGGCGGCAGCCGCGCGTGCCTCGCGTGCAATTCGGCCCCCGTGCGCCGGTGGCCCGTCGCCTGCTCCACCGCGTGCGCGACGCGGGCCCAGTCGATGTGCACTTCACCAATGACGTCGTCGCCGAGCGACGACTGGACAGCAAGCTCCTCCGCGGCCACGGCGTCCGACAGGGCCTGATCATCCTCCCGCGTCCAGGGCCGCCGCGCCTGGACGTGGCCGCGGTTTGCCGGTTCGAGCGTGAAGGCCCACTGATGCCTAGACAAGGCGCGCCGCTCCATCTCGCGGCGGCGGCGGCGGGCGCCATTGTCGTACGACGCCCGATGCGCCGCGCGGCGCGCGCCCACGATGGCGCCGATCATCGCTGCGGCTCGCGTGGGCTGACTTGTCCAGTGCTCGTCGTGGGCGTTTAAGTGCTTGTCGTGGGCGCCCGGGGCCCTGGCTGGCTTGTCTGACTTGCTTGTCCTAGTGCCTGGAGGCTGCCCGGGGCGGCCTCGTTTCGTGCTGGGCGGCTTGGATGTGTAAGTGGGACACCGCACGCGGGTGCAGCCCCACGACAAGCTTGGTACTCCAGTCGTATGGCCGCGCAAGCTGGCGCTCATTACAATCCACACATGGAGAGCGCTTGATTGGACTCGTCGTTAGCAGGACCGGGGAACGCTCGGACGACGTGCTTGGGGTCGGGACGCATATCTGAAAATACGCGCTAGTGTCTTACAGCGCTAGCTCACCGATGTGTCCTCCACATAAAAAACGAGCACAGACGTGTATCATCAGCAGGAGTCGATAAGTGGCATCGTCTTGACGTCCTTGAAATGTCCGAGAGCGCTGCCGCCGCGCCGACCGCTGCCGACGCAGCTGCAGCGCCGGCTGCAGCGCCTGCCGCCGCAGCGCAGGATTTGTACGCTGTTCTCGGCTGCGCCAAAGGCGACGACGCACCGGTGATTACCAAGCGATACCGCAAGCTCGCCCTGAAATATCACCCGGACCGCAACCGCGGCGAGGGCCAAGAGGAAGCCGCGGAGAAGTTCCGCGCCGTCAGCGACGCCTACGCCGTTCTGAGTGATCCGAATAGAAGACGCCAGTACGACCTGCACGGTTCTACCACGGACGAGGCTTCAAACACGCACGCGTTCGAGAGCGTCGACGTCAAGTCGCAGTCGTGGGCGACGCGTTTTTTGCTCGCGCAAGTGTCGAAGATCGGCATACCGGTGCCCACTACTGTCGCGGCCGACGTGCTGTCGACGGCGTGCGAGCTCTCCAGTGACATCGCGAGCGTGCCTCTCTTGATCCCGGGGGCGGCGCAGCGGGGCACGGTAAAGATCGGCAGCGCCGCGTTCTTCCGCGTGACGATATCAAACAGCATGCAGGAGCGGGGTTTGTTATTAGCAGCATCCTCGAAGCGGAGGAATGACAAATTCAGGATTCTAGTTTTCGATGGCAAAGGGAATATAAGAAGGCAGGCCGAATCCCTACAACCGGAAGACAAAAAGAGGCCGCCGCGCTGCCGCCTCTTCGTCGTGCCCGTGCCGACGCTATTAGTGGGCGCGCCGTTCCCGGCGGCGCAAGAGAATCTGCCCCCCGTCTGCGCCGCGCTCGACACGATGGAGGAGCGGGCCGCGATGGCGCCGCCCTTCGACGCGACCGGAGACGTCCTGGTGGCCTTCTACAGCGACAACCTGTTGTCGTCGCTCGAGTACACGCTGGCCTGCGCGCCGGCCGTGCTCGACGAAGGTAGATTGGAGGCGCTGGAAGCGAGCGCCGCGGGGTTGAGAGAGCGCAAGGAAGCATTACAGGCCTTCGGCGAGCGGTTTTCAACACAGTTCGACGACTACGTGGCCAAGAAGGCCGCCCTGGACGAGGCCGAGGCGCGCCTGCGGGCCCTGCAGGACGAGGCGCGGACCCAGGCCGAGGAAAATTCCAAGGCTAGAAGCGTCCACGCGGACGCCGAGCGGGGCCTGCTGGACGCCGCGTTCGCGGAATGCGCCGCGCCGCCCGCGCCGCCGCCGCCTCCCAAAAAGAAGGGGTTCCTCGCGGCGTTCGCGCCGCCGCCGCCGAGCGGGGACACGCTGGAAGGGCTGTAGTTAGTTGTGTATCTTGTATCTTACAACAAACAAACAACGACAGGAGCTGCGTCACCGAAGCGCGGCGCAGTAGAGCTCGTCGATGCCCGACAGCGCGTCCATCTGCTGGCCGTTCGCGACCTGGCACGCGAGCGCGAGGAACGCCCCGGCGACGCACGCGAGCGAGAGCCGCTCGGCCCAGCGCGCGACGCCTGGCGGCGGCTCGCCGACGAGCCACGCGTGCGCCGACGCCCCGAAGGCGATCCTACAGAAGCCGCTCGCGCCGGCGTAGGCCAGGACTGCGACGTACGAGCCCCGCTCGACGGCATCCGGGAGGAGCGCGGGGCCGCAGCCCGTCGCCGCGACGGATGCCTCGGACCAGAGCGTCGCCGCCGATGCGACCGACGCCGTCAGCGACACCGGTCGCGCGAGCGCCGCCGGCCGCAACGCCCGTGCTCCCAGCACGAGGCTGCAGACAAGCAGGCTCCTCAGCGGCATGTACGCTGTCCCAGGCGGCACTGTGGCACAGCACTGCGCAGTGCTGCCGCACACGATCTCTGGCGTCTGATTGGCGGCGGCAGGTGCAATAGGGACGAATTGGACCACGCCTACTCGCTCTGCAGCTGCTCCGTGACGCGCTGCCTGATTTTGCCACTCTGCTCAGCTGCGGGCTGCAGCGCTGCTGGCGGGCATTTGGACCGCGCGCGCGCGTATACATGGGTTCAAGCAAATAAGCAAGACGACAGCGAGTCTGCGACAGCGCGAACGAGCGCTGCCTTCACGCCGTCGCTCAGGACACGCACACAATGCATGCTGCTCTCAGGCACACCAGAGCGCCCGTCGTCAGACGGATGGCGAGCGAACTGGGCTTCAAGCCTGTCGTCAAACGCATGATGACGACCGAAGGGCTCGGGTTCAAGGACTTCATCCGCATGTCGCAAGTAAAAGCGCAGTATCGCGAGATGCTGCGCCTGGCGCGGCGCTACGCAAAAGCGAGACCGGCGGCCGGCGCCGACGTGCTCCGCCAAGTCAGAGACGGCTACCGGCGCCACCGCTCGGAGAGGGACGGCTTCGCCGTGGCCCAGCTCATCTCTGGTGGGAGGGCGTCGCTGCGCGAGCTCCGGGCGCTCGCGGCGGGCGCGGACGAGGCGGGTCCAGTTGATGAGTACGAGGTCGGCACGGACTGGCCTTGGGGGAAGGAGCAGTCCTCTCCGGTTCCGCCGAAGCCGCTGGGCCTGCCGCGGCGATGACGGTTACGTAGCGGTGGCGTCCTGCGTGTGCACGTGTGTCGCGTCGACAGCGTGCCGGTGGGGCAGAAAAACTCTTGACGTCGCGAGCCTCAACGCCATCGAGGCGACGCGACGCGTCGACGGGGCGACGGCGTTGTGGTCATGTAACACATTGTTGTAATTAACTAAGCTGATGGCGCGGGCGTCTGCGAGAACCACGCGGCTAAAGCAGACGACTGCTCGTACTCGTTCTCCTGGCGCTTCGTCGCGACGCGCTCCCGCTCCGAATCCGTGAAGCCCAGCACGGTCATGACCGCCCGCTCCATGTGCTGCTTCGGCGCCTCCTCGGCACAGACCAGGTACTGGGCCATCAAATTCTTCAGATACGCCATCTGATCATTTTCTCTCACGTTTCCCGCGGGTTTTCTCCTCCCTAAATCGGCGAGTTGGAGGCCCTTGGCGGCGTCCGCAGCTAAAGCTTTCTGTTCCTGCAAGGCCTTCAGCGCGTTCGCTCTGTATAATTTGTACTCCCTTCGGAGGGCGTCATACTTGAGCGCGAGATCACCATCACTGTTGGTTGTCGTGGGAGACGGCTGCTTGAGCCGCGCGTTCTCCTGCGTGAGCTCCTCGACCCGTTTTCTCAACAGCAGTTCCTCGGAGGACTTCTGATCACTTGGCGCCGTCGCGGCGAGCAGCGCGTCGCGCCTCTTCTTGAGCTCGGCGTCGTCGTCTCGCACTCGGCTCCGTGTCGCATCTCTCAATAACCCATCCAGCCTCGCCTTGTCGACCGCAAACCTGGACTTCGCTTCTCGTAATTCCGCTCGCGCCTTTTGCACGTCGTCTTCAGCAGTTCTACGCAGTTTCGACGCCGTGTGCGGATCTAGCGCCGGCTCAGGTAATGTAAGAGGTTCGCGCCCCGGGTCCCTTCGTACGAAGTCATCTAAGGAGGCTTTGCTGGGGAAGTGGCGCCATTCCGGGGGCAGTACACCGTCGTCGGACTCGAACTCGAAGAGCGCCCAGCGGCCCTCCCTGTCGCTTATATCTCGACTATTGACCACACATAACGCGCGCGCCGGCTCGCCTTCGCTACTCGTCACGCCGAACGTCTTTTCGCGCTTCCGCTCTCTCTCTAAATCTTCTCTGAGTTGTTTTATTGTGGCGTCGCGGCTCGTGAGTGCTGCTTGCTGCGCTTGGAGGCGCTCCTTGGCCAGGCCCAGGAGCTGCTGGAGCTTGCCGTCATTTGTTTTTGGTGGTGGGGGGGCGTCGGCCATATTGTTGCGCGCGTCGGCGGCGTGAGCTGTGGCGGACCCGGCGCGTCGGTGGGCGTGGGCTGTGGCGGACCGACGTGCACTGGAATCGAATCCACCACCTTGAAAGGTGTTTTTTGGCAATCGATATCACGAGCTCGCTGCTGCGCTGCGTCCCACGGCACTTTTTTGCCGACGATGTCGTGAGCTAGCGGCCTGTAAGACACTAGCAACAAGCAAAAAAAGTTAAATCAAGCTCGTACACGGTTACGTTAACGGTTTACGCGGCGCGACTCGCGGGAGAAGCGTATCGAAAAGGCAATTGACGCGACGGCGCTCGCGACCGTGAACAGCGAAGGCGAGGGCAAAATAAGCCAGAAGCTTTTAAATGGGTTTCAGAGCCGCGCTTATTCTCGCGGCCGCCGGGCTTTCGCGCACGGCCGCCCTGCGCCCGCGGATCCGCGGCGGCCTCCCGAGGCGCCGGCTCGAGGCCACGCCGTGCCCGGCGGACGACTGCTGCCCCGCGAAGCTCGAGCCGATCCCGGCGTCCGAGTGCCCGCCGCCGGATTCAGGTGACGTGGCCCGCTTTAGTTGTGACGCTCCAGACCTCGTAGTCGGCAACCTCTGCCGGTCGAACGCCGGCGAGTGCGGCACGGACAAGAACCTGGACAATTGCGAGTATCCGGAGACGAAGCTCAAGGCCGACATCTACCGCGTCGTCGAGGCGCGGCCCGTCGCGCCGACGGCGAAGCCGACGTCGATCTGCCCCGAGCTCGTGCCCCTCGAGAAGGACTCGCCGGACTGTCCGCCGGAGCTCGACATCGAGCCCTGCGACACGCCCGGCCTGACCGGGTTCTGCGAGGGCGACGGAGAGTGCGGGACGTCGAAAAAAATAGACAACTGCGCCTGCGCCGGCTGCGGCAAGGACGGCGCGCCGATCACGGGGGCCGACATCTACCGCATCGTCGTTTCTGGTGATACGCCGACGCCGCGCCCCACCAAAAAGCCGACGACGCCGCGGCCGACGGGCGACTGCCCCACCCTCGAGGCGCTCCCGACGGGCTCGCCGGACTGCCCTGCGGAGCTGGACATCATTCCGTGCGACACTCCTGGCTTGGCGGCGGGCGACTTCTGCGAGGGCGACGGCGGTGCGGACGCGGCGTCTTTACTTTCGTCGGGGGCCACGCCATCGATCCGGTCGCGTCCGCGCAGAGTGCGGCACCGACAAGAAGCTGGACAACTGCGCGTGCGAGGCCTGCGGCAAGGGCGGCGCGCCGATCAGCGGCGCCGACATCTACCGACCCGGACGGCGGCGCCGCGCCCACGCCCCGGCCCTCGGACGCGCCGACGTCGTCGCCCGGCGGCTCGAAGAAGAAGAAGAAGAAGTCGGGGCACGCCTTCCCCATCTGGGCCATCATCGTCATCATCGTCGGCGGCGTCGGGTGCTGCGTGTGCCTCTTCGCGGCGGCGTCCGGCGCCGCGCTTGGCGGTGCGAAGAAACAGAAGCCGCGCGCGTCGTCCTACAAGCTCGAAGCGGGCAAGCGGCCGCCGCCGCCGGACTCGGACTCGGACGACGAGAAGCCCGCCGCGGCCGTGTCGCGCGCGCTCGAGAAGCTCGACGACGAGGAAGAACCGCCGGCGTACGACTTCACGCCTGATAAGGCGAAGCCGGCGAAGCACCGGTCCTCGGTCGAGGTCGACGAGCTCTGGCCCGCGGCCGGCGTCGCCGGGGCCGGCGCGGCGGCGGCCGCCAACGAGTCCAAGGCGCCGGAGAACGGTGACATGGACTGCGACTCGGACTCGGACCTGGGCAGCCGCATCTCTCTGCACGCGCCCATGTGAACCCACCCCCTTCCCTTCTTCGAGCTTGTAAGAGCTTTACTCACAGTTAAACAAATCACACGCCGGCGACGGAGCGTCGAGCCGACGGGTCCCAAAAGCGACGGATCGGGGTCGCGCGCGTCTGCGACATGCGGTTCGAAATCAGGAAGGAGAAAAGAACGTCGGAAGGGCCCGCGCCGCGGCGGCGACGCGGGCGTGGCACCGGCTCGCGTCGAGGACCCGCGCCTTCGCGGCCGCCGACGCCCGTAGAGACATCTTCGATGGAGGCGGCGCGGCGGGCGCTTCGACGTCGTAGAGACCGTAGAGCACGGTCGTCACCGTTTCCGTATCGTCGGCGACGAGCGAAAAAGAGTCGAGGTGCCGGACCGCCCGGTCGCAGTCGCTCTGCGTCAGGGTTCCGTTCTGGGGCCGGCCGGCCAGGCTCAACACGAAGGCCTGGACGCCCCGGGGGAAGCGTCTCTCCAGAAATTTATCTGGTGCGAGGCTCCCATCAAAAGTCCTTTGGACGACGGACCAGGCGTCCGCAACCAACAAAATTGTAAAACTTGGTGCCGGGACCGCCCGCGCGAGCAGACCCTCGTCAAATCGAAAGCGGCCATAGACGACATCGAGGGCCCCGGGGTCCTTCTTGTCCGCTTCCGAAGGGTCGTGGTCCCGCCGGTGCCGGTCCTTGTGTCGTAACAGGGTGAGGTCCGCGGGCGCGGGCAGCTCCTCACTTTCATAGCAGGCCAGGCCCCGGTCGTCGCACAGATTTGTGACCCGCATTCCTTCGCCTAGAACAACCACAGAAGCGTAGTCCCAGAACGCCGCCTTGCGTCGCTCGTTGGATTGAATCAGCGGCGACGCGTAGAGCCGCTCCTTTGGGCTCTCTTCCACATTCGTGGGCCGTCGTAGGAACTCGTCGATTGCGTCGACCAGTTCGGCGAACGACGGCCTCATTTTAGGATAGCCATTGGACGCTTGTCGAATTATGCTTCTCAAGAAACGACGGTCTCCACTTTTAGCCTGGTCGGCGATGAACGGCAGCAGCCAGGGTCGGTTGGCGACGTCGTAGACGTGTGTCTTCTCCGACAGGCGCATACATGTACCCTTCATACATTTCCCGCGGGCCTCGGGCGCGCCGCGCGACCGGGGCTCGCAGCTCCCCGCGCCCCGGCAGCTGTGGCTCTCGCGCGTCCACGGGCAGTCGTGATCACTTTCACAGGCCTGGGGCGCGCATTTACCGCCATGCACGTCCCGCAACGCCATGCGATTCAGGTGGCACGGCTCCGACTCGTTGCGCGTGCCCCACGCGTGCACTACACTGTTTCCCAGCGGTGATGATAATAGGAAGTCGTCGGGGCCGTCTACCAGAAAAATGGCGCCTTCATCAGACAGAGTGAACTGGGGCGCATAAAAGTCGTCCTGCAGGAAGCCGGCCGACGCCCAACTCTGGAAACACGCTAACAGCGACCGCGCGAGGTGCAACGGGTGCTCTGAGGCGCGCTTTCGGAACGCTTCTGATAGAATCGTCGGGTCGGCGGCGGAGCCGGCGCCGGCGCCGATCATTGCACCGCAGTCCTGCACTACATAAGTCGCGTGCGCGTGCTCGAACCACGCTCCCAGTAACTCGGGGATGCCCGGCTCGCCCCGTAAGGCTTCGAGATATAATAATTCTGTGTAGATCGTCGCGCCGGCGTCGTCTCGACCACGAGGGTCGTGGTGCTTCTTCTTGACGATGACACTTTTGTTGTGTAATGAAGCCCGGAAGACTTGTTTCGCATGGTTCGTGCCAGAGACTTCCTGCCAGGGCCCGGGCACGTCTTCCTCTTTGGACACGGTCCATGTCGGCGGGACCCAGGGGTCCTTTTCGCGCCTGGCGGCACTTCTTACGCGGCCGACGATCTCGCGCCGCGGGTGCTGGCGGCGCTCCTCGAACCACCGGTCTATTAGCTTAGCTTTTTCGAGGACCTGCCGGTCGCGCGCCGTGAGAGCTGCCGGGGCTGCGGTGCGCGCCGCGGCGAGGCCGAGCAGCACGGCAAGTCTTAGCTGCATGATAGATGCATGCTCATGGGGCTGCCTCTAGGGCCTGCTGCTGGCTGCCGCGCATGGGGCAACAGCGCTGCGGCTCACGAAGAGGCGTATCGTCCTAAAAGTCACCGATAAAGACACCGATGAGGAAAATTTTGAGGCATTACTAGTGTCTTACAGGCCGCTAGCTCGGCGCCGAGGACTTGGAGCTTGGCAGCTCAAAAATCGATTCGTGAACGTGCACAAATTGTCTCCTAGCTGGCATTGATCATGCGCTCAAGTGCTGTCGTCGTTTGGCTTGCGTGCCGCGCGGCTGTGGCACTGGGCCTTGTGCAGCCAGTGACACGCCAGCCTGCAACAATCGTTGCAAGTCGTAGAGCTGGAATTACTCTCGCGCAACGACAATGCAGTAGCGATGGAACATCTCTCTCGCAAAGGCATCGCCTAGACTGCAGGAGAAGCCTGCTGGGCGCAACCGCGGCCGCGGCCGTCGTGGCGCTGCTCCCTTTGCGAGCGTTCGCTGCGGAGGGATCGTGCCGGACGAAGCCGGGCGCGCTCTACGCGGAGCGCACCTGCGAGCGGTATGGGATTCAAAAAGACGGCCGCCTCGCGGGCTGCCTGCCGTCCGAGAACTGCGTGAGCTCGTCGGCCATAAAGTCGCCGGCGCAGTTCGACGCGCCGTGGCTCTTCTCGCCCGCGACGCGCGACGCCGACAGGGCCTTCGAGGAATTGGTCAAGGCGGCGCAGGCGTCGCCCGATTTAAAAATAGCCGAGACTGACCCGGCGCGGCGATACCTGCGGGCTACCGCGCCGTCGCAGATCAGCAACTACAAGGCCACCGATGTGGATGATGTGGAGGTGTTGATTTCCGCAGAAAAGGGCCTGGTCTTCCACCGGAGCGCGTCGCGGGAGTCGGTCTTCTTCTTCCCTCCCCAGAACATCTACTCGGTGCCGCTCGGCGACAACGGCTCGAACCGCGGCCGCCTCGAGGCGCTGCGCAAGGCGCTGGGCTGGGAGTCGACGAACCCGCGGCCCGAAGACGAGGCCGACCTGCCTAGTTCCTACCAGGCGCTTAAATTTGGGATGTAGTTAATCCTCACACAGCACAACGTCGTCCCGCAGGACCTGGGTCAGCGACACGTTCGCGTGTGCCTCGGACACGTGCCCCCGGCACGTCAGAAAGCAGGCGCGGTCGACGTCCGCCCCGCGGCGGCGCGTCCGGCCCTTGCCCCCTCTACATCTATCTCTTCCCAGCCGCGACGTCCACGCGTCGCCGCCGGGGTCTCCAATGCTGCACGGCGCGAATTGTTTTCGAGCGACGTCGCCGAGCGCCCACTTGTTCGTAGCGTGCCAGTGCTCTAGTAACAGCGCGTCGGCGTCGGCCGGGAGATTCGAGAAGGGCGCCTTACATTTATCCCAATCATTGAGTTGTCCATCAGGCGGCGAACCCCAGCCGCCCAATGCCACCGGCACGTCAAAGTCCACTAATTCTTGATGCACCAAGCCGTTGTCGTTCGGCGACCTAGTTAACACAACAGCGTCGTAGCCCACGAGACAAGATAATGAAACGAGCATCGCGTCGAGCGCCGCCCACGGCGCCTTCTGCTGATGGTAGTAGGCCCCCGTCCCGCAGACGTTTGCGCACCAGTCTTCTGCGCGGCCTTCTCTCACCCTTTCAAGAAAACCAGCCACGCCCAGCCGCCGCAGGGCGCCGTCCACACGCACGTAGTCGTAGGCGTATTCGGTCGCATTAAAACAATTCTTCGAGCAGATCGGCGGCTCCCGCAAACACACACATCCTAGACCGCCGCCGCCGTCCGCCGCCGCGGCAGCGACGGCGTCTCCTATTGAGGCGCCGTGCCGCCGCCTTCTTCCACCATCATACCGCGGCGCTCTTTGTAGTAACCTAACTTTCGCTTCCAAGAGAGGCGACTGGCGCATGAAACTCTCCAACACAACTTTCCCGCCCGCCTTCGACGACACTTGCGTGACGAGGTCGACGACCGCAGCAAGGCGATTGACCGCGACGAGCGGCCGGTTCAACCTCAAAAAGACGCCCGTGCCCCGCCAGACATTCGCCCAGGTGCCGCAGACCGGCGGGCAGGCCACGTGCGCGCCCGGCGCGGCCCACCGCGGGCCGCCGAACTGCTCGACTTCCACGTAGCTACTTTTCAAATCCAGCGTCGTATCATGCGACGCTTTCAGTAGGTCACGCCGCGTCCAATCACTGCCATCGAGCGGGAAGGGGTACTTCACTAAAGCCAATGGTGAGGTCCACGACGGCGCCGGGCCAAATCTTGAACCGATCGTCGACGCCCGTCCAGCTGCGCTCCTCAAGGCGTTTCGGTGGCGCACCGTGTTTAATGGAGGCCGCTTGAACTTGGGAGGGTGGTTTTCTTCGGAGACGCGCCACCAGCGCTCCGCGGACGCGGAAGCGATCCAACCCGTAAAGCGCGAGTGGTTGTGCGGCGCTGAATAATACGCGCCACTCGGGAGGTAGGGCAGGCGCGGGGCCGCGTCCGTGTTTAGGTGTCGCGCCGGCTCCAGTATGTCTCTTGTAGGTGCGTAGAAGTAGTGCAGGGCCTCGAAGGTTTGTTTCAATTGATGTGTGTTGGTGGCATGCTTTTGATGGTTGACGGGGTAGACTTGTGTTATGTATCTTTCAATGCGGCGCGCGTCTTGTGGTTGTGATGGGACGTGGGGGTCGCAGTCTTGATGGGCTGCTACGGTGGCTGCCCCCAGGGCCAGCCATGCTTTGTGTTTCATGGGCGCATCGCCTCGCTTGCACGGATAACTCCGTGGTGCAGTCCCGGAGTTGCCTTTGCGGTAGTTTAAAGGCTGCCGTTCGGGCGGGCTTGAAAATGCAGCTAGCGGCTGTAAGACACTAGCAAGTGTGCGAGTGCAGCTTATGCGGCCCAAACAGCCTATTGCGCCCGTTGCGTAAACGGTTTACACACGTCGAACCACTCTCCGCGAAGTGCGCGCATCGATGGTGGCGTAACTGCAGTGCAGGTGCCAGCTGCTGCAGCAGGCATTGGGCAGCCCCGCCTGCCCCCGCCGGCGTCGCCGCATCGATGGGGGTGCCCGCCAACGCTCTCATGGTAGCGACCCTCGCCGCCGCGCGGCCGGTCACCGACGTGGCGAGCTGCCGCGCGCATGTCTTGCGGAACCTCGCCGCCGCCGGCAACGTAGAAGACGGGCAGTGGGCGACGCTCGTGTGCGCGCCCGAGCACCTGCCGCCGGCGGCGGCGGCGACCCCCGCAAATCCGCCCGCCGAAGTATTTGAAGGCCTCATGTGTCCTCGCGAAGGCGCGGCGCCGGACGCCGCGCCGCCCGCCGCGCGGGAGATGGCCGTCACGCTCGGAAAGTTCTTCTTCAACGCGGCGACGCACCCCAAGTACGCCGCGGCGCGGCGCTTCGACTACGCGGGCTGGCGGTTTCTGCCCGAGACCTGCGGGGCGGAGGGCTGGTTCCGCGCGGCGTCCTGCGCGAGCGAGGCGTCGCTACCGCAAAACTGGCAGCCGCCGCTGTTGTGGTGGACGGCCGCGGCGGTCCGCACGCGCCTGAGGTTACTCGGGCCCTGCGCGGAACGGCAACGGAACGCGCTCCTGGCGACGCGCGCGCGGGTCGCGGGGCCGGCGGCGTCGCCGGCGTGCGTCGCGGTCCACATCCGGCGGGGCGACGCGTGCCAGGTCTTCGGCGGCGCGCCCGTCGAGGACAAGAGAAGGTGCTTCCCGACGCGCGCGTACGTCGCGGCGGCCCGGCGGCTCGCGCGTCGCTACGGCCTCGGGACGGTCCGCGTCGCCTCGGACTCGCCGGCCGCGATTCGGGAGTTCACGGCGACGATGGGCGGCGGCGTCGCCGTGGAGGCGCTGCGCTTCGACCGGCGCGCGGTCGGCGGCCCGGAGAACGCCACGCTCGGCCTTACCTTCGCGGCGGCCCAAGCAAAGTTTATTGAAACACGGCCCGACGCGCCCGACGCCGCGCTGGCGGCCGCGTCGCTCCTCGCGGACCTCGAGCACCTCGCGTCGTGCGACGCGTTCGTGGGCACGTGGGAGGCGACGCTGTCGCGGCTCGCCATCCTGAACCTGGCCGCGCGCGCCGGGTCGCTGCCGCCGTTCATCTGGCTGGACGCGCCGAACGACCGGCGGGCCTGGGGGCCGCGGCGCGGGCGGCTCCGGCTGCCGTAGGTTAAACGTATCATGTTACTTACAATAGCCGATAGGGATTCGGACGCCGAAGGGGATTCGGAAACGAAAAGCGCCAGGCGCATAACTAATCACTCGGGGCCGCAGCAGCACGCGCGGGCCTGTGGGCGCGGGCCGTCCCTCGCGCTCCGGCACTCGAGCCACGTCGATTTCCGCGACGACGTCAGCAGGGGAAAGTAGTCGGCGCCCCAGCGTTCCTTCGTCGCGTCGCAGGTCTCGATGTGCGAGAAGCACGACGCGCAGTCGCCGGCCGCCCAGGCGATACCGTCCGTGGGACGCAGCTCCGCGGCCGAGCAGAGCCGCCGGTCGCCGCAGGCGGCTTTCGCAGCCGCGGCCGTCGGTACGAGCTGTTGCGAGCAGTTCGGCGTCGCCGCCGCGGGCCGCTCGTGGAAGCGCCGCAATAAACTCCGGTACGGAATTGTCGAAGTGCAGCCACGGTTGCCGTCGATGGAGATGGACCGCGCGGCCCTATTATCCATGTCGGCGACCCAAAGGGCGTCCTTCGAGTGCGCGTGTTGCGCCAGGCGCCGTCTTCCGGAAGGAGGTGGGGCCGCGGCGGCGATGATAGAGTGGGGCCGCGAGAAGGACGGGACGGTCCCGCAGCCGTCGCCGGCGCCGTGTCCGCGGCCCACGACGCCAACGGTGTACGGGGGCGCGGAAAAGGCGTGCGCTTCGACCCAGCTGGAGTGCCCCTTCGTCACGAGGAGGTAGACCTTCTCCCCGAGCACCGCCAGCGCCCGCGCGTAGCGCATGTTCTCCGTGACGTAGGTCGCCAGGACCGGCGCGTGTGGTACGAGGGTGATGTTGAGAGTGATGTTGAGGACGACCACGCCGTCGCCCCCCAAGACGTAGAGCGCCTCGACCCCCATCCATGGCCCGAAGGCCAGCGCGTAGGGCTTCCGCGGGTGGCCGAAAATCCTAGCGGAGGTGGCGTTGACCCACACCAATGCATTCTCCGCGAGCGCGAGGTGCCTCCGCTCGCGGAACTTCGCGGAGACGATTTCCACAATGTCCGCGGCGTCCACACTTATTATGGTGTGGCGCGACTGGAAAGGTAGATAAATAACGCCGTCGTGCAATGCCAATCCTTTGGGGCCGTGCGTCATGTTCCGCCACGGCTCCGCGTCGACGGCGTACGTGCCCTCTACAAGAGTCGTGTTCGGCCGGAAGGACGCGAACCACGCCGCGTACGTTGATAGGCGGTGTTGTCGATTCTCATCATAAGCCGACGCGAAGACGTGGCCGCCGTGCTGCGCCGTGACGATTATCACACCCGGTTCATGATCTGTCGGTTGTCGTAGACACGCGACGCCGTGCGCGAAGATGCCGTAGGGCAGCGGGACGATGTCTACGACTTCCGCGCGGCGCGGGTCGAGGATCACGACGCTGTCGGCCGCCGAGTCCGCTATTGCAATGTGGTCCGGGCCGCAGAGCGCGACGCCGTTCGCGCCGCGGCTGCCTGCTTTTGCTAGCGCCGCGACCATGGGCAGCAGCAGGCGCCGCATGCTTGTTTCACTGCACAGCTGCCATTGTGCTGCAATGCGCTACTGGCCGCACTGTTGCGGGCAGCGGTTGCTGCAATGGCGGCTGCACGACAAATATTTGATACTATTGTGTGTTGGGGCAGCGTTGGTGCATGAATTAAGGGCGTCCCAGTCCCTCGAATGCCCTTGATGACATGAGCAAATAATCAGGATAATCAGGGACCCACCCGCAACTGCACGTAACACCCCTAATGTCCGAGTCACGATTACTTAGGTCCGCGACTCAGTAGTTCTCGTTCGCGCTAGCGGCCTGTAAGGCACTAGCGACATGGGGGGATGGTGAATTTCGAAGGCGTCGGCAAACACAATTGCGGCGCGCGATTGGCCGCAAGGATCATCTCATAAGTATCCAGTAGTCGGCTGCGCGTTGTGGTCGATCGCGCTCCTCTCTTATTGGACGCGACGCTTCAGACGAAACGCCCACTCTCAGAGCAGTGCAACAGTGCGTGAGCGCACGCTCGTAAGCAGTGCAACAGTGCGTGCAGCGCAGCGCTCGTAAGCTCTCATGGATCGACTAGACACGCACCGCCGACACGAGGACGTCGCCCCCGAACACCTGCACAGGGACCGCACCGTCGACGCGCTCGACCTCGCTGGGCATCAGCGGTGGCAAACGCGCCCCGGGTTTCTTCATGACATGAAGTCGTTTTTAGTGGACTGCGTTTCTCCTTTGATGCTGGCGTCAAGGGGTCCGCCCCGGCCTCTGCCGCGCGTCGGTCCCGAGCCCACCACGCAGCGCGTCGAACCCAAGCCTGGTGACAGAGTTCGCGTCGTTGATGGGAGTTCCTCGTACGAAGCTGAGCTATTGTCGATCGAAGACACGCACCCCGATGGAAATGGGCGCATACATACAGATGGGATCCTGAAACTCGACGACGGTGAATACAGGATCGTCGACTTCTGGAAAATATCCAAGGTAGCAACGGAACCGCAGACGCCGCGGCCGCCCGACCTGCCGCGCGAGCTCCGGGACGCCGGCTGGTCCATCGAGCTCCATCGGACGGGTCGGTGGTTCTACCAGCACCGGATGCCGGGCGGCCGCCCCAGTACGCAGTACGAGCGGCCGGGCTGGCCCGACGCGCCGGTCGAGGCGCCGCTGCGGCGGACGCTGCCGGTCGATCGCGATCCGTTCCGCGCCCTGCCGGCCGACGTCGTGGGCCGCATCCTCGAGAACTTTGCCCTCGACCCATGGGTCCGCGACGCGCTGGGGCACGCGGCCCTGGATCGCCACGGCCGGCGCGAGTGGAAGAACGACGCGGCGCTCGCGGACCTCCTCGCCTTTGGCCTCTGCTCTAAGGAAAGTCGGCGGGCCGCGACGACGGACGCGCTCTGGCGCGAGCGAATTGCCCTCCTCGAGCGGACGCACGTCTGTCCGAGCGAACCCGCGGGCGCCTGGGCGTGGCGTTCTCAGGAACTCGACGCCTACGTGGACCCGCGCATCATTTACCCCAAAGCCTACGCGGCCTATACGTGCTTTCGACGGTACGAGAGACTGGGGGAGATTCGAAACAACGTGCGTTGGAAGCTGCAGCGGCTTCGCAACGAAAAGCATTGGACCGCGCGGGACCAGGCAAAGTTAGCGGAGGTCTCCAATATGGCTCGCGAGGCTCTCGAGGGCGAACAAGCAGGGGAGGCTGAAGACGAAACGTTGCCGAAGCACGACCTTACGACCTGCACTCGGCACAGCTACGAGGACTGCTTCAAGTTTTGCGAGAGCCACGTCGTAGCGAGGACGATCGTGCAGTTCGCGATGCGACAGCTCGATGGCGGCGTCGACGGTCAAGTGCGGACTCTGATCGCGCGCGGATTCGCCGACGTGGATGTTACCGGCCTCATCTCCAAGGAGGAAGATCTCGACCCCGTGGAAGATCCTGAGGACGAGTGGGATGCTGAAGATAATGTTGCGTTTGCCGTGTCGGGATGCGGCAGGCTGAACCCATTCCGATACGAATTCGACGACCTGCCGCCGGAGCCTGAGGCAGCCGCTTAGTGTGTGTAAGTAAGAATAGTGTGTCTACTAGCTAATCCCCGGGCGCCGCGCGCAGCTGACGTTGTGGGCGCGGTGCCTTCTTGCTAGTTACAGACACTAGCTGCCTAAGCTTGAAGGCAAGCACACACCATATAGCACGGTGGGATTTTTTTTTTCATCTTCATTTTCTTCAAAAATCCTCACTCCGTTCGAATTTTATCAGAAAACTCAGTGAAAGCAAAAAATACACTCGCTACGCTCGTTCCCACCGTGCTATATGGTGTCGACCTCGTCGTCAAAAATGTTCCGCTTCGCTGCACATTTTTTTCTCCTCGGTCGGGGGGCGGCAAAAATGTTTTAAATTTTGCGTAAGATTTTTTAAAGATTTTTAAGATTTTGATCGGACGGCCTCCGTTTTCCTGGCGGAGATGATCATCAACGAGGAAACGCAGGGGACGCCGGCCGAGGCTCTCGCCCTCCTCGAGGCGATTCCGATGGGGGACGGGAGAAACCTGTTAACACCGACCATCGAAGGATCGGTCGAGTTCTTGCTCGGCATGTGCCACAAGAAATTAGCGGCGACGCCGGACGACGAGCATGCGCGCCGTACGTTCCAGCACATGCAACGTGCGACGAAGATCCCTTCGCCGCACACCTACGACGCCGTCTGCGAGTTCGCGGCGCTCGCGGCGGCGGCGGATTTCCCGACACATGCTGCTATTATGTTTCTGTTGGGGTGCAAGGCGGGTCACGCGCGGTGCACCGAGCGCGTGCGAGAGCTCACTGCGGCGGACCCGCTGAACGTGCACTTCGTCCGAGGAGTCTGGGCCGCGCGGTCGAATGGTCTTTTAACCGACGACGAAGCCAGTCGCAACCCGACGCTCGTGGCGGCCTGGGCGTTGGCGGAAGCCAATCCGTCCGAAAATCTTCCGATGTTCGCGCAGGCGGCCGCAGCGGAGGCGGAGGAGGCCGCCTAGACCTCGTAAGCAGTAAGTACAATAGTACAATAAAAATGCAAAACCTCCTCTATGCGGTGGGAACTTGACTTTATGCTTAAATATACTACCCCTCGTCACCCCCGGACGACGACGCCTCGACCAGCGCCCCGAGCCGCGCGACCTCCTGCTGCAGCGCCTCGACCTCGGCCCGCCGCCGTTCTTCCAGCGCGTTCATGTTTTTTCCAGCATTCCGCAGCAGCTCGCGCGTCCGCTCGAGCGCATCGTCCTCATTCCGCGAAGCGAGCTCGCCCTCCAACCGGTCGATCTCGTCCCGCGCCGCGACCAACTCGCTCTCGCGCGCGTCACGCAATTCCACGTCGCCGGCGTGGTCCGCCACGAGCGCCTCCGCCGCCTCCCGCCGTCGAACTTCCGCAGCTAACGCATCCCGCAGCTTCTGCGACGAGTCCCGGTGGTCCCGTTCGAGCTCCGCGACCGCCACAGCCTGCTCGTCGGCCAAGGCCCGGTAGTCGCTCACGAGCCGTTCCCGCGCGTCCGCGTCCGCCCTAGCGCGCCGTCGTTCGCGGTCGCGTCGACGAGCGAGTAAAGCCTCCATCCTCAGACCCGTCGCGCGCGCTTCCTCGATGCAGACGCCGACTTCGGTCCTTAATAAAGCTTCCGCCGCTCTACGACCGTCTCTCGCGTCGTTGACGTGCTGGTCCCGCCGCGACATCTCGCCCGACACTTGATTGAGTGACGCCGTCGCCGCTGCCAAATCTGCGCCGCGGCGCTCCGCTTCTCGGCTGATCTCGGACCGTCGCCGCGCGTCCGCCAATCTAGCCTTGTCGTGGGCCTGTTCCAACTCGCTCACCAGATCATTGTGGGTCCGGGACTGCTCCTGCAAGGCTTTGCTCTTGGACTCGGAGAACTCCTGGCGCGCCCTCGCGACGTCGACTTGCGCTCTTCTCACAATAGTCTCGTGCGCCACCGCTGAGGAAGCCGCATCGGCGGCTCGAGCGGCATCGAGCATCTCCACGGAAGACCGTAACGCGTCGATAACTGCATGGGATTCTAGCAGTTGTAAATCACGCTGCGCCAGTTGAGCTATTAACGAAGCTTCTAAAGCGTCCCTATCACGCAACGCTTCCGCGGCGTCGTCGTCCCAGGCCGTTTGGAGCTTCGTCAAATCCGCGTCGCGCTTCGTATGCAGCTCCTCGAGTTCGGTCTCGAGCCCGCGCGCGTAGTCCAAACTTCCAAGTCGCGCGACCTCCTTCTCCCGCCGATCCGCAGCTTTCGCCAATCGATCAAAGGCGGCAATCGCGGCGGCCTTCTCGTCCTCCAATTTCTGACAGTTCTCCGCATGTTTTTTGGCCTCGCGCTGCGTCGACTCGTGTTTTTCTAGTAACGCCTGGTTCGCCGCCGCGTGGGCCGCGCCGAGTTTCGAAAGTTGTTCGGCATGTCTCGCTTGCTGTCTCCTCTGTAACGCGTCGCCCCTTGGAGCTTTTTTGGCAACTTCGAGCAGCCGCTGGGCCTGTTCTAGTTTAGATCGGTAGTCGTCGCGCTCCTTCCTTAGTCTCTTCGCGTCGTCCTCGGCGGCGGTCCTTGCTACTCTAGCAGCAGCGGCCACCGCGCGCGCCTCGGACAGAGCACCTCGCAACGCGTCGCCGTCGTTCGACACGCGCTCGGGCGAGGGCGGGCCATCTTTCTTCGAAACGCGGGGCACGGGCGGCGGACTGGGAGGCGGCGGCGGCCGTCTTGGGGATGGACCGTCTTTTCTATGTAACCAGTCGGCCGCGGCCATGTGTCCTTCGGAAGCGGCATCCGCTATGAGTGAATGCGCCTTCTCCGCATCCTTGCGCGTGCCCCGCCCCTCGAACGTGAACAGCCCGAGTCTATACCTAGCTTCCGCGCAGTCGGCAATTCTTAACCATTCGCAAGCTTCGCGCTCGTCCCGCTTCACACCGCCCGCACCTTCGGCCAACAACTGGGCGTACTGGCACTGGGCCTCGGTCTTGCCGAGCTCCGCGGACTTGATGAGGAGTCGTAAAGCTTCCTTGCGGTCTCTTTGTACACCGTCGCCGCCTCGCGCCGTCAACACAGACAACCCGTACGCCGCGTCGGCGTCGACCTCGCAGCGCTGCCTTAATAGCGCGGCCGTCGCGCCCAAAGGTTCCTCGGCCAGTTTCGACGCCATCGATGACCTGGGGGCTGCCCTCGGCCCCAACGCTGCTTCGTTTGCCGCGCGCGACCGATGTGTTTTGGGGGGCGTCGCCTCGTCGGCGTCGCGCCGGCGTCCTTGGTCACAGCGCGCAAGCTGTGAGAGCGGCTCCCTGCTCAGGGCTGAGCGCCGTGCATTAAAGCTCCGACCCGGTCCGGAAGCCGTCCATGGCTACCCGAATCACTCGAGGAGATCCAAAAAGTTGTGAACTCTAGAGAGTCTCAGCTAATAATCTCGGGCGAGGGCAAACGCAGAGCGCGGCGTGCAGCACAGCCGCTGTTCAAGTTGAATAGCGCTGCAGCTGTAAATAATATAACTGTTCACGCATCAATCGCGGCACCAGAAATAAATCACTGCAACCACAAAAAACAAGCACTCACCGCACTGCTGCAGCGCACAAAATGCGCAGCGCCGACCCCAGCAAAGCCGAGGCCGTCGGCGGCCGCATCCGCTTCCAGGCGCCGCGCAAGCGCTTCAAAGCTTTGAGAGATGAAGCCGCGACGACGTCGCGCCACGACACGGTGGCGCTCGTCGAGGGCGAAGAAGGTTATGCATTAGCGTTGGGCGATCAATCGAAAAGCCGCGACGCCTGCCTGCTGAAGGCCGAGCTCGAACGATTGGGCGGCCTCGAGAAACGTGCAGAGTACAAGGAGCGTTACCAGACCCCTCTGTGGCCCTTGTGCCAATCTTTGCCGGAGGTCGTCGTCAACGTCAATAAAATCGCTTCTTTGCTCGGCGAGGCTTTTACAGAAGCGCCGCTACCGTCCGTCTTCTCGCTGGCGTCGGTGCTAGCTAGAGATGCGGGGCCCGCGTTGGCCAAAGATTCGTTGGACGTCCTCGTACATGGTTTAGTACAGGCCGTCTCCAGCAAAGACGCGGACACGGCAAGTGCCGCGGCTAGAGCCTTAGATTATGTGTTCAAGTACTGCGCGTCCCATTTACTGGAAGGCCTCGCGGAGACCGGCTGGCCGTCTCATTGTAGACGGCACTACGCTTCCTTATTAGGAGCGCCGACGGACGACGCGCGGTTGCTCGGCGCGCGGGCCCTCGCTCGACTCATAAGGAGGGCGCACGACGATAATGCCGTGGAGGCGCACGTCGGCAACGTCTGTTCATCGGTAGCTCAACGACAAACGAAGCACGTCGCTTCGGGTTTAGCGCATTTCGTGGTGGAGCTTTCCTTAGGAATTCGCGGGCGGCTGCACACGCGCGCGCGGTCCGCTTTATTGCCTTGCGTTGCAAAGGCGCCAGCCGACGTTTTACAGGAGGTGCTCCAGCGTATCATGGACGCGACGCGGCCGGGCGACGACATCGAACCGTTGTGGAGTTTGTGTGTGGATCTCCCTGAAACAATACCGCGCGACCGCGCGTTGGCCACGCTAGCTTGCGTCGTCAGATGGCGGCGCGGGCGCTTACTCACGCCGCGACTGCGGGACGGCGCCGCGGACGACGCGGCGCTGCCTCATTCATTAGCGTTGTCTCGGTCAAATCAACTGCGGGCGCTGCTCGACGCGGAGCCGGTCTCGCCAGAATCCATGCAACTGCTCGACGCCTGCGTCCTCGGCGCGTCCGCGTCGGCGGTCGGCCCGCTGACGCGTCTCTGCAACGAAAGGGTAGGGGCGTGGCTCGCCGCCGCTTTTGATGCGGCACCGGTGCGCGCGAGCCGGTCGCTGGAAGGCGCGTCGCGGGTCGCGGCCCTCTCTTTTGAACCCATCCTCGCGCGGGCCGCTTCCTTATCATCGCAGGACGCGGCCGCGGCCCTAGTGATCGCGCGGCGCGCGCTCGACGCCTCTTCCTCATCGGCGGAGCTGCCCTTCGTCGGCGCGCTTCTGCAGAATGAGGACCGGGCGATCCGCGTCGCTGCTTTGAATGTTTGTGCGCATTGTAAAAGTGTGCCGCGCGCGCCCGTCGAGGCTTTGTTAGATGAAAACGACGGCGTCGTCTTCGGCGCGGCCCTGGCAGCTTTATCTGTGATAGACGCGCGCGCGGCGTCGATGAAGGCGGTGCGGGCGCGCGCACTCATCGAGAGCGCCGCCGTGCTCGAGGCGGCCGTCGTCGCTGTGGAAAGGCGCCCCGTCCCGCTGCCCGACGCGCTCGACGCGACGCTTGTGGACATGCTCGCGTCGCCCTTCACGCGCGCGCGCCGGCTTTCCAGGAGGCTCCTGAGCACGACGGAGGCGGCTCCAGAGATTACTGATGACGCTTTAACAGCTACGACGCTCTCCATATTTAGCTCGCACCGGCGGTGGGCGCTGCGCCTCGCGGAGGCTGTGGATAGACTGCCGCTGGCCCTATCATCGGAGCGCCCTCTACAAAGGTTGTTGGGCGCGGCGGCGGCCGCGGCGCCGCGGCTCGACGCGGACGCGGCTTCGACTCTAGCAGCGGTCTGCGTCGGGCTTTTATCAATACGGTTCGCGCCGGCCTGGGCGTCGAGCACGCAAGCTTTGCAGGCCCTCGCCACCACGCACCCGTCAGAAACGTGGCCCTTTCTTCTCCGGCGATTGGAAACTTGCTGCGAGGCGCGAGCGACGCCGCCGCACAAAATAACCGAGAGCGTTTTCGACGCGGACGACGCCTCGGAAATATTGAAGGAAGATTTGAGAAGGAAGGACGAGACCAATGGTCTCGGGAGTCCGCTAGGCGACGACGACGCCCCACTAGAAACGGAAAAGGCCCACGAGGTCTGCTGGAAGGCCGTCGACGCGTGCGGCGGTTTGAAACATGGCACCAAATACGCCGCGCGCACCTGCGTGGCGCTGCTCGAGAAATTACTAAGGCAGGACGTCTTTCCGTCGTCGCGAGACGACCCCGACGGTAAAGATGTGTTAAGACACGTCGTCGAGAGCGACGCGCGGACACCGCTACAACCATCCATTGCGCAGCGGCGGCTCGAGGTTGTATTAACTGTCTTTGCGAGCGCGCCGGCGCCTCTATCATTACCGCGCGGCGAGCAATTAAGGCGCGTCTACGAGGGTTTATTAGCGAGGCCGCGGGGCGACGTCGCGTTGCTTTCATTAAGATGCCTCGGGACGTATCGTCTCCCACACCTGAAGCCCTACGCATTGCGACTGGAGGCTTTGTTAGATGATGCCAAATTGCGAGAGACGCTCGTGAAGTTTCGCGTCGCGCGGGAGGGCGACGCGCGGTTACCGGAAGGTGCCCGAAAAGGCGACGACGACCAGCTCTGGACCGTCGACGATGCCCACCGGGCGGAGCTGATTCCATTAATCACAAGGGTACTCTATGGGCGGTTCCGCGCGCGGTCAGGCGCCGCGGGCGGCCGCCGCGGCGCGTCGCCTTCACTAAGACGGGCCACGATTTTAGCTTTTCTCGCGGCGCTGGAAAGCGAGGAGCTCGACGAGTTTATCAGACTCATGTTCCGCGCGTTTTGTGAAGACGTCGATGCCTTGGAGGACGCCGAGACTGCCAAAAAGGCCGTCTCTAGTAATACGCCGGCGCGTGTGCTTGGGTTGTGTACTTTGCTAAGAGCCGTGGTCGCCAAGCTCGGTTTTAAGATTGAGAAGCGGGCGCCCGCCATCCTGTCGGTCTGCGTCGCGGCGGCCGCGGGCGATTCGATCGTCGAGGACGAAGAGCTCGACGAGGACGATGATGATCAAGACGACTCGCCCGCGAAACAAAAAAGACGTCGCGTCGCGGCCCTGCAGTGTTTGAGAGATTTGCTAGAAAGGTTCGCGGCGTCGCAAGTTTTACGGGAGATGGATCTGGTCGCGCGCCTCTGGACGCCTTTATCAGATCACCTCGCGGCGTTAAGTAGGGGCGGGGCGGACGGCACGCCCGCGCTGCTCAAGGTCGTGGCGGTCTGTTGTAGAAGCGACGCGCTGCGTTCTATTGTGGATGAACGGTGCGTCGCCGCGCTGGCGGGCTGTTGTCCCCGAAGCTCCTTTGCCCTCGAGGAGGTCTGCCATTTATTGATTATCGAGGACGACGCGAAGCTCGAAACGCATTCTTCATTAATTATCAAGGCCTTGGGCGGGCAGCTCAGTAAAGGAACGCACACGCAATTACAAAGGCGCTGCCTCAGCGCGTTGGCGCGAGTTGGGAGATTGGCGGCCGACGGCGCGTGGCGGTTGACCGAGTCTGACGCGGACGAATTGATCGGGTGCCTGTGCGCGCGCCTGAAGACTGTTGGAAGTGCGCACGACACGACTATTGATTCCGCTAGGGAATCGATCCTGGCGTGCCTCGAGACGCTTTTACCGCGGAGCGGCAGGCCGGGCCAGCAGGCGACGCGCCTCGCGCCGTTGTTAGGCCCGCCGCGGAGGAAGCGCGACGCCACGAGCTTCTTCGGGGCTTCTGATAGGCACGCGGCGTTACGAGCCGTGGCGACGGCCTACGTCGCGCTGGCGAGCCACGCGGATTTGCAAAGGGACTGCATCGCGGTGGCCTCTTCCACAATCTCTGCTTTATTCAAGCGCGACGAGGATAGCATCGACGACGCGCCGGACTACGACGCGTCGGCCGGCGCGTGCGCCGATCTGACGACAAGTGACGCGTGGGCGGCGCTCTTCGGTGATACTAGAGACGACGCGCGCGCCGCGGCCGCGCCCGTGGTCCACGCCCTCTGTTCGATCATGCGGGACGACGACGCGACGCTCCGGGACGCGGCCGCGCGGTCGTTGCGCAGCTTCGTCAAGGCCGCGGCGGCGGCGGACCACGTGCGCGATATTTGTAGAGACGACCTCGTCCCGCACGTCCTCGACGCGCTGGCGCTCGCGGACGACTCGCGGCGGCGCGCGCACGTGTCGGTGCTCGCCGTCCTCGTCGACGAGAGCTCATCAACGTATGTGCCGCGCTTCGTCCCGCTCAAGCAGTTGAGGGATGCCAGTAATAGGGATGTGGACGTGTTCGAGAACGTCGCGCACCTGCAAGCGCACCGCCGCGCTAGAGCGTTTGCGAAGGCCGCCGACTGGATTACCGTATCCAAGGACACGGAGAGCGCGAAGATCCTGCTCCCATTGGCTCTCCAACCTTTGTCGGACCCGTCGCGCGACGGCGTCCACGCGGACGCGGCGCGCTGCGTCGGCGCGCTGGGCGGCGCGCTGCCCTGGTCGCGGTACGCGGCCCTCCTCAAGCGCCTCGCGACGGTTATTGACCGCCAAGCTGCGGCCGTGGACCGGTTCAGTTCCAAGGAAAAGAAGGCGTCGGCGGCGCCGGGCGCGGCCTCGCGCAAGGAGAAGCCGAGCCACCAGCAGCAGCGCCTGCGGACGTCGCGGACCCTCGAGGCGACGTTCGTGTCGGCCTTCTGCCACGCGCTGGACTGCTTTCCGTTTTCCGAGGACGTCGTCGCCGGTGCCGAGGAGGAGGAGGACGACGACGACGACGACGCCGACGCCGCGGCCGAGGCGCCCGCCGAGAAGGAGACGCCCCTCTCGCGCGGCGTCGCGACGTTCCTCGTGCCGACGGCGCGGCGGCTGCTGATGCGGCCCGAGCGGCGCGCGAAGACGGGCGCGCGCGACGAAGTACTAAGGCCGCCCGTGGCCCTCTCGATTCTGAGACTGTCGCGGAAACTACCGCGGGACGGGCGGGAGGTCGCGCGGCAGTTGGTGGTCGCGGTCTGCGCGTCGCTGCGGCACCGCGACGCGACGAAGAGGGACGCGTCGCGGAAGGCTTTGGCGCGCATGGCGGCCGAGGGCGCGTCCCTCTCGCTCATCTTGACGGAACTGCGGGCGGCGCTGCCGACGGGCTACATGCTTGCCGTCCGTTCCGCCGCGGTCCACTCCTTACTGGAGAAGGCGCAGCACCCGCTCCCGTCGGAAACGGTCGGCGTGATCGCGTCGCTGTTGGTCGAGGATTTACTAGGCGACGCGGCGGCCGCGCGCGACGGCCGCGAGGACGGCGAGCACAAGGCCGGCTCGGCCGCTGGTCCTTGCCTGTGTCCTTTTCTTGTCTTTGTGATCCGAGGCGCCCCGCGGTCTGACGGCTCCTCTACGCCATCGACGCTACGTGTCTCCGTAGCTGCGTCCCTCACTGGTTGATTTCCGCACAGGCGTGCCGGAGGCGCGACTCGTCGTCGGTCGGACCTACGAGTCGCTCGAGCTCTGCGGGCGGTTAATAGCCTACGCCCAGAAGGACGAGCTCGCGACGCCGTTGTTCGACGCTTTGGACAAGCGGCTCGCGGAGCCCGACGCGCGCGGGGCGAGGGAAGCGCAGCGCTGCCGCGCGGCGGCGCTGCGGCTCGCGGCCGGCCTCGCGGCGAACCCCGAGGCTTCTGGGGAATTGGTCAAGCACGCCGTCGAGGTGCTGTCCCAGAGCGAGGCCGCGGTCGACGACGACGAGGACTCCTCGGACAGCGACGACGACGACGGCGACGAGCCCATGCTCGCCGTCGTCCGCGACGAGGCGGACCTGCCCGCGCGGCGGAAGCCGCGACCCGGGAGCGCGACGCAGTGGCTGCCGAGCCACGGCGACGCGTCGAGCGACGCGTCGGCGGCGCGGCGCCGGAAGCGCGTGCGCGAGACCGAGGCCGTCACGCTCCTCGACGGCGCGTCGGCGCCGCGGCTGACGGGCCGCGGCCGCCGGGGCGACGTCGCCGCTCCATCGACGACGCGCCGGGCCGACCGCGCGCGCTTCGCCGTGGCGTTACTAAGGAGGGGCCTGCCGCGCGGCGCGCTCGCCGGCGACGCCGGGGACCTGCTGGGGTTATTAGCAAGGTGCTACCGCGGGGCTAAGGGCGACGACGCGCTGCAGACGGACGTCGTTATCGTGGCCGCGGCGCTGCTCAAGCGGGAACCGGAGAGCGCGCGGCGCTGGGCGCCGCGGCTCGCGCGCGTCGCGCTGCAGACGCTAAGGAGGGTCGCGGCTATCGGCGGCGCGCCGACGGGCGACGCCGCCGAGGGCGCCTTCCGCATGCTCGCCGCGCTGTTGGGTGGCCGCGACGCCGTCGTTTTGTCTGATGCTAAACTCAAAGCTGTCGCGGCCTCCGGCCGGGCCGCTCTGGCGGACGGCGCCCTCCTGGACCAGGGCACGCTCCAGTCCCATCGAGCGGCCGCTCTACAATTAATCTTAGCACTGGTCACGAAGAAGGTCGTCGTGAGCGAGGTGTATGACGCCATGGACGCGATCGCGGACCTCGCAATTACAAGTCTCGACAAATCAGATAGGACCAAGTGCGCCAAGGCATTTGTAGGGTTCATTGTGGCCTATCCTCTAGGTAAAAAAAGAAAGACGCACTACCTCGGCAAGGCTCTGGCTGGTTTGGACTACGCGTACGAAGAAGGTAGAACAGCGGCGTTGGACCTGGTCCTGGCCGTCGCGCGCGCGCTACCGCAGCCCGAGCTGGATTCTAGGTCGGACGCGTTCTTTTCAGCGCTCGCGCAGCGCCTCGCGAACGAGGACGTCGGGTCGGTCAGGCTCGCGCGTTCCGCGGCGTCCTTGTTTTTGTTGTTCGTCTTCGCCGCGGCCTTGTACTGCGTCGCGGCGGTGGCGTCGCGGTGGGCGTGCCTCTACCCCACCGGCGCGCCGTCGCGGCGGTGCGCGTGGAGAGCCCATGGTCGAGCGCCAAACGCCATCGCCGCGGCGCGCCGTCGACGAGACCTTTTCAAACGCAGGCCGCGGGCCGGGCGCTCACGGCTTTGATAAGGAAGCTGTCCGACGAGAGGCGCGCCGCGGGCCGCGGACGCGTCGCGTCGTTTGTGGCGGTGTGCAAGTCTTTTGGTATCCTTCGTTTTGGTGCTGGATGACGCGTACGAAGCGATCGACGAGAGACATGCCCCCCCAGACGCCGTCGACGCGGCGCCCCTCGACGCAGGTGGCTCCGCGAGGCCGCGAAGGAAGAGAGACTCGAGCGCTTCGCGGAAGCGGAGAAGGTCGGGCGATTACGTGTTTGTGGTGCCGCGTGCGCTGCCGCCTTTGCGAGGATGGGCGACGCGGCACTTTGTGGAGATATCATCAAGGCGCTGGCCGCTTCCAGTGACGACGACGCGGGCCGCGCGGAGCTCCTGAAGGCCGCGCGCGGTTGCGTCGAGGCCGACGCGACGGTGTGTGATGGAAAAGTGCTGGCCGCGGTCCTCGCTTCCCTCCAAAGGTGCGGGCCCTTGTCGCGCCGCGCGGCGCACGAGGCCTTGGGGGCCGTCTTCGCGAGCGGTCGCTGTGCGTTAGAAGAGGTTCAAGCAAGGGACGTCTGCCGCGCGGCCTGCGCCGCGCTCGACGCGCCGGACGATGTGTTTGATGAGAGTGTCTCAACGCAAGCGGCGAAGAACGCGCTGTACGCCGCGGGGCATTTCCCAAGCTTGGCGGCCGACGTCTTGAAGCGCCTCGCCGACGCGGCGGGCCGGCGCGGCGCGGCGCGGCGCAAGGCCGTGTTCGCCTTCGTGGCGGCGTGCCTGGCTCATTCAACGATCGGGGCCGCGCCCGTCCGGGCCGCGCTGGACCGCGTCTGCGCGGCGCTGCGGCGCGCCTTGGACGACGACGACGTCGATGTGGCGGCGCTCGCGACGGACGTCGTCGGGCGGCTCGAGGACGCGCTGGGCGCGGACGTCGTCGGCCGGGCGCTGGCCGAGGCGGCGGCGGCGCGAAGGCGGAAGCGGAGCGGTCGGGTCGCGGATGCGGCGCGGGAGAAGGTCGTGGATCCGAAGGGAGCGGCGGCGAGGAAGCGGCGGAGGCGTGATCAGCGTAAGTAGTGGTGTTGTGAGATCGCGATGTGCAATTGTACCCCGTGGTCATGGCGTGGTGCAAATTAATCTGCCAACAATTTACTCGTCTACGCATCTATGTTTCGCGGCACCTCCTCCTCCTCCTCAGGTTCTTCCCTCTGCGCCTCGTCCAGGGCCACGAGCCGATCACTAAAAACCGCCGCCCCACGTACTCTATGGTGTTACGCGCGGGCGCTCTACCAGCCGCGCTCCGCGCCCGCGAAACGCCTGAGCAGCTTGCCCAGGACGCGTTTCGGACGGCGCGCGCGAAACTCGCCCAGGAGCGCGCAGAGCTCGCAAAGACGCTCGCCGACGCGTCTGCAAGGCCGCCTAAATAAACTAGCAAATTCCTCCCAAAACTTACGCGGACAATGGTTTCTTTTCGAGGCCGTCGCGCGTCGTCGAGTTCTGGCTCAACGCAGGCTACTACTGAGTGTGTAAGCTATGTTGATTGTTAACATGATCCATAATGTTAGCGCATCTCATAACAAAATCACAATTACCCAGAGAGGAAACTCACGTGATTGCGTCGAACTGGAACACCTCGTCGAGGATGATCCAGTCCCGGAGCCCGACGTAGAAGAGCGTCCGGAGCGGGATGGACGCCGCCACGACGACTCCTGTGTACGCGACGCGCAGCGCGGCGCCCGAGAAGAGCGAGCCCTCCGCCGCGACCTCCGCCAGCGTCGCCGCGAGCGCGGGCGGGCCCGATTCCGCGGCGCCGGGCGCGGTCCGGAGCAGGACGCGCGTCCGCGCGACGTCGAGCGGCGTCGTGAGGAGCGCCGCGACGACCGCGACCGCGACGGTCCGCGCCGTCGCGTCGAGGACGCCGCCTTTCGTGGGCGTGGTCGCGTCGAGCGCCGCGAGACCCAGGATCCGCAGCAGGCTGTACGGCAGCTCGGCCGCGAAGAGCGTCGGCCAGCGCCGGAAGCCGACGGCCGCCGCCTCGGCAGTCGTTGTGGCGACCTCCTCGCCGCGCCGCCGGACCTGAGCGCGCGTCGCGAGCACGTCGGCCGGCGCGCGGACCACGAGCGCCGCCGCCGACGCGGCCGACGCCGAGAGCAGGGCCAGCGCGAGCGGCGGCGGCGCCAGGGGCGCGAGGACCCGCCGCGAGACTTCGCGCGCGGCGTAGTACGTCGCGGCCGCGGCTGCGCGGGGCACGGAACTGTTGTATTGATGGTGTGGGGCGCGACGCCATCGACGTCGCCTCGACGGCGTGGAGCGGTACGCCATCGACGCGGCGTCGCCTCGACGGCGCGGAGCGGTACGCCATCGACGTGGTAAAGCGGTACGCCATCGACGCGACCCCAAAAACAGGACGCCGAGCGCGCGCGCGCGGCCGCGGACACGGACGGCACGAGGCCCGCGTAGAGGTCCTTCACTTCCCGCGGCTCGATGATGCCGTTGCCGTCGGCGTCGATCAACGCGAGCGGGCCCGTGCCCGGGCGCGCCTGTGCCCGCGACTTGAGCGTCGCGAGCGGGTGCAGCGCGGCGACGCGCGCGATCTCCGTCGTGCCTCCCGCGACGACCGCGGCCAGCGCGAGCTCCGCTTCTGAGACGCGGCGCTCGACGAGACGCGGCGGCCTCAGTGACTTGGGGTAGCCCGCGGGCAGCTGGATCTCGCGGAGCTCGTCGCCCGTCTTCGGGTCTATTACGACCTCGGTCAGTAGGTCCTGACGGCGGACAACGACCTTGTTTTTTGCTAGCGCTTCGGTGACGTTGGTTTTTGGTGGTGGTACCGCGTTCGCGGCCGCAGCGATGATGCCGATGGCGCTGCCGCAGCCGAGGATGTTGCGGCGCGTTTGTCGTGCGCGTGGTGATGCGTCGAGCGGTGCGGCTCGGGGCGCGGCGGTGCTGATGAGGAGGAGTCTGAGCATGTGGCGTGGTGCTCGTTGTGAGGCGTTACGTGTTTTTTGCAGCGCGCATGGTACCGGTGCGCCACTATGCGTTTTTTGCGTTTTTCTCCGCCTGAAGGCGCTCGTTTTGCAGCCGGCTTCGCGAGGTGCGGCTCTGAGCTTCCTATTTTGCGTTTTTGCGAGTTTTGGCCGCGAAGGCCGCAGCTTTATCTCCGCTGCACGGGTCAAATCATAACAAAAAAGGTCAAACACAGATCACGGGTTTTTCTTAGCGCTAATAAATATAGAAAAAAAAAACATCTTTGCCGGTTTTCGAGTGGTCATCAGTTCGATCCTGGTTTCGTCCTTATCTATGGACGAATAGCTCAGTGGCAGAGCGCTCGATTGCAGGCTTTTTTTTTGCTTTTTTGGACACTACTGGACTAGACTATCATCCTGAACGAGTTTGGCTAACGTACAGTACCCTTGGTATGTGACAAGAGCCACCGACGACGACGCCACCGCCGGAAACGCAAAAGAAGGACAGCCAAACCACCACAAACCCAAACAACGAGCTGAAGCCAGACCCTCGTGAGGTGCAGATTGATGCTACAGAACAAACTGGCCCATAAAAGTTTGGGAAAATGTTGAACCGCCCGCGCGTGTCTCCGACCATATTTCCTACAGGTACATCGACGACATCGACGCCCCCAAGGTCGCTCATTTGTTTTGTCAAGTGGGCAAGTAGCTACTGAAAAGAGGCACACGCTACTCTAGAGCTAGACACCGCGCATGCTGAATCATGAAATTAGTGTGTTACGGCCGCTAGCCTTGGGCTTTGCGGCGCGATGCGGGCGTGATGCGGGCGCACTGGCACGGATAGATCAAGCAATAATTCATAAAATTTGCCGTGTGCCCGCTGCCGCCGACTCCGGCATTTATAGCGGTGTCTCTGATGGCTGTGCCAGCAAGCAGGGCGACCAGTGCTGCCTATGCCTGACTGGAAAGATCGCTCGAACCCCCAGTTCGGCCGGCGGCGCGCTGTCGCCAGGCGGCAGGGCGCGGTCCGGGTCCGGCCGGGAAGCGCGTGGCAGCGGGCCCTCGCGGTCGCGCGCGAGCGTCAGCCGCGGCACTTTGCCGAGTGGCAAGCATCGGATGCAGTGTGCCACCGCCGCCGCGCCATCGACTTCCGCGCGCTCCCGCGGTCGTGCGATCCGCTTTGGGGCGGCGGCGTGCCGCCGATCCGGGCCTGGCGGAAGCGGCGCCAGATCGAGAACGTCCTGGGGCCGCTCGCAGAGCTGACGGCGCTATTGAAGCGACCGGCGCACATCGTCGACTTCTGTGCCTCGAGCGGCCACGTCGCGCTGCCGGCCGCCGCCGTGCTGAAGGGCGTCACCGTCGAGATCAACGACCTGCGCGAGCGGCCGATCGACATCGCGCGCGAACGCATCGCCGCGCTGCCCCCGGCCCTGCGCGCTCGTTGCACGGCCCGCGTCGGTTCCACGGAGACCCATACTGGGCCCTTCGACATCGGCGTGGCGCTCCACGCCTGCGGCGTGGCGACGGACGTGGTGCTGGAGACCTGCCTGCGCCGCCGCGCGGCCTTCGTGCTCGTCCCGTGCTGCGTCGGCCGGCTCGCGCAGCGGGCGAACAGAGGGCGGAACGCCCGGTCGAGTCTGCCGAAGACGGAGGCCTTCGCCGCGTGTTTCGATTTACCCAAGTCGGCGGTCTGGCGCGGGGCCCTCAGCTCGGACGAGGCCAAGGCGCTCGCGCGCGCGGGCGACTGCACGGCCCGCGACAAGTTGACGGCGGACGACCGGGAGCGTCGCGCCTGCAAGACGGTGATCGACGGCGACCGCCTCGCGCTCGCCGCGGAGCGCGGCTACACGGTCTCGCACTTTTTGATGCGCCCGTTCGGCATCACGCCGAAGAACGATGTTATTGTAGGGTACCCGTCCGAGTGGAGGAGTCCAGTCTGACCGCGTTTTTTTGTAAGTTGTGTACCACAAACCTTAAATTCCTCCAAACTCCTTCACACGCACGCTAGAAACATGAAAGTCAAAAAAAAAGCAAAAAGAACGCTCTCCGTAGTGGGATTGAACTGTCAGAGAATATATTAAAATTTCTCCACTGAAACGGGTATCTATAGATAGATATCACCCAGATTAACAGTCGTATCCTCTGTTAGAGACTGATGCTCTACCAACTGAGCTGGTCCGTTGAAGAAAACGGAGACGTGGTAGACACCGATGCGCCTTAGCCGGGTCATTTAATTTCGCGCCTGTTCAAGTACTTTTTCAAAAAACCCTTTTTCTTGGATTTGACCCTGCCGGTGCGAGTCAAAATCCCCCAATCTCGATAAGGACCCGCGAAGGGGAACGTAAAAGATCCATAACAACGCGCCGAGTCAGAATCTAGAACGAAAATCGCCGCCAAAAGCGCTGCACACCACTGAGAGCAGCGTCAGCGCTGCCCCACGCCGCAGGACACGCGCGCTAGCCGAGCGAGCGAATATCAAGCGGCATCACTACGAAAATGGGCCGCAGCACGCGCAACCGCCAGCCCGGCGAGCGAAGGTACCCTCACGTGGAGCGAGCGGCGAACGCCGTCAAGCAGCAGCACAACGCTTGGGTCCTCGAAGCAGCGGTAAGGAACGGAGGCGACGTCGTCGCTCTAGATGGCGTCGACCTGAACACATGCGGAATACTGGTGCGCGGCGGCATCGCGGCGGCGCGCATCCACGTGCCGAACCGGCCGGACTTTGACGCGATCGTGAGCCGGGAAAGCGACGGCCCTGCGGGCACGGTATACCGTGCGACGGCGCAGGAGTTTTGCGAAGCCTATGCGGCGCTGGCACGGCCGCGGCCGCCCGTACGCACGGTCTGGCTCGACGTCAACGCGCGCTGGGGGCTGCACGTCGAGCGGGCCGTCCGTGCGCTCGCGCGGTGCGGTTGCGTCGCAGACCTCTTCCTCACGCTCAGTCGGGGCTACCACGCGCCGCAGCTCCCCGCCCTGCTCGACGCCGTTGAGGCGATCTTCGGCGAGGAGGCGCCAGGCGCCGCGCTGACGCTCGTCGACGAGCACACGGGCGAGTACGGGACGGGCATGATGATCATGCACTGGCGCGTCGCCGAGGGCTGGTGGTGGGAGCGCGCGTGGGCCGCGCGCGCGGCGTCGGCGCCGCTGGCGGACCGCCTCGCCGCCGAGGGCCCGGAGGCGTTCCGGAAGCCGCGGAACGTGCGGGCGGCTCACGGGTGATGGGTGAGTGAGAGCAGCGTTGCCTTGTTTGTATTGTATTAATCTTACCACAAGTCTAAACATGCAACCCGAATTGACTATATGGCCTGTAATTTCACCAACACGCCCCGGGCACGGCGACGACGACGCACGCTTCTACGACCGGCTGTAATTTCACCAACACGCCCCGGGCACGGCGACGACGACGCACGCTTCTACGACCGGCAGCAAGCTTACGTACACGCTCGCGGGGGATAGCTCGCCGCCACCGCCCCCGCAACCCGAATTGGCTATAGCCATTTGTAATTTCAGTGCAAAGACACAAAGACACTACCCGCAAGCAAGCAAGCGGATGGAATGGCCGTGGACTCGCCCCGGGTCTACTATGTGTAGGGAACATCGGAATACCAAGCAGTAAAATTGTATTCGTGCCATGGGCGGCCACTGGCTCATTGCCTTGCTGGCGCTGCCCGGCGCGTGCCAGGAGCCGCCCAGCTACGAGCAGAAGCTAGAAATAGCACGTCACCGCATCGCCCAGCTCGAGCGCGTCGTCGAGCGGCTGCGGTCCGAGCTCGATGGGCTGCGCCCGCCCTTCGCGGCGCTGTGGCATGCCCGCGGAGTAGCGGCGCGGCAAGCGACGACGTGCGGCACGCCAGCGATGCGCGCGGTGCTCGACGACCTGAGGGGACGGCGACCGGGGACGCACGGCGAGGTCTGGTTCCCGTTCGAGGGCGGCGGTTTCGGCAACGAACTGAACAAGTACCTGGCGGGATGTGCGCTCGCGATTGCTCTGAACCGAACGGCGCGGATCGTTGTAGGTGGGGCGAAGACCATTGGGCTCTTTGAGCCTCGATTAGGCGACTGGCGCAGCGATTCGGCGCCGAGCGGTGAAAACGCGACGACGCTGGATTATCGCGCCGCCGTGGCGTGCGCGCCACAGGCGTGTGGCGCTCGCTATGTGCCCCTCGTGCTGACGAAACCGAAGCCGCAGCCGCCCGCAGAGAATTCGACCCTCGCCCGCAAAGTCTACGCACACATAAAAGCGCGCGTCGCGTCGCCTCCTGCTTGGTCCGACCTCCTCGGGTGCCTGACCGCCGAAGCGCTACGACCGTCAGCAGCGGCGTTCTTCAGCTCTGAGAGAGTCGGGGAAATGGCGTGCCGCTCCACGTCTTGAGCGTGTCGCGTCGACGGGGTCTCGGTGGCTTGGACGCGTTTCCTCGACGATCGGCGCGATGGAAGGTGGGGTAGAGGTACTCTGAAGTACCCTCGTGATTTTACGCGGCCTCCACGCCATCGATCCGATTCGTCACGGCGATGACATGGGGCGCCGTCTGCGAGAGCTCGTGCGCCATCGACGCGGCGGGGGAGGTCGCGAGGTCTCGTCGATGGCGTGGAGGCACCGGAGTTCGCGCACGAGGCTCACCGCCAAAAAACACAGGTCGGCGCCGCTCGCCGACGAGCTCCGCGCGTACCTCGACGCCGCGCGCGGCCGGCCCCTCGTCGGCGTCCACGTCCGGACGACGGACCGCGACATGGCGATACACATGGGGCATACCGGCTTTTTGAGCCGCGGCCAGCGCCTTTTGGGCCGCCTCGACTACACGGGCGAGGTCCGGCGAGAGAACGGCTGCGTCACGGACGCGGCCGCCTACGGTCGGTGCGTCGCTGGCCTCGCGGCGAAGGCGGGCGACGCGACGTACTTTGTGGCGGGCGACGCTCCGTCGGCCGTCGACGCCGTGGCGAATGCCATTGCTCGCGCGGCCCCGAACACGACCGTCGTCACGACGCCGGGCCACCCGATCCACACGGGCAGCGTGGACCACGTCCAGCACGCGAACCGCACGCACTACTCGGGGCACGCCGAAGGGACGCTGAAGGCGCTCGTCGACTTCATGATGCTTGTGGCCTCCGACGTCTTCCTCTCGAACTGTCCCGACGGCGGCTCGACGTTCGCCTGGAACGTCCGCACCCTACGGCTAGGCGAGCGGGCCTTCTACGGCCGCGACGCGCGCGTCTGCGAGGGGCGAGTCGCGCTCGGCGCCTAGCGAGTCCCCCGGCCTAAGTTCTCGTCTATAGTCATTGGGAAGCTTTTTGACATCAAAAGCTCGTAGAACACGCTCGCGGGGGATAGCTCCCCCGAAACCCCTCCCTAGGCGCGTGCCCCCGCAACCCGAATTGATCGAGCGCCCGCAGGCGCAAGCGCACGTCGCAGAGGATACCTTGTCGTAAGAGGTCGACGGCGAGCGCGACCTCGTGTAGGACAAACGCCGCACAGACAGAACCCATAGCGTATGGTGCGCGCACGTAAGTGCGCGCGCGTAGATAAAACAACATTTAAGCTCTACACCACTCAGACGGGTACCCAACGATGACGTCGTTCTTCGGCGTGATGCCGAAGGGGCGCATCACGAAGTGCGAGACCGTGTAGCCCCGCTCCGCTGCGAGCGCGAGGCGGTCGCCGTCGATCACCGTCTTGCAGGCGCGCCGCTCCCGGTCGTCCGCCGTCAACTGGTCGCGGGCCGTGCAGTCGCCCGCGCGCGCGAGCGCCTTGGCCTCGTCCGAGCTGAGGGCCCCGCGCCAGACCGCCGACTTGGGTAAATCGAAACAAGCGGCGAAGGCCTCCGTCTTCGGCAGGCTCGACCGGGCGTTCCGCCCTCTGTTCGCCCGCTGCGCGAGCCGGCCGACGCAGCACGGGACGAGCACGAAGGCCGCGCGGCGGCGCAGGCAGGTCTCCAGCACCACGTCCGTCGCCACGCCGCAGGCGTGGAGCGCCACGCCGATGTCGAAGGGCCCAGTATGGCTCTCCGTGGAACCGACGCGGGCCGTGCAGCGAGCGCGCAGGGCCGGGGGCAGCGCGGCGATGCGTTCGCGCGCGATGTCGATCGGCCGCTCGCGCAGATCGTTGATCTCGACGGTGACGCCCTTCAGCACGGCGGCGGCCGGCAGCGCGACGTGGCCGCTCGACGCGCAGAAGTCGACGATGTGCGCCGGTCGCTTCAATAGCGCCGTCAGCTCCGCGAGTGGCCCCAGGACGTTCTCGATCTGGCGCCGCTTCCGCCAGGCCCGGATCGGCGGCACGCCGCCGCCCCAAAGCGGATCGCACGACCGCGGGAGCGCGCGGAAGTCGATGGCGCGGCGGCGGTGGCACACTGCATCCGATGCTTGCCACTCGTCAAAGTGCCGCGGCCGACGCTCGCGCGCGACCGCGAGGGCCCGCTGCCACGCACTTGCCGGCCGGACCCGGACCGCGCCCTGCCGCCTGGCGACAGCGCGCCGCCGGCCGAACTGGGGGTTCGAGCGATCCTTCCAGTCAGGCATAGGCAGCAGTGGTCGCCCTGCTTGCTGGCACAGCCGCCCCCAGAGACCGCTATAAATGCCGGCGTCGGCGGCAGCTGGCAGACGGCATATTTATGAGTGATTGATTTGATCTATCAGTACCAGTGCGCGCCCGAAATCACGCCCTCCCTCCCGCCAAGCCCTCGCAACCGCGCTAGCGGAAGTAAGACACTAGCGGAGCAAAAGCGTCTCGACGTCATAGGTGCCAAGCCGGCTGCAAGGGTAGTGGTAAGCGCAGTTGCGTGATCAACGGACACCTCCGTGCTGCGACGCTCGACGCTGGTGCGCCAACTTACTGCGCGCGCCTTCAGTCGGCGATTTTAGCTAGTCTAGTTGGTCAAAGCAAGCAAGCCGCCGCGGCGTGCGCATCGGTGCGCCGGCCATGATTCTGTTGGGATTCATACACGACCTCGCCAACGGCAAATACGTTGATTCGCCGAGAGACGCGAATCAGCTCGCGCGGTTCGCGGCCGTCTGCAAGGAGGCCGCTTATCTGTCAGCAACTGGCTGGCTAGATGATAGGTTTGTGGAGCACCCCTCGCTCGACGGCGTCTGGTTCCGGGATTTCACGAGGGAAACACTCGAGGAATTCGCCGTTCTTGAAACGACGTACGAAGACCGCGAGTTTATGACTGAATACTTGAAACAATTCGTTAAGGCTCTTCAGTCGTTGTGGGATTGCGATTTTGCAGAGCTCGAAGCCGACCGCAGTGAGCGCGAGTTAAAGGAGAGTATATTACGGGCTCGGGCGGCGGCCGAGGAGAGGAGAGCCCAGCGCGCGGCGGACCGGAAACGCCTTCGCGAGGAGATGCTGAGCGACGAGCATTTCCGAAAGTACCGGAAGCAGGCGGAGGAAGGCGACGCCGAGGCCGCGGCGTTCTTTGAGAGCGTTGGCTGGCCCGTCACCGAGCCCGCCGAATGAGCGCGCGGCCCGGCTGTCTAGTATGTAATGATGTTTTGTGCCAGTGATTCAGATTCTCGGTCGCGTCGCGTCGATGGCGTATAGGGGGTTCTCAACCTCAACTTACCCCAAACAAAACCCCCAAGACAAAAACAAAAAAGCAGCCACCAGCAGAAGTCCGCGCCGCCCCGTCGCTATCCTTCCTCGTAATGCACTTGCAGTCGTCGCACGCATCTAGGTCCGGCTGATTTGGGTCCGGTTGCTGACAAAAACCGTGATTTTGGCACCTCCGCCCGTCGTAGGGGCCGCCGTTGCAGACTCGCCCCTCCGGGTCGGGCGTCGGCGCCGGCGTCTTCTCGGGCTCGCACGCTCCGAGCGCCCCGGGGTCCTCGGCACGGACGCCGCGCAGGACGCCGCCTGCGCGCGTACGCGACGCCGTGAGGCCGCGTCGATGGCGTTTGGGGGTATTTCTCTCGTCGGAGGCGTGGCCGTAGGCTCCGCGCCACGGGCGCCGGCGCAAAGTCACCGCGACAGAGAACAAACAAAGGAAGGGAAACGCAGGACACGGCAAAACACAGTCGTTCGACTGGCACGGGGAGGTGTGAAACGCCCGGTCCACGGTCGCGAGCGTGCACCAGCCGAGGTCCTGGTCGAAGGCCGAGGCGCCGTAGAACATGCGGTCGATGGTCTCGGCGTTGTCGACGCGCCAGTCACCTGCGCGGGTCCGAGATCGCGGCGATGGCGTGCTGGTGGGTATTTTTCTCAGCTCGGACTGTCGCGGCGATGGCGTGCTGGTCACGCGCCAATGTCCTCGTCGAAGGAGAATTGCGTCGATAGCGTATAGGTGACGAAAGTCCGATTGCAGCGATGGCGTGCTCGTAACCAAGTCCAAAAACAAAAAGGACGCCGCAAAACACCGATGTCTTGGTTGAACACCTCCGCGTAGCAGAACATGCACTCAAAGTCCTTGACCTTGCGGACGTCCCAGGCGCCTGCGCGGGTTCGGCTCCCGGCGGCGCAGAGGACTCGGACGCGGCGAAAGCACCGATCGGTTGATCGAAGTCGATGGCGTACCAGAACATGCGGTTCATCGACGTGACGCTCGACGTGTTCCACGCGCCGATGTCCTCGTTGAAGTCAGTCGAAAAATGAAACAATTTCTCCATGTCGACCACGTCCGCGGTGTCCCACGAAGAAATGTGGCCGTACGTCGCCTCGGCGGCGGCGGGATCGGACTCCCACAATTCCACGGCGGCTTTGATCGTGTTGTCGTCCATCGCGCGGCCGCCGCCGACGAGCCCGGCGGCGAGCACTGCAGCGCAAAGTCGCATGGTTGAGGCACCTCCTGGGCTGCGTCGCGCCGACGGCGTGCGGGCGGACGTGCCGAGGCCGGGGGCAGCTTTTTGCGACCGGTTCGCTCGCAGGGGCTGCTGCACAGCGTTGTACGTTGTGCACATAATGCGCCGGTCAAATCTAGAGTGTAACTACTGGCACACATAAATAAAATAAATTAATGAATTAATTAATTAAGGAAGACCTAAAAAAAGGAACAAGCTCCTAAGAGCCTTCTCCGTGCTCGGTCAGGATGCCCAACCGGAGCTTCGAAATAGCAATAAGGTATCTATACACAGTATTCTCAGTCTCATGAGGTAAGTCGTCACTCATTAAGAAGTCGCAATGACCTTCGGGGCTCAAACCACGCGCGATAGGGTGCAACTCGTATAATCGTTCAAGGAACGTGCGGCGTTCTTTCGTAAAAGCCGGGCATTCGAATAGGGTATGTTGAATCGTTTCCGACTCGCGGGATTCGCAACAGGGACATTGCGCGTTACGGACAAGCTTCATTCGGGAGCTCGAGCTCCGGAGATCGAGAGACAGTGAGACTCAAATAATAACGCGCGTGGCGCCCGGCCGCGTCCCCTCCGGGTAGGGCCGATGCGCCCCCATCGCGGGCCTGGGATTCCGGCGTCCGACCTGCTCCCCCCTCGCCGCCGTCGCCTCCGGGCCAACACTCGGGGCGACGGCGTACGTGGGCGGGGGCGCCCGGGGCGGGCATGCGGTCACGCAGACCCTAGCTCGAAGCAGAACAAAGCCAAAAAAGAGAATACTACTACAAAACTACACGACAGAAGAAGCAGAAGAAGAAGGCGCTCCATCGACGAACTCGAACGGCGGCACGCGCCCCAGCCTCCCAATCATTGCCACCAGCCCGGCCTGCGTGGAAACCAAATTTCGGGCGCCCCGCCGTACGTGCGGCAGCAACGCCGAGCCCGACGCGGCCGATGGTCGTGCCGGCCGTGCCGACGAACACGTCGGCGGCCGCGAGGAGCTCGAGGTCCGCGAGGAACGTGACGAGCGCGTGGCGCGCGTCGAGGTCCGCCCGGTTCTCGATGAAGGCCGCCGGTGCGCGGCGCCCGAGCGTCGCGTTCTCGGCGCCGCCGAGGCGGTGCCTGTCGAAGGCGAGGGCCTCGACGGCGAACCCGGGCAGCAGCCGGCGGAGCTCGCCTGCGCGCGGAAAGGGGCGCGTCGACGGCTCGCGCGGGGCGTCCGGAAGGGAGCGAGGAGGACGACCGCGGGACAAGCCGGCGCAACGTCACCGCGACGGAGAACGGGTCGAAGAGGACCGCGGAAGGGAAAACAACAAAAACAAGGGACGCGGCACAACGCCGACGACGGTCGGCGAGTCCGTCGCCACCGCGACACGTTGGACGCCGTACGTCCGGCGCATCCGTCGGAGAGCCGCGGCGTACGCGCCGGCGGGGTAGCACGCGCGCAGCGTCGGGTCGCCCTCGTCGCCGAACCGCTCGCACGCGTCGCCGCGTCGCACGTGCACGCCCGCGGTGAGGCCTCGCCCGGCGGCGCGCCGCAGGGGACCGAGGAGCTGGTCCCGCGCCGTCGCGGCGCAGGGGCCCGCGCCCGCGAGCCGGTGCCGCACGCCCGCGGCGAGCCGCCAGAGGCCGGGCGGCAGGTCGACGTCGTTCTCTACCGTGCCTCGCGGCGGATCGACGACGCCGGCGCAGGCCGGCGGCGCGAACCAGTCGTCCTGGGTCGCGCCGCATCCCCCGCGAGGCAGGAAGCGCCAGGCCGCGAGCTCGGGGCGCGTGTGCTGGAACGGCCTGCGCGGGAGTCGCGTCGATGGTGCAGGGGAGGAGCCGCTCACGGACGCCGGACGCCGGACGGCGCCGCCCAGCAGCGGCGGATGCCGTCGCGCTCCTTCTTGGCGGTGGCCTGTGCGCGGACGTGTCTCGCCGTCCGCCCTAGTACAACATCCCGGGGCCGACTCCCACGGGAGGGCGCGGGACGGCCGCCCGCGACGGACGTCGCGCCGGACACGCGTCAAGAAGGAGGCCGGCGCGTCACCAGTAATCGGGCTGCCGCTGCACACGGTGGCTCCCAAATCACGGGCGACGCGGCACGCGCGGGCCAGGATCGACGGCGTTGATTGAAAAGGGACGCGGCGCCAGGCGACGCCATAGTAGAAGAACTTGCCGAGCGACAGGTCGGGGCGCGGCGCCGCGCGAGTCGGCGGCCGGGCGCAGACGCGCGCGCGCACCGCCGCGTCCCGGAGCCGCGTCTGCGTCGCGTTCGTCGCGAACGAGTAGGCGTCCGGGTAGTAGCTCGTGCCGCAGCGCAGCGCCGCGAGGCCCGCGTGGGCCGTTTCCGGGCACGCGTCCGCGGCGACGGCGCAGGCCGCGCTGCGTGGCCCGCCTTCCCACGCTGCGGCGAGGGCGCCGAGCGACGCGACCAGAGCGGCGCGCATGGCGCCTCGACTGCCAATGAGCTCTTGGCGCTGCCCAACCGAGCCAGCCCGAGCTCGCTGCGCTGCCCGAGCACTGATCTCGCGTGCAGCCGCACCGACTCGTGGGCGAGTGCAGCGAGCAATTGCGGGCAGACCGCGGCGCCGCATTTCCGCCGGCAGCCGGGTTTTTCGGCGCTCGGGATCCGTGCTAGAGGGGCCAGCTCAATAAGCGGCTCTCTCTCTCTCTCTCCCGCACTGCATGAAGCGCTTTAGGATAGTAATAGTGCGTACTGTGTCTAAAACAACGTTAAGAAGCAGGCGCCGCGTTGAGCGCCGCGAGCGCATCCACCAGACTCGGCCGGTCCTCGGGCGCTTCGCTCCGCATGCGCGCGATGAGCTCCTCCAGCCGCCGCTTCGCCGCCGACGACGGGAACCGACCCTCCTGCAGGATTAATGGCAGCGCCCACGTCCGCGTCGCCAGGTCGAAGACGTGCGTGCGCGCGTCCACCCCGACGCACGTCGCCCGGCGGCACCAGCCCCGCGTCTCTCGCGCGCCCGCTTCGAAGCCGCGAATACAGTCGCGGAGCGCGCACCGCTCCATGTCGGACGTCCGCACGCAATCGTCGTCCCGGGAACAGTTCCTCCCCGGCGCCCCGGGGCCGTGGGTCCTCCGGGCGGCGTCTTTGGGCCGCCGGAGCGCCCAGTCCAGGGTCGCGGCGACGGGCGCGCCTGGGCGCGACTCCGGCGCGTCGATGGCGAAGACCTCGCCCGCGTCGTTTAGCGTGAACTGCGAGCCGTGCAGGTCCTCCATGTGGTAGCCTGCATCCGTAAACGACCGGAAGCACTCGAGGAGCGCCCGCGCCGCCTCGACGGGCGCGTCTTGGCACCGCTTCAACCAAAGCGGCGACGGACGGCCCGACGGAGCGCCGCGGGTCCCGCGCCGCACCAGCGACGCGTCCACGCGCTGCACGACGTAGTACACCCTCTCCTGGTCGATCCAGCCGCCGTACAGCGCGGGCACGCCCCGGCGCCCGCGGGCGACCTCGAGGTACAGCACCTCCGCGCGCACGGCGCGCTCGCCGCGGTGGTTCAAGGCCTGTTTGTGGAGCGCCCCGTGCGCGCGCGTCTTCACGAGCAGCTCCGGCCGGTCCACGACTTCGATCACCCTCTTGTAGGCGCCAGCGCCCAAGGTTTGGTTGAGGTCGCGCGCGAGCGAAGCCGTGAGCGTCCAGTGCCTCGGCGGCGGGGCACCCCGGAACCAGGCGGCCGCGGCCGTGGCGCGCGCGACGGCCGCGTCCGTCAGAGATACGGGCTCCGGGATCTCCCCGGGACACTCGCGGCCCGCCGCGAGGGCGTACAAAAGCAGCGGTGCTGCTTTCATGCGCGCTGGTTAGGGTCTCGTCCTGCTGGTGGTGGAGACCATGCGAGCGGGTCCGGGCTGCCGGTCTGGAGCCGATTGCGTGCCTCTCTGGATAAAAATTACTGGCTTGGTGGCTAGTAGGGATGAGGCCTGCTAGTGTCTTGTAACTAGCCTGAGCCTTCAGCAGTTGATTGAAACGCCGACGAGGTGACGCTGTTTGGAGCAACCTGACGAGCACTAAGGCTGTAGAGTCTAAGACAAAGCTAAAGATAAATCACTGGCGATCGAGCCCCGGGCCTCGTGAGCTCGCGGGTTTCTAAAAGGCCACCCCCTACTCTCTCTAGCGCGCGGGATTTCCTAAACGCGGGAGCCCTGGAAGCCGCAACCCGGATTAGGGGTCCCTAGTGTCTTGCAGGCTGCTGGCTACACACGGGGTAGCACCATTGGTCCTCGCGCTGGATCGCGACACGGGCCGCGGCGCCGCGAAGTCGCGCAGCGCGAAGACTCTCGCGGATCGGGCAGCCTCTGGCCGTCAGGTTGAAGGACAGGTCGCAGCGGTCCTGGCGCCCGCCGTGCACGTAGTCGTACTCGCCGCCGAAACAGACTAGGTCCGTCCTGCTCGCGAAGAGCGCCAGCTGGATCCACCGGAGCGGCGCGTCGCCCCAGCGGCTCGCGAAGATCTGCCCCGTCCTGCGCGGGGGGCATCGCGTCGACGGCGCATCGTCAAAAAAATTTTCACTGCGCGGGAGCCGGACGCGTCGACGGCCCGCGCGAGCGCCACGGCGCGCGGTTGCACGAACCAGGACACGTCCATAATTTCAAAGTTCGTGTAGAACATGGGCGCGGGGCAGTTTTTGTGGGCGTTCGGCGGGAAGCGGAAGAAGGCGTCCTGTATTTGTGGCACGCGCCGCGCATAGGCAGCGCCAAAAGCGGTTAAATTTCGCGCGACCCGCTGGTGGTCCATCTTGACGGCCACGTAGCCGTAGATGGCGCGCCGCCGGGCCATGACCTCGAAGGGGTCGCGCGAGTCCGCGCGGCACCGGAGCTCCGAGTCCGTGTCCAGGCGCAGCAGGTACGTCAGGTTCCGCACGTCCTCGAGCTCGAAGACGCCGGAGAACCAAAAGCGGCACATCCGGCGGTAGCCAAGGCCGAAGGTCCGCTGGCCCCGCCGGCGCGGCCTGTCCACGAAAGCCGGCGCGGGCGCCGCGAACACGTCGGAGACGTCCCGGGCCCGCAGGCGGAGCCCGGTCCGGCGCCGAAGCGCGGCCAGGCGCGGGCGCAGGGCGTCGCCTGCGGCGCCGCCCTCGTGGAAGACGATCACATCGTAGCGGCGCGCCCAATCGCACGTCCGCGCGAGCGTCGCGAGGTTGCGCAGCATGGCGTCGGTCGTGGCGGGGTTCGCGCCGTCCGCGAGGAGCGCGACGGCGGCGTCCGTCGCGCACGCCGGCGTCGAGAGCCAGAGCAGCCCGGCCGCCCAGACGCAGTTGCGGCGCCGCATCGCAAACCGCAACGATGGGGCAGATATATGGGCGACGTAGAGCTGGCCACTGGTCCTCTCAGACACTTTGCCATTTACCAAGTAAAGACCTGCCCCGGGGAGCGGCTACCAGGGCTCCCGCGCCTACGAGTCCGCGCGCAGCTAGCGGCCTTAGTCACTAGCGCCAAAAAAAGTGATTTTTCAGTGTGATTTTTTAATTCCGGGGCAATGCGCGTCGAAAGTTTTTTGAGCGAAATGCTCGCCCCCTTCGCACCGTAGCTGCCTGCACTGCACGACACGGGACAGCTGATGAGGATCCTCCTGCTGCTTGCCGGCCTGGGCAACGCGCGCGCGGGGGCCGCCGAGCCGCCGTGGGACGCGGACGACGCGCTGGCGCGCGCGTTGCGCGTCGACGACTGGATCCGCAACGCGACGGACGGGCGGGCCGGCGCACCGCCAAACCACTGGCGCGTCACGCACCCGTCGGGGCTCGCGGCCGCGCCGGCTCCCTTTCACTTCACGGCCAACAACACCGTCAAGTTCGTTTTTGCGACCAGCATAATGATCAACGCGACCGCGCGCGCCGTCGTCGTCAAGTCGACCAAGTCCCTGGAAAAAAAGTACGCCAGCGGCCTGCGGCGCGAGGCGCTGTACCTGGAGTACCTGCGGGGCCAGCCCGGCATCCCCCTCCTCCACGGCGGCTATTTCGTGAAGGGGACGCTGCATCTGGTCGTCGAGCGGTGCGGCCGGCAAATCGGGGACGACGATCACAGCCTCTACCGCGACTACGAGGCGCTGGCCGCGTCGCGCCCCCGGGCCGTCGCGCGCGCCTGGATTGAGCTCTTCCGGTCCGTCGAGGGGCGCGGCGGCTTCTTCCTGCGGGACTTCAAGCCGTCGCAGTTCACGTGCGGGGCGGACGCGCGCGGCGCGCCCGCGCTCTGGCTCGTGGACGGGCCGAACCCGAGCGTGGGGCCGCTCGCGGCCGCCCTGCGCGCGCGCCACGCGCCCGCGCGCATGACGACGCACCATCGCGACCGATCGCACGTGCACGACCTCGGCCGCCGCGCGTGGCTGCTGCCCCGGCTCGGCGACCTCGCCGCGGCCGGGGGGGACTCACAAACCGCGTCCCTCCTGAGGGACGCCGTGCGCCGATGCACGCGCGAGCCGTACCCGACCTACGGCGACCTCCTCGCGCTCCTCGACTCCGACCCGGATGCCTCCGCGTCGCCGAGGAGAGGGACGTCGAGCCGGGGGGCGCATGCAGAACTGCCTGTCTACTCTTTCAAGCCGTGCGTAGAAGCCGTGCGTACCCGCAGTACTGTAGGTGCTAGCTCGGTAAAACCCGCGGGAGGCTCGTCCTCCGTGCGCACGCTGCCCCAGCGGATCGCAATTGCGACGGCTTGGGGGCGGCCGTCGCGCCGGAAAACCCCCGTTTTACTAGGTGAAGTCCGGGTTCCCGCCCACGAGCCGGAGGCCGTCGATCTTGATCCGGGCGTACTCGCGCGCCGTTTTTTTGGCTAATTGCTCCTCTAAATCGGTTTTTTTACTAGTGGGGGACGCCCGGCGCCCGGCAGTGCCACCCGCCCCGCTCCGTTTCCCACGTGACCGCGCGGTAGGGCCGGTCCAGGAGCACGTACGGCGGCAGGCCCGGCAGCTTGCCCCGCTCGCTCGCGGCGCCGCCGCCGATCGCCTGCGTGGAAATCGACCAGTGAGTCGGGCGCGTTCGACACGATGATCGCGGCGCGGAGGCTCGCCAGCAGCGCGAGCCGCGACACCCACGACACGGCCGTGCCCACGAAGGCGTCGGCCTCCCGCGCCAGCAAGCGCAGGTCCGCGGCGATGTCCAGGGTCACGTCCAGCGCCGCCTCCGGACGGAAGCGCCGCTCCTCGATGAAGCGCGCCGCGGCGTACTTCGTGCGGTTCGCCTCGAGGAACGCCACCCGCCTGCGACGCGCCGATGGCGTCGAAAGGGACGTCGACGGGACGCCGCGTCCGCACAGCCCGCGCGGCGTCAGGGCCGTCACTAGGTCCTGGACGGCGTCTTGCGCGTCCGAGGCGACGACGACCGTCGAGATCGTCGGGTATTCGGCGACGAGCGTCTCGACGGCCGCGACGTATAAACGGGACGGATAGCAGGGCCGCTCCGCGGGACGCTTGTGCTGGCCGCCCGCGCGAACGGCCCAACTCTCGCACGCGTCGCCGCGACGGACGTGGACGCCGACGCTCCGGACGCCGCGCGGCGCGTCTCCGGCCGGCGGCGCGGCCGCCGGCGGCCCACGCGCCACGACGCGGCCGAGGCGCGCGTCGATGAGCCCGGCGCCGCAGCGCGACCAGCCGCGCGTCACCGCCCAATACGACGACAGGAGCCACCAGAGCAGCCTATGGGGATATAACATTTCCCGGCGCCTTCGTGGCGAATCGGCGCGTCGACCTCCGCGCCATCGACGCGACGTCCGCGCGACTGCGTGGCGATGCGGGCCCCTCACCGCGCGACTTCGCCGGCGACGACGCGGGTGGAGAACTGTCACGGTTGATTTCCCCACGGAGCGGAGCTGGTGGCCGTGGTGGGGGAAGACGTCCCGGGGCCCGACCGCCAGCGCGTCGAGGCGCGCCGCGAGCGGCCGGGGCACGGCTGCCGCCTCCGCGCACGCGGCCGGCGGCGCGCCGCGCCAAAGCGCGCGCGCGTCCGGTTCCCCCGGCCCGGGACAGTTCGCCGCGAACTTGCCGGTCCCGCGCTGCGCCCGGGCGAACGCGGCCGCCGCGGCCCCGTAGTCCACGCGCGCCGGCGCCGCGACCGCCGCGCGCCGGAAGCGCCGCGAGTCGGCGAGCGCGAAGGCCTGCGCGGCCGCGAGCGCGCCGAGCGTCTTGCCGACCTGTGCGTCGTTGGGTCCTCTTCTCCACGCCATCGAGCGGCCGCCGTGCGTGTGTGACGGTGCGCGTTCGCCTCCACGCCATCGAGCCGAAGGCGCGCCGTCGCGGTGGACCGCGGCACTTCCTCTGGGACCGCCCCGACACCGTCGCCGCGGCTCCCCGAAGGCACCGGCGGAAACGGGAGACGCCGGGGCCACCGTGAAGCTCGTCGGGAAGGCCTCGTGCGCCGGGAGCCCGCACCACCAATCGTCCAGGGCCCCGCCCAGCGCGCGACCGCGCGCCACGGACTCGCCTTCTACGAACGCGGGCGGCAGGTACGTGCGGTTCGTGTGCAGGTTGTGCGTGCAGGTGGGGCCTACCTTACAATAGCCGGCGCAGCGCAGCCCGTCCTTCTCGAGCAGCGCGAGCGCCCGGTTGGCGGCGCGCGGGTCCCAGGCGGAGGCGGTCCGTAGGACGAGTGCTGCGAGTGCGACGCGCCTCATCGGTTGTTGCTGTATCGACGCATCGACGCTCGCGGACGTCTTCGTCCTCCGCTTCCAAGAGCGATGAGCTCCTGGCCGCTGCCCGGCTGAGGGCTGCCCGAGCTCGCTGCGCTGCCCGAGATCAGTACTCGGGCTGCGAGTGTGCTTGCTAGTGTGTGTTGTTATAGCCCCCCCTCGCCCGCTAACGAGCGGTTGCGAAAAACGAGACTTGCTGCCCCTCACACCCCAGGAGAACGCTAGTGTCTTACAGGCCGCTAGCAGCATTCTGGCCACCATGCATGTGGACTGCAGAGGCTTGGACTCCCCGCAGCCTGAAAGCCTGAATTTATGAACCGAGCGACGGATTAGGGTAGCTGAATTGACGAATGGCAGTCGACCGAGGGGGCAGCGTCGCGGCGACACGGCGGGCAGCCCCTCAGCAGCGGCTGCCACACGGATCATGAGGCGGCGCACGCGCGCGCTCCTCCTGGCCGGGGCGGTCGCCGCCCGCGTCCTCGACACGCAGCGCGCCGTGTCGCTGCCCGTCGACTCGGAGCGCCAGCGCGTCGTGACCGTCGACGCCTCGCCCCTCGCCGTCAAGCGGGCGCTGCGGCGCTACGACGCGCGGAGTCACAAGGTCTGCGGCGCCGTCGTCGCCAAGGCCCACCGGCGGCACGAGCGGAACCAGGACGGGCTCGGCGCCCAGGTGCTGCGCGCGGACCAGCTGGCTCCATTACTACTCGCGCACGCGCTGACGGGGCTGCGCATCGCGTGCCGGTCGCACGAGTGGGACTTCGGGCATGCTTATGGAGAGGAGGGCGCCATGGCGTTGTTCGGGTGCGGCCGCGATGACCGGGGCGGGATGGCGGGCGTCGGCGTCTTCGCGGCCTCCGCGGCCTTGGATCGGTTGCTGGGCGTCGATGAGACGGAGCCTCGGGAAACATCTTGGGTCCAGCGCGTCTTCTCGCGGTTCCAGCCAGCGCCGGCGCCCGCGCCGGTTGTCACAGTCGTCAACCCCCGGATCTCCATCGAACGGCGCGACGCCTTCCTGGCGGCCGTGCCGCTGCTCAAGCCCTTGCAACGAGGCGAGGCCAACGCGTCCTTCGCGTGCGCGGCGTACGACGTCTACTGCGTCAAGGTCTCGGCGGCGTGGTCGAAGAACGTTTCTCTCACCAGCGTCGCCGGCGCCCACAGCTTCCAGCTCGCGCGGAAGGTGCTCCGGCCCCAGTTCGATTTGGTAAAAGCAGCGCGGCCGCGGCCGCTGGACGTCTGGGGCAACGCCACCGTGCGCGTCGCGCTCCACGTCCGCCGCGGCGACGTCATGCCCGTGGACAAGGGTGATCGCGGCGCCCGCGAGGGCGCCGCCTGGGGCCTGCCCCTCAAGGCCCAGTGCAAGGCCGTCGAGCTCGCCGCGTACTGGCCCTGTCTCCGGGCCTACCTGGAGAGCCGCGCGAACGAGACGGCGCGCGTCGTCGTCGTCTCGACCGCGGGCCGCGCGGACCTGCCCGGCGCCGACGACGCGCCCGTCGCGGACGTCGCGTACCTCGCCGACCGCCCGCCGCCGCCGTGTGTTTCCTGCGTCCTGTTGGTTTTTGTGTCTTCGTCCTTCTGTCGCGGTGCCGAGCCCACGGAGCCGATGTTTGAGACGGGCCCCCGAAGACGCCATCGACGCGGCACGCCATCGATGCGGGGCCTGATGACTCAGCGACCACGAGAGACATACTACCGTATCACACGCCATCGATGCGATCAAACCCGTCAACGTTGTGCACGCAGGCGGGCGACGCCGCGGTCGAACGCGCACGTCGATGCGATCGCGCGCGATTTGGACGTGATGGCGTCGGCGACGGCCATCTTCTTCTCGCCGGCCTCGTCGATGGCCCTGCTCGGCGCCGCGCTCGCGCCCGAGGACGTCCACCTCTTCGAGGTGTGTTTTGCCGCGTCCTTTTGTCCTTTTCGATTTGTTGTTCTCGGGACTTGCGCCGGCGCCCACTGGCTCGGAGCCTACTTCGGAGCCGCGCCCGCGGGCCTCCGACGCGAGAGATACCCCCCAGACGCCATCGACGCGATCTCACGTCGTCGCGTACCCACGCAGGTGCGGAGCCACGCGAAGGGCTGCGGGGGCGTGGGCGCCGCATGCCACCGGCTGAAGAGCCACAAGCGGGGCGGCGGCGTGTATACGGCGTCGTCGCCGTCGTCGCTTCCGAGCTAACCCAGGTCACAACATTCTAAATTAGGAGTCCGGGCCCCATCGCGACCCCGTGCCGCCGCCGAAGGCTCGTAGCACGCGCCCGCGCCCCGCACGACGTTGTGCGCGTACAATTGTGCCGGCCGAGGAATCGACGCCGCCGCCACGATGGTGCTGGACGGTGATGGGAACCGCTGGAACGCCCACGTCGACCCGGCCTCGGGCAACACCTACTACGTCAACGAACGCACGGGCGTGTCCAGCTGGACGCTGCCCAAGAAGGGCACCTCCGCCAACGGTGCGGCGTCGGGCGGCGCGAGCCCGCTGAAACTCGCGCTGGGCGTCGTGATCATCGCGGTCCTGGCGTGCTTCCTGCCCGCGGACTCGGCGCTGCGAGGAGCCGTCCCGTTTTCGTTTCCCACGCTGTACGGAGCCGCGTCCGAAGTCCCGACTCCGTCGCGACGCGAACGCAACCCTCCCGCGCAGGAGCCTGGCCGCGCTGCGGTCGCTGCGCCTCGTCGACGTCGTCGCCGCGCTGCCCGGTTCGCTTGCGGTGTCCTTTTGCTCTTTGCTCGTCCTCGCGTCGCGCGTTCTCGCGGCACTCCGTGCGTGGCGAGAGGACCCCGCCGGACGCCGTCGACGCCGACCCGCGCGGCCGCAGGCGCGCCGTCGGCCGAGCGGCTCCTCGAGGCCGTGTCGACGCGGCACCTGCCCGACGCCGCGACGGCCGCCGGCGGCTCGGTCCCAACGAAGAAGCTCGCCGGCGCCGCCGTCGTCGGCCTGGTGTGTTTCCCGCGTCCCCTTTTCCAGTCTTTGTGATCCGACGCGTCCCGCGGTCTCGCGGCTGAGCCCACTTCGGAGCCGCCCAAGACGCCATCGACGCGATTCATCTGCGCGCAGGCGGGCTACAAGAAGTTCGTCGCCAACTGATCCCATGTTCCCCCCCCTCTGCCTAAGCGGTGGTTTTGTCGATACTATTCAAAGATTTATCGTCGCCCCCGTGAGCCGCTCGGACACGTCCCAGAGCCGCCGCGCGAGCGCCGCGTCGCCCGCCGCTTTGTTTGGGTTCCCCCGCTTCAGACCGTCGAAGTAAGGGCCGCCCGGGTCGGCTGCGAGGTCCGCCTCGGCCGCGAGGCGCACTTGGCCGTTCGCGCCCAAAGACACGGGCAAGATGAACTTGGCCATGCCCTCCATGAGCTTCTTTTGTAGCGGCGACATCGTCTCGAACGCCTCCGTCTGCGACACGCCGGCCTCGGCCGCGTCGACACCCTGGACCAGATACCGCGACAGGTCCGTCTGCACGACGCCGGGGTGCACGGCCACGGCGGTGCCTTTTGACGGGAGCCGCCGTCGCAACTCCTCGACAAATAGAACATTAAAAACCTTGGACAGGCCGTAGTTCGTCCACGCGCCGTAGGGCGGCTCGAGGTTCGCGTCCAGCGCCTGGGCGATGGCCTTCCCATCTACAATCTTGTTCGCGTCCGACGAGACGGCCACGATCCTAAAAGCGGAACTCTTCTCGAGCAGCGGCAGCAAACTCGCGACGAGCGCGTAGTGGCCGAGGTGGTTCACGCCAATCTGCCGCTCGAAGCCGTCCTTCGTCGCGAGGCGCTCGGGGATGGCCATGACGCCCGCGTTCTCCATCAGCACGTCTATTTTCGATACGGACTTGGGCAGGCGGCTCGGCAGCGACTTGACGCTCTTCAAATCAGCCAGGTCCAGGGCGACGCCTGATACTTTGCGGCCCGTGCGTTTTTCGATTTCATTCACGGCCTGCTGGGCCTTGGCGTCGGTCCGCGCCGTCGCGACGACGTCGGCGCCGGCCGCGGCGAGCCGCGCGGCCGACTCGAGGCCGAGGCCCGAGTTCGCGCCCGTGATGAGCACCGTGCGGCCGGCGAGCGAGCCCGGCGCCGGCGCGAAGACCTCGTCCGTTTTTGCCAAGGCCTGTGTCGGTTGTGCTGTGACGCTCGCGCGTAGACAAAAAATGCCCGTGGTGTGGCGCTCTCTACGCCGTCGACGCCAGGCATCTGTGGCGCTCTACGCCATCGACGCGAAGCATCTCCTACGCCGTCGACGATGCGACCCGCCGCGCGTCGACAAAAACTGCGCGCAATTCGAAGGCACGCATGCAACGCTGGCCAAGCACCGGCAACGACGGCCGCAGCGCGACGCCCGCCGCCGCGAGCCCACCGATGCTGCGGCGTGTGACTGCGGCCTGGGGCGTGCGCATGCTGCTGCAGGCTCGCAAGAGCAGTGCGACGAGCAGGCGCTGCCGCATCATTGTCAGGGTGTAAACGGCGCGCAGTCGAGGAGTTCTGGTGTCCTGGGGTGCGAGCTGTGACTCGGAGAGCAGCTCTGTGTGGCGGCACCCCAGTTTGCTAGTGTCTACGACGCTAGCTCACGGTGAAAACAGACGTTCTTCAGGTCCGGACGGCTTCCTGGGGGAACCATACTCGTGGGAGCGGCGACGCGTGGTGGCGGCCGACCTCTTCGCAAGTCTTGACGTATTGTTTGCAACCCCGCGAGCATGTCTTGCGCCCGGCCCGAGGCCGCGCGGCGGATAGTTATTCCAATATAATATACTTACTCTTCCGCGGATTTAAGCTCGACCTCGATGGCCTCGCCGACCTTGCGGAACCGCTCCTGGACCATCGCGACGAGCAGGTCCGCGCGGCCGCCCAGCTTCGCGTAGGTGCCGTGGGCCTGGATCGTGACCTTCTTGACCTGCGCATAAACCGACCAGTGAGCGGACCGGTCCACGAGACGAAGACGTCGCACCGAAATTGATTTTGGGACGCGGCGTGTTCGTGCCCCGAAAGCGACGGCCATCGCGACAATCTCCCACGCCGCCCACACGGGCGGCGGGAGCAATTTGGCCTCCGCCTCCGAGAGCGGAGTCGATACCCAACCTGCGCCGCAATATGAACGCGCGCACGGGCGAAAATTACACAGCCGCCACCAGCCCCGGTCCTCATCTCGTCACCGTCCGGCAGGCAGCCGTCGACGACGGCAATAATATGCCGCGGGAACACCGGCGCCTGGCACCGCAGTTCTAGCGCCCGCTTCGCCTCCTCGAAAAACTTGGTCTCGGCCGTCGCAAAATCCGGTTTCGCCCGGTCGGCGACCCAAACCTCCAGGGCCAGAGGCTCTTCGCAGGTGGCGAGGACGCACGAGGCGTCTGCTTTCACGCCTGGATACGCGCCGAGCAATACGGCTCGTTGCGGCACGAAGTGGACGGCTTTGCGGCCTGGGACAATGTCACAGTCACTCCTCCAAAAGTGTCGTGTACCGTTGCCGCCTTCCGTCCAGCGGTAACCGCCTTGCTCGTAGACGTTCTGAGGAGGGCCGTTCGGCACGCGTGCGGTCGTGAAGGCGACGGGAGCCGTCTGGTTTTGCATGCCCCAACCAAGCAATGCAAGGCAAATGGATACAGGAAACCCGCGGCGCGGAACGTTAGGAGACGCGTGCAGGCTGTCGCAGGCGCTCCCGACGCTTCGCAAACGCCGCGAGGCCAACGCCAATCGCGCGGTATTTTTGGTCGGACGCGGCGACTTGGCTCTATATATATTCGAATTCTGCATTACTCGGGACTTCTAACCGGCGCACGAGGCGGCTGCATTATGGTATCGTAGTTCTGTGAATTAGCGCCATGCGAGGAATAACGGCCGCGACGCCGCGCGACGACTCCTGGTCCGTCTACAAGACGCGCAGCTCGTCCGCCCGGACAGTCTCCCTGAAGCAGCCCTTGTCGAAGAAGACGATGAACACGCCCGGCGTGTCCTCGGCCTCGACGACGCCCTCGCGCCCGTACTTCATCCAGACGACGCGGTCGCCGACTGCAGCCTCTCGCTGGAAGCGCCGCTTCGGCGGCGGCGGCGCGTCGACGACCCTAGGCCGCTTGTCTCCGCGGCTCGACCGGCGCGCCGGCTTGGCCGACGCGAAGAAGGCGTCCAGCTGAGCGTGGCTGGGCGACGGCCGCCGCGCGATGGGCGGCCGCCGCGCGCCCGCCGCAAACCGCCGCGCTGTTCGGGGCGCGGCGACCGCGTCCTTCTGCTTCTGCTCCTCGTGGGCCTTGGCGTCGGCGCGGTCGATGTCGCGCACGAGCTCTTCAGCCCGCTCCGCGCCCAGGCCGAGCGGCCCCAACAAGGCCACGAGCGACTTCACGGCGTCGCCGTCGTGCGGACCCGCCGACGTTATCATCCTTTGCCGCGCCTTGAGCCGGGCCGTGGCGTCGCGCGAGGCGATGGGCCGCTCGCCCTGCGACGGCGCCGGCGTCGGCGCCGGGGCGTCGCCCGACTCCGTGCGCGGCGCTTCGGGCGACACCACGTCCACGTCCATGGGCTGCGTCGCGTCCGGCGCCGGCGCCGGCGCCGGCCCCGCAGCGGCCATCGCCGCCGCCGCGATCTTGTTGAGGACGCGCGTCGCGGGCGCGAACAGTTTGGGGCCCGTTTCTCTGCTGAAGCCCTCGGCCTTCTTCGTCGGCTTGGGCAGCACGTCGGCCGGGAGGAAGGACGCCAGGGCGGCCGCGAGGGCGTCGTAGGCCTCGCCCAGGCCTTTCATGCCATCCGCGTCACTAGCACGTGCTCGCGCCTTGGCGTCGTCCAGATGCGCGTATGACCGCGGTTCGCGCCGCGCCGCCGGCGCGAACACGCCGGCGAGCAGACCACCAGCGAGTTTCGCCCTTAAGACCTCCGTCGCGAGCTGAACCAATCCTTCGCGCGTCGGTTTGCGCCGTCCGTTGGTAGACGCCGCTGCCGTGACAGCGCCATCCCCTAGCCCGCAGCACTCCGTCGCGACGGACACGAGCGCGGCGCGGAACGCCGCCTCGTCCGTCTTCGCCACGTCGCGCTTGTGGCCGTCGCGCTGTGGCCGCTCCGAATCATACTCGACCTTGCGCAAGCGCTGCAATTCCGTCGCCCACTCCGGCGTCTCGCACGCGCTCGACGCGTTCTTCACGCAGAACTGCGAGGGGACGACGCGTTGACGCACGCGCGTGATGCTCAGGGACGCAGGCGCACGCACCTCTACCGCTTGCTTCTCGTTCATCCCTCCAGAAGTCTGGAGGGCCTCGCAGGTCGAATCCAACGCGGCGGCCTTGTAGCCGAGTGGACCGGCCGGTTCCGCAAACTCGGGCCGGATGCCGGGGCAGGTCCATGGCCCGCTCCACGAGGACGTCTTCTTCTCGTCCTTCGCCGCCGACGGCTCTTTTTTTGGGGCCTCCGGGGCGGCGGGCTCCTGCTTCACCGCCGCCGGCTCTATTTTGAGGGCCTCCGGGGCGGTCGCCGGGGCGGGCGCCGGGGCGGCCGCCGGGGCGGGCGCCGGGGCGGCCGCCGGGGCGGGCGCGACAGCCTTTTCGCCGAGGCCCTCGGGCTTCGCGTCGGCCACGCCCTTCTTCGACGCCTTGCTACCGCCGCCTCGCGGCCCGAACGAGGCGTGGACCGTCGAATCTAATTGCTGGACCGCGACGTCTGCTCCTCCGGGCCCGAGACTCGCCATGATGCCTTGCACGACGTCGGCGCCATCGGCGGCGTTCAATAAACGGACGGTGCCGTCGGCGACGAGCGGTATGCCCGGCTGCTTCTCGGCGGACTTCGCAGCAGCGCCGGAAAGGCAAATCGCAGCTACTCCGGATACGAGGCGGCTCGGCGACGCTGCAGCGATGCCGGCGGCCAACGGCTGCGCGTACGCCGCGCAGCGGCGCGTCAACGTGATGAAGGTCAGGGCGCGTAGCATATCTTGCAAGGAATGACGCTGAACGCTTGAGGATTGCCAAAGCAAAGAGCTAGCGTACAATAGGACACTAGCAGCGCGACAGGTCCGGGCAGGCTTCCTGAGGGACCCTGGTATTTTTATCCGATTCTTTGGCTAGCAAGTTGGAGGAGCGAACAGACACACTAGCTCGGGTCATGTGATGGGATTGGACTCAAAAACGCGCGGGACGGCGGACCCCGAGCATCCCTCCGCACGCCATCGCCGCGCCACACAAGAACCGATATAACAAGAACCACATCTATACTCGGTGGGGCGCGCTCGCGCGCGGGGATGGGATCACGGCGCCGGACCGTGCTTGAACGACGTCGGGTTCGTGGGCGGCGTCGGCGCGAACACGTCGGCCATCTTCGGCGACCGGAGCGAGAGGGCCGAACTTCGGGACGCGCAGACCATGGCTAGAGTTGGGATCGAGGGGTGCGTCGGCTTTTCTCGAACAGTTTCCACGAACCCTTGTAACACATCCCTCTGCAATTTGCCCGCTCGCGCTTCGCCTACTGGTGACGGGGGCCGTTCCGACGCCGACCGCTCCAGCAGACACAAGTCATCAAATGATCTGGAAGTGATCCGAGGCCGTAAGGTAGAAGGATTCGACCGACCGACCGTATGGGCCACGGGAGCCCGCGAAATTTGTCCGCGACATCCGTCTCCGGAGTCTATACGCCGTCGAGGTTCCATAAAGAGGGCTCTCGGTCGCTACGACGCGACGCCAAAATTCATCAAAACTTTTGGCACATCAGGCCGCAAAAGCGGTTGTGTATCTCGCCGGCACGCAGCCAGAACTGGACGGCGCGGGCGCAGGACTCCTCCGGACCATCGATTCGGCCCGTGGGCAGCGCGTCGGCCCGCGGCGCGACCGCTGGGCCCGCCCACCAAAAATGGCCGGCCAACCGGCCATGCGAGCGCCGCGGCGCCGCGCCGCATCGACGGCGCGGCTCGGCGCGCTGCTGGCCGCGCTGCCGGCGGCCGCCGCGCGGCCCTACCTCGGCGCGTGGGTGCGCAACGACTCGCTGGCGCCGACCTTCGACCGGCGGCTCCTGAGCTACGCGCCCCACTTCCACGAGGCCCAGATGGGCCGCAACCGCAAGTGCGACACCGGCCACGACGTGTCCTGGCGCTGGGCTTGGTTTGCTTGCCGCGTCCCCTTTCCCGTCTTCATGATCTCTGATGGCTGAGCCCGCTTCGGGTCCCCGACGAGAGATATACCCCCCAGACGCCATCGACGCGCCGCTACGCCATCGACGCGATCCACGCGCACGCAGGAAACCCGTCGGCAAGAAAAGGCCGATGAAGCTGAAGTCGGGCGACGGGCTGTGCGACGCGCTGCGCGGCGTGCGCGTCATCAACATCGGCGACTCGCTGACGCACCAGCTCGTCGAGACTTGGTGCGTATGCCGCGTCCCTTTTTTCCCCCGTCTTCTTGATCTGAGGCGTCCCGCGGCCTGACGGTAGAGTTATCTTGGAGCCGACCACGACGCCATCGACGCGCATTTACGCCATCGACGCGACCCGCTACGAAACGCAGGCGAGCGCGGCGCATCGCGTCGTCGTGGCCGGTCCCCGACGGCTACGCCTACAAAAAGAGCGAGGAGGGCCACCTGTCCAAAGAGATCGACCTGGCGAACGAGTTCGCGCGCCAGACGCGCGGCGGCCGGCGGCGGCGGCGCCTCGGCCCGCACAAGGAGGCGCGCGAAGCTGCCGAGCGCGAGGCGCGGCAGCGTTCCGACGCCGACGAGCAATGCGCGAACGGGGCCACGTTCCAGTTCATCGAGCCGCAGCGGCCTTGGAGCCTCGTCCCCTGGGCCTTCCAGGAGCACGACCCGAGCGTGGCCAAGTGCGGCGTGGCCTTCCGGAACCAGACGCGCGACTTCGCGACGCACTTTTGCCGCGTCCAGCCTTTCCCTTCTGTCGCGGTGGCCGGGCCCGCGGAGCCGACGGTCGAGCTCACTCCACGCCGTCGCCGCGACGCTCGAACTTTTCGATCTGTGCTCTGTCGCGGTGGCCGAGCCGCGGAGACGACGGTCGAGCCCACGAGAGAGCCCACGGCTGAGCCTCGGACCCCCTCCACGCCATCGCCGCGACGCTCAAACAACCGCAGGCACAAGGCGAGCGAGTTGTCGGTCTGGCGGGCGGTCTTCGGCAAGGGCGCGATCGAGAAGGACAAGAAGAAGCGCGAGAAGCGGAAGCAGCGGCACAAGGCCGAGCGCACGCGCATGGCCGTGGTCTACAACTGCTTCGCGCACCTCGAGAGCATCGCGCGTTTCCCGCGTCCTGTTGGTTCTTGTGTCTTCGTCCTTCTGGCGCGGTGCCGAGCCCGCCTGGCGTGGACCTATCCACATGACTTTGCAATCACGAGAGACATTCTACCGCCCAACACGCCATCGACGCAGGCGCTCGAGGTCATGAACTGCTACGCCGAGGAGGCGCCCGACCGCTTCCCGACGTCCGCTTGCCGGCGTGGTGTTGTTTCTCGTGGCCTTTCGACGCGTTGATTTCCACACAGGCGCGCGGCGGCGCACAAGCTCGCGCTCGCCGACGTCGTCGCGTGGTGGCGCTTCGAGCTCGCCGCCATGGCCCGCGCGCTGCGCACGTCGGCGGACCGGGCGCGTTTCCCGCGTCCTTTTTTTGTGTCTTCGTCCTTGTGGCGTCGCGCTCGCAACGAGGACTTGGGGCGGTTACGGGGCAGTCGTCGAGGCCGCAGTACGACGCTATATCCAGATGAAATGTTTGGCACTCCTGGATGGGCCCTTCGTCGTCGGAACCAAAGGCCGGGTTGGGCGCGGGAAGAACGCCGGCCACCACGAGCGACGACCGAGCCCTGACCCGTCGCGGTGGCCGAGCACAACACGCCGTCGACGCAGGCGCGGGACGAGCTCGGCATCGAGCTCCGGTCGTTCTACCGCACGTCGCCGCCGGCCGCGGACCGCTGGGTGCACCGCGCGCGCTACGAGGTACGTTTTTTCGGCGTCCTTTGCTGTGGCCCGGGCGGCCGTCCTTCGCCGAGCTTCGACCCGTCGGCCGGACCCCGCCGCGCGGTGGCCTGCGCCGGAGCTCACGGCTGAGCCGACTTCGGGTCCCCGACGAGAGAAAGACCCCCCCCAGACGCCATCGACGCGACCCGCTACAAAAAACGCAGGTGAAACGCGGCGACAAGGCGAAGCAGGCCCTCGCGCCCGCGCTGAAGTTCAAGGCGGTCGACGAGAAGGCGTTCGACAAGCTCGCGCGGAACGTCGAGCGGCTCGCGGCCGGGTCGGTGGCCACGACGGAGTTCGTGGCCCGTGTCCTTTTCTTGGTCACTTCGGGTCCACAACGAGAGATATACCCCAAGACGCCATCGCCGCGACGCGCCACCGACGCAGGTGGGCCCGGGCCGAGGGCGGCGGCGCCGCGGCGCCCCTCGCGGTGGTCGCGGAGCTGGCCTCGCCGCCGGCCGGCGAGGACGAGTACGGCCACGAGGTCGTCGACGTGGCCAACGGCGCCGCGGCCGCGGCCTTCCTCGCCGCGGGCCACGGGGTCATCGACGTCGCGGCCATGCTCGGCCTGCGCGTCGACGCGCACCCCGGGTCGACCGCGGGCGGCACGGACGGCCTCCACTTCTGCATGCCGGGGCCGCTGGACTACGCGCTGGATCTCGTGTTGGCTCGCGTTGGCTCGGCGTTTGATTCCGTCGTTCCTGAGATTGATGCGCCCCATTAATTTTATCTGTAGTTTTTACTCTGGCGATTCCGGGGCGCCGCGTTCGACGGCCGCTTGCCCTTCAGCTTCCGCCTCTTGTAACTCAGCATTGGCCCGCGCCGCTTCAGCTCTCACCATTTCAGATTCGGCGTTAAGTTCTTGTCGCAGTCTCACGAAGCTCCGACCAGCCTCTAGGACATCTTGGTACGATTGCATTAACTTTACGTTCCGATCCATTTGTACAATGATGAGTTGCTCGCGTTCCTCGCACGTCATTTTGGAAGCAACCTCTAAAAATTCCTTGACAAAGCGGCGAATCACAACCGCTTTGTCGCAGGTGACATAATCACTGTCACGGGTCCTTTGGTCTACGACAAAGAAGCACTCCTTCACGACGGAAGCTACCCGCGCGAGCTGTCGCTTGTCTTTCACAGACGACGCATCGTATTTACCTTGAGAGAGCTCGACGAGGAACTGCAGGAGTATCATGTTGTCGCTCGCCGCTGCTGCGAAGCCGCCGCGCCCAGTTTTTTGGCGCTGGTGCAAGGTGTGCGAGTATGCAGGCGCGGCGAGGCTGCAGGCGATGCGCTAGGGCTTTGCTTTACGAGTGCACGGATGTCTACCTGGCGCACTGCTGGCTGCAATTGCCGAGTGTACGGCTGTGTCAGCACACAATAGCGCGTAATAATGTTCGCGCAAGGCTCATGAATCTAGTATGTTTATACTAGTACTGGTACAGCAGTATCTCAATCTGGAACGACCGGACCCGCAGACCATCGACGCGAGACATTTTGAAGCGAACGAGGAGCCCTCCACGCGATCGACGCGACGGACTCCACGACGTCGCCGCGTCGTCATCGCACCGGGCGCGTCGGTAAATTCCTCGACCAAGGGCCGCGCTTGGCGCCCGCGAAACGACGGCGCCGTCGCGCGGGAGATGACGTCCGTGCGGCCCGCGCCTCGTTCGTGATCATCGCAGGCGAGCCCAACCCGTCGCCACCACTCCAGCACGTAGAGGAGCAGTTATTCTTCGTACGTGGCGGCTTTTTCACGTGTGCGGCCTCGCGGAGCGAGTTCAGCACCGTCGTTCCGCGGCACCGTCGCGACGGCTGTGGGCTGGTCCGTTTTGCTCGTCTCGACGTCCGTCGAGGTCTGCGTCGCACGAGAGCGGGCGCGAGGGTTGGAAACGCGCCGGTCGCGTAGGCAGGCTTGCCGCGCACTGTGTTACGCGGCGCGGTGGTGTCAGCGCTGCGTGCGCGCGCGCTTTGGCCGCATTTGGGCTGCCATGCGTTTTTTGCTATTTGCTCCAAGTGAGGGCGCTCGTTTTGCAGGCGGCTTGGCGAGCTGTGGCGGGGAGCAGCCTTGTTTGGTTTTGGCGGTGTTTCTGACGCGCAAGCAGAATTTTGACCCGGGTTGCACGTCAAATCGGGAAATTAGAGGGTCAAATCGAGAATCACGGGTTTTTTCTATTGGGTATTCAGATGACACTGATTTTTTCGAATCATCTCTCCCAGCGCTCGTCGTCGCGAGCGCTGGGGAGCATGGTCTAGTGGCATGATTCATCCTTGGTAACAATGGAATCACTGCGCTTCGGGTGCGCGAGGTCGTGGGTTCGATTCCCGCTGTTCCCCTTTGTTTTTTTTGCTTTTTTTGGCCTCTCCGCGCTCTATCCTACGGGTTCCGACCGGAATCCGGCTCAACGGGCACAACGGGCGTCCGGCGTACACACGACGCGTAACGGGCGTGGTCGTGGTGGGCGTGGAAGCGGGGCTAGCTAGAACTCAGCGCTCGGGCGACGCTCGGCCGACTTCGGACGGCGGGCTAGCTAGTCCTCAGCCCTCTCGCAACCGACACATGCTTCGTGACGATGGAGCGTCCGGCCGGCGTCGGGCGCGACTGTTTTCTATTGGGTATTCAGATGACACTGATTTTTTCGAATCATCTCTCCCAGCGCTCGTCGTCGCGAGCGCTGGGGAGCATGGTCTAGTGGCATGATTCATCCTTGGTAACAATGGAATCACTGCGCTTCGGGTGCGCGAGGTCGTGGGTTCGATTCCCGCTGTTCCCCTTTGTTTTTTTGGCTTTTTTTGGCCTCTCCGCGCTCTATCCTACGGGTTCCGACCGGAATCCGGCTCAACGGGCACAACGGGCGTCCGGCGTACACACGACGCGTAACGGGCGTGGTCGTAGTCCTCAGCCCTCTCGCAACCGACACATGCTTCGTGACGATGGAGCGTCCGGCCGGCGTCGGGCGCGACTGTTTTCTATTGGGTATTCAGATGACACTGATTTTTTCGAATCATCTCTCCCAGCGCTCGTCGTCGCGAGCGCTGGGGAGCATGGTCTAGTGGCATGATTCATCCTTGGTAACAATGGAATCACTGCGCTTCGGGTGCGCGAGGTCGTGGGTTCGATTCCCGCTGTTCCCCTTTGTTTTTTTTGCTTTTTTTGGCCTCTCCGCGCTCTATCCTACGGGTTCCGACCGGAATCCGGCTCAACGGGCACAACGGGCGTCCGGCGTACACACGACGCGTAACGGGCGTGGTCGTGGTGGGCGTGGAAGCGGGGCTAGCTAGAACTCAGCGCTCGGGCGACGCTCGGCCGACTTCGGACGGCGGGCTAGCTAGTCCTCAGCCCTCTCGCAACCGACACATGCTTCGTGACGATGGAGCGTCCGGCCGGCGTCGGGCGCGCCGGCTGCCAGCGTGGAACGCCAAATGATCGTCGAGCGGGGCGTGTTCAGAAAAGAAATACAACAGCGAAATTAACGCACCCCATTCTCACGCCGTCCAGCAGCCACAAAAAGCGCCACCGCAAACGTCCCCAGCGCTGCGACTGACGCGACGGGCCGCGAGAACGCCGCGGGGTAGAACTCGCGGAGGCAATTGCGCTCCACGACGACCTTCGCGCCGACGGCGACCCAGTGCGCCGCGGCCGCGCGCGCGACACCGCGGCGGAGCACTTTTTGATCAGCTGTCGCGAGCGAGAGCGCCGCCGCCGCGTATAGCACTGAAAAAGCGCCAAAGGCCCGCGAGAGACGCCGGCCCAGCATCGTCGGCAGCGTCGCGAGCGGGAACGGCGCCACCGCCGCGACGAGCGCCCAGCCCGCGAAGGCGAGCGCGACGGCCCGCCAGACCGTCGACTGCGAACTCCGCTTCGTGTTCGGCGACGACACGTAGGCCGCGCCGCAGAGCAGTGCCGCGCTGCCGTGGACAGCGGCAGCAACTGCCCGCAGCGGCGCGGGGTAGGTGATGGCCGCGGAGTGCGCCATGTGCGCGAGGCCGGGCGCGCGCGCCGCCGCCGTGGCCGTGAAACGCGGCGCGAAGACGACGGCAGCACAGAGCCAGGCCGACGCCGCGGCGAGGCCGAGCTGCACCGTGCGGTCTTCGGGAGCGGCCTCGAACGACGCGGTCAGCAGCGGTAGCGGCGTCAACGCTTGCAGGATGGACAGGCGCGCGTGCGCCGCAGGCAGCGCGAGCGTCGGATGCCGCGACAGCGCCGTGACGGCGCAGGCGGACCAGGCCGCGACGGAGGCCGCCGAGGCGAGGCGGTAGGCATTGCTCTGAGTGGGTGCAGCGGTGCTTGCGGCGCTCCGGCGGGTCGATCGCTGGCGTAGGCGCGTCGGCGGCGTCGAGAGGGCTTGTGCGTGCCCGGATAGGAGCAATACGATTGCGCGTCGCATGGCTGTGCGGTGTTCGAGGCGGACGGGAGGTTTGGGCGGCTCGGACCCCCCAAAATGCCAAAGGGGGGGGTCAAAGGACCAAAAAAACAAAAAAAAGAAGCACACAATACCACTAGACCACTGAGCCGGAAACCGGGCTGACCACTGAGTCTTTAGAACTCATCAGCGGGGAATTGAACCCCGGACCTCATGCGTATACACATAGAGTATAGCTCGCAATTTAGTGAAAAACTCCCTAAGATTCCTCCCGGTTTTACACGGGTCGAGAATCAAGGAGGTGTGCGCCTGCTTCGAAAGCTACTTTCCGCGAAACCGCGGTATGTGGATCGGCATAGAAGAAAACCCGTGATTCGAGAATTGACCCTTTATGCCACTCAGGGTAAGTGGAGCTATCTCCATCAACTAATGCCCGCAAACCGCCGCCGGCAACGCCAAAAACCATGAGCGCTGCGAATTCACAGCCACGGCCATCGATGCGGACCGTAGTCCAAGGCATCATCGACAGCCAGCAAAGCCGGGCGCTTGTCCAGCCGGCGGCGGGGCGCGCGCCACTGCTCCTACGCGTCAAAGGTACGCTGATGTGCGAGGAATACGACGAGCGACACGAGCTGCGCGTCATGAACTGCGCCGGCGGGATGCAAGCGGCGGAGTCCTTCGACGAGTACATGCAGGTGGTCGTGGGCGAGATAGTCGCGCTACGGGATGCGGTACTCATGTTCTTCCCGCCCGACCCAGCGGAGAGTGAAGGTAATAACGATCATGTCCTCCTGAGCTTGTGGCACGAAGGCCTCCGGTCTGTACTCGCGCACCTGGGCGTCCCGTGGCCGCTGGGAGAGGCACTGGAGTGCGTCGACATCCGGGACTTCGACGGGCTCGACGACGATCGCGACGCCGTGGCGGACATCGACACTTGGCAAATCCTGCATGACGCGATGGACCGGCTCACGGAGCGGTGCATGGGCAACACGATCGACACCTACAAGCTACTGGGCGCGCCGCACGAGGCCGACGGGACTGTGGAGACGCATCAAGACGGCCTGTGCTGGGCCGTGGCGGTTGAGGGCAAATTTGAACAGGACTTTGGCAAGGAATGCGACCCGGAGTACGAACCCCCTCTGCCGGTCTGGGGCCGGGGCTCCCTAGGTCAAAACTACTGATGTCCGCTGTGGTTGTGATACTAAGTGTAAAAGAATATAGTTATATCTGGGCGCGTGTCGGGGTCGCGTCGATGGCGCACAGTAAAGTTGCAGAAACCTTCGAGTTACCACGCGCGCAGCGACTACTTCGACGCCCCCGCATGACTAGCAATAAGCTCGTCCACGATCCCGGGATCCGCGAGCGTCGACGTGTCGCCCAGCCCGGACACGTCCGCACCTTCCGCCGCGATCTTGCGCAGGATGCGGCGCATGATCTTGCCGGAGCGCGTCTTCGGCAGGCCCGTCGGCGCCCAGTGGAACGTGTCCGGCGACGCGAAGGCCGCGACGTCCGCGCGCGCGCGCAGCTTCAGCTCCTTGGCCAGCTCGTCGCCGGCCTGGCCCTCGGCGTCCTGCGTCAGCGTGACGAACGCGTACAACGCCGAGCCCTTGACGTCGTGCGGGACGCCCACGAGCGCGGCCTCGGCGACCTGCGTTGTGTTGTATTGTTGGCGCGTCGCGTCGATGGCGTGTCGCGTCGATGGCGTGCTGGGGGACGCCGCAAAAGCTCACCGCGGGGTGCGCCACGAGCGCCGACTCGACCTCCGCCGTGCCGATGTTGTGGCCCGACACCACCACCACGTCGTCGACGCGGCCCGTGATCCAGTAGTGGCCGTCCGCGTCGCGCCGCGCGCCGTCGCCCGTCAGGTAGTAGCCGTCGTAGCTGAAGTACGTGTTCTCGAACCGCTCGTGGTCGCCCCAGCACGTCCGCGCCATCGACGGCCACGGCTGCTTCAGCACCAGCAGCCCCTTGGCCTCCTCGCCAATGACCGCCGGGATCTCGGCGCCCGTCGCCGCGTCGAGCAACGCGGGCACGCAGCCGGCGACGGGCGTCATGGCCGCGCCGGGCTTGTGCGGGCCCGCGCCGGACGCCATCGTCGGCGCGATCTGGATGACGCCCGTCTCGGTCTGCCACCACGTGTCGGCCTGCGTTTCGGACGCGCTGATCGACGGCGCGCCGCGGCGATGGCGTTAGGACGCCGCGAAACGCACGACGGGGCAGCGGTCGTCGCCCACGACCTCGCGGTACCACCGCCAGGCCTCCGGATTGATCGGCTCGCCGACGGAGCCCAGCAGCTTGAGCGACGCGCGCGACGTGGACGTGACGGGGTCGTCGCCGGAGCGCATGAGCGCGCGGATCGCCGTCGGCGCCGTGTAGAGGTGCGTCACCTTGTGCTGGTCGACGATGCGCCAGAGGCGGCCCGCGTCGGGCCACGACGGCACGCCCTCGAAGACGATCTGCGTCGCGCCGTTCAGCAGGGGGCCGTAGGCGACGTAGGTGTGGCCCGTGATCCAGCCGCAGTCGGCCGTACAGAACCAGACGTCGTCCGCGCGGACCGGCGCGTCGAAGACCGTCCGGAACGAGTGGCCCGCGCCGACCATGTAGCCGCCCGTGGCATGTACAATACCTTTGGGCGCGCCCGTGCTCCCAGACGTGTAGAGGATGAAGAGCGGGTCCTCGGCGGCCATCCACTCGACGTCTGAGCCGTCGGTGGACGTGACGACGTTGTGCCACCACGCCTCGTCGGCGGCGAGTTGCGGTTCCGGGTACGCGGCGTCGTCGAGGCGCCGCAGGATCACCGCGCCGCCCGCGACCGGCGTGCCCTGGTCCCGCGCCTGCGTAGGCATGCCGCGTCGATGGCGTCCGGCGGGGTCCTCTCGCCACGCACAGCGAGACGCGTGCCGCGAGAACGCGGGGGAGGATCCCAAGGCGGCGCGAGCCCCAAGGCGCGTCGCGCGACGCAAGGACGAGCAAAGAACAAAAGGACAAACAACAAAAGAAGGACGCCGCAAAAACACAGAAGCGAGCGCGTCCTTGGCGATGCCCCACAGGTCGATGACCTTGCCGCCGCGGCGCACGCCGTCGGCGGCGATGACGCACGTCGCGCCCGCGCTGGCGATGCGCGACGCGAGCGAGTCCCGCGAGAAGCCGCCGAAGACCACCGTGTGCACGGCGCCGATGCGCGCGCACGCGAGCATGGCGATCGCGAGTTCGGGGACCATCGGCATGAACAGCGCGACGCGGTCGCCCTTCTTGACGCCCCGGGCCCGCAGCGCCGCCGCGAGCTTCTTCGTCTCCTCGAGGGCCTCGGCGTAGGTGTAGGTCTCCGGCTGTAAGGGCGACGTCTCGCCTTCATCATTTCTCTCGGCGATGAAGCAGAGCTTGTCGCCCAGGCCCGCCTCGACCTGGCGGTCCAAACAGTTGTAGGCGATGTTCGTCGCGCCGTCCTCGAACCAGCGCGCCGCGATGGGCCCCGCGCTGCGCTTAAAGTTCGCGCTGTACACATTCGATCTATCAAACGGCGTCTGCCAGTGGTAGCGGTCGGCCTCGGACGCCCAGAAGCCGGACGGGTCGTCGAGGGACGCCTTGTAGGCCTCGGCGGCGCCGTCCGCCGTCAGCGCGGCCTGGGCCTCGAAAGCCTCGGGCAGCGGCGGGCAGTAGTCCTCGAGGGCCTGCGCGCGGCGGGTTTCGGCGTTTTGTGTCATTGCAGCTTCGCGTCGACGGCGTCATCAGCAAAGCGAGAAGGCACCGCGACGGGTTGCGACGCGGCCGGCGCACCGCCGCCGGGCGCTGACTGCTGAGGCGCTTCATGTGCGGGCGCGGCGCGACGAGCGCTTGCGCCGCCAGCGGCAGGACGAATGGTGTAACTCGCATCGCTGCAACCTGTCCTTCACTCCTGCCGCACCGCGTCGGCGGCGCGCGGTTGTGCCAGTGCTCTTGCTCTCCTGCCAAAGTGCAGCAGCCCAAAGCCGATCTCGGACGCGGCCGCGCGCCAGCGTGCGCGTCGTCGCGGAGGAGTCCGTGGCGCCTCGGGAGACGGATGGGCGCGGGGGGTCGGGGCTCGGTGGTCCTCGAGTGTGCGCCGCCGCCCGCGCGGTCTCGATCATGTCCCGACGGCTCCGGGCGACGGCCGCGGGGGACGGCCGGCAGGTACTGCGGAAGAATGGAAGTGCCAACTAATTACTTAGAAGGAAGGCTCCTCGGCGTCGCGCGCGGCGGCCGGCGCCTCGCCCGAAGAGCCGCCCGGGCCCGAGTCCGCGGCGGCTGCCGGCGCGGCCGGCGTCGCGTCGTCGGCGGCGCTCGGGTCCCGCGCGCTGCTCGACGGCGGCGGCGTTTCGCGGGCGCGGAGCGCGGCTCGCGCGTCTCGCAGGGCCCTAATCCAAGTTGTGGCCGGGTGCGCCGGAGGTGCGTAAGATCTGATACTGTAAAAACTTAGGAAGCCTCGCGGATCCACTTGTCGTCGTCGTCGGGCGCGTAGATCAATGTGCCGTTGTCCAACCGAATTTGATACGGAGCAAAGAACCCAGGCTCGAAGCTTTCCTCGTGGTAGTGGAGCTTGATGACACGGCCTGGTGCCCATGTGCCTCCTCTGGCACACTCGACGCGCGCGCCGACGGCGAAGCGTAGGGAGACGTCGAACGACAATACCTCAATTTACATCTAACACACCGCGGCGCGTTGTGGGCCAGTGGGGCGGCGCAGGCGGCGCAAGTTGTGAGGATCATTTTGCGTTGGCGGGGTCTGTGAGGGTCGCGGCGGCGGCCGGCGGCGTGTACGTGGGAAACCCGTTTTGTTGCTTTTGTTTTTTCCCCCGCGCCGCGCGCACAGTTGTTTGAGGGACGTTCGGTTCGCTACTGGTCCCAAGAGAGCAGTGGGACACTTACTGGGGGCCGAAAAAAATAATTTCTTGATGTCGCGATACTGACGACGCCGCCATGGCGGGCGCGTCGGTGGAATCCTGTCGATTCGTGGTCCGGAGGTCTCTCGGAGGTCGCTTAGGGTCGGTACCAGACGTACGCAAGCGCCTACACCGCATGCGCGGCCGCTTCCATCGGTGGATACATATAGGCAAGGTGCTTGGCAGTGCGCGGACATCTACCATGATCCCCCAAAGTTTTTGATCCAGAGCTCTCTGGAGAGCCCCAAGCACCAGCGCATGCGGTGTCGGCGACTACCCGACCCCAGACCTATCCCAAACATTGTCCGAGAGCCGATCAGCATCCGAAAAAAGTAAATAATTTGGGCCCGATGGCGCCCCGTTCCCGTCAAATACGCAATTACCCGAGGGCCCCCAGTAGTCGCCGTAGCGGTCTCGTCGGACCCCATACTACCCCAACGGTAGTCAACTACAAGTATATGACATCTACATTATAAGAAGGGTACTTTTGGCTGCCCACGCTTGGGACGTGAACATCTTGATCTGGACCTCGCGCAAGTCGGTCGATCATAGAAAAAATGATCGCGTCATGGTCCATGGTGATGGTACACGGGCTGACGGTCGCAGATCCAAGTAATTTGCCGATCTTAGCAAGATCATGGGCTCGCGAGACCGACTACCCGCGCCGAGCATCTTTGGGTCTCGGAGCAATGTAGTACACAATCAGGCCAGTTATCTGGCCCGTCCCACACCCGAAGCGCCTGAAACGCAAATTTATTTCATAACTCACGGGCCTGGGGCCTTTCCAGTGCCCCGCGTATGCACCGTCGTCCGCGGAGAACGGGCAAGTCGGTCGATCGTGAATAGAACAACGGCGTTATGGTCCATCTGGATGGTGGCGTCGCTGATACCCGCAGGTGTAGGCACCAAGCTGATTTTGGATACACGTGGGGGCGCGAAGTTGACGAATCGCGAGGCTCTAACGGAATATCTAAAATAGCTCAGTGTGCGCTGATGTGGGCTAGATTGAATCTACCACTAACAAACGAAAGGAAACGAACATAAACTCGGGAGTTGTCTAGTAGAATTCTTTTCCCGCCCTCCGAGCGCGGGCCGTCGGCTCCGGTTCCGCCGAACTTGTATGAAAACTGGGCTGGAGTTGATATAATGTCCTATCCGGACGGTAGATGGCGGCGTCAATCGCTGGTCTATTTTGGCAAGTCGTAAGACTCATCCGCGAATGTCGCGGGTGGTGCCTTCCGGGAGGCGCGAGGGTATGTTCCCGGGCAGCTATTCTGAAATATTTGGTCGCGGCGATCGACTGGGATGTATTCTGAATTTGGGTCATTCTTTTGACGCTATCGAGGCGTGTCTTCAGATTTGCTAGTATGTCACATGCTAGCTTCTTGCTGCTTCCCCGGGCGCTATTCGTAAAGAAATGGTCTCAGTGGACGACTATGATGAATTATGAATTTGGGAGGTCACTTTTAGTCATTTCGAGGCGGATCTTCGAATTGGGGGCAGTGGCGGTTCCTCGTCCACTACTATATTTAAAATATAGTAGTTGTTAATAATTGATCCCGGCGAACGACGCTCACGTAGAGGAGGAACTGACCCAAACAGAGGCAATGCATGTCACGTATCTCTACACAATGCGTCTAGCCCCCCGCGCCACCGCCGCGACGCCGCGGCGATGACGGACGATGCGTCTAGCGGCGACGACGGACGAGGCGTCTAGCCCCCCTTGTTCTTCTTGGGCTTCGGCGCCTTGATCGCCGCGACGGGCTCCGGCGCGGCCCGCGCCCCAGACAACTTGGCCGCGACGTACATGACCACGAAGACGACGGGGAAGATGCCAAGCCCGATGATGAGCGCGTTGCGGCCCGTGTACTCGACCCAGGGCAGGTAGGCGTGGTACCAGCGCGGGACGCAGTGGACGCCGAGGCGCGACCGCTCGCTCGGCGACACGCCCTCGCAGGCGTTGTTGTAGCCCGCCGCCGTGAGGAGGGACCGCGTCGCGAGCGTCGCGTTCTCCAGCGCGGGGAAGGGGTCCGCGCCGGCGGCGAGCGCCGCCTCGACCTGTGCGCAAATCGACCAGTGAGTCCGTTGCGTCGATGGCGTGCAGCTCATGATGAAGCCGTGGGCGGCGACGCGCCGCGACATTTGATTTATGCGCTGGCCTCGACGGTCGCGACGTCGTCGCCCGCGGCCGCGGCCGCGAGTTTCGCCGCGCAGCCGGCGTCTCCATCAGCCTCGCAGGCCTGGAGGAACGCGGGCTTGGCCGCGCCGTCGGCCGTCGCCGCGGCGAGCGCCATCGCCCCCAGGATAAGTTTTTGCCACATTATCCTTTTTTTATCGCGCTTGCTTGCACGCGTCACGCCTCGCTCTTGTCCGACGTGAGTGATAAAGCGGTTGCTTGACGCGCGTCGTAGTCTCTTGCAGCCTAAAATAGCCACGTGTCGTCGTGGCTCCAGGATTATTTTTAGCTTTTTCCTGGCTGGTAAAGACACTAGCAAGCGTGCGCGGGATAAGGATTGGGAAGCGAGAGATTCAAATTCGATTACTCCCTCAAGTGGGCGCCGCCGACGACGCCGGCGCAGGAGGCAAGGGCTCCTTCGCGGGCGACGGCCACGCGGGCACCTTCGGCAAATAAGAGACGGGGTCCGTGGACCGCGGCGCCGAGTCGCTGGACGCGGACGAGCCCGGCGAGCCGCCGGCCTCGGCCGCGGGCGCCGGCGCCTCGGCGACAACCGGCGGCGCCAGTACCGTCACCCAGCCGCGCTGGATGTCGTATTTCAGATCGGCCTTCGTGCCGCCCAGCGCGACGTACTCGCGCGCCGTCGTCGCCGCCTTGTACAGCTCGTAGCGCTCCGCGGACTTGCCCTTCTTCGGGTTCTCCTGCCGGACGGAAATCGGCGCCGCCCGTTCGATGAGCAACGCGGCGTCGCGCGTCTGCGGCGACGGCCGCGGCCGTTTCCGCTTTTTCGTCTCGCCGTCCGAGCCCCGGTCGTCGAACGACACCGGCCCGTCGTGCCGCGGCAGGGCCGCCCGTCTCTTGAGGCGGTCCGCGCGCGAGGGCTTCCTTTCCACGTCCGTTTCAACGGGCCGCAGCGCGAGCTGCCTCCTTGTATGTATGGCCGCGGCGTTGGCGTGGGCCGCGTCGTTGACGTCGCAGGCCGGCGCGTCCTCCGAGTCGTAGTCGACCAAACGCGCGTCCCTCGCTAGAATGTAGCCGTTGCCGTCGCACAACGCTAATAAACGCAGCGCCGCGCCCGCGAGGTCGAACGACCTAGCTTTGCCCGTGCCTGCGTCGACGGCGTTCTCGCGGCGATGGCGTCGATGGCGTGGAGTGGCGTAGAACACGCCATCGCCGCGACGCGTCGACGGCGTCAGCAACGGCATCGCGTGGCGGGGGCACAGAGCACGCCATCGCCGCGACGCGTTGACAGCAACACGACGTCGTGTCGAAGAAACAAAAAGGACGCGGCCAAAGCACGGTGCCAGATCGTGCAGCCCTTGCGCGCCATGGCGTAGAGTAACAATTCGCCCCCCTCGAAGTGCGCCGACGACGCGGGCACGACGACCGCCGGTACTAAATCTTCCCGGCAGATCGGCCCATCACTAATCACGTACTCGAGGCACTGCTTCTTCGCGTACCAATCATCAATACGGCCGTCCCACCTGACTCTGTATTTGGCGAAGCCGCCTCCCGGTAAGGGCCCGGAACCTTCCTCCACAATACCGTACATAGTACCGTACTCTAGCCACCTCCTCCGACACTTCTGGCCGATGCTTACAGTAGAAGAGCGCTCCACTAACAAGGAAGACGTCGGGTCGTCCGGGGCCTGGGCTAGCCGTCGCGAGTCGACCCAATCTCTGCGAGATACCCACACAACATCACCCTCGCGCGACGCCCAGGTCTCGATGGGCAGCTCCCTCCGCAATTCCTCGAGGCAGTGCTCGCGGAAGTTGCCCTTCTCGAAGGGCGGCAATGATGGTACGGACCTTGCTACTAAATCTAGAACAATTCTCTTGACCGCGGCTCTAGATGGAGGCGCCGCGTCGCACTCCTCAAATTTATCATTCATCGTCTCGTGATCCAAGCACAGGTCGTTCAAGGACGGCGAGAAGGCGAAGTCGTCGAAGCCTAGCAGGCGTAGCTTGACGTCCAAAGCCAAAAATAAAATACGTCGTCTGAGGTCGGGCGGGATCGCTAATGATAACCGACCTTTGGAGACGGCGCCGGCCGCGGCCGCCAACACTTCGAGGTTCTCGAGGCCATCTTCTCCTTGCGCCCCTTCCGGTATTCGCGTGACGAGTCGAGCGCCATTCACTAGGTCATCAACCTCGTACACACCGCCTCGCTGGACATACTCGTAGCACGCCGGCGCGACGTCCGGCGAGCCCTTCCTTAGTACATTTACTGAATGATGTAGTCGAGCGTTCCTGGCTACTCGTTCGGCCACGTCGCCCGCTCGCGGTATGAATCGAGGCGCCTCGTAGCGCGGACCGCCTACATCATGGCCTCGCGCTCGTAACGCTCGTCTCGCTAATTCAGGAGCACTCAACCCGTCCGGCGCGTCGCTCATGTCCTGCCTCGGTTCGAGAGATGACGCAATTTCATCTAGCTCCAACTCTTCCGACTGACCGTTTAGGTAAAACACCTGGAAGATGTCCAAATGCTCGTAGGTCTTGCCGTCCTTGATGACTTGACCACGCGTCCTCTCGTGGGACATGACGACGCCGACGATGGCGCCTCGCAACCCTTTGGGGCATTCCGCGGACTGGCTCTCGCCGTAGCCGTCCCGGTCGCGGCCGCGCAATACGGCTGAACGTAGTCGCGCGTAGCCCAGTTTCAGGCCCGGACAAATAGAATCGGGGCCGAGCGTCTCGCCCGGCTTCGCTCGAGCTTTACAAGCCTCGCGCATCTCGTGCGGCGCCCAGTCCTCGCGCCACGCGTTTAGGGAGGACACGGCGTAGGCGCAGCGCTCCTCCGTCGTGACCTGTGTGTTTTTTGTGTGTCTGACGCCATCGACGCGCCGACGCGATACGACGGACGCCGCAATGCATACGTGGTAGCCGAAGGTATACTCGAACTCCTTGTGCGGCGTCGCGAACTCCGCGGGTCTATAAACGTGGGACAGCGGCGCCGTCGGCAGGCGACAGAACCCGAGCGCTTCGCACTGTTGGACGTCTTTGGGCGCCATCCGGTCGTGGCCGGAAGAAGAAAAGTAAATCAAAGAGTACCGTTCGCCCTTGAACGGCAGCGTGCAGTGCGGCTGGTTCCCGTTGAACAACCTCAATTCATTCCTACAAGGCAAGACACCGCGATCGGCCGTCCAGAGCTCGCCGCCCGTAAATTCACCTAGGGCTATAATCGCAGAAGGGCCGTCGTTCGATTTGTCGGTGTGCATCGCTGAGGCATAAGCGTAGTTCAGCTGGATCGACGCGAAGGGGAAGCCCTCCGGTAAAATTTTGTCCCCGAACTCGGCCAACAATCGCGCCAACCGCGGCTGCCGTCGCGTCCAGCCCGACGGCCGCGCCGGCGCGTGCGAGCGCGAGAGCGCCCCCAGCGTGATGGACCGCACGGCGACGTCCTCGTCGGTCCGCACGTTTTTTCGGTCCTCGTTCTCCTGCACCTCGCACCGCCGCAGACACGCGAGTACCGTCTCGGCCGTGACCTCGCTCGGCACTTCGTCGAGATCATTATCTTTGTCGCGCTCGCGCTCGGCCCAGGCTCTTGGCGAGATTTCGAGCTTCGGTGGCTTTGCTTCTGTCGGCTGTGGCGCGTCGAGCGTCGACGCCGGCGGTTTCGCGTCCGCCGGGCCGGCCGGCGGCGCGGCTTCCGTCGATGCTGCTTGCGCGTCGGTCACCGATTGTGCGGGCGGCGCGCTTTCCATCGCTGCTGCTCGCGACCGCTCCTTTAGCTTCGGATGCTGCAGGCCTGCCACAGCTTTTGCAAAATCTAGCAGCTCTCCGCACAGCTGCTTGCACTGAGTCTTGAGGACTATTTATTCTTCGAGTTCTCACGTACTCTAAGGCTGCCGCGACGGGTCGTTAATGCGATTTGCGGACGGCACTGCCTTCCATCCCTGAGAGCCAAAGCGCAGCTCGTGGGTTGCGAGGGCGTCTAGAAAGGTAGCGAGCGTGGGTTCGATGCGTCTTGCGGGTTGAATCGTCCTGCCCTTCGGTCTGAAATCAAAACGGGTTTTGCAGCAATTTTTTTTTCCTTCTGCGCGCGTTTGCTGTCAGCTGCGCACGCCCAGCAGCAGCTAAATAGCTCCATTTTTGCAAGCACGTATCGCAGCCATCAAAAGAACGGCACGAAACGCCGCTCCAAAGTAGCCAGCAGAGCCCAAGAGAGGCAGCAGGCCAGCACGCCGTCGACGCGCGCAACAGCACCAAGCCGCAGCAGCACGCCACCGGCGCGCCCAAAAATAACAAAAATGTCCGTCACCAAGTCCGGCGTCGGCCCCGCCGAGTTCGCGAAAGACCTCGTATTAGGCGGCAGCAGCGGCTGCCTCGCGAAGACGATCTGCGCGCCCCTGGAACGCGTGAAAATCGTCTTGCAAACGGCGAAAAGCAACGACGGCATGCTGCGCACGGCCCAATCGATCGTCCGAGACCAGGGCACGACGGCGCTCTGGCGCGGCAACCTGACGAACTGCGCTCGATATTTCCCGACGCAAGCCATCAACTTCGCGTGCAAGGAGCGCTACCAGAAGCTCCTCGTGCCTGATCGAGCGAACGGCTTCGCGCCGTGGTTCCTTGGATATCTCGCGGCCGGCGGGGCGGCAGGCGCCACCTCGTTAACAGTGGTCTACCCGCTCGAGTTCGCCTATACGCGCTTAGCCGCGGACGTCGGTTCAAAAAAACAGTTCAACGGGTTGTTGGACGTCGTGAAGCAAATCCGGGCGAAGGAAGGTATAGGAGGCTTGTACCGGGGCTATCCCGTGTCCGTTGTCGGGATTGTTGTTTACAGGGCGGGCTACTTCGGTTTTTATGATGCGGGAAAACAAGTCTTCTTTACCGATGGAGGGAAAGATACGTCAGTGTTCCTGAAGTTTGGACTGGCCTTGTGCGTCGACATCTCCGCGGCCGTGTTTGCTTATCCGGTCGATACCGTTAGAAGGCGCCTCATGATGCAGTCCGGTGCTTCTAGTGTAGAGTTCGACGGCGCGGCGAGCGCCGTGCGGCACATCTACAAAAAGGAGGGCGTCGGCGGCTTCTTTCGGGGGTGCATGGCGAACAACGTGCGGGCGATCGCGTCGGCGCTCGTGCTCGTGTTGTATGATGAGGCGAAGAAGTACGTCTGAGTTCGGTTTTGGGGTGTGTGGTGTAATGTACATTCTCTTACTGAGGCCTAGCGGCGGCGGGGGGAGCGCCTCGACGGTGTGGCGGCGGCGGGCTCGTCGCGGCGGCGCTTCTTTGTCTTGTACGTGCGGGGCATCAGCTGCCCGTCGACGACCGGGTTCGTGTGGCGGCGGCCTTCGAGGCCCGCGAGCAAAGGAAAAATATAGATATGCGCTCGCTTACGCGGCCCGGACAATTAGGATTAGGGGAGATAAGGGCGGGAAGCAGCACCGTGTCACGACGAGGCGTCGCCGCGCGCGTCCTCGACGTCGTCGTCGACCTCGCGTGTTGACGGACGCGGCGCGCGCGGCGGTAATGTGGGAGGTAACGGCGGCGGCGCGCCGCCCTGCTCCATGAGAGCTGCTCTTAACTCGAGGATGTGGTGCAGCAGGCTCCGTTCCCGCTCCTCGGCCGCGACCAATCGCTTAGCTAACACACTATCTCTCCCATGGCTCTCAACGGTAGCCTTCACGATGGAGTCCACAATGGCGTGGGCCGTCGGCTCGGCCCGGCCAATATGATGTTCATCTCCATCTTCCGAATTCGAGGACCCGCGTTGCGACCCACCAGACGAGTCTCCTGACGAACCAGATCCAGACGACGACGTCACGATCTGCTGCTTGCGCGCGGCGAAGGGCTCGTCCTTCGTCGACGAATTTGAGAGGTCGGAGACGCCCCGCTTGACGACGTCGCGAAGCTCCTCGCGCAACGCCTCGTTCTCCTTCGTGAGGCGCGCGCACTGCGCGTCGGCGCGCCCCTGGGCCGACTGGATGGCGCCCATGGCTAGAGCTCGTAAACCGTCGAACTTCTCGCCCTCGCTCAACGCTTCCCGCGTCGCGGCGGCCACGGACGCGGCGCTCTCAGCTAGAATACGGTCGCGGTCCCTCCGGTGCTCGTCACAGGTCCTTCTCACGGCCTTGAGGATCGCCGCCGTTTTTCGCGAGAGGGCGTCCCGCGCCTCTCGAGCAGCTTGGTCGCGCGCGCGTTGGAGAGCAACGTCAGCGTCCGTCGAGGCGTCTCTCGTCGCTACATATGAAGCGAAGCGGTCTGCTAATTTGGTGCGCGCGGCGGCGTCGGGGACCTGCGATGGCGTCGCGTCGATGGCGTGCCGGGATCGACGAACTGATGCGCGAGACGCGGCATTTTACAACAGCGGCCAGTTCCTCCAGGAACGCCCGCTCGGCGCCCCGCTCGTCGTCCTCGGCCTCGAGGAAGCTTGAGACGAGCTCCTCCTTCTCGGATGAAGACGCGTGGCGCGCGACGTCGCTGAGGTAGGCCTCGAGCTCGACCGGCTTCGTCGAAAAGGCCACGCCGTTCGTCGCGCCGAGGCGCGTGGCGCGGGCATGAAAAGCGTCGAGCTGGGCCTGGTCCTTGACGGCGTTCCAGGTCCGGCCGTCGCGCGAGACGCGCAGTTTGTAGCTCTCATTTTTTTGGCCGTCGCTCTCTACACTAATCTCGTAGCTTGACGCCATTCTTTCGACAGCAGCAGGGCGGCGTGGCCAAGGAGGGGCACAGGAGCAGCCGCCCGAAGCCTGTTGTGCAGCTTTTTGTTGTGTAAATCGTCCAAGTGCGCCGACTTGGCTGAAGTGCGTACATGCCAAGGGCAACCCTTCGCGAGCGCCTCTAGCAGTCGTCAGGGCACCGCTTTGGAGCTTCTATTGGCCAAGGAGAGGCCTACGAAAAAAATCGGGCGAAAAAACCCGCACCGCTACCCAGAACGCTCGGAGCACACAAGATCCGGACACGAACAGCCATCTAGTACCCCACGGACGCCTCGACGCACGCCTCCCACGACAACAACCAGAGGTCGTTTGCCCACGACGAAGGCTGGTGGTGTATCGCAATAGCGCAGCCCAAACGACGCAGCGATGGACAGCAAAGTCACCGTAGCCGTGCGCTGCCGCCCGCTCATGCCCCGCGAAGAGCGGGCCGGCGCCGAGGCCGTGGTAGTATTGACAGACCGCCAGGTGAGTGTAGGAGACCCAGTGGAGCTCGCGGCGCGCGGCTCGTCGCCGATCCTGGGGCGAAACTTCGCCTTTGACTTGGTGCTGGGCGGCGACAGCCAGGCGGAAGTCCACGAGACGCTGGGCGTGCCTTTGTTAAGACATGCGTGGCGAGGCCTCAACGCGAGCATCTTCGCTTATGGGCAAACAGGTAGTGGCAAGACCTACTCCATGACGGGTGGTGACGGTGATGAGCGAGGTATCATTCCTAGGGTTTGTGAGGGTTTGTGGGACGCCGCGGACGCCCATTCCGCAACGCACGAGACCACGGTGGAAGCTTCATATATGGAGGTATACAATGAACGCGTCCGCGATTTACTGGTACCGACCGGAAGACCCTTAAAAGTAAGGGAGCACCCGACGAAGGGTGCGTGCGTTCCTGAACTCACGGTGGTGAGGGTGCGAGGAAGAAATGAATTAGCTGAGCTACTAAGCGTCGGGAGTGACGCTAGAGCAACAGCAGCAACTAGGGGAAATGCCCGGTCCAGTCGTAGTCATGCGGTCGTGTCGTTGGTCGTATCACGACGAAGGAGAAGCGGTTCTTCGGAAGGTATTACTGAAGAGGGCTGGTGGTCCGGCCTCGATGCACCTGGATCATGTACATCAACGATCAGATTGGTCGATTTGGCAGGGTCGGAGCGCGTGGCCGTGACGGGCACGGACGGCGCCCGTCTCCAAGAGGCCAAGGCCATCAACAAATCATTAGCGGCGCTATGCGATGTGGTCAGTGCACTGGCAGCCAACTCAAGAAAGAAGAAGGCCTTCGTGCCTTATCGGAATTCAGCGTTAACCTGGCTCCTCAAGGACTCGCTGGGGGGCAACGCCCACGCGGCCATGCTTGCTACTGTATCCCCTTCCGATAGGCACTTCGAGGAGACCGTGGCAACGTTGAAATACGCCTTTAGAGCAAGACGCGTGAAATGTCGAGCGACGGTGAATCTGGTGGAGGACCTGCCCGAGGAGGTCTTACCGTCACCTCCATCACCCGCGGTCGTCGTCAGACGGAGCTCGCCGCGGCGGTCGCCGCAACAGCCGAAGCAAGTGAGGTGGCCTCGATTGACCAACCTCAACCCGGACCCGGCGTTTGCGGGAGCGGCCTGGGCGCCGATCCGGGATGGGGCGACGGTATTAGGTTGCACGGCCGAGGCCGATTGCGTGGTCCGAGGGTCAGGCGTCGCGCCGCGGCATGCCGTCGTTTGTTGTTCCTCAGCTCAAGGAGTTGTGGTTTTATGTGCTCTACCAGGAGCGGAGACGCACGTCGACGGCAACCGAGTCGCCATGGACGAGCGCGAAGCTACAAGACTAGAACACGGCAGTCGCGTCGTGTTGGCAAGACGGCTAGCTTTCAGGTATGAAGCTAGACAGGACGAGTCACTGGACGCCTTTGATGCCACAGACGCCTGGCACGCGGCCATCGCCGAGGTCTCGCAGAAAGGCAGTGGTGCTTTCGCCGACGAGTTCCGAGGCCTGTCGCAGCTCGACGACGAGGAGGCCTCACAACCAGCTCGGGCGGCGTCGCCGGACCCTCCGGAGTACACGACGGCGCGCGCGCCGGACCCCGTGCCCCGCGTCGTCGTGGGCGGCGGCCCGTCGCCGCGCAAAAGTGCGCCGCGGCCGCTGACGCCGCCGCGGTCAGAAGCGCTTGGCGACGCGGACTTGGATGATTTGGCCGCGGCCCAAGCGCAGCTCGACGCGATACTGGGGGCGCCGCCGGCCTACGTGGCGTCGCGGCAGTAAGTCTAGTTTTCCTACTTGAGTCCTCGTTCCTCGTCGTCCGCGTCGGCTGCTCTCTTTCGCGCCGGCTCATCTGTCGTCGGAGTAGTGAGGGGGTTCTTTCTATTCGCCTGGTTCGGGCGCTTGCTAGTGTCTTAGGCCGCTATCGGCTGGTTTTTATGTGGCACCTCGGGACTTGGCTTTGAGTTGCGTCTGTGGGCCACATTTCTGCACTTGCGCTGTTTAGCGGTCATTTCTGTACTTATACCTTGCAAGCCAAGAGCAATCGCCGGTTCCTGGACCGTTTCACGGCGATTTTTTTAGGGCTCTCCGAGACAGGTTGATTAATATATGTACGTCCACCACGTCGACGGCGCGCCGCAAATAATCCACATGGAGTGCTCGCCGATCCGCCGCAACGCCGAGCGCCGCCGGACGGCGCACTTTGATCAAGTCACGCCCGGCGAGCCGTTCCGCACGCTCGCCGACGAGAGCCCCCTGAGCCTGGTCGGCGACGGCGACGAGAGCCCCCAGGGCCTCCGGCGCGAGGCGTCGGCCGCGACGGTCATGGACCTCGAAGAAGCTCAAGAACTCCCCGAGGCGCCGACGCGGCCCGTCGCCTCGCCCGCCGAGTCCTACGATAGTCACCTCGAGGCCTTCCGCCCGGTCCAGGCCGGCGTCTTCTTCGGCGTCGAGAAGCTCAAAGGCGAGCCGACGTTCAACGGCTTCAGCCTCGGCGCCGAGCCGTCGACGCCGACGAAGCGCGCCTCGCCGAGCTTCATCTCGCCGGACGGCGTCGAGGGTTTCAACTTCGAGGGAGGGATCGACGAAGGCGACCTGTCGCCGACGAAGAAGACGAAGGTCAGGCGCGGTAGGGCCACGCCGCCGCAGCACAAGCTCCCGATCCTCTTCTTCTGAACGCGACGCCGCGGGACTGCCGTCTCGGTAGTCTAACCCCGCGGCGCGGCGCTCACCATCATCATGAACAATGTCCGTCCACTTCTCTCCCATTGCCTTCCCCATCTCCTACCACGTCTAATGTTTCGGAATTACAAATGAACACAACTTACTCGTCACCCAACAACAGCGGCCCCAGCCGCGCCGCGTCGCCGCACCTCCTTAACCCCCAGAGCTCGAGGAGGTGCGCGAGGACGACGTCCGCGACGCCCGCGGCGCGCAGCTTATCCAGCGCGCGCGCGGCCTGGTTCCGGTAGAAGTCCTTCTGCGGCGCCGCGCGCGGCCGCTGCGTTTCAGGCGGCGGTGCCGCGTCGTCCCGGAGCGCCGCGTACCATTCCTCGAGGGGCGCGTAGCGCGTCGCGTGCACTTTCCGAGCGAAGGCCGGCGCGTCGTCCACGAACTCCGCGAGCGCCTCGACGAGGGGCCCGCCCGGGTCCGGCGTCTGGAAGACGACGGCGGCCCGCTTGGCCTGGGCCTGTGTGGAATTCAAATTTCGGCCGTCCCACGCGTTCGGCGCGACGTGCTCCCGTAGCTGCGTCTGCGCGATGGCGTGGTGTTTCCAGGCCATCGACGCGACGTCGTTGAAACCTAACTCACTGGTTGATTTCCACACAGGCGTGCGCGGCCGGGAAGAAGGTGTTGATGGACGCGGAGAGGTCGCGGGCCTGCGTCGCGTGTTTTGTGATCTTTCGCACTGCCGCGGCTCTCTCGCGAGACCCGTAGACTCTCTGACGGCCACGTCGACGACGTGTCGCGGCGACGAGCAGCCGTCTCGGGACGCCATCGACGCGGACGACGCGCCTCGCAGTGGTGGAACCAGAAGGCCGGGATCGCCAGCGCGTCGCCGGGTTCGAGGACGACGTCGAGGTCCGGGTCCGGCATCTCCTCAACGTCGATCTGCGCTTTCCGGGCGAGCGGGTGCGCGTCGGGGAAGGGCCTCATGGTCCAGTGAGATGATGGCGCCCAGCACCTGATTCGCTTCGTGCCCACGCATTGGCCCAGAATATTGTCGGCGACGTCGTAGTGTGCCTGGGTCGTCGAGCCGTTCCCGCCGACCCAGAGTGAGGTCTTGCGCGGCAGCGCATCCACGACGTCGTCTCCCACAGCTCCGCGCCACCAGTCCGCGCCATCATTCTTGAAGGTTGTAGTGTAGTAGTAGTAGTCGCTGCTCTGGGATGCGCATTTGTCGAGGAGCTCGCCGCCCGTCAACGTCTCCCACTCAACTCTAAAGCGGTCCGCGCCGACGGTCCGCTTCTTCGTATTCGAATCGTCCTCGCTGTAGCAGAACAGGCCTGTAACCGAGCGCTTCGCGACGAGTTGTGCCGGGAGCGCGTCCGCGAGGCTGACGTTTCGCAATTTTTGTCGTAGGGTCTGGCAGGCGACGAGGGCGGGCTTTTTTAGTGAGGATGATGCTGCCATTTTCTATCGCTGCGCTTCGACGGCTGTGGTTGGCTCTGCAGCCTGTGGCAGCACTTTGGTGCTGCGATTCAGGGGCGTCACGGGTGCTCAAGACGTTGTGCACTGCTAACGCCGGTCACGCACGGATGCCAGACGAGCGCTTTGGGTCGGTGGTGCTTGCGAGGGCGGGCTTTTTTAGTGAGGATGATGCTGCCATTTTCTATCGCTGCGCTTCGACGGCTGTGGTTGGCTCTGCAGCCTGTGGCAGCACTTTGGTGCTGCGATTCAGGGGCGTCACGGGTGCTCAAGACGTTGTGCACTGCTAACGCCGGTCACGCACGGATGCCAGACGAGCGCTTTGGGTCGGTGGTGCTTGTCGCGCCTGCGCTTTGCCAGGGCCGAGGCTGTGCTGCTCTCAGAGGTCCGCGCGCCGTAACATATCCCGTCGACGGGATATGTTACGCGAAGGCACTGGAACCCGAGAGGCCATACACATGCGCATGACTAACCAACGTAAAAACAATTATAAAGACGACTAGATGCCGAACGACGTCCCGCACCCGCAGCTCGTCTCGGCGTTCGGGTTCTTGAATTGGAAGCCGCCGCCGATGAGCTCATTGCTGTAGCCCAATTCCAACCCGAAGAGGTAGAGCATCGACTTCGGGTCGATGACCACCTTGAAGCCCTCGGGCCACTCCTCGACGTGGTCCTGCTCCGTGATGTCTGCCTCCTTGCAGAGATCCATGGCGTAGCTCATGCCCGAGCAGCCCCCCGCCTTGACGCCCATCCGCAGGTGCGTGCCGGGGCCCTCGGCCGCGCGGAGCTTCGCGATGTGATCCTGGGCCTCAGGGGTGATGGTTATCACATAGTTTGACGTATCGGTCGGCGCGGCGGTCTCGGTGGACGCGCGACGAGGTATCCGCCGTCGCGCCGTCGGCGTGCTGGGTGGAGCAAGGGCAGTGACTGCGGAGAGGACGGCCGCCGCCGCCCAGATATGCCTCATTGTTTGCACGGCGCTTGAATTGTAGTGCCTTTTCTCTGATGAATGCGACTATGAGCCAGCGCGCTCCTGCAGCGGCCTATCTATTTGCCTGGAGCCAAGCTGGCAATCGAGCCCGCGGCGACGGCGGCCGGCTCCGCGAAGAGGTGTCTGTTGAGTGCTGCAGACGTCGCAGGACGAGGGATCAATACACAAAAAGGCGCAAGGCACAGGCCTGAGAGGCCCAGTTTGGCCTGCTCTCACAGCCCAAAAGGCTCTGCAGCAGCGCTGTCGCAGTTACGACGCCGTCAGCTAGTCCACACCCTCGCTGAGGGCCAAGCTACTCGCGCTGCAACTGAAATTCGTGCACGGCGAGCACCGCTGCGCCGCAGAGACGCTGCAGCAGATCAGGCCAGCAGCCTGCAGCCGAAGCCATGGCCGAACCAACGCAAAAGCGCTCCCGCGACGCCGACGCCGACGCGACGGAGGACGCGAGCCACCGGGAGAAGAAGATGCGCGAGTCGATCAATGGCGCAGCGGCCGAGCTGCTATGCCCGATCACGCTAAAATTGCCGATTCAGCCCGTCATGGCTGAAGACGGCAAGATCTACGAGGAGAAAGCTATCCGCGACTGGTTCGCGAAGAAACGAGAGAGAGAGGAGCTTCCGACCAGCCCGAGCACGGGCGCCGTCATCGGCACGAAATTGCTGCCCGCCGTGCAGGTGCGGAACACCATCGAGTCGCTGATTCAGACCGGCGCCATCGAGGGCGAGCTCGCCGAGGCCTGGCAGAAGGACTCGGCGAAGAAGCTGGCGGAGGAGACGTGGGTGAAGGAGATGCGCGCGAAGGCAGAAGGCGGCGACGGCGACGCTATGTATTGGCTCGGCCTGGCGTACGATACTGGTTCAAAGGGCCTCGCGGAAGACGAGGCGCAAGCCCGCGCGTGGTACGAGCGCAGCGCGGCGGCCCGGAACCCGAAAGGTCTAGGAAGTTTCGCTGAGTGTCTCCTGACGGGCGCCGGTGGGTCCCAGGACATTACGCTCGGGCTCGTGATTGTGACCCAGGCGGCGGAGCTCGGCTCAGACTTTGGCGCGTATGCACTTAGCGAAGCGTTTTTCTTTGGCAATTACGGCCTGCAGAAGAACTCCGCTCAGGCGCGGTTCTGGCTGAAGAAGGTCGTCGACGGCGAGTGCAAGTTCAAGAACCTGCACAAGGACCATGTTGCCCTCGCGGCGAATATGCTCACGGTAATGGACGCGCCGCGCCAGTCCCGCGATGTGTAAGAAGTCACGGTGAACACAACAGCGCTCGCGACGACGGGGCAACCGAGAATCTGCACCGGACCATATACTTTATACGGGGGGAGGATGATGTCGACCAGTCCAGGTGTGGGGAAGGGGGCGATCCGTGCCGGCGAGCTTGGGTGCGGCTCAGACCGCGCGTCGTCGCGTCCAATTAGGCGAGCACCGAGTAGGCGGCGCACGCGGCGTTCCAGGCGAGGCACGGCACGGCGTACTGGCCCGACATGAGGCCGGCGTTGCGCGCGACGACCGAGATGGCGGCCCAGCCGCCGAAGAAGAGGAGGCCGTTGTTGCGCGCGTCGGACTCCGAGCCAGCCATGACTTTCCCGCCCAAGACCAAGTTGTTGATCGCGAGGCCCTGCAAGAGGATCGTGGGGCCGACCTGTGTGGAAATCAAATTTTACGGCGCGTTCGTGCTGAATCGTCGCGTCAACCTCCACTCCATCGACGCGATGCCTCGATGGCGTGGCGGTGTGCCAGTTCCTGACCGCTCGACAGAGCCAGCACGGCCGCGTCATCGCCGAGCAATGAGTTAGTGAAGAATCATCGGGTGCACCCGACGCACTGGTTGATTTCCACACCGGGGCCGACCTTGCCCCCCATGATGTTCGAGGTGAGCCACTCCGGCGCGAAGAGGAGGCCGAGGCCCCAGCCGAGCATCTGGACGCCAACGACGTTCTGCATCGTGAGGTCGCGGTTCTTGGGGAGGACGGCGTTGAGGCCGTTGGTGTCGAGCGTCGTGACGAAGTTGTAGAGGCCTCCCGAGCGGCGCACGGCCGAGAGCGCGAGGAGCGCGCAGATCGTCTGCGTGCGGCCCGCGACGCCCGCCGCGTTGCGGAGCATGTAGGCCCAGCCGCCGAGCCAGAGCGCGGCCGACGAGGCGGCCTGGGAGTCGGAGTCGCGGCCGAGGCGCGCGCCGAGGAGCGCGGCCGCGAGGCCGGCGCCGCGGATCATGACCGCGTTGGAGCCGCTCGAGGCGACGCCGAGGACCTTCTCCGCGACGAGCTCGGGCTTGATGATCGAGCAGGCGCCTGCGAGCGACCCGAAATTAGGAACATTTTCGTGTTCTGGCCGGCAAAACGGAATGAATTTGCGGACGCTGATACGCGCCGAGCGCGAGGCCGCCCCACGAGTAGATGGCCTGGCTGGAGGCGCCGATCTCCGACGGCGCGATGGCGTTCTTGATGCCATCGACGTCAAGGGCGGCCTGCACCGGGGGTGCCCGGGCGAATCGCACGGCGGGCGTGCGGAAGGCGGTGGCGACAGAGACGAGAGCAAGAACGCGCATGTTTTTTTTTAGGTCTGCGCGGGCAAAACAAAGATAATTCAGGGAGGGGGGCAGAGATAGTCGATCGCGCGCGCATGGCGGGAGCGGCGGGGGGCGCGCGCTCCAGCGCGTTGCTCCCCGGGGCGCGCAAGACAGATGCACGGTATTCGGGGCGAAAAAAGCGGCCGCAGGAGCGCTTTTTGCATTCAGCGGCTGCGGGCAAGCTTTTGGAGGGGCTACCCGGCTGCGGGTGCTGGTGAGGGCGTACCTGGGGAGCGTAAGGTGCGATAATGTTAGTTCTGCCTGGGGGGCGGCGGCATCAAGATTTGGAGGGGGGGGTCTCGCGCTAGATCGCCGTTCACCTGTCCGTTCGCCGTCCTGCGGACCGCTTGGAGGCAGAACGCACCTCTCTCGTCCCCCACAACCAGCGTAAATGCCCAGACAACAAGGAGCTTCGCTTCCAACAGACCCCTCCCGTCCCATTCTGACGAGTGTCGGTCGCGAGGCGCCTCCGCAGACGCTTCCAAATACCCCCAAGAGGCCTCCCCCATCTCGCGTCGAGAGACAACCCGACAAGCCTAGTAAAGCCTCTCTTGGCAGGCGCTGCCCATCGACTTTTTTGGCCCGGCATAGGGCTGCCCCGCGCGCCGCAGGGCTGCCCACGCCCCGCAGGAGTCCTCACGCCGCCGCCGCGCCCCACCCAAGCGCGAGACACAAGCAGAAACGCAGCACCACACAACACAACACAACCATGCGCCGCGCCACCTCCGCCAAGCGCGCCACGCAGCGTTTAAGACGCACGGTCAAGAAGCCCCTGGACATGAAGACCCAGGACAAATTGCGGAAGGCCCTGCGGGCCAAGTGCGGCTCGCGGCCGGACGAGCGTTTTTTTCGGAAATACGACCGCGACCGGTCCGGCGAATTGTCGGTCCAAGAAGTCGAGGAGATGTTCCGCACGGGCCTCAAGATTACGAAGCGCGAGGCCTCGCCGGCGGACGTACGAGCGTTAGTGGCCGCGATGGACGCGGACGGCAGCGGGACGTTATCTCTCGCGGAGCTAGCTGCCTTTGTGGGCAACCGGCCCGTCTCCCCAGGAAAGAGCAAGATGAAGCGGCGGATGATCAAGAAGACGACGGCCTTCTTTCCAGCAGCGTCCGGGGAGCCGCTCGCGCCGCCGTATCGCGCGCCGCCGGCGTCTATTCAACGCGGTCGCGTCGATGGCGTCACGTGGACGCTGGACTCACACAGGCCGCCCGCACACGCACTTCGACGCCGAGGCCCTGAAGCGCTTCCGCGACGGCGTCCAAAAGTCGTTGGCGACCATCCGGACCGACACGCGGACCGCGCTCGAGAACAGCAACTCCCAGAAGAGCGAGAACCTCTCGCCGCGGTCCATGCTCAAATTTTTAAGGGAGGATCTGGACGTCCCCAGAACTGTAGTGAGGGACGGCGACGCTCTAGAATTACTCAAGCTCGCTGATGTGGACGACTACGGCACGCTGGCCTTGGACGACCTCGCCGCGTTTTTAGAGAGGGGCCCTAGAGCGTTCTACAACGCCCAAGCATTACCGGGTAAGTCGATACAGCTACCGAAGCCGCCGGGCTCCGATTCGCAGCGATTTGGTAGAGTAGTTGGTGCGCTGGAAGCGCGATTGGAGAATGGCGACACTCGTTCAAGGTTCGCCGCCGTCGACCATGATGGCGACGGCAAGGTCAAGGTCGAGGCGTTTCGGGAGGCCGTGCGCGGCTCGGCTCTGCATTTGACCGAAGAAGATCTAGATGAGGAGGACTTGGATGCGCTCGTGCAGATGATCGACAAGAATCCTGGAGGTAGAAAAGTGTATGAAGTTGATGTCCGGAAGCTCGCTCTTCTGTCAAAAAGAGGCGGCGACGCGATCTCCGATCTGTACGACGCGGAAAAACAATTTCTGAGGAAGACGGCAAATGAACGCAAAAAGGCCATACAACGACGGACGGCGGAAGATAGATATACGACATGGGACGCGGCCCAACCCAAACCCGATCCGAGACAGAAAATACCTCCGCTCGGCCAGCGGCTCATCCCGTGCAATCTGTTCGCGTGGTTGGACGACCCCGTCGGCTATGTCGCGCCGCTGGACGCCCCCAAGTTGTCAAGTAAGGATGATTCGACCGGGCCTTCTGATTTGGAAGCGTTAATCAAGCTCAGAAACGCCCTGCAGCTCCACGAGGCGCTGGGCCAATCGCTAGCTGCGGGCTCCGTATTGCTAAAGATGGGCCGGCGGCTCCGGGACCGTTCTCTCGCAAGATATTTCCCGCGCGGCGCGCATCGCGCCAAGGAGCTGCGATGTGCTGGAGAAGCATTAGACGCCGCCTCATCACTCTTCAGGACGTACTTCGACGACGCGACGCACCACCTGTCTCTCACAGCTTTGTATGAAGCGGCCGACTCGTTTTTGGAAGCGGAGGATGAGCTCGTGAACTCGCTTTCACAAGTGCGGGGCCCCGTGCCCGACGACCTCGAGGACGACGCGGCGTCCGAGCGGTCCCTATTGCTACGCTTCGCCGAACGGTCGTTGGCGGAGTTCAAGGAGGCCCACTCGCTCCTGGATGTGACTGGACTCACACCGAAAGAAATTGCTAGGTACGCGAACGGCCTCGCGCTCGTCGCGGTCGTGCAGTCGCGGCAACCTTTGCATGAAGGGGCGCAGAAGGTCCAGCGGTCCTTTGGGGATGCGGAACGGTTGCATGCGGCGCTCCAAGGGGACGTGGCGGCGCTGTGCAAGGCCGAGTGGCAGAAGCGGCGCGCGTTCGAGCGGTCGCGCGCGGGCTATCCGGCCGAGGCTTTGGAAGCGATGCGGGCGCGCGAGGAGTTGTTGGAGAGCGCCCTTGGCGTTGACCACGTCGAGACGGCCGGGGCGCGGCGGCTGCGCGTGCTCTGGTCTCGGGGCTTGGGCGGCGGCGCGGGGATTGGGGGGAACGCGCCGGAGGTGCCTAAGATGTGATACTGTGATTACATTACAACAGACAACCTACGACGACGAATGAGAACGCGAGTCGAGCGCCTCCACGTGCGCCACCGCCGCGGCCACGAGCCCACTCCTCTCGAAGCCCCCGGCGCCGTCGGGCACGCCGTAGCCGCCCTCGAGAATCGACACCACGGACGCGTCCTCGTGAATCGCGCCCAGGAGCGCGCGCGTCATGGTCCCGTAGTCTTCGGGCCGCAGACCGACGCCGTCGAGGACCTCGGGCGACACGTGCGGAGGCAGATCTGGATCGTCGGGCGTCCACGGGTTGAGCTGCCCCGCGTCGCCTTCGAGGGCGTCGAAGCCGGCGGAGATGACGAGGAGGCTCGGCCGGAACGCCGCGAGCTTCCGGGAGATCTTGTCGACTGCGGATACGAAGCGCTCGCGAGCACCAGGCTCGATCCACGCAGGAGTCACCGATACGTTGCAAACGGATGGATTTCGTCCCGGGCCCATGTATCCCGCCGCCCCCGTCCCCGGGAAGAAATCCAATGAGCTGTCCTCGTAGACCTCGCGCAGGTGCGCCGACGCATACAGGAGCCGTTCCGAGCCCGCCCGCATCGCAAAGTCCTCCGTCCCATTGCCATGATGAACGTCAAAGTCCACGATAGCGACGCGCGTCTTCTCCGACGTTAAAGCCTCCGCCGCGGCGACCGCAGCGTTGCCGAGCACGCAAAACCCGCAGCCGCCCGCACTTACATCGTAGCCCTCGCGCATCGCGTGGTGCCCCGGCGGTCGCACGAGCACAAAGGCGCGCGAGCCGGGCGTGGCATCGCGGACTGCTGCGAGCGCCGCGCCGGCCGCGCGCGTCGCCGCGGTCCACGTGCCCGGGCCGACCGGCGTCGCGCCAGCGGCCGCGTCGACGCCGCTCTCGCCAAGGACGCGCGTCCGCAGCATCGGCGACAGGCGGCCGCGAGTCTCGATGCTCGAGACCGCGTCGAGGTAGCGGGCCGAATGAACGCGCAGCAGAGCTTCGCGGCTCGCGGGCGCGAAGTCGCGGCGCCTGGCGTAGGTCTGGAGCGCTGCCGCGATGGCCGCGAGGCGCGCCGGCGACTCCTGGTGCTCCGCGTCGCCGTCGCCCGTTGTCACGTGCCGCGCGCAGTCGTCGTGGCAATAGATCACGGGGCTGCTCTCGCGTCGCTGGCGTTTTGGCGGCGGCGGCTGGACGTTCGTCCCTTGACCATCAGTACTGCGCTTTGACGCATGCCGCTCCATCGCGCTGCAGCTCAGCAGCACAGTGCAATCGTTTCAGGTGTCTAGTGTCCGCCAAGGATCAATACGAATGGAAAAAGCACGTCGCACGACGTCGCACAGTACGTAAATAAGCACGAAAGTGTGAGGCCTCGTGTGGTGCTGTCTGCTCTTGCCATGGCCTCCTTTGGCTGAGACAGTGGTAACACTCTAGAGCTGGAAGCAAATTCCAGCACCACTCGCCACCCGGTTATCGAAGACGCAATGGTCCCCGCAGACGCATGAATGGCCACGTAGCGTGCGGGTTGGCCGATTTCTGCTCAAGCATCGATCGCTTTGCAAGGCTGCCCCACGCACGCGCGGCCCACTCGCGGCAGCGGACGCTGCACAGCGCGGAGCTCCCTTCCCGCGCTCGCACGCCGACGCGTCAGCGACGACGCGACGCCAGCACCCTATAGGCTGCCATCCTAAGAAATGGCAGAGGCCGAGATGAAGACGCGCGCCGCCGCCGACGAGCCGCGGCGGCCGACGCTGACGCTCGACGACGAGTCGAAACCAAAGTTAACCATTGGCGACGACGACGACACCGACGCCCTCGTGCCCGCGGCGACGCCGAGATTGGTGTCCGCCTATGCCGCCGAATTAGCGTTCGAGAGCTCCAAGCTCTCGTGGAGGACGCGCATCGCGGACTACTTGAGAATAAACCCCTTCGCGTACAGCGCCTTCAACACGATCTGCACGGTCCTCGCCATCTGGTTGTACCTGGAGAGCACGGCGTTTGGCTATGAGGAATCGTTGTGGGAGAACCGCTTAGATATGTTCCTGTCGTTGTGGTTCTTTCTCGTGTACTGTTTTGAAGTTTGGTTAGCCCATGATCGGTTGTATCATTGCGTGAAATACGAGACGGTCTGTGACCTCCTCAGTGTGTTGCCGGGCGTGCAGCATCTGGGACTGAAATACTCGGAAAGGGTTCTGTTCTTCCGAGCGTTTCGGTGCTTGAGGAGTCTGAGAATGATTAGGGTCGTGGGCTTCTGGACGCCGGGCTTGACGCGACGGTTCATCGAGGCATTTATGTCCTTGGTATGTGGTGTTTTTATAATAACAGCATTAGTCTACCACGTGGAGAAGATCCGGACGGACCAGTTTTCGGTTGGGCGGATGTCCTTCTTCCGATCCTTTTATTTCACAGTTGTTACGTTAACGACCATTGGATATGGGGATCTATATCCAGCAAGGTTCGAATCTAGGTTGATCGTGGCCGTTTGTGTCCCGATGATCGTTGTTTTAGTACCGGTCAAGCTCGCTAGATTGCATGAAATGACGACAGAAAGGAAGGTCTACGCGAGGGTCGCTAGATTGGTCGCCCCGACGACCGACTGGTTCCACGTCGTCGTGTGCGGCAATTTTGGCGGCTTAGCCGGCACCGAAGGCTACGGCCTCGCCGGCCAACTACCTGTGGCGTTGGAACACGTCTATGATAGGAGACGGATCAGCCAGCAGAACACGTTCTTGAGGCTAGTTTTGTTGCAACCACACGATCCCAGTATACAGGTCAAAAATAGATTATTGGAGCACCCCTTCTACGAGACGCGATTACGGTGGGTCACGGGCACGGCCTTCGACGAAAAGTCGCTCGTGAAGCACGCCAAGGGGCACAAAGCGCGGAGCTTCGTGGTTTTGGGCGATGACGCGGTGCCGCACTCGCGCAAGCAGCACGAGGACAACACGACGGTCCAACGAGTTTTAGCTATTCGCCGACGGTTACCGGATGTCCGGGTAGTGGCCCAGCTACTGTTAGAGCGAAATGCCCACCGATTGGCGAGGGAAGACGTTCGAGTAGTGTGCTGCGACGCGTTCAAATACGCCATGCTCGGGCGGAGCGTCGAGGTGCCCGGCCTGGCGCTGTTACTCACTACGCTGTTAGCCGAAGCGCCGGGCGCGGAGTACGCCCAGAATTCGCATATCGGGAACACGCCGGAACTCTTACAGCCGGAGAACGAGATGCTCAAGAACCACAAGGTCCGTGACTCAGCGTAGAAAATCAACTTTGGTCGCGGTGATGGCGTCTTCATGAGACCACACCGAACGTACGCGCGCAGGCCTTCTCCTCGAAGAACGCGCTCGTGGACAACCAGCAGGCCGCCGAGAACCTGTTTGCGGAGCTCAAGGTCGGTAGAAGCGCGCAGCTCGCTTCGTCGGCCTTGCCGCACGGCGCGGCCGGTTTAACGTTCTCGGCGTTCGTGAAGCTCGCGGTGCAGGAGCACGACGTGCTGCCCGTTGCCGTGTGTTCCCATTCGTCCGTGTGTACGTTCCCCGGCGAGTATGTGTTGCGGGAGGACGACCGGTTGCTCGTGTTAGCTAGGCAGCCGTCTGACGTCGCGGCCTTCGAGCGCTGGGTCGCTAGGAACGCTTGGGAAGAGTTAAATGAGAACAGCGTCGCCGAGGTATTGCCGGTGCACGAACTCGTTAGATCAACATCAGCAGCGCGGCACTTGAGTGACGAGTTACGAGACAAAGTAGCGAGGCTGAATGGCAAGGAACGGAGGGAGTACTTCGAACAATGGCGAGCTAAACATGTCGTGGACGAAGTGCCCGCCGATGTCAAGGACCATGTGGTCTTCTGCGGGACATTACAGGGCGCTCCTTATTTCTTGAAACCTCTAGCTTCGGACGCCGACGCCGACGGCCGGATCCCGCAAGTTTGTTTGTTGACGCATGATCCCTCGGAGTGGGCCGACGAACACAAACTCGAACACGCTTTGCGGTCGTGCATCTTCTACGAGCCCCTTGCCGACGAAGACGCGCAGCGCTTGTGGATCGTTAGGGGTGATCCCCGGACCGCGCCCGGTAGAGCAGATTCAGGATGGCCCTCGGCGCTCGAAAGATGTCGCGTGGACACCGCCTCTACGTTTGTCATGCCCAACGTGAATGGCACGGTCGCGGAAGAAAACCTAGGTGGCGACGGCTACAACGTCCAGGTCACCAGAAACGTCCAGGCCCACTGCGCTTTATATGGCCATTCACCAAAACTACTCGTGCAGCTACTGGACCCGGGCCACGTCATCTTCTTCAATCCGTGTGAAGAGTTACTGGATGCCGGGGAGATCTACGTTGATACGTACTTGCAATGCGCGGCCGTGGCGATGCACTCGTCGGAGGCGGCGTTTGCGTTTGCGAACCAGTGCCTGGCCGTGGATCGGTTACCGATAGATGCGGCCGACCCGGTGCTGGGCGACGGGCAAAGGTACGAGACGTGTCGAGTGATTCTAGTGCGCGTCCCGCCCAAATTCGTGGGAAAGCCCTACTCTACACTAGTACAACACGCCGTGGACCGCAAGCTGCTGCCCGTGGCGCTGTCGCGCTTTCCCGAGTCGCGGAGGAAACCCTATGTGTTCGCGCACCCGCGCGGCCACGACGTCGTCGGCGCGCGGGACTGCGCCTTCGTTCTGGTGAATAGGCTGTCGGACCTGACGGAGTACCGGGCGGTCTAGCTGCTCTCTTCCTAACTTTAGAATTCATACGGCTTCCCTTTTTCAATAGTCGGCGCCCGCGTCGAATGCGTCGCGGCGACGGCGTCGGGGTCGGGCACGGCCCCTACGCCATCGACGCGAGGGAGAATAGAAAGATCACATGCTGTATTCAAGGGGGCCCCGCCTATCGCGCGACGGCGCCCTCGACCGGCGCCGCCGACGCCTCCATGGCCGCGGCGGGCGCCGACGCGATGGGCACGGCCGCCGCCGGCGTCTGCACCGGCTTGAGCACGGACAGGCGCACGGCGAGCTTCTTCTCGGGCTGCGAGATCTTCTCCACCTCGGCATTGCAGCCGAAGAAGGCGTCGAGGGTACCTTTCCGATCTAACGCGGCCCAGAGCTTGTAGGGGCATTCCGGCGAGTAGAAGACGAGGGACAGCGTCACCTCGTCCGTGTCGTCCGCGCCGCCGCCCGACAGCTCCGCCTCGATTAATGTCGGAGGATCTGGGCCGAGGCCGGCTAATCCTAATTCCTTCAACGCCGGCTCCAAATGGACGCCCTCGAAATATCTATGGGCGGTCACGTCCTCCAACAGCAGTTTCATGGCTTCTGAGGCGTGCTTGTCGAACTGGGCCTTGAGGCGATCTTCGTTTCCTACCTGTGTGGAAATCAAAATTTTACGGCGCGTTCGTGCTGAATCATCGCGTCGTCCTCCACGCCATCGACGCGATGTCTGCTCGATGGCGTGGCGATGCCGGTTCCTCACCGCTTGACCGAGCCAGGACGGCCACGTCATCGCCGAGAAATGACTTAGTGAAGAATTGTCGGGTGCACCCGACGCACTGGTTGATTTCCACACAGTTTCCAACGTAGGTCACGGGCACGGGCTTGAGTTCATTTACAGCAAACGCCGCGGCACCTAGAACCGCGGGCGTCGCGAACAGCGCGGCGACGGGCTCCTGCGCCGCGATCGCCGCGACGGCGATCGCGGCGCCCACGCCGCCGAACACGGGCGGCAGCGCGAGCTTCTGGCCCTCCTCGCCCCGTCGCTCCTCGTAGGTGTACTTGAGCTTCACCGGCTCCTTCGCCACTGGTTCCTCGACCACTTCCCTTTGGACGACCTCGCCAGTTTCCCAGTCGATCTCCTCGCGGTAGATCTTGAGGTCGGCGACCTGGCTTCTCACTTTATGATGCTGCAGTTCAGTGGTGCGCGGCGCGGCGGCCGGCCCGACGAAGGCCGCGGCCGTGGCGCAGAGGGCGAATGCGAGGATCATGGCCTGCGGGCGGCGCGCGTCGCGGGCGCGGTCTCTTTTCTTTGAATGCCGATGCCGCGTGCCGACTTCCGGGCGTTCTCGCAGGCCTTCAGCGGCCCTACGCACGGCCGCGACGGGCTCGCGGGTGGACTGATTCAGGCTCTCCCTTTGCGTGGTTTGACGGCTCAGCGCCTTTGCTAGCTTTGCGGTGCGAGCGGGCGCTTTTGAAGCGCAGCACGATGCTCGCGCGTGACTGTCGACGCGGCTGGGCACCGGCTAAAGGCTCTGACGTCACGAATGACGGGGACGAGCGTGCTACAAAGCCGATTTGATGGCAACCTCGATTAGGCCCCGTGCTCGGCCTGTGCGACCCGCGCCCGCTCCGCCTGTTGAAAGCCATGAGAGCCAACCTTGTTCCAGGCCTGGGGCCGCCGCCAAGACCGGATGGAGCGAAGGCCTCAAAGAGGTCCCATTTGAGTGACAGGGCTACTTGCACGGATCGAGGAAGCAGGGGCAGGTTACGTCCAGAACGAAGGCTGGTTCTAGGCTTCTCCTGGAGCCGCAATTGGGTTGGTTTCGCATGGGCCCCTTACAAAGGCAGCACACGCCTCGAGGGCATATTAGCTGTGCGTCAAGCAGGCCGTCCACCGCAGACCAAAAAGTCAGCCTCAGAGTCCCCACCCCACCGCGCCAGAGCAGCTGCGGCCCACCAGCACGCAGTCGCGTGCTCGCGAGACGCGCAAACGCGGTCGCACGGCTGCTGAAACACCAAAAACACGACGCCTGCGGCGCGCCAGCGCAGTCCGGCCCGCCCGCGAGCGGCCGCCGCGCCCCCGCACCGCTGCGGCGCTGGACGAACGCAGAGAAAGCAAGCACACAAAAAGCAGAGAGGCCAGCCGTCGCCGCGACGAGTGACGAAGACGGCCACCAGCTCATTTCAAAATTCGCCCGCACGCAGGTCGATGAAGCTCTCCAGCGCGCTCCTGCTCCCCGCGGCGGCCGTCGCCTTCGTCGGCCAGGCCCCGGCCCAGAAGGCCAACGTGGCGCGCGGCGCCGTCCTCGAGCGGCCCGCCGCCGCGGCGTCGCCCGTGCTTGGGTTCCACGTCGACGGCCACGCCGTCGTCGTGAACAGCGCCGCGAAGCTCGACGAGGAGCAGTGGCACGAGCACGACGGCGTCCTCCACAAGCACGCGGCCGCCGGGGACCACGCCCACGCGGGCAACTGGCACGAGCACGACGGCGTCTGGCACTCGCACTAAGCGGATCGGCCAGGCTGGCTGCTCCGCGTGCGCAGGCGTGCGGGCGCGGGGCGCGGGAAACTCCCCCCTTCCCTAGTCCCTCCCTCCCCCGTCTGGCGTAACCGGATTGTGTCGTACTATAGAATACCCGGCGTCGCGTCGATGGCGTACCCGCACGCCGTCGCCGCGATCGCTGCCGCGCCGATGGCGCACCCTCACGCCGTCGCCGCGACGCCGGACTCGGAGGCCCGCGAACGAACCTGCACCTCGTCGTCGAGCTTCGCATGGCCGTCGACTCGTCGGACGTAAAGCAACCACCAAGCACGGTCGCTCGCAACAGAAGCGTAGTGTAAGATATATAGTAGAGCTTAAGACAGAGGACGCGTGTGCGCACCGGCGGGCGCACCGGCCGCGTACAACCACCGGAAAGACCTAGAACCAGTGGTTCGCCGAGCGGCCCTCCTCGTTGTTGTTCGGCGGCTTGCCGCCCTTCTTGCGCCAGTCGTCGTAGGCCTCCTTCGTGAAGTCGCCGAACTTGACCTTGGCGTAGACGTGGCCCGACTTGGCGACCTTGGCGTTGCCGACGTTGTTCTTGTAGAAGGTCTGCTTGGCTTGGAGCTTCTCGAGGTACTCCTTCACGCCGAGGACCTGCGCGCGACCACGTGATGACGGTGCTCGACAGGGTGCCAGTGGCGTAGAACTACTCCCACGACGACGCCATCGCGGCGACGGCGTGCCACGTGACGGCGTTCGCTCGACGCCATCGCCGCGACGGCGTGCCGGTGGCGTGCTACGCCGTCTCGACGCGAAAAGAAGAACGAAACAAAACGCCGGGCCGGCACCTGGGGCGCGCCCTTCGGGTACTTGGCCTTGTTCTGGACCTTGGCCGCCTTCTCCTTCTGCTGGCGCGCGGCCCAGTCCGAGGCCGAGAGGCCGTCGGGCACGTACCTGGGCGTTTTTAAATACCGTGAGCGGGCGCGCGTTCGCGGCCAGCTCAACGGCGACGAGCGCCAGCCTTCGCGTGTCGAAACTCTCATTTATTCTGGGAGTATCTTGTGCAGCTGCGCGCGGCGCGGCCGCCGGCCGCGCGCGACAGCCAGCCAGAGATGCTTTTTCAACAGCTATACATTGATCCCGCCGCGCCGCGCGGGGTCCGGCGGCACCGCGCCGCGCGTCGGGGGGGGGCTCCGGGGCGGTGAAGCTGCTCAATTAGTGTGTCGGACGCTGCACGAGCACCCATTCACAGCCACGCTCGGCCTGGAGACGCTGCGCGGCGCGAAGGCCGTGGCGCTGCCGGCAAGGGCGAGGACTAGGGCGGTCTTCATCTGCAAATCTACCCCCTGCTTTTTTGTTGAGCAAGGACCACGACGATATGAGCACAAGCCTCCATCTGCGAAGCATGCAAGCTCGTGGCCCCTTCCTGAACTATAGCGGGTCAAGCTAGTACCAATCCGAGGACACGTCCCGCCTTTTTCGGAGGTCCCCACCCGGCTTGTCAGAGCTGGGTGTCTCACCGCCTTGCCGGGCACGAGCTCCGCTGCTCGGCGCGCATACGCGCCAGCGGAAGAAGTACAGAAGCTGAACAGCGAGGAGCGAAGCGCCAGTCGAGCCCTTACTCCGCAGCGCACAAAAAAAGCTACAAAAAATGCCGAGGCAGAGCCTCACAGCCCTCCTGCCGCTGGCCAGCGCCATTTTGCACACGCAGACGCCGCCCCAGAGCTTCCACGCCTTGCCGCGGGACCACCTCTACCGCGCCTTCGACGGGCTCATCGTGGATGCCTCCCCTAGAGGACCGCTGCACGACGGCGACGCGTCGAACGAGAAGGCGATGTGGCTGCTCGACGCCTTCGAGGCGTCGGGCAAGCCCGTGGCGTTAGCGGTCGATGGCGTCTGCGACGAGGCCATCGAGCACCAGACTTTGACTAGAATTGGTGTGTGCGACCCGTACGAGCCGTTCGTTTCGTTGAGGGAACGACTCTGGCCTCGCACGAGAGAAGAAAGACGTAGGGCAGCCAGAGCCCGGGCGCCGGCCGTCGTCGGGCCCATGGCCGCGGCGGCGCTGGGCCGGGCCGTGGTCGACGATTACATGCGAAATGATGCCTCTTATGTGTCTGATGCCCTTAGGGAGCATTTGCACCGAGTTTTTGCGAGGGTCGGGAGGCGGTGCTGCGGCCTCGCAGCGGGCGCCGGCGACCATGCGGCGTTGTTAGATGTTTTAAGAGCAAGGCCCGTCGCGTTCCGGGAGGCGGCGCGCGACGAGCAGGGCGTGGAAGCTTCCTGCTTGATCGCGACGGGCGGGGACCTGGTCTGGGACACGCAGGGCGGCAACGACGGCTTCGTGTCGTTGTCGGAGTTCGAGCAGCTGCGCGGCGAGGATGCTGTGGATGCGTTCCTCGAGACTGAGTTAAGTGCTCTGGTGCGCCAGGGCGTGCCTTTATTAGCGTTCGACGGCGAGCACCGGCAACTGGAGAGGCGGGGCGTGGCCCACACGGCGGCCGTGTACCGGGCCCTCGGTGGAGACGCCGAGGAGGTCGGCTTCCTCGGCGACGACGCGTTGTTGTTGAGGTGCGCCGTCGACGAGCTGGTGCGGCGCGGCGCGCGCGCCGAGCGCATCCTGGTGCTGTCGGCGAAGGACCGGCCCTGCCGCGCGGCCGAGTCCTACGGCATGGCGACGGCGTTCCTCGGCGGCGGCGAGGGCGACTACGTCGGCCTCGACGAGGCCTGGGACCCGGCCCTGTAAAGATGATCCCCTGTTTGACTTTTCTTTGCTTAGAGCTAGGCGGGGCCGACGCCCCTACGCCGCCGCCCCGAGATGTTTTGTACTACCTAATTACGCCTCCGTCTTCGGGGGAGGAGCTTTCTTTGCGGGCGGCGCCTTCTTTGCGGGCGGAGCCTTTTTGGCCGCAGGGGCCTTCTTGGCCGGCGGCGCCTTCTTGGCCGCGGGCGCCTTCTTCGCCGGCGCGTCGCCGTCGGCCTCCTTCTTCGCGACCTTCTTCACCTTCGGCGGCGGCGGGTTGAAGTACTTGTCCAGGTCCTTGGCGGCCATGTTCAATACCTCGAGCGCGCCCTTCTCGTCGAGGATCTTCTTGACCTGCTCCTCGCTGTAGCCCTCGAGCTTCGCGTCGAGGATGGACTGGCAGCCGCCCATGAAGGCCTCGTCGAGCTGTTTGGGGGAGATCGTGACCTTGGCGAAGGCCTCGCGCTCCCAGGGCATGACGCCGAACAGCTCGTCCTCAGGCTGCGGGCCCGTGCCGCCGATGCCGCCCTGCGGCAGGAACGTGGGGTAGGACGACGGGTCGTCGGTTCCGAACCTGCGTGGAGATCGATGGCGTAGGGGACATCGTGCCGCGTCGACGGCGGCCATCGAGCAGACGCGGTCACGAGGAAATTTGATTCGCGCTCCGAGCCGCACTGGTTCTGCAGCCGCGTGCAGCGGTCAAGCGTGGATCTCGGCGCGAAGGCCGCGGCCTGCGGTGGGTGTTGTCTCTCTTTGCAACTGTGCTCGGCGTCGCGGCGGCGGCGCGCGGCTCAGCCATTCTTCTATCACGCGTACGACGTTTCCAGTTGAAAGCGCAGTGCTGGCCGGCCGCCGCGTCGCGCGCGCATCTTCAAGCCGCAAAACCGGCGCTGTCTGCTCGAGTTGCGGCAGGCAAAAAGCACGGATGGGGACACTGCTGCCTGCAGACGCTACGAGAGACAAGCGCAGCATGTTGATTACTCCAGTAGCTTTGTTGGAAGGCTGGTGCCGATGTCAGACCCTCGATATCTGGCGCCAGACACCTTGCAAGGACTTGCTTGGGAGACAGCCAGGTCATGCCGGCGGGAGCTCCATCATCGAGGCACACGCGCAGTCTGGTCCTCCCTGACTCCCAATTCACGTATAAAAAGCGCCCGATAAGACCAAAGGAAACAACCCGACGCGTCCGGCACACCGAAACTTCGTCTCGCAGCGTCCCGCGCGCGCGGCGGCGACGGCGCTTGCAAGACGGCTGCCCTTGGCGACGCCCTCTCGGAGCCACAATTGGCAACATCCACGACCGCGTGTTTGTGCTTTCGACGGTCGCGCATTCAATTCACTGGAGTTCACGACGCGGCGCCCGTCTGCGCTTCGAGCTGCGCTTCGGTCAGCTCCGTCCCCTCCTGGAAAACAATTGCGCACCTTGTTATACATTTCAACAACCCCAATACACCCGCTCCTCGGCCGCGATCAAACCGCTAGCGGCCTGTAAGACACTAGCCCAGCAAGCCCTGGGCCGTGCTGCAGCCCAGAGCACTACATTGCTCGCACGCGAACGCATCGGCACGCGTGGCCCCCCACGACATCGGTCAAATCAGAAGCGCTGCGAGCGTCTCAAGCCTAATACCATGCGGCTAGCAGCACCACTCTGCTGCCTAGCCACCACAAGTCGAGCGCTCATCGCACCTGCACGACGCTTGACGCCCCGGAGGATGATGTCGGAGGCGCAAATCCGCCGAACGCTGCTGAGTAGGGCGCTCATGGCACCAGCACTGCGACAAAGGACGCGCTTGTACTCGGAGACGCAAATCGACAACCTCGAGCGCAGCTGGAACATCAGCCGCGACCCGGAGCGGAGCGAGCTCTACCAGGACATACTAGCGACGGCGGCGGCCGCGACCGCCGCCTGCTGGGCGCTCGCGTTGGTCACGCTCGCGCTCTCGCCGCCGCGGCGTACGGCGACGGCGGCCAAAATAGGCGCCCGCCTCGCCGCGGCGCGCGGCTGGCGCGGCGTCGCCGCGACGTGGCTCGCCGGCGCGAGGTGGGTCGCGGCGCCGCCGCTGGCCGGCGCCCTGCTGGCGCTCGGCGCGCGCGGCGTCCGGTCGGGCGTCGGCATGCGCACGGAGCGCTGGCACCGGCTCGCGACGGCGCCGCTCGCGATCGCGTTCCTGCCGCTCGCGGTCGTGCTCTACGTCGACGCGGAGCTCTCCGCGCGGCTCCCGCTGACGTCGAACGAGATGGACGGCGGGAGCTTATTGATGCGCTGCGCGTTTGGGGCCTGCATCCCCTTCTTCCTGCTCTTCGCCGTCGGCGCGAACGTCGTGAGGGGCGCGCGGCGGCTCGTCCGGCGGCCGTCGCCGCCAAGTGACTAATACTAGTAGCTTCCAAGGATATAGCACCGGTGCCGTACAGATAAGGGGAGGGCACTCAGCAAAGAACAGAACAAACACAGGACCATTCTTACACAGCGGCGAAGAAAGAGGAGGCTAGACGAGCGAAGCGTAGGACGGGCGCCGGCAGGCCGGCGCGAACCGCGCCGCGGCGAGCGCCGCGGCGAAGAGCGCCACGATCAGCAGCCCGACGGCCGTCGTGTGCGCGTCGAGCGCGTCGGCGACGGCGGCGAGCGGCCCGAATGTGGACGGAAAGCACCGCGCCAGGAGGCCGCCCGCCGTCACGAGCCCGATGCCGAGCGAGGCGGACGCGCTCGCGGCCGTCAGCCCGCAGCCCAGGAGCAGCGCGCCGGCGTCCGCGCCGTCGCCCTTGGCGAGCGCGAGGAGCACGAGCAATCCGTCGCACGTGTCTACCAAAGCCATGCCCGCGGCGAAGAGCGCCGGCAGCAACATCACGAGGACCGCGGGGACGCCGTCGGCCGCCCCGGCGCCGCCGAGGGCCGCCAGCGCGAGCAGCCCGACCTCGGACGCCGTGTCGAAGCCCAACCCGAAGAGGAACCCGACGGGGTACATCTTCCACGCGCTGTCGACGCGGCCCAGCACGTACCGGCAGCAGGCGCAGCCCACGAGGCAGCCGGCGGCCTCGACCCGCACTTCCTCGCCGTCGTCTTCGAGCGATGCGGCGTGGGCGTGCAGCGGGCCGTGGCCGTGGTCGCCCGCGACACCGCGCCTTGCTGTTCTCCACGCGCGGTACTGCGGCCCGACGGCCGCCAGGTTGATCGCGCCGATAATGATGAGCGTGATCGACGACACGGCGTCGCCCACGTTCGCGCCGGCCGTCGCTAATGACGCGACGTGCGCTCTCGCGTAGGCCGAGCCCGTCGAGACCGCCGCGCAGAGCAGCACGACTACCGTCGAGTGGCCCAGCGAGAACCAGAGGCCCACCAGAGCCGCCGGCCGCTGCGCCGCGGAGAGCTTGCGGGCCACGTTGTCGATGGCGGCGATGTGGTCGCAGTCGACGCCTGTGTGTTCGATCGCGTCACCCCCCACGCCATCGACGCGATATCGGCACAATCGATCTTTCATCACACACTGGCTCATGCCGTGCCTTAATCCAAAACCGAGCGCGAGCAAGCCGGGGCCCACGAGCGCCGGGTACGTACCGCCGAGCGCGAGGAGCATCACGAGCAAGACGCCGAGCGTCAGCGCGACGCCGAGCAATGCAACGCGCGCGACGGCGTGGTTCTGCGCCGCGCCCAGCGGCGCGAACTGCTTGTCATCCCGCGCGTCGATGACCGACGTCGGCGAGTTTGCATCCTTTCTTCTCGCAGGTTGCGGCGGCGTGCCTTGCGCGGCTGCGGTGCATCGCTGCGGGTGCTGCGGACGCCACGCATCGTCTTGCGATTGAGTAGCCGCGCTAGCAGCGCTGCTTGATGCATCGACTGCTATTGATGCATAGCCTGTATGCATCGTGACGCGGTCGTCAAGTTTAAATTGGTGCTCGGCTGCAAGAATGAGCAAAAATGCAAAGCCGACAGCCGCGCTCGGAGCCTATAGCCAGCCCGGCTCGTCGCTGCATCACACAGCAATTTGCCCAAGATCGAAGCACACGCCGCAAAGGCCCCACGAGCGCGATCTCCTTTCGTAATCTTACAACGCCTAGGCTCACGAAGTCGAACACCACCTACTTCTTCACGCGCCGGATGAAGCCCAGCTCCTCGCCCGTCTTCCGCGGCGTGTCGGCGTTGCGCTTCTGGACCTGCCTCCCCGCCTCGGTCAAGGCACCGTTCAGGTCCGGTTTTGGCGCCTTCGGGGTGCGCGTGATGAAGCCGGCCTGGGGGTTCTCGAGCTGCCGTTTCAACGGGAACTCCTTCGTCTGTTGCGGCGCGGGGGGCTTCGAGGGCGCGGGCACGTTCTCGCGGGGCGGTTCCGTTTTGCGGAGCTCCGTGATGGCCTCGTCGAGGTCGCGCGGCCCCGGCGCCTCCTCGGGCGTCGGCGCCGCGGGCGTCGGCGCCGGCTTCTTGTCGCCCTTGGGCGCCTGCGTGGATTCTGGTTGTGACGTTCTGTATACGTTGTTCTTCACGCCATCGAGCCGGCGACGGCGTCTTCATAACTCTTGATTTTTTGACGCGGACGACGCGCCTTGGGCGCCGCGGCGGCCTTTTTGCCGCCACTCTTCTTGGCTTCCCGCGCCGCCGCCATGTCTTGCAACCGGCCAGCGTTGGCGGCTTCCGGCAGTGCTACAAGCGGTCCCGCAAGGGAAAGCCCGGCGATGCCGCTCTTTGCGAGCAGCGCTCTCCTGGTCTGAGGCGGCCTCTGCGGCGCGGGCGCCAGCGCCAGCGCACAGCTCAGCGTCGCGACAGCGAGCTTCATGGTCGTACCTTCTGGGGCCGATTTCTTGCCCAGATCACACGCTAATTGCGCTCAGACCAGCTATCAATAGATTTGCTGCCGAGTGCTCTCTCCCCACGGCAACGGCACGCTCCAAAGGTTCCTCAGTAAAACAGGCCTCTTTGCACGATTTCCGCCGCATGCGTCGCAACGGGACGGATCGTGGCCGTGCCGCGGTGATCTAATTCGCGCCGGTTGAAGCGTCGCGGTCGGTCCCGCGAGTGAAGGCGTACTGTCCCTAAGCGTACTGCCTGCGCTAAAGACCTCCGTCGACCTCCACGCCATCGAACAGATGCAGTTGCGGGATGAATGGTGTCGCATTGATACATCGCGGCGATAGCGGGCAGACAACCGCGCGAGGACAGAGAAGTATAAAATCTTAGTGTTTTGTCGCGAAGCGCGCGGTTTACTTCGTCGCCGCGTTGGCCGTCGAGATGACGAGCGGCTCGACGGCCTTGCCGGCGGCGGCCATCTTGATCGCCTCGCCCGACTTCGAGAAGACGGCCTCGGCGGCGGGCACGAGCGTGGCGATGGAGGACCGCGTGGCCTGGGCGCCGGCGGTCTTGACGGCGGAGACGAGGGCCGCGCCCTCGGCCTTGGGCATGGAGAACGTGAGCTCGGCCTGCGCGACCCAGAGCTTCTCGGAGGCCTCGACGGAGCCGGGCAGGCAGATGCCGTTCTTGCCGACGGGCACGGCGGAGTTGGCCGGCTTGAACTTCTTCTGGAGGTCGTCGATCTTCGACGAGGGCACGGACTTGACGGCGGCGCTGTTCTGGAGCTTCTGCGCGAAGGCCTCGGAGCCGCCAAGAGTGACCTGTGTGGAATCAACCAGTGTGTCGGGTGCATTAAGTCATTTCGCGGCGATGGTGCGGCCGTGCTGGCTCCGTCGAGCGGTGAGGAACCGGCATCGCCACGCCATCGAGCAGGCGTCGCGTCGATGGCGAACGCACAGTAAAATTTTGATTTCCACACAAGAACTGACGCACGACGAGGGGGAAACGCCCTTGTAGACGACCTGCTTGAGCACGCCGGCGTACTCGGAGACCTTGCCGTCGGGGATGGCGAGGAGGCCGTCGACGGCCTTGTTCACGACCGCGGACGCGTCCGCGGGCTTGACCTTGGCGTCGATGAACTCGATGAACTTGTCCGCGAGGGCGCCGGCGTCCGTGATCGAGTTGACGACGGGGTAGGACGCCGCGCCGAAGGCCGCGAGCTTCTCCTCGAGGGGCGTGCCGAGGACGAGCGAGTCGGCGGCGAGGGCCGGGGCGACGGGGAGCGCCGCCGCGACGGCGAGGACGCCGGCCGCGAGCTGCTTGCTCGCCGCCTTGACCTGGGCCTTGGCGCGCGGGTTGAACGCGGCGGCGGAGCCGAGGCAGAGCGCGACGAGGGCCTTCTTGAGCGCCATTTTAGTTATACCTGCGGCGGATGCGCGCGGTTTTGCACTTCCTGTTCGCGCGACGACGACGACAACGAGAGCGTTTATGTTTGAGTTTGCGCGACGACGACGACGAGGCGGGCGTGCAGGGGTTGAGTTTATTGCAACACTTCCAGCGCGCGCGCGGCGACGCGAGGCGCGCGCGCCATGAAACAAGTTGCAACGCGCAATTGTTTGCACGAAGCAGCGAGTGGCGCGCGCGCCGGCGTCTCGGTGCTGGAGGAGCTGTTTTGAACGCGGCCGCGCGATCCGTGTGGTTTGCAGCGAGTTTTGCTTTGGCAGCGTGCTTTTTGCATGGATTTTGCGCGCTTTCGCCGCGCGCGCGCGACGGATTGGGTAGCGTCGCGTGTGATACATGGCCGGACGCTGCTATGCACTGCGGTAAACTATGCGGATCCGATCTAGTTGTGCTTTTAGTTTGGCTCCTCTCTTTGCGGCGCGAGCACGAGTAAAAACAACGTCAAAAGTGGGAGTGCCGTACAGCAGCGGTGCGGCTTCGTACAGGTCTGCTCGCGACCGCGGGACCAGTGGTCGCGGTGTGCATCCAGGCGGCGGAACGTGGGCGTCCGTCGGGCGCGCGGATGTAAATTGGGACGTGAGCTCTCTGAGGCGTCCCTCGGCGGGTGTTTCTTAGGAAAGTAGGGTGTTTGGAGACATCTGATTTTGACTCGCGAAGACCCTAATGCACGCTTTCACACGAGCCTCGTCGTCTAAATGCCCCCCACTGTCTTTGTCAGGACTCAGTCGTGCCAGCGCAGACTCCAAAACGATGCGCGCCGTCATTGCTTTCCTCGCTCTCAGCGGCGCTGCTGCGTTCGCGCCTGCGCCCGCGCAGCGCAGCGCCACGGCTTTGAACGCGCAAAAACCAGCGTAAAAATCACCACGTAAGGCGCATGCTGCCTCGAAACCGCGCCGGCGGCCGCGGCCGAGCCGCGCAGCAGCACGCAGTAGCCGTTCGCGCCTTCTTGCACGCCTGAAAAGTCATGCATGCAAGTAGTGTACACCCGCGGCGTATCCGCGCCCGGCCGGCTGCGTACCAGCCCACCACTACACTGTTTCGCAACGCGCTGTTAGAACCCGCGACACGCGCCACGCCGCCGCGCCGCCGCCGCTACGTCGTCGCGCCGCCGGTCACGCGAAACCCTTCACAGGTACGTCCCCGACGGCCTCTCGGCCGCCCAGTGGAAGAAGATGCAGGCCGACAAGAAGAAGAACGCCGCCGCCAACAAGCTCAAGTACCCCAAGGGCGCGGCCCAGGTCGTCGGCGTCAAGGAGTACCTCGAGGACCTCGCGAAGAAGCAGACATTCTTCCGCGACGCCGCCGGCAACAGCCGCGTCTCCGACACGGGCCACAAGTGGGCCAAGGTCAAGTTCGGCGAGTTCACGAAGGAGGCCTACGACGAGTGGCGCGCCAAGGGCGGCAAGAAGCTGCCGAACCAGATGTACTGAGCGCCCGGTGCGCGCGGCGCCCCCTCACTTATGACCTGTCTAACATATGAATCCTTCACGAATCGACGGAGCGCGTCTCGAAGCGCGGCGCGCGGGTGGGGGAGCGAATCCACGAAGCGCATCTCGAAGCGCGGCGCGCGGGCGGGGGAGACGCGCGCCCGCCACAATTTGCCGCGACGGCGTGCTGGTGGGGTAGGACTACTCCCGCGCCGACGCCGTCGTCGCCGCAGCGGCGATGGGGGGGAGTTCGCCGTTCCGTTCGCGCCGACGGCGCCTGCGCAGCCCGCGACTCACGACGGCGGCTTCAATCTCCTGCAGAGCATCGTCGTCCGCGACCTAGACCCACACCTCCCGGTCAACAACAATTTAGACAACCCGGTCAACGCCCTTGGCGAGACGTTATCCGTCGTGTGGGTCCACAGCGGCACGGGCGTCCTGTGCTGCAGTTGCCCCGACTTCTATTGGATGGGCGACCCGACCAACCCCGGATCGCACCACGCGTGCAAGCACATCATGTGCGTGCAGTGCGGCTCGGGCCCGAGCGGTGTCTATGCCAACGCGGCGCAAGCGATGATGTAATAGGTTTATCAGTAATTATCAGAATAAATATTTACCAAATCTTGACCCGGTGGGGCCCGCGTCCGGCGGTGTCCCAGCCTGCCGCCGCCGCGCCTTCCAGCGCCCGGCCTCGCCCAGCATCCGCTGCATTGCGTTGACTCGCCGGAAAAGCGCCGATCCCTTGCGCAAACAGCGGGAAGGTCATATCATCCACAATTGACCTCTACTCTAGCACAGATAAAATAAGCGAACGCGAATAAGCATCAATCCCAGCAAACATCCCGGCAAACAACAAATTAAGTTTAAGCCCGCCGCTCGCGCACACTACAAGTCGTCGAGTCCCCCAAATTCAGCGTGAGGTCGTACTTGTACCGCAGCGGCCCCGACCGGTCGAAGCGCAGCGAGAAGCCCCTCAATATCTTCGCCACGCCCACGACGGCCTCCGTCAGGCCGAGGCGCGTCCCGAGGCAGCCGCGCGGCCCGGCGCCGAACGGCAAAAAGGAGAACGACGAATCCGCGCCGCCCCGCTCCGAGTCGAGCCAGCGCTCGGGCCGGAACTCGTCCGCGTCAACACCCCAGCGCCCGGGGTCGCGGCCGAGGGCGTACGGCGAAAAGCACGCGACGGCGCCCTCGGGCGCGGGCGTCCCGAGCACGTCGCAAGCCGAGAGCGCCGTCCGGCCGACGAAGGGCACCGGCGGGTACAGCCGCAGCGTCTCGCGCGCGACGGCGACGTGGTAGGGCAGCGCGTCGCGGACCTCCTCCAATCTCAAACCCTCCAGATCCGCGCGCCGCGCCTCGTCGACGGCGCGTTCCAGGAGCCGCGCGTGCCGCGGCTCGTGGAGAATATACAAGGACGCGGCGAGCGTCGACGCCGTCGTGTCGCTCCCGGCGATGACCAAGTCAAAAAGAATGTAGAGGATGTCGTCGTCGTCCAGCGTCCCGTCCCGCAGCAACTGCGAGAGGAGGTCCGGCGCGTCGGCGGCGGCGTCGCGCCGTCGCGCTTCAATCAGCTCCTTCACCAGCCGCCGGAGCCGCGGGAGCAGCTCCTCGGTCACCCGGACATAATTCTTGCTCAGCGGCGGGTAGAGCTGGTACAGGGGCGGCACCTCGTTCGCCGTCGCGACGATGGCCTCCAAATAGGACGCGATGGCATCGCTCAGCTCCGCGTCGGCGTCGTCTGGCTCGAGGCCGAACGTGACGCGCAGGACCACCCTCAATGTTAAAGTCCGCGTCTCGGCGTAGAGGTCTAATCTATTCAAACACCGCCAACGCGCGGCCAGGGCGTCGCTCTCTAGACTAATCGCTTGGAGGAACGACGCCATCGCCGCGCCCCGCTCGAACGCCGGAGTGCAGAGCCGCTTTTGGCGTTTATGCCGTGAGCCTTGCTCGTAGACGATGCCGCGGTCCAGCGCCAACGTCTCGAATAGGGGCACGCTGAATCGGCGCGGCCACTCGTCGGCCGCCTCGACGCACACGTGCTTGACCGATTCGGGCGACAGCAGGAAGTAAAAGTCGCCGGCCGGGCCCAGCGGCACGCGGACGCAGCCGTCGTAGCCCTTCGCGCGCAGCGAGAGCATGTACTGCCACGGGGACCCGTCGAGCGCGATGCCGGCCAGAGCGTCGAGGAAGCCGGGACCCTTCGGTTGAATTGCTGTCGATGGGTCGGTGGCGAGGCCGAAGCGGCGCGTCGATGGCGTTGCCGACCGCCAGCCGGACGGAGCCGCCGCGACCGGCCATCGCCGCGCTGGACTCGACCAGCACGGCGCCGCCGTTGCTCGCCTTCGACGTCCCGCGAGTGCGCCATACCAATGCGAGTACTGGAGTGCTGCCACAGGAAGCAAGAAGAGCAGCACACAGCTGCCGGCGCGGCCGCAGCGAAACATCCCAGCCAAGGCGACGTGGAGAACAGACCGACGCGAGCCGTAACGGCACGAAGTGTGCTCAATCCCGTGCCGCCGGGCAGCCTGCCGGGGGCCCCACTCCCTTCTTGGCTTTTGGAGGCCAAAGCCCCGCACGACCGACCGCACGCGTGCGAGGGCGTCCCCGGGGGCTGCGAGTCGTCGGGCGTCGCCCGCCGCTCCGATCCAAAAGGACGCTTCGGGCAGGGACCACCCATCGCTCGCCAGCCGCTCCCGGGGCGGGCCGCCGCGGACCTGACGCGCTTTAGGCCGCGTCCGCGCCTCCGGGGGCCTTGACACACGGCAACATGAGCCAGAGCACGAGGTCCCTCGCGCCAGGCTTCGTCAATTGGCCTCTCTAGGCCATCCTGATACAGCTCAAGCCGACGTCGGTGCGTCCCGCGCGCCCCTCCGCCCCCCCCGCAGCCCCGCTCAGCTCCTTCCCGGCTCCGGCGACGCGCCCGGCACGGGCAGCCGGAAAAGGCATCCACCTCGTCGGCCCCAAAAAAGCGCAAGACAGGCGCGCCACCCACCGCCGCGGCGCAGGCTTTCGCAGAGATGAAGGTCATTCTGTACCTCGCGGCGGGGGCCGCGGCCTTCTCCTTCGGCGCGAAGAAGGGGGCCAAGTCCGCGCCGAAGCCGTCGGCCGGCCGTCAGGTGGCCAAGGGCGGCCAGACGGCGTCGACCATCGTCGTGCCCGACACGCTCAAGCCCTTCGCGGGCTTCGGCAACCCCACCATCGTCGCGCAGCGCGCGGCGGAGCGCGAGGCGAAGAAGGAGGAGACGCTGTCGAAGCTCATCCCGACGTCCGCGGCGCAGTGTCAGGAGCGTCAGGGTGTTCGCGTAACGTCTCGATTCGACGCAGGCCGGGCCGCTTCCTCTTCGCGTTCGGCCGGCCGGACGTGCTTGCGGCGCGCCGCGCGGAGCGCTGCGCCAAGTGGGAGTGGAGCGAGGAGTTCCTGAACAAGGCGCGCCCCGACAAGTTCGGCGTCGGCAACTACGGCGCCGGCGACCTCTACGACGACGGCCTGACGCGCCTCGAGCGCAACCAGATGGTCTCGGGCCGCGAGGGCTTCCTCACGGGCGCCGCGAAGCTGCGCTACCGGCGCATCACGGGCCAGATCGAGGACGCCGACGCCTCGGGCCTCTCCGCGGAGATGCAGAACTCGGCGGGCAAGGGCAACTCCTACATCGACGTGGAGTACCGCTAGGGGTTCGCGTAGTCGCCGGGGGGAGTAGGCGTGCGTAGTCTACCCTAGTTTTGGCGACGGCGCCTCCCGCGTGCGCGCATCTCGAGCCGCACGCGCGGCTCGCCGTGTGTGTCGCACGATCGCGCCGACGACGCGCCGACGACACCATCGGACGCGCCGACGACGCAAGCCCGACAAACACGTTTGCCGCGAGATGTCACACAAATACTCTTAAGCTGCGACGCGCGCGCGGGGTCTTGGGGCGCGCGGCGCCCGGACTAAAATCGCCGCGGCGACGTGTCATGAATTAGTGGTAGGCGGCGAGGTGCTGGGGCCACGTCCGGCGCGAGACGGCGAGGACCGCCTCGAGGTCGATGGTTGTCGCGCGGCCGAGGCGCCGGTCGTCGTCGCCCGCGAAGATGAGGCTCAGGAACGAGCGGCCCAGGGCCTGGGCGCCGAACTTGTTCATTGGCTGTTGCTGGCGCTAGGGCACCAAATCCGGGTCGTTTGGCGCCGCGTTTTGGGGTGTGGCGCAAGAATGCCGCGTGAGGCGTCCTCGACCAGGGGTTCGGCAGCAATGCGGGCGCGAGGTGGACGCCTGGGGCAGCTTTTGGTCGATCTGTTGCAAAAAAATGGGGTGACTGGATTGGCTTCGCCGCGCGTGCCCCGCGCGGACGGTGATTTTGCAGGTCCAGACCCGTCGGAGGAGCCGCTCCCGACGCGGGCACGCCTCGCGGCGGCGGCGAGGTCGGCCCGGACGGTGCGCGTCGCGGCGGCGGTGGCCGCGCGGAGGCTCCGCAGCTGTGCGCGCCACGAGGCATCCGCATCCTCCTTGGAATTGTAGAGGACGTGCCGGCATCTCGCCGTCCGAACCGCTCAGCTCCGTTGACGCGTGCCCCTGCAGAGGCGCAGATTGGCAGACCGCTATCGAGCAGCTGCGCCCGTTCAATTGGCAAGCCGGAAACGGCGTCAGACCGCGTCTAGGTCCAGTGCTTCAGCGGCGGCTTCAAACCAGAAAAAGCGGCGAGTCCAAAAGCGCAAGCAGCTCTCACAAAATCAAGATGTCTAAGCTCGTCCTCGCGATCACATTTGCGGGCGCCGCGACGAGCGCGGCGGCGTTGAAGCCGGTAGACCGCCTCGACGCTGCCAGCGTAACGCTAGATCGGCCCGTCGCGCCGCTGCCGACCTTCGCGCCGCTGCCCGTCGTCGCCGACGCGCCGGAGAAGGCGCTGGAAGACGTCCCGGACCTGCCGCTGCGCCGCGCCGCGCTCCGCGAGTGGGCCGCGGAGAACAATCGCGTGGAAGGCCTGGGCGAAAAGATTGACATCGACGTCGACGGCATCATCGCGGCGGCGCCGGCCAAAAAAGGCGACATCCTCTTCGCCATGAGCACCGAGTCCGTAGTGACGGCCCACGCCGCGTACAACGACCCCGACCTGCTCTCGCTGCGGCCGATCGCGCAGAAGGCCGGGCCCGGGTTCGGCGTCGTGGCGGTGGCCGCGCTCCTCGCCGCGGAGGAGGTCCGGGGCTACCGTCGGAGGTTGGTGTCGTCCTGCGCCCCGGAGGCCCCGGGTACCGTCGAGCCCAGCGAGTGGGGCCCCGCCCTGCGGCCGCTGTGGGCCTCGGACCAGCTCGACGCCGCGGCCTTCATCGACCCCGACGTGGCTCCGATCGTCGACCAGGGCTGCGCCATCGTCCTCCCGCTCCTCGAGGCGGCTGCTCGCCGGTCGTGGTCGGGGCCCAAGCCGGAGCGGCCGGCCGCGCGCACGGTCTTCGAGCGGACGCCGGACCACTGGCGCCGCGCGGAGCTCTACGCAGACGGCGCCGCCCCCTCGTGGTCGCGCGGCGACCTCGAGCGCGTCGCCCGCCGGAGTTTTGGACTGGTTTTGGCGGCGCAGAAGCCGCCGCCGGGCTACGTCAAGGACGCCGGTGCCAACGTCCTGACCGACGAGGGCGCGCCGTCGGCGTGGCTCCAGCGCGTGGGCGAGGGCGAGGAACAAACGGTCGTGTCCGAGCCGCTCGCGCTCGTGCCGCTCGTGGGCGAGCTGATGGGGCCGGGCGCGGCGAACAGCGTCCTCGGCGCGCCGCCGCCGCAGAAGGCCGGCAATCGGGGCGAGGGCGTTTGCATCTGGTGCGTCGCATCGCGCGACATCGAGGCGGGCGAACGACTCGTCGCGGCGGATCCCTGGTAAACATGTCATACTCTAACTATCTTTATCACGCAAACACGAACGAAGGAAACAACTAGTGCATGTGCGCCGCGCCGCCGTGCGCGTGGAAAAGGTGCTCGCCGTGGCCGTGGCCGTGCTCGTGGTGGTGGTCCGTCGCCACGGGCGGCAGCTCGTGGGGCGTCTCGTACTGCGAGGCCGCGGCGGCGGCGTCCTCGGCGACCATGAGGGGCACGGCGTAGCCCTCGTATCGGCGCGCGCCGTCCGGCTTCGACGCGTCCTGTGGCGCGTCCTTCGTCAGGACGGGCATGTAGGCCCACCGGCCTTCGACGCGCACGCGCGCGGTCGCGTCGGCCTGCCCGAGCAGTTTCCTAGAAGCGTCGGCGGCGAAGGCCTCGGTCCACGTCTTCGTGGGCACGCCCTCCGTCGCCTGTTCCGCGGCCCAGAAGGGCACCGCCACGGACGGGTCGACGCTCTGCACGGCGGCCTCCAACAAAGCGCCAAAGGCCGCGAAGTTGGAATCTAACGTAGAATGCGTCCGCGAGAGGCCCGTCGCCTGGAGCGCCGCGGCCGGCTTCTTGACCTCGCCGTCGAAGCCGAGCGCCGCGCGCCGCTCCAAACCAAGAGCCTGGCCGACGAAGCGCTGGCCGAAGGTCTCCCAATCCGTTTGATCGCCCTTGACCTCCAGCCGGTGGCCGCCGACGTCTCGCACCTCGCTTGGTACCCTTAGAGGTTTAGACTTCTCGACGAGGTCCGCGGCCGCGTCCGCGCCGACCTTCCCCGCGAGGAGGTCGTGGTCCTCGCCGTCGGCGCCGAGGAGCGCGTGCGCGGCCCAGAGCTCGTCCATGCTCCGGAAGGCGGGACCGTACTTTTGGCGCCCCCGCGCCGCCGGCGTCTCGTACAACTTCACAATGGCTTGGAGGAACCGCGACCGGTCGGCGGGCGTGAGCGCCGTCGCCGCGCGCCGCGCGTGCCGCACGTCGACCTGAAATATGGCCTTGCCTCCCTTGGTTTCGACGGCGAGCGTGTAGGCGCCGGGCTCCGTTAACGTGGCGTTGCCCACGACGACGCGGCGGCCGGCGCCGAGCTCGATCGGTTGCTCGCATTGCTCCTCGTGCCCGTGGTCGTGTCCGTGGGCTTCGGGCGCGCCGTGGTCGTGCTCATGACTCTCGGGCGCGCCGTGGTCGTGTGCATGAGCCTCGGGCGCGCCGTGGTCGTGCCCGTGGGCCTCACTCGCGCCATGGTCGTGCTCGTGACTCTCGGGTGCGCTGTGGTCGTGCCCGTGACTCTCGGGCGCGCCGTGGTCGTGCTCGTGACTGTCGGGCGCGCCGTGGTCGTGCTCGTGACTCTCGGGCGCGCCGTGGTCGTGAGCGTGGGCCTCGCCGTGGGCGTGGTGCGCGTGTCCGGCGTCGCCGTGGGCGTGGTCCGCGGCGCCACCGTGGTCGTGCGCATCAGACTCGCCGTGCGCGTGGTGCGCGTGGCAGTCGCCGCCGTGGCAGTGGTGCGAGTGCCCGTCGCCCCCGTCGTGCGCGTGCCCCTGGTCCGCGTCCGGCGCCCGCTGGAGTTTGAGGGAGTAAGTATCGTGGTCGTGGCCGCGCTCCGCCGCCTCGGCTTCTGCGAGCGTCGCTTCGAGCCGGGCGCGCTCTTCCTTTAACCACGCCGCGCGGTCGGCCGGCGGCGCCTGGCCCAGCGAGTGCGCGATGGCCGCGAGCTCAGACGCGATTTGTAAGGTGTTCGCCGCGGCGTCGAGCTGCGCCTCATGATCCGCGTCGGAGCGTGTCACGACGAGTACCGTCTCGCGGTACGGCTCGACGACGCAGCCGGCGACGCAGTCTTCCACGCCGTACGCGTTCTTCGCGACGAGGCTTAGCTGGAAAGGTCCGTCGTCGTCGGCGTGGTGGTGGCCCTTGTGCGCGTGGACTGCGCCCGCGGCGAGCACCAGCCAAGCGTAGGCTGTGCGGCGCATCGGTGCTGGTCGTGCGCGCCGTGCGTGCACAGTTTCGCTTCTAAAATGGGTCGCGCGTGCAGCCAGCGATGCCGGTGCTCTGTCTTCGCGTTTGTGCGTGCAACGAGAGACTCTGCGCTGCACTCGATGCAATTGCCTCTGCGAGCAGCTTGCCTCTCTGCGACACGTGCTCAAAGCAAACGGACTGCTTAACTTGCGGCAGAGGTCTTGCTTCGCTGAAACGAGGACGCCAGAGCGCCGCAGGAATTCGTGGCACCGCGCTCGTTGCACCGCAGCATCAGATTCAAGTACAACTTGTGAGCTGCAGGCCTGAAGCCTGAAGTACTCCACCAACGAGACGACAGCAGCGATGGGTCGCGGCGGCGCCTTGACGCGGACGCAGCTGCGGGCACAGATTCAAAACGGCAAGCTCACGAGGAAACAACTTTGGGCGCCGCGGTGGATGCTGGCCGCGCACGCCTTCCAGTGCGTCGGCGACCGCTCGTGGGGCCTCTTCCTACCGCTCTACCTCGCGGAACTCCGACCTGGAAGCGTCGCGCCCGTTGCTGTGATAGAAGTCGTGCGCTACGGCTTCGGCATGCTCTTCGCGACGAAGGTCGCGGAGTGGTGCGAGACGCAAGGACACTCAAAAGTACTGCGGCGGCTGCTGATCTGCGAGAACTTGGGGGTGGTGCTGGGGGCCTTGTTGTCGCGGGCGGCGCTCGGGGATCTCGGGAATCCGGCCTTCTGGGCCGCGGCTGTTTTTTTTGGCGTCGACGCGGTGTGCTCGTCAGCCTTACAAACGCTCGTCGGCAAGGTGGCCGTGCGGTCTCTATCATCTTCCATCCAAGCGACGCGGCTCGCGGAAACGAACGCGCGACTCGTTAGATTAGACATGGCCGTGGCCCTGTCGTGTCCGTTGGTCGTGGGCTACTTATCCAAAAGACACGGCGGGCTCCGAGGCCTGCATTGTCACGACGACGACTGCCACGCGCACCACTTCGGGGCGGCGGCGGCGTTAGCTGTTTCTCATGTGATTGGCGGTGTTGCCGTTTTCATATGTAGCGGCAAGTTCCGGTCGTGCCTCAGCGACAGTCCGCCGCCCTCGCCGCGATCGGTCATCCCCAAGTCACCTTCCAAATTAGAAGGTCTAAATGCGGTAAAGAAGCTGGACCCCTTCGCGCGCGGGTGCCTGGACTGCTACTGTTTATTGTATTTCACGGTACTGAGTCCGCACGGCGTCACGGTGGCCTGGTTACGAGGAGTGCGGCGCACGGACGCGGCCGTGATTGGCTTATTTCAGACGCTCGCCCAGGGCGCTGGTTTATTGGCGACGTTTTTCACACCATTCGTCGTGGAGCGGACGGGCGCGCGAAAAGCCGCGCGCGTCTCGAACGCGGCGCAAGTTTTGTGTGCGGCTTTATCTGTCTTCGCTCTGTACCATGGCCACGAGAAGGTATTTTTAGCTGGTTTATGTGCGTCGCGGTTTGGCTTGTGGGCCTTCGATCTGCTGGAACGGGAGATTCTGCAGACGGCCGCGCGGAGCGACGACCAGTGCATGGCGCTCTTCGCGGAGCAGTCGCGGCGCACGTCGGCGGCGTCGTTACTTATATTCGGGGCGTCGGCCTACCTCTCGGACGCCGAAAAATTCCCCTACCTCCTCGGCGCGTCGCTCGCGACGCTCGTCGTGTCGATGCTCGTGCTCGACCGCGGCGCGCGGCGCGCGGACGCGCTCGCGAAGCGGGACTAAGGTATTCGGTCGTAGTAACGGTACTTAGTAGTCCCCCACGTGGAACGCGTACTCGACGACGCGGCGGACCATCTCCGGCGGGAGACGCGGGAACTTGGGGACGAACGTAGCGGTGATGGCGTTGAGGTGGTTGCGCTCGTATCGCTTGAAGCCGCCGGCGGCCCGGATTTTCTGTACGTACGCAATGTCCGTCCCCGTGGGGAGAGCTGCGCCGGCGCGGAAAAAAATCGGGTACAGTTTATGATACATACCCACATTTCTGGTAAAGATAGCAGCTTCAAGCGGCGTCCTACCATATTGATTAGTCAGGTTCACATCTCCGCCCGCTCTGATGAGCTCCTGGACCATGGCTTTTACTCTCAAATTATCATAATCTGACATAAATACATAATGTAACGCTGATTGACGGCCATTGGTGGTGTAATTCGGGTCAGCGCCCGCGTCTAAGAGCAGTGGTACGAACTCTGGGTGGCTGAGGATTGCCCAGTGCAAAGGCGTCACATTGGCACTGTTTCCCACGTTTACATTGGCTCCGCTAGCTATGAGCAACTCGATGCAAGCGACTCGGTCTCCTCCTTCTACGCCTCCGCACAAATAGTGGAGAGGTGTGAAGCCGTACGGCGGATCCGCCGCGTTTGGCGAGACGCCATCCTCGAGCGCTCGTCGCAAAGCGTCGACGTCCCCGGAGGTTGCGGCCCTGTGTATCGGTAGTGATGGTACTTCCATCTATTTGTCGACGGCTAAGCAAAGGTGCCCGCTCAGTTGCTTTTTTAATTGCTTAAATTGCCACTCAGTGGCACTTACTCGCCTGGGCACGTGACAAGGCTCTATCTGATGAACCGTTGGTGGCGCCGGGCGGTCCTTTTGCGCCGCGCGCGCGTCGCGCCTGCAAACCCGTTTTGATACATGAGGACATACCAGGTAAGGTACATGGGATATATATATGGGCCCATATATATATTCTATGTGCTTTCTATAAATATATCGCGGAGCAAGGGGAACGAAAGCCGCCCGGAGGCTGCTATATATAATAATATATAAATATATACACTCCCCATGGCGGTCCATTCCGCGCCCGTGCCACTGACGGTCCCCCCGTATTCGAGCGTAATTAGCCTGGAGGACCCGTTGGCCCTGAGGTCATACACAACACAGAACTTAAAAGTACCCCCCACCCGCCGCCCGCCGTCGAATCGAACCCTTCCGCCTCCGCGCCTCGACGGCCGCCCGGAAGCCGTCCATGCTCATGGCCCCCGCCGCGTCGTCGATCAAGTCCCGGCCCATCCGGCGACCGGCCGTCGACACGCGAGCCCCTACGCGTACGCGGCAGCGCGACCGCAGGTGCCTTAATTCCAACTCGTTCAACGCTCCCAAGTTCTCGTTCGCCCGCCTCAGCTTATTGGCGAAATGGTCTTGGGGCACGCGCGCCTCCAGTTTCAGCGCAGGGAGCTCCGACGACGCGTTGTCTACTATATGCTTCGCCGCGGCCCGCGACCGCTCGTCTCTCTCCATGGTAAGCTTCTGGCGCTCGCGCCTTCGAGCCGCCGCGACCCGCGCATGATTCGGTAAAGGGACGTTCACCTGGACCTTTTTAGGTGCTCGGCGCGGCAACGGGTGGAGCCGTCGCGACATTGAGGATTTTGGCGGCGGTGGGAGCTCAATCTTCGGAGCGTGCGCCATGAGTAACCGAATCCCATCGGCCGTCGACCCGCGGCTCATCAGCGACGACCGCCCGCTGGCCCCTGTCCCTGGTCGAGACCGCGCGCTGCCTCCCGTCCCTGGTCGAAAGAAGGAGTCCTCTCCACGAAAATCCGAGGGCGGCGGCGGCTTCTGGAACGGCAGCCAGGCCCGGTCGTCCGACAATACGGGACTGAACTTCTCCGCTTTGACAGGAGCGGGCGCATTCAGAGCCTTCCGCGCCGCCGCGAGTAAAGCTTGCTGCCGTTCCATCGCACCCAACTCTTTTTTTCCGGTCGTCCAGCTGAACCCTTCCAGGGCTTCCGCGTGCTGGCCCTTATCCGCTTCCTTGCCATACAGCGTTTCCAAGGCAGGTGCTGCCCTTTCCAAGCCCTCGCGACCGGACGCCGCAACCCTGATGAAGACCTCGAGGCACCCTTGCGGGAGGATATGCCTAGTATCCCAGCAGCACGCCACGGTCTGGATCAGACAGTCCTCTCCAAGAGAACCGCGCTTCGACGCGAGCCAGGCGCCCACTTCGACGCCCCGGAAGATTTCGCCTTTCCAAACATCTCTTGGATGACATCTTTTGAAGGCCTCCAGCGCCGCGTCCGTCGCTTCTGCAGATTGATTGAAGTTGAGCTGGGCCCGTTCCAAAAAGTCACCTATTGTACCAGCAGCGCCCCGGAGGTCCTTCGCGAGTAATCGTCGAGCGGCAGAATGACAAGCTCGCCGCGCCCGGTACCTCCTCAAGGCATTCCTATTTTCAGTATCCGGCGGCCCCCGGTCCGCGAACATGTTCCTTCTATCCCGTGTCGCTAACAATGCGTTCAGGCACCTCAACCCAGAAGCTTGGGCCTCATCCCCAATAGCTTTCGTATCTGACACGCCACCTGAGAAATGCAGCGCGTTCTGCCGGGCCTTCGCCGCGTAATTCACGACGAAGCGCGCGCACCGGCCCGCACTCACGACGACGGCCGTCTCCCTCACACGAAGTCGCGTCTCCGGATCGCCATCTTCGTCCACGTCGTCCGCCGTGTCCAGCGCCTCGCCGTCGATGGCACCATCAGAAAATAATGACGTGAGACCGTCTATCACAGCTTTGGCGACGCCGGGCACGTTCTCGTACTTCGACGCGATGCGGACGGCGTCCACTGAACCATTAGCGGCTATAAGGATGCGGCATGCGTACGAAGCGCTAGCTACGGCGCCGACGGCCTCGAGAGCTTTGATGGCCGTCGTCGCCTTCTTCGCGGCGCCATCGTCGTCGCGGAGGACGTCCAGCAATAAACTTGAGACGCCGGCCTCGGCGAGGCTCGGTCCCGCTTCTGGGGCCGCGTCCCTTAGCAAGACGAGAGCTTCTGCGAGCTTTTTGTCGTCGTCCGCGATTCTTAACAAACCGCAGGCCTTGTAATAAGGCTCCTCCGCGTCCGCATCTAAAGCATCTGCTCGTCTTTCGAGGAGGTCGCGCGTCTGCCCGGAAACCCTCTGCGCCGCAACCAGTAACACCCGAATGGCCAACCCAACAAGTTCACTTTGAGACTGGGCCACGGCCTCGCACGCGATCGCTATCCTTAGAGCCGTCGGGGGCTTCAGTTGGTCGGCGCCGGGCGGCACAAGCGCCGCGACGACCCTTAATGAAGACCGCGCCTCATCATGTAGAGCTAAATCCCGCGGGCCGCCGTCGCCGACCAACGACGCGGCCGCCAGGTCGGCGACCGCCGAGGACCGCCCCCTTAATGCATCTATGATTCTAAGGCGCGGTTCCGACGCCACGTCGCCACTCAGCAGCGCCTCGAGCGCGAACCAGACGCGGGCCACGCCCTGGATTCTGATCCTACGAGATAACGATCTGGAAGCGCCGTCCTCGAGCATGGTCAGCAGTAAGGGCCCGGCCTGCGCCGCGTCCTCGCCGTCGCCGAAGTCGCCCAAGGTTTGCAGAACGGCATAGACCTCGCAGGCGGCCTCGCGCACGTCGCGTCGCGCCTCGTCCAACGCGCCGTGGGCCATCTTACCCTTGTTTAGTTGCGAGAACCTTCGTAAAGCAGCCGTCGCGGCCGCGGCGCCGCCATGAAACGCGGCGGCCCGCGCGCGCGCCGCCCGCCGCATCGAGCGTTCTCGTTCGACGTCGAAGGCCGCCCCCCGCTTGCCCGCGGACCGCAGCTCGGACGCCTTCGCCTTTTGGTCAGCGTCTGATGCTATCTCTTCTTTAGTATCCTCGCAGACCTCCTTCACCAGGTCTCGGAGCGCTTTGGACGCTTCGGCTGCCGCCTTTTCGGCGCCGAGCTCCACCCGGCCCTTCGTCGTCGCGAAGGCGTGCAGTTTCGAGCGCGCCTCAACAGCTAACGCGAGGAACGGGCGCTTCATTGCTTGTCGCGCATATTGATCTGTCACAACATTCGCATCTCGTCGACAGACGTGGTAGCACTGTTCTACTTCGTCGCAGCCGCTCAGTAATGATGATTTCCAGTCCCGCGGCAGGGTCCCGTCGCAAGCTTGCGTCCTCACCGCAACCAGAAAAGGTTCGACGTCGTACGCCGCGACGGCGTCCCGCGCGTCCTGGGCGCCGTTGCCCCGTCGACTCAGATGCGCCAATAGATGCAGCGCTTCTACGGTGATTGATTCTCGCGATCGGATCTTCGCCGTTCTCCCACAGGCGAGCTCGTCGAGCGAGGCCACGACACAACGTCTCACGACATGATGTTGCGCGCAGGCGGAGCGCGCTTCTGACGCGTATCCTAGTAACGCGGCGTGCTGCCTTTCGCTCAACCGCTGCGCGGCGCCCGGTTCCGGCGGCGAACACAGGGTGGAAAGGAAGAATAACGCCGCGCGGGCGCGTTCCCGGGCGTCGTCTCCTAATAACGTGCCGCACTGTCCTAATAACGCGGACGCCGTCGCGACGCCGTCGATCGCTCGTCCCCGGCCCACGGGGTCCTCTCTCGCAAGTTCTGCTAGGGAAAGAAAGGAGTCGGGCCGGCCTTCGTGCAGGCGCTGCAGCTTCGATGCGAGGCCGTCGCCGGCGCCCGCGAAGCAGGAGGTGGCCCGGGCGTTGCTGGCGCCGCCTCGGTTGACGGCCCGCGGGAGGTTGAGCATCGTATGCGTGCGTCGATGCGGTCTCACGTTCGGAAGCGATGCGTTGCTATCGTCATCATGGCGTCGTCGTCGAATGGGGCAGCCATCCGCAACAACGACGGCTCGGCTGTATCCTAGTGTGTCTCTTCACGCTTCGCCCGCGGCCACGATACCCTTAAAGCTGCACTCTGTTCGCAACGCACAAGAGCTGTCGCGACGCACGCGGCCAGCCCACGCCGCCGCTGCATTCATTTGCTGAGTTGCTCTCCAGTGCTCTCCCCACGGCAAACGCATCGCCCGTCCCGCATTCGTCGCATAGCGGCACCGCAACACCCTGCAATGGCCGAGTTCGGCGTCCAGAAGCCCTGGGAGCAACCCCCAAAGACGAACGCCTCCAAGAGCCGCAGCCGCACAAAGCGCCAACGGAAGCAAAAAGCCCTCAGGATCGAGGCCGGCACGAACCTGCCGCTGGTCTGGGCCCTGCCGGACGGCGTCGCGCCGCCGGAACTCTCAGAGGACGTCGCGGCTGTAATTAGAGCGCGCCTCGGCTTCGTGCCGACGAATCTGCTGCGAGTGCACACGATAGAACAAAGGCCGGCCGTGCTGGAGTTGTATCCGTTGAAGCGGCAGCCCGTCGAGGAGCGGGCGCCGCGCCGGCGAGGTGCCAGTGGCCCGGTGCAGCCCTGGCCGACGACGTACTGGTTCGTCGACGAATTGCTGTCGGCGCGCATCGCGGCGCTCGAGGCGCGGGGCTGGGTCGGGCGGCTGGAGCGACGGTTGAATGGAGATGAAAACGCGTTGCGAGCGGCGGAGGCGGCTCATATCAATGCGGGTCTGGAGCGGTGGGCGGCCCTCACGGAGACTGATAGGCAATTAGCCGAAGAAAGAGGATGGCAGAAGGCTTTGCGCGACGTGGGCATCGCAGGAATTAAATCGGCGCGGAAGGTGAAGTGTTTACATGCGCAATATGCGCATTTCATCGGCGCGGCCGTCGTCTCGCCCGTCGGCCGGTGGATCGCCGAGCTGCTTGATGACGGCATGGATTCGAAAGAGGCGCTGGTTGAAGAGTGCGTCGTTGCGGTCATCGATGACGCGCCGAAGCTGGGCGGGCGCGACCGCGCGCACAAGCGTGGAACCGGATAAGATTGTGTGAATTTACCGGCTCCTCCGCTTCTTCTTCGCCGGCGCCGGCGCAGAAACAAGGCTCGCGAGGTCGACGAACTCGACGGCCGCCGGTGGCTTCGGCGCGGCTTCCATAACACTCGCGTCGATCTCGGAGGGAGCGTCGCGGAGGAAGAAGCGGCCCGCGTGGAGGACGTCCGGCGACGCGAGGTCGCCGAAGGTCGCTTCACGACCCTTGACGCGGCGCCACGCGCGCGCGACGGCGTGGGGCGCGGTCGCCTCGGGCGTAGTAGAGGCCTCCTCAAAAGAAACAGAAGGCAGCCAGGCCGGCGCCCCCAAAGGCCGGTTCGGCGACGGGCGCGCGGGGTCGCCGACGGTCACGTCTGGCCCCCACCAGCCGACCATGACCGTGATGCGCCTTCTAGAGGCGTCCGCGGGCGCGGGAAGCGGCGGCACCACACAGTGCAACAAACTCCCATCGAACGTCAGGAGCCGGTTCGGTCGCGGCGCGACGAGCCAGCCTGCCGCGTTCTCTTCATGATCGCCGAGGCGCCGCGCCATTATCATTGTAGGCGCGCCCTCGTTGTCGACGGTCTCAAGATAAAAAACCGACGATTTTATGGGTGAACGCGTCTCGCCTGAAGAACGTAGTGCGGCCTCGTCGAGGTCGTAGTGCAGCTGGTGCGCGCCGTCGGCCTCGCGCGCGTGCGCCCAGATCTCGCCCGACGTCGCGCCCGCGACATTAGCGGCCGGCCGCAGCGCCCTTAGAAACCCGCCGAGGGGACCCTCATCATCAAGCGGCACGTTGTAGCTGTAGAAGCCGTCCGAGCCTTCATGGGTCGGCCAATACGGTGCGTCGCGGCCGAAGATCGCCGCGAGGCTCCTCAAATTCGCCTCACTGAGCGCTTGGTCGACGACGCGGGGCGCGTTCGGGGCGCGCCGCGGCGGCCGACTTAATGTAACGTCGTAGCGCAGGGCCTCGTCGGCGAGGCGCAGCCGGAAGCCGAGGCGCCATACTAATTCGTCGCCCTCCTTGGCCGTCGTCGCGTCCTGGAGCAGCAGCGTCGCGAGCTGGTACGCGGCCACGGCGCGCACGGCGCGCGTGCGCTCCGTCGGCTTGCGTTCGAGGTCCGCCGTCGCGCCGTCGACCGCGGCCCGCAGGAGTGCCGTCGCCTTTGTGCGGTCGCCGGCGCGCGTCTGCTCCTCGGCGCGCTCGAGGAGGTCTTCCAGCATCGTGCTCGACATGACCGATGCAAAACCGAGGCCGGCTGCAGCTGTCAGTCGACCGTTGCAAGTGATATGATAGATAACTACTGTGCCTTAATTATCAGGTCGCTTTGGTGGCGAGAACGCAGCGCTTGAAGCGCGTCTCGTTTTGCCGGGCTAGCGGATGTAAAGACACTAGCAAGCAAGCCAGGCTGCGGCGTAGGCCTGTAGCTCTGTCGCTGAGGCGTTTGAGTGACTGTTTTGCAGCTCTGCTGCAAGCACGCTATAGCCTGAACGGCTGCCGCGCGCCGCGCCGCCTGGTGGACCACCCCCTGAGATCCCTGCTGGGGGCTGCACGCCGCCGCGTTGTTACGCCGCCGCGAGGACGCGATAAAACAAGATGAAGGCCTTCGCCGGCCTCTCTTCTGATGACGATGATTCGGATGAGGACATGGCGCCCGCGTTGCCGATCCCGGGCCGCGCCTCGCCTTTGGTGGATGAAGACGTAGACGACGACGAAGCGCGAGCCGAGTTGCGATTCCGGGCCGAGCTCGAGTTCCTGCAGTGCTTAGCAAGTCCGTTATACTGCCAATTCTTAGCCCAGCACGACTATCTTGAAGACCCGAAATTCTTGAAATTCCTCGACTACCTCCAGTACTTCCGCAGACCGGAGTACGTCGGGTTTGTGGAGTACCCCCACTGCTTCGCGTTTCTGGATTTGTTACGGGAGTCGGAGAAGTTCCGGACCGACATAAGACGGGACGAGTGCCGCGACTGGTGCCACCAGCAGCAGTTCCAGTCCTGGCAGTTCCACCACCGGCAGGAGCACGTCACGCCGAACTTGGAGCCCCCAGTCTTGGGCGAGGGCGACTGGCGCGCGACGCCCCTCCAATTAACCGGAGACGACTTTGTGAAGTACGAGGCGTACCTCGAGAAGACGTTGGGGAAGCAGTCCGAGGCGTGGTTCTTCTCGGCCGAGACGCTCGGGGACGAGAAGGTGCGCGCGGCGCTGGAGGCGTCGCCCCTGGCGGGGTCTTAAGGTTGTTGTTCACATACTTACATAGCTCATTCCCTCGTGGCGACGCGACGCGCTGCCTCCGCGGCGGCCGCGCGCGCGACGGCTTCCTCCGCGTTCTCGGCACTGAGGTACCGCTGGTCGGCCTCCACGAGCGCGATTTTCTGCTTCACCACGACAATTTGATCTCGGATGCATACAAGAGACCCCGCATAGGGCTCGCACATGATCGTATCTCCGTCTTCGAGACCAAGGTCGTCGCCCGTCTGCCAGCCCTCCTCGATCCGTTCCTCAGAGCCGGGCAGGTAAAACACCAATTGGGTGACATGGACTTCTTCCTCCAGATATCCTGAGGCCTTCGGCGCGTAGGCCCTAAACATCCTCATGAGTGGTGTTGTGGACCTAATAAGCTTGAAGAAGGTTTCTTCACCATTTTCCTTCCACATCACGCGAAGATTGAGATATGTTGTGGGCTGCGGCGGCGGCGGCGGCGATAGGTACGACAGCACCCGTCGGAACAGGCCCCGTTCGCCCGTGCGGGCGAGGAATTTTAAGGCGCCGTCGTGCGTCGTCGCACGATCACGCAGCGCGAGGTGGCGGACCAACGCGCACGTTCGTCGTTGTTCGATCACAAAGCTACGATGACCGCCCGCCGTGCGCACGGAAAGCAGAAACGCCTTGAACGCGAGGTAGTGCGCGTTGTTTACCAGCGAAGGATCCCGTCGTTCTTTCTCGCCCAGGACCCATTCGATCGACTCAGATCGGCTCGCGCCTTGGTTCCATTGCGCGTCATAGACCGAAATTGTGGCCACAGCGTCCAGACTCGCCCCAGCGCGCAACAGCGCGATGGCGACCGCCCGATGTTGTCGTCTTCTGAACCTGGTCGCGTAGAGAATAGCATAAGCTAGAGGAGAGTACCGGTAAACTTCCTTCCCGCCGTCCTCTAGCATTTTGGTTATTTTAGATGCTCTGTGGTCGATCCCGGCGCCCCATCTTATCAGCAGGGCGATCAGGCGCGAGGAGGACCAGCCGGGTCCCTGATGTAACATACTAGCCCTGGAGGGGGCATTCCGTTGGCCCCGAGACTGGTGCGTGAGGCGCACCAGGCTAAAAAGGGCCGCCAAAATCGGCCTTAACGCTGCCGTTGGCCGGTGCCGCTGCGCGTATTAACCGCCCGCACCGTCCCGCGGGGCTCCATAACGAAATCCCGGCAATGGATGAGGCTGCGCGCATCGCGGCAGCCCCTGCTGAGGAGGAGGCTGATGCGGCCTGCGACGCCGCCGTCGAGGCCGCTATCGACGAAGAGCAGGCCGCCGACGACGCCGCCGACGCGGGGCAGCCTCGGGAGGCCCGTGCCACTGTCCTCGATCGCGAAGAAGCCATCCCGCTGTCGCGCGTCCAGTGCAACAACCTGGGTATACGCTTCCAGCAGCACCACGACGCCACCAAAGCGCTTCGCGACGGCGGCATTCGCGAGTCGTCCGGAGTCAGGTTGCAAGATGGGCAGTACGGCACCGTCCTTGAAATTGACGGTGCTGCTGCCGTCGTCGAGATACGGAAGCAAGGGAATAAGAGGCGTCGCTTCACGCTGCCCGTGGCCGAACTTACCCTTCGCGTCCCGAGACTGTCGCAAGCGATGGCTAAGCAGTGGAGTATCGACGAATACGTTATGGAGGGCCCCAAACGTGTCCGACGCGAGTACGACGACTGGCGCCGGCGGCACAAATACGCCGGCTTCGTCTCGCACTACAGACGACGGGTTCTGGGTGCGTTGCCGCGGCACCCGACGACGTTCTCTGAGGCGGACTTCATCGAAGCTGCTGCGCGCGTGGGCCTCCAACATAGGACCGGGGCGCGGTGGCTTCTCCGCGACTTTGTCAAGGTCACGAAGACGGTCGCACGCCTCCCGAAGAATAGGGGTCCGCCCGACGCGCCGCGAAAGTACCGCCTTCGCGAGTAGTAAGAAATTGTAGGAGTGCTCCCCTAGTTATGTGGTACAAACTTTACTCAAAAACAACAACGAAAGTCTAGGACCCTCGAGCAGCGAGCTCATCCCGCAACAGCTGCTTCCGCCTCGCCAGGCTTCGGTCGGATGCAGGTTTCGTGGACTTCGCCACTCCAGAGAGTGTATCGATCGGACGTGGACAGGTAGACGTATCTCTTGCAGCAGTCGCAGACGCGCTTGAGCGGTCGGCCCTCCGTGCCGGACGAATAAACGAAGTCGCGGTGGTCGCGATACGTCGCGACGAGCGCATCGACTTCGCCGCGGAGCCTATCCCACTGCGCAGAATCTGCGAGCGGGATGTCCTTGGCGAGCTCGGACATCAACTCGGCGCGATGCGACGCGTCCCAGCCCTCTGCATCCGAAGGAATCGACTTGTCGCGGCGCCCTTGCAGGAACGTGGAGCAGAGCACTATCCCTTCCTCGAAGGCCTTGCGGAGCTTGTCGGGCGGGCCGCGAGACGCCTGCAGGACAAGGAACGGCGAGACAAAGTTCGCGAGAGGCCCCTGGTCCTGCTCGCCTGCGTCGGTGTGCGCGAGTCGAACGCCGCCAGCGCCGCCGCGGCCACAACCAGCGTAGAAGGCGCCGAACCGCGGCTTCTCGACGAGGTAAAGCGTGAGCTCGGTCGTGCGCGCGCCCGACTTCCAGGACCACGCGTAGATGGAGCCTGGTCTCACGTCGATGAAGGTCCGCGCGCCCGGCTCCGTCTTCTCCGTGTCCTCTTTATCAAAAAAGACGCGGATCCTGTCCTTCTGGACCTCGAGGCGCGCCGCGTAGCCCGCATCTTCAAGCAAAAACGGCCTCGCGCGCACCCTTCTGTCGCCGCGGCGATAGTCCGCGGCCAAGAGCGCGACCTCAACTTTCTTGAAAGTCCGGCGAAACTTCTCCGTCGCATCGTCCTCGGCGTCCTCCTCTGCGCCGACGTCGTCCTCACTGGCCGCCGCGTCCTCGTCCTGCTCCGCTGGCGCGTCGTCGTCCGCGTCGTCCTGCGCAGGCGCCGGCGCTGGCGCTGGCGCTGGGACGGGGCGCGCCCGCGACGTCCTCGCCCAGTGGTTCCCGAGCTGTGGACAAGTGATGAAGGGCCCCTCGCGTCGGGCGCGCAGCCGCGCGAGGTCCGCGTCCTCGCGGTCGCGTCTCTTCTTCTCGTGGGCCAGGAGCGCAAGCGGCGCGGTCCGGCGCGACTCGTCGGTATATAAGTGCCAGGACGCGTCGATCTCTCGGAGCAGGTACTCTATTTTGGCGACTTCGCGGTCCAGGAAGTGCTTGTCGACGCTCCCGCCGCGGCATCCATGGTTATAGAATTTCGTCACGTGCCGGTGGAAATCTTCGACCGGCAGGTCCGACAGGTCGCACGGCGTGATCTCGACGCGCAGGAGCTGCGACAGTCTCTGGCAAGTGCCATGCAGCGCGCCCGCGTTGTTGGCCGCGACGCGCGCCGTGACGCGGCACTCCTTTTTACCGAAGCAGACCGCAAGCAACGACGCAGCGAACCAGTAGTTGAGCTGCATCTCGCGCTTGAACGCCCGGTAGCCCTCCCTCGTCGTGCGCGCCATCGTCGCGCGCTGCCACGACAAGACCAGCAGGTCGATGACCCTCGTCACAAAACCACCAGACTGGACGCCCGGCGGCTTGAAGCCGATTAACGCGTGCGCCTCGAGCGACCCGAGCCGCGCGAAGTCGCCCGTCTTCGTGACGGGGTGCGTGGTCTTGGTCTCGTGCACGTTCTGCTCGAAGCGCCGGCCGAGGCGCGACGCGACGTGATTTACGAAGGCCGCGTGGACTGGCGCGCCGAGCTTGATGCAGAGGTGGCCGATGGCCTTCACAACGCCCGCCGTGCCCGTGCCGCCCACGTGGAGAGGTCCGTGCGTGACGCGCGTCGGGTCCGAGCGAACCAGAGGTAGACCTCGCTTTTGAAAACGCAGCAAGACCGCCGCGGCGCCGCCCTCCTCGTGTTCCTTCTTGATCTCCTCGTACGAAAAGTCGACGGGCGTGTAGCGGACGAGCCCGCGCCCGCGATCGAGCCGCAGAGCGACGTCGCGCTTCGTCGCCGTATACGGGTTATCGGCGGGGCTCGCGAAGCCCATCCCGTTAAAACCCTCGCACACGGCCCGCAAATCGAGGGCCAAGGCGTAGATCGCCGCGCGGGCCTCAGGCGCGTAGACGCCGTCGGCGCGCTTGAGCTTGACGGAGATGCCGCCGCCGCCGCCGTGCTCCCTCGCAGTCAAGTCGTGCACCGTGTCCCAGATCGACGCGAGCGCCCGGCTCGACGCCTCGCCGTGCGCTTTCAGAGCGTCGCGCCCGTCGTCGTCGAGCGCTAAACCCAGCAGAAGGCAGTGACGCGTGCGGTCCTACGTGAATGAAACGTCATCGAAAACTGCGGTGGTCGACACTGGATGCGACAGCGAGTGCACCCTTGAGCAAGCACTGCAGGAGCCAGGCCGTGGACTTGTGTTCGCGCGCCCGCCGCCAGTCGCGAAGTAGCTGCGCTGCATCCCACGACAAGCACAGCGGAAGAACCACCTCGTCGGGACCGCGACCCGCCGGGTACATACCACGCAAAAGCTGATCGTACAACGGCGCCCGCGCTGCACCATTCACCTCTTTTTCGAGCAGCACGCGCACGTCGCGGCGCGCCGAGCACGCGTGGCGCCGCGCATCAACAAAAACCTCGTAGGCGCCCTCCGTCTGCATCTCAGTCGCAAAGCGCAGAGGTTCGACGGTCGCCGCAGCACGAGTCTCGGCGCGCCGCGGGACGACGCGCGTGTCCTCGGACGCCCCGGCAATATCAGCCAGCGCGCGGTCGGTGCGCGCGGCCAGATCGTCGTAGGCCCTTTGGCTAAGGCCTCCGACGCGCCGCCACAGGTCAAAGGCCTCGCACAGACCTTGTTTCCTCGTAGAGAGCCGCCGCAGAGCGAGGTGGGCCACGAATTGTCGCCCAGCATGCGTCTGCTCGCAGATGACGGCCAGCGTCGGCCACAAACAGTTCTCCGTGAGGAAGTCCTTGAGGGCGTCGACCGCTCGCTCCTCGTCGTGGCGGCGAAAGGCGGGCTGCGCGTCGCCGCGAAGGTCGGGAAGCTCGCCGCGCTCTCCAATCGGTTTCAAACCCTGAAGCGCCAACCACACAGCGCCCGCATCAAGCGCAGTCTCGCGTCTGGCACACACATGTCGCCGACGAGTCCACCGAGAGAGATCCGCCGTCGGTCGCGCGAGCTTTTGGGGCGGCTCAAAGCGTCCGAAGGGCTTCACGACCCGCCGAAGCAGCACCGGCAGCTCAGGGCGTCGTGCAGCTTGTGCGACCATTGAGACAAGCCCTCGACCCAATTCTGGCTCATCTACAAGTGCACGAGACGCCGCATGGCGAGCAACTTTGGTCGACGACGCGACCCGCTTCGCGACGTCGACGACGTCGTCGTCCAGATAGACAGGCCTCCGTGCAGCACTTGAGGACTCTTCCAAAGTCTTGCCGGCATCCGTCAGCAGCCGTAGACCCGCGTCCTTCGCCACCGTCACGACTGGAGCGGCGGTCACGTTCCTACCTTTAATAGGTGAGCGTCGATGCAGCCGTTTAGCATCGGGAGACTTCAGCATCAACGGCGAAGAGATGGGCGTGGCCGGCTTCGGCCTTTTTTGCCGGCGAGTTATTGTTTTAATATGATAAAGCGGCTTGCCCATAACCTCGTCCGCGGCAGGCCCATCATCAACGTCCATGGCGTGATCCGTCGCGCAGTGTGAGATGAAGGGCTGCCACACAGCATCAGGGACGCCCCACCCTCGAAATAGCTTGATCGCTAAGGCACGAGAAACTAGCTGTAGTCCGCCCTTGCCGGTCGACGACGTCTGGTGCGACGCCACGTCCGGCATGCGCACAACAGCCTCAATCGCGTTGCGAAGCCGATCCTTATGCTGCTTCGCCGTCACTGACAGCTCGCCGTCGCCAAAGAACTTGATGAAGTCACCGACAGAGGGCCAATCAAGCCAGTAGTCATTATCGCCTCGTGCGGCGCCGCGCGCACATATCTTGACCTCGTCTTCGCCGCCGAGTGGGGCCACGTATGGAGGAAGTCGGTACACGTGAATACGCGCAGCGATAACCGCTGGCATTTTGATTTAGAGGCTGCCGACTGCAGTCGCTCCGCTCGGGTGCACCTAGTATGTTTAATGAGCGTTAGCAGGGAGTTCTGAGATCGTGCATACCATATTGATTTCATGAGTTTGACCCGCAGTTTGTAGATTACTGATTGTGAACATACGATTCGGGTCCGCGCCGCGAGTGAGCGCCAGCTCGACGAAGCGGAGTTTTGCCTCGGCGACGCGTCGGTCACAATGGACCGTGTGGACCGCCGCATCCCACAACACAGATGACAAGTCGTTCGTCCCACGATCCTTTGACACGAGCCACTGGCGGGCGGCATCGATGTCCTCGACCTTCCCTGATTCTAAGGCCTTGACTATAGACGTAGGGATAGCTGGCCCGGCCATTGTCCGTGATTCGAGCAGCAATGCACACGTGAGAGCAGACTGCTTGCAGCAAGCGTATCGTAGCTATGAAATGTGCTGCCGCGATCGCAGCGATGGCGCAAATCTCCCAGACGCTACGCTTACGCCAGGCGCCGCACAATGGCAACTCGGGCTGCCTGGGTTGCTAGTGTCTTACCTGTAAGTCAGGACGCTAGCCGGATTTCCAAACGCGAGTGGGCAGCGGCCTGTAGACACTAGCAAAGCACCGTAACAGACGACTACGAACGCGAGAGAACTATGTATAAGAAGCTATACCTCAACAACACTAGCCCGGAGCCGGCGCCTCTTGTTGGCCCGTCAGCAGAGGAGCGAACCGCCTAACATGATCGGTCTTCATGAGCTCCTTGATCTTGCGCAGGCGCTGCTCGGCCTTGGCGTCGTCGCGGCGCCACTCCTGGGACTGCCACTTTTCCCTCATTTGTAGGGCGTCGGGGTCCGGTTCTGCATCGGCCAGCGCGACTTCCCTCCTCGTCGCGTCCAAGGCAGCCTCAGCCGCGAGCACCGCGTCCAGCCGATCGTCAGCTCGCTCCAGACACCGTCGAGCCGCGGCGTGGTTCGCCCGGAAACTTTGTAGATCATCAGCAGAGGTAGGTGCCGCTTCCTTAACTTTCCCGGCATAAGCAGAACCGAAATGCTGCGTCGCGGACTGCATGTTCTCGTCGTAGGCCTTCCTAGCTTTCAACGTACACGCTACCACATTCCTGATCGTCTCCCAGCGCTTCCTGACCGATTCGTCGACGGCGCTGTCTTCCTCGACATGTGTAGGTTCAGATAAAGAGGGACACGGCACCGAAGTTAACGATTCAATAAATTTGCCCACAACCGGCGTCGCCTTCGTCGGCGTCATCTGCGATGCGGAAGGCTTCTCGCCGGAAGCTTCTGCCGCTAGAGCGCGTTCCAAGCGATCCACCCTTGATCTATAAAAGACCGAGGCATCTTTCACCGTATACTCCTCCCGCAGATCCTCCTCGGAGTCCGAACCGTATGCCCTGTTCTGTAGGGTCGGCGGCGGCACGAGATCGAAAGCTTCGTCGAGGGCGACGTCCGCGAAGTGCCCGTACCCGTGGCAACACACCGCCGCCAACAATCTAGCATCATGTGCGGGAGTCCAGGCGACGTGCGTATCGTTTAAATATCGTTCCGTGATGTCCCTGCTGAACTCGACACCGCTGTGCGGGATCTCCGAGGCTCTTCGTCTCAACTTCCGTTCCACAAGTGCGAAGAACCCGACGCGTCGCAGTACTCTATCGCCGTCGAAGGGATCTCGGGACGCATCATACCCTTCGGCCTTCTGTCGTAGACACTCATCTAAGGCCTCCCTACATAGTTTCATTGTAGCCGCAGGAGAATCAGCAAGCGAGCCCATCTCGAGCCGCTCGTGCGCCAACACACCGCCATCGGACAACCCACCGGGCAGGCCAAACCGCTCCAGCTTCGCGGCGACCTTGGCGATCGACGACGCCACGGGTCTAGTTACATCTATCTCGACCGAATCATCTGAATCCGACTCGACCTGTGTGGAAATCAAATTTACGGCGCGTTCGTCCTGAATCGTCGCGTCGACCTCCACGCCATCGACGCGACGCCTGCTCGATGGCGTGGCGATGCCGGTTCCTCACCGCTCGACCGAGCCAGCACGGCATCGCCGCGAAGTGCACCCGACACACTGGTTGATTTCCACACAGGACTCTACGTGATGAAAATCGCCATCGTCCAGATCATCATCTTCCTCATCTAACACCAGCACGGGACCCTGCTTGATCTGCTTCCGTTCTCGTTTGCCCTTCCCCAAACTTTCCTGCGTTTTTTGTTGCGTCGCGTCGTAACCAGTTTTTAACAGCTTATCCCATCCTTCAAACTCAGGTGAAGGCTCTTCTTCCTCTTCCGGTACTTCGTCGGTCTCCTCGAAGCTTATTTCGGCGACTTTGAAGGAGTCCATCAGTTTTGATAGGTTGTTTTTCTCGGCGACCGGTGTCTCCTCGTTCTCTACTTCTGGCTCCCTATGTAATAAAGCAGAGATGGCGTCGTCGTCCCACTTGATCTCCGGTTTGTTCGTATTCCCATCACCGTATCTCTCGGCTCGCGACGCGTCGACGTCGGCCGCGGCGCCACCGGAGAACAACTCAGACGCGCCGTACTTGAGCACGTCATCCAACTCGGCCCTCGACAGGTTTTTGGAACCGGCACCCGACACGACGACGTGCTCCAGGCACAGCTTTCGTTTCGCGACCGCCACAATGCGCTCCTCGACTGTTGCCCTCGATACGAATCTGTAGACCCGAACCGCGTCCCGTTGGCCGAGTCGATGCGCCCTCGCTAAAGCTTGTAGATCATTATGAGGGTTCCAGTCCGCGTCATAAATAACGACAGTGTTCGCTGTTGCTAGGTTGACCCCGAGCCCGCCCGCCCTCGTACTAAGTAAGAACAGAAATAGCTTGGAGTCCGGAGCGTTGAAGGCGTCGATGCGTTTTTGCCTTATATCTGAAGCGGTCGACCCGTCTAAGCGCGTCGTGCCGTACCGTTTTAGCGCTGCAAATTCCTCCAGCACATCTAACGTTCTTGTCATCTGCGAAAATAACAGAACTCGAGCCTTGGCCTCTTTTAGTTTGAGGAGCATCCTATCTAGTAAAGCGAGCTTGCCCGAGCCCTGCAATAACGCTTCGACGCGGTCGCCTTGGATCATATCTTCCGGGAACTTGTCCCGCATGAGCTCGACGTGGTTGCACACTTTTCGTAATTGCATCACTATATTTTGTAAAGCAGGAGCTCGAGCCTTCGACTTGGACCCTTCGGCGCCACTCAAGGCCGGGAAGTTCGCCGTCAAAACCGCCCTATATAACTTCTTCTGCGTCGGCGTGAGCTCGACGCGCACCACGAGCTCCTTCTTCGCCTTGATCACTCCCTTGAGGACGTCGTCCTTGAGGCGCCGCAGCATGCGACCCTGCAACAACTCCCGCAAATTCGCGAGGCGCTTCTGGGTCGCCTCGTCCTCTTCGTTGGAGGAAAACACCTGATCTAGCGCCGCGATGGCTGTTGTACCTTCGACAGAGCATTCTTTTTTCACGCGCTCCGGGTCTAGGAAGAGTAGTAGGTGGTAGAGCTCATCTAATGAATTCTGCAAGGGAGTACCAGTAAGTAACACGCGAAAGGCGCTATCTAAGTCATGTAGCTCCCGAAATAATCGGCCGGCACTGCCCGACTTGAGGCGATGGCCCTCATCAACAATCAGGCAGGACCACGCCCCTATACTTTTTAAGGCTGATTTCTCAGAAGAAGCCGTCTCGTACGACGTGATGCACACGTGGAAGCGTCGCGTCTTGTCGAATTCCGCATCTTTACAGACGTCTCGCGCCGACGCGGATCCTGTTAAAACGACGCAGTGCAAATCGGAACACCACTTCTCGAGCTCGCGCTCCCAGTTCTGTAACGTCGACAGAGGCGCTACTACGAGTGCCGGGCGCCAGTCCTTCTCCGAACGCTCGTAAATTAACGACGCTAGCAATCCGGCGGACTGGATCGTCTTGCCGAGGCCCATCTCGTCGGCCAAGATACAACTGGTCTTGGATTGCGCTTTCGCGCGGAGCCAGTCGAGGCCCTGCAATTGATAATCTCTTAGTGTTCCACCGTCGAACCACGCCGGTTGTGTACTTTTGAGGGCCTTATTGCGAGTAGTAGTGCCGAGTTGTCTCTTAGCCTTAATAGCAGGCGTATCTACACTTCTTTCTCTCTCATCAAAAGCTTCCCGGAACGACGTGCCGCACCGATCCAGATCGCACTCGCGCTCCCAGGACGACTCGTCGTAGGGCCTACCTCTCCACTTCACGAGTAAATCTCGGGTCTTCGTCGCTCGTCCGTCAATGCTAAAAGGCCGCTCGGCTAGAACGCGCTGCGGCACGACGCTAAACCCGCTGCCCGAGTTCCTAGTAGCCGCCGCGAGCCTTCTTAGTTTGATGGCGTCGCCGCGCTTCCAACTAGGGTCCTCGTCCTCGTCGTTGTCCGAGTCGCCGTCGGCTAATTCCAGACCGACGCCGTAGTCGCGGACGCGCTTCTCGTAGTTGCGCAGTTTGCCCTTCGATAGACCTTCTACTCTTTTCCGCTGGACCCATGACCTGTGTGATAGTCAACCAGTGAGTCGCGTGCACGCGGCCGTGCTGGCTCCATCGAGCGGTGAGGAATCGACACACCGTCACGCCGTCGAGCAGGCGTCGCGTCGATGGCGTGGAGGTCAGAATTGGGCCGTGGGAGATGCGCCGCGACATTTGATTTCCACACGGGTCGGGACGCGTGCCAATCGGCAGAAGCCTTCCACGTGCATAGGTACCAGTCCCCGTCGTGGCACTCGATGGCCTCCAAACCGTACGACGCTTCGCACCGGAAGCACCGCCACAGATCGCCCTGCGGGGCCCGTTGGCCGTTCTCCCGTAAGGCTTGTTCACAATATCTCCGACCGCAATGCCCACATCTATAGTCGGCTTGCTTGTTCCCACTCTTCCCACCACCGCACGTCTCGTGGCACAAATTCTTCGCTTCACAACTATCGCACTCGAACACGCCTGCATCCGGCACCCGCTCCCGACCGGCGCACTTCATGCTAAAACGTTTGCTACAAATAGCACATTTTTCGGTAGGCACCTGCTTCTTGCACACACTACAGACCGGTGTGCTTTTCGGTTTCTTCGCTACAGGCTCTTCCTCTTCACTACTATCTTCGAGCGCGACAAAATTGTCGTCTTTTTTTGCGGTTCTAGCTCTAGGTGAACCCTTCCGCGGCGACGGTTTGCTCATGGGCCTCGACATCCACTGGGTTAATGCTACTTCTAGCTCTCCCGCCGTCCGGCCCCGGCGCGGCCCGTCGAAGGCTGGATCGTTCGCCACAGCTTCGAAGTCCTCGCCGCCGTGCTTATGCAAGGCGGGCAAGAGCCAGGCGTCGCCCTCGACGTAGGCCTCTTCTGTGTCTTGAGCTTTCGCGCGCGGCTTCTTGGCGCTCGGCGCGGTCGTGGGGGAGCTGCGCCGCTTCGGCGGCATGGTTGCGCTGTCGTTTGCGCCGTTCGCGATTCCCGCTGCAGTGCTCTCCTTGGGGCCTTTGGCGCGCGGCTGGAGTCTAGCCAATGTTGCGATCTCGGATCAGCGCTGTCGAGGGGGCGCTTGCCTACCGCGCGACGCAGCCAGCGTCGTCGTCGTGCAAAGCTGCGGTTCACCTTAGACTTCAAGCAAAACGAGGTCTAGAGCCTCTATAATGCGCTAGCAGATTACTGCCGAACCGCATCAGGAACGGTGCGAGGTGCGCCCACAGGCCACTGGCTGGTCTGATAATACGCTTATCGCAGTACCGCAGCCGCGCGTCGCACTGCTGCGTGCCTTGATTTCAGCGGCGGGCAGCTACGCACGCAACAGCCGACACAGGCCAGCAAAGGCCTCACGCGAGCGCGCCGTCGCCGCGGCGCCAGAGACACAAGGCCCCGCCGCCACAGAAAGACAAGGCGCGGCGCAGCGCACCACCAGTTCACCACAATGGACACAAGCATGACCTTCGACAACGCCGCGCCCTGCGCGACGCGCTGCAATTTCTGCAGCGCGTGCGTCCACTACCGGACGAACGTCCGCATCCAACAAAGACGGGAAAAACAAGAACGGGACCGCCGGCGCGGCATCGCGCCTCCGCCTCCACCCGAACCCGCGCCGTCGCCGGCCAAGAGGGCGAGGACGATCTCGCAGGAGCCCTTCGTTGATGTTTTATTAGCCGCGGCGCGCGACCCGCTCGCCGTGCCGCCGCGGTCGGCGCCGGCGCGGACGCAGACGGCGCCCTTCTTCAGTGACGCGGCCATGGCGCCGCCGCCGCCGCGCGCCTCCAAGCGCAAGGCCGAGGAGACGCCGCCCGTCGACAAGGCGCCGCCCGCGCTGTCGCCGACGCCGCCCGAGCGGCGCCCCGAGCTGGCGCGCGAGGCGCCCGCGCGGGCCCCGTCGCCGGCCCAGCCCTTTGAAATCGTCGCCGTCGACGACACGCCTCCCGAGGAGACGGCGCCGCCGCCGGTCCCTCCATTGTCGACGCAAGTGACGCCCCTCGACGAGGAGGCCGACGTTATACAGCAGAACTCTCGGTCGCTACCCATCCTGCTCGAGGAGACGCCTCCATTAGTACCGCAGCGGTCGCACTCCGCTCCAGTGAGTGACACGACGAGACACTACGTCGATTCGCAGTCGCCGCGAAGAGGTTTGTTGGCGGGCCACGCGCTGGCCTTCGCCATCGGCAGCGGCCTGAACAAGCCGCAGGCCGAAACGCTCGCCCTCAAAGTGAAAGTCCACGCGGGCCGGCTCGTCAAGGGCGCCGGCAAGAAGGCCATCGACGGGATTGTGAAAGAACGCGCTTCAATAGAAGATCGAAGAAAGGCCTTCGGTGCCGCTACCGTGGTCATTTGCGGGCCGCGAGCTCGCGTCGACGCGCCCGAATTGGAGGGGGCGCGGAAATGCGCCTCTGTAGCGTGGCTCACGGACGCCTTCGGTTCTAAGAGACTAGGCCACGTCGACGACTACGCTCCATTACCTGCTGTAGTTGTGGAAGCGCCACCGCCGCCTGAACCAAAGAAGCCGCGGACGTCGTGGCCTGTGTGGAAATCAACCAGTGCGTCGGGTGCTCGTCACGCCATCGAGCAGGCGTCGCGTCGATGGCGTGGAGGACGACGCGATGATTCAGCACGAGCGCGCCGTAAAATTTTGATTTCCACACAGGTCGTGGCCCGAGCGCATGAAGCAAGGGTTGGCCTGCCAAAGGGCGCCCAAACCAGAAGGCGAGCTGCCGCCGAACGACCGAATCGTCAAAAAATTAGAGGAGCTCTGCGGGTTCTACGAGTCTTCGGACGACGGCACGAGCCAGTTCCGGCTGCGCATCACGCGGCGGGCCGTGAACAAGCTCAAGTTACTAGGACGGGATTTGACCGACGACGACGTCGAGGAACATAATCTGAGAAAGATCCTGGGCTCGAAGTTCGCGAAGAAAGACAGCAACAAGGGTCTGGTGCAGAAGATCACGGAAATTCATGAAAGTGGTGACCTCGACCGGCTCAGGGAGTGGCGCGCGGACCCGCGGAGGTGCGCGATCATGGAGCTGTCCAAGGTCTGGGGCATTGGCTACCGGAAGGCGCAGACGCTGATCGACAAGAATAATATCTGGTCCGTCAAGGAGCTCAAGGAAGAAGCGGAGAAGAATCCCAAGATCGTCGAGGCGCGCGTGCACCGAACCTTGCGGTGCCACGACGATCTGCAGCTAAGGATGTCGCGCGAGGAAGCTTTAGAGATCGGCGACCGCGTGCGCAGTTGCGCGAAGGCGGTCTTCGCGGAATTGCTACCTTTACATGACGTGGCGAAGCTGAAAGTCGAGGGTGCGCCGGCGGCGTCCCGCTTTGGTCGCTCGCGCGTCGATCTCGCGTCGATGGCGTCGCCGCGACGCCGCGACGCCGTCGCCGCGCGCAGGTCCCATGGGGTCGTTTAGGAGGGGCCAGCCCGACTGCGGCGATGTTGATGTGTTGGTGACGCACGAGGACTGGTTGGATGATCCGGAACGAACCGTATCACTGGACAAGCAGTCGCAGGAGTCGTCGCTGTCTCGGTCTTCCTACGCTAGAACGAGGAATTTGGGCGACGAAGAGGCCACTGAAGGTGAAGACCCCGACTACGGCGCGCAGCGGTCGCGGGCGTCGCGGGACAAGTTCCTTGCTACGTTGCGAGATAGGTTGCATGCCCAAGGCTTCCTCACGGACCATCTCGGTGGCGACGGCTTCCAGAAGAAGACGACGACGGTCCAGGGCGAGGTGCCCGGCGCCGGGTGTAGCTCGTACATGGGCATCTGCAAGCCGAGAGACACGCATCGGCGGCTAGATATCAAGGTCTACGCGCCGCAGCACTACGCGTACGCGATGATTTACTTCACGGGCAACGACTACTTCAATAGAAGTATGAGATGCTACGCGAAGGCGTGCGGCTACTCGTTATGTGATAAAGGGTTACGAAAAGCCGCGCGGTCGGGCGTCTCGCACAAGGACGGCAAGTATATTGATAATAAAGTCGCTGTCGGAAGGTTGGTGGTCTGTGAAGAAGAAAGAGACGTCTTCGAGGTGCTCGGCTTAGATTACAAGGAGCCGCACGAGCGCAACGTGTCCGACAACGCGACCGAAGTCGCGGAGAAGGCGCGGCGGTTGTTCGAGGAGCAGCGGCGCGGCGGCGTTGTCGTTGATTCCGATAGCGATGACGAAGATGCTAGGCCGGCGGGGCGGTTCCGGTTGTAAGACTACTTGTGTTGAAAAACTCTAAGGCCTAGGATCCGTCCTCCGAGGAGGTCGTCGACGACGGCGAGAATGTGTAGCCGGGCGGCGGCGACGTAACTGTCCACTGCCGGCGCGTCTGCGGCAACTGCAGTGACGAGTAGCTCCGGGGCGTCTGCGGCGGCGTCACTGTAGTTGCGTCACTGTCCACTGCCGGCGGCGGCGCCAAGTGGAGGAAGCCCGACGCGCACGTCTCCGAGTGTGGTCGTGAGCGCGCGGTGCCGCCGACCCAGTCCAGGGCCTGGCAGCCCTCGCCGCAGTAACAGCGTTCGCCGCACGCGCAGACCGGAAACGGCGGATCGCTATATTTGGCGTCGCGACCGCAGACGACGCACTTTCGCCGTCTCATCTTCGTATAATATACGCAATCGTCTTTGTGGTCTTCCCAGTGCGCCCGCTGGCAAGCTACACTACAGTATCGTGTCTCACCGCATCGGCATCGGCCGCAAACCTTAAGGCTACGCGTGTCGAGAGCAAACTGTCGACCGCATCCGTCGCACGCCCGGCGGGCCACCTTGTCCCAGATCCGCGACTCGCCATCAAAGCGAGGCACGTCTTCGGCCCCAATTACCGTCAGGCGGTCCATCGTGTCGATTTCTGCAGGGAGCACGATGAGGCTCGCGCAGCCGGAAAAATTGATCCTTCGGAGCCGCGTCATTTCCTCGATATCAACATCAAAAGCTATCAGACCAGAATTACTCAAGTCAAGTTCTGTCAACGCTTCAAGACTATAAAAAGAACTGGGTAGTCTGGTGAGGCTGGAGCACCCGGACAAGTCGAGCTTCGACAACCCATAGCCTGTGTTTTGTCTCTACTCTTGAAAGCAGTGCTCGCGAGTCAGTTCTTGATAGTGTTGATGCAACCCAATTGGAAAGCTATATTTGCGCCCCTCGTCTCGTGCCGCGTCGTGCCGAGCGCGGTAAATTTGCCCGCGCTATTTTGGGAGAAAAACCCGTTCGTTCCCTCACGCGAGGCCGCGAGGCTACGGCTCTCGCGGAAAAAAAGGACACGAGACGAACAAACTTACTGCTTAGCGTTCGGCGGCAGCCTTCTGAGCATCTTGTCGATCGTCGCGTCGACGTCGTCCAAGAAGACCGCCGACGCGTCCGGCTCGACGAGCAACCGTCGCAATCCATCATCCAACGAGTCGATGCGCGCGAAGGTCAGAAAACGTCGGACAGAAACAGGAAACAGGTTCGCGACCAGTCCAACTAATAACTGGATGGCCTTCGGCAAGTTTGCTATCACCGTAGGTCCAGCTAGCGTCGGAAACAACCGGTCGCCCCGCCGCGCCGCGCCACCGAGCGCCGCGCGGAACTGCCCGGCCAGCTTCGTCGATCTCAACGAAACGTCCTTCAAATCGTTGACTGTGACGACCGTGACCAAAACGCCCGTCTTCAGCGACAGCAAGGCGCAGACTCTCGCGTTGACCGCTTTCGAATACAGGAAGGAATGTTGTAAACGCCGCATCGCGAGCGTGTCCACCGCCTCTTCGACGTCCACACAGCTCATGGCATGGTCGTCGGGCGAACTTTGGGCTTCTAGAGCCTGCATCAACCCGTCCTCGTCGATTCTCCTACCTTGAATGCAGCAGACGAGTCGAGCGCGCTGCCCGTCCAACACATAAGTTAATTGTTCATCGGTCAGGAATTCGCCCACGGCGAACTTGTGCGGCAGGTTGCGCTGCACGGGCGCGTTCTTCCAGCGGCCCTTCTGCCTCGCTGTCGTACTTGCGGACGCATCACTGGTGACGTTGCTCGCTTCGTCGACGGCCTCCTGGGCCTTCTCTAATACAATCCGCCCGACGCCGCGCCGCCACGCGAGGCTGTCGCGGAGTGTGCTTTCGGCGTCCGCGAGGTCGATGCCGTCTCTAACTCCATCCACGAAACGTAGTAAAAAGTGGTCCAGGGCCGCGTCTCGATCCAAGGCGGGGTAGTAGCCGTCCAGCAGTAAAGCTGCCTCGTCCTCGCTCGGCAAGACGTCCTCGCACCGTTTCTTGAGCTCCCGTATTCGCGTTTCTTGCGCCTCGAGGCGCGCTTTCAGGACGGGCGGTGCTAACGCTTGTGTCAAGAGTGGCAGGGCGGCGAGGAGCCACCAGCGGTGCATCTTTGTTTCTTGCAGACCCAGTCGAGGGCGCCGAGCAATCGCGTGCAATCACTGCCAGCACTAAATGCGAGAGAAATGGATGCAATCGCGTGCGATCGCTGTCAGCACTCAATGAGAGAGAAATGGGATGCGTTGCCGGTTGCCACGCGCCGCCAGCGCTGGATGCTGCACCAGGATGCTGACTCTGTATTGTGAGTTTGCGTGCTTATCGATGCCGTAGCGATGCTCGATGCTGAAGAACCAAGTAGTCGAGATGCGAAACAGCTCGAAACGCTGCAAATGCCAGCTGTTACGCGCGGAGGAGCTCGGCTGCGTATCGAGCTGGCTGAGCCTCTCGTCTGCGAGTTTTGCCTCTGAACCACAACGAGCCGTCGCTGTAGGCCTCCCTAAGGGTCGTGCGGACGGCTAGCTCCTGCGCCGTCATTTTACATACAGCTCGAGGCAGGCCCTGGTCCTCATCGCCGCGACGAAGTCTAGCGCTTACGCAGCGCAAAAGCACACTATCAGCTCGCGCAGCGCTGCTTTACAGTCCAGACCCCGCCGCGCAACCGCTCAAGAGGCGTGCGCCGCCGCGCGCGCCGCTGAGAATAAAGTGCAGGACCAGCTGCCGCTAACCAACCCTCCGGGAGCGGCATGCCGCGCCTCAAGGCCGCCGTCCAGGCGCGCAAGGAGACGGCCCTCGAGTCCTTACGAGACGCTTTGCGGACGACGGGCCGCCTCATCCGGCCGCGGCTCGGCTGCCCCGGCTATGGCGCGGTCCGAGTAGCTCTGGCCCACTGGCGGCCGGATTTCGAGGATGTGCCCGAGAAGGAGCGACTCGCTCTTTTGCGAGCGGCGACGCAGTGGGACACGGAGCGCAATTCCAAGGCCGGCCCGCACGCCCGCATCGACGTGGAAAAACACGCGTCGCTCACGAAGGAGCTCATCGAGTGGCTCGAGGCGCCGGAAGCCGCCGCGAAGGCCGCCGCGTCGGCGCGAGCTGTTTCCCGACGAACCGCGAGAGGCGGCGGCGGCCAGCGGAAGACGGCTCAGCACGCCGTCGTCCACCGCCCTTCGACGCACGCGGCGCCCTGCAAGAAGCGGCGCGTGGCCTCGAAGAAGAAGGCCCACGCCTTGGTGCCTCCGTCGTCCACTCCGAAGGCGAAGATGCTCCACCCGGGCTGCCACGGGCACCTGCCTCCGGGGTCTACTCCTGCTTCTCACTTGAGACCGGGCGACACGAAGCCGCACATCGACTTCATGCTGCCGGACGGGACGCTCGACTGTCGCTTCGACAGCTACTGCGACCAATTGATGGACGAGCCCGCCGGGTCGTGCCTGCACCACACTCTCTCATTGTTTGATGCCAATGAACCGGGTAGCTTCGCGGACGCGGCGCGCGCGCGGCCCATTAGACATGGTGACCACGTGCACCGCTTGGCGGGCCAGCCCGTGGGCGACTGCGGCGCGCTCTGGCCGGCTCATATATCTGAAGCTGATTTAGATTTCGCGACGGCGCTCTTCGACGTCAAGGACTCGAAGTGAGCTTCTTTGCTTGGCGTGTCCCGTCTGCTGCGGGACATGCGCATCTCTCTCTCTCCCTCCCCATAATAGTATGTAAGACATAGAAGAATTACCTACGTCGCGTCGATGGCGTCGGATGAGGGCCCAGCCTGGATCAACAAAAAGTCTTAGGCACTAGTCCTAAGTCTAGTCCTGGTCCTTCGGGATGGGCCGGCCGGTGGGGTCGACGCGATTCATCACGCGAACATCAGCGAGGTCCGCGGCGATCACCGCTTCGTTGTAGGCGAGCGCGGCGACCTCCTCGTCGACGAAGTAGCCGACGTGGCACTTTCTCCGGGGTTCCGAATCATCAAAGTATTCAACAACTACGCGTCGTCCCTTATCGATGAAGAGCACTTTGAAGAAGCCAAGGCACTGTTGCGCAAGACGGTACCCGTGACACAACGCGTTCTCGGAGAGAGTGATGACACCACGCTCAGGATGAAGTGGTGCTACGCGTGGGCGCTCTACGGTGACGACGACGCCACGCTCGACGATCTCTTCGAGGCCGTGGAGACGCTCGAGGATACGGAACGGATCGCGCGGCGCGTGCTCGGCGATGCGCACCCGACCACAACGGGGATTAAGTCCCACCTGCGAGACGCGCAAGCCACCCTCGACACTTTCCTCGACGCCCGCGACATGGAATCGTCGGAGGACGAGTAAAAGATAGTAAATGACACATGGTAAACCACAAGAAAACAATTAAACACCAGCCTGGGCAGCCCGGTGCTGGAAGTACGCGATCGCCACGGCGCCGGCGAGCGCTCCGAGCGTCGAGAGCCGGCGGAGGCGCTCGAGGCGCGCCGGCTCCGCGCCCTTGCGCGCCTGGTCGGCCTCGCAGTCCGCGGACGGCGCCACCTTGCACGCGAAGGCGCTCTGTAGGTCCGCGCACTCGTCCGGTGAGGCCTTGGCGGCGCGGCACGCGCGCGCGACCGCGGCCTCGGCGCTCTCGCCGAGGTACCGCTCGACGACAACCTCGCCGTCGCGGCCGCGGAAGGATACGCGCAACGAGGGCGGCACGCGCACGGAGTAGTCGACCGAGGTCGCCTCCGCCACATCGTGTTTGACGGGAGGCGGCGCCTCGTCCGAAACAGCGCCGGAGAAGAGGTGGTCGCCCCAGCCCTCCTCGTCATGATCCAGCCTTTGTCGCGCGAGGTCCGCAGCTTTATCGTCCGAGCTGCGCCGCCCGGCTCGCGCCTCGGTTTGCTTCTCTGCAAGGGCCAGACTGATGACGTTGCAGTCGCGGGGCGTGACGTTCCGTTCCCTACAAAAACGTGCCGCCGCGGCGGCGGGCGCCTCGTCGATGCCCGCCTCTATTTGATATCCTCGGCCGTCGACGACGAGCGACACGCTCACCGTCGCGCTCGTCTCCATGGCGTCGGGCTCCTTGCGCGGCGGTGCTTGCCGCCGCGGGAGCCGTTTCGGTGGCTCTTCCGGTGCTACTTGGTTGGTCCGGACGCGGACGGCGTTCTGCTCCGCGCGCAGCGCCTGACTGACTCGTTCCTCGCACTCGACGGCGACGGCCGCCGCCGCGCAGAACGCCCGCGCCGCGGTCTCCGGGTCCTCGTCGAGGCGCGCGCGCAGCGTCTTCGGCTCGTCGTCCATCAGGACTTCCAGCGAGATGTCGGTTTCTAGGCGCAGCTCGGCGGCGGCGCACAGTGTCAGGGCTGCCCAGGCATGGCGCCGTCGCATCGTGAAGGCGGGCAGCCTCAGAGAGAGAGTACGTAAGCGGTCACGAACGCTAGACTAACCCTTGCAGCCTCACCGGCGACGATTGCTCGGAGGTGCCATCGTCTGTTTTCTTGCGTTTGCGGGCAGGCCTACGTGCACTGTGCGATGCAAATCGTCTCCAGTGTCTCGAGCTCTCCACAAAACGTGCGGGTCTTGCTCGTTGCTTCAGGCTGGTGTGGCGCATCTTTCGAGCGTTCCATTGACGCCTCTCGAGCAATGTCGCGCCTACGCATGCCGCTGTTTCGTGCGAATTTGGCATTGCCTGGAGCTCTCCAGACTTTGTAATCGCTTCCTGCTCGCTCCTCGCGCGACGCGGCGCCTAAAATAACGTGCCTGATACTCACGGATGGCAAATCGTTACGCTTCGACCGCGCGCGCCGTCTCAAAGTCACAGCTGTCAGACATCTGTGCTTGCTAGCCGCGGCGGTCCGGAACGGCGCGCGAGCTACGGAGTCGCGCGGAAGGCCGCGCTGACGCTAAAGTCGACCGCTGACGCGCCGCGTAATCCGACTCGTTTCGCGCGCGCGTCGCGGAGTCGACGCGAACTCACCGCCCAATCCCGCAGGTCAATCACGATGAACAAGCTCATTCTCGCGCTCTGCCTCACCCGCAAGGTCGCCGGCTTCGCCTCATACAGCGGCAAGGACTGCATCCTCGAAGACAGCTGCCCGCCCGCCGGAAATGTGAATGGCTTCGCGTGTTCCACGTTCCCAAACTGCCAGGACCCGAACGTTTGCCCGACCAGCCAGGTTCCCAACTTTGCTGGTCCGTTCGCCCGGTTTGAGGACAATGGCGGAAGCCCCTGGATTTATAGCTGCTCCGACAACACTTGTGGCTCGTGCTACCCGTACGCTTCGGCGGCAGACTTCGCGGCGGCCCTCAGCATAGAAAATCCGTTCGCCTCGTGCGCGGCCGACCCGGTCGGGATCACGAAAAGGGATCCTCTCAATTATTGCACGGCGACGGAAGAGCTCTGGTGCGACTGGTGGACGATAGAAAAGGGCCTCGACGACGAGTACAAATCGTCGCTCTACTGGGAGCCCTACTGCTCGGAGAGCTCGCAGATCAATCTGTGCAAGCCGGGGAGCACGTGCGACTCCAAGGAGGAGAGCGACACGCCGGCCGAGAACTGCCTCTTCAACCCGACGTGCTTCTGTCTCATGGACTCACTCGCGGGACTTCCGTCGGGCGGCGGCGGCGGCTCGGGCCCGACGTGCACGCCCCAGTACTAGATCCACAGCGTCCACGACGACGACGACGACGACGACGACGACGCGCCATCCTCCTTGTACATAAGAAGCGTTGGTATTATGCTTGTATCTCTCCTCGCGGCGGTCGGAGGCCCCACGCCGCGCGTTGGACGCTTGGAGGCTTCGCTCAAAACCCGCACGATAATCATGAAATTGCGAGAGGCGCTGCACGCCCAGGCAGCCAGGCTGCCCGCCCAGGCTGCAGAACTAGTGGTGCGCTGCCCCGACACCAAGATGCCCCGCGACGACGACGACGACGCCGTCGCGGAGCCGAAGGACGACTCCCTCACCTATCTGGTGAGGAAGCTGCGCGCTCTACTGCGCAGCGAGGCCAAGGACCAGAGTTTGAGGGATTTGTTCGAGAAGCTCGACAAGAACGGCGACAAGAAGGTGACAGCTGTGGAGTTAAGGAAGGGTCTGAAAGATTTAGGCTTCCGCTTGGACGACGACGAGGTGCGAGACATTATTAAATACTGCGATGTGGACGGGGATGGGGAGATCTCGTACCTGGAATTTGAAAGTTTCGTCGAATCGCCGGAATGCAAGGACGCCGACGTCCAAGATGTCTTGGATCGACTGCGGGAAATCGCGGAGGGCCAGGGCGGTTCGATAGCGAAGAGAATAGAAGAGATGTTCGAGGAGCTCGATGAAGACTTATCGGGCGATGTTGATGCCGACGAGTTCCACGACGGGCTCCGAGGTCTTGGACTCACACTAACAGTGAAAGAAGCCGAAGATATAACCAAACGGTTCCCGTCGACGGGTAAAAATGCTGTGGGTCCGAAAGGCCCGCGTATACGGTACCGAGACTTCGTTGCCGCTGTCCGAGGAAAGGCACCGGCATCGCACGAGGCTAAAGATTCCCAAGGCGATCGCGTCGCGACCTATGCTGTCCGAAAGTTAGCGGAGGAAGTAGAACGTTGTTCTCGCACGAAGCAGGGCGACCTTGATTTAGCGGGCTGCTTCCGTGACCTCGACGCTGATGGGAGTGGTACGCTCGACCGAACGGAAATACGAGATGCTCTAGACAGGGTAGGCGTCCAACTCTCGAGGAAGGAGCTCGTCGAGGTCATGGAGTTCTTCGGGGCCGGACCGGACGGCGAGGTCCCGTACGAAGACTTCGTCGCGTTCGCTTTGAAGCAGGACCCGGCGACGGCGCGCATCGCGACGAAAGTCAGGAACGAGATCGAGCGGCTGGCGGAGCGAGATGGTCGCGCACCGGACTATCGAGGCGCGTTCCGCGAACTCGATGACGACGACAGCGGCGAGCTGGACCAGGACGAGTTCCGGTCCGCGATGCGCAATCTTGGCCTAAGGCTGTCGTCGGCGGAATTGCGGCAGCTCGTCAACCTCTTCGACGCCGACGGCGACGGCGTTGTCTCCTATCGGGAGTTCATCGACTTCGTGGAGAAGATCCCGGTGGACGAGTCGGGCGAGGCGGGCGAGAGCAAAGACGACGGCGGCGAGGCCAAGGCGGAGGCCAAGTGGTAGACGTTCCGTCGTCGACTGCTAAGTACATGATCAAAACTTCTTAACAACAAACGTCGCGTCGATGGCGTATGGGGGACTAGCCCTCCCGCGTCCTCCTCCAATTCTCGAGCGACCGGCGCTTCCGACTCCCGAAGTCGTCGGTGCTCTTGTTCTCCTGCTGCCACTTCGCCGCGGCGTCGGCCCAGGCCCGGTCGACCAGCTTCAGGCGGTCGACTTCCTTGAGGTCGTGCACGCTGTCGCCGAGCGGCTCGTCCGGCAATTCGAGTATGGATGAAGGCTCAGCTACAATACGTTGAGCAAATTCAACCGCTTTATCTATGTCCGTGTTGCGCGCATACTCGAGCTGCCTCTGTAGCGTTGAGGGGTCGTCGAGGGCCAACGAAACGCCTTGCGGTATCAAGGGCGAGAGGCGCGTGTAGTTCTCCCGTAGTAAGAACGAGGCCTCCATGTCCGTGGTCATCCCAGACGCGTCGATGACCATCTCCAGCAGATGCGGCGCCCAGTCCGCCAGGCCCAGATCCAGGTCCTTCTCCTTTGCCGTCGGCTCCACGACGCGCCGCGCCCAGGAGCCCGCGCCGACGCTCAGTACCCTCACGTCGCTCGGATCGAGGCCTAAATGTAGCTTAGCCTTCGCGACGGCGAGCATCGTCGGGTTGTTCGCCCAGATGCCGCCGTCGCCGTAGTTTTGATATAAGGGTAAGATCGTCGGTGCTGCTGATGAACGCAAGAGCGCGTCAGAGATCTTCAGTTCCACGTCCGGTCTCGCACCCCTGACGGCGGGCAGGTTCGAAAAGACGGCCGGCCGCCAGCCGCCCTCCCTAGATTGCGAGAGGCGCCAGACCTCGGCCGACGTTGTACTTGAAGCCTCGCCGTCCACCCTCAACGCGGGTGCCAGAAAATGCTTGGGAAGCTGCGCTACCGTCGCGTCGCCGAAGTACGTACGCAGGGCGTCCTTCAGCGGTTTATTGGAGAACTTGGCGTCCCAGGCCCTTCGTACAAGATTGCGGGGCCGCCCGAAGATCGCCGGGACGTATTGCTCATAATATGAAGCTGCTTCTGCTGGTGACGCGCCGCCCGCGAGAAAGGCCGCTAGTATACTACCGGTAGACGTCCCCGCGAAGAGGTCCACTCTATCTAAGAAGCCCGGTGCTTCATTGGATACTCTTTCTAGTAACCGGATGCTCATGTAGCCGCGGCAGCCGCCTCCATCTAAGCTTAGGATGACGAAGGGCTTCTTGGGCTGGCGCTGCTGGGAGGAGTGGCGTATTGCATTGACGGCGTGCCGGAGTCGCCGCGCGTGACGCAGCGCTTGCATTTTTAAGCACTGCTCTCTCTGAGGGTGCTCTCAGGGCTTTAACTGCGGTTACGCGTTGACGCACTGAACTTCGATCGTGCGACGCGTGCAATGGGTGTATTAAGCGTTGCGAGGCGGACTGAGAGTCACTGCGACGGTCAGTGTGGCACGCCGCAGAGTGTGCTTGTGAGCTGTGACTGTGAGGCTGGTGGCCCGAGCTCCGTGAAACGTCGTCCCCGGCCGCAAGCTCTCTCGAGCATCGTCGGCAGCCGTGTTTCTCTTGATTCGTGCAACCCGGGGCTAAATCATAGTCATACTAGCCCAAAAAAATTGGCTGCAGGCATCGTCACCCTTTGGCAGCTCAACCAGTGGATTCGGGTGGCAAACACGGACCACGCTGCATCGGAAATTGATACGACACCGTCGTAGCCAAACGTAGACGCCCGACGAGCCGACACGCCTGCAAATCGGCGGTCAGCAATAAATTTGACAAGTGCCGACCGGCGGTTACGGCACGCCATCGCCGTGACGCACGACGAGCAGTAGCCCGCCGGTGGTCACGAACGGGACGCCGCGCGTCGTCGGGCTCAAACGCAGCCAATAAAACCAGCCGTACTAGCTACACTCGGCACGCGTTGCTGCAGCATAGGAAAAAATGAAGCTCCTCGACGTCAAGGAGCGCTGGCTCATGTGCTGGCTCATGTTCATGGGTAGAGGGGTTACCCAGGCCGTGCGCGTTGTACTAGGTGCATTGATGCCCTTCATCGCCGCGGACCTAGAATTAGACCATCAGGAGAAGGGGACCGTATTAGCCGCCTTCGCGGCGGGCTACATGTGCACGCAGGTGCTGGGCGGCTGGGCCGCCGACAGGTACGGGGGGCGGGGCCCTATTTTGCTCGCCCTCGGGTCGCTGGGTCTGGGGGCTTATTGCATCCCGTGGTCTGCCGATTTATTTGGCGCCAATGGCTTATCCGCTTGTCTATTTGTGATGGGGCTTTGTGAGGGTCCTTCGTATCCGTCGATGGGCACATTGCTGGGACGATGGATCCCGGCGCACGAACGAAGCAAGGCGGTCTCGATCTCCGATACGGGATCTTCATTAGGTTCTATGTTGACCTTCGCCGTAGCACCTCCATTAGCAACTCTCTACGGCTGGCGCACGACAATGAGACTCTGGGCCTACGCTTGCTTATTGAGTACGGCCGTATGGTACGTGTACGCCACAAATGGCCCCGACGAGTGCATTCGTATAAGTGTCAGGGAGCTCGAGTACCTGAGGCAACATGGCATCGGCAAGGCACCCCATCACGACAAAAAAGGCAGGCACGCGCCCTTCCCCTACGCGCTGTTCAGGTTCTCGCAGGCCTGGGCCGTGATCATCGCCCATGCCGCGTTCAACTTTGGGCGGTATTTCGTGTACAACTCTTTGCTACAGTTCTACGTGGAAGAACTGGGCACGAGCGCGGTGGCCGCGGGCCAGCACATCTTGGTCGGGCAAATATTTGATTGCATCGGGAAGTTCGGCTTTGCGCCCTTTGCCGATAGAGCGATCCGAAATAATCCTGCTTCGCGTACAAAAGTGCGGAAAGTTATTTCTGGTGTGGCGTTCGTGGCCTTTGCCGCTTCGATGGCCGGGTTAGCTGTTTCCTACTCCGTAGCTGCAGCTACGTGTTGGTTGATCGTGGCCAAAATAGCCTCATCAGCACATGTCTGCGGCTTCAAGTCGAACTATTTAGATCTGACGCAGACGCACAACGGCGTGCTGACCGGCGTGGGCAACATGATCGCTACATTCGCGTCGACGGTATCACCATTACTTGGTGGTAGTCTGTTAGATGGCAGTCGAAGAGGCTGGGAGTCCATGTTCCTCACGATCGGGCTGTTGGACCTCGGCGCGGCGGCCTTCTGGTGCGTCTTCGCGTCGGGCGATGGGATCGACGACAAGGTCCTGGCGGCGAAGGAGTGCGACTCGCCGCGCACCGTGACGGAGGACCCCGAATCAACCACCGTGGTGTCGCCGGCGGTCGGCAAGGCCAGGAAAAGTGCTGCGGTCGTATAATAATAGATGTGTTAAAGCTGGTCCCTTCGCGGCGGCGGCGTGCGCCTCGAGGCGTGCTCAGATACGCAGCGAAGGCGTCTGGCGAGAGCTTCAGCCTCAGATCGTCGGCGAATCGAACGGCGACTGGTACGGCTCCTTCGCCGAGTCGTCCGGCGCGAGGAACTGGTAGGAGACGACCTTGGGCGCCGGGCGCGGCGGCGTCAGGCTTGCGCGCGCCGTGGCGGCGCTCGCGGTTTGCGCGTTCGACGCCACGATAACCGTGATGATGCAGAGGGCGACGGCGACGGCGGCGACGAGTCCATAGGTTGTGGCCCGCTCCCGCAACCTTTCAATCTCTGATGCCTCGCAGCGAAACGCGGCGAGGCACGCCGCCTCGTCCTCGGCCGCGTCGCAGCACTGCGTCGTCGAGGCGAAGCCGCCGCATCCAAATAAAGCCCCTTCCGCGGCGAAGTAGTCCGGGGAACACTCGCACGCGTAGGAGCCGACGAGGTTCTTGCACGTCGCGGAGGCGTCGCACTTGTGGGCCCATGCGCCGGTCGCGGTGCACTCATCCGTATCTTTTACCACAATAATGGTCTCGAAGCACGCGCCGTCGGAGTTTTCGGCCGTTATCTTGTGCGTGCCCACGCGGTGCAGGCCGAGCTCGCCGTCCCAGCGGATCTTGATGTCGCCGACCTCGGCGGCCTTCTCGCTCACGAGGCTCACGACGGGGCCGAGGAGCTCGCTGACGCCCTTGGGCGCCGTGTGCTGTTGAAATTCCAACGAGCGGAGGACCTCGCACTTCGCGGCGGCCGCGGCGGCCGCGGCGGCCAGGGCGAGTAGGTTTGCGACACGGCGCGCCATGCTTCCTTTCTCCCCTCTTCCTACGCACCCAGTTAAGCTGGGGCCGGCTGATTAGCGAGTAAGACAAAAATTGCCTTTGGCCAAGTTTGATCAAAACCGCTGTGGAGCGATCTCGCGGCGGATCACAAGTATCTGGCCGACTCGCAGGCGAGCTCTACGCGGCCGAGACGATGCCAGGTCGCCGACGCCGCGCGTAGGGCTTTGGAAACTTGGCTGTGCAAAGCGGTGAAAACCTGTTTTGTTGCCTCGGACCCGTCTTTACGTATCCTTCTACCACGTGCGTACGCCCACACGAGACCCCTCGCGCAAGCGCAAACGAACCCGCACGTTTCTGAATGGCTTAATTCGATGAGGAGCTTCAGGGGCTGCCCAATGCCATTAGTGCTCATCCGCCGCCGCTAAAACTCAGAGACGGAGACAGGCTGCCCAAGATGCCCGCACTAGTCCTCTTCAAGCGGCGCTACCGCATCGCCTCCGACGACCTCCACCTGCCCGCACTGTGGCTCGCGGGGCTGCGGCTGTTCGGGGCCGTGGTGGTGCTGGTGTACCTCATACAAGTGGAAGCGAGGTCCCACCCCGAGTGTAAAGTGAGGCACGGCTTCGCTGCGTTGTTGGGGTGTGTCGCGTTCGTCGGCGCGATCGGTGCGGTTGGCGCCTTTATCATCGCCGTCGATTCTACGCGAGGCTTGGTGCTTCAGAGGGATGCTAGAAGAACAGCCCGGAAGCTGCTGGAAATAGGACTGGCCTGCTTTCCCGTGGAGCTGCTGCTCGGCGGGTTATGTGTGTGGGCGGCCTGGTGGGGCGGGTCCGAAACTTGTAGAAGAGAAGGCGGCGATCTCGTACTGCTAAGGGTCGCGGCTACGTTAACCGCGGTCGCCTACGGGGCTACGGGCATATTTGCAATCATGATATTGGACGCGCACGGCGGCAAAGCTAAGTTGCGAGAGCCCCTGCGACGCGGCGAAACGCTAGAGGTGCCGCTCCGCGACGTGTCCCTGGAGGACCGGGCACGACTGGCGAGCCTTTGCCACTGCGCGTGTCGGGTCATAGCGGGGTGCGCCTGCGGGCTGCTGGGCAAGGCGCCCGCCGACGACCACGCGACGCATACGGACCGCACGCCTCGGGGAAAGCGCCTCAAGGCGTCCGCCGCGTTGTGGGAGGTCGCGGAGCTGTGGAGCGACTGGTGCGGCGCGCTGGACGCCGTGCCTTCCGATCTTGTCGCTGGTATGGCGCTGGTGCGGGCGCGCCAGAAGCAGGGGGCCCAGAAGTGGCCCTACCGGTCGCAAGTCCACGCGAAAGCCGTCAAGCTCGATCCTAGCGATGAACGACTGGAGACGCTCCAATATTTCGCGACGTACGCCTTCGCGGTCTACGGCATCGAAATGTCGTGCGCGCGCAATCCCTGTAGAGGTCTCGTGGCCTGCGGCCGGGGTTTGAATCCCTGCTCCAAGGGCAATCTGGATGATGCTGCCCTCGACTACGATTCTAGAGATGCCAAAGTACTGTTCTTCGACAACGAGGCGGCGCCGAATTCCAGGGTGCCGGTCGCCGTCATGCACGACGCAGCGAGGGGCGTGATTATCATAACGTGCCGGGGCACCATGTCCCTCGAGGATTGCTTGAGCGACGTGACGTGCGCCGACATCGCCCTATCGAGCTTCCAGGAGCCCCGCTTCGAAGAATGCCCTTTCGAGCGTGAGCCCCGATTGGAAGGCCGGGCCCACGCCGGCATGGCCTCGATCGCGTTCAATACGTTGCCATTGGTCCTGCCTCATTTAGATAAGACGTCGGAACCGATTGTGTGCGTCGGCCACTCGTTGGGCGGCGGGGTGGCCCAACTATTGGCCTTCTTCCTCACGAAGGCGCGGCCCCAACGAGATGTATCTTGTGTTGCCTACGAGTCGCCTGGTACGCTCGTGGACCCGGCCACGGCTCGGGCCATGGACGCGTTTTGTCTATCGTCGGTCTTGGCCGATGATTTGGTACCGCGGATTGGTGTCCCGCAGCTTTTTGGGCTCAGAGACGCGTGCGTTGATGGTTTGTGCAAGTGCAAAGTGCCGAAGTGGCGCGCTTTGGCTTCGTTAGCGGCGCGGTACCCCGTGTGTGATAAGCTGTTGGACGAGAATAATGAGGAAGCTTCAGCATTATCGGAGGCCTGCTGTCAACTGCTAAAAGATGAAGCGCGGGAGGACCTGCGGACGCCGCAGATACTGTGCGTTCCCGGTCGTATTGTGCATTTCGTAAGAGAACAAAAGGAGCGCCACAACGTGAGCGCGTTCCTTACGGAACGGGACCACTTCGACTCGCTCGTCGTAAGTGCGACGCTCATGACGGACCACTTCCCCTGGAAGGTGGAAAGAGCGATCGCGGACGCGCGCGCGCCGCCGGCCTCGCGTCGGCTGCGGACCGCCGCAACCGCCGTCGTGGCGGCGCAGCGCCTATCGCCACGTGACGACGCGACGGCCGCAAAGCCGACGACCGAGCCTGAGGCCGAGGCCGAGGCGGCTGTCGAGCGCCCGGGCTTCACGCGAAAGCTCTCCTCGTTCCTGTTCGGGGAGCAGGAGCCGGTCGCCGACTCCGAGATTGCCGTTCGGGCTAGCGACAACATCTAATCTTAGTACACCTGGCTAGTACTCCACATCAACACCCGCCCAGTCGATGAATCGCCCCGAGTCGTCCTCTTCTAGGCCATCCACAATGTCGAGGAGCTGCGACGCCGTGAACTCGACGGGAAACAATTTTTCGGGAGCGACGCGCGCCTGGAAGGGTCTGGACAGCCCCGTGTCCGTCGTCCCCGGGTGCAGCGCGACGCAGATTGTGCGCTGCCTTCGCAACTCGCGCGCGCAGGTCACGGTCGCTTGGTTTAGGGCGGCCTTCGAGAGGCGGTACGAGTACCAGCCGCCCAAACCATTATCCGAGATCGAACCTACTCTCGCGGAAAGGTTCGCGACGACGGAGGCCGGCCGCGCGTTCGCACCACCGCGGCGGCCCGCGTGCAATGCTTTCCGTAGGGCCTTCGTGACAAGGATCGGGCCCGCGCAATTCACGTCGACGCTTTTGAGCAACCACTCGCGGTCGACCGCGTCGAGCGACCGCTCCGGGCCCCGTTCGCCCTCGTGCAGCACACCTCCCACGTTCCAGAGCGCGTCTACGCGGTCGCCGACGGCCGCAGGCAGCGCCTCGATGCTGGCATCGTCGCGAACGTCCAATTTTATGGGCCGCACGCGGTCCAGCGCCGGCGCCCGGCTCGGGTCGCGGCAGCACGCGTAGACCGTCCCCGCCGTGCGCTCGTGGAGCTGCTCGACGATCGTCGAGCCGATGCCGCCGCTCGCGCCGGTCACGACGAAGACGGCGTCCGCGTCCGCGTTGCGGGCCGTCGCGTCCGCGGTCGCCGGGAAGAGCTCGCGGACGCGGTGCGGCGGCGGCTTCCAGGAGAGGGCCGAGGCGAGCCTTACCACGGTGTAGGCCGCAAGCTTGCGCATGGCTGAAGGCTCTTAGGTGTGGTGCACAGCGCCGGGCTCGCGCGGTTTGCCAGTGCAGCGTGTCGAGTGGTGCTATTGGGCACGAGAAACGACGCCTACGGCAACCACCCCGTCGTAGAGCTGCGCACGGGGCTCGGTCAGCCTGAGAGCGTTTGTGCAGCCTGCCAGCTAATTTTGCAACTTGCGTGCTCATAGCAGCGCATCGATCCCTATTAATCGAAACAGCTAGAGCAAAATGGCGGCGGCAACCCACGCCATCGTGGGAGCCACCGGTGCGGTCGGACGGGCCCTCGCGCAACGCGTTGTGAAGCGTGGTGGCGTGCCACTCCTCGTTGGGCGCTCGGCCGACAAGCTGGACGCGCTCGCCAAGGAGCACGGCAACGCGCCGATTCTCGTCGCCGACTGTTCCGAGCCAGAGTCGATTGCTGCGGCGTTCAAGGGTGCGGACGCGGACATGTCGAGCCTCGCGGCGTACGCGTACTGCGCCGGAAGCATCACGCTGAAGCCGGTGCGGCGCGCGTCGTTGGCCGACTTTCGCGAGGCCTTCGACTTGAACACGTTGAGCGCCGTCGAAGTCTTGAAAGCCATCGAGAAGCCTCTGAAAAAGAACAAGGGCGCGTGCGTCCTCTTCTCGACGATCGCCGTTCAGCAGGGCCTCCCGAACCACGCCGTCGTGAGCGCCGCGAAGGGCGCCGTCGAGGGCCTGACGCGCGCGCTCGCCGCCGAGTACGCCGCGAGCGGCGTGCGCTTCAACGCCGTCGCGCCGTCGCTGTCGCGGTCGGCCATGGCCGCGCCGATGATGGAGAAGGAGGCGATCGCGGCGGCGCTCGCGAAGGCGCACCCGCTCGGGCGGCTCGGCGAGCCCGACGACCTCGCGGCGCTCGCGGACTTCCTCCTGTCCGGGGACGCGTCCTGGATCACGGGGCAGGTCGTCGGCGTCGACGGCGGACGGTTCGCCGTGGCGTAGTTTGTGTGTGTAAGGACTTGGTGGAGTATTCTTACGGTGCTAGGACTAGTGGGCGACTTTGTGGCCGATTTTGCTAGCGCCTGTAAGACACTAGCAAAAGTTGCATGCGGCGGCCAGCGGCGTATAGCTGCCCGCATCGCTGCCCGCGCAGCGCTGCCCATACCGCGTAGGAATGGCCCGCCGCCGCGGCCGCCGGCGAGGCGGTGGTGGCACTGCTGCGCCAGCGCGGCACCCGGTGGGGCTGCCCCGGCTGGATGCCAACTCCCTGTCGTGCGTCGCCGACTTTTGCAGCCTCCAGGACTGCTGCGCGCTGCGACATCGCATCTCGAAGCGCACGTCTCAACAGCTCGCCCCGGCCGACGCCAGTGAGGCGTTCGCGCGCGCCCGCGTATTACGCCTGGTCAAGCGCTGGTGGGAGGCTACGCTCCTGCTTAACGAGCACTGCGAAGACACCGTCCTGAGTTGGGTAACGCGCTACGGAAAGAAAAATCATATCGCGCACCAGCTGCGCGTCCTCCTCCGGGCTCGGCACGTGCGCACGCTGAGACTCGGAGGGCTGGCTGCTTTCTACGAATACTCTCTTTCCGCAGCAGAGCGTGGTGTACAACTAAGATGGAATGGCCCGAGGATGGACTTGGTGCCGCGGCCCAGCTGCCTCAGAGGCCTAAACGCCCTCGAGGCCCTGCGCAAAATGGGGTTGCGGAAATCCCGTAATGTCATGGATCTATACCATCCATCGACATTCATAGGGGGTTGTGCTGAGAGCTTTTATCATTGCTTTCGCCACCAACGGTTCTCCGAGTTCCTCGCCCTGGATAAAGCCCTGCGCCGCGGCACGCAGCGCCCCCGCGATTGTTTGGTTGGGCCGTGGCGGTTCCTAGAGCAGTCTCTTTGCCGGCATCACTGCTTCCGGTGCAATCGCTTCCTCGACCAGCGCCGGCCGGAGTTCCACTTTCGAACGACGCGGCGCGGCGTGACGTGCGGTGTCATCAGAGACGGCGTCAGTAATAGTTATTGACATTCATTCGCACAGGCGGACCCGTGCTCGGCGTGCGCGATGATTCCGTGGTACAAAGCACTTAAGCGGTACCGCCTCACACCGGCGCAGCTCCCCGGCGTGGATTCGTGGTGTCGGCGGCGAATTATGTGGTGTCGGCGGCAAAATGGTCGTTGGTATTGCGTTCCCATGGTCCGGCAAGCCGACGCTGAGGCTGCGCACCGGCGCGCCTGGACACGCGGCGACGCGGAACGAGCGAAGACGCGAGCCAAGAAGAAGAAGCGGAGACGGCAACGCGACGCGGCGGCGCGGCGGAAGGCATACAATCAGGTGCGTGGATTCGCGGCGTTCGCGTCCTGCCTCCGGGCAGGAGTCGCGATGATCGCGTCTTATGTGACTTCGGGTTTTATCCCCTGAATGGCGAGTCTTGAGAGTGAGTTAGGGACAATGGTACTTTGTGCCATTCGACTGAGTCCTCTATCGCATTGTAACCACGGCCACGCACGAGTATACGAGTGAGTCGACCACTTTCGGGGTTGGCTCACTCGCACAAACACACAGGCGAAGCAGGAGGCGCTCCACGCGGACGGTGCCGCCGCCGCGCTCGCCGCGTATAACGCGGCTGTGCAGCTGCGCCCCCTGGCGGCGCGAACTCGGGCTAGTCGGAGGGAACTCGCGAACGAGGCTGGGCGCGCGATGATACATGACGCCATAGCCCCGCAGCTGCGACGCCTCGGAGTGAGCGAGGCCTTCTTGGCCAACTGGCGGCCCGGAGAACCCCGAACTGAGGACCCGTTCGACGACAGTTCAAGTTCAATGCTCACCCAGCCCCCCGACGACGAGCCATTCGTACGCCTCCGCTCGTGGTACCCTGCCAGTGACTCGGGCTCAGAAACGGCCAGTGACCTTGGGGGGCTTGACTAACTACAGTATGTTGTTAACAGTCCTAACCGAGCAGTTTCTCGAAGTCGATGTGCGGCTCGTAGTGGTCGATGGCAGCTTGTATCCTAGATCTATCGCCGACGTGCATCTTGGCCGTGAAGTTGGCCATCACATTTGTGGCTTCTACCGTACCCAACTTCGTGAGCATGACCGGCGCGTCGTAGGCCCGCGCGATGTCGACCAGATAAGGTAGGTGCGTGTTGTCCTCGACTGATTGTTTCGGATCCATGTCGCACTCTCCTTTACATAAAACCATGGCGCCGAGCCACCCATCCCTATCCATGACGCCGTCCGGTAATGGTACTGTTGACCTTTTGTAGTAGGCTAAGAATGCTAACAGAACATCATCTCGGGTACAATGTGTCACAAACAACGGTCGCGTTTCATTCTTTTCCGCTTGCCGGAAGTGCGTTTTCCGCAAGAATCGTCGCACCGCAGTAGTAACACAAGCTAAGTCCTGGGTCCCAAAATGCAAATCGCGGTACCGTCGTCCGCTGATGAGTTCACCGTCGAGCAACCTTTCTAAATCGCCGAGGGTCGCCTTGCCCAGGAAGGGTAAGTCAGGCACCACACCTAATAAAGGCACGCCCCACCGCTCTTGTATCGCTCTTCCGACATAATCTCGGACCTGCTCGACCTTGTCCGGTACGACCTTGTTCAGAACCACGCCTCGCAACCTAACACCCTTATCCTTCAAAACGGCCCGGTTCATCTCCAATTCGTCGAAGGCGCTCCCGATGCCGCCGTTCGCCACCAATACCACATCCGCGTCTAATCTACGAGCCACGTCGGCATTGGACGCATCAATAATAGCGCCGACGCCGACGTGGCCCGTGCCTTCGTAAATCAAAACGTCCGACGTCTCTTGCACGCGTTTTACCGCATCTTGAATTTTCGAGGTTTGGTCGTCGGACGACACCTCCCCGTCAATGAAACGCTTCGTATAATCTCGAGGTACGAGTACCGGAGACATGTCCTCGTATCTCAGGTGGTTCAGCCCAAAGTACTCCTTCATCAATTGGACATCTTTGTCGACCCTGATACCCTTGGCGCCGACGGGCACGTGTTGCTGGCCTACGGGCTTCACGAAGCCAACTCTATCCCCGAACCGCTTCCGGAGGCCGCTCAGTACAGCCAGTGAGACGGTGGTCTTGCCGACGTGCTGGCGCGTCGCGGCGATGAAGAGCGGCCGCGGCGCGGCGGCGCTCATCTTTTGTTTTGCGGGTGTCGCGGCGACGGCGTGCCGTGGCGCGGGTCGCGGCGACGGCTAGTGGCGTGGCGTCGGGGTGGTGAGCAGTGCAGCCCTGCAGCAGTAGTGCTACAGATCTGTGCTGCGGGTTTCGCGAGGCGGAAGTGCTGCAGCTCGCAGCAGTCGTCGGAATGGCAATAAATTGAGAGCCCTTGGCTGTGCTCCTTTCGCGCAGCGAGTGCTTTGGCCTGTGTTTTGTACTCTTGGCATGCAGGAGACTGCAGCCCCTCCGCTGCGCAAAGCCTTGCGGGGCGTGAAATACGCATGCGAACGACGCCCCGGGGTGCACTGGTCCCTCTCAAGAGAAATCTTGCTGATTGCTAGTGGCTTACAGCACGCTAGCTCGAACTACTGGTTTTGTAATTCAGCACGAGCTAGGGGGTTTGCGCACGCCTGCGCAGCGGCTGGAACACTCCGACGGCCTCCAGCAGCAGCGCTCCTCGCGCGCCGCATCAGCCGGCGGCCAAATTCGATAGTTGGCAGTTTGGCACACGCCAGCCGCCGCGACCCAAAAACGATGAGCACCTTCTTCCGCTCGCCGGCCGCGAGCCCGGCCCAGACGAGACCCGACGCGGCCAACCCGGAGGAGAGCCCGCAGATCACAACAAGAAGTGCGAGACGAGCGCGCCACGCGGGTCAAGATCGAGTACAAGAATTAGAACAGGAGAACTCGCAGCTACGAGCGGAATTAGATCGGTTACGCAGCCAGAAGCGACCCATCCGCCGGAGCAATTCACTGGGCTCGGGCCGACCTAAAAGAACCGCGGAGAAGCGGCGGAGGCATTTACTCAGAGATAGCATCATGCATACCGTAGAGGAGGACGAGGGCGGCGACGGGTCGGCGAACGTGCGGATCACGCGGAACAAGATCTCGAGACAGGCTTCCATCGGCACGGCTACGGTTCTCAAGCAAATGCCGTCGACCCCTCGACCCGCCGGGTTCTCCCTCGAATTGCCTACTCGCGTCGTCGCCGTATTTCGGGAGCCGTTGCGGAGCGAACACACGGAGTATCTTGGGAGTAGCCAATTTGCTGATGACATCTTGAACCTCGCGAGACAAGCCGGGAGACGCTTTGAACGGGAACCTAGAGTTCTGAGATTAGAAAGTCCAGCCTACGTCTTCGGCGACACGCACGGCAACCTGGAGGACCTCCACTTCTTCTCGGACCACATCTGGAAGCTCGGAGTTTCTCTGACGGCAGGCCAATTGTTATTTCTAGGAGACTACGTAGATAGAGGATTGTCGTCATTGGAAGTGGTAGCTTATCTATTAGCGTTGAAATGTCTCGAACCGCAGAAGGTCTGGTTATTGAGAGGCAACCATGAAACTAGAGATGTAAATGGCTGGGAGGAGCACTACGGCGACAGAAGTTTTCTGTGGCAGTGCAAGCATCGCTTCGGGGATGAGTTGGGTCCGGTCGTCTGGGAGGGCGTGAATGCGTGTTTTGACCGGTTGCCGTTGTGTGCGGTGATTGACGACGAGATCTGTTGTGTCCACGGCGGGATGCCGCGGCGGCCGCCGCCGGGGCCGAGACCGTTCTGCGCGGACGCCGACCAGAAAACGAGACTAGAGTTGCTAGACATGGTACCTCATGTCATAACGATCAACCCGCCCGACAATTCGATCGACGCCGATTTACAACAGATGGCCTCGGAGTGTCTGTGGAGCGATCCGGCCGTCGAAGAGCAGGAACCAGATCTCAACGAGACGGGTTTCGGCGAAAGTCTTAGAGGTGGAGGCACGGTCTGCTTCGGCCACGCGGCGATCAAGGCGTTTCTGGAGGAGACGGGCTGTGCCTTTATTGTGCGAGCTCACGAGGCGCACGCGCACGGCGTGTCGCTCTCAAAAGGCGCCAAGGTCTTCACGGTCTTCTCCACCTCGAAAGATCATCATCAAGGTAGAGCGGCGTCCTGCGGCTGCATTCTCATCGACGTCGAGAAGATCCAAGTGATCACTCGAAGCCCACACTACCGGAACCACTACGTCCACAAGCGCAACTCCATGTCGTTGATCGGCATCCCGCAGGACGAAATAAATAGGAGGAAGCAGATCGGATTGGTCGTGGACGACTTCGACGACGACGATGACGACGGCGTCGAGTATCTCGATGATTCGGAGGACGAGGAGGACGTCTTCGGGGCATAGGCCTTTCGCTCGTCTCGTATAACTTATGACATATACCTCTTCTTACGCGGCGGCCGGCGCTTCGCGGGCGCGGAGCGCGGCCCGCGCTTCACTCAGGAATAGCCCAATTCCCGCTGCGAGCGGGTGTTCGCCGCCAAACACGCGCCGCGCGGTCCGTTCCGAGTCCTCGAGCGTCGTTACGGCCTCGCGGAGATCGTCGAGCGTGGCGTCGTCGTCCTTGTAGAGCGCCTCCGCGTAAACCCACCTTAACCTGAGCGTGGTGATATGACCCTCGCCGAGACTACGGCGCGCCACGGGCATTGTTTTGCGCAACAGTGCCTTGGCTTCTTTGAAGCGCCGAAGACCCTTAAGGGATACCGCGTAGTGGACGGCCGGCCGCCACGAAACCCAAGGAGTCGGGCCCGCCGATGTCTCCGCCGGGACCGCGGCGGCGCGACGCCTCCCCCGCGAGCCCGGCGTCGCTCGGCGGCGCCGACCGCTGGGAGCGCAAAAGTCCGGCGCCGACGCCGGCCGCTACAGTTCTGCGCGGGTGGAACCGGACGCCCGAGCAGCCCATGCCTGGCGCCCAGCCGCTCCCGGGCCTCATCGAAACGACTGCCCGGAAGAGCGCGCCGACCGACGACGACTCGGAGGATGAGGGCTGGGGGCGAGGGTAATCCCGTCCGAGTCCTACTTGATATGTTACCCATCTTGTGCCGAAAGCACCGCTTCGATTGCGCCCGACACGCGGTCCATCGACGCGTAGTCCACGCCGACCAAACCACAGAACGCCCGCACATCTAGCTGCAATTGCGCCGCGATCTTCCGCGAGTCCTCGGCCAGCGACGCCGTGTTGCCGCGCTTGGCCATGACGGTCTCGAATTGGGCCGCGTGGTCCAAGACGGCCAAAGCGCGCGTCTCCAGATGAACGGCGCACCGTTCCGACACCTCTGCTCGATCCGGCTGCGCGTCGCCCAGCAGCGCGCTCCACGTCTCGTAGAATTGCGCGAGGGGCTCCGCGGCGTGCGCGACGTAGGAGGACGGCTCCGACGGCGGCTTCTGGCCCGTCAGGTGGTAGCGCGCGGCGACGCCCTTGCAGGCCGCCAGTCGGCCATCAATCACATTCACGAGACCGTCCGCAGAATCCCGGCGGCACTCCTCGACCGTCCGGTCGCAGGCCCCCAACGCCTCGTCGCAGCCCGCAGCGAGTAACGCCGCGTCCTCGAGGCTCAGGTCCAGCAGGGCCTCGAAGCCGCTCGCGAGCGTCGCGCGGATGCGCGCCGAGAACGTCCCGCAGTCCACAGAACAGCGCGCGTGCGCGTCGTGGCCCTCCGCTCGCGCGGCGCGCGCCGCCAGGCCCGTCGCGCCGCGCTGGGCGAGCTCGAGCGCGAGCGCGCCGAAGGCGTCGCCGACCGCCGGCAGGAAGCGGTCTCCGGCCCAGCAGCGCTCGACGGCGCCGATTAACGCGGGCGCGGCGTCCTCCTCACTAGCCAACGCGCCGTCGACTGCCTGGATCAAATCGGCCCGGACGAGCTCGACGTAGACCGGCAGGTTCCACCTTTGTTCTAGCTCGGCCGTCTTCGCGTGGCCCCTCAGGCGCCGCCTCGCATGCCTCTCGGCGTCCCGATCCCCGCGACCGGCGATCGCCGCGAGGCCCTCGCGAAACGAATCCGTGGCCGCCACGGCCCGGTGCGCCGCGTCGGCGTCGCCGAGGTCAAACAACCCGGACAGCTCCGGCGTCTCTAATAAAGCCGCGCAGACGCGGCGCCAGACGCCCTCGCACAATAAATCGACGCCTAATAACGACCCGGGCGGCGGCGGCTTCCTCTTATGTTTCCGCGCCTCGCGCTCGACGGCGCCGGGGACACCCCTTAACCCCAGGACGTCGTCGTCGACGCCGCGCGCGGCGACCTCGCACGCTCGGAGCGCGGCGCCGCAGCGCTCCTCGACGAACTCCAGCGTCGCGCGGTACATGGTGGGCAGGCCCGACCGACTCCCCCGTTCCACGCCGTCCAGGCGGCCGCGCGTGTACGTCGCGCGCACGAACGCGTCCAGGACGCGCTCGCCGAAGAACGCCTCCAGCTGCGGGCCGCGGCCGAGCGCCGCCGCGGCGCGCAGCACGCGCCGGAGGCGCTCGTCGCTCTGAGCTTTGCCGAGGCGGCAGCACGTCGCGGCGAACTCGTCGTCGATTTTCTGGGCGACATTCAAAGCGCACGCGTCTACGCGGTCCCGGCAGCCCTGGACGAAGCTCACGCGGTCGCCGTCGCGCAGTCCGTCGACGGCGCCGTCCAGCGCGGCCCGGAGATGTAGCGCGTCATGTGTGGCGCGCTCGACGTCGACGTTCGTATCCGCCAATCTCTTCTCGAGGTCGCTCAAAGTACTCGCGAAGCGTTTCACTTTATCCTTTTCCCGGTCCTCGCGGCGCTTCTCGCGTCTTTTCGCGAGCTCCTCCTCGAGCTTGGCCTGCTCGACGCCCGCCGTGGCCGCGGCCTTGGAGGCCTCGCCCTCCAGCGCTAGCAACGCGGCCTGCGTCGCCGCGGCGTCCTCGGCCGAGCCTTCCACGGACGTCGCGATGCGGAAGAAGTCGCGGTAGTTCTCGGCGACGAGGTCGAAGAGCTTCGCGTCCTCCTTCGCTTTATAATCTTCCAGCAACGAATGCATCGCAGCCATTTCCAGATGCGGCGCCGCGGCGTGGAGGGCGCTCAATAACTCCGGACCCGTCTTGCCGGCGTCGAGGGCGCGGCCGAGGGCCTCCTCGACGAGCTGTTGGCCGTCGTCGGGCGGCGGCGGCGGTGCTGCGAGCGCTGCCATGTTTTGGGGCTTTTTGTATTTGGGGCCTTTGCTGTGCCTACGCGTGAGGCCGGCGAGCGCAGTCCTCGAGCTAAGTGAGAAACGCAGCGTCCAGGTGTTCTACCGACGCCAGGGCCTGGCTAGGAGGTCCAAGCCCGCGCCGCGGAGAGGCTAGCGGCAGTAAGACACTAGCTAAAACGAGACGGCGTCGCTCTGCATCGTCTATCGCCTGCTACATGCACGCTGGCCCGCTTAACATGCGTTCATAAACACCAGACCCATGCGTGCCAGCTTTCACCCGCGAGAGTGCTCCTGAGATTGGCCCTGAGCCTCTCCATTGAGCCTGCGCACACTGCACCGCTGCGGGCAAGCCACCAGTCTCATGCGGCACGCCCACAGCTTGCTCGCGCTGCAGGCCGCCGCAGCGATGGCCCCGCTGCCCTGGGGCAAACGGCCGTGCCAGGACTACCTCAAAGCGCTCCGAGAGCAAACGCCGGCGCGCCTCGACGACGGTCTAGTCGAGTGCCATCCGCTGCGCCACCTGCGCTGGACGGCCGGCGTCGCCGAGGATGATGAGGACAGTAGCCCGCTGCCGCCCCAGCTCGCCTTCGACGCGCGGAACAGCGCCTGCCACGCGGCGGGCGCGGCCGGCGTGGACTGGACCGCGGTCCTCCGCCACGCGAGGGCCTACCGCGGCGGCGCCCCAGTGCCGGTCGTCGACGTTTTGGACAATTGGCGCGTCGCCGCGGAGTCGCTCGAGGTCGTTATCGCGTGCGCGTGCGTCGATCGACGCGTGGTCGCGCGCCGCGGCGGCGGAGCCGGCGTCGCGCTCGATCTTGAGAGGGCGGCGCCGCTCCTCTCACGCGCCGGCGTGAGTGCGCCCGAGGTCGCCGCCGACCCGTTCCTCGACGGGGCGCGGACCTTGGTGCGGCCCGAGCGCCTCGCGAGCACGCGGGACCTCGAAGCGCCCGTCTGGCCCAAGGTCCTGCACTTCGCCGAGGTCATGGCGGGCCTGGACGCCGCCGCGCGGCGCGAGCGCTTCGGCGACGTGCCCGTCCGGCGCCTCGCGAACGGCGCCTGGGCCGCCGGGAGCCGGCACCGCGTCGCGGCGGCCCGGCTGTGCGGTCTGGCGCTGGCGTGCCGTGTTGTGAAGAAATCTTAAATTGTGTAGTTAGTGATAGCGCTACCCCTCCTCCCGCGAGAGCGCGTCGCACTTCGCGTCGCGGACGGCGTCGTGCCAGGGCCGGATCTCGCCGGCGTCCGGTTTATAAGGAGGCGCCGGCGCGAGGCCCCGCAGGCCGCTCTGAGTATAGGGCACGGCGAAGTCGAAGGCGATGCCGCGGGGCCGCCCCGCGCCGCCCTTCTTCACGGTCAACCTCAAAATGCCCTTCTGCGCGAAGTACTTCGCCGACACGCAGTGCAACGGTAGCCGTTTGGTGGTCCCGACGTCGCAGCCCGCGCACCGCGGCGCGTAGTAGAGGACGTCGTCCCTTATGGCCGCGTGGACGAGGCGCCACCGCGATTCCCGGCAGCAGCAGCACTTCGTCGCGCGCCTCTTCAACAGTAACCCTTCGACCCGCAGCGTCCCTTCGGACAAACAACCAACATCTCGCTGACTGACGTATTTCGACTTCTTGTAGCACTTCCAGAAGAACAGGCAGTCGTACCGACATCTTCGCCACTTGTATGCGCACCTACGTCTTCTTGCTCTTTCTTTCGCACAAAAGTCCGAGCAGCAGTCCCGCGCGACCTTCCGCTTGTAGTACCGCGTCGCACCGGTAAGCACGCCCCCCCTAAATCCCCAATCTCTCGTCAACTGATCAATTGCATCATTCTCGACGTCCGTGACAAAGTCCCAGGCCGTCTTGCCCTGGATCCGGCCCTCTGTGTCTCTGCAACCGGCGTCCAACGTTAACGAATCCTTGACGAACTCGCTGTCCTCCAACTCCTTCTGGGCCGCTATTCTAGCGTCCGTCTCCATTTCTAGTTCGAGTAGTTTCTCCTTGGCGGCCGTTTTATGCACATTGGACTCTTCGATGTGCTCGTCAACATGCTCAAAGAACGCGTCCAACTGAATCCTTAACTCCTCAATCCGAAACCCCGCACACGCGACCTTCATGGGGTCGTGGTAGGGGTCCGCATTTGTTTGTGCCCGGTACATGACGGCCTTTTCGTGCGAGTAGGTCAGGTACTGATCTAGCGCGCCTCGTTGGAACACTGCTAACTCTTGAAGAGCGTCGGGCGCTCTTGCTTCATAGGACCACGTCAAATCAAACCGCACCAAGCCCTGGACCACTTCCGGGTCCTTCGCCGAGCGCAGTTCGCACCTGCCTCGTAATCGCACGTAATCAGCACCCCACGCAATCTGAGCCTTCCTCAACCCATAGAAGCGGCAGAGCTTCTCCGGTAATTTTGCGAACTTACCAGTACCCTTTTCTACAACTGAAGCCATCCTTCTTAAGTGCTGGAGCTTGACGCCCCAGTCGCCAAAATGATAATTCTTGCCTTGATTCGGCGTCGCCGCGATTTCCAGGACCGCGGCGCAGTCCGGCGCGGGCGCCTCAAACACAGCAGCCCAGGCCGAGGCCTCGCCGGGCCCCTGTTTCGTGCCTCGCGTCGTCTCGAACCGTCTTTCCCGCAATACACATTCGATGGTCGGCCGCACCCTTTGCGTGGACAGGTGCTCGTAGGCTATTATGGAACATTTCAAGTAATTCGGTACGCGCTCAAAATGCTGCCTTACCTCATCTTCGGCCACGCGTCGCTTGAATAACCTATAATTAAGTTCGCCCCTTACGAGTTCCATGACGCCCGTCGCCTTCTGCACGCGGATCTCGTCGATCCTCAATATAACATCGCGCATCGGTTGCTTTGCACGATACCGTCGTATCTGATCACAAACCATCGCATAGACAGCAGTGACGTCACTCCAGTCCAGGGACATGCGAATATGTACAGCATCAGCCCAGCCCACGAAGCCGTAACTGCTTTCTTTCTCGATCTCTACGTCCGTCATCGCGCATCCGAGCAACGTGAACACGATATGGAGTCGCGGAGACCCGCCGACCGCGTCTCTACCAATCCAGGGCGATATTAAGACAGCGCCTATTTTAGCTCCTTCGCTGGGGTCCACGATCTGCCCGATCTTCGTAAAGGCCCATCCTAGTAAACAAGGACCCTCCAATACGAGCAAAATATACGCAATCCAGACACATAAGGCAGCAACAAATCGCAAATACCACGAATCGCGGTCGTGGTAGCCCCAGAGACACAGCAAGCTCATCACTCCAAAGGCGTACATGCTTTGTCTGAGGGACTGCCGCCAGTCGTGCCGAAACGCAAAGGCGCTCCGCTTCGCGGCCTTCCGCGCGGCCTCCCGCTTCCGCGCGGCGGCCTCCTTGGCCCGTTCCTCGCGCGACTGCGCCTTCTTTTCTGTGTTGTCGGGGCAGCAGCAGCCCATCGTTCTGATCACGGGGCAGCCCTTCCTACGGTTAGGCGGTGTTGTGCGCGGTCGCACGCTGCGACGCCGGGCGCGGGCAGCTTTTGATGGATTTAGTAGGTACTACACGTGTCGCACGTGCAGCCGCGCGCCGGCGCGAGGCGGATTCGTGTCCGTTCCGCCCGTGCGCTTCACAACAACTTAATCGAACCCGCACGACACGATAAATCTGCTGCACGTAGCGAGCCTTCGCGAATCCTCTTGCGGGCGACCAATAGCGCGGTATTGATCCAGGATGATCACGCTAGCGTCTTGTAACACACTAGCCCTGCCAGCATCCAAGCTTTGAGGCGTTTTTGCGAAGCGCTGAGGCAGTCATTCCTCACGCAGTTCAAACCGTGCAACCATCTCGACGAGTTGCGCCGACTGCGCAAAAATCGAGCTTGCTCTTGCCGCGGAACCGGCGAATCCAAGTCAGGCAGGCCAAGCACGCAGATGGTGCGCGCCGTATTAGCCGTCTTAGCCGTGTGCAGCACCACCGCCGCGTTCGCGCCGCCGCCGACCGCCCGCGCCGCCGCCGCGACGCGCCCGCGCGCGCAGAAGGAGCCCATGAGCGCCGACGGCACGAAAAAGCGCTCGGAGATGACGGACTGGGAGATCTACACGGACGGGGAATACGGCCGAGCCTTCAAGTTCCCCTGGGAGGTCGAAGCGACGGAGCTCACGACAATCGGCCACGCGATCCCGGCCGCGATCATACTTTCGTTCTATCTCGTGCCGCTCGCGTACGGCGTTGCCACGGGGCGGATCGACCTCTCGTCTTTAAGTTGACATCATTCATATTTACACAAAAAGCTGGTGGCTCACTACCACTTGTCCCCCCGGAAAGGCTTCGGGTCGCGGCCACAGCCGGGCGGCTCGCAGGCCATGAAGGAGAGGAGATAGAAGACGACCGCTATGGACAGGACCATGAGGACCCCGTCGAACACCGTCGGGCCCCGGCGCCGCGCCGCGTCCACGACGTCCGAGGGCGCCGGCGTCGGGCAGCGCCCGAGCGCCGCGACGGCGTCTTCCGAAGGGCCGTCGCATGCGGTGCAAAAGTCCGCGTGCGTGGCGCGCGCCGCCGTCGCATTATTTAAGGTCAGGTGGAGCTCCGTCATGTAGGAGAGGGCCCCACAGTTCGCGGGCCACAGCTCCAGGGCCTTGTCGTAGTACGTTTTTGCGTGGTCGTAGTCGGGCGTGGCCTTCTTGCGGTTCACGAAGCCCAGATAGTTCCAGACCGCGCTCTCGCACTTGGAGGTGGTCTCGAGGCTCAGGTACGCCGTCGGGCACATCCCATTGACGTCGCAGCCGGCGCAGTGGTCTAGGACGCACCACAGGTAGGGCTCGGCCTTGTCGTACTGCTGCAGCTCCTCTATTAAAATTTCTGCGCACTCGTAGGTGGCGTGGCCGTGCTGCACGTTGTCGTAGGCGTCCTCCATCGACGAGTAGTTCGCTACCAACAGAGACGGCGTCGGCGCGGTGGCGATGGTGCTCCGACAAGTCGAGGCGGCGACGGTCGTCGGCGCGAGCGTAGTTGGCTGCGGCATCGTGGGCTTCGGCGTCGGCGACGGGCGTGGGCGCGGGCGCGGGCTTGGCCGGCCACTGCCCGCGGCATCAATCACGGCCGCCAGTTGTAAGAGACACCACGTTCGCGCATGCATGATGACGAGTTGCTGTGCTGACTGATTGTGCTGACTGATTGTGCTCTGCGTGCGCACGCTCAGAGAGCTGATTTTTGCACAGCGCGACGGCAACAACGCAGCGACCGTGTAGCGAAGATGAGCTGGCCGCAATTATGCGTCTGCGGCGAGCTTACGCGTGTGCAAACACCGCAGAGCCTCTCAAACTGGCTGAGCTCAGCATCCGCTCAGCGGCCCGGGGTCAACGCGACGAGACCGAGGATTGTTATACAGAGCCATACCATCATTCCCAGAAGCTTAGCCCCCCGGCCCGCTCGCCGCGGCAGTTGTGCGCGACCAACTTCCCCGGCGGCGGCCCGCTAAAAACAAAATGGCCCGAGAAGAAGTAGGGCCCTTCTTCAAGGACGTGGGGCAGCCAGACCCGGTCGTCGGCCCACATCCGATCGTAGGGTATTTCTTCCGGCGCGTGGAAGAGGCCCACCGCCTGGCCGCCGTCCACCGAAGCTTCATATACGAAAACGCGCATCGGTTCCTCGGAGCAGTCCCGGAACGTAAACAACATAACTCCTGTGCGCACGCACGACTCGACCTTGACGCCCGACGCCGCCACCGCCTCGGCCACCCGCGCATCGACGTCCTCGTTTTTCGAAAGCGCCAGGCCGAAGTGGAGCTTCCACCCCACAGCATTCGGCACCTCCAGCAATATGCACCTCGTCCGTCGATTGATGAAGAGCACCATCGCGTGCTCGCGGCAGTCGATCGACGCGTCGTCGACAAGAGTTATCTGTTGGAAGGGGTCCTTGGCACAATAGACCTCCTCGCCGTGGATGGGCTCGAACATGAGCGGTGCCGTCTGACTGTTCGTGAGCGGTGTCAGGTAGCTGGACATGGTGAGTGCTTGGGTGCGCAGCAGTGTGCAGAGCAGGCAGTGCCTTATTCGCATGCGGGACGGTCGTGCGGTGCGAAGGCGTACTGGAATATGATCTATTCGCAGCCTGGTGCCCGTAAGCACGCCAGGCTCGAAAAGGGCAGCTAGCGTACTGTAAGACACTAGGAAGCGGCGCGACGACGACGGCGGCTAACGCAGCCTACGCGCGTAGCTCTGGCGTCGCTGTGATCGCAGCGCTGCAAACGTCTCGAAAAACCCAGCTCTTCGGCCAGAGCAGAGCAAAACCACCACTGCCTCTCTCAGCCACTTTACGGGAGCAGCGCAGCAATCATGTGGTGGCCCTACGCCGTCGCCGCGGCCGCCGCGGCGGCGTACGCGATGAGACCTCGCCACAAATACAAGGTACCGGTGCGCCAGTCCTGGACGCTCCGAGCATTAAACGCGCTGCTCTGGCCGAGCTGCTTACTGCAGGACTGCTGCGGCATAAGCGTCCCGCGCGTGGGCAAGATGCTGCGCTGGCCGCTGTCTCTACCACGACTGATGGCCGAGGCCGAACGACGCACGAAACTCTCAGATTGGGCGCGGGACGAGTCCTTCCCGGGCCTGTACGAAGTAGCGGTAGCTAGGCTGAACGAAACACAACCGACGCCCGTCGGGCGATTAATTGCCTTTGACTATCTGATGCGTAGACTCATGACGAGGCTGCAAGTCATTGACAGGGCCAAGTCAAAGCCGGACCCGCGATTCGTGCCGCGAGCACCTATCGTCGTAATGGGCCTGCCGCGCACGGGCACGACGTTCCTGCACCGCTTATTGGCGTTGGATCCTGCCAATAGGTGCCCGGAGACGCACGAGCTGCTGGATCCGCTGTCCCAGAGACCTCTGCACAAGCGCGTCAAGTACTGGGATTCGAAATTGAATCTGATGAAGCGCCTCGTGCCCCATTTGGAACAGATCCACGATTTAGGTGCCCGAGAAGCCGAGGAGTGTCTGTTGGCGTTGTCCGTCGACGTGCCTTTACTCCCGCCGACGTTCCGCCATTTGGTAAGGCACTGCGTTGCCAATGGCACCTTCCCCTCGCTCCAAAGAGCCTACGCCCTTTACAAACGCCAGCTCGAGTTCCTCGCCGCCGAGAAAGGAGAAAACAAGCGCTGGGCGCTCAAGTGCCCCGCTCATTTACCTTACGTCTCCGACCTCCTGAAGGAGTTCCCCGACGCTAGGATAGTGTGGACGCACCGCGACCCGCGCGAATCGATCCCGTCGCTCTGCTCCATGTTTCGCACGTTCGCGGACATGGGGGAGACCGGTCCAATAGATTTGGAGGCGATCGGGCGGGAGCAGGTTAGTTTTTGGGGCGCGGCCTGCGACCGGGCGCTGGATGTTGCGTGTTGCGACGTGGCCTACGCGGACCTGGTCAGGGACCCGGTCGCTGCTGTCAAACGCGTCTACGCGGCGTGCGACCTGACGGTCTCTCCCCAATTTGAAAGAGCGCTGGAATCGCATCTGGCGACGCGGTCGCGGTCGTCGTCCCACGTATACTCGCTCGGCGAGTACGGGTTGGATGGAGACGCCGTGCGGGCGCGGTTTTTGGGGTACTCGGAGGCGATGCGCAGTAGGGGTGTGGTTGTGTAAGATGTACAACAGACATGTTAGCTACTCGACGACGACGACGACGACGAGCGTTTGCGTTTCTTCTTCTTCTTGGACTTCTTCTTGTGCTTCTTCTTGCGTTTCTTCGCAGGCCGCGCATCATCGTCGCCCGCGAGGCGCTTCAGCAGCGCCCGCTTCTCGCGAGATGATAAAGACGCCAGCAGCGCTGCGTCCGCGTCCTCCTCCTCCTCGTCATCATCCAGCAGGGCGTAGCCCTCGTTCGCCGAGCCGTGGGCCCGCACGACGCCGTCGGACGCGACGGCGGCCGTCGCCGCGGCCTTGAGCACGAGGCGGTTCCGCGCGTCGAGGGCCGTCTGCGCGATCGCCGCCGACGTCAAATTCCTTTGTCTTTCCGCAGGATCGACGCGTCGCGCTTCCGCGTGCGCATCGAAGGTCTCCGACGGTCTTTCCGGCTCCGGCTCCGGTGGCTCCGGCTCCGGCGCCTTTTCGACAAGCGGCTCGGGCTCGCCTCTTTTCCGCCGCGCCGCCGCGAGCCGCCGCGCTTCAAACGCTAAAGCGGCCTCGTCGGCGGCACCCGCGCGCGGCGCCGCGCCACTCGTATTTGTGCCGGTCGGAGCCTTGTACATAAAATCGATGCCCGCCGGCTTCGCGCCGCCGCGGTTCGGCAGTAAGGCATCCAACTCCTCCCGCGCGCGCTCCTGCTTGAGCTCCTCCTGGCGCTCCTCCAAACGCTGCTGCTCCTCGCGCTGCCGCTCCTCGGCCTCGAAGAGCAGCGTCTGGTTCTGTCTTGAGGAAGGATGCCAGGGCTTGTTGTTGAGGAACTCGCCGATCTTGCCCATGGTTGCGTGTTTCGCTCGTCGTGTTTTTCACCCGTCGCGTCGGCCGCGTGTGTGCTGCGCACAGCTGCACCACCTGATGGGCTTTGCACAAGCCGCTGCCGCCTAGATCGCTGGCGGCCAGCGAGACAGCGAGGCGCGCAATTACGACAGCACTTGTGCACCGCTATCTGTCACACAATATGCTGCTGTGCCTTTGCTGTAGAGCCGCTGCGAGCTGGCCAAAATAATTAGCTAGCGTTTTAAGACACACTTATTTTCCTAAAATCTGCGGCCTGGGTCTCTGCTTGTTCGCCTGCATAGACGGCCAAGAGAGATCTGTATTCTCTCAGGGAATCTACCGAGCTGTGACCAGTGCGTGGGCACGCTCGCGCGAGCAACGCAGCAGGCCACGGCTCCCTCCCCCCGAGAGCGTGGCACGACGCCGTCGCGCAAGCCGCGGAAACGACAACAGACGCGACAACAGACGCGACAACACGCCAGAAAGGCACCATGCCCCCCGCGATGGACGGCTTCCTCCAGCGACGAACGAGGTACGGCGCGTGGAAGGAAAGGTATTTCAGGATCGAGGGCTACCAGCTCAAGTATTATAGTGATCATTTGACGGCCATCAAAGCGACGCGGAACGACGAGGGCCCCTATCAATACGATGCTGTTGGTTCCGCCGCGGAAGCTATTGATTTACGAGGCGAGACGTCCCTCGAAAATACGGAAGACACTCAATTCTTGCTCAAGCACGGCTCTCGCCGATTAGAAGTTCGGTTAGATTCCAAACAACAAAGAGATGAGTGGGTGAAGACTTTAAGAACCATAGTGGAAGAACACGGGAAAAGACAAACACGCGTCGGCACGCTGTCGATCGAGTGCGACGGCGCCTACGTCATGAGCCAGCCCGAGGCTTGTAGTTTACAGTTCCAGTTCCGGGACCACGTCTTCTCGTCGCCGCCCCAAGAGATCGAAAAGCGGCCCGAGTTGATCTACGAGAACCTCGATGGCGTTTTTAACGACGTCGGCTTCTGTCCCTTGAAGCTGCGGGCGTCCCTGCCGGTCTACCAGACGTCGAACCAGTTCGAGTTACGAGTGGTACCCTCGACCATAGCGGCTGCCGATGCCGCGCGAGCGGCCAAAGAGTCCAAACCCAAGCGCTGGTTCGGCGGCGAAGATGACACTACCCTAGAAAGAGCCTCGGAAACCTTGCGGGCGAAGCACTCGGAAAAGGTGAAGAAGGCGAATTCTAAATTGTACGACGCGCTGGTTGGCGAGGACCATCACAAGGAGCCCTTTGCTGTCCGACATTCTACGTTGTTCGAGTTGCGAGCCGAATCCGCAGCCTCGGACGTCGGGTGTGTCCTAAGGCCGGCCCAAGCGTTGAGGAGGGCGACGCATGCTATACGGGCGCATCGGCGCGACGCGGCCGCCGCGTCGGCCCTAGAAGGTGACGTCGCGTTCGACCCGTGGTGGCCGGCGCGCGCGCCGGACGGCACGGCGCCGCGGTCGGGCTGGCGCTGGTACGCGCTGTTTGACCGCGTCGCCGAGCCGGACCACGAGGCGGAAAAGGAGGACGTCGGTCCCTTGAAGGTGAGAGCTCTATTGCATTGTAAATTGCGGTACGACGAAGGGTTGCTAGCCGTGGCGCACGCCCTACCGAGGTACGAAGCGCGGGACGAGCACGACGAATTTCGCACGGACTTACTGACGGGAGGTATGACTCGTTTAGCGGCCGCCAGTGATCAACTAAAAGACTACCAGAAGGGCTTTTTTGAATTGGTCGCTTGTAGACACCTCGGGAAATCATTAGTAGCGTACGTGTTCCTCATGGCCGGGTTGTTGCTACCGCCGGAGCACGCCGCTTTGAGCATTGCTCCCTTCGCTCTGTTGGCGTTGATGCTCGCAGGCTTACCGAAAGCGCGCCACGTGGGCACGGAGGACTACTTCCAGCGAGATAAGGTCTCGGCGATCAAGCGGCCGGTCGCCGAGGTTTCTGTCGCGGTTCTACAGGGTCGCAATCTCGTGGCCGGCGACGCGGCCTTTTCGGAGAACCCCTCGTCGGATCCGTACGTTGTTGTGGTACATAAACCACCTCAGAATAAGCATCGCCTGGCCGACGTCATTGTTGGGATTTCAGCGGCCAAGCTCAAAACGCTCAATCCCGAGTGGCTCGGCCGAGGTGTCGACCGACTGCAGAAGATGGAAGAGGAGGACGAACTAGAAAGGCCCAAAGTCGGGCGAGCTTTATCGGCCGACTCGCACTTGGATCAGATCTTCTCGCTCATTGCGCCTGGTCTACACAGTGAAGGCACGCTCATAGCCGATGTGAGTGAAGCAAACAAGTCGCGAGACGCTTCGAAGTTATCAGGTGCCGCATTAGCTGTTTATGGACATGTGAAAGCACCAGCAATAGATTTTCGCGCGAAGTGGCGGCCCGGCCACGCCCCCAGCGAGGCGGCCTGGAACTATCCCCTGCTGCAGGAGGTCGACAGTGGCGGTGTCGTCGAGACGCTGGTGCCCTGGCGGCGCTGCAAGGGTTCTGTATTGGTGGACGTCTATGACAGAGACGTGGCGTCCTCAGATGATTTCTTAGGTAGGGTCAGTATACCTTTAAGGGATGTCGCTCGAGCGAAGAACAAGAGTGTGGAGGGCTGGTACGCCATCGAGCCGTCCGGCGATGAGGTCAAAGACAAAGCCTTACATGATCACCTGAAGAAGAAGGGGCTCACCAAAGCTCCTCGTAAGGGAGAAACTTTTGGCGCTTTAAGACTAAGACTCTCGCTGCGCGTCGAGACGACGCGGGCCCAGACCATCCGGCCCTGGGCCGACTGGCGCTCGGAGCAGGCTCTCTGTAGGACGCTACTCGAACCCGCGACGCAAGAGGGTGGTAGCAAGAAAGGGTACGTCGGGCAGTACAAGTCCGTGACGCGGACCATGAAGCGCACGCAAGATGACATCCTGTGGATCGCCGGGTTGTTGGAAAGGTTCCTGGCGTTATGTACGTGGCAGCATCCCCGCAAAACGCTATTCTTTTGTTTTGGGTTACTTATGGCTTACGTCGTCTGTTGCTTGATCCCCAACCGGTTGTTAGTGGCAGCGGTCATCAGTAAGATGTTCCTGGGCGGCTTGATGAAGAGGTTGAGGTACGGCAACAAAGTGATCAGGAAGGGTCACAAAGCGCGGGACGCGACGCAAGTCATGGCCGAAAATTTCTTAAGTTCCTTGCCGACGGCGCCGCAACGAGAAGTTGCGGCTCGCCATAAACGTCTCGTAAGAGCCCAGCAGCACAAGCGGGAATTAGGTCGTGTTAGAGTGGCATTGAACTTTGCGTTCCGGGCGACGTGCATGGGCCGCTGTGCGTTTCCCGTGAGTCAATTGGGCAGGGCTCTGAGAGGAGTGGTCGATGTTGATGGCTTAGAAGATGAGACGCAAAAAAAGGAGTGGGCGTCCGGTTTTTGCGCGGTGGTCACCGGGTTGTTGATCGTGTGGCCGTCGCTGGATGACGCGGCGGCTAATAGGAAACCAGAGAGAGTTTTGGAATTAGCTGGTCCTTTGACGGAGGCGCCCGTCGATGCGCCTTCACCAGAAAGAGGCATGGCGGCGGTGGCCGTGTGCACGCGCGGCGCGCTGAACCCCGTCGTCTTCGCCGTCAAGGTCGAGATGGTCGACGCGTTCGCCGCCGCGATTCGGAGCGAGGCGGCGAAGCGCTGATTTCCTCCCGTGTAATTTTGCCTTTTTGCTCGGTCACGAATGAATCTATATACACAGAGGAGGAGTCGCGCGCGCCTACTTCCAGCACTGCTTGCAGGCGTTGTCGACGAGCTTGTTGTCCTTGACGACGAAGCGGGTAAACGGCAACGCATTGCCGCAGACGGCGCACGGGACCTCGGTGTCCTTGTACCGGATCGACTTGTAGAGCGGCTGGCCCGGGCACCCGGGGCATTGCGCGAACGCCTTCGTCACGCCGTCGCCTCGCGTCATCCCGCAGATCAACGACTTGGCCTGGGCCCCCGCGCCGTTGGCCTGGGCTCCCCCGGCGGTCCCTGGCCCCCCACTAGAGTCCGTGTCCATGGCTATCCCAAAGACGAGCGCCGTCGCGGCGGCGCAAGCGTCGTTGTTCGCCGCCGCTTGGGCCAGCCTCGTGATGCAGACGGGGCATTGGTAGACCGGCGCCGACGGCGCAGGATAACCCGAGCTAGGTACGCCGCAGATAGGCATGAGCGTGTTCTGGATGTAAGCGATGTCTCCTTTTTTCGGCACGGCCTTGAGCTGGCCAATGATGGGCCCGCACGCGACCTTGGGCGTCTGAGGGGCCGCCGGTTGCCAGGGCGGCGTCGCGGGTCCTTGGCCAGGACACGTGCAGCACGTGGCGCAGTTCGACCCCGGCCAGCACGACGGGCCCATGCACTGGGCCGCGCAGGTCCACGGCGAGAACCGCGCGCCCATGCATTGCGGAGACGTGTTCCCGCTCCACGTGCCGCCGCTGAGCGAGTTAGGGGTCGAACCGTAGAGGCTCGCGACGCCGCCCGCGGTCTTGGGGGCCAGGCTCAGGGCCGCGCCGACGAGACCTGCGCGGAGAATCGGTAAATCGGCGAGCGACACACAGCATTTTGGGACGAGCGAGAATCTGACCCGTACCGTTATCGGTACGGGTCACACAGGCCCTAGTGAGTTTTGCGCCACTAGCATTTAAGCTGTTTTACGCCGCTCGTCAGAACGCTGTTCTTCGCCGCTCGTCCTTTCCGTCCCCGTAAAAGCGTTTCTCTCGCTCCCCGCGTTCCGATGAGCACCTTTTCAAAACCATCCGAGCCCACCTTGCCGCGAAACTGCCGCCGACACTAGGACCGTTTCGGACCCGCTCTAACCCGACTCTCGCCCAACCCTAACCCTAACCCTAGTCTCATCCTAATCCTAACCCTTACTCGGGACCGAATCCTAACCTCAACCTCGCGACAGACAAAAAAAAGTCGAGGCAGTCATTCCGATTCTGACTTTTTCCATCTCAACTTCCCCATAGTTACTTCATCACATTCGTCAATAATCGCTACAGTAAGCCGTTTGCGAAGAGCTCCCTCTCCTATAAATTTGTAAGCTTTCTCGTAGTCTATTGGAGTTGTAGTACTGAAAATAAATATTTCAGGACCAGGTGCATCATGTTGGTCTTCAGGGGCGAAGAATGGATCTCTCCATCTTACGTGCGGGGGAAGGGTCGACAAAGGGCATCCGGAACGAATCCGGTGGATATCCTCGGCCCGAAGACGTGCACCCGGTGCGCGTCGTCGAACGTCATAACGCCTCATATGTCGTCGAGGGTGGCGGCCGCGGGGGCAGGGGGGGCGCGGCCGGGAACGCCGTCACGCCCAGTGGCGGCGCGTCGACAGCGTGTACGAGTCGCCCTGCACCGCGAGCGGCTCCTTGCGGCCCGACGTCGGCACGCAGTCCTTGGCCGTCTCCATCGACGAGCGGTTCGACACGAGCTTGTTCACGCGGCAGCACGCCGTCGCCGCGACCGCCAACGCGACGAGCGCCGCGATCAACCCGGCGATGGCCACGGCGCCGGCCTTCTCGACGTCGGACTTCTTCGCGCCCTTTTTGGAACCGCCCGAAAATCCCAAGTCGCGCATGGCCTGCTCGCAGCCAGCCTCGCACGTCGTGTCGACCGCATCCAAGGGCGACTCCGTCGCGTCCAGCTGCGTCTTGAGGGCGGCGTTCTCGGTCTCGAGGTCCTCGACGCGCTGCATGAGGGCGTCGAAGTCCTCCTTCTCCTGCGCGGGGCGGGGACGCGTCGACGGCGACTCTCTCCGACAGCGGTGCGCCATCGACGCGTCACCTCCGAAGGCAATCAATAAACGACGCAACTCACCACGGAGCCCCAGCCGTGGTCGTGGTCGCCGCCCGGGCCGTCGTGGTCGCCGCCGTCCTCGGCCTCGTCGCCGTCGCCTTCGATCAAATCGGACTGCACGCCCAGCGCGTACTCGTAGTAGTGGCGGCGCTTCGCCGAGATGACGTAGTCGAGCTGGCCGCCGCCCTTGTCCGTGTCGTATTCCTGTGTGGTGTACCGTCGGGTGCGTTCGATACTTCATGGGCAAGTGACCGATACGCGATTCGAACGCGTAACCTTCGATTATGACGCGCTACTGTTGCGCCAATCGGTCGAAGGCGTCCGTAGAAGAATAGGACGCGGCCCGCGGTACGAAGGTCCACTCCGGCTCGTCGTCGGTCTTCATCATCCCGATGGCCTTCTGGGCCATCTCCAGGACGTCGGCGGGCACGGGCTGGAAGTTGTACAGCTTCACCATCTCCTGACCTCGCGGCGACAGCACGAACTCGACCCAGGCCTTCAGCAACGGTCCTTTTTTGTTGTTGCCCGTCTGGTCCTCGCGGATGTACATGTAGGAGATGGCCACGATGGGCCAGGTCGTCTCGCCCGGCATATTATGTAAAGAAACTTCGCTGAAGTCCGCAGCAGGATCGTCGGGCATGACGCCCGTCTTCAGCGCTTCTTCCGCGGCCATCTGCACGCCGCCCTGCGCGATGGAGGCCGACGTCGTCCAGTAGTTCCCGTCCTTGTTCTGGAGGGCGATCTCGTGCAACCCGTCCTCGATGCCATGACCCGAGTCGATGTAGCCGATACTCCACTCCGTGGCGGCGATCATGGCGCTCATCTGGCCGCTGCCTTCGACGTTGAACGTCGACGCGGGCCAGTCGATCTTCGACCCGACCTTGTCGGCCGGCCACTTGTCGGGACACGCCGCGTGCAAATACTGCGTGATGCCCTTTGTGGTCGAGGAGCCGTAGGTCCGGTGGTAGACCACAATCTTCTCGCCGGACGGCGGATCGAAGTCGCCGTCCTGAATCTCAAGAATAGCTTCGTCGTCCCACGTCGTAATGACACCGTTGAAGATGTCCGCGAGCACGCAGGCCGTGAGCTTGAGGCCGTTGTCCGGCTGGTAGTCGGCAGGAACGTTGTCGAAGAAGGCCATGGCGCCCAATGCGAAGGGCACGTGGAGCACTTCGACGCCCGCACTTCTCATGGCGTCGTACTTGTCCTTCGGGAAGGGCATGTCGCCGCTGCCGAAGTCGTTGTAGGCGCCGCCCTCGTGGGCGTTGACGGCGAGCGGGTCGTCGTCGGTGTTGCCCATGAACTCGTACCTGTACAACATCGCGTCGATGGCGTGGGGCGCCCGAACTTTGATTTCCACTCAGACTCGCACTGGCCCGTCGACGAGCCGACGGCTCGGTACGTGATGCGGACGGCGGGCTTGGCGCGCGCCATGAAGATGGAGCCGACCTCCCAGAAGTACTTGGACGGGTTCGTCGTGCCCGAGCCTGCGTGGGTTTGATTTTTTGTGTTCGCGGAAACTTGACGTCGGAACGGCGTCGGCGGTTTTGTGTGCGCGGCGGCGCCGTCCTCGCCACAGGGCGATCGGCGCGATGACCTCTACGACCGCATCTGATCCGCGCCGCGGATCGCCGCCGCGGTTGATTGCAACACCGGTGCTTCACCATCGAGCTCGATGAGAGCGCCGTCCTGGGCGGCGGCGCCAATGGCGAGGGCGAGCGCGGTGAGAATGCGCATCGTGAGGACCGCGATTGCTAGCTCTGCGGGTCAGAGCGTCGGTTGCGACGCGTTTTTTGTGTCTAGCGAGGCTGCGCTTGGTTTGAGCTCGTGCTCTGCTGACAAGGGAGAGCAAGGTCAGTTTTTGTGGTGCTATCAGCGATGTCGCTGCTGAATCGCCTCACCCTGCTATGCGCAGCGCAAAGCGGCACCGCACTCGTGCTCAACACCCTCAAATCAGCCACAGTCCTCGACCCTGCCATGGAATGGACTTGTGATCTGCGCCGCCGACCCGGGGTAGATGAAGATGAGCAGGCCCGTGAGCGCCAGGCGCCGGAAGCACTCGAAGATGACGAGGTGCGCGGCCCGTCATGGACCCGTACGTCCATCGTACCCGCCACGGCCTAGGCCGCCGGGGACCATTCCCGTACGGCACGGCCACGGTGCTAGTAGTAAGTATATAATGGTTATAAGTCGAGGGATGGCTCGAGAGAGGAAATACGATTCAACTTCCCGGCGGTCTGGAATCACACGTCGATCTCGGGACGCGGGGAGGGGGAGGGAGGCACGGGCGGCGCGCTGCGGAGCGCGGCGTGCATGTAGGGGTAGAGGCGCACGGGCGGCGCGCTCCGTATGTGCATAGGGATGCTCAATCTGAGGATCGAGCGCCAGCGTCTGGTCCGGCGGGCGCCTCGCCCGTCTTCGCTTCGGGAGCGCCGCGCGCCTCCCGGGCGGCCGGGCGCTTCGCGCCGGCGATCGACGAGAGCCAGCCGCCCGCCGCCGATGGCTCCCCCGCCGCCTTCCCCTCGGGCGCGCCGTCGATCTTGATCTCGACCGCGTCGACCGAGTCCTCGTCGCCGCGCGCCTCCTGCTCGCGCCAGCGCCGTTGCTTCTTTCCCCGCTTCTTGCGGAGCTTGGCGAGCATCGGCTTGAAGATGAGCCCCAGCGCCACCATGGGCAGGACCGCGGCCGCGAGCAGGACGACCGCGACGATCCACTGCAGGTCCTTGTCGTGGAGCGAGGTCTCGGTGCGGATCATGAAGCAGACCAGAGGTAGAGGCCATCGCAGCACTCGCACTGACCGTCGCCCGGGGAGGCGCAGAAGTTTTTGTCAAATTCCGTAAACTCGATCACCGCAGAAGCTTCGTTGCCTCCTCCGTTTGAATTGTCCTTCGCCGTAATGCCCACGAGCTCGACGTGTTCGAAACCTCTGATCGTGATCACATTCCTCATCTTCTGGTCGTTCTGGTCGCCATTCTGGTCAAAGTCCGTGTCGCGAATCGAAAGCGTCCGGGAGCCTGATTCGCCGTCCAGGTAAAAGGCGCCGCCGTGTTCGCCGCAGCTACACTCCCCTACGCGCGAGCCCGTGATCTCGACGTCTCGTACTTCGGCGGCCACGATCGCGCCGCCGTTGCCCTCGCCGTCGGGTGCGGTGCAGCGAGTAAAAGTCGAGTCTCGGACCGTGAGCGTCGAAGCGTCCCCCGCTGCGTAGATCGCACCGCCACCGAGCCAACTCTTTTTGTCTTCCTTCTCGGCGTCATTGGGATAAACTAGCGAGCAGTCGACAAAGGTCGAACTGACGACGGTGACCTCCGCGTCGACGGCGTGGATGGCACCGCCGTTATTTGACGCTTCGCAGCCGTCGAATGTGACATCTGTCACCGTCAGCGCGCCGTTTTCGACGGCGAGGCAGCCGCCGTTTTCCTGCGCCGCCAGCGCGCGGCGAGCGGACCCCGGCGCCAGCGCGCGGCGGCGCCCTGAGCTCGACGTGAGCTTCACGTTGCGCAACGAGAGCGCCGCGCCTTGGACCGCGAAGCTGCCCGTGACATCAAAGCCCTGGCCGTCGACGACGAGGTCCGACGTGACGTCCACCGGGTCGTCGCCCAGGTCGATGTTGTCGCCCAGCGCGACTTTCGTCGTCGACGCGTCATTCACGGCGCTGCGCAGCTCCGACGCGTCGTTCACGACCGTGGCGACCAGCTGCGTCGGCATCGGCGTCGGACGCGGCGTGGGCGACGGCGCCGGCCGCGGTGTGGGCTGCGGCGCGGCTGCAAGCGGCCGGGGCGTCGGCGCGGGCACGGGCCGCGGCGTCGGCGCAGGAACGGGCCGGGGTGTGGGCTCGCCCGGTTTCGGCGTGGGCTCCGGCGTCAATTCCGCAAGAAGCGCAAACACGTAGGCTGAGCCCGATTCGGAGCCGGCGTCGTCGTCGCCGCGGGCCCCGGCCACGAGGGTGCCGCCCTCGATCGCCACGGAGGTTCCGAACCAGTCGCTGGCCGCGGCGTCCAAGGCGGTTACCTTCTCGAGCTCGTCGTACGTGGCGCCGCCGTCGTTCGTGCGGAACACGTAGACCGCGCCCGGGCCGTCGTCTTCGCCGTCTCCCGTATTGCCTTCGTTTTCGGCCGCGATGGCGATGGTGTCGCCGTCGATCGCCACCTTCTGGCCGAACTTGTCGTCCTCTGCGGCGTCGCCGGCTATGAGCTTCGCCAGCTGGGCGCCGTCGCTCGCGCTGAAGACGTAGACCGAGCCCGAGTCTTTGCGGTCCCCGGCCACGATGGTGTCCCCGTCGATCGCCACGGCGTAGCCCAGGCTGTCGCTGCCCGCGACCGTCAACTTGTCCACCTCGCCGTACGTCGCGCCGCCGTCGTCTGCGCGGAAATCGGCCGGGGCTCGGGGCGACCCCTCGGATCCTGGAACGAAAAGGTCAATTTCTACGCCGGCCGTCGCCCGTGCGGAAGACGTAGACCGCGCCCGGGCTGGCCATCGCTCCGATGGCGACGACACCGCCGGAGATGTCCAGGGAGTAGGCGAATTTGTCGTTCGACCCGGCGTCGGAGGCCGTCAGCTTGGCTACCTGGCCGTACGAGGCGCCGCCGTCGGTCGTGCGGAAGACGTAGGCCGCGTTCTGCTTGTACGCCGAGATCGCGAGGGCGTCGCCGTCCATCGCCACCGCCCAGCCGAAGCGAAGCTCGTCGCCCGCCGCGGCGTCGTCGGCCGCCAAAATGTCCACCTGGGTGTACGTGGCGTTGTCCGTCGTGCGGAAAACGTAGACGGCGCCCAGGCTATTGGCTCCCCTGTCGGGGGCCCCGATCATGACCGTGGCGCCCTTGACGGCCACGGCATAGCCGAAGTCATCGCCCGCAGCGCCGTCGGAGGCCGTCAAAAGGTCCACTTCCACGTACGTGTTTCCGCCGTCGGTCGTGCGGAGGACGTAGGCCGCGCCGCCGGTGCCAGCGCCGGGGGCGCCGATGACCACGGTGTTCCCTTCGATCGCCACGGACCGGCCGAAGTTGTGGGCCGCCGCGCCGTCGCTGGCCGTCAATTTCTCGAGCTCCGAGGAGCTCAACCGCCGCCGGCCGTCCTCCTCGAACGCGAGCGACCACGGCTGCTCGTTCGCGACGACTCTCGCGTTGGCTATGGCTGCGGCAGGACGCTCGTGCGCCTGCACCGAGACGAGCAGCATGCCTACAAGGAGGCGCGAGGCAGCCCCTGGCGCAGCACGCTTTTTGCCGAGGCCGCGCGCCATGGCTGCGTGGGTGTCCGCCCTAAGATTTCTTCTCGGTTTGGGCTGTTGCTCCCGTCGCTCCCGGGACTCGCGGGTAAGGACTCGCTGCTCCCACTTCCCACAGTGCCTCAACTGGAAGGGGTTCACGCCCGTGCAAAATAGAACTCCCCGGGCCCACGTGGAGATATCTGCACTTGTCTTGGCTGGGCCGGACCGCCTCTGGCGGGAAATGGCACGCCCGGCTTATCTTGTTTCGGGGGTCGGGGCGCGAGCCGGGTCTGGGGTCCTGAACATCGATAGGCTACGCGCGCATCCTCGACGGCGTCCGCGTTCGTCCGACGGTGTTTCGGGCGCCGGGCGAGGCTCGCGGGCTCGGAGAAGTGTCGGCGGCCGGCGGCCGCGGTTTCGCGGGCCGAATCGCGGCAGCATGGGCTTGGATTGGTTTGGGAGCAAGAGAAGCGTTTTAGACGGGGACGAAGGTATCAATTTATACGGCCCTGCGTGCGGGTGCCAGAACGTATATACAGCCTATAGATTCTAGGTAGGCCAGGATGGTAGCCCACGGTGCCTCGCCGCGAAACTGAAAATCATCAACGAAGGCAACAAACAAGCTACGAAGTTTTACATTGCAAAGCCCCATAATGAAACCAACCAAATTGGGTATTTAGATTCCAACATTGATTGTGTAACGGCTGGCAGTAAAGTCGTCGCGTTAGTGTCTATCCAAGGAGCTTGGATTTACGTCTGCTGGGTGTTCTGCATCTCGCCTGCGGTCCGCGGCGCGGTAGTCGGCGAGCAAGGATACATAATGCACAAGACTGAGGCTTTCCTCTCGCGACCGACGAGCGGTTTCTATAAGCGCGTACACTAACACGGTCGAAAGGCACTGTGGAGGTACGCAAACGCCGAGAGCGCGCGTTTTCGTGCTATACCGCTGCAATAATCTCGGAAAATCATACCAGTGAAAACCCGTCTCGAGGCTTTCGTGCTAACCCGTAGAACGAAGCGGAAACATGCCCTGTCACAAAACTTTCAACTTACCCCATCACCACCTCCCGCCGGAGGCCTCAGCACGGCCCCGACGCCGCCCGGCAGGCGCCCCCGCGTAGGATCATCACTAGCCTCGTACAACCGCACCATGCCGAAACAATCGGAGCCCGTCTGGCAGGCGTCCCAGGCCGCGCCCGACGGGTGCGAGCAGAAGGTCACGAGGCGCAGGCCCCGCTGCACCGCCTCTAACAGCCGTTTGTCGAGCACGGCGAACGTCGTCGGTAATAAATGAGCGTAGCACGCGTCGACGCCCTCCAAACCAATGGGAGGCGGCCCCGCGCCCTCGACCATGGCGCAGAAGTCCGCCTGGTGGAACGCGCGCTCCGGAAAGCGCTCTCTCGCCGCCTCGACGCACTCCATCCTAATATCGACACCAATACCGCGGCAGCCCGCGATCGTCGTCACGCCGTCGACGACCCGCCCATCCCCGCAGCCCAGGTCCAGGAACGTCGTGTTCGCATCGAGGCGCGCCAGACGGGCTATAGAGTCGAACATGCAGTCGGGCGTGTGCACGACCGGCACGATGCACCCGTCCGGCGGCACCTCATCTTCTAATCGCTCGAGGGTCTTCTCCGTCTGGGACAGCGTCGCGCGGCACCGCCCGAGCGTCTCGGCGAGCTGGGCTTTCACGTCGGCGGCGTTTGTCTGGGCAGCCATGTGTCTCTCGCTGGTGCTGCGCGTTGCGAGACTGCTTTGCGACGCGTTGATGGCGTGGCTGTGCTTCTGGCTGCTCCACCTGAGCCAGGCCCTGATAGCTGCCCGACGAGGCCGGAGCCGTGCGAGGCAGCGAGAGACGGCGGCTCCGGCTGTGCTCGAGGCACGGGCGCGCCGACGCGACTGGCTGCGACGCCCGCCGCTCTCGCGCGCTGCGAAGCCCGGCGCTCCGCGAGGTACTAGGTGGGTGCTGCTCCGGCTCCGGATCGATCCCGAGCGAGGACATACCTCGGCGACCGTTCCGCGCGACCGGACGGGTCCTCGTCGCCCCCAGGCCGAAGATCTAAGTGTCGATCCTGCTAGTGCTTGACGCCAATCTGCGCCGCAAGCTCGCGTCGTGAAGATCAAAAATGCTGCGACGGAGGCTACAGGTGCAATTGCAGCGTCGGTTTTCCATGAACATGGCTCGGGCAGCCGCGTGTCGCGCCGTCGTGGAGGCGTGATGCTGCGAATCGCCCCATCGAGGTGCCGCAAGGCTGCAAACCCAGACGCGCCCCGATCCGCCCGCCGCAATGCTCCGTCCCGCGGCGGGACCGCATCGCTGCCGCGCCATCGACGCGAGACGCTGGACACTATGCAGCTGCGCGATGTGATGGATGAACGAACGCGCCGCGCCGACGGTAACGGTAACACACGCAGGTCCTCGCCGCGCTGGCGCTGGCCAGCGGCTTCGTGCCGGTGCCGCCGCGGACGGTGCGCGCGCCGCCGCAGAACATGAAGAAGCCGGGCAAGCCCACCGAGGAGGGTCCGCTGCCCGGCCTCTCGGAGGAGAACTACGCGGTGCTGCCCGCGATTCTTGGGATCGGCGTGATCTCGCCCATCCTCTTGGTGGCCCAGGCGTTCCTGCCGGCGCCGACCGCCGCGCCGCCCAAGAAGAAGGGCGCGAAGGCGAGCGCGAAGGCGCCGACCAAGAAGCCCGCGGCCGCGAAGATGGAGCTCCCGAAGATGGCCATGCCGTCCCTGCCGAAGCGCGAGAAAAAGGCGCCTAAGCCCAAGGCCCCGCCGAAGCCCAAGGCCGTCAAGGCGCCGAAGGCGCCCAAGGCCGCGCCCGCGCCGGCACCCGAGCCGGCGCCGGCGCCGGCGCCCGCGCCCGCGCCCGCGCCGCCGTCCGCCGAGGAGCTCGAGCGCGCGCGCCTCAACGAAGTGCTGGGCGCCTCGAAGCGCGTCAAGGCGACGACCAAGGCCGGCGCCGTCAAGCCGAAGGCGACGACGGCCGCGCCGGCGCCCGCCCCGGCGCCCGCGCCCGCCCCGGCGCCCGCGCCGGCGCCGGAGCCGGTCGCCGCGCCCGAGCCGGCGCCGGCGCCCGCGCCCGCGCCCGTCGTGGACGTCAAGGCCGAGCGGGCCGCGGCCGCCAAGGCGGCGGCCGACCAGCGCGCGGCCGACGCGGCCGCCGCGCGCGACGCCGCGAAGGCCGCGGCCCAGCAGAAGCTCGAGGCGGCGTCCGCGGCGAAAGCTGCCGCCGCCCAGAAGAAGGCCGACGCGGCGGCCGCCTCTCAGAAGAAGGCCGCCGACGCCGCTGCCGCGAAGCAGGCTGCCGCCGACGCCGCCGCCCAGAAGAAGGCCGACGCCGCGGCGAGCGCCAAGGCCAGCGCGCAGAAGAAAGCAGATGCTGCTGCGGCCGCTAAGAAAGCTGCCGCGCAGAAGGCGAGCGACGCGAAAGCCGCCGCCACGAAGAAGGCCCAGGACGCTGCTGCGTCGAAGGCCGCTGCCTCGAAGCAGGCCGCCCAGAAGAAGTCCGACGCCGCCGCCGCGGCGAAGAAGAAGTCTGCCGACGCGAAAGCGGCCGCTTCCAAGAAGGCCAGCGACGCCAAGCAAGCCGCGGCCAAGAAATCCGCGGACGCGAAAGCTGCTGCCTCGAAAAAGGCGTCCGACGCGAAAGCGGCCGCCGCGAAGAAAGCATCTGATGCGAAGGCCGCCTCGGCCAAGAAGGCGTCGGACGCTAAGGCCGCGGCGAAGGCTAGCGCGCAGAAGAAGTCGGATGCTGCCGCCGCGTCCAAGCGCGCGGCCGCCGACAAAGCCGCGGCCGCGAAGAAGGTGTGACCTGTGTGGAGATCAAATTTCAGACGCCTCACGCGTTCCACGAATACCCTCACTCACTGGTTGATTTCCCCACAGGCCTCCGCCGACAAGGCCGCCGCCGCGGCCAAGGCCAAGGCCGACCAGGCCGCGGCCGCGAAGCAGGCAAGCGCTCAGAAGGCGAAGGCCGCGGCTGATAAGGCCGCTGCTGCTAAACAGGCCGCGGCCGATAAAGCCGCTGCCGCGAAGAAAGCCGCGGCCGACAAAAAGGCGACGGCGGACGCCGCGAAGGCGGCCAAGGCCAAGGCCAAGCCCGCGCCGAAGCCGAAGGCGGCCCCCGCGCCCGCACCGGCGCCGGCGCCGGCGCCGGCGCCCGCGCCCGAGCCGGCCCCGGCACCCGAGGAACCGGCGGCGCCCTCTGAGGCGGACATCCTCCGCGATTCGCTCAAGGCGTCGCGCCGGTCCAAGGCTTAGGCTATGTCGGGGCGTGCTTAGTTTGTAAGATGACGGCAGTTTATCATTCTCGCCATGTGTTCGCGCTGTGTCGGCAGTGATCGTGGTCGCCCCGCCGGCCTACCACCTACTAATTCATATTGTATAGCTCGGGGAATTTTTTTCTTTATTGTTTCTACACTTTGATGCGGGTCCGTAGTAGGAATACGTAAATTACGTATAGGGTACCTAGTACGTAGGTACATGAGAGGTATACACCTATACCTGGTACCTACCGTAGGTACCGGGTGTACCGGGCGCATCACACCACGGGCGGCCAATCGAAAGTGCTCGGCCGTTTTACCATGCAGCGGGGCCCCACAGCAACCGAAACGGGGACGGACCGTCGCTCGCGGCGCCGCGTCCTGGCGAGATGACGTCGCGGCCGCTTCTACGCGTACTAGCTCGTGCCAAGGGATGTAAAACGGGCTCTCCCAAGCCATTCGGACGATCCCTTCAAAACCCGCGCTCAAAACCAAAAGCAAAACGTAGGTGGTCTTTGTCGTCCCGCGCGCGTCAATTTTGCCGCAGCGCTGCTGAGCAGCGCGGAGGAGTTCACCGCTGACCAGAGCAAGCGCCCCGCGCGATTACACGCGCCAGCGGGACCGATACGGCCCGTAAGCAAGGAGGGTCATATCAGGACCGCGCCACCGCTAAGCGACGCACCAGACGCCGCGCCGCCGCCGCCAGCTACCCAGCTGTAGCGCCGCACCGAAGCGCCGCCCCTGCGCACCGTCGCGCCGCCACAAGCGCCGCAAAAGCGCCGAGCCGCGTGACCGACGATGGCGGACTTCGGCCGCGTCGATTTCAAAGACCCGACCTGGTACCAGAAGTGGAAGAAGGAACAGCAAGAAGCGCAGCAGCGCCGCGCCGAAGAGAAAAAGCGCCAGGAGGCCGAGGCGAAGAAGAGGCGCGAGCTCGAGGCCGAGCTCGACCAGGAGGACGACGACGCGGCCGATGATGTCCAGTTCGAGGACTACGAGCCGTTGTGGTTGAAGGGGATTGGGAAGAAGCACCCCGACCCCGTCGTGGAGAACGCGTCGTTGTCTGCCGTGAAGGCTCCTAAGCCACCTGATGACGCTTTGGCAGACATCTCACCAGACGTCGTGAAGGAGGGCAAGCTGTCGAACCTACAGCTGGAGGCCGTGGCCTACGCGAACATGTGCTTCGGCAAGAACCTGGAAGATGGGTCGCGACGGGGCTTCTTCATCGGCGATGGCGCCGGCATCGGCAAGGGCCGGGAACTGGCTGGTATCGTGGCGCAGCAGTGGGCTCGGGGTGTGAGGAAGCACCTCTGGATTTCAGTATCGAACGACCTGAAGTTCGATGCGGAACGGGACTTGCGCGACCTCGGGAGCGGGAATATTCCGGTCCAGTTGCTGGGCAAGGCGTCGTATTCCGTAGCATGCGGCGTCCCCTTTTGTTACCGTGGCGGCGGCGCGGCCGTGGGGTCGCGGCGATGGCGTCCGAGCGCCCTGATTGATGGACGCGAGACGCCGTCGGCCGAGACACACGACTCGATACACTCATGCGTCGACGCATGGCGTGGGGTCGCCGCGACGGCGGGCGCGCGACGCCATCGACGCGACACACTCACGCGCCAACACGCAGGCCCGCGACCTCCCCAAGCAGGGCGTCGTCTTCGCGACCTACGCTTCCTTGTTGGGCAAGAAGGGCGGCAAGACGTCGAAGCCCCAAACTAGATTAGACCAACTGCTCGAGTGGGCCTCGCCGGGCTTCGAGGGCGGGCTACTGTTCGACGAGTCGCACAAAGCCAAGAATTTGTTCGGGGGCAACGGCGGCAAGCCCACCAAGACCGGCCAGGCCGTGCTCAAGCTACAAACGGCACTACCAAGGGCCCGAGTCGTGTATTGTAGCGCAACGGGCGCGTCCGAACCGAAGCATCTCGGCTACATGGACCGGCTGGGCCTCTGGGGTGGAAGTGATACGCCCTTCGGCGACTTCGACGACTTTCGGAGAGCTGTTGAAAGTAGAGGCGTGGGCATGATGGAGCTCGTGGCCATGCATTTGAAACAAAGGGGCGCTCTTGTTTCTCGGGCTTTATCGTTCAAGAGCTGCACGTTCGAGCTGGTCAACGACGTGATGACGCCGTCTTGATGCCGCGTCCTTGTTTATTGCCTTCGCGGCGACGGCGTCGCGTCGACGGCGCCGGGGCGGCCGAGTCTACGCGTCTCGTGAGGGAGCCGCGGCAATGCCACGCCGCCGCGACGCCGTTTTCATGATCATCAGAGTGTCGACGCGCGCAGGCACATGGAGCGCGTCTACGACCGGAGCGTCGAGGTCTGGGACTTGCTGAGGCAGTGCCTCGCCGAGGGCTTGGAGCTAGGCGTCGTGAACGACCCGTTCAAGAAGCCCGACGCGCCCGTTCGAAGGGGCACGCCGAACGGCGTGTTGTGGCGCTACTTCTGGGGCGCGCACCAGCGCTTCTTCAAGGATTTGTGTGTGGCCTCCAAGGTGCCTGCGGCCTTGCAAGTCGCTCGTCAATCGCTCAAAGACAAGAAATGCGTCGTCATCGGCTTGCAGTCGACGGGCGAAGCGCGCACGAAGGACGCCATCGAGGAGCACGGCGAGGTGTTCGACGACTTCGTGAGTGCGCCTAGAGCTACCTTAGAGAGGTTGATAAAGAAGGTCTTCGCCTCGCCGGGTGATGACGAGGCCGACGCTCGACAGCGGGAGCTCAAGGCTTGCGCTAGTCGTGATGACGCTCCTCTCGGTAGGACCCATGGGAGGTCTACTCGCACCAGAAAGGGCCCGGCCAAGGGCACTTATGCCCAGTCTGATACGGATTTCTCTGACAGCGATAGTGATAGCGATGATGATGAAAAAGCCGCCGCGAAACTAGGTGTTACGTTAGGCAAGACTTTGGTGCGGCACAAAACTGCCTCCGGAGAGATGCGCGAAGGAGTGGTCGTGAGGAGGGCCTTCCCGTTTTTTGTGGTGCAGTTCGGCAGCGAAGAGGCCAAGTTCACGGCGGCGCAGCTGCACGGCATTTTAGTATTTGACGTCGACGACGACTCCAGTGATAATGTGCCGAGGAAGCGGCCGGCGCCGTCGTCCGACGAAGAAAGCTCGGACGACGACTTCGTGGAGAGCGACAGTGATAATGATTCCGAGGCGCCTCAGAAATCAAAGGCGAAGAAGACGAAGTACATATCTATCGATAGTTCGGGCGACGAGGACGAGGACGCGATGCAGGACGACGATGATGGCTTCGACGAGGTCCGCGAGCTCCGCCGGAGATTCCTCGTCGCGGCGTCGAAGCTAGGCTTACCAGGCAACCCCTTGGATACGTTGATTGCTGAATTAGGAGGCTCGGACTGTGTCGCGGAGATGACGGGGCGGAAGGGCCGCATGGTGCGCGACGCGACGTCCGGCAAGGTCGTCTACGAGGCGCGGAACTCCAACGGCGTGTCGCTCGAGATGCAGAACATGCACGAAAAACAAGCTTTCAATGGTGGTGAGAAGCACGTGGCCATTATTTCGGAAGCGGCGTCGGCCGGTATTTCGTTGCAAGCTGACAGGAGAGTAGCGAATCAGCGGAGGCGGGTCCACATCACGCTCGAATTGCCCTGGTCCGCGGACAAAGCGATCCAGCAGCTCGGACGGACGCATCGGTCGAACCAGTCTTCAGCTCCTGAGTACAAGTTCCTCATTTCCTCGGTAGGCGGTGAAAAGCGGTTCGCTTCCGCCGTGGCCCGGCGCTTGGAGTCGCTGGGCGCGCTGACGCAGGGTGATAGAAGAGCCACCGTCGGCGCCAAGGGTTTAGGATTGACGGCGTTCAACTTCGACACGAAGTGGGGCAAGAACGCCCTCGCGACGTTAGGAAACATCATACAAAGGGTCACGTCGGCGCCGTTCACGCTGCCGCCGCTCGAGCCGGCGGACCGCGAGCGGTTCATGGAGCTGCAGAATCAATCAGCGGCGGTCTTCGGCGGCGCGGTCGACGCGACCAAGGTCGAGTTCTCCTTCTGCGACACTTCGGAAGACGCCGAAGATGTGGCGAACGAAGACCAACTGAAGCCCGCCTCCCAGGAGGAGGAGTCTGCTGATGAGGACGTCGAGATGGGGTCGACGACGCTCCAGACCTTCGCGCACGCGCGGTGCCAGTGCCCGCTGCACCCGTTCGCGTCGACGGATCACTCGGAGGCCTGCGACAAGTGCCACTGCTACGTCTGCGACGTGCCCGTGTCCCAGTGCCCGAAATGGGCCGAGCACTGCCACGCGACCGACACGGGCAAGGACGCCCAGAAGTGGAAGTACTTACCTGTGCGGAAATCATGACCTCCACGCCATCGACGCGACGCGCACCCGACTCACTGGTTGATTTCCACACAGGTACTTACGCGACCGGTCGCGGTCGTGCACCTTCGAGGAGGCGTGCCAGATGTGGTTGGAAAGAGTCGGCTTCGACTTCGTCAAGGCGGCCAAGACCGGCAACACTGCGCGGTCGTCGGTCGGGACCTTCCTGAACCGCCTGCTCGGTTTACGGTTGAGCCAACAGAACGCCCTGTTCGAGGTCTTCGCCAAGCTCGTGGACCACGCGGTCCGAAAAGCACGCCGCGAGAAGAAGTTCGACGAGGCCATCAAGGAGATCGACGGGCGCCGCGTCGAGATCACGGACGAGACCGTGGTGGTCGAGGCGACGGACGACAAGCCGGCTTTGGTTCATTTATGCGTCGAGGTCGACCGCGGCATCACCTTTGATGATGCGGTCGCGCGGCTCGCCGAGGCGAAGAAGGACGCGACGGCCGCGGCGCCGTCCACCAGACTGGGCGCGATCCGTAGGAAGGACCACTCGGCGTTCTACATCAGCAAGAACCCGTCGCCCATCACGAAGAAGCGCCTGGTCATGATGGCCCTGCAGTCGCAGTCGTACGTGCCCGGCGAGTCGTCGTTCGTCCTGCGCATCTTCCGGCCGAAGACGGGCGTCGGCCAGATGCAGCTTACCGACGTCCTGCAGCGCTACGTGCGGACGGACCCCGAGAACGTCAAGGAGGCCTGGGGCGCCGAGTACGTCGACCCGAACTGCTCGCACGGCGCCAAGTGCAAGAACAAGAAGACGTGCGAGGTCGGCAAGCGCGTGCAGCACAAGCATTTGTTGTGCGGGTCGCTGCTCGATTCCATGCGCAAGGCCGAGGGCATCATCGCGCGGCGCTACGCGTCGTCGGGCCACTGCAACGTCTGCCGCGTCATCGAGAAGAAGAACGACGAGCCGACGGACGGCGGCCGCCGCGCGCTCGGCCTCGAGATCTACGGCATCTACATCGACGAAGTGCTCGACGGCTTCGACCCGGACGTCGAGGCCTGAAGAAGAAAGTCTAGTTCCCCCGCTCTCCCCCACGCTACGTATAACATATTGTGTTCGAACTTACTAAGTTACTAGCACTGGCACTTGGACGCGCGGGCGCGGGCCTGGGCGAGGGCTTCGCGTGTTTGATTGAGGGCGTTCTCGAGCGCAGAGTAGTCCGGATGGTGCGGGCCAAGCAACCGTCGCCACTTGTGGCTGACGTCGTCGAGCGTTTCCACAGCCTCGACGATGAAACTCGTGTCGATCACGCCGTCGCGCGGCTACTGCATCGAGCTCGGCGCGGCCTTCGTCATTATTTATGGAACGGCCCAGGGCTGGCCCCTCTCGACGACGCACTGCCAGATCGGCGCGACCGTGGCCGTCGGCCTCTTCGAGGGCGCCGGCGGCGTCAACTGCAAGCTCTTCGCGAAGACGTGCTTCGGCTGGATCATCACGATCTTCGTCGCCGGTTTGTTGGCGGCGCTCTTCGTGGGGCCGTCGCCGGAGCCGCTCAAGGACAAGTACTGCAAGGGCTGGGCCGCGAACAACTCCTAGGCTCCTTCAGCGCTTACTTGCTTCGCGCTGAGAAGATCACTCCCCCGTCCCCTCCCCCGTGTGCCGCGTTCGCGCGCCCGTCTAAATCCTATTGTAGTGAAGCATTACCAGAACGAATATTAGTCAGGGGAAGGGATAAGTAAGTCAGGAGGGGTTCTCGCCGGCGCTTGTGCAGCCTTGAGTCCGACGAGTCGATGCTTCAGACGGCCCACTCTCTAGGCCCACTTGCCCGACGGCTCCTTGAGGATCGTCAGCAACGTGGTCCGGGAGCAGACGCCGCAGGCAGTTCTCTGGCCGTCCTTCTTTGAGTCTTGCTCCGTGTTGCAGTGGCCGCAGAAGACGCGGCCGCGGTCCGGGTCGTTCTGCGCCGTCAGCCGGGCCGTCTTGTCCGCGTTGAGGAAGCGCCCCGGCACGTAGCCCTGCTTGCCGAACGAGTCGACGTCGACGACGTCGCCCCACTCCTCCTCCGGTACCTGTGCATAAATCGACCAGTGAGTCGCGTCGATGGCGTCGACGGCGTGATTTGATTTGTGCACTGTCCGCTACGGGCACGAACTTGCACGCTTCTAAAAACGCATCCACGCGCATCAACGGCGCCAGCGCGTTCCGCAACGCCACAGCGGCCGGCAGATCCGCGGGCCACGCCTTGAGCTTCTCGCAGGCGCGCGGGTTGCCGCGCACCTTGAACACGCCGCCGCCGAGGGGTACGACGTTCGAAATCTCGAGCGCCTCGATCAAGTCCGTGACGCCGCGCTTCAAGTTGTGCAGGGCGCCGACTAACAACTCCTCGTCGCCGCTCCCCAGCACGCCGTGCGCGCGGCACGCGTCGAAGATTTCCTGGAAGGCCCGCGACCGCACCACGCCATCCCTCTCAGAGAAGTCGTCGGCGCCGAGGCCGCTCCAGTCGATCACGTGCGCGTCCGGCAGGCTGTGCTTGTTCGCCCAGACCCGGTAGTCCGGGCCGTGCATGCCCACCACGAGGACGCCCTTGAAGCCCGTCGCGAGGCCCTCGGCGAAGACCCCCGCCCACTGGTCCTTGGCCTCGCAGAGGGCGTCCCGGACATCGCTGTCCAAACCTAACAAGATCGGCTGGCCCATGCCGACGAATTGTCTTTGAGAAAGACTGTGCTCCGCGAAGAAGCATGCCGCGGCCTGTTGTATATATAAAGGCAAGTGGCCCCGGCGCGACATCCACTGCTGGACCTTGTAGAGGAGCGAGGCGGGCCCAGAAATCAACATGCGACCGGACTCCGTACCGCAGCCGTCGCCACCCGAGTACATGTAGGACTTGGCGAGCTCGTCGAATGGGGCTCTCAGCTCCAGTGACGTCTTCGAGACGCATACTAAATCGAGCCACTCCTCGGCAGCTTTGTCGAGGCCGTGCGTCAACTGCTCGCCCTGAGACAACTTGGCGCTGACCGCGGCTACTCTTCGCTCCATCGCAGTGACTACTGAAGCCCGCTTCCGACCGGTGGAGTGGTCGCCGACGACGTCTAGATGATGCGTGAGCGCCCACGTCTCGATATAGTTCGTGGCACCTTCACGCAACAGCGTCAGCACGCCGCCGTGGTCGGCGGCCGCGAAGGCCCTAGCTTCGAACGTGTTGATATCGTCGTCTGTTGTTAATCTCACCGGTACAGGCTGCCGCGCTAGCGATGCGAGAATGTCGCCCGCGTCGAGGAGCGCCGTTTGCGTCTGCGTCTCGCGGATCGGGAGCGCGAGGGTGAGCTTCGGCGGCATCTTGTCGTCGGGGGGATAGACGATGACGGCTTCTTCTTGGAGTGTGGCAGTGCTCAGGAGAGCAGCAGGCTTGGTAGTAGTAGAGAGGCCCAGGCCGCCGCGCGTTGTCTTCGGAGTGAAGGCAGCGGCGGCGACGAGGACCAGGACGATTGACAGGCAGCGCATTGCTTTGCGCGGCGGTGACGAGGCTGATTTGTTAAGGCTCAGCATGACAGGGTGCCAGGCTAGCGTCCTGTGAGACACTAGCAAATCATCGTCTGGTGATTGGGTCCCCTGCCCGCGAGGCTCAGGGGGGTGCCGCCTGGCCAAGGGACGAGAGCGGCGCGGGAGTTGGCGTCCTTGCAGAGCAGCTGCGGCCGAGCTAGTGCCAATGGCTAGTGCAAAAATGCGGGTCGGCTTTTTGCTTTTTGCGTCGACGTCGCCCAGTTGGGCTGCTCCCGACGCTTGAGCGCCTCCGACGGGCCCTCGACATCACCCTGAGGCAGCCCCGTGAGACTCGCGGAGGCGCTTCCCCGAAGCTGCCGCCACAAGCGAGGGGGCAGCCTATATATCGATCGCGACGCGCGCGACGACACGACCCCGTAACGCCACGTCGTGATGACCGCCGAAAGAGCAAAGAGCAAATCTACCACCTCCACGTCGGACGTCTGTGCGGTGGCAGAAGGGACCAAGCCTCGACCTGAAACGGCTCGGGCACGCGCAAACAACTCAGTAGTCCTACCGAGCGCAGCGAGCACTACGGGTAGGCGACGACGTCGCTCTACTGCTGCCAGGCCGACGCTGAATCTCGAAGCGACGACTAGCCCATTCTCTTGCGCATTTGAGACGCGACGCGTCCTCGTCGCCGCGTGCGCGGGCGACGGTCAACGGCTCGGAAGGTTCAGTACCTGGGTGGCGAGACAGTAGAACAATCTTCCACGACCACGGACGAGTTCGTCGCGGCGACCATCGCCGCGCACGCGGTCGCGACGACGCGTTCCGGACCCTGCTGATCACAATCTGCCGCCTTCGACTCCGTCGACGGGAGTCGAGGCAGTGCCGCCCCACATGCGACGCGGCACATCGACGACGGCTCCGGGCCTCGTCGCCACGACTAGGACCGTGACGCCCGCGTTGTCTTGGCGGGCGCCGCGCTCCTCTAAGCCTTCGCGTGGCGGCTAGTGTTGCGCTTCGGCGGGCGCCTACGGTACGCATCTGCGACGGCCAGGGCGCCATTGACGGCCGGACGCCGAAGACCGCCAGGCGTCGTACCAAATGTATGTCACGGTCTGTATTCGAGTTCATTGTGTCGCGTGGTAGTTACGCCTACTATGCGTGGCGGGTCGCTGCGATAGGCGTCGTCGAGTAACACAAAAGGAACTGTTAGCAGAGGCTAGTCCTGGTTCGGGGCGCGGCGAAGTGCCGATTGATGCGCGCCGTCGAGGAGATCGCGACGCGTTGCGGCGGTGAGGCATGGGCCTCCTCGAACAACGCCGCCCTCACGCCATCGCCGCAATGATGTAAGGGGTGCGCGCGCCGCCGTTCCGCAAACCGGCGACGTCTCCATAAATGAGCCGGACCGGTGGCCCTACCTCTGGTCGGTGGCCCGGGCGTGATCTCGGGCACGTCGATCTTGTAATTCGTCGAAACAGGACACAAATTGCAGGTCCGGCGGCACCAAATAACGACGACGTACGGGCAACCTCCACGCCATCGAGCAGATGCAGTCCACAGAACGACGCCGCTGATCGGTGTACACCTCCATGCCATACGAGCGCCCGGAATTTGGCGTCGTCCAGTACGAGGAACGACAATTCATTTTCGCGGCTTTGGAGCGCCACTGAAGTTAGGCCGCAGGCCTCGTGGGAATTGCACTTCCCCATTTCCCGCAAATTTAATGGAAACAATCGGCACCGCCCATGAATCACGCACCTGGAACCACGATTTCCAATTTCTCGCCGGAAGCGTCGACGGCGTCGCGGCGAACAATGGCCCTCGCATAACCGAAGTAGTACGGAAGCGTCTACGCCGCACGAGTGCAGAGGATTCCTATGTGAAAATGACGTCGCGTCGGCTTCGGAGACGCCGACTACAGACCTGTGTGGAAATCAAATTTCGGACACCCCGCGCCATCGACGCGTCGCCGTGACCGGTAGTCCTCTTTGGAACGATAGTCTATTGTTTTGCCCGGCCGAAGGTAGCCCGTCCCGGTGCGACGAGAAACTTCGAGATGCAGTATATGGAATGCCGGTTTCGAGGATCTCTCCCGTACTTTGGGCTTCCAGAGTTCTAGAACTCCACCTCAGACACGCCAACCAGTCCTCGGGGATGGCCAAGGAGTTGGCGTGTACTCCAAGAGTAAACTACTGCATTTGGTGAGGTACTGCTATCTGAAGTAGAACGTCGTCGGCACGAAGGTGCCCGCTTCCCGCAAAACAGCTCGTCGACGTCATCGTGGCGATAGCGCAACGTGAAGTGTAAGTTATGCACTGAATCGCTGACCTCGATGGCGATCTGGAAGCCGAAGAAGCACTGGACCTGTGCGTAAATCAACCAGTGAGTCAGGTGCACTTCGCGAAGTCAGTTCTCGGCGCTCTCTCGTCGTGAGGGCGTCGTGTCCGAGCCCGCGCGCTCGCCGGCCGTGAGGATGTCGTCGGGCCGGCCGGCGTCGGCCTTGCTGGACTATCATCGTTCCCATCGCAGGTTTCCCCACGATGTACTCCTCCAGCCCCATTAGTGTGCGCTGCATGAACTCGTAGGCGGTGCAGGCGCAGGAGCTCGCCGTGTTGGCGAGCATGCGTCGCGTCGATGGCGTGCAGGTCACGATTGAAGAAGCGCGCCGAAATTGATTCGTGCACCATAGAGTACCTCAGTGGCGAAGTTCTGCGCGAGGTTTTCGTTGACGATGCCGTCACTGGCCGCGAAGAACGCGAGGACCGTCGAAATGAATAGGCCTGCGCCGGGAAGCTCGTTCAAAACGCCAAGCGCCAAGACGGCGTCACGACGGCGCGACCGGCCGCGACAAGCTCTCGCAAAGCCTTGCGCTGCCCACGGCGACGACGCGGCGCTCCTCCGCGGACAGGGGACGTCTTGCAGTAGTTACCAGCCGTAACGAAGTACGAAAGGATCCGGCTGCTTCCCTATCGTTGAGACTCGCGTCCGGCGGGCCGTGCCGTTGAAACGAACGACAAAGCTATATAGCGGGCGCGAGCACGGTCGGCGCCTTTGTCAGGTAACCACAGCTTTGAAGGCTTCAGGGACGCCGATGCAGCGCCTCGGGGGCAGCGCGCGCCGGCGCAAGCGCGGGGCAGCGTGCAGATGCGTCGTCAATCGCGTTACGCAAGAGCAGCGCGTGGGGCGGCGAGCGGGCGGCGTGGGGCAGCTGTTTTGGCCTCCGCTTTGAATCGAATCCGTTGGTATGACTCTCCAAATGAAGCGTGTAGAGGGGGCGAGTGAGGCTTCCCGGACGCCTCTAAGCTGTCGCTGTCCAAATATTTTCGGACTAGTGTCTTACAGGCCGCTAGCCAGTAAATAGGATTAAATTTTGTACTCTGTTTTGGCGTCGCTTAGCCTGGCGACAGCAACTGAGGCCAGACATTGGCTGCCAACGTATCGCCGCATAGCGGCAGACGCCCAATAAATAGGCAGAGCCATCACCGCATCGCGGGTACCATCATTGATAGGCAGCCCTGCCCATCAAGCAGCGCCGAGTACGACGCGGCATGGTCCAGGGCAACAGCTACTGGTAGGTAACACCTGCAGTCCATCTCTAGTCTACGCGGCCGGCGACGGCGTCGATTCAAGCACGACGCGGCGCCGACGATCTGCATCGCACGCGGCCTCTGCTGGCGCTCTGGACTTGTAGCTCTCGACGCCGACGCCGTGCCCGCGCACACAAAGAGCCCGACGACGACGCCGACGCCTCACGTCGTCGACGCGTCCAGGATACCAAAACAAGTCGAGCGCCGCGCATCGACGCGACCGTGCTGGCTACATCTAGAGGCGAGAGACGTGCACTCCAACACGCCATCGAGCAAACGTCGCGTCGATTGCGTGCAATGGGATCACGACGCCATCGAATGGTCTCAGCAGTCGATCGCGTGCAACATCTGGACGCGTCGACCTCAGAACCAAGCAAAACCCCTCGACGCTCTGGAGTGGCGTCGTGCGCGACGCCGGTGCTGGCTGTGTGCCGATCAGTGCCTCGACGACGCCCTTAGGCCTCGTCGATACGACGCGGACAGCGACGCTCGCGTCTTTCCGACGGCCGCCGCGCTCCTCTAAGCCTCCGAACGGCGGCTGGCGTCGCGCACCAGGGACGTCCTCGGTACGCGTCGGCGACGTCGGGACGCTGCCCGAGGTCATCGCCGCGCCAACTCAGGTTCAGACTAGATCCATTAACTTGAACTTGAACAGTTATGACTAGAACTTCAAGTTGAAGTTATGACTAGAGATAACAGCACAGCAGCTTACCCAAGACCCCCGAGTCTATTCCGACGCCAGATTCACATCACCTTTCCATCCAGCCTTGTCCCTTGCCGCGCGCGCCGCTTCCTGCAGACGGGCCACGGCTTCCTCTCCACTACCACCGCCTGCCGGCCGAAAGCGCGATTTTAAAGCGGAGAGGCTGTAGACCACGTATGGCGTCCCACTATCAAAATACAGTGTGACCCGCGTTTTGCCCTTAATGTCCACCAACTTCACGGAAGACGACCACGAGTTTGACGCTTTGCAGGTACAGACCAAGCCTGTCTCGTTGCGGCGCTTGTTAACACAAGCCTGGCTGCACTTGGGCCGCATCTTGAACGAGAGGCCGAGCTCCGTCACGACCTTCTTTACAGACTTCGGCGCCGCCTTCGCAGAAGCGAGCGCCGCCAGGCGCGCCTCCTCAGCCGCACGCGCCTTGGCCTCTTTCACGTACGTCGCATCCGCCCGCAACGTGGCCTCCCTCGACCGCGCCCGCTCCACCACGTCCTCCTCCTTCGCGTCGAAGACCGCCAGCGCATCGTCGATGCCCACCAGCCCGGCCAAGCTCCGGATGACCTTGACGGCCAACGCAGCAGTGGGCTGGTTCGTATCCAGCGAGGCGCACGTGTTCACGTACGAGCCCCGCATAACGGCCTCCGCCAGCAGCTTCAGCTCGTCTGCGACTCGCGCAGACGGGGGCATCTTCGACAGGCTCTCCACGGACGTGACCTTTCTCAACCGCGCCCAGTTGTCCAGCGACTCGTCCGACGTGTCCATGGCCTTCGCTTCAGTAGGCTCCGTCGCGAAGGCCGTCAGCGCGTCAGGCGCGTCCTTGCGCGTCAGCGAGCATCTCCGATCGACGCCATGCGCGAGCACATCCAAGGCGTCGCCCGTGGAGTCGCTCTGCACCGGCGCCGTGGCCGCCGACTCAGCGCTCAGCGGCCGCTCGGAGGACATCTCGTCGTCGTCGTCGTCATCTTTCGCTTTGCGCTGCTTCCTGGGACCGCTGCGCGTCAGCTTGCCGGCGTCCGGCTGGGGGCGGCGGGTCGCGGGGGTCTTGGCGCGGCGACGGACCGCCGTCGCGCCGGCGCTTTGCAGCAGGCGGCCGCGCGCCGTCGCCGGCGCCGCGGCCTCGTCGTCGCGGGAATCGGGCGTCGGCGGCGGGGGCGCGGGCGCGCGATTGGCGCCGCGCCTTGCTCTGCGGCTGAGGACTCGCGCCCAGCTATTCGTCCCCGGCGCGCCGCTGTCGCCCAGCCGGCGCGCGGTCCTGGCCGCGGCGTCGTCGATTTGGCTTGCAGCCGCCAGGTGCTCGAGGACCATCGGGTCGTCCGGGGCCACATCCAGGAACTTGGCGACATCCTCGGCGGAGGGCTGCGCCATTTCGGCTGATGGATGGGCTATGTGAGGTCTCCTGATCCAAGCAATCCTCCGTCGCAACCAAAAAGCAGCGCTAGCGTTGATTGACATACTAGGCGAAAAAAAGCTCGCTTGGCCGCGTCACGACTCACGTCGCGTCTATGTACAACGACATTACCACAACAAACTACCCGACACGCCGCCGCAGCAATCCGACGCTCGTCGAGAAGGTGTGCACGAACGTCCGCCCGCCGACACTACCAGTTGTCGTAGGACCCCGGCGCGTGCGTCGTCGAGCACCTGAGGAAAAACGACGTCGTGCCTGAAAGCGGCGAGGAGGTGTTGGCGCCACAACACGTCTCGTCGACCGTCGTCGGGCGCGCCGGCTTCTTCGTGATTGTATTGGTCGGCGTGGGTGTCTGTGTGGTGGCGCGGGGGAATAGTAAACCGCTAGTTTAACACTACCTACTACAAGTCAGGCGCCCGCCGCACCCACGTCACGGCCGAGAACTCCTCGAGCCCCACGGCCGCGCCGGCGAACGACGCGGCCCGCCTCCAGGGGTCTCCCAGCAGGTCTTCAACGTCGTCATCGGCCCAGGCGTGCGCCAGGACGACGACAGTCGGGTCCAGCACGCCGAGGACGGCGTCGAGGCGGCCGACCGGCCAGTCCTCAAACTTCAGCGCCGCGCCGACGACGGCGAAGAAGGGGCCCTCAGCAAGCACCTCCCGCAGCGCGGCGTCGTCGTCCCAGTCTAATAATCGCGTGACGACGGTCCCGTTCGCGTTCTTGGCCGCGAGCGCAGGCGTCGCGCCGGAGACGTCCGTCGCGACGGTTCCGTTCGTGTTCTCGGCGGCTAGCGCGAGGGCCGCTTCGGATATATCCGTGGCGACGACGCTGGCGCCGCAGCGCGCCAATGCGAGCGCCGCGGCACCCACTCCGCAGCCAAGCTCAAGAATGACCTTGCCCTGCCAGGAGGCGCAGTCCGACGCGAGGGCATGTGCAAGTACGGCGCCGGCCGGCCACAGCGTCGTGGGCGCGTCGTACGGCTCGGAACTGTCCTGGGCGATCTCGACGACGTCGTCCAGCGCCGGCCACCAGAGCTTGACGCGCGGCTCGTGCAGCAGCGGCAGCGCGACGGCCGCCTTCGCCGGCGGCGGGCCGTAGGCGCACGCGTGCTCGAGCCCGCGTGCGCAGGCGTCCGGGTCGAACAGCGATTCATCGAACGCCGCCGCCGCGGCCAGCACCAGCACAACCCGCCTCATCGCTTCGCGCGGCGCTCCTTCATCAGCTTCTCCATCTCGTCGGCCGTCGGCGGCGGCGGCCCGGCCGGCGGGTAGACCGTGTAGTTAAAGAACGAGATAATCTGATTCATAATCGAGGGCTGGCTGTAGAGCACCGTGGCGGCGACGGGGAGCGCGACGTAGAGCGAGAGGCGGAAGGCCTGCAAGGATGGGCCGGCGGGGGGCATGTTTGCAGCGCTTATAGCCGTGTTGATGGCTGAACTGGAGCAAAAAGCAAGCCAGCACAGCGCGCTAGCGTATAGTAAGACACTAGCCAGACTTGGTACGGCTCCTTCGCGCGTCTTCCTAGCTTCTTCGGGCTTTTGTGTACTTGTATATCCCTACAGTACGCCGTGGCGACGCACTCGGGGTCCGTGCTCTCGCAGACAGCCGATGAACGATGCCGATGAATCGGCGACGCGCGGTAACAGTAGATACGACACAGCGACTTAGAAGACCTACACGACGCCACCAACACCAACGTCGCCGAAGGAATTATAAGAGCGCCCGTCGCCCGACAGCGACCGCGCCCGGTGCTTCAACGCCGCCTTGGATTTATGGCGCACGTTGCAGTTCGGGCAGTCCCTATGGTCGCCGTACATGATGCATAATACTTCGTCCTCGGCCAGAGCTCGGTTGTCCAGGCAGAACGCAAAGGTCACGAACGCACTGACGGTGCCAAATGAAAATTCGAAGACGTGGGCCATGCGCTTCATACCATATAAATCGTAGAGCGCGAGCTGGACGCACGCGATGGCTAGGGCCGCTAACGTTATTTGATAGGTCGACGCGTCCTTCTGCGGCGAGTCCGGCTTTCGTAGCAAGGACGCTAACAGTACTAAATTCACAAAGGCCATCGTGAGCTCGTTGAGGTATTCGATTTGATGGGCGATGGTCTCGAACTCCTCGAGGTTCAGCGTGACGAGGACCGCGGGGCAGAACGTCGCGACGACGTCGAAGAAAAGTAGGACCTTCAGCAACGTCGGCCGTCCCGAGATCGACGAGATCGCTCTAGGTGTATAAATTAATGCAAAGGCCTCGACGCACGCGTAAAAAAACGTGGACCAGAACTCGACGTGGTGCAGGATGACGCCGTCGCCTTTATAGCTTTTTAATGTCAAGAAGAGTAATACCAAGTTCATCGCCAGGTATAACAACGTCAGTAATGCTAGGACGAAGTTCACGAACGCGAGGCCTCGCAGCTCGTGCATGCGGTATAACAGAACAATGTTTGATGAGGTATTCAGCGTGCCGTCCCGCGCTCGCGCTTGCGCGTGGGTGCGCGGGCTCCCCGCGTCCTGCAAGGGAGCGCTTTCGGTCCAGCCGGCGCCCGGCTGGGTGGCAGCCATTGGCAGTGCTGCTGTCGCGACGACTGGCGTGTTCGACGGCACCTGTCTCAAGAGCGGTAGGCGGCTGCTCTGCGGTGTTCTGCGTACGTTATCGCGTTAATAAGATGGTCGGCACTGGCCTGGGCAGCAAGAAGTGCTCCTTGCATCAGGCTAGAGTCTCGACCCGCTAGCATCTATTTAGTGAGGGGATGAGCCTGTAGGAGGCGTGCACTACACGCTAGCCGCGGCGGAAGACGCAGTCCGAACGGGCAGACCGCCGCCTGCCAAATTCAAAGGTTGCCATCATCCCAAACCAAGCGCGCAGCGGCAGCCTACACAGGCGCAACACAGAGCATACAGCACACGACGCCCTCGCCACGCCATCGTCGGCGCGCCGGCGCACGCGTGAACTCATCTATCTCCGGTGGGCAGCCCTACCACCGCAAACAAAGCACCCCATAGAGACAGCAGCTATCAGCGCGCGGCCGCGGGCAGCCGAACCGCCGCAAAGACCAATGGACGCCCGCGACATCTACGCCAAGTTCAGCCGCCCGGGCCAGCTGAGCCCGCCGCCGTCGCCGCCCAAGCGCGTGTCCTTCGTGCGGGACGCGGACATAGAAATATTTCTGGACGGCAGCGATTCGGATGATGCGCCGCCCGGTCGCGTGCCTTTACCGGTCGCGACGCCCCTGAAAAATGAAGCTGCAGATGTCGACTCGCCCCTGAAGACGCCGCGGTCGCCCCAATCGTCGCGGAACGACGCGCTGCGGAGACGCATCGAACGGGCCATCGGTTCGCCGCCGCGGACGCCTCAGTCTTCTTTTGGTGAGCGCGACGACGACGTGTCTTCTGTGGCGTCCTCATCGGTGGCTTCTTCCTTGATGTCCGACGACGACCACCAGGGTAGTATGGTGACGGTGGCGGTCTATGCGCAAGATGGATCTACATTGAAAGTGTTGAGGGTACCTAGAGGTACAAATAGAGCCCTCTTGGCGAGTTCCGTCGCGCGCCAGGCCGGCGTCTCGCCGTCGCGATGCCGCGTCGTCGACGCGTCGCCTAATTCTCAAGCTTCGGAACGGCGCGCCGCCCGTCGACGGCGACGGGAGGCTCGGGCAAAAGCAAAACAGCCGAAGAGTCGCATGGCGGCGTTCCTGGCGGGCGCTGCCATCGCGTCCGCCGCCGCTTGTTGCACGTTGGCAGCATATCCCTACCTGCACAAGCGGCCGACGGCTTTGGTAATAAGCAACGAAGACGTCACCGATTTACGAGCGGAGCTCGAGGCGTTGCGCCGGGACCTTGCCCAGTCGAACGCCGAAGTTCTGCGCCTCGCGAAGCGTGTGAAAGCGCGCCACGCCGGGACCGATCGAGGTTTAAAAAGCCTCGCGGGCGGGCTCCTGGACGTGGCGTCGCTCGGGGCGCTGCGGCGGGCCGCGGCCGCGCGGGACGCGGCCGCGCGGAAACGGAACCCGGGGGCGTTCACTAAGAAGTTCTAGTTAGTCGTTTTGAGACCAAAGAAGAAATAACAGAGAACACACTTAGCTTTCAGCCGCGGCGGGCCGCGCGCGCTCGGACTCGCTGCCGAACCCAGGGATAGTCGTACACGGTCCCGAGCGCGAACTCCAGGACGCGCCAAAAGAGCGGGTCGGGGAGATCAACGCGGCCGCGCATCGTGTATTTGCGGTGCCGGCCGTCCGGCGCGCCGAAGAGGCGCACGAACACCTCCGGTGTCCGGGCACTAAACGTCGCGCGTCCGCGATGACAAAGGGCGCGCAACACGAGCAGACTTTTGTGAGGCCGGAGGAAATAACGCGTCCAGCTGCCGGCGAGGCGGACGTCCCTTAGGAAATCGGCGCTCTCCACGATCGAGCTTGCTTCGTGAGCTCTGGCTCGAGCGAATTCTTCCGCCGTATGACTGTCACGGGCGCGATGCTCACTATCAGCGCCAGCGCGCAGAAGCAGCCGCACCATGTCGGGACCGCCCACTGTACCAATCATCAGAGCGGTAAGGCCGGGTTGGTGACCATGTAATGCCAAATTCACGTCAGCGCCGTGCGAAAGGAGCAGCTTTAACGTGAAGAGTGATGGGGCCCAGTAGTTCAGCACCTGGTACACGGCCGTCCTCCCGACGGGATCGGTGGCATCGATGTCAGCGCCCCGCGACAGCAAGAGCTCTACCATGCTTAGCTTGCCATACCGCGCGGCTCCTAATAGCAGTGGATACCGGCCCGAGGCCCGGCCCGAGGCGTTGGGGTCACCGCCGCCGTCGAGCCACGCTTCTACCTCGTCGATGCTGCCAGTCTCTACGGCCCTCGCTATTCTTACCGGCGCCTGCCCAGTTTCCATTGCTGCGGCGCCTCTGCGGCCGAGCAAAAGTGGACCAAGTCTTGTTGTGGCTCAGCAGTGCTCGTTCGACAGCGCGCGAGAGCAGGGCGCAGCCGAGGCGGCTTAAGCAATCACAAGCAGCCGCGCAAGGCCCTCACAACCGGCCAAATCGATTGATACGGCCGCGGCCACTCTTCGTCCTGGTTGATCCTAGTATCTTTACGACGCTAGCGAGTTGTTGCCGGCGCAATATTGCCACCAGCGTGCAAAGAGAGCCCTATAATGCGCTAGAGGAGAGAGGCGTCAGCTGTGCCAGCTTCTCGTCGCAAAATTCTCGCTCCCTGGTAGCATCACTGATCACAGCAAGCTGTACAGCCTCGACACTGCAGTCTAGCTGTGCAGTGATCAAATAACGATGACGAGATAACACACGGGAAAAAAACGATGGACGCCAGCGCGTCGTCGTCATCGTCGTCCGACGACGACAAGCGCCGGAAGAAAGAGAAGAAGAAGCGCAAGCGCGAACGGAAGGCGCGCAAAAAGGAAAAGAAGCAGCGCAAGCGCGCGAAAAAGGCCGCGAGGCGCCGGGAAGAAGCCTCGTCCGACGACGACGACGACGAGTACGAGGGCTGGGCCGCCGTCGACGCCGCGCAGCGAAGCCGCGCCAACGACGCCGACGCCGCGTGGCGCGACAAGCTCTTCGGGGCCTGCGCGGAGGACGGCGACGCCGAAGACCCCTTCGGGAGCGGCTGGGGCGACGCCGAAGATAACGGAGGCGACTGGTTCGAGCACGTGTCGCGGCAACGTTCAAGAGCGAGAGACCGCGAGGCCGCCGAGCGAGCTCGAGCCGCGCAAGCGGCCGCGGACGAGGAGCGGCGCCGGCGGCCGCCGCCGCTGCCGCCGACGCCGCCCCGGGAGGCGCGGCCGCCGACCCCGCCCCCAGCGCCACCACAGGTCGAGAGCCTCTACGAGGTCCTCGGCGTTGAAAGGAATGCGTCGGATCGGGACCTCCGGACGGCGTACCGGCGCCTCGCGCTGGAGCACCACCCGGACCAGGGCGGCGACGAGGCGACGATGGCGCGCCTGAATCACGCGCGCGACGTGCTCTGCGACCCGGTTTCGAGAAGGAACCATGACCGGGAGTTGGATGGGGTGTAATATTGTTACTGTCTAGAACGGCAGCAAACTCGCGAGGTCGAAGCCGCCGCCGCCCTTCGGGAGGTCCGCGACGGCTGCCGACGCCGCCTCGACGTGCTTCTCGGGGTTCAGCTGGCCGTTGAAGACCATCATCACCTGTGTGGAAATAACATTCCAGTCGCCCCACGCCATCGATTCGATGTCGCCCCCGTAACTCCGCGTCTGCTCGATGGCGTGAAGGCTGACGGCCGTCTCCGTAGTAGTTCTCAGGCACAGATCACGACGGTGCCGTCCTTGTCAACCACATAAGTTTCGCGGCCGCCCAGCACGAACAAATCCTTCGGGATGCCGATCTCATTGCGAATCTCGTCGTCGACGTCGACGTAGAACTGCTGAGCGTATTTGTCCGCGAAGCCGTCCTTGACGCCCTTGTCATTGCGGATGCCGACGACCGTCACGCCGCCGAACTCGTTCGATGCCGCGTCGAAGCCCTCGGCCTGCTTCGTGCAGGACGGTGCCTCGTCCGCACCTGTGAGAGTTCGACGTCGGCCCGCGTTTACGCGCAGTCGACCAAAAATGTTGTATACGACGCTGAGCTGCACCGTAAAAGTAGAGCACGGCCGGCTTACCACTCACACCGATTTTCGACAACGCTGGCGCGGGAAACTGCTCTCCGACAGCAATGGACATGCGCAGGGAGGTCTGCTGCTGGCGCAGTGAGCCAGCAGAAGGGGTGAAGGCAGCAGCACTGCCGAGTGCAAGGCTGAGGAGCACCGATTGCATCTTCATCGTGATGAATAGTTGCAATTGAGACAACTCACGCACTTACTGCTACCGAGCTGGACTCGTGTGCCTGACTGGATTGCTAGTGGTCTTATACGCTAGCCTTGCGCGGTCGACGGATCGGAGTGTCAAAAAACAAAGTTTAAGTACCGGTAGTGTCAAAAAACAAAGTTAGAGCACCGCCAAGTACACAATCACGCGGCCCCGAACTCCGCCTCCCACTCGCGGTACCGCTTCAGGTCCGCCAATCCGACGCTCCCCTTGACCTTCCGGATGGCCTCCACCATATCATCATGACTGACAGCGACGCACATGTCCTTCTGGCGCTTCGCGAGTTCGCGCTGCATGTCCGGGCCGCTTAACCCTTGACTCCGCATCTCGACCATGACGCGTCGCACCGACATCATCGCCGCGTCCCGACACACGTTCGCGACGTCCGCGCCACTGTAGTTTTCCGTGCGAGATGCTAGATCATCTAAATCTACATCTGACGTCTCCACCGTTTTGAGGTTGAGAGCGAAGAGCGCCGCCCGACCCTCCAGAGTAGGTAGCGGTATGTACACTCTTTTCTCCAATCGTCGTCGTAGAGCCTCATCCAGCTCCCAGGGCCGATTCGTCGCGGCCAACACGATAACAGTACCCTCGAAGCCAGTAACGCCGTCCATCTGGACCATGAGCTCCGTCTTCACTCTACGACTAGCTTCGTGCTCGGAAGACGCCCCGCGCTGACCGGCCAACGAATCGATCTCGTCGAAGAAGATCGTCGACGGCGACCGGAACCGGGCCATTTCAAATAAAAGCCGGACCATCTTCTCGGACTCGCCGCGCCACTTCGAACTGAGGGTGGCCGCAGACACGTTGAAGAAGGTCGTCTGGCACTCGTGCGCAACAGCTTTCGCGAGCATCGTTTTTCCGGTCCCGGGCGGCCCGAACATCAAGACGCCCTTCCAGGGCCTCCGCAGTCCCTGGAAGACGTCGGGCATCCACAAGGGCAGCACCACAGCTTCTTGCAGTAACTGTTTCGCGTCCCTCAAGTCGGCGATGTCGTCCCACGTCGTCGTGACGCCCGTGTCCACCACGTCGCGTTCCACGCCTTCGATGAGCTCGATGTCCGGTAAACCTCGCCTCCTGGCATGTTCTCCATACGTTTCATCGTCTTTCGGGGTTGAAGGTGGTCTTCGCTTCTGTCGGGGCACGGCGGGTTTCTTCACCGACTTACGTTGAGAAGATTGGGCCCAGGCCGGCGCCTCCCTTGTGGGTCGTCGAGGTGGCGCTTGTGGTAATGGGCTCCAGACGTCCCCTTTCGTTGGTGATGGGGCTTTCGCGCCGCCGCACCGCCGCGGCAATGCGGATAATGCTGCTCTATAGGCCCTCAGGACGGCTTCGCCTGATTGTAGCTCGGCGTCGGCCGCGTCCCACCTTCGTCGCTTGTCCGATCCTCTAGGCTCGGCGTCCTGGGCGGCTGCTACCAAGACTTGGCATTGATCAAGCTCCCGCGCCGCGGCGTCGTAGCGGCCTTCTATAGCGTCCTGGCGCCACTTCCTGGCGCTGTCGACGATGGCCTGGCTGCGGCTCATCTCGGTCGCGTTGGGGCAGCCCTTTCTCACGCCAGTTGGCTGCTTTTGTGTTGCAAGCTTGGTGTCGGGGTCACCGCATTGCAGCGGCCGCGCTGCCGCATTGGTGGATAAAACGCGACGCGACGGGCCGCACACGCACCTGTCCACGATGCTGCGCACGTTCAGCGGCCGGCAGCCGCATCCCGCGGCGGCGGAGGCGCCACAGCCTGGCTCTGACCCGGCGGCCGCCGCCGCGGTGGCGCCGCCACCGCTGCCCGAACGGCCCGGGACGCCGTCCCAGGACACGGGCGCGGGCCCGGACGCGGCTGCGCGGGTTGGTTCGCCAGCAGGCGAGGAACCGCCGCCCGCCGGCTCCGTCGCGGCGGGCGAGGCCGCGTGGGAGGCGCAGCTCGCGGCGCTGGAGGCCGCGAAGGCGGCCAAGCGGGCCTCGTCCGCGGCGCCCCTCGTCGGCGGGTCACATTACCCAGGGGGGGCGGCGGCGGCGGCGCCAGCCGACGACCGCGGGTCACCATCGCCCGGCGGTACAGCCGGTGGCGCCGACTCGGACGCGAAGCGGTCCGGGCCCGACAGCACGCTAGCGGTCGCGAACGACGACGGCTCGAGACCCGACGACTCCTCGGACGACTCGGACGCCGAGGACGACGAACTGGCCGCTGCTATCGCCGAGGCGCGAAACGCGGCGCGGCGCATCTCGCTCTCCGTCGACGAGGCGCCGCCGCCGCCGCCGCCGACTCGCACGCGGAGCGCGCCCGTGCCGCACAAGCGGCGCCTCTCGCACGAGGAGCGCGCGACGCCCCTCTCGCACCTGCGGCACCTGCTCGGCGGCCGATCTGCGTCGGCGGACCGTCCCGCGTCGCCGCCCGCCCACGTGGCGCGCGCCTCCATGGCCGCCGCGCGGGACGGCTTCGCGCGGCGCGGCGAGAGGCTCGAGGGCGTCAACCGGGCGACGGAGGGCCTCGCCGAGGCCGCGCGTTTGTATAGAGAGAACGCTCGAAAACGCGAGGCCGACGCGCGGAAGAGCCGGTCGCGGTGGTTCTAGTTGTCGTAATGAAGTGTCTTGTGGTCTACTTCGTGAACTACGGCTGATAGTGGTGTTTCCCGTTACGGTGCTAGGACTGGTATGTGGCCTTTTCTGTTACGATATTAGTACTAGTGGCGGGTCCCCTGGTAGAGACACATGTGGTTATGACACGTACGATACGTATGAAACGACCAAAAACCCGCGTTTGCTAGTGTCTTACCGGCCGCTAGCTTCGTTTTGGCCGCGGCTTGCAATTTTGCCTCATCCAGCGGCGACAAACGCTGCCAGCAAGCGTTCTCTTGCAAACTGCCTGCTCGCAGCCCGCTGCCAGCGAAGCTCGTGGCCGCGCGGGCGCTCGACGCCGTTCAAATTCAAAGCGCTTGGCAGAGCGCGGGCGAGAGCATGGCCGAGACCACGCCCAGCTTCCTCGTTGAGCTACCGAAACATGTCCCCGGCTGGGACTCGAGAGCAAGATCCAGTAGAGAAGGCCGCGCGGTCGCGATCTCGGGACCTAGAAAACAACGAGGCGCGACGCTACGAGGATGTGAACTCAGCGCAGAAGAAGGGTGTTTATTTGAGGGCGAGAAGGACGCTCTTGTGTTCTATCCACCGCTGGAACTCGCAGCAACGGCCACAATTGCAGTAGAACTCAAGCCGCGAACGCTCACAAAAGACGAGCGCTGGCTCGTGGCGACGTTTGGCAAAGGTGTTAAAGGCGAGAGCGCCCACATTTGTATTTTACAGACAGAAGGCCAGCAGCTTTTAGGACTGTGGGACGGGGATCAGGAGCAGTGGCACCCGTGCGAACCGGAATGTGACATAGCTCCGAATAATGATAGATTCGTCCGCATCGTGGCCCAGATCGAACAATCGCAAACTTCTTACTATGTTGATGGCGTCTTAGTCGGGTGTGCGGCCCACGCGGTGCATGCGCCGATCCTAGGTGCCGGCAACGTGCCCCTATGCGATCGACCAAAAGCCTCGTCTAGGAAACAAGTAGTGGGCTGGATGAGGCGGTTGGAGGTGTACAGTGGTTTAGTGTATCCGCAGCACTGCTTCCCGTCCACGTATCAAAAGCCGAAGCCGGCTCTACTAGCACCGTGCGCGCCGTCGCAGTACGAGACGGGCGCTCCCGTGCAACAGCCGCCGCCGCGTGCGAAAATCCGTCGTGTGACTGACGACGAGGGCCCGAAGAAGAAGAAGCCGAAGAAGAAGGCGTCAATCGAGCCGCCGCCGCCACCTAGATCATTAGATCCCGCGCAACGCGTCTGTGCTTCTAGAGTATTAGCCGTCCACGGCGAGGAGGAGGCTTTTCTCGAAGCGGTAAGAGCGGCGCCGCGAGGCCGCCACTTATGGTTAGGCTATGACCCGAAGCCACCAGTTGACGCAAAATCGCTCGACGCGTTTTTACGAGCCCGGCCCCATAGAACGGTGTTCAAATTTAGGGGCGAGGACGCTCCTTCTTTTGGCCTAGGTGCTCTAGGTGCGGAGCTCGAACATGCTGCTCGAAGAGATGGAGGCGCGGCAGCCATGCAGATCCTGCGGGACAAGTCGCAGATGTCGACGCTCTTCGCGCCGACGGGCGCCGGCGACACGGACTGGAACCATTCTAAAACTTCGATTGAAGTTTCGTTTGATGGGTTCATTCGGTCTGCGGATAAAGCTGATCAGTGTCGAAGCAGAAGGGACGTCAAGGGGTTGGATCGAGAAGTCGAGAAGGGTAGTAATGCGCAAAAAGTGACCGAGTGGAAGCCCGCCTTTCTACGAAGGCAAGGCACTTCACCGGAGAGCACTGGACTACTCCCACCTTGGTTTGAGAGTAGGTCGTGGCTGACAAAACTGAAGAGGTCCGACGCGGAAGTCTTCCGACCGAAATTCGCATTGATGCAGGCCGGGGCCTGTACGGAACACCATCGAGATAACTACGGGACTTTAACGTGGATCAAGGTGCTCGGTGGCAGTCAACTCTTAGCGACTTGGAACATGGCGGATGGCGATAGTACACCGGAGTTATCGGACAACCAGGAAGAGCACGACGAAGACTTTCCTTGGTCTACCTTTGCCCAATTACCTTCTGCGCGATTGGTCTTCCTAGATGTTGGGGACGTCTTTTTTATGCGTCCCGGAGTTTATCATCGAGTGTTCACTCTATCGGCCAAAGTACAATTGTTCGGGGAATTCGTCGGTGCTGCTACGTTCGTGGAAAGTCTCAAATCTGCAAAGGCCGACCGGGAACGGCCCCACTGCCTGAAGGCCTGCGATTCTAGAATTACGATGACGTCACTATTTCTCGCGGGCCTCGCTGCGGAACTAGGCGAGGTCGACGAGGGGCCCCTTCAGCAGGCTTTGGCGTTGGGCGGTCTCGAGGCCTTGCGGGCCATCAGGACCTTGCCGGACAAGTACTTGGACCGGTGCTCGCGCTGTCTAGGCTTCGACGCGGACGCGGCGTGCCAACAGCTGCTGGCGTGCCCGGGGCTGTGAGTAGGGAGTTCTTATATTAATTTACTCGCTAGAGCTTCCGCAAACCCTCGCGAATGTGGTCCTGGACCATAACCATCGCTTGCTTTAACGCGATCCCGCCGTAGCCACCGCCCTGCTTTGCAAACGTGCGCTCGTGACCCTCGGGTTCGCCCACCGCCTTGCGGTCCAGACCAATTCTGGTTAGTACCTTCATCCGGCAGTGAAGTTCGAGCGTGAGGGCATTGCCCTCGGGGCCGAGCTCGATACTGAGATACCGCCCCGTTACCGAACAGAACGAACAATAGCCTCGAGCATGCGGAGACCACATCTTTTGTTCCTGAGAGAGGAACCACCTTTGAAGGTAACCGAATCTAGGCTCGCTCTGCGAGATCAAATAATAGCGAAGGTAGTGCCTCGGAGTCGCTAGCTCCGACTCGAGGGCCTGGCGTAGAGATCGACACCTCGCCCCAATGCTTTTACGTGTAATGAGACGTGCGAGTCTAGCGCAGATGAACGCGCTGCGGTCTTCATACAAGTCTGATTCTAAAAACCCCGGCCGGTAAGGTATCCTTCGGCCAGTGCTGGGCACGACGTCGCCAAAACGACTACGTTGTGCCACATTTTTTAGACTTGCGAACGTGTAGACCAGCGGCGTGCACCCGTGATCGCAGGTGGCATGCACGTCTGCGCCGCTTTTGATGAGGAGCCGCGCGAGCGCCTCCGTGTCGTCGAACCCCTGACTTGCCAGTTCTGGAAGTACCATAAGCGCGGTCTTTCCGTCCATGGGCGCGGTCCTCGCGTAATCTGGATCGACGCCGTACGCGAGGAACGCCCGAGCGAGCCGCAGCGTGGCACCCTCATCGGAATAATCGACGGAATTGGACAAGACTCGGCAATTTCGGAATCCTGGGTTAAAGAGGAAAACAAAGGCTTCGCCTATCGGATCAAATGGAAGGGGAATAAGAGGGATAGTACTCGAGAGAGTACTTGAGCGGTCACGGAGATACCTTTCGCTTCTAAGTATCTGCTCGGCCTCGCCTCGCGTCATGCCGAATAGGTCCCGCTCAGTCTGCTCAACCTCGGCCTGCAGCGCGTGCCGGAGCGACGCGCTGCTGCCGGCGGCGACGATGAGCTCGTGGGCGCTATCCGGTCGCACGAAAACACAGATTCGCCGCCATAAATCATCCGGTAAGCCCGCGAGCGAGGCCGAGGCGACGCCCTCGTCCTCCACGCGTAAGTCTGCTATAGCACAGATCGACCCTGCATCTCGATATTTCGCTCGATACGCGTCTGCAGGCGATCGATGCCGCGCGCGATAGGCGTCCGCCGGTCGCATGATACACAATTATGGTGGTTGGGCCTAGTAATCACGCCCAAAAAAAGTATGCGCGAGCTAGCGCCGTAAGACACTAGTAAGCCAGGCAAGCTCGACGCGCAAGCGCACGCCAGCGTCGCGCTCACGTGCCATATAGGCCACCAGTGCCACGTATCGCAGCAGTCCGCTGGTACGCGTGGTTCCGCCGAGCTATTTCGTTTCGCATTGGTTAGAACAGCACTGTACACAAGGCAAGCGCAGGACGCCATCGCAGCGATGGCCACGAAGCGCCCGCGCGCCGAGGAAGAAAAGGTCTGGGACGCCTTCCAGAACTGCTGGACGATAAATGGCGAGCCCGTCGACGATGCCAACGAGAGCGACGGCGAGGAGTTTGTCTCCCTCAAAGAACGACGCGCGTTAAAGGAGGAGCGCCTCCGTAAACAAAGGAAGCGGCCCGCTGCGGAAGAAGAAGAGGCACCAGAACCAGCACCGGCGCCGGAACCGCAGCAGCAGCGCGCGTTGGTCGACGAGGCCGAAGATTTAAGAAGACAGCAACAAGGCATGGACAAGGAGAAGACGAAGCGCGCGGAAGAGGAGGCGCGCATGCTGAGGGAAGCAGCTAGAGTGGGCACGAACGCGCTGAAGAGCGCCCGAGAAATTGCGGACGACACGCAGTTCGGCCGCTCGTTACCGACGGACTGGCGGCCTCTCGATAAACCGCTGGACGACGAACAAGCTGCGGCCTTGCGGAAGAAGTGGTGCATTTTATGCGATGGGAATCAAGTGCCGCCTCCAATCAAGTCGTTCGAGGGCATGGGCCTACCTCGCGATTTGTTGAGTGCGCTCCGCGAGAAGAACATCCGAAGGCCGACGCCCATCCAGGTGCAAGGGTTACCCGTCGCTCTGTCGGGCCGGGACATGATCGGCATCGCGTTTACTGGGTCTGGGAAAACCGTTGCATTCTCGATACCTCTGATAATAAGGTCGCTGGAGCGGGAGCGGAAACGGCCCCTACGGTCGGGAGAAGGGCCCGTTGGGGTTGTGTTGTGTCCGTCTCGGGAGTTGGCCCGACAGACCCATGAGGTCGTGTCATTTTTCATGGACCGACTCGATCGAACGCCTCTCAGAAGCACGTGCGCCATTGGTGGGGAGCCGAAGCAGCAGCAGCTGGATGTTGTGCGACGACGAGGTGTGCATGCCGTCGTGGCCACTCCTGGAAGGTTTCGAGATTTTCTGGATAGTAGAGCGATAAACCTCCAGAGTTGTGTGTACATGTGCCTCGACGAGGGCGATCGGATGTTGGATCTAGGATTTGATGAAGAGGTCCACCGCATCATGAACCACTTTTCTAAGCAGAGACAAACTCTGTTATTTTCCGCGACGATGCCGAAGAAATTTCAGGACTTCGCGAGAGGCGCTCTCGTTGACTCGATCACCGTGAACGTGTCGAGAGCGGGTGCGGCGAACCTGGACGTGATTCAGGAGGTCGAGTACGTCAAGCTAGAGGCGAGAATTGTTTATTTGCTAGAATGCTTGCAAAAGACCGCGCCGCCCGTCGTCGTCTTTTGTGAAAGAAAAGGCGACGTCGACGACGTGCATGAGTACTTACTGCTGAAGGGGGTCGAAGCTGTCTCAATACATGGTGGGAAAGATCAAGAAGAAAGAAATGACGCTATACGACGGTTCAAGGACGGTTCGAAGGATGTCCTCGTAGCTACCGACGTCGCCGCCAAAGGCCTAGATTTCCCGGACATCCAGCACGTGATTAATTTCGACATGCCGTCGGAAATTGAGAATTACGTCCACAGAATTGGGAGGACCGGTAGGTGTGGGAAGACGGGCGTGGCCACGACGTTCATCAACAAGACCGTGGAGCCCTCCGCTCTCCTAGATCTGAAGCACTTGTTAGTTGAGGCCAAACAGCGCGTGCCGCCCGTGTTACAGGTTTTGGATGAACCGGAAGAGCGCGGCGAGGGGTGTGCTTTCTGCGGCGGGCTGGGGCACACGATCTTGGACTGCCCGAAGCGCGACAAAGATGCTCGTAGATTGAATGCCAACAGAAGGGACATGCTGAGCGGCACGGGCGGGCCGGGGGGGGACTGGTGACCTAAGTTGTGGCATCGGATTGGTGTGTCGCCGATTGATCGGATTGGTGAGTGGGCGGCCGCGTCGTCGTCGGGGCGGCCGGGGCTGCCCGACGCGGGGAGCCTGGTATCCTTATTTGGAATAGTAGTGCGCGAAAGGAGGCATCCTTGCGGCGGCCGCGCGCGCGCCGATTCCCGCCTCAACTTTCTGGTCTCGCGGGAGCGCCGGGGCAGATAGGGCTGCTTTCTACGTAAGCTGCCGGGAGGGCCGCTTTGAGCGCAATTCGGGCATAACCCCACTCTGAACGCCTTGCCCCGCGCCGCGGGCAGCCGAGAATCCACGCATCATGGGGACCTCACTGCTCCTGCTGCCGCTCCTCATCGGGGCAGCCAGCGCGGACGTCAATGTACGCTTCACGGAGGGCTTTGGCCACCCGGAGACCAACACCTGGGATAGCAGCTGCCGCGGCGGCGCGTACCGCGCAGCCGCGCTCACCAAAGCGGCGGGCCTGCGCATCGACGGTGGGGGCGTCGCCTACCAATGCGGCTCTGACACAGCTTGCGCGCAAGTCTTCGCCTCGATGGGCTACGACGGCTGGGCGCTCAACGCCGACGACCTCGCGTCGGGGTCGCTGGACACCTTCATCACCAACGTTGGCAGCAAGCCGGTGTTGTCGAACTACGCCTCGAGCTATACCTCGACATTCGCGAACATCGGCGGCGCCGTGCTGCTGGCGGTAGCGGATGGCGGCACGACCAAGTACCGCCAGGCCGTCGCCGTCGCGCTCACCGAGGCGCGGAACGCCGGCATCGACTTCGACACCACGCCGGTCATTCTCCTGGTGAGCGGCATCTCGACCGTCGACATCGACGACCTCGGCGGGATCAACGCCGCGGACGCCGTGGAGAAGCTCGCCATGGAGACAGCGGACGTCGACCTCGTCATCGCGACGGGCATCTCCGGCCTGTCCACGAGCAGCTACGGGGAGGGCACCAACTGGGCGGGAGAAAGGGTCTACCTGGTCGGCTCCGACGCCTCGACGACCGTCCAGACGATGGCGCTCGGCTTCAACGACGGGACCGGCGCACCGTCGTCGATGGACAGAGATGACGAGCCTTGCAGTGAGAGCAACTATGACGAGTTCATTTATAAAATGATCTACGGCAACGTCGACACCGTGCAGATCGGCATGCTCTGCGACACGGGCGCCGCCGGGCGCGAGGAGTGCGACGCGGGGCGGGCGGCGTTCGAGGCGATCAATAACAAGAACGACGGCATCTTCGACGACGTGCTGACATCGACGAAGCTAGAGGTGACGGTTGCGTCTTTTGACGGCAACAACTGCGGGCTCGGCGCCTCGGCGCGGGAGGCGTGGCGGACCGACCTCGCCGCGGCCAATCCGGTCGCGGTCGTCGGGCCCGGCGGTACGACGTGCGTGAAATCGGTCGCATCGAACTCTAACCGCCAGACTCTGGCAAGCTACGGTCTCCGGGATGACGCGGTCGTCATCTCCGAGTCGTCGACGGCCACGGTCGCCAGCGACCGGTCCATCTACCCCAACCTGGCGCGCCTCGTGAGCACCGAGGACACGGTCAGCCAGGGGGTGTTGGCCGCATTTCAGAAATACGGCTGGACTCGCCTCGCCATCGTGTACGACGCCACCGACGAGTGGGCCGCGGACACCGCGAGGGTAGTGAGCGAAAACCTCGGCGCCGCGGGCATCGCCACCCTGGGCGACAAGTGCGTGTCGCGGTCGTGCGCGACATCGGAAAGCAAGTCGGATCACAGGGGTCCCAAGAAGAGCATACGATTCGACAAAGCGGACCCCCACTGGGGCAACACCCTCATATCCACGGACGTGGCCGACTCAATTCTCGACGAACTGGTCGCACTCGACGCCAAGATCATCTACCTCATGATCCAGCCCTCCGACACCAAGGTGCTCTTCGAGCGGATCTATCAAACAAAGAAGTGCTATGGGGCCGGGCACGCCTATTTTACCGGGTGGCCCTCGGACCAAATGTTTTTGAACGACGACGGAAAGGCGAGCACGGACGCCGCCTACGGCGCCGTGGGGCTGCTGACCGTCAAGGAGCGCCAGGACACGTCCGGTAGCGTCGCACAGGCCTTGATCGCCGCCCGCGAGGGCAGCATGGACGAGACCGTGTGCGCGCAGAACGACTATGTCAACGACGGCAGGTACTGCGACGTCGACGGGGACGCCTCCACGCTGGGCGGCGGCTACGGCCCGTTCGTGGTCGACTCCGTGATCACGCTGGCGAAGGCGCTCGACTCGCTCAGCAGCAGCTCCGACCGCCAGAACCCGGAAAAGATCTACGAGGCGATTGGGGACGTCGGGAGGGCGGGTTTCGAGGCCTATTCGGGCACCGTGGTTCTGAACACCTACAAGGAGCGCGTGGGCTCCATGGCGATCAGAAATTACCAGCTCGAGGAGAAGGCGATCGAAAACGAGGAAAGGCGCCTCGCCGTGGATCTGACGTCGACTTCCCTGGCCGACAAGGTCGTCGCCAACATCGTGGGCGGCCAGTGGGTGCCGGAAGCCGGCATGTCGATCATCTTCCCGGGCGGCACGACGAAGGTGCCTCTGGACCGCACGCCCGAAAGCGACGACGGCAAGGGCAAGGTCGACATGGGCCTTATCTTAGGCTTAATCTTCGGCCTCTTCCTCCCGATCCTCCTCTGCATCGGCGTCGGCTTCTACCTCTACCGCCGGAAGAAGATCGAGAAATCCCGCAAACAAAAAGCGACGATCCAGCAGGCCCAGGACGAGCTCCAGGCCTTCAAGGAGAGCGTCGTGAACATGAGGGTTGTGGTCGAGGCGGCGGCGCCCGGGGGTAGCGCCGCGGAAAATGCGCCGCCGGCCGCGCCCGCCAAGTGGTACTGGGAGGAGAGCGTCGCGCGGCTGACGGCGCACGCCGTCGTCAAGCCGCCCCACTGGATCCCTTATGATGATCAAACCTCGGCCCAGCTCGAGGCGGCGAGGGCCAAAGCTTCGGTCGGCGGCTCGCCGGTCGTGCCCCTGTCGGCCGCGTACCACGCGAACGTCCTCGAGATGAAGCAGACGAACGTGCGTACCGGCTTCTCGCGGGCGCTTCTGCGGGACGCGCCGCCGCCTCCCAAATCTTCGTCGTGGTTTGGTTCCAGGGACGCACCTCCTCCGCCTCCCCCATTACCCGCGGACATCGACGCCGACGAGCGCACTTGTTTGGTCTGCGACGTGGGTGCTATCTTACAACTGGCCAAACAACGGGACGACGGCTGGGCCTTCGGAAGCGTCGTCCTCGCGGCCGACGGCGCGCTGAGCACGGACCCGGGCTACGGCTGGAACCGCAACCAGGGCTGGTTCCAGATGGAGAAGACCGACGTGCCGACCGCGGACCAGTTAGCCGAGTTGCAGAAAGTACTGGGCGGAAGCGGCGGCACCGACGCTCTAGCCACGCCAAAGTACTGGGACGAAGTCAAGGACCCCACCGTCGTCGAGTACTTTAGATTAGATCCTAGGTCGCCGGCGACGCGCGACGAGTACACGAGGTGTGTGGACGCCTTCATGCTCACGCTCGATCGCTCGAAGTTCCGCATCCACTCCGTCGACCGCGTCCAGAACATCAGTCTGTGGCAGTCCTACGCCGTGAAGAAGGCCGCGACCTGTTCTCGTGAAGATGATCCTGATAAGGCGGCGCGGAAGTATGTTCGAGCTTGGTTGTTTCACGGCTGCCCGAGTGACGTCGTTCCCAAGATCCTGCAGCAGGGTTTTAATCGTAGTTTCTGCGGCAAGAACGCGACGCTCTACGGCAAGGGCGTGTACTTCGCGCGCGACGCGTCGTACTCGACCTTTCCATTGTATTGCGCGCCCGACGCCCAGGGCGTGCAGACCATTTTCTTGGTGCGCGCCGTCGTCGGCCAGTGGTCCAAGGGCGTCAAGGACGCGCTCACGCCCGACGTCCGCGACGCGGCGCGCAACATCCTGTACGACTGCACGGTCGACAACGTCAGGGACCCCTCCATCTTCGTCACGTACCACGACGCCCAGGCGTACCCCGAGTACATGATCAAGTTCTCGCAGACGACGCAGCACACCGGCCACCCCAAGGCCGGCCTGCCGGCGCACCGCCCCTACCGGTGTGGAAATCAAATTTACGGCGCGTTCGCTCGTTCTTCGCACCCGACTCACTGGTCGATTTCCACGCAGGCCTCTACCGGCCCAACCTGGTCGAGGGCATCGAGTAGGGCGCCCTATCCTACGCACAAATTCGCCTCCCCCTGCCCCCTCCCCCTTTCACACCGCGAGCTACTCACAGAACACACTCCCTTTCGCGACACACCGCGAGCTCTAGCTCGCGGTGCACACCCTCCGAAGTCTGGGTCACGAGTAACACTTACTATTCGTCGCAGACGCGGACGCGCTCGGGCATCGCCACGGCGCCGAGCGCGCCGTGGTCCCGTCGTAATTTAGAGAAGGAGTCCTCGGCGCGGCCACCCGATCTCACAAGGACACCGCGGAACCGCCGCATCGTCAGCGGCCGGAGCTTGGCGCTCCGGAAGTGCCGCCACATCTCCCGTTCCGGATACAGTGAGCGCGCCGGGTGCCTTTCCACTTCATCCCGGAACGTCGCGTAGGCGTTTGCATACGCTTCCATGGCGCGCGGCGCCGCGACAGCGACTTGGTCAAATACAAGATTGTCCTCGGCGAAGGGCACTAGCACGGTCTTGCCGTGGGCCAGTTGTAAAGCTGCAGTGAGATTTAGGTCCGAGCACCAGCGTAAGTCTGGCCGCGTCCGGATGACTAGGGCATGTCCTCTGGCATCGTTCCGTCGCAATGCATCGGCCTTGGCGATCGACCGGAACATCAAAGCGACGTTCGTGGCCTTGCCCCGCGCCGTGCCGTCGCCCGCGGGCAGGTCCTTGAGCCGAGGCAGGTCGCTCTCAAGCCCGGCCAGCGCCTCCTTGTAGGGCTCTAGCTCGAGCCGCCTTAGCCCCGGATGGCGGCCCGGCCGGCGCAGCGCGCGCGCGGCCGCGGCGTCGGAGCCGTCGGCGACCGCGAAGTAGTAGAAGTCGAAGACGAAGCCCGGGTTCGGCTGGACGACGCGCCGGAAGAACGACGCGTTGCAATTGAGGAACGTGCGCAAGCTTCCGGACGTGACGACGGCGACGCGCGGCTTGTCTGCTGCTGCCCCCATGATGATGAGGGGGCATAGGAATGCGCGGACCATGGCGTTTTGCGCAGCAGTAGTGCTGGGGAGTTGGGCAGGTCCTGCTCGCCGAGTAGAATCGCTGCCCTTTTACGTCTACGACACCAGACTGCGAGAGGCCGACTCCGGCCGGAGAGTCGATGTTTGGCTGCGTGCGGGCGCGCGAGAGACGCCATCGACGCGACGCGAGCTAAACGTGTCACAAAGAAAGGATACTTATATATAGGGTGGGTGGTCCGTGGCGGTGCGCGCGACAAGGCGCCGGCCGACGCGCTCCGGTCGGCCCGCGAGCATAAGATTGTACTCGCGGACGTCATGGTGTGAGCGCGGCGACCGACATATCGCACACCTCCGGACCTAGGGTCACGCCGCCGCCGACGCGCAGCCTCGGGCGCCGCAGGGCGCGTCTAGTGCGTTCGCGGCGTCGACGTAGAGTGCATCAAAGTTCTCCGTGTGGCGGGCAATGGCGTTCGCGAAGGCGTCGATGTCCTTCTTGCGGATGATGCCCTCGCCCCGGTTCAGCACGGCGTCGGCCAGAGCCACGATGCGCTCGTGGTCTCTTCTATGAGAATTCACCGCGGACAAATCATCATCAGGACTCCCACCGAACCGCGCCGCGACCATGAGCTCCTCCTCGTGCGTGGCGTGCTCCCTAAATTCATCCCGCGCAACCTGCAACGCGTCCCGCGACCGCGTCTCCCGCAACTCGGCCAGAGCTTGGCCGATCGCCGCGTGCTCGGCGTCCATACCAGCATGGCCGATCTTCTTCAGGTCACCATCAGGAGACGCCGACCGCGTCGGCGCGTCCACGACCAAATTCTCCCGCTTGAGCGCGATGGCCTGGCCGTCGACGACGACCGCGACGCGGCCCGCCTGGCGGACCTCCGGAGGCGTCTCGGTCACGATGCCTCTTCTACCATTAAAGGCGTCGTTCGACAGTCCTGTGAGTTCGACGGCACTACCGACCGGCAGCGCGTCGCCTCCCAATAGCACGGCTAATTTGGCGTCGACGTCCCGAAATGCCACTTCCCCGTAATCCAACAGACTTTTGGTTTTGGTGGTCACGATGTTCCCGTCCCCGTCGACGACCACAAAGCCACTACAACCCAACTGCAACGGTATCTGCGGGATGTCCGGCCCCTCGACGACGCAATTCGTCGCCGTATGTAAGTAGAGTCGCGCGAACTCCCTCGCGACATACTCGCCTTCGACACACACACATGCGAAGACACAAGCCGCCCCGTGCGCGCGCTGCCAGAGCTCCATCTGCTGCGCGCAGGGGCGGCAGCCGCCTCAGCCACCATTATAAAAATGGAGGACCTGTGTGTGTTTCCGCGTCCGATGTCGGAGAACGCTCGGGGCGGAAGCGCGCCGGACGAAGCGCGCCGCGTCTTTTGGGCCGGACACGGCGCGAACGTACCAGGGGCCGGCCCGCCGCGAGGCCCTTGAGCGAGGTCTTCGCACCGAGGGCACCGCCGGCCAGCGGCTTGACCATGAAATCAGGGAGCGGCTTGCCCACGAAGGACGCCATCGCGCAGCGACGTCCGCGTCGAGGCGAACGGTTGTTGCGCCGCGTCCAGCGGTGCGCGGCTGGCACGCACGCTTATTGAGATGGTCGACAAGACCGGCTTGGCGCTTGCCGCTTTTTCCTAGTATCTTAGTCCGCTAGCTCGATCCTCCTCGACGCATGTCATCCAAGCTTTCGGTGTCCTACGAGAGCGCTCGAGGACGGGAATTCGAAGTCGAGGGACATGAGAACGATTGCCAGCCAGTAGGCGCGGCCCCGCGGGGTAGCTCCCAAGACGCCATCGACGCGCAGGTCTACAATCAATAGTTACAACAATCAAATCCCGTAGCCCCCGTGCCGGCGGCCCTTGCCAGCCTTGACGCGCGGCGCGGACTTCCCGCCCGACGCCTTCTTCGGCGCGTGGCCGAATGCTCCCGCGAGTTCCTTGGCCAGGGCCTTCGCCGCCGCGCGGTCGGGGGCCTGCCACGCGACCTCGTAGCGCGGCAGCTGGTGGATCGGCCGCGCTTCATCCTCCACGATTTCCTCCGACTCGCCGACGTCGACAGACGCGCATGGCGTAGGCAGCGCCCGCACCGCAGCCGCGACCTCCAGGACGTCCGGTCGCCGCAACGGCGAGAGGTCGACGACGACCAAATCGACATCAGTACCTTTCTGCACGGAGATCGACGGAAGAGCGACGGCGTCGCACCAGTTGCGCCACGTGTTCAACAACGGCGCGTCGCGTCGTTCTTTCCGCCACGCGCTACCGGCCACCTCGACGTACCCGCGGGCCTTCGCGCGGTCGTACTCCGCGCGCTCGGCCTCGTTCAGTCGGTGCGGCGTGCCCCGGCTGCCGACGCCCTTCTTCTTGGACGGCTTGCCCCAACTGATGCGGTCGACGTCGTCTCTGGATGGTCTGATTTTTTTGGCGGCGTTCGCGGCGAAGAGCGGCGTCGACGTCGTCAGGGCTCGTGCGAGCGACGCCGTGTGGAGGAGGATTGCCGTTCGGCGTAGCATGTTTGCACTCTGCTGACTTGTGCAGCAGGCTGGCTCTGCAAAAGACCAGTGTTGTGCAACGACGCTTTCTCACCAGTGCGCGATTGTTGGTAGGTCGCTGCAACGCTTGCTAATATTCACGTCGTGAGCTTATATGCGGCGGGAGAGGCGCTCTATTGTGCCAGCCAAGCAGAGGCACCAAGGCTTGAGGTCCCTAGCGTCGCGGCCGCCAGGACGCGTCCAAAGCTCGTAGCACGGCTCCAAAGTGACGCTCAAGCGACCGAAGGGTAGTGAAACACATACTAGTCTTAGTCGAGATTTTGGTAAACTGAGGTCAAATCGCTCCGTTATTCAGCACCGCTGGACGCGGGACAAGGTACGTTTCCTACTTGATCGCTGCGCTGCGATAAGCGGCGTAACGCAACCCTACGCCGCAGCAATACCGCCTCACATCGCTAAGGCCCATACAGCTGCGGCTGGTTTTCTTCGCTGCGAGCGCGAGCAATAACACACATCGACGCCGTCGCCGCGCCGCCGCCGCGTCACCTCCGTTTCCCGTAGGCCACGATGAGCGCGAAGGGAGCGAAAATTTTCAAGACCAAATGTAGTCAATGCCACACCGTCGAGTCCGGCGGCGCGCACAAGCAGGGGCCGAACCTCCACGGCATCTTCGGGCGGCAGTCCGGCCAGGCCACGGGCTACTCCTTCTCGGACGCGAACAAGAACAGTGGGATCATCTGGGGGGAAGACACGCTGTTCGACTATTTGTTGGCCCCCAAGAAGTACATTAAAGGCACGAAGATGGTCTTCGCGGGCATCAAGAAGCCGAAGGAGCGCAAGGAGCTCATCGCGTACCTGAAAGATGCCTGTGCATAGACGTCGCGTCCCCTCTAAGGTTTATCTTGTGTCCACTAGCTTGTGCACGTATCGATCGGAGACTACTTCGCGTCGACTGGCGCGCTCGGCGCCTGCCTGCCGTTGCAGTGCCTAAAGCACGGGTGTTCTGAAACCCGCATCCGGACGCGTCCACGTTGGCCGAAACCGCTCTGCCGCGTTTGCGGTTGCGGAGCCGCTCTTGGCGGGCTCTCTTCGAATGCTTCCCGTATGCGCGTATTATTCTAGGTCCGCGCGGTGGCGTTTACGCCGTCTGATTTGAATGCTAGTGTCTTACTGGACGCTAGCTACAAAGACCTGCTTGCTCGCAAACTGCGGGTTGTAGCACAGGAAACGCTCGCTGTGGCACCTCGGCTGCGCTGCGGATCACTGCCGCCCCCCTCGCCAACGCTGCGATCACTTGAGCTCCCCGCGCCACCGCTGCGATCGCTCTCCCTGCAAAATGGCGGAGCAGCTCCAAACCCTAACGCTAGCGAGACCCGACGACTGGCACCACCACCTGAGGGACGGCGCGGCCCTCGCGACGACCGTGCCCTTCGCGGCGCGGACCTATGGAAGGGCCATCTGCATGCCCAATTTGGTCCCTCCCGTCACGACGGCGGCGCTAGCCGTCGCTTATAAAGAGCGAATAATGAAACATGTGCCCAAGGGTTCTTCTTTTGAACCGCTCATGACGTTGTATTTGACAGATAGTACGTCGCCGCAAGACATCAAGGACGCGAAGGCGTCCGGTGTGGTGGTAGCTTGCAAGCTCTACCCGAAAGGCGCCACCACCAATAGTCATGGAGGCGTCAGCGATATTAAAAAAATATGGAAGACGTTGGATGCCATGGAGGAGTGTGGATTGCTACTTTTAGTGCACGGCGAGGCGACGGGCTCCGTCGACGTCTTTGAGCGAGAACGGTCCTTCCTCGAATCGACCTTCAAGCCCCTCGTTTTATCTAGACCTGGTCTCCGCATAGTCCTGGAGCACTGCACGACGGCCGAAGCGGCGGCATTCGTGCAGAGCGGTCCCCCGAACGTTTGTGCTTCTGTCACGCCGCAACACTTATTATTCAATAGGAACCACATGTTGGCGGGTGGCATCAAGCCGCACCTCTACTGCATGCCCATTTTGAAGGCGGAAGAAGACAGGGCGTTTCTGGTCAAGGCCGTGACCGCACCAGGACAGAAGAAGTTCTTCCTGGGCACGGATTCGGCGCCGCACGAAGTCGGGAACAAGCACTCAGCGTGCGGGTGTGCGGGTGTGTTCTCCGCGCATGCATCGCTCGAATTTTATGCCGAGGTTTTTGAAGACGCGGGCTGCTTGGAACGACTCGAAGCCTTCTCCTCACAAAATGGAGCGGACTTTTATGGGTTTGCGCGGAACACGGAGACGGTGGTGCTAAAACGGGAAACGTGGACGCCGCCGGCCGCGTACCCGTTCGCCGGTGGTAGATTAGTGCCGTTACGGGCGGGCGAGACAATACGCTGGAAGCTCCAGGAGAGGGAGCCCGGGTTTTGCGCGTCGTGTAAGTAGGTATTGTGCTTGCCGCGGCGATGGCGTCTTTTTGTCGTGAGTCTCGTATATCCGTTGCGCCGAACTTGCGGTGTTAGGACTATTGGGAGGAACCCGGCGCGCGGAGAGCCCTCCACGCCGTCGACGACGTCATTTGATTTCTGTTTACACGGATAGGGAGTGTGGCGTAAAAATAGGGTTGGGTGCATGTTCATAGGATTCGGGAGATATGTTCACCATAGGATTCCGGGGGGTGTGATTTTCACGAGAAGGACGCCTGCGGGTCCGCCGGGAGCGCCTCCTTGACGGGCTCCGGGCTCTCGGCCGGGTCGAGCCACGCCGTGCCGGCCTTGAACGTCACGTTCTGGACGCTCTGGAAGGCCACGAAGCCCAGGGCCGTGGACGTGCCGGCTTTGGCGACGCCGAGGAGGTCCGAGTCGAAGTCCTCGACGCCGACGATCGGGCGCAGAAAGTTGCCCTCGCCGCCGAGGTAGGCGACGTCGGTGCCGACGAAAAAGGACGACGCCCCTCCAATAGCCATCGACAAATACGCATCGGTGGCGAAGTTCGCGCTGTCGCAGTCGGGCACCCAGGGCATGACGGCGCGGCCCACGCGCAAGCCCGTCAGGAAGGCACCTCCACACCCGACGGCCGTCATGCCAGCGACGGCCTCGAAGGGCAACTTCTCGGACGCCTGCAGGGCGTTGACCAGCGGCTGCCACAGAGCTCCGGAGCAGACCGCCGCGCTTCCTAACCAGACGCCTACTCCGGCTTGCTCGCCCATGTCGATGGTCGGGTCCGCGACGGCCTTCTTGACGGCGTAGTAGCCCGTGTGGCCCGCGGCGACGGCGATGCCGTCTCCCACGCCCGTCGTGAGGGCGAACGACGCACTGTCCGCCGCGAAGCCGAGCTTGTCCGCGTAGAGCGACGCCGCCTGCCAGCCGGCGCCCGCGGGGAAGATCTTGGAGATTGTGACCTCGAGGGTCGTGGCCTGCGACGAGTGCGGTGTGTGAGTGAGATAAGTTTTTCCCGCCGGCTCGTTCCAGGAACGCGGCGTAGACTCTCCCCGCGCGTGGACGGCATAATGAGGGCTTTAGTCCACGGGCCGCGACCGTTTCGATAGTTTTGAAGGCGTCGCTTGAAAAATTGCGCCGGGCGGCGTACGAAGCGTGCAGCCAACATGATGCTGTAAGTTCTAAAGCTGGTTTTTTATGTGCAGAGGGTGACGCAACGACCAGTTTTTTTGTCTGGGTGCGATCTCTAGGTGAAAACAGAACGACGCAAATGCGTGTGTGATATAGCGGTGCGTCGGCGCGTCCAATTTTGGAGGCCAAAGCTCATGCGTAAGCGCTTCCTAATTCGCGGCAATCCGCTGCCTGAACACTCTTAGTGAGATGCGTGCGTGGGCCGGACCCTTCATAATCGCGTCGCGAGACAGCTCGCTCCGGGGTTGAGCTAGCGGTCGTAAGACACTAGAAAGCGGAGCTTGGGAGCTTGAGGGCAAAACTGCGCCGCAGGACTCGCATACGACCCCGTGGCCGCAGTTAGAGTACCCAACCGAAAGCGCTAATACCAGATTTGGCGTGCTCAGCTCCGCATTCGCCCTAGCTGCCGCTTGCTCTCGGGAGACCAAAAAAGCTCTCTTTGACCAACGCGGCGCACACGCCCTCGACGCGCAGCCATGAAGCTCCTCATCTGCGCGCTCCTCGCCGCAACAACAAATGCAATAAGAAACGGTCACCCGCGGCCCATGCCGCGTTCGCAGCCGACGACGCTCGAGACCTTGCTTGGACGCGACCCTTACAGCATCATAGATGTGAGAGGAGGCGGCATCTTCGACGACCCTGATGAGGAACCGGAAGAAGACGACGTCGACGCGCGCATGCGGAGCGGCATGCAGAAGGCCGTCGCGATGATGAGAGGTGTTGGGAGTGAGGGCGCGGCGATCGACGCGCTCGAAGCGTTGGCCAATGATCCCAGCGCCGAGGCGCCGCAACTCATAAAGTGCTACTTGGATGCGCGATTGCACCAGTCGCAGGAGCTCAAGAGCTTCCAGGGCGACCATTATCTTGTAGCACTGAGGCAGCTCGCAAATGAGGCTCTAGCGTTCAAGGCCTCCACGCAACTATCCGAGGAGGCCTACGATGCATTCCTGAAGCAACTGAGCGACGAGGCCGGCTTTAAGAGTGCTGCGGACTTCGAAAAAGATGTGAGGGATCGGAGTTCCTTGCAGGTCCAAGAGCTCTTGGAGGTCTTGGCCGAGGACGGCAACTTCGTGGCCATCGCTTTACGAAGAGTCGAGGAGAAGGTGCCCGGTCTCGAAGCGGATTTGAAGGAGGATTTGGCGCGCGGCGACGACGCGGCGGTCGCCGCCAATCGAGCGCAACTAGAACAGTTGAGAGCGTGGCAGAAGGACTCGGCGCCTCTCGAAAAACTGCGCCAGGAATTGCTCGCGCAACTCGAGAACGCCGAGGACCCGATCCAGCGCGTGCGCCTGGCGGAGTCGCTGCGGCCGGTGGTGACGAACGTGCTGGGCGACGACTTCTCGTCCGCGGAGTAAAGATGTAGTTTCTCGTCGCGTCGTCGGTCGTTGGGCGGTGACGGACTCGGATCGAAAATTATGCACAGTTAAGGTTAACGGCGGCGGCGCACGAGGGCGATCGCCGCGACGGCCGCGACCGCGACGGCCGCGTAGAGGAGGTACGGCCGGTCGCTGGGAGGAGGCGGCGGCGGCGGCGCGTCCTTCTTGATCCAGGGGCACGGCCCGCCGTCCGCGCAGCTCTCGAGCGTCGCCTTCGCGGTGCTCTCGGCCCGCGACTTCTCGACGAAGGCCCGCAGCTCGTCGCAGACCGGCTCCGAGATCGTGTTGAAGTCGATCGTCACCTCGGCCCCGTTCTCGGGCTGCCGTTTCAGCACGATCTTCACGACGTCGTTCAGGCACTCCGGCGGGAGCTTGGACACGTCGACGCTCAGCGCCTGGCGCATGCCCACGTCCCAGCGCTGCATCGTCGGCAGCGGTCGCAGGAAAGCGGACCGCTGCGCCGGCGCGTCCGTCTTTTCCGGCGTGACGCGCGGCGCCGGCGAAGCACTAGCGTCGCGCACGGCCTCAGCGCGCGCGGCCAGCGCCTTTTCAACCGCTGCGTCCAGCCAGGCCGGTTGTGCAGGTGATAACCAGTCGCCTCGTGCGCGCGCGGCAGACGGCGAGGCGTTGCGTGTGGGTGCGGTGGTGTTAGGAGTTGCTGACCAGCCGGCTGGCCACGATCTCATCAATTCGCGTGATTAGATGCGATTTTAGGCCGCTGTGCGCGATGCCCTTAGCGGCGTTTTGCAAGCCAGCCACCGCAGGCATAACCATTGAACAAAGCGGATTGCACGATGAGACGTGTCAGGGCAACGCTCTTAGCCCTGCTGCAAGCAGTCCACTGCTTCGCGCCGCGGCGCCTGCACCAGCCACACTCTCCTGCAACCAAGGGCTGCACGCGGCGACGACGACGGCTGTCCGCCACCAACGAGGATGTCCTTGAGGCGATAAAAGCTCTCAGCGCTCGCATTGATACGCTGGCCGCCGACGTCGAACAACTGAAGTCGGCCCGCGTCGACGGCCTCGAGGCGGAGCTAGAACGACTACGAACAGCACCACCCGCACCAATGACGACGGCGGAGGCGCTGCGGACGCCACCAGAACCCAGGACATCCGCGCGCACGGCGCCTGGCCTCAACGCCGCTCTATCGGCGCGGGCGGCGTTGGGCGCGGTCCGCGGGCAGGCGCCCGCGACGTCGCCGGCGCTGCGGCGCGCGGCCACGACCTACGACGCCGACGAGGTCGAGGAGCTGGGCGGCGAGGCCTTCTTCTTCGAGGGCGGCGGCGGCAAGAACGACGAGTTCCTCGACGACGAGATGGAGGAGCTCCTCGCGATCGGCGGCGACCCCACGTTCCTCGAGCAGGCGCGAGGGGGTAGCGGCGAGTTCGAGTGGGACGGCGTCGAGGACGACGCCGCGCACTTCGACGACCCCGTCGACTAATTTCTACAGGTATAGTTCACTTAACACTAGGAGCTTGAGGCGTAGCGGGCCGCGGGCGCGCACTAGTCGTCGCCCCAGAAGAAGGCCGCGTCGTCGGCTTCAGCCTTCGCGGCCAGCAAGCCCATGGCTTTTCGGAGCGTGTCCCGTGTCGCTGCATCTAACAGTAAATCGGCCCATCCGTCGTCCTCGAGGACGACCTCGAGCGTCTCGACGTCGCGGACCTCCTCGCGGAACAACGCGTAGCGCGCCAGCTGCGACACGCCGCAGTCCCGGCACAGATCTCGCAAGTCCTTGGCCAGCGCCGCGTCGGCGCGCGCCGCCTCGGCCCGGACCAGGGCCTCCACGATATCATCAGCAATCAAATCGACGGCGCAATTGGCCGCGCTCGTCGCGCTGTTCTCGGTCTCGCGCGCTTTCACCGCGTCGCGGATCTTGCGCGCCTCGTGCATGCGCGCGTCTAACTTGTCGATGGCCTCGTCGGCGATGTCGCGCCAGGCTTGCGACGCGGCACCATCATCTCGAGCCTTCGCGACCATCTTGCGGGCGGAACGTAAGGACGCGAGGTCGTCTCTGCTCTTGCCGGCCATCTGGCAGGCCTGCGCGATGGCGTTGTCCGCCTCCTTGGCGGCCTTGAACGCTCGAGCGGCGGCGGCCTGGCGCACGCGCGCCGTTTTTACTTGGGGCATCTTGGCGTTCTGCGTCGCGCACACCTGTGTGGAAATCAAATTCGGACGCCCCGCCCTCGATGGCGTGGGGGTAACCTAACTCACTGGTTGATTTCCACACAGACACAGACGGTAGCGTGGCGCGCCGCCGCCGCGACGGCTTTCGCCGCGCGTTGCGAGGCGTAGGAGGCCACGAGGAGGGCATCGTCCGCCGCAACCGTACGCGACGAGACCACTTCGCAGCGCAACCACTGCAGCTGGAAGCCGCCCCGGCCGTCGGCCACGAGGAAGTCTTGCTTGCCGCAGGGCGGAGCCCCGACACATACGGTGGTCGACGTGGCCCAGCCCCGCGCCTCGGAAGCTTCGTAGGCCGACCAGTCCCCGATTATCCAGGCCCAGGTGCCTTCTTTCTTCGCCACGAAGAGGTGGGCGCCCTTTGAGCTAAATAGTGGAGGTCTCGTCGCTTTCCGAGCCGCGCGGTACAAGCCGTTGACCTTCTCCGCTCTTGGACCGCGCGCACCGGACACGACGATGGCGGCGCAGGCCTCCCGCGCGGCGAGCGTCGCCCAGAGCGCGTCGGCGGCGGCGTCAGCGGCCTTGTTGGCCGCGGCGCGCTTCTCGAGCCAGCCCTTGCGGTCGCTCTTGCGGCGCTTCTCGTTTTCCCTCGCTCTAGCCTTGCGCTCGGCCTCGCGGCGCTTCTTCCGCTGCAGGCGCTTCTCCTCGGCGAAAAGGAGCTCGCCCGCGAGCGCCGCGGCGGCACGTTTCCGCGCCTGGGGCCGCCGCGCGCGCCAGGCCCGCTGCCAGAGCACGACGGCGTTGCGGCCGCGCCGCTGCGCCGCCCGACGTTTTTTCGCCGCGAGCCGCTTCTTGGCTAACATAACGCGGCAGAAGCGCTGGAGGTACGCGACGTAGAAGCCGCGCCGAAACATGTGAGCCCGAAAGCAGCGCTGGAGCGGCCAGGCGCACATGTGCGAGTCGGCTCGTTCCGCGGCTTCATCCGCCGCCTCCGAGGCCCGCGTCGCCGCGTCCAGCGCATCACATGCGCACTGGTGCGCCTTCCGCACCGCCCGCCGCAGCCCGATGACGCCGGGGACGCGCGACGCGCGCTGCACGACGAGCGCGGCGCGCGTGACGGCCACGAATCTACGAGCGCACCGCACGCGGCCGACGCTCGCCAACCGCGTCGCCGCGTCGCGCCGCATGACCGCGGTCCAGACCTTGCGGCATTGCGTCTCCTCCTTGCGCATCGCGCGGAGCTCCCGGGACCGCGCGTCGGCCTCGCGGCGCGCTAATTGGGCCGCCGCGTCGCGCGACGCCCGGGCGGCCTTGCGCCGGGCGTCCTGCTCCTCGCGCATGCGGCGCTTGGCGTCTCTCGCCTCTGACGCGGACGGGACGCTCGGATAGGCCGTTTCGATCTTCCGCGTCTTGCGTCTGCGCGTGCGCCACCAGCCGACGAGCTTCGAGATGAGGACGATACAAACAAGGGTAAACGCGAGCGACATCGCCGCGTCGCCGGCGCCGCGCAGCTGCTTTGCGCCGTAGTTGCTCTTCTTCGTACTTCGCTTCTTGTGGAGCATGCTCCGGAAGAACTCCAATTGGTCGCCGCCATAATAACCCGCCGGCACGGTCGCCGTTCCTAAATAGGTGTCCGACGCGTCGTAGACGGGGAAGTCGTCGCCCGGCAGGTAGCCGTGCGGGATGGTGATCCACATTTTTGCTGTTTTGAGGTTCGGCGCGCTCCTCACGGACGCGGCTGCTGATTTGACCACAAAGCTCTCCGGGCACTCAATCAGCCTGTGGCGCACGCGACACGCCACCGCTCGCAGGCGCAGTGCAAGCAGCTCTAAGGACCTTGCTGTCGCGTTCTAAACCAGCTAATGCCAGGCGCAAGCCCGCGCTCTGGCCGAGGCCGATCTGACCACTAATCCCGAGGCTAGCGCCTGTAAGACACTAGCAATCCGCGGAGACTCGCGGTGTCTCCCCCCCAGGGGCTCCGCCCACTAGTCCTAGCACCGTAACATCGACTTTCCTTACGATACTATCACTACGACTTTGCCCACCCCGGACCTATATATAAGTTATCTTATTGCTATGTGTTGCCAGTGGCACTGATGGGGGAAGGAGAGGTCGAGAGCACAGCGGACGCATGGAACTTGGAAGCGCACTGACTCCAGAGACCAGAGGAACGAGGGAAGTGGATGAATTGCGCGACTCGGCTGCGTGTGCCTACAGAGCAAGCGCGGTCGCGGCGACGACACCGAGGACCGTCGCAAGCGTGCCCGCACGCGTCGCCGAATCTGACTCAAGCGCCGCGGTCGATGGCGCGGGCGTTGTGGGCTGGGGCGTGGGCTGGGGCGTTGTGGGCTGGGGAGTGGGCTTGGGCGACATCGTTGGCTGGGGCGACGTCGTTGGCTGGGGCGTCGTCGGCTGAAACGTCGGACGGGGCGTTGGCTGCGCCGTAGGAGCTGGAGGCGAGAAGACGTAGGCCGAGCCCGAGTATGCGCCGCCATCGTGACTGTCTTGCCAGGAACCGACCATGATGGTGCTGCCGTCGATGGCCACGGAAATGCCGAAGGCATCTTCCGCCGCGCCATCCGAGGCCGTCAGCTTGGCCACCTGGCCGTACATGGCGCCGCCATCGGTCGTGCGGAAGACGTAGACCGAGCCCGGGCCGGAGGCCCAGCCTCCCTTGGCCCCGACCACGATGGTGTCCCCGTCGATCGCCACAGATGTGCCAAGGTAGTCGAACGTCGTAGCGTCGCTAGCGGTCAGCTCGGCCACCTGACCGTACGTGGCGCCGCCGTCGCTCGTGCGGAAGACGTAGGCCGCGCCCGACCCCGGGGAGCCGTTGACTGATACGTAGTGGGCGCCGACCACGACGCTTGCGCCGTCGATGGCCACGGAGTAGCCGAAGTAGGCGCCACCGCCATCGACGCAGCTGCACCCGGCATCGCTTGAAGTCAGCTTGGCCACCTGGCCGTACGTGGCGCCGCCGTCGGTCGTGCGGAAGACGTAGGCGGCTTCCCCGCCGAAGGCCCCAACCACGATGGTGGCGCCATCCATGACCATGGAGTAGCCGAAGTAGTCATCCGCCGCGGCGTCAGAGGCCGTCAGCTTGGCCACTTCATCGTACGTGGCGCCTCCGTCGCTCGTGCGGAAGACGTAGACTGCGCCCGTGGAGTCGACCTTGCCGTAGGCCCCAACCACGATGGTGTTGCCGTCGATCGCCACGGAGCCGCCGAACTGGTCATCTGCTGCAGCGTCGCTGGCAGTCAGCTTGGCCACTTGTCCGTACGTAGCGCCGCTGTCGGTCGTGCGGAAGACGTAGACCGAGCCCGTGTAGCCGTCATCCCAATGGGCACCGACCACGATGGTGTCGCCGTTGATGGCCACGGAGTAGCCGAACCAGTCGTCCGCCGCGGCGTCGGCGGCCGTCAGCTTGGCCACTTCATCATACGTGGCGCCGCCGTCGCTCGTGCGGAGGACGTAGACCGCGCCACCGGTGCCAGCGCCGGGGGCGCCTATAACCACGGTGTCTCCGTCGATGGCCACGGAGATGCCGAACTGGTCGTCCGCCGCAGCATCGGCGGCCGCAAGCTTTATCTCCTCGAAATTGGCGGTGCTCAGGCGCCGATTGCTGCCCCGCAGCACCGAGCGGGCGTCCAGCATCGCCCACGCATTGGATGCTCCACCAGCTGCGATTAGTAAGGCCAAAGTGCGCATTGTTAGGGCTGCCCAGTGCAATTAAAAGGGGCGGCGAGTCGAGAGGGGGGCCCGACTTTGAAATGAAATCTCTTAGTAAGACGCGAAGCCCGCGGACGACTCTGCGCCAGGCACTCCGTCGCCGAGACAGTCCCCGGCTCCCCGGCGGCGCGGCGCTCCACAGACGCCATCGACGCGGCGGCGCACCAACATATGGGCGGGGCGGGCGTTCGGTCACGCTTTCCCCAAGTCGGCCAGGTAGCTCTACGCAAAGCAACATAAGGTTGTTGAATTGGTGGATTAGTAGAGGGGGGGCGGCCGCGAGCAGAAGACGTCACGGCGCGGGCGCGTCGTCGGCCCAGCCGCCGTCGCCCTCCCCCTGGGGCGGCGGCTGCGGCCCCCGGATCGGGACCGGCGCCGGCGGCGCGAGGTGCGAGCAGACCGCCGCGAGCGCGCTCAGCATCGCCGCCGAGTCCTGCTGCTGCGGCGGCGGCGCCGGCGCCGGCGCCGCGCGGGCCGCCACCGCTCTAGCGATGATCGCCGCGCGCGCCGGGTCGCCGGACCCGCGCGGCGCGTTCGCCAGGTCCTTCTGCTTGAGGAAGTGCTTCTGCGCGTGGGACCGGACTTGCGCCAACGTCCGAGAGCCGACCGCGTACGCGACCTTGACCCAGTCCCGCCCGTGGACCGCCAAGGCCGCCACGAACTTCGCGTGCTCGGCCTCGCTCCAGTGGCCCCGCGACATGGGCGGCGGCGCCGCCGGCGGCTGCGCTCCTTCGGTGGTCTTCTGCTTGACGCTTCGTTCGGAGCCGTTGTCCGCTTTTCTTCTGCGTTTCTTCGCGTCGGCCACGAGGCGGAGCAACCGTGCCCGATCCGGCGGAGATAGAGCGTCTAAGCCGTCAGGGGGGCCCGACCGTCGACAGCGCGTGCCGGCCCAGGCCGTCGCCGCAAAGGCGCAGTCGACGTGGAACCACTGGACGCGCCCGTTGCCTCCTGGGCGTGGTGAGGGAGGCCGCGCGCCCAACCGAGCCGCGCCGGCCCGAATCTCGCGCGTCGGGCAATGCACGTACTGACATTTCGACCGACCATCAGGAGCAATGGAAGCCAAAAAAGGCAAGGGCCGCACGTCGTCGTCGTCGTCCTCGGACTCGGACGCACTTTCCGCTTTATCGTCGTCTTCCGAACTCCCAGTGACCGTCGGCGCTTGGGGCGGCTGCACGGGCGGCTGGGGCTGGTCCGCCGCCGTCGCGGCGCGCAATTCCGCGTTCCAGGCGTCGATCATCTGCTTGACCTTTTCCCGATCTTCCGGCGCGAGCAGTTCTAAATTGCGGACGTCTTCTTGCCTCGTGATCGTTTTGGAGCGCCGACAGGCCCGTCTAAATGAAGCGAAGACGCACTCGAGGTGGTACCAGCGCGTCTTGCCCTGGCCGAGGCGCGCCGACGGTGGCCTTTTTCCGATGCGCGCGTCGCCCGCTCTTAATGGTCTTCTACAGTCGACACTTTGGCACTTACTTCGATCGTCCCAGGCCTGCGGTCGTATCGTGAGTGAAGCAGCGGTCGTGTAGCGTGCGTCGGGGGCGCGCGAGAAAAGACGACGCGGCCGCGAAGCTGCCCGTGAGGTGTGTAGGCCCGCTTGCGACGAGGACGACGGTTCCACGACGACGGGGGCTCGCGACGACGCCGTCGCCGCGGCCACGGCGCGTCCGAGGTGACGCGCGCGGATTTCCGCGGAATCCGACGTCGGACAGAACGCGCGCAAACTTCCGCAAATTCGGGCCAAATGATTGGTGCCGTGCGCGCTTTGAGGACGCTGGATACGTACGTGGCCGGCCACGAAGGTGTTCTCGCCGGAGCCGCGGCTGGCGTCCGGGAGAGAAGCGGCTGCGCTCATGTGCTGTCTAAAGGCGGCAGTGGCCGCCGCCGCCGCCGCCGCGCCGGCCTCCTGCGGCGTCGGCGCGGGCACGGCCATGAGCATGGCCGCCGGCGGCAGGCCCGCGGCGGCGACGGCCGCCGGGATGGGCCCAACCGGGAGCGCGGCGGTCGGCGGCAGCGCCGCGGCGGGGATGGGGCCGCCCGGCGGCGCCAGGATTTGGGGGTTGGGCGCCGGCTGCGCTGGGGCCCCCGCCGCGGGGTCCGCGGGGGGGCGCGGGGGCTCCGCCATGTTTTGATCGGCGCTTCACTCGCTGTGCTGGCGTCGCAAAACACGCTTTACGCTGTCCGTTTGGCGCTGCGCTTTCGGCTATGGCTTGGGACTGCGAGCACCTGGTTGCCACGCGTGTTTTTGTTATTTTTTTTAGCGGCGGTCGGGGCCAAAAGCGTCCTGTCAATCATCCCGTCGTCGCCCCGGATCAGCACTAGCTTTTGCCACACCTGGGGCACTAGGAAAGTGCAACCAAAGGAGCCGTGCCCAAACTGCGCCCCGGGCACCGCGCGGGACCCGTCTCCGTGCCCGGACAGCGCAGACAGGCCAAGGGCGCTCCAGCACCCTGGCCGTCACGTTGACGGCGAACTTGACGCACGCGGAGCAAGTTGCAACCCCCAGGGTCCCAATTGACTCCCCACAGGGATACCCCAGGCCCACGAGAGGCGCCCTCACGTTTTAATCCACACGCAACTACCCCCTACTTGTGCCGCCCGGCCCCCGGCAGCGCGACGGCCGCCCAGTCGTCGCCCTCCGGCGCCGCATCACTCACATCATCCTCATACGCCTCGTGGTGCGACACGGCGCTTCGTTTATGGTCCAAGACCGAATCCAGAGTGCACCCACTACCAAGGGACCACGTTAGTGTAGTGCGGAAGAACGTCCGCGAGAAGCCCTCCACCGTCTCGCCGACGAGAGCTCGAGCCTCATTCCTACAACGAGAGAACCACAGCGCCCGCAATTCACAATGCCCTCGCGCGGACGTAGCTTGCCTCTGCGCTTGCGTAAAATTGTGCACCCAAGCCGTGGCCGCCCGTCGCAAGTCCGCCTCCTCGTCGGAGAGACGCGCTAATAGCTGGCGTCCTAGGTCCTTGGACCGCTTGTACTGCTGGATTTTCGACTTGTACTGCTGGTCGACGGTCTTAGCGTAGGCCTCCCGCGCGACGCACTCGTTCTCCTTCTCGTCCATGTCCTTCGCCTCGTCGCGGATCGCGTAGGAGATGCTGTCGCTCATCTCCGGGCTGCGTGTCGCTTATGCGGCGGCGTTTTGGGCTGCCCTTGTTCCAACCTCCAAACCTGTCGCATCGATCGACGTACCACGGAACCGGAGCCCTCCCGGGCAGGCCTCCGGCGGCGAGCGCCCCCTCCTTCCAGACGACTCGTTAGATGTCGCTAGTGTCTTACAGACGCTAGCTAATCTTGGCGCCCAGCGTCGCTCGAGCCTCTACGCTCCTTTGCTGGCACGCTGAGCAATTTTGTCACGTGCTACTGCATTTCTGCACCATTGCGCCGCTGCAGAAGCAACGCTCCCGGCTCGCCGCTCGCTGGCTGCCCTAAGCCCTGAACAGCTCAAAGCTCGCCTGCGCGCCGCACGCGCGAGCAGCGCGCGGCGACGCGCACCTAGCTTGCCAGCGGCGCGCGCGCCAGCAGCGCGAGGCGACGCGCAGTCAACGCCGGACGCGCAATAAATCCCAGACGCCGGCACGATGTCCTGCTACTCCGTCGCCGCGGACCAAAGGGCCAGGCGGCCCGAGGTCGAGGTTTTGAGTTTGGAGGAGAACCAAATGTCCTTCGAAGTTAAAAAAACGGACGCGTCCATGGCCAACGCTTTACGGAGGGTTATCATCGCCGAAGTCGTGACTATGGCGATTGACCTCGTCACGTTCGAGGAGAACACTAGTTGCATCGACGACGAGATCATCGCCCACCGATTGGGTCTCATACCGATCAAGTACGCCTTCAAGCCGGGCAAGACGAAGCTGAGGGAGGATGTCAGTAATGACGAGGCGGCGGCCATGTCGTCGGAACGAGACATTCAAAGACGTTTTAGATTTACTAGAGATTGCGATTGTGATGGCTACTGCGACTGGTGCGCGTGTACCTTTAAATTACACGTCAAGTACGATGAAGTGATCAAGAACGTCCCGGAGCACGAAAAGAACCAGCCCTACACCGTGACATCCATCAACCTCGAGTCGGACGACCCGGACGTGTTTCCCGTCCACTTCGTCTCGGAAAGGGAGAGAAATACATCTTCAGAACCAGGAATAGCGATAGTAAAACTAGCCAAGGGCCAGGAGATCAAGCTCTCCTGCATCGCGAAGTTGGGGTGTGGCAAGGAGCACGCGAAGTGGACTCCAGTTTCGAAATGCGTCTTTCGCCCGAAGCCGACGATTAGTTGGGACGACAACGCCGTGCGAGCGTTGCCTCCCAACCTGCGGAACATCATCGTCGACGTCTGTCCTGCTGGTGTTTTAGGATATGAAGATGAGCGGGATCGCACGTCTATAGTCGTGAAGAACGAGGCGGCGATCCTCGACTTCACCAAAGATATTCAAGATCTTACTAAGCAATTATCACCGCAGAACAAGCCCATGTTCCACGCTTCTGCCTCTACGACGGACTTCGTCTTTGAGGTCGAGTCGCTGGGCGGCGTGCCCGTGGACGACTGCGTCCTCTGCGGCCTGAACGAGATCAAGCGGAAGCTGACGAACTTGCAGGTGGCCGTGGCTGAAGTTGCCGCGGAGCAGGCTTGAGGACTAAGTTTACTTTAGAGATCCCCGGCGCGTCCACCCGCGCGTCCGCCCGACACGCAGGCCCGGGCTTTGCCCGAGACACCTCAACGGTGACCAGACGCCTCGCTGGCGTCGACGCATCCTTCACTCGGGCAGGCGGCTTAGCGGTTCAGCACAAGGCTGATGCAGAGCTGATCGTAATCGACGCTGAGTTAGCGCGTCGTACGCGCTGCAATTGTGCAGCGAGACAAGCGGAGGCATCTCTCTACTACTAAAGGAATCGCAAGGGCAAACGCCATCGACGCGTGCTGCAGTGGTTGCGTAAAACAGCAGCTGTGCTGGTAGCAAGCGCAGCAAGCGAGCAACATGATGCGCGCATCTCTTCGCCGCATCAGCACAACGCGCCCGCAAGCGCGCCCGAGCAGCGCCTGGGCGCGGCCACAAAGGCCACACACGGCCATGGCCGCGGGCGCCGCCGGCTTCGTGGCGGGCGCGCTAGGCGCGCACCAGCTCGCGCGGAGCGACGCCGTCGTGTCCTTCGACGACATGGACCGGCACACGAAGGCCGAGAAAAGCAAAAAACTGAAAACGAAGCAGGAGCACCCGACGCACTCCGCGTTGGATGGCGGGCGCGTGACCGTCGAGGTCGACGAAGAAGACCTGGACTTGATGACTCTAGACGAAGTAGAGGCATCTAGAGCGACATTGGCCCATGACGGCGGCGATGGGCAACTCTTGTGCACGTACGACGGTATTGTGTATGACGTCACTTCCTTTGCGGATGCCCACCCCGGTGGAAGGGAACTACTCTTGACGGCGTCGGGCATGGACCTGAAGCACTTTTTCGAGAATTACACGGTACATGGTCATAGTGATAAGGCGGCCAATTGGTTGTCGCCGCTGGCCGTCGGGAAGTTGACTCCTGAGGATGCGCTCGAGGCCCAGAGAAGATCCACTCCCGAAAATCATGTCAGGAGGAGACTCGCTCGATTACGAGCAAGTCGTAGGAGACTGTTAGCTATCGCTTGCTCGCTACCAGCGGCTATCGCCGTGCGCAAGTTCATCTCGTTTGTCGGGAATTATGTCTCGTCGAGTGTCGCGAAGTGGCTCGCGCGACGTATACCCTTTTTAACCGTACCTGGTTATTCAAAAGGCGCGGAGCCCCTACCGCAAGGGACGAAGCGGGGCACCGTCGCCGTCGTCGGTGGAGGCATCGCGGGCTGCGGCGCGGCGTGGATGCTCGCGCGCGACGGCTTCGACGTAGTGTTGTACGAGGCGCGGCCCGCGACGTCGGGCAACGCTCGCACGTTCGACTGGGTCGACGACGTGCGATCCCGGCGTCCCGTTCTACGCCATCGACGCGACTCGAGAGACTGGGATGCTCCGCGCAGGTCTGGCGGAAGACGTCTACCACAAACGTCGACGAGGAGGGCCGCGTCAAGTCCTGCGTGTCCGTCACGGCTTGGCCGTCGCTGCTCTACAAGAACTACACGGCGCTCCTCAAACACTTGAACGTCGAAACTTGTGCCATGCCCCTCTCGTGGTTTTTGAATTCCAAGGTGCCGGGCTACGAGGGGACCCTGTGGGGCGCCGACCCGAACTCTGACAATGAATTCAACACGCTGCGAGATGTGTTTCGGGACGACTTCCGAGCTTATGAAAGAGCAGAATACTTCGCAAGAAGATGTACTGATTTTTTCTGCCTGGCCTGGGCGCCGTGGAAGCGAGGCGATTCGAGGAGCATGTACACGAACCACACGGGGTTGGGGCTGTTGAACCCCCTGAACGTCGTTCCTCTCTACACAGTTTTTAGGGCCTTTGGCGGGACGGACGCGTGGTGGGACATCGTCTTTACGCCCTACTATACGGCTTCTTTCCTAGTGGACGAGTTGCGGCCGTTTCCGGCGGTCTTTGGACCTATTATTGAAGCCCAAATTCCATTAAATCCGACGCCGGAGAATTCCTGGCATGGCGCGTCTGATAGGGCGGAGCGGGATTGCGTCCTTACGACGTGTGTGACCTGGAAGGACGCCGGCGCGGGCATCCGAGGCGTGTTTGCGAAATTAGTGGAAGGTGTGGACGTCCGAGTGGACACGCGCGTGTTGCAGGTGCAATTACTTGAAGATGGAAGACATAAGGTAGTGGACGAGCACGACGACGCTATAATTGCTGATAGAGTGATCTTCGCCTGTCCCTCGGCTGCGGCAGCCACCATGATCAAGAAGCCCCGCACTTATTTGGAGAACGCGATTCTCTCGACGGTCGTCTACGCGGACGACCACCACCCGGCCACGGGCCACATGCACGCCGTCATGCACTCCGATTCGTCGGTTGTGGACGAGAAATATAGAGCAGAGTTTCTGAGGCGAGGTAGCAATTACGTCGAAGTCACTCAGTTACAAGACAAGTCTATTAATATAGAGAACCAGTACAACTTCGGGGTCCAGACGCCGGGGCCCGGTGTTGCTGGACTCGAGTTGGACGAGAAGCCGGTCATGCTCATCTCGCATGCGTTGGGCGAGGGGAAAAAAATTGACTCGGCGCTCGTGCGCGGCGGCGGGAACCACTCGAGGGCGCATCCCCTGTATTCGGGGTGGAACGTCATGGCCCAATTATCGTTGCGGTTGTGCCAGGGGCGGGACGGCTTGTACTACTGCTCGAACTGGACGACGCCGGGGAACTGCCACGACATGTCTCTCCTATCAGGTTTCCTTTGCGCGCATGCGATCGGTGCCGAATATCCTTTTCCGGACGAAAGGGAAGCTCAAAAGGACTTCCACCGGCTGAACGACCTGATGGGGGTGTTCGACTAACTACTGGTCCGTCGTCGCGCGCGCCTGTGGGTTTGGTGGCCCGGCTTCGCGCTCCTATTTGTCCTGGGTCGCACCAAGGCACTCCCTGGAGGCTCGTGAGGAGTCGTGCGTGAGATCCGCTGTCCGGTCATCGGCGCGAAGGTCGGAGCGTCCAGCAGAGCAGGACATTTTTTAACGGAGCGCGAAACGCTAAATCTACGTCGGAATCACCGCTCATCGAAGTCAGTATGAGCGTCTTACTTTCGGGCTCACGCGCGCTGCGCCTGTCGATCCGCCCTGGCCTGCTGCGAGCTGCCAGTTCCTTCTCCACAGCCACCACACCCTACGAGGAGTCCTGGCACCAGCGCGAGGCGGCCCTACAGGAACGGCTGGAAGACTACAAGCGTCCGCTGACGCGGGAGGAGGAGGGACTTCGGTTCCAGATCAAGTTTGTCAGCAACCGAGACGTGAGCGAGCGCGACGACGCGCCCGAGCCGCGAGCGTCGTCGTAGACGGTACACGCCGCCGCTGGGACCCACCTTGACACCGCCGCGCGTCGTAGCACGCCGACTCCGCTTAAGGTCCCGTGTACTGTTAATACCGAATCGCGCCGCGGGCGCGCCGGGGACTCACTCGGTCTTTTTCTCGGCGCCCAGCGCTGTTTGTAGGGATCTCTAGCCGGGCTGGCTTCGATCCTTGCACAACCGCGAGTGTAATTCTGAGATCAACTATTCGAGCCGCGCGCCAGAGCGGAAATTAAGCTCTGAACTTCACTATTCGGGGTCAGTCGGAAACCGTTTTCAGCTTCATCCGCATCGCTAGGGCGCGTAAAACGCGCGCGCGCGCGCGCGCGTACACACGCACACACGGCGCATATATACGGATTCCTAGTGTGTCGATACGCTAGATCACCAGGTCTTGCGGCTCGCCAAAATACACCAGCGATTAACAGTGCCATCTATCGTCCAAATAGTCCATCATATCAACTCCAGCCCAGTTTTCATACAAGTTCGACGGAACCGGAGCCGACGGCCCGCGCTCGGAGGGCGGGAGAAGAATTCTACTAGACAACTCCCGAGTTTATGTTCGTTTCCATCCGTTTGTTGGTGGTAGAGTCCATTTAGCCCGCATCAGCGCCCACTCATCTATTTTAGATATTCCGTTAGAGCCGCGCGATTCGTCGATTTCGCGACCCCACGTTTTATGTTAAAACGGCCACCCAGATAAAACCGCGAGTATCAGCGACGCCACCCCCCAGATGGACCATAACGCCGTTGTTCTATTCACAATCGACCGACTTGCCCGTTCTCCGCGGACGACGGTACGTTGACGGAGCACCGGAAAGGCCCCAGACCGGTGGTTTGTACAATAAATTTGCGTTTGAGGTGCCTCGGGTGTGGGACGGGCCAGATAACCGGCCTGAACGGATACTACATAGGATTTATTGACCGTAATCTCCACGGCGGCTCGGCCACCCCGAGAGAGCAGGATCTGGCTTAATTCGGCTCAAGACTTGCACCTGCGACCATCAGCCCGTGTACCTTCACCATGGACCATAACGCGATCATTTGTTTCATGACCGACTGACTTACGCGAGGTCCAGATCAAGATGTTCACGTCCCGAGCGTGGGCAGCCAAAAGTACCCTTCTTATAATGTAGATGTCATATACTTGTAATTGACTATCGCTGGGGTAGTATGGGGTCCAACGAGACCGCTATTACGATTCTTGGGGGCCCTCGGGTAATTGGCGTTTTTGACGGTACGGGGCGCCATCGGGCCCAAATTATTTACTTTTTTCGGATGTAGATCGGCTCCCGGGCGCCCTCTGGGATGGGTCTGAGGTCGGGTGGTCCCCTGGACCGCATGTGCCGGCGCTTGGGGCCCTCCAGAGAGCTCTGGATCGAAAACTTGTTGGACTTGTAACCTATATTGAGGCTGAGGACTTGTACTGATATGTATCTACGTTGGAAGCCGCTGCGCATGCGGCGTAGGCGACTACCCATGTCTATTTCCGACCCTAGGCGACCTCGGGGAGAGCTCAGGACCACGAATCGACAGGATTCCACCGACGCGCCCGCCATGGTGGCGTCGTCAATATCGTGAATTAAAAACATTATTTTTTTCGGCCCCCAGGAAGTGTCCCATTGCTCTCTTTGGACCATTAGCGAACTGAACGATACTCGAACAGCTGCAGGGCGCGTTTGCTCCTTGCATGCTAGTGTCTTTACAGGCCGCTAGCTGCCTCCTCCTCGGAGCCGCCGCAAAAAGCTGTGTATGCAAGTGAATAGAGCTCGTTCTTCGGTGTCTTGAGCGCTCAGTTGTTCCCAGAAGCTTCAGCTCGAAGGGCTGCAAGCTAGCCGCAGTTTTCGAGTAGGGATGCCTAGCACTGTAGCCAGTGCAGGGGTGCCTCCTCTGCTGGTCTCTGGTGCAGTGTTGCAGTCGTGCAGGGGTGCTAACCCCCACGCCATCCGCCGCGAAGTCAACGCACAATGCGCCACGCAACCACGCTGCTGCGCCGGACGACGAGCACCCACGTCTGGCAAGCCTCCAGCTGCGCCGCGGGCGCCGACGGCCATCGCTTGCGGGAGTGGGCGTCAAAGCACGCCGACGACGCGCGGGACGTGCTACGACCGCCACCACACGGCACGCGGGCGCCGGACCTGAGTGGCCTGGACCAGTACCTCCATTCCCGAAATTGGGCGAAAGTAGAAGCGCCCGAGGCGCGCGCTTTGTTATCGCAGGCGCTGACCTACCCGCTCAGTTTGGCGGCGCACGCCACGACGTTGAATCTCGGCGCCGAGGCGTCGATCGCTATTGTCGGCGCGCGGGCCGAGGCGGCGCTGTCGACGGCCTGGTGGGCCGAGCTGATCGAGGCTGTCGACAGCGTGCACGACTGGACACTGACGTTCGTGGGCCCCGAGGTCAAACCAGCGCGACCGACGCCGGTTCAGCGGGGCACGAAGAGTCTGGCCGTAAAAGCGGAGCGGCGCGAACTCACAAAGGCGCACCTCGACGAAGCCGACGCGGTCGTGCTGTTCAACCCCGGCGTCGGCCATCCGAACCTCGCGGAGGGCTGGGTGCCGGCGCTGGAGGCGATCAGAGCGTCGGGCCGGCCGCTCCTCGTGACGGGCCATTCCGAAATGGATTCGCGTCGGGACCTGACCGCGCTGGAGGCGCGCTACGGCGCACTACGCTTCGCGGCGCCGCCGTGTCAGAACCCCTTCCGGTCGCGAGTTGTGATCGTCGACCCTGCGGACGCGACTCATATGACGAGTGCGAATGCGTGGGCGTTTGTGGTGGAGGGGTCGTAAAAATGTAGTGTATCAATAGTAGAAGAGCCGAACGTTATTACAAGTCTTGCACACAACACAAGCTCTGTTTGGGGGGGGGGGGGGGCGTTACCACAAATCCGGATGCAGCTCGCGCACGCGTGAGATGATCCGCGACTTGTGGCCAATGGGGACGCCTAGCTCGCGCCAGTCCTCGCGCTCGAGATGTGCGATGCAGTCGATGGTGACCATGTTGTCCTCGAAGAGTTGCGCGTACCTCTGCTCGAAGTCGTCGAGCGACCGGAGCAGCTCGGCCATCGCCCGGTTCTTGGCCGCCTCCGAATCGCCCGGTCCAGGCGGCGGCGGCGGCGGCGGAGGCGGCGGCGGCGGCTGGTTGCCCCACACAGGCGTCGCGGGCGTCGTTTCCGGCGAAACCACTTGCCGTCGCGTCGGCGGCGGCGTCGGGACCGGCTGGCGCGGCGGCTGCCGAACCGTCGCCGCGGCGCGCTGTACCAAGGGGAAGGCCCCCGTGACGTCGCGCTTGCAGGTCGGACAAGAGGTGTTGAGGCGATCAAACCACTCCCGGATGCACGAGAGGCAGAATTGATGCTCCGCCGGACAGTCGACGCGGTGATCGGGCACGCGGTCCATGCACACGGCGCAGGTCTGGTCGTCGTCACCACCGGGCTCGGAGAACGAGTCGGTGCCGGCCGCGCACTCGATGATGAAGTATCCGTTGCCGGGTCTTCTCGAGAGCCCTTGCGACGCGAGGAGCTTGGCCGTGAGCCACTGGTAACCCTTCTCCGGCTTTCTAAGCTCCGGGTGTGCCTTGAAGAACTTGGGTATGTCACAAGACCGCGCCGTTCGCCCGGGTTGCGTGGCGATCCAGTCCGCAAGCACCGCCACGATGGCCTCGCGCGACCGCGGCGCGGCCGCCGCAGGCTGCGGCAGCAAAGTCTCCCCGGCCGCGGCGGCGTCCTCGGCCATGAGGCGCCGCGCGAGCGCTAACGACGCCTCCTCGTTCTCCCGCTCGGCGCGGCGCTGGGCGGCGAGGCGCTCGATGGCGAGGCGCTCGCGCTCCTCCCGCTCGCGAGTCGCACGCTTCCGCTCCTCGCGCTCGGCTTCGCGCCGCTCCCGCGCCATGCGCTCGACGTCCGCGGTGCGGCGCTCCGCCTCGCGTCGCTGGGCGGCGGCCTCTCTCTGCAACCGGTAGGCCTCGGCCCGCTGCTGGGCCTCGCGCTCGTGCCGCTCCTTAGCAACGCGGGCCTTTTCCTCGGCGCGCGCCTGGCGTTCGGCCTTGGCCTGGCGTTCGGCCTCGCGGCGCGCCGCCTCGATTCGCGCGACTTCGGCGCGGCGCTTCTCGGCGGCCACGGCTTCCTCCGCGGCGCGCTGCTTCGCCGCCTCGGCGCGCCGCTCCGCTTCCTCCTTTTCGCGCTGCTTCCGCCGCGCCGCCAGCTCCCGGGCGCGCCGCTCGGCTTCCTGGGCCTCGGCGCGCTGCTCTTGCGCAACGATCGCGGCTTGCGCCTGGCGACACTCGCGCGCGGCCCGCCTGGCGTTCGATGCCGCATGGCGCGTGGCGAGGGTCGCCGCCTTGCAGACCTCCACAACGCGATCCGCGACTTCGGCGCGCTCCCGTTCCGCGGCGCGCGCGTCGGCGATCAAGCGCGCCGCGCCGTCCGCGTCACGGCACTCGTCGGCGAGATCGTCCTTCCCGAGTTGCGCTAGAAGATCCGCACACGCGTCGAGCGCGCCGCCCCTAGCGAACGCGCAGGCCGCCGCCAATTGCAGGTCCACGACTCGTTCCTCGTCGGCCTCGCGGCGCGCGGCGCGCCGCCACTCGACGCCGCGGCAGAACGACTCAGTCGCCTTGTCGCCCGTCTTCGCGAAGCATAGCGCGGCCTGGTCCGCGATGGACTCGTCGCCCTCCTTGATGCGCGCCAGCAGCTCGTCGCCGCGCGCGCGCCAGCGGCGGCGGCTCGTCGCGACGCCGAGCCCTTCGTCGAAATCCTGGCCTTCGTGCCATTTGGCGAAGTCCCGCCTGAGAAGGAGTTCATAGAACGGCTGGCGGCCGTGCGTGTTCGTGTCGATGAAGAACAGGCGCACGCACGCGCGTGTCACGCCGACGTACGTGCTCTTGAGCTCGGCGACGCGCGCGAGGTCGGCGGAGAGCTGCGGATCCGGCTTCCCGTCGGTCGCGCCCGCGTCGCCGACCAGGCCCAGGAAGCGCCCGTCCTCCGCGAGGGCCTGCCACCAGCCCGCGTCCGTGTCGCGGAAGGCGTCGAGAATGAAGGCCGTATGGAATTCCAGACCCTTCGCTTCGAGCGGCGTGAAGCATAGCGCGCCCGCGAACGATGGCGGCAGGTTCCGCTTCGCCGCTTCATCGGGTACGATGACGCACTGCTGCGCACCAAATTCGGACACCTCCTCGCGCGTGCCGTCGCCGAAGACCGCGTCGCCGATGGCCTCCCAGTCCGACCCGCGCAGCAGTCTAACCTTAAAGTTGCCGCGGAACGGCGCCACCTCGCGCGGGAGCTTGTCGACGTGGCCCTCGAACTGGGAACACAGCGCGGCCACGAAGACGTTGGACACGTCGAGCACCTCCTGCGTCGACCGGTAGTTCACCTCGAGCTCGACGACGCGCGGCTCGGACGCGTGCCGCCGGAGGAGGTCAGCGAGCTTGTAGAAGCGGAACCGCGTCCGCGCGATGGTCTGCGCCGTGTCGCCGCCCCAGAGCGTCGCGTTCGGGTCCGACGCGAGGCGCAGCAGCAGCTCGATCGTCGCGTGCGGGAAATCCTGGACCTCGTCGACGATGAGCGCGTCGTAGAGCGGCTTGCGCGCGAGCCGCGCCGCCACATGTAGCACTATATCGAGCGAATCGTGGTGCCCGTCGGCCTTGAGGGCCTTCTCGTATTGCTCGTAGCGGCCGTAGAAGGCCCGCCGCCCATGACCGTCGAAGGCCGTGTCGCGGCGCGGCAAGGCTTCATACTCAGCGCGCTTCAGAGGCCGGCCCGCCGCCAGCGCGGCCGACGAGCCCTTCACGACGCTATATATCTCCGCGAGGTCCAGCGTCGCCGATTCGTTGTCCTTCCGCTTCTCCTTGTCCTCGTAGGCGTCGACCCAGGGCTTGCCGACGAGCGTCGTGGGGACGGCGGACTTGGCCTTCTTCAGCAGGACGGTCCGGCGGAAGGGCTCGGCCAGCGTCGCGTCGAGGGCGGCCAGGAGCTGCGCCGTGGTGAAGAACGACGGGCCCGGCGGCAGCGCGGCCACGTCGAGCGACTTGGTCCGCGTCGCGGCCGCGAGCGGGTGGGCCACTTTCAGATACGCGTCGAACTGGGACTGGAAGGCGTCGCGGAGCCGCGCGCTGCCCGTGACGACAACCATGCGCGGCGGCGGCTTGCCCGCGCGCATCGCGCGGTCGTAGGCTTCGATAATGACGCGGTAGGCGATCAGGGACTTGCCCGAGCCACCGCGCCCATTCAACACGAGCGGCCGCGGATCCTCGAAGAAGCCCGCGACCGCTTGCTGCTCGGGCCCGTCGAGTTCAAACGGCTGACCCGCCGTGCCACGGAACACCTCTACCGCCGCGAGGCGCGACGTGAGTCTATACCACTTCGCGACACCGGTCTCGGAGTCCGGATCGGGCATGACGTCGCGGCCCCGGAGCGGCGACTGGCCGGCCCGCGCGAATAACTGTGCGAGCATGCTTTTGAACTGGGCCGGATCGGCGCCGCCGCCGTCAACGGCAAACACGCGGATGACCGTCGACGCCAACCCGTCGACGACGTCGTCGTCCGAGCTTTGCCAGACGATGCCGCGCGTCAGGTGCACGGCGCGGGTCCCGCCGGCGCGCCCCTTGGCGAGGAAGACACTGGTGTTCGGCGCCTTCCGGAAGAGGCTCGCCACGTCCTTGAGCGCCTTCAGCGTCGCCGCGCGTTCGGCCGGGGGCAGCTGGAAGAATGAGCCAAACGCCTGGCCGATCAGCTTTACGGGCGTCGAGTGATCCAGGAACGCGAGGCTCGCGTCCGGCGCCGCGGCGACGACGCCGCCCTTCAGGTCCTCCTCATTCGTCACCGTGGAGGTGAGCGTCTGGCGGATCTTCGCCGAGGCCACGTCGGTCCGGAGCACCGCGTACTTCGACTCCCGCAGCCGTTCCAAATCGGCCCGCAGCCGCGCGGCCTGGGCCGCCGCCTCGCCTTGGCGCTCCAGCGCCGCGAGCTCGCCGCGCAGCCGATTGAGCGCTCCTTCGAGTTTCCCTATCCGCTCGCGCTGCTTCTGCACCTTCGTTCCGCCAACGGCCGCCTGCCACCATCCTTGCAACTGCTTCTTCTCCTCGGCCAGCTCCAGCTCCAGCTTCGTGGCCTCCGCCCCGAGGCGGTCGACCAGCTGCTCGTCGGTCTCGACGGCGCCGTTGTCGAGGACCTTTGCAGTGAGCACCGTATCAGCGCGTCTCTTAATCGCATCCACCTCGTCGTCCGCCTTCTTCGCGTCGCGGCCCGCTCTCACGGCCTCGGACCGCGCCGTATCGAGCGCTTCCAGCGCCCGCGACCAGTCCTCCGCGGTTCGCATGCTTTTGTTGCGTTCGGCCCGCTCCTGCCGCAGCTTCGCGATGTGGGCGTCCATCGCCTCGCGCGCCGCGGACCCCGGCGGGGCGACATCGCGCGGGCTCTCGCCATGCACGTTCGCGAAACGCGGACCGGGCCGGGCGCCCGCTTCCAGGAGCGCAAGGACCATGGCCTTGTCGTTAGACCGCGCCGCGTAGTGCAGCGCGCACTCCTTGCTCATCGTCAGCGCATTCACGTCGGAGCCCCTGGCCACCAACGCTCGAACGGTGTCCGCGTCCCGCGCCACGTGGAGCGGCTCGACGTCGGTGCCGTCGAACTCGAGCGCCAGCGCTAGGTCCACGGCCAGCGGCGCCTTCACGGGGAGCGACCCCTGTAGAATCGCCTCCGCCTCGCCGGCAACCGCGAGGCACGGTACAGCGGTCACCGCCTCCACAACCGCGTTCCAGGCCGACAGCGACACCATAGGCGCGACCGGCTCGTCTTTGGTCTCCTCGAAGTCCTTGGTCTCCTCGACGGCCGCCGTCGCGCGCCCGAGGAGCGAGCGGACGTAGGCCGACGGGTCGCGGATGCCGCGGAAGTCTAGGGTCGGCAGCGCGGCCGCCATTTCGCGCTGCGTCGACGCGTCCAGGGCCCGGAGCTCCTTGACGCAACTCCGCGACAGGTCGACGGCGAGGCCGTGAATTGCGTTGACGAGATGCGGCTCCAGCGCAAGAATCAATTCAGCGACAAGACTTTCATACGGCTTCTCCGTCTCAAAAGCCTGGGCTACGAATTGATCGAGGTCCTTTTTGTCGTCGAGGATGCCCGGCTCGGCGAAGCGGTACGCGAGGTCCTTCTGCTCGGCCGGCTCCAGCGTCGCGAGGCGCCAGACCGCCGCCGAGGTCAAGGCGAGGCGGTCGGCGACGGGTCGCAGCGCCGGATCCAGAAAGTGCTCGAGCTCCGACGCCGTCGCGGCGTATCGCTCTTCACCGGCCACGAGAATCATTTCCGCCAAATCGGTGGCGCCCGCGCCGGCGGCGGCGCTGATCTCGAGGCGGCGAACCAGCCGCACCCGTTCTTCTGGCCCAAGGGCGCGCAGCTTCTCCGCGGCCTCGCCGTCGACGCCGGTCGCCCGCAGGAACTCGTCAGTACCCTGCCGGGATTCGTCTTCCGACGGCGGCGGGTCGTAGGCCGACGGGCGCCGCGCCCGCGGTGGCAGCGGCGGCGGCGCAGTTCTGGGCTGGACCTCGGCGAGCACGAGCGCGATCGTCTCCGCGGCGTTGGCCGCCGCCGCCGCGCGCGTCCCGGTCGTCCAGTGAGCCACGGGTGCGTAGACCAGTAAGTCCAAAGCGTTCAGGCCCGAGGCCGCGCGGCGCCACGGCGAAGCGCCGCGCCGCAGGAGGTTCGCGCAGCACATCAGGCGTGACGCCTGCGGCGCGGACACCGCAGCGAGGTGGAGTGCGGTCTGGCCCGCGGCGGTCGGGAAATCGACGCCCTTCGTCGCGGCGTCCAGCACGACGTCGAGGGTTGAGACGTCGCCGCGCATCGCCGCGTAGTGCTGCGGCAGCAAGCCGAGCGCGTCCGCCGTGTCCGCCTCCTGCGAATCGTAGCAGCACGCCCGGATAATGTCAGCACGCCCGAGCGTGATTGCCAGGGACAGGCCCGTGCGGCCGAGCCGGTCGAGCTGCGCGCGGCCGCCGGCCCCCACGCGCTCGTCGAGAGCCGCGAACCTCGCCCGGGTCGCGACGCGCGCCAGGGTGGCTTTGACGCAGTCGGGCACGCGGCGCGACAGGAAGGCGGCGTTTTCCCTATCGAAGCGGCTCTGCATCTTCCTCGCGAGCGCCGCCGTCTCTCTGATTTTATCAGAGTTGGGCGCGCGGTCGCAATAAGCGAGGGCGTTCGTGAACACGAGCTTCACGTCATTCGCGAAGGCTTCGGCGTCGGGGTAATTGCTAAACTGCGCGCGAAGCGTGCCCAGGTCCATCGGGTTCTTCCCCGACGTCAAGGGCGAGGGCTCGGCGAACTTCGCGTCGACGTCCATGGCCTTGAGGGAGTCCAGGATACTCAGGCAGGCCTCGCGCCACCCGCTGCCGCGCATCTCCCACGCGCGGTCCGACGCGGCCGTCTTCTGGAGCGCGGGTACGCTTTCCAGCTCCTTGAGCTCGACGTTGCGCGAGTCGGGGGCGACGCGGCAGCCCGCCACGGCGTAGTGCCGCACGCCGAAGGGGAACGGGAACGGCGACCCCTCGCAGGCGCCCTCCTTGCGCAGGACCGAGATGAGCCAGTCCGACGACGCGCCGGCCGAGACGATGCTGCGGACGATCCGGCCGTTATCACCGAGGACGAGGTGCTCGATGACCTCGCGCCGCCGCGAGGCGTCCGTCGTGTCGAGCGCCGCCCGCACCAGTTCCTCGAAGAGTCTCGGTAGCGCCCGCGCCGCCGTGCGCACTGCCTTGCACGCGTCCTCCACTTTCACCAGCGTCGCCCCCTCGAGGGACTGGCTGGCCTGGACCTCCTTGAGCTGCGCCGCGCAGTCGGTCGCCAGGGCGGGGGGCGCGACGACGAGCAGGTCGTAGGCGTGGCGGAGTCGGTCCGGCACGTCGTCTCCTCTCGCGGATCCGCCCAGGACGCTGTCCTCTCCCGCCTCGCGGACGAGTCGCACGAGCACCTTCCGCGCCGCCTCGGACCGCCAGAGGAGGCGCTGCTTCGGCGCCAGCGCCGCCTCGCGACGCTCTCTCGCCTCCTCTTGCTCCCGTTCATCCTTGGACTTGGGCTTGACGCGCGTGGCCGCCTCTTTGCGCGTGGCCGCCTCTTTGCGCGTGGCGGCATCTTTACCGCCGTCATTTTGTGCCGCCTCTTTACCGTCCTCGTTTTGTGCCGTCTTCTTGGCAGCGTCCTTGAGCTTATCGCGCGCCTTTCGGAGCGTGTCGCGCACCGCCCGCATGCCGCCGTCGGTGTTGCCCAGCGCCGCGGCCGCGGTGTTCCGCACGAGCCCGTCGACGTCCAGCGGCACGGGATCGTCGACGACTCGTAGGCCGGCGATCGCGTCCAGCAACGCCGCGTCGCCGCGGTCGAGGCCCGAGCACGCCAACTCGAGCCAGTCGGCGCGCAGCAGCGCGCGCGTTCGTGGGAGCCACGCGCCGAGCGGCCGGCCGTCCCGCGCGGCGGCCCTGACGCCGGCCATGAACGACGAAAGCTTGTGCGCCGCGCCCTCGACGGCGCGCGCCTCCAGCACGTTGTGCGCGGGCACGACGAACGTCACCTCGCGCTTGGCCACGTAATCTCTCCCGCCCGGCGCCTTAAGCGGCTTCGGAGGCAACGTCGGCAGCGCCTTCTTCTTCTCGCGCCGCGCCGCGCGCCGCTTGGCGCGGCCGGCCCGCCACCGGTCGCACGCGATCATCAGGTGCGGCACGGCGCGGACGATTCGAAACAGCTTGACCCAGTGCTCGGCTTTTCTCGCCAGCGCAGGGTCAACGTCTTCGTCGTCGTCGATGACGGCAGATGCTTCGTCGTCGTCGCCCGACCGCCACATGCTCATGAGGCTGCCCACAATACCCCTTTTGGGACGCGCCCGAGGGTCCACGACGCCGTACGTCCCTCTCGCTCCACCAAGAACCTCCCAACCGGCGCTCAAGCGGAGCCTCCCGCCAAGCCGTTCCAAGAGCGCGAGCGTCTGCTGCGCCTCTTCGGTGTTCGGAGCTTGCCAGACGATGCCGTCCTTGTTGTCGAGGACCGTGCCCCACACGATGGTCTTGGACCGGTCCGAGGCGCCCCGCGTCCAGATCTGCGGGTCCGCGATCGACGGGTCCTTGGTAGCCAAGGGGCCGCGTTCTTCGAGCCATCGTTTCACGAACGCGTCCTTCGGCCCGTCGAGCGCTCTGATGAGCGCGCCCTGGGTCGCATCCACGCCGGCCTCGATCGCCTTCTTGGCGTCGCCGAGCTCGGCGACGTCTCGAATCTCCGCGCGGAGGACGGTCGCACCGCGGCCGATGATGCGCGGCGCCGTGACTTCGAGGGGGAACGACGTCTTGCCGGACCTCGCCTCAGGTGTGCCGGCGTCCCACGCCACGCGCGCGCGCTCGCCGTCAATGCGCGTGATCGTGCCCCAGCAGTCCTCAGTCAACGTGTCGCGGCTGCCGTACTTCTGGACGATTTCGGGGTCGAGGACGACTCGCGCGCCGACGGCGTGCTTCGCCCGAATCGCCTTGCGCGCCTGACGCTCGGCCGTCTGGCGCTCGTCCGCCTTTTTCTTCTCGTCCTTCCGTTTTCTATCATCTCGTTTCTTTCCCACCTCCCGGGGATCTCGCGACTCCCCGTCGGCGTTGGCCGGTCGGACTTCGAACCGGACGACCTGCTCCGCCTTGACCACGTAGGCGGCCTCGGTGCGCGGCTCGGCGCCGTCGAAGACGACGAGCTCGAGCGGAGCGACGACCTCCGCTACGACGTCGCGGACCGCCTCGAACTTGGTCTCCGTCTTCTCCACGCCACCGTCGTCGTCGTCCGAGTCCGCCTCCCTCTCCAGTATTTTCAACAAGCCGTGGCCCCAGCTCTTGATGCGGATTTTATCCTTCTCTTTCAGCGGCCGTTGGAGGCCCCCGGCGCCGTACCCCGCGAGCGCATTGACAATCTCGACGTCGGCCTCGTCGGCGTCGAGGCCGCCGTCGAGCGCGAGCGCGGCGCGTGCCCGCTTTATGCGTTCTTTTCGCTCCTTTCTGACCAATCGTCGCTCCAGGCGCCGGCACTGGCGTTCGGCGGCCGATCCCAAGTGGACGTCCCCCGTCGCCTTGACCGCTCGCGCTTTCGCGAACATGCGCCTCGCTTGGAGCGCCGCGTTCGCCGCGCCTCCCGCCTTTCGGAGCAGCCACGCCCGGCGTTCGGCGGCTTTTTTCGGAATGCGATCGGTGGAAATCTTCTGACCCCGTATCCACTTTTCGATTGCCGCGTCGTCGAGCTTGAACATCTTCGGCGGCTCCTCGGGCTCTTCCGGCGCGCCGGCCGAGGTTTTCAAAAGGGGAGCCACGCGCGCGTAGCGCAGCCCGGCGCCCTCGATAGCGAGGGGGTCCTCGATCATGCCTCCAGATCCCTTAACCAGGCCTTCCTTGAGGGCCTTCGACGCGCACGACCGCAGCCGTTCGGGATCGCCGCCGCTCAGCGCCCACATCTTGCGCGCGACGCCCTCGTCGTCGATGCGCTCGTACAGGCACAGGCGGCTCAGGACGTCCGAGGAAGGGCACGTCTCCCTACCCGCCGCCTCGCACAGCTCGCGCAGGAGCACGTCGACGCTCTCTTCGACGACTCCGCCCAAGTCATCGAAATTGACCTCGTCGTCGGCCTTCTTCTCCTCGCCCTTGGCCTTCTCGCCCTTTTTCTTCTCGCCCTTCTTCGATTTCTCGGCCTTCTTGCTTAGATATCCTTCCTTCTGGCTTAGGTCTTTGGCCGCGGGCTTCGCTTTATTTTTTCGGCGCCTTCTTAGCGTCTCTCTTCGCGCCTCTTCGCGCGCCGCGACCACGGCTGACCGTCTCGCGAATGTAGCCTTCGCCGCCTCAGCTCTGCTGGCGAGGTCTTTTTTCAAGCTTGGCCACCGCAAGGCCGCGGCGCGCGGCAGCGACGCCAAGGCTTCGGCGTCTGCGCCGAGTTCTGTCGCTTGCGCGCGGCAGCACCGGTCGAGCTGCGCCGCGTCGGCCGCCGCCGGCCAGCGCTGCGTCCGGCCGGCCCGCGCGAGGCCGCGGCGCAAGGCGCGCCATGATTCCGGCGCGACCGGCCGCCGCGGCCGCGTGATCGACGGCCGCGGCGAGGCGGAGCGGGAGGACGCGCTCGACTCCGCCCGCTGACGCGTGATCGACGGCCGCGGCGAGGCGGAGCGGGACGAAGCGCTCGACTCTGCTCGTGGCCTTTGACTCATGTCGCCGCGCGTCGCAGCGCCATCGATGAGCTGCAGGCTGCGTCGAAAGGAGCTCATTTGGATCTTATCTCCGGACTTGGCTTACAGCCGCAGCGGCTGCGCTGCGCCTCGCTGCGCGCTGCGCGCTGCAGTAGTGCGCGCAGGTGACACTCTGAAGCTCACCGGCGCTGCTCCCAGAGCGCTGGGAGATGCTCTGCGCGCGCGCTCCCGCACCAAAGTCAAAAATGCCAAAACAGGTTTTTCATGCGATGTTTGAGATATATATATAAAGTACCCCTTCAAGGGAGACCAAGTGAACCATCTACAGCCACAGCCACATAAGCAAATAATTGAATAGAAATTTTTACTTATATATATTCACACAAAAGCCCTCTATATATACGCGGTGTTGTCCCGTACTAAGCCTGGTATACCAAAGTATATACCCCGTCAAGAAAATGTATCGGGTCTTTGCTCGTATGCGGGGCATACATGTGGAAGTATGGAAAACCCATTACCAGATGAGGGGGACTGCGTTTCGACCGGGGGAAAGGGTCTCGGCGCTCGGCACCGACGTACCGTCAGGTATACATATACCCCTTCACGAAAATCCATCGCGATGCGCCCTGCCTGACTAACTTTTATTCACCAAATGTTACGCCAACGCCGCATACCCCTCGCCCACAGACGAGTCCGGCTTCGACACGCCGCCGAGTTCCTCGGCGGCGACGTCGTCGTAGTAGACAAACCGGAAAGCCATGAGGCCGAAGAGCGCGCCGATGGGTGGTGCCACCCAGTAGATCCACGCGTCGGCAAGATTCGAGTCCGACACAAAGACGAGCAGGCCGACGGCGGGGTTAAAGCATCCGCCCGACGCGCCGCCGACGGCGGCCCCCGCGCCGAGGATCGCGAAACCGATCGCCAGCGCGAAGTACATGTTATCCCTTGTACTTTCCACGGTCGCCGTGCCCAAAACAACGAGCACGACCAGGCACGTCCCGACCATCTCGCCGAGGAACGCGGAGCCCATGTCGCTGCCGCTGCCGACCGAGGGATGACCGACCTTGTGGTCGCCGACGAGTATTGCGGCGGCCGTGCCGCCCGCGGCCAGGGCGCCCGCGACTTGCGCCGCGATGTACAATAGCAGCGTCGAGGGCTTGAAGATCGGCGCCAGGTCCGTGCCGAAGTTCCGAAAGGCCACGGCCAGCGCCACGACGGGGTTGAAGCACCCGCCCGACACCGGGCCGCCGGCGTAGGTCATCGCCGCGTAGGCGCAGCCCACGGCAAGGGGCGAGATATGGATGCCCGGCGACGTGAACGCGTAGACCAAGCAAACGAAGAAGGTGCCCACGGCCTCGACCATGAAGGTCACGTACGTGCCCTGCGACACTATTTGAGCGGACTGGCCCGACTCCTCCGCCGCGTCGACCAGCGTCGTCAGCTTGAAGACGAGGCCGGCGATGGCCGCCCCGATCGGCGGCCCAAAAATATAAATGTAGGCCTGCTTCGCGCCGTCCCAGTCTCCGTTGATGAACGCTAATAACCCGATCGCCGGATTTAACGCGCATCCGGAGATCTCCCCCGTGGCAATGAGTGCGGCGGTGTAGGCCAGACCAATAGCCAACCCAAAATAGCCGTTGCCCGCGACCTCGTCTCGGGTGGAAACGTGCAAAATCACGAAGGCGAGCATGAACGTAAAGAGCATCTCCGTCGCGAACGCGTTCCAGTCGTCGATGTCATCCGCCGGCGTCGGGTAGGCGTTGTTGCTGAAGGCGAAGACGCCGCCCGCAATGACGGCGGCGCAGATCGCGGCCAAGGCTTGCGTCAGCATGTATAACGTGGCGTTCTTCGCGCTGATGATGTTGCCCCTCACTAACAATGCGACGGTCGTCGCGGGGTTGTAGTGCGCGCCGGACACGGGCCCGCCGGCATACACCACTCCCGCGTACGTCGCGCCCACCGCCAGCGGCGCGATCGACCACTCCATGTGCGTCTTGCACGCGTACGCGAAGCAGAGGAAGAAGGTCCCGATGAACTCGCATTTCAGGCGCTGCAGGTCCTTGAAGCTCAGCCAGTCGGGCAGGCGCGGCATCGTCTTTCGTAGAGCCGCGGCGGCGGCGTCTGCGCTCCAAGCTCGGTGGGCTCAGTATGTAGGGACCGTGCGACGACGCGGCGGCGTCGAGGCTGGGTCCCGGCCAGAAACAACCAAAAACACGAACGGGGCTGCCTCGAGACGGCTAGAAGGTGCCGTACCAGCAAATGAGCCGCGGCGCGCGAGGGGCGCGATGACAGAAGATACATTTTCAGACTGTTATGGGGACCCCGGGACCCACAGGCGTCCCAAAAACCACACCACCCGTCACCACACGCCTCGCTCCGCCCGCCGAGGCCTTTCGGGACGCCAGCCGGGCAACTTACTAGGCATCCATCGCGGCTTTGTCACCGGGATCCAGGTTTTTCAGCCAGCCGAGGGACGCGGAGACCATGCCGCTCCCCATCAACTTCAACGCGGTGCTCTCGGAGCTGCTCGCCCAGTTCCTCTTCGTGTTCATCTGCGCGTCCGCAGCGTCCGCGCCAATCGCTTCGATCGCCGCGCGAGGCAGCCCGCGCGCGCGCGCGCGGCGGGGGGACGCTGCCCCCCGGCCGCGCCCGGGGCCCCCGCGCTCGGGCCGCGCCGCGCCGGGCGCCGGGCGCCCGGGCCTGGCGCCCCTCACCGAACGCGGCGGGCGCACGCGGAAACCGCCTTTCTGGAAGGCAGTACATCACCACGCGCACAACGCAGGCACGGGCTGCGCCACGGGTGTCGCCAACGAGCCGGGCTGGATCCAGCAGGTGTCGCTCACGTTCGGCCTGACGATCACGGTACTAGCGTACACGATCGGCGGCCGGTCGGGCGGCCACATCAATGGCGCCGTGACGCTCGGCCTCTTCGCCGCCAAGCAGATCAAGGCGCCCAACGGGTCGTCGGAGTACAAGGACGCGGCGCCCCAGGCCGTCGCGAACATCCTCGCGCAGCTCCTGGGCTCGACGATCGGCTCCGCCGCGCTCTCGACGATCGTGGACCAGAAGGCCGACCTGACGGGCGGCCTCGGCACGAACGGCGTCTCGGACAACTACTCGCAGGGCGAGGCCTTCTTCGGCGAGATCATCATGACCTTCGTGCTCATGTACGTCGTGCTCGAGACGGCGTGCAACCCCAAGAACGCGGGCAACATCGTGCTCGCGCCCGTGGCCATCGGCTTCGCCGTCTACCTCGGCCACGTCGTGCTCATCCCCATCGACGGCTGCTCGATCAACCCGACGCGGTCCTTCGGCCCGGCGGTCGTCGCCTCGGCGCAGGGCCGGACCGAGTCGTCGCGCTGGAAGGACTGGTGGGTCTGGACCTTCGGCCCCTGCCTCGGCGCGCTCATCGCCGTGGCCTACTACAAGCTCGTCGAGAAGGTCGCCGAGTTCGACTCCACGGAGCAGCAGGTCGGCACGGACCTCGAGGGCGGCGGCGACGCGGCCAAGGCCTTCGAGAAGGTGTCGGAGTTCGCCGGCAAGATGGCCGCCGACGGCCAGGCCAACCCCTGCGAGGGCCTCGAGAACGCGGCGCAGCTCGAGCTCTTCGTCGACCACTCGAAGAAGGTCGTCGAGCACATCGAGCACCAGGCCAAGGCGCACGAGGCGCGCGTGCTCACGGCGGCGGCGCGCAAGCAGCTCCAGGAGATCGACGACACGGCCGTCGGCGGGCCCGGCGGCGACGAGTAGGCCGGCGCCCACCCTATATCCCCTTAACCTCCCCCCCTCCCCCCTCCGCCCCGCCCCTAGGCGCGCGTGGCGCACGCTGGCCTAAATTCACAGACCTGTGTTCCTGTCCTGGCGCCTTGGCCCGCCGATGCCGTTTTTTTTTGCGGGATTTGATCAAATTTGCGGCTCCCGCGCGAGGAAATCCCGCGTAGAGAGCTAGCGGTAAGACACTAGCAAGCACTCCCCGATTTATGACCCGGGCAGTTTTACTAGCCTGTACCGTGCAAGTTGAAAACGCGAGTGGGCAAAAATCGCTCCTCGCATCGCCTCGTTGCTGTGCTGCCGTATTACTATCGACGCTAGCTGCTCAAACCACAGCGCAGCAGCGTAGCCTCCATAGACAGAATCGATCAATTACTCGCCGCAAGCGCAAGCTTGATCAAGAAATAACACGTTTGAGACAAGGCAAGCTTAATTGATCAAGAAATAACACGCCTGAGCAGCAACCTGAGCGAACCAACGTGACGAAAATGGCCGAAATCTTCAGCAGAGGCACCCACGTAACCGCTCTATGGGGCCACCGCTGGTACGCCGGCACCGTCGACGATATACTGGACGGCGGGCGGGCCTACGAGATCGCCTGGGCTGACGAGGAGACCTGCAACGAAGTGCCCGCGGCCGACGTCCGAGCGCTCGCTGTGAATGAGGAGCCCCGGCCCAAGAAGCAGAAGGTACAGAAACCGCGGGCCGACACGAAGCCGCCGCAAAAAAAGCGCCTCGGCGCGTCGCCGTTCGTAGAAAAGCCGCTCGCGCCGGCCGCCGACGAGTCGGAGTGGGCCTACCGCGCGCGGGCCCGGCGCCCGCACCGGAGACTACGAGACGACGTCGACGCGAACGACGACCACTGTTCTGTTTGTTGCGACGGCGGCAAGTTGCTGTGCTGCGCGACGTGCCCGCGGAGCTTCCACGAGGCCTGCGTGCGCAATTGTTTGGGCGAGGCCTACCTGCCGGGCGCGCGGCGGGCGAAATTAGATCTAGGTGGTACGACTACGAAGAAGAAGCGGGACCACGCGCCGGCCGCAGCGGCCGTCGCTGGGATTACGCAGGAAGCGGCCGAGGAAAACTGGCATTGCCCAGTTTGCTGGCAGTCTCACGCAACAGAGTGCGTTATTTGTGGCGAAGCGGGCGACGACGACACGCGCCTCGTGCCCTGCGACCGCTGCCCGCGCGCCTTCCACGCGCGCTGCGCCGAGCTCGTCAGCGGGAGTGACGGCAAGCGCCGCTGCCGGGCCTGCGTTGTGGACGAGGCGGCGCCGACGACGCTGGCCCAAGCGCTCCAGCCGGACGTCCTCAAGCAGATTGAAAGTTTGTGCGCGCAGCTCCCGCGGAACCACTTCGCGTCGATCTTCGGCGACCGCCTCAAGCGCATCCGGGAGCTCGCGGCCGAAACGCCCGAGGCCGCGGCCCACTCGCTCCAGGGCCTCCACACGGCCCAGGCCGTCGAGTCGAGACTGCACTTCGTGAAGACGAGTGAGGACGAGAAGGAGTTCCGGGCGAGCCGCAAAGTTGTAAAACCGTGCGAGCAGCTGTGGTCGCTCGCGCGCGACGGCATGGCGTGCGTGCCCGCGAGTTTATCAGAGGACGCCTGTTCAATGATGAGGGACGCGGCGCGCGAGTTTTATGATCGCGTCATGGTCACGGTGTCGAAGCGGGACGACCTCATGCACATCCTCGAAAACAAGGGCGGCTTTTCCACCTTCAAGACCCGCGACACGGGCCGCGCGGACATGGTGGTGCCTGGCTTAATAAAACAGGAGGGCGCCTGGGCATCACTGGAGACGGCGAAGTGGCTACCTCTCATCCGAAAGACGCTGGGCCCCGACGCCTGCCTGCGCCACGCCGGCGTCATCATGGCGATGCCCAATTCGGTAGCTCAAAAGTGGCATTCAGACGGTGATCATATCGACGAGGATATAGTGCTGCCGCCGCACGCATTAAATGTGTTCGTACCGTTGGTCAAGTGCGACGTTTCGAACGGCGGCACGGAGTTCGTGCCCGGGACGCACGCCGACTGGACGGCTTCGTCCCATTCGTATGTGCTGGATGCGGCGCCGGGCGACGCTTTGGTTGCCGACTGGCGGCTAAAGCACCGGGGTTTAGCGAACCGGACGCGCGAAGACCGGCCCCTGCTGTACCTGACGTACGCGAGACCCTGGTTCGTCGACAAGTACAACTTCTCTTCTGAGAGATATGAGATGTTACCACCACTATGTAGTATGGACGCGACGCGGTCGGAGCGCGCTGATATAAGGGACATGGCTTAATGAAACACATATAGCCTCTCGACCCGCAGGCGTCAGCGCCTTGGGGTTAGGTGCCCTCGCCACCAAAAAGAATGGAGGCCATACAGATTGATTATTATCTAGGGCCCTCTAGAGCCACCCGGAAGGAGTTGTGCTGCTTCCGCGTCAGCGTCAGTGCGGCGTCACTAGGGGAGATGTGTGCATGCCATCAGCGGCCCGGCGCCGACCTTTTTCTCGCGCTCTGGCGCGGCGGCGGCCTAGCTCTCTTATCATCATGCGTAGGTGGAGAATCATTTCCATCAATAAACGCCGCGCCGTGCTTTCTCTTCAGTAGAGTAAGTAACCGTCTCCCGAGGTCGTACTTGTTCGGTAAAGGTTTGCCGAACGTGTCATCAGCACCACATGACGAGTAGTACGCGACGTCCTCCGGCAGGCAATTGCCCGACGTCGTAATCAGCACCGGCATCTGCTCCGGCGAGACCCTAGCTTTCAGGACGCCTAACACCTCACTACCTCGTAGTTTACCACCAGCAGTTTCATAGTGCTCATCTAGAAAAAGGATGTCATACTTCTGCTGCGAGTCGCAGACGCGCTCGATGACGCCTTCGCCCGTGTCGCACTCCTCCACGTTCCATTCTAGAGTGTTAAACGGTTCCGTAGTTGTTAGGTATCTCCGTAAAAGTTTTCTATTGAAATGCAAGTCGTCCGCCACTAAACACCTTAAACCGGGCGGCAAGGACCTCTTTACAAGTTCGTCGGACGCGGCGGCGTCGGCTGCCGCGGTCTCTTCGTTGCCGTGGAGCTCTCCCGTTTTGAGGAGTACGGTAAAATGGAACCTCGTGCCTCGTCCTTCGTGTACTGGAGATGTCAGTCTTAACTCACCACCCATCAACGCGACGAGTTGTTGCGCTACGGCTAATCCCAATCCTGTACTTTGAGCCAATCTTGGTTCGGTCGAACCGGATCGCTGCCTACCAGGAGCTGAACCGGCTTCATCCACAATGACATATTTGGCAAACACCGTCCTTTGATGTTCGGCGTCGATGCCGCAGCCCGTGTCGCGGACTTCGAACGTGACCGCAACAAACCCGTTTTGCAAGGGTTCATCTATTAAGTTGGAGGGTAGTGATCTCCTGTTGGAGTACACCGTAGCTATGATCTCAATACTACCTTGGATCGTGTGCTTGCAGGCGTTACCTAGCAAGTTCAGTAGAATTTGCCTCAGTCTCACGGCGTCGCCCACAATTGGTAACGAGTCCAAGCGAGCCCCCGTAGCACCATCCACGACAGAAGCTTCCAAGCGAACGCCTTCCTGCGGCCGGATCATGTCCCTCACGTCTAAGACGACCGCCGCCCCGTCGAACGGTTTTTGCGACAGCGTCATCGCGCCCTCTTCAATCCTTCTCAAGTCAAGGACATTATTCAGCACGTCGGACATGTGCTGGCTGCAGAGGTTGGCCGACGAGACGTCCTCCACTAACTGATCTACACAAGAAGCCAGTCGCCGTTTCGCCGCTGCGGGCAAAGTAGAGCCCCTAGATTCCGTCAAACACAGCTGCGCTTCCCGGATCGTGTCGCCCATGCACGATAAATGCCCGGCGATGCCGTTGTAGGGGTTCCTCATCTCATGAAATACATAGGAAACGAAAATGGTCTCCGCGCGCAGTTGTTCCGCGAGCCGCCAGTTTTCTATTCCTTGCGCTCGTTCATGCCGTTGCTCCAGCGTCTCGATCCTACCCTGCATCATGACTAAGGTACATAGTGTTTTGGTGCACGTCTCGATCACTACGATCAGCAGGTCGTAATTATCCCCATCTAGTAGATCGACAGCAGTCAAACCCTGTAAAATGGGAAAGGCCCACCAGCTCACCACAATGGCCATGGCTAATGCCCTAACAGACATCTCCTGGCCCCTCAGTAAGGCATCTAATGGATTTTGCGACTCTGCGGGTGCCGCTAGTAATAACTTGTCGTAGAGCATGGATGTTAGTAAGCCTAGAAACACCGCAGACAAGGTATACCCCAACACACAAGGTACGAAGCTTGTGAAGCCACCTGCCAACCAACCAGCGTAGATAACAGAGCCAGCCAGGATAACCATATCTAGTGCCACCGATAACTCACAAGACGCGGCGTGCGCACACAACAACGCCATCAGCGGCATCGTGTGGAACCACGTCGCGTATCGTAAGTTAGGCGTATTCACGCCAAAAAAGTCTCGACGAGGGGCGACGTCGTGCGTCGCCCTTAACACATAACATAAACCAGCAACGAAGTTGACCGTGAGCGTCGTCCAGAGGACGTGCAAGCCCCGCCATCCTACCGACAGCAGTAGGGTTGTTGTGGACACGAATGCCACAACGCCGTAGGTCGTGGCGGCGCACGCGTCCCTTGTTATCAAATTGTCGATCGGCTCGTTGATGACGTTCGGGATGATCAAGGCGTATGACAGTAAGCATAACAATGAAGCTTTTGCCGACGCCGCGGCGCCCAGGGAAAAAATGCTCTTGAGGCGCTCGGTGGGCATGCTGTACCGCAGGAAGAGGACCGCGGCCAAGTCTAAGCCGGGCAGGACCATCGTGTAGAGGGGCGACGGCGTCATGGTTGTTTGTTTGCGCGCTTCTTGTTTTGAGCGCTGCCTCGCGGTCGCGGCCGGTCCACGCGCGGTGTCCGACGGGCTTTTCGACGCGCCGCGACGGCGTTTGGAGGGCTGTCTGGCTGGGCTTCCTTTTTGTTGCCCTGCGGAGTGCGCTAACGGACCGAGAGCTGTTGGCGCTGCAGCGAGCTGTTACCAGCGCCGCAGCGATGCGAGTAGAAGCCGCGCGCGGCTGTCCTACCTCCTGTCCTCACCTCGAGATCTGGCTGCGTGGCCAAAAGAAAATGAACCTGTGGGATCTGTCCGAGCGCGCGTGGAAGAGTCTTCCTTCGGCTCCCCTCCGACAGCTCTCTTTTACTTGGCTCAAGTCGGCTTGGTTTTCACCATGAGAACGTGGGCAGCCCAGTCGGAGCCCTCCCATGGGGAAGCGCTCGGTACGGCGACCCCTGTGACCAGTAGAGGGAAGCGTCGTAAGGGGGCACACTGTTTTTGCCGCGACGCGGCGACCGGCGGCGAGCGCGCGGTGCCGCGGATGGCGGATCGCGCAGTGTGTCTCCCAGGGGCCCTAGCACGGACAGCCATACGAAAAACAGAACTTAAGATGACTCCTGGTGGCTCGCCGCCGGCGGCCGGGGTTTAGCTGTCCGCCGCCTCCTCGACAACTTCACGACGCCCAGCACCGCGTCGACGCCGATGACGTGGAACGCCTTGTCGGCGCCGACCGTTAACTCCTCCGGTGAACCAGGCCAGCCGCGGTACTCAGACTTGTGCACGAGGCCTTCTCTCGAGCGAGAGAACCGCACGACGCAGCCGTAGTCTCTAACGTCCGTCACCGTGCCTCTCACTTCGTCGCCGACCCTAATCTCGCCCACAATATCCAAGACCAGCTTTCGAGCCGCCGAACACTGCCGCATGGAGTCCGCGAAGATCGTCGCCTCTCCACTTACCGTTCGCGCGTCGATGTCCGCGCCGGTCTCGTCCTCGATCTCTCTCAGATGCTCGCCGCGCGGGCCGATGAGATCGCCGACACGTGAAGCGTCGAAGGTCACGACGGCGACGCGCGGCGCGTGTCTTTTCAATCGTGGCCGCGGCCTCGCCGCCGTCGGCGGCCGTCGCTTCGTAGGTGGCGGCCGCTCCGGCTCCGGTTCCGGTTCCGGCTCCGGCTCCGGCGTCGGCTCCGGCGCGGCGCCGAAGAGCCGCGCGAGGAACGACGGCGGCGGAGGCGCTTCCTCCGGAGCGGGCGCCTCCACCACGTCGTCGTCGTCGACCAACAAAAAGGGCGCGTCACTCGACCGTGGCCGCCGCGGCTCGCGGTCTCCATTTAACACACATGAGTCCATGTGGCCCAGGATCTCGCGCCGCGCCGTCGTTGCTCTCCCAAAGGCCTCGCCGAGCACTTCGAGCGAAACGCCGTCGCCCTTGACGTCGACTTGAGCGGCTGTGATGCCTCTTTCCGTCCCGGCCACCTTGCAGTCCATGCTCCCGAAGTGGTCCTCCGTGCCCGTCGGGTCCGTGAGTAATGTCGAGCCGCTCAATCCAACAGAAGCGCCGGCGACGGGCGCTCGAAGCGGCACGCCGCAGTCGTGCAGAGCCAGCGAAGCCGCACAGACCGACGCCATCGACGTCGAACCGGAGGAGGCCGCGACATTTGTACGTGTCGTAACAGCGTAGGGGAATCGCGAGCGAGACGGGAATACAGCAGCAAGGGCCCGCTCCGCCAGCGCGCCGTGGCCCACCGCTCTCCTATTAGCTCGCAGTATATCCTTCGTGTCGCCCGTGGCGGACGACGGGAAGTCGTAGTGCAGCGTGAAGCGCCGGTCGATGTTCCTCAATGACGACGAAGTGTCCCGGTCGTAGTTGGACTCGCGCGGCCGCCGTCGTCGCGAGACCCTCGGGTCGGTCCGTCGCCACGCCGCGTGCTCGCGGAACGACGCATTCGGATCGGCATCTAATGAGGGAACCCTTCTCGACGGCGGCGCGGCGAGCGTCACCGTCGAATCGACGCGCGTCTCGCCTCGACTAAACGAGGAACTACCGTGCGGCACTTGGAGCACGCCACACCTTGACTGTAATACTCGGAGTTCATCGGTACGTCGGCGGTCGCTCCGCGCGTTGTTTTGTGCCGCTTGCGCCATCGCGTCCCTTCCTAACAATTCGACGGCGCGCGCCGCCGCGGCTTTTACGGCCCGCTCGTCCCCATCTAATTCTGAGGCGACGGCCTCGATGACATCGAAGAACGCGCGGTCCTGCGCCCTGCCTCGGTCCCGCTTCGACGAAGGGTCCTCGTCGTCCCTCAGATTCCGTCCACTGAAGAAGTCGATGAGTTGAGACACGTGGCGTTGCGCCGCTTGCGATGCGAGCGCGTCCAACCTAGCTCTTTCTTCATGCATCGGTCGTTCCACAGAAGAAGGCGCGAGCGCGTTGATGGCGTCGACGATCGGCGCCGCCGCAGAATGGGCCTCCAGCAAAGCGTCTTTGAGCAGAGCGTCTTTCGCCGGCGCGCAGCCCAGCTCCAACGCCACACAGCCAACGCCGTCCGTCGCATATAACAAGTCGAACCCACTGTTCTCGCAGAACCATAACGGTGGGTCTCTTGTAAAGGAAGCACCTCGTCTCGAGAGACGTGAGGCGCCCACGGGGCCCTTCCAGGGCACTCCTGCCAAAGCCAAAGCGCAGGACGCGGCGTTCGCTCCTAATGTAATGACATCACCATCACCATCACTCGACGCTACTTCCACATCTACTCGCACCGTTTCGAGGAAGCCGTCGCCGTGGAACCGCGGCCTTAGGGCACGATCAATATTCCGCGCTGCTAATATTTCTTGATCGGACGCGCGGACGTTTTCTCTTCCACTTGCTGTTGTAGGTGGTAGCCCTGCGGCTGATGACGGGTGGCGAAAATCGACGTGCAGCGGCGCGCCGCCTCCAGTATAATACAAAGCGTCCTCCCCAGAAGCCCAGCGCCAGCTCACGCTCGCGTGGACGACGGTGCCGCCCCTCGACGCGACGCAGGACGCGTCGGCGAGCGTGTTGTTTTTCTGGAGGTGGATGGCGTCGCGGTGTCTTGGTATTATGACTTTTGTCGCTAGGGCTCGCCGCGTGTGGCGGAGCATTATATTGCTCGCGGCCGCCACGCGGCGCTGGCAGCAGTGGTGATGTTAGGCCTGGCACTTAGCACGTGTTGCACGGCCGTTGCTGCGCTGATAGGTAAGGCGTGTGTGGCTCTAATGATAAAATATTAGGCAATCCGCAGGGCCCAGAAGCTACTGCACACCGATTTTTCACCGCGGTGGCGGCGCACAGCTAGCTAGCGTCCTGTAAGGCACTAGCATTCACGGCATCAGCGCCACCGGGGCTGTAGCGCCGCTACGACACGACAGAGCATCAATTGTGGCCTCCTGATACTCCCACAAAGGCGTATCGCAGCGCTGCGCCCGCGCGCATGCTCGATGCGGGCGTTCTCAGGAGATGTCCAGGCACGCTGGCAGGCGCGGCGCGACCGCACGGATGCCGAAGCGGTGCACCAGCCGCGCGCGAGAACTGGTGTGCCGAACCAGCAGTTCCTCGCGTCGACGGTGCGCGCCGTCGACGGCCACAATCGACGCCTCGCGGAACGCCCACGCGGCAGCGACGGTGCCACCGGCGCGCCGCGCGACGGTGACGCTGACGAGGAGCGCCGGTCAGACATGCTGGACGAACGGTTGGATTGGGCCGCGCGAAAGGCTGCAGCTGCGGCCGCCGCGGCCGACGATGACGACGACGACGACGGTAGCGACGATAGCGACGACGCCGCCGCGGCGCGCGCGCGCAAGAAAGCCCAAAAGAAGAAGCTGAAGAAGGAGGCCAAGAAGCTCGCGAAGAAAATACTCCTCAAGAAGAAGAAGAAGAAAATGAAACGGCGGCGCGCCGAAGCGGAGGCGGCAGAGGGCGATGACGAAGTGCGTGCGGCGATGGGTTTTGGAGGCTTCGCGTCGACGAGCGGCGGGTCGGTGGATGACAACCGGACGGGCGCGGCACGCGGCGGGGCCGCGGCTTCGTCGTCGTGACGGCAGCGCCAATGTTAATGTGATTTTTGTGTGCATAGGGGTTTCGATGATGCCTCCGTCGTAGTGTTCTGCCGGCAACCCGCTAGCGGCCTGGTAAGACACTAGCAAGGCAAAAGCTCGAGTTGTGCCAGCCTTGTCAGTCGCCGCTGCTGCCGCATGGGCGTTGTACTAGCGCTCGTCCACACGATCTGCGTAAGAGGACCGAACGAAGGCGAAACTACGATCGACAGCTGCCTGCATTGCGCTAGAGCCACACACTGCCAGCTACACATTGTCAGCCTCGAGAGCCTGGAGCCTGGTCAACAATGGTGCGCCAATATTTCTGGTGCTTGATACTCGCGCATCACGCGTCAGCCCTGAAAGCACCAAATGCTTCGAAAACGCTGGCGACGCGCGCAAGAGGCGCCGGCGCCGTCGTAGCGGTGAGCGGCGCAGCACTCGTAGCGGTATCGATTGATGTAAATACGCTGCACGTCGTGGCACCGTCGATCGACGATGCAGCGAGACACTGGGCGGCGAATCACGCGGCCGGGAATGACAACTCGCTGGGACGCGTGCTGTCAGACATCGCACCGGGCCTCGGCGTGCCCTGCGCCGCCGCGTCCCTCGCCCTCGTGGCGCGGCGCGGCGCGGACGCTTTGAGAATAGTCGCGCCTCTGGGCGTCGGCTTCGGCGCCTTCGTCCAGGGTTTTTCGGGCGTGCTCAAGGACGCGACGCAACGCATCCGACCGGACCCGCTCCACCACTCGACCTATTCGTTTCCGTCGTCGCATACCGCCTCAGCCACGTTCCTCGCGGGTGCCTTCCTCGCGGTGTTAGTACCGGCGCTCCTTGGTGACGACGAGGAGGAGTTCTGGACGTGGACGCCACAAACAATAACGTCGGTCGCGAGCATCACGGCCCTGACCGCCACCGGCCGTATATTAACAGAGAGCCACTTCCTCAGCGACACGCTCGCCGGCGCCGCGCTCGGGATTGGTGCTCTAGGGGCGACCGCGTTGGTCAGTAGTCGGAGTAATGGGTAGTAGGATGAGACTACGACGTATGGGGAATCCAACCTTACTCCCAAGGAAGGCCCAGGGGATGCGTGCGCCAGCCGCACGCCGGCCGACGCGACCACTCACGCCGTCCGCGCCTTCTTCGCCGCCGGCTTGCGCGAGGCCATCGTCTTCTCGACGAAGTCGATCACGGCTCTCGCCGAATTTTCCAAGATGTCCTTGCGGTGCGGCACACTTAATAAGTCAGTGAGCGCTTTCTCAGGAGGCACACTCTTCGCATCATCACCAAGAGCCGCGTTAATAGCAGCGGGGAACTTGCCGTGGTGCGCGCAAGCGAGGCAGATGACCGGCCCAGCACCTAACTGCGACTTCAGATCTTCAGCGGCTCGCACGCCACAGGCAGTATGAGGATCCAACACGTAGCCCGTAGCCTCCTTCCTGGATTTGATCGTAGCGAGAATCTCCTCCTTCTGGACCGAAGCCGCCTTCATCTCGGCTTGCGCCTTCGCCTTTAATGCTGGCGGCGCCGTGAACGCGCCCGTCTTCTCGAATTGATCCATCAACGACTTGGTCTGGGCCGCATCATTCCCGGAGCAGTGGAAGACGAAGCGCTCGAAGTTCGAGCTAACACAGATGTCCATGCTGGGTGCTAGCGTCTCGACGGCCGACGGCGGCCTCGAGTAAGTGCCCGACGCGAAGAACCTTGCTAGGATATCATTGGCGTTCGTGGCCACCACGAGACCTCTACAAGCGCAGCCCATCTCCTTCGCGTACCAGCCTGCCAAGACGTCGCCGAAATTGCCCGTCGGCACCGAAAAGACCGGTGCGGCATCGACCTGGAACGAGGCGTAGAAGTAGTAGACGATCTGCGCGACGATGCGCGCCCAGTTGATCGAGTTCACGGCACCCAACGAGTGTCTGGCATGAAATTGCTGGTCCGCGAACAGGCCTTTTACTATCTTTTGGCAATCATCAAAACAGGCGCCTCGTAATGCGAGAGCGTGGACGTTCTCATCATCATACGCGCACATCTGCGCTTCTTGGATTGGGGAGGTGCGGTTCTCGGGGTACAAAATAAAGCACTCGACGCCCTCCTTGCCGCGCACGCCCGCGATGGCGGACGAGCCGGTGTCTCCACTTGTAGCTCCGATGATCGTTAATCTTTCTTGGCCCTTCGGTTTCTTGGTCAGGATGAGCTCGAATAAAACGCCGAGGAACTGCAAGGCGACGTCCTTGAACGCATAAGTAGGCCCGTGGAACAGCTCCAGCAAATGGTAGTCGCCGTCCAAGTGGTGGACGGGCGTCACATGCTCACTCCTCCAGTTGCTGTAGGCCGTCTTCGTGAGCTGCTCGAGTTCGGCTCGACTGATCTCGCTTTCATCGATGTAGAGCGAGATGATCTCCGTCGCTAAAGACGCGAAGGGCAGTTTTGACCATTTCTCGAGCGTCGCAGCGTCGACTTTGGGGATCGTCTTCGGCACGAGCAGGCCACGGTCCGGCGCGAGGCCCATGAGGACCGCATCCACAAACCCGCAGTCCTCGACGCCGCCTCTGGTCGAACGGTAGCGCATCGTCGCTTCTTAGTTGTGTCTCTAGCGTCGCGTCGGAGTCGCTTGACGTGCAGTGCTTGCAGAGAGTGCTCTGCTTGAGTTGTATCGCTGCGACGGCGTGCTGCGGTCGAGTGCTTGCTCCTTGGAGTAATGCTGTGCCGGACGACGCGTCGCGACCGTCCGAGGCTTATGTGCAAGGTAGCAGCGCGTTTAGCTTTGACACTGTGCATACGCGTCGCTATCCTACTAGCCTGCAATCTAGTATCTTACGACGCTAGCGTTATTTGCATGGATTTAGCGCCGAAATTAGCGGTAAATTAAGTATTCGAGTCGCATAACGCCGAAACGCCCATTTTACCCGCTTGCGCTTGAACGCCGTCGACGCGACGCCCGCCAGACGACGCGCGCCCCTACTAGTAGATAACACAACATCTTCTTACCACCGCCCCGACCCGTCGAGCGGCACAATGCTTCCCGACGTCATAGCCCGCTTGTAAGACGGGGCCCGTCCATGGTCGTCAATCTGAGATGACCAAGGACGGGGCGGCAACACCGGAGCGGTGAGAGTCCGGTAGATCATCTTGTCCCTCACACTTAGCTCGATCTCGCCCGTCGCCTGCTTCAGTCGCCGGGAGGTAGCCAGGTTCCGCTTGAACCGGTCGGACCGCGTCTGTTGTTCTTTGACATTTTCTAACGTCATCCACTGGTCGCCGGCGGAGGGCGGCCCGTCGCGAGACGCGAAGAACTTCATCAGTTCCGGCGGGTCTTCGGCGCCCACGATGTGAGGTAGGGACAGCACTCCTTTTTTCCTCTTGTTTGAACTACGTTGCTCTTCTTCTCTCGCTAAGCGAGCCACCTCCGCTTGCTGCAGGTCCACCAACGCGTCGACGTCGGCGGGCGTCGGGTGCTTCCGCGCGAAAGCGGCCTTCTGTCTTGTGGGTCCTAATTTCTTCCTCCGCAGCTCCTTCCTGACCCGGTATCTCTCCGACTCACAGACGCACACGACTCTTTGGCCACATTTGGCGCAGGGCATCTCCTTTTTTGGTCGCGCTTCGACTACTTCCTCTGCCTCCGGTTCTTCTTCATCAGATAGGTCGGACCAGTAGCCCCCTCGGAAGATCGACGGTCTAGCTCTTTTGGCTCTATTAGCCTTCCAGCGCTCTTGCTCCTTGCGCCAGCGGTACGGCTCGATGACGTACTTGATCAGGAACCGCTTCCTGATCTTCTCATAACGACCAGTCGTAAAGGCCTCCAATGCCAGACGCAACCGTTCCTTGGCCCTTCGTTCATTCTCCCGCGCCGCCTCGGCGGCCGCACGAGCGGCCGCTTTCCTATCTAATTCCAGCGCCTCCTCCGCGCGGCGCATCTCTTCTAGTATGCGCAACCGTTCCGCCTCGTGGTCGAAGGCCGGCTCTTCCTTAACCACAACCGGTATCTTGATCTCATGTGGTACTTGGATGAAGGTAAACACCGGCATAACGGACTGGACAGGAATAATGGGCTCCTCGTCAAAAAAAGTTTCGAGCTCCGCCAGGTCGCAGACCACGGGCCCCGCTTTGGCCTGAGCTAGTCGCCGCATCCTTAATAGTAATTGAATAGCCCGAGCACGTCTATGATAACACTGGATCTTCAAAGCTGATAATTCCCTTAACTTCCGCAGTTCTCGCGCTTCGCGAGCCTTCCTTAACAACTCGTCCTGCCGGTTTCGCTCCTCATCGGCCGCTCGTCGGCCCAGGATACCTCTTCTTGTACTTTGTGTCCTTAGGGCAGAAGTCAGCAAGTCTTGGGAACGCCTCACCCACCGCGCCAACCGATCCTTCCACCGTCGCCTACCTCTCTTCCCCCGCATGACTCGCTGGATCTGTATCGCATAATAATCCAAATCAAGAAATTTCTCTTCCATGGAACCCGCAGTCCCCTCGGTATTAGCCTTGGCCACTATCACTTCGACCCTCGTACGTAATTTTCTGGGAGTAATAGACACGAAGATCTCTTCCACCGGTTTTTCATCCAGTTTCACTTGTGTCAACACCGCGCCCAAATTCGAGACCCACACTTCATACGACATCTCCTCGAAGACGTCGGTCACGATCTCTGCGACCTCCTCGTTCCTCAGGTGCGAGATCAACGAATCGATGGAGCTCCTCCTAGGAACGGGCTCCTCCTCTGGCTCTTCCGGCACGACCTGCTCCACGATCCGCCCCAGGAACTTCTCGTATTCCTCGAGTGCTATTTTGTCGGTGAACTGGTCGGCGATCTGGAACCTGCGTTGTGACGACGCCATCGACGCGGTCCGAGACGACGCGCGTCGATGGCGTGAAAGACGCCGCGTCCGCACCAGCACGACGCGAAGCGCTCGTAGTCGAGGAAGCCCATGCCCCCGTTGTCGATCTCCCAGTCCTCCTGCGCTAATTTTTCGTGCTCCTCGTGGTTGATGCGGCCGTCGCGCGTGAGTAGTTTGGGCGGCAAACCCGTTCCGACGTTGACTTTCTTCCCACTGATCGACTCGACCTCGATCTTCGTCAGCGAGACCATGATCTCGCAGCAGCGCCGGTGCATGGGCACGTACTCGTCGTACTCGATGCGCCCCGACTTGTCCTCGTCGATCTCCTTCCAGAGGACGTTCAAGTGCCTTCGGATGCTCGGATCGAATTTCAGACTTTCCCGCTTACACAGCGCTTTCAGCGTATACAAGGGGTGGAACTTCGGCGCTACTTTTTTCGGGTCGTAGAGCTTGAGGAGCTGGTCCTTGAAAGAAGTGTCATAGGTACCGCAAAATTCTCTACTTTGCGAAATGCCGACCTTGTCCCTCCGGTTGATGAACTGCTTGAACTCGTCAAAGTCGACCGCACCATCGCCGGAAGGATCCAGCGCAGCTAGCAAGTTCTCGATCTTCTCCTCGGAGAGGTCCTCTCCAATATGAGCCTGTGTGGGAACGACACCGTCACGAAACGCTCTCATGCGGCCGCATCGACGGCGTCGAGGCACGCCATCGCCGCGACCACGTCACGTTGAAGCCCATTTTCTGCTCCGAGTCAGCGCCATCATCGCGCGGAACTCGTCTCCGTCGAGCTCGCCGCTCCCGTCATCATCATACTGGTTAAAAATCTCCAGCGCGTTCGACGCCCGACACAACGCCTTCATCTTCCTTTCCACGGACACCTCGAGGAGCCAGTCCTCCTCCTTGGCCGCGGCCTTGATGTGTTTGTCGTACTTGTTTGGAGGTGCCGTGAGCCACTCCGGGGGAATCTGATCGATTTTCTCGTTCTCTTCTCCGAGGCAGACGGTGCGCTTCGGCGCCCACCAGCCGTTCGACGCCTTAGCCGTCTCGGGTTCGACGTAGAGGCACGTCCCCAGTAACGTAACAGCGCGTCTCGGCACTTGCGACGGCCAGACCTTCCACTTCTGGCCGAAGGCGTCCTGCTTCTTTCGCACGTCGACCCAGCACTCCTCCCACGCCTTCGGGCGCTTGTACAAGCGCTTCTTCTTCTTTGTTTTTTTTCCTCGCTTCGACGTGGGCCGGCTCTCACTCGCGCTCGCGACGGACTTCTGGAAGAGCGCTGCGGATCTTGAAGCGGTGGCGGCTGCTTTCAGCTTCATTTGAGCTAGAGCGCGCTCTTGCGGCGTGCCGGCGCGCTTCATGGTGGTTGTCGTGGGGGCTGCCCCAAGGGCTGAAGGCTGCCCCTGGCAATGCGCTTGGGGTGCGCGCGGCTACCGGTGGTCGACGGCTCTTACTACTCGCTTTGTTGCGGCTTTGGGAGCCTCTTGGGCAGTGGTACCAGCGTCTTTGCGCGTCTGGAGAGCTCGAGCGCTGTGTGAGTGCGGGCTCGGCCGCCGCCGATTACGTTTCTCGCGAGAGCGGTCGTGGGGCAGTGCAACAGGACCTGGGAGGGCTGCTGAGGGCGGCTCGCGCTTCTCGGCTGACCCGCCAAAAAGTCGACATCAGCACTACGCATTGTATCGAAAAAGTCCATAATTGGCTGCCGGTAGCACGCCGACACGACGTTGAGCAGCGGAAGTACTACAGCAGTATCTGTGTACGCGAAGTGGCAAGAAATCTGCAGTCTCGGACAACTGCAGAGCTTTTAATCACACAAAAGGCAAGACCGCAGCAACAGCGGCAAAAACAAGCGCGAGCGCGTCAGAGACGCTGCCACTGACGCCGTCGACGCGTGAGCAGCACCAGCGACGCGCGCGGAAACTAAAAATGAACGCACGACAAGCTACGCCCGCCGAGACCGTGGCCGCACCGGCACGCGGCTTTCTCGACGCCTGCGAGACTTTTGCTGATGAGGCGTCGAGCAGCAGCGTCGACGCGTCCACAGTCGACCGGTTCCGCGCCGAGGCGCGCAAGGCCGCGGCGCGGTCGGCGTCCGACGCCGCGCGCCTAGAGGCGAGCGAGCAGGCGGCGGCGCGGGCGCGCATAGACCGCGACCGCGCCGAGCGGGATCGCGCGCGCCTGGAAAACGAGGTCGCGCGCCTCCGACGAGCCGTGTCCAACGAGCCCGCGGACATGCGAAGGGAACATTCGTCTTTTGACCGCCTGAAGGACTTGTTTGACTCTTTGAGGAACGCGCGGCGGAACGGCTCTAGACTACACGTCGGCGAGGGCGGCCGCGACGACTCCGACAGCGACGGCTTTCGATGTCCGCCGTCGCCCTGCTGGTCGTCGCCCGTGCCCTTTTCGCAGCGGCGCGTGCCCGAGGCGCGCCAAAAAGAGGCGGGCTGCTGGTGCTGCGCCGCGGACGACGACGACCGCGACGCCCGCCTCGTCTTCGCGGCGCCGTCGTCGCCGCTGCGGTCGCCGCCGCGGTCGCCCTTATTTCTGGAGGCGGGGCGCGACCCGGGGCGGCTCCTGGGCGCGTGAGGCGTGAGTTCCCTTCTCGGTAAATGGACTCCCCATGCGCACGATAAGTATAGCTTTTCTCAAGTCTTTCTCCCTCTCGAGTCGCGGCGACGGCGTGCTACATATCCCGATGCATCTGCCTGATGCCGCCGGCGATGTTGAGCCATGCTCTATGTACACTTAGCTCCTTACCCGGTCCACGCGCACCAATGCTCGAGCGTACAGCGCGCCTGGGCCTCGCTCATGTCGAACAAGTCCCCGACGGACTCCCACATGAGGTGCGCGTTCACGTGGCTCATGGAGCCGCCGGCCGCGTAATCCCAGGTCAGTTTCAGGAGCGGCCACGCGGATACGTTCATCCCATCAGCGTTCTGCTCCGGGTTCTGGCGCAGCCACGCTAAGAGTCGGCCGCGCTCGCTGTCTTGTCCCGGGCCAGGCACTTCGGTCCAATCAAAGAAAAATGTATCTCCATCACAGTCGTCGACCTCGGTCTGCGTGAGCACGCACCGCTGCCACGTGCCCCTTTTAAAGCATAATACGGTGGCATATATGTCGAGCGGCACGTCGTCCAGCATGAGGGCCGTGAAGATCGACGCGGGGACGTCGAACTGGAAGCTCGGGCGGCCCTCTTCTCGCCTCACGCGGCCCTCGCCGACGTGGATCACGCTCTTGGCCTCGTCGGTGCCGTGGCGGCGCGTCGAGAGCTCCAGCGAGAAGATGTACGAATCGAGGTCGCGCCGGGGCGTGATGGTAGGGACCGGCCGCGGCTGCGGCGCCACCAGGCGTCGCTGCGACTCGAAGAGCTGGCGCGGGTCCGGCCGCATGCACCGCGGCGCTCTTACCAATCGCAGCTGCGGGAAGCGGTGCAGCGCTAGGCTGTGCAGCAGGTCGGGCTTAATCTTTGATAGAGCGTCGCGGAACTCGCGGCAGACAGCCGAGCCGTAGGCGACGCCAGGGTAATCAGCAAAGGCCAGGACGCCCAGCAGCGCGTCTTCCGGCAGACCGAAGCGGCAGGGCCGCGCGATGCGCCGTTTTGCTTGCCGGAGGGCGGTGTCGCGCGTCTCGGCGCGCCGCTTGCGCGCGGCTTCTCTCCGGCCGGCCGTCGAGAATTGGGCGCCCATGTTGGTCGCCTGGGAGAGTGCTCTCCGCTCGCTGCACGTTACGGGCGGCGCGGCGCGGGAGCCAGCGGATCTTTCGCGGGTGTTATGCGGCGACAGAGTCCAACGGCCCCTGAGCCCCAGTAGAGCGCAAATTACCCGCGCTGCGCTGAGGCCGGACCTCGGGCTAGCGTAATGACACACACTAGGCAGACTTAATTGCAGACTTTCACTGGCTCGATATAGCAGCTGTGCATACTCTCTCAGCGTGCTTACGCTCCCAGCACAGCGTTCTGTAGGTGCGCAAGCGAGCCTGCAAAGCTGCCGTGCATCGGTGTTTTGTGTTGTCGATAATACACTGACAGTCATCAGTAACCTGCACTGCAGTGCTGCCATTTTGCAATGCCGCGCGTAGTTATAGTGCTCATCCTGGCTCAGACGACCGACGCTTTCGTCTGCAAGCGCAGCATCCGTCGCGCGGGACCGGTGGCAGCGACGACAGACTCTGACGAACCGTCGTCGCTGGCCCCCGTCCTTTCGCCGTCGGCGGACCGGCCGGAGCGCTGGGACTCGGCCTGTATAGCGAATCCCGTCGTCCTCAAGCCCGGACCTGGTGAGGACCGCTGGAAGATGTGGTACTATGGTAATAACGGTAACTGGTCCGACGGCACGGTCGGGTTCCTGCCAACCGGAACCAGCGGCCTCGCGGAGTCCGCGGACGGCGTGCGCTGGAGCAAGGTCGACGGCCCGCGCGCCGATAAAAGTGTCTTCGGCCCGGCGGACAACGTCGACGCCTGGGACGGGCTCCACACGGGCGTCGGGGACGTGATCCGGGAGGACGACGGCTCGCTGCTCATGTTCTACTTTGGCGGCGGCGGAGGCGGTGGCGGGGAGGCGAGCGCCTCTGGCAAAGCCTACCGCGGCCTCGCAATGCAGATCGGCCGCGCGCGTTCGGTAGACGGCGGGCAAAGCTGGACGCGCTGCGGCTCCGGCGCCGACGGCGCGGGCCCGGTCCTCGAGGCGCGGGCCGAGGAGGGCTTGTTCGCGTCGTGGCCGCGGATCCTGCGCTACGATAAGGAGTGGGTCATGCTCTACCACGCCTTCAACGGCACGCACTGGAGAGCCTTCTCGGCGACGTCGACCGACGCGGGCCTCTCGTGGGCCGACCGCCGCCTCGCGCTCGACGTCGGCCCGGCCGGAGCCTTTGACGAGACGGGCGTGGGTACGCGTTCGGTGATCAAGCGCGGCGACCACGCGCTCATGGTCTACGAGGGCGTCGACGGCGGAGGCACGTTCTCGGGCACGCACCGCCTCGGCGCGGCGACGTCGTCGGACGGCGGCCGGACCTGGGCCCGCGTCGGCGACGGACAAGCCATCGTCGCGCCCGGTATCGCTCCCCTGGGCGCCTGGACGGCCCAGGTCGTGGGGACGCCCTACCTCGTCGCCGACGGCGACGCGCTGCGCCTCTACCACTGCGCGAAACAGAACAGCGAGACGAACATGTCGATCGGACTCCTGATCTCCGAGAGCGGTGACGTCGCCGCGGGCGCGTGGCGCGGCGTCATGTGAAGTAATAATGTACAGTCACTTATACAACAGACTAGTCGTCGAGCCGCTCGTCGGCATACACCTTCGGGATGCCGCGGAGGTCGCGGTCGCGCTTCGCGGAGCCGTACTTGAACGCGAATTCGCCGACGAACGCGTGCGCCGCGTAGCCGAGCGCCGCGAGGCCGAGGGCCGCGGGGCTCGCCGCCGCCCGCGCCACGGAGCCGAGGCGGGCCACGCGCCCGGCAGCGACCGTCGCGGCCGCTGCCCAGGACACGAGACGCAGGGCCTTGGCGTTGCGGACCGCGCCTCGCGAGTCGGGGCACACTTGCGTGTGCTGCGCGTAGCGGTCGAGCGTCGTCTCCCGGGGCGGGCACGGCATGAGAAGTTTAAGGGGCTCGGCGTATCTGTTCGGCGTTTTGGGCACGGCAGCGTCCATAAACTTCCCGACCTCGACCAGCAGCCGCTCCGTGGGCGACGAGTACTTGTAGAGCTGGCGGCGGACGAGGGGGGCGCCCGACTTCGCGGCGTCGTACTCGGCCTGTAAAACGTATGGCTGCTGCGTCGCGAGGAGGTGCGTGTCCTGGTCGAGGAAGTTGTTGAGCCCGACGTGCTGGAGCCACCGCGGCACCGCGACCGGCAGGCGGCCGACGCCGGCGCTCATGAACCGCGTGCGTCCCACGCCCGTCGGGCAGAGCCAGAAACAGGCCTGGAACTTTGTTTCGCCCGCCGCGTCGCGCCGGCCCGTGGCGATGGCGCTCGGAGGCCGGAACGTGGAAACGCCGGTGACGTTTTGCGCGCCGTACAGCGTCGTGCCCGCCACGGTCCCGGGCTGTCTTATTTCCTTTTTCATCGTCGTCACCAGCTTCGGCACCGCGGCGACGGCCGACGAGAGCGAGAAAAAGCCCGGCGACGACTCGTCGACGGCGACGGTCTGCGGCGCGGCGCGCGTCGCCGTGTAGAGGTCGAACGGAGCCGCTTGATGGGCGAATAAGCCATGATCCGGGTCCAGGATGTTTTCGACGAGAATACTATAGTCGACGGGCAGATCCCGGATCGCCGTCGTCCACTTGAACGCCGGGTCGTCCATCTCCGGGACGCGCGGCGGCGGCGCGGAGCGGTCGGCGTCGCGGCCGGCGGCGGCGCCGGGAAAGAGCCACAGCAGGCCCTGTTCCACGCGGCACGGGACCGCCGTCGCACAGAGGGCCGTCGACGCGCCGCCCTCGCGCTGGGGCACGGACTTGCACTCGCCGCTCGCGTCGAAGCTCCAGCCGTGGTAGGCGCACTGGACGTAGCCCTGAGCCGTGAGTCTGCCCTCGGAGAGCGCCGCGAGGCGGTGCGGGCACTTGTCCTCCAGGGCGAGCGGTTCGCGTTCGCCGCGATTCACCACGCAGTAGTCCACGTCGAAGAGCGTCACCTTAGTCACGGCGTCGACGGGCAAGTCGCGCGTCCACGCGACGGGATACCAGTGATCCATCCAGTCGAACCTCGAGTAGTCCGGCGCGCCGCTCGTCGTCTCAGTGGCTGCGGCATGTTCGGTCGTCGGGTCGGAGGGCGAAATAGTAGCTTCCGGGCGCATGGCTCCCGAGCTCGGCGTCGGGTCCGTCAACGTCGCGGCCATCGAGGCGACGTGCCTGGACGCGACGTCGTGCCTGGAGCTGCGGCGCAATGCCGCGGCCATGGCTGGACGGGGTGCGCGAGCCACGAAGGCAGACGCTGTCCAAGCTAGAGAGAGCACAAGGCATTTGAGCCATGCCTCCATGGCAGCGAAATGGGCAGGCGTAGACGGTTCACAGCAGCGCTTCGATGTACGCGCACGAGTCGTTAAGCTCGATCGCGTATTCGTCAAGCTGATGTCATAAAGCGCTCTCCAGCTAGGGACATAGGCTGCCTATGTATACTTAAGTACCTACCCCCCTACCCATGTAAATGCATTTTGTCCCTTAAGACATATTTGGATTCCGACAACTTGGCACGCGGAGAGGGCCCGCGCACCTGTCCGCATGGGCCGATCTCAGGGGCGCCTGGGGTATGTACCGTATGTATACCTCCCACCCCAAGTCCCACCCGGCCCTGAGTAGTAGGCAAAGATATGTAAAACGGGGCTCGGGAATTTTTTTCTGCGCCTAGCAGCGACGACACGATCAAGATGAAGTATCACCGGTATTAAAAGTATGATCGGGCGATTCTGGAATCACAACTAACAAGTCACTGGCAAGTACTAGTAGTACGTTGAAATTACGTTGAGGCCCCTATGGATGCTTAGATGAGCTGCAAATATATTTAGGCACCTAGGCCGTCAGCTCCATGATCAGCGCGACGCCCGCGAGCGTCCACCGGCCGGCCGCACTCTTCGTCTTCAGGTTCGCGCAGAAGACAAACGTGGGCCCGCGGAATTCGGTCTTGTAAACCGGGCACATGTACATGTTGCCGAAGTCGGCCTTCTCCGCCGAGAGGCCTCGGATCGACAGGACGGGCATGCCGAAGAACATCTCCTTGGGCTTGCTTCGGTCGATCGTCGACGCGCCCGTGTCCCAGCGCGCGCCCTGCATGTTGAAGCCGCACACGTAGGCGCCGTCTCGGCTGACGGAGTCGACCTTACTATGATCTTCCCACTTCGTCACGTCCGTGAACGTCACTAACTTATCGAGCTCCCACTGGTTCTTTTGCGCCGCGACTTGGTTGACCGACGTGAGGAACGACTGCGGGTTGATCAAGTAGGACAGCCACGTGCACTTGGGGATCTCCGTGGGGTTGCCCGCCCACTCTTCTAATTGCCCTAAGCGAGCCGTAAAGTTCGCTAACCACCCGGAAAGCGCCTTCATCGAGGCCCAAGAAATCTTGGACCACTTCGGCGGCACCTCGTCCATGAACAACGCGTCGCACACGGCCTCCATGGCGTCGCTCATCGACAACTCGCCCTTGAAGCCTAGTGTTAATTCTTTCAATGAACGGACAATCTCCGCCAACAGGCGGTTCATGACCTCCATCTCCTGCAGGAACGAGTTCTGGAAGGGGCCCTTGTCGTCGAGAGACGCATCGAGGTCGTCAATGTCGAACTTCTTCTCGCCGAAGCGCTCCATGATGTCATCAAGCTTGGCTGCGGCGACTTCCGTGGGCGACATGCCGCCGCCCTCGTCGTCGCCCGCGGATCGAGGCTGCAATTCCACTAACGTCTTGAACATGCCTTCACTCTGCGTCGTTCTGAAGTCGATCTCGGCGTTGGGGTGCAAGCCAAAGGCCACGGGAGTGTCAGAGGTCAAGGTAGCATTGATGTGCTTCAAATAATTATCATAGGAAGTCGGCGCGGGGCACATGAACGAGACACCCTTTTCCTCCTCCGAGTAGGGGTACATCTCCGTCTCGTCCAACAACTCGTCCTTCATGAAGAAGTCGAGGTAGACCTTGCACGTCAGGCGATCGAAGTCGTTCACGATGTGGCCGCCGTACATGATCTCGCCGAACAAGTACTTCAGGTCCATCCAGGGGATCTTGCCTCCTCCGCTGTTCTCCATGTAGTTGCTCAAGATAACTGCTGAGTCTCTTAAGTCACCCACGGCAAACGGGTACATCATGTTGTAGCCCATGGGACCATACAACTTGCGCTCCATCATCACGGCGTGGAAGTGGCAGAGTCCAAACAAGATAGATTTCGTCTTGCTGTCGAGCTCTTCGAAGGACTCCTTGCTGAAGAAGCAGAAGGCTCTGACTAAATTGGCTTTCAGGCCGCCCGGGGGCTCGTTCGTGAGCTTGATGCATCGGTTCAGGATACCGATCGGGATGTTCTTGGCCGGATCAGATGATAGGAACAATCTGAAATTATCATGGGAATGATCGCCAAATGAATCCAACTTCTTCTCCAGTTCTAGGAGCCATTTCGGCATCAAATGGATGTTGTTCAGGATCACCCAAGAGCCATTGCGATGCGCTGATTCCAAGTAGGACATGGCGATGACGTCCTGGCCCTGGCCCATGGAGACATTAAAATAATTCTCGCCATTGACGAAAGGAGGATCCTGTTCCGCGGCGATCTTATCGAGATCGGCCACGACGTCCGCACCCGGCGACAAAATGAAGTAAATGGGCGTCTGCGGCGTGCTATCCGCGAGAGACTGCCTCAGAATCTGCACAGAGTTCAGCGTCGAGTCGCAGTCCACATAATCGCCACCGGCGGGCATGGTCGTTCGCAGGAAATTGGCCAAGTGCGAGACCATGCGGTCCGGTCTGAGAGAACGGACGACGAGCATCTTCTTGAACGCTTTATCTGGCCGATCTAGTTGCGACCAGTCGAGCGGTAGCTTCTCGGCTTCCGGCGTGGCGTGGTTGTACCACTCGCGGAAGCGCGGGGCGGCCTCCACGAGATCCGCAGGCAACTTGCCAAAATCATCGAGATCAGCTAGAGCTTGGCAGGCCTCCCAGGCCGGTCGCGGCAGCCATGATTGTAAAGGATTCTCGTCCGAGGCCTTCTTGGGCCCCTTCAACAAGAAGTCGAACAGCACGGGATCAATCAAATTATCTTCGCCGAGCGTGCCTCGCTTCATCAATCCGAACGTGATGACGGACAAGAAGATGAGCTTGTGGCGCGTGAACAAGCCTCTCGCGACCCAGGTGAAGATCGTCATTCTCAGACTGGTGACTAAATTGGCGACGCGGTCCTCGATCTTCGGGGCCGCGGTAGCCTTCGCGATGGACTTGAGGAAGAACGTAACGAAGGAATCCAACGAGTACTGGTACATGTGGTCCACGGCGCACATGCGCGTGAGCATGAAGTAGAGCATGGCGCCCTCCGACGCCTGCTTGCGGTAGACCTCGCGCGCGACGGAGATGCCGGCCGTGACCTTCGCGCCCTCGGCGAGAGCGGCCTGGATCTCCTTGGACGTCTTCTTCGTGGCCTCCAAACCTTCGATGAGCGGAATATCACTTAGAATATCATCAGGGGCATTGGCCAGTCTCTCGAGCAACTGGTCCTCCAAGTCCAGTAGTTGGATCTTGTATTGGGTGGCTTCCGCATTGAGTCGTTGTGTTTCAGCTTCGAGATCAGGTCGTTCCTCCCCGACGGTCTTGGCCAGCAACTGGTCCTCGAGACCACGCTCGGTCGCGATGAAGTTGATCAGCGTACACTGCGCGGCAATCTCGGGCTTGTAGTGGGGGTTGTCCAAGCGCGTCTGCATGTAGAGCGAGAAGGCCGGATCGTAGTTCATCTCCTCGCCGCCGAACTTGATGTACAGCGACGAACCCTTCTTGTAGATCGCCCTCGATAAGACCGGATCCAGCGTCGCGTCGATCTCCTCGCCGAGGTTCTCGATGATGACGCACATGCCGTCACTGATACCGCCCCTCATAGCTCGAATCCAATTTTTCTGTGTTAATAAGCAAGGCACAAAGCCGTCCTTCTCCTGCTTCTGCTTGAGCCACTTGATGCCCTGCACTTGCGGGTCGATTATCAGAGGCCATCGTTTACAACAGGTAATAATAGCGCCATTCTCCGTAGAAATGCGATCCTCCGGCAGGCCCTCGCCGACCATGCGCGCGACCTGCGAGTCCGTCACGAGGATCGGCAGCGGGTCGACCGTCTCGCTCATCGGCACGCCGTTCTGCTTGAGGTCCTCGAGCCACGTCGTCTTCCACAACGCCTCCCGGTTCTTCTGGTCGAACGCACCGACATACGACACAAAACCCGCGGCGACCATACAGTCGCCGATCAGACAATTCGTCGAGACCTTCATCTCCTCGATCTCCCGGCCCCAGCGCTCGTTCTCCGACGCGAGACCGCCCACTAATCTCTCCGCTAGACCAAGCTTCTCCAAGCAGGCCTCGGCCATCTCCTCGACCTCCTGTTTCTCAGCAGTAGCCGCTTCGAATTTATCCTGCAAGGCTTGCAACTCGTCCTCGCACCTCTTCACCGTAGCCTGAGCAGCAGCCAGAGATTCATCGGCAGCGGCCTTCGACGCGTTCGCCTCGTCTAACGCGTCCATGAGGGGTTTTACTTTCACGTAGATCCGGTTGAACCCGTAGATGTTCACGACCCACGTCCATAAATTAGCAGCAGCGGCACTTTTCTTCTTCATCGCGTCGACGGTCATCTCGGGGTCGTTCACGAAGACTTCAATTTTCGGGATCTCGTTCTCGGGCATCGTCCTGCCGTCGTACTCCTGGAGCGTCGTCATGAACGCGTCGACGTTGCCCATCATCTTCTTGGCCCGGTCCCACTTCAGGTGCTGCTTGTACTCGTGCTCGAGCAAGATGAGACAGCAGGCCGTCACCTTTTCCACGCCTGCTGGAGGCTTCGGTAGAGACTTGAGCTCACCGAGCATGTTCTTGGTCAAACAAGCCACGGCGTCCGCCGCGGCCTGCATGGCCGGCTCGGCCTCGGCGAGCTCGGCCTCGGCCGACGTCTTGACTTCCAGAGCTGCCGCAGACGCAACACCTGCTTTCTCCGCTTCTATATTAGCGGCCGCGCCCTCCTTCTCGGCGATGTTCCGCGAGATGCCCATCTCGATGATGAGCGCGTCCGTGGCGCTCTTCTTCTCCTCGACCATGACCATGGTCCTTTCTAGGTCGATCTTGAGTTCCGCGACGTCCGTTGACGTTTTCTTTAAAGTAGAAAGACCGACGTCCAACCGATCGATCTGCCGCTGGATGTCCTGGCGCTTCTCGCCGAAGACATATTTATAAAAGCCGATCAATTCGAGATACGACTTGGGCGTGACGTAGTTGTACCGGCGCTGCGTCTGCGCGTACTTCGCGGACGCGTCACCGACACTGAGATGTTCGAGGGCCATGTGTAGAGCTAGTTTGCCCTTCAACGATTCATCTTCTAGTTCCACATCAGCTAAAAAGCGGTTCGCGACACTCACCAAAGCCTGATGAGGCCAGGGGTGGAAATAATCAATAGCGGTACAATTGATCAAACCGGGGAACCTTCTAGCACGAATCCGGAAGGTGTCGCCCACCGGCGAGAAAGCTAATACGAGCTTGAAGCGGATCCGGAACTTCTGGATCATATATGTTTGGGCATCATTAGGATCATCGGGATTTAACAGCGGCGCGTTCGCCTTCATCTCGTTGCGCAGCGAGCCCGTGATGGCGTCCAATTCATCCTTCGCTAGGAGGTCGCTGACCCATCCTGCACTTAATAAGGCATTAATATAGATCAAGAATCGGTCATTGACGATCTGCGAATCCGTCATCAGCAGCACCATGGGCGTATCTTTCGAGCAGCAGAGCGTGTAGAACAATTTGATGTCCTCCTTGAAGTCGTTCTCGCTGTATGCTGATGTTACCTCTAACTGTTTGGTTTCATACCCACAAATAAATGCCGCAAGTTTCGTGAGGGACTGTTTACCACTACCACCAACACCAATGAGCATGGCGTTCCCGGCGGGGTTCGAGATGATGCGCGCGATCCTTGAGATGTGCGACATCGCGTCGTCAAAAAGGACCAGGTCCATCATCGCATTACTTTCATTGTATTCCACGAGTTTCGCCTCGAGCACTTTTGATAATTGTGCTAAATCATCAATCGGGCGGTAGGCGCCGTCCGGCTCGACTGCCGTGAACGTCGTGTAGATGTTCGCATGTTCGGCGTCATTCAGTAACACATCGGCACTTACGCCTTGTTTTTTGAGGTGGTCCGCGTGGCACTCGCCGATCATGTCGTCGATGATTTTGGTCTCGTCTATTGTTATTAACCTGTCAGCTAAGACACGGCGACATTCGTGGCACCACAGCTTCGCGAGCGCATCGCCCGTGCCGTAGTATTTATCTTTGGCCAGACACATGTTCTGGAACAGGTTCGTCATCTCGCGCATGGTCCAGAAGTAGGTGAAGCGGACAGACGTAGGTAAGAACTTCGCCGCGACCTTGTCAATTAAACCGATCGAGGCCGACACAATAAACGGCGCCGTCTCCTTCGCTTTCTTGTCGAAGCGCTCGACGTGGCCGTTGAAGATCTGCTCGTAGATGGTTTGTAAGTCGGTGGTCGAGGGCATGGCGCACGAGAACGTCGCGAATTGGATCTGGCCGCGCTCGCAGATCTCGAAGCTGCCGGACGTGGGATTCATGGCCGTGATGATCTGCACATCCACGATCTCCTTCCTAAATCCTAGGTCGGCTCTATCGAATATGGTACCGTGTTGCAGCAATTGCGTCAATAACGCGATGCTATTCTGCGTGCCGTACGTTTCGATGTACGGCAGGTTCAAATCATCGATGAAGTAGATCAACTTTTTTCCGGTCGGGGGGCCGAACATCCTGCCCGCTCGCTTGTCTATCGGTAGCTCTAAATCTACCTGTAACTTGGCGCTATCCGTAAAGTAGGACATCACTATAGAGTATGATAATAAACCGTCGGTGTCCTTGTCCAAGCCATTCAAGTACTTGTTGATCGTCGCCGTCTTGCCCGTGCCCGCCGTGCCAACCAACATCACATTTCGGCCTCGTCTCATCAAAACATCAATTAAGTACTTCGTACGTTTGCTATCGACGGTCTCCACGTTCAGAGCCATGAATGCAGTTTCTCCAGGCCCAGAGCCAATGGCCTCGGGCACGTACTTCTCCAGGGAATCCCTCCAATGAACGTGCTGATCGGTTTGCGAATCGAAGTAGTAGTCGAACACATCACCCTCGGGCGGGTAGAGCACGGTCGGAAATGTTTGTTTAAAATCGTCCGAGAACCGCTTCCGGAAGTCCGTCTGCTTGTCGATGATCATGGGCCCGCCGAAGGCCCAGATGTGGCAGAACACATAAATTTTTTCCATGAGTTCTAAAGTCATGTCGACTCCTGCCGCCGCGTCGAACTGGGCTTCTAGGAGATACACCGTAGTTTGCACTTGGTTCATGAGGTAGATCGGCGTGCACTTCTTGAAGCCTTTTCTTGTCATCGCCGCCGTCGAATCGACGTACTTGTCGAAGAGGCCGAGGAGGTTCTGCGCTTCTATTTGCGTCATGAGCTCCGCTTTTTCTCGATCAGCGAGCCACGTTTCCACGAAAGGTCTCCACCCAATATCGGACTCGTTGATGTACAAAATACCGGCGCGCGAGACCGTCGCCGGCGTCGCGTTCTTCAGACTGTTAATTTCGAAGACCATGCGCATCGCGTCGCTCAAGGGCACGCGTTCGTTCGAGACGAGCGTCAGCACCTTGTTGTCGTCCATGACCGTGTTCATGGACTCGATCCAGACCGCGTCGATGTCGCCATCTAAGACGGCCCATTTATAGGTTTGATATTCATAAAAGCTTTGTTCGGCGAAGTTCTTGGCCATGCCCCGCATAATAATCGACAGACAGCCGTCCTTCCAGTCTTTTGAGAGGGTCATATACCCATAAAGCTCGTCGCCGGAAACACTTTTCGGGTTTACGGTCTCGTAGACGCAAGTTTTTTTGGGCTTGTCCAGGTTGTGCGTGCCCGCGAGGCACTTCCAGATCTCCGTCTTGCCGCAGCCCGCCGGGCCCAACAACATGACGCTGTGGCGCACGTCCAGCAGCTCCTGGAACTGGCACGTCTTCAGAATGAAGATGTCATCATACTGAATGCCCGTGTCGTTCGCGACGCGCACGATGCGCTGCTTGAGGCCCTCGTCGACTTTTACTGGTACCTCTAAACCCATGAACAGGTCCGAGATCAGTCTTAAAAAGATAGGAGTATCCACCGCCGGGATCTTCGGCGTGTTGAAGTCGCGCAGCGCGCGCATCAGGATCTGGGCCTCCTCCAAGTCCGGCTCGGCGCGCTTCATCTTGCCCGCGACTCTCAATACTGATTTGACAGCTCTCAGACCCCAGTCATAATGCGCCTGCTTACTCAAAAGTTCACCGCTCAAAGCATAGAGAGTGACGAACTTAATAGCTAATTTTTGAGCGGTTTGAAAACCTTCAGACATCAACATGTTCTCGCAGATGGGTTTCAGGTCGGGCCGGATCATCGCGCACGATCGGAACAAGGCCTTCAGATTTTCTGGTAGGGGCGTACGGCCGGCATAGCCGGGATTCATGGTAATCCAAAAACCACAGGTGGGAATGAGGTCGATGATCGTCCCGAAGAAGTCGAATTTCCCCACTTTGTTGGGAGGCGTGCCCGCGCTCAAATGCTGGTACTGCTCCTCTCTGCGACTCGGTACGGCGTACTTGACGATCGCGTCTTGTACTGTTTTCACTTGGGTGGCTACCACAGATAACACCTCGATGCTAATGCGGTTGAACTCGTCGAAGCAGCCCCAGGCTCCTGTTTGTGCGAGACCCCGGAAGATGTCGGCCATGGACTGGTAGTTCATCTGATCCGAACAATTGAAGACGTAGCACGGCAAGGCTAACGCTCTGGCTAAGTCCTTCGTCGTTTCCGTTTTACCGGTACCCGCAGGACCGGCCGGCGCGCCGCCCAGGAACAAGCGCAGCCCCATCGTCAACGTAATGTAACATCGGTCCGTGAGGGCCGTGATGACCAGCCGCCCGACGTTGCCCGTCCACTCGTAGAAGTATTTCGTCTTGAAGTCGCCTGCGCGGATCGTACCATCACGAAACGGCTCAAAATAAAAAAAAAGACCACTCACGACCTCGTCTGATCCAGACGCGTCGCGTCGATGGCGTAAGGTTCAATTCACACCGCGTACGCACAAATTCTTATATTTACGTCCATGACGTCGTGCTCCCAGTAAAACCTGAGCTGCTGCTGCCACATGAAGGCCCCCGGTCCTTCTATTTTACTATCGACCATGAGTTTGAGCACGTCGCGGCCGTGCACGTCCATCGTGATGAACGTGATGATCTTGCATCTGTCACCCGACGTGAGTTCTCCTAATACCAACTGGATCAAGTGTCCTAGTCTGGTAAGAGAGTTCTGGTAGGTCAGCTTCACGGCGTCTTCCTTGCCACCTTCCAACTCCTCTAAAGCTTGCTCCGTCTCTTCGGTCCAGTAGATCAACGAGCCCGTGAGCACGACTTGCGCGGGGTACTTGAAGCACCATTTATGTCTAGGTAATTCCTCGGAGGTCTCCCAGTTCACGCCATCTTCGATGCCCTTGAGCATCTGGTGGCGCAGCGTGACTTGCATCGCGTCCGTTAACCGGTTCAAGTAGAGTTCTACTTCTCCTTCCATGGTAAACGGCTCGTGCATGGGGATGCGTTCCCGATCTTTTGCCACCATGATGTCCGCCGTTTTATTGGATTCCTCGCCCGTCGCTTCGTCCTTGATGAAGATGAGGTTGGCGAGCGCGTCGTAGCAGTCCCCCAGATACGGCATGATCTTCCGCGGGTTCGTGCCGTTGGCCAGCATGTCTAACAACGCCACGGCACTGACGAAATAAAATCTAGGGTAGATGGCTTTCTTCACGTCCAAGTACTCGTTCAATGCCCGCTGGCACTTATCCAGACCTTTCTTCATCTCTGTTAGAGCCTGCTCCTTCCCATCGACGTTACACGCATTTATAACATTAAACTCCGTGCAACTTTCCTGCATCATGGCCTTGAACTCGGCGTCGATGCCCTCAAAAATCTTCGTCACGTCCGACAGTGAAGCTCGGATGTCCGCTGACGACAAGAAGATCGATTCGAGAGCAGCCCAAGAGCGAGAAACCTTCTCCCACACACCAATGGTGGACTGGACGTTGGACAGCTTGACCTGCCACTCCTCGACGCCGGCCTTAAAAAACTCGACGAATTTCCCCATGCCGAGCATGGTTTGTAATTCCAGCATGTGCGCATCTAACGCTTCCAGAACTTCTTCTGATAACGAGATGAGACTGACTTCCGTGGCCTTGTGGGGCCGGTAGTCGATCTGGAACTCCTTCCACGCGCCGGAGATGTCCGCGAGCTTCTTTTCTATTTTCTTTTCTTTTTGCGCCGTTTCGACCACTTCTTGCACCTCCTCGACCCTCGTATGTAGTTTGAGGGCCATCATGTCTCCTAGTGAGAAGCCTTCGGCCGTCGGTTCGACCTTCGCAACACTACACACTCTTGCGAGCGCTTTCCAGTGCCTATTTTGCAAGGCGTCACTATGTAAGTCGTTAATCAACGGCAAGACGATCTGCATGTTCTTGATGGCGTCCTCGATGTCCCGGAAGACCTGCCACTGCTTGATTATTTGATCATTATTACCGTTCGCTCGCAGAGTTTTTAGTATGGTTTTATTCTGACTCTCGAGTTTATCCGTGTCGACCGCATCCCAATCACACCTTTTCCAGCCATCATACGTGAACATGACCATGGCCTTGAAGTCCCACAGGGCCCGTAGCAATCGTAGCTCCATGAGCGTCTGCGGTAGTTCCGGGTATTTCGACACGGGCAACTCAAATAATTCTTCTTGTTTGTTGAAGTCCGCCGCTCTCGTCGCAAAGTCCTCCAATTTCTTCGCGAACACGTCGATCTCGGCATAGGCCTCCTCGGCGGTGCCCTGGTGCGCGAAGGGCGCGTTCCCGCGGAACTCTCCCCTAAAAGCTCTCATTTCTTCATAATAAGCGTTGAGCTCCTCCTTGAGCTTGATCTCCTCCTGCATCTTGATGGGCGCGATCGCGTCTTTTTTGGCGTATTTTGACTTGACAATGCCTTCCCAGATCTGGGGGGCCTCATCTAAATAATCGGCGACGACTTTGGACTTGGACAAGTCCGGCGGCCCGTCGGGCACCCAGTCGTCGGGCTTGCCCCTGGCCTCTCGTCGTCGCACTTCTCCTTTCGACGGAATTCGTTCGCCGCCCATGTCGACCTGGTGGTGGCGGAGTAACGCCAGGCACTCCTTGAGCGGGGGGAACATGTCCATGGTAAACAATTCGGCCTTTGTGGTCTCCAAGATATCCCTCATGACCTGCCGCAAGTTGCCGACGTTTTCTCCATCATCCACGGGCATCGCTAAGCCCTCTTCCACTTGGATCGTGAAGGAGTCGAACCTATCCAATGTTGATACGAGATGATCCCTCAGATAATCCGTGTGCATGTCCTTCCAGACTAGACTGAGATCTAACAAGCTATCTTTTATGGGTTGGGTGTTGCACCTCAACCATCCGACGTCGGCGGGAGATTTGGCCCTGCCTACTCGTTCAGCTATATCAAGATACTTGGTGATGGCCGTGTCATATTTAGCTAAATCTAGGTACGTAGCATGTTCTGTTTCTACAAGAGCGTCTGACGTGAACTCCTTAAAAAATACTTCCCTATCAGTAGTCCACAGGAAGCTTAACTCATCAAATTGTCCGCGCAACTCCAGGAGCATCCTTTCATTGGTATCTTGCGTATCTTCAATCACGGCCATCAACAAGCAGACGTCGGGGTCGGTGTGCATCTCGCGCATGTACGTCCCGTCGCAATCTAACCGTTTAAATAAAGTAGCGACCTGGAAGAAACTCGAAACCCAGTTGTTCGAGATGTCGCGCAGGCCCTTGCCGTTCTCCGTGCAGCCTATTCTAGGTGTGAATCTAGGACCCTCCTCTACTAAGTCGAGTGTAATTTCAAGCATGGGCAGTAACGAAGCCTCAGCAATATGTTCTGGATCAATTTGATCTAAGAAGAACTCGAGGGACACGGTAATAACACCGGCAAGACCGTCCACGACGATGTTGTTGATGAAATCGATGTACGCGTGCCAGTCGAGCGACGCGTTGCTGACGCGTAGCATCTTGTTCGTGTCCTTGAGCATGCGCTCCACCTCCTTGCCGCCCTCCTTGATGTCCGCGTACCTCTCCGATTTCGCTTTTTTGAACACTCGATCAAATTCGATGAGCTCGACCGGTTTCTTATCTCGCTCTAATAAAGGTTTCGAGGTCCAGCGCTCCATGATCTCGTTCGCATGGTCCAGGTTCGCCTTCATGCTGCACGTGTATTCATCTACAATATCTACAGCAGCCGTCGCTTCAGCAATATATTCGTCTCTCTTAGTTTTCTCTAACTCGTCGCCGTGCGTCTCCCAGTTTAGAGTTGTTAAGCCTTCTTCCGCGGCGATGTCAAATTTATCCAAGTAGGGCTGCATCAACGGTTTTTCCACCGGCAGCAACTTGGCCAATGACCCGTTGTGCTTCGCGACGACCATGTCTAATTTTTGCGTCCAGACTCTAAAGGTTTCGACCTGGGCATAGATGGCTAGGGCCGATTCGGGCACCTGCAGCTCCGCTAGCAGGAAGTACTTCGTCTCTCGGAGGAGTCGAACGAGCGCCGGATCGAAATTCACACTAATATAATGCGTTGCCTCGTCCCTCGTTAACAGAGGGAGCGAGAGTTTGACGTGCGACGACGCCTCCACGTCGCGGCCCCACTCCTCGATCTTCTGGGACTCGTACTCCTCCAGAGAAGCTTTTAACGTCGAGTAGACCTTGGTCACCTCCTTCGCCTCTTCCCGGTCCAGGACGGACTTGTCGAGCTGCACGAGCTTGTTCATCGGCACGCGCACGCGGTCGAGTAGTCCGCGGCACCAGGTCAGGGCGCCACTAATAGGAGGGAGGTTCGCGGCGACGGGCGGCTCGTCCCTATAATGCAAGAACAGCTCCTGGACGACCTTCAAGTCAGAGCCGAAGGCCTTCACTAGTAACACATAGCGCTTCTCCAATTCATCTTGGATCGTAGGCCTCTCTAACAAGCCATCAAAAGTATCAAACACGCGGAAGCGACCATAAACGGTAGAGCAGTCATCAAACCCCTGGCAGACCACATTACCTAATCTCCGCTCCAGCTCCGTGATGGTCTTTCTAAATGATTTAAAGTCGCTCTCGAACTTGCTCTCGTTGATATCGAGAATCTCGTAGCCCACGCCCCGGAACCTCTCGACGGCGCCGTTGAAGTCCGCGAAGATGGCCTCCACACTCGCGGTGAGGGCTTTACCTTTCGTGCCGCCGACCTCAATTCTACCAAGCTTCGTAAATTGCACTACGGTTTGTGCAAAATCCAAGACGTCGTGGCACCGCTCCAAGAACGCGTCGAGCCGCGAGAATAGAGCATTATTTTGTATGCGCCACTGGTTCGCGGGGCACTCGGCGTCGGCCGTTCTCTTATATTCTTTGTACGTGGCTTTGAAGGAGCCGCAGACTCGTAACAACGTTTTGATCTCGACCACAGCTAAGTGCGTCTCTTCCGCGTCAATCTTCTGGAAGATCGTCTCGCCACTCACGTAGTTGCAGGCCTGTTCGATGATCGAGTTGCAGACCTCGCGCATGAGTACCACTAATCTTGCGGGCGTGTTGTAGTGCCGCGAGTTCTTCCAGATCAATAACACGACGTGGAGCATGGGCTTGAACAGGTCCTCGCAGGCCGGGAAGTCCTCCGCACTACTAAGCTTGTCGAACCAATCTTCTAAAGTTCTGAGAAATTTTACGTTGTCGTTCGCCTCGAGGCGCGCCGTGTACACTTCTTTGCACAGTCGACTGAAGGTCGTGCAGTACGTCGACTTCGCCAAATCTAAAGCTCTGAGAACGCGTCGGATGCGCGGCGACTGCAACTGGTCGAAGATCGCATTTAAGTTATTCGCTTTATGGCGCCAAAACGTCAATTCCACGTCCGGCGTGGGATCCTGGCCGTCTTTCAGGGCCTGCTCGGGGTCCTGCTTGAGGACGGCCTTGATCTGCTTCGTCCAGGTGATGACGGCGCCCTCCAGTAACCCAACGCGGTTCTTCACGTTGACGGATTGGGAATCGTCGGGCGGCATCGGCAGGCGCGTCTCGCCCTTCACGTGGCCGCACATGATGGTCGTGCTGTTCAGGAACGCGACGAACTTGTCGAGGATTTCTCTGGTGGCGACCTCGCCCCACTTCCGCTGATTCAAGGGGTTGCTCAGGACCGGTAGGAAACATTCCGAGGCCAACAGTTCCAAGTGCTCCACGGGAGCGGCACCCTGCAATTCGGTCATCACCAAGACCGACGGGTCGAACTTCTCCTTGGTCAGGACGACCGGCGCCGCTTTGAGGAACGCGAGACTCTTGCCCTTGTTCGCGAGCTTGGCCGGAAAGCCCGGTTCCAATTTGCAGTTCGGCGCCATCACCAAACACATGGCCGTGTCCTCGTCGCAGAAGGCCTCCAGTCGATTCAGATTATCTTCATTCAAGAAGCTCTTGAGGAACTTCGCGCGCTCGAGGCCCAGCGACACCGTCGCGTGGGTCACGACGTACTCGAGGCGGGGGTCGCCCTCTTCGAGAGGCATCTTCGTCTCTGAGTGCCCGCTGCGCTCGCGGCTGCTCCTTCGACAGGAGGCGAGCTAACGCTCCGTGCGGTTCCTAGCCGCTGGCTCTCCGCTGCCGGTTGCGCTGCTCCGCACGAACGCCTCGGATCCTGCGCGACCAGGACCGGGGGCAGCTCCTGCGTCACAAGCGGCCACAGCTGTTTGCGGCGCTGCCAAAAACAGCCCCGGCCGCGGCGTCTACACTTACTTGCAGTCCTAGGCTACATTTTTTTTTCTTGGGGTTTGCGACGCGTCCCGGCGCCGCCGGGGGCTGCCCCGATGTTTGTTTGGGCGCGGGGCAGCCCTTTGCCAGGCGTCGGAGTTCCTCGCACCCAAGCGTGCTCGCGGGGCGTGGTGCGGCTTCAATCCCGTGGGAAAGCTCCCGCCGGCTCGTTTCCGGGCGCATCCCAGGTGCCCTGAGGCATTCCTACGCGTATTCTATCAAGGCTAGTACGTCTATACTTTTAGACATTATCGAGAACTGAACGCACGGCCGGCAGTTTTACATCGGCGCTACTTCGCTATTTGCACGGCTCGCGGTCTCATTACAGCTTCTCGTGCTGCGCATCGATCCTGCGTGCACGCTGGCCTGCGCAAAGCTTGCCTTTTTGCATCTAGCATCGAGCAGCACACTGCATCACGCCGTCGCCGCGTCATCAAAATGCGGTGCACATTACTCCTCCTCGCCGCCACGACAAGCGCCAAGCGCCTCCTCCCGAAAGCACTGACGAGCCCGGCAACCAGCAAAAAGTACTTCCGCCAGTACCGGAAATGGCAAAAACGCACGACCAATAGGGCGGAGCGTCTAACACGGACGAGCGTCGAGGAGTTGTCTGGATTATTATTTAGTAGGGACCCGCACACGGACGACCATTCCTTAGCGGCAAATGTCAAAGCTGGTTTAGCCACGGCAGTAGCCGTCGCGCCCGAAGCGCTGCAATTCGCGTTGATCGCCGGCGTCCACCCCCTCGTAGGGCTCGGAAGCACCTTAGTCGTCGGCCTGAACTGCGCTTTATTTGGGGGGCGGCCGGGCATGGTCTCCGGCGCGTCGGCGACTTGTGCTTTAGTGGTGGCGCCACTAGGCAAAGAACAACCGGAGGCCATTCCCACGGCGGTGGTCCTAGCGGGCCTCCTCCAACTCGCGATCGGCTACCTGAAAGGTGGGCGCTTGGTGCGCATGCTGCCGCACCCGGTCGTCCTCGGCTTTGTGAACGGTCTGGCCGTTAAAGTGATACTAGCGCAGGTCGACCACTTCCAGTTCCCGCACGGCACGTGGCTGACCGGTTCCGCATTGATCAACCATTCGCTGCTGGCTCTACTCTCCTTCACGGTCATCGAGGGCACGCCGTCGTTCATCGCGGAGTGGGCGCCGGCGCCGCTGCTGGCCATGCTAGCTTGTCTCTCATTATCACCGTTCATGCCGGGAGTGCCTCTATTGCGAGATGTTGTGGGCGAGGAGGCCTTCACGGGCGGTCCCGGAGCTTTACGGTACGCGTTTCCGTCCTACAGTCTGACATCATTCACAACAGCTCTCCCCTACGCTTGTGAGCTGGCCGCCGTTGGGTTACTCCAGTCTCTGTTAACCCTACAATTGGTCGACGGTTTAACAAGGGGCAACAAGTACGGACGGGGCCGCGCGTCGCGCGAATGCCGGTCACTAGGCCTCGGAAACTTATTATCAGGCTTGTGTGGCGGCATTGGGGGATGTGGATTGTTAGGACAATCATTAGTGAACGTGGCCTGCGGCGGCACTGGAAGAACATCAGCAGTAGCTTACGTCGCGTTTGTGCTCTTCGGTCTAGTCCTGTGTGGAAATCAAAATTTTACGACGCGTTCGTGCTGAATCACATCGTCGTCCTCCACGCCATCGACGCGACGCCTGCTCGATGGCGTGACGATGCCGATTCCTCGCCGCTCGACGGAACCAGCGCGGCCACGCCATCGCTGAGAAATGACTTAGTGAAGAATTGTCGGGTGCACCTGACACACTGGTTGATTTCCACACAGGTCTAGTCTACTGCGGGTCATTGCTAGGAAGCATCCCCATCGGCGCGTTAGTGGGTCTCATGCTGGCGGTGGCAAGACATACTTTCTCCTGGTCGTCCATCCGGTTACTCAAGGACCGGAGGTGTACGGCTCTCGATGCGTTAACTATTTGGGGCGTCTCTTTACTCACGGTGAAGAAGGGTCTAGCGGTATCCGTGGTCGTAGGCGTCTGCGTGACGGCGTTGCGGTTCTGCTGGGAGACGGCCAATGACCTGTACTCGTCCCACGAGGAAGGATTGGGGCGAAGAGAAATCGAGATGCACGGAACTTTGTTTTTCGGGTCGGCGGCGGCGTTCGCGAACCATGTGGCACCGACGCAGTCAGATAGGGCCTACGGGCGGTCGTGGCGACGGAAAGTGCTCAGAAGAACAGTTGTGGTCGACTTCGCGCAGTGTCGGGTCGCCGACGCGTCGGCTATTGCTGCGATTGATGCGGCTTGTCGCGCTTATGGTGATCTGGGAATCACGCTGGTCTTGAGGCATTTGTCGTCGGACGCTCGGACCTTACTCCAAGCGGCGTCGGCCGTCCTCGAAACTAGTGATGATGATCCAGTGTATGATGTGGCGGACGACATTCCGATCAAGCCGGAGCAGCTTTTGGATAACCGGGCGCCGCGGGCGGACACGGTCGTGGTGAAGCCTCCCGACCGCAAAACAGTAGTCGTCCCGTCCGTTCCTGCGATTTGTTTGTTCTTGCTGGCGGTGTGGAAGAGTGAATCGGCGTCGGCGTCGGCGTCGAAGCGGCGGCGCTAGGTTGTGTAACTGTGTGGCTGTTGAGAATACGCGTCCCGAATTTCAGTGTCTTATTGACGCTAGCTGATTATGTGTGACGTGCAAGCAACGCTCTGCCCTCTCAAACAGCACCCCAGAGCACCCAGACATAACCCCAGTTGTGGAGCAGCCACAAATTACGTCCACGAGTCGATTCTGTGCGAAACCGTAGCCTTCGAGCACTCGCGGAGCCCTCAGAGCACTGGTTTGCAGTACAGCATTTTTCACGATGACGACGCGAAGTAGACGAAGAAGCCTCCATCTCCTGCTACTCGCCGCGGGCGGCCGCGCCTTCGCACCGATGAACCTCGCCGCGCCGACGCTCCGCGCCGCAACAATCAAAGCCGCGCGGTCAAATGGAGATGCCTGCCGCCCGTCCGCCTGCGAGGCGACCGAGGCCTTCCGCCGCGGCCTCGAGGCGCGCTTCGTGACGGGCACGCTCACCGAGCGCGCGCCGGCCGGGCCCGGCGAGCTCGCTTCCATACTACGCATGCGCGCGGTCCTCGACGAGCCGCCCGACGCCTGGGACGCGCTCTGCGGCGAGGAGTGCACGATCGAGTGGTAGTTTTTGTGTGTGGCGACGCGCGGGCCACCCGCGCGCGCCGTGACCTAAGAGAATCTTAGACTAGACCCTCATGTCGGCCAGTGCTTCGGCGAGCCCCGTTTCGCGGGCGCGGAGCACGGCTCGCGCGTCTTGAAGGACTTTCTCAATATTCGCTACGTCTGGGTGGGCGCCACCGAACACACGCCGCGCGATGCGTTCAATCTCCTCGAGTGTATTCACGGCCTCGTTGAGATCGTCGAGCGTGGCCGTGGAGTCCTTGTAGAGCGCCATCGCGTAGGTTAACCTCATATGGAGCGTGGTATCATCACTCTCGCCGAGAACGCGTCGCGACACGGGCATCGTTTTGCGCAACAGCGTTTTGGCTTCTGCGAAGCGCTGTAGATCAAGAAGGGACGCCGCATAGTTGTTGGCTTCTATGAGAGTTTCTCTATGTTCCGTGCCATAGAGGTTCAAATGTCCAGTGTATCCGTCCCGTTTCATTTGCAAGGCCTCTTCAAACCGTCCAAGCGATCGATACGTGGCCGCAAGATTGCTCTGCACGGCGAGTATGTTGCTTTCCCTATCGCCGAGGCGCCGCCGCATAGCCAACTCGGCCTCTCTCACGGACAACGCGTCCTCGAGGTGGTCTGCATCGGATAGACCGCTTCCAAGCACGCTCATCGCACATTGCCGAAAACTGTCCGTCTCCGGCCGCCCCACATACGTCTTCCAGCAAGCCCACCCGAGCGCGCAATACACGACGCCATGGTAGTGTTGCTCGCACAGGCTACACGTGTACCACCGATGCCACCTCGCATTCTTCGTCTTGGCCCCCAAATTGTTCTCCACGGCCTCTGCGACCAAAATCTTCGCCTGCTCCGCCAGGCACGACACGTGCGCGAAGCCCGCCGTCCCGCGGCACGCACACATCCGCACGAGACCTTCCTTCGTTTTCCAATGCAAAGCCTGCGTGCAGATGTAGCACGTCTGCCCCTTCGTGTCCTCGGCGCACGCCTCCGCCGCGGCCGCCACAGCGTTCGTGTACTTCTGATTCGCATTGTACTGCTCGGCGCCGCCTGCTTTTTTTATTTTCCTACAGAGCTGGTCGTGCCCGCCTTCTTTCCAGTGCTGCACCTGGCAGGCTGCCCCGCAGTAGCGCGTGCTGCAGCGGCCGCATTTCTTGCCCAATGATAAGCCAAGCTCGGTGGCGCAGACGGCACACTGCGTGAGGATCATCACCTGCTCCAAGGCAGCCTCGGGCAGCACAGTGAGCGGACAAAGCCTTTCGCACAGGCCGTCGCCGTCGCAGGCAACTTGAGAAGCAAAGGCAAACTTGAGAAGGAGGACTTAGGGAGGAAGACACTACTCACGTCGCCGCGAACGCCTCGCCGAACGCGCCGCCGTCGTCCTGCGGCGACGGCTTGCGGAACTTTTGCGCCCTTCTATGGGCCGCCCGCGCGATCCAGCGCGCGCGCGTGGCCGGCGCTAATACAAAACCCGACGTGCGGCAGGCGAGGACGCCCTCGCCCTTTTGGCCTTCCTCGGGCGGCTCGACGCAGCGCAGCAGGAACGCGTTCCAGACGTCGTCCGTGTCGTCGCAGGGCCGCGATTCCGTCACGTGTTGATCGTTGCGCGCGGCTCTATGCTGCAACGCCTCGAGGGCCGGAAAGAGTTTCGACGGCCGGAAGGGGAGCTCGCGCCAGAACCTTTCCGCCGCGGGCAGCGCGTCGTTCAGTTCACTGGACGAGCTTTGGAGCAGCAAATTGTCCAAGAATTCATTGGTCGAGCAACTTTTCTCCAATAAAACCGCGTAGGCCTCGCGCACCGCGTCTTCGGGCGCGACGCAATTGTCTCCATCACAGAGAGCTGCTCTTTCTCGAGCTGCGGACGCGTACCGCGCCACGAGCTCCTCCGTCGTCTCTCCGTACAGACGCCACCGGCCGGTCTTGCCGTACGTCCTTACGCCGTCGCCGGCGTGCGTCAACGCGCGTAGCGGGAGGATCGATCGCCCTCGCACGTACTTGCGGACCGCTCGCCGCGCCACAGCTGCCGCAGTCGCTCTAGAGCGCAGATCCGCTATCGACCGCGAGTTCCTATTGGCGCGCCAATTTTTGAGTTGAGCTAATCTACGTTTTCGTGCCGCGCGTGTCAAAGGTCGCGCATTGAGCGGTGGTTTCGACGGTAATGCTAGAACGCGCGGGAGCAGCTGCTGGTACAAAGCTCTCGCTTCCGCGGCGTCCAAGTCGCCCCACACGGAGGTAGTACCATATAACCTCTCAAGGGTACAAACCATGCCGTCTTCGTCGGCGGACGTGGCTCTGTTCAGCCGGCTCCGGTGGCGGCGCCTTATATGAGGTTGGAGCGCGCGCGCGAGGGCCGCGGCTATCACGAATCGTTTGTACATCGTCGTTGGTGGTTCCCGCCCACGCAGGGCGGTGGCGCGCTCGCCGTTACGGGTTCGGGGGCCTTGGGTGGCCTCGGTGCCGTTTCGCTGTCGACGTGACAGGTAGGGCGCGCGTATTCAGCGGTCTGCGCGCGCCGTTTAAGGGTCTGGCGTCGAGCAGCTGCTAAGGCGGCAAGAGACAGAGCGCCTCAAGGGGAGAGCCTAGCGGAGCAAAGCTGTCCGGGCGCGACCGTACGTGATAGGGCGGTGTCTCAGGACCGCAGCGAACGCGTAAGATCGTCGCAGGATGCCGTGAAACTGTCGCTCTGCAGCGCTCAGTGCACTCATCTGCCCTCTGATCTCTATCCGCTTCGCCTGCTAGGAAGGCTCCCGCCGTCGCATGACGGGGCCAGACACGTCTCACGAGAGAGATGGGCCGTTTCTTGCGAGCTATGAGATTCAAAGCTAAACCTAGCGTCGTAAAAGCTCTAGAATACGGCTGAATACGGCTGGGAGCCGGCGCGAACAAGCGGGCCTAACCGCAGGCCATCCGTGCAGCGCGCGAGCCGCGGACACCTCCAGAGGCACCACAACCTAGCGGCGCAACAGCGCGGCCGGCGCGGCACATCACCAGTGCGCGCGCAGCGGAAAGCGACCTCGGTAGTCAGGCGCACCGCGCGGCGCGGCGCGGCGCACCAAACCCATGGGCCAGGCCCCGAGCGGCCAGGGCGGCGGCCCGCCGCCCGAGCGCGACCCCGAGAAGGAGAAGGCCGAGCGGGAACGCAGGAAGAAGTCGTACGCCGCCCGACCGCCGCTCCACACCGGACGAAGAAGGCGACGAAACCGGGGCACGGGCACTTCTGGTAAATTACCAAAAGTCTACCCGACGTCCAAGTGCAAACTACGCCTGCTCAAGTTGGAACGGATCAAAGACTATTTGCTCATGGAACAAGAATTTATTCGGAACCAGGAGGTCTTCAAGCCCCACGAGGAGAAGGATAAAGAAGAAAGGGACAAGATGGAGGACATCCGCGGGAGTCCCTTAGCGGTCGGTTCATTGGAGGAGATGATCGACGACACGCGCGTGGTCGGCGTCCTTGATATACATATACTTGATACATACATACATACATACATACATACATACATACACCCATGCGTTCGAGTGGCGCCGCGCGTCGATGGCGTGGCGACGCGACGCCATCGACGCGACGCCGTCGCCGCGACACCGCCCATCATACATACATACACAGGCACGCCATCGTCTCGTCGAGCGTCGGCCCCGAGTACTACGTCTCGGTCATGTCCTTCGTGAACCAAGACTTGCTCGAGCCGGGCTGCTCCGTACTGTTACACAACAAGGTCATGGGCGTAGTAGGTATCCTGTCGGACGACACGGACCCGATGGTGAGCGTCATGAAGGTCGACAAAGCCCCGCTCGAGAGTTATGCTGATATTGGCGGTCTAGAAACCCAAATCCAGGAGATCAAGGAGGCGGTGGAGTTACCGTTAGCGCATCCCGAGCTTTATGAGGAGGTCGGTATCAAGCCCCCGAAGGGTGTTATCTTGTATGGGGTCCCCGGTACCGGTAAAACTCTCCTAGCCAAAGCTGTCGCGAACCAGACCTCAGCTACCTTTTTGAGGGTTGTCGGGAGCGAGCTCATCCAGAAGTATTTAGGGGATGGCCCGAAGCTCGTGAGGGAGCTTTTTAGAGTCGCTGATGACTTATCTCCTACGATCGTGTTCATCGACGAGATCGACGCGGTCGGTTCGAAGCGCTATGATTCGCAGTCGGGCGGGACGCGGGAGATCCAGCGGACGATGCTCGAATTGCTGAATCAGCTCGACGGGTTCGACGAACGAGGCGACGTGAAAGTCATCATGGCGACGAACAAGATCGAGAGCTTGGATCCGGCTCTGATCCGGCCGGGGCGCATCGACCGGAAGATCGAGTTCCCGCTGCCGGACATCAAAACGAAAAGACACATCTTCAACATCCATACGGGTCGCATGTCGCTCGGCGAAGACGTGGACCTCGAGACCTTCGTCATGGCCAAGGACGAGCTGTCCGGTGCGGACATCAAAGCGGTCTGCACGGAGGCTGGTTTACTGGCGTTGCGAGAGCGTCGGATGAAGGTGACGCAGGACGACTTCGTCAAGGCCAAGGAGAAGGCGCTGTACCAGAAGAAGGGCAACATCCCCGAGGGGCTCTACATCTAGGCTGGGGTTTAAGTCGGGGTTTAGCTATCGCGGGCGCGTTCTACTGAGACGGAAGCTGCTGTATGGAAGGCCCGCGCCCGCCGCCCACTAGTCCTCGCACCGCGACGGCAAATACAAGACCGGGCCGAGGCGTGGGCCCATGGGCTGAGGGCCGCGGCCGCGGAGTTAACCGAAGCCCCAAACGGCCGCAGGGCCCAAGAGGCGTCCGGGAGGCGTCTCCAAGGAGCTAACGGACCCGCGGAGGCGTCCGGCACTAGACTCAACGGTCGGATCTCGTGTGCGTGGCCCATCTTCGGCGTGATCGCGGCGCAATTGTGAATAAGGCCGGCTGCGCGGGTGCCCGTGGCTGCACCGTGCAGGTCTCTCGCGCGAACGGGGCTGCGTCCGCAGCGCATAGGTCGCGTGCGCGTACTTTGGGCTGCCTCCGTGCAAGCCGGGACAGCTTGGGTTGAGCGGGCGAGGCGGGCTGAGCGGGCGACGAGGAGCCGACTCGCGGGGCAGGGATGGCGCTGGCGGACGCCATCGCCCAGGTCACTCCCCTCGAAGCGCCGCGCACGCTGGGTCGCGTGTCGCCCGCGTCGGGCCGCGCGAGCCCGGTGCCGACGCTCGAGGACTTTGCTGTCTTGTGCGAGGTTGGGAGAGGCGCATTCGGTAGAGTCGTATTGGCGCGATGCAAAGCTACCGGTGATCTGAGAGCGTTGAAAGCCGTCCCGAAGGTGCGCTTAGTAACAGCGGGCTCCGATGCCATCCGGCACATGCACGACGAGGCGGCCATACAACGTAGCATAGATCACCCCTTCGCTTTAGCCTTGCGAGGTGCGTTCCAGGACGACACTACGGTATATCTAGTTACGGATCATTGCCCTGGGGGTACTTTGCACGCTGTACTAGGACGGTTTGGCCGATTAGATGGAGACTTAGCGACCTTCTACGCGGCGCAGCTCGTAGACGTCTTGGCCCACCTCCACACGCAGGACGTCGCGTTCCGCGACGTCAAGCCTGAAAATGCCCTTTTAGATGAGAAGGGCTACCTTCGGCTGGCGGACTTTGGACTAGCTCGTAGAGTTGATGGCGATGATGGTAGATGTCGCACGCGGTGTGGCACGCCGCTCTATGCGGCGCCGGAGGTCATTTCTGGCCGATCGCACGGCAGGCCGGTCGATGCGTGGGCCCTTGGGTGTGTTATAGTCGAAATGCGCACGGGTCGGCCGCCCTTCGTCGGGTCTACGGTCTCGCAGGTCGAAGCGTTAGTTTTAGAAGCGGATCTGGGTTGGTTGGGTCAGCTCGATGATCCGGTCAAGGGTCTTTGTAGATTACTATTAGCGAAGAAGCCGGAGAATCGGGCCCGGTGCGCCGCCGCGAAGTTGCATGCGGCCTTCTCTTCTATTGATTTCGCTCAGTTGCGAGAGAAGCAGACGGTAGCACCTTACTTACCGGATACGGCTCGAGACGTATTGGGACCCGGGACCCCAACGCCGAAGGGTTCAGACGCCTCCTTTTCTTCCTTCGCGTCCTTCACGACGCTGAATGACGAAGGCAGCCCGAAGAAGCCCATTCGCCGCAATAGATCTGCTGGTTCCTTGGACGCGCTCGCGGCGCTCATGCCGTCGCCGCGGAGTCGCAAGTTTGCCTCGATGGATTGCTCGCGAGGCGCCGCGATGAACTCGCCGAGACGCGTCTCATTAACCCCGACGATGATCGACGAAGCCCCGAGACGGCCCTACAAGCCGCGGCCGCCGTCGGCGCCGCGCGAACGCAGTTCGCTGAGACCGAGCAAGTCCATGTCTTCGTTCGCGCCTTTGGTGCTGGCGGATACGACCGACTCCTTGCCGGCCGTGCGCCCGTCGCCGCGAAGGCCCAAAGCCGCTTGGGATCAATTCGAGGAGACCGGAGATGATGCCTGTAGGCCGGGGCCGTCGTTTCCCGACGTGCGCGTGCGGTGCCTGGAGCACGACGCGTGCGCGGGCGAGTGCTCCTACCACGTCGGCGCGGCCCTGTCGAAGAACGTGGGCGACTGTCCTTTACTGTTTGCTACTCCTGAAACTTCTTCCTTGGTCGCGGCGCGCTGCTTGACGCGGGCACTGCCCGACTCTCCGCGCGACGCCGGCACGCCGGTGCACTGGGGCGCGCGCGGCTTCGGCGTCGTGGTCTGTGCTTCTAGCAACTGCCCGGACGCGGTCCGCTGCGCGGCGCGCCGCCGCCGCGTCGCCGAAGCCATCAAACGGGCGCCGCCCGACCAACCCTGCGCCTGCGTCGCCGGCGCCTGCGACGCCGCGGGCCTCGCCCGTGCGTTCGCGCGCCTCGACGGCGACGAGTCGCTCTGCCGCATCTGCGGCTGAGCGCCCTATCTGTGCTCTGCCGCATCTGCGGCAGAGCACGCTCTGCCGCGTCCGCGGCTGAGCAAATTATCTGTGCGGGCCTCCGCGCCCAGTCCATCGTTTACCCTCGATCCATCGACACCCGTAAGGAACATCGCGCTACCCGCGCGCGCGTGGGGTGTCTCTCAAAATGCGCCAAACTTTAGTTAGATGGCCTGTGTCGTCGGGCGCGTGACGTGGGCGGGTAGGCCCGAGGTGGGATCGATGTACAAGACGCGGGCAGGTAGGCCCAATGTTCTGGATCGATTGCGAATTCCGGCGGCTGCATGGACAGGAGGGAGGATCGATGGTGAGGTGCCGGGAGGATAAGTGATGGACAGGGCGTCACGTCTTGACGCGGCCGAACTTCTTCATGATGCGCTCGATGGGCGACCTGCGCGGAAAGTCCTCCACGCCATCGAGCAGACGCAGTGATTCGATTTCCACACGGTTCGCGACGGCATCTTGCACAACTCGTTGACGTTCGTATTGCACAAGTCGTTGACGTTCGTCTCAGGCGCCGCGACGACGATCTGCTCTTCCCGCGGGTTCTGACTGATCCGCGTGATGCGCTGGCGCCGCTGTAAGGGTTTGGTGGGAGAACCCCCGGGACCGAAGGATCGGCGCATCTTGTCGTAGGTCATCCGCAGCATCTTCGAGTGGCCATTCGGCGAGGTCTGCATGAGATCGAAGTACTCCATCTGGCAGACGTCCTCTATGGACATTCGACGGTAGGGCTGCAACTCCAGGATTTTGTCCAACAATAGATACAAGGGCGAGGGCGCGCACTCCGTGCAGCCCGCTTTGACTTCTTGAACCGCGACGTGGATCGCACTTCGAAACTTGTCGTCGTTCTTCAGCTGGTCGTAGGGCGGGCACCAGACCTGCGAGAAGGCGGCATGCCCCAAAAGCATCTCGAGCATGACGCAACCGAGGGACCACACATCGGCCGCTCGGCCGTCGTAGGACCCATCCAACAAAATCTCAGGGGCGAAGAAGCATGGACTTCCGACGAAATCCGTCAGGTTCTCTCCTGAACTGACGTCGGCACAGAGCCCGAAATCACATAATTTAACAACTCCTCTTTTACAAGGGTCGTCGTTCTCTTCTAGCAGTGACCAGTCGCCCGGTTGCCCCACGACCAAGATATTTTCTGGTTTCAGGTCTCTATGGGCTACTCCATTAGCATGACAATGTCTCAATCCAAGAGCCGCGATGCGCATCACGGACTTCACGACGTCGTCCGGGCACCCATCGGCATATTCATGTGAATCTAGGAACGAGTACAAATCCCGGTCGCCCTTCTCCAGCACGATGTAGAGCATACTTGGTGATTGAATAACATCATACAACCGCACGACAGCTCCATGACTTAACTTCTTCATACTCGCAACCTCGGTATCAACGCGCTTAATATTTCGCTTCGCCTTGTGGAGTTGGGCGTGCCTTTGGACGCGGGCCTTCTTGATGGCCTTGAAGGCGTACTTTTTTGCAGTAGCTCTATTTGTCGCTTCTTCACGCTTGATGCACTCGTAGACGTTAGCAAATTCTCCTACTCCGAGCTTCCTCGTGAGCTGGTAGGCGCCGATCTTCGCGTGTTTTTGGGTGATGGGCTGCTCCTCCAACTCCGGATCAATTGGTGGGAGGGCAGCGCAGGTCGTCCACGTCGAGAGGAGGGCGCTGCTGGCCATCGTCTCGTGACGCCGCCGCGTCCGGTGTACTGATTTTTTTGCCTGAGGATGGCTGCCGTGTTTAACGAGCGAGAGGCGAGCTCGAGAAGCGCCTGCTGGTTCTAAGGAGGACGCTCAGTCGTCGCGCAACGTCGTGCTCCCGGAGCCCTTCGAGAGTCTTCGTCACTGGCTCCTGGCGACCGGAGCGGCCGTCCCGGCGACGGGAGGCTGCCCTTCGGGGCGCTGCGACGAGCTATGCCGGCGGTGCACGCGTCGGTGCAAAAACGACGCCGGCGCCGGGCGCTCCCGGCAGTGACACAGACGTACACTGTAGTTGCCGGCAACAAGCCAACTTTATTTTGGTTTTTTTTTGAGTCAGGATCCGTTGAGTGCCGCCCTTGACGCGCCGGCGCCGGCGCCGGTGAGACGTCCATTGCGCTGCGCAGAGACGCCTACGTCGGGGTCGGGCGGCGTGGCTCGGCGGGGTTGCTCCGAGCACGGGCCGCGTTCGACGTCCGTATACACATGTACTTACACACAACCAAAAATTTCGCGCGGCGAGCGCCATCATCGAGCCGCCGACGCAGTCGCGGGTGGACGTGGCGCCGACGGCGTTCGCCCGGGACCGCCTCGCGGCCGGCCAGCGAGTCCTCCGTCCTCGACTCGACGACTGGCGTGGACGACTACTTCCCTCGGGCCTCCCAACTGTCACACGGAGCAGTGGTCCCTCCCTCCCGCACACGTACACGGTCAGAACCGCCCGCTAAGTCGGGTGTCACTCTCGGTCGAACGCGCATTCCTTAATTCTCAGAGAGCCAGGGTCGCTCGTCATAATCCTCCGCGCGTGATAGGTAAGCCGGGGTCGCTTCCTTCCTTGTGTCTTCTTGGTGGGCACGTCTTGTGGCCGCGTCTACGTCTAGTACCGGCCGCCGCCGCCGCCGTAGCCGCCCCCGCCGCCGCCGTAGCCACCGCCACCTCTCCGGTCGTCGTAGCCCCCGCGGCGATCGTCGCCGCCGTAGCCGCCGCCGCCGCCACCGTACCCGCCGCCGCCGCGGCGGTCGTCGTAGCCGCCGCCGCCGCCGCCGTAGCCCCCGCGGCGGTCGTCGTAGCCGCCGCCTGTATGGACACGGTCAATCATCGCTCTCATTGCTCTCTCGATGGCGCCATCGACGAAGACGCACCTCGGTCGCCGTAGCCGCCCCCGCCGCCGTAGCCGCCGCCGCCGCCGTAGCCACCTGTGGACACCCAGAGAGTGAGCACGAGCGATGTACAGCTCAGTCGAAGGCACCTCCCTGATATCAACAATGCTACGGACCGCCACCACCACCATAGCCGCCACCACCGTAGCCGCCGCCGCCGCCATCGTAGCCGCCCCCACCGCCGTAGCCGCCCCCACCGCCGTAACCACCGCCAAAGCCGCCGCCGCCGCCGCCCTGCTGCTCGTGGAATCCGCCTCTTACTTGGTTCGCGCGGTCCTTGCCCCGGCGATCATCAAAAACCTTGAGGTACGTCACGCGCGCGCCCTCGGCGAGCGCGTTGCCGTCCATGATGCTGGACACGTGGCAGAAGACGTCCTCCTGCGGTGGGGATTGTACCGTCAGACCATGAACAACTCCGACGGGACTCGAACCCGCAACCCCCAGATTCGAAGTCTGATACGCTATCCATTGCGCCACGGAGTTGTGTGTGTTGTGGTGGAGGAGCAGGGGTTTGAACCCTGGGCTTTCCGCATGCAAAGCGGACGCTCTGCCACTGAGCTACACCCCCTTCACAAATGTATGGGACACTGGCCGCGGTACGGAGCCGTCGTCGGGCTTGATGAAGCCGAAGCCGCGCGGGTTCCAGCGGAGGGCCACGCCCGTCGAGTGGCCCTCGGGCGCCGGCCCGGGGTCGCCCTGCGGGCCGCCGGGGCCGCCGGGCTCCTCGGTCGAGCCGCCGGTCACGTTCTGCGCGCGGTCGCGGCCCGAGCGCTCGTCCTGGCCCTTGACGAAGCTGACCTTGGCGCCCTCGACGAGGCAGTTGCCGTCCTCGATGGCGGAGACGTGGCAGAAGAGGTCCTCGCCGCCGTCGTCGGGCTTGATGAAGCCGAAGCCGCGCTGGCCCTGCCAGCGGAGGGCCACGCCCGTCTGCTTCTCGCCGGAGGCCCCGCCGCCCCCGCCGCCGCGGCCGCCGGAGCGGCTGCGCGAGCGGGAGCGCGAGCGGCTGCGGCGGCGCTCGCGCGAGCCCGAGCGGGAGCGGGATCGGGATCTAGACTCGCCCATGGTGTTTTGGCACTGCTGTTTTGGCTGGCGCGGCTTTGGTGAAGCTGCGCGAGGCAAAAATAGCTTGGCAGCGATTGGAGGCCCAAAATCTCCGATTTTGGCGCGCGCCTGGATGCAAGATCTATCCGTACGATCGTGCCAGCAAAGGTCCCGCATGAGGCTGTGAAGCAGGATTTTCCAAAACGCGCTTCGTGCGGGGGCTGAGAGGATGGCCCAGCTTTTTGATGGGAGGCGCTGGGCCCTGGGCACGCTGCCCGGACCACATAAAAGCGTACAGGCACCGTCCGAGCGCGCGTCGGACGCACACCGGACCGGTCCAGCGGCGTCGAAGCCGACGCGTCGCGTGAGAGGCTGCCCACCACTCCCAGCCAAGGGAGAGCAAACGCCATGGCCATGGCCCGCCCCCGCTCCCGCGTCTTTGAGAGACCCTCGTCGAAACAACGGGCCATCACGCCCTCGTCCAAAGAAATGACACCAGCACAAAAAGAAAAAGAGAAGGAATTGATGGCAAGGGTCGGCAACGAGTGCTTCGAGCACGTGAAAGGGTGCTGCGGCACGCACATCTACGCGCACCAGAAGGCCACCGCGATTAATTTATTGCTGCACCATGACTGGCTGTGCGAACTGAGGCATGCCATGCGACCTAGACGAACCCATCTAGGCTTCACCGCCGACGCCTTCGCTCACATGCGGCAACGGGACTCGTTGCTCGATTCACCACCGAAGAACCCGCCGCCGGTCGAGGAGGCGTGGCGGCCGGGCACCGCTCCCCGGTTCCTAGCCGAAGGTATCGTGTGGCCTCAACACATACGACCGGCGACGGCCGTCGCGGAGGGCGAGCCGCCCGACGACTGGCCCCAGTTCTGCAAGGCGTTCTGCATCACTATTAAAGAGGGCACTCGGGCCCAACATCTCAGGTTGTTGTTTGAAACTTATGCGCGAGAGCAGCCTGGCGCCATTTCCCGAGAAGAAGCTCGCGATGTGTGCCTGAAGCACGTCCACCGGTCGGGACGCGTGGAGGAGCGCCCGGCGAAGAACGCTGTGTGTGCTCAAGAACTTGTTGAGGATTTCGACAGTGTCTCAAGGGAGGGCTTCTTGGATTGTGTCGGGTTTGAAGAATTGTGGAGAAGGCACATGCGCGTCTACAAGCAGCTCAAGATTGACGTGTGGTGCCTGCTGCAGGACCTCGGTCGACGGGACGCCGCCGAGCGCGCGGTCATGCGGCGGCCCTTCGAGCAGAAGAGGCGGGACGCCTGGTCGCTCATCGACCGGAAGATGGCCACGGACGTGGCGAACTTTAAGGATACCTTGTGATTATCTAGTCGCGCGTCGATGGCGTTTGGCTCCAGTACTAGTCCATCTAGTCCGACCGAGTCGCGCGTGACGCGTCGATGGCGTTCGGCTCCCTGGCCGTGTGGCTGGGGCAGCGTCTTACGAGCGGTCGGCGCCGACTCCGCTGCTGGACATAGTGTGGAGCTCCACGCCATCGACACGACGTTGCATCTCCGACTCTCCGTACTAACTGCGCCTGCTCCATATCGCGTTGAGATTCACGAAGGTCGTTGACGAACTGACTTGGTATAATTTAGAGAGGGGGAAAGAAGGCGCGTCCCGCCTAGACCCCCGCCGCCCGGAGCAGCAGCGCGCGGCTCGCCGGCGTCGCCGCGGCCACTACGGACGCGGCACCAACGAGAGACATCGCGATCGCCGCAAAAGGCTGCGCGTCGGGCTCGTCGCCCATCTGCGCCGTGCCGATGCCGTGCGCCGCCGCGCCCATGGCCATGCCTCTTGCCACTGGATCTTTCGTTCCTAGCGCGTCCAATGCACTTGGACCGAAGGCCGCACCCAGCACGCCCGTGACCACTACTAATGCCACAGCTGCCGCCGCGTCCGTCTGCAAGGCCGTGCAGACGGCCACCGCGAGAGGCGAGGTGATGCACCGCGGCAGGAGAGCGTACCTCGCGGCTTTCGGGAGTTGCACGGCTCTCGCGGCCAACGCCGTGCCGTACAAGCCGACCCCGACGCCCGAGACCGTGCCCGCCGCTACGGGTTTCCAGTTGTCTTTGACCTCCCTTCTTCTCCCATACACGCCGCAGGCTAGGGCCAGTACCGAAGCGCCCAGTAAACGTTGTAGAGGCGCGCCTGCTAATGTAGCGTAGGACTTTAGGGTCGCTGTGGTAGTTTTCGACGTCGCCTTCGCTAGGATGCGGCACGCGACCGTCGTCACGAGTGCGCATTGTGCTACGGGATGCAGCGCGCGCGCGAGGGCCTTCTTCGTCTTGCTTTCGCTCTTCGCTAGGCTAGATGCGAACCTGCTCCCAAAGACGAAACTTCCGAGTGTTGCTGCGACGAAGTAGGGCCTCTTGAAGGCTAGTTTGCCTTGCGCCGCTAACACCCCTGACAAAAGGGTAGCCACCCCTAACGGTTTCAGGAGAGGACTCCCGAAGGGCACTTGGGCCGGCCTCGACTTGGACCAGGTGTCCGACGCCGCCGTACATTCATCAGAACAGACGGTGCTGACGGCAAGTGCCGTGGCCGAGAGCGACACTGCTAACCCACCAAAGACCACGACCGCTAACGCCGCGGCATCTCTGGCTGTCGCGACGACGGGCTCGGCCAGCGGCAGCAATACGAGTGCGGGAGCAAAAAACACCGGCATCCAACTAAGTAATAGTGTAGCTCCAGGCGCGAGTAGTTTTTTATGGAGCTTTTCTCCGATCGAGCCCGTCGCTATTAATAAAGCGACTAGTGCGCCGCCCCCGGCCAAGGAATGGGGCAGGCCCGATCCTTTGAAAGCGACGCGGCAGGCCTCGTCCGCAATGGCAAGCGCCGCGAACCCCGCGAGACGTGGTGTTAGAGGCGGTTTTTCGACTTTCTCAACGGCGGCGTCGTCGGCGGCGGCAGCTCGCAGCGGTGGCGGCAACTTGGCCGGCGCGAGGAGCTTTTTGCGCTGCAACACAGGTGCAGGCACTCTGAAGGCTGTGACGGCCTGCCACGCGGCGAGGAGTAGGAGAGCTGGGCGAGGCATGTTGAGTGGACGTATACGACGTGCAATTTGCAGCGGGCGGCGCACGGAGGCCGCTTATCATGTGTTCTCACTCGCGGCAAGAATGGGTAAGGTATCGGATGTACCTTATACCTCGGTGGTAGGGTCAGGAGCCTGCACGGCCAAGCAGTCGTTCGTGCCAACGCGGAGGACTCCTGCGTTGCCGAGTTGTCCCCGCGCGCGTTCAAACGCGAGTAAGTTGGCAAGCTGGCACCTGATTTTTGGCCGAACTGCCGAGTGCAAAAAAGGGACCGTGCGCCGGTCGTCGGTCCGCGGGGCAGCCGCGCGACGCCGGCAGAGGGGCACGCGGGCGGCCGCGACCCAGTACCCAGCGGCGCGAGGCCCCGCCCGGCGCGCGCGGGCACAACCCAAAAAACACGGCCGACGCCGACATAGCTAACACGGCACGAAAACGATGATGTGGGGCCAGCCCCCGCCGACCTACAACACGGCGGACCCCTGGTACGACGGCGCCGCGAATTACGACTACGGCGCGGGCCAAGAGGTCGAGCAGCGCTGGGCGGTGCTCGACGGCGCGTTGAATAGCTATTTGGGCGGCCAAGACGTGCCCCCACCTCCACCAGCACCACAGTACCAGCAGACCCAGTCCTGGGACGAGCAGGCCTCGAAGAATGCGCAGAGGTGGGCCAAGGAGTCTTCAGGTTACGCCGCGCAAGCACAAGCTCAAGCTGCGCGATTAGGACTAGCTGCCGGAGGTGTTGGTGATTTAGCTTCTTCCGTCGGTCATTTATCCGCCGCGGTCCAACGGATGGAGGAGCGGACCGCTTTAGTACAAGAGAGAGATGCAGCAAGGATGCGGTGCTTGGAGCTCGAGCAGGCTTTGGCCGAGAGGCAACAGCAAATCCAAGCGCCACCTTCAGCGCCGGCGTCGCCGATGCGCCTGCCGGCGCCGGTCCAATCGCCTCCCCTGTCACCGGCGCCCTCGGAGCGCCCTGTACAATCTTCACCGGTCGCGACATCAACAACGGGCCTGCCGCCGCGCGCGCAATCCATGAGGACGTCGACGACCGGTTTGAGTCAAGCGATCGTACCGCAGCCGGAGGACCCGGCCGAGGCGAGGCGACAGGCCATCTTCCGCGAGCGCCAGGTCATCCTGGCCGAGCGCCAGCTCTTAGCCGAAAGAAGAAAACTCGAGGAAGAAATGGCCAAGGCCGACGCGGGCGAGATCTTCTCTACGGAAGCCGCCCCGCCGTCGACGGTAACGCACGCGCACCACCCGGAGCTCGCTGAAGCTAGAGTACAGATCGCCAACTTACATGGCGAGATGAAGGAGATGCGTGCGCTCATATCTAGAAGATCAGGGTCGCCGCGCGCGTCGTCCGAACGGCCGGAGAAGCGTTCGAGACCGGAATCACCCTTGAATAACGACGAGGCGATCGTGAGGGCGGCTCAGAACGCGAGGGAAGACGCGAAACGCGACTTCGAGAAGCTGCGGGAAGAACTGGCGTCGCACCACAAGGAGGAGCTTTCAAGTCACCATGCTTCTCTGAGGGACCAGCACGAGCAGTACATCGCTACATTACATCAGAAGCACGAGGCCCACCTCGAGTCGCACAAGACGCGGGCCGAGGCCGAGGCCGAAGCCGTGCGCCTGAAAGCGGCGGCGGAAGTGGAGGCCATGAAGCACCGCCTCGAAATGGCGCTCGAGAAGGAGCAGTCCGCGCGGGAGCAGCAGGAGGCGGCGCATAATCGTGCTGTTCAAGCTATGGAGGAGAAGCAGGCTCTCGCTCTACAAGCTGAGCAGCGCATGCTCGCGCTACCGGAGAAGAAGAGTGTCTCGGAGTCGCACGTCGGTAGACTCGTCTCGCAACAAATGCCACCGCAAGTCACTGAAAGTAGGATCGGTGCCTTACTGGAAGAAAAAATGTCACAACAACAGCCGGGCGTCTCCGAGTCGCAGATCGCGAGACTCATGGACGAGCGGATGCGTAGTCATCAACCGGCGCTCACGGAATCGCAATTAGGTAGGATCATGGACGAGAAGCTCTCTCAGTTAACAAGTAGACACGCCCAGGACACGCACGAGCTCCAGGCGAAGCATCTCGAGTTGGTCCATGGCAAGATCCAGACGCTCACTGAAGAGCAGGCCAAGCATAGGGGGGAGTTGAAAGCGGCACAACTCGAAAAGGACGCGGAGATCGCCGCGCTGAAGTTGCAGTTGGAGCGGGCGACGCAGCACCAGGTCCATCGGGAGGCGCCGCTGCAGCAGAGCGCGCCGGTCAAGGAAGTGGCGGCCGCACACGCGACGCACCACGCGACGCACCACGTCCGACGGGAGGCGCCCCTGCAAGCGGCGGCCGCCGTCGAACAGGCCGTCGCGGCGCCCGCGGCGCACCACCGCGCGCACCACGCGGCGAAGGCTCCGGAAGTTATTGAAACGGTCAAGAAGGAGAAGAAGAAGCCCTCGGCGGTCTGGACTAGCGGCAAAACTTCACGCTTGAAGAAGGCCGTCAAGGTGACGTGGGGCAAGGGGCCGAAGCCGACCGCGAACCAGATCCGAGCCGCTTTAGTTGAATACGGTGTGGTGACCAAAGTAGGTGAAACCCCACATGGCAAGTCCGAATTGGTGCTGTTCGGCAGCGAGCGCGACGCCGAGAACGCGATCAGCAACTACAACGGGCCCTGGCGGTTAAGACCGGCGGCTGCTGGCCTCGAGGATCCGTTCGGGCACGTCCCCTCGCCCGAGAAAGCGGCACCTTCTAGATTCGCGGCGCGCACGGTGGAAGTGACCTGGAACGACTCCGTGCCCCCATCTTCCGACAAGGAGCTGCGTTCTCAACTGTCTTATTTCGGTGACGTCACTCGTTCGTTCAGAACGGGCCACCGGGGCGTCGTCATGTTCTCGAACCACGAGGGGGCGCAGCGCTGCATCGAGGATTATCGGGGGCCCTGGTCCGTGCGGTTGGTCAATGCCAAACGTGTACAGACACCCAAAGCAACACGGCGGCCGTCGACGAAGGAGGAGGTCGCGGCTCGAGCTTTAAGGGTGTCGTGGCGCGGGCGGTCTTCTCCGCCGTCCGAGAACGACGTGAGGGACGCCTTGTCGAATTTCGGCACCGTGGCGAGATGTCAATCCGGCAGCACGCACGCTGTGGTCCTGTTCGGGTCGTCAGCCGAAGCGAACGAGGCCCTCACTCAGTACCAAGGGCCCTGGAAGCTCACCAAGGCCGAGCAGCACACCTCCGTTGCACCGCCTAAGGCTCAGACGCCGGCCGCCAAGGCTCAAGATTTGAGGAAGGCCACGCGCAAGGTGACGTGGTCTTCCGGCGCCGCCGTGCCTACCGAAGATCAATTACGAGCCGTCCTGAATGCCTACGGACCGGTGCGCCAAGTGGCGCTGAAGAAGCGATCGGCCATCGTCATGTTTAGGGATGAAAATGGCGCGAAGAATGCCGATGAGAACTACAGAGGCCCCTGGCGTCTCAATGAGTTGGGCGCGCCGGGCGAAACCCCCAAAACGCCGCCTCCTACGGTGCATAAGCCCTCACCTAGGGCACATCACAGTCCTCCTAGACATATGAAGCCGCTGGAGTCCGAAGTTGTTCGGGAGGCGCCGCTGCAGCACCAGGCACCCGTCGTCCAGGAAGAAGCTTTGGCTTCCCACAAGAAGCACCACCACAAAGCCGCCGCGTGCGCGGGCCGCGTCCCTTTTCACGCCGTCGCCGAGCCGCGACGTGTCGACACTCCACGCCGTCGTCGCCTCGACGCCGTTGACGCGACGCCTCACCTCTCGCATACCGCGCAGGGCCGAGGAGGACCACAAAGCCGATCACGAGGAGGACGACGACGTCCCGCCCCCTCCTGCGAAGAAGCCCGCTCGCTTAACGGCCGAAGCCTTAGCAAAGTTGGAGGCCGAGACGACCCAGAAGAAGGCGCCCCTACCGGAACGATGTGTCAACATCACGTGGCCCAAGAACCACAAGGCGACCGAGGCGGGCGTCATGGAAGTGTTAAGGGCCTTTGGGTGCTCCGACGTGGTCAAGGTGTCGTGTCGGACCAAGTCCGCCGTGACACTATTCGCCACGCCGGACGCCGCGAAGAAGGCCGTTTCTAAAATAAGAGACGCGTCTGGTACGGTTGAGGGTTACGACATGAGCACGTGGAAGGCGTTTCTGGCGTCCGAGGCTCTGGCGATTCGGGCGTCCAAGTCATCTGCGCCGTTATCGCCCCAGAAGCCGCCCTCTGTTGCTTCGTCCGCTTTGCGAAGATCACAAGAGCGAGAAGAGCAACGCCAAAAAATGGCTCAAGAAGCACCGACGCCCGTCGTCCAAGGCGAGCTCTGGAAGCGCTGCGTCAAGGTGACCTATATGGGCGGCTACAAACCGAGCACCGAGGCGCAGCTCGCGTTGGACGTGGAGCAGGCGGGCGGCGCGCCCTTCGTCAACGCGAAGCTCAAGAAGAAGTCGGCCGTCCTGCTCTTCTCCTGCACGGCCGACGCCGAGGACTTAGTTCATGGCGTCGGCGACTCGTGCGACAAGTTCACGGCGAGCATCGTGCCTCCACCTAATGCGGGGTCGCCCAAGTAAATTCACGTATCTGAGTTTTTCTTACGGTCTTGGGGGATAGGGAGTGCCTAGGGGCAGGTACCGCACGTTTTTTTGCAGGCTTCGTCCGCCCGGACGCCGTCCGCGCTGAAGCGGATCGTGCAGCGCTTGAGCTTCTCGGCGACGCGCTCGCACGTGAACACGTCCCCCTCCTTCGTGGTGTAGGACCAGTCCTCATCATCAGCACAGTCGTCGTCGTCGCTGCCGCGCAGCGACGGCTTGTACGTCGGCCGGTAGGTGGGTGCCGGTACTATCTCGGCCGGAGCCTGGCACGGCGGGCCTTCGACACCGCACGACGTCTTTTCGCACTTCGTTCGTAAAAATGCGTCGTTCTGGTTCACGTCGTCGTCGAGGCACCAGCCGAGGTCCTGCTTGAATTTGCTGGCGCCCTGGAACATGTACTTGATCTCCTTGGCCTTGTCGAGCCGCCAATTGTCCAGCGGCTGGTTGAACTTGTAGGCGTACTCGAACATGCGTTGGGTACTAGTGACCGTGGAGACGTCCCAAGTGTTGAGCGGTTGGTTGAATTTCGTGGCGTACTTGAACATGTAGCTCATGTCCGTGAGGCTAGATGTGTCCCAGCGGTCGAGCGGTTGATTGAACGCCGTGCAATCTTCGAGCATCTCGTACATACTCTTAACCTTCGAGACATCCCAGCCATTTAGCGGCTGGTTGAAGGAGTCGGCGCCTTCGAACATCGAGCTCATATCCGTCACTTGTGACACGTCCCAGACGCCGATCGCCTGGTTGAACGCCGTGTCGCGGAACATGTTGACCTGTACATTTTGGGTAGTTAGAAGTGTTGACACGCGCATACGACGCGGGAGCGAAACCATGCTTTTTACGTTGCTTGTATCCCAATTTGAGACGTCCTCGTTGAACGACCACGAGACCACGCACCGGGAATCGCTCCAGCACGCGCCCAGCAGATAGTCCATGTCCGTCACCCGCGATGTGTCCCATATCATAGGTACCGTCCGGCAGGCCTGGCGCACGTCGCGCGCCGCGGAGAGCGGCACCTTCTCCTGGCCGCGGCACGTCCAGTCGACGCCCCGGAGGTCGTGCGCCGCTCGTACGCGCACCGCCAGCGCCAGTCCCGTTTCTGCCACCGCCGCGAAGGGCGGCGCCACGCGCGAGCGGCAATACAGGGGCTCGACGAAGGTGCGGCCGAGCTTTTTGGCCCAGGACGCCGCCTCCGCGACGACGCCGATATTCTTGTTCATCTGCTCGAAGGCCGAGAGCATGACGACGTAGCGGTCCGAGGAAAGCCGGCGGCAGGCGGCGTCGATATCAGGTTGCGCCGTGGCTACGCCGATGATCAGGGCGGCGAGACGTCTCATTTCTTCAGAGGCCGAGCGCGAATTTCGTCACGAAAAAGAGAGAGGTCACAATAGCAATTACATAGAGCACAAGCACGCGGCCGTCGACGGTCTCATCAGTGTCTCGTCGCTGGGGGGGTCGCCTGCGCTTACGGTTTCTGGACAGATCGTGATCAATTACGTGCCCGGCCATCATGGACTCGACTTGCTTGCTTGCTAGTGTCTACAGGCCGACTTGGGCTAGCGGGCGTGACACACTAGGATTTCGGGGGTTGGGCAAGTTTTGGGAAATTAAGCCAGCGCCGGCGCCCTACAGCGAGCAATTCGAGGCTTTTCGTACTTATTATTTGGCAAGGTCGCATATTTGCTGCCTGCCTGCGCCGCGGCGACTAGCAAGCCATGTCCAGGATGAACGGCAGCGGCGGCGACGTCGCGCCGCCGCCGCGCTGGTCCGCGAGGGCCTACTTCACCTGCGATGGATTCAGCAACGACATGTTCAACGCGCTAACGGCGTGCCTGCCTCTAGCATTATTTTGGAGGCGTCACCTGGGCGCGGACGTCCTCGGCGTGTCCTGCTTCGTCTTTTGCGTCGTCGCGGCGGCGGGCCACGTCTGGCCTCGGGCGCTGGCCGGCTCGACGCATTTGGTCAAGCTGGCGTTTACTCCTGTGGCCCTGCAAGGTGCCGACACACGCTTGGTGACGGCAGTAGCAGCTACAACAATCGTACCCTTCCTCTTCCCGGCGCTAGCGAAGGTAGAACCATTAGGAGGCGGCGCGCGGCAGCTCTGGATGGCTTTTCGTATTGTCACGTTATTCAGGGAAGATAACATAAGGTGGCAGACCATCGCGGTCATGGGCCTCTGCAAACTTTTATATAGGATGGAGCGCCAAGCGAGGATGAAGCGGGGGAAAAGAGACGAGTACGCCTTCGCGCACGCCGCGGAACATCTGGATTTATTTCTGTACGTCGTGGTCACGTCCGTATCCTTCGACAACCGACTGCTCGAGTACGCGCGGGCCGCTGGATTAACTCTGGTAGCAGCGTGCGCCTCGATCACACCCTTCGTCGAGCACGGCGACGGCGGAAGGGCGCTGCTAGGAGCGCTGGCATTGATGGCCGCGGACTACTCGTTCTTTAGAGCTGTTGGGAAAGTACGAGTTGGTATTGTGGCTGTGTTAGCTACCATAGCGTACGTCTTCGAGAATCGGGGCGGCGGCGCACGTACAAGGCCTCTGCTACGACTGGCTACTGCTATGGTAGTGGGCCACGCCATGTTTATTGCTTTCGGCTCCACTGGTTTGTACGGCTTTTGTGTCGTCGAAAGCATACTCATGCTGTGTTCCGGAAGGGACTTCCACACGTCGCAAGGCCGTGTCGTGATTGACGACTCGGCCTTCATCGCCCACTCCATCATCGTGGCCTACGCGTTACGAGCAAAGCCGTGGCACTTGTTTCTCGCGGCGGCGTGGAGCTTCGCCGACGCGATGGACCTGCGGTTTTCCGGTCGGAGAGGCGGTGGTGCGTTACATTTATCGATTGTCGCGCTCTACGTTTATAGAGATGCGGACGTGCGCGTCGTCTATGTCCTGTGGATCCTGACGGCGTTGGCCTTTTGCGGCTACAACGTTTTACTGGGTATCATTACGATACGACGGGGTCCCGGCGGTAATTTACCAGAAGAGTGCCACGAGGCCTTCTGGACGAAGTTGCGAGGCAATGCGTTTGCGATCAACCCCATCGGGTATCTGCTGAAACCGTCCTCGCCCGTCCTGTCGTGGGAGCGCATGTCCTGGGCGAGAATAGAGGAAGACATTAATAGTGTGGACTTTGGTGGGTTCGAGGCCGATCTGGTCGTCGGCGTCTTGTCGGGCGGCGGCTTCATTCGCCATATTGTGGCAAGACAATTCCCGAGCGCCGACAAGGGCCTCATCCGATCCCAGGTCTGGAGCCGCATTTCGGCGTCGGAGAACATTAGAAGTGTAGGGCAGGTCTTCAGCGACAAGGAGCAGTGGCGCGACTCGAAGTGCAAGGAACTCCGATGGTTCGTTTCTCCCTCTCGCGAGACATATAAAAACATACTGGTGGTGGACGACAGCGTGAGTTCGGGCAAGACGATGCAGAACGTGCTGCGGTTTGTCCGTTCAGAATATCCGGCGGCGACGGTGAAATGCTTCGTCCTTTATGCTCCTCCGGCCTCATCCGGCGGCGCCGCGGCGTTCGTGGACTTCGTCTGCCACCGGGGCCACGTGCCGCTGCTCTGGCCCTGGGGCTGCGAGATGGACTAGTGGGCTTCTTTTTGGACTAAGTTTGAGAGTGCGGATTACTCGTGTGTCGTGGACTCGTGGCTAGCGTGTCGCGTCGATGGCGTGCTTGCGGGGTATAGCGGCCGGGTGGATCCGATCCGCTCCACTGCCCGATCCGACGTCGTCTGGTGGTGCTCGAAATTCTTGAGATCCGTGAACCCTCCGCGCGTCACGCGGCGCGTGCACGTGGATGATCGAATGCGGGCAGGCACGTCGGACCGCGCCAGCCCCCACGCCGTCGACGCGGCGTGCCGCTCGCTAGCGATCAAATAAAATTCACATTACGCAGCAGTCGTCCCCTTGCGCTTTTTTCCGGTTCTTCTGGTCGGGCGAGCCGATCGCCGTTATGGACGAGCAGCCGACCGGGTCCCTATCTTCCACATCATCCCCCAGCACGTCCACGAGCGCCCGCAATCGCCCCGCGCACCTTCGTAGAATCCTCCGTTCCGCGTCCGTCACGTCCGTGAGATCTTCGTCCCTCAGAAACGCGAGGTCGAAGACCCGCTTCGCGCCTAACCTCCTCAATCTAGGTGCGTAGTCGTCTGGTAGACCCAATTCCCGCAGGAAACCTTCCAGGGAGGTCGGCGGCGTCAATCCGCCACTCTTCGATCTTTTCAACCGTTCCACTTCATGTTTCAATAACCCAACTTCGGCCATGGACTGCGCTAAAGCTTCTAAATTACGTGTCCGCTGCTGCTCCGCGAACCTCGCCCGCTCCTCGGCGTCGGCCGCTCGGTCGTGTGCGGCCGACAATTCATCTCGCAACGACGCATTATCATCGTCCAGCACGGCGCATCTTTGACGAGACGCTTCCAAGTCCGCGGCGCAGTCGTCCAATGCCCTTGCTGTGGACTCGTATTTGGACTCATTTTTTTTGTCCTCGGCGGCCTTGGCCTCGAGGCGCTTCAAGATCTTGGCCTGCCAGGCCTCCTCCTCTTCCAAGCGGGCTCGTAATCTCGCTACCTCATCTTCCGCTAATGTAAGCTTCTTGCCCGGGCTCCTTGGGGACCTGATCGGCGTGGCCGGGAGGTCGTCCATTTGATTGATCGATGGGCAGCGCGACGGTGCGCGTCCGAACGCGTGCGAGTGGGTGCGTGCGCAGGGGCAGCGACGGCGTGCGCTTTTGATTTAGAAAAACGCCGCCTCGGGTGCTTGCTAGTGTCTTACATGACGCTAGCTGCGGCTGGCGCGCGCCGACAACGAGAGACCGCATTATCGCGATTCGTGTGTACTGCCGTGGTCTAGGGCGGGAGCAACTCGTTTGAACCGAGCAACTCTGCTGCAAATGCATCGCCTGCCGCCCGACGTGCTAAACGTAGTCACCCAATTGCTCGGCGTGAAGGAGTTGGGTCGCTGCTCGCGAGCGTCGCGCATTTTGGCGACGGCTGCTGTGTTCGGTTTCGAGGCGCGCGCGCAGGAACGAGGGCCTGGTCTGGTTCTGCACGCGAGGCATGCGCAGCGGCAATGGGGTGGGGAGCCGGACTGGCGAAAGCTGTGCCGCAAAGCCATGTCTTTAAATCGTCGTCGGCTGCGTCCGCCCGCGCCGCGGCGGCTCAAGTCAGTCGATCCGACAAAGGCCATCAGGCAAGCCAACCAAAGGTACATGTTTACTCTCGAAGCTTTCGACGGCCACCCCAGAGCTCGGGGCACGACCTGTCTGTTGGCGAACCGCTGTGTACTCGCCATCTTCGTCCAGTCGCCGCTCGGAGAGCAAGTAAGCGTCGACTGTGGTTTCCCTGATTCACTCCAGCGAGACCGAATTGCTTTCATGCGCGTGCTGATCAGCCGCGGGGCAGACAGGCTGGCGAAGACGGCCGTACTCTACAGCGGGGCAGCCACGGGAGAGGAGACGAGCGCCGGGGCGAGATGGTTCGAGTGCTACAAGCCGCCGTGGATCGATCTCGACGACGGCGCCGACGAATCGGACGTCGAAGATGTCGTTGGGAACGGCGTGGAGGCTTTGGTGTGGCGAAGTATGCTCGGGCCCGGGTGCGGCGTATATTTCAAGAAGCGCATGAACCAGGACGGCGGCGATACCTTCATGCCCCTCAACGAGGTCCTCTTCCGCCTCGAGCACCTCCTCGTCTTCGACTAAGATCACACTACTAATTATTAGGCCTTCTTCTTGAACGCCCCGAGCCCCCGCGCCCCTTTCAAGATCGCGGACAGCTTCGGCGGCTTCTTCATGTCCTCCTCGACGGACGGCCGCCGCGCTTCCGCGGCCTTTTCTTCTTTTTGCTTTCTATCCAATTCCGCAGCTAATTTAGCCCGTCGTCGCTTCTCAGCACCAGAAGGATATTCATAAGCCACCCTCTCAAAGAGTTGGATGCACGCCTCGTACGGCTCCATGTCCACGTTCTCGCTCTCCGAGAACCGGTCGCCGACGCGCATCAACGCTTCAATCCAGTGCACCCAGTCCAATTTGCGGTGCGGCGCGTGTTCATCATGGAGCTCGTCATCTGGTGTACGAGTAGCCCGCAAGAAACAAAGGTTGACATCCCTTTCGGTAAACCCGACGGTAGGGTCCACGAAATGCAGCGACTCGCACATGTCCTGCCACTCGCCGAAGGAACACATCTTGTGCTTCGACAAGGCATCTTCCCGCCCGCTATGCGTCTTGAAGGCTCTTTTCAAATTGTCCATGTCATGCTTGATGGCGTCCTCGACGTCTTCGCGCCACACTCTGGAATGGAAGTCTTCTTGCTCCTCCCTTGTCGGTACTAATGGAGCTACCCTCTCAACTAACTTTTGAGCCGCTTCTAACGGCGTAGCTACCTCCTTCGTCCTAAACCATTTAATGAGAGCGAGCTTCATGCACGCATCGAGGAACTGGAACCGACACAGACTTTTCTTCGGATTCAGGTGCGGGTTCTTCGGGCCCGTCGTGCAGCAGCCGAAGAAGACCATGTCCGCGTCCGCCTTGCGTTTCACCTCGAGGTCTGCCGATACGGTGAAGTCCGTGAAGTCGTTCCACCCCAGCGTGAAGATCGCCTTGTTGTTCGAACAAAATAACTTGTAGACCGACAGAAATTCCCCGTAGTTCGCCTTCATGAGTGCTTTCGTCGAGCCATCGTCGTTGACCAGCTTGTCGCAGTGCGCCAGTTCCCAGTCCTTCTCGAAGGGGTGCTCGTAGGCGCCTTCATACGCCGGGGCAAACAACGACTTCTGCCAGGTCCAGGCTTCCTTCGGTTTTTGTTTTACTACGACCGCTTGTTTCTCGGGAATAGGCACGAACTGGACGTCGTCCCAGTCGCCGGGCGGGACGGTATGCACATTCGTAATCAAACCTTCGTCCTCGTCCTTGTTATCGAAGGCTCCGGCCCACAATGCGGCTTCTAGATTTTTCTTATGTAGTACTTCTCGCCCAGCATCGGAGGCGGCCTCGGTAACAGTAGAAGAACCAGCGGACAGCTCGAAGGTGTACTGCCGATCGCCCGGCGGCACGAGCAGCCAGACCTGATGTGATTTTTTTATTTTTTCACAGACGTGCGGTTTCCAGTCGTCAAAAGCACATCTACATGCTACTTTCACATCGGACCTCTGCACAAGTTTCCTCGACGCAGGCTGCACGTCGGAATCGGACCTACCGGGCGTCCACGCAAATCTAATCTCGTGCCACCTCTCACAGATCCAGCAATGTTTACTACGTTGCCACTCTAGGGATTGCGGGACGTCTTTGGTCCCTATGATACGCGTATAGAGGTACTGGTCGTCGTCTACCTCGTCGTCGTTGTTGACCAAGAAAGGTGATGGAGCCGTCTCGACGGTGATGGCGTCTCCTAAGCTATTGGACTCCTTGCTGTCTCTATCATCGGCCATGTTCAAATGGTCGCGACCCCGCTCCAGCAGCTTGCCCTGCCTTCCAGCAGCTTGGAGTTGCTCCGCGAGGTTGTTCTCGCCGGCGAACATGGCCTCCCTTCGTCTTTTGGCGTTGACGTATGACAAGCGCTCGTCGAGGACGTCTTTGACTTTATTGCCGCCCAAGTGCAGACCGGCCAAGGTTCTCGATGCTCTAGCACCACTCTCTAGTCTTCGCAGATCAACCTTGGACATGCCGTTGAAACTTAGGTTCACGTGCCAGAGCTTTGGAGCTTCGCCCAATGATTGAGACAGTAATGCAATGCAGTCATCCTCCAGGGGAGGGTCATTACCGCGCACGCAGTTCCAGGACAGGTCGCAGCGCTGGATTCTTGATTGGAGTAACCCTCGCGCGACGGCCGCCGCGCCCGCGCCGTGTAATCCCGTCCACGCCAGATCTAGCAAACGCAGCATGGGGAAGGCGCCATATGGCCCGAGGAGACCGCCCAACGTCTCCGCGGCGACGCCTAGGTCGTTCTTGGCCAAATGCAATTCCACGAGATTCCGCATCGCCCTTCGTCCCTCGACGCGATGGGCCCACTCGGACGTTATGGTCAGTGCCGGTGCGGAGGCTAACCCACAGTGCGACAAGGATAATTTCTCGAGCGAGTCGCAGCCCTTGCAGTCTAGCAATGCTGCTACTGCTTTCGCGGCTTTTGGCCGTCGACACTGGTTATCAGACATATCAAGTTCTTCTAACCGAGTGCAGTGCGCCACGAGAGCGTCACAAACCGCTTTGACACCTTTCGCCTTCAACCGGCAGTTCTTGACGATCACATGAATGGGATCACTACACGCCATCGAGTCCATCACCGCACAAGCGTGGTCGTCCCCAATCCTCTGGTCTTTCAGGTCGAGCTCCGGTCGCTTCGCCTTGTGTAGGGACTGAATCAACTGCATCATCTTCGGCTCCGGCACCAAATGATATTGATCACATTTCTTGAGGTAGTTCTCTGGAGGGCCGCGCCGCCACCCCTGCACCGACGGGCACCGTTCCGACCCAATCACGAAGATCTTCCTTTCTAGGCGTGCGACCGACGCGCCCGGTGCTTGCAATTGTCTCTGGACCTCTGGAGGTGGGGCTTCTCCCCTTGCCGCTCGTCGCTCCGCGCGCGTGATGCTACCGGCTCTACTGAGTAGAGAGCGCCCTTTGTCCTCGGGGTCGACGTCCTCCCTATCCATGATCGACGCGGAGTTCTCCTGCGTTGTATAAATGTGATCTACGGCGTCCGCTCGATGGCGTCGACGGTGTGCGGCGCCTGCTACGTGGCCGACGCGCTTCTGTTGATACTCTCCCATCGCCGATCGTCCGCATCTACGTGGCCGATGCGCTTACTCTCCCATCGATGGCGTCTGATCAGGACGCGGGTAAAAAACGGCGAAGGGCCACTGCTGGGGCGGCAGCTCCGCATCCTCGGGCACCGTCGCCGTCGACGGCCGCGAGCCCCGCGAGCCCTGGCGCGAGCGCGGCGTCCTACTCCGCTTCGACGGCGTCCGTCGCTTGCCCGCACCGCTGTGCGGCGCGGCCACGACGGTCACGCGCCGCCCTGACCCCGGCGTGCCGCGCGACGGCCGCCGTTGGTGTCGCGAGGGAGGGTCGTCGTAGACCGAGTAGCGCGGCCGGCCGTGCAGCTGCTTCGTTTTCTGCTCAAAGGCCTCGAAGCGCGCGCCACGCGCCGGGCGCTCGAGGACCTTTGGGGCTTGTTGTCGAGGCTCCGGCGCGTACCGTAGCAACTGCCGCGTCGCTAATAAGGCGTCCTCGTCGTGCTTGAGCTCTGAGTTCCGAGGGGTTGGGTCCGCCTCGGTGAGTCGTCGGAGCGCCTCCAGCCGTCGCAACCCAGCTAAGGCCGCGGCGGATTGGGAGGAAGCTAAGACAGGCGAGCCCGAGGCGCCGACCTTTCTTCTATATCGCCGCGCGGCGCGCGCAGCGTCCCTCTCTATACTTTGATAGACATTCTGCCGCGCCTGCTTTCTTATGACCGAGGGGCTGCTGCCATTGTAGGCGCGCCGCGCGCGCGCATCGTGCTCCCCCGCCCGGGCGGGCATGGTTGGCTGCCCTTTCGACAGGCTCTCCTGCGGCGCTGATCTGCGCTGCGCTCCCCGTCGCTGTGGGCCTGTGTCTTCTCGCCGCCGCACCTATCGATGGTCAGAGCGGTGGGAGCGAGCGGGCGCTGCTGGAGAGTTTCGAGTTTTCGAAAACCCGAGAGGCCACGCGATTGGCGCGCCGCGTTTGACCATCGCTCCGCGCGTGGAGCCGCAAGAGATCACTTGGCAGCTCATCGAGGCGTCGATTGCTGTCAGCATCGGCTCTGCTTGCTCCGTACGAACCAGCGTCCGCCACGGACCTTTGTCGCTGCCAAACCACATGGGTCAGCCTATCTTCGCCGCCGCCGCGACGCGCGCGCCCACGGCTCTGGCAGCCAACACGCCGGACGCCACGCACCTTCCGTCCGACCGCTGACGATTCTAAACGCGCGCAGGCCCCGACTCGACCGAAGGCGCGGGATCCGCCGGGAAATTGGCTTTTCCTTGAGGGTGATGAACCAGCGTCCCGCAGCAATAAGCGCCCCGTTTTAAAATGATGACCCAGCGAACCTTCGTGGCTGGATTGTTGATGCGCGGGGCCAGAGCCACTCGCGTGATAAGGACCCCGCGCGAACTACTGACCGTCGGGATTTCGAAGACGCGTACACACGCACAGGTTTTCAAGATGAGGTCTCCCCGCCGCCGCGGCTCCATCTCGAGCCCGGCCGAGCGCGTGCCCATCGTCACGCCCCAGGCCGTCGAGGCCGTGGCGACCGCGGCGCAGCCGGCTTTGATGTCCGTCGGCTCGCCGCCGCGGTCCCTGCTCCAGAAGACGCCGGAGCGAAGGCGGCCGTCCGTGTCCTTCGACGCGACGATGTCGCCGGAGCCCGCGCGCCGGAGCTCCGTCTCCTTCGACGCGACGTCGCCGACTCGGACGCGGAGCGGCTCGTTTGCCATGCGCACGCCCGTGCGGACGCCCGAGCGGCCGAGCCCGACGAGGCCCTGCTACCACCAGGCCGAGTCCTTACTGCTGGGTTCGCTGCGCAAGTCGCTGACCATATCTGAGTCTTCGTACCCGCCCAAACGGCGGCGGAACTCGAGTTGCTGCAGCCCCTGGTCCGACGACGACTCCTTTATTGGTGTGACGAGGCCGTCGCCACGTAGATGTTCGGGGTCGCGCTCGGCGCTGGCGGCCTATTTGGCCTTTGATTCGCCAGAGCCGCCGAAACGCTCTCCATTTAGGGAGCCCCCTTATTTGGATTTGACGGGCCCGGCGCCGCCGCCGCCGGTATTAGGCACGCCCGTGCGGCCGCGTCCCACGTTGGATGCCTACCGGACGCCGCCGACGCGGCCCCGGCCCGTCGAGGCACCAATAGCGCCGCCGGTTTTCGAGCCTCCGTCCGACGACGGAGAATCGAGCGACGACGCGCCGCCGCCGCCTTTGGTTACGGAGCCGATGATGCGCTCGCCGCCGCGGCCGACGCGGCCGCTCGGGCCCGGCATGGAGCCAGACGCGAGGGAGGCGCTCGTGGCGTTCACCGCGGCAGCGCCGACGACACCGCGCGTCGTGCGGCCGACGGCGCGGCGGGCCGTGGCCGTGGACCTCTTCGCGAGCGCTTGAACGCGCCGTTTATCTTATGCAAGTAAATTACACATGGATCTTCTTGTGTTATGGCCTCGGTCACGCCGGCGCCCGCTGTTTGCGTGGATGCCTCCGCGGACAGTTTGCGCACTTCGCGCGCCACTTTTCGACTTGCTAGTGTCTTTACAGGCCGCTAGCGCTCAGACACTCGACGCTCGCGCTTTTTTACGCTGCGTATAGGGTAACAGGGTCTCTCGCGCATTTATTCTGACAGCGCTGCGGCATCCAGCCAGCGCTAGACGCCGCCGGCTATCAGCCAGGGCCTGCTATCTCCTCTAAGCTGCTGCTGTCCAGCCCGCGCGCGCGACGCGTGCGCCAACCCAGGACAGACACAAAGAGCCCCACCGGCTGGACGCAGCGATGGCCGAGGAGCCCCCCTTCAACAGCCAGCCGGGCCGCCTCTGGCTCCTCAAGGTCCCGAAAGCGCTCGAGGAGCAGTGGGCCAATGCACAACCGGGCGACGACCTTGGAGTAATAGAGGACGACGGCCAGCTAAGGTTGAGACCAAACGCGGGGCCCACGAAAGCTTTCGAGTTGCAGCGCACCCAGGGCGCCGACGTGCGCGCCTTCCAGGAGGTGGCTCCGCCGCCGAAGAAGCAGAAAACTACTGAGGACGAGGACGAGGACCCGGTCACGGGGCGCCTTCTAGGGAGGCCGCAGGGCACGCTCGTGCCGCGGCCCGCGGCCGGCACGTCGTATAGACGGGTGTGTCGCGCCCGGATGGTGCAATCTTTGAAGCCGGAGCGAGCGACGCAGATGGTCGACGCATCCGAGGTGCCTCGAGCCGATAGGGCACCGGTCGTGGCCTTCGGCGGCCGCGGCAAGGGCGAGACGGAGCAGCAGGCGAACAAGAAGCGCAAGCAGCTGCCGCGCGCGACGCTGCGGTCGCGGCTCTTCGGCATTTTTGGGGCGTCGGCCGATCCTCTGGCGCTTAAGGAGATCAACGAGCGGTTGGGCGACGACGCGCAGCCGGACCCGTTCCTGAAGGACGTGCTCTCGGAGCTCGCGACGCACGTGCGCGTGAGCGGCCGCGTCTGCTACGACCTCAAGGAGGAGTTCAAGGACGCGACGCGGCCGCCGCCGCCGCCGCCCGAGTAGTTATTTGGTGATTTTTAGAGGGGTGTTCGGACGCCGCGCGTGAGTCGTTGCGCGGCGTCGTCATGGGTGCCCCCGAAGTAGGGCGGGACGGGCGCGGAGGGGTCCTCGCGCGCCGGCGCCTAGCGTCAGCCGCCGCCCTTCTTGTTCTGCTGCTGCTCGCGCATCGCCGCCATCGCCTTCTCGCGGCGGTACGTCGCGAGGTCGCCCGGGTCCTCGCCGCGGTGGCGCATGCCCTCGCGCTCGGCCCTCTCGCCGACCGTCTCCGCGGCGACGGCCTCCTGCTTGCGGCCGCGCCACTGGACCTGCGCATGGACACGTCGCGTCGATGGCGTGGGGGTCGTCCGACACCGAAGACGCGCGCTCACGCGCCGGCCCTTCATCCAGGCCGGCAGCTTCTCGGCGGCGCCCTCGGCGACCTCGTCGAGGATCTCCTTCACGCCGTGGCAGACGCCGACCTGGTCGTCGTACGACGCGTTGAACACGAGGACGTCGCCACCTGTGTAGGAATCAAAACTTGTTCGATCGTGCGGACTCGTTGCTCTCGACGCTGGCCGCACTTTCAAATTTGAACTCGTGGCAGTGCGGGCACGACGGCCGGTCGACGGAGCCGTGGCGCTCGCACTGGTCGGAGAAGCAGCACGTGAAAACCTGTGAGTGGCCAATAGATCCCTATGGTCGCCGCAAGGGTTGGTCTAGCGTCCGTGACCGTTGTTTTCTACACCGACGGCACGGCCGAGTGGCCGACGGACCACAGCGCTACAGCCTGCGAGTTCTGGTCGAAGTGGTTCTTGAACTCGCCCTGCCTTTCGTAGGAGTGGACGAGGAGCTGGCCGTGGTCGAAGGTTTTCATCTCACGAAAATCCTGCCGGTATTTCCCGGACTGGAAGTCGACGACGCCTGCGCGCGAACACAGTCAAGGAGCGGGAGATCCACGGACGCAGTGCGAGCACCGCCCGGGTCGAGCACGTCGCCGAGCAGCGCCATCGGCCGGTCGTAGCAGAGCGCCTTCAAATTCTCGACGGCCTTCGGGCGCTTCGGGCCCATCAGCGGGTGCGTGTTGAGGATTTCGGTATACTTGCTGCGTGGGGGAAAGGGCGTAGAAGTCGCACTCAAGTAGGACTCAAAGGATGAGTTCGACACCGGCAGCAGTACTTCTCGAACTGTTGATTCTGGCCGACGCGCGCGACGCCCGAGACGCACGCGGCCATCGCAGCGCTCCGCCCGCGGTTCTGCTCGACCTTGGACCCGAAGCCCGACACTTCCTTGGCCACGGCGTCGAGGATGGAGCGGCCCGAGTCGCCGAGCGGGTCCTTGAAGAGCACGGCGAGGCGGCAGTTCCCGTTCCCGTCGCTGTCGTGGCGGCCGCCCGGCCCGTTGAAGACGACGACTCGCTTCTCTCGGTCAGCGGCGCCCGAGGCACCAAAGGACTCGGCCCACCTGCGCAAGCGTCGACCGGTGAGTAGCGTCCACCTCCGCGCCATCTAACGGAATCGAAGGCACCCCAAGATCCACGCCGGGCCGCGCTTCGCGTCGGTGATGCCCGTCGCGCGCGCGCCGTGCTTGCCGCGGTAGAGCCGGTCCGTGCGGAACTCCTGCACTTCGCGCTCGCGCTGCCGCTTCTTCTCCTCCTTCTCGCGGCGGTGCTCCGCCTCGCGCTTCAGTCGGCGAGCTTTCGCCTCAGTCGCGTCGAACGCCGGGCGCCGCGGCGCCGACGGCGTCGACGACGACGAGACCTTCTCGCCCGAGCACTGGTTCGGGCCGATCTGAGCCTTCATCGGGTCGAAGCCGGGCGCCATGGCCGGCGCTCCATCTAGGGCGAGGACGTCGCCCGCCGCGAGCGGACGGCCGCCCAGCGAGATTGGGGCCGGCGGCGCGGCCTCGAGCCGGGAGTAGAGCGCGAAAGCCGCCGAGCGGTCCGCTAAGGTGAGGGAGCCGCTGGCGCAGTCGAAGCCGGCGCCGACAAGCGCTGCTACCGTCTCGCCGCGGAGCGACGACGTCTCGACCGTGAACTCGTTGCTCGCGAGCGCGCGGCCGAGGACGTCCTTCAGTTCGTTTTGCGGCGGGGCCGAGAGCCGCCGCGCCAGGCGTAGGGACGCGTCTTCGGACGGTGGTGCCGCGAGGCTCCGCGCGAGGCGTAGCGAGCGCTCGTCGACCGGCGCCGGCGCGGCCAGGCGCGCCACGAGCCGCTGCGTCGCCTCGTCGTCGCCTCTCGCGCGGCGGGCCTCGGCGTCGAACTGCTCTTGCAATCTCCTCGCCGCGGCCGCACCAGCGGACTCGACCGAGACGTCGTCGTCGCTGTCGGGAACTAGAATCGGAGACTGCTGCGACATGGCTCGCGCCGCGTCGCTGTGCAGGGCTGCTGCAGGTTGGTCTCTGGAATTTTTTTAAACTTGTGGCGCGCGTAGGGCTTGCGCGTTTCAGACCGGCAGCACTGCGGGTCGTCAACGTCCTCTGAAGCGGTCTTCCGCGGGCTATCGCGCTGCACCTGGCGCCTGCGAGCAGCACAAAGACCGATCGCGCTCACGCAGAGGCAAAACCTGATTTGCCCGCCGCGACGCGGACGCGAAACGACCAATACATGCAACATTTCGAATTTTACCCCTCGCTTGGGCTCGGCAGGCTCGCCGGGTCCAGCGGCTCGAAGCGCGGCCGCTCCTCGGGCCTCAGGCTCGTCGCACCCGTCCCCGCCGCTCCCTTCTCCACGCCGCCGGACTCCTTCCGCTTCCGACGCTCTCCCGCGCGCGCCGCCGCCGTCTCCGCGAGCACGTCGAAGAAGCTCCTATCCACCTCTTCTTTTTTCTTCGCGATGCAGGCCGACGAGAGCGTATCCAGCGCGGGCGCGCGCGCGGCGCCCGGCGCCTCGGGGTCGCCCGGCTGGACGCGCTCGTAGAGCTCGTGCGCGTCGGGCGGCGCGGGCGCCGGCGCCGGTGCCGGCGCGGGCGGAGCGGCTGGTCGCGCGGGCGCGGGCGCCGGCGCCGCGGCGAGCACGCGCAGCTGCGCCATCTCGGCCTCGAGCTCGGCGGCCTCCTCGGCCGACTGGGGCCCGGTGAGCTCCTCCCAGGGCGGCGGCGGCGGCGGCGGCGCCGCCGCCGCCGCGCCCGGCGAGTCCGGCGCCGGCGGCAGCAGCCGCATCTTGTCGAAGGGCTTCTTCTTCGCCGCCGGCCGCTTCGTATCAAAAAAGCCGCCCTTCCAGGCCTTCGACTCGAGGCCCTTCGGCCGTTTCGAGGGCGGTGCGCCGGCCTTGCGCCGCGCCGCCTCCGCTGCCGCCAGCTCGCGCTCCGTGTCGTCGACGGCCACGCCCGCGGCGTAGAGCGCGCTCTCTTCATCTAAGTAGCGCAGCATCTCGCGCGCCTCCTTGTCGTCTGCGGCGCTCGCCGGCCCGCCCGGCGCCGCCTCCGCGAAGACCCGGTCGTCCTCCGCCGCGAGCCCGAGCTTGGACGTGAGCGCCGTCCGCATAGCGGCCTCGACATATGCTTTTTCGGGTTTTGTTGGGTCGTCGAACGGGCCCTCGCGCGGCCAGTCGGCCGGCGGATCGGCGAGGCTGTCGTGCGGCTCCGCGCCGCCGCCGCCCGCGGCTTGCGTCGGCGCGGCTTGCGTTGGCGCAGTGGTTTCCGCGCGCTCGCTTGCGGGAACCTCCATGGCTCTGCTGCGAGATGCTTGCTCGACGCGCTGCCAGCGCTTTAGCGTTCGAACGGACGTGTGTCCAGGGTCGCTCGCTGCCTTGCAAGCTGTTGGGGCACGGATGCGGCTATTTTTGCGCGCGCTCGTTGCAAGCTGTTGGGGCACGGATGCGGCTATTTTTGCGCGCGCTCGTTGCAAGCTGTTGGGGCACGGATGCGGCTATTTTTGCGCGCGCTCGCGCAGGGTGAAAAAACCCGTTTTGACGAATTGTTGGAGCGCCTCGCCCGGGGCCTCGAGGAGCGGCTGGCGGGAACCGATGGGCGTATTAAGTTGTTTTCCCCAGACTCGACAGCGCACGCATCGCCCCCCCCCGGTACGCCGTCGCCGCGATTTAAGGACAGAGGCTTCTTACGCCGAGAGGTGGGGGGAAACAGGGCACGCTCAGAGCAGCTTCCCGATGATCTCGTAGGTCTGCTTCATGTCCTCCGTCTCGATGACCAGCGTCGCGTCGTAGGAATCGGCGTAGTCCGTCGGCTGGAATTTGATGACGAACTCCTGCGGGTCCCCGGCACGTCTGTTGAGCGTGCCGTGCGTCGGCTCGACGGTCACCGCGGAAGAAGAACCGGCCGTGAAGCCCGCCGTGAAGTCGGCGTACGTCGAGAACTCGTTGCGCACGGTGATGGTGGCGCCGCCGCGCGCGTTCAGCCTGGCAGAAACAGCCACGGTGTCCGTCAGGTCGCCCGCGGTCATGCCCGTGACCTGCTCCGAGGAAACCTCGTCCTTCGGCCCGTTGTCGAACTGCTGCAAGTACGAACCGTGGTTGAAGTGGCGGTACTCCTTGCCCTGTAGAGAAGCGAGCTCGGCCATCTGATGATCCTTCTTCATCCTTAATTCTTCCTGGTTGCGCCAGTTCTCGAGCTGCTGCCGGCGTCGCGCGAGCTTGTCCTCTCCATATTCGTCGATCTCGACCATGCCCCGCTTCGCCAACTCGTCCGCGTAGCCCGTCGTCGTGCCCCACGCGTTCTTCGCATTCAACTTCGACTCCCTGCCGCCCATCTGGTTCAGCTTGCGCCCGCCTTTGAGACCCCTCGAATCTTCCGCAGACATGTCGAACTCCTCCATGTGGTTCTTGCCGTCTCCGACGACGCCGACCTGCCCGTCTCCACCGTCGAAGCCGTCCGCGTCGATGAAACCCTCGTAGTTCGTCGGGCCGTAGTTCGAATCGGCCTCGCCGATGCCCGTGTGGTCCCGGGGGTTCGATTCCTCCCGGTCGGGATCGTCCTGGTCCCACCACTTTTTCTTCTTGTCGGCGTCCTCGACCTCGCTCAGGTACGAAACTTGGGTGACGGTTTTCGGGGTTGCGACGGCGGCGCTGCGCAAGGACGGCACGAGCGCGGCCGCGCGGCTGGCTAACAGTAGCGCGAGCGCGGTACGGGCCATCTTTGGCTGGATGCTCCTCTGAGTGAAGATGCTCTTGGGGCTTCTCTGGTGTTTTTGACGCAGCGACGACCGTGCCACAGGCGTCGCAGGCGTGCTGGCAGATTGCTGGGAGACGCGGTGCGTCCGGCTAACACGTGCGAGGCGCTCCGCACTGAGTGGATTTTGGGGCTTGAGTTAGACACGCTGTCCATTTTGGCAGGCAGCAATCGACCCGTCCCACGCTTCCCTCGGGGCGCATCGAGACGGGTACGGTGCTCCGGGACCAAAAACGCTCTCGCGCGCTGCTTGCTAGTGTCTTACTGGACGCTAGGCTCTGGTGCCGGCCGGCGCCATCGCGATTGGAGCCCAGCCAGGGGAACGCACCAGCCGTGCATTCACAGCAACGCATCGCTGCGAGGCAACCACGAATCGCGGTTGAAACGAGCATCGTGCCTAGCGCAGCAGCGGCAAGCAACCATAGGCTAGCCCAGGGCTGCAAAACCATGAGCGAGCTCGCGCACCACGCCGACCAAGAGCACGACGACGAAGAAGCAACGGTCATCCCCGAACAGCAGGAGCACGACCAGGTGCACCACGACCACGCGCACGCCGCCGACGAGCTGCGGCGGAACGCGACAGGGGCGCACACGCACGTGCACGAGCATAGTCATGGAGAGGGCCAGGAGGTCCACTCGCACTCGCACGCGCACGTCACGGACGAGCAGCTGCATGTGCATGATCATTTACATGCTTATGTTGATGAAAACACGATCCCGGTTCCGGACGAGAAGGGCCCCGCGGAGCGACTCGTCACGATCTTCGAGGCGACGTCTGTGGAGAAGGACGCTTCGGTCATATCCTACGTGGGTACGTCCGGCCTGAAAGTGACTATATTAGAAGGCCTAGACACGCATAAGGGGCGCCTCACGAAATTATCTTTACGTTCCAACTTAGTAGCGGAGTGCAAAGAAGTAGCGGCGCACGGCGCTTCCCTCAAACATCTCGAATTGTATGATAACCGCTTACGATCACTGCGCGGCATCGAGCACTGCCCGTTCCTCGAGATCATTGACGTGTCGTACAACGGTTCTCGCGATTTAGCGCCGGTCGCGGTCTGCTTCCAGCTGCGGGAGCTCTACGCGGTCTGGGAACGGCGTCCCTTTTTTTTATACTTGCGGCGACGGCGTACGCACGCAGGCCTGCAACAAGCTCCGGGAGATTTATGTAGGTCTGTCGAAGCTCGAGAACCTCGTCATGCTTGATTTGGGAGGCAACCGCTTGAGAAAAATGGAACACTTTCCACAAAATCTAGAGAAACTCTTCCTGGGCAAGAACAAGATCGAACGCGTCGAGAACGTCTCGACGCTAAAGAAGTTGAAAGTCTTGGACGTCCAGTCGAACCGCTTGACTTCTCTGGAACCCGGGTCGCTGCCGTCTCAATTACAAGAGTTGTATGGCGCGCACAACGCCGTCACGGACCCTCCGCCCGACGCGTTGCAAGGCCTCGCCCTCGAGACCGTGGACCTCTCGCACAACCGCCTGACGTCCCTGGAGGTTTTCTCCGGGTTAGGACTGGGCGATTTGTGGCTCTCGTACAACGGCGTGCCGTCGCTGGAGGCCGTCGGATGTCTCAAGGACGTGCCGCTCACGTGCCTGTACCTCGACCACAACCCCTGCGCCGCGGAGCCGCGCTACGCGAACTACCTGCGCGACTTCTTCCCGCTCCTGGAGCAGCTCGACGCGAACTACGCGCCGGCGCGCGGCGCCGCGGCGAGCGGGATCTCCTAACAACCGTGTTCTGTGTGTATACTAGTAAGCTCACAGTTATGTTAGTAAAGTAGGCCTAAGTTTGGCAGTTTGATGGCGTCGACCGCGGCGGGGGGCGTCCACCGGCACGCCGTCGCGGCGACGTCACCTAGTCGTGGGCGAAGAAGTCCGACCAGCGGCAGTAGGCCATGACGACCTCGAGCGCGTCGCCGGGCAGCGCCGGGCAGGCCGCATCCACCAAAGATGCGGCCGCCTCGTATTCGTCGGGATACGTCCGGCGCCGGTCGTGCAGGCGCCACGGCTTCTGAGGAGCCACCAGCCGCACGCAGGCCGTCTCGAGCCCTTTCAGTAAGACGAAGGGCCGCAACCTACCTGCCCCTGGCATCGAGATCGCTCCTAAAAAAGTCACGCGTTTCGCACGTATCCTTTCCACGGCGAAGGCGCCCTTCCGATCGCACGTCAATCTCAAAATATCACCATCCCGGAATGTTTCGTAGCCTTCTTCGGTCGACGCTAATACTTTCCCGGCGGCGACCCACGACCCGCCCTCGTTTAACAGACACCCGTCCTCAAAACAGTGCGGCAGGCCGCCTCCTCTAAGAGCGGCGCAGATGCCCCGGTCGCGCACCGCGCCGACGCCCAAACGAAAACCGACGTCCACCAACTCGATCTCGCAGGCGTCCGGGTCTCCTACTAATTCGCATCTGGCCTCGCCGAGCACTATTTCACACAGCGCCGGCGCGCCGGCGCCCCTGCGATGCCTCAACGTGGCGCCGTCGATGATGGCCGCGGGCGAGTAGTTGCGCCGCGTGAAGCGCGGCGCCTTCGCGGCGTCGTCGTCGAGGTCGTCTAGCGACAAGACGCTCGTGGCGGACGTGACGCGGTGCATCGTGTTGCAACTCTTCGCGGCAGGCGCTTTTGGCAGTGATATCGCTGCGCAGCGTGCTTTCTCCTGCGGTTTTTTGCCTTTATCGAAGAGCTACAATGATCGTAAACTTGTACACAATGTCCTGTTGTCAGGTATTGCGCCGGCGGTGAATGCGGGCGTCGAACCCAGTCGTGATGGCCTGACCAACAAAAACGTAAGCCTCGGGCGATAGAATCTGGACGGCAACCAACAGCAAACGCCTCCGCGTGTGACTCCTCGCAAGCCTAGAAGCAAGGGTAAGCTGCAGCATCGGGCGGGCCGGGCGCACGGTCACGCGGACCCCGCTCGGCGCTAGGCGCCCGAGCTCTAAACTAAACAAAAGCCAACTTAATTCTCGAGAGCGAAACAGCGGTCAGAAGAGCACGAGCGACGTCCTAGCGCGCACGGTGCCGTTCGCGAGCGCGCGCGCCCGCTCCGGCGCCACCGGCGCGAGCAGCCGCCATAATTTATAAGACACGGTCGTGATCCACAGCTGGACCACGAAGGTAAAAAATAAAAATGAACCAGTAGCGTGGAACGAGAACAGCACCAATATATAAATCTCCTTGAGCGAACAGAGCCAGAGGTAGCACGATAGTAGTGGCGCGTGGAGCATGCGCGCGCCCGCGTAGCCGACGACGGGGTTCACCAAAAACACGAGACACGCGCGGGCCCACCACTTTGCCTGGCCTTTCTGATGAGGCGACGAGTAGGCGAACAAAGTGACGATGGCATCTAGTATAGCGTAGACCTTCACGGACTTCCGGTAGTTCAGGAGCTTCTGTTCTTGCGTCGTGATTTGTAGTGTGGTTGCTCGGAGCTGGGCCACCGCCGCCTCGCATTCTCGCCTTTGTATCGCAGCCTCGACGTCGTCGTCGGCTGGCACGGCCGTGGCCACGACCGTCGGCATGGGGGCGTCACTACTCTCGGTCACCTCTTCCACTTGAGCGACGGGCGGCGCGTTCACAGGTGCGCAGGGCGCGGCCCTTGCAATGACGACAGGGGGCGCCGACCGGCTCCGCTGCTGGCGCATGGCCGGCGTCGAGAAGTCGAGCGCGGCGCCGCGGGGCATCGTGGGGCAGCCCCGGGTTCGGCTAGAGCTGGTGCTGATGAGAGCGCTCTGCAGCCCCCGGTTCGGCTAGCTGCTGCTGATGAGAGCGGCTGATGAGAGCGCGCTCTGCTTTCTGGCTAGTGTGTTACAGTCGCTAGCTGCTGGCCGGACCTGGAGGGTCGCGTCGACGGCGTGAGGCTGCCCCAAGCCAAGGAGGGCCGCCGTACGATGATCCTCACGCAGTGCGCCGCCTGCGCTACCAACCTTGGGCTGACCTTGGGTAAGAAATGCGGCCGCTGCAGTACACGCTACTGTGGGCCCGAATGCCAGAAACAGCACTGGGAAGAGGGCGGCCACGACCAGCTCTGCAAACCGACAAAAAAGGCGGGCGGCGCAGAACAATATAATGCCAATACGAGATACACGGAGGCTGTCGCGGCCGCAGTCCAGAAATGCGCCGAGGACACGAAGGGCCAGACTTGCTACATCTGCACGCAGGCCCTCCATTGGAAAACAAAGGAGGGCCTCGTGCGCATGTGTGCGTGCCGCGGGACGGCGGGCTTCGCGCATGTGTCGTGCCTCGCGGAACAGGCGAAGATTTTGTGGGCCGAGGTCGAGGAGAACAATTTGGGCGCTAAGGCGAGGAAGGAGAGGTGGGCGCGGTGGTACTCGTGCGGCTTGTGCGAGCAACAGTACCACGGCGTCGTGGATTGTGCGCTCGGCTGGGCGTGCTGGAAGACGTACGTGGGGCGGCCGGAGAGGGACTCGCCTCGGATGAATGCGATAAGGCAGCTTTCGAACGGTTTAGGCGCAGCAGGTCACCACAAGGACGCGTTGTCCGTGCAAGAGACCCAGTTTTCTATAGAGCGGCGCCTCGGCGCACCAGAAGCGGCTTTGCTCAATACGCAGGAGAATCTTGCGGGCACGTATGGAGAGCTGGGGCGGCATGAGCAGGCCCTGCTTATGCAGCGAGGCGTATACTCTGGACGCATGAAGTTATATGGCGAGGAACATGCGAACACATTATTGGCAGCCACCAACTTGGCGATGTCTCTTCTTGGTCTCCAGCGCTTCGAAGAAGTTAAGGCTCTGTTGCGCAAAACGATGCCCATAGCGCGGCGCGTTCTCGGCGAGAATAGTTTTGACATGCTCACAATGAGGAGGCTTTACGCGCGGGCGCTCTGCACCGCCGACACCACGCTCGACGATACCCGCGAGGCCGTCAATACGCTGGAGGACACGGAACGGACCGCGCGGCGCGTGTACGGTGGCGCGCACCCGCTCACAGGAGCGCTTGAGGAGCAATTGCAAGTGTCCCGAGCCGTGCTCCACGCCCGCGAAGGGATGCGCCAGCCGACGTGACCGAGGCATAAATAAAAAGACAAAAACCTAGGCTTTCTCCTTCCCCTCGTTCCCCCACTTCCAGCCCGCCGGAATAGGAGTCGCGAACTTCTTTTGGTTCGCCTTGTACTCCTCGAAGGACATGCCCTTGTGTGGCGCGAACGTCGGCCGCCGGTCGACATTATAGATATTCGGGTCGCCGCCGGGCCGCCGCGGGTCGCGGGGCCGCTCCGGTACAAAACCCGCGGCCTTGGCTCGGAGGTCCGACGATGACACCTTCGGCCGGCCCTCGACCGCCACGACGTCGACCGCCACTATTTCCAGAGGCGGCGCGTCCGGCAGCGCGTCCCGCCGCATCTTCTGCAGGGCCTCCGCACCTTTTAGTGTTTCGCGACTCACGACTAAACAAGTAATGTTCGCGTCCGTCACGGCCAGAGGCGGCTTCTTTGACAGCGTCGAGACGTGCACAACTAACCCGGGCCGGCAGCTCTCGAGGTATGCCCGCGCGTTCTTCGAGCGCGTTACCAGTGGTTCTAATAATTCAGCGTGCTTCTTCTCCGTCAACAAGTCGTCTCCTGATACACCGACGTACACGCACTCCTCGGCAACGAGCGCCGCGGCTGAGAGCAACAACCGGTGCCCGGCGTGCAGCCGGTCAAACGTCCCACCGACAGCGACGCACTTGTGCGCCGCAATGACTCCATCCGGAATAGGTTTGCCCACGCCCTCGCAGGGGTGCAGCGTGTAACTTTTTTCCCGAGGCTCGGGCACAAACGGCGCACAATCGACGTAGGGCGCGCCTACTTCCAAGGCCGCGTCGCCGAAGCATTCAGGTTTTGTCTTAAACCCACGAACACAGTCGACCTGCAACGGCCACGCGTTCCACTCATATTGATCTTCCGTGAGCGGTATCACATCCAGTTGAGGCTTCTCCTCGATAACAACGTCCTCGAAGACCCTCCGGAAGATCTCCAACGCGCGTTTGCCTCGCTTGACGCCTTTGAGGGCCACGTACAATTTCTTCTCCGTCTTGCAAATTGCTTTTTTTATGATAGTCCGCCACGCGCCGTCGATCTCGACAGCGACGAATGTGGTAGAGTGCTCCGCTTTCAGATCGAGGGGCAGTAAGTCGGGCTCGCAGGCGTCCTCGTCCACGGCCTGCGGTTCCTTCGGCCACTTTACTTGGTCCCAGTGGTCTCCGGAATCGGGGCCGCAGGGGATGCGCCGCTGCTCTTCGCTGTTGAAAGCTTCGAGGCTGGCCTGGATCGCGGCGCGCGGCTCGCTCACGAAGTCGGCCATGGTCGCTGGCTCGCGGCGGCGGCGTTTCGGGGCTGCTGCTTTTTTGCCCTGGAGCAGGGATGGAGCAGGGATTCGGCACGCGGCGCGAGCGCGTTTCTGCTGATCCCGCCTATAAATGCGAAGCGTGCGATGGGTCCAGGCACAGCGGTGTGGCACGTAGGGCTATTTTGCCCGCCAATTAGTCTGCTGTGTGCTTAAGGTATCGGTATGGTACCTTATACCGTGGTACCTCGGTGGTAGGGCTCGATTTGTCGCATTGGCCCCGCCCACTAGTCCCAGGACCAAATTCAAACAGACAACGCATCGAAGCGGACGCAAAAAAAAAGGAACAGAAAGGGACTTAAAAGGAAGAAATCTATCGCCCCATCGTCTGCGGCCGCACGCCGTCCAACTTCGACTGGTCCCACTCCGACCGCATTCCTAATGCGTTCGACGCCACGCGCAGCACGTTCATCTTCGCGACGAGCGCCGCCTCCGACGACTGCTGGCCGCCGTGCTGCTGCAAGACGGCATCGGACACGAGTAACCGAGCCGACTCCGCGTCGGTCGCGTCCGTGACGACCACCTGTTTGTTCGACGCCAGCGCCTGGTAGACGTCGAGCCTCTTCTCATCTATATCTAATTCGCGCTTCTTCTTGAGCGCGGCATTCGCATTTTTCTCGGCCTGAGCTACGGTCGTCGCCGCTTCGGCCCTGTTATGAGCGACGGTCGCTTCGGTCTTCGCCCGAAACCGCTGCACTTCGGCCTCGGCCTGCGCCTCAGCTAGAGCCGCTTCCTCTTGCGCCGATAACCGCAACGTATCCAACACGCGCGCCTTCTCCAGAGCCAGACTATTAGCTTGTTCTTTGGTATCAGCCTCGATCTTGTGACATTCGGACGTCGTGTGCTCGTTGAACTCGGCGAGCTGCCGCCGATGTTTGGCTCTTTTTATCGCTAAATCTTCCTTGAGGTCCTGGACTTCCTTCGCACCGACGGCCTTCTGCTTCGACTCCTTCTCGTCGTTCTGCAGCTTCAACTGCTCGACCTCGTTCTCGCACTTGATCTCCAACATGGCGAACTTCTGCTCCATGACCTCGTAGGCCTGCTTACTTCGGACCATCGTCCGCGCGGTCATCTGCTGCGCGATCGACGACGGTAGCCCCACATCCGTGATACTAATATCGACGATCTCCACGCAGCTATCTAAAGTTTGGTTGACCTTGATCTTCATCGCTTCCGTGACGTCGATACCCTTCTGGGCGTGGCGGTCCTCGCCCCTCGCACGACTAGCCTCCGCTTCTTTAAAAGTCATGCCCGGGCCCTTTTCGTCCTCCTCATCGTCGTCGTCATCCACAGTCCTCGCGACTTGCGCGGGAGCGCCCGTCCTGCAAGCGTAGACCTCGGTGTGGCGCATACTACGCGCTAACGCTCTCAATTCTTGCGCTACGGAGTCTTTCAACTGTTGCTCCAGACCACCCGGCGTCACTTCATGGACGAAGAATCGAACGCCATTGCCCTGCTCCCCGTTCACGATCCTAAAAATGACCGAGATATCAATCGTGATTTGCACGTTATCCAGCGTCTTGCAGCCCTTGATCGGCGCGTTCCACACACAATGATTACGAGTAACCAGGTGACTGACCGTAGTGAACGGATCCGCACATTGCACCCCCGGCTTGTGGACGATCTTGCCGTCGCCGTCCGGGATCTCCGCGCCGCACCTTGTTACCAAAGCGTTATAGCCTTCCGGGATGATAATAAACGGTAAGAAAGGGTTCCAGCACATGCCGCTCGGCTGCGCGACCAACAAGCCGAGGTCCGTGCGGAAGTACGCGTCGGCGCTGACCGGGCTCAGGATCGTGACGCTTGATAATGTAGTGGCCATCTTGCTTGCTTATGGGAGCGGCGGCGGCGCTGCCCTGTCGTAGGAGGGCGGCGCGCGGCGGCGGCGCTGCCCGAGGAGCTGCCCTCTGGGCTGCCCCGATTGTTGGTTGTGGCTGCCGCGCCGGGAGGCTGCCGCGGGCGCCCGGCTTCGAAAGGGCCTTGGAATGCGCCGGCGGGGCCGCGTCCCGTGGCTTTTCGCGGTATCCGCGCGGCAAATTAGCGCCCAGAGCCAGAGGCGTAGCGCCTCCCGCAGAGCAGTGCTTCGTGACCGAGGCGTACGCCCTCTATTTCGGGCCCCGGGGCTGCCCGTTTTACCGGTGACCCGCCAGGACCCCCGGACGCGCGCCCGGGCAGCTTTTCCGCCGCCGCGCGCGCGCGCAGAGGTCCCTCCAGGACACACCTGTATACTGCCGCCGCCGCCCGCCGCCGCGCGCCGAGGACAGGCGAACACGCCGAGGACCAGACAAACAGCACAAGATGGGCGCCAACCAGTCCGTCCACCCCATCTCGAGGGGCCCGCAGTCCACGGGCCGGACGCGCATCGTCTCCAAGGTCCTGTACGGAAGCAACTACACGAAGGCGAACCGCATGTTCGTCGAGCGGGGTAAGGACGGGAAAGAAGCGTGTATTGTGGTCCAGCCCGTGGCGGCTCTTTGTTGCCCTTATGAATTTGCGATCTGCTGGTTTTCGCCCTTCATCTCGGTGCCTTCGGGACCGGTCGTCTTGTACCAGAACTGGGGCAGAAATGCCGGAACATTATCCCCGGGCTGCAAGCCCTGCTGGCCCGGCTGGCGGCGCATTTCCCATCTCGTCTCTTTGCAGCTCGTGACGTACAATCACGCTCCCAAGAAGTGTCCGACGCGCGACCACGTGTTCGTCGATCTAGATTTGAGCGTTACGCTGAAAGTGAACAAGGAGCAGGTGTCGAAGTTCGTGTTTGAGATGGGTGCGGAGCGGTTAGATGCTTATTTGTCCTTTCAAGTGGAAGAGTCGATCCGAGGATTAGTTTATGATGTGACCCACGACCGCGTGAATGACATGCGCGGCGAGTTCGCCGAGGACATGCTCGCCGTCTTGCAGACGAAGGTGGAGCGGTTTGGGGTCGACATCAAAGCTGTTAAGATCACGAACGTGGCATTACCAAATATTTTGCAGGAGCGACTGGAGAACACTACTTCGTTTAAGACGAGATTGACCATGCAAAGTAAAAATCATGAGCACACTATTCAAACTATAGAAAATACGTACGCGCAACAAAGGCAAAACATCGCCCAAACCTTCGACCTGCAGAAGAGGAGTGTAAGGGCGGAAACCGATAGGGAGGACACGGAGCAGCAGGAGAAGATGGCCGTGGCTACCTCAGATAGAGCCCAGAAGACGACGACCGCGTTCGAAGCCCAAGATGTTATATTGACCAAGGCTAGATCCGACCTAGAAGTAGCTGAATTTACGGGACGAACCGAAAAAGCTGAACTAGTTGAGAAAACTAAAATAGAATGTGCTCGACGCGTCCGCACTACCAAAAAAGAATGTAGCGTCGAGACGACGCAGAGCGAGGCGCTGCGGGAGGCCTCCAAGGACTTAGCGGCGGCTCGCGAAGCGGAGGCCGCCGGCGAGGGCAAGGCCGCGGAATACCAGGAAGAGCGCATCCGCTTCGAGCAGCAGAAGCGCTTGGCCGCTATCGACGCGCACTTCGCGGCGCGGGGCCGCCACGTCATCCAGGGCGAGGGCGGAAGGCAGCTGCTCTCGGCTTTTCATGATGGTCGAGGTGTACAGGCTTCTATGATGAAGCGCGACTAAGGATATACTTAGAAAATGATGTTCCTCCCACTTCTCTTGTTCGCTTCTATGTTGCGCCGGTAGTGGTCCTTGTTCTGTTGCAACTCCACATCCGCTAGACCGTGGAGCATGGTCACGGGTTGTCGGGCGCGCCGCGCATTCCGTCCCGCGGTCGGCGGGCGGGGATTTGTTTGGTTGTGCGGCTCCGGGGATTCTGGCCGGTTGCTCGGAGGATGGGCGCCGTCGTCGTCGTTGATGTAGTCGGCGAGGTCGTGGCCTAACGTAGCTTCCTCTTGGGGTTTTGGTTCTCGAGGAGGCGACGGCGGCGGCGGCGGCGGCGTCTCCACTAAACATCGTCGTTGTTGCGTTGCGTTCATCTGCTGCGTGGGCGGCGGCGCGACCTTGTGCTGCGAGGCGGCGCGCGCCAGCGTTCCCATCGAGTTGATGGATAGGCCCGCGGGCGCGGCGCACGCGTCCAAAATCAGTTGGCCCTGGTGGTCCGTGATCCGCAACCCGAGCGCCGCGAAGAGCCTTACTAATTCCCGGGGGCCGAGGCTGTCCGCGACGGGCGGCTGCAAGACGAAGACGAGCCGCCGCAACTCCTGCGTCGCCGTCTTCAGGCCGAAGCGCGGGTCGCGGCGGCCCATCGCGAGGTGCGCCCGTAATCTAGCAAGCACGGCGTCGACGGGCCAGCGCGTCGCATTTTCCAGAGGCGGCTGCTGTTGTAACGGCGGTGGTACTACCCTGGCGTTGTTGCCGAGGGCGTCCGTACCAGCTATTTCCTCGACGATCTCCTCGCGGTCGCCCCCGTGCCGCAGATAGCGCGGCGCCACGGGCCACGCTTTACCCACTGAACGTCGGTGTGCGTCGACGGCCTTCGCCGCCTCCGCCGCCTCGGCCTCGAGTTTCGCCGCGTCCTCAACTCCCGCGGCGTCGCGCAGCCTCCGCAGCGCCACGAGCTTCGCCTGGAGCATTCGTAAAGGCGCCTCGTCCACTTCTGTGGAAGCGTCGAAGGCCTCCTCGGCCGCGCGCGCGGCGGCGGCCGCGCGCACCTCCTCGGCCCAGGCCCAGGGCGCCGCTGGGCGCCGCCGCGGCGGCGGCGGCGGCTTCTCCTTCAAAAGCACGCCGGACCCGGCCGCGAGGTGGCCGCTGGAGGCGCCGGCGGGCTTCTGCCAGAAGTCCTCGGTGGCCTGGCCGCGCGCGAAGCCGCCGTCGGCGCGTTTCACATATTCATTGTTGCGGTTCGAGTTGAGCAGCATAATTCACTACGGGCGCGCGCAGCGGTGCTGCCACGGGGCGCGCAATTACGACCTGCAGCGCCAACTGCTCTAGCAGTCAAAGCAGCTCCAACGCAAAAAAAGGAGGCCAGGGCTGCCAAGGAGCGGCCTAGCGCGTCTCCTGGGCATGGCACGCACCTAGTATCAGGCCTGGGGCAGCCCTAACACCCACCCGCTCGCGTTGGGCAGCGACAGCGCAGTGCTCCTGACAGTGGCAAAGGCTGCCGGCAGCGCTGCGCCGATATGGCCACGGTGCAGCAGGTGCGCGACCTTCGCGCAGAGGGCGCGCCGGCGGACCTCAGCCCGGATTCGGATATGGAGAGCCCCTCGATGAAGCAAGCGCGCGAGTTGGGCTATACCGCGTCGGCGTTCCCCGACGAGGCCGCCTCGCCTTTGCCAGACATCGAGCCCGTCTTCGGGCGGCCGCGGACGCCGCAGCCCTACGACTACACGCCGCCTCCCAACCTGCTCGAAGCGTTACGAGGCGCGTTACCGTACTGGGGCCAGGGCGCCGAGGACGTCGAGAGCAATGCCAAGAGCGACGTCCAGAATGCAAGTGACGAGGAGGTCAATAGGGTGGACCCGGAGACGGGCGACACTCCGTTGTTGTTGAGCGCGCAGTACGGCGCGGGCGATCTCGTCGAGATGTTGGTCGAGCGAGGCGCGGACGTGGACATCACGCTGCCGTCCGGCGCGACAGCTTTACACTACATGACGAATTCGTCCACATTATGTCCGGACGCCGTGATTGCTTTGTTGGCCGTCGGGGCGGATCCGAGCGTCGCGGACCTGCACACGGGCGCGACGCCTTTGATGTACGCGGCGGACGCGGGCCATTTGCGGCTCTGCGAGCAGCTCGTGAAGCACGGCGCCGACGCCGCGCAAACGGACTTCCAGGGCTACGACGCGGCGGGCTGGGCGCGGTCCGCGGGCCATTCTGATGTAGAGGCGTTTCTCACGTCGAAGACGACGGACGCGTTGAGCAGCCCCGTCGCTACAGACTATAACATCGAGGTGGCTTCGCCGACGGTCGTCGTGCCCGAGTCGGCGTCCAAGGCCCGGAGGAAGGACCGCGAGGACGCGCTGCACGAGCAGATCCGCGAGCTGACGGAGGTGAAGGCTTCCTTACACGTCCAGGCGTCGCTGGTCAGTGCCGAGGCGGAGAAGGCCCAGATGCGCGCCGAGCGCGCCGACGAGCAGCTGCAGTTGGCTCGAGAGGAGCTCATCAAGCTGAAGAGCAAGCACCAGCAGGCCCTCGAGGACGCGTCCTCCGCCAAGGCTGAATTGGAAGCGGCGCGCACGGCCGCGGACAAAGCTAGGACGTCCCTGATCCAGGACGCGTCGACCCATAAGGCCCGCGCCGACGAGGCCGAGTCGGCGCGCATGAAGGCTTCTCAAAGGGCAGATGATGCTTTGGAAAGAGCAATGCAGGCGGAAGCGCGCCTGGAGCGCGCGCGCGAGGAGGTCGATTCCCTCAAGGCCGAGCGGGATAAAGCTGTCTCAGAGCTCGACGAGAAGAGCGATCAATTGACAGCTTTGGAGATCGAGAATAAGATGGAAGGAGCCGCGGCGAAGGCGCGCGACGATGCGTTAAGTGCGGCGCACGCCGCGGCCCGGGCCGCGATGATGGCGGTCGTGCCTTCCACGACAACATCTTCATCCGAGGACAGCGATACCTTGAAACTCGCCCTCGAGAGCGCCGAAAAGCGCGCGGTCCAAGCCGAGGCGGCGGCGAAGAACGACCGGAGTGATGCGGAAAAGACGTTGAATGCCGCCCGAGCGTCGAGCGCCGCTTTAGATGCGGCGCTGCGAGATCAAGGACGACTCGGTAGGTGGGCCGAACGGTTAAAGGGCGACAGGGACGCGGCGAAGAAGAAATTGGAGGCGGACGGCGATCGCGTCAAGAGCGCCGAGGAGCGGGCCGCGCAGTGCCAGGCGAAGGCCAATGAACAGCAAGCTGCCTTGAACCAACAGCTGAAGGACGAAGCGGCCAAGCGCGCTTCGTTTGAAGCCACGGCCGCCACGGAGAAGCAGCGCGCCGACAAGCTCGAAGACAAGGCGAAACAATTGGAGGCCGAGTTACTGGCGCTGGCCCAGGCCGCGAGCGGCGAGGCGCGCGACGCGGCATTGGAGGCGGCCCACAAGGCGCGCCTCGACGAGGCCGAGGCCCAGCGGTCGAAAGCTGAAGAATCGCTCGCGGCCAAAGAATCAGCACTCCGCGAAGCTCAACAGTTGCTGGAGGAAGCTAGAAAAAGCCAGAGTGTTGCTAATGAAGCTTCTCGACGAGATGAGACCGTGGCTTCTCTAAGGGATGTGTTGGTCGAATTCGACGGACGCGCAGCGGCGGCGGCGCGGCTGGCCGTCGTCGAGGAAGTGCAAAAATTAACGGAAGGTCTGGAGCAGGCCCAGTCCCGCAACGGTAACATGGAGGCCGTTGAAACCGCGCGCAAGGAAGCCCGCCAGGAACTCGACAGAGTGAGATCCGAACTCGCTCAAGCGCGAGAAAGCTCCGCCGCGGATCTGGCGAGGCGGGAGCAGCTCGAGAAGAGCGCCCGAGACGCGGCCAGCGACCGAGATCGAGCCCGGGCGAACTTCACGGAGGTCCGCGAACAAGTGATGAAATGTAAAGCAGATCTGTTGAGGGCGGAAGCGGAGCGGGACAATGCGACGAACCAATTGGATTCAATCAGGGAGCGCTGCCAGAAGGACCTCGAGAATTTGGAGCGGCGAGCGTCCCAAGCGGACGAGCGGGCCAAGAGACTAGAGTCAGATCTTAATGAGGCGAAAAGTTCTCTGCGGAGAAAGGACGAGTTCTACGAAGAAAAGCTCAAAAGGAGTGAAGATGAAAGCAGGAGGCAGCAATTACGGGACGAGGATTCCCGGTTGAATAGAGAAAGGGCTTCTCGGCTGCAGTACGACGAGGAGATCAGTAAGTTGAGAGATGAGGCGGCCCGAGCTCAGGCGGACGTCGTCAGGTATCGGGATATGGCTTCTCGTGTCGAAGCGAGTACGGGGAATGCCCTTGATAGGGTCCACGCCGCGGAGGCTTGCTGCGACGCTCTGCGGAGAAGACTCGATGATTTGACCGCGGAGCTAGCCTCGCGAGGTGAAGAGGCTACATCTTTAACTAAAGATGCCAAGGCCGACCGAGAGAAATTGCTGAGGTTATCAGTGTCCGAAGGCGAATTAAGGGCCAAGGTCCGGGACCTCGAGAAACGAGCGGCCAAGGCAGAGCAGGACCTGACGCGAGAGTCGGCATTACGTCGTAGATTACATAATCAGATCGAGGACATGAAGGGCAAGATTCGGGTGCTCTGTCGCGTGAGACCGCTCTCGAAGAAGGAGTCGGGCGACGACTGCGGAGTCGTGAAAGATGGCGAAGGGTCTCTGACCGTGCTACCGGCGAAGGAGAACCAGGAGAAGAAGCGGTTCCACTTCGACGCGGTCTTTGAAGGGGTTAAAGAGGACAATTCCCAGGCGAAACTGTTTGAAGATGTGAGGCACCTGATCACGTCGACGGTCGACGGCTATAATGTTTGTCTGTTCGCCTACGGGCAGACCGGTTCCGGTAAAACATACACGATGGGGTCCGACTCCAAAATTAAAGATGCGTTGGATAGTAATGGTGTGATCAAGTCCGAATCTGCGGGCATAGCCCCGCGGGCCGCCCAGGCCATATTTGATATTTTAGCCGAGAGAGGTTTAGATTCAAATGTGTCGTTGCAGATGTTCGAGGTGTACTGCAACAATCTCGTGGATCTTATGGTGCCCCCTCGCAAAGTGACACCCATGGATCAAGGACCTTCGTTAAAAATTACGTTGGCGGAGCACTCGTCGACGGGACTAGTCCAGGTCGACGGCGCCAAATCGAAGCGAGTCATGTCGGCGGTCGACTTAGTCAATGCTTTGTCCGATGGCATTCAGTCACGCACGGTCCACGCGACGAAAATGAACTCGGAGTCTTCTCGGTCTCATTTAGTGATGGGAGTGACCATCACTACGACCAATAAACGGACGGGCGCTTCGACGACCGGTAAATTAACTCTGGTGGATCTCGCTGGTTCGGAACGTGTGGAGCGGTCGGGAGCCGAAGGCCAGCAATTAAAGGAGGCCGCGGCCATCAACAAATCGCTGTCGGCTTTGGGCGACGTCATTAATGCGTTGACATCCGCAGAAGGCGGCCACGTGCCCTACCGGAACCATCCTTTGACAATGCTCATGTCCGATTCTGTGGGTGGCTCCGCGAAGACGATGATGTTGGTTTGTAGCTCACCGGCCCATGCCAACGTCGCCGAAAGCGTCAGTTCGTTCCAGTTCGCCACGAGGTGCAAGGACGTCGTGTGTGGGTCCGATCCCCGCGCTGCTGCCGCGGAGATCGCGAAGCTGAAGGCCGAGGTCGCGCGGCTGAAAGGGAGTAGTCGGGCGCCGCCGCCGAACCGCCCCGCTCCAAACGTCGCGCCGCGGGGGCCGGCGACCCTGGCGAAGCGGCATTCTAGGAGGAATGGGTAATTTGAGGGTATATTTGGCCATTTGCATCCGCGAGAAAACCCGTTTTGGAGTTTTAGCTCCGCGGCGCGCGACCGACGCGAAACTCGCGCGCAACGTGCATAGACTGCCTGCTCAGACCAAGAGCTCGATCTATATTGCTGCGCGATCGCTGCGGCGAGCACTCTGCACGCGGCCTGCAACCGCTGCGGTCCAGGAGCCAGGGAGACGAGGAGGCGGGAGCGCAACAAATCGATACGCCACCGCCGCTGCGACAGCGATGCCCAAGAAGAAGCGCGCCGAGAGCCCCGCGCCCGAGGATTTGTGTGAGGGTGGGAAATGCATCGGTGTTGTGTTCGAGGACCACCGCCAGCCGGTCTACGCCGTCGCGTTCTGGCCCGGGGCTTCTGATGAACCGATGGTCGCGGTCTGTGGTTCGAATCGAGCGTCTGTGTATGCTATTGCCGAGGGAGATATCGAGTTGCGGCAGGTCTACGTTGATAACGATAGGGACGAGTCCTTCTTCTGCTGCGCCTGGAGTCGCAGAGCCGACGCGCCATTACTGTGCGTCGCTGGTACTAGAGGCATAGCTAAAATTGTGGACTGCGCCGATGGACGGTTAGACTGCGCTTTGGTGGGTCACGGCAACGCGATCAATGATTGCTGCTTCCACGCCGTCGATGAATCACTACTCTTGACGGCGTCGAAGGACGAATCTATCAGGTTGTGGAACGCGAGAACTTGTGTGTGCATCGCCGTATTTGCGGGAGATAGGGGACACAGGGACGAGGTATTAGCAGTAGACTGCCATCAATCAGGAAGCTGCTGCCTGAGTTCGGGCATGGACAACACTATTAAATTATGGCAATTAGATGCGGAGCACGTCGCCAAAGCTTGTGAACGGTCGCATACGAACCCGCAGCCGGCGAATCACCGACCTTTTGAGACGGTCTTCGAGCAGTTTCCCGCGTTTTCCACGAGTCGTGTCCACGCGAACTACGTCGACTGCGCGCGCTGGGTCGGTTCATTGATCCTCTCGAAGTCGACGGCGGAGCGGTTGTGTCTGTGGAGTCCGGACCCGCAGCGCAATGAGAGATTACCGGCACCGTTGTTATCTGAGACGAATGATGACAGTGAGCCGAAGGACGACGTGTTGATCGTTCATGAGTTGGACCTGCCGGGGGCGGACATCTGGTTCCTGCGGTTCGGCATGTGTTCGTCTCGCCAGTACGTGTGTGCTGGGAATACTTCCGGTGACTTGGTCATCTATGACGTCGATTCTACCGAACAAAAGGCATCCTTGACGCACCCGAAGATGCGCGGGGCGGTCCGACAGTGCGCGTTTTCTCCTGATTCTTCATTGGTGGCATGCGTCGGCGACGACGCGGGCCTCTTCGTTTATGAATTAGATAAGTAGTCTTAGAGTACATTGGCGTCGTGCGCGAAGTCCCCCCACCGCTCCGGGGGCACGTCGCCGCGACGCTTCGCCTCCCTCTCGGAAACGGTCGACCAGCAGTCGAGCTGGGTCCCGAGGACGAAGGGCGTGACATACAGAGGCGTCGCGGTCTTCGTCGCGAGGATGAAGCCCGTCAGGCGCGAGCCCTTTGCTGAGAGTAGCGCCGTCGACGCGCCCCGCGCGAGACCGAACACAACACCAGCTAAGACTGCCGCCGCTGCACTTGAGTAGTGCGCGAAGAGCGGGTCCCGGTCGATGTTGTGCGAGTGCCAGTCCAGTAAGTTTGTCAGCGTCGGCTCTGTTAGTAAATTATGCGCGGGCCGCGGCGCGAGCGGCGGGCCGCGGCGCCACGTCCGTGGTGGTTCTCTTGGTTCCGGCTTTGGTTCGCACGGGTCGTCGTGCCAGCCGCTGGGGTCCGCGGGGTCCATGTCGATCGATGCGGACGCACAGACTGTCGGAAGCTTTCAGAGCGCTGAGCCTGAACGCACTCCCTGGCCACTGGTGGACGTCTGGACTTGAATGATGCGTCGAAGCGCTTTAAAAATGGATCACTACGCACGTCCTAGACCTTCTTGCCTGCGCACAGCGTGAGCACAGAACGCAGCGCAGCCAAAAACAAGGTACCTCGGTACCTTACCTATACCTTATACCTTATATATACCCGCAGGCAGCAAGAGGCGCACTAATACTCCGAGCAATCCGTGGCGAAGCCCAGGGCAACACAAAGGCTTCACTACGGCGCGGCGGCGAGCGCTGCGGACGGCGGGACAGGGCGCGGCCGCACTGGCAAAGGAGCGAAGGCGCGCGCGCGAAGGTAAGGCAGCCCTACGACGCCGCCGTCCGCGCGACGCTGCCGCGTTTCTTTCTTCGAGGAGTAGGGTGGTTTTTAGAAAAACCGGGTGTAATGTGGGTGCCGTCGTCACAAGAGCGTATCGCAGCGCGAGCTGCTACTCAAACGGCAGTGAGCGCTTACGAGCTCGAGAACTTGGTGACGGCCTTGGTGCCCTCGGACACGGCGTGCTTGGAGAGCTCGCCCGGGAGCATGAGGCGGACCGAGGTCTGGATCTCGCGGGACGAGAGCGTCGCCTTCTTGGAGAAGCGGCACAGCTTGGAGGCCTCGAGGGCGATGCGCTCGAAGATGTCGTTGATGAACGAGTTCATGATCGACATGCCCTTCTTGGAGATGCCCGTGTCCGGGTGCACCTGCTTGAGCACGCGGTAGATGTACGTCGAGTACGACTCCGTGCGCGACTTCTTCTTCTTGGCGCCGCCGGCCTTCTTGGGGGCTTTCGCCGACTTCTTGGAGGGGGTCTTGGCCATTTTGTGTTATTTTTTCCGATGTGTTGGAGCTGCCTCCCCACTCGAATCGCGCAGCACGGTTCCGGAGCGGCGGCGAGCCGGTAAATTTTGGCGTCCAATGAAATTGTGACCCTAGTATCTGGTCGCAAAATGATTCGTCGCCAAAAATTAGCGGCGCGCCACGCTCCGGAAATGGGTGTGCTCCAAGCGGGAGGGCAGCACTCCAACACATCGGAAAAAAAACACCCCCAAAACATCATGTCTGGCAAAGGAAAGGGCGGCCGCGGCAAGGGCAAGTCCAAGTCCAGCGGCTCGTCGTCCTCGGCGTCCAAGGCTGGCCTCCAGTTCCCGGTGGCGCGCCTCAACCGCTACCTCCGCAAGGGCAAGTACGCCTCGCGCGTCGGCGTCGGTGCCGGTGTCTACATGGGCGCCGTCCTCGAGTACCTCTGCGCCGAGATCCTCGAGCTCGCGGGCAACGCCGCGCGCGACAACAAGAAGACGCGCATCGTGCCGCGCCACATCCAGCTCGCCGTCCGCAACGACGAGGAGCTCAACAAGCTCCTGGGCTCGGTCACCATCGCCTCGGGCGGTGTGCTCCCGAACATCCACGCCACGCTTCTCCCCAAGAAGTCGACGACCAAGGCCTCGGCCTAAGTGCAAAAAGTGGTCCTGCGATCACCAGCATCCTCATTTACATACCGGTTTTTACAAAAACCACCCTGTTCCTCGAAGTTCCGGTCGGAGGAGGCTGCCCCCGGCGCTGCACCGTCGCCCGCGCTCCCGTTACCTGTGTGGCCTCGCCGCCGGCGCTTCTTGCGGGGCGCGCAGTTCCCCTGGCTCGTCTGCGGCATTCCCCGTTGGTGCTTCTCCTCCCTCCCATGCCTATCAGGTTTTGACCTGCCTATTTAAGACATACTAGCCCCCTCAGAGCTACGAAGCAGTGTCTTGAGAAGGGCTGAGAACACGCCCGCAACCCCGTGGACCACCGTGCAAGAACCAGAACCCTTCACTAAATACCCCTCCCGCAGCCCTGGCCCGACAAGAGCGCCCCTCGCCCGCTAGGAGCCTCATACGATCCATAAGTGCTCCGAGAGTAACGAGCGCGTGCGCGCGAGATTACGGCCTCAAATGGGTCTCGCGGCGGGCCTCGGCGGACGCCGCACCGCAAGCCGCACTGACCGGAGGCGCCTCGTCGCGCGCCGAGAGGAGACGCGGACGCGGATCGCCCCCGCAGGCCGCCGCAGCGCACCTACTACACGAACCCGACGCCACCACGGCGCCCCTCCGCACCACAAACATGTCGTCCGGCCTCCAGCAGGGGAGCAAGGCCGCGATGAAGGCCGCCGCGTCCGACGGCGTGCCGCACCACAAGTCCGAGGGCGCCGCGCCCGCGACGAAGACGAAGGGCGACGGCCACAGCCGCAACATCCTGCGCAAGGGCGGCCCCGCCGTCGAGCGCAAGGCCGGCACGTCCGGCCACGCGCTCCAGGACCCGTCCATGGAGGGCGCGCCGCCGGTCGACCCCGGCGACCCGAACTTCGAGTCGCCCGACGACCCGGAGCGGGTGTCCTCGAAGGACTAGAATTAGTGGAGCGGCCCTCTGCAGGCGCACAAGACGCTCGCGAGGCCTAACGTGTTCCGTATCTCGAATCATTAGTTCTTACGCGCCTTCGACGGCGTGTCCTGCTCGCCGCTCAGCCAGTTGAAGAAGTCGAGCGTCTCGGGCTTCTCCGACTCGGCCGCCGCGGCGTAGGCGACGTCCGCCTTCTCGGCCGCCTTCGCCCGACGGATGGCCGCGGGCTGGATGTCCGCGGTGGGCCCGACGAAGCCGCCCGCGTCTTCATCAGAACGCCAGGGCGAGGCCGGCGGCGTCGGGGCCTCCGGCGCGGCGCGCGGGTCCGACGGCGAGGCCGGCCGCCGCGTCGGGCTCGCCTCCGTCGGCTTTTTTATCCAGCTCGTGTCGCGTTTCGCGCGCGGCGACTTCAGGAGCTTTTTTTGGACCGTCGACGGCGATCCTGACGTCCGGAAGATCGATGGCACCGCCGCGGGCGCCGGAGGCTCGGGAGCGGGCGCGGGCGGCGCCGGCGCGGGTGGCGCCGGCGCAGGCGGCGCCGGCGCCGGCGGCGCCCGCGGTGCCGCGGCCGGTTCCGGCGCGGCGGCGGGTGCCGGCGCCGGCGGCGATCCGAAGACGGGCGGCGGCCCGCCCGCGGCGGCGGCCGGCGTCGGCGGGTCCTCCACCAACGCGAACTCGGGCGACGTCGCGGGCGGCGCCGGCGCATCATCTAAGACGCGCACGAAGGTTAATTCGAGCGGCCGCGGCGCCGCGGAGAGCTTCCGCAATAATCCCGCGAAGTCGTCGCGTGGAAAGGGCACGGGGACCTTGTCGTCGCCGACGCGGAGCAGCGCGTCGCCCGGCGCGAGAGCTAAAAAGTGGGGGCACGTTTGCGCGACGCGCTGGACGCGGATCCAGCCGTCCTTCCACAACCCGAGCGTGAAGCCGAGCTTCGGCGTCTTGAACGCGAGAGTGGTGTTGCGCACCTTGTCGCGGTGCACGAGGCGGAAGGAGCCCTCGCGCGCGGGGCGGTCCGTCTGTGTTACTGGTGCGGGCGGGGGCATGGCCGCCGCGGGCCTTTGTTGTGGCTTGGGCGCCGGCGGCTTGGCGGCAGCTGCCGGCGCCGTCGGCGGCTTGGCGGCGGCCGCCGGCGCGGGCCGTGCGGCCGCCGGCGCGGGCGCCGGCGGCGTGGCGACGAACGTCTCGGTCGGGTGCGTCACGATGCCGAGCTCGCGCCGCCGCGGTTTCGCCGGCGCCGGCGCCGGCGCGGGCCGAGCCGCGGCGGCCGGCGCCGGCGCCGCCGGCGCCGGAGGCTGCCGAGCTGCCGGCGCGGTTTTTGCTGTGGACGGCGCGGGCCGAGCCGCAGCGGCCGCCGGCGCGGGCGCCGGCGCCGCGGGTGCCGGAGGCTGCCGAGCCGCCGGCTTGGCCGGCTTGGCCGGCGCCGGCGCCGGAGGCTTCGCTGCCGGCGCAGCCGCCGCCGGCTTGTCGAACGGCACGCGGATCTGGGCGCGCGTCGGCGACCGGCCGCGCGGCGCCGCGGCCTTGGCTTTAGCCTTGGCCTTGGGACTGCTCTTGAAAGAGAAGAGACCGCGCAGGCGCTCGACGCTCAGCGAGCGCCGCTTCTTCTTCTTGAGCTGGGGCCAGCGTTCGACCTCTTCCTTCTGCTCCATGGTGGGCAGCGTTTGCCACGGATGATGGCTTTGTTTTCAGCCCTTGGTTTGGGCACGCTTTGACATCATCGCAATCGTCCTCGGGACCGCGCGACGAGTCCGGAGAGCGCTCTTCATGCTACTCGTACCAAGGCGCATACGGGTTTGCTAGTATGTCTCACTCTATCTCTGCCAGCCCCAAGCGACGCAAAAGTCGCAATTGCTACCCCTATCGCTGCCGCCGGGCTGCAGAAAGTACAAAGGCATCACCCCTGCTCCGCGTGCTGCCGCTGCGCACCGCTACTCCGATCTCTAACTCGCATAGATCACCATGGGTCGCGTCGCGCGCCGCCGCAGCGCCAAGCGCCGTCGCATGCGCCCGTATACTACGATCGACGGCCTCCTGCGGGCGGCCCGGCGCCACGCACTACAGTCCACGGCCGCGCCGTCGCTGCCGCTGCCATTCCGGACGCCGCAGCTGCGGCCGGCGAGGAATGCAGTGCGCGTTGTACGCCATTTGTCCGGACTAGGAGCCGTGGCCGCGAAGGACCTGCCCGCGGGCACGACGCTCGTGTGCGAGAAGGCGTTGGCCATGGTCCTCGACGCGCAAGTTGACAGCATAACTGAGGACGACACGGACACGAATCCAAACAAGGTTCATTACATCCCAAGTGGCGGCGACAACGCCGACAGCGCGTTGCTCATTTTGAGAATCGCCTCCCGCATAAATGAAGAGCCTTCATTCGTAGAGGAGCTGTCCATGCTCTTTCCTCGCACTGATGACGACCTGTCCAAGTTGAGACCGTGGAGCTGCGCGCCGCACCTCCGGAGCCTCGTCGACGCGGCCCTCTCCACTTTAGATGACTCGCTCGCAAAGCGCTTGCCGCACATCGTGCGCTACAACGCGGTCTCCTGCGAGACCGGTGGTGAGTTATACTCTCATGCGACGTCTTCCGAAGCACTACTGTCGGGCATCGCCTTGTTTCGGGATTCCTCGGTGTTCAACCATAGTAATGAACCCAATGTGGCGAGGTGGCACTGCGGCGACGTCGTCTGTTTCCGGACAAATCGGGCCGTCGCAGCCGGCGAGGCCTTGACGGTGAGCTACGTGGCGTCGCCTTTACTCCCCGACCCCGCAGCGGCGCGCGGCGCGCTGGCCCACTTCGACTTTGTGGCCGATGGCGAGGAGGCGTCGCCGGCGGTGGACGCAGAGGCCCAGGCTCAACTGATGATGCTCTCGCCGTCGGAGCGCCTGGCGACGATCGCGCAAGCCGAGGCCGCGGCATCGCTGTTCGCCGACCGCTTGGAGTTGACAATACAAAAAGCGGCCGCGCTCCAGGCGTCCGGCGACGCCGGCGCCGCCGCCGAGGCGTGGCTCACTGCTGTACTCGCGGCCTCGGAGTGGCTGCCGCCGAACGACGAGCAGGTCGCGGCGATCGGCGTCCAGTGCGCGAAGGCTCTGGCCCACGCGGACGGTTTGGAGGCGGCCCGAGCGGTCCTCAAGGCCGCCTACGCGTCGCATTCAATTTCGTTCGGGCCCGGCGTGCGGTTGTTTGCGAGGCGCTACGAGGCCGATCTCCTGCTGCCGCCCGAGGCGCCCGAAGAGTTGCTAATCACATTGGTCACTTAATCATAACATGTCCCGTCGACTGTGGGGGGGAGCGGTCGCCTCGCGCTCGTCTCGACGGCGGTCGAAGGCGCGAAGTCCCCCGTGGAGTAATCACAACCCGGTCTGCCCCCTGCCTTTAATATGGGACCGCTGGAAGTCTCGAGAACGGCCGTCGTACTGGTAGGCCGCCAGGCGCTTGTTCAATATATTGGACTTGGTCAGGTTCCGCGCGGGCGGGTAGTAGGCCGTGAATAACGCATTGGCCAGCTTACGAGCCCTTTCCGCATCAGTAGTAGCCAACAGCGCGAGTAAAGCCTTCCGCTTCGAATCTTCCAGCCTCCCGGAAGTCTGGGGCCCGTACAACATCGGAGGTTGCTCGCCCGTCCTTTCGTCGACTTTCGGGAGAGGTCGGTCCTGGTTGCAGTCCAACAATAACACTAACTGCACCGCATCCCGGAAGGCCAACAACCCTTGATCAGTTTCAAATAACAACTGCTGCGCTTGGTACGTCTTTTGCGCGTGGTTCAGGTTAGCCAACTCCGCCTTCAAAGCAGGTGGCGCCGTCTTCATATCTAGATCAGCATGTTGCTTCTTGAATTGTTCGGCGGCTGTCTCATAGGCCTTCCGCTTATCGCTAAGAGCTTGGGAGGCATTGGACGTGAACCGGAAGTGGGCAAAGGCTAATTGAGTTTCATGTAACTGAGGCTTCCGCTCTACTTTATTCTCGCCGTCGTAGCATCCGGTTAAATGCGAAGATTCGAACTTTTGACGGTACACGAGCTTGCCCTCATCATCTTTACAGCCGGCGGAAGTCAAGACGTGCTTGAAGGGCCGCGCGTGCAATAAACAACCAGTGGCTCTCAAAGAATGGGGGTACTGGTGGAAGATACTACGAGCGCCAATGTCCGCGTCCGTCCATCGTGATGGCGAGAAGGGAGCAGGTGGTGGTACGACTTCTTCTAACCTCCATGTGCGCGCGATCCTATCATACATCTCGCCACCCACAAAATCAGCGGGTCTTTGCCTATTAGGGTGCCAGGGCGCGTCCCGGTAATGGGGCGTCGTCGCCGCCAACTGTCGCAACCAAGCGAATTCTGGTAATGAAGTATCTGCGACTATAGAAGCCGCCATCGGGCCGTCCACCGACTGTCGAGCCATATGGTCCACGAGCGGTAATACCCTACCGCCCCAGTAGCAGGGGTAGGCGAAGAACTCGTCTAGGTCCGGGTACACCAGCCACGCCTCTAGGGGTAACTCTTGTAAGTACTCATTCACGGCCGCAGTTTTTAGTTGCGACGAATAGGAAGACACATACCGCAACGACTCAGAAGGTACGCGATAGTCCCGGAAGACTTTTGCGGTTCTCTCGGCGTCCGTCGCACTACCTGGTTCTACTTTAACACCATGTATGACAAAGCGAGATCGAGAGAAATCAATACCAGCAGCACCATACCACCGCAGAAAATGCGCCAATAGTCCGGGCGAATCATCTCGTAAATAGGAAAAGAGGTAGAACTTCGGGTCGCCCGGTACATTAGTAGGTAATGCGCACGCGCGCGGTTTTCTCGATCTTCGTTCGAAGTTTCCCCACTCGACGTCCGTGAGTAAATGTAAAGGCCTCCCGTAGTACTTGTAGGGCGCGTAGTACAACCGCTCCACGATGCGTTTCTGTTCGGCGAGCTTCTCCTTCTCCTTCAACTCTTTGGACTTTTTGTGGGCCTTCGACATGCGCGCGTTCGGTGTGAGGCATAGGGAAGCGAGGATGATGAGACGGAGCGCCATCATCCTTTGCGCGCGCGGTGGCTTGGCGCGGGTGCGCTGTCAAATGCGCGCGGTCAATATTGGGCCGCACGCGCTGTGCGCAGGGTCAGCGCTTTGTGTGCCGCGCCAGGCGCAGGGCTCGAAAATTTTGGTACCCTCGTCGTCTGCGGGCTGCGGCGAATGCGTCAGCTGTCTGCAAGGGCGCGCAGCGAGCGTAAGCCACCGAATTGCGGCTGCGGGCAAAAATCTCTTGCTAGTGTCTTACTGCCGCTAGCACCAACGGCCCTCAATTCGCTGCAAAAGCGCTGAGCGTGCTGCTGGTAGCACAACGATATTCATATATAGCCCTTCGCGCGCACCAGCGAGAAACGTGCGAAAAAGGTGCCGGATTGACAACAACAGCCCCTCAGGAGGCATATAGCGCAGCCGCCGCGCAGCCGCAGCGATGCCGTCGCGCGCGCACGCGTGGACGCTGCGCTACCTACGGCTCTGCGGCGTCGCGCTACCCTTATTGCTCGTGCTGCACGCGACGCGCGGGCCTACCGTGCGCGAGCCGGCCGTCTCGCCCACAGCTGATGATGCCCTCCACGCCGTCGACGCGACGCCTGCTCGATGGCGTGGGTTCGCGCGGCGCGGCCGCCAACTGCTGCGCGCGCGCGACATCTTCGGCAAGAAGGAGACGGAGCGGCGGCCGCGATCGAGACGAAGCGAATCGAGACATCTGCCGGCCTTCGAGACGGAGCGGCGCGGCAGTACCGTGGTTCGAGCCGACGCGACGCCGGAGAACTTGCGGTTGCTCTACGCCATCATGGCGTATGATCGCAAGCAGCACATCCACCTGCTGACGATGCTCCACTCGGCCGTGAGCATGTGCGAGGGTGGGTTGAGGGTTACTATACTGCTGTATACGGCTGATAGCAACCCCTACACGCCCAAAGAACGCGAGGAACTCCAAGCGCTATGTGATTCGTGTACGGGAAGAACAGGCGGTACCCTCGCGCTAGAAAACATCGCCGTGGACGCCCAACTCAAGTTCGACGCGACGATGCAACATAGGAAGGAATTTTTGAGAAGGATCGATGAATACGATTTATTTGTCTACAGCGAGGACGACGTCCATATCGAGTTGAGGCACATCGCGGCCTATGTGGAAGCGTCATCTCACCTAGCTAGATCAGAAGACGGCCACAAGTACGTGCTGGGCTGGCAGCGGCTGGAGAGAAATGGCATTGGATTGGGAGCCGAACACGTCATGTGGGAGAACGGTGTAGATAATTATCACGGCGTCGAGGTCGGTGGTCGGTTGTACGCGACGATGGTCAATCCTCATGCGGGCGCGTGGATGGCTACACGTGCGGAACTAAAAGCTCATCACAAGCAGTGTCGGATACTCCACATCCCGAAGACCGCGGGATCCTTTACGAGAGTACGAGCGGGAGGTTGGAATTTGTACATGAACTGTGGTCGACGTAAAGTGTTACCGGTTCGTAATTTCCAGAACTTTTTGGTGCACCATTTACCGGACAAGAACTGGTGGCAGCGGAGCGAATGCGCCGTCGCCGTTCCCGACCTGTTGGCGCATTTCCGAGGATGGAACGAGAGATATGCGAGGGGCGATCGGTCCATGGTCTGTGGAAGATGGTGGATCCCAGGCGATTTTTGTAGAGATGAGTTGCAGGTGGTCCCCGCGGGTGAGCGCAAGAAGCGTTTTGGCATCAAGGGCTCGTGCACGGTCTGGCGCAACCGAACGTCGGGCGAGGAGACAATTACATTACCAAATGAAAAGATGAAGCGGCTCGCGGCGATCGTACAAGCAAGAGAGGACGCCGGGTCACGCGCGGCGAAAAATCTTAGAGTCGTGGCGTCTTCCGGCGGCGACGGGCGGTCGATTAGTTCGAGGCGGTTCCGCGGGAGCATGCTTCGTCATGGTGGGTAAGTTATAGTATGTGTGATTCGATTGATCCGTACTAGTGTCTTACCGAGCGCTAGGCCAAAAAAATCGTGGTTTCATCGGCATCCAAGCTGCCGATACAAGCAGCGAGCGATAGATCTGTCCGTCCGGAACCAAAATCTAGCAGCTGTTGTCCGTCGCCGCTCGCCGGGCACCAATCGGCGCACAATAAAACACATACACCACCACCCCAAAAAAAGGCTGCCAGCACCTTCACGCTGCCATATAAAAAATTAAGGACCACCCGACCGGCGCGATGGACCCGCGGAGGTTGGTCAGGTGGTTGGATGTCGGGGCATGTATACTTTTGTACATGACGGTCGGGCCCGCCCTCATCCTCGTCAATAAACAAATCCTGACGACGTACGGCTTCGGCTACCCCATGTTGGTGAGCGGTTTAGGACAGGCATCGTCCGCCATCGGCGCGACCTTCGTCGTGAAAATCATGAAGTGGCAGCCGTTGTCGGACCAGGCCCAAAAAATGACGTGGAGTTTCTACCGACGGAACATGGTGGTCGTCGGCGCGGCCTTCGCCGCTTCCTTATGTTTCGGCAACGCGGGCTACATGTACCTGACCGTGTCCTTCGTGCAGATGCTGAAGGCGTTCACGCCGTGTGTCGTGGTGGCGATGCTTTACGTTACTGGAGTAGATTCGCCGTCGCAGAAAGTCTCATTGAGCGTGCTAGGCATGTCTTTGGGGACGGTAGTAGCTTCTCTAGGTGAAGCGAACTTCAATTTACTCGGATTCTTGATCATGTGCTGTGCGGAGACTGCAGAGGCTACAAGGTTAGTACTCACACAACGCCTATTGTGCAATTTGAGGTTCGGGGCCTTTGAAGGCTTGTATCTCATGGCGCCGATCTGTGCGCTCTGGATGTGGGGCCTGGCCTGCTTTCTCGAGGTGCCTCGCGTGATGGCGAAGGGCGACTTCCAACGCATCCGGGACCACTTCCCGATCTTCTGTTTCGCGGCGTTGCTCGGTTTCGCCGTGAACGTGGCGTCCTTCCTCGTTATTAAGCGGACTTCCAGTGTTATGGTCAAATTGTTAGGAACAGCGCGGAACGCGGGGCTGGTCCTCTTCTCGGCTTTGGCGATGGGCGAGGAGGTCACGGGCCAGCAGGCGCTCGGCTACACGATCTGCCTCCTCTTCTTCGGCTGCTACAACTACTACAAGCTCACGGAGACGAAGGCGGTGCCTTCCCAAAGCGCGGCGGACGCCGAGGCGGGCGAGGCCGGCGAGGAGCTGCTGCGGGGCGCGGGGAAGAAGTAGGTCGTGTCCTCCCCCGGTTGTCTAATCGCGTCGTACATACTTATGTTAGCGCCCTAGCCCTCGGCTTCGCGGGCGGCGAGCACGGCGCGCGCGCATTTGAGGTCACGCTGCACGAGCGAAACTAGAGGGTGCGCGCCACCGAGCACCCGTCGCGCACTCGGCGCCACATCCTCGAGCGTGGTCACGGCCTCGCGGATATCGTCGAGCGTGGCGCCTTCGTCATAGTAGAGCGCTTTCGCGTAAAGCGACCTCATCCTGAGCGTGAACTCATGACTCTCTCCAAAGAAGGGTCGCAGCAAGGGCACCGTTCTGCGCAGCAGCGACTTGGCTTCGTCAAAGCGCTCTAATTTAAAAAGGGAAGAAGCGTAGTTGTTGGCTGATACAAGGGTCTGTCTATTTTCCGCTCCATATAGTTTCAACTCTGCAGAGTATATGTCTCGTTCGATCCGTACAGCATGTTCAACCTGTCCAAGCATAACATACGTCCTCGCAAGATTGCCCTGAGTGACGAGCATGGTTTTTTCTGGTACATCAAGGCGCCGCATCATAGCTAAGTCGGCCTCTTGCACGGCCAAAGCGTCCTCGAAGTGCCCTGCTTCGAATAAACCGTTTCCAAGCACGCTCATCGCCAACCTCCGAAGCCAGCCCCCCTCCGGCTGCCCCACATACGTCTTCCAGCACGCCCACCCAAGCGCACAGGACACGACACCGTGGTAGTCCTGCTCGCACAGGCTGCACTTGTCCCACCGCTGGAACCTCGAATGAATCGCCTTGGCCCCCAAATTGTTCTCCTCCGCCTCCGCAATCAAAATCTTCGCCTGTTCCGCCAGACACGACACGTGGGCAAGACCCGCCGTCCCGCGGCACGCGCACCCGCGCACGAGGCCCTCTTTTGTTTTCCAGTGGAGAGCTTGCGTGCAGATGTAGCACGTCTGGCCCTTTGTGTCCTCGGCGCACGCCTCCGCCGCGACCGCGACGGCCTCCGTGTACTTCTTATTTGCATTGTATTGCTCGGCGCCGCCCGCTTTTTTTATCGGTTTGCAGAGCTTGTCGTGGCCGCCCTCTTTCCAGTGCTGCACCTGGCAGGCTGCCCCGCAGTAGCGCGTGCTGCAGCGGCCGCATTTCTTGCCCAAGGTTAAGCCAAGCTCGGTGGCGCAGACGGCGCACTGCGTGAGGATCATACTGCGTGGGGGCAGCCTCCACGCCGTCGATGAGACGCGTTTGGCCCGTTTTGGGGGTACTTCCTAGTGCCTTACAGCTAGCTCACGCAGCGCCCGAAATGCCGGGCTTTTGTGAGGCGCCGGGCAGCCTAAAAAACAAGCGGGGCGCAGGAGGGCAGCCCCATGGACCTCCGCCAGCGCACGACCATCGCCACGGACCCCTTCGCGACCATCAAAGGCATCGGAAGTCTCACGCTCCGTGCTGAGCAGTACGCCGACCTCGACGCGCCGTCGGTGGCGCGAAGCGTGTCCGTCGAACGGACGCTGCAGACTTTGGTCAATCTTTCGGCCCAAGCGCACCCCTTGGAGACGTCGACGTTGAAAGGCGCCCGAGAAGGCGTCGACGGCGAGGAGCAGCGCCACCTGACCGCCCCCAGGTTTTATTTGTTGGATCTAGCTCTACGAGTGTGGTCCGAGACGACGTACGCGCATCTGCCCGATCGAAGGTTTGTCGATTTGACGGGAAGTAATGGCGAGAACTGCGTCGCCGCTTCGTTATTACGGGACTGGGTCTCGTGCCGGAGCATCGAGCCGATCCCCGAAGCTAGAGTATTGGCCAAAGCGCTGGTGGATGAGCGAGATAAGCGGCATAATCGAAGGAGGCGAGGGGCGAGTAGACGTGGCAGGGAACCGCAAAAACCACCGGCGCAAGTCTACATCGAGGAGGCGTCGTGCCTGTGGAACTGCGACTGGTACGACTGCGACGTGGCCTTGTTCGACGCGACGCGGCCAGCATTCAGCGCTTTTGTCGACGAGGGCGCGTTCGTCCGGGCCGCGCTCTGGCCGGGTCTCGCGCGGTGCGCGGAGGGTACGGTCGTCTGCCTCATCTCGCGGGACCCGAACCCGACCGTGCGACGAGCCGAGCTCATCCCGACGGAGGGGCCGTCGGCCTGCGAGTTGCTCGACTCGTGCGTGATCGCGTGCGGCGACGGCGGGACGGCCGAAGCGCTGCGGGCGGACATCGTCAAGACCATCGCGCCGTCGTCGGACCCCCGACTTGTACAAAGGCGCGAGCAGAGCAAGACTACTGGATTATTACTCAAGGTGCAGGACGCGCACCGCGCGTCCTTGCGACGCAACGTCACGGAGTTCCAGCTCGGGTCGCCCTCCGATGAAAGCTCGTGGGGCTCGACGCCGACGCCCCAAAAGAGCCCGACGCTCGGCATCGTCCGCCAGCGCAAGTTCGGCGTGGACAAGAGTCCGCTGGGGTCGTTGCTCGAGAAGCGCGGGAGCCGGGACTCGTAAGAATGTTGTGTATTTCTCTAGTCTATTTCTGGGTGCGCTGGCGTCGATGGCGTTTCGCTCAGGCTCAGGCTAGTTACGTCGCGGGGTCCCCCGTACCCCTCCCGCTCCCCCCGGGCCCACCCGTCCGGCTGGACTAGGACGCAAGGGCTGAGTCACAGGGACTCGCACGCCCCCCCCCTCTTCGGGACGCCCCCCATCAGGTTTCGGAGCTAGTGTCTTACAGGTCGCTAGCTCCAGCCATTCCTCCGCTTCCGCGGCCGCAGCGTCCTAGCGTTGCAGTTTCAGACCGACTGAACGCATTCGCAGCACCTTACACTCACCCTCTCCACGAACCATGCTGCGCCGCGCCCTCGCGTCGCGCCAGACCCTCCTGCGCCACAGGGTGCTCTCGACGCGCACGGAGACCGACTCCTTCGGGCCGTTGGAAGTGCCCTCAGATAAATACTACGGCGCGCAAACCGCAAGGTCCATGATCAACTTCCCCATCGGCGGGCCCGAGGCGCGCATGCCTTTGGCGCTGATCCACGCGTTCGGCGTGCTCAAAAAATGCAGTGCATTATACAACAAGCGCACGGGCCGACTGGATGAGAAAATCGCCGACGCCATCGCGGCAGCCGCCGATGAAGTCGCTTCAGGTAAGTTGGATGACCACTTCCCGCTAGTGGTCTATCAGACTGGTTCGGGAACTCAAACGAACATGAATTGTAACGAGGTCATCGCGAACCGCGCCATCGAATTGCTGGGTGGTGTCATCGGCTCCAAGGAACCGGTGCACCCGAACGACCACGTGAACATGGGTCAGAGTAGTAACGATTCGTTCCCGACCGCGATGCACATTTCGGCCGTGACGGAGTTGGAAAATCGTTTATTACCTTCCTTGGAGCATCTACGGAAGGCCTTAGCTCAGAAGTCGGACGAGTTCTCGTCCATCATCAAGATAGGACGCACGCACTGCCAGGACGCGACGCCCGTGACCTTAGGCCAAGTATTTTCTGGGTATGAGGCCCAAGTTGCCGATAGTATCGAAAGGGTCAAGGGCGCCCTACCTCGCCTAAGGAAGCTTGCCTTGGGCGGCACGGCCGTCGGTACTGGTTTGAACACGAAGGCTGGCTACGACGTCGCGATCGCCGCCGACATTGCCAATGAGACCGGTTTAGCCTTCGAGACGGCGCCGAACAAGTTCGCTGCTTTAGCCGCACATGACGCCATCGTCGAGGCCTGCGGGCAGTTAGCAGCTACGGCTTGTGCTCTCAATAAAATTGCAAATGACTTAAGGCTGCTCGGAAGCGGCCCACGAAGCGGTTTAGGTGAAATTGCATTACCGGAGAACGAACCTGGAAGTTCGATCATGCCGGGCAAGGTGAATCCGACGCAGTGCGAGGCCGTGACCATGGTCGCGGCGCGCGTGGTCGGCGATTGTGCGACGGCCCAATTCGGCGGCGCGCAGGGCCACTTCGAGCTCAACGTCTTCAAGCCCGTCATGGCCATGGCCTTACTGTCGTCGACGCGCTTGCTGGCGGACTGCTCGGTCGCCTTCACGGACAAATGCGTGTCTGGAATCGTCGCGAACGAGGGCCGCATCGGCGACCTCATGGCGTCCAGTCTGATGCTCGTGACGGCGCTGAACCCGCATATCGGGTACGACAACGCGACCAAGGTCGCGAAGAAGGCGCACAAGGACGGCACGTCCTTGATCGAGGCGGGCGAGGCCTTGGGGCTCTTCACGGCGCAGCAGTTCGGGGAGTGGGTGCGGCCCGAGCGCATGATCGCGCCCGAGCCCTAGTTGATTTCTCCGGGGCGTAAAGATATGAACCTCTTAGATTGCTCCCAGCGCCTCGCAGAGGTCGCCCGGCGACTGCGCTTCGCGGGCGCGGAGCACGGCTCGCGACTTTCGCAGGCATTTCTCCATGTCCACTGTGAGCGGGTGCGCGCCTCCGAGCACGCGCCGCGCGATCCGCTCCGTCTCCTCGAGCGTCGTCACGGCCTCGCGGAGGTCGTCGATTGTCGCGCAGTCGTCCTGGTAAATTTCTTGCGCATAATTCATCTTCATCGTGAGCGTGATAGAATTATTAGCTCCGAGAATGCGCCGCGCCACGGGTATCGTCTTGCGCAGGAGTGCCTTGGCTTCTTTGAGGCGGTCCAGACCGTGAAGCGCCACCCCGAGGTTAAGCGCTGCCCGGATGGTCTCTCCATGTTCCTCGCCACAGAGCTTCACATATCCAAAGTATACATCCTGCCGCATCCGCATGGCCTCTTCGAGCCGTCCTAGCGCTCTTAACGTTCTCGCAAGATTGCCCTGCGTGACGAGCATGTTCTGTTCTGGTACGCCAAGACGCCGTCGCATAGACAACTGGGTCTCTCTCACGGACAATGCGTCCTCGTGGTTTGCTGCATCATGTAAACCGTTCCCAAGCTGCGTCATCGCCAAGCCATGAGCCCAGTCCGTCTCCGGCCGGGCCACGTACGTCCTCCAGCACGCCCACCCGAGCGCGCCCGCCACGACGCCGTGGTAGTCTTGCTCGCAAAGGCCGCACTTGTACCACCGCGCCCACCTCTCATTCAACGCCTTGTCATCCAAATTGTTCTCCTCGCCCTCCGCGAACAAAATCTTCGCCTGCTCCGCCAGACACGAGACGTGTGCGAAGCCTGCCGTACCGCGGCACGAACACATGCGCACGAGGCCCTCCTTCGTTTTCCAATGCAAAGCTTGCGTGCAGATGTAGCACGTCTGGCCCTTCGTGTCCTCCGCGCACGCCTCCGCCGCGGCCACGACGGCCTCTGTGTACTTCTTATTTGCGTTGTACTGCTCTGCGCCGCCTGCTTTCTTTATTTTTTTACATAGATTGTCGTGCCCGCCCTCTTTCCAGTGCTGCACCTGGCAGGCTGCCCCACAGTAGCGCGTGCTGCAGCGGCCGCATTTCTTGCCCAATGATAAGCCAAGCTCGGTGGCACAGACGGCGCACTGCGTGAGGATCATCTTTTGTATGGTCAACTCCTTCGGGGGCAGCCCTACGATGCAAAGCAGCCCTCATGCCCATGCAGCTTTTGGCTAGTGCCTTACAGCCGCTAGCTAATTCTAAAAGTGGTCTCAACTCAGGACGCGTCAGCAGCGATCGCTTTCGGGGCGGCAGGCGATCCGTGGCCAGAACTGCGGCCGGCACGCAAAAGACAAGGCAGTGCAGCGCATCAGAGGAGGCACAAGAGCGGCGCCCGCGGGCCTACCGGACGAACCAGTAATCGCATCACTCTCAGTTCGAAGCACGCGAAGCGCAGCGCGCGCGATACCGCCGCAAAGACCCAAAAATAGCTTCTGGCAGGCATGGCCGAACTCCTCCCCACGTCGACGGGCCGCGCCCAGCTCGACGCGCTGCGGACCTACGAGGAGCACGCGGCCAAGGGCGACGCGCACGGCGCGTTCAACTGTAGCGTCTGCTACGCGCGGGGCCTCGGCTGTTCCAGAGATCGGGACAAGGCGTTGCGGTTCTTGAGGCAGGCCGCCGACGGCGGCCTGCCGCAAGCCCAAGCCCAACTGGCCTATTTGTACTCGACGGGGCGCGGCGGCATCGACGGGAAGGACGACGCCGAGGCCGAGCGCTGGTGGCGCCTCGCGGCGGCCCAAGGCGACCACGACGCCGTGTCGCGCCTGCAGAAGCGCGGGATCGCCGTGGCGCGCCGCGCGTCGCCGCCGCCGCCGCCGCCCGAGCGGTCGCGCCTCGCGATACTCTTCGACGACTTCTGCGTCGGCCCCTGCGCCGTTTTTTTGGGGAAGCTGCGCGGCGGCACTCCTCCGAGCGACCTCGCGGACCCGCTCCTCGAGGAGCCCGTTTCGACCGAACCCGAATACGAGATCTGATCCTCTCCCTGTCTTTTGATGTCGAATACCTAAAAGTTAGGAGGTTAAACTCCGTTAGGTTTTTACACCTTCGCGTTAAAAATAAACCCTATAAACAAAGATGTCACGCTGGCCTTGTCAGAAGAAAGTCCACATGAAGAAGCTTGTGGATAAAATAAAACGACGTGGAGATTCACTCGCTGGCCAAGCCAAAAAAGAAGCTTTGGATAACGCAACAAAAGACGCGTGTCAAGAGATAGAGACTATACTTGCGAAAGAGCCTGCGTTAGAATCACAGACCATAAGTAAAGACAGAGCCCTCTTTGACAAGATTCACCAAGAAGAATTTGGGCGACTCGCGGACAACGAACGTCCGAAACGCCCAAGACAAAAATCCCGAAATTCAAATATCGCTAAAATCCGAAATTAACAAATCCCGAATTTCCACTTGTCGAATACCTAGTCAGGTATTCGACATTGAGTAACACTGTACAAGATTTTTAACCACCAACATTGGAGCCGCCGCTCATGCAGAGCGTCGCGAGCGCCGCGTCGACGTAATCGTCCTCCTCTTCGGACAGGCCCGACGCCGTGCGATCAGGCGGGCCGAGCACGGCGCCGACGACGGAGGGCCCCAGCACGTCCTCGAGGGCCGCGCGCCGCCGCAGCGCGTCGACGAGGCGCCGCCCGGTCTTCTCGTTCAGCAAACCGACCAACAGCCGCGGCGCCGGCGCCGCGGGCGGCCGCAGCAGCCGTGCGACGCAGTCGTCCGCCGCGTTGAGTCGCAACAGCGCCGACCGGTCCCAGACGACGAGGAGTGATGCGGCGTCGACCATCTTCGACGACAAACACGCCGTGTCCACGAACAACGCGTCCCACAGAACGCAGACGTCGTCGGCCACATACCTGCGACCAAATAATGTCCGCAGCCAGCTCAGCGCGTAGATCTGCGGCAGGACCTCGAGTCTCTCCAAATGCGCGTGGAGCTCCTCGTCGACCGCCGCCAGCGCGCGGCCCTGCACGTCGTCACATAGCTCTACGGCCGGCGGCCGGCGATGCGGCGACGGCGTCATCCCGTCGAAGCCGTCGAAGATCGGTCGTGTGACGGCCGCAAGCTTCGCGAAGAGCGAGAAGGCGTCCGCTTCCAGGTCGTCCGCCGACGGCAACAGAGCGTGCAGGGGCGACGACGGCGCCGGACAGTACAGCGACGCGGCGCCCTGCGCCCGCTCCAACGCCCACCAGATCGTCGCTAAGACTTCGTGCATGCCCTGGCGATAATCTCCAGACGTGCAGTGCCAGGTTAAGAGAGCGTCGAAGAGCGCTTTTTGTCTTGTAGCCTCCGCGAAGTGGTCGCCCGCTCCATCAATATAGCACCGTTCGCAGTCCTTCCGAATCTGGTCGGCCGTGTCCTCGAGCGCTTCGTCGGTCTCAGCACCATCAACCACGCGCTTCAGCCTCCTCAGCGCGTCGTCGCGCTTCTTCGCGTAGGCCGATCGGTCGTCGGCGAGCGCGCGCCGCCACGACTTCGGCTTCTGCGGGTCGACCGCTCGTAGAAAGAGGCGCCACGCCGCGCCTCGCGCGGCTATTGGCAACTTGCCTCTGGCGGCCAGCGCTTCGAGGCGCTCGAGGCAGGCGTGGGGCTGGTCCTCGATGTGCGCGAGGACGGCTGCGGCGGCTTGGTCCTCCATTTCTTGATATGAATTGCGCCGCTTCTTGCCCGCGCTCTCCGCTGGCTGGCGCGGCGCTCTCCGGATCTCCGGCTGCGGGGACGCTATGCGAGCGGCAGGCGGCTGCGGCTCGAAGGTGGCTTCGATAGCGTTGTGCGGCGGCCTTCTAGGGCTTGAAACACAATTGGTTGGAGCTGTGTGTGGCTCGATAAATTGCTGGAGCGGCTTGCTAGTGCGTTACGGACGCTAGGTGCAAGCGCCGGCGCGCGCGCTCAAAACCAGCCGCTACGGCCTTTTGGTCACTCTAGAATTCACTATTTCACCGCTGGCGCACAGCTGTCGATCGCTGTGGCACCAGCGTTGCAAGCCGGTAACACACCACTGCACACCACTCAAAATGGCGCGCGGCGCAAGCACCAACCGCGCCATACCGGAAGACGTCATGGCTAAAGCCTTGTCATACCTCTCGCTGCCGGACGGCTGGCAGGCCGCTAGCGCTTGTAAGACGTACCGCGCGTGTTGGCGGCGCCGCTGCCGTGGGATGCTCCGCGTCGCGCGAGAGCGCATTGGCAGATTTTCCTACATCGATCACCTCACCGCTCTGTCTGGCGGCGATGGCATTATCGTGCCACATTATGGAGAGCATCGTCTGGAAATATACTCGCCAGAGGTCGTGCACCGAGGCACCTGTGCCGGAAGACAATTTCGTCATGTAGAGGACGGTGAGTCTTGGACTTCAGACACTTTACAGACGCCCTCTGCGGTGGCCCTCCGCGGCGACGGCACCGCATGGGTGATCCTGAAAGATGAGGGGGAGGTCGCTTGTGTGAGGCTGGGGGCGGTGATCAGCGAGCATATCATGCTGATTGAGACGGACTGCTTCATGCCTGTGGACCTCGCTCTTGCTGGAGACAGGCTGCTCGTTCTGTCTTGTGAATACCCCAGCCTCGGGCGCGTCTACGTGCTCGATAATCAGACGGGTGCCCAGCTTTCCACCTTTGGTTCGACCGGCGAGTCGTGGCGCGATGAGCTGCGCGGTCCTAGTTGTCTGGCGGTTCACGAGCAGTATTGCTTCATAGCCGATACTCACAATCAGGCTGTTAAGGTGTTCGACTGGCGCGAGGGTACGCTCGTTAGGGTCTTCGGCAAACGCCAAGATGATCCATGGGATGTCAAGACTCTCATGACAGACGCATTTATGACCCCTGAGCCGGTTAGCTACCATGAATTTCGTGATGACTATTATGATCTCCGCAAAGGAGACGGCCCCGGTGAATTCAATCTGCCCCTTGGCGTTGCAGTGCGAGATGGAAAACTATATGTCTCGGAGCTGGAAGGCCGTAGAATCCAAGTGTTTCGTCTGCCCGATGATATGCACGGCTCGGATCTGGAATTACTGCAGATTATCCCTTCCCCAGACGGCTGGCCACTGAGTGGTCTTTGCGTGGACGACGCCGGCCGGTTGTGGTGCGTGGGCCCCGGGGTGTCGTATACCGGCGGATACACGCATGAACATCCTGGACATAATGCCGATTATGTGTTCGATGACGGTCCTAGCACCGTAACATCTGCGCGACTGGAGAAAAAGCTCTACCGACATATCTCCTGTTACCTGCACATCTTCGAGCCCGTGTTTAAGTGAAATATTGTATCAACATATTACCCGCCCTGCACCGCGACCCCGTCCCACACGAACACCTGCCGCCCGCCGAGCTCCGGCGCCGCGCACTCGCGCCAGACGCTGCCCCCCGGCTCGTTCCACGTCGTCGCGCCGGTCGGCGCGTGCCAGAAGTAGGGGTGACCCGCGTCGGTCATGCGGTACCACTGCGGCGCGTTGGGCGGCGGCGCTTGCGACGAGGCGCCCGTCGCCGGCGCGTAGTACGTCCGGGCGTCGGCGCCGGCCGCCGCGACCTCGTACCAGCCGGGCGTCTTTGATTTCTCGGCGAGGAACTTCTGCGTCGCCGAGAGGTCCGGCTTCGGCGGCGGTGGCGGCGGCCGGGGAGCCGCCGGCGCCGCGGGCCGCACGACGCGCCCGACGCCGGCGCGCGCCGCGGGCCGCCGCCGCGCGGCGGCCGGCCGCGCGGGCTGCGCGTAGGGCGACCGCGGAGGTTTGTTGACAGGGCTCCGCCGCGGCGTGGCGGTCCGCGGCGCGGCGCCGGGCACGGGCGGCGGCGCCGGGCGCGGCGCCGGAGGCGCAGGCCGCGGCGCGGCCGGCACGGGCCGCGGCGCCGGCGGCGTGGGCGCCGGCGGCGGCCGCGCGAACTGGGCCGCGCGCTTCTCCGCGCGGCACTTCTCATACGCCGCGGACCCGAAGAGCCGGTCGTTCTCGTACGCGCGCGGCGCGGCGCAGACGCGGCACCGCGCGGCGTCTTCACCATTCCCCCGGGCGCAGACGCGGCAGGTCCAGGCTTCGGTTGATGGTGGCGGCGGCGGCGCGGCGGCCTTGCGCGCGGCGGCGGCCGCGCGCGCCGCCGCCGCGCGCCGCGCCGCCGCCGACGGCTTTGTCGGAGGCGCCGCCATCGTCGCCGCGGCGCAGCTACACGAGAACGTCGACGCTGGTTGGCCGGCCTTGTCCACGGCGCGAACGCGCGCTTCGTAGGCTTGTGCTGGTGCGAGATTTTTCTTCCGAGCCGCGGCACACGTGACGCGCGCGCCCTTCTCGGGCCAGGGCCGGCCCGCCCGGCGGAACATGACCTCGTAGCCCGCGGCGCCGCCCACTTGAGCCCACACCACCGTCAGCGAGTGCGGCGCCCGGGCCGTGACGCGCAGCCCGGTCGGCCGCCGGAGCATCGTCGGCCGTCTCATGGTCTTCGCGGCGGGCCGTTTTGCTGTTTTCTTGGTCACGGACGGCGGGCAGGGCGCCTTGCGCTTCGTCCGCTTGGGCGGCGGTTTAGGGCCCAGCCCTGTTGTCGGCTTCCGCGTCATGTCATATTTCTTTCGTTTCTCGGCGTCGGACAGCACCTCCCAGGCCCTTACTAAAACCTGGAAGAGTGTTGTGGTGGTGCCGTTCGACTTGTCGGGGTGGTAGCGTAGGCACAACCGTTTGTAGCTCTTTCTCAGGTCCGCCGCCGACGACGTAGGAGCGCAGCAGAGCGCGGCGTAGTGGTCGCTTAGTTTGGAGAAGCACTGTTCGAGCAACGGACCGCAGTCCTCTCCACTTAACGTACGGTTCTTGAGTATCAACGCAATTGCCTCGTGGTAGGAGCGGCCCTTTTTGTGCGCTATAGCTTTTTTATAGGTTTCCGCCGAGCATTTGGTGGCGCGCAGCGTCGCGCCGAGCTTGGCGTCCATCGTCCAGGCTTGGCGGGCTGCCTCTTTGCCCCGGCGGCTGCCCTTTTTTACCCTTCCTTGGCACGCCAAATGTAAACGATTTTAGTGCCTTGGGCTCTAGCATCCGTGCCGCCGGCGGTGGTGAATTCCTTTATGCGTGCCGGTGGATCGCTGTTGCTTCCGAAGGCTGCCGTCGCGCCCGCCCCAGCCAGTGGATTAGCTTGAAAGGCTGCAGCTCTCCGTAATTTGGCTCTCAAAACAAGCCGCACGGCTGCTCCCGAGCCGCACGCGTCGCGCCATTTGTCCGCATAGATCGAATCCGTGGAAATCCAGCAGCGATGCGCCTCGCCGTCGCCGCGCTGGCGGTGAGCTGCACCCAAGCCTTTGCACCGCAGCAGCCACGCCGCGTCGCGAGGCCACTGTACGCGTCGCCGCAAGTCGTCGAGGCGGCCAAGAACCAGGTCGCGGCGTTCAAGGAGTCGCACGGCGGCCACGTCTGCGACGAGTTGAAAGCTCTCGAAGCGGCCATCTCGAAGGACGAGGCGACGGAGGAGATCGGCGCGAAGATGTACGAGTTGCTGTGTACGTCTCTGTTGGACTACGATCGTGATGAAGCAGACGAAAATAAATTAGTGCCCTCAGCGTCGAAGGGCGAGGTCATCCCGAAGGACGCTCCTGGACTAGTGGAAGTGATGACCAATTTGTATGTCTACGGCATCCGCATGATCCCGTCTGGCTTCATCGAGGTCGACCGGTGCAAGGAGATCGTCGAAGAAAGATTAGCGAAGCGCGTGGGCATGACCGGTGAACAGTTGGACGATTGGTTGGACGTGCCGGACATGGGGGTATAACTATGAGCTACTTTTAGGGTGCGCAGGCCCGTCGCGGGTTCCGTCGCCGTTGCACCGTCTCGAAGCCGTCCTCGTCGATGATGGGCAGCGGCGCGGGGGCTGGTGCGACGACGACCTCCTCGGCCTCCCCCGCTTCGTCCTCGCGGCCCTGACTTGCGTCCAGTGAAGACGCCTGTTGTTGCACGTACACCAAAGCGTTCGCCACGTTCCCCGCACTGCACTCGGCCCGCAGCCTCAGAATAGTTCTCGAGATCTCCTCCACAGAACCATCTTCCGCCTGGGCGTTGAAGGTGCTTTCGATCGCGTCGTGCAGGACGTCCGCGATTTCCGATTCGTCGGGCACCCGTCTCACCGAGGGAGCCACCATCTCCAGAACACGTGTGACCAGCGCGTCGGCCTTTTGGGCCTCGTCGCCGTCGGCCCACCCCTGGTCGACCGCGAGTCGCAGCAGCGTCCATCTTGAGAATATGGCTCGCACCGCGTTCGCGAAGATCTCGGCCGCGTCCACGGGAGCTTGCTGGGCGAGGGCGCTCATCGTTTCTTGTGCTCGTGAGCGATACAAGCAGCAGTGTGCAGTGTAGCTTTGGGGCCCACCCGAGTGGGTAGGACGGCAGTGCGTCGACAGGCGTGCTGCGCGGCACCAGTGCGCAGCTCTCGTCGATAACTGCAGCCTGTATACGCCGTTTGATGCTGCAAAGCGCTCACAGCCTAAGCCGGAGCTAGCGTGGTACGAGCTCTAGGCCAAGCGCCGAAGCCGAATCGCGAGAGAGCTTTGCTCTGTTGGTCTCGCTGTTACTGAGCTGCGGTCAGGACTGAGAGTAGCCCTCGTGCCACATCTCTGCACCTCACGTAGCCTTGCGGCCACCGCTCGCCACACCCACAGCTGGAGCCCCAAGGCTCGCTCGGTCGCAGCGCGCGCCGCGGCGAACCAAATTATCCTAGCTCGACGCCATCGCAGCGCGAGGCCGGTAACAGACAGCAGCCATGGCCGCCCTCGCCTTCGAGGACATCGCCCCGGGCAAGGCGGAGCCGCAGATCGACGAGGACCTCGAGAACCTGCAACTGGAAGATCCCGAGCCGGCGCCGCCCTGGGCCTGTAGCTATTGCGGGCTCGCGGATCCGGCCTGCGTCGCTAAGTGTGTTGATACCGGGAAATGGTTCTGCAACTGGTCCGGAGGGACTTCTGGCTCGCATTTAGTGCAGCACTTGGTCCGAGGCAAACATAGGACCGTATCGTTGCACAAGGACTCCCCATTGGGTGATACTGTATTAGAATGCTACAACTGCGGGTGTAGGAACGTCTTCGTGATTGGCTTCGTGCCGGCCAAGGCCGACTCCGTAGTAGTTTTACTGTGTCGCGGCTGCGTCGAGGGCGTTCCTAGTCTCAAGAGTATGGACTGGGCGTTAGATGAATGGCTACCGCTCATAGCTGATAGAAGGTTCTTACCGTGGCTGGTGCGAGAGCCGGAGGAGAGGGATACGATGCACCTGCGACCGCCGACGGCCTCCCAAATCAGACGCTTGGAGGACCTGTGGGCCAAGAAGCCCGACGCGGATTTGAATGATTTGGATTTAGATGAAGAGGGCCAGGCCGACGTCGAGCCGGTAAGACTCGCCTACGACGACGGCTATCACTACCAGAACGTGTTAGCACCCCTCGTCAAGCTCGAGGCGGACCACGACAAAGCCCAGGTCGCCCAGAAGTCCAAGGAAGATGTTTCCGTAAGATGGGAGCGCGGTCTCAGTAAGAAGCACATTGCGGTGTTTCGGATCGACGACCGGTCGTCAGCTTCTTATGTCGGCATGTCCGATGAACAACATAAATTACAGGTAGGAGACGAGATGGGGCTGCGATTGAATTCCGGCGGCATCCGCCAGAGAGGCAAGAAGTGGGAGGCCACGGGGAAGGTCGTGAGGTATACGGAGGGCGAAGTCGCGTTGGAGATAAGGGGCGACTGTCCCACCACGATCGAAGAGGCTTCTTATATTGTCGACTTTGTGTGGAAGGGCACGTCGTTTGACCGGATGCAGGGAGCGCTGAAGACGTTGGCCGTCGAAGACGCTTCCTTGTCTGGCTACTTGTACCATCGACTGTTAGGCCACGACGTCGAACCTCAAGTGTTGAAAGGTAGCAAAGAACCGGCGAAGGAGGTGCCTGGGCTACCCGCCTTGAATCCTTCGCAAGCTTCGGCCGTCAGAGCTGTTGTGAGAGAACCGCTAGCTCTGATCCAGGGACCGCCCGGCACCGGAAAGACCGTCACGAGCGCAGCTATTGTGTACCACATGGCCAAGCAGAAGTTGGGACAGGTGCTAGTTGCGGCACCTTCCAACATCGCGGTGGATCAATTAACAGAGAAAATTCACGCTACCGGATTGAAGGTAGTACGGTTAGTAGCCAAGTCGAAGGAGAACGAGCCGAGTCACGTGGACCACTTATCTCTACATGTGGTGTTGAGACACGTCGACGCCCCGGAGGTCGCTGAATTAAGAAAGCTCACGAAACTAAAAGAAGAAACGGGCGACCTCACGATGCAAGATCTGAAGCGGTTCAAGCGGTTGAAGGCCCAGGCCGAACGGGCCATTTTGAAGGCCGCAGAGGTCGTCTGCTGCACGTGCGTGGGCGCCGGCGATCCTCGATTAGCCGGTATGAGATTTAAACAAGTGCTGGTCGACGAGGCGACCCAAGCGACGGAGGCCGAGGCGTTGGTGCCTCTCGTGCTGGGCGCCAAGCAGTTGGTCATGGTCGGGGACCACCAGCAGTTGGGGCCGGTGGTCACTTGTAGCGACGCGGCCAAGGCCGGCCTAGGTCAAAGTCTTTATGAGAGACTGATCGCCCTCGGCTTGCGACCGATTCGATTAGAAACGCAGTACCGGTGCCACCCCGCGCTCAGTGAGTTCCCGTCGAACATGTTCTACGAGGGCCAGCTCCAGAACGGCGTGTCCGCGAACGAGCGGCGGGCCGACTGGCTCGCGGCTCCGGATCCGATCCCGGGCGCCGAGCCCGTCGAAGCGAAGGGCGAGCCCTTCCCCTGGCCGAACCGCGACGCGCCGATGATGTTTTATGATTGTGCGGGGTGTGAAGAGTTGTCGGCGTCGGGGACGTCGTTCTTGAATCGATCCGAGGCCGCCGCTATTGAAAGAGTCGCGACGCATTTCCTGAAGGCGGGCCTGGAGGCGGACCAATTGGGCGTGATCACGCCGTATGAAGGCCAACGGGCCTACGTGCGCCATCACCTGGAATGTTCGGGGTCGTTGCCGGCCTCGGCTTATGAACACGTGCAAGTGGCGTCCGTGGACGCGTTCCAGGGCCGCGAGAAGGACGTGATTATTTTGAGCTGTGTGCGGTCGAACGAGCACCAAGGTATTGGCTTCTTGAGCGATCCGCGGCGGCTGAACGTCGCTCTCACACGCGCGAGGTACGGTTTGATCTTGCTCGGCAACGCGCGCGTGCTGGCCCAGGATCCGCTGTGGCACGCCCTGCTCACGCACATGCAGTCGAAGAATTGCCTCGCCGAGGGCACTCTCGCGAACCTGAAACCGTCGCTGGTGCAGTTGCCGAGACCTAGACGGGGCGGCCGCGCCACGGAGAACCGGCTGCGGCGGACGGCCCTCGGCAAGCCCGAGGGGTACTTCGACCAGGCTCGGGGCGATTTCAGGGACGACCACTGGGCCGGCGACGTGCGAGATCCGGACTACGACCGAGAGAATGTTCCCAGGAGGGAGCGCCGCTCGAACTACGGCGGCGGCGACGGGTTTTACGGCGGCGGCGTGCCGGGGGCCTCGAACTACGACGATTCGTACGGCTACGGCGGCTTCCAGTCGCAGTCGCAGAGTCAAGCCTTCGGGGGCTCGCAGGGTGGGTACTCGCAATCCCAAGGCGGCTATTCGCAGTCGCAGTCGGGCTACGGCTCGCAGCAGGGCTACTCGCAGTCGCAGGACGGGTATGGGTATTCGCAGTCCCAGGGCTCGCAGGACATGCACTACTAGGTGGGGCTTTTGCTTGGTGCTCTTGTTCATTGGCCGCGCCGGCACGTGTCCGGCGGCGGCCCCCGCGCCGCGTTGCGCTATGTCTCGCGCGGCGCCCCGTCTCGGCTGGCGCGCGCGAGACCCGCCGCCGCCTCAGGGGGTGGTCGCCCGGAGGAATGACTAACGGAAACCCCGGGTGAAATTTTTTCGTGTACTCAGGCTTGGATCCCTTCCCCGCCCATTCCCGGAGCGCCACGACGTAACACAGATTCACTTAACTAGAGAACTAGAGTTCGACGCGCCGACCGCCATGTCTCACTTGCCAGCCTTGACCTTCCGTTTGTAGGCGGCGGGGTCCGCAGCCTTCCCATCCTTCCAGACCCCTTTCCGCAGCGTCTTCGCTCGGCCCTCGATGAGGTTCCAGTACTCCTCCGTCCGGCCCTGGCCGTATTCCGCGCCCGCGGAGCGGTAGACGGTCGCGAGGCCGTTCGCGAGGAGCTCCTCGGAGAGGTCCTTGCGGAAGAGCCCGTAGGAGATCTTGGCCACGGCGCGCCCGTACTGGTCCTTCGACTGGAGCGTGACGCGGACGCGCTTGCCTTCGATGCGCTTTACGAATGCCGTCGCCTCATCGCCCATCGGCATCCCTTTGTTGCCGAATTTAGCCGTCTCGGGCGCGTCGACGGCGTAGAGGCGGATCTGCAAAGTTTCTTCCGAGAGCTTGAGTTTTCCTCCTTCCGCGCGGCTCTTCGGGCGCCAGCGGCCGCGGGCGAAGTCCAGAGCCGGCACATGCCTCACCCTCAGCGTATCGCCGTCGGCAACCTTCACGACGACCACTGAGAACGCATCGTGATCCTGGAAGCGGTGGTTCGGGATGTCCGCCGCGGTGTGGTAGCGCTCGAAGACGTCCATGACTGGCGCCGCTGCGTAGAGCCCGGTGCCAAGGCCGATCGCGAGCGCCGCGCCGACGGAAGCGAGCGGGAAGCGCGTGATCACTGCGCGCGTAGCTTTCACGATGCCGCCACCGCGCAGCGCTTTCATGGTCGTGAGGGTGCGCGTGCGGCCTCTGCTGAAATGAGTGGTCCGGACCAAGGCCTCAGTCGTGGCCAGCACGACTGCAGCGGCGAGAACTCGCATCGATGCGGCACAAGCGTGCCGCAACCCGCGAGAAATTGCACGGATAAGGGAGCAAAAAGGCTGCACTACTGCACAAGAGTTAGCTAGCGGCTGTAAGACACTAGCAAGCGACTCGTCACAAATCAGGACGAGTCGAAACGCCAGTCGACGCAAGACACGATCTACAGACAAATGACTTACCTACTCGCGCCGAACAGCTGCAGCGGCCTCCTCAATATCGCGTGCGTCTCGCCCCAACACCCTGCCTCTTCGGCGGTGACCCGATCCGCCTCGCGCACGCCCGTCAGCGACGTCGGCTGGAGCTCCGGCAGGTGGCCCTCGGACTCGGTGATGGACCGGAACGACTCGTGGAACTGCGCCGCGGGCGACGTCCGCTCGCAGAGCCGGAACTCGAGCCCGCACCGCCAGGGCGTGTCCACGACCAACTGGCCCGCATTCGTGCCGTTCTGGCCCACGTGGTCGAAGCGCACGCCGGCCCGTCGTAACTGGTCGGCCGTGTCCGCGACGGAACTACACCGGAAGACCAGGGCCGCGGCGGACGAAGAGAGCGGCTGGACGCGCCAGTCGACGCCGCCGCTCCGGATGACGCCGGGCGGCGTGCTCTTCGGCTGGGCCACCCTTCTTTTTACTTCGAAGAACGCGTCCGCCGCGTCGAGTTTCGACGAGGAGACGACGACCTCCCTCAGTAAACCTTTGCTCGTCCGCGACGCTTCCAGGCGCGCGTCGCGCAGCACGGCCGGCGTCTCGCCCAACAGCGCGTGTCGTGCCAGCCAGGACGACGCGAGCGCTAAGGGTGCCGGCGAGCTTCCGTCCGGCCCGCTCGCGACGAGGGCGCCCAACCGTGGTGCGTTCCGTAATCGTCGAAGCTCCGAGAGCCAGCTCACCTCTCTCAGCTCCACTCTGACGTTGTCCGCGGCGGCGACGGCGCGGCAGCCGTGCGCCACGCGCTCCAGTGGAGAGGTGGCGAGGCCCAGTTTCGAGAGCGTGTCCGAGGCCGCCCTTACGGCTCGTACGGAATCAGTTAACACTGTTAAGCGGAGCATGGTACGTGTTTTTCGGGTTCAGGTGCTCTGAGATTGCTTTTGAACGCGGACGACGTTAGCTGAAGCTTGGTGCGCCGCTGTAGCACCTTCCTGGCTGTATGTGTCGATGGTTTTTACGAGCGTTGCAATTATTGGCGCGGCGGTCGTGGCACTGCGTACTTGGCCTTGCTCGCAGCAGCCGCACGCGCCCATCGTAATGGCACCTCTCCCGTTGGAATGCACGCGTCTGGGAGACGTAGAATACAGGTGATGAGGCGCCTGGCTGAGCTGGGGCCGTTTTGGGTTTCAGCACGGGTTTTTTTAGCTCTTTTTTGATTTTTACTTTTTTCGCTATTTACGCCTTCGACGCGACCTCCTGTTCTTTGAAATTTCGCCTCATTGGTCACCTGCAAACCAGCTGTCGCTCCTGTGACCTTCGCCGTTGAGGAGCTAACCAGTGCAGCTGTGTGAGCAGTGTGCAGCGTGAGCTAGACAGATGCAGATGGACCGGTAATATCACCCAAGATGTACCCAAACCCTAGCCCACCGCCTGGCACCCGTCGCCCTCCGCCGCGGCCCACCGCGCCCGCTCCGCAGATGATGGCGCCGCCGACGCTGCTGACGCCGCTGCCGCCCGGCGCCCCTCCGCCGCCGATGCCGCGCCCGTCGGCCGCCGCGCTGGCCGCCTACCGGCCCGACGTCCCGGTGCTGGCGCCGCTGCCGCAGTACGCGGCCCTACCAGAAATCGTGCGGGCGCCGCCGGCGCCCTGCAAGTTCTGGTCCGCGCCGGGAGGCTGCCGCAACGGCTCGGCCTGCCGCTTCGCGCATCCCGTGGCGGGGCGGGCCTCGTCCTACGCTCCGCCGCCACAGTACGTTGCGCCGCCGCGACCGACGTACGCGCCGCCGCCTCCGCGGCCCGCGCCGCCGCCGCCGCCCCAAAAGTTCTCGAACGACGGCTCGTTTTTGGAGGCGATGAAGCGCAAGCTCGCGGCGGCGGCGCCGGCGGCCGCGGAGGAGGCCCCGCCGCCGGCGAAGCGCCCGGCGTCCGCGGCGGCGAAGGCCCGGCGCATGAAGAAGAAAGCCGAGGCGCCGCCCGCCGCGGCGCCGCGCGGGTCCGGGAGACTAACGCCTGCCGCGCTGACGTTGACCACTCTTGACGATGATGATGATATTGTGCCTATTGGTTATGATGATGACGGCGCGCGGCGCGGCGAGGAGGCTCTCTGGAGCGCCAAGGCCGAAGCTGCGGCGCTGAAGGAGGCGACGCGGCGCGCGCGGTGCGCGCTTCGACGAGCCGAGGCGCCCCCGGCGCGAGACGCAAGCCCGTCCTAATTTTGTCCTGTTGTTGATAGATAAGATGTTATACGCACTACTTCTTGCGGGGCACGCAAACTCCGCCCTCGAGGCGCTCGGTCCGGAAGTTCTCGCACGTGCGGCGGTAGCCGCCGTCGCCCCCGGCGTTCATCTCCATGATGCCGTCGCCCGTCTTCCGGCGGGCGTTCGTGGGCATCTTCTCCGCCACCTTCACCACGACGGCCTCGACGGCGTCGGCGACCGCTTCGGCCGGGGGCGGCGGGGCCTCCTCGTCGTCGGCGAACGCCACGAGCGGAGCAAGCAGCGTCGCCGGCGCCAGTTTGGCCACGACGAACCGGCGCGACCTGCGTTTGGGACGTCGCGTCGACGACAGCGTAAGGTAGTGTTTTTGCACAATTGATCGAGCGGCGCGCGACGTCGTCGAATAGTACTTGTGCCCACCATGCCGATCGCCGCGACGCTGCGCCGATCATCGGCATCGGATGTACACGGATGAATCGAGACTCGTTTCAGGACTCTGGACAGCACTGCGTCGGCTGCAGAGCGGCAGCAGTAGAGAGGAGCAGCGCACAGATCAGTTTAGACATTTGATGCAATTTTTTGTTGCGCGTGGGGAAAAGAATGCACGGTAGCACTCCTGATGAATTTTGATGTGAAGTCGTGTCGCCACTCTCACGCAGCGGCCAATGACACAGAGCTCTGCGAGCGGCCAAACGGAGCGTGTCGCCCCGGCCGCCCCCAAGAACAGCCCTCTCATGGGCCCACTGCATCCCTTCCACGACTCCCAAGACAAATCCCGGCTCGACGGGTGCGCAACGAACGACCGTCGCGGACGCGGGTCGGCGACCGCGGCGCGCAGTGTCTCCCCGGGAGGGCTCAGCCCCCTAGTCCTAGCACCGTAAGGGAAAACCAAACGTATGGAGGAGAAATACTAGATACAAATAAACCTATGAATTCCCCCAAACCTCACCAGCGCCTCCCGAGGTTCCGCTGCTGCGGCGGCCCCCTACTATAATCCGGATCCTCATCTTGCCGAGCAGCAAGTTTGTAGGTCGCCTCCTTGAGCGACCTATCTTCCGCATCCCGTGCTTCTTTGTTGCGCCGCACTTGGGCCGCGAAGTTCGTGGTCTCGGGCACGTGGAGCTCGCGCGCCTCCGGTCGACCTCTAGCGCCTCTCTTCAACATCTTGAAATTCGCCATCCCGCCGAACGGCGACTTCGCGAGCGACTGGCCGTCGAAGCGCCGCAGCATCGACGGCGTCGCCATCGAGTCCGCCCCTGCGATCACTCGCCTTCTTTGCGCCGCCGCGTCGTCGAGCATCGTCTTCTCGAAGGCTCTTTCAAACGCCAAGTCATCAAACGACTTCTCCGGCGGCTTTTCCTCGTCCTCGTCGTCCTCCTCCTCCGCGGCGTCGTCGTCGGCCACAGCCTTGGTCTCCTCCTCCTCCTCTTCACCATCAGACTCCGACTCCGACTCCGAGGACCCGGACTCGGACTCGGACGCCGTCTGTTGTTCATCATCGTCCTCGTCATCCTCGTCATCCTCCTCGATATCCGAGCGGCGCTGGCCCTCCACTGTGACAGGCTCCTCGGCGACCGGTCGGTGCTGCAGCATGAGCCTAGCTCTATTGGCAGCCAACCGCGCTCGACACGCGTCGTCGGCCGCGGCCCAGCCCTTGCGCAACGCGTAGACGTGGTCCGGGACCTTCGGCGGCGGCGGCCTGTTTCGCCGCCGAGCCTGTCTCGCGCGCCGCGGCCAGGACGCTTGTAAGGCCCGACGATGCCTCCTGACATCTTCCAAAGCGTCTAACAACGCATATCGAGGACCCAAGGGCGCCGACGGCTTCGCAAAAAAACTTCGTTGGATGTCATCCAAAGCGCTTTCCAGAGGACCGTGCGTCGTGATCGAAGCTAACAGGCAGGGCGCCGCCGTTTTTAGGAGAGCGCAACACAATGTAATGCGCAAAAAGCACGACGGAGGATCTCCCGGGCACGGGACTCGCGGGTCGACCTCGATGCCTTCATCTAACCGATATAAGGCTGATGCTATCCTCGCGGCTTCATCGATGTCCTCACCGTCGCTTTCCTCCTCAGATTCATCCTCGTCGGATCTTTCCATCATAAGAGCGTCGGCGCGCCGTTTCTCGATTTTCTTCCGCGCGTCCTCGGACGCCTTCGCGGCTCTATAAGCCATGTGCGCCTCGAAGCCCGGTGTTACACTATGACCGCGTCCGAGTAATCGTTCCACAATACCAAAGACATGGGCCGAACTCAAGAGGGAAAAGTTGTAGCACTCTCCCAACAGTGCAGCGTACGCTACTAATCTTTGAGCCGTCCGCAACGCTCGTAGAGGCGGTGGTGTGGAGACACCTTCGTCGAATTCATCTAATATTTGATCTACCACTCGCGCGGTAACCTCCGGCCGGAACTGATGGAGACCCGCGAGACAATCAGCAGCTAAAGGTACGGCATCGGCCTTCGACCGAGCTAGCTTGAGCACGAACTTCGCTATGAGTGACGCTTCGTTCGTGTCCCAGGGCAGCGATCGTAATGCCCGTATCACGCTCTCGACGTTTTTCTCGGTGCCGTCGCACAACCGAATCATCACGAGCCACTCGATAAATTGGTACAATTCGGTCCGCGGTTTCAAGACGACGGCTTGTTTCTCGGGCGGGTTCGCGCGATCGCAGGCGTACGAAACTAGCGCAGCATCCCTCTGGTTCAAGGGCTTCGCCGACTTCATCTTCGACATGCTTTGTAAAATGCGCGCGGTCCGCTCCTTCGTCGGTGCGCTCCTCAGTAAAAACCCGCCGCACGTCTCGATCAGCGAGCAGCAGTAGTCGACGGCGTGGCCCGAGAAGTCCTCCAAACACCGTTTACAATGCACGAACACGAGATGCGGCGGCGCGACCCGAAACTTCGACAATTCACCTAGGAAGCGCGCGTTCCGCAGCTTCCCCTCCAGGTTATGTAATTTTTTGCCCTTGAAGAGCCACCTAAATTCTCGTGCTAACTCTTGACATAGTAACTCGCCCACATCTGAATACGCTTGCGAGACGACGGCCGCGATCCGCGAGTACTGGGGGAGCAAATCTAAAGCTGTTCGAGGGCAGGCATAGAGAGCCTTGACCAATCTTTTCCTCGCTTTGCCCGTAGCTAAACCTTCACAAAATTTCAAGGCCAATGCATCTGCTCTGTCGCGACTGTGACAAGCAGGTAACTCCTCAGTTAACAACAGCCCGACGGCGTCCCTCGGTTCGTTATCCTCGACAGTAGGCTCGACCACGTCGTCGTTATCCTCCGCAACGACCGTCGACGCGTTCTCCAAACCCTCGGCCTCGGCGCCCGCCAGCGTCTTCGCGCCCCGCCACAGCGCCCGGATCGATTCTCTTTTAGCTTGCAACTCCGCGACCTTGGCCGGATCCAGCCCCAGCGCCGGCGCCGGCACGACGTCCAGAATGTTCGGGTAGTCCTCGTAGAACGTTCTGGCCGCGTCGTCGTCGTAAGCACCTGCAGACTCGGACCTAGAGCCGCGCTCCGCCGTCCACAACGAGAGCTCGCCCTTGTCGTCCTCCTCCTCGCTGTCGTCGCCGTCCAAGAGCACGGGAGGGTCGATATCTAGCGCATCGCACAAGGCCGAGACTTCCTTCACGAGCTTTTCTCTGGCTTTCCTGGCGTCCTCTAGGGCCTTTTCTTTTTCTTCGGTTAAGGAGCCGTGGTTCAGGGCGTCCCGCGCGGCCTTCCGTTCTAAGGATCTCAGAGCTTCGTGGTCCGATAGTAGTTTGCTCGAGACGCGTTTAGTAGCCTCGAGAGCGAGTTGCGCTAACGACGCGGGGTCCTCCACAACGGTAGCACGAGTGTACGTCTCCCCGACCTCCGCGATGAGTAATCGCGCCTTGCGAGAAGTCACACCACACAACTCTTCCCCTCCCGTCTTCAGAAAAGCGCCTAGCAAAGGAGCGTCGACGGGGAATCGAACCTTACCTTTGGGACCGACGCCGCAGCACCTTCTTAAAAGTGGATCTACTACTTCAGATGAGATGATGCCGTGCAAAACAAGTTCTAGCAACAATTTCAGCGCCGCCCTTTGCCTCTTGTCATCCGCATCGTCGCTGCGTTCTTCCACGACAATAAGCAACTTCTTCTGCACCTCGCCAGAGAAGGTCTCGAATCTCGAATGCAACGCGCCGCACACGCGAGCCAGTGCGCTACAGTCGCGATCTTTCGTTTTCCTCGTTTCGGACACCGCGTCGACCAGCTCGGACACGTACCTCGTTAAATTGAGCGCCTTGATGTCATTCAGGAGCTTCGCCTCATCGTCGGCCGTGATCCCGAGCTGCACTTTCCGCACTAAAGTCGTGCACTTCTTGAGGTCGCTTTTTAAGCTTCTAAGCTTCTCTCGGTGGGTTTTCCTACTTTGAGCTAGAGCTTCGGGCGCGTTCGCAAGTCGCGCGTCCGCTCGTAACGACGCCTGCGTCCGCAGGTCAGCAACAGCCCTCTCGGCCTCCTGGCGCCGTTGTAAGGCGCGCCGTTCCTCGTCGGCCTTCTTCTGCTTCTCCGCCGCGATGGCGTCCAATCGGCACTGGGCCGACGACGCGGCTTTGGAAGCTTCGGCGTCGAGAGCTGCTTTCGCGACCTTGTCCGCCGCACGAGCGTCTTCCACGGCGCGCTGCTTGGGCGTGGGCTTCCGTGGCTTCGGCGGTTGTTTGGCGTCGCGCTTTTTGGGCGGCGGCTTCGGCTTGTCGCTGCCCTTGCCCTTGCCCTTGGCACCGCCGCGGCCGCGGCCGCCCGCCTTGCCGTCGTCACCGCGGCCGCGGCCGCGGCCGCGGCCGCCGCGGCCGCCGCGGCTGCGCCGGCCCTCGGACGGGGCGGAGGGTCCGCCCATCGGATCGCTACGCTATCCGGAGAGGCCCTCTAAGCGAGGCCGCTCTCTGGTTTTTTTGGTACTGCTGCTCGGCGAGGAGACGAAGCGCGGCGGCAACTGCAGCGATGAGCCGTTGTAGACGCCTTGCTATGCACGTCTAGCTGAGCTGACGGCCACCGCGCGAGCCTGGGCTCGGGTGATTACTAGTGTCTTACAGCCGCTAGCTATCGTGCGGCGCTTTGACCTCTCGATCGTGCCTCAAAACCAGCCTATCGATCGCCGTCGCTGGTGTGAATTAGCCTTTGCCAGTGCTGCCATTGATGCGCTTGTTACTGATCGCATTCATCCCGATGGCGGCCGCAGCCATGCTGCGCTTCCGAGTGCCAGGCGCGAAGCGACTGCTGGCAATATCGCAGGGCGACCTCACGCGCTGGGTGCCGCCGGCGCAGCCGTCGGCCATCGTGAATGCGGCGAACGAGCGGTGCCTCGGCGGCGGTGGTGTGGATGGCGCAATCCACAAGGCGGCGGGGCCCGAACTGCGGAAGTTGTGCGAGGCGCTGCCCGAGGTCGCGCCCGGCGTGCGGTGCCCCACGGGCGACGCTGTTTCGACAAAAGCGTGCGGTGCGCTGCAGTCGACGCACGTCATCTATACGGTCGGACCGAACGTGTCCGGACGGCGCTACGAGAGCGACGTGTCCGGCGACGCTACGACTGACCCGGCGAAACTTCCCGCCGCCTATCGTCGAACCTTCGAAGTTGCGTCCGAACTAGGTTTAGCTGCGGTCGCGCTGCCGGCCGTGTCGTGCGGCGTCTTCGGCTACCCCCTCGCCGACGCGGCGCGCATCGGGACGCGGGCGGCCGTCGCGTCGAATATCGACTACGTCGAGTTCGTGCTCTTCTCCGACGACCTCTACGACATCTTCGCGACCGCCGCCGAGGACGCGTGCGGGCCACCAGAAGTAACCTAGGAATAATTACTGACACACGTCGACGCCGTCGGCGCTCTCTCATGACATAGCGAAGCGCCGCACGTCCGCCCGGCAGTTCGGGCACGCCGCCGGAACAATCAAAGGGAACTGCAGCGCCGCGACCTCGCCGCCGCAGCTCCCGCAGAAGAAGCCCCGCCGGAGCGTCAGCGCGGTCGAGGGCGCGTCGTCGAAGTCCCCGGCGTCGTCGTCCGCGGCGAGGCCCTCCAGCTGCGCGCAGAGCGCCGCGACGTCGTTGCCGCGGGGCGCGCAGCGGAAGAGGTGCTTCTGCTGCGAGGCCACGATTTGTAGAATATCGAAGGCGCACCCATTCTCACCCGACCGTTGCACTTCCCAGGCGTCCCTTTCATCAGATATCGCTCCGGCGACGTCCGGCTTCGCCCGCTTCGCAAGACCAGTCGTCAATAAAGTCACGACGTCCACGCCACACACGGGCATGCACAGGTAGACGCCACCGTCATCGAGGACGCGCTGCACACTGCGCAAAAAAGCGTCCCTTCTCGCAAACGACGCGTCGGGCGCCGAGACAAAACAATCCAAGCAGCCCTTGTCGAGCACGACGTCGAAGGAATTGTCTTCCAATGAAAATAGGGACGAGGCGTCTTCGACGAGGTAGATGACGCCCTCCTTTCTGGCGTTGTTGGCGCTGATCACCGTCTCCGAGAAGTCGACTCCCGTCACGTCCGCATGCTGCGCCAGAGCTGATAAGTGAGACGCCGTGCCGCAGCCCACGTCGAGCACGCGGCCTCTTCGTTTAAACCGCCGTAATTCCCGTCTGCAAGCAGCATACATGGCGCCCGCGGCCGAGTACCAGTCGTAGACCTCCTCGTCGTCGTAAAACGCGTCCCAGTATTTTGGAGTTTGGAAGGCGTCGTCGGCGTCGTCCGCATCGTCCGCGTCTTGGACGTGCTCGCTCATGGTCTGCGACGCAGTAATGCGCGCGTGCGTGCTCGTAGGCGAGCGCTGCAATGTGCTGCACAGAGAGCACCGAGCGATTGCACTGCACCAGGGCTGAGCGATGGTGTGGGTGCACTGCACTGGTCAAGCTTCGTCCTGAGGCACGTTTCAGCTTGTTGGATACCCCTTTGCACCTTGAACAGCCTTGCACAACCTTGCACTCGCACAGTGATTAGCTAGCGGGCTGTAAGACACTAGCAAAAAAGCAAGTTATCGATCTGCCGCTGATGAATCGGCGACGCGCGGTGTCACTAGTCCTAGCACCGTAACATGATAGAATCACACAAGCTAAACAACAAATGCAGGCGCCCCGCCAACCGGCGCGTCTTCCCGCGCGAGCCAGCTCTCGTACGCCGCGAAGCGCTCCTCGAACGCGGGCGCGTCCGCGTCCGCTTCTGCCAAAAATCGCACCGACGACGCTTCGAGGAGCACGCGCGCGCAGTGGTACGCGTAGGAACTATCGCACGCGTAGCCGCCGCCGCGCGCGCCGCGACCGTCGAGCGCCGCCGCCTGATTGTCTGTGAGGTGCACGCAGCAGTTCCCCAGTCCGCCGACCTCTCTCCTTAATTGCTCGCGCACCCTATATTTGCTAGACCACAGCGCGCCGCCCGTTTCGGACGCGTCCACGACGAACACGGTCAGCGGCGCGTCCTGCGTCCAGGTCAGCGCCGCCTTCCAGCGCGCGCCGGCGTGGGGCCCGCCGGGCGGTCCCGTCGGTAGGGGACTCTCGCCGTACCAGCAGTTGGTCTCGAGCCAGTCCTCGCCGGAATAGAGGGCGAGGCACGTGGCGACGGCGCCTTGCTTGCCGATGGCGACCTCGGCGTCGTGGAGGATTTTTCCACCGCACTGCTCTATCCACGCGCGGGCGGAGCCTGCTTGGGCGTGGGCCGTCGGCCAGACCGTGACAATCACAGCGTGCGGCGAGGTGCTACAGAACGTGCGCGCGTCGGTTGCGGACATTTCAGCCTTCATTGATGGTGGCCCTGGTCGAGAAATCTGCCGCGTTGGCAAGCGTGCAGTAGCTAGACGATAACTGTGCCGCGTCGGCAGGCGTGCGAGGGAGCTCAAGCCAGCGCCGCACCCCAGCAGTGAGAGCGGGAGAGCTATGTTGTTGCTGTACGGCATAGAGCGCAGGAAAGAGCAGGCGAAGCTGCAGCTGGGTGGTCGAATAGATCAAAACACCCACGTTTATCTCAATGTGCAGCGTGTGCTTGCTTAACCAGCCTAAAAAGAGTGTGAAAAAGCAGTCCTAGTATGTTACGGCCGCTAGCAAGCTCGATCTGACTAATACGGTTCGCGGCCAGCTGTCCGGCCTTGCGCCACCCACGCTACTCATACCTTTGGCAAGACCATTCCGAAAGCCGTGGCAAGCCACGCCAGCGACGCCTGGCAACCCTGTCAGCTACAGCCGCCAGCACACAGCCAAAACCAGCTCACCATGCTGGTGCGCCGCCACCTAAGGTCGCTGGTACGACGCGCCAGCTCCACGACCCCGCAAAAGCAGCTCCAACTCCAGAACAACCGCCTGCGCCTGAAGCGCGAGCGGCCCGCGAGCTACGCCGATGCTTGTGCCAGCCTCGAGGAACAACGGTCAAGACCTTTAGACGAGGCGACGTATTCTGTCTTAATTAGGAACGCCGTCGAGGCCGGCGACGTTGCAGGCGGGCAGGAGATCCTGGAACGGATGACGCGGAATAATGTCAGGAGAAAGCGACGGGCCTACGCGCCCCTCCTCGCGGCACTGAGCCACAACCAACAAAAAGATGAGGTCGAGGCGCTCTGGGCGAAGATGGTCAGAGATGGCGTGAAGCCCGACCAGATGGATTTAGCAAGGTTGTTCGCAGCGGCGCCCTCCCATGATATTCTACAAAGGATGGCCGACGACGCGGCGCGTTGTGGAGCTTTTGAAATCAAAATGGAGACAGCTAAAGCGCTGGAGTCCGGGCCCTGGCGCGCGCGCTATGAACGCGTCGATACTGATGAAGGTGTCACGTCGCACGGGCAGTTGCGAAGACTGGCGCTCGATTCCGATGATAAAGCAGCGTTGCGGAAAGCTTTATTAGATAGAGCCGAGGCCGGAGCGAGACCGGACGGCGTCAGATTACTCAAAGAGTTCGGGGAGCGCTGGGATGAGCATGTACATGAGGATAGTGAGAAAAGACGGCGGGAGGGCCGGAAACCGGCCGTGCGCGTCTGTGTCGATGGCGCGAACGTGGCCTGGTACGGCCAGAACCACAGTCGAGGCGGTTTTTCTCATGCGCAACTGGATCACGCGATGTCTCGATTATCACAACTCTTTGACGACGAAGCCTACGAGCCTACTTTGTTCCTCCCTAGGAAACATGTGAAGCGCCTGCACGGCCACCGCAGGAAACTTGTTGAGTCATGGAGTTCATTCCTGATAGACGTCCCGCGCGGAGTCGACGACGACTGGTTCTGGATGCGAGCCACGTTATCAGATGAGTCGGAGCACGCCTTCGCCGTGACGAACGATGCGGCGCGGGACCATCATCTGGCGCACGTGGCGCCGCGAGCTTTTAGACGGTGGCTCCGGCGGCACGTTTTGCGGTTCGAGTTTGCGCGCGATGGCGACGATGCCGAGGTATTGCTGAGGACGAAAGGCGGCCAACGGAGTGCTGGTCAGCATTTTGTGCTGGGCGAGCCGCCGGCCTTTAGCACGGAGTGCCAGCGAGTGGGCGACGCGTGGCTCCTTCCTCTCCAGACAAAACATTCCAAGGACTGGAATCGAAGGTCGCGGACCTGGTTGTCGTTGCATCCTTAAATTTTAAGTTGTGTTATCGTCATCTATGAGAGGTGGGGGCGCCTCGACGTATTCGAGGACGCCCTCCTCGTCGGGCGTGGGGGGTCGGTAGGGCGGCTCGGGCTCCTCCACCGGCGCCCAGGCCTTGATCTTCGCCTCGAGCTCGCGATATAAAGCCTCATCTTCAGCCTCCGTGTTCTTCTTCTTCTTCCGTCGACGGCGTTGCGGTGCTGGCGGCTTCACACCCCCAAAGACCAACTCGGGCGGCGGCGGCACGTAGCCGCGCATGCCCCACTTTAACCGTCGCTCCCCCCGGGGATCGACGAAGTTCCGGTCCGAAATCGTCAGCTCGTACAAATTCGGCTCACCCTCCCACCGGCCTTTCGTCGACCCGCGGCAGTAGCCGTTCTTCGTCAGCGGTAGTCTACATGAATCGTGGCCGCACGTACTAATAGAACATTCCAGGTTCGGCGTGACCTGGCGGTGGCACCAGCAGCCGCAGCAGGGCTTGGGGGGGACCTTTTTCAGGGATTTCTTGGGCTTGGGCAAGGGTGGTGGTGGTTGGGCGGGCATCGCTGCAGTTGTGATGCGTCGTCGGCGTGCGGAGGCAGCCCTCCGCACTGGCCCAGCGCCTCGCACCACAAGAGGTACCTGGTACTATACTTGTAGGGTAAGGTACCTTGCGCACAGGATGGCGCCACCACGAGAGGTACTATACTTGTAGGGTAAGGTACCTTGCGCACAGGATGGCGCGCCCCGCACGTTTGTGAGAAGACGTACGGGAAAAAATATGATTAAACACGTCCTAAAACATCCATCACGCCGCCTTCTTCTTCGCCCCGAGGCCGAGCGCCTTCATAATGCCGAGCGAGATCTTGTAGAACCAGAAGTAGTTCATCACCGTCGCAAAAATCAACATCGCCAGGAGGAACCCTACGAGGAAGGCGGGCAGCTCCCGCACGTCGTCGCGCGCGGCGTATAAGGCGGCGGCCGTCGCCGGCGACGCGTAGATCCGCGTCGGCACGTACGACAGGAACAGCATCAACCCGCAGGCCGTCCTCTGGGGTTTGAGCTTCATCTTCGAGAAGAACCAGATCCCATTCAAAAACGGCGTCGAGAGCTCGCAGAGGATCCAGATGACGTAGAGTAGGGTGCATTTTCGATAGGACGCCACGATACAATACGAACAGATGGCCGCAACATGATGCAAGAAGACGAGGGGCCCGCCGTCGTATTTCTTGTGTTTTTTCCCATTGATCAGCAGGTCAACAAAATCATGTAGCAAATACCCACCGGTGTGCGCCAGCGCAAAGACGCCCTTCGCATCGTGCGCGTGGATTAAGGTGGCCGCACACGTCCAGCACTCATAGTCCCGCAAACAACGCCAGGCGAGCGCCACCGCTATCGGCGCGTGCGTCAGCGAGACGAGGCGCCCGGTCCAGCCCGTTTGGTCGAAGGGCGACAACTCGTTATAGGTCGTGCTGTACTTCGTGGAGAGCGCCGCGTAGGCTCTCCCCAGTAAGTTGTAGGCGACGAGGAAGCCGCCGATGTGGACGAGGATGTCCCGGTCGACTGCGATCATGCTTGTTAGGTGCTGATGCGACTCAAATGGCTGATATTTTCGGAGCTGGTGGGCACGTCCGGGAGGCGTCAGCGCGCGTGTGTTTGGCCGCCAAAAGACGGGCGTTCGCGCGTAGCAGCCGCAGAATCACAAAGCTTAAGCTTAAGCAGGTGATGGGTTTTTCGGCACAAGAAAAGACCCGTCCAGCACCCCCGCATCGAGTCTCGCTGCGGCCGCATGGCTAGCCCCATCGCGCACGGACGGCGGCGACGCCGCGGTTTTGGGATGCCTTTTGGGGCAGCCTCGCAACGACCATCAGAGCGCTGCAATTGCGCGGCGCGCCATGCCGCCGCCCGACGACGACCGCGCCGTCGACGATGCGAGCCAGGCGCTGTCCGAGCTATCGGATAATGTGAACGATTTCTTGCGGATGCAGGCCAAGGTAGGCATCCCATCCCTGGTCGAGAGGCTGCCCCGCCGCGCGAGAGGACGCGCAGTTGTCGTCCACACGCCGGCGACGCGCGCGCGTCGAGCACGCGTCGAGCGCCGCGCGCGACCGTGACCGAGCCTACCCCCGCACAGCGCGGCGACGACGAGCCGAGCAAGCCGCTGAGCCCCGCGTCGACGGCGCCGGCGGAGCGCAAGGGCGACGACGGCGACGCCGTGCCCGGCGTCAAGGACCTGCACGCCATGCAGGACCGGATAGCGGGGCTCCTCGACGGCATGCGCGACGCCGCGGCCGCCGCCGAGGCGAAGTAGTGAGTGGTAACGGTACGTGTGTCTCTATGGCTTTGCTTTTCGACGTGGGGGGGGGTCTGCGGAGGCGTAGTCGTCCATCGAGGCCATTTTTTTGCGGATAGCGGCCGAGGCATACCCTCGCGAGCGCCCAGAGCGGGAATTAAGCTCTGAACTTCACTATTCGGGGGGTCAGTCGGAGAGGTCTATTTCAAAAGATATCCGCCTAGGCGCCGCGCTATGTATTCTACGCGGCGTGCGCGTATATACGCGTATACGCGTATATACGGATTCCTAGTGTGTCGATACGCTAGATCACCAGGTCTTGCGGCTCGCCAAAATACACCAGCGATTGACGGTGCCTTCTACCGTCCATATAGTACATCATATCAACTCCAGCCCAGTTTTCATCCACAATCGACGGAACCGGAGCCGACGGCCCGCGCTCGGAGGGCGGGAAAAGAATTCTACTAGACAACTCCCGAGTTTATGTTCGTTTCCTTCCGTTTGTTAGTGGTAGAGTCCATCTAGAGCGCTAGTACAGTTACCTATCTATATTACGCGCGCCAAAAGCTCCGCGCGATTCGTCATCTCCGCGACCCCAAGTTTACACATAAACGAGCTCGGAGCCCAACCCTGCGAGTATCAGCGACGCCACCACCCAGATGGACCATAACACCGTTGTTCTATTCACAATCGATCGACTTGCCCGTTCTCCGCGGACGACGGTGCGTAGACGGAGGGCCAGAAAGGACCCAGACCTATAAATTATGAAATAAAATTATGTTTCAGGCGCTTCGGTTCCGGGACGGGCCAGCTAACCGGCCTGAACACCTACTACATTGGATTACCTGTCCCTTTTACAACTCGCGCCTTGTCGGTCTCGCGACCGCACCATCTCATCAAATTGGGCTAGTTACTTGGACCTGCGACCATCAGCCCGTGTACCATCACCATGGACCTTGACGCGATCATTTGTTTCATGATCGACCGACTTGAGCGAGCTCCAGATAAAGATGTTCACGTCCCGAGCGTGGGCAGCAAAAAGTACCCTTCTCATAATGTAGATGGCATATACTTGTAATTGACTATCGGTGGGGTAGTATGGGGTCCAACGAGACCGCTACGGCGACTACTGGGGGCCCTCGGGTAATTGGCGTTTTTGACGGGAACGGGGCGCCATCGGGCCCAAATTATTTACTTTTTGTGGATGTAGATCGGCTCGCGGACTCCCTTTGGGATAGGTCTGGGGTCGGGTGGTCGCCTGCACTGGATACGCCGTCGATGCAGCAGCCTAGTGCTCTCGGAGGGCTTTGGAAGCAAATCATGGCAAAAAGTTGCTAGCCTCTGTGGGCTGCTGAGAGAAATCGGCCAAAAATGCTTGAAGCGGCGGCGTATGCGGTGTAGGCGCGTGCACGTGTATAGTACCGACCCTAGGCGACCCCAGGGAGACCTCTTGGGCAGGGATCGACAGGATTTAACCGGCGCGGCTGCCATGGAGCATGGCGTCGTCGGCCGCGAATTAAAAAAATACTTTTTTTTGCCCCCCAAGAAGTGTTCCATTGATCTCTTTGGACCATTAGCGAACTGAACGGTACTCGAACGGCTGCATGCTGCGTTCCGAGTTTTGCTTGCTAGTGTCTTTACAGGCCGCTAGCTGCGCGGGCCTCTGGGCGCCGAGATCGCCTTCTAGCGCTCCTGGGAAGCAGAAGGCCAGCGCGGCGCAGCGTGCGTACGCACCCAGCAGCCACGCGCCCCAACCCTCTGTGTTTTCACGAGCACCCCGTGCGACTGAGAGGTAGCACGCACAAGGCGCCTGGGGAAGGCCAAATCGATTGTACCGCGCATCGGCATCGACGCTTCGCCCACGCCACGAGAGACATTCGCAGCGAGACACGCGCAGCAATGTCGAGCCACTACAGCACCGACTACTCGCGCTTCAAGGACATTGTCGATTCGGACGAAGAGGACGAGGAGAAGCCCGGCGAGGGCGAGGAGGAGGAGGCGGCCGCCGCCGACGACGCCGCGTCGGCGTCGTGCTCGGACTCGGACAGCCTGCCGGACTTGCTGGAAGGGGAAGAGGCGGAGGACCCCGCCGTCGAGGCCGCGGCCGCGCAGTGGTGCGCGCCGACGGTCTCGGCCGCCGCGCGCGCCGCGATGGCGGCGGCGGCGGGCCGGGTGAGCCCGGTCGGCGGCCCGCGGGCGCCGGCGCCGGCGCCGCCGGCGGCCGCCGTATCGGCGCCGCGCCCGCCCGCGCAAGCGCCGCCGCCGGCCGCCGCGCCCGCTGCCCCGGCGCCGCCGCCCGCGCCCTCGATCAAGGAAATGAAAGCCAAGATCCGCGAGGCGGGCCTCGGCACGGCCGACCTCCTGGAGCGCCAGCAGGTCGTCGCGCGGCACGAGCAGGCGCTGGCGCGACTGGCCGAGGCCGCGCGCGCGAAGAAGGCGCCACCCGCGGCGGCGGCGCCCGCGAGGCCGCCGCCCGCGAAGGCGCCCGGCGGCCGCCACAGCACGGACTACTCGCGCTTCGACCACGTCGCGTCCGACGACGACGACACGGACGAGGACATGCCGGGCCTGGCGGACCCGGACGCGGCGCCGGCGGCCGCGGCGGAGGACTCGGCGGAGAGCGCCTCGAGCGCCTCCGAGACCGACGACGAGATGCCCGGGCTCGAGGACCAGGAGCCGCCCGCCGCGGCGCCCGCGGCGGCGGCGGCCGACGCGTGCCTCGGCACGGCCGCGTGCCCGTGCTGCGCCGCGCGGCAGCGCGACGAGGCGACGCGCGCGGCGCGCAAGGCGCGGAGCGAGGCGCTGAAGCGCGAGAAGGCCGTCAAGGCCGGCGCGCGCCAGCGCGAGCTCATCCGGAAGGCGGACGAGAAGCGGCAGCGCGACCGGGCCGCCATGGCGCGGCGCAAGGCCGCGGAGCGCGAGCACGAGGCCGAGCGCGAGCGGCGGAGCCGCGAGGCGCGCGACCAGCGCGCGCGCGCGGCCGAGGCCGAGCGCGCGCGGAAGCTCGCCGAGGCGGAGCAAAAGCGCGACGCGGAGGCCGCGCGCGCGGCGGCGGACCGCGCCTTCGACGCCCTGCGCGCCGTCGGCACGTGCCGGAGCTGCTCGTCGACGATCATCCACGGCGCGAACCGCGTCGCCGTGAAGTGCTCCGGGGGCTGCGCGATGTCCTACCTGGCCAAGTGCTGGGAGACGGCCGTCGCGCCGGCGATCGCGCGGGGCGACGGCGCCTACGCGTGCCCGACGGACGGCTGCGACGGGCACCTCGTCCGCGTCGAGCGGACGACCTGCAAACATGGGGCCGTCGAGGCGGTCCGCGAGGAGGCCTGCCGGGCGCCGAGCGCGCAAAAGCCGCCGGAGGCGACGGCGAAGAAACCTCCGGCCCCCAAGCGCGCGGCGCCGGCGCCGCGCCCCGCGCCGGCGGCGCGGCTGCCCGCCGACGCGACGGCGAGCGTCTGGGTCGGGCCCCTGACGGACGCGGACTTCGAGCGCCGCGTCGACAAGGCGCTGCGGCGCACGGCCCTGAGCGCCAAGGCCATCGAGGGCATTCGCCGGTCCCTGCCGCCCCTCGGCTTCCTCGAGGCCGGGCCGCCCGAGTTCGTGCCCGGCCTCGCGCCGCGGCCCTACGCGCGCGTGCGCGCGTCGACGGCGACGGCCGCGCAGATCGTGGCGCGCGCGCTCGAGGGCCGCGTCGGCGCGGGCGTCGTCGCGCGCGTGCTGAGCGCGCGCGAGCTCGACGCCGTCGTCGCGCTCGAGACCGTCGAGCGCGCGCTCGACGCGCTGCGGGCGCACGAGGCGGCGGCGGCGGCGCTCGAGGTCGAGGCGGCGGCGCGCGCCGCCGTCGCTGCGGACCGGCGCCGCGCGGCCCTGGCCAAGCAGGCCTCGCAACAGCGCCTGCGCGCCGCCGTCGCGGCGGCGCCGTTCCCCGCGCCGGCGGCGCGGCCACGCGCCGCGAGCGGCCTGGACGCCGACGCCGCGGCGTGGCCGGCGCCGGACGCGTCGCCGCGGCGCCGGGCCGCCATGGAGCTCGCCGCGGCCGACGCGCTCGAGGGCGCCGCGCTCGACACGACCGAGGACCTCTACTGCCCGATCACGCACGAGCTCTTCGAGGACCCGTGCGTGCTCGAGGGCGACGGGCGGACCTACGAGCGCCGCGCCATCGAGGAGTGGCTGCGCCGCGGCAACCGCACGAGCCCGCTCACGTCGCGCACGCTCGCGAGCACGCGCCTGGCGCCGAATCGGGACGTGCGGGCCGCGGCGGCCGCCTTCCGCGCGGCGCGGGGCCGCGCGGACTCGGACGAGCTGGGGGCGCTCCGGCCCGAGGCCGCGGCGCCGCCGGCGCCGCCCGCCCGGGCGCCGGCCGACGGCACGGCGCGGCTCGTCCAGGCGCTCGCGGCCGTCGGCTGCGCCCTCGACGCGACGGCCGAGCAACTCCTGCGGGACGCCGAGGTCGACCTCGACTGCGTCCACGACCTCGAGCCCGAGGACGTCGCGGAGGTGGGCCTCACGAGCCACGACGCGGCGGCGCTGCTCGCCGCGCGGCCGCGCCTCCGCGGCGGCGCGGCACCGCCCGAGACGTGGGCCTGCCCCGCGTGCACGCTCGCGAACAGCGACACGGTAGCGACGTGCCAGGCCTGCGGCGGCCCGCGGCCCGGCGCCCCGGCGCCGGCCGAGGCCGGCTGGGCCTGCGCCGCGTGCACGCTCGCGAACCCGCAGCTCGTGCTGGCCTGCGTGGCGTGCGGGGCGACGCGGCCGCCGGAGATGTGATAGTAAGAAGTTGTTGATGTGCCTGGGATGTGCTCGACGATTGTTCCCCCGACGACATGGCCTCGGCCGGGACTGGCCCTCCACCAAGTTCTGGAGAGAACCCCCGGGCGGCTGTGCTCGTGCCCGGGCGAACGCCTCTTCACTCCTAATCGGATTTGCGGCGCCAAAAAAGCATATGCAGATCATCGACCCGATCGACGCAAGCGAGAGGGCCCCGCATCCGACCTGGCCGCGAACTCGCGAGTTGCTTTGCTTCTTAGAGCTAGGCCACCTAGCGAATTCTAGAGAAACTAAATTAAGACTCGGAAAGATAAGCGCGGAAGCGCGGAGCAGATGCGCAGTCCACTGGGCAGAGTATAATAATAATACATGTGACTAAACTGGAACGTATCCAGATTCTGTCCTACGACGCCCGTGATCATAGATGGCGGCGGCACGCGCGCTATTTGGTTCTTCTCCTTCTTGGCGCTCGCCGTCGCGATCTAGTGCCACCGGCCTCCCACCGGCCCCATCGCCACCACCCTCAATGCATCCCATGCATCCCACTCGCCTCTCATAAGTCCCCTATTTTTAGTATGGGTAATGACCAAAAACCCGTGCTCAACAGTTAATTAAAATGGTGGCTCGGCGGCCTAGCTCTAAACAAAGCAAAACAGCTTGAGTGAGCTAGCGTCCTGTGAGACACTAGGGATGACCAGCAAAGCAGCATGACATTGTATATAATATCGTAAGCAACTCCGGCTAGGCTCGAGGAGTTGCTACAGTGGTTTCTAGATCTATTCCAAAGATACACGTGATATTCTCGCTGCACCGGTTGCTGTGTTGCTGCTCTCACACCCCCCTCTAGCGGTGCAGTGTTTCACACGCCGCGGACGAAAAAAAAAAACTCCGCCCTCGGAAGACTATGTCCGTCCGCTTCGTCGCCACCGAGATCCTGAGCAGCGCCGACGGCCTGTCGCACGGCGAGACCCAGGTCCTCGAGACCGACGAGGTGCGCGCGGCGCGCGCGGCCGGCGGCGGCGGCGGCAAGACGCTCTACGAGCAGCTCGAGGCCGAGCGGGAGAAGCAGCAGGAGGCCTACGACGCGAACACGAAGGCGCTGTTCAGCCCGGGCGAGGTCCTCGACGCCGAGGACGTCGCGTTCTACGAGGCGGAGCAGCGCCGCGCGGCCGCCGCGCGCGCCGCGCGCGCCGAGGACGAGGCCTCGGAGTTCGCCGCCGCGCGCGCGGCGGCCGCGCCGGCGGCGGCGCCGCCCGTCGTCCGCGCGGCGCCGGCGCCGGCGCCGGCGCGCGCCGCCGACCCGCCGCCGGCCGTGCGCATCCGGCGCCGGCCCGCCGCGGCGCCGGCGCCGGCGCCGAAGCGTCCGCGCGTCGAGGGCGGCGGCCTCGGGGGCCTCGTCGCGTACTCGTCCTCCTCGGAGGACGACGATGACTCGTAACATATACTTGTGGTGAACCGGCCAGACCATAGTGTGGCCCGGGTCGTCGTCGGAGTTTACGGGGGCTGGTGCGACATCCCGCCACTAGGGGGCGGAGCCCCTGCCTAGGGCTGGGGGGGAGACACCGCGCGTCGCCGCGCCTTTCATAACAGCGTACCTCCTTCTAACCTCAGCGGCCCGCGATGCGCCAATGGTGCGGATCTGGGATTCCGGCGTCCGACCTCCTCGCCCTCGTCGCCTCCGACCGAACACCCACGGCGTACGAGGGCCGGTCACACAGGCCCCGCGTCGGTCGCGGTGGCTAGCCCAAGCAAAGCAAATTAGAAATCGAGGACGGAGGAAGCTTCCCAAGAGCAACCGCCGCCTAATACCCCTAGCACCGTGGCAGATAGAGCACCGTTCCCAAGGAGAACGATAGTTAAACACATTACCTCACGGGTGCCACGTCTGCGCGCCCGCCGCCGGCGCCGGCCGGCCGACGGCGGGGCTCTTCGCAGCCTCTGCGGCCGCCTTGACAATGTCCCCGTGACGCCTCCCATACGACGCGCCGCGGAGGAGGCCCCCCTGCTGGACCGCGGCGCCGCCGTGGCCCGCGCGCCGCCGCAGCCAGCCAATCTCCTGGGCCGTCGTCGCCGGGAAGAGGTAGCGGCGGCGCGGCGCGGTGCGCGCGGCCGCGAACGCCGCATAGTGCGTGCCGTAGGAGCTCGCGGGGTCGGGTGCCACCGGCGGCGGCGCGCTCGGGTCGTGGCGGTGCGGCGCCTCCGGGGCTGCCCAGCTCCGAGCGTCGTTCGGCGCGTAGCTGGCGCGGAAGGGCGCGGCGACGATCTGGACCTTGAGCTCCTTCGCCACGGACTCCTTCCAGCAGCGCAGTTTGGCGTCGTCGAGGGCCGCCTTCTCCTCGGCGGCGGCGTCGCCCATGTGCCTCCGCTGGGCAGCCCTCCGGAGGGTCAGGACGCAGCTATGACCGGGCTAGTCGTGGCGTTTGCCGAGTGGTCCAAGAGCAAGACGCACGAATTTGGCACGTCTCGCTCGGGCAGCCTCCGCAGCGGGCAAGGGCGCTCAAAACACAGACACAGCGCCCTCTCACGTACGCAACCCGCACGGCCTCTCGAGGCGTCTGCTTCGCGGTTACTATTGGTCTACGGAGGGTTACCTAGCGAGGTTTGAGATCCGCGTCCGAATGTAGGCTAGCGGTAAGACACTAGGGATGCCAAGCAGACGGTCTATTTACGCCGCCTACACTCGTAGTGCTGCAGGCGTTAAGCATCACAGCCACTTCGCGACGCCTGCGCGCGCAGCGGTGCAGCGCGCTGCGCCGACGCAGGAGCAGTGCCGCGGGCGAGAGGCAAGGAGAGCACCATGGAGCGCATCCGCTACCACGTCCCGGAGGACGGCGACGACGCGGCGCACCCCAACGTCTTCGAGCTCGTGAGCGAGGGCGCGGTGCGCGTCGGCGACGTGCGGCGCCACTTCCCGCTGCCGGGCCGCTTCCACCTCCGGTTCCGGCGGCGCGTCGCGGGCCTCGAGGTCTGGGCGGACGCGGCCGACGACGCGGCGCCGGCGCCGCGCCTGGCGGGGCGCATCCTCGTCAAGGCGAGCCGCCTCGCGGGCGACGCGGCGCGCGCGCCGGCGCGGCCGCCGCCGTCGCCGCGGCGCGCGTCGGCGCCGCCGCCAGCGCGGCCGCCGCCGCCGCCGCCGCCGCCGCCGCGGGAGACGAACCTGCTGGGCCTCGGCGAGGCGTCGCCGCCGGCGCCGCGCGCGGAGCCGAACCTGCTCGGGTCGCCGCCGATCTCGCGGTCGGAGCCCAACCTGCTGGGCCTCGACGCGCCGGCCGCGGACTCGCTGAACATGTTCGCCGGCCTCGACGCGACGGCGCCAGCGCCGGCGCCGGCGCCGATGCAACCGAACAACGCGCCGGACCCGTTCGCGGCGCCGCCGCCGCCACGCCGGTCGAGCGCGCCGCCCCCGAAGGGGACCTTCGACGCCTTCTCGGACTTCAAGCTATGACCTAACTTGTGTTTACTAGTATCACCAGGGGATTCGGAGGCCGTCCTCGCAGTTCACGAACGCGCCCGTCTTGTCCAGCGACGCGCGGATGACCTCGTGGAGCACGCGCAGCGCGCCCTCGGCCGGCGGCACGGCGCCCTCGATGTCCCAGATACTTTCGTACTTCTTCGTCATCTCCGTGCGGTTGAAGCCCGGGTGGAGTAGGACGACGCAGACGCCCTTGGATTTGAGCTCCTCAGCCAGTAACACGCCGCCGATGTTGCAGGCCGCCCGCGACATGTGGTGGCCGTAGTCGCCGCCCTCGTCCTTGTTCTGCGTGAAGCGCCACTCGCAGCTGCCCGCCTGCGACGTGACGATGGCAATTTTGGAGCCCTCGACGAGCCCGCCGGCCTGATATAAAGCGTTGGAGACCCGTAAAGGCCCGACGGCGCAGATGTCGATCTGCTTTAATTCCTCTTCGAAGTTCAGGGAATTTTCGGTGACCTTCTCGCAAGGACCATAAAAATAGCCCGCGTTGTTTATCAAGACGTCGACGGGGCCTCCATCACTCACGATTTTCTTGGCAGCAGAAGCGCAGGCCTCGGCGTCCGTGACGTCGACGCCGTCGTAGATTTTCGCACCGTCCACGGTGCCGCTTCGGCAAATAACTAAAACCTCGGCGCCCACGTCCATCGCCGCCTTGGCTATTTCCAATCCTAACCCGCGGCTGCCGCCCGTGATCGCCACCCGCTTGCCCTTGAGCGACGACCCATCAAAAATGCTCGCGATGTCGAGGTAGCGCCGGTTGTCGTCCTTTTGCGCTTGGGCGAACTGCGACGCGGGGTTGTATGTGAGACCTCTCGCCGCGACACGCGGCAGAAGTATGCTCTCTCGCGTAGTGCCTCTCGCTCGGCGGCGCGGTGACCTCTCGCCGCAGCGCAGCGCAAGATTACTCTCTCCCCGCAGCACGCTCCCGTCTCTCTCGACGCGCGCGCGAAGGCCTTTTCGGACGCGGGTGCGTGCGCGCGCCACCTGGTCGGCCAGGGAGGCAGTGCCGCCTCTAGTCTCGTCCTCCGGCGCACCGCTGGCCGAAGCCATCAGCCTCGTTGCGCTGCGCCGGCTGGCAGGTGCTACAAACGCCCGTGCGCTGCCCAGCACCGCTGCGATGCGGAGTGACCGTCGCATTGCTCTCATTGTGTCTCTTTGCTGGCTGAGAGCAGCGCTCGCGTCAACGTGAGGAAGCGGTCTGCGGACGGTCCGAGACGGCTCCTCGCGCACTCAGGACGGCCTCCGTCGCCAGGCGTCTTCACGAAGCTAGCGTAAGACCACTAGGCAGGCTGAAGTCTTTGTCGTCGCTTTTGCAGCGCTTCCTCGGCCGTACTCGCGCGGCGCGCTTTTTGCGGCTACGCCCAGCGTCCAGTTGCAAGCGCAGCGCCCCTCCAGGCCCTTAGAAAGAGTCTCAGTGCAAGAGCAGCGCCCAGCACTAGTTCAGCCCCACCACGGTATCCAACGCCCGCACCGGCGCAACAAAAGCCAATAAAAACGATGGCGAGCTACGCCGTCGAGGACCGCAGCGTGCGCGCGATACCCGCAAACGAGCCCGAGGTCACGGGCGACTACGCGGCGCACGTCTCGAAGACGATGAAGCTCGAGATCACGCACGCGGACGACGAGACGGTGGAGTTCGACCTGAGCGGCGTGGACGTGTCGTTTGCCAACGCCCTGCGACGCATCATGCTGGCGGAGGTGCCGACGATGGCCATCGAGACGGTGTACGTCGAGCAGAACGAGGGTGTCGTCCAGGACGAGGTCCTCGCGCACCGGCTGGGGCTCGTGCCCATCGCGGCGGACCCGCGGGATTTCGAAGAACTCCTAGATCCGGAGGACGCGACGGACGCGAACACGATCGTCTTCGGCTTAGAAGTAAGGGCGCCGCCGAACACGCGGCCGAACCCCATCCCCTCGGCGCGGAGGGTCGACCGGCTGCCGGGCACACCGTTGCCGCACCAGGACTCCGATGACGAGGAGGAGGCGCGAAAGCCCGGCGGACATTTACACACCACCAAAGTCTATTCCGGGGACCTCAAGTGGCTCCCGCAGGGCGAGCAGGAGGCCTTCCTCGCGGGCCGGCCCGTCAAGCCCGTGCACGACGACATACTGTTAGCTAAGTTGAGACCGGGCCAGTCCATTGTGCTCGAGGCGCACGGCCGGAAGGGCATCGGCCAGGACCACGCGAAGTTCTCTCCGGTAAGTACGGCGGCCTACCGCATGCGCGCCGTCGTCGAGGTTTCCGACGACGACGTGCCTCCCTATGTTCCGGTGAAGCGGCCGTCGATCTTCGACGAGGACGCGTCGCCGGACTGTACCGCTCGTTCTCGACCGCACGCGGCGCACGCCTGCAAGGTCTGCGAGCCGTTGTTATCGAAGCCGTCCTCCGAAAATTTCGCCGACAAGGTCCGGCTGACGCGGCGCGGCGACCACTTCCTCTTTCGCGTCGAGACGGCGGGCCAGCTCGCGCCGCTGCGGATCGTCCGGGACGCCGTCGCGGTGCTGAAGGCGAAGTGCGACCACTGGCGGCGCGAGCTCGAGGTCGCGGGCGGCGGACTCTCGGAGGCGGCCTAAGTTCTAAGCGTCGGTAGTCTACCTAGGCCCTCGCGGCGGCGGGCGTTCATGGCATACCCATCGCCTCTGGGCTTACGCAACCGTGACCGACAACGTACATGACAAGTCCTAGACTTCACGTTATGATAATGGACAAGAGGGGGTTCAGGAGCCGCCCGGCGGCACGAGGAAGTCCACGACGAGCCCAAGGACGTCGTCGACCAGCTTTCCGTCCGTACACTTGCGCGCGTAGGAGCACCACACGCGGCGGTGCGCCCGCACGTGGGCCGCCCAGCCGCCCGCCGCCGCGACGGCGTCGGCGAAGGCCCACGCGTCGGCGTTCGCCGCGCCGCGCGGGAGCAATAAGAGGCGGTCCGTGCCGACGACCGTCGCCCCGGCCCGCATGAGGAGAGGCACGGCGCTGCGCCGGCCGCGGCGGAGTGCGTCCGCGAGCGGCGTGATGCCGTCGGCCCGAGGTAGGTTCGGGTCCGCGCCGGCGGCCAGTAAAGCTCCGACGACGGCCTTGGGCGCGCCCGACCGCGTCGCCACGTGCAACGGCCCCCAGCCGCAGAAGTCCGCGTCCGGGTCGGCGCCAAAATCTAACAACACCTGGACGCACTCGGCGCACTTGCCGGCGGCGCGCGTCAGCGGCGTGAGGCCGTGATTGTCGCACCGGTCGGGGTCTCCGCCCTTTTCCAGCAGCAGGCGCAGGCATTCAGTATGGCCGCCGAGCGCCGCGCCGTGGAGGGGCGTGAGCCCGGCCGCGTGGTTCGCGCGGTTCGGGTCCGCGCCCGCGGCCAGCAGCAGCTCGACGCAGGCGGTGCGCCCGTTGCCCGCCGCGTGGTGCAACGGACTGAGGCCGCGCGCGTCGGCGACGTCCGGCGCGACGCCGGCGTCGATGAGGGACGCCAGGCAGTAGGCGAAGCCCTTCTCAGCGGCGTTCGTCAGACTCTCCTCGTTGTCGGCGTCGTTCTGGAGCAGCCGGCAGATGCGGCAAGCGCCCGGCGTGCACTTGTGCCGCGCGAGGATTTGCGCGAAGCACTTCTGGTGGCAGGGCGTGGCCAGCGGATCCGGTTGCGTCGGGAGGCGCATGTTTTGCTCACTGATTGCTTGACGATAGCGCGTTATGATAAGTGGCAATGCGTGCACGGCGCGCGTTATGACAAATTACAATGCGTCTACCGCGTATCGTGCAGCTGACTAGAGTCGGCAATGCAGTAAAGTGAGATGCGAATGGATTTAGGATACAAAAAGCTGCACACCATCGCCTCAGGTAGTGGGCGGCACGGTGCAATAACCTTGTGACAAATCGCGATGCCTGCTGGCGAGCAGCAAGAGCGCGCGAAGGAGGACGTGGGGGCGGCAGCCTCAAACTGTACGAATAGAGATCCCCCCCCCCCCCACCTCCCCCCCCCACCTCAGGCCATCGACATTACTCGGGCAGCGGCTTCGCCTCGTCAGACGCGTAGGACTCGTCGTCCAGGTACAAGAGTCGCGTCCCGCGGCCCTCGAACTGGCCCTTCCACGCGCGGCCCATGGCCTTGCACTGCGCGTGCGACACGACGACGTCGAGGAAGTGCAGGGGACAGACCTTCTTCGCGCGGTGCTTCTCCATCGTGATCAAGTTTAGTGACCGCGATGCGCCCGTCTTCAGTAATGAATGACCGAATCGAGCGGTAAGAGACCCCCACTGCCACACCATCGAGCCGGCCTCGCGTCGATGGTGTGGAGGTCATGGTTGAGCCGTGGTGCACGCGTCGCGACAATTTGATTTATGCACTGCCTTCGACGTGCGGCGGCCGACGTGGCGTCGGACGCGCCGGCGCCGACGGCCGCGAAGACGGCGACGTAGCGCCAGCCGCGCCTCTGGTAGGCCACGGCCTGCCGCGTGAGCCAGGCGCGGTGGCGCGGGTTCGGCTCGAAGGCGACGACGCACATACTTTCTTTGTCGGTGCGCCAATTCGCACCGAAGACCTCGTCGTAGTCCAAACACCCGAACCTCGACGCGAGCTTTAGGATGGTGTGCCAGAGCGCGTACTGGTCCTTGAACGTGCACCTATTGTGAAACCAGGCACTCATGAAGCCGCGGCCCTCCTCGCTGTCTCGCACATAAAACCGCGAGCCCTTGACCTGCCACCGGAGCCGGCTCTCGGGCCCGCCCGCCACGTAGTTCCACCTGAGCGGTGCGCGCTACCACGACAACCCCCACGTCTTTTCCAAACCCGACGCGCTCTTCTATTTCCACATGGAGCACAAATATCACGGAGTTAGCCACCAGCGCTGCTACGAGACGTTGAAATACGTGAGCGAAAAGCTCGCGTTGCCCCGGCAGCCGCTGCACGAGACGCACACGCAGGAGGGGAACCGGCACGCCGCGGCAAAGATCCGCGCATCCCCGGCCCGCGTCGTGCTCGTGGCGTGGGAGCACCGCAACATCCCGCTCCTCGCCGAGGCCTTAGGGTACTCGGACTCGAACCCGGAATTCAAGCAGGAGCTGGAGAAGTGCCATAGCAAGCTGGGCGGTTGGCCAACGGACGCCGACTTCGACTTCGTGTATACCTTTAGCTACGACACCGGTTCCGACCGATTGGTCGGCTTCTCCTGCCGCCACGAGGGCGTCACGCCGTTCATCCCGGCCGACGCGTACGACAACTGCAACAAACACGACGACTGTTAAGTATATCACATTAGTCGCCGGCACACATCTCACGAACCACGCGGTCGAAGAGCTCCAGGTAGAACTCAGGCACGGGCGCCGGCGCCGCGCCGACGATGCGGTGCGGCCGATCAAAAACACAGGGCGGGAAGACGCGGCCCGGGATCCCCGCCTCGTTCGGCCCCGCGTCTTCGTACGCCCCCCGCGGCAACGCACTGAACCCGAGCACCCGCAGGACGCGGTCCGCGCAGGCCACGAGCAGCGCCGTCGCCGGGTGGTTCTGCGTGAGGAAGAGCGGCGACGCGGGGCGGCCGCCCGCCTCGACGACGTCGGCGACGCGGACGTCGAGCGGCGCCTCGCGCCGCCGCAGGTTCGCCAGCGAGTCCGCCGTCCGTGCGCGCAGCTCGAAGAGGTCGCTGTCGGCTGTGCCGCGCTTGAGCGACGCGCGGACGGCCCGAGCGGCCTCCACGAATGTCTCGTCGTGCGCGCGCGCGCGCCGCGCCACGGCCGCCCGGACCGCCGCGGCGCCGCGCGCGCAGACGGCACCGCGCGTCATGTAAAGCGGAAAGCAGCACTCGTCGTACAAGTACGCGAAGCCGACGCGCTTCGCTTTTTGAGGGAGCAGCGCCCAGGCGCCGGACTCCGTCGTGGCGAAACGCCCGTGCTTCGCGCCGATCGGCTGGTAGACGACCAGGGCGCAGGCGCCGAGCAGGGCTTTTTGAGCCGGCGTGAAGTCCTCCGCGCGGCGGTCGACGAGGTCGTGGACAGCAATGAAACGCACGCGCGGGTACGATCGTTTGAATTCGGGCGATTTTGACAGCCAGTACGCGAGCCCGCGCCCCTGGCAGTTCGTGTAGAACACCACGAGCGGGCCGGCGTCGGCGGCGGCGTCGGCGGCGTCGACGACCGTCGACGCGAGCGCCGCCGACGCCTCTGTTTTTCCGAGGTAGGCGGCGAGGCTCTTGAGGTTCAGAGCCGCCATCTCTGCGCTGCTGAGGGAGAGGCGGTTGGTGTGTGCTCGGTTACCGGTGCTCTCCAGCAAGTTTACCAGTCTAGGAGTTGGTGGTTAAAATTTTTTTGAACAGTCAGTGCTGACGGAAATTGCATCAATGCGGCCAAAAAGTCCTGGGCTGCTTGCTAGCGACAGTAAGACACTAGCCAAGGATAAAAAATTATTGGGCGCACGGCCGCGGCAAGCAGCCGGACAGTGACGGGGCAGCGCGTGCATCCGCGCGTCGGCGTCGCACGCAGCCGTGCAGCAGGGCTGCCCCATTTTTGTTTGCAGCAACACTTGCCAACAAGCCCAGAGACAGAGGACATGGGCGGCTCGTCGCCGCGGATCAGCCGGACGACGCTGCCGACCGTGGCGCGGCGCGACAAAGACCGCCGCCGCGGTCGGCGGCGGCCGGCGGCGCCCTGGGCCGCGCTGATTCTCGTCGTGGGCGTCAACTGCGCGCTCTACTCGCTGCTCCAGTCGAAGAAGGAGGCGGCGCGCCTCGACGCGTCGCTGGACGCGACGGTGGCGTGGCGGGAGCGGGCGCTCGCGGCCGAGGAGACGGTCGCGGCGCTGGCCGAGCGGCTCGGCGCGCCGCCGCCGCCGCCGCCGCCGCCGCCCCGGCCCCGGCCTCCTCCAATAGCGCACCAGCCAGTACATAAAGAGGAGCCGGTGAGCGACGCGTTGCCTCCCTTCTACGGAACCGGCGTCAAGATCGTCGGCCTCGACACCTGCGACGCCTACCGAAAGCAACAGAAGCCCCACATTCGGCGGTGGGCGCCCGCGGGCATGTTCAACACGGGCACGAACACATTATTAGATCTCATGCACATGAACTGCCAGTTCCCGGACCGCACGGGCCGCCACGGCTTCTGGCAGGTGCCCTGGGGGAAGCACAACCCGCTGTCGTGGCGCGGCGCGCACTGGGCGCCGCAGTTCCAGGGCGAGCGGCGCTTCCGGCCGGACCCTTTATCAATTTTGCCGGTCGTGGTGGTCAAGGACCCGACGACGTGGATGAAGTCCATGTGCCGCAACCAGTACGAGTGCCGGTTCCGGCACCGGCCGTCGCACCGGAGCGCCGCGTGCCCGTCGCCCGTGAAGGAGACGCAGACGACGATGCGCTACCAGCCGACGAAACCCTCGTTCTACGACTCGCTGCCCCACTTCTGGCGGGCCTGGAACGGCGAGTATCTGAACAGCACGGCGCCGCGCTTATTGATCCGCTTCGAGGATTTGCTCTGGAACTCGGAGGAGACGATCCGCAAAGTCTGCACCTGCGTCGGCGGCCGGCCGCTCCGGCGCTTCTCGCAGGCCCACGGCGTGTCCAAGGACGCGCGCCTCGGCCACGTCGGCCCCGTGAACGACCGCGCTAAAGCGTTGAGGCTGTATGGGTCGGAGGCGGAGCGCTTCCGCCACTACACGCGCGAGGACCTCGAGTACGTCCGGGACGTCGCGGGCGCGTCGCCGCTCTTTCGAGCGCTGGGCTACGACTTTGACGTCGACGACGCGCTCCGCGTCGGCGCGTCGCGGCGGCGGCTGCGGTTCGGGGGAAATTTAAGTAGGTTTTAATGTTCATAGTCCTCGAAGCGCGCCGTACGGTTGCCCGGAAGATGCATTGTCTTGAAGGTTCGGTGCGCCGTGTCGACGAGCTGGTCGTGCAGGCCCGGCCGGCGCTCTCGCAAAAACTTGGCCGTCTTGCCGAAGTCGAGGAGCGTCGCGCGGAGGTCCTCGGGCGTGAGCTTTTTTGAGGTGGACTCGGCCTTGATCTTCGTCGTCGGGGGCAGGGTCGGAGCATGTCAAGCTCGCTCAGGGGCGTGCCCTCGACGCGTTCAGCGAGCCCGACAAACGTCGTCGTCGGCTGGCCCGCGTCGTCGATGGCGACGTAGCCCATCGTCCGCGGGGCCAGATCGGGCGCGGCCGCGTGGACCTCGGCCTGGGAGTCGATGTTACGGTGCTGGGGGGGAGACACCGCGCGTCGCCGATTCATCGGCGGCGGGCGCGGGCCGCTTCTTTCATACACCCACAATTTACGCCCCTTCGCGCCGCGGGTACCTCCTCCTCCACCTCATCAACGACTGCGTCGCCCACGGCAGCGCAGCACTCTAGGCGCCCCGCGGGATGGCGCCGGCCCCGGCCGTTCTCTGAGAAAGGTGGTAGTCGCGCTCTGCATGCAAAAACAGTGAAGAGCGAGGCAAATTCCGATGGAAGACACAGGCCCGCGCGAAACCACTCGATAATTTCTTCGTCGTCGAGCAGGTCCAGGAAAGCAATAAATTTGCCGTTGCAGAAGTCGCAGACCTATGAGTACGAGTGGAACATGAGAGGACACAAAATGGACGCTGGTCGCTCGCCCAGAGGCGGTGGATCTCCGACCACTCGGGGTGGTCGTTCCGCAGGTCCTCCGGGTCCGCGTAGTACGTCAGGTGGATCTTGCCCGCGCCGTCGACGACCGCGAGCGTCTTCCGGAACCGGTGGCGCGTCTTGCGGCCGCGGCTCGCCCGAATCACGGCGCAGCAGTGCAACGCGCAACCCTGGCAGCAGTTCGGCCGCCGAGGCGCGCTCGCGGCGGCGGCGTCGCGGCAGTCGTCGCTGATCGACTCCGCCGCTTTGGCCAGGCGCTGCCACTTCCTCTTCTCCGCGCCGCTCGAGTTCTCCGCCCGTTGCTCGAAGAACGTCCTCCACTTCTTGGGCGCGACGCCGGCCTGGCCGCGGTGCGGCCGCACGCCTGCAGCGATGCAGGCCACGGCGATGCGGTCGCGCGGGCGTCTATACCGCGGATCATTGATGTCGCCGCCCTGGGCGACGACGGCCGACTCGATCCATGACGGGTGCTCGGCCGGCGGCGCCCAGCCCGACGGGTAGCCCGTGCCACCTCCCAAGATCGGCGGCGCGTCGTCGACCGGGATCGGAGGCAACTTCTTTTTACCTTTTGGGCGCCGCGGGCGCGGGATCGCCGCTAAGCGGTCGCGACGCTTTTGCGGCCAAAACGTCTCGTGAGGCTCCCGATGCTCCGCTTTGATGTCCGCCGGCAGCGGTTCTTCGTCGTCGTCGTCGTCGTCGGAGGAGGAGGAGGACGAGGACGAGGAGCCGGAGCCGGAGCTCGAGGAGCCGCTGCTGCTTCTGCTGCTGCTACTGCTGCTGGAGGAGGACCTTCCTCGGCCGCGGCGGCTCGCGCGGCCGCTTTTCTTGTTTTTCTGCTTCTGCGCGGCGGCTTTGCGCTGCTTGCGCGCCTTGGATCGGAGGCTCCCGCCCGACTTTGACATCTCCTTTTATGGGGTCGCCGCCTGATTGCTTGCCTGCCGCCCCTAAAAAAATAATTCCCAGAAGCCTTCCAACAACGCGGTGGACCAGTTTTTGGACGACAGGAGGCGCTACGGTCACGTCGCACCTCAGGATGGCACCTAGGCCTCGACGTGAACGAACACAAGAGAGAGCTGCACACACAGCAGCTTGGGGAGCGCAGGCGCGGGAGCAATGGAGCTGCCTGCCCCATGCCCTCAGCCTGAGGCTGCCCATGCTGCACCAAATTTGGCAGGGCGCCAGCGGATGTGCTCAGGACCACGCCGCAGCGCGGCCCTTGCGAGGTACGGTCCGCGCGGCCCGCAATATGCAAAGCCCCTCCCGCTCGAGGCGAACGGACCTGGAGCGACAATTGGCTAGTAGGCTGATGAGCCTGGGGAGCAATAGACAGACACACTAACTTAGGACCGCCGAGCCTTCTCCAAGAACGCATCCAACAAATCGTCCAGGGCGCCCGCGTCGTCGGCGAGAAAGCTCCCCGAGTGCTCCCCGGCGCACAACTCGCGCAACGCCGCCTGGAAGTCGACGAACACGCCGAAGTTTTCCTCGACGTAGTCCCGCGCGGCGTCGTTCGCGAGTCGGCGGCGCTTCGCCGGCGACTCGCTCGGCGACCGCGGCGACCGGAGAACCGTGCGAATCCGGCGCCGACGACGCGAGCTGCCGCGACCGGCGCCGCTCGCCGACCTCGCCGAGTGCCCCGACCTCGCCGAGCCCGCACGAGACGCCGCGCTCGCACGCGACCGCGATCCCCCCGAGCCCGCCGAGCCCTCCGAGACCGGCGAGGTCAGCGGCGGCGGGCCGGAAGGCCGCCGCGGCGGCGGCGGCGACGCCGACACCGCACCGCGTGCCGAGGCGTCGTCCGACGACGACGCCGACTCGTCCGCGTCGTCGTCGTCGCCGGCGACGACGCCGCGCATCGCGCGCCGCCGCCGCGAGGCCGCGCGTTGCGACTGGTCCTGCTCCGCCCACGCCGGCTCCGCGAGCCGCTGCTGCCGGTCCGTCACCTCCTTGCAGTCGACGGTGGCGTCATAGGACGCCGCGATGGCCTCGTCGAAGATGTCCTTGGCCTCGCCAAAGGATGCGTCACCAAAGCGGTCCTCGCGTAGAGCGCATCTCGCGTAGAGCCAGGTCCGCGCGACGAGCGGTATCTCCTCCTCCTTCACGCCGGCCTCGACGAGGTCGTCCGTGATGACGCGGCCGCTCGTGTCGCAGATCTTGCAGACGAGCTGGCCGCCGGCGAGCAATATGTGCGTCGTGTGGTTGTGCGGGGAGTACACTTTCCCGGCGCCGTCCGAGACGTTCCGCGTGCACGAGTCGCACTCGACCCCCTCGGCCCGCCGCGGCTGGCGCCGGTCGCCCCGCGGCCCGCGGCCCGTGTACAACAATCTCCGCCTCTCGCCCTCCTCGCTCCTCCTCGGCACCTCGACCCCTTCCTTCGCGGCGTTCGCGACGACCAAAGAATCCTCGCCCCACTTCAGCGTCGCGCCCTGGGTGTTTGACGCCTCCTTCTTGCCCGGCGCCGGATTTCGCTCGCGTCTCTCGAGCTTCCTAACTTTTGTGTTATGCTGCTTGTCGTTCCAGTCGTCGGCGGCGTCCTGCTTCGCGACGGAGCCGATGCGCCGGAAGCCCGGGAAGTCCTCGACCGGTACCGGCGTCCCGTCCGCCTTGAGCCACGGGTCCACGACCGCGCCCACCGCGACGAGGTTCGCGACGGCGTCGCTAATGCTCATAGGTCCACTCGACCAAGCAAAAGTGTTGAAGTGGAACGAGGCCACGCGGCGGAGGTACTTTTTTTGTTCGGACTGTTTCTTCTCCCCTTTCCCTGGGCATTGCGAGAGCCGCTCCACGAATTTCGAGGTCTCTACGGCCGGGATCTCCGTGCGCGTCTGCCCCGGCGGGAGCGTGACCTTCTTCTTTTTTCTGAGGTAATCATCCAGCGACGTCGTGTCGGCGCCCTCGTACTGCTTGTTTAAGAGCTTGCTGATCGCGGCGCCCTTTTTGGCTTTTTTTTGGAGGGTCGCCATCTGCTGCAAGCTACAAAACCGAGGCGCTGGCGCTGCTTGAGTGGTTATCGCGGCAGGCGGTGTGTATCAATGAACTCTCCGTCGTCGCCGCACCACTCGTAGGGATGCCTAGTGTGTCTGTGCACGCTAGGGCGTACGGAGTCACTGGCCGGGGTACGGCGGGTCTATTAGTTTGGACTTGGGATCATCCATCGTAAGCCTCTCGCCGCCCCCTCGTCGCTCCTTCGTCGCCGTGGCTACTGTGTCCGCCGTCGCGCCCGTCGACCGTCTCGACCTGCCGTCGTCCACCTGGCTGTGATGGAATTCCTCGTGTTTTTGTGTGGGGTGTTCGGAACTGAGCTTGGCGGCTGTGCGGCTCTGTAGAAGCTACTTGGGATTTAACCTTCTTACGTCGCGTGGGGGGGGGCGTTCGTGTCGATGAGGGGCTTCGACTCCTTCGAGTCCCTCAAAAAGTTCAAATCGTAGAAGCGGCCATACTCACCCAGGAACGCGGCGACGCGGTCCCAAAACTGACGCGAGTCCGCCGACGACACCTTGAGATCCCACGCAGTCACGGAGATGGCGTCGTCGCATCGGCCATCGTCCCGGCTGTCAGTGTGGCACGGGTCGTCGTCCGGGCGCGCCGTCTCGAGATCTATAATTTTGACGCTTTGCGTCGACTCGCTCCACAGAATATTTTTGAAGTGCAGGTCTCCGTGACGGTAGCCGACCGCGTGGAAGCGTTCCGCGGCAGGCGCAGCACCGCGATCCAGTCGTTGTGCGAGAAGGGCGCGCGCGTCGGGTTCGCGTCGATGGTCCGGCTCGAGTCCGAAGGCCGTGTGTGGGTCGAGCACAGAGCGCGGGCGGCTGTGTGAAAACCAATCGGCGAGTCGGGTGCGCCGTCAAGTTTGGTCCACGCAGGCGGGCCGGCCATCTCGAACACGACGTCGTGTGCCGCCCCGAATTCGCCGTCGCGAACCCCTTCGACGTCCTGGAGTGCGCTGCGCTGGGCCTGCGCCTCGGAAAGAAAACGGTGGCCGACATGTTCCGGACGGCCGCGGCGATCAACGACACGGCCGTACTCGCCCGCGCGTACATGGGGTACGTAGAGAGCGTGCGCCGCGTCGAGCCGCGGCTCCTCGCGGAGATAGACATCTTCGCATGCCGCGGCCGCGTCGGAGGCGTCGACGTCGTGTTCAAGTCCGTCGACGGTCGTTGCAAGATCTCCTCGGTCGGCGCGGCCGTCGAGGAGCTCGTCGACAGGAGTTTCGGGAGGTAGAAGTACACCAACACTCTTCTTAGTAATCCCCCTCGATCACGCGCCGCCGGGCCTTGGGCGGTGCCGCGGGGGCCTCGTCCGCCTCCGACGCCGTAGAGTCGTCCGCCGCGGCCTCCTCCCCCTCCGAGGCAGAGTCCGCGAGAAACTCGTCCAGACTCCCGGCGCTTTCGTCCTCGGAGGCCACCTCGCCGGCCTCGGCCTTGGCGTATTGTGGTTCCGACGCCACCGGCGGCGCGGCGTCGTCCTCGTCCGACAGGGGCGCTTCGACGATGGGCGGGGCGCGGCGGCGCGGCGGCGGCGGCGGCACCGGCGCTGGCGGCGCATCGTCGTCGTCGTCGGAGACGCCTGGGTCGGACGCGTCCGAGTCGGAGTCGTGATCCTCGCAGACAAAACTGTCGAGCGAGCCGGCCTCGTCGTCACTCGTTGCCACGTCCTTCTGCTCGACTACCACTACCGCGCGGCGCCGCGGCAGCGCGCGGCACGAGAGCGGCGCCGGTGGAGCGGGAGACTCGACGGGTGCCGCGGTGGCGGCCGCTGGCGCCACGTGAGGCGTCGAGGCAACCGCCATGGCGCTAGGCGTCGAACCAACCGGGGGCGTCGAAACGGCACCACATGGCGTCGAGGCAACCGCACCGGAATGTGTCGAGTCGGCGGGCGTAGAGGGAGCCTTCTTCTCAGCGGGCGTCGGCGCGACGTTGACCGGCGCGAGCGGAGACCGCGCCGAGGTAGGCTCGGCAGTGAGCTCCTCCGTGCGTTCCGCAGTGGGCGCGGCAGTGGGCGCCGCGCCGGCCGCCGCGAGCGCGCCGGCGAGCCACGCGCCGTCGTCCTCTGGTGACGCCACCGGCGACGACGCACCAGCCGACGGCGTCGCCGGCGCCCAGGCCTCGTCGGCGAACGCGGCGGCGCCGGCCGCGACGCGCCGCAGCGCCTCCTCTGGCGCCCCGGCGCCGAGCCAGCGCAGGACGTCCGCCGGCGCGAGCCGCGCGACGCGGCCCCAGCCGAGCTTCGGGGCCCCGAGCGCGCGCGGCAGCGTGTCCAGGGCATCCAGGGACGACGCCCCGCGCAGCAACGCCGCGCTCCGCGCCGCACCGCACACGAGCGCCGCGTCGACGGCGCCCCGGTGCGCGCCGGACGCGGCCGCGACGCTGCCGCCCGGCGGCGTCGCGCGCCGCAGCCACGCGCGCGCGCCCGCCGCGAACGAGACGTCGTCGTCGTCGTCGTCCGAGTCGCCGCCGGTCCCGAGGGTCGGCGCGAGGCGCGCCGCGAGTGCCTTGCACGAGGCGCAGCCGCACGGCGACGGCCGCTTGAGTAATGTGCGGCAGAGCCACCCGAAGGCGCGCCGGCCCGGCCGCGCGTCGTGCGGGCCCGGCGCCGGGCACTCGCGGTGGATGTAGCAGCGCATGGTCTCGACGGCCCGCGTGATGCCCACGTTCAGGAGCCGGTGGCCGTGCGCGTGGGAAAGGGTCGAGTAGTGGCGCGCGCTCGGCGCACGCCGCCGCCGCGGCGTCCTTCGAGATACTTGCTCGTCGTCCGAGTCCTCCTCCTCCTCGAGGTGGTCCAGCGTCTCGAGATCCACCGTCGCCTCGCCCGCGCGCGGCGCGAGGAGCGTCGAGAGGAAGATCGTGCCCCGCTCCTCGCCCTGGATGCGGTCGATGGACTCGACGAAGAGCGGCGGGTCGCCACTCACGTCCCTTCCACTGATAGGCGTGCGCCGCAGGCTCCCCTTGCACGTCGGGTGGGCCTCGAGGCCCGCGCCGCTCTCGAGCAGGAGCCGGTAGATCAGACCCCGCTGGGGGCGGTTTAGCGTCACGACGCCGACGGACAGCGGCGCGCCCGCCGCGTCCGCCTTTTTCACGAGCGCGACGACGTCGTCAGCGATGCGCCGGGCCTGGCCCTCGTTCACCAGACCGGCGGGCGGGCCCCGCGCCGACGCCATCGGCGCGTCGACCTCGATTACAACTAAGCCCGGATCTCTCGGCGCACACGCCGGCGCCACCAGCCGACTCCCGTAGAACAGCGCGTTCGACGCGCCGATGAGCGTCGGGCAGCCGCTGCGGTAGTGCCACTCCAGCGGCACGAGGTCGACGCGCCCGGCATCGACGACGTCGTCGAGCAGACCCGTCGCGTGGCGCCTCGGCGGCAGCTGGAGGTCGTCGCCCGCGGCCACGAACGTCAACGACGCCGCCGCGCAGAGGTCCAGCGCGAGCGGCGTCGTCGGGAACTGCGACGCCTCGTCGATCAGCACGGCGCCGTAGCGCGCGTCGTCGACGATATTCAGGGACGCGACGAGCTCGGGCGTCGCGCACGTGATCAACGGTTCGTTGAATTCCAGAGAGTGGGCGTCCACGGCCGCCCGGGCGAGCGCCAGCGACGCCGCGCGCCGCGCGTCGGATAAAGCGCGGACGTACGGGGCGTCCGGGACCGACGACGCGTCCGCCCGCCGCGCGGCGAAGGCCGCGCGCGCGGCGCGGCGCCGCCTTTCCGCGCCGCGCGCCGCCAGCACGCTCCGGGCCACGGCGCGCGCGCCCGGCGGCCCCGCGCACCTTTCGAGCGCGGACGACGCGGCCGCGGCGCCGAGGCGCCGGTCGGCGACGGCGTCGAGCACGGCCAGCAGCGCCCGCGCGGCCGCGTCGTCAGCGGCGCACTCGTGTGCAAAAGCTTCGCCGCCGTCGACCTCGACGTCGTCGAGGGCGCAGCGCAGCGCCAGCGCCGCGAGGCGCTCGCCCGCCGCGTCCGCGGGCTCCAAACGTTTCAGAGCCTCGCGTAACGCCCGGTCCGCGTCATACAACGCGTCGGCGGCCTGCGCCTGGCGCGCGACCGCCGCGGCGCGCGCGACGTGGGCGACGTCGACGCGCGATTCATCCGCGCGCCAGGCGTCGACGACGCGCCGCCGCTCCGAAATGACGTCGTCGCCCTTGCGCCGCCGCTTCGGCTCCGCGTGCGTCCGGAGGTGCTTGGCCATTGGCGCGGCCGAGGCCGTGTCCCGGCCGCACAGCTCGCAGACGAAGCGCCGGTCCGGCGCCGCCTTCGGCCGCGGCTTGAAGAGGCACGTCGCGTAGGCGTCGTCCACGTCATTTACAGGCGACACGCGGAAGCCGCGGTCGAGCCACTCCGCCGCGAACGTTGCTGGAGGTAGGGCGGCCTCGTCCGCGGCGCGCTGCATACGGACTTGTAACGAATCCGCGTGCGGCTTCCGCCGGGACATCAACGCGTCGGGGCCCGCGACGCCCCTCCTACATCCCAGGATCTCGCCGACCTTGGCGGCCACGACGCGGGCCGCCGCGACCTCCTGGCCCACGACGAGCACGCTCCGCCCCGTCGCCGCGAGCGCCAGGCACGAATTCGCGAGCGTCGCCGACTTGCCCGTGCCCGGCGGGCCCCTTAGCACGAATGCGCCCCCCGCGACGCACCGCCGCACGGCGCGCCGCTGCGTCGCGTCGCAGCTCGAGCAAATGGCTACACGCTCCGTCGCGTCCGTCGCCTCGCCGCTCGCGCCACCGAAGACGCGCGCGTAGGGACCGTGGAGCCGTCTCACACCGTGGCGCAGCAGGGCCTCCCAGGCGGGCGGGAGCGCATCGTAGGCCACGAGCGACGCTTTGCCGACGACACCCACGTGCCCCTCGAGCCTACTCCACGGTTGAGCTGCCCGTCGCTCGATTCCGGGCGCGAAGAACGCGTAGCCGCGCGGATCTAGTTTTGTGATGCCGTCCTCGATACACGTGGGCACGTAGAGCGTCCTCTCACTCCCTTCGAAGCACCACAGGGCCCGGGCGCGGTCCTCGACTTTCGTAGATGCGGCGAACCACGGGACCTCGTCATTTGATGAGGGAGCAAGGCGCGCGCCCGCCCCCCGCAGCAACGCCGCGGCGAGGTGCGGCGCCTGCTCCTTTCGTAACGTCGCGAGCACGTCGAAGAACGGCTCCCGGTTGTGCTCCTCGCGCGTCGCCGCGCCGACGAGCGGCTCGAGCGCCGGCGCTTCCTCGGACGACCCGCGGAAGAGGGCGCACGGTGTTGATGGAGGCGCGTCTCGCACGGAAGAGGCGTAGGCGCACGCTTCGTCCCGCGCGCCCGCCGCTTTTAGTAAAGACGCGGCCGCGGCCGCGCCGAGGGGCCGCCGCGTCCAAGTTACTAGAGACGCGGCCGCGACGGCGGCGCGCTCCGCTTCTTCCAATTCGGCGCCGTGCTCGTCCGATGCGGCGCAGACGTCCGCGATTGTACAACACGCCGCGACGCGCGCGAGGAACGCCGGCAACGCGCTGGCCACGAGCTCGTGTTCTGGTTGCGGTCGTAGGACGTCCTCTTTCCTCGCCACACGCGCTGCAAATATTTGAGAGGCGCCGCCGTCCACTTCCACCTGAACGGAGAAGGCCAGCGGTGCGTCGTCGCCACCGTCGTCCAGCACCGCGGCGTACCAGCGCCTCCGGTCGTCGGGCCGCGGCCGCAGCGAGATGTGAGGGTCGTCGCTGGCCACGTGCGCGTCGGCGCGCAGCGTTAAGTCTTTATACTCACCGACGACGCGGACGTGGCCTTCGCCCTGGGCCTTCAATCGTAAACAGAGCGCCCCGCCGCGCTGAATGCGTCGTAAAGGGTCCTCGTCCTCGTCGACGAACCAGCAGTCCTCTATCCTAAGCACGCTCGCCGTCCCGGCCCGCCGCAGCGCGAAGGGCCCGCTCCACGCGTCCTCGGCGTCTCGTAACCGCACGTCCACGACGGTCGCCTGAGCCGGCCACGGCAGGCTCTCACCGTCGAGCATTTGACCCTCGGCCGCGTCGAACACAACCCAGTCCGCGCTCGGCGCGCCGCTGTCGACGGCCCGCAGCCGGGCCGCGGCGGGCCGGCCCACGACGACGCAGGAGCGCTCGTCGACGCGCCGGAGGTGCGGGACGACGACCGTTTCGGCGGCGTCGTCGTCGCCCGCGTCGTCGTCGCCGCCGAAGCCGAAGTAGTCGTCCTCCTCCGCGGCGGCGGGGAGGGCGTCGTCGCACGGGGCCGCATCCACGAAAACGTCGGCGTCGGCCTCGCGCCGCCGTCGGAAGTGGAGCGTGAGCGGGAAGGCTTCCCTTTCTACGGCGTCCGCCAGCAACTCGTAGCAGTCGTCCGTACTAAAAACGCCATCGCCGCCCTTTGCTACGTCATCGTCGCTCTCGAAGAAGGACGTCGACCCGATGCCCACGACCTCGTCTCCACATTTCAGAGATGAATGGTGCTCCGAGTCATTCGTGACCGCCTCGACGCGCGGCCGCTCACTCGTCTCGAGCTTGATGCCCAGAGGGCCCTTGACAAAGGTCAGCGAGAAGCGCTCGTAGGGCGCCGGCGGCGCGGCGTCGTCGTCGCTGTCGTCGTCGAAGGCGAGCGCGTCCTCGTCGCTCAGCGCCGGCGCGGCGTCGTCAAAATCATCAATCGGAGGCGGCACGTCGGCCGCGAGCTCCAGCGCCGCGGACGTCCCGGCGCTGTTCCGCGCGACGACGCGCACGTTGATTGGACCCGCGACGCGCCCGAGGGCGAGGCGCACGGACGCCGCGCAGCCCTTGGTCAGCGTCTTCACGACGGTCTCCCCCGCCGACACCTCGGCGACGATATCCACGGACGGCGCCCGCCACGGCGCCGCGCGCCGCCCGCGCGCGCGAATGACCAGGGCCACCTTGCCTTCCTCATTGACGAGCCGCGCCACGGGGGTCGCTGGCGGCGCGACGGGCGCGTCCCGCGTTTCCGTTATCAGAACCTTGCCCGTCGCATCTCTCAAAGTGACCGCGACGGCGCGATGCTCGCACCGGCACTTGCCGACGAATGCCATGGACGTGCGTTTTAAGGAGACGACGGCGTTGGCCCCCGTCCGCCAGGGCTCCACCTGGATCGACGCGTCGCAGGTTAAAGCTCGCAAAACTTTCGAGGGTACGGGCTCCGTCGCTTCGATCGTACAACAGATACGGTCCGCCTCCACTTTTACAGAAGCGAAGCGCAGCGCGTGGCGCCAGGAGCACAGGTCCTCGAGCAGCGGCTCCACTAGATTTTCGACGGTCGACGTCTCGCACAAGTGGTAAACCCGCACCCAGCCCCGTCTCCTCAACGCCGCCGGCAGCGCGATGGACAAGGCGTCGTCCCCAAAGCTTTCCTCGCACGCGTGGCACACGACTATCGAATCGAAGTTCGCGATGGCTCTCACGACTCGCCCGTCGAAGCGGAAGCACAACGTCCGGAGGTCGCGCATGGGCGCGTCCTCCACCGAGGACGCCGCCGCGGCCAGCGCGGCGACCCAGTCCTCTTCTTGATCAGAAGGAGGTACCTCGGGGTCGTCTTCGTCGTAACCGGCGCCGTCCACATCTAAAATGCGACCGACGAGCAGCGCCGCCCTTGGGGCGTCGGCGCGCCAGTCCCGCTTCGACGCGCAGCAGCTCAAGACGACGTCGGGCGCCCCGAGCGCCTCTAATCCATCCGTCGATGACCGGACGTCCACGCCCTGCGGGAAGAACCTCGCATCCTCGTGGCGCTCGAGCGTCATCAGCACTTGGAGTAATCGCGCGTGCTGCAGGTCGTAGGCGCAGACCACCGCGGACTTTGGTGTTGATGAATGCGCCGCGTACCGTCTTAGTAATTCGAGGACCGTCGCGGCGAGCGCGACGTGGCACCGCGCGCCCCGGAGCGCGCGGAAGGCCGCGCCCACCACAGAATCGCCGTTCGCCGCAACATCATAAGCCGCGTCGCTCAACCGCGCGTCGCCGCGCGCGCGCGCGACGGCGTCCGCGACGGCGGCGAGCGTCGTTCCGACCTTCGACGGGCGCCAGGGGCCCCTCTTTTCATCATTATCATGAATGGGTTGCGGCGTTGGCAGCGCAGCAACGCCGCGATACGGCGTCTCGCCCGTGCACCTTGATGCTTTGACGAGCGCCGCTCCCTCAATACATCGGCCGAGCGCCTGATGAATGTGGTGCGCCTCGAACGCGTGCGCGTCGTCGAGCACCAGAACGTCAAAGACGCGCGCGCGCGGCAGCCAGCGCGCGAGGGCCAGCGGCGTCGCTATGACGACGAGCGCCGCGTCCCTCACCAAAGTCGGCCAGCCGTCCAATTGCGAAAAGGCCTCCGCGAGATTTGGACCGTCGGGCCGCTCGCCGCGCGCCGCGAAGGCGCGGAGCGCCCGCGCCGCGTCTGACGCCGTCGCTTTCTTCGTCGCGGCCGCCCGCTCCAACGTCGCCTTGAACTGGCGGCGGGCCACCTCGTACGAAGCGACGCGGCCCGCGATGCGCGCCTCGCGCGTCGCTGGGATGATTGCCGTCTCCACGGCGACGGCGTCGATGGATCCGTCACGGAGCCGCGCGGCCGCGACGGCCTGCGCGACGCGCGCGACGCCGTCGGCGTCCAGCGCCTCGGCCTCGGGCAGGACTAGTGATGAGGCGCCCAGGTCCGCGAGGGCCGCCTGGAGCGAGGCGCCGGCCCGCGCGGACGGCGCGACGGCGAGGACGCTCCTCTCTAAGGACGCGTGGGCCGCGGCGCACCGCGCGGCGAGTAATGTCCGGCCCGCGCCGCTTGGCAAAGCGAGCGCCTTACCGACGAGGCCGGCGCGGAGCGCTTTCGCTTGTCGCGCGTCGAGGCCCGCGGCGCAGGCGTCGACCGTTGACGGAGGCACGGCGCTCGCCGTCGGCTCGCCGGCCTCGCACCGCGCCGCGTCGAGCCAGCAGCGTTCTTCTGGAGCGGGCTCCTCGATGTCAAAGAGCCGGAGGACCGCGACGGCGCCCTCTTCATTTTCACGCCGCAGCGGATTTAGTAGAGGCGGGCTCGTCGCCTCCAGCACGTCGCCCGCGCGCTTTATCAACATAAGGGCGGCCGGCGGCGTCTCGTCGTCGTCGTCGTTGTCGTAGGCTAGCGTAAGCACCGTGCCGCCCGTCCCAAAGTCGTCGCAGACGGCGACGCCTTTTTGAGCCGCGAGCGCGCCCAGGACCGGCGGCGGGCAGAGCCCGTCCACGAGGCGCAGGGGGCCGTCCTGAAGCCGCATGAAGGCGTGCTCGGCGGCGGCGCCGACGGCCACCTCGGCGAGCGCTGGACTTCGGCCCTTGAGCAGGCGCCGCACGCCGTGCGGGCGGTCGCGCGGCACGCGCTTCAAATGATCCGCCGGTGTGAGATTTAAAACAGCGGACTCTAGTTCAATCGGGACGTCGACGCCGGCCTCGAGCGCCGCCGTCCAGAGGTCCCCTTCACAAGGCCGCCAGGCGTCCGTCGTCTCGATTTCTAACCGTCGGTCCCTCACAACAATCGTCGGGGCCCGGTGCCAGCGGGCCCGCGCCTCGACGGCGGCGGCGCGCCACGCGCCGGCGCCGTCCTCCTCTACTGATGATGAGACCCACGCGGCAATCAATGAGGCGTCCGGCACTTTGAGTAAGCACGGGATGCGCGCGACCGCGCCGTTGCTTCTACAAGCGAGCACGACGCGCAGGTCTTCGGCGGGCGCCGCCGCCGTCGCGTGGAACGCCGCGTCGTAGAAGGCGAGGAGGTCCTCGGTCCGCCCGCGGAAGCCGCGCGCACTCGCGAGGGCCACGCGGGATGGAGGTGATACGGTCGACCCCTCGCAGCGCTCGAGCCACGCCTCCTCTGGTGGCGTTTCAAGCGCCGCGCCCTCGAGTTGTAATAACGCGCGCCCGTCGTCGCCCAGCGTCGCCGCGATCGCGGCGACGGCGCGGCCGCTCCAGGGCAGCATCGCGTCGACGGGCGTGACGTCGAAGCGCCTATCACCAACCGTCCAGGCGCCCTCGGCCGCCGGCCCGTCGAGCACATTGATCGCCTCGGCGGCGTCGAGCGCGCGGCCGCCCCAGCCGGCGAGCGCGCAGGGGCGGTGGGTGATTGCGACGGCGTCGCCGGCTTCTGTGATCGCGGCTCGCACCGTCGCGGCGTCAACTGCCATTTTGGTCAGCCCTTGGTCGTTTATGCGCTGGTCTTTTAGCGCGAGCGCGTGCAACGAGCACTAGCGGCAGCGGCTGGTATATGCTCTGTGCGTGACGGCCGCGCGTCGGGCGCGCAGTGAAGGTGTGTACCGAGTGATGTCTCGTACTGCTCAAGCGGTCAAATCGGCGCGCCAGCGCCGATATGCGTAGTACTCGGCGTTTTAGCAGCCGCGGTTTGAAGATTAGCTAGTGTAGCGACACACTAGGATTACACAGCGCCTATCGGCCCAGGCGCTTATAGGCCGCGCGGCGCATTCAGGCACTGCCCAGGCCTTTGTTGTCGAGCCTCGCGCGATTCAGGCACTGCCTAGCGCCCGTTCCGCCGTCGTCATCGCTGCCATCGATCGTAGGGCAGCCCCATCGTGATGGAGGCCCTCCTCCGCGCCTCGCGGGGCGAGACGCCGGAGGAAACGCCCCGTGCGGTCGTCGTCGACACGGGCACGGAGGAGATGAAGGCCGGCTTCGCGAGCTTCGACCGGGGCACGGGCTTCATCTCGATCGACGAGGTCAAGGCCTTGTGCTACGCGCTCGGGCTTCGCGTGAAGCGGAAGGAAGTCCGAGCCATGCTCGCGAAGAAGGGCAAGGGCGACGCCGAGAACATCGATTTCCGCGAGTTCCAGAACTTGTTCCGGGAGCGCGTCGAACAGCGGACGGTGAAGGACAGCGACGAGGACGTGTTCCGGTTGCTCGACGTCGAGTCGAAGGGCCGCGTGAACGCGGCGAACCTGACGCAGGTCTGCCAGGAGATGGGCGAGGACCTCGAGGAGGAAGATATTCGAGAGATGGTCGACGAGACCGCGCGCTACCGGGCCGAGAGCTTCCGGCTGGAGGATTATAGGAGGCTGATCCGCTTGCGCGACAAGGACTTGGCGGAGGATCAATTTATTGAGGAGAAGTTGGCGCGGCGGGAAGCTAGGCGGTCGGGGGAGTTCGGGTAAGTTACTCTGTAGTACCACCGAGCAGGCGCGCCACGCACGCGAGGCACTGGACCTTGCCCGGGGACCGGAAGACCGTCGCCGTCGCGCCCCCCGCGACGTCGGGCGCCGCCGAGCCGCCGCAGCCGCAGATCCAGAGCGGCGCCGCCAGGCGCAGCGTCTCCGGCGCGAGGGGCTCGCCGAGCTCGCGGAGGCGCGGGAGCACGTCGCGCAGCTGCAACCCGGACGCGCGCCGCGCGGCGTCGGCGTCCGCGGCCGTCGGGCCGCCGGCGGGCGCCAGGAGCCGCTGTAAAAAGACGGGCACGCCGAGGCGGTGCCGGTCGAAGAGCGCGCGCTCGTCGTCGACGCCGCCCATGCGGTCCACGAGCCTCCCCAAAGCCGTCCTTCCATGCAAGTCCGTCGCGGCCGCGTCCGCGCCCCGTTCGAGGAGCAGTTCCGCGACCTGGCCCGTCCTCATGAAATCGCATCTAGAATAAGAAAGGCCCTCGGCGCAATTCATCAGCGGCGTGGCGCCGTCGAAGCGATGATTCGGGTCCGCGCCGCAGTCGTCCACGAGGCAGGCCACCAAACGCGGCGACTTGAGCGCCACGGCGACGTGGAGCGCACCCGCCGCGTCCGGGTCCGCCCCCTGGTCGTGGACGCGCTGGCAGCACTCCCTACATAAAGACCGCTCGGCGTCCTCGTCCAACAAACTCGGGTCGAAGGCCCGGAGCGCGTCGCGCAACCCAATATCCTTGGGGGGCACGACGGACCGCCGTGGGACCCGCTCCGCGGCCCGGCGGTCCTCGCGCCGGACGCGCCGCGCCGCCTGCGTTTGATCTAAACGCGCCGCGTCGTGGAACAACGTCTCCTGGGTCACGACCCAGAGGGCCTCGGGGCTCAGCGCGCTCCGGGAGAAGCCGACGGCCGCGCAGGCCGCCGCGTGGTTCTCAGTATCTTCCTCGCCGGACGACTCGTCCTCGAGCGGCGCCACGGCCGTGGAAAGCGCCGGCCGCGCGACGTGCGTCGCCGCCGCGCAGCCGCACCGCCGCAACGTCTGCGCCAGGGCCTCGGCCGCGTGGTCGCCGTCCACATCTATAGTCTCGACGTGCAGCCACGCGCCCCGGGCCTCGACGGACGCCGACGCCTCCAAAATGTCGTCCCGCGCCCGGCCGCTCGCGGTCCACAACACCAAGCCCACCTCGTGCAGGTCGTGCGTCGCCTGGCGGTGCTCGTAGAGGGCCCGGTGCAAGTTCGCGCCTTGGCGAAGCCGCCGCAGATACACGATCGTGCCGGCGATCGTGCCTCTCTCATTTCCGTCCACCGTGACCCGCATGCGCAACCGCTGGCAGAGGTCGCCCGTCGGGGGCCGCGGGTGCCGCACGATGTAGCCCACGCGCACCCGGTCCGTGCGAGGCCGCTTCGGCTCCGGCTCCCCAAAGTCGAGGCGCCGCGGCGTCGGCCGCTCGCGTGGGATTTGCACATCGTCGGAGCTCTGGCGCTCCGCCGTCACGCGCGGCGCACCGAAGTGATGGACGCCCGGTTGCAAGGGCTCCATTCGTGTTCGGCTGCCCTTGGAGGCTGCACTCTTTGTGCGTCCGCGTCCGTGGCGGTCGGAGACGGTGGGGCAGGTGCGGCGGCGGCGCTGGATGGGCACTCGCGGACTGCTAATGGTCACGAAAGTGATTGTGGGCTGCTGATCAAAGGGTTTCGGGTCCTAAGCTGGCAGGATTGCGTGTATTGATGATTAGACTCCTCGGGAAGGCTCCGAAGGCTCGGCGAGGGCTATCATTCCTGTGTTTCACCCCGGAGCTAGCGGCCGTAAGGCACTAGCAAGCCTCGGGAGAGCGCAACAAAGTGAAAGTGTCAAGTCTAACTTGAGCCGCAACCGGCTACCCGCCTTAGCCTAATTACGCGTCTTCGGGCGCCGGCGAAGAAAGCGCTGCGAGCCGCTCCTGCTCCGCCGCGCGTTGCTGGTGAACTGGAGACGCAAATTCCCGGGAGTACTCCACGACGGAGACGTCCTCTCTTCACGAGTCGCGAAGCCGAACGCGCGTCGCGCCTCCTACTAGCGCCGAGACTGCCACAACAGACTCGCAAAAATGAAGTCCACTGTGCCTTATTGGGGCGCCGCGTGTGCAGCCGCTGCGGCGGCGCGTCGCGACCGCTGCGGACAAGATCGTGTCCAAAGGGGGCTGCGCGCCGTGCTCTCGCTGACGAGTACAGCACAAAAGTGTCATGGGGCCTGCGAATTTGAGGAGCCCGGTGGCGGCGTCGTCCCACGCGACGCGGGCCGCGACGAAGCGCCCGGCGGATGCGGCCGCCATCAAAATAGACCGCCAGCTGCTCGATGGCGTGCGCTTGCGCGCGTGCTTGGCTGCTCTGCTCGAGGCGGTGCTAGACGAGGGCGCGTGCCGCGACCGCGTGCACGATGCGGTCAGTCACTTCACGAAGAGGACATCGAGGGCTTCGAGGGCTTAGATGAAGACGTCAAGCCTCGTGTCCGAGAGCTGATAGAGGAGCACAAGGTGGAGCACGAGAGACGTTTTGAAAAAGCTCCGCGCCGATCGAAGAAGAAAGCTCCGTCGAAGAAAGCTCCGTCGAAGAAGAAAGCGCCAGCTCAACGCCGATCGAGGAAGAAAGTACGTAAACGCCTCGAGCCTACCGTTAACGAGAGCGAAAAAAGAGCCTTGATGCATAACGTGTGGCAGGGCGCTCGTGGAATTGTGACGAAATTCCAGACATTGATTCACGCAGCCCCAACCGCGCGAGGAGGGTCAGTAACACCTGATCCGCGAGAGCAGCGGGCGCAGCGCACCCGTGCCGTACTATCGCTCAAGCCCGCGACAGGGATGCCCCAGGACGCGTGCGAGCCATCAATTTTTGCTTGCTAGTGTCTTACATGCCGCTAGCCATCTGCCGCGGCGCCGAACAGCTTTGTGGCTACTAGCTGCAAAGGATTGGCTGCAACCACGCCAACAAACGCATCCAGCAAGAACTCGACGAAAAAACACGCCGATCCACGCGTGTCGAGCACTACAGCAGCATGCGCCTCCGCCTCGGCACGGCCTCAAATGGAGGCGACTCCGTGTACCTCCTCGACGAGACGAACGGCTGGGTCTGCCTCGTCGACGCGGCGAGGAAGAAGAAGTGGGCCCACGACCCGGCGGCGCTGACGTCGGTCGTGGCGTTTCTTGGTTTAGACCACCAAGGCCGCGCGGACGCGAGGGCATTGATTCGAGGCGTCCCCGGCCTCAAAATTATGGAGGAGCGGCTGCCGCTCCAGGCTATTTCACTGCGAGACGCCGCTTTGTACGTGGAGCACATGGCTCAGGCCACGAAAGGTTTTGTGGGCATCGCGCTGCGCTGCGGCCACGCGGTGCAGCTCTTACTGGGCCACGTCCTGGGGAAGAAGTTGAGGTTGCCGCGGGCTCTGGGTCCGTGCGCGGCGCCGGCTTATTATGTTGGAAACCCGCGCACGATCATCCCGTCGGGCGCGCGAGCGCGGTGGCCCTCGTACGCCGGCGTCCTCGATTATGAGCTCGAAGTGGCGCTGATCCTGGGGTCAGACCTCGAGGTCGACGCCGATGAAACAACTTGTGCAAAAGCGGTCCAGGACCACGGCGGCTTCGTGCTCATCAACGACTTCTCGGCGCGGGACGTTCAGGCCGACGAGATGACGTCCGTGGGTTTTGGGTTCGTCAAGTGCAAGGCCTTCTGCACGTCCATGGGTTCGGAAGTCGTGACCGCTGATGAATTATACCGCTCTGACGAATCCGGACGGCTGTTTGGCGACGGGCTGGCATGTGAAGTGTTAGTAGATGGGGAGCGGTGGAGTTCTGGCAGAACGTCCGCCCAAAAATTCTGCTCCCTATCACAGTACGTCGAGCACTGTTGTAGAGGCGAGGGGCTGGGCGCGGGCGAGGTGCTCGGGATGGGTACGGTCCCCAACTGCTGCGGGCTGGAACTCGGGCGCTTCCTGGAACCGGGTTGTACGGTGGAGGTGCGGTGCGAAGAATTGGGAAGCGTCACGAACGTCGTCGCGGGCGCGCCCGGCGCGAACTTCCGGGATCTTGGTAGGGCGGCGGGCCAGCCGTCGCGGCTCGCGACGGCTTTGAAATTTCTGGGGATGGCGTTCATCGCGCCGGTCGTTGTTTTTATAGCGCTGCTGGGCGGCGCGATCGCGGCGCTGGCGTGGCCGGGGCCGCCGGTTAGGAAGGATAAAAAGGATTGAGTTACACACAGCTCGAAGGCAAAACGCATAACACAGAATAGAGTTACGCCCGCCGGGGAAAACCACACCACAAAAAAATCTAAGCCGCGTCGCGCGCAGCACACAGCTCGTCGAGCCGCGGGCACGCCCGCGCCCCGCCGTAGCGCGCCGGCAGGCACTCATGCGCCACAAGATCTCCAAAATCGGGCGCCTCGCGCCACGAGAAGAGCGCGACGCGCGCCGCCGTCTCCGGCGCGAGCCAGGGCTGCACGACCTTGTAGGCCGTCCAGACCAATAAAGGGCAGTTCACGACCAGTATCGACGCGACGCTGCCGGGGTAGTGCCGCTGCATTATATCAATAAGCCGCTTGAACGTCGGCAGGCCCCGCAGCGTCGATGGGGAGAGGCCCTCCATGTCGAGCACTAATACTCTCTTGCCCAGGAGCAGCGCGCGCTCGTTGCGGAGCGTCGACGCTCTTAAAGCTCGCTCCTCGCCGACATCGTCGAGGAGGCCGCCGACGTCCGCGCGCCCGAGCATCTGGACCTGGAGGCACGTGCCGTCATAACCCGTCGGCAGGAGCGCGCAGGGGTAGAGCGCGTCTACTTTTGCCTCGTTGGCGAGCTCCTCCCGGTCTTCTTCCGTCGCGGGGCCGTCCCGCGCGAGCTTTGTGAGCGCGTCGATGTTGTTGTCGCGGCGCCAGACCAGGGTTTTCGTTAAGAGGTGTGCTGCTTTGCCAGCATCACCACTACTCGCCTCTAGGAAGCGCCGGCGCTCGTCTTGCGTGGGCGGTCTCAGGTCTGCGGTCTGTGGGGCACAGCGCTCGCAGGTGCACGGCATGGCGAAGTCCGCGGCAGCACTTCTATCGACGATCGCTGCCATGTTGCCAGACTTTTGCTTAGGTATGCGATCTGTAAGGCGGCTGGCCTGTCCAAAATGGCTAAAAAACAGGGTGCTAGCGGTATATGTAGACACTAGCAAGCCTTCGATGCTTCACGAAAGATGTATATTTATGACGAGATCGGAATGACCCTAGGATATGTCAACTTGCCCGAGGCGGGAGAGCAGGTCGACCGTGCCGGGCGGCGGCGCGTTCTTGCCGTCGATCAGGCCCGCGACGACCTTGCCGCCGCCCGCCGTCCGCATCATGGCGCCGGCACCCTCGATCGCTGGCCCGGGCAGCGCGGCGTCGTCGGCGAGGGCCGACGTCTTGCGGAGGAGCGCGCGGACGCGGCCGCGCGGCGGGAGGTGCTCGATGCCGACCGCCGCGCCGAAGGCGCCTTCTCTGAACTTGGCCTCGACGTTGATGGCCGCGGCCGCGACGGCCCGGACCGAGCCCACCTCGACGGCGCCGCCGCAGCTCGTTAGGCAGTCGGCGAGAAGCCAGGTCGCGACGACCTTCTGGAGGTCGTCGGGCGGGAAGTGCATCGCGGCCTGCGCGAGGTACGCGCAGGCCGCCGCGTGGGCCCCGTCGCGGCGCGCCCTCAGGCCCAGCACGAATAGAAAAACTTAAACCAAAACCCAGGGCCTAGCGCAATCAGTCCTCCATCGCAGCGCCCCCCGCGGCCGCCTCCTACGCAGCGTCCGATGAGGCTCTTTTTCTTCGGCTTCGGCGCCGGCGCCGCTGCTAGCTTGGCCTGTGCTTGCGTCGCGCGCGCGCGGAGGTCGCTCTTCTCGAAGCAGTCCGCGTGCGAGAGGCCCGCGGCCTGGATGAGGGCCTTGAGTTGCTTGACCTTGAGCGTGGTCACGTCGGCGGCTTTGTGCTCCATGATATCTGACAGACCTGCGAGGGAGCGATTGTGTGCGAGAGCAGTCGTGCGGCCGACACGCGTCTGTGACCAGGATTGACGGACGCTGGACGCTCGCTCTAGGTTCTCGCTCTCTGAGACTCCAGCAGTTTTTAGGCCAGTCGCGGGGCGAGAGGCGGCGCCGTCGGCGAGAGGCACGTGTGCTCTATTCTTACGATCGCAAATCACCTCGTCTTGGTCGTAGGCGCGTTTGCAGCCGCGAGAGCGCGATCAAGTAGCGAGAGCGCGACAAGCCAGGAAAACCCGTTTTTTTGCACTAGAGGGCCGCGACGTTAGAAACCCAATCCAACCCACGGACCGGTTACCAGCGACTGGCCGCCACGTATAAGGTTAAACAGGCCTTACGCCGTCGAAGAAGACGCCACGACGTCCGCGTAGTGCAGCGCCCCGCCCCAGCGCACGTCGTGCGCGCCGAGCGCGCCGCCGCGGCCCTCGAAGAACTCGGCGCAGGCGACCTTGTTGGGCGGCGGCGCCGGGCCGCGCGGCGCGACGCCGAGTTTCGTGAGGGAGTCCGTGAGGGCCACGCGCGCGCCCTGGTTTAGGGCCGCGTCGAGTAAAGCAGAGCACGCGGGCGGCGAGAGGTAGAAGAGGACGGCCTCGAAGACGTAGAGCGTCGGTCTGGAAGCGTCGAAAGATGTGGAAGAGGCGAGGCGCTCCGGCAGGGACGGGCCTGCCTTGAGGTCCTCCAGGTTTAGAGGAAGGTGCTCGACGGTGATAGAAGGCGACCGTTTTGCCAGGATGCGCTTCTTGGCGTCCACAGCGCTCGGCAGGTCCACCTCGAAGAATTTCGCGCGCCCGCCGTACCGCGCGCAGCGCGTGTCGTAGCCCGCGCCGACGACGACGATCTGTGGTGAAGCGTGCTCGGCCAGAAAGGCGTCCACGGCTTGATCCAGAAACCGCGTCCGCGACCCGATCCACTCGAGCTTTTCGATCAGCGACTCCGGGAGGCGCTTCGCGTTCTCGGGGCTCACGAGCCACCTCGTATTCGTCGGCAGCCACTCGAAGGCCTGCGGATCGTCGATGATGCCGCGGCCGGACAGCACGGCGCGCGTCCACAAGACCCTCAAGTTCTTGGACGAGTCCGCGGCGCCGCTGTCGTCGCCTACGTAGAGCAGCGAGAAGAGCGCGTCGACGGCTGCGTCCACGACGGGGTTCGTTTCGTCGCGCTGCTTCTTCGGCGGGCCGCCGGGCGGGCCGCCTTTCACGCCGGGCGGCGGGCCTCGCGGCGGGCCGCCGGTTGCAACGCCGGGCGGCGGTCCGCCCGGGCCCGGCTCCGCGCGCAAGGCGTTGCAACGCAGCGGCGCCATCGATGGCCGCTGCAGCGCTGCGGCGGCCACTACGAGTGCTAGAGCGCTGATTCGCGGCATCGCTGCGGGCGTTTTTGAGTCACCGCTTCGGAGAGCGCCTCGTAATGAGTGCGCTTCCTGCACCGCTTTTGCACCGGACTTGAATCAGAGCTGTGCGCTTGCAAAAGCCTATTTAAAAGAGAGCGTTATGCCCTGTGCGCGTAACGCACAGCCAACAAATCCAAGGCGAGCAAGCACAAAATCTAGTGGGTTACAACTAGCTCAACAACGACAATCATACCCGCACAACGCTAAGAGAGACCCCGGACGGGTCCTGAGAAGAATAAGTGACATCCGCACCGCTACTAAAAACTGACTGCAGAGGCGTCCTTGCTCCGCGTAGTAGACGGCATCGCTTGCGGTGTCGAGCGTAGCATACGCGCGCAACTGCAAGACAACAGGGCTGCACGCTCGCGACGCCATCGCTGCAAGCTTTACAGCTGCACAGGGAGCCAGCACTCTCTGAGAGCAGTGTGACGCAGCGCACCACACGGCCGCGGAAGACGCCAGCCGCATCAACACAATACGAAGAAACGAGAGGGCATGGCGGCGAACGGCCACGCGACGACACCGGGCGCCGGCTGGGCCGCCCCCAAATACGAGGTCCAAGTAAAGTCCGAAAGGTTCAAGTTCAACGCGGCGCACTTCGTCGCCTTCCCGGGCTACCGCGAGCGGCTGCACGGCCACAACTACACGTGCAGCGTGCGCGTCTTCGGGCCCTTGTCCGAGCACGACGGCTACGTGTTGGACTTCGGCGACGTGAAAAAGGCCACCAGGAGGGTCTGTGAGCAACTAAACGAGCGCTTCTTGTGCCCTTGTCTGGCGGACGCCCTGGCGATCACTCGTAATAAAAAGAACGTGGAGATCGTCTGCGAGGACGCGTCGTTCTTCTCGATGCCGGAGGCCGATTGTGCGATGTTGCCGCTGAAGCACTCGACGGCGGAGGAGCTCGCCGCGCTCGTGTGGCGGCGCGTCATCGACGAACTGGGCGTCGAGAAGCTCGTGAAACGCGGCATCACGGCGCTCGAGGTGAGCGTCGCGGAGGCGCCGTCGCAAGAAGCGCGGTACACGCGGCCCCTGGCGGGCTACGACCCGCGCGAGGAGGTCCCGGTGTCTTTGCCGTCGCCGGGGGCGTGCTGTTCTCAATTCGCGGTGCCCTGTAGGCCGCCGGCCGCGCCATAGTTGTTCGGTTAACTTGTGTTCTTTGATTGGGTTTTTGGCGGCGACGGCGTGCGTGGGGGCGGACGTTCGTGGCTCGCGATGGGTGGAGAGGCGTGTGACGCGCCGCGGTGTGTTGATCCCGCGCCTGGGTTTCCCCTCTTATAGCTCTCCCGCGACCAAGCGGAGGAATGTGGCTGCTCTGGATGGGCTGTGCGCGCGACCTGCGATTTGGTCTCCGAGGTGGCACACACAAAACACACGTCGTCCAGCAAGTCTCATCTCGCTACCAAAATGCACGGCACCGCGTCTGCAAATTTAAATCACCAGCGGAGGGCTGAGCAATGACCGTGGGGGAGGCCTGCATGCAAAAAACAGGGCCGCGCGCGGCCTCGTAATGGCCGAGCAATACTGGAAGCCTGGGCGATCACGCACGTGACGCGCCCCACGGCGCCGCGGTGCAGCGCGCGGCCACCGGTGGCCCCAGTAAACCCTCCGTGCCCCCGCCAGCAATGCGTGGTGCAAGAAACGCCATCAATAAGCCAACCGCGGCCGGCCGCCGACGGCGAATATCCTTGGCCCTGCCCGAGCCCTCACACACCCCCGGGAGCGAAAAAAGCCGCCCGCGCACCACCGCTAACCCAAATACCCACGCAGGAAGTACACCGCCGCCGCCCTCCTCGCCTCCGGCGCGTCCGCGTTCACGACGTCGGGCAATGCCCTCCCGGCGGCCACGCGCCCCCAGGCCGCCGCCCAGGCGCCGACCATGGCCGTCGCCGGCGGCATCAACGGCTTCGGCCGCATCGGCCGCCTCGTGGCCCGCATCATGGCCAAGTCGGACGCGATCGACCTCAAGCTCGTGAACTCGGGCGCGGCCAACGAGTACATGGCCTACCAGTTCAAGTACGACTCCATCCACGGCCGCTACCCGGGCACCATCGAGCCCACGGCCGACGGCCTCATGATCGACGGCGTCCTCACGCCGACGACGCACACGCGCGACCCGTCCGAGATCCCCTTCGGCGCGATGGGCGCCGAGTACATCTGCGAGTCCACCGGCGCCTTCCTCACGGCCGACAAGGTCGCGCCCCACATCGCCGCCGGCGCCAAGAAGATCATCTTCTCGGCCCCGGCCAAGGACGACTCCCCGACGGTCGTCATGGGCGTCAACGAGGAGACCTACGACCCGTCCATGGTCGCCGTCTCCTGCGCGTCCTGCACGACCAACGGCCTCGCGCCCATGGTCAAGGCCATCAACGACAAGTTCGGCATCGAGGAGGGCCTCATGACGACGGTCCACGCCATGACGGCCACCCAGAAGGTCGTCGACGCGTCCTCGAACAAGGACTGGCGCGGCGGCCGCTGCGCCTCCGGCAACATCATCCCGTCCTCCACGGGCGCCGCCAAGGCCGTCGCCAAGGTCATCCCCGACGTCAAGGGCAAGCTCACGGGCATGGCCTTCCGCGTGCCGACCGCCGACGTCTCCGTCGTCGACCTCACGGTCAAGCTCAACACGGCGACGTCCTACGACGACATCTGCGCCGAGGTCTCGCGCCTCGCCGACGGCCCCATGACGGGCATCCTCGGCTACTGCGACGAGCCCCTCGTCTCGACCGACTTCGAGACCGAGCCGACGTCGTCCGTCTTCGACGCCGGGGCGGGCATCATGCTCTCGCCCAAGTTCGTCAAGTGCGTCGCCTGGTACGACAACGAGTGGGGCTACTCGAACCGCGTCGTCGACCTCATGTGCCACATGGCCGCCGTCGACGCCAAGGTCGCCGTGTAGATGTCCTCTACGTGCCCTCCCCCCTTCGACACGCGAGTCCCCTCGCGCTCCCCGGTGTAACCGTCGTCGAGCGCGAAATTGATCTACTTATCGCGGCGATGGCGTCGAGGGGGGCTGCTGCGGAGTCCGCGCGCCGCGCGCGGCGGCGAACGTCATTGCACCCGCCGGGCGCGCTCGCCACCGCTCCGATATCACGTAGCAACCGTCGCGTCCGGCATATAGTAGGGGGTCGTCGGGAGGCGGGCTGCAAAACTCAGCGCCGAGCAGGACATCGAGCCGCATCGTCGATAGGACCGCAGCTTCGGAGCAAGCACAAGCATCGCCGAGCCCTTTGGGCTGCCACAACGCAAGGACAGCCAAAAAAAGCTGCCCCTCGCGGCACAAACCAGCACAACAAGGAAGGACACCACCCCAAAATGCCGCTCATCGTCAAGCCGACGCCGGCCCACCCCGAGCCGCCGGCGCACAAGATCATGCCCGCCTTCGCGACGCGCTTCGGCCCCAAGCTCGCCGGCGAGGTCGCGGCGACGGACCGCCTCGTCCGCGTCAATGCTCTAACGGCGCTCTGCGACGCGCTGAGCGACCCGGAGCAGGCCCACGGCTGCGCCGACGCCGGTGTTGTGGAGACGCTGAACGCGCACGTGAGTGGCGGCCAGGACGCGCCGACGCGCGTGTTGGCCGCGAAGGCTTTGTGCGGCTGCGCGCGCGACGCGCGGGCCGCGCGGGCCATGGTCGACGCCGCTACGCCGGCGGCGATCCAGGGCGCGTGCTTGAACGACGCCGAGCAGGACGTGCGCATGCACTGCTACGACGCTTTGATAAGGTTGGGCGGCGGGCCTCGAAGAGGCGCTTCCTCTATTGTCGCGGCGGGCTACCCGAAGGCGCTCGTGGAGAAGGCGGAAAAGGAAAGTGTGGGATTGCAGCCGCGGGCCCTGGACCTGCTGACGAGTTGTTTAGGAAACGAGCAGGGCTTGGCCGAGGCCCTCGACGCGGGCGGCATCGCGACGTGCCTCTCGCTCCTGGGATCCATGGAAGCCGCCGTGCGCGCCGCGGCGGGCCGCTGCCTCGCGGGTCTGTGCTTCGACATGAGCGCGAAGGACGCGGCCGTCGAGGCCGACGCCGTCGACACGTTGTGTGCTCTCCTCGAGGACCCGGACTTGGGGGCGCGGCGCGCGGCCTGCGCGGCGCTCGTGAGCGTCACGACGACGGACGAGGGCAAGCGGCGCATGGTGCCCGCGGAGCCGCGGCCGCGCGACGCCGTCGCGGCCATCATCGCGCTGCTGGCCGAGCCCGACGCCTACCTGACGACGACGGCCTGCAAGCTCGTCGCGAACGTGGCGGTCCACCCCAAGGTGCGTGCGCAGCTGCGGGAGGACAAAGAGTGCCTGCCGGCCATCGACGCGCTCATCGCCGGACCAGGTACTGACCAGGACGCGCTCGTCGCGCAGCACGCGCGCATCGCGAAGGACGCGGTCCTCTGGGAGCCCTGAGTCTCACTAAGTATCTTCATACGACAGCCCCCGCGCGTCGAGGAACGCGGTCAGCTCGCGCTCGAGCGCGGTGGCCGTTCGCGCGTCGCCGGCCTCCGCCGCGCGGACGAGGTCGCGGCGCAAGCGCTCGGCGGTCGCCGCGTCGGCGTCGCGATTCGGCTTTTGCGGTTTGTAGCCCGACTTGTTGTAGCCGTCGCCGTCCCGCAAGAAGGCGGCCAGGCCCTGGTCGCCGCTCATCGCGTCCGCTTGCAACTTGCCCGCCGCGGCGAGGACTCCGGCGAAGGCGAGGACCAGCGGCGCGACGCCGATGTCGAGGCCCTCGTCGACGCCCAGGTGCCGTCTCACCGATACTGCCCTTGGCGCTCCCGTGACAAATGCCTCGCCGCCGCGCACCATCAGTAACGCAACAAGGTAGTTCATCCGCATCATGTTGCGTTTCAAGCAGAGAGAGCACAAAAGGCTCTCTCTACTCAGTCCTGTTTGACCGCTTCTGGCGGGGCGATCGGAATCTTTTCGAGTTCTCTGGCTTCTAAGCTAACGCTGCGTCGCGAGCCGGCTATAGTTCTAACCGTGCGATGTGGCTGCAAAGCTTCGCACACCAGGGCTAGCGATTGTAAGACACTAGCAAAACGGTCATGCCGCCCCCCGTAACCTTGGCCGCGCCGGCCGAGCTTTTGTAGGCCCTCCGAATCGCTGGGGCATCCATTGAACCCATTAGTTCCGTTCCGACGAGTTATTGTCAAGGGCCGTCTGGGCGGGTCGGAGCTCTCGCTCCCCGCTTCAGGATTGCTCGGCCTGGTGTGCGAGGGCATCTCTTTCACCACTTGATTTCCGGCTCGTCGTAAAAGAGGAGCCAGCGGCCAGTTCCACATCCTGACGGGGGTCGTCCCAAAAGAACCGCGTCACCCCTTCTCACGGCGGCGTGCCAGACCAAAATCTAAAAGCAAAATCTAAAGCTTGGGAAGTTTGCGTGCGGGATTACAAGCGCGTGCGGATCCGAGCACTCGCCGGACTCCGTCTACCTTTCGCTGGAGACAATCTCGCGATCGGTGTTCTGATGGACATCGAAAAGTAACGTGTGTAAGCGCCCGGGCGATCCGCGGCCAAAGAATACAAGGATCACATATTAGATTCGAGCGCGCCGACGACGTCGCCCCATACTTCCTCCGCCGGCGCCGACACGGCTGCGAGCGCCGCGGCCATCGTGCCCGGCGCCGCCGCGCGGTCGAAGTCCTCTTCGCTTGTGCAGTGGAAGACGCCGAGGCACTCCGCCGCCCCGAGGCGCCCGGCGAGCTGGGGCGAGCGCTCCGCGCGGCGGGCGAAGACGTACGCCGCGCCGCCGAGCACCGCGACGTTGTGGGGCCGGTGCCTGGCTTCGACGGCCGCGACGGCCCGGCCGAGCGCCTCGCCCCGACCCTCGCCGCGTAAGCGCACGGCGCAGAGCGGGTAGTCGAGCAACTCCACCTCGACGCCGCCGACGCTCGTCGATCGCGCCGCGGCGGCGCCCTCGACGGCGTACCTCGCCGCGCCGACGGGCGGCGCGGGCCAGGCGTGAGCGTGGACGTGGTTCTGCGAGGCGCCCGCGCCGATGGAGTTGAAGACCAGCGCGAGGTCCGTCTCGACGCCGCACAGGTCCGCGCAGTCCTCCGCCGTCAGGCGCTGCGGCCGCCAGTTCTTTTGGTCGCCGACGGCGGGGAGCAGGAGGAAGTGGCCCCGCGGATCACAGGGCGCGACGTTGTGGTAGCAGTCCCAGGCGCGGCCGTGGACGGCGAGCGCCGCCGCGCGGGGCCGGTCCTGGAGCCGCAGCGGCCCGACCACTAACGAGCCCGGCTCGTACGATGGCGGCGTATACGACGTCTCGTCGAAGCCGCCGCCCGTCGCGAAGGCCGGCGCCGGCCGCAGCGTCCGACTTAATTGCAGCTGCGCCACGAAGGGCCCGTCCGTCGCCACGCGGAGGCCGTCGCCGCTCGCCGCGAGCGTGGCGTTGATTTTTTGTGCCTTTTCCGTGGCGCCGCGTACGAAGAAGCGCAGGTCGCCGGCGACTTCCGTCACGCCGTAGGCCTCGCCGTGCTCCGTACTGGCGGACACGCTGCCCGCGCGCACGAGGCCGAGCCAGCGCTCTGCGAGGTTTATGTTTTGCAGCTTGTAGCTTATTGGTGCGACGGCTGCTGTCGACATTAGTAACGAGAGGCAGTGTGCTCTCCGAAGCATTAGGCCCTCGTTTGCTGTTTTGGTAGCTGCGCGTTTTGAAACGTCGAACAGGCGTTCGAGCGAGTGTTTTCGCCAGGTTTCAAGCAGCATTACGAGCAGCGCTGCTCGTTTTAATGCAGCTGCTGTCCCTGGAGCCTGAGTTTTTTCCGCTTAGACACGCAAATGAGGCGCCAGAGCCCTCCGCGGGACCTCTCCTTGGCCCGCAGGGGTGATTTGGCAAGCGCGCCCGCCGTTTCATTGCCAAGGTTGCAGGTGTGTGTACGCGCTGGCCCATTGCGCCAATTGCAGTGCCGCCGGCCGGGGCCTAAGATGGCGCTAACACGATTTCTGTAACGTTGCTGCGTCCACAGCTTTACCACGCAACCGCTTGAGACGCCGTCGGCGCGGCCCGGCGGCAAAAGAGTTGATGCTCGCCCAGTGCTCTCGATGACGCCGGGGCGCGCGCGCGACGCTGACGCGTGAGACAAACGCCGCCCGCGCTCGCTACGACGACCGCGCAACACGCCGCCCCCAAACGCAGGTTCGGCTGCGCCGTCGCCGTCTCGGCGCTCCAGGCGCCGTCCGTCGCGCCGCGACGAACCAACGTGATTGTCAAGGGCGGCCGCACGGCGACGCCCCTCGGCCGCACGAAGACGCTCGCGGGCAAGGAGAAGATCGTGGCCTCGGTCCAGGAGGACATCGAGGGCGCGGACCTCATCTACTCCTTCGAGGGGTCTGGCATGGGCATCAAGGTCATCGACGACCTGCGGGACCGCCTGCCCGAGGCCAGCAAGGCGCGCATCGTGAAGACGACGCTCTTCAAGCGCGGCCTGTCCGCGGCGGGCTACGGGGACGACGTCGTCAGCCAAGTGCCGGCGCTGAGCAACATGTGGGTCTTCTCGACGACGGACGACATGAAGGCCACGGTCAAGGCCTTCGACGGGTGGGTCAAGGACAACGGCCTCGAGAAGCCCATCAAGGGCGGCTACTTCGACAATGACTTCATCGACGCCAAGGGCGTGAAAAAGGTCAAGGACCTGCCGACGATGCCGGACCTCATGCTCAAGCTCTGCGTGTCCCTCAACCTCGCGGGGTCGCTGGGCATCGCCAAGGCCGTCAAGGCGGCCAAGGGCAACCCGCGCCAGGTCGCCGTCGCCATCTCGAAGATCGAGGAGCTGCCGAAGACGGACTGAGCGTTGGTTCCCTTCCCTGGTTAAAAGCACGTGTTCTTATATTCAGATGCCTCGCGGCGACGGCGTGTGGGGGTAGAGTGTGGGGGTTCTCCGCTTCGATTCGGCTCGGCGGCGCCGGTCCGATCTGGGCCGGCGTGCGCTTATATACGTTGTACGGCGTCTGTCCCGGTACGGACGCCTCCATAAAAAGTACCTACGGACTGCCACGTAGTGTTTTTACGGTGCGAGGACGCCATAAGCTGGCTAGTGTCTTGCAGGTCGCTAGCTAGTCTGCGTAGCACTTGCACTGCGCAGTGCTGCGCGCCTACGCGGCAGCAGAGCGCCTCCTGTTGCATCGCTCGTCGTTGGGGCTTGGGCCACACGGGTGCAAAACGCGATGCGTCGCCATCAAGCCATGTTGCTGCTGCTCCTCCTCACGAGCACGGATGCATTCCAGCTCAAAACGGCACCAAGAGACACAACAAAGCTGCAAGCCAAGGTCGGCGACGCGCTCGGCGCGGGCCGCCAGCGCTTCTGCTGCGGCCTCGCGCCGCTGGACCCGCCGGCGCCGGGCACGGAGTTCATGCACCCGCTGCTGTTAAGTGGCGCGGCGAAGACGCTGCGGGAGGCCGGCGCGGCCGCGATCGTCGTCGACGACCCCGTGGCCTGCGACGCCGTCGCCGGCGACCTCGAGGCGGCGGGGTCCGACGCCGTCGTGCTTTACGCGGGCGACGACGCGCCGGCGAGCGCGGACGCCCGCCTCGTGGAAGGGGGCGAGGGCGGTGCTGGCATCGTGCCCGTCGTCGAGGGCCTCGCGTCGGCGGCCGATGTTGGTGCTGCGGCCCAGGCGGCGGCGGACAAGGGCTCGGAGGCCCTTGTTTTGAGAGGAGGCGACGTCGAGGTCATCGGCCCCCTGGCGGACACGGCCGTGCCGGTGCTTCGGGAATTACCCTTCGCCACGACAACTAACGTAGACGATCTGGACACCGACGCCTTCGCCTGCAAGACGTTGGGGTATGCCGGCGTCTTATTATCAAGCCAATCGCAAAGCCCCGTCGGCGCGCTGAGCGAAGCACTAGTAAATGCTCTGGGAGTGCTCCGGTCGAAGCGCTCGCGGACCTACGGCGGCGCCTGGTCCGAGTCGTCCGGCCGCGTGTCGGAGAGCGGGGACCAGGCCGAGGCCATGAAGTGGGCGCGCTACATGGAGACGACGACCAAAGCCGGCATCGTCGGCGCGATGGAGGGCGGCGCCGGCGAGGACGACGAGCCCCTCGACGAAGAACGAGGCGACTACAAGGCCTTCGACGGGCCGCCGGCGGCGGGGTCGACCGAGAAGCGGCCCGCGTCGACCGGACCGAACGTCCCGGGAAACGAGGACGCGCGGCAGGCGTCGCTCAAGAAGCTCAAGGACCGGGGCTGGAACACGTAAATATATACTTATGATACAGGGTGTTCCGTCGGGCCGCTGGGGTTAGACTCCAGTGGGAGTCCCGCGGACCTCCGGTCCGCGCCTCAGCCCTCGAGCGCGGCCTTCCAGCTCTCCACGCGGAGGCGCTCCCGGAGCGACACGCAGCCCGGCACGCGGCAGAGGTCCAGCGTGCAGCGCCGCGCGTGCAGCTGCACGAGCGTGTCGATGCGCCTACAATCCAAGCACGCGGCGCCTTGGGTACAGGACGCGGCGTGCCGCAGGTAGCCCGCCATCTTGGCGCAGGCCTTGCGCTCGCAGCCCGGGCACGCCGCCGCGTGTTCTAACGCGCGGACGTGGAGCTCGATGGCCCGCCGCTTCTCGGCGCGCTGCGCGTCGGCGCCGTACGCGCCCTCCAGAGCCTGCTGGTCGACGCCGAGGCGCGGCTTCGGCCGCGCGGGCGACCGCGGCCGCTTGGCCCCGGGCTCGTCGGGCGACACGGCCGGCACGGGCCGCTTCGGCTCGAGCGCGAGCGGGCCGAGCGCGAGCGCGGGCGGCGCGGCCGCGGGTGCCGGCGCGACGGACGGGTGCGGCGCCGCGGCCACCGCGGCCGCGGCCTGCTTCCGCCGGTGCGCCCGCCGCACCTGCTCGCGCAGCGCCATCAGGTCGTCGTGGGACACGCCGCGGCGGCAGAGCGCCGTTTCCAGGAGACGCGTGTAGGCGACAATCTCCTCGCGCGAGGCCACCGGCCCCGCCGGCGCGGCTTGCGGGTCCATGGTGATGGGGCGCGACCGGGCGACCGCCGCCGGCGACACCGCCGGCGGGGCCGCCGGGGCCGCCGGCGCGGCTTGTGCTTCCACGGTAATTGGGTTAGCTGTCGCCGCCGGCGGGGCCAGCGGCGGTGGGGCCGGCGGCTGCGGGATCGCCGGCTGAGGCTGCTGGGCCGCTGGCCGCGGGGCCAACAGGGCCGCCGGCTGCGGAGCTGCCGGTTGGGGCGCCGGCGGGGCCGCCGGTGATGGGACCGGTGGCTGCGGGGCCGGCCGCTGAGCTGCTTCGGGAGTGTTATGCGGGGGCGGCGGGACCGCTGGCGCGGCTTGCGATTGCACGGTCTCTGGGGCGGCCTTCGGAGGTCGCTCCGCTCCACCGTTCGGGGCCGCGGCCGGCGGCGGCGGGGCGCTCGGCTGCGGCGCCACCGGCAGCGGGACCGCCGGCGGCGGGGCCGCGACCGACGGCGCGGCGGCTTGGACTTCCATGGTGCTTGGGGCCGCCGCGTCACAGGCTGCCCCACGCTCCAGCCCCACGCTCTATTAAATTCAGCCTAGGAATTCACTCTCGGGGCAGGCGATCAGCTAGTATGTCGACACGCTAGGTTTACCCACTCTGTCGCCTGCGGGAAGTCGCGGGACAAGTTGATTGAACGGGCGAACGTTGCACATTGTTCGGGGGGGTTTGCCGAGGCGGTTCTGCTTAGAAGGAGGTACGCTGTTATGAAAGAAGCGGCCCGCGCCCGCCGCCGATGAATCGGCGACGCGCGGTGTCTCCCCCCCAGCCCTGGGCAGGGGCTCCGCCCACTAGTCCTAGCACCGTAACATCGACTTCAACCCACTCTGTCCGCGCTTCAGGACTTCTGGCGGGGTACCTTGGCGGTTTCGGGCTTCGGGGGTCCCCCCATGCCCATGGATCTTAAGGTACCCCGGCTAAAAAACACGGTGACCGCGGTCGCCGCGGTGGGGCAGGGCCAGACCTAAAAAAAGGAACAAGATTTACGCGAGCGCGGCCGCCCAGAACTCCGCATCCTGGAAGTCCGTCGGCCGCCGGCCCAGCGTGTTCTCCGCCTCGGGCGACGCCTTGGCCTTGATCAACCTTTGACACACCTCCAGGTGGCCGTGCTGCGCCGCGAGGTGGAGCGCCGTCATGCCGGCCTCGTCGCCTGCTTTCAGATCCGCTTTGCCCTTGAGCAAAGCCTCGACGCATTCGAGGCGGCCCTTGGCGCAGGCCCAGTGCAACGGCGTGCGGCCGTGCACCGTTTTTAAGGACGCGTCCGAGCCCAAGCCAAGTAATAGTTGCAACGTCTCGAGGCGCCCCTCCGCGGCACAGACGTGTAAAGGCGACCAGCCCCGCTCGTCCTGCGCGTTACAGTAGCCCTTGCCACAGATCTCATTGATCAACGCTTTTACTGTTTCTGCTCGGTTATGTTGCGCCGCGCAGTGCACTGCGGTGAAGCCCAGCCCGTCCGACCCCTTGCCGTCGCAGCCCCGGGCTATATAGTCCTTCACTCTTTCTAAATCCCCTCGTGATGCCGCTTTCCGCAAACGAGCGCCGTAGCGCACCGCCGGCGCCAAAACGTGTCGCGCGACGTCCATGAATTGCTTCCGCGACAGCGTTTCCGCATTGGACTGGAAGGCTCTGACATAAGGATCCACGAGCCTCGCATATCGCGCGTCGTCCATAACCACCCCAAGGTCCTTGAGGAGCTTCTTGGCGTCGCTCGAGGGTATATTTCTTTCGCCGGTGCCGTCGAAGAGCTCGTGGACTTTTTGTTGAGTTTCGGGCTCCAAAAGAGGATCCTCGTCATCTTCTAAGCCAGGACTCTCGGCGATGACGCATTCGATCTCTGGCTTCGCGTACAGTAATGCCTCTTCCACTACCTTGGGCTTCTTGGGGCCCATACTGTCGCGTGCCTCGCGCGTGGGGCAGCCTCGGTCGACGCTTGCGTTCCTCCCAGCGGCCGGTGTGACGACGCTCGTTCTATAATAGCGCCAGACAACAAGCTTTGGCTGCCGGCGCTGGGCAGGCGAGTTCAGGCGCTGGCTGGAGCCTCGCGCGGGGCTGCGCGCTTTCTTGGGCACTCTTCCCCTGCGGAAGGAGCAGTCGCGAGAGCTAGGGGAGATTCGTCGAAAAAACCCGCTCTGCATGCGTCGATCGCGGCTGAAATCAGCTCTCCCAGCATCCAGGGTGCAACGCAACAGCTCAAATTGCAAGATGGGTGCCTCGGGCGAGCTCCAGCGCATAAATCTTCTTGGCGCGGCGCGTCTCCGCCACTGCTGAGCATGGCCTGCACGCCCAGCCCGATGCAACCAAAGTTATTGCCAAAGCGATCGCCGCGCGCCTCCCGCCGGCCCAAAAACCAGCCGGCAGCGGTATGCATGCACGCGCGCTGCTCCCCGGCCAGCGCTATTGCAAAAAGCTGCATCGCACACACACATCCACCAAGGACGACGCCTCACCGGTTGCTTGAAACGCAGGCGAACTCTTCGACCGCCTCTTCGGCGCCGGCGCCGCGGCTTATGTATTAGGCTTTGCGGTCGTCGTCTACGGCGCGACGGCGAGCGCGCAGGCGAAGTTAGGCGTGTCTTTACTGGCGTGCGCCTTACCCGCCTTATTATCGACGGAACTGGCGAGCGGAGACCACGTCGCCGGCGACGCGCTCGCGAACGCCTGGCTCCAGGAGTTTGTGGGCACGGCGGTCATGGTGGTGCTCACGTGCATGCCCGGCGCTTTGCTCGGCCACTTAGGTTATCAAGTGGAATGGGTCTTCCACTGGCTCATGATGATGGCCGCCGATTCATTAACGGGGGGCAACGTCAACCCCCTCGTGTCGACCACCATGGTCGCGGCCGGGCGAGATAGCACGAAGGACTGGGTCGTGAAAGTAGCTGCGCAATGTGGTGGTGCGGTCGTCGGCTGGAAGCTATTAATTGCGGCGGGCGAGTTCATGGTCGGCGACGTGGGAGGGCCTTCTCCTGATGAACATCTTCCGCTCTTCTACGTGTTCTGGTCTGAATGTTTAGGCGGCGCGACGCTGTGCCTGGCGGTCTGGGCCTTCGCGACCACGTCCATCGGCGAGGTCTACGCGGCGAAGATGGGCCTGATCAATGTTACTTTGAGAACGATCATAGTGTATTTTGGCGCGACGGGCCCGGCCGTGAATCCTGCATTGGCTTTCGGCTACGACTTCGCCGTCGACGGGAGCTGGCCGACGATGGAGGCCAAGTCGCCTTCTTATGTAGCTTATTGGGCCGGGGGGATGATAGGCGCGGCCGTCTCGGGCCTCGTCTGGAAGGTCATCACGCAGAAACTGGACGAAAAGGCGCAGATCGGCGCCGGCGTCGCGCTCATCGGTGTGTGCCTCGCGGCGTGGATCTTCGTGCTGGCCGTCGAGGCCCAGGCCATTAGTGACGACACGGCCTTCGGGAAGGCGATGGCCGCGCGCCACCCCGTCACGAAGCTGTTCGGGCGGAAGCCGAAGGCGCACCGCGAGCTCTGAATTTGGGGCTACGCTAAGTTTAGTAGTCCACCCGAGTCGCGTCGGCCCCGCGCCGCCCGACGGATCCCGCCGGTCCGCTTTTTTTTGCCGCTCTCTGTATTGTTACGATGCTAGGACTAGTGGGCGGAGCCCCTGCGGGGGACGCTTCACGGGGGCTCGACCTTTTGATTAAATTCGGTGCGCAGGGCAGTTTGTGGTGGACCTCACAAGCCGAGAGCGACGCGGCACCGATCGCGACGGTACGTGGCCGCGTCCCAGCGCTCACACGGATCACGGGGGCAGCCGCGTCGCAGCCCGCAGCAGCAGGAACGACCGATGGCGGCGGTAGCCCAACATCCACAACCGAAGGCCATGAGCGCGGACGAGCTCGCGCGCTCGCTGCGGGCGCACCTCGAGCGCCGCGGCGTCCTGCGCGGCCTCACGGCTCGTTTAAGAAGGGACATCACGCTCGAAGTAAGAGGGCAGCGCGGCGACGGGCCGCAGCCGTCGTCGTCGCAGCAAAGGCTGCGGGACTCGGTCATCGCCGAGGCGCTGCGGACGCAGCACACGGGCAACGCCTACGCCGTCTTCGTGCCCGAGAGCTCGCTCGGCGAGGAGCGGGCCTGCCTCGACCGCTCGGAATTAACGGAGGCGGTCGGGCCCTACGCGTCCACGGCGCTGGACAAGCTGATAGGAAGGGCCACGACCAAAACCGTGGATGTGGAGACGAACACGACCATACGACCGGCCGGCGAAACATTGGGAGACCGCCTCGAGAGTGTCCGGCGGAAGTTTAGGGCTCTGTCCAAGGAGAAGGAGAACATCGAAAATGAAGCGACGCTCGAAGCCGAGGCTACGGCCGCGGCTATCGAGAGCGCCGAGGCCATCGTGAAGGCCAAGCGAGACGCCGACGTCGAGGCGGACTACAAGCGGCTCCACGCGCGCTACCGCGACGAGCTCGATGCCTTGTCGCGGAACGTCCGGGCCGTCCTGCAGCGCGAGAGCGAGTCCCGCGAAGATGCTCAATCAGCCGCGGCGGATAGAGCAAGGGCGGACGCTGCGAGAGCGGAAGCCCGGAAGCACGAGGCCCAGGCGGAGCGGCTCCAGGCGCAGTTCGCGGCGGCCGTCGCGGACGCCAACGCCGCTAGGTCCGAAGTGTTGCACTTGCGGGAGGCGCTCGTGCTGCAGCGGGAGGACGCCGCGAGCCGAGCAAGGGTGCAGCTCGCGCAGGCCGAATTCGCGGCCGCCGAACGAAGAAAAACGGAGGACGAGCGCGCGCGCGCGTCGGAGCTCGCGGACGATCTAGCCGGTGATAGTCAAGTGCAGCTCGAGCCGAGCCGCGCCGGCCAGCTCTCGTCGTCCGAGGAGGCGATTGGCAGGCGGGCGGCGGCGGCGTTCCGCCTGGCCGGGAGGAATAGGAGAGAAGCCGTCTCCACGACGGTCGTCTTCGAGGCCCCCAAGGACCCCGTGCGGGCGCTGGACGCGGCCTTGGCCGCCGGCGACGCGGCCGAGCGCATGCGCGCCCAGGCGTGCGCGCAGCTGGACGCCGAGGTCGCGTCGAACGAGGAGCTGCGGAGCGAGTTAAGAGCCCTGCGGAACCTCGTGGACCAGAGCCGTGGCGCGCTGGACGCGTTAGCCAGGGAGCCGCCGTCGGCGTTCTCGCGCGTCCACGTCGTCGCCAAGCCGCCGCCGCCGCCGCCGTCGCGTTCTGTGATAGAGGCGGGCCCGCCGCGGTTCCAGCTCGTGGACACGCGCGACCTGTACGCGTCGCGGCGGCGCGCGGTGCCGGACGACGACGACGACGACGGCGAGCTCGCCGCGCTGCAGGAGCGCCGGGCCAAGGCCCTCGCGCGGGCCAAGGCCGACGCCGAGGCCGCGGAGGCCGAGGCCGAGGCGTCGCTGCGGCGGCGCGAGGCGGCGCTCGTCGCGCGCGAGCGCGCCGCGGCGGCCGCGGTCTACGTCTCCCCGCCCGTCGCCGCCGCGCCGCCGCCGACCACGGTGTACGTCGCGCCGCCGGCCGCGCCGATGCCGGTCCCCGCCGCGCCGGTGGCCGCCGCGCCGGCGGCGGCCTCGCCGCCGGTGATCGCCGCGCCGGCGCCGGTCCCGCCGGTGGAACCGGTGGCCGCCGCGCCGCCGGTGCCCGCATCGCCGCCGGTGGCCGCGCCGCCGCCGATCGCGACCGAGCCGCCGCCGGTCTCGTTCCAGAAGCTGACGGAGCCGGTCGCGCTCGGCGACACGTTCCGGTCCCACGTACCGGAACCCGACGAGGCCGTCGTGTCGCCGCCGGAGAAGCCGGCGAAGCCGCCGCCCGAGGACCGGTCGCCGCGGTCGCCGCGGTCGCCGCGCGTGCGGGGCGGCATGCTCGACGACGACGACGAGTCGAGCGACGGCGAGCCCGAGGCCCCGGCGATCTCGCCGCGGACGGCGGCGCGCCGCGAGAAGGCGCGCCTCGCCGCGGACCGCGAGGAGGCGGAATACGTGGCGACGAAGGCCCTGGCCGACGCCGAAGCGCGGCGACTGGACCGGGAGCAAAACGCCGAAAAGTACGCCGCCGAGGACGCGGCGCGCCGAGTCAGCGAGGCCGAGGCCAAGATTGGTGAAGCGGATGTCCTTCGCCTGCGAAAAGTTTACGAAGAGGCCTGCGACGCCGACGGGCGCCTCCCGGTCCCGAACCTGCTCACCGCGTTCGCGAAGCTGACGGGCACGAAGCCCCAATGGGAGGAGGGCGTGGCGCTCGCCGGCGGCCCGGGCGCGGTCGTGGCGTCCGCCGACGCCTTCGTCCTGCTGGCGAGCGCGCTCGACCCGGCGCAGTATACGCCGCCCGCCGAAACCGACGCCGACGCGATCTTTCGGAGGGTCATGGAGCAACGCAAGGCCGCGCGGCCCCAAGCGCCGCCGTCGCGATCGCCCTCGCGGAGCGACACGCGGAGCGACTCCCAGTCGGTCTCGGACGTCGCGCTCGACGCGGCGGACTCGCCGCGCGCGTCGCAGGCGTCGCCGCGCGCGTCGGATGCCGGGTCCGACTTCTGGGGTTAACTTCCAGTTATTCCTAGCTTCCGCTGCATCTTCGCGAACTCGTCGTCGAGCCGGTCGTCGTCGCTGTCGTCGTCGCTGGACGCGTCGTCGAACCCGAAAAACGTTCGGGACGCCTCCGTCGTCTCGCGCGCGACGTCGGACGCGTCGCGCCCGAGCGCGTCGGCGAGCGCGCCGCAGACCGCCGGCAGGACGGCCGGCTCGTTCTTCCCGCCCCGCAGCCCGAGCCGCTTCTGGAGCGACGACGGGAGGTAGGCCTTGTCGGGGAGCATGAAGGGGGCGTCCGTCTCGAGCAGGAGCCGGCCCGCCAACCGGTCTTTTAAAGAGGCGACGGCCTCCCGCGTCGCGCCCGATCGCTTCGCGATGCCCAGGAAGCCCGTGAACCCGACGCGACACCCAAAGTCGACGAGCGCCGCGAGCTCGTCCGTACCTCCCGTGAAGCAGTGGACGCAGACCTTTTCCGGTATTAGTTGGGCCTCCGTCATCACCGCGACGGCATCCCTATAAGCTCCCAGCGCCTCCCCCTCTTCCTTTTCGCGGACGTGGACGAACAGCGACCGATCGAGTCGCTTCGCCAGGGCGCACTGCGCGCGAAACGCCGCCAATTGCACCTCGCGCGGCGAGAACATGCGGTCGTAGTCCAGCCCGCACTCGCCCATGGCGACGCAGAACGGCGACGTCGATAATGCTTCCAGTTTCGAGAGCGTGTCATCGGTGAACTTCGAGGCGTCGTGCGGGTGGACGCCCGCCGTGAACCCGAGCTGCAAGGTTGACCCTTCGGCCGCCCAGCGCTCGCAGAAGTCTTTTCCAGCTGTCGACCCGTCGACGTCGCAGCCCGTCAAAACAACCGCCGCCACGCCCGCCAGCGACGCCCGTCGGAGCTGCCGCACGACGTCGTCGTAGGACCCGCGACTTTGCAAATTCGCGCCCGCGTCGATCAATGGCGCGATGCGGAACTCGCGCAGCGCTCTCGCTTCCTCCGCCGGGTCGCGCTGTTTCTTCTGCGTCTGCTGTACTTTCTTCTTGGGGTTCGCCGCGCGCTCGGCCCGCTTCGCGCGGCGTCGTCGTTCGATCTCCTCCGGCGACGGCTTCGCCGCGAGCGCCGACATGGGGCGCGTCGCCGCGCGCAGCCAGCCCCGGCTCTGCGGTGGCCTGAGGAGCAGGAGCACCGCGGTGATGCGGCGGTGCGCCAGGTTGGCGGTCCCGCACTGCTTGCTGTGCAGCAGTCGCGTTACGCGTCCTGCAGCTGCACAGCTTGGGGAGGCTGTGGCCTTGTGACTCGCAGCGATTAGAGCAGTACTCGTCGATCGACACCAGAATCGCAAATTCTTATTGCTAGTCGCGCGCTTGTGGGCTGTGAGCACTGTGAGCACCGCAAATAGCTCCGCAAATTGGAGCTCCGGAGTCTCAAGCCTTGCGAGCGGGTTTTGCGTGCTTTTTTTCTTCCGCCAGGGATCCGCAACCGGCCAAACACGGCCCCACTTGACGTTTTCGACGCGTCCGGACGAAAAGCCTGGGAGCAGCAGCACTCACGCTGTGCTTGGCGAGACGCGCTCAGACTGCTCAACCACGCGCAGTACATCTGTACCAACGCCATCACTCGGTCTTTGACGACGAGCACGCCTCGAAACGCTGCGCATCGCTCTCTAGCTGAGAGAGCAGCAAGCACAGTCAGCACCACTGACTGAAGACACGGCGCGCACGGCCCTAGCCCTCCTACTCACGCGGCACACCATAGCCCTCGCACCGCGCAACGTACGAACCATGGGCGTCCCCATCCTCGAGTCCACGGACATCAAAGCGGGCGACTCGGAGACGTTGGATGATAAGGCGATGGCATTTGCTGGGGAGTGTCTGAGAAAAGTCCAACAGGGTGGCGCCGAGGCCGTGGCCGAGTACGCTCAGAGGTTTGGGGAATTAACCGAGGGCCAGTCCGCCGTCGTGCAGAAAGCCGAGCTCAAGGCCGCTTATGACAGCTTGGATAGAAAAGATAGGGAATGCTTAGACAGGGTGGCAGCTCGGGTCAAGAAGTTCGCCACCTGTCAACGAAATTCCATTAAAGATATGGAGACGGACATCCCCGGCGGGAAGGCGGGGCATACGGTGTCTCCGGTGGACGTCGCCGGGTGCTACGCTCCTGGTGGGAGATACCCTCTGCCCTCCTCCGTCATCATGACGGCGGCGACAGCAAGAGCTGCCGGCGTCAAGAAGGTTGTGGTCGCGTCGCCGAAGCCTCTACCCGTGACACTTGCGGCCGCGTACGTCTCTGGAGCGGACGTCATGCTGCGCATCGGCGGCGCGCACGCCATTGCCGCGTTAGCTACTGGTGCTTATGCTGGCGAGGGCGCGCCGCGCGCGGACGTGATCTGCGGCCCGGGTAACGCGTGGGTGACGGCCGCGAAGGCGTGCTGCGCGACCCATGCTCGAGTCGGTATTGATATGTTGGCCGGGCCTTCCGAGGTGTTGGTGGTCTGCGACGAGACGGCGGACCCCGAAGTGGTCGCCTCTGATATGCTGGCCCAGGCGGAGCACGACGTCGTCGCGAGACCGATTCTCGTAACTTTCTCCAAGTACGGCAAGGCCACGGCACTCAAGCACATCCACGCCGTCAACGAAGCCTTGGATCGGCAGTTAGAAGTATTACCTACAAAAGCCGTGGCCGAGCCCGCGGTCAAAAGGGGCTTTGCCGTCGCGTGCAAGGACGTCGAGGAGGCCATCAGGGTGTCGGACGCCGTCGCCCCCGAGCACTTGGAAGTGATCTGTCGAGATGAAAGGACGATCTCGAAGCGCATGAACCACTACGGGGGCCTGTTCATCGGCCGATGTGCGGCCGAGGTGCTCGGCGACTACGGGATCGGCCCGAACCACACGTTACCGACCTCGGGCACGGCGCGCTACACGGGCGGTTTATGTGTCAACGACTTCCTGCGCATCCGCACGTGGATGCGTGTGGATGATAAAAAAGAAGCACAAGTCGCGGTCGAGGACGCGGTCCGGCTCGCGCGCATCGAGGGCCTCGAGGGCCACGCGCGCGCGGCGGAGCACCGTTTGGGTGGGGACGAGCCCGCGGCCAAGAAGGCGAAGAAGTAGTCGCGGCGGCGACGGGTTTCCCGACGGCGCGGGCGCGCGCGCCAATTGATAACGATAATGATAGTGACAAAAAAACCGCAGGAGGGCCGGGGGAAGCAGGGAGGCGGCGGCCTGGTGGCAAGGCGGCCTAGCTCTAAGCAAATCAACGTGTCACATATTTTAAGCCCGCGCGCGCCGGCGCCTAGTCGAAGACCTTGCCCGGGTTCATGACGCCGCGGGGGTCGAGCGCCGCTTTGATAGAGCGCATGGCGTCGATGGCCGCCGCGCCCTTCTCCCGTAACAGATAGGCCTTCTTGCCGGAGCCGACGCCGTGCTCGCCCGTGCACGTGCCTCCCGCCGCGAGCGTCCTTTCAATCAAATTCGCGTTCACTTGTTTGAGACGCTCGAGGTAGTCTTCATCATCATCGTCGTTGTAGACGAGGATGCAGTGGAAGTTCCCATCTCCGGCGTGGCCAAAACAGGGTCCGACGACATTGTTCTCCTTCACGTCGCGTGACGTCGCCTGGATGAGGCCCGGTAATTGCGACACGGGAACACAAGCGTCCGTGACGATGGCCCTTCCATTGGTCTTCAGCGCGCATGACGCGTAGTAGAGCTCGTGGCGCGCCTTCCAGAGCTCGTCCCTTTCACTTTCGTCCTGGCTCCGCTTGATATCGCGGCCGCCGCAGTCGGCGCATAATTCCAAAGCGAGCTCCGTGTGCGCCGCGACGGCTTCGGAGGTAGGGCCGTTGAACTCGAGGAACAGACTCGGGCAGCTCTCCTCGTTTCTTTTACTAAATGCGTTGAAGGCGTCGATGGCCGTCGCATCCAGTAATTCGCAGCGCGCGACGCTGACGCCGTGCAGCAACAGAGCCTGGACGGCGTCCGCCGCCTCCTCGAGCGAGTCGAAGCGCGCCGTCGCCGCCTCGACGCACATGGGCACCGGGTGCAAGCGTAGCGCGACCTCCGTAATCACGCCAAGAGTGCCCTCGCTGCCCAGGAACAGCTTCGTCAGATCATACCCTGCGGACGACTTCCTTGCTCGCGAGCCCGTCTCCAGGACCGTGCCGTCGGCTAGAACGGCGGTCAACCCGAGCACGTTGTCGCGCATCGTGCCGTACCTTACAGACGTCGTGCCCGACGCGCCGCAGGCCGCCATGCCGCCGATCGTCGCGTCGGCGCCGGGGTCCACGGGGAAGTGGAGACCCGTGTGGCGCAGCGCGGAGTTCACGGCCTTGCGGGTCATGCCGGCTTGGACGCGGCAGTCCAAATCTTCGGGGTGCTCGGCGACCATCTGGTCGAGCTTGGACACGTCGACGCAGACGCCGCCGCGCGACGCCTGGATGTGGCCCTCGAGGGACGTGCCCGCGCCGTAGGGCACGACGGCGATGGACTGCTCGTTGCACAGTTTTAGTATAGCGGCCACCTCCTCCGTGCTCTCGGGGAACGCGACGACCTCGGGCGGAATTGGTTCGTGGTGGCTCTCGTCGTCTCCATGTAATTTGCGCACGTCGGGCGATTGCGACGTTGTGGCCAGAGCTTCCAACGAGGCGAGGAAGGCGTCGTCGACGGTCTTTTGTGCGGCCGCCGTCGACTGGTGGCGCAGCCGCGGCGCGCGACGGAGGACTTGTAGTGCAGCCCGCATGATCGGCGCACGTGATCAGCGCACGTATGCGACGTATCCAGATGTGCTGTCCGGAAGCTGGTCCGGAGAGCTATGATGTCAGTTAATTAGACGGCTCGTTTTTTTGTGTTGCTATGACACGCGGTGCACGATACGACTCGCGTCTTGCAGCTTCCAGTGAAAGGCGCGTCGCGCACGACGCACGACGTGAGCGTAACCTAGTGTGTTACTACCGCTAATCATCAGTGGCTTGGAAGTTTTGGTCGGTCGGGCAGGTGATGAGTCAGTTCGGCAATGAGCCAGTTTGAGGAGATCCCGTCCCCGGGGCGCGGCTTCCAGGGCTCCCGTGTTTAGGAAATCCCGCGCGCTAGCGGCCTGTAAGACACTAGCAAGCAGTGGCTCGTGCCGACAGGACTGGATCGTGCCATCTCGTCTCATCCGACCAGGAGCGAGAGCACTAAGCAGGGAAAGCGGAGAAGTCGAGAAGTCACACACGGAAGTCCTTACGAAGCCGTCTTTAGCCTTGTGTACAAGCTAGCTCTCAGCACAGCCAGCACACCACACGGGGGCGCAAAAACACGCTTGATACGATGTGCGGCGGCCACGCGGACGAACCAGTGGCTGGATTCGCCGAAGGCGACGTCGTGCGGTTAGATTACGAAGAGAAGAACGTACGGGGCCGCGTCGGCCGCGTCGGCAAGACGAACCCTGAGTGGGGCCTGCGCATCGACTGGCCCGACGAGACGCTGGAGCCCGTTTGGGTGCCCTGGCTGGCCTTCCAGGACTTAGACTACTTCGCCCGGATCCGTCTTCGATTGGTGGACGAGTCGTTGCTGACGGACGCACGGATAGACGGCGAGGCCGCCCGCACGAGCTACGTGGACTTCGGCGAGGGCTGGCTCAAGCAGCCGGTCATCATGAAGCGGCCGCGCTCGCCCGACCGCGACGACGACGCGCCACCGCCGGCGCTCCGGCCACGGACCGCGACCATCCCATTCGTGGACTGATAAGTTTCTTGAAACTAATCGATGCGCTCTAGTGTGTGGGGCTGTGCGCGGGTTTTGACACGCACGCTATCGACGCGAGCACGCATGCGTGGCACCCAACTAAATGAAAGCTCGGTATACACGTCCCTACTTAGCCTCCTCCTTCCGCAGCGCCGCGACGCGCGCCTCGAGCGCGCGGTGCCGTTCCAGCCGCTCGACGACGGCCCGCTCCGCCCTTACTATGTCGGGCCCGAGCTTCGCCTGGTCGCGCTTCCGCTTCAAATTGATCTGCTCGGCCTCGCGCTCCTTGCCTTCGGCCAGCGCCGCGACCTGCGCGTGCAGCCGCCCCAGGTCGTGCACGTGGCGCCGCCACGTATGTTCCGAGAAGGATTCGGCGAGCTCGAGGTTCACCACCCGATTCGCCTGGTGTTCTAGTTGCGCGCGCACGTTCGTCCGCGCGCTCTTCCACGCCTCCGGATCCTGCTCGGTCGGCGGCGCGCAGGAGTAGCGCTCGATGGCCAAGGGTGCGAGGTCCTCGTCCCGGTCGCAGCGCGCGAACTCGGCCGCCATTATTGATGAATCGCGCGGCGGCCGCAGCGCGGGCAGCCGCGGCGGCGCGCCGGGGTTTTGCCGCAGCTCCTCCTCGACTAATTGTTGGGCGGCCTGCTCCGCCGCCGGATCCACGGGCTCCTGGTAGCCCATGGCGTCGCATAATAAAGCGCCGCTCCGGAGCGACGCCGAGGCGACGTCATCGTCCGGCGCATGCGTTTGTTGCCGCGCGGCGAGGGTCGTCGTATTTTGGCGCTTGGCGAGGGCGGTGCTCATCTTTGCTGGTGGCCTGCTCGACGGCGGCGCTTGGGCTGATTGACGGCGAGGCTGGTGACTGCTTGACTGCGTGACTGCTGCGCGACGGCGCGACGGTGAGCTGTCCGTATCTGCCTGCGGTAGCTGCGAGGTGCCGCCGTCACTTTTTAAGCGTGATTTTGCTCACTTAGGCCTTCACTTTTGCGGCGTGCTTGCTAGTGTCTTACAGGACGCTAGCTCGAGCCGGGAGAGTCTGGGGAGACAGCGTTCAGCAAAGCGAGCGTATCGACTGAAGGTCTCTACACGTATCGCTTTAGCCAGTGCTTCCGACACCACATCGCTTAACCGCCGCGAGACGCCGCGAGACGCCACAGCGAGACCTCGCCGCCAGCGCTCGCTCGCAAATAGCACCGCTGCGCAGCGCCGGGCGCACGCACGCCAGCCGCCGCGACGTAAAAACAGTCGCCGCGACGTAAAACAGCCGCTGCGACGTAAAAAGGCCTCGTTACCGACGATGGCCGACCTCGCCCCCATGGACCAGGACGAGGACATGGCCGACGGCCCGCCCGACGACGGCGTCGACATTTTGGAGGAGGCCGCGCCGGACGAGGACGAGGCGAAGCCCACGAAGCCGAACGCGGTCCGGGTGACGACGCGCTACATGACGAAGTACGAGAAGGCGCGCGTGCTGGGCACGCGAGCCCTGCAGATCTCGATGAACGCCCCGGTGCTCGTCGACGTGGCCGGCGAGACGGACCCCCTGAAAATCGCCAACAAGGAGCTGCGCGACCGCAAGATTCCGCTCGTCGTGCGGCGGTACCTGCCCGACGGGTCCTACGAGGACTGGCCCATCCGCGACCTGATCATCGACTAATAATAATGTTCAGGGGTGTGCGTGTGCGCGTGCGCTCACGATATCACTCGTGTCGCCACGCACGCGCGGTCCCAGCGGCTGCGCCTGGGCCACAACAACAACAGGCCCGGCAGGCGGTGCTCAGCCGCCCGGCCGCGCGTGGGGCGGCTCTTTCTCGGGCGCTGGCGGCGGCGGCGGCATACTGATGCGCAGTCATCGACATACATCCCTATCTCCTTCCCCGTTCCCTCCCCCGTTCTGGCCCATCGTGACACTACGCACGCGCAAGTCGGAACTTCCGGAAGCTCGCGGAGCGGTACTTGGGGGGCGCGGCGGCGACGACTGACGGCTCAGAGACCGAAGTCTAGGGGGGGGGGCTTAGCACGCGCATGTGCATATGTCCGTTTACTACTCGGGAGAAGGAGGACTATGGTTAGTCGATGTTACGGTGCTAGGACTAGTGGGCGGAGCCCCTGGGGGGGAGACACCGCGCGTCGCCGATTCATCGGCGGCGGGCGCGGGCCGCTTCTTTCATAACAGCGTACCTCCTTCTAAGCAGAACCGCCTCGGCAACCCCCCCCGAACAATGTGCAACGTTCGCCCGTACTATGGGCCAAGCTCTGGCTAGTGTCTTTACAGGTCGCTAGCTCGCTTGGCTCCTCAGCAGTAGTGTTATGGTCGCCGCATTAGAATTTTTCCGCACGCGACGCATGCAGCGCATCGATTGACCGTGCAACGGTAAAAGCAGCGCAAAAACGCCGTCGCGCGATCGAAGAACGCACGCGTTGAGACACAGCGAATAGATAAAAAATGGCCGCCCAGCTCGCCGCCCAGCAGGACGACGAGACGAGCGAGATCGTGCTGCGCGCCGCGTGCGCCGACGGCGGCCTCGACCGCCTGCTGCTGCAGCTGCGCATGCGCTGCCACCCGAGCCGCACTGCTTTGATAACCTACGCCGAGAGCTACCTCCGGGCGCCGACGCGGGCGGACGTGTTGTGGCGGCTGCGCGAGGAGCGGGAGGTGCTGCTCGATGGCGCGGGCGGCGACGCGGCAAATGCGCCGTTCTGCTCGAGCGACGCGCTGGACGAGGCGCTCCGCCAAATAGTTGTAATCGGCGAGCGGAACCCGATGCGCGCCAAGGGCAAGGTCGCGCGCACGCGACGGCGGCGCGCGTCCGAGCTCGCCGGCACCGACTACGACGGCGCGCGGGCCTTTCTCCAAGGGCTAGGCTACGCGACGAAGGCGCCGGCACGAACGGTTCGTGGACGACGCTACGTCCACAGGAGCGGCGCGCGCATTACGCTCTTGCGGGTCGAGGGGACGCCCGGCTACCTCGTCGAGTTCGCCCTGACGGGCGACGACGAGGCTTCTTTGCTAGAACTGCGGGAAAGCCTGCCCGTAACCGCTTTAGATTAACAACAACATTAGGCTATCTGAGAAATATTGCGTGGACCTTCGTGAGCCTCCACGCCATCGCGCAGACGCAGCTACGGAAGCACGTCGCGTCGATGGCGTGGGGCGCTAGTAGAGCTCGGCCTCGTGCTCCTCGAACACTGAGGACACGTCGGCGTCGGGCCACATCTGCTCGAGCACGTAGGCCGCGCGCCGGGCCTCGTCGTAGTTCTCCTCGGCCAGATTCGTAGAAACGCACCGCTCCACGAACAGGTCATAGGACGGCCGCGCGCCCGACAAAGCGTGCAGGCGTTGTATTAAAGAGAGCTGCACGGCGTGCGGCGCGGCGAGGCACGCGTCGAGGACGCGCGGCGTCGGCGCGATGGCGTCGTTGGCCATGTGGACCAGCACGTCCTCGACGACCTCGGCCGGCTCGCCTCGCAAAATCAAGTCGCGGACCACGATACTAAAAATCTCGGCCGTCGGCCGCGGCCAGGCCTCCTCGGTGCGCAATCGGTTCAATACGAACGCGGCGTCCCGCCTCCGATCGCTCGCGAAGAGTACTTCGAGCAAAGCGCCCGCTCCCAAATGATTCAGGCGCTCCAAATGAGTCTCAGCGATGTCCATCGCAAAGTCCGCGACGCCCGCGTCGCCCGGTCGCGCGACGCGCGCGAGGCGCCGGCACGCCCGCAATATTGATGTTACGACGTCCTCGCCGCGCCGCTGCGACGCCTTCACGGCAAGCAACTTGGAGGCGAGGGGCCGTATTGTTATTTGATCCGCGAATGGCAGCAGGTCCATCGACGCGTGGCACGCGGCGGCGGCCTCCGCGTCGCCGAGTGCCAGCAGCAGCCGCGCGCGCGCCTTGGCCAACGTCTTCGTGGCGACCTGGTCGCCGGCGCGCTGCGCGAGCTCCGCGCCCGCGCGCCGCGCGGCGTCGTCGCCGCCTTCGAGCGCCGCCGCGACGTGCGCACACCGCGCCGCGAGCGCGTGCGTCTCGGCCTCGGCGCCGCGCGCGCGGTCCAGCAGGGCCGCCCGGCCCTCGCCCAGGTACTCCGCTATTCTCTGCGTCGCGGCCGCGTCCGGCAGGCGCGGCAGGCAGCCGCGCGCGACCGCCGCGCCGACGACGCGGCCGTCGCAGGGCCGCGCGCGCGCCGCCTCGCCCCTGCGTATGGCGCTGCGCCAGCGCAGCAGCGACCGCGCGCAGCCGCGCCAGTTTCCGTCTATCGCGTGGCGTCGTGCTGCAGCGACAAATGCGCTGCGGGCGCCCATATTGTGCTGCTAGTGTCCGCAGGGCTGCAGGTTTTGCAATTTGTTGGGTGGCGATGCGGCAGCAGCGATGCCGTGCTTTGTCGCAAGCTATGGAATACGTGTGACCAATAATGCCAAAGCGAGAGACAATTGTACAATATTGCGGGCTAGCGTCCTGTAACACGCTAGCAAGGGCGCGAGTCCCTGCGACTCAGCCCTTGCGTCCTAGTCCAGCCGGACGGGTGGGCCCGGGGGGGGGCGGGAGGGGTACGGGGGACCCGCGACGTAACTAGCCTGAGCCTGAGCAAACGCGACACGCGCAGAGAGTTATCGCCTGTCGACGGGATGTTATGTCACAATTTAGAGTCACAATTCACAAAAGAAGCTTAGCCCGCGGGCGCCTCGACCTCGAAAAAATCATCCGCATAGCTCCCAGGCTTCTCCGAGGGGTCCTCGTCGAAGGCGTCGTCGGCATACTCGTCGGCGTGCGCCTCGACTTCGGCGTCGTCGACGCCCCCACCGTCGTCGGCGGCGTCGTCCGCGGGCGGCGGCGCTGGCGGCGGCCCGCCGAAGATCGGCGGCCCGACCACCGAGAGGGGAGGCGCCTCCAGCCCGACGCCTCGCCGGCGGCACTTCAGAAGCCGGTGCAGGCCGCGCTTCAGTTGCGCGAGGGATATAACGGCGCCGCCGCCGAAAACGTCCTCCCAGGGCCCCGCCTTGAAGGGGTCCAGCACGTCCGTCGGCGCGTACAAAAACGCCTCGCGCAGCTCGTCGAAGCGCATCTCGCTCCGGTGGCCGCAGAGCGCGCGCACCGCTTTCAGGCACTTCCGCGCGTCGCTCCGCCGCGTTATTGAATCGGCCTCCTTCTCCACCTCCAGCAATGCCTCCTCGTCTATCGACGCGAGGGGCGCGCCGCGCGCCGCGAGCCAGCCGCATAAACTGTCGCCGACGCGCGCGCCGTCGAGGCGATCCACATACAAGTGGCCGCCGAAGACCCCACATACTTGCACAGCGACGGGGCGGTCGATGGTTTCCGCTTGCGTCGGTTTTGTCGTATGTATTGTACCGTCGTCTAGCTCCACCGAGGCCGTCCGTGCTGGTGACGGCGGCTCGACGAGCTGCACCCTGACGGAATGCAACTCGAGGCCGCACACCGCTAATGCTTTAACACGCAGCAGGAGGCGCCTCCTGAGGTGTTCCGCTTGCGCGACCGACCGCCACGTGCCATTCGAGGGCTGTTGTATGGTACAGAGGACGTCGCCATCTGACAAATCTTTGTACGCCGGCCAGAGCGTCAGGCGCGTCTCGCGCTTCTCGCAGTCTGCGTCCGCTATGCCTAACCTCGCGAGGGCCTTGGCGCGCCGAGCGGCCGCCTCGAAAGAATCCTGTTTAGGTGCCCGGTAATTTTGGGAAGAGACCCGCCACGTCTGTTGGACCTGCCGCGTCGTCTTGCCGCCGAAGAAGTCCTCCTCGAGCCGGCGCAGGGCCTCACGTCTAGATTGGAGCTGGGCCTTTTCCCTCGGTGCGAGGAGCATGGTGGGGCTGCCCGGGGCTGCTGCCTGCTCGATGGCGTTGTTGCTGCGGCACTCTGCTCAATGGGTTCAAGGGTTGACTCGAGAGTCTGCGCGTGATGTCGCGCTGCGCGCGCGAGGTGGGGCTAGCCGAACACTACATACGTCCCCCGAACGGGCATGGCGGCCTGGAGAGGGATACGAGCCCTTCGGAGCACTTCTCGTGCTGAGCTAGTAAGTTAGCACGCTAGTTAATCCGCCGCCGCGGCAACTCGAACTCGTCGATCCTCGCCTGAGCCCAGGCCCGACACCAGGACGCTGCAAACGCAAACGTTTCCGCTCTCTGCCGCCCTAGCGCACGCGCCGCCTCGTCGCCGCACGCCACACTACTAGTAGGCACCTGCTCGGAGACGCCAGACGCCGCGCGCCTTATAAAACCATGGCCTCCATGTGCGTCCGCGCGCCGGCGCCCCTCGACGCGGATCAAGTGAAGACCTACCAGAACTGTTTGGCCGACGGCGGCGCCGTGGCCATCGACTTCGCGGAGCCGGCGCACCTCGAGGCCTCGCGCATGGCTTTGTTGTTGGGCGGCTTCGCGCTCGAAGCAAACGGGACGCAGCTCGTCGCGACGAAGCTGGCACCGCCGAAGAAGGCGGCGCGGCGGCGGCGGCGGGCGCCACCGCCCGTCGCGCGCGTCGACGGCGACGACGACGACTTGGTGGACGAGGACGCGCTCCTCGCGGCGGACGGGCTCGAGCCGCCGGCCGTCGACGAGGCGGCGGCGAAGTGCGCCCCGCGGAAGCCCTGCGAGAACTGCACGTGCGGCCGCAAGGAGCAACTCGAAGCGGAGGGCGACGGCGTCCGGCCGCCGCCGCCGGCGGACGCGTCGAGCTGCGGCAACTGCGGCAAGGGCGACGCCTTCCGCTGCGCGTCCTGCCCGCACCTCGGCAAGCCGGCCTTCAAGGAGAATACCGAAGGTTCCAAGCTCGTGCTCGACCTGACGGACGATCTCGGCGACTTTTGACCTCCCGCCATCCACCATTGTAATAGTCTCTTAGTCGTAGATGGTAGTTGGCTGTTCAGCTACATCGGGCTTCTATGTGTAAATCTGCTGCACGGACTGGATGCGCGCGCGGCACATCGGGCAGCGCGGCCCCTCGCGGCGCGACACCATGCGCCCGCACGGGCCGCAGACGCAGCGGTGGCCGCACGGCAGGAACGCGTGGTCGCGGCGCGCCCGCAGGCAGACGCAGCAGGGCGGGCCCGCGAAGTCGTCGTCGTCCGTGTCGGAGTCGATTGGTCTTGCGGGTGCCGGCGCCGCGACCGGCGGCGCGGGCGCGGCGTCGTCGCCGTCGGAGGCGGCCGGTGCGGCGGGCGCAGGGGCGGCGACCGGCGGCGCGGGTGCTGGCGCGGGTGCGGGCGCTGCGGGTGCCGGCGCGGCGGCTGGCGGCGCGGGCGCGGCGACCGGTGGCGGCGGCGGCGGGTTTCGCGGCACGAAGCCGGTGATGCGGCGCTGCTGCGGCTCGCCCGCCACGACGTCGCGCCGCACGCCTAATGCGCCGCCGGCGAAGTTTAGGGTCGTCTGATTCGGATCGTGTTTGGGCTTTTTCTTCGGCGGCATGTCACTTGTGCGAGTGTTCCTGGCGTGCTTTGAGGGGAGGCTAGAGGGGCTAGGGTAAGAGCTTGGCCCGCAGACGTCAAGTTGCAGCAGGAAAACGATTGTTGTCCATCGGAAGCAGGCTAGCGCATGCGCGCGCTGTCTCAGAGCATCTGTGGCCCCGTCCTGACCCTAGGCGACCCCAGGAACGCCTCTTCGGCAGGGATTGACAGGATTTAACCGGCGCAGCCGCCTTGGAGCATGGCGGCTCCTCGGCCGCGAATTAAAAAAAAATCTTTGCGAGACGGGAGACTAGCGTCATAGACATACTAGCCTTGTGTGGCTTCCCGTCCTGAAGTGGGCAGAGCTTATTGTTCGCTCGATCGGCATTGATAACAGCGTGGAAAATTCTCTCTCAGCGAGCACGTGGCGCGCAGCGTGCGAGCGCGCGAGCAGTGCACGCGTCGCCCAAAAACCACGCAGTGCTCTCACAGCCACCGCCGCCGCAGGCCTTTGATGCCGCTCGTCCGCCTCTTCGCGCACAAGGCCTTGACGAAGGCCATCCCGCTGCCTAAATTGCAGGCCAGGCTCTGCGAGATCTGGGGCGTGAAACCCCAGACGACGAAGCTCCTGCTCACGCGCGTCGACGACTGGACGAGCGACCAGTTCGACGAGGACGTCTACGTGAGCGTCCGCGCCAAGGCCACGCCCGAGCGGACGCGCGACGTCGTCCTCGAGGGCTGCCGCCAGGTCCAGGAAGCATTCCGCGCCGAGGGCCTCGTCGCGAACGTGCGCCTCGAGACCTACGTCGGGGACTCGTACTTCCACTTGCCGCCGCCTGCTTCGTCCTAGTCGTCATGGGCCAGACCAAGTACGGCCCGCCCGTCGTCATGGGCAGCGAGGACATCATGGGCCCGAAGGCCCACGGCACGTGCACGCAACCGGTCCAGCACGACCTGCGCTTCGGCTGCGACGCCAAAACGGCCGACAGGATCTGCTGCTTCAACCGCCACTACGCGGAGCACTCGGGCTACGCCTGGGGCACGTCGTGGCCGACGGAAATTCCCGAGGAGCCGATCAACTACTACGACTCCGTGAGCGGCAAGCAGCTCTTCCGGGCGCCCGTCGGCCGCACGAAGGCCGAGTTCCTCAAGGAGTCCAAGGCCCACGGCTGGCCGTCGTTTAGAGATGCCGAGGTCAACTGGGAGCACGTGCGCGTTCTGGGGGACGGCGAGACCGTGTCCGTCGACGGAACTCATTTAGGGCACAACCTCCCCGACGGCAAGGGCAACCGCTACTGCATCAACCTCGTGTGCGTCGCGGGGAAGCCCGTGTGACCTTCGAGAACCTCCACGCCATCGTGCCGGCGCAGTCATAAGGACGCCCGTGTAATGATAAAGTACTACTTAAGTGTATCGAAGCTGTGACCTTCGAGAACCCCCACGCCGTTGTCGGCGCAGTCATAAGGACTACTTAAGTGTATCGAAGCACGCGCCCTCGACGGCCCCGCCCGTCAGAAACGCGACGCAGGCCGCGACGAACGCCTCCTCGGCGCCGGCGCAGTTGTGCGGCGCGCCAGCGACGACGAGGCCGGCGACGCGCGCGGCGTTGCCCGCCGCGCAGGCGCCGCAGATCTTCTCCACGAGCGCCGCCTTGTCCACGCTCTTCGGCGCGTACTCGTCGGCGCCGCTGTAGGCGACGAGGCAGCCCACGCCCCGGGCGCCGAAGGCCGAGAACCGTTTCCGCAGCTCGTCGGCAGCGAGGTCCGACGAGAAGTAGTCGTCCGCGCCGCCGACGTCGTGGAGGTCGAGGTAGCGCCGCGCCGTCATGGGCGCCCAGTGGCACTCGCGCGGCAGGAACTCGGCGCCCTTGCCCGTGTCGACCTGCCACTGCGCCCTCGTTAAGATGGGCGACCGCCGGACGACCTCCCGCTCCGAGTCCGTCTCGCGGTCGCTCACGCCGCCCTGGAGGCACACGCGCAATTTCTTCTCGGCTTTGCCGTGCCTCGCGTAGTGCGCGCAGACCTGCGACCCCGTCGAGTGGCCGACCATAAAAACCTCCTCGACGCCCCTGAACGCCTCGCAGCCGAACAGCTCCTCGAGATCCTCGACGTCGTTGTCCAGGCTCCCGAAGCCGAACTGCGCGTAGCTCGTTCGTAAAATGGGCTGCACCGTCGCGTAGCCCAGCGCCTCCAGCGCCTTGGCTAGCGGCGGCGCGTACGGGCACGCCAGGAGGCCGTCGGACAGGCCGCCTAATAAAACTGCCGCCTTCTTTTGTAGGGAGCCAGTGACAAAAGCCTGGCGGCCCGGCGCGTAAACGAAGAGGCTGCCCTGCATGGCCCTCGTACCTGTACCGAAGGCACTCATGGCTGCTGCACTACTGTATGCGCCAAGAATCACGGCGGACTTCGCCAGGGTTGCTGCACGCGGTCGCAGCGATGGCGTGCGAGACTTCTGAGGTTGCTTTTGCGATGTATAACAGACGAGGCAATGCGCAAGAGGCCGCAAAAGCTGGCTTGCTAGTGTCTTACATGCCGCTAGCTCGCTGCAATCGTGCGTGCGTGCGCTGGGGGCTCTGAGAGGCGCATTTTGACGGCAGTACGTCGCATTCATCTAAACGGAACTCACACGAAGCTGTCGTGGGCCACCCACCCTCTGGCTGGCACCCAGCCCTCAGTGCAGCATTTGGCAGCGCAGCGGTGCAGCGTGGGCCGCATGCGGCTGCCGCTGCTCGCCACCATCGCGCACACGACGAGGGCCGCGCGCTACGCGCTCCGCGTGGCCTACGACGGCACGCATTTTAATGGATGGCAGCACCAGCCGAACGCGCGGACCGTCGAGGGCGAATTAAGGAAAGCCTTCACGACGCGCTTCGACGGCGCGAACGTGCCGCTCCTCGGCGCGTCGCGGACGGACAGCGGCGTGCACGCCCGCGGCCAGGCGGCCCACGTCGATCTACCGGAAGAAGTGGCGGACGTGGATCTCCTGAAGCACCAGCTGAACCGCATGCTGCCGGACGACGTGCGGATAAATTGTGTCCGGGAGGCGCCGCCCGGAGGAGAGAAGCCCTGGCACGCGATCGCGTGCAGCACGGGCAAGCGCTACTCGTACCGGATGACGGCGCGCTACGGGTCCCAGGACCCGCTGGAGAGGTTGTATCGGGCCCACGTGTGTTACGAGGACCTGGACTTTGCGTTGCTGTCAAATGCACTCCAAAGGTGCCGGGGCCGCTTCGACTTTAAGGCCTTCGCGAACAACGCGCCTACGCAAAACCCCCTGGAGATGGACACGATTCGCGAGATTCGGTCCATCGAGGCCGAGGACGAAGGTTTTGGCGACTACACCGTACAAATCGAATTGGACGGGGCGCTGTACCGCATGGTCCGCAACGTCGTCGGCGCGTGTGTGGCCTGCGGCACGGGCAAACTGAAACTCGACGAGCTCGACGAGCTCCTCTCGGGACGCAAGACGCGCCGCGACAACCCGACAAAGTCCGCGCCCGCGCGCGGCCTGTGCCTCGAGGAGGTCTTCTACGACGACTTCTAGTAATCACATTCTATTGTTACGGTGCTAGGCCTGGGCGGAGCCCCTGGGGGGAAGATCCGGCGGCGGGCGCGTAGTCCACCACGTATGTACAACACTAGCGCCGCCGCTCGTAGAGCGCGCAGCCCACCAACGCGCAGCCCTCGATAGCACCCAGCAGCGCGAGCAGCGCGTGCCACCTCCTATCGAGCTCGCGCGCGAGCGCCTCGTTCGCGTGCGTGAGCGCGCGCACGACGACGGCCTCGGCCGCGTGGAGCTTCTCCAGGCCCGTCTCATGGATAGCTTTTAATGCGCCCTCGTAGGCCGCCGCGGCGGCGCGCACGTCCTCCAGGGCACCCGTCGCCTCCTCGACCTCGCCCAGATCTCGATTCCAGTCGTTCAAGGCCGCGACCGTCGCCCGCTGCGACACCTTGCCCAGTTTATATCTCAAAAAGCCGACCCTATCTACCGCCGCGGCCAAATGTCTGATCTCTCGAGAATAGTGCACGCCCGTCGACACCGCCGCGACCTGCGCCAGCAGCAGCCCCACGACCATGCGCGGGCGCCGTCCGGGCGGTTTCTCCTGGGACGCGGCCGCCGCGGCCCGCAGCGACCGGTCGAAGGAGTCGGCGCCGCTCGAGTGGCCGCTGCAGTCGAGGTCGCGCGCGTTCGCGGGCCAGGCGACGTCGACGAGCGGCGCGTCGTGGCGCGGGCGGCGCCTTCGGACGGGCTTCATTGCCGTTTTTGCCGGGTGTGGCACCACCCTCGACCGCGAACACGCTGGTGGAACAAGGGTTGACGCGAAGTTGAACCGGCGCGACGCGCTGCCGCCGGAGTAGCAGCCCCGCGGCGCACGAGAAGATGGGCGTGGACGTCGGGGCAGTGCCCCGGCGTGGCGCTCGCGAGTTGTCGTCTGAAAAGCTGAAGGAAGCGAGGAGCCCGCACATCCCCCCCTCCACATCCCGCACCAGCTGCCCGCACTTTTTTTTGACGCGCGGATTGTGCCGGAGCCGCACCGCAATTGGACACCCCCACCAACGACATGAGCGCGCCGGACAAGGCACCGTCATCCACCATGTCGCTGACCACGCTCATGGGCAGCATCTCCTGCGGCTTCGGTCTGGCGGCCGACAACGGCAGCGACGACGGGTCGGAGAGCACGCTCGCGGACCCGCACCTCACGGAGGTGAGGTTGGAGGCGCGCGCGCCGGCGGCCCCCTTCTCGCCCTTTTCTGATGAAGGCGACGCCGCGGCGCGGGAAAGAGCGTGGGGCGGCGAAGCGCCGCGGACGCCCCGGGAGACGAACGGCGAGAGTATCGGGAGGGCCCTGCGGCAGCTGAGGTTGTTTGGGTCTTCCGACGACGTGACGGACGACGTGCCGCCGACGCCGGGAGGCACGCGCGACGTCGTGCTGCAGGTGGTCCAGCGGCGGCGGACGGCTAGAGCGGCGCGCGCGCCGGCCCACGCCGCGGGAAGGCCCTGGCCGCCGTCGCCGCCCGACCCGTCGCAGGGCTACGACGCCGCCGTGGCCGTGTCGACGCGGCAGCAGGCGACGTCGCGGCTCCACGAGTGGCTCCTGTCGCGGGGCCTCGGCGCGCACTTCGGGGCGCTGGAGCGCCTCGGGGCGAAGCGCGTGTCTGATTTGGCCCTGCTGACCTCCGACGATTTCGACCAGCTGGGCGTGAGCGCGGCGGAGCGGGAGCTGTTCCGCATCGAGCTGCGGTAGTGGTTTTTTTCTTTGTCTTCTCGTAAGTTTTGGTTTAGTGTGTGTCACGGTGCGTCTAGATATAGTTTGATAAACTATTACAACAGCGCTCCGTGTTGCGGAGACAGAGACTAGATCGACCCGCCGCCGGCCCGAAGGCGCGAGAACGCCAGCAGGGCGCAGGCCAAATCCAATCCGATCAGACGCGCGGGCCGTTCTCGGCCAGCGCGCGCCGCCGCGGCGACGGCGCACGGCGACTGCGTGGCGTCCAGAGAAGCGGCAGGCGACGGCGCGACGGGCGGCGGCGCGCAGAGCGGTCCAGGAGCGGCAACAGCAGCAGCAGCGAGCGGCGTCGGAACAGAGGGCGGCGACGGCACGATGGCGGACTTCTTCTTGCGAGAGCCGCCGCGCACTTTCCAAATCCTCAGCCGCGTGTGTGACGTCGTCGCCTTAATTCGAATGGCGCTGGCCCACTTGGACCCGCACCCTTTCAATGAATTGGCTGCGCCGCCAAGAGAGGACGTGTCTGACAGCTCCTAGTACGACGTCCGTCCATTTCAGTTCGATTTCCACTAGGATCTGATCATATTGCCCATGTTGGCATCGCTGAGCGGAAGGTGCGGGGCCCGGGCCCGTCGTCGTCGTGGCCGGCCGCGCGGAGGGGTAAAAGGAGGGGTAAAAGGATCGGCGGAGACACCTCCGTTCTCCGCTCGTAATGGCGGCCCCACTAGCCCACAGTTGCATGGTGGACGAAGGCGTTGGTAATTGGCGCCGCCCTCACGCAGTTTGCCCCCTATGGCCGAGCGGAAGGTCACAGCGAAACGCGCAGTCACCGGCAATGGGCCGGTGATCGTGGTGGCTCCCGGCGTCACGGTTTCACGACTGCATTTGTAACGCCGCAGCGGCGCTGGGCCCAAGACCGAGCACCGCCCGCCGGATGGCCGCGCGCACAGCCCTACGGCGGCTGCGCAGCGCGGCCGGCGCCGGCGGCGCCGCTTTTTCGCCCGCGTGACGCTCCGCCGCCGGTTAGGGTCCGGACGCCAACCGCCCCACACACCCCACGCAACGCAGGTCAAGGGCGCCTGGTCCCCCGCCGAGGACGAGCTCCTGCTGCGCGCGATCGAGGGCCACGGCACGCGCAAGTGGTCCGTCCTCGCGGCGCACCTGCCGGGCCGCACGGGCAAGCAGTGCCGGGAGCGGTGGCACAACCAGCTGAACCCCGACATCAGCAAGCTGCCCTGGACGGCCGCCGAGGACAAGGTCATCCTGCGGAGCTACGCGCGGTGCGGCGCGCGCTGGGCCGACATCGCCCAGGCCCTGCCGGGGCGCACGGACAACGCCGTCAAGAACCGCTGGAACTGTTCGATGCGGCGGAAGATCGAGCAGTTCGTGTCTGATGAGGCGGCCCAAGGCGCCACGGCCCCGGACGTGCCCGGCGCGTCGACGGCGGCCCTCCCGCTCCTATTGGACGACGACCGCGTCGATCGCGCCGTCGCGGTCATCCGCAAGTCGGCGCCGCCCGCCCGGAGCAAGCGCGCCGCGCCGTCCTCGTCCGCGCCGCGGAAGCGGCCCGCGGCTTTACTCCGGCTCCAGTCCTGGCCGTCGACGGCGTCGGATTCTACGGTAATGGTCGAGGGCCACCAGCCCTGCTACTGCCGCGCGTCCAAGTGCCTCAAGCTGTATTGTGCGTGCTTTGCCGCGGGCAAGCCGTGCGACGGCTGCAACTGCCAGGGCTGCCTGAACGTCGACGGCGGCGCGCAACGCGAAGCCGCGGTGAAAGCCACGCTCGCGCGGGACCCCGACGCCTTCGCGTCGCGCAAGACGAAGGGCCGCGCGTGCGCGTGCAAGCGGAGCCGCTGCCTGAAGCGCTACTGCGAGTGCTTCGAGGCGGGCCAGTTCTGCGCCGACGACTGCGTCTGCCTCGACTGCGAGAACACGGAGCGCGGCGCCGTCGGCCGCAGTCAACAAGCGCGCAAGCCGGACGCGGAGGTGCTCCGGGGCGCGTCGGCCATGTGCTTCGTGCGGTCGTCGTCGCCGCCGCCGCCGCCTCCTTCCGTGACGCCGCCGGACGGGCGGGCGTCGTCTCCCCGAAATGTGGTGGAGGGCGCGCCGAAGGTGCCCGGTTTGGAACGGATCGTGTCGCTCGAGCGCGCGGCGTCGCTGCACCTCGACACGCTCGCGACGCTCGCGTCGAAGGGCTCGCCCTTGCAACCCTCCGTGACGCCGGACACGGTCGCGCAGCACTTCTCGGAGCCCATCGCCGCGGAACGCGCCGTCGCCGTCTGAGACGCTTGAAGAAGGGGCCCCGGCCAAGTTTTAGGGGCCTAACAATACCAAAGATTAGCGCGACGACGACGTTCAGCGCCGTGGGTAGTAGTCGTCGCGCCGGCCCCGCGGCGGCGGCTCGCGCCGGCGCTCGCGCGAACGGCTCCGGCTCCGGCGGCGCCGCGGCGAGCGCGCGCGCTCGCGCCGGCGCTCGCGGGACCGCGACCGCGACCGGGGGCGGCGCTGAATCGGCGCGCGCGGCGAGCGCGGCTTCTGCGGCGCCGGCGCCGGCGCCGGAGGAAGCGTCCGCACCGCGAAGCCCGTGGGCGGCAGCATCGCCGGCGGCACGAGGTCGCGCTCGTCCACCAGATCCGCCGCGTCGCAGGGCTCGCCGTCGCAGTCCGACGAGTCTTCCTCGGCCGCTTGCACGACCGGAGGCTTCGGCTGTACGGGCCGCTCGCGCCGCGCGGCCTCCGCCGCCAACGCGACGGCCTCCTCGCACGACGCGCCCGACAGCCGCGCCCTCGAGAACCTTCTAGCTCGATTGACGCGCCGCGCGATCCGCCGCCAGTCGTCGCCGTCGAAGACCCCTGCCTGGCGCGCCCTCCTCTTCAAAGCCAGCACGTCGGGCCGCTCGCCCTGATGAGCATGCACGTCGTCGTCGTCGTTCTCATCGAAGAAGAAGGCGGATTCCAGACCGTGGACGAACGCGGGTGGAAACAGGGACCACCGGAGCCACGCTTGTAGAGTGGCCTCGACGCGCCTTTCGAAACGTTCCTTCGCTATCCTATGTGTCGTCGCGTGTCTCGCTTTCGCTAACGACTCTAAAGCTTCGGGCAGCCACCGTTGGATCGTCGTTCGAAAGGTCGCGCCGGTTCTCGACGAAGAGGCGTTCCTCAGCACATCCGAGATCAAGAATAGTCGCGCTGCTCTTGACGCTAGGGACGTCGTCATGGCGCATCTACAAATAGATCGTTTCAGTATTAAGCAAACATCAGGGGCGGACGTCGCGGCGTCGTAGCAACGTAATAAAGCCTCGGCGATCAGCGCACGGGAACACGTCAGCCCCTCGACACTTAATACTAACATCTCCCGCTCCTCGACCGTGAGCTTGCGGTGCTTCCCTCTGGCTCTATTAGCTTCTCTCGCCCTCTCAGCTTGTCTACCGGTCATAAATTCTTCTTCTCTTTCTTCAAGCGGCTCCGGCGACGGACTGCGAGACCGTTCCGAACCAGGAGGCACCCAGAAGGGCCCCGGGTCCGCCATGCGGAAGGGCTGGGGGCTGCGCGCCCCCATGAGCAGCGTCCAGACCCGACATCGGTAATACGTTTGCACCAATGATTTCCGCCGCAAGAAACTAAATAACGGGTTCTCCTTCTCCCGCTCCCGTATGACATCCTCGACACCCGGGTCCTCGACAACAATCTCCGCGAGTCGGTCCGCAATATCTTTTTGCTCCGGGTCGGCGGGAATAACAACAGAGATCCGCGCGTCACAATCCTTCATCGGTGTCATACCCGTGGCCTTCATGAGCACCTGCTTCGCGCGGGCTTGGGCTTCCGCCGCGAGATCGGATAAAGACGGGCCCGCAGGTTGTTGAGGCACGCGCGCCTCGGGCACGGCCTTGCCCCAGCCGACCTTGATCCGTTTCCCGTCCACGTACTCGCCGTCCAGCGAATCCTTGGCGGCGCAGGCGTCCTGCCGCTTCGAGTACTGGACGAAGCCGCAGTTCCGGCCGCGCCGCCGCTCCTCGTCCGTCCGCGGCCACATGATCTTCACGGATTCAAGTTGCCCATACCGCGCGAAGATCTTGGCGAGCTGCGCCTCCGTCGTCGCCGGCGAGATGTTGCCCACGTAGAGATTCGTCGTCGATCTATCCCCATCCGGGTACGACCCCTTGATGGGTAATTGCGGCTCGCCGGCCTGCCTCGTCTTCAGCTCCTCGAGGAAGGCGTCGATCTGCCGCCCCTTCCGCTCGGGCTTTCGTTCCGGCTCGTCGCTCATCGCGAACGCGACGGGCGCGCCGCCCGCCCTCACGAAGCTCGCGTCATACGTTTGGGGCGGCGCCGGCGGCTGGCGCTCGAAGCGGGTCCCCTGACTCTGAATTGGTCGCCTCGATCGGTTTGGGGGGTCGCACTCGCGCTGGCGGTGGGCCTCGACGGCGGCGGCCGGGCGCATGGTTGCACGGGCGTCGCTCTCAGAGCAGGCGAGTTGTTTTTTTGAGATCCCGTCGCCGCGCACTCTCGATGCCCGGCGCGTCAAATCGCGTCCAAACGCTGTCACTATTTTTCGAGCTAGAGCGCATGTAACACACTAGCAAGGCTAGTATGTCACAGACCGCTAGCTGCCCTTGCAGATTGAAGACACTATCAAGCAAGCCCTTTGGGGACGCGTCGACGGCGTGAGGCTGCCCAAAGCCAAGGAGGGACGCGGTACGATGATCCTCACGCAGTGCGCCGTCTGCGCCACGGACCTTGGCTTAACCAGGGGCAAAAAATGCGGCCGCTGCAGTACGCGCTACTGTGGGCCCGCATGCCAGAAACAACACTGGGAAGAGGGCGGCCACGACCAGCTCTGTAAGAAAATAAAAAAAGCTGGCGGCGCTGAGCAATATAACGCAAATAAGAAGTACACGGAGGTCGTTTCGGTCGCGGCGGAGGCTTGCGCGGAGGACACGAAGGGCCAGACGTGCTACATCTGCACGCAGGCCCTTCACTCGAAAACGAAGGAGGGCCTCGTGCGCATGTGTGCGTGCAGCGGAACGTCGGGCTTCGCGCACGTGTCGTGTCTGGCGGAGCAGGCGAAGATTTTGGTTGCGGAGGCCGAGGAGAACAATTTGGAGCAGCAACCGAGGTGGGAGCGGTGGCACAAGTGCGGCCTGTGCGAGCAAGATTGCTACGGTATCGTGCGGTGCGCGCTCGGGTGGGCGTGCTGGAAGACGTACTTGGGCCGGCCGGAGACGGACTGGCATCGGACTGCCGCGATATCGGAGCATGGGAATGGTTTACTAGAAACAGGACTGTACGAGGACGCGCTGTCCGTGAAAGAGACCGAGTTGGCTACGTTGCGGCGCATTGGCACATTAGCACACAACATCCTCGACGTACAGGGCAATCTTGCGGTGACGTATGCAAAGCTAGAGCGGCACGAATTGGCCTTACGAATGAAGCGAATCGTTTACTCTGGATACTTGAAGCTCAAGGGCGAGGAACATACAGATACCCTCATATCGGCCAACAACTACGTGGACTCCCTGATCCAGCTACAGCGCTACAAAACAGTAATGTCTTTGTTGCGCAAAACGCTGCCCATAGCGCGACGCGTCCTCGGAGAGGATCATCATCTCACGCTCCGGATGCGCTTCAATTACGCGAGGGCGCTCCACCAGGACCCCGCCGCCACGCTCGACGATCGCCGCGAGTCCGTGACGACGCTCGAGGACGCGGAACGGACCGCGCGGCGCGTGTTCGGTGGCGCGCACCCGTTCGTAGAGCAGGTTGAACATTTCTTGCGAGAGTCCCGAGGCCTCTTGCATAAAAAGAGAAAAACCTCAGGCTAGGCTACTCCTTCCCCTCGTAACAGTACACACTATCCTAGCACCGTAACAGTAACACGCGGCCCACCGACAACAACGAGTTGCACACAAAAAAAAAACACGTATACACTACCACTACGTCCTCGCCCGGTCCGCGCCCGTGTTGAACGTCTTCCCGAGGAGCATCTCCTGGTCGAACTCGGTCAGGAACTTGGCCTTGTCGACCTTGCGCGCCCGGGCGATGTGGTCCGCGCGCAGGCCCCGGGCCCGGGCGCGGCCCGCCGCCGCCGCCTCGAGGGCGCCCGCGTCGCCGGCGGCCCAGACCTCCAACTCGTCGACGTCCACCCACCCGCCGTCGCGGCGCACCGTCGCGTCGTCGACGAGAGCCAGACTCTCGAACGCCAGGGATCGTCCGACCTTAATACGCGCGTCGCCGAGTTCCGTGGGGACGTGCACGGCGCCGTCACCGATGATCAGGCCCTTCGGAACGCTGGCCGAGCCCTTCGTGTTCAGGTAGAGCAGGTCCTGAGATTGCCCCGCGCGGGGCCGCGCGACGGCGAAGGCCGGCGCGAACGTGTACAGGCGGCAGCCGCCGGCCCCGAACGGCTTCCGGTCGTCCCGCCAGGCCTCGTCCGCGAGCACGCCGAAGGTGCGGGCGCCGGCGCGCGCAACTAACAACGTGGGGCCCGCCCAGCCCAGGATCTCGCGGCAGAGGCGCTGGAAGGACCAGCCGTCCTTGGACGACGCGTAGAGCGGCCGCAGGAGGCCGCCGTACGTCCGCACATCAGACAGGAGGAGGCACGCTCGTACCGAAGCGGGTGCGAGCAAGCCGCTCGCCGCGGGTATCGTGGGCGCGGGCCGCGCGTCGTCCAGGAACCGCCGCCGCGCCCACGCCGCGTAGGCGTCCGCGAGGCCCGGCGCGTTCCGGTCGCACCAGCGCGCGCAGGCGCCCGCGTCTTCATACATAGAGAGGGCGCGCTCCACCGCCGGCGATGGTTCCGCCCCGACGAGGGAAAACATCAGAGCCGCGAGCCGCTTCGTCTGCGCCGCGTCGCAGGCATCACTCAACGTCCGCACGCCGAGGCCGGCCGTCACCACGTGCTCCAAGCGCCGCGACCGCGAGCCCCGCGTCGCGACTCCGCAGAACTCCAAGAACGCCCGGACGTCGACCGTCGCCGCCCGCGCCCGCGCCGCGTCGTAAAAGCTCGCGTGCCGCGCGGCCGCGGCGAAGTCGTCTTGCTTATTCTCGGCGATGGCGTCGAACGCGCCCTGGGCCAGCGCGCCGTCCGTGGCGTGCTCTGCGAAGCGCTTCAGCGCTTCGGCCAGCTCGGCGTCGCTCAGCGGGCCCGGGTCTAGAGTATCGTGTGGTGGTGGAGAGTCCCCAAGTGCGTCCGACAGGGCTTGGCCCATTATTTTTGGTCACTTTTGTTGCTGCCGCCGTCTGAATCTGGCAGCCGCGCGAAGCGTGCCGCTCGGCTTTGGTGATGTCAAATGCGTGCGTGACGTGCCGCACGAGTGCCAGTGCACCATGGGCGAAAAAAAACCTAGTGTCTTACAGGCCGCTAGCCATGCCAGCCTAACTCGTAATCGACTGCGCTCTACAGCCGACGGGCTGCCATACACTGCCTCAACGCCATCGCCGCGGCTGAGCGCAGGCCGCAAGAGACCTACCAACGCTACTTGTGGCCGAAAGCACAGATGGGCGGCCAGGACGCCGTCGCCGGCTTCCGCGCCTCGCTCGGCGACCTGCGCAAGCTCTTTTCCCAGACGAGCGAGGCCGCGGACAATGCACAAAAAGCGCAGCAGGCCCGCGAGGCGAGCGACGCGGAGGCCGTGCGCGAGGGCGCGAAGGCCTTGGAGCTCGAGGCGCGGCGCGAGGCCCTCGAGACCGCTCTGAGCGCCGCAAGGAAGGACGCGAAGGCGCAGAAGGGTCGGGCCGACGCGGCGGAAGCGGCACTCAAGAAGCTGCAGGCCCAGGCCAAGCCCGAGGCCAAGGGCACCACGGAGAGATTGACAGCAGAGAACGAGAGATTAAGAAAGTTCCTGCGCGAGCTCAAGGCGCGGCTCGCGTCGGCGAACGAGGAGAAGAAGAAAGCGGAAGAGGCGGCCGAGGCCAAGGGCGTCGCTAGAGGTATTGAGAAGGGCAAAAGCGAACTCGACGAGGCCGTGAAGGAGGCCGAGTCGCGAGGCAAGGCCCAGGGCCTCGACGAGGGCCGCGCGGAGGCCGAGGCCGTCGACGACGTCGACGAGAAGGTACAGGAGGCGAAGCTCGCGGCGGCCGTCAAAGCGAAGGAGGAGGCCGTCGCGCGCGCCGCGGCCGCCGAGGAGAAGGCGTCGAAGGCCGAAGCTGAGCGGGACGCGCGCGTCGCCGCGGCCGAGCAGCAGGCGGCGGACGCGGCCGCGCGGGCCCTCGCGGACGCGCGCAGCGAGGACCGCGCGAACGCGGACGCGGCCGAGAAGGCCGCCGTCGCGCGCGCCGAGGCCGCCGAGGCGTCGGCGACGCGGCTGCGCGCGTTTCTGAGAGATCTGAAGCAGACGCTCGCGCGCAAGACCGAGGCGCACGACGCGCTCGCGTCCGAGGTCGCGGGGCTGCGCGCCGCGGCGGCGGCCGCCGCCGCAGCGCCGCCGGCGCCGCCGAAGCGCAAGGCCGCGCCGCCGACGACCGCGGCGAAGCGGCCGAGGGCCGCGCCGCCGGCCGCCGCGCCGCCGGCCCCGGCGCCGGCGCCGACCGCGCCGCCGCCGCCGGCCGCGCCGCCGCCGCCGGCCGCGGAGCGCGCCGTGACGGAGGAGGCCGCGGTGGTCGAGCCGGAGCCGGCCGTCGTCGAGGACGAGCCGGCCGTCGTCGCCGCCGACGACGCCATGGAGGCCGAGGCCCCGGCGCCGCCCGCCGAGGCCGCGCCGGCACTGCCGGCCGTGACCGCGGGCGACGCCGCGGTGGCCGCGGCCTTCGGCGAGGCGCCCCCGGCCGCCGCGGCGCCGGAGGAGCCGGCGGCGGCGCCCGAGCCCGCCCCGGAGCCCGAGGCCGCCGCTTCCGAGCCGGCGCCGGCCGCCGCGCCCGCGCCCGAGGCCGAGCCCGAGCCCGCCCCGGAGCACGAGGCCGCCGCTTCCGAGCCGGCGCCGGCCGCCGCGCCCGCGCCCGAGGCCGAGCCCGAGCCCGCCCCGGAGCCCGAGGCCGCCGCTTCCGAGCCGGCGCCGGCCGCCGCGCCCGCGCCCGAGGCCGAGCCCGAGGCTGTCGCGGCGCCCGCGGCGATGGAGGCCGAGGCAGAGGTCGCAGAGCCAGCAGCGGCGATGGACGCCGAGCCGGAGCCGGAGCCGGCCGAGCCCGCGCCGGAGCCCGCGCCGGCCGAGGAACCCGCAGCCGTCGAGGAGTCCGAAGCGCCCGCAGCGATCGAGGAACCCGCGGCGGCCGACGACGCGCCTGCCGCGGACGAGGCCGCGGCGGAGCCGCCGGCAGCCCCCGAGGAGCCCGCGGAGGCCGAGGAGGAGCCCGCCGCCGACGCGGAGTCCGAGGCGCCCGTCACGGCGCCCGACGAGGACGACGCACCCGCGGAGGAGGAGGCGTCCGCGGCGCCGGACGACGGCGACGACGAGGCGGCGGCGTCCGTCGACCTCGGCGCCGCCGACGCCGACGGCGACGTCGAGGTCGTGGACGCGGCCGCGGACGACGACGACGGCGCCGACGACATGGACGAGGACGCGCCCGAGGCCGCCGCCGCCGACGACGGCGGCGACGCGATGGACGAGGACGACGACGGCGACGCGGGCGCGGACGCCATGGACGAGGACGACGACGCCGTGGACGTGATCGACGTGGACGTCGACGACGACGTCATCGAGATCGACCAGGACTGAATCTATATGCGTGTAACACATTCTCCTAAGCATTGGTCCGCCCCCAGACGCCATCGCCGCGGCCCCGGGCTAGGATTAGGCACTGCCGTTTACTAAGGGGGGGTTGCATGCAAGGGGGTGCGGGACGCGCGGGCGTCCACCGCGGGCGGCATGTCACGCGAACGCCGGCGCGGGCCGGGCGTCCGACGGCGGCGACACGAGCGCCGCGAGGGCGTCGCCACCGTCAAAATCCTGCTTCTTGGGCCGCGCGGGCGCCTCGAACCCGGGGAGCACGCGGTGCGTCGGCGACGGCGACACGAAGGGGAAGTCTTCATCATCAACGCCGGCCGCCGCGATCGGCGGCACGCGCTTCTTGGGCGCCGCGAGCGCCGCGAGGCGCGCCGACGCCGCCGCCAGGACCGCGCCGGACTCTTTCGGGACCTCCTTCACGTCGCCCAGCACGTCCACGACGACGCCGTCGCAGGAGCCGAGGACGTCGGCGACCGGGCGCGAGCCGTCGTGCGTCGCGAGCGTCCAGGCGCCGACCTTCAACGAGACGAGCTGCGGGTAGGCCACGAGGCCGCGCGCGCGGCCGACGGCGCGGCGCGCCGCCACGATCAGGAGGGACGTCGGGTCCGCGGCGAGCGTCGCGACCTCGCCCACAAAACCGCGGCCGTCGGCGACGCGCGTCCCTGTGCGCGGACGCGGTGAGTCGGCGGCGCCGTCGAGCCGCGGTCGCGTCGACGGCGCGGAAGGAAGGACGCCGGCGCGTGCGGCGCACGAGGTGGGCCGGCGCGAAGGCCTCGACGAAGTCGAGGTAGAGCGAGAACTGCTTCTTGCCGCAGAGGTAGCGCCGCGCGAGCGCGAAGAGGCCGCCCGGGCCGCGCGTCGCCGCCGTGAGCGAGAAGCCGACGCCGTTGGCCCGCACGGCCTGGGGCCCGACGGCGGCCTCGGCGAGGGCCTCCAGGGCCCGCGCCGCCGCGAGCGAGAGCTCGTTCTTCTGGAGGAGGGCCTCGAGCTTGCGCGGAGTCGCGGCCTTCTTGGCGTTGGCGTGCGCGACGAGGAGCGCGCCGACGACCTCGTAGGAGTCGAGGGCCGCGGCCTTGGCGACGAAGAGCTTCGCCGCGCGCTGACGGGCGTGCCTGCGGGGGCGTCGCCGCGTCACTGAATGCGGGGGCGTCGCCGCGTCAGTGAATGCGGGGGCGTCGCCGCGTCAGTGAATGCGGGGGCGTCGCCGCGTCAGTGAAACCACCTCGCGGACGCGCGGCTGGCGCGTTGAGGCGAGGGCGGCGACGGGGGCTATTATCTTCGGACGCTCAGGCGCGTGGCGGCGATCGCGGCGACCGGGGCGATTATTTCTGGACGCTGAGGCGCACGGCGGTGGCGCGCGCCGACGCAGAAGTGGCGGTGGGCGCGGTGGGGCCGGTGGGGGCGTCGCGGGCATCGTGGGCGGCCGCTCAAAATGCGCGGGGCTGCTCTTCTGGGCTGCGCGGGGCGGCTGCGCGGGTTGGACACCGCCAGAACAAGCTGCCCTCGCCGTGCGGTTTACGAGCCGCCGCCAAGTCTACTTCCCTTTTTTGCTGACGGAATATAGATACTAGAACGTTGAGGGGTTCGAACGCAGGCTGCGGAGACTAGAGGAGTCCTTAGCCCGATTTTCAGACTCCTGGCCGCCCACCGCGCGGGTGCCGCTGCGTATAGCCCCGGAGTACTCAGCACCAGGGGTGTTTCTGACTGCTAGGACGGACGGCTCTTGTTGGCGGAGGAGGGGGTCAGGAGCCCTCGCGCGCGGAAATGAAAACCCGATTTTATTTGAGTTTTTTTTTTGGGCTCCCGGCGCGCGGACGCGGACGCGTAGGGCACGCAGCGCCAGAGACCTTGTTTATAGATCTTCCCGCAGCGCAGCCAAGCCCCAGAACTGCCGCTCACCACCGCTTATCAGCCGCGGCCGACCAAAAGCTTATTTGGCCTGAGAGCCCCCAAGCCCACCATGTTCGGCCAGCCCCTCGGCGGCATGCAGACTAGCCCGCAGAACCCTAATAATGACTACGCCGTGCCCTCGAGCCCGGCGGATGGTGTCTCCGAGGTCGCCTTCTCGCCGTCGTCCCAGTTTCTGGTGGCGTCGTCGTGGGCCGCAACTTTATCTTGCTGGGAGTGCCAGGCCCAGGAGGCCATGGGCGGCGTGTCGGCGGTCCAGGCCACACCTAGAGCGCAGTGCACGTTGCAAGCGCCGGCGCTGTGCTGTAGTGCGACCAATGACATGGTCTTCGCCGGGTGTGGCGATGGTTCTTTACAAATGTGGCGCCTGGGCCAGCCGCAGGCCCAGCAGGTCGGCAAGCACGACGCGCCCATCAAGCACTGCTTTCACGTCGCGGAGACAAACGTCGTCCTCACGGGCGGCTGGGACAAAAGTGTAAGGGCGTGGGACTGCCGCACGCCGAACCCGGTAGCCACCATACCGTTGCCGGAACGATGCTACGCCATGGACGTGCGCCATCCTTTGTTAGTTGTGGGCACGGCGGAACGAAAGGTGTGCATCTACGACCTGAGCAGCGCCAACTGGCAGCAGCCGTACCGCGTCGAGGACTCTCCCTTACGACACCAGACGCGCTGCGTCGCGGCCTTTCCGGACCGCGAGGGCTTCGCCATTGGCAGCATCGAGGGCCGCGTCGGCATCCACCACGTCGACCCGAAGAACGCGCACCGGAACTTCGCGTTCAAGTGCCACCGCGAGACGCAGGACGCGCGCGCCGGCCAGACGGGTTTGTGCAACATCTATGCGGTGAACAGCATCGCCTTCCACCACCTCGGGACCTTCGCGACGGCCGGTTCCGACGGCGTCTACAACTACTGGGACAAGGACTCGAAGCAGCGCCTGATGCAGTTCAAGAAGGCGGCCCAGACCATCTCGACGGCGTGCTTCTCGCCGTCCGGCGGCCTCTACGCCTACGCGCTGTCCTACGACTGGTCGCGCGGCTCCGAGTCGCACTCTCCCCAAATCCCGAACCAGATCATGATCCACCGCGTCCAGAAGGACGAGATCACGCAGCGCAACAAGAAGCCGGGGCGGAAGTAGCTATAATACACAACTTCGCTATAAATAAACCTCGCCACGCTCCTACGCCGCCGCCTCGCCCGCGAGCCCCACGATCACATCGTAAACGACGTCGACCGACAGGAAGATGATGCCCTGGCCCGGCACGACGCGCGCGGCCCTCGCCAAAGCGCCGTTGAAGAAGGCCAAAGGGCCCTCCTTCCGCAGTATCTGGCCGAAACAATCTAGAGTACTTTCGTATAATTTCGCGTCGGTGGATTGCATGCGCGTCTTCACGACGTCGAAAGGTGAGGTGGTGGCGACGGAAAACAGTCCAGCACCCAACCCACCGATGAACGTGAGATGCTTGGGCAGCTTCGCGTCGGCCTCGCCCGTCAGGAACTGGCGCCACTGCGCCATAAATAAAAACCGCGAGCCCTGGTTGCCTCCTTGTTTCAGGCACGTCGCGCCGAGCCCGGCGTATAAGCCCGCGACGCCTTCCGTTTTGAGTAAATGGGGAATGCCCTGCCGCAGGCCCATGTTCAGGTTGATCAGCTTCGTTTTTATCGTTTCTTGCGGCGTGACGACCAGGGTCGCCTCGCAGATGCCCGCGCACAACCCGGCCAGGAAACTCAGACCCATGGACACCTTCCCCGTGTTTTTATCCGCCAACTGGTTCCGAAAGAATTGGTTCGCGCCGAAGCGCACGCCGGCTTTCGGCGCGCTGAAGATGAGTACTGGCGTCAAACCGGTGTAGAGCGAGAAGAAGCCCTTCTGCTGGATCGTGTACCTCAAGCCCGACGCGATGCCCGTGAAGGGCGGCGGCGGCCCGCCCTTGACGGTGCGAAAGCTCTGGAGCTGCGTCTTCAGGTACTCCATGGGCCAGGTGCAGCAGCACTCGATGGCGCCGCCGACGCCGCCCGCGCTCAGGGCGATCCAGGTCTTCTTCTGGGCGGGCGGCATTTTTGTTTTGCGAATCCCGACGATGCGATGACTGGACCTGACACGAGCTCGACCTCCAACGCGTCTTGCTTGCACCGCTGGTGCCGCCGGCTGCACGAGTGGTTGCGCGCGCAAGTTGTGGCTAGACGTTGTGGCTTCGTCCACGAATGCAGGCAGGCCTGGGCAAAGCGGTCCTCAATGCTAGCGCCCTGTAAGGCACTAGGCACATGGCATGGGTGGGCCCGGGGGGAGCGGGAGGGGTACGGGGAACCCTGCGACGTAACTAGCCTCAGCCTCAGCCTCATGGCGTGTGATTAGTAGTCGGAGCTCTCGCTCCCCTACCCAGCTTGATTTCGGCCTCGTCGTAAAAGAGGAGCCAGCGGCCAGTTCCACATCCTGACACGGGCGTCCCAAAAAGAGGGGGGGCGTGCGAGTCCCTGTGACTCAGCCCTTGCGTCCTAGTCCGGCCGGACGGGTGGGCCCGGGGGGAGCGGGAGGGGTACGGGGAACCCCGCGACGTAACTAGCCTGAGCCTGAGTTTTTTTTTGTAGGGTTCATACAAATATATTAATTGATTCGATGCTAGCAGTCGGACTCCGAGTCCGAGCCAAAGTCGTCGGACGATTCGACGAGGTCCGCCGAGGGCTCCAGGAGAACCAGGCTTCAACCAGCGACGTCACCGTGGTTGTGAACTTGGCCTCGCATTCGCAGGATCCTTCACTGTCAGTGTAAGTGTACGTCCGCGTCCACTCGTGGACGGTGTCCACGAGGCCCTGAGAATTTCTTGTCTTGGGCTCGGTCGTGGCGATGTCCCGTTGTATGGGGTGCATTCCCCCACGATTTTCTTTGACGTACTCGCCGGGGAGTTGGAGCACGAGTCGCCCGTAGGTTTGGATGCGTTCTATCAACCGCGACGCCGCGTAGTGCACGGCGTCCTGCCTCGACATGTAGGAGTACGGGCTGCAGCTTCGGTGTCGAAGTATCACCTCATCGCTTCGCTGTAACTCCTTTTGCCACTCGTCGTCCCTGGAAAATAACCTTGCGTTCTCGAGCAGTCCCATCGGTCCGGTTGTCTCGTGATTGTCGCTGCCGTCGCTCGCGTCGGCCAGCTGGATTTTGACGCTATCCTTCGAGGTGATCAGAAAACAGCGGTTCCTCCGCACGTCGTCCTCCTTCGGCGCCTTTTTGGCCGGCTTCTTGGCAGCTTGCTTGGCAGGCCGTTTTTTAGCCTGCCGTTTGGCCCTGGCCGGGGCCTTCGCGCGGCCTCTTTTTTTTGGCGGCATCGCTCGAAAAGGCACCAATCCGCTGCGGCAGCCCAGGCAGCCCGCAAACGATTCTCGGCGAATACCGAGCAAGTCCCGGAGAGGGGCTCCCAGATACGCGCCGCCGAAGATACGCGCCGCACGAAGAGAAGCCCGGGATCCCGACGCCCCGGGCCCCCTCCGACCGGATAAGACAACCCCTCTTCATTATTACGCCAGGAGCCTACGTCATCAGGTACCCCGACAGCAGCAGCACGAAGAAGAAGCCCAGACCCCCGAAGATCGCCAGGTTCTTGTCGCCCTCGGTCATGGAGTTGCCCCCGAAGCCGTAGTTCTGGTTCTCCGCGAAGCCGGCTATGGTAATCGTCACGGGCTCGAAGGAGTCCTTCGACGCGCGGCAGCGCGGGCAGCGCCAGTTCGACTGGATGTCCTCGAAGGGCGTCGAGGCGGCGACGCCCTTGGCGCCTTCCTCGGGGTCGTACTGGTACCTGTGCATAAATCAAATTCTTGCGGCGCGTCTTGCTGAATCATGGCCTCCACGCCATCGACGCGACGCGAGCTCAATGGCGTAGCGGTGTGGGTCCTACACCACTCGATTCAGTCATCAAGGTCGCGTTGTCGCCGAGAAAGGACTTCGTGAAGAATTTTCGGGTGCACCCGACTCACTGTTTGATTTGCGCACAGACTGGTACTCGCAGACCTTGCACATGTACTTTCCCGTGTCCTTTTCCAGGAACTTCTCGGCGGCGCGCAGGCGCGCGATCTCCTTCTGGCGCTCCGTGAGCTGGGGCGCCGCCGGCTCCGGCTCCGTCGTCGCGATGGGCACATCTTCTACAGGCGCGGCGGCCTCGGCCGGCGCGTCGCCGGGCTCGGACCGCAGTCGTACACGCCGGCAGCGGGCGCAGGACGGCGGGACAACGAGCGCCGCCGCTTGGGCGACGAGCAGCGCGAGGGCTATCCTCCGACTGCACATGGTTGCGACGGCTAGATGGCGTGGAGGCTGACGGAGGCCTCGCGACGCGATTCAGAGGAAGGTCGACTGATCAGTCGATGGAAGAGGCTGATATTGATGCCTTGAACGCGTCTGCAGGTCTCTTGTTTCGACAGCGACGCACAGTGGACGAGGGAGCACACACCACGACTTGCTTGAGCCGCCTAGTGTGTCGACGACGCTAGGCCGGCACGGGACGCCTGGCAGGAGGCGTGCTAACACCGGCCGTCACGCGCACGCCATCGCTGCGGCGCCGGCGCGCGGCTAGTCCGAACTTAGGACAAGCAGCCGAGGTAAATGGCGCGGCACGACTCCTCCTCGGACGACGACGACTCGTCGGCACCGCGCAAGCGGCCGCGCCTCGACTCCGCCAGCGACGGCGACGACAGCCACGCGCGGCGCCGGGCCCGCAAGGCCGAGCGCAAGGCCGCGAAGAGGGCGAAAAAGGCCGAGAAGAAGGAGCGGAAGCGCGCGAAGAAGGCCGCGCGGCGCCGCGACGGCGCCGACGAGCCCGATGTTTACCTCGGCGGCGCCGCCGCCGCCGCGCCGCGCGCGCCGCCGCCGCCGGAGCCCGCGCGCGCGCCCTCGCCGCGACCGGAACCGGAACCGCCCAAGAAGACGGGCCGCGCGGCCTTCTTCGCCTCGCTCCACGCGGCCGAGAGCGAGAAGGCGCCCGTCGGCACGTTCCACGCGACGGGCAAGTTCAAGGAGGAGCTCGAGGCCGAGAACGACCGCTCCGGCGACTGGGCCTGCACGAAGTGCCACTACACGAACTTCAAGGAGTGCCTCACGTGCGCGCGCTGCCGCTCGCTGCGGCGCTTCGAGGGCCGCAACCAGGCCTCGGGCTACTGCCAGTAGTCCTAGCCAGTACTAATATGTTTTGTCGTTAAACTTCACAGGTACTTAATCGGCGACGCCGTCCCGCCGCGCGACGCGCTTCCACCGCTCGACGAGGGCCGCGGCGGCGCGGCGCACGTCGCGGTTCGGCGCCTTGCGGCCCATGCGCCCGAGGAGCTTCGTCGTCGCGGTGGCGCCCTTGAGCGTGGCGAGCGACACCCGGCACTCGCCCAGCGCTTTGATCGCCGCGAGCGTCCGCGTCGCATCCTGGGCTCGCTCCGCCCGCGCCAGCTCGCCGCCGCGCGCCCGGAGCCCGGCGACGCCGCGCGCCGCCTGGCCGCCGTCGCTCTCCTCGCCGTCGCTACTACTACCCTCAGCCTCCGACACGTCAACGGGCGTCGCGTCGCCACGGCGGTGATTCCGCAGCGCCGTCCGGAGCGCGCCGCGCCTCTCCGAGGCCTCGTCGTCCGCGTGGATGTCGTGGCCGGGCGTCCACCAGCCGACCGCCGTGCCGAGATCATTTTGCGCCCAGTCCTCTACCTCGTAACCTTGCGCGGCCGCGCGCTCGTCGGCGCGGCGGCTGTCCTCGAGGGTCGAGTACATACTGCTTTTTTTTGCTGTCCGCAGAGCTTGTGTTACTCGCGCGATCGCCGCTGAGCCTATGAATAGCGCTGTCCGCACACACTGGCTCCGCAGAGCCCTCGTGACGAGAGTACGAACGAATGAGTGCGTAACGCGCATCAATGGCAACAATGGCTGTCGACGTAGAAACCCGCGAGCTCAAAAATCCGAGCCACCTAGCGTGAGTAAACATACTATTCTCGACGCTTTAGCAGCGCCGCACTGCCGACCAACCAAGTCGCTGCCCGGGGCAGACGCAGATTAGAAACCATGATGGCCCGCGCGGACCGATTGATCAGGGAGGCGGAGGGCAAGTATGAAAGATCAAAGGCCCACGAGCTCCAGGGCAAGGGCAACGCGACGGGCAAGCTCGTGGAGGGCGGGCTGCCGGACGACGCCGCCGAGCGGAAAGCGTTAATGGACCAGGCGCTCGCCGATAGGCGCAAGGAGCGCCTGAAGTACATGACCCACGACGAGCTGATTGACGACGCGGCGCAATTCCGCGGCGACATGGACGAAGATGAACGCTACGCGCTCATGGAGCGCTGCGCGCGCGGCGAGCCCATGCGTTTCGTGGAAGTGCCCGAGAACTCGTTGCTGCGACGGCCGCTGCTGAACTACCGATGTTTGTACCCCCATCCCCTCCCAATCGACTCGGGCAAAGGTAGAGGAGGCGACCTGAAGATCACGAAGCTGGATAATGATTTGGCGATGCGCGATCTAAATCACCTCAAGGCCAACGACCGGGCCTGGCGCGCCGTCACGAAGAACAAGCCCTGGTGTTTGGAGGAGCTCTACCTGACGGGCTACGAGATCAACTGGCCGAACGACGACAACAACACGCCCTTCCACCTCGCGGCGCACTTCGGGTACATCGAGTGCGTCCGCGTCTTCATCCACGCGGGCTGCGACGTGAACGTCGAGACGACGTCGGGCGTCACGCCGACGTACAACGCGCTCGCCGCGGGCCATATAGATGTGGCCGCGCTGCTCCAGGAGCACGGCGGCCTGAAGCGCGTCACGCCGAAGCTCCACGGCGTGCGCACGATCGTCGACGTCGCCGGCGACCGCCGCGGCCGGTCGCACCTCGACGACCTCGCCGAGGAGCACCGGCGGCCGCCCTACGCGATGCAGTTCTAACCTTTTTGTGCGTGTGCTTTTGGGTAGGGCTTAGGTTAGGCGACTTCTTGTGGTGCCAGTCGAAGTCCGACGTCGGCGGCGGGCGCGCGACGCCGCGGGGCGACGCCTCGACGTCGCCCGCGTCCGCGTCGCAGAGATCCAGGCAACAGCAGCCACCGACCGCGGCGGCGCAGCTCGCCAGAGCAAAAGCCGACGCAAACATCGCGAAAAAGATGGAGCCCATCACCCGGCCCCCGCCCGCGCCGCGGTCGGCCCAGGCGAGCCGGCGAGCGCCAGGAACGCGAGACCATGACGACGATCCAACAGAGGCTGCAGAGCGCACCGATACTGGCCGTCTTCTCGTGCGTCCTCCGTTGGAAGCAGGCCGCGGGCGCGTAGTCGCGCCGCGCCGGGCAGCAGGAGCAGCCGTGCGTCACGCCGGGTGGCGAGTAGTAGTCGCACATGTCAAGGTGTCGTGCAGCTGTTAAAAAACCTCAGTTTGGGGAGTAACTCTTGATTCTCAATATGGGGAGTACCAAGGGCCAAAATCTCAATATAGGGAGTACAGCAGGTGCTTTTGGCTCCTCAAAGGGTGTAGGTAAGCCGGAACGACGGCAAAAGCTGCCCAACCGCGGTACGACGGGGCAGGCCGCGGTGAGGCCGCAAGAGCAGATTTGGCAGACACGACTCACACGAGCGCGCTAGCGCGCCCCGCACTTTCCGAAACCACGGATCAGAAGAACCTACACCTCCTACGGCACAGCCCCGTCGACCTGTCCCGCCGCGGCTCGGGATCGTCCGGGCGCCGCCGCAGCAGCGCACGGAGAGCGGCGCTGCCTACAAGCGCGTAGCGGGCCGTAGCGGTGCCCACCACACACAATGGACGCGCTCCTGCGCGCCTCCGGCAGCCGGCCGCCGACCGGCAGCCGGCCGCAGACGGGCCACAACACGCCCCTGGGCAGCCGGCCGCCGACGGGCCAGGGCAGCCGCCCGGGCACGTCCAGCCGGCCGCCGAGCCGCGTGAGCTTCGCGGACCTCGAGGCCGCCGAGGAGCCGCCGCGCGGGAGCCGCGCGTCGACGGCCGACTCGCGGCCCTCGACGCGGGGCAGCGACGACGGTAAGAGGCGGAAGCATCGGAGTAGAGACGGCGCCGTGCGGCGGAGACGACGGCGGAGCCGCGACAGCAGCGACGAGGCCACGGTCGAGTCCGAGGAGTCGATATTGTCCGAGCAGGGCATCCACGTGCGCAAGGCCGGCTTCGGCGGGCGGAAAAATAAGAGGCGGAGTCGCAAATCCAAGGAGGTCAAGCAAGAGCAGGAGGAAGATCAGGACGGCCTCGGGCTCTTCGGCGCCGCGGCCGTGGCACGCGTCGCGACGCGGCCGCGCACGACGGGCGAGCGTCGTCGAAAGGAGCCCGAGGAGGAGGAGTCGACCGATTTCGGCGCGCGGCCCGTGAAACTCAAGAAGCGGCCGACGACGCCCGTTTTTGATGATAACTTCGAGCGGGCCCGCGCAATTCTCCGAAAGCGGTTTCAGGATAGGCCCCACCTGCGGCCGCCCGGCGCCCAGCCAAAGGCGAAGGGCATTGGGTTGGACATGTCGAAGATCGGACACATGTCCGTGTCGTACCTGAACCAGTACGTCGAGGCGTCGATCAATATCCTGAGGGAGCACCAGAAAAATGAGCAACTTAGGATGCAGGCGTCCGTCGAGGCGCTCCAGGGGTCGAACGCAATTCCCCTCGACAGGACGGGCCAACCGATGGACGTCTTCGAGCGCGCCGAGCTGCCCGAAATTCGCCGCCTGCCCCTCTGTTCTCAATTAGCTAAAGGTAAAGCCGCGGACCCCGTGCCGAAGGGCTCGACGTCGCCCTCGAAGTCCAAGAGCTCCGGGGCGGCGGCGATGCTCCGGGATCGGCTGCTTACTTTAGCTAGGTTGGCGAGAGATGACCTGTGTCTCGTGGGCGTGCGCTTCACGCACGAGAATATTGATGATGATTGGGGCGCGTCGACGGCGCAGGCCTTGAGGAGGAACACGCAGCTGCAGCACCTGGTGCTCGTGGGGAATGGGATCACGGACGCGTCGGGCACGAAACTCGCGAGCGCCGTCGCGAAGCATCCGGGTTTGGTCACGGTCGCCGTGGGCGGCAATAGTTTGGGGGACAAGACCGCGCTCGCGATGGCCAAGGCCCTCAAGGAGTCCGGGACGCTGCTTTCCTTGAACCTCGCGTCAAAGAAATACCACCAGGAGCACTACCTGAATGTTTGCAGGCGGCGGAAGCCGCCGAAGGAGATCGTGATCCCCAAAATCGAGGGCGACTACTTCAGCCCTGAGAATTGGGGCCTGCCGACGGACGACCCCGAGTTCAACCCGCGGTCGAACTTCGTTTCCAAGGAGGGCTGCTTCGCGTTATCCGAAGCGTTGCACGGCACGTCGCTGACCGCCTTAAACTTGTCGGGCCAGCGCGTCGGCGACGCCGGCGCGTTGGCGTTATCTCGAGTGCTCTTCGCCGACAAGGAGACGAAGTGCTCCTGCGCTTTGAGCTCATTAGCATTAGACGCCAATCGCGTCGGCGACAAGGGCGCCGCCGCGTTGATCGAGTGCTGGGCGAACCCGCTCTCTTCATTAGAAACGTTGCGGCTCGCGATGAATTCATTAGGCGACGAGGCGGCGGTCAAGGCGTGTAGTCTCGCGCTGAAGCATTATAAAGTGGACCAGCTGCTCGTCCCGAAACGGAAGAAGAAGAGGAAGAAGAAGCGCGTCGGGTCGCTGTCGCCGCGGGCGCGGCGACGGCGGGACATCAAGGAGGGTATCATCCACGTGAAGGACGAGGAGCCCGAGGAGGACGACTTCAAGGATCTTGGTTTGTTGGATCTGAGCCTGTGCCAGGTCGGGGAGATCGGCGTGTTGGCGGTCCACGGTGCGTCAGCAAGGTGCAAGAAGATCGGGAAGATCATACCGGTCCACGGCAACCCGGGCCACGATATCCATCCGACGCCGTCGCGACGGCCGAGCCAGGACTCCATACGGTCGGACTCGACGGAGTATAAGAGACAGCTCGAGGCCGGGCGGGCCCTCAAGCCCGTGCAGTTCGGCGGCTCCCGACGGGCGGACTCGGGCGCGCCCTTGCTGACGCTCAAGAAGAGCATCCCCTTCCTGGCGCCGGACAAGCGCGGGGACCTGTCACCGCGGTCGGCGCTCGACGCGTCCAAGGGCACGGAGAGCGTATTAAGGACGGTCGCGCGCAAGGCGAGCGACCGGCAGGCGCGGATCGACGAAGGCGCGCTCCCGGAGGCGCGGAAGATGAAGCGGCACAAGCTGGGCGAGACGGGCAAGCCCCGCTACGCGTTCGACCCGGACCTGCCCCCGCTTAATTTCCTGGCGCACCACAAAAGCCACATCAGGAGGCTGGGCGCCGAGTCGCGGCGGAAGAGGCGCGAGGAGCACGACCGCCAGATCACGCAGGAGAAGCGGGAAAGTCTCGCGGCGAACGTCAAATCGAAAAGACTGCGGAAGGCGATCCTCGACGCGGGCATCACGCAGTTCAAGGAGGAGACGGCCGAGGGCGCGCTCCGGACGCGCGTCGTCGGCGACCTGGTGCGCACGTTCCCCGCCGTCGCGGCGCTGCCCGGAGCGCAGTCCGGGCGCATGGACCTGAGTCGCGACGGGCCGCGCTTCGGCCATCGAAAACCGGACCCGGAGTCGCCCAAGAAATGGGCCGCGAAGCTCGCCGCCAAAAAGGCGGCGCGCCACCGCGCGTTCCTCGTGCACCTCGGGCAGCACCCGATCCACTAATACGTGTTGTTACTGTAGTCCTAGCAATGCGACGAGGACAAGCCCCGGCCGTAATACACATCCAGCGTTCTTGCTGCTCGCGGCGACCTGGGGCGCGGGCCTCGGCACCGGCGTCGGGGCGAGGCGGGCGGCGACCTCCGCCGCGTCCGCGAGGCTCGTCGGAGCGTGTGAAGGCCGCGGCGTCGGCCGCGGCGTGTACGTCGGGCGGCCCGTCGGCCGCGCCGTCGACGGTTGGGGGGACCCGGTCGGCGCCAGGCTCAGCGTGGGGTACGACGTCGTCGGTTTGGGCGTCGGGATCTTCGACGGCGTGGGTGTCGGCGCCGACGACGGCGCGCACGTGCCGACGGCGCCGCGGGCCACGCCGCAGGACAGCGACGCGCAGTCGCTGCCAAAGATGCAGCCCGCCGCGCACTTCGTGCCGAAGAAGGCGCTCTCGAGGTCCACGTCGTCGTTGACACACCAGCCGAGGTCCTGGTTGAAGGCCGCGGCCTTCCAGAACAGGTAGTTCATGTTCACGACGACGTGGACGCCCCGGCTGTTCGTGTCGTCGTACCAGCTCCGCAGCGGCTGATTGAACGCCGCCGCCTCCCAGAACATCTGGTACATGGACGTTACTCTGGTGGTTTCCCAACTGTCGATGTTCTGGTCGAAGCTGGACGCCTGCGAGAACGTGCCGAGCATGTTCACGACTTGGGACACGTCCCAGGTCGCCAGCGACTGGTTGAAGGCCGAGGCGCCCCAGAACATGGATTCTAGAGTGGTGGCGCTCGACACGTCCCAAGAATCCAAAGGCTGGTTGAAGGCCGAGAAGGCGAAGACCTTGAGGAAGGACGAGATGCGCGAGACGTCCCAGCCACTGATGTCCTGGTCGAAGTCGCTGTACATGAACATTTCACTTATTGAGGGAGTGCCGAGCTGCCAGGAGTTTAGTGGGGAGTTGTACGCCGAGGCGTAGAACATGGAGTCCAGTGCAACGACCTGGTCGACGTCCCAGGCGTCCAGCGGTTGGTTGTATGTGTTTTTTTCGTGGGCCTTGCCTTCGAACATCGACGTCAGGTCCGTGACTTTTGAGATATCCCAGCTATTGAGCGGTTGGTTGAACTGTGTCGCGAAGAGGAACATGGAGTGCATCGTCGTGACCTGGGCCGTGTCCCACCCGCTGATGTCGTCGTTGAAGGCCGACGCCCCGACGTTGTAGGAGTCGCAGAACGAGTGGTGCGTCGGGGTCTCATCTAACCCGCAGAAGAGCTCGCTCATGTCGCGCACGGCGCCGGTGTTCCACTGGGCGATGGGGCCCCACGTGCCCTCCGCCTCCGCGCGGGCCGTCGCGTTGCCGAGCCAGAGCCGCACGGCCGTGCGGATCGTCGTGTCGTCCAGCGCCGTCTGGGCGGCCGCCGCCGCGGCGAGCAGGACGACGCGCATGGCTCCAGAGGTCCCTTTTTGCAGCGCGCCAGTTGCCACGCGCGCGCGCCGGTGGCTATCTAACTTGTTATGTCTGCTGCACCTGCACACGCGCCGCCGGTGGCTATCACGTCGACTGGCGCTCCCGCAAGTACGAATCGATGCAGCAGTCGTAATCGATCGGCAGCGCTGCGATCGAAGGCAGCCCTGAGCGCTCCGCCGCGCGCTTGGGCAGCCGCGAGACTGCGCTGTTTGTGGCCCGAACCGAACCCGGACGCAGGACCAGGTTAACCGATCGCGAGGGCACGTTTGGAGACGTGCGGTGGACCGCCGAGACATCTACGCTAGCGCCCGTAAGACACTAGAGCCCAACCAAGGGAGCTTGGTCTTGCTCGGCAGACAAACGAGTGCGACGCGACCTCACATGGGCTCCAGCCAGAGCCAGGACACCCAGGACACCAAGCCGCCGCCCCAGCTCGGCAAGAGCGGCAAGAAGATCTGCTGCAGCTGCCCGGAGACCAAGAAGCCCCGCGACGAGTGCATCGTGACGAAGGGCGAGGAGCACTGCGGTGACTTAATCGAGGCGCACAAGCGCTGCCTCCGCTTGGAAGGGTTCAAGGTATGAAGCGCGACGCCGCCACCGCCGAGCTGTCGCGCGAGGAGCTCGAGGCCGAGGTGGCCGCGCTGCGCTCGGAGAACGCCCAGCTGCGCACGGCGCCGCTGCCTCCGTTAAATCCGCTGCCGCCCCTGGCGCCGCTGCCGACTTTCGACCCGCTCGCGTCGCCACCGGCGTCGCCGGCGGTCCTCGGGGCGGACTGGGGCGGCGGCGTCGCGCCCGTGCCGCCGGCGTCGCCGGCGGTCCTCGGGGCGGACTATGGCGGCGGCGTCGCGCCCGTGCCAATGCCGGCCAACCAGTCGCCGCTCTCGCCCGCCCCGGCGCCGGCGCCGCCCAAGCCGCGGCCGGCGCCCAGCTTCCGCCCGGCGGACCGCGTCGAGTTCGCGCGGACCGGCGAGCAGGGCATCATCGACCGCGTCTGGAAGCGCGGCGAGCTGCCGGGGGTCGACGACGACGACGGCCCTTTCGTGGACGTGGCCTTCGGCAGCGGCGAGGTCGGCACGTTCAAGGCCCGCTACTTCCGGCCGCCGACGGCGCCGCCGCGCCTCCAGCGCTGGGGCAACGAGCCGCCCGCGGCGCTCCTCTACGCGGAGAAGGTCGCGGAGCCGGCGGCCGCCGCGCGCGACTCGGACTCGGACTACAACAGCAAGGCCGAGTCGTCCGAGTCCGAGTCGGACGCGAGCGAGGCGCCGCCGCGGCCGGCCGTCGAGGACGAGGACTCGGACGACGCGCTGATCTGGGTGCCGAAGAAGAAGGCCCTGATCGGCCGGTGCGCGCCGGGCGAGGCCCTCGTCTGCCCGGCCTGCGAGGCGTCCTACACGTCGGGCCACTTCTGCCCCAAGTGCGAGAAGAAGCTCGTGCCGCGCATGACCGCCCCCGCCGAGAAGGCTAACGAGTAACTTAGAGGCCGAGCGCCGCGCGGAGGCCGTCCAGCATCGAGGGCCGGCCGAGGACGAGGTCCAGGAGCGCCATGCGCGCGTAGAGGCCGTGCTCCATCTGGCGGAAGTAGGCCGCGTTCGGCAGGGCGTCGACGTCCGTCGCGACCTCGTCGACGCGCGGGAGCGGGTGCAGGACGGCGCACCCTTTTTTTGCCGTCCGCAGCAGCGCCGCGTCGACGACGTAGGAGCCCTTCGTGCGCTCGTAGAGGGCCTGGCTCTCGAAGCGCTCGCGCTGCACGCGCGTGACGTACAGCGCGTCGCAGTCGGCGACGACCGGGGCGAGCGCGTCCACGGACTTTTGTGAAGCCGTACCTCTTGATACGACGTCCGTGACCGCCGCCGGCATCTCCAGGCCCGCCGGGGCCACGTAGACCAGCGCCACGTCGAAGTTCGCGAGGAGCTTGGCCAGCGAGTGCACCGTGCGGCCGTGCTTTAGGTCGCCCACCATACAAATGGTCTTCCCCGCGAGGGCCGCCCGGACGCCCCCGGCGGGAATGCCGCCGCACATCTCGCGGCAGAGCGTGTAGACGTCGAGCAGCGCTTGCGTGGGGTGCTCGCCGACGCCGTCGCCCGCGTTCAGCGTCGGTTTCCGCGACGCGACCGCCGCGCGCTTCGCGGCGCCGGACTCGGGGTGCCGCAGCACGAGCACGTCCGCGTAGCACGCCAGCGACCGCGCCGTGTCCTCGAGCGTCTCGCCCTTCTTGGCGCTCGACGTCGCCTCGGCGACGCAGAAGACGCTGCCCCCCAATCGCAGCATCGCGGCCTGGAAGCTGCAGCTCGTGCGCGTCGACGGCTCGTAGAAGACGTTGGCCAGGATCTTGCCGCGCTGCCGCGCCAAGACCTTGTCCCGGGGCTGGCCGCGCAGCCGCTCGGCGTGCGCGAGCACGAGGTTGAGCCCGGCCTCGTCCAGTTGCTGCACGCCGACCAAGGACTGGCCCTTCCAGGCGGCCGCGTCGTCGGAGAGGGAGCCGGGGGCGAAGGCCATGATGAATGCGTGTTTAGGTGTGGTGTACTATGTTTTTTAAATGGCAAAAGGAGAGCCGGCTAGCGTCTTTACAACACGCTAGCTCCGGGTCTCAGGCTCTCTACCGGGTTGCCCCATACGCGGCGCAATTAGTGACCTGTGGTCGGTAATAATTTCACTCGCATCTGCAAAGGCCCACGCGTGGCTCGGCAATTGCTGCGGCTAGCGGCGGGCATTTTACCAGTTTCGGGTCGGCAGACGGCGCTACGGGCGCTCGTCGAACGATGACCTCCGACGGCCCCGACGCAAAGAAGCAAAAAAGTGATGACGACTGGCGCCGCACGTCGTTCAAGATCGCCGACGTGAACCCGCACTTGGTGTGCGCGTTGTGCGGAGGCTACTTCCGCGACTGCCACACGATCACGGAGTGTTTGCACTCCTTTTGTCAAGTGTGCATATTGGCGCACCTCCGCCAGAACAAAAACAGCTGCCCGCGCTGCGGCGTCGACCTCGGGCCGCACCCGATGACCGCGGTCTTGCACGACCGCCAGCTCCAGGCCGTCGTGGACAAGATCTTCCCGGAGTTCGAGGATATTGATCGCCAAGCGAGGCAGGCTAGACGGTCCCTCGAGGCGCCGCCGTCGGCGCCCCGCGCGCGGCCGCGCGCGGCCAAGACCGCGCGCGCGCCCGAGGAGGAGGTCTCCTTCAAGGTCGAGCAGGCGCCCCTGGCCGCGGGCGAGGAGCCGCTCCCCATCGAGCTGCTGGACAAGCCCTACCTCAAGACGAACGGGAACCTCAAGGTCGGGCAGCTGCGCAAGTATTTGGCGCGGAAGATGCGGCTGCGGAGCGAGGAGCTCGAGCTGCTGTGCGACGGCGAGGAGCTGTCGGGCGAGCACGCGCTGCGCTTCGTCAAGGGCACGGTCTGGACGAAGCCCTCGGAGCTCGTGATCCAGTTCCGGCGCGCGGCCGGGGACGCGTAACTACATCTGCTTCGAGTTTGGCTATCGCGGCGGATCCTGGAATTGGCTGGCTCCGCGGTGCACGTTGTTCACAACGAGAAAAGTTAGAGGGGCCTATGCGTCAGTTGGCGACGGGCGATACCTCCTCGGCGGCGCGGATCGTGGCCGCCCGATCTCCAGACTCTGCGGCCGCGCGCCGCCGTGCGTCTCGAAGTAGGCGTCGGGGAACTCGCGCCGCGCGGGCGCGTCCGGAACCGCGCGCCAGTCCGGCCCCGCCACGGCTTTCGACAGCGCCAGGAGGTCCGCCCTCACACCCAAAGCCGCCTCGTGCGGGGGCCGCGGGTGCGGGTGCGTCCACTCGACGGAGCCCGCGCACGAGTGGAGCCGCGGGTGCGGCGCCGTCCTCGGCCGCGCCGTCGCGAGCGCCACGGCCCCGAGGCCCCAGCCGGGCGGCGTCCCGCGCGACCGCGCCGCAGAAGCTCGCGGTGCCATCGCCTGGTCCCACGACGCCCGCGTCACGGGGCCCCAGCCGGGCGCGAATCCGCGGTCCCGCGTCGTCCGAGCCGCGCCCGGCCGCGGGCGCGGTTTCTTCGCGAGCGCCGCGGCGATGGCCCGCGCGTTCCCGTTGTGCGTCAGGAGCCCGCGGCGGAAGCGGTCGCCGTCGCCGGACCGGACGGCGGCGCCGGGCCACAGCGCGGACCGCGGGCCGTCCTTCACCTTACTCGGGCGCCGGCCGGCCGCGGACCGCGGCCGCAGGCTCGGCCGGAGCTCGCCGGCCTTGCCGAGGTTGGTGTGCGTGTAGTAGGTGTCCGTGGGAGCGGTCGACGTGCAGTAGAGGGCCGTGTTCATCCTCTAAGTGTGTTCAGGGCTGCCCCACTGCCGACGAGGCTACGCCGCGCGGAGCGCCAACCAAGGTACCTTACCCTGCATATAAGTATACTGGTATAGTACCTCTTGTGTTCATTCGCAAGGGCAGCCTATTCGACGCCATGTCGTCGCTACCCGACATCCACGCGCCGCCGGCGCAAGTCACGAAGCCCGGCAAACCAAACACAGAACTCGTCGAGGAGATCGCGGCCCTGCGCAAGGAATTGAAAGTCGAGGGCGACCCACTTAAGCCCAGGCTCGTCGTGCCGGACTACCCGATGCAGCCGTCGACGTCCTCACCAAAATAGGGATGGAGTTCGTCCGCGGCGCCCAGACTCCATCTTCCACGAAGGCGCCGCCCGGCAGCCTGGCCAAGGACTGGACGTCCTGCAGCTGCCTCTTCGGCGACCCGCGCGGCGTGCTCGTCAAGGGCGCCGTCGTCCGGCTCAAGACGCAGGACGCCTTCTCCGGCGAGTACGGCGATATTGAAAAATACGACGACGTCCAGCGGAAGTGGCTGGTCCGGCTGCACCGGCGGGAGGTGGCCATCGCGCCCATGAGCTTTTCGTATGTCGAGCTGCACTTCGCGTATAGGGTTATGCTCGGCGACGCGTCGGGAGTACCTTCCAGAAGTACACAACCGTACGCGACAGGCGACGTCGTCTTCGTCGAGGCGCCGTGCGTCCTCGTCGGCCCGGACGCGCCGGCGCGGTGGCGCGCCGCCGTGGCGCTGAAGGCGCGCGCCAAGGCGGGCGACGCGGCGGCGCGGGAGGCCGTCGCGCGCCTCGAGGCGCTCGCGCCGCCGGAGCCTCTGTGTGAAACCTTCGACGCGCGCACGCGGCGCATGCGGGAGGCCCGCGCGGTCGTCGATGACTACAAAACGCGGAAGACGCGGTCCTTCCGCAAGAAGCAGAGCGCCGCGACCTACGACGCCAAGGTGCGCAAGGTGGCGACGTGCCTGCGGCACTTCGAGGTCTGCGCGCGCCAGCCGTGGGCGGCGTGCGCCGCGGGCACGGCCGTCTACGCTGCCGTGGCCGCGCTGCCGCACGCCTGCGCGCCGGCGCTGCGCATGCTCATCGACGATGGGACGCTCACGGCGACGGCGACGCGCGACCTCGCCGAAAATCAACTCTTGACGGTGAACCTCGGGCCGCCGCAGCTACCGGAGTGGGGCCGCGACGTGCGGCGCCGGTGGCTGCGGGACCACCACGGCTTCGCCTGCGAATGCGCGACGTGCGCGCGCGACGACGCGAAGCAGGCGGCGCGCGCCGCCCGGGCCGCGGGGGCGGCGTCGCGCAAGGTCGACGCCGCGCGGGCGGCGGCGCGCGCCGGCAAGGCCCGGCAACCCGCCGCCGCGCCGGCGCCACCACCGCCGCCCGCGCCACCGAAGCTCGAGGACCTCCCGCCCCACCTGCACACGCTCGGCGCGCTCGAGGACCACCTCGCGGCGGAGGAGGCCTCGCGGCGCGCGACCGACGCGTACCTCGCCGAGCACTACGCCGAGTCGTCGTCCGGGGAGTCGGATATCGACTGGCGCGCCGAGGTGCCGCGTAAGTGGTAGACTTGTGAAGTGACTTGTGGGGGTAACGCAGTAAGTTAGTCGTCCTCGAACGAGTCGGAGTACTCGCCGTCGTCGCTCTCCTCCGCGGCCGCGGCGCCCTCGAAGTCGGCGATCATGGCGTCGAGGTCTAGGTCCGGCCGCGCCCCTTGCACCGCGGGGGGCCGCGCCGGCGAGGCGTCCTCGGCGAACTCCTCGTCGTCCTCGAAGTCGTAGATGTCGTCGCCGCTGCCGTCGTCCGCGACGCCCGGGACGGCGACGCCGGGCGGCTGCCACGCGCGCGCCGCCGGCGCCGCCGGCGTCGCGAAGGCGGCGGCGTCGTAGAGCGTCGACGACGTCGCCTCCTCGGCCGTCTGCTGGATCTGGGACGGGGGGTCGTGCTGCTCGAAGGTCTTGATCTTGAGCGGCGTGGCGCCGCCGGCGCTCGACGTGGCGACGCCGCCGATGGTCACGCGCCGCGCGCTCGCGCCGCGGTTCCGCGGGTCCGCGTCGCGCTTGATGATGCCGCCGGGGTGGCGCTTATCAGCGGTGCCGACGTAGACGTCCGTGTGCGTCGTGACGACGGGCCAGCAGGCCTCGACGTGGTCCCCGCCCCACTGGTCGAGCGGGCCGCTCAGGACCTCGTCGGTGTCGTAGACGTCCTGGGCGTCCAGGAACGCCGCCGCCGCCTCCGCGGTCGGGTACAATCCGTCCCGGACCAGCAGCGCCACGACCTCCTCCTTCGGGGCGCCGCCCGCGGCCAGCTCGACGTAGGCCTCCGGCCCCAAACGCCGCGTGCTGAACCCGAACTCCTGCAGCGGCTCGAAGTCGTAGTCGAACTCGTCCTCGATGACGTCGCCCGCCAGCGTGCTCGGCTCCTCGAACTCCCGGCGCAGCAACTCCTCCGCCACGCCAGTTTCGTGGTCGCCGTCGTCGTAGGCAATATCGTACCCTCGCGCGGTGACGGCCGAGACGATGCCCGAGTAGTACTTGGCCTTGCCCTGGAACCGCGCCTCGACGCGGTCGCCCACGGCGAAGAGGCGGTCGGGGCCGTCGCAGGGCTCCGCGACGTCGAGGATGGCCGCGACGGCGGCTGCCGGCTCGGCGGCGGCGAGAGGCTCTGGTTCAGGCGTCGCTACGGTGATCGGCTCCTCTGCGGCGTCCGGGCCCTCGCACGGCTCCACCACGTCGAGGAGGGCCGCCTCGACGCGTGCCGGCTCCGGAACTGCGACGGCGACCGGCTCCGGCTCAGGCTCAGGCGTCGCGATGGTGACGGGCTCTGGCTCCGCGGCATCCGGGCCCTCACAGGCCTCGACCACGTCAAGGACAGAGGCCTCGACGGGTGCTGCGACCGGCTCCGGCTCTGGCGTCGCGACGGTGGCCGGCTCCTCTACGGCGTCCGGGCCCTCGCACATCTCGACCACGTCGAGGAGCGCCGCCTCGGCCGCCGGCGCCTCCGCGGCGGCCGGCTCCGGCGCGGCGGTGGCGGGGAGAGGCCGTCGGATGAGGTCCTCCGCGACGTTGGATTCGCGGTCTCCGTCGTCGTAGGCAATGTCGTAGCCCGTGGCCGTGACGGCCGCGACGGCGCCCGCGTAGTACTTGGCCTTGCCCTCGAACCGCGCTTCGACGCGGTCGCCCACGGCAAACAGGCGATCCGGCCCGTCGCAGGCCTCCGCGTGGTCGAGAAGGGCCGCCTCGGCCGCCGCCGGCGCCTCGACGGCGGCCGGCTCCGGCGCGGCGGCGGGGAGCGGCGCCGGCGCCGGGTCCGGCCCGTCGGCGGCCTCGGCGACGTCCAGCAGCGCCGCCGGGGGACCGCGCGCCGCCGGCGCCGGCTCGACGTACGCGCGGATCAGCGCCGCGGCGACGTTCGACTCGCGATCCCCGTCGTCGTAGGCGACGTCGTAGCGGTCGCCGCCGGCGTGCCGCGCGACGGTCCCCGCGTACCACGTGTCCTTGCCCTCGAAGCGCGCCTCGACGCGGGCGCCGGCCGCGAAGGCCGGCGCGGCCGCCGCGTCCGGCGCGGCGGCGGCCTCGGCGACGTCGAGCGCCGCGGCGGGCGCCGGCGCCGGCTTTGCGGCAGGCGCCGGCTTCGGCGCCGGCTTCGCCACCGGCGCGACGGGCGCCGGCGCCGCCTTCGGCGCAGGCGCCGCCGCCTTCGCCACCGGCGCGACGGGCGCCGGCTTGGCCTTCGGCGCCTTCGCCGCCGCCGCCTCCTCGCGGAGCCGCGCGGCGGCCGCGCGCGCGGCGGACGCCGACCGCGACGCGCGCGTCGCCTCGGCCTTGGCCAGCTTCAGGGCCTGCTTGGCCTCGTCGCGCTCGCGGCGCAGCGCGGCCAGCTCCTCCTCGGCCTTCGCCGCCGCCTCGGCCTGCAGCTCGGCCTGGCCCTCGGCGCGGGCCCGCGCGAGCGCGGCCGCGTGGCCCTCCGACGCCTTCTGCAGCGCGGCGAGCTCCTGCCGCGCCGCGGCGAGCTCCTCCTCGCGCGCGGTGGCGGCGCGCAGGTCGTCCTCCCGCGCCGCCGCCTCGGCAGCGAGGGCCTCGGCCGCCTCCTCGCGCGCGGCGGCGAGGGCCTCCTCGTGGTCCGCGCGCAGGTCGTCGAGCGCCGCCTCGCGCGCCGCGTCGAGCTCGGCGCGCAGGGCCCCGAGCGCCGCGTCGTCGGTCGGCGCCTCCGCCGCCTCCCGGCGGGCGGCCTCGAGCGCGGCCGCGGCGTCACTCTTCGCGTGCTCCAGCGCCTCGGCGCCCTCCCGGCGGGCGGCGTCGAGGGCCTCGTCGCCCTGCGCCTTCGCCGCCTCGAGCTCGGCGCGCAACGCGTCGAGGGCCGTGCTGTTGGTGGCGAGGGCGTCCGCGGCCTCGCGCTCGGCCTTCTGTAGCGCCGCGGCGCCCTCCTTCCGCGCATCCTCCACGTCCTTCTCCGCCGCCGCGAGCCGCGCCCGCAGCGCGTCGACCGCCGCGCCGTCGGTCTGCGCCTTGGCCAGGGCCGCCGCGCCCTCCCGGCGGACCGCCTCGAGCTTCGTATCATGCTCGGCCAGCGCCCCGGCGTGCTCCGCCCGACACTCATCGACGAGCTTCTCGGCCGCCTCGGCGCGCGCGACGAGCGCGGCCTCGTCGCCCTTGCGCCGCGCCTCCGCCACCACGCGATCGGCCTGCTCCTTTCGCAATGCGTCGAGCTCGCCCCGGAGCTTCGCGACCTCGGCCTCGGCCGCCCGCAGCTTCCGTTTGTCGCCCTTCTGCTGGCCGAGCAACCGGTCGCCGCCGCCGTCGCCCAAGAACCACCTCAAAAAACCCTGCAATAGCAACCGCGACCCCTGCCACTTCTGGATCCGCGCCGCCGCATCCTCCAATTCCTGGGGCGTCAGCGCCACGCCCAGCTCGTCGAGGAGTTGGGGCAGCTCCGCGAAGGACACGGCGCCCCGGCCCCGCTCGTCGAGGGCCTGCCACTTGTCGCGCCACAGCCGTTCGACGGCGTCGACGTCGCCGGCCTGCACAGCGACGGCCATCCTGGTTTTGGCACCACGGGCAGCGCCGGCCGAGCTCGATGCCAACCACCAAAAAAAAAGGGGGCGGGCGTCGCCGCCTTTAGCCGTCCTCTGTATGATGGGGAGCGGTCGGGGGGCGTGGCTGACGCGTGAGAGGCCTTACCCTCCCAGCCCTAAGTATAGTACCATAACCATACACGTATGGTACCGCAGGTACCTCGTTCGACATCGACGCGGTGGGCACGAGATTGTCATCACCATCAGCAAACCGTTCGACGGCCATGAAAGTCTACGCCATCAAGGGGAACGACGGCGAGCCCGGCTACTTGAAACAGAGCATGAAGCTGCCGAAGAGCTGGGCGGCGAAGCCGCTGCTCGAGGTCCTGGAGCTCTTCTGCGCGACGTACAACAAGAAGTTCCCGGATTCTCCAATCAGCAAGGACGACCACCACTTCGAGCGGCCCAGGGGTTCGACGCTGTTTCCGGACGACCAGGTCGGCGCGGCATTGACGGACTATTGCGACGTCTGGGTCGTGCCCGGCGCGGTCAAGTACAAGGGCCCGCCGCCGGGCACCGCGGCGGCGCTCGAGGCCGAGGAAAACCGATTGCGAGCCGAGGCCGAGGCCGAGGCCGCCCGTCGGACCGCGGAGGAAGAGGCGAAGCTCGCGGCGGAGGGCAAGCTCAAGGACCAGTGGCGCGTCAAGGTCAAATGCGTCGAGCTGGATCGAGGCGGCATGGACGTGAAATCGCAGTACAAGGTCGGGGATGCGGTGCAGGTGACGATCGAGCCGCACGCCACGGTCGGCATGCTGTCGAACCGCATCGGGCTGATCGTGGGGAGCCACCCGAAGCATCAATTTATCTACCACCCGCGCGATCCGGAGGCCGTATTGGATCCCCTCGCGAAGCTCAAGGACGTCATGAGCGAGAAGGTCGTACTACTGTTGCACATCCGGATGCCGGACACGCGGAAAGTCATCGAGGAGCTTTCGGACGACGAGGGCGTCGTCGGCGAGGAGGGGCCCTTCCCGGACGCGCCGGTCGAAGGGGAGTGCGTCGACGTGGCGAAGCGGGACAAGCTGATGGAGGAGTGCGCGACCAACCCCACGCTGGAAAACCTGTCGGCCTGCCTGGCCTGCGGCGGCGCGGCCGCCTCGACGCTGTGCAAGCGCGCGCAGCTCCTCCTGAAGGCGCAGCGGCCGCGGGCCGCCGCGCTGGACGCGTCGGCGGCGCTCGCGCTGAACCCGGACTCGGCGCGCGCCTACAAGATCCGGGGGCGCGCGCGGCGCCTCGCGGGCGACTACGAGGGCGCCGCGGCCGACTTCGGCCAGGCCCAGCGCATCGACTTCGACCCCGACGTGCGGCCGGACCTCGTCTACTGCTCGACGCGGTCGGCGAAGATCCGGGCGATCAAGCTCGCCGAGGAGCACAACGCTGCGCTCGACGCGGCGAAGGCCGAAGGCGAGGCGCAGTAGCCGCCGGCGGCGGGTAAGCTCTATCTTGTATCTACCGAGTCGCTCAACAAGACACGTTAAGGCGGGAGGGTGGGGGAGCTGCGAATTTCTCGGCTCGAAGGAGAGCTCGCATCAGCCGCGGACGAGCGCGCCGATGGCCGAGGCGCTGCACGCGGCGCCGACGAGCTTGGCCTGGACGGCGCCGCCCCTGACGCGCGCGACCATCGGCACCTCGGCCACGCCGTGGGCGCCGGCCTCGTCGTCGCTGTCGTCGTCGACGTCGACAGCCCTGACGGACCCGCCGCGCGCCGCGGCCGCCGCCTCCAGCGCCGCCTTGGCGAGCATGGACGGCTGCGACCACGCCGCGTAGTAGACCACAAACTCGCCCGGCGGCGGCGACGGCGCTCGGGGAGGCGTCTGCTGGGTCGCCTGGTAGAGCGTCGCCGGCTCCCTCGGCGCCTCCGCGACCACCGGAGACATCGTCGCCTGGTAGAGCGTCTCCGCCGGGGGCGGCGCCGGCGCCGCGTCGAGCAGGGGCCGCGACCCGTTGGCCACGACGAGCAGCAGGCTCCCCAGGTCCGCGAGCACGGCCACCCAGAGGGCCAAATCAAAGGCCAGCGCGCAGACGACGACCAGGGCCTTGACGCCCACCGCGATGCCGATGTTCTGCTTCACGAGCCGCGTGCACGTCCGGCCCAGGTCGATCGCCGCCGGCAGGAGCGCCACGTCGTCGGTCATGAGCGCGACGTCCGCGGCGTCCACGGCCATGGCCGTGCCGCCGGCCCCCATGGCGACGCCCACGGACGCCGCGGCGAGCGCCGGCGCGTCGTTGACGCCGTCTCCGACGAAAAGGACGCCCGCGCCCCCTTCCCTGCACGCGTTCACGTAGGCCAGCTTGTCCGGCGGCGCGCACGAGGCCCGCACGTCGACGCGCGCCGTGTCGATCTTCGTCGCCTCCAGGGCCGCGCGCGCCGCGGCGGGCGTGTCGCCGGTCAGCACCGCGACGCGCAGCCCCATGCCGAACATGGTCTGCAACGCGCGCGGCGTCTCGGCCCGCAGCGGGTCGACGATCGCCAGGCACAGCGACGGTATGTCATCGACGGCCACCCACACCAACGTCGCGCCGGGGTGTTTGGGCGCCCAATCTTCCGTGGTCACGCCGCAGAACGCGGCCTTGCCGACCTTCACGGCGCGGCCCTCGACCGTGCCGGCCATGCCCGCGCCGGCGACGACGTTCACGTCCCTGACGTCCTCGGCCAGGCTGCCGCCGCCCGCGACGTCCTCTCCCACACACCCGACGGCCTCGTTCACGACGGCCGCCGCCAGCGGGTGCGTGGACTTGGCCTCGAGCGACGCCGCCAGCCGCAGGGCATCTTTCCCAGAGGGCCCGCCCGCCGCGACGACGCGGCAGCGGCCCTGCGTGAGCGTGCCCGTCTTGTCGGCGCACACAATTGATACCTGGGCGAGCGCCTCGAGGGCGGACGCCGCCTTTACTAGTATACCGCGCCGCGCGCCCGCGCCGATGGACGCGACGGCGGGCACGGGCGCCGCGAGCACGAGCGCGCACGGGCACGCGACGACCAGCAGCACGAGCGCCCGCTGCAAGGAGACGACGAGCGCGACAAGCATAGCGGCGACCAGCACGCCCGGCGTGAAGTACGCGGCGAACTCCTGGAGCACCTCCTGCGTGCGCGTCGACGAGGCCTGGGCCTCGTCGACGAGCCTCCGGAGCTCCGCGGCGGCGTCCTCTGCGCGCGTCGCCGAAACTTTAATTTTGACGAAGCCGTTCGTCGCGACCGTGCCCCCGGAGACGGACTCGCCCTTTGCCTTGTGGACGGGCAGCGGCTCGCCCGTCAGCGCCGACTCGTCGATTGCCGCCTTGCCGCTCACCACCACGCCGTCGCAGGGCACGCGCTCGCCGGCGCGCACGATGACGACGTCGCCCACGATTAGGGAATCGGCGTCGACGACCGTCCCGTCGCCCTTGGTGGCCCTGACCTGCGCGCCCTCGCTCGCCGACGCGTCCGCGAGCGCGTTCCGCACGCGCCGCAAGCATTCGGCCTCGGCGAAGCGCGCGAAGGCCGCCACGGCGCCGACCGTCGCGGCCTCGCCCGTGTCCTTCAGCGCGAGCGCGCCGAGGACCGCGCAGAGCATCAGCGCGTTCACGTCGAGCCGCTTCTGGAGCCACGCGCCGCGCACCGCGTCCCGGGCGAGGGGGACGGCCCCGCCGACGGCGACGACGACGAGGAGGCTTGGAATAACATAGCCCAGGGCCAGGCCGAGGAGTAACGCGGCGACGAACGCGAGCTCCTTGTAATCGACGGGCTCCTCAACGTTATCGGCGGCCTCGGGCGCGGCGGCCACGGACGCCCCGAGGTTGTGCTCGTTGAGGGCGTCGGCCAGGGCTTGCGCGCCCACGAGGTGGGGCCGGTGCGTCGCGTACGCGATGCGGCCGACGACGTTGACCGAGACCTTGTCGACGCCGGCGATGGCGTGCAGCGTCTTCTTCGCGAGCGTCGCCTCGGCCTCGCAGCAGGCGTTGTCGATGCGCAGGCGCGTGCGCACCGCCGCCTTGCCGCCGCCGCCGAGCTCGACGTCGCGGGTGAGCGGCGTCTTCTCGCCGGCGGCCATGCTGACGGCTGCGGCTGCGCCTGTTGCTTATCGTGCTGCAACGGCGGCTGCGCCTGTTGCTTATCGTGCTGCAACGGCACCGCTGTCTACTAAAAATGTGAATGGCAGCGGCGCAAGAAGCTAGCAACACACCTACTAGTCCGGGCGGCCAGTTCCACATCCTGATGGGGGGCGTCCCGAAGAGGGGGGGGCGTGCGAGTCCCTGTGACTCAGCCCTTGCGTCCTAGTCCAGCCGGACGGGTGGGCCCGGGGGGAGCGGGAGGGGTACGGGGGACCCCGCGACGTAACTAGCCTGAGCCTGGGTGGTTGTTGCCGAGGTGCGCGGTGTCTCCCCCCCAGGGGCTCCGCCCACTAGTCCTAGCACCGTAACATCGAAAAACCGGGTGGTTGCCGAGGTGCTCGGAAGGAGGTATGCTGTTATGAACAACGCGCGGCGCTGCGCCCCGCCGCCGACGAATCGGCGACGCGCGGGGTCTCCCCCGCCCACTAGTCCTAGCTAGCACCGTGACAATAATGCACACAGGAGATTACGAAGGAAGGAGCGACGGAAGGGGGTCATGGAGGACTTGCGGAAGATGCTTTTTTTGTCGCGAGGCTCAGAGCACGACGACGGCCTCGGGCGGGACGCTCGGCCACTCGACGGCCGTCGCGCGCGGCGCCGCCTCGGCCCGCGGCTTGCGCAGATCCCGGCGGTACACGACGCGCGCCGCCGCCGCGAGCACCGCCGCCGCGAAGCAGCAGCAGACGACGACTGTCGCGGCCATCGCGAAGACCAGGACCTGGACCGCCCGCCGCGTCGTCTTGTCGTCGCCGTCGTCGCCGTCGACGACGTCGGCGGGGAGATGGGTGTTGCACGCGTCCGGCAACGCGGAGACGCTCGCCGCGGTCATGAGCTGCCCCTCGAACCCGTCCTGGGCGTCGAGGCACGCGCACGCGTCCTGGCAGAAGCACTCGCCCCGGTCGTTCAGGTCGACGGCTGCCAGGCCGTCCGGATGCGCCTCGACGCAGAAGGTCCAGCAGTCCTCCAGGGTCGCTGCCAGCCCCACGAGGTGGTCTAACTCCGACTTGCACCAGGTGCCCGTGGCGCCCCACTTGATCGTGTCCAGGACGCAGCAGAGCTTGCCGCCCCGCGAGGCCGCCCACTCGCTGGAGTCGTTCGAACACAGGTAATCGTCGCCGCAGCACCAGTCGTCGTCGCCGTCCTCGCAGTCGCCGTCGATGTCGCAGCATTCTGGAGAGGACCCGTCGGGGCACGTCCCCTCACACACGAGGCGCGTCTCGTCGGTCTCGCACGCCGCGGGCAGGCCGTTCGCGAATTCCAACGAAGTCATCACGTAGTAGCCGCCCCCGTTCCCGGGATCCATGCACTCGCAGGCGTCCTGGCACGTGCACCAGTTGTTCGAGTCGAGGTCGATGGCCTTGAGGTTCGCGCCGTACAGCTCCGAACACAGCGTCCAGCACCCTTCTAAATCCGAGGCCATGCCCACATGATCGCCTAATGACGAGCGACAAGCCCCCGCATTAAAGTCCCAGTCCACAGAACGCGGCTCGCACGCGCCGACGCCGTCCAGGTCCCCGTCGATCAAGACGTAGCCGTCGCGACACGTCTTGCAGTCCGTTGAACTCGCAGACTTGCAGGTTTGGCAGGTCTCGGCGCACTGCGCGTCAACGCACGCGCCGAGGGCCCAAACGGCGAGGGCCCGGCGGCGCATGGCTTTGGCGGCGGCCTCAAAATCGCTCTGTCTCAGGTCTGGTGCTGTTTGCGCCCGGGGCGCTTCCCGGGCCCCGCCCCTCGGGCCCCGCGCGGATCTTCCCAAGGGGGGGCTGCCCGACCGCTTCCCGCAAGTCGGGGCCGAGCCGGCGCGGCGCCTGCAGCGTCGTCTCACCTACCCGACTCCGGGACACTTGACATTCCGCCGTACCGACACAGGGAGACGTTGGCTGGGGAGCTTTGCGGGCGAAGCGTCCCCAGAGACATCTGGACCCTGCATGGTCGGAAACGCGGCCGGCGACCCGGGCGCGTCGCCGCGGCCTCCGCCGCGACGACCGGACGACTCGCCCGAAGTCCCGCTTCGCCGCCTCGTCGCCCCCGAAGTGGAGCCCTCGGACGCGGCCGCTTACACGCATTCGATCTTTAGGCCCCCGGGACCGGTTTTGGGGAGGGGGGAGGCGGTGGGGAGGGCGCGACCAGGGGCGGCGCCGCGGGCGCCGGCGGCGAGACCGTGACGGCGGCGGCGACCGCGGGCGCCGCCGCCGCCGCGCGGCGGAGCTCCTCCATGAGCTTGGCGCTCCGCTCGGGGTGGTGCTCGGGGCAGAAGTGGCACATGCACGACGGCCCGCAGTTGCAGGGCCCGCCCGTCCGCGCGTTGCAGCCCTCCACCAACAACCCCAGCGAGTCCGCGAGCGCGAACTCCGCGGCGACCGGCGCCGCGGCGGGCTCGATGCCGTCGCCCGGCGCCTCGCTCACGACGCTGCCCGGGAAGCCGACGCCGCGCAGCGCCCCGAGGATGGCCGACGCGTCCTGCGTCGTCCGCACGTGCGCGAGCTTGCGCGGAATGTTGACCCCCACCAGCTCCGTGCCGGCGAGGGCGTCGAGGGCGCCGCGCACGGCGCTGCCGCAGCTCGCGGCGCACATCATGTCGGGCACGCTAATCAGCAGCGACGTGGTCGGCGCGCCCGGCGGCGGCGGCGGCCGCGCGGGCACGGGCGCGCGCGGCGCCGACGCCGCCGCGAAGGCGAGGATCGCGACCTCGGCCGCGTAGTGGGGCGGGACGGCCTCGGCCGCGGCCTCGGCGCCGCCCGGGGCCTGCCGCGGGCCGAGCGCGAGCGCCGCGCGCGCCGCGGCCGCCGCGATCTCGTGCGACGCGGGCCGCGGCGCGACGCGCGGGCGCTTCGGCGACGGCGCGCCGGGCGGCTGGAGGGGGGGGACGGGCCCCGCCGCGCCGCCGCCGCCCGCGGCGGCGAGCCAGGCGTCGTGGCGCCGCTGCTGCTCGAGCGCGCGCTTCTCCTCGCGGCTCAGCTCGAAGACGAGGCCCTTCAGGGCCGGCGGGTAGTCGTGGACGAAGCTGCACTCGCGGTTCCACTTCTGGCACGTCCAGCACTTGCGGCCGGGGCCCCGCGGCTTGCACTCCTTGACCTTGCGGCGGCGCCGCGAGCACTCGGTGCAGCACTTGCGCTCGCGCATCGCGCTCTGGTCGGTCTGAAGCGCTGTCCGCTCCGCTCGCGGTCTGATGCGCGCCCTGGCCGCTGTCCGCTGCTCGGCAAATACGGCGCTGCGTAAGATACAGGGTTCGTTGCTCGGCGTCGGCTTGTGGGGCGACGCTGTTAAGGTGAGCACTTACTGCGGTACTGGAGCCAGATACTTACCTAGCGTATACCCCCCCCCGCTCTTACCCTAGCCTCTCTAGCCCCCCTTCAAGACACGCGAGGAATCACGCGCAGGAGGTCTGGGCCCGGCAGCGCACCGGAACTCATACGAAGTCCGCTCTCAACGGCCACTGGCACACGCGTCGCGCGAACACGACGACGACCCGAATGCCAAGCTAGTAGGACAAACAAGCAACTGCACAGTCTTTACCCGGGTCTTGTTGTTGGGGGCTCAGAACCCCTTCATCCAGTCGGGGAGCGAGTCGCCGCTCTTCTGGCGCGCGGGCGCCGGCGTCGGCGCCGGTGCCTCGGACCAGCCCGCGCCCCAGGCGCCGCTCTGCACCGGCGGCGGGGCCGCGGCGGCTTGGAAGGCCGGCGCGGCCGGCGCGGCGGGTCGGCGCGCGATTGGCGGCGGCGCCGCGGGCGCCGCGGGGCGCCGGGCCACGGGCGGCGGCGCGGCCGGCGCGGCCGGCCGGCGGGTCACGGGCGGCGGCGCGGCGGGAGCGGCCGGCCGGCGGGCCACGGGCGGCGGCGCAGCCGGCGCGGCGGGCCGGCGGGCCACGGGCGGCGGCGCGGCCGGCGCGGCCGGCGCGGCCGGGCGCTGCGCCGGCGGGGCGGTCCAGGTGCTGCCCCAGGACGGCGCCGCCCCGGCATGGGCGAGCGCGGGCCGCGCCGCCGGCGCGGGCCACCCGGGCTGGGGGGCCGGCGCGGTCCGCGCGGATACCGCAGGCGCGGTCCGCGTGGGCACCGCGGGCGCCGCGCGCATGGGCACCCCGGGCGCCGCGCGCATGGGCATCGCGGGCGCGGGGCGCGGGACCATGGGCGGCGCCGGCTCGCCGCCGCCGGCCAGCGGCGCGTCGCGCGGCGCCGGCGCGCAGGCGGCGAAGGGGTCCAGGAGATCCACCTGGCGCGGCGCCGGCGCCTCGACGCGCGGCGCGTAGGACGCGCGCGGTGGCGCGAACGGCGCCGGCGCCGCGGCCGCGGCCGCCGGAGCCGCGGGCGCGGGCGGGCCGCTCCCGGCGCTCGTCGAGAAGCGCTGCGGCGCGGGGTCGATCGGCCGGCCCTCGGCCCAGCGCGCGCGCGTCCGCTCGAGCAGGTCGGCGCCGGCGGGCCGCGCGGCCCCGATCTGGAGGCTCGCGCGGCGCTTGGAGCGGTGCGACACGAGCGGCGGCGCGCCGGCGACGAGGAGGGCCGGCCGCCGGTACGTCGGCGCCCCGCGGCGCCGCGGCCGCGGCGCGGCCGCCGCGGGCGCCGCGCGCGGCGGCGGTTTCGCGGCGGCCGCCGGCGACGCCGGCGCCGCGGGGGCAGGAGGGGCCAGGGGGGACGGCGGATGGTCGAGCGACGAGGCCTTCTCGAGCTGGTCGAGGCTGGCCATCGTCTCGGCGAGCGACTTGGGCCGCGCGCGCGCGGCCGCGGCCCCGCCGCTCGTCGGGCCCCGGTGCGGCTCCGCCGGCTTCTTGGCCAGGGCGTCCTGGCGCTTCGCGTCGGCGTTCAGCTGGGCCTGCCAGAGCAGGTCCGCGCCGGCGTCGGACTTGCGCCGCGCGGCGGCCGGCGCGGGCTTTGGCGGCGGGGCCGCGCTCTTCTTGGAGCCGAAGACGGGCATCTTGGTAACGTCTAAGGCTGGGTACGCTTGGTAGCTGTGGGTGAAAATGCGACAGCCTTGGCTGCCATAAAGCTAGCGTACACCAACACACTAGCAGCGTACGAGTACGCCCCTCTCTAGTGGTCTAGCTCCTGTCTAGGGGCCTAGTCCCTAGCACGAAAACGTTCCCATTATGATCTATACGTAGCATTTAGACCGCCGTACCAAAAATCGATTACAAGATAGTTACACCACTAGGGCATTGCGACGCGGAACGGCGTCAGCTACGGCGAGCTCGTGCTCGAGGACCGGAGACGGAGCGTATTCCACTGGGAGTTCCTCGACCCGGAGCGGCTCGAGGCCGGCAGGGCGGCGGTGCTCGACGCGGGGTCGCCGCCCGGCGGGCGCGAGGTCTACGCGTTCTGGGTGAACCAGGACGTCGTCGTGCCGCCGGCCGCGTTCCTGGGCGCCGTCCGCGGCGCGGCGGCGAGCCCGCTGAACCGGCGACTACTCGCGGGGTAAGTCAAGGCCTGACACACAGTTTTAATCAACGTTTCGGCGCGGGCGGCGGCGCCGGCAGCGCGAGCTTCTCCTTCAGCGCGGCGAAGGGCGCGTCGGCGCCGCGCCGGACGCCGGCGCGGACCGCGGGCGTCCAGTCGCGCGCGGACCAGTCCCTCCCTTTCACCATGACGACGAGCCAGCGCGCGTACTTCGTCGACAGCTGCTGGGGCTCGCAGGCCACGAGCGTCAGCGCCGGGTGCCGCGGCACGTCCTCGGGCGTCAGGTCGTTCGTCGCCGGCAGGAGGTACGCGAGGCGCCCCCCCCGTTTCAGACACCGCGCCGCGATCTCGAGCAGGTCGCAGAGCACGTCGGCCGTCGCGTAGGGTTTCGTCGCCGGCACGTGCTCCCTCCGCAATTCGTCCGGCACCGGCTTGACGGCCCCGTCCTTGCCCGCGCACCGCGCGCCCGCGCGCACGCCGTACGGCGGGTCGCTGACCACGCAGTCGAACGCCCCCTCGATGCTCGGCCCCCGGAACGAGTCGAAGAAGCGCGAGCTGTCCATCCGGAGGATTTCCGGCAGCGGCAGGCCGTACTGCCGGAAGTTCGCGAAGATGGTCCGCCGCTCCCTGTCGTCGGCGTGCAGCGGCTGCAGCGCCGCCGAGGGCTGCTTCCGCGGGAGCGCGCCCCGCCGCCGTTCCCCGCTGTCGCGCTCGGACACGTGCTTGCCCCGCAGGACCTTCCAGTCGATGTCGCTTCCCAGGCACCTCCCGCCCAGCGCCGCGCACGCGACGAGGATGGAGCCCGTGCCCGCGAAGGGGTCCAGAGTAGAGCAGCCCTCGCGCACACCGGCCGCGTTCGCCATGATCAGCGCGAGCTCCGCGTCCAACGCCGTCGGGCCCAGGTACAGGCGCTGCTTGAGGTCCAACTTGGACACGAGCTCGCGCGCCCGGGACGCGGCCACGACGCGGCCGGCGTAGCACCTCGCGGGCGCGGCGCCCCTCGCCGGCCGCGCTTCGTCGTAAACCTCCACGACGCGGTAGCGGACGTCCGCGCCCTTGAGGCGCACGCGCCCGCGGCACCGGAACGCGCCCCGGTATTGGTTCCGCACGGCCTCCTGCGCGCCCAAATCCAGGCCGACGCCGTACGCCTCGACGCCCAGGCACCACGTCGTCTCCTCGCCGAAAAAAACGTCGGTGCCTTCCAACGCCGCCGCCTGCGCCGCGCAGGCGCCGTGGTCCGCCCCGACGCCCCAGATCTCGAGCGCGTCCCGGACGAGGATGGCGCGCGTCACGACGTCCCGCAGCAGCCGGGGCGACGGCGCGCGCAGCACGACGTAGGGCTCCTCGCCCGCCGCCGCCGCCGCGCTCGGTCGGTCGTAGCACGACGCCGGGTCGAGGCCCGCGCTCCGGAGCAGCGCGTCGAGCTCGAGGTAGCGGAAGCGGTCCGTGTGCGCCTCGAGCACGAAGCGGAGCAGGTAGCGGTCGGCGACGGCGTCGTCGCGGGGCGGCGCGCGCGCCGCCTCGCGCTGCTGCTGCTTGGCGCGGTTGACCATTTTGTTAGTGTGCGCTCGTTTCGTATTCTGTTGCGCGGCGCTCGGCGTATGTGCGCTCGTTCTTATGCTGTTGCGCGCCGCTCGGCGTAGCACAGATGTCGCCGAGGTGCAGCAGTGCAGAGTGGCGCCAGGCTGCTACACGTGCAGCGTCGCGCCGGTAGTGCAAGGACGGAGAGAGGTATTAATGATACTAATCGCGTGCACGGTTTACTTGTGAAATGCAGTCGCACCTTCCTCCTTAGCTCGACGAGCACTCGCAGACAAAGCCTACAGCTAGATGATAGACACTAGACTCTGCGAAAGAGACCGTTTTATAATTCCTTGCGCTCGATGGGTACAAGGTTAAAAGATGTCTCGCGCGCCGCAAAACCCGCGTCAAAAAGCAAGCGCGCATGCTAGCCGCGCCGCGCCCGCACAAACCTACACATCGTACTCCACAGTGCGGGCCGGCCGTACGCGCCCTTGACCCCGCCGCGCTAGCTGCTGCTGCTTCGGCCAACGCCCGAGGAACGCCCAACAGCGTTTCTCCAGGAACGTCGTTGCTCCATCAGGCGCCGGCCGCGCCGGGATAGCAAACCCTTTCGGCGCGTCGGCGGTCCGCCCTATGCCGCAGAACACCACCGGCAAGAGCGGGCGCAAGCGCCGCAACCGGAAGAAGGGCAAGGGCCCCGCGCCGCTCTCGCCGCTGCCGCGCGCGGCCGCCGCGGACGTCACGAACGTCGCGACCGTCGCGGCGCCCCCGGCGCCCATGGCGCCCCCGGCGCCGGCCGCGCCGCCGCGCCTCCCGGCGGCCTTCCCCGAGCCCGCGCCGGCGCCGGCGGCGCCGGCGAGCCCCCTCGACGACTCGTCCCTCCGCGGGCCGCCCATGGCGCCCCCGGCGCCCATGTCGCCGGCGTCGGACGCGTCCGACGTCGAGCGCCACGTGCTCGCGCTCATGAGCCCGGACCAGGCGCCGGCGACGCCATCGGAGGCGTCGCCGGCGTCGCTCGCGACGACGGAGCCGGCGTCGCCGCCGATGCCCGAGGACGAGCCGGCGCCGCCGCCCGCGGCCGACGTGGTCCTCGGCCCCGAGATCGGCCGCGGCAAGTTCGCGCGCGTCGTGCGCGCGACGCATGGAGGGCGCGTCGTCGCGGCGAAGCTGCCCGTGCGGAACGAGGACGACGACCGCGAGGAGGCGGAGGTCGCCAGGTACCTCGCGCAGGAGATCCGCATGCTGCGGGGCTGCGACCACGAGCACGTCGTGCGCTTCGTGGGCGTCGTGGACGGGACGACGCTGCTGACGGAACTGTGCGCGGGCGGCGACCTGCTGAGGTTACTGGAAGGTAACGCGGAGCTGGGCTGGCCGCTGCGGCTGCGCCTCGCGGGCGACGCGTGCCGCGGCCTCGCGTACCTCCACGAGCGCGGCGTGATGCATAGGGACGTGAAGGCCGAGAACGTGCTGCTCTCCCAGGACTGGCGGGGCAAGCTCTGCGACTTCGGCATGGCCCGCGACGCGGACGAGAACTCACAATGTAAGACGCTCTGCGGCACGCCGGAGTACATGGCGCCGGAGCTGCTGCTCGGCGAGGTCGAGGCGTATGGATTGGCCGCGGACGTGTTCAGCCTGGGCTGCGTGCTGGTGGAGCTCGCGACGCGCGAGGCGTGCGCGACGTGTTTGGTGCGGGAAGCTAGAAACATGTTCGAGGTCGACGACGATATCTTGCGGGCGAAGCTGGCGGGCGCGCCGGACAGCTTCGTGGAGCTCGCGGTGCAGTGTCTGGCGGGCGAGGACTACGAGCGGCCGCTCGCGGAGGACGCGCAGGCGTGGCTCGAGGAGCTGGCGAGCGAGGCGGGCGCGGTCGCGGCGCCGCCGGCGCCGGCCGGGGTCGCGCCGCCGCCGCCGCCCGCCGAGCCGCCGGCGCCCGCCCCGCCGACGGCGTGGGGCGCGCTCGGCCTCGACGCGGGCCGCGTGTCGGGCGAGCTCCTCCTGATGGACGCGGCCGGCCGCTTTGCGCGGCGCTGGGTCGTCGTCGCCGGGTCGTGCGTGTCGTGGACGGGCGAGGCGGCGCGCGACGCGGGCGCGCGCGACCTGCGCGCGGCGACGGCCGTGGCCGTCGAGGGCGACGACGTCGTCCTCGACGGGACGACGCGCTTCCGCGCCGCCGACGCGCTGCGCCGCGACGTCTGGGCGGCGGCGCTGCGCGCGGCGGTCGCGCGCGCGCCGGCCGGCGGCCCCGGCGACGTCGCGGTCGCCGTCGCGCCGCTGCCGCGCTTCCCGGGCTACGTGGACGTGCGCGCCCGCCGGGGCGGCCTGCGCGCGTCGCGCTTCGTCGCCGTGGAGGCGGTGACGACGGACCTCGACGCGCGGCTCGGCGCGCTGGCCGAGGACGACGCGGCGCTCCCGCGGCCGCCCGCCGGCGGCGGCGCCGACGCGGCGGCGGTGGAGGCCTACCTGGCGGAGGTCGCGGCGGCCGTCGGCGGGCGGCCGCGCCTGCTCGAGGCGCTCCTCGAGGCGCTCGACCTCGCCGACGACGGCCCGCGCGTCGTCGTCGGCGCCGCGCGCCCGGTCTAGCCAGCCGCCTTCCTCCCGGCCCTAAGATACATACCGAGACTCGTTCGTCCGGAGCCGCCGCGTCCGAGTCCGACTCAGCAGAAGTACGGGCCCCGCAAGCAACCATGATTCCGGGTCGCCGGAGAACCCATCGCCCCTTGGATCCATTAAGGGTCCCCCCAACCCTCGAAAGCCGGAGTTGCGCTCGTATTCATCCGCGGGAAGGCGAGATTAGAAACCGTCTGAGACCCCCCTTTGCCTTGCACCTCGACACAAGCTGTCCCGCAAAGGTGGTACCTGGCCAGTCGTGCCAGACATCAACATCCTCTGCCATCTTGGTCAAAGCCGCCACGCCACGACGGGCGTGGTGGTCCCAGGCCCAGCGACGAGACGAAAGCGGCTGGCAGCCCCGGCAGCCCCGGCGAGCGGCAACCCGTCCGCAGATGCCGCTGCCCACGCTAGACGAGACGAAGACCATGGAGCAGGGGCGCTCGGACACGCCGCCGGCGACCCTCAAGAAGTGCCGCTCGGCGGGCACGCTCCAGGAGGTGGCGCAGCACGTCGACCGCCGCCGGTCGCGCGCGTCGCGCGACGACGACGACGAGAAGCGGCCGGCCGGCGAGGGCAAGGCGCCGGAGAAGTCGTGACGGTCCCTCCTCGCTCTCGCTCGCTCTCGCTTCTCTCCCGTCTTCCTCTCCTGTCCTCCTCGCCTCCACGACCGCGCCGCTGTCGTCAACGGCGCCGCGCTGCAAGCAACCTGCGCAAGCCTTCCCTTAACCCGTTTTAGAAATCACATCCAGAGACGAAGCGGCACTTACTCACAGGCCGCCGATCTGCTTCAGGACGTCCCGGAGCGCGTCCCGGGCAAGAACCAACTCGTCCTTGGACAGGTCCATGTACTTGGCGACCTGGTCCTTGCCGCCCGACGGGTTGTACTCGCCGAAGGACGCCGTGTACGCGTACTCCTGCGCGGACGTGCTGTGCTGCACGAACTGCTCCGTCGCCAGGTTCCAGGCGTCGATGTCGACGTCCGGCGTGATGGCGGCCTTGAAGAGCTTCTCCACCTTGAAGAGCGGCGCGTCCGTCGACTTGAGGCCGAGCGCCGCGGGCACCTTGTTGGCGTCGCGGTCGCACTCGGCCGCGAGGGTCACCTGGCCCTCCTGGCCGCACTTGATGAACGTCTCCTTGTCCCAGTTCTTGAGGAGGGCCTCGATGCCGTCGTAGCCCGCCCGCAGCCGCTCCGTCGCGTCCGCGGCCAGGCTCGGGCGCGCGAGGCCCAGCGGCGCGAGGGACAAGGTGCGGAGCAGCGCGCGCCGCGAGCGCGGCGGCGCCCGCGGCGGCGCGTGGCGGACCGGTTCTGGTCGCAGGGCCGCGGCCCGCGCGAGGACGCAGGCTAGAACCAGCCGCATAGTCAGCTGGGCTCCGGAGCACTGTGGTCTAGCGCGCTCGACGTCTCCGTGCTCGGACACAGCGACTCTCTGGCGTACTACTTCAATCACCCTGTTGCCACAGCAGAGGGAGAGCTCTGAGCTCTCCCTGGTTCAGGTGGTAGCGGCAGTAGGGCGCCTGAGGCAAAGAGCAGCTAAACGCGGCTCCTACAGCGCGTTTGATTGAAATTGTTGCGGTCATCGCGCTCCCAGCGCTGCTCTGCCGCCGCGCGTCGCGTGTGGAAGGATTGCGGCTGATCTTCTGGATCCGTAGAGGATGAGGGCCGTCCTCGTCCTCATCACCTCGGCGCGGGCCTTCCAACGCCCGCACCACGTCCCGAAACCCGCGTGCCCCGCCGCGGTCCCCGACGCGAGCCCGGCCGAGTACGAACGCGTCTACGCGGCGGACTGCGAGGTGGGCGCGGGGCTCGACGAGCGTTTCTACGACTTCAACCGCGGCCTGGTCGCCGCGGTCAAGGGCTTCTTGGACGTGTTCCTGGAGGGGCGCGACGTGCCGCGCTTCTACGTGCTCGAGACGCTCGCGCGGGTGCCGTACTTCGCGTACGTGTCCGTGCTCCACCTCCGGGAGACGTTCGGACATCGGGACGACGACCACGTCGCGCGCATCCGCGTGCACTTCGCCGAGGCCGACAACGAGCTGCACCACCTGCTCATGATGGAGGCGCTCGGCGGGAACGCGAGCGTCGTCGACCGGTGCCTGGCGCAGACGCTGGCCGTGGGCTATTTCGGGTATTGCTGCGCGCTCTACGCGACGAACCGGAGGCTAGCGTACCACCTCTCGGAGCTCATCGAGGCGCACGCGTACGAGACGTACGACGACTATCTGCGGCGGGAGGGTTCAGCTCTGAAGATGCAAGAGCCGCCGCCGGTCATCCGGGAGTACTACGAGAGCGTCGACGGCGACCCGCCCAAGACGCTCTACGACGCGTTCGTCCGCGTCCGCGACGACGAGCAGAGCCACTGGGCGTCGCTGGCCGGCCTCGTCCAGTTCGATACCCTGGGCGGCGGGTCCGTCGCGACGCCGCCCTGCGCGGCGGACGACGAGGCGTGCCTCGCCGCGCCCGACGAGTGCCTCGTGCCCGCGGTGTCGCGCTAGAGTAACCCTTTTACTCGTTCCCGTCGCCCACGGGCTTCACGGCCGCCACCAGCCCCGACTCCTTCATCTGCGTGCAGTAGTTCTCGGCGACCTCGAACTGGTAGACGCCGACGACGGCCATGCCGGCCTGGTGCGCCGTCATCATGCAGTCGTAGGCCTCGCCCTCGCTCAGCGCGACCTTGGTGCAGAGCACGCGGCTCACGTACTCGCGCGTGTTCACGGGGTCGTCAAAGAGCAGCAGCTCGTGCTTGCCCTTGCCGCCGCCCGTGTTCTCCTTGTTCTTGGGGTCGCCGCCGGCCAGCTTTGGCTTGCGCGTCGGCGCGTCGATCGTCGTCGAGGGCCGTATGGTTTTTTGAAGGGCTTGCCGCGGCGCGGGCACGAGGGCGCCCACGACGACGCAGGAGAGGAGGAGAGCGGCGCGGCGCATGGCTAGCTCCGGTCCTACCGTGCGCGTGGCAGCGCTGCACCGAGCGCTGCGTATGGCGTCTGGGGCCGGTGTTGCGCGGCGGAAAAGTATCGAGGCTCGCGTTCGGAGCACGACGACCTCTTGTCTTGAAGACAGTGCTTATGGACAGTGCTTATGGACAAGGCCTGGGAGGCCTAGCCTAGCCTAGCCTCAGCTTAACCGACGGGTTTTTGCGCGCGGTCTTGCGGGACCCCTCCCCGCCCCAGGGGACTCGTCGCAGAGGTCGTGCAGCGATGTGCGGGAAAAAAAAGGGAACCGCCGCCGCACAACCTTGGGTCTGCTGAACGCGGACGCGAAGGCGCTTTGCTTGAGACCCGACCCAGAGCTAGTCAAGGTATTCGGGATCCCGCAGCGCCGCCGCTCCGTGGAGTCGTGCCCGAGTGCCGCCGCCAAGACAGCCCCCGTAGCCTAGTGATCCTCGTCGCCGCGCGCACGAGAACCCGACGGGGAGTCGCGAAAAACACACCCGCCGGGCGTCCCGCACGACATGACAACGGGCCCGGGCGGGTCACGTCAAGGAAGGAGCTTGAATTGCTGGGGTGAGTCAACATCGCCAATGAAGGCCCGTCGACCCGTTGAATTGCGAGGAGCCCGATCGCCGAATCCGTAGTCGGCAACCGCGTCGTCACGAGTACGCGGATGGCTTACAGAGCTCAAGTCAACGGCGAGGCGGCCTGCAGGGAGCTCGCCCGCGCGTTGGTGGCGGCTGCCGAGAGACGAGGCCTACTTTTCGTCGAGAAGGTGCGGACGTTGCAAATGATGCGGGACCGGCCTTTTTCCCAGGAGGTATGCGCGACTGGAACGCGGAGGAGTCCGACGAAGCGGCCGAGGCGGAGGAGGACGGGTATTAAGTGTTGGTTTTTACTTAAAAAAAAAAGTTGTCGTCGCGTGCTGAGATCCTACCTGATGGCCGACGCCCCCCTCTACACGAGCACGCGGGAGCGGCGGCGCCAGACGGACCTGGCGGACTTTTATGCCCTGCTCAAGGCCAGCGAGGCCGTGGAGAAGGCGTACGCGCGGGGCGCCGTGTCCGCGGCCGACTACGAGACGGCGTGCAGCCAGCTCATGGCCCAGTTCCGCGCGAGCGAGGCCGCGCTGACGGGCGACGGCACGATCGCGAGCACCGAGGCGTTCTTCGCGCAGTGGCGCGTCGACTGCCCGCGCGCGCGCGACCGGCTGCTGCGCGTGGGCGCGCCGGCGACGCACCTGCAGAAGGGCGACGCGGTCGACGCGGCGCGCGTCGCCGAGTGCGTCCAGCACTTCATCACGGCCATGGACGCGCTGCGCCTCGACCAGCGCGCGGTCGACGAGGTGCAGCCCCTCGTCGCGGACCTCGCGGCGGCGCTCAGCCGCGTCGCCGCGCCCTGCCCCGGCGGGCGGGCGTCGTTGGAACGGTGGCTCGTCGCGCTGAACGGCATGCGCGCGGCCGAGGAGATCGACGACGCGCAGGCGCGCCAGCTCGCGTTCGACCTCGACGCGGCGTACGCCGAGTTCCACCGGGGCCTAAAGGACGCGTCCTGAGGTCATATTAGATCGGTCCCTTGTACCCCCAGTCGCCCTTCTCGGGCGGCATGCGCAGGTCGTCGTCGTCGTCGGGCCCGAGGTCCGCGCCCGCGAGGGCCGACCAGACCATGATGCCCGGCTTGAACGCCGCGTCGAGGAGCGGGTTCGGGTAGAAGACCGCGTCGTCCCGCCGCATGTCGTCCATGAGCGCGAGCGCCTCGCGCCAGCAGCCGGCGGCCTCCGCCGCGCGCACGACGCGCGCCATGGCGGTCTGCGCCGGCGGCCGCTCGCCCCGGCTCCGGCGGTCGCGCGCGACGCCCCAGGCCCGGCGCCAGTCCCCCGCGTCCGCGAGCAGCTCGACGAGCGCGTCCACCACGCGGCCACCGACGTCGACGTCGCGGCGCCGCGCCTCGGCGTAGAGCGCCGCGGCGTCGCCGCCCCGCTGGCACCGCGCCGCCGCGACCATGGAGTTCGTCCAGACGCCCGCCGGGATGTCCAGCTCCGCGTGGCGCCGCGCGCACGCCAGCAGGTGGTGCGCGGCGTCCGGCTGGCCGCAGCGCGACAGCGCCGCGACGAACGCGAGCGCCACGCGCGGCTGGGCCCCGAGGCCGTCGTCCGCCGCCGTCCGCCGGACGCGCCGCGCGCGCCGGTGGTCCCGCGCCGACCCGCAGGCGAACAGGCAGAACGCGTACGCGTGCGGCGACGCCGCGCGCGCCGCGCGGCAGGCCCGGAGCCGCCGCTCCGCCCGCGCCGCGTCCGCGCCGCAGGCCTTGACGGCCAGGGCCCAGGCCCGGGGCCCGAGGGCGACCTCCCGCTCCCCGGCCCGCTGCACGAGGCCGCCGGACGTGTCCGCGTCGAGCTCGCGCGCGCACGCGGCGATCGCCGCCGCGTAGCCCGCGTCGTGGGCCAGGCCCCGGGCCTCCATGTCGTCGACGAGCACCAGCGCGTCGCCGACGCCGCCGCGCGCCGCGCAGCCCTCCAGCAGCGACGCCAACAAATTCATCTGGTTCTGCTCCGCGCGCCGGTCGACGCGGCCCGTTCCATTAAAACTGCGCGGCCGCAGCACGCCGTGGCGCTCCGCGTCGCGCAGGAGGCGGCGGGCGTCGTCCAGGTCCAGGCCCCCCCGCGGCGCGAACGCCGCGGCGTACGCGCTGTACGCGAAGGCGTCGGGCCGGTCCCTTGTAATACCACCGTCCGCGTCCCGCCGCCAGGCGTGCCAGAGCTCGTGCGCGCGCCGCGCGCCGTGCCTCGCTAATCTACAAGCCTGGAGCGCCGCCGTGCGCGCGAGGCCGTCCGGCGCATCTAAGTGAGCAGACGCCGCGTGCGCGTCGTAGACGCGGAGGAGGGCCTCCCAGTCCCGGGCCTCGCGGCAGCAGGCCACGGCCGTCTGGAAGCCGCGCGCGTCGCCGCACTCGGCGGCGACGGCCTCGGCCGTCCGACTATGCCCGCGGGCCCGCTCGACGTCGCCCGCGAGCGTCGCGTCGCGCGCCGCCTGGGTCAGGGCCCGCAGCCGCGCGTGCCGCGACCGCGCGTTCTCCTTGAACGCCGCCGCCGCGTAGAGCGAGAGCGCGTCGTCGCCGCGGCCCGCGCGCGCGAGCGCGTCGACGACGATGGTGTGGTGCACGACGTTGCCGCCCCCGGGCACGGCGCGGAGCGTCGCCAGGCACGCGTCGGCGTCGCCGACGCGCGCGAGGCCGTCGAGGAGGATGCCCCAGCTCCGGTCGTTGGGCTCGTGGTGCCGCCTCAGGGCACGCCACTCGCGGCGCAGGCCGGCGGCGTCGCGCGCCTTCGCGCGGCGCCGCAGGTGCTCGTTGCACTCGCCGATCTTCGGCGGCTTCGCCGGTGCCGGCGGGGCGCGCGCGCCGACCGCCTCCCGCGGGGCCGCCGGCGCGGCATCTCTCGTCGCGCGCCGCGGCGTCACCGGCGTCGCGCGGCGCCGCACGGCCCACGGCTGCGTGGCGCGGACGCTGAGGAGCGCTAGCAGCAGCCGCATGAGTGATCACCGCACACCGCGACTTGAGATGTGGAGCGTCGAGTGGCGGCCATGGTTCGCGCTTGGACAGCTTCTTCAGGTGTGCTATTAACCCCGCGGGCACGTTGTAGTGAGCCCTGCCCGGGAGGCTGGCCTATTACAAAGCTGTGACCAAGACGCTTGTGAGTGCGGGTTCGATTCGTCCGGAGAGAGCTCTGTGGGCCGGGGCTCCGGCGCATGAGTACTCCTCATATTTTGCACGGGTTTTGCAAGCCTCGCTTTTGCATACTTGCGGGCCATTAGAGCTGCTCCGGTTACGCTAGTGGGACGCGCAGCGAAAGCGGCCCGTCGAGGCTTGACGCCAGCCAGCTGCGCGCGCCCCGCCGGCGAGAGGCCTGCTTCGGCTGCAGCGTCGCCGCCCCGCGCGCGCGGGCGGCGCAGGAGCGAACCATGAAGCTCGTGCGCTTCCTCATGAAGCTGAACAACGAGAGCGTCACGATCGAGCTGAAGAACGGCACCGTCGTGCAGGGCACGGTGCACGGCGTCGACGTCTCGATGAACACGTTCCTGCGGAACGTCGCGCTGACGCCCAAGGGCAAGAACCAGGTGAAGTACGACGCGCTGAGCGTCCGCGGGTCGACGATCCGCTACTACATCCTGCCGGACTCGCTGAACCTCGACGCGCTCCTCGTCGACGACGGCCCGAAGAAGAAGGGCGGCGGCGACGCCGCGCGGAGCGTCGGGCGGGGCCGGGGGCGCGGCCGCGGCCGCGGCCGCGGCCGCGGGCGGTGAGGCGCGGACGGACCGCGGCGCGGGGTCCGTAACGTATTTCCGCATATCCCGGCGACGGGCCGCGCCAAGCCTGGGGTTATTCCAGTTAGAGTTGGGGGGGTTCAGCGTTCGGGCGGGGGGACAGGGGAGGGACAAGGGGGGAAGGAGGCCACGGGCTCACTTCTTCCGCGCGAGGAAGAAGTAGGACGGCGTGAAGATCTCGTCCTTGCCGCCCTCGACGAGGTCGATGGCCGTGGCGTTGAGCATGGCGCTCACGTGCGACGTGCCCTTGGGCGCGACGCGCAGGAACTCCAGCGAGCTGACCATGGCGTGCGTGCACGCGCGGCCGAGGCGCGTCATGCGGAAGCCGCTCAGCGACATCTTGCCGTCGAGCGTGTCGTACCAGGGGATCTCCGTCGGCGCGTGGGCGTTGGCGTTGGCGTCGCCGTGCTCGAGCACCTCGAAGCCCGCCGCCTCGAGCGCCGCGACGACGTCCGCCGGCGTCGCGAGCGTCGGGAGGCCGTTGCCGATCTCGATGCCCTCCTTGATCGCGACGTGGCGCGCGTTCTTGGCGTCGTAGCCCCGCTCCGGGAGGACGACCCACTCGTAGCCCGCGAAGAGGCCGCCCTTTTTCAAGCAGCGCGCGACCTCGGAGAAGCACCGGACCTTGTCCGGCGAGTGGCACGTGGCCTCAATTTCATAAGCCACGTCGAACCTCGCCGTCCAGTCCTGGCCCCGGTAGTCGATGCCCTCCCAGAGCTTGTGTTTTTCGTCCGCCTGAAACCCGGGCAGGTTCTGGAAGTCGCCTCTGGTGAGATGCGCCGTCGCCTTCAAACCCTGCTGCTCGCAGTACTTGTTGCCGACCTTGACCTGGTACTCGTTGATGGTGATGCCCTCAATGGTCGCGCCCGAGAAGACGGCCATGTTTCGCATCGGCCCGCCGACGCCGCAGCCCACGTCCAATGCCTTCACGCCGGGCTTCATGTTGAGGCGCGAACAGAGGTAGTACTCGGCGCGCTTGATGGACTCGAGGAAGGTCTCGCCCTTGTAGCGCGGCGCGAAGTGGAAGGACTGGCACCAGCCGTACTCGTAGAAGTCCGTCACAAGATCATAAAAGTTGTTGACCATGGTGCGGTAGCCCTCCCTCCGCTTGTCGATGGACGCTTGCGTGGTCACGGCGCCGTCTCCTTCTAATCCGTTGCCCGAGTGCTTGCCCGTCTTGCCTTCAAATAAGTCCGCGTACGCGCCCATCGAGCCCGCGACCTGGTCGCGCCGCAGGACGGAGTCCTTGTTCGCGAGCATGTTCACGCCGGCGGCGAGCTGGCCGTCGAAGGACGCGCCCGTGCCGCCGCTCGCGTCGCGGTCGAGGCCCCGGCGCTTGCTGTAGAGCATGTAGGCCCCGGTCGCGCCGGCGAGCGACGCCGCGACGGCGGGGAGGGCGCTGGCCGCGTCCATATTTGGTGTCTGTAGCTGCCGATATTGTACGTGGCTAGCGCTGCCCGTAAGACACTAGGCCTATGGGCCAAGACAGGGGCAAAAAAAACAGGGTAGCAGCATCCCGAGTTTTGTAGAAGCTCCCCAGGAGATGGTGGTTGGGGGTAGTGATAGTGGGGTAGTCCCCCCTAGTAGGGGGCGTAGTGGGGGGTCGAGCCACAGCAGAGGCAAGCCGCAGGTCGACTTGCGTGACTGCCATCTGTTCCTGTCCGTAGAGTAGTCCTCTCGCCGCGCCTCTGACCGCGGTACTCATCGAGTCGACGTTACGCTGGTCGCGGGCCTGCCGCGGGCCAAAAAGGGGGGGGTAAAACGGAGCTAGTGGGATTTTTCTAACCCCATTTTTTTTCCAGGGACCCCTGCAGAGGTGTGGTAGGTAGTGGCATGCTGCCGGGGGTAGTCCTCCCCGCCCTGCTCCTGGGAATCTGGGATGGGCCACTTTCGAATATCTTCGGGGGGGGGGGGCGAGGCGGTCTGCTTAGAAGGAGGTACGCTGTTATGAAAGACGCGGCACGCGCCCGCCGCCGATGAATCGGCGACGCGCGGTGTCTCCCCCCCCCCCCGCCCTGGGCAGGGGCTCCGCCCACTAGTCCTAGCACCGTAACAATACCGTAGCAGTATAACGTCAGAGGGTTGTAATGAGACGCGTACTGGGCCTGCCAGTGGAGTCCGGGACGCGACCTTTGCGACTTTACGAATACACCAGCCCCTCGTCCCAGGCGACGACCTCCGTGGCGTCGTGGCGCGCGCCCGTCGGGTCGAAGCGCTCCCAGGGCTCCGCCGCCGAGACGCCCTTGCGGAACCAGAGCGTGAGCACCCACTTGTCCCCCTCGACGACGGGGCAGCCCGAGTGCAGCGTGTGGCCCACGTCCATGCGGCCGCTCGCCGCGTCGAGGTAGCTGAAGAAGACCGCGTCCCCGGCCCGGGGCGCGACGGCGACGCGCGCGTTGGCGAACGTCGTCGCGCCGCCCCTCGCGGGCGCGCGGCAGTAGAGGAGCAGCGTCGCGACGCGGCCGCCGGCCTGGTGCGGGCTGCCCTCGCACTGGCCGTCGCAGTGCGGCAGGTACTCGTCCGGCGGCCCCGCGCCCGCGACGGACCCGTTGTAGTGGATCACGGAGAACGGCTCCTGGCCGGCCTCGCCGTCCAGGTCGTAGTCCGTGAGGGCGTTCGCCAGCGCGAACGCGCGCCGCCAGAGCTTGGTGGGCGCCGAGTCGTGCCTCCCCAGGTCGGGCACGAGGTTCGCCGCGTGCGCGCGCCGCGACGTGGACTTCGCGGCCTTGTTCGCCTCCTCGTTCACGGTCGCCGGCGCCATGCGCGGCGCCGCGTCGGCGACGGCGTCGCGGCACTCGGCCGCCGCCGCGAAGCCCTCGACGTGGTAGATCGCCGCGGCCGCGGAGGGCGCCGCGAGCGTCGCGACGCGCAGCGGGCGGTCGAGGTCGAGAGTCGTGGTCGCCGCCCCCACAGCCGGCGCGAGCGGGTTCGTCCCGTCGGCCTCGTACGCCGCGCACGTGCGATTGCGGAGCGCGTCGTGGAACCGCGCGAGCCCGTTGAGCTCGGCCGACGTCGCCGCGACGTAGCGCGCGCCCGCCGCCTCGACGCGGTCGACGGCGCACGCGGCCCACGCGTCGCGGCGCTGGGCCCGCCGCGCGACGGCGGCCGTCGCCTCTGGGGCGTGGTCCGCCCAGAGCTCGCAGCTCCGCCCGCAGCTCGCGAGCATGTAGTCGGGGTTCGCGGCGCACTCGCCGACGGCCGCCCAGCGCCCGCAGCTCGCGTGGCCGTCCCCGCGCAGGGCCTCGCGGGACGCCCGCGCCGCCAGGGCCTCGCGCGACGCGCAGGTGTCGTCGCGGGCCGCGCCCCACCCCGCCAGCAGCGCCTCGAGCGCCGCCGCCGTCGCGCCGCGCGGCGCGCCGGGCTCCGCGACGAGCTCGCCGCACGGCGCCAGGTCCAGGGGGCGCTCCTCGAAGGGCCAGCCGCCCGGCGGCGGCGCCGGCTCCTCCGGGCGGTCGCCGCCGAGGCGCCGCACGTCCTCGATCGCGCGCTCCCGCAGCGCCCGCTCCGCCGTCCACGCGGCGCGCCAGCCGGCGACGGCGCCGCGGAGGGCCTCGACCGGGTCGCGCGCGCGCAGCGCCCCGGCGACGGCCTCGCGCGCGCGGTAGCGCGCGTTGTGGACCGTCAGCCGCAGGTCGCCGTCGACGACCACGAGGTCGTTCGTCGGGCCCACCTCCAGGACCGCGTCCGTCGCCCGGGGCTCGTAGGGCACGTCGGCGAGCCGCGCCTTCCGCCGCAGCCGCCGGATCACGAAGCGGTGGCCCCGGAACGAGTTGATCTCCACCGACGACGTGTGCCGCACGGCGACGGCCGACTGCGCGACGAGCTGCCGCCCGCGGTGGTCGATCCACCACAGCCCGATGAAGCCGCCGCTCAGGTTGCGCACCGAGAACTTGCTCACGGCCGGGTCGTCGGTCGCTCCAGAAGCCAGCGCGGAAGCCAGGCACACAAGGGCCGCCCCCAGCATGATGCGGCTGGGCTGAGTTGTTTTCAGTGTATTCGCGGCATCGATGCTTGGTCCAATTGCCAGCAACCTCGCAACCTTGGGCAGCCTCGATCGATACTCACACTACTTATTTTGGCCCTGTGTCCAGAGAGCCCAGGACCGGCATTGGGATTAATTGCTCCAATCTCATACCCTTCCAGAGCTCTCCAATCTCCAATGTACCCCTAAAATGACGTCCCAATCTCCAATCTCCCAAAAACGCTAAAACGGGTTTCTAGTGTGTCGATACGCTAGATCGCTATGTCTTGCGGCTCGCCAAAATACACCAGCGATTGACGGTGCCTTCTACCGTCCAAATGGTACATCATATCAACTCCAGCCCAGTTTTCATACACAATCGACGGAACCGGAGCCGACGGCCCGCGCTCGGAGGGCGGGAGAAGAGTTCTACTAGACAACTCTCGAGTTTATGTTCGTTTCCTTCCGTTTGTTAGTGGTAGAGTCCATCTTAACCGCCTCGCCGAGACTGAGCTATGTTAGATGTTCCGTTGGAGCCGCACGAAACTGCGATTCGGCGGCCCTACGTTTACCTAAAAACAGGCAACTACTCCAGACCCGCGACTATCAGCGACGCCACCATCCAGATGGACCATAACGCCGTTATTCTATTCACGATCGACCGACTTGCCCGTTCTCCGCGGGCAACGGTGCGTACGCGGGGCACTGGAAAGGCCCCAGACCCGTGAGTTATGAAATAAAATTGCGTTTCAGGCGCTTCGGTTCCGGGACGGGCCAGCCAACCGGCCTGAATGTCTACTACATGGGGTCGGCCGCCGCCGCGCACGCACGACGCCACGCTTACGGTAGGACGCGCAGGTAAACTTCGGCGTCCCCTGAATATTCGAGGGCACGCACCATTGAATCTCTCAAAAATATTGTAAAAAATGATGCAGTAACTTTGCTGATCAATGGTTCGGACAGATGTGTCTGATGTTGGTCAGTCAACTGGTCCCCGCGGTTCGCGCGCGCGCGTCTCCGCCACATCACTCTTGTTTGCCCTGGGGATTTTTGTCAGGGGAGGATATCGACCGAACCGTCCTCTGGTATCAAGAGAACGACGCCGTGGCGGCATAAGCGCGCGCTAGGGTACCGGCTCCTTAGCTTGGCCTTAATTTACCTTTTATGCTAGCACCCCCAGCAGAGCGAGACGTGCCGCGCCGCGCGCACGCCACGAGCATTTTACCGAGCGTGCCGGAGCCTGTTCGTGCGCCGCGGCCCTACCAAAACCTCCGCGGCGTCCGCAGCCCGCCAGGGTGCTTGGTGCTGCTTAACAAGAGGAGCGTCCTGCGCTGGGTGCTGAACCGCGCCATGGGCCTCACGTTCTCCGAGCCGCTCGAAAAGGTGTTTGGGGGGATTGTCGTCGTTTTCTGCGCGGCCGCCGCCGTCACGTACCGCGCGCAGCGGCGGCGGCCCCCCGCCAAGGCGAAGCGGCGGGCCGGCGCCGCGCGGCCGAGCTCGGCGAAGCGGAAGAAGGGCGCTTCTGCGAAGCCGCCGCCGGACGACGCGCGCGCGAGCGCGGGCGCGCCCGCCGCGCCGCCCGCGCCGACGGCGGACCAGGCGACGTCGCCGATGCCGCCGGCGCGGCGCGAGGCCGCCGAGGAGTCCAAGGCGACCGGCGAGCAGCCCGACGGCCGGACGCTCGTGGACGGCGTCGACCTCGCGGACATTGTCGACGTGGACCTCGAGCCGCCGCAGCACACGGACTGGGAGCCCGTCGCCGCGCCGCGCCGGCGCAAGGGGAAGGGCTCCGGCGCCTCGCCGCCGCGCGACGCGTGAGGGGGGCCCCCGATAACACACCCCCCAGATTACTTCGTCTTCACGACGGCGAGCGCGTGCGCGGCGTGCGCGGGCGTCGCGAGGCGCACGCCCGGCGGCAGCGCGACGTCGGTCCCATGGTATACGTGGCCCTTGCCGCCGGCCGCGCAGGACACCTCCAGCGCCTCCGGGACGGACGCGGCGTCGGCGCACCGCACGCCGAGCGCGTGCCGGACGCGGTGCAGGTACGCGCCGCGCCGCAGCGTCTGATTCAGGCCGGCGTCGACGAAGCGCAGCGGCACGCGCAGCACGAGGTCCGGCGAGAAGCGCAGGAAGTTGGCGCTCAAGACGTCGCTCGTCGCCGCGCGGAGCTGGACCTGGCGCGGCACGACGAGCTCGGTCCCGGCCTCGCCTTGGATGTTCAGTTCGTAGACCGTGTTCTCGACGGCCGCGCGCCGCGCCCGCAGCTCGCGGCCCAGCGCCTTTTCGCAGACCGCGACGAGCCGCCGCGGCCGCGCGGCCTCGCCGCCGTAGACGACGCCCGGGATCAGGCCCGCAGCGCGCAGCCGCCGCGCGGCGCGCGACCCGTCGTCGGCGCGCGGCGCGACCTCGAGCCGCGGGAAGGAGCTGCTGGCGCGCCGCTGCCGCGCCGTCGGCCGCAGCGCTCGCAGCGCGCGCATCGTCCGCGGCCGGAGCGCACGACTGGGAAGCGGTGCCGCGTTGCGTTCGGACGACACGTCTCCAGGCCTCTCTCTCCCTGGGCTCCCAGCCCAGCAGGGGGCAAATGCTATAGTCTTATTCGGGTTGCGGGGGCGCGCGCCTAGAGGGGTGACGGGGGAGCTATCCCCCGCGAGCGTGTACGTAAGCTTGCTGCCGGTCGTAGAAGCGTGCGTCGTCGTCGCCGTGCCCGGGCGCGTTGGTGAAGTCCGGGTTGCCGCCGACGAGCCGGAGGCCGTCGATCTTGATCCGGGCGTACTCGCGCGCCGTCTTGATGCCCCAGCGACGGTAAATGCGGTTCTTGAGCAGGGCGGCCGCGTGCTCCTGCGAAGTCGCGCCGTCCTCGTCGACTCCTCGACCCAGGAACGATACATTAGACGTCCCGCTCCGAGCGCCAGTACACGAGGACCTTCCAGAAGAGGACGTCCGGCAGGCCGTCTCGAGCGAAGAGGCCCGTGGGGGCCATGGCTAGTCGAGCCCGCGGCGGTCGCGCGCGACCCTTCTCCGCCAACTTGCGCAGAACGAGCAGCTCCTTCCGCGGCTCGGCGACGTAGCGCTTCCACGTGCCGCCCGCGGTGCGGTAGTCGCGGAAGAACGCGAGCGTGCCCTCTACCACGCCCGGCAAGCGGCACCAACGGGCACGGCTACGACTGTCACAATAATTACGACGGCCTGCTCACTGGGTGATTTCCACGCAGGTCACTCTTCCCGAGCCCGTGGTTGAGAGACGACAAACCGCTCATCGACTTCGACGGCCTGCAGTCGGACGACGCTGCGCCGCCCGCGGAGAACCCCTGGGCGCACCTCGACGGGGAGGGCGGCGCCGGCGACGACGACGACGACATCTACGGGTGACTTGCAAATATAAGAAGCGTGCTCTTTCTTCTGTCTACCCGGGGCGCGGCGACGGCGTGCCTAGCATCGGCGACGGGCCCAAAATAGAGCCAACCACCAGCGACGCGCGCTGCGCCAGGGCCACCAGCGCCGCTCCCACCATGGTCGAGTACGAGGCCCGGGGCATCACCGTGCGCGACGTCGCGCCGGCGGTCTTCATCGAGGCCTACGCGCTGCACCTCAAAAACTCGGACCGCTTCGAGATCCCCAAGTGGACGGACCTCGTCAAGACGGGCGTCCACAAGGAGCTGGGCCCGACGGACGACGACTGGTACTTCGTCCGCGCGGCGTCGATCGCGCGCAAGGTCTACCTCAAGCCCGGCGTCGGCGTCGGCGCGCTGCGGAAGTGGTACGGCGGCCAGTACCGGCGCGGCGCGCGCGCCAAGACGTTCCAGCGCGCCGCCGGCGGCCTCATCCGCAGCGTGCTGCAGCAGCTCGAGGAGACGAAGGTCGTCGAGAAGACGGCGTCGGGCGGCCGGCGGATCACGCGGGTCGGCCAGCAGGACCTGGACCGCATCGCGGGCCAGGTCGCGCGGGGTGGCAACGAGGAGTAGGCGGCGCGCGGGGCGTAAAAATAAATTAAACTACGAGTATGGACGGCGCGCGAGGCCGGTCCGTCGAGTAGAGCCTGAGACCACGACTCCTCCGCTCCGAGAAGAGAGAGAGAGTCGCTTATTGTGCTAGCCCCTCCAACCAACCCGGACCCCGAGTGTGTCACCGCGGCGTACTATAGGGATTGGCGACGGGGCCCGGGAAAGAGGGTACACCCGAAAGACGTCGACAGGAGGCCGGTCCCGAGTCGTCCGGCGCCGGACTCTCGCCGGACCAGCGCTTCCCGCACGAACGCACACCCCATGCCGCCGATCTGCGATGAATAGGGCGAAATACCCTTCCTTATGCGCTAGACACGCCACACAGTGGCACACGTTGTACGCAACGCGCAATTCTCCCCGGCAGACTAGCTCGCCCGCCGTACTCCCAAAGGCGCGTACTCCTTGGGTCTTGAATCATTCGCACGATCGCGGCGGCAGATGAACTGCGGACGACCACGCACACACACAACGGTTACTCCGGGGCGAAGACGCCGTAGGACGCGAGCGACGCCGCGTCGTTCAGCGTGAACGTCGTCAGCTCCGACTCGGAGTCGTCGCTGTCGCGCGCGGCGCAGTCGTCCAGCGGCCGGCCGGCCGCGAGCTCGGCGCACGCGAGCTTCTCGCGGGCCGCGGCGTCGTCGCGGTCGCGCGGCCAGGGCGTCGCCTCCCACGCCGCGGCGCGCGCCGCGACGTCCGCGTCCGCGTCCGCGAAGACGGCCGCGAAGGCGCAGCAGCGCTCGACGGCGCGCTCCGGCGCGAAGCGCAGCAGCCGCGCGCCCCAGAGCGCCGCGAGCGCCGGGTAGGCGCGGCGGTGCGCGGCGCGCAGCACGCCCGCGAGGACGGCCCGCGCCTCGTCGTCGTCGCCGGGCCGGCCGACCAGCCCCGCCCGGTGCGCGCCGGCGGCGGCGCTCAGCACGCGGTGGCGGACCGCGGCGTCGCGCGCCGCCGACGCCGCGCGCGGGCGCTGCGCCGCGTCGTCGACGAGCCGCCCCAGGACGCCGGCGTCGTCGCAGCCGTCCAGCAGCGCGTGCGCGGCCGCCGCGCAGACGGCCGCGCGGTCGGCGAAGGGCACGGCGGCCCAGTAGTCCCGGAAGCCGCCGTGGCCCCGCGCGACGTCCGTCCGCGAGTCGACGCGCGTCGGGCCCGGCGGCTGCGCCGGCGCCGCCCGCCGGCACGCGTCGGCCCGCCGGACCGCGGCCTCGAGCACCTCGCGGCAGGCCCGCGGCGCCGCCGCGTCCGCGAGGTCCGCCAGCGCCGCGCAGACGACCGGGCCCTTGGGCACGCGCCGCGCCTCGTCCAGGTGCCCGCGCCACGGCTCGGAGCCCGCCGCGCGCTCCGTCCGCAGCAGCAGCAGCGCGAGGCCCGGCGCCGCCGCGAAGGCGTCGCCGCCGCACTCGCGCGCCGCGACGTCGCCCCAGAGGCCCAGCACGCGCGCCCGGCACGCCGCGGCGAGCGCGCCCGCCCGCGCCGCGCCGCGCGCGTCGTCCGCGGGCGGCCCGGGCGGCGCCGCGCGCCGCGCGCCGCCGGCGCCGGCCAGGGCGACGTAGACCGTCGCGAAGGCGGCGGTCCCCGCGCGGCCGCCGGCCTCCCACTCGCGCCGCTCGCGCCGCGCGCACGCGGCGTAGGCGTCGCCGCGCGCGCCGAACGCGTCCGCCTGGGGCAGGCCCCGCGGGAACCCGGCGGCGCGCGTCGCGCGCGCCGCCGGCGTCAGGCAGTCGTCGCCGCAGAGCAGGTAGGCCGCGAGGCCCGGCGCCGCCAGGAGCGCCGCGACGGTCGCGTCCGACGCGCGCGCGAACGCGCGCGCGGCGCCGTGGCACGTCGCCTCGAAGTCGCCCGGCGGTGCGCCCTGGTCCAGCACGACGCGGCACCGCCGCAGCAGCGCCACGGTGCGCGCCGAGCCGCCCGCGCGCAGGTCCCCCGCCAGCTCCGCGAACGCCCGCGGCGCCTTCAGGTTCGCCACGCGCTCCTTCTCGCCGTCGCCCAGCGGCAGGCACGTGCGCCGGTGCGCCGGCCAGTGCGCCCGCTGCCGCGCGGCGTCGACGTAATGCGTGCTCCGGCAGCGGGCGCAGCGCAGGAGCGGCGTCGCCGTGTCCGCCTGCAGGGCGCCCGTCGCGGCGCAGGCGCGGACGTCGCGCATCGCGTTCCGCTTCGAGGCACGGCTGCGTGCCGCAAGCTGTGCCTCCGCTGCTGCTTGCTAGGCATCCCTAGTGTCTTACAGGCCGCTAGCCCACCTAAGCGCGGGAGCCCTGGAAGCCGCGCCCCGGGGACGGGATCTCCTCAAACTGGCTCATTGCCGAACTGACTCATCGCCGATCCCGCAAATCAGAACTTAGAGTCTGACGGCGGGCAACACCCGGGCTTCGCCGCGGGCGGGCGGAACGACAAGCGGGGCGGCGAAGCCCCACGGCCGAAAGACGAGCTTTGGGGTCCCGTAAGCTTCACTCTCGGGCTTGGCCCTGAGGTATTGACCTCGCAAGAGCGGCAACAACCGTGCCGCCTAGCGCCTGTAAGCAATAGCAAAAAGCCAGGGGGAGCCGTGGCTAGGCTCCACTCGCTCTCCAGCCCTGATGCCGCGCGGCTCGCGCGACCGCGGGCGCTCGCGCTCGTACTCGCCGCGGCGCCGGAGCCGCAGCCGGTCGTGGTCGCCGCGCTCGTACTCGCCGCGGCGCAGGAGCCGCAGCCGGTCGTGGTCGCCGCGGCGGCGGCGGCGGCCGCGGAGCCCGGAGCGCGGCGCCCCCGAGTCGGCGACGCTGGTGGCGCGGGGCCTCACGCCCGAGACGACGGAGGCCGCCGTCGAAGTCCGTCCATGCGTACCCGCCAGAGCCCGCGCGCGCCGCTCACCCCCGTCGCGCTGCAGGCCGCGCTCCGCGCCTTCGCGCCGCGCCACGTCCGCGTGATGCGCGACGCGAGCCGCGCGCCCTACTGCTTCGTCGACTTCCCGGACGCCGCGGCGGCGAAGCGGGCGATGGACGCGTTCGGCGGGAGCGCACGCGGCGCGGCGCCGCGTCCCCCGGCACGAGCCGGCGCCGCCGTCGACGCGGCGCCCCCCCCCCCGCGCAGGCGGCCCCGGCGCGCGGCTGGTGGTCCTCGGCGCGGCGCTGACGCTCGAGTTCGGGCGGCGGCGGACGCAGGTGTCCTCGGCGACGGACTGGCTGTGCGAGCGGTGCAACGCCGTGAACTTCGCGCGGCGGAGCCGCTGCTACCAGTGCCAGGACCCGAAGCCGGCGCGGCCGCGCGTCGTCGGCGACCGCGAGGGCACGTCGCTCCTGACGGCGGCGTCCGTGAGCACGGTGCGCGAGGGCATGTACGACTGCGCCGAGCCGACGCCGACCCTCGTGCTCTACGGCCTGAGCCAGTACTCGGGCGAGGCCGAGGTCGCGGCGAGCATGCGGCAGTACGCGCCCGTGCGCCGCGTCGAGCTCGTGCGCGACCGCGCCGGCCAGACGCGCGGCGTGGCCTTCGTGCACTTCGCGGGCGTCGAGCCGGCGCAGCACGTCCTGCGGGCCATCGCGGCGCGCGGCGGCGCCTGCGACGTCGACGGCGCGCGCTGCCGCGCCGCGTTCACGCGCGGCCTCCCGCGCGAGCGCGAGGCCGACGAGGCCGGCCTCGTCGCCGAGCGCGCGCCGGCGCCGGCGGGGGGGCCGAAGTGGCCGCCGCCGTTCCACGGCGGCGCGGGCGGCTGGCGCTTCGACGCGGCCTCGGGCTCGTTCTACGAGCCCGCGTCGGGCTTCTACTTCGACCCGAAGCAGAAGGTCTACGCCGCCGCGCGGACGGGGAAGCGCTTCCGCCACGCGCCCGGCCGCGACCCGCCGTTCCTCGAGCTCCCGCCCGCCGCGGCGCCCGCGCCCGCGGCCCGCGCGCCCGCGCCCGCGCCGCCCGCGCCGCCGCCGCCGCCGCCGCCGCCGGCGCCCCTCGTCGCGGGCCCGGTCTCGATCAGCCTCGGCGCGGCGCCCGCCGCGCGGCCCGCCGCGCGCGCGGCGCCCGCCGCGCCCGCGGTCGCGACGTCGCACCTCCTCGCGGTCGGCTTCGACGGCGACCAGCTCGACCGGATCCTCTACGGCGGCGCGCCGCTCGTGAAGACGCGCGCGGACGGCAAGCTCGTGTGCCGCGTCTCGGCGCGCATGTTCCCCGACCGGGCGGCGCTGCGGAAGCACGTCGCGAAGTCGAAGCTGTACCGCGCGGCCTACGAGAAGGCGTGCCGCGAGGGCCGGATCAGTCTGGCGTAGTAGGAAGACTGTGTAAGCACCGTTGGTCGCGGGCATGAACTGTTCTCATGTTACGGTGCTAGGACTAGTGGGCGGAGCCCCTGGGCCCATGGGGGGGAGACACCGCGCGTCGCCGATTCATCGGCGGCGGGCGCGTGCCGCTTCTTTCATAACAGCGTACCTCCTTCTAAGCAGAACCGCCTCGGCAAACCCCCCCGAACAATGTGCAACGTTCGCCCGTTCAATCAACTTGTCCCGCGACTTCCCGCAGGCGACCTGGAACTACCGAGAGAGAGAGTCGCTTATTGAACCCACCCCCAGGGTAGTACGGACCCCGAACGCTTCGCCACTGTGTCTACTGGGATTGGCGATAGGGTGTTGTTTCACCATGCCCCCCGTAGAATCCGTCCTAGCGGCACGTAAGACACTAGGCATCTTTAGTGACATGGTTACAAACTAACAAGGCAGGCGAGTGGGCGACGCGTTATTGTGCGTGTAGCGGCCGCGTCACCAATAGCGCCGGCGGCCGGCAGAGATGGCCGCGGAGGAGACCAAGGCCGAGCCGGCGCCGGGCCCGGCCGCGGCGCCGGGCGCGGAGCAGGAGGTCGTCGCGTTCGCGGGCGGCCTGCGGGGCCGGCGCGCCGCGCAGCTCGGGTGCGGCGCGGGCGTCGACTGCGTCTGCCTCGCGGCGGCGGGCTGCCGCCTCGTCGTCGGCGTCGACGCCGACGGCGCCGCGCTGGCCGAGGCGCGGCGGCGCGCGGCGCGGGCCGAGGTCGCCGACCGGTGCCTCTTCGTCGAGGCCGACCCGCTGGCCGTGGCCGCGGACGAGCTCCTCGAGCGCGCGGCGGCGTTCGAGCGCGCGCGCGGCCGGGGCGCCGCCGCCGCGTGGCGCTTCGACGCGGCGGTCGACCGGCGGGGCCTCGAGCGGCTCTGGGCGCGCGACGCCGACGGCGCCGCGCGCCTGCTGGCGGGCCTGCTCCGGCCGGGCGCCGAGGTCTTCTCGCTGAGCGGCAACGCGAACGAGTACCGGCCCTACGCCGACGGCGCGGCCAGCCTGACGTGCGCGGAGCTCTGCTCGTGCCTGCCGCCGCCGTGCTTCGAGCTGCGGAGCCTCCGCGAGTGCCGCTTCGACGGGCCGGCGGCGCTGGCGCCGCCGCCCCTGGCCTGGCGCGCCGTCTTCCGGCGGACGCCGGCGGCCTGGGCCGCGCCGGACCCGGGCGACGGCGACGACGACGGCGCCTCGGGGACGCCGACGGCCGCGTCGGCGCGCGCGTCGACGTCGGGCGGCGGCTCGCTGCGCAAGCTGCGCCGCGACGAGCCGCCGCGGCTGCTGCAGAAGCGGCGCGAGCGGCCCGTCGTCGCGCGGAAGGTGAGCCGCGTGCCGCTGCCGCTCGACGCGCGGCCGGCCGACTACGACTCGGACGCGATCGACGCGGCGCTGTCCGTCGACGGGTCCGTCGCCCCGAGCGAGTGCGGGTCCGACGCGACGTCGGCGTTCGCGGGCGCCGACGGCTTCGAGAACATCGCCGCGTCGCGGGCGGCGGCCGCCCGGGCGGAGCGCGCGCGCGCCGAGGGCGACGTGCCCTGGGTGCGCTGGTGGGACCGGCGGGCCCAGGCCTACGACCGCCTCGTCGCGTCGCAGCCGATCCTCCAGGAGCTGTGCGACCGCGTGGCCCGGGCGGCGCTGCGCTGGGCGCCGGCGCCGGCGAACCCGCGGCAGCCGCTCGTGGCCGTGGACCTGGCGGCGGGCGCGGGCCACACGGCCTGGGCGCTCGCGCGGCACTGCCGGCGGCCCGTGCGCGCGGAGCTCGTGGAGCCGTCGCACGCCATGGCGGCGCTCGCGCGCGCGCGCGGCGCGCGGCCGGGCCGCGGCGTCGCGACGGTGTGGCAGGTGCCCGTGGAGCGCTGCGCCGAGCGGCTGCCGGCGCGCCTGCGCGGCGCGGCGGACTGCGTCACGTGCCGCGGCGCGCTGTCGCAGATCAACGAGCACGACGTGCTCGAGGCGGCGGCGGCGCTGCTCAAGCCGGGCGGCTGCCTCGTCCTCGACCTGGAGCACGGCGAGCCGGGCCGCGCGTGGGAGGACCACGTCCGGGACGCGCTCCGCGCGGCCGGCGTCGCCGCGCCGGCCGACGTCGCGCGCGTGCCCTCGCTGCCGCCGGCGCGGCCCGCGTGCTCGGCGTCCCAGCTCGCGGCGGCCGCCGCCGCCGCGGGCCTGCGGCTCGCCTCGTGCGACGCCTTCGACGACGCCGTGGGCGGCGACTTCTTCGTGGCCTCGCGGTCGGTGTCGTCGTCGTGGCTCGCGGAGGCCTTCGCCGGCGACGGCGACCGCGCCGCGGCGCGCGTCGCGCGCCGCGAGTGCATCCTGGACGCGGCGCGGCGCGCGGCCGCGTCCGCGGGGGAGCTGCGGACCGCGCTCGTCGTGGTCCTCAAGCCCGACGCGCTCGCGGACGACGACTCGCCCGAGAACGGCGTCTCGGGCCTCGCGCCGCGGCCGGGGGACCACTTCTAACTAGCGGATGTGACCTCGGGTAATTGACATTTTTACGGTGACGGGGTGCCATCGGGCCCAAATTATTTACTTTTTTCGAATGTAGATCGGCTCCTGGAGGCCTCTCGAGGTAGGTCTGGTAGTTGGTAGTCGCCTGCACTGCATACGCCGTCGATGCAGCAGCCTAGGGCTCGTCGAGAGCTCTGGAACCCAATGTTCAACCCATTGCTAGGCTATTCCGGGCCCGGGTGCTTGCTGAGCCTTGCTCTCCGGGGGTTTTTGACGATGGGATCATGATACGTCATCTTCGGGCGTTTTTATTGGGACTTGGCCCAGAGGTCTTCCTTTATTTATTTATTTATTTATTTGCTTTGCTTAGAGCTAGGCCGCCTAGCCCACCCGGCCGCCTTGTTTATTTACATGTGTGCCGCCGGCGCGCGCTTATAAATGTTGAAGTGCCAGTGCCGTCTCTTCCATATCCTGGCTGGCGACGAGTCGGACTGGGAGGCGTGGGCCAGGAGTCCTTTCTCGACCGACCCCGGCGGCCGCGCCACCTCGGACCGCGTCAACACAAATCTTAGTGCGCCCTCTGGGCACGTCCGAGCTACTCCTCCCCCGGCCCGTCGTCGCCGACGGCGCCGTCGGCGGCGTCGTCGGCGTCGTCGTCGACGAGCGCGGGCACGTAGACGACGACGAGGCCGAGCGCGTCCCGCAGCGTCGCGACGACGCGCAGCGCGCCGCTCGCCTTCTCGCAGCTGAGCGCGAGCGGGTCCAGCTTCTCGAGGCCCAGCGCCGCCGCGAGCTTGCCGGCGTCGACGCGGACGCGCGCCGCCGCGCCCGCCTCGTTGGCCAACCCGGCGGGCGCCGGGCAATCGGGGAAGAAGGCCCGGACGGCGCACGCCGGCGCGCGCGCGCGCACCGTCAGCTCGCCGGCCGCGTCGAGCCTGACGCCGACCGGCTTCACGGCCGCCCGGGCGCCGCGCCGGTCGCCGAGCCGCCGCAGCCGCGCCACGACGCGCGCGACGCCGCGGCCGCCGCCCGGGAGGTCGAGGACGACGCCTCGGCGGCGCGCGAGCGCCGGCGGCGCGTAGGCGCCGGCCTCGGCCGCGCGCATGACCTTGACGGGCACGTCCGTGCCTGCGCGGAAACCACGCCGTCGATAGGATGCGGTCGTGGGAACGACGTCCCGACATTCGATTGCCGCGCGGGGCCGCGCGGAGGACGACGCTGCGCTTCTGCGACGCGAGGCGGAGCTGCGGCGCCGCCCGCGCGTTCTTCGCGAGCCGCAGCGCGATCGCGTCGCCCGAGTGCTTCTGCAGCGCCCTCACGAGCTGCTTGAGCGAGACGTGCAGCAGGACCTCGCCGCGCGCGCGGCTCTCGACCATGTACCGCTCGAACAGCCGCGGGTCGAGGTCCGCCCAGGCGCGCGCGTCGTCCGCGGCGCACACGAGGCCGAAGCTCATGCCCTCGCGGCTCAGCCGCAGGACGCAGCGCCGGCCGGCGCAGGACGACGACGCGAGCTCGACCCGCCGCAGCGCCTGCGTGACCTGCAGCAGGAGGGCGAGCGTGTCCTTGGGGACGGAGGCCTTGAAGCGCATGTCCTTGGGGACGGAGGCCTTGAAGCGCAGTGTGTGTGTGTGTGTGGGATTCCTGCTCTAGGAGGGTAGATTAAAGGTACCGCCCCTGCTTGCTAGTGTCTTTCTGACCGCTAGCTAAACGTAGACAAGCGCTTAAGCGCCACAAAAAATGCCCGGGCGCGGGGGGGCGATGCCTCCGGCGGCCGCCCGCGCCGTGACGCGCGGCCGCTTCCGCGTGACGCAGGAGGACGCCGCCGCGTCCCCGGCGCCGCGCGACGGCGCCGACGACCAGCGGGTCTTGAGAGGCCTGCAGCACCAGAGCACGATGGTGCTCCAGCGCCTCGCCGAGCTCGAGAAGGCCGTGCGGTCCCAGCACCGGGGCGGCGACGAGCCGCCGCGCGAGGCCCCCAAGGGCGCGGGCGCGAACCTCGAGGACCTCGACGCCTCGGCCGCGACGCGGCCGCTGCGGCGGGCGCACGACCTCGCCACGGAGCTGCGCGACGCGCTCGCGGCCGCGCGCACCCGGGCCGGCGAGCACGAGTCGATGCTGAAGCTCCTGAAGCAGAAGCACGCGTCGCTCGCCGCGAAGCTCGAGGCGGGCCAGGCCGACGCCGCGCGGCTGCGGCGGGAGAACGAGGCGCTGCGGCGGGACCGCGACCGCTTCAAGCGCGAGCTCGACGACGAGCGCGCGCGGCACCAGGCGCGCGCCGCGGCCGCGCCGCCGCCGCCGGCCGCACCGGCGAGCCGCGCGCCCGTCCCGGCGCCGGCGGTCGTCGCGCGGCGCGCCGCCGCGGACCGCGAGTTCGCCGCGATCGCGGCGCAGGCGGCGCAGCCGACCGCGCCGCCGGCGCCCGTCGCGACGCCGCCGCTCGCTGCGCCGGGCGCGCCGGGGCCGCCGCAGCCGCCGCCCATGGGCCAGGCGCCGCCGTCCGCGCCGCCCCCGCACTTCCAGCCGCCGCCCATGGGCCAGGCGCCGCCGTCCGCGCCGCCGCCGCATTTCGGCGCGCCGCAGCCGCCGCCCATGGGCCAGGCGCCGCCGTCCGCGCCGCCCCCGCACTTCCAGCCGCCGCCCATGGGCCAGGCGCCGCCGTCCGCGCCGCCCCCGCACTTCCAGCCGCCGCCCATGGGCCAGGCGCCGCCGTCCGCGCCGCCGCCGCATTTCGGCGCGCCGCAGCCGCCGCCCATGGGCCGCGCGCAGCCGCCCGCGCCGCCCGCCGTGGCCGCGCCGGCGGGCGCCGGCGCGGGCGCGCCGCCCGGGCCGCCGGGCGCCGCGCCGCCCCGCACGCCGTCGTTCGACTCGCTCGCGCCGCCCGCGCACCCGGGCCACCCGGGCCACGCGGTCCCGGCGCCGCGCGCGGCGCCCTACCAGCCGCCGCCGCTCGCGATGGCGCCGCCGCCGCCCGCCGCCGCGCCCTTCGACCCGCTCGCGGCGGCGCCCGTGCCGCGCGGCCCCCCGGCCGCCGCCGCGGGCGGCGCGGCGGACGCGTTCCCCGCGCCGCCGCCGGGCCGCGCGGCGGGCGCCGCCGCGCCGCCGCGCGACGCGTCCGCCGCCGACGTCCTCGGCGCCTTCGTCGTGCCCGAGCCCGCGGCGCCGCCCGCGGCGGAGCCCTTCTGCCCCGCGCGCCACGCCGCCGAGGAGGACGAGTTCGGCGCGATCGCCGGCCGTACAGCGATCCGATGACCCCGCCCCCCGGAGGAACGTTCAACGGTGGGTCACATGTTTTTATTATATCGCCTCCGGGTCCGCGTCGTCCCGCGCCCGCCCCGGGGCCTCAGGCCGGCGCGGGCCGCTTCTTCTTCAGGGCGGCCATGACCTTGGGGTCGAGGAAGTTGATCTGGTCGAGCCGCTTCCGGATGAAGGCCAACGAGCCCTCCTCCTCGGCCTTCATGGCCGCGGGCGCCGCGAACGGCACCTCGGCGCCGCCGACGCGGAGCCCCGCGCGCAGCGCGTCCGCGACGGGCACGACCTGCGCGTCCCAGAGCTCGCCCGCGTGCGCGCGCCAGAGGCCCGCGTGCGCGCGCCTGAGCGCGAAGGGCCCGAAGTGCCAGTCGAGGTCCGCGTCGAAGCCGGCGTCCCCCGCGGCGGCCGTCAGCAGCGCGTTCGCGAAGGACTCGGAGTGGTACTGCTCGACGGGGTACGTGTCGCGGAAGAGGTCCGCGCGGCGCCGCGGCACGACGACGTCCAGGGCCCGCTCGGACGCCGCGCCGAGGCACGCGGCCCAGAGGGGAACCATGGCGTCCTTCTCGGGCTCCTGCCAGCAGAGCCAGGCCGCGTCGCCGGCCGCGCGCGCCGCCGCGAGGCCCAGCGCCTCGCGCAGCGCCGCGCCCTTGCGCCCCTGCGCCGTCTGCTTGACGACCTCCGCGGCGGGGTGCGCCTCCTTCATCTTCGCCCGGATGGCCTCGCTCGGCGACGCGTCGACGACCACGACGTCCAGCTCGTGGGCCCGGCACTGCCCCAGGAACTTTAGGCAGCACGCGAGGCGCACGTCCGCCTCGGACGTGTAGAAGGTGCAGGTGAAAATGACGGGCGTGGCTTCTGCCATGCTTCGATGTGTGTACTTTTTTACTGTCACGCAGGGAGGTTGCCAGTCTTGCTGGACGCAGGTGTGCTGAGCAAAAAACGTGCTTTGTTGCCGAGGATCCCTTGCTCGACAACTACAAAAAAAACGCGTGTCGAGCAATCTAGTGTCGATACACGCTACTCGCTGCTTTTCGCTGACTGCCATTCAATCATCAACTTGAGAGGAAAAGATGGATGAATTCTTCTTAGAGGTCTAGGCACCCGCGTCGACGCCGTCCACGTGTCGTATCAGGGCGACGCGCGATGGTCGCGTCGGCGCGTACTCGACGTAGGGTTGCGCCGAGGTGTCCGCTCTGGAGTTTTCGAAGCGCTTCAGACGAACAAGGGCATCCGCGTAGTTGCTGGCTGCTATGAGAGTCCTTTCATTGTCCTGGCCGACGAGATCAAAACTTCTGGAGTAAACGTCTCGAAAGATCTTATGGGCCTCTTTTTTCCGTCCAAGCACCATATACGTGGACGCAAGATTGGTCTGCACAGCGAAGAGTGTTTTTTCTGATGCGCCAAGGCGCCGCTCCATAGCCAACTCGGCCTCGTACACGGACAACGCGTCCTCGTGGTGCCTTGCCTCGGATAAACCGCCCCCAAGCACGCTCATCGCCAATTGCCGATTCGAGTCCCTCTCCGGCCGCCCGAGGTACGTCTTCCAGCACGCCCACCCGAGTGCGCACGCCAGTCTTGCTTGCACAGTCTACAAGTGTCCCACAGCCGCCACCTCGTATTGAACGCGGCGGTGTTCAAATTCCTCTCCTCGGCCTCCTGGACCAAAATCTTCGCTTGCCGCGCCAAGCACGACAAGTGCGCGATGCCGGACGCCCCGCGGCACGCGCACATGCGCACGAGGCCTTCCTCCGAGCCGTCCTCCAGACAAACGTAGCACGTCTGGCCTTCCGTGTCCTCCGCACACTCTTCGACGGCCTCCGCCGCGGCCTCCTCGTATTTCTTGTTGGCGTGGTGTTGTTCGGCGCCGCCGCCGCTTGCTATTTCATCACAATTTTCGTCGTGGCCGCCGCGGTGCGCGTGGTAGCGGAGGCATCGATCGCCGCAGTATCTTGTTCGACAATTCACACAGTGCGCGGGGGCGTCCTGCCCGAGGGGCTTTGCGCAGGCGGCAGGAGCATCATGACTTGCTGCAGTCCGCTTTACAGTAAAACTGTACTCGCAGAGAGCCTGTAGCGGCTGCCCGCCTTCCACAAACGCAGTGTGCCTCTTGCTGTAGGTTGTCTTAGGTCAAGTGCTGCGGCGCGGCTAAGAAGCGCGGCGCGGGCAGCTTCGCGAGGGCAGCTTCGCGAGGGCTTTCTAAGTAGGGCCCCGCACGAACAACTGCGTGCTCTAGGGGTTGGTTTCATTTCGGGGGTGGGTTGAGGTTGAGGTTTTTGCCCACATGCCTAGTGTGTAATAGGCCGCTAGCTAACCACTGGAGCCAAGTTCGCCCTAGCCCCTCTAGCCCCCCTTCAAAGGGCTAACGCATGCGCACTTAAGGTCAACGGTGCTAAATCTGTAGGGTGTGACAGCGAGCGTTTTGCGCATGCGCCTCGCCATGTTGCTCCTGCGCCTCGCCGCCGCGCTGCGGCCGGCCGCGAGGTTGCCGCTGCGGCGCGCGGCGCGCGGCGCGGCCACGGACTACGGCGCCGACCAGATCACGGTGCTCGAGGGCCTCGAGGCCGTGCGCAAGCGGCCCGGCATGTACGTCGGCTCGACGGGCCCGCGCGGCCTGCACCACCTCGTCTTCGAGCTGCTCGACAACGCGGTGGACGAGGCGGCGGGCGGCCACGCGTCGCGCGTCGGCGTCGAGCTGCGGCGGGACGGGTCCGTCGTCGTGACGGACGACGGCCGCGGCATCCCGTGCACCACGCACCCGCAGACGGGCGTCTCGACGCTCGAGACGGTCTGCACGGTGCTGCACGCGGGCGGCAAGTTCGGCGGCGCGGCGAGCGCCTACGGCGCGAGCGGCGGCCTCCACGGCGTCGGGCTGAGCGTCGTCAACGCGCTGTCGGCGCGGCTCGAGGCGCGCGTCGTCCGCGACGGCTTCGACCACCGCCTGGCTTTCGTGAGGGGCGCGCCCGTGGCGCCGCTGGCGCGGCGGCCGGCGGCCGCCGGCGGCCGCGGCGGCACGGCCGTGCGCTTCGCGCCCGACGGCGAGGTGTTCGGCGACGTCCGCGCGCGCGCGTGGGACGCGGGGCTCCTGCGCGACCGCATGGACGAGTTGGCCTACCTGAACGCCGGCCTGCGCCTCGAGCTGCGGGACCTGCGCGGCGCCGCCCCCAAGGTCCACGTGCTGCGCCACGCCGGCGGCGTCGGCGAGTACGGCGACACGCTGGTGAGGGGCGACCTGCTCCACCCGGCCTTCGCGGGCTTCGTGGCGCGGGGCGAGCGCGGCGGCGTGCGCGTCGAGGCGGCGCTGCGCTGGTGCAAGGGCGCCTTTGGGGATCGGCTCGTCACGTTCGCGAACGGGATCAGGACGGGCGACGGCGGCGCGCACCTCGACGGGCTGCGCGCGGCCGTGGCGCGCGCGGCCAACGGCGGCCTCGGGCGGAGCGCCGCCGCCGGCGACTACGTGCCCGGCGAGTACCTGCGCGAGGGCCTCGCGGCCGTGCTCAGCGTGCGGCTGCCCGAGGCCGAGTTCGAGGGCCAGACCAAGGGCCGGCTGGGCTCGCCGGCCGCGCGGCCCGCCGTCGACGGGGTCGTGGGCGACGCGCTCCGCGACCTCTTCGAGCGGCACCCGGCGGCGCTCCGGGCCGTGGCGGACCAGGCCGCGCGCGCGCAGAAGGCCGCCGCCGCGGCCCGGGCCGCGCGCGACGCCGTGCGGCGCAAGTCGCTGCTGGCGACGAGCGTGCTGCCGGGCAAGCTCGCGGACTGCAGCAGCCGGGACGCCGCGCGCACGGAGCTCTTCGTCGTCGAGGGCGACTCGGCGGCGGGCTCGGCGAAGCAGGGCCGCGACCGCGACACACAGGCCATCCTGCCGCTGCGCGGCAAGATCCTGAACGTCGAGCGCTGCGCCGAGGACCGCATCGCGGGCAACCAGGAGCTCGCCGCGGTCGTCGCCGCGCTCGGCCTCGGCGCGCGCGGCGAGGCCTTCGACGCGGCCAAGCTGCGCTACGGCCGCGTCGTGATCATGACGGACGCCGACGTCGACGGCGCGCACATCCGCGCGCTGCTGCTGACCTTCTTCTACCGCTACCGGCGCGAGCTCGTGAGCGGCGGCCACGTCTTCGTCGCGTGCCCGCCCCTGTACAAGGTCGGCGGCGGCGCGCGGCCGGCGTACTGCTGGTCCGAGGCCGAGCTCGCGGCGGAGCTGGCCGCGCGCGCCTCCGCGCCGCCGATCCAGCGCTTCAAGGGCCTGGGCGAGATGATGCCGGACCAGCTCTGGAGCACGACGATGGACCCGGGCCGGCGGCGGCTGCAGCGCGTCGACGTCGACGACGCCGCGCGCGCGGACCGCGTCGTGAGCCTGCTCATGGGCGACTCCGTCGCGGACCGCAAGGACTTCATCGTCTCGCGCGCCGCGGACCTGTCCGCCGCGGACCTGGACTTCTAAAGTAGGCGCGCCGCCGGGGAGGCGCTCCGAGTCGTGCCTCCTAGTAGTACTAGGAGTAGTAGTAGGATGCTCGCCAGATAAGTAGATAGACAATTAGAAATCAGGACGGTCACAGCGCTTAGCGCTGTTCACCGGGCCAGGCTTCCCGAGAGCCGCTCCAGCGCGATGCAGGGGGAAATGGACTTCCCCGGCAGCGTAGTGTAGTCGTCTAACGAAATAGTTTCTCCCATGTTCGATGGGGTTTGTGACGGGGAATTGCGTCCGTCAATAAAAGTGACTCAGGATGATGATAGTTAGGAGTGAGAGGCGACTTCCCCCTACTAAGGGGATATCGGAGTACCTAGGATGGGAAGTAGCCTAGGCGGGTAATACAAGTACGGGGTGTGCTTGGATACGTCTCAGTTGAACCTTGAGATCCTACTAGACGTGTATTTCCATTGCACCAGCTATGGCATGGAGCCCTTCCCATGCTACGCATGAGAAATTCCCGGCAGCGTCCTCCCCCGGCCGACAAGGCTCGGACCGTAAAATAAAACATTAGAACCCGAGCTGGGGAGTCAGTGGGGACGGAGGAGGCCTCGGGAGCCCCACGTCACGGCACGAGGCTCCCCAGAGTCGGAGCGCTCGCGGCGCGCGGGGCCGACGTACGGGCGAAGCCCCTACCCCCCGGCGACGACGAGCCCCCGGCGGGTGCTTAGTCCGTTGCTGCCGCGCGCGCGCAGACGAGGCAGCGGCCCGGCGGCGCCGCGGCGCACCGCGCGTGCGCGGGGTGGCCGCAGCCCAGCACGACGACGCGGTCGGGCGTCGCCGCGAGGTCGCCGCCGCAGGCGCCGCAGGCCCGGCCGGCGGCGCCCGTGCACACGTGTGTCGCGAGCTGCGTGATGTCGACGCACATGTTGCAGCGCATGCAGTGGTGGAAGTCGACGCCGAGGCCGTGACCGCGCCGGCACACGTCGCAGAAGGGGCAGTGGAACGTGTGCGCGCCGGAGTCGTCGAAGTGCCGGCAGTGGCCGCAGTAGTAGCCCGCCTGCGGCGCCGCGCAGACGGCGCAGCGCCGGCCGACGGGCCCGCGCGCGCCGCAGGCGCGGCAGGCCATCTCCGTCACGGCGCGCGCGTCCATGGCGCGGTCGCAGGCGCCCGGCCGCGCGTCGTGGCACCGGCGGCAGCACACGAGCTGGCCGCAGCACGGCGCGGCGACGCGCGCGAGGTGCCCGTGGCGCGGGCACCGCCGCCGCGGCGCCGCCGGTGCCGCCGGCGCGGCCGGTGCCGCCGGCGCCGCGGGCGCCGCCGCCGGCGCGCCCGCCGCGGCGCCGAGCGCGCGGTCGAGCCAGCGCCGGAACCGCGTGCCGCGCGCGACCTCGCACATGGTCCCAAGCACGTGGCGCGCGAGCGCCGGCTCCAGGTGCTGCACCTGCAGGCGGATCGTGAGCTCGAGCACGTCGGCCGGCCGCGCGCCGAGCACGAGCCCCGCCATGCGCTTGAGCTCGCGCTCGGGGATCTCCGCGAGGAGCGGGAAGATCTCGCCCTCCTCGTGGTCCATGTGGTCCGCGAGCTTCTCCTTGAGGTCCTGGAGCGCCGCGACCGTCGCGCCGTCGCAGCGGCCGCGCGCCGCGGCGGCGTCCAGCGCCGCCGCCGCGCCGTCGACGAGCGCCACCTCGTCGATGTGCTCCGCCGCCGCGTGGCTCGCCACGTCGCGCCCCGCGCAGGCCGCGAGCGCGGGGAAGACGACGTCGTCCTCCGCCGCCGAGTGGCTCGCGAAGACCGCGTCGAACGCGCGGAAGCGCCGGCGCAGCGCCGCGAGCGCCGCGCCGTCGTTCGCCGGCGCCGCCGCCAGGGCCCGCGTCGCCTCGCACATGGCCTCCAGCTCGAGCCGCATCGCCCGGTGGAGGAGCGTGATCTCGATGAGGGGGTTCGTGCGCAGGAGCTCCAGGCGCTCCGGGCGCGGCATCGGCGGCGCGCTCATGCTGGCCGCTTTTTGCGTGCTTGTGACGGGTTCCGCGCCGCGGCTATTTCCAGCGCGCCCCCGCCCTGTGCGGACCCTAGCGTCGCTGAGGCACACACAGCAGGTACAGATGGGTTGACTGGTGGCGGACCGCCGTATCGCACGCAAAGCAGCCGAACCCCCGAGAAGGCGCGGGCCCGCTCAGCTTTGCCTACTGCCGTCTCAGCAGTGCTTCCCCAGCCTGGGCCTCCTACCCGACGTTCGGTCCGGCCGACGCCGCCGGACGGGGCGCCCGACGGAGACCTCCGGACGGGGAAATTTCGCGCCGGACGGGGCCCGACGGCGGGCCGACGCTAGCATGGACGCCACTAGACCGGTGCCGGACGGGGCGCCGGACGGCAGATCTGGTCCCGGACGGGGCCGGACGCAGCCGGACGGCCCCGGACGGGGCCGGACCGGAGCCCGACGCCGGACGGGGCCCCCGACCGGAGCCGGACCAGAAGCCCGACCAGCCGGACGCCACTCCCCGGACGGAGCCCGACGGGGGCCGGACCGGGTCAAAACGAGTCCCGGACAAACTGCCCGCGCGCCGGACCGAACGTCGGCTAGGGGGGCATCCTGGGAGGCTCGCGCAGGCCTCGTACCCGCACGCTTTTCCCAGCGACGCCATTTTCAGGCCGATACCCCTATAGCTCTTTCTAACTGCGGCTATTATCCCTCACTTTGCTAGTGTCTTACAGCATGCTAACGGGCTGGCGGCTAGGGGTACGCTGTTCGAACGAGGCGTGATTCCTACCAAAGGGTGCTCTGAATGCCATCTCTTACCGACGGACTTGACCGTTAGAGAAACCGCTGAACGAGCGAACATCAACATCACGGAACTTATGGACTTCAAGACCGCGGCCGTGGACGCCATTATCAATCATGTTATTAAACTGACATGAGAGTGCGGAGCGCGTCTTCCATGCTACGCGGGAGAAAGTTCAGGAACTAGTCAGCCGCCTGCGGCGCCCGCCGCCTTCTTCGGCGCCCTCGCCGCGTTTTTCGCCGATCTCCGCGCGGCCCGGCGCGACAACGGCAAGCGCCGCGCCGCCGCCCGCCGCGCCGCCGCCGCGCGCCGGGGGGGCGGTCGCCGCGCGCCTCGCGACCCTCAAGACCGAGACGGCTGACGACGTCCTCGCCAAGCTCCGGGGCCCGCGCCGCGCGCGCGGCGGTCGCGCGCCAGCGCCGGTGCCAGCTTCGCCGGCGGCCGCGCCGTCGTCCGCGGCGGCGGGCGGCGAGCTCCTCGCGCGCCTCGAGCGGAAGCGCGGGCGCCGGAGGAAGGCGACGCGCTGACGGCTTCTTCCACGTAGGGGACTGTGGTCGTTTGTCTATATATCGGGGGCCTTTGGAACTTGCTCGTTATGTTTAGGTCTTCCTAATTTGAACTTGAAATAACTACAGGTAGCCTGCCACTGAGCCTGACTCGGAGTGACTCTTCATGTTTAGTTTACCCGGTGTGCTCGTCAGAGGCCGCCGGCCGGCGTAGCGCGACAACCCCCCCCCGGCTCGGACGCGCTGTCGTCCGTCTGATAAGTTAGTGCGCCCCCCGGACGGGCGACCTACGCGGCCGCCGCCGGTTCACGCGGCGCAAAGTCCGCGGCGATGCGCCCGTCGCGGTCCGCGCGCCGCGCGTCCGCGCCGTTCGCGAGCAGCAGCTGCACGCACCGCTCGTGGGCGGCGCGCGCGGCGTCGATGGTCGCCAGGTTCGCGTCGTCGGGCGCGCCGGCCGCGGCCGGCACGCTCGCGAGGTACTTGGCGCGCAGCGCGGCGACCTGGGCCCGGCCGTTCTGCGCGAACATGAGCGCCGTGTGGCCGTCGACGTTGGCCGCGTCCGGGGCCGCGCCGTTCTCCAGGAGCAGCGCGACGACGTCGGCGTGGCCGCGGACGGCCGCCGCGGCGAGGGCCGGCGTGCCGTCCGCGTCGGCCGCGTCGGGTGACGCGTCGGCGTGTCCCAGGAGGAGCGCCAGCGCGTCGGCGCGGCCCTCGGCGGCCGCTGCGAAGACCGCGTCCGCGCCGTCGGCGCCCGCGCGGCGGGGGTCCGCGCCGGCAGCGAGGAGCGCCCGCACCACGCCCGCGGCGCCGCGTGCTGCCGCCGCGCGGAGCGCGCCGCCGCCGTCCGCGGCCGCGCCCGCCGCCACCAGCGCCTCCGCGAACGCGTCGTCCCCCCGCGCCACGGCCGCCTCGAGCAGGTTCCGGGGGGCGCCGTCGCCGTCGACCCAGCCCCCGTCGTCGGGGTCGCCCCCGCCCTCCACGATGAGCCGCGCGACGGCCCAGTGCCCGCCCGCGGCCGCGTTCGCGAGCGCCGACATGCCCTCCTCGTCGCGCAGGCGCGCGTCCGCCCCGGCCGCCAGGAGCAGCTCCGCGCACGCGAGGTGGCCGCCCTGCGCCGCCACCTGCAGCGCGGTGACGCCGTCCTTGTGGGGCTCGACGTCGGGCTCGCCCTCCGCGAGCCGGCGCGCCGTCTCCGCGACGTGCCCGGGCGCACCGACGACGACCGCGTCGGCGGCGCCCCCCGCCGCCAGGCACAGCTCCAGCGCCCCCGCGTGGCCGCCGGCCGCCGCGAACATGAGCGCGGTGCCGCCCGACGCCGCGGCGCGGTCGCAGCCCGCCGCGCCGCCGCCCGCCGCGGCCAGGAGGAACCGCGTGGCGGCCGCGTGGCCCTGCGACGCCGCCGCCATGAGCGCCGTGACGCCGTCGCCGTCGACGTGGTCCGCGGCCGCGCCCGCCGCCGCCAGCGCCTCGAGGCAGGCGACCGACCCCGCCGTCGCCGCCTCCATGAGGGCCGTGCCCCCGTGGAGGTGGGTGCGGCGCACGTCCGCGCCCGCCGCCAGCAGCCGCCGGACGCAGCCCGCGTGGCCGCCGGCCGCCGCGTACATGAGCGCGTCGACGCCCTCGGCGTGCGCCGCGTGCACGTCGGCGCCGGCCGCGACGAGCATATCCAGGGCGGCCTCGTGGCCACCCGCCGCCGCGACGATGAGCGGCGTGAAGCCCGTGAGCGACGCCGCGTCGACCGCCGCGCCCGCGCGCAGCAGCCGGGCCACCGTCGCCCCGTCGCCGTGCTCGGCCGCGCTCAGCAGCGCCGTGAGGCCGTCGCGGTCCGCCGCGTCGACGGCCGCGCCCGCGGCCAGCAGCATCTCGACGACCGCCGCGTGGCCGCCGGCCGCCGCCGCCGCCAGCGCGCCGACGCCGTCCTCCCGCGGGAGGTTCGCGTCCGCGCCCGCCCGCAGCAGCACCCGGACCGCCTCGGCGCGGCCCTCCGACGCGGCGAGCCAGAGCGCGCCGGCGCCCGACGCCGCCGCCGCGTCGACGGGGGCGCCCGCCGCCAGCAGCGCCTCCACCATGGCCGCCTCGCCGGCGAGCGCGGCCTCCATGGCCGGCGTCACGCCGTGCTCGTCGGCGGCGGCGACGGACGCGCCCCGCTCGAGCAGCGCGCGCGCGACCGCGGCGTGGCCGGCGGCGGCGGCGGCGCCGAGCGCAGTCCGCCCGTCCCAGTCGCGCGCGTCCACCGCGGCGCCCGCCGCCACCAGCGCCTCGACCTCGTCCACCGCGCCCGCCGCCGCCGCGGCCCCCAGCCGCGCGCCGTCGCCGCCCATGGCCGCCAGGTCCGCCGCCGACGCGAAGCGCAGGTCCAGCAGCGCGCACCGCTCCTCCCCGCCCGTCGCGTTGCGCGCAGCCGCCGCCGCCGCCCGGCCCTCGCGCACGACGCAGTGCTCGGGCGCGTCCGCCGCGGGCCCGCGCGTCGTGAGCACGTAGCCCGCCTCGGCGTCGCCCAGCACGTTCCAGCGCCGCGCGCCGCAGTGGCGGCACGCCGCGACGCGCAGCGCGCTGCGCGGCAGGTCGCAGCTCGCGCGGCCGAGGCAGCGGTCGTCGTCGCCGCCGGGCGCGCCGTCGGCCGGCCGCGCGTGGATCTCGTAGGCGCCGGGCGCGCCCGTGACGTACCACAGCGTGTCCAGCCCGCAGCGCCCGAAGGCGGCGCCCGCGAGGCAGAGGCCGTCGCCGCGCGCGTCCTGGAGGAGGAAGGCCGGCGGCTCGCCGCGCCGCGAGAGGCGCGCCGCGCGCCCGCATGCCAGCGCCGCGGCGCCGGCCAACGCGACGCGCCGGATCCTCCGCATCGCCGTCGAAGCCGCGATGCACGGGATGCACTCGCTACCAAAACCTGGGACTTACCCGCACATAGTCTCAAATAGTATTCCCCCCCGGGGCCGGGGACGTAAATAGCTCTAGGCAGCCCCGCCCGCGCGGGCCCGACCCCGCCGAGCCCCGGGTGGATGGACTATAAAGTTGCATTCTCCGTGGGATGCACCAAGGGGAACTAAGGTACAATAATTGGTAGCTGGGCGGGCGGTGCTCCGACACCCGAATTGACTATAGTTATTCGCGGTCCCGACCCGTTTCGCGATGTGCGTCCGGCCGCCTGCGGCGGGCGCGCGGGCATGGGGCCCCGTGTTCCTGGCGGTGGCCGTCCCGGCCGCCGCGCACTGGTGGGGGGCCGCGGCGCCGGCGCCGGCGGGGGCGGCGGACTGGACGGACTGCGTCGAAACGGCCCCGGCCGCGCTCGGGGCGGCGCGGCGGCGCGCCCTCTGCGCGCGGGGCGCGCCCGGCGCGGCGGCCTGCGCGCGCGCCGCCGTCGTCGTCGCGCCGGGGGCCGCGCGGCCGGGCGCCGATGCTGTCGTCGCGCTTTGCGCGGGCGCGGTCGACGCAGCCCCCGGCGCGTGCTTCGCCGCCGCGGCGCGGCGCGCGGCGCCGGCTGCCTCCGCCTGCAGCGCGGCGCGCGACGGCGCGCCCGCGGCGTGCCTCGGCGCCATTTTAGGCGCGCGGCGTCTCGCCACCCGCGACCGCGCCGCGGCGGCAGCGCTCTGCGCCGCGGCGCCGGGCGCGGTCGCCGCGTTAGCGCGCGCGCGCGTCGCCCGCGCGAACAGCAGACAGCCCGCGCGCGCCGCTCCCGCGCTTGGCGCGTCCGCGCTTGGCGCGTCCGCGCCCGCCGCGGTGCCTCCGCCGCCGCCCGCCGGGACCGCGGCGCTGGACGCCGCGTGCGTGGCGGCCGCCGCGCGTGCGCTCGGCCGGGACGCTGGTGCTGCCGTCGTCGTGATTTGCCGTGGCGCCGCTGCCGACGCGGGTGGCTGCGTCGCTCGCGCGCCGCGCGGGCTCGTGGCGGCCGATCGCGTCCGCCTCTGCGGCTCGCTCGCCGCCGAACGGGTCGGCGTCATTGAACGCGACAGCTTCCACGTTTTCCGCTTCTTCCTTCGCGGTGCGCAACTACGGAGAATGGCCACCGCACCCCCGACGCGCCGCAGGTCTTCGGCAGCCACGATTCACCCGCGGGCGGAACGAGCGGCGGCGCCGCGGAGGATCGCGCCGCGTGCGCCACCGCCGGAGTCCGCGGCGGTGCCACCGCCGCCGGCGCGGCGCAGCTCTGCGCGGCGGCCACCGGCGGCTCGCCGACCCATTGCGCCGCGACGGCGGCCGGCGGGCCGGCCGCGGCCGCAGCCGCCGCGCTCTGCGCCGCCGCGGCCCCCGCGGCGCCAGACGCGCCGGCCGTTTGCGCGCGCGCTATCGCGCGCGGTCTCGCGACGCGCGGTCGGCCGGCGTCGCCGCGCGATCTCGCCGCTCTCTGCGCCGGTGCCGGCACCGACCTGTGGGGAACTCAAAGGCGCCTTCGATGTGGGTCGTTGTCCCGTTTGAGTGATTGTGGCTTTGCTCTCCATTGGTCGAGTGAGTCTCTACAGGGGAGCGAGCTCAGCCGGAAGCATGGCCGCGGTTCCAAGATAGCGAGACGCAAATAATTCCCAGGACAACCTGACTCGCTGGTCAATTTTCACGCAGGTGCCGAGTGGTTCGACGTCGCCGCGTGCGCCGTCGCCGCGCGTGCCGCCGGTGCACCGGCGACCGAGGCCGGCGCCGCGTGCGGCGGCGGAGGCGCGGCCGCCGCGCAAGCGTGCGGTGTGGCGGCGCGCGTCCGTGCGCCGCGCCTCGCCGCGCGCGCGCGAGCCGCGCTCTGCGCCGGCGCGCCCGCCGCGCGGCCTGAGGCGCCCGCCGTGTGCGCGGCGGAGCTCCTCGCCGCCGCCGCCGCCGCTGCCCGCGACGCCGTCACGGCATGCCGCGGCGCCACGTCGGTCGCGCCAGCGCGCTGTGCGCGTGGGTGCCTCGGCACGTCGCGCGCGGCGGCGGCCGCGTGCCGCGGCCGCCGCGGCCTCGAGGCTTGCCGGCGCGCGCCGCGGCGGGCTGCCGCGGCGCTGGCCATCGGCCGCGTCGAGCCCCCGGCGCCGACGGCCGGCGCGCCGTTCACGCTCACCGTCCGGGTCGTCGACGCGCGCGGGGCACCCGTCGGCGCGGAGGCCCCGGCCGCGGGACCGGTCGTTGCGATCGTCTCGGCGGCCGCCGTCGGTCCCGGTGGCCGCGGCGCGCCGCTGCTCGGCGCGCGCACCTCTGCCGCGCGGGGGGACGTCGCCACGTTCGCACCGCTCCGCGTCGATCGTCCCGGCACATACGTTCTGCGTGTCGCCGCCGCGGGCCTCGCGGCCGCGGCAGCCCGCGTGACGGTCGCACCGGACCCCCTGGACGCCGCTGTCGGCGCGTCGCCCGGCGGCCGCTGCGCGGCCGCGCTCGTCGACGCCGCGCGGTGCCCCCCCCGCGCGGCGCCGCCGCCGACGCCGCCGGGCGCCGCCGCCGCCGTCATCGCCCGCGTCCCGGCAGGCGCGCTCGTCGCGCGGGGGGCGGTCGCCGGCTGCGCACCGCTGCTCACCGCCGCGGGCTTCCGCTGCGACGAGGCCTCCTGGGCTCCCCGGCCCTGGGTAGCCGCGCGCGCCGGCCTCCTCTGGCTCGAGGCGGCGGCACTAGACCACGCGCGGCCCGCGCGCGCCGCCGCCGCCGCCGCCGACGGTGGCGGCGCTCGCGTTGTCCCGTCCGACGCCAACGCGCCCCTCGAGCGCCTCGGCCTCGCCACGCCGCCCGCGGACGCCGCGGCACTCCGCGCCGGCCCGCGTGGACGTCCGTGGTTCTCGAGCTTCGCGGACGACGAGTTACTCCGGTCGGCGCCCCCGCAGGTGCCGCCTACCGCTCGGCCGCTCGGTCGTGGCACCCCGACCGCTGGACCACAACGCGGCCGCGCTACCGCGCGGCCGCCGCGGAAAACTTCGCCCGCGTCGGCGACGCGTACGCCCGCCTCCGGGACGACGCCCGTGTGCAGCGTATAAAGAAAGAAAGAAAGAAAGAAAGAAATATAAATAATAGGAGATTGAGAATTTGCTCTACCGTTTCTTGACGTCTCTTTTTAGGCGCCGGCTGGGTATCCTAGCCGCGCAGGGAGAAGGCCTCTAGAGGCTTGGTGTATGTCCTTTTTCTTTAGGATATTTCTTCCTTAATACGACCCGTCGCGGGCGAAACAATTCTGGAACGTGGTGTTCCAGAAAACGGCGAAAGACGTCCATCGCGCGATTGAGTTGTGGGCGAACGAACAGAAATCAGAGACAACTTCCGATCCGGTAGCCGTAGCGACGACGTTCCGCGACAATTACGAGAGAATCGGCGCCGACACACCGCCCCGCGGTAACACGTTCTGCGAGTCCGCGCGCAGACGTCAGGATGAATGCGTCGCCGAGATCGCGCGTCTACCGAGGCATAGAGGCCCCGCCGGCGGACGCATCAATACCGACGAACTTCGGATGCTCATCGGACGCCTGAAGTACGGGAAAGCGGCCGGCATTGACGCCATTACCATGGGGTTTGTGACGGGGAATTGCGTCCGTCAATAAAAGTGACTCAGGATGATAATAGTTAGGAGTGAGAGGCGACTTCCCCCTACTAAGGGGATATCGGAGTACCCTAGGATGGGAAGTAGCCTAAGCGGGTAATACAAGTACGGGTTGTGCTTGGATACGTCTCAGTTGAACCTTGGGATCCTACTAGACGTGTATTTCCATTGCACTCAAACCACGTGCGGCAGGGTGAATTACATACAGACGCTTAAGGGGCTCATTGTGATCTTCCACGAAAGCCTTGCATTCAAACAACGTGTGTTGGATCGTCTCCGAATCACGGGAATCGCAACAACATAGCATGACATAGAGAGATGGAGATCAAGGGAAGAACATTACATTTCTGTTACGATTCTACGACTAGTGGACGGGTCCCCTGGGGGGAGACACCGCGCGTCGCCGATTCATCGGCGGCGGGCATGTGCCACGTCAGAGGTTGCGCAGTCAATGGCTTCCTCCCCATGTTCCCGGCCATGCACCCGGTCTGCGTGATTGGTCTGTTGTACTAGACCACTGTGGATAGTCTAGTCTAGACCTAGTTCTGTTGAAAACCGCCAATATCTGTTGAAAACATTTAAACATTCTTGCTACCTCAGTTTATTACCACAAAGCTAAGCGAATATGCAGTAGTGCAGGCATTTTGGCCAGCATTATAGACTACAATAGTTGCAGATCCGCCCGAAGTGCCAGGATTTGAACTAACAACCACAATGTGCCCGCCAGTGCATGTGGTCTTCACGTTGACAAAAACCAAGGATGTTGTTACTATTCGTGAATTAGTTAAAGTGATGGTTTGTGAGCTTCCGCTAGGAACCAAATCACTGCTATCTGAGGTAATTTTACCCGTCATTTTATTTAATGTGACTGCACCGCTTGAAACAGTGCCCGAATCATACTCAAACCCATAGACGTAGCTAGAATCAAAGGTAACACCGTTGGAACCACCCTCTAAGGTAAGCGTTGTACCTGCCTCGACAGTAATTGTAGATGACGCAGCGATAGTGACAGTGCCGGTATCAACTATAAAGGATGTTGCGGATATTGTCAAAGTTGCAGCACCATTTGTTGGATTCTTTACATAGGTCGACCCCGTGGTGCCACCGGTTGATGCTCCGGCCTTGATCTCCACGTTCCCACCGGTGCCGACAGATGCACCGCCGCTGATATAAACCGCACCTCCGATGCCGCTCGTACCACTGCCTGCTGAAATGCTCACCAAGCCTCCACTACCACCTGTTGCTGTGCCACTACCTATTAGAATAGCGCCTGAGTTGCCCCCATTTGCGCTGCCCGAGCTAAAGACAAGCCGTCCACTTGAACCAGAGACGCCAGCATTTGCACTCACAAAGAAAATTGCACCACTCGATCCTTGCGTGCCTTCTCCGCTACATATTACAACTCTGCCACCGGAAGAATGTGTGGACCGTCCCGCCGTGAGAGCTATTGCGCCTCCGCTTCCGCTTGTCCCAGAACCAACCTCAAAATTAATATCTCCACCTCGGCCTCCCGTAGCAGCACCAGACCCTATAATGATTGCTCCGCTGTTTCCATCCTTTGAACTCCCTGAGCTGAAAATCAGCCGCCCAGTTGAGCCAGCAACGCCAGCATTTGCAGTCTTTACAATGATGGCACCACTTGATGTTGCTGTACCCTCTCCTGACTGCATGCATATTAGACCGCCTGTCGCAACAGTGCTTCTTCCTGAGCCGAAGGACAAATGACCACCGGTACCACTAGTACCACTACCCACTGCTATGCGAACGCTGCCACCACGACCACCTGTCGCTGCGCCAGACCCCAGTAACAGGGCACCAGAATTTCCCTCTGCTGAACACCCAGAACTGAAGCTCAAGTGCCCACTCACTCCACTCGTTCCGCTATTTACGCTTCGTAGTACTACTTGCCCACTGCTCTTTCCTGTGCCTTCGCCCGACGCCATCACCATCATGCCACCAGTCTTTACAATACTACGGCCTGCTGCGAGTGAAATTGATCCACCAGAACCGCTACTTCCACTACCTACTGAAATGACTATCCCACCGCTCCGTCCTGTAGTTGCTGCTGCGCTTCCAATGAGAATCGTGCCAGTATTGCCACCACAGGCAGAGCCCGAGCTAAAGACCAGTGCCCCACTTGTACCTTGGGCGCCAGAGTTAGCTGTTTGGATTACTATGGTTCCGCTGCTCGTCTGTGTACCCTCGCCACTGGCCAAAGAGAGCCCCCCCCCACTCGCAGCCGTGCTCCGGCCCGATTTAAAATGTAATTGACCACCAATCCCACTTGTGCCGCTACCAACTGCGGCAGAAGCAGTTCCTCCGCTACCCCCCGTGGCTGTGCCAGAACCAAAAAGCAGGGCGCCGCTGTTGCCCATTTTTGATGTACCAGAGCTAAATACCAGTCGGCCCGTTGTGCCTGTTGAACCACTGTTCGCAGAGAAAATCAAAACGGCACCACTGCTTGTAGCTTGTCCCTCCCCACCTCTGATAAGGACAAGCCCACCCGTACCAGAAGTGCTTGATCCGCCACGCACAAATACAGCTCCGCCGATCCCGCCCGTAGAACTCGACCCTCCATTTATGCATGCACTGCCACCAGTTGCTCCAGCTGCGGAAGTCTGACCTGCTGTCATCAATAGCATTCCACCCGTGCCACTATCACCAGCGCCAACAGTGAGTGAAATTGCACCACCTCGACCTGCAGTCGCCACACCACTACTCAAGGTGATTGATCCACTATTACCCGAAGTTGAGCCACCAGTGGAGAGCAAAATACACCCAGATGACCCTGTAGTGCCCGAGTTCGATGTTCTGATCGTAATTTGACCGCTGCTTCTTGCAGAGTTCTCTCCACTGTACATGTTGATAAGGCCTCCTGTAGCAACTGTACTACATCCTGCCTGAAGTTGCAACTTGCCACCCGTACCTGAAGTGCCGCTGCCAACAGCTACATGAACATCCCCACCACGACCTGCAGTGGCTGTTCCACTGCCGATGAGAATAGCTCCAGAGTTGCCGCTCTTAGTAGTGCCAGTGCTGAAAGCAAGACAACCACTGGTCCCGACGGCCCCACCATTTATCGTGGCGATTATGACTGCGCCACTTGACGACTGCGTACCTTTGCCACTGCTCAAAATGATAGAACCACCTGTCTTTTTCATCGACTGACCCCCTAATGTGGCTACCGCCCCCCCGGCGCCGCTCGTGCCGCTGCCGACCGAGATCGAGACCCCGCCGCCCCGCCCGGCGGTCGCGGCCCCGGTCCCGACGCGGATCGCGCCCGTGTTTCCGCCGCGGGCCGACCCGGAGCTGAAGACCAGCACGCCGCTCGCGCCGCTCGCGCCGGAGTTTGGCGTCGAGATCGCGACCGCTCCGCTGCTCGTCTGCGTGCCTTCGCCGCTCGTCGCCGAGACCGACCCGCCCGTCGCGATCGTGCTTCTCCCCGCGGCCACCGCCAGCTCCCCGCCGGCGCCGCTCGTGCCGCTGCCGACCGCCAGCCGGACGGAGCCGCCGCGGCCGGCCGTCGCCGCGCCGGACCCGACCAGCACGGCCCCGCCGTTGCCCGCCTTCGACGTCCCGCTGCTGAAGGCGAGCCGCCGCTCGCGCCCGAGGTTCCCGCGTTCGCCGTCGCCACCACGACCGCGCCGCTGCTCTTCGCCGAGCCGGCGCCGCCGCGGACGCTCAGCGCCCCGCCCGTGGCGCCGCTCGAGGACCCCGACTCCATCGCGAGCTCGCCGCCCGCGCCGCTCGTGCCGCTGCCGACGGCGAGGCTGATCGCGCCGCCGCGCCCGGCGGTCGCGGCCCCCGTGCCGATCTCGATCGCGCCGCTGTTGCCTGTCTTGGAGGTGCCGGTGCTGAAGACCAGCGTCCCGCTCGCGCCGCTCGCGCCGGCGTTTGCCGTGGCCAGCCTGACCGCCCCGCTCGACGTCTGCGTGCCCTCTCCGCCGCGGAGGGCGACCGCGCCGCCCGTCGCGACCGTGCTTCGTCCGCTGATTGCGCGAGAGCGCCGCCCGGCGCCGCTCGTGCCGCCGCCCGACGCCGGCGACAACGCGCGCCGCGCCCGCGGCCCGCGGTGGCGGCCCGGAGCCGAGCCGGAGCTCGCCAGAGTTGCCCGTCGTCGAGGAGCCGGAGCTAAAGCTCAGTCGTCCGCTCGTGCCGCCCGTTCCGCCGTTGGCGCTCCGCACCGCGACCCGTCCGCCGCTCGTCGCCGCGCCCTCGCCCGACGCGACCGCCAGCGCGCCGCCCGTCTTCCCGGCGCTCCGTCCGCCGGCCGCGCTCAGGGCGCCGCCGGCGCCGCTCGTGCCGCTGCCGACCGAGATCGAGACCCCGCCGCCCCGCCCGGCGGTCGCGGCCCCGGTCCCGACGCGGATCGCGCCCGTGTTTCCGCCGCGGGCCGACCCGGAGCTGAAGACCAGCACGCCGCTCGCGCCGCTCGCGCCGGAGTTTGGCGTCGAGATCGCGACCGCTCCGCTGCTCGTCTGCGTGCCTTCGCCGCTCGTCGCCGAGACCGACCCGCCCGTCGCGATCGTGCTTCTCCCCGCGGCCACCGCCAGCTCCCCGCCGGCGCCGCTCGTGCCGCTGCCGACCGCCAGCCGGACGGAGCCGCCGCGGCCGGCCGTCGCCGCGCCGGACCCGACCAGCACGGCCCCGCCGTTGCCCGCCTTCGACGTCCCGCTGCTGAAGGCGAGCCGCCCGCTCGCGCCCGAGGTTCCCGCGTTCGCCGTCGCCACCACGACCGCGCCGCTGCTCTTCGCCGAGCCGGCGCCGCCGCGGACGCTCAGCGCCCCGCCCGTGGCGCCGCTCGAGGACCCCGACTCCATCGCGAGCTCGCCGCCCGCGCCGCTCGTGCCGCTGCCGACGGCGAGGCTGATCGCGCCGCCGCGCCCGGCGGTCGCGGCCCCCGTGCCGATCTCGATCGCGCCGCTGTTGCCTGTCTTGGAGGTGCCGGTGCTGAAGACCAGCGTCCCGCTCGCGCCGCTCGCGCCGGCGTTTGCCGTGGCCAGCCTGACCGCCCCGCTCGACGTCTGCGTGCCCTCTCCGCCGCGGAGGGCGACCGCGCCGCCCGTCGCGACCGTGCTTCGTCCGCTGATTGCCTCGAGAGCGCCGCCGGCGCCGCTCGTGCCGCCGCCGACGCCGACGACAACGCCGCCGCCGCGGCCCGCGGTGGCGGCCCCGGAGCCGAGCCGGAGCTCGCCAGAGTTGCCCGTCGTCGAGGAGCCGGAGCTAAAGCTCAGTCGTCCGCTCGTGCCGCCCGTTCCGCCGTTGGCGCTCCGCACCGCGACCCGTCCGCCGCTCGTCGCCGCGCCCTCGCCCGACGCGACCGCCAGCGCGCCGCCCGTCTTCCCGGCGCTCCGTCCGCCGGCCGCGCTCAGGGCGCCGCCGGCGCCGCTCGTGCCGCTGCCGACCGAGATCGAGACCCCGCCGCCCCGCCCGGCGGTCGCGGCCCCGGTCCCGACGCGGATCGCGCCCGTGTTTCCGCCGCGGGCCGACCCGGAGCTGAAGACCAGCACGCCGCTCGCGCCGCTCGCGCCGGAGTTTGGCGTCGAGATCGCGACCGCTCCGCTGCTCGTCTGCGTGCCTTCGCCGCTTCGTCGCCGAGACCGACCCGCCCGTCGCGATCGTGCTTCTCCCGCGGCCACCGCCAGCTCCCCGCCGGCGCCGCTCGTGCCGCTGCCGACCGCCAGCCGGACGGAGCCGCCGCGGCCGGCCGTCGCCGCGCCGGACCCGACCAGCACGGCCCCGCCGTTGCCCGCCTTCGACGTCCCGCTGCTGAAGGCGAGCCGCCGCTTCGCGCCCGAGGTTCCCGCGTTCGCCGTCGCCACCACGACCGCGCCGCTGCTCTTCGCCGAGCCGGCGCCGCCGCGGACGCTCAGCGCCCCGCCCGTGGCGCCGCTCGAGGAGCCCGACTCCATCGCGAGCTCGCCGCCCGCGCCGCTCGTGCCGCTGCCGACGGCGAGGCTGATCGCGCCGCCGCGCCCGGCGGTCGCGGCCCCCGTGCCGATCTCGATCGCGCCGCTGTTGCCTGTCTTGGAGGTGCCGGTGCTGAAGACCAGCGTCCCGCTCGCGCCGCTCGCGCCGGCGTTTGCCGTGGCCAGCCTGACCGCCCCGCTCGACGTCTGCGTGCCCTCTCCGCCGCGGAGGGCGACCGCGCCGCCCGTCGCGACCGTGCTTCGTCCGCTGATTGCCTCGAGAGCGCCGCCGGCGCCGCTCGTGCCGCCGCCCGACGCCGGCGACAACGCCGCCGCCCGCGGCCCGCGGTGGCGGCCCGGAGCCGAGCCGGAGCTCGCCAGAGTTGCCCGTCGTCGAGGAGCCGGAGCTAAAGCTCAGTCGTCCGCTCGTGCCGCCCGTTCCGCCGTTGGCGCTCCGCACCGCGACCCGTCCGCCGCTTCGTCGCCGCGCCCTCGCCCGACGCGACCGCCAGCGCGCCGCCCGTCTTCCCGGCGCTCCGTCCGCCGGCCGCGCTCAGGGCGCCGCCGGCGCCGCTCGTGCCGCTGCCGACCGAGATCGAGACCCCGCCGCCCCCGCCCGGCGGTCGCGGCCCGGTCCCGACGCGGATCGCGCCCGTGTTTCCGCCGCGGGCCGACCCGGAGCTGAAGACCAGCACGCCGCTCGCGCCGCTCGCGCCGGAGTTTGGCGTCGAGATCGCGACCGCTCCGCTGCTCGTCTGCGTGCCTTCGCCGCTTCGTCGCCGAGACCGACCCGCCCGTCGCGATCGTGCTTCTCCCCGCGGCCACCGCCAGCTCCCCGCCGGCGCCGCTCGTGCCGCTGCCGACCGCCAGCCGGACGGAGCCGCCGCGGCCGGCCGTCGCCGCGCCGGACCCGACCAGCACGGCCCCGCCGTTGCCCGCCTTCGACGTCCCGCTGCTGAAGGCGAGCCGCCGCTTCGCGCCCGAGGTTCCCGCGTTCGCCGTCGCCACCACGACCGCGCCGCTGCTCTTCGCCGAGCCGGCGCCGCCGCGGACGCTCAGCGCCCCGCCCGTGGCGCCGCTTCGAGGAGCCCGACTCCATCGCGAGCTCGCCGCCCGCGCCGCTTCGTGCCGCTGCCGACGGCGAGGCTGATCGCGCCGCCGCGCCCGGCGGTCGCGGCCCCCGTGCCGATCTCGATCGCGCCGCTGTTGCCTGTCTTGGAGGTGCCGGTGCTGAAGACCAGCGTCCCGCTCGCGCCGCTCGCGCCGGCGTTTGCCGTGGCCAGCCTGACCGCCCCGCTCGACGTCTGCGTGCCCTCTCCGCCGCGGAGGGCGACCGCGCCGCCCGTCGCGACCGTGCTTCGTCCGCTGATTGCCTCGAGAGCGCCGCCGGCGCCGCTCGTGCCGCCGCCGACGCCGACGACGACGCCGCCGCCGCGGCCCGCGGTGGCGGCCCCGGAGCCGAGCCGGAGCTCGCCAGAGTTGCCCGTCGTCGAGGAGCCGGAGCTAAAGCTCAGTCGTCCGCTCGTGCCGCCCGTTCCGCCGTTGGCGCTCCGCACCGCGACCCGTCCGCCGCTCGTCGCCGCGCCCTCGCCCGACGCGACCGCCAGCGCGCCGCCCGTCTTCCCGGCGCTCCGTCCGCCGGCCGCGCTCAGGGCGCCGCCGGCGCCGCTCGTGCCGCTGCCGACCGAGATCGAGACCCCGCCGCCCCGCCCGGCGGTCGCGGCCCCGGTCCCGACGCGGATCGCGCCCGTGTTTCCGCCGCGGGCCGACCCGGAGCTGAAGACCAGCACGCCGCTCGCGCCGCTCGCGCCGGAGTTTGGCGTCGAGATCGCGACCGCTCCGCTGCTCGTCTGCGTGCCTTCGCCGCTCGTCGCCGAGACCGACCCGCCCGTCGCGATCGTGCTTCTCCCCGCGGCCACCGCCAGCTCCCCGCCGGCGCCGCTCGTGCCGCTGCCGACCGCCAGCCGGACGGAGCCGCCGCGGCCGGCCGTCGCCGCGCCGGACCCGACCAGCACGGCCCCGCCGTTGCCCGCCTTCGACGTCCCGCTGCTGAAGGCGAGCCGCCCGCTCGCGCCCGAGGTTCCCGCGTTCGCCGTCGCCACCACGACCGCGCCGCTGCTCTTCGCCGAGCCGGCGCCGCCGCGGACGCTCAGCGCCCCGCCCGTGGCGCCGCTCGAGGAGCCCGACTCCATCGCGAGCTCGCCGCCCGCGCCGCTCGTGCCGCTGCCGACGGCGAGGCTGATCGCGCCGCCGCGCCCGGCGGTCGCGGCCCCGTGCCGATCTCGATCGCGCCGCTGTTGCCTGTCTTGGAGGTGCCGGTGCTGAAGACCAGCGTCCCTTCGCGCCGCTCGCGCCCGGCGTTTGCCGTGGCCAGCCTGACCGCCCCGCTCGACGTCTGCGTGCCCTCTCCGCCGCGGAGGGCGACCGCGCCGCCCGTCGCGACCGTGCTTCGTCCGCTGATTGCCTCGAGAGCGCCGCCGGCGCCGCTCGTGCCGCCGCCGACGCCGACGACGACGCCGCCGCGCCGCGGCCAGCGGTGGCGGCCCCGAGCCGAGCCGGAGCTCGCCAGAGTTGCCCGTCGTCGAGGAGCCGGAGCTAAAGCTCAGTCGTCCGCTCGTGCCGCCCGTTCCGCCGTTGGCGCTCCGCACCGCGACCCGTCCGCCGCTTCGTCGCCGCGCCCTCGCCCGCGCGACCGCCAGCGCGCCGCCCGTCTTCCCGGCGCTCCGTCCGCCGGCCGCGCTCAGGGCGCCGCCGGCGCCGCTCGTGCCGCTGCCGACCGAGATCGAGACCCCGCCGCCCCGCCCGGCGGTCGCGGCCCGGTCCCGACGCGGATCGCGCCCGTGTTTCCGCCGCGGGCCGACCCGGAGCTGAAGACCAGCACGCCGCTCGCGCCGCTCGCGCCGGAGTTTGGCGTCGAGATCGCGACCGCTCCGCTGCTCGTCTGCGTGCCTTCGCCGCTTCGTCGCCGAGACCGACCCGCCCGTCGCGATCGTGCTTCTCCCCGCGGCCACCGCCAGCTCCCCCGCCGGCGCCGCTCGTGCCGCTGCCGACCGCCAGCCGGACGGAGCCGCCGCGGCCGGCCGTCGCCGCGCCGGACCCGACCAGCACGGCCCGCCGTTGCCCGCCTTCGACGTCCGCTGCTGAAGGCGAGCCGCCCGCTCGCGCCCGAGGTTCCCGCGTTCGCCGTCGCCACCACGACCGCGCCGCTGCTCTTCGCCGAGCCGGCGCCGCCGCGGACGCTCAGCGCCCCGCCCGTGGCGCCGCTCGAGGAGCCCGACTCCATCGCGAGCTCGCCGCCCGCGCCGCTCGTGCCGCTGCCGACGGCGAGGCTGATCGCGCCGCCGCGCCCGGCGGTCGCGGCCCCGTGCCGATCTCGATCGCGCCGCTGTTGCCTGTCTTGAGGTGCCGGTGCTGAAGACCAGCGTCCCTTCGCGCCGCTCGCGCCGGCGTTTGCCGTGGCCAGCCTGACCGCCCGCTCGACGTCTGCGTGCCCTCTCCGCCGCGGAGGGCGACCGCGCCGCCCGTCGCGACCGTGCTTCGTCCGCTGATTGCCTCGAGAGCGCCGCCGGCGCCGCTCGTGCCGCCGCCGACGCCGACGACAACGCCGCCGCCGCGGCCCGCGGTGGCGGCCCCGGAGCCGAGCCGGAGCTCGCCAGAGTTGCCCGTCGTCGAGGAGCCGGAGCTAAAGCTCAGTCGTCCGCTCGTGCCGCCCGTTCCGCCGTTGGCGCTCCGCACCGCGACCCGTCCGCCGCTCGTCGCCGCGCCCTCGCCCGACGCGACCGCCAGCGCGCCGCCCGTCTTCCCGGCGCTCCGTCCGCCGGCCGCGCTCAGGGCGCCGCCGGCGCCGCTCGTGCCGCTGCCGACCGAGATCGAGACCCCGCCGCCCCGCCCGGCGGTCGCGGCCCCGGTCCCGACGCGGATCGCGCCCGTGTTTCCGCCGCGGGCCGACCCGGAGCTGAAGACCAGCACGCCGCTCGCGCCGCTCGCGCCGGAGTTTGGCGTCGAGATCGCGACCGCTCCGCTGCTCGTCTGCGTGCCTTCGCCGCTCGTCGCCGAGACCGACCCGCCCGTCGCGATCGTGCTTCTCCCCGCGGCCACCGCCAGCTCCCCGCCGGCGCCGCTCGTGCCGCTGCCGACCGCCAGCCGGACGGAGCCGCCGCGGCCGGCCGTCGCCGCGCCGGACCCGACCAGCACGGCCCCGCCGTTGCCCGCCTTCGACGTCCCGCTGCTGAAGGCGAGCCGCCCGCTCGCGCCCGAGGTTCCCGCGTTCGCCGTCGCCACCACGACCGCGCCGCTGCTCTTCGCCGAGCCGGCGCCGCCGCGGACGCTCAGCGCCCCGCCCGTGGCGCCGCTCGAGGAGCCCGACTCCATCGCGAGCTCGCCGCCCGCGCCGCTTCGTGCCGCTGCCGACGGCGAGGCTGATCGCGCCGCCGCGCCCGGCGGTCGCGGCCCCGTGCCGATCTCGATCGCGCCGCTGTTGCCTGTCTTGGAGGTGCCGGTGCTGAAGACCAGCGTCCCTCGCGCCGCTCGGCGCTGGCGTTTGCCGTGGCCAGCCTGACCGCCCCGCTCGACGTCTGCGTGCCCTCTCCGCCGCGGAGGGCGACCGCGCCGCCCGTCGCGACCGTGCTTCGTCCGCTGATTGCCTCGAGAGCGCCGCCGGCGCTCGTGCCGCCCCCCGACGCCCGACGACAACGCCGCCGCCGCGCGCCCGCGGTGGCGGCCCGGAGCCGAGCCGGAGCTCGCCAGAGTTGCCAGTCGTCGAGGAGCCGGAGCTAAAGCTCAGTCGTCCGCTCGTGCCGCCCGTTCCGCCGTTGGCGCTCCGCACCGCGACCCGTCCGCCGCTCGTCGCCGCGCCCTCGCCCGCCCGACGCGACCGCCAGCGCGCCGCCCGTCTTCCCGGCGCTCCGTCCGCCGGCCGCGCTCAGGGCGCCGCCGGCGCCGCTCGTGCCGCTGCCGACCGAGATCGAGACCCCGCCGCCCCGCCCGGCGGTCGCGGCCCGGTCCCGACGCGGATCGCGCCCGTGTTTCCGCCGCGGGCCGACCCGGAGCTGAAGACCAGCACGCCGCTCGCGCCGCTCGCGCCGGAGTTTGGCGTCGAGATCGCGACCGCTCCGCTGCTCGTCTGCGTGCCTTCGCCGCTCGTCGCCGAGACCGACCCGCCCGTCGCGATCGTGCTTCTCCCCGCGGCCACCGCCAGCTCCCCGCCGGCGCCGCTCGTGCCGCTGCCGACCGCCAGCCGGACGGAGCCGCCGCGGCCGGCCGTCGCCGCGCCGGACCCGACCAGCACGGCCCCGCCGTTGCCCGCCTTCGACGTCCCGCTGCTGAAGGCGAGCCGCCCGCTCGCGCCCGAGGTTCCCGCGTTCGCCGTCGCCACCACGACCGCGCCGCTGCTCTTCGCCGAGCCGGCGCCGCCGCGGACGCTCAGCGCCCCGCCCGTGGCGCCGCTCGAGGAGCCCGACTCCATCGCGAGCTCGCCGCCCGCGCCGCTCGTGCCGCTGCCGACGGCGAGGCTGATCGCGCCGCCGCGCCCGGCGGTCGCGGCCCCCGTGCCGATCTCGATCGCGCCGCTGTTGCCTGTCTTGGAGGTGCCGGTGCTGAAGACCAGCGTCCCGCTCGCGCCGCTCGCGCCGGCGTTTGCCGTGGCCAGCCTGACCGCCCCGCTCGACGTCTGCGTGCCCTCTCCGCCGCGGAGGGCGACCGCGCCGCCCGTCGCGACCGTGCTTCGTCCGCTGATTGCCTCGAGAGCGCCGCCGGCGCCGCTCGTGCCGCCGCCGACGCCGACGACAACGCCGCCGCCGCGGCCCGCGGTGGCGGCCCCGGAGCCGAGCCGGAGCTCGCCAGAGTTGCCAGTCGTCGAGGAGCCGGAGCTAAAGCTCAGTCGTCCGCTCGTGCCGCCCGTTCCGCCGTTGGCGCTCCGCACCGCGACCCGTCCGCCGCTCGTCGCCGCGCCCTCGCCCGACGCGACCGCCAGCGCGCCGCCCGTCTTCCCGGCGCTCCGTCCGCCGGCCGCGCTCAGGGCGCCGCCGGCGCCGCTCGTGCCGCTGCCGACCGAGATCGAGACCCCGCCGCCCGCCCGGGGTCGCGGCCCGGTCCCGACGCGGATCGCGCCCGTGTTTCCGCCGCGGGCCGACCCGGAGCTGAAGACCAGCACGCCGCTCGCGCCGCTCGCGCCGGAGTTTGGCGTCGAGATCGCGACCGCTCCGCTGCTCGTCTGCGTGCCTTCGCCGCTTCGTCGCCCGAGACCGACCCGCCCGTCGCGATCGTGCTTCTCCCCGCGGCCACCGCCAGCTCCCCGCCGGCGCCGCTCGTGCCGCTGCCGACCGCCAGCCGGACGGAGCCGCCGCGGCCGGCCGTCGCCGCGCCGGACCCGACCAGCACGGCCCCCGCCGTTGCCCGCCTTCGACGTCCCGCTGCTGAAGGCGAGCCGCCCGCTCGCGCCCGAGGTTCCCGCGTTCGCCGTCGCCACCACGACCGCGCCGCTGCTCTTCGCCGAGCCGGCGCCGCCGCGGACGCTCAGCGCCCCGCCCGTGGCGCCGCTCGAGGAGCCCGACTCCATCGCGAGCTCGCCGCCCGCGCGCGCGTGCCGCTGCCGACGGCGAGGCTGATCGCGCCGCCGCGCCCGGCGGTCGCGGCCCCGTGCCGATCTCGATCGCGCCGCTGTTGCCTGTCTTGAGGTGCCGGTGCTGAAGACCAGCGTCCCTTCGCGCCGCCGCGCCGGCGTTTGCCGTGGCCAGCCTGACCGCCCCGCTCGACGTCTGCGTGCCCTCTCCGCCGCGGAGGGCGACCGCGCCGCCCGTCGCGACCGTGCTTCGTCCGCTGATTGCCTCGAGCGCCGCCGGCGCGCCGCTCGATGCCGCCGCCGCCCGACGCCGACGACGACGCCGCCGCCCGCGGCCCGCGGTGGCGGCCCGGAGCCGAGCCGGAGCTCGCCAGAGTTGCCCGTCGTCGAGGAGCCGGAGCTAAAGCTCAGTCGTCCGCTCGTGCCGCCCGTTCCGCCGTTGGCGCTCCGCACCGCGACCCGTCCGCCGCTCGTCGCCGCGCCCTCGCCCGACGCGACCGCCAGCGCGCCGCCCGTCTTCCGGCGCTCCGTCCGCCGGCCGCGCTCAGGGCGCCGCCGGCGCCGCTCGTGCCGCTGCCGACCGAGATCGACCCCCCGCCCCCCGCCCGGGCGGTCGCGGCCCCGGTCCCGACGCGGATCGCGCCCGTGTTTCCGCCGCGGGCCGACCGGAGCTGAAGACCAGCACGCCGCTCGCGCCGCTCGCGCCGGAGTTTGGCGTCGAGATCGCGACCGCTCCGCTGCTCGTCTGCGTGCCTTCGCCGCTTCGTCGCCGAGACCGACCCGCCCGTCGCGATCGTGCTTCTCCCCGCGGCCACCGCCAGCTCCCCCGCCGGCGCCGCTCGTGCCGCTGCCGACCGCCAGCCGGACGGAGCCGCCGCGGCCGGCCGTCGCCGCGCCGGACCCGACCAGCACGGCCCGCCGTTGCCCGCCTTCGACGTCCCGCTGCTGAAGGCGAGCCGCCCGCTCGCGCCCGAGGTTCCCGCGTTCGCCGTCGCCACCACGACCGCGCCGCTGCTCTTCGCCGAGCCGGCGCCGCCGCGGACGCTCAGCGCCCCGCCCGTGGGCGCCGCTCGAGGACCCGACTCCATCGCGAGCTCGCGCGCCCGCGCCGCTTCGTGCCGCTGCCGACGGCGAGGCTGATCGCGCCGCCGCGCCCGGCGGTCGCGGCCCCGTGCCGATCTCGATCGCGCCGCTGTTGCCTGTCTTGGAGGTGCCGGTGCTGAAGACCAGCGTCCCGCTCGCGCCGCTCGCGCCGGCGTTTGCCGTGGCCAGCCTGACCGCCCCGCTCGACGTCTGCGTGCCCTCTCCGCCGCGGAGGGCGACCGCGCCGCCCGTCGCGACCGTGCTTCGTCCGCTGATTGCCTCGAGAGCGCCGCCGGCGCCGCTCGTGCCGCCGCCGACGCCGACGACAACGCCGCCGCCGCGGCCCGCGGTGGCGGCCCCGGAGCCGAGCCGGAGCTCGCCAGAGTTGCCCGTCGTCGAGGAGCCGGAGCTAAAGCTCAGTCGTCCGCTCGTGCCGCCCGTTCCGCCGTTGGCGCTCCGCACCGCGACCCGTCCGCCGCTCGTCGCCGCGCCCTCGCCCGACGCGACCGCCAGCGCGCCGCCCGTCTTCCCGGCGCTCCGTCCGCCGGCCGCGCTCAGGGCGCCGCCGGCGCCGCTCGTGCCGCTGCCGACCGAGATCGAGACCCCGCCGCCCCGCCCGGCGGTCGCGGCCCCGGTCCCGACGCGGATCGCGCCCGTGTTTCCGCCGCGGGCCGACCCGGAGCTGAAGACCAGCACGCCGCTCGCGCCGCTCGCGCCGGAGTTTGGCGTCGAGATCGCGACCGCTCCGCTGCTCGTCTGCGTGCCTTCGCCGCTTCGTCGCCGAGACCGACCCGCCCGTCGCGATCGTGCTTCTCCCCGCGGCCACCGCCAGCTCCCCGCCGGCGCCGCTCGTGCCGCTGCCGACCGCCAGCCGGACGGAGCCGCCGCGGCCGGCCGTCGCCGCGCCGGACCCGACCAGCACGGCCCCGCCGTTGCCCGCCTTCGACGTCCCGCTGCTGAAGGCGAGCCGCCCGCTCGCGCCCGAGGTTCCCGCGTTCGCCGTCGCCACCACGACCGCGCCGCTGCTCTTCGCCGAGCCGGCGCCGCCGCGGACGCTCAGCGCCCCGCCCGTGGCGCCGCTCGAGGAGCCCGACTCCATCGCGAGCTCGCCGCCCGCGCCGCTCGTGCCGCTGCCGACGGCGAGGCTGATCGCGCCGCCGCGCCCGGCGGTCGCGGCCCCCGTGCCGATCTCGATCGCGCCGCTGTTGCCTGTCTTGGAGGTGCCGGTGCTGAAGACCAGCGTCCCGCTCGCGCCGCTCGCGCCGGCGTTTGCCGTGGCCAGCCTGACCGCCCCGCTCGACGTCTGCGTGCCCTCTCCGCCGCGGAGGGCGACCGCGCCGCCCGTCGCGACCGTGCTTCGTCCGCTGATTGCCTCGAGAGCGCCGCCGGCGCCGCTCGTGCCGCCGCCGACGCCGACGACAACGCCGCCGCCGCGGCCCGCGGTGGCGGCCCCGGAGCCGAGCCGGAGCTCGCCAGAGTTGCCCGTCGTCGAGGAGCCGGAGCTAAAGCTCAGTCGTCCGCTCGTGCCGCCCGTTCCGCCGTTGGCGCTCCGCACCGCGACCCGTCCGCCGCTCGTCGCCGCGCCCTCGCCCGACGCGACCGCCAGCGCGCCGCCCGTCTTCCCGGCGCTCCGTCCGCCGGCCGCGCTCAGGGCGCCGCCGGCGCCGCTCGTGCCGCTGCCGACCGAGATCGAGACCCCGCCGCCCGCCCGGCGGTCGCGGCCCGGTCCCGACGCGGATCGCGCCCGTGTTTCCGCCGCGGGCCGACCGGAGCTGAAGACCAGCACGCCGCTCGCGCCGCTCGCGCCGGAGTTTGGCGTCGAGATCGCGACCGCTCCGCTGCTCGTCTGCGTGCCTTCGCCGCTTCGTCGCCGAGACCGACCCGCCCGTCGCGATCGTGCTTCTCCCCGCGGCCACCGCCAGCTCCCCGCCGGCGCCGCTCGTGCCGCTGCCGACCGCCAGCCGGACGGAGCCGCCGCGGCCGGCCGTCGCCGCGCCGGACCCGACCAGCACGGCCCCGCCGTTGCCCGCCTTCGACGTCCGCTGCTGAAGGCGAGCCGCCCGCTCGCGCCCGAGGTTCCCGCGTTCGCCGTCGCCACCACGACCGCGCCGCTGCTCTTCGCCGAGCCGGCGCCGCCGCGGACGCTCAGCGCCCCGCCCGTGGCGCCGCTCGAGGACCCCGACTCCATCGCGAGCTCGCCGCCCGCGCCGCTCGTGCCGCTGCCGACGGCGAGGCTGATCGCGCCGCCGCGCCCGGCGGTCGCGGCCCCCGTGCCGATCTCGATCGCGCCGCTGTTGCCTGTCTTGGAGGTGCCGGTGCTGAAGACCAGCGTCCCGCTCGCGCCGCTCGCGCCGGCGTTTGCCGTGGCCAGCCTGACCGCCCCGCTCGACGTCTGCGTGCCCTCTCCGCCGCGGAGGGCGACCGCGCCGCCCGTCGCGACCGTGCTTCGTCCGCTGATTGCCTCGAGAGCGCCGCTGGCGCCGCTCGATGCCGCCGCCCGACGCCGACGACAACGCCGCCGCCGCCGGCGCCAGCGGTGGCGGCCCGGAGCCGAGCCGGAGCTCGCCAGAGTTGCCCGTCGTCGAGGAGCCGGAGCTAAAGCTCAGTCGTCCGCTCGTGCCGCCCGTTCCGCCGTTGGCGCTCCGCACCGCGACCCGTCCGCCGCTTCGTCGCCGCGCCCTCGCCCGACGCGACCGCCAGCGCGCCGCCCGTCTTCCCGGCGCTCCGTCCGCCGGCCGCGCTCAGGGCGCCGCCGGCGCCGCTCGTGCCGCTGCCGACCGAGATCGAGACCCCGCCGCCCCGCCCCGGGCGGTCGCGGCCCCGGTCCCGACGGATCGCGCCCGTGTTTCCGCCGCGGGCCGACCGGAGCTGAAGACCAGCACGCCGCTCGCGCCGCTCGCGCCGGAGTTTGGCGTCGAGATCGCGACCGCTCCGCTGCTCGTCTGCGTGCCTTCGCCGCTCGTCGCCGAGACCGACCCGCCCGTCGCGATCGTGCTTCTCCCCGCGGCCACCGCCAGCTCCCCGCCGGCGCCGCTCGTGCCGCTGCCGACCGCCAGCCGGACGGAGCCGCCGCGGCCGGCCGTCGCCGCGCCGGACCCGACCAGCACGGCCCGCCGTTGCCCGCCTTCGACGTCCCGCTGCTGAAGGCGAGCCGCCCGCTCGCGCCCGAGGTTCCCGCGTTCGCCGTCGCCACCACGACCGCGCCGCTGCTCTTCGCCGAGCCGGCGCCGCCGCGGACGCTCAGCGCCCCGCCCGTGGCGCCGCTCGAGGACCCGACTCCATCGCGAGCTCGCCGCCCGCGCCGCTTCGTGCCGCTGCCGACGGCGAGGCTGATCGCGCCGCCGCGCCCGGCGGTCGCGGCCCCGTGCCGATCTCGATCGCGCCGCTGTTGCCTGTCTTGAGGTGCCGGTGCTGAAGACCAGCGTCCGCTCGCGCCGCTCGGCGCCCGGCGTTTGCCGTGGCCAGCCTGACCGCCCCGCTCGACGTCTGCGTGCCCTCTCCGCCGCGGAGGGCGACCGCGCCGCCCGTCGCGACCGTGCTTCGTCCGCTGATTGCCTCGAGAGCGCCGCCGGGCGCCGTCGATGCCGCCGCCGCCCGACGCCGGCGACGACGCGCCGCCGCCGCGGCCCGCGGTGGCGGCCCGGAGCCGAGCCGGAGCTCGCCAGAGTTGCCCGTCGTCGAGGAGCCGGAGCTAAAGCTCAGTCGTCCGCTCGTGCCGCCCGTTCCGCCGTTGGCGCTCCGCACCGCGACCCGTCCGCCGCTCGTCGCCGCGCCCTCGCCCGACGCGACCGCCAGCGCGCCGCCCGTCTTCCCGGCGCTCCGTCCGCCGGCCGCGCTCAGGGCGCCGCCGGCGCCGCTCGTGCCGCTGCCGACCGAGATCGAGACCCCGCCGCCCCGCCCGGCGGTCGCGGCCCCGGTCCCGACGCGGATCGCGCCCGTGTTTCCGCCGCGGGCCGACCCGGAGCTGAAGACCAGCACGCCGCTCGCGCCGCTCGCGCCGGAGTTTGGCGTCGAGATCGCGACCGCTCCGCTGCTCGTCTGCGTGCCTTCGCCGCTTCGTCGCCGAGACCGACCCGCCCGTCGCGATCGTGCTTCTCCCCGCGGCCACCGCCAGCTCCCCGCCGGCGCCGCTCGTGCCGCTGCCGACCGCCAGCCGGACGGAGCCGCCGCGGCCGGCCGTCGCCGCGCCGGACCCGACCAGCACGCCCCGCCGTTGCCCGCCTTCGACGTCCCGCTGCTGAAGGCGAGCCGCCCGCTCGCGCCCGAGGTTCCCGCGTTCGCCGTCGCCACCACGACCGCGCCGCTGCTCTTCGCCGAGCCGGCGCCGCCGCGGACGCTCAGCGCCCCGCCCGTGGCGCCGCTCGAGGACCCCGACTCCATCGCGAGCTCGCCGCCCGCGCCGCTCGTGCCGCTGCCGACGGCGAGGCTGATCGCGCCGCCGCGCCCGGCGGTCGCGGCCCCCGTGCCGATCTCGATCGCGCCGCTGTTGCCTGTCTTGAGGTGCCGGTGCTGAAGACCAGCGTCCGCTCGCGCCGCTCGCGCCCGGCGTTTGCCGTGGCCAGCCTGACCGCCCCGCTCGACGTCTGCGTGCCCTCTCCGCCGCGGAGGGCGACCGCGCCGCCCGTCGCGACCGTGCTTCGTCCGCTGATTGCCTCGAGAGCGCCGCCGGCGCCGCTCGTGCCGCCGCCGACGCCGACGACGACGCCGCCGCCGCGGCCCGCGGTGGCGGCCCCGGAGCCGAGCCGGAGCTCGCCAGAGTTGCCCGTCGTCGAGGAGCCGGAGCTAAAGCTCAGTCGTCCGCTCGTGCCGCCCGTTCCGCCGTTGGCGCTCCGCACCGCGACCCGTCCGCCGCTCGTCGCCGCGCCCTCGCCCGACGCGACCGCCAGCGCGCCGCCCGTCTTCCCGGCGCTCCGTCCGCCGGCCGCGCTCAGGGCGCCGCCGGCGCCGCTCGTGCCGCTGCCGACCGAGATCGAGACCCCGCCGCCCCGCCCGGCGGTCGCGGCCCCGGTCCCGACGCGGATCGCGCCCGTGTTTCCGCCGCGGGCCGACCCGGAGCTGAAGACCAGCACGCCGCTCGCGCCGCTCGCGCCGGAGTTTGGCGTCGAGATCGCGACCGCTCCGCTGCTCGTCTGCGTGCCTTCGCCGCTCGTCGCCGAGACCGACCCGCCCGTCGCGATCGTGCTTCTCCCCGCGGCCACCGCCAGCTCCCCGCCGGCGCCGCTCGTGCCGCTGCCGACCGCCAGCCGGACGGAGCCGCCGCGGCCGGCCGTCGCCGCGCCGGACCCGACCAGCACGGCCCCGCCGTTGCCCGCCTTCGACGTCCCGCTGCTGAAGGCGAGCCGCCCGCTCGCGCCCGAGGTTCCCGCGTTCGCCGTCGCCACCACGACCGCGCCGCTGCTCTTCGCCGAGCCGGCGCCGCCGCGGACGCTCAGCGCCCCGCCCGTGGCGCCGCTCGAGGAGCCCGACTCCATCGCGAGCTCGCCGCCCGCGCCGCTCGTGCCGCTGCCGACGGCGAGGCTGATCGCGCCGCCGCGCCCGGCGGTCGCGGCCCCGTGCCGATCTCGATCGCGCCGCTGTTGCCTGTCTTGAGGTGCCGGTGCTGAAGACCAGCGTCCCTTCGCGCCGCCGCGCCGGGGCGTTTGCCGTGGCCAGCCTGACCGCCCGCTCGACGTCTGCGTGCCCTCTCCGCCGCGGAGGGCGACCGCGCCGCCCGTCGCGACCGTGCTTCGTCCGCTGATTGCCTCGAGAGCGCCGCCGGCGCCGCTCGATGCCGCCGCCCGACGCCGACGACGACGCCGCGCCGCCGCGGCCGCGGTGGCGGCCCGGAGCCGAGCCGGAGCTCGCCAGAGTTGCCCGTCGTCGAGGAGCCGGAGCTAAAGCTCAGTCGTCCGCTCGTGCCGCCCGTTCCGCCGTTGGCGCTCCGCACCGCGACCCGACCCGTCCGCCGCTCGTCGCCGCGCCCTCGCCCGACACGACCGCCAGCGCGCCGCCCGTCTTCCCGGCGCTCCGTCCGCCGGCCGCGCTCAGGGCGCCGCCGGCGCCGCTCGTGCCGCTGCCGACCGAGATCGAGACCCCGCCGCCCCGCCCGGGCGGTCGCGGCCCGGTCCCGACGCGGATCGCGCCCGTGTTTCCGCCGCGGGCCGACCCGGAGCTGAAGACCAGCACGCCGCTCGCGCCGCTCGCGCCGGAGTTTGGCGTCGAGATCGCGACCGCTCCGCTGCTCGTCTGCGTGCCTTCGCCGCTCGTCGCCGAGACCGACCCGCCCGTCGCGATCGTGCTTCTCCCCGCGGCCACCGCCAGCTCCCCGCCGGCGCCGCTCGTGCCGCTGCCGACCGCCAGCCGGACGGAGCCGCCGCGGCCGGCCGTCGCCGCGCCGGACCCGACCAGCACGGCCCCGCCGTTGCCCGCCTTCGACGTCCCGCTGCTGAAGGCGAGCCGCCCGCTCGCGCCCGAGGTTCCCGCGTTCGCCGTCGCCACCACGACCGCGCCGCTGCTCTTCGCCGAGCCGGCGCCGCCGCGGACGCTCAGCGCCCCGCCCGTGGCGCCGCTCGAGGAGCCCGACTCCATCGCGAGCTCGCCGCCCGCGCCGCTCGTGCCGCTGCCGACGGCGAGGCTGATCGCGCCGCCGCGCCCGGCGGTCGCGGCCCCCGTGCCGATCTCGATCGCGCCGCTGTTGCCTGTCTTGGAGGTGCCGGTGCTGAAGACCAGCGTCCCGCTCGCGCCGCTCGCGCCGGCGTTTGCCGTGGCCAGCCTGACCGCCCCGCTCGACGTCTGCGTGCCCTCTCCGCCGCGGAGGGCGACCGCGCCGCCCGTCGCGACCGTGCTTCGTCCGCTGATTGCCTCGAGAGCGCCGCCGGCGCCGCTCGTGCCGCCGCCGACGCCGACGACGACGCCGCCGCCGCGGCCCGCGGTGGCGGCCCCGGAGCCGAGCCGGAGCTCGCCAGAGTTGCCCGTCGTCGAGGAGCCGGAGCTAAAGCTCAGTCGTCCGCTCGTGCCGCCCGTTCCGCCGTTGGCGCTCCGCACCGCGACCCGTCCGCCGCTCGTCGCCGCGCCCTCGCCCGACGCGACCGCCAGCGCGCCGCCCGTCTTCCCGGCGCTCCGTCCGCCGGCCGCGCTCAGGGCGCCGCCGGCGCCGCTCGTGCCGCTGCCGACCGAGATCGAGACCCCGCCGCCCCGCCCGGCGGTCGCGGCCCGGTCCCGACGCGGATCGCGCCCGTGTTTCCGCCGCGGGCCGACCCGGAGCTGAAGACCAGCACGCCGCTCGCGCCGCTCGCGCCGGAGTTTGGCGTCGAGATCGCGACCGCTCCGCTGCTCGTCTGCGTGCCTTCGCCGCTCGTCGCCGAGACCGACCCGCCCGTCGCGATCGTGCTTCTCCCCGCGGCCACCGCCAGCTCCCCGCCGGCGCCGCTCGTGCCGCTGCCGACCGCCAGCCGGACGGAGCCGCCGCGGCCGGCCGTCGCCGCGCCGGACCCGACCAGCACGGCCCCGCCGTTGCCCGCCTTCGACGTCCCGCTGCTGAAGGCGAGCCGCCCGCTCGCGCCCGAGGTTCCCGCGTTCGCCGTCGCCACCACGACCGCGCCGCTGCTCTTCGCCGAGCCGGCGCCGCCGCGGACGCTCAGCGCCCCGCCCGTGGCGCCGCTCGAGGACCCCGACTCCATCGCGAGCTCGCCGCCCGCGCCGCTCGTGCCGCTGCCGACGGCGAGGCTGATCGCGCCGCCGCGCCCGGCGGTCGCGGCCCCCGTGCCGATCTCGATCGCGCCGCTGTTGCCTGTCTTGGAGGTGCCGGTGCTGAAGACCAGCGTCCCGCTCGCGCCGCTCGCGCCGGCGTTTGCCGTGGCCAGCCTGACCGCCCCGCTCGACGTCTGCGTGCCCTCTCCGCCGCGGAGGGCGACCGCGCCGCCCGTCGCGACCGTGCTTCGTCCGCTGATTGCCTCGAGAGCGCCGCCGGCGCCGCTCGTGCCGCCGCCGACGCCGACGACGACGCCGCCGCCGCGGCCCGCGGTGGCGGCCCCGGAGCCGAGCCGGAGCTCGCCAGAGTTGCCCGTCGTCGAGGAGCCGGAGCTAAAGCTCAGTCGTCCGCTCGTGCCGCCCGTTCCGCCGTTGGCGCTCCGCACCGCGACCCGTCCGCCGCTCGTCGCCGCGCCCTCGCCCGACGCGACCGCCAGCGCGCCGCCCGTCTTCCCGGCGCTCCGTCCGCCGGCCGCGCTCAGGGCGCCGCCGGCGCCGCTCGTGCCGCTGCCGACCGAGATCGAGACCCCGCCGCCCCGCCCGGCGGTCGCGGCCCCGGTCCCGACGCGGATCGCCCGTGTTTCCGCCGCGGGCCGACCGGAGCTGAAGACCAGCACGCCGCTCGCGCCGCTCGCGCCGGAGTTTGGCGTCGAGATCGCGACCGCTCCGCTGCTCGTCTGCGTGCCTTCGCCGCTCGTCGCCGAGACCGACCCGCCCGTCGCGATCGTGCTTCTCCCCGCGGCCACCGCCAGCTCCCCGCCGGCGCCGCTCGTGCCGCTGCCGACCGCCAGCCGGACGGAGCCGCCGCGGCCGGCCGTCGCCGCGCCGGACCCGACCAGCACGGCCCCGCCGTTGCCCGCCTTCGACGTCCCGCTGCTGAAGGCGAGCCGCCCGCTCGCGCCCGAGGTTCCCGCGTTCGCCGTCGCCACCACGACCGCGCCGCTGCTCTTCGCCGAGCCGGCGCCGCCGCGGACGCTCAGCGCCCCGCCCGTGGCGCCGCTCGAGGACCCGACTCCATCGCGAGCTCGCCGCCCCGCGCCGCTCGTGCCGCTGCCGACGGCGAGGCTGATCGCGCCGCCGCGCCCGGCGGTCGCGGCCCCCGTGCCGATCTCGATCGCGCCGCTGTTGCCTGTCTTGGAGGTGCCGGTGCTGAAGACCAGCGTCCCGCTCGCGCCGCTCGCGCCGGCGTTTGCCGTGGCCAGCCTGACCGCCCGCTCGACGTCTGCGTGCCCTCTCCGCCGCGGAGGGCGACCGCGCCGCCCGTCGCGACCGTGCTTCGTCCGCTGATTGCCTCGAGAGCGCGCCGCCGGCGCCGCTCGTGCCGCCGCCCGCCGACGCCGACGCAACGCCGCCGCCGCCCGCGGCCCGCGGTGGCGGCCCGGAGCCGAGCCGGAGCTCGCCAGAGTTGCCCGTCGTCGAGGAGCCGGAGCTAAAGCTCAGTCGTCCGCTCGTGCCGCCCGTTCCGCCGTTGGCGCTCCGCACCGCGACCCGTCCGCCGCTTCGTCGCGCGCGCGCCCTCGCCCGACGCGACCGCCAGCGCGCCGCCCGTCTTCCCGGCGCTCCGTCCGCCGGCCGCGCTCAGGGCGCCGCCGGCGCCGCTCGTGCCGCTGCCGACCGAGATCGAGACCCCGCCGCCCCGCCCGGCGGTCGCGGCCCGGTCCCGACGCGGATCGCGCCCGTGTTTCCGCCGCGGGCCGACCCGGAGCTGAAGACCAGCACGCCGCTCGCGCCGCTCGCGCCGGAGTTTGGCGTCGAGATCGCGACCGCTCCGCTGCTCGTCTGCGTGCCTTCGCCGCTCGTCGCCGAGACCGACCCGCCCGTCGCGATCGTGCTTCTCCCGCGGCCACCGCCAGCTCCCCCGCCGGCGCCGCTCGTGCCGCTGCCGACCGCCAGCCGGACGGAGCCGCCGCGGCCGGCCGTCGCCGCGCCGGACCCGACCAGCACGGCCCCGCCGTTGCCCGCCTTCGACGTCCCGCTGCTGAAGGCGAGCCGCCCGCTCGCGCCCGAGGTTCCCGCGTTCGCCGTCGCCACCACGACCGCGCCGCTGCTCTTCGCCGAGCCGGCGCCGCCGCGGACGCTCAGCGCCCCGCCCGTGGCGCCGCTCGAGGACCCGACTCCATCGCGAGCTCGCCGCCCGCGCCGCTTCGTGCCGCTGCCGACGGCGAGGCTGATCGCGCCGCCGCGCCCGGCGGTCGCGGCCCCGTGCCGATCTCGATCGCGCCGCTGTTGCCTGTCTTGGAGGTGCCGGTGCTGAAGACCAGCGTCCCTTCGCGCCGCTCGCGCCCGGCGTTTGCCGTGGCCAGCCTGACCGCCCCGCTCGACGTCTGCGTGCCCTCTCCGCCGCGGAGGGCGACCGCGCCGCCCGTCGCGACCGTGCTTCGTCCGCTGATTGCCTCGAGCGCCGCCCGGCGCCGCTCGATGCCGCCGCCCGCCCGACGCCCGGACGACAACGCCGCCGCCGCGGCCCGCGGTGGCGGCCCCGGAGCCGAGCCGGAGCTCGCCAGAGTTGCCCGTCGTCGAGGAGCCGGGCTAAAGCTCAGTCGTCCGCTCGTGCCGCCCGTTCCGCCGTTGGCGCTCCGCACGCGCGACCCGTCCGCCGCTTCGTCGCCGCGCCCTCGCCCCCGACGCGACCGCCAGCGCGCCGCCCGTCTTCCCGGCGCTCCGTCCGCCGGCCGCGCTCAGGGCGCCGCCGGCGCCGCTCGTGCCGCTGCCGACCGAGATCGAGACCCCGCCGCCCCGCCCGGCGGTCGCGGCCCGGTCCCGACGCGGATCGCGCCCGTGTTTCCGCCGCGGGCCGACCGGAGCTGAAGACCAGCACGCCGCTCGCGCCGCTCGCGCCGGAGTTTGGCGTCGAGATCGCGACCGCTCCGCTGCTCGTCTGCGTGCCTTCGCCGCTTCGTCGCCGAGACCGACCCGCCCGTCGCGATCGTGCTTCTCCCCGCGGCCACCGCCAGCCCCCCGCCGGCGCCGCTCGTGCCGCTGCCGACCGCCAGCCGGACGGAGCCGCCGCGGCCGGCCGTCGCCGCGCCGGACCCGACCAGCACGGCCCCGCCGTTGCCCGCCTTCGACGTCCCGCTGCTGAAGGCGAGCCGCCCGCTCGCGCCCGAGGTTCCCGCGTTCGCCGTCGCCACCACGACCGCGCCGCTGCTCTTCGCCGAGCCGGCGCCGCCGCGGACGCTCAGCGCCCCGCCCGTGGCGCCGCTCGAGGACCCGACTCCATCGCGAGCTCGCCGCCCGCGCCGCTCGTGCCGCTGCCGACGGCGAGGCTGATCGCGCCGCCGCGCCCGGCGGTCGCGGCCCCGTGCCGATCTCGATCGCGCCGCTGTTGCCTGTCTTGGAGGTGCCGGTGCTGAAGACCAGCGTCCCTTCGCGCCGCTCGCGCCGGCGTTTGCCGTGGCCAGCCTGACCGCCCCGCTCGACGTCTGCGTGCCCTCTCCGCCGCGGAGGGCGACCGCGCCGCCCGTCGCGACCGTGCTTCGTCCGCTGATTGCCTCGAGAGCGCCGCCCCCGGCGCCGCTCGATGCCGCCGCCCGGCGCCCGGCGACAACGCGCGCCGCCCGCGGCCAGCGGTGGCGGCCCGGAGCCGAGCCGGAGCTCGCCAGAGTTGCCCGTCGTCGAGGGCCGGGCTAAAGCTCAGTCGTCCGCTCGTGCCGCCCGTTCCGCCGTTGGCGCTCCGCACCGCGACCCGTCCGCCGCTTCGTCGCCGCGCCCTCGCCCCGACGCGACCGCCAGCGCGCCGCCCGTCTTCCCGGCGCTCCGTCCGCCGGCCGCGCTCAGGGCGCCGCCGGCGCCGCTCGTGCCGCTGCCGACCGAGATCGAGACCCCGCCGCCCCGCCCGGCGGTCGCGGCCCGGTCCCGACGCGGATCGCGCCCGTGTTTCCGCCGCGGGCCGACCCGGAGCTGAAGACCAGCACGCCGCTCGCGCCGCTCGCGCCGGAGTTTGGCGTCGAGATCGCGACCGCTCCGCTGCTCGTCTGCGTGCCTTCGCCGCTCGTCGCCGAGACCGACCCGCCCGTCGCGATCGTGCTTCTCCCCGCGGCCACCGCCAGCTCCCCGCCGGCGCCGCTCGTGCCGCTGCCGACCGCCAGCCGGACGGAGCCGCCGCGGCCGGCCGTCGCCGCGCCGGACCCGACCAGCACGGCCCCGCCGTTGCCCGCCTTCGACGTCCCGCTGCTGAAGGCGAGCCGCCCGCTCGCGCCCGAGGTTCCCGCGTTCGCCGTCGCCACCACGACCGCGCCGCTGCTCTTCGCCGAGCCGGCGCCGCCGCGGACGCTCAGCGCCCCGCCCGTGGCGCCGCTCGAGGAGCCCGACTCCATCGCGAGCTCGCCGCCCGCGCCGCTCGTGCCGCTGCCGACGGCGAGGCTGATCGCGCCGCCGCGCCCGGCGGTCGCGGCCCCCGTGCCGATCTCGATCGCGCCGCTGTTGCCTGTCTTGGAGGTGCCGGTGCTGAAGACCAGCGTCCCGCTCGCGCCGCTCGCGCCGGCGTTTGCCGTGGCCAGCCTGACCGCCCCGCTCGACGTCTGCGTGCCCTCTCCGCCGCGGAGGGCGACCGCGCCGCCCGTCGCGACCGTGCTTCGTCCGCTGATTGCCTCGAGCGCCGCCGGCGCCGCTCGATGCCGCCCCGCCCGCCCGACGACAACGCCGCCGCCGCGGCCCGCGGTGGCGGCCCCGGAGCCGAGCCGGAGCTCGCCAGAGTTGCCCGTCGTCGAGGAGCCGGAGCTAAAGCTCAGTCGTCCGCTCGTGCCGCCCGTTCCGCCGTTGGCGCTCCGCACCGCGACCCGTCCGCCGCTCGTCGCCGCGCCCTCGCCCGACGCGACCGCCAGCGCGCCGCCCGTCTTCCCGGCGCTCCGTCCGCCGGCCGCGCTCAGGGCGCCGCCGGCGCCGCTCGTGCCGCTGCCGACCGAGATCGAGACCCCGCCGCCCCGCCCGGCGGTCGCGGCCCCGGTCCCGACGCGGATCGCGCCCGTGTTTCCGCCGCGGGCCGACCCGGAGCTGAAGACCAGCACGCCGCTCGCGCCGCTCGCGCCGGAGTTTGGCGTCGAGATCGCGACCGCTCCGCTGCTCGTCTGCGTGCCTTCGCCGCTTCGTCGCCGAGACCGACCCGCCCGTCGCGATCGTGCTTCTCCCGCGGCCACCGCCAGCTCCCCGCCGGCGCCGCTCGTGCCGCTGCCGACCGCCAGCCGGACGGAGCCGCCGCGGCCGGCCGTCGCCGCGCCGGACCCGACCAGCACGGCCCCGCCGTTGCCCGCCTTCGACGTCCGCTGCTGAAGGCGAGCCGCCCGCTCGCGCCCGAGGTTCCCGCGTTCGCCGTCGCCACCACGACCGCGCCGCTGCTCTTCGCCGAGCCGGCGCCGCCGCGGACGCTCAGCGCCCCGCCCGTGGCGCCGCTCGAGGAGCCCGACTCCATCGCGAGCTCGCCGCCCGCGCCGCTCGTGCCGCTGCCGACGGCGAGGCTGATCGCGCCGCCGCGGCCGGCGGTCGCGGCCCCGTGCCGATCTCGATCGCGCCGCTGTTGCCTGTCTTGGAGGTGCCGGTGCTGAAGACCAGCGTCCGCTCGCGCCGCTCGCGCCCGGCGTTTGCCGTGGCCAGCCTGACCGCCCCGCTCGACGTCTGCGTGCCCTCTCCGCCGCGGAGGGCGACCGCGCCGCCCGTCGCGACCGTGCTTCGTCCGCTGATTGCCTCGAGCGCCGCCGGCGCCGCTCGATGCCGCCGCCCGCCCGCGCCCGCGACGCGACGCGCCGCCGCCGCGGCCGCGGTGGCGGCCCCGGAGCCGAGCCGGAGCTCGCCAGAGTTGCCCGTCGTCGAGCCGGGCTAAAGCTCAGTCGTCCGCTCGTGCCGCCCGTTCCGCCGTTGGCGCTCCGCACCGCGACCCGTCCGCCGCTTCGTCGCCGCGCCCTCGCCCGACGCGACCGCCAGCGCGCCGCCCGTCTTCCCGGCGCTCCGTCCGCCGGCCGCGCTCAGGGCGCCGCCGGCGCCGCTCGTGCCGCTGCCGACCGAGATCGAGACCCCGCCGCCCCGCCCGGCGGTCGCGGCCCGGTCCCGACGCGGATCGCGCCCGTGTTTCCGCCGCGGGCCGACCCGGAGCTGAAGACCAGCACGCCGCTCGCGCCGCTCGCGCCGGAGTTTGGCGTCGAGATCGCGACCGCTCCGCTGCTCGTCTGCGTGCCTTCGCCGCTTCGTCGCCGAGACCGACCCGCCCGTCGCGATCGTGCTTCTCCCCGCGGCCACCGCCAGCTCCCCGCCGGCGCCGCTCGTGCCGCTGCCGACCGCCAGCCGGACGGAGCCGCCGCGGCCGGCCGTCGCCGCGCCGGACCCGACCAGCACGGCCCCGCCGTTGCCGCCTTCGACGTCCCGCTGCTGAAGGCGAGCCGCCCGCTCGCGCCCGAGGTTCCCGCGTTCGCCGTCGCCACCACGACCGCGCCGCTGCTCTTCGCCGAGCCGGCGCCGCCGCGGACGCTCAGCGCCCCGCCCGTGGCGCCGCTCGAGGAGCCCGACTCCATCGCGAGCTCGCCGCCCGCGCCGCTCGTGCCGCTGCCGACGGCGAGGCTGATCGCGCCGCCGCGCCCGGCGGTCGCGGCCCCGTGCCGATCTCGATCGCGCCGCTGTTGCCTGTCTTGAGGTGCCGGTGCTGAAGACCAGCGTCCCTTCGCGCCGCTCGCGCCCGGCGTTTGCCGTGGCCAGCCTGACCGCCCGCTCGACGTCTGCGTGCCCTCTCCGCCGCGGAGGGCGACCGCGCCGCCCGTCGCGACCGTGCTTCGTCCGCTGATTGCCTCGAGCGCGCCGCCGGCGCCGCTCGTGCCGCCGCCGGCCGACGCCCACCACAACGCCGCCGCCGCGCCCGCGGTGGTGGCGGCCCGGAGCCGAGCCGGAGCTCGCCAGAGTTGCCCGTCGTCGAGGAGCCGGAGCTAAAGCTCAGTCGTCCGCTCGTGCCGCCCGTTCCGCCGTTGGCGCTCCGCACCGCGACCCGTCCGCCGCTCGTCGCCGCGCCCTCGCCCGACGCGACCGCCAGCGCGCCGCCCGTCTTCCCGGCGCTCCGTCCGCCGGCCGCGCTCAGGGCGCCGCCGGCGCCGCTCGTGCCGCTGCCGACCGAGATCGAGACCCCGCCGCCCCGCCCGGCGGTCGCGGCCCCGGTCCCGACGCGGATCGCGCCCGTGTTTCCGCCGCGGGCCGACCCGGAGCTGAAGACCAGCACGCCGCTCGCGCCGCTCGCGCCGGAGTTTGGCGTCGAGATCGCGACCGCTCCGCTGCTCGTCTGCGTGCCTTCGCCGCTTCGTCGCCGAGACCGACCCGCCCGTCGCGATCGTGCTTCTCCCCGCGGCCACCGCCAGCTCCCCGCCGGCGCCGCTCGTGCCGCTGCCGACCGCCAGCCGGACGGAGCCGCCGCGGCCGGCCGTCGCCGCGCCGGACCCGACCAGCACGGCCCCGCCGTTGCCGCCTTCGACGTCCGCTGCTGAAGGCGAGCCGCCCGCTCGCGCCCGAGGTTCCCGCGTTCGCCGTCGCCACCACGACCGCGCCGCTGCTCTTCGCCGAGCCGGCGCCGCCGCGGACGCTCAGCGCCCCGCCCGTGGCGCCGCTCGAGGACCCGACTCCATCGCGAGCTCGCCGCCCGCGCCGCTCGTGCCGCTGCCGACGGCGAGGCTGATCGCGCCGCCGCGCCCGGCGGTCGCGGCCCCCGTGCCGATCTCGATCGCGCCGCTGTTGCCTGTCTTGGAGGTGCCGGTGCTGAAGACCAGCGTCCCGCTCGCGCCGCTCGGCGCCCGGCGTTTGCCGTGGCCAGCCTGACCGCCCCGCTCGACGTCTGCGTGCCCTCTCCGCCGCGGAGGGCGACCGCGCCGCCCGTCGCGACCGTGCTTCGTCCGCTGATTGCGCGAGAGCGCCGCGGCGCCGCTCGATGCCGCCGCCGACGCCGACGACAACGCGCCCCCGGCCCGCGGTGGCGGCCCCGGAGCCGAGCCGGAGCTCGCCAGAGTTGCCCGTCGTCGAGGAGCCGGAGCTAAAGCTCAGTCGTCCGCTCGTGCCGCCCGTTCCGCCGTTGGCGCTCCGCACCGCGACCCGTCCGCCGCTCGTCGCCGCGCCCTCGCCCGACGCGACCGCCAGCGCGCCGCCCGTCTTCCCGGCGCTCCGTCCGCCGGCCGCGCTCAGGGCGCCGCCGGCGCCGCTCGTGCCGCTGCCGACCGAGATCGAGACCCCGCCGCCCCGCCCGGCGGTCGCGGCCCCGGTCCCGACGCGGATCGCGCCCGTGTTTCCGCCGCGGGCCGACCGGAGCTGAAGACCAGCACGCCGCTCGCGCCGCTCGCGCCGGAGTTTGGCGTCGAGATCGCGACCGCTCCGCTGCTCGTCTGCGTGCCTTCGCCGCTTCGTCGCCGAGACCGACCCGCCCCGTCGCGATCGTGCTTCTCCCCGCGGCCACCGCCAGCTCCCCGCCGGCGCCGCTCGTGCCGCTGCCGACCGCCAGCCGGACGGAGCCGCCGCGGCCGGCCGTCGCCGCGCCGGACCCGACCAGCACGGCCCGCCGTTGCCCGCCTTCGACGTCCCGCTGCTGAAGGCGAGCCGCCCGCTCGCGCCCGAGGTTCCCGCGTTCGCCGTCGCCACCACGACCGCGCCGCTGCTCTTCGCCGAGCCGGCGCCGCCGCGGACGCTCAGCGCCCCGCCCGTGGCGCCGCTCGAGGAGCCCGACTCCATCGCGAGCTCGCCGCCCGCGCCGCTCGTGCCGCTGCCGACGGCGAGGCTGATCGCGCCGCCGCGCCCGGCGGTCGCGGCCCCCGTGCCGATCTCGATCGCGCCGCTGTTGCCTGTCTTGGAGGTGCCGGTGCTGAAGACCAGCGTCCCGCTCGCGCCGCTCGCGCCGGCGTTTGCCGTGGCCAGCCTGACCGCCCCGCTCGACGTCTGCGTGCCCTCTCCGCCGCGGAGGGCGACCGCGCCGCCCGTCGCGACCGTGCTTCGTCCGCTGATTGCCTCGAGAGCGCCGCCGGCGCCGCTCGTGCCGCCGCCGACGCCCACCACAACGCCGCCGCCGCGGCCCGCGGTGGCGGCCCCGGAGCCGAGCCGGAGCTCGCCAGAGTTGCCCGTCGTCGAGGAGCCGGAGCTAAAGCTCAGTCGTCCGCTCGTGCCGCCCGTTCCGCCGTTGGCGCTCCGCACCGCGACCCGTCCGCCGCTCGTCGCCGCGCCCTCGCCCGACGCGACCGCCAGCGCGCCGCCCGTCTTCCCGGCGCTCCGTCCGCCGGCCGCGCTCAGGGCGCCGCCGGCGCCGCTCGTGCCGCTGCCGACCGAGATCGAGACCCCGCCGCCCGCCCGGGCGGTCGCGGCCCCGGTCCCGACGCGGATCGCGCCCGTGTTTCCGCCGCGGGCCGACCCGGAGCTGAAGACCAGCACGCCGCTCGCGCCGCTCGCGCCGGAGTTTGGCGTCGAGATCGCGACCGCTCCGCTGCTCGTCTGCGTGCCTTCGCCGCTCGTCGCCGAGACCGACCCGCCCGTCGCGATCGTGCTTCTCCCCGCGGCCACCGCCAGCTCCCCGCCGGCGCCGCTCGTGCCGCTGCCGACCGCCAGCCGGACGGAGCCGCCGCGGCCGGCCGTCGCCGCGCCGGACCCGACCAGCACGGCCCCGCCGTTGCCCGCCTTCGACGTCCCGCTGCTGAAGGCGAGCCGCCCGCTCGCGCCCGAGGTTCCCGCGTTCGCCGTCGCCACCACGACCGCGCCGCTGCTCTTCGCCGAGCCGGCGCCGCCGCGGACGCTCAGCGCCCCGCCCGTGGCGCCGCTCGAGGACCCCGACTCCATCGCGAGCTCGCCGCCCGCGCCGCTCGTGCCGCTGCCGACGGCGAGGCTGATCGCGCCGCCGCGCCCGGCGGTCGCGGCCCCCGTGCCGATCTCGATCGCGCCGCTGTTGCCTGTCTTGAGGTGCCGGTGCTGAAGACCAGCGTCCCGCTCGCGCCGCTCGCGCCGGCGTTTGCCGTGGCCAGCCTGACCGCCCCGCTCGACGTCTGCGTGCCCTCTCCGCCGCGGAGGGCGACCGCGCCGCCCGTCGCGACCGTGCTTCGTCCGCTGATTGCCTCGAGAGCGCCGCCGGCGCCGCTCGTGCCGCCGCCGACGCCCACCACAACGCCGCCGCCGCGGCCCGCGGTGGCGGCCCCGGAGCCGAGCCGGAGCTCGCCAGAGTTGCCCGTCGTCGAGGAGCCGGAGCTAAAGCTCAGTCGTCCGCTCGTGCCGCCCGTTCCGCCGTTGGCGCTCCGCACCGCGACCCGTCCGCCACTCGTCGCCGCGCCCTCGCCCGACGCGACCGCCAGCGCGCCGCCCGTCTTCCCGGCGCTCCGTCCGCCGGCCGCGCTCAGGGCGCCGCCGGCGCCGCTCGTGCCGCTGCCGACCGAGATCGAGACCCCGCCGCCCCGCCCGGCGGTCGCGGCCCCGGTCCCGACGCGGATCGCGCCCGTGTTTCCGCCGCGGGCCGACCCGGAGCTGAAGACCAGCACGCCGCTCGCGCCGCTCGCGCCGGAGTTTGGCGTCGAGATCGCGACCGCTCCGCTGCTCGTCTGCGTGCCTTCGCCGCTCGTCGCCGAGACCGACCCGCCCGTCGCGATCGTGCTTCTCCCCGCGGCCACCGCCAGCTCCCCGCCGGCGCCGCTCGTGCCGCTGCCGACCGCCAGCCGGACGGAGCCGCCGCGGCCGGCCGTCGCCGCGCCGGACCCGACCAGCACGGCCCGCCGTTGCCCGCCTTCGACGTCCCGCTGCTGAAGGCGAGCCGCCCGCTCGCGCCCGAGGTTCCCGCGTTCGCCGTCGCCACCACGACCGCGCCGCTGCTCTTCGCCGAGCCGGCGCCGCCGCGGACGCTCAGCGCCCCGCCCGTGGCGCCGCTCGAGGAGCCCGACTCCATCGCGAGCTCGCCGCCCGCGCCGCTCGTGCCGCTGCCGACGGCGAGGCTGATCGCGCCGCCGCGCCCGGCGGTCGCGGCCCCCGTGCCGATCTCGATCGCGCCGCTGTTGCCTGTCTTGGAGGTGCCGGTGCTGAAGACCAGCGTCCCGCTCGCGCCGCTCGCGCCGGCGTTTGCCGTGGCCAGCCTGACCGCCCCGCTCGACGTCTGCGTGCCCTCTCCGCCGCGGAGGGCGACCGCGCCGCCCGTCGCGACCGTGCTTCGTCCGCTGATTGCCTCGAGAGCGCCGCCGGCGCCGCTCGTGCCGCCGCCGACGCCCACCACAACGCCGCCGCCGCGGCCCGCGGTGCTCGCGCCGCTCCCGACGCAGATGGCGCCGGAGTTGCCGCCCCTGCTCGACCCGGAGCTAAACACGAGCCGACCGCTCGTCCCAGCGCCGCCGCCGTTTGCCGACGCCACGCTGACGGACCCGCTGCTCGTCTGCGTGCCCTCGCCGCTGCCGACCACCACGGCGCCGCCGCTCGCTGCCGTCGTGGCGCCGCCCTGCACCAGCACCATACCTCCGGATCCGCTCGTCCCGCTCCCCGCGCTCGCGACGACCGCGCCGCCGCGACCGCCGGTCGCCGCGCCCGAGCCAATCAAGATGGACCCGCTATTCCCCGCGTTCGCCGTCCCGGAGCTAAACGCCAGCAGCCCGCTCGAGCCCGATGCCCCTCCGTTTGCGCTTCCAACGCGCACCGCGCCGCTGCTCGTCTGCGTGCCCTCGCCGCTGGTCGCGACGAGCGTCCCGCCGGTCGCCGCGGTGCTCCGACCCGCGGCTGCGCTCAGCCTGCCGCCGGATCCGCTCGTCCCGCTCCCCGCGCTCACGACGACCGCGCCGCCGCGACCGCCGGTCGCTGCGCCGCTGCCGAGCAGCACCGCGCCGCTGTTTCCGCCGGCCGCGCTTCCCGAGCTAAACACGAGACGCCCGCTAGCCCCCGCCGACCCGCCATTGCTCGATTGGATCGCACAAGCGCCGCTGCTTGTTGCGGTGCCTTCGCCGCTCTTGATACGGACGGCGCCGCCACTCGCGACGGTGCTGCGACCGGATGCCATCGAGGCCGCACCCCCAGATCCGCTCGTCCCGCTTCCGACCGACATCACAATGGCACCAGCACGTCCCCCAGTGGCCGCGCCCGTGCCCACGGTCAGACTCCCACTGTTCCCAGATACCGCAGACCCAGAACTAAACGCGACCGCTCGCGCCCGACGTTCCGCCATTCGCAGAGCCGACGACAACAGCGCCGCTGCTCGTCGCGGTGCCCTCCCCGGCCGCGAACGTGACGCTCCCGCCGGTCCTCGACGTGCTGCGGCCAGCTCCAAAATACGCAGCGCCGCCAGATCCGCTCGTCCCGCTGCCCGCGCTGACGCTCACCGCCCCACCGCGACCGCCAGACGCCGCTCCGGAGCCGATCGAGATACCGCCGCCGTTCCCACTCTTGGCCGAGCCCGAGCTGAACGCCAGCAGCCCGCTCGCGCGGACGCACCGCCGTTGGCACTCGCGACGACCACCGCGCCCGAGCTCTTCTCCGTCGTCCTTCGCCAGCGCAGACCGCAACGTGACCTCCGTCGCCGCCGCGCTTCTGCCGGACGCAAACGACAACGCCCCACCGGCGCTGCTCGTCCCGCTGCCGACCGCGACGCCACGTCGCCGCCCCCGCCCGCTTCGTCGCCGGCCCGGACCCTATCGTGACGGTCCGCTGTTGCCCGCCGACGAGCTTCCGGAGCTGAACGCCAGGCGGCCGCTCGCTCCCGACGCACCGCCGTTCGCGGCGCGGACGGCGACGATTCCGCTGCTCGTCTGCGTGCCCTCTCGGATGCGACGCCGGGTCCCGCCAGTCGCGACAGTACTGCGCCCAGACTGGAGACTCAATGCGCCACCGGCGCCGCTCGTTCCGCTTCCCGCGCTGATCCCAACGCCACCAGATCGGCCCGCCGTCGCGGCGCCAGATCCAACTAGAAGCAGCCCGCTGTTCCCCCCCTTAGACGAGCCGGAGCTGAACGCCAGCTGACCGCTCGCGCCCGCCGCGCCGCCGTTCGCCGTACGAATCAATATCGCCCCGCCGCTCTTCTGCGTGCCCTCGCCACTTTCCGCCGACAGGCACCCCCCACTCGCGCCGGCGCTGCGCCCAGAGGCCAGCGACACCAGGCCACCGGATCCGCTCGTGCCGCTTCCGACGCGCACGCGCACCGCGCCCCGCTTCCGCCGGTCGAGGCTCCAGATCCGAGGTCCAGCGCGCCGCTGTTTCCATCCGCCGACGAGCCGGGCTGAACGCGAGCCGTCCGCTCGAGCCGACGACGCCGCCGTTCGCGGACCGCAGCGAGATTCCGCCGCTGCTCGACGCCGTGCCCTCCCCTCCGGCTATAGCCGCGGTCCCTCCGGACGCCGGCGTGCTACGACCAGACTGAGGCGCACCGAGCCGCCAGTGCCGCTCGTCCCGCTCCCCGCGCTCACGACGACCGCGCCGCCGCGACCGCCGGTCGCCGCGCCGCTGCCGAGCAGCACCGCGCCGCTGTTGCCTCCCGAGGCAGACCGGAGCTAAATGCCAACGAGCCGCTCGACCCAGAGACGCCAGAGTTGCTTGTCTGGATAACCACGCCGCCGCTGCTCGTTTGCGTACCTTCGCCGCCGCCGACCACCACGGCGCCGCCCGTCTTTGCCGTGCTTCGCCCGCCGGCGAGACTCATCGCGCCGCCCGGCGCCGCTCGTCCGCTGCCGACGCTCAGCACAACGCCGCCGCCGCGGCCCGCGGTGCTCGCGCCGCTCCCGACGCAGATGGCGCCGGAGTTGCCGCCCCTGCTCGACCCGGAGCTAAACACGAGCCGACCGCTCGTCCCAGCGCCGCCGCCGTTTGCCGACGCCACGCTGACGGACCCGCTGCTCGTCTGCGTGCCCTCGCCGCTGCCGACCACCACGGCGCCGCCGCTCGCTGCCGTCGTGGCGCCGCCCTGCACCAGCACCATACCTCCGGATCCGCTCGTCCCGCTCCCCGCGCTCACGACGACCGCGCCGCCGCGACCGCCGGTCGCCGCGCCCGAGCCAATCAAGATGGACCCGCTATTCCCCGCGTTCGCCGTCCCGGAGCTAAACGCCAGCAGCCCGCTCGAGCCCGATGCCCCTCCGTTTGCGCTTCCAACGCGCACCGCGCCGCTGCTCGTCTGCGTGCCCTCGCCGCTGGTTGCGACGAGCGTCCCGCCGGTCGCCGCGGTGCTCCGACCCGCGGCTGCGCTCAGCCTGCCGCCGGATCCGCTCGTCCCGCTCCCCGCGCTCACGACGACCGCGCCGCCGCGACCGCCGGTCGCCGCGCCGCTGCCGAGCAGCACCGCGCCGCTGTTGCCTCCCGAGGCAGACCCGGAGCTAAATGCCAACGAGCCGCTCGACCCAGAGACGCCAGAGTTGCTTGTCTGGATAACCACGCCGCCGCTGCTCGTTTGCGTACCTTCGCCGCCGCCGACCACCACGGCACCGCCCGTCTTTGCCGTGCTTCGCCCGCCGGCGAGACTCATCGCGCCGCCGGCGCCGCTCGTCCCGCTGCCGACGCTCAGCACAACGCCGCCGCCGCGGCCCGCGGTGCTCGCGCCGCTCCCGACGCAGATGGCGCCGGAGTTGCCGCCCCTGCTCGACCCGGAGCTAAACACGAGCCGACCGCTCGTCCCAGCGCCGCCGCCGTTTGCCGACGCCACGCTGACGGACCCGCTGCTCGTCTGCGTGCCCTCGCCGCTGCCGACCACCACGGCGCCGCCGCTCGCTGCCGTCGTGGCGCCGCCCTGCACCAGCACCATACCTCCGGATCCGCTCGTCCCGCTCCCCGCGCTCGCGACGACCGCGCCGCCGCGACCGCCGGTCGCCGCGCCCGAGCCAATCAAGATGGACCCGCTATTCCCCGCGTTCGCCGTCCCGGAGCTAAACGCCAGCAGCCCGCTCGAGCCCGATGCCCCTCCGTTTGCGCTTCCAACGCGCACCGCGCCGCTGCTCGTCTGCGTGCCCTCGCCGCTGGTCGCGACGAGCGTCCCGCCGGTCGCCGCGGTGCTCCGACCCGCGGCTGCGCTCAGCCTGCCGCCGGATCCGCTCGTCCCGCTCCCCGCGCTCACGACGACCGCGCCGCCGCGACCGCCGGTCGCTGCGCCGCTGCCGAGCAGCACCGCGCCGCTGTTTCCGCCGGCCGCGCTTCCCGAGCTAAACACGAGACGCCCGCTAGCCCCCGCCGACCCGCCATTGCTCGATCGGATCGCACAAGCGCCGCTGCTTGTTGCGGTGCCTTCGCCGCTCTTGATACGGACGGCGCCGCCACTCGCGACGGTGCTGCGACCGGATGCCATCGAGGCCGCACCCCCAGATCCGCTCGTCCCGCTTCCGACCGACATCACAATGGCACCAGCACGTCCCCCAGTGGCCGCGCCCGTGCCCACGGTCAGACTCCCACTGTTCCCAGATACCGCAGACCCAGAACTAAACGCGAGCGACCCGCTCGCGCCCGACGTTCCGCCATTCGCAGAGCCGACGACAACAGCGCCGCTGCTCGTCGCGGTGCCCTCCCCGGCCGCGAACGTGACGCTCCCGCCGGTCCTCGACGTGCTGCGGCCAGCTCCAAAATACGCAGCGCCGCCAGATCCGCTCGTCCCGCTGCCCGCGCTGACGCTCACCGCCCCACCGCGACCGCCAGACGCCGCTCCGGAGCCGATCGAGATACCGCCGCCGTTCCCACTCTTGGCCGAGCCCGAGCTGAACGCCAGCAGCCCGCTCGCGCCGGACGCACCGCCGTTGGCACTCGCGGCGACCACGCGCCCGAGCTCTTCTCCGTCCCTTCGCCAGCGCAGACCGCAACGTGACCTCCGTCGCCGCCGCGCTTCTGCCGGACGCAAACGACAACGCCCCACCGGCGCTGCTCGTCCCGCTGCCGACCGCGCGCTCACGCCGCCGCCCCGCCCGCTCGTCGCCGGCCCGGACCCTATCGTGACGGTCCCGCTGTTGCCCGCCGACGAGCTTCCGGAGCTGAACGCCAGGCGGCCGCTCGCTCCCGACGCACCGCCGTTCGCGGCGCGGACGGCGACGATTCCGCTGCTCGTCTGCGTGCCCTCTCCGGATGCGACGCGCCAGTCGCCGCCAGTCGCGACAGTACTGCGCCCAGACTGGAGACTCAATGCGCCACCGGCGCCGCTCGTTCCGCTTCCCGCGCTGATCCCAACGCCACCAGATCGGCCCGCCGTCGCGGCGCCAGATCCAACTAGAAGCAGCCCGCTGTTCCCCCCCTTAGACGAGCCGGAGCTGAACGCCAGCTGACCGCTCGCGCCCGCCGCGCCGCCGTTCGCCGTACGAATCAATATCGCCCCGCCGCTCTTCTGCGTGCCCTCGCCACTTTCCGCCGACAGGCACCCCCCACTCGCGCCGGCGCTGCGCCCAGAGGCCAGCGACACCAGGCCACCGGATCCGCTCGTGCCGCTTCCGACGCGCACGCGCACCGCGCCCCCGCTTCCGCCGGTCGAGGCTCCAGATCCGAGGTCCAGCGCGCCGCTGTTTCCATCCGCCCGACGAGCCGGGCTGAACGCGAGCCGTCCGCTCGAGCCGACGACGCCGCCGTTCGCGGACCGCAGCGAGATTCCGCCGCTGCTCGACGCCGTGCCCTCCCCTCCGGCTATAGCCGCGGTCCCTCCGGACGCCGACGTGCTACGACCAGACTGGAGGCGCACCGAGCCGCCAGTGCCGCTCGTCCCGCTCCCCGCGCTCACGACGACCGCGCCGCCGCGACCGCCGGTCGCCGCGCCGCTGCCGAGCAGCACCGCGCCGCTGTTGCCTCCCGAGGCAGACCCGGAGCTAAATGCCAACGAGCCGCTCGACCCAGAGACGCCAGAGTTGCTTGTCTGGATAACCACGCCGCCGCTGCTCGTTTGCGTACCTTCGCCGCCGCCGACCACCACGGCGCCGCCCGTCTTTGCCGTGCTTCGCCCGCCGGCGAGACTCATCGCGCCGCCGGCGCCGCTCGTCCCGCTGCCGACGCTCAGCACAACGCCGCCGCCGCGGCCCGCGGTGCTCGCGCCGCTCCCGACGCAGATGGCGCCGGAGTTGCCGCCCCTGCTCGACCCGGAGCTAAACACGAGCCGACCGCTCGTCCCAGCGCCGCCGCCGTTTGCCGACGCCACGCTGACGGACCCGCTGCTCGTCTGCGTGCCCTCGCCGCTGCCGACCACCACGGCGCCGCCGCTCGCTGCCGTCGTGGCGCCGCCCTGCACCAGCACCATACCTCCGGATCCGCTCGTCCCGCTCCCCGCGCTCGCGACGACCGCGCCGCCGCGACCGCCGGTCGCCGCGCCCGAGCCAATCAAGATGGACCCGCTATTCCCCGCGTTCGCCGTCCCGGAGCTAAACGCCAGCAGCCCGCTCGAGCCCGATGCCCCTCCGTTTGCGCTTCCAACGCGCACCGCGCCGCTGCTCGTCTGCGTGCCCTCGCCGCTGGTCGCGACGAGCGTCCCGCCGGTCGCCGCGGTGCTCCGACCCGCGGCTGCGCTCAGCCTGCCGCCGGATCCGCTCGTCCCGCTCCCCGCGCTCACGACGACCGCGCCGCCGCGACCGCCGGTCGCTGCGCCGCTGCCGAGCAGCACCGCGCCGCTGTTTCCGCCGGCCGCGCTTCCCGAGCTAAACACGAGACGCCCGCTAGCCCCCGCCGACCCGCCATTGCTCGATCGGATCGCACAAGCGCCGCTGCTTGTTGCGGTGCCTTCGCCGCTCTTGATACGGACGGCGCCGCCACTCGCGACGGTGCTGCGACCGGATGCCATCGAGGCCGCACCCCAGATCCGCTCGTCCGCTTCCGACCGACATCACAATGGCACCAGCACGTCCCCAGTGGCCGCGCCCGTGCCCACGGTCAGACTCCCACTGTTCCCAGATACCGCAGACCCAGAACTAAACGCGAGCGACCCGCTCGCGCCCGACGTTCCGCCATTCGCAGAGCCGACGACAACAGCGCCGCTGCTCGTCGCGGTGCCCTCCCCGGCCGCGAACGTGACGCTCCCGCCGGTCCTCGACGTGCTGCGGCCAGCTCCAAAATACGCAGCGCCGCCAGATCCGCTCGTCCCGCTGCCCGCGCTGACGCTCACCGCCCCACCGCGACCGCCAGACGCCGCTCCGGAGCCGATCGAGATACCGCCGCCGTTCCCACTCTTGGCCGAGCCCGAGCTGAACGCCAGCAGCCCGCTCGCGCCGGACGCACCGCCGTTGGCACTCGCGACGACCACCGCGCCCGAGCTCTTCTCCGTCCCTTCGCCAGCGCAGACCGCAACGTGACCTCCCGTCGCCGCCGCGCTTCTGCCGGACGCAAACGACAACGCCCCACCGGCGCTGCTCGTCCCGCTGCCGACCGCGACGCTCACGTCGCCGCCCCGCCCGCTCGTCGCCGGCCCGGACCCTATCGTGACGGTCCCGCTGTTGCCCGCCGACGAGCTTCCGGAGCTGAACGCCAGGCGGCCGCTCGCTCCCGACGCACCGCCGTTCGCGGCGCGGACGGCGACGATTCCGCTGCTCGTCTGCGTGCCCTCTCCGGATGCGACGCCGAGTCCTCCGCCAGTCGCGACAGTACTGCGCCCAGACTGGAGACTCAATGCGCCACCGGCGCCGCTCGTTCCGCTTCCCGCGCTGATCCCAACGCCACCAGATCGGCCCGCCGTCGCGGCGCCAGATCCAACTAGAAGCAGCCCGCTGTTCCCCCCCTTAGACGAGCCGGAGCTGAACGCCAGCTGACCGCTCGCGCCCGCCGCGCCGCCGTTCGCCGTACGAATCAATATCGCCCCGCCGCTCTTCTGCGTGCCCTCGCCACTTTCCGCCGACAGGCACCCCCCACTCGCGCCGGCGCTGCGCCCAGAGGCCAGCGACACCAGGCCACCGGATCCGCTCGTGCCGCTTCCGACGCGCACGCGCACCGCGCCCCCGCTTCCGCCGGTCGAGGCTCCAGATCCGAGGTCCAGCGCGCCGCTGTTTCCATCCGCCGACGAGCCGGAGCTGAACGCGAGCCGTCCGCTCGAGCCGACGACGCCGCCGTTCGCGGACCGCAGCGAGATTCCGCCGCTGCTCGACGCCGTGCCCTCCCCTCCGGCTATAGCCGCGGTCCCTCCGGACGCCGACGTGCTACGACCAGACTGGAGGCGCACCGAGCCGCCAGTGCCGCTCGTCCCGCTCCCCGCGCTCACGACGACCGCGCCGCCGCGACCGCCGGTCGCCGCGCCGCTGCCGAGCAGCACCGCGCCGCTGTTGCCTCCCGAGGCAGACCCGGAGCTAAATGCCAACGAGCCGCTCGACCCAGAGACGCCAGAGTTGCTTGTCTGGATAACCACGCCGCCGCTGCTCGTTTGCGTACCTTCGCCGCCGCCGACCACCACGGCGCCGCCCGTCTTTGCCGTGCTTCGCCCGCCGGCGAGACTCATCGCGCCGCCGGCGCCGCTCGTCCCGCTGCCGACGCTCAGCACAACGCCGCCGCCGCGGCCCGCGGTGCTCGCGCCGCTCCCGACGCAGATGGCGCCGGAGTTGCCGCCCCTGCTCGACCCGGAGCTAAACACGAGCCGACCGCTCGTCCCAGCGCCGCCGCCGTTTGCCGACGCCACGCTGACGGACCCGCTGCTCGTCTGCGTGCCCTCGCCGCTGCCGACCACCACGGCGCCGCCGCTCGCTGCCGTCGTGGCGCCGCCCTGCACCAGCACCATACCTCCGGATCCGCTCGTCCCGCTCCCCGCGCTCGCGACGACCGCGCCGCCGCGACCGCCGGTCGCCGCGCCCGAGCCAATCAAGATGGACCCGCTATTCCCCGCGTTCGCCGTCCCGGAGCTAAACGCCAGCAGCCCGCTCGAGCCCGATGCCCCTCCGTTTGCGCTTCCAACGCGCACCGCGCCGCTGCTCGTCTGCGTGCCCTCGCCGCTGGTCGCGACGAGCGTCCCGCCGGTCGCCGCGGTGCTCCGACCCGCGGCTGCGCTCAGCCTGCCGCCGGATCCGCTCGTCCCGCTCCCCGCGCTCACGACGACCGCGCCGCCGCGACCGCCGGTCGCTGCGCCGCTGCCGAGCAGCACCGCGCCGCTGTTTCCGCCGGCCGCGCTTCCCGAGCTAAACACGAGACGCCCGCTAGCCCCCGCCGACCCGCCATTGCTCGATCGGATCGCACAAGCGCCGCTGCTTGTTGCGGTGCCTTCGCCGCTCTTGATACGGACGGCGCCGCCACTCGCGACGGTGCTGCGACCGGATGCCATCGAGGCCGCACCCCCAGATCCGCTCGTCCCGCTTCCGACCGACATCACAATGGCACCAGCACGTCCCCCAGTGGCCGCGCCCGTGCCCACGGTCAGACTCCCACTGTTCCCAGATACCGCAGACCCAGAACTAACGCGAGCGACCGCTCGCGCCCGACGTTCCGCCATTCGCAGAGCCGACGACAACAGCGCCGCTGCTCGTCGCGGTGCCCTCCCCGGCCGCGAACGTGACGCTCCCGCCGGTCCTCGACGTGCTGCGGCCAGCTCCAAAATACGCAGCGCCGCCAGATCCGCTCGTCCCGCTGCCCGCGCTGACGCTCACCGCCCCACCGCGACCGCCAGACGCCGCTCCGGAGCCGATCGAGATACCGCCGCCGTTCCCACTCTTGGCCGAGCCCGAGCTGAACGCCAGCAGCCCGCTCGCGCCGGACGCACGCGCCGTTGGCACTCGCGGACGACCACCGCGCCCGAGCTCTTCTCCGTCCCTTCGCCAGCGCAGACCGCAACGTGACCTCCGTCGCCGCCGCGCTTCTGCCGGACGCAAACGACAACGCCCCACCGGCGCTGCTCGTCCCGCTGCCGACCGCGACGCTCACGTCGCCGCCCGCCCGCTCGTCGCCGGCCCGGACCCTATCGTGACGGTCCCGCTGTTGCCCGCCGACGAGCTTCCGGAGCTGAACGCCAGGCGGCCGCTCGCTCCCGACGCGCCGCCGTTCGCGGCGCGGACGGCGACGATTCCGCTGCTCGTCTGCGTGCCTCTCCGGATGCGACGCCGGGTCCTCCGCCAGTCGCGACAGTACTGCGCCCAGACTGGAGACTCAATGCGCCACCGGCGCCGCTCGTTCCGCTTCCCCGCTGATCCCAACGCCACCAGATCGGCCCGCCGTCGCGGCGCCAGATCCAACTAGAAGCAGCCCGCTGTTCCCCCCCTTAGACGAGCCGGAGCTGAACGCCAGCTGACCGCTCGCGCCCGCCGCGCCGCCGTTCGCCGTACGAATCAATATCGCCCCGCCGCTCTTCTGCGTGCCCTCGCCACTTTCCGCCGACAGGCACCCCACTCGCGCCCGGCGCTGCGCCCAGAGGCCAGCGACACCAGGCCACCGGATCCGCTCGTGCCGCTTCCGACGCGCACGCGCACCGCGCCCCGCTTCCGCCGGTCGAGGCTCCAGATCCGAGGTCCAGCGCGCCGCTGTTTCCATCCGCCGACGAGCCGGAGCTGAACGCGAGCCGTCCGCTCGAGCCGACGACGCCGCCGTTCGCGGACCGCAGCGAGATTCCGCCGCTGCTCGACGCCGTGCCCTCCCCTCCGGCTATAGCCGCGGTCCCTCCGGACGCCGACGTGCTACGACCAGACTGGAGGCGCACCGAGCCGCCAGTGCCGCTCGTCCCGCTCCCCGCGCTCACGACGACCGCGCCGCCGCGACCGCCGGTCGCCGCGCCGCTGCCGAGCAGCACCGCGCCGCTGTTGCCTCCCGAGGCAGACCCGGAGCTAAATGCCAACGAGCCGCTCGACCCAGAGACGCCAGAGTTGCTTGTCTGGATAACCACGCCGCCGCTGCTCGTTTGCGTACCTTCGCCGCCGCCGACCACCACGGCGCCGCCCGTCTTTGCCGTGCTTCGCCCGCCGGCGAGACTCATCGCGCCGCCGGCGCCGCTCGTCCCGCTGCCGACGCTCAGCACAACGCCGCCGCCGCGGCCCGCGGTGCTCGCGCCGCTCCCGACGCAGATGGCGCCGGAGTTGCCGCCCCTGCTCGACCCGGAGCTAAACACGAGCCGACCGCTCGTCCCAGCGCCGCCGCCGTTTGCCGACGCCACGCTGACGGACCCGCTGCTCGTCTGCGTGCCCTCGCCGCTGCCGACCACCACGGCGCCGCCGCTCGCTGCCGTCGTGGCGCCGCCCTGCACCAGCACCATACCTCCGGATCCGCTCGTCCCGCTCCCCGCGCTCGCGACGACCGCGCCGCCGCGACCGCCGGTCGCCGCGCCGCTGCCGAGCAGCACCGCGCCGCTGTTTCCGCCGGCCGCGCTTCCCGAGCTAAACACGAGACGCCCGCTAGCCCCCGCCGACCCGCCATTGCTCGATCGGATCGCACAAGCGCCGCTGCTTGTTGCGGTGCCTTCGCCGCTCTTGATACGGACGGCGCCGCCACTCGCGACGGTGCTGCGACCGGATGCCATCGAGGCCGCACCCCCAGATCCGCTCGTCCCGCTTCCGACCGACATCACAATGGCACCAGCACGTCCCCAGTGGCGCGCCCGTGCCCACGGTCAGACTCCCACTGTTCCCAGATACCGCAGACCCAGAACTAACGCGGCGACCCGCTCGCGCCCGACGTTCCGCCATTCGCAGAGCCGACGACAACAGCGCCGCTGCTCGTCTCTGTGCCCTCCCCGCCGCGAACGTGACGCGCCTGCCGGTCCTCGACGTGCTGCGGCCAGCTCCAAAATACGCAGCGCCGCCAGATCCGCTCGTCCGCTGCCCGCGCTGACGCTCACCGCCCCACCGCGACCGCCAGACGCCGCTCGGGCCGATCGAGATACCGCCGCCGTTCCCACTCTTGGCCGAGCCCGAGCTGAACGCCAGCAGCCCGCTCGCGCCGGACGCACCGCCGTTGGCACTCGCGACGACCACCGCGCCCGAGCTCTTCTCCGTCCCTTCGCCAGCGCAGACCGCAACGTGACCTCCCGTCGCCGCCGCGCTTCTGCCGGACGCAAACGACAACGCCCCACCGGCGCTGCTCGTCCCGCTGCCGACCGCGACGCTCACGTCGCCGCCCCGCCCGCTCGTCGCCGGCCCGGACCCTATCGTGACGGTCCCGCTGTTGCCCGCCGACGAGCTTCCGGAGCTGAACGCCAGGCGGCCGCTCGCTCCCGACGCGCCGCCGTTCGCGGCGCGGACGGCGACGATTCCGCTGCTCGTCTGCGTGCCCTCTCCGGATGCGACGCCGAGTCCTCCGCCAGTCGCGACAGTACTGCGCCCAGACTGGAGACTCAATGCGCCACCGGCGCCGCTCGTTCCGCTTCCCGCGCTGATCCCAACGCCACCAGATCGGCCCGCCGTCGCGGCGCCAGATCCAACTAGAAGCAGCCCGCTGTTCCCCCCCTTAGACGAGCCGGAGCTGAACGCCAGCTGACCGCTCGCGCCCGCCGCGCCGCCGTTCGCCGTACGAATCAATATCGCCCCGCCGCTCTTCTGCGTGCCCTCGCCACTTTCCGCCGACAGGCACCCCCCACTCGCGCCGGCGCTGCGCCCAGAGGCCAGCGACACCAGGCCACCGGATCCGCTCGTGCCGCTTCCGACGCGCACGCGCACCGCGCCCCCGCTTCCGCCGGTCGAGGCTCCAGATCCGAGGTCCAGCGCGCCGCTGTTTCCATCCGCCGACGAGCCGGAGCTGAACGCGAGCCGTCCGCTCGAGCCGACGACGCCGCCGTTCGCGGACCGCAGCGAGATTCCGCCGCTGCTCGACGCCGTGCCCTCCCCTCCGGCTATAGCCGCGGTCCCTCCGGACGCCGACGTGCTACGACCAGACTGGAGGCGCACCGAGCCGCCAGTGCCGCTCGTCCCGCTCCCCGCGCTCACGACGACCGCGCCGCCGCGACCGCCGGTCGCCGCGCCGCTGCCGAGCAGCACCGCGCCGCTGTTGCCTCCCGAGGCAGACCGAGCTAAATGCCAACGAGCCGCTCGACCCAGAGACGCCAGAGTTGCTTGTCTGGATAACCACGCCGCCGCTGCTCGTTTGCGTACCTTCGCCGCCGCCGACCACCACGGCACCGCCCGTCTTTGCCGTGCTTCGCCCGCCGGCGAGACTCATCGCGCCGCCGGCGCCGCTCGTCCCGCTGCCGACGCTCAGCACAACGCCGCCGCCGCGGCCCGCGGTGCTCGCGCCGCTCCCGACGCAGATGGCGCCGGAGTTGCCGCCCCTGCTCGACCCGGAGCTAAACACGAGCCGACCGCTCGTCCCAGCGCCGCCGCCGCCGTTTGCCGACGCCACGCTGACGGACCCGCTGCTCGTCTGCGTGCCCTCGCCGCTGCCGACCACCACGGCGCCGCCGCTCGCTGCCGTCGTGGCGCCGCCCTGCACCAGCACCATACCTCCGGATCCGCTCGTCCCGCTCCCAGCGCTCGCGACGACCGCGCCCCGCGACCGCCGGTCGCCGCGCCCAGCCAATCAAGATGGACCCGCTATTCCCCGCGTTCGCCGTCCCGGAGCTAAACGCCAGCAGCCCGCTCGAGCCCGATGCCCCTCCGTTTGCGCTTCCAACGCGCGCGCGCCGCTGCTCGTCTGCGTGCCCTCGCCGCTGGTCGCGAAGCGTCCCGCCGGTCGCCGCGGTGCTCCGACCCGCGGCTGCGCTCAGCCTGCCGCCGGATCCGCTCGTCCCGCTCCCCGCGCTCACGACGACCGCGCCGCCGCGACCGCCGGTCGCTGCGCCGCTGCCGAGCAGCACCGCGCCGCTGTTTCCGCCGGCCGCGCTTCCCGAGCTAAACACGAGACGCCCGCTAGCCCCCGCCGACCCGCCATTGCTCGATCGGATCGCACAAGCGCCGCTGCTTGTTGCGGTGCCTTCGCCGCTCTTGATACGGACGGCGCCGCCACTCGCGACGGTGCTGCGACCGGATGCCATCGAGGCCGCACCCCCAGATCCGCTCGTCCCGCTTCCGACCGACATCACAATGGCACCAGCACGTCCCCCAGTGGCCGCGCCCGTGCCCACGGTCAGACTCCCACTGTTCCCAGATACCGCAGACCCAGAACTAAACGCGAGCGACCCGCTCGCGCCCGACGTTCCGCCATTCGCAGAGCCGACGACAACAGCGCCGCTGCTCGTCGCGGTGCCCTCCCCGGCCGCGAACGTGACGCTCCCGCCGGTCCTCGACGTGCTGCGGCCAGCTCCAAAATACGCAGCGCCGCCAGATCCGCTCGTCCCGCTGCCCGCGCTGACGCTCACCGCCCCACCGCGACCGCCAGACGCCGCTCCGGAGCCGATCGAGATACCGCCGCCGTTCCCACTCTTGGCCGAGCCCGAGCTGAACGCCAGCAGCCCGCTCGCGCCGGACGCACCGCCGTTGGCACTCGCGACGACCACCGCGCCCGAGCTCTTCTCCGTCCCTTCGCCAGCGCAGACCGCAACGTGACCTCCCGTCGCCGCCGCGCTTCTGCCGGACGCAAACGACAACGCCCCACCGGCGCTGCTCGTCCCGCTGCCGACCGCGACGCTCACGTCGCCGCCCCGCCCGCTCGTCGCCGGCCCGGACCCTATCGTGACGGTCCCGCTGTTGCCCGCCGACGAGCTTCCGGAGCTGAACGCCAGGCGGCCGCTCGCTCCCGACGCGCCGCCGTTCGCGGCGCGGACGGCGACGATTCCGCTGCTCGTCTGCGTGCCCTCTCCGGATGCGACGCCGAGTCCTCCGCCAGTCGCGACAGTACTGCGCCCAGACTGGAGACTCAATGCGCCACCGGCGCCGCTCGTTCCGCTTCCCGCGCTGATCCCAACGCCACCAGATCGGCCCGCCCGCGGCGCCAGATCCAACTAGAAGCAGCCCGCTGTTCCCCCCCTTAGACGAGCCGGAGCTGAACGCCAGCTGACCGCTCGCGCCCGCCGCGCCGCCGTTCGCCGTACGAATCAATATCGCCCCGCCGCTCTTCTGCGTGCCCTCGCCACTTTCCGCCGACAGGCACCCCCCACTCGCGCCGGCGCTGCGCCCAGAGGCCAGCGACACCAGGCCACTGGATCCGCTCGTGCCGCTTCCGACGCGCACGCGCACCGCGCCCCCGCTTCCGCCGGTCGAGGCTCCAGATCCGAGGTCCAGCGCGCCGCTGTTTCCATCCGCCGACGAGCCGGAGCTGAACGCGAGCCGTCCGCTCGAGCCGACGACGCCGCCGTTCGCGGACCGCAGCGAGATTCCGCCGCTGCTCGACGCCGTGCCCTCCCCTCCGGCTATAGCCGCGGTCCCTCCGGACGCCGACGTGCTACGACCAGACTGGAGGCGCACCGAGCCGCCAGTGCCGCTCGTCCCGCTCCCCGCGCTCACGACGACCGCGCCGCCGCGACCGCCGGTCGCCGCGCCGCTGCCGAGCAGCACCGCGCCGCTGTTGCCTCCCGAGGCAGACCCGGAGCTAAATGCCAACGAGCCGCTCGACCCAGAGACGCCAGAGTTGCTTGTCTGGATAACCACGCCGCCGCTGCTCGTTTGCGTACCTTCGCCGCCGCCGACCACCACGGCGCCGCCCGTCTTTGCCGTGCTTCGCCCGCCGGCGAGACTCATCGCGCCGCCGGCGCCGCTCGTCCCGCTGCCGACGCTCAGCACAACGCCGCCGCCGCGGCCCGCGGTGCTCGCGCCGCTCCCGACGCAGATGGCGCCGGAGTTGCCGCCCCTGCTCGACCCGGAGCTAAACACGAGCCGACCGCTCGTCCCAGCGCCGCCGCCGTTTGCCGACGCCACGCTGACGGACCCGCTGCTCGTCTGCGTGCCCTCGCCGCTGCCGACCACCACGGCGCCGCCGCTCGCTGCCGTCGTGGCGCCGCCCTGCACCAGCACCATACCTCCGGATCCGCTCGTCCCGCTCCCCGCGCTCGCGACGACCGCGCCGCCGCGACCGCCGGTCGCCGCGCCGCTGCCGAGCAGCACCGCGCCGCTGTTTCCGCCGGCCGCGCTTCCCGAGCTAAACACGAGACGCCCGCTAGCCCCCGCCGACCCGCCATTGCTCGATCGGATCGCACAAGCGCCGCTGCTTGTTGCGGTGCCTTCGCCGCTCTTGATACGGACGGCGCCGCCACTCGCGACGGTGCTGCGACCGGATGCCATCGAGGCCGCACCCCCAGATCCGCTCGTCCCGCTTCCGACCGACATCACAATGGCACCAGCACGTCCCCCAGTGGCCGCGCCCGTGCCCACGGTCAGACTCCCACTGTTCCCAGATACCGCAGACCCAGAACTAAACGCGAGCGACCCGCTCGCGCCCGACGTCCGCCATTCGCAGAGCCGCGACAACAGCGCCGCTGCTCGTCGCTGTGCCCTCCCCGGCCGCGAACGTGACGCTCCCGCCGGTCCTCGACGTGCTGCGGCCAGCTCCAAAATACGCAGCGCCGCCAGATCCGCTCGTCCCGCTGCCCGCGCTGACGCTCACCGCCCCACCGCGACCGCCAGACGCCGCTCCGGAGCCGATCGAGATACCGCCGCCGTTCCCACTCTTGGCCGAGCCGAGCTGAACGCCAGCAGCCCGCTCGCGCGGACGCACCGCCGTTGGCACTCGCGGCGACCACCGCGCCCGAGCTCTTTCTCCGTCCCTTCGCCAGCGCAGACCGCCGCGTGACCTCCGTCGCCGCCGCGCTTCTGCCGGACGCAAACGACAACGCCCCACCGGCGCTGCTCGTCCCGCTGCCGACCGCGACGCTCACGTCGCCGCCCGCCCCCTTCGTCGCCCGGCCCGGACCCTATCGTGACGGTCCCGCTGTTGCCCGCCGACGAGCTTCCGGAGCTGAACGCCAGGCGGCCGCTCGCTCCCGACGCGCCGCCGTTCGCGGCGCGGACGGCGACGATTCCGCTGCTCGTCTGCGTGCCCTCTCCGGATGCGACGCCGAGTCCTCCGCCAGTCGCGACAGTACTGCGCCCAGACTGGAGACTCAATGCGCCACCGGCGCCGCTCGTTCCGCTTCCCGCGCTGATCCCAACGCCACCAGATCGGCCCGCCGTCGCGGCGCCAGATCCAACGAGAAGCAGCCCGCTGTTCCCCCTTAGACGAGCGGAGCTGAACGCCAGCTGACCGCTCGCGCCCGCCGCGCCGCCGTTCGCCGTACGAATCAATATCGCCCCGCCGCTCTTCTGCGTGCCCTCGCCACTTTCCGCCGACAGGCACCCCACTCGCGCCGGCGCTGCGCCCAGAGGCCAGCGACACCAGGCCACCGGATCCGCTCGTGCCGCTTCCGACGCGCACGCGCACCGCGCCCCGCTTCCGCCGGTCGAGGCTCCAGATCCGAGGTCCAGCGCGCCGCTGTTTCCATCCGCCCGACGAGCCGGGCTGAACGCGAGCCGTCCGCTCGAGCCGACGACGCCGCCGTTCGCGGACCGCAGCGAGATTCCGCCGCTGCTCGACGCCGTGCCCTCCCCTCCGGCTATAGCCGCGGTCCCTCCGGACGCCGACGTGCTACGACCAGACTGGAGGCGCACCGAGCCGCCAGTGCCGCTCGTCCCGCTCCCCGCGCTCACGACGACCGCGCCGCCGCGACCGCCGGTCGCCGCGCCGCTGCCGAGCAGCACCGCGCCGCTGTTGCCTCCCGAGGCAGACCCGGAGCTAAATGTCAACGAGCCGCTCGACCCAGAGACGCCAGAGTTGCTTGTCTGGATAACCACGCCGCCGCTGCTCGTTTGCGTACCTTCGCCGCCGCCGACCACCACGGCGCCGCCCGTCTTTGCCGTGCTTCGCCCGCCGGCGAGACTCATCGCGCCGCCGGCGCCGCTCGTCCCGCTGCCGACGCTCAGCACAACGCCGCCGCCGCGGCCCGCGGTGCTCGCGCCGCTCCCGACGCAGATGGCGCCGGAGTTGCCGCCCCTGCTCGACCCGGAGCTAAACACGAGCCGACCGCTCGTCCCAGCGCCGCCGCCGTTTGCCGACGCCACGCTGACGGACCCGCTGCTCGTCTGCGTGCCCTCGCCGCTGCCGACCACCACGGCGCCGCCGCACTTGCATAATGATCTGCCTGACTGAATCTGCATATTTCCCCCTGACGCGCTTGTGCCACTTCCAACAGTTAACTTTACAATGCCACCTTGTCCACGAGAAGCAACACCGGAACCAATGGAAATACTTCCACTGTTACCGCCCATGGCAGTACCAGAACTGAACGTAATTCTTCCGCTGCTTCCTGCTTCGCCGCTGTTTGAACTTCTCAACAACAGAGCACCGCTACTAGAAGCAGTTCCTTCGCCACCTGCTACAACAAGCTGACCGCCAGTCAAGGCAGAGCTTGCACCCGAGTGAAAGCAGCAATCCCCCCCTGTGCCGCTTGAGCCACTACCAACAGAAATATGTACCCGTCCGCCGCGACCGCCGGTCGCCGCGCCCGAGCCAATCAAGATGGACCCGCTATTCCCCGCGTTCGCCGTCCCGGAGCTAAACGCCAGCAGCCCGCTCGAGCCCGATGCCCCTCCGTTTGCGCTTCCAACGCGCACCGCGCCGCTGCTCGTCTGCGTGCCCTCGCCGCTGGTCGCGACGAGCGTCCCGCCGGTCGCCGCGGTGCTCCGACCCGCGGCTGCGCTCAGCCTGCCGCCGGATCCGCTCGTCCCGCTCCCCGCGCTCACGACGACCGCGCCGCCGCGACCGCCGGTCGCTGCGCCGCTGCCGAGCAGCACCGCGCCGCTGTTTCCGCCGGCCGCGCTTCCCGAGCTAAACACGAGACGCCCGCTAGCCCCCGCCGACCCGCCATTGCTCGATCGGATCGCACAAGCGCCGCTGCTTGTTGCGGTGCCTTCGCCGCTCTTGATACGGACGGCGCCGCCACTCGCGACGGTGCTGCGACCGGATGCCATCGAGGCCGCACCCCCAGATCCGCTCGTCCCGCTTCCGACCGACATCACAATGGCACCAGCACGTCCCCCAGTGGCCGCGCCCGTGCCCACGGTCAGACTCCCACTGTTCCCAGATACCGCAGACCCAGAACTAAACGCGAGCGACCCGCTCGCGCCCGACGTTCCGCCATTCGCAGAGCCGACGACAACAGCGCCGCTGCTCGTCGCGGTGCCCTCCCCGGCCGCGAACGTGACGCTCCCGCCGGTCCTCGACGTGCTGCGGCCAGCTCCAAAATACGCAGCGCCGCCAGATCCGCTCGTCCGCTGCCCGCGCTGGCGCTCACCGCCCCACCGCGACCGCCAGACGCCGCTCGGAGCCAATCGAGATACCGCCGCCGTTCCCACTCTTGGCCGAGCCGAGCTGAACGCCAGCAGCCCGCTCGCGCGGGACGCACCGCCGTTGGCACTCGCGGCGACCACCGCGCCCGAGCTAGCTTCTCCGTCCCTTCGCCAGCGCAGACCGCAACGTGACCTCCCGTCGCCGCCGCGCTTCTGCCGGACGCAAACGACAACGCCCCACCGGCGCTGCTCGTCCCGCTGCCGACCGCGACGCTCACGTCGCCGCCCCGCCCGCTCGTCGCCGGCCCGGACCCTATCGTGACGGTCCCGCTGTTGCCCGCCGACGAGCTTCCGGAGCTGAACGCCAGGCGGCCGCTCGCTCCCGACGCGCCGCCGTTCGCGGCGCGGACGGCGACGATTCCGCTGCTCGTCTGCGTGCCCTCTCCGGATGCGACGCCGAGTCCTCCGCCAGTCGCGACAGTACTGCGCCCAGACTGGAGACTCAATGCGCCACCGGCGCCGCTCGTTCCGCTTCCCGCGCTGATCCCAACGCCACCAGATCGGCCCGCCGTCGCGGCGCCAGATCCAACTAGAAGCAGCCCGCTGTTCCCCCTTAGACGAGCGGAGCTGAACGCCAGCTGACCGCTCGCGCCCGCCGCGCCGCCGTTCGCCGTACGAATCAATATCGCCCCGCCGCTCTTCTGCGTGCCCTCGCCACTTTCCGCCGACAGGCACCCCCCACTCGCGCCGGCGCTGCGCCCAGAGGCCAGCGACACCAGGCCACCGGATCCGCTCGTGCCGCTTCCGACGCGCACGCGCACCGCGCCCCCGCTTCCGCCGGTCGAGGCTCCAGATCCGAGGTCCAGCGCGCCGCTGTTTCCATCCGCCGACGAGCGGGCTGACGCGAGCCGTCCGCTCGAGCCGACGACGCCGCCGTTCGCGGACCGCAGCGAGATTCCGCCGCTGCTCGACGCCGTGCCCTCCCCTCCGGCTATAGCCGCGGTCCCTCCGGACGCCGACGTGCTACGACCAGACTGGAGGCGCACCGAGCCGCCAGTGCCGCTCGTCCCGCTCCCCGCGCTCACGACGACCGCGCCGCCGCGACCGCCGGTCGCCGCGCCGCTGCCGAGCAGCACCGCGCCGCTGTTGCCTCCCGAGGCAGACCCGGAGCTAAATGTCAACGAGCCGCTCGACCCAGAGACGCCAGAGTTGCTTGTCTGGATAACCACGCCGCCGCTGCTCGTTTGCGTACCTTCGCCGCCGCCGACCACCACGGCGCCGCCCGTCTTTGCCGTGCTTCGCCCACCGGCGAGACTCATCGCGCCGCCGGCGCCGCTCGTCCCGCTGCCGACGCTCAGCACAACGCCGCCGCCGCGGCCCGCGGTGCTCGCGCCGCTCCCGACGCAGATGGCGCCGGAGTTGCCGCCCCTGCTCGACCCGGAGCTAAACACGAGCCGACCGCTCGTCCCAGCGCCGCCGCCGTTTGCCGACGCCACGCTGACGGACCCGCTGCTCGTCTGCGTGCCCTCGCCGCTGCCGACCACCACGGCGCCGCCGCTCGCTGCCGTCGCGCGTCCGGACTGCACCTGAAGAACGCCCCCTGATCCACTTGTCCCACTGCCGATGTGCAAGTGTAAAGCCCCACCTCGTCCATCAGTAGCAGCACCAGTTCCAACTAGAAGGCTGCCGCTATTTCCACCCCTGCTTGACCCAGAACTGAAGATAAGCAACCCGCTCGACCCATCTTCCCCGCTGTTGGTTGAGCAGAGAGTTATACTCCCGCTAGTGGAGCTGGTTCCCTCTCCTGAGCATATTGAAACCTGCCCGCCACTTGACATCGTGCTTCGACCAGCATTCAAATTTAAGCTTCCACCCGCACCGCTCGTACCACGCCCAACATGTATGCCTACCAATCCACCTGCGCCACCACTCGAATAACCAGATCCAATTAAAACAGTGCCCGAATTACCAGACTTTGAGCTTCCCGAACTGAAGATGAGTCTGCCACTCGATCCAGCAATTCCACTATTGACAGTCACAAGCGTGACCATCCCGCTGCTGGAACCCGTACCCTCCCCGCTACACACAACTACTCTGCCGCCGGTGTGTCTCGTTCCCCTGCCCGCCTGCATTGCCAGGATACCACCTTCGCCACTCGTGCCACTTCCTACATGTAGCGAGATAGAACCGCCGCGACCAAATGTAGCTGGTCCGGTTCCAAAAGTCAAAGTGCCGCTATTGCCAGACGAAGAGGAGCCTGTGCTAAATAGGAGGTGGCCACTTGTTCCTAAGTCGCCACTATTGGCGGTAGACACTCTTATTGTGCCGCTGCTTGACGCTGTTCCCTCTCCGCTGTTCATGTAAATTGCTCCGCCGGTTCCTGCAACACTGCGGCCTGCCATAAGTTTAATGCAGCCCCCAGCTGAACTTGCGCCACTCCCTACTGTCATCATTATTGCCCCTCCAACACCACCCGTCGCTGATCCAGATCCAAGCAAAATTGACCCTGTGTTTCCGCCAGACGATGATCCAGTGCTGAAAATCAGTACCCCACTTGAGCCAGCAACGCCACCATTTCCGCTGAGAATAGTAACACTGCCGCTAGAGGTGGCAGTTCCTTCCCCTGTGAAGATGCACACGGCGCCTCCAGTCCTTGAGGTGGATCTGCCACCAATTAAAATCATGCCACCGCCCCTTCCACTCGTGCCAGAGCCCAGGGCGACATTCAACAGTCCTGCCCGTCCGCACGAGGACGCACCAGTTCCAATAAGAACAGCCCCAGAATTTCCCCGTTTTGCTGTCCCACTGCTGAAAACTAGCTTGCCACTCCCACCAGATGCACCGGTGTTGGGTGTGATTACAGTTATGGAGCCGCTGCTTGTCTGGGCACCTTGTCCACTTTGCAACGACATTAGACCACCTGTTGCCATGCCAAAACCTGCTGCCGCTCGCAACATACCCCCCTCTCCACTTGTCCCCGCACCAACCGTGATGAAAATAGCCCCACCGCTCCCACCCAAGGCACTACCGGTACCCATACTCAGAGCACCACTATTCCCCTCTTTGGCAGACCCAGAGCTAAAAACCAATTTCCCACTGACACCTGTGAGTCCGGAGTTTGCGGACCCAAAATGGATTAAACCACTACTAGAAGCAGTGCCCTCACCAGATAGGGCGACAATAGCACCTCCCGTACAATGATTGCTCGAACCGGCCAAGAGCTCCACTTGACCTCCCGAGCCGCTTGTGCCGCTACCAGCAGTCATGATTAAGCCACCTGCACGACCACCAGACGAAGCACCTGTTCCTAGCGATATTGCTCCACTATTTCCTCCGCATGCGGTTCCGGAGCTAAATATGAGCCGTCCACTACCTCCTCCGGTGCCGCTATTACTTGTTCTAGTAACTACAGTTCCACTGCTGGTTTGCTTACCTTCGCCACTCGTAATTGTAATTAAACCTCCGCTGGCAAGCATGGATAGACCCGATTGAAGGATAAGCCTACCACCAGATCCGCTTGTTCCACTGCCGACGCTACATATCAAATCGCCCGCTCGGCCATTACTTGCCGACCCAGACCCTAGAAGGAGTTGGCCACTATTTCCAGACTTAGAAGTGCCAGAGCTAAACACAAGTGATCCGCTTGTGCCACTAATGCCGCCATTGGAACTCGTGATGATTATACTGCCACTGCTAGTGGCGGTGCCCTCGCCGCTTTGTACCGCAAACTCGCCGCCTGTCTTAGCACATCCACGGCCAGACAACATGCAAACAGCACCTCCCGATCCACTGGTGCCACTGCCTGTGCTCAGTATAATTTCACCACCTCGGCCGCCCGTTGCGGTCCCGGTGCCAATATGGATGGCGCCACTGTTCCCCTGCTTCGCACTACCGGAACTAAAAATGAGCCTACCGCTCTCTCCTCTCGATCCTGCATTAGGTGAGCAGGTCAGAATTGCACCGCTGCTCGACGCTGTACCTTCACCTGCCGCAACAGCTACAGATCCACCCGTGCTGGAGCTGCTTCGACCAGCCAGTATAAACACTGTACCACCTATCCCACTAGTCCCGCTTCCCACACTAGCCACAACAGCTCCACCCCGACCTCCAGTTGAAGCACCCGATCCAAGAGAAAGACTCCCACTATTTCCTCCGCCGACGGTTCCAGAGCTAAAAGTGAGCCTCCCACTCGCTCCCGCGCCGCCACCATTTGATGTCAAAACACTTAACATCCCGCTGCTCGTGGTGGTCCCTTCACCAGAGCTCACAAGAATAAATCCACCAGTGCTCGCACTAGACGTGCTCCGACCGCCCATGAGTGCCACTGCCCCGCCAACACCGCTCGTGCCACTCCCAGAGCTTATAGTAATCTGTCCGGACCGACCACCTGTGGATGAACCAGTCCCAATACACAGTGCACCACTATTTCCATATCTTGCGGTGCCTGAGCTGAACGACAGTTTTCCACTCGAGCCAGTGGCACCAGAATTTGCGGTTGATATAGATATTTTGCCAGAGCTGGTTGTTGTGCCTTCGCCACTGAGAACTAAAACTTCACCACCTGAAGACGGATTATTACGTCCGGCCTGCAGGCGCAAAAAGCCGCCGTAGCCGCTCGTACCACTACCAACACTAAACGTCATTGAACCCCCCCTGCCACATGAGGATGTGCCCGAGCCTAGAAATACCGAGCCACTATTCCCATTTTTTGCCGAGCCTGAGCTAAATACAAGTCGCCCACTTGACCCGGCCACTCCTGCATTACTGCTGCATATAATTACGTTCCCGCTGCTTGTTTGTGTGCCTTCGCCCGATTTGACGACAAGAGAACCACCTGATGCAATTGCGCTTCGACCAGACGATAAGCCGACCTCACCGCCAGAGCCACTTGTGCCACGGCCCACGCTTATAAGTATTGCGCCACTGCGTCCAGATGTACTTGCGCCACTTCCAATAACGATAGTTCCTGAATTCCCCATAGCGCTCGTTCCGGAACTAAACGCGAGTTGCCCGCTGCTGCCGGTTACACCGCCATTTGCCGATGCAACACGAACTGACCCGCTGCTTGTTTGCGTGCCCTCGCCGCTACTGATTGCAATACTTCCACCACTAGATGCCGTCGAGCGCCCAGAGTGCACCTGGACGATACCGCCCGATCCGCTCGTCCCGCTACCGATACTCAAGCATACTGCACCGCCTCGACCAGCTGTTGCGCTCCCCGAACCAACTAAGACGTATCCACTGTTCCCTGCGTTTGCAGATCCCGAGCTAAAGACCAATAGTCCGCTAGAGCCAGAACCACCGGCGTCGGCGCTTGCTATGCACACCTCTCCACTACTAGAGGCGGTACCTTCCCCGCTTGACATGCAAAGTGCCCCGCCCGTGGCGTCAGTGGTTCGTCCCGAAAATAGGCACACTTGTCCACCAGCACCACTTGTCCCACTACCAGAGCTCACCAGGATAGAGCCACTACGTCCGCCAGTAACAGAGCCTGATCCGAGCAAAATGGCCCCCGAATTCCCTGATTTTGCCGAGCCAGAACTGAAAACAAGCCGACCACTGGAGCCCGCGGATCCGGAGTTGGTACTTAAGAGGAGAATCGCGCCGCTGCTTGTAGTGATGCCTTCCCCAGATGCCATGATTACAGCTCCACCACTTTGAACCGCGCTGCGTCCGGCCCAGGTGCCAATAGAACCGCCGGTCCCACTCGTGCCTTTCCCAGCGCTGAGCCTTACAGCACCTCCGCGTCCACCACAGCTCGCCCCGGACCCAAGACTGATCATTCCAGAGTTCCCATCTTTGCTTGTACCAGAGCTAAAAGCGAGTCTGCCGCTACCCCCTCCTACACCACCATTTGCCGATGCCACTTGCACAGATCCACTGCTAGTTTGTGTGCCCTCCCCGCCTTTGACTGTCACGCTCCCGCCGCTAGACGTAGATGACCTCCCTGACTGAAGTCGCATCTGGCCGCCAGGACCACTTGTGCCGCTACCGACGCTTAGAGTGATGGCACCTCCACTTCCACCAGTTGAGGGTGCGGTACCGAGATATATGGATCCACTATTCCCATTTGCAGCTGATCCAGTGCTAAATACAAGCGCGCCACTTGTTCCAGCAAGGCCACTGTTGGCGGTGTGAATCAATGCGGCACCACTGCTTGTAGCAGTCCCTTCACCGCTTTGCACAACTAGCTTGCCGCCTGTAACTACAGAACCGCGTCCCGCCTGTAGAGTAAGTGCGCCACCAGTGCCGCTGGTTCCGCTCCCGACAGCCACAATGATAGCTCCACCCGCCCCGTCAGTGGCCGCCCCAGTCCCTAGGAGCAGCGCGCCACTGTTTCCCACTTTGCTAGTCCCCGAACTAAATGCAAGGCGCCCGCTAGTGCCCGCGGCTCCACCATTAGCAGTCCGAATAAATACTTTGCCACTGCTTGTTTGTGTACCCTCACCAGACTCAATAGCCACAAAACCACCAGAAGCAGCGCTGCTCCTGCCCGCATTCATACTGATTGAGGCACCGGCACCACTAGTGCCACTTCCAGCTGAAACGTGAATACCTCCTCCACTCCCTCCTGTCGCCGCTCCCGTCCCGAGAAAAAGCGCACCACTATTTCCAACGTTGGATGATCCTGAGCTAAAGGCAAGTCTACCGCTTGAACCAGAAACACCAGAGTTTGCTGTCGTCATGATCACTGCACCGCTACTGGCCATCGCCCCATCTCCTGTATGGAACACCAGCGCGCCGCCGGTGAGAAACTCGCTGCGACCAGCCAAGATACTCACGAGGCCACCAGTGCCACTAGTTCCGCTGCCTACACTTACCATCACCTGGCCACCACGACCAGCTGTCATGGCACCAGTGCCAATGCTAAGTTGACCACTATTCCCTGCCGCAGCTGTTCCCGTGGAGAAGACGAGTCGACCGCTTGCGCCGATCGCCCCGGTGTTTGCCGTCGAGATATGAACACTACCTGAAGTCGCTAACGATCCTTCTCCGCTACAAATGCGTAACATGCCACCCGTCTGAACAGTACTTCGTCCGGCTAGCAGACTGACTAAGCCGCCGACACCGCTGGTGCCACTACCGACGCTTACCCACACGGGCCCTCCCGCACCATCTGTAGCGGCGCCCGTACCCACGAATATGCTACCTGTGTTGCCAAAACTCGATGTTCCCGAAGAGAATATGAGACGGCCGCTAGCTCCGCTTGCGCCTGCATTTGCCGTGACAATATTGAGGGTTCCGCTGCTTGTTGTAGTGCCTTCGCCAGTCGTAATCTCAACGCACCCCCCTGTCGTCGTGGTACTGCGCCCAGATAGGAGGCTAACAATCCCACCATCACCGCTAGTCCCACTGCCTACGGTGATGCCGATGGCACCGCCCCTGCCATCGGTGGAGGCGCCTGAACCAAAGGACAACATGCCACTATTGCCACCTATCGCGATGCCGGAGCTAAAAAGGAGGAAGCCACTAGATCCCACATCACCCGCATTGGGAGTCGAAAAGAACAGACTACCACTCGATGAAGTTGAACCTTCGCCGCTAGCAACGATGATTGTTCCACCTGTTGATGTTGTACCGCGGCCTGACCGCAGGGTAAGCTCACCTCCAGCGCCGCTGGTGCCACTCCCGACTGCCAATGTCACCCACCCACCTTGTCCCTGCGTCGCTGCGCCCGAGCCGATGTATATTCCACCGCTGTTGCCACCCTTCGCCGTGCCTGAGCTAAAGGTTAGTACGCCCGAAGAGCCGTCGACCCCGCTATTAATTGTCGCCACGCATACAGACCCGCTACTTGTGTGCGTGCCCTCGCCGCTCCCCACATATATGACCCCGCCAGTGGACTGTGTTGAGCGACCAGAGCACACGCTCACTCCACCCCCGCTACCCGAAGTGCCGCTGCCAACAACGAGGGAAAGACTCCCTGAACGACCATTTGTCGCCGCGCCTGTTCCAATGTATATAGCCCCACTATTTGCATCTTTAGATGTTCCAGAGCTAAAAGCCAGACGGCCGCTACTACCCCCAATTCCGGAGTTTGCCGTGGTCAAGAGCACCGATCCGCTGCTGGTTGCCGTGCCTTCACCACTCATAATCGACATCTTCCCACCAGTTCTCATCTCACTGCGACCTGCCTGCAGCGTCATCATACCGCCCTTACCGGATGTGCCACTTCCCACAGTCAGGACGAGCGAACCAGCGCGACCGTCCGTTGCCGCACCCGAACCCATACACATGTCGCCGCTATTCCCTCCACTTGCAGTACCAGATGAAAAGACAAGGCGACCACTTGCACCACTTGTGCCAGCATTTGGTACGCAAACGAAGATGGACCCGCTACTTGTCGCTGTCCCCTCACCACTTGCTGCAGACAACTCGCCACCAGTCTGGACGATAGACCCTCCTGCCATTATCCAAATCCCGCCTCCCACTCCCGATGTGCCGCTCCCAGCAGTTATGCCGATGGCTCCACCTCGTCCGCCTGTCGCGGCGCCCGTACCCAAGAATAGCATGCCGGAATTGCCCGCCTTGCTAGATCCACTACTAAAAATAAGATATCCGCTCGCACCAGAAGCACCACCATTCGCAGAAAGAACTATTACCGTCCCACTGCTAGTTGCCGTACCTTCACCGCTTGCGAGCACCACCGAACCGCCGGAGCATGTGCCACTCTGGCCGGCACAGAGCGAGATGTCTCCACCGCGACCGCTTGTGCCGCTACCCACCGTGAGAAACACCGCGCCGCCCTGTCCACCTGTCGTGGTGCTAGTACCAAGCAAAATATCGCCACTGTTACCGCTTTTCGCAGATCCAGAGGAAAAGATCAGACAACCAGAGGAGCCTGTAGTGCCGGAATTACTAGTGCGGACAGTGATCAAGCCGCTGCTACTCGAAGCACCTACTCCGCTCTCAATTGCAACCGAGCCACCTGTCCTCGTGGTCGAGAGGCCAGCGTCTAGGACAAGCGCACCACCCGATCCACTTGTGCCGCTACCAACAGAAATATATATAGCACCGCCTCTTCCGCCTGTTGCCGCTCCGCTTCCCAAGAGCAAACTGCCACTATTTCCATTACTTGCTGTGCCAGAAGAAAACACGAGGTGTCCACTTGACCCAGCCACGCCACTGTTTCCGGTTCTGAATGTTATGCATCCGCTGCTTGTCGCTGTCCCTTCGCCGCTAAGAAGCGAGAGAACTCCACCGGTCGCGGCCAGAGCATTGCTCGATCCGCTCTGTAAACCCAGAACACCGCCGTCTCCGCTAGTGCCGCTACCCACCGTCATATACATGGCGCCACCACGCCCCCCCGTAGCGCTGCCGCTGCCCAATAGCAGGTTTCCAGTGTTTCCCGTTTTTGAGGTTCCCGAAGAAAACGACAAACGACCGCTCGTGCCTGCGGCGCCAGCGTTGGGCGTGCGTATGCTGACTGATCCGGAGGAGGAGGCGGTGCCTTCTCCGGACTCGATTTTGATCAGCCCACCGGTGGAAACCGCGGACTGTCCAGCTAGTAAACTCATTGAGCCACCGGCCCCACTTGTGCCACAGCCCACACTTAGTGTTATGGCACCGCCACGTCCACTTGTGGCCACTCCAGTACCGATGAGTAACGCGCCACTATTTCCGCAGTTGGCTGTGCCAGAAGAAAAGACAAGATGGCCACTTGCCCCTGTAACCCCCGCGTTGCCAGTCTGAATTACTAATGCACCCGAGGTTGATGCTGTTCCCTCACCACTCGTCACTGCAACAGTACCGCCCGTTGCTACTTTGCTGAGACCGGCCGATGCATATAGATCTCCACCCCGTGCTGAAGTACCACTACCAACGCCTATACTGAGCATGCCACCGCGACCGCCAGTGGCGGTTCCGCTGCCAATAAGGCAGCCCCCAGTATTGCCATTACTTGACGTGCCGGAGGAAAAGGCTACTAGCCCACTCGCTCCGTTGCCACCCGAGTTGGCTGTGCGGATGGTCAAGGCGCCCGAAGTTGTTGCAGTTCCTTCACCTCCCTCTAGCTTCAGGCTGCCCCCAGTGCGAGAGGTGCTGCGGCCAGCAAGGATCAGAAGTTCGCCGCCTCGGCCAGAGGTACCGCTGCCAACAGAGACTTTGATGGCACCACCACGGCCTCCTGTCGAAGCGCCGCTTCCAAGGAGCACTCCGCCCGTATTGCCGTCTTTTGAAGTCCCCGATGAAAACGAGAGCCATCCACTGGCTCCATCCTCCCCACCGTTGGCTGTCCGTATAGAGACTGAGCCGGAGGTAGATGCGGTTCCTTCGCCAGACTCGAGTAGCAGAGCACCGCCCGTGTACGAACCTGAGCGGCCAGCAGCAACAAAAAGCATGCCGCCACCGGCGGACGTGCCGCTGCCGACGGTGAGACTGATCCGACCCCCGCGCCCAGAAGATGCGGCTCCACTCCCGATGAGGCAAGCTCCTGTATTTCCACCACTTGATGTTCCTGCAGAGAAAATCAGGGAGCCGGATACACCGCGAAAACCGGCATTTGCGGTAAGAAAGCAAACTGTGCCTGAAGTTGACGAGGCCCCCTCGCCAGTGGTCAAGATTAATGAACCGCCCGTACGCACGGAGGACGCCCCAGCAACCACAGTGGCGTTTCCTCCCGTCCCGCTGTCCCCTGTTCCTACGACTATCGTCATGTTACCGCCGCGACCGCCTGCAGAGTCACCAGACGTTATGTTTATCCAGCCACTGTTGCCATTGCTTGCTGTGCCGGTAGAAATGATCAAGTGGCCACTAACACCAGCGATACCTGCATTCGCAGTGGCAATTGTCATGTTGCCTGAGCTGTACTTTGCTCCATATCCCGATGTAATCCAACAGCTCCCGCCGCTCGATGTGTATCCCTGCCCCGCCGTGATGGCAACGTGACCGCCACATCCATTGCATATGCCGGTACCATCGCCCGCGTGAATGCTAATAGACCCGCCCGTCTTGTCGGACTGTGAAGTGTCTCCAGCGGTGACAGTGATGCTACCTCCATGGCCGCTGTCACCGGCACCGACCGAGACCTCAATCGCCCCGCCTCCGCCGATATCGGCTGTTCCTGTTGCTATAAGAACAGAGCCCGTGTTTCCAGATGAAGAAGAGCCTGTCGTAAATTCGACACGCCCCGATGCTCCCATTTCGCCACCGTTCATTGTCGACGTGGTTATTGAACCGGATGTGGATGTCGATCCATATCCTGATTTGATGAAGACAGATCCACCGGTGTCTGATCCTCCGATACCTGCAGAAACTGAGAAAGCACCGCCCATGCTAAATTCTTCACCGGCACCATGACCAGCAACGATAGTCACCGTGCCGCCACGGGATATTCTGCCATCTGTGCCGTCCGCGCTGGTCCCTCCCGCTGCGAGACTGACCGATCCGCCGTCGCCACTGTCGCCGTCTCCAACGAGAATAGTGAAAGCTCCTCCTCTGCCACTTGTAGCGGCCCCGGTTTCTAAAGCTACGTAGCCGGAGTTCCCTCCCGAAGACGTGCCTGTGCTAAGGAACAGATAGCCGCTTATGCCATTATCTCCTGCATTCATCGTGCGCATAGACACCGTTCCCGATGTCGATGCAGTTGAATAGCCGGCAACAATAGATATCCTGCCCCCCGTACCCGAGTCCCCCCCTCCGACCTCGACGGACACGCTCCCCCCTGACCCAGACTCTGCAATGCCCGTAGTCATCTGGATCTGCCCCGAGTTCCCTTCACTTGCGTCGCCCGTCGAGACAACCATTCCGCCCGAGACTCCTGTTATCCCTGAGTTCGCCGTTTGCAAGGTCATAGCTCCAGATGTGGTCTCTTGCCCGTATCCCGTTGTCACAAAGACCTCCCCTCCCGTGCCGATCTCAGACTCTCCTGCTATTAGTTCGACGCCCCCTCCATCTCGAGTTTCGCCACAGCCAGCATGGATAAATATAGAGCCACCACTTCCACCCGAGGCTGTACCTGTCGACAATAAGATCGCACCCGTGTTTCCATCATTTGTTGAACCGGTCGTCAAGGATATGGAGCCAGAAGAGCCTTTACTGAGCACGTTGGCTGTGCACATGTAGAGGCGCCCTGAGCTTGACTTCAACCCTTGTCCGGAGGAGATATAGATGTCGCCTCCCGGCGATCCACTCCCGGCAACAAACGAGAGGCCCCCTCCGGTACCATAAAGGCCTTCGCCCGAAGCAAGTATGATCTCACCGCCATCCCCTGCTGTAGAGTCTCCGGCATACATTTCCACATTACCTCCCGTGCCACTGTCGCCCGTACCAACCATGATCGTGATTTGGCCTCCGCGACCGCCAGCACCTTCGCCCGAGAGAATATCGATAGTTCCAGACGATCCCTCTTTCGCGTCTCCAGTTTGAAGCAGCAGCGCACCGCTCGCGCCACTTCGCCCAGCGTTGGCGCTTGCAAGGGTCACATCACCAGAGGCAGACTTTTCACTGTAGCCAGATAACAGACAAAGTTCCCCACCTGTTGCTGTGCTGGATCCACCGGCCCTTATTTCAACATTACCACCCTCCGATGTTGACGACATGCCAGCGCCACCCTCAATGGCTGTAGTGCCCCCCTTTGCATCCTCGCCCTCCGTAGATCCTCCAATCACCGAGACGCCTGCACCGTTGCCCTCCGCAGCATATCCTGCGGCGATGGCGACGGCGCCACCCCGTCCGTCCAAGCCATCGCCAGAGACCAAGCATAGGCTGCCGCCGATCTCGCCGCTGCCTGATGACATAGTAATACCCCCTCCCATTTCATCATCACTTGAGTTTCCGGCGTAGATGTATGCGCCCCCCCCCCGGCCAGATGTCGAAAGCCCAACTTCGATGGAGACAGACCCAGATGCACCGGACGCGGTTGACCCACTCGAGATGCGGATCTTACCAGAATCGCCCTCCCCAGCATCCCCTGTGCAAATCGCAACGGAGCCTGAGCCGCAGTTTGCCTGTGCCGTTGACACGCTGACATCACCTCCTTGGTCTGAAGAGGAGGTGCCACTTGATATGGTCATGGCGCCTCCGGAACCATCAATGGCATCGCCTGCGGTCATGGTCATGTTTCCTCCTGAGTCCGCCCCATTCCCGGCTCTAAGCTCCACCTGCCCTCCTTTGCCTGCAGAGGAATCACCGCCATCTATGCGAATCTCGCCCCCCTGAGAGCCATCGCTCAGTCCAACTGACAAGAAAATCCCTCCTGCAGATCCGGAAGTTGCCGGGCCCGTGGTCATGGCGACGCTCCCGCTGTCGCCACTATTTGTTTGGCCTGTCTCAAACAGCAAATTTCCCGATGAAGTCTGGGCTGGTGATGTCATTATCGACACATCGCCACCCTTGCCGTCCGTTGATGGACCGGACCGAATCTCTACGGCACCACCGCCGCCGCGGCCCAGGCCGCCCTCGACCAACAGGCTCCCCCCCTGTTCACCCCTGCCTGCTGCGATGGAGGCGTTGCCCGCACACCCTGCTTCGCTCTCGCTAAGTGAGTCACCCGCTCGCAGTGTCACAGCTGCGCCACATTGCGCATTCGAGTTTCCACCCAGTATTCTAAGCCCACCCCCCTCCGACGTCTTTCCCGAACCTCCTCTAATCGACACCCCGCCACCAGCTCCAGACTCCGAATTAGAATGGCCGGCGACAAATGATAGATGACCGCCTGCGCAGGTCGACGAGTTTCCGGCTGACACTTGAATGCTTCCACCTATTCCCAGGTCGCTACGACCGACTCGAAGCGAGAGTGCGCCACCATTGCCCTGAAAGGAGCTGCCAGTTGATATCCAGAGTCCGCCCGAATCACCATTCATACTATCACCTATGTGCGAAGTTCTCAGATACAGGCAATGTCCGAACGTCTATGGGCTTTGAAACAAGCAAACGAAGGACGCCGGAGTATAGACCAGTGGAGATTGACATCGTGCCGGTCTCTGCCTGACTGTCGCCGCTCTGGATCTGAATTTCGCCACTAGAGCCTGTGGCGGATGCGCCAGATGCGAGGCACAGGTCGCCTCCTTCCGCCATTTTCCCAGATCCACTAGCAAGAGTCACACTTCCGCCCGCAGTGCCAGAGCCCGCGCACAGGCACAAGGCGCCGCCGTTGCCTCCGAGAGCAGTTCCGGCCTGTAATTCCACGTCGCCTCCGGCACCAGAGCTACTGTAGCCGACTGAAAATTTAATACCACCAGCCCGGCCCGTAACGGCATCGCCCGTGCGGAAGCAAAATAAACCTGAATCTCCTTTATCCGTCGTGCCCGTTGCCGCACCGGTTGTAAAATTAATCGATCCCGAAGATAAAGATGAAGGAGTACGCAACCTACAAGTCAACAAGTCATAAGGACGTGATAAGTAAGAAAAATTGGATGAGGGCAGATAGTAGGTACAACAGTGTTGATACTGTCTGATCCCCCGCCAGCTGTTAAAACTGCGGTTGTGGGCTCTATGTGTAACACTTTTTTTAAGGCGCGGGACTGCGAGACGTGATGTTACCTGATGGCCCCATTACCGAGGTGCCGGACTGAATCGCCACTGAGCCGCCTTGATCATCAGCTCCCGCTCCGGCTTGGATAGTAAAGGACCCCCCGACTGATCCAAAGCCTGCTAGAAAGTCTGCATCGCCGCCAGCACCCTCGGTTGCACCACCAGCTTCTAGATGCAGCGCACCACCGTGAGCCGTCCCATTTCCACCACGAAAGCACACACGGCCTCCAGTTTCCACCTCGCCGTCACCGGCTGACAAGACCATGTCACCGCCAACTCCTCCGCTACCAGCCCTAAGATGAACACTGCCACCACGCCCACATTCGTCACGAGAGCGGCCAGCCGTCAGGTTAGAGTCACCACCGACACCACCAGTCGCACAGCCGACGGCTATGGAAATAGAGCCAGACCCGGCTTCTTGGGCAACGCCAGTACTAATACTGATTGAACCTGCGTTCCCAAGAGCCGAGGAACCGGTTTTTAGTTCGAGCGCACCGGTGTGACCTAGCGCAGGTGGACTCACGACGTTTATATCGCCTGAACTCGCTTGATTGCTTGCCGTGTTGCCAGTAATTCTGCCCGAGGTGATGGCAACCGACCCACCCGTCCCCTGAGTCGTGCTACCTGCGCCAAGACTGAGGTCACCGCCACTTGCCTCGGTCCCATTCCCGGCGACCAGTCGTAGTGTACCTCCGGTTCCGCCCGCGCCCGCCTGCATGATTATAGCACCACCAATACCCGACATTCCCTCACCGACCGACATGCTGATACCACCACCACCGGTCGTCGTGCTTTTGCCAGTGTGCAAACGTATTGAACCTGAGTTCATATCACCCTCTCCGGTCTCAAAGCTTAGATGTCCAGATTGGCTGTCCACGGTACCACACGCTGCACACGTTGCCACTTTTATATCACCACCCGCTGCGCCGTCGCCCGATGCTATGCTTACGCCACCACCGCAAGCGCTCCCAGCACCTGCATTGATTATGAGATTACCCCCCGCTACACCCGCGCCAGATGTAAATTCCAGGCTGCCACCTTCACTAGAGTCGTCCGTTTCGGAGAAAGACCTGCCTGCGTTTACGCTTATGGAACCACCGTCGTCCTGCCTGGAATCTCCCCCCTTGATGTTCAAGTTACCGCCGTGGTTGTCGGTTGCGTCACCGCCTTGGATTTCGACTCCGCCTCCGGTGACACCAGAGCCTCCTCTGAGCAGCAGGTCGCCTCCCACGCTAGCCTCTACATCACTCAACTGGACGTCGGAGGCGTGCGCGCCTCCTGCTGCGAAAACGACGTTACCGCCATGCCCATGGCCCGAGGTTCCCGCCAGTAGCTCTATGGCTCCAGACATTGACCCATCGGAAGCCCCAGTGTGTGCTTGGATGGCGCCAGACTGGCCGGAGTTCACATCACCGGTACACAGGCAAATATTCCCATGACTTTGAGCATCGTTGTCATCAGGCCCATCCGATCCAGGCGGTGTGGTAATACGAACGTCACCTGACTTTATCATGCCAACACCTGATTGCATCGACACACTCCCCCCTTGTGCTTGGGTACTTGTCCCGCCTTCTATTGTAACGTTTCCACCACCGCATCCTGATCCGCCCGCAACCCGAACAGAACCACCAGTGTTGCTGGTTGAACTACCCGCGCGGACTTCCAGGGTTCCGCCTGGTCCACTGCACGACTGGCCCACTCGCACAGATATGTCGCCAGCACCTAGGGTTGATTCTCCAGAGCAGATCAACACCCTCCCTGACGTCGTGGTGGCGTTTCCAGACGACATTGTGAGATCTCCAGACTGTACACTTGCTTTGCCAGTTGTGAAGTTGAGACATCCTGATCGTCGTCCATCGCCAGATCGGATCTCGGCGTCTCCTCCACTTTCAGAACTACGTCCTGCTGAAATATGAATGGCGCCACCCCGACCGTCACCGCTTCCACCAGTCATATTTATAGTACCTCCGCCTCCATTCTGCGACGAACCAGCGCAGACCCTAATTGACCCCCCAAGACCCGACGTCGCCTCGCCAACGACAACCGAAAAATTTCCCCCACCTCGTGACAGCAAGGTGAGGCTACCCCCAGATTGAGTCCCAGCTCCCGAGGCAACTGACACGTTACCGCCGCGCTTACCGTCGCCTGCGAAAAACGACGGCATGCTGTCAAATTTGGCACAGCCCAGGGACGCCCCCACATGCGCGAGAGGGGAGGGGTTGATTTGCAACGACACCGGAGGTAGCCTGCGCTCATTTGTATGTTGCCACCATGTCCAGTGCTAGATGTCTGCACAGTTGCATTTATAGACCCCGTGTTGCCATTGCTACTTGCGCCTGTCGAGAGACGAACGTCACCTGAATCGCCCGCGCCTGCCGTTCCGGTCGTAAGCGAGATAGCCCCCGAGCCACCCGCGCCCCCCGGACTCGCGCTGCCTACGAAAAAAGTGGGTTGCGACAAATCAGGGCTTACTTATTAGGGCCATCGAGCTATGGGGCCTTTCATTTTTACAAGACGCTGATTTCAGACCAGTCGCAATGCTAATGTTACCAGATGATTCCCCACCAGGACCAGATTCAAGTATTAATGCGCCACCATGATATACGCTGCCTTCCCCACTCCGAATTGTCAAGTTGCCTCCCGAGGCACCGCCGCCGGCAGCAAGGTTGGCAGACCCACCTTGTGCTGCCTCGCCCCAGATAGAACCAGCGGAGATGTTGACTTTTCCACCGCCTGATATACCGGTTCCCACCTGCAAGCTTAGGTCCCCCGCTTTGCCCTGCGGTGCATGGCCAGTCCGAATGGATACAGAGCCTGATGTTCCAGACGACACGTCGCCGGTATTCATCTCGATGCTGCCCGTCGTGGTACTGCCGTCGGCCTCGCCTTGATCTAGGGCAGGGCTTGCGGTGCTAAGCGTAAGATTCCCGGATCGAGTCGCGCTTGCGCCAGATTTGACGTCAATGCCGCCGCCGTCTTGCAGAGCATCTCCACCGGCTACCGAGATCTCGCCGCCCGTCGTACATGTCGATGCACCGGCATGCAATAAAATTGCACCACCTTTGGCTTGCTTTGAGTTGCCTGCGGTCACCGTCAGCCACCCTCCAGAGCCAGAGGATGCATTGGCGACACATACAGAGACGTTGCCGGCAGCTCCACCAGCGACACCCAGCCCGCTTGAGATACTCACTGTTCCGCCTACTTGGCCGTTTGCAGCCGCAACGGTGACGTTTCCACCTAAGCTTCCAGTTGAGTTCCCAGCCTCGATGCGGATCTCGCCACCCTGCAGACCTGATCTGCCTACGTGCATGAGAATGCTGCCTGCGCTGCCGGTCTCTGATGTGCCCGTGGAAACAAGCACCGTCCCTGAGCTTCCTGCAGGTGAATCCCCAGTCGACACCAAGACATCGCCGCTTGGTCCAACCTCTGAGGAAGTTTGCGCTGTCGCAAGACGCACGATACCTGACCCTCCCTTCATACCAGCACCGGAATATACATCTATTCGCCCACCCACACTGTCCCCACACCCACCGCGCAAAGCAACTCCGCCACCCCGCGCACCTTCTCCGCCGACGACTTGGACATGACCCCCAGCATTACCACATTCGATCGCAGATCCCGCCGTAACATTTATGGTCCCACCCCTGCCAGAGCCACTCGAGCCAACTGCGATTTGAATCCCCCCGGCCGCACCCTCTGGGTTTTCGCCCGTGCCAAGAAAGAGCGCACCCGAATCCCCAGCTCCGCCAGCTTCCGTACTGCCCGTCGAAACGCAGATTCCACCCCGCGCAGAAGCAAGCGTCGCGGAAGCACCTGAAGTTATCCACATTTCACCACCCTGCGCAGCGCCGGTGCCGCTGGTCAAGTGCAGATCAGCTCCGGAAGTCATGGACACATTGCCGTCTGGTCCGCCGGTTCTTACGACGATGTTGCCTGAAATGCCTCCACCCCCGGCAGCAAAGATTACGTCACCACCTGCCTCGCCATCTGAGCCTCGAAGAACAATGTCGCCGCCCCCGACAGCACCACTCCCGCTACAAACAACAACAGCACCTCCATTTTCTCCCTCCCCTCCCGCCACGCGCACACTCCCGCCGTCAATGCCTGCACTACTAGCTTCAAGTGAAATTCCTCCTGACGTGCCAGTCGCAGTGCCTGTCGAAACACAAATCCGGCCAGAAGAATCTGATGCGTCACCAGTCCCAATGCTTGCATCACCGGTATGACTCTGACTATCCTTGGTTTGCATGGAAATTCTGCCGTCCTTGTGAATCGTAAAATATTGATTGTGCGACTGCATGGCTGCAATCAAATCTAGCGTGAGGCCTTGCTTGTCAACTTGGTGGAATCCATCGAGGGAGAAATTGTAGGCTGGGTGGGTGTAGTTATCCACCACTTCGACACGCTCTGGGAATACCTCGCGTACATTCTGCGCGATTACGCCTCGCACAACCACGTCGTCGACTCCGCGTATTTTCAGCCACTCATCAGTGTATCGATAATTAGCTAACTTGATCTGGGTAAACCTGTCGTAGATATCATCTAGCTCCGCATCGTCAAGATAATGTATATCCTCCTTGATGCGTTCGTCTGACGAATACTCGATCTTGGTCACACGCATCGGCACTGTCGAGATAATCGACCCGCCGGCGCCCGCAGATTCAAGCCTAAAGTCTGGTCCAGGTCGATTTGACACAGAAAACTCGATGGTGTTGCCAATCGCGCCCGATGCATCCAAACTAATATGACTCGCCGTCACACTTTGCTCCGCGGCAAGCATCTCCACCGTGGTCCCGTCGACTCTAATTGAACTACTGCCGGATCCAGATAGCACGCGCACCATGCCATGTGACTTTCCGCCGACGCCTGCCGATACTGTCACATTGGGGCCCGAATCTGTGCTGTTTGCAGCGCAGATGGATAAAGAGCCACCGTTGCCGTCGCGGGATGCTCCTGTCCGTAACGATACCACTCCGCCAATTTCTGGGTCTCCCCTACCGCCACCATCTATGATTATAGACCCACCCCTGCCAGACTCAGCAAGACCGCCACGGACAATCACGTCACCGCCGGCATGCCCTCCACCTGCGGCTACTTCTACAGAGCCACCAGATCCGGAAGCATCGGAACTCGCGCCTGCTCTTAGGCTTATGTGGCCCCCAGCAGCGTTCGATGACGTACCAACATGCAAGAGAATGCTCCCGCTCTCTTCCTGTGCGCTTGCTGTTGACAGTGTCATGCTGCCCGAGACGCCCCGAGCTGCCGCTCCAGTCGATAGCTTGACAGAACCAGATAGTTCCCCGCTATCCGAACTCGCGATGGAAACTTTGCCACTCGAGCCCGTCGCACCGAGACCACTGGCCAACAGTAGACCGCCGCCGTCGAGCTCGCGACCAATTCCACCTGTTAGAATCACCTTTCCGCCAGAAACGCCATCACCACCGGTCAAATCAATATATCCTCCAGTACCCCGCTGGGTTGCTCCCGCCTGAGCACATATATTTCCCCCGCACGAACCTGAGCTCTCCCCCGCTGCGACGTTGACTCCACCCGCTACGTCTGCTGAGCCAGTTTCAATTAGAACACTGCCACTTGAAGCCCCACTTGGCCCGGACAAGACCATGACGTCCCCGCTATCTCCCTGCTCGGAGGCTCCTGAGCCCAATGTCGCCGAGCCGCCAGTACACGACGCACTTGCGCCTGCAGCGATGCGCACATTACCGCCTATTCCCTCGTTGCTCGAACCCGATTGGAGTAACAGACTACCACCTGATCCTCCCGAGCCCGCCTCCAGACTCACACTACCACCACATCCAATACCATTGGATGCACCTCCGCTTAACCATATGTCGCCCGACCTATCAGGTCCCGCACCGCTTATCAGCGCGACGCCACCGCCCAATTCACCTGCACCCGACGCTATCTCCACCCTTCCTCCGCTTGTGGCTCCGTCACCGGCAGAAACTGATATGTCCCCGCCATGACCTAGGGCCGACGCGCCAGTCGAGATGCCAATGGAGCCGCTTTGGCCCCCAGAGTCTCCAGTGGCAATCCTCACCCCACCTGATACGCAGCCCGTTCCGGTAGCCAGCAAAATAGCCCCGCTATCTTGGGTTGCCTGTCCACTCATAAGGCAAGCATCCCCGCTTGTTAAGGTACCTGCGCCGCTGCGCATCACCACAGCTCCTCCAGGACCACAGCTACCAGAGCCCGCCTGTAAACTTAGCTCGCCACCACAACTGCCATCTCCCCCGATGAGCGACGTGCTACCGCCCAAACCTGATGCGGATGCGCCAGCCTGCATTGTAATAGCAGCACCATTGTCGTTGGCGCACAATCCAACGGACAGGTCCAAATCACCAGCAATGCCGCCGGGTACGTTGCCCGTCTCAAGCCGAATATTTCCACTTGATCCGCTGGCGTCAGTCAATGTTGCCAGCCTCACGTCCCCACCTCTGGTTGCACCCGGGCCAGAGCTTATGTTGAGGTGACCACCAACTCCAGACGTGCTCCCGCCAGCTGTTATACATACCTCGCCGCCGTCTCTCGCAGCACCGTTGCCGCCACTGAGCGACAACTTGCCGCCGCGTGCACCGGCTCCTCCGGCTATTTCCATGCTACCACCAGTGCCCCTTGTAGAAACTCCGGCCGCTATTTCGACGTCACCGCCGCTGGTGTCACCAACACCAGCACGCAGATCAATTGCCCCTCCTATACTTCCATCGCCTGCTGCGAAACAAGTAGAACCGCCAGATCCGCCCTCATCTCTCGTTGTACCCGCTTGCAGAGACAGTTCCCCACCCGATCCTACTGTGCTGCTACCGATACACACGTTGATGGAGCCACTGTTTGTCTCGGCTTCGCCAGTTGAGATGAATATCTCACCTGAGGCACCTGCGTATGCCACGCCGCTCGAAATAACAACGCCGCCAGACTGCGCTTCACTACTTGCACCTGTAATGGACACGACCCCCCCTTCACTACCGACGAGCTCCAGATGTCCGCCGCCACCCCCGCTTCCGGTCCCGTCTCCGGCTATGACGGACACGGTACCGCCACAGGTGCCATTCCCGCCCACTAAGGCGATATTACCACCTTGGCCTTGAGACGAGTCACCCGCTGCCAATTCTAGTTGGCCTCCCGCTCCGCTTGAGCTCTCGCCAACATCAAGGGTCAAGTTTCCTGAGCGTCCAGCCGACCCGGTGGCAAGGGTTATCCCCCCGCTTTTCGTTCTACCCTCACCGGTGCACAGAGACACTTTTCCACTTGAGGAGGCTGCGTCCGTGGACCCAAAGGAAGCGGAGCCGCCGGATGCCGCAATGATTGAAACTTTTCCACCGCTGGCGTCCTCATTACCCCCGGTGCCCGATGATGCACCACTTTGCAACGAAATATCGCCGCCCTTGGTTCCCGATCCCGCCCGAAAGCACACAGACCCGCCAGTCTCTTTCGAAGCGCCCGCACGCGCAAGTATGTTTCCGCCTGAAGCACAGCTACCAGAACCGCTTTGTAACGCAATGGTTCCTCCGCTCTTACCGTCTCCGGATGAAACATCCACACCACCACCTTTCCGCAGTCCGTCACCAGCAGACGCAATTAGAGAGCCACCGTTTCCATGGCGTGACGAACCGACTGACAGCTCAATTGTGCCACTTTGGCTCACTGAATTGCCCGTGCCAATGATTACCCCACCCGAAACATCAGCCGATCCGCTTGCAATAGCTACTGAGCCACTCGTGCCGCAAACGTCCGCACTTTTCAAGAGTACGTCGCCACTAGCTAAGGCACCAGTACCACTGCCAACCTGAAGAGAGCCCCCGGAGTCGGAACCAGCTCCGGCCATGATGCTAACTTCACCACCGGCTAGTCCATCGCCTGCCATAATGCTAGTCGGTCCTCCAGCACCAGCGGTTGCCATGCCGGCTCGCAACGCAATGGCTGAGCCCCCTCCAGAAGAACTCGCGCCCGTAAAGCAACTAATGTTCCCGGCTCTACCATCCGTTGCGTCGCCAGTTTTGATGAGAACTCTACCACTCGACGCTTTCGCATCGCCGGTAGCCAGGTGGATCTCCCCGCTCGCTCTCTGGCCCATTCCGGCGGACAGCTTAATGTTCCCACCCGCCCCGTCGCTATCGCCGCCGATGATGTCCACGTTGCCACCCCTGTCCCTATCTGAACAGCCTGCGGTCATCAAGACGCTTCCCCCGCAGCTGCCATCGCCTGCGGAAATCGTCGTGCTTCCTCCGTTGCCTTCGTCTGAGGTGCCGGCACTAAGCTCGACATCGCCGCCCTTCCTTGCAGTTCCCACACCCGCCCGGAGCCGAATGGCGCCACCAGCGTTTCCGCCGCCACCTGAGATTCCTATGGATCCGCCATAGCCGCCGCTAGCCGTTGAAGCCTCGCCCACGCCCAGGACCAGATTTCCAGCATCACCTAACAAACTCGAACCAACAAAGAGACTGATTCCGCCGCTACCGCAATGGCCAGCACCGGTGGAGACAAAAATGTCTCCGGAGGCGCCTTCAGCCACACAACTAGTTGAGACCTCAATGTCTCCTGAAGAAATAGTGCCCTTTGCAGATTTGATGGTAACGTCACCACTCTTGCCGGCCCTTCTAGTAAGCTGCGTTCCACTGAAGATTTCCAAGTTGCCGCCGGCTGCGTCGATGCCAGCGCCCGCGTTCAAGCTTATGTGGCCTGCAGAGGCTCCATCTCCAGCCGCAAGGCGCAGAAGCCCACCCTGACTAGCCGCCGAATCGCCGGCTACAAAAATGACGCTGGCCCCAACACCGGTTTCTGAGTCGCCCGCCTGAATTGATAAAGTCCCCACAGTATCTCGAGCATCACCAGTGGCAAGAATGATTTTGCCACTGGCGCCCCAAGTCTGTGCCCGTCCCGATGATATTGATACGTCCCCGGAAGCTTTGCCGCTAGCAGTGGTTATGGCAACCTGTCCACCCACATCACCGGTGCTTGTCCCGCTTTCGACGACTACTGAGCCGCCCAGTTCCATATCATCCCGCCCCGCTTTGATAATTATTTCACCGCCCTTACGTCCCCCACCCGCATGTAGGTCAACCGCTCCACCGAGTCCTCCGGTCGCCTCGCCTGCCACAAGCTCGAGGTTGCTGCCGCGGATGCTCGTGTGGCCCCCAAGATCACCTTGACCAGACGCAACAATAATTTCACCACTACCACCACTGCCGCAAGATGAGCCCGTCGAGCATACTTTCACCGCGCCCCCACCGCTGGTAGCCAAACCAGCACAAAGCTCGATGTTGCCAGCTGAGCCCGCCGAATCCCCGGTGGCGATGGATACGTCCCCTGAGTTCCCTTGAACAGATGTCCCAGTTGCGAGTAGAATGCCCCCACTTGCACTGCTTTCGGCACTTGCGATCGTAAAAGTGCCGCTGGTCCCTTCGCCACCACTTCCGCTGCATAAAGTGAGGGTGCCACCTCTTTCTCTACCATCGCCAGCTTTGAACTGGATGCTGCCACCGATGTCTCCATTGCCGGCGTTTACGTCGAGTCTGCCGCCAGAAGCCCCTCCGTCGCCTGCGTGCACGGATATTCTGCCGCCGTCGCCGGCAAGCGAGGCCCCGGACGCCAGCGAGATGTCGCCAGCGATACCAGATACAGCATCCCCCACGGCAACACAGATGCCATTGCCCGAATCTCCGTTCATTGCTTCCCCTGTTGTGAGGGCAACGCCGCCTCTGGTGGCGGTCAGGCTTACATCGCCAGCGTTCTCACCATCTCCCGCTTTCAGAGAAATACAGCCACCATCTGCGACACCAGAGCCGGTAGATAGCAAAATATCTCCCTTGTTCTTGGCCTTCGAGCTAGTCATGAGTGAAATAGAGCCGCTATTGCCGCTTGCGGCGGCCCCACTCTGTACGAGAATGTCCCCGCTCTCACCCGAAGATGCGCGCCCCGTCTGTAAGTAAATGGCGCCAGAGCTCGGCGCAGCCTTTGTGGTCAGTGCGAGAGAACCGGACTCCGAAGATGTAGACTCACCAATAGAGTACCGGTCGTGAAGGGCTTGGAGGCCGCCGATGACGTCAAGGGCAAGCCGTTGTTTATCAACCCGATAAAATCTCGTTTTTTGGAACCCCTTGTCTGGAAGCGAGTATGTTTCGAGGACGGATATATGCTCAGGGAAAATCTCATTGAGCTCTTGTGCAATCACGCCGCGGACTCGCTTGTCGGGAATCCCCCGAACGGCCCGCCACTCGTCCGTGTATCCGTACTCAGTAATTCGAACTCTTTGCAGGCGGTGAAGCAAGTCGGCCGTGTCAACCGGCTGAAAGTCTTTCTTGATGCGACGATCCGAAGGGCTTGTAAATGACGGAGCCGAGATTGGTACGTCAGAATATAACTCGGTGTTGCCGTCACCATTTGTGGTGAGTCGAACATCATACGTCGCAGAACTGCCATCACTATCAGTGATGCCCCAACCAATTGTGCCGTCCGGACCAGCGAGGAAAGAGACGTTGCCTCCCGAGCCACTCACCACATCGATGTTGTCGCCAGTGATATTCAAGTATGCATCTGTGCTCAAAAGTGTGGCCGATGCTTTATTTGAGGTAATCGAGACGTCCCCTCCCCGACCACTATCCGACTCGCCGGCTTGGAAAACTATGTCGCCGGCGTCACCACTAGTTGTGCTTCCCGTCGCCAGGATTAAATCCCCAGAATCGCCGCCGGTGGAATCCCCTACACAGCGCAAATGATACATGTGAGTAAATACGGGGCATGGGGAGGGCTTGTTTATGGGGTTTGTTTTCATGCAGCTGCCGGAAAAAGTGAAGTTCGAAAAGACAGATCCGTTTTGTGCTAAAGGTATCCCCCTTATCAATACCCAGGATCCCGATGGCTAAACGCACCTGTGGTTATGGTAATACTTCCGGCAATGCCTCCAACAGCATCCCCTGTTATGAGACTAAGGTCGCCAGAATTTCCTTCTGCGATGGCTGTGGCACAAGATAGACTACCCGTCACGCCCCCCGGGGCGGCTCCCCCAGTCAGCGATACCGCGCCACCGGCCACTCTCAGGTCGCCCCCAGCATCGCTCGTTGACTCGCCGGCCACGAGAGAGATAGCGCCAGCAGCACCGACTTCCGAACCGCCTGCGCAGATGGTAACGTTTCCCGAGTTCCCACTTTCCGCAGTACCCGAGGTAAAGCAAATGTTGCCTGTGTCCCCGGTGCTCGAAGTTGGCGTCGAGATCTCGACGACGCCTCCAGCTCCGACCGTCGATGCGCCGCTCGAGATGCTAAGTGTGCCGCCTCCAGCTGTGCCCGCGCCGCTTGTCATAGAAAGATTGCCTCCTGCATCGTCGGTACCGGCCTTTATAGAAATACTGCCAGCGCTTGAAGATGCAGGGGCAGTGTCACCTACGTAAATTGATTTAAACGGCGGGGAAAATAAATCTGAACTCTCTCAATTTGTATCAATTATGACTTGTTGACTACGATAGCCAACAAACTGACTCTGATTTCTGCCTGTCGAGATTGATATGCTGCCCGACGACCCTGATGAAGTAGATGAGTCACCCGTAGACAGAACCAACTGGCCCGTTGTGACAAGCAGCGAGCCCGAAGCGCCGGACGTACTATCGCCGGTCGTCACGCTAATCGTACCCGACGATGATGTCCCTTGTCCGGAAGAAACCTCCACGTCCCCCCCGAGACCACCTGCAGTGACACCAGCTTCAAGCAGGATGGTGCCACCAGCACAACTGGCCTCGGTCGATGCGCCAGCTGTCATCGTCAGGTTAGCTCCGTTGCCTGAGGTGGCATGTCCGACAGACAACGCAATGCCACCTCCCACCGAAGTTGTCGCTCTCCCGGAGAGGACGCAGACTGAGCCGGAGGTGCCCGAGCTTGAGATCCCAGTCGAGATTGCAAGTCGACCGCTTCCCGAGGTGGCGCCGCCGCCCGCTGTGGCGATTGTGACGTTGCCGCTCTCTTTTCCCGCACCAGAGGATATTGACAGGTTGCCGCCATGCTGCCGGGAGGAGTTACCGGCAGCCAGTGACAGAGGTGCCCCCGCACCACTTATTGACATCCCGACAGAGATAATCACATCTCCAGCTTCTCCAGCAGAAGAGTCTCCGGATGCAATTGCAATTGACCCTGAAGCCGGCAAACCTTCACCGGCACTACCAGTGGCTGCACCAGTAGCTACTTGTATAGATCCAGACGTACTGTCCGTTTGGCTCGCATTACTTGTAGCGATGGCGATCCCCCCTGTTGCCAACTTTCCGCCGCCAGAGAGGAGAGCCACCGAACCACCCGCGGCTTGCGAAGATCCAGCGCCAGCGCTGATGTGGATGTTCCCGCCGGCATAATTTTCCTCTGGTACTTCGTTGAGATTATCTCCTGCGGTGAGGTATAGCGAACCGCCGCAACCGGTATCACCGTAACCTGCGCCTGCTTCCATAATAATCGAACCCCCAGCACCAGTTGCTGTGCCTGTCGCCAAATGAATGCTACCCGAGTTCGTGCGATATTCGTCGTCACTCCGTCCTCCATCTGCCGTCCTTACCGTGATACAGCCACTTTCCCCATAAGTTGACTTTCCTGATGTGAGTGCGATGGCACCCCCAGAAGGGGTGGTCTCTGCGTCGTCCTCTGCTTCTTTGAGATCAAGCTTTCCGGCAGTGATGCGAATGCTACCTGCTGAACCTGACGAAGCCTCGCCAATGGACATGGATATATTTCCTGATCGGCCACTTGATGCAGAGCCTACAAGAGCAGTTATAAATCACACTGATTGCAACTACAAAATATAGCTGACGCTCAGTCGCGAGCCTGTGCTAAGTGAAATGTCGCCGGTCGTGCCGGTCGACGCGGCACCAGTTGTCAGCATTATGTCGCCCGAAGCGCCATCAGTTGGATCTGCGGTACCAATGGTCAAATTTCCGGAGAACGTTTCGCCTGTCCCCGAAACAAGTGTTAGAAGACCACTTTGATCACCAGAACCTGACGCTATGAGGATGTCCCCAGATTCGGAGCCATTTCCAGCCATCAAAGAGAGACTGCCTCCCCGCGAACTCTTTGAGGACCCCGCAGTGAGAGAGATTGACCCCGCGTCGCCTGCTTCTGAGTTTCCCGTAGTCAGGGAAACTGCGCCTGAACGGCCGGCTGTGGCACTGCCAGACTGAATCACAATATTTCCAGAGTTGCCCGTCGTTGATGCCCCACCAGAGGTGATTTGGATACCCCCGGAAGCACCTGTGCCCGACCCCGTCGACACATTGAACCGGCCGGAACCGACCCCGTCGCCGCCGTCTGCCGATGCCAGCGAAACAGAGCCCGACGTACTAGAGGTTGACGCACCAGAACGGATCAAGACCAGTCCACCGGTGGAGTCTGTCGAGGATCCGCCTTGCAGCACCAGGTCACCGCCAGCACCAGCCGTTGAGACTCCAGGAAAAACTTCGACAGTCCCCGAAGTACTTTTAGACGAGCCCGTGGCCACGCTGATGCTGCCCGAACTCACGCCATCGCCTGTTGCTATTTCGATCGCTCCAGATTGTCCCGTGGCTGCATTGGTTTGAATTGTAGCATGACCACTTGATGATTTCGCTGAAGCGCCCGAGCTGATTGTCACAGAACCGCCGCGGCCTGATGTTGAGTCTCCCGCGGCCATAGCGACGTCACCGCCAGCTTTGCCGGTACCAGTCGACACCACGATCGTACCAGCTTGACCAGACTTCGCATCACCCGTGCAAAGCGAAATGCTCCCTGAGTTGCCTTCTCTTGACGTACCCGTCGCCAGGGTCAGAGTGCCCGTGTCTGCTTCAGCCGAATACGCTGAGGTTAGATTGACTGCACCACCGTCTTGCTCAGACGATTCGCCTGCGAGCAGTGCAATATCTCCACCTCCCGTTGCTCCGGATCCAGCTTGGATGATGGCATGCCCACCTCGCCCCGATTGAGATTCGCCCGCAGCGAGTATGATGGCACCACCATCCCCGCCATCCTCTAAGGAGGCCCCTGCAGTGAAGGATATGTCCCCTCCAGTACCAGAGTCACCCTCTCCAACGGACATCGATATTGAGCCGGCCGTGCCTCCACTAGCACGCCCGGTAGATACATTGACCCAGCCACTGTCTCCGCCTTCGGCCGTACCGGATTGGAGCAAAAGATATCCGCTAGCACCGTTGCTGCCAGAATTGGCTGTCTCGATGATGACTAAGCCTGAAGTAGTTTTCCTTGAATAACCGCTGACGATCCGTATGTCACCACCCGTCTCATCTGTAGCATCGCCACCTTGCAAAATAGCATCAGCACCGACCCCCGACTCCGAAATGCCGAGCCTCATGTAGACTGTTCCCGCTTTGCCTTGTGTTGCGGTGCCTGCGGGACAGAAATTCGGCGTACTTCAAGATACTTAAGTCAATGCGCTGGAATGAACCTGTGGTCAGCAAAACATCTCCAGAATTACCCGTGGTAGCATTCCCTGTCACTATTGTTACCTGGCCGGAATCCCCTGAATCTGCCGTGTTACTTGAGGCGATTTCAATATCCCCTGTTTTGCTTGAGGTGCCCGTCGCCGCACCGGAAAGCAGTTCAATGTTACCACCCTCGTCAGTAGCGCATCCCCCCTCAAGACACACGGCCCCGCCTCGAGCAGATCCGTCACTCGTATCGCCTGCTGTCAGCGAGATGGCGCCCGCAACGCCACCTGCGGCCGCACCCGTGCCAACAGTCAGTCCGCCTGTGTTGCCGTTCGAGGTCTGGCCAGAGGCTAGAGTTATTTTACCCGTGGTGCTTGAGTCGTCTGCAGATTTTAGGCTGATTTGTCCCGCTGTTCCTTCGGTTGATGGGCCAGAGAGGATTAAGATTGACCCACCTTCACCTTCCGTCCCACCAAATGCGGACCCGGCTACTAGCTCCAAATCACCGCCCGAGTCGCCGTCTGACGAGTCTGATGCGTTGCCAGACCGAAGGATGACTTGACCGCCACCACCCGCCATCCCGCCGCCTGCCAGCAATTTGACACTACCACCGGGCGAGTCTGGGCCGTTTGTACCTCCCGCATTAATCGTGATATTACCACCCGCACCAGTTAGACCTTCACCGACGCAAAGTTCAACGTGACCTCCGTCGCCTGAGCTAGCAAGACCAGTTCCCAGGGTGAGGTTCCCGGACAGACCATTTGTGCCGCCTTTGCCTACGAGCGGGGGACTGCTTAACAAGTGCCAGCACCCACGTGTGCTTGCGTACAAAATTGTCACGTGAGGACACTGAAACACGACCGGTTGTGACAAGAACATCTCCCGAAGAGCCACCTTCACCGCCGTCCGGCGTTCGAAGGGTGATTGGTCCACTAGTCGATTCAGCTGCGGCTCCAGATGTCACGCAGATGCCCCCACCACGAGCTGAATCTGCGCTCGCACCTGCAGTTACACTGATATCGCCCCCGATTCCCGTTGACGATCCGACCGACAGCGTTAAGCGCCCTGCATCGCCGCTTTCTGCATCGCCAGTTTCGATAAGTATGTCGCCAGAGCTGCCCGTAGACGCGCCCGTGTGGATTGAAATGCTTCCAGAGCCATCGAGTCCATCAGATGCTGTTTTGAGACTCACAGAACCCGACCTGTCGGTATCTGAGGGTCCAGATAGCAATTGAATGCTGCCGCCATCACCTGACGCCGCTCCTCCTGCTGTTATGACAAGAGATCCGCCCTCTGAGGCCGCATCAATAGAGTCGCCGCCAGCGAGCGTCACATTGCCGCCCGTTCCACCTTGACCGGCGGCGAGGGCCATAGATCCGCCCAAGCTATTCGAGCTATCCGAAAGCTCGCTTCCTCCAGCGGCCATGGTGATGGACCCGCCAGGCCCACATCCGGTTTTACCAACAAGCAATGTGATGCAACCGGCGCTCGCTTCAGCGGAGTCTCCGGTCGACAGCATAATGCCGCCGCTCGTCCCATCTGTAGAGGAACCAGTCTCGATATCTAGCTTACCCGAGCTTCCATCCGACCCTGCGTTCACCGTCCGAATCGTAACTTCGCCTGAGGACGTGTCTGAGCCTGTTCCCGACTCAATAGTGATGCTGCCCCCTGCGCCCTGATTGTCTGAAGTTCTCCCAGCCTGAATGTATATCTCGCCGCCAGCACCAGAGGCTGTTGAGCCCACTTCGAGCAAGAGCTTGCCCCCTGTTCCCTGTTTTGTTGACCCTGTCTTCAGGCAGATAGCACCTGAGCTTCCTCCAGTTGCGATACCAGTACTTAATAAAACATCTCCTGAGGCTCCCTCGGAGCCTGCATCGGCTGTGAGGAACTTAATTGACCCTGACATCGACGATTTTGCGTTTCCGGAGCGCATCAAAATGTCCCCACCGGCTCCGCTGTCGGCTTGCGAGTCGCCCGCTTGGAGCGTCAAACAACCGCCCATGCCGGAGTTGCTTTCGCCAACAGCAAGTGAGATGTTCCCGCCTGGACCACCGTTCCCTTCGCCCGTTTTCAGGTGAATTGCGCCCGAATCTCCACAACTTGATGATCCAGTGCAGAAGAGGATGTCGCCGGACACACCCGCCTCACCAGCATTGGTAGTAGACAGTGTAATTTTGCCAGATGAACTGTCCAGTCCAGCTCCTGAAGATACTAAAACAGAGCCCCCACTGCCGCTGAGGGCAGTGCCGCCTGCAAGAGACACGTTTCCACCTTCACTGTCTGGAGATTCGGACGCAAGTGAAAGTCCGCCCTGAAACAGTATTCCGCCCCCGTTACCACCATTTGTGTGAATGGAATTACCACCAAATAAGCTCAATTTGCCGCCAACACCATCGGTCGCTTTCGAATCACCAGCAACCAGTTCAAGATTGCCACCGTCTCCACTGGCACCCGTCCCGACGCACATAGAGATAGAACCGCCCGAGCCGCCCTCCGCGGAAGACCCAGTCTCCATCACTATTGAGCCCGAATCGCCTGATTCTGCATCTCCAGTTGTGAAATACATCGAGCCACTTGCGCCGAGAGATCCCCCTTCGGCTGTTCTGATGAATATTGGACCTGACGTGGAAAGGGTGGATGCGCCCGAGGACATGCAAAGATGGCCCCCAGTCAGTCCGCTACTTGTAGAAGTTGATCCCGCAGAAAAAGTGATATCGCCACCCGCACCATAATAGGCATCACCAACCACGAGCGAAATGGCACCACCCCGACCATCGTATGCATCGCCGGTGCGTACCTCGAGGTGGCCGGAGTTGCCACTAGAGGCCGTGCCGGTGTGCACGAATACCCCCCCAGATACACCCGCTTCGCCTGCATTGGCTGTTTGGAGCGTCATGTCACCTGAGGAGCTTGCCATGCTATATCCAGTCTGCAGCAGTATTGCCCCGCCGGGGCCTGCCGCCGCAGGCCCGCCGTGGCACTCAAGAATTCCTCCGTCGTTGTCAGCAAGATTGCCCTTGGCTGCGCCGCCGTGGATCATCACGGTTCCCCCGCTTCCACCGTTTTGGCCCGATGCTGAATACGAACCATGGCCTGCTAGGACTGAAAGACAACCGCCCGTTTGTCCCGCTTCCGTGGTTTCTCCAGCATAAATGTACAGATTGCCGCCATCGCCAGAGTCTCCGGTCCCAACCTGAAGCGATATATTCCCTCCCCTTCCATCCGTAGCGTCGCCTGTCCCGCAATACAGGTACCCGCTGTTGCCAAGAGTTGTTGTGCCTGTCTCAAAAGAAATTGAGCCAGAAACGCCGCCACTGCCAGAAACGGCGCCGTTTGCGGTCCACAGGTAAACATTTCCAGAGCTCGTCCGGGTACCAGAGCCGGTCTGAAACATAAGAGAACCGCCCGTAGCTGCTGTTGCACACCCACCGACTATCTCAATGTTCCCGCCAACATCATCGGTTGCCTCCAAGCCACTCGCTTCCCCGCCGTACAAGAGCAGGGCGCCACCGTCCCCACCATCGTCGCTTGCGGTTGATGATCCATGACCAGCAGAAATTAGAATCAATCCACCCGAAGAAGCCTTATCGGTCGTTTCACCGGCAGAGACAATGACATCGCCGCCATCGTTGGCGTTTCCCGTGCCGACAAGAAATTCAATGTTTCCACCAGCACCTGATACTGCATCACCGGTTGCTAAAGAAATCAAGCCCGAGGTACCCGCACTTGACGTCCCAGATGCAAAATGTATGGCTCCAGAGACACCACTTTGACCAGCATTCGCCGTATCTAGGGAGAAGGTTCCTGACGTTGACTGCTCTGAGTATCCAGTAGTTATGGAAATCAGTCCTCCCGTTGCCGCTGCCGTGGTCGAGCCGCTAACCACGACGAAGTCAGCACCGGCCGCGGAATCCCCTGTGCCAACTAGAACGTGTATATAGCCGGCACGCCCTCCTGAAGCTTGGCCCGTCTCAACGTTTACGTACCCAGAATTCCCATTTGAACTTGTGCCCGTGGAGAAATCTATCGAGCCACTCGTGCCCTGGGTACCACCGTTTGCTGTCGAGATGTCAATTAGCCCAGACGAAGATGCCTCGCCGTAGCCCGTGCGAACAACGAATGAACCGCCGCGTCCCTGGTTAGCGTATCCACCAGCAAACTCGAGACTTCCACCGTCGTCCTCTGAGAGTCCGCCCTGCGCGGCACCACCGAATAGTTGTACTAAACCACCATTCCCACCATCATACTGGTATGTGGACGAGCCCTCGCCGGCCTGAATTGTCACGGAACCTCCTGTAGCCTCATCATCTGTAGATTCTCCAGCAGCCAAGAAAACATTTCCTCCATCGTCAGAATGGCCAGTGCCGACTCGTGCCATAATAGTTCCGCCATGGCCATCATGTGCGTAACCTGTTTCAAGTGCAATCGCCCCCGAGTTCCCTGCAGATGTGGTGCCTGTGGCGACTGATATTTCCCCACTCACGCCAACTGAACCGGCATTTGGAGTACTTAGGTCAATGAAACCAGAAGACGTCTCAGAAGAGTATCCTGATTCGAGGACCAGGAAGCCGCCCGTCGCTGCGTCAGTCGTGTCGCCGGCCACGAGTTCTATCTCGCCTCCTTCTCCAGTGTCACCATCGCCGACTCTCACATTAACGTAGCCACCACGGCCAGACGTCGCTTGGCCAGAGACAATCTCGACTGCGCCACTGCATCCATCTTTGGATGTGCCCGTGGAAAGAGTCATACTTCCAGATATGCCGCTGAATCCTGAATTGCCCGTTGCAACAAGCAGGTCTCCACTCGAACTGTGAGTAGACAAGCCACTTGATACGCGCAAACGCCCACCATAGCCCGACTGCGACTGCCCCCCTACAACCGAGACATCGCCGCCGTTGTCATTGACGTTTGAACCTCGGGCTGTGCCGCCCTTGATCATCACATCACCGCCATCGCCGCCGTCATTCAGATTGGTCGAGGCGCCCGTGCCCCCTTGGAGTGTAATTGCACCTCCTTGTGAAGCGGCAGCAGACGAACAGCCTGCTCCGAGCAAAATGTCACCGCCGGCTCCCAAATCACCTTCACCAGCACGCAAGGCGATGTCACCACCCGCCCCATCGAGTGAATCGCCAGTACTGATCGATACTTGGCCAGAGTCTGCAGTCACCGCATCGCCAGTTGCGATTGTCACAGCCCCACTTGCTCCGTCGCCCCCGACATCTGGCGACCCCACAATAACGCGGCCCGAAGACCCTGCGTGGCCGATTCCTGATTGTAGCGTGACGGAACCGCCGGTCCCGCAAGTTGCAGATCCACCGCTGATCATCATAGAACCGCCAACATCGCATCGCGCACGACCAAGCGCTGCTCCGCCTTCTAAGAGAATGGCCCCGCCATCCCCACCATTTCGCGGATCCAGCGACAGTCCATTGCCACCTTGGAGGGTCACTGCGCCGCCTGCCGCGGCATCTGCCGATGTGGCACCAGCAACTAGAGCCACGTGACCACCGTCTCCAGAGGCTCCTGCGCCGACGCCAAATAAAATGCTACCAGCCGCGCCACAGCCTGACGTACCAGTTGTGAACTTGATTGATCCCGAGGTTCCAAAGGCCGTAGTGCCCGTTGCGAGGGAGAGGATCCCTGATGTGCTAGAGTCGCCTCCATTGGCTGTACATAGCAGGCAGGAACCAGACCCACTCAGTGTGCCGGCACCGCTTACCAGAACGCAATCTCCACCCACCGCAGCTTTGGAATCACCTGCGGCGATGTAGATACCACCGCCGCCATCCCCCGATCTTCCCCCGTAAAAATTGATGTCACCTGCGTGTTCAAGGCCACTGCCGGCACTTATCGTTACGGGCCCACCGGCACCACAAGAGGAGTCACCACCAGCAATTTCAATCGAACCACCACATGCATCACCGCCCATTGTAGTTCCCGCGCTGATGAAGAAACCCCCCCCCACTTCACCGCCACCAGCCCCGAGCTCAATATTGCCAGAAGATCCATGACAAGAGGATCCAACTGCAAGGGCGATGCATCCCGAGTTACCAGACACACTGGTCCCAGTAGTGAAGCCCATATTCCCGGTGTTGCCATTTGAGTTGTGTGGCGTACTAATGAGTAGCGCCCCTGGCGTTCCAATGCCACCTCCAGATGCAAGCCTGATATCTCCCCCTGAGCCATTAGCATCGGGCGAGTCGCCGCCTGAAATTGAAATGGTGCCACCGGTCTCATAACCGTCTCCGCCCACGAGCGAAATGGTGCCCGAGGTGCCTTCCGTCGAAGTTCCCGTGCCAAGCAGAATTGCCCCGGAGCTTTGTGATGACGCAGTGCCAGTCCGCAGGTACACACTTCCGCTGGCACCATTTTGGCCAGCATTCGCCGAGCTTACATACAGACCACCAGATGTCGAAAACTCACTTTCACCAGAAAAAATACAAATCGAACCTCCGGTTCCCATTACCGATGTTCCACCCTTGATCAATACATCTCCACCCGCACCACTCCCAGCAGCATGCCCGCCTCGAAGAATGACACCACCTGCACTTGCACCGTCATCCCCGGCGCCGCTACTGACCAAGACTTGTCCACCTTGCATCGAGGAAGCGCCGGCACGGATCTCGACACTTCCTCCAACCCCGTCGCCACTATCACCGGATGCAATAGAAATACCACCGCTCTCCTGGCCGCTGTCTGATGTGGCGACCGAAATGTCTCCCGAGCTACTCGTGGCCGAGCCGGTCAAGACCGAAACGGAACCTGACGACGCAGTTGCATTCGCGGTTGAAACAGTCACGCTACCCGAACTTGATTTGGCATCTCCAGAAACAAGCACTATTTCACCACCAGGCGTTTGTTCGGCGCCCTCGCCCGCGGTGAGTGTTATGGAACCACCTGCACCACTGCCTGACTCGCCGACGCGCAAAGCAATCCCACCCGCAAGTCCTGAAACGGCATCTCCGGTCGAGATACACACAGCTCCGGAGTCACCATGGGCAGTGCTCCCGGTGGATACCGAAATATCACCGGAGCATGAGCCATGGCTGCCGCCACTTGCTGTCATGAATGTTAGCACGCCTCCATTTGTACCACCGGAGCCAGACATCAGTTCCAGAGCACCACCAACTCCCACTGCAGACTCTCCTGCTCGAAGGCTCACAAGGCCACCCGCTCCTGCCATGGAATCGCCGCCTGTAATGTCCACATTTCCTCCGTCGCCGACATAGCCACCAAGGGCGGGGCTGCCATAGCCATCACCACCACGGAGGGTCGCAGAGCCACCTTGGCCGCCATGCGGGTTTACACCTGAACCGGCTGCCAGTGACATTGACCCACCCATTCCATTTTCTTTGAAGTTTTGACCTCCCTTGATGGTTACCTACACACATTCATTGTGTTCGGAACGCGAAATCCTCCGGATCGGGAAATTAGACACGGAAACTCAAGTGTTGCTCTCCACGGGAGAGCAACAAACGAGAAATCAATAAATACATCGCCAGCTGAAACGACGGATATTTCGACCTCGTCTATGATGAATTCGAAAGTGCCGCCGCCCGTCCCAACACCCGATGAGCGGAAGTGCCCACCTCCAAACACAGGGTCAGCCTCAACAATAAGATTACCCACAATACGGTTCTCGACCTGATGAGAAAGAAGTTTGTTTCAGTATGACCTCGCAAGACTCTGCCTAACCCTCAACAGGAACATGCATGAATTTAGACGGGGTTAGATGGACACGGCGGGTCGAAGATGGAACCTTCGCACTCTGAGAGAAATATCTCAGATACAGTGAGGCATCGCTGCTCGGAGGCACACCACGCACACCCTTCCATATCCACGCATACGCCACAGCTGCTAAGTTGCTCACACTGGGGTATCTCAGGGCATTCCGCAGCCGCCGTTAGCCAGTAATTACACGGGAGCCCACTCAAAGGCCCATTGCTTCCCCGTTCCATGCACTGAAGTGTCGACAAACAAAAGCCACAGCTTGGGTTGGCAGCGCAAGCGCCGCAATCGCTGATTGCCTCATAGTAGTCACCGCCGTCGTTGCTAAACCGCTCGCACTCGTGCGCTGCCGCCTCTAGCACCAACGCGATCACGAGTGACAAGACCCGCATGCCGCCCGACGAGCCTCGCTTTCCAACCGCTCCTATAGGAACTCCATCTCAAAGACACTTATTTTGAGCGGACCGAAGGTATCTATCCAGGTACCATATATCATGCTTGAAGTTTTTTATTTACCGCAGTAACCTCCAGTCCAGCCCTATATGACGGGCCGCGCCGAGCCCTATAGGACGGCGACCTGTAAGACACTAGCAAGCAAAACCAAACGCGTCACGCAGCCGTCTGAGTATCCTTCCGTTCGCTACTGGTCCAAAGAGATCAATGCCAGTGGGACAAGTACTTGTAGACCGCCGCGCTGCCGCCGCCGCCGGCCCGGGCCCGCCGGGAGTATCACTAGGCGGCCTGGCATGACTCGGGTGGGGCCCGGCCCGGGCCCGGACCGGACTATCGTGACTGCCACGCACAACTCGGGACTGGAAACTCGAAACTGGGCAAACCGTTGACCGTCGGACTGGGCCGGGCAAACTGGTCAATCGGGCTGGCCTGTTGTTGCTGCCCCCTGTCACTGGCAGTGCACTTCAACTTGTGCTACTATTGAAAAATTGATAGTTCCAATTATTCACTGGCAAGTTCGACTCGGAGTAAAATTCCATATTCCACATTACTACTACTAGGCTACTGGTATTCAATGGGTCCGAGTCCCGGGCCCGGACCATCATGCTATCATGATCGTGCTACATAGCACAATTACCAGCGTAGTATGCTAATCTCAATAATATTATAATGCTATTTCTAAACTTTGAATGCTATTCTGCTATTTCGCATTTTGAACGTCACGGTGCTGCCAAGGTCCAAGTTCAAGTTCAAGTTGGAGCCTAATACACTTCGGGTCTAAGAGGCTAGTAAGAGCAGGCCCTTGTTGTGAACCTAGCATTGTATGGGATTGATGGATTCCACCAGGACAGCACCTTGATCGGGGAGGATGTCTTGAGAGAGGCTGGTATCATCATCATCATGATGATGCCAGCCCCGGGGCCCGGGCCGCCGGGCCTGAGTGATAGAAATGACCTTAGAAACGATCAAATTTTACGAATCAACTATCTTGGAGCTAGACATTCCTGGCATAAGAGAGGCGTAAGGAGCTTATGGAGTGGAGTGGTACCTATGGGAAGCAAATCGTGGTGGTCTCTCCCCAGCCTTCAAAGAACAGTTGAAATATTTCAACAGCGATTCCCCTCAAGAAGAAGATTCTGATTCTACAGAGCAGGAACAGCATACGGCTGCGGAGATTCGGGCCAAGCTTAAAGATGCCATAGAGTACAGTAAACGAGAGGACGAGGAAGATGGAGACAAGACTTCATACATTCAATTAATTATGATCGCCTTAGATCACCTTGTCGCCACTCAGGAGAAACATCGGATTGAATTGAAAACCATGAGTGACCCAATGCATAGATATGTTCTCCGCATTCTCGATAAGCAAGTCAACGAGACTAGTGGACCTTCTCTACCGAGATTCCTAGCACTCCAAAAGTGGCACGTACGGTACACTTTGACAATAATGAAGCTCCTAACTCGTATGGTGACATAAATGCCCCCTAATTACCCGACACCTCAGTACTACATTACCACGAGCTACGACCTACCACAAAACAACCTACAGAACACTCTACCAATTCTCACGTGGAAGGTTAAGTGTATTCATTGAGAGGCAAATGCCCATGTGCTACTTGATGATATTTGCCAAAATGCACATTTCAATGAAACGAACGACAAGGATGGAGGACAACTTTCACCCCATATTTTCCTAAGGGAAACAAGAGCTTACCCTCATGAAAAAGGGGAGTGCGATAAATAGGGCGAAATACCCCCTATCCCCACCCTTCCGCGCCACATCATCGCTTTTCAACAACGCGTAATAAACACAGTTAAAACCAAAACTACTTAGTGTATTTAAGGTAGCTCCGCGGCAGACTATCTCAGCCGCCGTACTCCCAAAGGTGCGTACTCCTTTGGTCTTGCATTATTCGCAAAACCTTTGATGTCACGGCCGGGTTGGTCATCATGATGCACGCGTAATTAAACACCGTCCGTAAACCAAAACTAGTTAGTGTATTTTAAGGTAGCTCCCCGGAAGACTATCTCAGCCGCCGTACTCCCAAAGGTGCGTACTCCTTTGGTCTTGCATTATTCGCAAAACCTTTGATGTCACGGCCGGGTTGGTCATGCACGCGTAATTAAACACCGTCCGTAAACCAAAACTAGTTAGTGTATTTTAAGGTAGCTCCCCGGAAGACTATCTCAGCCGCCGTACTCCCAAAGGTGCGTACTCCTTTGGTCTTGCATTATTCGCAAAACCTTTGATGTCACGGCCGGGTTGGTCATGCACGCGTAATTAAACACCGTCCGTAAACCAAAACTAGTTAGTGTATTTTAAGGTAGCTCCCCGGCAGACTATCTCAGCCGCCGTACTCCCAAAGGCGCGTATCCCTTTGGTCTTGCATCACTCGCACCTAGTCGCAAGGCCCCGCCCGGGTCACGGTCACGGTAACTTGAGTTCATCTTAATTACAACTCATGGAGGAAGGGTCGAATTCTCGTTCGGGAGGACTACGCGACGTCAGGTGAGGCCTAAACAATGTCGGAAATTCGCATCTGAATTTCGCGCGAAACCCCCCTCCTCCCCCTCGCTCCCCCACTAGGAGGACTGCTGCTGTGCTCATTGTCCGCTGATACGCATAACATGAGCGACCTAGCCGATCGCCTCGAGGTGAAAGTTATCGCTGCTCGAGATCTCGTTGAAGCCGAAGGAGGCGAGTGTAATCCTTTTGCTGTAGTGAAATGCAACATGGTACGTGTCAAAGGCTAAAGTTACCTGCATTCACAAAGTATTATGACAGGAGCTGGAACAGACCATGGTCAAAAAATCGCGTTGTGTGTTGGTTCGAAAGTATTAGTAAGTGTGTGTGCAGGTCGCGAGTCACACAACAGACCCAGAATGGAATTCTGCAACTATGATCTTTACGGGCATAGGGAAGTATGATGCAGATCACATTGTTGTGACAGTGATGCACAAAAGTCTGTCTGCACAATCTGATGTAGAACTCGGACAGGCAATTGTGGACCTGCGCACTGTCGTACTATCGCCCTCCATAGAGTCTGACGCATGGTACATGCTCCAACAGAGGACAGGCATGAGGCATGAAGTCTCGGGGCGCATACGGATAGAGTGCACTTACTTCATATCAGACTCGAATAATATTGTACCTGGGCGTAAGGATGCAGAAGATGGGGGTGACCTTGTGCACACGCCAAATATGCTCGTTGGAACTATCATCTGTGGGCGTTCTCTGCATCTCAAGGGAAGAGAGCTTGTTGACGCTTATGTGACACTCAAGGTAGGCGCACATAAACATTCTACGGCCGTTGTCGGGAAAAACTGCAATCCGCATTGGGACCATGAGTTCAAATTGCCAGTTTCTGATGGGTCAAGAATGATCACTGTGAAGGTCGGGCTCAACATAAAAAAAGGAGCATTGCCAATACTTTGGCTGTAGGTCAAAGACCACGGTGTTCTTCGTAATCGTCTTATCGGCACCTGCATCATACCCATGGTTGAAGTAGCCGCACATGGCGAGGCGGGCTTAACAAAATGGTGCTCTCTTCATGGCAGTGACGGTCTTGTTGATAATCATGCGAGTGATCCATAAAAAAGAATAAATTTTCATAATCCCCTTAGGGACGCGGCGATGTCGAACTTTATCTTGCGTGGCGTTTTGACGCGCAGTATGCTCAAAGTCTCTCGCGGCATATGCTGACGACCAGCAAGACTCTCAGCGAATTTCATAGTATGTTTAGCATTAATTTCTCTCCTACTTGTCAGGCGCTGGGTTGCTCACAATGAGTCGAAAGATGCAAGGCCCCAAATCAAGCTCAGGGGCATTAGTTGACAGAGAGAGCGCATGGATGATAGAGGAAGATGCATTTATGCCGCTGGAGCTTTCTTCCAAGGAACGAGAAGAACGAACTGACAGACGAGAAGCAAATGTAACAGCCCTTGGCATATTGAAGTACACACAGTCGCACAAGCACATGCGCGCACACACATTCATAATACCATCATCACACAACAATATTGTATTGTTTGAAATTTAACAAAAATGAAATGTAGGTAATGACAGCGAGCCGCCACCTCGATCAGCTTGAGCAACGAAGCCGCATAATGCCCTCTGGCGATTACCAAATACAGGTTCACCTTATTGAATGTCGTGATCTCACCGGACTCCATGATCCTTATGTCAGAGTCAAGGTCATGGGGAGAGTAAAAAAGACGCGTGTCATTCGCAAGGTGTGACGAAACAACAGAGAGTTTAATAGCCAATTATATTGGGGTCGTCTGTTAGGTTTCAGCTTGCGTTTTTGACGACACGCTTCAGTTTAACTTCGCTGGACTTTCCTGCTCAGCAATTGAAGAGGCGAGCATTGAAGTTAAAATGTACGACTTTGATGCTTTCCTAGCCCATGATCTTATTGGTGCGACTGTGTTTGATGCGAGATCAGTGCGTGAACTTCCAAACCATGAGTTTTACCGCAAGTGGGTTGGCCTCACGAATAGTCAGTCAAATGCGAACAGAAGCAAAGACAACTGCGCTGCAGTGCACCGAGGGATTCAAAACACACTCTAGAGCCACAGGTTTTCGTGGATTCCTTAAACTATCAGTCACAGTCCTTGGTCCTAATGATGTGCAACAAGCACATGATCTAGATGCTGAGTATCAAAAAGAACTTGTTGAGGAAGTCGGCTATGGCGTGGATGGCATGGTAAAACCGAACTTTACTATGTGCAATCTGTGTCAACGTGCTTATTTGTGTCGCATTCTCTATATTGTAGGAAGACCACTTACTTGGTCATTTTTGTCTGGGAAGCTGAGGATCTCAACATAATGGAAGCGAATCTTTTCTCCAACACCCGGATCGAAGCATACGTGAGAGTTAACTTTTGTGGATCCCAGGCAATTACATCCGTAGTATGTGTTCGGGGACGTGCTCGTTTGGCTCCTGAGTTCAATGAAGAACTTTGGCTTCCAGTCACAGAACCGACAGAAACAAGACGCATTTCAGTTGGGCTCTGGAACTATAGCTCCCATACTAGAGATAGGCCGATTGCACACTTGTATTTCGACCTAGACGACATCGAACGGAGCAGCAAATACATATCTGGAAGTTTTTTGGGTGGCGGGCTACTGGAGCAGAACAACTATATGGGGCCTAGGCCTCGCTGGTATAATTTATACGGTGCGCCCATCCGTATTCAAGGTAAGCGTGGTGCCTTGCAGAATCGATATGGTAATGAAGCCTCCACCTATCGTGGTCGACTTCTTCTTTCCATGGAACTTCTTGCTAGACCACCTAACGAGCAACGGCATAAGAGTATGGCTCATCGAAGGCCATTTCATTTCAAGCCAAACACACGCCTCACATCGGCATCTGCCAAGTATCATCTGCGTGCTCTTGTGGTGATGGGCTCCGAGATACCACAATTTCGTTCCCCAGCCATCGGGAACTGTACCAAAATGCGTTTGGTGATTTCTATAGGTGCGGATGTAATTTCTGTTGTCGATTGCACTGCGCTCTGCAGGTAATCATACGCTTACTTATGCTTGGGAGCCAAACAAGCGCGGTGTTGTGATGTGGAACATGCTACTAACCTTGAAGGTAGTATTGCATGTTTGCTCTCGTATACTTCTTATTGATATAGGCAATAAAGCTTCCAGTGCTTGTAGAGGAGATACCAGATGTGTGCTTGTACCTTGTACGTGGTCCGCCTAAAATCTTAACGGTGTGCTTTAGCCGCATAGCTGCTGCAAGATTGCTCAGGGAGCAATTTCGTGCAGGACCATGCTGGGAATTGCTGAAACCCGAGCCATCAAGAGCGTCTCAACTTGGTGGAGCTGCGCTCAAAACAAATCCTGGTGCTGTGCTTCTTAAGCTTGGCTTTGGTCTATCAGAAGATGCACTGGATCCTGACTTTAGTTGGCCAGAAGAAGAGCTCCTGAGGAAGGCCAAGGATCGTGTGCCTTTTTGCCTTCGGGTTTTTATCTACCAAGCAAAGGAATTGCCTGCATCGGACCAAACTAGTCTCCTTGATCCATATGTCAAAGTACGTTTCTGCGGTAAGAAAGAGAAAACACGAGTGCATGCAATGACAACGGCGCCGCTTTTCTATGAGACATTAGAATTTCATGAGATGCTTCCACTCGACGTGCGCTTTGGGCCTGACATCGTTGTGCAAGTGTGGGACAGGGATGTATTCTCGTCTAATACTCCGAGGGCGCTCTTGCGTTTCCCATTGACCAAGTGCCATGTTCTTGCTTCAGAAGGATCTAAAATTCCTTCTCCCAGCTGGGAAAACCTCACCAGTATTGGTGCAGAGCCAATAAGCAGCCAAATTCTCATGTCAGCAGCGCTTATTCGAAAAAGAGACCTCTCTGAAAGACTCGGCCGTTCCGAGTGCATAATCCCACAGATGAGACAGGCTTGGGTGGAGATCACATGTGTTGGCGTACGTCAGCTAAAAGCTCATCGGCTGCGGGCACCCCAAGAGCCATGTGTGCGCATTGATGTGCCCGCTCCGAATGATAGAGGCAATTGCTTCAGAACACAACCAAGTTCTGTGCCGTCTGGACGGAATGCAAATTTTCTAGAGCGAAAAGTCATGGCTATTGATATGCCAGAAAACCCCCTGTACGCTCCGAACCTTGACCTACGTGTGTACGATGCCCGGGTTGGTATTTCCGCAGGGCTTCACAAACGTCTTCTTGGTGCAAGCTCAATTGATCTTTCCAGCAAACTGCCATGGAATTCTGAGGCCTTTGTGGCGCCGCAAACAGAATTATTCAGCGGCAGCGATGTGTGGCAACAAGAGAAGGAAAGGAATGAAGAGTCGCATCTGCGAACCCAATCTGAGCTTCTAGGTAGTGGTTTATCACAATGGACTATCAAATATCCTGGTGATGCAGGGTTGCAATTTCGTGAGAGACTTGATAGCAATCATGAAGACGACTATGACGAATTTGAGTGTGATGTTGAGCACCTCGAATTAGAACGTCATTCTCCAGATGCCTTGAGTTCTATGCCTGGAGATTCTGGGACAGGAGCTTTTGATCCCATGATTTTGTCCGGGCTTCCAATGATCCATGAAGATGTTATCTTCAGAGAGAAGCAGATTCAATTTGCCGAGAAATTTCCACTTGATGAAGATATCACTCCCTTCCCTGAGATGATAAATGCGAGTTCCACTTCGACCGAATACTCTACCCTCCTTGGGAGCCAGGCGAGCTATAAACTAAGTGAACTTCCCATCTCATTTCCATCACAATGGGCTGCTGCAGAATATATCGAGGGACGTGAGTGGTGGACGAAACAGGGGGGAAGGGAACTAGAGAATCACTTGAAAACTAAACCTTTTGAAACATACAAGTTGTTCCGAGGAAAGTTTCATCCAAATGCCTCAAAATCTACTCTTCGCTGCGTTGGGGTATTCAAGGGAATACTACGAGTCCTAGAGACAAATCCATCGTGTGAGAAGGAGCCTTTTTTTCCGTTACAGATTCTTTCATCCGCTATATATACAGTGCGTCTGTACATAATACGAGGCTCTAATCTCCAACCTGTAAATGGGAACTCAGCTGATCCATATCTCAGGGTGAAGTTGGGCACTGATATTCAAGACAGCAGGAGCTCACACTGTACTAGGACACTTAAGCCTGAATTCTATGAAACGTTTGAGTTCCGTACAGTGATCCCTGGTCCTTCCCTGCTTAAAGTCCAAGTCAGGGACTGGAATAGGTTTTATCCCGTGCACGAGATTATTGGTCAAACAGAAATTGATCTTGAAGACCGGTGGTTTCATTATGGGTGGCAAAAGCTAGATAGGTTGAAACCAATTGAAATCAGGAGTTTACACAAAGACACATCACCTATCATCCAAGGCCAATTGCATCTTTGGTTAGAGATCAGGCCAGAGGCAGAAGCTCACAGGGAGCCACCTGTCGAGCTCCACGGACCAAAGAAGCAAAAGTTTGAATTGCGCATAGTCTGTTGGAAGTCTAGGGATGTGCCATTCGATATGGGTGACTACTTTGCCGAGTTTTGGATTGGCGATTCCCGGAAGCAAAAAACTGATGTCCACTGGCGTTGCAGAAATGGACAAGCTAGTTGGAATTGGCGAATCAAGATACCAATTGAACTTCCACTAGACTCACCAGAGAAAGGTCGCCTCATGTTGCAGCTTTGGGACCAAGATGTTATCAAGTGGAATGAAGTAATTGGCGATACACAGGTTGATCTGTATCGCTGGTTTCTCAAAGCCTACCACGAACAACGTGTCGTGAATGTATTCAAGGAAGTCAAGGACGCAATTTCCAGACAGCAAATGAAGGCCGCCAAAAAAGAGACATATGGGCGCAACATAGATTCGAATGAGGAGGGAACAGAAATTAATGAAACAGAAGTGCGAACCTCACCAGATACTCTGGAGGTAGGAGGATCTGCGTGATATTGTTCTTCTTATTTTAGCAGACAGCCCTTTTGTAGAATCATCATAAGGCTATCGAACCGGATGGAGACTCGAAGGATGCCAGGCGACACGCAACTCAAATGGCGAGAATTGAGGCACGAAGCGACTCAAAAGATGCTGCCTACTTTGTCAAGCAGCTCAAGGAAATGGTCGGTCTTGGTGAAATTGATGAGTCGGCGGAATGGATAAATATAACGTACCATGATAGACGCAGAAGCAGAGTGCTCCCTCGTGGCAGTCTTGCCCTCTCGGTAGGCACATTCGACGTTACTGAAACAACCAAGTATCATTATTTAATCCTTAGATTGAAATATTGCCTGAGGAGGAGGTTGAACTGAGACCTGCTGGACATGGGCGCACAGAACCAAATGCAAATCCATATCTTCCACCAACGGCTGGCCGCTTTAGATTTTCCTACAATCCATTGGCCCTGTGTTCCGCGAGGAGACAGCGTCTTTTGCATGGCAGAAGCATATAAAATTACCTCAAAGGGTTTTTAGGCTTTGCTTGGCCCAAAAATTGCATTTCAGGTCTCCATCGATATTCCCAGCCTCAGCTAGCAGATGATATTTTTTATCTCTATAACGTAGGTCGGATGTTGCTTTTGCTGTCTTTTGGTTATGATTTTAATAGGGTTTTGCGGTATATATTTTACATCCTTGTGAGTTTTTTGTCCACCTTATGCTAACTTTGAAGGGCTTTTTAATAGTTATACTGTATTGGAATCGCTTGGGTTGACACAATCAGGAACTTCCTGAGGCTTCTAGTTGGCGATGAGGTATACATCCCTCTAGTTGGGACTGAAAGGTTTAGGCTGTTTCAAGGTTCTCCAATAGGACTTTCGGCATTTTGTCGTGCGCCGCACCAAGACTTGATGCGGGAGCGCCCAGTCGCCAGCGACGGGCCGACTGAATGAATGATTATGAGCGGATGAACGCAGGGGACTTTTAGAATTCCCTGTGCGCGCCGGGGAGGGGAGCTAGCGCGCATTTTCCTTGAAGTCTATATGTGAAAGCCCTTCAAGCCGTGGCTCATAGCCCGCCAAACTGACTCATCGCCGATGCAGCAAATCAAAACCTCCGTTTTAGGAGACTGACAGCGGGCGATTCATTTCCTACTGGGTTTCCAGAGTAGAAAAAGCAGAAGGTAATTGTCGCCTGGTCCCTCGGGCGGCAGCCCACCGTACACCGCCTAAAGCCGGCTCTGGGTCGCAGCGCCAAGTAAGGAAGGCAAACGCACGGCGGCGCCGGGGGCCCCCGTGCGAATCAATGGCAGCGGCCGGGCCCAGTGGTGGCAGCCTTAGCTGGTTAGAAGCGGTGCGAATCAATGGCAGGGTAACTGTCCAATAAGAAATTACTAAATTCGATTTCATGTTCTGTAAAATCTACAAAAAGTATTTTGTGTATCTTTGTTGGGTTCGGGCGATCCGGACCCTGCACCATCCGGACTTATGCTGGCTTTCGTCGAAAATTTGAAAATCCAGGGTTGGCCCTTAGTGGTTTTCTTGCTAAACTTGAAGTCACTAAACGGGTTTTATGCGCTTCAAAATAAGCTCAGCAGTGGAGTCCGTTGGAGACGCTGTTGCGGGAAGAAAATTCAGTAAAATTTATATCGATCATACGGTGGGTTCTAAGAAGACTAATAGCGGCCGGGAGAGCTACGACGATTTCCGTACATTCTATTTTTTATGTATGGAGAGATATTTATTTATCCGAGTCATCATGCCCTAGCTTGGGTTCAACATTGCAGGGTATCTTGGCTTCATGCCCTGGTCGAAGTGTCGCCCTTGGGAGCCTGGGGTCCGGGCGCGGCACAAAAAAGTGCTAAGCGCTGTGATGTGGCCGTGACCGTGACTCGGACTGGCAGGTAGTATTTCAAGTTTTACTCACTGTTTCAGAGGCGCAAGCATACTATATTATGCGGACTACAATGATGCTGCAGGTGAGTCCTGATTATCATGACGGATGTCATGCCTTATCTTTGTCTGCTTTCATCAACCGTGACCCCAATGTGCAGGGGATACAACTTGCAAACCGCCACAGGCTGCTAGATTGTTACGAGATGCAATGTGTTCATTGTAGGAGGGTTTTATTCCTGCATTAGTCAACCTTGATGGAACCAAATATGACAATGTTGAACCACAATGCAGCGTAGAAGCCAGTAGTTCCAGTAAAAAGAAATATACCGAAGCAGATGATCAACATGTAGCCAAAATAGAGGAGGTATGTAATCGGAAGATTGGACTCTAGCTTTGTAAAATACAGTGAAGAATACACGAAGACGTAGGCAGCGGTGGATCCTGAAGTAAGAAATGTTCTCCACCACCAACGATAATCTTCCGCACACAGTTGGAAATATAAGAACACAATGGTGATTTCTGCACATGTAATCAAGAGGATGGCAAAGACAAGGAAAGTAAAACCAAAGACATAATAGTATTGGTCCATCCACATAGAGGAGAGAATAAAAAATAATTCAACGAAACAAGCACCAAAAGGCAAGATGCCGCCGGTGGTTACGGTAAAAGCGGAGCTAAGATACCAAGGCGGCATAGGGATGGGCCGAGGAATGTTTGAATACTTTGCTGGGAATTCTATAGGTTCTTTCCGGAACCCAAGGTAAGCACCCAGAAAGACCAGGGGGACGGATATACCTAGCCACAGTGCAAGTAAGGCGACCATGCTGGTAATAGGCACAGCGCCCGTCGAGTCTTTATAGGACGCGAGCGCCAAATCGAGGCTCACAAAAACCAAAAAAGAACCACCCGGGAAGAGAAGTGCCGTTGCTGCTGTAGCGCGCTGCCAATGTTGGCCTTTGAAAGTCTTGTAAAGGCGGGCACAGTGGTACCCCGCAAAGGTACCCATCAAGGCAAATAATACAAGCATCACAAACATGAGTGATCCTCGATTAGCAGGTGAAATAAAGCCGACGGCCGCGAACGCAATTGTTAATAGGGCCATGACAAGAACTTGTACGCCCCCCCCAATAAAAACACAAAGAAACATGGGACATGTTGTCGGGGGCCGAAATACATCCTGGTGTACCAGCTTCCAGCCTGTCTCTTCGCTTGTTGAAATTTCGGACTCTGGATCTTCATCAGTTGGTAGACGATTGTATTGACTTATGTCGCGACGCAAGTTGCGCGTCAGGATTATGGCAATCATACCGCTTAAGCAGAATACGATCAAGAGCGAGTTGACGATGGAAAACCAGTGCACCTTTTTGGGCACTGCGTTGTCCATCGATAGGTATATGTCCCAGCGGGAAGCCCATTTGATATTGCTAGGTTTCCATACAATGTCATACGTAAACAGCACCTCGATCGATTTTGTTAGCGCCAATGCATGATCTTTCGCCTGATTCAGATCCATGGGTTCCGCCGTCGAACATGTCTGCAGAGCTGGTGTCGTATCCTTGCCATCCCAAGACACACCACCAACAAATTCATGTTGCACGGAAAAGGGCTCGACGTAAAAGCCCACTATCCGATTCCCACCAGGAACTGCTTCATGATATTCAATGACGATGTTTGCGTGGTTATAAAGAAAGTGCTTACCCGAGACTCGGTCGTAGTAACCCACGGGAAAACCGCGACTATAACTTGTCGTTACAAATGATTCCGTATCTATCACGCTTGCAGCCGGAATATTGTCTACAATCCAATTATGATGGTACCATTCGTCAATAGATCGTTTAAATTGTAGTATGTTGTGTGCATTAAGCTTGGTCTGACACAACACCTTGCAATACTCATCCATACGCATGAATAGCAAGTACCTATCGTGTATAGAAAGATTTCAAAAATCGGGCATGACAGCTCACGGAGAATTTTCGATTCGGTCTCCACTAAGAAATTCCCCTAGATTCTCCGCAGTCGCTTGCACACCGCCATGCGGTTTGCAAAATTTATGGCTGTAATAATCATACGGTAGTTGCGTGCGGACCGAGGTCAACTTGTTTACCTGTGGTTGACGTCATATCGAGCACCTAGAAAATTAAGACTACCTTCAATTCGACCTTCTCTCCGGATTCGTATTCCCTAGGAGCCACGCCTGGGAGGTAGAACGCACGAGCAAAGTTTAATGCCCACGCGACCGAGACCAAACGCGCATTCATTACAGTGCTTGGGAACAAGTTACGCAGTGCGCTAAGGGCTAAGCAGTCGTTTTTAGGTAGTGAATGCCGTGACAGAAAAGCGCCGGCAATTAGATAAATCTGCTGCTCGTAACACAGGGTATGTTGACCTGATGTGTCCGTGCGCCGATGGAGTTGTAGCGGCACGTCGGCACGTTTAATTGGACTGGCAGCCGTCCGACAAAATTCTCTTGATGTATAAATCCGTTGGTTGAATTATTGTTTGAAGATGAATTGGTGTTGTCATCTGCTAGACCATACATGGATCTTAATGGATTTTGTTCAAATGTATCCCAAGATCGTTCTTCGTATTGAGTAGGTGTGTATGCTTCATCTTCATCAGGGTCTTGAGCTCTTGGAGCAAGGCCTGATAGTGTGTCTCTTAGTTCTTCTTGGTGTTCTTCACCAAGAGTTACGTCACCAGAGTCATGAGAACTCTGTAACATTAAAGTATTCGTTTCGGGGTCGTTTTTATCGTTTCTAGGTGTGACTGGGAGAGTGTAGCGAGTTAGCGGACGCTGCCTCTGACCTCCGTGCTAGGAGAGGCCACGCAGTCACGTCAGAGACGATATCCACGGAGAATGACGCCGGATCCGCTCTGCGTGTGGGCCACACAACCTGCAGGAAATAAGTAGGGTGCGGTGGTATACCGACCCTCTGCAACGGTGTGAGTGAGTTTGGCGTAAGTGACTCCCCGTGTAATACTAGCACTAAGAATGAATGTGGTGTAAACCTTCATTACGTCAAGGTGGGACTAAGTAGGAGAGTAAGAGGGGCCTAGTGTAGTACTAGGGGGTATATTCTTCGCATCTAGAGCAGCCGCGTTGCAATGAATACGGGCGCAACTCGAGAATAAGAGGTTTCAGGCCCCTCGGGACCTCTGCGCGGACTTTGGAGAAGCGTGCGTTGCAGGAAGTGGGCGGTTTCGAGGCAACGTCGGCTGAAAAACCCTTCGATGCCACTTATTGCTGCCGTTCGGGCCACCGCAGTGTCGGAAATCATCGACTATGACCCCGCGCCGGCCGCCGGGCCCGTGGTTTCTCGCACAAGCGCTCTCGAAGCTCTCAATTTGTCCCACGTCGACCTCGATGCGGCCGCCGCGGTGCGATGATTTCCAGCGTTTTGAGCGGGCGAAGTCGTCCGCGGGGCTCGGGGCACACCCACCGTACTGCACGGACCGGTTTTGTGGTGGGCGGGTGCCCGCATCGCGTCGGAGAGCTGCCGCGCTCTTTTGTGGCGTACCGCCTCGGTTGACCCCTTGGGCGGTCAGAAATAGCTTGGGGCACACGAGGCCAAAAATGTCTCGTTTAATCGAGTTTCACGGGTTTTTGCCGTTTTTGAGGCTTTGCGCCCTAATCCCGATCCCCGTAGAACCCATCGCCCCCAGGATCCGTGAATGGTCCCCCCAACCCTCGAAAGCCGGAGTTGCCCCCATATCCATCCGCGGGAAGGCGAGATTAGAAACCCGTCTGACCCCCCAGACACCCCGAAGGGGACGTGGCTATGCCTAGTCTAAGTGAGGGCAGCTTAGACCTAAAGATAGGCTACTTAGGCCAAGGTCCCCCCCCCCCAAAACCCGAAATCAGTGGTTTATAATCAAAAAGTCTTAAACCCGCACGGAAGTTCCCCCACGCCGGATTTTTTACCCTTGCGGAGCAGCCCCCCGCAGGGGGAAAGGTGTGAACTCCTCCAGGGTTAGCTGCCCTCAGGGCAGGTGACCCTGAAGGAGTTTATACCTTTTTTGCGCATGAGGGCCCGGGAAGCCTGGGGGCCACTACAGTACCATCATCATAGTAGCTGTTTTGCCTGGCTCTTATCCTCGGCTTGGAATTCGGTGCCACGGTCACGGTGCGGCATTCAAAGAGATGCTCTAAGCCCAGAAGCCTGGCGAAAGGGCAGTCCAGGAATGTCCTGAGATGCGTGAGAGGGAAGACACGAGAGGGGCAGCGAACGCTCCGGAGGCTTTGACGATAAATAGCTTTGATTCCAGTCTCACAAACCTCCAGGCCCTTTCAACGTCGTAAGTTCATCGCCAGAATTCTCAAACAAAAATCATCTGTCTAATTCTATCATCTAAACTATCATCAACATGTGGATCGATTATTGTGACAAAGACGCATGTCGATGGCGCTTGAAGAGCGCATTCATCGGGTAGATGGTAATTTTGGTAATCAATTACTAATATCTGGAGCCTTAGTACAAAAATTTAGACTTTCGTTGAAGAATAGATGATACGTGAGGGGGGACTCCTTTTTCTTCGCAAAATCCGGGTGAATCTTCAGCTGAGTACCAGTGATTTCAGTCCGACAGGCGGTAGTGAGGATTGTCGTTTGAATATACAGCCGAGATCCCTAGGGACGAATATACACCTGTTTGTACATAAAACCCTCATCACAATCTCAAATGCATATCTAGCTATTCGCTGCTGTCTATGAATAGACCCTTCCCCCGTAACAACGGCTTTTTCTCTTGTGTGACCAGTGTGTCTAGCCTAGTCAAGGTCGCACAGTAGAGAAACAGGGCACCCGCGAAAACATATGAAGTAACAACAGACCACAAGACCAACCATCTGATTATAGTGTCTGGGTAGCCGCGGGCAAGCATTGCATCGTAGATATAGCCAAGGATATAGGAGGCTAGAGACCCAAAGAAAGTAGCAATGAGGGTAAAACATGCTATCGCGAGTGCGCGACAATCTGCTTCAAGAGCTGATTGCATGGTAGCGACAACAGGACCAAACCAGCACTCCGCAATTAGATATTCCACAAAAAGGCCAAGGAAAATTGAAACATAAAAATCAGAAGCCAGGCAGCAAATAGCCATGAAAGGTAGTGAGCCAAAACAACCGCAAACTGGAAGGTACATGCGCGCTCGTGGCTCGACGGCGCGCCATTTATCTGCCAGCATGCCTCCAAGCCATGAAGAAATGAACCCACCACCAGCAACAACATATGCGTTTATATAGGAGTATTGATCGTCAAAGTTTGGAAACACGGAGGCAAATAGTGCAGGCAAATAGCCTGCAATCACGTAGCCACCCATGTAACGCAGGGATGAAGCCGCAAAAACCAGTACAACTAATTCATTGCTAAATATAGCCCAAATTGCCTGAACAAAATTCTTCTTCGCCGCCGCTGGGATATGCCCGCCTTCAGCATTTAAGGCGGGCAATTTCGATTTTCTTGAAGGACGTTGTGGCTCACGAATGCTCACGACCTCGATTACTGAAATACAAAAGCCAATTGTTGCAATTAAAAAGCAAGTATTGCGCCAGCCCAGGTCCGCACTCATGGATATACACATGGATGCCATCCCGCCTCCAATGTACACACCACAAGCAAATAAGCCATTGGCTTGTGACCGCTGGCTCTCCGGGAAGTAGTCTGCAATTAGAGAGTAGCTAGCAGGGCTCGAAAATGCCTGGCCAAAACCGAGAACCAGCCGCCAAAGTAGGACCTCCAAGTAGGAGTGGCCTACGTTTCACAGACCTTAGGCATCTATTAAATATTTAATAAAAGGAAATGTGCTCACTGTAGCCAATCATAAGCAGGGCCACGTTCCAGGCAAAGATGCCAGTAAAAATAATCAATTTTCGTGAGGAGATGTCTGCCGCGCGTCCAGCCACCAGTCCCGCCAAACAGAACGTCCCGCTAAATCCATAGCCGGTCAATATACCGTATTCCGTGTAGGAAATGCTGTCTGCATGCTTGATGGACACAAAGTCATCATCTTGACTTACATTGTACAGGTAATTCAGGGAGTAGCGTGACCACTGCTGTTGCGTATAAATCAGTCCTAGTACAAGAAGTACGAACCAGGAGAATGCGGGAACTTCACGAGCAATCATACTTGCCAAAAGCACCTCATGTACCGTAGGTAACTCGTGTGCCGTAGGTCCTACCGTAGGCACTAGAGAGAGAGAGAACCCTCTAGCCCTTCCTACCCTAGATAGGGCCCCGGGCCGAGTAACCCCGGGTAATTCTTTCTTCTAAGATTGGACGCATCCTCCATGAGTCCCGGGCCTAATTAAGATAAATTACTAGTACCCTGCGGCGAATCTTAATCATACTGCGTGGAGACTTCAAGTTCGAATTTTATAGGGGGGTGAGCGCAATTAGTCGACGTTGATTTTGATTTTGCGCAATGTGCGTACAGCCACGCGCCGGCCGAATGGCGGGGAATTTTTGCTAACTTGAAAATAATGCCCGGGCCAGTGGGCGGCTGTGCGCAGTTTGGTACCATCATGATGCGGGCAGCCTCGCGATATCTATATAGGGCTATATAGGGCTCAAAGGGATTTTCCGGTGTTTGGCTAGGCCGAGCCGTGCGATCATTCGGAGGGGGCAAACCGAGTATCTCCGAGTCGAAAGAAATCATACCTCACGTTCTTCCTCGAAGCCTGAGGCCGATGATGATATAAGTTGAGTGGTTTTTTACACCACTTTTTCAAAGTTTGATTTTAGAGGCCAATTAAGCCCTGTTCGCTGCGCTCACTGGCATAGGACAATCGGCCTCTAATCAAAAAAGCGGCCTGGGATGATGAAAAAAAGACACTGGCACATCAACTTATTTTGGGGTTCCCCCGCCCCAACCTTACCAAATGTACTAGTAGATTTTAGAATTTTAAGATTTATATTTAATTTGTTATGCCAGCACTGGCAGTGACGAAAATAATTTTATGCAATATGTGTGTGTGTGTTGAACTTGCTCAAGATATACACCAATTTGCCTTGCATTACTCAGGCTACTAGAAATAACTTTTATGTCACGGTCCAGCGGTGCGCGTGACATTAAAAATAAATAATTAATTAATGAGGAATACCTCTAAAGGCCTTCTCACTTCAAGTTGCCTTCCCCCGCGAGTGACGTCATGCAGGTAAGTATACGGGGGGATCCGGACATTATAATTTAACTCATCACTGGGATCCTTGGCCAGCACCCCGATGTAAGCAATTCTAGGCAGCCCCACAAGCTCGGGCGCTTCCACAAGCCCACTGCAACTTGCGGGCGATTCGGACGTTGAACTTAACGGTCAACTTCAATCTCTTCCCATGGAACCAGAACTGGCGAGAGAGTGTCTATCGAACTTGCTATTTGCGGGTCTCTATGCTCGCCCTGGCGCAGGACAGTGTTTATGTAGACTCGAACCGCCTCCATAAAATGATGTAGCAAAAGTGGTTGATCCTCTGTAACAGTCCTGCTTCTCATCGACTTTTGAAGTTCACCATTCGAGTACCTGCGGGGTGTACATATGATCCATGGCATAATAAATGTCTTTTCTGGTATGATTTTACACACAAGATACTGGACACTGCTTGCTCTGAAGTGAGAACAACAAAGTGTGAGGGCTCTAAAGCAATTCGAAGTGACCATATCTGTGCGGAACATACTTTCCACCAGATGGATAGCGCAGCATGACGCAGCTGGAGGTAGAGGGTTAAAGCAGCAGGTTTATCGCATGCCACACATTCATAGAGAATCCTGGCACACCAATGTTCGACTGATGCCACTCTTCCAAGCAAACTGTCAAAAGCCAATGCTTGAGGATCATGCCCAAAACTTACATGATAACCAAGATTATCACAGAACTGTCTTGCAAAAGTTAGGAGAAATGGATCATCTGCATATGGCACAAGAACATCACTTTGAGTACCTGTGTAAGCTGAGTTGTGGTTGATCGTGATTTCATGCGTAAATATAAGCAATGATTCAAATCAAACAGGGCGCTACCCATATTAGCAGAGGCGTGGAAGGTGCGACGCGCCCATGGTGCTAAGATGCGTAAAGAGCAGAGATCTGATTTGTTGTTGATTCCGGATTCTCCAGCTACACCGGATGCCTCGCGCAGTGCACATGGGTCGTGAATGTAGCTCAAGTACCCAGGGCGACGTTTCACGTGAATAATAAGACACACAATTGCACGAGCATTCTGGAGATGCCTACATTAAATTGTGCGCTTAACGTGGGACAGTCGGCTTTTTAGTTCAGGGCGCTGTGCATTTCTGTAGACTATGCAGAGTAGCTGGATAGTAGCGCCCTGATGCGACTTGCACAGAGCCAATATTACACACAGGTGGAAGAAGGCACGGCGACATCACCCGCAAGATCTGTCTGGATGCAAATGAGCCAGCGACACCCTTCGCAATATAGTCTATGTCAGGATCTAGGTCTATCTGGAGTGGGACGGGGACATCGGTGCCAGTCTCTACATCAACCGTCTTTAGGCCCCGCCAGTCAACGGCCAGTACCCACAGATGCCTTAGGGGCTGAAGGTGATATTGGTTGTCGCTAGCGCTCCGAGGATAGCGTGGAAAAAGAGCAACAACGAGAGCTGCGATGGCTTCCTTCGATCTTGACAATGATGCACGACCGCAGCCAATAAATAGAAGACCAATAGACATATGCAAGGCCATGTGTGTACCTATATTGCGTAAAGTGCGAACTGATTTCAAACTGAGAATCATTCAAATGCACCATATGTGATGTCTTCGTCGATGCGCAAACGAAGCTGGCGAAGTAATCGCAGGGACTCGAGATCACCAGTACCAGCCATCACCATTCCCAACGCAATTGATATTGTAGCGAGGCACATCTCCAAGGTAGGCCGATCTGGCCGCCAAGCCAGTGAATGTTCTCGTATGACTGGATCTAAGAGAGCGTTGCTATGGGAGGTGTGCTTTGACTCCCGCGTCACGACTCCAGGGACCAAGTCGCATGCATTTCTCAGAGCCTTGAATCGTATTAAGAAGTACTTAAGGGTTGCAGCAGCCATAGCACAACCAGTTCCGGCATAGCGTAGACCAATTGCCTATGGGTAGATTGAAAAATGCTGTCAATAGGTTGTACACGGGCGCACGAAGCAGCCACCAGCGACAATGTTGGCATGTGCTTGCTTTAAGGTACTCCAGTCAGCTGCGTCTTGCAAGGGCAATTCTTTTTGGCAACTGCACTTGCAGAACAGGACCTTTGCGCACATCTTACTCCTAGATGACCTACACATGCATCGCCTGAAATACTAGCACGAGCAGCAGACTTTAGACTGTACGAAACGGCTAGCAGTGCTTGCATCGAGTCTACAAGGACAGATGGAAGCTGGGCTTCAACCCACTCGGTTGTAGGTCTAATGAAATCCCACAGTATCAACCCGCGTGCTATCACACGAAGTAGCATAAAGTCTGGTCGTACTGTATCTATGAGGACACCTGTGTCTGGAAGACGAAGTCGTGCGGCGGCGGCGGTGGAGTTTGTCTGAATGAAGTAAAGTCCGAGTGCTAGGGTGGCACCAGGCGCAGTCAGGTCTGTGTTTAGATATTCACCCTCACGAACGCGAGAATTGCATACATGGTCTTCACACAAATAGTTACCTTGGTCTACTGTGCTACTTAAGAGACGTAAGATCTGGCCTGATTTGCTCTCAGTGCCACCAGCAAGGGCATGATGCAAGCGCTGGGCGATCTCGAGGTCCCCAAGACCAGCGGCCTCATTGCTTGAACCCTTACCCAGCGTGACGAGTCCTAGCGCCAGACCGGCAGAAAGTGTATAAGCTTCGCGGTCCCGCATACGATCTCCACGGGAGCAGCATGCTATCTCGCCAAGGAGAAATTCTGCCATTAACCGGTGAGCTGTGCCGCAATAAAGCATGCCGATACCAGTTATTGCGGCTGTTTGTGCTGCAGCAGAGACCTCCATCTCTGCGAACGGCTGTGGGAGGAGAGCCGGGATGTGCAGACATAGCATCTTTGATACTGCTGCGTCACAGGAGCCACATTTTGCTGCAGCCATCCCGAGCAGCATACCAACTGTTGTCGGATCATGACCTAGGGTCAGATATTCGTATATATCTGTCATTGCCAAAACATGAAGTTGCTGTTGTAAGCCCAATGCGAGCAACAGCCCACCATGTTGGGGTGTGGGAATCTCTGGCTTGTTGTACACTATCCAAGTTCGTGTGATGCACACTGACTTTCTTTGTCTAGCAGTGAGGCGAGATGTCGATCTTAAGGACTGTAGTCGCAGACCAACAGCAACACCGTTGTGAAACTTTGGCCATAAGCTCAGAGCTCCTGCGAGAGGCGACGAGAGGTCAAGAGCCACAGTGACATTGCAAGGTGGTGAACGACCCAAAAGACACATTCTTGGTACCTGGAAGGCAGGTTGCACTACATACGTATATCAGTCACTCACCAGGAGAACCTCCGCTAGGGTACTTAAGGATGGTAATGACCTGAAAGTGATCATACCTCGGCCTGCAGCTGTCGCAAATGATCGGGTGCATGCTAAAAGGAGAGATGCTTGCTTGCGCTGCTCAAAGTCATGATCAGATATCTCAGGGGGACGTGTTGCATTAAACAAAACCAGTTTTGATGAACATAGTAATCGAGATACTTCACGCAAGAGGGAATTGTCAGCATGGCACAGAGAGGCCATAGTACATATGCGTGTAAGTCTATGTAATTAGAGTGTTGATAGTGCTGCCTGCATCTAACAGTGTCTTCTATGGACACCGAGAGATACCCATCTTCGTCTAGGTAGGATATGTGGCCCTTATCCACTACATAAGCAGCGTACGTGTGTGTCCTGGCGCACATCATCTGTACTGCTTCCCAACTACGTGCCTCTATGGTAACTAATGATTCTTCACGGTGTTGGATCGCTAGATTTAGACAAGCAAGATCACCACGACCAATAAGTTCATATGCAGAAGTAGGCCAACAGTCGGGTGGTCCCAGGCAACACACATTGAGAGCATCTTGTATAGGCACAACAAACCCCGGGGTCAGAAAGCCAAGCTCATCCAAATGTAGTCCAGTGCGTACCATCGCAAGGATGAGCTCTTCAGCTAGTTTTCGTCGCAAATCTAGGCAAGCTTGACCACTAAGTACGTTTAAGATGCAAGAAAGGCGCCTTGCGCGAGAGCGAAAAGAAGCACAAGAACCATATTTTACGTCACCAAACAACTGACTTTTCAATATATCAGAAACCCATTCTTGAACGCCAATTAACTGCTTCTTGTTTAGAGTACCTGAAGAAACAAAACCTATGCGCTCACTGACATCAGGTTCGTAGTTTATTTAAACGCAAGACTCTTACAGCTGTCTCTACTAGCATGAGATTGGCCCCTTTTTAGATTGGATTGAAGATCCTGGGAATTTACGCGGTCTGCTGGCTGAAAATCCGTGCTTAGGGAATCAAGCAAGAAGCTTAGCGGTTCTAAGTGAGCCCAGGAGAGTGATGATAGCTTACAGTCTTCGCGAGCTGCATAGATCGCATCATAGATACGTTTCAGGTGCATTCTCCACTCAGCATCCACTTGGGTGAAGCCCAGAGCTCGATGGGCTACGTCTTGGGCGGCAGAAATTAGAGTAAAGTAACACACACGAGAGCGGTCTGTTAGTAAGCTCCCGGCTCTGATAGGCAAGGCAATCGCGATCTTGTATGCATATAACGAATGCTTTCGGTGTGTTTGATTGCAAATCAAGTTCAACCAGAACCATTTGCTGTCGCTGCGATTATCACTGACAAAATCATGGCTCGGATTCAGATTAGCATTCAATAGTTTGCTACCTATGTGGAAAATGCTCAACAAGAGCGACGCTTTCATTGTAAAGGACACAAGTTGCTCATGATGCATCCAGGGAACCAAAAAGAGATTTAAGCGTAACTACAAACGCAGTCCATATGACTTCACTGAGTGAAATACCACAAGGGTAAGTGCTGCGGCCCAGAAAGTCCACGACAGTAAGCACCGAGGCACGCCTGTGTAGTAAGAACATCGCGCGAGGCATGAACCGCAGTACTTGGACCCTCAAGGTAACTTACAAGATGGATGCGAGCGAATGTGGTAGTGTGTCATCGAGTGCTGATAGAGCTGATTCTGCGAGTGCTGAATCAAGCGTGAGGGAGACCTTCAGGCGCATGTGCTGCCAGGAGGATGTCATGGTCAGGGCGGAGCAATCGTCCCATTGCGTGCCAAGAAGATGTGCCCCAGGTGCAAACAGGGGACTCGATAAACCTAGACGTTGTCATTTGAAATCAGGTTATCATTTGACATTTTTTGGCACTAGAAGTAGTAGCTGGACTGGCTAGCAAACTCGAAGTCTCTATGTATGACAAGGAAAGACCATCAATCATTAAAGCAAGACTCCCTTCTTGCCTTAAGACTACAAAACCAACACGGTGCCGTTGTACGTTAACAGGTTGGGCATCAATGCATTGTATATTAAATGCAAATTGGAGCATAGGAGGTAAAAGAATATCAACCTCACTCAGTGAGGTAACTTTCAGCCCAATCAACCTGTGTGGTGTATGTCCATCTAAGTATCCTGTAACAATTTGCACAGACATCTCACGAAGGTTCTAAGTTAAAATTACTTTTATGCAACAGGAGGCAGAGCATGGACTCATTTTGCTCGCCACTCACGCAAAAAATTCGAATAGCAGCGGATGAACTAGCAAGGTGAATATTTCCATTTTGAGCCCCTATGCGTTGAGCTAATAGCTCCGGCCTTTGCGGGAATATGCTCTCTGTTGGTGTATGAAGCAGAGACATGTCTGATCCTGACACTTGACCACCGCACCTGCCTTCTTTGGATGAGGTGACTACTCGAGGCAAACGCGGCGGATCAAGTTTGCATTTTGTACACGTGCTTGGAGACGGAGTGCTTCCATAGTCTACTCTAAGTGAACGTGAAGATCGTTTATGGATGCGCCATACAAAATGCTTTTGTTGCGACTTACTGTATGTGACTACTAAAAGGGGCACACCTTCAGCGACGAAGACCACACGGTCTGGCGAACTATACGATATGTTGCCGTCATATGCTTGGTATGGGGCTTCAACAGCACAAAAATTCTCGAGTGGATGAGTCATTGAGAATAGGGGAATTCGTGGCGATAAATTAGATGCACAAAGCTGGGATTGCACGCACTGAAGAACAAGCCCCCCCTTGCTTACAGGACATGGTAAGATTGGCCAGATGCAGTCAACATGAAACGGTAGTGCTGCTTCTACTTGGCTCCCGTCGGGTGCAAAAAGGACAAGACTGCAACTATCCAGAAGCACGACAAGCCACGGGCCAGTGTTTCCACTGAATGAAACCCAGGTAACGGTTGCCACCTTTGCGACATCATCAAATTTCAGACTTCTGTAAGCGCACTGTCCAATCAAGGATTTCACTATGACCCGATTTGCTGATACCTGTAATATCGTGGGACTGCCGTCAATGTCGTGTGCCCCGCGGACTTGGCGTGTAATGTAGGCCGTAACTCTAGCGTAGGTCATCGCATGCCGCAGCATCTTATGGCATCTTACGCCCGTTTTCAACATGCAACAACAGCATGATCGAATTCGCTCGCATGTGTGGCTTGAGTCGTACGGCTAAAATTCGATGCGTACCAAGGGAGAGGTGCAAATAAATGGCAGCAGCGTATTTTCGAGTCCAGTACTAGTGGAATGTCACCCGGGACCCGCTTGGATACCCCGTTTCGCCAAATCAGGATTCGACCCCGCAGTTGTACCTTCGGGAGCAAGCGGAAACGCTCGCTTCGCCAGTAGGTCGAAGTGGCCGTGGCGCGCGTCGGCGGCGTGCGGCACGCGTAGCACGCGTCTTCGGAACAAGCGAAACCGCAGTGTGGGCAGATGCCCATGCGCGTGGGTGCGAAAGCGATGCTACGAGCTGACAGAGTCGCCGAGATCATCGGAAACGGTCCCCGCACGGAGCCAAGTTATCTCTGGCGGGCGCTTCCAGTGGAGAAATCGTCCCACACGGGGCGTATAGAGGTGCTCGTAAAAAGGTGGTGGTGGCGTTGCGCACATGCGGACTCGTGTTTCTCCCATACCTACTAGCTCGGTGCGCGACGGGCGCGGCGCCTCGGCGGAAATCACGGCGGCTAGCCGAGTTGGCACCGAAAGGGCGGGGGTTGAGCCAAAAATATCGGAGTATTTGGCGATTTCGCGCACGCACGGGGAAAAGGGTGCAATTTGGGAATTTAGTCTTTGACCACTTGTAGACCCAAAGGGCAAAACTAACCCGGGCCCACCAGATGGAACGTACGAGGCCCGGCCTTCCGCTCGACTGTTCCTTGGTCTGCTCGAGGCCCACGCTCGGCGCCGCGGTCCTGTGTGAAGTTCTCTCCTTCTTGTCTTGTCTCAGTGACGGAGTCGGAGGGCCTTGGTTTAACTCAGCCAAAGGCCTCCCAGGCTTCTCCCCCCCCCAAATTACCCAAGATATAATAGTCCATTCCTTCAAATTGATCCGAGTCTGGCTCTGTCCTTCAGCACTCCAGCTCCCGACCGTGACTAAAAAAAAATCCTATAAAGAACTTACATCTATATTTTGCAGTGTAAAACCCTGGCTGCTCTGGTAGCTCAAGCGCGTGCCAGCGGGACACTCTTCAAGTTGTAAATATGGGTCGTAGTTCTCTTAACCTTCTTATCCCGGCACGCTTCTTGCTGACCGTGGGTCATCTTGTTTCTGTTTTAACGATGGTTCATACGCGAAAAGAGAATCTCTCTTCTGCGGTCTCCGCTGATCCCAAGGATGCCCAAAAAGAGGTAGACTTGTGAAGCAGCCCAGCATCTAATTTATTACTGTAGTTCATGATGGCATATGCAATCTGCCTGGTGTGTTTCGCCGTTGATGTGCTGGGAATTCTTATGGGCACATCCCTATTCTTCCCCAAGGCAAACCTTCTTCAAATTATCTGCCACTTCGTGGGTAGCTGTTTTATAACATCTATGATTACCCAATCCTGGCAATATCAGTATATCTGGTGCGATCCGCAATAAAAATGTTTTCACATTCATAGAATGCTTAGGTTTTCTATTGCCACTTGCAACATACCCTGCGCACTCTGTGAAGTTAGCATCCTGATTGGGACTTTCGCATTAAAAGTTGTTGTCTTCTAGACCAGTGACGGAGTTAATGCAGTTTCAGGTCCCTATCCGAGTGGCTGATCACGGGCTTGGTCCAACGAGCGAGATAAAGAGACTACCCAGGCATCTACGAGCGGGCCTGGGTGAGCCTGCCAGTGAGGAGCATTTTATTCAAAAGTACAATTTTAAGTTTTGCTACATCGCCTGGCTTGCCGCCGCTTACGCCTGGCTCACAGCGTAAGTGATCTGCGCCGCAATGCTCTGCGGCTAGAGTTAGTTGAGCCTGAGATCAGCGAGTCGGCGGGGGACACCAGACTAGGATTGCTCCATAGCGAATATAAACATGCCAGTGTGGCCTGGGGGGGAAGCCACTAAGTTGCCATTAACCGGTTAATAACCGGTAATTTACCTATTATTACCCCTGAAGGGGATCCGGGGTAAATAACCCGCTCAATAACCCGGCGGGTTTTCGACTAAACCCGTTTAGTGAGATTAGCGAAAGACCCCTCCGGACGAGCGGATGGGCGCAAGCAGCCCGTTGGGCTTTTGGATACGTACAGGTGCGCCAAGGCAAGTACCAAGTCATGTGGCCCGGCGCGGCTCAGGCCCGCGCCAGTGGCCTGTGAGGCCCCCTCCCCTACCCCTCTATAACTTGAAGATCCTGAGGTAAATATCCCGTACTAACCGGCAATTACCCGGGTTATTAACCCCGGGCGGCGCCAGGGGTAATACCCCCTCAGGTAAATGGCAACCCAGGGAAGCCAGACTAGGATAGCCTGAGCTCCATAGCGAATATAAACGCACTGGCAGCCTGTAGGTCAGGATTTTCCAGAACAAAGGGCACACAAGTCGATTCCCGTCCCCTAACAAAAATGGGGGTGGGGTCGTCGGGATTTGGCAAGACTGACGATGTGACTCGACACGCTCTTCTCCGGCCCGAACGGCGCCAGAGCCGCCACTAAGTCATCACCTTTGCTGCAGTACCCTTTGATGCCGCCGCCAGTCGCGTGCGGTTTTACTCAAAAAGGCTCGGGTGTTGAATGACTCACCATTCTAGCCGTTGAGGGGGAATTGGGGAGCAACCCGCACGCGGGTGGCATGATATTGTGCAGCTGCCGCTAAACCTACTAAACGGGGTTTTGACGCTTTTTGGAGCTCTCATCGTCATAAATCATAAAAATATAAATCTTAAAATTCTGAAATCTACATCATGATTTGGTAAGCTCGGTCGGAACGCGGAGAGCGAGAGAAACGTTTTTACAGGGACGGAAAGGACGAGCGGCGAAGAACAGCGTTCTGACGAGCGGCGCATAACAGCTTAAATGCTAGTGGCGCAAAACTCACTAGGGCCTGTGTGCCCCGTACCGTTAACGGTACGGGGCCCGCCGGCGGGGCATGCAAAGTTCGGTGCAGTGCGGGCAGCCTCGCGCTGAGAAATCAGCTGCACAGCTGCCCCGGCCCGGGGCCTGGGCCGGCGCAGTGTGCCAGTCACGGCCCGGGTGCCACCGTGACGTGGACGTCACCGTCACGGTGACGGTGTACTCAGGCTAGTACTCACTGGCAGGCTACTAGTAACTTGAATGCGGCTGTGGGCGTATAAATGGACCCGCAATACGAAAAGAATCCCTGACTTCAATATCTATAAGGCTAAAAAGGAATTTCCGGGTGTGTCTAGCCCGACCCGCGGGTGTCTGGTTATTTCTATCATAAGCTGTCACAGTACCGTACTGTAGGTAGGTACGTGCCTACGGTAGGTGTATCGGCATCGCGATAATCCTCCGGCACAGAAGTGCAAAGCATGGACGGAGCCAAGAATGACATTTGTAGCGCCTTACTGGAGGCGGGCGGGGGGGCGACGCCTGAAGCTTCTCGGAACGAATGCGTTGTCAGAGTCTTCGAGCTGCGGAGAATGCTTGAATCGACTGCATGTCAGACGACGGTGGAGCCGATAGAACCTCCATTAGTTCTTGAGACACATCGAGGCTTTCTGCTGAAGGAAATGGCATGGATGGCCGCAGACTTCAGGGTAGAAAGCCAGCCACCGGTGTTCTTGTACTTTTCTTTTAGTTGCAGCTAGTTCTTACTTTTAGGGAAGCGACACAATATAATGCGAAAGAAACGATCAAAGGTCCTGGCCATCTCAAACTCAACCGATGAACTCTAGCTCAATTATAGGCCGTTGTGCAACACTTCCGAGGGGCGAGGGGCCGTGCACAGAAACAAGAACGCGAACACCAGGTAAGTCAAAGTTTGCAGGCTAAATTTAGTTCGATCTCATAAACCGTCAGGTATCAAAAAAAAAGTTGGCCCAGCGGGCATCACGCTTGATTAAAAAGTTCTGGGTAAAAATTGATCGGGTCATTGCGCACAAGCAACGGTTGGCTTGGCAAGCGTCACAACGAGCAGCGATGGATAAGCACTTAGTCGAACTTATACGCCAGACGGAACAGTACACTGGAGATCTAGCGGAACGCATGCACGGTGGAGGAGCAAGCAGCTTTGGTGGGCTAGTGACATCAAAACAAATAGTACCACCACATCGCAGCCAGACTGAACCTATAAATATCCGCACTAGCGGGAAGAGCTCGAGTCTAATGGCACAGTTGGAGGCAGCAGACGCGCGTGTGCGAGAGGCAGAGGTCGCTCGACCATATTTACTCGATAGTACTGTCATGTTGAGGCCTTACCAACAGATTGGTCTTAATTGGCTTGTGTCAATGCATGAGCGACGATTGAACGGCATCCTTGCAGATGAGATGGGGCTCGGCAAAACTTTGCAGACAATAGCCCTCCTGGCACATCTTGCGGCTTGTAGAGGTCTATGGGGTCCGCACCTTGTTGTTGTTCCGACTTCGTGCCTCGTGAACTGGGAGCTGGAGCTGAAGAAGTTTTGCCCTGGTTTCAAAGTGCTCACCTATTATGGTGCAGCTAAGGCCCGCAAACAACTGCGGGTAGGCTGGTCGAAATCATTATCTGTGCATGTTGTAGTGACATCATATCAACTTGCTGTTCAAGATGCTTCGATCCTCCGCCGCAAGAAATTCTACTATCTCATTCTTGATGAAGCTCATAACATCAAAAACTTTGACAGTCGAAGATGGCGCACACTTCTTTCATTCCAGGCGCAACGGCGATTGCTACTGACAGGCACACCGTTACAGAATTCGCTAATGGAGCTTTGGTCTTTGATGCATTTCCTAATGCCTCATCTATTTCGGTCACGACACGAATTTTCTTACTGGTTTGCAAATCCGCTTCAGTGTGCCATTGAAGGAAATTCCAACATATCTGAGGACCTAGTTAAGCAGCTCCATTCAATTATGCGTCCATTTGTCTTGCGTCGTCTTAAGAAGGATGTCGCTAAACAATTGCCTCTTAAATTTGAACACGAACTCAAGTGCCAACTTTCGAGACGTCAGCAGTTACTCTATGAGGAGTTTATGAATCACAGCAAAGGTCGTCGCGTTGCCTCAGGTAAATATGGTATCTGCGGTAGTAGCTTCGTGTCACTAATGAACATTGTGATGCAGCTGCGAAAGGTGTGCAATCATCCCGATCTATGTGAGCCACGCTCTGTTTTGGCACCTCTTGTTTTGCCAGGTTTGTCATTTGGAATTCCCCTGATGCTGTCTGGACTTACCTGTTTGCGTGGCATCTCGTGCTGCGTGGAGGATGCCAGGTGCACCTCTTGTATGACCACACTGCCTGCATCGGCATTTCTTGTACTTAGTGAACATTGTTTAGTAAGCTCACCACGGTCCTCTAGCAACTTGCCTATGTCAAGCCACACGTTGACGGGTAGATTACTTGTCAAAAACACTATTGCTATGATGTTACGCCACACAGCGAGATGCACGCGCGCGCTAGATGCTACACTACCTTCTCATCTTTCATCTTGTACACTCCACTTCATCTTACAGGTTTTTGAATCATCTACGCCTCTTGCATTGGCTTGGCAATCTCTCATTCATCCAAATGATAGTAGGCTCCATTCAAATAGGCAAAGCCTAAAGGCATCAGACACATTGCGAAGACACCTGGAGCATCAAGCTACGGTGAACGCCCGATATTGGAATCTTTTTGACTTACTAAAGCGCTTTGCATTTGTAGTACCAGCAGCCCTAGCCAGTGCCCCTCTCTTCACATTCAGAGAACAAAACAAAGTTTTGTCTGGGGTGTCTACCAACATTGCTGCTAAAGTTACCGCCGCCTTCTTGCCAATACGCCACATTACACTCGCATTGCGCGTGTCATTTCCCGATAGGACACTTTTGCAATGGGACTCGGGAAAATTTCATGAGCTCGCACCATTGTTAAGGCGCTTAAAAATTCAGAAACATCGTTGTTTGATTTTCACTCAGATGTCTAAGATGCTTGATGTGCTACAAGGCTTTCTATGCTGGCATGGACATAGTTATCTTCGTCTTGATGGCGGCACTTCACCAGATGAACGGCAGCGATTGATGACTCGTTTTAACTCAGACACAGCTGTGTTCTGCTTTTTGCTCTCGACCCGTTCTGGAGGACTAGGTGTTAATCTTACGGGTGCGGACACCGTCATCTTCTATGATAGCGACTGGAATCCAGCGATGGATGCGCAGGCTATGGACCGCGCACACCGAATTGGGCAAAGTCGCGATGTCCACATCTATCGACTTGTTTGCACCTCGACAATTGAAGAAAATATCCTCCTCAAAGCTCGGCAAAAGCAGAAGCTTGAGCTTATTACTCTCACGGAAGGGAATTTCTGCAGCCAGCTGCTCAACACGGAAGGAGATAATGATCAGAGAAAAGCACCGGCAAAAGAGGACGACGCCAAGCTCGCAGCTACCATGGCCGAACTTGAAGATGAAATCGACGCCAAATGTGCACGGGAAGCGGCAGCCGAAGCAGCCTCCGAATCTCGTGAGTTCGAAGAGCCCTGTACCGAAATTGGAGCGGACAAAGGGGCTGCCTTTGGAGTGGGCGCGGTGGCGCGAGGACCAGAGACTGTGTCATGGAGAGAACAAATCGGGATGGATATTGGCACATTGACGAGGTCTTTGAGCGCTGTTGAGCGATACGCTATTTTGATCCGCGAGGCTCAAATTTCGAAAGTTCCTTTAGCGGCTGCAGAAGAATCTTTCTTAGTACCAGCTGAGCGCAGGCTTGTAGCAACGATTAAAAAAAAAGAATGGGAAGGGGGCGCGGGTGCCAAAACAACCGAAGGCCTTCAACAGATAGAGGAACACCGTGCTTGTTCAGAAGGTGAACTATCAGCGACTGATTTGTATTTCATCCCTAAAACTAGAGCCGGCACATCGTCTAGTGTCCCTGAAAATTCCAACAGGCGGGAATTCCTCGAACGCCGCCAGCTTGCACAGTCAGCCAAGCGCAAGCGCAAGTGCACGGGCGCTGCGTGGGAAGTTCGCACGGATGCTATTACTGGCAGTCCTTTCTGGTACAATGTAGACACAGCAGAAGCCACTTGGATGAAGCCATTTGTCATTCAGCGTCGCGATGCCCGGCGAGGAAGTTGAAATTTGAAGGGTGTCTTTTTAGTTGAGATTTTTTCGTGAAGATAGAGAATTATCATGGTTTATTCTACACAGGCGACGCCTATCTGCAGGCGTGCCAGGGTGGGTATAGCCATTGGCCCCGAGAAATTTCGTTCCTCTTCATCGCAATGTGTGAGCCAATTCCCACACGTTTGACTTGCGCACTCGTGTGCCAAAATTGGGCCCGCGCCTGCCGCGAGGATAATCTTCTTGTTCGAGTCTTACCTGCGAACAGCCCAACCCCAACCCTGACTCATAGGGACCAACAATCTTCACAACCACCTTGTAAACGCCACACCTCACTAAGTTGCGCGTTGAAGTCGGTATTGCCGGGAGAAACTCTTATTCTTGGGCCCGGTCGTTACTGGGAGAGATCAAGCCTCTTCATCGACAGCAAAATCCGCATTGTTGGAGATTTAAACATGCCAGAGCGGGTTCTCATTGAGCTCAACAACGCACTGGAATGGCGCGGTCGCTCCGGTGCTCTTATTGGTATCACAATCCACCGCTTGCAGTCACGGGGTATCACAAACTCAGCACTTGTTGTTAAAGGTGGTCATCTTGTTTGTCATCGTGTGGTAGTGGATTGCTCTGGGGCACCTGGCGCTGCGATATCTCTTCACAAAGGTTTGTCTCCTGGCGCTTGCCCATTTGTGTTGTAACCCAGAATACTCTAATGCGAGCAGGCGCAAGTTTGCACGTCAGCTGCTCCATTGTGGTGAGTGCCACTGCCGCCGGGGTGTTCGTCTACCCTGGTGCCAAGGCTACGTTCTCACTATGTGATATTAAGAGCAATAATCACTGTGGTCTCTGTGTGGCACCCAACGCAATTTGCTTTCTCAGCAACTGCAACCTCACAAGAAACGGTGTAGCTCAGGTGGCTGTGAGAAGCTTCCCGCGCTTAACTTGACAAGTGCTCATATGATTTGATCAACACGACTCGTAGGCATTTGCCAAATCTGCTGTTGTCCTCAAACGAGTGCTACTCTCTAGTGATATAACGAGTGCCGCTCTCATTGTTGATCATGATGCTCATGTATTCACAAAGAAGAATATTGTAGACAGTGACACTGGCACTCCCAATGATTTTAGGGAGTATAGACATTGAAATAAGGCGCCTTCTGCATCGCGTTGCCACACAACAAGGTCTACACACAACAAGGTTTCAGACTACGTCGCCGGCCATAGCACCGCCAGCACTGTCTTCATTGGGTTTACTGAGTCTAGCACGTGCTCGTTCAATAACGGCATGATAGTAGAAAACAGAACTTGAATAAGCCTCAGGCTCAGGAGCTTCTTTTGACGAGGGCAAAAAAGTCACGGTCACGGTGTAGTAAAATTAATCGGCCGGGCCCACCGGGTGGGGGGTATTCTAGAGGTATATTCCTTGCCACTGGCAGTGCAGTCTAGAAGTCACGGTGCAGTCCTCTGGCCCCTTGATCATCACTCCCCCTTGATCAGTTGGGGAGGTCCATCAGGGGAGTTTAGCATTTAATCGACCTGTCGGAGCACCATTTGGCGCTCAGTTGGCCCAAGGTTTTTTTATTCCGGCTCAGCCTGTGGTTCTTAGCTCAGTTGGGGAGGTCCATCAGCCGAAGCTAGCCTAATTACCCTCATCTAGTAGCTTTATCAAACATTTTATCGGCTCGCTGGGCCGGCCGGCGGCGGCAAGGCTCCCATTTTTGTGCCAAAAAACGGCAATGCGCGCCCGCCCCGCCCGCGCGCGGGAAGGGAGTCTATCGACGCTGACCAGCTAATGAGCGTGAATTTGGCAGCATCGGCGACCGGGGCGGTCGATCCCGCCCCCGCTTTTTGACGTAAAATGCCACGATCCCAGCTTCTGCGCGCCCCCCAAGGACGCCGAAGTCTCCTAGGCTAGATCATTACGATACTTGCGGGCCCCGGCCGCGGCCCGGGCGGGCCGGGAAATCATCGGGACCGGGCCTACCCTAGCTCGCCCCTAGGAAGTTCCCTTCCCCCTTATCCACATACTATCTACATTCAACAGCGCAATTATGACACTTCCTCGCATTACACCACATGAAGTGCTGATCCCTTACGGGGACCCTCCTATGACCTCAGTCGCCAAACCCGCTGGGATGCCGGCAGTGCCATACTGCCGGCCTACCGTTTTCCACAATACTAGTATGGTCTGGGCACGTAACCTGAAACATGACTTCAACGTGAAGTGAAAGTCAACTTCAAAGGAGTTCAAGTTGATTGTTTTGATGGTTTCCGAACCTGCCAGTGGCCGCTGAGCTTAAAACTCAGCAGCCCGAGGCAGTCGAGGTCACGGTGTAACGTTCCCCGAAATGACACAGGCACACACTTCGGTCCGCGGCACTGACAATCATGATGACTCGGACTCGGAGGTGCACTGTCCGAGTCAACGTGACACCGGTCGTGCTCGGCTGCTTGCTGCCGCGCACGGCGGCGATGGTTCCCTTGGAACCATCTCGTTTACCTAGTTAGCGCCTCGCTCGCCCGCTCCGCGAGCTCGGCGCCATCGGCTCACAAGCAAGATACGTCGCTGTATATCTTATATTGTTTTAATCAAAGCTGTTGTAAGCATGTCCAAAGCCACGGATCCCCCAATAACTTCTGAGAGCAGTGACAACCGGACTCCTCTGCCTGCCCTGGGACAGGCGGAGTGTACCTCAAATAAGCACGCCGGTCTCTGGCCGCGGGTGGCAGACGCTCTTTTGCCTAAATGGCCACATGAGCTTGAGGGCGAGAGATGGTTTAGCACAGATGATGCGTATGTGGACCAGGAGTTCGACCTTGAAGCTCTGCCGTTCTGGCTTCGGGATACAAGTGTGGGCTGGGTTCGAGCACCCAGTCTTAGCTCTCAGTCAGCGCAATCAGCGAGCTCTGAGATATTAGTCAAGACGAGCATAATAAGTAATGAGGAATTTGTGACAGATGACCAGTCAAATGTACGAAGTGCACAGGCCGTGGAAAACACTGCTCTTGCGGAGTGGAGTGAGACAGCTATTGATGCAATCACAAATGAGCCGCTCCCACAGGTTGTCGTTCTACCACCACAAACTGACAGGGGACCCCCCCCCCCGGATTCGTTGCCACTTGAGAGGGGTTTTGCTTTGGCGGACCAACCAAATGGGATCGCTACATCATCCAAAGAGCAAGATGAGATTGGAGCATCGCTGCTTCGGTTGGTGGCAATGTATGCACGTCAGTGCGATCAAAATCGGAATAAACCTTTTCTTTGGGAGGCCATATACCCTCAAGATAGATCAGGAAGGCCGTGCTATAACCCCGGTGGCAAATACGTCGTAAAAGTCTTTTTTTGTGGCTCATGGCGCAGAGTTCAGATTGATGATCGTGTGCCCATAAATGCACGTGGACAAGCGACCATCGTGTTCTCGCGCGAGAGGCGCGAGTTGTGGCCATTTATTCTGGCAAAGGCAGCATACAAAGTTGCCCATCTAGCTTATCGGGCGATACCATCAGTAGATGAATCATCTCCACAGGCACTATTTGACTTAGTTGCTATTGCTACGACGGCACTTACGGGCTGGGCCCCGTCTCCCATCCACATACCGTCGAAGCCAGGTCCTATTGATGCTTTCACAGCACGTCTTACTCAGCGCGGGACACCTGAATGTTCGTTGGCGGAGATTGATTTGGCAAGCACCAACTGTTTTCCAGGGTCCTCTTTGAATCGACACTCTAAGCCAAGCGGTCGTCGAAGAAGCGGTCAATCCCGTGAAGTGTCAAATGAGATGCTAAATCAAGCATCTATGGCACGCAGCACAGCAGCAAGAATGACAAAGAACAAGTTGATGGCGGCACGCGAAGAACTTATTGTGCTCGTAGAAACGACGGAGACTGGTGTTTGTTTACATCCTCTCCTTGGGGTTTTGACATATCCCGAAGCCAATTCCGTTAGAACAGATAAAAGAAATATTACGAATTGTTTTGATGCGATACTTGAATGGTCGTGCGCAAAGTCCGGACTGTCTGACTTTGAATCGGGTCCCCTGACTTTGCCACCTACTACCTTAAGGAAGCCAATTTGCCACATCACTGATCGTTTGAGCACGAGTCGCTTGTTGTCCTTTTCAACGCAGTACGGGCTGCCATTCACTGCCGAGCTGCAGAGTTCCTGGGTTGAGTCAGCGAGCGGGGTAGGATTTGTTTCGCAACCTTTGCGTCAACCTGGAGTACTCCACATAAATACGAGCTGCAACTCCGCCACCTTAGTCGCCTGTATACAAACCAATATACTCACCACGGCACCATTGTCGGACGATAGTACCACAGCGGGGCCCCGACCAACCTCAATTCACACCCTACAAACGCGAAGTGCGGTTTTGACTCTCGAGGAGCTGGTGTCTCCTGCACAGACATCAGAAGAAGATGGGCGTTTCAAGCAAGAGAATTCGACATTTTGTTGCTCATCCACAGAAAGCCAATCCACAGGTGTGTCCTTGCGGCTCGTACAAAAAATCACTGGGCCATATCCATCAAGAAGTGGAATACTTTACGCTCCGCTGGCACCCAAAGGCCGGGCGTATAGGGTCTGTCTAGACGCGCCATTTGGTGCAGATGTCACTTTTAATTGCACTGCGCCTGTGTCATACAAAACGTTACCACCAGTATGCGAGCAACTTGGTGGTTGGTCGACGTCAGCGAATGGCACCTACGATGCTGTCCATACCGACTGCGAAATTGTCGTATTTCAACGTGTCGTTGAGCTGATAAACCCAGTCGTCGACGTTAATGCCCCCGCGGAGACCTCAAACACTGATGCAAATTGCAAAGAAGAGCAAGTCCCAAAAACTACATCACTGGGATGTTTCCCTGAGACACCTCAATTTATGGATATCGCTCTGGAGCTTTCGGTCTCGGACCCAACCGCAGCTAATAATATCACGCTCCATACGCTTGACATAGATGAGAATGTCTCGACAACGCACAGCTTGTTGCGGCTCCAAAAAGTACGCCTCCGCGAAAGGGGCTTCATTGTTAGTGCCACCCTGCGGGCTCCTAGCAACACACCCATTTCAGCTGGTTCCTGGTCGCTTATTGCTTATTCCGCGACTAGTCTCCCCAGGCCACAACTACTACACATAAAAGAGTTAGATGGAGCTGGCACACAAGAAGAAGGCATGACTTACCGCTTTGGGTCTATGTATTCACCCAACAAGCACCTGCGGTTATTCCGTGACATCCTTGAGGTTCCACAAGCATGTTTTCCGCTGTCTATAAACCTGGATGTGATCCATACTGAAGATCTGCCAGTGCGCTTTGTCATTGGTGAATCTACAGAGGAAATAAATCCATCTTCAACTTCTTCGCTCGAAAGAAACAAGGAAACAAGCTTGCGTTCCGCTTCGTGCGCTTCCTCTATAGTCTTCCCCAGGAAATCTTTTTTGGGAATACGACGTGCGTGCGTGCCTTGTTTCTGGCCCAAGCAAGCTAAGCACGCACCTCGGGATTCCGGCACTGAAAGACCTGACAAATCACCGGCGAACCTTAACATTGTGCTAGAGGCCAAACTGGACACAAATTTCATTCGTGCGGATGATACTTTGTACTCTCCCCAGCCTTATGCTTCCCAAAGTTTATCGTCAAAGCAACTTCAGCTTTCAGATGCGCCATTCTCGCCTGCTCAACGTTTGACAGGAAAACATCTTGAGGCTAGTTGGATCCTAACGCTACATGCGTCCGCAGGGGGTCTGTTGCTTCGCCACAATGACGACCAAGAGCGGACCTACCAGGTAATACAAAATGAATGGGAAGCGCGAGAGTCTGGGAGGGGAGCGCGAGCCAAAGATGTCCAGAGCAAATTCGGAATAGGTAGAACTCGGTCCACTGAAAGAGAGCTCACCGAGGACTATGCGCTGGGCTCCAGGTTTATCAATTCTGAAATTGAGCTAAAGCGCGAGAGACCACGATCAGCCTTGCGCAAAATCCTGATTGAGGCTGTTCGACCTGGGCACGAGTTTTTGCACGATTGTATGAAGTCCAAATCTGCCTTGTCAAAACCCTACGCATGGGATAAGAAGGCTGCCGAGGCATATGGAGTTCATAGCATCGAGTATGCGCAGAACTCCATGCTCCATAAATGGCGGCAGTGCCTTTTAAAGGGCACAACTGAGTCACTGTTGGCCCGTGAGCAACACCGGGTCAAAATGCAGCAAAAGGCGACCAGAAGATCAAAGTTTCAAAAGGTTTAGCGAGATTTACCTTCATCACGAACACCATACACATCAACTCGGGCCTGCAACTCGCTAAAATAGTCGAACAACTCGGGCCTGCAACACCATAAAGACTGGTTGTGCTTTGAGTCTATAAGTTTCTAGCCTTGGTTGAAGGCTGTTTGGCGTCGAGTCAAAGTCACTGGCACCGTAACTTGAACCGTTGCATCCAGCAAAGGTCGTCGGACCACCGGGGGCGTTGTGATTCTTCGCCGTCGCTTGCACGCTCACGTTTAGGCCTAGCAAAATCCCGGTAATTAGTATGGTTCAATTTATACGTCCAAGTCTGCAGGGCCCAGGGACTTGCCCAGGGCGGTCTTTGGTTCAAGTTAGGGCGCCGGGTTTATCTGAACAGGGTTGGGGGAGATGTTGGGGCTCCCCAATTCCAACTCCCATTTTGAGAAAACCCGTGCGCGTTGGCTCGAGATTACAAAAAGCGCGGGCGCGCACGCAAAGATTACAACCTTGGCATGTTGCGGATTGAAGATGACGCGCTGTGAAGCGGTACGCGGAGAGTTCTGAGCGCTCAAAGAGAGGTTACGCCCCGTATTCGTCCGTTTCGGCACGTCGCGGCAAAGCAACGCGTCCAGTGGCGCGCGGCAGCACTGCGGGGGGCTACGCCCAGCCTTGAGTCGTGGACTGGCAGCGCTGCGGCGGCCGAAAAAATCTCAAATGAGGCCAACGAGGTTACTTCACCACTGCTCGCATACGCAGCATGTGGTGCAAGCGTGCTGTACTGCGTGATGACTGAAGGTTGTTCTGAACCGTGTTCGTCGAGATCGGATGACAAAACAAGTCCAGGCGCGCCTGTGTGTCGCGTAGCCTATGGTATGCTGCACTAAGTTGGGTCTACGACGCAGTTCAAAGTTCGGGAAACAGTCTAGGACCGACGCCCAGACGCTCCTCCTCACCGTGCGCCCTCAACGTGTGCTCTACGCGCCTGGTCTAGCGCGGCGACGTCCCACACACGCGCACTCCTCCACTCATGCAAGCCGCCTATACACGATCCTAGACCCCGTTTCGCTCGCGAACAGCCTCGTTAGATCTCGTTAGGCGCCGTCCCAACCCGTACGAGGGCAATTATCCTAGTAGGTTCTCCTCCTCGAATGCAGGGGTGACAGCACCGCAGCGACCTTGACACCATGGCTATATCTTGCCTGTTCCTCACAGACGCGAAAGGAAAAGTAATCATTGGCCGAAACTATCGCGGTGACATTCCAACATCGACTTCAGAAAGGTATACCTGCTTAGCTCTTTTTCAATATGCTATGCAAACTCAGATTTGCTCAATATATTCAAGATAAAGATGAGATGGATCAACGTCCAATATTCACAGAGGGTGGATGTACCTTTGCTTACATCAAGGTTTGAAACTGATACAAAACTGAGAATAATCTTTCCATACTTCACAGCACAACAACCTGTTCCTGACCTGTGTCACCAGGAAGAATTCGAATGTGGCTCTAGCTTTGATGACGTTGTATCGCTTGATAAGTGTGAGGCCCACGTTACTGAGCATCGAAAAAATCCTGACGATCAGGTTTTCAAGGACTACTTTGGTGGGCTAGACGAGGAAAGCATTCGGGATAACTTTGTTGTCATCTATGAGCTCATGGATGAAACTTTGGATTTTGGCTACCCCCAGTCACTTGATGCGAAAATTTTGCGAGAGTAGGTCATTAATGCCGCTCCCATATAAACCATTTTAGCAGGTTCATCACTCAAAAAAGTAATCGACACGAGATTGCACCAAGACCTCCAATTGCCGTCACCAATGCCGTTTCCTGGCGCAGCGAGGGCATAAAGCACAGAAAAAATGAAATATTCCTCGATGTCATTGAAAAACTGAATCTTCTAGTTTCTGGCAATGGTGGCGTTCTCAATTCAGAGATAATCGGTGCAATAAGAATGAAATCATACCTCAGCGGCATGCCCGAGCTGAAGCTGGGTCTCAACGACAAGCTTATGTTCGAGGCTACCGGCAGGTCAATCGCACGGGGCAAAGCAGTCGAACTTGAGGACATCAAGTTTCATCAATGTGTGCGCCTTGCTCGTTTTGAGAATGATCGCACCATATCATTCATTCCACCTGATGGTGAATTTGATTTGATGACATACAGGCTGACCACTCAAGTTAAACCGCTTATTTGGGTTGAGGCTGTAGTTGAGCCACACTCTCACAGTCGAATAGAGTACATGGTCAAAGCAAAAAGTCAGTTCAAGAGTCGTTCTGTCGCCAATAGTGTGGATATTGTTATACCAGTCCCCCACGATGTGGATTCGCCTTCGTTTAAATCGAGTATTGGTTCAGTAAGCTATCTTCCAGATCGCAATGTCATCATTTGGAGTATAAAGCAGTTCAATGGCGCAAGAGAGTACTTGATGCGTGCGCATTTTGGTCTACCTTCTGTCTCTGGTGAGAACCCAGATCGTTGGAAAGCTCCAATTGAAGTTAGATTCGAAATTCCTTATTTTACGGTTTCTGGCATTCAAGTTCGGTACCTCAAAATCATCGAAAAAAGCGGTTATCAAGCACTTCCGTGGGTCCGTTACATCACCCAAAACGGCGACTATCAGTTGCGCATGACATGATCGGGTCCCGACGGAGGATTGTTTATTGCAAGCAAGCACGCCAGCCTGATTCAAGGCAAAGTGGCAACAAGTTCTACAATGCCTATAAAAGGAACAAGCTCCTAAGAGCCTTCTCCCTGCTCAAGGATACCCAACCGGAGCTTCGAATCAGCAGTAAGATAACGGTACAACGGGTTTTCAATCTCCCGGGGTTTCCCCCATAACCAAACGAGAACGATATTCAGCAGTCATTGCCGTGCGATGGGGCGAACCGAGTATAATCTACGGGGCCGGACCCCGATTAAATCGGGGGCTGTAGCGCCTCCCCTTTAATAGCCCGAACGGGGAAACTTACTGCGAATGGGCCCCAGGGGGTGCTCCACATTCTGACCGAGTGTGGAGCCCTAAAAATGCGAGGGGTCGGAAGGGCCCCCACGCGAACGTCGCGCCAGTGGCGTTTCGTGCCGCGTCAGGCGACCTGGGACCCCAACGGGCGAAGGCGCCCCGTTCGGGCTATCAATTGAAAATCTCACCAATTTGGCGTCAGGCCCCGTTGTAATCTCGAAAGAAATACTTCACGTTATTTCTCGAAGGCCTTGCATTCAAAGTTTCAAACAACATGTGTTAAATCGTCTCCGACTCGCGGGATTCGCAACAAGGGCCTTGCGTACACGCTGCATCCGGCAGCTCGAGCTCCGTGGATCGTGGCAGCCCAGACGCAACTTCGTCTTAAGCCTCCGCCCTTCCCGAACATGAAGAGACGAGGTGCACGTTCTGAGCAGATATTCCGGCAGGCCGAATCGTTCCGTCCGAACCCATTTGCTCATGTTATGGAGGGTCGACATGCCCTTGAAACCATCGGCGAACTCGGACACCCGGCGTGATGCTACAAACTTGAACACCCGGCGAACTCGGACACCCGGGCCGACTGCGATGCACTTGAACAGGGCGAAATACCCCCCCAATCCTATCCTATCATATGCCAGTCACGGTGATACCCTTCTATATACACTTACTACACACACAACCAGACTTACTAGAAAAGTCTCAAGGGACAGCTGAAATTAAGTTTAGAGAGTGCTTGAAAAAGAGGGGACAATCTTTCGCCGGTTTGTGGGCCCGGGATCATGATATCATCATCATCATGATATTTGGAATCTTCTCTTCCCTGGATACGGACTTTGACACCCATGATCTTTGGGATGAAATGAATGAAATTAAAGAGGCTCTAGCTAGAGAAGGACTCCGGGAGTACTCCTCGATAGTAAACTGTCACATTCTGGTGAACCGACGGCAAGCTTCACACAACTGTTAAGCTCAAGCGGGCCCTGTACGGACTGAAACAAAGCCCACAGCTTTGGTCAAAAGCGCATGAAAAGAGGAACTTACTTTATGAGTAGAGAGGTCCCTTGCGCCGGTCCAACCCGCACGCATGGTGAGCGAAGATAGAGACAAACCCCGATGACAGCTTTATGGGCGTCAGTTGGCGTTATTACAATTTTGTTGTTGTTGGTATATAGATACATATTTACAACAACATATGAGATCTCCAACGAAACTCTGTTCAGAGAGGAAGGCCCGAAAGCTCTGGCGGCAACTGCTAGCGATGGATTTGAAGCAGTGAAGGCATTGCCTTGGCCTCGGAGTTTGCCGGGCCTCAAGCAAATTGACAAATACAAAGCCCTGAAAAGACATGTTCTGGCGCAATGGAACGAAAACGAAGACATGAAAGCTGAGGTTCGCCAGCAACTACGACATGCACTGATGGACCGTTGTCAAGTTCATATTACATGGCTACTGCGGGTGGAAAGAGAGCAGCAGTCAATCGAGCGAATGGCTCGTCGAGGAATGATGTCTGAATCCGACTTGAAAAAATTCGCACGGTTCTCTCAACTTTTAGACACGGAGGTTAACGATGTTCGACACGAAGCAGGGTGGCTTTGTGATGATTTGGAGCGCAGCCAACAGGCCTCAGAAGAAATTTGGTGCGCAAAAATCTTTTGTGTGCATGAAAATATCTATCTCTAGGCGGATTGCCGTGCAAATATGGAACCAAAGGCGGCAGGAGGATGCAGCTCGTGCACGTGCCTTAAAAGCAACGACTGAAGATGCAGCTCGGCGCCGTGATGCTGGCAGTGGTCTGAAGGGTTTGAAGGGAGGTTTTTTGGGTAAGGTGATAGATTCTAAGCCCAGCAGTTCAAGACAATTTGCTTCTACTCAGCCGGCATTCAAACCCATGACGTGGCCAGAGACTCATCCTAGAGAACGCGCTATCCAAGAGTATGAATTTATCAAGGCTGGTTTCCTCAACCAGGACCAGGACAAAGGCGAGGCTGTAGGGAGAGCTAGACAGCGTTTAAGAGATGCCCTCTTGCAGCGATGCCAACAGCAGATACCGTGGATTCTTAGCCTGCGGCAAGAGCAACAGCGGACACGTATTGCCACGGAGCGTGCAAGATGGCAGTCCAGTGAAATCCCAACAGCTGAATATTTGAGCACACTCCAAGTCTTCGAAACTAAGTGCAAGATGGAATCAGCCAGCATTCAGGAGGAGGCTGAATGGCTTGGGGAACAAGACGGCACTCCAGGAATGGGAGAAAAGATATGGTCAATGGCGTTTGAGCTTCACGCCAAGGCCAATGCCCAAAATACGAAACGCGAGAGATTACTCCAACTACACCAAGAAAAGATTCTCCAGACTTATGCGGCAGGAACTGCAAAACCCTGGCCAGCTGACCTACCGGGCGTCAAACAGCGTTCAATCTATGACCAGATGAAGTCGGCAGCATTACAGCAACTGTCTCAACCTGCTCAGGCCGCAATGCTTCAGGGTCATACCGCACCCCGGGTGGTTGGAGAACGGGCTGCTCGCCAGCTACGTGCTGCCCTGATGGCACGCTGCCAGCAGGTAATACCTCTTATTCAGCGCCTCCAGGCTGAAGGTTTTGTCTTCAACAAAGCTGTCGAGCTTGGTCATGTTAATGAAAAAGACATTGCTTGCTTCGAGGCAGTTGATACCAGTGTTAAGGCTGAGATCGAAGCAGTTAAGAGTGAAGCTAATTGGCTCTCTGATAATTCTGGAACTAACGTTGGCATGGGGGAGCAGATCTGGCCTGCCGCCTTTCAGATTTACACCAGGCGGCGCGCTGAGGTCACAAAGCAAATCCAAACTGCCCAGACGAATCCCCTCACTATAAACACTGTGTTTGCAGATGTGGTTGATTAAAGGTAGATCAATTTGGTTTTTTGGTTTGCTAGCTTTCCTATCGCAACAAAAGCAGAATATGTGGTTCTCCAGATGCGCGCAGATTTAACTGCGGCACATCAGGCTAGGTTCTGCGGACGCGAAATAGCCTCAACTCGCCAACAACTTAGGTATTGGATTTCTATATTGGATTAGTTGAAGTAATTTACGGGGCCTATCCACCGCCGAAAAATAACCACGGGTGGACTGGCACTGGCCAGTTGGCCACTTCGCCGCCTAAATTGACCGTACCACTGGCAGGGCTACTAGACTCGGAGGTCGCGGCGGGGGCCCCCAACCCGAGCCGGACACCGGGTTCTTTTTTACAGTAAGATCCTGAGCGATCCTCCCCAAGGTAAATTCGTGCTGAATTACCCTGCGACACTTAATGCTCCGTGAGTACAGCTAAATTTGGCTGTTTTACCCCCCCTTTCAGCGTGAACGGCGCGCTCAAACCTGATGGCCAGTGAATATTGCCACCGTTCGGCACCTTCCGATTCCCGAGGGGCGAAAGCAACCACACTTTGCCATATAATAATGGGGGCTCGCTTCACGTAGGTCCTGTCTGCATCCTTGGGGGCAGCGCAGAAGCTGAGATCGAAACTATTTGCGTGCTATGCGTCGGTGCGATCGACAGCACGGCCGCCGGATGCTGCCAAATTTACGCTCACTCGCTGGTCAGCGTCGATAGACTCCCTTCCCGCGCGCGGGCGGAGGATGATCCACCTTATTGAAATGTTAAACTTAAATGTTATCCTCCTTGCCGCGATTTCATGATTATCGCAATCTGATCACGATCACGACAATGGGGGAGTGCAATGGAAATACACGTCTAGTAGGATCCCAAGGTTCAACTGAGACGTATCCAAGCACAACCCGTACTTGTATTACCCGCCTAGGCTACTTCCCATCCTAGGGTACTCCGATATCCCCTTAGTAGGGGGAAGTCGCCTCTCACTCCTAACTATTATCATCCTGAGTCACCTTTAATTGACGGACGTAATTCCCCGTCACAAACCCCATCAAACATGGGAGAAACTATTTCGTTAGACGACTACACTACGCTGCCGGTGAAGTCCGGAGCTACACACTCTATTTCCCTATGCATCGCACTATCTCAGCCGCCGTACTCCCAAGGGTGCGTACTCCTTTGGTCTTGCATCATTCGCAGTGCTAGTACAAGTATAGCGGTGGTGCAGGGAATGTCTTCCTTTGCATCGTCAACCAACCTTGATTTGGGCGTTCGCCAGCCTGCTTGACGGCCATTCAACTAGCCAGGTGAATTCAATGGCTTGTCTCTGTTTCTAACATTTGGACGGTGTATCACTGCAAAAGATGAGCACGTGTGCCTGGTCAAGCTGGAAGAAAAGCAAAGATGTTGTTTGGTGGGTTATTGAGCTCCCGTAGTTCGCACCAACCTATACATAAATAATGCCTTCATATTGATTCGCTGAATTTTGATCTTACCACGCAATGCCAGGTTCCACCGTACGCCACGTCGAAGATTCTTTTTAGATCCGTTGCCACATCCTAGGGCGAGGGAATACGTAGCGCAAACTTGCCTTTTGAAAGTGTAAATCGCACCTTTTCAGTACTATACTTGTCCATGGCCGCATCTGCGGCTAAGATTGCTGCATCCTTTATCGCAACAGGAACTTCAACTCGATGCAGGCAAACCTTGCGGGAAACTTCTTTTTCCTCCGATGTACTCTCTTCAGCCATAGTTAGCGTGGCGCTGAAAATTCTAGCTGGAGATATATCTGGCTAGGAATGATTTTACTGCGCTACTGCGCGAATGATAGTGCCTCGCGCAGCCCAAGTGCTTAATCTGGTCACACGCACGCACATATTGGCGTCGTTGTATTTGTCGATGCGATAGCCGCAGGGTCCGAGTCGTGGTGGCAATCATACTAATTGCTTCAGCTTCTGCACTGGCAGTCACGGTGGACATGACTCGGAGCACTGGCGAAATTTGACGGTGGACAACTCCCGGGAGCAGAGAAGATAAGGCTGGGGTCGGGGAAGTCACGATGATTGCGCCCTTGCGACGGACGGGTTTTTAAGGAGCCATGTTGCAATTGCCCCACAATGTCCAGGTGTGTGGTTTCTGTACCTGCTATCTTTCGAATAAATCATCTAGACGAGATGGAAAATCCTACCACATTTTTTGCGTCTCATGAAGCAGCATGTGACCTCTTTCGATTATTTTGTTCAAACCGAGATAAAGAAAGTGGTTGCTGCAGAGCGCCACGGCGCCTACAAATTCAATTCTAAACATTTTTCAACGATACCACTGACAGGCACCAAATCAGACCGTGCGATCAGAGGTCGATCCAAACTTTTATCTGTCGTACACAGACGTTTATGTTGGATCGCCATCAATTGAAGAAGATGCTTTTACAAGCACAGCTGCAACTCCACTTGAATGTCGGCTTCGTGACTGTACGTACAGCGCACCCATCTACGTAGACGTAAAGTACCGCCGCGGTCCACAGATTGTGACCACCTCAAAAGTTCCAATAGGGTGCATACCAATTATGTTGCATTCTTGTAAGTGCGTCTTGTACGAGAAATCGCGCTCTGAGCTAGAAGCTTTAAAAGAGTGCCCTCACGACCCGGGTGGCTACTTCATCGTGAAGGGTGTTGAAAAGGTCATACTTATGCAGGAGCAACTCTCAAAAAATCGAATGATAATTGAACGTGATGCAAAGGGGGTGTTCTGCGCAGCTATCACGAGTTCTACTCACGAACGCAAAAGCAGATGCTCCATTGTGGTCAAACCCACATCGCATGGGTATCGGGTGTACCTAAAGCACAACACGTTGGGCGACGACATTCCAGTTGCGGTTATACTGAAGGCAATGGGGATGGAATGTGACCAGGAAATTGCTGAGTTGGTAGGTTCTGGGGACTGTCGAATTGCCAGCATCTTCGTGAATTCCATGGAGGAACCTAGTGCAGCTCGCGTGAAAACACAGAAACAGGCACTCGCGTACATTGGTGAAGCGATTCGAGCAAAATATAAGGCACAATCTGTTGATGGTGTACGGTTTTTACAATATGCCCCACATGGTCGAAGATCTATCTCTGCAGATGAAGAGGCGCGGGATGTCTTGGCTCATGTCGTACTATCCCATGTGCCTGTAGTAAACTACGATTTTGTTGCGAAGCGTACATACGTTGGCCACGTCACAAAACGTGTAATTGCTGCATTACTTGATAACTCACTACTGGACGACAAGGACTACTACGGTAACAAGAGGCTCGAGCTTGCTGGTCAACTACTAAGCCTTTTATTTGAAGATCTTTTTAAGCGATTCAATTCAGATTTAAAGCGATCAGCTGACCTTGTTTTGCAAAAGCAAAACAGAACGGCTGTATTCGACATTGTGAAATCAACCATTTGGCGTACTGATACACTGGCCCAGGGGTTTGTGCATGCCATATCAACAGGAAATTGGGTTCTGAAGCGTTTCAAGATGGATCGTGCTGGTGTCACACAGGTCCTCTCGAGGCTGTCATACATATCAGCTATAGGGATGATGACTCGTGTCAACTCCCAGTTCGAAAAAACAAGGAAGACATCGGGTCCACGCGCTTTGCAGCCCTCTCAATGGGGGATGCTTTGTCCAGCAGACACGCCGGAGGGCGAAACATGCGGCCTAGTTAAAAATTTGGCACTTCTTGCTCATGTTACTACAGATGCTGAAATTGAAACAACAAAACGATCCTGCTATGACCTTGGTGTTGAACAACTAGGACACCTAAATGGGACAGCCCTAAACTCACATGCCACTGCTTACCTGGTTTTCCTCAATGGGTTGGTGATTGGTGCGTGCTCCAGGCCGCACAAATTAGCACACGCGCTGCGTCGGATGCGCCGCTCAAAACGAATTGGCGAACACATCTCAGTCTATACCCATTCTGTGCATCGAGCAATATATATAGCTTGCGACGGTGGACGTGTCTGTCGTCCATTGATCATCGCTTCTCGCGGCCGTTCCCGGTTGTTGCCCCAAATCCTCGAACACAAGACACTAAATGTACACATCTTCAGATTAGCTCTCGGTCAGCTGACAGCATCAGGTGTCGTGGAGTACGTCGATGTTAATGAAGAAAACAATTGTTTCATAGCACTGGATGAAAATCAGCTCACCCACTGCCATACACATCTAGAGGTCGACCCAGCAACCGTTCTCGGTGTGGTATGTGGTCTTGTTGCATTTCCCCATCACAATCAATCGCCAAGAAATACATATCAATGTGCAATGGGCAAACAATCAATGGGATCAGTGGCAACAAACCAGTTCGAACGTATGGACTCTCTCTTGTATTCTCTCGTTTACCCACAAAAGGCAATAGTCAAGAGTCGCATTCTAGACCTAGTTCACTTCGATGATCTCCCTGGTGGTTGCAACGCAACGCTAGCTGTTATGTCGTGCTCCGGTTATGACATTGAAGACGCAATAATCCTCAATAAAAACTCGCTTGATAGAGGGTTTTTGCGTTGCCTTGTACTTAAGAAGCACCAGGCATCTATTCGACGGTCCGTTCATGCCTTACACCCCACGAGGCAGGTAGTTGCATTGATACAGGTATGCTAATGGTACATTTGACCGAACAATTGGTCCGCCTCCACTATCTTCGTTTATACAAGGTTATGTCGAGTTGGCTAACTAGATCATACGATTGGAATAGGGATACATGACACCCGATACCAACGTTATTCCGCACTCGACGATGATGGGATTTGTCTTGTTGGCGAAAGACTCAATGACCAATCAATAATTATCAACCGCGAAGTGCCGATTGAATCTCCTGATGTTGTTTATTCTTCTGCGAGAGAGAGTCATGCCCAGTGTTGCTGCTTAGTGCCGGCCTTGCACATAAATATCACTGTCAGGGAGTCAAAGTGGCGGATGGCGGATGTCCACAACTCCAGGATCGCCCGCAAAATTCAAGTCCCAGTCGTGCTCGCATGGAATCTGAGCACTGTTTGATGGTGAGATATGATCTAGACCACAGGTACAAAGCACCAGCACCGAGTGTAGTGGACCGTGTGCTCCTCACTGCAAACGAAACTGATCAGTTTTTGGTTAAAGTCATGGTGCGACAGTCTCGTCGTCCTGAAATTGGAGACAAGCTGGCTACCGGCGTAAGAGAGACAAACAAAATCGGGTTGAGCTAATCAACATTACCCAGGTTTGCAAGCCGCCACGGACAGAAAGGTGTCTGTGGCGCAATTATATCACAGGTTTCAAAGATTTTTGTGTTATTTTTGTATTTAACATTATGTAATTATTATTATACAGGAGGATATGCCGTTTACGGATGTGGGAATATGCCCTGATGTAATTATGAATCCTCATGGCTTTCCTAGTCGCATGACAGTAGGAAAAATAATTGAACTTGTTCAGAGAGTGTGGACGACAATATGGCCGTTGTAATAATGCTTTCCAATAAACACGTAGGTTGCTGGGAAGGCTGGAGTATGTCACGGGCGGCAAGCATTTGGCACAGCATTTGGCGAGTCTCGCGGTTCTGCAGATCACTCAAAGTAACAATATCCGTGCCTTGCTTACATGGATATCTTTGCTACTACAGGGAAGCATCAAGAGAACTCCTCGCATATGGGTATTCCTATATTGGAAAAGATTTGCTCTATTCAGGAACCTCCGGCGACCTTTTGAGGGCGTTTGTTTTCATGGGGCCTGTGTTCTACCAGAAATTAAAACACATGGTCATGGACAAAATGCATTCACGCGCGTACCTTCCCTGTGTGTTTGTCAAACTAAGTCCATTAAACATTAACAGGACTCCACAGGCGCGGTTCGATTCTGAGTTATATATTGTATATTGTGCTTGTAGATATACAGTTCTTAATCCTTGCTCTTATGTTTATCTAGGTCCGAGAGCACAGTGCGTCTGCGCAGTCTTGTTCAACGTAATTCATGATTCACTCTTTGATCTAGGCTCACGCGCCAGCCCACCGAAGGGTAATAACACCGCCCTGCGAATGGCCTTGATTTTTGGCACCTGATTCTCTTCTTTGTAGGCGGTCGCGTGACGGTGGTTTGCGACTCGGTGACGAGACTGCTTTCATGTACATATTTGAGAAGACTTGCCTTAGGCGAAATGGAGCGTGATTGCCTTATATCATATGGCGCAGCCAACTTAATTACCGAACGACTGATGATCTCATCGGATCAATTTGATGTTCATGTATGTGAGTATTGTGGCCTCCTTGGATATTCAACAGTCAGCCTTCACCGAGTGCCAATACTCTCTTCAAGATATATCTCGTTCGGTACAATGCGCACGCAGGCATCAAGCACTGAGCGCTCTATCTGTACGCGAAGTAGTTGGTGTCAAAAGTGCCGCTCGGATAGTCGCATGGCACAGATTCGCATTCCTTATGCTTGCAAACTTCTTTTCCAAGGTACGCTGCTTCTAAGCCATGTGTCGGGTAACCTTTGTGTGTCAGAACTCCAATGCATGAATGTTACGCCGCGGTTAAAGTTGGTGGACATGTAGCCAAACATGTTAGATCATCTTGCATATAGAAATGCGCCATTTTCAGTACAAGACATTGCGTGGGGACTCATAAGCTTAGGAGGGAGGTCACGATGCAAGTTCCCCGGGCACTTCCCACCAGTCTTCCCACTAGGGCGAGTACTCAGGGGGTTATCCGCTATGTGAATTCAAGTTTATTATTTATTAATTCTCGTCCCGAGTCGGCGACTTAAGTGGCGACTTGGAGCATTTCCGACATGGGCCAGGTCAGCGGCGGCCCGGAAGGTCACGATTTAAGTGAGCTAAACCTGTCTGTTCGCGACACATTTTAGTAAGACCTGCATTTAAAATGCGCGTTTATCTCGGCCGGATCGTTGAGTTAGACCGCGAGCCCACTTACGAAGTTGGCCCGAAGCTCGCGATCTATCGAAGTGCCGCGGGGTGCGACGAGCGTAGAGGCCGTCGCGGCGAGCTAGGGATGCCAGAGTACAGAATCGACATTCGATAATCCCTCTCCGCCGCGACTTCGGTTGCTGTGGGGCCTCGCAGCGTTGGATATCGTAGAGCGTCTGCGGCTGCTCGTGGGACAGTTTGCACAAGACGCATGCGGCGTCTTTGTGTGTATCTCTCCTCTGGACGCAGCACATATGTCGGGCGCCCACGGCTGGCCCGCGTCGCCGACGCCGAAAAAAAATTGTTATTTTTCGAGCGCGCCAGACCAGGGGGACCATCCAGGAACAGGGGACGGCACAAACGCGCGTCCCGAGAGGGAGCGTGTTCCCCCTTTTGGGGCAATTAGGGATGAGGCGCAGAAGCAAATAGTGATATACTGCAAAGAAGGCCGCGGCCAAGAAATAGAAGCCAACTCCCCCGTTTTGAGCGCTGCGCTCCTCCCCCGTAGCCGCGCGCTCCCATGCAATAATGGTTTACCTATCGTACCTAACTACTAGTTACATCCTACTTTTTCTACTAGCAAAAATTTTTACCTTACCTTAGCTAGCTACAAAAAGCCATAGGCACAGTATACTATAATAACCTTTGGGGACCTTTGCTAGTAGGTTTTGGTTGGATTAGCGAATTTACCCTGAGTGGGGCACGCGCGTGTCCCATACTCCCCCAGACACGTGGGGCGCGCGGATCCTGGGACACGGCGAGTCCAATGCACGGGTTGGTTCCACGTGTAAGTGGAATGACTAATACCCCCCCTATGATATGTACCCCTACCTTACTCATATACCCCGGGTCCTAGGACCTACTCCTAATGGATCTTTAAAGATCCATTAGGATACTTCTAGTAAAATAAAAGAAAGAAGAACTTGAAGAAGAAGGGCCTACTTGTTATAATAATAAGAGTAATAACAAATTAAGGGAACAAGCTCCTCAGATACTTTTTTTTTTTTGTGCTTGGTGCAGTGTTTGGGAGTGGGGGTGGTTTCTCTCCTCCCGGGTCCCTTGCTTTCTTCCACCGTACCTTATTCTCTCCGGCCGTAGCTCCGAGTCGCGAGGACCCATCGCCAGCCCGGGCGGCCTGGGCGGGACGCTGTCGAGGATCTACGGTTCCATGATGGGGGTGCAGAGCGAGATGTATGAATCTTGCTGTCGTCCGTGCTCACCAATCATATGGGGAGACATGCCCCAGACTCATCGAGATAAACCCATCGCCGAGAAATGCCGAGAACTCAGGCTTCCGAGTCGGCCTCTCGCGACGCTAAGATGGTCACTATGGACGTACCAGGGCAGCACACTTGGACGTACCAGGGCAGCAGCGGTGCGGTCACAGCGTTCGCATTTCAGCAGCTCACGCCGAGATTCCGTGACATGCGCCGCGTTTCACACGGTGACCGACCGAGTCGGCAAGGCGCCTCTACGGACATGCAGAGTTCGCACCCGTGCAGGTGCGTGATAAGCCGCCGTGCGCCAGGGATTTGTTGGTCTTCTATGGCCATCCGATGCCTTTGCGAGCATGCGGATTCCACACCGTCCTCATCATTTCAAATCCTCAAATTGATACGGCTTTTCACGGTGCAGCTTGTCTTGCCAAGCACGAGCTTTTGTGTAATCATTCTTCAGCAGTAGAGCCTTGCCAAAATGATGGAATGCTAGTTGATATTGTGACAAGGAGTAATAACAAAGTCCCATATTATGAAAGGTTACGTGATGCTCGCCACTGCATTCAATTGAGGTTTGATAAAATCGAATCGCCTTTTGGTACATCCTCAATCCATAATACAAACGACCAACCTATGGAAGGGCAACTGAACACAGCCAACGTCCGGCTCTATGCCTCAAAAGCCACGTCTTTGTTTTTATCCAACATGAAATGCTGACGCCACAATTGAGGTAAATTACGGCAAAGATCATTTCGCAATTTAATTGTACAAGCGGAGACCTGTTGTAGTATCGGATCACGAAATTTGTAAAACACGTCCGGATCCCAATTGCTGAGCCTATGAAAAGGTAGCTGAGTATTTTTTGGAACAGTCCAAGCATACTTAAGCAAAGCAACAATTGCCTTCAGTGTGGGACGCTCAGTGTCGTCCTTCATGCTCTTTTGAACAACAAAAAAGTCGTTAGGACCAAATGAAGTAATAGAATCAGAGAAAGCTCGACAAAGATTAGGAAATGCGAGTGAGCGCGCCTATAATTGTGAAGTAAGAATTTACCTGACTTTGGCTTGCTACTGTACGGCTGAAAGGCGCTCCACATCACTCCCAACCCAATTATGGATTTGAACACGCCCTAAATCATAGAATGGTGAGCTTTGATGACCCATGGTTGATGGCTGGAATGTAGCCAGCACGGCGTCTTCTTGGTTTGTAAATACTAAAACAGAGACTTTCAGTGACGCTTCCTCCTGAGGATCGTGCAGAACAAAGCCTGAACGGCTTGTGCAATATAGTCCGATCGCATGATAGTTGACCATCACCGAAAATGATCCATGCACAGCCACGTGAGGGTCGTTTAGCCCTCGAAACCTAATAAAGAACAAGATAAAAAACAATACAGTTTGCGCGCTGCGCATGCTGTTCGTGATTATTATTTCCTTTGTCTCCGGAAAGGACAAGGGCACGACCACCTGCGAGGTAACTTACGCCATACACCAGAAATGCTCACAAGAGAAGGAGGTCAGTCGCCTAAGGGCTCTCAAGGCGCCTATGGGCAGGAGTATCGATGCTTCATCTGAAGCATCTCCAAAGAAATCTCTATACCACCTAAAACATCCAAGATGCACGCATACCGATTTAGCTTTACTATTACCGCAAAATCCGTCGTAAATGACAAGAATCCTCTGGTTCACTCTCCGCGTAGTAATTTTCATTGATAACCCGGTACGTAAAGTGATTGTCGAATCGCTTGATTATTTCAGGGTCCAATGCATCTGTTTCGAATAGATTGCGCGACCCGACAGATATCAGCCCTTCTTTAAGTTGACCAGCTTCAATCTATGTTTCCAGGCATAGTGGTTTGTAAATAATGAGATAATATAGGCACTTGCTTGAAAAATGTCATGACAAAGGGTGTCAAAAAGATAATTTGCAATAACACAAATAGGATTCTTTAGCGTGCTACGACCAATTACCACATTTGAATGGTGGAGCCTAAAGAAGCGCGAGATAATTGTGCAGAAGACCATACAATAAACCTGATGGTTTCATCATGTACTGCATCAAATATAGCGATGTCAAGCTGACCACAATCTAAATATGGACGGAAGCTTTCATGGTCATTCCAAAATTTCAAATTGTTCCACGTGAAATCAGTCATAACATACACGACTTTCTCTGCAGGAAACTCAAACACCTCCGGAAGTTCTTTGATTGCCTATTCATGCCCACACAATGAAGAATGGTCACTGTGAATACTTACCTGGAGTATAAAAAAAGAGAATTTGCCGGAACCCGCCCCCAGCTCAATTATGTAGAGCGGTTCTGTTTTATTTAGTGGAATTTTGCTGTTTGCACATGTGCAATCATGAAGAAACCCAAGGAGTACTTTTGCATATGCGCCTAATTTAGCAAGTTGAAATAAAATTTTCGCATTATCGCCGTTCCAAACGTCCAATGAACGCATTGCAGGTAATGAAATGAGGCACAATTCCCTGACTCCATGATTCAACGCCATTCCGGTCATAGAATGACATCATCAGCTTCCAAAGGAGACTGTCCGAGCATCGCGTGAACTCTTCAAGACGGCAACGATCCCCGGTCGGGGGTGTAAGTCCAGGCATGACGCTAGGAAATGAAACACACTAGAAATGTAATGTGTACGTTACTTCGCGCGCGTCTCGGATTTGTGATATATCGCGCGAGAAGCCTTTTTTGCAGTGGAAAGCTCTCCGAGTCGAACTTGAACCAAGCAGCGGCACCGTGACCGTGACCCCTCTCTCACCCCCTAGGTCAACTTGAAGTGGTAGGGCGGCTTCGTTGCGGCGCACGCGGCACTTTGGCGCGATATATATAGACAGTAGGCCCTGCCGATCTGGCGAATGATAGCTCACGACTGCAAATACAGCCTGAGGCCGGGCCTCCTGAGGTTTTTGTCACCGTGAACCAGGGCCACTTATCCGATCATGATGGGTTATTAACCCCTGGCGCGGCCCGGGGTCATTAACCCAGGTAAATACCCGTCAGTGCCGTCAGGAGCTCCAGTTATAGAGGGGCCTGGGCCACGCCGCGCCGTCGGCGGCGCCATGCCTTGGTGCTTGCCTTCAAGTTGGCGTACCTGCCAGTGCACGGCACGTAATAGTATGCCAAGGGGCTACTTGCGCGCCTCCGCTCGACCCCGTTTAGTGATTAAAGTACCGGGTGGTAAATAAATGAAAAATAAATAATTAGAAATCGAGGACGGAGGAGGCAGAGCTCCACCTCACGCCGCTTGGCGGCTTTCGCTCCGCGCCTCCAAGGGATAATAATAGGTTAATAACGGGCAATTTACAGGCCCTGTCAGCGGGAACCTAGAACCAGGGAAGCGGGGAGGAAGCGGGCAGCTACTAATAGCTTGAGGAACCGCGGCGGCCGGAAATCAGCGAGTGGCATTTTCACTGTAGTGCCTACCCAATTAATAATTTACGCCTGGGGGATGCCTGACATTCTGCCGGAACATGGGCCCCTGAAGAAGCGAGGGCCCGGAAGGGCCGCCCATCAGTCTCAGGCCTGCGGCGGCTACAGTGAGTAGGATAGTAAGCACAATACCGTAGATTCCGAGTCGGCGTAGAATCAACTACTAGGCTTGGTCACGGTGTATGCCCGCTGTGGGCCTCGGATATTCCTCCTTGAGTTATTCAAGTTTGTCTATTTCAAGTTATTATTTATTACTACTAGTAATTCGGAGTGACATATCATTTTGGGTGCCCACAATACCCGGGGCCCGCAAAAGCGAAGTAGTATATTGCCCAGGTAAGGTAAAGTGATAGTCGCGGTAAGTATCTCCATGAAGGTGAGTTAAAAGAAGCTCGTGCCAACCCTGGAAGTTGTGACCATGTGGTTTGCATCGACGACAGTTGATTGCTCCATGCGGTCCATTAGGGTGGTTTGTGGTGGTGCTTTTACTTTTCCATTGACTATTAAGAGTGGGTTAGAAGCTTGCATCACGCTATCGTTGACCGACACACCGTCGAAATACTGCTTAAGAATAGCCTGAAGTTCTGTGTTTTCCTGCTCGAGACCCTTCCGCTCGCTCTCGATTGCCAGTTTGTCAAGTAGCACCTTGTTGTATTTCTGGAGAAATTGGTCTAGGTGACTCCATTTTGGTACAGGGCCTCCATCATGCATCCACGTCGATGTCTGTAAAGCCAGTGCGTTGTGATGCACTTCAGCCTTACCGCCACTCTCAAAATATGCATGGTCTAGCAGACCAGAGGTATCAGTAGCACGTTTTGCACTCGATATGGCAGCTGTTGGGTTGCTTGGATCTATGGTGTTTTGGAAAGGGACGATTTTTTCTTGCTCTGTCTCCATCCTACGGGCCATTTCTGCCAGTACAATAATTCTCTCTGCAAGAACGACTCGTTTAGATATCTTCTGCTTGCATGTATGTGCATCTTGGGTCAATTCAGCAAGCCGGCAAATCTGGACTCGACGGAACATGTTCATTCGCACCTTGAGCTGTTGAAAATAGTACAAAACTTTATTTTTTTCGAGCAAGAGAACCTCATTCCGTTGTGCACTCTCTCTTGTGTTCTGCGTGAGCTTGGTGCGCCAGTGATGTAGATTTGCCTGTAGACGTTCAATCTTCCTTATCTTGATTTCAATCTCTTTTGATAGCTCCTGGTCCTTCTTTGTATAGTACTTGAAGTCATGAGTTCGTTGATCTGTGGTTTGGAGATAATTAAGATGAGCAGTTTCAAAATGTTGTTCAAGATCCTCGATCTCTGAATCAAGGCCAATACGGAGCATGTTTATCTCCTCCAGGTTCCTATTTCGTATCTCCTCGCCCAATTGGTCGTGCTCTTGCTTTGTATCTGCACCGTGCTCTTGTTCCTCTCTATCAATAGCAGCAATGACGTCATGTAATTCTCTTTCATTTGCCACATGTTGCTTCACAATGGCCCCCTTTTCTGCTTGGAACTCCACTTCTAAGGTACAAAGCTCGTGTTCGAATTCCTGTTCCGACTTCAGTAGTCGAGTATCCTGCAAGTCAATAAGATGGTCTACGTTCTGGAGATGAGATCGCAGCGACATGTGAAACTGCCCTTCAGCTTCTTCCAGGTCCCGGTCCAGCATCTGAATGATTGCGTCCTTTCGATCAACGTCACGTTCGTGGTTTTGCGAGAGAATTTCAATGCCTTTGCGAAGCGACTCCACCTTCGCCAGACGCATGATCTTGCGCCACTGATTCTGGATTTTAAGCTGATTTATTTGTGCGTTCGCTCTCTCTTGCTCCATTCGCCGATTCAACTCATTTCGAGCTACCTGATATTTTTGGTTCTGCGCGTCATACTCACGCTGCCGCATGAACTTTTCCTCAAGGTCAAGTCCCGGGGTCCGGCCCTTGAGAGACTTCCCCAACAGTGCTCCTCCAAGCATTCGCGGCAGCAATAATAGAACCGAGCCGTCGGACAGCAGCTCCTCTAGATTGAGTCGCCTTGGACCTCCCAACATCTTTCGAGATGATTTGAGTATGTAGTCGAATGTGTTGATCCGTGAAGCCACCATGTCAAGTAAATTGCCCAACGTAGCATTTGGCCCCGTCCGCACAACAAGGTCCTAAGCGACATTACTCTGAGAGGACTATCGAAATTAGGTTATCTAACCTGCTCACCAAGCTGAACAATCAGCTGCATTCTTTTGCCTCCGCAAACACCGCACGCGTTGTGCCGCGCAGACGTGTAAGATACACGCGTAAGTAAGGGCATACTGCGGTAAGTAGTGAGCCTGAGAGGTTACCAGAAACCAGTACAATGACAGCAGAGTAATTAATTGGGGGATCTTTGTTCTTTGCTCAGTTGTAGCCCATACATAAGGCGTGGCCTGGCTTGACTTGAAGGCCGGCCACTTTGGAAGAGCTAGAAGGTCACGGTCACGGCCCGGGTTAGCCTCAGGCTCCGAGTCAGGCTGAGGAGCCAGCTTGAGCCCGGGCCAGAACTTGAACAGTTACCGTGACCCGAATGGTACTGTGCTACTGGCCTCTAGGCTCCCCTCGAGATTGTGACCGGCCACTGAACCTTCCGAGTCAGCGATATTAGCTTTGGTATGTGCGTGCTTGAATCTAATGAGCTGGGTGCAGCAACTTGAAGTGCACAATGCAGCTGTTGTAGCTAGGTCTCTCGGGTGTCAATGTGACACGGAGATACCAACAGGAAGGACTCTCACTGAAACGTGAGAGTGTCACGGTGGGAACCCCCTCAACTCTGATAAGACAGAATTAGGGGACACCCCCCGTCTCCCTCCCGGCCCTCCCTTTTTGGTGGCGGGGCTCTTAGGCCTCCCTTTTTGGTTTCGCCCTTTGGGCGACAACAGAGCAAAAGAATAAAATCCCAACTACTAGTCTGTTGCTATTCCACTATTCCACTATTCCACATGCTACTAGACCCTACCAGCTGTAGGACTAGGTAGCATGCTACTACTCGCCACCATCCTTTCCTGCCATGCATGTTGATGAAGTATGTAGAGCACTCTGTGCGACGGTTTCGCCAGACTTGACGCAGCGTTGCGACGCCGAGACGTACTTGAATAATTGCAGACAGACAGTTGGATTTCCGCTTTTACTACTTCAGCTGGTGCTAGCCGCGTCGGTCTGGGACACCTTGAAACACAAAATCTAGCGGTAGGTGCAGGAGCATTGCAGCGTGAGCGCGAATGAGCAGTCGGCTGTGATTAGATCATCGGCATAGTCCAGCGTGCGCCCCTGGCTTGTATCTAATTCTTGTCGTAAGAGAGCCTCTGCATGTAGGCAGCAATTTACTTCAAAAATTTGATTGAAAAAAGTTGGGAGGCGGATCCAAAGGGAGCAAACGAGATTTTGATGGCTGACGGTGACCGAAATGCGATCAAAGCGCACATAGTAAAACTATTGTGTGAATGTGGTTCCTTTGAAGATATACGCCAGCAACTATCTCAAGCCCTGTCTCTGATGGCCGCATCCGATTTCCCAGGAAAATGGGAAAGTTTATTGCCAGAAATTGTCAAAAACTTGGAGGGAGGTGATAGAGAGACAACCTCTGGGATGCTCTTAGCAGCGAACTCCATTCTCAAGCGATTTCGGTTTACGTATAAATCTGATGCGCTATACAGTGAGCTTAAGTATGTCCTAGGAATTCTGGCGGCTCCACTGACAGCTCTCCTCATGCGACTTGGGCAGGCGTTAGATGTAGCGGATGACGATCAGAAGTGCTGCAAGGAGGTCTTAGAATCACTCAGGCTTGCTTGCCGCATCTTCTACAGTCTGAACTGGCAGGATTTGCCAGAGTTCTTTGAAGATCACATGGCAGAATGGATGGGCCAGTTTGAGAAATATCTTGGCTACAAAAGCAAAGCGCCACAGAATGAAGGCGATGATGAGTGCATAGTGCGCCTTCAATCTGCAATTATGGACAATATATCACTTTATGCCCAGAAGTATGAAGAGGAGTTTACCCCTTTTCTCCCACGCTTTGTTTCTGCGACCTGGCAACGCCTTATCAAGTTGGGTTTGTTACCTAAGCATGACCGCCTTGCAGCAGCATCTATTCGTTTTCTTGCAGAAGTCGCTAGTAAGCAGATGCATACGACCATGTTCATGGAAGGAAACGCACTAAGCCAGGTAATTGAAGCTATTGTACTCCCCAACATGAGTATTCAGGACTCAGATATTGAACTTTTTGAGGATAGCCCCCTTGAATATATCTCTCGAGACTTCGAAAGTGCAGACGCCGAAACGCGGCGGCGAGGTGCTTGCGATTTAATTGCTGCCTTATGTAAGCATCACAATGCTACAACCACGCGTGTCTGTGTTGATTACATTGCTGCTATGCTCCAGAAGTATGCCGAATCACCATCTGAACATTGGCGTAGCAAGGACACCGCACTTCATCTCGTTATTTCTCTAACAGGTCGTGCCGAGTCCCCAGCGCGCGGTTCGGACAAATTCCCAGACCAAATAAACTTCATGGAAATGTATTCGTTGCACATTGTGGGGGAAATTGCAGCTCAAGCTAGCTCCCACCCAATCATTCTTGCTGACGCAATCAAATTTGTTTGTACTTTTCGAAATCATATTCCACCCGAAGAACTTGTTAAGCTTCTTCCGCTGCTTGGTTGGCGTCTTTGTAATACTGAAGTTGTCATTCGAAGCTATGCTGCTGCCTGCATTGAAAGGATTTTAGCAGCCCCTGGCAAAATTGCCAAGGATCAAATCGAGCCAATGCTCACACAACTTTTCGAGGCCCTCTTGGTAGTCCCTGAAGTTGCGCTTACTGGAAGTCCTTCGTATTCAGATAGCATGCCATGGGAGAATGAATATGCCATGAAAGCAGTAATGCGCCTCCTAGTAGCCAGCCAAGAAAGTGTGATTCCCATAGTCAAGAGTATCACAGAAAAACTCTGCAATTCCCTCACGCGAGCATGCGTTAACCCTGGCAATCCAAGATTTATTCACTATCTCTTTGAATCTCTTGCTATTCTAGTGCGGGTTGCCTGCAAGGCCGACAGCAGTGGTACCTTGACGAATCAATTTGAGCAGACGTTTTTCCCTCAATTCCAAGTAATTCTCCAGATGGACATTGTCGAGTTTGCTCCTTACGTTTTTCAGATTCTTGCCCTCATTCTCCGGTATAAGCATGCACTTTCAGATGCCTATGCTTCCCTGCTACCTGCACTTCTGCATCCGGCTCTATGGGAGCGCTGTGGCAATGTGCCAGCACTATCTGCTCTTCTAGAGGCCTATCTTGCGGTTGGTGCTGATCAACTTGTTGCGAGTAATCAGCTCGAGCCTATACTTGGCGTCTTTCAAAAGCTTCTTGCCTCGAAGTTATCTGAGGCTCACGCGTTTGATCTCTTGAAATCAATCATTCTGCATGTTGATTCAATCGTCGTTGATCGTTATATCATGACCATTCTGCAGTTGCTTCTGACCCGTCTTCAGCAAGATAGAGATCGCTGTGATTTATGTCACAAAACATTGTCTTTTCTTGGCCTTCTTGCTGGTAAGCACGGCGGGAAAAGCCTCGCAAATAGTATAGAAAATCAGCAAACCGGCCTTCTCGCTAATCTTATCTTACATGTCTTCGCACCTAAAATTGCACAGTCAGATATTGCAAATCCGTTCGATGCCAAAGCTATTGTTATTGGAGCCACACGAATTCTTTGTGAGGCACCTGACGTTCTTGTTAATCAGGGCGACCCCGCTTCCTGGAGAGCCCTAGGTGCCATACTCGTAAAGCTTCTCCGTCAGATTCGTGGGCAGTCCTACACCCCGAATGAAAGCTTTGAGTGTGCAAAAGAGATTCCAGATGGTCCCATGGCCAGCTACGATGCTACTTTTTCCAAGCTGCACTTTGGCTCAAAGAAGGTCGAGGATGCCTTTTCAGACATCCATGACGTTAAAGAGTTTGCTTCATTCCATCTTCATCAACTTGCCACCCAAAGGCCCCATTTCCAACCACTTGTTTCCACAATTCAGGAACAATAAAGTAGTATAGGTCGGTATCTCAAGTGTGCGGAAGCGCAGGCAGGGGTTTACATTGCCCAGCGGCAGCATGCATAAGTATAATATTAGTGTGGTGACCCGCCTAAATACTACCCCGTCCCGGCCTAGAACTTTGGCGCAACTTCCGAGTGAGTTAGAGGCGCACCTTGAACAGAGCAGGAAGTCCTTGGCACCAGCGGGTGACTCGGATGATTGAGGGAAGAGGCCAGACCCTGAGTGATCTTAATCACCACGAAGCCACTGGCACCAGGAAAGAAGTCATCCGACAGCCGCTCTCGCCCCGATTCGGTTGCTGTGGGCTTAGCAGCGTCGGATATCGTAGAACATCTGCAGCCATCCGTGCCAGAGGTTTGCACGCGCCCACAGCCCCAAAATTTATGGAGATAACCCTGTCGCCGAAAAACGGGAGACCATCGAATCTGGTACACGAAGTTGACCAGAGCTCCACTCGGTCGTGACCGGGGCAGCGGCGATGCGGGCTTAACGCGCGATGCGCCGCTTGGTGCATACTACCTGAGTCTAACTAGTCTACTACTTGTAGTCTAGGTTGGCATTAACTGGTTAATAACCGGTAATTTACCCATTATCACTCCTCGGAGGGGATCTGGGGTAAATAATCCGGTAAATAACCCGACGGGTTTTCGACTAAACCCGTTTAGTGCGATTAGCGAAAGACCCCTCCGGGCGAGCGGATGGGCGCAAGCAGCCCGTTGAGCTTTTGGATACGTACAGGTGCGCCAAGGCAAGTACCGAGTCATGTGGCCCGGCGCGGCCCAGGCCCGCGCCAGTGGCCCGTGAGGCCCCCTCCCCTACCCCTCTATAAGATCTTGAGGTAAATAACCCGCACTAAGCCGCAATTACCCGGGTTATTAACCCCGGGCGGCGCCAGGGGGAATAACCCCTCAGGTAAATGCCAACCTAGCTTGCAGTAGTATAAGTCTAGTCTCCAACTTAGTCTCCACTATCCTATGGCGTCCCGATTGCAAATTGATTTATGCTACGAGAAAAGTCTCCTGGAGTCCGGTTTGAACAGAGTCTCTGGATAACGAAGCTGTGATCGCATCAAGATGTGGTAAAAAAATGGATGCCGAAGGAAATTTTTTCAGAAGCATATTAGTGCGAATAAATACACCAACTGCAGCGGACGTTGACACATAGCAACCATGGAAAATGATTGTGCAAGCACCTGCTTTGTTTAGCCCATAGCGAAAGACAGGGATAGCACCATGATCTGGAAAATTAAATCCTTGGTCAATAGAGGTAGTTGTTGGCCCCTTGATGTCCATTTCGATAAGTCCATTTTCAGTTGGGATGTAAAAGAATGTAAGTTCATCTATGCCATGTACTGAGGCAGAACGAAATAAATGATGCAGGTGCGCTACGGTGTAGTCGCAGAGAATGGCAAATTTAATTATTGCGCCACAAGGTACTGATTTGATGAGAACCTCTGCACTATCATGTCGAATGCGTCTATCATGGTCCAAGGCCGCTCGGGTGGTAAGGTCGGTATGCATCATTCGTAGAGCATGCTCAGCGCATTTGTGCGTGGCATCGCCTGGCGTATAAGAGTAGTCGTTGAGCTTCAATCCCTCCGGAAGCTCGAAACAAAATGGACAGCCATGCTGACCACTGAGGCAAATTTGACAAGGGGATTCAACCTTAACTTGATGTTGAAATCGGATTGATGATTGGGATTTATTCAAAACTCGCAGTTGTTCCTGTGAGTTTAGAACATACCCAATATATGCTGGGCAAGTCATCATAGAATCATTAAAGACACTTTTTTGTGCCACAAAACTACCCCAAATCGCCGGATGAACAATTTCAGAACGATCATACTTATGTGCAAAAGCAGGGTGGCACTGACGAACTCGGCCTCGATAAAATGGCGGGGAATGGAATGCACGCCATGCTTTCTGATGATAGACTTGATTTCGTAGTTTTAGATTCACTATCACAAAGTGCAACTCAGTGGCATTTAAAGGACTTCGTGTGCATATTGGAGCCCAAATGAGGTCACAGAATACAGGGTGTTTTACATTAAGGCGCATATCTGGTTGAAGTGACTGACGCACAAATCTTCGCCCAGAAAACGAGGGATGTGGTAAGCTCTGTCTCTCAAGGAATGCGGACAGGGGGCTTTCCGAGTACTTGCCGGCTGGGGGACTTTCTGAGTTCTTTCCTTGGAGTATGCCTGGACTGTGTTTTGTTCCGCATTCCACCGTCATATCTGTCATTTGTCTCGTGCGCAATACTCTGCGACGTATCCGTCGTGAGTCTGCCTTACCACCAGTGCAACGACTTTCCTTCGCCTGAGATGCTGAGTTAGATGTGTATCTGACCTGGCGTAGATTCCCGTCACAGTCACGGTAGCAACACGCTTTCATACGCTTCCTTTGGCGTCGTCTGATGATATGATTGATTTCACGGCGAGCCTCAAGCTCCAGTTTTAGTTTTGCTCGACGCTGCAGCACTGCACGTTCTTCGGCCAGCGCTCTAAGCTCAGCTTTGCTCCTGAATCGAATCCTTATACGATCTCGTAATTTATTGAGAGCGTCCTCGTCACCAAGATGAGTTACAAACAATCTTCTGAATTCATCAAATTCTATCCACCTACATCAGCCTTGTTGTGCTTACGGACTGACTTGGCCACTAACGCATTGTCATTTCCGTCGAATTCCTGGAGTAGCTCTGATGTGAAGGTGCGCACCTGGTCGCTGCCTAGATTTTTGTTTTTGCCTTGTAATAAAGGGTAAGATGACACGGATGCCATACTCTGAAAGCCCAACCGGAGTGAAAGCAGGCTTCGCGCCTAACAAGCAATTGATTCCCCTGCAGTTTTGTTCATTCACCTTGCTATCTATTGAGTAGCTATGAGCTTTGAATGGCGTGTTGCCAAAGCCAAGATGGCGATGCAGCGATGTGTTGCACCTATACTCTCAAATTAATCATTTCATTACATGTGGACTGTGAGTGTGCGCGTGGGGCCATCCATCATCAGAAGTCGGAAAGGTGAACGTTCGCTCCGGATGCTCAATGTACCTGCGCAACTCAAATTATACTCGTCTTGTAGGATTGAAGCCATGCGTCAACCTATAAGTTCGTTGGCTGATACAGCAGATTCCAGCTTAAAATGCTGCGGGGCTGCAACAAATAGCGCATCTCCAAGTGCGTCAACAACATCTGACGCAAAAGCATAAGCCCGCATGTTCAGTTTGGCCTGGACTTTGGATGGCAAAACTAAAAGGTGTCTGAGAACGCGGGATACGCACAGTCACAACAATAAGCTGTCGTTTTTGTGAAGATGATTCCGATATCTGTCCAAAACGCGGACTTGATAGGTTGATCCATGCATTAAGCTTGGACCAGAGGCTTGACCATCGTCCATGTAGTGTCGCTTCTGGACCACTTGCAGGTGATTTTTTATGGGCATGCTTCTTGCGCGACGTGTCGATTTCCAGATCAAATGTATAAGCAAAATCATGTGCAATAATGAATGGTTCGTAGAACCTATCAAGGTTGTCAATGTCACGTAAGACTAAGAACTTCGCCGGCATGAGAACTCCAGGGTTATATGTGCTTCTGGGAGAAGCGCGCGCCATGCCTTCCTCAATGTATGTGCTCCGCCAGGTGGAAGCAGTGCTCCATTTACTGATGCGAGTGCAAGACCAACAACAACATCATCATCATCAAATGCTGGGGAACCGGGTTCGATCGTGCCAATCACAACCTAAAATCGCTTTCCCTCATGCGAGTAGCAAAGAAATAATGCGCTAAAAAGGACACTACCATTGGCTCCATCAACCCACGTGATACCAATGTCAGCTGTTTTGAAAACAACAACGAACGTATGTTGGATATCACCTCCTGCTAAATAACGTTCAAGCTCGCGCTTGCTTACCTGTTTGCCACGTAATCTGAGAATCATGGGCGAGCCCTCTAACCTTCCCGGATGCATCAACGTCTATTTCCTGAAAGCTGTCAAAGATCTCATCGATTGAGACCTATGACCGTGGTCCTCGACGATAGCTAAAAATAGACCACCTGGTGCTGTGGCCCCTCAGCGGACATAACACGAATCTCGACAAAAGATATGTTGAGTCTGTGCATATATGTATCTAAATTGCACGTGGGCTTCTGATTGCGTACATGCAAAAGCTCATAAACGTAGAGGTCACTCTGCATAACTAGATCAGGTTCACAACTATTATCTTTAGGCGCAACGAGTGATTGCGGCTCTTGAAGATACTCTGGAGCGGCTCTCGCTTCTCTCGTGCATACCAGCAGCTCCCGATCCCTCCTTTTTGAGCCAGATTGACGACCTCGGACTGACGGACACGGTAAAACAGTTGTGGCAAATCGAGGAAAGTCTTCGGCTGACGGTATCAGACCATTACAGCGAAGCAATTGATGATGACCCGGGGTCTGATAATATTTTGGGTCGCCTAAACACCACCACCCATAAGTTATGCCGGTATCTCAAAGTCAGGGAGAACTCGCGTTGGTCGCCGACTCCGCCCTCGAAAGAAAATTGTTCCTTACTCAGTTTTCAACAGTCAAAATGCACTGAGCAGAGTTTTTGGCAATCAATCCAACAAGATTAATAGGTATCTAGCTAATTTTACAGAAATAGCATCCCGCCAACTCTCGACAACGGTACGGAGCCCGAGGGGTTACAGGACTCAGCTGTATCCTTCTCAGGTGGAAGAAAACGCAGCAGATAAACAAATGTGGTGAAATGACCGATCGTTGGGCCATTAGGCATTGTATAGTTGGGTCTTAGGCAAGAACTCACTCAAAAGGAGCTTATTCTAACGCAAGGTGCAAAAGTGCTATCGTCAGCGCCAGTTACCGCCTCTCTCACTGCGTGCATTTCAGAGATAGGCCTTGCAACAAAAATTAGAGATACAGAGGAGAGAGCAGGACAAAGAGGTTTTAGCACATCAGCAGACATTATTGAAGATTCGTGCCGAGTTACAGGACATGGTACAACACAATGAGACAAAGATGGCTATGGTTAATTCACGGATGGAAGATCAAATTACTAGGTCTGTACTAGCGTGATTCACTCGAGACTTACAAGAGTATCTTCAGGTCTGCGGAACGTCACGCTGGATCCTATGAGCAACTGGCAGCAAAAATTGGGTCACTCGAGTCACAAATCGAAGCTGAACATCAATCCTATCGAGACACTGAGGTAGCAGATACTAATGTTTTCTTACGCATCGGTGTGCAACAGGCAAATTTTCGCAAGAAGAAAGAAAGAGTGGAAGTTGACCTGGCTGCACACGTAAGCTCAATTATCACCTACAGGCTTATGCTTGAATGTAGATTGCCAAATATGATGAGGATATGTGTTCCCTGCTGAATCAGACCAAAAAAATAGAGAACGAAAAAAACCTTGAACGCGACCAACTAATTGAATTAGAAACTCATTTTTTAAAGATAGATACTAATCATAAGTTTCAAAGCGAAGAGATCGCAGTGCTTTCGACCCTCCAACAGCGCCGCTTCTTTGCCAAGGGGAAACTCCATGGCACAATTACGAATATTCAAAGAGTAGTAATCCTCTGAGCAGCGTTCATTTTCTCATGAGGCCCTTGATTGGCACATTAATATATAAGGCCCGTGGCGAGCAAGCAAGGACATTCACACAACAGCTTAGAAATAAAAAGAGTAAAAAAGGGAAATAAGAAGAGCAAAAAGGTTAGATTCAGAGTCTTCAGCCGCAATATTCATACCTTGTGAGTCTAGGTCCCAGACCATGACAGGGAATCTTATTGAGAAATTCGTGTGTTTGCATTGCAACACGTGCTGCTCGAGCTCAGCTAATTAAACTATTTGATGAGATCGATCCGGGCCGGGTGTTTTTCTCCAAGGAAAACCCTAGACGACCCACCCTAAGGTGAATTTATGATCTATTGTAGACTCGAAGATCTATTGCGAGCTTCAAGTTCAAGTTCCCGAAACCAGGGTGTGATCGCCTACTTGATCGCCTAATCCCGAAACCAGGCTACCGTGACTTCATCAGCCTGAGATTAGAGAAGCCTCCGGCCTAATTTGAACCTCGCGCGGTGATACTTATTGCTCTTCTCTCTTCGGCAACGTCCAAATTCCAACGCCTTCAAGTCGTGCCACCTTTTTGACCGTGACTAATTGAAACTTGAATTCCAAATTCGAGTCTTCACCTACCGTGGCAGCTGGGCCGGTCTCAGGCTGTCTAGTGCGCTAGCATTCAAGTTCCAAGGGCCCGAGTGACGGCGAGTCGTCCGGAGCCTGAGTCCCCCCGGGTGCGAATGTACTTGGGCTGGTCCAATGAGCCCGCGATCATCGTAAAAAGCGCACTAGCCGGGGGGGGGGGGGAACTACCGTAACAGGTACTCAACACTGGCACGGTACTCAACTGTTAGGCCCCGCGGCCCCCGCCCCTCAGGCTTGCCGTAAATTTTCAAGTTTTTCGAATAAGGAAATAGACCCATTCTCCATGAGTCCTAATTAAGATGAATTGCCCTGCGAATCTTAATACTGCGTGGAGACTTCGAAATTCACAGGGGGGTCAAGCGAATCATCATCATCATCATGATAGTCGACGTTGATTTTCAAGTTGATTTGGCGCGCAATGAGCGTCACGGTAATGCCACGCGCCGACCGAATGGCGGGAAACTTTTGCTGAGGCGCAGGTTCCGTATGCTAAAATAATGGGCTGTGCAAAGTTTGGTACCATGCGGGCAGCCTGAGCGACGCGGTGATGCCGCATGATGCCAGTGGTCCGAGCCTGAGATAAAAACCTGCCCCAAAACCCACTGGCAAACTGGAAAATCGCCCGCCGAGCCTGAGACGTATAAATTGAGCCATAATTACGGAAAATTTTCCTAGCGTTCCATATCAGTGTATGTTGGTTTTTTTCGCCTTGTAGATCATATCCAGGAGCATCTCAAGATTTGTTGAATCGCCGGTCGATTTTAGCGTGGCCCGGGCGCGCAGCGGATATCGTCGTCGCGGCTCCTCAGCGCGGACCTTACTAGGCGCCCCCCCCCTCGGAAGAAGTCTGAGCAGCTTTGTTTTTACATAATTTTAATCCATTCCTGATGCGCTGGGAGCCCACGGAGAAAGTAGCCCAGTGGAGTCTCCCTTCATTCGGTAATAACGTGGTACACGTAACAATACAACAGGATTGATTATGAACGCAACGAATTTGCAGCCTTCATTACTCGATAAGCGTTCTGCCATTGCCAGTGGTATTCAAGCGCAAGCAAGACGTTGGCTAGCCGGGGGCTCCAAACGGTACCTCCGTGCACGAGAAGAAATATGCAAAACTAATTTTGGCATGCTGACGCGCCAGACCATGTTAAGAGTACGAATCAAGATATTTAAGTCTATCGCGAGGAAAGCCATACATCGATTGGCAGCCCTCAGGGCTGAAGAAGTCTCCAAAATCAGCAGCAATGCGGCCATGAAAGCGATTGACTTTGCTAACAAGACGCTTAAAGTCACAAAAAGTAGATACGCAGAATTCCTTCGAGTAGAGGCGGGCGCACAATGGATTTCTGACTACCTTTGCGAGCGGATGTCCAAACCGATCTCGACTCACATGCGGAAGCTCCTCGCACTCAAACAGAGTGACCAAAATCACAAAATATGTACTCGCCAGTGCCTTGTTTTTTTCGCATAAATAGCAGTGCTTTTCTTAAGGTCCAACATTACGGGCTGTGCGTGGCCAATCCGGCATGGTTTGTGAGAACTGTGGAGCAGTGGGCGTATTCCAGTTTAGTTGTCTTCCCTGCAATGGTTACATAGATGCACCCTCAGGAAAAGTGAATTCGCTTCGATTGCAATGCGCTAGCGCTCTACGCGTCGAAACAATAGGTAGTTCTTTCAAAGCCCCCCCCCAGGGTGAGCCCCATGCACCTAGATCTCAGGGAGAAGCAAACTTGCACGCAGTTCTCCACAATGCTATTGAGATACTCAGGAGGAGGCTTAAGACTGTAGTTCCTGAATTCGCTTCATCCATTCTTGCACTTATCAAAACCAAAGGATCTTGGCTTCATTCAAAACGAATATGTGATGACGATCGGATTTACTTCAAGCAGCGGCTTGAGCAACCTTCATCAGCACGGCGTGCACATCGGCATCGTGGTTTTTTACGTGCCCTTGATGGTGACGTTAAAAACCTCGACAAGGTGACAAAATGCGGTCTGGCGTACTGCTTTGATCGCTCTTCCGCATGCGACGAACAGCGAGCAAAGGAAGTTTTGCTTAACTATTGCATGGACCCAAGGGCAGGCAAGCGCAATATTCATAGCCACAAAGGATGGGTTGATATTACCTCCACCTATAAAATGTGGTCAACAACTGGCCTTCATGCTGCAAGGGAAAGTATTCGGCTAGAACACTGTTTGAAACTACAGGCTAGCTGGAGCAAGTTTCAAGGGAAATCCATGAGGCATCAACGTGAGAGTTGTGCCCATTTCCTGTCAATTATCATGCGTGAGCTAAAGAATGAAGCTGAACGTGAGTTTTTATGCATCGATAATGCCCAAGATAGCTCTTACCAGAAGCATGTTAAAATGGTGGAGATAGAGAAAGCACGCTTTGAAGCGGCTGATCGGATCATGCGATTGCTTGCCGAGTACAGGGCAATAAGTTCATTGGAACAATTCAAATATCTTCATATTTCGTGATGACACTGGTGGAGAAAAGCATGACTATTTTAGGTTCAAGTTATCAAACCCGAGCTTGGTGTTTTTCCTTCCTAGATTGAACATCGAGGTATTAGTTAGCTGGATACCAAGAATGCCCTCAAGATGCGCCTAGATGTCCCAGTCTCGTCGGGTGATGGCAGTCAATACGCACTAGTGCTGACCTAGTTCGTAAATCGTGGGTTTGTCAATTAAGCAATCTCAGACCCCGCGCCGAGGAAAGCAGTTTGCCACTAGCATTCGGAGGCTTGTACGGTGAAAGATCAGAAAAATTTCCGCCGTGACTAGATTAATCTGCTCATTTAAAATTACTAGTGTCGTATGAATAGTAATCATAAACTGAAGCAGGAGAGAGGGCGGATTAAACTGAAGCCTGACCCTGACTCGGAGCCCGAGGGTCTCGAGTCTGTGCCGAATTCGCTTTAGGCCGTGACCGTGACCGTGACCGTGACTAGTAGATCGCGTTCCGAGTCTGCTGCAGCGGCGGCGATTGAAAAAGTAACCCCTGCCTGCCAGTCCAGTCTCGGACAGGGCAGAGTACTTCTCGATGGCACTCTACAAACGACTCGGCCAGCGGCCAAGTGGCCGGGAACACGAATCTGCGAATTATCACGCACCACTCCTCTCGGTCTGTGCGCGCACCGCGCGCACCGAATTGGCAGGGCGCAGATATTACTTGTAGCGACGTCCCTGCCAGGCTTTTGGGCTGCCCACGGCGTTGCGGTCGCGCAGTCCGGCCTAAATAAAGCCTCGTTTCGGTCACCCACGCAGTCGCCCCATTAGGGCTCGCCCGACCCACCCACCCAAAACGTTGTACTGCAGGGGAAGGGGTACGCGGCCGCTCAAAACACGTGCGACGGATCAAGGAGTAGAGGAACAACACACCACCTGACCGAGGTCGCGGATCGCCGTGATTCCATGCGCGGACGGTTTATTTCGCTACAGTGCCTATCGTGCCCTCGGCGGGGCTTCAAGGTTTTCAAGTTTGTAGTCCGCGAGAATCAGACAGCCATGCGCCCGCGGTGTGAAAGGGTGGTTCGAGGGGCGCGTCGCGATAGGAGATACGCCCAACGCCGGATGGCGACTGGTCCTTGGGCCAAATGTGCGCGACGCGAGTTGATCTGTTTACTCCTGTCAAAAGCACTAGGAATCCCTAGGCTACAACAGCTCGCCAAGCTTTGATGGCGTGGGCTCACGCGGGCGTCCGCTCTATGGTAAAAATTATATTGTCTGTGATTAAAAAACGATTTTCGCAGATAAACGCTCAGCGCAGAGTTGAAGAAGTACAAATAGATGGCCTTGCTCTGCTTAAACTTGTTAGATAGGAACTCAAAAATATTGTGACGTCTAACCGTAGGTAAAGCATTGTCGTGATGCATTGCCCAAGATGGTCGCAGGATCGCTACTGGGGCTCGACAAGGGTTCAATTCTTGAGGTGACGCACTGCTTTCCATTCCTGGCCCCCAGGTCTCAGGATGATTACGAAGATATCGGAGGCACAGAAGAGGATGTGGACGGCGAAGAATATCAGATGGAGATGATGAAAATGCTCAGGGAAGTGAATGTAGATAACAACTGTGTGGGATGGTACAAGTCTATTTATGCGGGGTCATTCTGCCAGACACCTTTAGTGGAGACTCAGTTCAGCTACCAAGATAACCTATGTAATAATTGCGTTGTTCTGCTTTACGATCCTAGTGCAATATGCAATGGGAAATTGAGTGTCAAGGCGTACCAGCTTTCTGAGCAATTCATCACATCTTACAGGGCGAAGTCAAACTCATTTGTGTCGCCCTCCTCCATTTTGGTGCAGCTTCCACTTAAAGTCCGCAACTCTAGCCTTATCACCGCGTTGCTTCACGACATAAATGAATCCAGACAGCTCAAAATGTGGCTCAATCTTGTAGATCAAAACACCGAATGTGCAAATCCCCTGGAACGCCACCTTGAACACTGTTGTCAGTGGGTTGACGACTTGATTGAAGAGCAGGCCAAGTTCCAATACTATCTCCGCAATATTGAGCGTTTCAAAGATCATGCGCGTTGGCTTTCGCAACGTCGAGTTGATATTAATGATGAAGAAGATGATGCGCCCATGTGGAAAAATGCTACGAGCCCACCTCGTCTAGATTCACTTCTCATTGCCAATCAGCTAAAGCAATATTGCCTCGAAATTAACCGATACTCAGCTTTTGTTCTCTCCAAGCTCCAGCTTGAAGTAACTTGCTGCAAAAGGGCATAGTTCTCATACATACCTGATGGTCATTGGACTGATGTACATTCTCGACTTCTCCCTTTGTCTGCAATGAAATAAAAGAATGCCAGCTATTTTGGACTGCAGGAGTCTTTTTCCGCGACCTAAATCTGGATGCGCGAGAAGAGCTTTTCGAGAGTCCGAGAAGAGCTTTTTTCGAGAGCAGCGCAATCATGATGGTGGTCTTAGGTGGCCAAGGCCAAGGACAGGGCAGGCAGGCCCGTTTTCAATTAATGCCTACTAGTAGAATAAACTTGAAAACATTTTTTGGGGGTGTGGTGGTGTGGGGGTTCTGTGGGGGTGTCGACTACTAATATTGGGGAGATTATCGGGAAAATTACCCCGGGGGGAAATAGGTCACCGTCACCGTGCACTGGCAGTGTGTAATTCCACTGGCCCAGGACCCCCCGGCGGGCACGCGGACCCGCGTAGTCTAGCGAAATAGGGCGTCCCATGTTTCAGAGCGTCTGCGACGGGAGATGATCCCGTAATTGCAGTGGCTCATCGATGTCTGTCCTCGGGCCTCAGGCTCTTATCATCATCATCATATTTATCGCAATCATCATCATCATCATCATCATCATCATTCACACTATATTTGAGTGTCCAAAATTGGACGACGTCAGAGGAGATTTCCTCCAGAAACTAGAAACGATCTTCCTCCAGAAACTTCAAGTTGAACTAGAAACGAACGCCGCGACGGATTGTTTGGCTTTATTAATGGGAGATGACCCGCCCCAGGAGATTGAGAATTCGCTCTATCGTTTCTTGACGTCTCTTTTCAAGCGCCGACTGGGTATCCTAGCCGCGCAGGGAGAAGGCCTCTAGAGATCTCCGAGTCTCTAGAGGCTCGGTGCTCCGCCGAGTCCTTCAAGTTCAAGTTTTCCTTTAGGATATTCCTTCCTTAATTATATATTAGAAATAGTTGTTAGTTCTCTGATTGTTGTTGGAAGTACTATAGTGTGTTCCCAGGGGTCTTTTGCTTTTGGCCGGTTTAAATTTTTTCAAGGTTGGCGCGTAGGCTATTGCGCGCCAGCTCCGCTCGGTGTAGGAATACATTGAGCATGAGAGCGGATCCCATTCCCAAGCCTCCACCAAAACTCGGGATTTCGCATGCAACACGCGAAGAGCGTGAGTGTTTTACCTTGTTCCAGCAGCACGATGGCAGGAAACGCAAGACTAAGGATATCCCGGGTTGGTCTCCTATTCCGCCGATAGAGTGCCGCGATGGACCTGATGAAGCATGTAACGAGACAAGCGAGACTAAACAAGGTGAGAAACCCAAGCAGAATGCGTTTGACAGGATCATGACAGCAGACCAAAGGCGACGCTCTAAAAAGCGAAGCTCAAAGGCAGTAGGTAACCAGGATGCCGAATTTGATCAAACAGAATTCGCATCCAGATATTGGCTAGACGAATCCTTGCCTGTGCTATCTCGACCAGAGGAAATATTTGGAGATATTGTCCGGCGCTTCCCCGAGATAAGTGACTTAGCGAGCAAAATGGAAAGACCGTTGCGAGTTGCAACTATGTGCAGTGGCACAGAAGCCCCACTCTTAGCCTTGGAACTTGTATCGCGTGCCTGTGAAGTTCAAAAAGAGAGCCCCCTCGCAGTTACACACGTCTTTTCAAGTGAAGTTGAACCTTTCAAGCAGGCTTATATCGAACGTAATTTCGCACCGCCTCTTCTATTTCGGGACGTTCGGGAACTTGGCAGCAGGCAAGCACACACGGCCTTTGGTTCACTTGAAAATGTGCCGCGTCAACGTGGTGACGTGGATATTCTAGTTGCCGGCACGTCATGTGTTGACTACTCTAATCTTAACACTTGTAAGAAGACATTAGAGCAGTTAGGGGAATCTGGTCAGACGTTCTATGGCATGTTCGAGTGGGTGCAAAGAGCACGGCCGCCTCTAGTACTTCTAGAGAACGTATGTGGCGCACCGTGGAAAGGAATGATTCGAAACTTTGAAGCAATCAACTACCGTGCTCAAGCAGTTCGTCTTGATACCAAGAATTACTACCTCCCTCAAACTCGCACTCGAGGCTACCTTCTGGCCATTGCAGACGAAGTGGCATTGCCTGATGTAATTCATCGCTGGGAAAGACAACTCCGCGCTATGGAACGCAATGCATCCGCAAGCCTTGAAGCTTTTATGCTTGACGCCCACGATCCACGTGTTCAGGCAGCGCGGGAAGACCTCAGCTACAAAAAGAAAGATAAGGAAGATACGCCCTGGGACAAGTGTGAGGCGCGACATGCTCGAGTTCGTATTGAGGAAAAACTTGGACAAAAGCGCCCGCTAACTAACTGGGTGCATGGCGTGAATGCTGCATCTCTGCCGGACTTCGCTTGGCGCGACTGGGCGGGTGCTCAAACAGAGCGGGTTCTCGACAGTATGGATATAGACTACATGCGCCTCGTCAAGCGCCGCGAAGATGCAAACTTCAAGACAAGTGTGTGGGATTTATCTCAAAATGTAGATCGATCTGACCCGACCAAAGCTAAGCTGGGAATATGTCCATGTCTCACGCCTTCCTTGTGTGCCTACGTCACTAATCAGGGCCGGCCCGTCGTCGGTGTCGAGACCCTCGCTCTGCAAGGTATCCCAATTGATGACCTCTTGCTCACTCGTGAGACCGAAGAGAATCTCACCTCGCTCTCCGGGAACGCTATGTCTACGACGGTTGTTGGATCTGCTCTTCTTGCTGCGCTTCTTTCACTTCCCATGGGCGTCCTTGGGCGCATAGGAATTGTTGATTCAAAAGCCTGCGCAAGACATTTGGACACTAATTATCCAGTCCAACACCATAGCACGCGAGGTAGCGATCGACATGCAAATGTTGTAAGATCGCAAGTTCTGGTTCGGGAGCCGCTGGAATTGGGTGCAACAATTCCAAAGTACTTTCAAGGTGCTGGGTCATTCGCGGAACGTGTCCTTCACGCCGCTTCCCAGAGCGCCAAGCGGTGCGTCTGCGAGGCTCAGCGGACTAATTCTTCGTCCAGGGTTCTCTACTGCACTGCCTGTGGTCACAGCGCTTGCGAGGCATGCGCAGGCAAACCAGAACACACTCAGTACAAAGTGGATTGTCGGGGTCGGGTATCTCCTGAGGAATTTGAGGTTGCTCTTGGGTTGGCACTCCCAACAATTGTCACTCTTTCTGGCTTGTCGACAGCTTCTCTCTGCAAATTACGCCCAGAAACTGCTGGCCTCTCTCGTAATCTGCCTGCAAGCAAGAAACGCAAGTCAGAAATGGGTGCTATCGCACAAACTGCCCTCGACGATGAGGTCTGGAGGAGATGGGTTGAAATTGTGTCTCATCTTGACAGAGCAAGTTTTCGTCTAGTTGAGATGAGACGATGTGTTGAATGTTGGAAAGTACGATACACAGATGCGTCAAGCGCCCTTGTTCTTGAACTGACATTAGGAGGTGTATATGGAATTGTATGGCATGCATTTGTTGAGCCACCTCGGGGGCGAGGTCCACTGCGAGACCGGCTTGAAGGTTTCGCAGTTCTTCGCGGTTTCGTTGAGAGTACGGGGGACAGCCTCTTGGATGCCAACTGGAGTTTGCGGCTGCCAATTGATGATGATATTGACCTTGAGCTGAGCTACGATGGGCCTGTGGTAGAATCGTTTGCATCATCCTTTGGAATGGAAGATGAGAATATGATCGGCAAACAACGCTATTCACATATCAATGTGAAAGTGCTGAAGGGTGCCTCGTATCTTGATGAAGATGTATCTGGACGTCGACAACAGCGTCTATGTTTCCCCTTAACCTGCCCCACCACTAGTGCCCCCCTCTCCCTTCATTCAATACACAGCGACGGCCTTGTCTCACCGGCAATAACCCTGTGTTGTGCAGGTTATGTGCTACTGCATAAATGTGCCGCGCCTTTGGGCTCCCTCCATAAGAGGTTGGGAAACGACAGACCAGAACTTTATCTCTTTCTTGAATCCAAGCCTGTTGGTCCTGCAGCATTGGATACCTACGTCTTTGCGCGTGACTGGCGACGTCTTGCTCTGCGCGAAGCACGGTCATCACTCGTGTGCTCACTCCAGAGAGGTTGGCACCCACTTGAGTGTACTAAAGATAAGGCCAATGTTACAGAGATTAAGACATCAACTATTTTGGGGCGTTGGGTGCCTATTAGTGCTGATATTTCCCAGGTTAATGCGGCCGCATATACAGAGCAAGTTCAAACAGCCATTTCCGTGAACGTTTCCTCTCCCTGGAACGCAAGTTCCATTCTTGAGATCGCAGTCGATCTCGGGGATCTCTGTGCGACGTCAGTATCGCCTGTCTGGGGGGGGGCATCGACAGTACATCCTGAACAGTGGAAGTCGCTCACTCTGAGGGTGGTAGGCGCGTGTGGTGCTGTCGCATCGGCGTCAAAGATGGCCTTAGGGTTTCTGGTACCTCGACTGAAATTACCAGTGGCACTCTCTGTCTGGCAGACAGTACAAGGGGGGTCCAGACTTGCAGCCAAAGTCCGGGCCGGACTGCCATGTTGCACGACATGTGCTCCCCTAGCACCAACACTAAGCTGGGTTAAAGTAGCGGGGAAATCGAATCAATTCACCGCCATTGAAGACCCATACCTCGCAGGTGAGTACGAGCGAGCGCTAAAAAACCGACCCGCCGCCTTCGAACTAGATTCTAAACGCGAAAAACAGCAGAATGCTGATATCGGCTTTCTACGTATCGCCATTAATCCCGTTGCCATTGCTGTGCGGGCGTTCTCTGCGCTCCCGCGGTTCCTTCAGGCACGAGCTGACGGCGAAGGGAAGGTCCAACTTGACTTTCGGATTGTTAGTAGTAATTTTGGCAGGACAATGCTGCCCGCTCGCTCATTTTCTCTTTGTAGCAATCGTGTTGACGAACAGGCTCCCCAGACTCCTGGTTTTGGCAATGCAGCATCGGCACTGCGGCCTGAACAACTTCGGTCATTAACTTGGATGCAGCGCATGGAGGCAACATGTGAGCCCTTTATTGAGGAAGAAGTTGTAGATGAAGCTCTTTCTGTTCTTGGCTGGCGAGCAGAAGCTCGTGTGCAAATTCCTGTTGTGGTCCGAGGGGGTGTGCTTGCAGATGCGGTTGGCTATGGAAAAACTGCAATTACGCTTGCATTGATTGACGCGCAGTGGCGAGACCAAGCCCCAGAGCTCCCTCCACACCTCTTGGGCAAGGCTATTCCCTGTAAGGCCACTCTCGTTATCGTACCTAAGCACCTCATGGCACAGTGGCCAAGTGAGCTAAGAAAATTCCTCGGTGATCGCTACAAGTGCCTTACGATTATGAGTGTCGGTGATCTAATGCGGCTTACAATCCCAAAAGTTCTCGATGCGGAAATCATTATCATGTCGGTGCAGACTTTCAGATCAAAGGCGTATTTTGATCATCTTGCTGAATTTGCCGCGGTCCATGCTTTCCCGAGCAAGGGTGGGCGGTACTTTGAGGAGGTTCATAGTCGGGCTCTCCAAAACATAGAAAAGTATGTTTCCGCGTTTCAAGCTTCTGGCCAAGCAGGTCTTGATTCCATGCGAAAGGCTGATAAAAAATCCCTGAGGGTGACACTAGCTGTGAATACTAGTAAGAAGCAAGCCTACGAGAGCGGGGTGCCCCTGCGGGGGGCGCGTGAATCCAAGGTTGCGCAGAGAAAAAAGTCATCGCCCAGTGTTGTGGAATACTTTTCGTCGGATGATAGTGAACAAGAAGAAAAGGCCTTTGTCAAACCGAGGGTGGAGTCGGTACGCACTAAGCGCCCTGGTCCAAAGGCACCACCTCTTGAAATGTTTTATTTTGCCCGAAAAGTCGTGGATGAGTATACATACTTGGACCATCGTGATGTTCCAACTGTACAAGCCATCAAGGCACGTTGCTCGTGGGTTCTATCTGGCACCCCACCACTCGAGTCCTTCGATGACGTTAAGGGCATAGCAGCATACTTGGGAGTGCATCTTGGGGCGAGCAATCCTGTGGTACTCACCAAAAAAGGTGATCGTCCAACTGATTCGCGTAAGGAACTGTCCAAGTCAGAGCTGTTTCAGGAGTTCTTGGAAGCGAAGTCCCAGTCGTGGCATGCGCGTCGCCAGGATGTTGCACAGAGATTTTTGGACAGATTTGTAAGACAAAATGTAGCTGAAATAGATGAGATTCGCTTTCAAGCAACAATACAACGGGTAGTTATGCCTGCACCGGACCGTGCTGTGTATTTAGAGCTTGAGCATCATCTCCATGCACTCGAAATGCAGAAGGTAAAGGCCGCAGCACGTGGTAAGAAGAAATTCCGTGATAAGAGTGATCGGGAGACCAGACTTTCAGAGGCTCTGGAAGGGAGCGCCGATGCTGAGGAGGCGCTCCTGAAACGATGTGCACGCCCAGCCTCGGCCCCCAATACGATAATGAATGGTAGTAGTGGCGACGGCAGCGATGTTACAGCCTGTTCTAACGTTGTGTCTAAGCGCGCTGCGGAGCTGGAGAATTGTGCAACTCAAATTGTCAGGGAGGTTGCTGCAGCACATCGCGTTGAGGAGGAGATTCGGCGTTGGGCTGCAGTGAGTATGTCCAGGCCTCTCAATGGAGACCGAGGGTGTGATAATATTTTCAAAAAGCACGGGAACAGCATGTGGCAAGTTGATGGAGAAAAGAATGCTCGCGGACGGACCAAAAAAAAAGATAAACCTGGCAAACCATTCGATAAATTTACGGGTCACCAACATATGCGCGAGTGGTGGAACGAGCTAAATCAGGGAATTGGTGACAGTGATGCATCGGCCCAGTTGCTTGCGCTGGCTGCCGAAGGCCTAGCCATTGCAAGTCATAGTCTTAAAGGCGAGTCACATGAATTTGCATCTGGTATCGTACGTAGTCCCGAAGTAAGAAGAAGATTAGACGCACAGACCCGTCCTGAGATCATCAAGGCAACCCGTTGTGTAGATCTTGTCTTTCCTGAACCAATTATTGAGGGCGAATCTGCTCCCGTGAGAAAACAACGGGATGACACTCTCAAAGAGCTTTTCTGGGCTCTGCGAAACCAAGTGTATGAACTACGAGCCTTGAACAAAGAGTACGTGGGCAGGACACGTTCCCTCCGATTCTTTCGGGCCATCGAGCAAGCTCAAAGAGAGTTTGTTGCTTCACAGCCGTTTTCATCATCTGATCAGGCGACTAACGTACAGATTCCACTCACCAATCGAGCCATCTTTTCATGCTGCGGTCATGTTGGCGAAACCTCAAAGATGCGTGCAGCAGCAGCCCGAGAGGAATGTCCAGCAGCTGGATGCCACGCAAATGTGCGCTCTCATTCTGTTGTGGAATGCGCATCGCTTTGCCTTAATGAAAGCAACTCAAATGCCAAGGCGGTCACTCATCATGGTGCCAAGCTTGCAGAAATCATAGATCTCGTGAGTGGTTTCCCAAAGGATGAGCGGGTCCTCATATTTGTTCAATTTGAGGATCTCCTGACCCAAGTACATGCTGTCCTCACTAAGGAGGGTTTCCCAGCGCTGAAGCTAAAAGGTACAGCTCATCAAATGTCGGCCATAATGTCAAAATTTCAAAAAGCGAAGTTGGGAAAGAATGATGAGCGCATACTTCTTCTAGAACTCCACAACGAGTCTGCATCTGGTGCGAACCTAACTGCTGCAAATCATGTGATCTTTGTGCACCCACTTCACGTAAGATGCACAGTCTTCCCCTAGTCTCATTTTTATCTTGATTCTTCTCCCTCTGAAAGTTGATTTACACAGGTCAAGACCTTACAGAATTACGTCATGTGTGAGACTCAGGCCATAGGGCGTGTTCGTCGTTATGGACAGCGGAAAATTGTCCATCTTTACCGGTTCCTCGTCGATGACTCGATTGACATCAAAATATACAAACGTCGATGTGATGAGCAGGCAAAGCGTTTTCGTTGAACCAGCTTGGATTTTCCGGCTACCGGCGGACCACTGTGCTCGTAATGCGTAGACAAGCAAGCAAGAGCATCCTGTCCGCTGCGTCTAGTTTCGCTATTATTATGGTGAGTACCTTAGAGGGACCATCGCTAGCTACTCCGAGGTCGGAATTCAACTCCGCGAGGTGCCCCTTTTTTAGTCGCGTCGACGTCGAGTCGGCAAGTCCCGGGTCATTGGCGGGCCATTCAACATCGGAAATCCCAAGTTGCCTTTTGGGAAAATCCGAGCTGCCTTTTCGTAATTGGAGACAGCACCCCCCCCCCCTCCCCCCATCGTCGAGACGCCGAGTTGAGCAACTTCCAACCCTAATATTCGGTGTCATCATATGACCTAAATAGGATGGTACTTGTGGTAATCAGGCTAACGACGACGACGAGGGCTGGGTAGAGGAGTAGCATTATCTAGCTAGTACTGAGTGGAGATGATGATATAAGTTGAGTCGGTTTTTACACCACTTTTTCGATGCTTAGAGGTCAATTAAGCCCTATTCGCTGCGCTCATAGGACAATTGACCTCTAATCAAAAAAGTGATGCAAAAACCGACATCAACTTATTTTTAGGGTTCCCCCTCCCCCGACCTTACCAAATGTAGATTTTAGAATTTTAAGATTTATATTTAATTTATGATATTGTTATGACGAAAATGATTTATGCTTTTTGAGTGTGTGTGTTCAACTTGCTTCAAGCCTGAGATATACACCAATTTGCCTGGTCGTTCCCAATTTGAGTCCATGCTTATTACGGGCCAGTGCTATTCTATTAGTCTTTTTTCTTTGTTTTGGTACTGTGGCTGTTGTAGCAACAAGTTTCGAAATACATGGTGACAATCTTCCACAATCGAGCATCGAAACTCGCTTGACTTGAGGTCCGTTAGTTTTTTTTTCAGACGCGGCATTTTGCAATGAGAACGGGACGTTGCTAGCTATTTGCCGTTCTAGCGCGTCTGGAAACCTGGCAGAATATTTCCCTGCGATCTTTTGTCGGCGTGTCGTACGAGCAATGTCAGACTTGGGAAGAATCATCTCAGCCCTAACCTCGAAGTCATTTGTCATTGGCCAAGTCGCTTTGTTTCAAGTTGTCCTGCATGTCAGTCTCTATGTCACTCATATTCTATCTTCACCCACCTCGACTTGATCAACCATTGGCGCCGCAGACAGTTTGCACCGTGCCCCGCCGCTTGATTCTTCATTTCAAAGATTTTCATTTCATGCACCAAACTGCGGTACTAGCACGTTCTGCGGTACCTACGGTACCGTACCGCAGTAGGTCTGTGGCTTACCAGCTTGTACTTGTACTGCGGCATGTACCCGGGCCCGATACTATTTATCGTCACGTTCCTTCCTTTGGGACGCCAGCCACTCTGTCCGACCGTGACTGAGTCGCAGGCCCGGGCGTTTTGACCCCCCCCTCCAAACGTTGTCTAGGCAGTTTCATTACATTACAGGTAGTCAGCGGAAGATGAACAGCTTGTAATCCGTCACGGTGTGTACGTCAGCGCGCGGGCATCCTCGTGCAAAACACTTAGTCTACGTCGTGGTCGCGGGCAGCCGGGCGACGCAATGCCGAAAACGCGGCAGCAAACGAATCCCTTCTCGCCGAGAAACGGCCAAAAACCATGAAAAAAGACTTGCGATCGCCTTTTTTGGCGCAGTTTCGAGCCGATCGGGCCACCGCAGTGTCGGATATCATCGTCCGTGTGACCGCCGACGATCTGAGACAAAAAGCAGGGCGAATATCGCGCTGAATGTCTAGGACTTTTTGTTGTATGCCTTCCCAGCCACCACGGCGGGCATATGCGGGGATTCGGCAGCTGGCGCTCCAACAGCTGCTGAAGTCAATTCCCCTTCAATATTATTATTTTTAGAGGCAGCCTGAGCCAAACTCCCCAGTCATCAGGCAGCCTCGCAGCCCGCTGTGGTGCACCACAGAGCCACTTTCCGGGCATTCGAGCAGCTGAGTGATGCAACCCTGCTTCGAGTATAAAAAGGCCCAAACGCACGCGACCGCGGCGGCCGCCACTGGCATCCTCAATTACTTTTGTGCGGGTGCCAGACAATATATTCGACCTCTTCTCTTTGGTTCGAAGTGGCAGTGCCAGTGGTCACGCTTAGGGCCTCAGGCTCGGGCGCGTCGCCACTACGTGGGTTCCGAGCCTGAGTCCGCCGAGTCGACGGTGACTCGGACTCGGACGACTGGCACTTTTAAGTTGACCCCGTTTCATTGCTGCGAGCTCGTACGCTCGTGCATCTTTACGCGAGATTTCAGTACGTTTATGCGCGTGATTTATACCGCAGTAATAAACTAGGTAAACTACCTACGGTACCTACGGTACCTACGAGTAGAAGGTACAAGCCGCCCCCGTTGTAGACGCAAAAATCTAACGCGTAGACTTTGCTTTACCGTGCGTACTTCGCGCCGGCCGCCAGTGCATCGCCCTAACCAAACAAAAAGCGTGTCGTTGCTGTGGGCGAACGCATCGCTGTTTGGAGCAGCCTGATGAGCACATAAAGGCCGTAGAGCTAAGACAAGAAAAATCAATAGGCGATTGAGCCCCGAGCCTCCAGAGCGTTTAGCGCTAGTTGTATGAGTACCGAGGGTTGCCGACGAGAGAAATGGCACCTACTTCGACAGCTGCTATCAATCCGGCCTTCAACTTCGCATCCAGGGAGTTGCATAGAGAACATTTTCTGGGAGGTGGCGGCAACAGTGGAGGGAGATTACCATACTATTAAACCTGGTTTATTTGTTTTGAACAGCGTATCAGAGTTGACTCATAAGTGTATATAGAAAAGTCGTAGGTAAGCGCGATTTCAAATAGCCTAGGCTGTCAGCGCCAACCAGAAATTCGCAATTGCTTGACACGGCTATATCATTGTCTCAGTATAACAACTGGTCAGCTCGACTTGAGGGAGCTGCTATGCTCGCTCTATGCACTTGAAAACACCAGGCATGTGTATGAAAATCCAAGCAGATTGCTTTTCTCATTCTTTAAGCTGTATGCAGCGCCGGGAGGAAGCGCTGTTCGGAGTGATGTGGTGCGCATTATTTCTATAGCAGCTGTGACTCGCGCAGAAATCTCGCGCATGCTGATGGTTACTCACCACTTACCTCGATTTGTTAAGCTGTCTAGATTTCAGAGCTTCTTGGCGGTTCACCCGAATATCATTGATGCATTTAGACTGCAATTATGGAACCAGCTTCCAGACTCTTCAAAGTTGGGATATTTGCAGTCGCGGGAGGATGCGTCAGCCAGGTGGTTTTGCCAATATGCACATGAAATAAATGTCAAATCTGCCACGACTTTTAGAGATCTGTCTTCATTGCGCTGTAGTTTTGGTGCATGGTGCAAGTTCCATCAAGGGGTGACTCGCATACAACTCCAGCAGAGGACGGTGTCTCTCCGCAAGTGCAAGACCTCTATCCTGTGGTGGCACTCTTATACTACCCAGCAACGTATATCACACGCACGGAGGCATATTGCGGCTGTCCTTGGTGAACGTGCAATTATGCGCCGTGTATTTAGGACTAAATGGCATCGATACAGTTGCAGCAAGGGGCGTCTTCGCCAAATTTCAGATAATTTTGAAAGTCATTCTGTGGAGATTGCGCATGGTGCCTTCATTCTCCGTCATACCATGATATCCACCTTTCGCCGTAAAGCAATGATTCGGTGGCTAAGTTGGATTGCAAATGTCATGAAATGGGAAAAAGCCGGGCTACTAATGCATAGATACCTCAGGAGGCGGATCTTCAAGCAATGGATTGCTCACTTTCGAGCCGTTAGGGGTTTTAGGGTTGGAGAGGAGGAATCTATCAACAAGCAGATCTGGTTGGCATCCGTGATCAAGCAAGCGGAGAAAGCAAATATGTTTGTCATGCAAGCAGCAAAGAATACGCGGCTGACTGCTATAGCAGATAAAAAACAAAAAGCAGCTTCAGTAAAAATGAACTTGCTGGCCTGGAATCAACGTAGGCGACAGGCAGAGCGTGCCGCAGATGATCGCATAAAGTTGGCTACGCAACAAGACATGAGAGCGAAACGCATAGCGAAAGAGAAAGAAGATCGTGCAGCAGCTTTCAAGGCCGCATGGGAGGCGCTAGAAAACTCGTACATCAAAGAACATCAACGAGCAACTTTATCATGGTTAGACTCCAGCTCCTCCAAGAGTCACGTGTCGAAGGCATTCAAACGTATCAAGCGAGAGTTCTACCAACCGCCCACGCCGAGAAGTATAAATCGCGAAGCCCAACTGAAATCTTTAACTTCGATTGTGCTTATTAAGATGGAATCAGTGCTCTTCCAAAAAGGAATCGTAATGGGGCATTTGATTCAGCAGTATGCTGAAAGTTCATGCGGTTTTCTTTCTCATGATGAATTCAGATCGCTAGTTCGAGACTTGCCAATTGACCTGTCTCCAGAGCAAATTCGTGTGGTCGTTGGTACTTTGGATGCTGACAATGATGGTTATTTGGGTGTCGAAGAGCTTGAAAATGCACTACACCAAGTTCATAAATATAATGGTGTTTCTGCGTCGCCATGGCGAATGTACATTGACCCAGCCCAGGATGTTATGTGTTACCACAACCTAGCAACGAGTGAATTAGTATTCGAGCATCGTATGCATGATGCGAAGCTAATGGAGATTACAAAATCAAATTTCATCGCTGAAACGGAGCTAGAGGCCATCAATCACATTCGGCGAGAACGCGCCCTCGTAATTTTGCCTACTGGGCTAGCAGCGTGTTGCAACTTTTAAAAATCATGAATTCTTGTTAGGCCTGGACTCGTGTTAAAGAGGACTATGCTAGCGTGGTCATGACACGAATGTATCGAAGTTTCAGATCAAGGAGAGAACAGGGAAGGTTGATGTGGAAGATCCAAGCACGGCGGCAAAAGCGAAATGCAGCACGCCATGCCATTGTTGCAACGAAACTTCAGTGCTGGTGGCGAGTGGTAAGCGCCAGGCTATTATTCATCGCAAAAGTACGGCACCATGTGGAGGTCATCCCAAATCTTGTAGAGAGAAAACTGTCGCTCAGCAGCGCGCCAAGTACTCTCCAACCAACAAATGATTTAATTTCTTCTTAGGTACTATTGCAACCACAATACTGGTGAGTGCACCTGGACCCCCCCCCGACACGGGTCGAATGTGCTTCATGCTCCGCAAGACTATATTGTTGTAAATGAGAATAATCGCGTGTACTTTGTGAAGTGGAGCATGTCCCCTAATGAAGCGCATCTCCGTATGTGGAACAAGCCTTCAGGATACCGTCGATGCACCAAATGTCTTCAAAATATTGCGCTTTTGGAATGCATTGATGTACCTGGCTTTTTCTGTTTTCGTTGCTTTCGCGCTTCCTTTGATGATCATGATTTCGCCCGCGGAACTAAACAACAGAGGCGGGTCAGTCCTGTTTCTTGCACCCTTTGTTCACAGGGAAGAACAGCTAGTTGGCACTGCTTATCGAATGGTCCAGGGCTTGCCGCCTGTTCCCTCTGCTTCACACGGATAGAAAATGTAGATATGAAGTGGTTAAGAATATGATGAATAGCCGAAAAGTGGATGACTTTCGGCATCCGGAGCGCTCGAGCGCTCGAGCTGGGTGCTGGGGGCGGCAGATGGTGCAGGATATGGTGGCAGAGGTAAGACGGGAAAACGACGTGGATACGGCCCCGTGGAAGCCGAGGCCCCTCCAAAGACCACACGGCGGTTTACTTCGGGTTGACGCCCTTGCTCGTCTCCATTGGCGTCTCTCTGATCTCTATTGTTGGCTCGTCCTCATCCGACTCAGAATCATCGAAGGCCTGTGAAATGAATCAGGAATATGACAGTCTGCACCTTGACACATCCAGGACCTGCCACTGAGTGGGGGAGCGTGAGAAAGATACCTCTTACCCCGCCTCCCTATTCCCCCTTAGACTAAGAACACGCGTATGGGGGCATTTCTTCACGCAATTAAATCCTAATACCAACGGGGTAGACCACTGGGAGACCTGGCAGCACGGGACTCGTAAATCCGAGGCTGAATCAGTGTGCGATAAACAGGGCGAAATACCCCCCCTTATCCTATACCCTTCCTATACACTTACATCACCCTTCAACACGCAAGGCGTAATAAACACAGTTAAACCAAAACTACTTAGTGTATTTTAAGGTAGCTCCGCGGCAGACTATCTCAGCCGCCGTACTCCCAAAGGCGCGTACTCCTTTGGTCTTGCATTATTCGCAGGTTATGGGCCCACGGTCCTAAGAGATACTCCGCCGTATTGCCTTTTGAAATCCTACACATTCGCGAGTGTCCACACTTCACTCGTTGGGATAGAAAGCCCACTGGCAGCCGTTTGTTAGCATTTTAATAAAATGAGCGACCAAGCAACTGCTGGCTCCGAGACCGAAGAGTCAGCGCAAGTCCCCTCCGATCATCAGGGGACTCACACATATATAGTCATACGTCATAAATATAAATCTTAAGATTCTAAAATCAACATATGGTAAGGTCGGGGGAGGCCCGGGGAACGTCGTAATGAAAATCATGATTACTACACCACCCTTTTTTTATAAAATTACACTACCCTTTTTTTATTAGAGGTCGATTGTCCTATGAGCGCAGCAAATAGGGCTTAATCGACCTCTAAAATCGAAAAACTGGTGTAATTTTCATTACAACTTATATCATCATCTCAGGCTAAAATGCGACAAGCTCTTTCTACAAGCTCTAAGCGCCTGAGGCATATTTTTCCTTAATCTTCTAACTTGCAGACGATGGAGCTTCAAAGGGCGTCGACACAAGCCGTGAGCCCAGGGCCGTTGGCGATTGTACCGCAGCGGCGAAGAATTTCAGCAGCCTCTGCCCAGCATGTGGAGGCGAGTCGGGCGTATTGTGTACGCGCGGTGTCTGCGCGGTCCACGACTGCAGCATCTGCAGCGGCGGCCGCTACCTCCGCCGCCGCAACCGCGCATCCATTGTAAAAAACTGCCGCGGCCGAAAGACGCCGCGCTGCCTCGTGCCGACGAGATGGATAACGACGGAGAATGCGAGCAAGTCGCACATTCGTGGCTGCGCGAGGTGCGGGGGCACCTGCAGCTCCAAGACGCACCTCTGCTCGGGCGAAAGTATCACATGCAGCCTTATCATCACCAGTTGCCGCAGCTAATGCACCTCGCGCAGCCAGCACGAGCGCAGCGGCGAAATTACTTGTAACACGGCCGTAGACTACCTCGGAGGCAGCCTCGGCACGCTCTAGATGTGAAGCAGCGGCAGTGGCGGCCGGATCACGAGCTGCACCAGGGCTGCCGGAGCACGTCGGGCGCACGGTGACCGAAGCCTTTGCGCGTACGTCGGGCGTCCACTCTGCATCAGCCTTTGCGTCCGCAGTAGTGCCATTGGCGTGGTGGCGTCTAGACTCGCAAGTAGCCGCGAATTCTTCTGCCTCTGAGTCAATCCACTGCAAAGCCACATCTCCGCGGCGACGTGAGACTGCGCACGCAGCGACCTGCGCAGGAGACTTGCCGAAATACGTGTGGATGTGAAAGACGCGGATCCACGCTGCAACATCGGCGAGCGCCGCGTGTGCATCAGCAGCGACCGCTCCCGAGGGCCGGTCCGCATTTTTGCTCGCATGAAGTGCGGAGCGGAGCACATGTGCAGCCGCAGCGAGCTCTCCGCGGCGCGCGTGTGCTCGACCGCACAACACGTGTGCGCGTGCGCGGAGGTTGGCCACGCGCTGTACGGCTGCACGAGGTGACAGAGAGGTAGTACCACCTACAGAGACGGGAAAAGGGCAGGCGACAAGAGCAGCAACGCATTCCTCCCAGGTGACAGGTGCAGCTGCAGCTCCTCGCGCGGCATCAGCATCCACTCGCGCGCAGAGCCACACGGCCAAGCCTGAGCCGGCCAGGGCAGCTGCCGCAGATGATGATGCGATGACAGCATCTCGAAGTGGGGCGGCAAACGCTGCACCTGCGCCCGGCGTGACCACCGCTGCACGGAAAGCATGATCTAGTGCAGCCGTATCGTGCGTGGGTGCAACAGCCTCTAGGCGCCGCGTCACCGCTGCAAAACCACCATGCGCTACGCGGAGAAATGAAACCACGCCAGCCCAGCTTAGGTCGCCACCTGGCACGTCTGGGCGCCGTGCGAAGCCGTCCGCACCCTCGAGTACGCCCCAGGGCTGCTCGGCGAGGCGCGGCTCGCCGGCGTTGGCCAGTATGGTGACCAATGCATGCCATGGCACGCGGCTCTGATGCGCTGCTGCTGCTGCTATTGATGCTAATCGCGAGAACAGTCCAAGAACCGAGGTGGCAGCGGCTTCATCTGCCATGGACACCACATCATTGCCATCATCTACGCGAGCCGGCGTCTCAGTGAGCAGCGAGACCACTCGCTTTGCGTGTGCTTCCGCCTGTAACCAAAGTCCGGACGCGGCGTATGCGCGCGCAAGGTCAAGGAGTGCCTCGAGCGTATCGGGTGCTGCCGTTCCGTGGCAGAGGCGACAGAGGGCAACTGCACGCATACGGAGCCGAATAAGCACGTCAAGGAGCGGAGGTGCGTCAGAGGTTGAGTCGCGGGCATCCGCAACCCATGAAAAACTCGGGCTGATCCCCCCCGATCTCCAGGCCTCACCCTTTAGTTCATGCGCACGGCGTGTCGCCTCGAGCGCGTGACACCTGGCAAGGACAAGAGCAAGCCGAGCACTCGGTGGTGCTGCGGCGCATGCAGTGGGGTCCTTCGCGAGCCGTGCCGCGATTGCATGCCGCGCAGCTGGCGTCTCAGGCGCCCATGCTATTCCGTCTGTGCGAATCACGGGCATGGGTCCGCCCCACGCGAGCCCCAGGTGTTAGTATAGCGCAATGCTGCTGTGGGTGGCGATGACATCTGTGCACGGGCATACGTCCTGTGTCAATACGCACCGTATAGTACGATGCTCACTCAGCGACTTCATCATCTGTTGCCATCTCCTCTGTCCCAGCCATGGCAGATATATATCCGAGTCGCATACGAGCTGTATCTAACACCACAGAGCCCGCACGCGGATTTTAGGACCGATCCGCATTACCTCTCAAAAATCATGATCCACATAATGATGATGACTTCGGTAACCCGCCGGCGGCCGTGAAGGATGAATCCCCTCCCTCAGGCTCTCTGCCCGCCCCCGATCATTTTGCCAAGTTGGTTTCTTTGCCGCCGCGGGTTGATACGTAGTACAGCACCGCCGATTGTGCCGATTGTGGCTTCTGGCGGGTTGCACTTGTCCTTAGTCCGTAACACCTGATGAATCGAGTGACCAACAAAGTGCGATTTTTGTAGAGTGTTTGATGACGTAGCCTCCTCCTCCTACCAAACAAAACACTGGCGTTGCTAGCAGGCAGTACTAGTATGTTCCTGCCTGATTTGGAGAAAATTCTGGTTCCACCCAATCCCCGGCTTAGCAACGGAATTCCTCTTTGAGCCCTATATAGATAGGCAACGTTAGGCAATAACGTAATTATGGTTCAATTTGTACGTGGCGATGTTGGGTCGGGTTTATCCGGGACCCTCGCACCGCGTCGCAGCTGCTTTCTCAGCGCGAGGCTGCCCGCATGGTACCGAACTTTTGCAGCCTATTATTCTTAGCATATGGAACCTGCGCCTCAGCACAAGTTTCCCGCCATTTGGCCGGCGCGTGGCTGCACGCGCAATGCGCGCCACAAAATCAAAATCAAAGTCGACTATTTGCTTGACCCCCTATAAAATTCGAAGTCTCCAAGGAGTCTTAAGATTAGCAGGGTAATTTATCTTAATTAGGACTCATGGCGGATGGGTCAACCCGGGGTGGGGTGGGGTCTACCCTAATCCAATTGGCTTGCCACAGCGGCCTTCGGATTCCGATTACGACCGCCGTTGCGGGCAATGCGAAGTTCGTGGTGTACCAGGCGATGTACACATAGACGAGTTTATATCTCCGAAGCCCGTTTGGACGCTAGGTATTTTTACGCTGCAGCCCTTCAGTCTGATGCCTCCTGTCGCCGCGCCGGATCTATCCTCCCGCCCCGGTCCGCGCGCGCGGTTCACCCTGGTTCGACCGGGCGAGGCTACGGTCATCTTGAAGTGCCCGGGCCGTAGGTATCATAGCGTCGAGAGAGTAGCCGACTCAATGTTTTTCGGCGTTTCGACGTGGACCTTTCGCTTCTTGAATTTTTTATTGGCAGTTAGTTGGCTTTTCCCTCGCATCGTACCTCATGCTTCAAAAAGCAGCGGTTCTGGATAATAATGCAGCATGCAATCCTGCTAAGTGGTAGAGTCGACTCCCACGGGGATGAGTAAATTGCCAGAATCCACTGAATCCACTAACATACTTAGCAGAGATGCAGAGGCGGGCACGCGGCGCGGTGCAAGATCGGTTGTCTATTCCGTCCGCGTCTCGATTAGTATCTTTTAAAGGTTTGCTGCGATTAGTAACACGTAAGGGCAACCTTGATTGCCGGGTCTTCTAATGTCCTGTTTACCTTTTTTAATTGACAAAATGACCACCCCTTCTATTAAGCAACACTTTTGCTCATGGGAAAGCCATCTAAACTGGCGACTTCCTAAACCCGTCTACTATATAGCCTACTGCAGCATGGAATGAAGACGAATTCGGTGACCGAAAAAAAAACCGCAGCGGGGGGGGGGCGTATTGATCCACAAATCCTTTGTTTGATCAACAGTAAGCTAGCTGGCCTGGTAATCCCATTGTCACCTCGGGAGGCTGCCCTGGCGTAGGAAGCGCTCTGTGCCAGAAATCCCCAACAGGCGTCGATGGCGAGCTAGGACCAACCAAGGATCCAGCCACGAGCTCTTAGAAATATTTCCCCCCTTAAATTTTTTTTTGTTGGGTCTGGCAAGTCGCCCGAGCGGTCTTGGAGCGTGTGCAATGGCTGATTCACCTGGGCCGCGTCGAAATCATTACTTCGTCTGCTGGATCGCCTGCTAGATCTCTCTCTATATTAAATTTCCACATCAAGCCGCGTCATAATTCCTTATCAAGTCGCTGAGCGCCGAAAGTCGAATCTGCCGGCCGCCCGTCTCGTGAGTGGGAGGAAACGTGAGTGGGCTTACCTCGCCATCGCCTGCAGTCGTATATGTGGGAAGAAAAATTAGCGACAAGATCAGAAACGGTCGTCAGAGAGGTTGAGCAAGTAGTCCTAACGGCGACGATGCAGATCCGTGAACGGTTCAAAATCTAATGATAGGTTTTAAAAGCTCGCGATGGCCGCGGAAGATTGATTGACCGGGCTTCCCAAAACAGAAGATTCATTGACTGGGCTTCCCAAAACAAAGCGGCTAGCTTTTTCCGACATCGGGAGTCACAAGACTACACGGTCACTTTGCTATGGCTCCAAGTACACTTTTTTTTTTAATTAGTAGCTCATGAATTACCGATTTTCCGCATTCTTAAATATAACTTGACCCCCCAAAGAAACGTCGAACCCAGCAGCAGAGCGCGTTTGTGGAAGTCTGTGGGGTTTTGGCTGTCTGTCGTCTATAACTAGTCAATGACTACCTCTACCTTGACGCGTGAGGGCCAGCGAGCACGATGGGGGTGGTGCAATGCCCCCCCCCCACCCCACCCCCGCCCGTTCTGGTATTATTAGTAGGGCCTGGCCTGGGATAGTACAACTCAGGCGGCTAGCGTAGACAGCCGGCCCCCTCGGAGTACATTCTCAGGCTTTTTTCGAATATGAAACTGGGTTCGTTCGTCTTGAATTAGGACTCACTGGCATGACCCCCTGTGAATATATATACTACGTGGGGACTTCGAAATTGATAGAAGGAGAATAGTAATTGCAGAGTCCGTCGTTTGGCGTTATGATTCGGAGGGGCAGGTTCCGAATGATAAAAACCTGCTTTCTGATGAGTGAGTACAAGGGCATAACAATATATATATAATCAATATTAGTTGGCCGGGTTTTATTTCAAGTTACTATACCTCCCAAGAAACTGGCTATATAAACCGTAAAAACCCCGCCCAAAACCAAGGAGCCCTTGTAGATGTGTAAATAAACCAAGGGGCACTTACGAAAGAATTATTTCCTATCGTCCCACTGGGCCATATCTATATATGGCTCAAAGCCTGAGGGAATCCCCTCGTCTGTCTAAGCCTCAGGCTGAGCCGACAACTAACGTCCTGAGCCATGTCTTGGCTTGCATGTGGCGACGGGAAATTGGTGGTCTGTTTGAGGTGCGTTGCTGTGTTAGGTGGTCGGGCGCTTCTCTACTAGTACTAGTAACAATTTGCAGATCTGTGTTTGCGGTCGTGCACCGATTTAGGGCCTCGCAGAGAGCAGCATCTCTCGGGCACTCGCAGACTGCCTAAGCAGACTGCCGAGATGGCTGCCTTTCGGCGCACGCGTCTTAAGCATGGCGCAGACGAGTACCTAGAACCTCCACGCGCGCCCGGTTGCTGCCCCGTGCCGTACGCGAGCATGGGGAACGCGATAAAAACTGGGCGGTCGCGTAGAGGAATTTCCAAGGTTATGATTTTTTTGCACCATTCCGGGGCTTCAGAAGAGTCTCTGGGTCGAATGAAGTCCGATTTTTTCGCTTGAGCTTTACTCAGTGCTGTAGATAGAAATCGAATGACCTGTGCGCGTAGCAAGTACAGGTCGTGTTTACAAAAAAAAAAACGGCTACGACTAGTCCGGTCGCTCGTCACCGTGATTCAGACGAGAACAACTCGCGAGCAGGTGCGCCCGCATCGCCGGACAAAGTCCAAGGAGGCGAATTCATGCCTTTCGCTCGGGGTCCTCGCACTTTTCTTGTACAGTCCGCTCAAAATTCGTGAGTTCAACCCTGACCATGGGTATCGATAATTGTCGCTCTGTGCAGTTAGCCCGTGCGGACAGGCACCGAGAGTGTCGTTTTATTTAAAGGTGGTTGCGCTAACCACATGAAAAAAAATGCAGCTGTACACACAGATAATACGTCGCCAGTGGAATTGCCGCACGAATCCACGAGAGTACTGAACATGTTGACCTAAACAAAACAAATTGCAATCAGCATAGAATTTAAGCACCATGGGCACCCACCGCCAAATTTGGTGCACCGTACTTGAGTGCAGAAAGCACAATTTCCGCTGCAGAATTGCAATTCCCCCCACTATTGGAGAACATAGTCAAATACGCATGTCTCGGTAAACAAAAGTGATGGCAACATGCAATACTAAGAGCATCAAGCACTAAATTCGGCGAGAGCCTATGATTCACGATGCACACATCAAGGTGACAAATTAACGCAGTTAATGATTGATTCGCACGTTTGGAGTCTGTTTATTGTTTCTCGAGCGTCTTTTAGCTCAAGAGGGCAGGAAGCAAGGGAAATTAAACATTCCCAGCTTTCATAATTTCCCCAGAGAACTGAAACCTCACCTTGGCTGAGGTAAGTGCCTTTTAGAATAGATGGAATATCTAAATCAAACTTTTCCAGTAGCTTTGATGGTGGTATCATCATCTTGGTATCTCGCTGGACAGTTCGGATAAGCACTGTCAGGCTATTCAATTGCGGTCTAGGTACATCCACATTTAGATTGTTTGAGAATTGCGGGAGAATCACTAACAATCTGCAAAGAACACGGATAACCTGTACATCACTAGAGAGGCTGTTCGACAACTGTCTAAGTGTGTCGAGCAACACCGGCGTGCTAGAAGATATCAATAATAAAGTCAGGGCGATATTTGTGTTTTTGCATGACCATTTTGTCGCCTGTGAATCAAATTGGACAATCTTTGTGCAAACAAAAAGTCTGCTTACCTGCTCCCTTTGGAACATGAAATGTGGGTGTTTTCTGCCATTCAGCGTGCATTGGAGGCAATCTAGAATTTGTGATACTAATGATCTTGGGGAGCAACAGCGATAGTATCCGGTAGGGTCGTCGGTAGGGTCATGTCTCGCCATCCACAGGATTGGCACCCCCCCCCCACTTATGAGGTCAGGTACAGTACTCCTGTGAGTCAAATCGACTAGTGTATCAAGCAGGGCTTTTATGCTCGTCGCAACCATTTTCACAACTAGTTGATCTGAATGAAACAACATCCATATAAGTGGCACCAAGACTCTGCTATCAATGGCCGTGTAACTTGTGCTTGTATGACATATTTCGCCAAGAGCTAGTCTGATTGCAAACGCCTGTCTGAAATGAGTCTGGGACAAGAGAAGTTTCAAAACGGATGACGATTGGCACTTGCATATTCCAATATTATTACTACCACGCAGAGCGGACACGAGTCCAATAGCTACTCGAGGGTAGCAATCACACTGTACTGTGTCCTCGCAAAATACCATAGTTAAGAAGTCATTGAGTTCCTTTTTTAGCGTCCCTGTGGTAATTACTGCGCACTTAACAAATGCAACCAGTGTTTGATGCGCTGCTTCGAGGAGAGCTGATTTATTGCGCATAGACTTTAAAATACACAGAATTATGCCAAGAGAGTAGCTGTGGCACAGCAGCTTAGGACTCAGGATAGACATTTCGCATACCAAACAATAAGTGGCGCGTAATGAAAGCAAGTCTCGATTTGGCAAAGCTAACAGATCGCGTATACTTTGCCACAGCAAGGTAGATTGTTGAAGTCGGGTGGTCAGCATTGTATGCAACCTAGAGGCGCCACATCCGTTGGCAGCCGAAATCAGGAGGATTAATGTGCCCATGCAACGTGGAACTTGGGTAGGGTTGGCAAGATCCTCAATAAGATGATCAACTAGTTTATGATTAAGGAGGAAGGCAGCCAAAATCTCCTGTCTCCCCTGGTTTCTCCCCTGTTTTCTCCTCATTAAATATTTAGAGAGGCCAAGGATCCGTACGGTGATGCCTCCGGGCCCAAGCCTAGTCCTAGTCCGCCAGGAGCGGCTTTTGATGGGCGAAGTTCACGCGGGCTCCAAGCACATCCCACGGAGTCGTATCATAATATGGTGGCCCTACTGCGGTAATTCGGTATGGAATTAATACCAGGATTATATGATTATGATTAACGTGACCTGCCAGAGTCGGTCCAGAGAATGCTCAGTGACATACTGCGTGGTCCAGAGAATGCTCAGTGACATACTGCGTGTTCACCTCGCTCTCGGTGGGCTCGTGGCCCACCACGAACGGCTCGCCGGCGGGTCCGACTCGGAGTCCCCCTAATTTCAAGTGAGCCTGAGCCTCTGAGATCATTCGAGTTCCCTGCCACTTGGTGGCGGCGATTTTCTGGCTACGGGGTCCCAAAGGGTCCCTTTCTATGGCGCCGGGACCGGGGGGAAGGGGCCACCTTGAAAAATAACTATAGTCAATTCGGGTTTTGGGGTTACGGCCTCGGCCTAGCTAGCTTTGGTTCCTGCGGTTGCGTAGGTCAGTAGGATAGGATAGCCAGGATCTGGCCTGGGGAGGGTTTTCGGGGGAGTCCCCCGCGAGCGTGTACGTGAGCTTGCTGCCGGTCGTAGAAGCGTGCGTCGTCGTCGCCGTGCCCGGGCCGCCGACGAGCCGGAGGCCGTCGATCTTGATCCGGGCGTACTCGCGCGCCGTCTAAGGGGCTTTGCCATCAGATTCTGGTGCTAACGTGCGGGTATTTCAGGCGCCTCTAGAGATCTCTAGAGGGCCAGCTCAATAAGCGTCTCTCTCTCCCTCTCTCTCTCCCTCCCTCTCTCCCTCTCCCTCTCCCTCTCTCTCTCTCTCCCTCTCTCTCTCTCGCCTCTGGGCGGAACTTCTGAAAAAGAAAACTCACTTTTATGTACGGGGCTGTGGTGCCTCCCCTTTAATAGCCCGAACCCCGCAACTTACTACGAATGGGCCTCAGGGGGTGCCTCACATTCTGGCAGAGTGTGGGGCCCTGAAAATGCGAGGGGCCGGAAGGGCCCCCGCGCGAACCGTTGCGGCGAACGTCTCGCCAGTGGCGTTTCGCGCCGCGCTAGGCGACTGTTTGGGCAGTTCTCACTAAGAGCTGCCGTGTTTGCGCATCCTACCGACGCCGCGGGTGCCATGGTGGGCTTCGACGGGGAAATCACCAGCATAGAAGCAAGCGAGTTTTCACCACCTGAAAACCCGCGAGTTAAGCTAAATACCCGCACCCCATCTCGGGGGGGCTCGTGGCAAGCTAGTATCGCCGTGTGCTTAGGATGCCCCTGGGACCAAACGAGCAAGTTGCTGGTTCGGGCTATCAATTGAAAATCTCACCAATTTGGCGTCAGGCCCCTTTTCTATGCTGGTAATTTGGTCTCCCAGGGGCCCTCGGGTACCTATGGCGTGGGGCGGATGCGCAAGCGCGGCCGGGTACCCGATAGGCTGCCAGATAGGTAGCCTGGCGCGGCACGAAACGCCGCTGCGCTGGCGCCACGTCCGTAAGCCACCAAAATTTCGAGACCAAATCGTTCCGCTTGCCCGTTTCAGTCACGTCCTGGAGAGGTAAGCAGGCCCCTTAGGCTCGAATTACCCGCGGCCAAGACGTCTAGTTATAGGATACGGCAGTCACCACGGGTGCCGCAGGATTATGCCAATGTTCTTGTAGCAACTAGGACGGTTGCGGCTGCGACTGAAAAGGGGCAGGACTAAGAGTTCCTGCAAAAAGGGCAAGATTATAGACAAGATTATAGATCCTTCACTTCGCCAGGCTGATTCACCTACTGATCATCTGGGCCTTCTAGCGGAGTATGCGATCAGCTCCTGGTTAAGTCTTTTGGGGGTATAATCATGCAAACTTATCTGTGGCATGCCAGTTGGACCATCATTCTAATACTATCATGTCCAAATCAATTACTCGTAGGCGATCATGTACAGGTCTTTCTACATCGGGCAGCTAGTTCAATCAATCAGATTTAACGTACTCTACGAGTGTGTTTGCGTCACCATGTCGGCTTCACTTGTGTGTGGCTGTGTCTTTAAGCCCAGTGCCTGAATTGGTAATATGAAGGTGAGGATCACGCAGAGTGTCTGAAGTGCGTGCAAACACAAAAGTTCGTGGCTGTAGAGCAACCTGCTGGCAATTTTGCCGCTTTCGCGAGTCGTCCATCCTGCGGCGCCATTTTTTGGCATGTGCTACTGTGCTTGCAACTCTTTGAGCATAGTCCTGAGTGGCTTTCAGATCCGTATGATCACCTGTCACCAATGAGCACGGCGCAGAGACTTGCTGCCGGGAAGAAAACCCCCTTGTCAGTCTATCAGCAGCAAGAAGTTGCTTCTCTCCTGGCATTGGGAGTGGCTTTCGTGGAATAGGGGATTTCTCTACGCCATTGCAACGAGGAGGTTCTCCCCAAGGGACTTTCTGCTCTATTGCGTCTTTCAAATCTCGATGCAATGGAGGTAGGGCCGCTGGGGAATCCAGTGTTGATCTACGAGTCTGGCGAAGTGGGCACGACATGCGCCTCATCCTCTTTTCATCCTGCTCGAAAACGAATTTCTTCAAAGCTCGGTAGTTGGGGGTGTGATCGCTGTGCATCCTTGCTGCCAGCGGCACAGGATAAATTCGTTCAAAGTCAACAAGCAGTCTGTCTTCGAGTTCGACACCACTATCGGTCTCGGAGCAACTGGCAACAGGCAATTTATCTTCATTTAATAGCTCAAACGGCTGTTTATTAGTCCCCGTGAGATTCGGGCTAGTGTGCTCCTCGCTTCCTACATAATGCTGCCGAAACTCCTGGAGATTGGTTGGCAGTTGTCTCGTTTTTTTCTCTAGATATTTTTGTTCGATGAGATGAAGTAGCTTGACCTCCCTTCCTGTATATTTGCGAAGGAGGGCATTTATTTTGCCCAGTTTCTCTGGGGCGTGGCGTTCTAGTATAACCTCTATACGACACGCAACTTTAGATGCTTGAGTTTCTTGTGCCAAGATCAAATTGTTTGTAGCAAACTGGTTGCTGTACAACCGTGCCTCAGCTTTGGAGCGCTCTTCTCTCTCATAAGTATAGCGGTCACTGGCTTTTGCTCGGACAATCGACATGGTTTGCTCAATGACTCGTGCTTTGATGTCTGAATCAAGCGGTGAGTCAGTAGCAAACGATGGAAGGTGATTAACTTCAACGAGCCATGGTTTAAGGGCTTGATCAATGATAACATCAACACCCAAAACCTCAAAACACTGTGATCCTTCAATAGTTTGTGGATGGTGATCTAGCTGATTCTCACAGCTAGTTGAATTGTAAGTTTGCTTTGGCTCACTTCTGATACCTTTATTAAAAGTTGATTCATATTCTCGTACCAGGGTCGGTAAGATTGATAATATCACTTTGACGACCATTGCCCCCATGCGACTCCACAGGGCATCCGATCTTCTCTGCCCCTTCTCATTGGCAAGGAAATCCATAAACCATCGCAATGAACGCTTTGATCCAATATCGCAAGCCCCTAAGGTTTCGTTACCTTGGAAGTTCTCGCTATGTCTATTGATTGCATAATTAGTAAGGTGCATGCAGCGCATAGCAACATTACCAGGATTTGGTTTTAAATATTTCTGTGTGCATAGCCTGACGAGTCCATCCCTGAAAAGATAGACGCGAAGCGGTTTGCAGCTAGTTACAAGCACGTATAAACGCAAGTCAAATTTAAATCCGTCAATTAAGAATGGCTTTCGTATGTAGTGTTGAGCCACAACCTGCTCTAATGGCGATATACTTTCAAAGTTCTGTGTTAAGAATATACCACGACCCTGGCATCCAGAGTCTGGCTTGATGATATAAAATTGCGATGATCGTCCATTCGAATCAAATTGTGCTCGGAAATCGGCCAGTTCGAGAGGAAGAACCCAAGTTCGAGGGTAGAAATTGTACTCCTTTTGAAATCCACGCCGCATTTTTTCGAGATTTTGAGCCAGTCTGTTTTTGCGTGCAATATTGCTCATCCCCGGGAAGTGGTTTATTCGCTGCCATGGTCGCAGTTTGCTCATTCTCTCGGCGATATTTGATATGTCAATCCAGTACACGTTACAAATCTCACTTTCCGAATTTTCAGGTGTCACGCTTTTCTTCTGGTCTTTCTCACGCCCACTTACAATGCGCCATCCAAGATGTTGCGCGGTTTCAATTATACACTCATACCTGAAAAGATATTAGAAATACCATGATGACATGACATGCATGACACTGTGCCAGCGCTTGCAATCAGTTGCACAGAACAGGATTTCATCACGCCTTCCACGTCGGCGCCTTCTTCGATGACGCATTTCGAGCAAGGCCGTTAGTGCGCTGATGTAAAGCTAGTACGTTTTTTTTAATATCGCTCTTACTAGTGGCTGCATACGAAGAGACGCATCGTCACGGCTCAGGAGGACGCCAACTAGTGTTTCAGCGGAATCGACAGTGGAATCGACAGTGGCAAAGTGTTGTGGCTGCCTTGTCTAAGTCGCTTAAGCGCTTGCGGCAGCGGAATAACTTGAAGGCCGGTTTGAGCACTTATATGGGTGACTCAGGCTCGATTTTAGCGTCTCCGGGCTGCCCCCTCGGTCCTCAACAGCCCCCGAACCGCCGACCACATGCACGCCGCGACCGTCACCCACGGCAGCTACGTCGGCAGCTCCCACGGCGCGATTCCCGTCGGGGCTGTGTCTGTTCTATGCGTTTGGACTATGCGTTTGGATTTTCCGCTGTGGTGTGAGTGGAGCAATCTTGGTCTGCCCCCCCTGTAATTTCCCCTGTAGTAGTCAAGGATTGTAATCCAGTGGGCACGGTCAACCGCTTGAGCGGTGCCTCAGATATCTATGTAGTCGAGTCGTAGTCGGTGTGGTTCGAGGCCGGAAATCGACGTATCTCTCCGGGCTACATTCACCCCCAGAGTTCCTGCGCCAAATTATCCATGGGGCTCGATATATCCATGGGGACCGAACCAGTGCGCACAATGGTTGAGCAGTCCCCTGTAGGCTGCAGTTCATGAACAGCGAGAACTCGCCGATCGGTCACTCACCCGTCCTGTTACCAGGAGACTGACGAAGGGCATTACATGGATGTTGCTTTAACGTAACTCTTCTGATATCCTAAGGCCTGATACTTGCTCAGGATAGCCTAAGTAGCACCTGGGTCTAAATCTACTCATTCGGACCAGTCTGGCTGCCCTGAAAGGTATAGCTGCGGCGGCGTATCTGGTGGAAAGCCTCGCTGGCTTGACTAAGTGTACTTGCAATGGAATTCCTAGCACCACTTAGACAAACTGACATTCTTTGCTTTACAGTCATTGTTGGGAATGCGTGATGAATGTCACCAGCCGAGAGGTGGAGATTATCAGGGCCATTGGCTGTTGAATGTAGTTCAGTGCTTTTTAGCCAGGGATCAGACTGCAAGTCTTGGACAGTGAGTCGCGTGTCAATATTAGTTGCCAAAAGGCCAAAGATGACCCGCCTGCTGTGATTACTTAGGGTGTTCGGAATTACAGGAGACGCTTGGGCAATGAAATCAAACATTTCGACAGGTGATTCGGCATAAAAGGGCAACTTCCCAGTCACGAATATAAAATAGCACACGCCTGCTGCCCACATATCACAGGAATATGCATTGAACTTTTTGTCACCCTAAATTAAAAAAATTGAGTGTGTTGCTTTTAATACTCAGAGACGCAGTTGACTGGCCTGGATCATCTCCGGGGCCCAGAAGCAGTAAGTGCCCTGGGTATCTCGAATCTGCGCCCGGCTGTGAGACCTCTCAAGGGATCGTACAGATAGGGTTCTATTCCAAATAAAATTATCAAGGATTGAGAAAGAAAAAAGGACGCGGCCGACAGTCTACTTGTCATTTGCGTGGTCCTCCTCAAAGTAATGAGCCACACCAAAATCTGCAATTTTACAGCGACCAAGTTTACCGAGAAGGACGTTGTCCGGCTTAAGGTCGCGGTGGGCAATATGGTGAAGGTGAAGATATCCAAGCCCAGAAGCAATATCCAGCAAATACTGGCCCGCAAGTCTTTCTTCACAGAGACCGCCCGTCACTGTAGATGTGAACTTGTTCGTTTCACGATCGTATTTCATGACTGGCCCGAGCTCCACAAACTCCATTAAGAGGAATAGCTGGTTGTCTTTCTTGTCATCAATTACCTACAATTTGGAGAACTACTCATGGCGAACACTAGGATGCTCACCTCGAGGAGACGGACGAGGTTTGGGTGAACCAATTTCTTCATGATCCCAATTTCCTTATCAACCTGATTTTCCCGGGCGATGTTGGCTATGATCGAGCCTTAGGTGAGGACGCGCCTTATCCAGCTCGCTATGGATCTTAAAACCTTCTACTGTGCGCGAAATTGTTCTTTTTCGTCTTAATAATGATTTGTCAAATACTTTCGCGGCGCAGTAGGTTTCGTCAACGTCTGACTTTGCTAAAAATACCTCGGCGAAGGAACCCTGCCCAAGTCTCGTCAGCAGTGTGTACTGTTTAATTCGGCGAACAGTTCCGCTTTCGCTGCTTCTTATTGGTCGCGCCTCTTTTTCTTTTGTCATCATTCACCAAGTTCGGTCGATCGAGGAATATGCCCCCACCCCATAACTAGTCCCGCCCCGTGATACCAGTAGATGTGTAAGCTGGTACAAGCTACCACGGTACCGTGGTACCAACTTGAAGTTAAGAATAAATGTAATACTTTAGTATCATGCCGATTTTTCGAGGGCCTGCGAGAGAGTAGTCACCCCAGGGCTCGGTAATCCCGGGTAATTCTTTCGAATAAGATTTGGACGCATCCTCCACTGGCACTGGCCGGGCATCATCATCATGATGATGAATCCTAATTAAGATGAATTACCCTGCCACAATGTCGGATACCGTGACTAGTCACGGCCACGGTACGCACGCCGTGACAAGCGCAATAGTCGACATTGTGGCAGGTTGTGGCGCAATGAGCGTACCGTGACGCCACTCAACGTAAACGTAGCGTGTTCCCTAATTCGAAGATTGGGTTCCCGAGGACTCTCCCCAGGCTGAGTCAACTTCGGTCGTATGGCCCCACTGGGGTCCTTTGCGCGCCCCGAGACCGGGCTGGTGGGGAGGGGCCACTTTCGCAGCGAGGCGCGCTCACGGGTACTTCACGAGCCTCTGGGCTGAAATTTCAAAACTCGCTCCCAGGGGCCTCAGGCACCAGTGGCGTGAGGCAGGTGCGTAAGTGCGGCCAGATACTCGATGGGCTGTCAGAAATGCCATTGGTGCGCATTCGCGGGCACGGGCCACTTATTCATCAGAATTAGACCCAAACCGTCGCCCCTAAACTAGCTTCACGTCCAGGGGAGTGTGTAGATCCGCGACCTGAAGTTGACTCCATGGAAGTCACTTCGTTGTAGAGCCACGGTCCGAGTCCGAGTCACGATGGGCCCGGGGGAGGAAGCCAAGTACTGCGTGAGTTTGAAAAGGTGGGGGCTTTTCGCACGAAGCCTCCGAGAGGGGTCGTTTAGTACATTTGGCGCGCCGGCTGTGCGGCTGCATGGAGCCAGAGTCTGGCAGAGAAGGCTGCGGGTATTATAACCCCCCTCCAGGGCCTGGTCTGTGGCTATCATGACTAATCGAAGACTACTTAGTTCTATATACTAGTTACTCCCACCCCCCTCACCGGCAGGCTGTGCGAATACTAGTTGAAGTCCATGTGACCACCCACCCTGTCTGCAAGTCTCCAGGATGCAACACGCGACTGTGTGCTTGGGCGCAAGATGATTCAGCAATGGAAACTATGGGGCGTATTCAATGAATTCCTAGGCTTCGAACCTGATAGGCAATTAATGTGCCGCGCAAGACACCGAAAAATTCTGAATTCGGAGCAGGGAATTGCGCATGCCATAAGTTCCAAGAGTATACTACCGCTCGAATGCTAATGATCACCAGTCATCGTCATCATCATCATTGCCAAAATCATTTTGCAGAATAGCATTCGCTTCATCATCAACGCTGCATTTTAAGGGGGGCGTAGCATGAACGTCATGGTCGATAGTTTTAGTATCCGTAGCTTCACAAGATAAGACTTGATTTACACTGGAATCTGTATCGTGTTTCTGGGTAGAGCCAAACTTAGCTCGAATGGGAGACTTTTCTCCGAGTGAATTGTCGGTGTGCGTTTGTTTCATGAGGCTAACTAGGTCGAGGTCAAGGTCATCCTTCGCCGTTAGATATTCTGTGGCAGGGACGACTTTGTTTCGGTTGCATTTGAAAACTTCCTCGACCTTTAATGCCCAATCAAGATCAGGAAACAAATTAGGGTATTCCACGGGATCGGCAAGAGCAGCTGCAGCTCTGTCCGAAACTTGCCGGAGATCTTCACGCCACAACCTCACCGCCCGTGAAATCTGAGATGGCAGGTATGTTCGCGACAGTAACGCAGCTTCTGGGATTCTATTTGTATCAAGCAGTAGTTCGAAGCATTTTTCAACGTCTCCTAAGATAAAGAATGAAATAAATGCAACATTAAACTTTCCTTGCAAGACTGCGTTCGCAGCTAGAGCAGATATACCAGCACGATTTCCGGCTGCAGTATGGAGCAAAAGCAACCCTGCGAGGTCTTTGGCATTGCTGGCACAGCGCTCAGCAAGATCCAAGTCACAATTTGCAAGTGCAAGATCACCAAGGCGTTTCCACTTCGTGGTTGATTCAGTCGTGTCTCTATCCTGTTCAGGCGCGGCATCAAGCAACTTGGTTGCCTCGTCGAGCTTGCCAAGATCAAGAGCAAGGTCAAATTTGTGATCTGGATCTTTGGATACTTGAAGAGCTACATCTTTGTATCCCTGGGCCTCGAGAAACCGTGCAACAGAGGAGTGCTCGGATTCTGGAATTGCAGGAAGGATTGTATTTGCAGCTTCAAAGTCATGCCGAACAACAGCAGTTTGATACTGAAGTACAGCCAAAAGTGCTCGGTACGAGAAGACGTTCCTGGATCTATCCATGAGATAGACTCTGTCCTCTTTCGGTAGAAAGCCAAGCATGAAGAGCGGCCCTGTACTCTGCTGGTCAAGATGGCACAGTGTCATGGTGTTGCCACCAACAAAATAATTCAGCCGCCCCGCTATATTGGAGAAAATAAAGCAGTCTCCTATCCACTGACCCTTAGTTACACAATCAGTGATCTCATGTTCTGGTTCAAACCTATATACACATACTACGCGCGCAAGTCATACAAGCATTTGCAAAATGCACCACAGTTACTCTGATCGATCACGCCCCAGGTACTCCCAGTTCAGGTGACACAGAATCTTCAGCTATAGCAGCATCAACTTTGTCTTTGTCATATTTCAAAATGAATGCCTGTTCATCGCAAACAAGGAGCAAAAGCTCCTGAGTCTCATTCCAGTACACTACCTGTGAGTGAAGTATAATGCTTTAAGTAGAAACTTAGTATGCGGACACTGAGAGGTGCTTTAGGGGCGACATCGATTTTACACAAGAATGCACCTTCGTTCCAATCAAAAAATACTACACAGTCTGGGCCCTTCAGCGCCACACAAGCGCCACCGAAGAGACCCTCAGATGAAGAAATGGGCGCTTTTATTGTGCGGTGCTCTTTGAAGTTCTTGAAAATCTTAATTCGTGCCAATGATTCGCGAATAGCAAAGTCACCAGTTCCTACCTGTGGGACTGGAAGTTGAATTTGTACAAGATCAGGTAGACTCAGATCTTAGAAACCGCAGACCATGCAAAGTCGAGTGCTTGACCAAATGCCTTATTGCGAAGAGCCTGGGAAGTGTATATAATGTATTCACCATCCCCACATACGACCAAAAAGCGACCATTGCAGTTGTGCTGCACAGTCTGCGGGAAAATTTCGCATGAACCCATATCCTTGATAAGTAGGTCTAGCTTTTCGCCTAAGCAGCGGTGATAGTGAATTCACCTCTGGGAGCGAATACATACCGTCGGCCAAGTCGCTGGTAACTCCTTTCAATGATGCAGATTGAATATCATTGTTATGTGCCCACACCACCTTTCCGGTATGCCTAAATCGGTAACTCTTATCTGACTACCTGCTTGCAGATGACACGAGATGTGCGTGTCCAGAGATGCAACAGGAGCATCGTGCCCGAGCTTGATGAGGATGGTACCCTCATCATAGCCGATTGCTAATCCGTTTGACTCTTTGGCTGCAGATATTGACCACGCACGTTCCAATCCGTAATTCAGCGTTGTCTCTGCTCGGTATGTCATTGCATGCCATATTCGGACAGTCCCGTCTTCAGATGCAGAGACAAGAACAGGCAACTGTGGGTGGAAAAGAACCGAGCACACATTGTTTGAGTGCCCGTCTAGGGTTTGAATACCTGCAAGGAGGTCAAAAGGGGCGCCAATGAAACGCAATATAAATCACACGGGTTGCCACAAGCCTTAGTCTGATAGTCCCAGATTTTAACAGTTTTGTCGTCTGCCCCAGAGATCAAATATGGCTTATCCCCTGTGAAAGCGCGAGTCAATTGAAGTGAAAAACAGAGGACCTCACCACCCGGGTAGTAGTCCAGGCAGTTGACACCCCGGTCATGGCCTTCGAGCGAGAAATGGGGCTGTTGAGCGCCAAGGCCCCAAACCTGATAAGTGGTCCATTAGTAGATGCCTCTATCCTATGCGGCACCTTTATGGTCCTATCCAATGAAGCAGAAGCAAAGGTATTTGTGTCCTTAGGATTGAACTTGCACATCATTACATAATGTGCGTGACCTTCGAAAGATGATGTGCAGTCCCAATTCTGTTCCCAGTTCCACAACTTAATGGACATGTCATCTGATGAAGATAGAATGTAGGGCAGGGTTGGATGAATCTCGACGAAGCGGATATAATCGGCGTGAGCCTCCATATCCTTGACTTTTTCCATTGTGTTGTAGTTATAGAGCCGTAGTCGCATGTCATCTGCTATCAGGATTAGAGCTGACATTTAAAGGACACTTACCGGATGCGCAAATAAATTGGGAGCGACGCGCAATGAATTTGCAGGAGCGTACGGGCAGTTCGCATACCTCCCATGATTTGAGGAGCGAACTTGTCTCTGTATCCCACAGGAAAATGTTGCCGGAGTACCTAAAATCGTTAATCATTTTTCTCTGCAGGCAGTCTCAAACACAGAGAGGTGCAGCGCAGACAGGACCCAAGGTTCGGTTGGGTGCAAGTCCACGCACTTGACGCGGTCAGACCTGTGTCATTAGCATAACGAAGTCCCTGAGTACACCAACTTGCCGAGCCGAAAGTTTCTTTTTGATCTCCAGCCTGTTGTAGATACTAATACGGCGCAACTGATTACACGTACCGCAGAGGCATCGTTGTTGCGGCTCAGCTCGACCCCTAATCCACTATGAGGTACCTAGTTATAGGCGCGTGGCTCCAAGGTTACCATGGTACCAGATAAAGTAACTAGGCCCTGTAGAGAGAGAACCTACTAGCCCTTCCTACCCTAGATAAGTATCTCCCACTCTCTAATATTTGAGTCTATACAGCGAGTGTCTTTGACGCTACGGTGTAACAACAGTTCACTATAAAACACTCTCCGAGTCGTAGTCCGAGTCAGGCCCGGGTTCAAGTCACGGTTGGCCCAGCCCTCGGCTGGTTAGCTAGGGCCCTGCTACTTTACATAACGCTGCGACATACTCTTGCTAGGTTATGGGCCCACAGGGTTCTGCGATAAATAGGGCGAAATACCCCCCCCTTATCCTATACCCTTCCTTTACACTTACATCACCCTTCAACACGCAACGCGTAATAAACACAGTTAAAACCAAAACTACTTAGTGTATTTAAGGTAGCTCCGCGGCAGACTATCTCAGCCGCCGTACTCCCAAAGGTGCGTACTCCTTTGGCCTTGCATATTCGCAGGTTATGGGCCCACGGTCCTAAGAGATACTCCGCCGTATTACCTTTTGAAATCCTACACATTCGCGAGTGTCCACACTACACTCGTTGGGACCAAAGCCCAGCCGTTTGTTAGCATTTTAATAAAATGAGCAGCCCCCAAGCAAGCACGCTTAGCGACGGAGGCGAACCGAGAGAAGACCCCTTAGAACAGGGGACTCCATATGACGAAAGGACGCACGTCAGAAAATTATTAGAATCATGTTCTAATAGAAAGGAGGAAACGTTCAACTTCGAAGACTACGTCACTCAAAAAGGACGCGGCCTAGAAGATTTACACCCGAAAAGACGACAAAAATGTTACGTCAATAGGGAAGACGTCCTATCAGACTTTGTAAGCAAATCAAAGTACCGTGGCAGAAAGACGGCCACACATAACCTGACCGTCTTTGAAAGCATGGTGAGAGGTCATCACGCACTATACTACCCTGTCTAATGCAGCTACATACCGCTAACGCAGAAATTCAGTTTAGCAGTGACGGAAAATTTGCAAATTCTGTCAGGTCCAGATCCCGTGCAACTAAATATAAGGATGCAGCAAACCTGCAAGAGTACTTTAATAGTGGCGCGACAGTATCTGATTACAGAAACGATGTTTCACGAGGTGTGTTTCACTTTCGTGACACCCAGTTATGGGATTTGCAAGCTAATAGTGCGGCCAATTGGTCCACACTCGGCTCCGGGGGAGAGGAGGTGACGCGCGATTACTTCCGAAATTTTATGCTAAGTTTCACCAATAGAAGCCAGCGATGGACCAAGTCTGATCACCGCAAGATCAGACGTCAGTATGAAGCTGATAGACGAGATGCAAAACTACTGCACCTGACTCACAAGCAGTACTTCGCAATTAAGTATGCGAGGGTCCTTACCTTCACACCGTGGCTCATAATCCCAAGTCCGTCTAGCAGAGTAACGGGGAAAAAAGCAAACTTCCCCGCTGGCATGTTCTTTTTTGGCTCTCAATTCTTATGTTACATCTCCTGTCTTTGCTGGAGGTACAAATTTTCGCATTCTTGCTCAAGCTGATTATTCCGCTCCATGGCCTGTCTAAGCCTCAGATGAAGGCGACAATTCTCGATTTTGAGTTCGTTCTGTGCCACCTCGCATGCAGCAAGGGCTTTCTCGAGGGCTTCGACGTCAGGGTTTGGCAACATCAATACTCCCTGCTGTGCACCGTGCTCTAAGAGTTTAAATTCAAGACCAATGGCAGGATCCAAGAACGAATTACGCAGATAAGCATGATGCATTTTATGTGAGCGCAAGGAATCATTGACGTACGTTCGTATATTCATCAATTGTTTCTCTTTATTCAGAAGACGCTGTACAAACGATGATTCGCGTCTGATTGCTGTACGCGCAAGAGAGTGAATTCCTTCGCCGGTATTTTCGCGGCTAAATTCTGATTGGCGTGTCGGTGTCTCCGCTTCCCGCGCGGCCAGCCGCGCCTGCTCAAGGGCGTCTCGGATATGCGGGGGCACGCCCAAACCCACGCCTCGAGACCCATCAGAGAATGAGCGCTCGCACATGGTTGTGGCTATCCTAGCAAGATGGAGTACTGTACAAACGCCGGCCCGTCGTAGCATGATCCGTACAGTAACTAGACCGTGGCTTCAGGCTACAAGCGGACATAACTATGCACGAGACACATGGCGTCGATTTTTTTTAACCACCGCGGCAGCACCGTGACCGTGACGTCCGTTCGCTCACTCAGGCTCAGGCTGGCCCTGGCATGCTAAGCTGCGGCGTGAACGGTCAACTTCAATTTGTTGGGCGGCTGGTTGAAGGAGCTATCCACGTCCTCATCTTCCACATCATCCTCTTCGTTGTCCACGCTTCAAGTCATAGTAACAACTCGCAGCCGCCTCCGCGGCACCCGCACCCGGTCCTTGGCCCCTGTCAGAATGCGGTCGCGTGTCATCATCAACTTGAAGAGGCGAAACACGCGGCAGCTGGCGACACTTCAAACTCAGGCTCACTATTTGATGAGCACAGTGGGCAATACTAGTAGTAAAGTCGAGCCCCGCCTGATGGATGCCAGTGCGGAGTTTCCAAGAGGTCCAGTCCCCAGCCCCTACCTAGAAAGACTATGCCCTAGCGTCGTTGGGGTCCTGATCAGCCTCTAAAAAGACTGCCCCAGTATCCGACTATCGTGACGGAGAGTTACCGTCATGGTCTCGGTGACCGGTCACGCTATTGGTACCCGGACAGGCGTCAACCGTGACTCGAATAGACTCGGAACCGTGACAACAGTCCAAAACTCAAATATTAGCGAGTGGGAGATGCAACGCAGGGATAGGATAGGCCACAGCCGCCTGACTCCGAGTCGGAGGGTCACGGTCACTGGCACGGTTCTCTCTCTACCTCGACGACACCTAGGCCCGGATAGGCTAGAGTCACGGTTCGAAATTGGTTCAAATTTTCTCTCCTCCATGTACCTACCAGTACGGTACCTACCGTAGGTACCTACGGTACCATGGTGCCGGTACAAGCTGGTACCGCAGGTACCGTAGGTACCTGCGGTACCGTAGGTACTAGGTACGGTACAAGCTGGTACAAGCTGGTACCTACGTAGGTACCACTACCGTAAGTATCATCACGACTACTGCGGCAGCCCGAGCTATATCGAGTTGCCACAATCTCTTATCGTATGCTGCGCCTCTGACACCAGAGCGATCACTTTTGATTATGGGGGATGCCTAATTTACTATCATCGCAATCGACGGCGGGATCTCGAGCTACGTTTACCGAAAACGAAGCGTCGTAATTTAGCGGTCCCGTACTACTCGATTTTTTTAAAATTATTGAGTTAATGCGCAGACGAGCGCGACGAGATCCACACAGGCTGAAAATTCCCTAAGACGTGGTGTACAAGTCGGGTAGTTACGCAACGGAGAGCAGGGCGTGATGGAGGCAGTGGTATATAAACTCCAAATACTGTACGCCACAAATATTCAGGGAGCCGATGCTAACATGTTCTCGGCATCTCCTCGCACCTCTGACGCCTATGTGGTTGTCAGCTACCTCGGGGAAGAACTTGCCCGCTCTGCCGTGACTCTGAAATCGACCGCGCCGCTATTCCGAGCTCAAATGGCATCTCCAACCAGTCCATTGTTTAGTGTTGACATCCCCCACGCTATCGTATTTGCCAGTGACTCCCAAAACCCTGAGATAATTATTGAGCTGCATGATCGCGTACCAAGGGGGAAGGACATTATTCTCGGCGTTGCATCACTCAGTCCAGCCGACCTTCGCCTTGCGGTTGGTCGTCGGATCGTCAAAGCACTCCAAAGCAAAGAATCGAGGAACAACAACAGAAGTAGCCTGGTCGGTGGTGAGGTGCACGTGGCCGGTCACCTAGTCCCTGGAGAGCCGCACTTCGTCGTGCAGGTACTTGAAGCACAGGGACTCTCCGCTTTTCATCGACCCACAAATCTCGCATCGTTTACAAGACTGATTCCAGGCTCTGGTGAGGTTAGTCCGTTCGTCATTTGCTATTGGGAGGGAACAGAGGTGGGTCGCACTGACATCAAGCACAAGACTCGGCATCCAAGGTGGAACCCGCTCGGAAATACTTTTCAAATATTTGTGAACCCCGGCAAGTTGCCCGTAAGCTGCAGTGATAGCTCGCACCCTGAGCTCTGCTTTGAGGTATACGATACGGTCAGCTCTAGTGCTTTTGCTCGGAGAGGGTCTCTCCTTGGAACAGCGGCGTTAAGTGGCTCGGGGGAATTGCCACCCGTTTCATCACAAGTCGATCCAGATTGCCTCTCCTTAAAGCTTCGCACTCAGGGTGTCAACGGTAGAGAAGTGGCATCAGAATCAAGTGAAGGCGTGCTCAAAGTCCGTTTGGTGCTCAATGACGTCGTTCCTTCTATGCGGGACTGGATCCGCATTGGCAATCAGCCAAAACGTACACCGCCAAACACCCTGGACTTGTATGTTCTCGGTGCATCGAATCTTGCGTGCCGTGTTGGCTTTCTGAGGGTGTGGCTTAATGGCAAGCTCGTTCCGGAGGCTCCAACTACAATCAATGCGCCTGACAGCCACACGAAGTGGAGGGACAAAGATGGTTCTAGAACCATCAAGGGGCGGTTTATATTGAATGTCGGAACAATGTACAAAATCAAAGATCATGTGCTAATCGAGTTGTGGCAGACACGAAGCGAGAGGGAGAGTCAGTACGTGCTCCTAGGCCAATGTCGAATCAAGGACGGCATGCTCCGCAGCCCGCCCCCTCACCGAATCGACATGCCACTCAGAGCAAGTGCGACACAATCTGAGGAGGTTTCATCACGAATTCAGGGAAGCTTGTGTCTTTACCTTTCACCTCGTGTCTGCGACTCGCGGACGTTTGACTTAGCAACTGACGAAGCAGGACTGTGGATTAAATGCCTCGCACGGCGCCAGATCAACTCCTCAAACTGGCCGTGGTACACCCTGCACCCAGAAGACGGGACTACTCCGCATAAAAGGATGTCCTTGCAGCTAATCTCAGCTCGCGGCATTTCGGAAGCGATTTATGGCGCTACAATTGAGGTCCTTTACAATCGGCGTCATGTGTGTTTTGCCGAAGCGAAGGGTGTAAGTACCACGCCGGGCAGTAAGGACCACAACTACAACTCCGCGGTCTTCAACTCGATTATTGAGTTCTCAGCATATGACATATCTGCTGCAGGACACCAGTCAGTCTGGCCTGAACTGCGTTTGATGCTGTGGAAAGTAACAAAGAAAAACGGGACTCGATATGGGTTTTTGGGAGAAAGCCTGGTAGCTGGAACAACATCTGCAATCAAGCGTCCGCCTAGGTATACCCGCCGTGTGGGACTCAAACTAGTGCTGCCCTTAATCGCAAGACGTGATGTTCCTGAGGATGTTGACTCTCGCATCTCAGGAACTCTGATGCTTGGCATTTGTACTGCCGCAGAGCCAGACTTTTCTCACGCCGCAGCGTGGTGGGGCGCGAATTCATTCCCGTGCAAGATGCTGTTGATCCAGGTTTCTGGTTCGCGCGGTGGAAAAGATACATGCGATGCGCGTGCCGTGATAAGCTGGAACGGAGGCTACGTCGGAACCACAGAATCAAATCCGGCAGATCGGAATCGCTGCCGTTACTGGTCTAACTCAGACTTCTTGATTCCAGTACATCTTATTCCCGGCTCCGGCATGCTTCGCATCACGGTCCGGGGAATGAATCATATGCGGCGCTTCGAGCACCTATATTTGGGGCACGCTTGCATTCTTGTGTCGGCCACGAATCAGATGTTCCCGTTCCGCCGGACGTTAATACTCCAGCCAAAGGAAAGTGATTCAACTTCTCGCATCCGCCCCACTCCCTCGCCATTGTCTGAAGATGACAGAGTTCGTGGGCCTGGAGTCATAGCGGTCGCGCCGACAAAGGTAGTCGTCGGCTTCACTGATGTTCACGGCGCACTGTCTGCCAAAACGCATCACCGCTCGGAAAATGCAGATGTTCTGGGTGAAGTCATTGTCCGATTGCATCAGCAAAGGCCAGGGTGTCCAATAAATACAGCATCGCTCCCCGCGAGAGGGAGAAATTCGCGCATACGACTCAGAATAACTCTCCTTGGAATCTCCGGTGCCATAACTAGACGACCTACGGCGACGTCACACTCAGTCTCCCAACCATGTCCTGTAGCTCCATGCGAGGACTTGTCAATAGAGGACGTGCTGATTGTCGTGTGCTACAAACAGCAGGGAGACGCAAAACCGACTAAAATGTCCATTTTGGCTCCTATGCCGAGTAAGTGTAGGAGGGACTTTTTTGCTAGCGCGGAGGAAGTTTTAGTATGGCTGCCACTGAACTGGGACGCCGACCTGGCATGCGGTTGCAGTGCAGCATTCTGGATTGAGCTTCGGTCTGCGAAACAATTGCTCGGGATTGCATTTACGGGAGTGAGCGCCCTGGCGAAGATCCCAAGGCGTGTCAGCGAAACCGATATCTCCTATCTCGAGTTGCGAAATAGGTTCAATGTGCGTTGTGATTCGGTAGCCGACTCGACATTCTCTCAGCGGCTTTTGCGACCAAGCAATGCAAAGCACAAGTGCGATTTCTTGGTGAGCTTTCCCGCATTTGCGGTGATGCGCGCTCGGATCCACCATCGGATACTGCTAGAGGAGGTGCAGCTCACTAAGCGGCGTGGGAAGCAAATGACTGGCCGGCGTGCAAAGTCAGGTCCGCTGCTTCCATTGCTCTCAGCACTTGCCGGTGATGACATTATCTCCAGACTTAGGCTTGTTATGATATGTCCAATCTTTTTTGGTAGCAATATCCCCGAGAGACTTCCAGAGATAGGCGTCTATTGGTGTGGCGAGCGGGTTGGCTTCTGCCAGTACCATCCAGGGAAGCCTGACCGAACTGCTTTCTTGCTCCCATTCGGCCGCGGTGTCGTCAGTGCTCAGAGAAACAAAGACTTCCTAGAGCTGAGAGTAAGGAGCAAGCCCTCTACCAACACTTCCCTAAGAGCGGCACGCGTCACGCACGTGGACTCAATATTACTCTCTTGGGATGAATTCCAACGACTGCCTTCGGCGCAGACGGACTATTACATAGACCCCTCCCACATACGGTCTCCATACAACATGAGCAGACTCGTCGCAACGCCACCAATTGAATTCGAGCTTTCTCGGGCCGGTAAAGCTGGTAAAGTAATGGCTGCCATATCAGATGGGCATGGAACTGTCTTCTTGCGCGCGGGGACCGGCTCGATCACTCTTCATCTTGTGGTGGAGGAGTCCCGTGCTTCAGCACCCCATGCAGTTTCGATCCAGCTGGAGGGTCTAGCATCTCTGCAAGACCCTCGATTTCAAGGGAATAATATGCGCGAACCAGCTTCATTCGCAACTACCGAAGGCAGTTTAGTCGGTGACACACGGTGGCCTGGGTCGATTCAACGCTGGCCCTTTGCCTCTGTGTTTGGTCCAGGACCTCGGGGGGGCTCCGTGCGCAATCAAGCAGAGTGCAACAGTCCGCAATGGCATGGTTCTAGTCCGTGGAATAATATCGGTGTTGACTTGAAGAGTGCCTTTCATCTCCCAACACCGAGAGTCGTATGGCCTAGTTCTTCCACGCATCCCCCCTGTTCTATCGATCTCCTTGTTGTTCACTTTGGAAAGTACTCAGATAATGAATGGACAGAGGCCAGGCGCATCCAAGCCCAGGCCCGACAGGTTCTTGCGTGCAGGCGCATTGCGCGTGAGCGCGCGAGAATAGTGGCATGTCAACCAGATGGTTCGGCTCTGGCTGCTGTTACATTGATCCAAAAAACATGGAAATCACACGGTCGGCTGCAGTTAAGGAAAGGCGCATCTGCAGTGACCAGTCTAATGCTTTTGAAGCTAGGGCCCAATAAGCGATCACCAGACGTGAGCTCATCAACTCACTGTGATCGCGACGAATGCGACGCGGTGATCTGCGTTCTTGGTAGCGATGATCTTGTTTATTCACATTCGACGACGACTAAATATGATCCGTTTGTGTTGATAACGTTCAATGGAGTCAAAATTGGCCGGACATCCACCAAGTATAGGAGCACGCGACCACTCTGGCACGAAAAGTGCTTTTTGCACTTAAAAAGTACCATTTTCCCTGAGAGAGGCCAAGACCAGGGGACAATTGATACCCTCGCAGAGAAGCTCCCGGTTTTTGTCGTCATGGTGCTGCAACCGGAAGATCGAGTACGAGTGCTCTACGCGGCACTCGCCACGACCTGCGACTTCCAGAGGGTCAAAACTCGGGCCCACGCCGCGAGGGAAGTGTTTCTCGTCGCGCGCCACGGTGATCGACTAATATGCACGGAAAACGTAGATTTCACGCAGTGTGATCGACGGCGATGCACGTACGCAGGTTTGCTAGCTGATCGAATCGGATTTCCTGCAACAGGGATTATTGGCGGGGACGAGAAGACTAGAATCGAAGCACTCGTAGGTCGAGTGCTAGAATTGGAAATTTGGGCCAGAACAATCGAGTCTAATGCGCTTTGCATCGGCCGCGGGACAGTTGCCAATTTAACAAGAACTTCCATGCAACCCTGCATCCGTCTCATGGACTACTCGGGTGAGGAGACGCTGGCAGACATGCATTATTCTTTCGGTTTTGTGCGTCTTCAGGTTACGTTTTCTTGTAGTACAACACATTCCCCGGCCCAGCACACGACCAGTATGAGGTCCACATTGCGGCCTAGATCTCAATTCCCGCGGCCTCGACCTTCTTTCTATCTTCAAGCATCCAAATTTACGTTAGAAATTGCCCACGGGTCACCGTGCCATCTGAGGTCGCTGCGCACCCTAGACCCGTATATAAAATTCACACTGGGTTTTTACACTCAACGCTCGTCAGTTCTGAGCGCTGTTGGCCCCATTGGCCCCTTGATGACCTGGCCGCCAGGAGAAGTTGTAACACTAGCTGGTTGGCATACTGCCCCATACTCTACCTTCAAAATTGAACTATTTCACGACCGCAGTCCTTGTTCAGATGATACTTTTGGTTCAAAGTCGATAGACCTTTCTTGCTGCACAAATCAATGGCACCCTCAGAAAGTGGCGATTTCTGCAAATGCCACACTCTCTTTTTCACTGACGCGAATGGAAACGGGTGCTCCGGTACCACAAAAGTGCCAGGCAGTACCACAGCAGTCTTGCAGTTCCACCAGTCAAGGTCGCCTTACATTAGTCCCTGAGATTTGTAGCACTTACAGAGGACATGACCTTAAATTTTACAAATTGACCGCCACACTCTCGCCGGGAACAGAGTACTGGGGAGCAAAGTGCAAGGACGCACGGGAATTCTTTGTTCTTGCACGCATGTGTGGACGATGTGCGAAGACGACCACTAAACATGGCTGTGATTGGCGAGAGGAGGTTCTCTCGCTACCAGCTGAATCTATTCCTGATGTTATTCATAGGTCCTCAAGCCACGAGGTGACATTTCAGCTGTGGAATAATAACTTCCTCGTTGGTGAAGCTCGTAAACACATTGGCAAATGTCTGACACAGGTTGGAACTCAGTGCGCGTTTGAGCTCCGTCTATCGCGTCCGCATTCGATCAAGACAAGGGGAAGTTTGCATCTCTGTGTGGTAGCAAACCCCGCATACGATTATTTCACGGACGAGATTGCCGGGCTCGCCCCCGGGAACGAGTTGTTAGTGGCTATAATCCAGGCACGTAACCTTCCTGTTACAGAACGCAAATCTGACCCCCTAGTGACTGTAAGTTGCAACGGGGAGTACACGTCTTCGTCATTGAGGCCTATTTCACCCTTCCCAGTTTGGAATGAGGTCCTAACAATGCGTGCATTCGCAGATTTCGATGGTGCTAATGCGCTTGAGTTGATGGCAGATATATTCGACGGAGATGTCTCCTCTGACGATGTACTTTTGGGAAGCGGTAGGATGTCAATTTCGATGTTAGCCGACGGTGTGACGAAACGCACGTGGCATGATTTGGTTGTAAAGCCCAGTCAAAATGGTATGCCTCCTTGTTCTGACTTGAGAAAAGGTCGATCTGAGCTCCTCCCTAGAGCCAACCATCCCGAAGGCCCTACACTTTCATCCACTCGTGGGGAGCTGGAACTTGCTCTTCAATGGCGGCACTACACTGAGTCATAGTTTTTTTAGACATCCTTCCCTCTACTTCAAGCTCTGCCCACGAAATTTTGGTATCTTTGCGCCACTTAGGTATAACATAAATAATGATTACTTTGAGACATTTCAAGAGCCCCCCATCCACTGCGCACGGCCCCCAAACGAACTACTCATCAAACTAATTAGAGCAAGGGGCCTGCGGGCGCTCGAACACGGACTCTTTGGTCAAGTAACTGCGGATCCATTTGTCAGAATGCATTTAAGCGGTGAAATACACGAGTCGAGAGTTTCCCACCGAACGTCATGTCCGATATGGAATGAAAGGTACAGGATGCGCACCCCTGACTCTGTAGAATCTTCACTGAAAGTCATAGTTTTCGACTGGAATCTTGGAAGTCTTCCGAATGTACTAGGCATGACGGACATAGCTTTGAGCTTACTAATGAATCGCAGGACCCTTCGGCGATGGTTTCCACTCAATGTTGGCGGCGATAAGTGCTTCACGGGTCACTGCGGGGAAGTTGAGCTTGCCTTGCGTTGGATACATAATCCTGAGTTTTCTCCCCACGACGACGACGACGATTATTTCGATTTGGTGCCCAATTGCCTCAAATTCGCAATAGTTCGGGCGCAAGGGTTCTGCGGGGAGTGCAACTCACTCACAACAGCATCGCTTCATGCTTCGCATGAATTTGGCGCTCCAGCGTCTAATTTGAGTGCAACTCATAGGACAGCCCATTCGACCACACGTATCGAAAATACCCGAAACCCTATTTGGAACGAACACTTTCAATTTCCGTACTACACACCAGAAGGGCCAGAGCACAGAAGCGCCGGCTGTGGTTCCGTACTTGCTATCGAGCTTCTTGACCATACGCATATTGGTACCTTGGGCTCGTTGGGTGTAGCTGCAATAGACATAAGTTGTCGCCCTCGTCGCTCCTGGGTACACGCTGGGTCTGACCACAAGCTGGAGCTCGATTTGCTGTGGACTTATGATCCCCTCCTGGAGCCCGAGGTCGTCTTGCGCGTGCCGTGGCTGAGCCTTTCTCAATTCGCCTTGTCGTTGTGCAAAAATGACTATACTGTGTATTTACGACTGGATGTTGGCGGATGTGTCGCACGGACATTTGCGACTAGATTTTCTGGCAAGAGTGCGGACGTAGTGTGGCCTGACGACCTCGTACTGACCTCTACAATGCGCTCGCTGATTGAGAAGCGCATAGAAGTGTGTTGCTTCTTGCGGGTCGCACACCCAGGCGGTGTCAACGACACGTTGATTGGCCGCGTGGAGTTATGGTGGCCCCACAGCTATTTATATGATACAGTAACAAGACAGCGACGACCTTGCTTCCCTCGGGAATTTTTCGTTCAAACGAACATGCGGAGTGGAAGCACAAATTGTGTGGCATCGAGGCTTGCGCTCCTACTGACAGTGAGTAACTGGTCGCCGGACCTCAAAAACTCTGTCTCCCGAAATGACGAATTGTGTTTTGACATTTTTGATGACAATGCGGGAGAACACCTTGGAAGATGCGCTTTGTGTAGCACAATGTTGAAGGAAATAAAAGCCAGATCCTGGTTAGATAATGGTCCATTGTGTTCTGTTAATGGACAGCCCAGTAGTTTCAAATTGGCCCCATGGTCCACTCGGCATGCTGCGGTGGCGGCATCCAACGCTAGTAGTCAAATTGTTCTTGCCCTCAGCACTCGTCTGAACTACTTCAGCGTCTCTCGGTCAGGGCGGATAAGCCAAAATCCAACTGTGACCAGCGGCAAGTTGAGTATCATGCAACCGAGTATTCAAATTGCAAAAGATACCATCTGTGCTGTGCTACATGCAGCTTGGAGGTTCATACTAGCTGGTAGACATACTATTCTGCACGTGATAGACGGAGTCGGCCTTGGTGCATCTCCTGATTCTCCCAATACCACGCATGGTCCTGAAAGCTGCCCCATTTCTTCAGCTGCCTACTGCATGGTACGCTACGACAGCGTTGAGCTTGGATGCACCAGTGTTTGTGCGCTTGAAACCGATACTTGTTGGAATGCACTGATCCCAGTACCTCCTGCCCGTCTCATTGTAGTGGAGGTTTACGATTGCTTTCCAGCTCGCCTACCCGAAGAAGGCACTTCGCTTCGTGGGAAAGTAACGCTGTCGCCGGCACAGCTCCTAGAGCTTCGCCAGATCACGCGACGCCAGTCTGGACAACAGCGACGTGCTTATTTGCACCAACAAATTTATACGGATGTGAAAGTTGATTATAGCATGTCACATCACAAAGCAGATCGCGAGGACAAGGAAGACAACAAAATCACCGGCCAAATGATCCCAAGAGTCCTGTTGTCGATGACAGACATGGCAGCCACTGAACTCCCAGCTTTGACAACCTCGTCGAGTTTGCTTGGCCGTGCGTTGCGCACAACGCAACTGTCATACGTCGTACTCCGACTACTAGACAGAAAGGCTCGGTCATCAACGACAAGAGTCGCGGGGAAGCGCGCTCTGTGGAAGAACGACAGCGCATCGATCGTTGTAGATGAGTCAATGTTGAGCGAGGAACCACTACATGTGCAGATCTGGAGCGAAAGAACAGCACTTCCAGATAATCTACTGGGTGAGTCGCAGTGCATAAATCAATTTTCACTACGTGGGGGACACCCGACTCGCTGGTTGATTTGCACACAGGTGAATCGCGTACCCGGCTCGATGCTGTCATCAGTGCCAAAGGCAAACCAACCCCAACCACATTCGAGATGGGGCGACCCGGTCATCGTCACCAGGGGATACTATCATGCTCACTCAGCTTTGAACGACAACAAAAGTCAGTTGAACAACACGGATCTAATGCGTCGAGGAACCTGGCAGTTGTCATTGGCCTTGCAGCAACTATAAATCATCATGCTGAGGCGGCTTCAGAAGCTACTTCCCGTGTGATAAAACGCATTTCTCGGCGAAAACCGGACGGCTGTGCTGGCCATATAGGAGACTTGGCTCGCTTTGCGTTGGACGAGGAGATATGCAACAACAAAGGACGGAGAAGTAAAATTTTTGTTTCCGCACAGGCAGCTTTTCTCGCCCTCGCCAACCAAAGGCAGGCAATCGTTGAGAGGAAAGGGGACCCTAGTATAGTCAACAGCTTCGGCGAAGAACTTGCTGATGAAACCTATCACGCCCCACATGGTGGCAAGGCAGCATCAGAAATTGAGAACCACATAACGCTCTCCTCCAGCGATGCTGGCGTTCATAGTGGCGTTGATTCAGTGACAGGAATGCCTTGGAGAGCGAACAACTCGGGGTTTCGTTGTTTCTTTCTAGGGTTTCCTGCTTGAGAATTTCTAAAACACCCCGTGGGACGTTTTTCTCTTGACAGCGATCCCCCAAATGTTATAATAAGGGCCAACGGGGCCGCATCCTAGCCTAGCCCTCTTGTGCCATACCTAAGTATTGTCCTTTTTTATGAGCCCCGCAAGTAGCCCCGCCGAGCGACGAGCGTTGCATCACTTGTTGCATCCGCCATCTGGACCCCCCCGGGCCCGGGCAGACGGGAATTCCGACGGGAGTGACACATGTGACGAACCGGCGAGCCCGGCCTTCCGGCGACTCGGAGAGCTCTTCCCCCTGACGGGTCCCGCTGGCACAGGAATACCTTTTTGCCAATGTTGGCGAGATGCGGGTTGCTGTGCCCCCGACGCGCACTTGTGAATGTCACGATTTAACTTAGGTGGACACTAAGGTCCGATGCCGTCACTTTCTTTTTTTTGGGGGCTGGAGATATAAGATACATCATGAGTGCAAGAGAAGAGGTCACTTCTCTGCGTCGATTGAATCTCTCTGAAGCAGGTCTGACTGGCCTGTGTGGCGTGAGTTGATATCTTGTAGCTCGCTTAGCTCGCTTATCAGTATCTGTGAAGCACTGGCGCAAAAGATCCTGGCCTTCGAGGAGGGCCTGGCCGTGGCATGTTGTCGTCCAAACTTCCAGTCGAAGGCCAACATCGTCGGTATTTTCTGGAAGAGGCAAAAGAAAACTTTCAGCATTCCAATGCGGTTGATTATGCTTGTCTAGTCGCCCCGGAGCAGTGCGACTCACTTCCTTCTCGCACCAAAACAAACGCACGTGGGGGGCAACCCCGCCAAGTTGAAACTCAGCTCCGTCAATAATAGTCAAGTAAATTGAAGGCTCCACGACTGGAAGATTTGGCGTTCCAAATGCCTCTGACAAAGGGTCTCCTTCGGGGGTGTCATCATGCCCATCATGCACATCATGCCCATCTGCGTGGAAATCTTCTTCTTCAGCACAGTCAAAAGTCACCTTTACCTCTTCTTGTCGCAGGTTTGTCGCGTTCTCGAATGCGGCCAACATGGCGCCAGGTGATGCTGGAAAATGCTGGGCATCATTGTATTCTATTTTTACTAGCCGCCAGCCTCTCCTTGGACGCCCTGTGCCGTTGACCACTTCCTTGACAAATATATCACCACCGATGTCATTGCCTGTGTAGAAATTAAAATTTCATGGCGCCTTGCTGTCGCGTCAATCTGCACGCCATCGACGCGACGCCTGCTCCATAGCGTGGCGGTGTGGGTATTACACCACTCGATTCAGTCAGCGGGGCCGCGTTGTCGCCGAGAAAAATGACTTTGTGAAGAGTAGTGCACCCGACGCACTGGTTGATTTACGCACAGGCCATACAACTCGAACCTTCCTTTGTGGGTCGTGGCAGGAAAGTCCAATCGATTCCCGGATTCCTCGGATCGATGAAAAGCGATATAAGATCGTCTACCGCGACGTTGAATACTAGTTCTGTGTGACGTGCAGCTGCGGCTTGATTAAACGGGTCGTGAGGATCTCGGGCCCGTCGCCTTAAGTCGGCAAGTAGTGCTACCGGCGAGGCGCCCCCGGTCACAGTAAGCCCGTTCACACTCAACAAAATCCAACCTGGTCTAACTCGAGCTTTGGTCGCTGGTGAGTTTGGGTCGAGACGCAAAATCGAATAATCTTTAAATATTGCCCCAAGGGGACAACGAGCATCAAAGAAAATTACCCGTTTGTGAACGTGACGTGGTAACATAAAATCAAAATTTACAACGTAGGTAGAAGTCGAGCGAAGACTATCTAAAATATCGGAGAAATCTTCCTCGTCGTGAACGGGCCTTGAGGCAACTCGGGTGAGAATCATACCCCCTCTGATACACTTGATACGAGCCGAATTTGGCATTACCACCTTCACCTCAAGGCCACCTTTCGAGTGCCCACGCCCCCCTGTCGCAGCTGTCCAACTTATCCCTAGCGGCTTCCGAAGATCAAGGCTTATTGTTTTCTCCCGGGCCGCAGCTGTGACCTGCGAGACTTCTTCGCAACGCTTGGTGGCGACCAGATAACGTTTCAGGTTACGCAGTGCGTGAAAATGGTGCCTCCATTCTATCCTTGCCGTAAAGGTCAGGATCATTTCTTCCATGGGAGCATTCAGCGCCGTCGAAAGCTGCTCCCGGCAGCCCAACTCCCGGCCATTCAGAGAAACAGCGCGCCATCCGAGACACACACCAAGGCGCGCAGCTTGCATGCCCTTACGTAAGCCCAAGACTGTCAAGTTGTGTCCAGCTCTTAAGGCAAGTGCCCGAGCGTTTGATTTACAGTTGGCCGAAAGTTTTGTGAGCTCCTCATCGACCACACCGATTCGAGCTAATAGTGGTTCTAATGAGCTGAATGTGCTGCGATAGTGATTCATGGCCTCACTCACGTCGTCAGTCTCGCCATATTGTCCCCCGGCATCCCTTCTGCTGCCGCATCGCTGATCACTAGCATTCGCGAATCGAAGTGACATTTCATGACTGACCCGGGCGTGAGGTGTGGACGTCACCCTGGCTGAGAAACCACTACGGCTGGCCACAAGTGCGGCCAGCTCATCCCTCTCAACGTCGCCCCAGATTATGCCAAGGTTTTCTGTTGGGTCGATGCGAATGTCCATCCTGACGTGAGCTAGTTCCCTGTGCTTGATTGCCAGGGATGAAGAAGGCAGCGCTCTACGGCTTGTTTCGCGACCAGCGTGCTGTTGTGCAACTGCACTTCCTGCGGTAATTTCTGATCTGGGTGCCGCGCATTTGGTTCCGTGGCCAGCACGCTGTTCAACTGTTTCCGTCGTAATTTCTGATCTGACTCCGTCGTAGAACATGCCAAGTTCAATGGAATGTTGCAGGCGACTCATCGCGCGCATCGCTTCACGACGACAGACAGCCTGCGTGGCAGAGAGCGCCCTCCGCTCTATAGAATCGGCTGCTCTTTCAAATGCACTTGTGGCATCTTGACTCGCACGTTTTGCATATTCCGCAGATTGACGCAAGGCGTGCAGGGCGCTAAGGTGCTTAAGTTCACGAGTAGTTCTGATCTCATCATCATATTTAGCTTTGTTTAGGCAACGGCGGACCTGTATGCTGAATGTCAAGTGCCCACGAAGGCCACCAGTCGGGTGTGTGAGCATCTGCACAAGTTGGTGCGGTTCTTTGTCACCAACCCAATGTGTTTGCAGCGGGATGAAACATTCACCGTACTTTGAATTGTCCCCCGTTTCTCCCTTGGATTTCACTTCGATCTGTAGCTCCTCGACTGATGTGAAACAACTAGGTTCTGCCATGAGTTCCAGGAAAGCCTCCCCTCGGGCCCCTTCCCTCCCTAGAGAGGCCTCCTGTGGGAAATCAACCAGTGAGTCAGGCTATCCTGAGAATTATTGCGAGGGACCTCCGTGAACCTCCACGCCATCCGAGCAGACACAGTGGCGGGATACCATCGCGCGAGGTGCTTAAATTTGGTTTTCACACAGGACGCAACGATATAAACCCCCTCGATTCGCGGATATACCGTCCAGTTACTAATTTGAACTGTGTATGACAGTTCTTTGGCTGCACTACTCGCGGACTCATCACGTGTGAACTCCAGCTCAGTAGGGAACTCAGGGCTCTTTGGCCCGAGTTGCCTCCAAGTCAGAATGAGGGTCCCAGAGAGCAACTGGTGCTCATACTCCCCGCCGTGATCTAGCAGCTCGGTCGGCATCAATGCAATACGTCCTAGGCAGCATGCTCTTGCAGCCGATGTAGTAGCACACCACACCTCGACGGACAGCCCGTATGGTGGCCCCGACGCAACAGAGGGTATCTGGACGCACGCAGCAGATCCACCACGACTCCACGTTGGGCTGAGAGTAGACCATTGTGCAGGAGTTCGATGGACTTCACTATCATTGCAACGCACGACAACGAAAGGATGGCCAATCCCGACGCTATTTGGATCGAGACTGGTGGCACGTAGAATGCATAGATTTGAGCAAACAAGGGTCTTGTCAGCGATTGGTGCACGCTTTATCATTGCTGTGTGTACCCCGAGGCGTGCAGAACCGTCCAACAGTATGGATTCTGAGCTGAGTATAGCGGCACTCATGTCGCCAATGTGTAGCTTATACAGGGGCTCAGGAATGAAGGTGAGTTGAGACCTTACCCATCTCAACTCAACTTCCAACTCTCCGCTTACCACTGGATATGATTCCGAGGCCTGATATAACTTTCGCCAGGATCGAAAAGGCCGTCGATGACCCAGTTCAGTCAAGAGGTCTACCTGCGTTCAAATCGAATTTCAGGCGCCCCATTTTACCATCACGCGACATGTCTCTGTAACTGCGTCTCCAGACCGGAGGCCTCCAACCAAAGAGCCTGGGTCTAGAAAGATCGATCCGGACCGAGTGGTTGGGTAACCCTCCGACGTGACCGGGCCTGGTACCAGTGGCCCGACTGGAGACCCCACTGGTTTAGTAACCCAACTCACTGGTTGATTTCCACACATATGTCCACTCTAGAAGAGCCAATTAACTGACAGTTTGCCCTATCTCCTCCTCCTGTAGGTCGTGAGCTTGTGCCTGCGCGCGGAACCCCCGTTCGCATCGTCCACCGTCGCCGCATCGCTCTTCTCCAGCTCCCGTTGCTGCTGCGGCGCGGCGGCGCGACGGCGTCCGCCGGATCGTCCGGGTGAGCAGGCCTCCGCCCAGGCCGGGGGACTCGAACGGGCTCGCGACCTCCGCCAGGGGTGTCGCCTAGGCACCGTCCTCGCGTCGCGCATCCGCCCACGCCGATGGGCTCAACAGGCTCGACGGGCTCTCGCGCCGCGCGTCCCCGGCCGAGGGGCTGGGTAGCACAGCAGTAGTCACGACGTCGTCGTCGCGTATCGTTGACGACGACGGCGCGCCGCCGGCCAAGATCAGACTCCTCTGCCGCCCCCCACGCCATCCCGTGGCCCGCCAGTCCAAGTTAAAGTTCGACAGGACGCCGAGTCAGCGCTGCATCTGGGACAGTGGATGACATCTAGAGTCAGTTGCCTGTCGTGTGCGTTTGTAATCGCTTCGTTTATGTTTCCTATGCTCACAGGCAGCACAAAGGTCTCGTGCCAAGACGGCGACCTGTGTGGAAATCAAGCAGTGCGTCGGGTGTAACCCACACCGCCACGCCATCGAGCAGGCGTCGCGTCGATGGCGTCAAGGTTATGATTCAGCCTTTTGCGAGAAACCCGCGAAATTTGATTTCTACACAGACGGCAACTGCGCTCGGGGTAGGACGGTCGATGCCATTCGCCGACCACGCCATTTGATTAGGACGTAGGGTTTGCAGGCGCGCTGATCGCTAGACCCTTTTGGCAACGAGTTCCGAGGTCTTAACGCACGGGCTTGGGCAATAGCAACGTAAAGCATGTTTGGGGCACCAGCGCTCTCGCCGTCCTCCAGATCGAAGAATCCATGCACCGGGTTGCAACCCCACTCCAACACCACCTCTACTTCCCCGGAAATATCAGTAGCATTGACAGGAACACGGCCTCCATCCGCCTGTGTGGAAATCAGTCAGTGAGTTGGGTTACGCCATCGAGCAGATGCAGTTCTGGGGACAACGCCGTGGGGCGCCTGAAGTTTGATTTCCACACAGGCATCCACCCCGCGCCCGAGACGCGCACGGTCTGGTCGCCGGGTAAGGCTCAGCCATTGCTGAAGTGGCTGGACATTTCTGGATGATCGTCTGGCAGCCAGAGATTGAAGTTTGAGTTCGGCGCCATAGTCGAGCTTTGGCGCCACTGCAACCTCTAACCCCCCCGAGGAGATGTCGCATGCATGAAAAGGAACTGCGCAGGCTTCGTTCCAAACAGGGCACGAGGTTCTAAACCGCTCGGTGAACCAAACTTTGGTACCAAAGCGCAGTCTAACGAACGGATCGTCTGGTATTATCGTGGTATCAGGTAGATGTCCAGGTTGGTCTAACCCGCGAGCTCTTACTAGCGTGATTCGAAGCTCGTTTGGTGTGGCATCGGAGCCTGACTCTGAAAGAGATAATCGTGAAAGAATGGGATTGTGTGTCCACCGCGCCGTTAGCTCGACCTCGCCGCACAAGCTAGTTCTCCCGTAGCTGCACGCGTTGCTTGGCCCTGTTGTGCTCGACAAGGGAAACCAGCTGTGTAGTCTCGACTTGCTTTGAAGTGACGACACCGGGACTACTATGTGGCCCAAGACATCATTATTTGACAAAGCATCCCAATCCTCTATGGTGATATGTAGCATTGCACTTTGCCCATTTTGGTATACTTCGCCGTGCTGAATTTCAAAAGAGAAAGCTGCGTTCCAAATGGGGTTCAAGCACCTTCTCACCACAGTGGTCTCTGTAACATCCATAACGCCTCCACCAGCAGAAAGAATCGTGACCCTCGCTACTGGGTCGCTTGTTGAAGCCTCTAGCACGCCCCGATCCGCGGCTGGCAGTCCTCGAGCTCGAAGCAGCGCAACATGTAGCTCATTAGGTGCAGCGTCGTCGTGCGCGCACCTGCTTTCAGATCTAGCTCAGAACAAACAAGTAATGGCATTGGACACCGTCCTGCACGGTAGATCAAAGAATGCAAGCGTGGGGTTGTGAGTCCACCTCGCCGCCACTTGCAGGGTACCATACGGTCCGGGATTCGCTGGTTCCGCTGTCAAGACCTGCGCGCGCGGGAGTCAGTGGGAGTCATTGCGCACACATTCGCACCTTGCATGCACGAGACCCGGAGCCAAGGTTCCCCCCAAGCTGTAGCCAAAATCTATAGGCCAGCCCCACACCAAAACCAGGAAGTGCATTCTCACTTAGCTCGATAAAACTGCGCCCCATCACTCGCTCGCTTGAGATTTTGTGGCTGCCCTGAACAACTAGTTCCAAGCCAAGTGGCTTGAAATCAACGTCCGATGCGGGGAGAATAAATTGCTCACCCAGCTCCTGCTCCAATTCCGCAACATCAATAGACTTGTAGCTATATTCTTGCTCACCTACTCCATTCATTGAACGAATGCCCACCTTTGCATTTTTTGCGACCATATGCGCAGACACAATGCCCGGGCGTGCCATGGACCTCGACAGTGGTGCCGCCCCCAAGAGCGATCGAATTTGCAGACCGGATACTTTATCATCGTGAGGATGCGATCGCCCCAGGACGCGAAGGCCTCGCGTCCTGAGCAAGATGAGGCGAAGCTCGTTTCGATCGCGAGGGTCTTTTTTATCGCAGCGGTTGTCGTCAAAAGCGCCAACTAAAAATTGAGCACCATCCATGGTACTCGGCGTAATGCTGTCCGTTGCATCCTGTTCGAGGGGTGAAGAACATAGCTCGTCGTCATTTAGGTGATTCATCGATGCAAATGTAATGTGCCCGATACGAAACGCCGACGACGACACGCTATTATTTTGGAAACATCTGATCTCTGTGATTGCAGAGTCATCCTCTGCAATAATTTCAAGCTCGAAAGAAATAACTCCACATGGTGCACCTAGAGCTTGTCGAAGCTGCACGCATACTGGTTCAGAAGGCGACGTCCTCACAATAGCTCGATGGCTGCAATGTAGCATGCAGCGTGCTGGCGTAAGGTGAAGCTTGGCATGCCCCACCAGGCTGTCCGGTGATCCATTGGCGCGACTCCAGATCTGCATTTGAAGAAACTTCCCCATGAGCACGTCAAAGCTTGTGTGAAAGACCAGCGCCTCGTTTGGCCAGTCACAGGTAGCACAAGAAACTGACTTGATGGAAGTTCGACGAAAAATGCGACCCACTTGCGTCGTACAGTAGAGCCTGGTTGGCGGACTCGATGCTCTGCGGAAGCGAAGGGCCCGCAAGCACAATTCAGCTCCCTGCAATTGAATTTGTGGTACTTTGAAAAGATTTGAGGGACCCGAGGAATCCCGTGCTACTGAAATACCCGCCTTTGTCACCTCGTGGGTCAATTCAGTGCACGTGAGCGTGAGCGAGATGAGACCTTCACCATCACTCTCCTGCACCCCGCGACGCAGAAGCGGTAAGGTGAAGCAAATTGGCGCCTCCAGAGAAGTTAAGCATTTAACCGCAGTACTAGCAACAGCAACAAGCACCTCGGAAACTGCGTCGGAGTGCCACAGCTCAACGTAGAGGAGGCAATGTTCGAGGACACCCGCAGTTGCGGGCAAGTAAGCATCTGCAGATAAGTGCGTGTCCGTCGTTCGAGTCTTGCGAAGAGTGGACCCCCCCAGCTTAAAGCAGAGATACGAAACCGCGGCGCCATGATTTCTTTTGTTGAGCTGTTTGCCTGGCCACCATGCAATCTGCACATTGTGCACACCTACTGAGAAATATCGATTTCTCTCCAGCCAAGCTGTGAAGCTAATTTTCTTTACCACATTTTTTTTATTTTGTTCGATCCCAACAGAAGGAAATCTACATTCTGGTCTGCCGGCGTGCATGGCGTTGACAACTTTATCAAGTATACATGAAGCCTTGCCGACTGTAGTATCTGGTCGCTGCATATTTTTGTTACAGACTTCTATTTGGAGAGATGTGTCCAGCAACTCCACATCAGAGATATTTACTGTTACCGCGGCTTTCCGCAGTGCACTGCTCTCACCTGCGTTTTGCCATTCTGCGTCAAGAGCTAAGGCAGTATCGGCAAAATTATTCGTGCCGTTTGAATCTAGGACATGGGAAGGCCAGGCGTGTGCTACACGACGAGCATGTTGAGCTTCATGACTGCTGTGCACATCGTCGACGATACCAATATTTTTTGGGGTCAGTATTGAAGTATCACCCGGAGACTTACTGTAGCTGTTTACAGGGAAGGAACGTCCAGAGGCGCACGTGACACGATGTCCTAGACCAACTGCAAAGCTAACAAATGCCCTGGTGGGACGACCGTCTTTCTCAAGAGAAAGGGTCACGTCACATTCTGAGAGAGGACGCCCCCTCGGATGTTTTCGCCGTTCCATCAGAAGACCCCGCAGTGAATAGTCTGCAGAGCCAACTTTCTTGGGAACTTGAATTCCATGTGACACGGAAATTCGAAGAACAGCATCCTCAAGGATGCCAGATAAAGTCGAAGGAATGGATAGGGTGAGAGGTTTGTGATGCGGCCAGTTCACGGTTCCCTCCATATCGCCATATGTCAGAGATTGAAAACGTGTTTGCCTCAAGAGAGTCTTAGCCTGCATAGCCTCCAAGCACACATTTAAAGTGCGATGTGATCTGTGCGGTCGATTCTGGTGTGACCCTGCGGCCGCCTGTGCGGACATCGACGAGTGAACTTGGGTCGAACCCAAGAGATCTTACAGCCACCACGCCACTGAACCGGCACACGGTGTGCAGCATCGGGTTGATGGTGCGGGGACTGTTGAAGCTTTCTGACGCGGATGGCACCGTCTCGGCCTCGTGCTTCTCGGCTGCGCGCCGCTCGGCCGCCGCAATTCCACTTAATTTTAGTGAGGAAACATTCAACTCAATAGTCTCCTCTGCCACTCTGCTCAAGCGAAACTTTACGAAGGCATTGTTTAAAGTGTCTTCGCGTCGCCGGCGCAGGGGGAGCGTACAATAGGATGCAAGTGAAGAGTTTGCCATCGGGCTCTCCAGGATTGCTTGTCCAAGAAATAAGTCGAGGTGCGCCTGAGACTCATGCATGTCACCTTTGGCAGAGTAGATATCAAGAGTAACACCAATTTTGTGTTTAGTGGGCACATAGCGATCGAGAGCCCGCCTGTTGGCTGGGGTAAGGCGAAAAATGTACGGCTGCCCACCGAAGCAGAGTTGCCCCCCCTGTGGAGGTAGCCCGCATCGATTGATTAGGTGGGCATTTTGTAGCGAGCTGCAGAATAGTGGATTTAGGGAAGGCCGCACTATTTCCTCCTGGCCAACTTTGCGGCCGTGCCATCGCACAACGGCGTATGGCCGAATTAGACTTTTGAATGGACGGGACTTCACCTACGAAAAACAAGTCCATAGGTCGAGAAGACGGTACGATGTGAACCCACCAAGTCACTTTTGCAGCCAGTCATGTCCAAGTCCAATATGGAAAGTTGCAGTCTCGTGACGTCTGTGCACTCAGGCGACCCCGCGCTGTAGTGAACATCAAACACTTCAACAAACATAACGACACGACCTGGAACGAGGCGGGCCACCCGGTCTAACCTGGAACTCGCCGAAAGTGGTTTGGGGGGCTCAACAAAGTTCAGCTCGACGCGACCGGTATTATTAGTGAGCTCATGGCTATTTACAGAGCAGACGCCAAAACAAGTCTTTCTAGCGGTATCTATGCTCGAGCTCGAGAAAGACGTACCCAAAATTTCGAGCTTGAGGACTGGAGCGACGAGCCCGTGGGCAGGCAAGTTCAATCGCACAGTGGGACTTGAAGCACAAATACATGCTTCACAAGCAGGTTCGGACGCGGCGAACCAAGTGGTGGCTACCCTCTCCCCCCATGTGACCCGACACTCGAGTGAAGCGACGTCTACTTCTGGGAGTAAGCCTGTAAGCCGTTCCAGGGATATTTCAATTCGCGGTTGTGGTACACTACAAAGGGCAGCTGTAATCATGGTACCCACATACGACTTGACTACCTGCAGCCTTTGTCGCCAGTGTGGCGTCTCAAGGCGGCGTGCAGTCAATTGCATGCGAAGGTAGCCCAGCGACGAAGCGGAAGTTCGCGAATTTTCGGTGCACACACTGGACTTCACAAAGACCGATACATTCCTCCTAGCTTGGATACAATCCAGGAAGCGTTCATTTAGAATAGCAACGCCACAGGGCCGCCCCCCCACGCTGCGGGAAAGTTCGATTTGCAAAAGAAACTTGTTCTGGTCGTAGCAATCGCCACCACCACCGCTAATGGAGGAAGCACTATCGCCGGTTAGGATGAAGTGTCCGACGGCACAGGGGAGACCTTTGTTTCGCATCATGACAGAACGAGAATGACGGTCACGCATGGGGACCTGCAAGTACCCGGCGACACAGCCGTTCCACGTGAGGCGAGTCCATGCTCCTCTTTGTCGGCAAGAAGTTGTCCACGCTCCAAGGCCTTTGCTTTGGGCCTGGTACCGAGAAACGGTACATCCAATGTGAACAGAAGCCCTAGGAGTGATGTGAATCAAATCCTCCAGGAGATCAAGAAGTACATTTGATGCGATATTTTGAGCTTCTGCCCTCCTCAGCGTATGGATTGACAGAAGCACGGTGATGCTTGCGTGACGGTACCCACCTTGGTGTCCTGCCGTCACAGTGAAAGTTGCACGTGCGCCAAGGGAGCTAAGGAACGCATCAGGTGAGATTGTTGTTGCGTGGCTCAGCCAACGACGCTTGCACAACGTTCTTTTATGAAGAATGAATCGGAGAAGCGATTTCTTTGCACGGGGACCAAAGTATTTGGGTTTACGAGAGGTATCACAAGTCAAGATGACGAAATGATGCCACTCAGGTGAGTCCAAACCCACGCGCATCAGATAGGGCGATCCGGATGGCTGTCGGGTGTTTCCGCACCAATGCACAGTCACAGAAGAGCAAGACTCCACAGGCATGGGACTAGAAGCTGAAGATACAGTCACAAGCTGAAGCAAAAATTGACCTGGATACTGAACCTCGCAACCAGCCGAAAGAAACTTCCCGCTTGCCGAAGCTGATGCTGACCATCGTGGTTGAATTAAGGCCGTGTTGGTTACTATCTGTGTCGCCAGTAGCTGAGCTGAACTGAGGCCCGCACGCTGTAGAAAACGATGATGAGGGAGCGTGCCTCGCAGTATGGCAGGCGTGCTCAAGACCACCAAATCGGAGGCTGCGACCCTCGACAATGTCTCGGTGGAGGGCTTAGCCCGTCGTCCCAGATGAGTGGCCGTCCGCAGGACTTCCATATTCCGATTGACACTCGTGAACGGAAGAAGTATTCTCACACGATTTAGCAACAACGTCAAGAGCTGCCTATTCGTTGCGCGCCACGCGTGGCACTCCTCCAGAAAGCGGCGGACCCACCGCTGGATTCTTTCAGCCGCGGCGTGCTGTGCTCTCGTACCTTTGATCCGCAAACGGACCAAATAACAACGCACTTCCGCCTGGATTTTCTTCGCGGCTGCTCGTCGTCCTACAAAACCTGTGTTGAAATCAATCAGTGGTCCGCCGACGCCGAGGACGGGAGAATCGTACTCGTCACCCTCCAGGCCATCGAGCAGACGCACTTCCAGACAAGTCGCGTCAATGACGTGAGGACTGACGTGTCAATTGTCCACGCGTCTGCTGCCTTTGCGCGGGCCTAGTCGAACTCAGATTTGACTTCCGCACAGCACCAAGCGTTGGATCGTCCTACAAGAGTTGATGATTGAAGATTGATGATATCGTGCAGCTTGCAGGTGCCTCCGTCTTTCTGACTTTCCCCTTCTAGCTTTGCACCTCGAAACCCACCCCCGGCCCAGACGTGTAATCTGTCCGGCGACGGCATCATGTAGTAAGCGAAATGCTACTTCATTGCCCAAGGCATGCGGCTCCCCAGCAAGCCTCCAGCATTCTCGACCAACGAGGAAGACCGGTACACGAGATAAAAGATCATCACAAAGACACACAAACCATGATCCTGGCTTTGTTTGTAACAATCTGTTCGCTGCTCTACAGAGCCAGACAAGCGTATCCATGCATGCGCGTATCGCACGACGCGACGCGTTGCCGCGGAAGACACTTTGAGCTCTTGTGGCAAATAAAGTCGCACGTGTGAAGGTCACGTCCCTAATGGCTTGCCACCGCTTTGTAGCTCGCCACGAGAGCCAGAAAGCTTGAATGACTGTCGCAGCTGTTACATCAGCCTCAAACTGTGCGAGAGTTTGAATTCTGCGACCATCTCGGTGTAGATTGTTGAGGCAGCGCACGTGTAACGCGCAAAGCCCACACAGGCGTTTTTGCGAACGATGGTCAATATGTGTAGCAGTCCGGTGACACGTGCAACAACACGTGCTGACTACAGTTCTGAATGCTCGAAGTCGCCACCATCTTTGAACAGACGCCACTCGGGGGTCTAATCTGCGCTTAAGGTCTAATGGAATCATTGTACCTAGGAATCGCCCGCACGTCCGTAAAGACTCTCGTTGGTGTGACATTGCCTTAGTCATGGCTGTCACGCAGTTTGTGCAGAGCAACTGCTGGAGATCAAAAACAAACACCGATGCCCGGCATGTGGCACATCGTGCACAAGTATCCCTGACTGTTTTCAGTGCATCGATGTCTGCACCATGGCACGATGCTTGCCAACTCACAACCAATCGTTGTATTCGTCCCGCGGCCCGCTGAAAATTTACGAATTCGCGTTTGGAGGAGATCATTTGACGAGCAAATACCCCGCGCTGAATTCTTTGTATAGCTACCGCGCTTTGACTTTCATAGTGCAATCGCACTATGCGTTTTGGTCGTCTGCCACTAAAATGTGGTTGAACGAGCTGTCCGGTTGACGTTGATCCCTCATCATCCACATCCGCCGGGCAGTGGCAGTTCGTCGTAGGTGGCCGTAGTATCGCGGCACGCAGCATGTGTTGCAGTCTTAGGGCAGCAGCGTTTCGCCGTAGCTCCATCACGGCCATCCACACGCTGGGCGCGATTAAAGTACAATATCACAACCAGGACCAGCAGGCATAACCACAAGCCATGCCAGCTTGTAATTATAAGGCCTGCATACCGCCTACCGTAGTAGAGAGAGAAACCTACTAGCCCTTCCTACCCTAGATATGTATCTCCCACTCTCTAAATTTGAGTCTATACAGCGAGTGTCTATTGCACTACGTTGTAACAACAATTTACTATAAAACACTCTCGTAGTTAGGTTGGCCCAGCCTTTGGCTGGTGAGCTAGGACCCTGCTACCTCAGGCTTACATAATGCTGCAACATAGTACTCTTGCTAGGCCCGGGTTATGGGCCCACAAGGTCTCGCCTATTGACGTAGAGTGTTTTACAGTGAATGCCTAGAAAAGAAAAAGACAAATCACCTAAATAGAAAAGAAAAGACAAATCACCCAAAAAGAGAGAAGATCCAGCGATGGATGAAGCTGAAATAAACCGGCGGCTTCTGCAAAACGCGCTCGATCAAGCAAACGCTAAAGCTGAACAGAAACTCGAAGAGCGACTCAAAGCACTGGAGGCAGAGCTCACCAAGAAATACCAGGATGAAAGGATTGAATTGCAAGACGCCGCGTTTGAACAATCAAGAGGTGAGAAGCCATCAACAAAGGAGACGTACGTCTTCAAGGAAGCAATGTTTGATGCTGTCAAGGCTGCCAATCACAGTAGCTACGTTGATAAAAAAAACCAAATACCCAAAAGGTTTTTGGAGTTACTTGCTTGAACTCGAACGGGCCATGACTTCAAGTTCATATTTGTTTGATGCCGCTATGATAGTATGATTATGAAAGGCGGTTTCTCTGGGATTGATCATCACCAATTTTAAGTCATGGTTCATCAGGCAAACTGGCTAGAAGCAGGCTCTGTGATCGCGGCGGCGGCTGCCGGATAGATAATCGCCTTGCCTGGACGCCGCGTCAACCGGCCCGGGCCTTTCGGACGCATGCGTGGTCACCCCAGATCGCCTAAGAACCTACCATGACAGTGTGATACGATCGAACTCAAATCTACCCATCCGATGGCTCGGTCGATTGATTGATATCCTACTAGTAGCCTGAGGTTGGTATCTGATGATACCAGGCCTAGTTGGTTTGCTTAAAGCTAGCCCGCCCCGTTCCGGCCCTCATACGCCGTCGCCCCGAGTGGTCAGAGGGGCGGAATCCCAAGGCCGCGACGGTGGCGCATCGGGGGCCGCCGCGGGATAGCGACTAGTTACTCAGGCTACAAGTGAACCAAAAAAATGTCTTATTTTGGCTCAGAGGTATTATTGTACTAAGTACAAGGAGCGGATTCGAGACCGGGCCGCGGCTAAATTCTAGCAAACTCCCCTGTGATATGTGCGCGGGTGCGATGCAGCTGACATCGTGCCAACGCAGACTCCATTGGGTATCTCGCTGATTGTGCGAGACATCAAAAGATACGACGCAGGAACTTAAGAAAACGATCACGGTACTCATTTGGTGATACACAGGAACTCCTTGTAGTGTTTAAGTCCCCTCGTGAGGATATTGAGGTCAGTCTCTAGGTGCTTTCGAACATTGTACTTCTGTAAAATGTCAATAATACCCAGGTAGTAGAGTTCACGTTGTCCACGGCCTGAGTCGGATATGCCCTCGATGGCAACATCGTAAGCAGCCGGAAGCAGAAATTCGTCTGTGACGGCGTTATTGGTGGTCCTCGCATTTCGCACATTGGCATGATTCAGCACCATCACCAAGTCCGAATGGAGATGCCTTGAGCGACTGAATGGCCGTGACAGCTGGAGCAATTTTCACGTTTACCTCTGCGGGTGTACTGAGGGAGCTTGGGTGCCTTGAATGTGACTAAGTCATTCCTGGAGGCACAGCCACACCGCGCTATTGCATTTGAAACCACTTCCAAATGCAACTTGAAGAACACGGTGGCCCTTTTTCGGCTTTTGAAATTTGCGCACATATTCCATCTCATACCAAATGGAAGAAGAGGAAGTATTCCCGTAGTTAAAAAGTGCATACTTGCTTGGCTCTGCGTGTTCTGGCTGCAATTTAAGGTTTTTAGCAACGCCATCAACCACAGCACGACCACCTGCGTGAATACACCAGTAATCAATGCCGCGTTTAAAGTCTGGAACATATGTAGGAATCTTGACAGGAACCCAGTTCGACAGAAGTTTCTGCAAGCGTGATGTTGCTGTTTGATTGCGATTATTCAAGAGCTTCCAAAGATACTTGCAGATTTTCTTTTTGGCAAGGCTGTAAGCGACTCGTATCTGCTCTGAGAGCGGGAGGACGTAGGGGCCGAGGACAGTGAAATTTTTTTCCATTGTATGGCCTGCTATATTTACAATATTTCGATCCAGCCTGACACCATGTTCACCATTGGCATCTTGGCATTCGTAGACGGCAGCATACGCCTCGTCCCCGGTACCCTGGGTACGGACAACACGAAGCAGCTTGAATTTGGCTCTCTGGCCATCACGCCATTTGTTGGACAGCATAATGGCAGCACCACCACAGCGAAAAAGAGTATTCTGGAGCAACATGCTTCTGTCATTTCCATGATAAAGATTCTGCGTCAAGTTCTCCGTCGAAACAACAAGCGCAACCTTACTCGGATGAGAGCGCAGGATGTTTTGCGCAAGTTCGATTCCAACAAGACTCGCAGAGCAACCCATACCACTTATGTTATAAGCCATGACATTTCCACGCATGTTGAAACGATTCATGACCATGGCGCAAAGAGAAGGAGTGGGCGAGAAGAGACTACAGTTGATAATCAGAATATCTACCTCTGGCGCTAGTATGCCGGTACGCTTGAGGCAGTTATGGACTACGTTGCAGATTACTGTCTCTGATTCCTTACGTGCTGCCTCAACGGACTGGTCTGCGATTTTGGATTCGTCTCTGAGGCATTGTGTTATGCCTGGGGGCCAAGCAGTCCGCTGTCCGGTCCCAGACTTATCAAGAATTCTCTTCAGAAACATGATGCTCTCCTCAGTGAAGCACCTCTGACGCTGCATACAAGTCATCAGTTGGTCATGAGTCAATTGCCAGCTCTCGGGGGGCTCAAATGTCACAAAATCTACCAGGTACACAGGATGGTGGTGTCTGGCAAGATACCACACAAGGCATAACCCCAAGAGCGTCGAACGCCAAGACATATCCAGCAGCGCTGGAGGAAGACCCTGCAGAACCTTCAAAGTGATCTCAATGGGTATGCTTGGACCAATGGTTATGACGTCAAATGTAATCTGTGCTGTTAGGTAGCAAAGCATAGTAACCAACACATGCCTACAAGTACCTTGTGCTCGGAAGAATAATTATTGAATAACTCTGTACTACGGGTAGAAAGTCATGGCTACATGCCACCAATTGACCATCCCAATTAAGCGCGATCGTTGCACAGTATATTCAGCATGATCCCCAGTATCCGTAGATGCGAGGGAACCGTCCGAATCCACACGATTAAGCCTCCCATCGTCGCCCATATTCCGAATCGAAGAGGCTGAAACAACCATACGTCAATACCACGATACCGTGGCATACAAGCTCGTAGATTTCTTACGGTATTATGGTATTATGTAGCAAGCAAATGTCGCTGTGTTGAATAATGTAAAAAGAGTCCTCGGCCACCTCGAGAAAGACAGCCCCCCGTTCCCGACACGAGTGTTGAGGTAAAGTTGCCCAGTGGTCTCAGGCTAGAGGCAAAGCAAGCCGGCGGCGCCGTCACTGGCACGGTTCAACAGTGACTCGCCGGCGGACTTCACTGGCCGCAATAGAAGAACAGCCGAGTGTACTAGTAGTCACTATGACCCTCAGGCTGGCCCGAGGAAGATACACCATAGGCTAGGGTAGGGCAGGCTAGCGGGTTTTCCTCTCCGAGTCTCTGCTACCCCCGGGCCTGGAGTCCGAGTCGGACGGAACGTCCACCAGGACTATTCTGCCCTACACACATCCACTCCAAGTCAAAACTGCGAAGCCCCAAATGACATGTGATAGGGCACATGGGCACTCAGGTTTAGTCCAGAAGTGCCAGTCACGGTGGATGTCCGAGACCACCTCCAATCGACCGTGAACCCAACTTGAACCGACTACTACACTATGCACCCCTCTGCTGACTACAAGAGCTCCGGATGGCCTGAGGTTGTGGTCGAAACCCGGGGTCCGACTTCTTCCCGGCTACTTCAGCCAGCCTCGGGCTGAGGGAGGAGTACTATACGCCGGCGCGGTCTTGGGGCGGCGGTCTTCCCATGCTGTCCACCGGCTGCGTTCGAGGTACTCCGGCCAGGCATATCTGATGCACCACCTGCTGTCCGAGTCTAAGCCCGCACGCTATAATCTTTAGATACTTTCTTCAGCCGGATACTCACTACTACGGTATGGGACTATGGAGAATGAGTTGCGTGCGCGCATTAATACTGAACTGCAGTTCGCCGCTTATAAAAAGGAATGCAGCGAGATGAAGCTATTACTGGAAACCTACAACCAAAACATTATGGCTGTACAGGCTAAAATCGAGGCACAGACAGTGGAATTGGCTGCATTACGAGATAGAGCAGGAACCATCACGCGATCCCGAATAGACACGAAAAACCATAAAGAAAGCATGACAACAGCAGTTGAATCAGGAATGCAAAAAATAGGTGTTCTTCAGGCAAGGGAGAAGCACAATCGATCTCGAATAAATGAGCTCCTCGCAACAACAGAAAATCTAAAATTGAAGGTTGAACAAGGCCCCGGCTGGTCAGACGAACAAGAGGCTCACAGACAGCGTATCATGGAGCAGATAGAGACTTTAACAGTTAGTATTGAGTCCAAAAAAGTATTGTCGTTGGCCTTGCAATCAGACACCAAGAGATTGCATCAAGTTGTTGATCGAGAAGAGCTAGCTCTAGAACAAGAGCGCGCTCACATCAATGAAATCTATGCGCAGGTCGAGGTCAGACGTGGAGAAGCTAGGCAAGAACAGCGTAAAAAATTGGCGCTTGATGAACGGCTTCAGCAGGTCCAAGTAGAAGTAGGACATCACTCAGCAGTGTCGAGAGAGCTAGCAAACGGTGAAAATGTGGAAGAAACGGAGATCGCAGACACAGAGGCTCATTTGTTCAAGTCCAAGCAAGAGATGGAGCTGAATCTTAAGGAATATGAGAAGCTGTTTAAACTAACACAGCAACTGACAGAACAACTGGAGTCCTTGATGTACGCAAATGAGACAACAGAGAATGATAATGAGTTGCTGCGCCACCATGTTACTGAAATGGAACAACGTGTAACTTCTCTAGCTGCCAAAGTGAAGCAGACAACAAAAGCCAAGGAGTCAATGCTTAAGAAGCTCTCTGCGGTAGAACAATTGCATGAGCGTGGAGCAACAGAGCGCGAAGGACTACGTGCAAGTATCATGCGACTAGAAACCTGTGAAATTCGACTGGCCCGGCGTGAAGGAGAAACCTACAAAAAGCAGCTCGAAGATCTTGGTCGAGAACATGAGATACTTAGCCGAAATTTTGGTACATCGGAGACAACATCACAACTCATATTTGACCTGATGAAAGTCAACCAGAACGCAAAAAAGAATCTTCAGAATGAGATACAAAGTTACACTAGAAACATAAAGTTACAGCGGGCACAGATAGAGGACCTCGTGCAAGAAAATGAGCGTCATGAACGAGAGACAAAGGGAGCTTCTCGCAAGTACTATGTTGCACTTGAACAGCTCAAACTGCAAGAGGTGCAAATCTCCGAAATACACCACAAGATAATCGATGATGGATCTCGGTTGAAGCAGCAAAAAAATTTATATGATACAGCACAGTGTGATAAAAACCTGAATTCCAAAAGCCTTGTCAAGTCGCAAGAATTGATAGCAGACCTGCAACGTCAATTTAAAATCATGAGCCACCAAATTGAGCAATTAAAACAGGAAATCACTACAAAGGACCGCAATCTTGTGAAGGAACATTTCAATCACCACAATGTTGTGAAGGAGTGCGAGTTCTTGGGGAATGAGCTCACGAAAATAAGGAAACAAATTGTGTCAAGCGAACAGATATTATTGAACCAACGCACCGAAATACAAAAACTTACCCAAATCACGCAGGAGGCTGACGAGGAGCGCCAGCGCCAGCGCAAAGAATATGATGCTCTTGTTGGCGAACATGAGATACTCAGTTCTCAACTAACTCAGCGCAACCACGAACTTGGCTTGGTCTATGCAAAAATAAAGGCGCACTGGTCCATTCTGCAGCGTGGCGAGTCCTACTATGCTGAAAAGGCAACCGAGCTTCGACTTTTAACTAAGCATGTCCAGGACAGACAACGCAAGCGCCATGATTCTGCAGTTCAAATGATCTCAATTAAAGATCTTCAACAGACACACCTCAATCTCGAAAGGAAGTTACTACACGAGCGCCATAAGAATAAGGCTCTTCGAGACAAACTGGAGCGCCCAATCAATGTGCATCGCTGGAGAATCCTGGAGTCTTCAGATCCTCAACGCTTTGAGATGTTAAAAGCAATTCACAATCTTCAGAAACAAATTGTTCTGAAAACAGCGGAGATATTGGAGAAAGATTCATTGATTCAAAATAAGGAACGCGCGTACATCAAGCTTAAAAAGCTCCTTAGCCGGCAGCATGGTCACCAAGCCATGGACCGACTAGTCGCCTACAAAAATAACCTCAGGGAGAAAAGAGATCAAATGAAGGCAATGATGGTGGAGCTTAAAATGTATCAGCAACAAGTTGCTACGTTTCGCAGTGAAATTGATAGCATTTCTTGCATTCTGGATACTGCCAAAGCAGAGTGGATACGAGGGCGCCTAGCAGACCGGTGACTATGGCTTGGAGCAAATGGGACCGCGACTAGAGACCACGATCAGACTGAAACTTCTAAGATCACCACCGTGAGTCTTACTGGCACGCCTCCATATTTTAGCTTAGCCCCCCCCCCGCCCGTCGGGCATTTCTTTCGAATTAGAAATTGACCCATCCTCCATGAGTTGTAATCAAGATGAACTACCCTGCGAAGTACGTGGCAACCTCCAAAATTATCGGCCCGGGGGCCTGGGGTCAAGCGCAATGAGCGTACAGCCACGTGTCGGCCGAATCATGGCGGGAGGTTTTTGCTGAGGCGCAGGTTCCGAGTCGGTATGATGAAATAATGGGCTGTGCAAAGTTTCAAGTTGGTGCCAGTGTAGTGCGGGCATCCTCGCGCGGGGAAATCAATTGCGCGGGTAACCAGCCCCCCCCCCAAAAAAAAAACCAAAATCGCCTCTGTAGACGTATAGGTTGAACCATAATTACGAAAGAAACTTCACCCACCGTGGATATCTATATCACCCACCGTGGGGATTCCCTCCACCGAGCGCCCGAACGTCGCGCATTGGTCGGGGGGACTCGTAGGGCCCTCTTAAGGGTCGGCTGAGGTCAGGGTGGTGTATGGGGATCGGGACTAGGGCGCAGCGGCGCGCTGAAAACGGCAAAAACCCGTGAATCTCGATTAAACGCGATTTTGTTTTGGCCTCGTGCGCAGCCTAAACGCACCCATAGGCAGCCCCAAGCTATTTCTGACCGCTCAAGGGGTCGGCCGAGGCGGTGCGCCAAGAAAAAGCGCGGCAGCACAACATTTCGCGATGCGCCAAATCGCTCTCCTACCACATGATGTGCGATACGCGATGTGGGCACGCCACTGCACAAAAAGCGGTGCGGACAGTACGGTGGGTATGCCCCGAGCCCCGCGGATAACTTCAAGCGCTCGAAAAGCTGGAAATCATTGCACCGCGGCGGCCGCGTCGAGGTCGACGCGGGACGAATAGAGAGCTTCGAGGGCGCTCCTGCGAGAAACCACGGGCCCGGGGACCGGCGCGGGGTTATAGTCGATGCGGGCGACGACGATGCGGACGACGACGACGACGATTTGGAACTTTGAGACTCCGCCGTCCGGCCAGCGGCCTGCCCGCGGCCGGCGCACCCCAAACCCCCCTACCGTTTGCAGCCCCTGTTTTGCGTGAATATTAGTCATTACCTTAAGTATGTTCGTAGCAAGTTTCGGGGTTCAAGCTATTCAGGGAGAAAAGCTACGGTAATTCCTCACTTTGGGTGCAGGCCCCTTTATAGGACTCAAATGGGCCCCACGATGGACTCCTCCGTCACATGTGTGGCGTGTCTGCCGTCGACACCAGCAGGGGCAACCCTCCTCCGATGGGGGGTGAGATCATTTTTTAATACCGCTCTCCCAGCGCAACCGGCTTTCGAGGCTGGGGGGCTTCGCGGATCCTACAAGCTCGTAAGGTCGCAATATAATTGAATTACGGCTCATTTGGCATCTAAACGGTTAGCGGACGGTTTTTCCCGTGAGCGCCCGTTTTTGCAAAATGGGCCGTAATTCATTTCTCTCTCATGCTGTCGCCGACGGTCGAACTGTGCGGCTTGAGGCCGCTGGGGGATAGATACATACTCCAATGTTTGGTCCTAGCACGTCCTAGCTAATGGGCTCAGGATCCAATCCAGAGTCTGCGTATAACGGTTATAGTAAAGCTAGTCGTGGAGTGACATGAGCCTGAGGAGTAAACTATCTTTTTGATCACGTAAAAAGCTTGTGCAAATTGTTTCATTGTCGGTGCACGCTGCTAGTTTTGTGTAATTGATACGTTTGCTGCCCGTTAAGACTTCTTTGCCAGGTGCAGCGGGAAAAAAATGAGGGGTGCCCAAGCAGTTTCAACCCACACCCCCTCTAGAAAAACAGACTGCACTGGCAGTACATTGCAGTCGTCAATACAAGCGGAATGCTAGGTTGCGCAGATCTGGGCTATTTGTTACAATGTGATCTAGAGTAGTCAGTGCTAGAACTTCTTCAAAGAGATACTCCTGGGGAAATAGCTCAAGATCATGCGCACTAAGCTTGCCACTAGAAGACTGGTGAGCCGCTTGCACCTCATCAAGCTGAATAGGGCTCATCTGCAAGGCAGAAATAGCTTGGTGGAGCCAGTGGGGAGATGAGGAGTTTGAAAAGACCCATTTTTCGCAGCGTACAAGCGCCCGGAGGCCGGCTGTTTTCTCAAAGTGAAGTGTTCTGCCTTCAGCTTGTGCTTCCCAGCGGCCACTCGCAGTAGGTGCTACTGAAGCCAGTACCATCGCCCCGACATTCAATATTTCCAAATGCTCTGTTGTCTCGCAGAGTGTGGTGTACATCTCAATTCCGTAGCAGTCTTCAAACACAAGGTGATTAGGACTAAAGGAAAGCAAAGTGCACGCGGCCAGTGAGGTGGCCTAAGGTAAAGGCAAAATTTGTTTATTGAGACCGTCTAACATTACGCGGACATCTTTAGGCGCACATGTACTGCTGATAGATAATGTCGTGTATGTGCAAGCGAACCACATCCAAACTCTGACACCACTCGCACGCATGCCGCGAGGGCACCAAGTTGTGCAAATTGGGCTTTGTTGGCTCTGGACTTGTATGCAATAGCAGCTGTGGCGTGCGCAGCTGCTCTGAGTACATGAACATAGCCACATTTTTGAAGCCCTCGGACACACCAGGTCATTGCATCACCAGAGGCTAGTCCTGTTTGAGCTGCTTCATCCAAAGCCATATTTGCCAGTGCCCTATACCTGTGCGTATATTCATTGCGAAACTATAAACTTTTGTGACTTTTTGTGCACGCCGCTGGATCACGCTGCTTCAAGCAGTCTGTCCTCGTCTAGAAAGTCTGTAGCACCAATTGCAGAACAAATTGCAACGTCAGCTCGCGCCATGATACATCTCGCAACTGAGAAATGAGATCCGTATGCAACGTTCGCTATTGCCTGAGCTGCGTTTCGGACCGGCCCCCCATGACGTGCAAAGAGAATACATGAAACTATATGTTCAATACCACCCAGCTCAGCAACGAGTTGTCGATTTGGCTCCGATGAGTTCCTAGAATACAAGGAAGGCATCATCGGAGTATTCCACTATATACTGGCTCTTACGTGAGATTTGTAAATGCAGCAAGGGCTGCCTCCTGGATAGACTCATTTACCTGCATACCGTTAAATTCGGCACTCAAGAAATGATCTCCTGGTATCGGTGATAGCTGAGAAGCGGCCAATAATCGAACAAGGATGTTTATGCCCTTTCTGTTTGCAATTTGCTGCCTATTTTGGGGAAGCAGAGACAGGGTACTAAGTGTACGACAGGCCTGGGCGAGGACAGTTGGGTGTTGTACTATCCTCATGCAATTAATAACAACCAGAATTCCATTTGCCTGTACTATATTGCTTTTTTGTGCAAATCACTTCTCATTACACGACACGGCTTGCTGCGTCAGCAATTTGGCTACACACAAGATCACCTCTACGAGCGAGATGTGCCAATGCCATCAGGCATGGGCCAGTCACCAACGCTGCAGCATCTAAAGTAGCCTGAGCACAAGAACATGTTTATTGTATTCCCTTCAATACCAAAAGACACCGACAATCTTGAGACACTGTTGCTAATGCTTTGGTCATTACTTTTATTTTTTGTTTGTTGCATTGCCTGATATGGCTCAGCGACTTATTTAAGGAATAATACTTGCTGTAGCTGCACCTTGTTGGCCCCATCAACCATAGAGATGAGTATGCTTACAACCCTCGAGGACATGAGCTTTTCCTGAGACACACTTGAAGATGATATAGCAACATTCAGTGCACAACGACAAAAAGCAAAATCCACCGCATCAAGCAAAAGGTCAACATCTTCTTCATGATCATTGGCGTTGGCCGTGAGTCGTGGGAGGCGACGGACATAACCCTGTAGCCATAGTGACAACAATGATTTTTCAGCACGTTCTTGCTGTGCAGCAAAATTAGCCGCTATCTCTTGTGCACCAGCCCGTGCGTCACGAGAGATGACCACTTTCCTTGTGGTTGCCTCCAGCCTGGCAACCTTTTCTCCCAGAGCATTCAGGCGTCTGTCCAATGAGTCCAGTAGATCGAGAGACATAGTTCGCAAAGCAACACTAAACTCGTGTTGTGCTGTGTCAAAGTACGCATCAGGGTCCTTTATAGTCCTCAACCTTTTACACACCACCTGTGCTGCGGTTACGCGATGTTCCAGAGAGGGAGAGGCGGCCTTATTCATCCGAGCTGTTATGTTATTACGGGCACGAAGTCTGCCAGCGCGTGAGTACCATCGTTCCCCAGCCAAGGTCAGCCCGGACACTCGGGCACCCTCGGCGCGAGGGACGTCCGACCCCAAAACTTGGCAAAAGGCAAAAGATACGAGCTTTTTATTGTCTGCAATGTATATACCGCAGTATATGCATGCAGAGAGAAGGAAAATAAAATCAAGCTAATCCAAGACCCACCCACTCCCGCGTGAACAGGCGACCTCCTCGCGGCGCGGACGACTCGGACTTTGCCCGGGGCCTGGGCCGGGCGGCGGCCGGCCCCGGCCCCGGGCCGCCGGCGGGCCCGGGCCCGGCCCGGGCCCGGCCCCGCCGCGGCCGGCCGCGGGCCCGGCCCGGGACCCGCCCCGGGGGCCGCCGGGGCACGGGCCCGGGCCGTCACGGCCAGGGGGATCAACTATGGCTGGGGGCACCGTGACCGGGCAATCACCCCCCCCCCCCAAGATAAAGACAAGTTGCAGCCCTTATATTGTTACCGCGACATCCTACTGCAGTATCCTAAGTCGATTATCTCCGATATTTCGTAGATATACCGCAGTATCCTTTTTTAAATCTATTTTTACGGCCCCTTTTGTTCCTCCTCAGCTTGCGCGCGCCAACCGAGTTCAAGCTGGCTCGTTCCTATATTCCCTTGGTATGGTACTTCCGATGCACATGTCAGATCGGCCATCGGAGATAGAAATTACATACACGCTTGGCATGGCTGTCGCTAACCTATCCGAGGCAAAGCAAATGTTTCCGCAAATCGAACGAAATGGAGTTGTAATTGAATCTGTCGGGGGCGTCCCAATGGAACCAAGTATCTGGGAAGACTTGCAACATCAGCTTAACTATGCGCTGCTCCAAGTAACATACAGCCATGCATTTAGGATTATTTGCTCATCTGAGGTGGTTTCCTACATTGTTAGTCCCAAATCATTATATTTTTTGCCAAATGGAATCACTGAGACCAGCTCATCGATGGTTCCCTCAGCAAAGGGGGTAACAAAACATTTATAAAATGGTCACCAAAAAATAGAATGTTAACTAGGCTTCTGCGATCCCCCCCTTAGCTTGTACAATGGAGCAACGGCTCGCAAAGATTCTCTCAAGTACAATGCTCGGTGCAACGCATGCGGAACTCCCGTGTTCGAGTTAGTTGTGCAGAGTTTGATTGCTCAATTTGCAACAGGTACAGATTGAAAACGAAAGCTCCTGGTATCAGGCTCGGAAGGAACTGGGTGGCGGTTTGCATCTACGGCGAGATGTAGAGGAAGTGATCGGAGAAATAAAGTGCCCCGCCTCTAATCGGTCAACCTTTCAAGGTTTCTACTATACTATGCTGTCTAATAAGGCTGGCGACCTTGTTCCTACGCGAGTTCCCGCTGGCACGGCGTCAATGCCGCTTAAAGCTTGGAGGCTTGCAGATAATGCATGCATGGCTCGTGATGCGCAGCTAACAAAGGCATCATGTGCTGGCGAGCATTCTCAGGAGGATCTCGTTTGCACCTTTCTGCAGGCGACAGTAGTATCACCTCTCTTTGCCGGCCTGATGCAAATGGAACGATTGTACTTGGTAATAGGAGCTTTTATGGGTGCTACGAAAATGCAAGCATACAAAAACAAAGCTAAAGTCAATACCGCGCTTGCTACTTTGGGCAATTCTCGCCTTGAATTAAAATTAATGACGCCCGTGCAGTGGCGATCGCTGGGTTCTGTGACTGGTGCAATTCAACGCTGTGGCGATTCTTTTGGACAACACAGCGCATCGCTTGCTCAAAGTGAAGCAGCAATTCGAGTAAAAGAAGCAGGGTCTTCTATTGCTTTGACAAGACTACTTAGGGAAGCTTCATCAGAAAAATACAAAAGCCATCAAAATTCGAATTCAGTCAGAAGGATGGCCGAACAAACAAGTAATCCATTCGGGCACTTCCTCTACGCACTCCCCCCGAGACACCAAGAGTTTCTGCTTGCGAAGCAGCGGAATGCAGATAGTAATCTGGAACAAGTGCAGCGCAAAGCGATGCGAAGGCAAGCCTCTTTTGAACTCTCTCATAGCCCATCGCACAAGACAAGGGCGGAGCCTGGGAAGGTAACCTTACCCACATCTATCCTCTTAGGAACGCTGCGAGACCCAGCAAAAGAGGAACGTCGACACAATGCGTTGCTTGCGTCATGGTTCTCGGTGGATCGCAAGTGCAAAGAGCAGCTTGCGGTGCGAATTCAACACATATTTAGAAAAACCCTACTGACTAGAGCCCTCTACCAGAATAATCAGCGCAAACTTGCTATCACATATATCCAGAGTAGAATCCGTGGGCGAATTGGGCGGGCTTACACGACGCTTTTTGCGAAAGTTGCATCACTCTCTGCAACTAGTATCGCAACACGACATCGCATGGTGATTGCAACACGTTGCAAGGTACATCGCGGCATGCTAATGCGTGATGCCGCGAGCAAAATCCAGAGTTACACACGACGATATCATGCGTATTGTTATGTCAATTGGCTGCAGCAAAACTGGAAGAATGCCGCCAAGCTAGAGTTTGGGGCTCGTCAGATTCTGATTCTCTGCCAGTTCAAGCTGTGGCTTTTTAGGAGAATACGCGTTGAGCCCATGTCGGTTTTCCAAGAGGACCCTTTACTTTTTGCACTCGCTCCCGCTCGTATTGCTGCGAGGCTTCGCGGCAATCTCGGCCGCACGAATTTTGTAAGAAAGCTATCAGCAAACGTTGTACATAGAGTTGTCAACCCTGCGCGGAGCTTATTGCAGCGCTTTATGCGGGGTTGTATTGGTCGTTATTTAGCACTAAACACCGCGCAAAAAAACAAGAGTGCAACCAGAATTCAGCAAGTCATCCGTGGGCATACAAAAGTTGTTTGGAGAAAACGCACTTGCTATCTTACACTTAAAAGCAACAGCGTGATACAGCTCCAAAAAGTTGCGCGTGGTCATTTAGACCGCATTTTTGTGCAACTCAAGAACAATGAAACTAACCGCATACGCCTATATATGATTCTTCTACCGCGCCTTCAGGCTTACGTGCGAGGGATCAAGGCAAGGCAAATCGCCATGCGTCTCCGAATTCTGATAGTATGCAGCAATAGAGTTCAGCGTGCTTGGTGTCAATATTCATTACGCATTGAGGCCAGGCACGCGTACAATAAAAAATTGTTAAGAATCCACACACATGCATCAACGCAAATTACAAGTCGACTCCGAGGCCTATTTGCACGGAAACGATGCTCTTCAATGCGCCACGCGACTGCTGGTCATCGTTTCAAATCCGCGCGGACAATTCTGAGATCATGGCTTAGATATCGTAGTGTGTCGCGATTTGCTGTCTTGAAAGAGGAGTGGCAAGTAGAAAACTCGACCAGGACATTGATGGCCTGGCATTCCCTCAGAGATGATGTCCATCAAGATATGGAAGACGTGCGAGCGGACATAAAAAGCACGCGCAGAGCGCGTAGCTGGGCGAGGAAGCGAGTGCGGGATCTGCGAAGCTTCATTGCCGAAGCAGAGCTACGATTACCGAAAGTCCAGAGCCAGATAATAGCTTTGGATACAGTAGATATCGATAAGGGCTGGGATGAAGCGCTCAAGAATGAGTGGGAACGCTTGACATCACAATTGGCGATGGCGGTCGAAGAAAAGCGGCTGATGAAAATCCAAGCTAGTCGTTGCGATACCCAGCTACTTGATCTTCAGCTTGAATATGAGGACATCGAATTAGACATAGATGACGTTGCCATGCGCGAACAAGAGGAGTTCGAACTTTTGCGTCGACTTGAGATCCAGCATGCAGAAGTGCGTGCTGAAAGCAGCTGGATCGCGCGTGTGCGCCACGAGCGTATGCGCTGGAGAGTGAGAAATGTGCGCATGCATGTATTAAAGCGAGAACGCAAGACTATGGCCGATTTGTTTGTGATGGCACTGCAAAGAAGAGAGCTTGCTGTATCGTCTACGCTTTCAGCATATAAACAGCATCGACTTTTTACGAGTGCACTACACGAAGCTTCAAGGAAGGACCGTGCTATGCGTTCCAAACTCCTCAATGACGTGACAATTGATGAGGCCAGTGCAGTGAGCAAGCTCAGAACCACCTATGATGCTGTTTTATCTGGAATTGTTCCGATTCTTGAGGGCGGTGGTCTGGAGATGCGAAGGTCTTATTGATGGAGATCGGGACATAATTCACGCTTTTACCTGAATACACCTCCAGGCTACGCTTTGATGTAATTCACCCATAGAATACAAATACTAGTATGAGACTCGGATGATCTCTGTTAACCTTCCAATATACCAAGCTAAGGTTCGCAAGGCACAGAAGTTTAACGCAGCTCCTAAAGTTGGCCCGGGGTTTCCTTTGGGAGTGCAGCCGCCGAGAGCGTCCGCCAATGAAACTCCCCAAAAAACACTAACTAGACGCAGCTAGTTTGTTTGGTTGGTTACTTCAAGTTGTTGCGCGTTGTGCGGGGATTTGGTTGCTACCACCGTTCGCTACTTAGAAAGTGCAACGCGGGGGGCGGGGGGGGCGGGGGGGGGGCGGGGGGGGGCGTAGTGCTTGGTGCACTGCCAGTGGCACAGGACCTTTTCCCCCTTTCAAGTCCCCTTCCCAGGGCCGGCCCCTTTCAAATTCAAGTTCCAAAGATTTCAAATAAAATACTCAGGCTTCCAAAATATTAGCAGAGGACCCCTACCTCCGACCTATGGGGTTCGGTGTCGCCCCTTGACCAAGTGACCGCAGAAGTGATTCGAGTTCCCAGCCACTTGGCCGGGGGCGATTTTGGCTGCGGGGCCCCGAAGAGTCCCTTTGTACGCCCCGAGACCGGGCTGGGGGGAAGGGGTCACTTTCGCGGCGAGACGCGGTCGCGAAGTTGCCCATCTGGCAAGGGGTACTAAGTACAACGGGGGGTGTCTCGGCTGTTTTCGGCCGGTTAGAGTATCGTCCGGTCCCCAGTGAGCGAGGCAACTCCGCTTCCCGATGGCCGCTGCAGCTGAGACTCGGCGACCGTAGGCACGCCCATATGAGCTCCTCGGACGCCGAGTTTTAGCGAAAACGGCCGGCGGGAAGTGCAGCCAATCCCAAAATTCCCATGCCGTAAAATCGCGATTTACTCCCATCCGGCGGCCCGTAGGTGAATCCTCAACATTATTGGCGTTTTGCGTTGGGACCCACTCAAACGGCCGATTTAGTGAATAATGTTGAAGATTCACCGAAGGCATCGCGCACCCATTCGTTTCCAACACGGTCGCGAACGGGGGCACTACGGCTCACTTCCCGGCGGTTTTCGCTGGAACCAAAGACGAGCGCTGGTCGGTGGGGTATGAGAGGCTGCCTCGCGGCGCGACGACGCTCAACGGCTGCGTTAAGGCTGTGTGCACACCATCGCGCGTATATGGTACTTTTTATAAAGTAAAATTTTTTACTCGTTCCGGGACCGCGGGAGGGGTGGAGAGAGCACTGAAAGAGACGTGTCGCGTGGAGGCTTCGATTTTCGCGCGGCGACTAAAATTGCTAAACTTTTTGCCGTCATTCACGGCCAATTTTGCACCTGCGCGCAAAAACTTGAAGAAACTTGAAGTTGCCGAGGGCCGCTTGGGTGCTCGGACGCCCACACGCACCGCGCACTGCCGCCGGCAGCCGCATGGGCAGCCGCACGGACGCCAACGCTAAAGCGGACTAAAGTCTAACCTGCTAGCTGCCTGGGTGACCCCCCCAGTATATATTAGTACCCCCCGGGGGTTGCATCTGGGGCCTAACGTGCGGGTATTTCAGGGACCTCTGGACTGAAAAATAAAAACTCGTCTCTATGCTGGTAATTTGGTCCCCCAGGGGGGCTCCGGTACCTATGGCGTGGGTTGGATGCGTAGGCGCGGCCGGGTAACCGATGGGCTGCCACATAGGTCGCCTGACGCGGCACGAAACGCCACTGGCACTGGCGATCTCACTTGGCGCGACCTTCGTAGGCCATTAAAATCTCCAAACCTAATCGTTTCGCTTACCCGTCTCAGTCACGTCCTAGAGGGGTAGAAGGCCCCTCTGGCTCAATTTGGCGGCACCGGCCAAGACGTCTAGTTATAGAGATACGGCAAATTTGGGGTTCGGTGATCCGCCCCGTGTCCTCTCTGCGGCCCCGGCAGTGTGGGCCCGCCCATGGATGTGTCCGCCGGGCCGGACCCCGCCGGGGGGGGGGGGTCAGTCCCAAGCTGCCGACAAGATCCAGCCCAGGGCGTGTGGCAAATTTCAAACTACCAATTGAAGCATAGCGAAGCTACATGCCGAACTAGGTTTTCTTCTTGAAGCGGGTTTGAAGATGTGGCTGGCGACCAGCATTTGAACAAGGCACGTGCATGTAACTAGCCTTTGATTGTGACGAAAAGCTAAAATGACTCGATGATTTGTTTTGATTTGAACCTTGCTGTGCCAAGATGCCAGCACCAACGTAGTTTCTACTTGCATTCCCTTGGGCATAACTGGATGCATTGTACATGTGTTTGCTCTCAAACGACCTCAGTCTTTTCTTTCTCTTAGTTCCATTTTTCTTATCCAGTGTTTGGTGTTTATAAGATTGCTGCATTTTATTATTTCCCATGACTCCCATGATAGGTGGTAGACTTCCCGGGCCCTCCATGTCATCAATGTGCGTGTCCTTGACCGAGTATTTTGTCTGTCCACCCACCCGAGTAACAGAGCTCTGATGCATGCCCTTCATCACTTTCTTACCTACGTCCTTCGCGGGGGCGTGAGCCACGTTGCCGGTAATAGTGGGCAATCCCTTAGGCAAAGGAAGACCATCTCTCTCCAGAGTTGCTGCGCTGTGGTCAATTGCTTGCATGGAAATTTGTCTTCGAGTCTCATATTCGCGTGCTGCAATAAAATATGTGTGCCGCAATGCTTCGCGTGCAGAAATACGCTCCGAGGCGTCGTGCACGAGCATCTTCATCATAAGCTCCACGCAGTCTAAAGTGGCGTGTTTTATCAACTGTGCAATGCCAATCCCAGCTTGAGGAGGGAAGTCAAAGTTCACGTGGGCGGCACCATTTTGCTTGAACTTACTTATAAGATGTGGGTCAGGAGTTCCAAGGACTTTGTGAATACGATTAATTTGGTCGAGCTCGTTCGTTCCTGGAAACAACGGATAAAGCGAAGTAATTTCAAAAAACACACATCCGGCACCCCACAAATCCATTTCAGGGCCATAATAGCCATCTGTGAGCAAACACTCTGGCGCACGATACCACCGGGTGGAAATATACTCAGTGTAAGGTTGCTTTGAGTATATCCCACGGCAAGATCCAAAATCAGCCAGCTTAAGTCCTTTGTTGACATCACTTTTATTTTCAATCAGGATATTTTCTGGTTTAATATCGCGATGAAAAATTCCTTTGCGATGCATATGATCCAAGGCCATTAAAAGCTGATGCATGTAAGATTGGATCAGCTGCGCGTTCAAATAGTGACGCCGACCGCGAATTAGTTCATACAAGTTGGCGTCCATAAGCTCAAACACAAGTGCCAAACGCCCTGTTGGTTGATCGTAGAGGACTTCTTCTAGTGTTATAATGTGCCCATGTGGAGATAACCTGCGCAACGCTTGGATCTCTCGAAGATTGTTTACCTGATGGGCGCTCATATAATTATTTTAGATACGGACGAACTAACTTGATCGATCGAATCAAAGTGATTTTTCATGCATTTGATTGCGTGATACTTCCCATCTTTCACATTTTGAGCTTTCAAAACCTCACTAAAAGTACCCTCGCCTTTCTTCGCAACAAGTCTGTACCTAGAAGGAAAAGAAGGTCATTCCCTTTTCGTGTCCCTAACTCACTTTCGCATAGCGCTTACGACCGCGAAAAGGAAGATATAAGGAAGATATACAGCTGGATCTTTAGACCAGGATGGGAATAACTAGTCCCACACCTGGTGCTACCCCCGAACACTCGGGGGCACACCAAAATCACCTTGCAAGCTTGGTGTACCCCCCATGGGCCGTGATAGTATGTTCAAGTTCGGCGGCGACTCGGACCGTCGGACCGTGACTCCGGCAAGTCAAGTTCAGGGTCCGAGTCCGGTCACTCGGGCCGCCCGTGACGGTCGCGGTCACGGTGTCACGGACTTGACGACGGGCATGACATTGGCCATCCAACTAAGTCAGGCACTGGCAGTTCTTACTATTAGTACTAATCGCGGGGTTCCGGCCCTCTAAAGCTGTCGGCTCGACTGACAGACCCTCCCACTGATCATGGTGGTTATTGGAAATTTTGCTTACCTTTTCTTGTGGGAGATGCGCATGCACGGCGCTTCCACGTCTCCACGTGAAATTGAAATTTTCTTGTCGCTATTTCATCACTATTTCGACGCTCCGGTTGGGTATTGACCGAGCAGGGAGAAGGCTCTTAGGAGCTTCTGCCTTTTATAGGTCTTCCGAGTCCTTGACTTGCCAGTGAACTTTTGTTGTTATTAATAATCATCCTGATTATCATTCAAGAGTCAAGTTGGAGTGGGAGTTGTTCGAAGCATCTGATGACTAGTGCCTGTGCTTCCTGCTGCGTGTTTCAATCGACAAAGTACGAAAGGAGGTCGCGAACCGAGATAATTCCAACCGGCCTCCTGTCAACATCAAGGCAGATGAGACGCCGAAACTTGACATCCGCGAAGAATTCAAAGACAAACTGGAGCGTAGCACACTGTGAACAAGTATGTAATGGTTCATCAGAGCGACGCTGCGCGATAACATCTTCAATCGAGGACCCAAGGTTGACGACGACAGAGTCAGCATCAGTTGCAGTTGCAAGAAAGGTAATGTCAGAATGATTATACAGGGAAACTATGCGACCCGACTTGTCAACGACCGGCACTGAGCTTAAATTACGTCTGCAAAGAAGTTTCAACACATCTTCAAGTGAAGTCGTGGTGTTGACAGTCATAACCTCATCGAAAGTGCCAATACCTAACTCCTGGATGGGCTGGTCAAAGAGGCGTCGTTCTTCCCGAAACGTTGCAACAAAGTATTCGAGTATATCAACATGGGTTACCACAGCAAGTATCCCACAGTCCTCCGACGTGACAATGGGCAAGTATCGTCGTTTATTGGTTCTCATTGCGCCACATGCATCATACAAAGAACCTGAGGCGCGTCATGATATTCGGATAAAGAGGTGCAGCACACACCGTTTGCGTCGACAGCAATGAGGCCCCCATAGTCAACTGCGTGGTCGTGTGAAGGTGGTTGAAGTGGACTGGGCTGCGCAAACATCTCTGTTGCATGTTTAAAAAGTGTTCCAGCGACAGGATCGCTCAGCACCTGTGCTATTGAACGAGATGCGAGCACTTCAATGGCTGCGCCAGTGCGTCCATGTTGATCATGGTAGTGCAGCAAAATATCCACGAAATCTGTAATCGTCATGAGACCCACAAACTCCCGGCGTGAACTGTCCCAGAGTGGGGCCGCAGACGACTCATGTTCCAGTAAAGCATAGAAAGCCAGCTGGATTGGAATATTGGTCTCGAAGACTACAACCTACACCCGCAGGGGAAATCAGAAATGCATAACCAGCACGTCAAAGACCTTGCCAGAAATACGCACAAGCTCAAACGCAATTTGGGAATGGAGAAATGTCGTAATGGCACTACGCCCAGCTGCCTTCAAGACTTCGCGCTCATTTATCATTCGACACCAAAGTAGGCCGCGAAACTGACGGGCTTATGTTGGGAGGTGACAGATCCTCGCCGGCTTGCCCCCCGGGCAAGAGTATCGTACATCTACCAAGGGCTCGCTCTGACTTACTCGCTCTGAAATACCACGCCACGGAGAATGCCCCCGACGGGAACGCATGCGTCTAAGGATGCTAAGGATTCTTTGAGCCTTGATCCCACTACCAGCAAAGTCAGTGGCGAAACTAGCCACTCAGTTGCGGCCGATACGACGCCACACCATCCCCTGCCCACAGCCAGATTGCCTAGAGCAAACCAGCGGGAAAATGTCGCTATTTCGCCCAACGACATCTCTCAGTACATACTTTTCTCAGGCACCCCGTACGTTGCAACCAGATGCAGCAGAGTTTGTTCCGGGCGGCATACCTGCTGCGTTACATCAGCAGCAATACCCATATCCACAGATATCATACCAATATGGAGCAATTCCCACTAATTTCATGGTATGTTATCTGGGCTTTGTCTGCCGACAACCGCATTCTCAGGCTCCGTGGGCACACAGAGGTACAGCGCAGTATTTGCCTCCGCAACATCCCAATAGCTTTCCGCATGCCCACATGCGAGATAGCAGAGTCATTGGTTTAGAAATTGTCGAATTGTAACTTTATGATGTCCACAGGATGCCTTCGCAGATTGACTTTCATACCGAGGTGGCTACTGCCCAATCTTCCCCAGTTCTTGATGGTGACAAGGTTCGTCTAGGGTAATATGTAAAGGGTCGAAGAAGATTGGCTCATCTGTGTAGGAGCAGTCCCACACTGAGATCCACAGTCACCCCGTTGTTGCTCCACCTATCGTCCCAGATGGCTGCTTGCGTCCTATAACTACGACTGAATCGCAAGTAGCCGCCCCTCGAACATCGGCATCTGCAGCAGATATAGTGCATGCACCACGACAGACAATGCCCGCAACTAAATCTGGGAAGTCAGCAGGTGAGCCCCTTCACCACCCACCAACCTGAACTAATTAAACACACATTTAGAAAAAAACATCAATGCATCATCCCATAGTCCTCTTCCTGAGCCAATTGAAAAGAAGGATAGGAAGTCTGTTGCCTCTCTGATCACAGTCGTGAGACCAAGTTCAGTCGACCACTGTCAGGATCAAAATTTGCTTCGAACTTCACGCGAAGTGGTGAATGAGGCGACAGCACCCGCAAAGATACGAGATTCCTGGGAAGACGTTAGCACAGTGGCAGCGCCACCTTTAGGGAAGGATATATTGCAGAAGCAACCCATTAACGGCATTTTATCAATGACCCCGCGCACATATACGAAGTCAGAACTGTTTGAGCTTCGTCTTCAGCGCAGCACATCACCTCCACCCGATTTACCAAGCTTCTTAGTAGGGGTATCAACAGCAGGAGATTTTCGTGGAGTTCGGCGCCTTGGGCCTGGAGGTACCACGCGGGGTGGCGGTGCTGGCGCGGGAGGTGGCGGATCAGGTGGGACTGGCCCTCGCTATACTGGGTCAATGGAAGATCCAAGACGTGATCAGACGTTTCGCCGCGGGATAGAAAGCACAAGAGGGGGGCGCCATCGCAAGACTGAGCATACTGCAGCAGCACACAAATGGGATCGCGGTCACCGAGTTAAGCAAAAGGATTGCTCTCAAGACCACTGGGGCCCTGAAGCGGTTGAGCCGCTTAAAACAACATTCCATCGCTGGGATCGCAAGCACAAACACGCAAATGAACTGGAGGGGTCACTAAATACAGTGACCGCAATCCTGAACAAAATGACCCCGCAATCTTTCGAAAAGCTCTCAGGACAGCTTTGCAAACTGGAAATGACATCATCTGAAATGCTTCGACGAGTGATTGGTGTCATCTTTGACAAGGCAGTTGATGAGCCGCACTTTGCTGTTGTATATGCGGCCCTCTGTGCACGCCTTGCCGAGGAAACACGTGTCTGGCCTTTTATTCGCTCTGTGAAAGATGAATCTACTGGACTTTGGTCGTGGATTGCCGATCTTGATGTCGACACGTCAAAGTTACGACCACTACCCAAGCTTTCATCTGTGGACCTACTCCTAAGTTCCCCAGATAATGACTTTGAGGAAATTGGAATCGGTCAGCTACAGCTTCATCCATCAGATTGCTTTCTTAAGAACAATACTCTAGTGTGCTGTTACTTTGCCGAGCAGCGACCTGGAGTTGTCTGGTTTCTGTGTTTAGCGTGTGAGGGCTTCAAAATTGAACACTGTGCTGTTAGGTTTTTGCTGTGGTACAAGACGCTGAAGCCAGACTATTTGATAATGGCAAAAGCAAGCTATTTGGCACGTTTGCAACTAAGGCAGATGCCCAACAAGATGCAATGAAAAAAGCGTCCTTCAAACGCTTGCTTCTCAATCAATGCCAAGAAGAGTTTGAGCGAAACGTTCGAAGTTCTGGCGGTTCAGCAGCCCTTGAAGCAGCAGCACGTGAGGCAAGAGATAATGCGAAGCAAGCCGCCATAGACGCCACAAGGGCTGCTGCAGAGCAAGGGGTGCCACCCAAGGAACTTCCAGATGAACTTGAATTGGAAATCTGGATCACAAAGCTGAAGCGACGCATGCTGGGCAATGTCAAGTTTATTGGAGAGCTCTTTAAACAGCAACTTCTAAAAGAAAAGATAATGCATGAATGTATTAAGCTACTTCTTGGGTCACTCGATGATCCTAACGCGGTTCCAGACGACGAGTCCATAGAAGCTGCAGCAAAGCTTTTCCTCACAATTGGCAAGCAGCTTGAGTCACCAGCCGCATCTAAGGCCAAGCTCGATGCGCACTACCCTGAGCCCACTATCTCTAACAATGCCTTAGCTACGACACTACACTTTCTAGGTACTGCAAGCGGCTCTCTGTTCTTTCAAGAGATAAAACGAGGCTTGCTGCACGCACACGCTTTATGCTACGAGACCTCTTGGAGTGCCGTCGCAATGGCTGGAGAGAACGGCGAGCTAAAGATGGTCCGCACAAATTGGGAACAAAAGCATCCACAACACAAGGAAAAGGCGAAAATCAGTCTCGTCGTGATGAGGAACGAAATCTTGCCCGTGAGCGCCAGCGCCAAGCTATCTCACAGCAGCAGCAGCAGCAACGGCGTCGGCTCCTGAGTGCTAAGGACGTAAGCAGCAAGTCCCAGGATGCGCGCCAATCGCGTCATAGCCAGGCATCGACTGTGCGGATTCTGTCGAGGGACCAGGAGACAACGAGCAGTGCACACAAATCAGCGAGTGACACATATGACACCCCTTTGGCACGGCCGGCAGCCAAGGACACTGCTAAGCTGTGGACAGATGATCGCGCGCAAAATCGCGCGAGATCTTCGCTCGACGAGTTTGCACAGCTCCAGGATCAAGAGGAACTAATTGCATCTCTAGACGAAGTTCCCAACACGAATCGGGTGTATAAACATGTTTTCGAGCTGATAGTTGGCCGCATTGTCGAGGGCAAGGATGCTGAACGGAATTCATCTCTGGCAGCAATTCACGCTCTCGCATTAAAATCAAAGTTAAAGGCAGAAGATGTTACCGATGCGCTTGGCAATACCATTGAGTTTTTATCTGATATTTGCATCGACTCACCGATGGCTGTAGAACATGTGAGTTAGTTACTTCTGATATCTTATGAGCTATTCTACTCTGTCAGGTTGCAAAGCTCGTTTCAGTGTGTCTGGAGCTTAAAATAATAGACATTGCCTGGTTAACTGCCAACTCGCGGCTCAGAGGTGATGACCCTAAAAGTGATGGTGCCTTTGAGCGAAACGCCCTGTTTGAGCTCCTCACATCAACCTTCGCCAATTACCCTGAAGCATCTGAGCTCAAAAGCCAGCTCAAGTATTAGCTTAGCTGTTTATTTGTATTTGTTTAACATCGCGGCCGAGGGAGATTTTGGCTGCGGGGTCCCACAGTGTCCCTTTGTTCGCCCCAAGACCGGGATGGGGGGAAAGGGTCACTCTCGCGGCGAGACGCGGTGCCAATCGGGGCCTAACGTCCGGTATTTAGCTTAACTTGCGGGTATTTGGCGTGGGGCACATGAAGGGCCGGGAACCCGCCCCTAAAATCGGCTCTGGCGCAGCCGCATTCCGATGGATACGGACGCAGTTCGAGAGCAAGAGGGATCAGACCCTTATGGATCCCTCCGCAGAGTCTGGAGAAGCGTGCGTTGCTGGAACGGTTACAGGGCAACTCGCACCTGAAACCCCCTTCGATGAGGCTTATTGCCACCGTGCGGGCCACCGCAGTGTCGGAAATCATCGACTATAACCCCGCGCCGGTCCCCGGGCCCGTGGTTTCTCGCAGGAGCGCCCTCGAAGCTCTCAGTTCGTCCCGCGTCGACCTCGACGCGGCCGCCGCGGTGCGATTATTGCCAGCGTTTTGAGCGGGCGAAGTCGTCCGCGGGGCTCGGGGCATACCCACCGTACTGTCCGCACGGTTTTTTGTGCAGGGGCGTGCCCACATCGCGTATCGCACATCATGTGGTGGGAGAGCGATTTGGCGCACCGCGAAATGTTGTGCTGCCGCGCTTTTTCTTGGCGCACCACATCGGCCGACCCCTTGGGCGGTCAGTAATAGCTTGGGGCTGCCTACGGGCGCATTTTGGCTGCACACACGAGGCCAAAAAAGTTTCGCGTTTAATCGAGTTTCACGGGTTTTTGCCGTTTTTGGCGCGCCGCTGCGCCCTAGTCCCGATCCCCGTAGACCCCATCGCCCCTATGGATCCGTGAAGGACCCCCCATCCGCGGGAAGGCTCTGAAAAAACCCGGGCTCCCGGCCCCTGGCACATGATGGGGCTGGAGACGGGTTTCTAATCGAGCCTTCCCGCGGATAGATACGACGCAAGCCATGGCAACTTGAAATGCAGCCATGGCGCATTTCAATCGATGTGCCAGTGTAATTTACTAGTATAAACTATGACTGCAAGCAACAGAGGTACCCCGGGGAACTGAAAATCGAAGTCCCTGAGCGTGCTCGGACCCCCCAAAGTCGTCACCGTGCTTTAGAGGGACCTTAAAAGATCAAACCCGAGTTGGTAAATTGCAAACGGATGAGCGAACCGCAAATAGATCTCAAAATCGCTGCTACAGAAGTCGACCAATAGTCCGTCGCCGTGTGCAAACCAGCGGCCGGCCGGACGAAAGCTTGTAGTCTGCCGGTCGACGTAAGGCCTACCGGTCGAGGACGTACGTATGCATTCCAGCAGACGAAGGAGCCACTAACTTAACGCCGGATGTGCATCGGCGTTCGATAGGCCGTTAGATTGATCCCCGAAGTTCGACACCAGGAAAGATAGAAGACCCCGCCCATCAGGTTACCAACCAGGGTTTCAAAAAAGAAACAAAAAAAGCAACAAAAGCGCATCTTCAATAACGCGTGGCGTCTCCTATTATGAACTCCAGACAATATTGACCTAATTGACAAGAGACGTAGCTCGGGATAGAAGGACAAATTCTCGAGGAACAACCAGGGTCGTCGAGCATTATATTGAATTCTGTCTTCGACACATTATTGTCACCTCGACTTGAAGTTGCTGCCAGTGGCTCTGCACCCGAGCACTGCCTAAGTTACCCAGACAAGTGACGCCGCTTAGTAGTACTAGAATAATAAAGCACGCTAAAAACTTCATTGACTAGTCACCAGGTGTCGCTTGGCGCGAGTGATGGAAAGCAGATTTGTGTGTCTTGTGTACGGATCCACAATAGTTCGCATTTTTTCCCAATGTAACTTTTTCTGCGTTAAGTACGCCGCTTTCTTTTTGGCGATTACTTGTTTCTGCAGCTTCATCATTTCCCGAGTTCCCTCTGCCACACGTGTATCTCCGCTTGTTTTTTCTTTTTTCTGCGCCTCATTCTCAAGTGCGTGGTTGCGATCAATTTGACGACGGTCCCTGCGTTTTCCTACCTCGTACTTTGCCATCAACCCCAAGCAATTGCGTTGATCAACCTTGGCCATGCGTGCTGCTCCTTGTAAAAGTTCTTCTTGAGCAATGCGTTCCTTAACCATTTTATCAGCACCAGTAACGTGTTGGTTTTTATTGGTCTGCGCTTCCTCGACTATAAGCTTCTGTTGCTTGTTTTTGAAATCTTCGCCGAGTTTCAACAGAAGTGAAGCCTCGCGGTGTCTTAGGTCTGCTTTAAAATTCGACAGCCGCTCGATATGTCCCTGCTTTGTCTGATGGTTTTTTGCTGCAGCTGCAACGCGAATCCTTTTTATATTTTCAATCCGTTCAATCAAGCGGTGTTGTTTGGCCCTGTTGGCTTCAATGAAATCTAAACGCCTGCACTTGCGCTCTTCATCTGCCCTTTTTTTGTTTTTAGCAAGTCGTTGATGCATTTCCACCAGGGACATCTCATCAAGCAAACCATAACCACTGGCATCTGTTGGGTCGAAGATATTCATATTCTTTGAATGCACACTATGCTCTGCTTTAAGCTGCTTTACACGTTGAGTCAGCATTTTGGTTCGTTTCTTGTCATGCAAATCCTGTTCGTGTAATCGGCATTTGATATCTTGCTGTAGCTTTGTACGAAACTCACGTTTTTCAATCAAGATCGCCTCAAGCGCATGCTGCCGTGCATGCGTGCGACCCTGCTTCAGTGCACTCACTAGCTGGCGCTTTTTGAGCAAACTCAGGTTTTTCTCGAGGCAGAGTTGCGTCTGCATCGCGTCGCGTTCCGCAACGCCGAGCAACGCAGTTTGCCTATTGTGCACCAGTTTGTCCAATCTTGCTTGCTGTGCCTCTTCTGCACTCGCTCTGGCAAGATCCCGAGTTCGCGCGATTTGCTCATAGCGTGTCTTCTGGTCCCGAGCACGCATATCCAGTTGCCAGTGATAAAAATCGGCGCAATCTCTAAGCTCTGCCTCGTATGTATTAATATTTACGGCCTCCTGTTCCTGCTTTGTGCGAAACAGTGCATCCTCCCGGAACATAGTTGCTGCATTTAGTTTTACCATTGCCACCTATGCGCATGCGCGTAATAAATGATTTCTTTAGCCCCAGGTTCCCCTCGGGCGCTGCGTCGATGTTTGAGTGCACTCCGAAAGCGAACGCTTGATGCACATTTGCCCTTGCTGCCGTTTGTCCTTGAGAAATCTAGCTGATCCACCCTTTTTGTTTCCATTGCCTCTTGAGCTACTAAGACGGTCGACCTAGTCCCGTGCAGCGCTATTGGGTGGCAGATCGTATTTTCTAACTTCCCAGTTACTCTCCGCTCAGGCGTCATGTCTGCGACAAATCCAGAAGACTTACAACTTAATTCCTGCTCAATCACTGATGGTTCTGGTACCACTCGGGGGACAGGAGCCGTGAGTTTGGGCGGCTTAACTTCTTTTCTCTGACCTGGTGTCATGACCATGGTTCCACAGTCCTTACATGCCTGCTTTGCAGCTGTAATACCCGTCGACTTGTCGCGTAGTTCAGCAATTATCTGCTGAATTTCAAGTGAAGAAGATGTCAACTGTTTGAGTAACGTATTGCGTACATAATCTGGATCAAATATCTTGGTCCAGTGTGCAACTACGCCACTGTCCTCCAGACTCGAGGCATTGAATACATATTCTAGAAAATTTACCATCTTATCTGGGTCAATGCTCAGTACAAACTTGCGGAACTCTGAGATTGTTAGCTCCTGGAGCCGAAACACACTGAGATATGTCAGTATCATGTACATGGTATAATCTGAACGAAGTACCCGAGCTGACATGTCGTTGAAAAAGCAAGCTGCGAATACCTTCAAGGCTGCTTTGCAGCGCATTACTCCATAGAGAACTTCCTTGAGAAACGCTCCATCCGCATCATTGGCATTGAGCTTATTTATTGACAGATATTCGTTCGCATGCGATTCAAGAGTTGTTCGCTTTGGGTTGTAAGTCTTGATCAGCTCCTCAGCTTGTTCCAATAGCTGTCGACGTTTGCCCTCCGTGTGACACGACATGATTAGAATAACGGCAGGCAAGTTTACCAAAGGTACCTAGACAGTTTCAGCTGGTCCTGTCACCCGATGGCTCGATGTAGTAGAGAGGCGCCCGGCGGCCCCCCATCTGGCGGGTCGCCCGGCACCTCTCCAGCCTTCAAATTAAGACAGAGTCCGCGGCGCCTTCAACTTGAACTTGAAGTTGGTCTTTAGATCAATTGCGCTGCCCCTTCGGCATTCCGGTTTTGGTAGATCTCGAGCTTGTTGTCCGAGTTTAGCTCGACGATCTGGCCAACGCGTAGGCACTCTGCGGCTGACTCAGGCTCGGACTCCGAGTCGGAGCCCGTTTGCCCCTGTGTGTGTGTATATTATAGATTACCTATTTTTTGCCTTTGACCACCGTTGAAGAAGTGGCTCGCGAACCAAGTGCGCGGTCCCAACGCCGCGCACCATGCGCACCAAAATCGGCAGGGCACTAGATATGCCCTGTAGCGACGTCCTGCCCGTGGCGTTTGCGACCGCGCAGTCCGACCTCGAAATAACGCTACTTTAGTGCTCGCCCGACCCACCCAAGGGAAGGGTCCCGTGACGCGGTCCGAGTCGCTCATGCAACGCGTGTCGCGCATCTCGCTGCGACTGTTTTGCCTACCGGCCTCTCGCGGCCGGTAGGTATCAACGCCTCGATGACAACCGCGACGCGTTTTGCCAGGCCGCTTTCCCGATCTGACGGCTGGCGCCGTCCTGGCCGCGACTCGGAGTGTCACAGTGTCACGGTTTTGCCAGTCACTCTTCTATCAACGACCGACGACGAACGACTACACCCAAGGACGAACGAGCGGCGGTGGATGCGGACTTTCCTCCTGAAATAGTGGAACACAGGCGATTGAAATTGTAAGTCACTCATTCTAGCCCAACCCATAAGTCATACTACTAATACTCTGTAGCTATCTTTTAACTCGCCAATCGCCATCATGACAGTGACCGTCCGGACACGGAAGTTCATTCGCAATCCTCTGTTGCAACGCAAACAGTTTGTAAGTGGATAAGTAAACGACACTTCTCACTCGCGCTATTGCCGCTCAGGTGGTAGACGTCTTACATCCTGACCGAGCGAATGTCCCGAAGTCCGAGCTCCAGGATATGATCGCTAAAGCCATACCCGGAGCCTTTTACCATGTCAACTGTGTCTCATTCCCTCCCGTAGACCTACAAAGTCACCGACAAGAGCCTCATCTCCCTGTTCGGGTTCCGCAACAAATTTGGAGGTGGCAAGTCTACTGGCTTTTGCTTGATTTACGACTCTGCCGAATCGGCTAAGAAGTATGAGCCCAAGTACCGCTTGGTTCGGAACGGCTTTGTCGAGAAAAAAGAGACATCCCGCAAACAGATCAAAGAGGCTAAGAATCGCAAAAAAAAGCAGATTCGACAGTGTTGATGCCAGCATATCACTATTTAATAAATGTCCGTCTCGTAGGATTCGAGGAACTGGGCGCCGAATTGCCAATCACAAGGCCAAAAAAGCAGCAAAAGACGGATAGTGGGGGTTTGAGAGTACATCAGAATTAAGAGATAGCCGCACGTTGCCATGAACCAAACGGCTCTGAGACGAAGTCGGAAATTCCCTTTAGAACGTCTTAGAACGTTAGGAAGAGAATATTCTTCGTAATTATGGTTTAAAGTTCAATTTATACCGTGACGTCACCGTGATACTAGGACCAGGAGCGCCGATAACTACTTGAAGCCTGAGTGGCTGAGTGATTCGGATCATGATTCTATTTAGACTCGGAAATCTAGGACGCCCCCCAAATCGCTCCAACGCCCCCATCACGCCGATCAACAGCCTGCGCCCAACGCCCCACTGGCATGCTCAGGCTACCCACTGGCAAAATTTCTCAGGCTCCGAGTCTTGCCAGTCACGGTAACTTTTTTCATTTTTTTTTACCCACTCGACTCGGTATTTCAAGTTAGCTACTCGTAGCTCAGCTTGCAAACTAAGATACCCGAGCCTCAGAGTCGCCCGAGCCGTATCTTTCCGTGAGAAGGCCCTTCATTTCCGTCCGCCCTGGTGTGAAGGGCCTCGTGTGACCCGGCGCCAAAGGCTCAGCTCGCAAAGCCATCACAGCTTATTCCGCGACTTCTTCCGCAGATATTTGAGGATTTTAGCGTGGCGAATGAGCTTAACTACCTTGCTATGCGCCACACAATCATATGACTCTCACATCGATCAGAGTTACCGCGTTGGTCGATGTTGCGGCAAGGCGAGTACCATTTGCATTCCATGCTACTTCAAAGATGTCGGCACCCCCTTGGTTGTAGGTTTTTAACAATTTGCCATTAGGGACGGACCAAATGTTAAGTTGGCCACCGAGTGAGCCAGATGCGAGCAGTCTGCCATCAGGAGAGAAAGCAATGGTATATACTTTTTTGGTGTGATTTCGCAATGTGTGCAAACAAACTCCCATGTCTGTGTCCCAGAGGCGAACTGTTGCATCAAATGATGCAGAAGCCAACCTCAGGGGCGCCTACGATGATAAAACACTGGTTAAAAGTTTAGGAATCTTCAGGTCATACATTGGGCATATTCGTAGTTTGGCCAGTCGGTGACCAACGAATTGTGTATATCTCCTCAGTGTGATTACTGAACCGATGAACCGGGACGGACCTGAGCAAGGGCAGGTGGCAAAAACTTTTGTCTATCGATCATGCTCTGTGCAAGAGACTGCCCAAGCTGCCAAATCAGAACCTGGTGGTCATCAGAGCATGATGCAAGCAGCCCGCCGGATGGGTCCCATCTTATTGCGTTGACTTCATCAGCGTGGCCAACTAGCACCTGCAACGGTGTGGTAGTTGCTGCTGCCGGGTCGGTGTCAGCCTCTCTGTCTGCAAGCGCACAGACAGCAATTGTGCGATCTGTTGAGCACGACGCGAAAACATCAAGCCCATGATATCCACCTGAACAATTGAGCTATTGCTGATGCAATCAGAATTCGAATGGGCTCGGGCGGACACCAGTTTTCCAATCAACGTCAAGGACTTGTGCTGAATGGGCTTCAAACTTATGCTGCAACTTTCCTGCAAGGGTCTTTTAACTTGTATAATGTAAGTTCTGCACTGAATGCTACCAGTACGTACATCCCACACTGACACACACTTATCATATGAACCAGTTAAGAGCCGCTTGCCCGCGGAATCAAACCTCAAAGAGAATATGGACTCGGAGTGAGCGTTGAGAGAATGCTGTAAAACGCCTTCGCGAGACCATAGGCGAGCAATGCCGTCCATGCAGCCTGTTGCGAGTAGACTTCCATCGACTGACCACTCTAATGTAGTCACCTAGTACAATGTTAGCTAAGGATGAGAAACTCGGTAAGAACTCGGCTGAGAAACGTCGTGATCGTCACCCGCTGAAGTAGATTTTTTTTCTTGTTGCATGGGCGCAATGCATTCAAGGACTCTAGGTAAGGGGGACTTGATCTTAAGATTTGCTGTTGTTTTGTCATCTGGGAGGTTCCAGAGGCGCACAGTAGAGTCACCTGAGCCTGATGCAAGAAGCTCGTCCCTTGGATGCCAGGAGCAGCAGAATACTTCTGCTTCGTGGCCAGTCAGGATCAGCACATCCGCAGATGAAATTGCCTGCGCTAACTTAGTTGGACCATGCTTATTAATTTGCTTGTACTCGCCTGTTCTTCTGTCATCCCTGTGGACTGAATTTTAGGAAATGAAGTGCTTTCTGTGGAATGAATTTCAGGGATCGCACTACCCTCCATTTCGCTCGTGTGTTTCTTAGAGAAGTCAATGGACTGTGTTGCGTTTGGTGCCACGCATATTCCAATACGCTTTCGCTTGCCAATGGTTCTGCTTTCTGCCTTTTCTACCTCCTCATCCTCATCTTCATTACGATTCTTGTCATGTTTGACGTACCACTTGGAGTACTTGATGGACTTGCTTTTTGTTATACCTTGTAGAACTGTGGCACTCAAGATACTTAATTCTTTGGATGATTCAATGCAACAGGTCGGGTCGGTGCTGCATTTTGAAATGTCTGCATCCAAATTTTCTTCCACCTTGAGGTACATCAGGCCCTTTTGAATTATTGAAATGAGTGCTCCTGGTGGCATCGTATCTGCGTACATCTTTGCAATCTCAGATTGTGTGACCAGAGATTCGTAAGCAAAGGTGAACGCCGAATGTAGATGTCCTGACTCTTGGAGATAGCGATACACCAGCAGATTAATTTCTTCCGCTTTCAAAGCCATGATAACACTAAGGCAGCCGGAGCACAAAGTATACCTAACTTCCCCCTATCTAGCGTTTTGTCTATACTACTAATAAATGCATTCGGTACATGCCTAATCATTCCCCACAAATTCCCGATGATATCCCGGAGTCCGTAGCCTGAGGAGTTCAAGTTCAAGTTCCCCGAGCCTGAGGTTCTGGCGGGTATCCCCAATGACTATAAATGCCAACGAATAAAATATTTTGGTGATTTTTGTGCCAAGTGCCAGTTTTTTTAACAGGGCGTCCGAAATGAAGCGGCCAGTCACGGTAGACCTCAGGCTTGATGACAAGCTAAAGGGAGCCAATTCAGACTCGGAGAAACTAGTAAACCAAGACTGGTTCAAGTTAGTATTGTATTTAAAGGTAGCCTGGGCTCTCTGGCAGACTATCTCAGCCGCCGCTGCGCTATTCGTAGCAGCTTTCAAGTTGGGCACTCGCAGACCGCCGAGGCGGCTAGCTTTCGACGCGCGCTCTTTACGCCTGGCGCAAACGAGTCACTAGGACCTCCACACGCGCTGGCGGCACCAATGCGCCTCCGAAGCGACACGTAGGCCCAAACCCCGAAGCGACACGTAGGCCAAGTCGGACTAGTAAATAGGGGCGAATTTGCAGGGCGAATTTCGATTTTATGGCTCCTGCCAGCGTTATCTGGTTAGCTGGCTATTGATGGCTTATTGCCCAGCACGCGCTCCATGTGTGGTGGGCATCCGGAGCTGCGTGCCATGCCGGCACAGCTGTCACGGTGGGGGAGGGTGAGATGCATCAAATACCGGGGGCGGGCTCAAGAAGATCCAGAAACCCGCAGGAGCTTAACCCTTATCCTGCAGCTATGGCTATTGATGGTGTGAGGGTCAAAAGGATAGCTCCTTAGGTTTCTCCCAGGTAAATAAATCATCTTCGCGACCAAAATGACCATATGCAGCTGTCTTTTGCATCATTGGCCGTCGCAACTGCAAATCGCGCACTATGCAACCAGGCCGTAGATCAAAATTAGCTTTTATGATTTCCACCAGCTCAACGTCAGTTTTGCCACTCAAGGCAGGTCCGGTGCCGTAGGAATTTGCATGTATTGATAAAGGATAAGCTACGCCAATGGCGTATGATAATTGGACTAGAACACGGTGGCAAAGTCTGGCATTCACAAGGGACTTAGCTACCCATCTAGCGGCATACGCAGCAGAACGATCTACCTTGGTCGGATCCTTGCCCGAGAATGCTCCACCACCGTGAGTACCCCATCCACCGTATGTATCGATGATAAGTTTTCGACCAGTCAAACCAGCGTCTCCATGCGGTCCGCCAACAATGAATCGACCGGAAGGATTCATGTGATAAATTGTATCATCGTCCATATATTTTCCTGGAATAACAGCCCGCACAACTTGCTCCATCAAGCTTTCACGTATCTGCTCTTGACTAACAACCTCAGTGTGCTGTGTTGAAATCACAACAGTATGCACGCGTTGGGGCAATGGATGTCCAGACTTAAGTTTGTACTCGCAGGTAACTTGTGTTTTACCATCTGGGCGAACCCAGTCCAAGAGTTTTGTTTTACGAACCTCTGTAAGTCGCATGCTGAGTTGTGTTGCAAGCACATGGGTCAATGGCATCAACTTGGTTTCCGTTTCATCGGTTGCATAGCCAAACATGATGCCCTGGTCTCCGGCACCAATCTCTTCGATTTTTGTAGCATCCACACACTGGGCTATGTCCGGACTCTGCTCCTCGACAGCAACTATCACATTAACAGTTCTATAGTCCATGCCCTTGGCAGGATCATCATACCCTATCTCTCGAAGTGTTTCACGAATTACTGCCTCGTAGTTGACAGTTGCTGATGTAGTGATTTCACCGAATATCATTATCATGCCAGTTTTGGTGCAACATTCACAGGCTACTCGGGAAGTTTCATCGTCCTTGATGCATGCATCGAGCACAGCATCACTCACCTGATCACAAACTTTATCTGCACACACATAAAGTATTATGGTAAATTCTAATCGTTATAGGGAATACCTGGATGACCTTCACTAACAGACTCCGAAGTGAACAAGAACGTGCTTTCATCCATAGCTAGGCGTAGCAGGCCGCTGTTCAAACCTAGGGTGAGTTCGGGTTCACTCTCATGAGATAAGCCGATCGGCCGCCAAAAGGGGACAGTGCCCCCTTTACGGACGCAGTTTTCGCGTCGAGGCCGCCGTCGGCGACCTAGAACCTGCGCGACGCTTCTTTCCGCGAGCGCGGGCGCCGCGCGCGCGCAGAGTTAGCGTTTTGGGCCCGTGAGCGCTCCGAGCCCTGCTGACGCGCCGTGTGACGGCCGCCCAAGCGCGTCCGCGGCTCGGTCGCACCGGACCGCGCCTCTGGAGGCCGCGGGCCACAGGTTCGGCGCCGCGTCGCTCTCCCGCGCCGCCCTCGCGTCGGGCGGCCCGACGATGCCCCGCGCGTCAACCGCTGAAACCGGCCCGGCCATGGTGGGACCGCGGCGGGCGGAGCCCGCATCCGTGGCGGGCGCCCTCGCGATGGCCAGCTCGGCCGTGCGCACCCTGCCGGGCCCGGGCGGCGGCGGGCCGCAGCCGACGGCGCGTCCAACTTTTTCCGCGCCGCGTCCGCCGCGAGCGGCCTCGCGTTTCGGGCGCGTTCGGGCCGGCGTCGCGAACGTGCCGTCGCCTGTTTTTTTGGATGGGTCCCCGGTCCGGCTGCCGCCGGCGCCCGCCGGGCGCGCGTCGGCTCGAAAAAATAATGTAAAATCACCACGTCGCGAGGAGCCCTCAGAGGCGGTTCCTGGAGACGCCGTGTGCTGTAGGCGTCCTGACGGAGGGAAGGGGTGTGCGATAAACAGGGCGAAATACCCCCCCCTATCCTATACCCATCACCCTTCAACACGCCACGCGTAATAAACACAGTTAAACCAAAACTACTTAGGAGTATCTTAGGACCGTGTCTTTAGGAGTATCTCTTAGGACACGATTCTTCAAAATACACACACGCACACGCGGGCGTCTTGTCTCTACTATCAACTCCTTTTAGGAGCCCTCGCTTTTCCTTTTAAAACTTGAAAAGGGGGGGGGGGGGTCGAAGAAAAACGAAAATCATCGCACTGGCATCGCTGGCATCCGTGCGACTCGCGTACTTTTCCTAGCGGCATGGTAACGATCTAGGGTTTTAAATGTAATGATCTAGGGTTGCTTGAGCCGATGCCGATGCCAACTATGGTGTCAAAGATTTCTCGGCGTAGATGGAGTCGTGATAATTATCAGTTCGCCTTTGTGGCACCAGCATTAGACCTTATCTCCTTGCTACGCGGTTTAACGACGGCAGGGAATGAAACGAACGCACTCTGTATCCTACTTGTCAGATATATGCGTGGTCTCGGCCAGACTGAAGTGCCCCTGCACTTATGTTCAACCACGATGCGTTGTCGAGCACGAATCCTTGAAAAGGTGAATGTCTTGCATTATACACCTCTCTGGAGGGCGCTTGAGAGTTTAATCATACTCATGAAGAATCATAATGTCTCCATGAGTAAACAAAGCGCATCGTACCTGGTGAGCAATCATTGCTTCATGGTCAATGGTATGTAATTTGCATGTATTTTTAGGCAGCTCAGTTGGCGGCAATAATTAGTTCATCGAGTCACAATGGCAGGTATGCAAGCATTTTGGCTCTATTCCGCGGCTTTATCCAAGCTGCTGTTGGTGATGTGTCAGTGACCTTGGATGAGACGCCGCACAGACTGAACGCACAGACTGAATGTTCAAGTTTAACGTTTCTCCTTTCGGTATCATCATCTCTTGACTTACCGTTTTGGCTGATCCACAGTCTGCTCCGAGAGCTCACTCTCCTGGTCGATTTGAAGCTTCCATTGCATAGTTTTGCATATTCTTTTTTAATAATCTGGTCAGAGAAACCATGCTATGTGCACCATTAATATTGCTGGTGTGAGTAGGGCGAATGCACAGAATTGTCCTGATCAAGAGCCACAAAATTACCTGAATCATGTGCTTGCAATGGATACTACCAGCACTACCTCAGGATTACCTGTGATACATGAAAGACGGGAGACTGATTTGCACATTAAACCAGCTGGATCAAATCTGTCCGTGGAAGAGTCGACATGAATCAACCCCATGTTGAAGGTCCTAGCAGAAAATTTGTAGGTGCTTCCACTTCCGATGTTTTGGTGAGCTTGTGCACACTATCCAAAATTCTTTCTTGTCATTATTGGAACGAATGGCAGATTCCTTGCCCAACCAAAGAATGAACAAATTCGAAGATATTGTTTGCAATGCTGTCCTTGAAATGACTGGAGAGCTTCAGACGTTGAGTTCAAGGGTAACCACCGATCGCGCATTGGATCTCCTGATATATATTGCCATTCTTTCCGGGCATCCTATTGATGTTTGCAGAGCAATGAACGTCTTCTCATTGCATTATACTTGCTATGTTCCATGAATTCTATGACCATAGGTTGATCGTGCTTGCGGACATGCCCTACTTGTTCTAGTTGACTTTCTCGCACCACACACCAAAAATGGTAATGCCTTTGCTTGCTGGGATACCGTACTGCACAAAATTATTGAGCTACTGGACATTCAGTCTCGATGCACGATATCATCGAACTGTAGACTATGTCATTCTATTCCTCTTAGCATAGTACTAGAGACCCACATATTTAATATTTTATTGAGATCTGCAACAAACGAGCATTCCGGCGCCAAAAAAATCTCAAGCAAGACATTGTGGTATTCTTGATATAGGCTCATTTGCACCTGGCAGTGAACTCAACAGTTAGTGAGTTGGCAACGCTGGTACTTGGGAGTCCTGCTTTTTCCCGTGGTCCTGCTTGTGGTTCTGTGCGAGCATTGTCCATGGCTGGAGCACATAATGAGGATGATACCTCTAGGCGCTTGTTGATGCAGTTTTGACTGAGGCCAGAATAGACCAGAAGCACCACAAATTGATCTTTGAACTTGAAGCCCATAGCTATGGTCTATTTGAAAGATGTATTTCACCGACTCAAGCTTGCATGCTACTGGAGTAACTGATTGAGCCATAATGAAATAATCACACTCGTGTCATAGAACCATCAGTCATCTAGGTGGCTACTTGAGGGTGACAGTGACTGCTGCTCATACCAAAATGTACGCGTATTCGAGTTCTGTTTGGAACTAACTCAATATTGCCCAATAGGCCTTAAGCAATGCCTCGATCTATGCAAATTTCTGTGTCACTTGAAAGCAACAAGTCTCCAACCATCCAACTGATATTGTAGGAACAAGCTTTCATTGGTAACATGGTGCACACGCCGTATCCCCTTATTGTACATCACAGTTCAGCTATTCAGGTTCCTGTGGTGATGTGTCGTGTCTTCCATCGACATGTCTGTGGTCTGATTTCACATCCTTTTCGTGATCCTTCCAGCCCCAAGACACTTCAAAATTTGGTTGGGAGCATACGATGTAGTCAAACTCACACTATGCGAAACTCATATATTGGGATGCGTCAACCCTTTGAGCGCATAACTCAACGAGTCAGTTGCATGCCAAATGGCTTCACTCCAAGGCATTTGTGGCTAACTTGGCTTCCTGGGTGCTTTCAAGCTCTTTTCGCCACAGAATTGTCTTCAGAGGACTCATCCTCAGTAGTCTCCTCTGTCCAATGCTTGTTTTCAATTGGTTACGCGAGTGCTCTGGCAACATATCCCCCAAAGCCAATGAAAGAATTGACAACTTGGTTATTTCTTGGAACGTTTATTGGTTGCCAAAAGTTTATTTTAGAGTGTACCTCTTTATTCTTCAAGGATCTGGTGTGGATTGTCAACAACATTGTACATGCACCCGGGAATACCATGAAAAGTCGTCATCGAGCAGTGCCTTTTAGCTTGTCATTCAGATTGGCCAGCTGTTAGGCTCGTGGGCAGCTAGTTCCTATTTGCTCCGTCTTGACTTCTACATGCCAATGGTAGCTGTCTGTTAGCTGCGCCTTCTCTTTGCAATTCACAGGGCTAGCATGCTCCCTCTCAGGTCTGGTCGCCCAATGACGTTTCTATCAAAAAGGAAAGCAATTTCACTCACCTTGTCTCAGGGCGATGCGGCCACTCATCTTTTCTTACTTACCTTCAGCGGGAAATCAATCGAGACAATAGAGACGAAAGCAAGCGGTATGCTTTATTCCTTCGCCTCTGGAGTTTTTTGTATGCACAACGTAGTAGCGCTATAAGGTCTTCTGGTGAAGATAAGCTCCCCTATAGCGCCACGGCGTCTAATGACCTGTGCTGCTGCCTAACCTCGTTCGCATGCAGTCAAAGCTACCATTGTCTGACATCAAAGCTGCTGGACGACAGCGAAGTAATCCTTCTGAATTTTATCCAGTGCATTCGGGCCTCCTCCAGAATTCGACGCCTGAGCCTTCAACAGCTTGATCTGCCACCCTTGCTTTTGGCAATTCAACTACTTTCTGGCAACGCTACTGGTATGCGTCTTCCTTGCGTGGTCTTGGGTACTCTTTCCTCTGTTTCTGCAACTGAATCGTCGTTGTCGTTGAAAAATGTTATGGAATCCTGCAATACATTTCGACAGCTAGCCACCAAGCACGATACGTCTCTCACTTGCCACGTGTTTACCGTAGTTTTGAGCATGATATATGATTACAATCGCTTGCTGGAAAAGTTTTTTTCCGCCAAAATCATTTCGCTTCGAAAGTGGCTGCATGCTGTTGGTTTCCTCTCTCAGCTGCTTAACCAAAACCCACGAGTGTGCTCTCAGACTGCAGCGTTAAGAAGCTTAAATTCGCGTGTTCAGTCACGTGCCCTCAGTAGTACACCATCGCATTCCACTAGTCAGATGGAAGCACTGCTAAATGAAGACAAGTATTGGAGGCAGTGGATGATAGAAGGTGAATTGCATTTGTTGTACAAACAGGCAGTCCATGCTGATCTCCTGCGCTCTAGTACTAAATGCCAGTGGCAAAACAGTCAACCCCCCAATGCTTTATCCCAATGAAATCGGTTTTGAACCTGCTCAAGAAGTTTTAGGAACTGGCCATCTGCCCCGAGTTGCCCAAAATTGCCGACGGTAGAATCTCCGGGTAACTTGAAGTTCTTACGCCCGAGGAAGTCGCCACTTGCTATACCCCCCCTATCCTATACCCTTTTATATACACTTACACACACACTGGCACAACACGCCACGCGTAATTAAACACCGTGACATGTGGGGGAAGCCAGACTAGGATTGCTCCATAGCGAATATAAACGCTGTCCTGTAGTGTGGATTTTCTAAAACGAAGGTTAACCAGGTCGATTCCCGTCCCCTAACAAAGTTTGGGATGGGGTCGTCGGGATTTGGCGTTTTGGCAGACCGATGACTGCAAAAAATACCCGCACGATGTGATTCGGCTCGCTCCTAAGCGGTCTTCTTCGGCCCGAACGGCGTCCAGAGCCGCCACACAGTCATCGCCTTGCTTCAGCACCCTTGAATACCGTTGTAGCCGCCGTGCTGAACGCATGCAGCTGCAGCCGGCGCCAATCGTACTAAACGGGTTTTTTACGACTTTGGAGCTCTCCCTCTCATCGTCATCGACCTCCGTACAGACCCCTGACCGATCCCTCTCGGAGACTTCATGCGAAAAAGCCGGTAATTTCGGATCGATTAAGACTTAGTCAGTACCTGGCTTCCCCCCCCCTACCGTGACCGTAAACTTGAACCAAAAACTACTTAGTGTATTTTACGGTAGCCGCTCCTCGGCAGACTATCTCAGCCGCCGTACTCCCAAAGGTGCGTACTCCTTTGGTCTTGCATCATACTCCGCCGTATTGCCTTTCAAGTTTGAAATCCTACACTTTCACGAGTGACCACACTTCACTCGTTGGGAGAGAAAACCCAGCAGTTTGTTAGCATTTTAATAAAACGAGCCTCTGAGTCAGCATCTCCGCCCTCTGAGTCAGCACCGGGCCTGAGCCAGACACCCAGGTTACCGTGTGACGGACGAAGTATTCGTCCAAAGCATATTAGGTGCATGTTGTGATGACAACCCTCATTTTAAAGACTGCGTCTTGAAACCAGGACGAGATTCGGGGTGAGGCCGCATATTCAAGTTACACGCCTCCCCTTCCTATGCAGCCCTCCGGACGACCTCGGGCATCGAAACGGACCCCTGGTGGGCACTTTAATACCCAACATCTTATTTTTCACTGGAATAGACTCCGAGTCTCTCATTACAATTCACACCACGCAAATCACATCAACCTCGACGATCCGGCCGAATAGCGGCCTGCCAATTGCGACGCTTTGTTTGGCTAAATTTAGCAAAGCGCACCGTCCGGGTATCAGTAAGAAGAAGTTCATACCTTTTTGGCCACGAGCTCGAGGCCTAGGCCTCGTGAACAGCTGCTCTCAAACACCACCGCATAGGCTTACGGGACACATTTCGTCAAGCAGCGTGGCGGGCGCGTGTGTTCATTGTGATGCTGTCGGCTGCCACGAAAAGCTTTTGCAGCGCTGACAGCCTCGGCACGCGAGTGACTTCAAGGAGACCTGTCGCAGATGCCAGGCCCATGGTCGAGGTGGCAGTTTCACGCCTAGCAACAGCGCGTTCAATTTCCTATCCATTTTAGCGTTCGATAGCGTCCAGGCTAAGTAAAGTCTCAACAACGAGGGCCTTTTCCTCAGCAAATTGAGCATCTGCGTCCTTGTCGTTGTGGAAGTTACGAAGGTATGTAACTAGCTTATCTCGATTCTTCACCAGAATGAGGGTAATATCTACGGGTTTCCGGGGATTTGCAACAAATACCTTTATCATCCGCCATGGTGACTCATTAACTGAATTTGCAAGACTACCTTGAAGAGATGGAAAGCTTCAATTTGAATGCGTTTTCGTTTGCATCTGAGCAGATTCATAAGTATCTTTAGGTTCTCACGGTCTGAAATGTAACTCATCATAATACTGAAGTTCTCACGCAGAAGAAGGAGCTCGCCGAGGAGTCGGATACTTTCACGGCATGTCACATAATTATTTGATTGAAGCAAAAGGTTGAAATGGCACACAAAGGCTGCATAATTATTTTGGATAAACCTCGCAGCCAGGACACCATGTCCCATGAGAAGGACCTTTAGCAACTCAAATGCATCTGCTGTTACCTCAAAACTTTTTAGCTGCACTAAGTCCTGAAAAAGAAGGATTGCTACCTGGATCCCCGGAGTGAAAGGTGACACTGCTTGGATGCGGTGAAAAAAAAAAGCCAGAAGTTTGGGGCCTCCAAAAGTGACTTTGCCACTATTTCATGTCGCGCTGCTTCCCGGAGCCTAATTTTATAATAAACTGCAGATTTGATCTGGGAGCATGCTGATTCTGGTGGATTTGGGCGCACTTACATCATACCGCGAATCAATGCGAGATCGGCGGTCTCATCTTTGTAGGCGTTCGTAAGAGAGGAGATGATTATAGGGCTCTTTGCAATTACTGTAGCAAATTCAGTAGTATCTGTTCGATTCACCAAGTTGGCAAACACATGCGCTGCACTTTTACGTTGTTCTAATGGCAAAAGATCAAGGCACGAGACCAAGCCTGCAGCAAAGTCAGGTTGCGTAGCAGCCGCAGCTGCAACAAGGGCTCCTCTGCTTTCATCAGGATCACTCTCAGCGTCACCTAGATCAATTGGAGTTAGTTGATTGAAGGTTTCCAAATGATACCAATCAGTATCAAGCCAAGTTCTTGAAGGTGCGTGGCCACAACTGTCGTAGACCTGTTTGCAATTTCTAGCGATGTTTTGTCAACACCAGCAAGTCGAGTTTGAAACCGCGCGTATCTGGTGGAAGTCAATTCCAAAGTTGCGGAGACTAGGCCTGAGACCAACTCCTCGGGAGGCGCCGGTCGTCTTAGAAACCACATGCGCGTTGCGTCTCGAGCCAACCACAGGCGTCAGGCACGACCGACCGACCTGCCAGCTACGAGCTTGTACTAGCTATCTACTTTGGAGCCTGGTTCTCTTACTTAAGTACTTTGAGAGTAGGGATGCCTAGTCTTAGAGCTAAGAGCGACACAGTATTGGACACCGCTCCAGAGTTTAAAAGACAACGGGTAATCGGAATGCGGCGCGGCCGCTGGCGAGCTTATTTTGCCAAATCGGGAAGCCGGCGTCCTCGGGAGTAGCGGGAACGCTCGTTTCGCATCAGGTCGGGCGGCGTGCGGCGTGCGTCACGCACGTTCGGAACAAGCGACACCGCAGCGGCACATGCTGCACATGGTTGCGGAAGCGATGCTAGGAGCCGACAGAGTCGCCAAGATCACCAGAAACGGTCCGGGCACGGCGAACTCCTGCCGCGTCGCGGCGCGCGGCGCTCCGACCCAAGTCATCTCTGGCGGTCGCTCACAGTGGAGAAATCGTTCACACGGCGCGTATAGATGTGCTCGTAAAGCCGCAGGTGGTGGCGTTGCATACACGCGGACTCATTTTTCACTCTTACCTACTAGCGGAACTAGCAGAGCTCGGTGCGCGACGCGAGCGGCGCCTCTGCGGAAATCGCGGCGGCTAGCCGAGTTTGCGACCAAACGGTCGGGCCTCAACAAAAAAAAACGGAGCGAAAGGCGTCTTTGCGCGCGCACGGGCGATTTCGTCGAAAAAGAGGAACCCAGTATTTAAGCTATTGGAGCTGGGGTACCTAGTACCCAGTATGTCTGTCGAGTAAAGGCACCTACGTCTAGTACCTACGGTATGAGAGGAGAGAGGAGAGCAGGGTAACTAGTAGTACTCAGAATTGGATGTGCAAATAAAGCTCAAGGGCTCCCGGCCTGGATATAGTATGATATAGAGCCGGGCCCCGGGGGCGCCGGGCCGTGGCACTGCATGGGCCGCGACGAGGCATGATTGGTGCTTAACAGAACATGCATGAATGAAGACTACGCCTTAATCCAGGACGAGGTTTAGAGGATCCACATCCAACTACTAAATCGACCCGAAAATTCTACCATCACATCTTGCATCATTCGCACTGGCACGTCGTCCGTGACGGCCTCCCTTGGCCTTCACTGAGTAGTGTTCTAGCTACTACCTCCTAAATACTAAGCTAGAGCCTGAGCTCCTCGCTTGCGATAGCGCCTACGGTACCGTACTGGTAGGTACCTACGGTACCTACGGTACTCGGTCTTGATAAGCCTCCTACCCATCGAACCCCGTTTTGCAGGGTTTTCGAAATTAAGGCAAAACCGGCCCGTACGCGCCCCTTAGGTCTCCCCAGGAGTCCTCGTACCGAATGGGAGATGTCTCGGCGCCCCCCGGCCAAGATGAGGCAAACTGGGTGACCAGGCCCTAGATGCCTCCCTGGAGGGACCCTCCCCCCGGTCGCTGTTGTTATGTGTCACTCGCAAGTAAGTTTCCCTTTTCATGTTACTCGAAAGGTCCTCTGCGCGAGCTCCCGGGCGCCCCACAAAACGACGCCCGCGCGGGCGTGTGCTCGAGGCCCGCGAGCGCCTCTCGCGGCCGTCGCGAGGCCGCGCCGGCGCCGCGCCGCGCCGGATTTGCGCCGCGCCTTCGACCTCGCTACCGCGGCGGTAGGCGTCGGCCCGGCGCCGCGCCCCGGCGGCGCGCCAGAGCCGCGCCGCCCCGGCGCCGTCCTCGGGACGCGCGGCCGTGGCCACCTCCCGGCCTCAACCGCGCCGCCGGCCCGCAGAGTGCCTCTCGGCATCCCTACGCGGCGCTCCGCCGACGGGGATCGATCCGCGTAGCGATGTGGCCGACCGCAGCCATCGCGCTCAGAGGGCGCTTTTCTCCGCCGTCGAGGCCGTTCGCGCTGCACTTTTTTTAGCCAGGCCCCTAGCTCAGTACCCAGTCTCGACTCCTACCGAGTCTCGCCGCCCGAGGGGCCGCCAGGGCCGCACTAGAGGCCAATGCATCGACTTAATAGACACACTAGACTAGCATCATGCAACCGACCGCTTGGCTATAGTCAATTCGGGTTGCGGGGGCGCGCGCCTAGAGGGGTGACGGGGTAGCTATCCCCCGCGAGCGTGTACGTAAGCTTGCTGCCGGTCGTAGAAGCGTGCGTCGTCGTCGCCGTGCCCGGGCGCTAAAAAACCCTAAAACAATTCACTTCTTAAACGGGTTTTCCAGCGCAATGGCCCCGGCCCTGCGCGGCGCGCGGGGCACCTCCGAGAAAACCGAGATAGGTGCGATCGCTCCGCCCCACGCCCGGCCCCCGGTCCAAAGGAGAAGGCCCGAGGCGCCGACGCGGCGAAGAAATCGACGGACTTGGGAAAACCTTAAGTGTGGGCGTGGCTGACACAAATCTCATCGCGCGGCGGCGAGGGGCCTTCGGGAGTCGCCCCGGGAGATATGATGGCGCTGCGACGGGTCGGAGCGACGATTGGGCTGGCGGACTTGGCGCGGCGGGCGTCGCCGCGATCGGGGCGTTTTGCTGGAAACGGATGCGGTGCCAGCCATGAGCGAAATTTAGGCCGCAGAAGCGTTTAGGGGTGTCCTACGGCCGCCGCGGTGCCGCGGTGCTAGCCGCCGAGGCTATTTCGAGGTGATAAAGCCGCGACGAGGAGATTTCGAGGTCGGTGCCCGTACGATCTCGAAATCTCGTCGCAGCTAGTAGCGCGATTTGTGGAAACGGCGTCGACACGCGTCTAAACGACTGATCGAGTATGAACGAGATCTGCTGTCGGCCGCGCTTTAAATTTGGACTTGCGTATCGCCGGCGATTCACCCAGTCTACGAAATGACTAGGTTTGCCCTTCTCCGGCCGTCGGAGCGGCACGGCCGGCTCCCGCGTTGTGTTTCGAGACGCCTCGGGCTCTACTACGAATTGCGTGCCTCCAAAAAAAGGGCTAAGTGGCTTTCGTGCACGGTAGACGTGGCCATGTAGCCACCGCATGGCCTTCTCTGAGTATCTATCAAAATCACGTGCACGATAGCGAGGCAGTGGTTTTTTTGGGAGCGCCACGCCATCCTCGTCCACCTCATCATCTTCATCTGAATCGACGCAGCCGTCGTCAGTGATGTCCACGGACTCCTCGTCGTCGTCACTGGAGTCAGACTCGTCGTCGGAGCCCGCGTCGACATTTAAGGACAGCACAAAGGGCTGCACAGGTGCTGGTTCAGGTTGTGCTTCTGCGTGTTTTTGTTTTTTCTTCTTTCTCCTTGCGTCAGGGCCCCACCGAGTAAAGGACCCTCGCTTCGCCGCCGGCTTCCTGCCTTCTACTCTCTGAAGACGCCTACACAGGTCGGCAAAGCTTCGCCGATAGCAAAAGGATCATCTGGAGGTGGCCGTGATGGCTTCGACGACCTGCCCTCTTTATCCTCCCTTAAATCGTCCGCATTTTTGACGACGTCTTGCCAAGTGGGAAACAAGCCGAGACGTCTGATTGTGCTCTTAGCGCTTCGACTGTGTCGGCTCCTATCATACTCGTGAACTGAGAGGAACCACTGCCCAGCTCGACGCTGCTTGCGGTTTTGTTCGTTGTCGGGCCACTGCTGGACGTACGCCGGCGGCTCGCCGCTGGGAATGGGCTCGGTTGGGTTGGGCCACAGCGTCGTGCGCACGTACTGTTTGTCCGCCGGAGGCGCTGACATGCTGCGCGAAGAAGAGCTGTAGCTGCCCTGGCAGCGGCAGCGCGCCGTGCCCCACAGGGGCTTTTTAAAGCGCGTGCCCCCGCTGAGAGCGGGAGCTAGCGTCGGTGGGATACTAGCCGATTGAGGGCTCCCTGACACATTAGTATGAACACAAGGATGAAAACTCCCTATGTATCAATTTAACTATCGGGACAGACGCATCGCTTGGGGCCCTCTGAGCGGAACTTTGGCAGCATTCAGAGGTTTCCCAGGAGGGCTGCCACCGTCGGCGAGACCGTTCACATCCTTAATCGAGTCCTTACCGATGTATACAGTTCCCTTATGGGGTGGGGGACGTAATTCGGCCATCCGTTTCTGTCAGGGGGGGGATGTCGCTGCATGCTGAAACCCCCCTCGTCGTAGTTAATAATCGGTCTTGTAAGCCTCCTATCAGTCATCATGAGGTGATGGCGTACGATCACCTCTTAAAGGTCTTGCTGATCGGCGACGCGGGGGTCGGCAAGAGCTCGCTACTCCTGCGCTATACAGAAGACAAATTCGACGAGGCGCTCGGGTCCACGATCGGCGTAGACTTCAAGGTAAAGACGGTCGAGGCTGACGGGAAACGCGTGAAACTGACACTCTGGGATACGGCGGGCCAGGAGCGTTTCCGAACGCTGACGTCGTCGTACTATCGCGGTGCGCAGGGTGTCGTTCTCGTGTACGACGTGACCCGGCGCGCGACATTCGATGATCTCCAACGATGGCTGGAGGAGGTCGACGCGTACGCGCCCGGTGGCGGCGAAGAGGTTGTGAAACTGCTCGTCGGCAACAAGATCGACCGCGACGTCGTTGTCCCGCGCACCGAGGCCGCAGCCTGGGCCCGCCGCCGGGGCATGCTCTTCGTCGAAACGTCAGCCAAAGCTGCGGTTGGTGTCACCCAGGCTTTCTGCGAGGTTGTTAACAAGATCCTCGAAAACCCCGTTCTTGTCGCAGCCACGATGCCGGGCAGGAAGCGGGCTGGCCTCGCGGGTGCCAGACAGCCTACGGCGCCGGCTGCATGTTGCTGAGAATGTCAAGGACTCATCTCAGAGGTCAACTGTTTGTTGATCGACCAACATGAATCTTTCGTGAGGCAATGGCGACCTACGACCGTTTACGACGGGCCACCAGCATCAATCATGATGTCACGATGATGTCTATCGGTATCTTGAGACTCGGAGTGAACTCGACCGTTGCGCTTGTCCGCCGTCGAACCGAGCACTGCCCCGCCGAAAAGTGCAGTAGCAAGTGGTACGCACATGACGGAGACGACACTTGGCCCTGCTGAAGCAATTCACTATAGAGTAAAGCTAGAGCTGCCTTTGAACCTGGCCACGCAAAAACAAGCTCCCCCAGTGACCCCCACGGTGCCACAGGAGCAGGGTAGAAATCGAGATCTGAACTTCAAGTTAACTTTTAACTTTTCCGGCGGCCTGATCAGTGACTCCGAAACCAAAAGTCCGACTCGGGGTCCTGTGACATTCAACTTAAAGTCGAAGTAGAAGGGAGGAGGGGGTAAATTCTTGAATGTTCTAGATGTCCAAAAACCGGGCCTGAAGGGGAGGACTCGGTGGACTCAGTCAGGCTGTGGTTTCGGCAGGCCCCGACCTGTCACGGTGTGTCCGAGTGGCCTGGGGGGCTCCGGAGGCGGATGTATCTTCCGCGAGCGCGGCGACTGGCGGGAGGCAGCGCGGTTACCAGTACTAAGTCCCGGCGAGAATTCCAAGTTTGGCGGGTATCGCCGAGGACTGCTAATGCCAACGGTTAAATTATTTTGGCGATTTATGTCAGTTTTTTTGACATGTTTTTATTAGAGGGGATGGTTCAAAAAAGTGGAATTTGTATATTTATATTCTATGTATCATCCGTCAGAAGGGAACATAAAGTATACACAAAATCCCTATTATACTACTGGGACTTGAATCAAGCGACCAAGCGGTCCGCACAGATCCATAGGACGCGCCGAAGCCCCACGCAAAATGTTGTGGTCATGAAGCTCGCCGCGGCGCTGCTGTTGTCATGCTGCGGACTAGCGATAATCGCCCCCCACCCCCGCGCCGCATGTCGCCCGGAGCCGCCCCGGCGCCGCGTCCGACTCGGCAGAGAACCGGCGGATCCAGCCACGGCGATGTAGTTGGCGTACGAATCACCGAGAGAATCCCCCCGCGGGTTGCCCCTGCAGCGGCCCTTGAGAGTGTCACGGTATAGGAGATCGTGGTAGTTTTTCAATTACCGCAATCACAGGGGGACAAAATACATGACATCTACAAAATAGGCAATTGCAACTACTCTCTGATTACGGCGAAGGAAAAAAACAGCAACACCCGTTTGTTAAACTCCAGCGCTCACACGCACGGCCGTAGCTCCAGGCCGTTATTGCCCGGGAACCTTGAAAGCGGATGCTAGCAGCAGCAATAACACACGTTGTTTAGAGGAGGCCTGGCTGTGTGGTCTGCGGAGAGGAGGTGATACCGCGAAGCGGTGATACTCAGCCGGTCATTGTGGAAAAAACAATCCGCTTAGGGAGATAGTCCGTTGTGACATCATCTAATCCATCTTTTGATGTAAGATGGATCGAGCTGTTCGTCTATTGCCTGTGCAACTAGCGAATAGGCATCACGCAAGGTATTGTAGTCACTCTTGCAGAATACAAAACAATGACAAGAACGACTGCTGCAAACGATGCGAATCTTTAACCTGACCCGCTTTTCAGTGGGCGTGAGTATCATAGCATCACCAAAAAATGTCTGGGGACCGTACATTTCGTCAGAAATCGTGTCCGTGGCACACTTGCTTGCGCAAGTTGTGTACAGCACATTTACTGAACCTTTCACTATGAAATGAAGCTCGCGTGCAGAGATTCGGGCAGAGTTGATAATTTGGCCGCTAGAGTAACTAGCCGGTCTTAGACTTCTGAGAATAATAGCCACGGCCCCCATGTACTTTTTTTCAATTGTTGAGAATAAAGGTAAATAAGGAAGTACGGCACGATGGACATAAACTGTAGACACAGTTTGCATGTGAGGAGGAAATAAATCCACTATTCTTCTCTCATCAAATACGCCGCTAATCAGAAGAAAGTGATGGTGATTGCGACGTACACGAAGGAGGAGCTCCGAAGTTGGAGAGATGGAATGGATTTCACAGAGAAAATCAGAAAGATAGCTTTTTTCTGCCTGCAATTGCCTCTTTGCCTGATCAAGATTCGTCACTATACTAACAAGTATCCCAATGACATACGCAAAAATCATGGTACCTAAGACCTGGGAGACTATGGTGACGATGAGGCTGCTTGCACTATTCAAGGAGGGTTTCTCATCTCCGTATCCGACTGTAGTCATCGTAGCAAAAGCCCAATACATCGTTGTCAAATATTGTGTGGGTCGCTTTTTGGATTGACGCATTCTCCGGGAGGCCCGAAAGAAAATGCATGTCAGAGCATGCGCAACTGCGCCCATAACAATAAGGGGCTTGAGAAGCTTTAAGATGGAGGGATTTATCCCAAGATTATCTTCAACATGCTCAGCGAGCTCTCCGAGCTTAAGCTTCTGCTGAATTTTGGCCAATCGCACAAGGCGCATTGCGCGGAACAACTTAATTGCCCTAAAACCTGCATTTCTTCTCTTAAATACACAGTTTGCCTAATGCCCAGTGCAATTATTATTTTGCAAACTTAATTCACGCTGCCACTTTTACCAATTTATCAAAGGGGACTGTTGACACCAGGTCAATTGGCAACCAGCCCGAGGTGTACTTTCTTATAATAAGTTTCCGTGAGAATACTAATGTTTGACTCTTATCAAAGTATGCCGTTTGGAATGAAAGGATCATATCCAAACCAAAGCAAACGTCTATGCAGAGGTTCATGCCTACGGAAAACTCATAAATCACTATTTTTCAAGACACAGCAATGACCCATCCAAATATTTGTTGGCGGCGAGCAGGGTCGCTCTATGATTTCAAAACAAATTGTGTAGGTGATTGCAACTATAGAGTAAATGATGAAGAAACAAATCAGGGCGTCCCATGTCACTTTTGCTGGGAGTTCTGGGTGAATGATCCAGTGCTGGCAACAGAAATCAAGCGAAGATATCTCAAGGACTGCCGCATTGTTACTATTTGAACCAAAACCACGATGCGCATTCACATATCCTGAAGTTGCAACAAATGGAGACTCCTCATTTTTTTCAATATTCGCCCCTCCCATCATAGTAGAAGGTGATCCATTGAGTCGAGAACGACGATTACATATTTGCTTGTGAGCTTCAGAGGCAACCTGCATGAGGTCAGTGCGAAAGGGATCGTGGCCCGTTAACGCCCCAAGTAGGACTTCCTTCTTGATAGAATACAAAATTGCCTTGTGCTGCACATAAGCAGAAAACGGGTTGATTAATGTGAGCAATATGGCTACATCACCAAGAATCTGTCCCGCACTAAAGGTGCCACAACAAAAACCGACGGGAGATGGAATGCGTATATTATCTGAAGCATCTCCAGACAGCTCTCCAGACAGCGTTGTTAATCGAGTAAGATCATAATGACCAACAGAATTGACATCAAGTGCAGTCAATAGAATAGAAACAACACCGGAGCCAATTACAAATAAATGGGTTCCAACTGAGCCCTCGAAAAAAAGAAACTCGCCGTCATTGGCATTGCATGGTAATAGATTTGGAGCAACTGCGACAATAAACTCACAATGAGCTCCCTGGAAAAATGATGTGTTGTAAACCAACTGATTATAGCATGTATATACCAAGTCATTGGCCGTTGTTGCTGGAAGCACCTCTAGAATATCTTGCATGTCGAAGATTCCGTCCGTCGTAAAAATGTTATTAAAGTGCCTTTTGATTTGAGCGGCGAGTACTGGGGGATACTGTCGGTCATATAGGTACTCTTCGACTGCGTCCATCTTCTCATTGTGAGTCTTTGATGAGAGATCAAGATTTTCCAGGATTGAGGTAACACCACCAATGATGTAACCAAAGCATGCGCCGCCCACAATCATTGCAAACATCGCGACGAGTCTTTCCGTGTTGTTTACAATCGCGATGTCTCCATAACCCACCGTCGTCATTGTTGTAAAGGCCCAGTAGAGTGCGACACGGTATTTGTAGCGAGTTGTTTTCAGGGGGAGAGAGTTTGCATTCACCCAGTGTCTCACGCGCTTTGGGTCCCCCCGCTGGTGTTGAAGAACAACCAGCCAATACCAGACCTACACAAATAATTGCTGCCTTATTCACCTCACATACATAATTGCTGCGACACAATAGTGTACACAACAGAGCATATGGGCTATTACAAAAAGAGTGAGGAGCATACGAACTGCAGACACGAAACCGGGCTGAAAGAGGAGAGACGGCTCTTCCGTAGGATTATTCTTCTTGCTTCGGAGCCTCATGAGGCGAGTGAGTTTAAAAAGCTTGGACAATCGGATTACACGGACAAATTTAGTAATCTTAGTTAGAGTGGCCTTAATATTACAAAATCTTAGGATGTATGGCAGCAGCGTAGAAATAAAGTCAACTGGAAAACCGTGCCACTGAATGAGATAATGCGCACCAATCTTCCATGGGTCTCCTACCAGAGCTCCTGTTGGGGTTTGATATGCAGTGAAGCACGAAAAAAACATATCTAGCAAAAAGCTTAGGTCAACCACAAAATCTATGCCAAATCTAATGCATGCTCGCCATGGCTTGTCTGATAGATGAAGGCCACCCAGGATGTGACAACTTGCCTCGGCATTGAACCCCATGGAATATGGCATTGTCATAGTGAGATAGACAACACAACAACAAACAAATGCATCCCAGCAGATTTTACGCCGACCAGATGGATTTATAATTCCACGGGGCAAATTTTCAAGTTCTTCACACGCCGCTGCAGAGTGTGTAGATCGGATTTTAGGTTCATTTAGGCTACCAACTTGTGCTACCAGATCACACCACGTCGCTGCGGACTGGTCGTGATATACTCTGATGGCGCCGTCCACTGCCGGCCCATTGACGGCCTAATTGTAAAATGAAATTAGACGAGTTAAAGCGATGGACCACCGAAGATTGCCGGAGCATTTGGAGTCCGAGTTGACCAATGCACAAGGGACGAAGACACGTGAGCCAGGAATAGCGTTTCATCAGGATCCATCTGGGTGTTATATTGAACGTACGAGCTGTAGGAGCAACAGGGGAGACGATCTTGATTATATCCATAGATACAAAATATAGATACAGTATCGACCGATTGTCACCTAACGACGAATAATGTCCCCCCAAATGCTCTTAACACAGCACGGTAGGAGGCGCCGATTTTACACACCGGAAGAGGTAAAAGCACACAACTCTGCCGACGATGCGTGGTTCTCTTTGTTTGACAAGGTGTTGGATCTAACCAAGCTTATAGCAAAGAATACTGCTTTGGCAACCCCTCTAATAGACTGTGCTGGCAGTGACATATCCCATTGGTTTAATAGCAAATCACGGACAGTAAAAAGTTACTACAGTCAAGTTAAAAAAGTAGCGCTTCCATATATTCCGATGGGGAGATTTATACATGTTAGTTTGTAAGAGAATTCATCTCTCCAACAGTGTCTTCGTCTTATCGCCACACGTGGCTTGGGTGAACCCTGACATATAGGTGCCGCCTTCGGAACCGAGCTCAAAATGGTGTACTAGTGATTCGAATGGGCTCGAAGAAATTCCATGGTTGTTTGCTGTGATCTTTCAATCATGATTAAATTTTTTTTTTAGGTGGAGCGACACTCAGTACATAATTGGGAACATCTCTCGTAATGTTCGCAAGTTGAGGGTAGTGAATACTTTGACGCAACAGTCCGATGTCTTTGAGGTTTGTGGTGAAGAGACAATTAAAGAAATCCAAACTCGGCGCGGTCCAGTGTTCTCTGGCGTGACAAAATCCGTACACACACGCCGCAACAATAGCTACACGGAATACAATACCCATGCACAGTCTTATACATGGAAATATCTGAAAGATCGCACTTTTGTTCCGATAGAAATGAGCAAAACATTGGAACAACTTGGCATTGTGGATGAGAGCAAAGTATTTGAGCATGCGGGAATTAATCAAGACCAGTACATGCCCGTCGTGCACATTTATTTTAATGATGATTTGACAGATGACTAGATGTTACCCAGCGAGCAACTCAATTTGGGGCCTGCTTTCCCCAGTTCCATATTTTGGACCGAGTTGAATCAAGCTAGCTGACTCAACAACAACAATGACAACGACCTCAGGATTCCCCCAAAATTTTGCACACTCGCAAATTTGCCACCTGTGCGCTACAAGAGGGCATCCGCTAGGAGGCCACCGGCGTGACTTACCATCAGTCGAGAATGAGTCTTCGCGCCCAATTGATCGAGAGCCTCTGTATGCCATTGACGTGGCATTTTCCTCAAGGTTATCCTGATCACCGGGAGCCCGCACTCAAGTCCGCACTCAAACTCAAACCCGCACGTAAGACTTGTTTGATAGGGGCCGTTTCGGCTTAGCCACACACCGGAAATTCCCTTTGAGCCCTATATAGATATGGAATGTTAGGAAATAATTTTCAAGTTGCGTAATTATGGTTCAATTTATACGTCTCAGGGGCGATTTTTGGGTTGGGGCGGGTTTTATCTCGGACCATCGCACCGCGTCGCAGCTGCTTTCTCAGCGCGAGGCTGCCCGCATGGTAAAAAACTTTGTACAGCCCATTATTTTAGCACTGGCATACGGAACCTGCGCCTCAGCAAAAATTTCCTGCCATTCGGCTGGCCCGGGCGGCCCGGGCGCGTGCGGCCGGCCGCCGAAAGATCCGGCGAAGAAAGCGGCTGAAGCCGAGCAGAAAAGAAGAGATGCACACAAAAAAGCAACTATTGATTTTGATAAAGTCTATGATGACAGAAAGCGATACTTGGACGCTGGTATCGGAGACGAGTTCGCGGGTTGGAGAGCTGACATAGAACGCCTGCCGGATCGTTTCGCTCGCCCATTTCAGTCACGTCCTAGAGGGGCAAGTAGGCCCGTTAGGCTCGGCTTGCCCGGCAGGTTTGGGGTTCGGACCGGGTGCCAGTTTCCGCAAGTGTGTCCGCCCCCTTGCAGATCAGCGACGTCCGGTGCCCCCGGTACTAACCTAGGCTACTTGACTGACCCACGCTACTACGCCGCCAGGACGGCGTACTTTCGCTGCGGGAAGTTCTGCTCCCGCTTGCGCTGCTTCAGCGTCTTCCGGCCGCGCTCCGCGGGCGTGAGCGCGCGCCGCAGCGCGCGCGTCTGCTTGGGCCGCAGGTCCTTGGGCAGGAACTTCTTCCCGGCGTAGGCCTCACGAAGCTTTGCCTTCTGTGTCTGGTTGTACACCGTCAGCACGCGCGCGATGGACTTGCGCACGACGCCGATCTTGGCGAGCTTCGACGCCGCGCCGCCCGTCACCTTGGCGACGCGCAGCTGCGCGAGCTCATTCTTCAGCTCCTCGAGCGTCTTCAGCAGCTCGCTCTTGTTCTTGGTGCGCAGCTCGTGCGCCTTGATCTTCATCGCGGCGTCGCGAATGCCCTCGCGGCCGGCGGCGGCCTGCGGATGGGGGGAGGGCGGGGGCGCGTCGGGGCGCAGGCGCTCGGATCGCGCGCTCGAAGCCCTCTCGCGAAGACCTTGGCGGGCGTCTGCGGCGGCGACGGCCTCTCACTCACGGTCGAGCGTGCCGGCTCCAGCACGCTCGACCGTGCCACAGCCGGCGACGACGGTCTCAAGCGCGAGCTCGCGCCGCCGGCGCCGGCCCCGGCTTTGAGCGCGCCGGCAAGAGAGCCGCCTCGCAGAGACATGGCTCAATGCGTCGTCGCACACAACCCGACGCCCGCGCTCGACCCGTGGTGGCCGGCTCGGCGGTTCGTGGCGCGCGCGGGCACGCGCCGCCGCCCTCGGGTAAAGCTCTATATGGCTTTTTTTGTGCTCGCTTAAAACCGACGCGCAACCGCGGCGCAAGTCTCTCTCTCTCTCGACGCAGCGCGCACCTCAACCAGCCGCTCAATAAAGACGCCGCGTCAAACGCACGACAAAGGCGCCGAGCGGAAACACGGACAAGAGGCAACAATCGCCTCCTCGCCGAGCTTACTCTTAGAGTATAGGACTGGGGGGGGGGGGGCGGAGGCTAAAAAACCGCGCGTGCCAAAGCGTCTCCTCGGGAACAATGTTCCCCAAAGAGCACGTTTTGCAACATCCAGTGGAAGAAAAAATGCTGTCAGGGACATCGCCAAGCTGCTTTACTATTTCATTCATGTGACTGGGATCAAATGATCTGAAATCTCCATCTCCAACTATTTGAAATCGATCTGCGGGCACGTATCGATCGTGGAGGATCGTGGTGACGCGGGCATGCTGGTGATTTTGGCACACTAAGACTTACAACAATGCCGTGCCCCGTACCGTTAACGGTACGGGGCACACAGGCCCTAGTGAGTTTTGCGCCACTAGCATTTAAGCTGTTTTGCGCCGCTCGTCAGAACGCTGTTCTTCGCGCTCGTCCTTTTAGCCCTTGTAAAAACGTTTCTCTCGCTCCCCGCGTTCCGATGAGCACCTTTTCAAAACCATCCGAGCCCATGCTGCCGCGAAACTGCCACCGATCTCTGTGCAGAGCGCTCACACGCGCGCACGCCAGCCGCACTTCATTCCGTGGACCGCGCACGCACAGCGCATAGCATGAGGACGTGATCCGCACACGTGTGGGATGCATACAGCTGTAGCAGACGACGACAACGACCTATCGGTTTCCCTCCTGAGCTCCGGCTGGTACACCCTGCGCACCCACTGCGACACGCTACACAAGTCGAAAAGAGCAGTCGTCGCCGTCTGCGCCCGATCTGCTGCCTCGTGGCGCCGCGCGCTGTCAAAGCTCGGCGCTGCGGCGGCGTCCGCGACGGAGCACGACGACGTCAAAACCGTCAAACCTGCGGTCGCTGCGGCATCGTGCGCCGTCGTCGCGCTGCCCCGCTGCAGCGGCGACGAAGGCGTGCGTAGCGGCGCTCGCGAGCGGTGCTCGCCTGATCCCCGAGAAGCCCGCGGCGTAGGAGGAGCTGCCGCGCCGCACCCGGCGGTGGTGCGTCCTCAAGAACTGGGCGCTTAAGCCGGGCGTACTTTGCGTCGGCGAGTTGTGGACGTTGGAAGCGGAACGTCCGCTTGGCGCTGCCGCCGCCGGCGCGCCGCGCCTTGTAAAATGCAAGTGCCCGTGGCCCGTCAGCGTTGTGAAAACTGTCCTCACCAATTCATCAGCAACGCAGCTCCGGACCGTGGAGCTGGGGCTGGAGCTGGAGCTTGGCCACAAATTTAGAAAGGATAAAATCAAAGAATTCCGACTGACTTGATGCTACGATCAATGTTGGATCGAGCGATGGATCGGGCGATGATGGCTCTCATTTCGACGTAGCTTAACATAGTAGTGCGGGTTTGTTATCCGGACATCGAGCTACCTCCCGCGCGCAACTGCTGACACACTACGCAGCTAATCCGCAGCGATACATAGCTTGCGCAGGAGTTCAGAAGCTTTGCGCACCTCTGCGCAACACCTGACACGAAGCGCGCAGGACACCATGTCCACGCTAGAGACCATGTCGGAGAAACCAAGTGTTGATGTGACCTTTACGGAGCAAAGCTTGCACGTGCAGCTCACCCTGCATAAGGCTGGGACAGTATGGCTAGATTGCGTTGAACCGCAGAGCGCGGCGCACGGACGCGTCAATGTGGGCACATCGCTGGTTGCGGTCAACGGCGCACGGATGGGGAAGCTATTTGGCCGGCAGGCCTGGGTTACCTTCTGTGAGCGTATCAGAAATATGCAACGACCGATGACACTCACATTCTCCTACTACCCCATTTCTGACGTGTCCTCTAGTCCATACTCGTCAGTGGTTGACGACGAGTCCACCTATCGCCAAACTCCCTCCTTTTGGGCTACGGACCATTCCCTTGCCCCTGTTAGTTCCTCATCCTCTTGATGTTATCCCCATCCTCTCCCTAGACCCGCGTGAAAAATAAAAAATAAGTAACTTTCTAACCGTTCTATCTTCTGTTAGGGCCAGCGCGGCCTTGAGCGACTTGTTCTTGCTGATGCTCGACATATTGGGGGTTTCGGCTGAGTGTGCCGCTGCTATATGGTTGCGTTCGTAAGTTTTGGCGTAAGTAAAGGATGCATCTCGCGAATTTCCCCCAAAACGGAACGTGGAGTGCTCCCAAACAATTAACGGTACGGGTCACACCAGCCCTAGTGAGTTTTGCGCCACTAGCATTTAAGCTGTTTTGCGCCGCTCGTCAGAACGCTGTTCTTCGCCGCTCGCACTTTCCGCCCGCGTAAAAACGTTTCTCTCGCTCCCCGCGTTCCGATGAGCACCTTTTCAAAACCATCCGAGCCGATGCGGCCGCGAAACTGCCGCCGACACCCCGTGGGATGGGGTGGCGTCGTCGGGTGCACAGCCTCTCGCACGCGAGTTCCAGCTGCGCTCGTTAGTGCGCAGCAGCGACTGACTCTAGCGAACCACAGAGCGCCGCGCTGTCCGCCGCGCGCGCATTCTTCCTCTAAGGCGAGCCGCCGGAGCGAATCGCGAGCCGCCGGAGCGAATCGGCGCGATGGCGTGCGTGAACTCGTGCGAGTCGTGCGAGATCATCGCCGTCGGCGCCGTGGTCACGGTGAGAGAGAGGCAAGGCACTGGCAGTGGCGGCGTCGGCGTAGCACTTGGCGGCGCCCTGTGAAAGTCAAATTGTGTGTGTGCTCGAACGCAAATTGCACGCCGCGCGCGTGGCCGCGTGATTTTGGCCGGCGCAGGTCCGCGCTGTCAACCACGATGGGACGCTTTGCGTCAAGTACACGCTCGGCGGCACAGCACGCGCAGTCGCGAGCGCTGACTGCAGGCCCGGGAACCACGCGGGCGAGCACTATGAGAATAAGCTGACCAAGTGGCGCAAGCGCGTCGACGGCTTCTTTGGTTGTGACGAGAAGGAGGAGGACGGGGCCTTCGCGGCGCGGGTTGCTGTGCTCCGGTTGGACGACCTCATCGACAAGAAGAGCCCCGAGCAGGTAGAGAGCCAGTGCAGAAATGTTCATGGTACGTTCAAACTGGAGTGGGACCGACAGGACATAATCAATCGACTCGCTCTCAATCTCAAAGAGGAGCCACGGCTTGTGACCGGCATAACTTCAGGTGGAGTACGTACTCGACAAGATGCTCCACGTGCCGCGGCCACCGGTCCAGGTCGCTTTCCTCCAGGGTGCGATTCCGCTTCAGGCCGGCGCCTGCTTCGACAAGCTAATTGACTTGCTTCAGGGGCCCACCGGCGGCGGTGACGGTGGCGGTCTGGCCATCGCGACCACGTGCCAAGGCCGCGGCTGCGCAAAGAAAAAGGAGGCCGCCGCCTGGCGGACAACGGGATCGTCGTGGCTTGGTCGGCGCATCATCCTAGAGCCCGCGTGCATCGGCGCCAAATTCTTGCATCCTTGCGGGGCGCTTTCGAAGTGCAACCCTCCGTCGAAAAAGGTGCCGAAGAAAATCATTTGATGGTACGCTCAGGCGGACGGCGAAATTCCGTCCATGGCAACGGTCGACGGCTACCGGCCGCCCGCTGAGACACGTTTGCGCATCGAGCAGCATGGACCCTACGTGCCAGACCGTGCGGACATCAAAGATACCTTCAAATTTCTTTGATAGGAGTCGCACCAATCGTCGAGCATGTTGCCACTGCTCTCTCTCTCTCTCAGTCCCAAAAGAAGAGAATTGCGAAGACCTCGAGTTAAACTTATCTGATCAGTCAATATCTGGGCAGGTGCCTCTCTTCCGCGCGCGCTTCGACGATGCGGCGTTTGACGCGCGCACGGACCTGTACGAGGCAGACGTCGAGCACGCGGCGGCGGAGGCGCTCGCTGTCGAGGGCCTCACGTCAACCGCCGAGGCTGGAAAAAACGCGCTGGCGCCCAAGCGCGCAGCAGCGCGCATCTGGTCTATCAATCTAGGCGAGCTGATCTTCGCGCCGGCAGAGTTGGGGCGGCTCTGCGAATGCTTTGCGAACGCACGCTGCGGCGTGACGCATATCTTTCTGGAGTGCAACAACCTTAGTTGCGTACCCTATGACCCAGGAGGACTGGGAAATGATTGCGTGCGCGAGCTGGCGCGCGCTGTTGCGGCGCGGAGGAGGGCAGACCGCTTGGATCTGCGGGGGGCGTGGAAGAATTTGATTCGTGATTTGGTCAGAACAAACCGCGCGAAGCACGACCTGTACCTTTTCTGTGATGGTGACACAGACTAGAACACTGTGGTGCGGCAGGCTGTCAAGAACTGGTTCAACCCCACTGGCCACTCTGTGAACAAGGTCTGGCTCGCACGGCAGAAGGGTGGCGGCGGCGCTGATACCGATGGGGCACTTATGAAGGCTGTCGCGACGCGGCACCGCCGCACGGATGAAAAACGGGCATTACCAGGCGACCGCGTCCGCGTCCTCTGCGATGACGGTGCTTGGGCGCGCGGCGTCGTGGCGCTTGCCACGGCTGACGGCAGCGACGCGACGCCCCTCAGAGTGGCGTTGGATGCGTCGGCAACCACGATGCTGCCGGCCCAGCTCGACGCCGCGACGTTTGGCGTGGCCTGGCGCTGGGACGACGTGCCCGAGTGCGGTGACGTGCTTGAATACGATCTCACGCACCAGCCAGGCGTAGCAGCCGCGGGCCACCACGTGCCGGCGCACCTCGTCGCACGTGACGGCCTCCGGCGCTGTGTCGTCGTCGGCGCACGCTACGGCGACACCGGCGAGTGGCGGACCTGCAGTTTTGTGGATGCGGGCGGCGCGTGCCGCGCACAGCATCGCGTATTGCGGCTGCCGCCGATCGACACACATGGCCTTACGCGGCCCGTCTGGCGCTTCCAGCACGCAGCGGGTACGACAGGTGCGGCAGTGGTGGCGGCCTACGTCCGCGGCCGGGGTCGCGGCACTGCCTCGGCGGCCACGGCGCCGGCGGCCGTTGCGGGTTTGCGGGTCGTCTGCCGCATCAACGGCATCAACCGCACGGGTGTCGTCGAACACGTCGGCGCCACACGCCGTAGGTATGCACTCGAGGAGGCGGCAGCACCGCCTTGGGAGCTAGCGCCGGCGCCGAAGAAGGCACGGGCGTACAAGCAGCGCGGACCGTGCGACGCGCGTATAGGCGCGTGGATCGAGGTCTACTGGGCTGGCGATGACGATTGGTACCTAGGCCGCATCGCTGGCCAGCGGACGGTAGCCAGCGGTGGCGTCGAGTTCCAGGTCGCGTACGCCGACGGTGAGACGATCTATCATGCGCTCCAAAACAAGCCGTTCGCGGGCGACAGCACGCCGCCGGCTGGGGCCAACGGCGACCCCGAGCAGTTCCGTTTTGCTGCCGCGCCGCCACCGTCGCCGTCGTCGCCGCCACGCGCACCACACGTGCACGCAACGCCGACAGACCCGACGCGGCTCAAAAAAGGCGACGTCATCGACGTCTTGCTTGCCGGCGCGGCGACGGCCACGCGCGTGAGGGTCGAGAGCAGCTACGTTGTCAAGGATGACGGCAACTGGAGAGCCGACAATGGCGATGCTGCGCCGCCTCGGCATGCACGCGATCCGACCGCTGCGCCAGCACTGTTACCGGCCGCTGCTGGGCGCCGCGAGCGCCGCAAGCCCAAGAAGTTCGCCGCTGACCTCTCGTCGACAGAATATTCGCGCGCACTCCGACTCGCGGCCGAGAAACGTGCTTCCGCAGCGCGCGCCGCGATGCGTCACGACCTTTTGCTTGCCGACGGCCGCAAAATAGTAAAATGTCGCCTCGCACGCGTCGTCTGCGGCGAAGACACAAGCGGCGCATCGTGGACATTCGTCAGACACATGAGCAAACCCGCGAAGGCATTGAAACGGAAGCAGGCACCGGCCAAGAGACTGGCACAGGCCAAGAAGCCGGCGGCTGAGACCAAGCCGGCACCGCATGCACCTGCAGCGCCACTGCCGCTGCAAACCGGCGACCGGCCGCGCCGCGCTGCACTGCGCACTAAGCGGCCAACCGACGATTTGTCGTCGACTGAGCTTACGTGTCTTCTGCGTAAGGATGCGCGCACGAAGGCTGACACCTGCGACGTCCTGCTTGACCCGGCACACGGCCTCAAAGAGCGCAGCGTCCAGCTGCGACTCGGTCCGAAGGCCTTCCGCGACGGTTTGTGGCAGCCCGAGACATCCGTTGGAGCCGCCGCCGGTGGCAAGGCGCCGTTCGTGATGCAAACCGAGTCGTGGGAGGCTGCTGCCGAGGCGCGCAAGGGCAGCGCTGTGGCGACACGCGGGCGGCTCCTGGCCAAGTACAAGGGCATCGTCTTCCGCCACATAGACGCCACGCACGACGAAGTCCGCGTCGTCGATGACATCGTCAGCTCGCGCGACAACGACCGCTGGGAGGTCTCAACGAAGCTTGTCGGCGGCAACGGCGACGACGTCCCTGTGCCCTACGGCATTGGCCCGCTCATCGCCCTGGGCATGGTGGCCGCGGCGCCTACCTACCTGCAGACACGCGACATCGTCCTCGAGATATCCAAGAAGTGAGGCCTTTTATCTGCCCCCACTACTCCCCGCGCCGTTAGCCTCCCAGATAAAGCTAAATCGGGATATTCCACAGTCGTCCGCATTTACAGAACAATTTTTGGAGTCTATACATGGGCAATACCCCGCATTTACATTGCTACTACAATCATGCGCTAGGGCCGAGAATAATGATTTAGACTCCCTATCCATTGCGGCCCCAGCGCGCACCGCGGAGAGAGAGAGTTGCTTAGTAACGGGGGGGGGTTTCACCCCCCGCCGTTAGCTAAGTAACGCACTCTCTTCCTGCGGAGCTAACCCGTGATGGTCAAATCTTGAGCGGCTAGGTGGCCTAGCTCTAAGCAAAGCAATCGACGCGACTAGTAGGTTTACGTTATTGCAAGTTGGCTGGGACTCTAGTCCGGAATAGAGCGTCCACTCTACTGAGCTATTGGTTGAAGGAGGTCGCTCCTATTACGGTGGGAAGAAGGGGATTCGGTGGGAGCGGCACTCACTCGCAGGCCACGCGTTTGGCCCTCTTGTTGTCGACGGTCGCTGACTCGGCCACGAACAGCTCCCGCTTCTGGGCGCGGCGCGCGGTGCGCCGCGCCAGCATCGTTGGTTCCGGCGGCGCGTCCTCCTCCCCCTCCTCCTCCCGCTCCGAGGACACGGCGTCGCGGTCGAGGTCGTAGCCGATCATGGCCGGGCACTTCACGACGCGCAGGAAGCCCTTCTTGTAGTTGTGCAGCACGTCGCTCTTGCTGCCGCCCAGCGCGATGACGTCCGCTCCGCACTTGGCCTTCTTGTAGGCCTCGTAGCGCGTGTAGCTCGCCGACTCCGGGCGATTCGGGTTCGCCTGGGCGAACGCGATCTCGAAGCACGCGTTGACGAGCAGCATCTCCGCGACGACTTTGGGCGCGGCGCCATCCAGCAGCCACCGCACGCTCTCGGCATGTTCCTCCCCCTCGTTGCCCACGGCGGCTGCCGCGGGCGGAGTCTCCTCCTCGGGCGCGGACGCGGCTTGGGGAGGGGGCGCGGGCGCGTCGCCGACCGCCACGCGCACGTCGGCCGCAGCGACAGTGTTGAACACGTCGGGCTCGTCGACCCACTCGACGTCGTAGGTCCCGTCGTCGTTCACCCGGTCGATGACGGCGCGGGACCACTGCCAGCCCCACTTCGCCTCGACGCGCGCGCCGACCGCAAAGGCTGGCAGCGCCGCTGCATCCGCCGCGGTTGCCTCCTCGCGCGCGGGGGGCGTCTTTCTCTTGGGCGGCGTCGCGGGCGCGGCCGCCACCGCCACCGCCACCGCCGCAGCCTTCGCCTGCCGCCAACCCGGCGGCGGTTCTGCCGCCCGTTGTACGGGCTGCAGCATCGGCGGCGCCGCGCGCGGCGGCCCCAGAATTGTCGCGCGCATCAGGTCCAGTGCGGAGGGCCGCGGCAGGTTTGTGCTCTTGAACCGCTTTTTGGGGCCGCGCGGCGGTACCGGCCGCGGCGCCGGCGCCGGCCACCGCCGCGGGATCGTCGCCGCCCCGACCCGGGTCACCTTGAGCGCGTCCTTCTTCTTCTTTTTCGGCACCGTGCGTTGCCGCGGCGCGGGCGCGGGCGAGGGCGCCGGCGCGCGCCGCTGCGCGGACAGCGCGTCGTCGTCGTCGCCGATTGATGCCGCGAACGACGAGAAGTCGTCATCACTAATAACACGGCGCTTCTTTGGCAGCACGGCCTCGCTGAGCTCCGCTGCTTGGCGCGCCGCCTTGGCCTTGAGGCGTCTCCTGTGTTCTTCGATCCAGCCCTGGACCTCGTCGACGGCCGAGTACTCGCAATCATCAATAGTGCCCTTGTCGCCAAACTTCGCGTCATGGTAGAAACAGACCGGCTCATCGTGCTCGGCGTCGAAGCTGACCTTTAGGACGCGCCACCGCTCGCCGTCGTCGACAAATTCTACACCCTTGAGTTGGGTGTTCAGTCTCGCGATGAGTCTCTCGTCGTACTCAACGCCGTTTTCCGGGATTTCTGGGTGATCGGTTGCCTCGAAGGCTGCCGCGGCCATGAAGTCGTCGTTCTCTCTCTCAAATAGGTCGTCCGGCGCGACCGGTTGCTTGTCGTCGTCGTCGTTGCTCGCAGCGGGCGGCGCCGATGGCGCTGCGGGCGGCGCCGCCGCCGCGGGCGGCGCGGCGGCCTCGCTGAGGCTGGCGAACTTGGCCAGCTTCTTCTTCTTCTTCTTCTTCTTCTTCTTCTTCCTCTTGGGGTGCGCTGGCTCGGCCAGAACGGCAGCCGGCGGTAGTGCAGCTGGCGCAGGTACGTCGCCGACCACCGCGCGCACGTCGGCCGACGCGACAGTGTTGAACACGTCGGGCTCGTCGACCCACTCGACGTCGTAGGTCCCGTCGTCGTTCACCCGGTCGATGACGGCGCGGGACCACTGCCAGCCCCACTTCGCCTCGACGCGCGCGCCGACCGCAAAGGCTGGCAGCGCCGCTGCATCCGCCGCGGTTGGCTCCTCGCGCGCGGGGGGCGTCTTTCTCTTGGGCGGCGTCGCGGGCGCGGCCGCCACCGCCGCCGCCGAAGCCGCAGCCTTTGCCTCCCTCTTGCGCGCCTTTTTCACCGCGGACTTTGACTTGATCTTCTTCTTGTGTTTGCCCGTCCTGGTCTTCTTCGGGGCGAGTTCCAGCACGCCGCCCAGTGACGACCTCGCGGAGTCCAAGACGGCCGCGGCCGCGCCCGCGACCGCGCCGCCCACCTTCTCGGCGAGCTCCTTAGTCGTTGACTGCATCTCCGCGAGGACGGCGTCCGGCGGCCCGTCGTCGGCCGTCATCACGCTCATCAGGCTCAGGCCTAAGAGACCGGCACCTACAGCCAGCGATGCTTTGCCGATCGTCAATCTCGTTCCTTTGACCGACATGGGATGCCGCTCGAAGCCGTTTGATGTGGTGCTGAGAGCTGGGGCAGCCCGCGCGAAGTTCTGTCGCCTCTCTAAGCGCGCTCCCCAAAAGAGTAATTTGCGCGGCTCCATTTGAATGAATTAAAAAAAAAAAAATTCAAATTACTCTTTTGGGGAGCGCGCTTAGAGAGGCGACAGAACTTCGCGCGGGCTGCCCCAGCTCTCAGCACCACATCAAACGGCTTCGAGCGGCATCCCATGTCGGTCAAAGGAACGAGATTGACGATCGGCAAAGCATCGCTGGCTGTAGGTGCCGGTCTCTTAGGCCTGAGCCTGATGAGCGTGATGACGGCCGACGACGGGCCGCCGGACGCCGTCCTCGCGGAGATGCAGTCAACGACTAAGGAGCTCGCCGAGAAGGTGGGCGGCGCGGTCGCGGGAGCAGGCGCGGCCGTCTTGGACTCCGCGAGGTCGTCACTGGGCGGCGTGCTGGAACTCGCCCCGAAGAAGACTAGGATAGGCAAACACAAGAAGAAGATCAAGTCAAAGTCCGCGGTGAAAAAGGCGCGCAAGAGGGAGGCAAAGGCTGCGGCTTCGGCGGCGGCGGTGGCGGCCGCGGCCGCGACGCCGCCCAAGAGAAAGACGCCCCCCGCGCGCGAGGGGGAGGCCCCGCCCGCGGCGGCCGCCGTGGGCAACGAGGGGGAGGAACATGTCGAGAGCGTGCGGGGGCTGCTGGATGGCGCCGCGCCCAAAGTCGTCGCGGAGATGCTGCTCGTCAACGCGTGCTTCGAGATCGCGTTCGCCCAGGCGAACCCGAATCGCCCGGAGTCGGCGAGCTACACGCGCTACGAGGCCTACAAGAAGGCCAAGTGCGGAGCGGACGTCATCGCGCTGGGCGGCAGCAAGAGCGACGTGCTGCACAACTACAAGAAGGGCTTCCTGCGCGTCGTGAAGTGCCCGGCCATGATCGGCTACGACCTCGACCGCGACGCCGTGTCCTCGGAGCGGGAGGAGGAGGGGGAGGAGGACGCGCCGCCGGAACCAACGATGCTGGCGCGGCGCACCGCGCGCCGCGCCCAGAAGCGGGAGCTGTTCGTGGCCGAGTCAGCGACCGTCGACAACAAGAGGGCCAAACGCGTGGCCTGCGAGTGAGTGCCACTCCCACCGGGCGAATCCCCTTCTTCCCCACCGCCGACTGAAGTAATTCTAGAGTTACTTCAGTAAGACCCCCTACTACTAGGGTTACTTTGGATCATACTAGCGCGATATACTTACCTCGCCTGGATCGAGCCATTAAGACCGTGGCGTTGTTGTTGGAAAGCGCGCCCGTCGACGTATATTAACCAGACTTAATTTCAGCAGAAGTCCAAAGTGAAACGTGAAATCATTTGATGATGTGGTTGTTTAAAATGCATTCGTGTGTGCGTGGTACCTCCACAATGACTCCCCTCAAGTGTTCCACGAATTCACTGCTAGTACTTCTGCTGGGTTCTTCCCGGAGCTTTTGGACGTCGAACATAGCGGCCAAGTAGCTCCAGCGGGAGGAAGTACTTAGTCACGATTCACCCACGACGGATTGTAGTCTAGAATACGCTTCCGATCGAAGTTGTGCTATTATGGCGCGCTCGGACATGCGTATATGATCGTCGTCGAGCTCGCGTGTGCAGAAGTAGTCTGCGCGCGTATCGTCAGAGCACCAGGCGACGCGGACGCAGCCCCGGACCATGTCCACCGACGTCAGCTCTTGTTCGAAAGAGACTGCCTCGGCGAGCTCTCGCTCGTGATCGAAGGCTGGGTGGAGACCATCGAGGTCTGCCGTGGACAAAGGCGCGTCCTGGAGCTCAACGAGCATGGCCCGCGTATACATGTAGGTAAACACCAACTTCAGATCGACGTCGGCGTTGGCGTTGGCATCATCTAAGGGTTCATCGTAGTACATTTCTTGGACCGCGACGACGTACTCGTCTAGGGTGACCTCACCGTTTTCTTCACCGGCGACCACTCGAATTTTTGGCATTACGCAGCCGTCGGCGTCGTCGATGCCCATGCTGTCCAAAATGAAGGGCTCGAAACCGGGAACCGTCACGGTTGCCTTCCGACAGAAGATCCGTTTGAAGCCGCGCTCAACCGGAGGCAAAACAAAGCACGGGTGGACCGGCTCGGAGGTTTCGTCCTGGTCTTCCGTGGACCATGATAAAGCGTCCATTAAAGGCGCCTCGACGCCCATCGTCGTCCGCGTGCCGATACCGCCTATATGTAGAGATTGAGGTGGCCTCGTGGGCTCGGTCGTGGCGTCCGGCGCCTCGTCCTCCACCTGCGCCTCGACTGCCTTCTTTATCGTCGTCGTCGTCGTCGTCTTCTTCTTTTTCTTTTTCTTCTTCTTCTCAAGCACATGCTTCGCCATGGTCGTGGTTGACTCGGCTTTGGTTTTCGACTTGTATTTGCTCTTCTTGGCCTTTTTCGACTTGGGAGTGAGGCCCAGCATGCTCCCCAGCGATAGCCGTGCATTTTTGCCGGCATTTTCCCATGCATCGTCGCCGCTCATGCAGAGAATTGCGCCCAGGCACAACCCTGTTCCAGCCAAAGCCAATACGGCTTGGGCCTTAGACGGTCTGTTTTCTTTCATCGGGCGACTGGACATGTCACTGCAGCCTGCGTGCGGAGAGAGCTGGACGAGCTGGGCTGCTTGGCGACAGCAACTCGGAAGCGCGAAGTTGGCTCGGACCTGTTGGGCTCCGCCGTCCCCGGACTCGTTTGAAACGCCGTGCGGGTTATCTAGACCTACTAGGGTCGCTTATTACCCTTAGCTTAAAGTAGCTTTTACCGACACTAGCCCCTAGTAGGTTGTGCTTTGGAGGGCCGGTAGACCACCTTGCACCCACCCACACGGGCCACCCGGCTGGTGCTGGACGCGTCCAGACCCCTCAAGGCTCCCACCCAGCGGAGGGCCGTCCTGTGCCGGCTGTCGAGACGAATGGAATTAAAAACATTAGCGCTCCAAAAAAGGCACTTGTAGCCCCCGCGATGACCGCGATCCGGTCACCCGCCGGCCAAGCCTGCTGGCGGACGTCTTGCGGGTCTTTTGAAGCCTCGGAATCGTAGGGTTGGTGGAGTAACATTCTCAATCTAAATTTGGCCGATTTGGGGCAAGACCCCCCCTAGCAGGTTCGGGCTTCAGGACGGCGCACTTCCGCACAAGGACGGATCCTTCCTGGGAGGGCTTCCCTACCGTTCGCCCCCGAGGTTTGCTAAAGTATTAAGTTCAAATCTGTGGAGCGCGGACTGCCCCAGCCCATAGAGGAGCGGCGCACTCGCAGCCGAGACCTCGCAAAGCGGCCACTCAGCCGAAACCCTCGCAGAAGCGGCTGCCCCAACGTATAGCAGCGGCACACTCAGCCGAAACCCCCAATATGTCGAGCATCAGCAAGAACAAGTCGCTCAAGGCCGCGCTGGCCCTCGGCGGCGGCCTCGTGACCGTCGGATTGATGGCTGCCATGATGAACGACGACGACGGACCGCCCGAGGACGTCGTCGACGGCGTGCAGTCGACGATGACCGGCCTCGTGGACAAGGCGGGCGGCGCGGTCGCGGCCATGGCCGCGTCCGTTGGCGACGCCGTCAAGGCGTCGCTCGGCGGCGTGCTGAAGAGCTCGGCGCCGCCAGCCGCGAAGAAGGCCAAGAAGAAGAAGACGGCGAAGACGAAGGCGGCGTCCAAGGCAAAGAAGGCGCGCAAAGCGGCGAAGGCTGCCAAAGCGGTGGCGGCGCCCGTGACGCCGCCGAAGGCGCCGCGCGCGGCGCCCACGCAGGAGGAGCCGGTCGTGGCGGCCGCGCCGCCGGCACCCGAGGCCGCGCCGCCCGCGGAGGCGCCCACGACGGCTCCGCCGGCCTTCGCGGTCGGCGCGCGCGTCGAGGCGCGGTGGGCCGGGACGTGGTACGGCGCCGTCGTCGATTCAACGCACGGGGACGGGAGCTACGAGCTCGAGTGGCTCGACGACCCCAACGTCTTCAACACCGTGGCGGCGGCCGACGTGCGCGCGGCGGCGGCCGACGAGCCCGCGCCGCCGCCGCCGCCGGAGGCCGAAGAGGAGGCGGCGGCCGCGCCCGAGGAGGAGGCGCCCGAGGCTGCGGCCGCGGCCGCGGCCGAGCAGCCCGCGGACGACGAGAGCTGCGAGGAGGCGGCCGACGTGCAGGGCCTGCTCGACGGCGCCGCGCAGCGCGTCATCGTCGACATGCTCCTCGCGAATGCGAGCCTTAAGATCGCGTTCGACCAGGAGAACCCGAAGCGCCCGGACTCGGCGAGCTTCAAGCGCTACGAGGCCTACAAGGCGGCCACGTGCGGCGCCGACGTGCTGGCGTGGGGCGGTTCCAAGAGCGACGTGCTCCACGACTACCGGAAGGGCTTCCTCCGCGTGACGCGCTGCCCGGTCATGGTCGCCTACGACCTCGACCGCGACGCAGACGTAGGGTTGAGTTAGGGTTGAGTTAAAACCGAGGGGCGGGGCCGAGGGCGCGGGCGTGGGCGCCGCGCCACCCGAGCGAGGATCCGTATGTCGCCAGGTCAGGCGCGAAATCGACGGTCTCCCGCTCGTAGAACGCTCGCTTGTTGGCCGCTGCGCGCAGCCGCTTCGCCGCGGCTTGTATGCCGTCGCGGTGGGCGCGCAGCCGCTTCTTCTCCTTGCGGGCTGCCTTGCGTGCTTCGCGGTCCGGGGCTGCGTTGCTGATGAACTGGTGAGGACAGTTTTCACAACGCTGACGGGCCACGGGCACTTGCATTTTACATTTCGGGCACGTCTTCTTCGGGGTGCGGGCGGCCTTCTGGTTTCGTACTTCAACGTGGGTCAAATCTTGTAGAGTCATCATGAACACTATGTTTCACAGATGTCCGCGCTACTCCGTGCGCTCCGTGCACTTGCGCCCTTTGCTGCTTGAAAATTTTCTAGACATTTTGGCGGCTCGCCGGCACCTCGCTGTTACATACAGCAAATGTCGATCTCGACACCGTGCACGAATTGATCCCATGACACGTTGTCATTCTCCCTCGACGCCTATCCATCGAAGAGCTCCAAGACCGCGCCGCCGCTCACGCCCGACTGCTCGTGAGCCAATGAGCACTCGACGCGTCTTTCGTCCGCCGCATGCACTATTGGTTACGCGTGTGTCGCCGAACCAGAGCAACGCAGCGCTCTTAATAGGTGCACGTGCCAAAAACTCGCAAGCCACGTCGGCTCGGCACCGGTCGCCAGGCGCGGCGCGCAGGCGGCGGCAGCGCCAAGCGCACGTTCCGCTTCCAACGTCCACAAACTCGCCAACGCAAAGTACGCCCGGCTTAAGCGCCCAGTTCTTGAGGACGCACCACCGCCGGGTGCGGCGCGGCAGCTTCTACGCCGCGGGCTTCTCGGGGATCAGGCGAGCACCGCTCGCGAGCGCCGCTACGCACGCCTTCGTCGCCGCTGCAGCGGGGCAGCGCGACGACGGCGCACGATGCCGCAGCGACCGCAGGTTTGACGGTTTTGACGTCGTCGTGCTCCGTCGCGGACGCCGCCGCAGCGCCGAGCTTTGACAGCGCGTGGCGCCACGAGGCAGCAGATCGGGCGCAGACGGCGACGACTGCTCTTCTCTTGCGTAGCGTGTCGCAGTGGGTGCGCAGGGTGTACCAGCCGGAGCTCAGGAGGAAAACCGATAGGTCGTTGTCGTCACCTGCTACTGCTATATGCATCCTACACGTATGCGAATCGCGTCCTCATGCTGCGCGCTGCGCGTGCGAGGTGCACGGGATGAAGTGCGGCTGGTGTGCGTGCGACATGAGATGGTGCGGGTTAGTGTCGGCGGCAGTTTCGCGGCAAGGTGGGCTCGGATGGTTTTGAAAAGGTGCTCATCGGAACGCGGGGAGCGAGAGAAACGTTTTTACGGGGACGGGAAGGGCGAGCGGCGAAGAACAGCGTTCTGACGAGCGGCGCAAAACAGCTTAAATGCTACCGCGAGCTCGGCTCCGGCCCGCCGGTCCGCGTAGTGCATCGAGCCTCGCAGCGTTTTCTCACGTCGCACGCACTCCAAGCGGCTCGCCGACCCCTCCGCGACGGGGCCGCCACGGCTCTAGTAATCATAGTTTTGGATCATAGTCTTAAACGCGGGCAGCCTCCGTCGCGGCGGCCCCGGGCGGCCGTGCGGGCGCCGGCGAGGCGTCGGCCCGGATGCGGTCGACAGGCACGTCGGCCTCGCAATCACCGGTGTCAAAGGTCACGGTGTACTTGCGAACGCGCCGCGTTTTATTGGCCTGGGCCTGGCAGGCGACCTTATACGCGGACCCCCGGTCGTAACGTTTCGCCATGACCTGCACCTCATTGACGGCCGTGACGATCCCCGGCGACCACGCGGCGCCGAAGAGGGTGTCTTCCATCTCGCCCGTGTGCGGGTTGCGGAACCGCCTGACGTGCTGGAGCTTGACCGCCGCGACGCGGTTGCCGACCTTGAAGAACTCCTGCGGCGGCGCCGGCTGCGACGATGAGCAGCCCATGATGCGACAGATCGGTGATCCACCACAGGCTGCCTTCCCAGAACCAGACCAAGGAGTTGCAAGGAGTTACCCCCACCACACTTTCATCAGTAGCAGCCCTTTGAGCACACAACTGGACGCAGCCTTGCCAAGCTGGCTGCCCACGGCTTCCCTACTCTGGCCAGACTCCGCGCGCGGCCGGTCTGGCTGATCCTGCTAGGCATCCCTAGTGTCTTTCTGCCGCTAACCCTATTATTTGTCACCCCCCCCAGGGGCTCCGCCCACTAGTTCTAGCACCGCGAGCTGGACCTTATAAGGTCCAGCTCGACAGATATAAAAAATCGAGTCGGTCAGGGTTAGGGTTAAATATCCACCAGGAAATTACGTGAAGATGCCAAGGACGCGGTTTCCCCTTCATTCTTTTCGTGAGGTTGAGTCTAGCCGGGGGCAATTTTTTGGGCGGCACGCGCCGCTCCGATCATGTCACGGTTCAGGTAGCACGAAACCAACGAGCGGACACGGAACCAGCCGGGATCATCACTTTCGTACCACGGCTCTGTTGCGCAGTGCGGCGCCGAAGGATTAAACAAGAGTATGTCGCCCTGACGCAGCGAGACGTAGATTCCCTCGGGTCCACTGGCAGGAAAATAGAAACCGCTTCCACGCACGTTTTGGCCGTGTGCCCGGGACTGAGCACGTGCGCGCTTACGGGGCGGTCTCACCGTCTCGTCATTCGAACCCCACGCGCAAGCGACCATAAACGCAAGACCAGGATCATCGTCAACATGTGCTAAAATGGCACCGAGATCCAACCAGACGGCCGCCAGTAAGGGTACACTGGGGGCTTCCGTCCTGCCTTCGCCGAGCCAATCCTGCATGTTGAAGGCCAGCTTCGCCATTTCGTGCGGCAAAAGCTGGGCATAGAGGTAGGGTCGAGCTTCCTGGTATATTTTCTCCAAGGTGCATCGTAGCTCCTCGTTGAGGCGTGCGCGCCGCGCCGACGGCGCTGCTGGCTCGTAAAACAAATTCCTGACTGATGTTTTCCGGTCAAGGTGGGGTGGTGCGCGGTACCCGCTGTGCCACGCCCGCTTGTAAACTCTGCTACGTGCCTTGGATTGTGCTTGCTTGGAACCGCTGAACTCGTCCACCTCATCAGCGGTCTCACTCGCGATGGCCGCGAGAATGCGCGCTAGGTCGACGGAGGGTTTGGCGAACGGTCGAAACTCGCTGTTTAGCTTGCCACGGACTACGACGAAGTCGAGCTCGGCATCTGGTGTCGGCCCGGCGCAAATCGCATCAGCGCCCCGCCTGAAGTGTGAGTTTTTCGGGATGGGCCTGAGGGTCGTCTTTGTATAATCTTCCGGCCAGGTTACGCGTAAGCGCGTAATGTCGGCGAGGATGCGAAGGCGCATCGGAAACTTTTTTGCATTGAGCATGTGTCGCAACTCAGGATCACGGTCAAGAAGCGGACGCAAAATCTCCTCGCACTTTGCCGTAGTAACGCAGAGCGACGGTGGCGAACAACCTTTGCAAGCAAATTTGCAGACGGCCGCTGCAGCAGCCTTGTCTAGCGCGTGCTCGAGGTGCTCCCGCACCTCGGGGCGCGCCATGTCCGGCGCGGTGGTCCAAAAATTACCAGTGTGGCCTCGTTGTCCCGTCCTGCCGTTTGCATCGATTCGCAGCTGCGAGCCCGCATGATTCCCCCCCACGCTGCTCCTGCTCGGCAGGTGGCATGCTCCCTTGAGCCGCGCTAGCTGATCCTCTCGCGCACGCTCCCCAAACAGCGAGCCGTCGCGTACGACTGCGGCAACGATTTGCGCCCAGGCGAGGGCAAATTTCTTCCCATCACCTAGTTTTCTCCGCTCGAGATGCTCCTGCGCGCGCAGATCCTCCAGTGTTGCGGCCGCATCATGGAAACCACTCCGACGTAGCACCTCGAGAAGATCTCCCTGCAGTGTTCTCTTGTCACAGGGCAGCTTTGCGTCGTCGGAAGATGCCATCCGAGGCGAGTCCGCCGCAGTGGATAGGGAGGGCGGCAGTAAGCCGCGGATGCTTGCCGAGGCGCCCTCCTGGGGCAGCCTGGGTGCAGGCAGGGCGCAAATTGCTCTGCCTCAAGGGAAAGAGGGAAAGCCCAAGCTGGGGCACAGCTAAAGATCAATACTTACGTACCGAGCTCCGGAGCCTTTGCGCCGGAAGCTTCTAGTTCTACGCAGCCCTAAGCCTCGCCCGGGCCGGGGGCTGCGGTGTACACTAATGTACCGCATGCGGTACATTAGTGAAACTTCAACTTGAGTTCATTGTAAAAAAAAAATCTAGATAATTAGAAACATGTCTGAATCATCTTCATCCTTGCGACTTATGGAACAACTTTACAAGAGCGATGAGGAACGCTGCTCAATTTGGCAAAGTCACAAATCCAAGTCGAAGCTGCCCACGGAGAAGGCCGAGTAGCCCTTTCGCTCGACGATGCGCTGGAGGTCCTCGATGGAGTGCTCCTCGCGCCAGTTGTGGATGATTTCGACGTCGCCTTGATAGGCCATGTCAATGTCCTCGTGCGCCGACCAAATTGATTTAACAATTCTACTTGAAAAATTCCAGGAACAAACAATCTGTATTCATAGCCATTTTTTTGGGTTAGCGACCATCGAAGCGGGCTTTGGTGGCCTCGACCAATTCAACGCATCGCTCAAGGGCGTCGTGGCGGATCTGCTAAAGCGCGCCGCGGACACGCCACGCGGCGGGCCATCGTTCTCCGTGCGGTCGTCGACGAGTAATTTGTGATCTGTGGTACTCGCCCTTAATCAAACCCAGTAGTGCACGGGTTTTACATAGAGGGGAATTACTCCGATTTATAACCAACCCCCAAATAGAACCACGACCAGCACTGCGACGCCATGACCGCCTGCTGACGAACAACCCAGTCACTTCAGAAAACCGGACAGCGTGGACTGAACAAGCGCGCTAGCGCGCGCCGCCATTCCGCGAGGTCGTGCATCGGGAGCGACCGGGGGCGTTTCTTCGTCTTTCATCCAGAAGACGAGGTAAATCGTATTCATGGCTTCGTGCACGCCGTTTCCAGCAGCCTTCAATGTATTTGTGAAGCCCTCGTATTTGAGCCTCTTGACGTATGCTTGCAAATCCGTCTCGATTTTCTGTGCAGTACCCTTGCCCTCGACTTGAAAAAGGGCGAACATGCGTTTCTTGGTTCCGTTGCTCGGATCTTTCTGGCCCAAGCGGACGAACGGAGCTTGCTTCGTCACGCCGATGTCGATGTCGTACCCAAGCCTCAAGAAGCATTGAATGACGCGAATCGACCAGTCTTGGTAGAGCCTAATAGCCTCTTCCTTCCTTGGATGCGTCTTGTAGACAGAATTTTTAATTGGATCCAACTTCCACGGTCCGCTCTTTGCGACCTCCTTCTCGCTCCCCCAGCTGTGCTCGTGGAGATCTGGTTCGTCACCTCCTCCCTCGATCAGCAATGCCAGCTCATTTATCACCACGCACGACCCACGACTTAACCGCTGCGACCGCTTCTTCCACATAGCGACCTCTTGCCTCAGAGACCGCTGCATCTCCTGGTACTTGGCGCGCTCACGCGCGGCGGCTACCTCCAAAGCGGGAGCAGGCGGATACAGCGTGGGAGCAGGTGCCTCCGGCGCGACATCAATCTGCATGGGCGCCTCCGGCGCGACGGCTGGCGCATCCGGCAAGGCGACCGGCACATCCGGCGCGACATCCATCGGCATGGGCGCCTCTGGCGCAGACGCAGGCGTCTCCGGCACTGCGGCCAAAACTGTCGGTTCGAAAACGGTTGGCTCCGCCGGCGCGACATCTAGCGCCTCGCGCGCAAGCGCCATCCCTTCCGTCGGAGCGGCCACGTGGGCGCCGCGGCACTCGTGCGAGGATCCGTGCGTCGCCAGATCAGGCGCGAAATCGACGGTCTCCCGCGCGTTGGCCGCTCGCTCGTTGGCCGCTGCGCGCAGCCGCTTCGCCGCGGCTTGTATGCCGTCGCGGTGGGCGCGCAGCCGCTTCTTCTCCTTGCGGGCTGCCTTGCGTGCTTCGCGGTCCGGGGCTGCGTTGCTGATGAACTGGTGAGGACAGTTTTCACAACGCTGACGGGCCACGGGCACTTGCATTTTACATTTCGGGCACGTCTTCTTCGGGGTGCGGGCGGCCTTCTGGTTTCGTACTTCAACGTGGGTCAAATCTTGTAGAGTCATCATGAACACTATGTTTCACAGATGTCCGCGCTACTCCGTGCGCTCCGTGCACTTGCGCCCTTTGCTGCTTGAAAATTTTCTAGACATTTTGGCGGCTCGCCGGCACCTCGCTGTTACATACAGCAAATGTCGATCTCGACACCGTGCACGAATTGATCCCATGACACGTTGTCATTCTCCCTCGACGCCTATCCATCGAAGAGCTCCAAGACCGCGCCGCCGCCCACGCCCGACTGCTCGTGAGCCAATGAGCACTCGACGCGTCTTTCGTCCGCCGCATGCACGGGCGTGTTGATTAGGCGTGTGTCACCGAACCAGAGCAACGCAGCGCCCTTGATAGGTGCACGTGCCAAAAACTTGCAAGCCGCGTCGGCTCGGCATCGGTCGCCAGGCGCGGCGCGCAGGCGGCGGCAGCGCCAAGCGCACATCCCGCTTCCAACGTCCACAAGCTCGCCGACGCGAAGTACGCCCGGCTTAAGCGCCCAGTTCTTGAGGACGCACCACCGCCGGGTGCGGCGCGGCAGCTCCTCCTACGCCGCGGGCTTCTCGGGGATCAGGTGCACGTCGCTCGCGAGCGCCGCTACGCACGCCTTCGTCGCCGCTGCAGCGGGGCAGCGCGACGACGGCGCACGATGCCGCAGCGACCGCAGGTTTGACGGTTTTGACGTCGTCGTGCTCCGTCGCGGACGCCGCCGCAGCGCCGAGCTTTGACAGCGCGCGGCGCCACGAGGCAGCAGATCGGGCGCAAACGGCCACGACTGCTCTTCTCGACTTGCGTAGCGTGTCGCAGTGGGTGCGCAGGGTGTACCAGCCGGAGCTCAGGAGGGAAACCGATAGGTCGTTGTCGTCGCCTGCTACTGCTGTATGCATCCCACACTTGTGCGAATCGCGTCCTCATGCTGCGCGCTGCGCGTGCGAGGTGCACGGGATGAAGTGCGGCTGGCGTGCGCGCGTGTCAGCGCTCTGCACAGAGATCGGCGGCAGTTTCGCGGCAGCATCGGCTCGGATGGTTTTGGAAAGGTGCTCATCGGAACGCGGGGAGCGAGAGAAACGTTTTTAGACGGGCGGAAAGGGCGAGCGGCGAAGAACAGCGTTCTGACGAGCGGCGCAAAACAGCTTAAATGCTAGTGGCGCAAAACTCACTAGGGCCTGTGTGCCCCGTACCGTTAACGGTACGGGGCAGCCGGTGGTCACGTCCCAGGAGACGGTGCCTCGGACATCTCGACGTCGCCGCCCGACACGGCGCCGGTGACATTTGAAGTCTTTCGCTTCTTGGTCCGCTTGAGCCGATCGTTGTCCCGTCTGAGTTGTTCTAGCTCCTCGCGGAGCTCCTCGATCTTGGCCTCTCTGATCCTCTTGAGCCGATCGTTGTCCCGTCTGAGTATTTCCAGCTCTTCGCGGAGCCGAAGCTGGCGCCTAAGACTCGCGACGTGGTCGCGCACCTGCCCCGTACCGTTAACGGTACGGGGCACACAGGCCCTAGTGAGTTTTGCGCCACTAGCATTTAAGCTGTTTTTCGCCGCTCGTCAGAACGCTGTTTTTCGCCGCTCGCCCTTTCCGTCCCCGTAAAAACGTTTCTCTCGCTCCCCGCGTTCCGATGAGCACCTTTTCAAAACCATCCGAGCCCACCTTGCCGCGAAACTGCCGCCGACACTAGGACCGTTTCGGACCCGCTCTAACCCGACTCTCGCCCAACCCTAACCCTAACCCTAGTCTCATCCTAATCCTAACCCTTACTCGGACCCAATCCTAACCTCAACCTCGCGACAGATAAAAAAAAGTCGAGTCAGTCATTCCGATTCTAACGCGACGCGTTTCACCATTCGTTTTCGCGGGAAACGTGGGCGATTTTTTAATCGGGCTAAATTAGCACCAAACGTGCAGTAGCCGATCCCCATGGACCCCTGGCATTGCCCGGGCACCCTATCCGTAGCCAGATGCGGGTGAAGGTACTTTTGTGGGCCCCCAAACACAGCCAAAACGCACTGGGCGCGTCTTCGCGGTGGCATAGCAAGCGACCATCCCAGCCAATTGTAGATCTGCGACCGGTCAAATGTGGCCCAGGACCGTTGCTTTTGGCTGGGAAACGAACGTGTAGCATCGGATTCGAAAATAAGCAGCTAGGGGGGATTCCGTTGGAGCAAAAGACCATGCCCGCGCTCAAGTTTTCGACCTGTCCGGAAATTGGACCAGGCTTGGTTCCTACTCGTCCGCGGGACGGTTACGGATCGTTTTTCGGGCAGCGGAGGCAGGAGTAGGGGGTCGAGATCTTGGAGCCGGGCCTCGGCAAGGACTGCTAAATTTGTGCCTTTACCAGAGCGATACGCAATCCACTGAGAGAAAACAAATTGCGAGTGTCACGCGCGGATTGATTAGCGTTCCCAGCTCGAAAACTGCGGATGCTGCGCCTTTGTGGGCCCTGATAGAGCCTCGGACAGCTTAGCAGCTGCCTGGGTCGCGCGGCTGGCGCACGACGCGTCCGGCTGGCTCGGCGACCGTGTTCCGTCGCGGTGGCGCCGCATGGCTGCGCTGGCGCCGCGAAACGTTCCGAGCGGCTCTTGACACACCCGCATCCGACTCGAGGCCTCCGAGAACGCCGCCCCAAAACCGCAGAGGCGCGCGCGTCGACGAGTCGCCGCGCCGCACCCGCCTCACCGCCCCACCACGCCTCACCCTCCCCCTCAATCACAGGTACGACGATAACCCGCAATCTCAGCCCAAGCAGGTCAGTGTGCGAGTAATTTTGCAGCCACAGCGTTGGCAGACGTGCTCAACACGGTCGGAAGCATGCAGCGCTGCGCCGGTTTGGCGCGCCGTGGCTCTGACGCGCCAGGGGACCTCTGCCATCGTTTCCATCTGCCGCGGGCGCTAGCCCGTCCACGCCTGGTCCTTGGACCAAGACGGGCAGCGAAGCCATTGCGGGCGACCGGACAACCACGCTGGGGGAATCTGGTTGCTACACACAAAAATCTTGCCGAGCCGTGACTCGTCACGCTGGCCATGGACCTCTGGTCCCGGCCGCGGCGCTGCTCGCGGACGTGCGCCCTCGACGCTATCGCCGCGACGCCGTCTCCGTGTGAGCGGCGCGGCGATGGCGTGGCGCCGCTGGCACGGGACATGATGGATTTAGTACTTATCTACACACACACAACGCAAGCGAGAGGCGCGCGCGCCGCGGCAGGCCCGGGACCGTAACACAACGCAGGCAGAGACAAGGATGAAGCTCGCCGTCGCACTGGCGGTCCTCCCCGCGGCCGCGGCGTTCGTCGGCCCGGCGGCCGCGCCCGCCGAGACGCGGCTGCGGGAGACCAAGGCGGACCTCGAGGCGCTGGCCAAGGAGCTCAACCCGACGGTCGGCTTCTACGACCCGCTGGGGCTCAGCTCCCAGAACTTCTGGGGCAAGAGCGAGGAGGAGACCATCGGCTTCCTGCGCCACGCCGAGATCAAGCACGGCCGCGTTGCGATGGCGGCCTTCTCGGGCTACGTCGTCCAGGCGAACGGCTTCCACTGGCCCTGGGCCATGACCATGGACGGCCGGTCCTTCGACGTCGCCGGCTCGCCGCCGGAGCAGTGGGACGCGATCCCGCTGAACGCGAAGCTGCAGATCGTCGCGTTCGTCGGCTTCCTCGAGCGCGCCGCGGCGCCCGCCCCGCGCCGCGCCGCCCCGCCCCGCCCCGCCCGCCGGCCGCCCGCGACGCGCCGGCCGCGCCCGCGCAGGTTCTACAGCGAGATCGCGGGCACGCACTACATGAAGGGCGGCGTGCCGGGCAAGTACCCCAGCTTCGCCGAGACCGGCTTCGACGCCGTCATGCCCTGTGTGGAAATCAACCAGTGTGTCGGGCGCTCATTTCTCGGCGATGACGCGGCCGTGCTGTGCTGGCTCCGTCGAGCGGCGAGGAATCGGCACCGCCACGCCATCGAGCAGGCATCGCGTCGATGGCGTGGAGGTCGACGCGACGATGCAGCACGAACGCGCCGTAAAATTTTGATTTCCACACAGGTCATGCCCGTCGACCTCTACGACCCCGCCGGCCTCTGGGGCGACATGTCGGCCGAGAAGTCGAAGCGCGGCCTCGCGGTGGAGATCAACAACGGCCGCGCAGCGATGCTCGGCATCTTCGGCTTCATGGCCGCCTCGAAGGTCGACGGCTCCGTGCCCGCGCTGTCCTTCATCAAGCCCTACGCGGGCGACTACATGCAGCCCTTCGAGGGGAACTTCGACCTGTTCGCGTAGGCGGAACCCCCTCAACTTGAACCCTGAGAAGACGAGTTGGAATAAAGGAGATTAAGAGGGAGAAGGAAGTATCCTAAGATACAGGCCCTATCGGCCCCGCCGGCGCTCGCGGCGCGAGCGCGAGCGCGAGCGCGAGCGCGAGCGGCGGCGGGCGCGCCCACGGTCGCGGCGGCGGCGGCGGCGCTTGCGGCCGCGGGACGCGTCGGAGGAGTCCGAGGACTCGTCCGACGACGACGACGTCTCGTCGCGGCGCTTGGCGACGCCCCAGCCGCCGATGCTCGGCGCCGCCGCGAGGCGCTCGCGGTGCTGCGCCTCCCGCGCGGCGCGCTGCTGCGCCGGGTTCAGGAACGCGAGCGCCGGGTCCGGCCCCGCGGGGGGCGCCGGCGCGCCCCCGCCGGCGCCCGCGCGCGCGAGCGCGGCCAGGACGGCGGGCGACGTGACGCCGGCGAGGCCGGCCCCGGGCGCGGGGCCGCCCGCCTCGCCGGCGCGCAGCGCCGACGCCTGCGTCGCGCGGAACGCGAGCAGCGCCGCGGCGGGGTCGCGCGCGCCCGCGGGCGGCAGCGGCGTCGGCTGGTTCGACTGCGCGAAGAGCCGCGGCTGCATGGCCTTCTCGACGCGCAGCGCGGCGCCGCAGACCATCGTCCCGTTCATCGCCACCGCCGCCTCGGCCGCGGCCGCGTCGAGGAAGTCGACGAAGCCGTAGCGGCCGTCGCCGGCCACGCGCACGTCGCGCACGCCCCCGATGCACTCGAAGATCTGGCGCAGCACGGCCGGCGACGCGCCGGGGCTCAGGTTGCCCACGTGGATCGTCCGCGAGGGCGCGAGCAGCGGGTTCGCGTTCTGGGGCACGCCCGTGGACGTCACGGCTGTGCTGCCCATGAGCTGCGCGGCCTCGGAGAAGCCCGCGAACGCGGCGGCGGGCGCGGGCGCGGTCCCCGGGCCCGCGCCCGGGAGCTCGCCGCCTGCGCGAATCGACCGGTGAGCCGGGCGCGCGCGACAATTCTCGACGACGTCCCTTCTCGGCGAGAACGCGGCTGCGTCGGCCGGAACGAGCGGCCGTAGGCCACAACGCCACGCCATCGAGCTGGCGGCGCGTCGATGGCGCGGAGGCCACGATGCAGCACTGGCGAAGACGCGTCGCGACGCTTTGATTTGTGCACTGCTCGCCGCGGCAGCGCGAGATGACGCCCACGAGGAACGCCGACGGGTTCCGCACGGAGGCCAGGTTGCTGGCGAGAAATCTGTCGACGACCACGGCCGCGAGCGGCTCGGGCAGCGCGGCGAGGTCCTGGAGGACCTTGGGGTCGAGCGCGTTCGCCTCGATCAGGCCGGCGTCGACGGCGCCCTGCAGCCGGGCAGCGAGGGCCGGGGGGAGGCTGCTGTTGCCAAACATCCAATACGCGTATACGGCGGTCTTACTAGGCAGGCGGCGAAGAGCCAAAGCTTGTCGAGAGCGGTTTTTACTTCTTCCGCGTCCGGCTTCCCGCGATCGCTTCGAGGTAGGCGCGGTTTTTACTTAGCCAAACAACCAGAGCTCGACGGCGGCGATTCCTGGTCTGCCTCGCGCCCTCCTGGCTCAAGGACAACCACGACCGGACGCAGCAGTCGCTGGAGTCGCTGGCGGCGCGCGGCGTGACGCCCTAGGTCCCTTCCCCTGTCGAGTTGTGCCTCCCTTAGAGACGATGTGGCGCACTACTGTGGTGCCGCTTGGTGCGTCTGGGACTCACGTGCGGCAAAAATAGCGGACAGGGCAGCAGAGCATCTCTATTTTAGCCTGCGGTGCCTGCGAAATCCGACGACGATTCGTGCTCTCCAGCTCTAAATCGCAGACAGCCATCTGCACACGAGCAGACGCGCGATGGCCCAGCCGAACCGGCCGACGCGCATAGAAGATGTGGACCTCGGCGCTGATGAGTTCAGCTGGATAAATAACTCCAAAAGAAATAAGAAAGGCGTCATGAACAAAATCAAGGAGTGCTACGTCGCGGGCGTCGACATCAGGAGGCCGCCCGCCGGGCGGCCTCTATGTCCGACTGGCGGCCTGGGCATCGGGCCAGTTTGTTAGCGAGGCGCTCGGGGCTGATGTTTAGGGAGTGCCGTGCGTCGGAACAGTACAACAACGACCCGAGAACTATCGCCCTGCGTGCCAATGAAGGGTACATGCAGGCGACCTGCGGGTCGCCGCTCCAGCGAGCATACCCACGCCACTTGGTGCCAAGCTAAGTCTTAACAAACCTCAAGTAGTCGCAGGTGGACGACGACGCGATGCGATAGATGCCCGGCGCCGGCTTGTGTGTGCGTGTGTGCGCGTGCGCGTGCGCGAAGATGTCTTCGCCGCCGGCGCGGGGCACCTCCCGGAATCGAAGGCCGTGCGCATCGCGATCTCGGACGCGTGCGCAACCGTGTGGCCAGCGCCGTGGTCGGGGTGCTAGCAGTACCCCCCGCCCGCGTAACGTAACAACCCTGTGCCTCCGGCCCACCAGGAACTTGGCAAGAAGACTCGGACGAACCGGGGATATATGCGAGTGCAACCCCCAGGCAGGCACTGGCAGGCAAGCCTAGCCGGCTTTCGGGAAGCCGCGCCCCGGGGCGAAGCCTAGCCCACTGAAGCCTAACCCACTAGCCGCCCCTGCAGCACGTCGAATCGCGCGCAGAAGGACTGGGCCCAGCAGCGCACCGGAACTCTACAAAGCGCGCTCTCAACGGCCACACTCGCGACGGCAAACAAGCTCAGCGGATTGGGGCGCCCCGAATTCCGTGCGGAGTTTGGACTGCTCGAAACCCGTGCGGAGTTTGGACGAACGCGCGGACTACCCATGGGGGTGCACTGGGCATTCCTTTAGTGAAGTGGACCTAGGCGTCGGGCGGCGCGTAGTCCGCGGACAGGATCGACTCGACGAGGGCGTCGAGGGCACCACCGCCGTCGGGCGCGGCGCCCGGGCCGTCGGCGGCTGACGGCTCGTCGTCGTCGTCGAAGATGGCGCTGAACGTGCCCGCGTCGACGTCCTCCTCGTCGAGCCCGTCGGAGGCGGCCGCGGGCTCGCCCGCGCCGCGGCGCAGGCGCAGCGTCACGGACCCTTCCCGCGCGCGGATCAGGCCCTCGACGCGGTCGAGCCCCGCGCCCTCGCACCGCCAGACGCCGGCGCCGAAGACGGCCGAGACGCCTATGATTTCGTCGCCGGGCGCGACGCCGGCGGCCGCCGCGCAGCCGCCCGCGCGGCAGCCCTGCACGAGCACGCGGCCGTTCGCCCCCTCCTGCACCGTCACGCCCAGCGGCCGCGTGAGCTCGACCTCCAGTTCGTCGTCCGCGAGGCCGGCGGCGACGTCTTCCTTCGCCCCGCCGCCGAATAGGCCGTGGAGCGGGGCGGGGCGCGCCGAGCCTCGTCGCCAGCGCGAGGCGGCTGTTTCGGTGGCGGGTATCACGTAGGCCGCAGTGGCGAGCACGCTGCAAGCGTGAGTAATCCTCATAGTCCCGCGCCGCGTAAAGACCTAAAGACCGGCAGTCTCACGCAAACAGCTTGTGTCGCGGTCTCTAAAGACCCTACGGCGTAAAGACACGGTGCCTAAGCTTCCTCTACGGCACAGTTGTTTAGGCGCAACCGCGTAAAGACCTGACACCTCTCTACGGCGTGCAGGAGTCGGAATCAAACAAGTAAAGTGGCTAGTAGGATGCAGGAACCGCAAACACACAAAGCGGGTCTTCCGGCTGAAAAGAGACTCCAACGAGAAGCTAGAGTACGTAAGCCACTAGGAATAGCAGGCGGTGAATACAGGCCGCGTGACGGCACGCCACAAAAAAGACAACCACTCGCGAACGTATACTCACCGAGACGATGGCCCTCGCGGGCCAGCCCGCGGACGACGCCGCCACGCTCGCCTTCGGGCCCGAGTTCCCGCTGGACAGCTGCGAGTGCCTCTCGGACGCGGAGGTCACGACGATCCTCGACACGCACCTGCGCAGCTCGGCCGCGGCCGACCGGCCGTTCCCGCGCAAGGCCCTGGAGTACGCGCGGCGCAACGTGGGCGCGCGGCCGCTCGAGGCGGTGAAGACCGAGGCCGTGCACGTGCGGCAAGCGCTGCAGGACCTGGACTTCGAGGGCACGGACGCCGGCGCGCTCCACGTCTTCGAGGTCGCCGCGATCACCAATCTGATGGGCCGGGACTCGGAGCCCGAGGAGGCCCGGGCCCTGGTGCCCAGCCTCCGCCGCTACGACGACGACCAGCTCGGGCGCATCCTCGCGGCCGCCGCTGGCGCGCGACAAAACTAATAATAAATAATAAATTAATTATGGCGGCGGCCGGGTAGCTAGGCGGCCTAGCTCTAAGCAAAGCAATTATTAAGGAAGCCCCCGCGGCGGGGACCTCGCGGCTAGGCAGCCTAGCTCTAAGCAAAGCAAGACCTAAAAAAGGAACAAGCTCCTAGTAAGAGCCTTCTCCCTGCTCGGTCAGGATGCCCAACCGGAGCTAGTAAATAAAAAAGGTATGAACCACTTCAGGGTCACCTGCCCTGAGGGCAGCTAACCCTGGAGGAGTTCATGCCTTTTTCCCTGCCGGGGGCTGCTCCGCAAGGGTGCCAAATCCGGCGTGGGGGGTGATGGTTCGGGTTTAAGACTTTTTGATTCTTATAAACCACTGATTTCGGGTTTTGGGGATGGTTTATAAGAATCAAAAAGTCTTAAACCCGAACCATCACCCCCCACGCCGGATTTGGCACCCTTGCGGAGCAGCCCCCGGCAGGGAAAAAGGCATGAACTCCTCCAGGGTTAGCTGCCCTCAGGGCAGGTGACCCTGAAGTGGTTCATACCTTTTTAATAAATAATTCAAGTTGGAAGGAATATCCTAAAGGAAAAGGACATACACCAAGCCTCTTCTAACGCGCATCACTCCCCCAGCCGCGCGACGACGCACGTGATGTCGTCCCGGTACAGGCCCTCGGCGTCGCGCCACCGTTGGGCGGCTAGGTCCACGAGCGCGCGGCAGGCGTCCGCGCACGCCTCGGGCCCGCCCTGGTCGAGCTGGGCCCCGACGAGCGCGGCCGCCTCGTCGCTCCCCACGAACTCCCAGACGCCGTCGCTCGCGGCCTGTGTGGAAATCAAAATTTTACGGCGCGTTCGTGCTGAACCGTCGCGTCGTCCTCCACGCCATCGACGCGACGCCTGCTCGATGGCGTGGCGGTGCCGGTTCGTCACCGCTCGACGGAGCCGGCACGGCCGCGTCATCGCCGAGAAATGACTTAGTGAAGAATTGTCGGGTGCACCCGACGCACTGGTTGATTTCCACACAGCTCGCGGCCACGAGCGCCGCGTCGCGCGCCACGTCGACGGCGTGTCTTCGCACCTCGGCGTCGCTCACGACGCCCACGCGCTTGGCCGCGCCGTCGCCGAGGCTCCGCGACATGGCCAGCCCGACGCGCGTCCGCTTCGCGTCGAGCCAGACGCGCGCGCTCAGGCCCGGCGCGGGCGGGTCGCTCACGAAGCCGCCGGCCGCCTCGACGCGGCGCCGCTCGTCGGGCAGGTCCGGGTTGTGGTCGCGGCTGAGCGGCGCCGCCTCGAAGCCCGCGCCGGCGCGCCGCACGACGACGGCCCGCGAGTCGCCCGCGTTGCCGCAGACGAGCGTGCCGCCGAGGCGCACGACGACGACGGCCGTCGTGCCCGAGTAGGTCGACTCGACGGCCGAGGCCGCGAGCGCCGCGTCGGCCTCGCGGAAGGCCGCCGCGAGCGCGGCCTCGCAGGCCGCCGCGCCGGCGTCCGCGGCCACGGCCCGCTCGAGGGCCGCGACGACCGCGCGCGTGCAGAACTCGGCCACCTGCTCGCCGTGCTCGCCGTGGCCGTCGAAGACGCCGTACAGGGCCCGCCGCGGCGACCCGCCGAAGGGCTGCACGACGACGCCCCGGTCCTGATTAATCTTGGCCACGCTGCCCACGGCAGCGCCGACCGCGCGCGGCTCGATGCCGTGGTACGTGAGCGCGCCGACGGCGGCGGCGGGCCACGGCTGCGCGGGCGCCGCCGGCCGCAGCGGGTCGTAGGCCGGGCTGCGGAACTCGACGCTCGCCGCCGCCTCCGCCCCGGCGCCGGCGCCGGCGCCGGCGCCGGCGTCGGCGCCCGCCCCGGCCGGCGCCGTCGCGTAACTTAGGCGCCGGCGCCGGAATGTCTCGGGGTCGGCCACGACGCCGCGCGCGGCGGCCTCGAACGCCTCCACCAGCGCGGGGCGCTCGCCCTCGGCCGCCTCCGCCCACGCCCGATCGCCGCCGCGGCTCTCGTAGAGGTCGTCGAGCCGCGCCTCGACGAGGGCGCGCCGCTCGCCGGAGAGGGCCTCGAGCCCGAGCCGCGTCCGCAGCGCCGTCACCTGTGTGGAAATCAAATTTCAGACGCCCCACCCATCGACGCGACGTTGTCCCCTTAGCTGCGTCTGCTCTATCCCCGTATATCTGCGGCAGCACGAACCTAACTCACTGGTTGATTTCCACACAGGCCGCTACCACGGTCTCGTCGGCGCGGGCGCTCGCCGCCGCGCCCATCCCGAGGCTGCCCCGCGACCGCGACGCTCGGGCGCGTACGAAGTCGGCGGGCCGCCGACAAGGAGCGGACCTGCCGGGACCTGCCGCGCGGCGCGCAAGCAGCGCCGGAGATTGGCGCGTGCGAAGGAGGAGAAGCAGGGGTCAGACGACTAGTGGCCGGCCCCAGGGACCAGTTTTTTTTTGTGTGTGCTCTAGATTTTCAATTCAATCCAAAACGGGTTTGCTTGAGAGTGCTTTTGCCTTGCTGCTTCGGCTTTGAGTGCTCGCCGAGATCCGAGCTCGCTGTTTCCACAGCCTAGTTAAACAGCAACGCCGACCTTTTACTCTGCTGTGCTTCTTCCTGGCTCGGCCGTGCATCGCCCCGTCAATTAGCGTGTCGCGTGAGAGTGGGCGAAACGCGCGACCAGGAGACGCTGTTTGGGCGTACCTGTCGAGCACATTTGGCTGCAGAGGAGACTAAGGCCAAAGATAAATCACGGCGATTGAGCCCCGAGAGCTCGCGGTTTTCTACGTCGACAGCAACACGAGAGACAGCATACAAAGTACTAGCGTACAAAACTACAGCTGACTTACGTCGATGGAGCGCTCGCGCGACCGAGCGCGTGGCGAACGGCACCGGTCGCGCTCCCGGTCGCGGCGGCACGAGCGCTCCCGAAGGCGCCGCCGACGTTCTCCCTCGTCGTCGTCTTCGTCGTCGTCCTCGTCGTCCTCGTCGTCGGGGTCCGAGGCCGCGCTCTACGAGGGCTTCCACAGCGACTCGGACGACCAGGACGACCGCGCGGTGGCGTGGATGCGGCGCTTCGGCCGCAAGGCGCACCTCGAACCGCGGCGGCCGGCGCCCATCCGCGGCGACTCGCTGCTCGAGGTCGTCAAGTCGGCGCAGCGCCTGAACGTCGTGGGCAAGTACGGCAACTGGGACGATTACTTACGCTTCCTCCATCGGCACAGCCGTCGGTGCCGGCCACCTCCAGGACGTCGTCCAGACGAGCAAACCCAGTTTCTTTTGCGAAACTTTTTACGCACGCTGCACGCCACCGACCGGCGTGGCCTCGTGGACCGGATCATCCGCGAGCACCGGGACGTCTGACCGAGTAAGGACCTCGTCCGTCGAGAGCGACTGCGAATAATGCAAGACCAAAGGAGTACGCACCTTTGGGAGTACGGCGGCTGAGATAGTCTGCCGCGGAGCTACCTTAAATACACTAGTAGTTTTGGTTTTAACTGTGTTTATTACGCGTTGCGTGTTGAAGGGTGATGTAAGTGTATAAGACCCTGTTCACGAACAATCTACTGCCAGGACAACGGCTCGTCCCCTCTCGTGATCCCCCGGCGGCGACGAAGGACGCACATTTCCTCAGATTGCGACCACCGGCGAAAATTCCGCTTCAAGCGAGAGCCCGCCGGCCGTCTAACGACTTGGGGCGCGTCAAACCCTGACAACATTTGGGCGTGTCAAAACCACAAGGACCGCGCGGCCGAAGGAAGCGGCGCCCACTCGCGTGGCACGTCTCAGATGAGATCGTTGCATCTGAGTGTGCTAGGTACCAGCAGCAATCACACCGGCTGTGAATCGGACCCCCCCCCCCTCCTATCTGATAGTAGACTGATACTGCGGTAGTACCGTGCTTAAGCGGGGGGGGAAGCGCTTATAAGCGCTGCACGGCCTTGCCAAAAGAGCTCAGATCGCGCGTGGTGTGTAGACTGCCCAGCGCGGGGGCAGCGTGAGTGGGTGGCGGTCGCAGTCCTAGAGTGGAGGAGCAGGAGGCCAACAAGGAGCAGGAGGCGCACGCGCCGTTCCCTCGGCTGCCCCCGGGGAGCATCGGGCCGGCGGCGTGGAGCCCATGGACGCCTTCGCGAAGCCGCGGCGGCCCGTCGGCGGCGCCGGCCGGGGCGGGGCGCTCGCCGCCTTCGCCGCGCCGCCGGCGAACAGGATCACTGTCGGCAAGGGACGATGGGCGTCGGTACGCCAGGAGCTCGTGGACGTCGGCATCGGCACGGGCGAGAAGCTGTGTGGAAATCAAAATTTTACGGCGCGTTCGTGCTGAATCGCCGCGTCGTCCTCCACGCCATCGACGCGACGCCTACTCGATGGCGTGGTGATGCCGGTTCCTCACCGCTCGACAGAGCCAGGACGGCCGCGTCATCGCCGAGAAATTTAGTGAAGAATTGTCGGGTGCACCCGACGCACTGGTTGATTTCCACACAGGCGAGAAGTCCGCGCGGCTCGACGCGGCGCAGAAGGAGATTCTCGCGATCGGCAAGGAGCGGTGGGTCGAGAAGGTCGAGGAGACGCGCATGATTAGGAAAATGGCGGGCCTCGTGGCGCTGGGCATGTCGCTTTTGACAGTGTTCTACGCGCGCGAGATCCTCTGGCTCGTCCGCGGCAGCGTCAAGCGGCCTGGGCAAGTGAAGTGGCTGGCGGCGGGAGGCCTGGCCTGGGCCGGCGCGACGTTCGTCGTGCTCGCGGTCCAGTGCGCCCGGAGCGCGCGCGGCGACGCGATGCTCGACCACATAAAAGAAACCATCGAGGCGAAGCGCGACCGCGACGCCGCGCGTAATGCCGTCTAGGCACGTCTAGCAGCCCGGGCGCCGGGGGAGCCACTGGCCCGGGGAGCCGGGTGGTGCCAGTGGCGGGGATAGGCGGCCAGTTAACCAAGACAGGCGCACACGTTAAAGCGGGGGGCGGGGGCGGCGGCGGCGCCGCGTCGCAGGGCAGCGTCTTCGCGAGGAAGGCCTCGTAGGCGCCGCCCAGCAGGGCGCGCGCGTCGCGCCGCACGTCGCCCCGCGTCAGGGTCCAGCCGGCGCCGAGGAGGTGCGCGTACTGGGCCGCGAGCGCCTCCGCGATGACAGCGCGCGAGTGGCGCCACTTGTAGACGAGCTGGTCGAGCACGCGGCAGTCCGAGTGCTGCGCGGTGAAGGCCGTCCCGAGCATCTCCAGCCGCATGCTCGTGAGCTCGCGGATGATGGACGGGTTGTTGCAGTACCACCAGCAGCCGTACAGGTGCAGGTTGGGGAACTTCTGGGCCAGGACGCAGGCCTCGTGCTGGTCCGCGCGCCCGAGCAGCGTCGCCAGGACCTTGAGCCGCGGCTGCGCCGTGAGCAGCCGCGCGAGCGGGCGGAGGTCGACGCGCCGCAGGCCGTCGCCGCCGCCGCACGGCGCGAGGTCCGGCGCCAGCCGCCGCACGCACCCGAGCTTGAGCGCGAGCGGGAGGTCCAGGTCGCGCGCGACGGGCACCAGGACCTCGTCGACGAGCCGCGTCGCCGACGGCCAGCCGGGCTCGAGGCCCGCGTCGCCGGCCGCGTACCGCAGGTCGCCGGGCGTCGAGGCCATGAGGTACTCCGCGCCGTAGCGCCGCGCCCACGCCGACAGGAAGAGCCGCGCCGCGCCGAGCGTCGCGTCGAGCCCGCGCGCGCGGAGCGCCGCGGCGACCGTGGCCCAGTCGCCCGCGAGGAGCGCGTCGACGCGCAGCGCGGTGCGGAAGCGGCCGTCGGCCGTCGCCGCGTCGTCGTCGCCGGGGCGCCAGCCCCGGAAGAGCCCCGTCGCCGGGTCCACGCAGCAGCCCGCGTCGACGAAGCGGCTCGCCTCGCGCGCGTCGAAGGGCACGTTCGTGCAGACGACCTGCGTGACGCCGTCGTCGGCCCGCCGACGCGAGTCGCGCGACTGGATTTCCACACGGCGAACGCACGTAGCGGACGTTCGCCGCGCGGAAGACGGCGTCGACGTGGTCGCCGGGCGCGCGCGCCGCGTACCAGGCCCGCAGCGGCCCGAGGTCGCCCGCGCGCGCCGCGCGCATCGCGGCGCCGGGCGCGCCGAGGTCGGCCAGCGTCCGCAGCACGCCGACGCGCGCCTCGGAGACGGGCGTGCGCCGCACGAAGAGCGCGTCCCAGACGCGGTCCGCGCGCGCCGCGAGGGGCAGCGCGAAGAAGGCCGCGTGGCTCAGGCCGTCGTCGACCATGAAGTACTCCGCGACGAGGTAGTGGTACGTGAGCAGCGCGTCCAGGCCCCAGAGCATGAGGTCCCCGTGCGCCGCCGGGAAGAGGTGCGTGTGCACGTCGACGCAGGGCGTCGCGTCCACGACCTCGCGCGCGACGGCGGCGACGTCCTCGCGGCGGACCTCGAGCGCGTCGTCGGCGAGGTGCACGGGCGGCGCGGCGGGCTTGGCCGCGGCGCGCGCGCCGGGCGCCGCGAGCGCCGCCGCGAGCGCCGCGAGCAGCTCCGCCTCCGTCACCTCGTCCGGCGCCCGGCGCACCGCGAACGCCGCCGGGTGCGCCGCGACCAGCACCTGCACCGCGACCTCGACGGGCGGGCAGCCCGGCTCGCGGCAGGGCAGCGCCGCGACCGTCGCGACCGCCCCCGGGACCGCCGCGTCCACGTACCGCTGCGCGGCCTCGCGGAGCCGGCGCGTGGCCGGCGCGTAGCGGCGCAGATTCTCGGCGAAGGCGCCGGGCACCGACGACATGGCTCGCACCGTAGCTCAGCTCTCCAGGCCTCTCATCCTCTCAAAACCGACGAGGCAGTCGGCGGGCCGCGCATTGCACACAGTCTCGGCGCCGGGCCGGCTTGATTGTACAGCTCTACTGGTCGGCTGGCTTTTTGTGTCTGACCACCTGAGTCTAAGCACGCAAGCCAAGCAGTGGCGCCGGCTTGATTGTACAGCGACGAAGGGCTCCCGCGGGTCGAAGACTGCCAGTGCACTCCACCGGAGCAGCCATAATCCCTGCAGCGGCACAGAGCAAAAAGTGATGCGGCGCGCCCTTGCGTGCGCGGTCGTCGCGAGCGTAGCCGCGGCGTTCGGCCCCTTCGCGAAGAAACCGACGCCGCCGCCCCGCGGCGCCGACCCCGAGAAGCAATTCGACGGTGCGACCCTCTCCTCCCGCGACAAGGTCTCGGCGTACAACCGGCCGCCCGAGGACTCGGCCCTGCTGAGCGAGCGGTGGAAGGCTGCGTGGAAATCAAACTTTGGACGCGCACGCCATCGACGAAACCGTGCTCACCATTCGATTTCCACGCAGGTGGAAGGAGGACGAGCCCGACGCGGCCGGCGGCCCGGGGCTCGGGGCCGCCTTCAAGGGCGCGGCGCTGGCGGTCGCGCTCGCCGCGTTCTCGCAGGTCCCCCTCGGCAAGCAGGACGTCTCGATCCCGGCGAACGACCCGTCGAGGGTCCCCGTGACGAACTTCGTCAAGGTCCTGGACTAGTAATAAAATAAATAAATAAATAATAAATAAATAAATTAAGGAAGACCTAAAAAAGGAACAAGCTCCTAGGAGCCTTCTCCCTGCTCGGTCAGGATGCCCAACCGGAGCCTCGAAATAGCAATAAGGTATCTATACTAAATAAATAAATAATTAATCAAGGAAGGAATATCTAGGTTGGCATTTACCCGAGGGGTTATTAACCCCAATCGTGGCCCGGGGTCAGTAACCCGGGTAATTACCCGTTAGTATGGGTTATTAACCCCGGGATCTTATAGAGGGGTAGGGGAGGGGGCCTCACGGGCCACTGGCGCGGGCCTGGGCCGCGCCGGGCCACATGACTTGGTACTTGCCCTGGCGCACCTGTACGTATCCAAAAGCCCAACGGGCTGCTTGCGCCCATCCGCTCGCCCGGAGGGGTCTTTCGCTAAACTCACTAAACGGGTTTAGTCGAAAACCCGTCGGGTTATTGAGCGGGTTATTAACCCCGGATCCCCTCCGAGGGGTAATTATAGGTTAATAACGGGTAATTAACAGGTTAATGACAACCTAGAGGAATATCCTATACTACAACGGATTTTCGATCTCCCGGGGTAACTCGTCCCCCATGACCAAGCGACATCGGCCCTCATCGGTCAATTGCCGTGCCGGGGGGCAAACCGAGTACTATGGAAGTTACCTAGTCCAGCTCCGCGGTGCCCCGGAACACGAACTCCGCGGGGCCCGTCATGTAGACGTGGTTGTCGCTCTCGCGCCACTCGATCGACAGGGGCCCGCCCGGCAGCATGACCTCGCAGGTCCGCTCGGTGCGGCCCGTCAGCACGCCGGCGACGGCGACGGCGCACGCGCCCGTGCCGCACGCCAGCGTGACGCCGCAGCCCCGCTCCCAGACGACCATGTTGACGTGCGCGGCGTCGACGACGTCGACGAACTCGGCGTTGACCTTCTCGGGGAAGGCCGCCGTGTTCACCTCGACGGCGCGGCCCGTGACGGCCAGGTCGACGGCGCCGGCGTCGTCGACGAACGCCACCGAGTGCGGGTTGCCCATCGACACGGCCGTGACGCGGTACTCGCGCCCGGCGGCCTCGAGCGGCGCGTCCACGACGCGCGCGCCGTCCGTGGGGGCGAGCGCGCAGGGCACGGCGGGGCCGTCCAGGACCGGCTCGCCCATGTCGACGGTGATGCGGCCGTCCGGCAGCACGAGCGGCACGATGGGGCCCGCGCCCGTGGCGATGGTGAAGGCCTCGCCGCGCCCCCGCGGCGCGCCCGCCGCCCCGAGCTCGCCGAGGTACGCGGCGAGGCAGCGGATCCCGTTGCCGCACATCTCGGGCTCGGAGCCGTCCGAGTTGTAGATCGTCATGCGGAAGTCGTGCGCCGCGTCGCCGGGCATGACGAAGATGACGCCGTCCGCGCCCACGCCGAAGTGGCGGTCGCAGAGCCGCTGCGCCTGCGCCGGCGTCGCCTTCGGCGCCGCGGCGTCGCGGTTGTCGACGAGCAGGAAGTCGTTGCCCAGGCCCTGGTACTTGGAGAACTCGAGCGAGGCCGCGCGCAGCGCCACGCGCCCGGGCCTCCGCCGCGCGGGCGCGACCAGCGCGTCGCAGGCGCTCGCGAGGAGGAGGGCGAGCAGCATCCTTAGTTGCATTTTGCGAGCCGTTTGCAGTGTTGATCCGCAAAAGAGTGCTTTCGCCGCAAAACAAACGCTTAAGCGGCAAGCCCACGTGTACGCGTGATCACGCGACGACGGCGACGGGTTTTTAGCCCCGCACGAAACGCGCGCGGCGAATTCGCGAAGAGAATGGCGGCCTTGTCCGCCCCCAGGAAGCGTCAGCGGAGGCTTCACTCCAGCGCTCCGTAGAGTGTGCCTACAGGAGGCGAGTGCACCTGCGACTCCGTGGCCCTTCATTGCGCCGATTCCCCGCCAACCAACGATTTGGATCTATAGTTGAGCACCAAATTACCAGGGTAATTACCGTAATGGTAATTACCGGTAATTACTGGTAAAATTTTACCAGAGTCCATTTTTGGCTACCGGGTAATGACCTTTGGGGCACCTGGAAGGGTAAAAAGCGTGAGGGTTAGGGTTAGGGTTGGGCGAGAGTCGGGTTAGAGCGGGTCCGAAACGGTCCTAGTGTCGGCGGCAGTTTCGCGGCAAGGTGGGCTCGGATGGTTTTGAAAAGGTGCTCATCGGAACGCGGGGATATAGTAGGCAATCAAATTACCAGGGTAATTGCCGGTAGTGGAAATTACCGGTAATTACCGGTAATTACCGGAGTCGATTTTTGGCTACCGGGTAATGACCCCTGGGGTGGAAAGGTAAAACGCGTGAGTAAAGGGTGGACGCGGCAGACGCGTTTTGGACTATGGGCAGGATATGGCCAAGCCCATGCCCCAGGGGCATCGTCCCACGGTCCCAAGTGAGCTTTTTACGCGTCAGTCCCATTGGAAATGCTTATCTGGGTTCTGGGAGGCTGCCCCGGCCCGGCTCACCTTCCGCTTTGAGCACGCGACGCCCCAATCCCTGATGATCTCGCCCAAGACGCTACCATATCCCGTATCCTTCGTCACTGCGTCTACATCGCCCTCCGACATAGCTTCCTTGCTTATCACCTCCGCGCAAGCCTTCGCGTGAACCAACACGCTCGAGCTGGCCTCGCCAACAGCCCCGAAGGCCATGCCAATGACATCCCCGCGGCCCCCGATCGCACGGCACATAGGACCAGTCATTGCATCCTCGTCGTAAATATTGGTCTAGGCTAGCGTCCCCAAAACCCGAGTAACTAGAATTGCCTCGGCATGCCCGTACGATCCGTAGCTTGATTGACTAGCTATTTAAGCTTCCGGGCTAACCGAGCAGCTCGGCTTGCAGAGTAGCGCAAGGCACTGCAGCCATGTGGCTCTTCTAGCCATGGGTGTTGCGAAGAGCAAAGGCGCCGGGCCGGGCGCCGGGCCGCCGCCGCCGACGCCGGCGACGGCGGCGGCGGATGCCGGCCCGGAGGGCCTCGGCGGCCGGCGCGCGAACCGCGTCATGGTCACGCGCGACGGCCGGCACCTCAGCTTCGCCGAGGCCGGCGACCCAGCGGGGTTCCCAGTGCTATGCTTCTTCGGCGTCGGCTCGAGCCGCTACCTCGTGCTCCTCTTCGACGACGTGGCGCGGCGGCTGGGCCTGCGCGTCATCGCGTGCGACCGGCCGGGCTTCGGCCGCTCGAGCCCGGCGGCCGGCGGCGGCTTCGCAGCGTTCGCGCGGGACGTCGAGGCGCTCTGCGCCACGCTCCGGCTGCGCCGCGTGGCCCTCTGGGGGCACTCGGTGGGCTGCGCCTACGTGGCCGCGTGCGCGCTCCACGAGCCGCTGCGGCGGCGGCGCCTCGCGGCGCGGCTGGCGCTCGTGTCGCCCTGGGTGCCGCTGGACAGCCCGGGCGTGCCGCTGCACTTCCGCGCGGCGCGGTTCTTCCCGCGCTCGCTCGCGGCGCTCGCGGCGCCCGGCGCCGTCGACGAGCAGCGGCGGCGGCTGCGCCGCGGCGGCGGCGCCGCCGACGAGGCGCTCTCGGCGCCGGCCGCCGCGCTCGCCGCGCTCGGCCTAGCGGGCGCCGCCCGGGGCGAGCTCCACCTCTGCGGCGCGCCGGCGGAGGGCGACGAGGACGAGGCGGACGCGGCGGCCTCGCGCGAGGAGCTCAGCGCCCGGGAGCTCCGCGCGCTCGAGGACATGCCGCTCGCACGGCGCGCGCGCCGCGGCGCGCGACTCACGCTCGTCGCGCCTCGCACTCTCATCCTTCCTCCTTCGCGCGCAGGTGCTCCTGGCGAGCGTCATCGAGGCGCAGCGCCAGGGCCCCCGCGGGTTCCGCGACGAGTTCGCGCTGTGCTGCGGCGCCTTCGGCTTCGCCTACGCGGACGTCCGGTGGCCGGCGCGGCTGTACCACGGGTCGGCGGACAGCCTCGTGGCGGGCGAGAGCGCGCGGTGGCTCCGCAGCGAGCTCCGGCGCGGCCTCGGCGACGCGGCCGCCGTCGAGCTCGTCGAGGAGCGGGGCGGGACGCACAACGGCATGGTCTTCGCGAGCCTGCGGCGGTCGCTCCAGGCGATCGCCCGCGACGTCGCCGCCGCCGCGGGCAGACCTGCCCCGTAGCCGTAGGTAGGTGTGTAATGATGTGCCCCGCCCCGTCGCCGTCCGCCGTCGACCAGGGCGGCGGCGCACGTGGCGGCGCGGACCGGCGGTGGCGAGGTACGAGGTACAGAATTACTCCGCCGGCCGCAGCCGGCTCGCGAGGCGCGCGGCGGCGGCGCGCCACGCCTCGACGGCCCCCGCCGCGCCGGATCCGCGGCGTGCGAGGAAGTCGGCGAGGCGCGCGCCGAGCGACTTCGGCGCGGGCGCCCCCGCGGCGGCGGCGGGCGGCGCGGCGGGCGGCCGCGGCGCGGCGTCGGCGTCGGCGCCGTCGTCGGGCAGGCCCACGAGCTCGTCGCGGAACTGCTCCTGCCGATCCCACCACGTGTTGGGCCGCGGCCGGGCCGAGTCGCGCTCGAGCCGCGGCCAGCGCGCCCGCCGGCGCTTCTCGAGCGTGAGGACGCCGCGGCCGACGGCGCCGGGCTCGTAGAGGCAGCGCGCCACGGGCGCGTAGGGCTCGAGCGCGAGGGCGAAGCGCGCGTTGCGGGCGGCGCTGGCCGCGTCGACGGCGACGGCCCGCGGCGCGCACGCGACGCGGACGTCCGCCACGTCCAGCGCCGGCGGCGCGGCGTCCGCCGTCGCCCACGTCACGCGGAGGAGGACGGCGTCCGCGCGCTGGGCCCACTCCAGGCGCGGCGCGGCCGTCGTCGGGGCGCGCGCGCCGCCCCCCGAGGCGTCACCGCCGCCGCCGACGATCCGCGCCCACCGCGCCGCCGCGTCGACCTCCACGTCGACGGCGCCGGCCGCGAGCGCCGCCGCGCCGGCCGCGTCCACGAGCGGCAGGACGCCCGCCACGCAGGTCGCGTTGGCGGTCCGCGCGAGCGCGCGCAGCTCGAGCGCCGACAGCCCGCGCGCCCACGCCGCCGCGCCGGCGCCCGCGAGGCGCCCCGCGCACTCCACCGAGGCCTCGGTCCGGTTCTGCGCGGCTCCCCGCGTGGCGAGGGCGGCGCTCACGACAACAATCCATCGCATATGGTGGTCGAGGCTGCCACCACGCATGCGCGTGGCCGCCTCTGCGATCCGTTTGGGCTCAGGGAGGCCCCGCTCGCCGCTAATTATTTGTCTTATAGTTGAGACATCACAGCTGCGCCGCCGTCAAAGTGCAGCCCGAGGTCGTCGCTCTCGCGACGAAGGCAGCCCAAAATCTCCACTGTAAAACACTCTACGTCAATAGGCAGAACCCTGTGGGCCCATAACCTAGCAAGAGTATGTCGTAGCGTTATGTAAAGTAGCAGGGTCCTAGCTCACCAGCCGAGGGCTGGGCCAACCGTGACTTGAACCTCAGGCTGACTACGAGAGTGTTTTATAGTGAACTGTTATTACACCGTAGCGTCAAAGACACTCGCTGTATAGACTCAAATATTAGAGAGTGGGAGATACATATCTAGGGTAGGAAGGGCTAGTATTCACTAGGCCTACTCTATCCGGGTATTTAACCAAGATAAGGGAGACAGATAAGTGAGACTAGGATAGTGAAGCTAAGATAAAATTTTGGGAGATTTATAAGTGGAAAAGAGGCCGTTGCCACAACGGGCGCCAACCCCAGGGACCCCGGACCACGCGCCCCCGCGCCAAAACAACCAAGGGAGGGTGGGAGGGCCAAAAATTCTTGCTCCTTTGTCCTGCGCTCTCACAATCGGAGCGCTGTTGGACACGAGCAAGTATAAGAAAGTATCTTCATCGCGTCGCCGAGGGCGTGCGCCAGGCCCGGCAGGCCGACTGCTTTGCGCGTCTCGAGGCGGTACCGCGCGAGCCGCGGCGCGACGTGGCCCTCGAGCCAGCTCAGCTTGGAGCAGTTCAGCACGACGTCCGCGGCGTAGGTCCGATCCCGCTTCGACGTGGCGTATTTCTACACGCATAGATGTCCCGGGATGCGTGGGGTTTGTAAGAGTTGAAATCATCTCGTGAAACGTAATTAGGGCTCTCCTGGCAGTTTGGGCCGTCGGGGACGCGTTTAAATATCTGTCGAAAACTTGAAACTTCTGAGTTTCTATCTTTAACGGGATTCAGTGGTTGATTTCCACACAGGACGACTTCAGGCGCCCCATCCTCTGTGGGGCCATCACCCACTTCTTCAAAATGAGCGACCTCTTCGACATCTGCCCTATCCGAGCCATCAACAAGAGGAAGGGGACGCTGCGTTCCTTTCGGGTACTCACAGTTCGCACAGAACAAATAATCTTTCGTATCGCTCTCGTGCCTCGTTGTACAAACGAGACAAGTCCATCCGCGTTTGAGTTGCATTTTGCGTAGCCAGCCGTCTAACGTGGCCATGGTAGCAAACCAACTAGTCCTGCGAGGCCGCAGCGAGAGGTCGACGATTTGCTGCTGGGAGAGGCCTGAGTGGATCGTGACGGCGTCGATGGCGTGCCATTGGCGTCACGCGATGGCGCGACGGCGCGGATGTGTGGCGTCGATGCACCGATAGCATAAGACGAGTAGCGCCGACGGCTTAGAAAACGTCGAGTCGATGGCGCATACGCGTATTTGAAACGATGGCGTGGACGTGGATCGCAGCGACGACGTGAAATGCGTATTGAGTCGACGGCAACGACACAACGTTCTCGAAGGACGCCGCGTCAGCACACAAGGTGTAGTCTTAATGCAAGCGCCGACGGCGGGTAGTCTTAATGCAGCGCCAAGGCAAGCGCGCCACCCTAAGACCGACGGCGCCGCTTCTGACGCGCTATCACAAGAATTCTACCTCTCGTATTCGTCGATGTCCTGCGACAGCACAAGACCTGCGCGGGTAGAGGCGTTGTCGCGGTCGGTGACGCACGAAATTCGCGTGCGCGCGATGCGGGCCGCGCCGCGCGGACTTCCGGGCGTGTGTCCTTAGCGCGGGTGATGTTCCTTGATACGCCCGCGCAGCGTCTTCGACGTTAAAACGCTAAAGCGGGCTAGGCCACTGCTGTGGCCACAGCCGTAAACGCGGTACGGCGCGCAGGGCGGGGCTGCGCGAGAAGATAGCGCCATATGGGAAGGAGGCGGACGCGGCGTGTACCTCCCCAGGGGCTCCCAGGCAGAGCCGCCCTTTTTGGTATGAGCCTTCTACCCTGGCCATAAATTAGTGGGCTAGCGGCCTGTAAGACACTAGCAAGCAAGTAAAAAAACCGTCACGACCCCCCCTTAAATGCCTACTGCGTCCCATGAAGCCTACCAGCGGCGGCGGCGGCCATCAGCTCGCGGCGGTGCGCCTGGACGCAGGCCGAGGAGCAGTAGACGAAGTCGAGGCGCGTGAAGGGCGCGCCGCGGACGGGCCCGGCGCACGCCGCGCACCGGTCCGCCTTCTCGTCGCGCGCCGCGCGCTCGGCCCGCCGCGCGGCGGCGGCCTCGGCACTGCTTGCCGCAGCCGCCGCCGCGGCCCGCGCCTCGGCCTTGCGCCGCCGCTGCGCCTCGCGCTGGCGCCGCTTCTTCTCGGCGTCGCGCTCGCGCCGGCGCCGAAGCTGGTCGGCGTCCGGCGGCGGCGGCACGCCGCCGCCGTCCCAGTCGCGCACGTCGTCGGCGCCGGCCGCGGCGCGCGCGCGGACGAACGCGTCGCGCGTCGGCCTGTCCTTGGCCGCGCGGTACGGCGGCCGCCCGCGGGCGTCGCGGCGCGCCGGGTCGGCGCCGGCGGCGAGCAGGCGCAGGACAGCGTCCGCGCGCCCGGCCGCGGCCGCGGCGTGCAGCGCCGTCGCGCCGTCGGCATCGACCGCGTCGACGTCCCCGCCGCGGAGGGCGGCGTCGAGGCGCGCCGCGTCGCCGGCCGCGGCCGCGGCGAGGAGCTCGGTCGTCGCCGGGTCGACCGCGGGCGCGGGCGCGGGCCCCGGCGGCGCGGGCTCCGGCGGCGCGGGCGGCGCGGGCGGCGCGGGCGGCGCGGGCGCGGGCGGCGCGGCCGGCGGAGGCGGCGGCGGCGCGTGGAGGAAGATCGTGGCGAGGCGTTCGTACGCGGCCGTCGCGTGCTTGAGCGTCGGCCGCGGCACGGCGAAGGGGAGCTTCTGCACGCGCGCGTCGGCCGCGTCGAGCGGCGGCGCGCCCGCGCCGCCGAACAGCAGCGGCCGCAGCGCCTTGGCGCAGGCGACCGCCACCAGCGCGCACGCGCCCAGGTCGGCGCGCCACTCGGCCAGGAGCGCGCGCACGTCGTCGGCGAGCGCGCGCTCGCCGTGGCGCCGCAGCGTCGATCCGACGCTGCTCACCTTCTTCCCGCTCGCGTCCAGGGCGCTCTGCGCGCCGCCCTGGCCGCGCCGCGTCGTGTACCGCGCGAGCGCGCGGTGCCGGAGCAGCCGGCCGTCGCCCGCGAAGATCGCGCCGGCGAAGCGGCCGCTCGCGAGCGCGACGACGGCGACGGCCGGGGCGCGCGGCGCGCGGCGCGCCGCGGCGAGCGCGCGCAGCGTCGCCGCCGCCCGGGCCGTCGTCGCGCGGCGCGCGGCGCGCCCGCCGCCGAAGCCGCACGCGCCGGCGACCGCCGCGCACACCGACGCGCACGCCGCCGGCCCCGCCGGCAGGGCGACCGTCGACGACCGCGCGTCGCGCCGGAGCTCGCCGCCGCCGGCGTCGGCGTCGGCGTCGTCGTCCGACGACGCCGCGTCGTCGGCGCCGTCGTCGGCGCCGTCGTCGGCGCCGTCGTCGGCGCCGTCGTCGGCGCCGTCGCCGTCGCTGTCGTCGCCCTCGTCGTCGCCGGGGGCGACCTCGGCGCCCCCGTGGGCGGCGTCGCCCCCGCGCGCGGCGGGCCCCGCCGCGCCGCCCGCCGTCGCCGCGCGGTGCGCCGCCGACGCGAAGTGCGCCGCCTGCGCGCCGCGGTCGGCGAATTTTAGGCCGCACGCGACGCACGTGAGGCCGCGCGCCGACGGCGCCGCTTCCGCGGCGGCGGCGGCGGCGGCCGCCGGCCCGCGGCCGCCCGCGGCCGCGACAACTTCCGCGAGTTCGTCGAGCGCCTCCGCGGAGAGCGCCCAGGCCGCCGCTGCCGTCCCGCCCAGCGCGTAGTCGGGCGCCCACGAGTGGCTGCTCCGGCTGACGGCCTCGCGGCATTCCACGGCGAGGAGCGACGACGGCATCTCGAGCGTCTCACTCCAGCGCGTCACGCAAACGCGTCGAAACCGATGCGTATCCCTAGTCCTTAGCAAAAGCACAGCCAAGCAGCTTTTTTCTGTCGGGTTCGGGTTTTACACGGCGCGCGACCGCTCCTCCGGGACCCATCCGTCGGGCTAGGACAGAGTAAGGTGGTCAAACGGACCTCCCTCCTTCTCCTCGAAAAGGGATGCAGTCTACGTGGCGGGTTTTGGCCCCACCCCGCCTAGCAGTGTAATGAGGCGCTTTTAGACTATTATGGCAAGTTAGGTTTTCATTCAGAACACCCCCACTAGACGGGGTCGCGGGGTCCCCGAGAGGTGGTGTTCGTCCCGGCCTACTCGGAGAGGCCGTGGCAGAGTCCTGAGAAGGGTGCCCATCCTCTGCTCCCCCGCAGCGAAGGGAGCGCGTAGTGGCCACATATCTCTGGGCACGAAACCCGATTAAGAGCATTTAGCCGCGACGTATAATTAGCCTGAGCCAGTCTGAGGAGACACCGTCCCCCTTCCAGGGTTTCGGGCTAGCGGCTGTACGACACTAGGGATGCCCAGCACAAAGACTACCTACTACTCACCCTAGGCCTGCCCAACTTTTGGGGCGGGCTGACAGGTGACGCCCCGTCCGAGCTTCGAACTCGGTGCGGGGCCCACTGGGATTTTCTCGTATTCTCTTTCTCGTCTTCACGTCAACTACTAGCCGGGAGCGGGCGTGGGGCCGCGACTCCCGGTTGGTGCCAGGAGATGGCGGTGGGTGGCTGTAAATGCGCGTAAAGGTGGCTTTTGATGATAGCGCCAAATTCGATGTCGATTTTCTCTAGCGTACTTCCCCGAAAGAAGAAGCGGACTCGGACCGCGCGGCCGCGTCTCGAGACCGGGCAAGCGCAGGGTACATCGTCATTAGGCTCGCGCGGGGCTTATGGACAGGTGGGGGGGAGGGTTTTGTGCATGGTGTGCGGGGCCGGCGCGCGCCCCTAGGCCGACGAGCCCGTCGTCGCGCGGCGCCCCGCGGTCTTCCGGCGGTTTCACTTCACTGATACGACTCGTCTCCAGGCCCGACCGGCCCCTAGAAGCAGAAGATCTGGTCGGCCGCGTGGCCGCGCGCCTCGAGCTTGGCGATGGCGCTCTTGACCATGGGCGGCGGCCCGCAGCAGAAGACGTAGGTCTCCGGCCCGGGCGGCGGCATCGTCTTCTCGAGCATGGGCGCGTCGACGAAGCCCGTGAAGTGCGGCCAGTCGGCCGGCGGCTGGTCGAGCGTGTAGTGGAGGTCCACGGCGCCCGCCGCCGCCGCGTCCTCGAGCTGCTCGCGGCACAGGATGTCGCCCTCCGTCCGGTTGCCCAGCAGCAGCGAGTACCTGGGCGCGCGCTTGCCCTCGGCCACCGCCGCCGTGATCAGCTGGAGCATGGGCGTCAGGCCCGTGCCCCCCGCGATGAGGCCGGCCCGCTTGCACGTGATGCGCCGCGTGCCGCCGCCGTGGGCGACGTCGAAGCGGCCCTTGCGGAGGTACTCGATCTCGCCGAGCGGCCCGCGGAACTCGACGTCCGTGTAGAGCGGGATGCGGTCGCACAGGTACTGGGAGAGGGCGCCGCCGGTCGGGAAGCGCGGCGGCAGCGGCCGGTAGGCCTTAATCACGAAGTCGACGTGGCCGCGGACCTCGTCGGCCGTCGCCGGCGTGTACGCGCGCGCGACCATCTTGCCGTCGCCGTCCTTGCCGTAGATGAGGACGTGCTTGCCCACCGGCAGGCCCAGCACCATGTCGGGCGCCGGCAGCGCGAAGCGCAGCCGGAAGGAGTCGTCCGACAGCGCGTCGCGCAGCACGAGCTTGAGCTTGACCTTGCTCTTGCCGAGCGCGACGCGCCGGCCCTGGGCGTCCGTCGGCGCGGCCTCCTCCTCGGCCCGGGCCGTCGCGCCGGCCGCGCTCACGACGCCGATGCGCCAGGCCTCGAGCTCGGCCCAGGCCTTCTTCGAGTGGATGGCCTCGAAGTCCTCGGTCGCGTCGGTGCCCGCGACCATGGTGATCGACTGCGCGCCGCCGGGGTGGCTCTCGAGGTACTTGGTCGCGTCGTAGACCGCGCCCTTGACGACGATCCAGCAGTCGTCGGGCCGGTCGTGCTTGGCGACTTCGGCGAGCGTGTAGCTCGGCTCCTGGGGCGTCGCGGCGAGCGCGAGCGACTTGAGGTCCGTCGTCGACGCGGCGAGGCCCAGCGTCTTGATCTTGGACAGCGCGAGGCCGCCGTCGGCCTCCTCGGCGATGGCCGCCGCGCGCGCCGCGTGCATGTCGCGCATGGCCTCCTTGTACTGCGTCTCGGCCGTGCGCACGGCGCCGCTGCGGCGCCGCGCCTCGGGCGTCATCCAGCCGCCCGTGGCCTGGCCGGCGAGCGTCGGGTGCTCGAACGTGAGGCGCGCGCCGCCCTCGGCGCACTCGAAGTGCTTCACGACCGTGAACCAGGGGTTGTTGAGCATGCCCATGACGTTCCACGTGAGCTCCTTGGGCTGCGTGTTCATGGCGGCGTCCCACGCGCGGCACGCCACGTTCTCGGCCTTGAGCAGGTCGGCCGTCGGCACGGTGATGGTCCACATGCACCAGCCCCAGTACTTGCCGGCGGCCGTCGGCGTGTTCGGCGGGTGCGTCACGTTGCCGTCCTCGACGAGGTGCCACGACTGGCCCCCGTCGAGCGTCACCTCGACGCGGATGATCTTGCGGCCGCCGCCGCTGTAGGCGTAGCCCTTGACGTCGTACGTCTCGCCGCACCGGGCCAGGTCCAGCACCTCGCCGTGGCCGGGCCGCGAGATCGCGGAGTTGATGCCCAGCTCGTTGATGATGTAGTCGGGCTTGAACCACCAGCCCTCGGCCTCGGCCTGCTCGGGCGTCACGTTCACGGGCAGCACGCGGTTGTCCTTGAAGTGGTAGTGGTTGTCCGAGCACGCGTCGCTCACGCTGATCTCCGAGAGCCACTTGATCATGCGCCCGCCGATGAAGCCGGGGATGATGATGCGCACGGGGAAGCCGTGGTCCGCCTGGAGCCGCTGGCCGTTCTGCTCCCAGCAGACCATGACGTCGTTGGACTTGTCCATGGCGTAGCGCAGCGGCACGGACGTGCCGTAGGAGCCGTCGGCGCCGGCGGGCAGCTCCTTGACGGGCCCGCGGAAGCAGACGTGGCGGCCGTCGTCCCACGTCGCCGGGTCCGTCGAGACGCCGTGGGCGGCCAGGACATCGGCGAGGTGGCAGCCGCCCCACGTCGACATGCCGAGGCCGGCGGCGCCCCAGTTGAAGCCGATCGTGCGCTTGACCATGTTCTGCTCCTTGCGGCGGTTGCCCGCGCAGACGAGGAGCACGGGCCGCTCGACGAAGGGCAGCTTCCGGAAGTCCGCGAGCGAGAGCGCCGCCGTCGAGGCGACGCCGTGGCCCGCCGGCAGCGCGACGCGCCACTCTCTTTCAATCTTCAAAATGTCGCTCTCGCCGGCGTAGGCGACGGGGACCTTGCCGTGGTTGCGCACGTAGTGGATCGAGGCCGGCGTGGAGTGGCCGTGCGCCATGAGCAGCGGCAGCGGCGGCTCGACGTTGAACGGGTGCTTGCCCGTGAGGCGCACCTGCGTGGACATCAACCGGTGTGTCGGGCGCGCCCGATGACTCTTCACGAAGTCATTTCTCGACGATGACGCGGCCGTGTTGGCTCCGTCGAGCGGTGAGGAATCGACACCGCCACGCCGTCGAGCAGGCGTCGCGTCGATGGCGCGGAGGTCATGATGCGGCCGAGGGCGGAGATGCGCCGCGACGTTTGATTTCCACACGGAGGCGCACCAGGGCGGGGTGGCGCTTGACCCACTTGTCGGGCGTCGTCGCATCTTTGGGGTCGGGCACGGGGTACTCCTCGGGCGCGCGCGCCTCGGCCTTGGAGGGCTGCTTCATGGACTTGCTCGTCGGTGGCACGCACATGGTGCGCGCGGCGCGCGGGGGGGCTGCCCGACGCGCGGGCGGGGGCGGGGCTGGCGGAGGCGCTGCCGGGGCGTGTGTGCGCGGCTGCCGGGCGGGCCACTACGCAACTGCACGTCGTACCAGGGTGTGTTTTTTCCCTCGCACCAAATGCTGACAAGTTAGCATCATTTGACTACCCCGAAGTCGAAAGCTTACTGGCTTGGGCGACGACGCATCTAAGTCACGAGTCACGAAGCCGCTTTCGCTATCTACGCTTCTCGAAAAAACTGTCTCAAACACGTATCCAGGGCGGAGTTTGAATGTGCCTCCCGAAGGTGCTTCGAGCTGTCCCTGGGGGAACCACAGAGCCCACTTGCGGTTCACATCACAAGGAAGCGCCATTAAATTTTACGCGTGAGTCGATGCTTGCTAGTGCCTGACTGGGCCTAGCTCGCAGAGCATAGAGCAGCCAGGAAGGACGCCCGCGCACAGCGAGTCAGCTAGAACTATCATTACGAGGACACGGATGGACGCTTCGGAGCGGGGGGCGGGCGGGGGCACATACGTTAGATGGAGGGCGGCTCGTCGTCCGCTTCGCCGCCTGCAGCGAGGTCGGCGAAGAGGAAGTGGCGCGGCGCGTGGATGGAGGCGTCCATGGCGTCGGGGGCGAGCCCGCTCAGCCCGAGCGAGTGGCCCGAGTGGTCCAGGCCGAAGGAGTGGCCCGAGCCCGACGAGTGGCCCGAGCCGTCGAGGCCGAGCGAGTGGAGCGAGTCGTCGAGGCCCGCGGCGTCGGCCGGCGGCGGCGAGGCGCGCGAGCGCCGCCAGCGCGCCGAGTCGTCGAGGTCGCCGCGGTACGAGCCGCGCGCGCGGCCGCCGTCGGCCTTGTCGTCGAAGGAGACGCGCGGCCCCGCCCCGGCGGCGGCCTCCTCGGCGGCGGCGAGCGCCAGCAGGTTGCCCGTCGACGACGAGCCGCGGCCCGTGAGGCCCAGGCGCCGCGACAGCGTGCGGACCTCGTGACCCGACCCGGGCCGCGCCGGCACGACGTCGGGCGCCGCCGCGACGGCCTCCTGCGCGCCGGGCGAGCCCAGGCCCGCCGGCGGCGCGGGCGGCGCGGGCGCGCCGGGCGGCCGGGCCGCGCGGCGCTTGTCCCGGAAGGCCTGGAACCGCTTCCGGATCTTGCGCCGCACGCTCCGCGCCACGAACCAGGGCAGCTGCTCCAGGTAGTGGAGCGGGGGCAGCGACTGGATGCGCCGCCGCTGGTCCTCGACGATGCGCTTCCGCGCGGCCTCGATGTCCCCCTCCGAGAAGCCCGCCTCGCGCAGCAGGGCCCGCCGCGTGGCCGGCTCGAGCCACCTCGGCGGGCTGTGGCGCTCCGCGTCGCGCAGGCGCGCCTTCTCCGGCCGCGCGGCCAGCGCCGCGCCGAGCCGCACGGCGACGCCGCAGCTCACGGCCGGCGAGTCGCCGAGCCCGTAGTCGAAGTAGTGGACGTCCAGGTCGCCCCAGGTCACGCGCCGGCCGCCGGCCATGGCGCCTCCAGGGTTTCACGCGAGCCGAAGCCAGCCCACGTCCCAGCCCGAGGCAGCCTCGCGACTCGTCGTACCACTGTGCCCCGCAGCCTCACCCTTGCTGGCAGTCTAACATGGCAACATGACACTTCGGACCCCCTCCAGCCTGGCCACGGCCTTCTTCGCAGGAAGTGTCCCCGGGGGGAGCCCAAGCAGGAATACCTAAAGGGCACCCGTGTCGGCGGTTGGAGTCTTCTCCAAAGAGCGGCGCGCGTGTCTTCGTGGGTGACCCATGAACCCCACGTCACCTACTAGTCACCTAGACTAGTCACCTACCACAAATAGTTATCACGCGACCTCCACCGGCCGCGCGCTAGGCGACCCGTCGAGGTCCTCGAGGAAGATGCCGGCGTGGCCGCTGAACGTCCCGTCCATCGAGAGTCCGTGGACCCCGGCGCCGGGCGCGCCGCGCCGGCCCGGCGCCGACCGGCTCGAGCCCGACAGCGACGACAGCGCGTCGCTCGAGTGGCAGCGCTTCTCCGGCGAGAGCGGCGCGGCCGGCTCCTCCCGCGGCGGCGGCGCCGACAGCCGCGCGAGCACGAACGGCGCGTGGACGAGCACGAGGTCCGGGTCGCGCTCGAGGTCCGCGAGGACGCCGCGCGCGCGCGCCCCCGCGGCGCCGAGCCGCGCCAGGCTCCGGATGACGTCGCCGAGCAGGGCGCAGTCGGGCGGGAGCCCCGGCGTCGGCTCGACGAGGGCCTCGGCGGCGGCGGCGGCGGCGCGGTCGAGCAGCGTCGACAGCGCGACGCGCGCGGCGCGCTCGGTGGCGCGGAGCCGCAGCGCGGCCGCGGCCGGGTTCGCGAGGTGCCGGTCGCCGCGCGCCGCCGTCAGCCACTGCGACCGGAGCGCGTCGGCCGCCGACGCGCGCGCCGCCTCAGGCGCCAGCAGCGCCTCCAGCAGGTCCCGCAGGTCCGCCGAGGGCTCCGCGCGCCGCGTGAAGGTCCGCTGGAGGCGGAGCAGCGCGGCGAGCCCGCCGCCGTGCAGCGTGCGGACCTCGTCGCCCGAGAGCATGCCGCGCGTCAGCACGAGCAGCACCACGCCGCAGGAGTAGACGTCGCCGCGGTGGTCGTAGTCGCGCGCCCAGACCTCGGGGGAGCTCCAGAAGGGCGAGCCGCACTCGCGCCGGAAGCGCTCGGTGCCGTCGGCGGCGAAGCGCGCCGCCGACCCGAAGTCCGCCAGGACGACGGCCGGCCGGCGCCGCTCGTACGTCACGAGCAGGTTCTCGGGCTTGACGTCGCGGTGCGCCACGCGGCGCCGGTGGCAGTGCGCGACGGCGCCGCAGAAGTCCCGGAAGAAGCGGCTCGCGTCCGCCTCGGTGAAGTGCTTCGCGCGCGCGAGGTGGCGCATGAGGTCGCCGCCGGCGCAGAGCGGCGTCAGCATCAGGAGCGCGTCCGACGTCTCGAGGACGCCCACGAGCCCGAGGCACCGGCCCTGGCCGCCGAGGAGCCGCAGGATCTCGATCTCGCGCCGTATCTTTTGCTCCGCCGGCGCGGCCCAGAGCACGTTGTCGTCGCTGATCGTGAGGCGCTTGCTGATGCGCTTCGCCGCGAGCCGCGCGCCGTCGCGCCGCCGGCGCACGGCGCGGACGACGGCGTAGGATCCCTCGCCCAGCTTCTCGCCCGGCTCGTAGTCGATCTCCAGCTGGATGCGGCTGCTGTACCAGACGTCGGCCTCGTCCCGGTACAGGTCCGCCGTGCAGCAGAGGCCGCCCACGCGGCGCAGGAGCCACATGGGTCCGCCGGTTCGGCACTAGCGGTGCGGCCAGCGCCTCATGCCTTCGCTGCCCGTCAAACCACACGAAGCTGCCCCACCTCGGGCTGGTGCTTCGGACAGGGTGCTGATCTCAGAGTCTTGCTTTTCACCCCAAAAAAGTGTACGTTGGCGGTTTTCGGCACCCCTATTCGGTCCGAGGGTATCTTTCCGGGCGGCCCGAAGGACCGTGTGGTAGGCCGACGCGCCTAAGCGAAGCCGCAGGTCGTCCACACCACACACGTTGGTTGCCACGCGACGCGCACGCGGCATAACAAAACCTGGTGGGACTGCGATAAGTGTTGTCCGATAATCGTCATGGCGCTCCGCAGCCTGGCAAACCGCCTGCCGGCGCCCCTCCGCCAGCGGGCCTACAGCCTCACGCCCGGCGGCGCGGCCTTCCGGCGGCGCCAGGCGCAGAATCGCGGGGCCTCCACCAATGCGAAGCCCGTGGTCAGCGCGAAGGTCGCGGTCGGCGCGGGCGTGCTCACGGGCGGCCTCGTGGCGGGCCAGTACTTCTTCGGGTCGGCGGACAACTTCTACGACCACCGCTTCATCACGAAGGCGGACCCCGACGCGATGGCCGAGTTCTACGGGAACGAGGACTTCATGGAGATCTTCTGCGTCTTCCCGTTCATGGTCGACTTCATGATGCGGAGCGGCTACTTCGACGACAACGGGCACGTGCACACCTTCGGCCTGCCCCCCATCGTCAGCAACATGGTCGTGTCGATGCAGTTCGACGAGCGCGAGGAGGAGGACGAGGACGGCGAGGCGCACACGGTCTGCTTCAACAAGAAGGAGCGCTTCAAGTGCTCGGCGGCCATCTTCGGCTGGACGCTCTGGGAGATGGTCCAGAACTTCGGCTACGCGCAGCGCGACGACGGCACGAGCGAGGTCTACCACTACGGCCAGTCCTGGCGCGGGCCCTTCTTCATCCGCCTCATCTTCCAGACGCACGCGCGCTACGTCATCTACGCGACGGAGCAGCACCTCAACAGCCCGCGCTTCCTCGCGCAGGACGAGGACGAGGAGGACGACCTCGTCGCGCAGCGCCACAACATCCCCAAGCACCTGCTCGGCCAGTTCCTGGACGGCCTCGAGGTCGACGTGCAGGCCAAGCTCGGCGAGTCCGCCAGGGCGCTGGCGACGCTCGGCCAGGCCCCCAAGGACGCCGCCGAGCTCGCCGCGCTCAGGGCGCAGGTCGCGAGCCTCGAGAGCACGCTCAGGGACCTCCGCGAGGCCTCGCTGCGCCGCCAGCAGACGGCCGCGGCCGCCCCCAAGCGCGCGCTCCGCCGCGCGACGACGGCGCTCGAGCGCCGCGACACGGGCGTCGAGTCGCGCCGCCGCCCCAAGCCCGAGGGCTCGGCCAAGGGCTTCTACGACCGCGTGCTCCAGCGCCGCGCGACGCGCGCCGAGGAGGCGGCCGCCGCGGCCGACAACGCCGCCGCGACGGCCGCGATCACGGCCGCCGCCGCCAAGCAGCCCGGCCTCCACGAGACCATCGCCGCCGCGCTCGAGCACGCCGAGGACCTCTCGCCCGAGGAGGCCGACTCCGCCGGCGAGCTCAAGACGCGGATCCAGCGCCGCGTGACGGCCATCGAGGAGTCGGCGGAGGACTGAGGGCCCTGCCTGTGAGTAACTAAATAAACTACAACTTCAAGTTGAAACGTCCGAGCCCGGTTACGGTGCTAGGACGAGTGGGCGGAGCCCCCGGGGGGGGAGGCACCTGCTGGGGAGAGGTTATTACCCGGCCGCGCGGCGGCACCAGCGACGCAGCTCCGCGTCGAGGTCTTCGAAGCGGCGGGCGTCGAGCGCGGCGCGCGTGGCGGCGACGAACGCGCGGCGCCTGGCGAGGCTCGGCGCGCCCGCGTCGGGGTCCGTGTGGAGGTGGGCGTCGATCAACGACGTCCAGAGGTCGCGGTCCCACGCGCGCGGCGGCGTGCCCTGCCGGCGCCCGTCGCGCGTGGGCCAGGCGCCCGTCGCGATGAGGTGGAGGCACACGCCCACGGCGTACGTGTCGATTTCATGGACCCAGGGCGCGCGCGGGCGCGGAGCGCGCCGCCGGTCCGCGCGCGCGGGCGGCCACTCGAAGGCCGCGAGGTGCGCGTGGTCGAGCGCCGTGGAGAACTGGGTTCCCGCGCGGTGGCGCCGCCGGTCGACGCCGCGCCCGAAGTCCGTGAGGACGAGGCCGTGGCCGCGCCGCGCCGCCTCCACCGCCGCGGGCGCGTCGCGGTCGCCGGCCGCGGCGGCGCCGGCGGCGCCGGCGGCGGGCGCCCGGAGCAGGAAGTTGTCGGGCTTGACGTCGCAGTGGAGCACGCCCGCCTCGTGGCACGACAGGACGGCCTCCATGACGCCCGCGGCCAGGAGGAGCGCGACGGGCTCGGGCGGCCGCTCGCCCGCGCGCTCGCCGCCGCGGCGGAGCACGTCGGAGACCGTCGGCCCGAGGCGCGCCGCGGCGAGGGCGGCCGCGTCGCACCAGCGCCAGGTGGCGAGCGGCTCGACGATGGTCCCGAGCGCGGCGGGGCGCGGCGGCGCCCGCGCGCGCACCGCCGCCGCGAGCGCCGCCTCGGCCTCGAGGTCGTCGGCGGCCGCGCGGCGCGCGACCTTGAGGGCGACCTCGGGCGCCAGCGGCCGCACGTCGGCGCGCGCGACGGCGTCCTCGAAGTCGCCGTCGTCGTACGCCACGGCGACGCCGGCCGGGCCGGACGCGGCCTGCACGGTGCCCGGATACCACCGGTCGCCGCGCTGGTAGCGCGCCTCGACGCGCGCGCCGGGCCCGAGCGCCTCGCCGGCGTCGTTCGCGACGACGACGGCGAAGACGGCGCCGGACGCGCCGTGGCCGAGGTAATCGCCCACGGCGAACCGCGTCGGCCCGCAGTCCGCCTCCTCGCGCGGCCGCATCATGCATTTCTCGCGCGCCGTGCCGCAGGCGCGCTTCTTGACGACGACGAACGGCGCGCGCCGCGGCCGCTCGTCGTGGGCGGCGAAGGCGCCCTCGCCCGCGCCCTCGCCCGCCTCGCGCGCGTGGGCGCGCGCGGCCTCGCGGCGGTACTCCTTCGTGAACGGGTCCACCGGCGGCGGCGGCGGCGCCTCCGGCGCCGGGGCCGTCGTCTCGAGCCCAGGCAAACAGGGCACCGTGCGCTTTTGCCGACGGCGCTTGCGCTTCCTGTTGTGCCGCGGCGGCGGCATCGGGAAGAGGGTTTGGAGCGAGTCGAGGGGCATGGTCGTCTATATATAGCTTTTTGGCTTTTTGGCGCGGGTTAAAGCTTGAGAGTGTTACGGAGCGAGACTAGCTGGTTTGCACCCAGAGCTGTTATCTGATCGGCGAAGGCCTTCTCGTCGGGGTGGGCTATCTCGTCGGCAGTCTCGGCAGTCCGACGCTGTAAATACTTTCGCCTGCTGCTCTCTCTACGATATCTCACGCTCTAGTATCTCTACCTCTAGTAGCCAGTGGAGCGCCGGCGAGGCGTCCGCGGACGTCCATCGACTCGCCCGGGTCTGCGCCGACAAGATCGCCGGCAAGGGGTTCCGGAAGGGCCTCATCGACGCTGATTCGGTCGAGGACGCGGCGGCCATGATTCAGGCCCAGATCTACCGGTGGATCGTCTTGCAGATCGAACAGTCGCACTCGCCGACGCCCCGTTTCTTGATGCAGGCACACCGTGTGTTGATGAGGGATGTCAGCCCAGGGATGATGCCTTCCTTTCCCGTAGTCTTTGCGGAGATCTCCTTGCACTGCTGCGCATAACTTGACCTCGTGAACGCCTCGTGCACCTGCTCGTTCGTACCGTTCTGGTATCGTAAGGGATGCTTCTCATACATCTCCTCCTTCGTCTCTGGATGAGGCCCCAAAAACACGTTTGCGTGCCTTTTGTTGTCATTGTCATAAGAGCTAGCTTCGGCCGACTCGTGCCAGAACCGTACCATGGGGGCTATGTCGACCTTGTCGTAGTGCCCTTTCGTATCTACACGCTTCCAGCCCTTGCCGCGGTCCTCGGCCTCCTGACGCGCCTTCACCGCTTGACTGGTAACGGCCCAGGTGGTGCCCATGGCCCTCATAAAGGACCGGCCTCGTTTCAACTCGAAAAGGTCCACAGGACACAAAGCGGCAACAGCTCCTAATAAAACGTTCCGTTCCAAGTCGTTGCGTCGTCCCTTCGCTTTCATCAACCGCTTTACAAAACTTTTACCCTGCTCCAGCATCAATCTAGCCGTCTCGGCGTCCTTCGACGTTTGTTGGAGATGGGCAGGGAGCACAGCTTTCATCTCTGGAGAATCCAGGAAGGCCTCAACAATCCTTCGCGTCGTTTCTAGATCGCCCATACCGAAAACTTGGTCCTGGATCTCCTTCGCCCGCCTAGTGATCAAACTATTTCCGGCCCGCTTCTTTGCATCAGCAATAGCGCCTTCGGTCTCGAGGCGGTCCGACGCAGCTGCCGCTTCTTTCATCTTTCCCGCGCGTCGTAGCCGGTTTATTTCGCGTATAAGTTCACGCAGTGCGCGTCCTGCACGTACTCGAGCAGCTTCCCGACGCCGTGGTGCCGGGGCTTCATCGAGTTCTTCTGGCGACGGCGTCTCCTCCTCGTCGCTGCTCTCGCTATCGCTGTCGTTCTCGCGGCCCAGGACCTCGAACAGGATTCCTTGGACTATTTGCGCCGCCGGCCGGTCATGCGATCTAATCATCTTGATGATGTTGTCTCGCTGGTGGCGTAGTACTTGGACCTCGGCGTTGGTCTCCTCGACGATGGCAAGTTCTCGGCGACGACCGGTACCCCTGTTGCGCCGGTGTTCGGGGAGCTGCGGCACGTATTCTACTTGTGGTGGATGGCGTGGTCGTTGAACAGGTAGAGGTGGTTGTGGTGGTTCGGGTTCGGGAGTGGCGGCGTCCGGCTCTTGCTCGTAGACCATGCGCTCGAGGACGAACTTATCTGGCCAGAGTTTTGCGAGCTTGCGCCGGACAGCCATCTCCGCGGTGTCGTCGTCGCGAGGCCTTTTATTAGCCTTTCTGCGATGCGCTGGGATATGCTTCCAATTACCGATGCGCACGCTAACAAAACCGCTCGCGTCTTCGAAGAAGGTGCCCTCCGCCACCGTGCCGTCGTCAGTCTCGCCATCAGGGAAGGTGCCCAACAGGCGGCCGCGGCGCTGCGTCGTCATGGCCGCGCGCGGTCAACAATGATGGCTAAGCATTGTTGAGACGCTGTGCTGTCACCGGCACAGCTCCGCGCGCACGCCAGGCCAGCGAGCGCCGCCAGCCAATTCGCCAGCCCTAGCGTGTGGACAGCTGTAGACACACTAGCCCTGTGTGCGAAACGCCGCTTGCAGTTGTTTGAGTACCGTTCGGTTCGGTACTGGTCCAAAGAGATCAATGGGACACGTACTGGGGGCCAAAAAATTGATTTTTTTAAATCGCGGCGACGAGGCCGCCATGGTCCATAGAGGCTGCGCCGGCTGAATCCTGTCAATCCCTGCCGGGGAGGTGTCCCTGGGGTCGCCTAGGGTCGGTACTATACACGAGCACGCGCCTACACCGCATACACCGCCGCTTCACTCATTCTTGGCCGATTTCTCTCAGCAGCCCGCGGCACTTTAGCAATATTTAGCCAAGATTTGCTTTCAGAGCCCTCCGAGACCACTAGGCTGCTGCATCGATGGCGTATGCGGTACAGGCGCTTACCCACTACCAGACCCACCCCGAGAGACGTCCGGGAGCCGATCTGCCCTCGAAAAAAGTGTGTAATTTGGACCCGATGGCGCCCCATTCCCGGCAAAAACGCCAATTACCTGAGGGCCCCCAGTAGTCGCCGTAGCGGTCTCGTTGGACCCTATACTACCCCACCGATAGTCAATTACGAGTATATGCCATCTACATTATAAGAAGGGTACTTTTTGCTGCCCACGCTCGGGACGTGAACATCTTTATCTGGAGCTCGCGTAAGTCGGTCGGTCATGGAACAAATGATCGCGTCAAGGTCCATGGTGATGGTACACGGGCTGATGGTCGCAGGTCTGAGTAACTCGGCCGATTTGGCGAGATCGTGGGGTCGCGAGACTGACGAGGCGCGAGTTGGAAACGGGACCGGTCATCTAATGTAGTAGACGTTCAGACCGGTTGTCTGGCCCATCCCACAACCGAAGCACCTCAAACGCGAATTTATTTTACAACTCACCGGTCTGGGGCCAATTCAGTGCCCCGCGTACGCACCGTCGTCCGCGGAGAACGGGCAAGTCGGTCGATTGTGAATAGAACAACGGCGTTATGGTCCATCTGGATGGTGTCGTCGCTGATACTCGCGGGTCCAGGTCTTGAGCCATTCTTCATGAAAACGTGGGGGCGCGAATTCGCTTCGCGGCGAGGCTCTAACGGAGCCCCTAATATAGATAGGCAACTGTACTAGCGGTCTGGATGGACTCTACCACTAACAAACGAAAGGAAACGAACATAAACTCGGGAGTTGTCTCGTAGAATTTTTCTCCCGCCCTCCGAGCGCGGGCCGTCGGCTCTAGTTCCGTCAGATATGTTTGAAAACTGGGCTGGAGTATATATAATGTACCATCTGGACCGTAGATGGCGGCGTCAATCGCTGGTCTACTTTGGCAAGCCGTAAGTCTCATCCGCGAATGTCGCCGTCGGCTAGGGGGCCTCTTCACTAGAGGGACTTTGCTCCAATGGATCGGGCGGGACCCGCCCGTCTCAAAACCGTCGAGTCCCCCCTTCAGAAGTACCCGGAAGCCTGCGTATGGCAACCTACTAGTAACCTACTAGTATTCTTTGTTGAGTATACGTTTATGGTGAGTCGACCCGACGCGCGGTGTCTCCCCCCCAGGGGCTTCCCAGGGGCTCCGCCCACTAGTCCTAGCACCGTAACATCGACTAGCTCTGGCGTGATAATAAATATAAAGGAAGACTAAAAAAGAGGAAGTTGGTCAGGATGCGCAAAGAAGCGTAGCTAGGAATCGGCCCAATCGGGGTCCGTTCTTACGCCGCAGCGTACGAGTCGTCGGACGAGTCGTCGGCGGCGTCGTAGGCGTCGGGCGGCCGCGCGTCGAGCTCGGCCGGCGCCGCGGTGTACCGGTCGAACTCCTCGTCGTCGCGCGGCGCCTCGGGCAGCCGCGAGGGCGGCGCCCGCTTCGCCTTTGGCGACGACTCGTACGCCGCGGGGAGCCGCGCGCGGACCGACGCGGCGAACGCCCGGCGCGCCGCCGCCTCCTCGGCGGCCGCGGCCGCGCGGCGTCTGGCCGATTCGTCCGCGCGCGCCGCGGCGGTGGGCGCGGCGGCGGCGGCGGCGGCGCGCGCGCGCGCGGCCGCGCGCCGCTTTTCGACCGCGGCCGCCGCGGTCGCCCGCGCGCCGGCGAGCGCGCCGTCGACGCCGCGCGCGCACCGCGCGAGCGCGTCGCCCGTCTCCTCGATTTGGGCCTCGAGCCCGAGCGCGGCGCCGGCGTCCCCGCGGTCCGGGCCGACCAGCCGCGGGGGCGCGGCGGCGGCCGCGCGGCAGATCTCCGTCAGCTCGCGGACCGCGTCCGCGCCGTCGACGGCGTGCGCGGCGCAAAAGTCGCGCGCGACGCGCGCGACGTCGTCGGCGCGGCCGAAGCGGAGCGCCAGCGTCCGCTTCGCCGCCTCGCCGGGCCGGTTGCCGACCAGCGGCACGTAGACGACGCACTCGGACCGCGCGACGGGGCGCCGCACCGCGTCCCCGACCGCCGTCACCGTCGAGCGGCCGCCGCCGGCCCGCGGGACCACCGCCTCGCCGTCCAGCTCCTCCAGGACGGGGCCCGCCGTCACGCGCGTCTTCCCGAAGGGGTTGCCCCGCAGGTCCAACACCGTCAGCGACGCGAGCGGCAGCTCGTCGGCGCCGGGGTCGCGCGCGAGCTCGTTCGCGCTGAGGTCCAGCACGCGGAGGCCGCGCAGCGCCGCCAGCCCGCGGACCTCCGCGAGCCGGTTCCGCGCCAGGTCCAGCACCGCCAGGTGGGGCGCCAGCGCGGCCAGCGCCTCGGCGCAGTCCAGCGTCTCCAGGCGGTTGTCGCGCAGGTACAGCTCGCGCAGCGAGCCGGCCAGCGCGTCGAGGGGGCAGAGGGCGGCGAGGCGCAGCCGCTCCAGGCGCAGCGTTTTTACGGTATGCAGCGCCTCTGGCTCGACGTCGAGCGTGCGGCAGACCAGGCCCAGCGTTAGCCTTTGACTCGCCATGGTTTACGGAGCGGTTCGTGTGCTGTGCGGGCAGCCCCTTGCCGACGGTGCCGACGAGCGCGCGGCTTTTGTTAAATTTGTACAGATTTTGTACATAAAGCTACCGTACATACGGTATGCAGTCTATATCTAAGGGAGCCCGCCGCGCGCGGCGGCGAGACGCTGCCCGACGGGAGGGAACGGCAGATTTCGGGTGCACATGACCTCGGGATCTGGAGTCCCTCGCGGCGGAGCCCCTCGCCCGCCCGGCTCGCGTCGGGCGTGGCGAGCGGTCCGCGTTCGGGGCACGTCCGTCGGAAGCCCCCGAGGGGGCGAGGCGCCCGCCTAAAATTTAGCCAACTAACCGCGGCGCCTAGAGGAAGTAGTCCGGCATCCGCTGGTTGAGCTCCTTCTTGTCGCCCTGGTCGGGCGAGGCCTCGTACATGACGAAGTCGGGGCGCGCCTCGATGGAGTCGCCGACCTCCATGATGGCCGCCATGTTGCCGCAGCGGTAGCAGTAGTTCGGCGCGGAGAAGACGGTGACGCACGTGTTCGGGTGCGTCCAGCTGTAGCCCTCCATGACGAGCTGGTGCGCGCGCACGATGAACTTGAAGTCGTTCGTCGCCAGGAACTGCTCCGTGATGTCCGCGCCGAAGGTGTAGCCCGCGCCGCGCGGCGAGATGCCCCACCCGCAGCGCTCGTCGGGGTCCGACCAGACGAGGTCGCACATGGGCCCCTCGTGGGGGATCTCCTGGAAGCGGTTCAGCTGCTGCACGTGGTCCACCGTGTCCAGCGACGGCGAAAGGCCCGCGTGCGGGCAGAACACTCGGTTCTCGACCGCCGCGCTCAGCGGCAGCGTGTCGAAGAGCTGCGTGAAGGCCTGCCAGACGCGCGCGTCGCCGTACTTGCGCAGGCACTCATCATAAAATCCATAGACCTGCGTGATCTGCCGGCTTTCGTGGTTGCCGCGGATCATCGTCACGCGCCGCGGGTGCCGCGCCTTCAGCAGCACCATCAGCGTCGCGCACTCGAGCGAGTAGTGGCCCCGGTCGACGTAGTCGCCCAAAAATAAGTAATTTGTGTGCGGCGGGCGCCCCGCGATGTGGAACAACTCCAAGAGGTCGTAGAACTGGCCGTGAATATCTCCGACGACGACGACGGGCGCGGTCACGAGCTGCATGTTCGACTCCCTTTTCAATATTTCCTTGACGTGGTCGCAGACGCCCGTGATCTCGCGCTCGCTCAGCGTCTCCTTGCGGAAGACGCGCTCGAGCAGCGCGTCGATGTCCGCGTTGCTGGCCGTCATGGCGCGCCGGGCGCGGCGCGCCGCGCCGGGGCGGTCGGGCGGGCCCGATTGATTGAACGGTCACCTAGGGTGCGCCGGCGGTGCCGCGCTCGCTCTTGTTTTATTTGGATGCCGCCCCCGGCGCCGCCTATTGCGCGGTGGGGGGCAGAGGGGTAGAGTTTTTTGTTTCGGAGTAGGTCCACCCCTCCTTTTACCCCTCCGCGCGGCCGGCCACGACGACGGGCGTGGGCCCCGCACCTTCCGCAGAGGCTTGCGCAATTGCATGCTTTGCCTAATAGAATCGCCTCGCCGGCTCGGGCAGCCTAATACTCGCCTCGCCCGGCCTTCCATTAACAGCCGCAGCACCGAGGACGTATACATCATCGCTGGCCCAGCGTGACTGGCCCAGCGCGCGAGGCGCTTCTGCCGCCGAAGCAAGAGGCCCGAGCGACCATGGCCGAGGCGAAACCGCCGCGCCCGCGCAATGTCCTCCTCGCCGAGTTCCCGGGCCTGTCGAAGGACGACGCGAGCCAGGCGCTCCGCGACACTGGCGGCGACCTCGACAGGGCGAGGAAGCTCATCAGAAATGCGAAGCCACACGCGCGGGAGCAATGAGAACGCACCAAACCTCGCCGGCGCCGAGCGGTTGGCAATCTCTGCCAGCCCTCGTGCAAAAATCATTCCATCCCCTTGGAGGTCGAATCGCGTATTTTCGAGTCGTCGAGGCCTTTGCCTCAACTATTCACGAAGCTGCGGTTCAAGCCGTCGATGCGGACAGGGCGCAAGGCCAGGTCGACGCACTGCCGTAGTACTATTGAGAGGCGAGCGGTCGGGAACGGATCGGGCTGGTTATCACGACTGGACCGGACTGTTAGGGCCGCCCCGGGCCACGGCTGCTGTGCGACGCACTCCCTCCGGAGGCATCACGTACGCGGCCGTGTTAGTGTAATGTCTATAACAAGTATTATCTACAGAACCACAACCCGCTTTGAGCGCGGCCTGCTCGACGGAGTCGACGTGCCGCGCGTCTAGCTGCAAGACCTAGTAGTATAGTCGATGTTACGGTGCTAGGACTAGTGGGCGGAGCCCCTGGGGGGGAGGCACCGCGCGTCGCCAATTCATCGGCGGCGGGCGCGGGCCACTTCTTTCATAACAGCGGAGCCTCCGCAAGTGATCTAGCGTATCGACACACTAGGAAATTTATGGTGCGCGGGTTTTGCTGGTTGTAGGTTGCGCCGGTTCAAGCGTCCGTAGGTTGTACGAAAGGCGCTCGGGACGCGTCCGAAAGCGCGCGCGATGCGCAACCCGAACACACTTTTGGGAGAGACGTCGCCGTCGCGGGCAGCCCATGGAGCGGCGGAGCCCCTACCACGTCAAGCTGAGCGGCGAGACGAATCGCAAGGTGAAGCGCAACATGGTCAAGCGCTGGCAGAACCGCCTCATCAAGCAGCGGCCCGGGGACATCCTCGACAGCCACGTACCACCCCGCGCGGAATCCATTCGTGGGGGCCCTCGGCCGCGCGGCCGCGCCGCGCCGCGCCCCCGGCCCACAACCCGCACGCCGCCCGCCGCCGCAGGTCGTCGTGCCGCTCTCGGAGAAGGAGAAGCCCGAGACCGTCGACGTGAGCATCAACGGCGGCTGGAAGGTCTTCGTCGTCGTGCTCACCTGGGTCCTCGTGGGCGCGGCCGTCTACAAGGCCATCAACAAGTGGAGCTTCGGGGCGTCGGTCTACTACACGGTGCAGGCGGGCTTCAGCATCGGCTTCGGCGCGCTGAGCGAGGACAAGTGGGAGAGCCAGCTCTGGTCCATCTTCATGATCGCGACGGGCGCGACGGCGGCGGCCGCGGCCCTCGGCTACTACGTCGAGAGCTGGTTCCAGCACCTCGACAAGCTCGACGAGAACGCGACGAACAGCTCGATGACGCTCATCGGCGTGCTCACGGGCGCGGAGATCGAGGACGTCGACGGCGACGGCAAGACGGACTGCTGGGACGTCCTGGACAAGCTCTGGCACGAGTCGTGCGGCAAGCACCTCACGTTCACGCGCAAGGCGCTGCTGGCGATGGTCCTCTGGGTCGGCGTGGGCGTCGTCTTCGGCATGGTCGACCAGAAGTGGGGCTTCGTGCGCTCGCTCTACTTCTCGGTGGCGGCCATGTCGACGGCGGGCCTCCAGGCGCCGGCCATCCGGGGCGACGGCACGGGCCTCGGCGACGACTTCTCGGCCTACTTCGTCGCGGTCTTCTGCCTGCTCGGCGTGCCGCTCTTCGGCGTGGCCATGGGCCTGGTGGCGAACATCTTCGTGGACTCGCTGGTCCAGGCGCGCGTGACGCTGCCCTCGGACCTGACGGACGAGGAGTTCAACCGCGTCGCGGGCCTGAGCATCGACGACGGCACCGTGCAGTTCGGCGAGTTCTTCATCCTCGAGCTCCTGCGCCAGGGCAAGGTCGACATGGAGGGCGTCCACGCCATCAAGCGCGCCTACGACCGCATCGACTCCAACGGCGACGGCTCGCTGAGCGCGCACGAGGTCCGGCGCTTCCACAAGATCTGCGCGCTGCGGCACCGCTACGCGCAGTACCTGGCCACCGAGAAGCACATGCAGCACGACTTCGCCATCGCCGTCGTCATCGAGATGGACACGCAGGCGCTCGTCCAGAAGAGCCTCGACCTCGGCTGGCTCGAGCGCGCGTCGGACGCGGACGCCGCGTCGCGCGTCGGCGCCGCCGAGAACGTCTAGGCCAGGCGGCCCCGCGGGGGCCCCCCGCCGTAACCTCTAATTCACTCACCACCACGCGAGCCCCTGCGGCGCCGCCCGGCGGGGCGGGCGCCGGGCGGCACGCGCCGGCTACGCGCGCCGGCCGGCCTATACCGTGGCGTGCCGAGGGCGTATTCGCCGCCGCCCGCCGGCGCGCATCTTCCGCCGCGACGACGCGCCGAGAGCCTACCCTGTGGAAGCTCCTGTGGACCAGGGAGTGGACGGGGCGCGGCAGAAACGCCGGCGGTAGCCTGCTCGGCGCGGGAGGACGTCTCCCGCGCGCCGCACGACATATACTCTACGCGGCCGGGGAGCCGTATCCGCGCGCGCGCGTCCGGGTTGCCAGTTTTTTTTGCCTTTTGCACGCCGTCGCGAGCGGCGCAAAAAGTAGCGCGCCGGACCGGGCAGCCGTCGCCGGGACACCGCGCGCCGCGCTCGTACATCCCGCGGCCGGGGGCAGCGTCCTCGGCGCCGGACGCCGCGCGCCGGACGCCTAGCCGCCATGCGGCGCCCGGAAGCGGAGGAGGAGGAGGCCGCGCCGGAGCAGGTCACGCTGAACGACCCCGTCGAGGACGTCGAGGCCTGCGCCGACTCGACGTACGGCCGCTGGGACGTGTGCTTCGTCCTCGCGGCGCCGGACTGGCACCGCGACGGCGACGCCGACGCCGAGGACGGCGGCGTCGCGCGCACGGCGCACGCCGGGGACACGGCGTCGCTCGTGGAGCGCGCCGACGGCGCGACGGCGGGCGCGCTCCAGCACCGGCCCAAGGCCTCGCTCACGCTCGACGACCTGCTCCTGCGGCTCACGGCGTCGGGCCTGGACCACTACTGCTACCGCAGCGTCCAGGGCGACGAGATCTACGTCAAGGTCCGCGCGTCGCTCGGCCGCCTCGAGCAGCACGCCGAGGCGACGCGCGCGCGGTTCCGGCTGCACGCGGGCGTCGTCGAGCGGCGCGCGCGGCGGGGCTTCCCGCGCCAGGGCATCCAGCCCATCATCATCGGCGAGGAGTGCCGCGGCGTGAAGATGGCGCGGTGGCGGCCCTACGAGCACCTCTACGCGAAGTACGACCGCGCGCCGGACCTCGCGGGCATCTACGACGTGCCCCGCAGCGAGCAGGACACGGCCTGGCCCTTCTCGAGCATGCAGCGCGTGAAGCTGATCTGGGACCTGCTACACGCCAAGCGCAGCGACGGCGGCTGCGAGCTCGACGTGGCGACGCTGACGTACCACGGCGACGTCCTGGCCTTCCTGGCGCTCCACGACGCCGTGGAGAGGCACGAGCTGCACCGCGAGTTCTGCTACCACTCGGCGGGCCGGTCGCCGCTCGAGCTGCCCCTGGACCGGTACGCGGCGTACTTCGGCGAGATGCACGGGCTCCGCATGTACTTCACGGCGCACGTGACGACGTGGTACTACCCGCTGTCGATCGCCGGACTCGCCGTCTTCCTGGAGCGGCGCATCAAGCAGGAGATGAGCACGCACGGCGTCATCGGGTACTCGGCGGTGCTCGTCGTGTGGTCGGTCCTGGCGGTCGAGTACTGGGGCCACCGCCAGGCCGTGATCTCCGTGCTCTGGGGCACGCGGGGGTTCGAGGAGCGGGAGAAGGCGCGGCCGCAGCACCGGGGCTACCTGGCGCGGTCGCCCGTCGACGGGCGGGACGAGATCTGGTACCCGCCGCGCGAGCGGCGGTACAAGGTCTGGGCGTCGACGGCCATCGTCTTCCTGATGGTCGTGGCCAACCTGTTATTCCTCTACCTGGTGTTTTGGTGCAAGGCGGAGCAGCCCGGCGCGCTCAAGTTCGTCGCGCACCAGCACTTCGTGCTGGCCACGGCGGTCGTGAACTCGATCGGGATCCAGGTCTTCAAGCTGGCCTTCACGCGCGTCGCCGAGTGGTGCACGAACCGCGAGAACTGGCGCACGGAGACGGAGCACCACGACGCGTTCACGCAGAAGCTCTTCTACTTCTTCCTCGTGAACTACTACGTGCCCCTCTTCTACCTGACCTTCATCCAGTACTACGCGAACCCCTGGGTGTCCCAGCGCGAGGCGCGCGGCTGCACGGGCAAGCACGCCGGGGGGGGCAAGGACCCGCTGGACGGCGCCGCGGCGAACCCCTGCGACGACACGGTGGCCTCGCAGGTCCTCAAGGAGGTCTGGACGTCGCTGGCCATCATCCTGTCGACGGCCCTGTCCGGCAGCTTCGTGGGGCGGCTCATCGCGCCGCTCGTCCAGGAGACGCTGCGGAAGAAGAAGGAGGGCGGCATCTCCGTGGCCATGTCCGTGCCCGAGCTCCAGTACATCTTGATGGAGTACGACGAACTGAAGCACACCACCGTCGACTACATGCAGACGACGATCCAGTACGGCTACATCGTGCTGCTCAGCGCGGCGTTCCCGCTCGGGCCGTTCGTCGCGCTGCTGGTGAACAACGTGCAGGTGCGCACGGACTGCTACGCGTTCATCCATCTGTACAGGAGGGTCATGCCCTCGTCGGCGGAGGACATCGGCGTCTTCGAGAAGTTCTTCCAGATGCTGAACGTCGCGGGCGTCGTGACGAACGCGGCGCTCTCCGTCTACGTGTCCAAGCCCTTCTCGGAGAACAAGGGCTGGTCGGACCACAACCGCCACAACCTCTTCATCGTCGTCGTGACCGTCGGCCTCTCCTTCTACGCGTCCTGCCGGCTCCTGCTCGACGCGGTGCCGCCGTCCGTCGAGATCCAGGTGAAGCGCCAGGAGTTCATCGAGTCCAAGATCGTCGACCGCGAGAAGGACTTCGACGTCCACGAGGACCTCAAGGTGGCCTCGATCGACTACCGCGTGCACGCCATGGACGACGGCGCGTACCACACGAACATGCTCATGTTCGACGAGGAGGACCACGCGCCGCCGCGGACGAGCCCCTCCGCCGTCGAGGACTAGTAGGCCCCGCGCCCCCCAGTAATTCGCCTCTTTAAAAGTACCACCGATCATGATGCCACCGGGGCGCGCTGGTCGCGCGCGCGGCGTGCCGCCCCCGAGGCGTCGGCGGGCGGCACCGTTCGTGGTCGCATGGGTTCCTCGGTAGGAAGTTGTTACTGGGCTCAGGCTAGTTACGTCGCAGGGTTCCCCGTACCCCTCCGCTAGTGAGGCTACGCTATGGCTGCTGAAAAAGCGGCTTCCACTCGTGAGCGGCGGGCATCCGCGACCGCCTGAGTTATCAAAGCTCTTCTTTACAATAGGCACGCTTCCAACTCGGTGTCTTCTCCAACCAGCCAAAAGCGCTACACACCGGCGTGCCGCCGCACGACGTAAAACGCCAGCCCGGCCCTTGGAGAGCGCACAGCCAGAGAGAGATGGGCCTCGGCGCCAGCCGGGCCGACCACAAGAAGGACGACGGCTACGTCCCGCCGTCGGACCGCGCGCGCGCGCGCCAGGCGCCCGCGCCCAGCGCCGTGCTCACGGATCCGGACGTCGCCGCGTTCGACCCGACGGCCGACAAGCACGACTACCTGCTCGTCTTCGCGACGGAGCGGTCGCGGTCGAGCGAGACGCTGAAGTGGAACGAGGTGCGGGAGACCTGGTTCCAGGCCATCCCCGGCGACGAGGAGAAGAAGACGGCCGGCGTCGAACTCCTGAGGCGCGACTGGGTCCAAAGGTTCGGGGAGGAGGAGGAGTGCCCCAAGGGCGACGTGCTGGGGTTATGTCGGGAGCACGTCGTGGACCTGCTGGCGCGGCGGAGCGGGCTGCAGCTCAAGCTGTCTTTGCCGAGCGACGGCGCGCGGCGCGTCTACTGCCAGCTGCGCGCGCCCGTGTCGCTTCTAGAGAGGAAGGCCGACGCGCTCGACTACAAGTTCAAGTTCAAGGACGAGATCGACCCGGGGCCGGCGTTCTGGAGAAGGTCGTCGGGCACGGATCGCGTTAGCGGAAGGCCCGTCTACGACGAGATCATCGAAGACGCGACGATCCTGGACCGAGAAAAGGCCCAAGAGACGCTGCAGCAGCTGTACGCCCAGGGGCGCTGCGGGCCGGCCGACGTCGCGGTGTTCGCGGACGCGGAGCCCACGCCGCGACACTGGAGTCGGCGCGTGCACGCGCTCGAACGAATTTCCGACCGTGTCCCGTGCCACAACGCCTATGCGGCCTACGCGCCCTACGACGCGGCGCCGCGGGAACGGCACCTGTACGAGGAGTACCCGTCCGTGAGGGGCAGGACGCTCTTTCTGCCCAAAGACCGGTTGTACCTCACGAAGCGTATCGTGGACGAGGTCTTCGACTTCGCGGTCCTGAAGGAGAGGGGCCTCGTGGAGACGTTCGTCGCGCTCCACGACGCGAACCACGGCGAGATGCCGACGACCGACTGGCTCCAGAAGCGGTGGGTCTTCTTCTGGCGGGCCGAGGCGACGCGGGCCGGCGCGCCCCTGCTCAGTCAGACGTACATGCTCAAGGGCAGGAGCTGCCCGTGCTACATGCGGCCGTGGGCGCAGCCGCTCATGGAGGTGAGGGCGTACTTCGGGGAAAAGGTCGCGCTCTATTTCGCGTGGCTGGCGTTCTACGGGTATTACCTGATCTATCCGGCGCTGTTCTGCGCGGCGGTCTACGCGTACGACAGCGCGAAAGACGTCGACGACGAGGAGGAGGGCGTGCACGTCGAGCAGTTTTTGGTCGCGGGCTTTCTGGTCGCGTGGAGCGCGTACTACAAGGAGTCCTGGGACATCGAATCGCAGTACTGTGCGGTGCGGTGGGGCACCTTACGGTTCGAGGCCGAGGAGGCCGACCGGCCGCAGTTCGAGGGCGACCCCGCGGAGCCCCGGCGCGTGTCGCCCATCACGAACCAGTCCGAGACCTACTACCCCGAGTCGAAGCGCACGCGCACGAGAATCGTTTCGCTCGCGTTCGTGACGCTGAGCATCGCGGCCCTCGTGACGCTCATCGCGGTGATCTTCTGGTTGCAGTACTTCTTCACCTACATTTTGGGCGGGACCTTCTGGGGCGGCGTCGGGTCGTGCATGTCCGGCGTCCAGGCGCTGCTGATCCAGGTCGCGTCGTCCATCTACGGCAGCGTAGCCGTGGCCCGGAACGACGCCGAGAACTACCGGACCCAGACCGCCTACGAGAACAACCTCATCATCAAGAAGTTCGCCTTCGAGGTCTTCAACAACTACACGGCGCTGGTCATCACGGCGTTCTTCAAGGGCACCTACTTCAAGTGCGACGGCGGGTTCTCGGGCGACGCCGGGAACTGCCTGGGCGACCTCGAGGAGTTGCTCGCGGTGATCTTCATCACGCGGTACGCGCTCGCGTTGATCGGCGCGTTCTCGCGGCCGATCAACGACCTGATCGCGTACTGCACGCCGTCGTGTCTAGGAGCCGAGGAGGAGCTCCCGGGCGAAGACGACGACGACGTTGAAAATGACCAGGAGGAGGGCCCGCCGGCGGAGGCGCCGCGCTTCGAGTCCGAACTGAAACTCGAGGAGTACGAGGGCATGTTCGACGACTACGCGGAGATCGCGCGCCCGCGGCGTCCCGTCGTGCGGAGGCGCCTTCCCGTCATCGGCATGCGTCGTCTCCGGGAACGATGGGCGTGGGTGGTCGCTTCTTCGATGTTGAGCTCCGCGCAGGTGCTGCAGATGGGCCTCGTGAGCATGTTCACGCTGGGGCTGTATTTGACGCCCTTGCTGGGCGCGGGGGAAGTCTTGTTGCAAATAAGGGTCGACGCCTACAAATTAACCGCTTTGAGCCAGAGGCCGGACCCGACGCCCGCGGAATCGGTGGGTTCCTGGGGCGTGCTCATGGAGTCCATGGGGTTGTTGGCGGTCTATTGTAACGCGGGCATCATCGTGGCCACGACGAAGTCGTTCCACGCGTATAGCTCGCTGCAACGGGTCATCATCTTCTTCGTGGTGGAGCAGTGCCTGCTGGCGCTGAAGCTCGCGGTGCACGCGTACATAGACGACGAACCGACGCCCCTGGCCGAACTGAAGAAGCGCAACGCCCACGTGGTCGCGAGGCACAAGAACGCGGTGTTCGACGACGACCTGGACGTGGGCGGAGACGCGATCGCGGTCGACGCGGACGCTCTGAGCGTCGCCGCGCTACGCGCTAAACGAGTAGCGCGGCCCGAAGCGAAGCGGCTCGAGTACTTGAGAAGGAAGTTGCTGGGATGCGACAAGGATCTAAGGGACCTACGGCAGCAGTACCGGGACGCGACGGCGCAAGAAGTCTACAACGAGACGGAGGGCGTTTCGTACTCGCGGGAGCACCCGGACCTGGCCCTGGGCATGGTGTCCCTGCAGGTGCAGGACGTGGTGGGTTTAGGTTCTGCGGGCGACCCCGTCGACGCGGCGTCGACGCGATTGGTAATTCATGTCCGCGGCACGGAGCCCGGACGGGCGGCGGGGCCCGCGCCCCAGGTCTCGCGGCCCGCGCGCCAGCCGCGCGCCGAGGAGGGCGGCGCGGACGATTTGAACGTCGGCGCGCGTTTAGTGTTCGACCAGCATTTTAGCGTCGCGCCCGTGCGCACGACGCGGGCGGAGCTGCGGATAGAAGTGGTGGACGACGCCAAGAAGCTGCGAAGGGGCTTCGCGGCGCTGCCGCTGCCCGCGTTAGGTGATCAGAAGCAGCAAGCCTTAGATCTGGAATTGGCGCGGCCGGGCGGCCAGGGCGGGCGGCCGGCCTTTTTGCGGGCGACGGCGCAGTTCCAGTATTCAAAGGTCGTGCCCATCAAGGCGGAGATCACGGCCAAGCTCGAGGAGCAGCGCCGGCTGCACCGCGACGTCACGAACTTGCAGATCGGGAGGGACGTCGAGTACGAGGACGACTGGGACTTCCCCGACCGCCAGGGCACGGAGGACGCCAAGGAGGCCGACGACGACGACGGGGGCGGCGCGGGGGCGTAAATTTTCTGAGTTACTGGAAACCGGAAAGGTCTTCACTTTCGCTTCCTAGATGTCTCGCGGCACGGCGTTCGCGACAGGCAGAAACGGCAGAGGCAGGCAGAGGCAGATTTGCTGAGGCATTAACTCTGGCATTTAGCTCCGCCCGAAAAAACAGACAGAGGAGGAATTCGCGCGTCCGCGGCGTCCACACGGGTCCACACAAAGCCCCCAAGCAAAGTCCCGCCGCCGCGGCGCCGCGGCGTCCGCCGCGAGCCCCTGAAGCTTTGGCGCCAGCCTACCCCAGCGCCCGCGCAGGCCCTTAAGAACGCTAAGACCATGTCCGCGGCGACCTGGGACGACCTCGGCCCCGAGGCCCGCGTCCTGCGCGACGTCATGCGCTCCAGGGCCTTCGGCGCCGTCTCGGGCGAGGCCGGCCTACAGGAAACGCAGGGCACGTGCCACGTGGCGGACGCCGCGGCGCGGCGCCTCGCGGCCCGGCGCGAGGCGGCGGCGCCCGCCGCGGCCGCGGCCCCCGCGCGCGGCGACGACGTCCGGCCCGGTTCGCCGACCGTCGACGCCGAGCTCAACTGGCGCCACCTCACGCGCGTCTCGCGCTACCACGACCTCCGCGCGGCCCTCGACGCGTGCCTCGGCGCGGCGGCGGCGGCGGCCGCCGCGCTCTGGCCCGCCGAGGGCGCGCGCGGCGCGCGCGCGGCGCTCTGTCTGGCACCGCTCTGGGCCGACGAGGCCTTCCTCCGCGCCGCCGCGGCCCCCGCCGCCGCGTCGGCGCCGCCGACCGACCTCGCCGCCGCGGCGCTCAACATCTACGCGGCGGCGCCGCCCGCGGCCGCGGCGGTGCGCCGCGGCGGGCCGCGCCCGGGGCCGCGCGCGCCGCCGCGCGGCGGCGCGACGCGCGGCGGCGGCGCGCGGTCGCTCCTGCCCGAGCTCGACGCCGCGGCCGAGGACGCGCCGCCGCGCGCGGGCCGCCGCGGCGCCGCGCCAGGCGCGGGCGCCGCGGACGCGCGCCCGCGGCTCGCTCCTCGACCCGGCGCTGCCGCCGCCGCCCGGCGCGGCCGCGGCCCCGCGGGCCACGTTCCCCGGGCCGCCGCCCCCGCCGCCGCCGGCGCCGCCCGCGACGCTCCCGCCGCCGACCGCCGCGTCCGTCGCGGCGCGGCGCCCGGTCCGCGCGGCGCGCAAGCGCGCGCGGCCGCTGTCGCCGGCGCCGGCGCGCCCGGCGCGGTACGACGCCTCGCCCGAGGACCCGCCGAGCACGCCGGCGCAGATCTTCCCGAGCAAGCTCCGGCGCATCGTCGAGGGCTTCGGCGACTACTGCAGCTACTCGCCGACCGCGCGCAAGCTCGTGATCCCGGACCGCGCCCGCTTCGCCGAGCGCGTGCTCCCCAAGTTCTTCAAGGCAGCGCCGGGCGCCGCGCCCGCGGCGCGGCGCAAGACCATGTGGGAGTCGTTCGCGCGCCAGATGAACTACTACTCGTGGTTCGTGGAGCGCGGCCGCGCCGGCGGGGACGCGTTCGTCTGCGCGGATCCGGCCGTGCGGCACGCGGCCGACTTCGAGCGCCGCCTGCGGCGCCGCTCGACGCAGTACCGCTGAACGGCCCGGTCGCCAAGTTCCAAGTCCCCCCCCCCGTCGTTGCCCTTTGCCATTGCCGAACCTCCGGCGTCGCCGACCGCCGCGAGGGGCTCTTGACCATTCCCCCGTCGTCCCTTCCCCCATCTTCTGGAGTTTCCGGAGCGCGCAAGGCGCTCCGATCGTTCTACTCGAAATAAGCTGTCTCCCCCATCTTCCCGGGGGTCCGGGTCGCGACCCAAAACGAAACTCCTACCTCTTAGACCCGTAGCACATCCACGTCGTCATCGCGGCCTCGAGCTGCTCGATGGTGCGCCCGCGCCGCAGCTCGTCGTACTCCGGTTTCGTGAGCAGGGCGTCCCAATCTTCCTGCTCCTTGTACAAAGCTTTCACGATCCACCCGTCGTTGTCGACCTGGGCCTTTTCGGCGTCCGACGACGGCCGGTGGATCGTCGGGGCCGGCGCCGGCGCGGGCGGCGGCTCGTCGACGTCCATCGGCGCCGGGCCCTCGTCCGACGACGACGACGACGACGACGAGCCGGCCGGGGCCGGCGGCGGCGCGGGCGGCGCGGGCGGCGGGCTGGGCGGCGCCGGGTACTTGGCCCGAAGCGCCTCGAGCTCCTTTTCGTCGATCTCGCGCGGCACGCGCGTGTCCGGGTCCGCGACACCCAAATACGTGTCCGCGTCGCGCGCCGGGCCGGGCGCCCTCTTGCCGACAGCCATTGTTAAGGGATCCAGAAAGCTCGTGACGATGTCGTCGTCGCTCTCGGCCAGGTCGAGCACGCCCTCGGCCTTCTCGTCGTAGCCGTAGGCGCCCCACCGCCAGAGCGCGCGGCACCGCGCGGGCGTCCACCTTTGTTGTCTCTTCTCCTCGGCGTCCGCCGCCTTGCGCGCCTCCGGGACCCAATCTGGGACGATCTCCTCGGGCACGCCCTCGTCCCAGAGCCGCACCTCCTCCTTCAGCTTTTCAATATACTTCACGCGCGCCGGCTCCTCCTTTAGTAGAATGGCCGAGGCCGCCTCGTAGTCCAGCGACCCGTCGCCGCGCATCGTCACTTCGAGCGCCTTCGCCAACCGGATAAAGTCCTTGCACACAAACGTCTCGCCCCCGATGACGCGGGGCGGCGGCGGCGCCTTCGCGTGCTTCGCCGCCTCGGCGCGGCACCGCTCGGCCGCGAGCTGGCCCTCGAGGCCGCCGCCCTTCTGCTCCTCGCCGCCCTTGTACGTGCCGTACTCTGATTTTGGTTTGTTCCGCTCGGCGACCTCCTTCTTCGTCGGCGCGGCCTGGATCGCGCGGCAGACGCGGTCGACGCAGGGCCGCCGCAGGTTGCCGGGCCCGCCGTTCTTCTTCATGTCCAGGCAGTGCTTGCACTTCCGGCACTCCACGGCCAGGCAGCCGTCGCACTTGCCGCAGCGCGTGCGGCGGGTCGACATGGTGCTTGCTCACTAAAATGCCGCAGTGGGCCCGCACTGCTCGATGCTGGCGTCTGGCGGTGGCGCGGGCGGCGCCGCAGTGCCGCGCGCGCGTATGAGAGTGACCCAAACTCAAAATCCGCAGTGGGCCCTCACTGCTAGATTGCTGGCGTCTGGCTTGGCGCGGGCGGCAGCGCCAGGCCACGAGACAGACGGGGGGCTTGGAGCGCTGGCGGCGGTGCCCCTCGGCTCGCGCGAAAAGGATAGAATCGAGGCGCGCCCGGCAGAGCTAAGCGGTAAGACACTAGACAGGCAGTGGGCGCGGGCGGCCTTATCAGCCCAAAAACTGCACCCATAGCCAAGCTTGGGTACAACTGAGACCCATCACAGCCCGCACGTGTGGATAGCACTCGAACGACGAGGGTCAAATAGCACAGAGGCTCAATATCCGTCCGGAGGAGGAGGAGAGCGGTGTTTAAATCCATGGCGACGACGACGACGACCGGCGGACCCATGGCGACGACGACGACGACCGGCAGCGAAGCAACCCACGCGCACGTGCAGAGCCTGCCCTGCAACATCAAGTACGACGGCCCCGCGGACGTCTCCGGCCGCCTCATCGTGAAGCAACACGCCGACGGCGGCCTCGAGACCGCGTTCCGCGGCCGCGAGCTGCGGGGCGTCGACGCGCCGCTGCGTAAAGGCACCACGGGCCTCGTCGTCGACACGGGCGACGGCACCGCGCGCGTCCGCGGCACGTTCGACCGGATCCGGGTCTGGGAGTACGACGCGCCGCCGGGCCCGTCGAACAGCGTCATGGACGCGCTCGCCAAGGTCGACGCGCTCACGGCGCTCCACGCGCCCGAGGACTAATTTAATTCGTGTACTTACCCCGCGGCGAGCCGCCGCTGCGCCTGCTCCCACTTCGCGCGGTAGAGCTTCTTGTAGCGGCCGAGGAGCGCGTCGCGGCGCAGCTGCAGCCCGAAGGCCTCGACCCAGAGGTCGCCGATGAGCCCGTAGAGCGCCGCCACGCTCTGGGCTTCCTGGTCGCCGCCGGCCAGGAGCGCGGGCGCCGGCGGCGCCTCCAGTAAAATCGTGTCGTGCGAGCTCGTGCCCTCGTCGCTCACGGCCCGCGCCAGGATCTCCTCCTCGCCCCGCAGCGTGTGCGGCGTCCGCGCGCGCGTCGACACGGCCACGGCGCCGCCCGTGCCCGCGACCGGAGACAGCGTCATCGGGATGATCGCGTAGGCGCCTACATCTAAATCGTCGAGGTACATGTCCACGGCGGGACCTTTCACGAAGCGCTCCGTCAGGCCCACGACGCGGTCCTGCTTGACGTCCACGACCTTCTCGACGGCGGCGCCGTCGTCGCCGCGGTCCTGCCGGACGACGCACAGGCCGATCGCATGAGTGCCGTTCTGCGTGAGCGTGAGCTGGACCGGCGTCTTGTGGGGCAGGTCCAGGAAGAACTGCGGGTTCGCGACCCAGGTCGTCTGGTTGAGGCAGCCGCCCCCTTGATCGGGGAACGCCGCCGCGCGCCGCTGCGTCGTCCACATTTCCGGGTCGTAGAGCTTGCAGGACCAGCCGCAGTCGAACACTTGTTGCACTTCATCCAACTCCAACCAGAAGACGGCCTCGTCCTTGGCGCGGAAGCCGCACTCCTTCGCGACCACCGGGTCGTCCCACCTTTCGTCGTCCAAAGACCATCGCCCGCCGGGCCGCGGCCCCGCCCAGCCCCGACAAAACTGGACCAGACGCACGCGCTTCGGCCCCGCCTCGACGACCTTCAGGACGCCGTAGGCGCGCCCGGCGACGACGCCGCAGCCGCGCGGCCGCCCGCCCCGCGGCGTCGCGGCGAGGCCCGCGCGCCCCCGCGCCGTCCAGGCCTTGAGGAGGTCCCAGAGCGCCGTCGCGTCGCCCGGGAGCTCCGCAAATTCCTCCCAGGCGTCGCCCGTCAGCGCCCGCAGGCAGTCGAGCGTCGACGCGGCCGCGGCCGCGTCGGCCGAGCCCCGCAGCTTGAAAAAGGCCTTCTCGAGCAGGGGCAGCCAGAGACTCTCGGCCGGGTCCTCCGTCCGCGCGAGGAGGGGCCGGTTCAGCGACGAGCACGCGAGGCGGTCGTCGACGCAGACGACGCGCTCGCGCCCGCCTATAATAAACCGCAGCGCGAAGCGCCCGTGGGGGTCCTCCTGGCCCGTCGGCACGAAGAGGTTTTTGATCAGCTTTGGCGCCGTCGACAAGATGGCGACGGCGCCCAAGAAACCCCGGTCCTGGACGAGGCCCGGCCGGATGAGGCCCAGTCTAGTCCCCCCGAAGAGTGCAGGAGACAGCTCCAGGCACTCGTCGGGCCTCTTACTATGCAAGGACTCGCCCTCGAAGGGCATGCCCTTTAATGGCGAGCCGGCGTCCGCGAAGAGCCGCCAACCCTTATCGGTCCACTTCGCCCCTGTTAACAGAGGCACCTGCCGCGTGTCCCCCGAGAAGTACTCGAGGAAGTGCAAGATCCGCGGGTCCGTAAACACAAATTCGTCGAATTCCCGCTTCGCGAGCTCCATGGACAAAGATCGGTCCGCCTTCGTGAAGCACCACTTCGCCGTCTTCTCCAATTCCGCGACGGTCGGCGCGACGACGTTGCCGTCGACCTTACTACAGCCGCTCGACACGCACCGGAAGAAGATCGTGAGCTCATCTACCGTAAGTTCGCCCGTCCGCGAGAAATCGAACAACGCGTGTAGCACATCAATTTTCTGTCGGATCGTCAAGCCGCTCAAGGTCACGATCGTCGCAATGAGTTCGAAGGCATCCACCAGGTCATTATGATCCGTGTCCATGAGCTCGAAGATCGGCGCGGCCTCGTCGTCCGTCATGCCCAATAAAACCGCCGCGTGCCGCGGCCCGAGGGCGAAGCGCCCGCCCAGGTCGTGCTCGTGCGCAATCAGCATGTCGTCGACCTGCCTCTCCTTCCATTTGGTGAGGTGTAGGAGGCGAGGGTCGACGACGGCGCGGCCTGTCAGCGTGCTGGCGCGCACGCCCATCTTTTACTGTGTCTCGATGGCTTGATGGCTGCCTCGCGGAGCCGCGTTCTCGACCTCTTGCGTGCCGGCCGCGACGGCTCGATGGCTGCCTCGTGCGAGGTGTTCTCCGGACCGCTTGCACCGATTTGGGCAGCCCTTTGGTTTGGCGCTGCCCCTCTCCCTCCGCGGGTCCCACGATGATGTTGCGCTAGGAGGTCCTCGCCGGGGCGCGCTACGGCTCCGTGAACGGATCTCCGAGCTTGAATTCATAAAAATATTAAAACGGGTTCTGTCAAGAGGTACTATACTTATAGGGTAGGTACCTTGGCTGGTACCGTGGTCGGCGCCTCACTTAGTGGCATCGACAGAGTTCATCGGTATATTTTTGCGACTACATTACTGCAAGCCAGCTGCAACGCGGCTTACTTCGCAGCTGCAACGCGGCTTACTTCGTCGAGTTTAGACTTTCAGCACTGCAGGCTGCCAGGTGCAGCTGCATTCTCGCATCGATCAATCATCGGTGCCAAATCGTAATGTGCAGCCTCGCCGTGCCGACCGGCCGCGGCGGCGACGGCCCCGCGGACTCGTGGCTCGGCGGGCGGCCGCGCTACCTGGACGGGCGGGAGCGGCCGCCGCCGACGTGCGGCGCCTGCGCGGCGCCGCTCCCGCTCGTCGCGCAGATCTCGGCGCCGGTCGACGGCCGCGCGCGGGCGCTGCACGTCTTCGGCTGCCCGCCGTGCGCCGGCGACGCGCGCGCGTGGTGCGTGCGGCGTACGCAGGCCGCCGCTGTCGATGCGCTTTCCGTCGAGGCGCTTTCTATCGAGCCGGCGGCGGCGACCGCAGCACCGGCGCCCGCGGCCGACGCCTGGACCTGGGACGACGACGAGGACGACGACGAGGCGGACCTGGAGGCGCTCCTCCGCAGCCACGAGGCCGGCGCCGCCGCGCCGCCCGCCCCGCGACGACCGGCGCCGCCGCCGCCACCGCCAGAACGGGAACCGGAACCGGCGGCGGCGGGCCCGGTCCTCCCGCGCGTGGCGCTGGACTGGGTCGCGGAGCCCGAGGTGGCGGCCGTCGACTCGGACGACGACGGCGACGACGCGGGCGGCGACGACGCGGCGATGCGCCGCCGCCTCGCCGCGTACCTCGCCGAGGGCGACGACGCCGCGGCGCTCCGCGCCGCGCTCGACGGGGGCGCGCCGCCGGGCCCGGCCGCCGACGGCGACGGCTACGAGGCCGCAGGCGCGGACGACAGGTTCGCGCGCCGCCTCGCGCGGTGCCCGGACCAGGTCGTCCGCTACGCCTACGGCGCGGCGCCGCTCTGGCCCGCGGCCGACGGCCCGCCGGCCGCGCCGCCGTGCGCGTGCGGCGCGCCGCGCGACTTCGAGCTGCAGCTCATGCCGACGCTCGCGTACGTGCTCAGGCACGACGCGCTCGACGTCCACACCGTCCTCGTCTGCTCGTGCCGCGCGAGCTGCGACGCGTCCGACGCCGAGGCGGCGGTCGTGCGGGCCGCGCCGAGCCTCCAGGACCTGTCCTAGTTTGTTTCTAAGAGTGGTTGTCCGGTGGCTGATGGGTCGTATGTTTCTCTGCTTGCTAGTGTCTTACAGCCGCTAGCCTCGAGCTGCTGCGGAGCCTAGCGTGCGGGTTGCGTAAGCAGCGGGACCTGGGAGAGGGAGCCTTTGCTCAAGCGGCCCCCGAGCTCGCGGTTACCAGTCGAGAGCGTAAGCGGAGAGCCTTTGTTTGATTGCCAAAACCAGCCTCACTGTTTTATCGAGGTGAACTATGGCTCTCGAATACAAGGCGGAGCTGGAGAGAGTCGCCTCGCGCGACGGTGCCCACGGACTGAAGCGCGTGTGCCTTCTACAAAATGAAGCAAGTGAAGAGACGCAGCAATGCGAAACGCCGCTGCAGTGGGCTGTCACGACGCCGCGCACGTACTTCATGCTAGAACCGAGCCAGAAACGCGCCGCCACGGTCGCCGCGCGGCCGATGGAAGACGCGGCGTTCCTGCGCCGCCTGCGCTTGTTCGCCGGTTCGGCCGGAACGAGCGAGGTGGAAGACGGCGCGTTGGCGGAGGGCGCGGCCGAAACCGCCGGTCCGCTCGCGCAAGCGATCGCGCAAGCGCCGCTGCGGCTCGTGAGCAAGAGCTGGGCCCGCATGTTCTCGGCCGCGGCGATCCACGCCGACGCGTTCGGTGCCGCGCGCCGCCTGCTGCAACCCGTCGAGGCGGCGGAAGGTCTCAGTCGCGTCTTCGACCAGAAGCTCAACTACGTGAGAGCGGAATTCGAAGGCGAAGAGTCGGTCCCCCACCATATAGGAGGGGGCCTCGTCACGCACATCCCCTTCGCCGACTGCGCATGGCGCTCCGCCCTGGGATACGTTCCTGATGGCATGCACGACGAAGAACAACAGGGTCCGGAATTCGCGACGCAGCCGATTTTCGCCTGGGAGCGGCGGACGGCGCACGAGGAGCTGATCGCGCGCGCCACGACCGGCCTCGAGTTCCACGAGGCGGCCTGCTCGTGGGATTCCGGATTCGACACGCCAGGCGAATACTGCAACGAGATCCAGAACCTGCGGAAGGATTTCGCCGACGCGCTCGTGCAGCGCGAGTGGTTCGTCGACGTCGAGGACGTGACGTGCACGAAGTGGGTTCGCGGCGTCGAGGACTTTTTGGACAAACTCATGCCCCGCTGGGATGAGCAGGTGGGTTGTTCGGAGATGACGCGACGCGCGGAGCCCGCGCGCAAGGTGTTCCGCGTCGTGCCGCTCGCCTACTCCGTGGCGGAACTCGCGCACGAGCGGGCCCGCGGCAGCTTGTATAATGAAACTCCCTACGGAGACAGGCGCTCCTGTGTCGAATTTCACGGAGGGTTCGTGCTGACGGCCGACGGCGCGCTTCCGCTGCTTCCCTCCGGCGACGGGCATGGGAACGGGCGCGGCATGGGGCCGGGCGCGACGGCGAAAGTCCTCGAACGGGCGGCGGAGCGAGACCGGCGCGCCGCCGAAGAGCTGCGGGACGAGGAGGGGTGGAACACCGCACTCGCGACCGCGGCCCTCGCGGCGAGCAGCGCGGCGTTCACGGCGCAGGCGGCCGCCTGTCGCCGGACGTCGGTGGCGCCAACGATCTACGCGCTTTGCGCGATGCGCGCGCTCGTGGCAGCGGGGCGCGCCGAGGTGCCCGAGCAATCGATTCTCGGACGGTTCTGCGGCGTGGGTCTGCCACCGGAGTTATTCCGCCGCATAGCCCTCATGATCGGCGTCGGCGACGAGCGCGACGCGAGTCAAGGGAGTGCTGTTCTGCGAAGGATGGAGATCTCCATGGAGAAGGTCGATGCTCCGTGGGGGGACTGGGATAAACGGGAGAACTATTGCACGAGCGACCACGGTCGAGACAAGTGGGAAAAACGCCGCTTGATCATCCCGCAGGTCGTCCTTAAGTTAGACCTGCACGGCCAGGAGCTGGAGATAAAAGGTCGGCTCTCGGGCTTTGAGGTGCCCTGCACCCACGAAACGCCCTACTTTGGATGGGGCCGGAACTATCTGATCGGCGACAAGAAAAAGCTGATGCGCAACCGCAAGAAGTTTGCCACGTACAAGAAGAAGGCCTTGCCCCTGCAGATCGACCGCGACGCCATGATCCCGGTGACATTTACCGGCGGGTGAGAGATAGCGACACTGTGTAAGTGTATCAGAGACATAACTAGGGAACCTACTCACAGCTCGTCGCCGGGAGCGGGCCGCGGCGCGGGGCCCGGCGGCTCGAGGGGCGGCTCCTCCTCCTCCTCCTCCGACGGCGGCTCGGGCACTGGCGCGCCGCCCGGCGGCCCGCCGACGCCCTTGGCGCGCCGCCGCTCGCGCTCCGCGGCGTCGCGCAGCGCCGCGTCCGCCCGCGCGCGCTGGTCGGCCTCGCGCCGCGCGGCGACGGCCGCTGCGCGCTCCTTCATCTTCGCCGCCTTCGCCGCGGCCTCGGCGGCCGGCGTGCGCACGGCGTCGGTCTCGGGCTCCGGAGGCGCCGCCTCGTCGACGGGTTCTGGCTCCGGCGCGACGGGCTCGTCGACGGGCTCCGGCTGCTCGGGCTCCGGCGCGGCGGGCTCGGGGCCGTCGCCGGGCACCGGCCGGTCCGGTTCCGGTGCCGGTGCCGCGGCGGCCGCTTCGGCCTCGGCAGCAGCAGCGGCTTCGGCCTCGGCCGCCGCGGCGGCCTCGGCGCGCGCCGCCTCCTCCGCCGCCGCCGCCGCCTGATCGGCGGCTAATCGCTCGGCATCGACGCGCTCGGCCTCGAGGCGTTCAGCTTCCAACCTTTCAGCCTCCAGGCGCTCGAGCTCGGCCTTCTCGGCGGCGAGGCGCTCCGCTTCCAGCCGCTCCGCTTCTAGTCTCTCAGCTTCGAGCCGTTCCGCTTCCAAGCGCTCGGCCTCGAGCCGCTCGGCCTCGAGGCGCTCCGCTTCCAAGCGCTCGGCATCGAGGCGCGCTGCCTCCTCCGCGGCCGCCCGGTCGGCCTCCGCCTGGCGGGCGGCCTCGGCCGCGGCCTCCTTGCTCGGGTCCGCGCGGCCGCCCCACCACGACCGGCGCGGCGGCGGCGCCGGCGTCGCGTCCTCGGCGGGCTCCGGCTCGGGCTCGGGCTCGGGCTCCGGTTCCGGTTCCTCCCACTCGGGCACCGGGTCGTCGGCGGGCGGCGGCGGCGGCGGCGGCGCCTCGTCGACGTCGACGGGCGGCGCCGGCTCGGCGGCGGCCGCGCTCGCCGCCGCGGCCGGCGGCGCGGGGCAGCGGCACGGGTACAGCCGGTCGTATTCGCCGCGCGTCGCCCAGGCGGCGACGGCGACGGCGGCGAGCACGACGCCGAAGCGAATCTTGGCCCAGCGCGACTCCGACCGCGCCGCGATGGCCCGGACCTCGGCCAGGGCCTCGGCGTGGCGCGCGCCCTGGCGCTGGAACGCGATGAGGTACGTCCGCTCGACGGCGGCCACGGTCCCGACCTCGCCGAACTTGTGCTCCGTGCCGCCGGCGGCGGCCGCGGGCGGCGGCGCGCCGTTCGGCGCGTCCGGCGGCGCGGCCTCGAGCCGCGGCGGCGACCGCGGCGGCGCCGGGCGCTGCGGCGACGCGGCCACGAGCGACTGCATCATTGCGCGGTTCCGCGCGCGCAGCGACTCGAGCTGCGCGCGCCGCTGCGCGATGAGGCGGTCCACGGCGGCGTCGCCGTACGCGCCGGCGGGCTCGTCGGCGGCGCCCGGGTAGGGCGCGTCGGCCGGCGCCGCAGGCGCGAAGGGCGCCGGCGCGTCGGCCGCCGGCGCGCCGAACGCCGCGTAGGTCGGCTGCGGCGGCGCGTCCGCGGGCTCGGGCCGGCCGCCCGGGGAGCGCGGCGGCCCCGCGGCGTCCGACGCGTCGTAGCTCGGCCGCGGCGGCGCGGCGGGCTCGTCGGCGGCCGGCTCGTCCTTCACCGGCGAGGCGAACGTCGCGTAGCGCGGCGGCGCCTCGCGCGGGGGCGAGCGCGGCGCCTCGTCGTAGCTCGGCCGCGGCGGCGGCATCTCGTAGCTCGGCTGCGGCGGCGGGCCGCCGGCGGGGTCGCGCCGACCGCCGGGCGAGCGCGGCGGCGGCATCTCGTAGCTCGGCTGCGGCGGCGGGCCGCCGGCGGGGTCGCGCCCACCGGGCGAGCGCGGCGGCGGCATCTCGTAGCTCGGCTGCGGAGGGCCGTCCATCGTGGCTCAGCAGAGGACAATAATATTGCCTTATCAAGCTCTCGTGCGCAAACGCAAGCCACAGCGAACAATTGTATGTGGACTACTATTGCAAATAAAACACTGCCGATGCTGCAGCATGGACCAGCTCCACCCTCGCCGCGATTACTTTTGTGCTTTCTAGTGTCTTACATCGCTAGTTCACGATGCGGCGTCTCGCGAGTGCGGCGTTCGCTCGCGATTAATCCGACCGAACCCGTTCTGTACAGATGGCGGCTGGACGCGCAGACCGAAGATGATGTCAACAAGGTCTCAAAGATGCATTTGATTGATAACTGCTCCCATTTCACACTGAGCCAACATCGGAGGGCGGTCCTCCTTGGCGAGTCCGGTGTCGTGGTAAGTTTTAGTAGAACATTTAGTTACCCTTTTCACAATAATTTGACGATCACATTTGAGGATGAAAATGGAGCGAGTGTCGACTTCCACGCCTGGTGTGCCCGTCGCCCGCTCTGGCCGCTTGAATATGGCCTAAATAATGCAAAGGAGTGGCGCCTTTATGCAAAGGAGTGGACGTGTATGGGCAAAGATAATTATAGCGTCGATGAAACCGTAGTATTCCACCAACTTCGCTTCACCGTGAGCAGCATCGGCAGGGAAAACCACGGTTTCATCATCAAGGTGTATGCGAAACAGACGTATGCCAGGGCGCAGTATGCAAGGTCGCAGCGAAATGAGCTTTTCGTTCTCCGCGCTCTCGTCTCTCGCCGCCGGGCGAAGGCAACGTCGCGGACGGCGCCGTGGTTAAAGTGGCTCCTCGGTGCCGGATCGCTCGCCCTCCCCGATGAGCTCGCGCGGCAGGTTCTCGGCTTCTGGCGGCCGACCGAGTAGAAGTAACGAAACATGAATGAACGTCCCCCTCCCTCAGTGAATGAACGTGGCAGAAACACTACTCACCCCTCGCAAACAGCGCGGCGCGCGCGCGCTCGCCGACGCACGGCGCCGCCGCGTTCACGCGCGCCGTCACGCCGGAGTCGCACGCCGCGCGGTCGCGCGCGGACGCGCCGTGCTGGCAGGCGAGCAGCTCTAGGAGCGCCTCCCGCAGGCCCCGCAGCGCGCAGGCCGCGTCCGCGTGCGCGGCGACGTTCCGGCGCTCGAACGCGTCGAAGTCGTCCTCGATGGTCTCGGGGAGCGCGTAGAGCTCCGTCGCGATCGGTGTAGAGACGCGGCCGCGCGGCGGCCCGCCCTCAAAAATAGGCGCGCCCGGGTCGCGCTCCCAGCGGTACCACTCCGTGAACCGCCAGCCGGGGACACGCAGCGAGTAGCCCATCACCGGTATATCCTTGGCGCTCAGGCGCTTGCAGTTCGCGTCCCACATCTTGCTCCAGTCCCGCGGGCAGCGCGGGTACTGCGTCAGGCTGAAATTTCGTATTTGCGAGCGAGTATCGCGGAGGACGGGCACCAGGGAAGACCCCTGGACGTCCTCCGGGACCTTTGACAAGTGCGCCAGGTCGGCGAGCGTCCGGTAGATGTCAATTAACTCAACGGGGGCTCGAGTCCGTCCCGGTTTGATACCCGGCGCCCGGATCACGAACGGCACGCGCGCCGAATGTTCAAATAACGTATGCTTCGTCCAGGACGCCTGCTCGCCCAGATGGAAGCCGTGGTCCGAGCTCAACAACACAATTGTATCCTCCTTCCCTCCACGAGCGTCGAGCGCGTCCAACACTTCCCCCGACAACTGGTCGACCCACGACACGCACGCCATGTACCCGCGCACCAAGTCCCGCTGCATTTGGACAGGCAGAGGCCGATTGATCATAACCTTCTTCGTCCCGTATTCACGGGTGGTCATCGTGTGGCACCCTTCGTTCGCCCACGCGACGTCTGGCATGTCCACGGGCACCTGCCTCGTTCTTCTAGGTGCTCTTATGTTCGACGTTCCGTACAAGTCGTAAAATCTTTTGGGGACGTGCCAGCGCAGGTGCGGCCGGTAGAGGCCACACGCGACGAAGAACGGTTTTTTTTTTGTTCGGGCAATTGACATGGCCTCGATACTATAATCCGCCGTCCGCCGGTCCATGAAGTCCACGTCGGGACCCTCCGTCGGGCAGACGTCCAGGAACTTGTTTGATTGAGGATGGCGCTCCGCGCACCGCGTCAGGTTCTTCGTTAAATGTAAATAGGGCATCTCGCCCGACCAGCTCCTTCCTTCGTCGTACATCGGCGGCTTGCCCGGCTGGTAGGTCTTGCCCGCGCCCAGCGTCACGTAGCCCTTGCTCCGGAAGAACTCGGGCAGCGCGATCGCGTCAGGCGTCGTCGACCGGAAGTGGTCCACGAAGTTGTACACTCTCAACGAGTCGGGCCGCCGGCCCGTCATGAACGAGTTGCGCGACGGCGCGCAGACGCTCAGCTGGCAGTAGGCCCGCTCGAAGACCACGCCCTCGCGCGCGAGCGCGTCGAGGCGCGGCGTCTGCGTCTCGCGCTGGCCGTAGGCGCCGAGCTGCGGCCGCAGGTCGTCGACGAGCAGCCAGAGCACGTTGACGGGCTTCTTTTTTTGCTTCTTCTTGCTGCTGGCCGCAGCGGCGGCCGCGCCGAGCAGCACGGCCAAAGAGGTGCTCCGCCTCATGGCCGCCGCGACTTGCGGATGCTTCGCGTATTTATCGTGGCATTTTGCAATTGTCCACAGAGCTGTGCATGCGTATATATGCGAGCAGCACCACCCAAAAAAAAATTGACGAAAACCCGCCAGTTGCGCAGTGTTTGCTGCACTCGTGCCATACGGCCCGCCTGGCTCCGCTGTTTGCACAGAAAACTTAGCGAGGAGAGCCTGGCACACGGTGTATCCGTACGCATTGGAAAAAATTGCACGCTTAGCGCGGTTCAGAGACAACCTACAGCAGTGAGAGCATTTTGCCTCAACCTCGGTGCTCAGCGTCAGAAAGCATCAACGACTGCTTGCACGTCACGCACGTAGCCGCTAGCAAGTATACGCAGCAATGCCGACCCGTCTACTGCTCGCCCTTGCCGCGGTGCAAGCCTTGCGGCACGCGCCTTGCCGGCCGGCGCCCACGCCGCGCCGGCCGGCGCCCGCGCCGTGCCGGCCGGCGCCCGCGCCCGCGGCCGTCGGCCGCCGCGCGGCGCTCGCGGCATCATTGATGATCCTGCCGCGCAAAACACACGCCGAGGAGGCGAAGAACGAGGTCGTCCCCGGCAGCGACGAGTTCCTCGCGGCGGCCGGCCTCAAGAAGAAGACGGTCCTGAACGCCGACGGCGAGTACTTCGACGAGGCGAAGGAGGCCGGCAGCTGGCAGGATGCCTGGGCCCAGCGCGCCGCCAAGGCGTCGAAGATGTCCGGCGACGACATCCTGAACGCCGCGCGCGGCGCGGGCAACGTCGACGCGAGCCAGCCGGAGTCGGCGAAGGCCCGGAAGCGGCGCGCGGTCGCGGCCTGCCGGACGGACGCGGTGCGCGAGCGCATGGCCGCGGGGACCGCGGGCGAGTGCCTCGAGCGCGCGCTCGCCGGCGAGACGGACTTCGTGCTGGGTAAGTCCTGACTCATGATGTGAGAGAATCAGAGAGATCATTGTGAGAGGCTGAAAACTTGAAACCCGTCTCGTAGGCGGTCTCAACGCGGCAGGATAAAATATTCGGACCTAGTTAGCATATCGCCCCCGCCAATAACCTCCTGTCGCCCTCGGGGAGCCGCGCGGCCGCCGCCGCGAGCGCGCGCCAGCCCTCGGGCTCGGCGATGAACGTCTTGTGGTAGACGTAGACGAAGAGCGCCATGATGAACTCGCAGTCCACGCGATCCGTGACGCCGCCGTGGCCCGGGATCAGCGAGTCGAAGTCCTTCACCTCGTACGCGCGCTTGATCGCCGACGCGAGGAAGCCGCCGAACGGCGCGACGACCGACGCGAACAGCCCGAAGACCACGGCGTGGAGCTGGATCGGGCTCACGTCACGTAACGTGACGAAACCGAGCTTCATCTCGCTCCGCGTCCGGAACACGGCCGCGGGCTCGCACGCGAGCGGCTCGTGGAACCGTAACGTCAGGGACGTGGCCGGGCAGCTCAGCCACCTGCTCCTCGCGAAGAGGGGCGCCGTGTAGAACGCGACGACGATCGTCGACACCAGCGCGCCCACGAAGCCCTCCCACGTTTTCTTCGGCGAGAGCGAGAAGAACGGCTGCGTGATGAACCGCCTCCCCAGTAACGCCCCCCAGGCATAGGCCCAGCAGTCGTTGTGCACGACGAGCCAGACGGGGAAGAAGAACCAAAAGAGCCCCTCGAAGATGTTGTGCGCGACGAACTTCATCTGCCCCACGACGATACACAGCGTCACGATGGTCCAGCTTAATTGACCGACCTGATATCTGACAGCATCCACCCGCAGCGTGTAGACCGATAAGGTGAAAACCACACAATATAGGAAGAACGAGATCGCCTCCCAGTACCGCGAGAAGGGCTGCGTGAGTTTATGCTGCGTGTGGTTCTGGAGGGCAAACTCATGCACAAAGTCCGCATAAACATAAAACTGGGCCGCGTAGAACCAGCCCCACTGTAAGGTACGAAACAAGGGCATCGCCTTCTCGGTGTCCTTCTTGTAGTCCTGGTACCTCACATTAAGTAATTCCCGGAAACTCAAAACTTGGAGCATCAATATCAATAACCACACATAAAAGTGGCCCGCCCACAGGATACATAAGAAGCAGACCATCATCGCGAGCGCCGCTTTTGCTCTTGTGGCAAAGGACCGCCAGAAGCCCGGCTGCGTCACGGCCGGCGGCGGCCGCGGCGGCTTTTCGGGCGCGGCTTTACCAGAGGCGCTGCTGCGCCGCGTCGCGACCATGGTGCAAGGCCAAGTCCTCTGCTATGGGTGAAGCTCGCCGGGAGGCGCCGGGCGCGACGTGCGGCGCCCCGTGGCAGCGCTGGGCCGGGACGTTGCAAGGCTGCTCTAATTGCGTGTCAACGGGCTTGCAACTGCTCGTTCCTGGGCCGCTGCTGCGTACGTGTGACGGGATAGCGTGTAAGACACTAGCAAGCACGGCGACGAACCTCGTCGTCCCCTGTGCACGTCAGTGCACGTCAGAGGTTCCTCGGTGACCCCTTTCAACACAGCGCTGCGGTGCTGCATCCTGCGACGCGTCTAAATGCCCCACGCCCACGCCATCGGGCTAGGCTACAGCGGGCCGACGCGCCGATGGCGCAACGACGGACGGCCATCCGCAGGGCGGTGATCTATTCTTATCGCTGCGACGTCCACCAAAAAAACTAAGGGGCGCCCGGCCAAAAAATGCCGCCCGCGCGGGCCGCCGACGAGGCGCACCTCTCCTGGATCCTGCCCGTGCTCTTCCTCGAGTTTTTGGCGATTGCCATCACCAAATCATTACTTCCGGAGAGGCTGAACGCCTTCTTCGGCGATAACGTCTACGTGTGGCTCGGCGCGGGCGAGACCGCGAAAGGTTTTTTGGCTTTTTTAGCATGCCCCATGATGGGGCGGCTGAGCGATTCTACGGGAAGACGACCCTGCCTGCTGTTCACGATACTAGGAACGACGGCGCCCTGCTGGGTCCTGGCTTTCACGGACAACTTGATCATCTACATCGTCGCCTTGGCGGCGTCGGGCGCGGCCGCGGCGACGTTCACGCTCGTCTTCGCCTACATATCGGACGTCACGCCGCCGTCGGACCGAGCGGCGGCCTACGGGTCGGCCTTGGCGACCCTGGGCCTCTCGTTCACCGTCGGGCCGCCCCTTGGCGCGTTACTATCAAGACGCGTCGGCGACCGGCGCGTCTTCCTCGTGGCTCTAGCTATCGCGTTGTTCGACACATTTCTGGTCGGGGCCGCGCTGCCCGAGAGCCTGCCCCCTGCGAAGAGACATCACAAACCTATGTGGGACCCGCGGCGGACGTTCCAATTACTAGAGAAGGACTTGTACCTGCGACGCGTCGCGGGCGTCGTGTTGTGCTACTATTCGGGTGTCTGGGCCCTAGTGACAACATTAGTAGTGTACGCGGTGCGCGTGTTCGGATTGAGTACGGTGCAGGTGGGCTACTTACTAAGTCTCTACGGGCTGTGCACCATGGTGGCCGAATCCGTGATTGTGAGGTACGCCGTGCCTCTATTGGGCGAGCTCCCGACGGCGCGTTTGGGTCTGCTGGCGTTCGCGGCGCAATGTTGCATCGTGGCGGGCGCGACGTCACCAGAACCGCTCTTCGCCTCGGTGGCGCTTTCATTAGTTTCTAACCTCGTATATCCCGCGCTCTCGGCCCTCGTCGCGCGGCGCGCGGAGGCGACGGAGGTGGGCGAGGCCCTCGGCGCGCTGAACGGCGTCAAGGCCCTCACGGAGGGCGTCGGGCCCCTCGGTTTTGGCCTGGTCATGGTCGAGTTCGAGCGGACGGCCCTGCCGGGCCTGCCCTACCTGGCGTGCGCGGCCCTGGCGCTCCTCGCGTGGGCGCTCTCGCACCGGCTGCCCGATTTACAAAAGGACGAGGACGAGGGCGACGAGGAGCTCGTCGGGCTCCTCGCGGCGGACGACGGCGGCGTGGCGGCGGAGGACGCGGCGGCGATGGAGAAGCGGCGGCTCAAGGCGCTCGTCGCGGGCTACGCGCCGCCGCTGACGCTCTCCCCGGCGGCCTTCGCGGCGGGCGGTAGTAGTAGTAGCGCGCCGGAGCGGGAGGTGCCCCCTGCTGCCTAATATTTGTGGTTGTTAATTAAATTTCGTCGTGACTCTCGTGTTGCGGCCTGTCGAGCGCGATGCTCGCGACTAGATTTTCCGCCGCATCGCGAATCAGCAGGTGCTCGCCGTGCTGGAGGCGCCAGCCCTCGGCGCCGCCAGGCGGCACCTGCCGCGGTGGCGCGAGGGCGTGCGTGACGCCGAACGCCTCCTGCATGCGGTTCCGGAGCGCGAGCGCGGTATGCCACTGTCTGTGTCGGATGAAAAAGGGCTTTAACTAGTGACTAGTGGTGTGAGGCACTAGAATTCAGGTGAGAGCGGAAAATACCCTGTCTTCTTGTCCCAAGCAGGGATGCATGCCCTACGCGGAGGCCTACAGCTGGGTGCGCGCCGTCCCAGCTTAGAAATAAATTACATTACTCGTTCCACCGGTGGCCGCATTTCTTGTCGCAGCACCGGTAGAAGATCGTCATGGGCTCGTCGGCGGACCGGATCTGCAGCTGCTTGAAGAACGCCTCGCCGTGGCCGCAGGCCGGGCACCGCACGCTCGTGCGGTCCTGGCCGTCGTCGTCGGCGCCGATGATGTCCTCCACGGCCTTCTTCCGCGTCGGCACGTCGACCTTGCGCTTCCGCCGCGGCCGGTGCACGTACGGGCAGAGCGGGCAGAAGAACTGGAGCCGCGCGACGGGCGTGCCCTTGTCCTCGACGTGCACCTGCAGCAACGTCCCGTCGTGCGGGCAGAACTGCATGGCGCGCGCGGCCGCCTGAGCGGCGGCTCGCTCGCGCGGCTCCGGCCGCTCTCGCGCCGCGCCCCGCGCGTCGGGCGCGGCCGCGCGTCACGCTGTTTTTTCGCGTCGCGCAGCCTACGGTCGCCGTGCCACGCGCCGCGGAGGCGCACCGCTGCGTCCTGCACCGCTCCGGGCGCACCGCTGCTTGCTGACCCTGGGTGCCGCTACCTAGAAATCAGTGCACCGAGGGCCGTTTCGCTCGCTCGCAACGCACGAATGCGCACGCGACGCGCAGATGACTTCTGCCGATGACTTCTGCGGTACCAAATGCTATGTCTCGCAAAGCACAGCGGGGGCCCAAGCCTTAGAGCTAGATGATAGACACTAGACTCAAGACAACTAACCCCTGCCGGATCGTCTCTACGGAAAAAGAACACCGCCCACCCGTCCAAAGAGAGTCGGGCAAAAACCAGGCGGCCGGCAGGAGTGCGGGGCGCGGGCCGGCGCCATCCTTAATTCCCGGCCGGCGCGCGCGAACCCGGGTCGGGCGCAAGAAGCCACGCGGCGGGACCGACCGGCCGGGCGCGAAGCCACGAACGCAGCCCCGCGCGCGACGCCCCAGCCCAAGCCAACCAAGGAGCAGGACAGCACTGCAGCCGGGGGCGCCCCCGACTAAACCATGTCCGGCTGCGCCTGCATCGAGTGCGTCCAGCAGAGCGACGCCGCCGTCGTGGAGAGGTGGGGCGGCTTCAGCCACACGCTGGGCCCGGGCATGAACTTCGTGCTGTGGCCCGTGTACCAGGTCGCCGGCACGCTCTCCCTGAAAGTGCAGCAGCTCGAGGTCAAGTGCGAGACGAAGACCCTGGACAACGTGTTCATCGAGGTCATCGTCGCGATCCAGTACAACGTGCTCCAGGAGAAAGTGCGCGAGGCGTTCTACGAGCTCACGAACCCGCGGCGCCAGATCACGGCCTACGTGTACGACGTCGTGCGCTCGACGCTGCCGCGGAATACGTTGGATAGGGCCTTCGAGTCGAAAGAAGAGATCGCCGTCGCCATCAAGAAGTCGCTGTCCGCGACGATGCACCGCTTCGGCTACCTCATCGTGAACGCGCTGGTCACGGACATGACGCCGGACTCGCGCGTCCGCGCGGCGATGAACGAGATCAACGCGTCGAAGCGCTTGAAAGAGGCGTCGGCCGAGAAGGCCGAGGGCGACAAGGTTCTGGTGGTCAAGTCCGCCGAGGCCGAGGCCGAGTCGAAGTATTTGTCGGGCGTCGGCGTCGCGCGGCAGAGAAAAGCTATCGTGGACGGCCTCAAGGGCAGCATCGCGGGGTTCACGTCGAACATCACGGGCACGTCGCCCAAGGACGTCGTGGACCTGCTGCTGATCACGCAGTACTTCGACATGCTCCGCGACATCGGGTCGCGGCCCGAGTGCTCCACGGTCTACATCCCCGAGGAGGACGAGTAATTTTCTCAGTTAAGTTAATCATATCCCGTCGACGGGATAGTTATAGTACGGCGCTCTCCCCAAGGAGGTCGTCACGAGAGACTCCTGAAGGCGGCGGCGGTGTACACAACAGCAGGGACAGGCAGGCGGGCGAAAGACTAGCCGTTGCCGGCGGCGGAGATGCGCGGGATGTCGTTGTGCTCCGTCATTGTCGACAATTTTTCGTTGAGGTCGTCGACGCGCTCGCGGTGCGACTTCGCCGCGCCGCTCGCGGCGGCCTCCTTCCGCCGGGCCACGAGGCGCCGCTTGTGTGCGCGCTCGGTCTCCGTCAGGCCGTCGTCCCGCGCGGCGGCCGCGGGCGCGGCGGCCGCGGCGGGCGCCGCGGGCGCGAGCTCGACGAGCGCGGCCGCGTCGAGGCCGCGCTTCTTGTTTTTCTTCTTCTTGCCGCCCTTGAGCTTCAGGCCGCCGCCGCGGACCACGTTCTTGTAGGCGTCCATGTCGCGCGGCGCTTGTGCTTACCCCAAAAGCTCTTTGTAAAGGGCCAGGCGCTCGCGCTCTGAAGGCAATACGACTAGTGTGGGCGAATCTGCGGCAGACCGAGCTCAGCTTTCGGCCAAGAATCGCTGGCGGCTATAGCCCAAAAACACTCGGGCGCACCCGATAGCGAGAGACACTCTAGACGATTTTAGGCGGACTTTCCTTTCGAGACCAGTCCTCCCTGGAGTCGTCGTCATCGCCGCCCAAGGGTGTCGTCGGGGGTCGCGGGCGCCGGGCAGGGTTCCAATTTTGGGCGGGTACCGGGTGGCTGCCGGCGCGCCGCGCACGGGCAGCCCGGCTAGGCAAAAACCATGTCGGGCAGCTACCGCGTGGTGGACCCGCTGAACCGCCTGCGCCTGCGCGTCCGCCTGCGCCTCATCCAGGACGTGCGCCTCGCGGCCAGGGACAAACAAACCCAGGACGACCATGACGCGACGGGCCGCGTCTACACCTACGAGCTGCGGTGGCAGGAGCGCGTGCCGGGCCCGCGCCACGCGTTGGGGGAACGAAGCCTCGCGCCCACCAAGAAGAAGAAGAAGGGCAAGGACGACGGCGACGACGACGCGAAGGAGCAGGTCCTCGAGCACCTCAAAGAAAGGCAGCACCGCGTCTTCGCCTACGCCGCCGCCGAGGGCTACACCCTGACGGAGGAGCGGAGTTTGGTGCGGGACGCGACGGGCGCCGCGGCGCCGCTCGTGCCGCACGCGCTCGCGGCGTCGCGCGCGCCGCTACAACACGCGCGCAAGGCGGGCTTCGGCAAGTCGAAGGAAAGAAAGAAGATGACCGTCGCCGACCGGCGGACGGGCGGCGACCCCGGGACGTGCTACTACATCATGCTGGGCGCGGACGTCGACGTCGACGCGTTCGAGGGCTGCGCGAAGCCCGAGGATTCTACGGATGCGGCCCGGGGCTTCGAGGGCGTGCTCTGCAAGCTGGAGCACTTCACGAACGGGCGGCTCGAGGTGACGCCGGCCTTCGCCGGTCCCGATCCGAGATTCGTGGGCATGGTCTTCGACGGCTCGGACGGCGGCGACGATAAAGATGATTTTTACGTGGGCAACGGCGCTCCATTACTCACGTCGCGCATCGCCACGCCGGCGGGGCGCGTTTTTGAATACGTCGTCGAGAACGCGTCGGCGCCGACCGACGAGGAGCTGGTCCAGCTGCTCGAGGAGGAGCTCAAGGAGGAGGTCCAACGGATGGAGGAGCGCAGGGATAGGGACCCCATCATCCCGCCCCTCGTGCCGCCTCCTCCCCAATGCAGGGGCTTCGGCGTGTCGATGGAGCTCGTGAGTCTCGTAGGCTTCCCGCCGGGCGTGGAATTATACGCGGAGTACGAGGTCCACCTGCCGCCGGGCTGGCGCGCCGAGACGCCGCGCGGCGACGACCACGGGCGCACCTGGACGGAGAACGACGAGGGCGGCCTGTGCTGCGCGGGCACGTCCCAACTCGCGCGGTCCGTGCTCCGGCCCTGCCGCGCGGCGCACGGGTCGAAGCGGTCCGCCGAGGACCCGAGCGTCGCGCGCCACGCGCGGGGCCCCGACGCGGCCGAGGCCGTCCTCGCGGCGCTCGGCGCGCTGCTGCTGGTCGCGGCGCTCGCCGCGGGGCCGGGCTACGGCGTCTGGCCCCTCGCGGCCGGCATCCTGGTCCTCGCGTCCGTCGGCGCGGCGCCGTCGGCCCAGACGTCGCCGCACGAGGCCTGCGAGAGCGTCGCGCACGTCGGCCTGCCCCTCGACTTATACGTGGTGCCGCCCGAGGACGACTGCGACGCCGGCGACGCGGACGGCGCCGCGGCGCGGCCGTCGCTGCGCGTGCCGCGCTGCTACGTGGCCGTCTTCGCGCGGCGCCGCTTCGAGCGGCACACCGTCGAGGGCTACGGCCACTTCCGCCTGCCGGCGAAGCCGCAGCCCCTGAGCCGCGAGCGGCTCCAGACCTGGGCGCCCGTCGGGCGCATCCGCGACCAGCTCCAGGACTTCTTCCTGGGCGGCGCGCACCGGCTCAAGGATCTGAGGTACGCCGCGCACCCGCCCGACGAGTGGGGCGCGCACCCCGACCGCCCGCCGAAGGACTCGGGCTTCCTCTGCAAGTTCGGGTTCATGACGCGCGCGGCGGGCTGTATTGATGTGCGCTGCGGCGCCGTCGAGGCGCGCCGCCGGCCGGCGCCGGTCGAGGTCCTGTCGAACGACGAGCGCCGCGCGCGCTACCTCGGGGGCCGGCCGGCCGCGGCGCGCGACCGCTTCGCCAAGCTCGACGCCATCCTGGCCGACTACCGGTCGCGGCTCAAGCTCGGCTCGGACTACTCGGCCGACGACTTCGACAAGGACCGCGACCGCTCGGCCGCCGACCGCGCCGCCGAGCTCATCCGCAAGCTCGAGGCGGAGCGCGCGCGCCAGCGGGCCGACCGCGCGCCGCCGAAGGCGCGCGCCGCCGCGGCCGTCGCCCGGGCCGGGGCGGCGGCCGCGGCGCCGACGCTGGAACGCGGACAGCTCGCCGCGCCGCGGTCGCCGGCCGACCCCGTCGTCTCCGTCGAGAACCCCGAGGGCGACACGATCCTCGACTACTCGAAGCCGGGCGGCGTCGAGGTGACCGCCGGCACCGTCACGCGCCACCGCAGCGGCGAGACCGTCATCGACTTCTCGCGCACCGGGGCCCGCGCCGCCGCGCCCGACCTCCTCACCGGCGACGGCGCCGAGGAGTCCAAGGCCCCCTGAGGCGCGTAGCATAGTTCCTCCTCGAGATCCCGGGCTAAGTCCTATCTTTAGGATATGCTTTGATTTTTTTGTTTTTTAATAGTGCACCTTGGTATGTGAAGGAAGGGTCGGGAAGGGGATGGGGATGGGGCTCACCCCTCCTTCTGTGCGAATAATTTCTTCAGGTGCGGCGTCGCGTCGACGGTCGTCTCGTCCTCGGCCGCCGTGACCTCCTCCTCGAGCAGCGAGTCGCCGCCCTCGTCCTCCGCGACCTTGGCCACGACTCGCTTGCCGAGCGCCGTCGCCACGTCGAACATGTGGAGCTTGGACTCGGCGAAGTTTTTCTCGTCCAGGTAGCCCTTCCGCACCCGAAGCTTGAGCTTGAGGATCTCGGCCTCGAGCTCGGCGTCGGTCGCGGCGTAGGCCTCGCCGAAGCCCATGGGCTCGTCCAGGACCTGCATGAAGTCCTTGAGGTCCGCGACGGGGAGCAGCCACGTCGCGTGCTCGTCGAAGCGCGCCCAGTCGTCCACGAAGTTCTCGAGGTCCGCGTCCGACAGGCCCAGGTCCGCCTCCTCGTCCTCCTCCTCGTAGGCCGATAATATAATACCGACGAAGAGGTTCAGGACGACGCCCGTCACGAGGATGTCGAAGAAGCGGATGATGAACTCGGCCCAGAGCCGGTCGCCGCAGCCGTTCAGCGGCACGCAGCAGTCCTTGTAGGACTCGAAGGCCTGGCACGTCTCCTTGCTCGCCCAGCCGACGCCGCCGTTCATCGACCCGCGCTTGTAGCCGAAGGCGTCGTCGTAATTGGAGTTGTCGGCCTCGCCCGCGCAGGGGCATTGGGGCCGGTCACCGCCGTCTCCCCTTGTACACCACTTCTCCTCCCAGTAGCCGCCGCCGGACTCGAACATGGTGCCCGGCTCGGCCGCGTACATCTTCGTCCGGATCTGCGCGAACTTCTTCTTCGACCAGCAGCCCGAGCCCTCGCGCCAGTTCGCGTTCAGGTCGTGCATGTAGCCGTTCCAGTTCTCGCCCGTCGTGAACTTGACGAGCGTGAGGATCGCCACGGGCACGTGCTGGAAGTTCGAGATCTGGTGCACGTCGCCGGCGTAGCCCACGTGCGCGAACTGCTCGACGAGCAGGATCGCGAAGATGAGGACGAAGATCATCAGTACCAGTCCGACGTTCATCATCTGGGGGAGCGCGTTGAGCAACGTGTTGACGAGCTTCTTCATCTCCAGCCACGACTTCATGACCCGGAAGATGCGCGCGATGCGGAAGAGGCGCACGATCGAGACGACGCCGCCCACGTCCGTCGACGACACGTTCGGGTCGCTGACGATGTACCCGGCGAACGTGCCGATCACGATGATGAAGTCGAAGCGGTTCCAGCCCTCGCACCAGTACTGCGTCCAGCCGATGCCGCCGACCTTGAGCACCGCCTCGACGCCGAAGATGATCGCGAAGAGCAGGTTGAGCCACTCAAGCAGCGCGACGTAGCCCGTCGGCGCGCCGTAGTAGTCGATGGCCATGACCACGCCGTTCGAAATGATGCACCCCATGATGAAGCCCTCGAAGAGCGCCTTGTTCTCGCTCTCCACGACCCTGAAGAAGGCCGGCAGCGGGCCGACGCGCGTCTTCTTCTTGGGCTTGACCTGCTGCATGATGAAGGCCTGGGTCTTGACCCACTGCTCCTGGGACGCCGTCATGAGGGCCCCGGACCGGCCCTCCTGCTCGGCCTGCTCCTTGAGGGTCGCGAACTGTTCTATAATAATCCCGACGAACAGCTGCATCGCGAAGAAGCCCCCGATGAACTGGAACATGACGTGGAAGAAGAAGGAGTAGAAGCGCGGGAAGCCCCGGTCACTCTCGTCGCCGCCGTGGTCCGAGGCGCCGGGGCCCGATAGTTGGACGCCCGTCGACGACCGCCCGGCGGCCCGGCCTAATTTCGTGCCCGTGGACATGGGCTGCATCTCGACGCCGTTCTTGTCGGCATTATAATACATGTAGTCCAGCCACCCTTCCGTACTGTAGATCTCGACGAGTAATCTAAACGCGTCCCACGTGTTGTCGAACGTCATGTAGTAGCCGCCGTCGCCCATCCAGGCGGACTCCTCCTGGAAGAGGCACCGGCACATGTCCTTCGAGGTGGGGACGAAGTCGTCCAGGTTGCCGTCCTTCGCGAGCGCCGCGTCGAGCGCGGCGACGCCGAGCGGATGCGACTCGAAGTGGTCCCGCACGGCCTTGCTGTAGCCCGGCTTCGGCGCCGCGACGGTCTCGTCGAAGTCGCCGCCGATCAGCGCCGGCCGGCCCCCGTTCTCCCAGTCCGCGACGACCTTGCTCACGACGCGGGTCTTCGGGTTGAAGTACGACTTCTTCTCGATCCAGTCCTCGTCCCAGGTCACCCAGCACTGCGTGTTCGGCTCGCCCAGGTCGTTGATCGCGTAGTCGTTCACGAGGCCGAAGACGTCGTGCTCGACCGCGTCCCTGAGCGAGATCGGGTGCGCCACGAGGCTCGCCTGCCAGGCCTCGGCCTCCTCCAGATCGCAGGCGCCCATGGTGCCCTTGAAGAAGCCCTGGCCCAGGATGGCGAAGATGACCATGATGAGCACGCAGACGATCATGACGTTGAACGCGCCGGGGATCGCGCAAATCAACGAATTGAGCACGAGCTTCAGGCCCGGGTAGCGCGTCATCATGCGCAGCGGCCGGAACACGCGGGCCACCCTCAGCACCCGGAACACCTTCACGTCGAAGGGCAGCGCGTCGCCCGCGACGTCGCCGATCAGCATGAGGATGCTCACCACCACAATTACGAAGTCCAGGATGTTCCAGTTGTCCCGCAGGTAACTCCCGGGGCCGTTGAGCAGGAACCCGAAGGCCACGACCTTGGCGACGCACTCGACCAGGAAGATGAGCGCGAAGACGTAGTCCAGCACCTTGAAGAACGTCACGATGCCCATGTTCGGGTCCATGAGCGGCGTCTGGCAGGCCATCGTCAGCGCCCCGACGAGGATGCACGTGATGATGACCTTGTCGAAGGTCGGGTTCGCGGCGAGCGTCGCGCACGCTTTTCTGAACGGACTCTCCGGCGCGAAGACGAAGAGGCTCGCGTCCCGCCGGGGCGCGGCCTCCGTCGTCGGCGTCGCGGGCGCCTCGTCGGCCGTGTCCTTCTTGCCCTTCTTGAACGCGGCCGTCACGCTCAGCATCGTCTTCATGCGCACGAAGGGCGAGGGCCCGTCGCTCGCCGAGAGCTCCTCGTTGTCCTCGAAGTTCTTCAGCAGGATGGCCAGGAACATGTTCATCACGAAGAACGCCAGGATCATGATCGTCAGGAGCATGTAGAGCACGCCGCCGATCGGGTGCGCGCCCCGCATCAGGTCGTACATGACGGCGTTCCACGACTCGCCCGTCAGGATGCCGAAGATCGCGATCATGCTGATGCAGAAGTCGTCGAAGGACCCCCAGCCCAGGTCCAGGCCGGGCGCCGCGTCGAGCCAGACCGCCGAGACTTTGGTGGAGTCCCGGCCCGTCTCGCCCCAGCCCGCGTTGACCTTCATGCGGCCCTCGTGGGCCTCCTTGGCCGCCTTCGTCCCGTAGTCGAAGACGCTGAACGCGATCTTCGCGTCCGTGTTGCCGTCGAACCGCAGCTGGTTCGCGAAGAACATCATGCCCAGCAGCCCGAAGATGAAGACCATCAGCGACAGGAGGACGAGGAACGGCGCGATCTCCCGCGCCGTCTCGCCCACCGTCGACAGCAGCACCATCAAGTTCGGCAGGCACGTCTTCAGCACCTTGAGCAGCCGAAACACGCGGAAGCACCGGAACGCGGAGATCGCGCCGCCGCCGAAGCCCGCCTCGGACCAGGCGCAGAGCATCGTGACGACCGAGATCCAGACGATCGCGCAGTCGAAGTTGTTGAACGGGTCCTCGAAGTAGGACAGGCCCATGGCGACCCACTTCAGGACCATCTCGACGAGGAAGACCAGGGCCAGCAGGAAGTTCATCATCGACATGGCCTGGGAGTACTCGGGCGGCCGCGGGTAGTCGTCCATGATGAGGACGACGGTGTTGACGAGGATGGCCACGTAGATGAAGGCCGTGAAGGCGTCTCCATTGACCACGTCGTAGAGCCGCGCCCGCGGGCCGGTCAGCGTGTCCCGATATTTCTTCGGCGGGGGCCCGTCGCCCGCGGCCTCCTCGACCTCGCCCCTGGCGTGCTCCTCGGCCGCCAGCTTCGCCTCGATCTCGGCCTCGACCTCGGCGTCCTCCTCGTCGTCCAAAGCGCCGACGATGGCGCCGAGCACGAGGTTCAGGATGAGCATCGACCCCACCGCGAACAGCGTCACGAAGAGGAACACGGAGATGGCCGGCCAGGCCGCGTCCATCATGTGGTACATGATGATCGTCCAGCCCTCCATGGTCACGGCCTGGAAGAGCGTCACGAACGCCGAGAACATGTTGTCGAAGTTCGTGTACCCGAAGTTCAGGTCGCCCTCGAACTCGGGGTACAGGGTCTTGAACAGGCCCGTCGAGAAGCGCGACCAGTCGTCCAGCTGGATGGGCACCGTGTCGCACGTGCTCGACTTGCCGTCGGCGGACGCGGACGTGCCGCTCGCCATCGGGTCGCACTGGGCCAGGTACACGGCCTTGCCCACGAGCGGCGCCTTCTCGAAGCGCACCTGGCCGAAGGGGTCGTAGTTCGAGCCGCAGTACGTGCCCTTTCCCCCCATCGCCTCCTGGTCCTCGCGGTTGTAGCACTTGTGCATGCCGCCCATGCCGAAGATCTCGTTGGACCGCGACGCGCAGGGCCGCACGTCGTCCTGGTTCACGAGCCACAGGCACCTCTTGGGCTTCGACCAGTACTTGGCCGCCGCCGGGTCCGCGGCGCCGAGGCCCGTGCCGCCGTCGTCGTAGTTCTTGTAGTGGTCCGTGGAGTACGTGTCCTCGACGGGCAGCCCGGCCGGTCCCGGGAAGTCCACGTCGTCGGTGCAGGCCCACGTGTTCACGTTGAGGAGCGCGGGGTCCGTGTCCGAGGCGGGCCAGCCGAAGGTTGCCCCCGCCGCGAGGAGGGCGTCGATCTCTGCATTCGTAATAATTTTTGGTGGCGTCGTGGTGGCGTCGTGGTCGGCGACCGCGATGGCCTGCATGAGCGCCGCGTACGTCTCGAACTCCACGTCCTCGCCGTCGTCGTCCAAATGCGGGTAGTACTCCTTCTTGATGCAGGGGACGGCGGCCCGGCCGCGGTTGTCGTTGTTCGGGCACCCGGGAAACCCCGTCCGTTCCCAGTTCTTAGGGTTCTCGTACCACGTGGCGGGCACCCGCGTCGGGTACGGCGTGAGGCGGCAGCGGTAGTGCATCGCGCCCTTGAAGAACTGCATGCACGCGATCGAAATGACGAAGAGCAGGAAGCACAGCATGACCATGGTCACGAAGAGCGGCTCGATACTCGTCGTGAAGGCCACCACGATCTTCTTGAGCGCCGGGAACTTGTTGACCGATTTTAATGGTCGGAGTAACCGTAGTGCCTTGATGCCCATCAACCCGCCCACGTTCAGGCCCATCTGGCCCACGACGTAGGCCAGGACGCAGATGAAGTCGAGCCAGCACCACGCGTCCTTAAAATACGTGTTCTCTCCGCTAAAGAGCCCCATCGCGACCATCTTGATCACCATCTCGATGATGAACACGATCCCGAAGACCCAGCGGTTCGTAAAGTCGCCGAACGTGTTCTGCCAGCACCGCGACGGGTCCGGCTGGCCGAACGTCGCGCCTTGCTTGTCGTTCCGCCCCAGACACTTCACGCGGTAGTCGCTCATGGCCATCACGATACTGTTGGTGATGATGAAGAACATGATGACCGCATCGAAGGTCCTACTCCGCATCACCGCGATGCACCACTTCCGCAACGGATGGCTCCGCTTCATGAAGCCGCACGACGTCCGCGCGAGCGCGGGGTACTTGGCGTCCTCCTTCTCATACTCCAGGAACTCCTGGATGCCGCCCTCGGGCGCGACCTTCGACGCCATGGTCGCCGCGTCCTAGCGCCGCGCCGCGGAGCCGCACAACGCTTCCGCTTCCGGGCTTAGGCTTGGTTGCCTGGCGCCAGCGCTGCTGCGCGACGCGTGCTTGCCGGAACGTTGGCCTTCTCTCTCTGGCGGCAAGCGGGGCAGCCTCCTCGCGCACCGGTGGGCTGTCCCGGCTTTCACGGCTCGAGCCGGTGGTCGATATTGCCGGGGGCGTTACTGTATTTCCCTAGTGGGCGGCCGTCTTATGCCGCCCCCCGGCAGAGCTCGTGGCGCACGCCTCGGACAGCTCCCGGACGCATGGCGACGGGTGCGAGTCCGCTCCGTCGGCCGCTCTTGGGCAGCCCTCAGTGAGAGCGCCGCGAAGTGCCATTGGGAGCTCGCGTTCCGACGCGACCAGACCGTGTTGCGAGCGCCCGGGGGCGCCGGCGGCACTCTTGCGAGCGCCCGGGGCAGCCGGCGAATCTGTTCCGTCGGCCGCGGGGGGCAGACCAAGTGAGAGCGCAGCGAAGTGCCCACTGGGAGCTTACGTTCGACGCGAACAGACAGCCGGAGGCACTCATATCACCTCTGGTGGCGCGTTCAGGGACAGAGAGCCATGCCGTGCGTCGTCGAGAGCGGCCTCGAGGCGCGCGAGGCGGACAGCTTCGAGTACCGCCGGGCGGCCCTGGACCGGCTGCGCGACCGCGGCCTGCTGAGCGAGCGCGAGCACCGGCGAAAGCTGGCGCGCGCGCGCTCGCGGCTCGCGGAGCTCGAGCGCGCGCGCGCGGCCGAGGAGGCGGCGCGCGCGCGGGCCGCGGCGGCGGCCGTTGCCGAGCGGCGGCGCGCGGCGGACGCGGAGCGCGCGCGCGAGCGGCTCCGCGGCGCGTCCTACGGCGTGGACCACCTGCCGTCGCTCTGGTTCGCGGCGGTCGTCATCCAGAAGACGTGGCGCGGCGTCCTCTGCCGCGTCGTCGCGAAGGCCATCGTCATCCAGAAGTACTGGCGCGGGTGCTTCACGCGGAAAACCGCGCGCCGGCAGCGCGTGGCCGCCCAGGCCATCGTCATCCAGAAGTACTGGCGCGGCGCGGCGACGCGGCGGCGGCCGCGCCGCGCCCTCCGCGCCGGCGCGCGGTCCGTCGCGGCGGCGCGGAGCTTCCGGGGCCTCTAGCTCCTAAATACTCCTAGATACGTATCATTTTTTACGGCGCTTGGCGAGGTGGTCCACGCGGAGGACGCCGTCGCGCGGGTCGGGCGCGAGGGCGTCGCCGCGCCGGCCGCGCTTGCCCTTGCGGCTCCCGCCGCGCGCCGCGTCGCGCTTCTCCTTGGGCGCGACGACGCCGCTCTCGCGGCGCTCCGCGAGGCGCTTGCGCTCGCGCGCGTCCTCGGCGCGGCGGATGCCCAGCACCATCTTGAACGGCATCTTGGGGTTCCGCGGCGCCTTGCAGCCGAGCGCCGCGAGGCGCGCGTCGTCGCGGATCTTCCGCTGGCGCTTGTCGAGGCCCGTCGCGCCGAGGTCGAAGACGTCGCGCTTGGCCGCGCGCAGCGACAGCGGCGCGGGGGCCGCGGCCGCGCGCGGGCCCCGGTCCGGTTTCCGCCGCGCGGGCGCCTTCCTCTTCGTCTTCGCGGGGGCGTTGCCGCTGCGCGAGTAGGCCATGCCCGGCAGCGCGACGACCTCGGCCATGGTTTGCGCTTGCAGCCCGCGATGCGTTCGAGCGTGCTTGCAGCCGCGACGCGTTCAGCGCGCTTGCAGCTCGCGACGCGTTTGCAGCTACAGCCTGGCGAGGAGTCCAGCACAAGCAATGCGTCCGATCTCGTCGCAGCAACAGCACGGACGCACGCAGGAGGGCACGTACAATCACTGCCACTCTACGATAAGCGACAATGCGTCCAGAGGGCGACCAATTAGGCCAGGCTCAGGCTCAGGCCGGGCTAGTGTCTTACAGGCCGCTAGGTCGCAACTCGGGCTGAAGTGCAGGTCGGAGCGCATGTTAGGAGCGAGAGAGAGAACTGCAAAAGGTGTGCATGATGAGGCGATGTCTGCTAGTAGTAGCAGCTCTCGCTGTCGCCGCCTTCCAGCACCCGTCCTGCAGCTCCTGCAGCCGCCTGCCGGCGAGGCTGCCGCCGCGGCCGGCGGCGGGCAACCGAAGGGCAGAAACGGGCGAAGCAACTAGGCGCCAGGCGCGCGTCGCGCAGCAGGTGCGGAGCGAGCTCGCGATATTAATCAGAGACGGCGCGACGCGCGTCAAGTCGACGGCGCGCGTCGACCCGGCGGTGCTGCGCGCGACGAGCGTCGTGGACGTGACGGTGTCGCCGGATTTGCGGGCCGCCACGGCCACGGTGACGACGCGCGGCGACGCCGCCCAAAAGCGCGAGGCCTTCAGTTGGCTCGTGGCGAACGCCAAGGGTTTTCGGTACGCCCTCGCGCAGCGGCTGCGCCACTCGAAGCGCGTGCCCGAGGTCACGTTCCGCAAGGCGGACGTCGGCGGCGCCGTGGCGCTGATGAGGTTGATTGACGAGGCCAATGAAGGCTTGGATGATGATGTCATCGAGGGCGGCCTCGACTTCGGTTTGGATCTCGACGAGTATGACGACGAAGACTAAGTAAAAATCACATTATTGCTGGGCGCAGTCGCCCGCGTCGCCGCCGTTCTCGGTAAATTTGCCCTGCGCGGTCTCGACCCACTGCGTCACCTCCTTCGCTAATTTTTTGTTCTCCCGCAAGGCGAGCTTCTTCGCGCGCTCGGCGTCGCGCTTCAGCGCCAGCGCGCCCGCGTCGCTCGCGTTGAGTTCGAGCGCGACGTCCGCGTCGCGCAGCGCATGTCTCAGTTTCTTCTGCGCGAGGTTCGCGCGGCCGCGGACGACGCGCGCGCTACACAAAAACCGCGCCTTCAGCTCCTCTGTACTATTTGCGAGGCCGCCCGCCAGCGTCGCCGCCGACGTCGAGTCCCTCAGGCGATTGACCTTCAGGCCGCACTTCGCCAGGTTCAAGTACAAGGAGCACTGGAGCTCGGCGTCATTCACCACCAAAATAACTCGTCTTCGATCGAGGTCGTCCTCATCGACGCCGTCGTCGTACATCACGTCGACAGTTTTTGTCGAGACATCACTGAGCGTGCCACACCTCAATTGGGAGTTGGCATTGATCAGGACTCGGGCGCCTGTCGTCGGTGGCCGCTTTAGAACTTTGAGGGCCCGTTCGTAATGAGCTGCAGCATTAACCCAGTCCTTCTCGCCGAAGAGCGCGTTGCCCCTCCTTTTCAATTCTGATGCGTCGCCGCATGCACTCTCATCCATCTCAAAATCTAACAACGAGGACGCCTTCGACGCCTCGACGGTGCCCTCGCCGCCGTCGTCGTAGACGACATCAACTGAATCGCCGCCATCGTAATCAGACACCAGGCAGGGCTCCCGCCCGACGCCGCGCGGCGCCCGCACTCGTCCGCCCGTGCGCAGCAGTCTCCTTCTCTTCTCCTTCGTCGTCTGCGCGTCGAGGGCGTCTGCTAATTGGCGCAGGAGGCCGGGGTCGAGGTCGCCGCCGGTTACACGGGCTTTCAGCGCCTCAACGGCGGCGTCTTCCATCTGTGCGTGAAGCCTGGCCTCGCTATCTAGCCTTAGCGGCACGCACCAGGGTGCCAAAGACACTCGATGTCGATGGCCAGAGAGCCTCTGCAGCAGTGCCACACGCCACGAGCGCGAGACGCAGCGTTGCTCCGAGGGTTGCAAACCGCTCGCACAGCTGTAATCAATCAGCACAAGACCGCAGCGGACGGCCTCGACGCGGAGCAGCAAGTAGCAGTGACCTCGCCCAGCGCAGTCACCAGTCACAGCTCGTCCTAGCCGTAGCTTTGATAGCACAACAAGAAGAGCTTCAAGAGCATGCGCGCGGCACGATTCGCCCTCGTGCGCGCGCCGGCCGCGGCGCGGCTGCGGCGGCCACCGCTCGCGCGCGGCGCTGCGGCGCGCTGGTCCGACAAGGCCAAGGCGGACAGCGATGCCGCGGCGGCCGACGCGGCGCGCGACGCGAAGTTCGACGCGGCCGACGCGGCGCGCGACGCGAAGTTCGACCAGCGCGACGCGAAGGCGGACGCCAAAACCGCCAAGGAGGACGCCAAAGCACAACAAGCCGCGAAGGACGAAGCGATGGGCCGCGAGCACGCCGAAAAACTCGCGAACGCCTGGGACAGCGTGCAGCAACGCGCCAAGAACTTCGACTGGCGCGCGGCGCTGCAGGGCGCCTCCAGCGAATTGCGGCGGGCCGTCGACGAATTGAGAGGAGAGAACCAACCCTCGGTCCTAAAAAGGAAGGTCGGCTTCCAGGACCAGGACCAGGCGCCCACAGAAACAAAAGAATTTGATCCCCGGGAAGCGCAGCTCATGGTCATCGAGCAGGAGGACACGTGGGCCGAGCTCCGGGAGCGGCTGCGCAAGGCCCCGATCATTTCTGATATTCTCGACGGGACGCAGCGCGCGAGGAAGCGCATCAACGAAACCTCTGCCGCGAAGCGCGTCAAGGATCTGGGGGAAGATGCGAGAGAGTTCTGGGAGACGTCCCAGAACCCTTTGGTGTATCAAGCCTCGTCCATTGTGGACGCTGTTACTGCCGAAACCGACACGGCGGCGGCGACGCGAGAACTACGACGGCTCGACCCGAACTTTTCGCTGGAGGTCTGGCGCGACGGCGTGAGCGAAGAGCTGTGCCCGCAATTTGTGGACGCGTTTATCCAAGGAGATACGATGAAATTGAAACCTTGGTTGAGCGAAGGCCTGTTCTCTCGACTATCGCATGAAATCAGATTAAGGAAGGAGGAGGGATTAGTTTATGACGACGCGCAAATAACCGACTGCGAAAAAGTGGAAATTATAGCTGTCCAGGTCGACGAGCAGCGGTCGCCCATCCTCGTCGTGCAGTTCATGACGCAGCAGGTCAATTGTGTAAGGAACAGGGAGGGGGACGTCGTCGAGGGCTACCCGTCGGACATCCGCGCGTACTTCTACGTCATGGCGTTTCAAAGGGAATATGATGATCAGAGTCATGAGCTCGCTTGGAGGGTGGTCGACTTCCAGCTGGGCGGCGGGGAGCCGTACTACTAACTTGCTCGAGTGTTATCTTTCTGGGTCGCAGAGACGTTTCCGCAGGCTAGTGTCTTACAGGCCGCTAGCTCATTATATTTTTTGTAGTCAAAATACCTAACACGAGGGTATAGCCTGCTCAGCGCCCGCCGCAAACACATCAGAGACCTCAGACAGGCCTCCTGCGCAGCGCGCGCCCATACTTTTGGTCCCAGGGCTTCCCAGGCGCTCTATCAAAAGACCCTCTCCCGAGGCCCAAACCACCATGTCGCGCCCAGAGAAGGAACAGGCCCCCGTGCCGGGCATGATCACCTGCCTCGTGACCCCCAAACTCACGTTCAGTGTACCGCGCGACGCGCGCTGGCGCACCGCGGCCGACGTGCCCCAACAGGCCCTCCAGCGCGGCTTCGCGCACCGCTTCCCGCTGCCGCCCGTGAATCTGGACAAGCTGCGCTTCGAGAGCGTCGGCTCGACCAAAGTATTAAATGATACGGCCGTCTACCGGCTGACGTCATGTGAAGAGGCCGACGAGAGAATATTAGCTTCATTGTTGAAGGGCTTGGAGGCCGCGGTGGACACGAAGCACCGCGCGTCGCTGGAGAAGGCCCGCACCGACTTATTGGCTTCCTCCGCAACCTTCCAGGTCATGGCCGGCGAGGTCAAGGAAAGGCAGGACGAAGCGCGGAGCGCATTGGACAGGGAGGTCCTGAAGCTCAACGCGAGTCTAGCAACGACGTCGAAACGGCTGTTTCTTCTTGAAAGAGAGAACGCCTCACTGAAGACGCAGACGTCGGCGACGCGCGCTTTGCAAGGCGCGACGGACTCGAGGCTCGATGCGCTCGAGGCCGAAAATAGCAACCTCAAGGCGCGCAACGCGTCGCTCGAGGAGGCGCTCGCGGCTTTACTAGAAAGGTGCGACGCGCACGCGGCGCGGCTCGACGCCTGCGAGGCGCGCGCGGTCGCGCCGCCGCCGCCGCCTGCTGACGTCTCCGCTGGAGAAACGCAGACGGAGCTCTTCATAACGGATGAAAGCGCGCGCGTCCTGGCCGTGTCCAAACGGCCGGCGCTGTCGCCGCGCGCAGCGCCGTTCGAACCATCTGAAGGCGTCGCCGAGTACAAGGCCGACGACGTTCCCGCCGAGGGCGTGCGGGAGAGTAAGACAAATTAGACCCAGCGCCCCGTGTCGTTGAGGACGAAAGACGAATCGCGATTCCTCCTCGGCGCGTAGTACGCGGGCCCCGGCGCGTCCGAGCCCTTGGGCAGGAACTTGCGCTCGGTTTTCGACACGAAGGATGACGACAGGGCCGTCCGCCGCCGGGACCGCGCCGCGGTGCCTCCAACGTCGTACCAGCCCGGGCCCGGCGTCGGCGTGTGCGTTATTCTACCTTGCGAGCGGCCCCAGCGGTCCGCGCCGAGCGTGTGCTTCCAGGCCGCGCGCGTCGCCTTCGCCTGGTCGAGGCGCGACGCGTTGAAACCCGCGATCGCGTCGTACTCGGGACCGGGCTGCTTGCGCTGCGCCTGTCGCATGTTTTCGTATTTTAACGCGACGTGCGTCGGCGGGACCACGATTTCGTTGCCCGGGATCGCCAGCGCTTTCAGGTACGCGCGGTCGACGCTCGACTCGTAGGACGGCGCCGGAGCATTCCCGCGCTTCGTGTGGCTCCGCGACCATTTTGGCGCCAGATCGCGGCCGTGCGCGTCGTAGGCCCTCCACGAGGGGTCGTAGGCGCCCGGCGCCGGCCCGAAGGACTGGTACTTGTGGCGGCTACTTGTACTGGAGAAGGCCGCGCGGTAGTTCGTGATATTTCTGGCCGCGGTCGTGACGTATTGACCTGGACCAGGCACTTTTTCGTCCCGCCCGAAGGCCGCATCAACACGACCCCGCTCGACCGTCGGCTTGATGAAGTTGCCGGTTTCCCTCTCAACCTTCTCGGGCGGTGGAGCCGCCTCCGCGACGCCACAGAAGCCCGGCGCCGGCGTCTCGCGCAGGTGCCGCGGCGCGAAGGTCGGCCTCACCGTCCCGCTGCAGAAGCCGCCCGAGCCCTTGCACGACACCGAGCCGCCCCGGTGGATCAGCGTCGTGACCGGCTGGTAGGGGCCCGGCGTCGGATCAGAAGTGGACGCGACCCAGCCTCGAATAGCCGTGGACCCAAACCCCAAATCGGGGCCGACGGCCGCGACGGGGACGGCCGTCGGGAACTTCGACGGGATCGAGGCCACGGACCGGCCGCTCCGCGTCGTGCCCTGGCTGCGCCGCGACGCCGGCGACGGCGCCTCGTCCCGTACTAACTCGCCGCGGCCGACGCTCAGCTCGTCGATTGCGGTGGCCGTGGGCACGGCGATGGCCATGGTCATCCTGGGCAGCCTCTTTGCGGCTTGGGGGTGCGCGTGGGCCTTGAATGGACCGCGCGCGCAGCCCGATTGGTCTCGGTTGCGAGTTCTTGGCACTGCAAAGGCGCGCTGTTGCGAGGCTCTCCCAGCGCCCAAAAAGTGGCAAGGTCCGGCGGACCCAGGCTTTTGGAGGGATCTATATACGTGTCCATCCCAGCCCTTTGGAACGATATATAGAGATATTTAGGCCAATCACTTCTGGCCAGCAAAACCCGGCACCTCAAATTCGATTTTAGCCGCTGCATCCTAAAATTGCCGTGTACGGCCGCTCATTTCGCCTGTGGCGGCGTGGTAGCCGCTCAGGTCAACCTCCGAGCGCCCCGTGCTGGCAGGCCAGGCTTTTTTTCGACGTACCGCCGCGATTGACGCTGCGCGGGCGCGATAAACCAAAGCCGTCGTTTGGGGCCAGCGCGGGCGACCGACGCCGCGCAGCGCCGCGAACGCACGCACAGCGGCGCCGCGCGCCCCGAGGAGCCGCGGACGACCGCGGACACCCGTAACGGATGGCCCACGCGCGGCCGCCGCGGCGGAGCAGCGTCGGCGTGCCGCTCGACCAGCTCACGGAGTTCTGGCAGGTCTGGGACTGTTTGAGGGACTGCGGCTGGACGCAGGTGCGCGTGGGCGGCGACCCGCGCTTCGTGCGGCCGGGCTGCGCGTCGGGCTACGGGCAGGAGGGCTTCGAGTGGTTTGGGGATGATGAGGCCGTCCAGGACCATGTCAGGGACCACTGCATCGACGGGCGGGAGCGGACGGGCGCGCTCGAGTGGTGGGAGCTCTGGGACGCGCTGCGGGACCAGGGCTGGAAGAGGCATCGGAGTGGCAAGTTACTGGCGCCGGGCGGGAGCATAGAAGGTAGGGAAGGCGCACAATGGTTCGCGGCGCCGGACGATGTCGTGGCCTTTCGTAAAAGACCACCAACAAAAACGAAGGACATCTCAGAGGCGTGGCGAGCATTGGAAGCGTTAGGATGGAAGGAGGACGCGCGCGGCCCGCACGGCCGCAAGGAAGCGAGGTACTTGCGGCCCGGCGGCGTGTCGGCGCGACGAGGCGGAATAGAAGGCCAGGACTTCTTCCGGAGCCGCGAGGACGCTGTTGAGTATGCCGCCAAACATGTGCAAGAGGACGACGACGAGCTGAGGGTCGCGCCGGCATCCCCGCAAATTCCGCTGACCCAGGAGTCGCCCGACGACCCGGCATCACCTAGACGCATGTCCTGCCCCATCGAAGCTCTTGGTTTAGGAGATACGCCGCGATGGCCCGTCTTCCGGAACTCGCCGATCCCGTTCGACGAAAATTACGGCGAGGACGGTCCTCAACAACGGCGCCTGCCACGACGGGAGCCGCCTGTCACCGAGGAGGACGACGACTGGGCGTCGCTCTGGAAGGATCTGAAGAGGGTCGGGTGGAGTCGCGCGGCGCCGTCTGGACTGGAGACGGAACGCTTTTTACGGCCCGGCGCGGAGCACTGCAGAGCGCTAGAACACAAAAGGCACTTCTTCACGTCTAGGACAGAGGTGCGGGACTTTGTTCGGTCGAGACGAGTGGACTGCGACGAACTCACGGGTCATGTGGACGAGGACGGTCCCAGTTCTTCAGACGACGACGTTCCCCAAGCCGTCGAGTCGCCGGAGAGCAGCGACTCCCCCGTACCACAAAGGGACACGCCGCTCTGGAGGAGGGCCCCGTCCGAGATCTGGAAAACCCTCAGAGACCACGGCTGGACCTATAAAACGGGGGATCTCGAGTATCCCTGGCACTACCTCCGACCGGGCGCGCGAAGGAAGGGCGGCATCCTAGGCATCGACTACTTCGGGAGCGAAGAGCAGGTCCGCGAGTTCGTCGAGCGGAAGAAAATAGACTTGGTGACGACCTTCGGCCACGTCGACGAGGACGCCCAAGCGGCGCCGGCAGAGAAGGGTACGAGAAGGCAGCAGGCCCTGAAGGCGCCGTCGCCGGACCAGGCCGGCTACGCGCCGTCGTGGCGGGGCCCGTGGGCGCAGAGCTGGGCGCAGCTGCGGGAGCTGGGCTGGGAGTGGCGCTACGGTCCCGCCGGCGCGACGCGCTGGGTGCGGCCCGGCGGCATCGACGACGAGTCCAAGAACGTCCGGAGGGACGCGCGGAGCGGCGCCGAGTTTTTTGAGGGCGAAGACGCTGTGTTACGGTTCTGCCGCGAGTGGCAGGTCGGCTGGCAGGGTCGGACGGGCCACGTCTCCGAGCAGATGCTGATGGGACGGGCGCGCGCGCCGCGGAAGTCCCAGGGCAGTGCGCAGAAAGGTCGCCGGCGGAAGGCGCCCGAGCGGTTGGCGGACAAAGCGCAAGAGAAGAAGAAACCCAAAAAGATCGAGAAGGCGAAGGCGCGCGCCGCGGCGAAACGCGGCGCGGTCACGGCCGTCGTGAAGAGGAGGGCGTCGGACGACGGCGTGTCGCCTTCATTAAAACCCTTGTACAAATTGCCGCTGCAGGCCATGTGGCAGCGGCTGCGGGCGGACCACGGCTGGCGCGACGCGCGCGGTGATAACCTGAGGCCCTGGTTTTATGTAAGACCAGGTGTTTCTGAGAAGCGGTCCGAGTGGCGCGAGGGCCGCGACTACTTCGCGACGCAAGAAGACTTGAGGGCCTGGTGCGTCGACCATCGGATCGACGGGGTCGAGCGGAGCGGGTCGTTGAACGAAGTGTTGGAGTCGTCCAAGCCCAAATTAGTTGATCTGCGGGGCGCGGACCTGTGGCAAAGACTGAGAGAAGTAGGCTGGATCAAGCGCGCGTCGACGGACGCGTCGAAGCCGCCGTGGCGCTTCTTCCGGCCCGGCGCGGACGTCTTGGAGGTGCCTCCCACTAGAGACCACTTCTTCTGTAGTCTGGAAGACGTCGCGGACTTCGTCGTCTCACGGGCCATCGACGGCGTCGAGCGGAAGGGCCACGTCGACGAAGTCTACGAGGCGGCGAAGCCGAGGAAGCGGGGGCGGAAGAAGAGCCCGCCGCCGCCGCCGCCTCCTCCTGAGGATGATGATGACGACGACGGTGGCGACGCGCCGTCCGCGGGCGGGCCGCGCGGCCGCGGCGGCGGGCCCCGCGGCGGCGGCGGCGGCTCGCGGCCCCGGCGCGGCGGCGGCGGCGGCGGCAAGCCGCCGCCGCGGAAGCGCGGCCGCGGCGGCGGCGGGCCGCGCGCCGGTTCTAATGAAGACGGCGACGCGCCGGACCGCGGCGGCTGCGCCGTCGCGGCGGCCGCGCCGCGGCGCTTCGGCCGCGAGCTCACGAACGGCTCCGCCGGCGGCGCGCCGCCGTCCACGCCCATGAGCGACGACGACGACGACGACGCGCTGCGCGTCGAGCCGCCGTCGCCGTCGGCGCCGCTGCTGACGCAGGCGGCCGCGGCCGTCCCCATGAGCGACGACGACGACGACGACGACGACGCGCTGCGCGTCGCGCCGCCGTCGCCGTCGGCGCCGCTCCTGACGCAGGAGGCCGCCGCCGAGCCGCTCTCGCGCTCGAGCAGCGACGCGTCGATGGGCCGCCGCCGCCGGAGCGGGCCGGTGTCCTACGCCGAGCCGTCGCTCAAGGCCCGGCTGCGCCGGTCGTCCGCGGGCTCCGTCTGCGAGATGGCGCCGAGGCCCACGCGGCGATCCGCGCCCACGTCGGACGCCGGCGCCGCGCCGGCCTCCTGGAGCGACGACGACGACGACGACGACGACGCGCCGGCGCCGGCCGCGAGCGACGACGACGCCGCGCCGGCGTCTACGAGCGACCAAGACGCGGCTGCGCCGGCGGCCATGAGCGACGACGACGTCGCGAGTGACGACGCGCCGCCGCCGCCGGCGAGTCCCGACGCCGCCGACGACGAGGAGGAAGCCGAGGAGGCGCCGGCGCCGAAAAAGAAGCGCGGACGGCCGCGAAAATCGCCCGCTGCCGCCGAGGACGACGACGCGCCCGCGCCGGTTGTATTGAAGGCGCCGCCGATGCCGCCCGCGGCCTTACCGCCGTCGCCCCAGACGCCGCGCCGGCCCTGCCCCGCCTGGGACGAGCGCGGCTGGGACGCGTTACTAGCCACGCCCCCACCGGACCGCTGGCGCGGCGACGCGGCCCTCGCGCCCTTCGTCGAGGCGCCCGCCGCCCCGGGCGTGCCGGAGAAGAAGGCCACGTCAAGCCCGTCGAAGCGCCGCGGCGCCGCCGACGCGGAGGAGGCCGACAGTTCTATTGCGGCGCGCGTCTTCGATGCCGCGTACCACAACATGGGCAACAACTTCGGGGCCCTGTACTCGCGTTTACTCAAGCCGCGGGGCTGGACCTACGCTACGACTGCGAATCGCACGGGCGGTCTATATACGGCTCCGGGTGCCAAAGGTCTATCCGAGAAGATTGCGGGCACGCACACGTTCGAGTCCGCGGACGAGGTCCTGAAGTTTGTGAGAGAGGACCCGTCGATGGCGAAGGAGCTGCGCAGATTGGCCGGAGACGATGCTTCTGGTGGCGGTTCGGTTTTCAAACCGTCTACCGTTTCTCTGTGGCGCAGCGCTACCACTCCCCAGACCACCAAGGGCTTCGTGTCTACGTTCTTTACGACGAAATCAAAAGAAAAACGCGGCGGCAAGCGCAAGGGCTACGATGGCCACGGGCGAAGGCCGGGGAAACGAAGTCGGAGGCTCGACGCGAGGGACGCGCGCCTGCGCGGCGAGGAAGAGCGCCGAAGGGCCGAGCGGCAGGCCGCGTCGGAACTCGTTCTTCCTTCAGTGGCGGAGGCCCTCAAGTACAAGGATCCGACGACGCTCAAGCTCAGTCAACACTTCGTGAAGGACCAGCGGCGCCAGTTCGGGTCCTGGCTCTGTAAGTTATTAGGGGGCGGCGTGTCGCTGATGCTGCAGGGGTTCGGGTCGAAATTTGAGTTGCTCGAGGCGTTCACCGATGAGGTGTTGAGGGAGGAGGGCGAGGTCGTGGTCATTAAGGGATTTGACGACGCCGACCTAAGGTTGGAGCTCATCAGGGCGGCGTCGTCGCTGAAGTTAAGATTAGCGCCGTTACCGAACGAAGAGCGGGGCTCGACCGTAGCCATAGCGAAGCGCTTCGCGGCGGCCTGTGCCAAGGCTCAAAGAGATGTATTTGTAGTGGTCCACTCCGTCGATGCCAAAAGACTGCGGTCCCAGGACTGCCAGGCGGCGTTGGCCGCCTTGAATGCGTCGCACAGTTACCTCGTGGCGTCGGCGGACCACGTGAACGCGCCTTTATTATGGAACGCTACTACGTGGCGCGCGGCCAATTTCTGTTCGGAAGATGCTACCACTTTCTCACCTTACGACCGCGAGGCGGGCCGGTGGGACCCCTTCGACCGGACGAGTAACGCGAAGAGCCAACAAAAATTGCTCGATACTTCTGGATTGGTCTATGTTTTGCAATCGCTCACGCCGCGCCACGTCGAGTTACTTCGATTACTAGCGACCGCCCAGCAGGAGTCGAACGAGGGCATGCTCTTCAAGACCTTACAGTCGCAGTGCCGCTACAAGATGATCGCGCACACCGAGGACCAGGTCCATTCCTATCTGGTGGAGCTCACGGACCACGGCCTCTGCCGCAAGGAGGTGCGGTCGGGCTCGACGTACGTCGCCGTCGAGCCAGGCTACGTCGAGGCGATCCTCGCGGCGACCTAGGTTTCCTCTCCCCCTTTAAGTAAGTTACCACTATCTTATAGTTGTGGGGACATCTGGCTCAGCGCCCGTGATCATTTCGTTCGCGCTTCTTCGCGACGCTCGCATCCGTGTGTTGTGGCACACCCTCATAGCGCGCCGAGTCCCTCGGGTCGGGGCCGCGGCGGCCAGGGTTGCGTCTCACGAGAGGCGACGCGGTCGCGGCGCGGGGACGGGGACCGCCGAGGCCGCTCGCGTCGCTCCCTGCTGGACGCCCGCCGTCGACGGAGTCCCGGCGTCCCCCGGTCCCCGGATTCGCCCGGTCTCTGGCTTTGCCACGGGCGCGGCGCCCCCGCGGCTGAAATCGCCGTTTTTGCAATTCCGCCCGTCAGGAAACGTAGAAGACCACTACAGGAGTCGTGGCATACGCCACACGGCTCGCTATTTGCGTGCGGGGGGCCCTCTGGCTCACATTGAGTGTTTGATCGAGGCTGATTTGCGGCGCGCGAGGCGGCCCTGACAGCCGAGCAGCCACTTTTTCCGTCGATATGTTGAGGGTTGCTTGCTTCGCGGCGCTGGCCGCGAGCGCGAGCGCGCTCGTCGCGCCCCAAGCGCGAGGCGCCGCTGCTTTGTCCAGCCGGCTTGCGCCGCTGGAGGTCCAAAAAGGATCCATCGTGCGCGTCATGCGGCCCGAGTCGTGCGCCGCCGCGTCCGAAACGTTACGCTGCGTGCTGCGTCGCCGTGGGTCTACTCGGCTGGCCTCCTTCCGGCGGCGGGACCGCCGACGCCCGGCCGGCCGCCACGCCGTCTGCGCGGACGGAGCGACGCCGGCGCGCTGGCGCGGGGGCCGATCGGAGGCCGCCGCCGCCTCGTCGTCCGCGAGAGCTCGCCGGAGGCCCGTCGACCGCGAGAGCGCGCCGCGCGCCGCGCGCGACCCGCCCCCCCCCCCGCAGGTACTGGGCGAACGAGCTGGGCACCGTCGCGTCGGTGGACCAGTCGAACGTGCGATACGGCGTGACCGTGCGCTTCGAGAAGGTGAACTACCAGGGCGTCAACTCGAACAACTACGCCGTCGACGAGCTCATCGAGGTAGAGGCGCCGAAGGCCAAGGCCAAGGCCAAGGCCAAGGCCAAAGCGAAGGCGAAGGCCTAGGGTGGCGCCACAAAAATTTGGCGGCGGCGGTCGCCGGACGTGTAAAACTTGGTTAGAAAACTCGGTATTAGTCTTAACACACACATTTAGATTAGGAGCTCGCCGCGACCGCGTCAGTCCTCGGCCGCAGCAGCTGCTCTTTCCGCCTGCCGCCGCGCTCGCGCCGCGTCGAACGCGCGCGCCTTTCTCAAATTCTCGCGCCGCTTCTCGTCCTTCTCGGCCTTGAAGCAGGCGTCCATCGCGGCCTTCTGGTCGTTGCAGGCGCCCCAGAACTTGCCGTAGACGTTCGCGTCGTGGCACTCGACGAGCGCGTCGACGAGCGCCGCGCACTTCGGGTGCGGCCGGTAGAGCGGCGGGTGCATGGGTTCGGCGGTGCTGTCGGTCTTCTTTTCGTGGCTGGCGTTCGAATCCCACGCGCCGGCGATGGCGTTCACAGAGGTGGCACTCTGTGAGCTGGTGTGTCTGCTCTCCTATGAGTGCTCTGCCAGGGCACACACTTGCAGTTTCCCTTAGTTAGGAGTGCAGTGCTGCTGCAGGAGCCAATGTGTAGAGTTTGGAGCCACACCGTGAGCGCCCACGTAGATTTTTAGCCTCGAGAACTAGCGTAATGACGCACTAGCGAGGCCGTCGACCGCGGCCGCGGCGCGGGCGGGCTTGCAAGCTTTTGTTGCAATCGCGAGTTCGAATTGGAACTGCTGCGGCTGTGATCGGTTTACTGCCGAGCGATGCGGGGCAGCTGAACGAAGGGCTGCCCAAAAGCCGATCCCCACCCTATTCGTCTGCACACGTCCCGTCGGCGTACAACTGGTCACATGGCTGCCCTCGGCGAACTGCGACGGCGGGGCAGCCATCAAAAGCGTAAACCGTCCGCGAGGCGCCTCCGGGCGCCGCTCGCGGCGCTCGCGGCCATTGCCGCGATAGTATACGTCGCGAAGCGCCCGGCGCCTTCGAGCCCGTTCCACCGCCCGCGCACGGACGAGGAGAAGGCCCAGGAGAGGAAGAAGCTCGCGCGCCACCCCCTCTTCGCGTTCAAGAGGCGCACGGAGCTCTGGGAGCGGTGGCCCGACGGGACGCTGGGGATGGTCGTCTCGGCCTACCGCGACGACCTCGCTTGGCTGAGGAACGTCGAGGCGATCGGGATCAGAACCCACGTCTACGGGCGGCCCGGGGCCGAGGCACCGAACGCCAACGACCAGCTCCCGGTCAACCGCGGCGACGAGGCCGCCGCGTACTTTAGGTACTTGGTGGACCACTACGACGATTTACCGGAGTACGTCATGTTCGTGCACGGCCACGAGTACGCCTACCACGCGCCGACGAGCATGGCCACGACGTGCCGCCTGGACGTCCCGGCGGCCGTCGAGGCGATGGGCGGCTTCGCGTCGCTCAACCACGACAAGCGGGGGCGGACGGTGCGGAAGTACGCCGACCGCCTCATGCCGGCGCCGTGGAGCCCCGCCTTCCTGGCGCGGGCCCTCGCCGAGTTGTATGGAACCGCCGAACAACCACCAGTATCGACGCCCACCAAGCTCGCGTTCCCGGCGTCGGCGCAGTTCGCCGCATCACGAAATGCTATTCGCACGCGGCCGCGCGCCTTCTACGCGCGCGCCTACAACCTCTCCACGGCGGCGACGCCCGAGACCTGCCGCGGCCGCACGTGCGGCGGCTACTTCTTCGAGCAGCAGTACCACTACATCTTCGGGCGCGCGTGGGATTTTGATGACGGCGTCCGCGTGGACTACGCGCGCTGGAAGGTCCGTATCGAGTCCTAGCGAGGAAGCCGTCCTTAGACTGTTTGTGTTTTGAGGCCTGCCCCAGGGTGGGTAATAGCTATAGTCAATTCGCGACGAGGCCGCCTCGGCAACCCCCCCCGAACAATGTGCAACGTTCGCCCGTTCCATCAACTTGTCCCGCGACTTCCCGCAGGCGACCTTGGACCGCGGCGACGCGTTCGGCACCGTACACTCCAACACAACAACGTCGGATTGTCCGAGAGCTAGCGATGATAGATACTAGCAAGCTCTGCCTGTGGACAACAACGGACCCCCCGGCAAGCTGGGCAAGCGCCCCAATACCCGAGTAGCTAGGTAAAAGGAGGCTGCCCCCGCCGGCGGATTGATGGGCCGCTGGCTCGCCCTCGCGGCGGCGGCGGCCGCCTGGCCGCTGCGCGGCGACACCCGCCGGCGGCGCCTCGAGGACGAGTACGACGCCTACGTCAGGGAGCACGGCGACGACCTGGCGCCGAAGGCGGGCTACTACGGCCTGCGGCGCGTCGCGGACATGGGCTACCTCGAGGTCGCGCGGCGCCTCTTCGACGGGGCGGGCGCGACCTGCATGCTGAGCGGCGGCGGCCCGGTGCCGTACTTCCAGTCGTGCACGGGCTGCGCGCTCGCGGACGCGCTCCAGTGCGTGGCCGACATGCGCGCGAACGTGAGCCTGAACGTGCCCGTGGGCTGCGACCTCGGCGCCGTCGCAAGCCAGCCGGACCGGGGCACGGCGTACTCCGAGCCGTGGATCGAGGACTCCTTCCAGCAGACGTGGCCCCACGCGCGCCGCGACCCGGAGACGCTCCTGGACGGCGAGGACCCCGTCATCCGGCGGTACCCGCGCGAGGACGTCGACGGCACCGAATACAGGTACCGCGCGGCCACGTCGCCCCAGGCGGGCGTGTTCCAGGGGGCCGCGCACGTCGCACTGCCCGGCGCGCAGCCGTACCAGGACGCCACGCAGCAGGAGGAGGCCAACCTCCTGCTCGCCGCGGAGTACGAACGCCAGCGGGACAACCGGCGGTGCTGCGCGCGGAAACGCCAGTACAACACGTACGCGTACCCGGACGCGTTCGCGTGCCTCGAGGCCACGGGCTGCCGGAACACCAAGGTCTACGTGGAGCTCAAGGACGAGTGCGAGATGGCCTGCAAATGCCCCAAGGACCTGAAAACGAACAAGGCGTTCCGCAACCCGACCCTCGCCTCCCAGCCCGGGCGAACCCAGGACGAGATCGACCGCGAGGAGGGAATGGAGTACGATTCGTGCGGCGGCGCCTTTTCGGTCTGGACAAAGGCCTGCCAACCCCCAGAAGAGAAAGGGGCCGGGGCGGGCCTCGCGCCGGGCCTCGCGGCGGGCCTCGCTGCGGCGGTCGCGTCCGTAAGCGTCTACTACTGACTCGTTTTCCACGGAACCCCCGCCCGTGTGGTTCAGGCTCAGGCTAGTTACGTCGCAGGGTCCCCCGTACCCCTCCCGCTCCCCCCGGGCCCACCCGTAATGATATTGTTACGGTCGGGCCCACCACGATATTGTTACGGTGCTAGGACTAGTGGGCGGAGCCCCTGCCCAGGGCTGGGGGGGGAGACACCGCGCGTCGCCGATTCATCGGCGGCGGGCGCGAGCCGCTTCTTTCATAACCTTGTCCGAGAGCTAGCGATGATAGATACTAGCAAGCTCTGCCTGTGGACAACGGGTGTATTAATTTTGCGCTAGAAACTAACCACGGGTGTATTTGCGCTAGCTCCGTCGCTTCCCTAAAAAGAACAAACCTCACAAGTCGGCATGGCCGGAGCAATGGGGCTGCCCGCCCGTCGCCTCGCGTGCGCGGGCGTGCTCGCGGCTCTGGTGGCGGCCGTGGCATGGTGGCACCCGGCGCGGCGCGGCGGCGCGCGCCCGCGGCCCCGGGACGGCGGCCCCGCGTCGGCCGCGCTGGCGCCCGAGAACCTCCGGCGGTGGGTGTCGCCGCAGCGCGGCGCGCGCGCGTGGACCGCCGTGGCGACGCACGGGCGCACCACGGGCTACCGCGCGGCGGCCAGCGAGCTCGTCTGGCTCGACGGCCAACGGCGCGGCAAGATCTGCGCGACGGCCGAACTGCCCGACGTCGAGGCCGCGGCGCGGGCCTGGACGGGCTACGCGCGGCGCGCGTGGCGGCCCGGCGGCGCGCCGGCGCCCGAGCCGACGCCCGACGAGCGGCGCGCGCTGTCGCACTTCCACGTCGCCAATCGCACGGAGGCGATCGAGCCGCTCCACGGCGTCGCGCGGCACCCGTTCGCCCGCGTCGGCTGCGCGCACTCCGCCGCGCACGCGCACGACGCCGGCCTCTTCGACATCACGTACCTGGTGATCCACAACGCGTGCGGGCGGCCGGGCCCGAAGCCGCGCACGCTCCTCTTCGACATGGGCGCGTCGGTGGGCTTCGCGGGCGTCCCGGGGGGCGTTTACGCGACGCTGCCGACCGACGGCGGCGGGCTCGCGCCGTCGCTGCCGCTCTTCTACCGCATCTACGCGGACCGCTGCCTCGAGCCGGACGAGGTCTACGCGTGGGAGCCGAACCCGCGCGTCCGGGGCGCGGACTGGTGGGGCGAGCTCCCGGCCCGCCTCCGCGCGAAGGTCCGCTTCTACAACGATATTGTTGATGAGGGCGAGATCGAGCAGGCGGAGGGCAGCGCATAAATCATGCGTCGCGGCGCTTTCCGCCCACAGCAGACTCATGGTCGATTCGCGCGCAGGCGGAGGGCCCAAAGGGCGCGCACCCCGCCCAGTCGTTCCTCGAGATCCTCGAGAGCGTGGCCAGGGCGTCGCCGGAGGACTTCGTCGTCGTCAAGGTAGACATCGACACGCCGGCCGCCGAGCTCACCATCATGGAGGCCATCGCCGACCGCCCCGAGATCGCCGCGCTCGTCGACGAGATCTTCTTCGAGTACCACTTCTACTTCGACGGGATGGACTTCGGCTGGGGGAGCCGGGCGGCGTACGAGGCCGACGTCGACACGGCGGTTGGCCTCATGCACCGCCTCCGGACCCTCGGCGTGAGGGCACACTTCTGGATCTGAGTTCCTCCTCGCCCGCCGCCGATGGAAAAAGTCAGAATCGGAATGACTGACTCGGCTTTTTTTTTTTTCTGTCGCGAGGTTGAGGTTAGGACTCGGTCCGAGTAAGGGTTAGGATTATGATTAGACTAGGGTTAGGGTTAGGGTTGGGCGAGAGTCGGGTTAGAGCGGGTCCGAAACTTGAATGGTCCTAGTGTCGGCGGCAGTTTCGCGGCAACGTGCCAGTGGGCTCGGATGGCTTTGAAAAGGTGCTCATCGTCGCGGGGAGTGAGAGAAACGATCTTAGACGTGGCGAAACTGCGAGCGGCGAAGAAAAGTACGAAGAACAGCGTTCTGACGAGCGGCGCAAAACAGCTTAAATGCTAGTGGCGCAAAACTCACTAGGAGTGGTGTGACCCGTACCTTTAACGTTACGGGGGTTTCCCTAGGCCACAGACATCGATAGCCTGTTCCCCGAACCGCGACCGGCCCTTGGCGCGCATGCCGAGGGGCTTGTGCAAGGCGAGCGGCGCGGTCGGCCCGGGCCGGCGGTTGCCGTTGTCCAGCGCGAAAGCATCCGCGACGGCCGGCGGCGCCAGCCTGATCTCGGGACAGGTCACGAAAACGTAGTCCTCCGGCCAGTTCCGGGACGCGTTGTAGAGCCGGGCGCAGCGCCGCATCGCCGCGACGCGCCTCAGACTGAACCCCCCGTTCAGGTGGTAGGGCGCCACGTGCTTCCACCGCCGCCGCAGGCGGTCCGTGACGCCGCCCACGTAGTCGAACGGCCCCACGAAATCAGATAGTATACCCGCCGCGCGGGGGCACGCCGCAACGTCGAGCTGCGTCACCAGCGTGTAGGCGCAGGGCCGCCGCTCCCAGAACGAAGGGGACGTCAGGACCCGCGAGTACGCGTCGATCGAGGCGACCGCGTCGGCCCGGACGTCGACGCGCGCGCGCAGCCGCGCGGCCTCCTGCGACCGCTTCGCGCAGGCCAGCGAAGCCCGGGACACGACCAGCGTGTATATCAGATGGACGGCGCCGGCCTTGAGGTGCGCGGCGTGGTTCGCCAGGAGGGCCTCGAGGCCCTCGGCGTCGCAGGCAAAGTACGCGACGGCCACCTCGACGCACGTCGCGTTGTGGTTTTCGGCGTAGGGCGGGCCGTACTCGCGCGCCGCCCAGGCCTCCGCCCGTCGCTGGCGCCTCCGGTAGTTCGCCGCGCGGCGGTCGCCGGGCGCCAGGCGCGTCGCGACGTAGATCGCGGCTGTTATCAACGCGAGCGCTGCGAGCGGCGCCCGGAGGCGCCTCGCGGGCGGCTTACGCGTTTGATGGCTGCCCCGCCGGCGCAGTTCGCCTAGGGCAGCCATATTTTGGGCAGCCTTTCGGTCAGCTGCTCCGCATCGCGCGGCAGCCACCGATCACGAGCGCGGCAGTTGCAATCAAACGCGTTGCAGCCGTTTGCGCGCACCATCAAACGCTGGCTCCAAAAGTTGGCCGATCTCGAGGCAGGGATGGCAGGGCTCTAAATTGCAAAATATAGTACCTAAATTGCTCGAGACAGGTAGCCGAGCACCCATGCAACTCGTCTCCCCCAAATGCTGCCAAAAATGCGGGGCGGGCAGCCGACGAGAGGGCGTCGCCTAGGACAATCATGAAGCGCCGCTGCTGCTGGACGCTCACCTGGACGGCCCTCGCCGCGCTGACCGTAGCCTGGCTTTTTGTCGTGGCGCACCATGTCCAGAATGCGCCAGTACAGGAGACACCAATGGTCGAGGGCCCCGCGGCGTGCGCGTGCGGCCTCTGCGTCGCGCCGCGGCTGCGCCTCGCAACGAAATTGCGGGTCCACATCTTCACGAACGGCCGCGAGAAGGCGGAGACGAGCTGGCGCTTCCGCCATTTGTTAGATCAGGGCCTCGCGGCGCACCCGCGCGTAGAAATCGTCGGCCGCGAGGCGGACGCCGACGTCGTCCTCTGGCTGCCGCAGTGGACGAACCGCATACCCATGATACAGGAGCCCCGCCGGCGCCTCATTATCTTGGACGAGCACGACGACCGGGCGCGCCGCGACGGCGGCTACGGAAGCGACGCGTACCTCGCGTACTACAAGCGCAGCTTCGTGCGCAAGACCGACGGCGCCTTCGAGGGCCTCTTCGAGGCGCCGCTCGGCGCGCGGACCTACGCCCTCCCCTATTCAATATCGGACGCGTACCTCTCGTCGGATGCTTCCGGCGGGCGGCCGCTGGATATTGTTTGTACGCTGCGCGTGGGCCAGGGCGTCTACCCCGCGCGCGCGCGGGTCCTGGCCTGGGCGCGGGCCTACGCCGCGGCGCGGAATTTGAGCGGGTATTTTGGGGAAGTGACGACGTCGACACGGACGGCGCTGAGCCCCCACTATCTGAGGCTCATGCGCGCCGCGCGGATTGTGGTGACGTGCAACCCCGGCGACTGGGAGGGCGACTTCCGGACGTGGGAAGCCCTCGCGAGCGGCGCGGCCGTCGTCCGGGACCGGCTCTACGCGCCGACGCCGCACGGCGGCTTTGGACTGGTCTACGACGCGCGGTCGCGGTCCTCCTTCGACGCCGCGATGGACCGGGCGCACGCGAACGCCGGCGCCCTCGGGCGGCGCGCCCTGGCGGACGCGCTCGCGCACCACCGCGCGGTGTCGCGCGTCGACTGGCTCCTCGCGTCGGCGACGTCCGCCGCGGCCGGCGCGACGGACGACGCGCGGGCCCTGGCGCCGCCGCCGCGGCCCGCGGGCCTCCCGCGACCGCCGCCCGTCTCGCCGGAAGTCCTTGCGGACCTCCGGCAGCCATTATTCGTCCGGCCCGACGGCCGCGCGTTCCGCGGGGCGGCGGCGCGGAGGGAGGCGGGGGCGTTTGTTGGTGAGTTGTAATGTTTGCTTTTGAAATTGTCTCTTGCGAGTCCTCGAAATACGCCCCTTCAATCCTCCTACCATTTCAATCTTTCCGAAATTTCAATGTGGGTCGACATACTAGCAAAAGGCTAGTACCTGGCAAAAACAAGACCCCCGGCGGCAACTTTGCCAAGCACACAACGCCAAAACGAATCGAGTGCATTAAAAAACACTCGCAATGGTGCGCAAGAGCTGTCATCTCGTCCTCCTTGCAACGGCGTTGCAAGCGGCGGCGATTAGCAGCCGTGGGAGGCCTGCAACCGCGCCCAACTTTTATCCAGCAAAAATCTCGCGGTCGGAGCTGCATCAAAACTCCAACCGCGCGGTGGTGCGCGACGTCGGGCAAGCGCTGAAAGAGGACGGAATCATCGCCGTTGAAGTGCCGGGCTTCGACGAACTCAACCGCGCGGTGCTTCGAGCGGCGCACGAGTGCATCGATTCCACCAGTACACCGCAAGCCACCCTCGTGGACGGCACCGTGCGCCGATCGCTGGCCGCGAGCCGCTCCGACAGCGAAGCCGCCCCGCTCGACGTCCCGGAGACGTGCGCGCCGCTCGCGGCGGCCGAGGCCGAGTTCCGCGCGGCCGTCTGGTCGGTGGCCGAGGCGGTCGCGGCGTGGCTCGGCGCGATCGACGAGGTCGAGGCGGCGGCGCCGCTGTTAAGAACGCGCGACGGCGCGCCCTACGCGACGGTGTCCGATATAGTTCGCGCGGGCGACCACCTCGAGCACTTCCACTCGTGCCGCGCAGTGCACTATTAAATCCACGCCTTCGGCGCGACGTCTACTACACAGGTACCGCAAGGAAAGCGCGTCCCCGGAAGCCACGATAGACCTGCACACGGACCAGGGACTCTTCATCGCCTTCACGCCGGCGCTCACGGTCGGCGCCGAGGACGTCTCGGCGGCGACGTTCACGCTCGAGCGCCGCGACGGGAGCCGCGCGGAGGTGGCCCTCGACGCGCCCCGCTACGCGTCGTGCGTCTTCGTGATGTTAGGGGATGGCGTCGCGCAGTACGCCGCCGGTCGCGAGGCCGGCCTCCGGGCGGCGCCGCATGCCCTGGAGATGCACTCGAACGTCGACCGCGCCTGGTACGGGCTCATGGTGCTCCCGCCCGACGCCGCCGTGTCGCCGCTCCACGGCGACAAGACCTTCGGCGAGCTCAAGAAATTAACGCGCGCGGGCGACGCCGACGCGGCCCACGTCGGCTGCTCGCGGAACCTCGCGGCGCGGGAGCTGGCCGAGGAGGCCTGCGCCGCGGACCAACTGTACTGCTGGTACCGCTGCATGGACCTTGTGAACCACGACGGCGACGCCGTGTCCGAGGAGATCTGCGCGGACCAGGGCTACGCGCACCTGAACTGCACGGACGTCTTCCGCCAGCCGAGCGACGGCTTCAGCCACGGCGACTACTACCCCCAGTGCACGAACTACGTCCACGACGCGACGCCGTTCCCGTCGATCGCGCCGGCCGACGAGGAGCTCTGCGGCGACGCCTACGAGGCCGAGGCCGCGGCCGACGCGGCGGCGCACGCGGGGTCCGTCGACCTCATTTACGAGGGCCGGTCCTGGCAGGCGGCCTACTTCGTGCCCTACACAGTGGGTCAGCTCGCTTGGTCTGTGTCTTCCGATAGCAAGCGCGTGACGATCTCGCACCTGACGTCCGGGCGTGTCGGATGGATGGCCATTGGTTTACGTCATCCCGATGGCAAGAAGAACGGCATGAACGGCGCTCCTGTGATCATGGCGATTCCCGGGGGAGGCGCAGTCGATGGCTTCGCGGACGTCGACCAGTACCGCATCGACGACGAGCAGTCGTCCTTCCGGCACTGGTACGCCACGGACCCCGGCGCGGACCTGACGGACGCGTCGCTGGAGGTGGGCGAGGGCAACTGCTTCGCGCGGGCCACGTACACGCTCGGCTCGTTCAGTAGCGAGGACCCCTTCGACGCCTCGACGTGCACGGACCTCATCTGGGCGGTGTCCACGGACTCGGACTTAGCCTCGGACCCGCTCTTTCTCGCGCGCGGCATGCACGAGACTAGAGGGCACCTACGCGTCAACTTTCTCGCGGCCGACGGCGTCTGCGCCGAGGAAGACGACGGTGCCACTGACGACGCTGGCGCGACCGACGACGCTCCGGCCCCGACCGACGACGGCGCACTCGAACCGCAGAGCAAGAAGAAGAGCTCGAGCTCGTCGGGCCCCGACACCGCACTAGTCGCGGGCGTCGTCGTCGCGGCCTCTGTGGCACTCATCGCGCTTGGCGTGGCCGGCGCGTACCTCTTCCGCCGCCGTGGCGCGGCGGGGCCCGACGATCTGGCCGTCAAGGGCGAGTCCATCGAGACCGAGGAGGAGTCGAAGGAGCAGCCCGCGACGGACTGAGGCGTTTGCGCGGGACATTCCTTTCCCCCCGCGCCCTCATGTAAGTGCACGAACGTGAACACAGTTACACAGAGCGAACACAACTATCCGGCCGCCTTTCGCCTCCGTTCCGCGGCCGCCTCGACGACGTCGAGGATCACGTCGCGCGCCGCCGCCACGTCCGCGTCCGCGGCGCCGAAGCGCCGCGCCCAGCCCGTGGTTACGGCCCCGGTGCCCGGGTCGCTCGCGGCCTCGCGCGCGACGTCGACGGCCGCGGCCGCGACGGCGACCGGCCGCGCCGCGCGGCACGCGGCCGAGAACAGCGCGTCGTTCGCCAGGCACAGGGCGAGCTGCGCCGTCGCCGGCCGCAGCGTCAGCGCGTGCGCCAGCGCGAGCGCGAGCGCGAGCGGCGTCTCCATCGAAGCGTCAAAGCACAGCTCCCGCAGCGCGGCCTGCTCGGCGTCCACGAGGTCGGCCTTGGCGTCATGGTACGCCTCATCCAAATCTTTGACGCCGCCGGCGGGCGCGACGGCGTTGAGCACGTCGCGCACGCGCCGCGGCTGCTCGTCGGCCTTGCCCGCGAGGAACAGCGACGCGGCCGCGACGGCCGATTTCGGCTCGACGCCCTGGAGCCGGTGGTGCAATAATACACATTTTTGCGCCGTCTCCGGCGCGTAGCGCAGCCGGGCTGCTGCCACGAGCAGGTCTTTGGTCGTGTCGAGGTGCTCTGCCATGTTGGCTTTTTGACCTCCCAGCCTGGCCTGCTTACCACCTACTCAAAATAGTGGTGCAGATGCTACGAGCAGCTGCGTGCGAACTGCTCCATGCCTACTTTTATCGCTCTACGCGGTCAGACCGCCTCGTTTTCCCAATTGCTGGCTAGCGGCATGAAGATACTAGCCTAAGGCTAGTGTCTTACATGCCGCTAGCAGCATTTTTGGGTGAAAAAGCTAAGAAGAGCACAGAGCTCAAGGGCAGGAGTGAGCTGTGGTGCTGCGCTGGCCATTAGCCAAGCCTCGGAGCTGCCATAGCCAGAGCATCAACAATGAATCCGCAAGTACATTTTGGCTCCACACCATATAACATCGGTACTGGGCTCATCGTAGACGCGCGACGCCTAGGACGCCTTGGCAATGGCATCTTCGTGTACGACGACCGCGGCGAGCCCGAGATGCTGGGTCGCACCGTGTGGCTGGAGGTCGCGTTCGGCTCGGGCTGGGCCTTGCACGCGCTCACTGCCAAAACTCTAGCCAACGATACACCGCAAGGCGTGGTCTTGGCAAACAGCGGTCGTTCGAAGGATTTGAAGCGCGAGTACTGCCGGCACCGCGTGGACGACTTCTACGAGATTCCGCCCGGCGACCGCGTCGTCCGCGTCACCGGCCATCACATGGCCGGGTTGCCGGGGGACTACCTCTGCTTCGACATCGACCTGCACCTCGCCTCCGGCCGCGTCATCAGCGCGGCCGGTGACAACGGCGACTGGTGCGGCGAGGCGTTTGAGTACGTCTGTCCGCCGGGCCACGCGGTCTTATATCCCGTCTTCCGCGCCGGGAAGTGCGACGGCCTCCTAGTCATGGAGACGTCGCTCTACGAGCCCTGGACGCCGCGAACGCATCGCCTGCTGAAGGCGCCACCGGCGGCGCGCGCTATTGTCGAGAGTTGCCAAGTCGCGAGAACGAAGGGGCTTCCCGCCGACGCCTGGTGCCACATCCTCGGGTTCCTCCGCGGGTATGATCTTCTCGAGCCGGCCCTGTCGCGCACCTTCGGCGCGAGCCACTGGCACGAAGTCTCTTTGGATATCCACCTGCGGGTTACACCGACCGCTTCCAATACTAATGTGTAACTAAGAAACATACCAAGATATTATTTACAACAACAGGACATCATCACCGCGGCCCGGACGCATGCCGCATCCACGCGTTCGCGAGGAGCGCGGCCGCGGCGCCCGCGGCGAACGCAACGACCACGGACCCATTCGCCGGAGCCTCATTCGCGTCGACCCGGAGGGACCCCACGCGCGGGGCGACGGCGCAGTCGCGGTCCCGCACCCAGGCCGTCGCCGCCAGGAAAGCATCCACGGGGCACAGCTCTTGACCCGGGCAGCCGGCGAGCGTCCGATACGCGCCGTCGTAGGCGACGCGGACGGCGTCCGAACCGCCCGGGCGCGTCCACGTCTCGACGACGACGGCCGCTGCGTAGGGCGCCCACGCCCCGTCGTAGTCGGTCGTGAGCGCGACGAGGAGCGGCATGAGCGTCGTGTCGTGCGCGAGGAAGACCGACAGGCCCGTGCTGTTGACGAGGCGCGCGCGCAGCGCGGCGACGAGCGGGCTCGTTACGGTGCGGGCGTAGCGCGGCGTGAGCTTGGAGGCCTCGCGGCGCTCCATCGCCGCGATCAGCGCGTCGACGTCGTCGCGCGGCGGTGCGAACGCCCGCCGCGCGCACGCCGCCGCCGCGACGCAGTCCATCAGGTGGCCGCCGGCCATGCCGTCGTCCAGCCCAAAGTCCACGGGTCCTCCGATCGCCGGCGCCAGTTTTGTAGCGAGCGCGCCGAGGTCGCTCGCGTTGCGCGCGACGAACGCCGGGGCGGCGAAGGCTGCGCGTTCGAGGGCGGCCAGCGCCGGGCACTCGTTACTGTTCGGGTAGATCCAGTCCGTCGCGAAGGCGGGCGCGCGGAGGTCGCGCGGGTCGGCCGACGGCGCGAACGCGTCGGCGAGCGCCTCGGCGGACCGGCGCGTCCGCGGCAGGTCCGACGAGCGCAATGTTATATGATCGGTCGGGAGCTTGCCAACGGCCCCCGGCGCCCAGTAGGCCTCGCGCAGCGCGCGGCCGAGCGCGCGGTGCTGCGCGAAGCCTTCTTCCAGGAGTTCGCCGGGCCCGCACTCGTCCTTCACTCCGCTGCGGAGCCGGTACGTGCTTCCGCTCGACACGCCCTCGACGGCCTCGCCGGGACAGGTCCACGCCGCGCCGGCGGCGGCGGGCAGCCAGCGGCCGCAGTCGGCGACGGGCGCGCGGGCGCCGTGGCGCGCGACGACTTGCACACTTTTCAAGCTGGCTTCTGTCTGCGGCGCTCGCAGCCCGTCTACGCCCGAGCCAGCGCGGCCGCAGTACTTAGGCGTTCCTGCACTGGCCAGTGCTGCTGTCAGCAGGGCCGTGAGCAATGGCAGGGCTGTGAGCAATAGCATGTTTGCGAGCGCTGCTTCGTCCGGTTGCGTTGGCTGGCGGACAGAGCGATGCCAGATAGTGCTTTTAGCGCAGCGGAGCGTCCTTGCGCTTGCTTGGCGCTTAACATCGAGCTAGCGACATGTAAGACACACTAGCGGTCCTGAGAGCCTGCAATAATAAAAAGGGGTCGCACAGCTGCCACACATAACCAATCGGTTTTAAACACATCGGGAAGCCTTTGGCATTTTGTGCTGCCAGCGCCAACAGCTGGGCATGGCCGACAGCGATGGCCACGACAATGAGCTAGTGGTCGTACCAGGCGGCAGCCTCGCCGCGCCCTACGTCGCGCAGTCCAAAAAGCGCAAGCGCACGGCGATATACGAGAACGAGCCCGGGCTGCACGCCTTCGCGCGCGCGTGCTTCGGCCGGTTGCCCGCCTCCCTGCCGCGGATTGCGCTCCCAGCGCCTCTCGACGCGCGCACGGCCGCCGGCGAAGCCGTCGCGGTGGCGGTCGCGCGCGGAGGCGATTCCCGAGACCCGCTCCGGCCGGTCCACGAGACGTACACGTTGGATGAGGTCGTCGACCGGGTGCTTCAGGGGCCGTCGGCGCGCTTCGACGTCGAGGCGGTCGGCGCGTGCGCGCTCCCGCCCGGCGGTGCGACGCTGCTCGCCGACGTCTCGCGCTGGGCGGCGCTGCTCCCGCGAACACGCGAGTACACGTGCATCGTCGCGGACCCGCCCTGGCCGTCGCGGTCGGCGGCGCGGCGCGGGGCCTACGACACGGCGCGCGACGCGTGGCGCGCACCCCTTCGGAAGTTGCCAGTTGGACGGCTCGCCGCATCGTCCGGCGCGGTCGTCGCGGTCTGGGTCACGAACGACCGCAAGGTCGCCGACTGGGTCGCGAAGACGCTCTTCCGCGCCTGGGGCGTGCGGCACGTCGGCACGTGGTACTGGCTCAAGTGCGCGTCGGACGGGTCCCCCGTGCTGCCGCTGGACGAGCACGCGGAACGCAAGCCCTGGGAGCCCCTCGTCGTCGGCGTCGTCAACGCCGCCGGCGCCGTCGACGGCGACGCCTGGGCCCCGCTCGGCGCCTCGTGGCTCCGCCGCGTGCCGGTCCGGCGCGCCGTCGCGAGTGTCCCCGGACCGCATTCGGCGAAGCCTCGCCTCGACGCGGCGCTCGCGCCGTGCTTCCGCGCGGGCGCGCCGCCGTTCCGGGGCCTCGAGCTCTTCGGGCGAGGCGCGTTCGAGTCCTGGACGGTCGCGGGGGACCAGGCGCTGCCGCTCGCCGCGTAAGTTTTGTCGTGTGTGTGCCTCGAGGCCTCTTAATAATCGCGCACGCCTCTCTCGATGGCGTGAGGCACAAAACCCGCGAGTTGCGGAATCGGCGGCTGATTCTGGTCTGGCGCGCCTCGCAAGGCACCTCGGGCGCCCCACTCGTCTTCAAAAGGGAATTGCAGCTCCACCGAGGCTGCCCCGCTCGCACCATGGCCCTCGGGCGGCCCGGACGATGACCGGGCCCCCAGAGTAGCTGCCATGGCGGAGGAGGCCAAGGACGCGACGGCCGTCGTCGTCGCGCGCGCGCCGCCGGGCGACCCAAAAATCGCGAGCGTCGGCCTGCGGCGCTCGAACCGCGACGACGACTCGCCCTTCGCCGCCGTCGCGTCGGCGCTCGAGTTCCAGGACCGATCGATGTGCTGCGTCCGGCGCGCGCGGCCGTCGGATTGTTTAAGAAGGCGCTGCGCGGACTTCGTGGCCCACTTCCCGGACCACTTCCGCGAGGAGGTCCTCGGCCAGGCGCCCCAAGCGTACGCGGCGTGGCTGTCGAAGGCGGATTTAAATAGGCACCGCTGCGGCGAGCCCGAGCTGGTCGCGCTCGCCGAGACGCTGGGCCTCGAGATCGCCGTCTGGTCGACGCTGTTCGAGGGCGACGCGCCGCTCGTCTACAAGCCCGTGAACCCGATTCGGCGCGCGCACCTCCTGTTCAGCGGGGCCCACTACGACCTGATCGTGGCGCGCGCGACGTCGGGCGCCGTCGCGGCGACGTTCGACGTGGAGGACGTCGCGAGCGCGCGCGCGATCCGAAGGAGGGTGGGCGACGCCGTGCGCCGCTGGCGCGCGGCGAACGGCGACTGCTACTGGGCGCACGCGAACGACGCGCGGCACCCGCCGCTGCTGTCCTAACTCTGAATTCTTGCTTTCATTCCTGTCCTCCGTTACGGTGCTGGGACTAGCCGGCGGCAGCGCGGGCCAAGAGCGCCTCAGGCAAATCTTCAAATATCTCTCGCTCGCGGCGCTCCGGGGCCGGCGCGGCGCGCCCAGGGGCTATAGTGCGTCGAGGCGGCGAGGTCCTGGCCGTCGGGCTTTTGGCTCCGGCGCCGCGCGGAGGCCAGGAGAGTTGGCCTTAGCTTTTGCCTCGTGCTTAGGTCAAATGATCTTGACGCTTTTTATTGTAACCCTCCGGGACAAGTGAGGACCCTTCCAAGCCGGGCGGCGACGCCTCCGACGAGAGCGCGCGATTTTATTTCCGAGCGGCCGCGCGCGACATAAGCCCGCAACGGTGGTTCCAAGCTGCCGGCCGCGAGGGACGACCCGGCACCCCACCGCGCGCCGTCGAGGAGACGCGCCACGCAGGCGATCAAGCCACACAGCGCGCAATTAAAGCCAGATAAGTTTACACAGGTAGCGCCCGACCTACCACTGCGCCTGGCGCGCGCTCTCCGGCAGCGTCCACTTGTACGCCGCGCCCGGCGTCGGCGGCAGGCCCTTGGCCTTCAGGTCCGCGAGGATCTCGTCCGCGTCCGGTTCCCACGCGTACGTGATGAGCTGGTCCGCGTCCTGCTCCTTGATCGCCGCCTCCAAGGCGGGATGCGTCGCGGACATGGCACTCCTCAAACCGTCGGGCGAGTAGCGGCTCACGGCGATCTCGAAATTCAACTTTCCGAAGTTGCCCGAGGACCCAATGGACATCGGCTGCGGCGCCTCCTCGCCCTCCTTGAGTTCCGGCGGCGGCGCTTTGGCCGCTTCTATAGCTTTCAGTTCGGTCGGCGCGAGGTACTTCCGCGCGAGTATCACGGCGCGGTCGCGCCTCGCGCGTCTCGTATCTCGAGAGTAGTACTTCGTGTCAAACACTTCGTCCGTGTTCTCGACGCGCGGCACGCGCGCCGCCTCCCGGCTCCCGGGCGCTGGATATCTATAACCCTTGATCCTCTCGACCTTCTGGGGCCCCTCGGGCACCCAGTTCGCCGCCTGGCCGGGCTCCATGCGGTGCGGGTGCTTCGGTCTGAATTGCAGAGAGTGCACGAAGTCGCGCGCGAACTTGGGCAGGTACTTCACGAGGGCGCCGCGGCCGAAGTAGGACATGGTTGCGGCTACGTCGCCGCTGCGGCTTGTTGGGGCTTGGGGGCTCGGTGGCGCCGGTCCCCGCCGGCCGCCGGCGCGCTGCGGCTGGCGAAGGGCTCGGACAAGGCTGACTTTCACGCGCGCGGCCTCGCGCGGCGGCTCAGGAGCAATGTCAAGCCGCCGGCTTGCTTGCTAGTGCCTTACATGCCGCTAGCGCGATGGCAAAAGAGCGGGCTTTTCCAAGCGCGAGCGATTAGCTAACGCTAACGTAGTCTCTCCATAACGCCGTCATAGACTTTACCGGTCATACCACGTTTCTTTGCTCGAGCGGTTGCGTTTGAAAGACCAAGAGCATAGAGAGCGGGTCAGCCAGCGGGTCAGACAGCGGGTCACGCACTGCGAAGACGCAGCGCCCGTAGATATATCGGCGTAGAACGTAGAGACCATGAACGTCGCATGCTGCGAGGACGGCTGCCGCGGGATCCCGAACGACAACGTGCCGCTCTTCGTGTCCCACCTCATCCTCGTGACGCTCTCGACGGCGTCGTGGATCCTCTGCGCGGCCGTGCTGAAGGACGACTGGCCGACGCACGTCGAGTCCTGGCTCGTGTTTGACCTCGCGCTCGCCGCCGCGGAGACGCTCTACGGGGCGTGGGCCTGCGTCGTCGACGCGCGCGACACGACGTTCTTCGAGCGCGCGACGCGGAGCTTCCTCGTCGCGGACGGCGTCTTCGCGACGATGCAGCTGGCCGTCGCCGTCACGGGCGCGGCGCCGTGCGGAAATCAAGCGGTGAGTTAGGTTTGCAGCTAAGGGGGGCGCCTGAAGTTTTATTTCCACGCAGGCGCGGCCTACTGGCGCGGCGGCGGGTCGAGCGCGGACGAGGTCTTCGACTGCGCGGTCGTGCTCGCGTGGTTCGCCCTAGCGGCGCTCGCGGTGATGGCGTGGCAGGACAAGGTCAAGGGGGGCGACTGATAAATTGTGTTACCTAGAGGCGTTCAGGGCCCCGTCGAGTTTTGGTGACTGGATCTGGTGGCCCTCCTTCACCCACATCTTGTTGCCCTCGGCCGCCGCCGGCGCGCGGCCCCGGCCCCGGCCCTTGCCCCGGCCCTTGCCGCGGCCGCGCCCTCGGCCCTTGCCGCGGCCCCGTCCCCGGCCCCGGCCTCTCCCTCGAAACCCGCGGCCTGGAAAGACGCTCGGCCCCGAGAGGATCGGGCCCTTCCGCGCCGGCGCGGCGTCGTCCTCGGCGTCGTCCTCATCCCTCTTCCGCTTCGCCGTCTCGAGCGCCGGCAGCTCCGCGGCGAGCCAATTTACAAATTTCGCCGCGCGCTCCTCCTCGATCATCTCCGCGAGGGCCACCCTTATTTCGGCCATGCTCTTCTTCTCCGTCGCGACGAGTACCGTCGCGTACTCGGCAAGCACAGCATCGCAGGGCGTCCCGAGGATGCTTTCGAGCTCATCAGCTATTCGTTGTTGCAAATCCGCGCGCGCGGCGTCGTCGAGGTCCCTTTCCAGGCTGAGGTCGTCCGTCTCCTCCGCCATTATCGCGCAGCGAGATGATCAGCGGTTTTTGTCGGAACGGTGCTGCGCGAGATGCAGGGGTGGTTTCAGCTGTCCTGAGAGTGCTCTCTCTGCGAAGCTGTGCAACGAGCAGTTGCGGCGCCTTGCAGCTTTTTTTCACTGCTAAAAACGAGCCCAGGAGCCCACGCGCTTGCACTTACGCTGCGGCTAAGGCGCGCTTTGGCGTCGCGGTATTGTGTATGCGGTACGGTATACCGGTACCTGTAGACCGTATCGTACCAGTAGCCGAAATCCGAGGCCCTTCCAACGAATTAGACGAACGAATCATCACAAGAGTTAACGACGACGACGAAAACCCTCCATAACAACCAGATAGTTAGGTCCGCGTGTCTCTCGCGCGTAAAGTTCACGTCTCCGCCACCGTTTGCAGAACCCCGTCCAAGTTCTCGCAGCACCGCACGAGGCGCAGCGGCCCGGAATTTCCCGAAGGCACGCTCACGGCCAGGTGCAGCGTGCCCTCCGTGACGTAGAGAGCCGTCCCCGGCACTAATGTATAACGGTGCTTCCGCGGCGGCGACCGGGCGCCATGCGCGAGGACGCCCGTCTCGCCGCTCCCCGCCACCACCAGCAAGATCGACGGCACGGGGAAGGACTCCAGCTCGAAGCAGCCGCCCGGTTCCACCGTCGTCACTCTAGCTTCGAAATCCGCGACATCAGGGGCATATCGTAACGTATGCGTGCCCGGGCCCTGGTGCGCCAGCCGCCCGAACTCGACGTCCGGGCCGCCGGTCTCGTAGCTCAGCAAGGTGATGGCGGCCTCGACGTCGATACGCTGGGAGAGTCCGATGCGCACGAAATTATTTGAAGAAGCACACACTTCGACGCACTCACCCGCGACATACGCGTGCGGCTCGCAGGGCGCCACGTAGAAGGCCTCGCCCGGCGCCACCAACAAATAGTTGAGCAACAAGGGCAGCATCGCGCCCATTTGTTGGGGGTGGCTCTCGGCCAATTGAAGCACCGCCCTCTGCGACTTCTTGAGCCAGGCCGGGCCCGACGCTTTTGACGCTTGGTGTTCTCCCCGTAACCGTTCCACCAACTTTCGAGTTTGCACGACCACGTCGGCACTACGCATCCACGACTCAAAAACAGAACGAACAGCCTCGCGTTCGTTCGCGTCGGTGCACGTATGCAACAACAACTGGGCCTCGGGCCGCACGCACGCCGCGAGCTCCGGCGTCCGCGCTAGTAATTCAGCGAGCTCCGCCCTTCGCCTAAACCCGACCAGGGCTTCGAAAGGAGTTAATGCGATCATGAGCTTCGGCTTGTGGTTCGTGTCCGGGTATATCTTTGAATCCTTCAAATGAAGGGATTCCGCACTCTGCAAGTCGGGATGCGCACCGCACGGCGTGCAGTTTCTTATGGATAGCACTTTAAGAAGCCACGGGAGCTCGCCCTCGACCCTCGATAACAAAGTGCCATCATCTAAGGTGCACGGCGCACTGCTATGCGTGCCTAATTCAAATTCCGCGTACGGCGCGGACGCCTCGAGGACGTCCAAGCACCCGTTGCCTCGCGCCAATCGCGCCGCCCGCGCGTCGCCGCCCCGAATGCCGTAATCCTTCGTCCGGATGCATCCTAGCAACCGATAGCAGTGGCCGGCGCCGCTCCGCGACTTGGCGGGCGCCGGCCGGCGTGCTGATCTCGCCCGTCGATATCTTTGCGGAGGCGGCGGGTGCGTCGGCGGCGGCGGCGGCGGCAGCGCCTCCGCCCGCGCCAGTTCCGCCGCCGGGATGGGCTCGTACTTGAACAGGCCCTGTTCCTTCGGCGAGTTGAGCGCGAACGCGCCTACCACATTTTGGTCGACGGGTTTCTTCTTGTTCGAGACGCCCGGCAGCAGGCCCGGCGCGTCGCTGTGGTCGCCGCCCATGCTTTTTATGCTGTTGCGAGTGTGCGACGCGTGCTCGGCTCCAGGTGGCAGCTTTTGCAAGCTTGTGGTGCCTCGTTTTTCACACGGCTGGCGCGTGAATAAATAGTTGAAATTTTCGACAGCCCACGAGGTCCTTCCAGCCCTTGAAACGATACCTCGGCTCCAGCTTGGACCTCGAGACTTTTTTCACAAGCCAGCGCTAGTAGCGATGTACGCTAGCTCGCGGCCCCCTTGCCAAAAGCGCTTTTGCTGCTCTCGAGACTACCCTCGGCCTGCTTTGCACCTCTCGGGGCTGCTCGCGACCGACAAGGATTTTGCAACCCGCGCGGGGAGGCTCCCAGCATCAGTGCACAGCACTGCAGCGTGCAGTAGGCATGCAGCTCTGGGGAAGCGCCGGCGCCGCCATGGCCAAGACGACGATCCTCGGCTTCGGCAGCCTCCTCTCGGAGCAGTCGAGCCGCCTGACCTTCCCGGACCTCGAGAACTTCCGGCTCGTGCGCGTGCCGAACTACCGGCGGCTCATGCAGCATCCCGCCTCGATCTTCTTCCAGCGCGGCATCGCCGACCCGCAAAAAAAGAACTGGTGCTCGCTCTCGGCGGAGCCGTGCCCGGGAAGTTCCTTCGTGGCGTGCGCCTTCGAGGTCGCGTTCGAGGGGGAACAAAGGGCGGCCTACGAGCTGCGGGAGGAGGAGTTCCATGTCGTGTCAGCGCCGTATACCACACTGGAGGGCGCGCCCGCGGGCGAGGGCCTCCTCTGCGCGCAGTGGACGGACGAGGGCTACCGCGCGAAATACGGCGACGCCGTCTTCGAGGAGCGGTACGGCCGCTACGGCGTACAACAAATATGGGGCTGGCCGCGCGACTGCGGCGCGACGCCGTGCCCGGTCTACCTGCGCCACTGCGTCCTCGCGGCCGAGAAGGCCGGGCGTGTCGCGTCCGACTCGTTCCTCGACGAGACGTGGCTGGTGGATCGCGAGACGACGGTGCGCGCATTCTTAGCAACGCATCCCGAGGTCATGGCCACGCGGCCGCCGCCCGAGCTCGTGGGGAGATATAGTGGATAACAAAAATTAGGCCTTCTCCTCGCCGACGTCGGGGTCGATGCCGGCCGCGTCCGTGAGCTCGCCGATGCTCTTTTCGAGGTCGTCGATGCGCTGACCCATCTCGTCGATGCGCGCGACGATCTGGTTCGACATGCTCTCGAAGCGCGTCTGCCTGCGGTGGTTTCGCGGGTCGGAGTCTGCCGGCGCCGCGGCGACGGCGTGTTGGCGAGTCAATTCTCTTCCGGATAAGCGTCGCGCCGACGGCCCTAAGCGTCGTGGCGACGACGGCGCGCTGGCTCACGGACGCGGGCGGCGCGCATCTGCTCGAGGAGGTCCGTGACGAAGGCCGTCAGGTCCTGGGGGTTCGACGGCGGCTCAGTCTCCATGATGATAGCTGTAACGCGTTACGCCGTCACCGCCGCGCGCCGATTAGTGTGCGCTGTGATCGGCAGCTTAATTTGTGCTGTGTCCAACACCCGCGACCGCAAGCTCTGTCGCGTGATCTGGCCAAACACTGCGTAGAAAGCCGAGTGATGGCAGTCGTGTAGATGCGTATCTATGCTAGAGACACACAGAGACGGCGTTTGGAGTTGCCCGCCTATAAACCAGCTAGCGCGCTTAAAGATACTAGCAAATCTAGAGCATGGATATTGGGGGTTTTCCGAGGCCGTTCTGCTTACAAGGCAGGTATGCTTCATGAAAGACGCGGCCTGCGCCCGCCGCCAATGAATCGGCGACGCACGGTGTCTCCCCGCAGGGGCGCCGCCGACTAGTCCTAGGCGACCACCGTCTACGACGCCGCCGCGATATTTCCCACGGACCTTACTCACCGCTCCCGCTCGACCCCCACGTCGTCCTCGAACTCGTCGTGGCGTTTTGTAAGAAGCTTGCGCAGCTCGTGCCGCGAGCCGCCCGTCCGGTGGTACAACTTCACCCACTGCTCCCGCGCGTAGTAGACGCCGTCGCCCAGTCTGACAGCGGCCCGGATGTTGATGAAGTAGTAGATCGCCGCCAACAGTTTGTGCGTATGCGACAGATAGGTATACGTCTCGCCCGCGGGGTCCGACGTGTCCCACATGTTCGGTAATCGCCTAAAACCGGCACCGGAGTACTTCGACACCTGCCGGCCCAAGAAGATGCGATAAATCCCGACGAGCAGCGACCAGCACACGTATAACGGGTGCACCCAGAAGATCGACCGAAACTCAGCCAACAAAGCATCTAATAACCCGACCCGAAACGGATAGGTCTCACACAACATGAGAAACACCACCGCAAACGTACAAATCTCGATGAACACCTGGATGCCGAACATCGTCGGGTACGAGTCCCACTCATCGTATTCGAGCGTCGAGTTGAAGACGAGGTCCGTGAGCAGGAGACCGAAGAGGATGATGGTCTTGCCCTCGTTCGTCCGGTGATGGTCATCATCTCGCTTCTTGCGCGGCGGCGCTTGGTCCTCGGTACTGCTGAGGGTGTCCATACCGTGTGGATGGGGCGCGCTCGTTGCTTGCGTCTTTGGTGGTGGTTATATGTCTTGCTGTGTGTGCCGGGGCTGCGTTTTGTACCGTTTTGTAGGCTACGGGCAGCAGTTTTAGCTGTTTGCTCGAGCGCGGTGCGGGGCGCGCCGGCGCCTCCGTTTTGCCTGAGGCGTGCCTCGAGGAGTCCTCCCGGCACGGCTGGACGGCTGGACGATTCAAACGCGGTTAGAATCTCGCGGGCCTCAGTCATCGGCGGCGCGCGCAAAGTGGCCACTCCATTACGCGGCGAGCCTTGCATTACGCTATCCGAGGCGTTTCTAGTGATCACCCCAGCACGGTGATCATTGCCTGAACAGAAGACGACCAGCAATGAGCGCCATGAGCAGCAATGGCGAGCAGGCGAACAAGCCCTCTCAAAACGGCGCGCCGGTCTGCCCCACCTCCCCTAGCAAGCGCGTTCCGCAGCGTCGTGACCTACGCATCGATGGCGCCGGGCGGCGCGCGCCTCGTAGCGCAGCAGCAACTTTGGCGTCTCGACGCGTCACGAGCGGCCACACACGTTCATACCACACAGGCGCCACGCCGCCGGCTCGATCGACGAGGAGCCCGACGAGCAGGCCGAGGAGGAAGCTAGAGTTACTGCTCTCTTGGATCAGTCCCAGGCGACCGAGACGACACCCACGTCAGCACCGGTCCTACTCCAGGCCGCGGCGGCCACCGATAAATCAATAAATCTCGACGCGAAGGACAAGCCCGAGGCGAAGAAGGCCCAGCTCGACACGCTCCTCGCCAAGGCCGAGCAGTACTCCCAGTTCATCGTGAACTCCCAACAAGCGGAAGCGGAGCCGTCCAAAAAAAAACAGAAGACGGGGTTGGAAGACGCCGCGGAAAAAATGAAAAAAGAAAAAGCGTTGGTCGTCCAGCCCAAGGCCATGACCGGGGGGACCTTGAAGCCCTATCAAGTGGAAGGTCTTAGGTGGCTCGCGACGTTGTTCGAGAATGGGCTGTCTGGAATATTGGCGGACGAGATGGGCCTCGGGAAGACGATCCAAGTGATAGCGCTCGTGGCCCATGTGCGCGAGAAGAACGTCAAGGGACCGATCTGCATCGCGGCGCCGCTCGCGACGCTGCCCAACTGGATGAACGGTCCGCCGCCGGCGTCCCTTCTTCGACATGTGACGCGTGCTCGCCCCTACGCCGTCGACGCGCGGCGATGGCGTACCCGCCGTAGAGTTCGGAACCGCCCCGACGCCGTCGCCGCGTCACTCGCCTCCCCGCGCAGAGTTCCGCAAGTGGACGCCCGGCATCTCGGCGTTACTGTACCACGGGAGTAAACAACACCGCGCGGACCTGCGGAAGACGGCCATGCGCAAGGCGCACCAGAACGACGACGACTTTCCGGTCATCGTTACGTCGTACGAGATCTGTATCCTGGATCGGGCGGCGCTCTCGCACTTCAAGTTCAAGTATCTCGTGATTGACGAGGGCCAGCGCGTCAAAAATAGGGACTGCCGACTCGTGAGGGAGCTCAAAAAGCTCGACACGGAGAATCGGTTACTACTGTCAGGAACACCGATCCAGAACACGTTGGAAGAACTCTGGAGTCTCCTGAACTTCGTGAACCCGCAAATCTTCGACGACTTGGCCGTCTTCCAGTCGTGGTTCGGGTTCAGAAATATCGGGCAAGAGACGCAGGTCGACGACATCGTCGACGACGAGAGCAAGGACCGCATCGTCTCGAAGCTCCACGAGATCCTGAGGCCCTTTCTGTTGCGACGGGTCAAGGCCGACGTCCTCAAGGGCGTCCTGCCGCCCAAAAAAGAGATCGTCGTCTACGCGGCGATGACGCCGCTCCAGAAGACGTACGAAGCTTTGATCTTACAACACCAGTTGAAGGACACGCTCCAGTCCTCGGGCATCCCCTGCACGGGCAAGGAGGTCTCGGAGAACAACATGCTCATGAATCAAAGAAAAAATGCGAACCACCCGTTTTTGTTTGGGGAACCTACCACACCTACCGGAGAATTCGTCGGAGAGGCGAATCCCAAGACGTTAATTAACGCGTCCGGCAAGTTCCGGCTGCTCGATCGACTGTTAGTACGGCTGAAGGAGGGCGGCCACAAGGTCCTGCTCTTCTCGCAGATGACGGAGCTGCTGAACATCATCGAGGATTATGTTAGATCTAAAAAGTGGGGCGTGTTTCGGATCGACGGGGGCGTCGAGTTGTCGGAGCGGCAGCGGCAGATTGATGCTTTTAATGCGGAGGGTCAGTCGAGCAACAACCACTTTATCTTTCTTTTGTCTACTCGTGCCGGTGGGTTGGGCATTAACTTGGCTTCGGCCGATACGGTGGTGTTGTTCGATAGCGACTGGAACCCGCACCAGGATTCGCAGGCCATGGATCGAGCGCATCGCATCGGGCAAACGAAACCGGTAGTTGTGTATCGGCTATTGACCACGGGTAGCGTGGAGATAAGTATGATGGAGAAGCAGATCTCCAAGAAGAAGCTCGAGAGGATGGCCGTGACGGGCGGCGACTACAACAAGGCCGGTCGAAGGTCGAGGGGCGACTTGACGACGGATGGCTTACGAGCTTTATTGGACTCGGACGTGAACATCGCGCAGCGAGTCGCGGGCATGACGGGCGACGACAAGGAGGCTCTATCGGATGAGGAGCTGGCGCTCGTGTTAGATAGGAAGAAGATCTTCTCGGCGAAGGGCATTCCTACGGAGGGCAAGATGTACGACGTCGTCGCGGCGAGCGGCGGCGGCGGCATCCTGGGCAACCTCGGCGACGACTAACTAGGCGCCTTTCCTCTATCTCCGTATCTAAGTAGCGAGTGTTATATATACTTGGGCGCGGCGGCGGCGTCTATGTGGTCAGCTCGGAGAGGTAAAAACGGGTTTTCCACGCCACTTTTTGCTTGTACGCGAGTTACAAGCGAGACGGGCCGAGCCGAGCAGGCAAGTGCTCACACATTGCAGTGACAATGGTAGACGCCGTTGAGTTCTCTCCCGTGGAGGTCTTGAAGGAGCTGGGTGATTTTGCCTCAAGTTTTAATGGCCGGCGCCCGCCGGCCGTCAGACCCCAGACCGTCGCTCTGCGCCGCGTCGTCAGCAAGGCCATCGAGATGCGCCGCATCGGCGACGCGTCGTGGCGGCGCTTTGGCACTCAGACAGACGCGGCGAAGGCGTTCGGCCTCTACCAGTCAGAAGTCTCGCAGATCGTCAAAGACCGATCGAAGGCGTCCGGGCGCGCGCTCCTGTACGAGGCGCGCCGCGTCGCGGCATTCTCCGAGCCCCCGGTCGCGACCGTAGAGCCCGCGCCGGCCGCGCGCCGGTGGGCGCCGATACCGCCCAATGCCAGAGTCTCAGCCTCAGCCAGAGTCTCAGCCTCAGCCAGAGCCATAGCCTCAGCATTTAGTGGCCAGAAATTGTGCCTGAAGGTTCGTCCCGGTGATACTGTCCTATCGTTAAAGCAGAAGATTCGCGACAGCACGAATATCCCACTCGAGCGACAGCGCTTGATAATCAGAGGACGGCAGTTAGTGGACGGGAAGCGCCTCTACGAGTCGAATGTCTTCGACGGCACAACTGTGCACTTGGTATTGCGCCCGCCCCCGGGGGGTTGGTGTTCCAGATGGTGGGGGGAGTAATCACACACACATCCTAGAATTAGGCCACGTCGAACCGCGCCCCGCCCGTCGCCGACCCCTCGATATCTCTCCCTTCCAGCGCCGCCTGGAGCACGTCGCCGATGGGCGTCCCCGCGAGGTGCGTGTTCGTCAGCTTCGCGAACTTCGGGTTGACCCTTCGTCTTTTTTTTTTGGCCTCTTCCTCCTCCTTGCGTTTCTTGCCGCGCGGGCGCCTTTGGAGAGAGCCGTGCTGCAGGTCGGCCTCGGCCAACTTGCGTTGCAATAATGATCTATCGGTCGGCGTCTGCTCGGCGGTTTCCAGCCAGAGCGCTCTTACATCATTGGTACACCCATGCTTCGCGAGGGACACGTGCACGGGGTACTCGTCGTCACTATCATCTTCATCCTCTTCATCGACGCCGAGGGGCACGGTCTGCTCGTTGTACTCTGAGACATAAACGTTCGAGGAGTGCATTTCGCGCAAGGACGACGCGGAGAGCGGTCGCTGCGCCCGTTTCGGCTGGGCCCCGCTATGGTGCACCTTGGAGTCGATGCGGAACCATTTCACGGACGACCGGTCCATGATGAGCTCGTGGGCGCCGCGCGAGACCTTGGCGATCTTGACGGCATCGCCTCGTCTCACATCTCCCCTTAGGTCTCTTCTCGTCTGTAGCGTAGCGCGAGAATCTCTAACAGCGTTCGACAACCCGACGACATAGGGCTGGCCCCGCGGGAACAGGCACACTTTCCTGATAGATGCATCAAAACAAGCCAACACATCCCCAGCAACAATCGCTTTTTCGACGTCGTCAGCAGCTCCAATGTACGTATCATATAAATCCACGGCCCTGACACCGTCCTTGGCCTGCTCGACGAACTGCACCAACGACTCAAAGTCGTGCACGTCGTCATGAGCCGCTTTATAGACATAAGTAGCTTCACCTTCATCATCGAGAGCTACTCGCACTCTCGGATTCCGTCGCAGCATGGCATCCACGCCAGAATCAATTCTCAAATCGACAGCATCGGCGCCCATTTCTTCTATCAACTTTTGCGCATTTAGCGGTTTTTGCCCGACGCGTCGCCTCAGGCACGCGACGACGGCGGCCTGCTTCTCTAGGTCCGGCCGCGGGTCATCTTCTCTACTATTCGTGTTCCTCGTCAGGGAGGTCTGCCAGGAGTACTGGGGGGCGGCCATCTTGCTTTGTGCGGCTGGCGGAGTGTGGGTTTAGTTGCGCGGCGCGGCGGCGGCGTTCCGGTCCGGCAGCGACTTGCAGTGGCTTTATATGTTCAAAACGTCTCCCTGCTGGCTCGTGGGTGCGCTCGCGCGGCAAGCAGGGCCGCGTTTTGCCAGGGAGCTGCGACATGCTAGTGCCCTTGTACGCTAGCTCTGGCCACGCAGGCAGCCTTACCCGTGTTCATTCGAGCCTTCGTACCGCGCGTCCGTACCCCTCTCTGGCCGGTTCCGAAAGTACTGGGCTGCCTTAGCATCATATCACAGTCCAGGTCACAGCCTCTCGTCTGTGAGATTACAGAGCGGGTCGACAGCGATAATTAACGACTGCATTCACGCAGCGTCCGAACCACCCATCCGTGCAACGATTCACGATGCCTTCGACAACGTGCGCGCCGCGTGGGCGAAGGGTAAGCTCCTCATATCAAAGGGAAACAAAGCGATGAAACGCCGCAACGCCTCTCGACCGGCCCGCGCGAGCGCGCGGCACCGCGGCAGCGACCCACGGGCTGCTGCTGCGGCGCGGCTGCGCCACCAAGGACGCGTCGCTCCAAATATTCCCACCGCGGCAGCGACCCACGTGCTGCTGCGGCAGCGCGGCTGCGCATCTGACGACGCGTCGTTCCACATATTTCCCACGCAGGCACGCCACGAAGATGGGCGAGATGATCTCATCGTTGACGGGCGGCGAGGCGAACTACGCCATCATCGGCTGCGGCGTCGAGGGCCGCGGCATGGGCTGGTACCACGCCCTGCAGCTGCTGAACGGCGAGATCCCGCGCGCGCGGCTGTCGGACGTCGTCGAGCCCTTCTTTTTAGGAGCCGGCAAGGACCTGCCGCCCGGGAAGGCCTTCGCCGAGATGGCGGCCAAGTGGAAGGCGAAGGGCGTCCAGTTCCACGCCTCCGTCGACAGCGGTTCGCTGTTCTCGGGGGCCACGTCCGGCACGAAGATCGCGTTGATCGCCGGGCGGACCTGCGACAACCCGGGCTTCTTCCGCCAGGCCATTAAAGCGGGCGCGACGCACATCCTCCTCGAGAAGCCCGGCGCGCCGACCGTCGGCGAGCTCGAGGCCATGGCCCGCGAGGCCAGGGCGGCCAAGGTGCCCGTCTACATGGGCTTCATCAAGAACATCTCGGGCTACGTCGAGGGCGCGCTCGCGGCCGCGAACGGCGCCGCCGGCGCCGAGGCCGTCGAAACCAAACTCGTGTCGCGCAACGACTACACGGAGGCCACTTTAGAAGAGTGCTTCGAGCGCAACGCCGAGGGCATGCTCAAGAACATGGCCATCCACGAGATCGCGCTCGCGTGCCAGTTCTGGGGCATGCGCGCCGACAACATTACCGACGTCATCTGCAACGCGAAGGGCGGCAAGGATTCCCCGGGCTGCGACATGCGGACGCTGGGCGGCAAGACGGACTTCGCCTCCGTCGACGTCACGCTCGTCAACAGCTCGGGCACGAAGGTGCGCATCTCGGCCGACCGGTGCTCGGGCGACGGCTGCTGCGCGACGGTCACGGACACGTCGAACGGCGTCGTGCTCTACTCGCAGGAGATGGTCGGCGGCGAGCGGGCCAAGAAGGTCGCCGCCGAGGCCGCCGCGCACCCCAACTGGTTCTCCTACTTATATACCCAGGCCGAGGAGTACGCCAAGCTCAAGGGCGTCTGCGCGGCGCACGCGCTCGCGGGCACGACGCCGCCGGGCGTGGCGACCATCGAGATCGCCTGCGAGGCGCTCAAGCTCGCCGAGTGGCTGACGCCCGAGCTCCAGAAGAAGCTGAAGAAGTGAGGCGCGTTCCTGCTGTAGTAGTTCTCCCATGATGATTTAAATCGCTCGTTTCTCTGAACTACAGAACACTTGGGTCTTAGTCCGAGTCCCGCATCGCGTCGTCGTCGTCCCCCGAGTCGTCGTCGAAGCCCCGATCCGAGTTGTCGTCGGCGAGGTCCCCCGCGTCCGCGACGCCCGTACTCGTGATCGCCAGCGGCGCCCGCATCTCCTCGGACGGCGACGACCCCATGAGCGCCACGGACCGCCGGCCCTGGACGTGCTGCGCCACGCGGAAGGTCCGCCCGCAGAACGCGTACAATTGTTCCATTGCCGGGCGGTACGCGCCCTGCCGCGCGCCATCACTAAAGTCGTGGGAAATTTCGTTCACCAGGACCACGGCCACGTTCAGGGCGCGCGCGAGCTCCTTCGCTGCCGCCAGGATGCGCCGCAGGGCCGCGTTGCGGTCGTGCCGCGGCAAATCCTTGCACACGGCCGCCGCGCTGTCGACGACGACCAGGCTCACGCCCCGCTTCCGCGCGAGCCACTGGGCGTCGTTGTCCAATGCCAGGGCCATCTGCTCCGAGTTGAGGAAGCTGGCGACGACAGTTCGTCCCGCGGCGTCGTCCTTGTCGACGCCGAGCGTCACGGCGATGTTACAAATATGGGTGGCCGTGTGCCGGGATCGCGCCGCCGTGGCGCAGAGGTAGACCACGGCCTCCCGCTTTCGTCGTAACAAGGCGCGCGCCGCTAAGGTAGCGCACAACCAAGACTTCCCAGAACCAGCGGGGCCGTAGACGTGCGAGAGGCACGCGGCGCCGAGCGCGGCACCTAAAGCCGCGTCGACGACCTTGGCCTCCTCCGACGACCTAAATATACCGAGCGGCGCTTCCTCCGTGGCCGGAGGCGGCGCCTCCTGGCGCCGCCGCTTCGCGTCGCGAATCGCCAGCGCGGCGGCCCTATTGGCCTCGACGCGCGCCTTCACCTCGTCCTCGGGTTGAACAGTACGTTCCGGCGGCGGCACGGCCACGAACTTGGACGGGTCCTCGACACTTTGCAACACGTAGTCGAACTGTAAGACAATAATAACTTTTGTGCCATTGATATCATTGACCAACCACTGCACGAGCCGTAATAAAGCATTGGGCCGGCAGCACCGCAACTTCTCCGTCAAATCGCCCTTGCAGTGCGCGGCCATGGCGTCATTACCACCGTCGCCGAGCTCCAAGCGCACGCGCGGCCCGAGCGGCGTGCTCCGCACCTCCTTCTTCCTCACTTTAAGCACGGGCGCGACCACGCCGCCGGGGTCCTTGCGGATCCGCGCTATCAACCCCGCCTCGGGCTGGGCCGAGCAGGGCCGCGTCCACGTCGGGATTTTATGTTGGTCGGGCGCGTCGTCGCGGGCCCACAAGGCGGCGTGCCTCTCCAGTTCGCGGGCCAGTTTGGCCTCGTCGACGGGCTTGCCCCCGACGCGCTCGCAGATCTTCGCGAGCGCGGGCACGTTTTGGGTGGAGAGGTCGAAGGGGACGGGCGGCGGTTTTGGCTGAGGTTCGTTGTCCGGCAGGATGGGCCTATGGATAATCTCCGGCGGCTCGTCGTCGTCGTCGTCGTCGTCGCCGATGCCGTCGAAGCGGCTGTAGTCGATGCCCGTCGACGCCGCGGGCGCTGGCGCGGCAGGCGTCGGAGCGGCGGCGGCCTCGGCCTCCATCGGCGCCGGTGGCGGCCGCGCGGGCGCTTGCGCCGTCGACGCCGGCGCGGGCGCGGGCACCGGCGGCGGCGGCCGCGCGGGCGGCGCCGGTGGCGCCGCCGCCGCCGCCGCCTTGAGCCGCGCGTTCTCGGCCTCGAGGCGGGCGATCTTGGCGGCCGCGGCCGCGGCCGCCGCGTCGGCGGCCGGCGCCGGCGCCGGCGCGCGCGGCGCCGGCGGCCGCGCTGCCGCGGGCGCCGGCGCCGCCGGCGTCACGCGGCCGGGCCGGGGCCGCGTCGCCGCCTCGATGTCAAAGTCAGCCAGCGCCGCGTCGAGCGAGCTCGGCCGCGGCGCCGGCCGCGGCGGCCCGCGCGGCGCCGGCCGCGCGGGCGGCGGTGGTCGTGCCGGCTGCGTCGCCGGTGCGTCCTCGAGGAAGACGTGCGGCCGGAGGATCGGCGCGGCGACGGCCTTGGGCGTCGTCCGCGGGATCTGGAATTTTTTCTTCGGCTTCTGGATGGTCGTCGGCCGCGGCGCGGCCGGCCGCGCCGTGGCCGTGGCGGGCGGCCCGTCGTCGCCGGCGAAGGGGTCGAAGGACCGGGGCGTCGGCACGCCGCGCGTCGACGCCGTCGCGGGCGTCCGGTACGCGGGCCGCCGCCCGGGCCTCGGCGTTTTTGTCGAGGGGGCCGCCGGCGCGTCGTCGTCGGCGAAGGGGTCGAACGCCGCTTTCGGGGCCTTCCGAGCGGTCGCCGCGGGCGCCGCTTTGGGCCGCACGGGCCGCCGCGCGCCGGCCGTCTGGAACAATGCGCCGCCTGTTGGCTTCGGTGCCGGCGCGGCGTCGTCCGCGAAGGGGTCGAACGGCGCGGCGGACGGCCTCACGGCCTTCTTGCTGCCGGCTGTAACGAAGCCCGTGAATGCCGCTTCATCGGCCATGGCGCCGCGTCTGACAGCCGCTTGCCGCTGTGGCCGCTGCGGAGCAACGTCGGGCCTCTGGAAGCGCTGGGCCGGCGCAGATTCAAAAGTGCTGCTGTACGGCGCCTCTTCGTGCCTGCAGCCTGCGTATATGGCGCGTATTGGCGCAAATGGACCGTGCCCGCGTCGCGGTCTAGCATAAACAGCTAGCGGCATGTAAGACACTAGCAAGCCAGCCAAGCTGTGCAAGCGCTTTTGGAGGGGTTACGGCGTGCTACGGTTGGCGCAAAGCTCTGTGGGTACTCCTCCTAGCATATCACGAAGCGTTGCCCATTTTCAGAAGCGTCGCGCGACCACGGGACGAGAATGGCTGACCAGCAAGGCAGCACACTGAGCGGCAATGCGGCGGCATTCGTGCCAACCGCAGCCGTCCCGCCCGTGCTGACGCCTCTACCGCCACCGCCAGCGCCGGCAACAACGAAAGGGCGCGGGCGCGGTCGTGAACGGGGCCGCGGTCGAGGTCGAGGTCGTGGACGAGGCCGCAGCCGGAGCGCTGGCAAGGGCCGCGGCCACAGGAGCGCAGCCGAAGCGACCCTCGTGGAGATGGGCTACGCGCCGGCCGCCGCGCGGCGCGCGCTGGAGGCCACGGGTTCCGTGGAGGCGGCCATTTCGGCGCTGGACCCGGGCTACTGCGCCGCCGTGGACACGCAACAAGCTCGCGGCAACGCGAACCACCTGCTGCGCTTCACGACGGAACGGCCCCAGCAACAACCACCGCCGCGGCGGCGCGCGCCCGCGAAGCCGCGGAGCGCGCACCGGCCGCGGGGCATCGCCTTCGAGGCGCCCGCGATACGGTTATTAGTAGCCGCGGGCGTCGCGTCACCGTTCGCCTGCGACGCCGACGAGGCGCCGCCCTGGGAGAGCGTCGTCGCGGCGGATGTTGTTGGAGACGCGATCCGCTGCCCCATCTGCCTCGAGGACGAAGCTAGAGCGCCGGTCGTCACGCGCTGCGGCCACGGTTTTTGCGCGGCCTGCGTCGTGCGCCACTGTACGTCTGATTACGTCCGCAGCCGGAAGTGCCCGTGCTGCGCCGCGCCGCTTTCAGTAAAGGACCTGCGGCCCGCGTTTTTGAGAAAGCCGGCGGCGGACCTCGTTTTACTAGAACGGCCGAAGAGTGGTAGAAGGGCGTGCCTCGCGGATCGCGTCACGGGCCGCCTGCCGGCGTCGGACGACCGCTGCGACCTCCTCGCAAAAATCACGGAGGCGACGCCCGCCGCTGTCCAAGCCGCGCAACAAAGCTTCCGCGCGGCCCTGGCGGACGCATCCCTGAAAGCCGACGACGAGGCCGAGCGCCGCGCCGTCGCGGCGGCCGCGGCGTACTTAGATGTCGAACCGGTGTCTAGTAACGAGCCATCAATGGAAGAGCCAACGGAGGCCAAGACGTACCGCTTCTACGGGCGGAAGGATGGAAGTCTAGTCTTCCTGCACCCGCTCCACCTCAAATTACTAATAGCGGCGGTCGGCGGCATCGAACACTTGCCCGAGGCGCTGCCGGAATTGCGCGTGGCGCACGCCGAGCGCTTCGAGCAGTCGCCGGCGACGCGCAAGCGCTTCCCCTGGCTCGCGCACGTGCCTATTGGTAGTGACGTGACTTTGTTAGATGCGCGCGGCGACGGCGGCTTCGGTTCTGAGTTCACGGAGCGGTGCCGCGCAGCGCGAGAACAAGACCCCTCTCTTAGGGACGCCCTCGCCGCGCGGGCCAAAACTATCAAACGGGACCAGGAGCAATCGAGACGCGCCGAGCGCCGCCACGCCCATAACGTCGAGAAGCGCCTCGCCGAGAAGGCCCCGCCAAAAGCAGCGCCCTACATCCAGCAAGAGGGCGACTTCGCGCCCGTCGAGCCGGAAATAACCGAGGAACTTCAGGCGCGGGCCGAGGCGGCGCTCGGCGCGGCGCCGGCGGCCATGTCCTTCGCGAACACCGTGGCGCGGAACTTCGCGGCGCCGGAGGGCGCCTTCCCGGAGCTCTCGGCGAGTCCCCCGGCCGCGCCGGTCGCGGCAGCCCCGGCGCCGTCGTGGGGCGGTCGCGCCGTGACAAGAGGCGACCAGCTAGATCGCGCGCGCTTCGCGGCGCCACCGCGGGCGCCCGTCGCGCCGCCGGCGACGACATGGGGCGACCGCAGCGGTGCGGCTGTCGCCGCGGCGCCGCCGCCAAAACCAAAGGGCAAGCCGGTGAAGAAGACGCTCTCGCTGACGGGCGGCGGCCGGCGCTACTAGTATATGTATATTTTGTGTTACGTACTTGTAAAAAAGACTTCTGGGGTACAGGGATAGCCGCGGCGGACGTATCGTCCCGGGCACATGTGTTCAAATTTCAGACGGTGTCCGTCGACGCCGTCGTCTCGGATGTAGCGGAAGCGCTGTCGTCCGTCGCCGGCGGCGACACGACGGGAACCCTTGGACAATCGATCAGCAGCCGGCAGCACTCGCGCGGCGCGCACGGGTAGAGCCGGAGCGCGCCGACCGCTCTAGCTTGCCGCAACCTCTTGAGGAACGCGTCGCGCGGCAGCAGTTGCGCCCCGAGCTTCGTCTTGTAGGGCAGCTCCATGCCCAGGTCCCACAAAGCATATCCGCTCCGCGCCAGTAGTTTGGCCGTGGCAGCGCACTGGACCGCCCCCGCCGACGCCATCCTCGAAAAACCGCTCAACGACGTATACACGTCGCCGCAGGCGTATCCTAATTCGCCCGCCACCAACGAGCCGGTCGCCTTGTCCCAAACTTCAAAAGTTCGCATTTTCACGTGTGTGCTCCCTTGTGCATGTAACATGCGAAAGGCCTCGACGAGGGGCGGGTAGAACCAGCACTCGCCGCCGTGCTGCTGCTGGATGCCCTCGATGACGTCCTCGAAGGCCCTGTCGACAGATAACTCAAATTTTGCCGCCTTCCGCCGAGTCGAGCGCGCGACGTGCGTGTCGCGAAAATCCAAGGCGCAGCGGTGCCGGTGCATCTTCGGCAGCAAAGCGTACCCGTCTTTCCCGACCTTCTGCGCCATGGTCAGGAAGCCGTGGGCCATGAGCCGCGCGACGAAGTCGCCGTCGAACGAGGACGACCAGCAAAATTCTCCTCGGTAATGTCTCGAGACGACGTCGGCCACTCGCTCGAGGTCGCAGGACGGTCCTATATAAGGTACGTTGGCCAGCCAGGGGCACGCCGTGCTCAAATGCCTTGCATCTCTCTCCGGAAGTTTCAGCGGCGCCCTTACCGACCGCCACCTATCGCCCTTCGTCCTCGAACGTCTAGACGTCCTAAAAGGTCGCGGTTCGAGGCGCCCGGGGCTGTCGGACCGCCTCCGTCCCACGCGCGGCGTGCATGGTAGAGGGATCATCATCTTTGAATTCGGGCGCCGCGGGGCTCCGGGGGGCTCCGGTGCGTCCGGAAACCGCGCCCTCGTGGTTCCGCGCGCCTTTGAAAGCGCGCTTCGTGGTGGCGGGCGGATGGATTCCTCGGCCGGCGGAGCGTGCGGCGCGCGTCGATCACGGGCGCAAGGGCTCCCAGCGCCGGATCGGGGCTGGAGGCGAGTCCCTCCAGGCCTAACTTTATAAATTTCGCAGGACAGAAGGCCTCTCCAGGGCGTTCTAAAAGACCGTCTGCTTTTGGGTCGGGACCGCTGCTTAAACACACTAGCCGCACGCGCCGATCGGTGTTAGGCTGCCCGAACGTGGTCCCGGGCCGCGCGCGACGGCTCGCGGCGCCCGCGCGGCGTCGTCGGATGCGTTGGGGGTGTTTCTTCGGACTTGTGAAGGAGGCAAAATGATCCATAAAAACGAAGCGCCCGCCCGCCCCGGCGGTGACCGGCCGTCGTAGGAGACCTGGCCCAGGGCTGCGCGGGAGCGAATACACCGGGGATACTAGCCAATACTAGTGGCGGAGGCAGCCGGCTTAGCGCTTTGGCAATAGGGCCAAAAAAAGGCCCGGCGCGCGAAGGGCTGCCCGGTGCCACCCGCAACCGCTGTTAGCGAGCCGTCGCGCAGCACACAGTGACACGGGCTCCTAGCGCAGGCTAGCGCCAGGAGCCAGGAGCCACCATGGCCCTCCAGGCGCGGCACCGCTACGTCGTGGCGCGATTGAACGAGGCCTTCGAGGTGAACGACGAGGAGGCCGTCGAAGCGCTCGTCAGAAGAGATTCGTTCCTGCAGAAGCTCAACAACTTCTTCGGGAGCCGCGGGCCGGAGCGCGTCTTCTTCTTCTTCGAGCGGGGCGACTTTGATAAGCCCGGCAACGCGCCTTTACATAATAAAAACATGGTCCACGACGACCGCATCGCGTTGTACTATTCTGATGGAAGTGATTTGACGGAGCTGCCCGAGAGTTGTCTGCAAGGGACGTGTGCGTATTTCATGAAAAAAGCGACGGGCAAGGAGGGCCGTACTTTGGCCTTGGACCCCTTGAAGGCTCGCGACGGGTCCATGGTCTTCGGTACGGTCCGAGACCCCATGCGTTCCCTCGAAGCGTACTTGTCTTCGCTCTATCAACCGATGCTAAAAACCTCAAATAAAATAGTGTGGGGCGCCGCGTCGGATGCGCACCGGACGGAGTTTACGGTGTCCGTCGATTCGTTCTCGAAGAACGTTCGCGAGAACGTGAGATCTCTCGGAGGTGGATTAGAATTGCGGCAGCCGTCCGGCGCTCTCTATGAGTTAGATGATCCGCAACAACAAGCAAGTGATCCGCGCATCGCCCAAGCTCATTTAGAGTTGCTAGAGGAGTGGTGCACGTCCATCGAAGGCTATTTGGGGGATACGGACAGAAGTAAATGGGAGACCCCCGACAGCGGCCCCGACAGTGAGTTAGAGTATTGGAGAAGACGCATGCAACGTTTAACCTCAATCACGGACCAGCTCAAGACGAAGCGCTGCAAGCAAGTCATCGTATTACTCACAGCGGTCACGAAACAACCTGAGGACGAGATGGCCGCGCCGCGGAATAAGGTCCTGGCGCTCATGAGACGGTGGCGCCAGATCGACGTCTGCATCACGAAAGCCGCGAACGAAGCGAAAGACAACTCCAAGTTTTTGTCGACGTTGGAACGGTTCCTGGAGCCCCTGAGGAGCGGCACGCCGACGCAAATTATCGATTCCATACCGGCCCTCATGAACGCCCTCAAGATGGTCCACACCATTAGTAGGTTCTTCAACACTTCCGAGCGCATGACGAAGCTCTTCATGAAGATCACGAACGCCATGATCAGGAGCTGTCGCCTCGCGATCAACGGCACGGACACGTCCGCGAAGATGTGGGAGAAGCCCGTCGGACCTTTGTTGGACATGCTCGAGACGTGTCTGCGGATGAACGAGTTCTACCAGGAGCAGTACAAACTGACCAAGGACAAGCTCGCGCAGATGCCGACCGGGAGGCAGTTCGACTTTGCGGAAGCGCAGCTGTTCGGGAAGTTCGACCTGTTCTGTCGGCGGCTGATCAAGCTCATTGACGTGTTTTCTACTATACAACAGTTCCGAGCGTTGGTGGAGCACAAATTGGAAGGGATGGAGCCTTTATTACTAGTGTTCGATCAAATTATCGACCAATTTAAGGAGAAGAAGCACGACCTGCTGGACTACAACACGAACAAGTTCGATCGCGACTTCGTGGAGTTTAATGTGAGAGTCGGGGAGCTGGAGACGTCGCTGCAGCACTTCATCAACCGGTCCTTTGAAAGTATATCTTCTATTGAGGCGTCGCTGCAGTTGCTGAAGAAGTACCAGCAGATCTTGCACCGAGAGACTCTCAGAGCTGATTTGGATGCCAAGTTCATGATCATCTTCCACAATTATGGGCTCGAGTTGGCGTCGGTGCAAGAGACGTACGAGAAGTGCAAGCACGCGCCGCCCGCCGCTAGAAACTTGCCACCGGTGGCCGGAAACATCACCTGGGCCCGCCATTTGTTGAGGAGGATCGAGGAGCCCATGAAGCGCTTCCAGTCGAACAAGGCCGTGCTCGGTAGCTCGAGGGAGGCGAAGAGAATAGTCAAGGCGTACAACAAGGTCGCGCGCACGCTCGTCGCTTTTGAATACTTGTGGTACGAGGCCTGGTGCAAGTCCGTCGACGCGGCGAAGGCTGGCCTACGAGCGACGCTGATCATACGACACCCGCAACATAATACGTTACATGTCAATTTCGACGCGCAAGTGCTGCAGCTCATACGGGAGGCGAAATGCTTGCAGAGGATGTCTGTCGAGATCCCGGAAGGCGCGCGCACCGTCCAGTCCCAAGAGCAGCGCTTCAAGGGCTATTACGACGAGCTACGGTCGTGTCTGTCGGATTTTGACAGAATAACATCAACGATCTCGCCGACCACGTTGAAAGCTTTGGGCCCCCACGTCGCGACCGTCGAAGCGGCGTTACGACCAGGCATGGTCGCATTGACGTGGACGTCGATGAACCTCGGGTCGTACGCCTCAAAAGTACGAGCAGCATTAAACCAGCTCGAACATTTAGTGGGCACGATTAATGATCTGGTCGAAAACCGCATCGAGAAGAACCTCAAAGTTATTTCCCGCATCTTGTTAGTTGATCTACCCACAGATAGGTCAGTGACGCTCGACGAGTTCGTCTCGATGCAAGAATTAAAAGTGAGAACCGAATCTGAGATCTTAATAGCCAAAAACTTAGAAGTAGAGACGGCCGTGGAAGATCTCATCTCGGAACTCGCGAGATACCCCCTATGTGACGACGATACCTTGGATACCGAAGCCATAAATTTGTTAAGAGTCCATTACAACAAGATGCTCTACACGGCGCTCTTGAACTGCGTCAAGAACTCGCTCAATAAGATGAAGGCGAGAGTCTGTGTAAGAGGTGGCGGCACGGGTTTTCTCTTCGTCCAGCGGCCGTTTTTTACGGTCGACGTCCAGCTCTCCGTGCCTTCGGTCAGGCTAGCGCCGTCGTTAGATGACGTCCAGCGGGCCATCAATAGGTCTGCGGTCGCCGTGTTGGGGTGTGCGAAGCGCGTCTTCAACTGGGGGCAGCTCGGCCTGCCGGACGAGCGGAAGTCAGCTTTTTTTGATCGTTTAGGTAGAGATACGGAGATCGTGAAGATCGCCCTCTTGTTGACGGGCGCTCTCCATGCGACAAAAAATCAAGTGCAAGATTGCCTATCAGCGTTCAAGCAGTACGACTGGTTGTGGAAAGATGATAGAGATAAGCACTACTCGCGTTTTACGGCTCGGAACCCGAAGCTCGAGGACTTCGATAAGCAGTTGCAGTACTTCATGTCCGTCGAGGAAGCCATCACAAGGATCACGCCCATGACGAACATCGGCGCACTCACCTTGAACACGGCAAATTACAAGCTACAGTTGCGGAACGAGTCGCGCCAGTGGAAACAAATATATTCTACTAAAATACATCATATGGCTAGAGATGCGTTACGCGGCTTGTTAGACTACATAAGAACAACATCAACAAAGCTCCACACGGAGGTCACGGATTTGGACACTTTGAGATATGTGATGACCGTGCTCAAAGACGTGAGGGAGAAGGAGTCGTCGATAGAGATGGAAATAGCACCCATCTTCGACATGTACGCCATGCTGGACCACTACCTGCCCGGTGGGCTCGTGGATCAGGACGAGATGGACCAAAAGAGTGTGCTGCGGCCGTCGTGGCACAAGCTCGCCGACTTAGCTGAAGATGTGGCCGACGAGCTCGGCAAGATCCAAGGGCATTATAAAAAGAAATTAGTTTTGGATGTGCGCGAGTTCAAGCAGGACTGTAGTGATTTTAGAAGTGATTTCGAGCGTAATGGCCCTGGGGCGCCCGGGTGCTCGCCCGAGGAGGCCGTGGAGCGGTTGAAGCGTTATAAAAATGAATTGGACGTGCGCGAACGGAAGATGGACATGTACATTGCGGGCGAGGAGCTCTTCGCGCTACGCACGTCGAAGTACCCGGAGATGGCGCGCACGCGGAAGGAGGTCGGTTTGTTGGACCAGCTCTACGGTTTGTACCTCGACGTCCTCCAGTCCGTCGAAGTCAACCAGTCGACGTTGTGGATTGATGTTCCGGGAAGATTACAGGAAATGACCGACGAGGCCAATCAATTTGACCTGCGATGCAAAAAAATGCCGAAACGGCTGCGCGAGTGGCGGGCCTACGAGGATTTACGGGCGAAGCTCACGGACTTCCAGGACCTGCTACCTCTCATATCAGAGCTGGCCAAACCTTCGGTCAAACCTAGACACTGGAAGGAATTGTTTTCGCAGGGCGGTTTTACGCTCCCATATGACAAGGAGGCCTTCCAGCTCCAGGACATCTTCGAGTCGCCCATTCTTACATGGAGAGAGCAGGTCGAGGAGATCTGCGAGGGCGCCGACAAGCAGCTGGGCATCGAGACCAAACTCAATGAATCCCGAGAAACGTGGTCTCATACGACATTTACGTTCGGCCGGTGGAAGGGTCGGGACTGTCCCATCCTCCAGGCGTTTGGCCAGATCATCGATGATTTGGAAGAGGCCCAGATGAACATGCAGACCCTGCTGAGTATGCGCCACGTCGGGCCGTTTCGGGAGCCCGTGCAGGAGCAGCTCACGGCTCTCAGTGACACGGCGGACACGCTGGAGCTGTGGATCAAGGTCCAGCTGCTCTGGACGGCTTTGGAGAGCGTCTTCATGGGCATGTATCAGTGTCCAAACTTCGACACGACGTCCCTTCGACACAATCGACCGTATCCAGAGAGACCCCGAGTTGAACTTTGATTGAACCACGCAGGCGGCGACATCGCGAAGCAGATGCCCCTCGAGGCCAAGAAGTTCCTCAAGGTCAGTGACTCAGCGTGATTTCCTTCAATTTCTCAACTTGAAGTTGCGTCGACGGCGTCATGTCGCCCTCATCATGATCATCGGAGCGTCGACGCGCCTCGCGAGTGCACATCGATGGGTTTCGCGACGCGGTCGTTCGACGCAGGTCGACCGCGACTTCGTGAAGCTCATGGCCAAGGCCGAGCAGACGCAGATCGTGTTGCAGTGCTGCGCGAACGAATTGCTGAAGAACACGCTGCCGGTCTTGTATGATGAGCTCGAGCGGTGCCAGAAGTCTCTCGAAGGGTATTTAGAACAAAAAAGGGCCATCTTCCCGCGGTTTTACTTCGTGTCGAATGCTGCCATACTCATAATTTTATCTCAAGGCTCCGACCCGTTGCAGATGCAGCCCTACTACGAGAAGGTGTTCGATTCGGTGAACCAAGTGGAACACGACAAGAGCGACAAGGGCAAGATTTTGGCCATAAAAAACATTTCGGGTTCCGACGAGGAACGGGTCAAGCTCGCGAAAGTCTGTCTTGCGAGTGGTAGCATCGAAGTGTGGTTAGGAAAACTAGTCATAGAGATGCAAAAGACGTTAAAAGCGTTGTGTGAAACCGCAGCAGCACAATGCGCGGAGATGTCGCTCGGCGACTTTGTGGACGCGAACTGCGCGCAGTTCGCTTTGTTGGGCATCCAGTTCAACTGGACGGCGCAGTGTCAAGAAGCTCTTGAGAAATCGAAGCAGAACAAGGCTATCGTGCAAGACACGAACCGGCAACAGTTAGTCGTGCTGCAGGAGCTGTCGTCGTGGTGTCTCAATGACCTCAAAACCAAAATGAACCGCCGGAAGATCGAAACGTTGGTTACTATTCATGTGCACCAGCGCGACGTGTTTGAAGACTTAGCGAGGTTGCACCGCTCGAGGAAAGGAGGGTTAGATGCAGGGGATTTCGAGTGGCTCAAACAAGCGCGCTTCTACTGGCGCCCCGACGCCAAAGATGATCACGGTCCGTCCGCCTGTGTGGTCGCGGTCTGCGACGTCGAGTTTACTTATAGTTTCGAGTACCTAGGATGCAAGGAACGACTCGTGATCACGCCGTTGACCGATAGGTGCTATATTACATTATCACAAGCTTTAGGAATGCATCTGGGAGGTGCTCCCGCGGGCCCCGCCGGCACGGGCAAGACGGAGACGGTCAAGGATCTAGGGAGAGCGCTAGGTGTCTTCGTGGTCGTCACAAATTGTACGGACCAGCAAAGGTACACGGACATGGCCAAGATCTTCAAGGGTCTTTGTCAAGGTGGCTTGTGGGGGTGTTTCGACGAGTTCAACCGCATCGAGTTACCTGTCCTGTCGGTCGTGGCCCAGCAGGTCTTAGCTATAACGAACGCGAAACGAGTGGGCGCGAAATCGTTTTCGTTCCCGGGCGACCCCCAGGTCATCGGTCTCATCCAGAACGTCGGCTACTTCATCACGATGAACCCGGGCTATGCTGGCAGGCAGGAGCTGCCCGAGAACCTCAAAGTCTTATTTAGATCTGTATCGATGATGGTCCCGGACCGCGAGTTATCAGTGTGGAAATCATCTCGGCACCGCGGCCCTCGGAGAGGCCCAAACTCGGCCACGACCTCCGACTGATAGTTGAGACCGTAGTGAGAGAGAAACACCTCACTCCGACCCCAACACACCTCAAATTGAAGCGCAACTTGAACTTTGATGTCCACGCAGGCGAGATCATCATGAAAGTTAAATTGTGTTCCGTCGGTTATAGTAAATTCCCGGAACTTGCCCGGAAGTTTAATGTTTTGTACCGATTGTGTGAACAGCAACTCTCGAAACAGAAACATTACGACTTTGGATTAAGGAACATCCTCAGTGTTTTGAGGACGGCCGGTGCGACGAAACGGAAAGAATTGGAAGCTGACGAGGAGTTGCTCGTCATGCGTACTTTAAGGGATATGAATTTATCAAAATTTGTGGCGCAAGACGTGCCTTTATTCTTATCTCTACTCGCGGACCTGTTCCCGCAAATCACCATTCCCCAGGGCGGGGGACACGAAAAAGTGCAGGAGACACTCACAAGTGTCATAGACAAGTACCGACTCATCGACCACGATAGTTGGCGGCTGAAGGTCATCCAACTCTACGAAACGACGTTGGTAAGGCACGGCATCATGCTCGTCGGGCCCCCTGGAGCAGGAAAATCCAATATAATAAACGTGTTGCAAGACGTATTGTCGAGAGTCCTAGGCATAGCCCACAAGCGCGTCCGGATGAACCCGAAGGCCATAAGGGCGGAGGAGATGTTCGGCGAGACCGACCGGTACGATCTCGGCGTCCCACGTCGGTGCCTTCACTTCAATACGACTCGTGTCCATCTCACGATGCCGGGGGTGGTTTCTTTTTTGCTGAAGAGGCCGTTCGGACCGTATTCACGAGAGATGCTCCGCGCAGGTTGAGCGGCGAGTGGATCAGCGGCATCTTCGCGGCCATGTGGGGCAAGTTCAACGATCGGGCGCGGAAAGATAATACCTGGATTTTATGTGACGGTCCTGTTGATGCCGTGTGGATCGAAAACTTGAATACGGTGCTCGATGACAACAAGATCCTCACATTAGCCAATGGTGATAGAATACCCATGACGGACAACGTCAAGCTCATGTTCGAGGTTGAAGATTTAAGGAACGCCTCTCCTGCGACAGTATCTAGAGCAGGGATCATCTTCGTCAGTGCCTCAGATTTGGACTGGGAACCAATACTAAAAGCCTGGCTGAATAAATGCGACCCCGTGCACCACCCGGACATGCTGCGGGAGCACTTCGAGAACTACCTGGGCCACTGTACATCCCTCAGGGATTGCGGCCTGGCCTTCGAGTGGCTCCGGGCGAACTGCAACGTGCCCATTTCCGTCAGTAGGGTGGGCATGGTCGAGAAGACGCTGACCTTGATGGACGCATTATTATCATGTATGGAGATCAGTGAGTCGATCGACGACGCGCATCACGAGCTCGAGCGGTGCGTGCTCTTCAGTCTGACCTGGGGCGTTGCTGGCTTACTTGAGAGTGATGATCGATTGAAGTGGGACGCCTGGCTGCGGGAGATGGACTCGGAACCGACGAACATGCCTCTCCACGTCGCACAAGGCGAGTCCATCTTCGAGTACGGCATCGACCATGAAACGATGGAGTGGGAGCGGTGGAGTACGCCGGTCTACAAACCTCCCCGTGGGGATGTGGAGGACTGGTCCGGTGTTTTGGTGCCCACGCTGGAAACAACTAGATGTGGCTACATCTTAAGTCAACTACGTAGTAGAGAAACACCAGTACTGCTCCTAGGCGGGTCCGGCACGGCGAAAACCAGTACGGCCTACATGTTCTTCGACTCCTTAGAAACGGAAAAGAACATCATTAAAAAGATGAACTTTTCCTTTGCTACCACTCCTGGCTCCTTCCAAGGTAGCATCGAGGCCGAGCTCGACAAGCAGGGCGGCAAGAGTTATGGACCACCAACGGGTAAAAGGATGACCATCTTCTTAGATGATTTATCCATGCCTGAAGTTAATACGTGGGGCGACCAGCCGACTCTCGAATTAGCTCGTCAATTGGTCGAGACGGGTGGAGTTTGCTTCCTGGACAAGGACAAGAGGGGAGATGTCAAAGAAGTAAGGGGCGTGGATTATGTTGGAGCGATGGACCTGCCGGGAGGGGGCAAGAATGACATCCCCAACAGACTGAAAAGGCATTTTTTCATGCTGACGGTCGTGACGCCTTCTCCCTCGTCGGTAGCCGCTATCTATGGTATATTGTTGCAATCCAGATTCGACGCGAAAGAATTTAAATATTTAGGGGGGGAGTTCCCGGGCTTCGTGGCGAGGATGCCCCCGACGACGATGGCTTTATTTAAATGGTTAAGGGAGAAGATGCTGCCCTCACCGACGAAATTCCACTACACGTTCACGCTGAAGGATCTTAGTCGTTTATTCCAGGGTATCCTGCGGACGCCGAAGTCGACGTACACGCAGGATTCTGTGTTGGTGCAGTTGTGGAGACATGAAGCGGAAAGAGTGTTCAGTGATAAGTTGGTCAATTTACAGGACAAGGACAAGTTCAAGAAGGAGCTTGATCTCGTTTCCAAACAGTTGACCGGGGCCGCACCTGCCAAAGGGAAAAAGGACCGGCCGCCGTCGGCGCTGAAGTCTCCTACCAAAAGAGGTAAATCCGTCTCACGGCCTGGTTCAGCGCCAGCCGCCGATATTCATTCGCGCTGCGTCGCTCCCGCACTGTTTGTGGACTTTCTTAGAGATGACGAGTACGACGAGGACGGCATCCTGGCGCGATCTCGGCGTTTTGATTAGTAAAGGTGCCTTCACTTCCTTGGACGTGTCCATCTCACGATGCCGGGGGTGGTTTCTTTTTTGCTGAAGAGGCCAATTCGTGATGCTCCGCGCAGGTCGCCGAGGCGCCGAAGATTTACGAGGTCGGCGGCGACATCGACTCGTTACGTACTCGATCGAAGCATTTCCTCAACCTCTACAACGAGGAACATCCAGCAAGACAGATGAATTTAGTTATTTTCGACGACGCGCTGTTGCATCTAGTTAGAATCTCGAGAGTGCTGGGCATGCCTCGAGGTAACATGATGCTCGTCGGCGTCGGCGGCTCCGGCAAGCAGTCCCTCACCCACTTAGCCTCGTACATGGCCGGCTCCGTGCCCTTCCAGATCGTGCTCACGAAACAATATAACCTCGCGACGTTCCTCGATGATCTTAGAATGATGTACAAGACCGCAGGACAGCAACGAAAAAAAGCTACGTTCATCTTCACGGACTCGCAGATCAAGGATGAGAACTTCTTAGAGTTACTCAACAGTCTACTCATGACGGGCGAGATCCCCGGCCTCTTCCCGAAGGACGAGCTCCAGATCATGGCGTCGGACATCCAGCAATATGCGCCCAAATCAGTACCGGTGGACACGCCGGAAAGTCTCGTGAAGTTCTTCTTCGACACGGTCCGTAGGAATTTACACGTCGTCCTTTGTTTTTCGCCGGTCAATGCGAAGTTCGCCGATCGCGCGCAGAAGTTTCCTGGGCTCATCACGGGGTGTGCGATCGACTGGTTCCTGGGCTGGCCCAAGGAAGCGTTAAGAGCTGTTAGCGAAGGTTTTGTCGGAGACATGCCCATCATGTGCTCTGATACCGTGAAAAGTAACTTGATCGAGCACATGGCCTTCGTCCATAACTGCGTGGTGGAGTGCTGCGGCGAGTACTTCCAGAAGATGCGGCGGCACGTCTACCAGACGCCTACCTCCTATTTGGCCTTTTTACAATTTTATAAACGAGTCTACGCGACGAAGTTACAAGAAGTAGAAAGGAAGGCGTCGAACGTGCGCGTTGGTTTGGAGAAGCTCGCGAAGGGCGCCGAGGACGTCGAGAGCATGAAGGTCGTGCTCGCGGACGAAGAAGTCAAGCTCCAAAAAGCGAATGAAGATACCACAAAGATGCTCGGTAAACTACAAAAAAGCAGCATGGCCGCCAAGAAAGAAGCTGATATTGTCAATGACATAAAAAAGGGCTGCGAGGAGGAAGCCCACAAGATCGCGCTCGAGAAGGCCGACGCGGAGAAGGATCTCGCGAAGGCGATGCCTTTTGTGGAAGAAGCGGAAAGAGCTGCCAATTCGATCAAGCCCAACGACCTGAACGAGGTCAAGAAGCTCGGGAAACCTTCCGACATCATCAAGCTCGTGTTCGACCTGGTCGGTTTACTGAAAATGGAAAAGATGGTCAAGACGGAGACCGCGGAAATTACGATGGGTGCGGCCGCGGCGCCGCAGCTCGCCTTCCCTTCATTGGCATGAGTCGCCTTCGAGAGAGGAGGTCGCGGGTGGTTTCTTTTTTGCTGAAGAGGCCGTTCGGATCGCGAGACCCGCGCGCAGGCATCGGGAAAGAAAAGCGGACCTTCGGCTTCATCAAGGATAGTTTTAAAAATATGCAGGGCGGCATGCTCGCCGACTCGTCATTTCTCAAAAATATTTTCTACTTCAGTAAATACGAAAAGGACATGATCAACGACGAGACGATCGAGTTCATGCGCGCGCGCGGCGTCCCGTGGTTCAAAGTAGGTTTCACGCCATCGACGCGCTTCGTGTCCATCAGACGAGGTCGTGGGTAGTTTTTTTTCGATTTTTGAGGCAGTTCGAGTGACCGCGATGCCCCGCGCAGGCAACCCTATTTAGATATTGAGGAGTACAACACGCTCGTGGCGAAGAACGCGTCGAAAGCTGCCGAAGGCCTGTGTGCGTGGACCAAGGCCATGTGTAGCTACCAGGCGGCCTCGAAGATCGTCAAGCCGAAGCTCGAGGCCCTCAAGCTCGCCGAGGCGAAGCTCGCCGAAGCGCAAAAAGAACTCGACAAGGCCGAGGCCAAGCTCCAGGGCGTCATGGATGTTTTGAATAAGCTCCAGAAGCAGTTCGAGGACCAGATGGCCGTCAAGGCGGAGATCGAGGCCGGTGCGTTTGCGGCGTCCGACGCCGGGGGTCGTTTCTTACCGCGATACGCGCAGGCGCCAAAAAGACGCGCGACAAGATGCAGCAGGCGACCGATCTCATCGGCGGGCTGGCCGGCGAGCGGAAGCGCTGGACCGAGGACAGCGCCAAGTTCGACGCGACGAAGACGGCGCTCGTCGGCGACGTCGCCGTCGGTGCGATCTCGGCGTCCCGTTGTTTAGAGACGCCTTCACGCCATCGACGCGACTCGTGTCCATCAGACGATGCCGGGGGTGGTTTCTTTTTTGCTGAAGAGGCCATTCGGACCGAACCGCGATGCTCCGCGCAGGCTGCGCGTTCGTGTCGTACTGCGGGCCCTTCAACCAGGAATTTAGGGATTACATCGTGGAGAAGAAGTTGACGGCTGACCTTCGCAAGAAAGATGTCCCTTGTTCTCCGTCCCTAGATGTCATTAGTCTGTTAGTTGACGTTTCCGAGACTTCCGATTGGGCTTTGGCAGGACTACCAGGGGATCCTCTCAGTATCCAGAACGGCATCGTGGTGACACGATCCTCGAGATATCCACTGCTGATCGACCCCCAGGGCCAAGCGATCAAGTGGATCCGGCAGCACGAGGCGGAGCGCTTACCTAACTTTGGTGTTACTGCACTAAATAATCCAAGAATAAAGGATCAATTGGAGTTCGCCATGGCCGAGGGCAAGGCGTTGATCGTGGCGGGCGTCGAGGAGGAGCTCGACCCCATGCTTGACCCAGTGCTCAACAAGCAGTGGATCCAGAAGGGGAAAAGCAAGTACATCAACCTCATGGACAAGCTCTGCGAGTTCCAGGAGACCTTTGCCTTGTATTTGATTACTCGCTTACCGAATCCGCATTTTAGTCCAGAGGACCAGGCCAAATGCGTCGTCGTCGACTTCACTGTTACCAGGAAGGGCTTGGAGGAGCAGCTTTTGGGGAGAGTGATTCAGAAGGAACAGCGGTCCTTGGAGGAGCAGCTGTCGTCGGTCCTGAACGACGTGGCGACGAACACGAAGGCACTTTTAAGGTTAGATGAGCTATTACTGGAAAGGCTGTCGGCGAACACGGGTAACCTACTAGATGACGAAGAACTCATTGCGGTGCTGGCCGAAACCAAAACGAAAGCCGTCGAAGTGAATGAGAAGTTGCTGGCCGCGGGGACGACGCGGGCGTCGATCGACGAGAAGCGCGAGCAGTACCGGCCGGCCGCGACGCGCGGTTCCGTGCTCTATTTTGCGATCGTGGACATGTCCCAGGTCAACGTCATGTACCAGACCAGCCTAGATCAGTTCCAGGGGCTGTTTGACTCGAGCATGGACCTCGCGGAAAGAGCGTCGCTCGCGTCGAAACGCGTGGCCAATGTTATTGATACGATGACGTACATCGTCTACCGCTACATTTCTCGTGGCTTATATGAGAAAGATCGACTGAGTTTCAAGCTTTTAGTGCTGTTCAACATTTTGGTGACTGCTGGCAGATTAACACCATCGGAGGTCACGCTGTTCCTGAAGGGCGGCGCGGCCCTGGATATCAACGCCGTGAAACCGAAGCCCGTGCCCTGGCTCACGGACACGGCCTGGCTCAATATTGTGCAACTGTCCTCGGATCAAGGGGCAATCGTCTTCCGCTCGTTGCAGGACGACGTGCTAAGGGACGACGCGAAGTGGAAGGCCTGGTATAATGATAATGAGCCGGAACGACAGCCCATACCGGGCAACTACCAACCTAGATTCGAGGCCGATCCGAACGGCGATTTCTACAGGATGCTCCTCGTCCGGTCACTCCGAGAAGACCGGACCATCCTATGTGTGGACGACTTCATCACGCGCCTCGAAGCCATCGACGTCGCCGGGACGAAACTCCCCTGCATGGGCGGGAAGTTCACGCAACCCGTCACCGAAACGATCGAGATGACGTACGCAGACATGTCGACGACGATACCCATCGTGTATCTGTTGAGTGCGGGCGCGGACCCCACGGATACCGTCGAGACCTACGCTCGCAAAAAGAAGAAGCACATTACCTGTGTCAGCATGGGGGAAGGCCAGGAGCCCGTCGCGCTGCGAGCGATCAACAGTGCGACGGTCGAGGGCATGTGGGTCATGCTCCAGAACTGCCACCTCGGGCTGCCCTTCATGGAGGGCCTCGAGGAGCTTTTGGGCAAGATTAGAGTCAATGAAGCCACGTTACCTGATTTCCGATTATTTATTACCACGGAACCGAATCCCAAGTTTCCCATCGGGTTGTTACAATTAGCTGTTAAGGTTACTTGTCAGCCTCCTAGCGGTTTACGGGCGGGTCTCATGCGTTCGTATACTGTTATAGTGGACCAAGACCGGTTAGAGCGAGTGGAGACGGCGCAGTGGCGGGTCCTGGTCTATGCCCTATGTTTCCAGCATTCCGTCGTGCAGGAGCGTCGCAAGTACGGCGCCATGGGCTGGTGCGTGCCGTATGAATACAACGATGGAGACATCAACGCTTGTTTACTCTTCTTGGAACGACATTTGTACCAAGGGGCGTTGAGCTGGCCAACTTTACAATACATGGTCGCCGAGGTGCAATACGGCGGCAAGATCACGGACGATCTTGACAGGAGACTATTCCGAACGTATGCGAACCAGTGGCTCACAAGTGCGACGACGAAACCCGGCTTCGCGTTCCGGCCGTCCGAGACCTTGCAAAAAATCGAAAACGACTTTGGGTATGGCTGCCCGCCCGGCGACACGCACGACGACTACGCCGCGTTTGCGAAAACATTGCCTTCTGTCGATTCGCCGGAGGTCTTCGGGCTCCATCCGAACGCCGACCTCGCGTTCCGCAACAAGGAGGTGCGGAACTTATTAGCTACTATTTTGGAAACGCAGCCGAAAGGAGGCGGTTCGAGTGGAGGTGGCCCGACGCGAGAAGACGTGGTCTACGCGAAGTGCGAGGAGATTTTGTCGGGCATACCCGAGGACTACGTCGAGGAAGTTTATGCGAAGGCCCTGGATATGAGTCAACCGCTGGACGTGTTCCTGAACCAAGAAATTCAGAGGTTGCAGCTCGTGATTGGGTCGGTGCGACAAAAATCAAATACCATCTTGGGAGCTATTAGGGGCGAAGTCGTAATCACGCAACAGATCATCGACGGGATCAATGCGATCTTCGACGCGAAGGTGCCCCACGACTGGGTCTTTTCTCCCGCGGGAGATGAGGTGTCGTGGCAAGCTCCCACTATCGGGTTTTGGGCGTCCGGCCTCGGGGCGAGAGATGACCAATTACGCAAATGGATCGCCGGCAAAGGAAGACCGAAGTCCTACTGGTTCCCGGGCTGGTCGAACGCGGCGGGTTTCCTGACGGCGGTCCAGCAGGAGGTGACTAGACGGCATCGCAATGAGGGCTGGGCGTTGGACGGCGTTCGCGTCGATAGCGAAGTCACGGAGTACGACCGCGCGGAGCAAGTCCGTGCGCCTCCCCCAGAAGGAGTTTATATCAGTGGACTATCGTTGGATGGGGCCATCTGGGACAAGTCGGGAGCTTGTGTCGCCGAGGCGAAGCCGAAGATTTTGTTCTGCGAGATGCCCGTCCTCTTCGTCACGGCCGTGACGAAGACGGCGAAGAAGTCGAGCGACTTGGGCCCCTTCGGCGGTTTTAGTTGTCCGGTCTACAAGTACGTCCGGCGGACGGACAAGTACATCATCTTCATGGTCAACCTGCCGTCCCAACAGAAGCCGGACCACTGGATCCTGCGGGGCGTCGCGCTGCTGTGCTTTACGTCCTAAGAAATTACGGAATAGTATCTCTAGTTTTATGGGGAGGCATGATCCTTACTTGCCGGGGGACGCGCCGCGGACTTGTGCGCGCGCGCGATGTTCACGGATTCTCGTCTAGCCGAACGGGTGGAGCTGGGGCCCGGGCGGCGCGCGTGGCGGCGCGGGCCTGCGCCGCGGCGTCGCCCGCGCCGCGTCCTCGAGCGACGCCTGGAGCGCCAGCTCGAGGGCCGCGTCGTCGCCGTAGCCGTTGTTCTCGTCGACCCGCGTGATCGGGCTCAGCACGGGCGCGTCGAGGCGGCGGAACTTCCGGCACGGGCGGCTCATCATCACGGGCGACGCGTTGATGAGGAAAATTTACGGGGAGGTGCTCTGTCGAGCTGACGGCGCCACGCTCGACGATCTCCGCGAGGCTGTGACGACGCTCGAGGACACTCTACGGCTCGCGCGGCGCGTGTTGGGCGGCGCGCACCCGATTACAGGACTGATAGACAAAGAATTGCGAAACGCGCGAGCCGCGCTCCGCGCCCGCGAAGCCGGGAAGAGAGTGGTCTTCGAATACAAATAACTATTTCACGTGCATCCACTATGTAGAGGGATGAGAGGGGTAGTGGTAGGCTCTCTGGCCTTTATTATCAGCAACAACTTACCCCGCGCGGGAGAAGGCATGCCGCGCGCGCCCGCTTACATGTCGTTCTTCTTCTGGATCCACGCCGCGACGTGGAGGCCCCACGAGACGGGCACGCAGAGCGAGCCCGCGATGTAGAAGGGGTTCACGGTGGCGGCCGTCAGCGGCGCGCCGAGCTGCGACGCCGAGACGCAGTACAGGCCGACGAGGAGGAAGATGCCCGACATCGGGCCGAGGAGGCCCGACGGCGCGTTCGCGAGGTTGCCCAAAACATACGAGGGCGGCGCCTCGCCCTCCCAGTACGTGTCCTCCATGACCATGGCGGCGCGCGTCGGCCGGCGCGCGGCGACGCGGCGCGCGGGGAGCGGCGCCCGCTTCGACACGAACGCCGCAGCGCCCGTGAGCAGCGCGAGGAGCGCGAACCGGGCCATCGTGCTGCGACCTGCGTAAACGAGGGGTTCGGTTCGGCGGCCGGTCCGGTCTCCTTTCTTGGTCAGAGGTGTGCGTGACGTGTGTGTAGTGCGCCATCGGTGCGAAGCCGTCGGGGCGGACGGCCAGCGCGCGGCGTGCGGCGGCTGGACCAGGCTACGTCCGCCTCGTGCCGAATTCTCGAGGTATGAGATTTGGAGAGCGCTTCGGATAGCTAGCGATGCCTCCAGCGGTCCACGGCGTGCGGCGGCATCGCTGAGGAATACAGAAGCTTTTGGGCGGCCGCGCGTCCGTGGAAGGAGCGCTTTGCGCGCACGAGCAGCTGGTACCCCATCTCAGCCGGAACGCAGCCGTTTCGCAAAAAAATTGGTGCGTACGTCCACCCAGGCACGAGAACGTCCACCCAGGCACGAGAACTCGACGAATATCGACGCAGCGTGCGAGCAAATGAGCAAAAACCGGAGCTTGAGCAGAGCCAGGAAAACCTACTAGCTTGATCGTGCGGGTCGCGAAATGGCCTCCGGTCTACGACTCGTCTCAACGCCCCAACAGCCTCCCGAATATCCTTCCCAGTACATCCCACACTCGCTCCCGCCCCGAAGAAGCGCCGCGCAGCCCCTCGTCGTGCGCCGCGGGCCAGAGTCCATCGAGATGTCCATCGGCTACGACACAACACCCAACTTACGCATTCGGATCGACGGGGTGCGGCCCCGGCGGCGCGTCGTCGCCCCTGCACATACTCCGCCGGTCGGGATGCGTCTTACAGAGGCGGAACTGCTGCCGCAGGAAGTTCCCCTCGCCGGCGACGAGCGCGAAGGAGTCGCGGACCGTCTCCTCCTTTCCAGACGTAGGATCCGCGATCTGAAACAACTCCACGCTGGAATGCCCCCCGTGCTTCCAGTGCGACCGGTGCTTCACGCACTGACTCCTATCAAAACAGCACGACGCCTTTGTTACATCTGTGATGCGGTGCACTTTTTTCGGCGCGTTTCTCCCAAATTCCTGCATGGCCTTCGTGCCCGCCGCCACACCTAGTACTCTTCCATTGCCCCAATCGAACGGCTCGGGACCCATGTCCACTCTCCTTGGAACTGGAGATATGCGATGCGGCAGAACATGGTTCGGCACTTCCGACGACGCGATATGTAACAAACGATTGACATCTCGCACGTGTAAGATCTGGTCCGACTCCGTGTAAAAGACGTACTCGAACCGAGACCATTTTGGGTTATTCAACATCGCCTGCTGGGCCGTGTGCACGGTCGCGAAGCCTAGCCGAGAAGGTTTCGGCAAAGTGTAGTAGTGCAAGACGTCGTAGAAGCCCAGGTCATTTTGTGGATCAGTTACGTACTCATAATCCGGTTTCGTGGCGACACACACGGTATAATGAGGGAACGTAGGTTTCAAGGATTCTACCGTCTTCCTCAGGTAGATGCGACGACTCGCGAGCGCGGAGTGGCCGCTGTCGCCGCCTTTTGTGGCGTAATAGGGCATGATCACGACCACTCTGTCCGATGACGTGCCCGAAGGATTCACTTGAGACGTGCGGTGGAAGGTCTGCGTCTTGATGCGAGCTAAGGATCTATCTCTGAGTAACGAAGCGTCCTTGAACAGTCGACGCTCGTACCAGGACAGGTGTTCTACAAAAAAGTCGAATAAGTCCACAGTCTTCAACAATCTGTTTCTTTTGAACATGTAGTTCGACGCGCCCTCCATATTTCCGACGCCCTTGTGCAATCTGGTCTCCGGCACGAGGTGCTTGAGAAATACACTTTTCTTACATAAAAATGCTGCCGAATACGCTTCGCCGGCCTCCGGGCACTGGTACGTCCCCGCGAAACTGTGGTCGCCGTCCTCGTCGGTGGCGTTGAGGTGGCGCCGCCGGTCCCTCACGAAGGCCGCGACGTCGGCGCCATGGGGCCTCGCATAGAGTGGTGCGGCGAGCAGCAGCACGGCCGCCCGCATCGCTGCCCGCTGGCTGCAGCAGTCGCTCTCGATGCTAGCGAGGCAGCCCACACGCCGGGCCGAGCCCTATCGCGCCTCGATCGCGTCGAGCAAAAATTGCGGCCTCGAGGCTCGACCCGCACGAAGCCGGTCGATTTGCAAGCCGAAGTAGACATATGGACCGTCTTATTACGCACCCCCCGCCGTCATCGCGCCCACCCCCTCACGGATGGACTCGACGGCGCCGCTTTCGCGGGCGTAGAGCGCGCCTCGCGCCTCTTGCAGATTTCGTTCAATCGTCCGTACAAGAGGGTGCGCGCCACCGAGCACGCGCCGCGTGGTCCGTTCTATATCCTCGAGCGTCGTCGTGGCCTCGCGGAGATCGCCGCGCGTGGCGGCCGGGTCATCGTAGAGCGCCGTCGCGTACATCGCCCTCATCTTGAGCGTCTGGTTACTTTCTCCGAGAACGCGTCGCGCCACGGGTATCGTTTTCCGCATCAGAGACTTGGCTTCTTCGAAGCGCTTTAGGCAAAGAAGGGAATTCGCGTAGTTGTGGGCCGCTAGGAGGGTTTGTTCATGTTCCTCGCCGTTGAGCTTCACATATCCAGAAAATACATCTCCCATCAACCGCAGTGCCTGTTCGTTCCGTCCGAGCTTTTGATGCGAGTTCGCAATGTTGCGCCGCATGGCAAGGATTGTCTCTTCTAGCCCGCCAAAGCGCCGCAGCCTAGCCAACTCGGCCTCTCTCACGGACAACGCGTCCTCGTGAAGATTTACATTGGATAGACCGCTACCAAGCAGCGCCATCGCAGCTCCCGGAATCCAGTGCCCCTCCGGCCGTCCGACGTACGTCTTCCAGCACGCCCACCCGAGCGCGCACGCCACGGTGCCATGGTAATCTTGATTGCACAGGCTGCATTTGTGCCACCGCGTCCATCTTTCATTCATCGCCTTGTCGCCCAAATTATTCTCCTCGGCCTCCGCGAACAAAATCTTCGCCTGCTCCGCCAGGCACGACACGTGCGCGAAGCCCGCCGTCCCGCGGCAAGCGCACCCTCGCACGAGGCCCTCCTTCGTCTTCCAGTGGAGGGCTTGCGTGCAGATGTAGCACGTCTGGCCCTTCGTGTCCTCCGCGCACGCCGCCGCGACTGCTACGGCCTCCGTGTACTTCTTATTCGCATTATACTGCTCGGCACCGCCTCCTTTTTTAATCAGTCTACACAGCTTGTCGTGCCCGCCCTCTTTCCAGTGCTGCACCTGGCAGGCTGCCCCGCAGTAGCGCGTGCTGCAGCGGCCGCATTTCTTGCCCAAAGTTAGGCCAAGGTCGACAGCGCAAAATGAGCATTGCGTGAGGAGCATCGTGTTACAGTAATTGGGCTGCCCGCGTAATGTGGAACTCGTGAGCAAGAGAGCTCCCAGCTAGCGGCTGTGAGGCACTAGCCCAGGCCCAGCGGCAACCGCAGGGCCTCGGCCGGCCCTGGAGGGCTCGTGGGCCCCGAGCAGGACGAAAATTTTACGGCGCGTGGCCATCCTAGTGGGATTCCTAGTACCCTTTTTAACAGCGGCCGGCCATATCACCTCCGGTCTACCCCAGCGCCGCATCGCAAACAGCCCCGCAAACGCAGCGCGCGCGCACACAGCCCCCGTACCACCCAATAAAGCCCCCGGGGCAGCCCCGCGGCAATCCGATTGCGCGCGGCGGAGCACCGAGCCTCGGCAGCCCTGAGAAAAAACTGCCTGCCGGTCGAAAAAAATACCCGCCCGCATGCGCCCCGACCACCCGGAAGGGCCCTGGGTCGCCCCCGTCCCGAGCCCCGCGCAAGGAGAGCCCCCGACGCGCGCCTGAAGGGACTTCCGCCTCACCGCCGCCCATCGCAGGTCCGGCTCACCCCCGGTCCCTCCTCGCACAACCTCTTTCACCAACCACCTCAAAAGCAACAACCATGCGCGAGTGCGTCTGCCTTCACATCGGCCAGGCCGGCCTCCAGGGCGGTAACGCCTGCTGGGAGCTCTTCTGCCTCGAGCACGGCATCCAGCCCGACGGCCAGATGCCCTCGGACAAGACCGTCGGCGGCGGCGACGACGCCTTCAACACGTTCTTCTCGGAGACGGGCGCCGGCAAGCACGTCCCGCGCGCGGTCTACGTCGACCTCGAGCCGTCGGTCTGCGACGAGATCCGCACGGGCACGTACCGCCAGCTCTTCCACCCCGAGCAGATCATCTCGGGCAAGGAGGACGCGGCCAACAACTACGCGCGCGGCCACTACACGATCGGCAAGGAGATCGTCGACCTCGTCCTCGACCGCATCCGCAAGCTCGCGGACAACTGCACGGGCCTCCAGGGCTTCCTCTGCTTCCACGCCACGGGCGGCGGCACGGGCTCCGGCCTCGGCTCGCTCGTCCTCGAGCGCCTCTCGGTCGACTACGGCCGCAAGTCCAAGCTCTCGTTCTGCATCTCGCCGGCGCCGCAGATCTCCAACGCCGTCGTCGAGCCCTACAACTCCGTGCTCTCGACGCACGCGCTCCTCGAGCACACGGACGTGACGTTCGCCCTCGACAACGAGGCCCTCTACGACGTCTGCCGCCGCAACCTCGACATCGAGCGCCCGACGTACACGAACCTCAACCGCCTCTTCGCCCAGGTGGCCTCGTCGCTCACGGCGTCGCTCCGCTTCGACGGCGCGCTCAACGTGGACATCACGGAGTTCCAGACGAACCTCGTGCCGTACCCGCGCATCCACTTCATGCTCACGTCGTACGCGCCGGTCATCTCGGCCGAGAAGGCGTACCACGAGCAGCTCTCCGTCGCCGAGATCACGAACTCGGTCTTCGAGCCGGCCGGCATGATGACCAAGTGCGACCCGCGCCACGGCAAGTACATGGCGTGCTGCCTCATGTACCGCGGCGACGTCGTCCCCAAGGACGTCAACTCCTCGGTCGCCACGATCAAGACCAAGCGCACGATCCAGTTCGTCGACTGGTGCCCGACGGGCTTCAAGTGCGGCATCAACTACCAGCCGCCCACCGTCGTCCCCGGCGGCGACCTCGCCCGCGTCATGCGCGCGGTCTGCATGGTCGCCAACACGACGGCCGTCGGCGAGGCGCTCTCGCGCATCGACCACAAGTTCGACCTCATGTACGCCAAGCGCGCCTTCGTCCACTGGTACGTCGGCGAGGGCATGGAGGAGGGCGAGTTCTCCGAGGCCCGCGAGGACCTCGCGGCCCTCGAGAAGGACTTCGAGGAGGTCGGCGCCGAGACCGCCGAGGGCGAGGGCGAGGAGGAGGACTTCGGCGAGGAGTACTAGGTCCGCCCGCGCGCCGCACGGTCGATGGGCACCCGTCCGTCCCGTGCGTGTATTTTCGTTCGCACCCGCATCGCACCCGCAAAAGATCGCTACTCGCCGCTCCGTTGAAGACGCTTCGTTGTGTAAACCGATTAGTAATTACAAAACAGGACATTAACCGTCGACGACCGCCCCCTCCACGACCGCCCCCGCGACCGGCACCGACGCCCCCTCCGTCGTGTAGTAGATCAGCGAGAACCGCTCTCCATCGTAGGGCGTGACCCAGTGCGGGAAGCGCCCGTCGACCTTGGCGAAGCCGAAGCGCGTGTCGACGTGCGTGACCTCCCTTACTCCACTCTCGACGGCGATGCGGCCGCCGCCCGTAAACTCGCCGAGGGCCAGCGCGTAGAAGGGTGCCACATTCTCCGTGTCGATGTGCGGGCTGCCCCTAAAGTTGCCCGTGACTGCTAGGGAGGTGAACGTCGCCGCGTAACTTGCGTCGGCCTCGGTCAACGCTTGGACGGCTAGATCCCAGAGCTTTTGATGTTTCTGGCGCTTCTGCGTCGCGAGCTTGGCTTTCGTGGATTCGGCGTTATACGAACCGTCGGCGGCGCGAAAAATTGTATTTGGCGCGTGAAAGGTGATGTATAATTCTGCGTCGACGCGCGGGCGCTCGCGTCGACTCCCGGGCGTGCTGTTCACTAATTCTTGGGTCCGTCGGATCTCCGCGAGCAGTGCGGACGCCGTGGCCGCGGATACTTGCCGGACGGGCCGCACCCTCCGAATGCGTCTTTGATCGAAGAGCCCCTCGCGTAAGTAAGCCGTAAGTAATAACGCCATGATCACGCTCCGCGGCGCCTCCGGGTCCGTCTGGACGGAAAACTCGTCCGACAATCTTCTACGTAATTGCGGCGTCGACCAGGGCTGGAGCTGGGCCTCGAGCGTTTCGGCGTCGCGCGTCGCCGCGCAGTCGACCGTGCCGGCCGGTGGGAGCGGCGCCCGGCGCGGCGAGACGAGCACCTTTGTTTCAGTTGTGCATCGCGCGGAGATCTCCTCCCTGACAACGTCTCCTGTCAGCTTGGTGTTGAACCGCAGGTCGAGCAACGCGAGCGGCGCTTGAATTTTCTCCGGCAGGCCGGTGCGCCGTAAGTGATTCGAATATAATAATAATTCCTTGAGTCGGGGCAACGCGGCGACGGCGTGCGGCAGCACTCGCACTTTATTCCTCGACGCGTCGAGGCGCTCCAAGTTGAGGAGCGCGCTGCACGGCGCGAGATCTGTGATCCGGTTGCGCGTGAGATTGAGAACTAGTAGAGTTGTGGGCAGAGGTGGCAGGGCGGTGAGCGACCGGGACTGGAGGTCGAGTGCGTCGTCTTGCTGCTGCAGCTCTTGTGCAGCCATACTAGTGCGGTCCGATGGCCCCCAGAGTTACTGCATTGATGCCGGTACGTATGAAACGCGTCCAACGTGTCTTTTACGCAGCAATTATGGGCCGCAAACTCCCGCTCGTCGACTTTGGCTGGATTCCTAGTGTGTTACAGACTGCTAGGTCAGTTTTTGGGCGCACAAGTGTGGATCTCTGCTTGCACGCGCCGGCCGCGTGATTGCTGCAGAGCATCCTAGAGCTATTCGCAGCCAGCTGCATTCGTGCAGAGAATTACGGCCGCGTGTGAGCCACAGAGCAAGAGAGCGCCCACAGCCGCCCCGCAGCCATGCTGCATGCATCGTCGTGCGATGATTCCTGACGAAATAGCGGATGCTGCGTTCGACGGTGATAAGGACACAGTGGTAGAGTGGCTGGACGAGCACCCGGAGCGTGTAAACGACACCGACAACGCCGGAGCGTCGTTCCTCTTACTATGCGTTGATAATGGAATAAAGCGAGAAGAACAGCTTGAACTGGTCTGCTACCTCTTGAGTCGAGGGGCGGATCCAAATCAAATGTGCCTCCTAATTGACACCGAAGACGAAGAATTCAACGTGGAAGGATATATGACTCCGTTTTATGCCATTTGTTCCGCAAGCAATTCTCCTCTCGTCCAGCACGCTGTCGCTTCTTTTCTTAGCGCCGGCGCCGACCCAAACTTGAGGCTCAGGCTGGCCGACTCAACCCCTGAGCCCAACACAAGCCCTCTCATGGGAGCGATTCGCAGCTTCGTTGCATCGCATGGCGGGACATCATGGCAGCTTCCCGTCGTCGTGCGCTTGCTGAGGGCCGGCGCATCGCTAGACAGCAGCTTTGAGGGGGAGCTGTCGGTTGACGAGTGGATTGCAGCTGAGCAACGGCAACGTCCCGAGGTGATCGAGGATCAAGTGCAATTTCAAGCTGTAATTACCTTGATCCGAGGCGTCCGCGCCGCGGGCTCGTGGAAAAAATACTGCCGGGCACGGGCCCCGCACCGCGAGATACTGGCGCTACGGAGCCTCGCGATGCGGGGCTACATCACCCCGTATCAAAGGCGTCGCACGCGAGGCGCTGAGCACAAGATAGCAATCGCCTTCGTCGCGCGCCTCGGCGACAACGGGATCGTCTGGAACATCCTGTCCTTCTGGCGCGACCCCGACGATATTGAAGACATAACCCTAGGAAACGGGGATGTGGTAAGAGTGTATTCATAAAACAGCACATTTAGTCATCGTCCGAATCCGACTCCTCCTCGCGCTGCCTTCTGGGATCGTAATCCCCGATCTTGAACTTCCTACATAACTTGTCCGCTTCGCGCGCCATCTTCGTCATCTCGCCGGGGTTGTACTCCTTCTGCGCATCAAACCCAATCATCTGGAAGACGTCCTCCTCCGTCTCCGGGAGGACCTCGCCGTCCTCGAAGTTCGTCCCAAACACTTTGTTCTCCCTCATTTCACCGCGCGCCATGGCTTGATAATGTTTCACGGGCACGGGCGGCACGTAGGTCTTCGGGTTGAACACGATGCGCCGGCGCATGCGACATCGTTCCAGCGCCTCGGCCTGCGCGTCGTCGCGCCGCTTCTTTCTTTCTTCCTCGTCATCTACTTCGGCCGTCTCCGCGTCGATCCTCAGAACGGCCAAGGCGTCCTCGGCCTTGATGAACCTCGTTTGATCCGGCTCCCACCTTAAATCATCGGAATCGTCGCTGTCCGACGAACTCTCTTCGACTTTTTTCTCCTCTTCGTCACTCAGGTCGTCGGTCTCGCGCGTGTGGACCGTGATGGACGTACCCTTCGTGAACTTCGTGGACTCGTCATCGCTGAGTTGCGTGGCCACCGTCTGTTCGTCCTCTGTAGAACTTTCGGCGGAGGACCAGCCCTCTTCCTCGTCGTCACTCAGTCCTCCGGTGACCATCGTCCTCGTCTCGTCTTCGCTGTCGGAGTACTCCTCCAAGCCTTCTTTCAACTCCATCCTCTTCGCCTCGGCCTGCTCGTCCTTGATCCTTAGCCAAGTTCGTTCATCTTCAATGACTAGTCGCTCCGGAAACTTTTCGGCCATGCCTGGTGGTAGTAATGACTCGACATTCGGCTCGTCCCAGACCGTAACGCCCGTCTCCCTATGGACCCAGTACGGCTCGTCGCTCCACTCGTCGACGAACTTGTCGTACTTGTCCACCGTCCATTGAGCTAGTTCGAGCGCAGCGACGCAGTCCGCCGCCCACTTCAGTTCATCTCTTTGAGCACAGAAGACGTCCTTCGCTCGTCTCTTGGCCTCTCTACGAGCCCATTTCCGCCACCCTCGGAACACCTCGAGGGCGCCCATGCCGGACCAAGCGCCGCTAATCTTCCGCATCGCCGCGTGCTCCTTCCTAACCTCGGCTTCCGCTTTTTTGAGTTGTTTATCGATGTAGCGCGTGTGCAGGTCATGACTAAGCTCTTGGGCGAGCTCGGCCTCCGCCAACAGATTAGTGCTAGCAGGTTCAAAAAGTTTCATAATTCCCACAGCCTTGTGCCATTCTTTTGAGTCGCGATTCTTTTGCGCGGCCTTGATGGCGCGTTGCCTCGCTCGTTCATTATAACGAATATCGCGATCCTCAGGCATATTTTTCAGAGTTGTGAGCACTTCCTTGATCTGCCTTTTTATGGTTTCTTGCGCGTAGCCTTCCGTGGTAGATTCCTTCGGCTCCAAATCATCTTTGAGACGTTTATACAGCTCGGCTTCGGCCTTGCCTCGTCGCGCCCGTAGCTTTTTATCTTTATCATCAAATCGCTTCTCGATCCTCGCTAATTTCGCCTTGAGCTTGTTGTCATAGTTCTCGTTGAATTCAATCCTTCTACGTTCGTCCATCTCGATGGCCGCCCGCTTCACAGCTCTTTTCCTAAACCTCTGGATGCCTTCCTCGGAGTGACAAAACGCCGTCGCGGCGACGCGCGCATTTTCCACCGCTTGTTGAATAGCGGCTTCTTCGCGTTTACGCTCGTCCATCATACGCTTTTCTCGTTGGAGGATCACCCTGCACTTGAATAGATCAGCCCGCCTTTTACACATCCAGCCCGGCTTGGGTGGAACACAGACTTTTTTATTGCCGTCCGCATCCACACACCGACACCTTTTAAACATGCAGACCTGGTCCTTCATATACACTTTACCTTCCGCATCTTTATAATCTTCTAGGACTTTCTGCACCTCGCTCCTCGAAAACGGCATCGCCGTGACCCGATGCTTGTCGACGCGCTTCTCGGCCCAGGCATCTCTCAAACCAGGCAGCATCTCGTCCCAGAACTTGTCCCAGACGACCTGGAACCAGACGGCACCGCTTCGCTCCACGCCGGCCTCGAAGTAGCCCTGGTGCGCGATCGACGGTCTCACCTCACCACACTGCTCCATGAAGTCCTGCATGGTGGCCACGACGCGATGCTTCCTCGCAAACAACGCTTGTTTTTGTCTTTTCCTAAACCAGTTCCTCACGGCCTCGGCGCCTTGTAATAGTGTATCAGGTGTGGGATACTTCATCCCCGGGTTCGCGTCCATCCGCAATTCCACCAATGAAGTAAGCATATAAAAGTTCCAGGGTAACGCCGCCATGGGCGCATTATGATCGAGCCATAAAGATTTCAAGCGAGGTAGGCGCGATATCGACTCGGGGAGCTCTTCAATAATATTTGCACATAATTTAACTGTGGTGAGACTTCGAGAGTCGCCGAAATTGGAAGGTAGGAAGGAGATCCTGTTGTCGTTCGCTGATAACGCAGTGAGGTTGATCATGTTCGCGAGGCACCGAGGCAGCGCCACCAACTTGTTGTGGTTGAAGCTTAAAGTGTGGCACGTCATCCTCGACAGAGTTTCTGGTATTCGTCGAAGATCGTTGCAGTCCGCCACGACCCGCTCTAACCTTGTGAGATTACCGAACGTGAGTGGCAGCGTTTGCAGTCGATTCGTAGCTATATCTAAATGCCTCAAGTGCGACAAGTCACCGAGTCGGTCCGGTAATTCCGTAAGTTGATTCCTCAACAGATTCAGGGCGCTCAGCTTCGCGAGGTCGCAGATGCTGTCGGGTAGTTCCGTCAGTCGATTCGACGCTAGCGTGAGCTGTGTTAATTGTGTGAGCTCCTTCCCAGCTCTCTCAGGAAACCTATCGAGTCCATGCGCCACGAATCGCAACGCTTTTAACGGTCTCCCATAATTCTCGTGGAAGTCGTAGATTTGGTCCGGGAAATCCCCGGCGCCCTTGTTGAGCATGTTGAGCTCGCCGGCCTGCGTGGACTCTCGTGTGACCGCGACGACGGCGCCGCGGCGCCGTGGGACGCCATCGACGCGACCCCGGCAACTTATAGTACGATTCAGACGCCGCGTCACGCACCTCGCGCGCGAACTCGAACGCGTCGCCCCAGCGCTTGTCGAAGAGCGCCCTAGCGGCTCGCGCCGCCTCTTCATCTCTCCTTCTTTTCCCGACGGCGTGCTTCTCCTTGATGATGTCGATGAACACCTGTCGCTTCGCCTTTTCCTCGGCCCTATTTTTTTGATATTCCGCATTGGCCGCGGCCAAAGCCTTCATGGCGGCCTCGTCCCGAAACGCGATGGGCAGGCCGTGCCTATCCGGAACGTGGGGCGCGCACCACGTCACTTGGCTTGGATCGTCGCGTTTCGAGTAAAAAAAGGTCCCGTCCGGGGTCACGTGCTTCTTGTAGGGGTGCCGCTGCAGCAACTTCATCCGTCTCCCCTTCCGCCAGTTCTTCTGGATGCGTAGAATGGCATCTAGCTCTTGTTCATTACCAGAGACCCAATCCCAGACCATGAGTCGTACGGCTTCTTCTTTGTGGACGAACCGCACAGAACCGGCCGTGTCGATGGACCTTCGTCGACTGTGTTTGGACGAGCCCCGGCTCTCCATGGAGGCCCGCGACCGTCGTCTACTGTGAGCCTCATCCTGGCTGCCTCTACTGGCTCGGCTGGCGCGGCTCGGCACGCTGCCGCGGCTGACCGGCGGGAGACCGGTGGTCTGCATGGGTGTTTTTTTTATGTTTTTACGAGTGCGGCCATCGTCCGTGCGCCCTTGTGTACAGCTCGTTACGCCCAGCGCTCATCATGTCGTTTTGGGGCTGCCCCCGCACGCTAGCCGCGCGCTCGGCGAGGCTCGCCACGCCGTCGCCGCGAGGGTTCCACTGCTCGTCGTCCGTCGAAAGTCAATATTCGTCCAGAACGAACCAGGATTACATATGTATATTTTTACACGACTTCGACGAGCGAACGACGAAGCGGCGCCGCGGTGTCCTCCCGCGGCGACAGCTTCTGGGGAATTTCAGCACCGCTTTGGCCGGAGGCCGCGGCGCCGCGTCGGCATCGACCGCGTCGCGATCGCAAGCTCCGCGTGGAGAAAGCTCTGCTCCTCCAACTTTGTGTTGATGGTCGTCGGTGTGTCCGACGCCAACTCTAAGCGGGCGACGGCGGTCGCTACGCACAGTAGCAGCGTGGCGAGGAGCTTCATGGCTCGGTTGGGCGCTGGTCGCCTGCGATGGAGGAATTGAGACCACGGCGCGAGCGCGGGGGGTGGGGGTGGTCCTCTCGTGGGCCGACAACGTCTGTCGCCCCGGCCGCGGCCGCCCCAAGCCCGCAGCACTTTTTCCTTCTATGGGTGATTGTGTCTCTGCTGAGCCGCCGCAGCTGCTCGCAAGCGGGCGTTGCGGCGGCTACACCATGATTGCTTCTCCGAAGCTACCGTTTATGTTTATCGACGCCGGCGCTGTGCGTTTGCGCTCCGATTAGCTCAGAGCATCAAACCGGCCGCCACTGAAGCTCCAAGTTCGAAGCCCCGGCCAAAGCCTCCCAGCACGCGTCAATCACCAACGCGAAGGCTGCCGGGGCGTCTGAGCAGCCAACAAGAGCAGGACGGAGTTCAACCATGCCCTGGAGCTGAGGCAGACTGCAGGGCAAAAAAGTCGCTCATTCATCGACATTTGTGGCTGTGTGAGGCAGCAGGTGTGCTCAATCAGGTCACGGTGGGCACCGGTGAAGCGCTGAGGCCACGACAAGCGGTGCAACTTTGAGCATCTCCCAGCACACCACTGAGAGCACCACCTTGACACGCAGCATACGCGTCGCAACACCACCGTGACACGCAGCATACGCGTCGCAACCATGCGCGCCGCCTGCCTATGTATTGCCATTTCATCGGTGCAAGCTCTTGCCCCCACAGCAAAGCGACGGGACGTCGGCGCATTTTTGGGAGGCGCCGCGCTCACCACACTCGCGCCGCGCCCCGCACTAGCAGATGTCAAGGTCGACCCCAACTCCGTAAGAACGACCAAAGGCGGCGCGAAATATGTGATAGTCAAGGAAGGTAGTTGCCCCCTCATCGACCCGAGCGGCGCGCTCGGCAGCTGCTACCCACGCCCCGAGTCGTACATCACGATCGACTACACTGGCTTCCTGCCCAATGGCCAGGTCTTCGATTCGACAGAAAAGAAGGGCGGCAAGCCCCTCTCCTTCCGCCTGGGCGAGCGCCAGGTCGTTCCTGGGATTGAGCAAGTGGTGGCTCAGATGAAGCCCGGGGAGGAGGTCCAGGCGCTCTTGCCGGCATCACTAGCTTACGGCGACAAGGGCGTCTGCACGGACGACGGCGAGTGCCTCATCAAGCCCGGGACGAACCTGAAGTACTTCATCCGGCTGAACCGGGTCGCGGCGGCGGCGGGGTAGGGGTAAGGTCCGTCGTGAAACTACTTACTAGGTGCAAGGTAGCGAAACCGCACGGCCGTGCCGACGAGCAAGACTGAGGCCGCGCCGAACGCCGCGTCCGAGCCGGCCGCGGCCGCGAGGGCTCCGAAGCCCGCCGAGCCCGTGAGAAGCCCGAGGTCGCCGCAGACGCGGAGCAATGCCAGGGCGCCCGCCCGCTCCTCCTCCGGCACCGCGTTCGCGGCGGCCGCCGTGGGCGCCGAGCCCAGGACGCAGGACCCCAATCCCTGCACCGCCATCGCCACTGCGACGAACTCGTAGCCGTGGTGGGACGCCCACGGCAGGTAGGCGAACGCCCCGGCCGTCGCGAGCAGTGCCGGGACGATGATGTTCGACGGCCCAAGCTTGTCCGCCACTTTCGCCACTGGTCTCCTCCAAGCTTTTTTGCAAAGTTTGCAGTCGTTTCGAAGCCAGCGCGCGGCGCGGCGCGGCGCGGCAATTATCGGCTATATCTTCAATGAATGAGCCGCCGTAACAATCTCGTTTTTTACATGAAAACTTGGTGCCAAACAAAGCAGGTTGCTTTGCTAAATCCTGAGCGAGGAGGGTGGGAGGGGGCATGCGAGGGGAGAGCACTCATACACCCAGACCACTCCAATAAGAACTTTAGTCCCCCGCGAACTGGTCCACGAACTGTTGTCCTGCGACGTCGAAGCCCGGCACCGCGCCGCGGAAGGACCCCTTCGTATTCTTCGTGCGGCCTTCACTGAACCCCCCCTTGCCGACGCCGGCCTTCGGGGCAGCCTTCGTATAGGGCGCGTGGTTGCCGATGGACGCCGAGCTGGGCTTCGGCGTCCGCGCCAGCGCCCTCCTTTCCCGCTCGAGCCGCTTGTTTCGCTCGTCGCCGTGGATCCGCGCAGCTCTAGGAGGCTTCTCCATGACTGCTTGATCGCGCGCCCGCGACGCGTTCATCTGCAACAGTATCGACCGCCGCTCCTGGGCCAACGCCAAAGCCCGCGCCTCCACCCGCCTCAAATTGTCGTCCAGGGACCCGTACCTCGCTTCCGCGTCGGCCCGCAACCCAAGCCGCCGCTCCTCGGCGATACGAGAGGCATTTAACCGGTTCCAGGCCTGCTGGTCCGCCTCGATCTCCGCCCTCCGATACTGATCCGTCGGCGGCGGCGGCGGGCCTCGTTCCGCCGCGTCCCGCAGATCCGCCTCGAGGTTCTTCTTCTCGGCTCTTGTCAATGGTGGAGGCGCCTCCCGATGCAGTTGGGCGTCGGCGCGCGCGTCCGCCGCCTGCGCCATGGCGACTTCCCTCATGACAACTTCCACGGACGGCTTTGGTCTTCTACGTAACGCGCTCCGCGCCACAACGGTCGCCCTCGATTGGATCCAGAACTGCGCTAATTTGGTCGGCCACTTGGCCCGGCCTCTTGAATGAGCACAAGTGAGAGCATGCGCCGGCGCATCTACCGCGGCGCACGTCGCGTCGCAATAGTACACTTCATCACACAAAGCGCACTTCGCCATGGGCGTGCCGTCGGACCCGTAAAAGCTCCGGATGCCACACGCCGCACATTGGGCGACAGCTAAATTCTGGGGCACGCTGTCATCGTTTTGTCTTGGGGCGTCATCATCATACAGCGCCGTTCTTCCTCGCATCTCCTCGTGGATAACTTTACCTTTGACGCCGAAGTTCGCCAGTCTCGATTCTTTGGTCCTGTAGATGTCCCGCAACGCGCGTCGTATTTTCGCGTTTTCTCGGCGCCGTTCCTTGTCCTCGCGTTTCCGGATGATCGCCGTGTGGCAGTGCCTCGGCGCTTTTATGTGTCGAAAGTCCAACACCCCTTTGACGTTCCGGATCTTCTCAGATAGTTGTTTGTTGCGCTTATCCACCAGATCCTGGCGTCTTTTGCGATCCTTCGTGCGCGCGTTCGAGATGACTCTCCCTCGTATAGGTACCGGCACTTGATAGATGTCGCCCGATCCTCTACGTCTACTTTTGGCTTCTTCAAGAGCACGAATGAACGCGACGTAGAACGTTAACGAGCGAGGATCCGATACGTCCGCGAGCCTGCCGAGGTCGGCCTCGACCCTCGCTGAAACTACTGAAGGTTCATGTAGCATCGGTGTGCATAAGGGCGTGGACGAGAAAGCATCATCATTCACGATAGCCTTGCGAGAAACGGGCCCGGCGCTGTTGAAGACTCGACACGTCACTTCCAATCGAGACCCGCCGAGGTCGGCCTTGACGACCCTAACTTGCGAAGGATCGACGTCACATCGGGATGATAAACGATCCCTGATCCCATCATCAATTTCTATAGCTAGCGAAGGGTCTTCATCTAACGCTATCAACAGTTTGTTCGCATCGAGCTGGCACTCAAAAACCACTTCGACGGAACTACAGTTCCGGTGGTGCTTCGTGAGCTTCTCTGTACTTTCAAAAGCTCTTCGACAGAAGACGCAACTCGGCCGCGTCCGCTCGAAGATCCTCAATGCCTCTTCTGAATAAGCGTCGCGGTCGGCCTTGGGCGTGACGCGCGTCGGCATCGGCAATGAAGGTGGTGTTGGTGGCACAACCTCGTCTTCGCTCTCCGACGAGTCGCCGAAGCACAGGTCGTGCTTCCTTCGTGTTGTGTTATTCTCGCGGAGCCACCTCTGATAACATTTCGGGACGTGCAGAGCCAGGGACGCGAGTAGACACCGCCGCCCACAGAGGTAGCAGTGGACGCCCTTGCGGTCCTGGACTTCTTCTTCCTGCACAACGGGTTCCGGGAGACACTTGTCGCACTTCGACATATGCCTCTTAAGCTTTTCTTCTCCAGTCAAGCCCATCTCAAACACTAAACCGCACCCAGTACACTTGGGCTGGGCTTTACACGCTTTGCAATGGGCAGCCAACTTCCCGGGATCCGCAAAGGTCCGGTCGCAGGTCGGGCAGCGGTTCGGCGCATTCATCTGATAGTACCGCTCGGCCGCCTCCGAGTAGGCTTTCAAGGCGTCAGATGCGGCCGCGGGCCCCGGCAGGCGGCACCATCCTTTCGAAGGGAGCGGCCTCCTCCAGGCCGTCGGCCGGTAGCTTTCTCTCCGTAACCAGCGCTTCCTACAACTCAAAACGTGGTCCCGGATCGACTTTTCTGATTCTCTCGTAGAGCCGCAACAATAGCACATGCGGATGATTCTTCTAGATGAATCCTCCGCCTCGACGTCGTCCTCGAAGTCGTCACCGTAGTCATCTTCATCAGACTCGTCACTCGCCTCATCATCTACAACGTCATTGTCCCCGAACTCACAAACGGCGGGAGCCGGTGGCGGCGCGTTCTGGAGAGAAGCTTGTTTTTCATCTTCAACGGCGTAGAAGCGTCGCAAACAGCTCCGGAAGTGGAACGGCAACGACCGCGGGTGCAGCACGTGCCGCCCGCACAGATGACAACATACGCCACCTTTCGACGACACGGGCTGGCCCAGATCCTTCTCGAGGGCTCGTAAACGCTTCCGTTCGAGGCGCTCGTACAGTAACTGAGAGCAGCAGCTCCGCATGTGTTGTTCGAGCTTCGCTTCACTTTCAAAAGTTCTGCCACACCGCTCGGCGGGGCACATGTTCTGGGCATCGGTGTTGAATTGCCTGGCGACGGCGGCGTTCCATAGCGTGATTTCTTCCCTTGAGGACGAAGAGGTAGGAACTTCGAAACCTTCGGGCGGCTTCACAGTTATGGTAGTGCCGTCGATGGCGCGCTGCGCTTCATAGCGCGCCTTGCACCCCTGGACATGGAACCCGAAGCCCGCGAGCGTGGCGCAGGTCTTGCCGCACACATAACATTTCGGGGACAGGTCGTGCGGCCTTCCCACCACATCTTCCTCCTCCTCTTTGGACGCCTCGGCCATGAGCTCGGGGCAGCACTTCTTCGCGTGCTTATCCCTAGCTTCCGGGTCACTGAAAGTTCTCTCACAACCATAACACTTGACCAATGAAAGTTTCTTGTGCAAAGCTAGTGCTATCTCCTCGTACTGCTCCCGCCGTACGACATCATCCTGGGGCGGGGGCCACAGATCACTCGGCGGGAACTCGAGAACTCTTTGAGCTTTCACAGGCAATTTTTCGTTGCACTGCGTCCATCGCGCGGCGCACGCCCGCGTGTGCCGGCCTAGACCCGCCGTCCCGAAGCGCTTGCCGCAGATGAAACATAGAGTGGTAGGGTCCCTCGCGCCGGACTCCGTCCTCGCAAAGACTGTCGACGTTTTGACCTCCTCGCCCTCACATAACTTTGATAATTCGGCGGGGCAGCACCTTTTTACATGGCCCTTCAAAGCTTGTAATTTCTCAAACCCGCGCCCGCAGCCCGGGCAACTTAATACATTTCGTTCCTGCTTCACGGCCGCGTTCCACTCATCTAGCGCCTTGCCCGGCTTCGTCGGTAGCGGTAGGTCCGGCCAGCACGGCGCCATCTGCCTCTCCGACACGGGTTTCAAGGCTTCTTCGGCTTCGAACTGCTGCTTGCACGCGTCCAGGTGCTTGAGGAAGGACCCGAGCAGACACCGTCGCCCGCAGATGGGGCAGAGCGCCGCCGCGTCATCAACTTTCCTAGACTCCTCCGGTACATTTATGATGTTCTTCTCCCCCTGGCAGCGCCGCGCGTGCTTGTCCCGCGTCTCACGCTCGGCGAAGGTCCGTCCGCAGAACTCGCACCCGAAGTGCGAGGACGTCCCAAAAACTTGCGTGGCCGCGTTATTCCAGGTTTCTAGTAATAGTTTGGCGGCCGCGTCGGCGGCTCGTGACGCATGTTCATCCTCGACATCCCGAAACTCCTCGTCCGGCTTCCTACCACGCCTCCGGTAGAAATCCGTACCTAGGGGCGGCATATCGACCGAAGGACACGTCGGCACGGGCCGCATGTCCTCGCCCAACGGTCGGTTCCTCTCGAACAGCTCCCACCGCGCCGTGCACCGCCGGACATGCCTCCTCAAAGAATTCACCAGACAAGCCTTGCCGCAGACGTAGCAAGTCGCGCCGAAGGCTTCTTGGATAGGGTCCGCCCTCATGGCGCCTTCTCTGGTTTCATGCCATGCTATTTGATCATCAGTAGACTTCCGGGACACTTCTACGACTTCGTCTCCGGTCAGCCCGGCGCACCGCCGCTCATGCTTCTCCCTTGTTACAGGATCGACGAATTTCCGACCGCAGACGCCGCACTGCGCGGACGCGCCTCGCCTCGACGCTTCGACGTAGATGCTTCCACATAAACGGTTGTACGCGTTCAACGCGGCCCGGTGCGCCTTCACCGATTCTTGATCGAGCAGGTCCTCCTCGACGGGCCGCCACGGCGGCTGTTCCGGGCAGGGCCGCCTCTCGTCAAGGGGCCGCGCGTTTTCCGCGCGGCGCCACCTCCCTTCGCACGCCTCGGCGTGGCTCTCGAGGCCGTGCGGCAGCGTCGCCGAGCCGCAGAACACGCAGACCGCGGCGCGCGTGCCGACGCCCGCGAGGATTTTTGCGACGGCTGGGTCCGGGTCCGACAGATACCGCGTTTTGATGGACTCGGTTCTTTCAGATACGGCCCACGACTCGGCGCCCGTGATGGCCGGCCGCGCGGCCTGCTTGTCCTCGGGCTCGCCGAACTTCAGGCCTCGATCCGTGACGCCGACGCACCGCTTCGCGTGGGCGTCGCGCGCCGCGACGCTCGCGAAGCGCCGGTCGCAGTGTAAACATTTGGGAAGGGACGCCTCGAAGGCCTGTCTAGCAGCGACGTTCCAGGCCCGGATGTGGCTCGTATCCGTAGGATCCGTCGGCGGCGCGACGGACGGCCGCGTCGGGAGTAAGGTGGACGCGTCGAGGCGGTGCGCCGCGCGCGCGGCGCGCTCGCACTTCTTGAGGTGCGGAGCCAAGGACGCCGGCGTCAGCACGCGCTGGCCGCAGACGTAGCAGAGCACGCGGCCGCGCGCGTCGTCGACGTCGTCCTCGGTCCTGGGCGGCGGCCGTTTCGCTTCGCTCCGGGCCCGGCCGACGCAGACGGCGAGGTGGCTGCCGAGCGCCGCGTCGGTGGCGAAGATGGCCGAGCAGACGGGGCATTGACGCTCGTCGTCCGCCATCGTTCACCTACTTGGTGCCCCAGGAATCGGTCCGATGCCAACGCTTCCGTCGCTGGGGCCGCACGTCTCGTATCCCGTCGCGCTGCGCGAAGCGGGCAGCCGTGCGGCTCGGCACAGTTCGTGCAGCAGGACCAACCGGCGGTGCCGGCTCCAGCAAAACCTGGCTAGTGTGCTAGAGTGCAACGAGGGAAACATCCGTCGGGGGCGCCGGGCAGGAGTGCTGCTCGCACCCCACACATATCATTTTTTCACAACCCGCGCGCAATATTCCGGCTGGATTGCTTGGGGCAGCTTGTGGGCAGCTTCATTGGCCGCAAGCCCACGCCGCGCCAGTAGAAGCTGCAGTGCGGGTCCCGGCTCGAGCCTGCACGCCAGTGAAAGATAGGCAGCCGCCAGGTGCATTGAGGCAGCCCCTTACAGGCAGCGATGGGCTGCTGTCTATCATTGGGCAACGCCGCTCTGCTGTATGACGCCTGCGAGAAGGGCAAGGTCGCCCTGGCGCGGGTGTTGCTGGACAATGGCGCGGAGGTCGACCGGGCGTGCGAGGACGGTCGGACGCCGCTCTACATCGCCTGCCAGCAGGGCCACGTCGACGTGGCGCGGCTATTGTTGGAGCGCGGGGCCGTGGTCGACAGCAGCGCCCTCTGTGAAGGCGACACGGTAGAAGCAAAGTATCGAGGCCGGAGATATTATCCCGGAAAGATCAGCCGGGACTGCGGCGAGGGAAAGTATGACATCGCTTACGACGACGGAGACAGGGAGAGGGGCGTCGAGGCGCGGCTCATCCGCAAGCTATTACTCTCACCGCTGTACATCGCCTGCAAGAACGGCCACGTCGACGCTGTGCGGTTGTTGCTGGACAACGGCGCGGAGGTGGACCGGGCGGATAAGGACGGCGCGACGCCGCTGTACATCGCCTGCCAGCAGGGCCACGTCGACGTGGCGCGGCTATTGTTGGAGCGCGGGACCGTTCTCGACGAACACGGCAGCAGCGCCCTCTACGAAGGCGCTGCGGTAGAGGTTAGGTATCGAGGCCGCGAGAGATACTACCCTGGAAAAATCAGCCGCAACTGCGGCGAGGGAAAGTACGACATCGCTTACGACGATGGAGACAGGGAGAGGGGCGTCGAGGCGCGGCTCATCCGCAAGCTATCACTCTCACCGCTGTACATCGCCTGCAAGAACGGCCACGTCGACGCTGCGCGGCTGTTGCTGGACATCGGCGCGGAGGTCAATTGGGCGAACAAGAACGGTCACACGCCGCTATTCGTCGCATGTGAGCACGGCCACATTGACGCGGCGCGGCTCTTGCTGGAGAAAGGCGCAGAGAAAAAACGGGCGAGTAAGAACGGAGAGACGCCGCTGTGGATCGCCTGCCAGAAAGGCCACTTCGCCGTCGCGACGCTGTTGCTGGACAACGGCGCGGCGGTCGACCGGGCGGACAAGAACGGTCAAACGCCGCTGTACGCCGCCTGCCGGGAGGGCCACGTCAACGCGGCGCGGCTGGTGCTGGAGAAAGGCGCGGAGGTCGATCGGGCGAGGAAGAACGGCGAGACGCCGCTGTGGATCGCCTGCCAGAAAGGCCACTTCGCCGTCGCGACGCTGTTGCTGGACAACGGCGCGGCGGTCGACCGGGCGAATAAGAACGGCAGGACGCCACTGTCCATCGCAAAGCAAAACTGCCACTCGTACATCGTCGGGCTCCTCGAGGAACATCTTTACCCGCTGCTTGCCGCCGCCAAGACCGGCGACGTCGACGCGATGGCACGGCTCCTCGACGGCGGCGCCGAAATCAACCAGGCGACGGAGAACGGCACGACGCCACTATGGACCGCCTGCGAAAACGGCCACGTCGACGCGGCGCGGATGTTACTGGACAAGGGCGCAGAGATTGACCGGGCGAACGACGAAGGCTCGACGCCACTGGACATTGCGAAGCGTCGGCAACATCACGCACTCGTCGCGTTGCTCGAGCATCACCTAGCACGCGCACGACCGCGCCTCCAACGGCAGCAGTCGGACGTCCAGTGCTCTATCTGCCTCGAGCCGTACAGCGACCGCGCGTGGACGAAATGCAACCACAGTTTCTGCCGCGAGTGCATCACGCGAGTGTGTCGGACGAACCCGCCGGCGAATCGAGCCCCGTGTCCGTTTTGCAGGCAGCCCGTGCTCTTGCGCGAGATCAAGAGACGACCATACGAATACTAGTAAGTATTATTCATAATTACAGCGTGGTCGTGTCCGGCGGCGGCCCGGGCGGCGGCGGGCCCGGGGGCGGCGGCGGCGGCGGCATGGGCGCGCCGGCCGGCCGCGTGGGGACGAGCTCGACGCGCCGCGCGCGCGGCTTCACGAAGACGTCGGGCTCGTCCGTGGGCTGCGTCGCGAGGTCCGATGACCCGGAGTCCATCTCCTGGAGCCGCCGCAGCGCGGACCGCGCCGCGTCCCGCTCGTCGGCCGCGGCCGGCGGCGTCGTGTCCGCCGGGGGGAAGAAGGCGCCGTCTTGCGGGGAGGGCGTCTCGTCGGCCGGCGCCTCCTTCGCGTCCTCGCCGCCCACGAAGAAGTCCGCCTCGCCCCGGTACGCCATGGACAGCCGCGCGGACACGCGCCGCCGCTCCTCCCTCGAGGCCTCGTAGGGCTGCTGCGCGTCCGGGACCCGCAGCGTCATGCGTCTTCCAGCCAACGACGCGCGCCGCACGGCGCGCACCTCCTCCTCCTTCTCCCTCGCGCGCCGGCCGCAGCATTTCCGTTTGATGGGCTCGTCCTCGACGTCTTCGTCGCCTCTTAGCATCGCCGCGAGCTCCGCGTCCGCGTCCAAATCGCCCCGATCCCGCAACGCCGGCTGCGTGTACAGCGCGGCATCAAATCTTTGAGAGACCTCGCTCTGGACGGAATGGTCCCTAAATCTCGATTCATCCAGAGGCAGTTCCCGAGACGGCTTCTCGTAGGCCTCGCGCGCGAACCGCCCGAAGGCCACGACGATCAGTGGGATGGGCGCGACCATCACGGCGTAGCCCCACAATTTCACGGACGCGAGCCAGAACAACACTACGATGTTGGACACCGTCAGCCCGAACAGCACCCGGTCGACCATGCGATAGTAGAACAGCCCACCGGACTCATACACCGGCATGTGCACGTACAGTATCAAATAGCGAAACGCGCACTGCACGAGCACGAAATAGATCAACGCTAAAAAAGAAAGGACCGGCGCGAAGACCCAGAACGTGCAAAAGATCGTGAACGTCATCATCACCTGCGTGGCAATCCAAGGTCAAGTCGTGTCAGAGTCGCGGCGCCGAGATAGCGAGACTCACCTTCGGGAAGGCCCAGCCGTACAGCATGCCTGGTAGTTCGGGCGGCTGGACCGTGTAGAACTTGAATCCACGAGAAACGAGGGGCCAGGTCCTCAATAACCATAGTGGTGAGGCCCCACACTGAAACGCTAACAACTTCGCAAAATAAAAGGACACGCGGGGCGTGCCCTGCCCGACCATCTGGACGAACGCTAGTGGCGACTGCCAGGCCTGCTGTAGATGCTCAAGTATGGCCGTGATGAATATGGCCACGTAGACATTCACGAACTGAAATCGGAAAAAACGCTCCACCACTGACAGGTCGACTTCCGAATGCGACTTGAGCCGCTCGTAGAAGCGCGCGATCGTCTGGAAGATCAACGGTAGTAAATTCAAAATAGACAACAAGAGCAGGATAGGAATTATGGAAGCGAACGCCCGCGCCGTCGCGCTCTCGGGGTCAAACCCGAACAACTTATCCGCTAGGATTGCGGAAGACGAGCAGAACGTGACAACAGTAGCCCAGAAGATCGTCAAGGCCCCCAGTCCCAGCTCGATGACCCACTTTCGTCTCGTAACCGCTTCAGTCGGTAAAAAAACGTTCTCCCATATAACATCTCGAGGTTCGGGCGCATCTCGAGCCGTCATCGCAAACGGTTGGGCGGCCAGCAAGGAATGGATCGCTTCGAGCTTCGCCGTCGGTTTCGTGAAGGTGACGAAGGCGGTACTGCTAGGTCGAAACCCCTCCATCTGCACACTCGCTTCGTCGATATGTGGACTACAAGGCAATGCGATCCTTAAAAAGGTAATCAATAATGAGTACAACCCATCTTTCAGGGCGTCGAAAGTTGACATGTAGGGATAGTCTTTTATATACTCTTTCGACCTTCGACACAGGTCTTTTATTGAGCTTCTGAAGGGTAGCGACGCGATCGTGACGAGCCAATGACCGGTCGCCGTGCCCCTCCCGACAATTCGTTTCCAGCCCTTCTCTCGTCTTTTTTTGAGGCGTTTGTTCGCCTCTTCTCTGGCGTCTCTCCGACGCATCGCGTCGCGATCAGATCCCGGCGAATCATGGACCGTAACACTGGTTTCGGACCAGCCCCGCCCGTCCCGCGTCAAAATACAGCTAGGTAATCTCCCTCGCGTCTGGACCTGCTCCTCATCATCATCTGACGACAACTCGTCGTCCACCCTCCAAAAGCAGCCCCGCCAGGTCTTCCACTTCTTCTCCACTGTTTGAGGAGCAGAAGGCCTCAACCACCACTCGCGCCGAGGTTCCTGCATGACTTTATTCATTTTCGCGAAGTGTTCTCGGCGGATCGCTAAATCCAGATCCTTGACCAGTCGATCGTAGTACGGTACGCTATCCACGTAGTAGTCGTCCGGCAGCACACCACGCAAGCATGAGCAGGAAGGACCGACGTCGCAACATCCTATAGTTAGATGTTGTACGACTGGCACTCGCGCGTCGCGCCTCTTCCTACAAAACCATCGTCTCTGGGGTCTCGGACTCAGGTCGCCCAATGTTGTACTGGTAGCTTCGGAGTCCGTCTCCTCGATGGCGTAGGATAGGCGTCTTGTCGCCTCCCGCGAGACGTCTTCTATCGCTTTACCTCGCTCCGTGCTATCTTGGCGCGCCCCGACACTACGTCTACGAGCCGCTTCCGAGGGCGACTCCTCGTCGTCAAAGTCCAATCGTTGTACAGGCTCTTGCAATGTCTCCAAATCTTGAAACCAAATCGCGTTCCGCACGCGCCGCCACGGACTTCTAGGTCTAGGAGGCAAGCGTGACAAGGCGTCTCCCCCATGCCGCTTGACGAGCTTCTTCTCCGCGTCTCTCGCGAGCTTGGCGCCCCTTTGCTTCGCATCTTCCCAAGCGGCATGCGCTCTATCTCGCCTCGCCACGAGCTTATTTAGTTCTCTTAAGTCACCGACCATGGGCTGGGCCGAATGCACCGTGCCCGCGCCACACAAATGTTCAAATTTTCGTCGAAGAGCTTTTCTTGATCTCAATCTAGGAGGTACGCGTTCGACTTTGACCGTCAAAGCTCTCTGAGCGTCGACCGGGTCCGCATCTCGATGTGAACTAAGGCCAGATGTCAAATACCAGTGCCGCAGGTGCATAAATCTTTGATAGTTCGCCGCTAGACCCGACAGCGCTCGTAGCGTGAACAGCCACGCACATAAAACAATAAGTATGAATCGAAAGTCCGAATGCCCGTTCGCACACCCGGGAAACAGGGGCAAGTTGTCCCGAACTTCTTCGGCCTCGTCGTCGTTGACTGGAAATCTACACTTGATGTTTAATACGGTATTGAGCGAAAAGGACCACCTATCTCCCCTCTCTGAGTCTTCTAGAGCCGCTAAACCTCTCCCGGTCCTATAGGACGGTACTAAGACCAGAAGCCCAACAATCGTGCAGAAGAAGCATTGGTTCGTGGCAAATCGCAAAAAGTAAATAATCACGAGCCCATCCACTCCCGAATACCTCAAAAACGTCTCGTCGGGCCAGCTCCGCAGGACGGCCACCAACCATCCTAAAGGATAGCGAGGGGGCGCGTCTGGCGTCTTCGGGGCTTGATACTTCTTGTGGACCAATCGCGGCTCGTAGACCCACCACATCTTCAAGCGGAGGACGTCGAACAATACGAGTAAACAACAAAATAACCCAAAACTCAAATAGAAGGCCACGTACAGCGAGTCGCCGGACCAGGTTTCCGGGGTCGGCGCGAGCGTGGGTTGAGGTGTAGGCTTGGGCGTCGGCGCGGGCGTCGCCATGGTTTGTTTGCTTTGTTGTTGATGCCACGGCCGACGACGCGTGCGGTTTGCGCCGCCGCCGCGGCGCCGGAGCCAGGCAGTGGCGAGTGACCCTGGGTCCAAGGCGGTGCCTACGCGGGCAGCGCAGGCGGCGCGACGACGGCACGGACTCGGATGAAGCCCCCGCGTGTCCGCCAGGTCCTGCACGCGGCAGCACCACGGCTTGGCACAAGTCACAATGCCAATAATTATTTTGGACAAGCAAAAGCTCTCTAGGAACCCGTACCCTGGGGGCCCGCGCTCGGCGCGGCGTAGAAGTCGTGGGGACGCCTCGCCGAGGCGAGGAGCGATATGGCGCGCGCCACCATCGTTCGGGTATTGCTGAGGCTGCGCATCGCATCGCGCGGCTGCCCATATTGATCAGAATTGCAGCGGCAGCAGCAGCAGCGGGACCGCATCGATCGATGCCATGACCCGCCGAGCCGTCTGGGGCTGCCTCCTGGCGGCCAGCGTCCATGCCCGGCCCGACTGCCTCGTGGAGCTGGGCGGCGTCGCGGGCTACGTCTCGACGCAGGTCGACGTCCTCTCGCCGGAGCATGGAAAGCGCTACACGGAGGGCGAAGCCATTCCCCTGGGGCTGGAGGTGCAGGCCTGGCCCGTGGACATCGCGGCGCGGCGCGACGTGCGGCTCTGCGTCGTCCTCGACGAGCTGGAGCCGGCGTGCATTCCCGTCCTCGACCAGTCATTGCCGACGTTACAGGATTTGGGAGTGGGCGAGCACTTTGTCGAAGCGTATCTAGCTCTCGACAATAAAACGAGATTAGACTGCAACCTCGCGGAGCACGACTCCGTCATTTTTACAGTGGAACCCCCGAGGAACGCGACCACTATTCTGTTAAGTGAGCTCCCCGACAAGAGCCACGTCGACGGGTTGCTGGTGAAGGTCCACGTTTTTCAAGTAGCGGTTGTGGAAGACCTGCGGACCTGGGTGAAGCTCGTGGACGAGCATGGTATTGTGAGAGATAAGCAACCGTGCCGGGCCTACGTGACGGCCATGCGGCGGGCCTGCGGCGATTTGCGGGCGCCGGCACCGGGCATTTATACCGTGGAAGCCGACGGGGCGTCTTCGATAGAGGTGCACGTCCGCGGTGACACGGGAGGCGATGTAACGATAGTCTCGGCGGCCGACGCGAAGTACTTTGAGCGGTTATCGAACTTTATCGGAAGTGTCCACTTCTGGGAGCCGTTTCTTCATATTGATATTTATGACCTCGGGTTATCGTCTGACCAACTTACACATGTACAAGAGTGGGACCGCACATCATTATTCAAGACGTCGTATACGGATATACCGCTGGTGGGCTGGAAATTCTCAGTAGTCTTGGACGCGTTGACACGTCATACAAAAGTGCTCTGGATGGACGCGAACGCCGAATTGCGACGGCCACTCACGGCGATCCGCCATTCACTAGACGAGACGGGCTACTTTTTAACTGTAGCGGGCCACCGCTTCCCCACGCCGAAGACCGTGCGACCGGCTACATTGCAACATTTCGGTTGTCGAGCGGCCTTCGCCTCGATGCCCGAGTGCACGTCGGCCTATTTGGGGGTTGTCCGCGGTTCAGAGTTGCATGCCCTCCTCCCTTCCTTAGACAAGTGCGCATCTTCCAGAGCTTGTCTGTACCCTAAGGATGCCGTGGGCAACACGAACCAACGGCGGGACCAGAGCGTGCTGAACGCCGCGCTCTGTCATTCCACGATAAAATGTGACGCGGACCGCAAGTTCTGGATGTGGGCGGGCCAGAAGGTCTTTACTCCTACCGAAGATCCATCTTCCTGGAACTCGTTGGTGCTCTTTTCGAGGCGGGGCCACGGCGCGCCCTATTCACCGAGGGACGTCGCGGCGTGGAACGCCAAGCGGCGCGCGGCCGCCGCGAGCGCGGTCCCTTCTGTTCCCCAGAGTGCGGAGCGGCGCTTACCGGGTGGGTGGCACCTGGGGGACCTGTGAAGTATAGTTATTGTGCTTTTTTTGCGGTGCTAGTATGTTGATACGCTAGTTAATCGCACGGGACTTTCCCTCACGAAGGCCGCGAAGTTGGCCGCGCGCGCGGCTCTGAGCCAGCGCGACGGCTCACGAAGAGCTCGCAGCGCCGCCGGCCTCCTCAGTCCGTGGCCTGGCCCAAATACTCGCGCGGCGTCAAACAGCGGCGCTGAAGCAAAAGCACGTTAATAGCCGCTAGCTCAGCCGCGCGCGGCGCTTCGGTCCTGCGGGGCGGCTTCTGCGACTTCCGAGACGCCTGGGACGGCGACGGTGGCACTATGCCGCCGCGCCGCAAGAAGTTCCAGGTCCCGCGCAAGACGACGTCGTCCGAGGCGCCGCCGCGCCGCGTCGTCACGCCGCCCGCGCCACCACCGGGCCGGCCGCGGTCGGCGGGGGCGCAAGCGCCAACACCAAACCGCGCCGCCTCGCGCCCGCTCACGGCGGAGCAGCAGGCCGCCGTCGACGCGCCATTAACCGAACCGCTCGCGATCGTCGCCGGCGCGGGCTCCGGCAAGACCGAAACGTTGACGCGACGGGTCGCGCGGGCCGTCGCCGAGGGGGCCCGGCCGGCTTCGGTACTGGTGCTCACCTTCTCGAACAAGGCCGCGCGCGAATTATTAGAAAGACTGCGCGGGTTGAATTGTGGCGGCGTCGAGGTGCGGACGTTCCACGGCTTCTCGCTGCGATTGTTGCGACGATTTGGGGATGAGGCCAATTTAGGGAGAGATTTCGTCATCCTGGGCGACAGCCAACAGAAAGCTCTCGTGAAGAAGTGCTGCCAGGAAATTACGCGCGACGAGGACGAGAACGATGTGAGGAGGGCGTGGGCGCTGATCAAGCGGGCGCGGTCGCGAGGCGTCTCGTCAAACGATCTCGATGGTAGTGTCGGCGCGATCTTCCGCTTGTATCGTTTGAAGTTAAGAGCCATGCGCGCCGTCGACTTCGACGACGTCGTCGATGCGGCGGCGTTTGCGTGCTCGCAGCAAGGTAGATGCGGCGCCTTCGTGCGGTCGCGTTATACTCAAGGTTTTGTCGACGAGTGGCAAGATACATCGAGGAACCAACTCGCGTTACTGGCGTCGATTTTTGCTGGGGATAGAGCTCCCTTGACAGTGGTCGGTGACGACGACCAAGCCATCTATGGTTGGAGGGATGCATTACCGGCGGCCTTCGACGCGTTCCGGCGGGTGTTTGAAGGTGCATCCGTGCTACCGCTCACGAGAAACTACCGGAGCGGCGGCCACGTCGTCGCCGCGGCGCGCGCCGTCGTCCGCAAGGTCGCTGGGAGGGTCGACAAGGACCTCTGGACGGCGCGGAGCGACGGCGAGCCCGTGGCTGTCTTGAGAGTCGAGGGCGGCCCCCAGGCCGAGGCTCGCGTCGTCGCGCGGCGCATCCAGCGGTTGCTATCAAAGTGTCGACCGAAGGATGTAGCGGTGCTGTGTCGGAGCGCGTCTCCCGCATTACGACTGGTCGAGAAGCGGCTTACTGAACTACACATCAAGTGTAGGGTGGTGGGCGGGCAGCGCTTCTTCGAGCGGCCGGTCGTGCACGCGGCGCTGAGTTATTTGAGGTTGGCGCGGAATGAATTGGATGACGCCGCGGCCGAGACCGTTTTATTACAGAGACCCGGCCTCGGGCCGAAGACGCTCGATAGGATACGGTCGGACTTGCCGTTGCTTGGGGCGTGTAGAGCGGCCCTCGAAAGTTCACTGAATGAAAAGACGCGGACGGCGATCAACGACGTGCTCTCGGCCTTAGATCGCATCCACGACACGCTGCACACGTCGCCGCGGCCCCTTCGAAGCGCATTGAAGCTCCTCGATCCGCTTATCATCCCTCCGGCCCAGGAACCGGGCGACGAGGGCGTGGATGGTGAGAAGGCCAAGAAGCGGCGCGGCGAGCGCGCCGTCGCGGTAGATTTACTAGAACAACTACGACGCCTCGCGGCGCAGAAGGAGGACGAGTCGACCGAAAATGAAGGCCCATCGTTACTACGCGAGTTCCTCGACACTTGTGCCTTGGACGCGGGTGATGGTGATGATGATAGTGACGAGGTGTCGCTGACGACGATCCACCGGGCCAAGGGTCTCGAGTGGCCCCACGTCCTGCTCGTGCGGGCGAACGACGGCGTGCTGCCGGCGTCGGCGCGCGCGAGCGACGCCGCGGACGGCTGCGACGCCAAGGCCGCGCGGGCGCTGGCGCCGCGCGACGACGCGAAGCGGCTCGAGGAGGAAAGGAGGTTGTTTCACGTCGCGATCACGCGCGCGCGCGAGTCGTTTGTGGTCACGCACGCGACGCGGGAATTGGAGGGCGACGGCGAGGCGCGGCCGTCGCCGTTCTTAAAGGACCTGCCGGCGGCGTGCGTGCGCCGCGAGACCGTTTCTTCTGAAACGGCGTCGCCGCCGCCGCCGCCGCGACGCCCCGGGCCGCCGTTGAAAGGGCCGCCCGTGCCGTCCTTCCAGACGGCCGCCTCCATCACGGCCGCCGCGCCGGCCCCGGCGCCGCCGCCGCCGCCGCCTCCCGAACCGACGCCGCCGCCGCGCGTCCGGTGCCGCGTGCACCGCGTGGCCTGCGTCCGCCGCGAGGACGGCTCGCACGTGTGCGCGCTGCCGGCCGAGCTCGCCTGCGGCTTTGTGCTCGGTCCTGGGGAGACGGCGCCCGACCCGGTGCTTTATCCGGCGTCCTTGTCTTCGCGTGGGTATCGAAGCCATCACCATTGTCACACGCAGGCGCGGGGCCGCATCACGACCTTCTTCCAGCCGCGCGTGCCCCCGGCCACGCCATCTGCGCCTCCGCCGCGACAGTCGCTGCTGTCGCCGGCCACGACGACGTCGCGCGGGTCCGCCTCGGCGTTCCTGCCGCCGGCCCCGTCGCCGGCCGCGGCGTTCCCGGAGGCCGCGGCGTCGCCGTTGCCGGCGCCCGAGCCGCCGTCGACACAGGACTTCGTCGACTGCCTCGACGACTTCGAGGCGCGGCAAAGCGCCGCCGACGCCGCGTCGGACGACGACGGGGACCTGACGCAGCCCTACGTGCCGCCGAGCTCCGCCGCGTTCGAGTTGCGCCCCGCGCCGGCCGGGCATCTCTGCCCCCACGGGAACGGGCCCGGCTGCGCCGGGTGCGCGGCGCGGCAGCGGGGCGACGCCGTCGTGGCCGCCCCGGCGCCGCGCCGGCGGTCCTTCGCCTGCCGCGACGTGAACGATCGCGACGTGAACGCGGCGCCGCCGCCCGTCGTGGCCAAGGCCGCGCCGCCCGCGCCCGCGCTGCCGCCTCGGCCAGCCGAGCCGCCGGCACCAGCCGAGCCGGTCGCGCCGCCCGCGCCGTCTCCTGCGCCGCCACTACCCGTCGAACCGCCTCGGCCACTCGAGTCGCCGCCACAGGCGGAGCCCGCCGAGCCGCCCGCGCCTGCGCGAGTCGAGCGGCCGGCACAGGCCGAGTCGCCCGCACCAGCTGGCGCCGCGGCGCCAGTCGAGCCACCCGCCGACGACGCCTGGGCCCCGCACCGGAAGGCCGCGCGGGAGGGCGGCTTCTACGAGGTCTGTCCGGACTTCGACGCGCAGCTCCAGTTCGCCCTCGACAACGCCCAGGAGGGCGACCTCGACGGCATGGAGGCCGCGGCCGCCGCGACCACGGACGCGCGCGAGCGGGCCGTCTACGCCTACATCGTCGCCGCCGTGCGCGCGCTGGCCGTACCCGCGGAGCCGGCCGCGCCAGCCGCGCCGCCGCTACCCATCGATCCACCGGCGGAGCCCGCCGAGCCGCCGGCACCGCTCGCCGCTCCCGCCGAGGAAGCGCCGGCGCCCGTGCCGCCGTCGCCGCCGCCCGAGTGCGCCATCTGCCTCGGGGAGATCGACGACGGGGCCCAGGTCCTCCGGTGCGGCCACACGTTCCACTCCGAGTGCATCGGCGAGCTGGCGGACCATGCGCCTATGGCGGCGCCGACGCGGCGGTCGCTCCAGGTGTCCTGCCCGCTCTGTCGAAACGTGGCGCGCGAACCGGCGCCCGCCCCAAAAGAAGACGACGAGGCCGACCTCATCTGCCGGCCGCGGAAGGTGCCGAAGAAGCGGCGGCGCCGCGCGCCCAAGCCGCCGCCCGAGCCGCCGGGCGCGAAAAAGAAGCGCGCCCACGAGAAGATCGCGCCCTACCGGAACGACTTCTGGGCGCACCTCAACGGTGCCATCGAGAAGAAGAAGAGTCAAAAGCCGCGGAAGAAGAAGAAACCGGACCTCGTCCCGGGCCAGACCTTCCTCAACTTCGCGCCGCGGCCACCGCCGCCGCCGGGCCCGCCGCCGCCCGAGGACTCGCCGCCGCCGCCGCCGCCGCCGGAGGTAATCGACGTCGACGCGGACCTGACGCAAGACTGAAGAACTAAGAATTATGACTGTACAACTTTATTCACAACAACAAGACTAGTTCTCGACGCCCAGGACGACGGCGAGCGACAGCCAGACGCCCGCGTTGACGACCCAGATGGCCACGACGCCGGCCCACTGGAGCACGTCGATCGATTCCGAAAGCGTATGGATCCGCCGGTAAAATAGCGGCGAGCAGTAGCCGTCCAGGAAACGCACGATCCACGTCGCGAAGACGACCACCAATGCCGCGATAGGGTTCCGCGGTCTGCCCACCACACCACAAATCAAGGACGCGAGCGCCACCGCTAGGCAGCCCGCGGTCACGACGGCGTCGGACTTCGCCACGTTGATCGGCGCGTCGCGCCGCATCGCGAAGAGCGCGCCCACGAAGCACGTGATCAGCGAGCCGCTGACAGCGACTGCCAAATACGCCGCGCCGTCCTTGGACGCCTCCGGCGCGGTCAGCGACGCCGCGTAGGGCAGGAACGACCGCAGTAACACCCAGGAGGCCAGCTGGTAATATGCTCCCGAGTACGCAAGGCGTCGACATTCCTGCGTGCGCGCTTCCCGGTCCTCGTCGGGCACCCGTCGTGACAAGGGCGGCATCTTGAGCGAGAGGAGCCGCGTCTCGGCCCAGGTCGCGTCTTCTTCTTCCTCCTCGGACAGCGCGACGTCGTCCGGGGCCGCGGGCGCGCCGAATCCGCCGCCACGTTGCGGCGAGAGCTCGCAGCCCTTGGGCGACTCGGTCTCGCCCGGCGCGGCCTTGGCCACGCGGCCGATGGCGTGGAAGGCCGCGACCGGCAGGACCAGGAGCCCCGCGAGGCAGAGGAAGAACGGCGTCGGGCCGAACTCCCGCCGCACGCTGTCGACGCGCTGCAGCAGCGCGAGGAAGGCCGGGAGCAAAGCGCCCGCGTTGCCGCCGGCCATGAGCTCGACGATGCGCGTGGCGCGCCCGGTCTCCGCCGCCCAGGGGTTCAGGGCGAGCTGCTGGAAGTTGCCCACGAGCGACGTGGCGAAGACGCACAGATAGAGCGCGACCGACGCGCCGCCGACGCTCTGATGCCAAAAAAAGGCCAATATAAGTGCGGTGGCGAGCTGCGCGTAGACGGCGCCGCCGACCCAGGTGCGCAGCGACCACTGCACTCGGCGCTGGACGACGGCGTGACCCGGCACGACGACCGTGTTGGCAACGGCGGACACGGCGGTCAAGTACGTGGCGAGCGCCAAGCCTTCCGGTTGCGTGCGGTCGAACAGTGCCACCTCCGCGAAGATTCCATCGAGTAGGAGCCAGGACGGGCCTAGGCCCAGGGCGGCGTAGCTGAGGGAGCGGCGGTCGAGCATCGCTGCAGCAGCGACGTGCGCCAGCAAGTGACAGCGGTTGCTGACCTCCACGCAGTGTGGGCTCGAATGCAGGCAGTGTTTGCGCCGCTGCGCCTTACAACCGAGCTAGCGGCATGTAAGACACTAGCAATTACAAAACTGGCTGCCAACTGGCAAGCCTGGCTGCCCGCTGCTCGCAAAATGGAGGTCTTCGTCGTGCATTACGACAAGTTGGAGGTTGGCAGGAACCACTGCTACGCAACCGACGCCGAGGTGGTTGGTGTGTTCCTGCAGCTCTGCAACGCGATCCGGCGCGCAAGGGAGAAGGCTGTCGAGATCCGAGAACGTTTCGACTACTTTGCGGAAAGCGAGAACCCTCTCAACAATACCGACGAAAATAATTTTTGGTGGGACGGGACACGGCCCGACGATGTGGGACGCACCATCGAGGACAGGGTCTACGTTCGCCAGTACCCCACCAGGGACCAATTGCCCACCAGGGACATGACCTTCGAAGCCGCCGAGCCGTTCCTGGCCGCGATGAAGCAAGGCGAGCTCGTGGCTGCCATTGGCAGAGCTTGGGACCAATCTCCGGCGTTGCGCAGCCAGTTGGAGGCCGCGACGGCGGACACGTGGAGCCGGGCAGCCGACCAGCGCAAGATGCTGGCGCACAATTGGGAGGAGGACCCGAAGCCGCGATACGGCGAGACGGGTCCCATTCGTTTCAAGGACGCCCCTGCTACTGTGAACGTCGGTAACTTGTGGCACGGGATGTCGATGGCGGGAGTCAACGACTTGCTTGATGGGGGGGACTTAGTATGGGAAGACGAAGACGGCGAGGAGGGCGGCTGCGACGAATGCGGCGCGCCCGGCTCGACGTGCACGGTGATTCTCGAAGCGAACCGCAAGGGCACCCTGCGGCTCGTCGCCGAAACTCAGATCATGTGCTACTGCAATTCCGATTCCGCCGAGGTCGCTTGCACCGACCGCGCCACGTTCCGGATCGCGGCGCCGGCGCGGAAGACTAAGCGGAAGGCTAGGTAGGAGAGGTCCCGGCCTCGCGTGTAAGTCTCGTCGTGTCTTTTTTTTTTTTTGAATAATTATTATCGGTTGGATCTTCAGTGCTCAGCACTTCGCCCTTAGACAGCTGCCCCAAAGCACATTAAACGAGCGCAAACATCACCATGGCAGCCCGTCGTGCCCTTCTTGACCTGCTTGAACGCGCCGTACAGCTTCTGCGCGAAGGAACGACGCCGGGCTGCACCAACCTCACGAAGCCCGAGCTGCGCGAATTAGCGGCGACGGCACGAGCGCTCGCGGCGGGCGCTGAGGCCGAAATCGAGGTGACTACCTTGCAGCAGCGCGTCCTCAACTACTACACGATCCACGGCACGAGCTACGAAGGCTGCAACATGAACGACGTCGCCGCGAGCCTCGGCATCGACCTGGCCAAAGTCCGGTCGGCGGTGGACTTCCTGGAGGACGAGGGCGAACTCTACTCGACGATCGACGAAGACCACCACAAGTTCACAATGGAGGAGGAGGAGCTCGCGGCCGCGGCGCAGCTCCCGCTCCGCGAGGAGAAGAAGGACGTGTCCCGTTGTGTGGTTTGCATGGATGCCACTGCTAACATGTCGTTTGTCCACGGGAACACGGCTCACTTGGCTACCTGCGAGGCATGTGCGAAAAAATTCAAAAGACATAATCAGCTCGGAGCATCGGGAGCGGTCAGCCGCATATCGTCCCCGCCCGCCACTAGCATTGCTGACAGATGCCCCGTATGCCGCCAAGGTATCGAACGCATTGCCAAGCAGTTCTAGGAAGTTGGGAAGAAGGGGGATGGTAAGAAAGGGGCGTCACGGTCCGACGAAATCCCGTAATAAATTATTTTACACATTTTGGTAATTTCGGGGGAATGGGAAACTAGGGGGAACGCGACTCGGATGGATTTTCAGTCTCCCAGCCCCGGGGGTGCTCTGTTTTGATGCGACTCAGGTCGAATGACCTGGGGAGTGTCAAAACCGACACCCCCTACTCTCTCCACCACAAGGCCACCGCCGAGTAGATACATACGCTTAAGAAACCCTCCCCCTATAATAGTAGACTAGCACGCCCCCGCGACGTACGCCGCGTGCGCCTTCTCGAGCTTGGCCAGCGTCTCCTCGAGCAACGCCTTATTGGAGTCCCGCACAGCTAAAGTTAACTCAAGGTGCGTCTCGTCCTTGACGAAGCCCACGGCTTTCAGTAAAGCAATCCCACCAACTAAACCAGAGACACGTTTCTTGAACGCCGCATTGTCCAACGGTATCTTTCTATATTTTTCGTCCTGGTCTCCTTTGTTGATTGCGTTCCGTAAATACGCCCCTAGCGTCTTCAAACACGTGCCGCCGTCGCCGGCCGTCTTGTACTTTTGAATTGTACCGATAGCCTTGTCGACTTGTTCTGGAGGAGGCAGATCTATTTTCTTCGGTGGTGCAGGAGCAGGAGCAGGCTCATCAGTCGTAGGACAGGCGTCGTTCCGCCGGTCGTCGTTCTGATCTATGGAAGGATTGTAGCCGTCGACGCCCAACTTGCCCGCGAGCCGACCGCCGCGCGCCCTTCTCTCCGCTTTATCTTTGGCGATCTCCGCCCGCAACCGCTCCCGCTCCTTCTTCTCGGCAGCTTTCTCCCGCTTGATGCGGTCGATCTCCCTTAATCTTTGAGCCTTGGCGAGCTGCTCCTTCGTCTTGATCGACTCCTGGCCCTGCTCTCTACGTTTCTTCTCTCTATCAATATCTTCTACTTTTTCCAACCCTTCCCTTTCAGCGCGACGCTGCGCCGCCAAGGCTTTCAGCTCCGCGACCTTCTGTTTTTTTCCTTCTTCGGTCAGAGGCTTTTTTACTTCTGTGGTCTCCTCGAACTGGGTTCGGCCCGTTCGCTCCGCGTAGGCCTGGGCCTCCATGGCGTTGCGGAACAGCCTTCCGGTCTCGACGCATTTTATGGATTTCGCGACTTGGACCGGGCCGCTCGACGCGAGTGTTTGCCCTTTTGGCACCTTCTTGATGGGCTCGTCGATGTCCCCGTCGTTCTCATGGGACAGTAACCAGTCCAGGGCGCTTTCCACGTTCTTGCTGCCGGCCATCAAGGCCTTTCTCGCGCGGAGCTCGGGGAAGCCCATGGACTTGACGTCCTCCAAGAGCTTCTCGTCGACCATCGGCAGGACGAGTTCCTCGTCTTGGGGTGCCGGCGGCGGCGCGTCGGCCATGGTCACGTCGGTGTCCTCGGCCATGACTGCTGCGCGCGAGTAAGACTCCTGTGCCTCTGGCAGTGACCTAGTCACTGGCTCGGCGACGGCGTGAAGGCGCACTGCTTCGCAGCGCTGCTGTGCTTAACGTCCAGTGCTGGATCTATGCGTCAGATCGCGAAACTTTGCTCTCACCTGGCAGAGCTGCGGCCCGCGTTTTTGAGAGGTCTTTGAGAGTGCTAGTGTGTCTCTCGATACGCTAGGATTATCGAAGGCAGAGCCATCAATCTGGACTATATACGCGCAGGGTAGACCACCAAGGCAAACTTGAAGCTATGTACAAGCTCTTGCTTATTGCAGCCAGTGCGACGGCTCTGCAGCCTAGGCCGCAGAAGACCCTGGAGGCGCTGAAAACGAGCCGGCGTGACCTGCTGGGCTTAACAACCATCTTGGTCGCGCCGGCAGCGCATGCCGCGACGTCCGAGGAGCTCAAGGCCATGATGGGCGGCCTCCAGTCCGAACTGTCGGACGAAAATCTGGCAAAGGCCCGCGGCGTCGCGCAAAAGGACGACGGCGGCGGCTTCGGCATCGAGCTGCCGTCGGTCAAGGCCCCGAGCTTCGCGCCGAAGGAGGGCAAGCCCAAGCCCAAGCCCAAGGCGAAGCAGGCGGCGAGCGGCGGCGCCGCGCCGGAGGTGCAGAGAATCGAGGTGCCCGACGTCGCCGGCGGTTTTGGGGATTTCGGCGCGGCCCAGCGCGAGGCGGGCCGCAAGCGTGCCGAGGCCATGCGGAACCGCGCCTTCTCGCCGGAGCGGGAGAAGGAGGAGATGAAGCCGGCGCCGGCGGACTCGTCGGAGGTCGCCAGCGGCGCAGTCTACGACGAGCTCCGCGCGAAGCGCGAGGCGCAGCGCGCGGCCATGGAGGCGCGCGAGGAGCAGCGCAAGTTCAACCGCCTCACGCCGGCCGAGCAGGCCAAGTACCGCGCCGCGGGCAAGGCGCCCAAGGGCAAGTGAGCCCCTCTTGACGTATTGCGCTCCTAACTAGCGCCTTACCATTGCTCCCCGACCCTCTCGTCGCCCCTGGCCCGGCCCCGTTTCGGCGCGCGCCGCATGAACCGCCGCGGCGAGAACGGGTCGAGCGAGGGGATAGCCTTGACGCGGCCGTCCGCTAGGAGCTCGCTGATCAGCAGCCCCGTCACAGGCGCCCAAAGGATGCCCCAGCAGTTGTGGCCGTAGGCGCAGACGACGTTCGCCGTGCCGGGGACGAGCCCGAGCACGGGCATCGCGTCCGGCGCGCACGGGCGCATGCAGGCCTGCTCGATTTTTGGAGTCTGCCCGCGCGCGAAGGGCGCCATGCCCTGGAAAGAAGCCACGGCGGCGGCGACACCTGTGTGGAGGACGCGTCGAGCGTCGTCGCGGCGACGGCAGGGCGCCATCGACACGATTCAGACACGGCTACCGACGGTCCGGGTTCGCCTTCATCAGCGACGCGTCCTGGAGGTCCCCACCTTCGCGCAGCCGCGCTCCTCGCACGTGGTCCGAGCCGCCGATGCCGCACAGGTACACGCTCCCGTCGACGCGCGGGTACACCTCCAAATGACAACTGTTCGAGTCCTCGGCGCAGAAGAGAGCGCAGGGTTCTGCGGCGACCTCCGGCGAGCCCTCGAAGACAATCGACGACGAGTATACGCCCTCCAGCGGCACGGAGAGCCCTGTCTCGGCGCCGATCCAGTCCTCGAGTAGTACACTCCATGCGCCCATGGCGCACACAACCGCGTCGCAAGGGACCGTTGTGCCGTCCACGTTTACACCGGTACAGGCGTCGCCGTCCATCTCGAGGCCGCTCGCGCGCCCCTCCACCAATTTGGCGCCGCTCGCCGCAAACAGGGCCTCGCAGAGCTCCTTTGGCACGACCTGGGCCGTGTCCGGGTCCATGAGCTTGGCGCCCGTGTCCTCCTTGTCGAGCCACGCCGGCGCGTCGGGCGAGAACGGCGCCTTCGCGGGCTTGTCGGCCGGCGGCCAGCCCCGCAGGCCGAGCTCGCCCGTCACAGATAACGTCTTGATCTTGCGGTAGGTCTTGAGGTTGAGCGTCTTCGCCAGCTCGGCGTGGAGGTCGAACGACACCTCGTGCAAAGGCCTCGTCGGCCCGGAGCCCCAGCCGCGGGCGAGGAAGCCACCACCTTTGCCGCTCGCTGCCGCCGCTACAGAAGTTCGCTCCACAATCGTCACGTCCTGGAAGCCGCGCTGCTTGAGGTAGTAGGCCGACGCGCAGCCCTGCAAGCCGCCGCCCAGGATGACCACCTTGCCTGAGGGCTGCAGCGGCAGGCCGCGCGCTGCCATTGAAAGCGCCGCCGTTTTCACGAGCAGGGCCGCCGCAGCGACTGCGACGCGCATCAATTTCTTAGCTCTCGCGCTCGTGCGCGCCGCAGCTCACTCAGAGAGCTGCTTGCGGGGGAGAGCAGCTCTCACAACTGAAAGCGATCGCATGCCAGGAGGCGGTTTTTATCAACTGGACGCGTAACATTAATGAACACGCGTTGAATTAGCCGACTGACCGCATTCGTAACACACCGCTGGTTGAGACAGTGACAGCGTGCTGCACACCACTGCACAGGCCGGCGGTATGCGCGCGCGTGGTGCATTGCTTGCGCTGGTCGGGCATTTGCTGGCGGAGGCGCTGTTACGCGCGCCGGTTCAGGCTCCCCAGCCGCTCGCGTCGCGAGAGCCGCCACTCGTCGACGAGCCACCATTCGTCGACGGTGTCGAGGCGTGGCTTCGCACACGCGGCATCGACTACAACGCGGCGGCGCGCGGCCGCCGCGAGACCACGCTCGTCCTCGGCGATAATAACTTGCGCCTCCGGCTCCTGCCGACGCCACGTTCGCCCGAGGACTGCCTCGACCCCGGCTCGTCGGCCCGCCTCACGGACGCCGCCGAGGCCGAGGGCTCCTCGATAATTCATCTCCACGAGGACACGTGGCGACAAAGAGGAGACATCGTGCGCGACCGGCTGCTGAATCGCGTCCAAGCGACGCAGCGCGTCTACGCGCGGAAGACGACGGCGCGCTCGATCGCCGCCGAGGAGGCGATAGCCTTCCTCGACGCACACCATCTGTGGGGCCCGACGAACGCCAAGTACGCCTACGGTCTCTTCCTCCAGGACGATTTAATAGCTGTGGCGACGTTTACGAAGCGGAAGCTCGTGAAGCGCGGCCGTGGGTCAAAGAGGCGGACGCACGAGCTCCTGCGGTTCTGCGCGCGGCGGGACATGCGGGTGGTCGGCGGCATCACAAAATTGCTGTCGGCCTTCAAGAAGGACCGGGACGTCGACGACATCGTGACGAACATTGACCGGGACTGGGGCGGCGGCGCGGGCTGGCGGGCCATCGGGTTCGAGACCGTGGAAATCATGCCGCCGCTGCCGATGGCCATCGACGCGAACGAGGGCCGGCGTCGCTTCCTCTGCGGCCGCTCTGTTGGGATTCATCGGCCAGGTCTACCGGACGACCTCGTGGCTGAACTCGCCGCGTCGGCCGACGGAGCGACAGAGCGGGTCGCGGCGCGAGGTTTGAACTTAATTCACGACTCCGGCGTCGAGCGGCTGTTGCTCAAGGTCTCCGAGAGCCAGGAGAGCTGTGAGGACCTCTGGACAACCCAGCGCCCGCGGAAGAACGGCTACTACGGCCCTACGGCGCTCCCGGGCATTGCGGCGCTCCTCGATGATGCGAGACGCTTCCCGCCCGGCGACGACGAGAGCCACGACGTAGCTGCGTGGTTCAGAGCCGCAGGCTCGCACAGCGACGCGCGCGTGCTCGCGTCGCAGGCTAGTGACTTTGGTAATAGCACAGTCGAGCTTCGAGAGAGGAATGGCGGATGGCGCACGCTCGGGCTAAACTGCGACGACGGGCGGAATATCTACCACGGCATATACAACGCCGACGACCCGACGCTCCTCCTCGCGGAGCACCTGCGGACGGCGGCGGCCCTCTTCGTCGCGGCGCTACCGATTGATCGCCCGCTTCGTTTTCTGCATTTGGGCCACGGCGCTGGGGTGCTGCAGCGCTACCTCCAGGCGGTCCTGCCGGGCTCCGACCACGTGTCCGTTGACCTCGACGGCGCCGTCCTGGACGTTTCCGCGTTCGAGGCGCCGCACGCGGGCCGCGCCGTTCGAGGAGACGCGTTAGATTACGTGCTACGCTCCGAAGAGACCTACGACGCGATTTTCGTGGACATCTTCGACGAACAAAACGTCTGCCCGGCGGCGTTCTCGGGGGCGATCTTCCTGGACGCTGCCGCGTCTAGGCTGGCGGATGACGGCGTGCTGATCCACAACCTCCATATCGGTGGCAAGAAGCGCGACGCCGCGGTCGCGCGAGCCGAGGACGCTCTGGCGAGGCACTTCCACGCGGCTTATCGCGCCGACTCGGTCGACTCATCGCCCACGGGCGGCAACGCGCTCCTCGTGGGCGCGAAGCGGGCGCTCGGACGCGCGCGGATCCACGAGAACGCGACGCGCGCGGGCTTAAAATTTGACGCGGGGACGCGGGTTCGGCGACTGGTGCGGTTGTGCTGCAACGACGATGTTTGTACGTGATAAATTTTGTAGACAGAGGCATCTGGTAGGTTTTAGCGTTTGGGCCGCTAGTGTCTTACCGGCCGCTAGCAAGACTCGAGTGCCGAGCTCAAAAGCGGGACTACAGGGCTAGACCCGTGCGAGTGCAAGGTTTTGCACGTTTGCGGCATTGCTGCAGCCATGCGTAACCAACACCGTGTATATCAAGCCACGGCGCGCCCCAACACCAAGCTGCCGCTGAAAACCCTGCTCACGAGCCACCTCCACCTCGTGATAGCGGCAGCCGTAGAGAGCTACACGCTGGTCACGCGCACGACGCTGCCGTTCGCCGTATCCCTCGTAGTCAAAGCCTGTTGGCTCTGGGAGTTCCACTTGAGAGCAGAAGAGGCGACCTTCGGTGCCCGCATCCTCATACAATGGTGCTACCACCTGGCCGTCGCCTTCGCCCTGTTGCCGGCGACGGGCGCTGCCATTAAATTGGCAGGAGGCTTCACGAACACGACGCCCTTCGCCGACGCCATCGCGAAGGTCACGTCGCTCGACGGCTACGTGGCGCTGGCGTCCGCGGTGCGCGGCGGCGACTGGGCCTTCCGCGCGCTGCGGGCCCAGAACACAACTGATACGAAGTGGGGCGTGTTCCTGGCTGTGTGTGCTGGAATCGAGGTGTCCGCTTTGAGAAAATGTAGGGAGCGCGCGATAGATGTGGCATGCGACGTGCCGCCGCTTCCCGTCGGTCCGCTCAAGCGGTTGCGCATGCTGCGACGGCATTTAAAAAATGAGGCCATCGCACCACCCTCGACGTGCGACGCCCAGACGGACGTCGCGACGATCGCTTGCATCGCTGGCGTTATTGCTTTGATAGATGGAATAGCGCGCTTCGTCCGGAGCGGCCGTGGCGCGCCGCGCCGCGCGACGCATCTCATGGTGCGCGTCGCCGCGAACCCGCTTTTACCTTTTTTGGGCGTGGCGGCGCGCTGGCTCGACGCCGACGTCGTGCGGCCGTTTTCAATATTACGAGTTGCCGTCGGCCTCGATGCGCTACGCTCAGCTGCCGCCGCGGCGTGGCGCGGCGACGCAGGGGGCGCGGTCGAGCCGCCGCAGCCCTCGACGCCGCCGCCCTCGCCCCAGCGGCGGCGGACCACCGAAGATCGAATCCTCCACGGAGTCGACGCTCACCATCGGTCCTCGGCGGGCGGTATTTATGGCGACGTCGGGCGGTCGCCGCCGCGGTCCCCGCGGCGGAAGCTCGTCCTCTAGTAGGGTATCTAATTTTGTCACAATTACCTTCGCACAACAAACTCCGCGCCGAGGTCCAAGAGAGCGACGACGCCGAGGGCCTCGAGGGCCTTCGAGGGCTCCCCCGCCGCCGCGCCGTACGCCGCCCAGAGCGCGCCGAGGCGCCTAGAAAAACGGCGCCGCCGCCCGGCCCCGAGCCCGATACATACCAGTGCCGCGAGCGGTTCGGGCGACAGAAATCGGCGAGCCGAGGCCGCGGAAGCCAGGGACGGCAGCGATGATAATGCTGCGGCCCAGAGCGGGCCGCCGTCGGCCGTCGAACAAAACCAGGCGGCGGCGTAGAGGCCCAGGGCCGGGTGGACACCGCACAGGGCCGCCGCGGCCCACCGCACCGTAGCCACTTTCCGGGCCACGACCTCCGCGCAGGCGCCGTTCGACACCGCCTTCGCGGCCCGGTTGGCCGCGGGGCCGAGCGCCGCTCCCAATGGAATCGCGACGACGTACGCTAACACCACAAGCAGCAGCGCCAACGCCGCCTTCGAGAGTCCATCGGGTTCCACGAGAAACGCCGTCAATGCCGTAAACGTATACACGTCGCCGGGCGCCAGCGCGGCCGCGATTAGTAAGGATGGCACGCGCGGCACTAAAAAAGAAGCCAGCTGCGACGCGCCCGCCGGGCCGCCCCGGAAGTGGCGCCGCGCGGCACCCAGGGACGCGCCCGCCGTGTCCGAGCCTCGCAGTTCGGTAAGTTTCTCCCAATTTTCAGAAGGCGCGTGCACGACGTGTGCTACCCTCGTGATGAGTTCGTTGCACCAGCAGGCGCACTGGTGGTCCACTCCCCCAATATGGGCCGCGCCGGGCAGGCTCGATGCCTCGACGCCGCCGACGAGCCAACTCGGCGCCTGCCAGTCGCGCGGCCCGCCACTTATCTTGGCGAGCGGTGTTTTGTCGGGAAGCGGGTAGATCCCTGCCAAATGCCGCTCGAAGGCGAAGGGGTGCGCCGCCAACGGCGTCGCGAGCGCGACGACGGCGGAAATCGTTTCTGTTTGATCCGCCGCTAATAATCCGACCACCCCACCCATGCTGTGGCCCACCACCACGACTTTCGAACTGTGGCGCTTCGCCAGAATCTTGGTGACCCGCTTCGCGAAGCGCGCCTGCCTCCTCACAATCCGGCCGTCGAAGGCCGACCACTCTCCTTTAAAATCGCAGGCGTAGACCGCCGCGCCTTTTAGTAGGTCGACCTCGTGGCCCAAACTTCTAACTTGCCTTGCGTCGCCGGCGTTGCCCGGCAGGAACAATATCGCACCCTCCTTAGCCTCGTAGGGGTCGCGGCCGCGCTCTCGATACCTAAGTACGCCGTAGCGCCCGTGGTTGATCTTCGCGTCCTCGTAGTACGGCCACATGCGCGTCATCGTGCAGCCGTTTTGTATGGATGCGGCGCCGATTGGTATGATTGCTATTAGTGCGGCTAGTACTGCCGTCGCGATCACTAATCGGGCGCGCGACGGTGTGTACGGCGCATCGTGGGGATGAGCTATCTTGTCGAGTGTTGTATGTTTGGCTGTTCGGCTGCGTGTGCGCATTTTGCTAGCTTGTGCCGCGCGTGGCGCGTTGGTTTTATGGCAGCCAATATGCTTTTTGGGCCTGCAGCAGCCGCACGTGTGGTGGTTTTCGGCGCCAAGTTCGACGGTTGCAGGAATGCTTCGCGAGAGGCCCTTCAATCGCTTATCGCTGCAACTGGTTGTCCAACCGCGAGCTTGTATATCGAGGTGTGAAGCTAGCTAGCGGCCTGTAAAGACACTAGCAAGCAAGGAGCCTGTTCAGGCGCGCGACTACGCCGTCTTGGGGAGAGAACGAGCTCTCTGGCAGCCCTCGAAGGGTCCGAGCTCGAGCCTCACTGCCAGACCGGCGCTGGGCAGCGCCGGCCAAGCAGCGCTACAGACCAAGGCGCAAACGCTGCCCGCAAAGAGCTGCAGCACACACACGCGCGAAGAGTAAGCCCTAAGCACCAGGGCACGACCGTTGGAGGCGCCCACCCGCCAGGGACCGAGGACCAGCACCCAGGCTGCCCTCCCCAGGACCCAGTGCCACCCACGCCGCCGCGGCGCCCCAACACTTGAAGCACCAAGATGGCGCCGAAGAAGGCCAAAGCGCAGACCACGTCTGTATTGGGCGATGTCGGCGCCAAGCCGAGCGTGGACCACGCGGCGACCGCGCAGAAGCTCCAGACGCTGCTCGACGGCTTCGAGCCTTTTGATGATGCGATGCGCGAGGAGACGCGGTTGAGGCGAGAAAAGGACGCCCGGAAGATCGCGGCCATGAAGGCCGAGATGAGCCGGTTGGAAGGGCTCCTGAGGGACCAAGTGGCGATCACGGACTCTCAACAAAGGTCGCTGCAGAAGCATTGCGATGCGGAGTTGGTCAAAGCTTATCAAGCTTTCGCGGAATTACTCGAACATCAGGACATCGAAGTGCATAAAAGGCTGGACACGTACGACAAGCGGGCCGATGCGCTGGAGGAGCGGTTCGCGACCGAGAAAGCTAGAATACTAGAAGAGATCGAGGCGGAATCTCAACGCTTGTCGAAGTTGTTAGACGAGTTCCAGGAGGCCTTCGAGGAGGAGGTGAGGGTACGGAAGGCTCGCGAGGAAGTCATATTGAGACAGATGGACCAGCACGAGCGCCACATCACCCAGAACTTTGATGTCGAGTACGAAGCTCGTGTCAAACGCGTCAAGGAGATCCAGGAGGAACTGGTGGCGTGCATGAAAAGTCGAGTCGCGGCGGACGTCGAGTTGGATCGAGTGTGTCAAGAAGAAGTGGACAAGATCCAGACACTCATTGATGCCGAAGTCAGTCAAAGGGAGCGGCAGGACGACAACATCATGCGCGCGCTGGACCAGTACACGGACAAGATGCAGGCGTCGCTCGAAATAGTGAACTCGACGAACGCGTAAGAAATCCATGTGAGTCTCTCTGAAGCGCGGCGATGGCGTGCTTGCGAGATACGCGCGCGTAGCGTGCTAGCGTGCGGGTTGCAATCAAATGGCGCCGCCTGGGGCAGCATAGGGCTCGCTACACCACCCTCAGGTGCAGCCTCGCAGCACCTCGTCACGGCTGCCCCACAGGAGAGCCAGCACACTCATTTGGAAGTGGAACATAATAGGCGCCACCGACGCCATCGACGCGAACATTAGGCGCCACGGACGCCGTCGACGCAAAATAAGAAATGGCACACTTCCAGGAGAAGCTTTTTGACGCCTACGACGCGGCCGAGGAGGACTACGAGACCCACCTCGCCACGTATGTCGAAGAGCTGTCCGCCAAGCGTTTTGATACCGCATTGGAAAGTTGTGACGGGATGCTCGAGGCGTCGCCGAAGGACGCCGAGGCCGCTCTCTGCAGAGCATTGGTCCACGCGTTGCGAGGTGATGACGACGAGGAGGACGATGACTACTGCACGCTCTGGCTGAAGCGGTGCGACCGGTGGCGCGTCGACGGCGAGGACTGCATGGGCGTGCCGTGGGGCGAACGAGCACAGAGGGACTTCCCGCCGGCCAAGCTTAAACAAAGGCCAGCCTGGCAGAAGGCGATTTTGGACCTCGACAGACCTGCTGCTTGTGATGATGCCCAGGCCGCAAGGCGCTTCCTGGCAAGATGCGCAAGACGGCGCGACGCGGCGCCGGAGCCTCCACAAATGCCTGTGGTGGAGATCACGGAGTCGACGGCCGCCCAGACCGTCCTGGATCACGTCGTCGACCACGGCGAGCTCCCCGAAGAAATGGAAGATGATCGACCGCTCGTGACGGTGAGCCAGGGTTTAGATGAAGAGACCTTCCAGACGTTGAAAGCGGCGTTGGTGAACCACCCTCGCTTACAAAACGCGGATAGCGAAGCCCTGGGCGCGTCGTTTGCGGGCTCGTCGGGCTTCGTCGTGCGCTTCGACGGCTGGGGCGGCGTCGACGCGACGGCGAAGAAGCTCTGGGTGCGCTCGGAGACGCGGCCGCTCGTGCCCTTCTTCCGGCGGTGCGCTGATAAAGAGTGCACGGGCTTCGTGCTGAACGTGCTCGTCGTCGCGCCGGCCGAGGACGAGGAGGAGGTTGTTGTAGATGAAAACGCGCCCGAGGCCGTCAAGCTTTTATTGAGAAAGAAGGCGGAGGAATCAATAGATGAGCAGTACGCCGTGGGCTGGCACCGCGACGCGACGCTGGGCCTCAAGCCCGGCGCGGACGCGGCGCCGCCGCTCGCGCACCGCGTCTCCGTGCTGTACGTGGCGGTGCCGGAGGCGACGGGCGGCGAGCTGTGTCTGCGGAATGCGGATCGGCCGCCCTGGCGGTCCGAGCGCGGCGTGATCGACCGCGAGGTCGCGCCGAAGCAGAACCGACTCGCGGTATTCAGGGGCGACGCGGAGCACGCCGTACGACGGGTCACGAACGTGACCAAGGCGGACGCCAGCTTTCCCAAGGGCCACCGCGTGTCCCTCGTGCTCGAGCAGTATCGGGTGCCGCCCGGTCTGCGGGAATTCACGATGCATTTTGAGATCGTCGAGGGGAAGGACTACGAACGAGTAAGTGACTAAGTTTACAAATCAGTGATACGCACGCTCATGCTTTGTTGCAAATGATTGAGCGCGAGCGAGCGAGCGAGAGGGAGAGCTAAACGAGCGGATAGCTAAAGAACAACGGTGTAGTAGAGAACGAGGAGGACTGTGGACGCACACTGACCTCCTCCTCAGGGTCCTGGGGAGCTAGACCTGCTCGTGCATACATTAATTTTAAGCTCCAGCGCAGCTCCAGAAAACAAACAGGACTTCTCGTGTGAGGGTGGTTTCTGGAGAAACCGGGTAAAGTGAGTGGTGCGCGAACGACCGAGAAGAGATCTACTTCTTCGACTGCGACTTCTTGGGGAGAAGGTTCGCGTGGATGTTCGGCAGGACGCCGCCGCCGGCGATGGCGACGGAGCCCAGGAGCTTGTTCAGCTCCTCGTCGTTGCGGACGGCGAGCTGGATGTGGCGCGGGATGATGCGCGTCTTCTTGTTGTCGCGCGCGGCGTTGCCGGCGAGCTCGAGGACCTCGGCGCAGAGGTACTCGAGGACGGCGCCCATGTAGACGCCCGAGGACATGGAGGTGCGCGGCGCGCGGCCGCGCAAGTAGCGCGTGAGGCGCGCGCACGGGAACTGGAGGCCCGCCTTGGCCGCCGTCGACGTGCCGCCGCCGGAGCCCTTGGCCTTGCCCTTGCCGCGGCCGCCTTTTCCTTTGCCAGACATGATTTGAGTGAAGTGTGTAGACTGCGAGGGGCGGCGGCGTGAGCGCGAAGGTCGAGCGAGCGACAGACACGGGCATCTCGTCCAAGGGCATGGTCGTCATGTGCAACTTCATCCAGGACCTCTTCGAGCGCATCGGCAACGAGGCCGCGAACGTCTGCCGCTTCTCCAAGAAGCAGACGCTCAGCTCGCGCGAGGTCCAGACGGCCGTCCGCCTCATCCTCCCCGGCGAGCTCGCCAAGCACGCCGTCTCCGAGGGCACCAAGGCCGTGACCAAGTTCGAGGCCGCCACGAACAAGAAGTAAACGTCCGCCGCACCCCGCGGCGCTGGCGCTTCTGGCTCACCCATTTCACACCCGGTTTTTTCAAAAACCACCCTCACGCGAGAAGTCCCGTTTTTGTTCTGAGGCTCTGTTTCCAAATCTGGTTCCTTTCGCAGCGATGACGTCTAGACTAGATTAAGAGGTTACAAGTGACTGAAGCCTCCTTAGGACGACTCGGGCACCGGCTTGCCGACGCAGCCCTTGCACTTCCTCTTCGCGGCCTTCGCCTTGAGTTGTTTCGCGGAGAAGGCCGACGGCGGGAGGTGCGCCCTGCAGACGCTGCAGATGCGCGCGTCGCTGCCGGCCCCGGGCGGCGGCGGCGCCGTGAACGCTATGGCCGCCTTTGCGGCTTTGACCTTGCGTTCGATCTCGGCGCGCTTGGCGGCGGCGGCCTCGCGTTGTTTCGTTTTTTCCTCCTCCTCCTCGCGCCAGGCGTTGGCACGCTCGTTCGCCTTGCGCTCGCGCTCGCGTTCTGCCTCAGCCTCGGCCGCCGCCGCCCGTCGTTTGTCCGCCGCGGCCTTGGCCGTCGCCGCTTCCTGCTCCTTCTGGGCGGATTTCGCCTTGGCTTGTTGTGCCTTTTTGGCGTCCGAAGCCTTCTTGTCCGATATAGCTTTCTGAGCCTCCTCAGACTTCTTTTTCGCCTCGGCGATCTTGGCGTCCGCCTCGGCTCTCGCGAGTGCGGCCTTGGCTCTAGCCTCCTGAACGCGCTTGTTCTCCGCGACCTTGGCTGCTCGTGCTTTCCGTGCTTCCTCGGCGATACCTGCCGCCTTGGCTTCTGCAGCCTTCTTTTCATCGGCTTCGCGTTTGGCCCGGGCCTCGGCGTCTCGCTTCGCCTTGGCAGCCTTCGCCTGGGCCCGTTGCTCATCTGCCGCGCGTTTTCGTTCTGCTGCGGCCTTCTCCTCGGCCTTGGCTAGCTCTTCCATCTCGCGCTTCGCTTTCGCGGCCTTCTCGTCGGCGCGTTTCTTCTCGAGCCAGGTCAAGTCCGCTCGTTCCTTCTCTTTCTTAGCTTGAGCGGCTTTCGCAGCCTTCGCGCGCGCCTCGGCGAGCTTTTTCATCTCCGCGACCTTGGCCTTAGTAGCCTTAGCAGTCTCCTCCTCGGCCTTGCGTCGCGCGGCTTCATTCTGGGCCTTCTCGGCGCGGCGCGCTTCCTCCTCCTTGCGCGCGGCGGCCCTCGCCTTCCTCAGTTCCTCCTGCTTTCGAATTTCAAGTGCCTTGGCCTCCGCCTGCTTCGCAATTCTTTCGGCCTCGGCGGCGGCCTTCGTGGCCTTCGTGGCGGTACTCTCGGCCGTCGCCGCGGATGCCTTCGCCTTGGCGCGGTTCTTGCGCAGCGACGACTGCCGCAGCGCCTCGCGAGCTTCTAGAGCTTCCTGGGCCTCCGCGTCGTTGAGACGTTTCTGTTCCGCGATTCGCTCCAGTTCTGCATCATGAATCTTCTTCTGGCGGCGCGCCTCCGCTTCGTGGACCGCAACCCTCGCACGCTCGGCCTCCTCTCTTTTAGCGTCGGCGCGCCGCCGCTCCTCCGCCCGTCGCAGCGCCCGCTCCTGGCTCTCCTTGATCCGATCTTCTAGGCGCGGTTTACGCTGTACTTCCAAATTCGCCGGCTTCAGCGACAGCAGCTTCCCATTATCTAACTTGACCCCGATGCGCTCGCCGTCGCGCTTCGGGATCACGACGCCCTCGCAGCCGTTGTGCTGCGCCGCCTTCTCCAACCCGACGATGCGCACGCGGTGGCCCGCGCGCACGGGCGACTCGTCGGACGCGTCGCTCACCGGCGACCGCGGCGAGGGCGGCCCGCGGCCCTCGTCCCAGGCCTTGGCCAGGGCCTTGACGGGCGTGGACGGCGACGCGATCGGTTCTGGGGGAGACGCCTTCGTGGTCGCGGGCGGCGGCGGCGGCGACGAGAAAGTTGTCGGAGGCGGCGGCGGCACCTCCGGCTCCGGTTCTGGGGGAGGCGGCGCCCGGGCCATTTCGCCGGACGACATGGTCACGACTCTATGACCCTGCGGCGTCGCCGTCTTGGTGGAGTTCGCGCGGCTCACTTGCGGGACCGGCTTGTGTCGCGCCGGCGCCGGCAGCCGCGCGCTCAGCGCGTCGAGCTCCGTGGTCAGCTTGGCGACGCGGACGGGCGTGGCCGCCTTCGGGGCCGTTCGGGCCTTCGGCGGCAGGGCGTCCCAGGACCGGCGCCGCGTCACCGGCGCTTGTGTTGGCGAGCCGTTCCCCACGAGCCAGCTCGTCGGCTTCGGCTGGCCCCTGACAAAGGTCGTGCACGGCTTCTCCGCGGCTTCGGGAACCACTTCCTCGAAGTGCCCCTTTATAAATTCGTCGTCGGTCTCCGCAAAATCATCATCCTTCGACGAGCTGCAGCCCATCGCTGCCGGTGCTGCTTTGCGGGGCTGCCCCCTCTATGTGAGCTGTAGATGTATGTGGCGGCGGCGCGCGCGGTGCTCTTTCCGGCGCACCGTTGCAATTGCAAGCGCGCGCAGTCCTTCGTGTTGCGTGGGCGTCGCCGCGGGCTGCGTCGACGGCCACGCTTGTTTTCGGCCCGCCTTGCAAACAGATCGAATGCGAGAACGGCGGCGGGTTTTGTTGGTGAGGAGCGCGTCGAGGGGTCGGTGCGAGCGGTGCGGGGGCGCCGGCAGGAGGTCTGCATTTCGCCGCGCTAGAGCCGGTGTACGCTAGGGCATTAACTCCTCCCATCGCAGCCACCCGCGGGAGCAGCGGGTATAGCTGCATCTCGAATTGATAACGTTGCCGCATCGCTGCACCTTGCATTCAGTGAGAGCTTTGCGCGCGAAACCCGAGGTTTTCGGGCTTTTCCATAGCCCAAACCACAAAGCACAGGATTCCTTCCACGCGAGAAGGCAGCTATACGCTAGACGCCACAGCGCAAAACCATGCTCGCCACGACAATGAGACGCGCCGCCCAGCAGGGCCGGCGCCTCATGAGCGACGGCCTCACCGCCGAGGGCAAGATCAAGTCGCTCCCGATGGTCTACATTAAGGGCGAGGAGATGACGCGCTACGCGGCCCAGCTCATGCTCGAGAACTGGCTCGAGCCCCATATTGATACGAGTGCCTGGGAGTTCTTCGACCTGAGCTGCGCCGCGCGCGACGCGTCGAACGACCAGACCCTTAAGGACGCCGTGGCCGCCGGAGCCAAGATCGGCGCCATCTTCAAGGAGCCGACCGTCACGCCGTCTGCCGAGCAGGTCAAGGAGTTCGGTCTCTCGAAACCATTGCCGTCGCCGAACGGCGCGATGAGAAGAGGCTGGAACGGCGTGACCATCAGCAGGGATACGATCCACATCGACGGCGTCGAGCTCGGTTTCAAGTCGCCCGTGCTCTTCGAGAGACATGCGGTGGGTGGTGAGTACGGTGCGGGCTGGAAAGAAGTAGGCAAAGGTAGATTGATCACTACTTATTTCCCTGATAAAGAGTCATTTGAAGATGGCGAAGATGCCATTATTGTGGATGCTAGGATCCTAGACAACGAGCGCAACGTCGCCGTGGTCTACCACAACCCCTTGGATAACGTGGAAGCGCTCGCGCATCACTTTTTTTCTAGAACGCTCAAGGCCGGCGTCACCCCTTACGTAGTAACGAAGAAGACGGTCTTCAAGTGGCAGGAGCCCTTCTGGGCCATCCACAAGAAGGTCTTCGACGAGAACTACAAGGCTAAGTTCCTGGAGAAGGGCCTGCTCGAGAACACGGGCGGCGAGCTGCAACATCTTATATCGGACGCAGCCACCATGCAGATCATCCGCTGGACGCGCGGCGGCTTCGGCATGTCGGCCCACAACTACGACGGGGACATGTTGACGGACGAGGTCGCCCAGGTCCACCGGTCGCCCGGTTTTATTACGTCGAACTTGGTCGGCGTCGCGGCGGACGGCTCTCCCGTGAAATTCTGTGTCCTTTCGTGCATCGCGTCGCGTCGACGGCGTGGGGTCAGCGCGACGCCATCGACGTGTCGCGCCGATGGCGTAGGGGTCGGCGCGACGCCATCGACGCGACCCTGCTGGAGCCTGCGCGATCTCACCTTTCACTTAATCACACAGATCAAGGAGTTCGAGGCCTCGCACGGCACGGTTTCTGATTTGTGGCACCAGCACCTGCGGGGCGAGCCGACGTCGTTCAATCCTTTAGGGATGGCCGAGGCCGTCATGGGGGCACTATCTCATGCCGCGGACCTCAGCAAGGACGAGGAGACAGCTAGAAAGACGCACGAGTACGTGACGTGCCTCCGCAGAGCCATGCACAACACGTTCAAATATGGCCAGGGCACCTGGGACATGGCCGGGCCCTCCGGGTTAACTACCGAACAGTTCGTCGAGAAGGTCGGCAACCGCCTGTCGAAGTACCTCGCGCAGGAAAGCGACGACGAGTTCGTCGACCCCAGCGCCTCGAAACCCTCCGTCCTGCTGCGCCGCGCGGCCAAGCAGGTCGACACGGACAAGGTCCAGGAGCTCTTCGCCGAGTTCGACACCGATAGCGACGGGTCCATTTCGGTGGAGGAGTTCACGGAGATGATGATCAAGCTCGGCCTCGCGCCGCCGAAGGAGCCGGGCAAGGAGTCGGCGTCGCGCGCCAAGATCGACGAGGGCGCCTAGGTCACATGGTGGGGGGATCGTCCATCGCCCTTGGTACATATAACTGTGTATTTATCCTATTCCCTGGACCGCCGAACACAAGTCCGCGAGCTCGATATTTTTCGACGCACAAATGAAGCCGCGCGAGATCGCGAGGAACTCGTCGAAGAATAGTAGGGGAATGAACACGCAGAGCCCCGCGATCGTCCGCGGGTCCGACCAGCGCACTCTTATGATCCGCTCGTCGGTCTCCGCGGCGGCTTTGAGCGCGGCCAGGCGGTTTTGCGCCGTGGTCGCGCCCATCGGCGCTTGCGCGCTTGTTGTCCAATTATATTTGTTGTCGTACGACGTTGGTCGTGTGTCCGGCTCGGGCGCGGCTGCCGGCTGCAGTTCAGCTGCCGGCTCGCGCTCGGCGTTCGGCTCCGGCGCGGCTCGCATCACACCAGATGATCGTGGCATAAGCGTAGCCGATCTCTCGAAAAGTAAGAGGACAAATGCGCCGCGCATGGCTCACTTGTCGTCGACGGCGTGGCTGCAGCGTGCAGCCCCTGGCCTCTGAAAGTTGCGCACAGATCAAGCAACGGATGGCAGTGATCTCGGCGTCAGTTTTTAGCACTATTCAGTTCACTATTGGAGAAATAGCCGCGCCAGCGCTTGAGCACGCGCAGCGCTGCCGGCATGCTTTTGCTAGTGTCTTACATGCCGCTAGCTAATCTGCGGCTGCGGCTGCGGCTTGGCTAAGATCTAGAGGCTGCCCATCTACTGCAGCCATGTCGGAGGCCGCCAGCACGCCAGGGGCAGCCACAAAGGACGCCACCACGCAGGCCCCACAGGACAGGGAAGAGTCAGAATCCGACGATGACTGGCTCCCCGGCCCCGGGAGCATACACGATCACCCCTTCGCTGTCGTCGACCCGTTTCCGTTCCTAAAGTTGGCCGCGGACGAGCGCCGCGTCGTGCTATCGTTCTTATTAGGCGCGAGGAGCTATCCCCTCGGGGCGCCTGGTGCTCCCGAGCGCGTGCGCTTCTCCGCCGTGGAAGCGCTCCGTACACTGACGTTTCACGCGCGGAGCATCAAAGCTGTCTGCAGGGACGTCGCGGCCGACGTGCGCGTGCTCGAAGGCGCGCCTCGACAGGCCCACCGGTCGGTCGCGACGCCACTAGCCTGGCTGAAGGGTTTATGGGATGCAGAAATCATCCCAGGGATGGAGTACACCGCGAGCAGTTATGTGCTCGAAGGCTGCCGCGAGCGAGCAGCGGTCGCGCGTCGCGGCAATCTCGCGTTGGCTATGTACCAGCGCCTCGGGCAGCATCGCCGGCCCCGTATCATCTCCATTAAAACGCCGGGCCATTGGCGCAAGCGAAGGACTGACGCCGTCAAACATTTTTTTGAGTATCAGCGCTCGCCCCTTGGCGAGAGAGAGCACAAACAGCTCTCCTGGGCCCACACGCGAACGAGCACCTCGGGGGAGATGCACGCGCCCGTCGATGCGACGCTCCTCAAGTCGCTGTGTGCGACTGCTTTCGATAGCTTCCTCGAGGGTCTCCGCAGCGCTGTGCTCAGCGGCACGATGTGGACTCTACATGTCGAAGGCGTCCAGGTTATGTATCGGGGCGGCTTCGTCGACGACGACGACGAAGAATGGGCTGACGGAGAATGGCTGCGCGGCGACGACGACGATTTCGACGCGCTGGACGCGGGTCTCGCGGCATTTTTTGGAGCTGATGCCATGCGAAGGCCGCCGTGGGTGCAGACCTGGTGCAATAAATATGGTCGGCCATCCGTTACACGGATTCGCGACATTGTCGACCTTATCGGACGACGCCCTAGTAGTTTCAACCTCACAGACAGAAGCTCTAAGGCTCCGGCGGCGGTGATTAACGTCTCGTTTCCTGACGACATTCAAGCGGTGGAGCAACCTAACACTCACAATCCGACGGGTCCGCCCGCATTTATGCAACTTGGACCAGAGATCAAGGCCCACTGCCGCGCTGGCAGTCATTCTTGGCGGGACGTGGCGTTCAAGATCCAAACTGGAAATTTCTGGGACCCGGGAGTGCCCAAAGGATCATATTATACTCACCAGGGCGTTGTAGAAAGGGGCATGGGAGAAGACCCCCCCTTGGGGCCGGACCGCGCGTCTCTCTTTGTTCCCATCGTCGAGGGCGTCTTCGACGCGATGTGTACCTGCAGGATCGTCGGCCTAAGTTAGTCACATATACTTACACTAAACGTCCGTGGCACAACACTTCCCCGGGTGCGCCACCCCGCCCAAAGCCGCGAGCGCCCGCTCGACGCCCAAAACCCAGGCCGGCGCCGGCGCGGCCACGTAGACGTTGAAGCACACGGCCGCGGCGCCGGGGAGCATGGCCGACGGCGGCAGGAACTTGACCTCGACGACGCCGGCGCCCGCGACGCTTTTTATAGCAGTAACGGCAGCATCGGCGGCCGCGTCGGGGACCGCGTACTGCGCCGTGTAGCAGTCCTCGCCGGCGACGGGCGGGCCTAATAACCGCGTCACCTCGGGCGCGTAGGGGCTCCAGTTGCGCCCGTCATAAATTTCGCCATCAGCATCCGCATCGAGCGCCATCGCCGCCACGCGGCCCGTCGCTGCGTCCCACCAGACCCAGGCGTGGTCGTGCTCTCGTATCGTACGGAGCCAGGCCGCATCTAAACTGTCGGTAGTAGAGACGGACCGCTTCACTCGAAAAAGAGGCACGCACCGCAGCGACACGACCGTAAACACTCCTTTCACAGCAGTGATGTCGAAGGACTCACCGTCGTACCAGACATCTTCAGTAGAAGTAGCGACGCGGCACGCTACAACAAAATCCGCCACCGTACCATACTTGACAGAGGACCCGTGGCTCTTTGTTGCGACCGCGGCGCCCACCGTCGAGTCTAGATAGTAGGGCCACGACGCGAGCGTCAACTTGCGCGCCATTAGTGCCTGGCGCAGCCGTCGCAGCGTACAGCCCGCCTCCACCTGCACAATATTACCCTCGACCTTCAAGACTCGAGCCATGAGCCGCGTCTCGAGGAACTCCCCTGTCCTCTGGCGCAGGTTCGCGCCGCCCCCCACGACAATTAATGAAGGATGGGCCTTCAGAGATAGAACACAGCCTTCTGGACTTCGTGGTACCGTACCTATCACAACAGGCATTTCGTAGAACGATCCCGGATGGATGTCGCCCATCCCGAGCGCCGCGAAACACACGGCGCAGTCCCGCATGCCCTCCTCCCAGGACGTGCAGGGGTCCGCCCGCGCGTCGCCCTCGCAACTCTTCAGGGCCTCCATTAGTGTAGAGCGCGCGCCGCCGGCCACCCAGCCGTCTCCGTCCACTTTTTCGCCATTTACCTTATGAGCGTCCCACGTGATATCCCCACACTTGAACACCGATTCCTCTCCACCATCACCATCAAACAACTCCAGCACGACGAAACCGCCCGCGTTTTCATGTTTCAGGGAGCACTCGACCTCCCTCACTTTATCAAACTCGTACGATCTTAGAGAAGCGCTCGTCACCGTACAGTCGCCGAACCAGCACCGCAGCGCCCGCACCAGATGCACGAGCACATCCAACAACTCCGCGGCCTTGTCCTCCCGCCGCCAGTCGCCCTTGGCCGCTCGTCGCCTCTTGCAGCGCCACTCGTACTTCTCGGAACCATGCCCCGCATCCAATAACTCGCCGACTTTCAAAACACCAGGTTTCAAAGCCCAGTTCTCGAGGACGCGCCACCTCTGGTCGTCGCGCGGCCGGTCGTTCCACGCCTCCCTGAGATCTTCCGCTTCCTGCGGCGACCAGGCCGCGGGCTTCTCGCTTATCAAATCTTTGCCGTGTTGTATGGATGTCAGACACGCCCGGCCCGCGACGGCGGCCGGCAAGGCGACGAGCGCGCACGACGCGGCATTTATGGCGAACGCGACGTCGGCGAACTCCTTGGCGCTCGTGCCGAGCTTGGCGAGAGCTTTCTGTCGCGACGCCTCCGTGCGAGCACACACGGCCGCGATTGTCGTCTTCGCCTTGCTTAACGTAACGCAGTGCGTGCGCAGCGCGTACCAGCCGCAGCCGATGAGCGCGACCGAGAGCTCGGTTTCATCATTGGAAATGTGCACGCCTATGGGTGGCACCGTGTGCACGGTCTGGTCGTCGCTGTCCATTGGCTGCTGCAGAGAGATGCTTGCTTCGGATCGACCGGCGCAGCGACGTCGCAGTGTGTTATTAAGTTGGTGCGCTGCAGCTGTGCGTTTCTTGTGTGTAGTGGTTCGCGCCACGGCTCACACCAGCTCGCAGAGCAGCCTCACAGGAGCTGTGCAGCCTCGAAGCCTGACGCGTGCGTGGTCGCATCGCTCGAGCGGACTTGTGCTTGCATTCGTGCGTCGAGTGCTATAGCGTTGTGTCAGATCGCGCAATAGCGCGCGATTGCGCACCACTGCCAAGCAAGCACTGCAAAGCTGGTGCTGCGCAACGCTTGAGCGATGTTCGCCGTCGTCGCCGCGCGGCCGCCCCTGCGCGCGGTTGTAGGCAAGGCACAAGTCGTGGTCGAGGCGACGCCGACGCTCCTCCGCTGCGCCGCCGGCGTCGACGTCCGCGTGACGTCCACCTGGCAGGAGCGCGATGTGATAACGGCGGTCGACCAATCCGTATGCATAAACTCGCGGCAGCGCACCGCACTGACTATCGATACATCAACGTGTGCTACCGTCCGCGGCAAGGTCGAGGGCGACTTGATTGATATCAGAGGAGCGATGATTGAAGTGGAGAGCGTGAGGGGCGAGACCGTCCGTCTACTGAGTGAGGGCGGCGTGGCGTCGACGAAGCTCGTGGAGGGCCTGGAGGTGGACGTAAGCGGCACTTCCATAACTCTAGCGAAGCTCCAGGCGTCGCACGCGAATATAAGGGGAGACGACGTGTCCATCGTGGCCGCCTACTGCCGAAAATTAGATGTGGACGCGACCGGCGCGTCGGCGGTCGACGCTATACAAATAGACGCCGCGCACGGCCACGTCGCCGCAACGGCTTCAAATGGCGGCGTCTCGCTGCAGCGGTGCTCGGGGAGCTGTGCCATTGAAGCCGCCGGGACCATCTCCCTAGCCTTCGACGCGATGAACGGCGACGCCGTGGCCTCTTCTGACCGAGGCGACGTCGACGTGAGCGTCGCTCCAAGTATAGAATGTGACGTTGAGCTCGAGGGTCGACATGTCGACTGTGCGGGCGCGCCGATGTTAAGGAGGGAGGTGGACGAGGCGGGACGAGTACAGGGCGCCTTGGAGGCAAAAAGGGAGCCGTCGCGCGCGGGCGCCGGCAAGGTCAACGTCGACGGCGCTTCACAACAAAAGTGGGACTCGTCCTTCATTTCCGATGAAGGCGGGCGCCCGCGCATCGTCGCGCGCGCGCCGAAGGGGCGGGTCGCGCTCCGCGCGTTGTCGTGGATCGACGCGATCCGGCGCAAGGTCGGGCTGCCCGAGGGCTTCGAGAAGGTCCGGCGGTCTTCTTCTTCTTCTTCTTCGTAGTGTGTAGTATAACATGGCCGCGCGAAGCCGCCTCCCTCTTCATCGTGTGATGTGGTCTTAAATTAAATTAGAAGTATATTGAACTTAGTACAACGCAAGTACCCTACCCGAAGAGACTCACGCGACCCGGCCACCAGCCGGGAAGTAGTGCTCCATGTATTTGTTGACGACGAACTTGAGGATCTCACCGGCCGGCTGGTCCTTCTCGTACTTGAAGAATAGCTCCTCGTCCGAGTCGTCGTCGTCGTCCTTCTCGATCGCCTTCGCCGTGCCGATCCTCATGTCGAGGCGAGCCTTCGTGACGTTCCCAATATCTTTTGTGATACGGCCCGCCTTAATGTCGGGCTTAGGACCAAAGAGGCGAGGAGGACTCTGGACATAGAGTTTTTGGATGCCGGGGTATCCGTTCGCGTGAGCTTGTGCGCAAGCGCTTCTTGAAGCCGTGAAACTACGGCGCGGAAGTTTGTAGCTCGGCACTCGTAAGTGTCGGCAAACAAATGCACTAATTTTTGGCAGCTAGCGGCATAGTAAAGACACTAGGTATGTTGTCGACGCCTCTCCGTCGACCGTCTGAGCGATCCAAAGGCCGCCGATAGACGTCCGGAGATACGTCGGTGCGGGTTGATTCGGTATCACTAACATAAAGTCTGAGTGGTGCCCGCGGCCGACGACGTCGCGTCAGAGTAACCGTACGGACTACCTCAGTCGAACGCGGGCCCGCCACGTGTCGAAATAGAGAATACCACGTGGAAACACGTCGTCGACGCCGCTGGCCCCATAGTAGAACCAGAGGAAGGCCCTGGGCCGGCCCTGGCCCCTCAACGTGGAACCGCTCCTCTGGAGCGGCAAGGACCCCCTGGAGACCTGCAACGAGTGGGAGTGCTACTACGGGACGAGCGGCGGCTGGGCGCGTAGGAATTAACAGACAATTTGTTGTTACCAGTCATAGTCCACAAAACCCTGCTCCGACTTGTGCCGCGCGCCCGACGTCGACGTGAACTTCTTCTTTTGTTGCGTGTGGTGGGGCGGCCAGAGCTGGCCGCAGTCCGAGATGATGACCTCCTGCGACGGCTTGCCAAACTGGCTGCCGACTTGGTCGATCGCGAATAAAGTTCTGAGAGATTCCCGGTTCCGCAACACCCCGAACACGACGTGGCGCTCGTCCCATTCCGGCTTGGCGGCGAACGTGAAGAAGAACTGCGACCCGTTGGAATCCAACCCGCGGTTGCACATCGAGAGGCACCCGGCGCCCGTGTGCCTCAAAATGAAATTCTCGTCCGGGAAGTCGCCCCTCTTAAAAATGCTCCGACTCCACGTGCCGTTGCCGTTTGCGATGTCGCCGCCCTGGCAATGCGAATCTCGCACCACCCTACACATCCTGCTGCCCTTATAGTGGAGGTTTATGCATCGACTGTTACCGTGCTCGTCCGTCTCGCGAATGGTGCCTCGTTCCCCCGTGATCAACTGCCGGAAGTTCTCGCAGGTCAGCGGGCACAGATCCCGCCTTAATTCAATCTCGAGGCGCCCGACCTTCCGCGGGCCGATAGAAATTTCCATAAACACTATGGTATTTTCCTCGCGCTTGCCGACCCTCACCTCGGGGTTCTTCTTGAAATTGCGGCGGAGGGCGGCCATCGTTTTTTACGGTGGTGGGGCAGCCCTTTGGCGCTTGTTTGGCAGCCCTTTGGCTGTGCTGCCACTGGTGGCTCTGAGGCTTGGTGGCGCGGCAGCCCTTCGCGAGCCGCACTGCTGTGCTTCCAGGCGATGGAATGCACGCTGCGACTGGCGTGCTGGTACTACGTCCGTCCGTTTTGCGCGCGTTGCGAGGCTGCCGGTGGGGCTCCACCGATTTGTTTTTTAGTGACGGCTAGTTTACTACTGGCACGTCGCGCCCCAACCCCAGCGTCGCGCCCGCCACCGCCGCCGCGTCGGCCGCGCCGCCGCCGCCGCCCGAGACGATGACCTTGGCATTCGTCGATGTCGCCAGCGCGAGGTCCGCCGCGATCTTCGCGCGCGCGACGAGCAATGCCGCCGCCGCGTCGCCCCGGGCGCCAGCCAGCGCGCTCCCGATCGAAGCCAGCGCCTCGGCCATGCCCGTCGCTTCTGCCGTGAGGCGCGCGCGCTCGCCCTCGGCCGCCAGCACGACCGCGTCGCGGCGGCCCGTCGCCGCGTTGACCGCCGCTTCTCTTTTACCCTCCGATTCCAAGACTGCGGCGCGCTTCCGGCGCTCGGCGGCCATCTGCAGCTCCATCGCGGAAATAATCTCAGGACTTGGCAAGATGTCCCGGACCTCGACCCTCAAGACCTCGACCCCCCAGGCCCGCGACACCGCATTCGCCTCCCGCAGCAAAATGGCATTCAGCTGCTCGCGCGCCGTGAAGGTCTCGTCGAGCGTGAGTTGGCCGATCTCCGACCGGAGCTGCGTCAGCACTAAATTCGAGACGCCCAGCCGATAATCGTCGATGGCGTACTTGGCCTTGGTCAGATCCGTGATGCGGTAGAAGACGACCGCGTCGGCCGACAGGGGCGCATTATCTTTCGTGATGCATCGCTGCGCCGGAACGTCGAGGACGCGTTCGCGGATCGACGAGTAGGCCGCTACCGACTCAATGAACGGAAGCTTCGGGTGCAGCCCCGCCGTCAGCGTGCGCTTGTAGCGCCCGAGCCTTTCAATCAAGCAGGCCTCGCCCTGGCGCACGAACGCGAAGCTGCCCGCGAGCGCCGAGCAGCCGAGGACCGTGCCGCCGAGGAGCGCGGTGCCCTTCAAGCCAAGTTCTGGCAACGGTGTGGGCGCCGGGCCCCAGGCCTCGCCGGCCGTTTCTTGGAGAGAGCTTGCCAGCAACACAGCTGTGAGGAGGGAGTGCATGTCTGCAGCAGCGTCGACGGCGCGGCAGCGGCAGCGTCGACGGCGCGGCAGCGGTCACAGCGATTGCGCAAAAGTTGTGCGGGTAACAAGGATCCGCTGGAAGCTGAGACAATGCAGTAATGGCACTGATGCGGTGAAAAAACCGAGTAGCGCATCGTGCTAGTGTGTCTATTCACTAATAACTCGATCAGGACCAGCCGCAGGAACGACGCGGCTGGCGCAAAACCGCCTTACCTGACGTCGCGCGTGCTTAGTATTGGAACTGTGCGCTGCGCAAACCAGCTGCGAGACCGAGAAACGCTGGTAGATTTAAGTTTCGGCCACTGCGCTGCGCACACGGCTGCTAGAGAACCGCCGCGCCGAGCCACATATTTAAATTTCGGCAGGACAGCAGGGATGGTCCTCTCCACCTCCTCGGAAGACGAGGCGCCGCCGAAACAAAAGCCCATAACCAAGCCCAAACCGAAACCGAAGCAATCGCTCGGCGCAGCTTTAACCAAGGGCAGCACCATCGTCACGGCCGAGTCGCTCCTCGCCGAAAAGCCCAAAGTAGTAAAGGGCCTCAGCGGCGCTGAATTAAGGCGGCGCCGCGACGAGAAGCGCCGCGCCGCCGCCGAGGCGCGGCGGCGCAGCGCCGCGGGCGCCGCGGCGCCCGCGCCCGCGCCCGCGCCGGCCGCCGCGCCGGCCTCCTCGAAGAAGAAGAAGGCCCGGTCCATTTTAGACAGCGACTCGTCGGACGACGCACGGCCGCCAAAGCCGCCGCCCGCGAAGAAGGCCCGCCCGGCGCCGCCCTTCGATGGAGCGTCGTCGTCCGATGAAGCACCGGCACCGAAGGCGAAGCGCAAGCCCCCGGCGCCCTTCGATGGAGAGAGTTCCTCCGACGAGGAAGAGGCTCCTCCACCAAGACCGCCCCCGAAGCGCAAGGAGCGTCCGAAGAAGAAGCCCAGGGGCCCGCGGCCGCCGACGCCCCCGCCCGACCTCGACGCGCTGCTGGGCGGCGGCATTCAAGGCGGCGACTCCGACGACTCCATGGGCGGCGGCTGGGACCCCTGGGCGGCCCAGAAGAAGAAGAAGACGGCGGCGAAGAAGAAGGCGCCCCCGAAGCCGCGCAAGGGCGGTTCATCGAGCAAGGGCGGCTCGTCGCGAGCCAAGACCGAGAACCTCTCGTTATCTTCCGGCAGTGAGTCCGACGGCCCCGTGCCCGACCCACAAAGTGACGCCTTCCGCATCACGTTCTTCGACGCGCCTGGTAGGGGCGATCTAGTCATTGAGGGCGAGGGCGAGCACTGCGGCGGCGGGTCCATCACCGTGCCATCGACGATTCATAGATATCTGTTTCCTTACCAGGTCGAGGGCGTGAAGTGGCTCTGGCGCCAGGCGTCGTCCGGCCGAGGTGGTATTCTCGCGGACGACATGGGTCTGGGCAAGACGCTGCAGACCGTGGCGTTTTTTGCGGCGTTATTGGGGTGCACGGGGTCTCGAAGAACAGATAGCGCGGCTGCTAGGAAGCGGCGTAGAGCTGCTAGAAGAGGCGAGGCGCCGGACCCGGATCGAGCACCTGCACTCGTCTTAGCTCCGACCTCACTCCTAGAAGGCTGGAAGCGAGAACTAGCAAAGTACACGCTGTTGAACGTCAGTGTCGCGAAGACGGGCGCCGAGGCGGCGCAAGCCGCGCGAGATGCCAAGAACGGCGCGAGGGACGTCCTCGTGACGACGCACTCGCTGGCCAAGAACTTGAGTGACAGCGGTCCCGACCGGTGGAGCTGTGTGATTGTGGACGAGGCCCATGGGTATAAGAACCCCGCGTCGAAGAGGTATGAAGAACTAAGAGCCATCCAAGCGAGGGCCGACGTGCTTTTTGGCCTGACGGGTACGCCTCTGCAGAACAACATGGATGAATTACACGCATTATTATCATTATGTACAGATGCGGTGCTCGGGAATAAGTCCGACTTCAAGGAGACTTATGAAAATACCATCGCAAGAGGGGAGCAACGGGGCGCGGACCGGAACGCGCGCGGACTAGCGTCGGAGCGTAGAAAGCAATTGCAGCGCATCACGTCCAAATACATCCTCAGAAGAACCAAAGAGGAAGAGTTGAGTGAGGAGTTAACTCATGGGAAAGAAGAAAAGATCGTCATGTGCAAGCTATCGCCCTTACAGGCTACCTTGTATCGGAATGTGGTAGAGTCGCCGGACGTCGAATGCTTGAAACGAGCCAAAGAACCATGCGATTGTGGGAGAGAAGGCGAGAAGCGGGGCAAGTGCTGCCATCGCGCGGATTTGTTACCAAGAAAACTTGGTGGTGACTTCGAGGCACGGTGCTATTTTGCTTCTTCATGTAAAAACGGCGACGGCCAGCCCTGCGAGAAGTGCCCCCAGTGTTATACTTTTTCTGTGATGTCCAAACTCAGTAAAATAGCGAACCACCCCGAGCTCATTAAGTTGGATGCTAAGTACCGAGACGACGAGGATAAGGTTGCAGATTGTAAAAAGTTCTGTACGCTGGCTCATGGTTCTGAACCTGCTAGCATCATACGAACGACGCGCTGGAAGGATTTGAGAGATGAGACGCAGGCTGGTAAGCTGGGCGCATTGCATGGCTTGCTGGACCGCTTCGACCGCGAAAGTCCGCCGGCCAAGGTGCTGATTTTTTCAGCTTCGACACAGACCTTAGATATCTTGGAGGGCACGTTCAAGACCGTCTACCCCAACTCCGTGCGCATCGACGGCGCCACAAATGGTGCTCAAAGACAAAAAAACGTCGACAAATTTAACAGCGACCCGCAAGTGTTCCTAGCTTACATCTCCACAAAAGCCGGCGGCACGGGTTTGAACTTACAAGCGGCGAATAGAGTTGTGATATTTGACGTGAACTGGAACCCGACCTTCGACGCGCAAGCGCAGGATCGAGCGTATAGACTCGGCCAGATGCGCGAGGTCCGCGTCTATAAATTGGTGTCGCGGGGTACGATTGAGGAATTGACCTTGATGCGGCAGCTCTACAAGAACAAGGTCACGGGCTCTGCCATCGAGGCGAAACAGCGCAAACAAGGCGAATATGACGATCGGCGCTTCAAGGGCGTCAAGGGCAAAAGGGATGGGGAACTCTTTGGATTGGGCAATTTGCTCAAGTACTCGGAAGACTCGTCGTTCCTGAACGATATACTGGAGGCCGAGGGCGACGAGATCGACGAAGATCAATTGGGGGAGAAGCTGTCCGAGAAAAAAGATGATGTTCACGTGCAGGAGCTCATGGGCCAGAGGGAGGAGGAGGAAGCGGCGAAGGAGGCCGAGGCGAAGGCGCCGTCGCCGGCGCGGAGGCGCGGCGCCAAGGCTCCGGAAGCTGCGGCTGAGGAGGCGAAGGCACCTGGGTCGCGGAAGCATTCCGCCAAGGCGCCCATGACGGCCGCCGACGATGACGCGGCGCCGGCGCCCGCAGCCCCGAAGCGGAGTAGCACGGCGTCGGCGCCCTGGGGCGACGTCACCAAGGACGAGGCGGACGTCAAGGTCGGCGGCGACGACTGGGACGATAGCTCGAGCGACGACTCTTAGTTTGTGTCTGTTAACATTACTCACATACGACGCGGCGGCCGCGTCCTGGTCGCGGCGATGGCGTGCTCGGGGGCTAGATGTGCCGCTCGACCTCCGCGAGCATCGCGTCGAACGTCGGCCGTTTCGCGGGGTCCGCCAGGCGCGCCTTCGACATGACGCGGTCCAGGACCTTGCGAGGCGCAGAATCTTCCGCATATTTGACGACGCCCGGCAAGAGCCACGGCCGCGACGCGGTATCAAAAACGTGCGTCCAGGGCCCCACGGCGACGCAGGCCCCCGCCCTGCAAAGGCCGGCGCTCTCCGGCGCGCCCCGCGCGCCCGCCTCGCAGTCTCCAGCAACGCCGCAGGCGTGGTGCGCTTTTGTCGAGGGACAGTCGGCGTTCGTCGCACAGTCCGACGGGGGCGGCGCGAGGTTGTTCTTCTGGCGATGGTGCGACGTCGCCCGGTAGACCGCCGCGCCCACCGGGAAGGCCCTCAGTAGACTCGGGCCGTCCACGAGGTACACGTCGCCCCGACCGTCCAGGGTGAACTGCTGCGCCTTGAAGTCGTCCAGCAAAAAGCCGGCCGAAGCCCAGGACCGGAAGCACCGCAGCAGCGCCCTTGCTAATTTCAGGGGTTCGTGCCGCGCCAACTCGATAAACTCCGAGGACAGCACGGTGGCTTTGCTCCCCTTGCCCGGCTGGCCCGCGACGCCGATGGGCCGGCCGCCGTCGGCGACGGCGTACCAGACGTGCTCGCCCTCGCGCCAGGCCCCCAGTAACTCCGGAATGCCCGGCGCGCCCCGTAGCGCCTCGAGGTAGACGAGCTCGAGGTGCACGGCGTCTCCCAATTTGTCCCGCGTGTGGTTCGCGGACGAGCTTTTGACAATTATCGATTGGTTGCGATACGTGCCTCCCGTCAGCACCTGCTTGGCGTTGCCGCTCGTCACCAGGCGCATGCGTCCCTGAATGTCGCGGCGATGTGAGACGGTCCAGCCCTCGAGCGGCCGCGCCCGCGCGGGCACGTGCTCTATCATTGAAAACCACCGATTCAATGCGTCGGCGCGCCGCACGCGCGGGTCGCTCGCCGTCGGCGCCGGCGTGGCTTGGCCATTGCGGTGGCTGCCTCTGTTTGCGGCCGCAGTGTGCAGCACCAACCACAGCAGCATCATATTATGGCTGCCCCATGGCTGCAACACAGACCGGTCAGGCCATGGAGCGCCACATTCAGTACATAGCCACGATTTTGTGATTTCGACGGGTTTTGTGCCGCTCTAATGGCCGCGTACGCGACGAGAAATGCCTCTCCGCGCGTAAGCGATCGAATTCATCCTCCATGCGCACCTAACTTCCCAGGCATGGGCTGCCCGCCAGCAGCGCGCGCGGTGCCGGGGCGGCACTGATCGTGCTGCCCATACGCCGTCGAGGCGACGCGGCGATGGCGTGCTGGATGCGCACCGCATCGATACTCATCGTCGCCGCGGCCGCCGACCGCGCGCCCTGCGCGAAGCGCCGCGACGCGCCGCTCGACTGCCCGCGCGCCACCGAGACTGACGTAAAGTGGACCTTCCACGACGCGCGCCGCACGGACAACGGCGACCGCTACTTCACGGCGCTCCCCGGCGGGACCTTCGTCGCGCGGAGCCGGGGCCCGCAGGGCTCGGTCCTCTGGGGCGACGGCACTCGAGCGCCGGACGTGCTTTTGTGCGGCGACGCGGCGCACAACGTCGCAGCACTACACGTGCCGGGCCTAGGAGTCGTGCTGCTCGGGGGCCGCTCGTCGCAGAAGGACGTGAGGAGGCGGCTCGCGGGCACGTGTCCGGAGGGCGTGGAGCGCGACCGGCGGAAGAGCGGCGTCCGCGCGTATCTTCTGAAGAAGGGTCATGTGGAGCCGCTCTTCGGCGGCCGTTCTATTATAGACGGCTCGGGCCGCGTGCCGGGCTGCGTCGAGGGGCGGTCGCGAGGCATGTGGTGCGAGTTCGACGGACGGCTCTCGGCGACGGTTTTCAGGGGCCGTCTGCATTTGTTCGCCCGCGCAAACGTGCGCATGGGCATCCGGGCCGTGCAGCACACGTCCGTGGACGTGAAGGCCTTTTCGAAGGGCCAAGTGCCGCTGCCCTGGAGGCGCTGGGAGCCCGTCGAGTTCGCTTCCTACTCGTTTTCGCGGTCCCACGTCTACTTCGCCTGCGTCGACGCGTTCGAGGATACGTTGGTCGCGCTGGCGCCCGTGTCGTTTCCCGAGAGAAAAGAAGCGGGCATCTACGCGGCCTTTTCCATCGATGGGCGGGCGTGGTCGCCCTTGGTCAAAATCCGAGACAGCCCCTTCGCGGGCGAGCGCCAGGTCGACCACCCGGCCTGTGGATTATTGGTCGAGAAGGACGACGTCGTGTTGCACGTGCAGCGCGAGGTCGGCGGCATTAGGGACCACTACAACACCTCAGAACCATCAAAGGACTCGTCGCTCGCGCGCATGACCCTCTCACGACATGCTTTCGCGGACCTGGCTCATAACGCCCTGGCCACGATCGGCGACCCCCGCGCGCTCCATAGCTGTCGAACGGTCTACGGCGCGCGCGGCGAGTACAGCGTCGTGACGACGGAGGACGCCATCCGTGGTAAAAGCGCGCGGCCGGCCTACGCCTGCGGTCTCAAGGCCCCCTACGGTCGTTTTGTAGATCTGGCGGACGGATCGGACCCCGCATTCTTCCTGGAAATCCCCAAGACGGGCTCCACGACCCTCAAGCGATGGCTCGGGCGGCCCTTCGCGGAGAACAAGAGAAATAAACGCTTTGAGATCCATAGAAGCTTCACGGTCGTCCGCGAGCCGTTGCAGCGCTTCCTGAGCGGCTACGGCACGGTCCGGCACCGCGCGTCTCGGTCGGGCCACTGGTGGCCCTTCAACACGACCATGAGTGAACCAGAGAAGTTCGAGGCCTTTGTGGATTTGCTGCGAAGGGAGGGCGACGGCCTCGTCACATCGCGGCCCAAAGAAGGATGTTTGTGGTTCCACGTCATGTCGCAGACCTGGTTCCTCGAATTGCTCGGGCGGCCGATCGACCGCGTCTTGCGCCTCGAAAGTCTAGAGGATGATTTGAAGGTCCTGTTACGGGACCTGCCCTTGTTGGACCCCCGCAACCAGACGCTCGAGCCGTCGCTGCCGCCGAAGCAGAACACCGTCGAGGGCAACTTCGACACGCGCACGTTGTTGAAGACGAGTCCCCGCGGCGTGCGAAGCGCGTTGCTGTACCTCCGGCAGGACTACGAATGCTTGGGGTACGAGGTCCCTGTAATGTAATAGTACAATTAACAGTCACGACAACATGCGTCTAGGGCGACAGGTCTCGGCGCTGGCGCGCGACGAGCTCCGCGCGCCGAGCCGTCCGCGGGGAACGCGGGCTTGCGGGCGCGTGGTCCCACAACAACTTGCAGTGCACCGAGTGGACCGCGACGGTGGCCACGACTGCGACCACGACCCAGACGACGACCAACGCGACGGGCGCTTTCCGGAAGGCGCTGCCCAGGATGCCCCAGTCGTCCTCCGCCAACCTGCGTGGAAATCAAATTTTGGGCGCCCAACGCCATCGACGCGACGTCGTCCCCGTAACTGCATCTGCTCCATTCCTGCGTCTGCTCGATGGCGTTCAGGATAACCCAACTCACTACTGGTTGATTTCCACACGGCCGCCGACGCCCCCACGAAGGACTGCACCGTGTAGGCCCGCACGAGCGCCGACGGCAGCTGCAGGAGCTGCGTCGCGAGCCAAGCGACGGCAAAGAAGGCCAGCGACGCGTCGCAGCGCGTCGCGAGGAAGTAGAGCGTGACCATCTCGTCGCAGCCATACGCACTTCCTAATAATGCCACCGTCACGACGCGCCACGCGACGGAGTAGTCTCCGGTGGATATCCTACGCTTCCACTCCCTGTCCAGCACGCGCAGCAACCGGACGACGTCCCTCGGGAGATATTTCCGAATCTTCTTGCCCTCGCGACTCTTGTCCAGCACGAGCGCGACCTTGTCGGTGTAGACGTAGCGGATGCCCACGAACCAGACGCAGTCGAGCATCTGCCAGGCCTGGTACAGGAAGCCGGCCCGCAGCCACCCGAGCCGCGCGACCAGATAGAATATCGTCAACAGGCCGATGGGCATCGCGTAGTACAGCGGCGGCAGTAGCCGCCGACAGCCCTGGACGGCCACGTAGCCTAGAAAGTAGGCGTAGAGCGGGATGTGCTTGAGCAGCCAGTTCTTCATCGTCAGGAGCGCGGCGCCGACCTCCTTGTTCAGGAGCACGAGCGCAACAATTAAACCCACGAGGACCATGAGTTTGAAGCACTCGTGCGTGAGGTCGGGCTCGTCGTCGCTGTCCTCGTCGTCGCGTGCGGCCGGCGCCGCGGCGCGCAGATCGTCCGCGCTGGCGGTCGGCACGAGCTGAAGCGACGACGACGGCATGTTAGTGCATCTCTGCTTCTTCTAATCCAGCGCTGCGGCTGCGTCGGCTCGCGCGCAGCGTTTTGCTGCTTTTTTGCTGGTTTGAGGTTTGAGGGGATGCGGCAACGCGCGCGCCGAATTCGTGCGAGTTCGCGCTGCGTGGGAATGCTGCGGTAACGTTTAGCGTCAAATCACCATTTATAAAGGCGTTCACGCAACAGGTACGCCTACGCGCTTGCTTTTGCGCTAGTGTCTTACATCCGCTAGCTCGGCTAAGCTGCCTCGCGCGCGTGCTGGCCCGCTGAGGCCATTACAGCCGGCTCCTGAGTCGTTCGTGACAGCATCACTCGTTTCGTGCGCGCAGCCCTCGTTTCGTGCACGTCTTCGATCGCTGTGCAGCAATGGCGCTTCGCAGAGCGTCTACTCTCCTGCCAGCCGCCGCGGCACCGATAGCCCTGTGCAGCACGCGGCCGACGCCGTCGGAGCGGGAGGCGCTGCGGGACCGCGCGGAACGCGAAGGTACCTGAGAGCGGTGTGTGCCCGGCCAGGCCACAGCAGGCACGACGCCGGTCGTGCCCCGAGGACCCTCCACTAAATGCGGACGTGGCCATCGACGTGGGATTATTTAGAACGACGGCCGCCACGAAGCGGCGCTGGGCGCACCAGCGCCTCGCGGGCGCCGCGCTGACGCGGTTCGTGCAGCTGAATTTGGAGGACGCGGACCCATACCGCTTGTCGTCTATTGCTAGAGCCGAGGCGCGCAAGGCGACCGACCACGCTGAAAGCTGTGTTGCCGTCCTGATGGACCCGCGCCGCGGCAGCGACGCCCTCGAGGCCGCCCTGGGCGAGGCCCCCTCGAACCTGAAGGGCCTCGTCGGGCTCGCCCGGAGTATCTGTACAAAGGACGTCGCTTCTGTAAGTCTGACCGGCGGCTCATCACAGCTCCCCGGCCTGCGTCGCGCGCTCGCGCGGGCGCTGCCCCAGAACTGGCGGCTGCTGCCGGCGGAGGGCGACTCTGCTACTCTCTCTTGGCGAGCCGTCGCTGAGAAGGCTGCTGCTCGCGACATCGCGTGGGCGGAACTTGATGTGCCCACCCATGTAAGAACATGATGTTTTAGTGCCTACTCCGGGTAAGCATTGCCGCCAATGCCCCGACTGCGAGGCCGAGCGCTATCGCGCGCCACGCGCTCGTCGGCGCCGCGCCGCCGCCGCCGCAGGACGCGAGGAGGAGCGCGTCGGACGCGGTCGCCGGCCGCCGGCTCCCGCGGGCCACGAGGCCCCGGGCGGCGTAGAGGTCGTGCTTCGTGACCAGAAATTCGCGGACCTCCGCTAGCGTGCGATAGACCGGCGCGAGCTTCTCGCGCACGTTGATGGCTGATTTCGTGCCGTCGGCGCCGTAGCGTTGGCCCTGCGCGTAGGTTCGTGGCCGGTCGCGGTCAGGTATTCATTCACCGCCTCCGGGTCGTATGGCGCCAGGTTGATGGCGAAGTGATCCAGCGTTTCCTAGCGCGCCGTCGCCACGAGGCGTGCGAGCGACCCACAAGGCCTCGAGTGCGGGTCGTCAGTGACTCCGGGGCCTAAATCACTTTCATATTACACAACTTGGATGCGGAGGAGGGATGCCGCGACTACGTCAAGTCCGGGAGTTCGTCGGCGTCCGCGTCCGTGAGGCCCGTCGGTGCGGTCGGCGCGGCGGGCGGCGCCTTTACAAGAACTGCCACGACGATCGACTTGGCGTTTTCTGCAGCTGCCACGACGCCCGGCCAGGCCGCGACGATGTCCGGCCAGGCCAACGCCACCGCGGCACAGAACGAGACGTACCACATGAATCGCGGGTAGAGTTGACAGAATGAGATGAGATGCGCCATGAATATCGACGTGTAGAGCGCCTGCCGGGGCGTCAATCCGAGGTGCTGGGTGACCACCTTGCTCAGCGTGCTGGGCTGAAGCTCCACCGCAGATGCCGCAACGGCCGCCGCGGTGTTTGTCGCCATCGTGTTGGCGAGCTCACGCGCGCTTTCGTGGATCAGCGCAGCGACGCTGCGGCACAGCGATCGTACCGGTGCTGTGACGGCGCGGTGGAGGTCGGCGTCGCGGCGACGCTGAGGATGAGCGCTGGACGCAAAGCGGCTGGTAGCGGCACCACGGTGCGGCGCGGCGGCTAATTTCGCACGCGTCCGAGCGCGACACGATGTCTGTTGAGTCTACGCTAACCAGCCTGGCGCACGGGCCCGGACAGGCGGCGTACGCGGCTCTAAACTGCTTAACCGCATCGCGTCCAAAATTGTGCACGGGTTTTGACCCCCAGCCCAGTCGTAGAACGTTCCTGGCTTAGCCATCCCATGGTCGAGCTGCCTTTCGTTGTTTTTCAAATTGTCCAGATTTTGTGAGAGCAGAGCACAAGAGCTTCGGGACAAAACGTACGCGCATGAAGCGCCGGGCCACGAAAGAGCCGCAGCACAAAATTCCTGGTTGGTTGGTGACTGCGTGCGATAGCGCTGCCGAAAGAGCCGAGGGCGACACTCCCGCAGGGGCAGCCAACAAACTGGTGCAGGCCTACAGCTGCCCGCTGCTCTATCGCACGCCGAAATCTGCGCGGTGGTGGGCCAGGAGGCAGAAAGTCCGACTGACCCACCTGGAGCTGCTGGAAATTATCGAAGAGGTTACGTCGGCCAATGCGTACGCGTTCCACCGCCGGCTAAAGGACCGTGTGCATGGCATTGGCAAGGGTGCGCGCTTGTTGCGGCAGACGACGCAGGACGAGTGCCGAACGCGCGCCGTGCAGCTGGCGCACGCGCTCCTGCGCAAGGCGCAGACCGACATCATCGGAAAGGCCAGGAACCGCTGGAAAGATGTGGAGGTCCGCGTCGACCGCCTCAAGGCGAGCCTCGAGGCGAAAAAGGGCGTCAAAGGCCGCAGCACCTTCGACTACGACAGTCCCGCGGCCACAAACATGATCCGCCGCGGCGAGTTCAAAGGGCTGCGCGTGGGCGGCTGCAGCTTCGGCAGCGGTAAGGACATGATGCGCGCGGTCGTCGCGCATGCCAACGGCGTCGGTATCAGTGAAGTGGACGGCTACTACGCGGTGGTGAGCGTCGACGCCGGCCAGGTGCAGGAAGGGGAGACTGGGACGACGATGGCTTGTCGTATGGAAGACATCGCCGTGCCGGGCGCCTTGAGGGACGACTTTATCGGCACGCTCCAGCAACGTTGTGACAGCGTCGCGCAGACGAAAATCGGGCATGGCGTCCTCGTCGCAGCTGCATCGGCCACGTGCACGGAGTTTTTCAACTTGCGTGCGGCCTTGGAAAACCGCCTCCCGACCCAGATCAAGCTGCTGGCCCGTATTTTCCGGGATGAAAAGTTCTCCGGGTACGATGGCATTGGGGCGCGCTGGGGTAGCATGTTGCCCCAGGCCCGAGACGCGTTCATCTGTGTGGAAATCAAATTTCAGGCACCCCACGCCATCGACGTGAGTACGGCGTCTGCTCGATGGCGTGGAGGCCGACGACTTCAGGTGAAGCAACCTAACTCAGTCTATGATTTCCACACAGGCGTTCATCGCGAAGATGGAGCGCGATTACAATGCGTCGGAGGCAAAAAAGAATGCGACGTCGTTCCATCTCGCGAACGTCGAAATGTCTCGAGACCCTTCGGTCCAGTCGGCGTTCGGAGAGGGTCGGAATTGGCGTTCGGACCGGCCGACGCCGATGGTCCACGAGTTTACGCAATCGATGCATCTATATTTTAAGAAGTTTGGAATCCTGCCGGACGGCTGCAAGTTGGTGATCGTCAAGGGCCGCTACTTCTACCAAGAAGAGACGATGCTGCCCGGTCTGGAGCTGCTGCCGCGGGACGCAGTGCGGACAAAACGGTACTATGGCCTGCGGGAGGGGCAGCAACCGAACGGCATGGTCGGGCGCGGTGCCGGTGCACAGGTCATCGAGTGCGGCGTGCATCAACTCCTCTTGCTGCAGGAGCGGGCCGACGTGTTGTTCACCGCTGACGTTGTCGAGTACTTTAAGAAAGAACAAGCCGAGTATCAGGAACGGCATAGCAATGGCAGCAAGAGACGCGGCGATTACCCGCCCCACGACTCGCTCGTCGACTGCACGATGAGGATGCCGGTGCGCCTCGTGCAGTTCGACTAGTCTGGGCCTTAGTTTAAGTTGTAGGTGTTGTTGACTCGTCGAGAACGCATCACTAGCGAGGGGTGCTTTGCTTCTCCGCGGGCGCGGCCCCGAGCTCGCCGCACGCCGCCCCAAACTCGCGGCGCCGATAACGAGCGCCCTCGCGGCGGCGCGTGGCGCCCGCGAGCACCTCAAACCGCCGCGCGAAGACGGCCATAAGCGACGCGACCCGCGACAGCGGCGGCGGCCACGCCGAGCGGCGAGCTCGCCGAGCGCCGCCCCAAACTCACGGCGCCGATGACGAGCGCCCTCGCGGCGGCGCGTGGCGCCTGCGAGCGCCTCAAACCGCCGCGCGACGACGGCCATAAGCGACGCGACCCGCGACAACGGCTGCCACGGGCCGGCATCGTGAGCTTTCGATATCAATTCGACGGCGACGTCGCCTCGAACATGGATATCAAGCACCTCACGGGCGTCAGTGAGGCCGCCGCCTCGTCGCACGAGATAGGCGTCGCGTCGCGGCGTCAGGAAGAAGTAGTATGAGAGGCACTCCGCGCGGCGACCTCGCGGGCAGTGTTCTCGGATCGAGGTGGTTCGCGAGTACATAGATGCCACGGGGGCGTTTAGGATCGCTCCGGCACTCTACGGACCCGTGACCACAACAGTAGAGCAGCAGATGAAAATTCCTACATCATTGCAAGTATGTCTGCTCGAGGTGTGGGGTGTCGCGCGTCAGCGCAGCGTGGATTGACTCGCTTTGGCGCGAAGGGTTCCGACGGACCGGCGGTCAGACTGCAGTTTTTTAAGCACAGCTGCAGCAGTACGTGTCGACCGAAGCTCTCCAGCTGTATGCGCGGCACTGCAAGGGCGCCGAGCGGTCGCAGCGCTGCGCAGAGACCCGGCGAACCATCGAGGATGCAGCGCACGCGCTGGCACATCCGGGTACGACGCCCGGCGCCATGCGCCACTACCACGCGCGGCACGGCTGCACGCGGTGCACGCCGGAGGCCGCCGCGGCCTGTGCGGAATTCCCACGAATTGTGGAGATCGGCGCGGGCCGGGGCCACTGGGCGCGGGCGCTCGGAGACGCGGGCGTCGCCGTCGAGGCGTACGACGACGGCTCGGCGCTGCCCGGCCGCGGTCCGCCCGTGTTTCCCGTTAATAGGGGAGACGGCCTGGCCGCGGTGAGAGCCAGCCCGGACGCCGCGCTGTTACTGGTCTTCCCGCCGCCGACGCCCATGGCTCTGGACGCGCTCGACGCGTTCGCGGGGCGCGTCGTGCTCTACGCGGGCGAGCCGCGCGGCGGCGCGAACGGCACGGACGCCTTCTTCGACGCCTTGGACGCGCGATACTACGTCGCGGCGACGGTCGCGCTGGATCCGTTCCCGGGCGGGGTCGAGAAGCTGTTCGTGCTGCGGCGGCGGCGTTTTAGGTGGTGGTGGTTTTGGTAATTTGTGTCACGTGTTTGAATCGGATGATGTCTGCAAAAGGACTCCAAGGGCGACGCGCTCTACACGTCCTAGGTCGCGGCGATGGCGTCGAGTAAGCATCCTCTTCAACGGTCCCTAGTAGAAAGAAGCGCCCGCCGCTTTGTGGTGGAGAAGGATAGTTGCTATTACTCGTACTTAGAGTCCGCGCCTTGCACCCGAATATCATTAATGAAATTTGATCTCAGCTTTCGGCAATGAGCCACTTTTGAGGGGGCGATGTTCCTGCGAGAGAGAGAGAGAGAGAGCCACTTATTGAACCCACAGGTTCCTGCAGGCTAGCGGGCTGAAGACACTAGACATCAACTCAGTGTCTGTCGATAAAACACAGAAATCGGTACAAAGCACCGCCACGCAGCCCACCCAGCAGCGCGAGATTGCACGGCCCATGGCGCACCTAGATAACGGTACCCAGGGAGTCACGGCGGCGCTGCAGGGCATGACACTGGCCTCCATCGCTAATGCTTTATTGAGCGAAGAGCAACTCAGGCTGGTACTGGAGGCACTGGCGAGCCCCGCGCCAGGCGACCAGGAGCAGGCCGCGAAGGCGTTGGCGAACCGTGCCAAAATCGACCGCGCCAACCGCGCTCAGATCTTCGGGGCCGGCGCCATCCCGCCACTCGTGAGGCTCTTAAGGAACGGCACGGCCGGCGGCAAGAACCAGGCCGCGCGGGCGTTGACTTACCTCGCGCAGAACAACGAGATCCGCGACGCGATCGCCGAAGAAGGCGCCCTCGAGCTGCTCGTCGCGCTCGAGGCGGCCACCGGCCGCGGTCCGCGCTGTCCGCCCACGATGGCGTTGCAAAGGCTCACCTACCACAACGAAAACAACCGCGACGCGATCAAAAGACTACGGGCCGCGGCGAAGCGGGCCCAGGTGTCCCGGGGGCAGAACACTGCGGTCGCTGCGACACCGTCTGGTGATGTGAACGCGTCGAGGGCGCGGGAAGGCCGTTGTGTGGTTTGCTTGGTTGCCGAGGCCAAGATGTCGTTCGTCCACGGGGACACAGAACACCTGGCTTGCTGCGAGGCATGTGCGCCAGAATTCAACGTTGTTCCTGAAGGCGTACGTCCTGATGAACGATCTAAATGTCCCGTCTGCCGCCTAGGTATTGACCGCATCGTCAGACACTTCACCGCTTAGGCTATAGTGAAATAGCTCACTTCCTGCACATGCATCCAATCCCCATCGTCGTCGTCGAAAAAAATCACAAAAAAAAAAAACAAAAAACAAAAAATCCAGCCTGAGGGGGCTGGCAACAACCTCTTACCGGAGAATTAGCTCAGTGGAAGAGCGTTCGCCTAGTGCGAAAGACATGGTTTCGACTACCATATTCTCCTCCGATGTTATTACACTGGCTTATTCTAGTGAACCTCCCCTATAGTGAACCCCCACTAGCCCTATCCGGAATATCGTTCTAGAACCTTATTCTGTTGTTGTTGATCCTAAGACACATAACACATTACTCCCCCGCTGCCGCCGCCGCCTCCGCGTCGAGCGGCGGCTTCGGAGGCGTCGCTTCGGCGGGCAGCGCGTCCTTCACGGGCGGCAGGAACGACGCGGGAGCGGGTGCGGGCGCAGGCGCGTCCACGTCCGCCTCACTCAACCCGGAAATGCGCGCCAGCGCCGCGGCCCGCTCCTCCTCGCGCCGCTTCTTTTCAGCGGCCTCGCGCTTGGCCGCGGCCAGCGAGCCCATGGAGCCGAACGCCCCCAGACTCTTCGCGTGCTTGAGGACGTGCGCGGCGCCCTTGTCGAGCTTGCCGCGCAGCTTGGCCCGGCGCTGCTCGTCCCGGATGGCTTGCCGCCGCTCTGCCTCGGCGCGAGCCGCGGCCTCCCGTCGCCGTTTCGTCTTCTGGGCGTTTTTGGCATCGAGCTTGAGCTGCTCGAGGCAGTAGATCCAGCGCGGCGTCTCTTCCTCGATGGCGTCCGTGTTCACGCCGACCCGCGTCAAGTCCGCCAGTCGCTCGTCGACGTAGTCCTCGAACTTTTGTTTGGTCCAGATGTCCACCAGCCCGCGCCCGTCGAGCTGATACGCGTCGAAGATCTTCAGCCAGTCGTAGGTGTGTTCGATCTTCACCTTGAGCCCCGCGCTCTCGGCCCAGGCGTGCGCGTCCTCGACTGTCCACCGCTTCAGGGGGTGCACCTCGTCCATGAGCAGCGGGTTGAGATCTCGCGCCGTTTTCTCATTCCCGTTGCGATAATTCCGTTCGGCGTCGAACTCCTCGATGAGCATCGTCAAGACTTCCCTCCGATTGGGGTACTGGGCGTTGTCCGGTCTTGCGGCCAGCATCAATAAACTCTCGCCGGAGGGGTTGCCTCCTAGATAGCTTGAATGAGTACCCCACGTCGCGTACCGAAAGCCGCCGTAGGCGCCCTCCGCCGTCCGCAAATTAACATTGGCACCAGGTCGGCGAAACGCCACCCGCAGCCGCTCGACGTCGCCCAGCCGGTTCGCCTCCAACACCTCCATCTGCCAGCTCTGCCGCGGCACCTCCAGCTTCAATCGGTTCTTGAGCCGGCGCTCGCCGGGCATCAGGAACTCGTCATCGCTCGACTCCTCGCCCTTCTCCTCCTGCAGCGCGACGCGTTCGGCCGCGAGCTCCGCCGCGCCCTTCCCGCGCTCGGCGCCCGTGCGGGCCGTGTCGACGACGCGTTTGGGGGGCATAGCTCAGGGTGTTGTGCGCGTCGACGGCGTCTAGGGAGGCTGCCTCTCGTGCGCTGTACCTGTTTTGGGCTGCCCCCAGCGCCGACACCGGCGTCTTGGGAGGCTTGTCGTGCACTGCCACCTGTGGGCACCCAGCCGCGCCCCAGCGCCGACACAACACACTAGACGGTTTCCTAGAGCCTCTCAGCAAACCAGCCACTGCGGGACTTTAGGGCCTCCGCACGAGGCGGGAACCGGCGTGGGGGGCGTGAAACCGGGTTGACGCGGCCTCGCCGACCCCATCTACCGCCGTGCCGAGTTTGGTGCCGGGCAGCGCGGCGGAAGGCGGGCAACGGCAGCCCACTTTTTCACAGACGGGCCACGGCCCGCCTTAAGTACCGAGAAAAATGTTAGTTCGGAGATATATCACGGCCGGGTACGTGAACGTGCGCTGGGTGTCTTCAAACTTTGGGTTCCACGCACTTTCGCGTCGGCGCGGCCGTCGACGCGTATAATACGGCACAAAACGGGGAGCCCTTCGCTCGTATCGCAGCCGCACGATCTTCGGAGCAGTGTGGGACCGAGACATGGTGTCCGCACTCGAGCATGCCGGAGCTGTGGAGCTCTCGATGCGATCCTGGCGATTTATCAGCGGTCGAAGACGGTGCGCCGTCGACCGTCTTGAGGGCCCGCGTTCTCGGCGCCATCAAGTTGTTGTGTCTTCCTGCTTTGGCACGGCCATCGGCGCTATGAAAAGCGGCTCCGGGCCCCTTCGGCGCCGCCGAGGGGCCCCATCGCGCCTCGGTGGGCCCATTGCGCCTCGGTGGGTAAAATTCTAGGCTGTAAACTGAGGACAAACCCTCCCCAGGCCAGCGCAAAGCGGGTCGCGTTGGGCCAATTAGTACATAGTCCTATCAGAAGCCGAATGAGAGGGTTATACGACGCCCCCCTACCGAGCTACAGCCCCCCTTTGCTCTCCGTCCCATAGAAATGGGCCGATAATGGGGCCTACCGGGCCCCAATGGGGCCTCTCGGCGCCGCCAAGGCGCCCGGAGCCGCGTTTCATAGTAAAAATGGCTTGACCAAAGCAGGAGGACACAACAACTTAATGGCGCCGAGAACGCGGGCCCTCAAGACGGTCGACGGCGCACCGTCTTCGACCGCTGATAAATCGCCAGGATCGCATCGAGAGCTCCACAGCTCCGGCATGCTCGAGTGCGGACACCATGTCTCGGTCCCACACTGCTCCGAAGATCGTGCGGCTGCGATACGAGCGAAGGGCTCCCCGTTTTGTGCCGTATTATACGCGTCGACGGCCGCGCCGACGCGAAAGTGCGTGGAACCCAAAGTTTGAAGACACCCAGCGCACGTTCACGTACCCGGCCGTGATATATCTCCGAACTAACATTTTTCTCGGTACTTAAGGCGGGCCGTGGCCCGTCTGTGAAAAAGTGGGCTGCCGTTGCCCGCCTTCCGCCGCGCTGCCCGGCACCAAACTCGGCACGGCGGTAGATGGGGTCGGCGGGTCCACGTTATCCAGCCAGCACCCACCCCCATCCCACTTCCCGCGTCGCGCGGGCGGCCTCAATTATGGGGCCTAACGTGCGGGTCCGCCTGCTGGTTTGCGGCGGGTGGGCTAGTGTGACAAGCTGCCGATTTGCGTGCGGGGCGCGATCGTTGAGCGTGGTCGGGGCTTCGGGTCCGTCCTAGCTTTGATTAATGTGTTATAGTGACTTCGAACACGAAAGGAAGGGAGTGGTGTTTTGCGAAAGGGAGGGATGTGTCTCTGAGCCAGTACTGCACTGCACGTCAAGGCCGGGCTCGCTGCTCTTCTACCAACCATTCACGCCTCCACCCGCGTAGTCTGAAACTTGGGTGGGCGAGATCAGGATACGATCGTCGTGCCCGCAACATGATCCGATGGCTCTGCGGCGTTTGTTATCGTATGAGAACTGGACGAGGAGCCGCTTGGGCAAGCCATGCGCGGAGGTGTTCCCGAAATGAACAGTGTGGCCTTGTTGGTTGTGTGGCCTTATGTCGAGGGTGTCGCCCGTGACCAGCCTCCGGACTTGTGCCGTGACGTCGTCTCCACGGTAGCGCAGACATTTAGCTATGAAATCATCGGGCGGCAAGTACTCGACTGGGTCGTGCGTACCTTCGATGTGGTCCGGTACGTTTCCGTAGTAGGCAAAGTGCACGACGAGCCGCGGCCGCGCGCAGAAAGACACCAACGTCGGATGCAGCAGAACGCACAGACCACGGCTGCCATTAATGCTCTTCGGCACCGCCCTCCCCAGTCCGGGCTGCGGGAGCACGAAGGCGCGGGCATATGTGCTGAGCTTGCATGCAGCCTTTGCATCGACCATTGGCAGGATCTCGTTTACGATGAGCTCGGGCGGTAAATCATGGAGCCAACGCAGACCGGGCTGGCCATACCACTCGATGCGGGGTTCCTGTCTTGCCATCGCTGCGTCAAGTGCGTGATCTCCAGAAATTTCCGCTGGCTCTTAGCTGCTCTGTGCATGTGCAGGGAGGCTTTGTTTGCCGGCGGCAAGATGGCCACGAACGAAGGGGCTGCCGCGTCAACTCATGAAGACGCTGCCGCAGCGGCGCCGGCGCCGGCGGCAGGGCGCCATGAGTTCGCTGAATCGCTGCCGGACCTGCTCGGCAAGCTTCCTGAGCGCGCTCGGAAACTCGTTGTTGAATTTCTCTTCGGCGAGCAAGCCAAGGAAGCGCAGGAGTCGCAAGCCAGCGCCGAGGTCCTCGATCTGGAGAAATTGACGTTGCGTGCGGAGACCGCGGAGCTCCAAGCCGAGGTAGCGCGAAGTAAGGAGGAGCTCAGAACTGAACGCGACGTCAACAAACAGCAGCGCGCGGAAATAGCCGCTCTCAAGCGTCGTTTGCAGGCGGTCACGCCCACCAGTCCGTCTCTCTCGATCGTCGCGTTCAACACGCAAGGTTTGAAGATCCTAGATCCGGAGTTCAAAGACGACTTTGAGTGGCTGGTGGGAGTATTGGCCGAGTATGACGGTATCATGCTGTCGGAGGTATTCGAAAAGTCCAAAGATGAACGGGTGGGAAGGCTAAAGGAGATGCTCGAGACAAGATCCAGGCAGAATTGGCAGGTGTGCTATTCCGAAGGGTCGGGCGCAAAGGGTGCAGAATCGAGGAAGAGACTACAAGTGCACGCGGTCTTGCTCAAGAGTTCGCTGGAGGTTCTGCGCACGACGACGACCCACACAATAGGCGGCCGAGTTATGGCCTACGCGCCCTTCTCGGTGTTGGTGCGTGTCCCCGCGTTCTTCTCCGAAGACAAGAAGAAGGTGCAGGATGTCTGCATTACGAGCGTGCACCTGCCGCCGTCGTCCAAGCGAAAAGAGCGGGACCAGCAGGCGCGGGCCCTGTTCGGGAATTACGCCAGCGAGGTGGCACGGGATGCGTTGAAGGTACCCTTCACACGCCAAGGTGCAAGGGAGGCGAAGAAACAGCCGGTAGCTCACATCGTCGGCGGCGATGAAAACGCGAGTAGCAACCACCTAAAAGAGCTTGGCGCAAGCGACGCTAACGGGTGGCACGTCGGCCTTGGAAACGAAGTCAATACATCATCCGGTGACCAGCCGTACGACAACTTCGTGATATCGAAGGAGACGACGCAGGACTCATTCGTCACTGAGTACCGCGTGCACGAGTTTCCAAGGCAGATGGCCAACAACAAAATGGGCGTGAAGGGGGTTTCGGACCACAAGCTCATAGGGCTGCGGATAACCCGGACCACAGACCGCGCTGGCGGCAGATAATCAAGGCGGCGTCGTTGCCGATTTCGTAATGCCACCTCCGTCCTCACCGACGGGGCCGGGTCACAAGTCCGGAATTCAAGCAGCAGAGCGCGAAATCCCCTGCCTAACTTCGCTGTGAAAAGTGAGTATGTAGGAAGTATGTAGGTCTTATTAATATCCCCCCCCCTTTTAGTGTGCTTCAAAGTTAAGTTGTAGTTAGTATGCAACTGGGAATTTAGAGAAGGGTGGCGCAGTAAAGAAGAACAGGCCAGCGGTGGCGCGGCCCCGGCCCGGGAGTTGGTTGCACTAGACGACGTCAGTGGCACGCGGCCGACGATCACTCTGACCAAGGTGTCGCCGCGGTGGAGCGCCGACATTGGGCGGTCTAAATTAATGAAAATTAAAAGCAGCCTCGCGGGATCCTCGCGGGCTACCCGTCTCCACTCTGAACCATGTTTTACCCCGGATGACACGTGTCAGGAGTCTGGTGGGGAAGAGATGTCCCCCAGACAGCATCCATTCGCGACCCCGGGCGTACGCCGCGCATCTGCGCGGCCCACACCCGGCCTCTCCCAAACAATTGGCCGCGGGCTGCCTTCACGGTGGCTTATCTCGGCGCACGGGTGGCTTATCTCAGCCCCACAACCAAGACAGTAACCAGCCGCGAAGTGGAACTGCACACTGCCAAGTTTGGGTGCAGCAGCAACTGGACTCTCGTCTACGAGCGTAGCGACATATTGCTAAGAACGACATCGACGCATCATGCCCGGGTACGTCAACCTCAGCGCTGCATTCTCCCGGTTTTCTATCAGCCCAGCCCGCGGCACTGTCAAAGTAAATGATGAGTACAAAGGCGTGGTGACTGGCACCTCTGTGTACGGCTTGCACGTAGGAATCAACGCAAAAATGAGTAGAATTCCCGGCAGCAAAAGAGCCATAGGCCTCGTGTTCAAGCCGCGTCTGTCGAACAGCCTAAATAGTGGATCAACCGAGCCGGACGTGGAGCGCGTCGTGCGCGATGACTTGCGGATCTCGAAAGGTGACGCTGTCGATGTGAAGGTCATCGAGATCCGCAATGGGAAGCCGGGCTTTGAGCTCGTCAATCGCGCCCCATGCCCAAATTATCTGCTCGGCCTTTGCACATTTGCTCACCCGTGGCTGTCCAAAACCACATGTTGTAGGGACGGCTCTCACGAGCTGCGACCTGGGCTGCGACCTGCGGGCTACGACAAGTGGCTGGTGAATCAAGGTCTGGCTCCTCGTGATCTGATACATATGGGCTGGGTCTACGGCGGCCAGCTTGGACTTGCAAATTCTCAGGAACGGATGGCCTACCATCGCGTTAGCGTCGCGGCTATCCGGGAGCTCCGAAGCCAATACGGGCAAGTCATGAGCGACGTCGACCAGAACCTCCCGCAGGGCAAACTATTTTACGAGCGGCCCGAAGAGACCACGGCTCACCTTTGGAAGGATGCGCGCAGCCCAACCGACCTGCAGAGTGCCGTCTTTGGTGTTCGTGTGCTTGTGGAGCGGCTGGCCTATCTATCTGGATCTGCCGCGGCCGGCGACTATTTGCTCGGTGCCCCGTTGACGATGGCCGACCGATGGAGAAATATGCGCTTCCATGCTTTTAGTCTGGTGCGAAGCGCCGACGACGGACCCGACGGACCCGTTCAGTGGTCGGGCCATGGCCAACTAAACTGCTACCCCTATACCGAAGTAACTGAGCGTTCGATCATCGAGGTCGTCGCTAAATTGGGCGTCATCCTCGAAGTGCTATTCGAGGGACGAAACGCCGACGGCGTGAACCCACGGGCCGTTTCCACTGCGCTGATCGCCGCGTTCTCTGCGCCCCCAATTCTCGAAGGGGATAAGGAAACGACCCAAAAAGGCACGCCGAGCAAAAAGCAGGCATACAGCTACCCTAGCACCGTGTTAAATAATCAGCTTGAACTGTTTGAACTGTTGCAGGTCAAGGCGGCGGCGGCGGGCGCGGCGGCCGCTGCGCACGCGGCGGTGGCGGAAGCGACGGCCAACCCGGGCACCGCGCCTCATGCACAGCTTCAACTGCTGCGGGCCGTGGCCGCTGCCAGGGACGGGGCGGCCGCTGCGCACGCGGACGTGGCGGACGCGGCTGCGGCGGACCATGCCAACTTCCCGACCAAATCCAACCCGAGACCCGAGTCTCGTGTACAGCTTGAACGGGAGAAGGCCAGGGCGGCGACGGCGGACGCGGCGGCGGCGGCCGTGGCTGTCGCGGCGGACGCTGCGGCGGCGGACGCTGCGGCGGCGGACGCGGCGATCGCTGCGGCGGCGGACGCGGCGATCGCGGCGGCCGTGGCGGCGGCCGCGGCAGATGCGCTCCTGACGGCGAAGCTCGATGGCCTCCATGTGTAATTCACGGACGCGCCTAGCATTATAGGCCAGCGGTGGCGCGACCCCGGCCCTCGCGTTGGTTGCACTACGATAACCCGAGCACCGTGTTTCGTACACAGTTGTTGGAGTCGACGGCGGAGTTGGCGGCCGCGGCGGCCGCTGCGGCGACGGCGCCCGCCGCTGCGAGTTCCTGAGCCGCGCTGCCGCATTGAGCTCCATTGCGTCCTGCATCCATCGTCTCCCTCATCTTCCCATCTTTCTCACTAAACTTAAAACTTAATCATAACCCCATACTCCTCGAAAGTCTTCGCCGTCGGCCCGTCGCCACTTCACCGCAACGACGCTGGTCAGGATCAAAATCGGCACGCTGCGAGGGCCGATTGTCTGCGCCTCCGGCGCCTCCAGGTCGAAGCCGAGGGCTCCGACGCAGAGGTGGGCCGCCAGGACGCTCCAAGCGCGGCGGCGGCGCGGTCCAGGAAACCCGCGTTCAGCAACAAGAAACGTAATCATAGAGAAACCCATGCACCGATAGGAATGCCCTGTACAAGGAGACATGCGTCTGGCGGTGGCCACCAGAGATGATCACCTTGGGCCAGCGCATAGCCAAAAGCATCATCCTATACAGTCAAATCGCAGCCCTGGACCAAAGCACACCTGCAAAACAGCATCCCTGCAATAGGCCAGAGCGCTGGGGAGCGATGCGAGTGCTTTCGCTGCTCCTCTTGCTGCGACACAGCCTGGCATTAGTCCCCCCAGCAGCCAAACCCCGCGCCACGCGACTCAGCGCCCTCACCGATGAAGTTTTGGACGTGGCGCAGTGGGTCGGTACGAATGCTGATCAACTGCCGATCGGCGAGTACGCGCCGTTCGCCGCCGCGGGCGCCGCCGCCGGCGCGATGGCGGTCTCCGGCGCGGCCGTGCTCCGAAGTTTTGAGCGGGACGCGCCGGTGGAGTCGCCCCTATCTAAAGATGGGCGGTATGATCCCGAGGCCGCAGATGCCTACTTCGGAAGGAGGCCCATCCAAACGCTGAAACGGGGCGCGGAGATCGCCGGTCGGGCCGCGGGCCTCGGCGCTGCGATATTGCTGGACGTGGCCACGGACTCCGTCAAGGAGAACGAGAAAGAGAGGGCGACCGCCGTCGTCGACGCGCTCGTCTCGCTCGGACCCACCTTCGTCAAAGTCGGCCAGGCCCTCTCGATCCGGTCTGATTTACTCTCGGAGGCTTATTGTGATGCGCTGACGACGCTCCAGGACGCCTGCCCGCCCTTCGATGATGCAGAAGCGCGGAAGGTCATCGCCGACGAGGTCGGCGCGGACGCGTTTGCGGATCTGTCTTCTTCCGTCATCGCGTCGGCGTCGCTGGGCCAGGTCTACGTCGGCCACGTCTTACGGGATGACGAAAAAGTCAAGGTCGCCGTCAAGGTCCAGCGGCCGGGCGTCGCCGAGACCATCGCGCTGGACTTGCATTTGTTAAGGATTGGCGCTGGACCGCTCAAAGCTCTATTCCAGGCCAACACGGACTTGGTCGGTCTCGTGGACACGTGGGGCGTGCGCTTCGTCGACGAGCTCGACTACGTCCGGGAGGCGGGCCACGCCGTCGACTTTAGCCGGGCCATCGCCGAGACGCCTTTATGCGGCGCGGTCTTCGCGCCCGAGCCCCTGGAGCACCTCACGTCGCGAAAAGTGCTGACGACGACCTGGGTCGAGGGCCAACGCTTAGACTACGTCGCCGACGCCACGGCCGAAGGTGAGTTAAGAAGGAAGCGCCGCGTGTCGCAGCTTTGTGGTGTGGCGATGAATAGCTATTTAACGATGATGCTCGAGACGGGTATACTCCATGCGGACCCGCACCCGGGCAATCTGATCGTCGAGGAGTCGACGGGACGGCTCGCGATCTTGGACTGGGGCCTCGTCACGGAGATGGATCCGGACCTCCGCCTGTCGTACATCGAACACATTGCGCATTTGGTGGCCAAGGACTACGGGAAGGTGCCGAACGACCTGGTGAAGTTGGGTTTTGTGCCGGAGGGCTACGAGGAGGCCATCGAGTCGTCGGACGCCGTCGCCGTACTGACGGACGTCTACACGCAGTTCGCGGGCGGCGGCGGCGCCGCGAAGATTGATGTGCCAGCAGTTCTGACGGAGATGCGCGCGCTGGCGGACCGGCAGGGCAACCTGTTCCGCTTGCCGCCCTACTTTGCCTACATCGCCCGAGCGTTTTCGGTCTTGGAAGGCATCGGTTTGAAGAACGACCCTGACTATGCTATTGTCGGAGAGTGCCTACCGTATGTGTCGCAACGACTCCTGTCGGACCCGTCGCCGCGCGTCGCGAAAGCACTGGAGACGTTCGTGTACGGTGGGGAAGACCAGCTCGTCAAAAAAGTCGATGCGGACCGGTTGACTTATCTCGCGGACGGCTTGCAGAGTTATTCCAAGTCGGAGACGGGCAATCAAGTGGATGTGGATGTGTTGGACGACGCCGTCGGCGTCGCGCGCAAAGTGGCCGATCTGCTACTCGTGGATGGGGACGAGCCCACTCCCCTCCAGACCATCGTCGAGGCGGAGCTTGCGAAGGTGCTCGGGGCGTCGCTGCGGCAGTCTTTTGCGCAGGCGCGCGACTCGCGGGCAGGTACGCTCGCGCGGACGCTCGTGGACCCCTTCGGCGTGCTGGATCCGTTGCTGAAGGGGCGCCTCGTCGCGCCGGACCGCGACGACCGCGTGCAGCTCGCGACACTCTCCAGGGTCGCGACGCGCGCGGGCGGCGAGCTCGGCGCGGCGGTCAACTCGCTGTCGGAGCTGCCCGTCGACGAGCAGCGCGAGGCGCTCGCGGAGCTCGGCGACCTGCTGTGGCGGAACCGCGCGGGCGCGTCGAAGGCGTCGCGGCGGATAGCGGCGCTGCTGCTGGAGCAGGGGCTGGAACGGGTGGGAGCGTAAGGTTGTTCGTGTATTTAGGTCACATAAGTCACCTACCGCCGCTCCTGCCGCCGCGGGGGAGGGACGTAGACGTCGCCTCCCTTCCGCTTCTTGTCCCTCCTCCTGGAGCGCTCGCGCGACCGCGACCGCGAGCGATCCCTCCTTCGCGACCGGTCCCGCTGGTCCGTCGGCGCCTTCGCGCCGAAGCGCTCGGCGCGGGCGGCCAGCCGCGCTCCGAAGTCGGGTTCTGGAGCGGCGACGTCGGCGATGGCTGCCGGTGCCGGCGCGGTCTTCGGCGGCACGTCGAAGCGCGACTTCCTCGCTTGCGCGGGCACCGCGGGCGCCGGAGCCGCGGCCGCAGACATCCCGAAAGTAGCGGAGCCCCAGTCGTCGTCAGCATCGGCGGCTGCCGGTGCCGGTGCGGACGCCACCGCGACGTCGTCGTCGGCAGTCTTGTTATCAGCCGCGATCTGAGCCATGAGCGTCTGCTTCACAACTTTTTTGACCGCGGCCTCTTCGACCCCGAGCGCCTTGGCGACCGCGGCTCGTAGCGTGCGCACGGTGAGCGAGCCGGCGCCGTACTGCGCCTTGATGGACTCGTCCTCCGCTAGAATTTGCTTCGTGCGTGCCGCGACCGTGGCGTCGTTGATGGTACGTACGGCGCTCGGCGGCGGCGGCGACACGGCCCTCGGTGAGACAGTCCTCGGGGCGCTAGGATCGGGTATGAGCGCGGCCGCCTCGATGACGTCGCCCAGGGCGGCGGCCGACGCTCGGCAGTCGGCGTGGACCAGGGCCGTGGTGCCGTCGTCTACGGAGCTAGCGACACATCCCTCCAGGACCCACAGGCTCTCAGTAGCGCTCCAACCCACGCTGAACGCTTCGCCGCAGATGCGGCAGTGCCGCGGCTTTTCGTCAGGCGGCGCCGGGATCGCCTTCGGGGTAGAGGCGGCCTCGGCCGAGAAGCCGGTCGACGACGGCGCCAGATCGGGCGCCACCACCGCCGCGGGGCGATTGAGGAACGATGGCGTGGGCGGCGGCGCCACGGCCTCGCAACTTCTGCGGCCCGCCCCCACGACGACGACGCGGCCGCGCTGCCCAACGTCTACCCAGCGTAGTTTCTCGCCACCGTGCGCCCTAACAAGCGCCTTGACACCACCGAACGCAGAAAAATCCAGCGTCAGGCGTGAGGCGTCGATGCAGTCGACGCCTTGCGACACGATGATATCGTAGAGGGCGTCGACCGCCCCGTCCGCGGTCAGAGGCGGTGCCTCTTCTGTCGCCTCGGGCTTCTGATACGTCGCCGCGCCGCGCACCGACGCCTCGAAGGTCGCAACGGCGTCCCGCAGCCGGTCCTCGTCCAGTCGGCCCTCGACAAAGAGCGAGTCGTAGAGCGCGTCGTTTTGAAATAGATACGCGAGTACGTCTTCGTCGAGGCGCGTGATGGCGTCGGGCAGGCCGTGGATATCGGTGGGCGCCGGCGCCGGCTCAGAACCCGGCGGCGCGAACGCGGGCGCGGCCGGCTCAGAACCCGGCGGCGCGAACGCGGGCGCGCTGCGCGACGGCGGCGCCGGCTCGTCGCGTTCAGGCGACCTCGAGCCGCGCGCCGCGCCACGCGGACTTCGCTTCGGCTCGGCGGGCGGCGCAAACGCGGGCGCCCCGTGATCGAGCGCGATCCACCAGGTGCCCTCAGATCCTGTGTTATGGTGGGGCATGTACGTGAAGCGCAGGCCCGAGTTTTCGACGGTGCGGAGCAGCTTGACTGACTTGCGCGTCGGCACCTCCAGACCAGTACAGGCGGGACTCTTGTAGAAATCGGGGAGCTGCCAGGCGTAGATGCCGCCGCCCTTCGCGGCGAGCCAGCCTCTGAGGGCATTCGCGAGGGCTGGCGCGTCGACCTCGGCAGCCGTGACTCTGCGCGCCCTTTGGCGGCCGTGCGACGTCTTGCCGTCGCCCGACGCGGGGGGCCACGGCGCTCGCGGCGGAATTCTTGGCTCGATGGTGCCGGCCCGCCGCCGTTCGGCGGCCCGCCCGGCTCTCACCGACGGCGTCTCGCCCTCGTCGCCCGAGAACTCCGCGCCGTCAAAGTCGGCATCGTCACTAGAGATCGTGATCGACGGGCGGGGCCGGCGTGTAGCCACCGACGGGTGGAGCCGACGTGTAACCGCTCGGACCGGGCGGGGCCGGCGTATAACCGCCTGGACCATACGGCGGGAACGCCGGTCCCCGCGGGGGCTGCGACCATTGCTGAGGCGAGGTCCAGGGCTCCGACTGCGTCTGGACCGGCAGTACCGGCGGGCCCCAGGGCGTGGGCGGCGCCCAGCGCGGCGCCTGTCCGAACGGCGCGCCCTCGGGCGTGATGACGTGGGTCGCCGCCGCCTCGGCCGCGTACGGGTTGCGCCAGCCGCGCGGCGCCGGCGCCGCGTTCGTCGCGGCCGCCTCGGCGGCGTAGGGATTCCTCCACGGCCGCGGCGTCGAAACAGCGGCGCGCGGCTGCGGAGGAGGCCGCGGCGCCGGCGCCGCGGCCAGCACCGCTCGCGAACCCAGCGGTCGGAAGTCGTCGTCGACGAGTGCGCCGCCGCGGGTCATCCATGCTGGCTTGATAGCTCCGCGCCCGCGGCCCGCAGGAGCTGGGTTCTCGTCGTCGAGGAACCCGCTCTCGTAGTCGATGCCGCCCGACTCCATGACGCTCTCGTAGGTCGGCGACGGCGGGTTCGAGTCGGACAGCGACGACTGGCTCCAGACGCTCGAAGAGTCGTCGCCGTCGTCCGCCGCAGCGGGAACTTGAACGACGGGCTCTCGCCGCTTCTTACCGTGGCGCCGGCCGCCGACGCCGCCCGTAATCCTACGGCTCCGCTTTGGCGGCGAACCGGCCAGCGCCTGAGCGATCGCCTCGTCGTTGGCCGTCGCCTGCCGCGCGAGCAGCGCGCTCACTGGCATTTCGTCTTCGCTGTCGCTGGCGCTGCCGTCGTCGTCTTCATCGCTGAAGAGTGCCGCCGCGGCCCGCTCAGGCGACGAGCGCCGCTCCGGCGCGACCGGCGGCTCCCACTGCGACCACTCACGCCCGTTCGCCGTGTGGACGTAGTAATACCCTCCCGTCGAACGAGACTGCTTCACCGCCCAACCCTGCGCCTTCAGAGCGGGCGAGAGCGTCGGCGCCTCTCCGGTGAGGTCGATCGGCGGGGCGCGGGGCGGTGCTGCCCGCGGGCGCGGTGGCGGTGCGGGCCGCGCGCCGGGCCGCCGGAACGAGCCGAGCGCGGTCGGCTGGCAGAGCTGCGCGCCGTGCCGCGCCGACCGCGCCTTCGAGTAATTGCTCTTGAGGCGTTCCTTCGCCTTCTCCAGGGCATCCTGGTGCTGAGAGGTTGCCATTAGGCTCACGCTAGCGGCACCGGTCTCGTCGAGCGGTATATGGCGCTGGTGCCGGATCTAGAGCCGGGAGAGCCAAGGCTCAGTTTGAAGGTACGGCGGGTTACACGCGCCGCGGCTGTCGTCCGCAGGCACGGCGCGCTGGGAGAAGTCAATTTATGACTGCCACTACGAACGCCAACCCCCTAGCGGCCATTTGCTGCTTGATGTCGCCTTCGCAGGCGCGGGGCAGCGTGGAGCTAGCGGCCTGTAAGACACTAGCCGCCGGATATATATATACACCGCAGAAAACAGCGAACAACAACTTAGGGAACATCATAGTATCGTCTTGAGTCCCGGGAGCTGGGCCAGCGAGTACGCGAGCGGCCAGACGACCAACAGGCTCACGACCGCGACGAAGGCAAACCCCACCGGATAATTGACGCCGTCGCCGGCGAGTTTGAGGTAGACCCGCGTCGCGGCCGTGACGACGAGGGGGTGCAACAGATAGACGCCGAATGCCCCCCGCGCCAGGAACCGCGTCACCCGCGTTTCGACGTTTCCCCATCGTTGAAAAGTGAGCAACACCAGCAGACTCATGTCGAGGCAGAACATGCCGGCTAGCATGACGACGACCAGCCCGAACTTGTCGACGTCCAGCGACGCGACGGCTATCCCGGCGGCCTCGACGACCACGAAGGTTAACAGTACTAACGGATGGACGTCGAGCTGCTCGGCCAGCGGCCGTTCGAGCCATCCTTGTTTCTTCGCCTGGAGGCCGAGGTAGAACATGAGGAAATCACAAGTCACGGACCCTATCGAGACCGGCATCGACGCGAAGGAGCCCTTCGTGAGCACCAGAAACGGCAGCAGCGCAAGCCCACAAATTCCCAGCCCGGCCCCAATACGGAAGACCGTGGACAGAAGCAAACGGGGCCCGCGCGCCGCCGTCGGCGCCGCGTCGGCGCCCGTGAGCGCTTCGGCGAGCGCCTCGTCGACGGGCGGATTTACTGATTGGAACGATGCGTACACCACATTGAACAGGAGGAGCCACCACAGGTACCAACCGACCCCTGGGCTCGGGGCGTAAGTCAGGTTCCCGGCGACCAACGTGGTCAACGGCGACGCGACGAGGAGGACGGCGAGGGCCGGGACCAATAGGCGCCGCCTTTTGTTCGCTTGGAACGTCGGCCAACCCCCTTTCGCGTAGCTCGTGGGCACGAAGTAGGCGCTGACGAAGAAGAACAACGTCATGAAATAAGCCTGATTCAGGGTCACAAACGTCTTCACGCAAAAGCGGAAGGCGCGCGGGCCGCCGCCGCCCTTAACGATAAGGTACCAGGTGCCCTCACCGCAGGCCCCGAAGGCGCACGCGCAGTGGTGGAGGACCACCAGGGCCGTCAGGAAAACTTTCACGTTGTCGAGGAAGGGGAGGCGCGCCGCGGCCACGGGCGCGGCCTCGGCTGGCGCGCTGCGGCGGAGCTCGGCGCTCGGCGACCGGAGCGGGCGCAGCTTCGGCGTTTGCTCAGACGCATTGAGCGGGTTGGCCGTCGTTGGTTCGTCCTCGTCCGGGTGTTGGACCTCGATGTCTACGTCCTCGGCATGGCTGTCATTGATTTGTTGCGGACCCTTCCGGCCCGTAAACGCGACAGTTGTGAACACGATCAACAGCACGGTCAATACTACCTCCCCCAGAGCTAGGTGCACCGCTACCCCTGCGAGCAATAGGCATGCCCAAGCGGTGATCGTTTGCCAGGCGGCTGCCATCGTGTAGACTTCACTCCTAAAACACTCTAAGCAGTAGCAATCCTAGGCACAAGGAGTTTTGCCGGAGCCTCCTAGTGTGTTACGTACCGCTAGCTATATTATTATTTTTGCGCCGGCGGCGTTGGGCTGGCCTTGGCGCACGCAGCGCGCCCCCCGGGCCGTCGATCGAACGGTTGGTGCCACAGCAAGCTACCGAGGCTGCCCCAAACGCCACCGACGCGAAACCATAAAGGACAGGATGCCTAGGGCCGATGGCACCCTCAACGCCCGGGAGAAGGCCGCGGACATATGGCAGCAACAACATTGGGTCGACGCCGACGGCGACCCCGCGATCAACCGCGTCCAGTCGTACCCCGGCACGTACGTCCGCGAGCCGTCGGCGATGCTCCGGGGGAACTTTTCGTTATCGTCCTTCGGCACGCCGGAGGAGGTCATCTGGTGGGCGGCGCACGAGAACGAGTGCGATATATTAATGTCGCTGGCGCTAGACAGGAGGTTAGATATCAACTGGCGGAACGAGCACGGGTGCTCGGCGTTTTATATTGCCGTGGTCAAGGGCCACATCGATGCGGTCCAGACTCTCTTAGGACTAAACAGAGACGACTTCGACTATGACCTCGTGTGTCCGCGGGCGTTGGACGCGTCGCCGTTCTGGGCGGCGGCGCGGAAGGGCGACGCCGCGATGATTAAGGTCTTGCTCGAGGAGTCGCCGTGCGACTTCGAGAAGGCGAACAAGCACGGCATCACGCCCGTCGCGGCCGCGCGCGAGGCTGGGCACGACGACGTCGTCTTATTGATAGAAAGGCGGAAGCGGAAGCTCGCGGGCGTCGCCGACTGGCCCTCCTACAAGCCGCCGTCGCGGGAGAAGCTGCCTTCCATACCCTCCGTGCGGCCGCCCCTTTCCACCGAATGCGACCCCGGCATGCGCCTGCGCCGCGAGCGCAAGTCGATTGATGAATTAGACGCCGACCGCGAGGCCAACGGCTGGGTCTGCAAGGTCTGCGGCCGCCGGAACGCGGCGAGCGACTTCCGCGAGCCGCTCTGCCGCGTCTGCAAGGTGCCGCCCGACTACGACGGCGGCTACACGGCCGCCGAGGAGCGGCGCCGCGTCGAGCGCGGGCCGGACCTCCATGCGTCGCGGCGGACGCAGCGGCGCGTGTCAGAGATGCGCCTCGGGTACAAATTGTGATAATGTTTTACGGGGGGAAGTCTATCCTCTCGATGCGCTCGAGCGCCGCGAGCGCGTCGGCCGCGTTCGCCGCGCCCGCGCTCTTTAGTTTGGCCATCTCGCGCAGCATGCGCTTCGCCTCCGGCAGCATGGCCCCGAACTCGGCCTCGTCGTCACTATTGTCGTCGCGCCGCTCCATGGTCTCGTCGACGAGCCAGCGGTGGCCGCAGAAATCCATGTGCGACCACGCCAGGTATTTCTCCGACGACGGCTGCGCGCCGTCCTTCCGCAGGCCCCGCGCCCGCTCGTCGACCTCGTGCAGCACCCAGGTCTGGCCCGCGAAATCCTCGTAGTCCAAGCAAATGATCAAGTCGCCGTGCGCCAGGACATATGGTAAGGGCTTGCCGTAGGGGTCGCCGGGCTCGGCGAAGCATTTCAGGTTCGCGTGGCGGCTCTCGCCTCGCCTATTCATCGCCGGCCCGCGCACCGTGAGCAGTTTGCGGAACATGGGGTGCGACGCGTCGATGCTGCGCTCGGCGGGCGCGGCCTGGCAGCGTACACGCTGTGGTTTTGTCGTCGGCGGCACGAGGGCTGCTGCCAGGCCGCAGACCAGGGCGGCGCGTCGAGCAGCCATCTTGGCGGCAGGCGTAAGAGCAGGCTTGCACTGCGGCCTCGTTCTCGCGGCTGCAGAGGCGACAGCTCGAACCCACGATGCGCTGGACACGAACGAGTGCAGCTGTACGCGGTCGTCAATGTGTGCTGCCGCAAAACTCTAGCATGTAACTACGCTAGCAAAATCGACGCGCCAGACGCCGTCGCGAATCAAAAAAATACACAAGAAAAATATCACACAAGCATCTTATCAAACACAGGATCCGCGGTCACCCCTTCCGCCGCCCGACGCCCGCCGCACGCGGCCGCCGGAACCACCAGCGCCGCGGCGCTTTCGCGTAGCGGCCCAGCGCGGCGTCGACGCGGCGAAAGCGCCGTTTTATTTTCGCCGGTTCCACGTCGTCGGCGCAGGCCGGGGTCGAGCAATAGAGCGAGGACACGGTGTCGTCGCGCGCGAGGCCCCGCGCCATCCCACCCGTCGTGTCGCGCTCCGTGAGCGGCTCGTAGACCTCGCTCTTGGTCTTGACGCGGACCTTCTCCAATTTCAGGGACGGGAGCGGCTCGCTCGGCAGTTTTGGCAACCCCGGCTTCGGCGGCACGGGCCGCAGACCGCTGGCCCCCACGGGCGGCGCGGGAGCCGGCGGCGGGTGCGCGTCTTCCGTCGGAAACTTCAACCCTTTGGCGACGGGCGGCCGGTTGAGCTTGACGACGGGGCGCTCGTTCGCCGGCTTCGGCGGTAATAATCCTTCGGCGAGGGGCCCGAGCCACGAGGCCCTGTCGCCCAATGTAATATTGGAGAAGGAGTCCTGGTCGCGCCGCGCCGCCGCGACGCGCTTCAGCTCGCGATCCACATCATCGAAGCCGAAGGCGGAGAACTGGCGCCGCAGCTTGGCCAATTGTAACGCTTTGAGGAGCTCCTTCTTGCGCAGGCGCTTGCGCTGGGTGTCCTCGGTCTGGCGCTCGGTCTGGCGGCGCTTCGCCTCGTCGACGCGGCGCTGGATGTCGAAGGGCAGGTCCTGGGGCACGTTCGGCGGCTCGGCGCGTATGATTGTTCTTGGTCGTCGTGAGGGCGTCGCGACGCTTGCGACGAGGCTCTGTCCGACGGCGAACACCAATGCGAGCACATATCGTGGCATCTCTGCTTTTGGGCGACACGACGGCAGCTGTAGTGTCGCTGCACGTATCGCGGCAACTTTAGGCAGGCGCTGAGCGAGCCCCAGCGATATTTGATGTCTATTCCAGCCCAGTCTAGCAGTTGCACGTACGAGCACGCCCCAACGTGGCTTAGCGTAGTAACACACTAGATTTTGCCTCGAGGACTCATTGGACCCGTACAGCTGCATAAGCACGTGTTGAGTGTGCTCAGCAGCTAAGTGATACCCCTGAATACGCAGCATCGAGCTCTTGTCACGAAAAGCCTGCCGCGCGCCACCCAGTGGCCACAGTGCAGCCTACACCTGCTAGACAGCCCCGACGCCGTCGCCGCGACGCGAGGTAAGAAGTGATCGATGGCCAACCGCGGCCGCCCCGCGCCGTCAGTACGAGAAGTAGCAGGATGGATCGTCGCCAGCGTGCTACTAATAGCCCTCTTCGCCCAGCGCACGCAGCCCTGCCCCTACGTCTGGCACGGCGGCGCGCCGAGCGGCGAGCCGCGCGGCAGCTGCTGGGTAGGGAACGACGGCTACGCCATGTGCACGCCGTCTCTCGCCATCGATCTAGTGATAGAGTCGGGCGACGACGCCGTCGTGCTCGTGAGGCGCGGCGATAATGGCAAGTACGCGACGATGGGCGGTTTTGTCGACGTGGGAGAGGACCCGCGCGACGCCGTGGCGCGCGAGCTGCGCGAGGAGACGGCGCTGGAGCTCGCGGCGCCTCCCCTCTTGCTTGGTGTGTTCGGGGACCCGCGGCGCGACCCGCGGCGGCACACCGTATCCGCCGTGTACGTCGCGCGGACAGTTGGAAAGCCGCATCCTGGGAGTGATGCGCGCGCCGTTGTGAAGGTGCCCGTGGCGAAGCTGCGCGGCCTCGACTACGCCTTCGACCACGCTGCCATTATCGAGGACTACCTGGTGTGGAGGAGGCGCGCGCGGGGCACGTTCCCGCGCGACGCGGAGCCGTTCCGCGGGGGGGCGCCGGTCAGTCGGGACTCGTGTACTTGAGTCAACGTCGCGTTGATGGCGTTGAGCAATCATGTACTTGAGGGATTATACTACCCCTCCACGCCGTCGAGCAAACGTCTCGCGTATGTAAGTTTGTGGTGTTTTATCTTATCATATTACACATGACCCCAGAGAGGGAGAAGAGAGCCTAGGAGAAGCCCGTGCAGCCGCACGCCGGCAGGCCGCACTCGTCGCCGCCGTCCTCGTCGAGCCGCTTCTCGCCCACCACCACCGACCCGTCGCGCGACGTCGGCGAGCTGTTGGACGCGGCGGAAGACCGCCGCTTCCACGAGAGGCGCTCGGCCTTGACGCCCTTGTTCGACCTGTGTGGAAATCAACCAGAGCGTCGGGTGCCGCATCACCACGCCAGCGAGCAGGCGTCGCGGCGATGGCGTGGAGGACGACGCGATGATTCCCACACAGAGTTCGACGCGTACGAGGCCATGACCTCGCGCATCGGCGTGCCGCGCTTGACGCGCATGACCGTGATCTCGCCCGTCTTCTTGTTGTGCGCGCGCACGGTGATCATGCCGTCGTCGCCGGATGATGGCGCCGCCGCGGACGGCCGTTTGCTCGTCGACGTCACGGAGTTCGTGCTGCTCGTCACGGAGTTCTTGCTGTCGTTCGTCGGCACGCGCGCCGGGCGGAAGCTCAGCTCCGACATCGATTTCAGCTTTTCGGAGCCTCCTGTCTCGTAATGATGCACGGATGCGGACGTTACGAGCGCTTTCAGAGCGTTCGGCCAGGTGCGGTTTCAAAGAGGATATGAATCGGTTGCGCTTCGCCGCAGCGCGGAATCGCAGCGCGTGGGTCGGTGGTGCTGCCTCAAGGAACAAACAGGCCAAGATCCCCTACAGCGCGGCTCAAAAGCTGCCAACCAATCAATTGGGCTGCGCCGAACCCGTTTTGCGGGCCTTTTGATAGGCCACGGTCTTGAAAGGTATTTCGTCGCTCCTGGTTCGGGACGGAGGCCTCTCTACGCACGCCGACCCCTTCGAGAACGGAAAACCCGTGGCCTCCAAAAAACGCGAGATCCCAGACCCAGCTTTTGCGCATGAGAATCGGCTGAAGATGTTACGAGGTAGTGCTACGCGCGCTGCGCGCGGCGCCAGACTAGCTCTGGCACCGCGCGCGCGCGCCCTTTCCGCGTTTCGAGACGCGTACTTGGTATACACCAGTGCATAGAAGGGCAGAAGACCGGGGTTTTGCGGGGCTCAGACGTTACCCGACGGCGCGCGCGCGCTCGCGCTCGACCGCCGCCGCCCGCGCGCCGCCGCCAAGCCCGGAAACGGCATCAATGGCTCACTTTTTGGTAAACGCAGGCCCACGTCGAGGAGCGCGAGCAGGTCGGCATCGTGCCCAAGCCGTTAGATGCCGCGCAGACCGCGGCGCTCGTCGAGCAGCTGAAACAGCCCGAGGACCCGCCCGAGTTCCTTTTAGAACTACTCAAGGAGCGCGTCCCGCCGGGCGTCGACGAGGCCGCGTACGTCAAAGCTTCGTTTTTAGCCGCTCTGGTCAAAGGCGACGTCAAGTCGCCGTTAGTCGATGCCAAAGAAGCTATGAGGTTATTAGGCACCATGCAGGGCGGCTACAACGTGGCCGCGTTAGTCGAAGGGCTAGAATTAGATGGAGAATTAGCCCAGATCGCCGCGGACGCCCTCAAAACAACAACTTTAGTCTTCGACGCGTTCCACGACGTCGAGCAGCTCGCCCAAGCCGGCAACGCGAAGGCAAGGGAGGTCATGGAGTCCTGGGCGAACGCGGAGTGGTTTACCGGAAGAGAACCCTTACAAGAGAAGATCACGGTCACGGTCTTCAAGGTCACGGGAGAAACGAACACCGACGACTTGTCACCCGCGCCGGACGCCTGGTCGCGGCCGGACATCCCCTTGCATGCCTTGGCCATGCTCAAGAACCCCAGGGACGGCATCGACCACGACGACGTCGCGGGGCAAATTGCGGGACTCAAGGAGCAGGGTTTTCCGTTAGCGTACGTCGGCGACGTCGTCGGTACCGGTAGTTCGCGCAAGTCGGCCACCAATAGCGTGCTGTGGTACATGGGCGACGACGTGCGGGGCCCGCGTCCCTTTCATCTTCTGCGCGAGACGAGAGGCCGAGAGAGGAGAATCGTGGCGACGACGTGCCAGCTCGACGCCATCGACGCGTGAGACAACGGCGTGCCGGGCGTCGACGCCGTCGCGGCGCGAGAGAGGCGCCATATCAACGCCACAACACACGCAGGTCCCCTGCGTCCCGAACAAGCGCGCCGGCTCCGTCTGCATCGGCGGCAAGATCGCGCCCATCTTCTTCAACACGATGGAGGACGCGGGCGCGTTGCCGCTCGAGATGGACGTGACGCAGATGAACATGGGCGACGTGATTGACGTCTACCCGTTTGAAGGTGTGGCGAAGCGCCACGGCACGGACGAAGTGCTCGCGGAGTTCTCCATGAAGACGAACGTCATCCAGGACGAAGTCAGGGCGGGTGGTCGGATTCCCCTGATCATCGGGCGAGGGCTGACGGCGAAGGCTCGGGCTTCTCTCGGTATGGAGCCGTCTACGGTGTTTCAAGTTCCTGGTTCTCCGGAAGCGCCTCCTGGTTATACCTTAGCGCAGAAGATGGTCGGACGAGCTTGTGGTGTGGATGGTGTTGCGCCTGGGGTCTATTGCGAGCCGCTCATGACCACCGTCGGCTCGCAAGACACGACGGGCCCGATGACGCGCGACGAACTCAAGGACCTCGCGTGCCTCGGCTTCTCGGCAGACTTGGTGATGCAGTCCTTCTGCCACACGGCGGCCTACCCCAAGCCCGTGGACGTGGTCACGCATGCGACGTTACCGGACTTCATCCGGACGAGGGGTGGCGTTTCCCTCCGACCGGGCGACGGCATCATCCACTCCTGGCTCAACCGCATGCTGTTACCTGATACCGTAGGTACAGGAGGGGACTCGCACACGCGCTTCCCGGTCGGCATCTCCTTCCCGGCCGGATCTGGTTTAGTAGCTTTTGCCGCGGCTACTGGTGTGATGCCTTTGGATATGCCCGAGTCCGTGTTGGTGCGCTTCACGGGCGACATGCAGCCGGGCATCACGTTGCGCGATCTGGTGCATGCGATTCCCCACGCGGCGATCCAGCGCGGGTTGTTAACTGTGGAAAAGCAGGGCAAGAAGAACGTCTTTTCTGGAAGGGTTCTCGAGATCGAGGGGTTGGGCCACCTCAAGTGCGAGCAGGCCTTCGAGCTGTCGGACGCGTCTGCCGAAAGGTCCGCGGCCGGCTGCTCCATCAAGCTCGACCCTGAGCCGGTGTGTGAATACCTGCGGAGCAACATCGTCATGCTCAAGTGGATGGTCGCCGAGGGGTATGGGGACGCGCGGACCTTACAACGCCGCGTCGCGCGCATGGAGCAGTTCCTCGAGAACCCGGAGCTGCTGGAGGCCGATGCCAACGCGGAGTACGCCGAAGTCATCGAAATTGATCTCAATGAAATCAAGGAGCCGATCCTCTGCGCGCCGAATGATCCGGACGACGCGCGGACGTTGTCGGACGTCGCCGGGACGAAGATCGACGAGGTCTTCCTCGGGTCGTGCATGACGAACATCGGCCACTTCCGGGCGGCCGGGAAGTTGCTTGACGCCGATGGCGGTGTCACGCCGACGCGACTGTGGATCTCGCCCCCTACTAGGATGGACGCCGCGCAGCTCACCGAAGAAGGATATTATTCTATATTTGGCAAGGCCGGCGCGCGCATGGAGATGCCCGGATGCTCGCTGTGCATGGGCAACCAGGCGCGCGTGGCCGATGCCGCGACGGTCGTGTCTACATCAACTAGAAACTTCCCGAACCGCCTGGGCAAGGGCGCGAACGTCTACCTGGCGTCGGCCGAATTGGCCGCGGTCGCGGCCCTGAAGGGCGAGCTGCCCACGCCCCAGGAGTACCTGGACGCGATGAAGACGATCGACCCGACGGCCGCGGACACGTACCGCTACCTCAACTTCGACCAGCTGCCCGAGTTCACCGAGGCCGCGGACTTCGCCCTTGATGCCGAGGCGGAGGACGAGGCCAAGGCCATCGCGGCCTAGGTCCTGTGCAGTCCCTCTCACCCCTTCCCCGCTCCCCCACATAAATCATCGTATATACTATCTAGCCGCTGTGGACCTTCATCGTAGAATTACGCATCTAGCGCTGCCGCAGTGCGAGACGTTTAGCTGCGATTTTCTTCTCGAGCTCCGCGCATCTGTCTTCCGCAATCATTCTCTTTATTTTCCAATTCAGGGCGTCTTCTCTCATACTATCCACACGCCTTTGTAAACGTGCTTTCTCCTTCTTGCACGATGCACGGAACTTAGCGCCGAACTGGCGCGACGCCTCCCGCTTCGTCTTCTTGCAACAGATCCGGTCGCAAGGTGATTCCGGGTAATAATCAGGCGCCATGGCTTCTATTGTTTCGTCGTCTCCTAGCAAAAGTGCTAGCCAAAGTGGCCTAGTGCTATCCACGCGGCGCTTCTTGGGCGGCTTGCCCGCGAGGCCCGAGGCCTCGCGCGCGGCCTCGCTGGACGACATCACTGGAGTTGTTGCCTGGCGCAAGGTACCGTCTCACGCGCGGCGCTCTCTGGTTCGTGACCGCTTAAGTACTCTCTCTCTCTGGTTTGTTGGCAATTTGCTTGCTGCAAGCAAAGTGTGAGCCGTAGTCTCGGCGACAGTCTCGCGTATGGCCTCTCGTTCTGTCGTTCGTGCGTGTATTTGTGCGACGCGTGAACGCCGACGCGGGCCGGAACGTCGGTCGTGTCGAGCTTTGTTACTTTGTGGAGGCTGTCTGGCAGAGCACAAAGACAAGACAATAATGTGCCCGTGTGCGGGTTGGGGCGGCGCCTAACGAGGCTGTTCGCGAGCGAAAGGAGGTCTAGGATCGTGTATAGGCGGCTTGTGCGAATGGAGGAGTGCGCGTGTGTGGGACGTCGCCGCGCTAGACCGGCGCGTAGAGCACACGTCGAGGGCGCACCGTGAGGAGGAGCGTCTGGGTATCGGTCCTAGATTTCAACTGCGTCGTAGACCCAACTTAGTGCAGCGTGCGCCCCCACTCCCGTCTATGGTGTGCGAATCGGTAAAGGGCGGAAAGTCTTTGGCCCAGCCCCGTGCGAGCGCAGCGAGCCTTCGGCTGGATGTTGCTAAAGGGTAACGTACTAGGATGCCATAGGCCGCAGCGTCGAAGCCAATGTCACACACAGGACCTGGACTTGTTCGTCATCCGATCTCGACGAACACGGCTTCGTCAGAACAACCTTCAGTCATCACGCGGTACAGCACGCTTGCGCCAGATGCTGCGTATGCGAGCAGTGGTGAAGAAACCTCGTTGGCCTCATTCGAGATTTTTTCGGCCGCCGCAGGGCTGCGCGCGGTCCGAAACCGCCGGCACGACCAGTCCACGACTCAAGGCTGTGCGTAGTCCACCGCAGTGCTCCCGCGCGCCACCTGACGCGTTGCTTTGCCGCGACGCGCCGAAACCGATTTTTACGGGGAATATACCGTCTTTGAGCGCTCAGAACTCTCCGCGTACCGCTTCACAGCGCGTCAGATCAATAGCGCATAGTGCCAAGGTTGTAATCTTTGCGTGCGCGCAGCCACGCCCTCTAACTTTGTCCAGGTGGAGCGCATATTTCGGGCACGCACCGCGCTCCACTGGCGGCCTATGGCATCCTAGTACGTTACCCTTTAGCAACATCCAGCCTCCGGCTCGCTGCGCTCGCACGGGGCTGGGAAAAAGGATTTTCGCGCGAGCTTCTTCAATACTCCCTATTTGCGACTCCAGACCACTCCGACGCCTCCGCGCGCCGCCGTGCCTTATCCCCCGGTCGACGGTCTTCGCGGCGGGGAACGCGCGACGGGCAAATGTTGGATGGGGAGAGAGTAGTAAGCGGTCACTACTAGGCCTGGGGAAGGAGAAGAAGGCCAATAGCCGGGCGTGCGGTCAAGGAATAGTGCAGAGAGGGATAGTTAAGCGGGCGCACGCTATGGGGTTCGACGGGGGCGCCCCTCACTTGGCCATGAGGGCGTCGATTTCGGGCTTGGCCTGCAGGATGGCGTGCGTGGTGTGCTGGCTGAGGTAGCCGACCAACTGCGCGTCTGGGGACATCTCGAACGTGCTCGTGTACGGGAGGTCCTTGAGGTGGTGAAGCGCCCGATTTCCGGTGTGGCGGATTTCGCGCTTGACCAGTCGAGCCGCACTGGCGGCGCCGCGTTCACGGCTCGATTGCTTTGCACCTTGCTGTGCTGAAAAGCAGTGCATGCTTGAAGTTTCAGCGCGAACAACGCAAGGAGCGCCGTTTTGGCACGCGTCATGTTGGCTGTGAAACGTGAAGAAGTCTCTGGAACGAGAATCGAAACTGTGTAACTGTTTCGCGGAACGGGCTTAAAACTGCCCGCTCTTGCTCATCTCTTGCTCATCTCGATAGGAAGAGCAAAGCGAAACTAGGCAAAAGACATCTATAGTGCCCCCCCAGGAGTCCTCTACGACGTTACTACTTACCCTTCTTCCGATTCGTCCTCCGGTAGGCGCGTTCGTCGCGTTCCGATACAGCTGGAACGGGCACCGCCTGCGCCTCCGCCTCCGCTTGTGCCCCGAGCTCCCGGGCCTTGCCGCGGAACTCCGCCCGCTTCACGGTCACGAGCATCGACGACGCCATCACCAGAAAATTCAGGAGCATTGCGAAGGCCAGAGCGAGTAGAGGCGCGCAGAGCATGATGCCCGCGAAGACGCCTCTTTCATCAAAGTAGTTCTGGGTGGCGAACTTCTCCCAGCGCTTGGCGCACAACCCGTTCAGCGTCTCGGCGAGTGCCACGCACGCCGCGATGCCGAAAAACAATCCACATTGCACGGGGAAGTTCTTCCGCGTAAAAACGAACAATACCCACAAACTCAGATGCCAGAGCAGCAAACACCGAATCCAGTTCTCGCGCCAGTCCACCGCGGCTATAAACGCGGCGCACTCCTCGCGGAACGTCTGCGGCGCGCCCTTGACGTGGTCGGCGAAGATCTGGTCCTTGAGGCCCTCGACGACGTCATTTAGCGAGGACGCGGCGGTGGCGTTCTCGTTGTCGACGTCGTCCGCTTGTGCTGCTGCCGCTATCAGCAGCAGGGCTGCTAGCGCCCTCATCATCTTGTATGCAGCGATGCACGGAAGCAGCGATGCACGAAAGCAGCGATGCGGCAGTGCAAAGCGGAAAATGAATCAGCTGGCTACGCCGCGTACTCACTCGTCGCGTGCCAAACTCGTCGATGCCGCTTTTGCGCCAGCTAGCGGCCTGTAAAGACACTAGGGATCGAAACCGCCAAGCAGCCGTCTGAGTATCCTTCCGTTCGCTAATGGTCCAAAGAGATCAGTGGGACACTTACTGGGGGCCGAAAAAATTAATTTTTTTAATTCGCGATATTGACGACGCCACCATGGCGGGCGCGTCGATGGAAACCTGTCAATTCGTGGTCCTGAGGTCTCCCTGGGGGTGCCTAGGGTCGCTACTAGACGTGCGCAAGCGCCTACACCGCACGCGCGGCGGCTTCCATCGGTGTATACATGTCAGTACAGGTCCTTTGCGCTCTACTGCTCTGGACCATGATTTGCCAAAGATTTCGATTCAGAGCCCTCTGGGGAGCTCCAAGTACGGGCGCATGCGGCGTAGGCGACTACCCGACCCCAGACCTATCCCAGAGGGCGTCCGCGAGCCGATCTACATCCGAAAAAAGTAAATAATTTGGACCCGATGGCGCCCCGTTCCCGTCAAAAACGTCAATTACCCGAGGGCCCCCAGGAATCGTAATAGCGGCCTCGTCGGATCCCATACTACCCCAGCGATAGTCAATTACAAGTATATGACATCTACACCACGAGAAGGGTACTTTGGGCAGCCCACGCTCGGGACGTGAACATCTTGATCTGGACAGCGCTCAAGTCGGTCGGTCATGAAACAAATGATCGCGTTATGGTCCATGGTGAAGGTACACGGGCTGATGGTCGCAGGTTCAAGTAACTCGCCCCAATTAGTCAGATTGTGGGCTCGCGAGTTGGCTGAGCCGCGCGGAGCATCGTGGGGTCTCGAGCAATGTAGTAGACGTTCAGGCCGGTTATCTGGCCCGTCTGGTAACCGAAGCGCCTGAAAAGCAAATTTATTTTATAAACCACCGGTCTGGGGCCTTTCTGGTGCTCCGTCTACGTACCGTCGTCCGCGGAGAACGGGCAAGTCGGTCGATCGTGAATAGAACAACGGCGTTATGGTCCATCTGGATGGTGGCGTCGCTGATACTCGCAGGTTCTGCTGAATTGCCCGTTTTTGAACAAACGCGTGGTCGCGAAGATGACGAATCGCGCGGCTCTAACGGAATATCTAAAATAGATGAGTACTTGTTCAATCGGCCTAGATGGACTCTACCACTAACAAACGGAAGGAAACGAACATAAACTCGGGAGTTGTCTAGTAGAATTCTTTTCCCGCCCTCCGAGCGCGCGCCGTCGGCTCCGGTTCCGTCGATTGTGTATGAAAACTGGGCTGGAGTTGATATGATGTACTATCCGGACGGTAGATGGCGGCGTCAATCGCTGGTGTATTTTGGGGAGCCGCAAGACTCATCCGCGAATGTCGCGGGCGGTGCCTTCCGGGAGGCGCGAGGGTATGTTCCCAGGCCGCTACTCTGAAATCTTTGGTCTCGGCGAACGACTAGGATGTATTCTGAATCTCGGTCATCCTTTTGACGCTATCGAGGCGTATCTTTGGATTTGCTAGTATCTTACTGGCCGCTAGCATGTCTCATTATTATTCAGGCCAAGGCAGGCACGCGCGCCACCAGCTGGTGTATCATAGCTGCCTGTAAGACACCCAATCGACACGCATTGCTCGTCCAGTGCACTGCTCGTCGAGCGCCGCAGGAATTGAATTGCTGCTACGCGTCGACGTGGAGAGCACTCCAATTTAAGCGTAGAAAGAGCGCACACCTGCACGCCACCGACGCGCTGACCATCAACGGCTCCTTTTCAAGAAGTCGTTGACAATCAAAAACGATGACCAGACCTCGCCTCGCGGTATCAGCGGTCCTCGTGCTCGCGCCGCTCTGTGTTTCGTTCAACCCCGTGCAGAGGATTCGCAAGGACTTCCTCGCGCTCACGGTACGGGCGAGTCCGCGGCATTTGATGCGACCGCGGACCGAGCAGGGGCGGCGGGAATGCGCCGCTATCTTAAAATCAATTAAAAACTCGACGGCCAGCGGCACCTTTGTGGTCGACGCCTTCGCCGCGGCGGCGACGCAGTACTCGAGCGACGCGGAGACGGCCGCGAGCGGCGGCCTGCTCGGGGAGATGATCCAACAAGGCGTGATTCGCTCGAAGGCGCTGGATCGAGCCTGCTTCACAGCGAACCTTGGCGAGGTCGAGGGGCCCGTCGAGAGCGAGTACGGCTGGCACCTCGTGCTCACGCCGGAGCGGATCAACTGCAAAAAGGACAACGGCTACGTGCGCATCGAGCCGAGGACCGACGGCATCTCGACGCCGAAGTACGTGAAAGAAGACAATTCCGAGCGCGCAATGCAGGGCGAGGCGCTCGGCAAGACGGTCCAGACCGTCGCGTTCTGGGCGCTGTCGTGCGGCTTCATCGCCGAGGGCGCGGCGCTCATCGGCAACTCGCTCCCGTCCTAAGTTTCCTGTGTGTGTCCCAGCGACGGCGTGGGGGGATGTGCAAAGAAACCTTACCCCAGCACCTTCCAGGACAGCTCGTAGGCAAACCCCCACGCGCCCCGCCCCGCCGGGCAGACGTGGTGGAGCACCCGCGCCTCGCCCGGGTTTAGGGACGCCGACGCGACGAGGGCCCCGGTATGGGACTGGCAGTTGCGCGACTTGGCCACGTCGACGGTGACCTTCGTTTTTTGCGAGCCGACGTTCTTCACGAGGACCGACGCGCCCGACAGCCGCCGCGACGCGTAGACCTCCAAGTCGTCGTAGGGGACCATCGTGCCCGTTTCTAGGATGGGCAGCTCCTCGGCGGCCTTGACGATGGATGGTGTGGATGCGATGGGTTTCAGGGAGACAGGGGCGTCCGCGTGGACCGAGACGCCGATCCCCCGCGCCCCGACGCAAATCAAGCCTTTTGACGTGTGCTCGTATCCTAACTTTTTCAGGATCTCCGTATATGTCGGGTGCGCTGCGAGCCAGTTGCCCAGGTCAGTTGCTGAGAGACCGTCTCTCTTAACAGCGTGGGCCATCAATTGCGTGATGTCCGCGATCTTCGTGAGACCACAAGCATTTAACAAGGAGGCGGCCTCGCCGCCCTCGCCCACACTTAATGCACCGGATCCGGAGACGTTGAACCTCGAAAATATCTCATCGGTCGTCGTGCGATACGCGACCGGATCATAGGAAGACGGCCAGGAATCCGTGAAGTAGTTTGATTTTGGTTTTCGCAATGAATGTTGTAGACAGTAGGCGCAGACCGTGTACTCGCCGGCGGGCCATTCACTTAATTCTTTGATGTCGGGCGAGAATTGCTGGCGATCGGCAGCTGGGGAACAGCCCGTGACGTATTGGCCATCTTTCAGAATAGCAAAGCCCACATGGGCGTATTCTGATGGCGCACCTAACGTTCTCTCGTCTCTTTGATGCACACCAACCACGACATGAGCGGGCCTCGTTAATTTCAACGAGTAACACAGAGCCGGCTCCTCCACCGTAACAGCCCCCCGGCACCGCGCCTCGGCCCAGGCCTTTTGGGACGGCGACCGCTGCAGAGCTACAGAAAACTTGGCGAAGTACCTGACGAAGTCCTCGTAGGACATCCAGAACGCGCCGTCGCCATCCTTAATGATCTCGGCAGCGTCGACGCCGAGCTCCGAAGCGACCTGCTGCTTGAATTCCGGCGTCCAGCGCGGGTCGGCGTCGGACCAGGCGCCCGTCCACTCGAACTTGCCCCTGCGCGATCGACGCGTGACGGACCGCCGCGGCGACGGCGGGGAGGGAACGACGAAGGGAGGGACGCCATCGACGCGACTCAAAACAAAGGACACTGGAGCGCCACCAGGGGTTCCGCAGCCAGATCAATCGGTGGCCATCTACGTTACGAGCCGCGATCAGCGCGTAGGCGTGGCCCGGCACGAGGCCGCCGTCCGACGTCGTGGAAGGTGCTAATCCATTTTCAGAGAACCGGTCCTCGCCCGGCGTCGACGCGACGGCGACGCATCTATTGGTATCAGCGTACACCAAGCGATCAAACAACGCCCCGGACTCGACCTCTTGGACGTGGTCGACGTGCGTGAACTTGAAACGAAAGGTCGGCAGCCCCGTCAGGTCCATGAGCCCCTCGGCCGCGAGCCCGCCCCGCAGCCTCGTGAAATTCCCGGAGGCCTTGGCGTGGGCTTTTTCTAGTAATAAAACCCACAATTCTTCATGCTTCGCTCTCGAATAGACGGGGCCGCCGTGGGCGTCGCAGGGGAAGAAGTCGTCTACGACTATGGTGCGCCACGTGCTGCCCAGACAGAGCTTCACTCTATATAACCCATGAGCATGCTTCGTACCATCCGGAAACAGCTTCTTTATTAACCCAGGAAACTCGGCGCACGCCGATAACGCGCACATGAGCCAGCAGTCGCCTAGACGGCCTTGCCGCACGTCGTCCGGATGAATGTCGTCTCTGAAGACCCGAGGGTCGCTGAAAATGTCCGAAGCGCGCTTGTAGACGAGTCTTCCTGCTGGTTTTTGATCTTTCTCTGTTCGGATGCCAGGCACCTCCGTCGGCGGGTAGCTCAGGTCCACAAAAACCTCGCCCTGGAGTTGTGCGTTGATCGCCTCCAATGAATCAGTCACATCCACCTGGACGCTCTTCATGGCCTCCATGGCGCCCTGGGTTCTCATTTCAACGGCCTTGGCGATCTTGAGAGCTTCCAACCGCGTATTTGTTAATGCAGGTTGCGATGCCGAGGTGACGGTGTTCTTCTGCAGCCGCTCTAGGATCGACGCCTCCTTTGATAAATCGTCATGCCTAGCTTTGAGCTTGGCCTGGCGGTCGCCCGTCGCCCTTCCTAGTTCCTGTGATACAACGCCTATCGCTTGAGCCACAGTACTAGACCGCCGCCCCAGTGCGTTTTCTTCAGATACGGGCTCGCCGCCACCGTCGTGCTCCCAGGCGTTGATCAGACTCCTTCCCTCATTCACGACGGCGTGCCACTCGTCCTGTGTGGCGTCGTCGAACGTGCCCAGACCGACGGCCGCCGACGTCTTGCCTGTCCTTAGTTTACTAAGTTGGGCGTCCGCCCTCCGCAGAGCGTTCTGCAATGCTTTAGAGCGCGCGTCGTGGGCGTCGGACTCGGCCTTTAGGGTGCGTTCCAGCTCCGCGACGGCGGCTTTGAGCGCGCAAGCGTCACTCCGTAAAGTAGCTAACCTCCCGTCCAGATCACCACTACCAGTGATAGAGAAGGCCTCGCCCCCACCACTATCGACGACACTACACAAAGCCTTCTGCTCCTCGCGCTCCGCCGCGTGCTGCCTCGCCATATTTGTGGCCGTCTGGAGCTCGTGCTTGTACGCGTTGGCTCTTTTTTGCACAGCATCTTCCGCGTCGGCCTCGTTTTTGACTCTAGTAGCCTCGGCCTTACGAACTTGCTCCTTCAAGGCGTCTACTTCCATTTGCTTTTGTTGTTTGATGGCTTCCAGCTTCGCTCTCAGCTCCTCGAGTCTACTCCTCTGAATGTCGGCCTCGGCGTCATGCGCGGCCTTGGCCTTGGCCGCCACGGAGCTCTTATGTGCTAGTTCTTCCTCGGGATCGTCGACGCACGACTCCCTGAAAGCCTTCTCTCTCGCATCTAACCGTTGAGTCAGCTTCGCATCTTCACTAGAATGGCGGTCCCGCGTCTCCTCCAAGTGTAGCTTCGCCAGGCGCGCCTTCTCTTCCAACTCTTTCAAACGAGCGTCGGCGGCGTCCCGCTCCAAGCGCATCCGCTCGGCCTCGTCGCCCAATTTCTTCTTGGCCGAGGCGACACGCGCGTGGTCCCCCTCCGAAGCTTGCTGCGCGGCGTCAAACGACGCCCGCAACTCCATTTCTAAGGATCGTAGCGCATTCATATGAGCCGCCCTGAGCTCATCTAACTCGCGTTTATACGAGGCCTCGTCCTCACTCAACAGCTTCTTGAGCTCGTCGCGGCGCCTTCTGAGAGCGTCGAGCGCGTCATCAATGGTCTTTTGGAGGGTAGCGAGCTGCTCCTGGCTGCTCACGTGCTGCTGCTTTGTCGTCTCGTCGATGGCGCGGATCACGTCCCGCTCGTGTTGTTTTTCCTTATCGGCCATCCTCGCAACTAAAGCCTCGTACTGCCCTCTTAGTGAGGCAATGGCTTCCTCTAATGAAGCGATCTCGGCCAACAACCGAGCTAATTCATCATCATACTCTTTACACAGTCGCGTATGCTTCTCCTCGAGCCGTATCCTTAATAATGCGGTCAATTTAGCCTCCAAGTCGGCGAGTCGCTCATCAAACGTCGCCTGCTTCGCCTGGAGCTGCGCTTGCAATGAATCTCGTTCCGCAGCTAATGTAGACATAGTAACCTCGTGCTGGCGCTCCAAACCTCTTAATCGTTCCGAAAAGCGCGCCTGCTCGGCATCAAAGGTCTCGAGCAACTCGTCGTACTTCTGGACCAGGTCGTCGTCGGCGCCGCATCGCAGGGTCTCGAGCTTCGCCTTCTTTTGCAGGGGTGCGGCCTGGTCCTCGGGCAGGAGCCCGGCGCTGAAGGACCGCTGCGGCGCATTGTTCTCAGCCTCGTCGGCCGCGAAGGAGTGGGTCAGGCCCATTTTTGAGCGCTGGGGCAGCCCGCTCCCCGCTATCCACGTCCAAATTCCAGCCTGGCCGCAGATCGAAAGCTCGGGTTTCTCCTGTGTTCATTGCTGTTTCTAGCGGTCCGGCGGGGCCCCGAGGCACTGAGCAGCGGCTGGAGTGCGGGCCATCGACGCGTCCTTTGTGTACGTTCGGGTTTAGGTCCACTTCCAAGTTGGAAGTGCTTTTGTCGTGTGCGGGGCGACTGCCGGGCTGCATCGACGCGCAGCCGACCCCATACACGCGCAGCCAACGCCCTACCGCGAGGCGAGACCGCAGACGCACCACAGCACACGATGACCACGACCCTGGGATGCTTCAGCGCCGGCCTCGGCCGCCGCACGGACCTGCCCTGGCCCTTGCCCGCCGACGCCGGTCAAGTACGGGAGAAGGGCTACTTCGTCGAGGGCGGCAAGGAGTCCCTGCCGCCGAAGTGGGATTCCAAAGTGATGGCGCGACCTAAACTACCAGACGACGTGAGCGGCGTCGACGCGTACCACAAGAAGTTAAGTGGAGAGGTCGATGGTAAGGGAGAGCCGACGATCGCCGTCTTCCTCAAGACGGGGCCCCCGGGCCGCGCGCCGGCGCTCGTCATCGAGGGCGTGAGCGTGACGGCGGCCGCTGGTGTTTTGGCGGACCGCGCGGCCAAGGACCTCGGCGTGCCCGTGGATGCCTTGTACTACCACGGCGTCGCCTTGGATCTGGCGACGCCCCTCAAGGCCCAGGGCGTCTTCCGCGACCCGGTGCTGCTCGAGTGGAAGTAGTCCTATGTTGCTCCTTCCTACTAATGAGTGTGTTCTCGAGTCTTGTTGTTGCGAGGGGTGGGGCGTACCGCTTCCCGATGTGCTAGCGGCGTGTAAGACACTAGCAAGCCAGCCTGGGCGGCGGTGATGCGGCAGTCTTGAGTCTGCTTCGTAAGGGCTGCAATCTAGATTGCAAACAGTATCGCACGCCCTTTCTCCAGCAGCTGCAGGCACCACAAGTGCTGCAACGCGAGCACTTCTCTGTGTGAGAGAGCGCTCTCCCACCACCAGCACTGCTACACACGCTGCGGCACCCTAGACGCCATCGACGCGACGTCTGAATTGCATGCGCGGCCTCCCGACGCTCCTGCGCCTCGCCACAAGCCGCGCAGCGACCCGCACCATGGCGACGGGCGGCAGCGCGGTCGACACGCTCATTTTTGATGTGGACGACACGCTGTACCCCGTGAGCAGCGGCTTCTCGAAGCACCGGAACGGGCCGATCGTCGCCAAGTTCATGTGTGACGAACTCGGCTTCGAAAGTGAAGCGGAGGCTCTCAAATTGAGGGACGAGGTCTTCCGGGCGACACACTCGACGCTCAAAGGATTAACTTTAGCTTCACAGGAGGGGCGCCTGCCGAAACCCTTCGCGGAGCCCATGCTCGGCGAGTACTGGGCGGCGCACTGCGACTTCGACGCGTACCTGCCTCGCAATAATGAATTTCGCGAACAGCTCGGTGAATTAAGGGAGCTGGGCTACAAGCTCGTCGTGTTTTCGAACGCGCCGCGCAAGTACGCGCGGCGGTGCCTCGACTCGCTGGGGTTGCGCGAGTTCTTCCGCGACGACTTCATCTTCGGTGTGGAAGATGTGATGCCGGCGTGCAAGCCCGAGGCCGCGGCGTTTCGAACGGTGCTCGACGCCGTCGGCGCCGACGCCGCGTCGTCGATCATGTTCGAGGACTCGCTGAAGAATATAAGGGCATGCCGCGCGCTGGGCATGCGCTGCGTCTTCGTCGAGGAGGAAGTGGGGGGCGAGGCGGCGCTGCTCGGGGACGCGGCGAAGGCCGGCGACGCGGATCTCTACGAGGCGAAGGTCCGGCGCATCGCGGACCTCAAGGGCGCCGCGCCGTGGCTCTGGGAGAAAGTTAAAGTCTAGGTTAGTGTTCTAGAGCACCATCAGCTCGTCCGCCCGGAAATTATCGACGCCTCCGAACTCGAACTTGACCGTGTACCACCCGGACCCCGTCTTCGTCACGACGCCCTCGAGCGGGTCGAGCGTCAGGTTGACGCGGTCGCCGACCCTCGGGGCGGCAATTTTCTGGCGCTTGGGCAACGGCGCCACATCAGCATCGTCGGCATCTTGGTAGCTTCCGGCGAAGGTCGCGGCGCGGAGGTCGACCTCCCGCATCGGAACTGGCGTGGGCGGTGCCCAGGTGCGGTCCTCCTCGTCGTCGTCGTCGTCCTCCTCCGAGTCGTCGCTGTCCTCGCTATCGACAATTGGTAGCATGACCCGCGGCGGCGAACGCGGTGCCACGTAATGGGGCGGCGTCACGGCCTTCGCGTCGAGGCCTAGGTCCTCGACGTCGCCGCGAACGGTGCCGTCCAGGTAGCAGATGCGGTACAGCGCCGCCGGCCGGCCCGCGCCGTCGACGTAGTCGGAGACCGACGCCGGTAGCCAGCCGATCACCTTGGCCTTGACTTGGGCGGTCGGCGCGCCGGTCGCGTCGAAGACGCTCCGCACGAGGTCGAGGCCGAGCAGGACGCTCCCCTCGCTGCGCCACTCGGTCGCCGGCGCCGGCGCCGCGGCGGCCGGCGCCGGCGCCGCGGCGGCCGGCGTCGGCGCCGTGGTTGCCGGCGCCGGCGGCGCCGGGTGACCCGGGTCGCCCGGCGTCGCCGCGGGCGCGCTCGGCGTCCACCCTGCCGGCGGACCCAGAGAGACCATTATGCTTTTGACGATGTCGAGGAGGAGTAGCGGTCGCGCGAGAGAGACCCCGCCGCGCGCCGCGTAAACCTGTTTTGCTGTTTCAGGTCAATTTACCTGAACAACTCGCACGCGCGTGTCCGCTCGCCGCAGAATTTTGCGCGACGTTTTACTCTGGTCTGAGTCGTACGCGCGGTGCGGTCTCGCCTCCGGATGGCCGCGATAGCAAGAGGATAGCTCGCTTTGACTGCTTGACTCGGCTCGTAAAACCTGTTTTGTTCGACTCCACGTCTCGCCCCACACAGATATAAAGTAGGAGCCCTCAATATGGACTCCAAACCACGGGCAGGCATATGGTGCGGGGTACCATCCCGTGGCAGGGCTCAAAAGTGGAAGACAGCCCAGGAGCGCCCGCAAAAGCTAAGGGCTGCCCGCGACGTTGCGCCGCCGTCGGAGCGACTCATGCCTTGAATTCTGCGCCCCGAAACCGGCTGCCGAACGCCGGCGCTGACAGCACCAGTCATGGCAGCCCCGCCGCCCGCGCCCGCGCCCGGAGCGCGCGCCGAAGATGGCGAGGAAGAGCGACGCTACGTCATCAGCGACACGCCGGGCGGCCGGCCTCGGACGCGACGCGAGAGCTCGGTTTTGAGTTCGAAGCCGTTCCGCGATAGAGTATTGGACTCCATGTTCTTGCTAGGGAAGGGCGACCGGGAGACCGTACGACTCTTGATGCGGGGCATGCCCGTGCCCGTGACCTACGGGTTTCCGAACACGAGTGGAGGGTGGTGCGGGAATTTCTCAGGGTTCGTGCGGAATTTCCACCCTCTGCTGAGCGTCTGGATGGTGCACCCCCTCTGCCCCTTTTCTGGACGGGAGAGATTTGTGGTCTTCATCTGCTCGGTAGCGTTCAACTTCCTCTGGACGGCTTGTACCACATACAATGCAAGACGAGTAGAGAGAAACGTCTCGGACGTCCTCAAGTGCAAGGGCGTGTGCTTCTGGTGGTTCTATTTTATTTCCAAACATACGGTGACCGTGATTTATGCTGTCTTAATCAGGCAGTTGGTGATCTGCCCGTGCCTGTACGAACCAGTGATAAGAATGGCGTGCGGCGACCATACGCATGGCTGGCGCCAGGAGTCGACGAAGGATTTGTTGTCGAGGGCTCGGAAGTTGCGACGGTGGAAGGTCCGGGGCGACCGCGTCATTTTAGCTTTATTGGTCACTCATCTGGTCGTCATCGTGCTCATGATCATAATCATAACCACAGAAAACTGGCGGCACCTCGACGAGTATTCTTCATTAGATGAGATTTTTCTGAATCGCATTTTTGGGAGTGAAGTGGTCAATTTCTTCATCTGGTTCCCGAAGTTCCTGCCGCTGTTTTTATTTTTGTTCCCGATCCATCGGGCGATGTGGTTCCAGGGCGGGAAGGAATGTGATTATCTCAAATGTAAAAAATCAATCTTCTCCTACACGCGGTCCTATAATTATCTAGATGCGGACTTCCCGCGCTGCGTCCGGCCGGAGACGTCCGCGCTGCCGCGGAACCTGCCCTACCTGTCGCCGACGACGGGTTTATCGAATTTTCGGCGGGGCGCGACCTTCGTCCTGGACATGACGTCGTCCGTGCGCGACAGGACGCGGCGCGTGTTCTCGCCGCGGTCGGCTCCAGCACCGGCGCCGGCGACGGATAATTCGCGCCATAGCGAGGATGCCGACGGCCAGCTGCCCACCGTTCCGGAAAACACGGCGACTCCTTAGCCTTAATTAGTAAGTTCACATAAATTAAAATTCCTCGCCCTGGCTCGCCAGTCTCACGGTCTCCCGTGCGCGCTTGCGGAGCTCCTCGAGGCGCGTTTCTTTGTCTTGAGGGACGCCTGCATCAATGGCCGCGGCGACGACGGGCGCGCCGGCCGCCTTGGCCTTCTCGCGAGCCTCGGCGGCTTCCGCGCGCGCGAACGCCGCCTCCCACGCGCGCTCGCGCTCCTGCGCGGTCCGACCATCCTGTTCGGTCGTCGCATCGTCTGCCTTAGACGCCTTGTCCGTCGTCTCGGCGGCAGTAGGGAACGCATCGGCAGCGCGGAACTGGTGCGACTCCGGCAGCGCGTCGGCGTGCCAGTCCTCCGGAGCCTCACGATGTTCCGACGACGCGGCGCGCCTCGCGGAGTCCTCCGCCGGAGCCTCGCCTCGCACATCGCGAGACGACGACGACGCGCGCCCCCCGGAGTACCGATCCCGCATGGAGGTAGCTCTAGCTCGCGCCGCCGCGACGCCCGCATCGATCTCCGCCCGCCGATCGGCGAACTGCTGCGAGCGTCTCACACCATCATCGTAGGAGTTCAGGCGTTCCGCCTCGGACGGCGTATTATCATGACGGTCCATGAGCTCCTTTACCCTATCCACGCCCTTCCGCACTTCGGCCATGCGCGCCTCGGCGTCGTCGCTCCGCGCGTCGATCCTTCGACGTCGCTCGCCCGACGCCTTCAGTCTTACAGCGGCATCCCGCGTGTCCTCGGCCTTGCGTCTTTCTTTCTCAGTGGTAGCATCCCGTACTTTCGACGCCTTCTCCTCGGCGAGTTCCGCATCCCTCAGAGCCTTCGCGGCGTCGTCGGCGTCGCGCTTCGCCTTCTGTTCAGCCTCTTTAGCTGCTTTTTTGGCAGCTTCCGCTGCATCCAACTCGGCCTTCTCGGCAGCATCAACTGACTCAACAAAGTCGGCGACCTGCTGCGTCCAGTGCGACCGCCGAGTAGCGTACATCGCCTCGACCACATTTTTCTGGCTCTTCTTCTTAGGGTCATCGATCTTCTTCCGGAAGTCCTTGAGCCTGTGTGGAAATCAAAATTTTACGGCGCGTTCGTGCTGAATCATCGCGTCGTCCTCCACGCCATCTTCATGATATCTGCTCGATGGCGTGGCGATGCCGGTTCCTCACCGCTGTGCACCCGACGCACTGGTTGATTTCCACACAGCCTTCAACTTCTTGCCGCCCCCACTTCGAGCCAGCTTCCGCTCATTCCGATCCCGCTCCCTCCGCATCTCCTTGAGCATATCGCTCCCGATGTCGTCGTCCTTCTTCCTTGAACGAACCGGCCCGCCCTTGCGCTCGTCGTCCTGCAGGAGCTTCTGCCAGGGCCGCACGTCGCCGCCGAGCCACAGTGTCGCGTCGTCCAGCGCACGAGATAGAGCCAAGTTCGCCGCAGACGCGCCGCCGCACGTCGGCTCGAGGTCGCATTCCTCCGTGGTTGTTCTTCCCTCCATTTCAGACCACAGTTGCATCGAAGCGACATCTCTCAAATTTGCTGGTTTCGGTAACGAGCCTTCCAACGCATTGCCGCCCAATCTCAAATTCTCGAGATTTCGACGCGGCATGTCTCGTAAATCGCCTCTCAATTTGTTGGAAGTGGCGTCGAAGGTTCTTAGGGTGGAGGACGCCTTGTCCAGGAAGAGAGACGCGTCTCCCTCAAAAGCGTTGCCCCAGACCGAGACGTTCGTTAGGTTTGATAGTTTGGCGAGTGATGACGCGGGAAAGGGCCCATCCAGTCGATTGCCGCCTATTCTAAATGCTTCCAGGGATTTCAGCTTCTCCAGTGAACCGCCGGGCAGGTGGCCCGTCAACATATTTCGCGACAAGCCCAGGCGTCTCAGATTACTCGTCGCGAGGCTCCTCAACAAGCCACCGAGCGTGCCCGAGAAGCCGTTCCCATCTAAGTGTAAAGCTCGTAACTGCGTCAGGTCGTCGAGCTCGGGCAACGAACCACTTAAAGAATTCTCAGCGAGGTGGAGCTCTCTCAATGAAGACAGCGCGTTCAATGATTGCGGGACGGTTCCCGTCATGTTCAGACCTATGAGAGACAGCACCTCGAGCCTTTCGAGTTTCGCGAGAGCTCTATGCGGAAAGACCGGCCGTTTCCTACATTGCCTCAGGGAGGGCTCGACGAAGGGCTCGGGCTCTTTCTCTTCCACCTCATCCCGCTTGATAAGCTGCCGCGGCACCTCCTTCCTTAACCTTTTGCCGCGTTGCATGTGACTGTCGCTCTTGCCTTTTGAAGGCTCGCGCTGCTTCTCCTTGGCGTTGGACTTGAGGTCCATGTCTCTCAGACTGAGCGCTATTACCCTTCCGTCGTCGCCGCAGAGGACCCCCGGCCACCCACAAAAGGACTCGCCCGTCGCCCAGCCCGCGACGCCGATATTGTCGTTGAGGGCGACGAGCGCCTCGCAATCAATCGACGGGTCGCGGGGGCCGCAGGAGAGCTCCACAAACAAGTGGGTGTGGGGCCTGCTCCTTTCTGGTGGCGCGGCGGCGGCGAGCGTGAGCGCCGCGGCGACGAGGCGAAGCATTTTATGTGTTACGGCATCTGTGGCTGCCCCCAACGATTGCGGGACGGCGCTTGGGAGGCTGCCCAAGTCCGCTGCTTTTGCTAGTGTCTTATTCGCACGCTAGCTCGAGCAGATTCTCGAGATCGAGTCCTTCCGCGGCGCGGGGCGGTCTACGGGCGAGCCTCAGAGGACCACTGGTAGCCCCGCGGACGACGGAAGCCCATTAATTGATTTATAGGGGTCGTTAGGCTACGTGCGACGGCTGCCACCGCGTCGCTTCCAACGCTGCCATCGCAGCCATGCCGGCCGCACAGTATCCGATGCATGTGCTGCCCGTCGCGCGTCTGCTACAACTCCAACGCTTGCCGACGCACGAGGAGATCAAGGACGAGCTGGTTCTGCAGCGCGACGGCATGGCGACGGTGTTTGTGTCGCAGACCTGGCTCAGTCGTTCGCACCCTGACACGGCAGACAATGTAAAACTAACGCTACTCCAAAGCTTTCTGCGGGACGCGAGTGCAGGCAAAAAGGACGTCCGTCCGTCGCTCCTCTGCGAGATATTCTGGGGCGGACGCCTGAAAATCAAGGCCCGAGCACTCCGCAAGATACAATACGTATGGCTCGACGTGTTTTCCATACCACAGGCGGACCGCGAACAACAGGGCGCGGCAATCGCCTCGATCCCAAATTACGTCTCGAGCGCCGCGTTTTTTGTCTGCGTCGCCGGCGCGTGGCGTCACGAGAGCGGCGCACTCCGCGACGTGCGTGCCTGGTGCGCGCGAGGGTGGTGTCGGATGGAGCTGTTGTGCAACCTGCTCTCGCCCGAGGCCAAGCCGCTTATCGTGCTCCAGAGTCCGACGGACGTACGCAGTCATGGGCCGGCCGGCCTCTTCGGCCGCAACTGGATCATAAGCCCCGTGGGCCGCGGCGAATTTACAGTGGAGGCGGATCGTGTTGCCCTCGGCCCCGTCATTGAGCGATTGATCGACGAGCGGATGGCGGCGAAGCGGGCGGAGGGCACCGAGGCCGCGCTGCGATGGTATCGCTTCCTCCACGCGCACAAGGCCTCGTTACTTCTCGGTACCGGTATCAAGGTAACACCGTACGATACACTTGAGGCCTGGATGCGGCGGCTGGCCTTCGCCTCGGCCACGCAGCGCGACGGCCAGGGCTGGAGCCCGCTGTCATATGCCATCCTCGAGGGGCGAGTTGATCTGGTCACGGCGTTGCTCGACGCTGGGGCGAACGCGACGGGCGTGCTCAGGCGTGACGAGCCCGCATTCCTCGTGACCAAGGGTATGTCTGATTTGCACCTCGCAGCGATGCGGTGCGACGAAGATGAGAGCGAGACGACACGCGTCGAGTCAATAATACAGGTACTCCTCGCGCGCGGCGCCGACGCCGGCCAGAGGGACACGAGTGGCAACTCGTGCCTCCACTTCGCTTGCACATTGGGTCATATTTCGTGCATCGAGGCAATTCTCAAGCATCTCCCTGCCCTCAAGGACGAGCCGATGAGTTTCGGAGTGGCACCGTTCGGCTACCTCGCGCTGAACGGCCATACAGCGGCGCTCGAGCGCTACATGGACCGGTTCCCCGACGACTTCCGGGACGACAACACTGGTGCCCCCGCCGGCTGGGTCAACTACGCATGCGAGCTGGTCGGTGATTTGGACCTCATTTCCATGTTAATCGCGCGTGGCCACGCCGTCGACTACTTTGACGTGTCCAGAGCCGTCCCGAAACTAAAAAAGATCCTCTGGGTCAGCAAGCTCGTGAATCGGCTCATGAACCGGCCGCCCACGATTCTGGACCACTACGCCGTGGGCTATGCGACGCCGCTCCATTTGGCGGCGTATAACGGAAACATCGGTGCGGTTGACCTGTTGCTGGGCGCGGGGGCAGACGTCGCCTCGACGCGGCATCCGCTCAGGATGACGCCGTTGGCCGCCGCGGCGGCAGCGGGGCACCGCGAGGTCTGCGCGCGCCTGTTGGCGGCCGGCGCGCCCGTCGACGCACGCGATGGTCGCGGGCGCACGGCATCCGCGTGGGCAGCGCGTCGCGGTCACACGGAACTCGCTCGAGAGGTATCCCGCGCGCCCGAGTCGGGCCAGCGGGTGTATTGTGAAGAATAAGCTATCTAAATTAGGACTAAGTGTCGGACACTTAGCAGGAGCCAACTAGCTAGAGAAAGTAATTAGGCCTCACCGCGAAGAAAGCTACGCGCCGGCCTCGCCGCCGCCGCCGCCCCCGGCCCGCCGCCCGCGCCGCCCGCGTCTTTTGGAACTGCCCTCGCCCTCCTTCTTCTCCTTCTCTCCACCTGAAGGAGCCTTGTCCTTGTCCTTGCGGTGCGCCTTGCCGCCCCGCCGGTTGCGCGAGCGCCGCCCGGTCCCCGGCGGGTTCTCCTTACCTCCTCTGCCGCCCCGCCGAGACGCCGCGGTGGGGAACTCGAGCTTGAGCTGGGCCACCACGTCCTTCACGCTGCTCCCTTCGACGATCTGCACCAATGCAGCACAAGCGGCGTCGACGTTCTTCTCCCCTCCCCTCACCATGAACCCAATGCGATCCTTCGACGGTTCTGTCGGAACCTCCTCGATCTCCTCGTCGTCGTCCTCATCAGTCTCGCTCTCGGAGGAGGACTCGTCCTCGCTACACCCAGGATCCTCGAAATCATCGTTGTCGATATTTTCATCAGGTAACACATGTGAGATAACAGATGAAGTGATCTTCGTCGGCTCCTCCGTGCAGGCCTCTACTACGCTTTCTACCGTTAAAGCGGCTTGCGAGAGGGCATCTTCCGGCTCCCTCGCGATGATGGCGTCCTCCGGGATAGGTTGATCTCTAGGTCGCTTGGCCACCTGTGTCCCGGAGTACCTCGCTACTACTCGATAGACCGGTTGCTGCTGGCCCCGTCTGGCGACCGTTCGTAATCTAGTAGCCGGCACGGAGACGCATTTCTCGACTTGCGGCACTTGCGGCTCTTGCGGCCTTTTCTCGACTTTCCGGGACGCGATCTCGACCAAAGCTTTCAGTGCTTTTTTCACACCATCTAGAGGACCCTCAAGGGAACAAGGTGCGGCGTCGTCTTTCGACGGTTTGTTGTCGGACTTCGCGTTCCCAGTGGCTTGCGGGATCAAGATCCGAACTTTGTGGTCCGCGGAAACTTTTTTCGTCTCCAGCGTGAGGTTACTCGGACCGGAGTTCTCGTCCCGCAGCAACGTCCGCCCCCGCCCGCCGAGGTGGAACTCGGCGACGCAGTCGTCGACCTCGTCCACGAGCTCCACCACTTGTTGCGCCGCCGCAAACACCCCATCCGGGGCGCCCCGGATATACACGGGCGCCCACGCACTTGCATCCTGGTCCGGCACGACGTTCAATCTCGACGACGTCCCGCCCTGGATCTTGTTGATCGTCTGGCCGGACCGGCCAATCACGATGCCGACCTGCTCGACCGGGATCCACAAGGTCAGCTTGAAGCCGGCGACGGACATCGCTGGCGACGCGCCGCCGCGCCGGCGGCGTGTCGAGCTGCGGTCGGCTGCGCGGCGCCGCGCTGCTGTCCGCTTGACCTCTTGCTGCAGGCCTTGGAGCTATCGCTGGGGCACGCTGTTGCTCGCAGATGTGGCGCGCACGTGTGGGAGTGTTTTAAGCAGCGATAATACGGCCGCCCAAGGGCGCTGCGGCAATCGCGCGGTCGCTTCGCCGAGGTCCGCGACGCCTCAATTATTTTGGTCCGCAAAACGGGTTTTACGAGCCGCGAAACGACTCCTTCCCCGCCAGCACGCCACCGCCGCGCCCCAGAAAAAGATAGTGTCGGACTGTTAGTAGAGTCCAGACGGGGTGGACGGCCGGTAGGAGCTCCTACGCGCATGAAGCGTGCAGAGGCCGGCGGTCGGGGCGCAAGGCCCAATCATCAAATAGCTAGCGGTCCCAGAGCAGGCCCGAGCCCTGCGGCTGGCCGGGCTTCTGGGGCGCGCCGAGCAGCCCGGACCCGAAGGCGCCGCCGGGCACGAACTCCGGCGCGCCCGCGGCGTCGAAGGAGGACGACAGCTGCTGCTCCGAAGCGGCCTCGGGCCGGACGAGGCCGGCGCCGGGCACGAACTCCGCGCCGCCTAGAGTAGACGGGCCGTCGTGGCGCGGCGGCGCGTCGTCCTGGACGATGCCGATGCCGCCAAAAGAACCAGCACTCGAAGTGCGGGGAATGAACTCGGCCCCACCCAGAGCGGAAACAGCGGCCCTTTCGGGAGGCGGCGGCGCCGTGCTGAAGCCGCCGAAGGGCGCATACGACAAATTGCCCGGCGCCGCGTCAGATTGAGAGAAGACGCCGAGGCCGCGCGCGGGCTCGGGCGGGGACTGCTGCGACACGGGGCCCGGGGCTCTCCCTCGGTCGCCGACCTGTGCGTGGAATTGTGAGATTGGTATGAGTATGTATGACTCTCACACAAAGACGAAGGGAGCGGTCGGGCTATGGGTGGAAGGTTGTCAGTCAGTAGTCAGACTCGAAAGATGGTGTTTGATTTCTGGGGTCGTCTTCCCGCTCGTAGTTGATACAACGACACTGAAACACACAGAGCCAGCAGAGGACGATCGCACGGGCGGGCCGGGCGCGAGCCGCTCCTGCTCGGCCTTCGCGGCGGCGGCGGCGGCGGCTTCCGCCCTTTTACGCCCGCCTCGACCGCGCTTCGACCTACGAGAAGGCTGGCCGTCAGCTAGGACGACGTCGCCGTTCTCGTGCTTGTACAGAAAGCCTCGGGTGCGCGGCTGCCTCGCAGCCTTCTCCGCAGCTCTCTCAGCCTTCAACCTTTTGACAGTCTCCGCGTCCGCGTTCGATAGATCTTTAGGCAGCTCCGCAAGCTTCTTCTTCTCCTCCTTCTTCTGTACGATCGTTCCAGGTGCGGGTTTCGCGTCCGCGGGCCGCGCCAACAAGCGAACCTGCGGCGCCTCCTTCTTCGGAGCCGCGGCGTCGTCGATGACCCGCAAACCTCTTCCGCGCGTCTTCGGCGCCGGCGGCGGTCGCGACGAAGGATCGACATAACTCCCAGACTTGGGATCGAAGAGCTTCGGCTTCTCGCGGTTCGGGTGCCTATCATACCCATCACCTACTTTGAGCTGGTCCGGGTTCGGTTCCGAAGGTGGCGAGAACATGGAGGCGAAGGAGCGGCCGTCTCTAGTCGCCGCCCGTTCGATGGGCACGCCGGCATCCCGCAACGGTTCCCGCTCGACGGGCGGCGCCGGTACGCGCGCCCCGCGCTGCCACCGGTCATCCTCTTGTTGCTGGACCGGGGGAGGTCGCGCAGGTGGATGCGCCGCGCGCCGCTGGGCGTCCAGGCGCGCTAATCTTTCCGCGGCGCGCGCGCGTCGGGCATCGTCCTCGGCCTGCTCCTCGGCGCGACGTTTCGCCGCTCGCAACTGCGCCAACCGCTTCATGTAGTCGCTCTGGGACTCGCCTTGCAGTTTATCGGGCGGTTCACTCTTCGGGGACGTATTTGCGGGAGGCGGCGGCGGTTGCGTCGACTGCTCCATGCGTCGCTCGGCGTCCTGGGACCGGCGCCACTGGTGCTGCTGCTGGGGCGGCGACTCCGGTTTTACGGGAGGCGGTGGCGGCGGCTCCTCAACAGGAGGAGGAGCAGGCTTGGAACTCCAAGCCGGCGCGCGCTCCTCGGGCGGCTTCGCGGCGTCGACGACGGCCTGCTTGGCCCAGGGCGCGACGGGCGGCTCCTTGTTGGCCGGCGGGGCGAGCCGTCTCGGTTCCGGTTCCGGCTCCGGTTGTTTCTCTTGGGCCCAGCCACCACCGCCGCTCGGAACTAGTTTGACGGAGACGTCCTGGCCGCCCGACTCGCGCCGCAGCGACGGCGTGTTCATGGGCACGGGCGCGGCAACCGTGTTCGTCTTCGAGGCCGCCGTCGGCTCGGGCCGCTTGCCGAGCACTAGCAATCTACCGCCGCCGCCATACGCGCGCTGCGGCCGCGCCTGCTCGGGCTTGCGCGTCGCGCTGTTCAGGTTGCGGCTGGCGAAGGACTTGCGCGGTGGCGAGCGGACCGTCATGGTTTCGGCTTTCGCTTTCGCTTTGCTCTCCTCAGCTCCTCAGGTGCAGCAGGGCTGTCCTCTGCGCGCGCCGCGCGGCGCCCCTCGTCGAGCGCGCCCCGGCCTCCTCGCACTGATGGGGCCGGGGGAACGCGCGCAGGAGTATTGGTATCGCCCCGTGGGGGCGTGCGCCGCCGTGCTTTGCGCTCGACCTCGCCCTCTCAGACTCGGCCTGCGCCTCCTTTCCTCTACACTTCCTCTCATCAATCCCGGGACAAGTCCCTGGGCGACCCGCGGCTTGTTTTGGGGGGCATTCGGGTCATGCTGCCAGTGTTAAGCATACTAGATTTCTTGGCCTTAGCCTCGCATTTTTTTTGCCACGGCACTTCGCGCAGGGCCACACGAGCTAGCACGGTTCTCACGAGTCGTCCAAATCCACCGCTGCGGCGAGCTGGCATAAGAAACGCCTCGCAAATAGAGCCACTCTCCACGAGCGGCCCAAACAAGCCAGCCTGCGGGAGAACGCAGCGGTACGAAGCTAGCCTGCGGGAGATCGCAGCGGTGCCGCGAAGAGCCCATGGCCCTCTACACCGACCCCGCGACCGGAATCAGATACGATACCTCGAACCCCGACCACAGCGGCTGGCTCACCAAACAAAGCGCGTGGCTCAGGGATTGGAGAAGGCGCCATTTCATTTTGAAACAATCCAAACTCTTCTTCAGCAAGCACGAAGGGAGTCCGCCCCACGGCATGATTGACCTAGCGCGGTGCATGACGGTGAAGAGCGCGGAGTTCAAAGCCAGGAGGCGCCATGCGTTGGAAGTCTCAACACAAGACACCACATACTTGATGTGCGCGGACACGGAGAAGGAGAAGGACGACTGGATCGGGGCCATCGGGCGCGCCATCGTGCGCTGCTCGGCCACGTTCACGAACGACGACGGCATGGACGGCGCGTCGGACGACGACTAGTCCCTGGTGTGTTCCTCCTTTCTCCCCCTGTAAATTGAGTTCTTCGGTACGCCGTCGGTGCCGCGGCGATGGCGTGGCTACTAGGCTACCCCCTCCCCTTGAATAAGTTGCTGGTCCATCATGTCGCGCGGCCCGGGTATTCGCGTGTCGTGGTGGAGGCGTAGTCTTTGTAAAGTTTTATAATGCAGGGCTCGCTCCGCACGAGCTCGCGCCGCGCCCTGATTGTTGTTGAAAGTCCCTCCACCATGGCTAAAGACAGAGGAGATTAGCTAGCGGCATAAGTCACTAGCAAGCAAACAAGCCGACAAAACGCTCGTCTCGGCCGTGTGCCGCGCGCACCGAGCCCGCAGCGAGGCTAGGCTAGAAAAAATGATTTTTAGAAAAAATTCAACAATATGGACAACATCGAAGCTGGCTGGCTGTTGCTTTCTGGCGTTCTGCGCGTGTACGCAGCTCCTCGCGGCGCAGCGCTCAAACAGGCGCGTGGCCCGCGTCCTACAGCCAAGGTCGCCTGCTTGCGAAATTTTTAGCCGCGCGCGTCCGCGGACGGCGCTGTTTGTGGCTATCAGACTGTTGCTCCTCTGAGCCGCGGCCATGCACGAGAGAGGCAGGACAGAGAGGCCCAGATCACGAACGTACCACGCCCGCAGGTCGCGCGCCGCCGTCGTGGGCCGCGTCGCCCTCTCGACAAGCATATACCGAGACGCGCGCGACGACGTAGACGATGTCTTCCTCGGCGCCTGTTATGGAGACGACCTCTGTGGGCTACTACATCGTCGGGAAGTACGTCCAAGTATTCATCAAGGAGCACGGCTTGGTCACGGGTCTCGTGAACGAGTACATCCCCCTGGTGGAGACGTACGAGCTCGTCTTCGACTTCGGCACCACGTACATGAAACTAGAGCCGCCCGTCTATGTATTGAACGGCCCAGTCGTAACCAAAATGTACGACACCGACTCCGACGACGAGTTACAGGCCGCCGCGGGCCGGCTTCTGGCCCAGCCGGCCGAGGACGGGTGGATCAAACCCACCGAGGCGCTACTCGCAGCGAAGGAGCAGAGCCCCTTCTTCTGGCCGTCCGCGGGGGCCGGGAAGTTGTCGGTCGCGGACGAGGATGGGTGGTTCCAGCCCAACATATTTTTACAGAGGGAGAGACAACGCCCCTCCATCAAAGACGGCGGCGACGTCGTCGTCCAAGTCCCGGGCAAAGCAGCTCTCGTCCGCGGCATCCTGGAGTCCTCCGAGGACGAGGACGAGGACGTCGAAGAATTAGTGGAGAAAGTGCAAACAATGAAGAAGCCGGCGTTGCGCGCGGCGTGCACCAAACACGAGCTCTGGAGCTCCGAACTGGTGCAAGCACGTGCGACGGTGCCCGAGATGAAGGAGGCCCTAGTTAGGTTTCTCAAGACCGGAGAGAAGGGTGCCAAGTCGGAACACACTCAGAAGGCCGAGGAAACCAGTAAAGCCACGGCTGCGTTCTTCCAATTAGCAAGTGTTGTGGCCATCACTTCTACAATCAGCAATTTCAATCCCAAGAACAAAGATCATGCGGAATGCTTCATGAAGCAGTATCGCAAAAAACATGGTAAAGGTCCGACTCAGAGCAGAAAATAAACTTGAACGTGATGCGGTCGCCGCGACGCGTCGAGCGCGGTCCTAGGAGCGTCTGCACGCGTCGTGAGACGCGGTCGTCGCGACGGCCTTCGACGTGGCCGCCGTGATGGCGTCGAGCGGGTCGCGAGAATATTGTGATTCGTGAGACGCGACCGCGAGAGCGCCTACGCGCGTCGCGAGGGCTGAGGCGGTCCGGGAACGCTTCGTTCCGCGCGCAGGTCCTGCCAATAGGTGTGACGCCGTGTCCATCAACGGCCAGTTGTGGAACATGAGCCTCTATAGTAGATGTGGGCTGCTTCTGGAGCGGGCCAAGGAGCGGCGCGCTGACATGACGTCCGAGAAGCGCCAGGGAGTTAGAGACGCCTTCAACAAGTATCATCACGAGGTCACGAAACCGAAGCGGGCCCGCGAGGGCAAGCCTTTGCGCAACGCCGGTGCTGGTAGTCCTAAAGCCAGTGCTGCCATGGACTGGGAGGTCAACAAGATTTGCCAAGAGATGTGCAATGAGGGCGATGACGATTTAGCGTTCGACTTGTACTGGGGGGTCGCTGGCGCGCCGTCGATAGATCCCAAGGAAAGGACCTTTGGTTGTCGTGATGCTCTTTTCGCGGCGATGGCGTTGTTACTCGTTACTGCCTACGCTTTGAACTTGGGTCTGGCCATCGTCGATGGCGAGGGCCCTACTATTGGAGACATCGCTATGTTTTATGAAATTGGCGGGTGCTGGGGTTATTTTCAGGACGGTATGGAGAGCGTCGTCACCGATTTGTTATCTTCTCGCTATCTTCCAAAGACGCCCCATTTCTTTGATGGGGGCCGCACCTACAACTTCCGCACCCCATTAGCAGACAATCGCGCCGGAGAATTGGGCGGCTTCTTCTCGCAGCTAGGCGCCTGGCTCGCGAAGGGCGGCTCCATTCTCGGTTTCTGGGGCGGCGGCGATGGTAAATTCATCGACGCTCATCATCACTCGAATGCTACTGTCCTCAATCTATTGCTCGTCATGCGCTTCATCCTCGGCCTCGAATTGAACGGCGCCGTCCCGGTGGGCCACCCCCTTTACTTATGTCGCGACGGTATCAGTCTCTCGACCGATTTAATTGGACGCGTCTTCTGCCCCAAGCTCGCCCAGTCCGAAAATTTCAAGCCACACTTCGGCGACTACGACGCCGTCGTGACGCGAATTTTTGTTTGCGGTGTTTTAGCGGCGCGCCAGCGGGCCCTCAAAAACCCGTCGCGCAAGTTAATCTGGAAAGGAAAGGAGTTGGACGTGGTCGCGTTGCGCGCGGCCTGGGAGTCGTCCAAGTACTCCGACTACAAGACCAAGCGACGAAACAAGCGCCGGCGCACGTGAGCGTCATGGCCTTCGGTTTCTGAATTCGCGGAGCTATTTTCATGCGTTGTCATTACATCGAATTGAAGCTCAAATTAGATCATCCGCGACGTGCGTTTCACGTCGCGACGGCAGCCGCTCCGTTCGCGCTGCCGCTCTTAGCGGCCACGTCGGGCCTTCGTCGTTGGCGCTGAGCATTCAATAGCGCGGAGGATACCGCGTAAAACCTATATTATACATCGCACCTGGTACGCGCCGCGCCTCGTGGCCCGCGGGAGCCGGCGGCCGGCGACCGCGTCCGACGCGCTCCTCCTCGCGTCCTACGGCGGCGGCGGCGGCGGCGCGGCGCCGCATAGCGCGTGGCGCGCGATAGCGCTGGGCTTCACAGCTGGGGCATTGGCAGCGGTTCTGAGGCACTAAAACATCATGTCCTTACGTGGTTGGGCGCGTCCAGATCCGGAGCCCACGCGATATCGCGCGCCGCCGCCGCTGCCGCGACGGCGCGCCACGCGTCGCCCTCGGTCGGCAGGAGCCGCCAGTTCGGGGGCAGCGCCCGCGCGAGCGCCCGGCGCAGGCCGGGGAGTTGTGCTGAGCCGCCGGCCAGACTTACAGAAGCGACGTCCTTTGTGCAGATACTCCGCGCGAGCCCGACGAGGCCCTTCACTCCTTCAAGGTCTTCGCCCAGGGCGGCCTCGAGGGCGTCGCCGCCGCGGCGCGGGTCCATCAAGACCTCAACGCAGGACGCGGCCTCGTCTTTTGATTTGAGTGCCTCGGCTCTAGCAAGAGACGATAAACCGTAGGGGTCCGCGTCCTCCAAATTCAGCTGCACGAACCGCGTCAGCGCGGCGCCCGCGAGGCGCTGGTGCGCGCATCTCCGTTTCGTGGAGGCGCTACATCGGAACAGCCCGACGTCGATGGCCACGTCGGCGTTTAGTGGAGGGTCCACGACCTGAAACCGTCGGCAGTCGTCCAGGGCCCGCGCCGCGGCGCGCTCGAAGGCTTGCCTCTCGCAGGCCGGCGGTCGTATCAAGACGACGGAGACGCCCTTGAGTGAACGCAGTCCAATGCTTTCGCGCGCGGCCGTCACGAGCCGCCTCAATAGAGACGGGTCTTGTAGGAGTAATTCTTGGCGTTTGACGGACGGCGGCGGTAAGGATGAGGCGTCTCCATCTGAAAGTTCGAGCGTCGACCGCACCGTATCATAGTAGAGAGGAATATAATGAGGCGCGCCGGTCGCCGCGCCTGCTCGAATACAGCCCATGCCGACCTCGACGACCAACCCGCGATCCCTCAAGTCCGCGGATAAACGAAACGCGTCCTTGTAGGGTGTTGAAGAGCTTAAATCCGGCGCGACGTCGCACCCACTACTATCACACAGCGACCGCCACAGGCCCTCGGCCGCGGGCGCGAGCCAGCTCGTACATTGTTTGGACAGCTCCGTCGTGATCTGGAGCACGCGGCGGACGTCCACATCCAGAAATTCGAGCGACAGTAAGAACGCGTCGGCGTCGGCTTCAAACAGATAACAGGGCGCGCCGGGCCGCGGCTTTCGGGAAGCCCCCGGCGGCGGCCGCGGCGTATTACCTGAAGGCGGCCGCCAGATTTGTTTTGGCGGCGGCTTTGGGGGTGATGGCGCTTTTTTTACGGCGAGCGCCGGGACCTTGGGTTTTTGGCGCTCGCGCCGCCGCAGCAGTGGGGTCGGCGCCGAGATCGTAGGTTTACGCCGAGCAGCGACGAGGCCGTCCGGGATCGCCGCTTCGTTGAGCGCATAGTAGGCCGAGGCCCGCTCGACCTCGAGGCGCGTCGCCTGGGCGCGCGTCTTGCGGCGCGGCCTCGCCGCTTCCAGGCGCTCGAAGGCGGCCCGGCGCCAGGCTGCTCCGGGGCTGCGCTGCGTCTTCGTCGGGGCGACCTTGGCGTCCATGGTTTTGCGTTGATCTGTACAAAATCTGTGGTTGGCAAGCCCCCCTGCTATGTGCTGCTGTGCCAGGGCTGCCCCCGCCGGTCGGGCTGCCGCCTCAGCGTGACCGCGGGTCGCACGAATGTCCCGCGCGCACGAATCTCGCCGCGTACGGGCCAGGCTAATCGGACGGGCGCTATTCGCGCTACCACCTTCGGCGCTCGGCGCTCCATGCAACGATGATGGCTCGCGGCACCGAGGCCCGCTCGAGCCAGTACTGCGAGCGGTCCGGCGGGCGCGGCTGGCCGGGGTATTGGCTGGGGTTGGCCATATATTTTGCGTGCGGGTCTGATGTTAGGCTCGCGCGCGCGTCGCGCGAGCGGCGACGACGCGCGGTGTGTCTCCCCCCAGGGGCTCCGCCCACTAGTCCTAGCACCGTAAAATTTTAGCGACGGATAACGACGACGACGACGGCGGTGCTATAGCCCAGACGCCGTCGACGCGACCCGACGAGAGGAGAGACAGGCACGAAGTTACTCATCGAGAGTTGAACGGCAGCTCGATGTTCATGAGCCGGTCAATATTGGACGACACCGACGCCATGCAGCCCCGCGCCGCGAAGGACGCGCGGGGAACGACGTCGACCGCGCAACCGCCGCTCCCGCGCTGCTCGTAGTACGCGTTCGACTGCTGGAGCGCGTCGCACTGCTGGCGCAGGTGCTCGGCTTCCGATCTAGCCCTTCGCAGCTCAATAGCGTGCGCGGCCTCCAACTCTTTGATGCGGCGGCCGTCGTCGCGTTGCACGGGCGCCGCCTTTGGTTTAGCCGGTTCAGAGGACGCCCCCCACTTCGCCTGGAGGACCGCGGCCTCCTTGTCCGCGCGGTGTCTCAATTCTAGATCCTCCCGCGTCGCCCGCAACTCCCGCGCGTGCGCGTCCGCGGCTTGTTTAAGCCTGGCCTCGAGGTCGTTGCACTTCGCTTCCAGGGACTTGCGCGCGGCGTCCGCTCTATCTATTTTGCTGGAGAGGGCCTCCGCATCACGCTTCTGCGCGGCCAGGGCTTCTTCGTGGACCGCCTCGAGCTTGCGTGTCGAAGCCTCGTGCGTCTCCTGCAAGGAGTCGGCCTGCGCCTCCAATGCTTTCGTTTGCGCCGCTTGCAAGGATTGCGTCAGCGCCGCCCGCGCCGTCGCCGCGTCGTCGTTCGCCTTCGTTACTGCCTCGGCCACCTTTGTGGCACTCGTCACGGCGTGCTCCTCTGATGCCTTCGATAACGCTGTCGCGACGGCCTCCTCCTGCGCGACGGCCGCGTCGTCCAAGGCCTCGGAGTGCTTCGCTTGGGCCGCCTCCAGGGCCTTCTGACTACTCTCCGCGTCCGCGCGCGCCTTGCCGACTTTTCTTTCAACATCCGCCAGAACACTCTCGTGCTTCTGCGTCAAGTCTTCGAGGGCCTCCCGCTTCTCGTTCTGGAAGAGGTCGCCGGCCGCCGCGAGGGCGTCCTCCAGAGCTTTTACTCTCTTGGCCGCTTCACTCAACGCCTTCTCGCTCTCCGCGCTCGCTTCACTCAACGCGGCCGCGACCGCTTGCTCCTTATCATCTGAAGCCGCACCTAGCTTCGTCTCCAGTTCAGCAATCTTCGTCTTGGCAGCGGCCTCCGCCTTGGACGACGCCTCGGCGGCCGCGGCCTCGGCGGCCGCGGCCCGCTCTTCCTCAGCCTTAACTCGCGCCGCCTTCAACGCCTCGGCCGCCTCCGATTCCGCCTGCTTGCGACCCTCGGCGAGCGCCTCCTCCCGCGCCTTGGCTACTTTATCTTTCAACTTGCCCAGGAGCTCGTCCCTTGTTTTCTTGGAGGCCTCCGCCGCGGCTTCTTCCGCCCTCTTCGCCGACTCGGCAGCACAGGCCTTGTCGAAGTCGCTCTTGAACCCTGCGAGCTGGTCGTCCTTCTCCTTGAGTAGACCCTCAAAGACTTGGGCGGCCTCGCCCTTCTCGCGCTCGAAGCTAGCGATGGCTTGTTCCGAAGCCTGCTGGATCTCTTGGAGTTTAGCTTCCAAAGCCTGGATTTGAGATTGGGCCTCATCTTTGGCAGCTTGTTCTCGTTCTGCGATCAATTTCTGGGCGTCGGCAATTGCATCTTGCTTAGCTTTTTGCACTTTTTCTTTCAGCTTGCCGATGAGGTGCTGGCGGACCTCGGCCTCCTTGGCGTCGACGGCGGCTTTGAGAGCGTCGGAGCCGCCGCCCTCGAGTGCTTTGATGCGCGCCTCGAGTGTTTTCGTTTCGGCTTCTGCAGCAGCAGCAGCAGCTCGTAACGTCTCCGCTCGTGCCGACGCTTCCTTTTCTTTTTCATCAGCTCTGGCTATGAGCTCGCTCGCTGCCTTCGACTTGGTCTCGAACTGGGCGACGAGCTTGGCTTCCTTTTGCTTGAGCTTGCCCTTGAACTCCTCGACGAGCGCCGCCCGGATCGCGGCCGCGTCGGGCGCTTGAGCGGTGGCTTTCTCGGCCAGACCGCGCTCGCGCATGATGTCTTGGTGGGCCGCCTCCCGTAATTCCGTTTCTCGTGTTGCGGCGTCTCTTTTGAACTGCTCCAGCGCCTCGGACGCGTCGGCTAGAGCTTTTGCTTTGGACGTCTCTGCAGCATCCAAAGCTGCTTGGAGACGCGATAGCTCCTGCTGGAGCGGCGCGGCTCCCGCCTGGCGCGCGGCCTCGAGCTCGCTCTGTAAGGACGCGACCGTGGCCTGGTGCGCTTTTGTGACTTTCGCGAGCTGTTCATCTAGAGACGACGCGTCGCCCTCGGCCCTCTGGCTTAATTCATGAATCTTGGCCAAAGCTTCGGCCTCGGCTTTGCGCGCGGCGGCGTTCTCTCGTTCTAGTTCTTCTATTCTAAGTACAGCGTCGGTGCGCGACGGCGGCGGCGGCGGCGCGGCGCCGTCGCCCGGCTCGTCGAACGAGCCCTCGGGCGACGCGGTCGCGGGCTCCTTCGTTTTCTTCTTGTTGCGGTTGCGTCGCGCCCCGCGCCGCACTTTCGCGGCGTCGGCCATCGTTTGGCACTGACTGTTGGGAGGAGCTCTGCTCGGCTGCTGGCGCTGGCGGCTCCTCGCTGGATGTTGCGCAGGGTCACAGCTACTGCGGGGAAACTGTCTTGGCGACTCAAGGTGGTTCTACGTCCTTAAAACCGCGCAAACGAGTCCCGGAGCCTGGGAGGGCTAGCGTAGCACTCATACTAGCAAAAGTAGACGGGGGGCTTACGCGGCACAGCTTGCCGCATCAGTCGAGAAGAGCACAGCCAGGTGTTGCCCAGGGTTCCTCGCAGCAAGGCTGAGCCAGCTGCAGACCCGCCCGCAACGCAGCAGGCCCGCTGCAGCCTGAGCCACAGCAGCCCTCCTGCGTCGCCCGCGGACAGCGGCGCGCGAACACAGAGCCAGCCGTCGCGGCACGTCACACGACAAGCATGGCCGTCACGCTCCACACGCAGCTCGGCGACCTCAAAGTGGAATTAAGATGCGACACCGCACCTAGATGTTCGTTCAATTTCTTAGCCTTGGCGGCGTCCGGCACGTACGACGGCACGCCCTTCCACCGGCTCATGCCGGGCTTCATGGTCCAGGGCGGCGACCCGGCCGGCACGGGCAAGGGCGGCCAATCCATCTGGGGCGGCACCTTTGGGGATGAGTTTCACCCGGACAACGCGCACGATTCAAGAGGTGTGTTATCGATGGCCAACAAGGGGCCCGACACGAATCGGTCGCAGTTCTTTTTTACGTTTGGCCCGCAGCCCCACCTGAACGACAAGTACTCCGTGTTCGGGCACCTGGTCGACGGTTTTGAAACGTTAGACGCTTTGGAAAAGCTGCCCGTGGGCAAGAAGCACCGGCCCGTCACCGAAGTGACGATCGACCGGGTCACGATCCACGCGAACCCGTTCGCGGAGCGGGACATGGTCATCCGGTCGCCGGACGGCGCGGTGGACTAAGTTTTGTGTGTCATTGTCTAGCATCCCTGTTGTGGATTCTGTGTTCTCGTGGAGGTGCCTCGCCTCGACGGCGTGGAGCGAAAGCGCTCCTAGTTAGTGACGGGTTTTTCAAGGTAATCACGGATTGCAAGCGGCGTCAGCGTGCTCGCGCCTTGGAGAACACCGTCGTATCATACATATATCGTTCCCTCCATCCGTATCGATTTGACGGCAAGAGGAGTGGTTGATCAACAACTTTGAGCACTCACTGCAACTGGCCAGTCTTAGATTTTGTTCGCGGAGGCCGAGGCGAATAATTTGGGCGAAAAAATGGTTGAGGGGTGGGTGCGGTGGGACAGGTGTAGCTTATGCGAGCAAAATTACTACGGCGTCGTGCGATGCGCGCTCGGGTGGGCGTGCTGGAAGACGTACGTCGGGCGGCCGGAGAGGGACGTGCCTCGGGTGAACGCGATGACGCAGCTTGGTAACGGTTTATTCCAGGCAAGCCACCACCAGGACGCATTGTCCGTGCAAGAGACCGCGTTGTCTATGCTGCGGCGCCTTGGCGCACCAGAACACCCCATTCTCACAGCGCAGAACAATCTTGCAGGCACGTATCAATTTCTCGGACGGCTTGAAGAGACTTTAAGCTTGCGGCAGGAAGTATACTCTGGATATTTGAAGCTCTCTAAGTATGGCGAAGAACATATGGAAACCCTCGTAGCAGCCAACAACTACGCGCTTTGCCTTATGACTCTAAAGCGCTTCGAAGAAGCCAGGGCACTGCTGCGCAAAACGGTCCGCGTGGCGCGACGAGCTCTCGGGAAGAGTGATCGGATCACGCTCACGATGAGTAAGGTTTTCGCGGAGGCGTGCTACACGGACCCCGGCGCCACGCTCGACGATGTACGCGAGGCCGTGACGACGCTAGAGGACGCGGAACAGACCACGCGGCGCGTGCTTGGTGGCGCACACCCGCTCACACCGATAATTGAGCGCCATCTGCGGAATTCGCGAGCGGCGCTCCGCGCCCGCGAGACGCCTTCGGGGAATGCATAAGAACGTTCTCCCACACACTAAACTTACACAAAGACTATCGCCGCCGCAGCCGCAGGAACCGCCCCGCCGGCCGCTCCAGCAGGTCCGCGTCGCCGCGGCCGACGAGGTCGCGCACGTGGAAGGCCTGGCCCAGCGGCGATCTTTCGAGCGACGGCACGCTCCGCGACACGTCGACCTCCTTGTACTTGGCGCGCTGGAGCGAGTTTAGGAGAGCCTCGCGGCCGGCCAGGACGTCGCGCGCGAAGTCGCCGCCCTGCGGCACGGCGAACCAGTAGGCGTCCTCGCCGCCGCCGCCGCGCCGCGGCCGGAGGAAGCCCAGGCGCCGCAGATCATCTAAAGCCGCCCGCTTCTCCCTTTCATTATCACCTTCGAGGCACCCCGCCTTGTCTAGTTCTTCTCGAGTACAATACAACTTGGCCGCATTCCTCAAAGCGAAGTCCGCGAAGGCCGCCTTCTCACTCAACAGGGCGCGGTACTCGTCGCCATCGAGCACGGCGACGTCTGCCGATGACGTGGGGAGCTGGAGGTAGGTGATCTTGCCCTCTTGTGCAAGTTTCCTTAGCTCCCTTTCTGCTTTCCCTCGATCCTTCAGCACGCCGGGCACGTGGGATACCAAAACTAAGGAAGGCGGCTGCCGCGGCTTCAGGAAGTCCAGGGCCACTTCGGCGTCCGTCGGCAGGTGGTCGGGGTCGAACTCCCAGCCGTCGTCGGCGACCGGTTCTTCGACGCGCGGGCGCTTCCGCGCCTGCTCGTCTTGATGCGAGCGGATGAAGCCGCCCTCGTCGGTTTCTCTGCGTCTCAGTCGCTCGATCTCGATCAGCGGTCGCCGGTTCGACCACTGCGGCTTCTGCGAGCCGCCGGCCTTCTTGGCACAGCGGCGGCGTTCCATTGTGTTTCGCTCGCTCTGGTCCCGGCACCACGCGCCGCGGCGACACAAGTGGTGCTGTCACCAGCTTGAGGCTGCACACCAGCTAGAATGCCGTAACCAGCCGCAGCGATGGAGGAGCGCGCGGAGATCAACGTGAACGCTTTGGAAAACGACCGAAAACAAGCTCAGAGCACGCCTACAGCCGCACGAGCATCTCTGCGTAGTTTTTGCACTTGTCCAGCTAGCGGTTGTAAGACACTAGCAATCTTGCCGGACGGGTGGGCCCGGGGGGAGCGGGAGGGGTACGGGGAACCCTGCGACGTAACTAGCCTCAGCCTCAGCCTCTTGCCTCAGCCTCTTTGAACCCTGCGACGTAACTAGCCTCAGCCTCAGCCTCTTTTTCCACGCGTGGACAATGGATCGACGACACAGACGAAGAGGAAGACCCTTATGTATAGAGTACGCGCAAAAACGGCGAATAGACGAAACTATTCGGCGGTCAGGTACGAGAGCGGGACGAGGCCCTTCGCGCCGTCGGCCTCGCGGACGACCTCGACCCAGCCGAGGCCGTCGTCTTCCGTCGTGACGGTGACGCGGTCGCCGGCCGCGCAGGCGAGCTGCCAGTCCTCCGACGGGACGAAGGCGGCCGCGACGACGCGGACCTGGCCGGCGGGCGTGGGCGCCTGCTCGGCCGGCGGCGCGGCGCGCGGCGGCGGCGGCGGCGGGCGCCAGCCGGCGGGCCGCTCCGGCTTGGCGGCCGGCAGCGGCGCCGGCCGAGGCGCGGGCGGCGGCGCCGGCGCGGGCCCTGGCGGCGCCGTGGGCGGCGGCGCCGCGACGTCGCCGGCGAAGCTCTGGTCCTCCCAGGACGAAAGCGCGGGCGGCGGCGCGGGCGCGGGCGCGGGCGGCGACTTGGGCACGGCCGGCAGCGGCACGTCGCCCGCCGGCACGGCGGTGGCCATGGGCACCTCCGGCACCGCGACGGCCCGCGTCATCTCCGTGTCACTACGCGTGTCACGGTTCCGGTTTCTTACAAAAATCTCGGGCCAGATCTTCTGGGCCCGCCGCGCGTGCAAAACCAAAGAAACCAGCGAGAAGACCGAGAGCACCATGGCCAGCGCTGAGAAGCCGGCATAACTTTGGTAGAAGACGAGCTTGAGGAGGAGCATGACCGCGTCCTGGCCGGCCCTGACCAAACTCGCCTTGGAGTAGCGCGCCGTGGGAAAGCCCTCGTGCGCGCGGTCGGGCCACGGCAGCGCGAGCGCCAATCCATCTAAAGCAGGCAGCGAAAAAAATAGCGCTAATGCGACAACGGCCTTGTTGCACTTCGTGAGCTTGGTCAAATCCGCACGGTAGAGCCAGGCGTCCAGGATCGCAATTACGTGGACGACGAGCGGCGCGCAGATGACGCCCACGCACACGAGCCACATCGTGTTGTTGAGCTTGCGTTTTATTAATATGGACATGGCCGCGTCGCCGCACAGGTTGAAGACGGCCAGGAGCACGACGAGCAAGTTCTCGCCGACGACGTCGTAGGGCGCGGCGCCGCGGGCGCAGGCGGCGCCGGCCAGCGTCGCGAGGGCGAGCGACCCGAGGACGAAAAAGGCCACAAAGTCCATAACGGCCGCGGAGGCGGCGTCGGGCTCGTCCTTCTTCTTGCCCTTTCCAAAACCGCAGGTGATGCCGCAGCCAGCGAACGCGCAGCCGTACCAGGCCTCGAGTTCGGCGATGCACCCGCCGTTGCACTCCGCGGACCACGTCGCGCAGCTCTCGGCGATCTCGGGTTCCGCCTGGATCTCCTCGCAGGTGTCTTGCGCAAAGAAATAGTCCGGGTTGTCTTCCATGAATCCATTGCAGTGGTCCTCGCCGCACTGCCGGAGCCCATCCCAGTAGGACTGCCAGGCGATCACGTAGTCGGCATACTCGTCGGACGCGAGGTACGCCCGCAATCTTTCGTCGTCGTCGGCGTACAACTCCGCGTTTGTGTCCCACCAGGTAGTCACCCCCGCACGGGCGGCCGCGCAGGAGTTGGCTGCGGCCCGCGTGAGGAGCAGCAGAAGCAAGTGGGGCGGACGCATCGTGGGCTGCCCTGCACGCCTTGGGCAGCAGGTTTCCCGGAAATTGCTAGTGTCTTACGACGCTAGCTAACGTGAAGCGGCGCCTCCGCCAGCCCAAGACAGAGGCGATCTGGCACACCTCGGGGCCGGCGCCTGCCTTTCTGACACGAGGGATTACGACGCGAGATCGCCCGGCGAGCAAGCCACTCAAATCCCTGTGAGCAATTTAAAGATTTTTAAATTTGCCTTGCTTAGAGCCACCTACCCGCCGAGTCGAAAAAAACCATGGGCGCCTCGCTCTCCAACCCGCATTTCTTGGCCTTTGCCGATCACTACAACGACGCGCAAGCCGCGGGTCGCGCGCCAATGACTTGGCGCCAGTTCCTGGACACGCGAGTGCTCGGGCCCGGCGACGACGAGGCCGAGCTCCGCTCCTGGGACATGGATGCTCACGTCGCAGAGGCGGCGGCGCAAAGACGCGCGTCCTCTATCGCGGATGGCCTACTGGATGGCAACCCGGATGCCATGGCGAGGTTCGCCGCAGAACTCATGCGAGGTCCCCCGAGCCAGCGACGTCTCGGCGGCCGCCCAGTCGCCGCACCGCGCCAGGCCCCCGCACGGCGCGCCACGGCCCCCGCGCGCCCGGTCCGGTCGCCGCCGCGGTCCAGCTCCGGCACCGTCGCGAGCCTCGAGGCGCGGCTCGCGAGCAAGGAGGCCGACATCGACGTGTTGAAGGCCCAAGTGCAGTCGCTCAACATGGCGCTCGAGGAGTCCCGGCAGCAAGCGTCGACGGGCGTCGCCGCGTCGCTCGAGGCGCTCGAGCCGCGGACGCTCGCGGCCTCCGAACTCGCGGCCCTCCGCGCCGCGCTCCCGCGCGCGGTCAGCGCTGTCGAGACCGAGGTGTCGCGGCGCCTCGTCGCCGCCGAGGCGACGCGTTCCGACGCTCAAGAGGTTCGCGAGGACGAGGCGCTTTGCGTATGTTGCCTCGACCGGCCGCGCGATATCGTCTTCCTGTCCTGCATGCACGTCGTCGTCTGCGAGCAGTGCGCGCCGCGGACGGCGTCCTGCCCGACGTGCCGCGTGCCGATCACGGAGAAGCGGCGCATCTTCCGCTAGGCGACTAGTGCTAAGTTCGAGAGATCAAAATTATTACAAGTAGCCAAAAAAAAAAGGCGTCAACACCCGAGGCGCCCGCGCCGGTCGCGGCGCGATAACGCGTCTCTCCGTTCGCGCTCAACTGCCGCGTGCTTGAGCGCGACCGAGAACTCGCCAAGCGAGATCTTGCCGTCGTGGTCGCGGTCGACGGCCGCGAAGATGCGGTCGACGGCAGCTTCGGAGAACACGTCAGCCGGCAGGATCGTCTCCAGCGTCTTGAAGAGCTCGCCGCGGGCCACAAAACCATCATCGTCCCTATCAAAAAACCGGAACGCGAGGCGTGCCGCGGCATCGACGCCCGCGGACCGCTCGAGCGCCGCCGTGTGCGCGTGGTGCAGGAACAGGTGCGGCCGCTCGGCGTCGCGCGGGACGTCGATGGCGTCCCGCAATTTATCGACGTCGCCCTCCGCGCACAGGCCGTTTTTATAGGCGTTCCGCGCCGTCTCCGCCGCCCCGCGACCGCCTAATGCTTCGAAGGCCAGCGCAACCTCGCCGCAGAGCAGCGGCCGCGGCACCGTCGCCCCGAGGATGTCTCTTACCACGCGCCGCGCGCAGAACAACGCTCGTCGCATCCGATCCGCGAATTTGAACGAGCCGATGACCGGCAGATGGTCGGAGGGATGCGTCGCGTCGGGGATGCAGGCCTCTTCCTCTAACGGGGGCGGCGCCCTGTCATCATCAATGGGCTCGAGCAACCCGTTGTCCGAGAAGACGACGTAGTCGATCCGCGACTTCCGCCGCATCGTCTGCGAGGTCACGGGCGACGGCACCTCATTCGAGGCGAAGAGTAGGGGGTGCACGTCCAAATCCCGCAACCCACAGACCGCACCCGCGACGGCCGTGACCTCCTGGAGCGACTCGGCGTTCAGGTCGCCGGCCACGATGGCCGGCACCTCCGCCGTGTCTATATTTTGTTCCTTGTAGAACGTGTGGAGCTCGCGCATGAGCTGGGCCACCTGTCGGAGGCGCACGCCCTGCTGTTGTAACGATTCGGGGTTCCTCGCGAGATGCGTCGACACGAACACGAAGCGCTCGCCCGTATCATTCCGTCGCAAGACGCCCATGAGCGCCGCGCGGTCGTGGTCGTCGTACGATATAGTTTTATGAGCGTCGAGCGCCCAGTCCCGCTCCCGGAACCCGAGGCAGCACCCATCCGGCGCCGACGCCCGCGGCCGCTTGTGCCACACGGACCCGTAGCCCAATTCCTCGAGCCGCCCCCGCCAGAACGCCTCGTACTCGTCGCACTCGACCAGACTGAAGACGTCGGGGTCCGCTTCTCGAATCACGTCCAGCAACCGCGGCGCGCGGCGCTCGAAGGGGAAGTCGCGTTCATTTCGTCGCTCGACGGCCTCGAGCTCCTTCGCCGTGAGGATGCCCTCCGCATATTTGGGCCAGCCCGCGTACGCGTAGCTGCCGTCCGGCCGCCGCGCCGCGTGCCGCGCGAGGATGGCCCGCGCGCGGTCCTCGTCGCCTTCCGTTCGCAGGCCGTCGTAGAGGAACCATGGTTCCATGTTTCTCGCATACCTTTTCGCCAGCACGTTGTACTGCATGATGCGGAAGCGGGCTGCCATTTTCGATGGCTTGGATTTTGCTGGATTTTGCTGCGTCTGCCAGGGAGCGTGGGCTGGCGTGTCTCACCGCTCCGTGGGCTGGTCTAAGTTATTATTGTGGTCACAGTGTTACACGGCAGCTTTTGCTGAATATATACGACCTTCACACGTTCTGAGGTGGCAAAAATGGCAGGAATCCCTGGCAAAAAAGCCTCTCTGCTTCGGCTGGCTAGTGTCTTACAGGCCGCTAGCTCAACTCCGCCTTAAAGCTCGAGGTAGAGTTATAAGAGGCTATTATAAAATTGCCGAGGCGCCTTCGCATCGACGGAAGTATGCTGTTATGAATCAAGCCCGATGGCGTCTTCCCTCCCGCGCTCCGTCCAGCCCGGGGACTAGCACCGTAACAATATAGGGGCCCGGGGACCTCAGGCTCGGACTAGCCAGCGTCCGCGCCCGCCGCCGCCGCGACGACAAGTACGAAAAATGTCGAAATTAAAGACGTGGAGGAAGCGGGGATAACTAGTAACCGTAATCTTGGACGGGCGGCATCTGCGGCGGCGACACCGGCGGCATCTGCGGCGGCGAGCCGGGCGCGGCGCCGCCCGGGCTCACGGCGGGCGAACCGCCCGCATCGAAGGAGGCGGTGCCCATCGCCGGCTCCGTCGAGTTCCGCACGGGCTGCGGCGCCGCCATCGCCGGCGCGTCGACCTCCCGCGTGGACTGCACACGGGCAGCAGCGGGCGCCACGGGCGCGTCGGCGCCCCGGGGCGTGACGGCGTTCTCCGAGGCCTCGGTGTAGCCGTTCTTCGTGCGCTCCCAGGCCCGCGCGTAGGCGCGGTAGTCGCTCTCCATGTAGATGCACATTTCTATATATTCAATCATGTCCACGTACGTGCTTCGGTGCGGGTCCTCGGCCGCGTCCGCGCCGAACGTCATGTTGATGGCCCCGAGCAGGGCCTGGGCCGTGAGCTCGGGCATGCGATTCTGCAGACTGCCCGAGAAGATGCCCGCCGAGATGGGCACCAACCGCAGCTTCTTGCGGCCGTACTTCGAGGCCAGGGCCAAAATCTTGGCATATAAACCACCTAGTAGATCAACAACCGCATCCTCATCTACATCAGAGCCGCTGCCCCAGGGCCCCGGGCGTCTAAAATCATAACCCACGGCGTGGATCACGTGCTTCGACGTCGGGTACCCGTACCGGTGGTAGGCACACGAGCCCTCGCCTTTAATTTCGGCCTTGACCTGCTGGGCGAAGCTCGGATCCGTTTTTATGTTCAGGAATTGATAAATGGCCCCGGCAGCACCCCCCGCATGCTGCGGGCCGCTCCGGTGGACGAAGTCCGCGTTGCACGGGTCGATGATGACCGTGTCGCCATCCGGCAGCTCGCTCCCCTTCACTTCATAACGGCCCTCGCGCCGCATGCCCAGGACGCCGTAGTGCTCGATGCGCACCTTGTCCTTGACCTTGTCGGCGAGCGTCGGCGGCGGCGCCTTGTCCTTGCTGGGGCCGCAGCCCATTTTTTTTTGGGTGGTCGATGTGGCTGCCCTTTGCTGGCTTTTTTTTCGGGGAGGCTGCGGCGCGGGCTCTGCCGAGGTGCGGTCTATGCAGCGGGCAGCCGCTTTTTGGGCTCGCAGCCCAAATAATTGCCTGAAAAGCTTGGAGAGGAGGTAGGCTGTACGCCTAGATAGGGGAGTTGTGCGTACGTCAAAATGTTTAAGCGTCTGGAGGCTTCCGCGGCCGCGCGAAGGGTCCGCTGCAGGCGTCTTTGGAGCGATGCTCTCGCTGGTTTAAAAACCCTCTAGCCTCCGGCTGGCGCAAGCAAGCAATTGGCGCGTCGCTGCGATACATACGCCCAAACGCACCCCCAGACACTAAAAATGGCTCGTATCGCGGCCATCGCCCTCTGCTGTTCCAGCGCCGCGGCGCTCTCCTCGCCGGCGGCGGGCCTGCAGGCCCAGACGGCGGCGCCGGCGCGCGCCGCCGTCGCCGCGGCGCCGGAGCCGTTCCTCAAGGACTTCACGCGGCCCATGTGCCTACCAGCGTCCCACAGACAGCCCTCCGTCGTTTCTACGGGCCGCCGGCACCCCAGGATGAAGACGGTCAGGAAATTTCGTCGGCCGGAGAAAACAGCAGGCCTCTGACTCACTTCCCTAACACAGGTCCATCCCGGAGGAGGGCATCGCCGCCGCCGTCGAGGTCATGCGCGGCGGCCGCCTCTTCCGCTACTGCGCGACGTCGGCCGAGACGTCGCAGGTCGCCCAGGCCGAGAAGGAGTTCGCCGCGATGGTGAACCAGAAGTACGCCCTGGGCGTGAACTCGTGCTCGTCGGCGATCATGCTCGCGCTCATGGCCGTGGGCGTCGAGCCCGGCGACCAGGTCATCACGAACGGGTTTACCTTTACCGCTTTACCGTCGACGATCATGCGCCTCGGCGCCGAGCCGGTGCTCGTGGAGGCCACGAAGTCCTGGATCATGGACTTGGACGACCTCGAGAAGAAGATCGCGGCGTTCCCGGACGCGAAGGTTTTGTTGTTGTCGCACATGCGCGGCAAAGTGGCGGACATGGACCGCGTCGTCGAGATCTGCGAGAAGAACGGCATCACGCTCGTCGAGGACTGCGCCCACTCCTGCGGCGTCACGTGGCGGGGCAAGCAGCTCGGCTACCACGCGAAGGTGACGGCCTACTCGACGCAGTCGGACAAGGTCATTAATTCTGGAGAGGGCGGCTTCGTGACGACGGACGACGACGAGATCGCGGCGAAGATGATCTACCTCTCGGGCTGCTACGAGCGCCGCTACGGCAAGCACGCGGTCCGGCCGCCGGACGACCTCTGCGAGGTCGCCATGGCCGAGATGCCCAACTTAAGCTGCCGCATGAACGAGGTCACGGCCGCGGTCATGCGCCCGCTCATCAAGAACCTGCCGCAGCGCGTCGAGGCCTACAACCGCCGCTACGACGCCGTCGTCAAGGTGCTGCGCGAGGAGGCCGGCGACGTCATCGTCGTGCCGACCCAGGACGAAAGAGTGGGCACGGTCGGCGACCACCTCAACTTCTACCTCACGGGCGTGACGGACGAGCAGAACGCGCTCTTCCGCCAGACGTGCGTCGCCATGGGCGTGCCCGTCTCCTGGTTCCAGTCCAAGGTCAACGCGCGCTGGCACGTGAACTGGCGCAAGTACGGCTCGCCGACCTTCGACCTCCCGAACACGGACGAGGTCCTCCGCTTCGCCTACGACCTCAAGATGCCGCCGTACTTCGACGACGAGGACTTCCCGGCCTTCGCCAAGGTCATCGCGTATGCCTCGAACGTCGCGGCCGGCAAGATCGAGTAGACGCCGGCTGGCGTCGCCCGTTCGGAACCCCCCACCATGCGGAGGCCCTCTATGCGGCCCCTCCGTCCCCTTTTCCGAAACGCGCTGCCCATATCCCGTCGAACGTTATAAAAAGAACTATGTGACATCAGCCTGTCTGCCATTCTGTCGGCGCGGGACCAGGGTGGGGCTGCCGCAGTTGTGAGAGCAACCTGCCAACGCAGCCCAATACGTCGAGCGCGACGATAAATGCTGGTATAACTTTCAACACCACGCCGCTGCACCGGTCTGGCGCCGGTGCACAGTCGGCAGCGCCACGCGGAACAATTGCGCACCACGCTGCCGGCTTTGCCCGCCTCTCGGTGTGCATAGCTGCAAGGAACGAGGCGGGCTGCATCGGCCGGTGCATCGCGAGCGTCCGGAGAGCCTTCGCGGCGTGCGACGGCGCGACGCTCGAAGTAATTGTGGCGGATGGCGGCTCAACGGATGCGACGGCGGACATAGCGCAAGACCACGGCGCGGCGGTCGTCGCGTCTTCCGGAGGCGGCCGCGGCGGCGCGTTTGTGGATGCCGTGGCCGCTTCGAGCGGCGACGCGCTCCTGTTGCTCCACGCCGACGCGACGCTCTCTGAAAATGCCATCGCGGCGCTGCCGCGGCGCTGGGCCGTCGTCTGCTACGCGCCTCGGTTCGACCGGCGGGGCCCGCACTGGCGCGCCCTCGAGGCGTGGTGCGGCCTCGACTCGGCCTGGTCGACGTTCGGCGACGCGGGGATCGTTCTGCGCCGCGAGTGCTGGGACGCCGTCAGCGGCGGCCCGCGCTGGCCGCTCTTCGACGACGTCGAATTGTTGCGGCGGCTCCGGAAGCGCGGTTTGCGGGTGGTGAAGCTCCGTTCCGCCCGTACGACCTGCGACGCGCGGCGCTTCGACGCCGCCGGCTTCTACGCCTATTTGTGGACGTGCTTCCGGTTGTTGCTGCGATACCGGCTCGGCGGGGACGTGTATGAGCTCGCGGAGGCGTACGCGCGCGGCAATCCGGCCTCTTAGCCTGTAAATCGTTTTTTTTTGTGGATGAATACTGGCTAGCGGTTTGTAAGACACTAGAAAGCTAGATGCACAAGACATTGACGACGTCGAGCAAGAAAATCCCCGGCCGACGGCGCGAGGCTTACAAGACATTATTACAAGCTCGTACTCCGGTCACAGATAGGCGCAGTAAAAGCTCGGCCTTCCGCAGCGCCCGGAATGCTTCCGCAGCGCCAGCAGGCATCGCGACAGCACTTTGTCACGGACATTTGACCTGTCCAAAAATGGCCACCTGCACGCTCACGTATGGCAACGACACGCACTCCTTCCCCCTGGATTCCAGCGGTGCGAGCTATTTTAAGCTCTTGCGTGAGGCGCGCGCCGCCTTCGCGCTTGACAACGTTGGGATTAGGATCAAGGCCGCGCCGGGCCGCTTGAGTGCAGTTCCCATGCTCAAAAAAGCAGAACTCACGGACGGCGCCGTCGTGTTTTTGGACGATTACGGGCTCGATTACGAGCTCTTACGCTCCGGTTACGGGCTCTACACGCTCGAGGAGTCCCGAGGCACGTGCGTAGAACACATCCACTGGTTCGAATCGCCCCAACTAGTGGTCGAGACCCCCGTGCTCGGGCCGCCGGACCAGTCGGGCTCGACCCTCCACGCCACCTCCGCCCCGACCTCGTCGCCGGTGACGGGCACCTTTCAGATCTACGTAAAGACGCTGACGGGCAAGGCCCTCACGCTGCGGGTGACGAGCTCGTCGACGATTGACGACGTAAAGCAGAAGATCCAGGACAAGGAGGGCATCCCGCCCGACCAGCAGCGCCTCGTCTTCGAGGACAAGCAGCTCGAGGACCGCGGGACGCTGCGCGACTACAACATCCAGCCGAAGTTGACCCTCCACCTCATTCTCCGCTTGCGCGGCGGCATGTACACCCCGCCATCGGCGCAGGGCGGCCTCCCCAAGACGTTCACGGTCATGACTCCGAGGGGCGGCGAGCACGAGGTCACGTGGACCTTCGAGAGCCTGGACGACGTCATCGAGCGCGTGCGGAAGATGGACGAGGAGGAATACGCCTGCGAGCGGCGCGCGGGCGAGGACGACGCGGCCTACATCGCGCGGCTCAAGGCCCTGGCGGAGGGCTGGCGGCGGGAGGCGAGGGAGATAGGCGCGGAGGAGGCGAAGAGCGCGTGAGGCGCGGCGCCGGCCTTGGCGGAGGCCGAGCTCGTGGCGCTGCTGCGGCGCGAGGACGCGGCGCGGCGGGCGCCGGAGACGCAGAGGCGGATGGAGGAGGCGGAGCGGCGCGGCACGAGCGACTGGATCGAGGTCGCGACGGCGGTGCAGCGGCGCGTCGCGCGCGAGTCGTTGCCGGCCGGCGCGAGCGAGGGAGACGTGGACGCGCGGGTTACGGCGGTGCGGTACGCGGCGCAGCGCCACCCGGAGTGTTGTCATTGGGTGCGCTTCAACCGCGCGCGTGTCGGCGATTTGCGGGAGGGCGACGCGGCGCCGGATTGTAAGCTTTGGCATCTCGATGGCGCGGCGACGTCGCTGCTCGCGGACCGTGACGAGGCTAAGCCGCTCGTCGTGGTCTCGGGCTCGCTCTCGTGACCGCCCTTCCGGCGCATCGCGCCGGAGATCGACGCCATGGCGCGGTCGCCGGCCGGTGCCGCGGCGGCGGACTGGCGCTTCGTGTACGTGGCGGAGGCCCACGCCCAGGACGAGTGGCCGCTCCGCTCGGCGCGCTTTTCGGCGGACGGCCAACCGGTGGTTGTCGACCAGCCGAAGACGCTCGACGCGCGCCTGGGACTCGCGCGGCGCTTCAAAGCCGACTACGGTATCGAGTCGCCGCTCCTCGTGGACGACCCGGCCGACGAGGCGTTCGAGCGCCTCTACGCGCCGTGGCCGCTGCGCCTCTACGTCGTGCGCGGCGCGACGCTCGCCTGGATCGCCGAGCCCGACGGCGCGACGTTCGAGCCGGCCGTGGCCCGGCTCCGCGCCATGTTCAACCTCGAGTGAGGCTTCCTCTCCCGCGCGACCCGTGACGGCGCGCGGCGGCTACATCCTGGCCGCCGCGGGCCCGAATCCGCGCCCCTGTGTGCTATCTAAGAAAGAAGAAGATATATCACAAGTCTTACAATTCCTCCCCGCGCTGCAGCTTTATCAACGCGGCCGGCACGTTGTCCTCCGTGTCCCCGTCGTCGTAGTCGATATCATACGACCCGTCCCCATGATCCGAGACGACGCGGCCCGGGTAGTAAACTAAACCTCCTTTCCACCGCGCGGCGATCTTCGCCCCGACCTTGAGGCCGGGCGGCCCGCGCACAGCCGGCAGGTCCTCGTCCTCCTCATCTTCTTCATCCTCCTCGTCGTCATCATCCTCATAGTCGTAGTAGTCCTCCTCCTCGACTTCTTCTTCTTCACTGTCCTCCACAGGGTCCAGCGCGACGCAAGTCACGGGTCGCGTCGGTTCATCTTTGACAAAAGCCGCATGGCCGCAGAGCACGGGCGTGGTCACCTTGAATAAGTAGTGGCACGTCCGGTCTTCGACGATGCTTACAAGTGCATTCGTCTCGCCGCAAACGAGCCGCGCCGTCGTCGACCGCTTCCTGATCACACCATCACCTTCCACATCGACATCACACGCTGTACCACCTTCATAAGTAACCTCGACGCGCGGCTCGTCGCCCTCGACCACGACCACGTCACTTGTAGACGGTTTCCGCCTTTTTTCCATCCTATCCCCAAGCGAGAACTCGGCGGCGACCTTGGCCTTCTTCCGGCCGTCAGAAGCTTCGACGGTCTCGACGTGGAACTGGCGCGCATGCGTCCCGTAGCACAGCTCGAACGACCACCAGCCCTCGTGGCGCTGCAAACACGTGCCATCCAGAGCTTTTAGTAACTCAGACGCAGAGGCGTTCCTCTTCTGTGGTTCTGGTTGCGTACACAACGAAGGTGAACAGACGACAACCTCATAATTACATAAAGACGTCTCGTCGACGCTCACCAGGTACGTCCTATGACGCCTTCGTTTGTCGGGCTCGCAGCACTTGAACGTGACGTTTGTCTGTCTCAAAGTGTTGGTCTCGTGGCAGATCTGGCCCTTCTGGTCGAACACGTCGCGCGCCAGGGCCGGATCGGCCGGTGCGTCTTGTGGACCAAGGTTGCCCTTCACCACGGTGCGGGAATAGCCGCCCAGCGACCAGTCCGGATCTATTTTAGACCCCTGCGCGTGGAACTGCCGCACGTGCCGCCGGTGGCACCACTCGTACGTCCACCAGCCTTGACTTAATTTGGCGCACTGGCCGTCTAGAGCTGAGAGTAAGGTGGTGAGGGTCTCGGGCTTCTTGTCCGGTGTTTTCTGAGCTACTTGACTGGCCAGGCGCGCCTCGCCGGCCGAGCACTCGTAGCGCGCGCCCGACCGGCTCACCATTTTCATTCCTGACCAGCTTTCACGAGAGCTGAGGAGCTCTAACGTTAATTCGCGGGGGTCCTTGCCGGCCGCCGCGAGGAGGAGGAGGGCCGCGACGGCGGCGTGGAGGCGCGGCATGTTTCTGCTGGCCGACAGCTCTGTGGCTGGGCACTGGTCAGGAACTGGGTGACAGGAATCGCGGTTGGCCGAGGCGCAAGGGGCTGGCTGGCGGCTGTCGCCAGCGAATCTGGCGGGGCTCCGAGCGCCGCTCTACGCGCGTACAGCTAAGTTCTCCGGAGAGTTGCGCTGCGGAGCTAGCTGTAAGGCACTAGGAAACGAGGTCTCCTCCTTTACAGCGGCCGCGTTGCCCAACAAACTCATCCGGAGAGGGTAATTTTGCATTTTTGGCGCCGACGGACCCAACGTGCGTGCAGCGTAGCCGAAGACCGGGCGCAAAACGAGCCAGAATAGCAAAACACGAGAGCCCCACAGCGCTCGAGTACCACAGCGCTCGAGCGCAAGTATGTGTGGCCACGCCGGCCTCACGGTGGGAGCAGGTGCCGTCGGAGAGCATGTAAGAAAAGCAGGCTGTCCAGTCGACCAGACGAAGCCGGCAAGCTACGACACCGGCACGAACAAGACGGCCAAGAAAGGCGCGAACTACCCGGCGGTCGTCCAGAAGCGGGACTCGCTCTCGCTGGAAACCAGGACCTTCGGCGTCGCCCGCCTCCGGGGCACGCACTGCGTCTTCGACGGCTGGATGCAGAAGCCCACGTGGGCCAAGGCCGCCAAGAGCGCGACCGGCCGCTGCGCCGTCGTCGTGACGTCGTTCGTGGAAGGCATCACGTGCCGCCGACCGGATGACAAGGTGTTTTTCATCCTCGCGCTGGCCATCGGCGACGACAGCTTTGTGATTCTCACGACGGACGCCAAGGAAACAGCGCTCCTCGGTGAGCGCGCGAAGAAGAGCGACGGGTTCGGGTCTGGCCGGTGCCCGCTCTACGCCAGCGGCGAGCAGGCGGCGAGGTGGTGCGCGTCGGCGTCGGCGGAGGATCCCACCGCCGTCGCTGCCGAGATCGAGGCCGCGGCGCAAACAAACGCGCTCGGACTCGTCACCGGCGCGGCCAAGCGCGGCGCCGTGACGCAGTCGCGGACGCTCCAGGACTTCTGGGGCGCCGCGCCCAAGAAGAAGGCCAAGGCGGAGTCGGCGTCGCCCCACTTTGCAAAAACGCCCGGGGCGCCGCCGCCGCGCCCGCGGCTCAAGGAAACGAGGCTCGGCCGTCCGATGGCCGCCGGGCGACGCGACTTTGGTCTAAACCTGCCGGCCAGCGCGTCGCGCGAAGCCTACCGGAACGCAGTGGGTGCGTTCCCGGGCATGGCGGCCCACCGGCGCTCGGCTCAGGCCGACCAAGGCTTCGAGTTAGTAGGCGTCCAAACGGCGGAGGAACGCTCAGAAGCGAACCGCCAGCGAGCGGAGCAGGAGGGCAACGTGCTGGAGGTCGACGACGACTCGAGCGCGGTAGCGGCGCCGCCGAGCCAGCCGGGGCTTAGCGCGGTGCAGCAGGCGAGAAAATCGGCCTGGAGCTCGCGCTTCGATCATACCGAAGATGTGCCGCCGGACGTGCGGCGGGCGCGCGAGGCCTACGACACCGCCGACTACAACATCTTCGTAAACACGGGTCGGCACATGACGGCCGAGGAGCACGCATCGTTGACGGAGCTCGACATCGCGTTCGCGCGGCCCCACGAGGCGTCCGCCGAAGCCCTGGAGCGCGTCGCCCAGGCGCGGCGCGCGGCACGGTCGGCAAAGGTCGTCGGCAAAGGCGAGGACTCGGAGGTCATCGAGATCGACTAGGCCCCCAACAACCCCCTGTACGTACGTAAGTGAATGTGTGCTTATTGCGCCGGCTGGAGGATGGCCGACCCGTCCGGCGCGTCGCACGCGCCCTGCACGCACGCGAGCGTCCGCAGCAGACTCCCCGGCGTCGACTTCGCGGCGAACCACCCGTCCTTCCGCTCGCCGCACAAGCCCCGCGCTGATAAGGCGCGCTCCGCCGCGCCGACCAACATGTCGTCGCCCCTTGATGCCGCGAGCCGCACACTCAACAACCCGTCTGCGCCTATCAAACCCGCTCGTTCGAAGCCCGCCGCCGGGTAGCCCCGGGCCACCCTAAATTCCACCCTCAAACCGGCAGGCCGCACGGAAGACGCGACTCGACAATCGACCACACAATCGGTCTCACCGAACGCGACGCCTCGCACGTCGCAGCGGTGCTCCAGCCGAAACAGCTCCTTGGCGAAGCGCGCTAACTTGGAAGCGAATAATGATAACACTTCAACATCGTTGCCCATGACCTCGAAGGACCGACCGCCCGACGCCCGCGGGTGCAGCCACGTCGCCGGCGCGTCGAACAGCGCCGTGGCACACGCGTCCGTACCTCTAGCTTTTCGTAAAGCTTTCAGCATCAGGTCCTTGTCGTCGTCGAGGCGCTCCCTCCGTCCCATCAATCTGTCGGCAGCAACTTCCACCGAGAGCCAAGTGCCATACAACGCGTGCGGGAAGTCCAGAATACCATCGGTACGCGGCGTCCAGGGCTCCAGGCCCGCTGCGAGTTTCGCCGCGATCGTCGCATCCCAGGTCTCTTCACTAATACCGGATCGCCTCCGTTGCTGGATGGTGTGCTCGGCATCTTGCCTTAACCGCTCCGCCTGGGCATCTATGTTATCCCCGGCCTTCTCCTGCTCGCTAAGAGCCGTAATCGCGTCCATGCACTCGCGTTCGCGCTGCTCCACATCCACCCTAGCCATATCAAAGGCCCGTGTGATGCGCTGGTCCGCGTCCGCACTAGCAGCCAGTACGACGGTCCGCCCAAACGTCTTCGCGGCCTCGACCACGGAACTCGCGACCTCCGGCGCCACTCTTGCAGCTAGCTCCACGTCACTAGCGGAAGTACGTAATATGTTCGCGGATCTTCGTCGGCACTCGTCCGCGGCCTCGCGGATCTTCGCAGCGGCCTCCCGTAGCGCTTGCGCTTCGCTTCGCGCCGCGAGCGTAGCCGCAACCAACGCGCCGTCGTCGTCGTCTCCTGTTAACTCCGCCGCGGCCAGCGCCGCCGCCAATTGTCTGCCAGTCTCGTCGTCCGCGGCGACATCGCCCGGAGCGTCTTTTGAGAGCGACGCATCATCTAAGCCTAGGGAAGCGAGTAGTTGCGTCGTATCTAGCGCCGCGTCCTCCATCGTCACGTCCTCCTGGGGCGGCGGCGCCGGCCGGACCGCCTCCAACATCGCCCCGAGGTCGGCCTCGAGCTGGACCGTCTCCGACGGTCTTGCGCGCTGATGCGCCGGCGGTAGAGCGAGTAGATCCCCCAAATGATCTTCGAGCGGTATGGTCGGCTGCGGCGTGCTCCGGTCCGAATCCGGGCTCGACTCCTCGACGACCGGCGATAGTTCCGGTCTCCTCAAGTCACCGGTGAGCTCCATGGCCTGGGCCCAGGACCTTCTAGGTGCTTGGCATTCTTCCGAATCCGCCGAAGACGTGTCCGACGCGTCATCATGATCAAAGCGGCCCGAGGCCCGTCTTGGACTCGTGAGCGGCCGCGGCCCGCGCGTGTCCCCGTGGGCGATGGTCCACCTTGCTAGTGCTGCCGAGTTCTCGATCGTGTGTCTCCTTTCTTGTGAAGGAGGTGGCGGACTAGTAGCGCGAGAAGGAGCAGAGGACCTTCTCTCAACGTCGACGGTCTGGGGCCTCCTCGATTTGAGGGCCGACGGCGGGTCGCTCCGCTCGAACTCCATGGTAGTAGCTCCAGCAGCAAATGTCACGTTCTGGGGCGAGGCCGACGGCCGCCGCTTCTTCGACGACGAGAGGCACGATTTGAGGCGCGGCGGCGGCGCCTCCGGAGAGCGTGGGGCTAGATCAGCCTCCAACGCGAGAGCTTCGGCCCTACGTCTAGCTGCGACCGCATGGGCGTCCTCCGCGGGCGGCGTCCCTGCTGGTAATAAAGCATCACCCTCGTCAAGAGCCTGGCCCGGATAGGGCAGGTGCGCCGCCGCGCTCACGAACTCCAGACCGGTCCGCGCCGGCTCGCCCGTGTCCTCGTCCAGCAGCTCCGCGCGCGTGCCCAGCAGCTCCTCGTAGGCGCGCGCGCCCGTGCCCTTCTTGGGTGGGGCTATAGATTGCCGTCGTTGGGGCGGCTGCGAGACCGTCCTCCTCAATGCTTCAATTTCGCCCTCGGTCGCCGTGCGGTCATTGTCGTCTCGCGGGAGCGCGGGCCCGGCCCAGGTGCGGTCGTCGTCGCCACCAGAAGGGCCGAGGCAGCGCTCCAATGCCCTTACGGTCTCGACGTCCGCGGTCTTCCTTCTCCCGGAGTCTTCGCCTCCCACAAAAGCCTCGAGCGCCGCCGCGGCCGACGGGCTCAGCGTCTCGCGCGGCGTCTGGGTGGACCGGCGGCGGCTGTTTTGTGGTGAGGCCGCGGCGCGCTTCCGCTTGCGCGCGTCGGTGGTGTCGTCTCTCCTCTCGGCGTTCTCGCCGAGGGGGCGTGCCTCCATGGTCTGAATCGGGTGTTTGTTTGGCTGGGTCTTTGATTGTGTCGCGGCGCGGACTCGGAGGGGACGTCGACGTCGCGCGAGGCAACAACTGCCTACTCAGTGCTCCAGTGTTTGCGACGGTTCCCGCGGCTCCCGCGCGGCGTTCCTGCGCAGGGCTGGCGCAAGAGCAACTCAGCGCAGCACTGCGCGTGTGCAGGCGCGGAGCCAACGCCTAAGCGCGGTAAAAAGCGGCCCTTTGGCGCCGAGTTTTTTGCTTTTTTGGCTTTGCCCAAATAAACGGGTTGCATCGACGCGTCCCCGCCGCAGCCCTCCCTAGGTGCTCCATGTCCCCGCCACGGCTCCCGGCGCCGCCCCAACCGACCCTTACAGCGGAAAAAGCACCATCTGGGTTTGACTTGATTTTCGGTGTCGGCGGGCAGCCCCTCGCACCCCGGAGACGTCTCCGCCACCCCTTCAACACCCAAGGCGCCCGCAGCGAGGCCTCGCGCGCGGGCCGCCTGGCAACCCGACTCTTACTAGAACCCGGACGAAACGCTTGCTAAATTTAGCTAAACAAAGCGACGCAATTGGCAGCCCGCTATCTCAGCCGGATCGTCGCGTACACAAAAAAGTCCACTTACACAATGACGCGCGCGCGCGCGATCTCCCGGAGTTGCACTGGGTGCGTTGCGCGCCGACGTCGGCGTCGCGAGAAAATGCCCCATTTGGCTGCAGCAGCCCTTCGATGCCCCCTCCCCCGCCCGATACCGGACGCTGTGTGGCCCTCTCCTCCGCAATATCGCCGAGCAGCTGGGGTAGAACGATAATCCGCAGTCAGCTCGTTCGCAGCCCCAAAATTCGTCGAATGGTGTGACCCATTCGATCTCGCTCGAAACGAATGAGGCGCACCATTCGTTCAATATTCGGTCGCCGACACCCCTTTTTTCGACCGCAGCTCGTCCCTGACGTCGTCGGGCAGCAGCTCGCTCACTGCTAGATTTTAGGCACCTCGCGCCGAGATTTCGTGCCTCGAAGACGAGAAACGGCCTGATTTTCGTTGCGCTGCCCCTGGGCAATAATCTTGCCCAGTGGACGAGATGCAGGCTCGTGCGGCTGCACGAAGCTCCGAACCGAGCCACTGGGCAGGATTATGCAACTCGGACTGAGTTATCGTGCACGCCAATTCCCCCGACTGCCAAAAGCCGGACCTCAGTAGAGTTACCCTAGCTACATTATTAGCGTCCGGGTATCGGTAAGTGCCCGAAAACATAGGGAGTGCGCGAGCAGCATAGAGCGCAAGCCGTCGCAGCTGCCCTGCGGCCGACAAATGTCCCGCGCGGGCGTTCGATCCCCCGGCGCGGCCAGGCAGGCGCCCCCGCCGGCCGCGCCGCGCGCGCCGGCCGCGGCATCGGAAAGCAGCGGCCCGGTCCTCGATTCGGACGGCAGACCTATTAGAGCGCGCCTCACGCAACCGCTCGACGCGGCGAGCGCGCCCCAGGCCATGGACACGTCTTCCTCACAACTCCAACCGCCGCAAGTGCTCATCGACGCGGGCGCGTTCGCGGCGCTCGCGTGCGAAGTTCATAGGAGGGTGGACGCCGTCGAGCGGCGGCTCGATAGGACGTTGCGCGACGACGGCGCGGCGCTGCGGGTCTGGCTGCAGATGGCCGTCGACGCGCAGAGCCAGCGGATCCGCGCCGTGGAACGCGGCCTCGGCGCCCTCGTGGAACGGGTGGAGGCGCTCGAAGGGAGACCGTCGACGAACGGTCGAAGGTCGGCCAAAGCGAGGGAAGGTTCACGAGTGCGCCTGCCCGAGACGGCTAGACTGGCGCGAAGGGCTTTACTAGGTGGAAGCCCGGAGGAGCCCAAAGGAGACGAGGCCGAGTGGTCCGACGACGATGGGGATTTCGAGTACGTGGGCCAGCCCATCGCGCGCAGTTTTGACGGGCGACTCGTCCTGGGCAAGGTCACTGGTTTTTTGAGACAGTTGGAAGGGCCCGTGCTGTGGCACGCGGCGCACGACGACGGCGATTCTGAGGATTTGGAACATGACGAGGTCGTGCAGGGGCTGCGGGCCTTCGCCGAGCACGCCGCCGAGACTTCTCGCAAAGCGCAGCGCGACCGGTTCGTGAGTGCGTTGCACGGCACGGGGCCGCTCGCTTCGCAAGTGCCCGAGCAGTTGGGAAGTGATGGCGAGGGCGCACAACAAGTGTGGGCGTCGTCGACGAGGTCGCGCGTCGTTTTACTGGAGAGACTCCGCTCCCACACGTCGCGCCACGAGGGCTCCGTCGTGGCCACGTCCTTCTTCTTCGAGCTGCCGGTCGACACGGAGCGCTACGGCGACTACGAGGCTCGCGTCAGTTCGCCGCCGATATGCTTGCGGGACATCGGCGACAAGCTCTATGCAGGAAGGTACCGCACGCCGGAGAGCGTGGATAGTGACTTGCGGCGCGTCTTCCAGAACTGTCGCGACTACAATCCTGAAGGATCTGTGGTGAGGGAGTTCGGCGATTCTCTCGCAAGAGTCATGGAGCAGTGGGTCGCCGACTACAACGCGTGCGCGGAGTTGGTGGGCGAGACGTTGCTCTGCGCGGACGCGCGGCCGTACGCGTCGCTCGTCGCAACCGGCTGTTCCCGGTGCCGCCAGCGCGGCTGCCCCGATTGCATGCGGGGCCTCCCGGACCTCTGCGTGTCTCGACCGTGCGCGGAGACCGGCTCCAGCTTACATGTGTGCGCCTTCCTGCCGACGGCCGGACTGGCAGGCGTGTGTGCGGCGGCGCGCCGCGCTTCCGATTTAGGAGGGCCGGACTCGGCCGCGGCGCGGGCCTCGACGCCCTTCAGCGGGCCGCCGCCGGCGCCGCTCCTGGCGCCGGCGCGGCCGGGGAAGAAGCGCGCGCGCGTCGCCGACGCGGCCGTTGTCGCGAACGGCGAGAACGGCCACCGCCGGCCCAAGCGCGCGTTCTCCGCCGACCTCTAGGTTGTGTCCTCCCTCGGCCTACACAAGCATCTTTCTCTCTCCTTGTTGTTGTTGTTGTTGTTGTTGTTGTTGTTGGGGGGCTCCTTCCAGCTCGTGTGTCTCGTACTCCAACGGTACTCGAGTAGCACTCTCCTATGAGGTCGCCCCGGACCGCTCCGGGGGTGAGCCCGGATGCCACTATCGCCATCTAGCCCGGTGCAGCTCTCGTCACCCGTCCGTCTGCGGTTTGAGGCCATTGTGTTTCAGGCTAGTGTCTTACAACGCTAGCAGCTCCCGGGAATTTTGCTGAATTTTTGCCATAGTGCTCGCACAAGTGGCGTTACGTTAAAGTCGGCAATCGATTTCCACAGCTCATCGTAACGCAGATCCAGCACCACTAACGTGAGACGGCCTAAGCTGCTGTTCCTTGCCGCACCTGGAGCAACAGCTGCACGCCTGAACGCGGTGCGCACGTTCGTCGACGCGGGGTTGAACAAAACGCAACTGACGCCGGTCGACGCGCGACATGGACTCGCCGGACCACTGGGAGCGGCCCGGCGCGCCCGCCCCGACGAGCAACTGGGACCAGCCCGCCGCGGCCTCGCAATCGAGCAGCCGCCCGGACTGGGACCAACCAGAAGAGCCGCAGAACGGCGGCGCTTCAATACCAGAGGACTTCCGCCGACCATCCAATTCCAATGGAGGCACGAACGAACAAGCACTAAGAGAAGGATTCACGCGAGGTCGAGTCGTGTGGTTCGGGGGCCGGGACGCGTGGGAGGAGGACTGGTGGTTCTACGTGTCCAACGAGCACACGCTCATCAGTATTTGCCGGGGCCACGCGATGCACCACTTCGAGCGGTTTGATCGGATCTGTTACCTGATGTGCGTGATCTGCTTCACACTGTTCTTGTCAGCTCTGGTGCAGAACCGGCACCCGCCGCACAACGGACTCGTGACCTATGGACTGTGGGTCTGCGTCGCGTCGATCGCGCTGGTAGCGTACGATTTTCTGTTGAGATTCATGGCGACGTCACCGTGCCTCCAGCCGGGCGGTTGTTTGCACAAGGTCTGCTGGTTGTGTCGCGATTGTTGCATCGACGCGGGCAAGCAGGGTTTATATATTGTATCCATCCTATCCTTCGCGTTTTTCGTCGCTGGTATTATATTAGCGGCCACCGCGGACCTCGATCCCGGCATGTACTTCGTGACCTTCGCGCTCATGCGCGTCGGTAATTATATCTGGGAGTTCGCGCCGCTGGGCTACTACTTCTACACGCGGCGCGAGAAGCAGAAGAAGTATTGGTTGGATGGCGTCGCGGGCGGCGCGTACCCCTACGGCTTCGCGCTGCCGGACCCGGGCTACGTGCGCGACACGCGCTTCAAGCGCGAAAGCTCCGAGGGCTTCTGGCCCGACGACGTCGAGAACCCCCTCGCGCGGCGCTCGGCGAAGCAGCTCCGCGCGAAGCGCGCCGAGTCCGCCGCGGCGCGCGCGCGCAAGGTCGAGCTCCTCGAGCGCGCGCGGGCCCAGGTCCGCGGCGACGTCGAGGCGCGCAAGCCCGGGGGCCTGGCCCCGCCGTCGCGGTCGCGGACGCCGCCGCGCGGCGACGACGCGCTCGACGCGTTCGGCCGGCGCTGAGGAGGCCCTTTGTGCGTAAGTCTATATCTATATACACCTTTACGCGCCTCGCGAGCGGGAGGGGCGTGTTTCCTGGTTCGCAGAGTGGTTCATGACGAGCAGACCTCGGGTGTGTCAGAGACCGCGGTCGCGTCCTCGCCGTAGCACTGGAAGGTGATGTCTACACCAAAAGCCTGCGTTTCGGTTCCTTCGCTTTCGTGCGGGCGGGCGTTATGGACGCGGGTCGCGCACGCGGACCTCGGCCGCGCCCGGGTCGCTCACCGTGATCTCGGTCGTAGCCGACTGGACCTGCGCGCGAGGGAGGCGTCGAAAATCTTCGGAGGCGGAGGGACGCGGCGTGCGCGCGTTGATGATGACGGGGTCGCCGTCGTTCCTGATGCCGGTGTTCGTGATCTTCGTTCCGACTGCTATATCATCGACCTGCGCGATGTAGTGATCAATGCATGAGTTAGTCTAGCGTTCGTGATGATCGCTAAGTACTCCCACGCAATTTAAGCAACGGACGCGGAAGGCGCGCGTTAATGCCGCCGAGCAGACCTTCGTTGACGATCTCCGTGTTCTCACCGTTAACCTGCGCGCGCCGCGTCTCAGTTTCGCGGCGCGGGGCAGACGGCGGACGCGGGAGGTGTGCGAAAATGCCGCTTACGCGGGAGCCGCTCGGGATCGTGATCTTCGCACACTTGACCAAGCTTGAGACAAAAAGTGCGTCAGCGGGAGAGGGGAACGTGCCTTCAATCACGTAACAAGTATCGGATTCAATCGTGCCCAGGGGGAAGGGCAGCGAGTTGAGAGTTTCGACCGCTAAGCAGGTCTGGCCGCACCCGTTCTTTTCGCCGCCATAAATACCCATGGCGTTCGCGCCGAAGAGGAGGCAGAGGGCGACGATGAGCTTCGCCATGGTTTTGCTTGAGGAGGGGTCTAGTCTTGTCTGCTTGGGATCTGATGGTTGGAAAGCCGTGAGAAACTCGAGCTAGGCTAGCGCCCTGTAAGACACTAGCAAGCAAAAGGGGGGGGGGCGTGCGAGTCCCTGCGACTCAGCAATTGCGTCCTAGTCCAGCCGGACGGGTGGGCCCGGGGGGAGCGGGAGGGGTACGGGGGACCCCGCGACGAAGCTAGCCCGAGCCTGAGCAAAAAAACGTCTTACCCGTACCACCACTCCTCGCGCGCGCGGCACTGCCTCGGCACCTTGCGGCCCCGCATATAGCCGTTTATATCCCTTTGACGGGACCGGTCGCGCGCGTCGAAGACCTGGCCGACGTGCTGGTAGTTGTCCGGGCGCTTCGTCGGAAACGGACGAGAGTTGGGGTACTTGCGGCACGTGTAGGCGTCGTGGGCCATCTGGTCGTGCTTCACGCGCGGCCAGACGACCTCGTTCAGAAATTGTAAATCGCCGCCGTAGCCCTGCTTGTTGCTGAATTTGCGGACCTCCTCGGCGAGGCCCCCGGGGACGCACCCGCGCACACCGCCCCACAATCCGCCATTCAAGGGTCTATCATGGTTCGGGTGGTCGCGGATCGTGTGCACCTTCTTTCCCGATTTCATCCACTCGGCGACGGCGTGCGCCTCTCTCGCATTCAATCTTGAATCGGAGTCGCGCACGATGAACCGCTCCACTTCCTGATCATCGGCGACCAGAAACCGCCAGAACATGCCCGCGATCGCGCCGCTCGTCGTCCGCGAGCCCCGCGACATCAGGACCAACTCGGCACCATTATTTCTCAATTGATTCAAAATATCCTCGGGCACGTCCTCGCGATGATAGAACCGCGCCGTCCAGCCCGGGAAGACCTTGTGGATCAACTCCGAGTTCCGGACCGCGCCCTGCGTGTATTTTGGATCTGATCCATACAAGCCGTAGCTCACGACGCACTTGCCCTCGCATTTCACGTCGGCGGGCGCCGTCATGAGCTCGGTCTGCTCCCTTTCTACCCTCGCTTGGGTGGTCTGCGCTTTCCGTAACGCGTCTTCATCTAGATAATCCACCTGAAACTGCGCGTACCGATCTCCAGCAGACCCACCCTGCTTGTTGTGGGGCTTGTTGCCGTGGCCCCGCACCGGATTCGAGTCCCTCAGACTACCGTCGACGATGACCGTGATGGCGCCGCCACTTGCAATAGCCTTGAACGCGTTGCCCTCTCGCCGAAAGTCCGCCGTGGGCACGTTTCGAGTTGACGGGTCCGCCACGACAGCTCTCACGACCCAGCCCAGTCTTCTTGTGGGAGGCACCATCTCCACAAATAACGCGTTGGCCATGCTCTTGAATCGAATCGTGTCCGGTGTGTTACCTTGCGTCACCTCGAAGACCGCCTCGACGCCGTCGGCCTGGACGGAGTCGCACCGCAGCCACGTCGACTCGTCGCCCTCGGCGTCGCCCTTGTTGCCGTCCTTGGCTCTTACAACAAGAAAGCAGCCGGCCGCCGCGTTCCGCAGCCGCGCGTGGCGCCGCTTGGCGACGCCGCGGAGCTCGCGCTCCGCGGGCGGCGGGGCCGCGGCGGCGGGCGGGGCCGCCTGCCGCCGCGGCGCGGCTGGGGCGGCCGCGGGGAGCTCCTCCGCCGGCAGGCCCGCCGGCGCCGCGGGCGGCCGCGCTGGCGCGGGCGGCCGCGCTGGCGCCGCGGGCGCCGCCGGGGCGGCGGGCGCCGCCGGTGCCGCCGCGGGCGCTGCCGCGGCGCGCGCCTTCGCGCCTTCGAGGATGCGCGCCTGCTCGGCCTTGAGGGACGCCGTCTGGGCCCGGAGCCGCTCGATCTCCGCTCTTTTCTCGGCGAGCGCCCTGTCGAGCGACGCGTGGCCGCGGTCGCCCGCGCCCAGGACCGTCGCCGTCGCCGCGTCGTATGCGTGCGGCAGCGTCCGCACCGCGCGCCAGAAGGACCACCACGTCGCGTCGCCCGCCGTCGTCGCGCCGGCGTCGCTTCCTTGCGGCGCCGCCATGCGCGCCATGCCCTGCTCGTGGCTGAACGCCTGCGACGCCTGCGTCGTCTGCACGCTCACGACGCCGCACAACAGAATCACGCCCGCGACGCTCGCGACGAGGGCGTGGTTCTGGGGCGACCGCTGATGCCGGCGCCGCATGCTGCCCTTGCCTGCTTCTTATGGGCGGGGCAGCCCGCAGCGCTCCTTGTGAGGCGTGTTTGCTAGCACGGCGGCGCGAAGCCCGTCGAGCTAGAGACCGCTGAGCCTCTAGTTTCCCACGGCTCGATATCCACGGCGGCGCGGAGGTCGATTTTTTACGCTAGCTCGGGGCTCTAGCTCGGGGCTCGATCTTGGCGCGTGTGGATCGGGGCTGCCTTAAACGCCGCGTCCTGCCCCAGTAGTAGAGCCTGCTCCAGTAGAGCCTGCCCCAGTAGTAGAGACGCTAACATGGCGGGCGAAGGAGACAACTACTCCGTCTGCCGGACCTGCGGCGAGGAGTGGTCCAAGGAGCGGCGCGAGTTCTGGCTGACGGAGTACGATGGAAGGTGGGTGAGGTACTTCGGCAGCTCGCGCATCATCAAGGACCGCGGGCAGTACCTCGCGTTCCGCGGCATCCTGTTCGCGGGCATGCTGTCGATCCTGGTGTCCTCCATCACGATCGAAAGCTTGGATGGGAAGGGCCGCTGCTGGCCTATCTACCTCACGCACCAGGGCGCGCTCATCGAGACCGTGTATTTAGGATTGGCCTTCTCCACCACCGCCAAGGCGTATTACTACCGGGACGTGGAGGGCACGAAGGATGCGCCCGAGCGGACGCCGTGGTACTGCCGCGCGGCCTGGATTCTGCAGGGCATCACGCTCCCCGCGTCCTTCCTCATCTTCGTGTTGTACTGGGGTCTCGTGTATGACGGCGGCAAGATCTACCCGATCTCGCCGTGGACGCACGGCGTCAATTTTGTATTGATGGTGCTCGACCAGGCCGTGAGCAACCAGCCCATGTATTTGGTCCACGGCCTGCTCTTCATGGTGTACGCGTTCTTGTACTGCCTCTGGTCCTATATCCACTTCGCCAGCGGCCTGAAGAACTGCGAGAACGACCGCTACATCTACGCGACGCTCAACTGGAAGTACCACGGCAAGGCGTCCAAGCTCGCCGCCATGATCCTCCTCGTCGTCGCGCCCTTCTTCAACATCGTCTTCTGGTGCCTGTTCTTCCGGCGCGTGCGCGGCGTCACCGAGACGCCCAAGGCCGCGGACCGCGTCTGAGCGCCCGCCGACCGCCGAAATTCGACATTTCCACTCCCCCGTCCCGGGCCGCTCCTACTTCGTAACAGTCTTGCTTTGCTTGGAGCTCGGCCACCTAACTTATATGGTTACGGTGCTAGGACTGGTGGGCGGAGACACCGCGCGTCGCCGATTCATCGGCGACGGGCGCGGGCCGCGTTCGCCTCGCCACCCAGCCGGCGCGGGGCCTGCAGTCGCCCCGTGATCGCGTGTGGATCGACGACACATAGAATCCGCGCGCTAGCGGCTGGTAAGCCACTAGCAAGCTCGTGTGTGGAATCGGGGCTGCCCTCCCGGAGCCCGAGGCAGCAAGAAATGGACTACGACCCGGGCATCCTGGCCGTCCCGCGGCGCCTCTTCAGCCAAAACTACGTCGACGGCGGTTGCCAGGGCGATCCGCCCAAGAACACGACGACCGACGACACGCTCGGGTGCTGTGCGTCCGCCGGCGTCTCACAACACGCGCGCGCGCGCCGTCGCCGCGACGACGCGTACCCCACACAGATGCGACGAACTACCTGATCCTCGTTATCGGCGTCCTCGCGGCGTGCGCCTTCGTCCGGGCGCGCGAGCGGCTCGAGCGCGCCGGCGCGAGCGGGGTCGAGCGGGGGCTCGCCGCGGCCTACGCCGCGTTCTTCGCGCTGACCGGCCTGGGCTACGGCGCCGCGGGCGTGCTGCACCACCGCTTCGCGCTGGCGGCGCCGGGCTACTGGGCGGCCGCGTACGTCGTCGTGTTGCTCGGCAACGCCGGCCTCTGCGGGGTCGGCGCGCTGCTCACGCGCGGCGACGCGCCTTCTACAAAATGGAAGCTCGGCGTCGCGGCGACGGCGCTGGTCAACGTCGCCGTCATTTTGTTGGTCGCCGCGACCCAGAACATGCTCGCCTGCGGCGTCTTCACGGCGGTCACTTTACTGGTAATGATCGGCGTGTGGGGCAAGCACGCAATGAGGCCATGTGGCTGCGGCGAGGCGGCGGGCCTCGACCTCGCGCGAGCGTGCTGCAAGGGCGCGCGCGTCTGCGTGGCCGGGGCGGTCAAGGTGGCGGCCGGCGTGGTGATCTGTGTGGAAATCAACCAGTGCGGCGGGTGTACACTAAGTCATTTCTCGGCAATGACGTGGCCGTCCTGGCTCGGTCGAGCGGCGAGGAACCGGCATCACCACGCCATCGAGCAGGCGTCGCGTCGATGGCGTCGAGGACGACGCAAAGATTCGGACGCGCCGTAAATTTTGATTTCCACACAGGTGGTGATGATCGGTGGCATGCTTATCCAGGTCGCGCTCGCCGACGTGTGCGGCGACCCGGGCTACGAGGACTGCTGGGAGGACTGCCCGCTGCCCGACCCGATGGAGTTCAACCACAACGCGCTGTTCCACGCGCTCTACGCGGCCGGGCTGCTCGCGCTCGCCGTCGGCGTCCTCTGCGACACGGCGGACAGCTGGACGGCGACGAAGGAACCGACGGACCCGGCCAAAGAGCTGGAGCGCGTCTGAGCGGTCGGCGCCCACCAAAATTCGACATTCCCACCCACTGGGCCACTCCTACTTCTACTAGTCGATTTAAGATATAGTTAGACCTTCTTGAAGACCAGCGCGCCGTTGTGCCCCCCAAAACCCAGGTTCTGCGTGATCGCCACGTCCACCGAGCGCTGCTCCGCGCCGTCGGAAACATAATTCAGGTCGCAGTCCGGGTCCGGCGTCTCGAGGTTTATGGTGGGCGGGCAGACGCCATGTTTCACCGCTAAACACGTCAGGACGGCCTCGATGCCGCCGGCGGCGCCCATGGTGTGGCCCGTCGCGCCTTTTGTCGACGAGACCCGTAAGTTATACGCGTGGTCGCCGAAGACCGTTTTCAAAGCCATCGTTTCAAATTTGTCGTTGTACGCGGTCGACGTGCCGTGCGCATTGACATAGACGACCTCCGACGGCTCCACACCGGCATGTTTGAGGGTGACGTCGAGACACCGCGCGAGGCCGGCACCTTCCGGTGCGGGAGTCGTGATGTGGTGCGCGTCGCAGGTGGCGCCGTAGCCCGCGAGCTCCGCATAGACCGACGCGCCTCGCTTCTCCGCGTGGTCCGCGGACTCTAAGACAATAACGCCGGCCCCCTCGCCCATGACGAAGCCCGCCCGGTCCGCGTCGAAGGGCCTACTTGCTTTGTCTGGTGTGTCGTTAAACTTCGTACACATGGCCTTCATGGCCCCGAAGCCGCCGTACATGAGCGGCGTCATCGCCGCCTCGCTGCCGCCGCATATGACAATGTCGGCGTCTCCTCTCTGAATGGCCAGCATGGCTTCACCGATCGCGTGCGTGCCGCTCGCGCACGCCGAGACGACGCCAAAGTTCGGGCCCCGGCAATTGAGCTCAATCCCAACAACGCCGGACGCCGTGTTGCCCAGTAAAGCGGGGATGGCGAAGGGCGAGACCCGTCTCGGCCCCCGCTTCTGCATGCGCTCGTACTCGCTCTCGACGGTGCCAATACCCCCGAAGGCGCTTCCAATCATCACGCCCACCCGATCGGGGTCCGCGTTCTCACCGATATCAAGTTTCGCGTCGTCGTAGGCCTGCCTCGCCGCCGCCATCGCGAGGTGCGTATACCGGTCGTTCGCGTTCGCCGTCTTCGGGCTCGCGAACCAGGCCTTGCCGTCAAAATCTCTCACTTGACAGCCGACCGTACTCCCAAACCGCTCCGGCTCGTCGAAGGCATCAACAGGCGCGATGCCCGTCTTGCCCGCGCAGATGTTGGTCCAGGTCTCCTCGTAGGTGTTGCCCACGCCCGTCAGGGCGCCGACGCCGGTGACGACCACTCTGGGTGGTGCCAGGGCATGCGTCGCGGTGATGAGGAGCGCTGACGCTATCCGTCGCCGTTGCCGAGCCATCTCTGCGAGGCTGGGTCCAGCAGGGCTATTTTAGGCCTTTTTGTTGCGCAGTGCTGTCGTACGCTTGCAAGCTCGGTGCGCTGGTGCCTTGGATGCCGGGTCAAGCGTTCTCGCTAGCCTACCTGCACAGATTGGGCCTAGCGGCGCCGCTCAAAAACGCATGCGTCGAGGCTTTTGATGCTGCAAAGGCCTCGCGCGATGGCGCCGAAAACCCGTCGGGGGGGTGCTTGGACGTCTCTGTAGCGGTATGAGGTCGCTTCCATCAGACAGCCGGGCGACTTGTAAAACCCGTGACCCAAAACTGAGCTCGAGCACTCGCGCAGCCCGCTTTGGCCGCATTCATGCAGCCAGGCTCTGCCAGTGCATCCTGAAGATCGCATACACCCACTGATCAAGATCAGCTGCAGTGCCGCATCGATTGCATCGATTAGTGCACCTGCTTGCCTGTACCCACTGAGTCCGCGTGCCGCCGCGCGCAGCAGTGCGATTCATGGAGCGAGGCAGCAGCCGAGGACGCAGCAGAGGCAGAGGCCCACGAGGCCGCAGCAGAGGCAGAGGCAGAAGCAGAGGCCGAGGCCGAGGCCGTGGCCGCGAGTCCGACATACGTGCAGCCCTCACCGCCTTCGCACAGCGGCTCCCGCCGCCGCCCGGGCCGAGCCTGCTGGAGCGCGTCGACGACGACACCGCAAGATTTCCCACGTCGCTCTCGGCGCGGGACCGCAGCGCGGCGCACGGCGCCTGTGGAGACCTAGGCCTGCACCACTGGAGCGAGGACGTGCGCGACGGCGGCCGGCGGTGCGTCGCGTCGCGACAACGGCGGCCGGACCCGCACGGTTCGCGGGCCGCGAGCGAGGTAGCAGCGCTGGCGTCATCGCGCCTCACGCGGCCGCAAGCCGCGTGGCCGGCGCCGCGGAACGATCTGAGGCGCGTCGCCGACGACGCGTGGGAGCGATTCGACGGGAGCACGTGGGCGCCGTGCGCCCGGACCGGCGCCTTCGAGCACGCGGCCGCGAACACGGCGCTCGTCGCGGCCGGGCCGCCGCGCCCCGCGCCGGTGGTGCGACCACCCCAGGTCCCGGTCGAGGTCGTCGATTCGCCGGACGCGCTCCGGGCCATGGCCGCGGAGCTCGCCCGGTCGAAAACGCCGATCGCCATCGACGTGGAAGCCCACGCGGAGTTTTCGTTCGAGGGCTTCGCGTGCCTGCTGCAGGTCTCGACGCACAGCAAAGACTACGTCGTCGACTGCCTCAAATTGAGAGAAGAGGTCGGGCCGGCGCTGCGCGCGGTATTTGCCGACCCGGCGGTCCGGAAGGTCTTCCACTCGTGCGAGGGCGTGGACATCCCGCGCCTGGACCGCGACTTCGGGATCCGCGTGGTGAATTGCGCGGACACGCAGATCGCCGCCGCGGCGCTGGAGCTGCCCCTCGGCCTCGTCGACCTCCTGGGGGCCTGCGGCGTCGTGGACGGCGCCTGGGCCGCGCGCGCGGCGATTCTCAAAAAGCGGTTCCAGAACTGCGACTGGCGGAGGCGTCCGCTCTCGTCGGACCAGGTTGACTATGCGCGCGGCGACGCGACGCATCTGCTCGCGCTGGACGCGGCGCTGTGGACTCGGTTAGCGGACTCGGGGCTCGAGCGGGCCGCGTTCGCCGACTCGCAGGCGGCCCCTCAGCGCGCTCTGTGGCGGCCGCCGCGCGCCTCGTTCCTCGCGGCCGAGCGGGACAAGCGCCTCCCGCGCGACGACACGCAAGCAAGACGCTTCGTCGATTTGTACGCCTGGCGCGACGCCGCCGCGCGCCGCGTCGACGAGTCGCCGCACGCGGTCTGCCCCGCGGCGGCGCTCGTCGAGTTTGCAAAGCGCGCACCGCGTGACGCGGACGCCCTCGGGATCGCCTTCGAGCCGCTGCCCCCGTACGTTGCCTGCGACGCCTTCGGCCTGCGCAGCGACCTGCTCGCGCGTATTGGGTTGTGGAGTTAGATTGTTGTTTAACACATTACAAGGTTTGCTCGATCGCGTTCTCCACGTACAGACACTCGTGCACGAGCCAGCAGCCCTGGTCCGGCGGCCGTCGTTGTTGCTGCAGCGTCCATAGGAACTTGCGTTCCTGGCCGCGATTCGTCTGCACCGTCACCATATTGGTAGTGAGCGCGCCGCGCGTCTGCGTCGCGGGGATGCGGTTGCCGAGCTTGCCGCTCCACGACTCGTGGTCCACCAGTTGCGCGAACGTTGGATTCCTCGCATACTTCAAAAAATCCGCCAGCGAGCCGCCGACGGCCGCGCGACACATGTCGCTCCTGTGGGCAAATCAAACAGTGGGTCGGGTGCCGCCACCACGAGACGCGCCACGACAATTTGATTCATGCACTGGTCGGCGCGAGAAGTTCCAGCACGTCCGCAGGCCCGCGTCGGGGACCGGGTCGTCGTTGCGACCCAGGGCGTTCATGCAGAGCGCGACGACAGCTTCGTCCGAGTAGATTGGATCCGGCCGCGGCACGCTGTCGTCCTCGCCGGCTTTTCGTCGCACGCCGCGGCGTCTACTGCAATGCGTTGCTTGCAGTGCGTTTGTGCATATGCTCAGGGCTGCCAGTTGCAGCAGAGCCAGGCGCAGCAGAGCTGTTGCACCGATCATCGGACCTCCTTTCACTGATCTCTGTGCCAGAAGCGCCTGCACAGCCCGCGATTGCGGATGCAGACAACAAGCCGAGCTAGCGTCACATCGATACTAGACTTACACGAGCTTTTTAGCTCGGCTACGCGCTGCGCAGCAATAACCGAACAGATTCCTGTAGCAGAGCGCCGTCGCGCAGCCAGTAGCCGTTCGAAAACCCTGCAGCGACGCCTAGCGACGCCAGCGCTCCACGCCCACAAAACCGCTGGATAGCAGCTATTGCAGATAATTGAGACGCAGCCGCCGCGGCGACGCTGCGAGGACAGCTGTAACCGCTGAGAAAGCAGCTAATTCAGACGCCGCCGGCGCGAGACAAAAAACGCACCCATGGCCGTCCGCAAGAAGGTCGAAGCCTTACTAAAACTCCCCGGAAATAATGAATGCGCCGACTGCACGGCGCCCAAGCCCAACTGGGCGAGCGCGTCGTGCGGCGTCTTCGTCTGCTTTAACTGCAGCGGCCTGCACCGTGGGTTAGGAACCCACCTGTCCTTCGTTAGATCGGTGAACCTGGACGAGTGGACGGAAAAACAATACAAGAAGATGAAGGAGTGGGGCAACCTCAACGCGAACGCGTACTTCGAGGCGCGGCTCGACAAGAAGAAGCCCGACCAGCACGCGAGCGTTAACGAGATGAACCGCTACATCAGAGACAAGTACGAGATGGGCAAGTGGGTGCCCGACGGCGGCGAGGGCGATCCACGACGGGGCGGCAAGCCCTCACGGTCGCCGCGGGCCGCCGCGCCGGAGCCGACGCCCGAGCCCCGCAAAGCTGCGAAGCCGCGCGTCAAGGTATCGAGCCGCTCGAAACCGAAGCCCGCGGCGGCGCCGGCGCCCGACTTATTGTCCTTCGACGCGCCGGCGCCGGCGGCGGAGCCGGCCTTCGCGGCCTTCGGCCAGGCGCCGCCGCAGCAGCAGGCGCCCTTCGACGCCTTCGGCACGCAAGCGACGCGCGCGGCGCCCTCCTCATCCTTCGACGCGTTCGCCGGCGCGCCGGCCGCGCCGCCGCCGCAGCCCGCGCCGCCGCCGGCGTCGAACGACGCGATCCTCTCCATGTTCAACGCGCCGCCGGCGATGCCGCGCGGCGGGCCCATGCCCGGTGGCTTTCCCATGCAGCCGGCGCCGTCGATGCCGCCGCGGGGCCCGCCCATGGGTTTTAGTCAGCCGCCGCGCCCCATGGGCTTCGGCCAGCCGCCGATGATGCAGCCGCAGCAGGGCTTCGCGGCGTTCGGCCAGGCGCGGCCGCCTCAGCCGCAGCAAGGGATGATGATGGCGCGGCAGATGCCACAGCAGATGGGCTTCCCGCCGCAACAGCAGCAGCAGATTGGCATGGGGATGGGCTACGCGCCGCGGCCGCCGATGCCGCCGCAGATGGGGATGATGGGCGGCGGCTCGATGCCGTCGCCGATGATGTCGCCGCGCGGCATGATGTCGCCGCGGGGCATGATGGCGCCGCCGCGGCCGCCGTCCTCGATGCCGCCGAAGCAGGACTCCATGCCCGGCGGCTTCGGGCCGAACGGCTTCACCTTCTAGGTTTCGCTCTCTCTCTCGTTAACTTCCAAGTTAGTGTACGCGTTCCCTTGCTAGAGCCAGGCTACCCGACTAGTACAGCACCGGCCGCGCCTCCTCGAAGGCCTCGATGAGCGGCGCGCGCGCGGCCTGGCGCGCCTCGCGCGTCTCCGCGTCGTCGCCGCCGCCCTCGATCAGATGGTCTATGAGGTCCGCGAGGCGGAGGAGCTCGTTCGCGGGCGCCGTCTTCTCGAGCGCCTCGCAGGTCCGCGCCCTCAGATCGCTCTTCTCGACGCAGTCGCCGTGCGAGAGGCCCGCGCGCGTGATCAGCGCCCTCATGTCCTTGATCTTCAGGTCCGCGACGGCGGTGCGGAGGGCGTCGGCCTGGTGCGGCGGGCCTTCCGCGGTGGCCCAGCGGCGGAGCATCGCCTCGGGCGTCGCGGGATGCGTTCGCGACGGCGCGCCGCGCGGGACGAGCTTCGACCCGAGGCGAATCATTTCGCGCACGGTCGCGATCTTGTCGACCAGGGCCGTCCCGCCGTAGCGGGCCACGAGGTGCGGCGGCATGCCGTTCCACGCGCACGCGAACGCGAGCGGCGGCGTCATGTAGCTCCCGTCCGGCGGCCCGGGCCCGTACTCCGTGTCCGCGCCGCGCGCCACGACCGCCTCAACGACCTCGTGGAGGCTCGCCTTGGCCAGCCCGAAGAGCACCGTCGCGCCGTCGAGACATTTGGCGTTCACGTTGCAGCCCGCCTCGACGAGGAGGCGGACGATCGCGATCTTCCTGTCCCGGTCGCCGACGCTTGAACTTAACGCGCAAAAGAACGGCGACGCGTAGCCCATGTTCCCGGCGTTCGGATCGCATCCGGCGTCGAGCAGCAGGCGCGTGCACTCGAGCGAATTCGCCCCGATAGCGAGCGTCAGCGGCACCCGAGGCACCACGAGCATCATGCTGCCCTCCGGCTTGGCGCCGCCCATACCCTTGAACTCGCGCTGGTCCCGGGAGGCCTGATGCAGGGCCGCGGTGTCGGCGTCGCCGTCGGGCGGCGCGCCCTTCGCGAGGCACGCGGCCAGGACCTTCGCGTGGCCCGCGGCGGCGCTCTCGGTCACGAAGGGCGCCAGGGCGCTCTCGATGCTCGCGTGGCCCGCGGCGGCGGCGATGCTCTCGTCCGTGCGCTCGACGACCGCGAGCATCGCCGCCTCGTCCGTCTTGTCGTAGGCAGCTCTTTGGGCCTCTACGGCGTCGCCTCTCATCGAGGCCTCGTCCATCGTCGTGACAACCATGCGCCTCACCTCCTCACTGAGGTCGTGACCTTCTCCATCCCGCGCCATGATCGATCTTTGCAGATCCTGTAAAATCTGTGGCCCTGGACGGCTATATGCTGTGCTCGCGCAGCGAGAGAGATGAAAATATAGACTTCCTTGACGCGTTGATCGCACCTGCCTGCACCGCGCGGCGTCAGCGGCCGCAAAATCGACTTGAAAAACCCGTCTGCAACTCTGTCTGCTAGCGATAGCCGCCGTAGGCGTCCTACGTAGTGACGCAGTCTACCTTAATAAAGGCGACTAAGACAAGATTATTCCCCCGCGGCGGCGGCGGCCCCCGGCGAAGAAGCCTCCGGAGGAGGCGGCGCGACAACCGCCGCGTCAATAGTCCTTTGCACCAAGCCCTTCCGCGCGCGCGCGTCCCGATCTAAATGGCACGTCGCGATCAACGTGTCCAGGAACTCGGCGTTGCGCGCCGCCGTCGCGTCGAGCGACACGACGCGCTTCCGTAAAGCTTCGGCCGCGTTCGCGACGGCGTCGTGGTCACTCGAGACCGCGTCGCCACAGATTGAATGGAGCGCGGCCACTGCACATAAAAGAGCGTAGAGCGTCGCGTGCGCGCCCAGGGGCGGGTCGCCGCCGGGCACGGCGCGCAACGCCGCCGCGCAGGCCTCTATTGGACTCACGTCGGCCGCGGGCGCTTGCTCCTTCAGCGTGGCGGCGAAGATGACCCGGCAGCATCCCTGAATCGCCGCCCATCTCAAATCGGACGTGGGCGGCGGCAGTGCCCGCAGGATGGAAATGCAGCGCCGCGCCGCGTCGCGCGAAGAACAAGGGTCGCCCGCGTCGATACTGCCACCGGCGTCGGCGAGCGCCGCCAGCGCACTTTCTACGCACCGCCTTGCTGCTGCCGCGCCGCCACTCGACGTCGCGACGTTTTCGTCGTGTGCCAGGTCAATGCATCGCTCCGCGACGCGCTGCAGCGCCTCGTTTGATAAGCCGCCGTGTCCAAATGAGGCGCTCCAGGCCTGGAACGCGCGGTCGAGGCGCCGGCAGGCGTCCTCGTCCTTGGGCACGTCCGCGTCGGCGACGTAGAGCGCGAGGACGTCGTCCACGATACCTTCGTCGAGGCTCCGCTGGTCCATCTCGACCAGTGTCTCGAGCGCGCCGCGCGCCACGGCCGGCCGCGCGTCGAGGGCGGCGGTGAGTTGGAGCCACCTCGTCAATGATTGAGGCACTTCGTCGGGGTGGCGCGCCGCGTAGCGGCCGCCCAGCGCCTCTAGTAAAGCGTTCCGCGCCGCCGGCGTTTTTTTGGAAGCATCATCATTGATCAGAGAAGCGAAGGCCGTGGCCAGCTCGCCCTCCGTGCTCAAGCCATCGCGCGCGTCACGTAGCAATCGCTCAGCTTTATCTTGATCAGGCACACGGACGCGACGCACCGACGAACACCCCAGCACGACCTCCACGCCGGTATCACTGGGCCTTTCGTCGACAGCCCGGACGGCCGCCTCCGCGCGCGCCGCGATCGAACCGGGCTTCCTCCGAATGTAATCCCAGTCGATGGCCACGCCCGTCGACGGTGCCTGCTCTCCTAGATCTTTCCGCGAGGCGGCGTTCATCTCCTTGAGCTGGTTGACCCTTGCCTCGGTCTTCGCGTCGGCCGCCATCACTTGATCTAAGATCGACGTCGTCTTGGCCTTCTTCTTGGGCGGCGGCTTGGCTTTCTTCGTGGTTCGTGGCGAGCAGAAGAGGTCGTCGTCGGAGGAGTCGGTCATGGTTTGATTGGCTCCGCGGCGGCGTCGCGGCACAGCTGCCTTTTGTAGTGTGGAGTACAGCTAGCCCCTGCAGTTGGTAGGAGCCGTGCGATGCTGAGAGGCTGCGGATGCTGGGAAGCTATTCAATTCGCCGCAGAATTACCACAATTGCCGCTACAGATTTGAACGCCAAGCCAATACGCGGCGCGCCTCTACGAGCTAGCGGCTCTGTAAGGCACTAGGGCTGTTTTCGCAGGACTACTACCCCGCATTACTCGCCCCGGGCAGCGCCGTCGCCACCCCCACAACCGCGTCGGCGAGCGACGCCTCCGCCGCCGCGACCGCCTCGAGCGCGCCGACGAGCGCCGACGCCTCGCGGAGCGCGGTCTGGCGCTCGTTCTCCCAGTCCGCGTCGAAGCCGTCGATTGTAGCCTTCGTCAGGAGAGCTACCGCCCGCTGCGCCTCCCGCAGGGCGTCGTCCCGTTTTCCGGCACCCTTCAGCGCCTCGGCCAGGCGTAGGACGTGGAAGCCCGCGCCGTCGTCTAGACCCACAAGCGTCGTCAGCGTCGCCACCGCATCCAGATAAAGGCCCTGCTTCGTCTGGTCGCCGCCCAGGTTAAATAGAGCGTCTCTCCGGACTTGCAGGTCGGCGCTCTTGTCCAAATCGGCAGCTAAATGGTAAGCTTTCGCCGCGTCCGAGAACTGCCCCAGTCTTCCATAAATCTCGCCCAGATTGAAATGGACCAGGGCCTCCTCGGGCTGTCTAGCTGCAAAACTATTGTACGCGTGGATCGCAGCCAGTAAATCGCCGCTCGCGTCCAGCGCTCTTCCATCTTGAAACAGCGCCTGGTCCGTCAGCGCATTCGTGATATTAGCTTCGTGCAGCGTCTTCCAGGCCTCGTGCGCTCCTTTATAATCACCAATCGCGTAGCGGCAGTCTCCTAGGGTATAAAAGCCGAAGGCTGTTTCCAGCGTGCAGACGTGGCCGACGAGCATCCTTTCTAATTCGGCGGCCCGGTCGGCGGGGTCCTCGTTGAAGGAGGCCATCGCTGCGTACTTGCGGGCAGCGCGGCCCGGGGCAGCCCCGCAAACCGATACAAAAAATGGCTGCTCAAAACGGGTTTTCGCTCACAGCTGCTTACTCTCCCCGACCTCGTCCAGATGGGCCGGCGTCGACGGCTTCGAGTCCGGCGACGGCGGCGGCGGCGGCAAATCGGACAGCGTCCGCCGCCGCGCGGCGTCGCGCCGCGACCGATCATCAGGAGAACCACCACGCCCAGACCAGGACTTGGCTCTTTTACCAAGAGAAGTAGAGGCAAGAGGCAACACCGTCCCCGCGTCGTCGGCCGTCTCCACGTCGTGCTGGTGCCACTCCTTCGTCTCGGACTCGTCGAGCGACGCCATCGATCTAAAGGAGGCCATCCGTCGCAACGACGTCGAGGACGGTAACTTCGACCCGAACACGAGCTCATCTTCCTTCTCGTGGTCGTCGTCGTCCGGCAACGCGAAGGGGTGGTGCGCGCCGTGGTGCACGAAGCCGTCCAATTCATGATGAGGTTCGGCGTGCAACGCCCCGCGCGTGCCGCGCTCCGCCTCCAACCCATGATCTTTTTCAGAAGGGTCGAGGACGTGTCGCGCGAACGCTTTCAATCGGTTTTCCTTCCGTACCGAACCCTTCTGCGAGCTGACCTCGTCGAAGCCCTCGAGGCACTGCTCCTGGTCGATCGTGTCCTCGACGCTATGCGTGAGGGTTTCTTTCGCCGACTTCGCCTTCCTAGAGTGAGAAGTAGAGCGCCAGGGCCCGTAGGACTTGCCATGCAACTTGCCGTCGGCGCCCCTATACACGTTCGTATCCGAGGCTAGGACCTCGATCCGTTCCTTCGCGTCCTCGTTCGCGACCAAACGACTCCCTTCCAAGTGACTTCCAGGTAACCATCTCTGCACCCTAATCTCCGCGCCGTCGTGCTCGTCCTCGTGGAGGGCCGCCCGAGTAGCGTCCAAGATCGCGTCGATCCGCTCTCGTAACTTCACATTCTGCTCGGCGGACATGTCGACGGCCGTCGGTAAGCGAACGTGGTCGTCGCGCACGTACATCTCGTTGACGCCTGCGTGGTCCGAACGGCCTCGAACTCGAAAAAGAAACACGAGTCGTATCAGTGAAGTGAAGGCACCGCAACACTTCAAAACGCGGAGATCGCACAGTGCGCGAGGCCGAAATGATCGTTCGGATGCCACTGGCGGTAATCAATAACGTCGCAGCCGAGCTTCTGCATCATCTTCTGGAGCGAACCGGACATGTCCCAGTGGGCGTGGGACTTCGTCTGCAAGCAGAAGTAGGTCGCGTGCTCGCGACCGGACGTGTCCGCCGTGTCGGCAATCGCCTGCGTGGGAATCAAAGTTCAACTTGTGCTTCAATTTGAGGTTTGTTGGGGTCGGAGTGCGGTGTTTCTGTCTATCCCTCGGAGATCGTGTCCAAGTTTGAGCCGAGATAACGAGACGCGGGTACAGGCCTCGGCGATCTGGTACTTGGCCTTCTTCTCGTACTCTTCGAGCTTCCGTCGTAGACCGGCGGGACACACCAACATCGACACAAGTACCGCCAGACAAATGGCGTTATGGGTGTCCTTCGAGATGATCCGGCCCGACTTAATTTCAGTAGCCGCGACACCGGCGATAAAAAAAGACATCTCGCCCCACTCGCCCCAGGCCCAGGCCAGGATCCAGAAGTGGTCGCTGTCCAGCGGCTGGGCGAAGGCGCCCATCGCCAGTTTAGCGATGGATACGGTGCATAGGATACACGCCTTGGTTAAAGATTGCGTGTTCATGTGTTCGATGGGTATTTCGAACCCAATCGTCGCCGCAAAAAACAAGCGCATCAACCACGCATAGACTCTTTTTACCTGGCGGTCCCACGTCGCGTGGACGACGTGGTCGCTACAGAAACATAGACCAGCTAAGAAGGCTCCCAATAACTCCGAACTACCAGAATATTTACAGACCGGTATCAAGATGATGGCCGCCGAAAACAAACATAAAAGGACAGCGTTCGGTCGATGGTGCTGCGGCACTCTTGGTAAAATATGCTTCTCGAGCCACCGCGGCACGATCTTGACCGCGGCCCAGCCCACTATGAGGACCAGTAAAATCATACTACCCAAAGGTAGCGCGTAGGCCATCGGTTTTGCTCGCCGCATCATGTTGTCGACGCAAGTCAACAACGTGATATTCACCAATTCATTCACCGACGCCGCGGCGATGATCAACTGGCCGATGGGCTGGTTGATGACCGAACCGGCTTTGAGGACATTAAGGGCAATACCAGTCGACATCGTCGCCGTGCACGCGCCGACGACAAAGGCCGGCGTTAATTTGGCGCCCCAGGCCAATGCTACTAATAGTCCAAGTCCTAAAGGTGCGGCACTCCCGACGAATCCGACAGCTAAACCTCGCGCGCCCACAATTTCCAACATCTCGACGTCGACCATCAGACCCGCTTCCAACGCATGTAAGCACAGACCCACTTCTCCTATACTCTTAAGAGCGGAGGGGAAAGGCACGAAGTCCACGACGTGGGGCCCTAGGATCACGCCGACCAGGATCTCGCCCACGAGCGACGGCGCGCCTGCCGCGGCCGCGATCTTGCCGCTGATCCACACGAGAATGATGAAGATGACCGTGTAAAAAATCTCCGTGAAGTGAGTGAACTTGTCTTCTTTTTTGTCATGGTCATTTTTGTCGCATGGTGGTACAGCAGTGGCCTCCTCGGCCTTGGCGGCGAGAGCTAAAAGGAGGAGCAGCCCGCTCAGGCAGTGGTAGCGCAGGCGCCCCATGGGTGCGCCGGAGGCTGCGTTTCCACTGCTATGCGGTGTGCGCCGACTACAACAATGCGGCCATCACTTTATGCTTGACATCACAGTGCGAACCGTGCGGGCTTTGTACGCGAGGTCTCGGGGACTCCGTGCGGAGGGTCCCCGACGCATCGACGCGGCCGGCTACGGTTGCTGGGCCTAAGATTTTGAATTCGGGTCCGCGGACCGCGGCGCGGTGCGGGGGAGTTTGCTCTGCTTTGCTAGAGCTTGGCCGCCTAGCCACCGCGACCGACGCGAAGTCTGCTTGACCGCACGCCCGCCCCGGCCTCATGCGCTGTCGCCCCGAGTGTTAGCTCGGAGGCGACGATGGCGAGGGGGTAAAAGGCGCCCGCCGCCGATGAATCGGCGACGCGCAACAGCAAAGTCACGGTACCACATTCTTAGTAGCTACAAAGGTTCATCACGACGCCCCGAGCGCGAGGAGCGACGCCGCGGCGTCGAAGGCCGCGGGCGGCGCGCACGCGACGCGCACGCGCTGTTTCGGCGAGGCGGGCGGCTCGTCGCGCCCGCGCTTCTTTACGCCGCCCGGCGCCGGGCGCACGGGGCGCAGCGCGAGGAGGTCGTCCAAGTTTTCCGAGGCACCGGCCCGTTCGTAGACCGTCTCCGCCTCCTGCTGATCAGTAGACCTCCGCCGGTAGCCGAAGTTGTTGAGCTGGCGCTGGAACGACGCGTACTTCGAGTGCTTGTAGTACTTCGACAGGTTGCGCTCGAGCGCCGCGGGGTCCGGGATCACGATCTCGCCCCGGCGCCAGCGGATGATCTCGGGCCGCTCCTCGATCATGCGCTTGAGCTGGGCCACGAAGGGGATCGCGCGCCGCTGCTGCTCGTGCGGCGGCGTCACGGGCGGCGTCACAACAGGCGGCACTACCACAGGCGGCGGCCGCGCGAAGCGCGGCAGCGCCCGGCCCGGCGGCCGCACGAAGGGCAGCGCCCGGCCCGGCGGGAAGCCGCGTGGCGCCGGCAGCGCCAGCGGCACCCACCCTGCCGGCGCGGGCGCGGGCGCGACGCCGCGCGGCGCAGGGAGCGGGACCCAGCCGGCCGGCGCTGGCGCCGCGGCGCCGCGCGGCCGCGGCAGCGGCACCCACCGCGCCGGCGCCGGCCCGGGGACGACGCCCCGCGCCGGCGCCGCGCCGACGACGGGCATTAGTGGCAGCCAGCCCGCCCCGGGCGGCGGCCCGAATGGCAGCATCATCACAGGGGCCGCACCGGGTGGCAAGGCGTGCCGCGGCGGCAGCCAGCGGGGTGCCGCGGCGGCGCGCTGCGGCGTGGGAGGGTTCATGGCGCCGTTTTGCGGCTGCCCGGCCGCAGCGCAGGGCGCTGGCTCCCACCCAACAAATTTTGTCTTTGTGTTCGGCTCGCCGCCGAGTTGAAACGAACAGGTAAAGCGGCGGCCGGGGCGATCCGAGAGACGTCCCACCGGTCGCGGGGCAGCCGATCCCGTCGAGGTGTGCGGTGCTTTGTTGTAGCCCCCGCGCGCGTTGTGGCCTCGTTTGACTGGGTTCCTGGCTGGCTGGCCTGACTCTACCAGTCCCATGGACCAATCCACGGCTCTCCACGCAGGCATCCGCGCGAAGAGGGCGGACTCATCGACTTTTGCAAGGTCTTGCACTCCCTGCTGGCCGTGGCTTTTGCGGTGTAGCGCAGCGAGTTGGCATCGACGCACCGAAATTCAGCATCAATATGTTAGTTGCGGACTAGGACTTTCAAACTAACCATCGATCATGGCTCGCCGCGTGCTCTTGTTGGGCCTTGCAGCGGCTGCACCCAGAGCCGCCGCCCTGGTCGCCCCGCGGCCGCGCGTCGTCGCGCGGCCGGCGACCAGCTTGCCGCCGCCGCCGCCGCGGCGACCATCACTTGCAGTCACGCAGCGACGACGGCCACTCTTAAAAGCGAAGCCGATCGCCGCGGCCGAGAAGTACACGCTGTATGACTCGCGCTGGGCGCACTTGTTTATGCTCTCGTTCCTAGCGTTCGTGTCGGACTGGGTCTGCTTCGCGACGGCGGCGAACCCCGGGGCGTTTTCCAGTGCTACTGGTAGGGACCCCGCCGAGATAATCGACCTGTTTCTCCTGTGCAACGTCGCGAGTTGTTTCTTGTTCACTGATATAGCGAAAGCCTTTGGCCTGCAACGGGTCATGGTCGCCGCGTCCGTATTGATGACGGCGGGGTGTTTCTTGCGGAGCGGCATCGATCCTTCATCTTTACCGTCGTATGATATGATACGATTGGGTACTGCTTTAGTAGGCTTCTCGCAGCCCTTCTTCCAGTGCTCGCCACCCTTGCTCAGTGCGACGTGGTTCGGCGCGCGCGAACGAGCAACAGCAACGGCCACTGCTCTGAATGCGAATCAGTTGGGCATCGCCGCGGCCTTTGTGGTTGGTGGCTTGGTGGTCGGCGACGACGCCTCGAAACTCCCGGCGTATTTTCTCGATATCTCTGCCGCGTCTCTCGTAGCCTGTGCTTTGACATGTGTGTTCTTCCGGTCGCGGCCACCGACGCCGCCGACCGCGTCGGCACAACGGGCCGTAGAAAAGTCCGAAGCACCGCCAGAAGACGAACCTACATTTTTAGGCCTGCGCTACCCCCGCCTCCTGATCGACTTACTCCAAGTGGAAGGCTTCAATCCTTCTCTAGGCGCGTTCGTGTGCTCGATAGGCGTGACGAACGTCATCTCGGCCTTCGCCGCCGAAGCGTTGCAGCGCGCGGAGTGTCCCCCGGCGGAGCTGGCCGTGGTGGGTGCGGCGTTCCAGGTCGCTATTGTTCTAGGAGGTGTTTTAGTCGGTGGCTACGTCGACGAAACGCGGACGTTTAAGCGGACGACACTAGTCTGTCTCATGGTGGCTACCGCTTGTGTGACATCCTTAGGCCTGGCCGAGGGTTTTGATCAACACTTTCCGAACTTCGTGGTCGTAGGCGTGTTGCTATTGTTGGGCGGATTCATCGGTCCCGTGCAGCCCATCAACGCGGAGCTAGCGGTGGAAGTCGCTTACCCAGCGGACGAGAACGCCATCGAGGCGACACAACAGCTGTCCGGGAATTTAGCTTCCGCGTTGTTGGTCCCACTATATCAGTTCCTGGCCGGCGTCGACGTGACCTTCGTGCCGTCGGACGCGCCGCACGGGCCGCTAGGCCTGTCCAAAGCGGCGGGCGGCTTTGCGCGCGCCGTGACGGCAGCAGGGCGGCCCGACGTCACGACCATAACTCTGATCGACCCGGAGTTTTTAGATGTGGAGCGCGCCTTCGACATGCGTGGTGATGATATTTTATTATTACTACTGCTGGTGGGCACAATCGGCTTCTTCTCGCGCGCGGACTTCGACTTGAGGCGGTCCGCGGTCGACGACGCGTCATAAGTAACACAATCGTTAAGTAGGCTTCTTCCCGAACCCCATCAGCGCCGACGCCTGGGATGCGGCGGCCGACGCCGTCGAGACGGCGCCCCCGACGGCGGCTTGCGCGGCGGCCTTTCGCTTCGCGGGGTCGCGCGCGGCGTCGAACGCGGCGCGCGCGCCCTTCTGGGCCATCTCCTGCGCTAACGCTGCGCGGTCGGCCATCGACGGCTCCGGGTCCAACTCCTCCGAGTACTCCGCGAGTTCGATGGTCCTCGACCTGTGTGGAAGTCAAAATTCGGGCGCCCCACGCCATCGACGCGATGTTGCCTCCATACCTAACTCGCTGGTTGATTTCCACGCAGGTCGCGACCCGTCGCGGAAGTCGGCCAGGCCCGCCTTGCCGGCGACCGCCGCTTCCGTGTCGACCAAGGAAGACACGGCCGCGCCGACGGGCAGCATCGACGCTCCTGGGACGCCGCTACACAAATACACGAACAGGGCCTGGGCCGCCGTCTCCACGACCTGTGCGGAAAGCAAGATCTCACGACGCCTTCGTGCTGAATCGTCGCGTCGTCCTCCACTGCTCGATGGCGTGGCGATGCCGGTTCCTCACCGCTCGACCGTGCACCCGACGCACTGGTTGATTTCCACACAGTCCACGACCGTACTCATGGCCCCCGCGGCGACCGCCTCGGCCTTGGTCCCGGCCATAGCATACAAAACACGAGCTCTTGTTTGAGGTAGGCTCAAGTCGTGCCCGCGCAACGCACAGACCAACAGCGTCCCCCGCAGCAACTTCCAAAGGGGGGCAATAATAGCAGAACACGCTCCTAAACCAGGCACGAAGGCCACCAAGAATTGAACCGTATCTTCAGACATGGTCGTCGCGAAGGCCTGCCCGCAGCACCGGTCGGCGTCGCCCGCGAAGTTCCTCAGTAGTTTATTCCGCCTTGCTTTTGTACTGCGGAAGCCCTTTGGCAGGCCGTCGACGGCCAACGCGACGAGCGTCATCAACGATGCGACGAATTGCTCCTTGCCCACGTTGGCCTTGGTCTTCTCCGGCGGCGGCGTCGGGTTCTTCCGCTCCTGCTGCCCCCGGATGCTCGCCTGCAGCTTCGTCGCGGCCCGTCGCTGTTCTTGCTCGTACGCGGCGATGGCCTCCTTCGTCGTCGTGCCGTTCGACGCCGATGCGTCGAACGCCTTCTGCGCGTCGTCGGTCCAGGCGTCGCCCGCGTAGGCCTTGGCCTCGTCGAGCGTGACAGTGTCGGGGAGTGCTCCTGCGGAGGCACCGGCACCCATGGGGCAGCCTCTCTATGCTACGCTTGTCGTGCGACGGCGGCGAGGCAGGCCTTGAATCTTCTGTGCGTACGCGTTGTGCCGTAGCGCCCTTCGATAGCAAAGAGGCACTAGCCTTTGTACGGTTTGCTCGGCCACAGCGTTCCCAACTGTACGGCGCACGCCACACGGGGCAGCGCCAGAACGCATTCGTTCGTTTCCAAACGATCCGCAGTCCCAAGCGAAGCGGTCCAGTAGAGCGGGCAGCCCAGCCTGCAACCGGGCAGCCTCGACACCATGGCCACCGCCGCCCTCGCCGCCGCGAAGCTCAAGAGGAGAAGCAACGCCGACATGAACCGCCTCAGACACCCACCACCACCACCCGCAAGTGGCGACGCGACGATACGGCTGAAACTGCTCACGATCGGCGCCGCGCACAGCGGCAAGAGCTGCATCGTCAAGCGCTACTGCGAAGGGAGGTTCGTCTCGAAATATGTGCAGACCGTCGGCGTCGATTATGGGGTCAAGCCCGTGGACGTCGACGGCACGATGGTACGAGTGAATTTCTGGGACCTGTCCGGCCATTCTGCTTTCTTGGAGGTAAGGAACGAGTTCTACAAGGACACGTCCGCTACTTTACTAGTGTATGACGCGTCGGACCGCAATTCCTTCGAGGAGCTCGAAACGTGGCTCCGGGAAGCTTTTAGATATGGCATGAAGGAATCAATACCTATCTGCGTCTGCGCGAATAAAATAGATAGGCCGCGGAAGGTCTCCGAGAGCGAAGGCCGGAAGTGGGCGCGGGACCGAGGCTACGACTACTTCGAGACGTCGGCGCAGTCCGGCGCCAATATATCCGAGGTCTTCGAGTGCGCGTTCCGCAGGGCGCTCCGGCGGTAAGTATGTGTGTTTTACTCGTGGCAGCCGAGGGCGACGTCGCTCCGCGCGACGTGCTCGAGCACGCCCGACGTGGGAGCGCTTGCCCTCCGTATCCTGCGGTACCCTGTCGCTCGCGGCTGGACACAAGCACTAACTTACACGCCCTCGCCGCAGCCGAGCGCGAAGTCGCTCCGCGCGACGTGCTCGAGCACGTCCGAGAGGTCGCGCACGACGGGGGCGCCGCCCTCGCGCCAGCGCGCGCCCTCCGCCGATAACTCGTCGCCGTGATTCTCACGGCCGAAGCGGTCGAGGAGCACGGCCCGCATGCCCGCGTCGCGCGCGCCGACGAAGTCCTTCGAGAACGAGTTGCCCACGTGGAGCACGTCGCTGAAGCCGATCGGAGTGCCCGCGCCGTAGAGCACCTCCCTCGCTACGTTGGCTTTTTCGAGCGTTACGTCGAAGATGCGCTGGTCGGGCTTCATCGCTCCGACGTCGCGGGCAAAAATCGTGAAATCGAGATGATCTGACAAGTCCAGCATCGGCAGGATCGCGTCGCCATAGCGCTCGTCGGCATTGCTAATGATGCCCGTGACAATTTTCCTCCGGCGAGCCCAGGTCAAAAATGGGATCACGTCGGCAAAAACGCCGTAGGTCGCGTGCGAGCCGAACAACGCGTAGATGCGCTGGAAGACGCGCTCCTGCTGGTCCGCGTCCAGTGCTGCGCGGACGACACCGTGACGCCATCGACGCGAATAACGGACGCTGACCGGCACCGGGCAACGAGACGTACTTGGGGGCGGAAAAATTAATTTCTTGAGTCGCGGTGGCGGCGCCGAGCGACTGCGCGCAGGGATAGGCTGTGTTAAGTTCAGTAAAGTTAGTACGCCCCGAAGAAGCACGGGAAAGCGCGGGCGGGCGCGCACTCCCTAGTCGCCGCCCGACTCCGACTCCGACTCCGTGTCTTCCAAGAGCCCCTTCGCCTCGGCCTCCTCCAATATATTCCCGAGCGCGTATCTGTGCTTGTTGCACTGCTGGGCCACTAAAAAAGCGACGCGGTGCGCCTTGCCGCTCTCGTGCCAGTACTTGGGATACCCCTCCGTGTAAACCGCCAACGGCATCGGCATCACCCTTAGACTCTCCACATTCGCCATGTCGCGGCGATACGTCGTGCCGACCACGAAGAACTTTTCCAAAATATCGAGCTTGTCTTTGTCCTCGACGAGGTCTAGCTTATACGCCTCTGCGAGGGCCTCTCTCTTGAGGCCGTCGGGCCCCGACGCGAGCTCGTTGACCTTTTCCACTAGTTCAAACTGGTCCACCTGCCCGAGGGCGACCGTCGCGGCTTCGGCGAGCTCCCACAGCTTCTGCGTCTTCGCGGGCGTCGCCCTCGTCTTGATGTTGAAGCCGATCTGCAGTGGCAGTAAAAGTCGCTCGTCGGTCGCGACGAGGGAGATATCAATATCGCTGTCATGTAACGTGGTGTCCACCTTTTCCATCATCGCCTCGAAGATCTCCTTCGACGTCGAACCAGTGTGCTCCTCGTCGTCGTCGTCTCCTTCGTCCGAGAGATCACTTAACAAGCTCTGCACGGCACAGGCTTCATCGTAACGCTTGCGCAGCGACGGCGACAACTCCAACGCCTTCTCCAGCGCCAGCTTGTGCCCCTCGTCCGTGCACTCATAGTTATATTCAGGAGAACTGGTCACCACGTACCTCGGGACTCCTCTGACCTTCATCAGCGTGACGCCCATCGCCACACAAGACGCACGTTTGAATCTATTGCGCTTCCAATCCCGATCGTTTTCATCCGCATCAAACGGCAGGCCTTCAAAGGCCTTTCTAACGTCCGCGACCATGGATTTCAATTTCTCGGGCGACACATTGATACCTGCATCTTCGAGCTCCTTGACCTTGCCCTCCGCGAGCTTCATGAGCAATTCATCTTTAGGTATGTTCAATTGCGACACGAGGCTCACTTGACACTGGTAAAGGCAATTCGTCACGACCTCCTTGGGCGTGCTGCCGAAGTGGCCGAAGCGTCTATTTCCATACGCAGGGACTGCCGGTCTTCTATAAAAAAACTCCTCCGCGGCCCACGAGAACGTGTCAAAGTCGACGTCGACCTTAGAACTATCGCTTCTCACGTATGTAAATTCGTCGACGGCGTCCTCGTTCTCCTCGTCCTCGTCCTCGTCCTCGTCCCCATCGTCCGAGTCCGCGTCCTCCTGCTTAGGGAACTGGTCCAACTCCCTCGCTAACACTAGCTTGTACCGTTCTTCACTAAACAACTCCCGGGCGTGTCCTAAGTAGTAGCAGTCCCCGTCCCGCCTGAAGGGGCCCCAATCTTTCTTGGGTGGTGGACGCGTCCCGTTTTGGGTCTTCGCGAGCGCTTCTTCTACTTTTCTCTTCTCCACATACAAGTCGTTCTCGTTGTCCCGCTTCACGGACACCCTAGTTGCATACTCTCCTAATCTTTCGCCGTCGACGACGTTCACGACCTTGCCGTGGCAGCTACCATAATTATTTCCCATGAATCTCGAGACCTTGGCGCGCGCGCGCTCCTGCTTCGCGTCCTCGGGCTCGTCCTTCACGATCTCTAATGTAACATCCACGACGACCTTGCAGCGCAGCCCGTCCGTGGCGTTGGGCACCTCTACTGATGTAGAATAGTCGGATCCGGATTTAATGTACACCACTTCGTTGAGCCGGACCGGCTCTGTTGTCAATACTCGCCTCTCGTTCTTCCAGCAAACGTCGCACCAGCGCTCATCCGCCGGTTCGTCCCAGTCCTCTTTCATCTGAGCCTTTACACAAGATTTCTGGCACTGGCTGCAGTTCCTCCTTTCCCGCGGCGGCCGCGGCCTTTTCGCGCGGGCCGCCGCGTCGACATCGGCCTTGGACGGCTGCTGCTTTGCTTCAAATTCGACCTGTTTTCCGCGGCGCGACGTCCTCGCGGGTAACTTCTTAATCGTGCAGTTACCACACGTCGACGAACCCCTTTCCCAGGCCGTCCAACAATTGGGACAGGCCCGTTCTCCGCGTCCCCCCTTCTTGACCTCGATGGCGTTGTTCTTCATTAAATCGAAGCATGACTCGTATTCCTCGCCGTCGGGGGAATTCCCGGCGCCGCCCGCGTCCGCCATCAGAAGTGCTGAATGTGCTGAGTGCCGCCTGGTGTCGGCGGGCTGCGGTCTTCCGCGTGCGGCCGCCCTCGCGCTGCGCCGCGGCGGCGGTCTCTGCGACGTGTGCCTCGACGGGCGCGATGTGCGGCGGCTTGCGAGACGCAGGCCGCTTGATGGGAAGCGCACGCGCTCGTACGGCGCCGGGCTGCCCCAAAAATGGGCCGAGCGCCTTGGCAGGAGGCCGGGCGGCGCTACCAGCGCCACGGCTATCGTCGTCCACCACTGGAAAGCCATCTAGAGTCGCGATTATCAGCTTGCTGAGAGCTGCTGAGACGCTGTGCGCCTGCCCGCACGACTTTGCTTTCTCGTCCATTTGGTCCTTTACTCGCTTCCGAGCAAGCCATGACCTGCGGGACAAATCTGCGCGTATCTGAAAAACCCAATATTTGCGCTCAGGCCGAGCTCGAGGCCAGGCTTTGCGCCAGGCACAGACCGACGGACCGCGAAGGCGGCACAATATCGCAGCTTCTTAACGCGGCGCCCCGCCGCGATCACGCAGCGCCTCCTTCGGAGCAGCCCCGTTGCTCCGCTGATAAAAACCAGCACACCAAGCTCCAGGCACGAGACCAGGCGACGCCGGCGCCGTCCGTAAGTGCGTCAAAGATGGTAAAAGGATGGGAGCCGACGAATTTCGACCCCAACTACGAAAACTTCGCCAACGCCGGCTGGACCAAGTACGAGCACGACGGCCGCGAGATCACCAACCTCTACATAAACAACAGCGTGTCCCCGACCAAACTCGCCGTCTTCCGGCGTGTATATGATGCAGACGGCCAGCAATCTAGAGAATGGTGTCATCGCGATTTCTCGAAGAAGAACCTAAAAGCGTTTGTCCGCACGTTAGCTTCTGCGGGCCGGATCACTTCGGTCGCAAACGACCGAATTCGTCACGTCGTGGACGGCCTCATGAAAGAGGAGGGCGGCATCGAACTTGACGAGGGCCGCTGCGCCGAGCTGGAAAAAAGGTACGCCCAAGCAATGAGCAAAGACCTGAGCGATGACATCGCTGCGCTACGGGCCGCCATGAGGGCCGAGGCGAAGGAAGACTTGGAACACCTCAAAGGGATGTGTGAAAGGTATAGGAAAAAATATTTCCGTGATTCTCTGGAACCGGGCGACCTGGCCCCGCCGACGGGGGAGCGCGCAATGGCTCTCGCTCTCGTCAACTACCCGGAGGTTTGCAGGGAGATTATGAAGAAATTCTGCGCATACGGGGCGCGGCGGCTGGAGGGCGGCCTCCTGGACGACGTGCGCAATTATCTGAGAGACTCGCAGATACTACACATGATGGTGAAGAAGGCCTACCCGAAGCTGTCGGACAAGGACGTCAATAAGCTCTGCCGCAAGGGGACGAAGACGGAACGGGCGCTCATTCACATCGACCACTACATCGCACAATTAGGCGACGGCCCCCACCACTTCGTCGCCATGATTGGAGGTCCGAATATGTCGTTCGGCGCTTCGCGGCGCCACATCGCGAAGGATTTGTACGTGACGCAGGAGGTCGCGGACGCCATCCGCGCGGCCGCGCTGGAGACGATCCGGGGCGTCCGAGCGGTGATTCGCGAGGGTCCCGCGAACGGCGGCGGCGACGAGGGCGAGGAGGAGGCGATGGCGTAGAGAAGGCGCCGGTGCCTAATTTAGCTAGTTAGCTAGTTGTTACTCGGCGTCCGAGCGCGACTAGACGAAATGAAGGCCGATACAGCTGAAGAGTCAACTACCCCCCGCGCACGTCTGTTGAGTCCCTACGCCCCCCGCGCACACTTCCGAGCCACGAAAAAAATTCTGGTCGAGTTCGCGAGAGCGCGACGCGAGAAAAAGGCCTACTACCTCCTAAGACGCCGCTAAGATTCAGGCCCTTACGAACAAAAAGGGAAAAGGAAGGACGCCTACGCGGCCTCGGGCGGCGACTCGCTCACCTGGCGCCGCCGCGCCTGCGGCGACGCGCACGACGAGAGCAGCGCGGACACCTTGTGCGGCAGCTGGACCCGCGGCGCGGGCAACCCCCAGGCCGCGTGGTACTCCTGGCCGTTCGGCGACACGAACTCGCAGCGGCCCCTTCTCAGGTTGGGGTCGTAGAAGTCGTCTTCCGGTCGCGCAGTCCCTGGCAATTGCAAGGCCAGATCGTCACTCATCGGCACCGCAACACCGGGATTCTGGGCCATCTGGGCCTTGTAGTGGGCGTGCAGCGGCGACAGGCCGCCGGGGCCGCCGTAGCCGCCAACGGGCGTTTTTCCGATCGGTCCAGAAGGCGTCAGGCCCGTCCGCCCCGACGAGAACAGCTCCGAGATGCCGTTCTTCGCGGGACTAAACCCGTCCATGTCGCTCAGAGGCGTGCCGTTCGGACCTTTTAATGGAGCGTCCATGTTCATGTCCAATGCATCGAAGGAGACGTCGAGCGCGTCGCCGTCGTCCGTCTTGAGCGCGTCTTCCGCGTCGTCGTCGTCCAATGCTAATAGAGCGTCGCCGTCGAAGTCGAGGGCGCCGCCGCCCTTCATCTGTGTGTTTATCGTGTGAGTCGCGGCCGTAGGACGCTCTCGATCGTCTCGACGCGGCGCCGCGTCGATGGCGTGGGGGCGCACGCCATCGCCGTGAGTCGAACGAACAAGGACGCTCGCGACGAGGCCCCACAAGTAAAAAAGGACGCCGCAACACACCCCGAACAGGTCGAGCATCGTCGAGGGCGAGTCCTGGCCCGCCGGCATGGAATTAGAGCGATCTAAAGCGGCGGACGCGTCGGCCGCGGTCTTCACCCGAGTTCTAGTCTTCGGCTGCGGCGCGCTTGAGGAGCGCGTCGTCCGTGATGGCGCAGGAACTGCTGATGAAGACGCCACGGCTCGCTTCGAGCTACGCTGCTTGTCGGAGGGTTCTCGTTCATCTCTATCTATCGCCTCCATTTGTGTGCGAGCCCGCGCGATCGTCGCCGTGTCCTCGTCCTGCGGCGGGCCCTTGCCGAACATGGCCGACTTCTTCCGGCGAAAAGCCGAATTCCAGCGGTTCTTCACGGCGTTCTCCGCCCTTCCAGGGAGTAATTTGGCGATCTTCGTCCAGGCGTTGCCCCAGCGCTGCTGCGCTTCGGCTAGTATGGTGTCCTCCTCGTGCGTCCAGCCGCCCTTCTTCAGGTTCGGGTCGAGGTGGTTCGTCCAGCGCTCGCGGCACTGCTTGCCGATCCTTCCCGGGATTCTCTCGGCGATCTGCATCCAGGTCAGGCCGCCCTCGTTCATGCATGCGATAATGATCTTGTCCTCCTCCTCCGTGAAGGCGCCCTTCACGAGGCCGGCCCTGAGTACTTTCTGCCATCGATGCAAGCATTGCACATCACTCCGCCCGTGGCCCGCGAGGTGCTGTTCCGCTATTCTCTTCCAATCATGAGTCCCAACAGCTTTCACGGCTAAACAAAGCTTCTCGTCCTCCTGCTTCGTCCACCGCCGCTTCAACCCCCCTTCCCGCAAGCAATCCACAATCACCTGCGCGGCGCATTTCACTCAAATTCGACAAAGAAACGACCCACGACCTCGTGCGATGGACACGAGTCGCATCGAATGAAGGCACCGTACGGGACGCCGAGATCGCACCTTGTCTTCTTTCTCGCAAAAAGCTCCCTTGACCAGGCCAGGCCTCAAAACTTTCTGCCACCGGTGCATACACTGCGCGTCACTGAGATCGTGGCCCCGCATGTACACGGTCGCGATGGTCTTCCAGTCGCCGAGGCCGACGGCTTTCACCGCTGCACACAACTTTTCGTCTTCGTGCTTCGACCATCGTCTCTTGGTACTGAGAGCTGCCGCTTTCGACGTGCCTCGCGTCTGCGCGGGCTGGGGCGCCTGGTAGTAGACCGGTTGGGGCGCAGTGGCCTTCTTCTTTTTGGTAGGCGGCTTTCTATAGACGTCGGCCATCTCCGCGTCGGGCGGCGGCGGCGGCTGGAGCAGGGGCACGGCGCCCGGCGGCAATACACTGCCGGGTGGCAGGACTTGCGGGCCCGCCGCCGGGTCGAGGCAGAAGAACATTCAAGATGATGGGGCGCGCGGGCTGCCGCCGGCACACGTCGGCCAGAACTGTCCTCGAGGGCTGCCCCGCGGGGCGGCGGGCCTTCGTGGCTGGGGCAGGCCCTCCCTCGGATTGAATGTGATCCTCCCTGGGGCCTCGCGACGGCGGGCGGCGCCCGGGTGGGCTGTGCCAAGACGCTTATGCCACCAGATGCCCACCGGTCGCGACGGACGAGGCCGACGGTTATGGCACCGGGCGCGAGGCGTCTTTGGCAGGCGTGCGCGGGCGGAGGGCTCGCGCGCGACGCTTGGCGGGCGCGCGCCTGGTTTTTTTCTCTTTTGGCTAGTGGGGCTCATTGTTGGGCTCTTGCGCATCTCCGCGGGGCGGGAGACCGCCGAGCGTCTTAGGAGCATGTCGCCGGCGTCGTAGGAGCCCTGCGTGCTGCGTGACTCCCCGAGGCAGGGCGCGTTTCGGGTTTTGCCTGCTATTTTAATTGCAAATAAAAGCGCAACTCACGCTGGCCGCGATAGATCGCAATCGGCTGCGTTTTTTAAGCATAATTAATTACGTCAGTTGCGCGCGCTGTTTATTCGAGCCATCGCCGCTGCTGCGGCATCCATAGCAGTGGGCTGATTTTGGGCTCACCGGTACGCCGTCGACGCCGCGGCGCAAACGCAAAAATGCACGATAGACAACAGCAGAGATGACAGACGCAAAGGCGGAACGATGGAAGCCCGAGGGCCACCCCATGTTGGGGGTGCGCGGCAGCGTCGCTTTACTACAGTGCGCGACCACTCTAATCTTGGTCTTCAGCGGCATTAATTGGAGCCAGACCATCCCCCTGGCGATGATGCAGTTCGTGTCGGCCTGTACTTTATTAGCACAGTGGGACAAGTCGGGACGGGACCACATGTACGTCGTACGAGGCTGCGCGTCTTTAGTGAGGGCCATCGTGGTCCTAAGAACGAGCGCCTGCGGCCGCGTCTTCCCGCCCTGGGCGGGCTGCGACGCCGAGCCCTGGCGCGGCCACGAGAATGTGAGATTGCCCTTCCGGTGCATTCACGTGCTCGCTTGCGTGCGGCAGCTGGCGAACGCCTGGTCCCTGCTGAACCAGTACCATCTCGTGGGCGACGGCGTCACGCCGGACAACGGGCATCGCCAGCTCTGGATCCGCGCGAGAATACGCCTGGCAGGTGTGCCCATCCAGTTAGCGCGCTTCGTCCTCAAAATCGTTTTACTCGACGACACGCGGTATGAAAGGGGCGACGTCGAGGTCGCCTGCAATTTTGTACGGGCGGTGTTGCTGATTCCGCTCAGCGCGTGGTCGCTGAACCACCAGTACTACACGTCCGGGAGCGATCCGCCGCCTCGAAGCGTGCAGCGCGGCTGTGCGTGCCTCGAGCTCGATCATGTGGACTACAACCCGTCGGGCCAGGGCGGGTTACATCGAGCGAAGTCCAATGTCGGGTTGGGAGACGTGGAGTTGACCGAGACGCGACCCGCGGCGCCGGCCGACGACGCCGACGCGGAAACCCCTCGGTGACGCGTCGCCTCGCCGGCGCGGCGGGAGACGCCGTCGACGCGAGCAGCAATTCACACTCCGACCGCCGCCGGCGGTGGAGCCTAATTTTATCACTGTTAAGCACACTAGCCCTCGTCCGGTAGCTCGACCTCGACCGGCGGAGGGTGGTTCGCGACCTTCTCGCGGAATTGAGCATGAGCGCCGGCCCAGGCCGCCTGGAACTCCTCGGGCGTGCCCGCTCTTCTTTTAGAGCGGCTCTCCAATGAAGTCGTGTCGCGCGGCGTTTCATCAACATCAGCACTCTCAGCAAACAACGTAGACCACCACGTCACGACGCCAAGGGCAACGGGCCGCTTCTTGAGGGAAACGCAGACACACCTACAATCCGTCGGCAGCGGTATGACGCTGTCCTCGAGGCACCAGTCGAAGGAGTCCTTGAGAGCATCTTCGTCGTGAGACGGCGCCAAGCGAAAGGAAGGCCGGGGGTCGTCGCTACACCAGACGTCGTGCTTCAGCGCTTCGGTCAATTCATTCACGGTCAAAACGCAGGCGTCGCCCTTGTACTGTAATGAGCAGCGGACGTTGTGCGCCCGCGTACTCGCACCGACGGGGAACCTCGCAACTATATCTTCCGCAGACTGACTCCAGACCGCGCAGATCCTTCCATTTCTTGTACAGAAGCCGCCGTCTTTGGTGGCGTCTACCACTGGATTTTTGCTGGCCGGCGGCGGCACGGGCTTCGACAGAGCAGCTTCTGCTTTCCACTGCTCGACGCGCTCGGCCTCGACGTCGTCCTCGACGTAGCGGTTCGGCTCGCCCTCGCCGTCGCTCTCGTCGAAGGCGTCCCACTTCGAGTAGTCGATGCCCCCCCGCTTCGGCTTTGCTGGTTCTTGCGGCTTTGAAGCTGGCGTGACGTCGAACTTGTCGTGCCCCGTGCGCGTCACGGACCAGCCGTCGCTTCCGATGGTCACGCCCGTCGTCGCGGCGTCGAGGCGCGTGACGACGGGCCGCGGCGGTTGGGAGCGCTGGTCCTCGGCGTCCTCCTCGTCGCCGATGCCCTTCCACTTGTCGTAGTTCGTGAGGGCGGACATTGCTGTGACTGTGTTGCGGGCGGCGCTGCAGCTGGTCTTTGTATTTGCCGCAGTTTCGAAAGGATTGCGACAGGCGACGAATGTGGCAGTGTTGCGTCGCAGTCGCTGGATCGACGCGTACAGCTGGTACGACGGCCCCGGCTTGCGCACAAGCTAGCTCGTAGACGCACTAGACTAAGGGAGTGTACGCAAAGCCTCAAATGCCACGCGTACAGAGCCCTCGCGCACGCCTCGCGGCCGGCAGGACTCCTGCGCGGACCCCAGCCCGGCCACTAGGGATCACGTTTTGGCTCCCAGCGCCGCGAAAGCCAAGGCGCGGGCGCCGTACCAGCAGCCTCCAAGGCAGCCCGAGGCCGCGCCGCAGTCGAACGGCTCGAGGGCCGGCCGCTGCACGAGTGCCGGCAGCCCACGCCGCCCCGCGAGGGTAGAACAGCGCTGCCCCACCCGGGGCGAGGCGCCGCCTCCCGCCGCCGCGGACGCGATCCTTCACGGCCTGGGAGCCGCCCCGCAGCAGTTGTCGACGCGGGCGCAGCCTCAGGGGACCCTTCAAAGCTTGAGCCGCGGGCGTGGCCGCAGGGCACCCGTCACCGCTCGTGCCCTCCGCACAAACGATGAACAAGTACGAGGTCCTCGGCGTCGTCGGCGAGGGCGCCTACGGCATCGTCCTCAAGTGCCGCAACAAGGAGAACGCCGAGACGGTGGCAATAAAAAAGTTTAAAGAAAGCGAAGATGATGAAGAAAATGTCCGGAAGACGACGTTGCGCGAGGTTAAATTATTAAGGATGCTGCGGCACCCGAACATCGTGTCGCTGAAGGAAGCCTTTCGGAGAAAAGGTAAACTCTACCTCGTCTTCGAGTTCGTTTCCAAGAACCTGTTGGAAGTGCTAGAAAATGAAGTGGGCGGTGTGGGTTCCGATGCGACCTGTAGATATATGTTGCAATTAGCGCAAGCCATCGACTGCTGCCACTCCCACTCTGTGATCCATCGAGATATCAAGCCCGAGAACTTGCTGGTCGATCCTCGCGGCAAGCAGCTCAAGCTGTGCGACTTTGGCTTCGCGAGGAGTTACGCACCGGGAGCGACGGACTTGAGCGACTACGTCGCCACAAGATGGTACAGAGCCCCGGAACTGTTACTCGGAAGCACAGATTATGATGCCACAGTAGACGTCTTCGCGATGGGTTGCATCATGGGCGAATTAGCGGACGGCCAGCCCCTGTTTCCCGGCGAATCGGAGATCGACCAACTCTACATCATCCAGCGCATGCTCGGGCCGCTGACGCCGGCCCAGGACGCGTTGTTCTTGCGGAATCCAAGGTTTGTGGGCCTCAAATTTCCCGACATGTCGCGGCCGGAGACGCTGCAGAAGAAGTACGTCGGCACTTTATCTAAGAGGTCATTGAGCTTCATGCAGGCCTTATTGCAGATGGAGCCGCACCAGCGCTATTCGTCCAGAGAGTGCCTCGAGCACCCGTATTTCGAGGACATCCGGCACGAGTACATCAAGCAGCCCACGTCCAGAGCGGGCACGGCGGCGTCTCGCAGTCGAGTGGGCACGGCGCAAAGTAGCGTTGTGAGTGGCGCGCCGTCCGAGGACCTGCCTACGATTAAGGCGCGGCCGCGGTCGCCGCAGGGCGAGCCGCCCTCATTACCGCCGGCCCTGCCTTCGCGCCTGCCTCGCGCGACGAAGAAGCTGCCTCCGTCCTTCCAGAGGACGCAGAAGCCGAAACGGAAGCAGCAACGTCGAAGGCAGCAGCCGCAAGAACCCAGACGGCAGCAGCAGCCGCGGAAACGGAAACCGGCCCTGAAACCCGTGAACCAGGTGCCTCCGTTAGAAGATGCGCCCTTGCCCGAGGAGGGGTCCTTGTATGGACGGGCTCGAGCGCCGCCGCTGCGCGCCCGGAAGCCGCGCCGGTCGCGGGCGGAACGAGCGGCTTCGGAGCGGGAGCCGAAGCCCCTGACGCAGCCGCACCACGAGCCGCTCGCCGCGCGGTCGCCGGTTCCCAATAGAGCCAAGGTGGCGACGCGCGAGCGCGACTTGCAGCGCGAGCGGGAAAGAAGACGGGAAAGGGAGATCCGCGAGCTGCGCGAGTTCTCCTCCAAATTACCGCTGCAATTGCAGCAGAAGCTGCGCGACGCCGACGAGGGAAGTTATGCTCGCACGGGCACGTCGCACGGGGGCCGCAATAGATTGCCCGACTGGGAGCGGTCCGACCCGTTTCCCGGTTCGCAGAAGCGCTGGTAGTAAGGTTGTTTACGCGTCTTGCTCCGATCTATTCTCCCCCCGGGGCGCCGCCGGCCGGCAAGTTTGCTTTTGCTTAGCTAGGCCTAGCCACGACCCGCCGCGGCGTTCAAAGTGGCGGCTGCGCGGGGTCCGCGTGACCGGAACGCCCGCCCCCGCCCCCGTACGCCGTCGCCCCGAGTGTTAGCTCGGAGGCGACGACGGCGAGGGGGGAGCAGGCCGAACGGTACTGTCACGGAAGTTGTCACGGTAGTAACGTTGTTACGCGTCCGCGCGGCGGGAGTCGAGGGGCTACTTCTCCGCCTTCTCCTTGTCGCGCGAGCGCGAGCGCGAGCGGTCCTTCTCCTTGCCCTTGTCGCGCGAGCGGCTGCGCGAGCGGCTGCGCGAGCGCGAGCCCTTGCCGTCGTCGCTCGACGACACGCTCTCGCCGCGCTCCTGGCGCTCGCGCTTCTCGCGCGCCTTGCGCCACTTCTTCTTGTAGCGCTTCTCGAGGTCCTTGCGGAGCGAGCGCGACGGCGTCCGGATGTGCATGAAGTTGCAGTAGCCGCCGCGCGTGCACACGGCCTCGTCGTACTGGCGGCAGCGCGCCTCGCGGAAGTCCGTCACGGGCGAGAACTCGCAGACGAGCGGCCGGCCCGCGTAGAAGCGGCCGAAGAGCGCCTTGAGCGCCGCGTCCGAGTGCTCCTCGTCGGCGAACTTGCAGTAGACGTTGCCGACCATGTGGTCGCCGAGGTTCTCGCAAACGTTGAGCTCCTCGATCTCGCCGTAGCCGGCGAGCTCGTCGTAGACCTCCTCGTAGAACTCGTCGAACTCCTCCTGCACCTTCTTCGGGTCGAGCTGCGACGGGTCGCCGCCGGCCGCCGCGATCTGCGACCTGAGTGCAAATCAAAATTTTACGGCGCGTTCGTCCTGAATCGTCGCGTCGTCCTCCACGCCATCGACGCGACGCCTGCTCGATGGCGTGGCGATGCCGGTTCCTCACCGCTCGACGGAGCCAGCGCGGCCGCGTCATCGCCGAGAAATGTGCACCCGACGCACTGGTTGATTTCCACACAGTCCGCGACGCCGGGTTCTGGTACATGTGCTGCACGATCATCGTCTGCGAGAAGGGCGGCTTGTGGTGCTGGCGCGAGCACCGGTCGCCGTGGCGGCACGCGCCGATCTTGAAGTAGAAGGGGCAGTTCACCTTGTCCTCCTCCGTGCCGTGGATGCGGGCGAGATGCGTCGCGCCGCCGCGCGCGCCGCCCAGCTCGCGGTCGCGCCAGTTGCGGCCCGCGTCCCGCGACGAGTCGTAGCGGCTGCCGCCGTAGCCGCCGCCGCCGCCGCCGCCTCCGTACCCACCTCCTCGCGGCGGACCGCCTCCGCCGTAGCCACCTCCACCGCCGCCTCCGTAGCGGCCGCCGCCACCCCCTCCGTAGCGGTCCCCGCCCCCGCCTCCGCCTCTATAAGCGTCGTTCGAGCCGTAGCCTCCTTGGCCGCCGCGGTAACCGCCGCCTCCGCCTCCGTAGCGATCACCGCCTCCGCCGCCGTAGCGATCCCCGCCGCCGCCCCGTCGGTCGTCGTACCGGCCGCCGCCGCCTCCGCCGCCGTAGTGCGACATCGCAGCGAAGTGCTGCTGGTTCTGAGAACTGCTCGCGCCGCTTACGGCTGCCTTTTACTCGCCCCCGCGGACCTTTGTCCGGCAGCGAGGATTCGGCCTCGAGACTCGCTGCTAAGCTAGTCGCGTCCTTCTGCTAAGGCAGTCACCCGAGTGGCTGTCCTTGGCACAAGTGACGACTATAAAGTCCGCTTCCACCTCGCTTGGGGCGCCTGTGGAGCTCCAAGCGATCAAAAGCTGCGGCAGTAGAACCCGGCTGATTGCTAGTGTCTTACAGGACGCTAGCTCAGGCCGCCTGCCAAAACTCCCACAACCTCCATAGGTCTGGATAATACAACGGCGCAGGTCCTCTACTGACGCCCGCTGTTCAGCAGCCGCGTTTGCACCATCGCTGCGGCCGCCACCCGCGAGACACAGGACAGCCCTTGAGCACAGGACCTGCGCGCCGCCGTCCGGAAGTCTCCGAGGCACGACAGAGGACAGGAGAGGCGTGACAACGGCACACAGAGGCGAGCCACCGGCCAGAACAGGATGCCCATCGACTACACGCACTTCGATGAGATCGGCGACGACGCGCCCGTCCCACAAAAACGAGTGAGGAAGAAACCCCACGCGGGGCCCGAGGTCGTCCGGGAGGACTTTGAAGATGACATCTCCGCCTACTTGGATGGGGGCCTGCCCATGCCGCCGCCGCCGCCGCTCACGGATGAAGAAAAACGCGAGCTCTTAAGGAAGTCAAAACTGAAATTCCAGGCGGCGAAGGACGAGTTCGGGGCCGAGGCGACGGCGTGGCACCGCGAGCAACTGAAGCTCGCCGCGCGGGACCGGTGCGTCTACGGCCCGGGCGCGCCGGGGGCGCCCTGCGACGGCGGCCGCGCGCGCGTGCGTGGCGGCGAGGACCTCTCGACCTGGGACGCCGCCGCGAGGGCCGCGCAGACGAAGAAACCGGCTCCAGGACCCGAGTCGCTTGATATGAAAGCGTTGCGAGAACAAGCGGCGACGGGCGACGCGGAAGCCCAGTATCGCCTCGGTGCTCGTTTATATGAAGATAAAAAAGGCGCGGAGGCGGAGCGCTTTCTGAAGCTGGCCGCCGCGCAGCACCACGCCCAAGCCTGCGTCGCCCTCGGCGAGGCCTACGCGGCGCCCGTCGACGATCAGATTAGATTGGACTTGCAGGAGGCCCTCAAGTACTTCCGCAAGGCCGCGCGGGCGGGCCACGCCGCCGCGCGGCGGCGCGCCGCGTTCCTGGACGACGTGTTCCGCGAGGCCGAGGCCGAGGGCCCGGAGGCGCCGATCTTTGATGACGACGACGCCGCGGCGAAGAATGATGCGGCGGCGGCGGCGCGGGCGGCGCACGACGCGCGAATGGCCCTCGAGGGCCCGGCGGCGCCGGGGATCGACCGCGGCGCGATCCGCGAGGCGACGGAGGCGCTCCGGGCGCTCGGGATGTCGTCGGCGGAGCTCCGCGAGCGGAGTTAGTGTTGGTGTTGGTTGTTGGTGTTGTGTTTCGAATCAAAACTGGCCACGCAAGCGAGGCAGTGAAGCGGCCCGAGCCAAGCGGATAAAGGAGGACCGTGGAAGTGAAGTTCGGCCGCGAGGCGGTTGGCGACGACGTCCTCAAGCGAAGCGAGTGTTTGGAGGCGAGCGGCCTTCTTCGAACTTCGAGGGAAAAGCTCTACTTATTTTTGAGAGGGCCGACGAGGCCGTCCGGTGTGCGATCGACGAGGCCTCCGGCGCCAAGTTCAAGGACGTGAAGCAAGTCCGGGCGGCCGTGCCGGCGCGGGCCGCGCGCGAGCGGGAAGCGGCGCCGGGGCTCTCCTCTCGGCGGGGCGCGACGGGGCCGATCGCGAGGCGGAGCGCGCGCGGCTGCTGCGCGACGACGCGGCGGCGAAGACCGCGTCGGGCGTTTGTCGGGAGGGGGCGCGCCATCGGGGCGAGGGAGGCCTCGGTGCTGGGGCGGCTTGTGCTAAGTGTATCTGCTAAGTGACGTGTAGACAAATGTGTAGAGACTTTCGGTGTGAGGCGTGATTTAAAAGATGCACGGGAAATGAGTTTCAAAGTGTGAAAGTGTAAACAAGTAAGAATGGTAGCCACGAGTAAAATCGACCAAAGGACGAAAGACGAAGACGAGCCCTATACGCGCCACCCGCGGAAGTTTCGGCTTTAAGGCGCAGTCACAGTCAAGGTCGACCCCTTGAGGTCCTATTGAGGCCGCGCTCCGCCCCTCGTTCGCGTCCGTGCGAAAAACAACAGCACAAAGTTGCTGGATACAAAACTCACCTCCGTGCGCCCGTAAACGCCCCTATCAGCGCCTCCGGCGCGCACGCAGTCCACGAGCAATAAAATCGCTGACCGCTAGCCGCGCTCGGCGCGCGAGCGGGAGGGTCGCGCGGTCGGCGAAACCCTTCCGCGCCGCAGGCCTAAGACATCATGAAGAAGACGATCATCGCCCTCGCGCTGGCCGCCGGCACGGCCGCGCTACCCCAAGTCAAGTCGCGCCTCCGCGGCACCGCGACGGACGAGGAGGCCCACCGCGTCGGCGGCCGCGCCCCGAACTTCGGCATGGATTCAGCGTTGGCAAGCAGTTAAACGCCCCGCGGCGATGCGGCGCGGCGCCGTCGACCCCCCGAGAGGGCGGCCCAAGACAGGCGAACGTCAGAGAGCAAAATTGGGGCGTCTCGTCGAAGCCGCGTTTCCTGAGCGTTTTCGCGCTCGCCGACGCAGGCAGAGACCTAAAAAACCACAACATGAAGCTCCTCATCGCCCTCGCGCTCGCCGCCGCGCCGTCCGCCCTCGCGATGGCGCCCTACGTCCCGTCCGAATTGAACGGGTGCGACGAACCCTGCGCGGATGTCGTTACTATCGACTCGCCGTCCTTCCCCACGATTGAATCCGGTACTTGTTACGTATTTGACGGCATGTTCCCCTCCGGAGGGATAGGAGTCCCCGACGGGGTCAACTGTGTGAAGATCACGGTCCCGAGCGACTCCGGCCTAGTCTTCATTTCCGCACACATCCCGCGTCCTACTTGCCCCGCGCCCCGCGAAACGCTGAGACGCGGCGCGCGCAGGTCTTCGGCGACAACGCGGAGATCGTCAACGCCGGCAAGGTAATTTCCATCTTCGCGCGCCTCCCGCGTCTATTGCTTTTTGCTCTGCGAGGCCTTCAACCACGCAGGTCCAACCCACAGTTGACGGAACGAAGATCACGAACACCGGCACCATGAGCGACGGCAACCCCGTCCAGATCGCAGCGCGCCCCCTGCGTCCCTCCGCCTCCGAAGGGCCTCGACGACGCCTCCCTCGCGCGCAGGTCTTCTCGCCTAGTGGAGCCGAGATCACGGTGAGTGAGCCGGGCAAAGCGCAGATCTTCGTGCGCGACCCGCGTCCGTTGAGCCCGCCGCGCGAAAGCGAAGAATTCGAAACGCAGGCCAATGGTGGAACCGACATCATCTTCAAGTGCTACGGTGCGGACGCGACGGCGACGCCCTCGACGCCCGCGCTCTGCCCCTAGTCGTGAAGGGCCCTGCAGACCAGGAAACACCTCGAAGCGCCCCCCCGTCGGGCTACGCAATGACATCCCTAGGGCCCCATATGGCTCCCGCTCGCGAGGCGCGTAAGGTGTACATACTAGTAGATATACAACACGACAGTTAGGACGACCGGCCCGTCGACCGGCGCGACCCGTCCTCGAGCCTGCGGAAGGTCGAGGGCGCGGACGTCGACGGCGTCAACCCATACGTCGTCGTCGACGGCGTCGCGATGGGCGTCGGCGGCGGCGACGCTAATGAAGACGACAACGCGGTCGACGCCTCGTCGCGCACCGAATCCAGGACGCTCTTCAGGTAGTCCGGGTCCGTCAAATCGGGCAGCTCCTCGACCTCCTCCTTCTTGTCGTACACAATAAGATTCTTGTTCCGATATTCGTGGCCCATCACTTTAGCCATCCGTTCCTTCTCCTCCTCGGCTTTGCTCGTCTCGTACTCCTGCAAAGCTGAGACGAGGACGTGCTCGTCCATGTGCTTGTCGCATTTCAATTCCTTGAAGCGATTGACGATGGATCTTTCCTTCGCCTGCCGGTCCGCAGCTAACGCTAGTTGGTCCCTGTTCAATTTCATGGCGTGCCTCACGGTACTATTCGAGCGGCTCTCCTCGATCTGTGCATCGAGCTGCTTTTCCGTCCGGACGACGTCCTGCAGTAACTTGGAAGCAACATCGCCGTAGCGCGGTTCCTCGCTAGGCGGCAGATGGTACCGATACTTGCAGCCCGTCGCCCCACCGACACTTTTGCCCTCGAAGACGGAATCGCAGCACGACCACCGCTTCCGCCGGTGGCCCATGCAACTCGCAGTGATCCTTTTGACGTCTTTATGGGCGGGACACGTTACGGGACACGCGACCCGATACGTCCCGGGATGGTAGCCGCAGGCGAAGGCCGAGTTGTGCGCCTCGGTGTAGGTCTGGCCGCAGGTCCGACAAATGATGGATCGTTCTCGCAACCGCTCATTGTAGGTCTTTCGGAACTTCAGACGTTTTTCTACTTCGTTTTCTGGAGGCGCTTGCCAGGATTGAGCTTTCTGCGCGACGAGGTCAGGGACCTTGCGAGGAGAACAAGGAACACATTCCACGGGTACACCACCGGTCTCATGTGATAAACCACCTGCAACACGATCCGCGTCGCGATCCTTCGCGATGCGCCGATTCCCGTCCATGATCTCCGCGAAGCGCGGCCCGTAGAGCGCCTCGTCCGCGGCCTCCTTCTCAAGCCGTTTCTGCTCGTCCTCGGCCTGCGCGCGGGGAGACGCGTGGGCGACGCCGTCGCGTGGCGCGTCGCGGCGGCGGTGGCGCGGCGATGGCGTCGCGGCGACGGCGTGGGGGTCGACGGCACGCCATCGCGCAGGCGTCGCGGCGACGGCGTGCAGGTCACGCCATCGAGCAGACGTCGGCGACGCGGCGCGCCTCGCGGCGATGGCGTGCCGGTCGGAGTGCCGAACCGCGACAGGCGTCGAAGGACGCAACGGGACGCCGCGGCGCGGACCTGCTCTTTGAGATATTCACGCATGTTCGCCTTCTTCCTCCGAGTGTCCGGCGAATCATTTTCATCATCAGCATGAGGATCTTCTTCTCCTGGAGATTCAGGCTCTGGCTCGATCTCGAGCACAGGCTTCGTGTCCACACGTTTATCATATCCAGTTAATGAAGGCACGTCGTCGTCTCGCACTACTCTGCCAGGCAGTCGCATCCCCAATATTTTGGGATGGAGCCGCCTCAAATCAACACCGTGCTTAATCACGGCGTACTTGAGCTCGAACGCTTCTTTATGGCCCCGGTGCCAGGACCAGTAGCGCACCCAGCCTTTAAACACTTCGGCTAAGACCTTACGTTGACTCCGGCCGAAGATCTTTTTGCCTAGTTCACTTCTAAACAGTCTCATGTAGTCCTTTCTAACACGTTTCCGCCACGTCTTCTGGAGGTCTCGCTCCCGCACCGCCGTGGCGGCTTCATTCCGCCGCGTCATTTCAAATAAAAGCATCTGCCGCCGCTCCGTGGCCACGATCTCAGATCTATTGATAATTATCATGGCGAGCGTCCGGAAGTAGTGTTCATGTAGTTGTTGGTGCAATAGGGGCGTGAAGAATCGTTGATACACACCAGCAATGGATCGCGTGTCCATGCAGAGCGTGTCTCTGTCGACCCTGACCTTCGTTTTCCGTTTCCTCTTCTCTTCTTCCGTGCAAATCTCGAGCCATTTCGTGGCGTTATCCCTCAATAAAGTCTTCTCCGTGCACTCCTTGCGGAAGTAGATGGCCTTGGACCTGCGCGGAGCGTCGCGGTCGATCGTTCGTGAGCATTCGACTCACGAGGAGCGTAAACCCTCTCGGCGGCCGCGGCGACGGCGTCGCGGTGCGGGGACGTCGCGCCGACGCCATCGACGCGCCACGTCGACTTGATGGGCGACAGGCCGCGAACCGGCCCCGGCGCGGTCCGAACGGCCTCAAAATCGTCTGATGGACACGAGTCGCGTCGATGGCGTGAAGGCGCCTCCACACGACGGGACGCCGAGATACGTACCGCGCGCGCAGCTCGTCCATGCCCTTGCCCTGGCAGTAGAGCGCGACTTTTCTCAGGTTCGCCCGCGCGCGAAACGCCTGCTTCTCGATGACGCGCGCCTCCTCCTCGAGCTCCATCCACTCGAGCTCGGCCTTCGCATGCGCTATCAACGCATCCTTCCGGAAGGCCTCGAGGACCGCCGCCTGCTCGGCCTCGTGGCGCTGCCGTCTTTTCCTCAGTTCCCTCTGAGCTTTCTCTCGTCTCCTACGATGGCGGTACTTCCTCCTCTCAAGGCGCTCCTTCTTGACTCGATCTCTCATTTCTTCAGGAGCCTCGTCGAGAGGCGGTGCTAGGGTCTCGGGAATGAGGTCCTCCTGACTATCATCACTCAACACCGAAGACGCGTAGCCCTCGTCATCTGACAGGTCCTCAATGACGGTAGAGTCCGCAGCTTCGTTCTCGAGCGCGTAGAGCTCCATCTCCTGTGTGGCACGGACATTGTCGCGACACCGCCGTAGACTCTCATGAGGCCGCGTCGACGCCATCGCCCCCACCAGATCAAGTTCAAGGTCAATGAAGACGCTGCGTCACGGACCTTCTTCAGCGCGGCTAACTGCTCGGCTTTCTTCTCCTCCGTGCGTATCGACATGGCGAGGTCGTCCTCGGCGAGCATCTCCTTGCACTCTCTTTCCCTGACAAGTTTCTGGGCCTGCTCCTTCTTCAGTTGATCTCTACGTTCCTGCTTCGACGACTTTTTAGTAGAAGCGCCGCCGACGTCGTACTTCGATCCAGATTGGCTCTTCGCCTCGAGCATGAACAGCCGCATGGCCTGCTCCGCCTCCTTCATGTCCCGCCGCTCCCGCAGGTTGTTCGCGAACTCGTACTCGTAGAACGCTCTCGCACGCAATTCCTCCTCTTCCAGTACAGCGATGAGCCGGTTCTGCCGTCGCACCTCCCTCTCGTGGGCCTCCTTCGCCTCCTCGTCCTTCACCAACGATAAACGTCTGCGACGCTCCTCCTCCATGCGCACCTGGTCCTGTTTATTGGTGGCGCCCCACCTGCGCGGAGCATCGCGGTCTCGCGGTCCGCATCTCCCTCGCAGGTCGCGTCGATGGCGTCCCGGTGGTGGAGATCTCAGGGGCGAGCCATGGATCTCACCAACACGCCATCGCCGCGACACCTCGACGCGGTCCGAATGGCCTCAAATTCGACCTCGTCTGATGGACACGAGTCGTCTCAGTGAAGTGAAGGCACCGTAGGACGCCGAGAGCGCACATCTCGAGTTGCTTCTTCAACTCCTTCTTCTTCGTCGTCCACCACCGCGACAGGATCGTGTAGACGCCGTGCTGCATGTGCTGCGGCTGGAGGAAGACGATGCCCGTCTCGTCCTCCGTGCGAGATTTCGCTTCTAAACCCGATTTCAGGCCGTCCTCGCTGATGTCCGCCAGGAACTCGCGCAGGAACTCGAAGTACAGGAACTCCAGCGCATTTTCAGAGGTCAGCGCCGCGTTCTTCGCGTCGACGGCGCTCCGAGCATCCGCTTCTGACACGCGCGCCGCCTCGAGGACGAACTCTCTCCTCAATTTGCGCATGCGACTCGCGAAGTACTTCGCCTTTTGATAGGCTGTTAAAGGTACGGGTTTCGTCCCTTCGCCGCTCCACGTCCGGGCGGCGATCTCCATGCGCTGCGCTTCCCGTTCCGTGGCTTTCAGCGATCGTTTGGCGATGCCTAGTTTGCCTCTGGCTGTTCCCAGGATGGTCAACGCCCACGTGACCGCGGCCTTCACCTTCCGATCGACTTCTAGTAACTCTTTCTCCCTAGCACCGTCGAATTTCAACTTCTTCTTGTATAGATATTCATCTCTAGCCATGAGCTCCGTTTCTCTTCTTCTAATTGTTAACTCGGCAGAATAGAAGGCTCGGACATACAACTCGTCCTCGCGCATCGCTACTAAGTTACTTTGTGCAATAGCTCGCTCCGTCAGCATGATCCCCTCGAGGGGCATGTAGGCTCGCGCGCGCGGCTTGCCGAACTTGAGCTCGACGACGCAAATGCTATCTTCCGGTCTAAATAATAAAATGGGGCAATGACCGTACGGCGTGGGAACAATAACGCCTCGCGAGCGATAGTGCATCGACGCGACGATCTCAGCTCTTTCTCTCAGCACGATAGCTTTCGCATCAGCTTGTTCGCGTTTAACAGAAGCTCGTTCCGACAGCGATTGGAGCTGGCGCTCCTGTCTGACCCTTTGTCTCAGGAGATCTCTCGTAGCCGTACCCAATTCCGCGGCGAGCTTCTCGCAGTCCTCGGCCGAGTCTTTTAAACCGCATAAAGCTAGATCCTTCTCCTTCTTGTCGATCTTCGCTGCTCTAAGGACCTCAAGGGCGTTCCCAAACTGCTGGTCGCTGACACCTGCGCGGAGCATCCCACGTCATCGTGCGATGGCCACGAGACGCCGCGTCGCACGCTTGACCTGCATGACCTTCGACGCCCCGACCAAATCTTTCTCGACCTGCTTCAGGTGCACTTCGCAGGTGAAGATCTCCCGATGCAAATATCCTAAAACATCATTGAACTGGCGCTTCTCCTGGTCGAGCTTCATGCGTTGCCTGCGCGGGGCGTCGCGGTCGCTCACGAGCTCGTCTGATGGACACGAGTCGTATTGAGGAAGTGAAGGCGCCGCAACACTTCAAAACGCGGAGATCGCGCCCTTTGAGATCCTCCAGTCTCTGCCGGTACGCGTTGACCCTGCCAACTAATAACAACATGTCGTGGAACGCCGCCCGGTGGCGCATGACGTACAACCGCTCGTCGTCCGGCCTAGCCGCACTGCGGAACGACGCCGCCTCGGCCTCGCAGCGCTTTTTACTTCGTGGCGAGAGGTCGTACTTGACGCTCTTGAGTTGATCCTCGGCCTCCTTGTCGAAGTCTCGCATGGATCGCGCTTCGGGACTGCCCGCGGCCGGTCGCTTCTCGGGCGAGGGCAGGGCCACGTGCTCGTTCTCCTCATCTGAGAGATATTCACCTCGCTCAATCGCACTCGCTCGCTCGTCGATTTCGCGGTCGGACCACTGCACGCCCTGGCGCTGGGCCCCGTGCGATTTGAGTAACCCGGCATGCCTCCTATCTAAGTCGTACCTGCGCGGAGCATTTCCGTCAAAGCGGTCCGATGTGGCGTCGCGTCGACGGCGCCCTGACGACCACGTAGACTCTCGTGGGATCACAACGACGGCGTCTCGTGAAGACGCCATCGACGCGACCGCGGTCTCTCTGACGCGGTCCGAACTGCCTCAAACTCGAAAAAGAAACCACCCACAACATGATACGAGTCCCAGCAACAAAGTGAAGGCACCTGAACACCTCAAGACGCCGAGATGCGTACACGGCCTTCATCTCGTCGAAGTCGTAAAAATGGATGTCCGACTGGCGCACCAGATACTCCTCCTTCTCCAGTCTCATCCTCTCCTCCTCGATCTCAGCTAACTCCGAAGCCATATCGAGCGTCTCCGCGCGATACGCGGCGGGGTTCAGGCGGTGCCGCGCGACCCTCCGACATAAAGCGGGATCGTCGCCGCCCCCCAAGCCTTGTAACTGCTCCGGCTCCTCGTGCGTCCGCGTCATCTCCTTGCCGCAGTCCAAACACCGCACGCCCTTCCCATATTTATCGCCCCAGGCCTTGGCCCGCAGATGCTGGCAGAAGCCCTCGCGTGAGGGCCCCTCGAAGAGCCGAATCGCCCGGTCAAAGTTCGGGATCAGGCCGATCTTCTCCCGCATGTGGGCGCGCCTAGCAGCTCGGAGTTTCGCCTTCTCCTTCTCCTCTTTCCGCTGTCGCGCGCGCTCCTCCGCTCTCGCACGACGCGCGGCATCATCATCGGCCTTGCGCATGGCCGCGACGTCCCGCAGCCGCTGCTCGCCCGCTTGGCGCCACTGCCGTTCTTCGGCACCGACGAGCGCCGCCACCTGTGCGGAACGACTGCGTGAGCATCGTATTCACTGGAAACGGTCCGAAACGGCTCAAATTTGGACCAGAGACCACCCATCGCCTTCTCTGATGGACACGAGTCGCGTCGACGGCGTAAAACCTTCGTAGAATCACGGGACGCCGCGTCCGACGTAGTCGTCCATCCAGCGCTGCTCGGCCTCGGCGTGCGCGCTCCGTTGCAACATCATGATCCGCGCTTTTTTTTGGATGTCGGCCCTACTCAAAGGTATGAGCGGCGGCGGTTTCAGTAACTCGCGCATCTCGGCGTCGGTCATCTTCTTGTTGAGGCCCGCCTGCGTGGGATCGTGTCAAGTTCAAGTTCAAGTTCAAGTTCAACAAACCTTCTTCTCGAGTCTCTTGAGTTTCTTTCTCTCTTTCTCCTCCTTCTTCGCCAGATCGAGGGCGGCCTGCGACTCCGCGTTCGTCATCGAGTCGATCTGCCTCTTGAGGAGCTTTCTTTCTTTAAATTTGTAGAAGGGCCTGCGCGGAGCGTCTCCCGTCGAACGCGGTCCGAACGGCCTCGTCTGATGGACACAAGTTGATGGCGTGACTCCACACGACGGGACGCCGCGAGCGGACGTCTTCTTGAGGCGCTCCTTCATGGGCGTGAGCGCGTCGTTGTCGTCGTCGGACCGCGTCGAGCGCTTCGACGACGGCCGCGAGCCGGGCCTCGAGCCCGGCGTACCAGGTCGGGACCCGTCTTGTGAGCCTGGAGTGCCCGGCTTGCCCGGAGTACCGGCTTCGTGGTCGCTCTCGGCCTCGCTGTCGACCTGTGTGGCCAGCAACCAGTGAGTCTCGGCGAGCGGTGAGGATCCGGCACCACCACGCCATCGAGCAGGCGTCGCGTCGACGGCGTGGACACGGCTGCCGACCTCGGGCGGCGGCCCCGGCTTCTTGATGAAGAACGAGATGGGCGTTAAACCGGCGCGCATCTCCTCGACGACGTTCTTGGCCCGCATCTTCGTCAATGTTTTGACGGCGCGCGTCGTCATGAGGCCCGCGGCCTCGGCGTAGGCCTCTCTCCGTTTTCTCTTGACCTGCGCGGAGCCTCAAACTCGAGAAAGAAACCACCCACGTCATCGTGAGATGGTCACGGGTCGTATCAGTGAAGTGAAGGCGCCTCAACACCTCAAAACGCGGAGGTCGCACGGCGTCCCTTTTCGCTGCCTCGAACTTCGCCGTGTCCTCGCGCTCCTTGGCTTCGCGCTTCAAGCGGCGGTTGTCGACTTCGACGAGCGCGAGATACGCTCTCGCGTCCGCCTGTGTGGAGCGACTCGGTCCGAACGGCCCCAGAATCGGAAAAGAGACCACCCACACCATCGTGAGGTGGCCACGAGTCGCATCGACGGCGTGAAGACACGGTATCGCACAATAGCAGCCTCCGCCTCGTTGTGCTCCCAGATCTTTCTAGTTTCGGGATCGGGCGCGACGCGCTGCGAAATGTAGTAGCGACACTCGTCGAGATCGAGCCAGTACGGCGGCCCGGCCATGCGCTCCATGTCGTCCACCGGTTGCACTTCGTAGCGGATGCGGCACGTGACGCCTGCGCGCGAACGGCCTCGAAATCCAAAAAAAGACCACCCCCGGCCTCGTGAGATGGCCACGAGTCCCGGCAACGAAGTGAAGGCCCCGCAACACCGCAGCATACCGCCTTCCAACCACTGCACGTCGACGCGGTTCACGCGCATGTGCTTCCACGTATTGTTGTCTTCGTCGAAGACCTCCAACGAGCACCCGGCGCACTTCTTCGCGGCCTCGACCTTCGGTTTCAGGGCTTCTCTTTTACGTCTGAGATATTTTTTGAGCGACTGTCGGACTCGACGAGCATGAGCTTCTTGCTTCTTTTGCTGAGCGAGTTCTTCCTGCGTGGGAGGTTTCAGGGGCGTTTGAGAAGCCACACGAGAACGTCGGCGTCGTCTTGTACCGGTCTCCTCGGCGAAGCCCTTCTCGACCTGCGTGGCCATCGACCGGTGAGTCAGGCTATCTTCGCGTCGACGGCGTCTGAGAGCGTCGTCGAGCCTCGTCGAGCCTCGTCGAGCCTCGTCGAGCCTCCACGCCATCGACGCGACGCGTTCCTCGCTTCTTGCCGAGTGAGAGCGGTCGCGTTTGCTATCTCGGCACCGCGGCCCTGGTTTCGGCTCAAACTTGGACACGACGTCCCTCTGCTACACGCGACCGCGTGGGGCGAGCAGCACCCCACTCCGACCGCGAGAGACCCGAGATTGAAGTACAACTTGAAGTTTTCGACACTGGTCTCGACGTCGTCCTGGGCCGCCTGGTCGGCCACTTGCATCAACTCGTCCCTCAACAACCTTCTGAAAGTACCAATATGATGCCGCTGCGGCGTCGCGTGCAGACTATCGCTATCCCAGTAGCCCGGCGGCGCTTGCTGCGCGGAAACGACTCGGTCTCGACACGCGCTCAAAGTCGACAAAGAAACCACCCACGGCCATCGCTCCCGGAGACGACGCACGGTGTGAAGGCACCACTTCAAAACGCGGCGAGCGCACGCCGAACTTCGCGGCCTTCGCCGCGAGTAATGCCGCAGCATCGGGATCGGAAGGCACGGGCGGGACACTATCGGCCTTAATGAGTTCCGCGAGCCAGTCCGCGTACTTCATGGATCCCGAATTCATCTCCAGCCGTAACTGCTTCACGTAGGACGAGATGACGCGATTCGAACCTGCGCGGAGCATCGCGTCGCTCGACTCGGTCCGAACGGCCTCTTCAGCAAAAAAGAAACCACCCACGACCTCGTCTGATGGACACGAGTCGCCTCGATGGCGTGAAGGCGCCTCCACACGACGGGACGCCGAGATCGCACCGTCGGTGACCTCCAGGTCAGGAATATCCCTAGGTGCATACGCCCCTTGCTCCACGACGAAGTGTGACTCAACAGCCTCTGTAGACGACATGAATTCAAACCGCCACGCTAGCGTGTCGGTCCTCATCCCGTGCGTGAACTCGTAGCGCGCACCTGCGTGTCCGAAACGCGCTCAAACTCGAAAAAGAAACCACCCCCGGCCATCGCTCCCGGAGACGAGTCGCATGGAAGGGAAGGCACCTTCATAAAACGCCGCGATCAGCACAGCCCGCGTACTCGTCCACAATATTTTTGGCCACCGCTACTTCTTGTAAATTGCGCAAATTCGGCCCGAGCTTCACGGTGCACCGGTCGGTCGGGTCTCCTAAGTCTGAAGCCATCGGATTTCTTTTGGTAATCGTAAATTCGATCGTGTAGGCGTCGTGGCGAGGTAACGCCATCTCGCCTTCCAAGTATCCAGTTCGAGCCGTATGATGCGCGAAGCCCTGCATTCTTGGATTCCACCTTTGTTCCTTGGTCTCGTCCTCCATGAGTAAGCGCTCCTCGGCGGTCATCGCCGTCGAGGGTCTCGATTCTACCTGTTCATCTGGATCTTGCCTGCGCGCGAATCGAGTGATAGACACCATCGACGCGTCGCCGCGACGGCGTGGGGGCGAACATCCACGAGAACTGATACGCCATCGACGCGACACACGATTTGAGTCATGCACCGGATCTCGCATGTCGCTCGAGACCCACTGTATTACATTAAGAGTCTTGGTCCGCCGCGCCCACCAGTCGAGCGACCCCTCGTGCCGTAGATTTATTTTTCTCAGTTTTGACCCTTTGGCCCAGAACAGCCGGATCGCCTGGACTAAATCGTGGCGCACGTCCTCGAATCTAGATTTCTTGACGCGCGTCGCGATGTTCGCTAATTTGACGAGCATCTCGTCGAGGTGTACCGTCTCGTTCTGGCGGTGGCGCTCGGCCGCCCAGAGGCCTCTTTCGAGTCTCGTGGCCTCTTCTCTTGTAGCTAAGATGGACTTGGACTGGTCGCGATAGACCTCCAGTTGCGAATGGCGCGTGATGGCCCGCAACGCCTCGGCCGGATTTGCTTGCAACGGATTGAGGCCGAGCGTCGGTACTTTCGATAATGAACGTCCTAGGATCATGGGCGGCGGGCCGAGGCCCGCGTCCGTCGACGACGCTTCCAGAGGTCGTCTCATTGTTAAACACTTCTCACTCAGAGCGGCCGCTCGCGCTCTAGCCGTCGAGGCGCCTTCTCTATGCGCCTTGGCTCTCGTCCTCAACACAGCCGACTCGTGGAGCAATTTCGATTCTCTCCTGTGAAGGAACTTCATGCGCTCCGCGCGTCTTGCGCGACTATCTTTTTCTGCCTCGTTCGCGTCGCGGCGCGGCGGCCCGGCGATCCTCCTCCGCAACACCTCGTCCTCGGCCGCTAACTGTTTGCGTTCCGCACACAATCTACTTCTCTGAGCATCTAGATCGCGAGCCGAAGTCTCGAGAGCGTCGCAGTCCGCTTGCCGCGCGGACGCTTCGGCCGCCGCTTGGCCCCGTAGACCTTCGAGGTCCCCTAAAGCCTCCCACTGCTCCTCGATGACTGGGGTGGGTGTCCCATGGAACACTCGGACGCGTCCGTGGTCCGCCGCTGACTTACCATCCGTAATCGCACCAGGGATGATTTCACCCTCGGCGGTCGTGGCGCTGTCGGGAATCACGACGCCACCTCCACCGAACACTCCTAATGTCTTGCCAGATGGGAATGTAGTAGCAGGCGTCAAATCAGGACCTTTCACTTGTTCTATCGCTCTAGAAACCCGTACGGATTCCTCTTGTTCGGCTTGCCGCGCGGCTAATTCCGCATCTCTCTCGAGGAACTTCCGGTCCGCCTCCTTGCGTCTGAGTTTGGCTTCTAAGCGAGCATCTTTCGATACTTGAGTATAATGAGACGCGCGGAACTTGCGGCGCTGGAACATGGTCTCGCGGTAATGCAGAGCGGCCGCGGTGTTGGCCCCGGCCGCGGCCGCCTCGCGTTCCTCGATGAGGGACTGCGTCTTCTCCCGGTACGCTTTTAAATCTTTCTCGCGCTGGCGCGTCGCCGCGACTCTAGCTAGAGCCATCTTGAGGTCTTCTGACGGCTTCAGATGATCTAACAACCTCCCTCGACTCCGCTCGATGCCGGCCTTCCGGTACCGCAAAGCTTCCCGATCGCGCTCGATCTGTAGTCTTTGGCGCGTGATGGCCAGCGACCGCAGCTCGTGCTCCTCGATGCGTTTCAAATGTAAAACGCGCCGCCGCTCCCTCCGAGAAAACCCCGGCTCGGCCACCCTCCCAACAACTCTCCCAACAGTGCCCAGCTCCTTCTTCAGCAGCTTCCCGGCGTGCTGGAGGTTCCCTTTCACGTCCTTCCACGACGTCGACGTCCGCCGCATGCGGTTCAGCCTGCGCGATTCAATATCGGAAAAGAGACCACCCACCGTCTTCTCTGATGGAGACGAGTCGTATGGACGTGAAGGCACCTTCATAAAACGCGGAGATCCACAAATCAATTTTCTCCTCGTAGTCCGTGTTCCCGGAAATGAAGTTCTTGTTGAAGTCCCGCTTCTCCTCCTCGCGCAATTTTTTGTTGAACTTCATGACCGTGAAGTCCTTGATGTCCTCGCCGGCCATGATCCAGGCGGCCTTGATGTCCGCGAGGGGGTCGTCGTCCTGCGTTGATTGATAGCGTCACGACACCGCCGCGGCTCTCGCGCGCGAGCGTGGACTCTCGTGTGATCATGACGACGGCGTCGAGGCGGCGCGGCATCGCGTCGACGCCGTCACGGCGACCACGTCATGCGCGGAGCATCGTATTCACTGGAAACGGTCCGAACGGCCCCAAATTCGAAAAAGAAACCAGCCACGACCTCCTCTCCCGGAGACGACGCATGCCGATGAAGGGAAGGCACCGCAACACCTCAAAACGCGGAGATCGCGCCTGCGCGATCTCCTCGTCCGTCTCCAAGTAGCCGCCGGCCTTGTCGTCCAGGGCCAAGCCTAACTGGAAGTCGGCCATGTTCGCGCCGAAGAGGCCCATGGCGCCCCTGCCCATGGTTTATGACGGCGGGGGCCCGGTCCGGGCTGCCTACGGCTCAAGCCTAGCTCTGGGCGGCTGCCGGGCGGACGGCGGTGGGGTGCTGCCCGGCGTGCGGTAGCCGCCACGCGTCGACGTCGGGAGCCCGCGACCAGCACGTCGGGGTCCGGTGAGCCGGCGGGCGTAGCCTGCCCCGAGCAAAGCTGAGCGCTGGGTTTGCTTTTGGTTGCTAGTGTCTTACCGCCGCTAGCTGTGTACGCACCGCACCGCTGCAAGGCGCCATCGAGGCGCCGGGCGCCCCCTCCCAGCATTCATCCAGACCACGATGAGGTGAGCGACCTAGTAAAACAGGCAAAAGGCGCGCCACCGGCGGCCGCGCGGGGACGCCCCCTAGCGACGTAACAAGAGACACGACGTGTATGCCAGGACGCCCGCCGCCGCAATGATACAAGCATATAGACTTAGACCACGACCTCCACCGCCGCGAACTGCCACACCCTGGGCAGCTTCTCCAACCGCTCCCGCGGCCCCGCGGTATACCGCGCGTTGACCCACTCGAGCAGCCTAGCTGGTTGGGGCCCCAAGGCGTCGTCGTGCACCTTCAACGACAGGAACCGTGAAAGACCGTCGACGGTCACCGCCGTCCCCAGACAGTCCAAGCATCGGATCGGACCGACTTGACACAAAGCATCTAAGCAAGCGTCGTCGAAGAATTCCGTCCACTGCACGCGCACGTCCGACAGATGTTGGAGAGACGCACACGCGGCCACGAAGCCAGACGAGGAAAAGTGGCCGTAGCTGCCCCCAAAAACTCTTAGTGACGGTACTTTTTTTGCGAGTACTGTGAGAAACGCGTCATCACACCCGAGCCCGCCCACGGCGATCCCGGATAGACATCTTTGATCGTCCGTCGACTTGCGCTTCGCGGTGGATGAGACATAAGTTGACGCTCCTTTTATGCTCATGTTGAAATTGCCGCCCACGTCGACGTCCTCCAGCACGCGCGCTGCTTGTAACGAGGTAAATGCGCTATCCGTGAGCTTGCGGCAGTCTCTCAGATTCAACCTTCTTAGGGTTGCTGCGCACGCGTCCACTATGATAGCTAGCGCAGCATCGTCCAACTGGAGGCACGATCCTAAATCTAAACAAGATAAAGTTTCGGACGTCTTTGCTTGCGCCTGCGCCAACATCAGAAACGGCGCCCTTGCGCGACACGCCGCGAGCGACAACGTGTCCACGCGTAGAGACTCGAAGAACTTCGGCGGCAGCACGCCATCCACTAAAGCGCCGCGCGCAGCCAATGTAGCTAGCAATTGGGGCCGCGCCTCCGGCCGCGGCCTTCTTCTCGCGTCGCTCGTAGATTGCTCGACGGCGGCCCAGCGGTCCCTATGTACGGTCTGCGCCTCGCACCGCAGGAACGCGTCTTTACTTGATCGCAGTAAAGCGGGGTGCGTCTCCTCACCATGTCGCAGGCACCGCGCCGGGTCCTCCGTTATCCGATTCAGGCAGAGGTCGGTCAGGGAGAACATGCTGTGGCACGCGCCCCCACCCACCTCTGGGAGAGTGCTCTGCCAACCTATGCGGGATCACCCGAATGGCTGATGGGATGGGTGCGAGCGCTGCAGCCCGCGCAAAATGGAGGTCTAAACCGATCGTCGGTTGGCAGTGGCTGCTCGGGCGTCGCGGCGCATGCGGCAGCAGTCTCTAGTGTGTTACAGTCCGCTAGGTCGGAAGCTGCGGCTTTGCGGCGCGTCGTGCGAAGGGTACGAGCCAGCACGCGTGGGACAGCGCTTTGCCCTCGCGGACGACGAGTGCAAGCGTTCGAGCGAGCAGTAACGCGTGACACCCAAAAACAAAGCCACCACCTCGGAGAGCAAAAGTGCTGCACGCGCAACCGCACGCCTGCGAGAAATGATGGCGACCGCTGCTCGACGCCTATTAGTCCGCCGCGGCCCGACGCGCCGGCTCGGCACGGCGCCGCCGCCGCCGCCCGCCGGCGCGGCGCTCCGCCTCTTCGGCTACTCCATTTGTCCGTTCTGCCATTTTGTAAGAAGCGCCGCGCGCTACACGAAGACGACGATAGCCCTCACGGAGGTCAATCCGCTGACCAAGGCCGAAATCAAGTTCAGCGAGACGCATCGGAAGGTGCCGATCGCGGTTTTTGACGACGGGTCGATTGTCGTCGAGTCCGCGGCGATTGTGGACGAACTCCTCCGGCGGTCGCCGCCCTCGGAAGATTTCGCTTCAGAATCCGCGCGCACGTGGGCGGCCTGGGCAACTCATGAATTGGCGCCGATGGTCTACCCGAACCTCACGAAGACGTACGGCGAGTGCCGCCGAGCTTTATCTTACGCCGACGGGGCCTTTGGGCCAATGGATGCGCTCCTGATCAAGCACGTGGGCGCGCTGGGCATGAGCCTGGCGCACGGCAAGATCAAGAGGAAGTACGGCATCGAGGACGAGCGGGCGGCGCTCTTCGAGAAACTGGCGACGTGGGAGGCGCGTATTGGAGATCGGCCGTTCCGGGGCGGCGACGCGCCGGACCTGGCGGACGTCGCCGTGCACGGCGTCCTGGGGGCCGTGGCCGGTCTGCCGGCGCGCGACGACGTCGTGGAGGCGCACCCGAAGATCGGGGCCTGGCTGGAGCGCGTCGAGGCGGCGCTCGGCGGGGAGAGGGTCGTGGTGAGGTAAGGACAAGTTTATAAACACGGCGGCACCGCCACCTGAATTACGGCGCCCGGGGCGCTGCCGGGCGGGACGGTCACTTGGACCGTGCGGCCGTCCGGCAGCGGGCAACTGAGCACGGAACCCGGTCCAGTACCGGGCGGGATGGTGACCGCTATGGTCTGCTGTTGCGGTACGACCGTCGCCGCGTACGTCACCGGCGCCACGTTCGGGTGGGCCCTTCGAGACGCTCTTCCCCGGTGGTTCGCTTGCAATAAACGAGCGGCATCGTACTGCTGCGCCGCCGGCGCGACCTTGGCGCCGCCCGCGTCGTCCTGCGGTCCGTATTTGTGCGCGACCAGGCCCACCGCCGCCGCGACGAGGAGAAACGCCGCGGCGCCGTGGACGCCGGCCGCGGCGCCGACCAGCCGTTCGTCGCACCCGCCCTTCGAGAACTTCCCGATCGGCCCGAAGTGCGACGCCCAGAGCGCGAAGCCGATGGTCACGAGCAAACAACCCAGAAGCCAAGCGCAGAGGGACCAGCCGAAGCGCGACCCTGCGGTCCCGGACGGGTCCAAGCGCTTGCGCAGAATCTTTGTAGAAGCCCAGCCGAGCACTGCGGAGCAAAACACGGCGACGAGGCAGAGCCAGAACGCCGCGGGCGACCGCATGCCGCCGACGTCGTCGTGGGGCCGGCACGTGTAGACGTGCTGGGCCGGGCTCTCGTAGTCGTCGCCGCCGCCGCCGCCGTACAACCGGCGACCGCCGTCGTCGTCCCACGGGACCTCGGCGTCGTCCAGCAGGACCTCGTCGGCGAGTCGTCGGTCGCCGCCATACCCCGACCCCACGAGCCGCGTCCTACCACACCCATCCTTCCCGAGGTCCTTGCACTTCATGTAACAAGTATCGGCGCCGCAGGCCTCGGCCCAGTCGTCCCTCTCCTCCTTGATCAGCGCCTCGTCGCCGTACTGCTGCACGGCGTCGCACTCGGCGTCCGCGTCGCAGAGGGCGAAGGCCTCGGCCCGCGACGCCGTCGGCCTGCCCTTGAAGAGGTGATCGGAGTTCCGCGACTTGTGCGCGCACGACGTCCGCCGCACCTTCTGGAACACGCAGCGCGCGTAGGTGTTTGTGTAGTTCGTGGCGTTCATTGCTGCCGCGTGGGCTGCGAGCCATCCCGCCATGGCTGCTCCTCTCGTGGTCGCGGCTGCGGGCTGCTGTGGGCTGGCTGCTGGTGTAATTGCGGGCTGCGGTGGGGTTGTCGGGCTGCTGCTGGTGCAACTTGCGCAAGCTTCGCAAGCGAACGCACCTCACTGGGAGATAACCGCTACTCTACTGGGAGAGTGCGCGCTGCGTGCGATCAACCTCATCTTGCAATCTAGCTCTAGGTTCAGACGGCGAGATGGCTACGCGAGATGCCAACCGCGAAACGACGAGCGACCCTCTTCGCCGACCGATCCCTCCCCGCGAACAACACACGGTTATTAGCAGGCAGCCCACTAAAAAACAAAAACACATCTCCGGCAGCGCCAGCGCTATCCAAATACGAGCGGAGGCGGCGAGGCGTGCCGCCAAAGGGCAGCCGGCCATGGGGCAGCCCGCAAAAGTGGACGTCGAGGCGCCGGTGCCGGAGCTGAAGTCGCCGACGCTGCGCACGAGGGACACAGTGGGGCTGCGGGACGCGCTGCTGGCCCGGAAGGCGAAAAAGCTCCAGGCGACGCGGCTGGGGTTCCTGTTCTTGTATATGACGCTACTCTTCGGGGTCTGGATTCTCGCGTTGCGGCACAACCGCATCTCGCTCTATGAGCTCGAGTTCAATCCCCACAAACCGTTGGGGGTCGTGTTGAAAGGCTGCGATCTCGTGGTCAAGCGCGGGCCTGACGCGCGGGTGCGCCTCAAGACGCACCTCTCGAGCGCGGCGTCAAGCACAGTGCATAAATCAAATTGTCGGCGCGTCTCGCACTCGACGCACGGGTTGATTTCCACACAGGTCGGCGAGCATCCAGATGCGCAGCGGCAAGCTCGAACGGATTACGGCGACGAACTCGTTACCAGGCGGCTGCGACGCGTCGCCCGGTCTAAGGTGCGCGCCGATCTGCAAGCTCACGGTTGAAGTACCCCATGCGAAGGAGATCGTAAGGTTAGATATTAATCAAGATGCGGCCGACGAGGCGGACCACGTGAAGGTGGTCCTCAAAGATGTTAAAATCAAAGATTGTAGGGTGAACGGGCCGCGCGTCGAGCTCGTCGTCAAGGACACAATACATGAGTCGATACTGAAGGCGCAATTGGAGTCCGGCACGATCCGGGCGTCGCATGTGCGAGGCGGCGCGTTGTTCCTCAAAAGCGCCCGAGGCAACATCTACGTCGACGATGAATCCACGGATAGCTGGGATTTGAATTGGCGCGCCGGTTCTAACCAAGCCTGCTTCGAGACCTTCGGGAGCGGTGCGCGCGACGCCCTGTCCATCGACTATTCTGGCAGAACGGTGGACGGAGTCTTGACCTGTGTGGAAATCAAATTGTCGCGGCGCGTCTCCGCCACTGCTGAATCATGGCCTTACGCCATCGACGCGACGCCACCTCGACGGCGTGGCGGTGTGGGTCTTACACGACTCGATTCAGTCATCAGGGACGCGTCGTCGCCGAGAAATGACTTAGGCACCCGACACACGGGTTGATTTCCACACAGGTCTGGACCCCGAAGCAGGTCTTCTCGAACTCCACAACAGGCTCATGGTGGACGGACTGCAACCCCCAATCATTGTGGTGGAAGACGCAGGTCTTCGCGACCTACGACGGCGACGCGGACGGGAGAATCACGAAGGACGAGTTCCGGGAAGGCTACGAGAAATTGGGAAGGTGCTGCGGCGGCGGCTGCCCCCAGTGGTCCTGGTGCGGCGTCTTGGAGGACGAGGTGTTTCCTTCCGTAGATAACACTGGAACACTGTTGATGGGCAGCAACGTGGTCACGTCCGGATCATTCCTCGACAAACTGGAGGGGATGGGCGACACTACATTAATTCCGGGGTGTCACAGAGTAGCCACTGTTGAAGATAGTACTACTAGACGAAGTGTTACGCTATGGAGCGACGCGGGCGAAGTTCGCTTCACGAAAGGTGTTGATAGGACTACTGACGACCACGGCGTCTTTCGGGATACGGGCCAACCAGACGGTTTAAGACTGGCGAAGTACGATAGTGATGCCTTAATTAGTGAAATACGAGACGTCTATGGCGCCAATGACGCGGAGGGCGACGTGCTGGTCGTTATTGATGTGGTCTCCTCACCAGGTGTCCCGGAGCAGCGCTGGATTTATGCTACTAGAAAGATTTTCCTCGAGATCGACCCCCCGACGCTCCACTTATTATCTTTAGGACTACTCGTACCGGACATGAAGAGGTATCGAGTGCACTTTACGAACGGTGCAATCTCGGCGTTTTGAGGTGTAGAGGCGCCTTCACGCCGTCGACGCGCGTCGTCTCCATCAGATGAGGTCGTGGGAGGTTTCTTTTTCGAGTTTGAGGCCGTTCGGACCGCGTCGAGCGACCGCGATGCTCCACGCAGGCGTCTGTGGCGATCATAACGCGACAGATGTAAAAACAGCAACGCTGGAGATCTACTCTCAATTATATCAGGCTCTAGTTCCCAGGTTCCAGCAGAGCGGGCTGCGGGGCATGCTCGTGCGGCTCGAGAGACAAAAAAGAAGAACGCTGCCTGCCTTAGGGAAGATGTGGGCCTACCCCAGTCGCGTGGGCACACTAACGGGAGCCAACACACCGACGGACCCCTACGAGACGCCCTACAACGAGGTGCGGCAGGGGACGCCGCGCACGGCCTTAGTTTTTAGTGCTGCGCTTGGCGTCTTCGTCGCTATTTTCAGTACATTGGCCCTGATCAAGGTCGCGACGATACTCGTGGATAATCATGAAAGAAAACAACAGGTAAGACACCAGATGGAGGCGGCCAAGCAATTAGCTGCTTTGGGTGCGTCGGAACAAGAGATCAAAGCCGCCCTGAGGCCGCCCCCGAAACCGCCTCGCAAGACGGGCTGGAAGCGGTTCTTGCAAGTCCCCAAAAATCCCTTGGCCAAGCCGCTGCGCCTGTTCACTATTTTTGTGGCCAAGCCCCTGAAGCGGCACTACGTTAATAGTGTGAAAGCGTTTGTGCAGGCCGAGTGTTTATTGCGACCTGTTCGAGGTGGCGTGGTGGTCGAAGACAAGCCTGCTGATGCGAGCGCACCGGCCCCGGCACCGGGAGAGCAGCTGCGGTCCATGCCTGTGTGGAAATCATGACCTTACGCCATCGACGCGACGCCACCGCGATGGACGCTGGTTGATTGCCACACAGGTCCATCCACGCGTCGCTCGACGGCGTGAACAACCACAACGTCATGCTGTTTGATTTGAACTCCTGCGCGCTCGAGAACTTCGAATGTCACTACAACAAGTACTGCGCTCAGCAAGATCTGAAACCGTTCCTGAAAGAGGAGTTGCAGGCCGAGCTCGCCTCGAGATTTGATTGCAAGTTTAAGCGGGTGAGGAGCAGTGCATAAATCATGACCTCCACGCCATCGACGCGACGCCGGCTCGACGGCGTGATCGGGTGCACCCGACGCACGGGTCGATGCACGCACAGGTCAGGATGCCCCAAATTTCGGGACTGAAGTGGAGGGACCAGACGCTGCGCGACCTCGACGCGTTCCGGGAGCGGAAGCTGAGGATGACTGCAAGTTTGGATGAATTTGGAGATATTGGCGGCGCCGCATCTCTCAACATCGACGGGGCGCTGGTCGCGCGGTTCCTGCGGGAGGAGTGCGAGATCACGGGCCACAACCAGATCGACCAGATCCAAACTTTTGACCGGAGAAGAAGGGACGAGGCCGGCCACAAGGGCATTGCCGCCGGACTCTATTCGAGGTTCTACGACTGGATCTGCGTGCAGAACCCGGCGGCGCAGCTGGTGAGCGAGGACGACGTGCGCACGGCCTGCCGAAAGATTGTCAGAGGCGACCCCGAAAAGCTGCTCGAGCAGGTCGGGCCCGGTTTAGTGTTCTCGGTGGAAGGCGTCGTCTTCGCGCAGGGCCTCACGCTGAAAGATGCTGGTAGAGATAAAGCTGTCGGCGCCATTTCCCGAGACGAGTACAAGCGGGAGGCGTTGCTCGTGTTGGGCCACGTTTGTTTCTTGATGTCCCTGCCTTGTTTGGTGCTTGCGACGTTATTAAAGACGCAGTTCATGTACGCGGAAGCGTTATCTGTCAGACGAGCTTTATCCAAGTACGACCTCACGTGGCCCATGAAGGAGGATAGGGAGATCAACGCGACGTGCATGTATCTTGGGAGTTTCTGTCTGGCTTATATGGCCCTCGCTTTATTACGACTCATCGCGAACTACGCCTTTACTACAAAAGGTAGTAAAGGGGTTATCAAATATATGACGTTGGTCAGCATGTGGCTCTTCGGGTTTGCTTCCACCCTCATGGTCGTCTTCTTCATCGCGTACTGCGCTATCTTAGCGTGCTGGATTTTGGTCGCGGCCGTGAGGAACGGTGTGGGAATCAACCAGTGCGTCGGGTGCTCAAACTCGAAAAAGAAACCACCCACGACCTCGCCCGATGGACACGAGTCGCGTCGATGGCGTAGGGCGCCCGAAATTTGATGTCCACGCAGGTCATGAAGCCCTCGGAGTACCTCAAATACGCGGCGGCCGCCGCGCTCATCATCTTCGTGATCACGACGTCCTGGAAGCAGATGGCCGCCACGGCGCGTGCGATGGAGGAGACGATCACGAGGGTCATGGACCGCACGCTCAACGAAAGCGTGAAGAAAGCGTCGCGTCCCGTGTCGTCGACGCGGCGTTGTCCCCGTAAGTTGACACACAGGCACGAGAAACTCACGCGCGAGAAGATGAACAAGGAGGCCGTGGTCGAAGGCGCGGCGGTCGGCACTGTCGCGGTCGGCGCTGCTGGTTTACGGCAGCGCAAAGGTGAAACTACAGAAGATGTGGAGGCCGGGGATGATCCAGATGCGCCCTTCGAGATCGAGCGCATCTTCGATCTCGTGGATGAGGACGAGTCCAATACCCTCGACCGAGAGGAGCTCCGGGAATTATTTTACCTGATGGAGATCTCGATAAGCGAGGAGCAGCTCGAGACGATTTTTGCGTTCGCCGACGCCGACGGTTCTGGGAGTATAGACATGGGCGAGTTCCGGAGCGCCTGGGCGCGGATCCAGGAGGAGATGGTCGCGGCGGTCATGGAGCAGGTCGGCCTGTCGACGACGCAGATCATACTTTTTGTGGCGTGCGTGACGATCGCGGTCTGTGCTCTGTTTGCGTTCATCTTCCTCGCCATCGGCGCATGGCACGACGTACGGGGGCGGCGTCCTTGGGGTGCCTTCGCTGTCCACCTCCACGCCGTCGACGCGTCCCCGCGCAGGCCGACGGCGCCTTCATCGCGGTGGTGCAGTCCACGTTTATTGCCGGTTCTGGGTTCGTCACGCAGATGGCGGCGGCACGCAAATCATCAGATGACGACACGGAGAAGGCCGAGGAGATGGCGGAGGAGTCATTGAAAGACGACTGAGTAAATTTATTTCAAGGTAGGCTGGAACGCGTCCGCGTAGATCTCGTCGACGACGCACTCCGCCCCCAGGAACTCCTCCGCTAACAAAATCTTCTGCCAGGAGTCGTCCGCTAATAATTCATCGAGGGGCGCCATGCGCTCGAGGGGCTGCACGAAGGCCCGCGGCATGCAGCCGGCCCTCGCGCAGGCCGCGGCCTGCGCGTCGCGCGCGTCTACACTTACATCTTCGACGGCCCGGATCATCGCCTCCAAAGCCGCGGCGCGCCGAGGCGACGGCGCGCAACTTACGACCTGGGCCAACGCGGCCCGTCTCAATTGCGCGAGCCACCACTCGGCCCCGTACGTCAGGCGTAATTCCTCGCCTTTTTTGATATCGCGCGTACACACGGCAAAAATGCGGGGCGCGAAGAGGCCCGAACTTCCAATAGTAGCCTGCACCAACGCGCAATTTGTGCTACTTTCAATGTTGGACACGTATTCTTGCGTGGCTCTTCTCAGAGCAGCCCCATCAACCGCTACCGGAGGATAGGGCCAGGCCGGATCCTTGAGCACGAAGCCGTCCACATCACTAGGTCTCAACGACCCCTCCGACGGCGTTAGGTGCGACGGCGCCCTTATGGTGGAGTGGTCATTTATCAGCTGTGCCACACCCTCATCCACAGTAGCTCGTTCGACTTTCCCCAGTAGCACGTACTCGCCTTCCCCGGCTCGCGTGACACACGCATCTAAATCTTCATCGACATTACAGGTCGTTTTCAGGGAGCCGGCCACAACAGAACCTCCCTTGGCTCTCCCAACAGCGTCCGCGACGCGCGCCCCCGTCAAGCCGATCTCGTACCGCTGACAGTACTTCCGCCAGTTCTCGCCGTAGTAGGACTGATATAGAGCGAGGTCGCCGGATCTCGTGTCCGGGCATTCCGCGAGGAGCCCGACGTATTCCGTCGCCGTGGAGCCTTCTTTTAAATCCTGGGCGGCGAAGACGCCCGTGCCGGCGCCCGGGCTCTCTTGCAACGTGACGCGCGGGTCCGCTCGTTCATAGGCCTCGACGTCGACGCTCCAGGATTCATATATCTGATCGGTGACGGGCGGCGGCCGCCTCAGCAAGCGGCGCAGGGGGTTGAGGGGCGCGGCTCGCTCGATGACGAGCGCGGCGCACGAGAGACGGAGCCAGCGCAGCATCGTGGTAACGTGGTATCAAAAGAGCAGCGAAGGGGTGGTGGGAATGGTCCCGGGCTCAGGTCGCGCCGCGGTTGGCGCTCGACAAAAGCTGCTGTGAGAGCACAGGAGCAAGATCCAGAGAGCACACTGCGGGAACCAGCTGGGCCGCCTTGTGCGGCCGTATGCGGTGCACTGAAGCCTCGAGGATGCCCTTCAGCACCGTTGTTGGGTTTTGGTCCAGCGTCTGAGCTCAAATGAGTCAAATCAGAGCCGCGGATCCGGTCGAGCTAGCGTTATGTAAGACACTAGCAAACAAGGTTCTGGAGGTTTGCCGAGTCGGTTCTGCTTAAAAAAGCAAGTGTGCTGTTATGAAAGACGCGGTGGCTCGCGCCCGCCGCCGATGTAGCGGACTAGCACCGGAGCAGAACCCACGTGATAAAACGCCGCCGACGAAAAAGAAAAACACAAAACACACTTACTCCCGCGCGCTCACATCACTATCGGTGCTAGGACTCGTCGGCGAAGCGGGCAAGGCCCGCACGGGCGACTTCGACTCGGGCGTGTAGTAGGAGTAGGTCCCGTCCGAACCGGGCGACGCCTGGGACACGGCGCTCAGGTCGGCCCAGCTCACAGCAGTCCCACTACGATGAGAGGACGACGCATACGAAGTATCATCGTCATCCGTCAAAATGCGGATCTGCGTCCGCAGGTGCGGGGGCCGGCACTTTTGGATCGTCACCTCGTCGATGCGGACGTACGACTGGATCCGCGCGCGGTACTCGCTGCAAGGCAACCTAGCACAACCCGAATCTAGACCGTCGCCGCAGTGCCTTTCCAATAACGAAAAGAGGCCGTCCTTGCTATCTTCGAACGCCGGGAGTCGTTCCGTGAAAGCAGCAAACAAGGGATGCCGCAGCGCGTCGTGCGCGCCCAAGCGAGGGTCCAGTCCTGAAACACAAGCCAAGGCCAGGTCGCTGACGTCGCCTCTTCTTGTCTCCTCGCGCAGCTCCAGCCGTCTCGCGTCCTTTTTGAGGACACTGGCGTCCACATCAGATTCTTTTTTCGTTTCCGTCTTTTGTAGTGATTGTCTGAGTGAAAAGGCGTCATCAATGAGTTCCAAGATGGACGGGGCTCGGTCTAGCAACGCCGCCCTTGATGCCGCATGGGCGACGACGCGGTCGGCATCTGTCGAACAATGGAGCTCTCGTAAGTCTTGGGGAGAGGGCGCCCCGAGCACCCAGCACTGCCTCGTAAGTACATCCAACGTGTTCTTGCCCGCAAAGAGCGGTATGGACGTCTCCATCTCGACCAAGATACAACCACACGCCCACACGTCGCCCGCCCTTCCGCCTCGTCGCGGTGACCCCAGCAGCTGTTCCGGCGGCTGGTAGCACCGCGCGCCGATGTCGTCTGTGGTTGAACGCAGACCATCTAAAGCGGCCGACGTCGAATCATCTGACCCTAAAAACTTCGCGGACGCAAAGTCGATGAGTTGCGCGTGACACTTCTCATCTAGCACGATGTTTGAGGGTCGCACGTCTCGATGGGCTATTTTCGCATCGTGGACAAAAGCCAGGGCCGCGAAGAGTTGTCTTGCGACGCACGTCCGGTGTTCCGGGGACAGTCTGTCGGCTAAAATGGCATGCCTTAAATCAGTCCCAAAATAATCGAGAGCTATGGCCGCATGCAGGCCACTCTCGCCCACATACACTCGTCGCAGTCTCCCGACGCACGGATGGCCCTGCAAGGCGTGGAGATAGGCCACCTCCCGATAGCACCTTTGTGAAGACGTTCTATCCCTAAAACAGCCTCGTAGCAATTTCAGCGCGACGAAGCGTCTTCTGGCGCGCTCGTAGGCTTTATATACAATACATCTAGAAGTCCCACCGACCCTCGCGCAGATCTCGTAGCGCCGCAGTAACGCGGGCTCGACGAGCGGGTCGTCCTCTTTTGGTGCTCTTTCCGTGGTGGAAACTGTTTCTTCATCATAGGCCTGCTCGGCGATGGCCTCCAGTTGTTCTTCCGTGTGGAACCAGGGGCAGCTCCTCTCTGAATCGCGGCGGCTGCGGTACTGTGCTAGGGCCATAGTGGTCTCTTTGGCTGCTCCTCGGTGTTGGGCTGCTAGCCTTGCAGGCGGTTCGTCGTCGGCGTTCGACGCAACACCTTCGCTCGCACTGCGGCCGGCGTCCCGGGCGCTTGCTGGCCAGCCCAGGCGCTGCCGGTGCCCTCTTGCGGCGCCTGGGCCTGGCCTCGCCAGCCGTCGGCGCCGCCTCGGAGGCCTCTCCAGACCGTTCCATCGCCGACTGTGCCCAAAATTCGGGTTTAGGGGCCGTCGAGTATTACGACGAGTAATCGTTGGCGGTGTGCAAACGGAGCGTACGCCGCACAGCCGAAGCCCGATGGCCGTCCAGTGCCTCCGCGGCCGCGACGACGTCGCCGCCGCCGCGGGCAGCCCATTTTTTGACGACGGCGGCGGCTTCCATGGGGCCTCGACCGCAAGCAGTGCCGGCTTTGACACGGTCCGTGCCCTGCAGCACCTTCAGTCACGGCTCGCGCGGCTCGACCGGGAGCGCCACGAGGCCGACGCGTGCGCGGCGGCGCTCCGGGAAGACATCGCCGCGCGCGAGCTCGACCTCGCGCGCCTCGCGGCGGAGGCGGACGCCGCCGACGCCACGGACGACGGCACGGTCGACGACGAGGACGACGAGGACGACGAGGCCACTCTGGTCGAGGCGGCAACGGCCGCCGAGGCCGAGCTGCGCCGCGCCGAGGACCGGCGGGCGGCCGCGATCGACCGGCTGGCAGCGGCCGCCGCGGCGGCGCGCGCCCGGCGGCCTCGGACGAATCCCGGCGCCCGGCGGCCTCGGGCGAGTCCTGCGCCGCGTACCGCGGCGGCGCCCGCGCGGCGAAGGAGCGCGCCGCGCCCGCTCGTCGCGATCGACGAGCGCCCGCCGTGGAATTCGTGCGGGCGGCGGGGCATCTCCGCGGCCGAGGAGCGCTGGACGCCGGAGCCGCGGCCCCCGCCGGAGCCGGCCCGTTCCAGGCGCTCCACGGGGACCTCGAGGCGTGGTCGGACGGCGACATCGTCGACGAGGCGAAGGGGTAAGTAGTTGGTGAATAGCCGCCGCGTGCGTTATCTTTCGCGGTGCTAAAGCTAGTGGGCGGCGCCCCTGCCCACCGCCGGTCCGATGCGGCCGGCGACGGGCCGGGCTCGGAAGCCCGCGAGGCGCCCCATCCCCACTAGTAAGTCGAAAGACGTAGCTCTTTATGTACAAGTCGGCCTCGACGACGTACCAGAGTCGGGGAATGTTCTCACCGATGTGAGTTCCATGGCGGTTGGATTCACGCGAGAGCGAGAGCGGGGCGGGGAGGGGGGGGACCAAGACTCGACGCGGAGCATCGTTGCCGTGACGGGCGGGCCCGGCTTGCTCCTTTTGGCCTGCGGGCCGTCATCTGCCATATCACTGCGGCTGTTTTAGAGATACGGTGCGCTCCGGGGACTCGCGCGCGCGGCGGGTTGCGGGTGCCTAAGTGAGGCCAGGCCGCCTGGGCGAGTTTCTCGTTTCCCGTCGCACGCCTTGCGGTCTCCAGGTCGAAAACCCTTACAAGGCAAACGTTCTGTGAGCTTGGCGCTCCCGGATATCCGCGGGCGGCGGTGCAGGACGCCTGACAAAACTGCACCAAGCAGGCCAGCCCACCACATCGTCGTCCCGCTGAGCTATGCCTCCTTGGCGCCCTTTGTATTCCTCTGCGAGCGTGGACAAACCTAGGGAGCGATTTGAGCAACGATCGCTAGCGGCTGTAAGGCACTAGGAAGCCCAGCCCAGCTGTCTTGGTCGAGCACGCCGCAGCGATCGCTTTGTACGAGACGCAGGGTTAATTCTACATACCTTGGACGCTGCAGGTCGCAACGCCGTTGCCGCGCTCGCACGCCGTTGCTCTCCCAAGCCGCCGCACTGCACCGCCATAATGCCCAAAAAAGCAGCACCATCTAACGACGCGCCCGCGAGCGATCAAAAGAAAAAGACGAAAACGGGCCCGACGCCGGCCGAGAAGCTCGCGGACGAGCTCGACGACCTCATGATCGCCTACCTGAAAGCTTGTAGAGAAACGCCGGACAAGGCGCCGGGCCTCGAGAAGAAAATGAAAGCGAAGACGGCTCAATTAGCTGCTTTGCAGGATCAAGGGATAGACGCGCACCCGAGCTGGGCCGATGTGGAATAATGCGCCGGCTGCTCCCGAACCTCGCCGCGAAGATTGATGGAAGGGCCTGCGAGGGCCTTCGCACCAGAGGTTATGCTATTGTGGACGGTTTTTTGGGCGAGACGTGGTGTCGCCCTGTGTGGAAATCAACCAGTGAGTTAGGTTGTCTCGCCATCGAGCAGAACGTTATGGGGACAATGTCGCGTCGATGGCGTGGAACCTCGACGCTGTCGAGCAGGCGCAGCTACTGAGGCAGCATCGCGTCGATGGCGTGGGGCGCGCGAAATTTGATGTCCACACAGGTGTCACCTGCTGCGCGACGACATCATCACGCTGGCCGAGCGGCGGTTATTGGGGAGAAACGCGACGCATCTCGTGCGGCGAGGCACGACGTCCTTACTGGTCAAGAATAACATCTTCGAGACGGAAATAGGCGCGCACGAGGAAGCTAGAGTTAATGCGCCGCACCTCGCCACATTATATAACGACAGAACGCTGCGAGAACGACTGAGAGCGTGCGTCGGCGGCCCGTTACGCTCGCAATCCTTGAAGGTCCAACTGAACCATGGAAGTGGGGGCTGCTTCCCCCTCCACTTCGACGGCGACCCGTCGTTAGATGATCGGGTCATTACAGCAGTATTATATCTGAACCCGGACTGGTCCGACGCGGACGGAGGCCACCTCCAACTCGTGCCCTTTCCGGAAACACCGGTGGACGTCGCGCCGCTTTTCGACCGACTGGTGCTCTTCGCGTCGCACGACACGCTACACCGGGCCCTGCCCGCACAAAACGTGCGCTTCTGCGTGACGCTCTGGTTCTACCGGACACAGCCCGGCGGCGGCGCCGCGGTTGCTGATGAGACAAAGGCCGAGCGGAGGTTGATGGCGCGCTACGCGTATCGGGAGGCGTGGGGGCGGTCCATCCGCGAGAGCCATGCGCCGGGCGAGGCGCTCGACGCCGCGTTGTCGGACCACGCCTCCGACACGCTTAAAATCGCCGAGGCTTTGAAGGCGCGCGGCGTCGATTTGGCGGAGTTGGACGCTATGATTATTAAGTAACTTTAAACAACTCGGCCTGTGGTTTTCGTGCCCCCAGCGCCAACGAGAGACGAGCCGCTGGACCGAGGAGCGATCATGATACTTGAGTTCCCAGGGGAAAGTGCCTCTCGTTGGCGTTGGCGCCGCGGAGCGTGGCTCGCGACTGTCGCAGGGCCCCCTCAACCCCCGCTACGAGCGGGTGCGCGCCGCCGAACACGCGCCGCCCGATCCGTTCAATTTCCTCGAATGTCGTCACGGCCTCGCGGAGATCGTCGAGCGTGGCGGCGTCGTCTTTGTAGAGCGCCTTACCATAAATCCACCGCATTCTGAGCATGAGATCATGACTCTCTCCGAGAACGCGTCGCGCCACGGGCATCATTTTGCGCAACAGGACCTTAGTTTCTTTGAAGCGTTCTAGTTGTCTCAGCGTCGAAGCGTAGTTGTTGGCTGCTAGGAGGGTTTTCCTACTTTCCTCGCCCTCGAGCTTCAACCAACCAGAATAGACGTCTCGCCGCATACTTATTGCCTCGTCAAGTCGTCCCAGCGCTCTGTACGACGACGCAAGGTTGCCCTGCATGATAAGTATATTTCCTTCTGAATCGCCAAGGCGCCGCAGCATAGACATCTCGGCCTCTCTCACGGACAACGCGTCCTCGTGTTGCTTTGCCGCGGATAAACCGTTCCCAAGTAGGTTCATCGCCAACACCCGAACCCTGTCCGCCTCCGGCAGCCCTACGTACGTTTTCCAGCACGCCCACCCGAGCGCGTGTTGTACGACGCCGTGATACTTTTGCTCGCACAGGCCGCACGTGTCCCACCGGTTAAAGCGCTCATTCGCCTGGTCGAACAAATTATTCTCCAAAGCCTCCGCGACCAAGATCTTCGCCTGCTTCGCCAGGCACGACAAGTGCGCGAATCCCGCCCCCCCTCGGCAGGCGCACCCGCGCACGAGGCCCTCTTCCGAACCGTCGTCAAAGCAGATCCAGCACGTCTGCCCCTTCGTGTCCTCGGCGCACGCATTGACCGCCACCGCCGAGGCCTCTTCGTATTTTTGGTCGGCTTGGTCGGGCAAATACAAAAACCAAGGTGGCGGTTCCGCCGTCGCGGTGAGCAGTGGTCGCGGTTCCGCTACCAGCTCGGCAGTGGTCGGCGCGAGCAACGAGGCGAGCTGGTAGCGGCGAGCGACGTCGCGCGGCTCGCGCGCGGCCACCGGCGAGCGGCTTCGGCTGCGCGAGAAGCTCCGAGCAGCCGAGCCTAAACCTTGAGCTGAGCGGCTCCGGGAGCGCCTAATTCGCTCGCCCTCCCCGGCGGGCTGCCTCTGGTCCATGTTAGCGACGGACGCGTGGCTTCTGCGCGTAATCCGGCTGCTTTGTGAGCCCCAGCGCGACTGCCGGGCGGCAGGAAGGCACAGGAGCGGCAGCCCGTGAGAATGCGACCCGCAGAAGGCATCGCAGAAGGCTGTGGGCATTGACCTGTCGGAACTCGATGCTATGCCTAAGTAACTTTAAACGACTCGCTCGGCCTCAAGCCGGCAAAGTCCGGGTGCCGCTCGAAGGGCGCCGTGTCGGCGTAGCAGCGGTCGAAGACGGCGTCGACCGTCGCCTCGGGCTCGGCGCGCCCCGCCAGCGCCAGCGACAGCGCCGCGCGCCGCCGCACGCACTTGCCGTGATGTGCCATCAAGCCGAAGACGCCTCTATTAATTTCCTGCGAGAGGTCGCACTCGCCGGACAGCGACGACGCGCGAATCTCGGCACAAGCGTGGTGCGCGCCGCTCTTCCAGTCGACCTTCGCGCGGCACTGGTCGTACGCGTGCACGAGCTCGTGCACGAGCGTCCTTTCAAAAACCGCCTTGTCCGGCGCGTGCTCGGCGACGACGACGACGCCCGGCGCGTAGCGCTTCTGCGACCCGTCGTTGACGGCGAAGCCGCCGACCATCTTGTCGCCGAGCGGGCCGCTCCGTTCTACAGAGGCGCACCTGACAAACCCAAAGGGCGAGCCGACGTCGCAGCCGAGCTTCGCGATCTCATCAAATAAAAAGCGCACGCGCACGTTGCGCGACAGCGCCGCGTCTCGTAAACGGCAGCAGCGCCTCTCCGCGGCCGTCTCCGGTTCCGGCGCCGGTGCCGGTGCTGGCGCCGCGTCGTCCGTCGTCGTCGTCGAGCGGCGGCGCATGAGGCGACCCATTATTTATGGCGCTGCGATGGCGTCGTCGCTACAAGTTGCGTCTCCAAGGTAGCACACTGAGGTGCTGCTCGATGGGTGCAGCTCTAGACGTGGCGCCAGAGGGCTGGGCTGCTGTGCTCGCAGCAAATGTGTCACAACAGCTTACAACTGCTCCAATCTGCACCCAGTGTGCGGTAAAACAAGAATTTACGCAAGTTAATCGCGCAGCGGCTAGCGGCCTGTAAGACACTAGCAAACAGGGACGCGTCTTGACGCGCGGCTAGCCCACTCAAGCGGCCCGTGGGAGCTCTGCCCGCCCGCCCGGGGCCGTCGGGGGCTCCATAGGGGCGACCGGCTGCCCCTCTGGGCTGCCCATCTGGGCTGCCCCGCATGCCAACTCAAGCCTCCCCGCGGACCCACCACGCCTCCCCGACCGCCAAGCCCCATCAGACGGCCCCTCGAAATAAAAAAAATTGCGAATTGCGGTCTAAAAAAACTCGAGCGTGCCCCGAAGACGCTGCACCCTGGATTTGGCGCGTGTGGCTCCTAGCCCCCCGGCCCCCAAAAAACTGTGCGCCGCGGTTGCCCCGGGGTGCTGCCTAGCTGCTCAAGCGGTTTTCCGGGCTGCGCGTCGCGCTCCGCGCTAGATTTCACAGCCTCAACTCAAAAAAACGTATACCCCCAATATCGAATAATGGACCCGCGTCTCCGCGCCCCGGCCCTCAAGGGCGACGTCGAGGCCCTCACCACCGCATTGAACGCGGGGGCAGACCCAAACAAGCGCGACGAGGACGGCTACGCGCCTTTACTGTACGCCGCTTCAAACGGGCATGCGCGCTGTATTGATGTACTAAGGCGCCACGGCGCCGACGTCAACGCCGCGGCGCGCTGCGGTCGAACACCCTTAAACACGGCGGCGGCGGGCGGCCACACCGAGGCCATCAAAATTTTGATCAAGGCGGGTGCTCTCGTGGATTGGCGCGAGAGCTGGAACGGCTCGTCCTTCGCGACGGCGTTGCACTGGGCTGCTAGACTAGGCACGGCGTCTGCTGTACAAGCTTTGTTAAAAGCCGGCGCCGACGTCGACGCGGACAATGCTACAAGGCGAGTGGTAAGAGCAGTGACGCTCGCGAATGTAGCCGGTGAATCGTCTTCTTCCGACGACGACGACGAGGAAGAGGTCCAAGACGACGACTCGGCCGTCGAGAGCGTCGGGAGCTCCATCCGCTTGGAGGTCGTCCGCGGCAGTTTTACGCCGCTCGACGAGGCCGTCCGGCGCTTCGGCAGCAAACCGAATCGGGTGATCCCGACGCTCGTAGCAGCGGGGTGCACGATCAAGCTCGAGCACGCCGAGACCGTGCCCTACCTGCGCCAGGTGCTCGAATGCGGTGGATTCGCGCAGTACGAGCGCGCGCATCGACGAAGATTAGCGTGGATTTTAGGAAGGGGCACGCGCGTGCCCGCCGAATTACTGCCGACGATCATCGACTTCTGGGCCCACGTCGGCTGGTACGCCGTGCCCCACCTGCGGCCCGGGTCCTAAGGCCCGCGGCCCTGTCATCTGTGACTGAGACATATCTGTCGCACATATCTGTCATCGTTCCGTGTAACAACATATGCATATGCTTTCTTCTTTTGGCACGGGTGTCGCGGCGGCGGCGTGGGTGCGCTTGCTCCAGCCCGTGGGGAGCCGTAAAACCGCGTCGTCCGGACATATAAGGTTATTAGCTTGGGGGCGTGGTCGGAAGGGGGACGCGCGTACGCGGCCGCTGCGTTTGCACGCTCGGCCGGCGCGCAGGGGGTTTAGTCAGTAGGAGCCAGCGTGGGCGTAGAACGCCGCGACGGTCGGTAGCAAAGCCTCGGGCACGGGCAGGAACTTCAGAAACTTCACGAACTTGGTCAGATGGGCCGCCTCGTACTTCGCGAACGACTCGTGGCTCCCAACTCGTTCCAAGTACAAAAACGTGTCGGGCTTCGTCCGGCGCAGGTAATGCACCAAATCCCAGGAGAAGTGTGTTGGGGAAGTGCCGGGGTGGCGCAATCTTGGAATGGGGTAGCCCGCCTTGAGGACCGCGGGCCAGGCCCTCCTATGACACTCGGTCAGGAACCCCGCGGGGTTCCTGGACTTAACATCGGCGCCGGCCCTCAAAAAGCGCCGGACGAGCTCCAGGTTCCCGGCTTCCGCGGCGTAGTGCACCGGGGCCCAGCCGGCGTCGTTGCGCTGGCACACGTCCGGGCCGGCGTCCAACAATTCGTCGATAATACGTAATTGGTCACAAATCCCAGCGTCCTTCGACGCCGCGTAATGTAACGGAGCGAAGCCGTCCCAGGTCGCTCTGTCTGGACGTGCACCGGCCCGGAGTAAGGCGATGACGCACGCCAGGCGCTCGTCGCCTTCCAGCGACGAGCACGTCGAGGCCTCGGACGCGCCGCAGTTGGCCGACGCGCCGCCGCAGGCCAAACAGAGGGGCGTCAGACCGTGCTCTGCCTCGCGCGTCGACGGGTCGGCGCCCGCCGCGAGCGCCCACTCGACGCCGTCGAGGTCGCAGCGGTCGGCGGCGGCGTGGAGCGCGCTGGCGCTCGCTTGCAAGGGCACGACGCAGCTCACTTCAAAGGTGCCGTCCACGGAGCCCTCCAGGTCGCGGCGCATGCTTTAGCGCTGACGCCGAAGCCAGGTGTATGGCGCGGCGAGCGCTCTCGCGGCGCGCGACTGTGATCGTCGGCGCTGCGCTGACGCGTTTTGCGTTGCAAATGCTCCGGCAAACTCGCGTTCACGCAAGCTTGCCGTCTCGACGGACGGCGTTGGAATTTCCTTCCGAGGAAGCACGTGTCTTTGACGTCAACCCTGCAAAAACGCTCTCGCGGCGTACAGAGCTCCGTTGTTGATGCCGTAAGCTGCAGAGAGTGTCTTTGGGTTTGATTCTCGCCGTTGATGCAAAAACTTTAATCTCTAGGGCACGGGAAGATTGCGATTTTGCCCTCCAATGTGCTTTAGGCTGCTTTGCTGCTTTCCCGGTGCCAATCTGAGACTGCAATGAAACACGCCCAAACGCCATCGTAGACATCCAAGGAGCAAAAGAGCAGCACGAACATTGGTGGGAACTGGTTTGAGCTGACATCGCCGGAAGGACCCGCGAGATTCGCGACTCAACGCCTCCCGAACCGCGCCCTGAGGGTCTCAAAGCCTGGAATGAGCAACTTAGATGAGTAAGGTCCGCTCTGAATGATTTTTGAGATGCCTTGCGATGCCCGGCAGTGGCACCGCCGCGAGGCCGCCCGGCAGAGCTCTCGCCCGGCGATCACTCGTCGCTAGAACTATCGCACACAACACCCTTACGGCCCCGACCGCTCCCGCTTCGCCGCCCGCAGCGCCAGGGCCTTCTCGCGGTTCTTCGCGATGCGCAGCTGCAGCGCGCGCTGCTTGTTCGCCTCGGCGCGCGCGCGCTGCGCGTCGCTGAGGGCGTCCGGGGGCGGCGCGGGGACCTCGCGGAGCGGTTCTCGCGGCGCGGCGACGGGCGGTGGCCCGCGCGGCCCGGCGGGAGACGGCACGGGCGGCCCGCGCGGCACCGGCACGGGCGGCGCACCTCCAGCCGGCACCGGCGGCCCGCGCGGCCGCGGCGGCGGCACGGGCGGCGCGCCACCGCCAACAGCCGGGACGAGCGGCGGCGGCGGCGGCCGCGCCGGTGCCGCGGGCGCCTCGAGCCACGCGGGCCGCGGCGGCCCTTCTTCCTCGGGCGGCGACGGGAGCGTGTCCGAGCCCGAGGGCAGCCGGAACTGGGGCGGCGCCGGAGGCGGCGCGACGACGGGCGGCGCGCCACCGGCCGGCACCGGTGGTCCGCGCGGCCGCGGCGGAGCAACGACGGGCGGCGCGTCGGCGTTGGACTCCTGCGTCCAGTCCCAGGCCGGCGTCGGCGGCGCCGGCGGCGCCTCTCCGTTCGCCTCCAGGAACCGCTCCATGCGCGCTGCAGCGCCGTCGCCTTCCGGCGCGGGCGCAGGCGGCGGCGCCCGCGGCGATCCAGCAGGAGACGGGTCGTCGAAGCCCCAGACGTCCTGGTTCGCCTTGGCTTTCGAAGCGCCGCACGCCCCGCAAGTTTCGCCCGTCTGGCCCGCGGCGAAGCACTCGAGGCACATCCAGGGCACCTCCTTCTTTCCTTGGGAAGCGGCGTCGAGGCCCCAGACCTGTGTGGAAATCAACCAGTGAGTTAGGTTATTGCGTGGACCTTCGTGAGCCTCCACGCCATCGAGCCGACGCGGCTAGTCGATGGCGTGGGACGCCCGAAATTTTATTCCACACAGGCCGAGACGTCATTTCCCGCGAAGGCCGCGTGGCGCGGCATCTTTTTCTGGAAGGCCACGGACGCCAGAGCGCCGTTCTGCGCACTTAACTTCTCGAGATCGTACAGGTCGTCGCAGCGTCGTAAAGCGACAAAGTCGGCAACAGCCCTGAGTAACGCCGACCGCGACGACGATGCTGGAGGAGCCACTATCTGTCCAGTCCGCGGCGGCGGCCGACCGGCGTGGCCGCTCCGTAACGCGCGGCGCCAGCCGTCGGCGAGTCGCGCCTTGTACTGCACCGGGCCCGTCCAGTTTCGTTGTTTAACGACTTGGAGCTGCTTCTCGTTCAACCGCCAGCTCCTATCTTGTTTCGCCGCAGCGCGAGCTGGATCCACGAGTTTCCTTTTCACTTGCCCGCCGACCTGGGACGAGCGCCACGCGTCTATACTCAACCTTTTATCGACCCGTCGAGGCCAGGACGGCTGCACCCGTCGAGGTACGAGTCGCTTCGACAGGTCCGTCCGCAACCGCAGTCCTCGTCTGTCTCGTAACGCGTGAACCACAGCAGCTGAACGTTTCCCAGAACTCTCGAACTTCTTCTCCTCGCCGGGCACCATGAGCAGTACCACTCTACCAGTCCTCTTGCGAGCCGTACGACCCATCCTCTGGACCATGCGAATAGGACTTCCAACTTGATCGTAGAAGACACAAACGTCGACGGCGCCGATATCCAGACCTTCCTCCGCAATACAAGTGGCCACGAGCACATTCGAATCGTTCCGCAGGAACGCCTCGACGGCGTTCTTCTGCGACGACTGCTTCATGCCGTCGCCGCCGCCCTGGCCGACGAAGCGCTGGACTCTCAACAAATCGCCGGAAGCTCTCGACAACGCGTCGCCGATCTCGTCCACACTTTGCCGCGTGCCCGTGAACACCATGGCTCTAGAAGATTTGTGGGCCTCCCGCGCGCGCTGGAAGTGGTCCACGAGGAGCTCTCGCAACTTCGTCGTCTTCGGGTGCTCTCCGGACGATCGTAGGGCCTTCAGAGCGTCTAGGAACTGTGGACTCCCAGCCAGCCGTTGCAACGCCCGATCACCGGGCGGGACACTCTCACTTCGTGACAATTTAGCAGCGACGTCCCGAGCTACCGAACGCACGGATTCCAACTTCTCCAAGGCTCCCGTAGTGCCGTAGTGCCGTAGAGCGTCCGCCGCCGACGCGAGCTTGTGCGCGACATGTTTGTCCGCATACGACACCCTATTGTTATCGCGACCGGCCTGCAACACCGTATAGGCTCGCAGCGTCGACAAGTCCGTGCTATGTAAAGCGCCCGCATTCTGTAATCTTTTGAGAAAGGGCTCGGCGACCTTCTGGAGCGCCTCGAGGCCTTTTTTGACAACAGGCCCCTCTTCACAAATGATCTTCTCGATGAGGCGGTGGTGCGTATATTTGGCCACGTCGGGGTCGTCCTCGGTCCGCACCTCCACGTGCGCGATCCTGCGCGGGGCGTCGCGGTCGCTCGACTCTGTCCGCCCACGACCTCCTCTCCTGGAGACGACGCGCGTCGATGGCGTGAAGGCACCGCAGCACCGCGGGACGCCGAGATCGTACCGCAAGTTGTCGACGACGTCCTGGACCCCGGCCACGTCACTGCCCGGTGTGGCGGACAATGCCAAGACGCGAAAATGGGCGTGTCTAAAACCCACATGCTTCACCACGGAACAGTAGGCGTACTTCTTGAGCGCGCGATGCGCCTCGTCCACCACTAACAGTACTACGCGACTAGCATCAAACACGCCTTTCGCCAGGTCGTTCGCCACGGTCTGCGGCGTGCAGTAGAAGACGCGCCGTTTCCTCCATAACTCTCGTCTACGTTCGACCGGGACGTTGCCGTCGAGCTGAGCCGTGTCTTCCTCGGGGAGACCGACCACGTCGTGGCACGCCTCGACTTGCTGCGCCACCAAAGGTTTCGTCGGGGCCATGAAAATAATTTGACCGTCGGGGAACCACCGATGATAATTGTACATGAGCACCGCCGCTATTAATGTCTTTCCCAATCCGGTAGGTAAACATACTAACGTGTTCTTCAGTAACGCCTGCTTGACGATCTGTTCCTGGTACTGGCGCACCGGATAGTTGTTCGGGTAGGTCCAGGTCTCGCAGGCGCCCTCGTCGATGCGCGCCGTCCACCGCGGACAGAGCTCGGAGTCGCCCTCGCAGCAGTTACCATGTGGGCGCGTGGCCCAGGAGTGGTCGAGCGGCTCGCGCTTCTTCTTCTTCTTTTCCGGTTCTTGCTTGGTTCTTGGGGCGAAGAAGTTGAAATCGGCCATCGCGGCGCCCGCGCTCGGTCACGGCGCCGGCGTCCGGTGACCCGGCTTTGGCCCGTACGTGTGCTGTCGGTTGCGCGCGCGGCCGCTCCGCGATATCACGCGCTGCGCGGCCAACTTATGCGGCCGCGCGGGCGTTTGGGGTCTGCCGCAGTTGATTGCCCGCAGCGCCTCCGCGGCGTCCTATGGGCGCGCCAAGCGCAGCCGGCCGTCGCAGCACTGCTGCGCGAAGCCACCAGCACAGTCCTGGCGAGCAGTTCGCCTGGTAGCGCCGCGCAAAGACCGCGCCGCGTCGGTCCTCGGTTTGTTCTCGCTAGTAGGTCTACAAGCTAGCCAAAACGCCCGCGCGCTAGTCCTAGCACCGTAACATCGACTAAACGCCCGCGCGCACTAGTGCTAGCACGGGATGCCAAAACGGTACGCCGCCGACGCGAAAACCCAGCACTCCATGTTACCCCCCACTCGAAGTCGGGATCGGCACGCACACTGACAAAGTCCGCTCGAGCAGCTTCCGCAGCCGCCTTCGCAGCGCGTCGTCGTCCGACGCGACGTCGGCGCGCAGCTCGCTCCCTTCGCGCACTAATCCACAGGTCGCGCTCTGCTCGTCGAGGACGACCTTCATCAGACAAATGTACTCTTGTTCGTCGCCGTCCGCCGGTTCGCAATCCGTCACGTTCTCCTCACCGAAGGAATCAGATAACGCGTCCCGGACCAATGCGGCAGCAGCGGCGCCGCCGTCGCGCTGGGTCGCCGGCGGCGCGCAGCAGGGCCCCGCATTCCTCAAAGCTGGTACGGAAGTCGCCGCGTGTAACGCGAGACAAGCAGTGGCGTCGGCGACCGCATCACCCAAGGGTGCCGCATTCCAATTTAATGTTAACTCCTTCTCCCCTGCTTCTAGTCCATAAACAGACGCACGCACGGCGCCACAAATGACCCATCCTTTCTCGAAGGCGCCGTCGCACTCGTCATCTGTCGCAGTGCCCTCTTGCACGTCCGCGAAGGTCTGCCTCAGCAGAAAGTCCAAGCCATCTACTCCACAACTTAATCGTAGTCGTACCGTCTGCGCTAAGGCCGTGACCGCGAGAGGCGAACTGTCCCTTAATTCATCATCAGCGTAGAGCGTCGTTCTCAAATCCCTCCTTACGAGTACGCCAGCCTGCACTCTCCTACGTTTCGGCTTGTCTACGTCACTCATCTGATCGTCGTCCCACGTCGCGCCCACGCAGGCCGCCCGTCGGTCGCGTTGGAACTTCATCTTCACCAATTGGCCGTTCTCCGGCGAAGACACGGTCGGTCTTCTGTCCGACGGCCACTTGTTTGTTTCTTGCACTAGTTTACCCTTCAGGCGGTCCATCTCGTTCTTCTCGCCATGCACTAAGACGATGTTGTCGGGCCTGCGTCGACCGACGGCGTCGCGAGACACGTCGACTCTCTGACGGCCACGTCGACGGCGTCGCGGCGGCGTGATATCGTGGAGACGCCATCTTCCCAAAGTTGAAGTTCAGAAACCTTCAGAAACAGACACTGCGTCACGGACCGCGTCGCCTCCACGAACGAAAAGTTCTGGAAGAAGTCGACGTGGGCACTGAAACTGACAGAGACCACCGTACACCGTCGCGCTTGGACCCGCCCGTCCATCGTTCTCACCTCGTCCGGTTCACTCAAGATTTGCTTCGCCAGCGTGCCTTCGACGGAGTACCCCGCAATGACCACACCGTTCCGTTCCGACGAGGCCCACTTGTCAAACAATCTACGAGAAACACCACTCTGGAGCATACCAGGAGCCGCCATGACGACGCAGGGCCCCGTGTCGTCGAGATCATCTACCGAATTCAAATTTTGCACATGTGCAAACCTAAAGGGGTTCGCGACGTCCATCTGGTCCCTCACCTGCGTGTGTACGCGTGGACTCGCGCGAAGACGCCATCGCCGCGAGTTTCGACACTGGTCGCGGACGTGCTGGTTCATCATGTTTATATACGTCTGGTAGACCCTCAAAGCGCGCGTCGCCATCTTGGAAGCGTAGAAGACGGGAATCCGGTGGAGATCCTCCCGCTCCTTCCAGTACTCGTCCAGGATCAACAGTAACTCTTGCGCCCGCCCGAGGGCAAAGGCCGGGATCAAACATCTACCGCCCCGTTGCACGATGCGCTCGATCGTCGACGTGAACAAAGCTTCTCGGACATCTCTGGATTCATGTTTTTGAGTTCCGTAAGTGCTCTCCATAATTAACACGTGCGGTTCCAGAGAAGGTACCTCCGCAGGTACTAAATGACGATCCTCCTCCATACTGTAGTCTCCGGTATATAGCAAGCGCACGCCCCCGATCTCGATGTAGAACATCGCCGCGCCAAGAACATGTCCAGCGTTATAGCTCCAGAACCTAATGCCGTTGTGTTCGACGACCTGGTGGAAGTCGACCAACTCGACCTTGTCGCAACAATTAGCTAGGTCCGCTTCGTCGTACAAGCCGTCCCTGCCACCGCTCCCTTCGCCGCCTTGCTTCCTGCCGTCGCCCGACGGTAGTAAACGAATGTAATCGGACAGTAGTAGTCTCATGACGGCTCTTGTGGCGTGGGTCATGAAGATCCTGCCTTTAAAACCCGTTTTCTCCGTCAAGTACGGGACGCCGGCCGCGTGGTCGATGTGGAAATGAGAAACGAGGAGTAGGTCTACGGTTGATAAGTCTACGGTGTCTAAGAATGGGAGGGCATCTAAGCCGGATCTACCGGGATGAATGCCGCAATCTAATAAAACGGACCTCCCTCGAAATTCCAGTAGATGGCAGGAACGACCGACTTCTTTGCCGCCGCCCAAAGGTGTTATTTGTAAGGTGTCCTCCATGGGCTGCGGGGCTTGTGTGGCGCCCGCGACGACCTGGACGGGCGGGGGCTCGGCCATGATGACTGCTGCTGTTTAGAGCCGGCTCGAGGCGCTCGCGAGGTGTGGGGCTTGCAGGGGCTGTTTCGGAGCGCGGCGTGGCAGCGCAGCGGCGCCAGGCGCTTGTGTATTATAAAGTGGTGCTGCGGCGACCGCGTCTGGCTGCTTAAGGCCAACAGCGAGTGCTTTTAGCCTGCTTTTGCTCTCTGCTCCCCCTAGTGTCGATGTACGCTAGCCCAGCCAATCTCGACGCTGCTCGTCTGAAGGGCTAGAATTTGTGTCTTGGTGTGATCTGGGCCATGTCGGACCGACCCTGTGGCCCACCGATTCCGAAACGCCAGCCGGAGACGGCTGCGGCGACGTGCGGCCCGCACATCCGGCGCCCTGGCTCTGCGCAGCCGCGCGCATCCGTGCCGGCGCGGGAAACCGGGCCACCGATCCCCGCGCGCGCGAGCGCTGCCGACGCCGGGCCCTGTGGACCACCGATTCCCGCGCGCGCGAGCGCTGCCGAGCAAGTGTCGGTCGTCCCGCAGCGCGCCGCGTCCGCAACGACGCTAACGCGCGCGAGGGCCGCCAAGGCCGACGCCGCCGCCGCGCTCAAAAAAATGCCGAAGCGGTCCGCCCTCTTCAGCAAGACGCTGATGCAAGCTCAGAAGACGAGGGACGGCCGGACGTGCTCCTGGTGTAAATTGGTCGGCAAGCGCAATTTAGACAATGTGACGCTGGCCCCCTGCGGGCCCTGCCTGCGGCGGCGCGGCGTTTCTGTCCTTTATTGTTCTAGAAAATGCCAGCGCGAGGCGTGGCAGACGCACAAACCAATTTGTGCCGCGACGCCCTGGTCCCTCGCGCAGCACCGCTTCCATGGAAAGGGCCAGCGGGACTATGTCAGACGCCTCGTGCAGGACCACCTCATCCACACGCTCGCGTGGAAGCGCGAGCCGTCGCACGCTTCAGTACTACTCACGGGCCGCATCCTGCCCTACCTGCTCTCCTATTCACCGCCGCCGCCGGGCTGGTCGCGGCACTGGTCGCCGGCCGTCCGACGGTACGCGCTGTCGCTGACCCTGGTCTGGGCGCGGACGCTGGCCTACGAGCGCGAATCGGCGAACGCGCGCGGCGTCTGGCGCGACCACGTGTTGCCCTTTCTGCTGGACGCGTCGACGGTCGTGCCGGAGGGGTGGTAGGGTTTGTTTTTGTATTCTTCGGTTGCTAGTGTCTTTACAGGGCGCTAGCCCCTGGCGCGCGCGCATTTTTGAGCGCGCGGGACATCCTTTGCGACGCGGTCACGCTGCAAACGCATCGCTAACGATCCGTGCGCACGCTGCGCATCGCTTGTTGCACGAATGGCGGCCTCCGGCGAGACATTGCCCGCGGCGCCCTCGGACAGCCTCATGCGGCTAGGGTCGGTGCGCGACGTCGTGCTCGCGCGCGTACCGATCGAGGCTCACCGCGCGCTCGCCCAGACCTGCAAGGCACTGCGGCGCCTCGTCTATAGCGACGACTTTGCGAAGCTACGGAAGACGCTGGGCTTCGAGGAATACGGGCTCCTGCTGCTGGCGGGGCGCATTTACGAAGATGGCGGGGCAATGGTGGAGCGGGGGAAGCAATTCGTGTGTCTAACGCACAACCTGGAGTCGCTCGGGTTCGCAGCTCAGACCGATTGCCCCTTGGATCTTGATGAGTTCACGACAGCGCTCTCGACGGAAGGACGACTCTTCGTTTGTGGCGATGCAAACCACGATAGAAAGCTGCTCATTTACGACACGCGGAAGCATGAATGGGTCCGAGACCCGCGTTACCCGGCGAGCATACCTGTAGTTATGTACGGTCAGTGCACTGCTTTCCTCGACAACACGCTCGTCGTGGTTGCGGGTGGGACTAACGCGGTTGGCAGACCTTGGGGATTCTCGTGGGATGAGCAGTTGAGGATGTGGCAGTCATTACCCCCGGTGCCCACTGTCGTCGCGCATGCTAGTTATGGCGTCATTGGATCCTGTCTCTTCGTTGTGGGTGGCTATTCAAGAGGCGGAGCTCATGCGGAGCAATATGGTGGGGTTATGGTCCCGGGTGCGACCATGGGCCGGATGTCCAGTTATACAGCACGCCTCCAGATCTTCGACATGACAACGAGAACTTGGTCTCTAGGGCCGCCTCTGGATGCGCTCAAGGATAGAATGGAGGAACCAACAACCGCGGCAGTTTTCCACAGGCGCTTGTACGTCTTTTGTCAGCGTGCCATGGATTCATGCCCTGACGCTGAACTTTGCGCCCAACCTTACCATGTGTACTGCTTTGACCCTAACTCAAATTCGTGGTCGGAACTGCCCGCTCTGCCCGTAGGTTCGCACAGCGAGTTGGCAGCGTGCGTCCACGACGGCCGCCTCGTTGTTGCGGGCACTGTGAACTACGACCCAGAGCCTTTCCATGAAATAAATCCGCCCGCGACGTACCATTATGAATGGGACGACGGTGCGGAAATGTGGAAGGAACGGCCCCTGCTGATCGACGACGGAGCGTGGCCCCGAGGAAAGCTGGGATCCCTCGTCTCCGTCCCCCTGCGGATCCGGTAGAGTAAGTTTCCTTGTTGATGTGCATTCTGGACTTGTATCTGTCACGGTGCTAGGACTAGTGGTGTGCATTCTGGACGCGGCGGCGCGCCGACCGCACGCGAATCGCGCGAATCGCGCCCACGGCCCTCCAAGCGTCGTATCAGGTGCAGAGGCCCTCTCTGACGCGTCGAAGGGCTCGTCATCGTGATCTTCCACGCGAGCTTGACAAGCTCCGCCGTTCTCAGTGCCACCGTCTCTGCGGCTGGAGGAGCACTCGAAACCCACTTTTGCTAAAGCCGACGTTCTCCAAGTACCCGACCCGAGCCAAATGAAGCTCCGGTGGGCCGCCGCAGCGTGCCTCGCGCCGCTGACCCAGGGTTTTGTCCCAGCTCGCACTGCTGCTGCCCGATCCGCCGTCGTCGTGCGCTCCGAGCCAATTGAGATCAATGCGCCAACTGTCTACAGCCATTGGAGCGCGAACGTGAACGAGGAGGCGTGTCCCCGGCGTCAATGACTGCTTTTCGGACGCCTCCTGCCCCAGAACGTCGAGGCCAGCAACCTATTACGCGCAGGTCCAGACCATCCGCGCCCAGGAGATGTACACCGCGCTCAAGACGCACAAGTACGAGCGCGAGGCGCGCGCCGCGGCGCTCGAGGACCACAAGTCCTTCTTCGCGGGCCTCCTCGGCCGCGCCGACTCGAATGCGCGGGCTGTTAACCCGGCAACCGACCCCTCCCTGGCCAAGGCCGCCGTCGCGGCGCGCCGGTCCTGACGCGGCTCCTCAAAAAAGCCGCCCATATGCTACCCCGCCCTCTCTCCGATAGGACGTCCAGGGGGTTGCCTATAGCATCTTCGTGTGACTTACTCATTCCACGCGCTGCGCCGCCACGAGCCCCGACCGCGCCGCGAGCACGCGGTCCGTCTGCGCGGCGACGCACGACGCCGCGGCGTCGCGGCGCCAGTCGCGGACCGAGAGCGCGAGGTCGCCGTCGGCCGCCTCGAGCGCGGCGAGCGCGCCGACGACGTCGCCCATCTCCAACGCCGCGTCGCAGGCCTCCACCGCCGCGAGCGGGCTGCCCGGCGGCGCGCGGCCCCCGGGCAGGCGCAGCGCCGCGAAGAGGCCCCCGAGCGCCGAGCGCGCGACGGGGCCCGCGTGCTGCGGCTCCAGCGCCTGCGTCGAATCGCGGTGAGTCGAGGCGATGGCGGCGATGGCGTGTAGAGCTCCTACGCCATCGACGCGACTCGTTCCCACCGTGCCGAATGGTCGCGGCGACGTCGACAAATGGACTGCGCCATGGTCGCGGCGACGGCGTCCACGGGTGTCTCGCGCTTGACGCACTCGCCGCGACGGCGCCGCGGCCAGGGCCAAGGAAAAAAAAGGGACGCCGGAAAGGACCGCCGCGCGCGCCGCCGGCCGCACGCGCTCGACCCACCGCGCGCGCAGCGCCGCGACGTCCGTAGACACACCGGGCGCCTCGGCCCGCGCCCGTAAGGCAACGCCGACAACAGCATCATCGGCCACGGCGCCGACGGCGCGCGAGCCCGCCGCGCCGCGCGCGACCACCGCGTGCTCCGACAGAATCCTGGCGTCGCTGTCGGGCGGGACCGCGTCGGCCGCGCGGTGCGCCGCCGCGACGCGGACCTCGAGCTCCCTCAACGACATTAAACGTGAGACCGCCGCGTCGCCCGTGGCTTGGGCCGCGTCCGCGCGCGCCGCGTCGACCAGCGCCCGGGCGCCGCTCTCGACGGCTCCGATGGCGTCCTCGACCGCGCGCTGGCCTTCACTTGCCCAGCGCGCGTCTATTTCTTTCCGCTGCGTTTCTAGGACAGACTCCTTCTCCGCCCGCAACGCTCTACGACGCTCTGCCGCAATACGGTCACTGTCCGCCGCGTCCGCTTGTACGAGTGAACCCATCTCCTCGAGCAGTTTAAGGCGCTGGGCCTTCACTAAATCTTCCGTCCGCTTCGCGTAGACCCGCGACGCTTCGTCTCTCGCGGTCGCTGCTCTCGCCGCTTCCCGAGACGCCTCCTTCGTTTGAGCCGCCTCGGCCGCCGCCAACCTTTGGGAAAGCTCGTCCACACTCAGCCCCTGGAGGTCTCTCGCTAATCGTGTAACTAAGTCGTCGGCCGCCTCCTCGGGGACACTTTGCACCGCGTCCACGATCTCCGAAGCTCTCTGCACTACTTTGACGGCTCTCTCGTCGAGCTCGCGCTGCTTGATGGCCTCGGCCTCAGCTTGAGCCTTCTTCCTGGCGTCCTCGAGCGCATCTAGCCGCTCCCGTTCGAGAGAAGGATCTAGGACCTCGTCGTCGTCGTCGTCGAGGTCGGGCTCCGCAATCTGCACGAGGTCGTCCTCCTCCACCTGGGGCTCGGCGATTGCGGTCACCGGTGTTGCGGTTCTTGTTAACGCTCTACCCGTGGCCTCCCTGTACAACTTGAGCCACCAGGCGTCTCTCACCGACGCCGGGCAATTGTCTCCGAGCTGGACGGGTAATTCTAAACAAGTGAGCCACGCGCCGGCGACGACGCCCGTTGCGAGTAAGGGCACGTTCGTTTTTGTGGTAGCTCTAGCGTCGACGACCTTGCGCGGTGTCGAGAGACGCCTCGTCGCCGCGAGGCGGGCGGCTGCGGCGCGCATGGTTTTACTCGCTTCTGTATAATTTAGCACAGATAACCGGGTCGCGACGCACGCGCGCGAGGAAGCTGGTATGGGTGGTCCTGGAGCTCGCAGGTGGCGTGCGCCGAGCGGCCAATGTGGCTCACGGCTTCGGTGGCGAAGCTGGTGACTCGGAGAGGTCTTAGTTGCTGCAAATCTGCAGCTACAGACCCCGTAGGCTGGGCCTGGCTGGTTTGGGCGGAAGAGTTAGCTAGCGGCATGTAAGACACTAGCAAGAACCGATCCGCCCATACGTCATCAAGGAAGTCAGGAGAGCTTGTTAGCGCGGACGGACGACTGCTTGCGCCTAGATAGGAACTCGACCTCAGCTCACGAGCTTGTGCGGCGAGCTGGATTTTTCGGCCCTTAGACATTGGTTACGCGACGTCAGACGCACGATACATTGCTCACTTGCTGTCGCACGACCGCTGCTGCCACTCGCGCACAGCACCGAGCAGCAAAGCGCATTGATATCGCTTGCCTGCTAACCCACCAGCTTGGAAACGCGCCGCCGCAGCAGCGCTAGAAACACCGCAGCGCTCGCAGCACGCCGCCGACGCGCCGCTTGCACCCAGAACACGACAATATGGCCGCGTTGAGCGAAAAAGCCGCCGCCGTCTTCGGCCGCTGGTGCCGGCCCTGCGACCAGGCGCCTCCAAAATTACACATCTACAATTCGTTGACGCGAAGCAAGGTGCCCTTCTACCCCATCGATCCTTCCGGCCAGCGCGTGACGATGTACGTCTGCGGCCCGACGGTTTATGACGCGGCACATTTGGGCCATGCCCGTACGTATCTCCAGTTCGATGTTATAAGAAGGATCTTGAGGGATGTGCTGGGGTATGACGTCGTCTACGTCATGAACGTGACGGACGTCGACGACAAAATCATTGTGAGAAGCCAGGAGCGAGGCATCACGCCCGAAGCACTCGCGAGGGAATGGGAGAGAAAGTTCCTGGAAGACATGACGGCGCTAGGCGTCGAACGTCCCAGTGCGATGCCTAGAGTGACGGAGTACGTGCCGGAGATCGTCTCGTTCGTGGAAACGTGCGTCAGCAACGGCTTCGCGTACGAAGATCGGGGGTCGGTCTATTTCGACACCAAAGCGTTTGAGAGCAAGGGCCACGACTACGGCAAGCTCTGCCCCGAGAACGTCGGCAACGAAGGCCTCATGGCGGAAGGCGAAGGGAAACTGGCCAGTACAACCTTCACGAAACGCGATGATCGCGATTTCGCGTTGTGGAAGGCTTCGAAGCCCGGCGAGCCGACGTGGCCGTCGCCCTGGGGGGCGGGCCGGCCCGGCTGGCACATCGAGTGTAGTGCCATGATCGAGCACACGATCGGGCACGGCGGGCCTATTGATATCCATGGGGGAGGTGTGGATTTGAAGTTTCCCCACCACGACAACGAGCTCGCGCAACAGGAGGCTTTCTGTAATTGCCGGCAGACCGTGAACTACTTTGCGCACACGGGCCACTTGCATATTCGTGGTTTAAAAATGTCGAAGAGTCTCAAGAACTTCATCACGATCCGACAGGCGCTGGAGGGCGTCGATGGGTTAGAAGGTGTGAGACCTAGTACGATGCGCATCATGTTCTGCCTCGTGCAGTACAACGCGCCTTGTGATTATTCGGACAACATGTGTCGAGCGGCGTCCGAGTTACATCGCCACGCGGTCGCCGCGATCACGCGGTCGCGGCGATGGCGTCGACGCGATGCCGCACCGCCGTGACGCCGTCGACGCGGCCTCCCCCCACGCCGTCGCCGCGCACGCACGCGCACCGACGCAACGCGCCGCCACCGCGCCATCGAACGCAGGCTCGCGAACGCGCGCGCCATGGAGAAGAAGTTCCGCGAGTTCTTCCTCAACGTCGCCGCGGCGCTACGAGTGGTCGATAGTGACGTGAACGCGAAGTTCAAAGTACGGCCCGAGGATGCATCCCTGTTGAAAGCGCGAGATGATTGCGCAAAGGAGGTGCGCGCGCGCTTTTTAGATGATTTCGACACGCCGAACGCGGTGAAAGCATTGCAGAAATTAGTTGATTCTACGGGAAGCTACTTGTCGACCCTCGAAGCGACGAATTCGCAACCGTCGTCGCTAGCCTTATGCGCGGCAGCGAGGTACGTCGCCGAGACCTGGCTCAAGCTCGGCGTCCAGGGTTTGTGCTCGGACGAGGTGCTCGACGCGCTGCGAGTCTATCCTTCCCAAACCTCGGCAAAGAAGAGTTCGGGAGCGGCGTCCGCGCCGTTGTTGGATGCGCTATCGAACTTCAGAGACGGCGTACGAGGTGCTGGTAGAACTCAAGATACGGCTGGGGTCTTGCGGTTATGTGATGAATTGAGGGATTTAGTACTGCCGGAGCTCGGCGTTCGCTTAGAGGACAAGGGCGCCGGTAGCGTCTGGAAGCTCGACGATCCGGAAGTTTTACGGGCTGAAAGGGCAAGAAAAGTCGAGGAAGCTCAAGCCAAGGCCGACGCGAAACGGTTAGCCGCGGAGAAGGCCGCCGCTAAAGAAGCTGCGGCTCGTGTTGATCCTCGGGACATGTTCAAGAACGGGCCTTATAAAGCGTTCGACGCCGACGGCGTGCCCACCCAGAATGACAAGGGCGAGCCTTTACCGAAGTCGCAATTCAAAAAACTGAAGAAGCAGTGGGAAGCGCAGAAGAAGGCGTTCGAGAAGGCCAGCGCGAAGTGAGGGGGGGGGGCTTGGGTAAGTCTCGGTTCCTCATGGTTCTTCCTCAGGCTGCGGGGGCTTCGGCACTGGTGCGCGGCGACGGCGTCGTCGGGGGCCCTGCGCTTTGTACTTGTGCGCGGCCGCGACGGGCCCGCGTTTTGCCTTTGGGGCCGTTGGACGTCGTTCTTGTTGCCGGAGCGGGTGGGGAGGCGTCCCGGACGGAGCGTTATGTGGTCCGTGGACCGCGGTATGACCCTAGCGAGTCTGGGCACGCGGTTGCACCGAGTCAGAGCTCGTAAATTCGAACATCGCGCATACGTACCTAAGATGGCGCGCATCATTTTGGCGCTCATCTGCTGTACCGTGGGACACTCCCTGCAGCGCGCCACCAGCCGCCGCGCGCTAGCGGCGCCAAAAACTGCGCTGCAACATGTGCCAAGTTCGCGCGGCCTAATCACGACGCACGCGGTGTCGTGCCCCGAAGCGGACGCGCTCCTGGCCCAGGCGAAGCACCTGCGCGACCAGGCCGAGATCCAGGAGAGGCAACTCAACGCGCTCAAGGATGAGGCCAAGCCGCAGGCCGTCGAAGGCAAAAACAACATCCTGCCGCTCGAGCGGCTGAAGGCGTGGCGCACGCGCCTCTCCTTCGAGGGCAACAAGGTCGTATCAGCAGCCTGGACGAAGTTCCAGGAGGGCGGTAAAGCGGAGGTCGACGGCGCCGAGGCCGGCTGGAAGATGTACGAGGACGCGCACACGGCGCCCACCGGCGCGAAGGTCCTCGAGTGCTGGTTCACCCAGGGCGAGAAGACGTATCGGTTGACGACCAAGGCCACGCCCCGCGCCGAGGTCGAAAAACTACTGAAAGTTGAGCAGGACGCCTTCGAGCTCATAGAGCGGCTGAGCCAGAAGCTCGCCGACGCCGAGCGGAGGCTGGCCGACGCCAAGGGTCCCCTGGACATGATCCCGCGGGCGTTGGCGCGGTCGATGGCCATGGACGAGCTAGACATGGCCTACGTGGTCCAAAAGTCCTGCGTGGCTCAGGCCGAGCCCGTGCGCGCGGGCCACTTCGTGGATCTGGACGGGCGATCATTCTTCATCTCGAACCGCGGCGAGGTCGAAAGCGAAGGTGAGCGGGGCACGTTCGCGGCGTACGTGACGAACTGACTGTCCCCCCCTTCCCTGTCCGAAGTGTGTGTCCATATTGTGTTCAAGTTCATAAGAATGTGTTCACAAGTCGTCACTAAGGCGTCGCGTCGATGGCGTTTCGCGGTCGAAACCCGTACACATGCGAGACGCGCGCGGCCGCGGCCGCGCAGCCCTAACCAGACGCAGTTCTGCACCAGAGATCACGCGCGCGTGATTTTTTTGCTGCGCGCAAGTGCTTGTTCATCGCTGCACGCGCGCGAGGCGCTGAAACCATCTCTGCTCTCCTGGCTGTGTGAGAGCATGGAGCAGCCGCGCGCGCCCACGGCGCCCATGGATCGCGTAACCGGTCCAAGACTCACGGGGATCTCTCCCGACGCGCTGCGCGTCGTGGCGTCCTTCGTCTGGACGCCGGCCCTGCTCATGGCGCTTCCACGCGACCTGCAGCGATCCGTCCAGAGCGTCTTCGACAAGCGCGAGCTGCCCGGCGAAACGCGTCTCATGGAACTCACCATCCTAGACGAACCCAAGCGGCTCATGGCGACGTACTATTACGGTGGTTTAACGCCTGGCTCGCACTGGATTAAATGGCGCCGCATGGACAGCAATTGCGTATACGTAGAGGCCGACGCTACTATAGAGCCATACAGTCACACTTTCCATAACAGTGCCGGTTTCCGCCTCGTGCGTTACCTCGGATACGATTCTTACGCGCCCGGCAAGCCTGGCGGGATTTACTACAACCACAACAACGGGGAAGAGGTCCCGCGAGACTGGTCTGTTTTCGCCCCGGACCTGGAGATCGTGCGGGGGTATATTGGCTTTGGCGCGCGGTTCGACGTCGAGTACGTAAGCGGCGGCTTTTACAACGAGGGCATCACGGCGCTTCACTTCGCCGCCGTCGAGGGCCACCTGGAGCTCACGAAGCTGTTGGTGTCGGCCGGCGCGGACGTGAACATCAAGGCCAATCCGCATTGGTGCGTGGCTGGCGTGCACCCGCTGTCGTTTGCCATGTCCCGCGCTTCGACCGCGATCAAGGACTTTCGGGCCGACACGTTACGCGTCGCGCTCTACCTCTCTTCGCAGGGCGCCGACGTGCGCTCCGCTGATGCAAGCCTAGAGTCACGAGAGCATCTAATAAATGAGTACGGCGATGGCGCTGCCGGCGCAAATTTGAAGGAGATCATCGTCGGGACGCGAGAGCGCCTGCAGACCGTCGCGGAAAACTGCGACATGGAATTCACGGATTCGGACGACGACGACTATTACTTCGACAACGACGCCTGGGAAATGAAGAAGCTCCTCGAGAAATACGAGGAAGTCCGCTTCGACCCGGACCGGCGCCAGAGGGTGCTCGACGACCTCGACCGGCTCGAGGCGGCCTGGCGGCCGCTGGTCTGGTATTAGGAATGTAAAAGTGTGAGAAACCTTAAAACGCCGGCCGCCCCGCCCCGAAGGGATACAAGGGATGCGCGATATCGCGCGGCGACCCGTCCGCGCTCAAAGGACCGCCCCAGCCGTTCCGGCAGTCCTTGTTGAGCGCGTCGACCTTCGCAATGTCCTCGGCGGAGAGCTCGAACTTGACCTCGCGGTTCTGCAGGACCCGCGCCGGCGTCACGGACTTCGGGATGACGACCAAGCCGCGCGACGCCAGCCAGCAGATCGCCACCTGGGCCGAGGACTTTCCGTACTTTTCGCCGATTTCCTTGAGGACAGGGTTCCCGACGACCGTAGAACCGTCAATGACCGCGCCAGTCCCGAGCGGCGAGTAGGCCGTCACCACGATGTTCCGGGCTTGGCAGAACGCGACAAGAGGTTGTTGAGAATGATACGGATGGATCTCGACCTGCAAAACCGCGGGCTGGATGCGCGCACCGTCACAAATACCGGCAATCTGCTCGGAGTTGAAGTTCGACAGGCCGATGCTCCTCGTGAGGCCCGCGTCCACACACTGTTCCAGGGCCGCCCACGTCTTCTGGGACGGCGTCGCCAGGTCATATTTTATAGACCCATCATCATTCTTCGGGATCGACCGATTCCCCTCGCTCTCCTTGGCGAAGCACTGGGGCCAGTGGATCAGATACAAATCGAGGTAGTCCAGCCGTAATTCCTTGAGCGTGACTTCGAGGGCCGGGCGCACGTTCTCTGGTGAATGCTCCGAGTTCCACAATTTGGACGTCACGAAGAGGTCTTCTCGTTTGACTAAACCCGAAGCGAAGGCCTCCGCAAACACGGCGCCGATCTCGGCCTCGTTGCCGTAGATAGCGGCGCAGTCGATGTGGCGGTAGCCTCCTTCCAAAGCTGCTTTGACGGCGGCGCCGACCTGGCCGGCGGGCGCCTGCCACGTGCCCAGGCCGATGACGGGCATGGCCTGGCCGGAGTTGAGCGTCAGGGTGGCGTCTTGGGCCATGGGAGTGCGGGGCGCGTCGATGGCGTCTTGCGTTGAGTGCTGTCTGCGTGCGCGTCGATGGCGTCTTTGCGTGAGTGCTGTCCGTGATCAAGAGCTTCTGGCGTGCTAGTTACGCTGAGTTTAGGCCCGGAAAGAGCGCTGAAAAAAGAAATTAGCTAGCGTCTTGTAAGACACTAGCAAAAAATGCCACGACTGGCCGCCGCTGCAACGTACGAGCCTGTACGCACCTATAAGTGCGTGCAGGGCGTGGAGCGTTGGCCACCGGCGTGCGAAGGTCGCGCTGAGGCAGTCGCGCCGCACCAAACCGCCCGGCGGGGGCAGCAGTAGCCGCACAGACAAGGAGGCCGCTGAGGCTGCCGCGTCGCGGGGAAGCAACAGCACCCAAAAATGCCGAACTGACGCTCCTGACACGGCTCGGCGTGTCGCGTCGCGCCCGCGCCGGCGACGCCGCAGCGCCGGGGCAGCTCCTTCGACGATGCGTCTGCCGGGCTGCCCCACGACGCCGACACGTGGACGGTCGACGAGGTCGGAGGATTTCTCGCGCGGCTCGGCGCGTCGGAGGCGCTTGTCCGGCACTTCGCCGCGGAGTGCATCGACGGCGAAGCTTTGCTCTTGCTGACGGAAACACACCTGGACAAATATTTTGAAGCCGAATCCGCTCTGGGCCTGCGCCTCAAGCTCCTGAAGGGCATCGACCGGGCCAAGCACCACCGCCACGACGGCATCCTGAGTCCCATGTCGCAGATGCTCGGCGCCGGCTTAGCTACCGCGGGCGCCGTCGCCGGGGCGGCGGCGGTCGTGGCCTTCGGCAGCGATGGGAACGCGCCCGACTGGCAAGTGAAAGGCTTCAAGCAGGCGCGGGACGTCGTGACCGGCGTCGCCGTCGGCTACGAGTCCATTCTGCTCGTGGGAGGTGTCTTTGTGTCGTGGATTCCCCCGGGAGCGCATCTCATCGTGCTGCTGCCGGTCGTCTTTGGTCTAGCGTTTGAGGTGTTGGTTTACTTTAAGACCTGACCCCCCTCGGGTAAGAAGGGCGGCCAATGCAAGGGCAAGTCGCAGAAGGAACATGACGCGCTGCTGGAAACGGCGACGAGCGATCCGCGCCTCGCGTACAACTACGCGCAGACGGAGGACGGCGACGCGGACGTAGCCCAAGGACGGAAGGTCCAGGAGCGCACAGTGCGCGTGATGCGGTTTTCGCTCTTCCTGGGGCTTCTGGTCGTCGCGGGCGTCTTCCTCGGGTTCTTGCTGGGAGGGCTCCTGAAGGATAAAGCGACGCTGATCATCGCGTGCATCATGTTCCCTCTGGCCTTCCTGTTGGTTCTTATGCTGAACCTCAAATACGCGCTCGGCGTGAGCAAAGACGACCAGGCTGACTTCGACAAGCTCTACCGCGCGACCGACGCGGAAGCGCCCGCGCCGGCCGCGGAACCCTAGGCGAGTCGTTTCATCCGCGCCATGACGGCGCGCGAGGGTGCTAGCCCCTCGCGCGCCCGACCTGCGGTTCACGACTCGACGTGTACATGTAACAGTTGTGCTTAAACATATCCCTGGCTCGAAGCCTAAGCGCGGGGCCAGGGATTGGCCAGGGGCGTAGAGAGGCGACATCGAGAGAACACTTACCCCGGCTCCTCCAGATCGGACACGTCCTCCTCGGCCTCGTCGATCGTCAGCGACCGGTCCTTTGAGGAAGGGCTACCTTCAATCGCACCACCGTCATCAATATCCGGGTTCCGGCGGCCCGCGAACTGGCCATATAAAATAGGAAACTCCGCCTCGAGGGCCGCCGTCTCGGCCTTGAGCCGCCGCCGCCGCTCCCGTCGTAAAGTGGCCGACACGGTGTGCCGCGCGTCGAGCGCTTCCAGCCCCCGCATGGCGCGCTTTCGCGTCTTCACCATCTCGGCCTCGTCTCCAACTAACTCATCGAGCACGACGACAAAGTCCCGCCTGGCAGATTCGGGGTCGCCCTTGGCCGCGAGCGTCTCCGCGATCTGCAATCTCGTTGAAAGAGTCCGGTGGTGGCTTCTCCCTAACCCTTCGGCATACAGCGCGAGCGCGACCCTTATGGTATCGAGAGCCACATCAAAGACCTTGGGCCTGCCTTCTGCCGCGTCTTTGAGGACCTCGCCGGCCTTGGCCAACGCCAAAGCCGTAGCCAGCGGGTCGTCCTTCTGGGCGAGCGCCGTGAGTGTGCGCTGGAGGACGGCCTTCGCCGACGGGTGCACCACCCTTTGGACGACGCTGCTCTCCAGGAGTTCCGCGACGAAGGCCGCCGCGCCTCGGTACGTCTCGCGGTCGCCGATGCTGGAGCAGGTATCATAATTGGAGGGTAAACTCCCGTCGACGTCCCACGGCGGCACCGCGTCATCTGTTAATGTCGCGAGCTGGTCCGGCGACAGCATGGTCGTTGTCCGCGGCGGTGCGCGGCGTCCCGGTGGTCGTGTTGGTCGAGCTGTGCCGCGGCGGCGGGCGTGGGGGCAGCCCTGTTCCCACCCAGCACTGATCGAAGCGTGTAGAGGCAAGCCCTCGCGCGTCGGCGGCGTCGAGCGGTGGTGTCCGGCGGCTTTTACGTAACACCAAGCTCGGCCGGCGAGAAGGGGCTGCGCAAGGGCGGCTGTGGCGCGGCGAAGCGGATAGCAGCCCGGCAGTTTGATGAGTGTCGGGGCGCTGTGATAAAAGGCTGCCTACAAGCTCGTAAAAGGCTGCCCTGGCGCGCTCACGCACACACCAGGACGCGCGACGCAGCCCAGACGACGCACGATGGCCGGCGCGCCCGCCGCCGCGGCGCGCAAGCCCCTGCCCGAGCGCCTGCGCGACAAGCTGCGCGAGCAGAACGAGGCGCGGCGCCAGGTCTACAACCCCTACGCTCCATTGGAGGCGCCGCCGGACGAGTACGATGCGGAGCGGCGCATGATGGACGAAATATTGCGAGGCGCGGGACGCGCTCCGCCGGCGCCGGCCGCACCCGAGACATCATCGGGAGACCTCGTGGGCCAGATGGCCGGTAGGCTGCGCAAGCTCGAAGAAAGTGTCTTGAAACTGCGACAGGAGGCGTCGAAGCGCGATTTAGAACTAAGACGATTAAGACATGAAAACGCCGAGCTCCGCAAATTAGTTGGCGACGACTCGACAGTGACCTCCTTCGACGAGTGCGAGAGCCTGAGGAAGGAAATAGCGGGCATGAAGGCCTTCCTGGCGGACTACGGGCTGGTCTGGGTCGGCGGCCCGGCGCCGGCGCCGGCGTTTGATAGCGACAAGTTGCTGAAGAAGCTCAACGACTTAAATGAGAAGGTCGCCGACAAGAAGATCGTGCAGAACGGTTCTTCCGCAAGATTCGAGCATGCGAAGATGCTCCGTGTTTGTGTTTATGCGGACGGGCTGCTCGTTGGTGGTGGACCGGCTAGATCATTTGAAGACTCCGAAGCCTTCGTCAAGGACGTGTGCGACGGCTATTTTCCGCAGGAGTTCAAGGCGACATATCCCGACGGCATCAAGTTGGATGTGCGAGACTGTAGGACTGAAAGAGCGCCCTTCCAGGGCGCGGGCCAGGCGTCGGGTCGGAAGGCTCGGACCTTGTCAGATATCGGTGCCACGGATATGCGCGTCGACGACTTTTTGAATAAACTACCGCAGAAGACCATCGTCGACGGACGGCCGGTCGACGTGCGCGACGCGATCCGGGAGCGGCTCGTGCCGTCCGTCGAGGCGCCCGTGCCGTCCGACGCCTTCGCGACGATCCAAGTCCGGGCTTTTACTGGTGCGCGCTTCGTGCTGAAGTTCGGCGCGGGCGCGACGGTCGCGGATTTGAGGGATCGCATCGACGCCGAGGCGGCGTCGCCGGAGCCCTACGAGATCCGCACGGCCTTCCCGCCGCGGAGCTATCGTGATAATGAAGCGACGCTCGAGGCCGAGGGCCTCGTGCCGACGGCCGTCGTCGTGCTGCAGAAGGTAAGTGCGTCTACTTAGTAGTTGTTGTCCGCGCGTCGGGACCTCACGCCGTGGTAGCTTGTGTCCGAGTCCGGATAAACCAAGGGCTTAGACCGGATGTCCTGGGCCCTGCGAGCGCCGTGCTGAGGGAAATCGCGCCGGAGACGCGTGATCGTGCGGGGCATCACCCAAAAGCTGGCCTGGCGGAAGCTCGGCTAAAAGCCCTTAGGGCTGCGACCAGCCATTCCCGGTAACGTCCAGGACACCGACGGGTCCTCCTGGGGAGCCCTCGTGGTCGGGGGCAGCCCTGCGCGGTCAGGACCTCGGCAGCCACAGACTGGTGGTGGCCAGCATCTCAGATACGAGGTCGTAGCGCCGCCGAGGCGGCACTAGACCATGGTCTGGATCCCCGGCCTCACCAGCAACGCGGTCCTCCCGCCGCGGATCCAACACCTACTGAACCTCGGCGGCACGTTACTGGTGTGCACGCTCGGCATGGTGGCGAGGTTCGTGGGCCTGGGCCCCACGTGGCCCGACCAGTCGGTGGTAAAATTAGAAAAATACGAGCGGCACCGGGGCAAGCGCATTTTGCACGTCCTGCTCATCGTCAAAGCAAGAATAATCGTGCTCGGTCTACTGTACGTAGTAGTACCACGGTGGCTCCCCGACTACCTTTTGAGAAAGGTGTGGTGGTGGGCCGGGTTCTGGCTTACAGCGACGACGTGGGGTCTGCAAGTCGGCGCCCTCGTCTCAGTGATAGCTTATTACGGCTGGAGGCACCGCTGCAGGATCATCGGCTCATATATAGCGCCCTACTTCGTCGGATTGGAGCTGGGAATGACGGCCATCGACCTTGACATAGAATGGGACCCCTTGTTTCGACAGTCGTGTATCGCTCTTTACAGAAACGAGTGCGAGAGTCGGTCCGCGGCGTTGCGGGAGATCCGACGGCGACTGAAGCGCTGCAACAACCTGCCCGTGTCTCGCATATACATTTCCATCGAGCGATTAGTTGTGTTCACGCCCAACAAGGAGCGGCCTCGGGAGGAGCGCTTCCTACTAGCGAGGAGGGTCCACGCCACGCTCATCAACGAGTGGCATGCTGCCGCGTGGAGATCAAATTTCCGGATTGCGCCCGCTCGATGGCGTAGAGTGTTCTCACGGGTCGGCCTCCGCGCAGGTACCCGGAGAAGGCGAGGAGGAAGTCCCACCTCCAGCAGGCGCGCGACAAGGTGGCTGGCGGCGCGCGCAAGGTCAAGGAGAGCATCCACAAGGTCGCCTACTCCCGTCACGAGACTAAGGAAAGACCGCACATACATAGGATCGGTTCGACGCGATTGACCCTTGCTTCGAAGAAGGAGGCTCGAAAAGCTGAGAAGGAGGTACGAGACAACGCCGCGGAGCCCCCTCCTGCGGAGAAAGGTGATCGATGGATGACCATCAAGGTCGCTCTACACGATGTTGTGATAAATCTAGTAGGATACGACTTCCACTTCAGTCACACGAACCTGATGAAGCTGATCGAAGCGTTAGTTGGTGATGAAGAGTACCCCGAGGATTATGATGAGGAGGAGGAGGGTTTTATAGTGTTCGAGAAGGCTAAGGTAGAAGATCTAAAAGTGAACCTGTACGGCGTGAGCCACCGCCATACACTCTACGATGGTTTGGTGGAAAAGATGAGCCACCACGCTGAAGAACAACCTAAGAACATTGAGCTACCCGATACTTACGAGTTTGAGTACGAGTATCGACCAGTAGTACCTTTGACACTAAAGGACGTGACCGTGGCGTCGCAGGTGTTCCAGTCGAAGCGTAGATTGGCCTTGTTCCTGCACCGAGTGGTTTTCAAGGCCCTGTCGTCGACGGCGCTCGATGGGCTGGATCTGGCGGTAGGTGGCGCTTCTACAGCTGTCGAAAAAGTGCTCAAAACAACTCTAGGAGGTGTAGATAGGCAAGCGTCGAAGTTAGGCGGTCCCTTCAAGGACGTCGTGCAAGGGAGCACGGGTGCCGCTTTGAATACGTCGGTAGGCGCCTTGGAAGCCACAAAATCAGTTGTAGATGGTGTCACGCATGGTGCTAAAACAATAACCTCGGGCGTCGTCAACGGCGTGACGCGGGGGAAGGCCTCGGACGTCGCCAAAGGTTTGGGCGACGGCACGGGCGACGTCATCGATGGAGTTGACGAGGGGACGCGGACGGCTATCAGTGGTGTCGCGGATGGGACCGGGGCGGTCGTCCACGGCGTCGGCGCGGCGTTGCGGTACGTGCCAATTGTGGGCAAGTCTGTCGGTGGGATCGTCGACGCGACCGGCCATGTGGTCACGGGAACCCTGGGCGTCGCGGGCGGTGTGGTCGGTGGGGTTTTGGGTGGCGTCGGGGCCGCGGGGCGCGGCTTGGCGAGAGGTGATGCTAAAGGTGCCGCGAAAGGAGCATTCAAAGAGGTCAAGGGGGGCCTGGGTGCCGCGGGTGATGCTGTGAAACAGGCTGGTAAAGACGCGTCGTCGTCGTTGGGCCGGGGCCTGCGCGACACGATGCATGATGGTGTCAAAGCCGCAAAAATTTTGTCGTCTACGGAGGGCCAGAGGCGAGCTTTGGGCATCGCGGCGCCGCGCGAAGCGCAGCCCGTCGGCGACCTCGACGACACCGCGGGCGGCGACGAGCCGCTGCCCGCCGCGATCACGCCCGAGGCCGGGCCCGGCACCGTAGCGAAAGGCGCGGGGCCTTCGTCGCAAAAAAAGAGCGGCGCGCGGTCCATTCGCAAAGCGGTCGCGAAAGCAACCGGCATGCATGGAACCTTCTCAGGGAAACCAAAGGCGGACCCCGTGCCGCGGCGGCTCTTTCCGGAGGTCGACGACGACTCGGACGACGGGCCGCCGCTGCGCGTGCCGCCCGAGGTGGCCGCCGCGCCGGCTCCTGCTCCGCCCGTCGAGGAGATCGACGACTGGTAGCGGCCCGTGGCGATTAAATTAACAGTATTCACTCTCATGATGATCACAGTAGCACTATTTACAATCCCCTAGCCGCCCTCCGCTTCGAAGCCCCGCACGCCGCACGCCGACGAGGCGCGGGGCCGCCGACTGTCGTCGTCCTCGCGGATGAAGGAGGCCGCGCGAGGCCGCGCGTCCCTGACAACTACCGAGGTCACGACCCGCACGGGCGGCGCCGCGACGCCCGGAAAGAACCACACGTGCGTCGCTTCCGACGGGTCCCACCGGAACGGCCGGCCCTCGAAGGCCGCGGCCGCGGCCACGAGCGAGGGCTTCGACCGCCGCCGCCGCAGGCGCCCGCCAGTTGACGACGGCGCTTGCACCGCGGTCGCCTCGTAGAGCCCCGCCAGGCCCTTGCCCGGCCGGGCCCGGGCCTCGAGACCATCGAACGCCCTTCGGACGCGGTCGACCGTGCCCCGCTTCTGGAACTGCGTCGACCGCGCAAGCCAGCCATCGGTTGAATCCTCCCGCAACACGGTAGCGCTGAGCGGACACTTGTCGGAGGCGCAGCCCAGCCAGAACAGCAGCGCCGCGTCCGTCGACGGCACGAGCACGCCCTCCACGCGCCGCGCCGCAGCTAAACTCGCGAGCGCCGCCCAGGCGCGCGACCCGTGGCCTCTACCACGCTGAGTAGACGGCGCACACAACCATAGCACCTCCCATACCACTTTCCGCGGCGCCGCCTTGCCTTGAAACACGCGCCGCTCCGCGACGACGCCCGCCGCATGTACGACGCCGCCCGCGCGCCACGCCACGACGAACGTGCGGTCGTTCTCCTGGTTCGCGCAGGCGTCGCCGTTCAGGACGCCGTCTAATTCATCACCGTAGTGCTCGCCGAAGGCGCCCTTGAGGATCGCGCCGGCCTGATCGGCGACGGCGTTTGAGGAGGCGGCGTGGAGGACCTCGAGGCGCGGTCGCGGGGGCGGCGGCGGCGCGTGCGGCGCCGCGTCGCCGTCGCTCGCCGTCTCGTCGCCCGAGTCCGTGACCAGGCGGCACAGCGGCGGCGGCGGTGGCGGCGTGGCGGTCTCCGTCGCCGCCGCGAGGAGGGCCAGGCACATGCGCCACTCGTTTGTGTCTCGCAAGTGGAGCGTTGAGGCTAGATGCTCCTGCGCCTCCTTCAGGGCGTTGGCGAGCTCGGGCGCGGGCACTTGCTCTCCTTTGGCGACCTTCTTTGCCACTGACTCGCAGTAGGCGCTCAGCAAAAGCCGCTTTCTAGGCGGCATGATATTTTTGCTTTTTGCTCAGATAGCGGTGGTTTCACACGTGGCGTCACGGCCGCAGCAATACGGGACGTGGTGAAGATGACGCGCTGCAAGTGATACACCCAGCGAATGCCTTTGCGATGCGGACGCTGCACCGCAGGCGACTTGACATCATCGCTTGCTCAAAAACGATCGTTGCATGGCAAAACCGTCGCCCGAGGCATATACTCGCCGGCCAGCTGAAGGCTGAGGTGAGGAATATGAATGCTCCAAGGAAGGAGTACGGAGACCCAGGGAATGCACCGCCGACAGTCGCGCAGCGCGCGGTCCGCGGTCGAGATTTATAAATTGCCTTGCTTGAGCTAGGCCGCCTAGCCACCCGGCCGCAGGTAAATTAAAACATTCTTAGTCCGCGAACGCCAGCCCCACGACGTCCTCGAAGGTCGCCGCGAAGTGCGCCTCCAGGTCTTTTTTCAGGTGCTCGGGCAGCTCGTCGAAGTCGCGCCGGTTCTCGTCGGGCAGGCACACGTGCGCCACGCCCGCGCGTCTCGCCGCGATGACCTTCTCCTTGATGCCGCCGACCGGTAGCACCTTACCCGTCAAGGATAATTCACCGGTCATCGCTAAATCTTGGCGCACGGGTTTGTCGGTCGCCAGCGACAGCAGCGCCGTCGCCACAGTAACTCCAGCCGAAGGACCGTCTTTAGGGGTTGCGCCGTCGGGCACATGAATATGCAACTCATCCCCGTCCAACTCTCCATCTAAACGTGATCTCACATGATTCAGCGCGACGCGCGTGCTTTCCTCCATGACTGACCCTAACTGCCCCGTCGTCGACAGCTTCGGCGCGCCCTTGTCGCCTCCACTCAACTTCGTAGCTTCCACATACAACGCCGCGCCGCCCATGGACGTCCAGGCGAGGCCCATGACGACCCCGACCGGGGCAGCATCGTCGTACAACCGGTCCTTGGAAAACCGGGGCTTGCCCACGAAGTCCTCCAAGGTGTCCACCGTCACGGCATATCCAGAACCCTTCTCCGACTCCGGTCTCGTAGCAGCAGCTGATGGGTCATTGTCGCGCACGACCCGTAAAGCAACTTTTCTCCCAATCTTCTCCACGAGCTTCTGGAGCGTTCGAACACCGGCCTCCCGCGCGTGGCCCCGGATCAACGCTACGAGAGCATCATCATCAAAAGAAACACCATCGGTAGACTGGAGACCGGCCTCCTCGAGCGCCTTGGGCACCAGATGTTGACGCGCGATGGCGACCTTGTCCTCCAGGTCGTAGCCCGCCAACCTAACGACCTCCATGCGATCCAGCAACGGCCCGGGGATGAGTGACGCGTCGTTTGCCGTACAGACAAATAGACACCTCGATAAGTCTACCGGTACATCTAAATAGTGGTCCAGGAAGTTCGCATTTTGCGAGGGGTCCAGCAGCTCAAGTAACGCCGACGCGGGGTCGCCCGAATTGCCGCCGCGCCCCAATTTATCCACTTCATCAATTAACACCACGGGATTGAATTTTTTTGTCGCTTTCAGGCATTGAATCGGTTTCCCCGGCATGGCTCCGACATAAGTTCGGCGGTGGCCCTTGATCTCCGCCACGTCCCCGAGACCACCGACGCTAAAGCGGTAGAACTCCCTCCCGAGCGCCTGGGCGATGCTACTCCCAATGCTGGTCTTGCCCGTTCCTGGGGGCCCTACTAAACACAAGATCTTGCCTCGCACGCCGCCTACTAAACTCCCTACGGCTACGAGCTCCAGGATGCGCTCCTTGACCTGTGTGGGTACCCACGCGTCTCTCTACGCCATCGACGCGACTCGCGACTCGCATCCACGAGAGCTCATACGCCATCGACGCGGCGACGGCGTGATGACACTGCAATCGCACGTCGTCCATGCCGTAGTGCACGTCGTCTAAAGCCTCCTTCGCGGCCGCCACGTCAAAAACCTCACCCGACACGCTTCCCCAGGGCAGGCCCGTGAGCCAGTCCAAGTAATTGCGCGTCACATTAAACTCAGCGGAATTCTTCTCGAGCGCCTCCAATTTCGAAAGTTCCTCCTCGATGGCCGCCCTTGCTACTGCTGGTATCACACCATCTTTCCACTTCTCCTCCGCCGACTCCTCCTCGACATCCTCGACACCTTCGATCGACGCGATGCGGTTCCTGAATTTCTTGACCAGCGCATCCTTGTCGTCCGTCTCGACGCCCAGCTCCTTCTTGATGGTTTTTAACTGTTCATTCAGTAAAAACGTGCGCTGCTGGGACGATAATTTTGTCTCGACCTGTTGCGAGATCTCCTGTTGGAGTTTACTTAGTTCGCGTTCTTGGGAAACGAGATCCAGAGCCAACCTCAATCGCTTGACGACGTCGCGCTCCTCCAGAGCAATCTGGAGATCCGGACCTTTGGCAGTAGCCAAGGACGCCGCGAAGTCGGCCTGCGCGGGGCATCGTATTCACTGGAAGCGGTCCAATGTGGCATCGCGTCGACGGCGTCCTGATGACCACGTAGACTCTCGTGGGATCACGACGACGGCGTCGCGGCGGCGCTGTCTCGTGAAGACGCCATCGACGCGACCGCTGTCTCTCTGACACGCCGCGACGGCCCCGACGCGGTCCGAAACAGCTCAAATTCGAACAAGAAACCACACCCGGCATCGTGCGATGGCCACGAGTTGATGGCGTGACTCTACGCGACGGGACGCCGCGAGCGCACCAGCTTGAACGGGTCCGCGATGTCGACCCTCTGCGTAAAGTACTGCATGTGTTCCCGGTATAATGGATTGAGCTGCACTAATTCCCGGATGGCCGCCACGATCTCATTCGACAGAGCTCGCACGAGGTCGCCCCTCGACGCGTCCTTCTTTCTCCTTCCCGTTTTGGTAGGTGGGATCGTGCCATCGTCCTCGTCGATCCACGCTTCTCTCGGCCAGTGTTCTACTCCTAACCTAGGTGGTGGGCCGGCATCTACTACGGTCGAGGCGTCGACTCTTCGATGGACTAACAACAAAGCTTGAGATTGGCCGTCGGAGCCCTCGGCGACGTTGTGCACCTGGGCGAAGGCGCCCGTGCCGTGGACTGTATCCAAACATTCGTCCAAATCAGAAGGCGTAAATAATTCGGCGGCCTCGTGTTCCTCCGCGGGTTCTTTTCGTAGGAATAGGGCGACGTAAGGTCTACCCGCGTCGCGTTCAGCTTGCAAGGCTGCGGCCGCAGTAGGACCCAGAGACAAGGAGTGGACCATGCCCGGGAACAACGGTCGCCGCGCCAACGCCAACGCTAATACTCGATCCGGCGTCGGCGCGCCGTCGCCGACGCCGACGCTCGCGGGCGCGTCGCTGTCGTCGTCGTCGATGGTCACGGCGACGGGGCCGCCGTCGTCGTCGTCGCCGTCGTTCTTGGAGCTGAGGCATCTCCATGCGTTGCGGCGCAGTTGTGTGGGCCGCGGGCGCCAGCGCCGCGCGGCGACTGGCGTCCGGCGCTGCACCCTTGCCGCGTGGCGCGCGAGTGCGGCGGCGGCTCGCATCGATGCTCGCTGGTTTTCTACTGGTGGGAAACGTATGTAAGTTGTCTTTGCTGGTCGCGCTGCGTGTCTATTACCGTCTGTGCCGCAGCACTGCTCCTGAGCAAGTTGAGACTCAGTCTGTACCCGCACGAAAGATCGTGAAGTCCCGCAGCCGGTTTACGCCTGATATCATGCCGTAGTCTACTTCTAAGGTTCCTGGACGCGGTCTATGCTTCATTTGTTCTGGGCGTTCAAGGACTGAGTGCTGCCAGCTGGGCGCATTGGCCGCTGCTCGAACGCCCGCATTCGTGGGCTCAGCCGCTTCAAAGCTCTCTCATAGTAGAGCATAGATCGAAACAAGCGCGAAACTGCAGCAACGAGGCTTCAAATAGCCTCTCAGACTCCACCACTCCGCACCACGCCAGCCGCAGCGTCGCGCCAGGCAACACGACGCGTGCCGCGATTCTACTCCTCGCACGAGCGATGGCGTCGCGCGCCCTGAAGCTCGCCGCGCGCAAAGCAGCGACGCCGAAGACGCCGGCTTGGTTCGTCGGCACGGACCCGCTCGGCGACGGCCTCGTCGAGGACCCGCCGACGCGCTCAAAAACGGGCGAGTTCATCTTTAATGATGCCCCCGATTTTAAGCCCAACCTGTCTCCAGCTGAAGTGCTGCAGGCCGGTAGTTTCGGAGGTGGCTATTTTCGCGACATTACGTCCTCCGTAACGAAGACAACCTATAAAGACGCCTGGAAGGAGTTACCTGCAGATTGGTTGGAAGGTTTGGATATCAAGACGCAAGTAGCGTCGCAGACGTATCGAACGTCGATCAATCGTTATGGCGTGAACTGCGGCGTGAAGACCGATAAATCCGATAGTTTCGGCCTCAAGGCCTGGGAAGCAAGTGGCTGGATGGCCGCCCAGGACCCGTACGGGTGGTTCCAGTGGTACTGCCGTTTTTTTCAGGGAAGACGCTCTGATGATGACGAGCGCCAACTCAGCCGGTGGATGAAGTGCTGCGGTCCTAAAGGTAGGTGGAAGTCGAACTTGATCGGGAAGTGTTTGAGAGATGGCAAGTCGTATGACGACGCTTCTGTGTCTCCAGTCGTCCGGCAAACTTTACAGCACTGGGGCTACCGTCTGACGCGGGCGCATTTTGATGCTGGAAGCGCTAGGGTCAAGGCGAAGGGCGCCGCTTATTTGCCGCGGTCCCAATTACAACACGTGCTGGACAAGAAGCCCGCGGCGGCGGCGCCGGCGCCCAAGAAGCCGCGGGCGCCGCCGCGGAAGCGCGGCGACGACTCCGACGCCGACGAAGCGCCCAAGAAGCCGGCGGCGCGGAAGAAGCGCCGCTGAGTCCTGTCTCCCCTCCCCAGGTAAGGCTTGTTGTTCAATCTTACGCACTGCTCGACGGCGTTTCGCGGGCGCGGAGCTTGGCTCGCGCATCTACCATGAATTGCTCAATCGACCCTGTTTTCGGGTGGGCACCCCCCAGCACGCGCCGCGCAATCGGTTCAATCTCTTCGAGCGTCGTCACGGCTTCGCGGAGATCGTCGAGCGTGACGTCGGGGTTCGTGTAGAGCGCCGCTGCATACTGATACCGACGGGGAAGGCGCTCATCGACCAACTGACGTACCTGGCTGTGTGGAAATCGGACACCATCGCGTCGATGGCGTGGAATCGCCACGCCATCGCGCAGACGCGGCTACGGAAGCACGTCGCGTCGATGGCGTGGGGCGCCCGAGATTTGATTTCCCACAGGTACCTGGAGAACGAGTTCGCGAAGATGGACCGCATGCGGGACGACGCCCTGGCGCGCGGCATCCGAACTTTGAAAGTCACGTACGAGGATCTCGTCGAGGACAAGGGCGCGGGCCTGGAACGCGTCGCGAAATTTGTTTCGGCCGGCACGGGCTGCGACGCGGCGGGCTTCACGTACACGGGCGAGGAGGCGTCCTGGCACGTCGTCCACCCGCACCCCATGTCGTCCTACGTCGCGGACTGGAAGGATGTTGTATCAACATTGCGCGGGACGCGCTTCGAGAAATTCCTGGCCATGGACGGGTCGTCGGCGGGCTAGCGGACCTGGTACCTGCCCCCCGAAAACGCGGCCCGGTGTCTCCCTCCCCCACACTCGTCCTAGCACCGTATGGTAATCGGGAGGATAAGAAAACAACATCAAAATTAAAGGTCGTGGAGCAGCTCCACGAGCGGGAATTGCTGAGAGCGGTCGACCGCGACGGCGCAGAGCGCCAGCGCGGAGAAGTAGAGGGGCAACACCAAATTGTCCACGCTTGCGACCGTGGCCTCGAGTATTGCGATTATCACCGAATCCAACACGAGTTGGCCGCGCGACAGGTAGATGGGCCTGTAGAAGAGGAAGAAGGCGAAAGTGCCTCCCACGAAGGCGGCCGATCCAACATAAGTCTTCTGGGAGCCGGGCCACCGTTTAGTTCCGAAACGTCTTCCTACCACACAGGCGAGCGCGTCGCCGGCACCGAGCACGGCGACTCCCCCCAACTTGAGCACGAGGCAGTCCGCTCCATCATGTTTGAGGACGAGGTTGAGCCCGTGGGGCAGGGCGCAGCCCAACAATAAATAAAGATGCGTCAGCGCGATGCTCGAGTCGCGCTGATCGAGGAAGCGCCCGTAGAAGTCATCCAGCGACAGCAAGCGCCGCGCCCGCGCCTCCTCGACGGCGAGCATCAGGAAGGCGGCGCCGCCGAAGGCCACGCCCAATAACGCGTCGTCGTGGGACGGCGCAAACAGCAGAATCACGAGCGCGTGGAAGAGCTTGCGCCGCTCGATCCTCGGCAGAACGATAGAAGTGGACGCGTAGACGCCTCCTACAATGGCTAAGGCCCAATACAAGACGTGCGCGAGGCGTCTCCATGTAAGAACGAAGGCCAGCATACTGATAATGGGTTCGCGGCGCGTCGCCACCAGCAAAATCAGCGAGACGGCGCCGTAGTAGCCCCCCAGGCGCTTCATGAGAGCGTGGTTCACATCAACGTGGAAGACGCCCGCGAGGAACGCGTCGGCGTCGTCGTCGACGGGCGTCCCGAGTAACGCGGCCCCAGCTATCAAAGGTGCGACGCGCGCCGCGAGCATTGGTGAGAGGCCGCAGGTCCCTCGCCACAGATCCATGGCCACATGTACACAAGCGAGGGCCCCGAGCTGGGCGACGAGCTGCAGCTCGCCCCTCCTATCAGTGGTGGAGGGCTCCGGGAGCGGCGCGCGGCCGCGGAGCGGCGACGTCGGCACGGCCCTGCTCGGCGGCATGGCCACGCGCCGCGTCAGGCGCATTTGGGCTGCGTCCTGGAGGACCATGGCCAGGGCGCACCAGATGAACGATCGCGGGGCTTCCAGGAGCGCGAGCACCGCGGCGAGGACGGCGGCCAGCGCCTTCCACGATTGTTCAGGCGCCGTCGCGTAGGCGGCCGTCGCGATCGTGGCCGCACGCAAGGCGTCCATGTGCGACGTGGATAGGGCCGACGCGAGGGCCGTGGCCGCGCACGGCAGCGCGAGAGTCGTGGAGGCGCTCCCGTCGCGGCACGCGACGAGCAGCAGCACGAGTTCGAGCGCTTGTGTAGGCGTCGCGAGGTAGGCGACGCGGGCGACGCAGAGCACCACGGGCACGAGCTCGAGGTCGCGCGGTGTTACTCGTTTCTGTTTCTGCGGCGAGCGCTTAGCGGCCGGCCGCGGCGGCGAGTTCGGCGGCGTCTTGCGCAGGTTGCGCCGCGCGACGTCGATGTCACAGGCCGAGATGCCGGCGGGAGTGTAGGTGGACATTTTTTATTACCGCACGGCGGCGGCGTACCGCGTAACGGATGGGCGCACTCTGGCAGCCTTTTTTTGTGACCAGTAGGCGTTCGAAGGGATCGAGCGCTCGTGCTCTGTGGCAACTACCGTTGCTTTTGCGCTTGCTCCTGCGTTCTTAGCCGCCTCAGCGCAACGGATAGCACAAGCTGGGAAAAATGCCAGCTAGCGGCATGAACACACTAGAGTTCCAAGGCTGTCGCGACAAAAGCAGGTGCTACGCACCGCATAGAGCTGCATCGGTTAGGAGGAGACTACCAGAGCTTCACACAACCTCTGCGGACGACAAGCGGTGCAAATTTTGCGTAAATTTTAGCTCACTGGGGAGAGCACACCAGTCGCCTCTCCAAAACAAACTCGCCGTCGCGGCACGATGGACGAGCGACAACACGTCACGAAATCGCTCACGGACCCAAGCGCGTGCGGCTGGGAGACGCCGCGCAGGGGCCAGCGCGTCCTCGCGTCGTTCACGTGCTGGCCGCGCGCGACGGGCCCGCTGCGAGACGCGCCCGCCATTGATGCAGCACGCAACACAGCACCACCGCTCTGCAAGGTCGAGCAGGAAGTCATCACCGTAGACGCGCCCCCTCCCCCAAAACCGCCGTTCCATAACGATGACGACGGCCTCGACGAGTGGTTGATGATACCGAGGCCCTCGGTCTTCCAAAAACCAGATTACATAAAAGCCGTCGACGCCGCTCTCCTCAGATGCAAGGACGGCGAACGTATCATCTATGAAACGGTGGACGGGTTCGTCGTGGATGTGGAAGTCCACGAGATCCTCGCCGAGAAGAATTTGATCGAATCAACGGCGGGTTTTACGAGGACGCAGCGCCTGCGAGCAACGAAATCTCAGGTCGTGCGGCCGCCTTCCTCCGGATGTGTTGTGCGCGGTACGTTGAAAGTGTTACGAGGGTCGCTACCAGATCGATCATGGTTCGGCCTCGATGGAAATGATTTCGAAGCTAAACTAGGGGACGGGTTACTGTCCGAAGGCTTCGTGGCTTGCTTAACAGATATCAAACAGGGCTCCTCGGCGAAGTGTACGATTGCCGGCGAATGCCTGCTGCCCGATCTCTGTAGCGAAGAAGAGCAGCATGCCATCGTACCCGTTGAGTATTGGAACAGTGATCAATCAGAGGACATAGACCTCCCGTCAGTAATACTGGAGGTCTCCGTCACGGCCATCGACGACACCGGCAAAAAACGTAGAGACCCGATGACCATGAGTCTCCAGCAGAAAGAAGAACGGTCCCAAGTTCTTAAAGAGCGAGGTACGGCACTCTACAAAGCGCGACGCTTCCGACGAGCCGAAAGCGTCTGGCACGAGGGCGTGAGGCTCTTCGGCTTCTGGAAGCCCGAGGACTCCGTCATGGACCCGCACGACCACCACCTGAGGGAGAACAATCGGTTGCGGGCGCTGTCGAACCCGTTGCTGTTGAACGAAGCGTTGCTGATGCGGCGGCGCGGCGCCTTCAAGGAATGTGAACAGAACTGTAATGAAGTGATCGAGAACGACCCGAGCCTCGCGAAGGCCTTTTTTAGGCGGGGCCAGGTGCGTGTGGATCTGCAGAAGTGGGAGGACGCGCGTCACGACTTTATGAAAGCGGTCGAGTGCGGCGCTGTTTCTGGTGACGTCGACAAGGAGCTTAACAGGTTGCGGAAATTAGAGCGGCAACAGGATGCGAAGGATGGCAAAGCTCTAAAACACACGTTCGATCCTGATAGACCGTCGATCTACGACACAGCGACGTCCAAGGGCGTCGAGAAGGCTTTAAGGGATATCAAGGAAGATGCATTGCGGCGGAAAGCACGCGGTCCTTCGACGCGAAAGCCCGTCACGAAGACGTCTTCTCAAAAAAACTACGACTGGACGACGTCGTATACCAAGGAACGGCCGGCCTATACTACTAGTAGCGACGATAGACATGAGCCTGTGGTGGTTGAGGACCTGGCCGCGGAGATCGAAGATATATCTGATGAAGAAGAGGAAGCTAGACGCCGGGCGAAGCAGGACTACTACAACGCGCAGATCGCCCTCGGGAACATGCGGGTCCAGCTGCCGAAGCCTGGGGAGGGGGTTTAATGTGATTTTTGTATCTACTTATCCTGAGCGCTCGACAGCGTCTCGCAGGCATTGGAGCATTCCTCGCACAATTCGCAAAGTCGCCTCAATCGACAATGCGGTCGGGTGCGCGCCACCGAGCACACGCCGCGCGATCGGTTCTATCTCCTCGAGCGTCGTCACGGACTCGCGGAGATCGTCGAGCGTGGCGGCGGGGTCCTCGCAGAGCACCCGCGCGTAAATCCACCTCGACTTGAACGTGGTGTCATGGTCCTCGCCGAGGGATCGTAGCGCCACGCGCGTCGTTTTGCGCAGCAATGATTTGGCCTCTCCAAAGTGCTTCAGTCGTTTTAGCAAAGACGCGTAGTTGTTGGCTTCTCGGAGAGTCTCTCTATGTTCTTCGCCTTCGATCTTCACCCATCCAGAGTATACGTCTCGCCGTAGGGGTAGGGCCTCTTCAAGCCGTCCGAGCTCTTGATACGTGTTCGCAAGATTGCCCTGCGCGACAAGAATGTTGTATTCTGCTTCGCCAAGGCGCCGCAGCACAGACAACTCGGCCTCTTGCACGGACAACGCTTCCTCGTAGAGGTCTGCTCCGGCCAAACCGTTCCCAAGCAGTGACAACGAACACATTCGAGGCCAGCTCGTCTCCGGTCGCCCCAGGTACGTCTTCCAGCTTGCCCACCCGAGCGCGCGCCGCACGACGCCGTGGTATTGTTGCTTGCAAAGACTGCAGGTGTGCCACCGATTCCACCTCGGCATAAACCTATCGTTGTCCCAATTGTTCTCCTCGGCCTCCGCGACCAAAATCTTCGCCTGCTCCGCCAAGCACGACACGTGCGCGAAGCCCGCCGTCCCGCGGCACGAGCACCCGCGCACGAGGCCCTCCTTCGTTTTCCAGTGGAGGGCCTGCGTGCAGATGAAGCACGTCTGGCCCTTCGTGTCGTCCGCGCATTTCTCGACCGCCTCCGCGACGGCCTCCTTGTATTTTTTGTCGGCGTGATATTGTTCTGCGTTGCCGCCGCGGTGTATTTTCTTACACATCTGCTTGTGGCCGCGGCGCCAGTGGTCATGCTGGCAAGTTTGATTGCAGTATCTCGTGTGGCATCTAACGCATCGCGGCGCGTTGTGGGCCAGTGGGGCGGCGCAGGCGGCGCATGTTGTGAGGATCATTTTGCGTTGGGCGGGGGCGTTTTCGCGTTTGCGTAGCGGCTTGAGTGTTTTTTTAGCTTGCTAGTGTCTTACAGGCCGCTAGCCTACCGCGTCCGCAATTGACGCCTACCGGTTCATTATCGAGACACTGGTCATATATAGTAAGTTCCAGGCCATCGCCGACTGCTCTGACACGAGGAGAGACCATTTGAGCTGCTACAGGCCCCACAAATGGTACAATATAAAATTCCCATGACTCTGCCGTGAGCGCACGCGCAATATGATCGGCGAGGACGACCAAGACTACGCCACAGACGACGCCTACGACGCCGCGCCGCTCCTAACGAAGAACTACGGCTCGTGCGCCAACGCGTCGCGGCTACGACTCGACCCGCCGTCGAAGCGTCGTCGCAGTTTCGCGAAGCGCCGCCGCTACGTCTGCCTGCTCTACGGCGCCGGCCTGGCTTTTCTGGTGGGCGGTGTGTTGGACGTGATCTTTCGAATAGGACCGTACCGCGGCAAGCCAAAGTGGCGGCGGCGCGGCTACCGACGCGCGACACATACACCAACAGCTTCACCGAGTATAAGCGACACTTAGTAAACGAGAAAGGCACCCCCTAGGCGTCCTTGCCGTCGTAGGTGATGCGGTCCGTGAACGACTCCCACTTGCCGTCGGTGGGCGTGTAGTCGTTCAGGTCGACGTTGAGGGCTTTCGCGACGGTGATCATGTCCTTGTCGCCGCGGCCGCAGAGGTTCACGACGACGTTCTTGCCCTTGCCCAGGCGCTTGGCGACCTTCATGGCGAGAGCGACCGCATGACTGGGCTCCAGGGCCGGGATGATGCCTTCCGTAGAAGCACATTTCTGGAAGGCCGCTAAAGCTTCGTCGTTGTTGATGGGCTCGTAGGACGCCCGCCCCGAGTCCTTGAGGAAGGCGTGCTCCGGGCCGACGCCGGGGTAGTCCAAGCCCGCAGAGATACTATGAGTGGCCTGGACCTGGCCCGTTTCTTCGTCCTGTAACAGATACGTTCGAGTGCCGTGCAAGACGCCCGGCGAGCCCCTTGCTAAAGTAGCCGAGCCCTGCGTGCTATCGCCGTCGGCCTCCGCTCCATAAATGGCGACACCGTCATCTTGCGTAAACGGGTGGAACATACCTATCGCATTCGACCCGCCACCCACACATGCTACCACAGCATCGGGCAAGGCCCCGTCGTTCATGTCCATGTACTGTTCGCGAGCCTCCTTGCCGATGATGGCCTGGAAGTCCCGCACGATCGTAGGAAAGGGGTGGGGGCCAATGGCCGAACCGATGAGGTAATGCGTGTCCCTCACATTCGTCACCCAGTCCCGCATCGCCTCGTTGATGGCGTCCTTCAGGGTAGCTTCACCTGCCCGAACAGGCACGCACTTCCCTCCTAATACATTCATCCGGAACACGTTGAGCGACTGCCGCGCGCAGTCGACGGCGCCCATGTAGATCACACATTCGAGGCCGAGTAAAGCACAGACGGTCGCCGTCGCGACGCCGTGCTGGCCCGCGCCGGTCTCGGCGATGATCCTGGTCTTACCTAACCTTTTGGCGAGTAGAGCCTGACCCACGGCGTTGTTGATCTTGTGCGCGCCCGTATGGGCTAATTCCTCTCTTTTAAGCCAGATCGTAGCACCTCCTACCGCTTCTGAGAGTCGTTCAGCCTTGTAGAGGGGCGTGGGACCTCCAATAAATTGTTTTCTATAAAACGCGAGCTCCTCGACGAACGCGGGGTCGGCCATCGCCTTCTCGTACTCCACTTCCAGCTCGGCGTGGGCCGCCGCCAGCGTTTCGGGGATATATCTACCTCCAAAGGCGCCGAAATGGTCCGGTAATGAGGTCTGCTTGAAGCCTGAAGCTTCGGCGGCTTTGCCCGACGGTTGACCGGGTCTCGTCGCACGCGTGGCCGCGGATAATGTCGAAACAAAGTCAGCTAGTTTGTCGGCGCGGTCCTTCGGTTTCAGGTCCGCCGTGGCGTCCATCTGGCGGATGATCGCACTTCCTACAACAACACCATCAGCGAGCGGCGCAAACGACTGGACGTTGTCCGGCGTCGAAATCCCGAACCCGACGGCCGCGGGCACGTCGCCCGCCGCCGCCCGGACGCGCTCCATGAAAGGAGTTAAATCGGCTACGGTCGCGGACTGCGTCCCGGTCACACCAGTAACACTGACGCAATACAGCATGCCGCCACCCGTCGAACGGGCCGCATCCGCGAGGTAGGACATCCGTTCGTCGGTCGTCGTCGGTGCGATCAAGGGTACGTAGCCCAGAGAGCCGCCAGGTGCTTTTTGACAGGCCTCCAACACTCCCTCGAGAGCTGCCTCCTCCGGGGGTAAATCCACAATGATAAATCCGTCCACGCCACAAGCCGCCGCATCGCTCGCGAGCTTCTCCAACCCATAAGCTCGGAAGGGGTTATAGTACCCCATAAGTATTACAGGGGTCTCGAGACCGCTTTCCCGAGCCTTCTTCACGTAGTCCAGGCATTGGGTGAGACCCACACCCTGCTGCAGGGCGACTTCGTTGCAGACCTGGATCGTGGCGCCGTCGGCCATGGGGTCCGTAAATGGGACTCCCAATTCAATAACATCGGCACCACCTTTTTCTAGAGCTAGGAGCAAATCTACGGTCTCTTCCTTCGCCGGGTAGCCTCCCGTCAGATAGCCGACTAACGAGGCTCTCCCATCATCTTTGGCGGAATCAAAAGCTTGCTTGAGCGCGGCGCCGCCGACGGCCGTGCGCTCGGCCGGGGCTATCGTGGCTTTTGTCGTTATACTTGTTTTGGGCGCGCGCGGCGCGAGCAGGGCGTGCACGCCCGCGACGCAGAGGAACGCTCTCCTCAGGACCATGGCGCTTTGCAATCCGCTCTCTGCAGCAACCTCTCTGAGAGCTCTACGTGCAAAGCGACTGAGAGCTTATCGCTGGTGTGCAGCGCGCTTGCTGCCGTAAAATGAGTGTTGCTCGGCACCGATGCTTCGCTTTACGTTACGGCGTGCCAGCAGTGCGTGCCCTCGCCACACAGCAAGTACAAAGAGGTCTGCTCGCTCGCTGGCGTTGCGGACCTTTCACACCCTTCTGCCGCTCTCGACTCGTGCAATGAGCCGTACGAAAGGAGGAGTGGCGCTTCACTCTAGCGCACATGGATACTAGGATGAGCTCCTGCCCAGCTTAGCACAAGCCAGCGAGCGCGCCAACGTCGAGACTGCGCAAGTTGTGAACCTGTGCATCGCAGCACGAGTGCGCGCAACTTCCATTGCTGCATCAATTTCCAGCGTAGGAGCTGCAACAAAGCAGTGCTGCAGGCTGCAGCAATGGCTGAGACGCCGCAACAAGACGACGACCCCTGGCGCCGCCTCCAACCAAAACGAGCGCACGTCGTCTGCGCGACGGACGAGGCATTGATAAGCGTCGACCTCGACGGCTACCAGCCGCGCGCGTCGCTGTCCATCCCAGCACAACCCGCATCCATCACGGCGAACGGCGGTTTAGTAATAGCATCCATGGCGAAGGATGCAAGTATCGCGGGCGGGCCCCTCGGCAAGAACGCTCCACAACTTAACTCTCGTGTCCCTGAGAAGTTATCGTCGATAACGGTGACGCCGGACGGGCTCTGGCTTTGTGGGGGCGGCGCGGCGTCGGGCCGATTATATCTCTGGGAGCTCTGGAGTGGAAGACTAGCGAGAAGGTGGGAGGGCCACTTCCGCGGCGTCACCGCTCTTTGTGTAGACGAGCGGGGCGAGCACGTGGTCAGTGGCGGCGGCGACGGCTTGGTCAGGCCCTGGTGCCTATCAATAGCGTGCGACGCGGAGCGGTGCCGCGGCCCGCGCGACGCCTTTGCGCCTTTGTATGATGATTGGAGCGACCACACGTTACCAGTCGTTGGTATCGTGTTACAGGGCGGGCGGTGCTGGTCCGTCTCCAGCGATAGGACTCTGTGCGGCCGCGAATTATATGGAGGGCGCAAGGTCTTCCAGGCGTCGCTCGCCGGGGCGCCGTCGTGTCTGGCTCTCGACGCGCTCGACTCGTTCGCGTTGGTGGGCACGGCCGAGGGTCCGATTCTCCGGGTAGATCTGGACGCCTGGGCGCACGCCCTGACCAAGCGCGAGGAGCCCTCTCTCAACATAGCGACCTACGACGGCCACTCCCAAAAAGTCGTGGGCGTCGTCGCTTCCAATGAAACTCAATTCGTGAGCGCGTCGCAGGACGGCACGCTCCGGGTCTGGGACGTCGCCGCGCGCCGCGAGGTCCGGCGGGTCGAGGTCGCGCCCGGCGCGCCGCCGCTGCGGAGCCTGGCGCCTTTGCCGAGCGCGACTGCGCCGCCCGTCGCATCTATCTTAAAGCGGGACGCCGACGAGGCGCCGGATGACGTTCCCTGCGCGCTGCTGCGGCCGCGCGCGCGCGTTTCGGAACCCGCGTCCGTCGACGCGGCCGCCCTGCGCGCGCGCGCCGACGCCGCGCGGCGCGACGCGCAGCGGTGGGCCGCGGTCGCCGAGGCGCTGTGGGAGGCGGCGCCGATGGATGATGCTTCTTAAATTCGTTGTGTACTTATGAAACCTCTGGATGCGGCGGGGCAATTCGTGTCTACTGTCACGCGTCGAGCAGGCGCTTGAAGAAGTGCTTGAAGAGCGTGGGGTTAACATATCCCGTCGATTTTTAGGGTGTTTGCCGTTTTTAGCTCTCTTGGAGATTAGGCGTTTTCAAGAGATTCAGGCTAAATCTATTTTTCCGCTTTAAAATTAATCCATTTTGGCTTACGATTTTGCGTTTTGTGTCTGCGCGTTGTCGTCTACCCTTTTAAAGGGAAAGCGGGTTTTTTGAGTTTGGGCCGAGTGCCCCGTTTGAGGTCTCCCTAAGTGAAAGTGCCGTATAACATATCCCGTCGACGGGATATGTTAGGGTTCGCGATCGCGTCGGCGGGGACCATCTCGGCGTCCGTATCCGCACTGAGCCACTCGAGTGAGACCACATTTCCATCTTCATCGTAGATGATCTCGACGGACCTGGCAACGTCGGCGATAAGGACGGCGCCGAAGCGGACGACGCCAATGACAATGACGGCGCCGACGGCCACGACGGCCACGACGACGATGTAGTACAGGATGTTTCTTGCGGGTTCGAGCCACGCTTCACGACGAGCCATCCGCTCGTCCCCCTCATGCCACTCTTGCCATCGTTCCCGCTCCTCTCGCTCCTCTTGCTCCCGACGCGCCTCTTTTTTCCTCTTGACGCGTTCCTCTTCGGCGCGCTCGCGCTCCTCTGCCGCCGCTCGCTCGTCGCCCGACGGGTCCGGGAAGACCCTAGCCACAATCGCGCCGTCGTCCTCCATGACGACCTCGCCGGCACCGGTGTCGATCTTCGTCACGTAAATACTGACAGGCTTGCCGTCGTCCATGGTCTTGGCCGGCGCCCAGGACTTGCCCTCCTTGAGGATGAGGACCATCTCGGCCATCTCTACGGACTCTACTTCATATGAACTGCGCGACGTCGGTCGCAACGTCAGCTCGGTGCCGTCCAATGAGAAACCAGAACCTCGTACAATGAGTCGTTTCGTGAGCGTCGCGTAGATCTTGCGCTCCGAGGCCTCGATGGTCGGGTCCGCGAGCACCGTCGCCACCACGATGCCCGGGCCCCAACCGTTGGCGAGTTCCACGGGCGCATCAGAACCGCACTGGATCGACATGAGATATAAGGGCCCGGCCTTGTAGCGCCACTTCTTGTGCGGCTTTTGGGTTAATGAGAGTTTCTCCGAGGTAGCCCTGGTAATAGAGTAGTCGACACCATCGGTCAAAGGAGGCTGGAACGCTAATGAGGGTCGCTGGCAGAACGAACTACCTTGAATCTCGAGCTTGCGGATGGCCGCCTGCGTTGGGGAGACGCGTCGATGGCTTAGGGGTGGGCAATGCGTCCACCGCCACGCCATCGATGCGACGATGCCGCGACCGCGTCGAAGGTTCAGACACCGTAGAAAACAGTCTGGTAGAGGATTTGGACCTTTGCCCGGAGAACGACGGGCTGGTCCGCCGCTTTTTCGCAATGTTGGCCGCTCCAGGCTTCCTGGCAGCGGCAGACAGGGCTCGGGTCGGGCGCCGGCGCCCAGCTCGGCCCGGCGGTCTCCTCGGGCTCAGGCTCAGGTTCCGGCTCAGGCTCAGGTTCGGGTGCAGGCGCAGGTTCGGGTTCAGGCTCAGGCTCGGGCTCAGGCTCTGGTTCGGGCAATATCGACGCTCCTGTGTTCAGTTTGCGTCGCCACGCGTCCTTTGGTGGCGACGCAAAGACGTGCTCGACTTGTTCCGCCACCTCGTGCTCGCGCTGCTGCCGTTCGGCATCTTCGCGCTTTTTGTTGGCTCGTTTCCTTGCCTCCTCTTCGTCCCGCCGCACGCACGTGCCGTGGCCGTTGCAGGGGGGGCGCCCGCAGGGGTAGAGTCTGCCGTAGATAAGCGCCGGCCCGGAGATATCCAGATTCCTCAACCCATGGAAACTCCCGAAGACCAAGACAGAAATGAATGCGGCGAGCGCGTACCACGGCACGCGTCGCGTCAATGCGCGGCTGACGCGGACTGGCGGCGCCTGCTTTCTTTCCAGCTTCGCCCCCCTCGGCGGGCGACGCATCGTGCACCTCTGCGCTGGGCCACTCAACGACTCTCCCTCTTAGCGAGTCGTGAGCGCTCGCTGACTTGTGGCACGCGGCCACAGACCGGGCACGCGAAGTTCAGACGATCACACCGCCTACGCGCTGCATCGACGCTAACATTACGTCGTCGCTGGACCGGGCTCGAGGCACGCACGCAATCACAGCTCCGGGCGACGCCGTGCTCGTCCCGTCGCGTCACCGACGTGAGCGCTCTCAGAGGCCGGCACTTTCCTATACGGGCGTGAGATTAGGGTCCGGGGAGTCGCCTGAAGCTGCCCCAGGCTCGGCGGCGGGGCTGCTGGGCATGCGCAGGCTGGGGTTTTGACTCCTCACTAGTGACTCTTATAGATCTAGATCGCGCGGATTGCCGGAGGCGGTTCTGCTTAGAAGGAGGTACGCTGTTATGAAAGAAGCGGCCCGCGCCCGCCGCCGATGAATCGGCGACGCGCGGTGTCTCCCCCCCAGGGGCTCCGCCCACTAGTCCTAGCACCGTAACATCGACTATACGCGGAGCATGGCGCCGTCGACGACGCGGCCCCAGCAACCTCGAGAGACAAGCTAGAAACCGAGAGAAACTTACGCGCGCAACCCGACGGAAGACCTCTACTTCGGCAGGTCAGTAGGCGCGTCGCGGAGCGGCGCCTGCTTGTAGAAGTAGGCCGCGACGAGGCAGAACATGAGGCAGGCGATCCCAAACGGCGACGCGTGCTTGTCCCACAGCGACACGTTGATGCCGATACTGACCACTTTGCACACGTTGCCGAGGATCGTAAATAAGGTAGCCGACACGAGTGAGCGAGCCAGCCAGGCGTAGTAGGACATGGCCGTCCCCAACACCACGGTCACCATGACCACCATCAACGCTTCGGTGGATGCGTTCTGGATGGCCTCCTGTTCTCCGAGCGCCATGAAGAATAATGGGAGAGAAGCCAGCAGATTCGAGTAGAGCACCCTACCCCAGTTCGACTCCATCTTCACGGTGGACGTGACGTGCTTCAGGTAGATCTGGTCCATGCAAAATATGAAGTACCATAAACCACAAAACATGTAGCCCCTTACCACATAAGCTGCATCGGTTAATGCGTAGCCCATGGCTCCTAGCAAGAGCATGACGAGGCACAACCAGCTACGAGCGGAGGGTAGGTGTCTTCCCAGAAATATATAGTCTGCTATCGAGATGCACAGCGGCGTCGAGAACCGAAAAATCATGAACGTCTCGACGTTGGCGTACTCCAGCGATTTGATGTTCGTGAAGATCGTCGCGCAGAAGATCAGCGCCACGGGGAAGAAGGCTCTCAATTTATCGTACTCGAGCGCATCGAGATGAGAAATGAGCCCACCCATGTGCGCCGTTTTCACGGCGACGGCCGTCCCAAACAACTGGGCCCAGAGGATGAAGGAGGGCGCGGGCAATTTGTGCACCGCGTACTTGTTGCCAATTAACAGTGTCGCGGAGCACATCATGTAGCCGCCTACCGCCCATAATGTTTTAGCGGCGGAGGTCTGGGGGGGCATGGCTGCGGGCGTGTCTGTGGGCATTCACGGTTGGCAGGTTGTGTGGTGGTGTGGGCGCCGCGGCGGCTCGTGCGCGCAGCCTATTGGTGTCGGGAGTTTTGCCCTCTGGTGTCCACAAAAAGGAGCCGGGCGGGCGCAGTTGTTGCGAGCGATGTCGCAGCAATTGGCCGCTTCTTCGACGGCGTTATGGCAGCCTGGGTTAGTCCCGTGCCGAAACAAAACTTGGAATCGAAAAAATTGGTGGGGCTAGCGTCCTTGTAAGACACTAGCCAGACTTACTAGCCTTACTAGCCTTTGATTTTAGCATTAATCTTCGCAATCTGCACCTCAAAAGGCTGCCCGCTTACTCTTGAAACATCAGGCAGGGGGACGCCGTACTCCACGGGGAGATCGTCGCCGCGGAGAGTGGAGCGACGAGGCGTTCGCCCGGTCGCGGCACCCACACGATGCAGCCCCAGGTTCCGCCGGGCTTCTCTCCAGAACTTGAGGGAGAAGGAGAGTCCAATGCTGCCCATGTCGTCGAGGGAACCGTCGTCGAGGGAACAGTCGTTCAGCCGCCCTCCCAGCCCGTAACAGTCATGTCGGACAAGGCCGCAAAGCTGAAGGAGTTAAAGGAGCTGCTCGACTCCGGCGTGCTGACGCAAGCAGAGTTCGACGCGGAGAAGGCGAAAGTCCTGGCTGGCAGCGCCCCTGTCGCTCCCGCTGCCCCTCAAGCTATGGTTCGCGGTCAGGCACAGGTGCAAGTGTCACCCGGCGCCATTCCGTGCCCCACCAATCCCGCGGCGACAGGCCCCTACACCGAGAAGTGGCACGGTCCGAATACCCAAATGGCGAGGACACTTATGTTTTTCGGAGGGTGCTGGCTCTGCTGCTGTTTGATCGCAGCCGGACCCGGTCTCGATGACCGCCAGGTATGGACCGGCCCCGCCGGAGAGAAGTACTTGTACCCGACGGGTGAGCTGCTTCCGGCGGGTGGTGGTGTCCATCATGGGCATCCTATCACCATTGGCCAAGGTCAAAATTTTATTGTCGTCGAGCACCGTGGACGGCGTGGAGGTAGACGTGGCCGCCGGTAAATAACCGTCGACCTCGACGACGCGCCACGAGCCCGCTCGAGCTACCAAGGGTGGAGCTACCACAGAGCTGGGTTTTGGGGGCGCTAGCGCCTTGGGGATCGAGCTAAAAACACCCGTCGGTAGGCCCGTAGTATGGGTACTTCGTCAAAGGGGCTCCGCCCACTAGTCCTAGCACCGTAACATCGACTACGCCAGTCGTCGCAATAAAGGTAGAACACAAGGTCACTTACACACAAACTACTCCGTGATGTAGTTCCGCCCGTCGTAGTTGTTGTCCAGCGGCGAGACCCGGTCGCGCTTCTCGATCAATTCTTGGGAAGCCACGTCGCGCCACGGTCTATAGATACTATAAGGCTCGTCGCCGCCATACAACTCATAAAGCGCACCGTAACACGTGTCGAGCGCATCACATAAAGCACCAGAAAATTTAAAGTCGAGGACCTCTCGGGTACATTCTCCGTAGAGTTTATCAGCGACAGCCGCATAATTGCGAGAATGAACAGCGGTATCCGTCAAGGTGATGGTGGGCGAATCGACGTTCTGCGTTTCGTGCGACCAGCCCCGCCCATAGTAGAGCACCTCGCCCGGCCCTACAACACCCTCGAAGCATTTCGACGAAGACTCGTTCGATAACGTACCACAGACATACCACCACTTCCTACCGGATACCGTCAGGTGCCACGACGACGTCTGTAGACTGTCCGAGTGGTTGAACATGCCCGCACCTCTCGCTCCCACGAGCAATATCTTCCAGTGCGTCTTCAGGTGGTACTCGGCTGCTACGGCGTCGTCGGGGTATCCTAAGCATGATCGTAGCCAGGCGTCGTTCTCGAGGTGAACATGTCTCTCGACAGGTATGTCGCTTTTCTCAAGCTCGAGCCACTGCGCCGGTGTTAACTGAAGGTGCATGTACCTCCCTTCCAAAGCCCCACCTTTGGTCTCATACCTAAACTTCGACTCCTGGGTCCTTGGATCTACTTTCAACTCCTCGACCGCTGTTGATAATCGAGTTAAATACGGCGACTGCCTGCTATGACTGAGCATGTTGTGCGGGTAGAAGTCCGTCACTGCCTTAGGCCACCTTCGTGCGAGTTCTTCTAACCATGACCAGCCGTCCTTCGCCTTCTCTACGATCGGCCAATCAGCTGCTCCTAGTAGGATGAACGGGTCTCTTCGTTCCAGAAAGTGTTGGTACTGATCAAGATCGTTCACGTGGATTCTAGGTAAATCAATACCAGGTTCCACGGGCACGCGATGTAACAGTAAACCGTCCCTATCGGAACCGTCATTACGCTTGAGCCAAGAATCATCATGTGCCGGCGGTGGTGCCCCGCACATCTGCGGGTCCGCCTCTAAGACCTCTTCTTGGTCAAAAGGCACGTGCTCAATCTCAAAGTTCGTCATGAGGTGGCCCCAGTTCTCTCCATATAATCGCTGGTCCTCGTCGTCCTGGACCAATTCTCCACCTCTCCGCATCGCGTCTCTTGAAAGTCCATACAGCTCGACCTTGCGCGCTCGATGAGCAGACGCGCTCGCCATGCGCATGTAGCACACGCCCAAGTTGACGAGGGTCGAGGTCGTCGGTGTAAATCTAGCTGCGGCCTCGAACGCGCGCCGCGAGTCGGCCCTTCTCCCTTCGCCGTCAAACCGGATGGCCATGGACGTGTGCGGCGCGTCGGGATCGTTGAAATCATAAGCTAGCGTTACGGCGACGAGCAATAGGACACGCATCGCTGCGGCGCCGCGCATCGCGCTGCTGTGGGAACCACTGTGGGAACCACCACTGCTCTCCTGAGCCGCTATCGGCCGCACCGCTGGAACTGCGTCGGCAGGCGTTGCTAAGGGGTCTGTAGATGCTGTCTCGCTGCGAAACGACGAGTCGTATGGGTCTAACGCGGCAGCAGCGCCCGCAATAGACTCAGGCTCCAGCTGGAGATGCAACCCGCGAGATAGCAGGTACCCTCTTCCAGCCCCACCAGGCACGGGTCTTCGGGGTCTTCGACCTCCAGGTGTCCCCGAGCGGCATGCGCTTCCGTGCGGGTGCCGACCCGTACCTGGACAAACAACCAGGGCGCGAGAGCGGGTAGCTGCCCTCGGGCTGCAGCCCCCGACGATCGCTCGGCGCGCATCGATTGAACGGGAGACGAATCGCATCGGGCCGGCACGAATCGATTGTCGGGCAGCAGATCGATTGGACGAATCGATTGGCAGGCAAAACCATGCCGCCGCGCCGGCCCCGCCGCGGCGGCGGCCTGCCGGGGACACCTGGGTATGACGCGCAGCTGCGCGAGGCCGAGGAGCTCCTGAACAGCCTGACGGGCGCGGCCGACATGACGACCGCAGAAATCCAGCGCACGCTGCGGGCGCCGCGGCTCGACGCGCTGCCGCGTCGGCCCGAGGTTTCGAGAAGGCGCAACGTCCCGGAGCTCGGGGGCATCGATGCACTACGTCTGGCGGCCGGAGAACCGGCCAACATCCGCTTCGAGTGGCGCCAGGGGGCGTTGACCGTCGTCGGCTTCGTCGATGCCGCGTCGGAGGCGCGAGCGAAGCGCGCGGGCGCCGTGCTCGACGCGCGGCTCGTGAGCTGCAACGGCGTCGCGCTGCAGGGCAAGAGCCAGGGCCAGGTCATGCAGCGCATGCAGAGCACCGCCTCAGTCGCGAGGCAACTCGGCTTCGCGCCGCCGCTGAATACAGAGCCGCCGCCACCAGGGCCAAAATCGCCTCCAGCAAAGGCCAAGCGCTTCGCGGCCGAAGACGACCCCGCCGCCGCGCGAAAGCGGCGCCTCGCGCGCGCCGCCGCCGCCGCGAATTTATTAAAGGCGAAGGACGAGCCCCAAAAGCCCTTCGCGGCGATGGAACCTTCCCAGGTCGACCTCCAGCCGCAGCCGCCGTCGCTCGACGCCTGGCTCGGGCGGGCGCCGGCGCCGGCCGTGACGAAAGCGCCGGCGCACGCGGACCCCTACTCGACGGGCGCGCGGCGGCGGCGCATCACGCACGAGCACGCGAGCCGCGTCGCGCGGCCGCTGATTGCCGAGGCGCTCCGGCGCGTGCAACGGCGGCGGCTCGAGAGGCTCGCGGCCGTCGCGGCGCAGCGGCGGCGCCGCGGTACTTGTGGAAGGCGCAAGGCGGCCCAGCGACGGTATTGGCGGCTCTACGCCGCCGCGGTCGCGGTACAATCATGCATTCGTGGGCACCAGTATCGATTAAGACGGCTCGTCGCCGCCGTGTTGCTCGCGCAGTGCTTCATCCGGCGGCTCCGTGCTTTACGGTTACTGCGGCGGATGCGCGCGCAGCGCTTCCGGACGCGCGCGGAGGCGTGCCTCACGGCGCAGCGCGTGCTGCGGGGCCGCCGCGGGCGCCGCGTCGCCGCGCGGCTGCGGCGGGCGCGCGTCGGCGCGCGGCGCTTCTTCGCGATCGCGCGCGAGGGCGTCCGTGCGCGCGTCTTCCTGCGGTGGCTCCGGGACACGAAGCGGGGGAAGCGCCTGGCCGCCGCGGCGCAGCGCTGGTGGCGCCTTTTGGTAAAGCGGTGGAGGTGGCGCGCGATGCTCCGGCGGTGCCGGACGCTCTTCCCCGTCGCGCGCGCGCGCGCGACGCGCATGCGGCGCGACGCCGCGTGGGCCGCGTGGCGCGCCGCGTTTCAGAAGCGGCGCCGCGACGACGCCATCCGCGCTTTTCAGGCGGCGCGCGCGGCGGCGGAGCTGCTGCGGCTACTCGCCGCCAAGCGCGGCTACTCGTCGTCGTCGTCGTCGGCCGCCTCCGTTTCCGACGACGATAATGAGGAGAAGGCGTGCCCGATGTCGCCGCGGCGGTGCATTAAATGTGGAAATGTGGGCCGCGTGCCGATGGCGTCGACGGACGGTTTGTGTGTCGAGTGCATCAATGAGCGGTACATGAGCGCCAAGCGGCTCGAGTTGAGGAGGAGGGGCCTGGCTGCGGTACGCTTACAAAGGCGCATCCGCGGCGCCGCCGCGCGGCGGTACGCGGCTTTACTAAGAGCCGCGCGCGACAAATTGCGGTGGGAGCTCCTGATGATGTCCTGCCAGAGACGCGTGGCGGCGCTCTGGCGCGGGTCTAGAGCACGTTACGCGCTCCTCATGAAACAACGAGCCACCATTGTCATACAATGTGCAGAAAGGTGCCGCCAGGCTCGAGCGCGCCGAAAGGTGCTGTTCGACGCCTGGTACGAAGGTTTACTCAAGTTGGGCGATCATATGTTCGAAGAATTAGCAGATTGGCCGGGCCCCGACCCCGAGCGTCTCCCGGACGGCTCCTGGCCGCCGCCGCCGGGCGTGCCGCCTGTGTCGGAGTTGAAGGACTCGGACGACCCCTGGGACCAGCTCATGTGCATCGTCTTGCGGGGCGTGCAAAAAGGAGACCCGGAGAAGGACCACATTCCGACGCAGGAGGAGTGGGACCAGATGGAGCGAGACGGCGAGGACCCCGCGGCGATTGCTGTTTTGCAATTTATTTTACAACAAACACCCCCTCCACCAGGTTGCTTAGATGTGCCTAGGCTGCTGAAAATATTACGCGAGAACCTGCCAAAGAGGCCGCTCGTCCTGCCGCCGCCCCCGAAAGTCGACGTCCAGTTCGACTACCCGCCGGGCCACCCCTTGAGGGATGAGAGCGACGAGGCCGAGCGGAAAAGGCGGCAACCGCCGCCGAAGCCGCCGCTCTCCGAGGTCGAAAAATTCTTAGAAAGGTGGTACGAGGACCACCCGGACTGCGAGCGCATCGACATCCCCGATTGTAGTATTTGGAACCCGGACCTCCAGAAGCCGGGCGCCTTTCCGCCGCCGCCGCCCTCGGGGGGCGTGGAGGAGTCGAAGGGCGCATAAGTGTTTGTGTTCGTGTGCTTACGCTCGAGCGATCAGCAATCGAACGGTCCGCTTCTGCCGTCGAGCTGCGGCCAGGCCGGCGGTGCACGACTGAAGTAGCTCTAGACCTACTTCAGTGGACATAACATTATCGCACCGAGTTTTTTTCTCCTAGCTTCGTAGGCGTCGCGTCGATGGCGTAGTGGCGTACAAGCTTGTAGCAGTGCCCGAGATCATGCTCGTGCCGGCATCGCGACCTCGAACGTCGAGCCCGCTGCACAGCCAAACGGAATTTGGACCTGCACCGTCACGCCGTTCGGCGCTTGGAGCTGCATCACTTGACCGGCAGAGCCGTCGGGCGGCACCTGGACGGTAAACGTTGACGCGGCCACCGTTGCCACCGGCACAACAGGTGACGCGGCCATCGTCGCCACCGGCGCAACAGGTTCGTCGCGGGCGGGCGCCACTCGGACGGTAAACATTGACGGCGAACTTGGCGTAGCCGTCGTGACAACGTTTAGACCCTGCGGTGCTATCTGCGACGCTTGCTGTGCGGGAGGGAAACACAACCGGAGCCATTCTGATGATGATGGACCTGATGATGGACCTTGAGTCCCATTACAAGGTATTTTTATGAACTCGACGCGAGTCACGATCCCCCTTTGCCGCCATTCCGCGAAGGCTTTTTCATACAGTTGGCTTACCATAATGAAATATACAAAGAAATATGAGGCGAATGACGAGACGACGAATAGAAAGGCAACCAACCCAAAAAGTTCTATCCGCGTGATGAATACCAGGAAAACACAAAGGATCGCGCAGCCTATAGAGCCAGGGATCAGCAAATGGGTTTTACCGACACCCTTCGCGACCTGGTCGTTGACGCCACGGACGTAAGTCCGCGCCTCCTCCTGCGAAACGCCCGCGCTCAGGACGCGCGGGTCGTTTGCTATGGTGTTCACATCGTTCACATCGATGTGCGGCAAGGAGCACAAAGGCGCCCCGTGGTCTAGGCACACAGTTAGGTGGTTCAGCGGTGGGTTGAGCAACCTTAACATGAGTTTCACGGATGGGCAGCGTGGATCCGCTGTCTGCTTTGCTTCAGTATGTATTCCCAAACGCAGCGCGGCGTTGAAGCTCCTTCTTGAAAGCTGTCACGGCGGCGGCGGCGGACTTACTGAAGTAGCTCTAGAGCTACTTCCTAGAGCTACTTCAGTCACGTTCAAGTTCAGGAGAGAAATGTTGCGTCGGCTGTGAGACCACCCTCACCCGCGACGCCCGCGACGATAGGCGCCACCCGCATCATCCAGGCTTTTTATTGGGCAGCGTGCCCTTCGTGCTTCATCAGTGCGCTATGCGTACCGCGCATCCGAGAATCTGATGGGTACCAGCGCTAAACACACTAGATTTTTCACCTGCGGCACCAGTGCTCGCAATAACAGCCATACAAGCTCTATTCGTGGACCAGAGCGCTCGCAAGCTGGCGCCTGTGCCCAAAGCACTCGCAGCCATGACCGCTTTGGCCACCCTCCTCTTGGTAGCACAGTACGGCTGCTGGTCGCATGTCCAGAGCCTCCGCACCGCGAGGCGATCCTTCGTGATCAAAGATGACCGCTTCCATAAGGAAGGTGACCCAATCAACATCAAGTCGGGCAGCGTGCACTACTCGCGGGTGCCACGTGCGTATTGGCGCGACAGGTTGGAACGCGCGAAAGCTTTGGGCTTGAACGCGATCACGACCTACGTGCCCTGGAACTTCCACGAGGATGTCGAGGGACGCTTCGACTTTTCGGAGGATAGGGACGTCTACGCCTTCGCGGACGAAGCACGCAAATTAAATCTGTTGCTCATCCTGAGGATCGGGCCCTACATGTGCGGCGAGTGGGACTTCGGCGGCTTCCCGGCGTGGCTCCTGACCAAGGCCAATATGACGCTGCGGACACACAACAAGCCTTATCTGGACGCGGTCGACAAATTCTGGGATCATCTATTGCCGCGATTCAAGCGACGGCTGTACAGTAATGGAGGACCGATCGTGATGGTGCAGCTCGAGAACGAGTTCGGCGACTACGGCGACTGTTCTGCGAACGAGAATGACGCCGCCTACATGAAACATCTCTACAGTAAGGCGACGCAGCACCTGGGTACGTCTGTTATCTATACGACGGTGTCGCCGGCGCGGAACTTGCACAAGGCGTCGCCCTGGCGCCACGATGCAAGAGTCCTCGCGACGATCGACGGGCCCTTATCTTCTTCATACGATGCGGACTTTGCGCTCCAGAAAGCGTTCAACGCTAAAGGTAATTCGCCAAAAATGTGGACCGAGCTCTGGACGGGCTGGTACACGCACTGGGGCGATTCGAAAGCGGCGAACCGCACGGCCAAGGACTACGGGGATGGTGTGAAAGCGATGGCGTCGGATAGCAACGCGTCCTTCTCGCTGTATATGGCCCACGGCGGCACGTCGTTTGGTTTTTGGGCGGGCGCGAACATCTTGGAGGGTAGATATGTGGCCGACGTGACGTCGTACGACTACTCGGCGCCGATCTCCGAGGACGGCACGCACCAGGTCGGGGCCGACGGTGCGGATGGCTTTGCGGCGGTCCGAAACGCTCTTCATGGTACGTCGGAGGAGCCGCCGCCACCGGTCTTCCGGGCGTACGGCGCCGTCGTCTTCGAAGACGAGGCGGACCTGTTGGCGCAGGATGCGACCTGCGCCAGTACGGGCTGGCGGACCCAGGAGCAACTCGGCCAGGCCCACGGTTTTATTAACTACGCCCTGACGGGTCCCTTCCCGGACCGCCTCGCCTTCTCGCCGTCCACTCTGAGGGACCGAGTGCAGGTCCTCGCGGACGGCGTCCTCGTCGGCAGCGCCTACCGCGGCGACGCTAAGAACGTTAGCATCGCGCTGCCGTCGTCGATGACGCGCCTGGACCTGCTCGTGGAGAATTGTGGTAGAGTGAACTACGGCCGGGAATTGGTCGACGACCGCAAGGGCTTGCTGGAGCCGCCCCTTGATGGCACGCCCTCCGTGAGTTGCCTGCCCCTTGCTGATTTATCGGCGATCGAGTGGCATTCTATACAACCAGGAAGAAGCCCCGCGGCGCCGCGCTTCTACCGGGGCCATTTGCAGGTAGATGCTGCGCACGATACCTACCTGGATACGCGCGGCCTCTCCAAAGGTTTTATATGGGTCAACGGGCAAAATTTAGGCCGGTTCTGGGAGACGCGCGGCCCGCAGCATACTTTATACGTGCCGGCGCCTTACTTGAGACGCGGCGCGAACGAAGTGATTATCCTAGACCTCGACGGGCGCACTGGACTAGAAAGTGTTGCGCGGCCCCGATGGAACTAATGTGTTATGTATACTACTTGGAGGGAATCAGCGCTCGTCCATGCCCAGATACGCCTCGATGAAGCGCGAGGAGTTGCCCCCGTAGCCGTCCGTCGGCGTGTCGTCGTCGTCGCGCTGTAGGTGGACGACCGGCGGCCACACGACGAAGGTCCGGAGCGACCGTTCGGAGGCCATCCTAGCCAGCGTGAGGTCGAACTTGGGCTCGAGCACCGCCTTGTAGAGACCGTCGCCGGACACTGCGGTATGTAACAACCGCGCCACGCGCGACGTGTAGCGCAGCACAACCGCAAAAGCGCAGCGCGGGTCGACGGCCGTCGCGAGGACCGCCGTGTCCCCACCCAACGACTGGACGACGCGCCTCCTCACGGCCTTCGCTACTTCGGCAGGATCGGACCCCTTGCTCACCTTCGGTAGGGATACTACCTTCGGGTCGTTGACGTGCTTCGCGCCTCGCAACTGGTCCCGCTGCCTCGAGAGTAACGTACCACACCCCACATCTCTCGACCTTCTCGCCAGAAAGTGCTCCTTGCCCACCTTATCATTATCTAGGCCACCTCCGAGTTGAAAGGCCGCGCTCGACAGCTTCTCGAAGGGCGGCGTCCACCAGCCGCACTCGCCGCAGTGGCCCGCGTAGAGCGCGTCCCAGCCGCCCGCTCTACCCGACTCGAGGTACGTGAGCGCCTCGTCGAGCACCGAGGCCCCGCCCGGCGTCACGACGGCCCGTTGCGACGTTAGTAACACAACAGGCTCCGCCGGCGCCTTTAATGAATAGCGAGCGATGCCCTCGACCAACCTTCGGTACGCGAGCAACTCCGCCCCGTACCTCCCGTCCTTGGTCAGTCCGTACGACGCCGTGTAGAGTTTGTCCGTCATGTTCCCCTGCTGTGGAAAACCCGTTTTGTGGGGCCTCTTGGCCACAGGCACAGGGGGTTTCGAGGCGGCTATTGCGCTTGGACGGAAGTATGTTGTCATGAAACGCGGCCCCTTTGAATCGGCGTCGCGCGGCGTCTCGCGCCGCGGCCCCGGGTCCGCCCACTAGTCCGAGAGAACGTACCGGCTACCGGGCTCACTCCTCTACGCCATCGACGCGACCCCCGCGACTGCATCCGACCCCCCTACGCCATCGACGCGACCCCCCGAGCCCGCCTCCAAACAAACCTCGGCGGGACAGTTGTTACCACAGGGGGATAGGGGATAACAGGGGGAGAATGGGGAGAACCTAGACGGCGGTCTTCTTGGCGAGGTCCTGGTTGTAGCAGCCCCACTTGAGCTTGGCGCGCTGCGCCGCTTCCAAGGGCAGGATGTCCGTCTTCTTGTACGACATGCACTGCCACGCGGCCTTGAGGTCGCGGCATAGCTTGCTGAGACCGGCCGGTTCTAACGAGGCCGCATGGTCGGTGCCCTTCCAGGTCCGGTCCTTGGTGAAGTGGCGCTCGTTCCACGTGGCGCCCAACGCGTACGCGGCGATGTCCACGGAGATCCCGAGGTGGTGGCCCGAGAACCCGAAGCCGCGGACCCGTCCCGCGAAGCGCTCCCGCAGCAGCTTCAATTCCAGCATGCATACGTCCTGGAAGGGCACGGGGTAGCCGCTGGTGCAGTTGTAGAGGATGACGCGTTCCTTCGCGTTGCCCTTCCCTTGCTCCCAGAAGCTCACGATCTTCTCCACTTCGTCCTTCGTCGTCATGCCCGTCGAGATGTGGACCATGCCGCTGTACTCGTCTCTGAGCACTTTCTGCATCTCCCAGTGCTGGTTCGACGGCGAGCCGACTTTGATCAACGGCGGGTTTAAGGAAGCGATTTCTTTCGCCGACGTCGTGTCCCAGACCGAACAGGAGTACAGCAACCCGATCTCCTCGCAGTGCTTCTGGAGGAGTCTATGTTGCTCGACGTCCAGTTCCAAGAACTCGCGGTGCTGGCCGTACGTGTCGCCGTAGGAATTGTGGGGGTTCGGGTGCTGCGCGTTGTACTGCTCCTCCGTCAGCAGCTCCTTGGGGCAGCGCTTCTGGAACTTGCCGACGGTCGCGCCCGCGTTCTTCGCGAGCGTGAGGAGCTCCTTGGCGATCTCGAACTGGCCCATGTGGTTGCAGCCGATCTCGGCGATGACGTGCGGTTCTTCGTAGCCGTCGTCGGCTTGGAAGGCGGCCATGGTCGTACCTGCGCGGCGGCGGGTCGCGCGGCGCGCGTCGTTGCAACGCGTTTTGCAGGCAGTGTGTGAGCGGCGCGTTGCGGCTGCGTCGTGCGCTTGCGACGAGGCCGCGTATGCATGCGTGCGCTCTCGCAACGCAGCAAAAGCGCACAGCACTATGGGAAATATTTGTGACTGCAGCGTTTCGTTGCAGTGCAGCGGCCACGTGCGAACAGGGTGCAAACAAGAGTCGAGACAACAATCTGACGCTGCCTGCTTGCTTGTATCGTCTGCAGGGACTGGTTTATCGAGAGGCATTGTCATCCCAAATAATTCACGCTAGGTAACATACTAGAAAGAATCAACGAGTCGCGGAGCGCCTCGTACTCATCGGAACTGCCCTCGATCCGATCGCAAGGCCATGTTATGGCTCTCGAACGGGCCCAGGTGACTTGTCACGGGTTTCCCAGACCAAATCCGTCGCGCTGCCGCTTTAGGCCTGGCGCATAGTCCCTGACCGAGGGAGACGCGGCTTTTGACCGTCCTGAGCCCGGCGCGGTCGCCGGGCCCGCGGAAAAGGCGCCTCAGAGGCGAGTCTGAAGCTCTTCCTCACCAGAGGCTCTAGGGAGACGCGCGAGCGCGCGCGGGAGGCCGCGGGGCCACGACAGACGCCGTTGACGCCCCCGCCGCGAGCCACGACAAGCAAGATGCCCTGCTGCATCGAGTGCATCCAGACGGCTGAGGTCGGCATCGTCGAACGCTGCGGGAAGTACTACAGACAAGCGGGACCAGGCGCGAACTGCGTCTGCTACCCCGTCGACGAGATTGTGGGTGTCGTGAACATGAGAGTACAGCAATTAGATGTGGAGATCGAGACGAAGACGCTCGACAACGTTTTTGTGATGGTCGTGGTCAGCATCCAGTACTCGCCCATCCAGGAGCGATTGTGGGAGGCCTTCTACTCGCTAGAAAGCCACAAGCTGCAGATCCGAGCTTATATTGAGGACGTCGTGCGAGCCGTGCTGCCGACGCAGTCGCTCGACGACGCGTTCGAGTCGAAGGAGGCCATCGCGCTGTCCATTAAAAGAAGGTTGGACGCGACGATGCACACGTACGGGTATCTCATCCTCAATTCGCTGGTCACGGACAGTGAGGAAATCAAAATTTTACGACGCGTCCTGATTCCTGAATCGCCGCGTCGACCTCCACGCCATCGACGCGACGCCTGCTCGACGGCGTGGCGCTGCAAGTTCCTCACCGCTCGACGGAGCCAGCACGGCCGGGCCATTGCCGAGAAATGACTTATCAGCGGATAGTGAAGAATTACGGGGTGCACCCGATACATTGGGTGATTTCCACACAGGTCACGGACATGACGCCCGACTACCGCGTGCGCAATGCCATGAACGAGATCAACGCGTCCAAAAGATTGAAGGAGGCCGCGGCCGAGAAGGCCGAGGGCGACAAGGTGTTGAGCGTCAAGTCCGCCGAGGCCGAGGCCGAGTCGAAGTACCTCGCGGGCGTCGGCGTCGCGCGCCAGCGCAAAGCTATCGTGGACGGCCTCAAGAACTCGATCAGCGACTTCACGTCGAACGAGCAGATCAAGGGCGCCTCGTCGAAGGACGTCGTCGACTTGCTGCTCATCACGCAGTATTTTGACATGCTCAACAGCATCGGCACGCGGCCGGACACGTTGACTGTCTTCATTGATGAGGACGGTGAGTAAGGAGGAATGACATAGTGCTTAAGACAAAAGGGAAGGACCTACTCAAGGCGCCTCGTCGCTCCCGTCGCCCGGCACGCCTTCGTCGGGTAAAGAAGCGCCCTCAGGGGCCCCCTTCCTGAGCAACACGTCGGGCACGCCGCTCTCGTCGCGCATGACCAGGATGTCCTCGTCAAGGTACGTCACGAAGAGCTTCCGGCTGTAGCGCAGGTTCGCCGGGATGTCCTGCTCCCGCCCAAACGCCTTGAGGGACGCGTAGGTCTCTTTGAGCCTAATACCGGTCTCGGCCTCGAGCGACGTCTGCACCTCGAAGTCCTGGGCGCCGAGGCCGGCCAAAGAGACACTGGTGGACGCCGTGACGCGCGGCTGGTCGCGCGTGATGGCGATTTCGAGGGAACCGACGTCGGCCAACGCATCAGGTAACATGCGCGCCGCCGTGAGCCCCGCGACGCCGGGCGTGAAGCCGCCGGCGTACAAAGCGAGCGCGAGCGGCCGCGTCGGCGAGGGTAGCGGCCCCGGTGCGTAGCCCTGGTAGGCGACGTCCCAGACGCCGTTTAAGAGAGCGGACGTGGCCGGCTCGGCCGTCGGGTTCTTGCTCTCCATCTTGACGAGGAGCTCGCTCACTTCATCTCTGAGGTCCGACGACACGCTGTCGCCGACGGCGGCGCCGACTACGGAGAGGAGCTCGTCCTTGACGTCGACGTCCTCGATTACGGCTTCGACGACGTCTACCACCGCGTCCTCGACGGTGGCCTTCGACAGCGCGACGGCACGCGGCGCCGCAGCTTTGGGCGCAAAGGCTGAGACCGCGGCAGGAGCTAGGGCGATGAGGGTGAAAGTCCGCATACTTGTGCAGTCGTGTCTTTAGAAGTGTTACGTCTGTTTCGTTGCGTTAGATGAGTGGTCTATGGCGTGTAACACAGCCGAAACCGGGGCTTTGCGGACAGGTCAGACAAGCCGACCCCCTATTCAGTACCCTACCACCAGGTATAAGGTACATACGATACCTTACCTCGCGGCCGACCGTGCAAACACTTTGTCCAGCGCCCGCTGGAGCTTGCACTGAGTTGTTAGGAAATTTAGGAGCTCCTTTAACCACTGTGACACGTGCCGACGAGTTCTAGAGTGCGCAACGACAGTGCAGCCTTGTGCAAGTGCAGCCAGTGCAGCCTTGCGCAAGGACCATGCGGCGGCACCAATGCTCCAAAGCGCTGCTCGCCGCAAACCACCAGCGTCCGCGAAAAAAAAAAAAACAAGCGGGACATCTTGCGACGCACCGCGATGCACGCCAGTCATCGACGGGAGCTACTAGTTCCACGCGAGAGAAGAAGGCCTGTTGAGTCCCAAAGGGCAAGCTCACACACCCCCCGGGAATTTATGGCTGTACAAAAACGCAGGTTCTATGTGTTACCAATGCCTTCGCACCGACACCCGTAAGACGACCAAGCATAAGACAAGACGCGCAGCTGACGGGCGACGCGAGGGTAGCCGGCGGCATCGTTGGATTGGCTTTAGTGGCAGCAAACAGAATTTTCCTCGCCGGCGAGCTGGCCTTTGGGGATCAGAGCCGCGCGGATCTACTCGCGGTGGCGGCGACGATGGGTTTAATACTGGACGGGCTGAGCCAGGTCGACGTCGAAACGCGCGAGTCGGAAGTCGTGCAGTTGCGAGGGGAGCGGGGGCGCGGCGTGTCGTCGTCATTGTCAGATGGTGACGCGAGCGCGGCGCGCTGGGCGGCCCGAGCCATCCGGACCATTGAAAGTGTCAAAACTGTCGTATTGTACTACAATGACAAAACTATACTACGAGAAGGTATTCTAGGTGCGTCGCGCGACGTCGACGCCGCCTCGCCGACGTTCTCGGCGGCTCTACGCGCGTCCGTCGAGACGTACGCGCCCGATTTACAGGCCGTGCCGGCGCGCGTCGACTTTGGGTGTTTGCCCAAAAACGCCCAATCCGCGCTCATCCAGCCCTTTTCCGGCGGCTGCGTCGCCGTGGCGTGCGACCGCAAGCGCGCGCTCTCGCCGCGCGACGTGGCGAAGATACGGGTTGTCGCGCGGCGGCTCGGGGAGCGGCTCTCGTAATTTGATGGTTCTGTATGTGCTGCGCGTCGATGGCGTTCGCGCGGGTATGCAGCCATTTCTGGTCTGTGCAGATCGGGGCAGCCCCAGAGCGCTAGGCCGTCGCGCCGGAGCGACTGATCAGTGTGGAGGAAAGCGCGCATCCATCATTGATCGCCGCGCTCGCGTGCGGTTGGCTGCTCATTACTGTGGCTGCTCACACTGCCTGCCATGGCCTCGCCTCGAGCACGGCTCCCGCCCGACGGGCTGTCGTCCCATCATCTTTCCAAATCCAGCCGACGGAGGAGCGATGCAGAAGAGAGCCGCGCGACTGCTCGAACCCTCCTGCTGAAGGGGCACAGCGACCCCGTGTCGTGCTTGGCGGCGCTCGACGGCGGCCGGCTGGCATCCGGCAGCTGGGACAATTCCGTCGTCATCTGGAGCCAAGACGGCACGCAACTCGCCAAGCTCGAGGGGCACAGGCGCGCTGTCTGGAGCCTGGCCGCGCTCGACGCCGGTCGGCTGGCGTCCGGCAGCTGGGATAACTCCGTCATCATCTGGAGCCTTGAAGACGGCAAACAGGTCGCCAAGCTCGAGGGCCACACGCGCCCCGTCTGGAGCCTGGTGGCGCTCGACGGCGGACGGCTCGCGTCCGGGGGCGGCGACGCTTCCATCATCATCTGGAATCTTGCGGACGGCACACAGCTCACGAAACTCGAGGGGCACACGAGCTATGTCCAATGCCTGGCCGTGCTCGACGGCGAGCGACTCGCATCTGGGAGCCGAGACAGATCCATCATCGTCTGGAGCCTCGCGGACGGCACGCGGTTATCCACGCTCGAGGGGCACACCAGCGCGGTCCTGAGCCTGACCGTGCTTGCCGATGGCCGGCTGGCGTCAGGGAGCGGAGACAGCTCAATCATCCTCTGGAATCCCGCGGACGGTGCGCAGCTCGCCACGCTCGAGGGGCACACGGGCTCGGTCCAATGCCTGACCACGTTTGACGGCGACCGGCTCGCGTCCGGTGGCGATGATACCTCAATCATTATCTGGAATCTTGCGGACGGCAGAAAGATCGCCAAATTCGAGGGACACACGGCCATGGTCCGATGCCTAGCTACGCTCGACGGCGCGGCGCTCGCATCAGGTGGAAGCGACGAGACGATAAGAATTCGCCCGGTGCTTCACCCGGCCGCGTACAGGTTCAACGCCTGCGCCTCGGCCGAGTACAGGGCGTTCGAGTTCGAGGACGTCGCTCGCTCGTGTCGCAAGGAGGGCTGCCTCGGCGACCTGTTCGAAGCCGCCGCCGTGCAGCAGTTCGACGAACACATTGGTGGCTTGAGTGCGTCTGCCTCCATCGCCAGACAGGCCCACGTCTTCGACGCGCTCGCCAAGGTGGCAAAGGAAGACGCCGGATTTCGGTCGCAAATGATCGACAGCCTCGCGCCGAGCGTCCTCGCGCTCGTCCGCGACGACGCGTTGCTGCCCGACATGTATCGCCGCGGTGTGTCGAACGCCGCCATCCAGGAGCTCGCACCGAGTCCGCTATTCCGCGTCGTGCTGGACGCCAAGTTCGCCGCCGGGCCGAAGTTTGTGCTTTACTTCGAACTTCTTATCTTTATTGTGCTCGGGTTATGCTTTACGCGCGTCGCTCCGTACCAAGTGTTTGCTCGGGGGGAGAAGTGGTTTCCCTCGGAAAACATTGTCGAGATTGTTTTCGCGTTTGTGGTGCTGGCTTATTTCTCGGTGCGCGAGATCTACCAAATGGCATTTACGCGCGCCATCGAGCTGGAGTCGTCTGAGGAACAGCTCGACGACGCAGAAGGCCTCGCTGCGTACCTGGCGGATGCGATCGTGGTCCCGCTGCATCTCATTGCCTGTTACTGTGTGGAAATCCATCGAGCAGATGCAGTTACGAGGACGACGTCGCGTCGATGGCGTGGGGCGTCCGAAATTTGATTTCCACGCAGGCCTGCTGCGCTGGGAAACGCGACGAATTCGAGGACTGGTCCGAAAAGGCCATCCGAGAACCCATCAGATACGACGCTTTGACCTTCCTTGGCCTGTCGCGGGCGTGGCGCTATGACTACTGGAACTGGATAGACCTGGCGACGATCGGCTGCGCGTGGGCCGCCTTTTCGCGCGCGGCGATGCCTGGGGCGCGGCTCAGTCCCGACCTAGCCGTCGCCACTTCGATGCTGATGTGGGTCCGATTCTGCTGGTACCTCAAGAACATGCGGCTCGGCTGGGCCAAGTTTGTACTCATGTTCGAAGACATTGTTTGGGACCTTCGCTATTATTTATTCTACTTTCTCGTGGTTCTCCTGATGTTCGCGAGCGCGTTCTATTTGTACCTCGGCCCGCGCAAGAGCGACGAGTTTGGATTTCACGACGGGCACAACGCGTTCCGGACCTTCCCCTATACGGTATACAACTTGATACTGCTGGGCTTCGTCGGTGATTTCGACCCGGACAATTTCGACGAGGTCGCTGTGCGCGTCCTACTAGTATTCTTCATCCTGGTCGTAATGGTCGTGTTCGTAGCCCGTGTAGAAATCAAATTTCGCGATGCCCCACCAGCCTATTGCACACGATGCCCCACCAGCCTATTGCACACAGGTTTCTGAACGTCTTGATAGCAATCGTCTCCGATAGCTACGATCTCTCGATGGCGAAGGCCGAGGGCCTCTTCTTGCGCAGCCGGTGCGAGCTCATCACGGAGACGGCACTGATCGCGTCCCTTCTACCGACGCGGTGCCTGCCGACGCATGACGAAGCGACGATCAAGGCGAGCCTCGCGCTTGCGCTCCGCAGAGCGACCAGACAAGCCGACGACGACCCGAACCGTCTGAATTACACGATCAACGCCGTCGCTGCGATTGTCGACAACCGAACGCAGAAGCTGGAGGCCGAGCTCGCAGCGACGCGGCGCGAACTCTCCGAGATGAAGGCCATGCTCCAACTCCTCGTCGACAAGGGAGAAGAGCGCCACGGCCTCCTTCGGAGGCTCATAGACTAATGAATCATTAGCCTGGGAGGGGTACGACTAGGCGCGGCCTTGGGCCTGCTTGACCTTGGCGATCAGCAACGGCACGACGGACGGGTCCGCCAACGTCGTCACGTCCCCCAATTGATCTTCTTCCGCCGCCGCGACCTTGCGCAGGATGCGGCGCATGATCTTGCCCGACCGCGTCTTCGGGAGGCCGGCCACCGGAATCAAGAGGTCCGGCGTCGCGAAGGGCCCGATTGCAGAACGAACGGCCCCTTTCAATTCCTTGAGTAACTCCGGAGACTCGGTAATACCCTTCGTCAGCTCGAGGTAGCAGCAGATGCCCTGGCCCTTGATGTCGTGCGGGTAGCCTATGGTGGCGGCCTGCGCGACGGCCGGATGCGCTACTAGAGCCGATTCGACTTCCGCCGTGCCGATGCGGTGCCCCGACGTGTTCAGGACGTCATCAACTCTTCCAGTAATCCAGTAGTAGCCGTCCTCGTCCTTCGTGCAGCCGTCTCCGGTAAAATAGTAGGGCTTGTAGCAGTCTAGATAGGTCGCCATGTAGCGCTCGTGGTCGCCCCAGACCGTGCGGCACGCCGACGGCCACGGCTTGGCTAGCGCGAGCACACCATCAGCTCGTTGGCCTTTGGACCAGGCCACCTCCTGGCCGGACTGGGCATCTAACACTTTGGGCTCGACGCCGAAGAAGGGCAGGCAACAGGACCCCGGCTTCATGGGCGTGACACCCGGCAGCGGCGTCATCACATGGCCACCGGTTTCTGTTTGCCAGTACGTGTCGGCGATGGCGCACTTGCTATCGCCCACGACCTGGAAGTACCAGCGCCAGGCCTCGGGGTTGATCGGTTCGCCGACCGTTCCCAGGATTCTTAACGAGCTACGGTCGTGCTTCTTGACCGGTTCATCTCCATAAGCCATCAAGGCTCGGATGGCCGTCGGTGCCGTGTAGAACACGGAGATTTTGTGCGTAGCCACCATCTGCCAGTAGCGGCCCGGGTCCGGGTAGGTAGGTACTGATTCGAACATGACGGTCGTGGCGCCGTTGCACAGAGGACCGTAGACGATGTAGGAGTGACCGGTGATCCACCCGACGTCGGCGACGCACGCAAAGACATCATCATCCCGCAGATCGAACGAGTACTTCGTCGTCATCGCCGCGAATAGCAAATACCCCGCATAGCTATGCGCAACACCTTTAGGTTTTCCGGTAGAGCCGGAGGTATACAAAGTGAACATCGTCTCTTCACTCCCCATGGCCTCGGCGTGGCAGTAGGGCCTCATCTTCGGCACCACGAGATCCATGTGCACGTCCCTAGCATGATAGGGGACGCCGTGCTCGCCCGTGCGCTTGAAGACGAATACACGTTCTACATTGGGACAGTCGTTCACGGCGGCGTCCGTGATCTCCTTGAGCTTGATGGTCTTCGAGCCTCGTTTCCCGACGTCCGCGGTGCAGACCCACTTCGATTGGGAGTCGACAATCCGGTCCTTCAGTGAGGTTGCGGTGAACCCAGCAAACACGACAGAGTGGGGGCAGCCGATGCGCGTGCAGGCCAACATGGCCATCGCCGTATCCGGCATCATGGGCATGTAGATCGTCACAAAGTCTCCTTTTCTACACCCATGCAACTTGAGAGCGTTGGCTACTCTACAGGTGCCGTGGAAGACCTCGAGGTAGGACAATTTTTTGGATTGGCCCGGTTCGTCCGCCTCCCAGAGAATAGCGGTCTTGTCCGCCTTGGTTGCTAAATGGCGATCCAAGCAGCACGCACTCACATTGAGTTGGCCGCCCACGAACCACGCATGGTCACCGACCGCAAAGCCTCCTGTCGACACTCTATCGTAGGGCCGGATCCAGTCGATGAACTGCGCGGACTGCTTCCGCCAGAACTCGTCTCTCGTCGACGGGTCTATCGACTCTTTGTACATCTCCTCGTACTGTTTCAGGCCGCCGGGGATGGCGTGGTGTTGGCCGATGGGGTCGTAGACGGGTTTTAGCTCGGCCATACTGTTTGACGAGTTGGTGGTGTGCCGCAGCGATGGCGTCACACGTGCAAAACTTCGGGCGGCGCTGCGTTTTAGCGGCACGCTCTCCGCAGAAACTGTGGATTTGCTGCTTCCTAGGGCGTCGCGGCGTCGCGGTGCTTGGCTTGCGGGGTTGCTGGCGAGTCGCAGGGATGACGCACACCCGTGAAACTTCCAGCGGCGGGGCGTACACCGGAAGAGCGCGTCTACTTTGCGACGATAAAATTTAATCCTCGCTGGCTAGCTTCATACAGGCACTAGAGCAAATTCCTAAACGCGGAAGCCCTGGAAGCCGGGGCTCTGCGAGAAAATAAGAGAAGAATGAAACAAAAACAGAAGACCTAGTCCTTCGACGCCGCGTCGGCGCCGTACCACGCGTCCCGCATGCGCCGGTTGTCCCAGTCGTGCCAGTCGCGCGCGCCGGGCATCGCATCCAACATGGCCGCTCGAACCGCCCCCGCGTACGTCGCCGCGTCCGTGCGCATGAGCGGCGTCGGTCGCAAGGGCTCCAATACCCTAACGTCGATGGTTTTTCCGCGTTCGAGGAGTGATCGCACGAAGTGCCATAGAACCGCCGACGCCGTCGACTGGTTGTCCGTATACGACAGATCGAAGCCCGATGGACACGTATACGAGATCACGACGGGCAGCACGGGCGCGCGCGGCGCAAAGGCCCCGGACCGGAACGCCGCCAAACCTCTTCCCGTCGTCGTCGCGCCCTCCGGGAAGATGAGCAACGGCCACCTCACCTCGGCATCGCCGCTCAACCTTTCACTGATCTCCCGCCGCGCGCCGCCGCCGCCCGGCGACGCCGTGGCTCGTCGGTCCACGCCGACGGCGCCCATCGCGGTCAACACCCTTCCAACCACGGGCACGCCGAACAAGCCTTGTCTAGCTACAAAGGCCACGGGCCCGACGGCACACATCAAAGTCCAGGGGTCGTAGACTGCTATATGGTTTGCGACGACCGCGTGCCGGTTCTTTGTTGTGCTTGCTAAATCATCTGCGAGAGCGGCGCCCACGATGCGCACGCGGAAGCCCGCGCTTCGTAACAGGATGTAGGACGATGCCTTCGTCGCGGCTCTATATAGGGCGTCCGCGCCAGGTAGACTTCGCAGGTACGAGTACGCGAGGGTGGCTATTAATGCGAAGACCCAGACGCCGATCCAAATCGTGATGCGGATCGGTAGCAGTATTACATTTATTATTCCGACGTCGGCGAACCGGAACGGCACTACCCTCGCGCGGTGCGGCAGCTCCTCGGTTGGTGCTTGTGGCATGGCTGCTTTCTCGGGGAGCAGCCTTTTGCGACGCTCACGCGGCGGTGGCGTACAGCGCTGCGGCGGCTGCGAGATCCAGAGATGCTCTCAGGCAAGCAAGTGCTCTTCAGCGAGACGGCAGCGCCTTGGCTGGAGGTTTGCGATTTACACGTGTGCGGTGCGCGTCTTTAGACGTTGTGGGTGTGTCACGGGTGCGCACGGCGGCCAATTATTCCGCTGCAAAACTCAAGCTCGGCTCGGAGAGCAGCCCTGGTGGCAAGGCCCTGCGCGGCACTGACGGCACGAACGCACAGTGGCATTCAGCAGGACATCATTGGTGCCCCAGAGAGTCGCGTCGTCCATCTGTTTCCATCGCTGTGGGTCCTATAAGGATGCCACGCTCTCTCAGCTTTGTGGCATGTGCGAGCGTCAGCACCGCCCTGACGCTGACGACGCGATCGCGCGTACCCAATGCATCACCCCAGGAGCTTCAGCAGTTCCTCGCTACGCCAGCGAATTGGCCGCGCATCGTGCTGTCCTCAGTCGGCGTCGAAGGTGCCTCGACCGCGGCGCCGCTGCGGCCCGGAGCTGAAGTGGACGAGCTCTTCGGCCTCCCGCCGATATTGCCGTTGCGCGTAAAGTGGCGCTGCGAAGCCGCCGGCGCCAATACGCTGGACGTTCGCTCCGCGGACGGCCTCGCCGGCGTCGCCACGGATTGCCGCATGGATTTTTCGATAGAAGCGGACGGTGACGCCTCGGTCGTCGACCTGGCAATGTCCTACGAGCCGGCGTCTCCGCTCGCCCTGCTCGCCGCGCCTGTTCTCATCGTTGACAATTGGCTCGCGCTCAACGTGCTGCTGCCGCGCGCGTTCTCGGGGAGTCCTCTCGTTCGACAAAGGGACGTCCCGGGACTGGCGTTTTTCGCGCTGCTCAGCACGTGGCACTTCGGAGTGGGACCGGCGATACGCGATGCCGTCCTGGCCGCGCGGGGCGGGTAACACACTATGTTTGTTACTAGCATATCCCGTCGACGAGGTATGTAGGACGGCATGGCTTGGGTTCGCCGCCGTCGCGCCTCCGCGCCTCCAATTCCGCAATCCTAGCAAGCGCGGCCGGCGGCGGCGTGGACCCCTTATCGCGGAACTTCTCCTCCAATGCCCTGAGCTCCTCGGCCGATTTCGGGGGCGGCGGCGGCGGCGGTGGCGGCGGCGGCGGCAGATGCGGTGGCGATTCATGGGAGAAGCTATGCAAAGGCACCAGTTCCTTCAAATACGTCGCGTCCTCGTCGCCCTTGCCCCAATTGAAGGGGTTCCGCGTCAGGATCGCTTCACAACTTGCCTTCATCACCTCCTTGTCGTGGAGCAAGTAGGCGTCGCCGAACTGCGGGCACAAGGTAAAGCCCTGGCGCCGGTCGGGCACCCGCACGATGTGTCCCGTCAATAAATCGCCGGCGCTCGAATGTTTAAGGCCCGAGCAGTGCGTGCCCTGGTACCAGTCGATGCCATTCAGGATATACCTTTCGATGGTCGTGCCTCCCGCTCTTACGCCCGGCGTGAATTCTTTTTTACATGAATATAACTCGTGGCGGTTGTGCTCGAAGGCCCTTCTCGCATCATCTCGGCGGATCCACCAGGTCCAGTCCTGGCGCATGCGATTCAGATCGAACTCAAAGGTGCAGAACGGGCGGAACGGAATGGGCCACATGAGGTCCGCTCTCGCATATAGTATAGCGTCAAACCTAAAACCAGAACGGTTCTCGTGGCGCTTAATCATGTTATAGCATTGGTACCGGTTGTCGAGCTGGCCCTGCAAGGACTTGTAGGCCGCCCACTGGCGCGTGTCCTCCGGTAAAGCGCTTCTATCATTTTCCGAACTTCCATTGATACGAAAATGGCCATAATTCGGGCAGCGCGGCGGCTCGACATGAGCCGTGTCCTTGATGATGACATTGTCTGGCGCTATCTGGAGGTGCCTGAGCCCCTCGTCGACCTCTTCTTTTGTGGCAGTGACGTTCGCCGCTAACCTACAATTCGTGACGCACTGGCCCCCGTCCCGAATCGTGCCTCTATCATCCCCCAGTTTCAGGTAGGCGAAGGGGACCACAATGCCGCCGAGCGCGTCGATCACGTTGGCTTTAAGTGTGCGATACACCACAGGGTGGCCGAAGGTCCGCGCCGCGCCGCCGACGCACACGGCCGTGCGCTTCGGCTTCACGCCGGCGCAGACCAGATTAGGCACGGAGAACCGCGCGTGGTCCGGGAGGGCCAGTGCCTTCTCGCGCTGCGCCGCCTCCTGCTTTTTTAAGTCGGCCTCGGCCTCGGGCACGAGGTTGACTTCCTGCAGCGTGCGGTACTCCGCGTTGCCGAGGGAGAGGGCCAGCAGCAGCGGCGCGCGCATCCACGCCATCGTCGCGTCGACGGCGTGGGGCTGGCACCAGCTTATGGGCAGCCGCGGCTAAGAGGTGCCTTGGGGGCAGCCCGCTACTGCTGGTGCGATAGCCCACTATTGCTGGTAAGATGCTTGAGGCAGCGTTGTGGAATGCTTCGGCAGCCGACGCATGCGCAAAAAGCTTGCTAGTGTCTTACAGCACGCTAGGCGCCGCAGCCGCAGAGGTGCCGCACGCCTGCCGTCGCGACGCGGCGCAGCAGTCCACACCTCGGGTGACTCGATCTGTGCAACCGCGGGTGAAAGCACTGCTCAATTCGCCGTGGAAGGCGTAGAGAGCAGGGGGCCCAAAAACTCACTTGCCCGTAGCGGTGCGAGATCGCGTCGCTGGAACCGCAGCGATCGCAGCAAGCCGCACGGCTCAGCGACAAAGAATTTCGCCAGCGGGCGTGGCATTTGGAGCGCGATGCTCGTCCTCGTCCTCGTCGCGCCCGCCCTCGCCGGCACGCAGTTCTGGCCGCGGCGCCCTTCACCACTAAAACTGCAGCGCTTCATCGCGCGGCACGCCACGGCGCGACCGAACGCGCCCGACGTCATCAAGAGCACCGAGCCCGGCCGGGATAATGGGGAGGTGCCCCGCGGCTGCCACGCGCGGCGTCTGGAGAGAGTCATACCAGGAGGCGACTACGCGAGAGCGAAGGCCTGCGTATTGGCTTGGGGCGGCGAACCTGACAAGAAGGCGACGTCCTTCGTTTGTGTGGTAGAGGGCCGGGAGGGCCGGAGCGGCGGCGTTTTACAGATGGCGACGGTCGCGCGGGCGTACGGCCGCGTGGCGTGGGTCGTGAACCCCGTCCGGGAGTCCTACGCCGTCGACGTGAATAAGGCGGTTCCGGCCGATCCGGCGTGGAAGCGCCTCCCTTCGGGAAGACGCTACGCGTGCGCGGCCTACACGACGTTAGGAAGGCACCTCCTCGCGGGCGAGGAGCGGCTGAGCGTCGTCGATCAAGGCGACTCAATAATCGTGGACATCCTGTCCGTGAGCCGCGGTCGAGGATTTGGAAGACTTATCTTCCCATTCATAGGGCCGATGCAGCGGCGGTTCTTCCGCGCGCAGCTCGACGTCGTCGAGGCCGCGTGTTTAAGTTGAATTACACATTACAGCGACGTTACGATTTTTCGATTGCCTACTTGAGGACCTTGACCATGTTCTTGTGCGTGCTCAGCAACGCTGAGAAGAGCGCACATCCTATGAAGACGCCCTCGTGCGCGAATCTGAGCTCGCAGTCGTAGAAAGCTTTCCCCAGGTCCGACACGAACTTGCACATCTCCAGGCGCACCATGGCGCACTTCCTCCTGAGTTTTGTTAGTTCTGATGGAGAAGCCCCTACACTTCTTGCCAAGTCAAAAACGTGTTTTTCCTTCGTTTCCCTCGCCTTCGTGACGACGACCTCGACCACCGCCAAAACGAGCTGGCAGTACTCGGCAAACAACATAAATTCTACGGAGAGCGTGCCGGCAGGTAAAAAGCCCATCCGCTCCAGACTACAGACGTCTTCGGCCCAATCGGCGCCGAAGTTCGCCCCTATGCGAACCCATAAAAAGAGTTTCATGATACCAGACTGTGAACGCGCTTCATTAACATCTTCGTAGTGCTTGACCCACCGGCAAAATTTGAAGAAGCGCCGCGCTATACTGGTACTTTTTGATAACGTTTTGAGCTGCTTGGACCAGGGCGTGAGGTCTAAATAAGATACACCTCTCAAGACATACTGGAGGATCTTCAGGCCCTTCTCTCTGCACTGGGCCGAGTTCGCGATGAGGTTGAGTGTTTTTATACTGAACGCCTTGTCGGTCAACGGCACTCGTCTTAATACGGTGCCCTTTCGCTTCACCAAGTCCCGGCTGATGGGTCCCACATTGTTCGTTCCTAAGAGTAACACCGCCAGCAGTACTAGAAAACATACTAAATGTTGATAAGAAGGCCCTTCGAGCGCCGCATTACCTAAAGCGCCGCAGCAGAGCACGAGCGCCGCGTCGACCAGAGAGATGCCCTGCGGCGGCTTCTGCGCTATTTCCGCTTTGTCGACGGAGCTCGCGCGGTGCCTGACCAACTTCTCTGTGATGGTGTCGAGCTGGTCGAGGCCCGCGCCGACGGTCTCCTCCCTCTTTAACAGGGAGGGCGGCAGGTCGTCTGTCTTCTTCTCGTCGTTGAGGCAGGTCGTTTCGATCATCTTGTTGCTTGTGTGATTTGCAATCACAGCAATATCCAATCAGGGAGTTTTTGTTGCACAGCGATGCGCCAATGCAAGCGCTGCAAGAGCTGCGTTTCTCACGCACGTATTTGAACCTGGAGCACTCCTCCACAGCCTCGCTCGCTGCCGATGCCGATGCGACGCAGACGGACGGCGCGTGCGAGGATGACAAGCCACTGCGACCGACGTCCGGGTACCCCTCTCGCGGTTGGAGGGACCTATGCACGCCTACACAGAGAAGTAGAAACGGCAAACAAGCGCGCGCGGACGGCTGCTTGTTTTCTAGTGTCTTACAGTCCGCTAGCTAAAAGCACATTGTCGACAAAACGCGCCGCGTGCCGTATAGATCCACAAGAACAGTGCCTCGAACACACCACAGTGCTGCAAACTACCGGGCGCGCTGCATAAGACAACCGCTGACGCCCCCGCGCCGCCCGGGTAACAGCAAGAGGCCCATTACCTCTCTGCCCCGCAAAGCCGGCGGCGCAACGCGGACGACGCGGACCACAGGGAAATCCGCACAAGAACGACCATAAACCATGGCCTCCGGCGGCTACCGCCCCGCCATGGGCGTCGAGCAGCATTTGGCGACGAGCGTCGCGACGAACGGCGTCCCCGGCCAGAAGACGGAGCTCCAAGTCGGGACCGACTTCCCCATCGTCTGCGAGACGTGCCTGGGCCCGAACCCGTACGTAAGGATGATCAAGTGTAGATTTGGCGAGAAGCTCTGCAAGGTGTCGAACGTGCCGATGCAAAGTTTTAGGTGGAAGGCCGGGCCGCACGGGCGGTTCAAGGAGACGATCGTGTGTAGGGAGGTAGCAGTGGAAAAGAACATCTGCCAGGCGTGTCTGTCGGACATGACGTTTGGCGTTCCTGTGGGTGTTAGGGACGCTCTGTTACGGGCGGGAGGCGCCCCGGAACACGGCGGCTACGCCGAGGCTCTCTCGAACGCGAACCAGGCCCACTACTATGGGCAAAGGCGAGCGGAGATCGACCAAGGAGGGGCGCTCGGGAGCGCACAGCGGATGGAGCCTTCCAGGGAGTTATTATCGTTAGCAAGGCAAATCGAATCCGCGAATGCCAAGGCAGGGACCGCGTTTAGGAACCTACCGAAGATTTGTTCGTTCTGGATGGCCGGCACGTGTACTAGAGTGTCGAAAGGCACATGTCCATTTAGACCCTGTTGTGGCCTGTTCAAGTTCCCGGAGCTCGCGCGGAACCACCGGGACGAGTGTGCGGCTTTGGTGGAGGACCTGAAAGCAAATGGCCCGGAAAAGGCCATGGCGACCTGTCCGGTCGAGGTGCGGCAGATGATCAAGGACGCGCTCGGCGGCAACAAGGAAGAAGCAATTCGCAATAGAGCGTCGGGCCGGGACACGGACACGCAGGTCTACATCAACCGTAGTAAGGAGCAGAAGAAGATCGAAAAGCCCGCCGATCAGTCTGTGACGACGCTGTGGGTCGGCGCGACGGAGGGCGTGACCGAGGCGGATTTAGTTGATGCGTTCTATAGCTATGGGGAGCTCAAAGCCGTCCGCCTGGCGAACAACTGCGCCTTCGTCGAGTTCGCGGACCGGGAGTCGGCGGAGAGGGCCGCGGACGCGAAATATCGGAATCTGGTCATCAAGGGGAACTCGCTGCCGCTCGACTGGGCGCGGCCGCGCGGCGGTCCCTCGCAGAAGCGCGATGCGGACGAGGTGGGCCTGCCCGGCGTGCTCCCGGGCCAACAGGCGCCTGCGCTGCGCCCGGAGCTCGCCGCGGCCTTTGGTCTAGAGGCCCAACAGGGCGCGGCCGGGCCTCCCCAAAAGAAGGCGCGGCGGCCGCCGCACGCGCCGTACCCGTCCATGGACCCGAACCGGCTCGGGTCGCGGCCGCCCGGGGCGCCGCCGCCGGGGCCGCCGCGTCGGGGGTAAGGGCTCGTTTTCGTGTTTCGCCCGCGGCGACGGCGTGAGCTCCAAACCCCTCCCCTTTGCTCATTGCCGCATCGGCACCGTCCCTGGGGCGCGGCTTCCAGAGCTTCCGCGCTTAGAAAGCACGCGTGTGCTAGCGGCGTAAGACACTAGGCGTCCAAGCATGAGCGCCGCACACGTCGCAGCGCACTAAAAGGTCTATATTAGGTCGTGTGCCGGCGTAATAATGACGCTGTCGTCGAGCCACAACGTTTAAACCATCGCTGGCGAGCTACAATTGCTCAAATAAGCAAGTGCTCTCACTGCTCAGAGAGAGCGGCGTGAACGGACGCAGGGATGGAGGAGTTAGCCGTCCTCGTCGCCTGGCGCCTCGACCCACCGCCCGTGAATACGCACGTGAGGACTAAGGCCGGCCCGCCGCCGCTCGCGCGCGGGTGCAGCGTGCTCGACGACGAGGACGCCATTTGGGCCGCTGATGAGATGGACGAGGCGCGCCGACGCGAGGCCAAGGCTATTGTTGAAGCACAGGGCCGAGTGCTGGCACCGTTCTGGGTCGACAAGTACGACCGGGAGGCAAGTAAGGCCTGGGACCGCTTCTACCGGCGGACGAGCGTGGCGCCGTACAAAGATAGACACTACCTCGACGTAAACTTCCCGGGGGCTTTTGACGCGCCGCGTGGCGTGGCCCTGGAAGTCGGTTGCGGCTGTGGCAGCGCGGCGGCGCCGATCCTGCGCGACCATGCTGGGTGGCGCGTCGTCGCGATTGATTTCGCGGCGTCCGCCGTGGAACGGCTTCGGGCGAGACGGCTGGACCGCGTGGAGGTGGCCCTCTGCGACGTCGTCAAGGACGCGCTGCCCTGCGACGGCGTGGACGTCGTCCTCTGTCTGTTTGTGTTGTCGAGCATCGCACCCGGCGCATTACCAGGAGTAGTCGCGAAGCTCGGGGCGGCGCTCAAGCCGGGTGGCCGGCTTCTGTTTCGAGATTACGGCCGCTACGACGCGGCGCAGTTGCGCTTCGGGAAGGGCCAGAAAGTCGGCGACCACCGGTACGTCAAGGCCGACGGCACGGCTTGCTTCTACTTCGATCTGGACGACGTTTCTGAATTATTCGCCGGCTTCGACGTCCTCAGTCTGAATCTCGACTGCCGGCAGGAGGCGAACCGCGCGACGAAGACGCGTCGCCGGCGCGTTTTTGTGGAGGGCGACTTCCGGAAGCGCCGGGACTAGCTGTGTGTTTTGTGGTAACTATAAACTCATGTTAACCCCGACAACGCCGCCATGTCGGCGTCCGCCAGCCGGAACCGCGCGACGTCGAGGAGCTCGGCCGCATGTTGAGGATTGGCCGTCGCCGACACGGCGCCGACGCGCTGCTGGACGAGCCACCGCATTGCGACTTGCGCCGGCGTCCTCCCATACTTCTCGGCGATGCGTCGGACCTCGCGCCGCCCGAGCACGTCGACGTTCGACACGCCGCCCAAAGGCGAATAGGCCTGGAAAACGATTCCTGCACGATGAGCGAGCTCCAGCGTCTCGTCCGTCGAACCATACAACCGCGAACCCTCCAAACAAGCGTTTCCTACGCCGTCGTGCGATGCGGGATGACCCGCCACCGAGAACGCGTTCTGCACGACGGCGGGCCGCGCCCCAGCCTTGCCTAGAGAAGGCGCCTCGACGGCGTCGAGCAGCGCTTGGAGCAACGACGCGTTGAAATTCGAAACACCAATGGCCCGCGTTAAGCCCCGGTCCCGCGCGTCGACGAGTACTTTATACGCTCGCAACGTGTCCTCGAACCTCGAACAGGGAAAATGCAACAGGGCCAGATCCACAAAGCCGCACGACGTCGACCGGGCGTAGCCGTGGCTCTTCCGATGCGCAAATCTTGCCGGAGGGCATCCGAGGCCCATCAACTCTATAGAGTGGTTCAGCTGCGCGGCCGGGTCGTAGGCGCTCACGTCATTCGACGAGGTACAAAACTTGTTGCAGCGCAGCGTCGGGCAGCAGGCGACTTTCGTGGTGATGAAGAGGTCGCCTCTGTTGATATTGCTCCGTCGTATGGCCTCTCCAATAGACTTTTGCTGGTCGTCTCCATATATAAATGCGGTGTCGATGTGCCGCCCGCCGGCGTCGAGCCATACGCTGTGGTTGGCGTTGATGCCGTTTGCTAACAAAGGCATGGAGATGGACGTCGGGCGGGGATGAGGCTGCGTATAGGCACCAGGCGCCAGGAGAATGCGCGTCGCCGACTCGCGGCGCCAGCGCCGCGCGCCGTGCAGGAAGGTAGCGCCCGTTATGATGAGCGCGCCGATGACGAGCATCGTGCTGTGCTGAGCGGTCAGGTGCTTACTGATACGCGCTGATGGCGTCTCGCAGAGCAAGCTCTCACAGAGTTGATGCTCGCAGTTGTCTAAGGACGCAAATTGCGCTCGGACTGCGTCAGGCACAGTGTAATTGCAGCGTAATTGCAACCAGCACACGCAAGAGTTGCGCAGTCGACTGTGCTCTCATCACGAGCGGGCTCTGTCGCACGCTAGGTAAGAGCTCTAGGGTTCACGCTAGGTAAGAGCTCTAGGGTTCAAGGTTTCATAGACCTATCCCAGTCGCACACCCCTCCGCCGAGGCACAGACCCCTCGGGAAGCGCGACTTCGGAGGCACCAAAAACCGGAGAGCGCTGTGGCCCAGCATCGCGCCAAGCGCCCAGCGCCCCACAAGGGCACCGCCGGGGCGCGTCAGCCGGTCCGCGCTCTCCAATCGTTGTCGACCGCGCGCGTGCAGGGTTTTCCCAGGCCGCCATGGCCCGCGGAGCACAAAGCGAGGCTGCCCCGGCCAGCATGGGCCCGCCGACGGTGCTCCTGGCCGCCGACGGCGAACCGGGCCCTTACAAAGGGCCCGACGGCCAGACCTGGCTGCCCAACGACCTGCCCGCAGAGAGCGCATACAATGGGCCCGTCACGGGCAACGAGAAACCGATCATTAGCGAGCTCTGCACCGGCAATAGTCAATGGGACGCGCCCGCGCCGGCGCCCTACCTCGATGCCGAGCCGTCCACCATAAGCTACCGCCCGGCCACCTCACCCTTCGAACGGAGAAGAGCCCCGAAGGGCTTCGGGGCCTCGATGACCATGGCGCCCGTGCACCGGTCGCAAGTCTCAAATTATCCGTACGACGAGGAGTGGCGCAATGCGATCATGACGACTACGAGTTGGCGGCCGGCGACGACGATCCGACGATCCCCGGCGACGGGGCTCCACCAACTGGAACGGAAGGCCGGGCGCATGCTAGAACGTAGTAGACGGAACGAGCGGACGCCAAGGAAAGACGCCTTCATACCGAACCGTCGTGAGTTGAGATGGCCGGCGAACGCGACGCGGTTCAACCCGCTATTCGTGAAGCACGAGTGGGTCGGGCCGAATCCCAATGAACAAGGCCCGCCGCCCTACGCCGCCGATATTGTGAGGATGGCGACGCTGCGGAAGATGCGGGAATTGAGAGCTCGTGACTCAAGAGCTTTACAGAAAGGAGTGTTCGTGCAACTGCGCGGCGTGCCCCACTCGTGGCTCCAGAAGGGTTATAGGGAATGGACGCACCTCGACGCCAACTTGTTGGATTCGCTCCAGCCGCCTTCCAAAAATAAACCGCGGGACGAGGGGTCGCTCTATAGTACGGTGGATCGGGCGAACTTGTCGTGCATGGAGGCGTCGCTGCGGTCTCCATCGAGGTCGCCCGTCCGAAGCTAGGATTAAGAAGTCTATATTACCGTCGTCTACCGGTATACGACGCGCAGCCGTCCGTGACGCAGTCGTCGACGAACTGGTAGACCGTGCACACGGGGCAGACGACGAGGACCACCACCGCGAACATCAACGTAGCCGTCGTCGCCGCCACCGACACGGGCTTCTCAGATACCGCACCACCACCGAGCAGCGGCGTCGTCGCCGGCGTCCGCTCGAGCACGGCCGCCCGGTAGGCGAGGCAGGGGATCACGAAGCACGACAGCGCGATGGGGACCTCGCCCGTCAGGGCTAATATAAGCTCGAAGACGCAGTCGACGAGCTCGCGCGGAATTATTGCCATGACGGCCAACGGCGCCGCCAGAAATACTGTGGATGCCGCGTAGTGCACCGAGTCCGACACCTGGAGGTAGTTCAGGTCCGCAACCCTAAAAGCGTAGAGCCTTCCCAATATAAAATCGTTCGGGATGTAGAAGCAGAGGTGCATGACGACGCACGCGTAGAGGATTTTGATCGTCGTCAGCGCGTTGTTGAGCGACGTGAGCACGTTCGCGTCGACGTCACTGGACGTGGCGGCGCAGCCAGCTAGGCCGGCTATTAACAAAATGGCGCCGGCACCTAATACCGAATGCGCCACGACGCCTCGGCCCTTTGTCGTATCCCGGTCCTGGAGGCCCGCGTACATCTCAAAGACGGCGTACTGCATGACCGCCGCGTACAACACATTACCTAGCACGCCGACCGAGGCCACGCCCGACGCCGGCGCCGCTGGTATCGCGTGCGGGTTCACAAATGCGGCGATAACCAACGCGAGGCACGTGACGACCGTCAACGCTAACGCAGAACAAGAGGCCACCTCCAGCTCGCCGTACTCTCTATAAAAACAAAAGGGCGCCGCGAATAACAATACGGTCCAGCACATGAAACCCGGGTACGTCGCGAACAGTACGTAAATGCCGCCGTCGTGGCGCAGGTCCTGCAGGGCGTCCGCTCCTAAAGCCCCAATCGCGTTGAAATAGCTCATGATCGCGCCCAGACAGATGAGCGCGTTGCAGGCGTCGTTCACCCGGCGCCACTTGATACCAAGGGCTTTTTCGACGACTTCGGACATGTCGCCCGTGTCGAGGGCGACCGCGCGGCCCGTCTCCAATAACATCACACTCGTCAAGTAAGTCGTGAAACAAGTCACGGCCAGCGCTCCTACAAAGAGCGGCCAGCCGGCCGTCTGGACGCAAAACGCCATCGACAAGAAACCGCTGCCGATCATCGTATTTAATAACAGAATGGAGGAGAGGCCCGCGCCGTGGCGGGGGCGCGGGCGGCGGGGCCGCGCCGGCTCCATGAGGGATTTGTCCATCACTTCGCTTCACGGGCAGCCGTCGACGACGCGCGTATGCGGTGCGGTTGGCTGCGGTTGGGGCAGCCCGGCGAGGCAGGCGCGCGTGGATGGCCCTGTAAAATTAATGATGTGATTTCATGGAAAGTGCGGGTTCTTCGGATGAGTCTCGGCCGAGACTGGCGCGCGCGCCACCGATGGCGAAGAGGCAAAAAGAGAGTTCCGCGGAACACTCGTCAAGATAGAGCCGGGGAACTTTTTCAGAGAAGTGAGCGTTTCTCACTCGGGGTAACTTTGGCTGCCCGAGCAGTATGCGTCCGGGCTCGCGCATCTTAACGATTGAACCGCGTCAAGGACTTTTCGCAATGCCCGCACCTTATGAAACCCGCGAAGCCACAGGGAGAGCATGCTAGCAGAAGTAGAGCAAGCGCTGAGCGGCCGCGAGATCAAGCGCACGCGCGGCCGGCGGTGGCACAGGCGTCCTCACGACGATGCCCACCGAGAATGAGGTGGGCAATAGAATACTTCAGCACCTACAGGCTGCCCTTCGGAGTCCCGACGCCGCCGCCGCGAATATCGCCGCCGCCGTGCGCGAAATAGATGATGAGGGCCTTCTTATGGCATCTCTGTCACTTCGGCAAGTAATGGGTCCAGAGCACCAGGGGATGGTTCTGAGAATCCCAGGACTCCGCAGAATCACCAAGCGCCACCTCTGGAAGGCGGTCGCAGAGGGCAACGTGAGCCAGGCGCAGCTCCACCAGCAAATCCCCTGGGTGGAGCCGCCGGCAGGTATCTACGTCAACTCTCGAACCGGCTGGACGATCGTCCACGAGGCCGTCGAGCGCGGCCACAGCGGAGCCATGCTCACGCTGGTCGCGCAGTTGATGGGGTCCGATTCGGTCAACAAAAAGACGAGGACCGGTCTCACACCTGCTCATGTGGCGGCGTCGAAGCGCGACACGCTGGCCCTCATGGCGCTGGCCAATCTAGGCGCGGACCTGTCGGTGCTAGCTGCGGACCGGTTGGAGCTGCGGGAGCTCCAGAAGCAGGCGTCGGAGGCCCCGGAACCACCGGAGCCGTTGGAACAAGCGCGCCTCATGCTGGCGACTCTTGACCCCTCGGCGCTCGACCAACCCAAGCTCGACACGATGCAGATTGACCTCGCCACGACGAAAACGACGCTCGAGACGGCGTCGGAGCGGGTGCAGCGCGAGGTGATGCGGCGCGAGCTCGCCGTACCCCGTGCAGAAGAGCGGCCGTGCGCAATATGTCTCGACCGTCCTCCGAATGTGACGTTTGTCCCATGTGGTCACAAGATGACCTGCGAGCAATGTGCGGCGGAAGTGAGGGAGTGCCCGGGCTGTCGCGCGCCGATCCAGCATAGACAGCGAACGTACGATTAATTTGTGAATGAATATGACTACACAGACCTACTTAGCAGACGGCTCGGGCGCCGGCTCCGGCTCCGGCTCCGGCGCCGGCGCGGCGCGCCCCGGCGGCGCCGGCACGGGCGACTCGGGCAGCGCCCGGAGCGCCTTCTTCAGCGAGAGCTCGAAGACGTCCTCGAGGCCGCCCGACAGCCGCGACGCGAAGACGTCCAACAGCTGCGGCAGCGCGCCGACGGCCGGCCCCGGCAGGAAGGACAAGGCCGCCGTGCCCAGCGACGCCGCGGCGTGGGCCCCCGCCTTCAAACCCTGCTTCAGCGCCGCGGGCCCCTCGGACGCGTCGCCGAAGCGGTCGACGACCTCCGCCGCGACTTTAAGGGACTTCCCGAGGTCCTCGGAGTCGTCCGTCAAAGCACGGACCTCGCAGAGGGCGTAGGCGACGCCCGCCGCGGCCCGTCGCAGGCGCCACTCCGGCACATCCAACTCCTCGGTAGAGACGACGGTCGCGCGCGCGAGCTCGTCGACGAGCCGGTGTAATACTTCAAACGCCGGCGGCGGGTCCGCCGGCGGCACGGCGCCGTCGTCGCGCGCGAGCGGGGTGACCATCAAACCCATGGCCTGCGCCCGGTGCGCGTGGAACGGCTTTGATAATTCTAATCTCTTGGAGATGGCGAGCTTGAGCCGGTCGCGCCAGTCGTCCAGGGCCGCCAATTCTTGCGCGGCATCGTCGACCTCCTCCCTTAACTGATCGCATTGCTCCTGGGCGACGAACGCCACGAGGTCAACCGCGCCGTTCGTCACCTGGCCCTGGGCCGCCGCCGACAATCCTAAATCGCGCGCGCCGGCGGCGAGCGCGTCGTCGCACCAGCCTAATGAGGCGACGTGCGGCACGGACGCCTTGAGGATGTCGCGTTTTTCCTGGGCGCCGGGCGCCGTGGTTTGCGTGAGGCAGCGCCAGGGTGCCAGCTGGCGCGGCGCCGCGGCGCGCACGCCTCGGCTGGACACGAGCGCGCGCCGCGCGACGACCGATGCGGCTCGCATTGCTGCAGCTCCCCGCTTGAGTGGCTTGTTTTTTACGGCACACGAAGCCGCGTTTCTCGGCGGAAATTCGCAGCGGTCACCGGCGAGGGGTAAATCAATGCTTCGCTATCCACAGCGCGAACGCACAGCGGGTGCACGGCCGCAGTAGGGAGCGACAGCTCCCACGACTTTGGGAGAGCTAGAGCATCTAGCTAGAGCACATTTGCAGGTCTCCGGGATTTCTCCCGCCCCCGCGACCGCTCCGACCGCTCCGACGACGCTTCAAACAACGCCCCGCATGCCCCCACAAGCCGGGAGAGGCCGGCCTTGGAAAGCGAGGGAGAGAGGCCCAAACAGCGCGGGCGAAACGCGCCGCGGGCCGCCCCACCAAGGGCAGCTTTGAGATAAGGCAGCCGCCGCAAGGCAGCCCCAAATCAAAGGGCAGCCCCGGACCGAAGGAACAGCCATGGGCTGCACCCCTTCCAAGGAGCAGGACGGCGCGTCGCCCCGCACGCCCGGCAAGGACAAGGCACCACCCCCACCTTCTCCACCTTCGAACTTCACGACGCCCGACGAGAAGACGCCGGCCTGCAACGAGTATAGAGTAGACGTCACCGCCTCCGGGTTCGGCATTTGCGTCTGTGGAAGACCGCAAGCGGAGCACTCGGCGGCGTCCCGATCCAAAAGATCAGCGTCAAAAAGATCTTTGGGAGAAGGGTGGATCGACCCGACGGCGGAAGGTCATCCCGAGGCCTGCGACGACTTCCGCGTCGACATCGAGCACGAGACGTTCGGCATGTGCAAATGTGGGTTTCCTAGATCTCAACATTCGTCTAGAGCTGTTCAGGGAAGAACACAAACGATGAGGTCCCCAGCTCGTACTGATAAAAAAGTTTTCAGGGACCCGGAGGAGTTTATCGACCCCAAGGCGTGCCAGAACTTTGTTATCGATGTGGACTCGCCGATCCAGGACATGTGCACGTGCGGGGTGATTCGGAAGCACCATCCCATCTCGGCGCGGACGCCGCCGAAGAAGCGACGTAGTACGACGGGCCGCGTGAACGATTTGGTGAAAAAACATGAGTCGTTGATCCTCGACGCGGCGCAGGAGGCCTGGCAGCGGCTGCAGGAGCAGGACGCTTTAGCGAGGGAGACGGACGCGGCGAAAGCTGCTGAGAGGTTGCGGCGTCGAAGGTCCTCGTGGCTGGCTAAAATAGAACGCGCTAGAAGGGATGGGCAATGCGTCGCGCCTCGCTTCGCGAACGTCGCGGCTGATAGCAAGGAATTGGTCATCGAGGTCACGTCGGAAACGCCCGGAGCGTTACTCTACTGGTGCCACGCGAAACCCGGCCAGGACGCGTCGCGGGCCTTCGCCGCCGCCGAGGGCGACCGTAGTAGTCCCACAGCTGGTCTGCGACGGCACGACCCCGCGAAGGACGGCATTTTGCGAGTTCGCGGAAGGGAGCCGGGGACGCACGTGGTTGTCGCTCGTGCATTAAAAAAGGGTTTGTTGGACTCGGAACTGGCTTCAGGTGGCTTCCGGCTGGAGCCTCCCAGTTTCTTATTCACCTCAGCACATGCCCACGAACTACGGAGTCTGCACTACTCGAAGTCCTCGCCGGACGACCTCGGCTGTTCGGTCTGCGCCGCGAAGCTCGCCCAGGGCGAGGGCTTCACGTGCCAGACTTGTGGGTTTAACCTGTGTCTGAGATGTGCTTTACCGCACCGCCACAGCGACGACGCGAGTCCGTCCAAAAGACCGCCGCCGCCGCCGACGGAAGCGTCCGTGGCCGTGGACGTCGGGGCGCGGCGGTTATGGTTGAGTGATGATATCAGATTCGTGGGCAACGCGGCGACGATTCTGGATGAATCGTTGCCGTTGCTAGATGCTTTAGGCAAGGCCCTCAAGGCGCACCCCGGCGTCGCGGTCCGATTGGAGGGCCACACGAATTCAAAGTGCGGCCTCGAGTGCGACGGGAAGAACAAGTGCGAGAACAGCGCGTGTCGGAAGAACTTCGGCGGGCGGGGCGGCGCCGCGGGCTTCTCGCTAGCTAGAGCGAACGCCGTCCGCGACGCGCTGGTCAAGCGGAACAAGATCGACGCGGCACGCATCGAGACGCGGGGCCTCGCCGGGTCGCGGCGCCTCGCGGTCGACACCGAGGGCGACGACAAGCACCGCAACCGGCGCGTCGAGGTGCACACGCTCGAGTTTTAGGTCCTCTTCCTCCCCCTCGAGTTTAAGATAGATTTTACACCTCGGCCTTACGCAGGGCCTCGCAGACGGCGCTGACGTCGTCGCCGCGGGCGGCGAGCGCTGCTCGCGCCCTTCGCAGGGAATCTGCAATCGCCATTGCGGTCGGGTGCGCGCCACCGAGCACGCGCCGCGCGGTCCGCTCCGTCTCCTCGATCGTCGTCACGGCCTCGCGGAGATCGTCGAGCGTGGCGCCGGAGTCCAGGTAGAGCGACGACGCGTAATTCCACCTCAGTCTGAGCGTGGTGATATCACTCTCGCCGAGCACGCGCCGCGCCACAGGCAGTGTTTTGTGCATCAGTGTCTTCACTTCGTCGTAGCGATGTAGCGCTTTCAGAGTCCATGCGTAGTTGCTGGCTGATATAATGGTTTGTTCATGTGCCGTACCATAGAGTATCAACTCTCCAGAGTATACATCACGATATAGATTTAGGGCCTCTTCGACCCGTCCAAGCTTATCATATGTGTTCGCAAGATTGCCCTGCACGACGAGCAGATTTCCTTCCGGTGCGCCAAGTTGCCGCAGCATAGCCAATTCGGCCTCTCGCACGGACAACTCGTCCTCGTGGCGTCCTGCTTCATGTAGACCGATCCCAAGCTGGTGCATCGCAAAGCTCCGAGGCCAGTTCGTCTCCAGCCGGCCCACGTACGTCTTCCAGCACGCCCACCCGAGTGCACATCGCACGAAGCCGTAGTAGTCTTGCTCGCACATGCTACACGAGTACCACCGTTTCCCCCTTTCGTTCAACGCCTTGGTGCCCAAATTGTTCTCCTCGGCCTCCGCGACCAAAATCTTCGCCTGCTCCGCCAGGCACGACACGTGCGCGAAGCCCGCCGTCCCGCGGCACGAGCACCCGCGCACGAGGCCCTCCTTCGTTTTCCAGTGGAGGGCCTGCGTACAGATGTAGCACGTCTGGCCCTTCGTGTCCTCGGCGCACACCTCCGCCGCGACTGCTACGGCCTCCGTATACTTCGTATTTGCGTTGTACTGCTCGGCGCCGCCAGCTTTTTTTATTTTCTTGCAGAGCTGGTCGTGCCCGCCGTCTTTCCAGTGCTGCACCTGGCATTCGGGCCCACAATAGCGCGTGCTGCAGCGGCCGCATTTCTTGCCCAAGGTTAAGCCAAGGTCCGTGGCGCAGACGGCGCACTGCGTGAGGATCATCTTGTATGTGGTCAACTCGCTCGGGGGCAGCCCTGCGATGCAAAAATGCCCTCAAGAGGACGAGCTTGGTTTGTTTGCTAGTGTGTTACAGCCGCTAGCTGCCGCCGTAGCCGGCCTCCAAAATAAACCACACACCTCCCTCTGCACTCGTGCCTTCTGGAGACGACCTCTGCCGACCGCTGCTCCCCGTCGCCGCAGCGACGCGATCCCGCGTCGCCGCGGCGGCGAGATCGGAGGGCTAGAGCACCCGCAGTGGGGCGGTTTATTTGCATAGCGCGGCGCCGCTGCCGCGGGCAATCTCAAGCGATAGTGCGCTGGAAAGCCCGTCTCACGGTGCTGGCCGTGGTGCTGGCCGTGAGATTGCACGCGGCAGCGCGGGCGAGCTACGGCCCGGTGAAGTTGGGCCTCCGTCACGCTGTTTCGGCGTATCGCGGGGGCCCCTGGGAGCAATGGGCCCGCGCCGGGGCAGCCCAAGGAAGCATCATAGCCAGCGGAACGCTCAGGGGCAGCCGGCGGTACCTTGACGACGCGCACTTGCACGTCGACGAACTCGGCGTTTTTGGGAGAATGTCTCCAGACGTGATCTGGCCGCGTACAATCTCACCAGCCCATGGGCGTCGGTCATGGGGTCACCGACGACGCTCCCGCACCCTCGATACGCTTCTGGCGAACGAAAATCGGTGTGAAAAGTGGCCCGCAAAGCACCGTCGCGGGGGCGTTTGCGCTCGGCCAAAACCTCCCGAGCGCTCAAACCAAGGGCCTTGGGGGGCGGGCGGGGGTACGTATAGACGCCTGTGTAATTTACAACCCTGACTGGGCCCCACAAGGCTCCCGTAAGGCGAGGTCGGGATTTTTAGCTAAATTTAGTAATTCCATCGTACCGCGTCGCCGCTCTTTTCTCTGCGCGAGGCTGTCCAAACCGCACCAAACTTTGCACAGCCCAATATTTTATCATACGGAACCTGCGCCTCAGCGAAAGTTTCCCGCCATTCGGCCGGCGCGTGGGTGAAGCGCACATTGCGCCGAATCACAGCCAACGTACGCCATTTACACTGGTGCTTGACCCCCCATAGATCGAATCCCAAAACACGCCCCCGAACCCCAGGCACCAGCAAGACGCCATCACCCCTCTACAACAAAATGGCAGTCAATCATTAACCAACCACGCGCCGCGGCTGGTCGACGCCGACCGGCTCGATCAGCGCCACCGCAAAGCACGCCGGCCGCAGCAATGTGATCGCGATGACTCGAGCCGTATCCGCGAGCGCGCCGTGGACCTCGCCGCGCGGGACCGGTTCCGAACTCCGCAGCAGACTCCCGATGCACGAAAAGACGTGCTGCAAATGTTGTGGAGAAGCCAGGTCGAAGACTGACCGCCCGACGACGGCGGAAGCCTCCCTCAATCCTAAAACATGAGCGAACCGATCATTGCTGGCGGTAAATTTCCCATCTAAAGCTGCGACGGCCATCGGCATCGACGACTGGAGGAACAACTGCTCGTAGTCCAAACGCGTCGTCGACTCGGTCCGGTCGTGTTTCCGCCTCGCGAGAGCTGCTATGCTCACAATTTTGGAAACTAGGCCGCATTGCTCCCGCTCGAGGTGCGCGTTCTTCGATTCCAAGGAGTGAATATATTCCCCGACGGCTTGGAGCACGGACGACTTGCACTGCTTCGACGCCCCGGCGCCCGCCGCTTCCAACATGTCGGCGAGCTCCTCGATCTGGTGCACAATCTTCACCGAGCGCCGCTGCTCCCTCGCGTTCCGCTCCAACCGCCGTTGGTCCGCGGCGGACAGCTTCCGCTCCTTGTCGGAGGGTGGTCGGCCGCTTCCCGATTCCGATTCCGACGTCGACATGTTCTTTTGGATTCTCGTGGACTGCCTTCGAGGTCGCAGCTCGTAGGCCGGTGGTCGTTTGGGCGTCGGCGCTTTTTTCTCGAGCTGGTCCCGCCGGAAGTAGGAACCGCCCGTCCGGTCGTCGGGGTAGCGCTCTCGGGTTTGTGGTCTTCCCCTACTAGTGTCCATCGTCACGGTCGCGGCCGGCATCGCCTCATCCCTTTGAGGGGAATCGGGCGCGTCGCGCGGCGGGCTCTCGCTCTTCTGGGACGACGTCGCCTGGTTCTTCCTATCACTATCGGGCGAGCCCGAATCGGACCGCAGCGCGTCCAGCGCGACGGCGTCGAGGCCTTCGAGGTCCATGTCGTAGGCGTAGGGGTCTCCAGAAGATCCATGCTTCGAGAAGGACTGGAGCATGTCCATCTCGTCCTCTTCTATCGCTGTTGGCTGGGGGGGGCACGCTTGGTGCTCCATCGTGTCTCGTCCCGTAACGCTCGTGAGTTAGTTCGGCTTTCCAGGGGAGAGGGTAGCGCTACCACCGTTTCCGGCCGTCCCGCAGCCCTTTCCAGTCGTCCTGGCGCTGCCAGGGGCCCAGGATTTCTTCCTTCGCGCGGCCAGCTCGGTTGATCGTCTAGGCCGCCAGAGGCAACAAGACGCGGTACGCTGCTTCCACGGACCAGAGTTGAGCCAGCGCCGAGCTCTGAGCAAGAACTGATCGACACGGGCTGAGTTTGGGCCGCCGAGAGTCAGCCACGTCGGCCGCGCGGGGCTTCGAACCCTAGTAGCTCTAGAGCCGAGAACGCGAGAACATCACCGCACTGACGCCGTTCTTCGCTCCGGCAGGCGTGCCATGGGTGGAGAAGCAGCGGCGAGCGTGCCTTGCTGTGCTTTGCGGCCGTGCGACCGCGACGCGGCGTCGCGCGGCGCCTCCTCCGAGGTGCTACGACGGAGACACACGAGTCAAATAAACAACAACACTAGTGTTAGGCCCCAGCCCGCGTCAATAATGACAGCACGCACTTCCACACGACCGCAAAGCAGTTCATGAACAGCACGCGGTAGTCCAGCGGCACGAGCGCCAGGTTGACGAAGGAGGGCAGCGGCCAGACGACCCAGTTCGCCTTCATGATCCTCCAGAACTTCCGGTGGAACGCCTTCGACGCCGTCTCTAAAATAGGAGCGTTGCCGCCGCCGGGCAGCCACCGGTCGAACGCGGCGTAGGCGTAGAAGAAGCCTCCATTCGCGCACATCGCTCCAATACTCTGGTTCATGAGGAGTTGTAGTCCTATAATTTGCCTCCTCGTAAATCGCCCGGAAGCGACGCCGCTTTTCTCAAGCTTATGCAGCGCCTTGTACCACAGGTGCAATAAGGGCGCGAAGTAAAAGACCCCGATGGCCGCAAACACCAACGTACGGCGCGGGTCGTAGGTGTTGCCGACGATCGTCTGTGCGAGGGCGTCGCCCAACGCCGACGCGGCCCCAGACGACGCCATTTTCGTGGGCAGCGGCCGCCTCTTCAGCAACGAGTCGTAGGCGCGCAGGACGCCTCCTCTTACTGCGGTCGTGGCCTGTCTCGCAGACGGCGCTTTGACGCTGCGGTTTGGAGGGCTCAGCGCCGCTGCAGTGGCGGCCGCAAAGAGCAGCGACGCGCCGCGGCGACGCATTTTTCTTTGTCAATGCGTGCGATTATTGCAACGAGTGCGCGGCAAGCTCGCGCTCTCTGACTGGCCTGCAACCTTGGTTTTTTTGCCCTCGCTAGGCAAGTGCTGGTCAGCGAACGCTTGCGCCCGAGCGATGGCGAAGCGGATGCGCTAGCGACAAGTGCGCACTGAGTCAGGCGCGCAGCACACGGCACGGTTGGCCGCGAGAGCGTGCTCCTGAGATTAGCTAGCGGTAGCGTAAGATACTAGGGATGCAAGCTGGACAGCTGTTCATCGAACGGGCGAACGTTGCACATTGTGGGGGGGGGACGTTAGTTGCCGAGGCGGCTCTGCTCAGACTGAGGTACCTGTTGTGAAAAACGCGACGCGCCCGCCGCCGACGAATCGGCGACGGGCGACTCCCCCAGCCTCAGGGCCACCGCCCACTAGTCCTAGTACCGTAAAAGTGACCTTCGGACGGGAAACGACGACGAGGCGCCGACACTACAAAAAAGGACTACTACTATCGGTCGTTATTCGTCCGCTCGTCCGGAGACGACACAAACCGCAAAAGAGCCGTCGGGTAGCCGCCCACGAAGCCCGCCGGCCCCAGGGCCCCTTGTAAATCGTCGGCCGTCCAGTCCTCGCCGAGGCCCATGACGCTCCCGCAGGCCGCGTACAGTTCGTGGGGCTTCCCCTTTTCAAACGCAACCGACTTGGAACTGACGCCGTTCTCGAAGCGCACGTCGGCGACCTCGACCTTTATATTATCGTGGGGCGGCGGCAGCGTGCACTTCGCGCGCTGTTTTTCGCAGCTTATCCACGTCGCTTCTTCGGTCGCCTCGACTTTGGTCTTGCGCCACTTCTCGGCGCCGCGCTTCTTGCGCTTCTCGCGCCGCTTGATCTCGAGATCAGTACCATTCCTACGTTTCACTCCAACGTCGTCTCCCAGGCCGAGCGCGTAGAGGTCCGTGCGCCGCTCGACCTTGCTGAAGTCGACATCCCTCAAACTTTCCGGTAATGTAGGGAGCCAGAGCCGCAGCTCCCAGCTCATGGTCCTCGCGCGCGTCGCGGCGGCGAACGGCCACTGGTGGCTGCCAAGTAGTGCTCGGGGCAGCAGCCCTAGCGGTGAGTGCTTGCGAACCGTGCGTGGGGTCGGCGTCGGCGCGATGGCGTGCGCTACCGATGCATCATCGTGGCGCGGCGTCGCGCGCGTGGGGCTGCCTTTAATTTCACTGCAGCATGCTCTTGCCCAGACGCCGCGGTTCGAAATTCGCAAGCCCCGACAACAGTCCGTGCGCGAGCCGTCGCGGCGTCGGACCGATAGCTGCCGCAACCCGACTAGCGTGCTAGCCTGCTAGCCTGCGGCAGCCGACACCAAAACGCCTCATCCCATCGGCCTATACTTTGCGCACAGCCTTGAGCAACCGGCACCACTCTGAGACAGTCGCGTTGACAACGGTTCACAGCTGACGCTGCAAACGATCCGTGCTCAGCGAGAGCACATCCTCCCTAATTGCTCCTCGCCGCAGACGCCCGCGGCACGTCGCCACGACGGCTGACACGAGCATGGCGGCGCGCATCCGCACGGCCGGCAGCGGCGAGGTCCAACCCATCGCGGGGTCCGCAGCCCGTGTTGAAATTTTCGCGCGCCGCCGCGGACGTTCCGCCGCCTTTTCCTTTCGATGAGACACTGACGCACACAGGCGCGGCAAGGACGTCGAGGCCCAGGCGCCCGCCCAAGCCCCTCCATCTTTATTTGGTATAGAGTTGCGGTACCTCGTCTGCGGCATGCTCGTCTTGCAAAACACGGGCGCGGTTTTACTGATGAGGTATACGCGGTCCATGCCCGGCGAGACGGAGTACATGACGCAGACGGCCGTGATCATGCAGGAGGTGATCAAGGGGCTGACCTGCATTTTATTGCTGCTGAAGGGCGAGGGGACGCTATCGTCGGCCTGGGCCAAACCGGGGGAAGCCCTCAAGACCTCGGTGCCGGCTTTGCTGTATTTGGTCCAGAACAACCTGCAGTACGTCGCTGTTGGTTATCTAGACGCTGCGACGTACACGGTGTCCTACCAGAGCAAGATCATTTGGAGCGGGATGCTCTCCGTACTCCTCCTAGGAAGGCGATTGGGACCGCACAAGTGGCTCGGCATTACGTTATTAGCGGGCGGCGTCGCGGCCGTGCAAATCGCCGGCAGCAAACAAGCGGCACAATCGGGAGAAGAAGACACAGCGGGAAAAGCAGTAGGGTTGGTAGCCATCATCCTCGCCGCCATGGTCTCCGCATTGGCAGGTGTCTACTTCGAGAAGATCCTCAAGGGCGCAAAAGTGGGATTGTGGACGCGCAATTTGCAGTTAGCCTTCTACAGCGTTCTAGTAGGGTACGGCAAGCTCGCGTCGTCGCCGCAGGGCGAGGCGTTGAGGGCGGGACGCACAAGTTTCTTCTACGGCTACACGCGCATGACCTGGTGCTGCGTGGCCATGAACGCCTTCGGCGGCTTACTGGTCGGCACGGTAATCAAGTACGCCGACGCGGTCATGAAGGACGTCGCGCTGGGCTCGTCGATCGTCTGCAGCTCTCTCGCGTCGACGGTGCTCTTCGACTTCGAGCTGAACGCGGCCTTCGCGGCGGGCATCGCGGCCGTGATCTACTCCGTCTTCCTCTACGGCCAGCGGGCGCACTGCTGCGGGGCGCTGACGCCGCCGGAGAATTGAAGTAAGGGTCTTAGTATATCGTTTGGTGGTCTACGGCTTTGCTTAGAGCCTAGCCCCGAGCCACCGCGTCGACGGCGTGAGGGTGGGTGCTCGGGGCGCGCGTCTCCGCTTGTTTGCTGTCCGTAGCGTGCCGGTTCTTGGGGCCTAGTTGGGCGCGCGCCATCTCACACACGTTGCTCATTCGTGAGGCGCGTGCCTACTCCTCACGAGTCGACTCCCCGACGCCGGCGCCGCGAGACGGCGAGGAGAACTCGTACATTAACGGTTTTAGTTCCGGATGTGGCGCCATACGCACGGGGAGGATAAGGTATGATGATGTCTGGTTCCATTTGTCCAACACAACAATTCAGCGCCGTGACCCCGAAGCCGGCGGCGCGCCCGGTGAGAAGCCGCCGAGGTCCAGGCTCTCGCCGAAGCCCCGGTGGCCCGTGGGGAAGCGCGGCTCCGCCGACCGCGCCGGCGGTCGCAAAGGCGGCGACCGCGGCCCCCGCGGTGCGATGGCGATCGGCGGCGAGGCGCGCGTTTGTGGTGCGGGCTGGCCGATGGCGATGGGCGGCGACGGCTGTGATGCTGGCTCCGGCGCGACCCACTGCTCGTCCTCCCTTACCACTTCCTCCTCGCCGAGCTCGGCGAAGGACCGCGCGTTCCGCCGCACGGACGGCCGCGGTTGCGGCGGCGGCGTCGGGCCCGGCGACGCCGTGACGACGCCCGGCGACGCGCCCCGCGGTGGCGGCGGCGGGGGCATGGGCCGCGACCCGAACGCGGCGACGATCGCCGGCGGAGTCGCGCCCGCCGTCGTGTCCGCCCGCTGCTCAACCTCACCATGCTCCTCCTCCTCGTCGACGTCGATGCCAAACGACGGCGCGCGCGCGGGCCGCCGCTTCGAATTCTCGTCCTCGGACGCCGAGCCGCCTTCCCCGAACGCCGGCAGCGCCATCGTCCCGAGCGAGTCGACGCGCACGATGGACGAGAAGTTGAGCTCGCTGTAGGAGTTGACGCGCTTCGGCCGCGGCGGCCGCGAGCCGCCCGGCGACGTCTCGCCCAGACTCCGCTTCGCCGTCTTGCGCGCGGTCGGGCTCGTCGGGCTCTCGGCGGGCTTGGCCGGCGACGCCGGCGGGCTGCGCAGGGCCCGCGGCGACCGCGGCTCCTGGAAGTGGGCCATTGTTGTTGTTGGAGTGGGATCACCTGTTAGTCTCCTGGCCGACGCTCTGCGTCGCGCCGTCCGCACCTATATGTGCAAGCGCGGCAGCCCCAAAGCGCTGCGAGAGCGCTCTGGGGGCTTTCCCTAACTATGTACAAGCACGCCGCGCCGCGACGAGGCCGCCGGCGCCGCGCAACCGGGTGCACTCGACTAGATTTGGGCGACCCTCAACCGGCGCCGAACGCGGCGCCGTTGCACGGAAGCGTCCCAGGCGTCGCAGGGGGCTGTGGGCAGTGCTGCGGAACGCGGCAGCGCTGCAAATCGACGGCTGCGCGTGCCGGAGGCGAGGCCGGCGATCAATGTCCTCAGAGCTCAGAGCCTCGAAGCGGCAACACGTTGGCAAGAACGTGCGAAAATGACGGACGCCTCCGAAAACACGCCGCAGTGGACGGCTGGGGGGCTCCCGCGGACCGTCCCGAGCTCTCTTTCGCCGGGGGCAGCCCGCCGCGCGGGAAGACCCCACCACGCCAGCCGTCCCGCCCGGGCGCCCGCTAGGAGCTCCTGGCACGGCGGGGTCCGTCAGACCACGGGTCGGGCGTGGCTCGCGGCGCGCGCGGGCGGGGCCCCGTTACCCCGGTACAGCAGCCTCCGCAGCGCCCCAATACAACAGCTTCGCAGCGCCCACCGACGCGCCGCCGGGACCCCAGCGCGCGAGCGATCAGCTCCCGCATCGTGCTGGAGGCGGGCAGCCCACGAAAAACGCGATCGCACGCGGCGGAGGCAGCCTCCGCCAGCGACCCCACCAACGCCGCCGAGGCAGCCACGCCCCCACCCAGCGACCATGGCCGTCACCCCGACGTCCCCGGACGTTCTTCGTGATCGCCTCAAGGAACAAGACGGGCGACCCCTGACCATCGAGGAGAAGCGCCACCACGTCAAGAGCGACGTCGCCGACCGCTGCTCCATGGAGGGCGGCGCCTGGGGCGTCGCGAACCTTAGCAACCGCAACATGACGACGAACAAGGACGGCAAGCACTTCGGCTTCCCGCGGAACGTCGAGGCGGCCGTCTTCTCCCTGTGTATCGTGGCGGCTTGTACGGTCTCCATGCTCCACCTCCACCACGTCATCCTGAAGCGGGACACGAAGAGCGCGCGGTGCGCGACGTGCCACGACTGGGCCGACTCCATCTTCGCCTCGACGGGCGTCGCGGCGGCGTGCTACCTCGTCTTCACTTTGACAATAGCCCATCTCCTCGTCAGCCCGCACAAGTCGCGCTGGGGCTTTCCCATGAAGGGCAGTGGCTTCGTCCACAATTCGTGTAATGCCTACCGCAGCGCGCCGCACGAGTTCTTCCAGTTCCTCGTATCCCTGCTGGGGGTGGTCACTTTTATCTGGGGCCTGGAAATGATCGCGTTCGTCGACGCGCCTGGCGACGACCTGCACATGCACTACATCATCGGGGGCCACAAGCACGCGACGCGCGCAAATCCTTATTCGGAAGATAATCCCCTGGGCGTGCCCGGCGATAAGAAGCTCCGAGCCTTCCACACGATGGAGCTGTTGACACTCTGGTCGGTCGCGTTCAACGGCATGCTCGGGACATTGGTGAGGCTGGCCATGCCGACGACGATGTACGTGCGGCCGTTGTGGGTGGGGGTGGATTGTGTGGAGGTCGGGACTTGTGCTGCTATTAGTTTGGCTCGAATTCTGGAGGCTCGGGGGTATGCCGGCTGGAAAATAGGAGGCTACTCCATCTACATCCTGGGGGGGCTCTTCCGCTTCGTGAGACTTTTAAGGTTTGAGCGCTTCTGCGTCATGCGCTACGGCGAGAACGGCGCGCCGGGTTTCCTGAAACAATACATCAACGGGCCGCTCGTCCGGTTCTACATGCTCATCCTGAAGGTCGGGTCGACGATCTGCGCGGCCGCGGCGATCGTGTGCATGGCCGAGTATCCTTGCGTGGAGCGCTCGGAGAAGCTGGAAGATGACCTGCAGCTCGCGGACTGCAACGCGCGGTTCCGCCACTACCAGGACTGCGTCTACTTTCTGATCGTGACGTTCAGCACGGTGGGTTATGGGGATATGTACCCGGCGACGCGCCTCGGGAAGGGCGTCGTCGTCTTCGTTTTACTTTTTGTGCTCTGCTTCCTGCCGTCGCTGCTCTCGGACATCGCGGAGCTGAGCGACGGCGACGACACGAGCGCCGAAGAGCAGCAGATCAACGCCGTGGCCGCGCTCCACGAGGCCGTGCTGGATTTGCACGAGGACGTCGAGCATCTGGCCGCGGGCTTCGAGGCGCTCGGCGCCCTCGCGGGCCGCGGCGAGGCGAAGCAGGTCGCGTCTCATCTGGGCGCGGTCCAGGAGCGCCAGGACCACGACGCGAAGATGCGCCACGAGGTCCTCATGGCGGCGCTGCGCAAGGTCGAGCGCCGCCTCGCGGACGGCGGCGACGGCGGCCGGCGGCGGCCCGACGTCGTCGAGGAGGACGGCGACGTGCCGCCGCCGCCGCGCGAGGCGTCGCCGGCGCGGCTCGCCCACGGCTCCAAGCTGCGGCGCGGCAAGCGGCGGCGCCTCCCGGCCGTCCGGAGCCCGGGCTACTACGTCAAGCTGCCCGCGGCGTCGGCGGGCGTCTAGAGAGCCATCCCCCCTGTTTACGACACTTTTGAACACACTAGAACTAATCACGGGGCCACAGCAGCACGATCGCCACGCCGACGAGCGCGACCGCGCTGCCGATGACGTCTCCCCGGTCGAGGGCCATGCCGTCGACGACCCGGGCCCAGGCGAAGCTCATGCCGATGAAAATACCACCTGCGCGGCCGTCGACCAGTAAGACTACGAACGTACCCACGAGAGACGGGGGACTCTGCGTCGGCGCCGTAGGCCGCGTAGAGTCGCCCGAAGTCGTCGATGGGCTGGAGGCAGGGGATGAAGCCGTAGGCCGCCAGCACCAGCGCGCCGCACGCCGCCCACCAGCGCGGCGCGCCCTCGCGCACGGCCTTCCAGACGAGCCAGCCGCCGCCGATCTCCGCGAGGCCGGCCGCGAGGAATAGCCCGGAGATCGTTCCCACGGAGCGTAGGGCGCGCAGCAGCGCCGGGAGCCGGCCGCCGCCGCCCGGACTGCTGGCGCCGCCGGCGCTCACCGCGAGACATGGCCGGCGCCGGGTCGCGCTCGGGGAGAACGCGGGCGGCGGCGTCGGGGTCTTGGTAGCGATGCGACGGGTGAGGGCCGGCTGGAACGCTGTCGTCGGTACAACGCAGTATGTGAGAGCAATCGCTTTCAGCATCATGGCGCGCTGCAGCATCGGTGCGTGTTGCTCTATCTGAGAGCGCGTGTCTTGGAAGAGCACCCCTACAGATGACAGGCGCAGCGATTGCAATGCTGCCCGAGGATGTAGCTTATTTGATCCTGCGCACGGATGCTCTTGCGCGCAAATGATTTAAACGTTCACCCGGGCACGCGCGGTGCAGGCAGCTGCGCTAGGCTGCCTAGCGCCTGTAGCCGCTAGCCTGCGGGCGTACCTCTGCGCCCGGATTGCACTATCGTGATATAGTTCTTATCATCCACCCTTCACAAACAAGGCTCCAGGCCGGGCGCCGCCGGTGCTGGCGCTTCCGCGGCCGCCGCGGGCGCCGGCGCGGGCACCGTCTGCACCTTGCACGCGACGAGAAGGGCGACCATGTCCGAATGCCCCTGATCTTCCGCGAGCGCCATCGGTGTCTTGCCACTTTTGTCCTTGCGGTCGACATCAGCACCATTTGCCAACAAAAGCCGGGCCACTTCGATGTGAGAATCACGACACTGGAAATAATCACAGACGCCGTGTAGCGGCGTTCGTTTTCTGTTGGTGGCCTTGTGCACGTCGGCGCCTTTCTCTAGCAACAGCCGCGCCGCGTCGACGTGGCCTCTCTGGCAGGCGACGTACAATGGCGTCGTACCCTTCTTCGTCGCCAGGTCGACCTCCGCATCGCACTTCAACAAAAGCCGCGCCGCGTCGACGTGGCCGTTCGAGCAGGCAATGTACAGCGGCGTCATACCGCTCTCCGGCGCCCGGTCGACCTCCGCACCATTGTCCAGCAACAGCTGCACCGCGTCGACGTGGCCCTTCTGGCAGGCGACGTACAGCGGCGTCGTACCGTCCTCCCTGGCCCGGTCGACCTCCGCGCCGTTGTCCAGCAATAGCCGCGCAGCGTCGACGTGGCCCCTGCAGGCGACGTACAGCGGCGTCCGACCGTCCTCATCCGCCCGATCGACCTCCGCGCCTTTGTCCAGCAACAGCCGCGCCGCGTCCACGCTGCCATTTTTGCACGCGTCATACAGAATCGTTTTACCATATTCGTTCGCCCAATTCACATCTGCGCCATGCTCGAGACATAACTGCATTGCGTCGAGATTCCGTTGCCGGCAAGCAAACAGAAGCGGCGGCGTTCCGCCACTGCACGTGTTGACTGCGGCGGTATCAGCACCTCGCTCCACCAATAGCGTCGCCACGTCGACGTGCCCGAGGGCACACGCAATCCCAAACGGCGAAAAATCACCCTCGCGCCGCTTATCAACCGCGGCTCCCGCATCGAGCAGCAAGCGCGCAGCGTCGACGTGCCCTTTTGAACTCGCGACGAACAGGGGCGTATAACCGTCATCATCTCGCTGGTCGACGCCAGCGCCCCGCTGAAGAAAAGCTGATATTGCGGCGACGTCACCCTTGTAGCAGGCGAGCGTCAGTGGCGTCGTGCCGCTCTCAACGCGCAGCTCCCCCCACCGCTTCCCCGAAGCCACGAAGAGCCTGCTCGTGTCGCGCCCGACGGTCAAGGTCTTAACCGCATCATCAAAAGAAACCACTCGCAGCGCCGCACCGCCCTTGTTTGCGTCCCACACCCGCAAAGTCTTGTCGTACGACCCGCTCGCGAGCCGCGTCTCGCCCGTCGCCGGGTCCGCAAAGGCCGTCAGCACGTAGACATAACCCGTGTGTCCCTCGAGCACAAACAGCGTCGCGCCGCCCGCAACCAAGTCCCAGATGCGCACGGACTTGTCGTCCGACCCGCTCGCGAGGCGAAGTCCGCCCGTCGCCGGGTCCGTGAATACGACCAGCGAGCTACCGCCCCCTTCGAGCACGACCAAAGCCTCGCCGCCCGCGACCGGGTCAAAGATGCGCACCTTCCCATCTTGACAACCACAAGCTATTCGCAATTCACCTGTCGCCGGGTCCGCGAAGACCGCCAGCGCCCACACCTTCGAGCCCACGTCGATCACGACCAGCGCTTCACCACCAGCGACCGGGTCAAAGACACGCACCTCTCCAGAAGGCCCTGAGTCTGAGTCTGAGTCTGAGTCTGAGTCTGCAATATTCACTCCACAAGCAAGCCGCTGCGCGCCCGTCGCCGGGTCCGTGAAGACTTCCAGCGCGCCAGCGCGCACGTGGAGCTCGAGCAGCGCCTCGCCGCCCGCGACCGCGTCGAAGACACGCACACCTTCGTCACAACCACAAGCGAGCCGCGGCGCGCCCGTCGCCGGGTCCACAAAAAAAGCCAGCGCATTCACCCTCTTGCCGACGCCAATCACGAGCAGCGCACCGCCAGTCACCGCGTCCCACACGCGAACCGTCTTATCCAACGACCCGGTCGCGACCCGAAGCGCGCCCGTCGCCGGATCCACAAAGGTTAGCAAAGCATGCACACCACCAGAGTGTCCCTCGGGCTTATCCTTGATCGCCGCGCTGCCCGCCGCCGGGTTCCAGACTCGGACGTCATTGTTATATCCCATCGATCCGCTCACGAGCCGCGACTCGCCCGTCGCCGGGTCTGTGAAGGCTGTCAAAGCAGTCACTAGCCCAGTGTGCCCCTCGAGCACGACCAGCGCCTCGCCGCCCGCGAACGGGTCGAAGACGCGCACCTTCTTGTCCCGCGACCCGCTCGCGAGCCGCGACGCGCCCGTCGCCAAATCTTTAAATACGACCAGTCCCTTCACCGGGGAGCCCACGCGGAGCATGAGCAGCGCGTTGCCGCCAGAAACTGCATCGAAGATGCGCACCTTCCCATCGTCAGAGCTACACGCGAGCCTCGGCGTGCTCGTCGCTGGTTCCTTGAAGACCGCCAGTGCATTCACATAAGAACCAATATCTAGCACAAGCAACGCGTCACCGCCCACGACCGGGTCGAAGACAAGCACCTTCTTTTCCGACGCGCACGCGAGTCGTGGCGCGCCCGTTGCCGGGTCTTTGAAGGCAGCCAAGGCGTCCACTTCATCGTCCATTTTAAGCACAACCAGCGCCTCGCCGCCCGCGACCGGGTCGAAGACGCGCACGTCGTAAATCCATGAGTCTGTCGCGGAGTCGTTCTTGCTTGTACCGCACGCGAGTCGTGGCGCACCCGTCGCCGGATCCGTGAAGACCGCCAGTGAATACACGTTCGAGCCCACGTCGATCACAAGCAGCGCCTCGCCACCCGCGACCGGATCATAGATGCGCACCTTCTTATCTTGACATCCACAAGCCAAACGCGGCTCGCCCGTCGCCGGATCTTTGAAGACCGCCAGCGCCTCCACATGAGAGTCCACATCAATCACGACCAGCGCCGCGCCACCCGCGACCGGATCGTAGATTTTCACACCGCCACGACAATAACAAGCAACACGCGGCTCGCCCGTCGCCGGATCCACGAACGTCGCCAAACACTCAGCACGAACCTCAAGCCGACACCGCTCCGCCCCACCCGCCGCCGTCAGACCCATCGGCCGCACGGCTGAGTACATCAAATTGCTCGCGACTCGCTTTGCGTCGTCGGCCAGGCGTCGCGCGGCAGGAGATGACTCCGCATCGGCGCGTAGCGTCATGCGCTGCCACAGCTGCTCGATAAGCGCCGCGCCCTGCGACAGCGCCTTCCGTGACAACACCACGGAGTCGGACAGCAGCAACGTGTCCTGACCCTTCAGAGCATGCAAGTCTGCCACGAAGGAGACAATGTCGCCATCGCTCCGTTTCTCCACGTACGACAAGGCGCACGCCATGGCAACGGCCTTAGCCTCAGAACAAGACCGCTTCATATGAAACAGGCACCAACGCAACGCATAAGCATCCGACGCCACACCACCCTCGCCCTCGACGAAGGAAGCCAACACCTCATCCGCGGCCGCGTCGCTCGAGTACGACTCCGTATCCAGAACCCCAGCACGAATCGCTCGAGCACACGCCCGTGCCAGCCGCCGGTGCGCCGCGTCCCGCGCGACGAAGAATGCGTCCTTCGAAGAGCGCTTGTCAAACGGCGCTTCGCCGGTCAGCCAGTCCGTCACGGTCTTATGTAGCACACCGATCACCTCGCCCTCGCGGAGCGGAAACAGTAGCGACACTTCCGCGCAGAGACGCTCGCAGCGAGCCCGATCCCAGCCGAGCGCTCCACTCGCAGCGTCAATTGTCAACGGCTCTGCAGCAGCGCAGATTAATTCAATGAGCGGCAGCGCGTCGCGCCACGCGCCATCATCAACAAACACGCGCCGAAAGTTCTCCGCGTAGATCTCGTCGAGGCCCGCCGGCAGCGCGCCGACGCTTGCAAAGTTGATCTTGCCGCTCGTCGCCTCGAGCTGGTCCGCAATGAGGCGCGCATAGAGCATGAGCCCGCCGGCCTTCCGTTCGAGCGAGGTCACGGCTGAATCTAGCGCCGAAGACCGCAATCGATCCGTGATGAATGTCTGGAGCTCGTCCGCGCCGATGCTGGTGCCCTCGCACATCTTCGGTAGTGCTAGTCGAATCACCTCGTACTGCTTATGGGCGACGTGCTTCGCGTCCGCGACGCTCCTTAAATTCAGCTGAACCTCGGCGAGATGTTTTCGGCCGTCGTCGAGGCGCACGCTGACGTTCAAATTTATGTCGCGGTAGCCGAGCGGCGTCGGGTGCGCGAACTTGTTTTTTAATTGAGCAATCTCTAGCCCAAGGCCACCGCCGTCCAATGCAGTCAGCACCTTCAGAAGGTCGGCGGCGTTCTCGAACAAAACTGTCGCGCGGGCTAGATCCCGAAACTTCTCGGGATGCGGCACACCATTCTTGTCGGTGTACTTGTCCGCAAGCTTACGATCTGCTGATTCACGTCCTTTCACGCCCGGGTCCGAGACGTCGCCAGTGAGCGTCTTCAGCGCGGCGATCAAGATCGTCTGCGCCAGAGCTGCGTCGGCGTAGAGCTTCTCGAAGTCGGTCTCGTCTTGCATCAAGTCGAGACGTCGCTCCTTATACTTCTCGAGATCGTGGATCCCGGCGACGCCGCGGACCGCCTCGTCGTACGCGCCCTTTGACCGGCGCAGCGGATCCTCGAGGTCGGCGAACGTGTCGAGATTCTTCAAGCCCGGGAACTTCGCCTCGACCTCCTGCCGCAGCGACTCCATCGTCACCTCGAGCTCGACGTGTTGCTTCGCGAGTACCGTCAGGTACGCCCTCACGTCCTGCCGGTTCCGTCCTTCGTCGACGCGGAGCTCCGTCGGCGTGTAGCCGGACAGGGCAGCTTTAATCTGCGCCTCATCGCGGCTCGTCGCGACTATTTTGATCCATGGTGGCAGCTCTTTCAGCTCGGTTGAGAGCAACGACAACACCGGCTTGAGCGCGTCGCGGGGCAGCTCGTCGAGCGCGTCGATTATCAAAACAAGCGCGTTGTCCGCGTCACGGGGCGCCTCGACGCTTTGCAGCGGTTTTGCTATTAAAGCCTCGAAGAGCTCGTCGACCTTGTCCGTCTTGACGTCCGCGGTCTCCGTCAGTGCGTCTTCGAAGCCCTCGACCGTTGCGCAGAGCATGCCCGCCAGAGACCGCAACAGCACCGCTGGCGCGGACCGCGCCGGCTCGGTGTGCTTACAGAAGTGCCACGCCGCTGCGTTTTCTTTGCCGAGCAGCCGCACGAGTAGCTCCGCAGCGGCGACGCTCTTTCCCGTGCCGCCGCCGCCCACGAGCCAGAAGAGCTTTGCTGATTCCGGATCAACGCGCCATTTCTCGACAAAGTCGAAGACCCACTCGCGTGTTCCTTTCAGATGTTGTTGGCGTTTGTCGGCGATAATAGCGGAGAAGTCCAATGCCTCGGCAACACCTGGCCGATCGGTGCGGTGGAGTCGCTCGTGGAGTTGGTCGGAGAAGCCGGCGGCCCTCCTTCGCGCCATGGTATGTAGGGACGCAGCCCAGCCGACTTTCGCGATGCTCCTCTTCCAACGTGCCCTCGCGACGAGAGACTTTTGCCGCTGTTCGTCCGCTTCCTTTCGCGCTGAATCATCTTCTACCGCATCCAAGGCGTCGTCGACGTGCCGATCGGGCAACCGCCGCGCCGCGTACGGCCGCGACGCGAGGCGCGCCGCGGCCTGGACCTCTTTCGCCGCGGCCGCGACGGCGCCGGCCTCTTCGCTCGGATCCGCGCCGGTCGCGCCGTCGTCCGCGCCCGCCATCTTCCGGACGCGCTCGATCACGCCCGTCAGCTCGGCCACGGGCACGTTTCGGTCCGGAACCGGCGACGCGGCGGCCTCGTTTTGTGGCAAGTCGATGTCGTACGCCCGCGCTTCCCGGACCAGCTGCTCGACGGCCTCGCCGCGACGAGCGATGGCCTCCTCGCGGGACGCCACCTGGCCTTCGCGCGCCACGACCTTCTCGCGTTGCGTTTCCAGGAAGGCCTCAATCTCCTTCACGCCGCGGGCCATCCGCCGCTTCCGCGCAAACTCCTTCTCGATGAGTTTTCGCTCCGCGACGGCCACTCTCTTCTTCGCCTCGCGGTTCTTTTGCGCCAGGACCGCTCGCGCCTTCGTCACGCGGTCCGTCAGCGCGTCCTTCTGCCTCCGTAGCACGTCCTCGGCGACGGCGACCTCGCGCTTGAGCGCGTCCAGCTTCTCGCGCTTGTCGCCCTGCGCGGCGACCATATTGTCCATGTGCCCGGCGACCGTGTCGTTCAGTTTCGCCTCGAGCGCCCGCTCGCGCGCCGCGACCCTCATCTCGCGCACGGCCAGCGCCGTCTCCGCGTCCGCGAAGGAGGCGAGCCGCTGCATGACTGCCTCCTCGCGCATGGCGCCTAGTTTCTGACAGGCCGCTTCCCGCGCCTCGGCCGCGGCGACGCCCGACCGCGCGCGCAGGACCACCTCGGCGTCGAGGCTCTCGAACTTCTGGCGCAGCTCGGTTTCGAGCACACCTACGCCATCTTCGCGCTTCTGGAGCGCCGCCTCGCTCGCGGCGATGTGTTGTTCGCGGGCCTTGATTGCTTCCTCGTACAACCGCTGCTCTTCCCGTGCGGCAGCTTCTTGCTGGAGTTTCAGGGCGCGGGCTGCCTCGTCATTTTTGCCCTTCTTGCTGCCCTTCTTGCCTCCTTTCTTGGGCATGGCTCTTATTCGTCGTGTTTACTGGTGGCTGCGAATTGCGGTGCTTGATTACTATGGGCTGCCGCGTCCTGTGCTTGCTTTGCTGCACAGCGCCAACTGTACAGCGGCCGGCGTCCAACCCCCCCTCCAAGCTCTTACCCTAGCCCCTCTAGCCCCCCTTCAAGACGCGCGAGGAATCACGCGCAGGAGGTCTGGGCCCGGCAGCGCACCGGAACTCATACGAAGCCTGCTCTAAACGGCCGCACTCGCGACGACGCAAACGCAGACGACGCAGATAGCCCAACCCGCGCGCACACCCGATGCACTGCGGGACGTCGCGCGACAAGTCGATTGAACGGGCGAGCGTTGCATATGGTTCGGGGGGTCTGGCGGAGGCATGCTATCATGAAAGACGCGGCACGCGCCCGCCGCCCACTAGTCCTGTTGTGCAAACCGGATTCGAGAGATATGCACTTACCACGACTTCCGCGCGCCGCGGCCCCCTTTGCCCCGCCCGCGGCCCCCGCGGCCCCGGCCCTTGCCGCCGCGCCCGCCGCCGCGGCCGCCCTTGGAGAAGGACGCGCGCTCCTTGAGCCGCGGCAGGTCCTGCACGTCGACCGCAACACCATCCAAGCCCTCGAGCTGCGCCTTGTGCTTCGCCGGCACGTCGAAGACGGCGCCGTCCGAGTCGGCGACGAGCTGCATGCCCTTGAAGGCATCACAAATATCGGGCGGGAGGCTTCTCCTTAAAAAGTTCCAGACGTACGAGATGGAGTGGATCTGCAGGCCCGCGGCGTAGAGGCACGTCACGTAGTTCTCCGTGTTCGTTAATAAAGATCGGTCCGGGGGCTTGCCCGCCTCGTAGCCGGCAATTTTCGCGAGGCACGCCTGGACGGCTTTTTCCGGCGAGCCAAAAAAAGTTGCTAAGGTTGCCGCCTCGTCGCTGAAGCAGGGCAGGGCGCTCCGGTCGACGGCCTCCACACTGACACGCGCCTGCAGCGCCGCCGCACCCAGGACATCCCTGGCTCGCGGCGCGGCCACCCAATCGAAGGTGTTCCGCGTCGCTCTCTCAATTTCGCGTAACGTATCTCTATGTTTCAATTGATACAACGTGACACACGTACCCTTCCTTCCCGCTCGGCCCGTTCGGCCCGACCGGTGGACATAGGTCTCCGTGTCGGCCCAACCCGAGCGAGTCGCGGGAGGCTTGTTCATCACCACTAAATCAACAATGCAGTCCAAACCCCGCGCCGCCACATCGGTCGCAACCAACACCGAAAACTTCTTCTCGCGGAAGGCCTTCATCGTCTTCTCGCGCAGCGCTTGCGGGATGTCGCCGTGCAGAGCTCTCCGATCAAAGGTGATGTCCTTGCTTTCTATAACATCATTACATTCCGCCTTCGTTTCACAAAATACTATCGTACTACCAGTACCGTAGGCCCCCACCACATCATTTATAACTTTATGGTTTTGACTCCACGACGACACGGGCACGCACGTATGTTTTACATCGGTGGAGGCTTGCACTATTTTATTGAGGCCGTCCTTGCCCCCACCGACCAGGTCGATCTCCGCCAACGACGTCTGATTCTGGCAGTACTCGCCCGCGATCTTCTTGACCCACGGCGGTAATGTAGCAGAAAACAGCAGTAACTGCCTATCGACGGTCTTGCCCATGGCCGCGAAGATCTTCTCCAGTTCATCCTTGAAGCCCATGTCCAGCATCTGGTCCGCTTCGTCGAGGACCGCGAATTTCAACTGGGATAGCTGCAGGACCTGTTTCTCAATCAGGTCCATGGTCCGCCCCGGCGTGCCTACCACCACATCTACTCCTCGTCTAAGAGCGTCGCAGGACGGGCCGTAGGCCGAGCCGCCATACACACATAACGTCTTCAGTCGATTCCGCGAGATCTCCGCGAAGTCGCCCAGGACCTGCTGGGCGAGTTCTCTCGTCGGCGCTAGGACCAACGCCCTCGGTTCCCGTGTCGACTTCTCAGCGATCAGGGACTCGATGATGGGTAGGGCGAAGGCTAGCGTCTTCCCGGTACCGGTCCGCGCCCTTGCGAGGAGATCGCGCTTCTCGTCGAAAATTGTCGAAAATGTGGCCGCTTGGATGGGGAACAAGACCTTGACGCCTCGAGCTTGTAAAGCCTGCCTTGTCACGGACGAGAGGGAGAAATCACCTAACGCTTTGCTACCTTCCGGCGCGGTCGCGAGGGCCTCCTTCGAGGCCTTGTCCTGGGCGTCGACGGACCGCGTGCGCGGCCGCGAGTCCGTCTCCATGCCCGCATAAAAGGAATCCTCGGTCTTGGCCTTCTTCTTTTTTTTCGGGGCGTCGGCGTCGTCTTCGCTCGCCTTGCGTTTTTCTTTCTTCTTCTTCTTTTTCTCGGGCACGGGCTCGCCGGCGGCCGCGAGGCGCTTCTTTTCCGCTTTTCTAGCGGCCTTGCGCTCGGCCTTGGCCTTGGCCTTGGCGGTGTCGCTGTCGTCGCTGTCCATTGTTGGTGTTTGTTGTGGTGCGCTGCTGGAGTTTGCTCTTAGCGTTTGTTGTTGCTTCTCAGCGGTCAGCAGCCGAAGTAGGTGCGTTGTTTGTCGCTGCTGCCAGGAGTTGCTCTCTCAGTGGTCACAGCTGAAGTAGCTCTCCGGTTGTTGTCGCGTCGCTGTGGACCGATGCCGCAGTGACAGCGTGCGATGCGTGCTCGTGGAAACGCTGCTAATTCGCGCCGCGGTCGTAGCGGCGGTCGTAGCGGGCTCTGGGGTGCGCCGTCCAAAAAAATAATCGCTAGCCCCCGTAGCGTGTAAGACACTAGCAAATTTTTTCCCGAGTTCTCCCAGCCCTGGGCAGGGGCCCCGCCAACTAGTCCTAGCACCGTAACATCACACCGCCCATACGAGTCTTCCTTTGAAGCAGGATTCTTGATACACAAATTACACATCAAAACAACCCCACCCGCTCGGCCAAATGCTCCACACGCAGCGACGAAGCGAAGAGCCCAGAGTCGAACGCACCGAACGGCAGGAACTCCAGCGCCCTCGGCCGCCCGGGGAGCAGGGCGAACGCGTTGTCCGCGAATCTGCCCAGGGAACGCGTCGTGAGCACCACGAACAAGGCCGTTGCGTTCGTCTCCAAAGCGACCTCGCGGCCGCGCGCTTCGTACTTTACTTGCGCGGCCGATAGGCGCAGGTCCGCGGGCCGTGCCAGGATCAGCTCGGAAGACGAAACGACGACCCCCGCTTCGTCGACGCATTTTATGAGACAAAGCGTCCGCGTCGCGTCGACGGCGCCCAGCGGCGCCGAGAAGCGCTCGAGCACCGCGGGGCCCGGCGCCAACGCGACGCGTCTCGTCAGGAACCTGGTCTCGCGGCCCGTCGTGAGGTCCACAGAGTCGATAATGACCGCGCCGGTGAACGGGCGGTGCGACCGGTCGTTCCGCACGTAGCACCGTCCCGTCCGGTCGCACGCCGCCACCACGTCGCGGAACAGACTCTTCGCATACCAGTAGTGGTGCGGCTTCCAGCGGCCGCCGTACTCGAGCGAGCCCCAGCCGCCCGTCGGCCAGACTTCATTCAATTGCCAGACGAGGTGGCCGAGCTCGTTGCGCGAGCGGTGGGCCTCCACCAGGTTCTTGATCAGCAACGCGCTGGCGAGGCCGCACAGGTACAACGATGAAGCGAAGTGTTGTGTGGTGTTGAGGTACGCCACCAACGCGGGTGGTGTGCTACCGGGCCGCAGGTAGTCCGCCGAGCCACCGAAGAAGCTCCCGACAAAGTTCGCGCAGGGGTAGTTCCGCCGCGCCAGCACGTTACCGCCGCGACACACGTTCGGAAAGCCGTCGCCCTCACAGACGTCCGGCGGCTGATTGCCGAAGAGCGACCGGTACCGCGGCGATAGAGTGGAGGCGAGGGATTCGGGAGAGGACCAGGCCACGGCGCCGAACTCCGAAATAAATGAAGACGCGTGACTTAGCCCGACGGGGCCCTCGTCGAAAATTACCGATGTCGCCACGGGCTCGTAATTTGTGACGCCGTTCACGGCCGGAAAGCCGCCTCCTCTTATATACGGCCCGTGCGCCTCGATCGCCCCGGAGTCCCGCGCTTGCAGTGCCGTCCCGTCCGGCGTGGCCCAGAGCCGCGCGACGCCGGAAACCCAGCCATTTGACGGCGACGCCGGCCAGATCGCTTTTGTGGGATCCTCCGCCGCTATCACACCAAGCAAATCCACGTAAATGCTCAAGTCCGTGCACTCGTTGCAGCCGCTCCACATAAACAAACTCGGGTGAGAACTGAGGCGGCGGACCTGGTGCCGGATCTCGTTCCGTTCAGTGATTGTGCCGCGGGGCGCGTGGCCGCTCTGGGCGAACATCAAGTCGTGGTAGACGAGGAGACCGCGCTCGTCGCACGCGTCGTAGAAGGCCCTTGGTAAGAAAACGCCGCCGCCCCAGACGCGCACCGTATTGAAACCGGCCGCGGCCGCGCTCGCCACCAGCCGTTGCTGCCGTTCGGCCGTGTCGCGCCCCTCGAGGTTGTCGACCGGGACGACGTTCGCGCCCCGCGCCCAGAGCGCGGCGCCGTTCACGCGGAGGAAGAGGCCGTGGGACGCCGTGCCCGAGGCGTTCTTTGACTTTGATATGTATGCTGGGTCCGTGTCGTCGCCCGTGACGAGGGCGACGGTCCGGAAGGCGACGCGGCGCTTCGTCGTGATGCTGTTCGTATCCACCGAAACCTCGTAGAACGCGCGAGCTCCAAGTCCGTTCGGCCGCCAGAGGGCGACGTTAGAGGCGCTCGGTAGGTCGAGGGCCAGCGTGCTCTCTCCCGCCGCTACATCTACAGTCACTTGCATGGAATCGGTGGACCAGTTGCCGGTCGCGGTCACTTGCAACGACGCCGGCCGGTCCGCATCAATATAAATCTTGACGGCGACGTCGAAATCGCCATCGGCGAGTGGCTCCGTCGGGTACGCGCCTCGATACGTAATTCGCGGCACGAGGTGCGTGACAAAAACTCCAGAACCACTCTCTGCCAGGTATATGCTCTTCCAGGGCCCCCGCGTGAAGGCCCGGCCCTGTTTGGTACTTATGTAGGGCGCCCAGTCCCAGCCGCCCGAGCACGCCGCGAACCGGCCGCCGACGTCGATCGATGGATCGAAGATCAGCTCGAGCTTGTTCGTCTCCCTAATTAGGTCCGTGGACGCGTTCCTCACATCAAAAACGTAGCGGAGGAACTGGTCGCGGACCGTCCCCAGCGGCACGTGGTTCAGTGTGACAGTCGCGCCCATCTTCACACCGTCGAACACCAGCAAAATGCGTGCCGCGTCGCTCCGTGCCTCAAAGGCCGTCCGCAGCGTCCACGTGCGGTTCCAGACCGGCGCGTCGCGCACAAAATTGTCGTCCCGCAGGGGGTCGCCGATCGCGCCGGCCCGCTCCAGGTCCGTGACGACGTCGCCGGGCACGGACGCCGATATCGTGAAGCCGTCGTCGTCGCGATACCAGGACCACGTGCCACCGTCGAGGTAGGTGATGGCGTCCGCGCCGATCGGGTCGTCGACGAGGGAGCCGGCTCGTGTGTAGCAGCAGCAGAGGAGCGCTGCCGCCCAGCATCGCATGGTAGCACCTTCTGTGTCTATGCCTCACAGTCCGCGCATCGCACGTGTTCGTGTCGGAGCTGCAAAAACCTGCACAGCCTGCCTGCTTGGCTCCCAGTGTGCTGCACGAGACGACGTGGCAGTTACTTGTCCCCGCAGTACCAGTAATTGTGCTTGCGAGTACTTAGCAACGCGCTACAGCTGAACCAGCGCTTAGGCCGCGTGTCGCGTGGCTCTGCTGCCTCTTTGCTCTCACCAGCGCTGGCAGAGCTGCTCTCTACCAAGCTGCGCAAACTACCGCACGGCTGCGTAGGACTCGGTTTTGCACCTCGTTGACCTCGGTCGCGATCCGTAAGCAGTGCTCGGTGGCCTGCGTCGCTATCTGTCAAGGAGCACTGCCACTCACCACCACCCACCTCCTGGAAACGATGCAGAGCCTCATCGCCGTAGCCCTCCTCCTAATGGCGCCGGCGGCCGCCCTCACGCCGCCGACACCGGCGCGCGCACGGCCGCGCACGGCGCTCCGCAGTATCAAGGTCACCTACATCGAGCCCGACGCCGCCGCGGAGATGGGCGTGCGCGAGTGGCCCTTCTCGGATCGGAAGGACGGCGCCGAGGAGACGGTGCCGGCCGGCGCCCAACGATATGTTTTGAAAGGAACGGGCACGGTAGAGTGCTCGGACTACGCGGGCGGCGTGGCGGACGACGAGGCTCAAACGGTCGGCCCGGGGTCGTTGGTTGAATGCGAGGCGCAGACGAATCTGCGATGGCGTTGTGAAGAGGGCCAGTTCACGGTCCTCACGCCGTCCTTCGAGGACTGGACGGAGTACCTCTCGACGGTCGCGATCCTGATCCTCTTCTTCGGGTTTCTGCTGGCGAACGCCGGTAGTTTTGGCTAAAGTTAAGTTTAGAACAACAGAGTAGGGAGGACGACCATAAAGCAGGTTTGCCACGCCGCCTGGGCGGCCCGCGGCGTCACGCCCCGGAAGCAGCCCGCCAGGCCCTCCTCCCTCCAGACGTCGCCGAGCGACCCGAGGCCGCTTTGCGCGCGGATGCGCTTCACTTCCAACGGCGTGTTCCAGCAGCTCCCGATACCGCCGAGCACGCCGCAGGCCAACAGCGGGAGGCCCAGCCGCCGCTGAAATAAGTCCGTGAGGCCCTGGCGCGACGCCCAGTTCGTGGCCTGGCGCATCGCCACGGCGCCGGCGCCCGCGTATATAGTTGCGATTCCTCTCCATAGGGACTTGTCGGCGAACGCGTCTCGCAGGCATCTCACCGCAGACTTGCCCTCGACGGCCGACCTTGTGACTAAATAAGTGCAGGGCCCCATCACTAAGGCCTGGCACGCGCCCGCCGCCGCGCCGACCGCGAACGCCGCGAGCGCCGTGTCCGCGATGGACGGCGCTGTTTGTCGCAGAAATTCATGTGCGCATCCTCTCGCGCCTAACAAGACGGCGCCGCTGCACGAGCCTTCTACTACTCTCGCGCCCGTGCCGCTCCAGAACGCTTTTAGACCGCCTTGGTATTTGTAGACGCTTCGCAGCGACGTCGCGGCCGTCTCGTTCGGGAAGCGCGTCACCCGCGTCTTCCACTGTTCCAATGGTAAGCCGCCCGTGAGGTCCGACGCTACTCTGAGTACAGCGCCCCGCGCGAGCGGCGTCGCTGCCACTCGTTGGATGATTGATGCGTCTGCTGTGGTGCAGGCGGCGAGGAGGAGGAGCCACATCATCGTCCGGCAGCGCTGCTGCAGCGACAAGCTGCACACGCTTGCAAATAGAGGCCTGTCTTTACGACCGAGCGTTGGCGACAGCACGCCTGGGATTATTTTTGATCGGTTGCTGCCGTGCTGCTTGCAAACCGCAGGATACGGCTGCGACAAACGCGACTAAAGTTTCTTTCTAGCGTATCGTGACACACTAGAACTGAAAAAAAAACTCGCTCTGTCTGCGTAGCACGGCCATTAGACTGCATCCGTACGTCTGCGCCACTGCGGAGCACTCATACGATAAATAGTAAGCGGCACGAGGCGCGAACAGTCGCCTGCGGGCTGACGGCACATAGTTGCATCTCCGTGCAGCTGCGCGCGCACAGCCATGGCTCCGAGCCGCCGCGCGCTGGCCGGATGCGTCCTCGGATTGAGCACAGCGTTCCGGGCGCCCACCATGCACAGGAGGCGCGCGCTCGTCAAGCACGTCGAGCCCGCGGAAGCACCCATCGAGCTCTGCGAGGAGAACGATGAGTTGGACGAGGCACCGTCACCACCGCCGAGACGGCGGAACAGAATAAGAAGGAAGCTGCGCCGGTCCACTATTGGTGGTGTTGTCGGCGCGCTAGGGCCGTGGCCGACCGTACCCTGGACCTCGCTCGGTATTCTGCTGCCCTGGACGCCTTTATTTGACACCCTGTCCCTCGTACTGCTATTCTTACGTAGTGCGAGAGTAGACTTGATGGAGCGCCGCTTTAGGGAGGAAGCTTCTACATACATCAAGAGCACCGTCGAGACGGACGAGCCCCCTCTTCGCATATTGTGCATGGACGGCGGCGGCGTGCGGGGCGCGAACTTGCTGTCGACGCTCGATGCGCTCGATCAGAGAATAGAAGGGCCTTTGCACGAGGCGTTCGACGTCGTCTGTGGGACGTCCATTGGGGGAGCCGGTGCGTTGTTGATGGCGCACACCGAGGACCCCTTAGAACAATGCCGGAAGGCCATGTCCGACATGGCCGACGCGGTCTTCGCGAAGGCGTCCGGCTGGCGGTTGCTCGTGCGAGGGCAGATGACCGGTCGATCGGTGCTTACCGAGGTCGTCACGGAGCGCATCGGGGCGTCGCAGGACCTGCGGGCGCCTGTCGTGGAACCGCCGCCGCCCCCACCAAAAACAAAGAAGCGGCGGCGCGTGCGGCGATTCCTCTCGCGCGTCGTGCTCCGACGGAGGCAGGAGGTGGAACCTCCGCCGAAGCTCGCCGGTCGGAAGCCCCTGGCCTTTGCGGTTGCTGCCCGGGAAGCGGAGACCGGTTCCTTGGAGCCGTTTCTGTTCCGAACCTATCCGCGCGAGCAGGGCACGGCCCCGGGCCGATCGGACGTGAAACTGTGGCAGGCCGTCGCGGCGACGTGTGCTGCTCCTGCGGTCTTCGCGCCCGTCCAGATCGACGGCGAGAGTTATGTGGACGGCGGCGTCGTGGCCAATGATCCGACGTTACTCGCTCTCGCCGAGGTCGCCTCCGTGTTTCCGGGACGGCCCGTCGGGGTCGTGGTTTCACTAGGATGCGGTCAAACCAAGAGGGAGCGACGAGCCGAGAGAAGGGAGGAGCGGCGCTGGTTTCGAAGACGTAAGTCAAAGAAACCGCGCGAGGAGCTTAGTGGAACAGAAAGGTGGTTTAGACGTGTAGGTTTGACCTGGGACCACGAGCCTCGCATAAGGAGACGCGCTAGACTGGCTCTACAACGTAGAAAGGCCCAGTACTTTCGGGTCGAGCCGCCTTTAGCGAGTGCCGTTTCATTGAGCGAGACGGACACGTCGAAGCTAGAGAGTATGGACGCTAATGTGAAAGAGTGGCTGACGTCGCCCGTGGTCGCTGGAAGGTTAGATGAGATCGGGCGGTCTCTCGAGCGACGACGTATCCCGAAAGAGGAGGAGGAGATCCGCTATCCCATTACGACCAACGTGTTCCGGACGCTGAACGCGGCGCGACGGGGTGTGGGTGCGGGCGTGAACACGTTGCTGGGGGACGCTCCGCAACGATTTAGGCGGAAGACGAGACATGTGGTGGTGGACTCGTCTCGGAAAGTAGTATCAACGCTGACCGACGCCGGCGACGACGTCGCTTGGAGGTTATTGGCGCCGCCTTCACCAGGGTTGGAGGAGGCGGTGGAAGGAGAAGGGAGGGAGTGGACGGCTCTAAGTTAGTGTGAATGTTAGGACTTGTAGCGCGAGGCCATCGACTCGAGGTCGTCGTTGCGCGCTTCCAGGGAATAACCGCGCGTCGTGAGGTTGCCTTCACTCGGCAGGCGCACGCCGTGGCCGTCCGCGAGATTTAGTGGTGCCGCGTTCACGGAAGCGGCCGCCGCTATGGCATTTTCGCGCGCCGGCGGCGGTCGTCTCGAATAGCCCGCGGCCGCGTTCAGGTCGTCGCCAGCTCTAACGTCGTGCGCCTCGATCTTCGTTTCGTTGCGGTGGAGTGCCAAGTCCCGCGCATCCCCTAAGGCGTCGCGCGCCGCGCGGTGCATCGCGTCTAGCACCATGCCGACGACCTCGGGCTCGTGGTCGTCTACTCCGACTGCTTTCAGCAGCGCTTCGGCCACGGCCTCCTCGGACTCGACCATTGCTGCGCGCTGCTTTGCGCCAGCGAGCTGTTTGGCGGCCGCGCCGCGCGCGGCGTTTTACACAGCGACTGAGTGGGCTGTTTTTGGCGGCCGAGCAGTGCGCGGCGACCACTTCTTGCGGTCGACGGTGTCGCGGGGGAGCGCTGCGATCCTTTGCTCGCGCGAACGGGTGCAAACGGGTGCAAGGGCGCACGCAAATGCCAAAAAGCTAATCACAGCCGAGGCTAGCGGTAGGTAAGACACTAGCAGGCGTGAAAAACGCGCGGTGTCTCCCCCCCAGCCCGGCAGGGGCTCCGCCCACTAGTACTAGCACCGTAACATCGACCAAAAAACGCAAGCCAGGAAGGGCGACGCCAACGAGTCCTCCTCACCGCAACATGCCATCGACGCGAAAACAGAAACTAAACGCAAGCCCCTTACACCGCCTGCGGCATCGCGACGGCGACCGGCGACGCCGCGTGCGCGCCGGAGACCTCCAGGGAAGCCGTCTGTACTGGCAATTGATCTTGTACCACAGTTTGCCGACGTTGGGACGGGACGCGCGACTGCTGGAAGACCGAGGTCTGCAAGGCAGAGGTCTGTAAGGGTGCAAACCCTAATTCCGCGGTCGGCACCCCCAAGTCCGTCATCTTCTGGGCCACGGCGTCCATCAGGTCCTGGTGGGCCGCCACAATCCTACTTGTTTCATCATTGATGCTAGCGAGCTCGGCATCTTTCCGGCCAATGATGTCCTTCGCGCGCGCCCGCTGCGCCGCGGCTTCTTTGGACAACCGAGACACATCCACATTGGCTCTAGATAGGGCATCGTCGAGCTGCGCATCCCGCGCTTCGAGCTGCTCGGCCACGGCGTCGAGCTTCTTCTCTAGTAACAGGTGTTTAAAGCTAGCTTTTTGTTTGACCTCACTAATCAATTCCCTGTGTTTTTCTTTCAGTTCATCTCGCTGAGCTACGACTTCCAGGTGTTTCTGCCTCAACACCTCGTCCTCCCACTTCAATGAGTTAAGACGGTTCTCGGCCACAAGTAACCGAGCCTTAGCTTGTCGTAATAAAGCTTTTTCCCCGTCATACGCCTCCAGCTCCTTCGTAAGAACAGCAACGTCCTCTTTCGCCTTCTTGAAGGGCTCGGCCATCCTCCTATTCTCCCTCGCCACCTGTGTGGACATCAACCAGTGAGTCACCGCTATGTCGGCACCGCGGCCCTCGGAGCGGCCCAAACTCGGACACGATCGCCGAGAGATACCCTCGACCGAGTATGGAGAGTAACACCTCACCCAGACCACGACACACCAAAAATTGAAGGGCGCTTGCACTTGATTTCCTCGCAGCTCGCGACCGTCTCCATCGCCTTCTCGTCCTGGATCTCTCGACGTCGGACATCCGCAACTTCTTCTTTCAAGGATTTAATGAGATCCAAATTGTTGTGCGTGATGTCATTATAATAATTTTTTATTTCGGCGAAGGCCTTTTCGTGACTCGCCATCAACTGCTCGATGTGGACATTTTTTTGCCGTTCGATCGCTCCACAATCTTTCTTGCGCTCCTCCTCGAGCGCTTCTCGGACCGCTTTCGTCTTCGCTTCATATAATTTTTGCACCTCGGTGCCCTTCCGCGCGAATTCTTTTCTCAGATCATGCACGGCCCTGTCATGCGTCGCTTTTAATGAGTTGAGAAAGGCGTCGTGCGCGAGTTCGTTCTCCTGCTTTTGTAGTCTCAAAGCTCGTCGGTCCGCTTTGAGCTCGGCCTCGTCGAGGCGGTGGGCCGTTTGTGTTTGAGACAAAGCCTCTTCCCCTTTCGTTTTTTCTTGCGTGACCTCGTCCTGGTGTTCATAGAGTAAGTGTTTGACGCGTTGCTTGTAGACCTTGACCTCCACCGCATGTTTTTCTTCCAGATCCTGGAGCTCCCGCTCCTTGTTCCTGCGCGGGGCGTCGCGGTCGCTCGACGCGGTCCGATGTGGCATCGCTGATGACCACGTAGACTCTCGTGGGATCACAACAACGGCGTGGAGGCGCCGCGGTCCCGTGACGACGCCATCGACGCGACCGCCGTCTCTCTGACACGCCGCGACGGCCCCGACGCGGTCCGAAACAGCTCAAGATCGAAAAAGAGACCACCCCCGGCATCGTGAGCTGGACACGAGTCGCATGAATGAAGTGAAAACATCGTAGGACGCCGCGAGCGCACCTTAATTCAGCCTTCTTGTCCTCCAACCTCTTCTTCTCGACGATCCAGAAGTAGTTGAGCTGCTCCCGTTCTTGCCGGTAGGTGTCGAACTTCTTCTCCTCGACCTTGGTCTCCTTGAAGTACTCGAAGGCCTTCTTCGCTTTTAGTTGGCGGTCCTTCTCCTCCTCGGCGGTGAGGCCGCCGGGGATGACCTGGACCTTGTCCTTCTTGCCCTTCTTCTTGCCCCGGCCCTTGCCGGCGCCCTTGCCCATGGTTCACGGCCTCCGTCCGCTAGATCACAGGCTGCGCTGAAGGGCGTGCGCGTGTTCCACGGGAACCGGGCTGCGCTGAAGGGCGTGCGCGCTCAAGCTTTTTGGGGAGGGACGGGCCGCTGGCTGCCCTGGCGTGCCACGGGGCTGCGTGCCGGGCGTCTGGTGCCGCCGACGCGTCCGCTCGGTCCCACGGGCGCTCCTTGCCGCCGCCTAGGGCCAGTTTTAGCTCTACCGCTCGAGCGCTGTCCCCGATGCTAGCTGATGCTACTAGGAACGCGGTGGGCTCCGGAACCAGCCGTGAGGATCGCCCGCAGGAGTCGTCGAACCCACGAGAGACGTCTCCGGCGCGCCCGCGCCGCCCCGGCCGCACGGAGCCCAGCCTGGGCCAAGCTCCTGGGCAGCACTGGCAGGAGCGCGCACCGCCCGGGCCCTGTGTGCAGGGCGCGTTGCGGATTCGCATCGCTCGTCCAGGAGCCAGCTCAAAGCGGGAAGGGGGCTGCCCCCGCGGGCACGCGCCTCGCACACCCCACAAGCACAGCCTCCCATAGCAAGGACAAGAATGTTCAGCGACGATAAGAGAGGAGGCACGGCCCCAACCCCAACACCGACGCACCAGGGCCTCTTCGCCCACGACGAAAGCACGCGGCCTCGAACTCATGACACGTCCGCGTCCGACCTCGTCGACTTAAATCTCGCGCTGCGGGCCCAGTTCCACCGGAAGAAGGAGTCGTCCTTCGTCCAGCCCCACATTAGCGAGGCCTTCGACGAGTGGGCGGCCTTCAAGCCCGTCGACGAGGGGCGCGGGAGTCCGTCGAAGGCCTTTGACGAGCCGCGGGACCTGCGGAGGAAACCCTCGGGGACGAGGAAGAAGACGCCCAAGTCCGCTCCTAAATATAGAACGGAGCGTCGCACGTCGCCGGACCGACGAGCTTCGGTCAAGCCTCGCTCTGCCACAGCTAGGTCCTTTGTCGCCCACGGCAACAAAGGTCTCAGTTCCACTCCAGTGAAACGATCGACAAGCGCAAGACCCGGCTTCAGCCAACCGAAACAACGGGAGTCGCAGGCGACGCGAGCCTGGCGATCGAAATCAGCTCGAGGCGAGCGCACGAAGCAAGCCGAACAAGCGTATCGGCCTCGAGTGGCCAAGCAGCCGAAATCAGCATCTTCCGTGAGAAGGAAGCCCCCCGTCGTCCAGACGGACCGGCCGCGTTTAACATTAAGGACGCGGCGCGACGTGGCCGACTGGGAGCGCGGCGTGTTAAGGGCGCCACAATCACCAGTCAAAGATCTGAAGGACGACCCCTATCCCACCAGGTCTCTGGTCAAAAGATCGATCTCGCGGCGCGGCGTCCCCGAGCCCCAGCGGTCCTGGAACGAGGCCGCACTTGGCACTCGTGCGGAGGCGCGGAAACAACGACCGCCATCCAGACAGAAGGGCGCGTACCCGACCCATCTCGAGACAGAGTCAACCGAGACTGACTCACCACCTCCGTCGCCCGTCAAACGGCCGGCGACGGCGTCTCGCCAACGGCGCGACGAGCAGCCGACGAGGCCGCCCTCTAGGCAGAAATTACCCAAGCGAGCTTTAGTGTTGGATGGTGTGAGTGGCCCGCCATCCCCGAAAAAGACGAACGCTTGGAGTGATAAGGCGCCGACGCCTACTTTATACAGTGATGAAAGTGACGACGCCCCGACGTCGCCCTCGAAAAGACAGCCCAACTCCGAGGATAGACACCACGACCCGGAAGCCGACGGGTTTACGGCCATCGACGGCCCTCGGACGCCGTGCCCCTTCAAGATCCAGGTCCAGCACGGCTGCGAAGATGCGGTTGAATTGGACGACCTTGGTCTGTCCCGCAATTACGACAGCGGCGCAAGGTCGCCGACGAGTCGACCGCAGTCGGCGCGACATCGGTCTCCCAAGGCCTCCTGGACCCAGCCGCCTCGACAATCGTTCATGCAGCCGCGCCGGGTGGTCCGCTCGGGAAGTTCGCCGGAAATGGTCGCTGCTCTATTGGAGAGAACGGTCATCGAGGAGGTGAACGACGCGGAGTTGCAATCGATATCAGATGACGAGGACATCCTCGAGGTGGCGTCGGGGACGACGGACGACGACGACGACCCGCACCTGGAGACGAACCTCGGCGAGGAATTTCTCTCATTATTCGCGGGGACGCCCGCGGGCTAGTAAGAACAATACATGTGCTTAGGTCGCGTACTTCTCCAGCGCTCTATCGACGCGCGAGGAGACCTCCTCCTCCAGTCTCCACTCGAAGGGCCGCTTCGGGGGCAGCGTTGCGGGTTGCGTGACCATGGGTCCCGCGACTTCCAACGCCTTGGCCCGTCCGAAGATCGCCTCGACGCAGCAGAGCGACCATTCTAAGGCGGTGCCGGGACCCCTACTGGTAATAATATTCGCGTCCCAGACGACCCGACCCTCCGTGTAAGGCTGCGTCTCCTCCAGACTTCCGCCGATCTCGTCGATGAACGCGGGATGAGACGTCGCGGCGACGCCTTCCAGGAAGCCCTTCGGCTCGCCCAAGACGGCTGGCGTCGCGCAAATCATGGCTAGCGGCCTCATGGCCCGCCAGTGCTTCTCGAGCGCGGGATGCAATCGGACGCTATCGCGGATACGTTCGGCGCCCGGCATGCCGCCTGGGATCTGTGTGGACATCAACCAGTGAGTTCGGTTACGGGGATGACGTCGCGTCGATGGCGTGGGGCGCGCGAGATTTGAATTCCACACAGGCTCGACCGCGATCAGGTCCCAGCCCTCCTTGCCCCCTTGGCGGCCCGTCACCGCCTTGATATTGCAGTCAGCCTCGATCTTCACGCCTCGGCTGCAAACGACGCGGTCTTCCTCCTCGACGCTCGCGAGCACGACCTCCGCGCCGGCCCGGCGCAAAACGTCGACGACGGTCACGACCTCGATCTCCTCCGTGCCGTCGGCGATCGGTACTAGGACGCGTTTCGCCTTCGTGCCGGCCGCTGGCTTCGTGCCGGTCGCTGGCTGAGCCGACAACGCGGCGGCGACGGCTAGCGCGGCGAGACACAGCGCTGCAAGTCGCATCTCCAAAGTGCTACCAGGATTGAGCCGACGACGAGGTGCAAATTTCGATGCGCTATACAGCAGTAGCGTTAAACGCGTCTGCTGCGCAGCAATACCACGCGTGGTGCGCGTGCGCGCAGCCGATGGCCTCACAAGAGAGTTTGAGCTGCTGGAGAGAGCAAGGCGATGTGTTGGCTTTAGAGGCCGCTCATGCGCGCATTCGTCACCGTCCGATCAATCAGACCTGTGCTTGAGACCACTGCGGCCTCTATCAGTCGGGTAACCTATCGTCTGCGCTGCGTCGCGACGCGCCGCGGGAAGGCTGCAGGCTGGCAGCACGATGGGCCGCAAAACCCACCGCCGCTCCCAGCAGGAGATCGATGCTATTAGAAGGGAACGCGCCCAGCGCAAGACGCAAGACGTGGAAGTGCAGATGGGCGCGATGACGTTGGAATTTAACGACAACTTGCGACTCACGGTCGAGGAGGACTGGCACTGCGAACAGGGAGACGCGATCGCGGGCCTCCAGTGGGCCGGCGGGGTGCGGTTGGCGCGCTTCTTTGACGATAGGAGCGTCTTTGGTCAGGACTACTGGCGAGATAAGGTTGTATTGGAGCTCGGAGCGGGCCAGGGCCTCACGAGTTGTGTGCTCGCGACGCTGGGGTGTAAACGCGTCGTCTGTAGCGATGCTGATGTTACACATGCGCGGCAGACGGTCGCGCGCAACGCCGACGTGTTGGAAGCCAAGCCCGACGTTCTTGCGTACAGCTGGGGCGTCGGAGAACCACCAATTAAGGCTGATGTAATAGTGTGCGGCGACTGCCTCTACAACAGGGACCACGCCCATTTACTGGTGCGAGGTTTGTTAGATTGCGCTTCTTCATCAACATCTATCTACTTATGTGGCGCCGTGGGCGAGGACGCGTATCAAGCTTTTCTGGCCGAGGCGCCTCGTTATTTTGATGTCGAGTTGTTGGACGGGTCGGCGCGGACTGGTACAAATGTGAATACGTGGCAGAAGCGCGACTTGTTGCGCCTCACGAAACGCAGTGGCCCTGCGTTACAAGCGATCCAACCGGGCCGCAAGGATAAAGTAGAAGGTGACGACGCGGCTCTTTTCGACGATGTTTCTGATGGTGACACTCTCATCACATCAGAAGACTTCACGGAGCGAGCCCGAACGCTCGTAGACCCATATCCTGATCACAGGAGCGTGTTCGTCGTCGACGGCGTCCTTTCTGAAGATGCTTGTAAACAACTGATCGCATCATCATGCACCCGAGACTCCTTCTGGGCCGGCGACGAGCCTCACGAGGACGCGCGGCCGTTCCGCGACGCGGACACGTGCGAGGTTTCGTGTCCGAAGCTGGCGGCTCGGATCTACGAGCGCATCGCGCCCTATCTATCAGAGACACCGATCGCCATTCCTTCGACAGAACATTTGGAGGTTAGAGGAGAGTGGCGGCCGTGTTCTTTGAACGAGGACTTTTTGTTCGGCAACTACCCGGCAAAAGGAGGCTTCGCGCCGCACTCCGACGGCGCCACAGCTAAAGGCTTGAATTTGCGATCTTTTTATTCGGTTATTATCTACCTGAACACGCCGTCTGAAGGCGGCGGCACGCGCTTTTATAAGAAGTCGGCCACTGATGTGGTCCTAGAAGATAAGAGGTGGACGGGCCGCAAGGACCTCGCGGTCTTCGAGGTCCAACCTTTGATGGGAAGGGCTCTGGTGTTCGACCAGCGTTTAGTACATGAGGGCATACCACCTATTGGTGATAGGAAGCACATCATCCGCACGGACGTCATGTTTCAGAGAATTGAGCCCTTGTTTGTTGAATACGCAAACGAGTACGCGGACTACGAACGGGCCGTCGATTTGTCGGAGCGAGGAAAACACGCGGACGCGATATCACTATTCCGGAAAGTCTCACGACATGCCCCGGAGCTAGCAGCTGAATTAGGTATTTAAGTTATAACAGGCTAGATTGCGGCATCGTCACGCGGCTCATGACTAGTGCGGAAAAGTTCACGTCAGATTCCAGTCTATCGGTCTCCCGCAACACGTCTTCCAATTGTGACGGCAGGACCTGGATCTCTATTTCTTGATCGACGGCCGATGTATCCAGGCACTCCAGCTCGAAGATGCACTTGAGAGGTATGCCCGGAACGAGCGCCCCGATCTGGATGAGCGGCTTCGGCGACTTGTACTTCTCCGGATTGTAACTCAACAATATCGGTATTTGGAGTAAGGATTCGTCCCCGAGATTCGCCACCTCGACCTCGAGGTGGAAGAACGGCCCGAGACCCTTGACGACCGCCCTTAGATCGACCAGCACCTTGTCCTCCTCCTCCTCCTTGGTATCCTCCTCCTTCGGTGGCACGGAAGCGCCGGCGATCTCGCCCCTTTGCAACAACTCCAGGTAGGCCTTTGCTGTTGTTACTTGTAAGTTGACGGTCTCCTGTTGAAACCGCCGGTGCATCTCGGGGGCCATTTCTCGTTCCCTTTCCGTTTGATCTAAGTAGAGTTTCGTCTTCTTCGGGATATCCAGCGGAATGTCCTGCTCCGGTGGGGGGCCGCCGCCATAGGTCGCTGTTGCTAACTCATGTCTCCGAGGTAACATCTTCACGATCAAACCACCTGCTTTCGTGACGAGGCATAACGTATTGACTTCCCTAGAGTACGGACCGCACGCTAACGCTGCTATGCGTTCCCCTACCCGCAAGACGTCCACTAAATCCTTCCCGCGATACATGCGGACGTCGCCGTTCGTCAGAGCCGCTAGTATGAGTATCGCTTCTCTTTGCCCTTTGAGGTCCAAGCGTTCTAAATTTGTGATCGGTTCCTGCGTGGACATCGACTCTCAGGTGCCATCGACGCGAGGTTGATTTCCACACTGATAAAGTGCGGGCGTGTGGAGCGTGAACTGCTTTCTAGCTTTCGCGGCGAAGCACCGTATGCTCGAATCGGCGGTCGCCACGTAGACGCACTTGTCGCCCGGCGCGACGCCGACGACGGCCGTCTCCAATTCAATATGCGGCCTTCTTATGACAACTGAACCTTTGTGCTCCCCGGAAGTCAGCGTGTAGACGCGGTCGTCGCGGCAGGCGACATAAGCCCGCCAGTCCACGTCGAAGACGCCGGCCGTCTTGATGGCCACCGGAGCGCTCGGAAGGCGGACCCTCGCTGTTATATTAGTGCAGGTCGGGTCCAAGACCAAGCACAGCTTCGCCTCCGTGCCGATCACCAACAGGCCTTGCGCGTCGGGCTCGTCCAGCGACTTCTTTACGGACGACAGGCACGTGACGACGTCCTGCGTCGAGAAGGGGATGGACCTACATCTTTCCACATGGTCCTCGAGCTGCTCGCCCTCCATGGGCAGGCAGGCCAAGGATCGAGGAGACAGGCGCGCGCCGCCGTCGTGCAAGGATCTCAACAATGAACGCGTCGCCGCCGCGTCGCTGTCCTGGCGCCAGACGTCGATTTCCTTCTTGTCTATGTCTATTTGTGGTGTAGTGAAGCGCACGAACGGTCGCAAACTTCTGTAAACATAAACGTGCGGACCCGCCGCCACGGCGACGGCCGGCACGCGTGGCAAGCGGTCGTCGGCGTAGAAGCTCGTCACGGCGCAGGGCTCGCCCTGCGACGCGATCGGGTGCTCGCTGCGCTGTCTTACACCTGAAAACACCCTCAATTTGCCCGTGGCGTCGGCGACGACCAATGACCCTTCGCCCTTGCCGTCGACGTCGGCCAGGCAGAGGCCTTCGTTGCCCGTCTTTAAAGAGGCCAATTTATCAAAATGGGCCTGTAGCCATGGGGATTTATACGCGCCCTCGCCGGGCGTGGGCTTGGCGTAGGTGGCCATATGGCTGCTGCCAGCGGCTGGCGCTTTATGCCTTGTGCATGTTGGGCTGCTGTTCGTGGCGCGGGCAGCCGGTGGCGTCGAACTCGTGGCTTGCGGTGCGAGGTTCCGAAGCTCGGGCAGCCCGGCTATACTCGTTTGCGGCACGGGTGGGACTCGTTTGCGGCACGGGCGCGCGGAGCGAAAAATGACGGGTTTTGTGGGAAACCCGTTTTTACCAGATTAAAAATTTTTGTGCGGCGGCCAGTCGGCTATGCTCCTACGTTTCGCGGTGCTCGTCGGCGGCACGCACAAAGCGCGTATTATTGCCATTCTTCTGGTCTTGCACTTTGGGCTCGCTGCACTCAACCATTTTATAGAGATAGGAGAAATTGAGCGTGACCGTCAAAGCCTAGAAGCTCAATTTCCAGACCTTGGAGTTGCCTGTTACGACTATATTCCCTGGCTAATTGCGTTGTCCGTAACGATTTTTTTTGCCATCGGCGAAACGTTCGGTGTCGGCTTCTTGTGGTATTTGCCGGAGGTAGTTCGGGACGACGATCCAAGGAGATTCCGTGGATTTAAATACATACTGAGGATATTTGCTGTGGCGATCATCATCGGTGAAGGCAGAAATTTGGCCGGCGTTCGCTGTCACTTTTTGGCCCTCCGTGGCCGACTCCTCGATAAAGTGGGCATAGCTGACAGTCCCAGGCTCCGGTACTGGCTCTCGTAAATTAAGCATGGTCGCCGCGCCCGTCAAGGTGGTCTTCAACTATTTCCTCAGTGTAGCCCTGGGCCAAATGTCGGTCGTCGTGGCCCGGGACTGGCACAAGGGGTCGGGCGGACTACTCGTCGTCAGCTTCCTGACGTCGGTGGCTATTGGGATGGCGCTCGAGCTCGGCCGGCTGCTCCTCAATCACGTGTGTTGCAAGTGCTGCCCCTGCCACGACGACGAGGCGATATCCGACGCCCCGGCCGGCCAATGCGCTGACGCCGCCCAGGCCTAAGACTAACACACCTATCCATTACTCCACCGCAGGGCGTGTGCTGCCGCAGCCGTGTAGGCGAGGTACTCGGGCACGCCCGCGTACTTGAGGCCGTCGTACACCTCCGTCGACGCGCACCGCGCCCGGGCGACGGCCGCCATGAGCGCCTGGTACGTGCTCGTGTTCGGCCTGACGCGCATGTGGCGCATGCGGTTGAAGACCTGGACCGCGCGCCGCCAGCCGCCGCCCGCCGCCGCCGCCTCGAGGGCGCAGTTGTAGAGCTCGACCGGCACGAGGCCGTCCGTTCCGGCGCGCTGCGCGGCCTGGGCCTCGATCTCTTCCAGTAACACTAAAGCAACGCGCCCTTCCTCACCGATCTTCACCGCTCGCAATAAAACGCGCCACGTCCGCGCGTCCGGTACAATGCCCTTGGCGACCATGAGGCGGTAGGCCTGGACGGCCTTGCGCCAGTCGCCGCGCGTCGAGCAGTCCACGAGGAAGCGGTAGAAGCGGTCCGCATACATAGATTCGGATGCCCTGGTCACGACGATGCCTTTGAGTTCGGAGAGCTCCGGCGGCGGGCCCCTAACTCTAGCCTGCGCCGCCGCGGGCGCACGCTTCTTGGGTTTTGGTCGTTTGACCGGCGACTTTGCTTTGGGCGACTTGAACGGCTCCGCGGGCGTCTTTAAAACATCAGCGACGAGCGCGCGCGCCTCGTCCACCCTACCGCCCGGTTTAAAACGGGGCGGCGACTGCGGCGCGTCTTCCACGACCTCGGCCTCCGCCCCCAGGTAGGCGCGCCGCGTGCGCATGTAGTTAGAGATGCCCGCGTCCGAGGGCTCGTCGAGCGCCGATTGTATGACTTGCTTCTTCACCGACTTTCTCCTTGGTTTCGGGTCCGCGCCGTCATCAACCAAAGCCGCCTCCGTGGCCTCATGCATTTCTTGAGCCTTGAGGCGGAGGTCGCGCCTCAGTTCATTCAACTCGTCGCCGCCCGCGCGCTTTCTGAGGGTTGCGGCGCGATTCGCATCCGTCTTTTCTGTTTCATCGACGCGCTTTTTAGCTTCAATCTTGAGCTCTGTCAGACGCCCGAGGTGCGGGTCGACGCGCGCCGCGAGCTCCGCGGACCTTCTACGCAGCGCCTCGAGGTGCTCCATGGCCTGGATTCCCGTGCAGGCGTTCACCTCGCGCCGCAACCTTCTAAGTCCAACAATGAGCTCGTCCCCATCACCTCCACTTGAAGACGCGTCGCCCTTCGGACCCAATCCTAAACCGCCCTCGTGCGCCGGCTTTCGTACTGAATCCTCGAAGCTATCCAAATTCGCGACGACGGCGGCGCGCCACGGGCCCGCCTCGACCGTGTGTTGTGATCTCTTGGCGTGGCCCTGGGTCGCCGCCGCGTCTCGCGCCTTGTCCAGATGCTGCAGGAAAGGCCTTTGCTTGAACACCGCCTGGCACCTTGCCTCGGCGAGTCGATGCTCGGCCTTGTGAATGGCATGTTTTACGTCGTGGTGCGCCGCCTCCCGCAAAAAATCCGCCGTCGCTTTCTCGGTCCGCTCCTTTACTTCATACTTGGCGTCGGCGTAGTTCTCCCTTGCAAGTACTGCGCGGCTGTACCTCTTTGCCCGCTGGGTCGAGGTTTGGTATGATTCAATAATCTCGTCGTCGGCCTTCGCTATTGCCTCCGTGATCTCGCGCAGGGTCTTGTACTTCTCGGGGATGTCGGGCATGCTATCGCATTGTTTGGGGCAGCCCTTGCTTAAGTGCTCGTCCGTCGCCTCGTGCGGCTGGCAAGCTTGCTGGGGCAGCCTTCGACGATCGCTGCGGTTGTCTGGCACTGTCCTCGTCGTCTGGGCGCCTGCGTAGGCGTCGGACTGCACCTTAGCTCGGCCGAGCGTTGGGCGTAGCTAGCGGCCGTAAGGTACTAGCAATCGACAGCCGGCATTCACCGAGCAATAACTCAGCCTAAACTCGCGCAGCGCTCGCTGGGAGCCTTGCGTGAATAGCTATTGGTAGGCTGTACTTGTGTGCTTGGCTACGCGTTCCGCCGTCTCGCGCACAGAGCTCTCTGCATACACCTGGAGGAACCCTCGCACTTTTGCGCATCGTAACGCGTGAACGCCGACAGCATTCCGTCTGATCGGCAAAACTGCATGCGAGTCCATCTCGCACTGTCCATCCTCGCCGCAGTCGCCGCTGCCGTGACCATGCCGCCACCGGAGAAGAAGCAGCGCACGCACACGCACCAACAGCCGAACCCGCCGGTCTTTCCGGCGAGCGTCGTCGTCTTTGCGCCTGATGATGCGAATATCACGGAGCGCATGGCCGCGCGGTCAGAGGTGCTCAACGACCGGGCCCGGGGGCACTTCAGCTCGGAGCGGCTGGCCTTCCTCTTCAAGCCGGGCCGCTACGACGTGGAGGCGAAGATTGGGTATTACACGAGCGTGACGGGACTCGGCGCCAGCCCGTACGACGTCGTCTTCGCGGGCGAACGTGGCGTTTATGTGGATGCGATGGACCCGCAGCAAGCGGGCTCCCTCGACACGTTCTGGCGGAGCGGCGACAACTTCCGGCACGAGGCCTCGACGGGCTTCCGCTGGGCCGTGAGCCAGGCCGCTCCTCTGCGACGCATCGTCGCCGCGGGCGACCTTGAGCTCTTCGATCCGACGGCCCAGGTCAACTACGCGTCCGGGGGCTATTTAGGCAATTCCATCGTCGAGGGTTCGCTCATTCTTGGATCTCAGCAGCAGTGGATAAATCGCAACGTGCAGATGAACGGCGCGACCGGCGGCGCCTGGTCCAACGTCTACGTGGGCTGCGCCGGGGCCGTGGCGGCGCCGTCGGCGGCCGGCGCCGAGCCGCGCGTGAGCGTCGTCGATCAGGCGCCGGTGGTCGCCGCGAAGCCTTACATCGTGATCGACGAGGCCACGGGCCGCTACGATTTGCGCGTGCCGCTCGTGGCCAAGGACGTCGTCGGCGCGGCGCTCGACGCGCCGTACCGCGACGTGCCTTTCGAAAGCGTTTTCGTAGCCGACGCCTCACGTCACGGCGCGCGGCATATAAACGAAGCGCTGGCGCGTGGCTTAGACGTCGTTCTCGCGCCCGGCATCTTCGAGCTCGAATCGTCGATCAGAATGGCGCGGCCGGGCGCCGTCGTGATGGGCCTAGGGTATGCCACGTTGGTCGCGCCGGCGTCGGGCGCGCCCTGTGTCATCGCGAACGACGCCGGAGGCATGCGTTTAGCGTCGGTCGTCCTCCAGGCGAGCGAGGTGCCGGCGGGCGACTCGTCGCTGCTGCGCTGGGGCGGAGACGGTTCGGAAACGGACCCGTCGGTCCTGAGCGACGTCTTCGCGCGCGTGGGTGGGCCGGGCTCGCTGAAGGTCCGCGCCTCGGTGATGGTCCACGTGGCGGCGAGCCACGTCATCCTGGACAATTTGTGGCTCTGGCGCGCGGACCACGCGGAGCTGGCGCCCGGCGAGCAGCCGCGTTCGAGGCCAGTGCATGAATCGAATTGTGGCGTCTCGTCTCCGCCATTGCTGAATCGTGGCCTCCACGCCATCGACGCGACGTCTCTACTGCTTGATTTGCGCGCAGGCCCGGGCGAGCAGTACCACCTCGTCGTGCCGGGCGAATGTGCGGTAAAAAACGGCCTCGTCGTCGACGGCGACGACGTCACGGCCTACGGCCTCGCCGTGGAGCACACGGATCAGGACCAGGTCATATGGCGCGGCGAGCGCGGCCGGACGTACTTCTACCAGTGCGAGTTGCCTTATGATGTGAACCAGACCCTGTTTGGCGACAAGGGCTACACCGGCTACCGCGTCGACCTCGCCGTCAAAAAGCATGAGTGTTGGGCGCCCGGCGTCTACTCCTACTTTAGAGATTACCCGTGCCTGGTCCAAGCGGCCATTGTCGCGCCGGACACCGACGAGGTCACGTTCGCCAACGCGTTCATGAAGAAGTTGCGAGGGCACGACGGGATCCTCTCCGTCGAACGCTACGACGTAGCGGCCTGGAGGGCGTCGGACGCGCGCTTCCAGAAGTACTACTAATGATGTGTTATTCCCTAGGAAACACGAGGTCCTCCTCGACCGTGCCGCCCTGGTCCATGTCGCCGTGGCCCGTGAAGTGCGTGTACGCCGGCGAGTTGTGGGACCACTCCGCGTAGCACGGCGCCGCGAAGTAGTCCGCGAGCTCGGGCAGCGCGCGCATTGTGGAATGCAGTGTTGCCAGTTTCGGGCACTCTCCTAACCAGTCATCTAAATCTAACGCCCGCGCCAGGATGATGTGTTGATCCAACATCTCCCATAGTACAAAGTCGCCGGATCGAGGTTTGACTCCCGTCATGAAGGGCCCGATGCAAAAGCCCTCGAGCTTCGTGAAGTGCGTTTTCACGTTCCTCTCGAAATGTTTCTTCGCCGCCGCCTCGAAGTCGGCCTTCGTTTTTGTGGAGCCGAAGGGATACACGACCTTCATCAAATCATTCCGCAAGTCATAGGTCTGATCTAAGACAGTATGGTTGTAGGTCTGGTACGTGCCGCTCATGCCGTCGTCGATACCTAGTCTCCTCCCCAGATACAGGGCACACGTGTTCGACTGGGAGACGACCAAGCCGCCGTCCACAAGATACGGCAGGTTCGCGCAGGAGTTCTTCTTCTTCAGGAGTTCCTTGTCCTCTTTGAACCATTTCTGATTACAATCGGTACCGTACGCAACGTGGCGAAAGTTCTGCTTCTTGGCGTAGAGCATCATGCGCAGCGGGGCGCCCAGCCCCCTAATCTTATGGTAGCCCAGCGTCGGGTGCCGCGTGGGGTTGTCCGGTCTCAAAGGGTCGCCGGTGTTGCCGTATGCGGCCATTGTGCTTTGGCGTGAGGGCCAGCGAGTGATGATGTGACGGTGAGAGCGCCAGCGATGGCGTGCTGCTGGCTAGGGTTTTGCAGCTAGTGCGTCGTGTGCAGCTATTGGTTTTTGCTTACGCAGCGAGAGATGTGGCTGCAGCGACCAGGAGAACGCTGCAAATCGACGTAAATTTGGTCGCGGCGCGGCGGACGAGCTAGCGGTATGTAAGACACTAGCAAGCCGTAAAGCTGCGAAACCCCATGGTCTAGACCTCCGACGGCTCAAAACAGTCCTTCAGGCGAGCAAGCCCGTCCGCTGCCCCTCGTGGGGGCGCTGCTCTCCCTTGCGCAACGCGGGCCATTGCAAGAGCCAAAGACCTCCGCAGCCGACACCAGGTGGCTGCGCACGGCCCGGGAAGGACACGTCCAGCCCCACGCCGCCGCCGCGAGGCTGCACCTTCGCGCAAGCCACCGCAGAGCGCCGTGGGCAGCCTACGAGCAGCATGAGGTCCCGAGCGTCGTCGCCGGCGCCGGAAGAACCTCTAGCAGAGACCGCGGCCGACGACGACGGCATCGTCGACACGACCGACGAAGTAGCGCTGCTCCAAAGTGAAAACAATAGCCTGCGAGAAGAAGTCGCCGAGCTCAAGCGGAGCCTGGAGGACGCCGAACAACGAGCAAAGGGCATCGATCCCAACCGACTCCAGGAGGGCGAGGAGGACAAATATGAAGTGTGCGAGGAGGACGACGGCTGGGTCGGCGAGGGTGTGCATCGGAGGAAACGTTTAACTTGGGACGCGTTCTGCGAGAAGCACGAGCGGGCCGTGCGGACCGTGAAGATGCGTTTGGAGGGCGAGGCGGCTCTGTTAAAGGACATAAGAAGGCTGAAGGACTCACTAGTAGAAAAGTGCACGCAGCTACGGGCGGCGCTAGCCCAGGTGGACCTCGACAACCGCACGATCAAGCAACTGCGGAACGAGTTGCATGCGAAAGATAAGAATCTGAAGCTCATGGAGTCGAAGGAGGCCCAGACGAAGAAGCTCCTCGGTACTCTATCCAAAGAATACAAGGACTTCAAGCAGGAATTGCGGGAGCGCGACGAAAATACCCAAAAAATGATCGCGGAGCTTAATTATCTGAGGGACAAGGAGGCCAAACGGCAGGAAAGAAGACGGCAGCGCGAAGAAAGCGTGCGCTTCGGTCCGGAGGAATCGGTGAGGAGCCCGGCCCGGCCTTCTGTAACAGGAGGGGACACGCCGTTCATGGAGTGGAAGGCGTCGCTGGCCGGGCAATTGCAACCTCTCAAACGGGACTTCGACCCGCACCCTCCTGGTTCGCGCGAGGCGGCGCGGGCGAAGCGGCTGTGGAGCACGCCGACGCCGGGGGGGTTTATGCGATTTTAGCAGCACTAGTAGGGTCCCGGGGGGCGCGCGGTTGTTTGAGACTGACTCCTTGGTGAGAGACGCCGCCTGATGTAAGCGCAAGGACTCGAGAAAACACCGTCGACAAAAGTGCTAGTGTCTTACATGCCGCTAGTAATCGCGCGCGGCGGTCAAAGCTGGCTGGCGCATCGCGAAGGCGCGGCGCCGGGGAGTTTCAGGCGCGTTGAGATCTGTACGCGCAGCGCGCAGCGCCGCGGAACGGAATCGGCGCTCGCAAAGCCGCGGCAGAGCCCCAGCAGATTAAACTTGGGAGAGCGTCAGGAGGCGACCTGCTCTGTGAAGAACAACGATGCCGGCGGGCCGCGCGGCGGCATTCGGCGCCGCGGCGACCGTCGTGGGCGCCTACGCGCTGCAGGACCACCTGCGCTCGCGCGCCGCGCGGCGCGAGGAGGAGGACCAGAAGCGGGCGATCATGGAGATGTTCGAGCGCGAGGCCGAGGAGGGTCCGATGGGCCTGCGGGGGACGGAGGAGGGCTACGCGTTCAAGAGGCTCGAGGACGCCCAGCAGGCGGAGCTGCTCTGCGTCGCGCTCGAGAAGCTCTTCTTCAGACTCAAGAAGGCGGCGCCACCGTCGTCGGCCGTGACGGCGCTCCCGTTCCTCGAGATCGGCGAGGCGGCGCCCGCGACGGTCGTGCTGGCGTGCGTACTCGCGCTCGGCGACGACGAGCTCGCGTGGCGGTTGTTCGGCGACGACGAAGACAAGGAGCCGCGCAGCGCGGCCGAAGGGAAGCTCCGCGCCGCGCTGGCCGCGTCCAAATCCGTCGGAATCTCGGCGAGCTTTCTCTCTGACTCGCCCGGTGGCAAGCAGGCCGTCGTCGACTTCTGCCGCGGGCTCGGGGCCGAGCCGCTCGCGCCAAAGAGCAACGTGACGTTCGACGCCGCCCGGTCGCGACTGGAGATCAACCGGGTGTCCCAGAAACCGGAGGTAATGCTCGGAGAGGTCCAGGAACAGGTCAACGACTGGAAGCCGGAGGACTCCGCCATCGTCACGCTGTACCAGGTCGTCTCGCAGTGGGTCTGGCGGCGCGGCGCGCCCGGCGTCCGGGCCGCCCAGGGCGCGGACACGGAACTGGCGCGGCAGCTCGGGCAGAGCCTGGGCGTGGGCGTCTGCCGCCAGTCCGCGCTCAAGGAGACGGGCGGCAACGCCATCGTCAACTCGGTCTACGCCGAAAACACGGACTCGTTTCTGGACCGGCTCGTGTCGGGCGAGCTGCCCTCGACGCTCGACGAGGCCGGCCGCTACTTTATTGATCGTAACGGTGAGAGCTACCAGCCGCACACGTTCCAGATCAAATACCGCAAGGCCAGCAACGGCGGGCCCCGCGACGCCCTGTGGCTGTCGTGCGCGTTCGCGCCGGGCGGCGGCTTCTCCGTGCCCGTGCACCGGTCGTCGATCCGCCGCGAGGACAACGGTGTGACCTACATGAAGTCCATGGGAGAGGCGACGGGCAAGCAGCCGCTGAACCAGCAACCAAAAAAGGAAGTCGTGGCGGCGCGCGCCCACTTCCTGGCGGCCCTGAAGACGGCCGCCGTCGGCGACGCCTGGGCGAAGGCCCTCGAGCGCGAGGCGGGCCCCTGGTCGCTCGAGCACGTCGCGGCGCGGCGCGGCGACCTCGTGCACATCGAGTCGCGGCGCGACGAGGAGGTGACGCTCGAGTTCCTGCGCGGCGCCGACGAGGCGCTGCTGAACGTCGACCCGCAGACGGTCCGCCGCGCCCTCGCCGCGGCGCTCGTCCGCGTCGTGCCGGACCGCGAGGCGGACGAGGGCCCGGGCCCGGGCGTGGCGGAAGAGGTCGACGCGTTCGCGACGGAGTACGCCGAGCTCATCCTCATCGGACTGAGCAAGGTGCCGCGGCTTGCCGACGGCCGCACGCCGGTCGAGGTCGTGCCCGACGAGTCGGTGGAGGACAAGGCCGACCGGGAGTGGCTCGGGTTCACGCATAACGGGTCCTACGCGGCCCGCACGCGCCACGTGCTGGTGAAGCGCGAGCGGGACCGGCGCCGGAGCGCGCGCGAGCTGGCCGTCGCGTACGTGCCACTCGCGTTCCGCCTCGCGTTCGCGGTGGTCGTCTTAATAGGCTTCGCCGGGTTCGCCTGGGGTACGGCCACCAATTTCGTCGTGTTCCTGCCGGACACGATGGCCTTGGCGGTGTCGGTCGTGCTGAACCTCTGGGCGCTCTCTTCGACGCTCAACTACACGGCCGCGTTCCTCGAGGTCGACGCCGACGCCTCGGCCTGGCGCCGCGCCGCCGTCGTCACGTGCCGCTTCCACGAGGGCTTGGCTCGCGTGATGTCCTGGGAGCTGCCGCTCGTGGCCCGGACGCGGGCGCTGCAGGCGTCGTGCGGCGACGTGGTGCTGCGGTGGTCGCGGCGCCTCCAGCGCCAGGCCTTCCGCGAGCACCTGTCGCGGGGGCGCATCCGGGCGTCGGACGCTTGTTTATTTCTCGAAGATGTCGCTCGCTGTCGCGCGAGGCGGCCCGCGCGGCCCGCGCGGGCCGACGTCGAGGACCCGCTCTACCAGTACGCCGGCGAGAAGGGCGCGACACGGGGCGTGATTCCCGGCACGCGCGACGAGGCGGAGGCGTTCCTGGGCCTCGCCGTCGAGGAGGAGCACACGGGCGCAGCGCCCCTCCCTCTGCCGTCGGCGGCGCTCGTGGCGTCGTTATGCGGCGTCGCGTCGGGGCGGTTCGCGGGCCTCCTCGAGAACGGCCCCGCGAGCCCCGCGAGCCCGGAGGAGCCGCGAGAAGAGCCCGAGGAGCCGCAGGAGCCGCCGCCGGTGCGGCCCGCGCCGCTGCCCAAGAAGCGCACCATCGAGGAGGCGCTCGAGGCGGGCGGCTGGGAGTTCAAGCGCGGAAAGCACCACATCGTCTTCGAGCGCCACGTCGTCGCGCCGGGCGGCCGCCGCGCCAAGCAGACGTTCGTCGCCGCGTCGACGCCGTCGGGCCGCGGCCGCAAGCAAGAGCTCGCCCGGCTCAACAAGCTCAACCGCGAAGGCCCTGCCGCGCCCGCCGACGCGGGGGGGGTGCAGCGGACGGCGCGGCGCCGCAAGAAGCTGGGCAAGCGCGGACGCTAGCTCTGTTGTGCCGTATTAACTACTAAATAGTACACGACCCTTACCGGCATCAGTCGCTCGCGGCGCGCGACGCGGTCGGGCGCCGCCCCATCACAGGGGGGCGGCGCCGTCATGAGCGTCGCGCACACATCGAGCGCGTCACCGGCATCGCGCGGTCCGCAACCGCGCATGCCCTAGCCTCAGCCGCCGCCGCCGCCCGCGGAGCCGAAGGACGTCGGCACGCCGGCGCCCGCGGACGCGATGTGCGGCCGCGCCGGCGAGTTCGAGACGTCGTCGTCGTAGACGCCGTGGATGTTCGACTTCTTCTTCTTCGGGAACGGCGAGTAGGCCGGGTCGAAGAGCGAGCCCCAGTACGCCCGCGTCATCAAAGTCGCGGTCCCGATCGCGCCGCGCTTTTTGGCCTTCTTGGCCTTGGCGGCGAGCTTGACCTTGGATTTACTCTTCTTCTTCGGCGCCAGGGGCTCGTCGGCGAGCTTCACTTTGGAGCTCTTCTTCGACCGCGGCGCCGGCGGGGGTCACGAGCCGCCCCTTACTGCGAGTGCGCGCACGGGCCGCGGGCGCGCCGCGGCGGCGCCCACGAAGGCGGCCAGCATCAGGGCTATGCCCCGCGCCATGACTCCGCAGCGCGTCTCCGCAGCTCCGCGTGGCACTGCTGTGTGCTGAGTGTCACGGCAAGAGCTGCGGCGAGGCGTACGCAAGCAGGGAACCCCGCAGCACTGGCAAACCTTCACTACGACTCGATTCCCACGCCTGCTTCCCGGTTGCACCGCTACGCTACGCGTACGAGCAGCTTCAAGTGCGCTCGAGCTCGTCCTAGTGCGTTTATGCACGCTAGCCCCGTTTTTTGAGGCTAGCTTTTTTACCACGCGGGAGTTACGGCTCGGCGAATCGCTTCAACTCATCGTCATTCCGCCGTGAATTCAACTGCGATCGCTATTCGCGACTACGGGTGGAACCTGGAAGTCTGAAACCCCCAGGCTGGGCCCTGGTCATAAAATCGTACGCTCGCGACTCATAACGATGGACCTCGACGACGGCATCACCTGCCACGCCGCCGACGACCCCGCGATAAAGAACGAGCTGCGCCGCGCCTGGATCGCGGACCGCCTCGACGAACGCCTCGGCGAGTTCGGCCAGACGCACGCCGTCGACGTCGTCTGCGCGACCTGGAACGCCAACGGCAAAGACGTCACGAAGCTAAACCTCGACCTCGAACCCTGGCTCCGTTCCCGGTCCGCGCCGGCCGACGTCTACGCGGTCGGGGCCCATTGATCCTTCATGATGCCATCGACGCGACGCCTGCGCCGACGACGCCGCACGCAGGTCGACGCCGGCGCCGTGCCGACGGGGGCCCCGCCGCGCGCCGTCGCCGCCGCGCTCACGTCGCTTCTGGCCACGCTCGCGGTCCCCGTGTGCGCTCCCGCGTTCCTGCCGCCCTTCGCGGGGACCGACGACGACCGCATCTCGCAGTGGGCTTTTGACCTGCTCGAGGCGCTCCCGAACGCGCATTACAACGCCTTCGTCTACGTGTTGGCGTTGCTGCGCGAGGTCCTTGCGAAGTCGTGGCAGACGACGGCGGCGACGCGCCTCGCGTCCGTCGCAAGGGACGCGTTCCTCCCCGACGGCGAGGCCGAGGCCGACGCGCGCGATCACATCTTCGCGGCGGTGCGATTCCTACTGACGAGTAATCTTTGAAACTACTGGGTGAGTCGTGGCGGTCGCGTGGTGCCACGAATGCCACGAGAACACTAATATGTCCTATAATGCCCCCGGTCCTTGCGACCCCCGAGAAACGCGCCGACCGCGAATGCGACGAGTACCGTCAGGAAACTATAGCCGCACGCCGCCGGCGTCGCCGCCTCGCACGGTGGACAGACAGGCTTGGCTGGTGTCGCAGCGCCGGGCGAGACGGCTGGTGTTGTTTTGACTGCTGATGCCGGCTGCGGACGTCCACCGCCGTACGACGCGGCCCACGCGGCGGCGCCCTCGCCGCCACCCGCGCGCCGCGCGGCCCGGGCGACTAACCCTTTCGCGGAGTAGAGGTCATGTCGCGTCGTGAGAAATTCGCGGACCGAGGCGAGCTTTCGGTAGCCCGGCTCCAGGCTCGACACGACGTTTCGCGTCGACGCGTCTTCGCGCGCCTTGCGAGCAGATACTTCGGCCGGCGTCAGGCCCGTGTCCTCCGTGCCAAGATAAGAGAGCTCGTAGGCCCCCGACGGCTCCGCGCCGGCGGCCCCGTAGACCCAGTCGAAGATCGCCTTCGTGCGGGCGAGGTGGAACTCGCTTGTGATGACGAGGAGTCGTCTCCAGCCCGCCAGCGAGCAGTGGTCGTTCCGCGAGTAGAACGCGTTGCCGATCGTGTCGAACGACGTCGTCTCGACGAAGACGTCCGCTGAATTAACGCCTTCATTGATGATCACCGCCGCCGACGCCGTCGCCTCGAAGACCACGGAGCCGCGCGCGTCGAGCAGCTGCGGGACGTGGGCCGTGCCCGCCGACAGCGTCAGAATCTTCGGTTTCTTGGCCGCCGCCTTCCACAGCGCCGCGGCCGCCTTGCACCGCGCGGCGACGAAGGGTAGCTGGGCGTCGGGCGCGGGGGGCGCGCCGCCGCCGAGCACCAGGATGGCGTCTACTCTCAGTAATTTGGCTTCATCGAATGACAGGATCGTGGCGCTCGTTGTGTGCAGCAATACGGCAGCAATCACTGTCGCGCGACGCAGTGCGCCCATGATGCAGCCCATCTCCTGGATCCGGTGTGTGCTTGTGCCCTGCTTGTTACAACAGCCGTCCCGCTGAGGGGTGACGACTCTGCACAATAGATGGCTCGGAATGAGGTGCGCCAAGGCGCGGGGCAGCCCAAATCAGCCGCGGCGCCCGGCGCCGAGACCTAGCGTGCGCAAAGACACTAGCAAGACAGACAAGCCCTAAAAAAGCTGCTTTACAACGCCTGTGATCATTAAAAATCTTCGAAAAAGGAGCTGCCGCAGTGCTTTGCAGGCGCATCGATCCCTCGGCCATCGCAATCCATCGCTGCCGGCCAGGTTACATCAAGTCCAGCGCCACCAGGATGGGCGCCGCGATAGAGAGAGAAGCGACGGCCGTCCTCAAGGACGCCGAACAACTGGCCAAGGTCGACACAATTGAAGAACTCGTCGCATTACTTATCTTCACGGTGATAGCGTTGACAGCAATATGGGTCCTCTACCGCCTCGACAGCGCGCCCGTCTGGGAGCTTGCGAAGGTCGACGAGTTCACGAAGGCCGTGGACGGCGACCGCGTGCTCTTCGCGGGGTCCTGGAACCCGCCGCACGCCGGCCACGTCGCTATATTAAGAGCGCTGGCCAGGCGCCACGGGCACGTCTACGCCTGCGTCGGCCACAACGCGAAGAAGACGTATTTGGTGGATGCCGAGCAGCGCACACAACTCGTGCGCGTTGTGGTGGACGCGGACCCCGTGCTGCGAAACAGGGTGACGGTCGTCGCGACCGCGGGCTACGTCTGGCGCGAGGCCAAGCGGCTGAAATGCGCCGCGCTCTATAGGGGTGTCCGGAGCTGGCGCGCGGACGGTTTCAGCGAGACGGTCCTGCACGTGCTGAACCTCGTGTGTGTGCTCGGTGTCCGTTCCTTCCCTTCGTGACGGTCGCGGCGACGGCGTCCGGGTGGGCTCTCCGCCGCCTCCACGCCATCGACGCGGCCCGATCTACACACGAGCCGGACGCGAGACCGAAACAACAAGAACACCACACAGGGGCCCGCTCGTCCTCGGCCCGTGCTTAAGACCGGTAGCGACGCGCTACCTCGCGGCCGACGCCGCGCACGGCGACTGCTCCTCCTCGGAAGTGCGCCGCCGCGTCGCGGCCCACGAGCCGCTCGAGGGCCTCGTGCCGCGCGCCATCCGCGCCGACGTCAGGCGGCTCTACAAGCGCGGGGGCGACAAGGACGCCTGATAATTGCAATACACTTACTCAGAGGCCCCCCTGCTGCTCGAGCATGCAGTCGAGCTGGTCGCCGTCCTCCATGTCGATGTCGGCGGGCGTCTGGTCGCCGCGCACGCGCGAGCCGTCGAAGAGGAAGCGCAGGGAAGTCGCCGCGACGCCCTTGCGCGTCGAGTACGCGTTGAAGACCTTGTCGAGCTTCGTCGTCTTCTTGACCTTGAAGAAGGTCTCCTCGCCCGTCTGGTCGCGGATGCGGATGTTGAGGCTGCCCTCGCCGCCCTCCTTCTTCTCGGGCTTCTTGTCCTCCGAGTCGGCCATCGCTTTGTCGCCGCTGCTGTCTCTCTCTGCGCGTTCCGCCGCGGTCCGTGTCTGCGTGGGGCGTCGCGTCGTTTCCGCGGTCCTGCGGCGCTCTCTGCCGTCGGCGCCGGCTGTTCGATGACGGTCAGCCATTGCGGTCGCCCCGCCGTCGCCGCGCCGGGCGCGCTGCGAGTCAGGTCTGTCCCTCCTTGCTCTGCGCTCCGCTCAGGCGCCGCGGAGGGCTCGGCGCTCTCGCGCAGCCGTCTAGATCACGTCTGCGACGTTAAAATTTTGAACTGGCCGGTAGAGGCGCTGCTACGTGCGCAAAATGCCGAGTCGCGCTCGAGCGCTCGAATCGATCGAGCGTCGCGGGTTTTTGAGCACACGTCTCCGCCGGTTGGAATCTAGGCGCCTCTACTTAGTCGAATTCGCCGAGGAAGTATGGTGGACTCTTGAATGAATTTGGGCTGGTTTTGCCGAATGCTTGCTCGCGCGCTCGACGCCAGGCATATAGGCCTCCACAGATCATAGACTGTCGCGCAAACAACACCTTTCTATCACCTTTCAGCCTTGCTAAACGATTCACCATCGCTAACAGCTCACAAGACTCAAAAAGCAGCAAACACAAGCAGCCATGGCAGCCCAAACGGACTCGCTGCGCAAGTTCGCGATCCTCGCATCAAAAGCCAAGATGCACGCCAAGGCCGAAGAGCTCTGGCAGCGCCTCGTCGACGCTAATAACGAGGACGGCGCGGCGCGCTACAACCTCGCGAACGCCCAATCAGCTCTGGGAAAACTGGACGCTGCCTTAACGCACTACGACGCGGCCATACGGGAGACGGACGACGCCGCACTGGCCAAGGCCTGCCGCGCGAACGCCTCTTGTGCTTGTATTAAGGCCCAAGAGCCCGATAGAGCGTTACAATACTGCCAGGAGATGGACTCGCCTACCGCATTATATAACCTGAATACGGCTCTAAGGCAGCTGGGCCGGCAGGACGAGGCCATCCGGATAACGTGGGCCAAGATTTTGGGTGACGCGCCGCCGAAATTGCGAGACTATATCCAGTCAAGGGGCCGCGACCGATCCATAACGGTCGTCTGCGTCAAGTGGGGCGCGAAGTACGATGCGACGTATGTCAACAAGCTCGCGAGAAGTTGTAGGAGGCACCTGCAAGGGATGGGGCGCCTCGTGTGCTTCACCGACGACGATGCAGGTTTAGATGATATTGTCGAGGCTCGATCATTACCAACAACAACGATGAAGGCCTGGTGGCTCAAGGCCTACCTCTTTTCAGACACAGCAAATTTGACGGGCCCGGTCCTCTACTTAGATCTGGACACGGTCGTCTGCGGCGATCTGAGTAAAATAGCCGCGCTCGCCTCGGGATCACGCTTCGCGACGCTCGGGACGGCGGCCATGAGGAACGAGAACAGGTCAGGCGGCTACAACTCGAGTGTGATGGCGTGGACGGCGCCGCTCTACTCGGAGATCTGGGCGTTATTAAACGAGCCGGGCGCCTACGAGGTCATCACAAATTGTGTCTACAAGTTCGACCACTGGCTCGAGATGGTTATTGAAGATGCGCGGCTCGTCGACGGCGGCGTCGCGGAGTACGCGTCGTTAACCGGTCCGCCGTCTCCCCAAATATCGGTCGTCTGCTTCCCGCTGACGCCGAAGCCCCACGAGGTTTCGGATGACTGGGTTCTAGAAAACTGGGTCTAATATTTTGTCAAGTTAGAACTCGCGGCCGTGCCACCGCCGGTGGTGGTGGTGGCGCGACGGCCCGCGCCTGCACAATCAATACACTCTATCGCGATCAAAGGCCGGGACGCCGCTTCTTCGACGCTTTCTTTGCTTGCTTTTTTGCGCGATTTTTGTGTTGTTTTTTCATTCGTAATTCATGTAAAGTTTTCGACTGGGTCCCGCCCTTCTTGAGCGCGTTCTTGCGGGACTGGGCCTTGCGGCTCAGTTGCTCCTGGCGTCTTTGGTGATACTCCTCGTGGCTCCGGACCTCGCGGCTCTTCTGCATTTGGGCGCTGCTGAAGGCGGTCAAGAGCGCGACGAGCGCTGCGAGGCGGCGCATCATGTTTGTGGCGCTCGTCCCACGCGTGCGCGCCGCTCCGACTCGCGTGCCGTCGGCGTCAGCCGGGCTGCCCACCACCACCCTGTGGGTCCACGGCTCGCGGCTGCGCGCCCGTCCAGTTACGTGGGTCTGCGAGAGTGCTCTAGCCTGACCCCCTCCTTGGGCTGCCCCTTGGGCTGCCTCTTGCGAGCAATTACGTTCCGTTTTTCTCGGTTATTTTTTGGTGCTAGCGGGCTGTAAGGCACTAGAAACAGCGCGAGTTTTGCCCGTCGTCCAAGCTAGCTATACATCGAGCGGCGTTACGCTGGGACGTGATAATCGCAGCCTTACGACCCATATCGCTGTCCCTCAAAATCTTCGGGCGTGGTTCGGCGCTCACCTAATCTCCCACACCGCTGCTCTACAGTCGTACAGCCTTGGGCATCGATGGCGTCCCCGCAGATGTGCCTTGCCGTGTCCAGATAACATAAGCACCACGGTTGGGGCGGCCGCCGCGAAACGCCGTCGAGGCGCCGCCGCGCGCGGGTCCGCGACCGCCGCGTCACGCAGGTACGTCCGCGTCAAGCGGAAAAACACGACGGTCTTTCTTAATGTAGAGAAGAGCGACTCCTTCGGCGGCATCAAGGCCAAATTAGCGGAGATTTTAGGCGCCGACGCCGAGAAGATACACCTCTTTACCAGTAGAGACGAATCGACAGAAACGGTCGACACGGCCTTCGTCGACAACTTCTGCGAGTCCGACGTCGTCGTCTACATGAAAATGGACGGGGACAAGGGCATCGAGGTCGACGAGCCCCCGAAGCCTAGCGCATAAAGACGATTTTTCTAAACCTCCGAGTCGCCGGCCGTCACGAGTCATCCGTCGTCGCCTCCGAGCACTTTCTCCGAGCTAACACTCGGGGCGACGGCGTATGGGGGCCGGGGGCGGGGCGAGTGTTCGGTCAAGCAGGCCCTGCGGCGGCTCCGCGGCTAGGCGGCCTAGCTCTAAGCAAAGCAACCGTGACCTCCGAGCCGGGCTAAAAATCTTAGACCTCCGGGGTAGCGGGCGGCGGCGGCGGCGGCGGCGCGTAGTTCCTAGCCAGGACCGTATGTAAGTACACGGCCAACATGATGACGCCGAACGTCGTCAGTTCCAAAGGAGTGATCTCCGCGCCGAAGAAGAGCACATCTATCAGAGCCGTGAAACAGATCGCGGCGGTATTGATAAACGTACGAGTAATCGCGCCGAATCTCTTCAATATTATAGAAATAGACAAGCCATAGATAGCATAAAACACCATCGAGAAGACCTGGACGCCGCCCACGTCACCGAACAATTCTGTCGGTGCGCCATGGTGATCAGCAGAAGGCATCGCGCTCAAGATCCAGTTCGTGCCGTTGAAAATGACGCCCCAGACGTAGAGCATGGCGTTCTGGACCATGAGGGGCTGGTCCATTTTTCTTTGCATTACTTTTTGGGTATATACATTACCTCCTGCCGCACAGGCGACAATGACCGCCATGACACAGAGCCCCATCGTGTCGATCTTGTACCCGTCGTCCCCACACCCACTCAACTGGTACTGCATCGCGCCCACCATCAACAGCACTATCGACGTCCACTCCAACGCATGCATGCGTTTGCCGAGCATGACCACGGCCAGAATAGCTACCGACACTATTCTTGTATTCATCAGGAGCTGAAAGGCCGACGAGTTCATGTGCTGGAGCGCCAAAAAGCTCAAGTTGTTTTGGGCAAAAAACACGAAGCCGGGCACCGCGTACTGCAGAAAGTCGCTCCGGTCGACATTGAAATGTTTGACTACTTCTCGGTCGTTCTCTTGATACGCTTTAAAACACCAAGCTAAAGCTACGCTTAGTTTCATGAGCTCCGCAAAAAAATAGATGCACCACTTGTTGTAGTCATAACCACCGTCCGCGTTTTGCGTCATCTTCACGACCGGGGCTGTTAATGTGTTGAAGAATAACGCGGCGAGGATGAAGCCCATGGCCTCCGCCGTGAAATAGTTGGGCGCGCCCTGGGCCATGGCTGCTTTAGCTGCCATGGTTTGCTATCGGCCGCAGCCTTTTTTGGCAGTGCTTTGCCTGCTTTGCTGGCTTTTGGGCGAGGGGACCGCTTGAACGTATTGCTAAAGCTGCAGCGATATATATTGCTTCGATCCCGTCGGGGTGGGTAAAGCAAAAAATTGCGCTAGGTAACCACACTAGCACATGCTCGAGAGGTCTCCTCCAGCCTCAAGCCGGCCCCAAATCCGATGATAGACGGTGTTCGAACCGTCCTCGCCCGGCCCCGGAGCGCTCGCCGGCCAACTACTTGGAATTAAGTTAGCCGAAACAGACGAGCCGCGCAGAGGAGCGCCGAGTCACTCGTCCTTCTTTTTTTGCGCCGCCGCGGCCGCCGGCGCCGCGGCGGCCTCGTCCGCGCGCGCGCGCGCCTCGACGGCCTTCACCCGCCGCTTGAGGAGGTCGAGGCCCAAGTACCCCACGCGTCCCACGACCATCAATAGCACGGACGCTTTCAGGCCCTTGGCGTCCTTCGGGAAGACCCCCAGCATATAATCGCCTCTCAATCTTTTCACGAGGCGCCTGCGTGGAAATCAGGTGTCGCGCGGCTCCACGTGCGCCATCGACGCGGCGCCGCGCGAGAAGAAATAACTCGCGCAAAGGCCGAAGACGATCGGTATGCCCACTAGAAGTGCCGTTTCCAATGGACTGATTTTCTTTGGCGCTTGTGCTCGTGCAGGGCCAGTTGCCTTTGCATGCTTTTTCTCTTGTCTTGCTCTTACGGCGCTTCCCATTGCGTGTCACGCGACCCCTGTGTGGCGCGCTCGGCCGTGAGTAATATACAAACGATCGCGACGCGTAAGGCTCAAAACGTGGTCGCAAGGCCCATCGAGCTAGCGTTGTAAGACACTAGCGCTGCGCACACGCCAGCCTGCATACGCATTGCTGCACGGTGCACAGCCGAAGCGCTCGAGTACAGACTCGTAAAGCAGTGCTCGAAACGCTGGAGGACACGTGAGGCGAGCAGGCATCGCTGCAACGCTGGCTCAGGTGTTGCAGCAGCACGCGCACGCTGTGGCAAGCATGCTCCGCTGCGCCGCACTACTAGCAACAGCGCAAGCTCTAAGCACAACCACCCTAACGCCACCGCGTCTGGCCGCCACCGAAAAGCAAGTCGTAGCCTGCGTCGACCGCGTCCAGCGCGCGCTCGACGCTGCGGTGGATGCGCCGCGCGCGTCGGCATCGATAGACCCTATTGATGTCGCCGACCTCGCGACGGCAAACGGACGAGAGCGATTGGCCGAGGATTTACGCAAGCGCCACCACGCGATTTTGCGAGTGGACGATGCTGGAGCGTGCCAGGCGCTGCAGGACGCCGCGCTTTCATTAACAGAAGACGAGGCGCGGCTGCAGATTATTGGAGGCGCGACGCCCGTGTCACAAGACCGACCAACGGAGTTCGTCGGCGTCTTCGGCGGCACCGAGAACCGCTTCGTCGAGGTGCGCTACGGTCATAACAATGAGGCACTACCGACCACCATACAACCAGAACTGCCCGAGCTTAATCAAGCAAGGCGCTGCCTCGGGAGTCTTGGGAGGTTGCTCTGCGTCGCAACACTAGACGATCGAGCCAATCTAGCCGACGACGTCGCCTGCGACAGCGGCGGTAATAGGGAAGAGGCGTCGACGACGGCGCATCGGCTGTGCGCCTACGCGCCTTCCAATGTAACGGCCTTCGGCGCCCACACGGATACTTCTTTCTTTACCCTGGTGCCCTTCGCGCGCGTGCCGGGCCTGGAGGTCCTCGACCCCTCCTTACAGAGGTGGGTCTGCCCCGAGGCTGATACACCATCAAAGGGAGAGGGCCATCTCGTCCTGGCCATGCCCGGCGAGTTCCTCGAGGTGGCCTCGCATGGTTCTTTCCAAGCTTCGGTGCATCGGGTCCGGGGCGGTTCAGAGAAGAGGGTCTCGACGCCATTACTTGTCAGAGCTGATTTAAGGGAGCCCTGGGATGGGTTGGAGGCATCATCCGTGTGGCGCGCGCTCCAGAAGTGTACTTCGGCTGAAGCATTGAAGGAGCTCGCTCCTTGTATTAATTCAAGGAAGCGCTACGTCGCGCCCGTCCGCACGCTCGCGGAGGCGCAATCTTTCTATGGGATGCTTTGTGCTGGCAGTGAGGTACTGTCTGTGTCACCGTTGGTCGTCAAAATGCCGGGCTTCGCTTCTCATGACGAGTGCGCCATCTTGTTAAACTTGAGCGACGATGCGCAGCGGAGCACGATCGACAACGAACAAGTTACAACCTCGCACCGCACGTCGCGGACGAAGTGGTTAGATGATGATGAGGTACCTGCACGACTGTCCGAGCGGGCCGCCGTGGTGTCAGAACTGCCCGTATCAAACGCGGAGCGCTGGCAGCTCGCGCAATACGGCGAGAACTGTGAATATAAACTCCACGTCGACACGGTGCCGGAGTTTAACGACCTCGCGCCCGGCGGTCGCTTCTCTACGCTGCTCTTGTACCTCGACGAACCGGCCGAGGGGGGCACGACGGACTTCCCGGACCTTGGCTTGCGGATAAAGCCGGAGACGGGCACGGCTCTGTACTTCCGCAACGTGCGCGAGCCGGTCTCGGACCCCTTCTCGTTGGAAACGCATGAGAGTTCGGCGCACGCGGGCGCGCCCGTGGTCCGGGGCGCGAAGCACATCGCGACGCGCTGGGTCCACCCCGTGCCCTACCCGGACGGGTTGTCGTAATTATACAGGTATTTATTCATACGGAGGGAGACCGTCGTCGATGGCGCGGGGATGAGAGAATCGCGGCGACGGCGTGATCTACGAGTTCCACGCGTCCCCGCAGACGCAGTCGCGCGCGTCGCCGTTGTCCCGCCGGTTCATCCAGCAGCACGGGCAGACGCGCGACCGCACGCCGTTCATCGAGCGGCACCAACAGATGAGCACCCTCCTCTCCCCCTCCAAGACCTTGTCGACGGCGTGGAGCCGCCGGCCCAGGTGGAACGTCGCCACACCTAAATCCGGCGTGATCGCGACGTCTTCCTCCAAATCCGGCTGGCCGCGCACGCCGCCCAGCAGGAGGTCGCCGCCCGCGAATGATTCCCGCGCGACAAGCCCGACGTTCACCGTCACTTCACTGTCGTCCGTGTGGGGGACGAGCGAGTCGCGGCCCGACGGCGCGTATCGGAGAACGTACGCATGCCTCCAGTCGAGGGGTGCCCGCGCGCCGGCCGCGTCGACGAGCGTCTCCCTGGGCCACGCCGCCGCCGCGACCTGCTCGGCGACGATCAGGAGCAGGTCCGCGAGCCAGCCGACGCCCAGCACGTCGAGGTTCGCCCGCGGTCGGGGGTGGCCATCGTCTTCCGCCGCCGCGTCCGACGCCGCGATGATCGCCGCACAAAAATCGGGTCGGAACAGGTCCAGGGAATAGACGTCGTCCTCTGGCTCGGACAATAGGCCCCAGAAGCCGTTGGTCTTCGGCGGTTGCCGCAACGCGTCTGCGATGCCGGCCCCCGGCGCCCAGCCCAGTGCCTTGGCCACCCTCGGGCTCACGACGTCGTCGACGCGCCAGGTCGCGGCGTCGCGCAGCGCGTCCAGGGCTTCCGGGTGCTTCGCGGCCATGGCGTCGCACTCCCGCCGCGCGTCCAACCGCTGCGCACGAACTTTCGCTAGCACGGCTTCGAGCGCGCTCTCCAAGGTTTCTACGTCTTTATCTTGCCACCGTCGCAGGTAGTCCGGGTAGTGGTCGAGGCCCCACAACGCGTGCTGGAGAAATGCGAGCTCTGCCGCCGGGTGGCCCGTCCTTATTTTCTCATTGATGCGTCCCGTGATCCTCGCGCTGCTACTCACGTGGCGCGACATCAATGCGACGGGAAGCAGACGCCGCATGCAGGGCTCAGGCTGGCTTGGCCTGCAGCCTCTTTTTAGGCTGGTCGAACTGTCCGCAGCGATGCAGCAAGCGGTTCTGCCGGCAAGTGGGGCCCAGAAGACAGCCTGTAGGCTGCGAACGGACGCTGTTATAAAGCACGATGGCGCCAGAGCTGCGAGGAGCTTTTGGAGCTAGTATGTCTCTGTCACTCCTTCCTCCTCCCGCAAAGTGGTGCCACTGATTAGGCGCAGAGAACGGCATTCGTCCTTCCTTGCTGTCGCAAACACGCGAATCATCCATCATTCATTCTGCGTGCTCCGCACAAGTCCTGCTCTCCCACAGCTGATCGCATCAGTGCATTAATGGCGGATGGTGATCGATGGCAGGGCAGGCCTGCACAGCCTTCAGCCATGCAGCGTGCATTTGATGATGCCACGAACCGACTGGCGCGGCGGCTCGAGGCGGAATCGATCTCTGCGCCGCCGCCGCTGCGCAGGCCGTCGCGCCTGATGCTTACTGGAACGCCGGCGCCGGGCCGCCTCGAGGCCGCGGCTGCCAATAAAGATCTCGACGAAGCGCGCGCGTTGTGCGGGACCGCGTGGACAAATCGCTTGGCGGCGCTACTGCCGGACGGCTGGCGCTTAGGCCCTTGCGTCGGGGTTGGCGACGGCGAGCGGCTTGAACCGCCGTGCTTCGACAGAATTGAAAGCACCGCGCTCGTTTCGCTCCTTGAATTGCCAGCAATTGCGAGGAGTCCAGAACTCACTCCATTCGAGAATGGGTTGAGTTCTGGACTCCTGCTCAACTTCCTATTCCAGAACGAGGACGATGGCAGAGTCATTTTGGGTCATGACACTAGCAGAAACGAGTTCGCTCTCAGGCCCGGTGAACACTTGGCCTCCGTGTTTTGTAGATATTCCGGGCTTCGTCGCGATGGTAAAGTCAACGGCCTGCTTTTCGAAACCACCGCCGGTCGCTCTGCACCGCGCTTCAAGACGCTGCGTTATACGGACGGGCCAGAAAGATTTATAGAAGCCCCGCCGGGGTTGGCGATCCGCAATTTCTATGGGCGAGTTAGAAAGCTTAGAGCGAGCTCCTTAAAAAGGCTCCGTATGGCGGAAGCAGATGGAACGGAGTACCGGTTACTCGAGATCTGTTGCCTCGGAGTCGTTTTCGGTCCGCGGACCGCGGCCGTCTGGCGCCCAGGCACACCTGTACGTTTCTCAGACGCCGCCACGGCCCGCGCGCGCGCGGTAATTGATCTCGCCGACGGGGATGGGCCGCTCGGCCGGCTGCCCGAGGTGTTGGTCCACCTCGTGCTCGCTTTCGCCATCGACCTCTTCCCCGCATGATGAGTCTAATGTTGTCTGTGTTTTCGTTCGAACATTACTACACGAGGAGGGAGTCTCAGGGCGACAGGCGTGCCAGGAACGCCGCGCGCTTGTCGGCGACGTCCTTGCGGCGCTGCTCCTCTAAAGCCGCGCGGCGCGCCTCCTCGGCAGCTGCGGCGGCGAGCGCGGGCGCGGGGTCCGGCGCCGTCTCGGTCGAGTCGAGGCGGCGCCCGGGGCCGAAGACCTCGGGGCCGGCATATCCCGCGCCGTCCATGCTTTCGTCGTCGTCGGACGATTCTTCCATGGCGTCGCCGGCGTTGTTGTTGCGGCGGCGGAGCTCCTCCAGGCGCGCTTCCAGGCGCGCGATTTCTTCGGCGTCGGCCGGCGGTTGCGGCGGGGCCGCGGGCGGCGGCGGCTGCGGCGCCGCGGGCGTAGTAGGCGGCGCAGCGGGCGTCGTAGGCGGCACCGCGGGCGCAGCGGGCGCAGGAGGCAACACCGCGGGCTCCGCCGAAGCAGCAGCCAGGCGCTCCTGGAACGCTTGGAGCGTCCTCCTCAATACGACCTCGAAGCGTTGAGCCGTCGCGGGGTAGTCACTATGGGCCTCAGCAATGCGCGTCTCAACGGTCGTCGCGATGGCTGCAGAACGAGTAGACAAATGCGCCAGAATCGCCGAAGAAAAGGGCGACTCGCGCCGCGTCTCCAGCGCAAAGGCGCAGGCCACGTCTAGAGTCTGCACACTAAGCACTTCATCCGTCCGCCGCGCGTCGGGCGGCACGTGGGACCCGCCATCTTCTCCACTAGATAAAACCCGACCGCTTCTACTAGTCTCCGTCTCGGTGCCCTCCCACCCTCCGTAGCCCGGTTCGTTGAAATGCGGGTGGCGCATGCCCAACACTAATCCTTGGATGGAGACGAGCACCTGCAACAGTGAACTTTGGGAGGGCTCCCAGCCCGGGCCCTCCCACGTCCCTAGTAACGAGAGACAAACGAGTCCATCCGCGAAGAGGTTCGGCCCGAACTGGGCCGTGCCCCGCTTTGTGGTCAAAATCCTAACTTTGGGCGGGTGCTGCGGGTAGTCCTCGCCGCATTTGATCTCAAACTCGAAGCAGCCGTGGGCGTAGGGCGTGTTCAAAGGTCCTGTTATGAGCGCTCGCATATAAGCTGGTTTTTCGCTGTCGTATCTCACTAAGATGGTCGAGGCGCAGCTCGGCTGCGGTAAATCGGAACCTAGCGACCTTAACTCGCGCATCAGTCTTCTAGGTGCCGCGCCAGTCGTGAAGTTTCGGGGCGCGAGGCCGTCTACACCTGATACGACGTCCACATTTGCCGCTTGTAATGCCGCCCTATAAGCGTCGTCGTCATCTTGGGATTGCGGTGCCGGTGGAGGCTGCACCTTTATAGCTTCCACATAAAGTGTAGAACCGCCTAAGTTGCACTCGGCCAGCGTCCGACCATCAATCACGAGGGGCTGGCGCGCGCCGGCGACGGTCAGGCGCGCGCTCGTCTCGTCCGGCAGCTGCCTCGAGAGAAAGTCGGCTAATTGTGTAAGTGACCAGCCCGCGAGGAACTGGCGTCTCATCGGAGGCGCGCCCGGCAGGCGGACTGCGACATTTAGTGTAGCATGCGGGTTGTTTGTTGTCTGTTGAGGCGGTGCGGCGCCGTCGGCCGCCGCCGCTTGTTGGAACTCGCGGTCCTGCGCGTCGATGAGCCCGCCCGTGTCGTCCCTGATAGGTGCCGGCGCCGGCGCCGGCGCGAGCTTGCGGCGCCGCGCGGCCCGGTCGCGCTCGTCCTCGCCCCAGCGCCGCTGCGAGGCCGCGCGCTCCGCGGCCGCGGCGCGGGCCTCGGTCTTGGCTCTCGCTCTTTGTTCCGCCCGGCGCTCCTCCTTCTTTCGAGTCAAAGCGGCCGGGAGTTCTGACGAGTAGACCTCGAGCGCCGCCCTTAATGAAGCCTCGTCCACGTTTTGGAGGACGTAGACGTCCTCGGTCCGCACTGGAGTGGAAGCGGCCTGGCGCATCGCCGCCGCCTGCCGTTTAGCAGCCTCGAGCCGCTGCGCCTCCTCCTCGACTGAAGGGTCGTCGACGCCCATGAACTCCGGGTGGCCCGCGAGGCGGTCCAGCGCCAGCGAGATGTCGCCGCCGCACTCTTGGAGCATGCTGCGCGCCGCGCTCCTTCTAAACCCCATCTGTATCAATGAATCTTCGGCCGCGGCCGTGGCGATCGTCGTCGACTGCTCGTACGTTTGAGGCGGCGGCGGCGGCGGCGCGCTTACGGTCATGGCTTCCTTGCGGAACCCTAATGCCAAGAATGCAGCTAGGCCGCCGTCCGCCGCGAGGATGGTCTGCTGCACGAGCTTGGCCTTTGCTTTGATGCGGCGGTACTTTTCTTCCGCGGGATGGGCGAGGATGTTGCCCAGGATCTTCGTCAGGGCGGCGGAGAACTGTTCGACGGTCAAGTCGCCGTTCTTGTCCAGCAGGGCGCGCGCGGCGGCGGCGGCGGCCATCTTTTAGCGCTGGTCCCTGGACTGATCTCGGAGCTGGTCACGTCCAGATCGCGCGCAGCGATGCGGCGAACTGGGAGGCGTGAGGAAGGTCTTGGCGGCGAGCTCCCCAGTGGCACAGGCGGTGCGTAGGGCGCCCGTCAATGCCTTCTTCACGACGCGAGAAGCTAGGAGGCTAGCGTCTATAGACATACTAGTGTTCCAACTCGCAAATCGCCTCCACAGCCTCGCAGCGAGACACAGGCGCACAGTTCGCTACAGACCCGCGAGGCTGCACGAGTGCTTCGGCCCTGCGCGCAGGGCGACCCTCTGCTGGTTTTACGGTGGGCGAGGCTGCCCACACTATGGTTGTGGTGTGAGTCCCCTCGCCACCCGAAACCGCAAGCCCGACGCAAGCGCTGCCCCGAGGCTGCCCGCGGGCCGCACGCCAGCCGCCGCGCCGCGGGGGGACCGCGCGCCGCACGGACGAAGCACACAGACACCGTAATATACAATATGCCGATCTCGGACGAGGAGCTGAGGAGGAGAACCCTCGTCGCGTCGGGCCGCTACGACGAACTTTCAAGACTGCTGCAGTCCGTGAAGCTCCGGAAGCTGCTCGTATCATTATCGAAGGCGGGCGTCGAGGACGCGACGCTCGATAGTGTAGGTCTGGAGACGCTGAACGAGTTTGACATTAGCGCGAAGAACCCTGGGGAAAGGATCCTCCTGCTGGAGGCGCTGCGGGCGCGGCTGGCCCGCCGCGGCGGCGACGGGCGCAAGCGCGGCACGGTCATCACCGCGTGCAAGGGCTATTGCTTCGTGAGGGCGGACGGTCAACCGAAAAAGAAGGGCAAGGACGGCTACTACTGCAGCTTCAAGGACGTTGAAGGGAGGAAGAGTTTGGTGAAGGGAGATAGAGTGGCGTTCGAGGTCGTTTCCTGTAATCCTGGGAGCAAGCACACTCACAAGCTCCAGAACGTCGTCGTCATCTCCGATGATGATGGCACACTCCTCGGGCGCCTAGGTCTGGGACACCTCGCGCCCGTCCTCGCGCGAGAACAGATCGATGAGGAGACTCTACCGCTGCTCAGTGTCGAGGACCTCGTCGAGGCCGGGATTTCAAAGAACGAGGCTAAGCTCATCGTGGCCACCGCGGCCGCGCCGCCGAGCCCTCCCAAGAAGCCCAACGGGGAGCACGAGCGCACCCTCGCGGAGGCCAAGGGAGCCGTGCTGCGGCTGATGGAAGAGAATAAGCGCCTCCGGGAGGAGTCGTCGGCCGGGTTGGTGAAGGAGAACCGGCGCCTCCGCGACGAGTTGGCCGCCGCGAAGGCGAGTCGCTCGGAAGAAATTGCCGCCGCCGCTGCGAAGGCCTACACCTCCGAAAAGGCGGCGAATCGCTGCGCTTTGGAAGGATTGGAGCTCATGAAAAGGGAACGGGAAAACGCCGTGCGAGCGCTCGCCGAGGAGACCGCGGCGCACGCCGCTACGAGGGCAGAACTCCAGGACCGCGACGAGAAGGCTCGGACCCGCGCCATGTTCTTCGCGACGGAGCTTGAGGACGCCGTGCGGGGACTCGCGGAGGAGCGACAGGCGCACCAAGCGACGCGGCAGCAGCTGACTCCTTTCTTAAGCGGCGCCTACCAGGGCGGCGTCGAAGCGCAACTGACGGAGTGGCGCGGCACCGCGCAGGACGCGCTGAAGGAGCTCGCGATGGAGCGGGACGTCCACGTGCGGACAAAGAGAGCGCTCGACGCGGAACAAGCTGCGCACGCCGCGACGCGGGACCGGACGGTCATGCGAGTCGTAGAGTCGAAGCGCGCGCTCGAGGCGGAGCAAGTGGCGCACGCCGCGACGCGGGCCGAGCTCTCCGCGACGAAGGGGGCCCTCGCGCGCATGGCGGCGAGAGCTGGCGCTTTCGGGGCCCCGGAGAAGTCGAAGACCGCACCGACGGCCGAGCCGACGGCCGAGCCGCCGACAGCCGAGCCTACCTCGGAGCCTGAGCTCACGACGGAGCCGATCTAGAATTAACAAGATGTGGTACTTACTTTCCCTAGGGCGCCGCGCCGCCCTTCTTGCACCGCTCGACCGCCGCCTTGAACACTTGGGAATCGCTGTACTTCTCCAAAGCCGCCACCCACAGTAAGTTCGTCATGTCGTACTTCTTGAGCACCGTCAGTACGTGGTTCTGCATGAGGTTGTTTCTAGTTTCATTCAATTGGGACGTCGTGACCTGCGCGCCTCGAGCCTTCAACTGCTGCAGATGTTGCGAGAAGGCTATTTGAGCCTGCTGCACGGCGCCCATGTACTCCTCGAAGATCACACACATCTTCTCGACCGTCAAATCCTCAGGTAAATCCAACTCGACTCTCCCGCCGACATTCGTGTACAGGCTCCTCAGGTTGTTGCACGCCTCGACGACCTTATCATCCCGCGTCTCCTTCGCTTCGTAATACGCACAAGCGTGTTCCACCTCGTCCTCGTCCTTGCCGAACTCCCGGAAGACCACGGACTGCACTTCCTTAAGTTGGGTTTCGAAGTGTTCCACTAAGTAACTCTGGAGCATCTGCTGGGGGATCTGGGCGCCCTGGGCCTGGATCTTTCTCATTAAATTATTGATTTGTTGCTGCATGATCATAGTGATCTTCTCCATGATTTGTGTACACTCCGAGGGGGTGACGGTCGGGAGGTCGTCCGCGTCGTCGTCGTCCTCGGCTGGGCCGTAGAGGTAGTAGGCGGCGGCGGCGCCGCACGCGAGGGCGCCCGTTACGGCGAGGGCTTTGGCCATCGCTCTTCTTCGGCGGCGCTGCGGCCCCTGGCGAGGTGGTGCTGTGGCCTTGCTTGTGGCGGCCCCGCAATGCACGGAGGTGGACTGTACTTTTTTAACGGCTTGCGGCGAGTTACTGCTGCGCGTGGGAAACTGTCGCGTCGGCCGTATGCGTGCTTATGCTTCAGTGTGGTCTCCGCTTTCAGCTCTCGCTAGTGTCTTACTGGACGCTAGCGGGAGTTGGCCGCACTTCGGCATTTTACGTGCAAAGGAGACGAACAAGTCGTCTCTGATACCGCATCAGTTGCGTGGCAGCGCGCTGGAAGCGTTGGAGCATCGGTGCGCCGTGGGAGCTCGCTGTACTGACTATTGCTCTCTCACAGCCGGTTTTGCGACCGTCATACGCGTGCAACGCCTCGCCATCTGTCCGATCGCATAAGCCATTTGTTTGGGCGGCTGGTCGACGAAAGGATGCGTGCGAGGCTGCTGGCCTCCAGGCTCTGCAGGGCGGTTTTGAGGCCGCGCCGCCAGGTCTCAGACGTCACCAACCTGGAGATCGTCCGGCAGAACACCGCACTTATCACTTACGCCGACGGCAACACTGAAACAAAAGACACGCGCACGCTGCGCCAGGACGACGCGGCGACGAGCGCGTGGATGCTGGCGCGGGCGGCTCTGGACGCCACCGCGTCTGAATTCGCCTGCGCTGCGCTGGATGAATCCCCGTTCCTGAGCCGCGCGGCGCTGCTCGACCGCAAGCTGCATGGCTCCGAGGCCCGTGTCGACACTCCAGCCACACGCTTCGGCCAGGCCTCGGAGCCGCTCGCCGTGCAGGCGTACCGCGACAAGACCGGGTTTGACGTGCGGGCGACGGGCCTCTACACCTGCGCCGACCTGCGCTACGGCGCGAGCCCCGACGGCGTCGTCGTCGACCGCGCGACGGGCGAGGAGGGGTTGTTGGAAGTGAAGTGCCTCTACCGCGAGCGAAAACGTACCTTCGTCTCGGCGGCGAAGCCGCCGGCGCGATTCCTGGCGCAGGTCCAGGGCCAGCTCGCGCTCTCGGGGCACGCGTGGTGCGACCTCGTGATGTGGATCCCTTCTCATCTGGCGATCTTCCGGGTCGCGCGCGACGCGTACTACTGGGACGCCGTCCTCAAGCCGGGGCTCGTCGCGTTCTCGGACGAGCTGCGGCGGCGCCGTGTGTTGTGACAGTTAAGACAAAATTAGACAACGTCCTTCGCGTCCCGGAACTCGTCCTCGACTTCTCCCCTCCGCGCGAGCTCGACGTCCCCGAGCAGCTCCTCCCGGTCCAGTTGGAGCACGTAGGACGGCGGCGTCTTCCCAAATAGGCATGCGCGCCAGTTCTGTACACACCCACGATCATGAGGGTTGCTCCTTCGAGAGGGATACGTCGCCCGCAGGTCTTCGTTCGTCGTTAAATTCCGCGAGATAAGCGTAAAGTGATACGCGAACAAACCACCGACCAGCAGAAAGATCACCACACAATAAGCCGTCAACGACGCCAATCCAATAACGTGCCACGGCTCGACGCGATCGAGGTAATGTTTTGATTTTGACAACGTGTATAGTCTAAGACCGCTCTTCAGACCCACAACCAATGCCAATGAAGTCGTCCAAAACACAAAAGCCACGAAATAGTAATAGTTCCGCAGCCCGACCGCGTTGCCGACCCAGGGGCAATGGTGATCGAAGCGTTCCACTACTGAATCCGTGTGCCGCGTGTACTTCGCGCGCCTTTCCTGGAGCTTGATGCGGTGGCCCCGTATGACGACGTGCGTGATCTTGCGCCGCGCTTGCTTCGTTTCTTCCCGGGGTTCGTCGGGCGGCGCCGCCGGCAGGATGCCGGGCTCGGTGACCATGGCCGCTACCAATGATGCTAGAGATAGGGTCAAGCACAGTAGTGCCAAGCATGCGGGGAGGATCGATGATTGTTTACGAGGGAGCAGGTAGAAGAATGAAGCGGTGGGCACGAGGATCATTGTTACAGAAGCGCCGGACGCGTCGTCGCCGCTGCGCGGCCTTGCTAGTAAACAGCGCCCGCCGCAGCACGGGCGGTAGCGGCCGCGGACGCTGCGGTAGCGGTCTTGTCCCGGCATCTTTGCCGCGTCGACGGCTTGTTCCCGACGGCGGCGCTGTGGAATTATCTGTGAGCAGGGTAGGGCTGATACTCCACAGACGTTCGCGGCGACCTCGACGTGTGCAGCAGCGATGTCTGCTTACTCAGAGCGTTCGTGAGAGGCGCAGCCAGGCTCAGTCTTCGCTGTACGCCTCTGTTAAGACCGTTTTTTGGTCGATCGAGCATGGAGAGCTAGCGTGTCGACACACACTAGCCAGCGCTCGAGTTTTTGTCGTTTTTTGCGTTTACGAGCGCGCCAGAGCGAGCATTGCTCGAAGCGACAGCGCCAGGTTATCCGCGGCCTCCGCTGGTCGCGCGCTGCGGCGTCTCGCCCCGCACAACGCCGCCGCAGAGGCGTGAGACCGTTCCCAGCGCCGCGGCGCACCGCGCACGACGGCGGCCCGCGCGGCGACAATGCTGCGCGCGCTGCACGTCGCCGAGAAGCCGAGCGTGGCCAAAAAAGTCGCCGAGCACCTCGGGAGCCTAGGTGGTCCCACCACCAATAGATCGGGACCGAGCCCCTACAACCGCCTTTATGATTTTGAGACGCCGGGCACACCACTCACAAACAACCGACGCGTCAGGCACACCGTTACCTCAGTAACAGGTCATCTGATGGCGTCGGAGTTCGCCGAGCCGCACAACAAGTGGCACGCGTGCGCGCCTCGGGATTTACTGCGGGAGGACGTATCACAAGTAGAATTCCGCGTCGCTGATGATAAACTACCTCTGAAGCAACAACTGGAACAAGAAGCGCGCCAGAACGACTGGTTAGTTTTATGGTTGGATTGTGATAGGGAGGGCGAGGCGATTGCCTATGAGGTGGTCGATGTCTGTCGGAAGAAGAAGGCGTCGTTGGACTTATATCGGGCCGTCTTCTCGTCCGTCGATAAGCAGTCCATCCAGCAGGCTTGGAGATCACTGCAGCGACCGGACAAGCGCAAGGCCGACGCCGTCGCTGCTAGAAGTGAACTAGATTTACGAGCAGGAGCGGCCTTCACGCGCTTCCAGACCTTCAGGATCGATGGGCGGTACGAGGACGTCCAGACGAAAGTGGTCAGTTACGGGCCCTGCCAGTTCCCGTGCGATCTCGGCGTCCCGCGGTGCTGCGGTGCCTTCACGCCATCGACGCGACTCGTGTCCATCAGACGAGGTCGTGGGTGGTCTCTTTTTTGAGTTTGAGGCCTTTCGGACCGAGTCGAGCGACCGCGATGCTCCGCGCAGGACCCTAGGCTTCATCGTCCAGCGCCAGCAGGAGATCGAGGCCCACGCTCACAAACAGTTCTGGAAGATTGATTTAGCTACTAAGATAGACCAACAACATGTGAAGTGGTCCTGGCGGAGAAAACGAGTGTTTGATGAAGTTGTAGCTTCATTGTTGTTCGAACGCGTGTTAGAATCTCCTGGTACTATTGAACGAGTACAACCCAAACCGGCGACGAAAGTGCGACCCGTGCCCCTGTGTACGCTCGAGTTGCAAAAACGAGCGTCGCGGTGGCTACGTTTAGCTCCAGACGCGACCATGGAAGTAGCTGAGAAATTATATCAAAACGCTCTCATCTCGTACCCTAGAACAGAAACGGAGATCTTCAAGCCTGGACTCGACTTGAGAGATCTGATCGATAGGCAGCGCGGCGATCCTCGCTTCGCAAGTTTTTGTGGAGACCTACTGGACAAACCAGCGAATGACCCTCGTAGTTTTTGCCAGCCGCGAGCCGGCAAACGAGACGACGAGGCCCACCCGCCGATCCACCCCACGGGCGACGGTTCGCAGTTAACAGACCCAAGACAGAAGGCCGTTTTTGAGTTAGTTACGAGGCATTTCCTAGCCTGTTGTGCGAAGGACGGTGTGGGACGACAGACGTTGGTGGATGCGGATATCGGCGGCGAGAAGTTCGAAGCGCGAGGTTTGATTATCGACCAGCGAGGCTGGCTGGATATCTATCGCTGGGAGCGGTGGTCCGGGACGCAATTGCCTCTACTCCAAGAGGGCCAATTGTTTGATATCACGAAAGTGGAACTCGTTGCCGGTAAGACCCAACCGCCTCCCCTACTCACGGAGGCGGATCTGCTCGCGAAGATGGACGCGCACGGCATCGGCACGGACGCGACGATGGCCGATCATATAAAAACGGTACTGACGCGGGAGTACGCGACGCGAGCGAACCAGCCGCCCCACGTGCTCAAACCGACACCGTTGGGAAGGGCATTAGTAGACGCCTACGACGCCATGGGCGAGCGCCTCAACAGACCTGAGTTACGGGCGGCTGCGGAAGCGGACTTTACCTCCATCGCCAATGGCAAGAAGACGAAGGCTCAAGTGATAGCGGAGACGTTGGTAACGATGCGGAGGTGCTTCGACGTCGTGCAGAGAGACGTCGCGAAATTAGATGAAGCGATGCGGAAGCGCTTCGGCGGCGCCGCCGGAGACGGGCCGGCGCCGGATTTGAACCTGGACTTCGCGGGGACGACGTGCGGCGACTGCGGCGGTACCATGCAGTTATACTCAAGAAATGACCGCCCGTCGCTGCGCTGCGACCAGTGTGAGACGTGGTGGCCTTTACCTGATAGACAAGGTGTGACCATCGAGCCGCGTTCGGCAACATGTCCATTGTGCCAGTTCCAGTTGGTTGATATCAAATTCGATCCCAATGGGCGAAAGCAGCCGCACTGCCCGCACTGCTACACCGCGCCGCCGCCCGGCGCGCACGCGGGAAGTACGGGCGGGCGCATGGCCTGCCGCGACTGCGCCCATGCCGGTTGTAGTCTCGCGACGGGCGTGCGAGGCGGGTCCCTGGCCGTGGCGAAGTGTGCTTGCGGCGGCGACCTGAAATTACGGAGGACGCCGGCGGCCAAGTTCGTGCTCGGGTGCACGTCTCAGCAATGCGGCTCGGCGGCCTGGTTCCCCTCGGCCGTTGCTAGTGCGCGGGTCTTGGAAGATAGCGACTGTCCACAATGTTCGGCGCCGGGCGCGCCGGTCCGCCGGCTCAAGCTCAAGCTCCCGTCAGCAAAAGTGCCGCCGGGGACGGACCTCAACCCGACGCTCTGCGCGCTGTGTTGCAGGGGAGAGATCCTGCATCTGGGCTTCGACCGGCGGAACCTGCGGGTCGGCGGGCGGGGCCGCGGCGGGCGCGGACGGGGCGGAGGGCGTGGGCGGGGCGGCCGCACGCGGGGGCCGCCGGCGCCGGCGGGCGTCGACCAGAACAAGCGGCCGAAGGTCGCGGCGGCTCAACCGCCGCGGCCGGCGCCGCGGGGCCCGCCGCAGCCGCTCCAGCAGCGGGGGCCGCCCCAGCCGCAGCTGCGGCGGTAGTTGTTTGTAAAGTGACTGTTATAAATTGCGCGGAGAGGTGGACTAGAGACCCATCTTCATGCGCGCCTCGGCCGCGATGGCCTCCTTCGCACCGCGTGCGCCGAGGTCCTGCACGAGCGCGGAGCGGAAGGTGCCGTTCAGGACGAGCGCGGCGCCGTACCAGACGACGAGCATGCCGTAGACGGCCCACGCAGGCGCCGGCCTGTGTGGAAATCAAACTTCAGGCGCCCCATGCGATGGCGTGATGTTTTTCGCACAGGCGCGGGCTTGATCTTTTCTTCAGGATTAGCTTCCGGGATCGGGTCTTTTTGCCAAAACCACTTCTTCTTCTTCGGAGCCGGGGCTGGGGCCGGCGCCGCGGCCGCCGCCACGGCCGCGGCCGCCGGCGCGGCCGCCGCCTTGATAGCTTCGGCGGGCTCTTCCTTCACCTCCCCCTTCTCCTTCTTCTCCTCGCCGATGCCGGCGATGCCGTGGAACGGCGACCGGCCGCGGATGATGTTGAGCGGTATCTTAGGATGCGTGGGCCACTGAGAGAAATCGACCAAAAATGCTTGAAGCGGCGGCGTATGCGGCGTAGGCGCTTGCACGTGTATAGTACCGACCCTATGCGCCCCCCGGGAGACCTGTTTGGCAGGGATTGACAGGATTCCACTGGCATGGCCATGGGCGGCTCGTCGGCCGCGAATTAAAAAAAAAATTTTTCGGCCCCCAGTACGTGTCCCATTGATCTCTTTGGACCATTAGCTTACTGAACGATACTCAAACGGCTGCATGCGCGTTCCGAGTTTGCTTGCTAGTGTCTTTACATGCCGCTAGCCTGGGCTGCTCCCGGGCAAAAATCGCTTCGTGAGGCGCAGGGAGCAGGAAAAATACACCAAGCAAGGTTTTCTGCACTCGTTAGATCGGGCGCGAAAGCATCAATCTCGGACTGTGCCCATTAGCAAAGGCTGTGGACCACACCCAGCTACCATCACTGACCACACTGCGCCTCTTCAATCGAGGCGACTGCACCCAAGAGAGCTGCATCGATTAACGCTCGAAAAAAGCCACGCACCAACGACCAACCGTAAACGATGGCCTCCTCCTACAGAGTGAACCTCCTGGACGTACTGAGGACGCAAGCGAACAGCGAGCAGGAGAATCGCAGACGTGTCCTGCGCGTCTACGGCGGCCTCATGGCCCTGACGCATCTCCTCGACGTCTGCGCGGCGGTCGCGCTCGTGGCCTGCTACGGCGGCTTCGAAACTAAAGCTGCCCTCCGGCCCTTCGAACGCTGGGACTTCGCCTTCGGCCACAAGGTCACGGACGTATTTTTTATGGCGCTCGCGCGGGCGATCGTCTTTCCGTTGCTGACACGTTTAGCTGTGCGGTGCGGTCGCCGGGACGGCTGCCTCTGCGCGAAGAAGCCCGCCGCACCGGAGGGCTACGCCGCGCTCGACGGCGAGGAGCGCACGGGCGCCGCCGCCGCCGCGGCTCTCTCGGCCGATCTCGCCGACAAGGACCGCCAGCGACAGAAGGCGCACGCCGCCGCGCGCAAGCACGCGATCCTCGGGCTACTTTTTGTCTTAGCGACGGGCATGCAGGTCTACGTGGGCGTCAAGCTCAACAACTTCGACTGGGGCCCACCCGCGGATTTTGAGGGCGACCGCGGCCGGGAGCGGCGGCGCACGAAGACGGCGCAGATTCTGTTGGTCTGCGCGGGCGTGCTCTTCACGAATATTAGCGCCTGGCTCGCGCGGGAACTCGTGCGCGAGCTGACGAGGGATGACGGGCTCTACCTCCCGGAGGTCCACGCGCACCCGCTCGTCTACGACGCGACGCTCTCGCGGCACTGGTGCGACCTCTGCGGCACGCCTATTAGGAGAGGTGGCGCGTGGCGCTGCAAGTTATGCGATTTTGATTTATGCGTGCCGTGCGCGTCCCGCACGGATGCGGCGACGGTGGGCGAGCACGTACTGCGCGGTGACCGTGGGGCAAGGCGAGAAACAAACGTGTCGTCGTCCTCATACCTGCGCCGAGCTATAAGCCTCGCGGCGGGCCAGAAGGGGCTCCTCTTCGTCGCCCTCGCGCTCTTGGCATGCAATTCTGCTTTAGCTTTGGCCCTGCCCAAATATCAAGGAAGGATCGTCGACCGCGTTGTGAGGAAAGAACGAGGCGCCTTCCGCAACGCCGTCGTCCAGTACCTGTATTTGATGATTGCCCAGGGCCTGTGCCAGGCGGCGTACCAAGCCGCGTTCTCGGTAGTCTCTAGAAACATCCTGTTCGGCGTGCGCACGACCTTGTTCAAATCCGTCATCCGGCAGGACACGGCCTTTTTTGATGGCACGACGTCCGGGCACCTCACTTCTAGATTAACAAACGACGCGCAAGTCATGATGGCGCCCATCCAAGCTTCGTTAGCGTCGTTACTCTCGAACTCGATCATGCTTATTGGTGGAGTGACCATGTGTTTTGCGACGTCCTATGAGTTATCAATGCTGGCCTTCGTCGTCGTCGGTCCGATCATGTACCTCTGGGACCTGTACGGGAACTGGTCCAAGAGCCTGTCGAGGCGCGTGTTAGCGGCCTGGGCCGAGGCCAACGCCGTCGCGACGGAGGCCCTGCACCACATCAGGACCGTAAAGGCCTTCGTGACGGAGGACACGGAGACAAAAAAGTACGACGAGGCCTGCGGCGAGGCGTTGAGGTTAGGTATTCGCGACGCGCTGGGTTTTGGCTTAACAAGCGCGTTGACGGGCTATTTAGATCTTGGCACTGGTGTCTTAATACTGTGGGAAGGTGGCCGAATTGTGCTGCGGGGCGACGGCTCCTTAACAATCGGCGAGCTCGTCACGTTTCAATTGTATTGGACTACCATGAACGCGGCCTACCAGGCGTTGCAGGGGCTCGTGACGTCGTTTACCCGGTCCGCGGCGGCCGCGGAGAAAGTTTTTTCACTCATAGACAGCCTGCCGGACATCTCGCCCGACGATGGCGAGGCGATTGACTGGGACGTGGACGGGAAGCTGAGCCTCGAGGACGTCGAGTTCCACTACGTCATGCGGCCCGACGCGAAAGTACTGAGGGGTCTGTCCCTGGAAATCGCGCCGCGGTCCGTTTGTGCCCTTGTGGGGCGGTCTGGCGGTGGCAAGAGCACGATCGTCTCGCTGCTCATGCGCTTCTACGACTGCCGTGGGGGCACACTCAAATTGGACGGGCGCGACGTGAGTTCATTGAACGTGAAGGCGTACCGCGGGCTGTTTGGGATCGTGGCCCAGGACACGCCGTTGTTCGCACGAAGCATTCGCAAGAACATCGCGTACGGCCACCCGGGTGCCGATAAAGACGACGCCGACGCCGACGAGGACCTGGGCAAAGAAGTAGAGGCCGCGGCCGCGGAGGCGCAGGCGCACGACTTCATTTCTGAGATGAAGGACGCCTATCAAACGCGCGTCGGCGAGCGCGGCGGCCGCCTGTCGGGGGGCCAGCGCCAGCGCGTGGCCATCGCGCGCATTTTTTTGAGGCGGCCGAAGATCATTCTCCTGGACGAGGCGACGTCGGCGCTCGACGAGGACTCGCAGCAGGCGGTGCGGGCCTGTGCGCAAATCAACCAGTAAGATGCGCCGCGACATTTGATTTCCACACAGGTGCAGGCGTCGCTCGACGCGCTGATCCGGAAGGGCGACTCGACGGTCGTCCTCGTCGCGCATCGCCTCTCGACGGTGATGAACGCCGACAAGATCGCGGTCATCGCCGACGGCGGCGTCAAGGAGGAGGGGTCGCACGACGAGTTGTGTGAGCGGGGTGGCGTCTACGCGGGCCTCGTCCGGAAGCAGTTGACGAAGGCCGCGGCGGTCCTGGACCAGGGCAAGGAGGACGCGGTCGAGCGGGCCGCGGCGAACGACACGATCGACAAGCTGCTGGGGTAGAGTTTTGTAAAGTCCTGTGGATACTTCGTTCTGGTGGTTTTTAGACAACTCATTATCACATATTCGTCGGTCGGCGGGATCGGAGGTAGGGGTCGCCGCCCGGTGACCGCGAGACGCGGCACAACGCGCGACCCTCACCCGGACTCGCGAGCACACAAACTTTGGATCGCGTAGTAATCCGCCGCGATGCCCGAGAGTCCGAGGACGAAGAATGGCGCTTGTCGAATCCAAACGCTCGTCACGCCGCGCGGGACGGCGAGCGTTAGCGCTGCTCCGACGATCGCGCCGCTACCAAAGTATTTCATGCCGCTCAGGCTCGTACTTTCTCGCAGCATGCACGCCTCGTACGCCGCTTTCTTTCCGTCACAGTTATCGCAGTCGTCCATGTCTTGTGTGAATAATCGATGGAACTACTCTCAGAGCGGTGCGTGCGTAGCTTGCCGCAGCGCTTAAGCTGCTCGAGGACGCACGCGGTGCACTCGTGAGCTGGGCCCACTGTCTCTGCTCTGCTGATGAGTGCTCTCCAGCGCAGGAAATGCAGTCTTATCCTTCTGAGGGCAGTGCGGCTGCGAGAAGACTGCCAGCCGGCCTCTGGAGTTAAGAGGCGCCAATTACAGCGTACACAAGACCTTTTTGGTGGGTTGCTAGTGCCTTACAGCACGCTAGCAAGCTGCAGCGGCGCAAGCCACCGCGAGCGGCCTAGCACGAAGCCCCCATCGACCAGGCACACAGCATTAGGTGTGTTCGAGTCTGACACGGCGCTACAATAACGCGCGCTATATAATTTGGCGTCCAGAGAGCGACAACGCAGGCTGCTGAACTTGCAGTCAGTGTGCAGCGCCGCCGAGGCAGCGGTAGCAAGGATGCCGGGACCAAGACGACGATGCAGCGGCCGCGCGCTGCTGCTTTGCATTTACACCACACATGCATTCCTCGCGCCCCCGCCGGCGCCGCGTGCGCCTCAGCTCAACGCGCTCGACAGCTTCATGGTAGGGCGTTTAGATGATATGAGAGGCACCTTCGACGAGCTCACGGCACGTTTAGCTGATCCGGACGTCCTCGACGACCCCGACAAGATGCTCCAGATCTCGAAGCAGCGCGCCGACGCCGAGGAGGTCGTGAACACGTACCAAGAGTACGAGAACCTGGAAGAGGAGCTGTCGGGAGCGACGGAGATGTTCCAGGAGGCCGATGACCAGGAGATGAGAGAACTCGCAAGGGAGGAGGTCAAGGACCTTGAAGAAAGGATCAAGGCTACCGAGGACCGACTAGCTTTACTGTTAATCCCCAAGGACCCCATGGACGAGAAGAACGTCATGCTGGAGATCCGCGCGGGGACGGGCGGCGGCGAGGCGGCCATCTGGGCTGGCGATCTCGTGGAGGCCTATACGAGGTACGCGAAGACGCAGGGCTGGCAGACGCGCGTCGTGGATGCGTCGCCGGGCGACGACGGCGGCTACCGGCAGTACACGATGGAGGTGACGGGTCAATCAGTTTATAGTAAGCTGAAATTCGAAAGTGGCGTGCATAGGGTTCAAAGAGTACCAGCGACCGAAAGTCAGGGCAGGGTGCACACGTCGACCGCTACATTGGCCATCATGCCGGAAGTTGATGATGTCCAAATTAAGATTGATCCCAAGGATATTAGTATGACGACGGCGCGGTCGGGCGGCGCGGGCGGCCAGAACGTCAATAAGGTCGAGACGGCCTGCGACCTCATGCACCACCCGACGGGGATTCGGATTTTTTGCACGCAGGAACGGACGCAGCTCAAGAACAAGGAGCTGGCGATGCAACTACTCCGGTCGAAGTTGTTTGAATTGGAGCAGGAAAAACAGGCCGCCGAGATCAAGGAACAGAGGTTGATGCAGGTCGGCACCGGTGGTAGATCCGAGAAAATACGCACCTACAACTGGAAAGACAGTCGGTGCACGGACCACCGGCTCGGGCAGAACTTCAACCTCGACAAGGTCCTGGCCGGGGAGTTAGAACCGGTGGTGGCCGCCTGCGTCGCCATGGACGAGAAGGAGAAGCTCGAGCAGCTCGCGAAGGAGGCCATGGCATAACTATCCACATTTATTACTTCCGAGTCGCGGCGATGACGCGTCGATATGGCCTCGCGTCGGTGGCGTGGAGGTGTCGCCAGACGCCGTCGACGCGGCCGCGCGAGAGTCTCGGTCGCGCCCGCGCCGCCGCCGACGCGAGCCTCAGACCCCGACAACCTCCCGCCGCCACGCGTCCATGACCGCCCTCAGGTCAAGTCGATCATCTGTCGCACCAGCATGGCCCGCGCCCTCGACGAAGTGTAATCTCGGTAAACATTGTGGTGGCGCGTCCCGCGCGATCCGTCTCGCTTCTTCCTCCGCCGGTACCCTTAAATCCGCCGTGCCCGCTACTATCAAAAGGGGCGCCGTCTGCTTTTGCAGCGCATCGGCGGAGCCCGCGGCGATCGACGGCCCGACCCACTCGCGCATGCGGTGGCGGCAGGCTGATGCCGGCAAGGCGAGCCGTTGCGGCAGCTCGCCAACGACGCGCCACGCGTAGGCCTCCCGATCCTCGCCTTCTAGCAGTGGAGACGTTTCGCCCGTCGCTATCCTCCGCAGCGTCGTGTCCAGCTGGCCTCTGTCCAGTAATTGATAAGACGACAGCGCGATGACCAACGCCAGCACGGGGTCCGGAAGCCGAACGAGCTTGGATCGGGCGCCGCCCAGCGCCGTGCGGTCCCCGCCCGTCGCCGGCGAGACGAGGACTGCGCCGGCGACGCTACTCCGGGCCGCGACGTCCAACGCGACGCCCGCGCCCATGGACTCGCCGAGCACGAAGACGGGCCTCTCCACTTTCTTCAGCAGTCGCGACGCCTCCGCTCTCAGCGCCGCCTTCTCGACCTCCTCGACTGCTGTATTGACCCAGTCCTCGTAGCTGCCGCGGCAGTTCGCCGGCAATACCAAACACCGCAGGTCGTAGGCCTCGCCGAGCTCCGGGTACTGCATCCACGCCGTCACCGACGAGCCGTCCAGCCCCGGCAAAACCAAAAGCAGCGGCTTGTCTGATGCGTCGCCGTCGCGCGCGAGGCCGAATTCTGATAGAGGGTCGAACCAGTACGGCGCGCTCGGTTTCGTTACATAAGATTGCAGCGCATCGGCGGCGTTCCCAACCAGAAACTCCGTCGCCTGCTTCCAGAAGCCCGCCCGTCCTCGACAGTCGAAGGACACCTCCCAGCGCATCTCGCAGCCGTTTTCTGTTTGTGAGAAGGCGACCAATCCAGTATGCGAGCCGTTCACAACATCTAAACCGAGCAGGGGGCCGGGGTCGCTCACGCGGTAACGCGCGACCAATTCCTCGTCGGCCGTCTCGTCGACGTACGCGAGCTCCTCGCGCAGTCCCGCGGGGACGAGCGTTCTTGCTGATGGCAGCTTCGCGTCCGCCGGCTCGCGCAACACAAGCGCCGGGATGCCGCCGCCGCTCGTCCAGCTGTAGTCGAGCCAGGCTTCCCTGGCGTGCTCCGGTGAGACGCCGTCGAGCTGTCGCGTGACCTCGACGTCGACGCGTTTGACCACGGGCGGGCGCTGCAGCGCCGTCGTTTGTACTGCTGCGGCGAGGAGTGCGAGTCTTTGCATTGCTTTAGCGCAGCTAGCTCAGGCTGCAGGCTGAGCTTTGAGATGCTATTGTGAAGCCTCGCGATAGCTAGCACTTGCAACAACTTGCTCGCTCGATTAATGCGATGAGAAATAGCGCACGAAGCGATTCAGTTGGCTGCGAAACGCACGAATGTGATGGTGGGCCAATTAGCTGGCAGGCTTGGAGCCAGCCTCTTGCTTGCCTAAAAAAAAATTCGAACGGAGAAAGGAAAACTCATCGGACGCTTGCGGGAGAGGCGTGGAGGCAACTTCCGGGTGCTTCGGGTAGGCAGACACACTAGGCTTGAGATTGCTGTGCCTGAAGTAGCAGCACCGAGCTGAGCGGCTGCCCCGCCGACGCCAGAACTGCCATTTCTCGTTCCGGGCATTCATTCAGTAACATGCGGTCATTTCTCGTGCATGCCGTCCTCTTCGGACTCGGCACCAGCCTGCGGATGCCGAGAGGGCTCCTGCTCAGGCGCCCATCTAACGCACCGACAGCGACCCGTGCCGCGGCGGTCGCGGAGATCTCGAGAGACGAAGATTTGGTAGCAAATGCACCCGAACTGCTCTTCACGCCGCTGGGCCCGCGCAAGGCTTTAAACCCCCTCTCGCCGGAATCAGCAACAAAGAACGCCCTCAGCGGCTTCGCCGTGTCGCTGGCGATGATCCCCGAGGCTGTGGCATTTGCCTTCGTCGCTGGCGTTTCCCCCATCGTGGGCCTCCAGACGACGGCCGTTTTAGGATTTGTGGCGGCGGCTTTTGGTGGGCGCGGCGGCATCACGACGGGCGCGTCGGGCGCGTGCGCCGTCGTCGTTGCCGGTTTGGTAGCATCACACGGCGCGTCGTACCTCTCGGCGGCGGTGGCGCTCGCCGGTTTAATACAAGTGTCGCTCGGCGTCTTGGGCGCGGGCAAGTTCATTCGATTGGTGCCGCACCCGGTGATGTTGGGGTTTGTGAACGGTTTGGCAGTAGTGATGACCCGGGCCCAGTTGCGCCACTTCCGGGCGCCGCTCGCCTGTGGGTTGGCGAGCCCCGAAGCGCTGGCGATGGTCGGTTTAACTTCATTAACGATGGGCTTGGTGCGGCTCGTGCCGCGGCTGACGCGGGCCGTGCCGCCGACGCTGGCAGCAGTGTCTCTGGTATCTGTGCTGTCGTCAGTGTTAAAACTGCCCGCGACCACATTAGCCGATTTGGCGGGCAAGGAGGCCTTCGCCGGCGGGTTGAAAGTCCTGCCTTCGTTCAAGGTACCGGCGGCCTTCTCGGCTTTGAAGACCGCACCGGCTGCGTTCCTCAAGGTGGTCCTGCCCTACGCGGCGACGATGGCGTGCGTCGGCTTGGTGGAGTGCTGTGTGGAAATCAACCAGCGCTGGCTCCGTACGCCATCGAGCAGATATCATGAAGATGGCGTGGAGGTCGACGAACGCGCCGTAAAATTTTGATTTCCACACAGGTCGAGAGCCTGCTTACGTTACAATTAGTGGACGGCATCGCCGACGACGGTAATAGAGGCTCCACGCGCCAGGAGTGCATCGGCCAGGGCCTGGGCAACTTAGCCTCGGGCCTGACGGGCGGCCAGGGCGGCTGCGCTTTGATAGGACAGTCGCTGATCAACGTGGAGGCTGGAGGTACGTCGCGCCTGAGCGGTATGGTTATGGCTGGTGGCCTCGCCGCGGGCCTCGTCTCGGCCGCGCCACTGCTTGGCCCTGCGTGGAAATCGACCAGTGCGTCGGGTGCACCCGATAATTCTTCACTACACAGGCTTGGCCGGATCCCCATCGCCGCGTTGGTAGGTGTCATGCTCCTCGTGTGCAAGCAGACCTTCTCCTGGTCGTCATTACGCTTGATCAACAAGATTCCAAAAGTGGACCTATTTACGATCGCGCTCGTGTCCACGGTCACCGTCACCAAAGATTTAGCTCAAGCTGTGTTCTACGGCGTCGTCGCGTCGGCTCTAGGCTTCGCCTGGAAGCAATCCACGAGGATCAAGGCGACGTCATCCGTGCCTACCGGAGGCTGGAAGACGTATGCTGTCGACGGGCCCCTCTTCTTCGGGAGTACGTCGACGTTCTCCAATCAGTTCGACCCGAAGAGCGATCCGAATGACGTCATCATCGACTTCAAGTCTTCACGAGTCGTGGACCACTCGGCGCTGGAGTCGATCAACGAGCTCGCGCGCAAGTACGGCGACCTGTCGAAGAAGGTTCACTTGCGGGGCCTGTCGTCGGACTGCTACCAGCTGCTGGAGCGGCTCAACGGTGCCTCGACCGATTACGAGCTCATGGAACCCAGTTCAGAGGACCCGATCTACGAGGTCGCCGAGGACTACTCCAAGTACGGGACGATATCCGTGCCGCGGAAGGACGCGGCGCCTCCCGCTGAGCCGGAGGAGTGAGGTCCTCGCGGTAAGTTTTCTAAGTAAGCGTTTCCACGGGCGGCGCGCGCTTCGACGCGCGGCGCATTGAGGGCAAAGCGGTCGGGAAGAGCCGTCCCGGCGAGACCCCTGGACCCGTGCGCGCGACCGACCCATCGCGTCGATTTGCGTCGGTTGGCTCGTGGCTCGCGCGCGCGCCGCCTGTTCCCGCCAGAAGAATTGACAGAGCTGTCAAAGCCGCCCGCCAATATACACCAAAAATAAAAAAAGACCTCAACGTAAGTACCCGCGTGGACTTCAAATGCAAACGTCGACCAGCGGCGGACCGCAGCGCGCGCACGGGGCAGCCCGCTCGGCACGTAAGGCAGCAGCTTGGATCCCCCGCTGCGTTCTCCTTCGCTGCGTTCTCCTTCTGTCCGCAACGACGCGCTGACGGCGCGAGTGTGCAGCGGCGCGCCGACCGCAGGCCAAAATGTACGACCTCGCGATGACCATCTACTTCGGCATGTACGGCGCCACGATGACGACGAACAGTGAGCTGTTCTGGGGCCCGGACAGCATCATGATGCTGCCCGCACGTCGCTGTGTGGAATCAAATTTCGGGCGCCCCATGCCATCGACGCGACGTTGTCCTTCTAGTCGCGTCGGCTCGATGGCGTGGAGTTCACGATTACCTCACTCACTGCTTAATTTCCACACAGTACATGAGCTCGGCCGCGGACGCGCAGAGCGCCTTCTTCCAGCGCATGACGGGCCTCGGCTTCGCCATCATGTCGCTCGGCTACGCCAAGTGCGGGGTCTCGAAGGACGCCTGGATCAAGCAGACGATGCTCTTCCACGTGGGTACCTGTGTGGAACTCAACCATTGAGAGTTACCGGGACGCCTGAAATTTGATTTCCACACAGGTCGTCTCGACTCCGATCTTCTTCCTCCAATGCGCGAGCGATGACGGCACCTCCTTCACGCCGTGGGTGTGGTATTTGCAGATCGCCATCAACATCGTACTCGCTGGATGGGGCTACACGGAAATGACGAAGTCCAAGACGAAGTAGGCTCACCAGCACGCCGCCGCGGGACTCTCGGAGGAGAGTTTAACCCCGCGGCGCCCCCACCGTCTCCTGTGCGCGCGCACAACTTCGCCTCGACTAACTCCTCTTCAAAAAACAAATTTGTTTCCACATAACCCGCGAGGTCCTGAACTCGAGTCCTGAACTGGAACGTAAATTTACACTAGACCGGTACTTAGGCCACGACCGCGTCCGGGCCCGTCCCCGCCGCGTCGTCGTCCGCCTCGAGGAGCCAGCGCGCCTTGGCGAGGAACTGGCGCTGGTGGTGCAGGTTGTCGTGGAGCGGCACGATGCAGAAGTAGTGCGCCGCGACGATCAAGCGGACGTCGCGCATCTTCACCGACGGATAATTACGAGACAGCCACGTCGCAAAGCATGAACGTAGCTTGGCCAGCGTCTGCGCGCCCGCTGCATCGACGGGCACATCTAGAATAATCGCGTCGTAGCCACATAAAGATTGATACACTTTGGACAGGTCATAAGCGACATCTCCACATGTTGTGAGTACATCTCCAAGCGCCCCGCGCATGTCCAGGAACTTCACGCGGCCGTCGTGCGTCAGTAGCACGTTGGAGAAGACGGGGTCGCCATGAATATAACCCGCCTTGTTAAAGCGCTTCTGCGACTCGTAGTCCTCGAGGAAGCTCAATATTTTTGACGCTAACGCGGGAACATCAGCGCCGAAGCTTCTAAAAAACGCTTCGTGCTTCTGGTACCGCTGTTTCACTTTCCTCGCATAATTCGTACATAGTAATTCGTCCGAAACATTGTCTGTGGAACCTTCACAAGTATGCAACCTTTTCAGCGAATCCAATAATGCCACCAACCGCCCCGGCGTCACACAAAAATTCGCCGACAGGTGCGAATAAGTCACACCAGCGACTCTCGTAAGGACCATGCTCGACAGGTCCCTATCTGGATGCTGTGACACTGATACCGCTTGGGGGAACAAATCAGACAACGCAGGCGGAATGTGCTGGTACCAGTAAATCTCGCCCTTCAGGATGTGTTCCGGGCCCGTCTTCTCGACGTGGTCGTCGCCCACGCGCCGCACGGCGTTGAAATGCCGCGGCTTGACGCCACCCGTCAGGTCCGAATTACCTGATATAGTCTCGAGGTCCCATCCTAGCGAACGTTCGATGTGCGCTCCTAGTGAACTGACTGCTTGGGCGTCGATGTAGACATCGGCACGAGGCTTGCCGAACAGCAGCTCGTCGTAGGGAATGCCAAATTCACCTAACTGCCGGAACGTGACCGCGCCGGCCCGAGCCATCGCGCTCCCAGCGTTGCCCCGCTCCATGCCCCGGTCCGTCCAGATGATTATCGTATGCCCAGCAGCGTGCAATTGCCTTGCAATTTGTATATTTTTATCTATAGGTGAGGCATCTTCAAAATCGTCGTCGACGCAGTTCACGAGCGTGCCGTCCAACGCGAAGCAGAAGCGCATTGCTCTAGCGCCCAATACTTCACCTCTTCGTAGTCTAGCTAGAAACGCCTTGAGCTGCGACGGCGTCGACAGGGACGCAAAGTCCTTCGCTCGTACGGCTAAGAACGGGGCTTTATTTGATATGAGTCTCGCAATGAGACCAGAGACGTAGTGGTGGCGATGACTGTAAGCAGCCGGGTTCTCCTGGGCCAGCGCCGTGTTCAGGGACGACGCGTCGTCTTCTTTCACCCAAGCTTGCTGTTTGTCTGTCGTTTTCACTTCTCCCACTTTCTCGTCGAGCAGTTCCTCGAGACCTGTGCGGAAATCAAAATTTCACGGCGCTGTCGTGCTGAATCGTCGCGTCGTCCTCCACGCCATCGACGCGACGCCTGCTCGATGGCGCGGCGATGCCGGTTCCTCGCCGCTCGACCGAGCCTGGATGCACCCGACGCACTGGTTGATTTCCACACAGCTCCAGACCAGCGAGAGCCTGCGCCGCACTCGCAAAGACGTAGGCGCCGTTGTTCGCCAGCCGCGAGATGGCCACCTTTTCTCGGATGTCGACAATTTTTTGCGTCCGCGGGTCGACCCTTATATAACTATAAGGCGCGGACGCGTCCTCCGCGTCGTCGTGGAAGTAGAAGGAGGCCCCCGTATCGGACGGGAGGGCCCTGGCGCCTCCTAGTACATCACAGAACCAAAGCGTATCGCAGTCTAGAGAAATTGTTCTACGTCGTCGCTGATTCGCGTCCATCGCATTCAGAACGCAATATAACGTCTCTGTGGCGCCTCTCGTATCGAAGTCGAACCTCACAAAGTGCACTTCTAACGATGGATACTCTCTCCTAACAGCTGCTTCGATGCCGTATTCGGCCTCGACGTCGCGCTTGCTTCCGAGCCACACCGCATCGGTATCTCTCAAATCAAGATTGTCCAACAACCAGAACAACATGGGCCTCCCGACGACGGGAATCATGGGTTTCGGCGTCGGGTAGCCGGCATTCGTAAATTCGTTCCGCCCTAGGCCGCCCATCGGTATGACCACATTCAGCGGGCAGTCGTGCGTCCGCGGCACGGCTGATAATTGAGGGCTTCTCCGGGACGAGTGCGGCGCGTTGACTTGCGTGGAGACGCGGATGGGGCAGGAGATGGGCTCCATGCTGGCTGCGGCTGCGGTTTTTTGGCTTTTGACGTCGCAGCGGTGGCGTCCTGCCGGTAAGTGTAGCGCGCAGCACTGGTCGCTACCACACAAGACCCCTTGCAGCCTCTGAGGCGGAGGATGCCGGACACAGCCTTGTCGCTTTGCAAAATTTTGCGACCCTAGCGACCGTAACACACTAGCAATCTACTTTTGCGCTTTTTTGGGCCTGACTATGCACAAAACCGCCTCTGCTATGCATTAAGGGACGCAGACGTGCGACTCATTCTTTCGGTATCGAGACCCGCAGCGCTACGCCGTCGACGAGGCCCCAAAACAGCACATTCGCCTCAGGGCCAAAAAGCAGCATATACAGAGATGGCCTCCATCCTGCAATACATGCGCACGGACTCGCCGGCCACCGTGCCGCCGGCGGACAACAACGACACGCACGCGCTCGTCTTCCGCTGCCACGACCCGACGCCGGCCGCCCTCCAACGCATCGCGGCCGCCGCGGACCAATTGCAACAAGCGCGCGTCGCGGTCTGGGTCTCGCTCGACACGACGCACGTCCCGGAGGAGCCGCCCTCGCTCCTCCCGATCCTCCAGCACTCGCCGCCCCGGAAGAAGCGGCGGTCGGCGCCGCCGACGCCCGCGCAAAAGGTGCGGAGGACGCTCTCGAGCCACATCGCGCGCGGCGCCATCCGAGTCCACGAGTACGACGAGGCCGACATGGTCCGGAGGTATCCCGTGCTGCGCGACTTAAAAAGGAATCCGAGATTGCAGGAGAGCGAGGAGTTTCAGCGCGGCACGCACTCGCTTGCGTGGGGCCTGCACGCGGAAGCATTGAACGCCTGGTACCAGAGTTTGGAAAGGAAGCCGAGCTTCGTCTGGTGCTTCGAGGACGACGTGGGCTTCTCCGGGTCCCTCGAGACGCTGGTGGATATCGTGAAACGGGACTGCGGCGACGCGGACCTCGTGACGGCGGATATCAAACTCAGACCCTCGGAGGCGTGGTGGTGGCTCGACGTCCATTCGACGGCGTTCGCCGAGCGCTACGGCGACGACGTCTACATCTCGCGCGAGCACGTCCAGCGCTTCTCGATGAGGTTTCTAGATAGGCTCCACGTGCTGAGTCTGCAACGAGTGACGTGCTGGAGCGAAGCTTTGGTGCCGACGATCGCGCACGCCGAAGGGTTTGTCGTCGCGGAGCTGCCGCGGCTCGGCACGCCCTTCGCCCACGACGGCCGCGTTTCCCAACAGGAGTGGGCGCACATCACGGAGTCGCACGCGGGGCGGCGCGCGGACCGGCTCTACCACGCGCTCAAGTTCTGACTTTCTCTAAGTTTTGTGCTGTTTGTGACCCTTACCGGGCGGGTTTACGAGCTGGTGCGCCGTCGAGCAGACGCGGTGGCAAGAGACACACGAACATACTATATAACACAAAAGCCAACACTAGCGGCTCGACGCGAACCCGCCGCGCTCTCCGTCCAAAAACACACCTGTTGGATCCCACGCCGGCCCGTCCAGGAACGCGTCCTCGAAGAGGTTGAGGGGCATGACCTCCTCGATGTGGCAGACCAAATGAGCGTTCGAGAGCACGTAGACGCGCGAGAACGTCGCCTCGGCCCGCGCCACCTCCAGCAGGGAAAACTCCTGCTTGCCGCCCAATTCCGAGAAGAGCTGGCCGAGGCCGCCGCCCTTTGATGCCTCTTCTATCGCCGTCCGCGTCCGCGCGACGACCGACGACCGCGCGACGCAGGCCGGGCGGTCCGCGAGCTCCAGCACGACGCGCCGCCGCCACAATCCCAGCGACTCGCGCTCGTGACTTAACACGCGGATCGTGACGCGCTCGTTGTGGTACGCGCTCAGGACCCTTTGTAAATTTCCGTTCGCCGTCAGCGCGACGCGCTGCGCGGGCGTGAACGCGATTCTCGATTTCGCGAAAAAACTCAGGTCCGTGTCGAGGTGCGCGCCGCCGACATCCCCCAGATGCTCGGCGCCGTCGTCGTGGGCCAGCACGGAGTGCGTGAGCGGCTCGTTGCTGAGGCTGTTGAGGGCCGGGTCGTCGACCGCTTTCAGGGCTGGTCGCCGCGGCGGCGTCTGGGGCTTTTGGAGGGCGCCGGCGGCCGCGAGGACCAGGAGGAATTGGTTGGCCATCGATGGGTTTTAATCTCGTGGCGGCCGCTGGCTCGGCCAGCTAGCACAGTCAGGTCGCTTAAAGGGTTGCTGGCGCGCGGCAGGGCGGCGCAGGTTGGCTGCTAGGAGGCACGGACGCTGGGTACGGCGGCGTTTTTTGCCAAAGCCTTGAAAGCTAGTGTGTCTTACGCACCGCTAGCCCGAAAATTTAATCGGAAATTTATTAGCCTCCAGACGACCATTTCGAGGCGCCACCGCTTACCGAGCAGCAACACACGTCGCCTGCACCGGTTTCAAGGCCTGAACAACAAGTGAGCATAAATCGACGCGCCACAAGAAAGATGGCCTCCATGACCGAGGAGCTCGAACGAGCCCAGGCCACCCACGACGCCATTTTACGATTAGTCTGCGCCCTCCCGGACCCGCCGCACCTCGGCGGATCGAAGTGCCAGCCCGTCGACTACAGTTGTTTAAGAGCGCTCGCGTCACCTCATGCCTCATCGCGCGCGCTGCTATCAGACGTGCAATCCGGCTGGAGTGATTGTAAGAAGGCATTTCAAGAGGACAATCCAGACGAGGTCGCCGGCGCCTGCGGGGAATTAAGGCCCAAGTTGGAACGCCTCGCGTGCGCGGCCCACAAAGCCGCGCGGTCGGACCTAGAAGACCATTTGACTGGTAATGCGACGTGCGCCTGGGCGTCCGTATTGGAGAACGACGCCAAGGCCGTCTGGATTTCCGGTGGGTCCGGCGGCCATCGGGGCGTATCAAAGCGCGACCGGTGCATTGAGAGTGTAGCGTTAGATGTGATCGCGGTCACAGCTAGGGAAGCGAAAGCCCTCGAGAAGAGCGCTAGGCACTTGGCGACGAAGCCGGGCTACCCCCCCATCGGCGATTGCAAAAGGGCCTGCGCGAAGCTGCGGAAGGCCGCGGGCCTCTGGGAGAGTTTGAGCCACGCCGGCGACCGCACGCCGATCGCGTTGTTGGATGCTTTGCCCGAGAATTGTGGGATGACCTTCGAGAAGCGCCCGCCGGAAGCGACGCGGGCCTGCTGCGCCGGCGCCGCTTTGCTCGCATCAGCCTCAGCACAGCGCTGTGCCATCGCCTCGGCCCTCGCCCAGAACAAGCTGCCCGACTCGCTCGCCGCCAAATTATGTGGCGGCGTCGCCGAGAAGCTCGAGGCGGCGCGCAACGCGTCCAGAGACGGCGCGCCGAAGCACCACGCACGGCTCGATCGCGCGGCGGCCAATTCGGCAGCGGCTGATGCAAACTTGTTCCGGGGCCTGCGCGCCTACTTCTGCGCGCGCGAGGCCAAAGCCAAGGAGGAGCACGGGGTGTGTGTGGCCTGGTACCGCGACGCCGAGGCGCGACTGGCGCCGGCGATCGTCTCCACCTCGGGCGCGGGCGCCGACCGGCCCCGCGACCTCGATGCGCTGAAGAAGGCCCTACAAGTGGCGCGCGCGGCCGCGGACCACGAGAACTCCAGGATCTACTACGAGACGGTGCCGGCGCCGAAAGAATTGCGAGCACCCCCCGCCGTGAAGACCATGGGCCCCGAGGCGCCGCTCTGTCTGATCGCGGACGCGGAGCCCGTGCCGCTCTCGGCGCCGACGGCCGACGACGAGGCCTTGGCGCGCCAGCTCGCGGCGTCCTTCGAGGAAGACGGATCTGGGCCGCCGCCGCCGGCTTACGAGGCGGCGCCGCCCGCGGCGCTCTCGGACGAGGAGCTGGCGCGGCGGCTCCACGAGGAGCTCAACGGATAAGTTTATCACATGTTAGTAGTCAACCCTGGAACCAGAACTCCCGTTTGAGGATGCCCAGGAGCGACTCGTCCGCCACCGAGGCGTCGCCGTGCCGTTCGTGGTGCTCGGTGAGATACCTGACGAGCGACGACCGGTCCCGCCGCGTCGTGTACAGCGTCGACAGGAGCAGCTCCTCGACGAAGCGGTAGCTGTCCGACCCGCCCCTGACCCAGCTCGCGAGCTCCTCGGAGTCGAGCTCGGTGCCGCTTTTGTTCGCGATGGCGAAGCAATAATTCGCGCAGACCTTTCCGACGGTTTCGGCAAAGTCTCGAACCGTCGTCGCCTGTGCGTAAATCAACCAGTGTCGGGTGCGCGATAATCTGATTTATGCACTGGTCGTCGCCTCGGTCACGTCGAGCGTGGCGACCGGGTGGCCGTCCTGCCAGGGTTCCTCGGTCTCGGCCAAGAGGCGGACGCTCTCCTCGACCCCCGTGGGGATGGCACCGAGGCGCTGATCGACGAGCGCCTCCAGCAAAGGTAGCTGGCTCGTCTTGCCCCGCATCCCCATCGCTGTGAGGTAGGTTGCCCCCACCAAGGACCCGAGTTCGCGTCGGCCGAGGCGGCCGTCGGTGCCCCCACGCAGTAATAAATCGACCTTGTTCTGCGTGCGCCCGTCCTCCATGACCACGTGGTAGGCCCAGAACTCCTCGAACGTCACGACGCCGTCGCCGTCGCTGTCGAGCAGGTCCATCATCAACGCCGCGTGCTCTGAATCGCCACCATTCCTGGCGACGACCGTCTCGAGCACGTCCTGCGTGAAGCCTCTAGCTCCACCGTGCACGGCGGTCCCGCGCTCGGCGCTGAACTGCTTGAGGGCGTCGTGCAGCTTCACGAGCGACGGGTGCGAGTGGAGCGAAATATCAGAGCCCGCGCCCTTGCCGTCGTAGTTTCTCGCTATACCTGCTTTGGGCGCCCGGTCCACGTAGGCGAGAAAAGTCTCACCGGCCTGCCGCTCCGGACCATCAAAAATCTCGCGATGGCACTCGTCTTTTATTTCTGATGGCCGGTGCAGCGGCGTGAGCAAGGTCGTCAGCACGGCGGTGAGCACGCGCACTGCTCTAGCCTCGGCCGGGTGCACGACGGCCGGGAGCTTTGCGTCGCTGCTGCTGCTGACGCCGCGCAGCAGTCCGGGGCAGCCGCGGTGGACCGTCTGCCACAGTGGTGCCCGCCGGCGCGACCAGGCGCGCATGGTCGGATGGCAGCCAAGCTGCAGCCGCAGGAGCGCTCGCATCTGTCAAAATCTAATGCCTCGCGGCGGTTGGGCAGCCTCTCGCAGCCATAATTCTAAGACAGCAGCCTGCCATTGCCCAAGCTTCCCATTGCCCCGCACGTAAAAGCCCCCGACGACACGAACAGTCGTACGCCAAAGAGGCGGTAGAAGCCCGGATAAAAACAGCTGCGGTGTTCCACGATGCTACACCAAACACCTCAACAACCAGGCCGCCTGTGATCGATGATTGGAGAGCTTGAATTGGTCCACGTCCGCTAGCCCCGCGCCGTTCCACACGGTTGGCGTCCCGCACCTCTTCGATCCATCGCCTAGGATTGCTGCGGGCACGCCTTCGGACCGTCGTTTGACGGCACTGCTCTCCCAGCTCAACCCTTCACCCACGCTGTGGCGGGCCCCGTCGCGTGAGGAACGCTGAGTGCGAGGGTCGCAACAGCGATTTTAGACCCTCAGGAGGCTCCCCAGCCAGTTTCATACAAAAAAAGCCCCGCCTTGGGGTGCGAACGCGAGCGCGTGCGAACGCGGACACCAACGACCACGATAACCAGCAAAAATGGAGGTTCCGAGCGAGGAACCCGCCCCGAAGCGGCCCAAGCCCGACGACCAGTGGAGGTTAGAACGCACCCTATCAGTACCGGCCACATCAAACGACGAAGCCCAATACTCCTTTGATTGTGTCAAAGGGAAAGAACGCCATCGCATCGGCCCCGCCGTGCGACTGTTGCAGGACGGCACGGCGGCCTGGCATCCTAGAAGTTTGAGGGAGTGGTTGCGGACGAACACGAAACTGCGGCCGACGGATGTGGTTGTGGCTTGCTATCCAAAATGTGGGACTACATTAACGGAGCAAATCGTGTTGCTAGCCTTGAACGGCGGCGACGCGGCATCATTGGACCCTTTATCAAAGAACGCCAAGAACTACCTGGGCGACGAAGCGTCCATAGGCAAAGTGTGGCCCGAGGCCTGCCTGCGGCCCGACGACGCCCAGGCGGGTGGTGATAAGGGCAAGGAGGAGTTCGTGCCCATGACGCGTTCGGCGTTTGACGCGTTACCTGCACCTAGGGTCATAAAAACGCACGCGCGCGTGAGGAACTTGCTCGGGAATGACCAGGGAGGTTTGGTCGAGGGCGCGAAGTACGTGATTTGCACGCGGAACCCCTTCGACGCCTGCGTCTCGGCCTACTACCACGCGTGGCACCCGAAAAATTCAGGATGGCCTTTTGACGCGTGGGCCGAGGCCTGGTTGGAAAGCGACCAGTGGTCGCCCAACAGTTCTTGGTTCCGGTGGCACACGGAGTGGCGGGACACGCACGCGTCGAACACGGACCAGTGTCTCTGGCTGTGGTACGAGGATTTAGTTTCTAACCCGGACTACTGGGCCAGGAAAGTGGCCCATTTCGTTACTGGTGTGGAACCCGATGACGAACTAGTGTCAAAGCTAGTACAAGGAGCGTCCTTCGAGAAGATGAAGGCCCACGCTAGTCGTGCTGAGAATTCATCTCGCTTAAATTCGAGTGACCATCTGCGCGTCGGGAAGACGGGGACGTGGCGCGACCACTTCGCGCCCTACCCCGGGCTGGAGGAGAAGTTCCGGGAGGTCTTCCGGAAGCGCATGGCCGGCCCTGGGCTCGCCTGGAACGTGGGCGAGGGCGACGCCTTGGCCACGCCGATCGTGTTGCCGGCCTGACGACCTGTTGTATACCCCTGAGGCGCGCACGTGTGTGCGCGTCGCCCGTCGTCGCCCTGCTTAATTAATAGATTATTAATCGTCGGTACCTTCCGTCTAGGATACCTTAGAGGACCTCCTCTGCGCGCGCCGCGCGAGTCTCAAGAAGCAGACGCCCCGCCACGTCTCTGGGGGCATCTGATCGCCTCTAGAGAGCATCGACGCCGCCGCCGCGCCCCTCGAGCGCTGGCTACGAGCTCGTAAACCCTCGAGCCCCGCGGCGCTTGCACACAAGCAGCGCGAGCCACTCACGCGCGGCGCGTGGCGTAGCCATCGCGGACAGGCTGGCGACTGCGCAGACCCGTCCCGGACGCCCGGGAGGTCGGTGCGCTTGGGGCTCGCTCCGCCTCGCCACCCGTTTGTTGGTTGCCGACGAAGCGTAAAACGGGCGGCTTCGCTGCCCAAAAGCCGCTGCGCACCGCACCGGGAAAGCCCGCGGCGCGCGGCCCGACCGGACGGCAGCTCGACCGGACGGCAGCGTCGCACGCGGCACAAGAACAGCGACACACACGGGCAGCTTCACGGGCAGCATGGCCGACGACCGCGTGCGCGTCTACGCGCGGATACGGCCCCAGGGCACGAGCCGCGAGGAATTTGGGGACGCGGCCGTGCGCTGTCTTGGAGAGAACAGCGTGTCTGTAGACGATTTGGAGGGGGCCGTCAACGACTCATTGAGGAACAGCGTGCAGGGCGGCGTCGCCCAGGCGGCGGCGGCGACGCGCAAGTTTGAGTTCGACGGGAGCTTCGGTGGTAGTAGTACGCAGGCCGACGTCTTTTCGGACGTCGGGGCGCCGGTCGTAAGGGCCGTTTTACAGGGTTATCACGGCTGTATATTTGCCTACGGCCAGACCGGTAGCGGGAAGACCTTTTCCTTGCTGAATGCTGGTACTGCTGCTAAGAATTTCGAAGATGCGGGACTCTTACCGAGATTGGTAGCTACTTTATATGTAAGGGCAGGCCAGGACGCGGCCCATCAATATGCCGTCGAGTGCGGCGCCTTCCAAGTGTACAACGAGCAGGTCGCCGATCTCTTACATCCGGAACACCGCAACGGCAAGGGCCAGAACCTGTCCGTGTCGAAGAAGGACGGCCACGGCCAAGTAGATAACCTGACGTGGAAGCCTTGCGCCTCGGCCAAAGAGTTGCTAGATCATTTTGCCTATGCTCGCAAGAACGTCATCTATGCGGAGACGAAGATGAACAAGGCGTCTTCTAGAAGCCATGCGTGCTTTCAGTTGCGCGTAACACGAAGGGAAAAGAACTCGACCAAAGGTTCCGTGTCGCTTTGTAGTGTGGTCGATCTAGCCGGCTCGGAACGAGTGAAAAGAAGTGGAGTGGCCGGCAAGGAGTTGAAGGAGGCGATCAACATCAACGGTAGTTTACTTGCGCTGGGCAACGTGGTCGCAGCTCTGGCAGCGAAGAAGAAGCACGTGCCCTACCGCGATTCTAAATTAACGCGCGTTTTAGAAGGTTCGGTGGGCGGGAACTGCCGCACTACTTTACTCTGCTGCGCTTCCCCAGCAGCCGACTCTACCTCAGAGACGCTATCCGCCCTAAGCTTCGCGCAACGAGCGATGCGCTGCGAGTGCAAGGCCGTCGTGAACGTCGCCGAGGTGGGTGATTTCTCCGGCGCTCTCGGTCTCGTCGAGATCATCCCGGACCCGGAAGCTGATAAAAGGCAAAGAGCTCTGGTCGCCGCCGAGCGAAAAACTTCAGAGTTGTCCAAGGAGAAGGAGGCGGCGTTACTGAAAGCTAAGAAAGAGCAAGAGGCCGCCGCGGCCGCTCGTAAAGAGGGCAAGAAGCAGCTCGAGGAGGCGAGGCGCAAGGACAAAGAAAACCAAAAGTTGAACGGTGACCTGAAAAAGTTGACCGAGCAGAATACGACCGTCCAGACGGAGCTTAGCAAAGTCAAGGAGGACGCGAAAAAAGACCGGGCCGCCCTCCAGCTTAAATTGGATCAACTGTCCAAGGAGAAGGACGCAGCTGTCCAAGAGTCGGCGCGCCTGAAGACCGCGCGGGATAGCCTCGAGAAGAAACTAGGCGAGACGAAGACCGAACTCACGAAGGCGCAGGCTTCTTTCAAGAAATCGGAGGCGACGGCCGCGAAGCTAGGCAAGGAGCTGGAGTCGACGAAAACCGAGTTGAGTTCCGTGCGGAAGGAGCTGAGTGCGCGCGCGGCGCTGTCCCAGGACGAGGTGGCGAAGGAGCGCGAGGAGCGAAGGTTGGAAGCGGAGCAGCTCCGAGGCGAGGTCGAGGCGAAGGCGGAGGAGGTGTCTACTCTGTCCGAAAAGTGTAGCGGATTGGAGGGCAAGCTGGCCGCGACGGAGGGCGACCTCGCGCGCGCGGCCTGCGACGCCGCGCTGCGGGCGGCGGCCGCGGAGACGGAGCTGCGCGCGGTTCATGAACAATCAAACGCGTCCCAGGAGGCGGCTGCGGCGGATGCTGAAAAGCGCCTCGCGGCCGCGGCCGAGGCGCACCGCGTGCGCGAGGAGGGCGCGCTCCAGACCCACATGGCGACGGTCGCCTCGCTCGAGGACGAGCGGCGCGTTGTCGAAAAAGAGTGCACTGATCTCAGAAAGGAGCGCGACCACGTCGAGAGCGAGCTGGTCCAGGCCAAAGACGAAATCTCCAGACTCGGCGACGGCCTCGCCAAGGCCAACGTGCAGAATAGATCATTAGAAGCGTCGCTCGCGGCCCTCGAGGAGCGCGCCATGTCAGATTCGCAGAAGAGTAGAAAGAGCATCGGCGAGGCGCGCAAGGAGCTCCATGAAACGACCGCGAAGCTACATATAGAGGAAGAGAAGACCGAGCGCCTCACCAAGGACAAAGCGCGGCTGGAGAATGAAGTACAAAGTGCGATCGAGGAGACGGAGGCCGCGCGGCGCGACCATATCACAGAGGTCAAGGCGTTGCATGAAAAGCATACGGTCGCGTCCCGTAGAGTGGCCTGGGCCTTCTCGTGCGCGCGGTCTATGAAAGACGAGAAGACGCGAAGCGTCTTGGGGGACCTCCAGAATTTACAGAGACGCTTCGACGCGCGCGAGTCTAGAGCTGATGATTTGAAGACTATAGCGGTCCTCAAGAAGCGCGTCGCGAGCGCGGATCAGGCGCGGACGGCGGCAGCTCGCTCAAAAAAGCGCACGGAGCTCGAGCTGGAAAATGAAAGGCGGAACGACCAGATCTTCGGGGCGCTGTCCGCGCACGCGGTCGCGGCGAAGAACCGAAAACGGCGCGACGACGCGAAACGCGCGCACTACCAACCTCAAAACGCGCGCGCGGTGCGGGTCGGCGGCGCGCTGCGGCCGGCGCGGGAAGAGCCCGAGCCGGTTGCCTGGCCGGCGCCGCCGACGGACGACACGAATGCGGCGGTGGCACCACCTCCGACCCCCGACGCGGACGCACCCCCTGCATGGATGATGCCGGCGGCCCGGGTCCCGGCCGTAGGGGACATCCTGAACTAAGATCCAAGTTTCCACTGAATTTTTATGCCCCGTTTATGTCCCCGAGTGACTTTCGGCCGTCGGCTCGCGCATGAAACCCGTTTTATTGCAAATTCAGTGAGGGTCACATTTCAGCAAAATGAACTCCTTGACTGAGAACTGCGACAAATTCACACTGAGCTATGGAGGGAGGGTCCTCCTCGGTGCGTCCGGCATCGTGGTGAGTTTATATTCGTGGGAGGGACCCGGTTTGTCCCGCAGTCATTCAAAATCTCTCACCATCGAATTTGAGGATGAAAATGGACGGAAAATCGACTTCCACGCCTGGTGCGCCTGTCGCCCGCGCTGGCCGCTTGAATATGGCATAAATAATGCGAAGGAGTGGAAATTTTGGTCTCGGGATCCTTCCCAATTCCGTCGCGGCGGCTTACCGTCCTCGCAGCGCGTGAACGAAACTGTAAGATTCCACCAACTTCGGCTCACCGTGAGCAGCAGCGGGCGGTCGCACGGCCTTGACATCAACGTTTATGCGGAGCAGTCGCCCACGACCGGGTAATCTACCGGGTACTACTCGTAGGGTACAACTTCTTAGGATTAACTTGTCACAGGGGACGGACGGAGGATTCACTCCGAAGATGACGACGGCGGCGGCGGCCCGATGGCCGGCAGGCCGACGTAGCCGCCCTGCTCGGCGATGACCCGCGCGATGGCCGCGTCGTTCGCGGCGGCCTCCGAGCGGGGAGATAAGTCCCGGGGCCAGCTCGCGACCTCCGGCGGCGGCGGCACGGTGATGGATGGTGGCACGGGCGGCGGCACGAAGGAGGCCGCCGGCGCCGGAACGGGCCGAGCGGGCGACGGCGGTAAGGTAAATGGCGCGGGACCATCACCCAAGTCGCCCCAGCTCCCGGACGGCGCCCTTCCCCCTGGCTGGGACCCGAGGTCCGCCCAGGACCCCGCCGACGGCGCCCTTGATCGCGGTAACAGAGGATCTCCGCCAAAATCAAAGTCCATGGCGTCCACGTCCAGCTCCTCCTCGGGGTCGCCGAGGCCCGGCCAGCCGCCGGCCTCGCCCCCAAAAGGTAGGCAGGCCTTGGGAGGCGCGTCTTTGGGTGCTTCTTCTTGATACCCGAGGCCCGGCCAGGCGTCCTGGCGCGGCTGCGCGAGTAGAGGCGCGCCCGGCCGGCCGCGGCGGCGGCCGTCCGGTTTTGGTTCGGGCCGCGGACTGTTGGAGCGCGAGGCCGTCCGCGCGTAGTGGTTCTCGCGGCCGGCCCTTGTCGAGGAGCCGCGCAGCCCGCGACACGTCTTCTCGTGGGCCGTGCGCGCGGGCGGGTGGCCGAAGCTCCGCCCGCAGCCCTTGCGGCACGTTCGGGGGGACTCGGCCCAGGATCTAGGTGACGAGCTCTCCGAGCGATCCCGCGGCGACGCCTTCGGGGGCGGCGGCGGCGCGGGACCCCCAAACCTCCTCGGCGCGATGGCGCCCTTCTCATGGTCGGCGTCGGGGTCATTCGTGCCCGCGTGCCAGCGCGAGATGGACAAAGCCGCAGCTTTTGGAACCAAAGCCGCGGCGGCCGCCGGCGTCGCCGGCGCCCGCGGCGGCGCCAGCGCCAAAGCCGCGGCGACCCACGCGGCCGGCACGGGCGGCGCCGGCGCGTCGGGCGCAGGCATCGGCGGCCGCACCTCCTCCCGCGCTTCTACTTCGGTCTCGTCGATGGGTTCCGGCTCCGGCGCGTCCGCATGATCCAAAGCAAATGTAGTGGCGCCGGTGTAGGCCGCCAGTCGTTTCACTCTATCAAGCACCACACCACCACTCACGATGATGGTAGGAGAACCAGGCACGTGCTTCGCTATCAACAACAACTCCTTCAGTGTTTTCCTACCGGTCCAGGCGTCGCCGGTACCACCGGACGTATATACGGCAGAAACGCCCGCCGCCCCCAACCGATTCAAGACATCTCGTCGCTCGGCCATGTGCGGTCTTCGTTCTAAAACATCATCAAAAGCTCTTCTACCGATAATCACCTTCACGGGCTTCGCCGTTTGGACGAAGGTCTGTAATTTTGCGCCTTCGTTCGGGTCGTCGGCCAGAAACGCGTCCGTACACAAAGCCGACGCCCCCAGCGACTTGGCCAGGGCCAGGTCGGCTCGCGCCGCGGCCGGCGCCCAGGCCCCATCTGCTTTTGCCGCGTGCATGACGATCTTCTGGACTCCGGCCTCCCGCGCGGCTTTCAGCGCCGACGCGGCGACGCCCGCACTTCGCGCGAAGAGTTCTAAGCGTCGACAGCCGCCTCTACAACATTGTAGAGCTTCCCTCGCGTCTTTCGCGGGGTAGCCGAGCGTCAAAGCCGCTAAAGCAGGGTCGAGGGGAGGGGCCGGGTCCGGCGGCCCGCCTTGCAATGAGCGGTAGTAGGCGACGGCAGGAGAGACACCGGACCTCGCGCGCGGCTGGCCCAGCGGTTGTGTGACGGTCGTCGTCGGCGCGCTCGTCGTGATAGCGCGGCTCCCGAACGGATCACTTGAAGGCGCGTAGCGGTGCCTTGCGACTTTTCTCAGCCTTACGCGCAGTTGCGGCCTCAAAAAGGCCGCCGACGACGGCAGCTGGAAGTTGAGGATGCTCGCGACGGCCTCGTCGGTCGCCGCGTCGACGGGCCGCGGGCGCGGCGCGGCCGGCGCCCTTGGTGTTGCCGCCGCCGGCGCCGCGGGCGTGGCGGCCATCACGAGCGCCGTGGCTTCCTCCTCGACGGCTTCGCGCTGCTATGGGCCGTCTGCGGGTCCCCTCCTGTTTCAGGAGTGTGAGGGCGTTTGTGGCACGCTCGCTCGTCTATATCACGTTTTGTGTGATACGTGAGATACCTAATAATGTATGCAAGCGGCCGCAGCCGCCACAGCGGGGCCACAAAAGGCCTCGCTACAATGCTCGACCCTGATCGTGAGCTAGCTCATGTACATACTAGTGATGCACGCGTCTCCTTATTTTAAGCTTCAAGGCACGTCTCCACGAGACGCCTGCGGAGAGGTGGCCTCGCGCGGGCACGGGTGCCGCCCATCGGCGGGCGCCTCACAAGCTTTGAAACTCATCTCCTAAAACCGCTCTGCGATTGCGCCTCAGAGAAAACCGGTGCATATATTCGTATCACTGTGCTGTTCTACGAAGCTGGTGCGAGTTCCACGTCCAGCGGCAGCGCTGCGCTCGAGATTAGGGCAGTGCAGTGTGCAGCTGAGCCACGCGTCGCGCCATGGCGCGCTCGCTGCGCGCGCTGGCCTTGATCCTTGCGACGCACTGCGCACTAGCGCGCCTTGGCGCACGGCGCACGGTCTTCGACGGCGTCCGCGCGCGGCGCGGCCCGAGCACGTCGAAGGTCGTCGACGTCTATGCGGTCGGGGATAGATTGGACCGCTACGCGCTCGCGCTCGCGGCGACGGAGCCGCTGCGGCGCGCGCGCGACGACGCCCTGAAGCGTACCGTCGGAAGGCGCAAGCTGTTCGTCACACGCAAATTATTAAGGCGAAACCCGTGCGAGGGCACGGCTTTTTCCGCAAGTGACCGAACCAAAGAGGCCTGCGAGATGTACACGACGACGGCGACGCGCGTTTTGAAGTCCTTTGGCTTCACGCCGTCCGAGTGGAACTCCGTCAGTCGCGCGCTTGCCTCAGACCGCAATCTGAGGAATCGCGTGCTCAACCAGGCGAAGCTCTACGGCCTGGCGTCGACCATAGAGACGGGCTCGCTGAACGTCGACGACGGCGCCGTGCCCAAGTTACAAATACCGGTCCCCGAGAACGAGGACGACTTGGTGCGCTTCGCGGCCGTCGCGCAGAAGGTCGAGTTGCTGCGCCAGCAGCAGCGGGCGCAGCTCGTCAAGTCCCTCAAGGGCGTCGACGTCTTCCCGGACTACCCCATATGCGACTCCGCGTTGTTGCCGATGATGTCGAATCAGGTCCGGCGGACCTGCGCGTCGTTCCCGGCGCAAGCGCGCGAATTGGTCCTCAAGAACGGCGTCGAGTTCGAGACGTTCCAGGCGTTGCTGGACAAGGCCGAGCGGAACCCGATGTACCGGTGGAAGCTGGCAAGAGCTGTTAGAAAATTGAAAAGGAGGCAGCGCGCGGCGCTCGAAGCCAAAAAGGTTTGAGTAATTTCTCCCTAATACTTAGCCAGGTGGTGGTGCCGCAGACTCCTTCCCAACCCCCTCTTCCGTCAGCGACTCCTGGAACCACGAGTCCGCGCTCCACACCGCCTTGGAACTCCCGAGCTTGTGGCTCATGGCCCGCGCGACGTTCACCCGCAAGACCCGTCCAAAGAGCTCGGAACCGTCCATGTTGTACAATGCTTCAGCCGCATCATTCTCAAGTTCAAAAGTGACGAAGGCAAAGCCCCGATTCGCGTCGTTCGTCTGGCCGGCGAAATCTCTAGGAATGTTCACCTCCTTCACGTCCCCGAACGGCACGAACGCGGCGTGCAATGTCTCCTCGGTGGCCTCCTCGGAGAGGCCGCCGACGTACAGTACTCTTTTGTCCTGCTGGGGGGGCATGGTTCCGCTCGTGCGTCGTCGTCGCGCGCGAGTAATCGATGCTGCAAAGAGCAGCCTGGGCGCGCCTGTTGTGTGCAGCGGCGTCGGCCGCGCCGCTTTGTGGTGGCTAGCGCTTGGAAGGTGGACCCTTCGGCTTGCGTCTGCGCACTGTTTCTCGCTCCGGGCCCGCTGCACGGGCGAGTTATCGATGGGAAAAGACGCTCGACGCTGCATGCAGTCCCCGCACGCTGGGCGAAGTCTGCGTCCGTGCTCGCGCACTCGTCGACGCGGCACTGTTCACGGCTCCTCCGAGCGTGTTTCGGACGAGTGAAACGCCACGTCAACTGCGCGCTGTCACCGCGCGCCGCATACGTAGCCCTTCGCCACACTGCACGTTACTGCAGCCTCAATCAGTGAGCGCAAGACGCATCAGTGAGAATAAGCAAAAGATGGCCAAGCCCGCGCCGCCCTCGAAGAAGGGCGACCACCACAAACGCAACGCCGCCCACAAGAAGCGCCGCGCGGCGCGCGACCTCCCGAAAACGAACAAAAAGACGGCGAAAAATCGACTGAGAGATGCCGAGCGCTGGCTGCGGCGGCTGGAGACGAACGGTGCCGATCCAGAGCAGATCACGAATGCCCAAAAAGCGGTGGAGGAATTGAGCAGGGAGAAGGCCTCGGACGAGGTGCAACGCAAGAGAATTGACAAAGAAAAAAGGTATGCTGAGAGGTATAGAAAAGTGAAGTTCTTTGAGAAGCGGAAAGTACTCCGAAGGCTCAAGCGTCTGAGAAAGGAGATGGCTTCTGATTCTCCACCTCATGATGGAAAAGAGCGGCTCGAGGCTCTGGAGGGCGACCTGGCCTACGTCTCCTTCTATCCTAAAGATCGGAAGTACGTCGGATTGTTTACGGTGCGCGGCGCCGAGGACGCGCGGACGGCGAAGCGGCGCGCCGAAGCTCGGAAGCTCGCGCTCGCGGCGGCCGCGGCGGCGGCGGGCGCGTCGTCGTCGTCGTCGAGTTCTGAGGATGAGAGCGACGGCGAGGACGCGTTCGCCGACGCCGGCGAGGCGAGCGACGGCGAGGCGAGCGGCGACTTCTTCCTGGCCGCGTAGTAAGTGTGCTTGTATGTCACAGTGTGCTTGTATCCTGTCAGACCCCACTGGTGCGGTACAAGCAGCCGCAAGGACCAATGTCCAGTCAGGGAATCGCCACTGCCTTGTACAAACAGCCGCAAGGGCCAATGTCCGGCCAGGGAGTCAAGTTGGGGCTGCCCGGAAAATAGTAGAGAGAGAGAGAGAGCCACTTATTGAGCCCACCCCCAGGTAGTACGGACCCCGAACGCTTCATATAGTAGGGCTAGCGTCGATACACATGCTAGTCATTTCCTCTCCAAGACTAAGTCTTAGTCGCTCCCTCATTACGCCGCCGCTAAAGCAGCAGTTGTGCGATTGGTGCAGCGAAACGCATCGCTATAGATACGCGATACCGTCGCTGACAATTTTCAGCCACCGGCGACAGTAGAAGCAGCGCATCGCCACGCCAACCAGAGACGCATAGGCGCATCGCCACGCGAAAACCATGCTCCTCGTCGCCCGCCGCGCGGCCGCGGCCCTGCGCCAGCCGCGGGCTCTCCGCTGTCTCAGCACCTACGACCGCTCCAAGCCCCACATGAACGTGGGCACCATCGGCCACGTCGACCACGGCAAGACGACGCTGACCGCGGCCATCACCAAAGTATTAGCGGACCAGGGCCAGGCCGACGCCGTCGCGTTCGGGGACATCGACAAGGCCCCGGAGGAACGAGCGAGAGGCATCACGATCAACTCGGCACATGTGGAGTACGAGACCGACGCGCGGCACTACGCCCACGTCGACTGCCCGGGCCACGCCGATTATGTCAAAAACATGATCACGGGCGCGGCGCAGATGGACGGCGCAATTTTAGTAGTGTCTGCGACGGACGGCCCCATGCCCCAGACGCGGGAACATATCCTACTAGCGAGGCAAGTCGGCATCCCGAAACTCGTCGTCTTCGTCAACAAGTGCGACGCGGTCGAGGACGAAGAATTACTTGAGCTCGTCGAGATGGAGGTGCAGGAGCTCCTCGAGTTCTACGAGTTCCCGGCGGAGGAGACGCCCATTGTTCGTGGGAGTGCATTGTGTGCGTTGGAGGGGACGAACGACACGTTGGGGAAGGAGGCCATCCTCGAGCTCATGAAGCACGTGGATGAATACATACCCTTACCTAAAAGAGACGTCGACAAGCCGTTCTTGATGCCCGTGGAGGACACCTTTTCGATTGCCGGTCGCGGGACTGTTGTGACTGGTCGTGTTGAGAGCGGTGTCCTGAAGACCGGGGACGAAGTTGAAATTTTAGGGCTGCAAGATGCGGTCAAGACGACGTGCACGGGCGTCGAGATGTTCAAGAAGCAGTTGGACCGGGGCGAGGCGGGCGACAACGTCGGGGCGTTGCTGCGAGGCGTCAAGCGCGAAGACGTGCAACGAGGGCAAATTTTAGCGGCCCCGGGCACGGTCCCGACGAAGACGAAGTTCGAGGCCGAGGTCTATGTATTAACCAAGGAAGAGGGCGGGCGGCACACGCCCTTCTTCGCGAACTATAGGCCCCAGTTCTTCATCCGGACGGCGGACGTCACGGGGACCGTGTCGCTGCCGGAGGGCACGGAAATGGTCATGCCCGGGGACAACGCGACGCTGCACATCGAGCTCATCGCGCCCGTGGCGTTGACGGAGGGCCTGCGCTTCGCGTTGCGGGAAGGCGGCAAGACGGTCGGCGCGGGCGTCGTGTCGAAGATCACGGGCTAGGTGCTTCGGTGGCGTGCTGCGTAATTACTAGCTAGTACCCGTCCATTTTTCCATGGTCAACAATGAATGAAATAAAATGATTAAGAGCGGCCGCCCGAAGGATCTACCACGCGTGTTCGACGACGCTCGTCTAAGAAACGGAATAAAACCAAGAGGAAATCAAAAAGAATGCGCGGCGGCGTGACCGTGACTGGGTTTCGTGGGACCGGTGTTGGCCCTTTCCTCGCGGCCTCTACCACCCTTCACATCGAGCTGCCCGCTCGCGGCGCGCACTCACTGTGCGGCGCATCGGGAGGCTTTTGTCCATGCGCAGCCCGACGCCCTCCTCGCTGATCTTGCCGCACCACCAGTCGATGCTGTGGACTTTGCCCTCGATGGGCTCGACCTTGGCCAGCTGCTCCTTGATGAAGGCCTCGCGCTCCTCGGGCGAGGCGAGGCGCGAGGGGTTGAGGTGGTGCCCGTGGCCCGGCACGAGGCTTTGCAGCGCCGGCTCCAGGTGCGAGGTGCGCGGCTGCGGCAGCGCGAGGTAGTCGACGAGCGTGTAGTCCTGGGCTTCGAGGCCGGCGCCGGCGTGCCTCACCACGCGCACCTGCCGCGTCGCCCACGGCGTGCACGGCGGCGAGCAGTCGGCCGGCTCGAGGCGGTACGCGCGCCGCGCCTCGTCCTTGACCAGCACCCAGAAGTCGCAGTTGCCCGGGTTGTACACCGCGTCGAACGTCTGCGGCGACCAGTTGAAGTAGCGCATCAGCAGCAGCCGCATCGTCAGCCCGTGCGTCACCACGAGCAGCGCGTCGTCCGGCCCGGCGCGCCGGCGCCGGAACAGGTCCTGCACGTCGAACGAGCCGCCCAGCAGCGAGTCCCAGAAGGAGGCCGCCCGGTCGTACACGTCGGCGCCGCTCTCGCCCGTCGGCCGGCGGTAGTAGAAGCGACCCACCTCCTCCGCCGTCTGCTTGTGGCGCGGCATGTCCTCGGCCACCTGGAAGTTCCCAAACTCCTGCTCGCGGACGCGCGGGTCGACGTGGACGCGGCGCACACGCACGTCGCCGAGGTTCTGCTGCAGCGCGTACAGCGTCTGCTGCGTGCGCTCGAACGGCGAGACGACGGCCGAGACGGTGCCGCCGCCGCCGAGCAGCCTGCGGAGGCGGTGGCCGGCGGCTCGGGCCTGCTCGCGACCCCGGGGCGTCAGCTCGCTCAGGTTGTCGGGCTTGCGGTTGGGGTTGTCCTCCTGGAGAATCGCGCAGCCCTCGAGGTTGTGCTGCGCCTCGCCGTGCCGGATGAAGATGATCTTGCGCGGCAGCCGCCGCCACGCCAGCTCTCGCATCCCATCCTCCAGCCAGCAGAGGAGGACGCGGCGCGCCCGCTCACGAAAGAGGAGCGCAACCGACAGGCCGGCGCACGCGAGCAGCTTGGAGGTGCCAGCCGGCATCGGAATCGGATCTCTTGCACTAGATAAAGACACTCCGACCTGCCTTTCGCGTCGGCAGGCGTCCGACGGGGCTGCCCCAGCTAGGCAGAGGCTGCCTGTGCGGCGTTTTCGGATGCGCAGCGTGATGCTCCGATCGCTTGCGCCCTGCGAACGACGCGTGCGGCCGTGGGACCGCGACGGCGCGTGGCAGCTCGGAATCTCTCGATCTCTTGCACTAGATAAAGACACTAGCAAACTCGGCTTGTGCCGGTGTCCTAGCTCTATTTACGGCTAGCAGCGATCAGGAGCGGCCCGGGTATATTCATCGCAGCCGCGTTTTGTGCGGACAGCCCGCGCTGCGCCAGACCTGCACCCTCAGCAGAGCACAGAGCCATGAGCCACTTCGCCCCGCGGCACGACGCTGCATCGCTGGGCACCGTCGGCGTCAAGATCGACGTCGTAAATGGGTTATCAGTAAAAGAGGCCCACGCCAAGATCGTCGACGAGCACGGCCGGACCCTGGCCAAGAACGACAACGTCAAGAGCGTCGGAGACACGCTTTCATTAGATGCGCAGCCCCTCCAGTTCGAGGCGCTCGCATCGCTCCAGGGCCCGCTCAAACTCGAGATCCGCGAGCCTGGTAGACTGTACGGCTCGACGGTCGCGTCGTGCACCCTACCACTAGACGCCGTGTTGTTACCCTTCGAGGCCGACGTGGAGCTGCCGCTCCAGCCGAAGGGCAGCCTCAAGGCGACGATCTACTTTGCGGATCGACGGCCGCTCTATGGCTTGGACCTGCGCGCGGCGGCGGCGCGCGGTCGCAATGACGTCCCGGCCGTCGTCGCCGCGTGCTGCGCCTGCCTCGACGCGCTGCCTCCAGCGAAGCAGCGCGGGCTCTACCGCGTACCGGGCGACAACGCGGAAGTATCAAGGGTGAGGGACGCCCTCGACGCGTCCAGATCTTTTGAGGATGCCTTGCGAGTCGTTCAAAGCGCGGAGCCAAGTGTAGTTGCGTCGGCGCTCAAGCTCTACCTTAAAGAATTAACGCCCGCGGTACTACGGTGCTCGTCGCGGGCTTATGCCGCGTTCACGGCCTCGCAATCCCCATCAAAGCTGCGCGACGCCGTCAGACTATTACCGCCCCACGCGCACTCAACAACAAAGCACCTCTTCGGACATCTACGCCGCGTCGCCGACCAGAGCGAGGAGAACAAGATGACGCCGGGCAATCTGGGCGTCTGCTTCGGACCGACGCTGTGCCACGGCGACGACGATTTGAGTAGCATGGACGCGCACAACGCTATTGTACAAGGTTTGGTGGAGCACTTCGACAGCGTCTTCGCTCCCGAAGTTGACGCCTTCGACGCGCACTTCGACGCCCTTGCAACGGGAGACACGCTCGACAAGGATGGGTTTGAAGCATTAGCCTACGCGCTCGGGTGCTTCCCCGCCGTCGACGCGGACGCGTTCGCCGACCTCCCGCGGCGTTGTGAGGATGGCCGGGTTTCTAGGGATGAGTGTCGCGCGTGGTGGGCGCGGCGCGGGCGCGCGACGCCGCCTCCCCTGAATGCGGCGTCGTACACGATGGTCGCCTTCTTCTTGAATTATGATGAGAGGCGGGCGGGCGTCCTCGACGACGAGGGTTTTGCGGGGTTGTACCAGGGGCTGCTGGACGCTGGGTATCAGTTAGCGGGGCCCGAGGCGCTGCTGGCGGAGATGGGCGGGACTTCGTTCCGGGACTTCGTGGGGTGGTTCGAGGGGCTCTGCGCCGCGGCTGACGTCGACGAGCTGTGCGCGGCGGCGGACGTCGTCGACATTTGATGTGACTTATTTTGTGTGTAATATGTTCTATTAATAGAAGCCCACGTGCGCCCAGAAGAAGACGATGTGGCGGACCATCTCCGGTGGGAGGCCTAGCTTGGGGACGAAGATCGCGACGAGCGCGTCGGCGTGCTGCTTCTCGTGAGCCTTGAACCCGCCCGGCGTGTCGTGGATCTTCTGGAGGTAGGGGTTGTGGAAAGGTGGCTTCAGGTAGCTCATGTCGGCGCCGGCGCGTAGTAAAATCGGCGCGACGCGACGAGCGGCCTTGAATCCACAAATTCCCGGCTCCCTATACCAGCACTCTGCGGGACCTCGAGGGTCAGGATCCTTAAGAGGCGACCTTCCATGGCAGTTTTTCGTGGGGCGCGCGCCCGCATTAAGAAGCAATATCGCGATTCTGTCTGCTGCATAGCGATGAAGTGTCAAATAATGCAACGGCGTGTTGCCGTACTCGTTGGCCACAGTCGCGTCAGCACCCGCCTCAAGAAGAGCCTCGACAACACCGACATAGTCTTCTCTGCCGGTGTCCACACCACTGAATCCGCACGCCTCGAAAAGCACTGGCATGCCACGCTCGTCTGGGCTCTCGGGGTCGGCGCCCGCGGCCAGCAACTGGCGCACAACATCGGCCCGCCCCTCGAAGCACGCCCTTTGGAGCGCCGGAAATTGTGGTCTTTCCTCCTCAGGGAGACGCGCCCAGGTACCGTCAGACTCGTAACCGTCTGAATCCCACATTTTGATTTTTAATTCCCCACAGCACTCACAATTCCAGGCCGGCCGACCGCCAGTGATCGCCTCCGATTAAAATGCGTCTGATTCCTTGCTCATAGCCCCCCCTAGGTCTACGCCGCGGCGGCGCACGAGTTTTAAGTCAGTCGTGGGGTAGCGGTAAGACACTAGCAAGCCAAGCAAGTCGGTGAACATCGCTGCACTTGCTGTACCGGTGCCTATAAATACCTATAAGCGAGTTTCCCAGAAGCTCTACGATAGCGCATCAAGCGGCCGCATCAACTGCAGCCCAGCGCTGGCCTCACACAAAGCTCTCAGCACACTGCACACTGGGCAAACATGCACTGCGCATTCCTCGTCGTGGCCGTCCTGCGGACGACGCACGCATTCATCGTCTCGCAGCCACGCGTCGGCTCTCGTGCGGCCGCGTCGAAGACGCCATCGCCGCGACGACGGCCGCTGCACCTGCGCAGCACCAATGATGAAACCACAACATTTGAGCTCGTCGCAACAAACGGGGGTCGCCTCGACGCCGTGCTGGCCGAGGCCTACCCCGAGCGGTCGCGCAGCGAGTGGGGCGACTTTGTGAAGCTGGGCTACGTCACAGTGAACGACACGCCGTGCACGAAGAAGGCCGCGACCGTCAAGGAACGCGACGCCATCGTCGTCGAGCTGCCCGCGTCCACGTTACAGGGAGACGAAAGGACGTGCATCGCAGAGGACCTACCGCTCGACCTCCTCCTCGAGGACGACCATTTGATGGTGGTGAACAAGGAAGCGGGCATGGTCACGCACCCGGCCCCGGGGCACCGGACGGGCACTCTCGCGAACGCCGTGGCGGGCTACTGCGCCCATGACGCCGAGGGGATGGAAAGCGGACGGCCGGGCATCGTGCACCGCCTAGATAGGTTCACGAGCGGGTGCGTCGTCGTGGCGCGCGACTCGGAGGCGCGGCGGTCGCTCCAGAAGCAGTTTGCCGATCGGACGGTCTCCAAGTTATATTTGGCCGTCGTCGCGCGGCCGCCGCCCGAGACCGAGAGCGATGCAGATGAGCTTGTGATTGATGAACCGATCGGTCGTCATCCTATTCACCGCGAGCGCATGGCCGTCGTGGAGGGAGGCCGGCGCGCTGTATCCAGAGTGCGCGTGCTCGCGACGGACGGGAGGAGGTGCGTCGTCCAGGTCGCGATCGAGACGGGCCGCACGCACCAGATCCGCGTCCATTTAGCCCACGTCGGCGCGCCGGTGCTCGGCGATATTGTGTATGGCGACGCCTCGGCGAACGACCGCGCCGCGAAGGCGCCTTTGTCTGTGACGAGGCCGCTCCTGCACGCGTGGCGGCTGGGCTTCGACCACCCCGTTTCAAGGAAGCGCGTCGAGGTCGTGGCGCCGCCTCCCCCCGACTTGGCGCGAGCGGTCCGGCAGGTGAGCGGCCGATGACATGTTGTGATTCACTAACAATAATAATAAGAGTCCTGGCGGCCGCGTCTTCCGTCTTCGCCGCGGCGCGCGCCGATGGCGCCGTCCCGGGGTGGCCGACTACGGACCGGGATTGCGGTACCACACGACGCCCAACCCAACGTCCTCGCCCAAACCTTCTTCGGACGTTACTATATCAAAAGCGCCGTCGCCGTCGACGTCGGCGACGCGCACCAAATCGAACTTCGCCCCATCTTGACCAGCGACGTCGACGGGGTCGCATTGGGCCGTCCACGGCTGCGACGGGTCCCTTCTTAAGTAAAACACTCCGAGCTTTTCATCGGTCGCGTCCTCGCACGATATGACTAGTTCGGGCGCGCCGTCTCCATCGAGGTCGCCCGCCGTCACTGATTTCACAGTCGTCCCGATGTCGATATCAGATACGTCGCATCGCAAATGGGTAGAAGACCAGGTCTGGGTCTTATCTCCCGAAGGAGCTTCTAGTACCACAACACCTGTGCGCTCCTCCGCGACGACGACGTCCACACTCCCCGTGCCGTACAAATCTACCAGATCGAGCATCATCACCCGCATCGAGACGTCACCAAGCATGCGGTGGTGGGGCCAGTCACTGCCATCCAACACTCCGGGGTTCTCGAGCCAAAAAACGCCGGGGCCATCCTTCGTCCCGCGAAACGACACGACCGCATCCACTAACCCGTCCCCATCAACATCGTGCGCCGCGAGGGACATGACCCACCGCTCTTCGATGGACGAGCTGATCGGAACGTAGGTCCACTTTGTCGCGTCGCGCGCGTCGGAACCTTGTTTGAGTACCGCCACAGAGACGGGGCTCTCCTTGGCCCCGACGACGATATCTGTCAAACCGTCCCCGTCGACATCCGTCGACGAGGACGCCATCCACTTGCCCACGCCTTCCAGTAATTCCAGCGTCGTCCATTCACCAAACAGATCGGGTGGAGCGAAGTGCAACCTCACGAAGCCCGCGCCCCAGCTCCCGACCTTCCCCGCCATCCAGCCGCCGGCCTCGGCGCAGCTCACGATGTCTATCAGACCGTCTCCATCGAGGTCGACGAATTCCGCATCTTCAATTCCGTCCTGGCTCAGTAGGTCTGTTCTATCAGTAAGATTGGCGATGACGACGCGGGGCCACGCCGTTTCACTATCGCCAGGATTGAGGTACGCGGCCACCACCCCAGACTCCTCCCAGGGGATGGCGAGGTCGAGAAACCCGTCGCCATCGGCGTCGGCGAGGTGGCTGCCGTCGGCGCCTCGTAGTGATGCGTCGACGGTGAAGCGGGCCCAGCCCGTCGTCGGGGTTGGTGATTGTGTGAGTGTCGGTTGCAATGACGGCGCCGGCGACGGTGGTGTGGTCGTCGGTAGTGACGACGGCGTGCGCGACGGTAGAGGAGTAGGATGTGGCGTCGGAGCGATGACGGGAGATGCCGTCGGGTTGCCCGGTTTCACTGAAGGCGACGGTGTTGGTGAAGGCGAGGGCTTCGGCGCAGGAGCCGATGATGAGGGCGCGGACGACGGCATCGACGACGGCGATGGTTGGCTCCGCTTCTTTTTTTTATCAGAGGACACGCCAAAGACATACCCCAACGCACCAGCACAAGCCATGACAACCACCAACCCCGCGAGCAGCCACCGCCGCCGCTTCCACTTCCACGCTTCTTTACGAGCCATCCCGCCGGGCTCGTGCCCATATCTTAAATCGGAGGGATTCAACACCACTATCGAATGGCTCCACTTCCGCTGCTCGACGGGGCAGGGCGCCCAGCGCGCCGGCTCGGCGAGGTCCTTCGTCTCCTCCTCTGATGGTGTCACGAACGGCCGCTCGTGGCGCGGCTGCTCCGGCGTTTTTGGAGGGTCCAGGGCGCGCGTCAGGCGCTCCATTTCGTCCAACTCTACAGCGTCGCTGCCGACCTCGCCCATCGCCCTTAACGCCGCGGCGCTCTCGGACGCGCGCATCGGAGACTCGTCGTCTGCACCGATGATCGCATCCACCACATCCGGCGGCGGGTGCCGCGGCGGCGCGACGTCGCGCTTCGTAAACTTGGGCATGGGTGGTGCTAGCTCATGTCATGCTGCCGGGGCGCCGGCATGGCTGCCCGCGGCGAGCAGCCTTCACTAATTTTGTGTTCTCGCTTTGCTTTTCGCCCTTTGCACCGCTTGATGTTGTGTTTTTGCAAGCAGCAATTTGCAGCACAATTTGTGTGTCGACAACCTCCGGGCATCTCCGCCGGCGCCGCTCCACCCGTCCGACAACGTCGGGCGGACTGGCAAGCTTGTCTTCTGTACGACTGTATTGCTCTGCGCTAGCGGCCTGTAAGACACTAGCAGCAAGCAAAAAGCTTGCATCTCTGGACTTTGTGTGCAGCAAACACTCGCATTTGTGCGTTTCGCGACGCACTGTTGCCGCTGCTGTGTCGCTTTGAAGTGCTGTGCCGGCTGCTGCAATTTCGACCTTCTGCACCCGTCGCCGCGGCTGCTGCAAGCCGCACTCTCAGGAGCACTACTCCTCACCGGTGCACACGCTGTCGCCGCGCAGCCGACGCATCAGCAGCCATGGCAAGGGCAGCGCTGCGCCTCGTCGAGCTGCCGCGCTGGCCCATCAAGCGCATGCTGCGCCTCGAGGAGGCGCTGGTCAGGCACGAGCCCGGCAACTGGTGTTTAATCACCGCGCTGCCACCACAACAACCGACGGTCGTCGTCGGCCTGGGCGGCAAGCCCGAGCGGTTGCTCGACGCCGGCGAACTGCAGAAGAGGCCGGTGCCGGTCATCCGGCGCTTCACGGGCGGCGGTACTGTGGTTGTGAACGGCGGTGTTGTAGTTACGTCGCTCATCGTCGACAAAGGGTGCGAGGCGTGCGCGCCCTTCCCGCGCGACATCATGAAGTGGACCGAGGGTATCTATAGGGATGCCTTCTCCCAGATGATCGACTCGACGCAATTTGCGCTCCGCGACCACGACTACGTCTTTCAGGATCGGAAGGTCGGCGGCAACGCGCAGTCCATCGTCAAGGACAAGTGGATCCACCACACGAGCTTTCTCTGGGACTTTGACGAGGCGGACATGCGGTATCTGACGCTGCCGGAGAAGAGACCGGAGTATAGAGGCGACCGGTCGCACGACGACTTCCTCGCGAAGCTCGGCGCGCTGAGCGGCGTGGATGCGGGTGAGGGCGCATTGAAACTCGCTTCTGGTTTATTTGATTCCTTGGGCGCGGCCTTCGACGTCGAGCGCGGCTCTCTTTCTGAATTGGAGGCCGTCGAGGCGCGGCATTCGTCGGGCGGCTGGCGGCCGGTGGACTTTCCGCCCTCCGGAGGGTAACTGTAGGTGTGGTTAATATGGATCCGTATGTTCAGCATTGTTCGCATCCGCCGGTTTTCACCGTACGTAACACTAGACACACGAACACCTCCAACGCCACCAACGAAAGCAACTACAAACGAACATTTACCACGCCGCGCCCCTCGAGCCGGTCCACTGGTTCCCCTCGTCCTCGTCCCACTCCGTGTCCAACCCGAGGGACTTGAGGCGCCTTTCCTGGTAGTACTCCTTGGCGGGCAGCGTCAGGACCTCGGCGTCGGCCCACCGTTGCGTCGCCTCGAGGGCGTCGAGCTCCGCCGATCGCAGCTGCTCATAAATACCAATCGTTGCGACGAGCATGCCCTGTCGCGCAGCTTCAGCCTCGTCCGCCACCGCTTTTATTACGGCAGCCTCATTATCGCGAGAAATAGGCGCGCCCAGGTGGTTCCAGACCTCGTTCGCGAAGATGGGCTCCAACAAAAAGGCGTCCGGGCCCTCGAGGAGCGACAGCCGTAAAAACCGCAGCACCTCCGGGTCCGGCTCGCCACCTAAACAGGCCTCCACAAAACCATCGTCCACTTCCTCGCCGTCGATGGCGCCGTTCAAATATAACAAGTTGAGCTTATCATCGATAAAGCGGTCCTCCTCGCGTAACTCAAATCTCAGCTCCGCCGTCGCCGCGAAGCGTCTCGCCGCACCGGTCCTAGGCAGAAATCCATACCTTTCAAGATACGCAGCGGCGGGAAGGGCGCCGTACGAAGCTACCAGTTTTTCACCTTTGGTGCGATCTTCGGGCGCCAGAAACCGCACGGTCTTCCGGCCTGGTAATTGTATGCCGCCCGGGCCCCGCGGTCCCAATTCACACAATAGATCTTCTTCGAAGGGATCTAGCAGGTCGTCGTGATCCACCAGATCCAGACCGGGCGCGAGACATAGACCGACGTCGGGCACCTCGACACTCCTCGATATGACCCAGGCCAGCGCGAGTAGGAAGTCGTCCCAGTTTTCGCCCGTGTTGTCTACTAACCACTGCATATCATCAACCGCATTTTCTCTGAGCGCCCCTAGGTCCCGCGCGGAACAACTCGGTGGCTCATTTGTATCAAGTAAAGGCAGCCACAGGTCTTGGGGTAACGATTCGATCCACTCCCGCGGTAGGTCATCCCGGAGCAAGCACGCTGCTAGCAACGACGCATCTCCGCACCAGGGGTCCCACGGTTCTCCCGCATTGTCCTCCGCGGTTTGTAACCATGGCATGGCCCGCGCCCGATCAATGGTGACGCACGCGTCCAAGGGCACCTCGAGGACGCAGTCGCCCCTCCTGATATTCTTTGTTAGTTGGAGGTGGAGCTGGCCGTCTTCCGTCGCGACGCGCGCGGCGCTCGTTGTCGTTACGTCGTCGAGGAACCTTTGTAGGGCTTGCACCGGTCTCTGTGCTGCCGTCGTCGTGAGCGCATGGCTTGACACGGCTAGCAGTGATAACGAGATGGCTTGTAGCCACATCTTTGGAGGCAGCAGTGGATTGCAAGCTACCCTTGGGCTCACCTCTATGCTGCACGCGCGACCAACGCCGCGGCTCCGTCGAGATGCTCTGCCTGGTCTAACGCAACGGTGGATGTAGTGGTTGCTAGCCTGGCTTTGCTGACGGCAAAAGCGATTACTAGCGTACTCACACACACTAGTTTTCCTAGTGTCTTACATCACGCTAGCAAGCTTTTTTGCGCAATTGCGCGGCCTCATTAGCTGAGCGCTGCACAACTGCTGCGCCATGGCCAGCTACGCCGACAATCGTAGCGCCCTCTTCGGCACCTCTAAGAAAGACGCTCCAAAGCCCAAGCCCCAAAAGAAGAGCTACACGCTCGGCGGCCAGTCCAAGGCCGCGCAGCAGCGCCAGCGCGAGCGCCAACAACAACTGAAGCAAAGAGGAGACGATTTTTATGCGGCGGCCGAAGCCCTCATGCCGCCCAAGAAGACGGGCTTCGCGGCTCTCATGTCGAAGCAGCCGAACCCGTTACTGGCGTCGTCGGAGTACGGCAAGGCGGCGGACGCCTACGCTGCTGCCGGTGCGAATGAGAAAGCGATCGAGGCATACCGGAAGGCATCAAAATGTCATAACGAGTCGAACGCGCCGCACACGGCCGCGCGATGTTTAGAAAAGGCGGCACCGCTCGCTGTTAACGATGGAGCGAAGGCGACGCTGGCCATGGAGTCCGCGGACACCTGGGCCATTGCGGGAGAGCCGTTGCGAGGCGCCGAGGTCGCGCTGAAGCTCGCTGCTTCATTACAAGTGGACGCGGCGCGGCCGTTAGTATCAAAGGCGACGGACCTCGCTTCGACAAGCATAGGCTCGCCGCACGCGCCCGAGCTCCTCCAGAAGGTCGTGGGTTATTACTGCTCAAAGGGCTACTATCGAGAAGCGCTGCAGGCGAATAATACACTCCTCGAGGCGCTCGACCGCGCGCGGATGGCCGCGGGCGCGCCGCTGTATCGCTGTTTGGCAGCACAGACGATCTTAGCCTTGGCGGACGGCTCCGACGTGCAAAAAGCCGACGCGGCCTTCCTCGAGTCCTTAGGAAGAGACGGCTACGCGGCCTCGCAGCAGGCCAAGGCCGCCGAAGATTTATTGCAGTGCTTCAAGGCGCCGGACGATGAAGCCTTCGACGACGCCGTCGCGTCGCCGGCTTTACAGAGTCTGGACCACGCCGTGGCGCAGGTGGCCAAGGCGCTGCCGCGGCCCGTCGTGGTTGTTGAGTCCGCGGCGCCCGCTGTTGCGCCGGCGCCCGGGCTGACCGAGGACGACGCGGACGAGCTGCCGGACCTGACGTAAAAAATATCTGTTGTAATTTGCACGGTGTTAGCTCGGACTCGTGGGCGGAGCCCCTCCAGGGGCGGGACACCGCGCGTCGCCGATTCATCGGCGGCGGGCCGCGTCTTTCGTGACAGCATACTTCCTTCGGAGCAGAACGGCCTCGGCAAGCCCCCCGAACAATGTGCGAGGGGCCCGGGGGGCGGAGATAGGCGGAGTAGGGGGTCCAGCTTCATACCAGCAAAAACCGCAAACTGTGGCAGCTTGCGACGCGCTGCGCACCGGTACGCATCGCGAGCGGCGTCGCCGCCGGCACAGGAGCACCGGACGGCACCGCTCGGACCGGGACCGCGCGAGGAGCCGTCGCGGGCAGCGTTTACCGTTGGGCAGCCCCGTGGCACCTGCGCAGCACCAACGAGGAAGGATGGACGGCTCGCTGGACTTTAGCGTGAGCGGCGACACGTTCCCCGGCGGGCGCACGCCGGCCAAGGCGCCTCCGTTGAAGGAGGGCGCGGAGGTCGAGGCGCGCTACGGCGGCGAAAGCGAGTGGTTCCCCGGGACAATAAAAGCTGTCAATGCCGACGGTTCCTATGATATCGACTATGCGGACGGCGACAAAGAAACGAAGGTCATCGCCGAGTTCGTGCGTATGAAACAACCGCCGAAGACGCCTCTGAAGAGGCAGGACACCGAGGACTCGCTCAAGTCGACGCAGAAGCTCAAGCGCGCCGCGTCCGAGGTCGAGGACAAGGAGCGGGCCGACGCGAAGGGCGCTTCAAGGAACCTCCAGAGTGCTGCCCGGGAATTGGACTCGTCGCAAACTTTGGAGGCGTCCCGAAGCATGCGCTCTGCCGGAGAAGAGCTCCAAGAACGGAAGAAGCAGGAGGCGCAACGCGAACTGGAGAAGCAGGCTCGCCGGGAACAGGAGCAGGCGCCCGAGGCCATCAAGGAGGCCGCGCGGAAAGTGGATGGCGAGAAGCTATCAGCTTCTGTCGCTGATCTGGGCCGCAGTGCATCGAAATACGAGGCGTCAAAGGAGGACCCGCACGCCTGGATGTCGTCTAAAAAGGCACTACCGGATAAAGTAGAGGCGAGGACCTGGTCCGGCCTCGAGGCGAAGGCAACGCCTGAATTACAAGCAGCGTTACCCTGGGACACGTCAGACATACCGACGGGCAACAGGCCCGAGGTCGCTCTCCTAGCTGAACGAAGTTTAAGACGATCTAGAGCACCGGACGCCATCTCGCGGCAGCAGCGCGTGCTGCTCGCGAGATCCGTCGACTTTTCGGTACCGAAGAAGAAGCTCGGCCCGAAGTTCGCTACTATATCTGCTCATAGATTATCAAAACCGATTGATCGTTCTACGGACGTCTACGGAAGAACGGTGAAAGACGTCACGAACGCGGCACAAAAGCGATTGTTCAAATTCGCTTCGAGAGATGATGCGTTGAATTGCACGTTTCGACCTCGATTAGGCAAGGGCGACCCGCTCGGCGAAGATCAGAAGGAAGATGAGGATAATCCGAACAACTTCATCCAGCGCCAAGATGCGTGGGGCCGCAAAGTCAGGCAAGACCGAGAGCACAGGAAAGGCGAGAAGGAGTACGGCTATGTCATCGACAAGAAGATGTGCCCTTCCTGCGGGGCGGTCCAGAAGTACGACGAGATTGTGAACAAGAGAGACAGGTGTCCCGAATGCGCGGTGGCCTATAAGTCGAGTAGTGCGATCAAGCTGGCGCGCGAACGGGAGTTACTTGGTAGTAACGATGCGGAGACGTGCGGCAAATGCGGGGCGCGCCAGACGCTCGAGGAGTTGCTGGACACGCGCGACACGTGTGCCGTCTGTGCGATCGTGTACGAAGAGCTCGTGATGGGTGGTGGTAGTGAGGAGGAGGAGGAGGAATCCGAGAAGGAATCGGACAAGGAAGATAATCTGGAGGAGCACGTCGGCAAGCGGGTGAAGACGCCGTCGGGCAAAGTCGGCAAGATTTCTAGAGTTGAAGGTGATTTATGTTATGTCGTTCTGGCCAAGGAAGAAGCTGATGGTGGTGCTGAGGCCAAGGAAGGTGATGAGAAGCCAAAGAAGAAGGGTTCTGATGATGAGTCCGAGGCGAAGGGGTCGGACGGCGGCTCTCACGACGAGGCGAAGGGCGACGACCCCCTAGCTAACGTGAGCCCGACGAAGAAGTCGTCGCGGCGGCGGCGGGAGAAGAGCAATCTCTCGAGCGACGAGGAGAACGATGATGATGATGATGCTTCGGATGGCAAGGGCGACGCCGAGCAATGGGTGCGCGAGCAGTGGCCGCTCATGGGCCGCAAGGGTAAGGAAACGGGCGGTGCAGAAGAGGGCGAGGACGAGTTCTACTTCGACGAATTGCAGCTTATCGAGGAGAAGAAGTCCAAGAAGAAGAAGAAGAAGGGCTCGGACGACGAGTACTCCAGTGACGAGGAGGCCAAGCAGGGCGACGGCTCCGACGCCGAGGCCAAGGCCGACTCTGATGGGGACGGCTCCGAGGCCAAAGAAGATGAGGATTCTGTGAAGAGCAAGAAGAAGGCCAAGAAGAAGAAGAAGACGAAGAAACGTAAAGTGGCGAAGCGCAAGGGCCCGCGCACGCTGCTCGGGCGCTTGCGGGCGGACGCGCGCGCGCAGATGACCCTTGAGGCGCTGTTGCTCCGGGAGCGGTCCATCTTACAGGCCGAGGCGGGCTTTTTGACTGTAGAATTAAGGAAGCTGAAGCGGAGGCGCAAGCTCGAGCGCGCGGCGGGGCGCCGCGCGGCCGGCACCAAGGTGAAAGACGCCATCGACGCCGACGAACGGGCCATCGTCAAGGCGCTGGACGACGAGCGTAAAGCTGCCAAGGCGGCGTCGGTCTACGAGTCGGACCCGAAGCGGCGCGAGGCGCTGGAGGCGAAGGTGGACGAAGCGAGAGCGCAGCGGAACGCGGCGTTCAAGCACGCCGTGCCGGCGCTCAAGGAGCGGCTGGACTACAACCAGGCGTGCCTCGATAAGTGTCGGCGGTGGCGGGCGAAGCTCTCGGAGAAGCCCGACGAGCCGCTCCATGAGGAAGAGGAGGCGAAGAAGGAGGACCCCTTGATGGATAAACTCCGGGAGAAAGGATTGGGCACGTTTAGGGAGCGGTACCAGCGAACCTTGGACGAGACGGAGACGCCGGAACTCCTAGACAGGAAGCTGCGGGCCATCGAGCAGTATCGCAAGGAGATGGAGGGGCAGATGCGGCGTAAAAAACTACTCACGCAGAAGGCCCTGCGCCAGAAGGCCGAGGGCAAGAGTGACGACGAGGAGGACGTGGACCCGCTCGTCGCGCAGCGCGTCGAGGATGAATTAGAAAAACTTGATACGCACATGGAGGAGCTGCGCGAGAAGATTAAGGGCGTGCAGGGCGAGATCGAGAGTAGGCGGGGCGACGTGCAGCAGCGGCAGGAGAAGCGGTACAAGACCTACGACAAGGCACCGATGAAGAAGGTCTATGATCCGGAGACGGGCGAGACCACCGAAGAACCTCTGTTCAACGCGGACGAGGGCGCCTTCGACAACTTCATCGAGCGGCGCGAGGCGACGCTGCTGAAGGGCGAGACGCTCGCGGCGCTGGAGTTGCGGGAGCAGTCTCTTCGCAGATTCGAGGCGGATCTGAGGAAGCGTACTGCTCGTAAATTGAGAGCGGAGCGCAAGCGGGAACGCGAGGAGGCGCGGGCTGAGGCGGGTTCAGATGCTGAGGAGGAGGACGAAGATGAAGACGAGTTGGCGGCGGCCGTCGAGGACGCTTTACAAGATAAGCTCCCGGACATCGAGCAGCGCCTCGCGGACATCGAACAGCGCAAGGAGGAGCTCGCCGAGTTGGAGGCCGAAAAAGAACACAAGTCGAAGCCCAAGGCGCCCACCAAAAAAGCTTTTGTGGATGGGCGCATCAAGGACGTCCCGCTGTACAACCCGAACAAGAAGGCCTACGTGGACCCGCCCCAGTCGGGCTACCTGAACTTCATGTCGCGGCAGACCGAGGTCGTGGAACGCGCGACGACGGCCCAGACTCTCAAACTACGGGAGACGGCGCTCGTACGGCGCGAAAAGGAGATGAAGAAGCGGACTAATCAGAGACGCAACGAGGTCAAGGAGCGGGAGCGCCGCCAAGAACTCGAAGAGACGCGGCGCGAGCGGCGCGAGGAGCGGCTCGAGAGGGAGGAGGAGAGGAAAGAAAGGTTGCTCGAGATTCATGAAAGGAACAAGGAGAAGCGCGAGGAACGGGCCGAGCGCGCGAAGGAGGCGCGCGCGCGGAGGAGGGAGGCCTTCCTGCGGGCCGCGGACGCCGACGACGACGGCGCTTCATTGGACGCGATCGAGCAGGAGATCGAGACGCTCGAGAGAGCGTTGGAAGATCTCCAGGACGAGCGCGAGAAGGTCGAAGAAGATAGAAGAAATGCGGAGGAAGACGAACGGGAGGCCCGGGAAGCGGCGAGCCCGGTCAAGCACAAGAACAAGTCGAGACCGTCGGACTGGGCCGAATTCCTCGGTAGAAGGGAGGAGGCCATCGAGCGGCGGACGACGCGCGACTCCCTGGCTTTACGGGAGAAGACGCTGACGACGTATGAATTGGAGATCACGCGGCGGAAGGAGGGCAAGGAAAAAGAAATTCAAGCTAGAGAAAGGCGGCAGAAAGCCTTGGAACAGCGACGCGAGCGTCTGGAGAGGAAGCGCGAGCACGCCGAAGAATTGCGGGACAAGGTCCTGGCGCGCCAAGAAGATCAGATGAAAAAACGCGTCGAGAGGGCCGAGCGGCGCGCGGCGGCCATCGAGCGGCGGAAAGAAAGGGACGAGGACTACGACGACGACGGCAGTCTCGCGGATATTCGAGATGAGATCGACGAGCTGGACCACGCGCTGGAAGATATAAGGGAAGAACGGGAGAAGGCGCGCGCGACCCGGAAAGCCAAGGTCAAGGAGGAAAGGAGGGTGGAGGAGGAGATGCGCCGCAAGGAAAAGGCCGCGCAGACTGAAAGAGTGGATGCGCGGCGTCGTCGTAAGGAGGAGAAGAAGAGAAATGAGAGGCGAAGACGGCGTCGCGGCCGCGATAGTGATAGTGATAGCGGCAGCGACCGGCGGCGGCGGCGCGACTCGTCTTCCGAGTCAGACTGATAAGTTACAGTAATTAGTTCTTCTTCGCGGCGGCGAGGCTCCGCGCGAGGTCGTCCGCGACGCCGCGCGCGCACGCGGCGTAGGCGTCGACGACGGCCGCGCACTGGAGGACCCCCGCGCCGCTCTTCGACGCGTAGCAGTCGAGGACGTCCTTCTCCTCCGCGACGCACCGCGGCGCCGCCTCCTTGCGGACGAAGTCGTATTTGCTGTGTAACAAAGCCACCTGCCGCTTGACGTCGTCCAATCGATCGGCTTCCAGCGAGCTGAGCTCCGCCGCCCGGCTCTCCTGGAAGGCGCGGCGCTCGGCCTCGAAGTCCGCGGCGAGTTTCCGCACCGTCGCGTCGGCGGCCGCGTCCGGGTTGCCCACGGCGTCGGCCGCGCGCTGCGCCGCGTCGCGGCGATTCCGTTGCGAGGCGAGGGCCTCGGCGAGGCCGGCCTCGATGACGACTCCGCTTCCGGCTGGCGCGCCGTCTGCCGCTTGTTTCCTGGAGAAGCGGCCTCCCATGCTATGGCTGGATTCTCTGTGGGAGCGGAATAAATGCGCGCTCGCTGAACTGCCTCGCGTCCTATGTGTATTTGTGACTTGCTGGCTGACTGCTGTCGCCGCGGAGATGCTCTTCCGACGGTAAAGCAGGTAGATTAGCCTGTGGCCCCGCGAGCCTGTGGTTTGCTAGTGTCTTACAGGACGCTAGCTTTATACGGGTTTTACAGTTTTCACACATTTTGCTTAAGCCCGTCGTCGTAGGCGCCTCATCTGCTATGGCATTTGCATAATGCATCAGCCAAGTTGGGTCCACAGACATTTGCAATGCTTGCAATTTGTCTTCGATCCGGGATGGCGGCGCCAGAGTCGAGAGTGGTGTATTCACCAGCTATTCTCGGGGCGGTTCCAAGACAACGGAGCCTACCAAAAATGGAGAGTCAATTTGCATCATGCCCACCTTCGGCCAAGACGTCGTGAATACGTAAATCAGGCGGGCCGGCAACAACTGCAAGGACATGGTTTTGGGTTTGTTGAGAGCGAGGAGTTTCAGCATGCCCCGTACCGTTAACACAGACCCCGTACGGTTAACGTACGGGGCAAGCAACACAACTGCGAGAGAGCGAGAGCGAGAGAGACGCGCCTCTCGAGTAACAACAATAATAATAATATCCATAAATAGCGTTTCTCCGAGTGCCAGCCGCCGGAACGGAAACTATACGACCCAACCCCAACAATGTAAACATCCCTGCGCGTAACAACAAGAATACTTAGGTCGCCAACGTCTATAACCCAGGCACGTCGATAACCCCGCGCCGCCGCGCCGCGTCGAGCCGCGACGATATAGCCCTCTCCAAATCGACGTTGTAGGCCACGGACTTGAGCGGCTCCGTCATGGCCGAGGCCGCCGCCCACTCCGCGTCGAACTCGCCGCCCGTCTCGAGGCAGGCGTGCCTCGTCGTGGCGGACACGACCTCGCGGCCGTTGTCAAACATCGTCACGCGCAGAGTACCGCGGTACGTCTCCCGCGCGCCGTCGACCATGCCGCTCTTCGACGGCACGCGCACCGCGCAGCCCTCGTCGTCCGTCTCGGCCTCGATCGTGCAGGACGTGCCCCGGTCGGCGTAGGACGCGGTCACGCGCCACGCGCCCCACGGCGCCACGGTCCACTCGACCTCGGGGAAGGGCCAGAACTCTCCGTCCAAATGGATGCCCACGAGCCCGACGTCCTCCTCGCGCTCGAGCGCCCCGCCGGCCAGCAGGCTCCGCCGCGCGCCCGTCGCCGTGAGCGTCAGCTGCGACGCCGGCTCGACGGCATCAAAGGCGTTGCACTGGAGCCACCACCACTTGCGCGGGAAGCCGCGGCCCCAGTTCTTCTCGGCGTAGAACGGGGCGTCGACGAACGCCGTCCGTTGCCCCTCGATCTCGACCCAGCCCGTCGCGTGGCCCAGGGACATGAGGACCTGGTAGTGCGGGCTCAGGAGCGGCCCGAGCGCCGCGAGCCAGCCCGCCGTCGAGTACTGCCGCGCGTCGCCGAAGCGCCCGCCCCAGCCGACGTCCGGGCGGACGCGAAAGTCCCACGTGACGCCGTCGAGGCGGCCCCGGTGTTGGACGGACGTCATCGCGAACGAGAAGGTATCGCCGGCGTAGCGCAGCGACAGGTCGTGGGGGGCCGCGGCGAAGGGCGAGCAATCTGTTGAAGACGCGCAGATCGCTTTTGCGGCGTCCGCCGTGGAGGCAAGGACTTGCGCGTCGACGCCCGACCGCGCCGTCCGGCGGCCCGGGTCGAAGATCGCGTAGATGAACGCGAACGACTGCTCGTTCTCGGGTAGGGTGATCCGGTTGTACCAGCCCTCCTGCGTTCGTTTTTCTTTAGTGTGGGGCGTGTCCGGCGGTCCCTCTCTCTCACCGCGCCGACGCGTGACGGCATGGGCGTGCACGCCATCGCCGCGACGTGAAGTAAATACATAGGACGCCGGTTAAAAACGAAGAAGTCGGTCTGCCCCTGGCCGTGGTAGCCCGCGTGGGGCGTGCGCCGCGCTTGGGGGCTGAGGCTGCGGCTGGGCTGGGAGAGCAGCAGCAGGATGGCTGGCATTGCCGCACGCATGGCCGCTGCGGCGTTTTCTCGGTGCGAATTGTCTGTGCTTGATGCGTTTGGCCTGCTCCACTGAGCTTGAGATTGATGCGGCCGTATAGGCGGCTTTAGAGAGGGCTCTCCAGCTTTTGGGAGAGGCCCAGCCTAGGCAAAAAGGCTGAAACGCCACCGCAGCGGAGGCGCAGCACACACAGCGCTTGTGCAACGCCAAAAGCGATCCTGGCAGGCGGGCTCCCGCAATTTGCAGCAGCAATGGCTCCGTTGCTGCGATGCCTGGTGATCACCACCACTGTGCTCGCCTTGCAAGCGCCGCGCACCCTACGCCCCAAAACGCTGCGCCAAGCGACGCAGCTCGAGCAATTAGCCGAGCAAACGGTCCTATCGATTGACACCGGCGACCTGAATATAATTGAACAATACGCGAAGGGCGGCCTGATCTCCGACGCCACGACGAATCCGTTGTTTGTGGCGCAGGCCGGGACATCGGGCGACGCGAGGTACGTCGCTTTTGTGGATAAGGCCATCGCCTACGCGAAGGCGAACAGCGGCGGCGACGACGTCGTGTCGTTGGCGATGGACCGCTTGGCCGTGGAGCTTGGTCTCGAGATCGTGAAGCTCGTGCCTGGCTACGTGTCGACGGAGGTGGACATCCGCGCGTCCTTCGACACCGAGGAGTCCGTCCGGCGCGCTCGAAGAATTATTGCGATGTACGAAGCGGAGGGCGTCGACAGAAGTCGAGTACTGGTCAAGCTCGCGGGCACGTGGGAGGGCATCGAGGCCGCGCGGATTTTGGAGAGGGACGGCATCACGTGCAACATCACGCTCATCTTCGGCTTCGCGCAGGGCGTGGCCGCGGCGCAGGCCGGCGCGCGGCTCATCTCGCCCTTCCCCGGCCGCGTCAAGGACTGGCACGCGGCGAACGGCGGCGCGCCGACGTACGAGCCCGACGAGGATCCGGGCGTCGTTGTAGTTAGGCGCATCTACGAGTACTACAAGAAGCACGGGCACGGCACGATCTGCATGCCGGCGTCGTGGCGGCCGTCGCGCGGCACGTCGGACCCGTCTTATGCTGTGGACGAGATTTTAGCTTTAGCGGGCACGTACCTGTGTGGAAACCAAATTTATTTACGACGCATTAGTCCTGAATCGCCGCGTCGACTTCCACGTCATCGGCGCGACACCTGCTCGATGGCGTGGCAATTTCGGTTCCTCACCGCTCGACGGAACCAGTACGAGCACCGACTCACTGGTTGATTTACGCACAGGCACGGACCGGATGACGATTCCGCCGCCGCTACTTGAGCTCCTGGCGTCGTCTGACGAGCCGGTGCCGCGAAAGCTGGAGCCGGCCCGGGCGGCCGCGGCCTGCGCCGACGCCGAGCTCGTCTACGACGAGTCGAGCTTTCGGCTGGCCATGAACGCGGACCTCGCGGCGACGACGAAGCTCGCCGAGGGCATCAACGCGTTTATTGGGGAGACGGCGAAGTTGCAAGCGGCGATCGAAGCGAAAGTATAATACTTACTTAATATTCTACGTCATCGTCTCCCCCGTGCCCGTCCGGCCAGAACGGCTCGTCCGGGTTCTGGCAGATGCACCGCAACGCATCGGACCCGCCGAATCCAGGTTTCGAATGAAACGGGTTCTCAACGAAAGCGTCGTCGGACGGTTCGGCGACTGGTGCGTCCCGCAGCCAGCCGCGCAGCGCCGCCTCCAGCTCGTCGGACTCGGCCAGGAGCTTCTTGGCCGACGCGCGCGCCGACGCGCCCGCGCCCCGCTCGACGCCCTCGAGCTTCCGGGCGCGCTCGCGCTTGCGGCGCTTCCGCCGCAGGCGGCGGTTGCCCGCGACCATGACGGCGGCGCGCGCCTCCTTCTCCTCCCTGTCCTCCTCCTCCTCGACAGCCTCCTCAACAATATCGGGCGGCGGCGGCCGCCGCAGCGCGTCCGCGAAGCGCAGCAGCTCGTGGCGGTGCTTGCGGTCCGTGAGGCGGTGCGTGAGGACGCGCGGAGCGTCGTCGGGGTCCGCCTCCTCGGCGAACCAGTTTGCGAAATCCGCCAGCGGCCCGCGCGGCGCCGCCGCGTCCCGCGCCAGGAGCCACCTCAATCTTTCAGCGAGGACGACGCGCATCCACGTCTGCTCGTTGCCGAGCGGCGACCCCTCCACCAGAGGCGGCCGCGCGCGGCGCCGCATCCGCGCGCGCATTGATGAAGGCGCCGTCAGCACGTGCTTCGCTAATCTATCAACCGCCTCATCAAAAGCGGCGGCGTGCGCGCCTTGTACAATTGTCGCGTCGGCGAGGGCCGCGTCCGCAAAAGCCTCGGACCGCGCGAACCGCACGAGCGTCTCGGGGGAGCGCCTTCTTCCAGCCTCGGGCGCGCCGCGGATCGCGCGCGCCGCGACGTACGACGCCCGCGCGCGCAGCCCGAAGTCCGACGTCACGACCGTCAGCGTCCTATTGTGAGCGAGGAAGTGCTCGACGCAGTCGACGATCGCGTCGTCCGCCGTGCCGCGCCGTCCCGCGAAGGCCGTCGCGTAGGCGCCTGATGATGAAACGAAGCAGTCCCGGCGCTCGCCGTGGTCGAGCATCAGGATTGTTTCTTGGCCGAGCAGGCCGCGCGCGTGCGCGCCCGCCGCCGCGGCGTCTACATCTGCTGCCGACAGCCGCCACTTGCTCTTGCCGCGGCAGTTGTCGCCGTCGATTATCACAACGTCGCCCGGCCGCGGCCGCAGCGCCTTCCACGACGGGGCTTGCGTTTCAGCGTGCAGCGCCGACTGTCGCGGCGGCGGGCGCGTCGGCGGGGCGAAGGCGGCGGCGGCCCCGACCGCGAGCCAAAGGCGCAGCATTTGTCACACTCTGTAGATGCTACTAAGGGCAGATGCACCTCTCGACAGCTGCTTAATCGGTCCGCAGAGTGCAAGTGGCAGTGTCTCACTTTTGTGCACCGCACGCGGCTGCACTCGCAATAGAGTTTCAGCGCTCGCGTCGTGACCTTTATGAGCGATAACGAGCGACGCGCCAGCTCTCGCTAACTCTAGACGATTAGTCGGCGCGCCAAGACCGCGACTACACCCTCTGCCAGCTGCAGCGGCACTGAGCAAAACGCGGGCTCGTACGCGGCGAGGAGCAAAACAGACGCTGGCATTCGTCGCCCAAGTGTAGCACTGGAGCACTCACGCGCGTTGCAGCGCCCCGCGGCACGGATGCTGCCGTAGCGCAGCCATGCGCATGGCCATAGCCGCGCTCGCCACGGCGGCGCGCGCCGCGGCACCCATAAAAGCGCCGCCGGCGTCGCCGCTCCAGCCCTTCACCGTGCGCGGCCGCTCTGTGTTAGTCAAGCGCGACGACCGCTACGCCCTACCTGGAGTTTTATCGGGCGTCGCCGGCAACAAGGCGCGGAAGCTGTACGGGCTGTACAAGCGCGGTTTTGGGGATGCGGAGGCCGTGGCCTCGCTAGGAGGCCACCAGTCGAACGCCTTCCCGTGCATCGCGGCGTTGTGTCGGGCCTTCGACCTGCCCTTCTACTTCGTCTGCAAGCCGGTGCCGCGGTGGCTCCGCCAAAACCCGGCGGGCAACTACGCTAGGGCATTGGCGCTGGGGGCCGAGCTCGTTCCTTTGAAACCTGATGATTACCGGCGGTGTATTGCTGATCCTGAATGGCGGGCCGATCTCCTGAAGGACGTCGCGGGCGTCTCAGAGGTCGCGTGGGTGCCGCAGGGAGCGGCGTCGCGCGACGCGGAAGCGGGCGTCGCCATGCTCGCCGCGGAGCTTGTTGATGACTTGAAAGAGTATGCAAACGCGCGCGTCGTCGTCCCCGCGGGAACGGGCACGACGGCCCTGTTTTTGGCGAGGCATTTGCGCGACGCGGACGTCGAGGTCTGCGCGGCGCCCTGCGCTACCAGTTCTATCGAATTGAAGCGCCAGATGACTCTGTTGGACGACGCCTCGGGTTCCATAGGCGCGTTTCCCACTATCCTTGGGGCGCCGCCCTACCGCTTCGGCGCGCCGGATAAACGCGTTTTGGCGACGTGGCGCGAGCTGGCAGCGTCAGGACTCCACGTCGACTTGGTCTATGCGCCGGCGGCCTTTGAGACGCTCTTACAAACGGTGGACGACCGGCCCCAGTGCTACGTGCACTGCGGGGGCAACGCCGGCGTCGCCACCCAACTCAATAGGTACCGCCACGCAGGATTATTAGGAGTAAAAGAGATAGAATAATCAACTTAGAAGTCCTCCATCATGAACTCTTCCTCTTCGGCCTCTTCTTTCGCCTTCTTGTCGCGCGCGCGTTTGGCCCTTTTCGCCTTCGGCGTGGACGCCATCTTCGCCATGAGCTCGTCGTCGATGCGCACGTTCGATTCTAATCGAGGATCTAATGTAGTGATGTTGTAGCGCTCGTACTTCCCCGTCTGCGGGTCCCGCTCGATGCGCTGCACGACGCGTTCGGGAAGTTCTTCCAGACCCGCCGACACGAGTCTAGCCAGGACCGGATCGGGCAGCTCGTTGAAGGGCGCCGGTCTTGTCACCTGCTTGCCGCTACAATCTAAGTCGCAGTACGACGCGAGTAGGAGAGGAGGCTCCGTGAAGACGCCCGCCTCGACATAAGGATCGCGAGAAGCCCACGCCAGACAACTTTGTTCATCTTCGTGGAAGCTGTACACTAAAGACCCGCACGGCGCCCTCTCTGAAATAGGTGTTGCTGAGTTATCAAGGGGCCGGAGCGGCCCGGCCCGTAGACACCGCTTCGTTTTGCGCAGGAAGGACAGGTGCTTCTCCCGCGTCGCGCCCCGGTTTTGTGTACCTTGTTGGTCATCAAGCCTCAACATCGCGAAGGGCGCCGACCCCTCGGGCCAAACTTCCAATTGTAAGTAAGGATCTCCAGCAATCGTCCAGTGGTAGGCTTTCACGTCGTCGTCCAGGCTTCGGATCAACGGATCCGTCTCGACTAATGCCCTCGCTGATTCTTCACTACCACCAATAACCGCGAGTAATGATCCGGCCACCTCCGTGCCCGCCTCATCCCTCAACAGCTGCGACACGTAGACGCGCGGTTTCGAATCATCCTTATCGGCTTTGAGATGGGACTCGCGCGCCCAGACTAAGTGGTCCTCGTGTTTTTTCCGACGTAATGAAGGATCCGCGACGGTCCGCAGGAACACGAACGCCTCTCCTGGTATATCCCATTCCGCGTGGCCCCCCGCCTCCAAGTCGGCGTCAAAGGTCTCGGCCGTCCACTCGTGCATCATCGGTAAGGTATCGGGGTGCGCGTAATACGGGTCGACGATCGCGTTGCCCTCGTATTTATCAGCGCTCGCGAGCGCCTCCTCGACCGTCGGGAGGTCGTCCGCATGTCTCACTAGTCGGGACGGCGCGCGCAGCGTCGAGACGGCGACGAGGGCGAGGGCGCGCATCGTTCTGTTGTTTCCTCTACCTTGCTGGGCTACTGCTCGGCGACGGACACCGGAGCGAGTGGCAAGGCGCTACAATGTGCTATGTTGTGCTGCGCGTGCTAATAGCGCTCCTTGGCACGACGGCGCTTGTAAAACACTGCCAGCGCACACTCGCTCGAGGCGCAGCGCTGCTGCACGATGGCTATGGCTCTGAATAGCAACTTCACAGACTCCCGCTGAAATAATCGCATAGCGTCGTAAGGACACTAGCGTCTCGAGAGGGAGCGCGAAAAAGGTTCGGGGACGCATACAGACGCGAACCGACGCCTCCGAGGCCCTAATTTATCGCGCGACCGAGCTCGCGCAGCGCTTTGCGAGGAGTGGGCAGAGGTTTTACGACGTAGTAGCGACTCGTACGCAAGCCCGAGGGCTGCCCCAACGCGTTTTTGTGCTTTGTGGCCCAGCAGCTACACGGCGGACCAGCAGAAGCGCCTGGACCCCAGTCCAGCTGGATCCAGTAGTAGTTGTTACTCGGGTCCAGTAGAAGCAACCCGAGTAACAGCCTCCACGCGATAGAAGCAGTGGAAGGATGGGAGCCGGCGCCTCGGCCCAATTCGGCCCAGCCCTCGACGCGGCGGCGGCCAAGCCCGCCGACGGCTCCGATCTCAGAGATTTCAACACCGCAAAGGCGGAAGCAGTCCAGCTGCGACGGACGCTCGCGGCGCTGCGGTACCAGGTCAACGCCCAGGGCCAGGGCGCGACCGCCTGCTTCGAGCACCTCCACGACGGCATGCAGCAGTGGACGCGATACTCGCCCGAACAATCGTGCTTGATCGCCACGGCGCTCGCGGGCAACCCCGACGCTATTATACAGCTCCCGGGCCTACCATTTTCGGTAAAATGCGGCCGTAACGCGACGGCCCAAGGCATGCCGGTGGCGCCGGACTCGGGCCTGCTCCAGGTGAACAACAACTCGGGCGCCTGCCGCATCGTCCGCGTGGCGCTGGGCACGGCGCCGGCCTACGCGCAGAAGACGGCTTCTGGCGCTTTCCAGCCGCTCACGCCGGCGCAGAACGCGCTCATCGCGTCGGCCGTCGCCTCGGCGCCGCACGGCGGCGCCAAGGCCGTGGGCCCGGGCTTCGAGATCCGCTGGGGTACGAATGCTACGACGCCCACGTACCCGCAGCCGCCGCACACGGGTCTGATATTAGTGGGCCCGCAGGGCGGCTCCACGGTGATCCGCGGGCAGTGGGGCCCGCTGCCCGTCTTCGCCGGAGGCCCGCGCGGGCCGTCCATGCCCCCGGTTTATGGTGGAGGTGGCGGCGCGCCGGCGGCATACGGTGGCGGCGGCCACCCCTTCGCCGGCGGCGGCGGCCCCGGCTTCGTCGGCCCCGTGCCGGGCCAGCGGCCGGGCGGCGCCGTGCCGGGCCAGGCGCCTGGAGGCCCGGCGCCGGGCCCGCAGGCGCCGCCGGTCCAGAAGGAGGGGCAGGCGTCGGGCGGCGGCCTGGGCGTCGGTGGGGCTGTGGCAGCGGGCGTCGTCGGCGGCGCCGTCGGCGCGGGCGTCGTCATGGCGGCGGCCAACCCGGGCGCCATTGTAGACGGCGCTAATGCCGCAAGCCAATGGGCCGGACAGAATATCGCGTCGGACGCGCAAGTCATCGGCGCTGCGAACGACGTCGCGCAGTGGACGGGCGGCGCCGCGCAGGACGTCGGACAGTGGGGATCGAACGTCGCCGCGCCTGGGATCAACAACGCCGTATCGGACGTCGGACAATGGGGCTCGAACGTTGCCGCGCCTGGGATCAACAACGCCGTACAGGACGTCGGACAATGGGGCTCGAACGTCGCCGCGCCTGGGATCAACAACGCCGTATCGGACGTCGGACAATGGGGCTCGAACGTCGCCGCGCCTGGGATCAACAACGCCGTATCGGACGTCGGACAATGGGGCTCGAACGTTGCCGCGCCTGGGATCTCAGGGGCCGCAAATGCGGCCGGCGACTGGACCGCGGGCGCCGCGGGCACTGCAGGCGACTGGACGGCGGGCGCGGCGGGCGACGTCGGACAGTGGACGGCTGGCGCCGCCAACGTTGCCGGCGGTGGTATTGTTAACGCCGCCGACGCGACCGGGGGCGCATTTGCCGTCGCGGGCGACTGGACCGCAGGCGCTGCAATGGACTCGGGCCAGGCGATCGGCGGCTTCGCCGTCGACGCGGGCCAGGCCATAGGCGGTGTTGGCGGCGATGTCGGCTCGGCCATCGGCGACGTCGCGGGCGCCATCGGTTCGGCCTTGGGCTTCTGAGCACCCTTTCCTTCCTCCCTTCGACGTTTCGAAATCCAATAACTTCCTTACTCCTAGTCGCTGTTGCTGTTCGTCGCCCGAGTTTCCTTCCTCGTCTCCTCAAATAACTACCCTTCCTTACTCCTAGTCGCTGTCGTCGCTGTCCGAGCCCGACGACGACTCGCCGCCGTCGCCGGAGCCGGAACTGCTGCTGCTGCTGCTGCTATCCTCCTCCTCCTCCTCCTCGTCGTCATCATCCGCCATCTCGTCGTCGGACGGGTCGGCCGCGACCGTGCGCCGGGGCACCGCCTCGACGGCTGGCCCGCCGGCCGGCGCCGCGCGCGCCGCCGCCGCGCGCCGCAGCAACAGGTCGAACTTGCCCTGGAGCGCCAACAACTTGGGTAACAAATGGACCCGCTCCGCCACGACATGTTGCAAACGGGCAAGTGCGTCGCGCGCGCCAGGGTGGTTCGCCAAATGGGCAGCGTGGTGCCTCAGCGTGGCCTGGATCCAGGGGACGAGGCGCGGCGCGTCGCGGGGTCTCCTTTCAAGTCGCTCCGCCAGGTTGTTTAAGAGCGGCAGCGCCGACGCCGCCGGCAGCCTCGATAGCGTCGCCTCGACGACGTCGGGTTCAGTCCTCCTCAAAACCGTGTCCATGAGCCGGTCGTCGCCGCAGCGCGCCGCCTGATCCAATACTTTCGCCAGCGACGCGGCGTCGCCCTCGGCCGCCGGCCCGCCCCACCTGGATGAATCGGCGGCGTCGCGCGCGGCGGCGTCCGCCCTCAACCCGGCCTCGTGGCGCCGCGCGAGGGCGTCCATCTCCGCGAGGCGGTCGCCCAGCGACGCGTCTCCACTTTCACTCGCCTCTAACCGCTGCCGCTTGGCCGCGTGCTGCTGCCTAGCTTCCTCTAACAATGGATCGCCCGAGAGGCTCGCAAATCCTAATACCGGCGGGGCCTTCGTCTTTTTCTTGGAGGGCTTCTCCGGCGCGGGCGCAGGCGCCACCTTGGGTACTAAACCCGCCACGCGGTCGCCCTCGATCTTGAGCGCCTCGCGCGAACACTTGGGCGGGTCGCCGCGCGCGACGACCAGGGCATCGCCGGCCACGTGCCGCACGGCGACTGCGGTCCTTGTAGAATCCGGTTCCGATCCTGCGAGCTGCACGCGGCCGTCGGCCAGCACGGCCGCGCACACGACCACGTCATTTCGGACGAAGCACGCCAGCGAAAGTAGAGGCGCCGCGCAGCGCAGCGTCTCTGATGAATTCGAGACGCAGTCGTGGACCAGGATCTCGCGCGCATCGGCCGAAGAAGCGACGCGCCTCCCGTCCTTTGTCCACGCGAGGCATCGCACAAAGGTAGCGTGCGCGCCGGGCAGCGTCCGCCGCTCCGTGCCCTTGACGAGGCGCACGCGGCTCGACGCGACGGCGCAGGCGTCGCCGCTCGACGGGTGGGGCGCTAGAGTTGAAACGCCGCGCGCGTCGGCGTCGACGTCGTTTGTTGTGCCGTCGAGCGCGAGGCGCCTCACCGTGCGCCGCGGCGCGCCGTCGGGGGTTGTGGTTGCGACCCAGAGCGCGGCGCCGTCCGCGGCGAAGCGCACCGTCTTCACCGGATCCGATCCCGGCAGCGTCGTCCGAATCACGCCTTTTCTTACGTCCCAGACCGTCACGGAGCCGTCGGCCGCGCCGCACGCCACCAAGCTCGCGTCGGGCGCCCAGCAGACGCTGCCGTAGCGCTTCGCGGCGCCGTTCCGGGGCGGGACGTACTGGCGCGCCGGCGTCCGGCCGTCGCCGGCGTGCAGCGTCAGGCGCGCGGCGGCTATTGTTGCTATGGTCTTGCCGTCGGGGCTGATTGCTATTGCCGCTTGTTGTTCGGCCATCGCTGCACGCTGCACGCTGGGTGGTGCTCTCCCAGCGATGAGAGGCTGCAACTTTTGCGAGATGCCGCGCGTGCGTCTCCCGTTGTGCCGCAGCACTCTATAGCGAAATTTGGTATCCAAAACGGATTCGCAGACCTCAGTGCGCAGCGCGGGGAGTCCTCTCGCTGCCTCTTCAGCTGCCTTTAAGGCTAGTATCGGTGTGCCGCTAGGCTTCGAAATATAGTGAGAGAGTTACGTCGCCTTTGGTGCCCGTAGCGGGACAGTCTGGCCGAGCCCACGGCGCTGCACGCGCGCACTTGTCCAACTGTACCCTATTCGTGCAGCTCGTGAAGCACGGATCCTTGGCGACCCAGGTGCTGTCTAGCTAAGTGCTGCACTCCCTGCACGCCTGCAAATACCAAAGCAGTCGCTGTCTCGAAGCGCGACGGCCGCATCCCTTGACTGCATTGATCAGTAGCACAGTTGCTCTACGCCGGCGCCGCGATACAACCAGCGGAAAGATGGCGCAACCGGGCGTCCTCATGAAGGTCGGCGGCCTCCTCGTGAAGACGCTGGCCAAGCCCGTCGCGCGCCAGCTGAAAGTGGACGCGGAGCACGTGGGCTGGCTTCGCGAGGCCTGCACGTCCATCGGCCAGACCACGAACTACCTCACGAGCCGCCTGACGCACGCGTCGTCGTTAGATAAATGGAAGAAGCCATATAAACATATCGAACTGAAGGCCACCGAAGCTAGAGAGAAGGGCGCGGAGATCGTCTCCGAGGGCTTCGTGCTGACCGTGGCTGTTACTGTGATGGGCTACGAGTACAACCGCCAGAACAACTACAAGGAGGCGGCGGCGCGGCGGAAGGAGGAGAAGGAGGCCGAGCGGCGCGCCGACGTCGAGGCGCGGCTCGAAAGGCTCGAGGCCTTGCTTGCAGAGCTCAAGCCGCCGCCCGAGACGAAGCGGAGGCGCTGGTGGTCGTAAATTATTGTTGTTAAATCACAGGGGCCCGCACGAGTGCTTCCTTGGCAAATTCGGCCGCTCTTTATGCCGCAGCACTTCCAAATCGGCGATGAGCCGCGGTCGCGTTTCTGACGGCTCGAGCACGGCGTCGACAAAGCCCCGCTTCGCCGCCAGCAAGGGATTCGCGAAGCGCGCCGCGTACGCGTCGGCCTTTGCCACACGCTCTTCATCACTGACCCCTCGATGTAAAATCTCGGCCGCGCCGGCGGCGCCCATGACCGCGATTTCGGACGACGGCCAGGCGTAGTTCGCGTCGCCCCTCAAGTGTTTCGAGGACATAACATCATAGGCGCCGCCATAAGCTTTTCGGGTGATGACCGTGAGTTTTGGTACGGACGCTTCCGCATAAGCAAAGAGCAGTTTCGCACCATGCCTGATGATGCCGCCGTGCTCCTGGGCCACGCCCGGTAGAAAGCCCGGCACGTCCACAAACGTGACCAAAGGTATCTGAAACGCGTCGCAGAAGCGCACGAAGCGAGCCGCTTTCGTCGAGGCGTCCGCGTCGAGACAACCCGCGAGGTGCCGCGGGTCGTTCGCCACGACGCCAATCACCCTCCCATTCAAGCGCGCGAAGGCCGTGATGATATTTGAGGCGTAGTCCTCACTTAATATGAGTAAAGAATGACCATCAACAACTCTTTTGACGACCTCGCGCATGTCGTACGACTGGTTCGGGTCGTCGGGGATGATCGTGTTGAGGGCTGCGTCGCACCGATCCGGATCATCGTAGGGCAACACGTCGGGGTTCTCGCCATCATACGACTGGGGCAGATACCCCAAAAGTGTTCGAGTCGCCTTCAGAGCCGCCAGGTCGTCGTCGAAGGCGCCGTGCGCGACGCCCGACTTGCTGCAATGGACGTCGGCGCCGCCTAAGTCGTTCCGCGTCACGACTTCGTTCGTGACCGCTTTTACCACATCAGGACCGGTGACGAACATGTAGGCTTGCCTTGACATGAACAGAAAGTCGGTCATTGCTGGTGAATAGACGGCGCCGCCCGCGCAGGGCCCCAACACTAAGGATAACTGAGGTACGATGCCCGACGCGTCCACGTTCCTCTGGAAGACGTCGGCGTAGCCGGCTAAAGATAAAACTCCTTCTTGTATGCGCGCGCCTCCGGAATCCGATAATCCTATGATAGGACAGCGGCAGTGCAGCGCGCGCTCCATGACCTTCACGATCTTCGCGGCGTGTGCCTCGCCCAGCGAGCCGCCGAAGACCGTAAAATCCTGCGAGAACACACAAACGGGCCGGCCGTGCACGGTCCCAAACCCCGCGACGACGCCGTCGCCCGGAGGGGCTTTGTCGGATTCTAATCCAAAGTCGTCGCAGCGATGCGACGCCAAGGCGTCGATTTCTCTAAATGATTCCGTGTCTAAGAGCACGTCTAAACGTTCGCGCGCGGTCAGCTTGCCCTTGGCGTGCTGCGCTTCTATCCTGTCAATGCCGCCGCCGTCGATCGATGCCTTTTCCAGTGATGCTATTTCCTGTCGTACGGCGGCGCGTGCTGCGGCGCTGGAGGTGTGGCGGCGCAGGAGTTGGGTGGCTCGGCGCATCCTGCAGCCCGTGGCGCCTCGCGCGTATATTTGCAGCTTATTAGTTACTGCAATTGCTTGACGCGCACAAGGCCTATCAATCCCTTACGTAGCCGCATAACATTCGGCTGGGCATTCCTAGTGTGTCAACGACGCTAGTCTGCTCTCCGATTTGGGCCGTGGTGCACGAGTACACATCGGTTTGCACGCACGGAGCATCTCTCGTGCTGTTTTTGAGCGGCCCCAAAACGACTTGGCGCAACACAGCCAGCTCCACATCGATCTGACTGCACACTACAACATGCTGCGTGTCACACTCATCGTGTGCGTCTCGCAATGCGCATTAGGCTTCGCCCCGCCAGCAGCACCACGCGTCGGCCTCGCGAGGCACGCGGCGCCGGCCCGCGAGCCGTTTGAGTGCGAGGTGGACCTCGAGGCCGGCGAACCGGTAAAAATCCAGATCACGCCGACGATGAGCGACTCGGAGCTCGTCGTGGCGCAGTATCCTCTTCCCTTCTTCATCGACATCGAGAATCGGGCGCAGCTGGGAGCCGTCGTCACGAAGGACGGCAGCGAACAGCAGAACAAGGGCGTCGAGCGCGTGGGCGACCGCCTGCGCGCGTTCACGTACTACGAATACGGCGCCGCGCCCAGCGACGGCGGCGGCGTGCTGACGATGTTCAATTCTTTCAGCGGCGCCGGCTACTCGTGGAATCGCCAGCTCTTCGACGCGACGTTCGTGTCCTGGGAGAGCTCCCTGGAGAAGCTCGTCACGAACGAGCCCCGACGGACGGACTCCGTGACGATGGTCTTCGAGCGACCCGTAGCGCCTGCGCCGGCGCAGGCGGCCGAGCCCGCGGCCACGGCGCCACCCGCCGAATAAGAGCAGGATAGTATCTATCTATACGCACCCCTCCCCGTACGAAGACCTGGCACGAGCTCCGAAACGCGGCCTCCAGGGCTCCCGCGTAGCTAGCGGCTGTCAGACACTAGCAACTGCCTCGGCACGATGATGCTGCCCCGCAGTGCTAGCATGCATAGCATAAGCCAGCCGCGGCAGCATGCGCCCGCTCCTCATGCTGATTGGGCTGCTCCACACAAGTGCCAAGACCATGTACCGAAACGCACTACAAATTAATAGAGAACGGAACGCGTCGTGGTACTACGGCCCGCTCGGACTTGAGAACATAGAAGCAACCATTGCCTTCATCGGCGACTCGACGCACCGGAACCAGCTTCAGTTTTTGTGCGACGTGCTGGGCACGCAGCCGCGCGACATCGCGACGGGCACGTCGTCCACTGGTTTAATGTGTTCTGGTAAAGGCATCACGGTGGCGCTCAAGGTCTTTGATGGGGACTCGGACCCCTGGTCGATGCGTTCCATGCGCTCCGTGCTGCGGAATTTAGCAAGGGGCGCTTCCGTGAAGAGGTGGGACGTCGTGTACTTTGGCTCTACGTCATTACACATGCTCCAGCTGCTACCTCTGATCAAGTGGCGCGGCTGGCCCGCCGCGCGCGACTTGGGGAGAGAGCTCGCGAAGGCTGTGGATGCCGTATCAACAGTGGGGGCCTGCCCGGTCTTCATGACGGGCCACTGGTTGTGCTCGCGCGAGTTCCTGAAGCGGCGCGACGAGAGCGAGGCGGGTGAGTTTCCTACGGGAGACTGGGATCTGGTTCAATTGACACGGTTCCTTGATGATGTAAATAACCCGTGGGCCGCGCGCAAGGCCGCGATTTTGCGAATTGCCGCGAAGAACACTTCTTATTACACCAGGGAGTGCGCCGCCATCACGTCGGATCAGGACGAGGCCGCCGCCTGCTCTAAACTATCCTTCGACGCGGCGGGCTCGGCCCACGCCGCGGCCCTCGAACAGAAAGCCCTCTCTGGACTTTCTACGCCGGTCCGCGTCGTCGACGCGCACGCGCTGACGCGGGAGCAGTGCTGGGCGACGCAGCGCGACGGCGTCCACTACCTGCCGCTGCTCCCTTCTCGTCTTTCCGCGCTGACGGCCCACGTTGTTGATTGTTTACGCGAGCAACGGCTGCCGTTCCGGCGCTTCCATCGGAGTAGTGAACACACATAACTTAGCTTTCTACACACGGAATTGCCGGCGCGTCCGCCGCGAAGGGCCCTATCACGTCCCAGTGCCAGCCCAGGTCGGCCGCGGCCCGCCGGTGGCAGGACCAGCGCGGGTCCGCGGGGCGGTCGGCCGCCGGCGAAAAGGCGAGTCCCACGACGCCGGCGTTCGGCGCGTCGGCGTCTGATAAAGCCGCGATCGTGCCCCAGTGGCACACGACCGCTATTCTCTTGTCCGCGCCGCGGTCGGCCCGCGCGCATAGATCGTTTACGAGAGCGAGCGTGGCCGCGGCGCTTCGCCGTCCGAGCCACCGCTTACTCGCCCTTGCCTCGCCAGCGGGATCCCAGTGCTCCGACGGCGCGCCGACGGCGGCCTCGATCGTGGCCGTCGATAGGCCGTGGGATGGGAGGTCGGCCAGGTCCGGCAGCAGGTCGGCGGCGAGGCGGCCGCGGTTCTGCTTGTGCACCCACCAGTGTTCCCGCGCGGCGGCGCAGACCTCCCACCTGCTGCAGTTGCACGCGCCGAGCGCGCGCGCCGCGGTCGCGACACAGCGGAGCATCGGCGACACCAGAATCGCGTCGAGCGACCAACCCGCCGCGCGGTCGCGCCACGCGTCGGCCTGCGCCACGCCCGTGGCCGTGAGTGCTGGGTCCTCGACGTCGTCTCCCACATTGCTCGTCGACTCGGCGTGTCGCAGTAGCAAGACTAGGAGCATTGTGTGCGGGCGAACGGATGCTAGTGCTGCGTCTTGTGTTATGATTGGCTGTAGACGAGCGTTTTTTCGATCGATTATTGCGCGTGGTGCGCGCACGGCCGCCTCCAAAAGTCTCAGGCTGCAAGCTAGTGTCTTACATCACGCTAGCATGCCGACTGTTTTTCCAGTTAGGCTGTGTTAGGCTAGTCTAGGCCCCCGCCCGCCCGTGGACGCGCGCCGGAGATTATCCCGACTCTGCTTTGAGCGCATGGCGGAGACAGGGAGCGGTGACGATTCGGATCAATGGGACCCGAACTCAATTCAGGAGGCCGCTAGGACTTGTAATGTAAGACAGATGCGACGCGCGCTCGCTATAGCTGGAGTTTCGCCCAATATTATGCGCGACGGCCAGCCGCTTATCATCCTTTTATCTAGCAGGCTCCACCCGAATCAACGTCTCGGTACTGACCCGAAAGCCCGGTTAGCGTGCCTCGACCTGCTCCGACAAGAGCCGGACTTTGACGTGAATTTGCCTGACCGGGCTGGAGATCGGGCCATTCACTACTTAGCAGGTCATGCTGCATCACGCGATGACGTGGAATTCATGCAAGCGGTCGTGGACGCGGGGGCCGACGTGAATGCGACCGGCCAGCACTCTCGAACGGCCATGCATTGGTCGTCGGCCCACGGCGGTCCGATCGGTGCCACCAAAGTAGACCTGCTCATCAGAGCCGGCGCCTCGGTGACGGCGATAGATGTGTTTGGTGACACGCCGTTAAGTCTCGCAATTTCTGAGGCTGAAGGATGTCTCGGTCGGGATCTCGCCGCCATACGACGTGTCTACCCTGTCTTGCTCGCTGCCGGTGCCGCGCTCCCCGCCGAAGCGAGCGACCCATACCTCCAGCGCGTGATCGAGGCGGGCTCGTTCGCCAACTACGCGCGTCTTCATTTAGACAGACTCACTGCGATGCTGACGCCAAAGCCGGCCCCCGCCGATGGGCAGCGACGTTCGCGACGACGCCTCTCTCCCCTCCGACGCGTCCCGCCCGAGGTCCTCCGGCGAATTGTCGCCTTCGCGTTTCACGTGGGGTACTACTAAGAATACGTGCTGCCTTTTCCTAGACCTCAGAGGTCTATCGCGACCTTCAAATATATATGCAACACGTTACGCCACACACACAAATAGACCTAAACACCGCGCTTCTTCAGCTGGCTCGTCGCCGCGTCGTAGGCGCCAAAAAACAGGAACCCGCCGAGCGAGATCCAAAACACGCGCGCCGAGAGGCCGCTCAGCAGCGCGGCCGCGCCCTCCTCCTTGACGACGCGCGAGAACACGTCCGCCACACCGTTATAAGCCAAACCCTTCGCGTCGGCCCCGAGCATCAGCCGCGTCTTCACCACATCCAACGGCGTAGTGACCGCAGCGGCGAAGCCGCCGGACGCGCAGCCGCATAGAGCGACGTGGTACGGTTCGAGATCAGCACCTCTATAATTCCTCCAAGCCCGCTTCGCCGACTCGAGCAGGGGCATCTGGATCATGGCGAAGGGCACCTCGCGGCCGACTGTGGCGCCGAAGCCGCGGTAGAAGCCTCCGACGCCGCTCTCCCTCAGTATTTGGGACGCGCCGCTCAGTAACCTCGCGTCGATCTTGCCGGCCTGCTGGTTCTGCTTGACGTTCTCGACAGGGACACGTACGGAACAAGCGACGGTCTCGCCCACGGACGCTGCTAAAACTTGCGCGGACGTGTTCTCGGCCCCGAGCGTGTGCTTCGTGCGCTCGTAGGCCGTGAAGAAGAGCGCCGCGCCCGGCACGGACCCCGCGGCGGCCGCGCCGAGCCCCCGGTAGATACCAGAGAACCCTCCCGCCTGCCGGAAGCCGCCCGGCGCCTGGAGCCGCGTCTTGAGCGTGTCGATCGGGAAGAGCGACACGTCGACGGCGAAGCCCGCCGCGCCACCCGCCAGCAGGGCGCGCTTAAAGCTGGGTTTGTCTTCTGCTTGCGCCATCGCTGCGGCTGCGAGCTGTGCACCACGTGCGTGTGGCTGCAGTTCGCTGATGATGCGTGTGTGAGCCGTGCGACCCTTCTTGCAGTGCAGGTCTCAGCGCCGGCGCGTGCAAGTGCTGTTACTGTCAGCGAGAGCTGTATAGCGTCCAAGCGCAGGCAGGGAGCGAGACTGCCAGCTAGCTGGTGAAATCCTAGTGTCGGTGTACGCTAGCAAGCACGCCGGCGCGCCGAGTGATTGTGAGGGTGTAGAAGCTCGATTCGAGCAGGAGGCATGCAAACCATGCGCCACACCACTTTTGCGCTCACTCTGGCAGCCGTGCGAGCGCTCACGACGGCGCCGCTCCACGACGTCACGCCCCTCATAAAGTCCGCCCCGCTCTCCAACAAACTAAACTGCGACGTCTTCTTCAAGATGGACTGCGCCCAGCCACCTGGAAGTTTTAAGTTGCGAGGCATCGGCGCGACCGTGAAAGAAGCAGTCGAGAACGGAGCGGACGGCGTCGTGTCCTCGAGCGGCGGCAACGCGGGCCTCGCGACGGCGCACGCCGCGCGCGCGCTCGGGATCGCATGCACGGTCGTGCTGCCGACGACGACGCCTGATGCCGTCCGGCGCAAATTAGAAAAGGAGTACGGTGCCGAAGTGATTGTGGAGGGTGCGGTCTGGGATGAGGCCAATGAACGAGCAAAACAACTAGCAGCAGAGTACGAGCGCCCGCTTGTGCACCCCTTCGAGGGCGAGACTACTTGGAAGGGGCATTCCACATTAGTTCAAGAGGTCGATGAGCAGCTCGCCGAGATAGGTAAAAAAATGGACGCAATAGTGTGTTGTGTCGGCGGCGGCGGGCTCCTCGCCGGCGTGTTGCGAGGTGTTGGTACTAGGGACGACTGCGCCATCGTGGCGGCGGAGACGCATGGGGCGGACTCCTTCGCGCAATCATTCAAAGCAGGAACGCCGGCGACGATCCCTATAACCTCCATCGCCAAGTCGCTGGGCGCGGGGACGCCGTCTCCCATTGTCTTGCGGGACGCGTTATCATCGAAGCGCGTCCACCCGCACGTCGTCTCCGACGCGGCCGCGGTGCGCGCGTGCGTCAATTTCGCGGACGAGCGGCGCGTGCTCGTCGAGCCGGCCTGCGGCGCGGCGCTGGCCTGCGTCTATGGGGACGACGTGCCGGCCGTCTTGCAAAATAGGCGCTGTGTGGTTGTGGAGGTCTGCGGCGGCGCCGTCGTCGGCGTGGAGCAGCTGGACGCCTGGGCGCGGGAGCTCCTCCAATGTTAGTTTTATTACACTGTGGCGGAACATATCAAGCATAAAAATAGTTAGTAAATCCGCACGAAGTGCTCGGCCGGGATGTGCACGACGTACTCCCCGAATTTGGCACGCTGCAGCGAGTAGCCCGGCACGAGGAACGCGCGCGCGAGCGCCGGCGTCCTACTTGAATCGAGGAACGGCGACGCGTGCACCTGCGTCCACGTCCGTGTGTCGTTTACCCACAACGGCGGGTCGCCCTCGTCGAGGCGCAGGTCGACGGCCACGTCGCAGGCCGCCGCATCTACATAAACGTTGGCCTCGCCTCCATTATGACCGTTGAAGCCCTTCACATCCCGGGCCGCCGTCTCCATTGGATCCGCGTCGTACGCGTAGGGCCGGGGCAGCTGGCCGTCAAACGCGGAGCGCACGAAACTCAAACGCGCATTTGAGGGCAGGAGCAGCGTGCCCGGGAAGCGGTGCCACTCGGAACCGGCGCAGACCGTGACCCCAGGACCAAGCTTCGCCGCCGTCGCCGCGGCCGCGCGCCACGCCGTCATCTGCCCGTGGTCGTAGTAGACGGCGAGGGCCGCAATTCGGGAGACGCCTAGCAAAGCTGCCGCGCCGAGCGCCGCGAATGTGAGGAAACGCCGCGTCGTCCGCGGTGCCACGAATTTGGCGCCGAGCGCGCCCAGTGCAGAAGCACCCGCATCCAACGACGCCGCCGCGCCGATATACAGAGACGGAAACGCGGGGAAGAGGAAGCGCTCCTCCTTGTGGGGCCGCAGGAGTAAAATGCCGACCCACAATACGAACGGCGCCGCGTGCGTCAATACCGTGGATGCCGGCCGCCGCGGGTCGCGCGCTAGTAAATGGCGGAGGAGGAGCGTGATGGGCATCACTAATACTAGTACGAGCGCGATGCCCGCATTCAAGCCGAGGTTCTTCGCGTAGTAGGTCCAGGGGGCGACGCCGTACAATTCGTCGCCGCCGCCCACTGCATTATACGTGATAACGTTCCAGAGCGGGCTCGTGGCGCGGCTGTAGGCCTTGGCGTCGAAGGCCGCGCAGGGTATCAGAACAAACAAGCCGCTCGCGACGCCTAGCCGTAGCGCTTCGCGCAGGCCGTCCTTCAGCAAAACGTCGACCGCCAAGGGAATGAACAGCACAGCCACGAAGGGCCAGCCGGGCCAGAGCGTCGCGAGCACGGCCAGGAACACGGCGCCGCGGCGGTCTCCTTTCAACCACCTACCTTGCGACCACGCGGCGAGAGCACAAATCGTGGCCGAGGGCACGAGCGCCGGCGCGGCCGCGGCGTGGCCCGCCGAGCTCGCGAGGAGGCCGAGCAGTATCCAACCAGCGTCCGGCCCGAACCGCTTTTCCATACCCTTGACGAGCGACGCCTCGGCGAGCGCGAACGGCAGCGCGACAGCACACAAGCGGACGGCGAGGAACGAGTTGTCTACGATCCGCGAGATCGCCGCGTAGGGCAACACATAAGCCCAGCTCCGCAGCGCGAACTCCGGGGCGTACTCCCAGGTCTGCAGCGGTCTCCGAAAAGGGTGCGGCGCGGCGAGCAAACAGACGGCCTCCCAGTAGTTGTAAGTTTCGTCGCAGTCCGCGACGCCCGCCAGCCAGGCGTTCAGGAGGCGGAGTGGTATTAATGCGAGGAGTGCGGCCGCAGCGGGCTGCATGGCGTCCGGTAGTTTTGTGATCGATTATTACTCCAGCAATGTACCGCTGGCTGCAGGTGTGCTGTAGAGGCGGGTTATCTCGCGCTGTGGTGCAGCAGCGCTCGCAAGATCTCGCACGGACTATGCCGGTATATATGAGAAGCCCTCCGAGGCAGAGATACAATCGATGATGCCGCAGCGGCGACGTGGGAGCGGCTCCAACTTTTGCCTCTAGCTAGCGCGATAAAGGCACTAGCAAGTAGCGGCCTCGCGCGCCAGTTTGGCCCAGTCTTTGTAATTGGGCAGCCCCAGGAACATACAGGCGTCGCCAGCGCCGCCGCCGGAAGCTGTCGGACGCCGCACGCCGTCGAAGTGATACAGTAAAAGCGAGAACCAATGGAGGAGGGCCAGCAGGAGCAGGGCAGCCCCAAGGCGTGCGCGGTGTGCGAGAAGGAGGCCAAGTTCCATTGCGCGCGCTGCCAGGGTGAAGTAATCGCGCGGTACTGCTCACGCGAGTGCCAGCGCCAACATTGGCCGAGGCACAAGAACGTCTGCGGCAGCGATGATCCCTGCCCGCTGTGCTTGGAAAGAGCCGAGGACGACGGCGCTCATGTCCTCTGTTTCGCGTGCGGCTTCGCGTCCTGCGAGAGTTGTAAGGCGAAGTGGGTCCAAGGCTATTGCCCATCTTGTAAAGCGGACCAGGTCGAGGTTAAAGATAAAGCATGCCTGCTTCAGAAGGTCCTGGAGGCGAAGCCGGACCATACGATTGCGAACTATCGGCTCGGGTTGTACTATCTGCGCGGCCAGGAGGGCGTCGCCCTGGACCGGGAGAAGGCCTTGTTTCACCTCGAGCGGGCCTTCGAGAAGGGCATCGCGGATGCAGGTATCCCCATCTACAATATCCGCAAGGATCGGGGCGAGGTGGCCCTGGGCTGGCTCGCGAAAGCCCTGCGGTCGCCGAAGCTGAGCGCCGGTAATAGGGCGAGCGTCGAGCGCGACTTGAGGCCGATGCTCGATGCTATGGAAAAGGCGGGGCAGATTGCTGAAGGCCTGTCGATCGCGGAGTTCCTGGACAACGTCGAGGGCATGATGAATCTGCCGCCCCCGCCGCCTTCGGCCGGCGCGCCGGCTCCGGCGGCGCCGCCCCCCGCGCCCGGTGCGGCCGAAAAGCAGGCCGCCGCCGCGCAAGAGGAGATCGAGCGCCTCCGGAGCGCCCACGCCGACGCGCAGAAGCGCATGGAGCAGCTCACGGCCGAGCCGCCGTCGTCCGTGTTCTTGACCGGAGACTAAGTGATTTGTGAGTGATCGACCCCATATTCTTTACGGTGCTAGGACTAGTAGGCGGAGCCCCTGGAGGGGAGACACCGTGCGAGTGATCGACTCGGACACACATATTACTCGGGCGGCGCCACGGCCATCGACTCCGCCGCGTGGACCTTGTGCGTGTACGCGTGGAGGGCCCTATATATAGTCCGCTGGTCGTGCGCGTCCTTGACCGGGTGCACGGAGACGGGCCGCGGGCAGAACCGCGCGTCGCTCGTGAACACCTTGGCGAGCTCGTGCCGCGTCCATTGCACGACGCCCGGCGTGCGGCCGTCGACGACCGGCGCGCCCGCGATGTTCTGCATGCACGGCTGGCAGTCCACGAGCGCGACCTTGTGGAGGTGCGCACATAATCCCACAGTGGCGTCCTCGGGCTTGTTGATGCAGTGCTTCTTTATGGACCGGTCGCATGGTAATTCCCCGACCCTTCTGATGCAGTCCTTCGAGACTATCGACTGAAGAGCGTCCCTGGAAAAGCCCTCGAGGCCACCATGTACATAAGTTATTGTCGACTGTTGTGACGTCTTTCGGTCCTGGTAGTACTCCTTGACCAAATCCTGCCAGCCTGGTCTCTTAAACAACTGGTCCTTGGACCTTGAGTGAATGCGATACATGGCCCAGTCCTCTGGGTTTGGTGATCGCTGGGGCAGCTCGCCGGCGTCGCCGAAATACAAGTTCGTTTCTCCTCGTAGCACCCTAACCTGGAAGAAACTTAGGAAGCGGTAGAGGTTGTGCGGTTCGATCACGGTATCAGTGTCCAGCTTGATATACCATTGTTTGTGCGGTAGGATCCGGAGTAGCCCCTTCAATAAAGCAGAGAACTTGTCGAAGTTGTTGAGGATGGCCGTGACCTCGTTCGACGCGTCTATCCTTTGGTAGGTCGGGTAGTAGCACTCGAAATGTAATCGAGGGAGGTCCGGTCTACTTGCCTCAAGCTCTTCAGGCGGTCTTAGTTGGGAAGCAACATCCGTGTCATGGTCGCAGTCGACCAACAACAAAATCTCCAAACTACTACCGGCGTCGGCCATCCACGACTGCCGCGCTGCTGTTAATAAAGGGACGTCCGACTTGTAGGTCGATGTTAATGATCGAAACATGTAGCCAATGCCCACATCAGAAGGACGCGTGTGGTTCTGGGGCGGGCCGCTTCGTCTCACCTTCTCGCGCCACGCCGATTGTCTAGGTAGTTTTATGGGACCGCGGGAGACGAGCCGGTCGCAGCTGAACTGCGGTCCTGGTGACTCATCGACCAAGTCGCGGAAGGGAATCAGGCCCTTGCTTCGATATGAATCGACTTCTTGTGGGGAGCGGAGGTCCAGCACCTCGTCCTGGGCCCATACGGCTGCTATGATTAGAATTGTCTGGCGCATCGCAGCGATGGCGTCCGGGAGCTGTGGGTGTTGCTCGTGCTGCGAGGCTGCGCTGGGCGTCCTGTTGGGGCTGCCCGCTTGTGTTCTTGGCCCGCAACCGGCGCGGACCGTAGGTCGAGCAGCTAGTGTGTCTATCTTGTGTCTAACGCGTCGCACCTGCTGCATATCATCAGCCGTGATATAGGCAGCGGCCGCACATAAACGGGCAGCGCGAAATAAATCGCCTCGATGGGCAGCGGGACCTCCTCGGCGCATTTGACACGAGAGGAATGCAAGCAGCTTGTGCCCGAGGACAAATGGGACGAGAACTGGGACGAGTTCTACTTCGCGGATGGTAAAACCGTCTCGACCGAGATCGCCGAGCGCGTCTGGGCCAAATCCGAGCGGTGGGAGGCGTACGTAGCGGCCGGGCACGCGCCCGCGGAGCCGAAGGATGGCGGTGTGGAGGAGCGCGACGGTTCGAAGGCGGAGGACGCGCCGGTCGAACGCGTCGTCGACGCCCGCGAATCATCGAACGGTGCGGCACGCGGCCGGACCAGAGCTGATGCGGACGCGACGGACGCGCGCGTGAGACGCGGCAGCGCCAGAGGAAATGCAGCGGCGGACGCGACGACAGACGCGCGCGTGAGAAGAACGAAGGCGCTGTGGCAGAAAGGTGTTGCGAAGATCGGATGGATTACGCACGCGAGAGCGCGGGCGGCGGCGCTCGAGCGCGCTCGATTGGCGGGCATTTCGGAGCAGCTCTACGAGAAGCTGCACGGCGTCGACCGCTCCGGCGTGGCGGAGGCGCTGGACTTTTCGGCCATAATTGCGGAGAAGCGCGGGCAGCACCTGCCCGGCACGCGCGAGTGGGTGTTTGATGCAGTAGAAAAGTGGCGCGTCGACCCGGACGCGGCGCAGCTGTTTTGGTTGGTAGGCGGCGGCGGCACGGGCAAGAGCGTCGCCGCGGCCGAGCTACTGGCGCGACTGCTCGATAAACAAAACGCAGCCGCGTGGCACTTCTGTAAGCACACCGAGCCAGCGCGGTCGGCGCCAGCGGCGCTGTTGCGGTCTTTAGCGGGCATGCTTTGCGCGACGGTCGTTGGGTTTGAGGAGGCGCTGCGCGAGGGCGGTGGCGGCGACAACACGACGGATAAGGTCGACGAGCTCTTCCAGGGGCTGATCGTTGAGCCGCTGGAACGCGTCGAGGAGACACGCGATGCGGACGACGCTCTCGTGTTAATCATAGACGCGCTTGACGAGCTGCCGCGCGATGCTTTGCAGCCCGTACTCTCGCTGCTCGCGAATGAACTGAAGACGTTGCCAAGTTGGATCAAGCTCGTCGTGACGAGTCGTGACGAAGCTCAAATTAAAGCGAGACTCTCGTGCTTCGCGCCGTCGGAGCTGCGCGTCGACGAGGCACGGAACCGACAGGACGTGAGGGCGTACCTGACGGTGCTCGCGAAGGAACACATTGAGCTCGAGGTAACGATGGAGTCGCTGCGGCGCGAGGTCGAGGCAAAGTTCCCGGGCTTGAAGAATCTCGACACGTTCGCCGACCTCGAGGACCCGCTGCGCCGGTCGAAGGGCGCGTACGACGAGGCGGTCCGTGGCGTCGCCGGGATCCACGATCTCGAGAAGTATGAGGAGCGACGTCTCGACTTGATACAAGACGAGACCGACTTCGAGAAGCTCTACGCCGACGCAGCTCTGGCGCAGACGATCTTGATCGACGCGCTGAAGACGCTCCCTGGCGACATTTCGGATCCGGGCGTGAAAGGGCGTGGATCCGCGGAGCGTAAGCTCACGGACAAGTACACCGACGAGAATGGTGTGCCACATCCCGAGAAATTCCGGGACCTTGCGCGTGCGACGGTTCTGTTCGAGAGCGCTACTGACCTTCTGAAGGTGCTGACTGAATTGGACGGCGGCGGCCTCGGGCTGGAGATTGCTCAATTGAAAAACAAATTCGCGAGCCCGACGCCGCTCGGCTACCGCGATATGAATTTGAACATCAGCGTGCGCCTCGACGACGGCCGAAAACATCTCGCCGAGGTCCAGCTGAATCTCAAGAGCGTCGCGGACGCCAAGCACATCGCCCACGAGCAGTATGAGGTGATTCGGCTGGCGCTACCGAAGATGTGCGAGGGCACGAGCGTCAAGGCGACTGCGCTTGAGACGTTCATCGCCGAGCGCCTCAACTCTTCGGCGCTCGACGCGGCTGTCACTTCGCTCGAACGGAAGGCCGGCGGGCTGATGCTCTACGCGCGGCTCATCGCGGAACAGCTCGCGTCCACGAGCGGCAAGATCGACTTTGCGAGCGTCGGCGCGCTGCCGGCGGGCCTCGACGAGATCTACGCGGAGAACTTTCGGCGTGTATTCGTTGATGATGCCTCGTGGCGCGAAGCGCTGCCGCTCGTCGAATTAATCTGCGCTGCTGCAGAGCCGTTGACAATTGACGCTGCGAGTGGTGCGCTGGGCTGGGACCGAGCGCTGTGCAAGAAGGTCTGTGACAGCGTGTCGCTGCTGTTTCCGCTGCGCGAGGGCGACGTGATTGGTGTGCTACATAAGACGGTGACCGACTGGCTGACCGGCGAGGCGCCGTTCGACAAGCGCTCTTCCAAGGACGCGTTCTTTGTTGCGCGGGACGCGGCGCATCGGCGGCTGGCGCGGGCGTGCGCCCGGGCGGTTCGTGCTGGGGTTCTGGATACGGAGTCGTACTCGAGCGACGCGGCCGCGGATGAGGTGCTGGCTTCATTTGTGGAGGGCGAGGGTGGTCCGACGTCGGATGCCTATGCGTTGCGTTGGTGTTTGTTTCACATGAAGCGGTCTTGCTCTGAAGGTGAGGCCGTCGCGGTCACCTGCAGTCTCTCGTACGTGCAGAAGCGGGTCAAGGGCGGCGACATTGTTTCCTTCGTGGCGGACCTGAACGTTCTTCAGGGTCAGGACACGCTGTTGCTGTCCGACTCCTTGGTGTGGTCGCGGACGGCGCTGTCGCAGGGCGCGGCGCTCGTCGATCAGCTCTGGCAGCGGCTGATGCCGCGCGCCGATGCGGAGTCGTCTCCTGCCGCGCGCCGCCTGGCCGACGATGCGAAAGGGGTCGCGAGCAAGCTGCCGCTCTCGGCCGTGCGACCGATGGGTCTGACGGCGGCGGGTGGGGCGGAGCGGTGTCGGTTCGAGGTTAGTGCTTATTGCTTGGCGACGTTCGTGGATCCGGCGACGGGCGAGCCGCGGGTTGCTTGTGGAAAAAACTGCTATGGGGTAAGAAGCGAAGTGCGCATCTACGATCCGGTCGCGGGTGGCGCGGCGCTGGTCGTGATTGATCTGGGCTCTACTGTGTCTGCGCTGGCGGTCTTCAAAGACCCGGCGACGGGTGAGCAGCGTTTGGCTTGTGGATGTGGTGATAGGAAGGTGCGTATATTCGACCCGGTTGCGGGCGGCGAGGCGCTGCTCGTGCTCGACATTGGCTCGGAGGTGTGGGCGCTGGCGGTCTTCACGGACAAGACGGGAGCACAGCGGCTCGCGTGCGGATCTGAGGACAGGGATAGAAAAGTGCACGTCTTCGACCCGGTCGTGGGCGGTGAAGCTCTGGTTGTGCTTGAAGTGGGCGCGGGAGTGAGTGCGTTGGAAGTCTTCAAAGACCCGGCGACGGGTGCGCCACGACTCGCGTGCGCGTCGCGCCTGAGAAAGAAGGTGCTTAGCTTCGACCCGGCTGCGGGCGGCGACGCGCTGCTCCTGCTAGATATTGGTTCTGAAGTGTGGGCGCTGGCGGTCTTCAAGGAACCAGCGACGGGCGCGCCGAGGCTCGCGTGCGGTTGTGACGATGGGAAGGTGCGCGTCTTCGATGCGGTTTCTGGCGGTGAAGCGCTGCTCGTGCTCGACGCTGGCGACGAAGCGAGAGCTTTGGTCGCATTCGAGGACCTGGCGACGGGCGCGCTGCGGCTCGCATGTGGGGATGGGTACCCAGGCAATAAGGTGCGCGTCTTCGACCCGGTCGCGGGCGGCGAGGCGCTGGTCGTGCTCGAGGGGCACACAGGACCTATAAGCGCTTTGACAGCCTTCACGGACCCGGCGATGGGCGAGCCGCGGCTCGTGAGCGGATCGTGTTACGACAATACTGTGCGAGTCTGGAACCCGGCGGCGGGCGGCGCAGCGATCGAGCCGAAGCTCGATGGGCACTCTGATAATGTGGAGCACCTAGTGACCTTTGTGGATCCGGCGACGGGCGCGCTGCGGGTCGCGACTGGGTCGGAGGATGGGACTGTTCGGGCATGGGACGCGGAGACCGGTAATGTGCTGCTCGTGATCGACGTCGGCTCGAAGTTGAAAGCTCTAGCGTTCTTTCTGGACCCGGCGACGGGCGCGCCGCGGCTTGCTTGTGGAGTGAATATTGCAGATTCAGACTCAGACTCAGACTCAGACTCAGGGCCTTCTGGAGAAGTGCGTGTCTTCGACCCGGTCGCGGGCGGTGAGGCGCTGCTCGTGCTCGAGGTTGACTCGAACGTGTATGCGCTGGCGTTCTTCACGGACCCGGCGACGGGCAAGCCGCGGCTCGCGTGCGCAGCAGGCGAACGGGTGCGCGTCTTTGACCCGGTCGCTGGTGGTGAAGCGCTGGTTGTAATCGAACATGGCTCGATTTGTTTATTCTCGCTGGCGCTCTTCGCAGACCCTGCGACTGGTGAATTGCGAATAGCTTGTGGTTGCGATTCGGGGTGGTTGCGCATCTTCAACCTGGTCGCGGGCGGCGAGGCTTTGGCCGTACTCGAGGGGCATACGGACGAGGTGTCGGCATTGACTGTTTTCGAAGACCAGGCGACCGGCGGACTTCGCCTCGCGAGCGGCTGCAGAGACAATGTGCGCGTCTTTGACCTGGCCGCGGGCGGCGCGGCGCTGTTCGTGCTCGAGGCGGGCGATGTGAACGCGCTGACGGCCTACGCGGACCCGGCGACGGGCGAGCCGCGGCTCGCGAGCTTGTCGAGTGACAAGACCTTGCGGGTGTGGGACGCGAACAAGGGCGGTGCGGCGCTGGTGGTGGTCGCTTTTGAAGATGAGGTTAAGGCCTTGGCTGTCAGGGGCGACGGGCTCTTCGTGGCTTTCGGGAAGCAATGGGGGGAGTTGCGCATCGAGAGCGGCACGACGCCACTGACGCTAGCATGCTATCAGGGTGACGTCGCCGCAATACGCGATCTTCTTCAGAAGGGCGCTGGCGTCGATCAGGAAGATAGTGACGGGTATACGCCTCTGTTCGTTGTGAGTTTGAAAGGGCACGTCGACGCGGCGCGCGTGCTGCTCGATGCGGGCGCCGCGATCGATAAGCGGCGTGCGGGTGATTGGTCGCCGGTTGGGATTGCGTGCGCCCTTGGGCACGTCGACGTGGCGACGCTGTTGCTAGACCGAGGTGCAGCTGTCGATTTGTGCTTGGATGGGGCGACGCCGCTTCTGTTCGCTTATCGCAACCAGAACCTCGATATAATGCAGTTATGTCTCGAGCGCGGCGCCGATGTGAATTTGGCCGACAAAGAGGGGACAACAGTTCTGTACGTCGCCTGCGAGGAGGGCCACGTCGACGCGGCGCAGCTGTTTTTGGACAAAAGGGCGGACACCAATCGGGCGAGGGAGGGCGGCCAGACGCCGCTGTGGGTCGCCTGCCACAACGGCCACGTTGACGCGGCGCGGCTGCTGTTGGACAATGGCGCGGAGGTCGACCGGGCGACGGAGAACGGCGAGACGCCGCTGTACGTTGCCTGCGAGAAGGGCCACGTCGACGCGGCGCGGCTGCTGCTGGAGAAAGGTGCTGAGGTCAATCGGGCAACATCAGGGTGGAGGACGAAAGGCCAGACGCCGCTGTACATCGCCTGCCTGAACGGCCACGTCGACGCGGCGCGACTGTTGCTGGATAAAGGCGCCGATGTGCACAAGGCCTCGAACAATAATCAAACGCCACTGCACACGGCCTCCTACAGAGGTCACATCGACGCCGTTCGACTGTTATTAGCGAATGGCGCTACTGCTGATATCGACCGCGAGGACGAATACGGCGACACGCCCTTGGCGGATGCGGAAAATGAAGATCATTCAGACATCGTCGCGCTCCTCGAGGAGCATCAGAAGTGACCACTCCGGAACCGCGTCGATGGCGTCGACGCGATGACGCAGCTGCTTTTGACGGCCGGCATCACTCACTCTCTTCTTTTTCCTTATTATCATGTTCGACGACCGCAAGCCGATTCCTCAGAGACCCCTCGCGTAACAACAACAATACTTAGATCGTCCACGTTCACGCCATCGACGATCTCTACAACCCGGGCACCGCTGGCATCTCCGCGGTCCTAGGTCGCCTGCGGGAAGTCGCGGGACAAGTTGACTGAACGGGCGAACGTTGCACATTGTTCGGGGGGGGTTGCCGAGGCGGTTCTGTTTAGGAGGTACGCTGTTATGAAAGGCGCGGCCCGCGCCCGCCGCCGATGAATCGGCGCAGGGGCTCCGGCCACTAGTTCTAGCACCGTAACGGGGTAGGCACGGGGTGAGCAAAACAAGGCGCCGTCGCGACGCACTAGCGACTCATGTCATCGAATTACACTTAGAACCCCCGCCAAAGTCCCCGCCAATTCCCCCGCCGCAGACTCCGCCGTATCCGTCGGTCCGACGCCGACGAATCGGTGAGCCGTCGGTCCGATTTGGACGGCATCGGCGACGGGACGTAGGTCGGCGCATAGGAGATGTGCCCGAACACCTGTGCGCAAATCAACCAGTGAGTGATGTCGCGACAATTTGATTTATGCACTGCCAAACACAGTCGTCACGGGGCAGTTCAAGCCGTCGTTGTAGTTTGTGACTGCGGAGGCGCCCATCCACGTCAGCGTCGCCGCCGGCGCATCCTTGCATTCCTTATGATCATCGGTATTTGTACCGGTGTTCCAGCAATCGTCTGGTACAGTGATGGGCATCTGGAGCTCAAACATGCCAAATCCTTTGTTCGATGTGAAGAAGAAGCGCTGCTCGGTCGGCCCCAAGAAGCTATACCCAGCACCATACCCCGAGTCGTCCGAAGGCTCGTCGTCGTCCTCCTTGCTCCGCCAGTCGATGACGCTGGAGACGACTGCGTACGCTTGTGGCATTTTGTCTACTAACTTGACGATGAGCACCTCGTGCTGCTCGCCCAGCCCGAACAAATATAGACCTTCCGCTTCGTTGTCGTCCACATACGTTGATGAAGTACCGTACCTATCCGCGTCGTCTTCGTTCGCGGCCACGAAATCTAGCACGGCACCCTCGAAGACTGATTTCGAAATACATAGATTGGAGGTCGTTTCGAATCTAGGCTCCCCAGCAATGTCCTCGACGAAATAAATGCCGCAGTTCCTCTCGTCCTTGCCCGGGGAACGGGCGTAGTAGTAATCATTTCCAATGACCGTACCAGCATTCGGCGTGTCGTAGACTAAGCTTCCAATGTCGATGCGCTTCTTCTTCGAGAACCACGACAGGTTGCCCCCAAATGAGCCAATGGCGTAGTTGTTCCCGTCCGCGCGTTCCCACATGGCCACGGCGTTGATGTGCCCATCAAAGTAGTCGATATTGTACTCTTTCTTGTACTCGCCCGTCTGGAAGTCCCAACTTCTCAGACTGTATTCGTCGGCGTCCTCCCACCTTAGAACTTGTAAAGGTGCTGCCTTGTTTGGGTCGCAGTTGACACTATCAATAATGAAGGGCTGCCAGGACGGCGCGGCCGACGGCTCCATCGAAGGCTTTAATGTAGGCTCGTGCGTCTCCGAGAAGGTAGGGGCGTAGGTTGGCTCCGCGGAAGGGCCGATCGAGGGCGGCGCGGAGGGCCCATAGCTTGGCGCGACGGTCGGGCGGTCCGAGGGCTTGAGGGTCGGCTCGTAGGTGGGAGCGAGCGTGGGCTCGAAGGTCGGATCCACGGAAGGCGCGTAGGACGGCGCCGCTGTTGGTTTTGACGACGGTTGGGGCGTCGGCCGCGGGCTCGGCCCGGCCGAGGGTTCGTATGTTGGCAAATGGGTGGGTTCGAACGTCGGGTCGACCGTCGGGGAATAGCTCGGCGCATCGGACGGCCTCGGCGTCGGCGACGTCGACGGCTCGTACGTGGGGTAGACCGTCGGTTCGAACGTGGGGTCCACAGTGGGGGCGTACGAGGGCTCCGGCGAGGGGCGCGACGTGGGCGCCGGTGACGGCTTCGGCGTCGGTGACGTCGAGGGCTCGTACGTGGGGTAGACCGTCGGCTCGAAGGTCGGGTCCACGGTTGGGGAATAGCTCGGCGCATCGGACGGCCTCGGCGTCGGCGAGACGGTCGGCTCATAGCTGGGCTCGTGCGTGGGCTCAAATGTGGGGTCGATACTTGGAGCGTAAGACGGATTTGCCGAGGGCCTCGAGGTGGGCGCCGGCGACGGCTTGGGTGTTGGCGCCTTGGAGGGCTCGTACGTCGGCATTTCGGTAGGCTCGATCGTCGGGTCCACAGAAGGCTGATAAGTGGGCGCCGCCGTCGGCCGCGGCTTGGGGGCCTTGGTAGGATCGTGCGTCGGCCGCGGCGTGGGCTCCTCCGTCTTCTCGACGGTGGGGGCGTAACTTGGGGAGGACGTCGTCGGGAGCGCCGTGGGCGCGTCGGTGCCGAGCACGCCAAAGGGGCAATTTAACCCATCATTCGACGACGACTCCTCGGACGCGGCCTCGTAGCGCACGATTGGTTGTGATGTGGTACATGTCGTATGACCGGAAACATCAGTACCTTCGTTCCAGCAGTCGTCGTCGACGGCAAACCCGAGGTCCAGCCCAAAGGTCCCCTTCCCACCATTTGAGGAAAAGAACACTGAAGTAACAGCATCATCACCATCGGACTTGAACATGTAGGCCGCGCCGAAGCCGCCGGACTCGCCTTCCTCCCCGGCACCCCACTCTACAGTACCTTCTAGAACAGCATAGGCGTCCGGGTGGCCGTCGTTATCCAATCGGATCACGACGACCTCGAAGTCCGCCCCCAGTCCCAGCAAGTAAGCGAGATCGTCGTCGCCGTCCTCGACGTACGAGACACCATCGGCCTCATCAACAGCAGCGAAATCCAAAACTGCCCCTTCGAATAAGGTGGATGAGAAGGCGACTTTGTCCGACGTGACTTGTGTCGGTGAATCCGAACCGATGTCCGTCACGAAGTGGATCGTCTCGCCGCCGTCCCGGCCGAGATTCTTGCTATAGTAAAACGTGGCCCCGACGATCACCCCCGCATTGGGCGACGAGTATTTCAGCTGCCCGTCGAAACAAACCTTCTGGTCCTCGTCGAAGCGACACAGATAGCCCCCGAACGACGCGAAGAAGTACACATCATTATTATCGTCTACGAAGACGGCGGCGGCATTAATATGACCGTCGAACCAGTTGATCTTGAAGAGCTTCTCCCACTCGCCCTGGTCCAACTTTCGCAGCGTGTAGGCGTCGTTGTTGCCGTACATGAGGACTTGGAGCGGCACGCCGGACAGCGCGTCGCAGTCCTGCGGTGCTACCGCGCCGTCGGACCAGGCGGCGGCGGCCGCGCGGACGGCCAGCGCCGCTAAGAGCGTTCTCATCGTGCCGTCGGGGCTGCCCCTAGCGCCTCATACCGCGCGCCGTCGCGCGCCGTTTCACCCCTGTCCGGTCCAAAAGTTGGGCGCTTTGGCTAGTGGGTTTTTCGTTGAACCCCCGCCGCCGGGGCTGCCATTGGGACCCGTGGGTCCGGCGCGACCTTTCGTCGCGGGCCGCGCGGAGGCTTGGGCGGTTTTGTTTGCCGCGCGGTGCTGTCCGCGCGTGTGCGCGGTTTGCGAAGCGGTTGCGGACGCCGCCGCTGCGTGCAGCAGCGCTGGAGTGTTGGGTCCTCGTCGACGCTTCTTGCTGGCCGTTTCTTAAAAACCTGTTTTGGCAACTGCTCTCAAGCACTTTGTAAAACGGCAGCCAAAAAGGCAATTACGGCACGCTGCCGTGGCTGTAAAGGCGCTGGAAACGGTCTCACAGCCGAACGCGCCACAGTCAGCCCGAGAAACCGCGCGTGCGGCAGTTCGCGCATTCACCAGCGGCCAATTCGGCAAAACGCAGTTTGGCCTCAAAAAACGGCCGCACCGCCGCGCCAGTGCATTATTCCCACAGGAAGCCGCAGCCCAGCCCAGGGTCGCGCTGCGGAACCAAGTTTCCGCGCGCCGGCCGCCCGGAAATTCAAACACCGTGCGTCAGTTGCGGGCCTGCACCGTAGCCGCGGCATCGACGCCGAGTAACCGCGGAACGGCGGCTTGGAACCCATGTTGCAGGACGACTCATCAACAAGCTCCGACGACGCGCCGCTCGTGACCCAGGACAGCCTCCCCGAGCCGACCAAGCTCCGCGACGTCTGTAGGTGCAAGAACTCCAAGTGCCTGAAGCGCTACTGCGTCTGTTTTGAGAGGGGCGACGCGTGTAGGGACACCTGCGAGTGCGTGAACTGCGAGAACACGAAAGATAGCGCCGTAGCGAAGCAGCAGCGGAGAGCCGCCGCCTCTAGAAAACGGAAAGTGACGGAAGGTGGCTGCACCTGCAAGAAGAGCCGGTGTTTGAAGCGGTACTGCGACTGCTTCCGGGCGGGCATCAAGTGCGTGGCCGAGTGCAAGTGCATCGACTGCCAGAACGGCCGGCCCGCGGGGGCGGTACCCATGGCACCACGGGCGCCGCCTCCACTCATGACCCTGCCGCCGTCGCCGCACCCGCTGAAGCGCGCGGCGACGGCGCCGCCGGCGCCCACCCCAAACAAGGTCTCGGCCGCCGAGGCGCTCCAGGCCCTGTTCGCCGCGACGCCGGCGCCCGCCGCGCGCTTCGTGGACAGCGACGCGCGGCCGGCGTCGCCCTTCTTGGCGATTGGCGAGCCGGGCGTGACTGTTGTCGGTCCGGCGAAATCGCCCTTGGAGCGCTCCGCGACGCAAGTGACGGAAGATCGGGACTCCCCGAAGTCCGTCCTCGCGTCGCTCGAGACGACGCGCTTCTGCCACTTCGTGAGCGACGCGCCCCTGGGCGTGGTGCTCGAGGGCACGGACGACGGGGGCGTCGTCGTGAAGAGCGTGACGCCTGACGGTTTGATATGGCGTCCGTACTTTGTTTTTCTTGAACGTGATGTGGTCGCGTCGATGGCGTCTTCATGACCACGAGAGCGTCTACTCACGGGTCGCGTCTACGCAGGCGCGGCGGAGGCGCGCTTCGGCGTCAAGGTCGGCGAGCGCGTCTGGCGCGTGAACGGCCGCGCCGTCGGCGAGGCGCTCAACTTCCAGGGCGTCATCGAGCTGTGCCGGCGGCGCCCGGTGGCGCTCGACCTCGTGGGCGCCGAGGCCTAGGCCACCACCCCCCACCCGCGCGTGGACCCGCGCAAGTCTAACAACGGCCAATTAGAGCTACTATGTACAGGGGCGGTGGCGGTCGCCCGAGTCATACGACGAACGTCGACGCGAGAGAGAAGGAAAGTCAGGACTCGTAGAGCTCCCTCCTAACAACGCCCACGAAGGGCAGCGACCGCAGCTTGCCGCCCCAGTCCATGCCGTACCCGACGACGAACTCGTCGGGGCAGACCGCGCCCACGTAGTCCGGCCGGATGTCGGCCTGGCGCCGGCTTACTTTATCTAGTAGAACGCAGGTCTTCACGGATGCCGCGTTTCTTTGCGAAATCAGTAGTTTGAGCGACGCCAGCGTGCGGCCCGAGTCGCAGATCTCGTCGACCAGTAACACATGCTTGCCCGCGAGCGCCGTGTCCGCGTCCTTCTTGATGCGCACGTTGCCGCTGCTTACGGTACCTAACCCGTACGAACTTGCGGAAATAAAGTCGAGCTGGTGCTGCGTGTCGATCTTTCGCGACAGATCCGCGAGGAACATGAAGACGCCGTCCATCAAACCGACAATGACCACGTCGCGCCCCGCGTAGTCCCGGGAAATCTGCGTCGCGAGGGACCCGACCATCTGCTCGATTTGGTGTTCCGAGAAGAGCACGTCCGCCGCTAATAGATCAGAAGCCCAGTGGTCGGTGGGGTTCGTCTTCCGCGGTTCCAGGGCTGCCACTCGTCTTTCTAATGCTTCTAATCGGTCCTCTTTCTTACTGTCGCACGCCGCGGCCGTGGTGGCTGTGAGGGCGGCGGCCGCGGGCATGGCCAGGCGGCGGGCCGTCGTGGCGAGGAGGCGCGCGGCCATTTTTCTTGCCTTTTATCGCGCGCGCGACGACAGGGCTGCAGCACTTGGGTGTAGCACTGCTGGTTGCGGACTCTCCGGTGTGTCGCTGCAGCAGCGATCGGTGTGAGCGGCGGAGCAGCGTCTGGGTGAGCGATCTGATGGCAAGAGGGCGTCGGGGTGAGCGCGCGCGGCAGTCCTTTGCACCTTGCAAGATGATGGCCAAGCAGTGAGAGCGCGAAGGCCCGCCGCTGAACACCCGCCTAGACCCTCGCGCACGCCTGCCACCACGTAGTCGGAGCCACACGGAAGCTTGTTTTTGCTGAAACGCGCGGGGGCAGCATCTCATCTCCAGGCGGGCGCTGCACAAAGGCAGAGCCGGACCGCGTCTCAAAACCGAGCCGAGGCTGCCCGACGCACGCAGAATGGCGCCCTCCGCCATCAGCAAGTTCAGCAACTACGCCGCGTCGCAAGGCCGGCCCGACCTCGCCGAGCTGCTTCCCACCGAGGAGGGCGCCCCCGTCGTCATCGAATTGGGCGCGGCGAACGCGTCGCGACTGTTGGATGACGAGGACGCTGAAGTGATCGCGGAGGGCTCGAAGGACGCGGGATTGTGGATCGAGAAAGTCGCGCTGCCGCACCATTCGGTGGGCGACGCCGGCGCTGCCCATCTGGCCAAGCTGTCCATGTGCAAGGCGCTCGATCTCACGGCCAATGGTTTATCAGCGAAGGGCCTCGAGGCCATCACCGAAGCCATGACCGGCGTCACCTCCCTCAAACTGGGCTGGAACGCCTTAGGAAGGGCGGGCGGCGAGATCGTCGCAAAGGCTATGGGTCGGCCGGGCTGCCCCCTGAAGGAACTGGACCTGAGCCATTGCGAAATCGACGCGCCCGGGTTAATAGCCATCTGCGCGGTTTTGAGACATGAGGAGACGGCGCCGCCCATCGAAATCCTGGACCTGGGCAGCAACAAGCTCTTCTGCGAGACGCACGAGGACGTCGCGAAACAAGTGTCCACTTGTGTCGGCCTGAACAAAACGCTGAAAGTCCTGAGACTGCGCAATTTGAGATTCGACGACGCCTGCGCCGGCTACATCAGCGACGCTATTCGAGTAAACAAGTCGTTGACCGAAGTTGATTTATCTGCGAATAGAATATGCGCGGCCGGCGCCGCGGCGTTAGCTGGGGCGTTGTACGATGCTTGCTTTACCGCAAGACGCAAGCAGATGGAGCCCGAACCGCCCCTGAAGAAGCTGGACCTCTCGCGCAATGTGGTGGGAGACGGCGGCGCCGCGGCTTTGGCGGAGATGATCGCCGCCGACCCTTCTCTCACAGAGTTGCGGGTCTGCAACAACGGCATCCGGGACGAGGGCGGGGCCGCTCTCGCGACCGCGTGCCTCGCGAAGACGCATCTCGAGTACCTGGCCATGTGGGGCAACACGTTCGGGCCCAAGGCCTGCGCGGCCATCGACCACCTGGACAACGGGGACCACGACGCGTTCGTGGATCTGGACGTCCGGACTTATGAGGTAGACGGCAAGCTCAAGGCGTCGCGGGCGAATAAGTAGCAATTCTTAAACTCGAATTCGAGACGTCGCCGAAGGCCCGCCTCGCGAACGCCGAGCCGTCCATGAGCCGCCTTCTAGCGAAAGAACGGAAGCTGTTCAGCACCTGGACGGGCCGCGGCGAGTTGTGCGTGCCGGGGAAGAGGACGAGCTCGCCGCGGCGCGTCGCCTCGTGTAAAGTCTCGGCGTGTTTGACGGGTACGAGGTCGTCTTCATGAGCTCCGGCGAAGAGCACCGGTGTCATTGCAAGTTTTTTGCATACCTCGTCGACGCGCCGCTCCCGCGGGTCCCAGCCCGCCACCCTCTTAACTTCGACGAACGCCGCGTCGAGGACGCGGCGCCGGAAGGCCCGCGGCAGCGCCGGCGCTCTCCTCTCAAACAGCCCCTCGCAGGCGTCACTTAAATTCGAAAAGGCCGAATCCGCAATAACGCCGCGGACCGGCGCGTCGTTCATTTCGGCCTCGCGCGCGTATCCTAAACAGGCCACGGCGCCGGCCGACCGCCCCCACAACAAAATGTGGTCGATCTTCGCCTCCTTGCGCAGCCAGTCGACGCACGCCGCGACGTCCGCTATTTCATAATCGCCGCCTAAGGACCCGACGTCGCCGTCGCTCCGCCCCTGGGCCGTCGTGTCCACGGCCAGGAGGGACGCGCCGATGGCGCACGCAACTGATAAAGGTGCGTCGGCGGCCTCGGCCCGGCTCGACCCGGCGCCGTGCACGTAGACTATTGCTGGGCGCGGTTCCAGGTACCTGCGTGGGACGAATCCGTCATGAAAACGTAGGCGCCGCGTTGACGCCATCGCCGCGACGGCGCAAAGAGGACGCCGCATCAGCACGTCGCGCCGGTCTTGGCCCACGTCTTCGCCGTCGACCAGAACGACGCGTGCAGCCGGAGGCCGCGGCGGTTCGTCAGCACGACGTCCTCGCGCGTGACGATGAGCCCCTCGCGGCCCGTGCGGCTCGGCCCCAGCGCGTCTCGCCCGTAGGCGCGGCGCGGCGGCCGCGCGAGGGCCTGCACGGCCGTCTGCACGAAGTGCTTCTCGACGAGGCTCGGCGCGAGGCTGCAGGCGAGCGACGAGAGGTAGCTTTCTTGCTCTTGTGGTGGTTCGTCCGTCGCGTGCGCGTCGATTTGTCCTGCGCCGAGGCAGGCGCCCATCGCGCGATGTATGGGGCGCGTCGCAGCGTCAGGCTGCCCGGCCGTCTCTCGCACAGGACCAAACGATTTTTGCTTACTAGTGCCTTACATGTGCGCTAGCGGCCATCTATAATCGCTTTTCGAGCTCGCGCCGGCGCGGAGACAGCAAGAGTCTTAAGTACGACTCGTTGTAGCCTTTGTAGGCCTCGCCAGAGCGCGGGTCGCTGACAACTGTGCGAGCTCGTACTCCAACACACATATCAATCTACTCTCAGCAGCATGGATGCTGAGCCCGCAGCCGCCGAGCCTGCCGCAGAGCCCCCCGCTGGTGAGCCGGACGCGGCCGGTGATGGCCTCGGCGTCGATGGCATGGACGAGGCCCCCGCCGAAGGCATGGACGCCGCCGCGCGCTTAGGTTTGCCCGTCAAGACGGCCGAAGAGGAAGCAAAAGAAAAGGAGGACGCCGAGCTGCGAGACCTCAAAAAACAAGTGCTAGAAGAAGAAAAGCGGAAACGGGCGGAGCGCTTCAACATGGAGGTCGACGAACCGGAGAAGAAGGACGAGCCCTGGGCGCCGCCCGACGGCGTGCCCTGGTCGCTCTTCAAGAAGCAGCAGCTCGACGCCAAGCGGAAACCGAGCAGGGGCCCCGCCATCACGACGGGCTTCGACATCTCCACGGCCGAAGAACGGGCCAAGGCCGCTTCACGTCTCGCGAAGTTCGACCCGGAAGCCGCCGAAAAGTTGCAAAAAGAACAACAGGAGAAAGATGAGGAGTTCGCGCAGCGGGCGAAAAGACTGGCGCGCTTCGGCGGCCAGGATTTGGGGGAACACGGGGCCGCTTGGACTAGGTTTGAGGCGGAAGCTTTGAGGCCTTTGAAACTGTCGGCCGAGGAACTGCTAGCTGATGATCCTGATCGTACTGATGGAGACGCGCAGGCGACGGAGAAATTACATCTGCGAGTATTGCCAGTTGATAGGCAGGTCTTCAAGAAGCTGCGGAGTAATGATTTGGAGGGCCATTTCTCGGCCTACGGCGCGTCGTACGTCGAATGGCTCGGGGAACAATCCGCGAACGTCTGGTTCCCGGACGCCGACAACGCGGCACGGGCGAAACTGGCCCTCGCCGCCGAGATTCCCGCGGCGCCCTTCGGCGACGTCGACCTGAGCGGGTGGCGCCTCGCGAAAATAGAAAAAACGAAAGGAGACAAGTGGGGCAAGCGAGGGACAGCCGCGCGCTGCCTCGTGCGCTTCGGCGGTTCAAATGATGTGCTCGCCGAGAAGCCGAAGTTCGCGAACCCGGACCCGACGAAAAGAGGCAAATTCAAGGCGCCGAAGAAGAAGCGCGGCCGCGGCAAGCGCAAGATGAACCCGGAGAAGGTCGTCGGGAGCATCGAGGGCGGCCTCGGGGCGTCGCGGGGCTACGGGACGCCGCTCGATTTCGGGGATTCGGAGCCGGCGGCGAAGCGGTCCAAAGGTGGTGAGGAGTAAATTACAACACACTTACTTGAGCCGCTCGTAGTCCACGCGGTAGGTCCTCACATCTACTGCCCTACCATCTGCAGCTTGAGCCTTCATGGCGGCGATGCCCTCCGTGCCGACCAGCCACGTCGACGTGCGTTGCGTGGAGGTGATGCGTCCGTCCTTCGTCCTTGTAAAAAGATTGATGGTCTCGATGTCCTTGACCGACGGCGGCTGCACGAGGTCCTTGCCGGGGAGCGAAATGGACTGCCGCGAGAGCTCGCCGGCGTCGAAGACCAGGAGGCCAGACGAGTCGCGGAGCTCGCCCGCCGACGGCTCGAAGCGGCGCGCCAGCGCCCTCAATTCCGCGCGGTAGGTGACCTCCGAACCCTCGGGCCGGAGCTTGAAGATGAGCCCGTTCGGGTCGAAGGCGTCGGAGCTCGGCAGCTGCTGTAACACATCGCGTCCGCCCATCGTTGCGGCTGCGATGCTCCCAATGTTATAAGGGCGATCGGCGATGAGGCGTCCACGGCCGTCGCGAATCCACCGCGCCTCGTAGACGACAGGCGCCGCCTCAAGCTCCGCGCGCGCCGCGGCGAGCGACGCGTTGCCGCCGAAGAGGGGAGCTCCACACGGTGCCGACACCTCGACCGCCTTCGACGTCACGCGCCAGGTCCCTTCAAAGAAGTCGGGATAGTAGACGTCGGGCGCGTCGAGTCCGTAGCTCCCCTGCGCCAGCGTCTTCTGGCCCACGCGCCGTCGCAGCGTCGTCAGCGCGCCGGCGTTGTCCGAGGGCAGCGCCGCGGTCGCGAGAGGCCACGCGGCCGCCCCGCCGACGCCGTAGCGGAGCGCTTGGCGCCGCGTCTGCTGAGTTGGTGACGCTGCGGCTTGGCATCGCGTCCGCTGTTGAGTCGGCGGCGCCGCGGCGGCCGCGGAACCGATCAAGAAGAACAGCACCGCGTCGCATCGATGGAGCATCTTTAGACCACTTCAAAAGGTCTGCAAATCCGAGCTCTTGACCTCTCTCGACGCGCGCGCGGCTGGCTGACGTTGTTGCAGTGGTTGGAGCTGGCTGGTGAGTACTGCCCGTACGCGTCGCGGAATGCACTGAGGCGTCGTGCAAGTGGACAGAGGCTATCAGGAGCTCTCTTGAAGGCAGCGCTGCTGCACCTCGCGCTCCTACTGGCTAGCTCGCCGCGGGTGCCTGGCTTGCTAGTGCCCTACTGACGCTAGCTCTCTGCAAAACTGAGCGTTTCGCGCCACCAGCGCGACTGGTCGAGCAGCCAAAACGCGTTTCGCACGCTACCAGCGCGACCGGTCGAGCAGGCGTCGAGCCGTCGAGCAGCGTACGCACGATGTTGCTAATCACAGCACTACTGGTTACGAATGCCGCAGCCCTCGCGCCCCCGCTGCGCACTTTGCTCTCCCGCTCCGCGAAACCAAAAGCGCGGGAAGAGGCCATCACTCTGATCACCGAAATGGAGAGAGAAGAGAGGGACAAATTCCTCGATTACGTGAACACTGTCCGAGACACACCTTCCAAGCTCGCGCGGCGGCCCCTGATGCGCTACGCGCCGATTTCTTGGTCGGCGCGAGACCTCGCCGCGCTGGACCGCGTCTTGGATATCGGCGGCGTGCCCGAGGACGACGCTTCCAAGCGGCGCGTCGTGCTCTCGACGCTGAGGCAGCTCGCGAACACTCGCGGCGTCTTGAAGCTTGAACGGGAAGCGCGGCGGCGGGCGAGGCTTTCTGCCTCCTTCGACGAGATGCTCGAGCGGACGCCCAAGATTGGGACTCCCGCATTCGAGATCGTCGAGGAGCAGGGCGCGTTCCAGGTGCGGCGCTACGCTGATTTCGCGGTGGTCCGCACGGCGCGCCAGCGGGCCGTCTCCGACGACGGCGTCAAGCTGGGAGAACCCAAGATGTCAGGTGCCGGGGCCTTCCAAGCGTTGGCAGGCTATATCTTTGGGAAGAACAAGCGCGACGAGAAGATGGCAATGACGACGCCGGTCTTTACACGCGCCGGCCAGCTCCTGTGTAGAAATCAACCTTCGCCACGCCATCGACGCGATGTCTCGATTCCACACAGGTCAGATGGAGTTCGTACTACCGGAGGCCTACTGGAAAGATCTTGGGAAGGCACCGGCGCCCGTGTCGAACGTGGAGCTCACCTACGGCGAGGGCGGGCTTGTGGCCGCCGCGTACTATGGAGGCTACGCTACGAAGGACGAAGTCGAGCGGAGATCGGCCGAGCTCGTCGAGGCGATCAACGCGAGCGAGGACTACGACGTGGCCGGCGAGACATATTCCGCCGCGTACAACGACCCCTTCACACCGCCATGGCGACGGCGCAACGAGGTGCTCGTGGCCGTGCAGCAAAAGGCAGGGGCTCCGCCCACTCGTCCTAGCACCGTAACAAGCAATTGATCAAAAAGCACTGGTAGTTCCTGGCTGAGAGGGTAAAATTTTTAGAAGAAGAAACAAAGAGGAAAAGGGCGTGGAAGAGGAAGAGGCGTCGCCTAATAAGCGAACGCGCAGGGCGGGGCGGGGGAAAGGTCGCGTGTTCGGTGCGTGGGTAGTGTCGCACCCCGTGTACGCGCCAGAGCCAGCGGCCGCCGGAGAGCGCCAGCGAGCCCTTGACGATCAATGCGCCGACGTTCCAGTTCCGGTCGACCTCGACGGCGCCCTCGATGATGCAGAGCGTGTTCGCGCCGCAGGTCGCCGCGAGCTCCGACGATAGCTTGTTGCCGGCGACCGTGACTTGGGCGAGAGTGGATTTGCCCTTGTTCCGGCACTGATCGAGAGCGGCCGGTAGCGGCGCGGTGTAGAGGTCGTTGTGCAGTTCTGCAAAGCGCGCGTTCCAGGCGCTATTGTCACTCTGGCTGAAGCCCTCGACACTAAGTTGCGTCGCGAGCGCGAGCGCGAGAAGCGTTAGGGCGCGAGGCGCCATGGTTTTGGTTGTGGTCGTCACGCGTATCGTTTACAGAAGCGTACGACGTACGTACGCGCTGAAAAAAGGCTCAAGCCCGGTTAGCCTGCCTGTAAAAACCCGGGAATCTAGCTGTCCGGCGGCAAATTTCCCGCGCGACAATCAATTGCCCGTCCTTCCGACGCCTTCCGTAAGGCTGGGACAGCTCCAAGCGCAGTGGTCGGCATTCGTGCTCGTCCGCGTCACACGACATTCTACTTACTCGAAACAAACCCATCAAGCCTCAGGAATCCAACACGAGTGGAACCCGTACGGGACCCCGCCCGCGGACAGCGTCGCGCGCGCGAGCTCCTCCAGCGCCGGCGACGCGACGACTAGGTGCGCGTCGCCCGCGGCGTCGTGGACCACGACCATGACCACGTAGTCGTCAGGCACGCCCGGCCGCGGCACGACGAGCGCCTCGCCGACGACGACGGCGCCGAAGCCGTTCGCGATGGTCTCTTGTGTCTCGCAATCTGTGCGCGTCAAGAGGTTCCCGACGTTGCCCGGCCGTTTTAAACCCACCGCGTAGACGAAGCGGTGGCGCCGCCCCGCCAGCCGCGGGTCGACCACGGGAAACTCGCAGAACTCGCCCGCCGCCGGGCCGTCGAGCCGGGTCGCGCGCACGTCCGCGTCGCTCCCCAGCTCAATCGACAAACGCGTCAGCCGCGACGGCGTCGCCCCGTTCGTCGACGGCGCCGCGCGCATGCGATCCAGCGCGAGGCCGTTGAGCATCGACGCGTCGTCGTAATAGCCGACGTCGACGTGCAACGTCGTGCCTTCTACAAACGCGTTCGCCGCGTGGAAGAAAAAACAAGGTTCGCGCAATGTACGCTTTGTAACCTCCTCGCCCTTTTCAATGTCTACAACTCGAAGAGTCGTCGGCGCATTATCGCGCCAGTCGAAGGCGATGTGGGCCGCGTCCGCCACTCCCACCAAAGCCGCCACATTATACACGCACGGGGTCTCGATAACAATCGCGTACCGGCCCCCCACCGCAAAGGAGTGGTGCCAACTGACATCGGGAAAGTTTTGGGAGGGCGCGAGGTCGCAGATGCGTCGAGGGTGCTGGAAGTTGCCATCTGATTTGTAGACCGTGTATTTCGGCACGGGAAATAGGGCCGTGGCCACATTCACAAAACCGTCTCCATAAGGGATAGGGTGCGCGGTGTGCAGCAGCCCGGGCAGGTCGCTCCCTTTATACGAGTGCGCGCCTAGCGTCTCCAGGGTTTTAGGATCGATGGCGTACGAAGCCCGCGTCGGCTCCGAGAGGCAGACGGCGCGTCCATCGGCAGTCGGCACGACCGACACGCACGCGTTGTCCGTGGTGCCTCCGGCCAAAACGCCGCGCATCAACGAGACGGCCCTCCCAGCAAGCCCCACGCCGGCGGCCGTCCCGAACTCGTTGTAGAGCAGTCCTCCATTGGTAGAAGCGTACTCGTAGGCTTGCGACCGGAGATAGCGGCTCGTCCACTTCACAGAATTCGTGGCGCCGTCCACTTCGAAGCGCGACAACAGCGCCATCCCATCAAAAAGGTGGCTGCAGTTCTGCCTCGCAGTCGTGAAGCGGCCGGGACCGTTGCGGACGACGGCGCCCGCGAGCCATTTTGGCAACGTGCCCGTCGTCCGCAGTTTACAGGCATCCGTGCAGCGCGCCGCCGGAAAGTCGTCCAGACTCGTGCCGACGCGGGGCGGCTGGGCGCGGCGACAGCGTGGAGGCTGGTGCCACAGCAGTGCGCTGCAGGCTTGCAGCAGCAGCAGCACTCGAGCGAAACGCATTGTTAGACTGACAAACGAGCGCTCACGCGCTGACGACGGCTACGCGCCTCAGCAAGCCACAACTTGCTGAGAGCTTTTTGCACTGCCTGCTCAGCCTTCTCTGTCTTGCCGCGCGGCTAGGCCTCCGCGGGTATCACGCGTCACAGACGCGAGCGCACAGGCGAGCATTCATCGCAGCAGAGCGCTCCGCACGGTTCCCGCTCGACGCGGCGTACCTCTGCACTGCTGAGTGTAGCTTAGACAGGGCGCGCGAGTGCTGCGCGTCGTGCACCCTGGCGCCTGTGCTGCTCTTGGCGGCTCCAACAATGGTCGTAGTCTCGCCGTCGACTCTTGGTCTCGGTGCTGCTGCCGTCACGGCATGGGCGTTGCAACGCCGCCGCCTCGGCACGGACAAACGGATGGTCGTCGTCGACGCCGGCTCCGGCAGCACGCGCTGCGTCTGCTTAGGGACGCGGCGATGCGACGGCGCCGTCCGTGTCGTCGGTGGGCCCGAACGCGTGCCACGGCGACTCGGCGACGCCCTGCTCGCGGACGAGGTCGACGCCTGGGCAAGGGATGTCGCCCGCGCCGTCGATGCGATCGCGCCCCGAAGCACGACGCCCGTCCGTGGGGCCGCCACGGCCGGCGCGCGCGAGGCGCTGCGCAAGCGCGGCGAGAAAGACCTCGGCAAAGCCGGCCGCGCCGTCGAGGCGGCGCTCGCGGCGAGTACCGCGGGCCGCCCGACGGCCTTCGCCGTGCTGAGCGGCGCCGAGGAGGCGCGGCTCGAGTTTAGGGCCGTCAACGCGGCGCTGCCGGGCGTCGGAGTGTTAGCTGGAGGCGGCAAGAGCCTGCAGGTCGCGTCGAGTCTCGAAGACGCGGCGTCGCTGGATCTGGACTCGTTCGCCGGCCACGAGCGCGTCAAGAAGCACGTACCGCGGCGGCGTCCTGGGTTTGTGTCTTCGACCGATTGGCGCAACGGTAGCGCGTCAGATTCCAGTCCTGAAGGTTACGCGTTCGAATCGCGTATCGGTCACTGGACGGAGCCCTGTGCGCCGATCCGACGGTCACCACACAGGGCGCGAAGGCCGGCGCGATGATGCACGAGTGGGCGAGCCGGAAGGACGTCGCGAACGCGCTGCAAGGAAGCGTGCGAACGTATCAAGGGCGCTTCGCGCTCGTGGAGCTCGCGGCCGGCGCGCTGCACCTCGCGGGCGGGCCGATGAACGATGACGTGTCCGCGGCGGCCTTCGCCGCGCTCCTGAAGAAGCGGCGTGCCGACCTCGAGGCGCAGCTGAACCCCACCGAAAACTCGGCCGACCGGCCGCTTGTGAACGACGAGGCGAGCGCGGCGGCGGTGCGGGAGCTGATCTACGCGGTCCAGCTCGGCTGCGTGCTGGATTTGGTCTTCAAGGACGACGCGACGTTCCGCGCGCTGCCGCCGAAGGCCGTGGGCCGCGAGCCGGCGGTGAACTGGGCGCTCGGGCTTTATTTGGATCGGCGAGATAATTAATAGTGTTCATAGAGAGGTGTGCTCGTTTTTTTTGCGTTTTTCCGTGCGGCGACCGATCCATCTTTGCTAGCGGTTGTAAGACACTAGCAAGCTCTCCAGACTCCGGTCCGCTGCGCTGTGCTACTGTGCTTATCTACGGTCCGGGCTGCAGCATTGACGGCGGGCCCTGGCACCCCAGACGCCCCAGCGGCCTCGAGCTCGACAGCTTCAGCGCTGCAACGTCTCTGGGCAGCACAGCGGCCACAGGAAGATGCGGGCAGCCCTCCTCTGCGCGGCCTGGGCAGCGGTCGACGGACAGACTCCGGGAGAGTATTTCTACAAGCTCCGGGACAAGGACATCGAGGCCACGCCGCCCGAGGACCCGCGGCTGGGCGGCTTCGGCGCGCCCGGCGACGTGGGCCAGGAGGCCATGAACGCCCTGAACTGGGGCGAGCACGATATTGAAGCGGTAAGATTAACGTCGCGGCGGCTGGGCCACGGCTTCGACGCCTCTCCCGATAGACCGAGGCCCCGCGCGCGGGCGTTTCACGCTACTGGAATAATTGAGGACAAGTTCTTCGTGTTTGGTGGTGTCGGAAAAGATGTGACGGACGGCGGCCCGCTACTTTTAAATGATCTGCACTTTTACGACCAACAAAGGGGCGGCTGGAGCGGCGAATTGAAGAGGACGAGCTGCTGTCGTGATGGCGCGCCCTTCGACGCCCTTGGTATAAGACCATCACCTAGGGCGCACGTCGGGAGCGCAGTCGTCGGTACACAACTGTGGATCTACGGTGGTATTGGCGACGCGTCAGGTGTGGAGAACGACGTCCTGGGCACGGCGCGGCACGCTCTCGCCAACAGCAACAGAACGCTCGGCGACCTCCACTTTTATGACGACGAGAGCGCCACGTGGTCGGGCCACGTCGCGGCCGCGGGCGCGAAGCCGGCGCCGCGCTTCGGCGCCGCCATGGCCGCGTACGGCGACTTGCTGGTGCTGTTTGGCGGCTTCGACGGCGACGGCGCGGCGCGCAACGACCTCCACCTCTTCAACACGACGTCACGCGCGTGGCGCGCCGCGCCTCCTCCATTGTACGGCCGCTTGCCCGCGCCGCGCGGCCACGCGCCCTTCGCGGCGTCCTACGCACAAAGTACGCGCCCGGCGTACGGCGGTTTTGTGGATGACGTGCTCTACGTCTTCGGCGGATCCTCAAGAGCCGTCGACGCCGGCGTGTCTCATCGACAAGCGGCGATGGCGCTTTCAGAAGATACCTGGATGGTCAACGTCGCACAATTGGCGTCCACGGTGCCTTCGTTAAACTGGACGCGCCTGGCGGAAAAAGGAGCAAAGCTGGCGATGGGCGAGGACCGCGAGGGCGCCGCGCGCTGCGCGCACGAGCTGCACTCGCCCCGGGAAGGAGTGGTGTACATAATAGCGGGCCTCGACGCCGACGGAAAAGCTGTGGACCAGCACGCTGCTTTAAAAGTGGGGGAGGGCATTTGGGAGGACGTCACCTACCAGACGCGGCCGGCGCGGCACGCGCGGTACGGCGCTTCATCATCAGCGACGGGCAACGACGACCGCTTCGTATCAAACCATGCCGCGCGGTTGGCGGAGACGGGCCGCGACGACCGCCTCTTCCGCTTCGGGGGCTACGACCAGCGTCACGAGGTGACGGACTACTTCGAGGTCTTCGTGCCCGACATCCACCGCAAAATTCCGGACGTGTACCCGAATTCAGATAGGACCGTCGCCGAGGACCTCGACACGGGGCTCGCCGCGTACCACGCGCTGACCGTGTCCTACCCGCATTCGCCGTACGGGTTAGGATAAGGAGGAGTGACCCTACTAGTAGCCTGCTCAAGATTGCTCAAGGCGCTTGCGTAGTGCTTGCGTATCCGCGCCCAAGTCCCGAGAGCGAAGAGCATGCTGGTAGACGTTTGGTGAATTCAGATGAGGTCTAAGTACGGCTCGTGGCCGATGTTGGCGTCTTGAGATCTGCGAGAGCTAGCGGGCCTGTAAAGACACTAGCAATCCAAGCCCGAAGCTTTCACGAGAGGACACCGCAGCATGGTGGCGCGGCGGCAGCCCGGCCAACCAAACTAAGCTTAGCCCGGCCAACCAACACAGCAAGCGGCAGCCGGAGGCTTAAGCCACGGAGTCGTGCACTCCCAAGCTGTAGCAGCCCTGGGAGCATCTCCTGGGATCCCGCGGCGCCCGGCACCGCGAACGAAACGTCTTAGAGCAGAGGGAGCAGCCCTAGAAGCCAACAGTCAAAATGGTGCTCCCCCGGCCGCGGCGCCTGTCCGGCATCGACATGGCGCCCGCCGAGCCCGAGAACACGCAAGAGCTCGGCGCCACGATGGTCTCCGGGGGCGTGCAGATCTCGAAGACGCGCGGTCTAACGGTCGATGGCGAGCAGCACGGCGCCATCAAACGAGACGATCTGAGATTTGAGCCGGGCGCGCTGGGCGCGGGCGCGTGCTCCGTCGTGCGCCTCGCGCGCCACACGGCTACGAATCAAAGGTACGCCGTGAAGCTCTTTGCTATTTTCGACGACGCCAAAAGGAGGCAGCTCGTCGAGGAGATCCGTACATTATTTAGTCTGGACTGCGCGGCGCTCGTGCAGTTCCACGGTGCTTATCTGGATGGGGCCACTGGCAAGGTCGGCGTCGTGCTGGACTACATGGATGCTGGTAGCGTCGAAGGCTTGATCCAACAGCGGCGAGCGCCTCTGCCCGAGAAGGTGGCCGCCTCCATCTTATACCAGTGCTGCTGGGGCCTCGGCTATTTGCACTTCGAGCGCCGGCTACACCGCGACGTCAAGCCGGGCAACATATTGCTCAGTAGTCGGGGCGAGGCGCGTCTGTCGGACTTTGGCATCAGCAAGGCTCTCACCGACGAGGAGGAGTCGGCGAAGACCATGGTCGGCACGTTTAGGTATATGGCGCCCGAGCGGTTGCGAGGAGACGCCTACAGTTTTGAGTCAGACGTCTGGGCAGCCGGCATGGTGCTCTTGGAATTGCTGCGGGGCGACGCCGTCTTCCCGCCGTCCTGCACGCCGCTCGACTTGAACGGCGCTTGCGAGCGGCTCGCGCGGGATTTTGTGGCGGAGAAGCTCGCGGGCGTCGACGTCTCAACTGATTGTGTCGACTTCGCCGAGGCTTGTTTGCGGCGGCGCGCCGAGGACCGGGCGCTGCCCGATTTATTATTGGGCGGCCCCTGGCTCGCGGGCCTGGACCTCGAGGGCTGTTGTGTGACCCTGGCGCCCTTCCTGGCGAACCTGCGATCGGCAGCGGCGGCGCGGCCGCCGCCCGCGCCGCCCGCGCGGCAGTCTTCCACGTTCGCCGCGGACCTGAGCCTCATCCAGACGCTCGACGCGTCCTCGGACGACGACGACGAGGCGACGGTGGAGGGTTAAGTTAGTTTAATTTGATAGCGTCCTGTAACACACTAGCGAGCACGGAGAGCGTCGAGTTTTGCCAGGCATAAAAACTGCGCTGGCGAGCCCATAGATCACTGAGTTCAAAGCAGACACATTACAGACCATGGGCAACACATTCGCCAGCGCCGAGCTGCCCACGGGACCCGTAGAGTGCAGCTACACGCCGCCACTCAAAGTTAATCCAGCCAACCCCAAGGTCTTTTTCGACATGATGATCGGTAGTGCTCAGATTGGGCGCATAGTCATGGAATTGAAGGCAGATGTAAGCTCAGTGCACAAATCAATCTCGCCGCGATTCTCGCCCACGGCCTGAATCATGCCCACCACGCCATCGACGCGACGCAGGTAGCGCCGAAGACGGCAGAAAACTTCCGGGCGCTGTGCACCGGCGAGAAGGGCTTCGGCTACAAGGGCTCGTCGTTCCACCGCGTGATTCCGAAGTTCATGTGCCAGGGCGGTGATTTTACGAATCACAACGGCACGGGAGGCAAGTCTATTTATGGAGCAAAATTTGCCGACGAGAACTTTAAACTCCGCCACGACGGCCCCGGCATCCTCTCGATGGCCAACGCGGGCCCGGGCACGAACGGCTCGCAGTTCTTCCTGTGCACGGCGCTGACGTCGTGGCTGGATGGGAAGCATGTGGTGTTTGGCCAGGTCGTCGAGGGCTACGGCGTCGTCAAGGCGATCGAAAGTGTAGGGTCGTCGTCGGGGAAGACTGCGGCAAAAGTCGTCATCGCGGACTGCGGCCAGTGCGAGTAATACTAGTTAGACTTAGCGACGGCCTCGAGCTCCGCCAGATCGATGTCCTCCTCAAAAGGCTGGAGGTAGGGCAGCACCGCCGCGCAGATCGCCGCCGTCCCGCCCGCGTCGTCGGCCTCCATCTGCAAGGACACGACGGGCTCGTGGAGCGACGCGCGCGCGATGAGCCAGTCGCCGTCGCCCACTGAACAGCGGAGGCCGTCGTGGTTGACCGGCTCCATTCGCCAAGACGCAGTCGCGGTCTCACACGCCTTCAGCGCGTCGCACAGTTTGATTTCAGCCTCGGGCACCTTCTCCAGACTTGAGACGGGCATCTTGACCTTGATCGACTCCGCCGGCTCCTTTAATGAACCACCGAGCAAGTCCAACAACCCACAACTAGGATTCGCAACCCTAGCTTTTGCCAACCTCCCAAGCAGCTTCGCCGCCGTGTAGCAGCCGTCGTCCACAAAATTATTCGACCGCCACGCGCTATGTCCACTTGTTTCAATAGCCAACAACGCAGGCTCCGGTTTAGTTTCCGCCGCCCGATCAATCACGTTCCGATAGCCCATCTTGAACCGATCGTGCGTACCGCCCCGCTCCTCAATGAATTGCGTCATGCCCCCGGAGGTCACAGGATCGGTCACGATGACCCCATTACCATCCTCGAGCGCCACCTGCGCCGCCAACGCGACCAATCGGTTCCGGTTGACCGGTTCCGGCTTTGGAGTGGTCCCGTCGATCAAGCCGCACCGGTCCACATCACAATCCAGCATGACGCCGACGTCCGCGCCCGATGCCGCCACGGCGTCGATCGTCGCCTGAACATGCTTCTTGTCCTCGGGGTTCGCCGGGTGGTTCGGGAAGGCGCCGTCCGGCTCCAAATTGATAGAAGACGACACGTCGGCGCCGAGCGGCGCTAATACACTAGTAGCGAAGAAGCCGCCCGCGCCGTTGCCCGGGTTGACGCAGACCTTCAGTCCTTTCAACGGTGTTGTCGAGATCCCCGACGTTTCGATGATGGTTTGTCGCAGCTTCTCGACGTAGTCGTCCATGAAACCGGCCTCAGCACCTGTGTGGAAATCGAAATTTCACGCCATCGACGCGACGCCTGCTCGATGCCGGTTCCGCACCCGACGCACTGGTTGATTTCCACACAGCTCGGCACTCGCGATGTCACCCTCAACAGGCTGCATCATGTCCGCGAGGTCCGCCGCCAGGCCCAGGACCTCCTTCACTTCTTTCTTGTTCAATCCGCGCTGCTCCTTGGCCGAGAAGAGCTTGAGCCCGTTCCACTCTTTCGGGAGGTGCGAGGCGGTGACCATGCACGCGCCGCAGGCCTTGGAGCCGCCCCGTAGCAAACTCTCGAGCATGGCCGGCGTCGTGGCCGGGCCCGCATCTAAAGCAGACGCGCCGCGGCAGAACGCCTCACCGATTTCATCGGACGACGCGCGCGGGTCCCTCCCCACAAAAATGGGCGTCTGCTCGTCGCCGAGCCACGCGCGGAACCCCAATCCCACAAAATACGCGCTCTCCGGTAGCAACGCGTTCTCCGCTTCGGGGGAGGTGATGCCGCGGACGTCGTCGCCGCTCGTCTTCGCGAGGGTCCTCAAGGCTTGCGCCGGCGGTGCTAGACTTTGAGTTGTGTGGAGCAGCAGTGCTGCCAGCAAGATGCGCATCATGGTGCAATGCTGTCGGCAGCGTCGGCAGCGTGCACGTGTGCAAAGTTGATTGCTCCTTGGTGTTGGTGTGTGCAAAATAGAGCTGTCTTCACCAATGCAGTCCAGTTGGATGCGAGAGGCGTCAGCAGCTGGGACTACTTCCACGCGTTGGTGTATGCAAAGAGAGCTGCCTTCACCAATGCTCTCCGGTTGATTTCAGCCGTCAGCATAATCAGCTAGCATAAAGCCACTTAAAAACAATTAAAATGGCCTGGGGCAGCCTCTGAGCCAAGCGTGCACGATGCCACTCACAACATACATCTGGGGCTGCATCTTCTACATGCTCGGCAGCATATGCTTCGTGATCGGCACCGGCTTCTACCTCGCCGATGGCATAAGATTGGCCCAACAAGCAAAATGAGGGCATTCCTGCTCCTAGCCTGCGCAAATGCACAAGTTCATTTCACCTGCGACGTCGCGAAGGACGTCGCGAAATACCAACAACTCCAGAATTTAAAGTTACTCTTCGACGGGAGAAGGGTCGGCAACGCGACGCTCGGGCCGCTGATGCGCAAGACGGGCTCGACGACGATGCAGCGCTTCGCCGGGCCAACTGCAAAGCGCGTCCGGCGCCCCGCGGATTACTTGGGTTCTAATATAGTGGCGTCCGTGCGGGACCCGATCGAGCGCTTCGCGAGCGGCTACCGCCAGGTCGAGACGTTTTATGAATTGGGCTGGGTCCCGAAGCACTTTTTTAAGGGGCAATGCGTCCTCAAATGGACGCGCGACGACTGCGCGGGCAACCCGCAGATGAAATCGGGATATGTCCTCGCGAAGCGCAAAGTGCCCGCCGCGGCGGCCGCGCGGCGCCGGACGCGGCAGATCCGGCGGCTCCTGCGCTTCGTTTCTGACGTCGAGCGGTGCGGCTTCTTTGATGATCACCTGTACCCCATGGCGCCCTACTTCGCGGCGCTCGCGCGGGCGGGCGTGTCCATGGACAGCGTATCATTGGTGAAGACGGACGAGCTGGACGCGAAGCTGCCTTCCGTATTAGGAAAACCGATGCGCGTGGGCACGGCGATGGCGACGGCCGGCCGGGGCTGGGCGCGGACGCTCGTACAGGCGGCGACGGATTCTGCGGATCCGGACTGGGCGCTCGCGCGCGCGGCCGTGCGGCGCATCTGCCGCCTGGTCGCCGTCGACTACGCCTGCTTCTCCTTCGAGCCCCCGGACCTGTGCCGCGTCGCGCTCGGCAAAGCGGTGGTGCCGGAGCCGTACCCACCACCAATCTCCACGACGAGGCCGGCGCTCCCCGTCGCCGCGCTTCAGAAACACGCCTGCGTTTCAAATGTTGAGGACCCCATTAAGCGCTTACTACGAGCTCATCAGACGTACGACGCCCAGTACCTCCTCGGCTGGCGCGACGCCGACGTCGACACCCTGGACCTGCGCTTCCCCGAGCGGCACTGCTTCGTGTGGCACCAAATTGATGATCATGCTCGTCACGAGGCCACCGACGTGCACGACTTCGGCCTCGAGCACAAGCTCGCGCGGCTGGCGGCCTTTGTTGATGATATTGCTGCGAGGGGCTTCTTCGACGAGAGCCTCAGGCCGCAGACCGAACACAGGAAAGAAGCATCGCCGGCGGCGTGCTTCGACAAGGTCCGGGCCTTCTGTAAACAAAGGCGCGTGCCCGTCGACGGCGGCCGGAAGAATTTGCCGGAGACCGGCGGCGTCCAGTGCGCGCGCGAGTACGTGCGGTTCAACAGGGCGCTCGGGCCCTGCTCCCTGCACACGCTCCACGACTTCATCTACGCGCACGGCGCCCGGCCGCGCGCGGAGCCGTGGGCCGTGGCGCGCGCGGAGCTCGTCGGGGCGGCGGCGAGCCTCCCCGTCGCGCGGCGCATCCTCGCGACGGCGTGCGCCCTCTACGAGGCGGACTTCGCGTGCTACTACGGCGCGCGCGGGTCGTGCGCGGCGCTCGTGCGGCGGGCGATTTCTTCTGGTTAACCTTGTTGTCTCTCATTACGGATATTTTACATTTTTGCCAAGGGCGCGCCTCAGCGCTTGCGGCGAGCACGTGGGGTCGAGGAACGAGGCGGCGTCGCGGGCGCGCATCGCCTCCGCGAAGGCGTCGTCGATCGCGGGGAACGGCGCCGCCGCGCGAGCAGCTTCTCGCGCAGCCCTGCGCCGCGCCGGGGCAGAGGTCGGCCGGCGCGGCGCCGGGTCGTGGAGGCGCGGCGACCGCGGCGCGGCGCGCCCGCCCGGCACGGCCTCCCAGCCCGCCATGATCTCCGCGTGGAGCTGGTCGACGCTCTTCTTTTTGATGCGAGGGGGCTTCGGGGGCGGCTTGTCCACGGCCTTGGCGCGCGCCCGCCGCTTGTTGCAGTAGTCCCGCTTGAATTGGAGGTGCTTGTCGATCCACGGGTTGAGCGTCGGCACGGCCTGGGCCTTCCGCTGGTAGTGCGCCTCGAGCCCCGCCTGCCAGCCGTGCAGCGCGATGGCCGACATGCCCGTCTTCATGGTGCGCGGTACATGGGTATCCGTCGCGTCGCGGATCTGCCGCTGTTTGTCGTAGTAGTCCATGACCCGGTACTGGTGCTTCGACAGGTGGGTTTCCTCGTGCATGCGCGTGACCGCCTCCCTTATTAATTTATGGTGCTTGTCCATGACGACGCGCGTGAACTGGCGCTGCTGGTACGTCGAGTTCAGGCGGTCCGAGTAGTGGATGGCCTCGTCGCCCTTGTACGGTTTCGGGCCCTTGTGGGGCCGCGGCAGCTCCTCGACCTGGGGCCAGGGCTTCCTCCTACAAGTCCAGCGGAAGTCGCGCGAGGGGCGGGCGGTCGTCATGATGGCTGCCCCGGGCGGTGTCGTATATGTGCGTTGTACGTGCTGCTGGCCGTGTCACACGACAGCGCCCGTTCGCTGCCCCTTGCCGCGGCGATGCGTAATGCGTTGCGTTTGTGCTGGCCTGAGTCGTGCCCCCCGTGCGCTTGCCTCTGGGCCGCGCGAGAGAGTGATTGTCTCGGAGAGCGCCGCTGTGCAAGGAGTCGTTACGGAGACACGACACAGAGGACGCGTCCATGGGGCTGCCTGAGTTCGTGGAGGCCTTCCCTCGACGGCACGGACGTGTAGCCACATGATTACTAGCTCAAAGACATACTAGTCAAAGCGCCGGCGTCCTCGATTTTGAGTCGAGACCCTCGGCCCACACCACTCCTCGGCTATAATCAGTCGTCGCTAGGCTCTCAAATGGCCACTGAGAGGGCAGCAAAGCGGCCTCGGCTCCGTGGCGGCATGCAGGTGACCAGCAGCGTAGCGAGTCAAGCGCCAAATCGCAGCGCGCGCGTCGTGGCAAGAGCTGTAGGACAGCGCGCAGACCTGCAGCTTAACCGTGCATCGAGCGCACGACGCGCAAACGCGTGAGAACGCGCGCGTGAGAGAGACGCGGTACGCGCACCGCCTCGCCGTCTCACGCCGCCGCGCGCCGCCTCGCCGCCTCACGCCGCCCGCGCGCGCAGATCTTCATCAAGACGCTGACGGGCCGCAAGCAGGCCATGACCTTCGAGCCCACCGACGAGGTGTTGCAGATCAAGCGGCAGCTCCAGGAAAAGGAAGGCATCCAGGTCGACCAGATCCGCCTGATCTACTCGGGCAAGCAGCTCGCGGACGACAAGCCGCTCGAGTTCTACAACATCCAGGCCGGCGGCACGATCCACATGGTGCTCCAGCTGCGCGGCGGCGGCGGCGCGCCGTGAGCTTTCGCGCGCTCCGTTCTGTAGTAACACGTGTATCCTTATTATCCATGGTGCGGACCTCGAGTCGCTTGGGGTACTACCCCTCCTCCGCCCGCGTCGGCTCGTTCGTGCGGGGCAAAAAACCTGGGTGTTTTGAAAACGAGGTGCCGAATTGCCGATAATATACGCATAAATACGGCTGCCGTCGCCGCATTTATACATCGGCAGCGTGCCTACATCGTATTGCGCGGCGCGGGGCAGCACGGCTCCCCGAGGCGCCGGGATTCATACATTAAGGCAGCAACCAGCGGTCACACAGAGCAGGCGCCGCACAAAAAAAAATGCCCCTTGTCGACGTGAACCAGAAGCCGGCGCGGAGCCGCAAGCCCGCGCCCAGGTCCCCCGCCGCCGCGTCCTTGCAGCCCCTGGTCGACGTCTTCAATCGGTTGGGTGCCCTTGGTTCGTGGGACGGCGTCGGGCGGAAGGGCGACGTTGCTCGGGGCTTGGACCCCCAATTGAAGAAGATCGTGCTGACGCTCGGTGGTTCTACGGCTCGCAGTACACTCATACTCCCGAAGAAGGGCGAGCTCGGACTGAAAGCTAGATTTGTCTACGTCCAGTATGCAAGGGCATCACCGTCCAAACCCTGCTCCATCGAAATCGAACTCACCAGAAGAAAAACGCAGGACTCGTGTCGGGTCTCATTGAGTTCCAACACCCCGCAAGACACGTACAAGGTCGCGGGAGGCGCGTTAAGGGCCCCGCTCGCGGAGCATTCCCGATGGACGACGTCGGTCGTCGACCTCCAGGGCTGCTGCGACTTGTTCCACAAGACGGATAATCAGAGTCCCATCACGGTCCGCAAAATTACGATCGGAGGCGACGTGAAAGTAAAGGGTGTCTGGACGTCGCAGAAGGAGTTCACAGAAGTAGATTGCCCCGTGGACATGCGTTTAAAAACAAGGACGCCCGTCGAGTTTCTGAGGTTCCCGGAGAAGGACGAAGGTGACGAGGAGCCTATTGTCGTCGAAGAGCCGACGCCGAAGCGCGCGCCCCCGCCCTACGCCCCGAAGGTCCTCAGGAACGCTTCGGTGCGCGCGTCATTACAGTGCCGCCTCGGCTACGCTCGAGCCGTGGCCTGGGCCTCGCCCACGAGGTGCGTCTACGCTTCCGGAAGGTCCCTGGCCTCCGTCGACGCTTCGTCAGGAAATCCCATCTCCAAGCCTCTCCAATTAAATGAGTTGTGTACGGCGAGGTGCCACACCGAGGCGATTACATTAGTCGCTGCCTCCAATAACATCCTGGCGACGGCGCAATCAAAAGATGAAAAATGTAGGGTGGCCCTCTGGAAGCCGGGACCGCGGGAGGACGAGTACATCACGGACTTCGCGCCGCACGCTAGAGCTGTCACTTGTCTGGCCTTCTCGCACGACGGCGGGCGGTTGTGTTCGGTGGGTCTGGACGCGCAGGCTCGAGCTCAATTGGTGATTTTCGACGTCGCGAAGCTCATACAAAAAAAGAGACGTAAGGACGTCAGTACGGCGATTATCGCGAGGCAGCTCTCGGACTTTGACGTTTCAGCGATAGCATGGAGCCCCTACGAGTCGGACCGATTGGTGAGCTGCGGAAGGGAAAATGTCAGGTTCTGGCGGTTACGACACGGCCACCTGCCGGGCTGCCCCGCTTTACTCCATGAATACGCTAGAGATGCCAAGTTCACGGCGTTGTGCTTCGAGCCGGTCTACGGCGCGCGCGACGGCCAGGACGTCGCCGAAGCTTTAGCTACAAAGTCCGAACGGGGCGACAAAGTCGTCTTCGTGGCGGCGGCGTCGGGCCACGTCTTACAAGTGTCCTATGCTCAACGAAGTCTGTTGTGTGTTCTGAAGCTCCATGACGGTCCCATACGTGGAGTAGCTGCCACACCCGGTTATGTGGTAACAGCAGCGGACGATGGGTATGTGCGACTGTGGCCGCCGGGCTTCGCGGACTTCCTCATGGAGGCCAAACATGATGCTCCAGTTGTGTCCATTTCTGTCGCGCCGGATGGATTGAGGGTGGCCTGCGGGACGTCTAGAGGCGCTCTCGGTGTCTTAGACGTGGCGTCCCACAAGTACGGTACTCTCGTGAGAGCCCACACGGGCGCTATCCTAGACATCGCTTGTACGTCCGGCAAATTTGCCACGTGTGGTGCTGATGCTACTGTAAGGGTGTGGGACGAGACAACAGGATTACAAAGGTCCGAGCTGGCCTCCCCTGATGATAGAGCTTTAGTATTGGCCTGGCGACCGGAGTCTGACGACGTGGCCGTGGGCTTTGCTTCCGGATCGGTAAGAGTGTTCGATCTGGACAAGACCGAAACGTTATTCGACATGCGCCAGCACAAAGCCGCCGTTTCATCACTACAGTTTCGGTCGAAGCGCCACTTGTACTCCGCTTCTAGAGATGGTCATTTATGTCTGTACGACGCGCAGCAAAACTTTTCAGTTGTGGCCGTGGTTCATGTGGATGCGAACCTGCCGCAGCACGCCTGGGGCCCGTCTGGCGGAGACGAGCATCTAACTCTGGCGACGTCACCGGAACATTCCGTGGTAGCATGCGTCACGAGTCGCGCGCCGGATCGAGTCTGTCTCTTCGACGCCGCATCTCTCAGAAAGTCACCACTCACACTAGATGTGAAAGAGGCAGCAAGGTGGCCCCTCAAGCCCCTGGTGGATCTGTACTGGCAGAATATGACCCTCCACGCGGTCGAGGAGGACGGCTCCGTTTGTAGGTGTGATCTGTCCAAGGCCTCACTAGGATTGAAGGGCATCTCGGGGGACCAGCCGGCCGGTAAGTCGTCGTCGGGCAAGGCGACGGTATCGGATGTTGTTTTACAACGCGTCTACGCGGCCCGAACCGTATATGACGCGTCCGAGCCGCTCGTGCCGGGTCGCAAAGTGTCCCAGGTATCTCATACAGGTGAAGTGCTCTGCGGGTTGGATGCCAAGGACGACCGCATCGTCCACTTGCGCGCGATTCAGAAGGGCGCCTGCGCCGATCTCACGTGTCGCCTCGACGACCATGCATCCTCGATCAGACGGTGCGCGTTTACACCCTCAGATAGGTTAGTGACCTGCGACGCGACGGGGAATTTACGCGTGTGGCACTGGGAGCGGCGGGGCGAAGTCCTACCTTCACCGAAATCTTCTCCAATGGCTCTCGGGACGGACGACGCGTTCTGCAAGGACCAGACGCAGCTCGGCTGGGACGACATGGGGGACCCCGCCGTCTCCGCTTACTTACCGGAGCATAGGGGCTGTTCCATGAAATTGGACGTCGTCGCGGGGGCCGTCTGGTGCCGTTGTGCGGACTCCATTGTCGAGGCGGCGCCGAACGGAGTCGTGGCGCGCGTCGCGGGAGACGCATCCAGTGAACCCGTGTCCCTGGACACGGCGTCGGCCTTGTGCTGCGTTTCTTACAAAGAGCTCGTCGCGTTCGGCTTCGCCGATGGCGTGCGGTGCTGGTCGCATGAGGAGGGGGGCTGGGCGTCAGTCGAGTGCGGTGCGATGGACGAGCCCTGCACGGCGCTGGCCCTCAACGCTACTAATATCTTCTCGGCCCACGGTGATAAAGTCGCGGCATACAACATAGAGGAGGGGGGTACGACCTCAACAGCACCGGAGACGCGGCAGATTATCGAGCTCGCGGCGTTCGCCCACGACAGACCGGCCTGCGCGGCGCGCCTGCAGGACGGCAGCGCCTGCGTCTTTGAGGTCGAGGACGGCGCGCTCGAGGAGACGCTGCTCGTCGCGGTCGCCGACGCGGTGTCCATCGCGACGTGGCGCGACGCCGTGGTCGCGCTTGATAAAAACGGCGCCGTGTCGTTCCACCGCGGCGCCGCGGACCCGTGCTACGAAGTAGTAAGCGTGGGCGGCGGCGCGGCTTCTATAAAATGCGGCCCGACGGACCTGCTCGTGGCCTACGCCGATTCGGTCCGGATCTGGGCCATGGTCGTCGACGACAAACTCGGCCAGGTGCTGCTCACGCCCAAGGCGTCTCTACAGTTGGACGCGGCGCCGGCGCGCGTCGAGGCCGCCGCGTCGGTGACGCTCGGCCTCGTCGCGACGGCCCAGGGCGCGCTCTGGTACTTTCACGCCGACGCGGCGCACGACGACGAGTTCGGGGACGAGGCCTGAGCCTTCCCTTGACTAACTTTTGCCCCATACTTAATCGCCGGCGAGCCACGGGCTCCCGTCGCTTATCTCATGCACTCGAATTTCATTGACGTCGTGCATGGCGCACGCCGTCGCGCCGACGACGACGCGCGTCGCCGACGCGGCGGCATTGCTGCTGTACTGCTGCTGTGCGTTGACGAGTTTGCAGAGCGAGTGCGGGTGCTTGAGGTTTTTATGGTGGATGAGCCGCACGGGCCCGCGCACCAGATGGGCCGCGCCGATCGCCTGGCGCCGCGCGTCGTGGTGCGGGTCGCACGGGGCGATCTTAAAGTTGTAGTTCGTGGGGAGGGCGTCGACCTCGACGCCGTCCTCGACGAGCAGTCGGGCCGCCCCCAGGTCCAGCGCCGGCTGATCCGTGTAGGCTGCTGCCACCTCAAGCCCGACGTCGTCGTCGCGCACTAGTCAGTGAATATTTTATTTTTGCTCCGACCCATTCCTCGGTTCCAAAGAGTGTGCGTCCTCGATGAGGTGGCGAACTAGTGCGCAGACAGTCGCTCAGCGCGTGTCGGTGCCGCTCGCCTCGCTCAATCATAGCAAAGCACTCGACCCGCAGCTAGCGCCAGTAAGACACTAGCAAACAACAAAAAATCTTAGCCACACAACTCTATCCGACTTTCTCTTCGTCGCGCGGCGACGACGGCAGCGCCACGAAAACCGCCACCGCGCCCAGGACGCCGGCGACACCAGCGAGGGCTACGTCGGCGCCCCGCGGCGCGCCCGCGTCGACGACGAGCCCTAGCAGATACGGCACGACGATGTAGACGCCGTCGCCGGCCGCGCGCGGCAAAGCCAGCGCCTCGGCCTCGCCGCCCGGCGGCGCGAGGCGTTGCGCCAGAGCCTGGAGCGCCGGGGCTTGGGCGGCGACGGCCGTAGACCAGAGGATGATGAGTGCGGAGAAAGGCACTGCCGGATCCTCTATTGATAGCGCCGCAGGGACCGCGCTCAACGCGGTGCCGCCCACCAGCCCCGAAACAACAGCCGTCGCCCGCGCGCCGACGCGGTCGACGCCAAAGCCCCCCACCGGCGCCCCGACCAAGCCACCAATCCCCGCCAGCGACACGAGCGCTCCCGCGCCGGCTGCCCCGCCGGGCAGCACCTGCGCGGCCACCAGGGGCACGCTGGCGATCTTCGCCGCGAAGCCAAACCGCGAACAAACCTCCGCCGCCGTGAGGCCGCGCCATCTTCCATCTTTCAGGAGCAGGAGCCAGTCGACGCTGTCGTCATCATCAATGCGGGCGGCGGTCGCCGTCTCGGGCAGCAGCGTATAACAACAAGCCGTGACGAGCGCGGCGCCCGTCACCGCCAGGAAGCAGGCCCGCGGTCCGTAGGTTTCTGATAAAAGGCCGCCGAGCGGCGCGCCCAGGGCGATGCCCGCCGCGGCGGCCGCCTGGTTCGCCGCGATCGCGCGGCCGCGGAGGTCCGGCGCGACATTTCCAAGATCCGCGAGGAGGCCCCGCTCGGCCGATTCCGAGACGCAGCGGCCGGCGCCGAGGCCGAGTCGCGCAATCACCAAAGGCGCCAGCGACGACGCGAGCGCGGTGCCGGCGTCGCTGAGCGCGATGAACAGCATGCCTCCAATAAGTGCCGGCTTTCGCGCCTTGTCCGCGTAGGCGCCTCCAATTTTAGCGCCGAGCAGCAGCGCGAGGGCCGGTGCGGAGACGACGACGCCGCTCGCGGCCGCCGATAGCCCCAGCGTCTCGCGGCCGTAGATGGCGACCACCGGGATGACCGCGCCGACGCCAACAAAAAGAATCACTTGCGCGGCGATGAGCGTCGCGAGCGTTCGCTGCACGTCGATTTCGTTGCTGTTCGGTGCAGCCGTCAGGCTCACTCGTCTTCTCGCAGCATCGATGGCGTGTGGCTTGAGCGTCGGCCTGGGAGGGTGCAAGAATGCGTTGGCAAGCATTAGCATCAGTGCTCCAGTAAAGCGATGCCGAGCCATGCTGCTGGTGCACTCACTCCATGCATGCGTTCAGCCCCAGCCCACTCAGCCCGCTTCCTAGTGTGTTACAGGACGCTAGCTTCACTGCTTTTGGTCGAGTGCTCTTGAGCGAGGTGAGCGGCGCCGACGTGCACTGAGCTTCTGTCTGGGCCATATTTCGTCTCCCGATCATCGAGACGCATTGACTTGCCGAAGGAATGGGCCGGAATAAAAGCAATTACAAAATTCATGACGAGCTGCGGCGCGACCCCGTCGGCGTCGTCTCGCGGATCTACGCCTTCCTGGGCGTCGAACCGCACGAGACGCGGCCGGACCTCTACGCTCGGTCCATGCGGAAGCCGCTTAGCGAGTACGTGGAGAACCTCGACGAGGTCCGCGAGGCGCTCCGCGGGACGCCCTGGGCCGCGGACCCCGTTCTAACAGCCTAGTACTTTATCCTCGAAAAGCGATTCGCTAGGCTCGTCTTCGAGTCGAGCGCCGACGCGTCGCCGGTTTCGCGCCGGGCTGGTCGGCGCTTCCGTCGTGGAGTCTTGTCGTCCTCGTCCTCGTCCTCGACGTCCTCGACGTAGTCGATCCGCTCGTCGACCTCCTCCACGTCCTCGCTGTAGTCCGCGCTACTCAGTCGTCGGCGTCGCTCGTCGTCGCCGTCGCTTGATGCTCTCCGTCGACGGTTCGTCGCCGGGCGCTTGCCGCGCTCCGTCGACGGAGCGGGCTCGGCGGCAACGTTGTCCTCGCGGACCCTCTTTCCTATCCGCGCCGACGACTCGGCCGCAGCTGCCGTCACATCTCGCGCGGCGGCCTGGGCGGCGCGAAGCCGAGCGCGCAGCCTCCCGGGAGACGTTGGGGGAGATGCGGGCTGCCCCTCCACTGGTGCACAGCCCATGACTTGCGCACTCATTGGATCAAAACGCAGCGGACTGACGCTTCTGCTGCGCTCTCACGATGCTCTGGATGCAACCTGGTCCATTTTGCTAGTAAGACGTACTAGCCCTCCGTGCTGAGAGTCTGAACGCCGAACGCGTCGCGTCGATGGCGTTTTCGTGGGGTAGAAGTACTCGGCGTCCACGGGTAGAGGTATTCGCGACAACTACCCCAGCACGCCGTCGCCGCGACACGAGGAAGTTCGGAGGAACGAACGACGGAAACGTGCTTAAAAAGTTACAACAGATGACTACTACACCGTGACATTCGCCGTCGCGTTCGCACCAACAAGGGCCGCCGCGAGCGCGCCGCAGCCCCCGAGCACCTCCCCCCGCGACGCCAGGGCCCACGTCGCGTCGCTTTCGCGGAACTCGCAGGTCAGCGCGGCCGTCGGCTCCACGTCGCAGAACCAGGCCTGGTGGCAGCAGGGCCGCACGCCGAAGCCGTAGGCGTCGTACCAGCCCCGCGACAATGGTTTAGGTGGATAGACCGCCGCGTACCACGTTATTCCAAACGCAAATAAGAAAATTGAAAGGACCAGTGCCAGGAACACGGCGGGCCGGCCGAGGCGCCTCACAAAATCCGAATTCGATCGAGCCGGCCGCCGCCGCAGAATGACCACACCCAATAACAACCCCGCCGCCGCGCCTCCCACATGAGAGGCATAACTCACTCCAGCTTCGCGCGTCAGCGCCCACTGGAGCACGTCCGCTCCGAGTATAAACGCAAAAACAACAAGCCGCGTCCTCCTATCAAAAACGCCGTGCCTTAACCGGTCCCAGTCCTTGAAAATGGCTCCCACGTGCCCACCCATAAAAGCATAGGCGCCGCCCGACGCGCCGATGACGACGGCGTAGGCGTCGCAGACGGCGCATGTTAACGCGCCTGCGACGACGCCCGCGCTGTGCACGACCAAGATCTTTGGTGTGCCGTGCGCGAGCTCCATGGGCAAACCAAACACGATCTGGGTCAAGGCGTTCGCTATGAGGTGGAGCCAGCTGCCGTGGACGAACTGATACAAGATGAGGCGGTAGAATTCGGATCTCGAATCTTCGCAATGCGGCCAGGGGCCCACTAATCTATAAACAATTCTGTTCGGTGTGGATGTCCCCTGCTCGGCTCCTGACGCTGTGTAGCGCCTCGTCCAGATCGCGCAGGCGATTTGTATCGTAACTAACGTGAGCACGCCCTTCGGGAGCCGGTCGTCGGTCAACACATCTTCCTTCACCAACGTCGCGGGCACCTCCCTCAGTACGACGTCGTCTCCTAATGTCTTTTTTATGATGACGTTCGACGGGACCCACCAGCGCTCCTCTGCGGGATACCCCGGCGGCGGCGCGTGCTTGTCTTCCCTCCGATAGGGCCCGTCGGCGTACCTTATGTCGTAACCATCGGCAGAGTAGCCTTCTACAATTCCCCGTATGAAGCCGCCTTGATCTCGACTCATCAGCATCTTGTCCGAGAAGCGGCCTCGATGTGTCTCCTCTTCTTGTGTCGTCTCGACGACGTAATCGTTTGATAAGACGACCTCGCACCTCGAGCCGGTCGCGAGCGGCGCCCAGACCGGCGCCGGCGCGACCCTCGGCCCTCCTCGTTTGTCTTCGAGGTGGCGCTCGCCATAGAACAGGAGGAGGCGGTCGCGCCAGCTGCGGTGTACACGGCGCGGCTCCTCTTTTGACTCCTCCATTTGCGCAGGCCGTGCGCGTGCGGCCCAAGCGGCGCCGCTGGGGTGTTGTCTGCAGCCGCGGTCAGTTGTTACACATCAGTGCGAGCTGCCCCGCGGGCCGGGAACATGGTCCGCCGCCGCTTTGGTTCGTTTTCAATGGCTGGGGCAGGCGCTAGGCGCTCGGAGTCCCATGAGCGTTTGCGGCATTATTTTGTCTAGTATGCCACTACGCTAGCTCGGCTGCCCGGAATTTAGCCCGTGCAGCGGCCCAGACCATCGCATCGATCGAATACGTCCTCGGTGCAGCATTTCGAGGCTGCCCGATGGCCGCCAACGCCTTCGCCCAGCGTGGCAGCACCAAGGGCGGTCTGTTCGAAAAGGAGTGGTTCCGCCACCTCGACGCGCGGCAAGAGGTGCTAAGGAAGACCGAGAGCCTCTGGTCCGACCGGTCGAGGCCGCCACGCAAGCCGAAAGCGCTGCCGCCTGCGCGCGCCTGGGCGCCGGGCGACGCGCGAACGCCAGTGATCATCGTGACCGGGCCCCTCGGCGGCGGCAAGTCGTCGGTCGTCGGCCACCTGGCCGCGCGGGACGCGCTCGTCGTCACGCACAGATACTGGCAGGACTGGGGCACCACGCCGCCGCCTCCGCACGACGATGGAATCGATCGCGCGAGCGTTTTCGACTTCGGAAACGCGTGCGTCTGCTGCGCGCCGGACGGGGACCTCCAGGCGCTCCTCACGAAGAAATCGGCCCGGTCCGTCCTCATCGAAACCACGGGCACGGCGGACCCGGCGCTGTTCGCGCGAGTCCTCCACCAGGACGCAATCTTAAGGGAGTTGTACGTCCTGCGGTCCGTCGTGTTCGTCGCCGACGCAAGAGACGTAAGAAAACAGCTGGCGGCCCCGGACAGCCCCGGCGCGCCGAACCCCCACCGCCTCCAGCTGCTGGCCGCGAACCACGCTGTGTTGACTCGCGGCGACGACGACATTACGCTGCCCGGGTTCGCCGGCACGGTCGACCACGGTCTGCCCGGGCGCGGCGCCCTTGGTGGCTTCGACGCGACGGCCGTCGTCGAGAGGCGAATGGATTTCCTTGGCGTTGACCCGACGCGGCCGTGCCGGTTCGTGCGGCCGGTCGTGTCGTTCGCGCCGTCCGACGGCGTGCTGCGGGCCGTGGCCGTCGTGGAGCAGGGCGCGGCGCGCGACGCCGACGTGTTGGCATTCGCGGAGGAGCTCGCCGCATCTTCCGCGGTCGCGAGATTTCGCGTCGCCGCCGACGGCGCTGCGACCGGCGTGCTCCTCATCGATGGCGGCCGCGCCGGCGATGCGTTGCGCATTGTCCGCCGCGATGGGGGCGTCGAACCGGACGACGACGCGTCGACGGCGTCGTCCGAGGCCTCGGAAGTCGTCGATGCGGGCGACTGGCGCCGCGAAGCCGCTCCGCAGCTCCGGCTCTTCGTACTGGGCACGAAGCTCGACGCCGCGTCGCTGCGAGAAGGATTGCGAGCGTGCCTCGTGCCGGAGGGCTTCCGCTACGCGGCCGACGAGGAACTGGACTTTGGGGTTTGTTCCGACGACGACCCGCTCTCGCGCTGCCTCGCCGGCGCGCCCGCCGAGGCCAAGGACCGTATCTACACAAACGTCGACGGCGAGTCGATCGAGATCGCGCGTGCAGGACCCCGACGGTACACGGCGACGGATGCCGCCGGCGCTTCCCTGGAAGTCGTCCGGCTGTTCGAGAGCGCGCTATATGTTAAGTGACACATGTTATGACTTATCCGTGGCGCCGTTGCGTATCCTTTCGAGCAGCATCTTCTGGTGCTCCGTCAGCTCCTTCTTCTTGCTGCGGTTCGGGTCGGCCTTCGCAGGCTTCGCCTTCGGCGCTTCGGATGATGCGCCGTCGCCTATCTGGTACCCCTTGTTTCCGAAATTGAGCCATCTCCCATAAGACGCCGCTCTATTGACGTACGACGGGATGCCGCACCCGACGAGCGCCCGACAGAACACGTCCGCGAAGTGATTGCAATTCTTTCCCGTAAGCGAATAAGACCCGGGCGGGAACGCCCGCCTCAATTCATTCAGGACGCCGTTGAATTCGTTCGTGGACCCGACGTGCACGCCGAGAAATTTGGACTCCTTCAGCACGCACTGCGGCTCGTCTCCGCGCGTGCATTCGTGCGGCCGCGTCTGGAAGACGCCGCCGTCGTTGAACGAGAATTCTCTGCCTGACACTTCGACACCGGAATGGTGCAGGCCCAGGCTGAGCGAGCTGAGGATCGAGTTCGTGCGCCCCCCCACACCAGTAAAAGTGTAGACGTGCAGCGTGACCTGGCGCTCATGAGAAGCCATTTTGGCTCTGCTGCTTAGATGTGGTTTGCGCCCTTGTAAACACTTTCTGCAGCTCGAATCTGATCAATAACTGATGAATACGGCGAGCGTTAGGTCCTACAGGCCTCAGCGTGGACAGCCGCGTTTTTACCGACCTAGCGTATCGAGACACACTAGGCGCACTCGAGCTCGCAAAGCTTGTGCGAGTGCTTTCAGCCTTCCCTGCGTTGGTGCGGCCCAGATCTCGCGAGCAGCTCGCCCCGCAGCCACAGTACGCCAGCAGAAACGCCGGCGAGGCAGGATGGCCGAGCTCGCCAGCAAAATGGACAAAATGGACACGGACGCGCGCGTGCCCGTCACCGTATTGATCGGCTACCTCGGAGCGGGCAAGACGACGCTACTCAATAGAATCCTGACGGAGAAGCAAGACACGAAATACGCGGTCATCGTGAACGAGTTCGGGGAATTGGGCATCGACGATCGATTAGTTAGACGTAGAGTCAACGCGGAGGAGGACATCTTCGAGATGAATAACGGGTGCATTTGCTGTACGGTGCGGGCGGATCTATCGAGAATCCTAAATAAACTACTGCAGCCGGGGATGAAGCCGTTGGACGGGGTCATCGTAGAAACCACAGGTCTGGCGGACCCGGCGCCCGTGGCCCAGACGTTCTTCGTTGACGAGGTGCTGAAGGAACGGGCTCGGTTAGATGCCCTCGTTACTGTGGTTGATGCCAAGCACGCTTTGACGAGACTGGGTGAGATCAAGCCGGAGGGCGTGGAAAACGAAGCGGTGGAACAAGTAGCCTTTGCTGATAGAATATTGGTGAATAAGTGCGACCTTGTCGACGAGGAACAACTACAGCGAGTAGAAGCCAAACTTAGAAGTTTAAACAAGCTCGCACCGCTCGTACGTTGTACGAAGGGCGCGGGCTTCGCGCTGGACTTCGTGCTGGGCGTGAAAGCGTTTTCTCTGGCAAAAGTGCTGGACATGGAGCCCGACTTCCTCGACGAGGACGGCGAGCACCAGCACGACTCTTCTATAACGTCCGTCGGTCTGAAAGCCAGTAAACCGTTAGACATGGTCTCGATAAACGGCTGGCTGACGGAACTATTAGCCTCCAAGGGCGTCGACATCTTCCGCATGAAGGGCATCCTGCATATCCAGGGGCAAGAGCGCAAGTTCGTCTTCCAGGGCGTGCACATGCTCTTTAGTGGCGAGCCGCTGGAAGAATGGGGGGTTGATGAGGTCAGGGAGTCGCGGCTCGTGTTCATCGGGCGCAACCTCAAGTTCGAGGAGCTCGACGCGGGGCTCAAGGACTGCTTAGCCTAGCCCCCCTTGTTTTACTGTCTCGTTTCGCACTCTATCGCTACTAGCGCGTCGCCGTCCAGAGGGGTGATCGAACGTGTGACGAAGCCGGCGTCTCCGAGTAATCCCTCGAAGGCCGCGGTACTTCGCTCCTTCCCCCCGAAACAGACCCACATGTGCGCGTCCGTCGCGCGCGCGTCGCCGACGACGCGCTCCAAGACGACGAGGCGCGCGTCTGCGGTCATGGATTTCCGGACCGCCTGCAATATTCTAAGCGCGTCGTCGTCGTCCCAGTCGTGCAAGATCCACTTGAGCACGTAGACGTCGCCGGCGGGCAGTTGCTCGAAAAACGACCCCGCGACGGCCTCCGCGCCGGCGACGTTCGAGAGGTAGGCCGACGCCCGCGCCGCGACGTCGGACCGGTCCACGCACGTGCCGACGAAGTGCGGGTGGTTCTTGAGTATTTGTGCCAGGAGATGGCCTTCGCCGCCGCCCACATCAATCACTCGTGACCGTTGCGGCAGCTCGGACCACGCGAACGCGGCGTCGGACGCCCCAAGCGCCACGAGCGACCTCTCCGCGCCACCTTTCTCAGAGAGGCCCTTCATAAGACTGTCAAAATGACTCGCATCGCGTTCGTTCCTGGACAGATAGTCCCAGGCGCCCTCGCCGTGCTCGAGGGAAAAGGGCGCCTCGTTTTGCTGGAGGGCCTCCGAGACGCGCCACCAGGGCCGCACGAGCGCCGGCGAGAGGTTGCTCAGCGCCCGGCTCCGCGCCAAATCATCTGATACAAAAGCTCGAGATCTCGCGGAATGCCTGAACCGCCACGTCGGCGATTCGTCGCAGAATTTCAGGAGCGCGAGGTGCCGCAGCAAGCGCGCGACGGCGTCGGCCGCGTCGGCCGCGGGCGCGCGTTCACTGGTTTCCCGCGCCGCGGCGATGAGCTCTGCGGAAGACAGGCCCGGGCAGTCCCGGTCCGGCAGCGCGTCGACGATACCACAGTCCATCAAGGCCCAGAGCGCCGCGGCGCCGCGCGTCTTTTGGGTCCAGTCGTTGAGCCATCGGTCGTCCGCGTCGTCGCTCTTCGCGAGGCGGCCCGCCGCGACGCCCCCGAGCGCCGCCACCGCGGCTGTCGCGCCGGCGGCGACGCCCGGTGGGAGCGTGGCCGCAAGGTCGAGGCCACCGAAGGCGTACGTGCCGACGAAGCTGCAACAGGCGATGAGTGTTTGACGAGGCATGATGTTTGAGACAAAAAAATGGGACTGCGGCTGCCCGCCCGGGGCAGTGCAGCGCACACAGATGATTTGAGCTGAGATCGGACAAGTTGCTCGCTAGTGTCTTACTGCACGCTAGCGGTCGCACACAAAACCGGGAGCAAAGCACACCTGTACGCGCGCCGCGTGCCTTGCTGACGCTCGAGAAGCACTCGCAGCGCCCGCCTCCCCAGCGCTGCGATCACTACTACACCCGGCAGCACTCGCCCTGCGAGCAAAAATTACTGTAAAGGATGATGCGCTCGGGAGGACGCCGAGGCAACTTCCGCGGCACCGTCGAGTCGCCGTTCCTGCGGCATCGCTTCACCGACGCGCGCCAGGACAACTTGCTACCTTCATTAAGGGAGGCCGCCGCGGCGCTGTGCCGCAACGCCGACCGCGAGACGCTCGTGGAGGTCGTGAAGCTCCTCGAGGGCGCGGACCCGCGCAACAAGCTGGCGCGGCGCGCCGCGCTCCAGTTGATGGGCGACGAGCCGCGGACGCCGGCGCCCGCGCCGCTCATGCCGCCGCCGCCGCCGCGGAACCAGCAGCTCGCCAATCGCGAGACGCAGGCCCTGGCCTCCATGCCGCCGCCGCCGCCGCCCTCTTCGCAAACTTCGCCGACGCGCTCCTCGCTCACGTCCTTTCTAGGCGAGGCGGCGTCGAACGCGGCTTCTAGCATAAGCGAGGCCGCGACGTCGTTGTTGCGCACGCCGTCCGTCGAGGCGCGCCAGGTGCGGACGGCGAGCGAGGACCAACAAAATGATAGGGAGACGCGCGTAAGGCGCCGCGTCGACGAGTTTATTAAGAGAGAGGGCGACTCGCTCAAGCGCAGCGCCTCGACGCCGTCGCTGTCGCAGCGCGACATCACCGAAAGTGCGGACTCCTCGCCGAAGTCGCCGCCGCGGCCCGTGCTGTCGGCGTCGTGCGCCATGCTCCAGCAGCTGAACATCACGGCGTCGCAAGCGCGCGTCAAGCTCGGCCTCGACTTAGGTGGCTCTCTGACAAAACTCGTCATCGCGACGCCGCTCGAGGACACGGACACGCCGACGACGCCGCGGACGAACAAGCCTCATTTAAGAGTCGCGTGCGACGTGAATGGGGTGCGGACCCGGTTGCAATTCGTCTCGGCGGCCACCGATGAGTTGGAAGAAGTGCTGGCGGCCCTAGGATGCTCCGACAACGAGGACGAGGACGAGGAGCGCCGGTCGTTTAACCGGGCATCTAGAAGGATCGTCGCGGCCGGCGGCGGCGCCCATAAACTCAGGAGGACCTTCCGGTCAGCTTTAGGTATTGAGTTCAAAGCGTTTCCCGAGATGCAAAGTGTTGTAGACGGTTTATTATTACTACATGAATTGAATGTGCCGGACGAGGTCTACACGGCGTCGGGCGGCGAGGCCCACGAGATCGACATCGGGCAGCGGTTCGGCGAGCCGGCTCAGTGGCCGCAGCCTTTGCTACCTCTGCTATTAGTGAACGTCGGCAGCGGCGTCTCGTGTTTGGTGGTGAACAAGGAGGGCTACACGCGCGTCGGCGGCACGGCGCTGGGCGGGGCGTCGTTCCTGGGTCTCGCGCGGGCGCTGACCTCTGCCACGACTTATAGGGAAGCCTTAGCATTGGCAGCTAGAGGCGACTCGTCCGAGGTCGACACGTTGGTCGAGGACATCTACGGGAGCACGGGCTGCGTCGACCTGGGCCTGCCGCCGTCGTTGACGGCGGCGTCGTTCGGCAAGCTCGCGCGGCAGGGCAACCGGTCGGCGCGCGACGAGGACGTCTGCCGCGCGCTGCTGGAGATGGTGGCGCAGTCGTGCTGCGTGCTGGCGCGGGCGCACGCGGCGCAGTGGCGGTGCCAGGAGCGCGTCTTCTTCGCGGGCGGTTTTTTGGATGAGAATCCTCTCGCGCGCGCGACGATCGCCAACTCCCTCAAGTCGCTCGGGAGTCCTGCGCACTTTCTGCGCCACTCTGATTTTTTGGGAGCGCTCGGCGCGACGGCGCACGCGCTCGACCACGACCACTCGATGAAGCTCGAGATGAAGCCAGGGATGTGGGCGCCGGGGCACTCACCCCCGCCGCGGCGGCGCCAGTTGTCATCGGCGGCGGACGTCGACGTCCCATAATGTGTTGTTTTTTAATTTCGTCTACAATTGACATCGCCGTCGGAAGTGCCGTCGGCGCGGCCGGGATAAGTTGCTGCGTCGACGGGGAATTTACAATACAACAATCCTATTCCTTTTCGGGCGGGGACCGCGAGCGCGACCGCTTGTCGCCATGCACGGCCCGGCGGAGCATCTCCGAGCGGCTGCCCTGTTCCCGGTCCAACATGCCCAGGAACGCCTCGACCGCCTCATCACATTTCGCGGGCGGCAGGGCGCAGAGCTCGCCGAAGAGCGCCGCGTCGCGAGTCACCTCGGAGGGCCGCAGCGCGCCGCGCACGATCCGTGCCCGCAACGCGCGCTGAGCCGCGGGAGGAAGCTTCCCGAGGTCGCCGCCGAGTTTATCTCGCGACGTGTCTGCTTTCGCCGCAGCGAGCGTCTTCCCGAGGAGACCAAACTTGCGCCGGCTCGCCGCGCCGACTTCGGCCCTGGGCCGGCGCGCGGGCGCGGGCGCCGGTGCCGGCTCAAACGTGCAGTTCCGCTCTTCGACGAGCGTGTTGGGCGGGTCCGAGGGCACGGTCCGCGGCGCCTTGCTCCCGGCGGTCAGGGACTTGAGCCTCTCGCGGCCGACGCCTCCCGTGCCCTGCTTCGCGGCGGCGGCGATCTGCTTCATGGCCGCACGCGACGCGGGCGACGGCCCGCGCTGGCGCCGCGGCGGCCCGCGCCGCGGGTTGAATGGCTCCGGCGACCGGCCGCGGCCTCCTCCACCACCGGGCCCGTAGTGGCCCGCGGCAGCGGCGCCAGGACGGCGCCGCGGCGACGGCGCCCGTCCAGACCTAGGGAAGTAGCGGCCGCCCCCGCGGTCACCGCGCGGCCGCCGCGGCGAGGGCGAGCGGCGGCGGCGCGGCGGCGACCGCCGGCGCCGCGGCGACCGCGACCGCGGGCGGCGGCCTCTGGACCGCGACCGCGACGAGGACGAACGCGACGAATAGGACGACGACGAGTAGGACCGCCGCCGGCGGCGCTGGCTGCGCGACCGGGACCGGCCGCGCCGTGGGCGCCGCCTATATGACGACGACGACGACGAGCTCGACGAGGACGAGGATGACGCCATGCGCCTGCGCGTTATGCGAGTCGACGCGGGACGGCGCCAGGAACGCGTGCCCTCCCGCGCGTCGCGCCTCGGTCCATCGTAGTCTAGATTTGCTTTCTTCATCGTGATCGGACATACGCTCATCGTTCATCGTCACCGGCGCGCGTCGGTTGTTTGTGTCAAGGACGCCGGGACGCACGTCAACGCGCTACCCGCGAGACCTGCGGCGGCGGGAGATATGTGTGCCGCGGCGGGCGTTCGGAGCGACGGCGTTCGATTGTATAGCGCGTGCCGTCAGAAGGATCCATTGGTTAAGAGTGATCGCCATCCCCTCGAGAGGGTCGGAAGATTGACAGATTATTCGGTTGTTCCTCACCCGGCACGTGACTGTGATTATTTCGAGGGACGCTGGCGCGTACGCCGTCCGAGGTTCCCCGCGATAGGACCTGCGTGTAGCGAGGCTTTCCCAGCGTCCGGCGTGGGGAAAAGGCCCGGGCCGCAGTAATACCAAGCGTTGCTCTCGCTCGGGAAGTGATGCCGGGCGCGCCACAAAGTCGCGCCGGCTGACGTGATACAATCCCAGCTTTTTGATTCGAAGTGTTGCGACGCGGTCTTTGCACCTTACAGCTGCCTTGCTGCCGCTGCGCGTTGCCGGCTCGCTGCGGCGGCTCTGCTTGCGCTCGCTGCCACTGCTCGCTGCGCCGCTGTACTGCACCCACGGCTGCGCTCGCTGTCGCTGCTTGCGCTGGGGGCTTAAGGGGGCTCAATCCTGTGCCCCCTGCTGCCTCGGGGGCCGCTAAAAAGCAGCTGCAAAGGGTGCAGGCTGCGAATGCTAGTGTCTTTGTGCCGCTAGCCCCGCTTGTGCAACTTTGGGCTGTACGGCTTAGCTAGAGCAGCTCTGGGTAGAAATTACGCAGCATATAAGCTCTTGGATAACACTGATCGCCGCGCCAGCGCTGTGGCATCAGTTAGCCCATCGGTGCGGTAGATAAGATGGTCTCTTCAGCGCTGCTCTTGGCAGCGTACGCGGTCGTCTGCGACGGCTTTCAGCGGGCGCCAATACGCGATGCGCCAACACGCCATCGCCGCGTGCAGCACTGCGCCGAGCCGAGTGAAAAGGGCTGGTCGCGCGCCGACGCGAAGATCAAGCAGCGGCCGATCCCGCGGCACCGCCGCCTCGCGAACAAGCAGGCCTCGCGCAAGCAGTCGGAGCGCCTGAAGCCCGGCGAGAAGGGCACGCCCACGAAGCTGCGGGTCATCGCGGGCACGGCGCGCGGCCGCAAGCTCGAGTCGCCCGAGACGCTGCTGCGGCCGATGATGGGCAAAGTGAGGGAGGCGCTGTTTAGCACTTTGGTCTCGCTGGGCGTCTTCCGGGCGCCCAGACAGGTCAGACACATGGACGCGTTCTGCGGGTCCGGCAGCGTCGGCGTCGAAGCCCTGTCGCGCGGCGGCGCCGGCTGCGTTTTCGTGGACCTGTCGCCGGACGCGTGCGCCGTGGCCGCGCGCAACGCCGAGACGTGCGGCTTCTCAAATAAATACGAGACGTGTCCGCGCGACGTGGCCGCGGCGTTGAACGACGAGGCGCTGCGCGGCCCGGGCCTCGACCTCCTCACGCTGACGCCGCCCTACGAGGAGATCGACTACGACGAGTTGATGGCGTCCGTCGCGTCGTCGCCGCTGCTGAACGCGGACTGCGTGGTGGTGGTCGAGTACCCCGTCGAGCGCGGCAAGCCGCCGTTCCGCATCGGCGAGCTCGTGGGCGTGCGGAACCGGCGCTACGGCCGCACGGCCCTGGCGTTCTACGCGTTCAAGCCGTCGGGCGCGCTCGAGGCGCTCCGGCCGCGGCCCGAGGAGTTCGAGGAGTTCTCTTGAGTGACTGTAACATACACATATTCTTACCATTCGCATTCTCTCGTCGCGTCGACGGCCTGGTTACAGTATCATTCCAGGCTCTTCGAGCGCGTCGTACATCGACCGCCCGCGGAACATCTTCGCCGCGGGCCGGGGCGGCTGCTTGCCCGCGCCCTTGAGCGCCAGCCGCCGCGCATCGACGTCGATCGTCAGGCGCTGCCTATCCAGAAACGACAGCCCCGCGAAGATGACGTGCGGCGGGTTCCTCCAATCAATATCTTGATTGCCTTTCCTTCCTAACCTACCAAGGGCGTCCTCGTCGAACCACGGCAGTCGCGCCGTCGTCACGACGAGCGGGAATTCCGCGCCGCGCCGGTAGTCCGCTCCTAGTGATACCTCGCCGCCGCTCTCCGTCTCTAGAAATACATCCACGTGCTTGATGGCCGCGCCCGGCAAAGGTAATTCATCGGTGCCCCCGAAACCGTTGCCCAATAACGAATCGGACATGGTCAGGCCTGTTGTTCCGGTGTCTAAGACGCATAAACAAGGCCGTCGCAAGCGCACGGTTTCGCCGTTCACCACCAGCCTAGAAACCCTGGCGGCGTAGGGCTCCACCGGCGCGCCGTAGGCCCTTAGGTCAATTAAAGGTACGGCGTCCTCCTGTCTCGAAATAGAAGGTCTAGACGTGGAAATGGCGAGGGTGCGCTGCTCGGGGTCCCGCAAGTCGACGCGGATCGACTCGGCTTGCGCCTGCTCCAAAAACGTGGGCCTTACCACAGGCTGCCGGTGTTTTATCAAACCGAGGTAGATCCCGCCCTCGCCGCCGCGCCGCGCCAGGGACCGCACCACGCCAAAGACCGCCGGCTCCAAGACCTGCCTTCCGAGTTCCACCCTACCTCTTCGCCACTCCACCAACGTCTCCTGCCCTCCAAAAATTTCCAACGAAGCATCATTCAACCCGCCCTGCTTCCTGAAGGGTTGCGGGACGCCACCTTTAGGGTAGCAGCCCCAGCGCCCGTTCTCTAATTCCCCACAGGTGCCGTCGACGAGCAGGAACGGCGACCCCGTGTCGACAACACCTAGAAAGGCCCTCCCATCGACGGCGTACGTCGCCGCGAGGCCGCCTCGTACACTGCTGAGCGGCAGCGCGGCGCCGCTCGTCAGTGCCGCGGCCGCTATCTCGGGTGTGACGAATGGTGCTGCCGCTACCGCACCGAGGGCTCGTCTGGTTACTTTTGCTGGAGATGTTCCTTGTGCTGGTTTTGCAGCTTGGCTGACGGCCGCTCCAGCAAGGACTGCTGCAAGATGCTTCCTACGCATTGCTGGCGAATGAATTGAAGGTGTTCGAGGCTTGAGAAACTACACAGTCGCGCGCACGCGTCGCGCACGCACAGCGGATCGTGACTAAATCAGGAAATTCATTAAAATTAACAAACGGGTTTTTGCCGATATCACCATCAGTCCTAGAACCCCAGACGACGATCGCTATTAACAAGCACACACACTTACGCCGCCGGCAAAGACTCCCCCAGTGACGCCATCGACGCATCACGGTGAAGGAAGTTTCTGACACTGTGACAAAGGCAGAGGCGAATCCAGCTCCTTGGCGAGCTCCGCCGTCAGCCGCGCGGAGTCGTCGCGGCTCGGCCGTCTCCTACTAAGATCGGGCGGCGACGCCGCGTCGCGCGGTCCTAATCTCGATCGCACGGCGTCCTCGACGTCGTCCGCTGACAAGTCGAACTGCCGCGCGAGCTCCTGGAACCCACCAGCGGCGAAGAGAGCACGGGCGACGCCGGCCGCGCGCCGCTCCGCGAGGTGGTCCGCGACGGCGTCCAGGCAGACATTCAACTCGTTGCGCCCGTCGCGCGGCGCTTGACCAGCAAAGAAATACTGAGAAGATGGCGCCGGCGCCGCCGCCAAAAAGTCCATCACGAGTAACTCATCCGCCGTCGGCCGTTCAACGGCGTCCTTCGCGAGACACGCCTCCAAACAACTTCTGGCAGGCGCGGACCAGTCCGCCGGGAGTGATGGAGCGGGCGCCTCGACGACCTCGCCCACGAGCCGCCAGTACTCCGCGTCCTCATTATTCTTCTCTTGACTGCCAAACGGCGCGCTGCCCCGCACGACAGCTAATAAAGACACGCCGAGGCCCCACACATCAGCGGCAGTGGTATAAGCGTCGCCCCGGATCCGTTCCGGCGACATGTACTGGGCCGTCCCCACAAAAGTGCGCGTCGAGGCATCGTCGTCGCACTTCGACGCGATGCCAAAATCCGCGAGTTTCGCAACACCAGATCGATCCAATAAAATATTCGACGGCTTGACGTCCCGGTGCGCGTAGCCCTTGCCATGCACGTGCTTGAGACCGGTCGCGACCTGCCTCCCGAGACAGGCTATTGCCTTTTCATCGGACGTACCTCCCCTTTCGACAAAGTCCTGTACACTTCCACCATCGGCATACTCAACAACTAACCACGCGGCGTCCGACGGCGCGTGCGCGTAGCAATCCAAGATTCGTATGACGTGCGTCTCGTCATCGGTCGACGTCGATCGCAGAGCCTTGAGCTCCGCTACTAATTGTCGTCTTTTCTGCTGGTTGTGCACCGGGATCGCCTTCACAGCAACTAATCGCCTACCAACGAGATCCAGGGCTTTATGCACACGACCACCGCCACCCGCACCTAACGGCCCGAGCAACACGCATCGGTCCACCACAGACACATCCTCATCGTTAAATCCAGTAGAAGTGATCTTGGTCGTTTCTCGCAACAAGATCGTGCCGGACTCGGTCAATCGATAACTCTCGTCCAACCGCCCCTTCCGCAGCTTCGGGCGCTCCCACTTCTCATCATCCTTAAAGTCGTGCGTCTCTTCGACGGCGATCCAGTCGTCGTCGTCCTCTAGCAAAGTGCGGCCGCTCCCACCGAAGCTGATGGCGAGCTTGTGCGGCATATCATTTTCATTTATTTTCGCGGAGCGGCTCCGCTGCATGTAGGACGCGTGCCAGGACTGCTTCATCGACATCGACCGGTCCAGAGTTGAGGATTGGGCCAGACTATCAAAAGTGCTGAGCGAGTCGGACTGGGACAGCTCGAGGTCGGGCTTGGGCGTCTCGGCGAGGGTCGTGGCGCCGGCGCCCATCGTTGATTGTGTCTGGGGCTGCCTCCACTCTTGTCTGTGGGCTGCCGGCCCGTCGGGCTACGTTGCCCGGTCGCGCAGCAGGCGGCGCTGGCACTGAAAACTGCTTCGACCACTCTCTTGCCCAACCCCCGTGTCCAAACGCGCAGATGGGGAGCCCGTTTGTGCGTGTCGTGAGCTCGCCTGGCGCTGTACCCGCCCGTTCTTGGAACGCGCGCGGCGCGCGACGTCGTCGCGTCGCAGTCCTCTTCGTCGGGGTCCGCCACGAGTCCTCTTGCGAACGGGGGCTCTCGTGTGCCGGTCGCGGCGACGGCGTCCGAGTATCGGCGACGCGCGGTGTCTCCCACCCAGCCCTGGGCAAGAGCTCCGCCCACTAGTCCTAGCACTGTTCCAGAAACCCAGCGAAGCGCCATCGACGCGACGCGTCCAAGTAACGAAACTTATGAACAAACACAACCTACCGCCCGTTCTTCGCCTTCAGCGCCTCGGCGAGCTTCTCCTCGGCGGCCTTGAGGGACGCCCGGAGGCCGTCGATGGTCCTTCTATCATTCTCGGCCTGCAGTTTCAAAGCAGAGATCTCCGCACGTGGAGAAGCCGGCCGTTGTCTAGGAGGCGTCGCCTCCGGATCATCATCCACACTGGAAGCCAGCGACAGCGCCGACGCCGCCGCCGTCAAGGAAGATGTATAAGACCCACCAAATCTCCGAGAAATGGCCCCCCAGTCGCCCGACGAGTCCACGGCCTCCAGCGCCTCGAGCTCCGGATCATCATTCGATTCATTGGTGATGCGCGCGACGAAGTCGACGTGCGGCGTCAAGGCGCGCAACGTTAATGCCGGCGCCGCCAGCGACGCGGCGAGGACGTCCTCCGGAATATACCGGGATTCTTCGCCGCCGCCGCCGCGTGCCGCGCGCGTCTCGACGCGCCGCCGCACCGTCGCCTCGGAGGCGTGGATGTAGAAGAGAGCGATGCGGTAGTGCGGGAACTGCTTCCGCAGCGACGCGATCTTCGGCGCGTACCAGTCAAAATCTCTCAGACTACCGTCGACCCAGACGTGGCAGCGCTGGTCCATGGCCAGGGCTTGCGCTAACTCTGCTAATGTACCAGACTCCCGGTGACACAACGTCCCCGCACACTTCGGGTCCCGACTCATATACGACGGCCATTCCGGCATCAAACGCTTAAATCTATCGGGGTCGACGTGCACGACCCTTCTAAGTGGTAGGATGTCGCGCTGCGACATCCAGTTCATGACCCAGCCCTTGCCCGCGCCCATGGGCCCGCACGTGTACACGAGCCACGGCTTTTTCGTCGGGCCCGCCCTATCATCATCAGTAGCGACAACTCGATGCACCGCGGCGTCCTGCCACCGTTGTCTCGCGGCGTTGTAGTTCCCGTGCCAGTTCGCGTCCAGGTGCTCCCGTAAATGAGCTAGTGCCCCGACGAAACCTTCTGATAGTGATACTCCATAATTATCCTGCGTGCTCCGCTTCCAGTCGTAGTCGACGGGTATGCTCCACGAATCTAGGTCGGGAAACGCGTAATGTGAGACGATCCTCCTCAAAAAGCGGTGCCGCCTAATGCCCGCGAGGAACTGCTCCACGTTTATCCGCGCGTCCTCCGTTTTTTGCCTTTGCAGCCCGGGCGCCCACGTCTTCGCTTTCGTCAATCGGCGGCAGGCGTCGTCCTCGCAGATCTGCAACGCCGTCGAATTGATCGACGCGTCCTCGGCTAAATGGAGGAACAGGTGCTTGACCTCGCCCTCCCTCAAACCGAGTTTGAGGTCCGCTACTAATCGGCCAAAGTCGGAGAAGCCCATCAATCCGCCTTCCAGGCGCTCGAACCGTCCGAAGACCAGGTCCAGGTCGTCCTTCTCGACCACGCCTCGGCGCATCCTTCGCCGCGGCGTCGGCGGCGGCATCTGACCAGGGAGGGACTGCGCCCGGCCTAGCGACGGCGGCGGCGGAAGTCCACTCATCAGCTGTGCAAGTGCACTAGTGGTTTGGAGTGCGCGGCGGCTCTGTGATGACTGTGGCGGTCGCAGGGATGCTGTGGCGTCCGCGGGAAGAGAACACAAGCGCCGGTGTGTCCTTGTTTAAGCCGGATGAGCTTTTTTTTCATCCAGCTTGTTGCCTCTTGCTAGTGCCTTACACGCGCTAGCTCGATTCGTTTTATTGCTCGCCCTACGGCCGCGTACCAACAGCTCACGGCTCGTTGTGGCTCGTCTCGGACCAGTTCAACGCCAACTCAACTGCGCGCGCTGTCGTTGCGGGCACACAAGTGGCCCTAGGCCCCTCACCCCTGAACCCTGCTGCACAGCAGCCAGCGCAAGCGCAGAATAAAAGATGAAAGGCGACGTACGAGTAGCTCCCAACGGCGGCGTGATTATTCACAAGGGCCTCTCGACGAAGGCGTGGTTCCGCGCGTTCAGCACGGGGACCGTCGTCGGCGGCGCGGCTGGTTTTGTTGGCGGTTTCGCGCTAGCTCAAGCTATTTATTCTGACGAACACCAGCGCGACTCGGTGCGCCGCGCGGTCAAGATCACGGGGGTGGCGGTCGCGGCGTCGATGCTCGCCGGCTTCTTTGCTTCGCGGCGACGCTAGCCCTGGCCACCCACCCGTTGTCGCTTGTAACTTATGTGTACATGAGATTGGAAGGAAACCTCTTGCGCTGCGTTCAGAGAGCGCTTTTTTGCAGCTAGTAGCTCTCACGCTAGGTGCTCGAGTTATGCTCGCAGCGAGAGCAACATTGCACCCCGCTGCAGCGAATAACGAGCACCGAGACAAGGCGCTACGCTGCGGAGCACTTCTCCAGCCTCACCTTCGCACGGCAGCTCGCGCCGCGCTTGCGCGCCGCCGCCGCCCTACAAAAACAGCACTATCGCACAACAGCGCCGCGCCGCCGCCGCGCGCCACCGCAACAAACCATGGCTGAAGTGAACCCCAAGGCCTACCCCCTGGCCGACGCCCAGTTGCAAGTGACGATTTTAGATCTCACACAACAAGCCTGCAACTACAAGCAGCTGAAGAAGGGCGCGAACGAGGCCACCAAGTCCCTCAACAGAGGAATCGCCGAGTTCGTCGTGCTCGCGGCCGACGCCGAGCCGCTCGAGATCCTGCTGCACCTTCCCTTGCTCTGCGAGGACAAGAACGTGCCCTACGTCTTCGTGCTGTCGAAGCTGGCTTTGGGAAGGGCGTGCGGCGTCTCGCGGCCCGTGATCGCGTGTGCCGTGACGTCCAACGAAGCCTCGCAGCTCAAGGACCAGATCGTCCAGCTCAAGGACAAGATCGAGCAGCTCCTCATTTAGACGTCGCGATCCTGATGCTAGCGCAGTGATGATGGATCCCCTAAGTACACGTTCACATTATCGCCCCATCGCTGATCCGCTCCAGGAGCTCCCTCCGATCGGCGTCCTTCCGCGTCAGCACGAGTCGGGCCCAGGAGCCCCAGTACTCCTTTCCAAAATCATCCGGGTCGCGGAAGGTCTTCTCGGCGACGTCGTAGTCTGCGCGGACGTCGACCGGTGAGGCACGACTGCGTCGCGGCGATGGCGTCGCGGGTCGCGAAGGCACCGCGAGACGCCGGGCGGTACAGGGCGCGTAGAGCCGCTCGAGCACGGCGCACTGGTCCGGTCTAATACCGGACAGGCACAGCGCGCCGCCGACCTTCGTGCCGAGCGCGAGCGTCGCGACCATGGACGGCCGGGAGAGCTGGCCGACCTGTGCGCAAATCAACCGGTGAGTCGGGTGCACATGCCGTCGAGCAGCCGTCGCGTCGATGGCGTGCAGGTCATGATTCGAGAAGCGCCGCGAAATACCAGGATGTTCGCCACGACGGCGTCGTACTCGTCCATGCCCGGTATCACAGAACGGCCGTGGACCCAGTCGACGCCGTCAACAATACCGTTCCTTTCGGCGTTCTCGGCGGCGGACTCGAGCGCCTCGTACTCGACGTCGACGCCCACCGCTTCGCGACACCCGAGCTTCCGCGCCGCGATGGCCAGGACGCCGCTGCCGCAGCCGTAGTCGAGGAACGTCTCGTCCTCTTTAAAGCCCCGCTCGGAGAGCCACTCCAGGCACAGCGCCGTCGACGGGTGAGCGCCGTCGCCCCAGCCGCCCGCGGCCGTCTCGCTCGTGCCCAGGACCACCTGGACGGCGTCGCCGGGGGGCGGCGTTTCGTCTCCTTCCAGCACGACGTGCACACGTCCCCGGAGGATGCCGCCCTCGGGGACAAGACTGCTGGTCCGTGCGAGTGCGAGGAGTAGTGCCGTGCGTTTTATTGCATGCTTTAGAGCAATGCCGCCCTTGCCTCGCCGCATTGCTGCAAAAATGAGGCTGCTGCAAGTGCAGCAGGGTGCAGGCTGCACTGAACTTGCCAGCAATGCTTTTGGCGCTGCAGCACACAAGCACAGTTGTCAAAATGTTACCACTACGGCGTTTTTGCGCACCTACAGCTCCCCTGGTGCAGCAAAAACCTGTTTTGCCTCTAGCCTAGCCTCAGCTTAACCGACGGGTTTTGCGCGCGGTCTTGCGGGACCCCTCCCCGCCCCAGGGGACTCGTCGCAGAGGTCGTGCAGCGATGTGCGGGAAAAAAAAAGGGAACCGCCGCCACACAACCTTGATCTGCCGAACGCGGACGCGAAGGCGCTTTGCTTGAGACCCGACCCAGAGCTAGTCAAGGTATGCAGGGTCCCGCTGCACCGCCGCTCCGTGGAGTCGTGCCCGAGTGCCGCCGCCGACGAGTTGCCCGCGGCCTGCCGCCGGCCCGCCGCCGCGCCCGCGGGGGAGTCGCGAAAAACACCCTCGCGTTTGCGACATTGCGCCGACGGAAGACCCGGGGTGTAGTCATCGGAAGCAGCTTGAATTGCTGGGGTGAGTCGACATCGCCAGGAAGGCCCGTCGACCCGTTGAATTGCGAGGACGCCCAGGATGGATCGCCTACTTGCCCGGCATGCCGCGCCGCACCGTCACCGCGGGGTAGAGGGGCAAAAGGTAAAGGTCAAGGCGAAGGAAGCCGGCGGCGCGTCGCGGCAGCATTTGAGGCAGCCCCAAGCTGAAGGCCGTGCTCAGCGTGTTCTGGGCTATTTTCCACGCGGGCAACTCCCACTTCCGGGCCCACAGGGGCGGCGCTGCACTTTGCGAGCAGCCCGGGGTGCGCGGAGTGGCTAGGGGCGGCGCGCGCGTACAACGCGCGGCAGCCTGTCGCTCGAGTTTTTGCCTCAAGTGCTAGTGCCTTACGGCCGCTAGCTACGGCTTCCGCGTGAGCTGAACGAGGCATGCTGTTGGGCCTGTTGGCCATTGGTGTGGTCCATTCGTTAACGCCGTCGACGCCTACACTAACAAAAATGGCAGCTTTCGACACGGCTGTGCCCACAGTGGACATCTCACCTTTCACAGCTCCAGCAGCGCACTCGGACGCAGCGCGACGAGCCGTCGGCCAGGAGTGGGACGCCGCGATGACGAACGTCGGTTTCGCGATGATTACGGGCCACGGTGTCGATCCGGCGATTGTCGACGCGCTGCGGCGCGGCGCGCACAGCTTCTTCGGCGGACCTGCAGCATCGAAGCAAAAGTACTGCTACGGGCCCTACGGCAACCCGCTCGGCGGGTTCACGGGCATGGGCGTCGAAGCGGTGGCGCGGTCGAGAGATGACCACGGGAGCGACGGCGGCGCCACGCAGACGACGGCGCTGCCTGACCTCGTGGAGTCGTTCGTCTTCAAGCCCGAGGAGACGACGAAGCCCAAGCCCCCGTCTATGGACGACGCGGGCCACGCCTACCACGCGGCGTTGCTACAAGTGCTCGACGCGCTGCACAAGGTGACGGCGGCGGCGCTGGGCCTCGACGCCGACTTTTTTGCACCTTACTACGCGCCCTCCGCCAAGTGTAGTTTGAGACTCGCCTACTACCCGCCCCTCTCGACAACGCAACAGACGTCGTCGGCGGTGCGCTACGGCGCGCACACGGACTACACGGGCTATACCATATTATGCCAAGATGACAATGACGTGGGCGCCCTCGACGCGGGCGGGCTCCAGGTCTTGCTCAAGTCGGGGCAGTGGGCGGCCGTCACACCCCAACGGAACGCCTTCGTCGTGAACATCGGGGACTTGTACGAGGTCTGGACCAATGGAAGATGGCGCAGCACCGTGCACCGCGTCATGAAGCCTCCACAAGGATCAAAGGCGGCGACGCAACCGCGCCTCTCGATCCCCTTCTTCACGGGCCCCCACGACGACGCCCGGATCTCGTGCCTGCCAGGCATGGGCCCGGCGAAGTACGCGCCCGTGTCGGCGGGCGAGCACCTGCGGCGGAAGTTGGGGATATCGAATGTATAAATCTTATTTGTGCCTACTCTTCTCCTTGACGTCGTACTGCCGCCTACTTTCCTTCATCATCAGCATGAACACGTCGAAATCGGTGGTTGCGAGCATGATCTGGCCCATGAGCGCCTCTGAACTATCTTCATCCCGCTCGGTGGCTTCGCGGAGCTCCGCGTAGAAGGCTTCCGTACTACTACCTTCCCTTTCAATATAATCCTCGAGGAGCCCCTCATACAACTTCTTGAACTCCTCGTAGAGCGCCGTGTACTCGAGGGGGTACTCGTCGTCACTTAATGCGGGATCGATGCGCGGCGCGTTTTTTGAGACCCACGCTTCAAAGGTCTGCGAGAAGGAGGAATCTTCAAAAAAGTAGCGGCCGACCTTCGCTACGATGCTGTCTTCTTTCGCGTCCTTGGCGTCTTCTCTTTCACTTGATTTGGCCTCCATGGGCTGGGGTGGCTCGTCGGGGCCGCAGCGATGGCGTGGGCAGCCTCGCGCGGTGCAGGCTTGTGTAAATGAAGGTCTTTTCGGTGATGCGTGCTCGTGCGGGCAGCAATGCGGTAGCGTCTCGACGCCGGGCAGCGTCGAGCTCGCGCGCCGGCTTTGAACGCGATGGCAGAGCGCCAGCATTTGACGTCGGAGGGTTCCTCGGAGCGATAGGAACCGTACCGATGCGGATTCGAGAACGTACGTGCGATGGATTAAAACCCGCACGCCAGCTTTTGCCTGCAAAGTTTGTCCAGGCCCTAGCTGCCGCTATCCGGTTTCCCAGACAGCGTGAGGCAAGGAAGGGCAAAGCTAACGTACCATTCTCCAGTTGTGCGAGAGATCCGGAAGCCTCGGGCCGCACAGCCTTAGACAGAGCATATCTCACACATCGTGCGTGGCGTCCTGATACTCGCGCGACAAACCAGCGCTGCCCACGACAAATGGCCTACTACGGCGGCCCCGCGCGGCGCGCCGCGCGCCTCGCCGCGCGGCGCTTCAGCCAGCGCAAGAACGCCGTCAACGGCAAGGACGACCGCACCATCGCGCCGCTGCCGGGCCGCGAGTTCCCGAAGCCGCACTCGCCTTTGTGGTTAGCGTTGCGGAGTCCGGTACAAACGCAGCCCGAGGAAATTGTGGCACAAAGAGCTGCGCAAAAAGCAGCCGCCGCCGACGCGGCCGCGAAGGCCGCCGATGACGCCCGAAGGAAGGCGGAACGAGCCGCGGAGAAGGTGGCCGAAAAACGAGCGGAAAAACAATTCGACGACATGATGTCCGGCAAGGGCTACGCGAACGTGTCGCCCTCGACGCTTGCCGGCCCCGTGGGCAGCGCGGACGTGACGCCGTCGGACCGCGTCGCGAAGCTCCGGAATTTCGCGATGACGCCCCTCGAACTGAAAAGTGAGTTGGACGAGATGGTCGTCGGCCAGGACAACGCCAAAAAAGCGCTGAGCGTGGCCTTCTGCGAGCACTTCCACCACGCGCGGCGGTGTATAGAAGAGCCCGATAGATCTTCGAAGATGTGGCACAAAAAAAACATTTTATTGGTCGGCCCGACGGGCACGGGCAAGACGCAATTATGCAGAGCGCTGGCGCGCGTCGTCGACGCGCCCTACGTGAAGGCCGACGCTACTACTTTCTCCGCGACGGGGTTTGTTGGACGAGATGTCGACGACGTGATCCACCAATTGCACGAGGTCGACAACGAGGCAGCGCCCTTCGGCGTGGTCCACATCGACGAGGTCGACAAGATATGTCCCCGCGGGTTAATTAGTGGTACGGTCAACACCAGGGATGTACAAACAGCATTGTTAAAACTCATGGAGGACGCCGAGGTACCTCTAAAGGGCAAGAAGGGGGACTCCCGAAAGCTCTTCTCGACGAAGCACGTTTTGTTTGTCTTCTCGGGCGCGTTCGAGCAGCTGTCGTCGGTCTATGCGTCGGAGGGTGTGAAGGCGCCGGAGCCCTCTGACTTAATTAATGCGGGGCTTTTACATGAATTTGTGGGCCGCGTGCCTATTAGATGTGCCCTGGAACCACTCTCGGTCGATCATTTACTTTCGATCATGGAATCAGACTCCGAAATCTCTCCGTTAACGCAATACCGAGACATGTTCGCGGCGCATGCCATAGACCTGTCGTGGGACACGGAGGCGCTGCGGACCATTGCGGAGCGCGCCCACGCTCACGGGTTAGGTGCGCGCGCGCTGGTCGCGGAGCTCGACGCTGTTTTTCGGGAGTTTGCCTTTGCGCTGCCCGGGTCGAGCGTGACCGAGTTGAAAGTGACGGAGGATCTTGTATCGAAACCCGAAGAGGAATTGCGGAGGCTGCTGGCTGTGTAAATTATGTGTACTTAACTAACAAGGGGGTTCTCCGTCGCTTGAGCTTCCGTGACGACCTCCAGCAGGCCGCGCCGGCCGGCCGTGAGAGCGACGGCCACGAAGACGGCGGCGCGCAGACAGAGCCCCACCGCTAACAACCGATACAGGTTCGCCTCGAAGGACCGCTGCGCCAGCGAGAAGAAAGCCAGCACGTCTTTTCCCGTCGCGAAGACGGGGGGGAAGCCATCTATGTCACCGTAATCCCTCCACTGACTCTGGCTCACGGCCTGGAAGCCGTAGTTGATCGGGTTGACCTGTGCGGCGAGCGGGTCGCGTCGATGGCGTATGGTAGATCGAGCCGAAGGCACTTCGAAGTCGCGGGCTCGGAGACACACCTTGTTGATCCAGCGCGCCCCCACTGGAATCGCGCCAACGTTCGCGTAGAGCCCGCCCAAGAGGATCATCGGGAAGACAAACAGCGGCGCCACAACGGTCGCGACTGCGTGGGAAAAGCGGGCGGTGAGCGACGGGTCCTCACGCCATCGACGCGACCCATCGTCGAAGGACGAGGACGCCGGCCGCCGACACTCGGAGTCGGGGGACAAACAAGCGATCAAATAGCCGAGCGACGCGCCGGCGAACGCGACGGCCTGGGCCACGAGCAGGAACGCGCCGAGCCGCTGTTCGAGACCGTGCCGCGGGTCGATGAGCCGGTACGTGACGCTTACGAAGACGCACGGGAGGGCCTGCTGCAGCACGACATCCGCGAGCTGCATGGCGAGCACCGAGAGCGGCAGGCCGTAGGCGCCCGAGGCAGCCTCGCGGCGCGCCATCGCCAAGCCGCGGAAGAACAGTTGCAACGGCGGGAAGAGCGACGAGAAGAGCGTCCCGGTACACAACATAAACAAGTAACCGTTGACGTTCTCCACGCCCTTCTGGTCGATGCGCGGCCTGCCGTCGCCCTCGTAGAGCATGCCGATGAGCGAGGCGAAGACGGCACACGTCGCGAACTGGGCCACTATCAAAGGCCACCGCCTTAACTGGGTCACGACGCCGCGGTGCGCGAGGGCCAGCGCGCGAGCGTAGAACGGTGCGCTCGGCGCGGGCGCGCGGGCCGTCGCGAAGCGTCGCGGCGCCTTGACGAGCGGTGGAGCCGCCGTGGGCACGTCGCGCGCCGCGACCTCGAGGATCGCCTCCGCGGGCGGCAACGCAGCTATCTCCGGCGGCGGCGCGAGCTGCCCGACGGCGTTAGCCGCGGCACCCTTATACAGTGTCTTGCCATGCGCCAGGACGACCAGGTCGTCGCAGAGGTCGAAGCACCGCTGCGACGGCTGATGGATCGAGAAGACGACGATCGCGCCGCCTTTGGCCAGCTTGGCCAGCGTCCTTACCACAGACGCCGCGAGCTGGCTGTCCAGCCCGCTCGTCGGCTCGTCAGCGAAGACGACTTTTGGTGAGCCCACGACCTCCAGCGCCACGGCGAGACGCTTGCGCTCCCCACCCGAGAGGCCCCGCGCGCCGCCGAGCGCCCGGGCGTCCGCGGGCGCGCCGACCTGTGTGGAAATCAAACTTTACGGCGCGTTCGTGCTGAATCGTCGTGTCGACCTCCACGCCATCGATGCGGGGCCTGCTCGATGGCGTGGCGATGCCGGTTGCTCACCGCTCGACGGAGCCAGCACGGCCGCGTCATCACCGAGAAATTTGCACCCGACACACTGGTTGATTTCCACACAGGCGCCGACGCGCGGGTGGTCGGCGACCGTCTCGAGGCCGAATGTCTCTAATAGCTCCGCCGCGCGACTATCGGCCGCCTTGGCGTTTGCTGCGCGGGTCCGGTCTCGGCGCCAGAGCGCGAGGCCCGCGCGGAAGCGCAGGTGCTCCCGCGCCGTCAGCTCCGGGCAGAAGACGTCCTCCTGCTCGACGAAAACGGCGCGGGCGGCGCGCGTCGACCCGCCTGAGACCACCAAGCGGACGCTGCCGGCGTCCGGCTCGGCACGGCCGGCCAGGCAGCGCAATAATGTCGTCTTGCCGGCGCCCGAGGGACCCAGCAGCGCGAGCGTGCGGCCCGCTTTCGCGACGCCGCCCGCCTCGCTCAAAATGATACGGCGCTTACGACCCGCCACCACTCCCACGCCTGCCCACTCGAGGCGCAGCGGGGCCGCGCCGTCGTCGTCTCTGGCGCCGTTCGTGGGTTCTAAAAGGGCCTCGTTTAGCGCTTCCATGGCTTCGGGCGTTCAATCACTTGGATTGTAACGACGCTGTTGCACGTTTAGATACAGCGTGATCCTCTCTGCCTCTGCTGGTGAGCCTCTGAGCCTTCAGTGCTGGCAAGCTACAGTGCTGATGATGATGCGTGCACAAGCGGCTGGCACTGATGCAATCAGCCAGGTAGATGGGTGCAAACGCAGCGCCCAAGCTATCGATAGAGAGGCCGAGTGCTATTATAGGTGGCACACCACGCACAGGCCAGACTACTAGTATAAAAGCTAAAAAACCTAGCGTACTAACACACTAAGCTTTTGCAGCGCTTGCAGACGCATAAAACAGCTGTTTACAGCGCGCTGGACTCTGTAGTGGGGTCCGAGAGCACCTTTTTTCTAACCCTCTTTAACCACAAAGCCAGCCACACACGATGACGCCGACGCCGACGACCATCATGGAGCCCCTTGAAGCGCGCTGTCCAAGTACAATACGTACAATACCAACAACAACACGGACAACAAGTACAATACAACAACAATGATGAGCCAGCAAGCACCGCGCGGCGGCTACGACCGCCCGCAAGAGGAATCGCCCCGGACGCGCCGGGGCCGCCGCGGCGGCAAGCGCCGCCGCCGCGACCGGTCGAGCTCGCCACCGCGGGTCCCGGCCATAGAGCCGGCGCGGGGCTACCAACCACAGCTGCCGCCGCGGGGCTACGCGATGGCGCCGCGCGGCTGGGAGCCGCGCCGGTTTGCGCAGCCCGAGTCGCTCGCGCAGCTGCCTCCGCCGGCCCGCGCGCGCGTCACGCCCGGCGCGAGCCTGCGGCCCACGGCGCGCGTCGTGCCGGGCTCCGCCAAGCGCCGCGTCGTGCCCGGCAGCTCGCTCGGCCGCGCGCCGCCGCCCGCGCCCCCCGCCAAGAAGGCGAAATTGCGTCAAAACGGCCGGGCCCTCTACGCGAGCCGCGCGGACCCCAACGGCCCGACGCGCGTCGAGGAGGACCCCGACGTCCGGGCGGGGCAGGCGCGCGCGCGGCGCGAGCGCGGCGCGATGGACCGCGCGCTCGCGGCCGCGCGCGCCGCGGCGCACGCAGCATCAAAGGCGGTCGACGCTGCCGAGGGGTCCGCCGTCGAGGCGACGTCGAACGCGTCGGAGGCCGTCGCAGCGGATCGGGAGGCGGCCGCCGACCGGGCTTTTGATGCGGCACTTGGCGCGAGCTCCCACGCGGCGGGGTCGTGCCGCCTCGCCGCGACGACCATCGCGGCCATCGCGACGGCCGTCGACGCGCTGGCGGAGGCCGAGCAGGCCGAAGAAGGAGCGGCCAAGAAAAGGAAGCCGCGCGCCCGCAAGGCGGCGGCGACGCAGGGCCGGGGCCGCGGCCGCGGCCGCGGCCGGGGCCGGGGGCCGCGCGTCCGCGCGGCGCCGCGGGCGCCGCCACGGAAGCGCGACCCGCTCGAGTGCCGAGGCGGCGTCTTCGCGAGGGCCTTCAAACTTCCGTACCACCGAGAGGGCGTCGCGGAGCTTCGACGCCGCGGTTCCAATCGCAGGTTCGACGACGAGCACGAGCGGCGCGCGGCGGCGGCCGAGCAGGACCGGCTCCTCGCCGAGTCCCGGCGGCGCTTCCTCGCGGGCCGCCAGGGCGGCCCGGCAGTGCCACCACCTGCACCGCCGCCGCCGCCCCTGCCGCCGCGCTGGAGCGCGGCCGACCCCTACGTCGTCCTCGGCGTGCCGGCTGGCGCGCCGCGGCCGCAGCTGCGCAAGGCCTACCTGGCCCTGGCGCTGCAGTACCACCCCGACAAGAACACGAACGCGTCGGCGAGCGGCGCCTTCGCGGCGATCTCGCGCGCGTGGAAGGCCGTGTCGAGCGCCTAGACTCGAGGCCGGTCGACGCGGGGCGCTAACATATGTAGTAGATCTGGCCCGGCGTGGCCACGGACGGCGCCGCGTGCCGGTCACCGTACGTAGTCGCGAGCCCCGATGGGATCCATAGGTAGGGAATTCTGGGAATTTACGCGTGCACGGAAGCAGGGAATGGGACGAAGGAATTCATGAGGTGGCTCAGGCGAGCTCCCGGAAGATGCGCCGCCCGAAACCAGTGTTCACGTTTTTCTGCATCATCGACTTGATGTCCGCGTGGTACTTGCCAGGGACTGTCATGACGCCGGCGTTGCCGCATTGCAAAGCTGACTCGAGCTTGTCTTCGGTGGCTGGGTCGAAGCGCACCCAATGCGGCGGCTTCACCAAACTGTGCATCCCCATGCGCTCGGGGCTCTCCTCCCAGTACCAGGCCACCCTCGATCGATCGTACTTGATCACGGGCGGCGGACTCGACACCTGGGGCCCGCTCGCCTCGCGGATCACGCGCCGCGCGTAGCCCGTGGACATGCTCGTCTGCTGCATCTTGATGAGGTCGACGCCGTAACCTGGGTTCAGGCGACAGAACGGCTTGTGCGCCATATGCATCTCCTCGAGCTTGTCGTTGTCGTTTGAAGAATAGGGCACGAAATTCGTGCCGGGCTTGAGGTTGGCGTGGTTGCGTAACCGTTCCGCGGACCTGCGCAAATCATGAAGTGAGTCGAGTGCACAAAGTCACTTCTTGGCGACAACGCGGCCGTGACGACTGAATCGAGTGGTGGGAAACCCACACCGCCACGCCATCGAGGCGGCGTCGCGTCGATGGCGTGGAGAAAATATGATTTCTACGCAGTCACGAACTCCTCCCAGTACCACTGCGGCTTACCCGCAAAACGGTAGACGGCCGGGCCGGTCCACCCTTGATGTATGTCGTTCCATTTTCCGTTGCCCATGATCATGACGCGGTCCTCGTGGCCCATGTAGTTGTTCGGCTCGTCCCGCGACCAGTTTGTATATTGGAAGGGCTTGCCGTCGGCCCACTTCCAGTTCGCGGACGTCGGCCCGTTGCCGCCGCCGATGCGGAGCGCCCCAATGAAGCAGAACTGCCCCCGTGCGACGCGCACGACGGCCTCGTTCTCCTCGGCGGACCCGATGGAGGCGACGGTGGCGCCGCGCTCGCGGGCCTTGCGCTCGTGCTCACTATATGAAATCTGCTCTTCATTCAAACGGTAGTAGCACGTCAGCTTCTCGACCTTCTCGTCAAAGGTCACGACTTTGAGCGGCGCGAGCGGCGGCGGAGGTGATGTGTCCCTCACACCGCGCGCGTCGCGCAATATGCGCCGCTTGTATCCATTTAAATTCTTCATCTGCGTCATGGCCGTGAGATTCGCGGTGTACGACGCGTTGAGCGGCACGGACATTTGATTGGACTGCCAGGCCCGTTCCAATTTCTGCGTCGCCTCGGCCTCGTACGGCACCCAGTGGGGCCGTTTCAGGTTCTGGTGGAGGTGTAATCGTTCAGGTGACTCCTCCCAGTACCACTTCGCGTCCTCCGCTACGGGTTGTGCGAGCCTCGCTCTTTCTTCTTCGAGCTTCTTGCGCTCCGCCTCGAGCTTCTGGCGCTCGAACGCGAGCTTGTCCGCCTCGAGCTTCGCCCGTTCTTGCCGTAGTTCCTCCTCCTTGTCCTTGCCCGAGAAGGCACCAGAAACACCAGTGAGCCCAGAAAACTGCTTGCGCAGCGCGCGCATGGGCACGACCTGGGCCACCGGGGGAGCCACGGCGGCCACCGGCATCACGGGAGCCCGAGAGGGGCCCTCGTCGTTCATGTCACCGGCCTTGGGCGTGACCCAGCCCGTCTTGCCGTCGGCCTTGCGCCCCCACACCTTGCCGTCGGCGTTCGTGGCAGGGGGCGGTTGTTGCGCTGTGTAGGGCGGCGGCGGCGCGCCCGCGTCGGGGAAGAAGCCCTGCTGGGGCTCGCCGTTCGCGTCGAAGGGCTGCGGCGGCGCGGCGCTGCGGGGCGACGTGAAGCTGTTGTACTGCGGCGGCGGCGCCCCGCCGTGGCCGGCCATGGCAGCCGCCTGGGCGCCCGTGACACAGCCCGGCGGCAGGTTTGCGGGAGCCGCGCTCGGCGGCGGCGGCGGGGCGAGGCTATGCTCGGCGTTGTAGTCCATGATGGTCCTGACTGCCTTTTCGCGTTGCGTGGGGCAGAGGCTGCCTCTGTTTGTCGCTCTGTTGCGAGAGCTCCTGGGATTTCAGGATTTTTTATTGTTTTTTATTCCGCCGCACCCGCACTCAAATGCGGAACGTCTAACGCCAACAGATAACGTTAACGGCTCTCGAGGACATCTTCTGGACGCGGCGCGGCGCTCTGCCACGATGCAAATTTGCCCCCGAGGTCTCGCGCCGCCGGCGGCACGCGGGCTCCGGAGCGCCGCGTATATTGATTGACTGCGTTGCAAACGAAGCATTTTGACGCTTGCGCGCACCAGTGCGCCGGACGGGAGCCTGAGCAGCGACCGAGACCCAAAAAGCATTTCAGCAGGGCAGCCCTACAAGCTTGCGCACGGCTCATACGGCCGCTGCCCCGGACCGCACGCGCGCGGCGACGGACGAGCGGAGACCGTAGCACGCCGCACGCCCTCGACGCGGCTGCCCGAGCAGCGGACGTCGCTACCGCGGCACGCGGCATCGACGCGGCCGCCCAAAGCGCCAACATGGAGGTCTCCTACAAAGTAAGACTAGAAAAGCAGCTCGAGGCCGGCTTGTGCGCCGTCGGCCGCTTCGATGGGAACCACCCGGCCGTCGCGTGCGCGGCGGGCGCGTGCGGGCAAGTGCTCCTGTACGACCCGCATGATGAACTGCAGGTCACGACCACATCTGGAGCGCCTCCATTAAGAACGCTGAACTTCAACAAGACCATCACGGCGCTGGATGCCGGGCCTCTAGATCCGGCGCGGACGCGAGCCCAGGCCAAAACTACTAGAGGTGTCACGCCCGACGAGAACGACGACAAGGTCGTACGCGACGTGCTGCTCGTCGGTCTTGGGAGTGCGTTGATGGTCTACGACGTCGATCTCAACTCCGACATCTTCTACCGGGAGTGCCCGGACGGGGTCTTCTCGTGTAGATTTTGTACCTTACAAGGTACTGAGCAGCCCTTAGCTGTTGTGGGAGGCAACTGCAGTGTAGTAGGCTTCGGCTGGCAGGGCACGGAGTTGTTTTGGAACGTGGCCGGCGACGACGTGCGATGTGTCGCTCCATGCGAGGGCGACCTGTTAGTCGGTAGCGACGATTATGAAATAAGAATCTTCCGCAAGGAGGAGTCCATTTACGAAATCTCGGAAGCGGACAAGGTCGTCGCGTTGTGTTCGCTGGGCAAAAGGGGCCGGTTTGCCTTTGGATTAGCCAATGGTACTGTGGGGGTCTACAAGAATAACGAAAGGCGGTGGCGCGTCAAATCCAAAAACGCTTTAGTGGCGCTGCTAGCCACGCAGACTAGGGACGTGGCTGCCGGCTGGTCGTCGGGTGCCGTGACGTTACGTTCAGCATCGAACGGCCAAGTTTTGTACCGGGACACGTTCGACGCTCCCCTTTGCAGTTTGGTCTGTGCGGACCTCAAGCTGAGCGGCTCTGTGCAATTGATCGCCGTCGGTGTCGATCTGTGTGGAAATCAACCAGTGTGTCGGGTGCAAAGTCATTTCTCGGCGATGGCGTGGCTGCGCTGGCTCCGTCGAGCGGTGGGGAACCGACACCGCCACGCCATCGAGCAGGCGTCGCGTCGATGGCGTGGAGGACAACGCGATGATTCAGCACGAACGCGCCGTAAATTTGATTTCCGCACAGGTGTCGACGGGGAAGTCCGCGGGTATCTACCGGCGGTCGTGGAGCGGGACACGTCGAAAGCCGAGGACGATCTGAGGCGGAAGCGGGAGATCGAGCAACTCCAGGCGGAGAAAAGGCGACTTGTTGGTGAACTGAGAGCGCTCGAGGACCAGCCTCAGACACCGTCTGACGATGCGCAGGGCATTCCTGGTGATACGCAGATTTCTTTGGACGTGGCGGCGCCCGTACATGGAGGCGGTTTCGAGCTTATAGTAGCCACGTCCAATGAGACGTACGTCGTCGGCGCCGTCGTGTTAGATACTGATGGTGGCCTGTTCGACGGCGAGACGTTGTCCTGTGCACCTGCCAGACCGACGGACAAGCTCGGGATCATTGTACGACCCAAAAAAAACTTCCCGGCCTCCCTCAAGTTACAAATCCACGTCGCCGCGCGGCCGATGTCGACCTCGATACATGTGTATGAGGTCGATTATAAATTACCGAAGTTCTGCCGCTTCTACCGCGTCGCTGAAGAAGTCGCACAGCCTTCCAGTTGGGTCAAATTCGACGTCCCTACGAACGTGCAAAGGGTCGCGCAGTACCTCACGCAAGCATTTGTATCCACAGAAGCTGTGGAAACTGAAGATAATCAAGTCAAGGCGTACTACGTCGGTTTGGATGGCTCACCGCTACGGGTCGAAGCTACAAAGGATACAACTGGAACGCAGGTCCGCGTCTCGACGAACGACCTGGCCACGGCGGCCGAGGTCGTCCAGGACATCTCGACAGCATTAGATGTTCATGAGCTCGAGAGCGAGGCGTCGTTTCCGGATGAGTCGAGAAGACTCAAAGAAACTTTAGAGAAAGTATCGACGCATAATAGCATCCGAGTTCGGTTGACGGCGGAGATGGCCGACGGAAGTTCACGGGTCAAGGCCTTAGTACTCAAAGCGGAGGACGCGCGACTCATGGCGGACATGCCGCGCATGATGCGGAACTACGACGAATTGATGCGCGTGAACGAGGGGCTCATCGCCGAGTACAATAAGCGGGCGACGAACCACGAAGCTTTATTAGCTGCGTTGAAGCAGGTGAACCAGGTCGTGCAGCGGGCCTCGCAATTACGAGTTGGTAAAGCCAAAGCGAGGGTCGTCGCGGACGCGAGAAGGGCGATCAAGAAGGGCGACGCGGCGGCGCTGCTGTCGTTGATCGCCACGGGGCGGACCGGGGGTTAAAGATTACGTTGTGGGTTTTTCTGTTGCTTTGCTAGGACTAGTGGGCCTGGGGACACCGCGCGTCGCCGATTCGTCGGCGGCGTGCCGCGCCTTTCATAGCAGCATCATACTGCCCTCAAAGCAGAGCCGCCTCGGCAGAACCCCCCGAACAAATTATTCTATCTGTTACGGTGTTAGGCTCGTGGGTATTTTCTAGTGTCTTACAGGACGCTAGTTCAAACAAATTGCCTGAAATTGGTTTTTGGCTCGTGCCGCGGGTTTAGAATCGTGTGCACTCCCTCGCGAGCCGCGCGACCTTCGCTGGACTGCCGCCGACGCCATCTTGGCTTCTGCGCTGCAAGACCTGGCAGCCACCGCGCAGCAGCACAAATCGACCTCGCTCTGGGATCTAGGGCGCAGGACACGACGGAAATCAAATGGCCCACTCCGTAGGAGAAGTCGTCGAAGTCCTCGACGCGAGCAGCGGCTGGCTCCCCGCGAGAGTATTGCGGAGGCACGAGGACGGCGCCTACGACGTGAGCGTGAACCTCGACGAGACGATCCACCTCGGCGACGCGGCCGCCTGCCTGTCACTACTGTGCGCGGGCGACCAAGAATCGAAGATCCGAGCGGCGCTCGGTTTTTACCTTGACCCGTCGAAGACGTCACTCACACTACCGGCGCTACGAGCTTACCTCACGTCCATCTTCAAGGTCGTCTTCGAGGCCCGGAACTTCTCGGATGAGGAACGTACAAAGAAGCCGTCTCCCCGGTCAACGGGAGACGCGACCGCTCGTCGCTGCTTCGAAGACCACGGCCTGACGGAAAATGAATCCATACACGTGGACGACTTCGTGCAGTGGTACATCGATACTTTGTCTGGTAAAAGTACGACTGAGGAGGAGGAAGAGGACTGGACGGCGGAGGCCATCGTCGAAGCCGCCTTCAAGCCTACCGATGCGGAACAAGCGTTCGCGTACCTCGCGCAGTACCGCGATTCCAGAAATCAGGTCTCTAGACAAGCCTTCGCGGAGGCGATCCGGGGCATGCTCTCCACGGAACCCTCAGCATCGTTGACGAGCGCCACGGATGCTCTTTTTGACGCGTTCGACAGCGACGGCAACGGTAGTATCGATTTTGCTGAATTAGGTGCGGGTTTATCGGTATTGTGTGGCGGCGACGCGGAGCAGCGCGTGCGACTAGCTTTTTCATTATTTGATTTAGATGGGGACGGGACCATATCACCTCGGGAGATGACCCGTTATTTAGGTGCGGTGTTTCGCGTCGCGTTCGCGCCTGTGTGGAAATCAAATTTCGGGCGCCCCACGATGGCGTGGAGGCTCACGAAGGTCCACGCGATAACCTAACTCACTGGTTGATTTCCACGCAGGTTCGCGCGCGACGAGACGCTCCGAGCGAGAGTGGCCGCAACACCGGAAGAGCTCGCCGACGCGACGGCGAAGCAGGCCTTCGCGCTGTGCGACACGAACCGAGACGGAAGGTTAGATTATCGAGAATTTAGGAGGTGGTACCTTACGCAGAATGGGGAGCAGGATTCGCAAGTCGTCGAGGCGCAGGACGCCATTGCCGCTCTACAGAACCGATTGCGCGGTTTGGACCCGCGGCAGGTGTTCCGGCAACTGGGGGCCTACGCGAACGGCGAAGGAAGACTCACCAGAGCTCGCTTCGCGCGGGCCTTCGCGGAACTTTTTGGAGACGCTCCGGAATCGGATGCGAAGGCCGTGCTGAACGCTGCTTTTGATCTCTTTGACGACAATAACGACGGTCTCGTGGACGGTGCTGAGCTCGCTGCAGGATTGGGTAGCTTGTGCGGTGGGCGGCACGACGTGAAAGTGAGGCTATGTTTTGATCTATTTGATGCGGACAACGACGGCTATCTGGACGAATGGGAGGTGAGGAGATACCTACGGTCAGTCTATCGCACCGCGCCGGGCCAAGATTTGATGGACGAAGACGGCGAGCGCGTGCGGCCGGAGGACTTGGCCGCGGCGACGGCCTCGACCATCATCCGGGAGGCGGACAGCGATGGGGATGGTCGCGTCTCGTTCGACGAGTTCGCGCGGTGGATCGCGTCCGATAGCGTCGAGGAGGAGTCAGACTCTTCAGAGGCGACCACGGAAGAGGCCATCACCACGGAGGCCCTGTACGGCGAGTCCGAAGAAGATGATGATACCGATGCGGCCGCGTCCCAGGAAAGAAGTTCACCTAGGTACCAAACGGTTGACCCGGCGCCTCCGCCGGGCGCGGCTGCGGCGGTCCATGAGCTCCGGGAAGCTCGAGCTTTACTCAATCTGGACCACTTCTCGTTGGACGAGTTGGTGGAAGTTGTGGTGGAGGCGGCGCCGCGAGGTGGTTTAAGTGCGGAGGCCTTTGCCAAGGTCTGTCGGAGACTCGCGACGTTGGGGGGCAACGGCCGCGGCGACCAGGACACGAGGAACGCCGCCGCGCGTTTATCTCGACGCATTTTCGCGGCGTTCGACGCCCAGGAGACGGACGACGTCGACTTCGTGGAGGTCGCCGCGGGCTTGGCCGTACTCGCGCCGGCGTCAATGGACGACAAGATCGAGGCGGCCTTCGCGTTGTACGACGTGACGAGAGGCGGCGTGGCCTTCGAGGAACTGCGGGGCTACCTCCTGGCGGTCTACCGCGTCCTGCGGGCTTGTTCCGCCTCGCTCGCACTCCGCATCCACCAGGCCGGCGGGCCCCTGAAGCTCGCGGACGACACGGCGGCGGCGTGCTTCCGGTCGAGAAGATTAGGAGACGACGCGCCGCTCGACGTCCAGCTCTTCAAGGAGTTCGTCTGCGAGGGCATCTCGGCCGCCTACGAGCTCTGACCCCTTTTTCCCCCCACCCCCCGCTCGACTAAAACTCGGATCCCTACTAGTCGTCGTGAATCGTCGTCGTTCGTGAAGAGAGAGAGTCCCTTATTGTGGAAGGGGCGGAAACCCGCACGAAAACGTGCCGAAACGCCCATGCTTGACGCGACCGTCTCGGTACCTCTCCGACGGGAGCCCGCAGCGATCTTAGTGGGCTCGAGCGTGTTGGGGGGGTAGGGGGTCCAGCCAACTGGCAGGCAGCAGCGGTTGTGAACGCGCACGGCTCATACGGCCGCTAGCCCGGACTGCAGGCGCACGGCGACCGACGAGCGGTACCGTAGCACACAGCACGCCATCGACGCGGCTGCCTGAGCAGCGGACGTCGCACCGCGCGGCTGCCCAAAGCACCAGTGGCTGCCCAAGCACAGCGGAGGACCGCGTTGCTGCCAAAAAGCACCACCATGGGCCCGACGCGCACGACGACGCGAGGACAAACGCTGACGCGCGGCGTCGAGGACAAGGCCGCCGATATCCTGGCGCTTGCCCGCTCGCTCGTGCACGAAAACGACGCGACATTAGGACGGAGCCAGTCGACGCTGCGCAAGACGATGAGGAAAACACAGACGCAGCGCGCCTCCACCACAAGCCCCACCTCGAAGCTGCGCACGACGCGCTGGAAGAGCCGGACCATGCAACAACTCGCTTCTGGCAAAAGACCGGAGCTCGATTTTGGTGCATCTAAAGACGAATTGGCAAACTTTGACAACGACGGCCAGTTGATGTCCATCAAGGACCACTGCGCCGTGCCGCCGCCGGAACCGCGTAAGCCGATAATAGAGCCGCCGACGGACGTCGAGGCGCTACGTCGAGACTACGACGCGCGCTTCTCCGGTTTACATGCCTACGGTCCCACCGGCGCCACACGTTTGGAGGAGCTCGTGGAGGCCGCTTTAGCCGCGTCCGAACGAGCGGTAGCCGCCTACAAGGCCGAGAAGCGGGCCGCGCACCGGTCTTCGTCACAGATCGTGCCGCGCGCGACGACCTGCGCCGCTTTACTGGCGTCGTCGGGCCGCGTGCACGTCGCATGTGCCGTCCGGTCGAACACGGACGCAGCTCTAAGTGTGAGTGCGGAAAGAGCAGTGGTGCTACGAGCGGTCGCGGACGGAGATCGCAAGTTCATTGGACTGGTCGTCGCGGACGCGAACTCCGAGGAGCTGCCCGTGCCCGACGGTGCTGCCCGGCAAGTTTTAGCGGAGTACGGCGACTTCCCCGTCTACCTCGTCAATAGGGATTTGCGCGCGCGGCGCGTGACGACGCACGAGCTCTTTCCCTTGCGGGTCAAGGCGGGGCACGCGAACGCCAACGCGCCTCTGGCGACGACGCTGCCGGCGACGGCCGGCGAGGCCTTAGACGACGCGTTAACGGGCCACGTCGCCAAAGCTGTCAGAGACACCGCGGCGCGCGAGGTGCTTACCGGCCGCCACGGCTCTCCTTCAGCTTCGCCGAAGCGCAAATCGCGGCGGCGCTCAAAGTCTTCAGATTCTGATTCTAGCTCTTCTCCGAAGCGCAAGTCGCGACGAGATTCGGACTCCGACAGCTCGCCGGAACGATCGAGACGACGCCGATCTGCTTCGTCGGACTCCGACGTATCCAGAGAAGAGGACTCGGGCTCGGACATCGAAGCAACCGACAAGCCGGCGGACCCGCGGGCCTGGACGGTGGACGACGTCGCGGCGTTCGTCCTCGAGACCACGAAACAACCAGCACATGCCGCGACGTTCAAGAGGGCCAAGGTCAACGGCGCCTTGCTCATGCGCATCGACGCGCAGGATTTGGAAGAAACATTAAAAATCGACAAGGCCCTGGATCGACGGCGGTTGTGCACGGCCCTCGACAAACTTAGGAGAAGTACCCACTCCAAAAACGCGCGGAGGCACGATGCTGGACTCAAAGGTGATAAACAGGCTCGGAAGGAGCTCGACGGCTACATCGACACGCTAGACCGAGACCGGGTGAGGTGCGTCGCGAGGCTCAAGGTGGCCTTCGACGCGCAAGCACCTCAAAAAGAAGGTGTAGATGAAAACGATAGGGCATTGGATTCCGAGCAGCTCCATCGAGCATTCAAGTCGCTGCGGCGCGACCTCAACGCGCCCCACGTCCGCGAGTGGTTCGACGACCTGAACGACAAGGCGCTGACGTTCCTCGATTTTGTTGACGCGTACGTGGCCCTCTTTGCGTCGGAAGATCCGGACCTGAAACTGTCGCACGGCGCGGCGAAGGCCTTGGGGGACCGGGTCAAGGTCCTCGCGTCGGGCCACGTCCAACTAAGCAAGGAGAAAGAGCCAGAGAAGAGTAAGCCGAAGAAGACGGAGATCGCTGATGCTCTGAAAAAAACAAAGAAGCGGTCGTCCTCCGCATCTTCATCTGATAGTGAGGACGACGGCAAGGTCTGGAAGCCCAAGGGCGACGCCCAGGCGGCCGCGCGCGCGGCCGACGAGACGCTCGGCAGCGTGCGGTGCTGACCCAGCGTCTGTTGCCGAACCTTTCTGAACTTCAGGCTGCGTCGACGGCGTCGTCGCGATCTCGCCTCGTGGGTGTGTACGGAGACAGTTCCGCGATTGTATATGTTCCACACAGGCGCCTCGCGGAACTGAAGCAGAAATTCGACCGCTTCGCCGTCGACGATTTGTTGACCGGCGCCGAGGCCCTCCAAGCCCTCACGGAGCTCGGCTGTACCATTCCTCGACGTGCTGCGGCGGCCTACTTTCGGGAACGGGGCGCGCAGGGCGGGCCGTCGCGCGACGTGAGCTTCTTCGAGTTCTTAAGGGCGTTTGCTGCTTTGGAGCTTGAGGACGAGCCGTTGTCGCGAGGTAGATCTAGGTCGCGGTCGTCGGGCTCGGACTCGTCGCGCGAGCGCCTCGACCGCAAGGTGAACAAGGCGGCGCGGCGCACGCGCGACAAGAGGGTCGAGGCCGCGAAGGAGACGGCTAGACGGTCGCGGCGCGCCATCGGCCGGGCCCGCGACGACAGCTCGTCGTCGCGGTCGCGATCGCGGTCTCCCAAGAAGCGGCGGGGCCGCTTCCGGCGCGGCGACGCCGTCGAGGCCCGTTTTGATGGAGAGGGCGACTACGAGGGCGCCAAGGTGTCCAAGGTCCATGATGACAAGACCTACGATTTGACCTTTGATGACGGGCGGAAGCTGCGCCGCGTCAAGGAGCGGAAGATCCGGAGCCTGGACTCGGGCAGCGAGGACGATCGTAGAAAGCGTAGAAAGGACAAGGGTAGTGATGACGACGACCGCCGGCGCAAGGAGCGGAAGCGCTACGAGCGGCGGGACTCGTCGGACGATGAAGAATCATTCCGGGAGGGGGACAAGGTCGACGCTAAAATCGGCGGCAGGTCGCGGCGCCCCGGCAAGATTCGGAAGGCCCACGCCGACGGCACCTACGACATTGAAATGGAGGATGGTGAACGCGAGCGCAACGTGCCCGCGGAGCAGATCCGCAAGGCCAAAAAGTCCAAGTCGAAGTATAGCGAGGGCGACCGCGTCGAGGTCAAAATAAAATCGAAATGGGTGAAGGGCAAGGTCAAGCGCACGCACAAGGACGGGACTCTTGACGTCGACGCGTCGAACGGCGAGAAGGCGCGTCGTATTGACCCCGAGGACGTGCGCGCCCGCGACGACGGTTCTGATGGCGATGAGTCCAAGATGGGCGTCGGCGACAAGGTGCGCGCCAGGTACAAGGTCCGTGACTCGGCGCGGAAATTGAATTTAACGCCGTCGGCGCGTGTCTCGCGACGGGTCCGTTCGACGCAGGGCCGCGCGAAGGAATACGACGGCGTCATCAAGGAGGCGCATCATGATGGCACTTTCACGATCAAGTCTGCTGCAGTGCATAAAGCAATTTGTCGCGGCTCGTCTCCGCCACCGCTGAATCATGGCCTCCACGCCATCGACGCGACGCCAGTTCGATGGCATGGCAACGCGGTCTCTCACCGATCGATTCCGAGCACCCGACTCACCGTCCGATTCCCGCACAGGTATGACGACGGCGAGATCGAGACCTACGTGAACAAGAAGTTCATCACGGTGACGCGGGCGAAGAGCCGCAGCCGCAGCCGGTCGAAGAGCGACGATAGTCGCTCGAAGAAGAAGCGCCGCGATAGGTCGCGCTCGTCGTCGTCGGACCGGTCGCGGAGCCCGAAGCGCGGGCGGAAGCTCCGCGAGGGCGATAAATGCGAGGCGCGGTTCCGAGGCAAGTCGTCTGCCAAGTACGGACGCGGTGTCCTCCGACCTTCGACCTTCGGCCCTCGCCGCGACACGCTCGCATCGCGCAGGTACTACAAAGGCAAGGTGTCTCGCATCCATTCGGACGGCACTATAGATGTGAAGTGCGCTTTCCGCGTCTGAGGCCTCCAGCTCGCGGCGATGGCGTTACGTGTGTTCTCCGCAGGTACGACGACGGAGACGTGGATAAGAACCTCAAGGCCAAGCACGTCAAAGCCCTCGACGCCGGTTCCGATTCCGACGGCAGCGCGCGGAAGAAGAGGCGCGACCGGAGCCGCTCGCGTAGCCGCAGCCGTTCCCGCAGCCGGAGCCCGAAGCGCGGGCGCAAGCTCCGCGAGGGCGACAAGTGCCAGGCCCACTTCCGGGGCAAATCATCGGCAAAGCTGTTCGAATCCAGCGCCTTAGTCGTCTCGTGCTCGCCATCATAAGCAATGTCGCAGGTACCCGGGCAAGGTCGTCAAGATCCATTCCGACGGTACCGTGGACGTGAAGCGGGTCACGGCGTGGAAATCAAGACTCGCCCACGCCGTCGACGCGTTCCCCGGACTCCCTCACTCAGTGGATGATGTCCGCACAGGTATGAGGACGGCGACAGCGACACGCGGCTCAAGGAGAAGTACGTGAAGGCGCTCGATTCCGGGTCCGACTCGGACCGGAAGCGCTCGCGCTCGCGCAGCCGCAGCCCCGCGAAGTTCAGGGAGGGCGACAAGGTCGAGGCCCGCCTATCGGGCCAGAGCAAGTGGTCCAAGGCCAAGGTCCGGCGCGTGCGGGACGACACCTACGACCTCGAGTTCGATGATGGCGAGCGCGAAAAGCGCGTGAAGCCTAAATACATACGGAAGCGCGGCGGGTCGCGGAGCCGGTCGCGGTCGCGGAGCCGGAGCCGCAGCCCGCGCGGCCGGAAGCTGCGCGAGGGAGATAAGTGTGAGGCCCGCTTCCGTGGAAAATCGAGCGCCAAGTATTACAAAGGCAAGGTGTCTCGTATCCACAGTGATGGCACGATCGACGTCAAGTCGGTACTGTGTGGAAATCAAATTTCACTGCAACGCGATTCGACGCGACGTTGTTCATGCAATTGCGTCTGCTCGATGGCGTGGAGGTTGACGAAGGTCTCGCAATTATGCTCAGGATAACCTATCTTACTGGTTGACCTCCACACAGGTATGACGACGGAGATACGGATAAGAATCTCAAGGCCAAGCACGTGAAAGCCCTCGACGCGGGGTCCGATTCCGACGGCAGCGCGCGGAAGAAGCGGCGCGACCGGAGCCGCTCGCGTAGCCGCAGCCGTTCTCGGAGTCGCAGCCGCAGCCCTCGCGGGCGGAAGTTGCGGGAGGGCGATGCATGTGAGGCACGCTTCCGTGGGAAATCGTCGGCGAAATACTATAAAGGCAAGGTGTCTCGCATTCATAGTGATGGCACTATAGATGTAAAGTGCGGTTCAGCGTCTGAGACTTCCAGCTCGCGGCGATGGCGTGCCCCCCCACGCCATCGACGCGACGTGTTCCTCCACAGGTACGACGACGGCGATACGGATAAGAACCTCAAGGCCAAGCACGTCAAGGCTCTCGACTCGGGCAGCGAAAGTGACGGCAGCGCGAAGAAGGACAAGTTCCGCGAAGGTGATAAGATAACTGCACGATACCGCGGCCTGGAAAAGTACTACAAGGGCGTCATCCGCCGGGCGCATTCGGACGGGACGTTCTCGATTGATTGTGCGACGCGGCGCCCGTCATGTACTGTTCACTGTTCACGCAATTTGCCCACGCAGACGACGACGGCGAGAAGGAGAGCCACGTCAAGGAGCGCTACATCAAGAAGCGGTCTAGTTCTCGGAGCCGCTCGCGGTCGCGGAGCCGCAGCCGCAGCCCGAAGCGCTCGAAGAAACCGCGCGAGGGCGACCGGGTCGAGGCCGATTTTAAATCTAGGGGGAAATTCTATGCCGGAAAAGTGACGCGCGTGCGCTCGGATGACACCTACGACATTGAATTTGACGATGGAGATTCCGAGAAGCGGGTTGAGTTAAAACGGATCAAGGTCAAGGGCGGCGACCGGAGTCGTTCTCGGTCGCGGAGCCGCTCGCGGAGCCCGAAGCGCGGGCGGAAGCTGCGCGAGGGAGCGAAAATTGAGGCGCGGTATCGTCCGGGCGCGGCGCGGAAAATCACCGAGTTCTGTCGTCACATTTTCCACTCAGGCGGCCGCTCGAAGTTCTACCCCGGCAAGATTAGCCGTGATCGGCGCGACGGGACCTACGACATCAGCTATGAAGATGGGGAGCACGAGACGCGCGTGAAGGAGGAATTCATCAAGGCGCTGGACTCGGACTCCGACGACGACCGGCGCTCCTCGTCGAAGAAGCCCCGTGAAGGAGACAAATGCGAGGCCGAATTCAAGAACACTGGTAAATTCTACCCCGGAACGGTCAAGCGCGTGCATGGGGACGGCACTTGCGATATCGTCTTCGTCTGAGCGCGGCGTGGAAAATCACCGCGAGTTCTATATCATCATAATTTTAACTCGACACAGGACGACGGCGATAAGCAGAGCTACGTCGAGGCCTCGCGCATCAAGGTCAAGGGCGGCCGGAGCCGTTCCCGGAGCCGGTCGCGCTCGCGGAGCCGCAGTCGCAGCCCGCGCGGCCGGAAGTTGAGGGAAGGGGACAAGTGCGAGGCACGGTTCCGTGGCAAGTCGTCGGCCAAAATGTACCCGGGGAAGGTCACTCGTATTCATAGTGATGGCTCGATCGACGTCAAGTGGCGGTCGGAGTAGAAATCAAATTTCATTCGACGCGAAGTTGTCCATGTAATTGCGTCTGCTCGATGGCGTGGAGTTTGACGAGGGTCTCTCTCACTGGTTGATTTCCACACAGGTATGACGACGGGGACAGCGACCGAAACTTGAAGCCGTCGCACGTGAAGGCGTTGGACTCAGGGAGTGATCGGAGCCGATCCCGTTCCCGCAGTCCGTCGCGGGGCCGCATGCGCGTCGGCACGCGCGTGGAGGCGCGATACCGGTACTGATTCGGCGTTCACTTACAATTACCTCACTCACTGGTCGTTTTCGCAGGGGCCGGAGCAAGAAATACCCTGGCAAGATCTCGAGGGTTCACGCGGACGGCAGTTTTGACGTCGCTTGTATGACCAGTGTTTTTTGAGGCGCCTTCGACTTCCGCGGCATCGATACGACGCCTGATTCCAGCCGTGATTTTGATGGTTTGATCACACAGACGACGACGGTGAATCCGAGACGCGCGTCGAGGCCCGCCTCATCACGGCGCTCGGCGGCGGAGACAGCGACTCCGATCGTGGGTCATCCGACAAATTGCGAGAAGGCGACGCCGTCGAGGCCCGATACCGCGGCCGCGAGAAGTATTATCCGGGCAAGATCGACCGAGACCGGCGTGATGGTACGTACGACATTGCCTACGAAGATGGGGAACGAGAGACGAGGGTCGAGGCCAGGCTAATCCGCAAGAAGCGTGGGAGCAGCCGGAGCCGGAGCCGGTCCCGGAGTCGTAGCCCGTCGCGGGGACGCATGCGCGTCGGCACGCGCGTGGAGGCGCGGTACCGGTACTGGTTCAGCGTCAAAATTACAATTACCTTCATCACTGGTCGATTCCGTCGCGCAGGGGTCGTAGCAAGAAGTATCCAGGAAAGATTTCTCGGGTCCACGCTGACGGAAGCTTCGACGTGGCCTATGATGACGGCGAGAGTGAGACTCGGGTCGAGGCACGCCTCATCACGCCGCTTGACGGCGGGGGCGGCGACTCCGACCGCCGAAGCGATCGGTTCCGCGAGGGAGACAAGATCGAAGCCGATTATAGAGGCCGCGGCAAGTTCTACCCGGGCAAAATTAGCAGAGACCGCGGGGACGACACCTACGATATTGACTACGACGACGGCGAGCGGGAAACGCGCGTCTCGAAGCGCCTAATCCGCAAGAAGGACCGATCGAGGTCGCGTTCGCGTTCTCCGCGCGGCGGCGGCCGCCTACGAGAGGGCGACAAGATCGAAGCCGACTATCGCGGCCGAGGCAGATTTTATCCGGGCAAGATCGACCGGGATCGGCGCGACGGCACCTACGACATTGCCTACGACGACGGGGAGCGGGAGACGCGCGTGGAAGAACGCCTGATCCGCAAGAAGGGTGGGAGCCGCAGCCCGAGCCCCAAACGGGGCCGCAAGCTCCGCGAGGGAGCCAAGGTTCAAGCTCGATATCGTATGGGCGCCAGTGTGGAATCCCGTTCGACAGTCTATGTTTACTTTTTCCAAATTCAGGTGGACGGTCGAAATTCTATCCGGGCCGCATCGAACGCGACCGAGGGGACGGGACGTACGACATCTACTGTAACGCGACACAGTGTCTACGCCCTCGACGCGCCGCGTCTCACGATTTCTCCACACACAGATGACGACGGCGAGAAGGAGACGCGCGTGGCCGAGGATCTCATCAAGAGCGCGGACTCGGGGAGCGATCGGAGCCGTTCCCGGAGCCGCAGTCCGTCGCGGGGCCGGATGCGCGTCGGAACAAGAGTAGAGGCTAGATATCGAGGGAAATCTCGTTATTATCCCGGGAAAATCAGTCGGGTGAGAGCTGACGGCACCTTTGATGTGTCTTACGACGACGGGGAGTCGGAGACGCGCGTCCTCGCTGAGTATATAAAATCGAGCGGAGGCGGTGGCAGCTCGCGGGGCGACTCTCGCAGCCCGCGGGGGCGCCGGGGAAGCCGCCTGAGCGAGGGCGACTCGATCGAAGCGCGTTACCGTACGCGACGGCGCGGAAGTTGAATGGGATAGGGTTCCGAGCTCACCGTCGATTACCTCACAGGCGGCCGCAGCAAATATTACAAAGGTAAAATCCGCCGCGACCGCGGTGATGGGACCTTCGATATCGATTATGATGATGGGGAACAAGAAACGCGCGTGCTAGAGGAGTACATCCGGCCGCGCGGTGGAAGCGGCGGCGGCCGCGACGTGTCCGTGCCCAAGTTTAGAAGAGGCGAGCGCATCGAGGCTCGCTATAGAGGCCGCGCCAAGTACTATAGAGGCCGCATCAGTCGTGAACGCGGGGACAGTCTCTACGACATAGACTATGACGACGGAGAAAGTGAGACGCGCGTCGCCGCGCACCTCATCCGGAGCCTCGAGAGCGGCGCGTCGGGGATAAGTAGCTTGGACTAGGCCTGGGTAGTCATTCGGTATCGTGTCGATGGCGTCGGAGCGTAAAAACTTTAATTTACGCACCTGATGGCGTGTCTTCGCGGGCGCGGAGCGCGGCCCGCGCGTGTTTCAAGGTGCGATCAATATCCACTGCGGTTGGATGCGCGCCGCCGAGCACGCGCCGCGCAATCCGTTCCGTGTCCTCTAGCGTCGTTACGGCCTCGCGGAGATCATCGAGCGTGGCGTCGTCGGCTTTGTAGAGCGCCTCCGCGTAATTCGACCTCATCATAAGCGTGAGATCATCATCATCTTTGAGGACGCGTAGCGCAACGGGTATTGTCTTGCGCATCAAAGACTTGGCTTCCTCGAAGCGCTCGAGGAAGACAAGTCCAAACGCGTAGTTGTTGGCTGAAAGGAGGGTTGATTTATGCTCTTCGCCGAGGAGCCTCAAACGTCCGGAGTATACGTCTCGTCGCAAATCTAAGGCCTGATCATCCCGTCCTAGCCTTTCATAGGTGTTCGCAAGATTGCTCTGCACGACGAACATGTGTTCTTCTGTTGCGTCAATGCGCAGCGAAGCGATTGGGAATGAGATAAAATTAAGAAAAAAAAAAAGTTACACCCGCTCTTAATCTCACGTACGATGAGCTTGGACAGAAAGAATCGGCCCTGAGCCTGAGGCGAGATGTATACTTTGGGTTTCTGAAGCTCAACGGCGAGGAAAATGAAATGACCCTCATAGGCATAGATGACTCTCTCTTCATAGCAGCCAACAACTACGCGTCGTCCCTGATTGATCTAGAGCGCCCCGAAGAAGCCAAGTCGGTGTTGCGCAAGGCGATGCCCGTGGCGCGGCGCGCTCTCGGCGAGGATGATATAACCTTGCTTAGGATGAGGATGAATTACGCGAAGTCGCTCTACACGGACGCCGACGCCACGGTCGACGATCTAGCGGAGGCAGTGAAGATGCTCTTGCAAACAGCACGGACCGCGCGGCGCGTGCTTGGTGGCGCGCATCCACTCACAGGGAACATTGACGGTTACTTAGGACAATTGCACGAAATCCTCGGCGCCCGCAAAGAAACGCAGCCGGCAGAGAACTTGGCAGAGGAAGTCGACTAGATTCATAACAACAGCATGGTCTGTCTCATTTGCTTGCTAGCTCTTACAGGCGCGGACGGGATCTGAAGCTAGCGCCTGTAACACACTAGAAGCCCCAGCTTTGTGCACAGCCGTAGCAGCACTCGAGCATATCACTGCAGGGCTCAGCTAGTTGGCCAAAAACAGGCTGCCGCGTAGCCGCACTCATCGGATCTGATCTCAATTTGGCGAGCCAAAGGCTTAAAATTGCGCCAGCCCAAAAACTGTAGACACTGTTACAATGCGCCGCTGGGAGTCCAACCAAACGAAAAAGAAAGAGGCCATGGTCGCCCGCGCGCGCGCCCGCGACGCGAAGCGCCACGAGAGACGAGAACAGACCGCCGTCGACCGGAGCCGCAAACTCGCGGCGTCTCTGTCCGAATCGAACGCGACGAACGACGCCTTGCGGAGCATGGTCCGCGAGATTACGCAGAAGCACGTCGCGGCGCTCGCGGCCTTGGGTGTAGCCGAGGAGAAGGCGGAGACGGCGCTGCTGTCGGCACAAAAATTAAAGCCGGCGCGCGCCTTCTCCGAGGACGAGGAGCCGGAGCCGGAACCGGAATCACCGGAGCCGACGACGCCGCAGCTGCGCTTCGCGAAGGCTCGGTCGGACGCGCGCGACGACCTGCACGCCGCGCGCGTCGCGGCCGAGGCCGCGCGCGCGACGCGGAACGCCGATCGCGAGGCCCTCGCCGCGGCGCGCAAGAAGCTCTGGGCCCTTGTCGGCGTGTTAGCGGATGCGGACGCGGAACTCGAGGCCTCGCAGCGGAACCCCGACGGTTTAGGTGTGGACGAACTTACAAAACGCGTCGACGAGGCGCGGGCGGCGTCGGCCGACGCCGATGAGAAACTTGCGGCCGCTGATACGGAAGCCGACAACCAGAGCCTCGTCGACGCGTGCCGCGACGCGCGCCGGGCCCTGGATGAAAGTGTCGCGGCGCTCGACGCGGCGGCGCGCGTCGCGCGCACGGGCAAGGCGGGCGAGGACGCGACGCCGCGGCGCCTGGAGCGGGAGCCTGCTAAAGCTTACCGCGTCCGCGTCGGATGCGGCGTCCCTCTCACGATACTCCGGGGGTCGCGTCGATGGCGCAAGGGGGCGGCGCGTCGATGAGGACCGCGCCACGCAGGTCGGCCGGGCGCTCGAGGCCGCGGCCGCCGCCGAGGCGACGTGCTGTGCGCGCGCGGGCGCGTCGGCCATGGCCGAGCGGCGCACCGCGGCGGCGGCGGCGGCGCTCGAGCAGTGCTTGGACGCCTTCGACGACCTCGGCCGCTGGACGACGGCGCGCGCGCCGCCGCCGTCGCCGAAGCCAACACCGCGCATGAGGACGCCGCCGCGGCCGCCGCGAGCCGAAGCGGCGTCTTCAGTGAGACGGCCGCTCCACGAGCCGAAGCCCCGGGAACCCGAAGTCGAGGAGGTGCAATCAGAGGAGGAGGAGGACGAATCTGATGATGACTGGGCGGACGACGACTGGGCCTACTGTCTGCTGGATGGAAGAGCTAAAAGAGGCACGCTGACGGCCCAGACGGAGCCCATTCATGTGGTTGCCGCGCGGAAAACGAGATTAGAACAGCGCCGGGCTCTGCTCGACGAGCACTACCCGTGGGACGAGGACAAGGGCGTGAGAAGGGACGCCGAGACGGGCCGGAGCTGCGCGCGCTTGCACGTGCGCGTGGTCCAAGCTCGTTCATTGCCCCAGATGCGGCGGCACCGCGGCTCGTGCGACCCCTATGTGGAAGTCGCCGTCGACGGCGCGTCCCCCAAAAAGACGGGGACGGTCTACGACTCTTTATATCCGACCTGGGCGCGGGAGCGGTTCGAATTGCGCGTGAATCGGAAGACCGCGGTCCTGCGGTGCCGCGTTTTAGATGCGCCTCCTGCGCGAGGCGAGCCGCCGCGGCCCGTCGGGACGTGCAGCCTCGCCCTCCAGGACCTGGGCGAGCGTTCAAAGACGCTCTGGCTGCCCTTGACACGGGCGCCGTCGGCGGTCAAGACGCGCCTCGCCGACGACTGCGCGCTGCGCGTCGAGTGCCGCCTGGTGATCGACCCCGCGCCGTTGCTGGATCGCGCCCTCAAGCGCTTGAGTGATGCGCTGGCCACGCGCGCGCCAGACGCCGCGCCCGCTACACCGACGACGCCGCCGCGGAGCGCGCCGCCGTCTGTAAAAACAGCGACGGACGCGCGCGGGCGCTTCGTCGCGACGCCGCCCAAGCCGCCCGCGGCCTCTACGACGAAGTCGCCATCGCCAAGGTCCAAGCAGGCGCCGCCGTCTCCACAAGAAATGGATTTGAGGATTTTCCGGTCGCCCGCGCGGCGCCAGGCGCATCCTGTTGGAAGGTCGCCGCGGGGCCGCGCTTCCAGGGGATCGAGGCCGTGGCGGGGGTCATAGTTTAGTTTTGCTAGCCTTTCTTACCCCCTCCTTTCTTCCCGCCGCCTGACGGGTGGTGCTTCAGGATGAGCGCGATCATCATGATCGTGATCAGAAACAGTAACAAGGCGATGCAGATGCGCGGCCGCGCGGCCTTCTGGTACTGCTCCGCCTTCTCGATCTCGACGACGCCTCTCCGGGTATGCTCGGCGACCTGCTCCATGTTAAAGTCGATGCGGTCCAGGATCGTCCCTTGGTCGATCACGAGAACCGCCAACTCCTTGAAGATGCCCGACAGCTCCTGGATGGACTCGGCGATCTTCCGGATTTCCTGGTCGCGCTCCTCGACGAGGTGCTCGATGTCGACGACGGCGCTCATCTGCTGCTCGTTGAACGCGACGCCCGTGTCGTTCCGCGACGACGCCGAGAGGAAGTCGAAGCCCCCGCCGGCACTGCCTTCCTTTTGTGATTTTAAGCGAACCACATAATCCTTCTGCGCCCGGCGAAATTCCGTGTTCAGCGCCTGGATCCGCACGGCCACGCTCCGCTGCACGTTCGCCCGGACCTTCCTTTCCGAATCGTCCGCGGCGTCGCCGCCGAAGGTCGCGACGCGCTTCAGCGTCTTCTCGCACGCTCGAAACAACTGCGTCGCGTTCTGCGACTGGCGCTCGATCTCCCGATCCAGCTCCGCCTCCCGCGATTCATCAAATGAAACCATGAGCCGCGCGCGGTGCGCCTCCTTCAGCGACTTCAGGGCGCGTTCCAGCGTCGCGACGTCGGTCTCGACCTTCTCGACGACGTCGACCCAGACCGGCGGCAGCGCCGCGCGGCTCGAGGACATGGGGCTGTGCTCCTGGCTCGACCCGCGCTCGTAGCCGCCGAAGGTGCGCGCGCCGCCGAGGGACTTCTCGCGCATGGCGCGCCACTCGACGAAGGTGCGCGTGAGGTCGCGCGAGGCGCCCATTGTTGACGCCATTGTTCTTGCGCGGCGCGTCCTATGAGTTCTAGTGCGCTGCGGCCGGCGTCCTTTCGCAACAGCTGCGCTGCGCGTTCCTGAGGGTGGTGTGTCTGTGTGAGAGGTAGCCGGGCGGCCAAGCACCGGCGTCACTACGCAACAGCTGTGGCCTTCTAAGGCGTCTTTCTGCGTGTTCTATTGTTACAGCGAGTGAAATAAGGCGCCGTACACGTAAAAAAACTGTGGCCGCGGCCATATTCTAGTATGTTACCAACGCTAGTTCCATGGCTCCCAAAAACGCCGGTGTGCTCTGCTACGGCCGCACACGTAGCCACCAGGACTCGTGGTTCTCGCATCAGTGCTACGACAAGCCGTCCAGAGTATCTCACTGCTTGCCGCATACGACTGCTGAGCAACACTGCCCTAACACAGCCGCTTGTCGAGACGACGCGTGAGCAGCTCGCCACCACAATTACGCCATCGATGCGACGCAATACAGTTACCTTACTCATGCTGCACGCAGCGAGGGCGCTGCGGTGCGCCCCGCTGCGCACGCGGCGCACGCTCGCACTCCGCAGCACACAGCCTCGCATCTACGACGCCCCAACTTTATACGACGCCGCGTTCGGCTTCCGCGATTTTGAAGATGAAGTGGATTTCCTCTGCGCAGCGCACGAAAAACATGGAAACACGGGCGGCGCGCCTTCCAAAATCCTGGAGCTGGCGGCGGGGCCGGCGCGGCACGCCGTCGAGGCGTCAAAGCGAGGCGTCGACGCGACGGCTATTGATTTGTCGGAGGCGATGGTGAAATGCGGTACACAAATTGCGAAAGAAGAGGACGTAGCACTAGACTACCGCGTGGGCGACGTGCGGGAAGCCTTGCCATTCGACAAAGTGTGCAGCGCGTGGCTGCTCCTGGGGTCCGTCGGCCATTTGTTGACGAACGACGACGCGTTACAGTGTTTCCAAAATGCACGCAAAGCGTTGGCGGACGGCGGGACACTAATCTTGGAGCTGCCGCACCCGCGCGAGACCTTCCGCGTCGATGGCGTATCAGAGGACGGGTGGGACGTGCCCTTCGAGGGCGGCGACCTGCGCGTGCGCTGGGGTGCTGAAGACGATGTGTTTGACCCGCTCACGCAAATCAGGCAAGCTTCTGTGGCTTTCGAGGCCGACGGTACATCGATAACAGACGTCGTCCCGACGCGCGAGTACACGCTCCAGGAACTCAGGTTGTTATCAAAGGCGGCGGGATTTCGGGAAGAAGTGGCGACGTACGGCGCGCTCGACCCCGAATTCGTGGCCGCGGACGACGACGAGCTGGCGTACCGGCTTGTTGTTGTACTGACTGCGTAGCGCATCGGCGACGGCGTTAATATTCTGTTTTGTGAGTGCTTGCTATCTGTCAAGGGCTAGGACTCGTGCGCGGAGCGCTCAAGTGTCGATTTTACGGTGCTAGGACTAGTGGGCGGAGCGCGGAGCGCTGAAGATTGTTCCTAGTGTGTTACATGCCGCTAGATAAAGCGCCCGCGGCCGTAGTTTTTTGCTTGCGTTTGCGCCTTGGACCGCTGCAACCTCGTCGTCGCCGGAGACGGTAGCCCTACCACTACTGCGCGCGGCTGCCGACGCCGAGCTGTTGCGGTGGTCTACTGGGCAAAAACTGCCGACCCGGCTTTTTGGACCAGTAGGCTGCGCGGCGGCGCTACGCCTCACCAGGCACGCCTGCGCGGCGGCGCTACGCCTCTCCACGCACGCCGAGCGGTGAAAAAACAAAAGCACCAAGATGATGCACGAAACATCCGACCTCTCCTTCGACGAGCTCGTCGACGCGGCGTGCGAGGAGCTCGACCTCGAGCTGAACCGGCCGCCGCCGCCGCCGCCGCCGCCGACGCGCCGCGAGAAACTAGCGAGGTGGTGCCGGCGCATCCTGCAGGACCGATTGAAGCCGCCGATCCAGCGGACGGCGCGCCTCGCGACGACGGTCCTCAACGCCGAGCTGCCCGTCGACGTCGACGCCGTGTCCGGCGCGGCGCTGTCGCTCACGGCGCGCGTCGCGCACGCGGGGTTCCGGACGCTCCGCTGGACGCTGCTCGCGCCGCTCGCGCCGATCGCGTTCGCGCGGAATCGATTAAGGGCGAGGCGAGACGAGGCGCTGCCGCTGCACGCGCCCGCGCGGCCGGCGGCGCCCGCGCGGCCGCGGCGCGACGCCCCGGCGCCCGTCGCGCTGACGCCCGACGCCGAGGCGCCGGCGCGGCCCCCGGCGTCGCCGAGCTTCGCGTCGCCCCGGCCCTCGGCGTCGCCGCAGTTCACGTCGCCCGAGGCCTACCTGCACGGCAACTACGAGGCACCTAGGCCGCCGAGCATCGCCCCGCGGCAGCTCTTCGACGAGGACGCCGAGGTGGACCTGCCGCCGGCGCGCGACGCGGCGCCGGCGCGCGTCACGCCCGACGAGCGCTTCGCGACGTCGCGGGGCGTCGGCGCGCCCAGTGTCGCAGCAGACCCCCGGGCGGGTACCACGTACCCCGGGCAGTTCCACAACAATCCCCAGCATGCGTCTCTCCGCGCCGCCGCCACTGCCGACGAGCGCTTCGCGACGTCGCGGGGCGTCGCGTCCCAGCCGCCGAAGGCCGTCATCCACACACCTCCGGCGTCGCCGGTCCGGCCGAACGGCGCCGCGGCGCTGGCGCGGAGCCCGAGCGCGGTGGAAGGCTACGCCCTGTATTAATGTGACAATCTTAAACACAAGGCTCCTCGACCACGCGAGAGAGCCCGGGAGCGCGCCGCCGCCGCCGACACGCACGAAAACAAAAACAAACAAAAGTCAAAACGACAGCCGCCAGACCGCGACCTTCGTGTCCTTGGAGCCCGTCGCCAGTAAATCACTGGACCAGTCGAGCGCGTTCACGGACGCGTCGTGGTAGCGCAGGACCGCCAGGCGTTTCAAAGACTTGGCCGAGAAGAGCCGCACGCGGTAGTCCCAGCCCGCGCTCGCTATTACCTTTCCGTCCCCCCTCAATGCAAGCTGGCCGACGCCCGGGTGCTGGTCGAGTTCGTTCACAGCTCCACAAGTCACGTCGAGGGACCCGTGGGGCTTCAGCAACCCGGGCTCGACGCGAAACGCCTGCGCTTTTGATTCGACGCCGCCCGCGAAGAGCAGCGTGCCTTCTTCATTAATATCGAGCGCGACGTTCGGCGACTTGAAAGCATTTTGAGGCGTCTTCGCGCAGATTTGGGGCACGGGCATGGCCAGGTCCCAGGCCAATATACGTCCGTTCTCGTGGCCCACCAATGCTAATGGCGGTTTTGAGGACGGTTGCGTTTGCGGGAGCCAGAGCCGCATCGCCATCGCGTTGCCCAGCACGGAGGCGTCGCCCTTCCGTACCAACGTCCGGTCGCCGGCGTCGGGCGCGAGCTTCAACGCGGGTTGTGATTGGCGCGTGTCCCAGAGCAGCGTAGCCTCGGGCGGCTCCGTCGGCGCGAGCACCAAATGCCGCGCGTGGCCTTCGTGATCGCACCAGCGCTTTGCTGGTGGTGGCGTTTCCTCCTCCTCGTCGTCGTCGGAGGCTAGTTGGGCACCAATGCCGCTCTCCGCCTTTGTGCGTGGCGGCCTTGGTTGCGACGTCGATATGATAGGAGGCGCCGCGTAGTCTTCACTATGTCCGACGGTCGCGCAGCGCGCGAAGAAAAAGGAGTTCGTCGCGAGCGTCGTCGTCGGCTCTGCTAAATTCTCCAGGTCCCAGAGCCGTATTCTCCCGTCGCGCGTCTGCGTTAATAAGCCGCCGGCGTGGTCGTGCACCTCGAGGACGCCGAGCGGCGCCGCGGCCCAGTTTTGGACGGGGCGCCGCGTCGCGAGGTTCCAGAGCAAGCAATGCCCGCCCACGTCGCCCGAGACCAGTCTGTGCTCGTCGAGGAAGCGCAGCGCCGTGACGGCGTGCGAGTGGCCGCGGAGCACGAACTCGGGCTCGGGCGGGGCGCGGGCTGTCGTCAGCTGGTGCGCGGCCATTATCTCTTTGCCTCGCGTCGATGGCGGCTGCTGCTGTGAAGCTGTCTGAGAGCAAAGCTAGCAAAGCTCTCAAGACGGCGCGATTGATGTTCCCTCGCTCTGGCAGAGCGCAGCACTTATTGCAGCTACCTGAAATGATGCGTTATATCCACGGATGCCAGTGGTCCAAGCGCAAAAAGACAAGCGCCGAGTGAGGCAATGCTAGCGGCTGTAAGACACTAGCACAACTTATTTATCGCGATCACCGCTTCTTCTTCCGCTTCTTTCGCTTTTTCTTGCCGTCCGACTCGTCGTCGTCGCCGTCTTCGTCGTCCCAGACGCGCTCGACGACCGAAACATCATCCGCGACCGGCAGCGGGTCGCCCGCACGGATCGCGTCCCGGACGGCCGTCGCGCTCTCGAGGACGGCGGCGAGCGCGGACAGTCGCTCGGCGTAGAGGGACGCCAGCGCCTGCTTCGCGGCGGCAAGCGCCGCCGGCGCGAGGAACACGCACTCGGCCTCGGCCGTCGCCGCGGCGTCGGCGGCGAGGTCGCTTCGCGCGGCCGTGGCGGCGGCGACGATCTCCTCCGCGTCCTGCTCGCTCGGAGCATCGCGCGCCCGCAGCGCGTCCAGCAGCAGGCGCATCGTCGCCGCGTCGTCGGGAACCGTGTGATCAACAAGCCACTCCACGAGCGGCGCCCGCGTCTCCGGCCGCTGCCACAGGGCGTCCGCCGCGAGCAAGATATCAAGAGCGCCCACCTCCGTGCGCCCGCACGCCAGCGCGGCCGCGCGGATCGCCTCGGAGCACCGCCGTAACCGTCGGTCCGAGACGTACTCGCCGCGCTCGTCCCGGAGCCACGCCCTGCAAGACGCGAGCACCGCGGCGCGACGGCGCGGGAGGCTCGCGCGCGCGCCGCCTAGCGTCTCCCTCAACGGCGCTAGCAACGCGGCGTCGTCGTCGCGAGAATCGTCGTCCGTCGGCGTCAGGAGCAGGTCGAGCGCGCCGGCGTCCGACACGGGCGCCACGGCCCGGCGGAAGAGGAAGCGGTCGAAGAGCGCGTCGTCGTCGTCGTCGTCCGCGTCGCGCAGCGCGTTCGTCGCGGCGACCGCGCTCACCAACTTCGCGGGCCGGTTCCGCGAGCCGTCGGGCCACGTCCGCTCGTTGAGGAGCTGCAGCAGCGCCGGCAGCAGCGCGCGCGCGCGAAATATTTCGTCGAGAAAGACTACTTCCGCACTACCTGCGAAGCCGTCGGCGGCCCTTTGCGACACGTCCTCGCGGAGCGCCTTGAGCGACAGGGGCCCGAACACGTCATCGGGCGTCGTGAAGCGCGTCAGCGCGACCTCGAAGTACGAGTCGTGTTCCGAGAACAGCGCGCCGAGGCGCCGGCACAGCAGGCTCTTGCCGACCCCGGGCGGACCCACTAGCAGCACGTGCTCGCGCGTCGCGGCGCCGAGCAGCACGAGGCGCGCCTCGGCCGAACGCTCGACGAGGCCGCGCTCCAACGCGGCGGCAGCCCTCTCAAGGTCCTCGGGCGCAATCGGATAGCTTGGCGCGGCCACGACAATGTCCGTCGGTCTCAGGTCGTCGACGCCGAACGCGACCGCGGCCTTGCAGCTGATGGGCTCACCCGTGCCCGTCGCCCAGCGGAGGCCCGGTTCACTCTCCGGCATGCGCGAAGCGCTACGCTGGTGCTTCGCCGCGCCCTGCAGCATGCAGCGCTGCTGCACCAGCGCGCGGCTGAGGGCGAAGACGGACGACGTGAGGAGCGGGCGCAGCATATCCTTGGCAGCGATTTGAAGGCCGGATCACTTCTTTTGCAAATCGCGGAGCCACGAATAGGCACGACACCTTTGCGAGGCCAGATTGCTAGCTAGCGTCCTAAGACACTAGCCGCACTCTGGGCGCCGGGGATCTCTCGTTTCGAATGCTTTGGACGACGTAACGCATGCCTCTGCTCAATTGTAACATAGTCCAAATACATATATTATATTCCTAGGAGAAACTCTTAGAAGCGCGTCATCTCGACCGAACCACCGGAACTAACCACCGCGATTGGGCGACCGTGACCCCGTTCGCCGCCGCTGGCGATTAGGCGTCGGTGTTGCGGCGGGGCGCGGGCGCGTGCGCGGCGGCGGCGACCGTTCCCGCGCGGGCGCGGGCGCGTTCGGAGCCACGGCGGCCGATGCCTCGGCCTCGTAGATCCGGCGCGCGTAAGCCTCGTCGCGCGCAATCTGGCGCTCATTATGCGCTGCGAGTTCGCGACGCTGGGCCTCCAGCGCCTCCGACGCGCTGGGCGCGGGCGCGGCGGCGACCGTCCGCCCTCTTGGCATGCGCGGTCTCACGCCGCCAGGACTCGCAATCAAGTAGTCTCTCAGAGTAGCTTGACGCGGCCCTCTGGCCGCCGGGCGTCTGGCCCTTCGCGCCCTGCGCGAGGCGGCCGGCGCCGGCGCCGGCGCTTGCGCTAATTGTTGGGCCAGTCGTCGCGCGGCGTCGGCGGCGACCGCCGCCTCCTCCCACGGCGCGGGCCACCGGCGCCGCCGCGATAGCTCCGACTCGTGAGCCCGTCTGGCGAAGTCCGCAGCGACGCGCCGCGGGTAGTCATACCGCAAAGTGAGCTGGCGCGCGATCTCTTCGCGCGACGCCAACGGCAGCCGGCCGCGCGCCATGATAACGTTCCACACGCGGGGAGCGCCCGCCGTGGCCGCCCTACGCGAAGAATTGTGCTGCGCGATGTAGCTCAACATCGCCAGGATGACGTCCTTCTGTAAACATTCCAGGCCGACCTCGCGAATCCAGCGGCCGGCGGCGCCGCCATCTCGAAGGACAACCGCTGGGATTTGCGGAAGCGGTCCAATAAATGGAAACAAGTTCCTCCTCAACAAGCGCTTCAGCTCGCCATCCAGATACGAAATGTAGAGCCACCCTCCAAAATGCAGAACGGCCGACAGGAAAACAGACATAATCTCAGTCCGGCGGTCCCGTTGGAACCGAGCGAGAAGCCATTGTTCGCGGTCAACCGCCCGATGCACGTCCAAGTTAGAAACACGGCTCCAAATGTTCAGCATGCTTCCGCACCAGACGTCGTCCCTTGACAGATCCGCGAGGTGAAACGCGCCCAGCACGACCAATGTGGGCTCATCTAACGTCGTCTCGTCGCGCATGAACACGTCTACCTCCAGGGACGGAAGGGCGAGCCTCTCCGTCGACATCGCTCGTACCCCATCAGTTTTCGACCGCACGACGGTGGAGAAGCCTTTTCCCCCGTTAGCGGCGGCGTCGAACAGGTCCCTCGAGCTCACAAATGATCGCCCCACCTCGTCGCGCAACGCAAGATGCAGCTGCACCTCTTCGTCGAGTGCAACGGCCATCGATTCACCTCGGACAGCTGGAAGCTGCGCGGTGACCCCAGTGCCAGTCACGGAGAGGAAGCGCGACATCTCATTCTGCACGGGGAACATGGCACGAGAAGTCGAGGCGCCCTCGAGGCAGAGTACGGTCGCCGCGCCGGCGTCGTTGTTGCGGCGGATCACGCCGAGGGCCGCCGCCACTGGGAAATTATCACTAAAAAATAATTCGGGTAGGTTCTAGTACGCCACGCGCCCGGACCTGCGCGCAGCTCGTTGGGGACTTCTCTCGGCGGCCCGGGACGGCTCTTTTCGTTGAAGGTCGGGTAGGGGAGCGCTCGGGGTAGAGGGGTGCCTCGCGACCGGCGAAGTCCCGGTAAATCAATAGTGGCCAACTCGTGCCCAGCTCGTTTGCGACGCTTCCCGGCGGCTCGGTACGGCTCGTTTCCGTCGAGGACCGAGTAGAAGAGCGCTCGAGGCGATGGGATCGGTCCGCGAACATAAAAGTTTTAATGTAAATATTTACTGTATTGAGTTCGACAGTCGAACTTTTTGCTATTTATATATTCTAGCTAAGGGACCGACGTCAGCTTGAAATAAACTATCCTCGCGGAGATAACTGTACGATGTTCGCGCGCGGACGAAACTGGTTCAAGTTCGTCACCCGAAACTCCCACCCGAACATGAAAATACTCGAGTTGCCACCTGGTCCTGGCGGCGCAGAGGTCGCCCGAACTAGAAATGGCTCTTGCGTGGCACCTCGTCGGCGCCGCGTTTTCATGTTCTGGTAAGTCAATAGTAGCCGCGCTTTGTGCCGGACTCGTCGGAGGACCTTTCCTACGATCCGTTACGCCGTGTTTCCGCTGCCGAGGAGAGCCGAGTGTGCTTGCTAGGGATGCCTAGTGTCTTACAGGCCGCTAGCCAGCGGAGCTCGAGGCCCTTTCACCTTAAATACGCCGTGCTACCACAAGCGGGCAGCGCAGTCCCAACAGGTAATTGGGGGAGTAGTCTCTAGGACGGCTCCTCGCAGCACACGAGCGCGCGGCGCTCTACGACGTCGCATCGCGCCGAACAAACAAGTAGCATAACAAGGACACGCCGAGTCCTAGGCGAAGCAAGCTCCGCGCACGCCCGCGGACGTCAAAATGCCTTCGATCGAGGAGCTGGAAGCACGCGCTGAATGTAAAGTGACGCGGCCCAAGAATTATAAGGAGGCCGACGACGCGGACATCCGCGTGCTGTTCCCCGAGGTCATGAAGAACTGCGGCGACAAGCTCGCCGAATGTATGTGCGAGGACCACCAGAAGGTCGCCGCACTGGCGGCCACGTGCGTCGGCGCGTCGGACGCGTCGAACTCGTGGCTGCTGCTCGGGCACCACAACACGGTCGAGCGCCCGTTCGAGCGTTTTTTTGCCAAGCGCTTCACCGAGGTCCCTTTTTCGCTCTTCGCGGCGGAACGCGACGCCTATTGCCGGCGGTGGTTGGCCCGCGCGGCAGCGGGCGACGTTACGGCGATTCGCTTAGTGGCGAGGCTCTATCTCGGCCACAAGCAGTGCGCGTGCGAGGCCTCGCAGCAGGTGATGGCCGCGTGTGGCGAGGACGAAGAGGAGTGCCTCGAAATCTACCGCAACCTCGTCGACACCTTGGGAACCACCATCGTGAACGTCTACGGCGAGGAGGTCGGCTACGTGCACGTCGGCCTGCTCGAGTTGCTGGCCGGCGACACCGTTCCTCCGAGATGCAGCCAGGCCAAGTCAGAGGCCAGAAACCCCTCGTTCCCCCACGTGGCCTGGGCCAAGGTGGCGGCCGACCGCAACGCCTTCGCGAAAGAGGTCAATACGGCCGACATCGCGCCCGAGCGGTTGGCGCAGTTCCGGGTGTCCTATGACACGCCGCTCAGCTCGCTCGTGAAAGTCCTCTCCGTGGCCTGGATCGATGGCAAGCGCACGATCATCGGCTGCGTCGGCGGCGAGCGCATCGTCGCCATCCTCCACGCGCACTGTGGTCTCTACAAGGCCCGCGACGAGGCCATCGACCTCTCGAGCGTGGCGGCCTTCGACAAGACGTACGGCCCCATCCTCGTGCGCACGATGGACAAGGACTCCACGTTACGCTACGGCACCTCGCTTGGATACGAGTTCTCGCCGCCGCACCGCCTCCTCGCCGCGGCCGTCGGTGCCAAGAACCGCGAAGACTTCAAGGCCGGAACTGACGAGGCGCTCGACCCGAAACTAGTCGACTGCAACGGGTTTCCGGACTGCGAGTCGGCGCTTCGTTTCTGGCTGTTACAGTTGAGACTGCGGAAGATGCTGAACACGCCGAACGCCGTCCCGGGCAACTTACGTGCGGCCGTCCTGGCGTATTCCAAGCTCGACATTAAGTGGGCCACAAGCAAAATCGACGGTGTTACCGTCCGCCCGCTCCTCGACTACAAGAACAGCAAGAAAATTAAACAACAAGGCGGATCCGCCGACGCGCAGAAGGCGGCCGACTTCATCGAGTGCCAGTACTTGCTGTCGAACGTGGACGCGTACAGCGAGGCCTTACCATTGGCGCTGCGGGCGGCGACGTACCTCGAAGACGCCTCGGAGGGGCGCTACGACATCACCGAGGACGACCTCAAGGCCTACATCGCGGAGCGCCAGCTCGACGCGGACCGGGCCATGTTCGACTTCGAGCGCGAGAACATTCTGGGGCGGTCGCCGCGCCTGCGTCTCGCGGCGCTGCTGCGGTATTCGTCGATTCTCACGAAGGTCCAGCTGGAAGATCTCGTGAAAGACGTCGAGTGCCTCGAGCGGACCTGGTCTGGGGCGAAGAAAAAAGGTCATAATGACGCCCCCAGCGTTAGTGCGAAGGTCCAGGCCCAGCTCCGTGCGGCGCTCGCCGAGCTCCCGGAGTCGGATCCGCCCGACCCCAACTGCCCCGTCGGCGCGCGCGTCAAGGTCGAGTTCGATGAGGACGACGCGGCCCCCGAGTTCGGCTACATCGTCGAATGCCGCGACGACAAGTACTACATCGTCTTCGACGACTACGACGCCGATGACTGGTACGAGCTCGACGAGGGCGGCCTCACGGTCCTGGGGGCCTCTGAGTGAGTATTGGCGGTTTTCGCCAATGGAATCAAGACTCCGAGTCGGACGTCTACATCGAGCCGTTGGCTAGTTTCCTTAAAAACACAACATTAGAATCGCCGCGGCGGCCCGTTCGAGAGCCTCGGGCGCGACGGGAAATGTCGGCGCCCCTTCTTCGTCGCTGGCCGTCGCGTAGAGTCGCGTCGACGGGCGTCCGCGCCCGCGCTTTGGCGTCGGCGCCGGCGCCGCGGCGTAGAGCGCCCCACCCCGCTTCGTCGTCGCCGCCGGCGCAGGCGCCGCCGACGCCTCGCGCAAAAGCGTCAGGTCGTCGTGCGCCGCCAGGAAGGTGCTAATGTCGTCGCAGAGCACGCCCATGGGCGAATCCGGCGCCGCGTTGCGGAACGCGTCGGTCGCCGGGTCGTCGAGGCGCGACCGGCCCACGAGCAGGCCGTGGACGCGGAGCCCGCGCGCCGCGCGGAGCCGGTCCAGCGCGGACAACGTCCCCTCATCCGCCGGCGGGTCGAGGAGCTCGCCGTCGGACACGAGCAAAATGTCCGCGTCGGCGAGCTCCGAGCTGCCCTCCTCGCCGCGCTCGATCGCCGCGACGGCCCGGCGGAGCGGACCGACGACGTCGGTGCCGCCGCCGAAGCCCCGCTCGAGGAAGTCCAGCAGCCGGTCGACGTCCGCCGCCGTCGCTCCGACGCCCGGACACCGGACCTCGGCCAACTCGTCCGCCGCGCCGAAGGCCAGCACCAATCCGCTTCGCTTCTGCGCCGCCGCCACGCGGCACGCCGCCAGCGCGACCGCCTTCGCCACCGCCTCCCGGCCGCCGGCCATGGAGTAGGACGTGTCCACGCAGACGACGAGCGGCCCGCGCCGGCCGCGCGGCAGCACGGCGCGCCTCCTGGCAAAAACTGACCGCGCCTCGTCCAACCCGGCCGGCGCCGCCTCGACGAGCGTCCGCGACGCGTACTTCGCGCGGAAGAGCCGCTCGGCGTCGCCGTCGGCGACGAGCAGCAGCCGATCGTGGGCTGCTAAACTGGCGACATCACGTCCGAGCGTCGCGCCGTCGACGCCGTCGCGGGCGCCCGAAGACGCGTCGCAGGCGCCCACCGAACCCGCGGAGGACGGCCGCCGCGTCGAGCCCTGGCGCGGCCGGCCGTCCTCCGCCGTCGTGCGCCGGCCCAGCGACTCGAGGAGCGGGACGAGCTCGCGGATGTCCCGCAGCTTCTTCGCCAACGCGTCGAGCGTGGCGAAGCTGCCGGCGCGGCGCGCGAACCTGCCGCGGCTACCTTGTGACGCCGCGGTGCCCATCCAGGCCGCGATCTCGTCGTCCAGCAACGCGTCGATGACGGGCCCCGCGGCATCGCCGTAGACGGCCTCGACGGCGCTGACTGCGGCGACCGTCGGCGCCAGGGGTGGCTCTACGTGCTCTTCGTCTGTTGTTGTCGTGGCAGCATCAATGAGGGCCAGCAAAGCAAGATCGGCCAGTCGATGGTGTCTCCCAACCACGCGCGCGACGGGCCCGAATGCTACGAGGCACGCCGCGCGCGTCGGCTTGTCGGGCCACGTCACCTCGTCGAGCGTTTCGTCGGGGACGCGTCCTTCCAGGAAGCACTGCCGCCAGAGCGCTGCGCCGCTCACGGCATTTTGCAGCGTGTCTAGCGTAGCACGCTTCGCTATCGATTGTTGAACTGCTGGCGCCAGTGCTTGCAGGCTGAGCGTTTGCAGTGCGGAGCAGCACGTGAGCAGGAGCGCGCGCATGAGTGCACGCATGAGTGCTAGCTCCAATTAGTCTGCCTCTGAGGTATATCGATGTGGACTGCCACGATGCCACGATTGCAGCAGCCTGCACGCTGAGCTAGCGGCGTAAGACACTAGGAAGCAAGCCAGTTCCACATCCTGATGGGGGGCGTCCCAAAAAAAAGGGGGGGGCGTGCGAGTCCATGCGACTCAGCCCTTGCGTCCTAGTCCAGCCGGACGGGTGGGCCCGGGGGGAGCGGGAGGGGTACGGGGAACCCTGCGACGTAACTAGCCTCAGCCTCAGCAAGCTGGTCGTAGCACCGTAAAAACGTGGCGAGACAAGCAGCGGATTGTTTGCGAGTCGTAGTCATTATCAACAACAGTTAGGAATCCTCCCCCTCGGCGTCGACGTCGACGCGCCGCCACACCGTCCCCCGCGCGTGCAGCGAGAGCTTGTATTTGGGATGGACGTGCTTGGGCCGCCGGTCCGTCTCATCCACGCGCTCGAAGGCGTTCTCCTGGTCGCCGGCGAGGCGCACGAGCGACCGCAGCTCGGCGTAGACGTGGTACGCCGGAAGCGAGGTCGACGACCGGCGCTTTTTCTTCTTGTCCGGGAACGGGCCGCGGAGCGACGCCACGATGCAGCGGTCGCCGGCGCCGTCGACCTCGAGGGTCGTGTCCTTCTGCCAGATGATCTCAACCGTGTCGCCCTCGGCGGGAAACATGGCGGCGAGCTCGGCGCCGGTGGGCGACGCCGGCGGCGCGCGCTCGGCGAGCGAGAACCTCGTCGGCTCCGGCGCCGGTATCGGCGCCGGCGAGAAGAAGGGCTCGCGGGGCGCCGGCTTCGGCGAGAAGTGCTCGCGGACGGATGCGGGCGGCGCGGGCGCCGGCTTCGGCGCCGGGGCCCGCCGCGGCGCGCGGCCGCTCTCCTCCGTCACGACGGAGGCGGTGCCGTCGGCCTCGGGCGCGGGCGCCATGGCCGCGTCGTCCTGCGTCTCGTCCAGCACGATGATCTCGGCCGCCGCCGGCGCTCGCCGTCCCGACGTCGTGACGCGGTTCGCCGCCCGAGACGGCGTCGGCCAGCCGTTGTCGTCGTCGTCGTCGTCGTCGTCCTCGTCGTCCCGGGGGCGCTTCCCCGCGGGCTTGGGCGTTGGCCGCGACGCCGGCGCCCTCTCTAACCACTCGTCGTCGTCGTCGTCGTCTGGCCGCGGCGAAGGCTTGGTAGGCTGCGGCGACGGAGCCGGCGCGGGCTGCCGACCGACCACGTCCCAGGCCGCCGGCGGCGGCGCTGCGCAGACCGCGAGGTGCCGCCTGAGCGCCGGCAGGTTGCGCTCCGAACTACCGCAGCGGTGGCACGCGAGCGCCTCGTCGTTGGAGCCTCTCAGCGCGTCCGCGAGCGCGCCGTTCTCAATCGCCCGTTCCACGACCGACGCGTCGACGAAGCGGTCCGTCGCGAACGAGAGGAAGTGCTTCTTTTGCTTGATGAATTCCGAGTCGAGGTCGACGGAAATGACGTGGACGTGGAGGGGCTCGAGCGACGGCCGCGCGTGGTAGCCGACGCGGCAGGGCGTCCCCAGCGCTTCCGCCGCCGCGCGGCAGAACGCGTGCAACTTTTGGAGAGCGGGCAGGTGCTCGCGGCGGAGGTCGCGGACGCTCGCCACACGACTTAGAGCCGTCCCGGGCGCCGCGAGCCCGAGCAGGTGCCGCCGCGCCTTCGGGTAGCCGTCGTAGACTAAACGGCCGTCGCGACTCGAGGCGTAGGCGAGGCTCGCGTGCGGCGGCCGCAGCGCGCGCTTCCAGTCATGTGATCGCGGCGGCACGCCGGGGAACGCGTAGGCCGGGAAGGCGACCGCATCTTCATCATCATCTGACGAGTCCGAGAGGATGTCGCGCTTCTTTTTACGTCGCTTCGGCGCGGGCGCCTCGGGCTGGGTCTCGTCGACCGCGATGACGTCGGGCGGCGCCGGCGCCGGCGCTACAGCGGGCTCGGGCTCGGGCGGCGGCGCCAGCGCTGCGGGTGCGGGCGCCGGCGCTGCGGGTGCTGGCGGCGGCGCCGGTGCGGGCGCCGCCGCGCGGCGCACGGCCCTCTGTTTAGCGAGCCGGCGCCGCTGGGCCACGGGCAGGAGCGCGTCGAGCCGCGTGAGTACGTCGCGGAACCAGGCCGGCGTGCAGGCGAGCCGCTCCCAGAACGCCACGAAGAAGACGACGCGGCCGTGGTCGATGCTCGGTAGCACGAGGTCGCCGCGCGCCTCGGACCGGTCGCAGACGAGCTCGAGGGCGCGGCGCCACATGCCCAGCGGCCCGCGCTCGAGCAGCACCGGCGCGAGCTCCTCCGTGACGCACGTCTCGGGCGGCGGCTCGCTCGCGCCGCAGAGTTCCGTCGGGAAGGCCCACCAGGCCCAGTGGGACCGCTTCTCGCCGTGGGCCTCGAGCTCCTCCACGATCCGCGGCAGCTCCGCCGCCTGGCGCTCGAGGAGCGCGCGGAGGCGCGGGTCCTCGATGTCCGCGAAGGGGTCCTCGTCCGTGTACGTCTCCGGGTACGTCTCCGCGGGCCACGGCGCCGGCGCCGGGGCCGCCTCGTCCTGCTGCGTCCAATCGAAGGGCGCGCGCGGCTCCGGCGCCGGAAACGCGTCCTCGCCCTGCGTCTGCGAGTCCAGGGCGACGACCTCGAAGGGCGGCAGCTCCGCGCTCGGAGTCCGCGGCTCCGGCGCCGGGAACTCGTCCGGCGGTGGAGCGGCCTCGTTTTGCGTCTGCGAGTCGACGGGCACGAGCTCGAAGGGCGGCAGCTGAGGCTCGGGCGCCGGGAAGTCGCGCGGCGGCGCGAGCTCGTCCTGCGTCTGCGTGTCAACGTAGTCGAGGCCGAACTCGACTTGATCCGAGGCCACGCGCGGCGCGGGCGCGGGGAAGTCCGCGGGCGCCGGCGCCGGCACTGCGACAGGCTCAAAGGCCGGCGACTCCTCCATCCCAGAAGCAGGGTGCCGCCCTTCGAAGAACTCGACCTCGGTGTGAAACGCGAGGCCGTTCGCCTCGGCGAAGCGCCGGTCGTCGCGCTCCCTGCCGCCGCCGCCGCCGAGGTCGCCGACGTACGTGTGGGCTTCACCTGTAACACCGAGCGCCTTTTGGACCGCGCGCCACATGCCCGTCGGCGCGTTTGGGCCTCTTTTATGGCAGTCGCCTTCTTTATTTGTTAAAGCGATCACAACCAACAAAGGAATGTCCTCACCTAGCGATTCGGCGAAGGCCTCGAGCCGCCGCAGCTTGGCGCCTAAATGCGCGGCGCGCTTCTCCGCTTGCCAGTTCGCCGTATGTGCTATTGATTCGTTCGTCGCTATATATAAAGCGGCGCCGGAGTCGTGGAGGCGCCTTAGCACCTCGACCTGGTGCGCGTAGCGCTCGACGTGGGCGACGTGCTTGGAACCGTGCGTCCTTACTGACAACGTCCCGTCAAAATCAAAACCGTAGGTCACGGTCGCCTGTCGAGGCGCCCCGTGGAATTGACAACCCATGAGCTGGCCGTCTGAGGAAGCGCGCCACGGGTCCTGTAGTGCGATACCGAGGGCCTCGTCTTGCGTGAGCGGCCACCGCGAATCATCGCTGGGAGCGTCGGGGTCGACGAGCTCGAACTCGGGAGGTGGAGGGGCCGTGTGCGTCACGACGGGGATGTCCCTGGTCCTGATCTCCGCGCGCATGGCGGCCTCATCTAGCATCCGTCGTCCCGCGGCGGTCGCCGCGCGGAAGGCCGCCGTCTTTTCGATGACCATGGCGCCGTCTGAACTCAGATCGCCACACACAACAAACTCCGCGCTCTCGACCTTGTCAATAATGGAAGCGCCGGCGTCGGCGACCTCGTTTCGTATGGAATCGGATACGTCTCCAATAAAGGCGACGCGCACGTCGCGCAGAGGTTGCCGGGAAGGTATGTCCGCGACGACGCGCGCGGACTCGTAGGGCGCGGCGACGACCTTGACGACGACCGACCGCGCTCGACACGAGCCGTGGCCCCCGAACTCGCGGCCCGCGGCCTTCATCTTGCCCGTCTCCTGCGCGAGGTCGTCGCCCCGCCCGTTCGCGCGATATAACGAGACGTGGTACTGCTTGCTGTTCTTGAGCTTGACGGTGGATGGCATCTCGAGGTCGCAGGCCAGGTCGTATAACGGCGCCGCCTCTTCCATTCCAAACCCGAGCGCGAGGCAGCGGTCCCAGGGCTTCGGCGGACCGTACTGGATGCGCGATAATGTTGGTACGGACGACCTTAATCTAATTTGTGAGGCCTCGCGTCCCGTACATCTACCTTCAGCTAATGTAATATGGAGGTGCTCCTCGGGGAAGCGGCACTGTTCTCTCACTTCTTCGGCGCAGGCGTCTCCGACAACCCTTCGGTACTCGACCGCATCGCTATCACCCCGATCGACCATCAACAGTACACAAAACCGCTGTTCTTCGTCCTGGGACATCGGCGTCTCCACTGAACACGCGAGCTCCTGCGAGTCCGGCACGGCCCACTCATGATCTTGGATCGAGGCGAGGGGGCCCTGGGCGCCGTTCGCCAGGGACGACGCGAGCCAGGCCTCGTGCACGAGTGATGCCCTCGGACAGTCTTGATGCACGCGAAACGCGAGCGGCGGGTCCGGGCCCACGCAGCTGATCACATAAGATGCATCTGTATGAGCTTCCAGCGCCCCTTGCATGCACTGGCCCCTTTGCAGTGCTACAAACGACGCGGTCCCGACCTTCGTCTCCCACAGAGCTCTTTGCGGCTTCGCGGCGCCTATCACCACAATTTTCAGAGAGGCGAAGCGCGGCTGGCCCTGTTTCGGCGCGTCGGCCTTCTTCTTCTTCTTCGCCATGGCGTTCGGCGCGCGGCGTCCGCGTCCGCGCCGGCGTTTTTAGCTGTGCTTCGCTGGCGCTGCTGAGAGCTGCTGGGCGACGCAGCGTTTTTTGGCGGCTCCTCGGTGACCACGGCCGTACGCGCGCGCCGCGTCTAGTGTCTCCGCAGCGGTGTTTGGCAGCCGTGCGCGTTCCCCGCGGCTCGTTTTCACGCGGCCGCGCAAGCAGGCCACTAATGACAGCGTCACTGGACCGCTGCGACGCTCAGCGGGCCGCGCGTCGCGCCGCGAGCGCACAGACCAAAGCGGAGCAAAATCGATTCACGAGGAGGTTCGCGACCCCCTATTTGAAAAGTCAGGCGAGACTTCTTCGTCTGCAATGGCACTGGAACTCTCCCACCGCAAGAAGGCTTCCGCGGACGCTAGCGGTGTTAAGACACTAGCAAAAGCAAAGCAAGGCGGCGCCGCCGTCCAAAGCGCCACTGTGGCCTCATCGCTGCACGCCGACGCCCGTCTGCACTCATTTGTGATCAGTAGTCACCCACGCATCACTGCTGAGGCAACGGAGGCCGCGCGCCAGCCACAGGAGAGGGCAGGCCTCTTGCAGCACCGCAGCGAGAAACGCCGCGACGCCTCTGCGCAGCCGTAAGCCATGGCCACCACAACAACAGCGGCGGTAGCCAACGAATCGACGGAGCGAGAAACGGACACGCAGGTCGAGGAGCGCTTCTGCCGCTTCCTGCTCGACTACTCCGCGGCAAGCGTGGGAGACGAAACAGCCAGGGAGCCCGACGCGCGGCCCTACGTGCAACAATTAGAAAGGATGGTCACCGACGAAGAAAGCTCAACGGTGAGAGTCGACTTTTTCGAGCTAGATGCGTTCGACGGCGAGCTAGCTTTGGCAGTAGAAAGTGAATACTACCGTTTTGAACCTTGTGTAAGGGCGGGAGCGAAACGAGCCTACCGAGAAGTGAGGGCACGAGTCACGACGGGCGAAGACCGGCGGCCGGGCCAGGCGGATCCGGTCGACGCGAAGACGTTCTTCGTCGCGTTTCGTAATTTGAAATCAGCGCCGGAGAAGCTCCGGGATCTGCGATGTGATAAAATTGGTACGTTGGTCCAATGTCGAGCTGTAGTTACGAGAACCTCAGATGTGAGACCGGAACTACTCGCTGGTAGCTTCCTATGCCTGAAATGTGGATTGGAAGCCCCGGAAGTGCCCCAACAGATGAGGTACACGACCCCGACCATCTGTCGGAACCCCCAGTGCAACAACGCCTCGAAAAATAAATGGCAATTACAAATGGACCGGAGCAAGTTCGCCGACTGGCAGCGAATTCGGGTCCAGGAGGCCACCGATGAAATACCGGCCGGTTCCTTGCCTCGCTCGTTGGATGTCATCGTGCGCGACGAGATGGTCGAGCAAGTGAAGGCGGGGGATAAAATTGTCGCTACTGGTTGCCCTTGTGTGGTCCCCGATGCCGGGGGTTTGGCTCGGGCCGGAGAAAATGCTGTTGCAGGAAGGTTAAACAACATGGCGCAAGGCGTTACCGGTGCGCAATCGGTAGCGGGTACGCGCGAAATGACCTATAAGATGCTGTTCTCGGCTTGTGGTGTCGAGCGAGCCGAAGAGGCAGATGGCAGAGGTAGGGATGATGACGAGGCCGACGACGCCCTGAGGCAGTTGAAATCCGCGGGAGGCGCATTGGATGGTGTGGAAGACATCGTGACGCCTCGCGACGCGAAGGACGCGCTCACCGCGAAGAAGATGCGCCAACGACCGAGGTTGTATGACGCTCTAGCTGAAAGCATAGCGCCCGCCGTGTTCGGCCATAAGGATATAAAACATGGCATACTCCTACAGTTGGTTGGAGGCGTGGCCAAACAGACGCACGAGGGCATCAAGCTGCGAGGTACGATCAACGTCTGTGTCGTTGGTGATCCTTCTACCGCAAAATCACAGTTTTTGAAGTACGTCCATACCTTTCTCAGTAGAAGTGTATATACGTCGGGCAAAGCCGCGTCAGCCGCAGGATTGACCGCATGTATAGCACGAGATAGTGAAACAGGAGAATTCGGCGTCGAGGCAGGAGCTTTAATGTTGGCGGACAACGGCATTTGCTGCATCGACGAGTTCGACAAGATGGATGCCACCGACCAGGTCGCGATCCACGAGGCCATGGAGCAGCAGACTATTTCCATCACGAAAGCGGGCATCCAAGCGAATCTCAACGCGAGGACCGCCATCCTAGCCGCGGCGAACCCGAAGCACGGCCGCTACGACCGCACGAAGACGCTCAAAGCGAACGTGGACATGACGATGCCGATCATGTCGCGGTTCGACCTGTTTTTCATCGTCATCGACGACTGCGACGAAGTTACCGATCGGAACGTGGCCAAGCACATCGTCGACGTCGCCGCCGGCGAGGCGCGGGCCCTCGATGCGCCTTTTACCATCGATGAGTTACGGTCGTATATTCGCGTGGCCAAGAAGATCCAACCTGTGATCACGGATGCTGCCGCTAAGACCTTGGTGGCTTGTTATAGGCAGTTGCGGCAGAATGATGTTGTTGGTAGATCTAAAACCGCTTATAGAGTCACGGTAAGACAGCTCGAATCTTTAGTACGACTCTCAGAAGCGCATGCCAGGATACATCTCAGTCAGACCGTGGAGCCGGACAACGTCAAAGAAGCTTTTAGGTTGTTGAAAAGATCTATCATTTCCGTCGAGAGCGAATCAGTGCTATTGGAAGAAATCGACGAGGATGATCTAGAAGCTGCTGCTGCCGTAGAGATACCAAATGTAGGAGAGAAGCGTCCCGCCGAAGATGAGCCGGAGTCGCCCGCGAAGCCCGCTCCTACCGAAGACTCGCCAGCGAAGCCGCCTCCGAAGAAGAAGGCCAAGGTCCAGCTGTCCTACGAGGACTATACGCGCTACCGGGCACTGATTACTACTCATTTGCGATCTAGAGCGACGTTGGACGGTGTCCCAGGCTTGAAGAGGAGTGCGGTGGTCGACTGGTACCTCAAAACCCATGCCGACGAGGTGGGCGAGGAGACGGCAGCACATGCGAAATTACTCAAGCAGATCCTGAAGCGCCTGCAGAAGGACGATTTAGTTATAGTGGTGGCGCACGAAGACAATGAGCCGGTATTAGCGGTGCACCCGAACGTGGACGTGGCGGACGCGTCGGCGGCGTAGTCGGGTAAGCTATTCTTAACACAGATGTTCTTAGGTTCGACCGTTCCCGGCCGATCGATGCCGCCGTCTGACGCCGTCGCCGCAGAGAATGCGCCGCGGCGATGGCATGCACTAGAAGCCACATCCCTTCACGTCCTCGTGACTCACCTCCGAGTGGCCGCTCCGCGCGTTGCACTGGAAGTTCGTGCCCAAACTAACAATGTAGTGGAGCCAGAACGACGGGATGTAGAGCGCGTCGCCCGGTTCGAGGATCACCTCGAAGCCCCTCATCTGTGACCAGCGAGGGAACTTGGTCAAATCTACCGGCCTTGACCAGTCGATGGCCGAGTGTCGCCCAGAAGGGTGGCCCTTCGGCAACAAGTATGTATTGGCGCATTCCGAGGGCTTCGCCATGACATACCGACGTCGTCCACTATTAGCGTGACCTGTGGACGATGGAGGCCCACCCAGCTCGACCACAATATTACGACTCCCATCGAAGTGCGCCTCGGCGATGATGCCCGCGTAGCCAAATCTACAGTGGACGCCCTTGGATAATCTAGGATAAGGCATAAACACCGGGTCCTCCTTCGCAAATACCGGTATATCTCTTACCGTAGTGTCGGGCGGAGACACGCGGAAGTAGTAGTGCTCCTCGAGTATCGAGGTATTTCTCGCTATCAGGGCACGACTTAACCACTCGTTGTACGTCATCCGCACGTCGTTCGTCGGCGGCCGCCAGCCCCGCAAATGACCTCGTGAGCCACCATAGTACATGAAGTGGTTATCATCGGACTTTTCGGCCTTGTACTTCTTCGTACCTAGCCTTCTTTCGAGGAAGCCGGGCGTCGACCAATCTTTTGCGACCTTGTCTAGAATTGCATTATTTTCAACAATAAACGGGACCTCGGCCTTTCTAAAAGCTTGAGCTTGCTTTATCTGGACGGGGTCGCGATAGTCGAAGCGACACAAGCTCATAAAGTGTCTAGGAGGAACTAGAATAGAGTCGGGCGGCCAGTTCTGTACAATGTCTGTCAGTAAGTAGTCTCTAGGGTAGTTCTTTGGTGGTTCGAGGCCAAACGACGAGCAGTTCCCGCGGATGGGATCTACAGAAATCGAATCGGTCGTGACGTGATAACCTAACCGTCTCGCATGTGCCTCACCTGCAAGGTAGGCGGGCCGCCGCCGCGCGACTAGCGGCTTCCCTTCCATATAAATGCCGCCGGGCTCCGAGGACGCGCGCCATTGGCCTCCCCACGACGCGCCTTCCCGGAACGGTCTCACACCGTCAGCCTGGCGCTTCTCGCGCGTGTCCGCCTTCGGGGCGTAGGGCTTCGAGGGAGCCGCGTAGACCTCCTCTTGATTTACCAGAGACGCCGCGCAGCAATAGACGACGAAGGCTAGGCCGGCAATGATGCCGAGAGCCCGTAACCTTCGTTGTGGAGACTTTTTGCGGCCTTTGCCGTTCCGGTAGTCCTCGAGCCGCTGCTCGAAACGTTTTTTAGGCATCCTCTCAGAGTCCTACCGAGGCCTCAACCGACAAAGGGTCCGCGGGCCGCTCCTCGAAGAGCCAGCGCGTCTCCTCGAGCTTCTTCGCGTCCTCGCGCACCTTTTCCAGATTCGTCTCGAGGAGCTGCGCCTCCGTCTTTTTTGCGTCACAACCGGGCACGGCCTTGTTCGCCTGCGCGAGCCAGTAGTCGGCGCTGTCCTCCTTGGCGTCCCTGGCCGGCTGCGGCATGCCCGCGTGCGGCCGGGCTGTCTTGTGGTCGAGCGCTGTGTACGCGCTGATGAGCTCCTAGCGTGCGCAGTGCTCAGGGTACTATGCGCAAACGATCAATGCGTACTGCGTATTGCCGTTACGTCGCGTGCGCCCAGCTAGAGCAAAACCGCGGCCTGCAGCTAGCGGCATGTAAGACACTAGGATTATCCGCGCGCACAGCTCCGGCACACAGCGTTTTGGCAAAGTGGCTAGCGGTTGGAGCGGGTTTGTGCTTCTCGGGTCCGGACTAGCTAGATTCGTCCTCTAGACGCTCGCGCGAGTCGCGGGTTTCGAGCTCGACAGCGTTTGGACTCGTGGTCCGCCTAGGAGGGTACCCACCGCCAAGGGCAACGCGCGCGGCGACCCATGGACAGCGACTTAGTATCCGTTCGTTTAAGCAGGGGGAGGCCCTAGATGATCGAGAGCCGGTTCGACTGGATGTTCTCGATGTAGGCCGGCGCGCGCGCGCGCCCCTTGCGGTCCCGGTTCCGCAGCTTCAGCGAGTCCACCTTCTCGTGGCAGGTGCCGACGCGCGACTCGCCGCCGTCCGGCCAGTGCGCGCCCCAGTAGTTCCCGGGGACGACGCCGAGGTGCTTCGGCGTGTGCGACCGCCGGGCCGTGGGAATGGCGAAGCCGCCGTAGGTCACGCCGTTGAACGGCTTCGCGAAGCGCACGGTCTGGCCCGTGCCCGGGCGGCTGCCGATCGACGACGAGCGCCCGGTGCCGGGCCGCGACCCCCGGCTCGACACGCGCGATCTAGGTGTGCGCGACTTCTGGGACATTTGCGACGGCGGCCGGCTCCTTCCGACAAGTTTGGCCTCGGTCACGGCGGCCATATGATCAAAAAGGGCCTCGCCCTCGAGGCCGCGGGCTTGCGCGAGGATGAACTCGAGCTTGAGGTTCCGCCGGATCTCGTCGCGGGACGACTGGGCGGCGCCCATTCTCTCCAACGGATCTCTGGGAGCGCCCTCGCCTCGCGGCTCGAGTGGATCTCTGTGGGAGAGAGCCTCTGCTGGTTTGGGGCTGGGCTGCCCCGTCCCGGCCTGACGTTTTCGCTGTGTCTGGCTGCGTCCGGGTCGTCTCCCTCGATGCGCCGGGCGGTGCGTCTGGCCTCCCGTGGCCTCGTATTTGGCTCCCCGCTGCCCCGCGCTGCCCCTCCTTAAAATCCCCCTGCTGAGAGCGTTTCGTGCCGCGGCGTTTGCGGAGCTGTAGAAGTAGTAGAGGAAGGCTGGAGACACGTCGAGAATGCTAGGAAGGCGGTTTTGGGAGGCCCGTTTTCATCGACTCAGTGTATGGTGGGTACCTCAGACGCGATGCGCTGGACTCGATTGCTCTCACTGCCAGCACAGCCAATTTGCATCGTACAGCAGCAGCACAGCCGCATTCGTCTCACGCGATCCCTATGCTGCAAGAAAACACGCTCCAGCAAGCCCTCGCGTCGCTGCTGAGCTCCCAGAAAGAGCACATCGTTGCATTGCAACACGCCATCGCGCAAAACCACGTCGCCAACAACGTTCCGCTGCCGCCTGATCTGCACGCTTGCAATGGCCAAGCGCACAGCGACCCTCACGCCGAAGCCAAGTAAGGGTGCGAAGCGCGCCAAGTCCGTGCTGCGCACCGAGCCGCTCTCCAGCGAGGCGCTCTTCACGCTCGGCGGCGACGACGCGACGCACGCGCTCGTCGAGGCGGAGGTCGTGCGTCGGCCCTCGCAGCGGAACCGCAGTCCTTACGTCGCGGACATAAGAGTCGCTGGCCGCGAGGCGATCTGCCACGTACCTTCATTAGATCTGGGCGGGAAATGCGTCGCGGGCTCGACGATCCTCGTCAAACCGGCGCTCGACACGAAGGGCAACCTCGTCGGCCCCGACGCCGTCAACCCCAAGTACGGGACGCCGAAGTGCGAGTTCCACTGCCAGCTCGCCAAGCTCCCGGGAGGCGGTTGGGTGGGGGCGCATCCGTCTCTCGGGGAAAAGGCGGCGGTGGCTTTGCTGCAGCGGTCGCCGGTGCTGGGAGATGTTTGGACCGGAGACCGAGCTAAAGCGGAGATCCGCCGCGAGGTCACGGGCCCGCGCGGCCAGGACATGCGGGCGGATTTTGTCGTGTCCGGTTCTGGCAAGGACTGCGTCCTCGAGGTGAAGACGGTCGTTGATGCCTCGGTCGATAGCGGTGTCGCCGCCGAGGAGGAGGAGAACGGACCGACCGCTGCTCTGTTCCCCTGGGGCTCGAAGAATCAAAAAGGCCCGGAGGGTGAAAAGGTCGTCTCCGCCCGCGCCATCAAGCACGTCGACGCGCTCGCGGCGATCGCGGAGGAGGGCGTCGCGTCCGCCGCAGTGCTCTTCATCGTGGCGCGCGGCGACTGCAGCTCTTTCCGGCCCCACGCGGCGCGCTGCCCGTCCTTCGCCGCGCACCTGAAGGCTGCCAAGAAAGCCGGCGTGACCCTCGTCGCGCGGAGGATCCGCTGGGACGTGCGAGACGGCGTCGCCCACGCCTTCGACGACGGCGCAATCCCCGTCGATGTCTAAATTCATGATTGCTTTGCTTAGATGATTACCCATACGCGTTCGACGGCGCGGAGCGGTGGAAGTGCACGAGGCGCCAGCGGCCGAGCGCCGCGTCCGAGGCGGCATCGCACCTTCTCCAGACGCGGGTCTCCTCGGTCCGCGTCGTCGCCTGTGTGGAAATCAACCAGTTGTGTCGGGTGCACGCGATGACGCGGCCTTGCTGGCTCCGTCGAGCGTGAGAGACCCACCCCGCCACGCCATCGAGCAGGCGTCGCGTCGATGGCGTGGAGGTCGACGCGACGATTCAGCAGAACGCGCCGTAAAAATTTGATTTCCACACAGGTCGTCGCGCGGCCCCGCTGCTGCAACCTTACATAGGTCACCACCGCGGCGTCGCCGAAGACGCGGTAGCGCGGCTCGACGATCGTCGAGGCACTCGCGGGTTCGCCGCCCGCCTCGAGCTCGAAGTAGTACTTGTGGAAGGCCTTGCCCGTCACGAGGTGGCCGCAGGCCTCGGGCTCGAAGGCCGTGACGCCGTCGTCGACGAGGACCGAGTACGTCAACTTGTCTCCACTTTGTATCGCGTCGAGGAGGCGTTGATTCACAATCTCCAGGTCGCGCACGTCCTGCTGGTCGCGTAGCTGATCCGCGGCGCCGATGGGCGACGGGACCGCCGGCACCGTGGCCTCGGGCGCGCGCGGCACCGGCCGCGGCGGCGTGTCGACGAGGCGCGGCGCCTGCGCCGTGCCCGGCGGCGGGAACGACGAGAAGCTGTTCGCGAAGGACATCGGTGTGCTGCTGCGAGCTGGGTCCGCGGCCCTGTGCTGCTGAGGCTTGTTGCTGATACTATAAATGCAATCGGAAGCCTGGCACACGAAAGCTCGTCGAAAGCGTGAACAACAGCTCGTCGTCGCCTCGAAAATGTGATCAATGCGAGCGCCACCTAGCCTTTTTTGCAAGCCTCTCCAAGGCCAAGCTCTCAAGGCCAGCAGAAGGCCAGCGGACGGCGTTTTGTGTCGCCCGATGGCTCCCAGAGAGGGCATACGGCTCTGGAACGCAGTGAAAAACCGTCACCCTAGTGTCTTTGCGACGCTAGCCTCGTCGGCGACCGAGTCCAAAAAGGCCATATTACGCGGTCAGCTACCGCGTGCTGAGGCCATCGAGCAGCGCCAGACCTCTTGAGACAAAGCGCTTGCAGCGCCTGTCTCGAAAGAGCCGCTCGCACCACAGCAAGCGCGATCGCCGGACCTCCTCTCATTTGAGAGCAGCGCCAGCGACCGCAGAGCACACCCTCGAGCACTCGTCGAGCGCTCGGGCCCGCGTCAGCGCCCGTCCGGCGGCCCGCAGTAGCGGCAATCCGGGCGAAGCGCGGGACGCGGTAGAGCACAATGTCTCGTTTTTGGGCCGGGGACGACTCCGGCAGCTCCTCGGCCGAATCCGATTCGGGTTCCGAGAGCGAACAAGAAAAGAAGGTCCAAACCAATCGCTGGGCGGCTGTGAGCGACTCCGATTCATCCGATGAGGGCGAGCGCGTCGTCCGAAGCGCCAAGGACAAGGCCTGGGACGGCATGAAGGCCGTGGTCAGCAAGATCTCGAACGCGCGGAAGATTAATGATTGGCACGAGATGCAGACGCAATTCGACCTCTTGAACAAGCAGGTGGACAAAGCTAAGACCCATATCCAAAAGGAAGGGTTACCTCGCTTCTACATCCGCACCCTAGCTGAATTGGAGGATTCTCTGGATGTCGCCCTCAAGGACAAGGAGGCCCAGAAGAAGATGAGCAAGGCGAACGGGCGCGCTCTCAATAGGATGAAGCTGCAGCTCAGACGCCACAACAAGGAGTTCGAGGCCAAGATTACGGAGTACCGGGCGAACCCCGACGCCGAGGAGGAGTCCGCATCTTCCTCCAGCAGTGAAGAGTCCTCCTCGTCGGAAGACGAATCGTCGTCTGACGAAAGTTCTGATGAAGAGTCCGTAGAAGAAAAGCCGAAGAAAGTGCAGAAGAACCTCGAAGACATGGACTCCGACGACTGGGCCTCGTCCTCGGACGAATCGGAATCATCGTCGTCGGAAGACGAGGACACCGGCGAGCTCAAAGGTAGAGCTAGATGGCTCAAGCGCACCGTCACGACGACGAAGCGAGTCAAGAAGGAACGCGTGATCGAGAAGAAGAAGGAGAAGAAAGTTATCGAAGAGGTGAAGAAGGACAAGAAGGGCCTCGTGTCGTCGTTGCGATTGGACGCCATCCAGACGGGCGCCGACTTCGACAAAAAATTGACGGAAGTGATGGCCGCTAGAGGCAGGAAGGGCACGGACCCGCGCGACCTGAAACAGGCCCTCGAGGTGCTCGCGAAGGCCGCCCAGGAGAAGTTCGGGTTTCATCGGGAACTGCAGTGCTGCATGCACCTCATCGCGAGTCATTTCGACAGCAACCGCACGATCGACGACTACATGGACGTGCCGACGTGGCGGGCCTGTCATGGGCAACTCACGAAGGCCTGTTCGATCCTCGAAGCGCATCCCCAGGCTACGCTGGGCACCGTGGACGACGATGAGCTTGCAGATTTGGCATTGGCGGCGATGCTGGTGCTGACTCAGAGCAAAAAATGAGCTTCAACGTGACGTGGTCGCGGCGATGGCGTCTTCATGAGACCGCACCGCCTCGACGCCGTCGATGCGCCTCGTGAGAGTAGTTTCGTGACGGTGTCGTTCCCACACAGGCCAAGAAGAAGAAAGGGGCTGTTGAAGAGGAGCCCGAGGAGGAGGAGGAGCCGAAGGAGGTCATTGATACGGAGGCGCCTCCTGATGAGGCTGGTTGTGTCAAGGTCGTGGGTAACTTATTGACGTATGTGACTCGCCTCGAGGACGAGTATGTCAAGTCGTTACAACACATCAACCCGCACACGCAGGAGTATGTAGCTAGGTTGAGGGATGAGAGACCGCTGGAGGAACTCGCTGGTTCCATCCAGGCTTACTACGATAGAAGTGGTAGTACGGAGACGGCCGCGACGGTGGCACTGTTGCGCATAGAACACATGTACTACAAGCACGATAGTATCGCGGAAGCTGTCCGAGATGCGCAGGCGTTCCGGGCGGCCTGGGGCTCTAGGGACGACGTGCACGCGGCGTCGCGCAAGGCGACCGCCGGCGTGTCAACTGTGGAGAAGTCACACCCGGGTTCTTGGCTCGGCGCGCCGACGACGCCTTCCACCGATAGTTGTGATACGGCCAAGTCCCTGAAGGAGCTGTGTGGTTATGTGTATGATCATGGCGACGACCGCTGCCGCACGCGAGCGTTACTTTGTCATGTGGCCCACCACGCGCTGCACGGCCGCTTCCACGCCGCGCGCGACTTGCTATTGATGTCTCACCTCCAAGAAGTAGCGCATGATGCTGATATAGAAACTCAAATCCTCTACAACCGGGCCATGGTCCTCCTCGGGCTGTGCGCGTTCCGGTCGGGCTTGGTCCACGACGCCCACTCGTGCCTGGCCGAGATCTGCTCGTCGCGGGTGAAGGAACTGCTGGCCCAGGGCGTCCAGAGCGCGCGCTGGTCCGACAAGAGCGACGAACAGGAGAAGGCCGAGCGCCGAAGGCAGACGCCCTACCACATGCACGTCAACCTGGATTTACTTGAATGTTGCCATTTAACTTCAGCAATGTTGTTAGAAGTGCCGGCGATGGTCGTCGAGGAGGCTAGGAACAAGCAGTTGCGCGGCGCGCCGCCGCGCACGCGCGTGACCTCGCGCCACTTCCGGAAACACATGGACATCTTCTCGCGACAAGTCTTCACGGGGCCGCCCGAGAATACCAGAGATCACATCCTCTGTGCTGCCAAGGCTCTTGCGTTAGGCGACTGGCGCGAGTGCGCGCGACTCGTCGTGGAACTGGACGTCTGGGACCTCATCCCGGGCACGGGCGAAGCGGAGAAGGTCAAGGCCATGGTGCGCGAGAAGATCAAGGCCGAAGCTTTACGCACTTATTTGTTCGCGCGCGCGGACGCGTACGACGCGTTGTCCCTAGAACGCCTGTGTGCCACGTTCGAGATGCCCGAGAGAACGGCCCACGGTCTGGTCTCCAAGATGATGATCACGAAGGAGCTGCGGGGCGCCTGGGACCAGCCGACGAAGACGATCGTGCTCCGAAGACTCGAGCCGTCGCCGGTGCAAGCGTTGGCGCTGGCCTACGCCGACCGATGTGCTGCCTTAGTGGATGCGAACGAACGCCTCCTCGACGCGCGCGCGGGCGGCAAGGGCTACAAGGACGACCGGAGGGACTGGGACCACGAAAACGGGGGCAACAAGAAGAACCGCTGGGGCGGCAGAGGTGGTAGAGGCGGCGACTACGGCGGCCGGGGCCGGGGGCGCGGCCGGGGCAAGGGCCGGGGGCGCGGCCGCCGCGGCTCGAACTCGAACTACGTGCAGCGCAAGTACGGGAACAAGAAGTACGGCGACCAGGACCGGCGCGCGGCGTCGGCGCGCCGCTGGTAGGGCGTTCCGATTCCTTCCCTGGCGCGTAAGGCGGGGTTCACTCTTAGACCTAACGACGAATCTCGGATTTACGCGAGCCTGAGGGTGGTCACGATGGATCTGAGAGAGGGGAGGGGGTGAACGCAGTCGCGCCGGCCCTGAGGACCGACACGAGGTGGGGATGCGTGGGGAATGTCGCGCGTCTTTCGTGACCCAGATGACGACAGTATCGCCCGAAGGATTGACGAGAAGCGGCGGCGTCGGAAAGCCCGCCGACTGTGAGGCCGGCGGGCGGTGGAGGCGTGTTGGTGCGCACGGCAAAATCGCCTACCTTCTTTTGCGCTCTGTTAATCTTCACTGGCAGCATGCAATTTTTCATTTTTGCCCTGCTGAGGGATCGGACAGCTACTAGCAGTCTTGGCCCACCCCCAGTAATCGTCCGACGCGCGGCGACGCCTGCCTGCGACGCGCGGCGGCGAGTCCGCCGCGTCCAACGCCACGTCCGCTTGGACCCGAGGGACCGAGGCCGAGTGGGAGTCCGCGCCAGGGTGCAGTTTACGCACAGCGTAATTTACGTCCTATCCGCGTGAAATGCTTCAAGCATGCCGTGCTACACAGAGGGCTCCCCGGGGCCGAAGTGAACAAATACTATGTGTTACCAGCAGTACGCCTTGTCGACGGACGCGTGCAGCGCCGTGGTCGTGGCGGGGCACGCGTCCCTCAAACTCGAAAAATGAGCGGACAAACAAGACGAGCAGTCGTCGAAGACCCCGACCGCGTTCGCGCCCTGCACCGCACCACATTTATCATCAAGGGCCGCCAGGCAGCCCGCCTCGATCGTTTTGGCGGGCGTCGCGTCGTTTATCTGTTGCGGTTGTAGCGTGCACGTCCGCGCGACCGGCGGGCCGTAGTTTTGGGACGTGCAGTCCACCGACACGGGACCGGTTAAGTCCCCATCACCGTACCAGGCGGCCCAGCGCTCGTCCGCTCTCTGTCTATTAGTCTCGAAGTCGTCCAGGAACGCGGCCATCACTTCGGGCAAAAATGCGAAGTAGAGCCTACCATCTCTGATGATCCAGTTCTCTACCGACGTCGGCGGTCCCATGACGTCGGCGGCCCAGGGCCAGCCCTCTTCTGGCGCGGCGACGTCCATGCCCACCGTGCCGCCCCATTCCTCATGATCCGGACCGCGCTCGAAGGCCATCCCATAGGAGCAGAAGCCGCCGTAGGCCGGTAGGTACTTCGCGGGGTTCGCCGCGAAGGTGGCTCGAGATAACGCTGAAGCGAAGTGGAAGGTCGATTCATAATTGTTCCCTCGATCGTCAGTGGTTGTTAATTGAAACGGGTACTTGGAGGAGCCCTCGACGGGAGAAGCACCTTCCTCCAAGGAAAAGAACGCGACAACATCCACGCCGCCGACGGCGGGCACGCCCTTGTCCGTTCTAAAACATTGCGTGTTGTACAGCTCGCCCGAACACCGCGGCGCCGCGACCAACAATTCCCAATTCTGCGACGCTTTCGCCATGTTCGCCGCGAAGTCCCGCCCGAACAACCGCAGCGCTTCGGGCCCCCGGAAGACCAGCAACTGGCCATCATGAATGAGCCACTGGTCGGGGTCTGTACCCATGGCCTTCAGGTCCTTGACCGACAGACTTCGCTGGGGCATCTTGGCGTCGGAGCCCGTCAGCGCGAAGGGGCAGAAGCCTCCTAGCAAGGGGGCGAACGTTTCCGGCGCTTGCATGAATAGATCCCTATTTTTTGTGGATGAGAACCAGAACCGGAAGCCATTGTATTCAGCGACGATGTCGGGCTTGCCCTGGATTGCTCTAGATCCTGTTTGCAGTGATCGGTAGGCCACGACGTCGGCGCCGCCCAGGACTGGGCTTTGGGCTTCATTGCAGAACTCGGCGATGAAGCCGCCTTCATTATTACATTGCGCTTGCGCTTTCATGGACATCACTTGCGTGGTGTTTGAAAGAGCTAAAAGGGAGAGGCTCCAGAGGGCCACAAAAGCTCCCGCTGCTGCGGCCCGCCGTCTCACATAAGGTCGCCGCGCTGGTCTAGCTGCTTCCGGCGCGTCGACGGCGCCGTAGAGGTGGGCGTCCATCGTTTAGCTGTCGAAATAGCTCGCTTTCGCCGCTGGGGGCTGCCTCGGGGCAGCGTCGCCCTCGTTTTACGAGCTCGCGCAGCCCGAGTGCTCGTAATCGAAACGAGGGAAATACCCTAGTTACAGGCGCGGCGCGCGCGAAGAAGATGCGAGAAGGCCCTCGCCGGCGCCGCCGGGACGGCGAGACGGGGAGGGTGCCACCCGTCCAGTCGATGGCGCCAATGGGATGAGCGTGCGCGGCTCCGGCGGCCGCGCTCGGCCGGGACTCGCGCTTGCGCAAAGCCACGTCTGCCCAGGCTTGAGTATGATTCGAATTCAATGCAGCCGTCGGTTTTGTTTCGATGCGCAGTGCTAGTGTTGCGACACACTAGCTCCTGCTTTTGGCAGTCTGGCTGCTGCTCTGTCGCTGCCACAGCACTGATTCGCTTTCGTCGTGGCATCGTTTTGCACTGCTGCGACAACTGTCCGAAAGCGCCGCGGACAGCAAAAGCAAAACCGCACGCGTGCGACCCAATAGTGTTGGTGCTCTCAGAGTGCTCAATTGAACAAGCTCGCGAAGGCATCGAACGGTGCAAACAAACGCGTTGCAGAGCCTCTGTGGAGCCCTGGCCTCGTGCCCCGTGAATCTCAGGAGCAATAACAAAAATGCAGCCCCCAACCTCGCTCCTCGCGGCCTCGCGCGCGAGGCAGGGCTACGGCATCGTGCACGCCGCGCCCCAGCCCACAGAATCACTCGACAGCAAGATTTTAAGTATTGCGGCACCTTCATTACTCGCACTAGCTTTGGACCCCGTCCTCGCGGCGGTGGACGTCGCCTTCGTCGGTAGGTGCGGCGAAAACAGCGGCGCCGTCCCGCTCGCGGCCGTCGCCGCCTCGACGGGCTTTTTTGGATTTGTTTTTAGTGCCACGAACTGCTTCGCCTCAGCGGGAACGCCCCTCGTGGCCAAGGCTGAAGTAGACGACGGCGAGGCCGCCGCTTTACGGTTGGGTGGCGCCATCGTCAAGGCCGCCGCTTTAACGGGCGTGCTGCTCTGCCTCTTCTCCGAATTGATAGCACCCCAGGCCATGGCGCTCTTCGCTCCATCAAACTTGATCGACGAGTCGGTAGCGTTCACACGACTTAGAGGTATCTCGGCGCCGGCCGTCGTGGGAGCTGCCGCTTTAAATGGCGTGCTGCGCGGCGTCGGCGACCCGCGCGCTGCGTTAGATGCTGCTGCTTTAGCTGCCCTGATCAACGTTTGCCTAGATGTTGTACTCGTGTGGCAATTAGGACTGAACCCGAACGGCGCCGCGATCGGCACGGCATGTGCGGAGTGGGTCGCGTTGCTATATCTCGCTCTACGCTTCGCGAAGCGTTCAACTGGCGTCGAGGCCCTTCCTCTCGGAAAAGGATTGGAGACGTTCGCTACCGCCGCTCTGGCGACGCTAGTCCGAACCCTATGTCTGCAGGCTTTCTTGGCGGCAACGACGGCCTTCATTTCCGTCACGAGTGCGGACCCGACGCTGTTGGCGGCGCATCTGGTCCTGAAGCAGTTTTATATCATTATGAGCTTTGTCACGGACGCTCTAGCTATCGCGGCGCAGCAGCTCGTGGCCGCGGCGCCGTCTACCCTTGAAGCGCGACAACGGGCGACGCGTTTACTAGGATGGGGCTTCGTGACCGGTGTCGTCCTGGCGGCTTTATTATATGTCATCCCACCTTCCTTACTCACGGACGATGCACGAGTCGCAGAAGAAGCGTCTATTGAACTATTGAGGATCGTGGCCCCTTTACAACTCCTTTCGTCGTTGGTCTTTGTGGGCGACGGCATCTTACAGGGCTCGCGCGACTTCAAGTTCGAGGCCTTTGCGGTCGCGCTGGCTTCCGTGGGAGGCGCCGCGGTGTTGATCCTGGAACAGCGGCCGCCCGACGGCGCGCTGGCGACGGCGTGGGACGCCGTCGCCGTGCTGAACGCCCTGCGCTTTTTGACGTTCGCTGGGCGGTTTTATCTGAGAGGACCTCTCCTTGATTCGGACGAGGCTGACGCGGAGGCGCCGCCAGAGGTGAAGTAACTTATTTGTCCGTGTGGTCTCATCGATTTGCGATCAGTTCCATTGCTAGGACTATACTGGCGAGGAGACTTAGAGTACTCCCCGGCGGGTTCGGTGGCGTCGTGCGCACCGTGTGGATTGTGCAAGCGAGCGAGAGGAGGGGTAAACAAGGGGAACAGTTTTTTCATCGAGAGCCGTCCATGCGCAGCGTCGGCTGGAGCACGTCGACCTCGGGCGCCACGGCGACACGCAGCCGCCGCAGCGTCGAGACGGCAGACCGCTGGACGTCGGCGTCCTTGTGGGACCGCGCGGCCCTCTGTAAGGGCCGCGCGACGCCGAACGCTAATAAATGAGGCACGTTCTTGTCGTCCAGACTCAAGTTGTGCAGCACCAAACACCCGCATCGCACTAGCTTTTCCGATTCGGGGAAGTGGCGCATCGCCGCCAAGACCCCGCGGACGACGCGCGCGTGGGCCGCGTTCTCGCCGCAGTCCATCGTGTTCGTCGAGACCGAGCCGGCCTCGGGGATGACGAGGTTGATGAGGGCGAATAGTGCTCTAAATTGCACCTCGAGCGTGGACGGATGGTGCGCCATCGCGGCTAACACAGCATCTAGACCATCGAGAGCCAGCAACGCGAGTTTCTGCTGATGATTTAAAGCCAAATTCACCAGCGACCAACAGCCCATGGCCTGCACATTTGAGTTTTTGAGGTGCACGCGCATACTTCTAAGGACAGCCGCGATGCCGCCCGACTCCCCCAGAAATGCGTCCAAGCCTCGAGACGCCATGCCCCGGTGGTACACCATGCCCTCGGCGCCGCCGATCGGTCTGGCCAAGAACACGACGCAGTGCAACGCCACGACCTGCACGTCGTCGCACTCGTCGAACTTCCAGAGAGCTCTCACTACGGATGACGCGACGCCACAATCGAGGGCGTTCTTGCGAAACGTCTCGCAGTGGAGTCTGTCAGCTAATGTTCTAAAGCATCGGACTTGCACACCCGCGACTCGAGCATGATCAGACATGATCCGCGCGATGTCGGCGATCGGCGCGGTGTCCACACTATCAGTCGCCTCGACGACCGTTCTATGTAATCGCCTTAAAGCGTTGACGGGCCGATGCTCCAAATCACTCCGGTGGATGCGCCACGGCGTCGAGCTGCAGAGGTGGGCCCAGACCTCCCGGTTCTTCGTGACTCTATCTCTCAGTTGTCTACAGGCAGGATTGGCGGCCGCTCTATGGCGCGCCTTCGGATCCAAGTAGCCGAGCACGTAAAGCATGAGGTCCGGCGTCAATTCCACGTAGACCTCCGGGCGTCTATGTGCGAGTAGCGTCGTTCCGAACTCCGGCGCCGGCGGCTTCCGCGGCGACGGCGGCGCATTAGTAGCCTCCCAGCTCATGGCCGAGGAGACGGAGAGGTCGTCTTCCGACTCGTCGTCGGAGCCGCGCCTCCCTCTTATGAAGAGGCCGAGGGGCGACTGGCGTCGTCTCCCTCGAGAACGGGACCGGTGGCGCCGCCTTCCGCGCGAGGATCTGGGCGAGGTCTTGGGCACGCAATTGGTGTGTGCCCCGGGGGCGGTCGTCGACATGGTCGAGCCCATGGTTGGCTTTGGTTTTTGAGTGCTGTTTCTCGGGTCTAGAGGTGCCGCCTGCTGTTCGTCTTCTCCCGCGGCGCGAGAACCCTTTCTCACGCGCTTCTTGACGTCCGAGCGCTTTTATGTGCGCGATAGGGTCTCCGTACGCGCTGTCCTGCAGCTTTGCGCGGTGTGTAGTCGCGCGACCGCGGCAAAGGAGCGACGGCTGTTGGATGGGCCCAGAAGGTCGACTTTCAGCGCGCCGAGCGTCGTTTGCTGCAGTTTTTTTTCTGGTACGCGCCGCGAGGGACCTCGAGAAGCTCTGCAACGAGTCTTGCGTTAAACGAACCAGCGCAAGCAGCTCTTTTAACAGCAGGAGGTCGGCGGTCTTCCGCCGCCGGATCGGACCCGAATTAAATGATTTACACATTTTCGGAATTAATTTTTATTTATTTATTGCCACAAATGCCTTCAAGAATTCCAAAGGGCGAAGCGCCGGCGCGCGTCGCCCGCAGGAAGGCTCGCCCAAGAGCCCCTAGCGACGCCTTCCGACCGATCCTGCCGCCGGCGGAGGCTCGCGCGGGCAACAAACAACTTAAAATTGGCCGCCCGGGGACCGGTAGATTGGAGATTGGATGGCTCTGGAAGGGTCTGATTGGAGATTGGAGGTGTCCCTCTATGCCCGGCGCCTGTTGCCGCTCCGGCTTCGTTGTTGGAATTTGTCTTGAAAAAAAGCTCCGCTGCGGCGCGCGCGCGTTGGGCTGCGACGACGCGCACGGTGAACTTGGGCTGTGAGACTTGCGCGCACGCGCCAGTCTGAAGCGCTGCGACGCGCACAAATTGATTAGATGAAGCGCCACAGCCTCGACGACGAGAGCACGCACCCGGGCAGCCTCATCGCGGGGTCGCGCCTGCCGCCGAAGCGCGGGCTGACCTGGCCCGGGAGCACGTTGGTCCCTTCCTACTCCGTGGAGAGCGACTACGCGCCCGGCCCGTGGTCGGCCGCGGCGGCGGCCGCCGACGAGGCCGCGGCGGAGCTCGATCCCGTGCGCGCCGCGCCGGAGGCGATCTCGAGGTCGCAGCCAGATTTTGGGGGGAAGCGGCCGCTCTCGCCGTTCAAGCAGCGCGTCGCCCAGGCGCGCGCGCAGGAGCTAGAGCCGATCGACGACGACGCGGCGGCGCCGACGTGCTGGTTCTGCGGGCTGGGCGGCGGCACGGAGGCGAGCGACGCGGCGCCGGACGCTTCCGTGACGATCCTGGACGCGCTGGGCTTCCGAAGCGACGCAGAGTCGGCGGCGGCGTCGTGGACCACGGACTCGTGGTTCAGCGCGAGCGGGGCCGTGCCGCCTCCGAAATAAGTTGTTGTATTCACAGTGACAAGTTACTAAACCCCCCCACGTCCTCATCCAAGAACGAGAAGACGCTCATGTCGTCGCGGCCCGCGTGCGCGTCCGCTGTGTTATCGTAGGCGCGGCCGCCGAAGACGACGACGCCGACGTCGACGCCGACGACCCCGACGCAGGCCGTGTGGCCGCCGCAGGCGTGCGGCATGCGACAGCACGCCGCCTCGCAGCGCCACGCCGTCTCATCAGTCCGCGTCAGCACGTAGCACGAGTCGACGTCCTCCTCGCGCGGCCGGTCGACGTCCTCCGGGAGCCACGCCGTCATGACCCCGCCGCCGCAGACGAAGACCGTATCATGAGCGACGCGGCACGCCGCGTGCCCGCCGCGCGGCGGGAACGGCGCCGGGCCCGCGAAGGAGAGCTCCGCCCAGCGCACGGTGCCCCGCACTATACGCAGCTCGTAGGCGCGTTCCGTGCAGTACGTGAGGCTGATGCCGCGGCCGCCGTCGAGCTCCTCGCTACTGATGGACGGCGCAAAGGTGTAGCCCCCCGCCACGAGGAACCTATCACCACCCAAAGGCGTGCACGAGTGCCGGTAGACGGCCGGCGGCGGCTGGCCCTCGGCCGCGTGCACTAAAGCGCGAACGCCCTTCTCATCAGTAATCTGGAGCAGCTCGACGTCGTTCGTCGCCCTAAAGACCTGGCCAGAGTTCGACGCGCCCCCGAATATAACAATGACGTCGTCGCGGCCCTCCAACCCCACCGCCGAGTGGCCCCACGCGCGCCACGGCCGGTCGCTGTTTGTTGATGAGAAGCCGTCGCAGACCTTCGTCCACTTCACTTCGTTGTTCAGTGCGAGGCGCCAGACGTCGCCGAGCGCGCCGCGGCCGTCGCCTCCTCCCACGACAACCATGGCGTCCCCCAGCAGCGTCGCCGTGTGCGCGCGCCGCGGCGCCGGGCCGGCCACGTCCACCAGACGCCACGCGGTTGTTGTCACATCAAAACGCCAGACGTCACTGTGATAGCGCGCCCCGTCCCGCCCGCCAAAGACCCAGAGGCCGCCGCTATACGCCACGGCCGAGTGGCCGAAGCGTTTGGTGGGGCGGTCGCCCCCTAAATCAATCCGCGCGAAGCGCCCCGCGCGCGCCCGCCGCCGCGCCGCCGCGCACTTTTGTGGAAGCAGCGCGCGCGCGGCGTCCTCCCTCAGACCGGGCGGCACGACGCCGAGGAGGCGGTGCTTTTGCGCGTAGGCCGCCGCCCGCGCGAAGGGCTTGGCCACTGTTGCGGCCTTTGATAGGGCCGCGTCGTCGCCGTAGTCGAGCACGCGGCCCACGAGGTCGGGGTCGCTGAGCGGGGTTGTTGCTTTCTGCGGCACCGTCGCGTCCTCGTCGCCGAGGCCGGGCGACGGCGCGTCGAAGAGTGCCATTGGCTAACGTTTTGCTCCCGCGCGCTCGATATATCGATGCAGGTTCTCAGTCCCCCTGTGGGGCTTGCTGCTGTAGAGACTCCCGCAGTGCCAAGCTGCAGTTGTCTGCGTAGCCGTGCTGGCCTTCGCGACAGTGCAAACGCAGCTGAGCTTTGCCAATTGCTGGTCTATTGCGCAGTGAGTGAGTGACCTTTTTTGGGCGCGCGAGGCTGAAAGCTAGTGTGTCTATGATCTAGAGGCGATCAGGGTCTCCCGAAGCTCCGCCCACTGTTGTAGCACCGTAACAGAAAATAAACCTACCCATCGACGACTCCGCACGCCTCCACGACAACTTTCTCCACTGGCACGCCGCGCTGCGTGTAGAGCGAGTCGTGCAGGTGGCGGACCACGTCGAGGCCCTCGACGAGCCGACCGAATGCGACGCATCGCCCGTCGAGGTGCGGCGCCGGTTCGATAGTAACATAAAACTGCGACCCGTTGCCGTCGACGCCGGAACTCGCCATCGTCAGCAGCCCGGGCTCCGCGTGCGGCACGAAGAAGCCCTCGTCCGCGAAGAGCGGCCGGTCCGCGAACGCGCTGCGCGAGCCGCCGGGCGCGTCCGGGAGGGCGCCGCCGAGGAGGCCCACGCCCTTCACGACCCGGCGCGCGAACGTCGATTGGGCGTACGACGCCCCGCTCGGCGCGTCGCCGGAGCACAGGAGGCGAAAGTTCTCGCTCGTCTCCGGGAGGAGCTCGTCCAGCAGCTCGACGACGAGCCGTCCCGCTCGCTGGCCGTCGACGCTGACCTCGAGGAAGCACCGGGAACGAGTTTTTGCCTCGGGTGCGTCCCAGTCGAAACTTTCGCCGCCGGGGCTGGGCCGGAGGAAGCCCTCCGGGCCGCGCGCGGCGTAGCGCTGGTACCAGCCGCGCGAGTGCGTGCCGAGCGCACGCCGCGGCCGCGCGAGGCGCCGCGCGGCGTCACGGATTCGTCGCATCGCTGGACTGTCGCTTGCTGTCTTGACTCGCACTACTGCCTCGGAGGACGCTTATCGCTTTGCGCGCTGCGCCGCGTCGGTGGCGTGCTCGCTGGCAAGAGAGCCTGCTCTCCCAGGCGTGTCAGCGGCGGCGGAAGTTGTCGCGCGCGTGCGCAGCAGTACGAGACGGTCGAGATGCGTGCAGACGCAGCCGCCAATGGCGCGTATGCAACGCAGGACGCCGCAAACCAGGCTAGGTGTCAATAGACACACTAGCCTGCCTGTGCTTTGCTGCTGTGTGCTTGGGAGGGCCTAAGGACGACCCCCGTACGGCAAAACAGGCCTCCGGAGCCGCCCCCAGCGCCACGTCCGACTCGGCACAGAACTGAGTGGGCTAGAGGCCTAGAACCCCCTGCCGCAAGTGGTGGTGCTGCCGCTGCGGTGCTCGCACGGGTCCAAGTCTAAGCTTAGACCAACAAAATGGACGAAGAAGACGACCAGTCCTCCATCGTCGAGAGTTTGAGAGGCGGCCGCCCGGCGCCCCTCGCGCGCCCGCTCCTCGACGACGCCGCAGATGAGCATTCAGACTCAGTAGAGGTACTGTTTGCCGAAACAGCAAGAGCCCAGCGCCGCGCGACGGACCTGGAGTCCGCGTCGCCGCACTTCGCTTGTGTAATAGGCGCGTTCTCCCATAGAGCGACGGCCGCCATGCTCGCGCCGCTCTGGTTCGCGACGCTCGTGGGGCCCTACTTCACGGGCCCGTCGCTGTTTATTGGCGACGGCGGCTGGCTCGGTGGTTTGGCTTTAACAGCAGCTATCATATCGGTCCCGCTGCAGTACTGGATTAGACATTTAGCGAACAACTGGCCGTCGTCGTACGACGCGTGTCTGCGGGCCCGCGTCCCTGAAGACGAGGAGGGCGAAGGCACGTCGGCCTCCCTGGAAGTCGCGACGAAGTCTGCAAAGCCGCCCGGTTCGACGATGCTGCGCCTCGCGGCGGTGCTCGCGCCGCTTTTATCAGTTCTAGGATTTGCGCTCGCCATCGCATTTTATGTTGATGACGTCGAGGGCGCCGCGTGCCTGCGGGTGCGGACTGACCAGGGCGTCGAGTACGTCGACCGGACCCCCTACTACCCGTGGGACTGCGCCTGGGAAAGCGCGGCGTCGCTCTGCGCGCGGCTGGCCGGCGCCGTCTGCGCGCCTTTGTCAATTCTACCGCCGGCGGCGTTCGCGGCGCACGCTCTGGCATTGCGGGCGGCGCTGCGGCGCGGCGGAGGTGAGGAGGAGGCGGCGCCGAAGGCCTTGGTCGACGACGCGAACGACCTCTGGCGGCCCGCCTCAGCTGTGTGGTTCCTGGCATGTTCAGTATTTATGGTGCTCGGCGCGCGCGACGCGTGTCGTGGGCCGTCGGCGCGCGGCTGGCTCGCGCGGCACGATCGAGGCGCCGCGGCGGCTGTCTTTGTTTTCGCGGGAGCCGCCGCCGCAGCCCCGGCGCTCCTGGTCGTCCGGGCGAACGCGGCGCGGCGGGAAGACGACGCGCCGGCGTTCGTGTCGCCGCTGCTCGCGTCGCCGGCGCGCGCGCTCGTCGTGTGCGCGGGCGTCGTGGGCTGCGGGGTGGTTGCCGCACGTATAAGTTCGTAGTGTGCTCGTCAGGCATCGCGCGAAAGGTCGGAAAACCGCCGCGACGACGGACCGCTTTCCTAGCCCGACGGACGGACGGTCTCGGGGGAGCGGGAGCCCTTGAAAGCCGTCGATCTCAGTGCAATCCGGGCGCAGGGATGCCTCCAGGGCTCCTGACTTCCTCGAAAAACCCGAACCCGAACCTAATCCGAGATTTTTGCGCAGCTTGCGCGTCGCGTCTTGCGCAAGCAAAAGATGCGGAACACGTAGCAAGCATCCGCAGCGGATCGCCTAGTCCATTTATCCGGCTGCCCTGCGCCGTGCAGCCGCAGCACGCATCGATTTACCAGCGGGTGACAGAGGCCAGGGTCAGGGTCATGCCTCGGCTGCGCGGCGCGGCCATGCTGCTCGTCGTGACGGCGGCAGCCAATACCACAAAAACAAACCAAACCAAGAGCCTCGCGGCCGTCGTCGAGGACGCCATGAAGGCCTCAGTCAAGCAGTACAAACAGGTGAAGACAAAGGAGGACGCGGCACAAATCGTGCGCGACATCTTTTCCGTACCGAGCAAGGAGGAGACGAACCTCGGGAAAATCCTGATCCTGAACGGGAAGGTGTTCGCCAATAGGCACGAGGGCAAGGTCTACGGCCACTTGGTCAATACGGCGCGCGCCCTGATGGAGAAAAACGACGTGGGCAACCTGGCCTACCTCCACGAGTCGGGGGCCTCGGGCCGGTGCGCCACGAACCAAACCGGCAAGAAAATTACAGATTTACCATCGACGTTGATCGCGCGGGACGGCTACTCTTCTTCTAGGTGTGGTGTATTGGTGCCGAACCCGTATTTTGGCAATTTTGACCACCGGCAAGGGGAGGACGACCGGCTCCTGCGCGCGGCCGCTTTAAATGAATACGACGCGCGCACACCTAGAGCGTTCTGGCGCGGCCACCTCCGCCAGATGCGGTCCGTGCATACAAAGGAGGGCGTGTTGTACGACAAGAACGAGAAGCCTTGGAAGGTGCACCGCTTCTGCGAGCGCGAGAACGGCAACATCGCGCGCTTCCAGGGTTTTTTGTTGACATTACAACGGCCCCACCTGTTCGACGTAAAAGCCCAAAAGATCGATGGGGAAAATCGGTGGTTTACCCCTTCATATCTGCGCCGGCACAACTGCACCCGCGGCCTCTTTGATGAAATGCGGCCGGGCTACCTTGAAGAATTACTAGCGAAATTCAAAAACGGGGGTGCGCAGGAGGCCAAACACACCGCCCCCGTCGACTACGCCAAGTACAGGATCCTGGCGCACTTCCCGGGCGGCACGAGCGGATCATATAGCAGAAACCTGAACCACCTCTGGGCCATGGGCGCGCCGGTCATGATCTGGGACCACCCGGCCCAGGAGCACTACTACGCCGCCCTCGAGGACGGCGTGACGCACGTCGTGTTCAACGCGACGACCGCCTTCGGCGTTGCGGAGCACCTTATAAGGCACAAAAGAGGTTTCACAAAGCGACTGCGCGATGGGGCTGCGAGGGTGCAGCGGGAGCTAACCTGCGCTCAATGTTTGAACCGTTATTTCCTTGCGACCCTCGCGGAGCTGCGGCAACGCTTCCGCGGCGACCTCGCGCTGGGCAGCCGCGAGGCCGCGCGGGCGACGCTCCGCGGCGTCAACTGCTCGGGCCACGATTTGGTCGAGTACGTGGCCGACGACCGGATGACGATGTCCACAAAAAGTACGGACCGGGGCATCCGGTCGCTGCCGCCGGCGACGACGCGGGCGGAGAAGGGCGAGGACCCGCGCTGCCTCGCCGTCCTCGACCGCGCGTTCGGTGTGTGAGTTTTCGTGTAAGACAGAGTTCATGTTAGGCTATAAATTTAAGTACCCGTCACCCTGTCTTTCCATTCCTCCCCCGTGATGCCCTCCCGGAAATATGAATGGGCCGCAACGAAGCCCGCGGGCGGTCCGTGCCTAAAGGGCCGGTCCCCCAGGTTCACGGCGCACGCGAAGCCGTAGCCTCCCGTCACCGCCGGCGCGAGGCCGTTCTCGGGCATGGTGATGCCGCGGAACGCGACGCCGTCGGGGCCGCTCCACACTCCATTCAGTGCGAAGGAGAGGTCGCCGCGCGCTAGGTCCGCCGCGCATCCGATGACGTCGCCGTCGCGCCACTTTCGCGCCGTCCGGTACGGCGTATCACCGCCGGCCCATTTTTTCAAGCGGATGCCGTCAACGCCCCATGAGACCTGGTCGTCGCCGACGCCGTCGCCGGACTCCTGGTCGCACCGCACGACGGTGCCGATCCAGCCCAGCTGGACGACCCCCACGCACCGCTCGATGACGACCTCGAAGAAGACGCGCGCGTTCCGCGGGGCCCGGGCCCGTTCTGCGCACAACCTGTGTAGAAATCAAGATTTCACGGCGCCTTCGTGCTGACATGTCACGTCAACCTCAACGCCATCGACGCGACGTCTGCACACCCGACGCACTGGTTGATTTCCACACAGCGCAAAACGTGTTAAACCCGACGAAGCTGCACCGATGGTTCTCTTCACCGACGGTCGACTGCGTCGGCCGGCCGCGCACGCGCTCGAGGGGGCACCGTTCTAACCGAACCTGACGGCGGGCCCGTTTCCGTTCCACGGCGACCCAGCGGTCCGAGGAGTACGCCGTGAGATTGGCGTCGGTCGAAAGCACGCCCTTGAGGTCCGCGGCCGTACATATTTCCCCTGGGAACAGTGCGGTCGTCGTCGCGCCGGCCGCGAGGAGGATCCGGGCGCAGGCGCAGTGGCCGCCCGTCACTGCATGCGCGAGCGGCGTGACGCCGCAGCAGTCCCTCGCCTCGACGGACCCCTCGGCGCTCAGCAGCAACCGCAACACGGCCGAGTTGCCGTGCTGCGCTGTCAGATGCACGGCCGTCCGCCCGTCTAAAGCAGAAGAATTCGTCGACGCCCCGTGCCGCAGCAGGTGGTGCGCCACGCGCGCCGCGCGCCCTCGCGCGTCGGACGCGTGCCGCGCCGCGCCGGCCTCTGCGGCGATCATGAGCGCCGTCCTACCGAGGTCGTCGCGCATCTCGACGCACTGCGGCTGCCGCCGCACGAGCACGCGCGTGACATCAGCATTCGCCCCGTAGGCGGCGTTCATCAGCGGCGTGCAGCCGTCCTCGGCGTCGGCGCGCGACGCGTCGGCGCCGTGGTCCAGCAGGATCTCAACTACCAGAGCGTGGCCGCAGAGCGCCGCGACGCCGAGGGCCGTGTCGCCGTTCCTGTCCTTCGCCTCGACATCGACGCCTCTTTCTAGAAGGAGGAAAGCGCATTCTGCTCGGCCCTGGCTTGCCGCACACAACAAAGCCGTGTAGCCACCTCCGTCCTTGCGCTGGGGGTCCGCGCCGCGCTCCAGTAATAATGAAGCCACCTCCCTGGATCCGTGGCAGCACGCCGCCATGAGCGCGCTCCAGCCGTCGCCGAGGCAGCCATCGACGTCGGCGCCGTGGTCCAAGAGCAACCGCGCGACCTCGACGTGGCCGTAGTTGCACGCCGCCAGCAGCGCCGTGTAGCCGTCGGCCGTCGCGTCGCCCACGAAATCTGTGGAGACGCCGTCGAGTAGTAATGCGGCGACGTCGGCGTGGCCGTCCTTGGCGCAGGCCATGAGCGCCGTATACCCATCTCGTGTCTTCGCTCTTCTATTCGCACCCCGCTCCACCAAAATCTCGCACACGTCCGCATGACCGTTCTGCGCGGCGAGCATCAGGCCCGTCCAGCCTTCATCATCAGCATAAGCCGGGTCGGCGCCGGCCTCGATCAGGACGCGGGCCACCTCCGCGAACCCCGAGAACGCCGCGGCCTGGAGCGCCGTCGCGCCGTTCGCGCCGCGGACCGTGCTCCGCAACGCCGCGTGGCGACATAGCAGGGCCAGCGTCTCCGGCTTGTTGGCCCGCCCCGCGGCCCGCAGCACGCAGACGCCGCGCGCATCCGTCCGCGTCGCGTCGCCGCCGACCCGGTCCAACAGGAACCGGCAGCACACTGTGGAAGGCGCCTGCACGGCGGCGTGCAGCGGCGACGAGGGGAAGCCCCGACCAGTCGGGTCGCAGCTGAACTCGTCCACGAGAGCCGCGACGACGGCGACGCGGCCCGCGCGCGCCGCCGCGCAGAGCGCCGCGAAGCAAACCTTCGCGAAGCGCGCTCGCGCCGGCGCGTCGGCGTCGGCCGGGGCCTCGAGCGTCGCCCGGTACGGTTCCAGCCGCTTGGCCGCCCACTTTATCTTCCTTTTCGGAGGGAGCCGCCCCTCCGTGGCTTCGTTCTCCACGTAGAGCTCGCACGCGTCGAGGAGGTCACGCTGCCGCGCGGTGATGTGAAAGACGGGCGTGGACCGGAAGCAGCGCAGCCAGTTGTCGCCCGCGCTCTCGTCGAGCGATCTCGTGGTCGCGGCGCGCTCGGAGGGGAGCAGCGCGGCCGCCTGGGCGAGCACCGATGCCTGGTGGCCCGTGGCGCAGCAGGTGTACCTCGAGGCGCCCCTCCTCGCGAGCACGCGCGCACACTCCGCGCGGCCCTCGCGCGCGGCCCGGTGGACGATGCCGTCGTGGCGCTTCGCCGACACGGGCGTGATCAGGTCGACGCCCCGCGCCGTCCCCAGCTCGTCGAGGAACGCGGCGCAGCCCTCGGTCGCCGCCGCGCGGCACAAGGCCGCGACACCGCACCGCACCGCGCGGCGGACGCGCCACCGGGCCACGACTAATGGCGTGGCGGCCTCCGCCCGCCGCCACGCCTCCGAGTTCCGCGGCGCGCCGACCGCGACGAGCCGCACGGCGACCGACGACGTGTTGTCCTGCGACGGTCGTACGACCTGTGTTGAAATCAACCAGTGAGTTGGATGATATCGCGTCAATGGCGTGGGGCGCCTGAAATTATATGATTTCCACACAGTTCATGACAGTGCAGGGCCGCGTCGACGCGCCGCCGTGCTCTTCGCAGAGTAAGACGTGGTCGCCGGCCGCGAGGGGCTTCGCCGCCGCCGCCAGCGCGTCCAGGTACTTGCCGCGCGCCTCCGACGCGGCGGCTTCGAACGCGTAGAGCTGCGGCAAGCGGAACGAGCGCTTCTGCCACCGCGACGACGCGTAGGAGCCCTTGGGGCCCGCCAGCAGCTCTGCGGTGCGCTTGCGCGCAACGAGCGCCGCGAGCAAGCGCGGATGCGCCACCTCGATGGTGTCGTCGCCCGCGGCGGCGAAGGGCGGGGCCTGGCCGCGAAGGGCGAGCTCGAACCACGCGCGCGGGTCGGCGCCCCGCCGCGACGCGCGATCCTGGCGGCTCGCGGCGGCCGAGCGCGGCGCGGCGGCGCAGGCGCGCCGCACGGCCTCCAGCGTCATGCGGCCATCCTCGACGTCGGCCGCCGCGGCGCCCACGGCGAGGATGAGGTCGAGGGCCTGGCACAAGGGGACGTCCAGCGCTTCGGCCGTCCGCCCGCCCATCTCGTCGAGCGCCGCCGCGAGAGCAACGAGCTCGTGCTGCAGGCGGTTGCCGTCGGACGCCTGCTGGGCCGTGGTCTCGAGGGCGAGGCGCCGGACCACGCGGCGCGCCCGCGCCGCCGGGCCCAGCTTCGACGTGTCTAGAATGAGCACGCCGCAGTCGGCCAGCGCGTCCGCGGCGCCCGTCGCCACGACGCGCACGCCGGGGGGCGCGGCCTGCGGCCGGTAGAGCCCGCCCTCGGTCGCTTCGAGTGCGACGTTCGCGTGGGTCCCGTCCGCCGCCTCGATCACGACGAGGCGTCGGTCCGCAGCCGCCATTGAGAGCTTCCGCCGCGACGCGTGGGACCTCACCAGAGACGCCAAGGGCTGGGCCTCCGTCGCTGTCGTGAGCGCCAATTTCACAGGCGTGCGGGCCGCCTCGGCGCACGTCCTGGACGTCGCGTCGAGCGCGGCCAGCGGCGCCGCGCACCCGCACCACTCCACCAGCTGCGCCACGAGGTTGAAATGCGTCGCGTCCCTGGTGAGGACGCGCTCGAGGCAGGCGGCGCCCGGTTTTGTCGTGGGGCGTTTGTTGCTGGCCGCCGGTTCCGCGCGTGTGCTAGCCGCTGGTGCGGGCTCGCGGCGCTTGCGTGTGCTGGGTTTGCGGGCCATTTTTTTGCTTTACGTGCTGGGTTATATTGATGCCTTTCCAATGGTTTCCTACCCAGTGGTTCCTAAGTAAAGAGCTTGACTAGTTCTAGGTCGCTGCGGCTGCGAGGCTCTCTCAGAAATGCTGTCGAGAAAATTCTTTAGCGTGTGACCGCAGTGACTCGAGCAACGCGTGCGTCGCATCTGAAAATGCTAGTATCTAAGTGTCGCTAGCTTCACGCGGCGGCTGCCGCGCTGTTGCGGATAAGAATTCGTGGAGACGTCGTACCTATCCGTCCGTCGATTATACCAAGAGCTCGCGAACTGCCGTGCCGTGCTAAAAAAACCATACCACACGGATGGAGGCCCCAGGCGTGCGCCTCCGCGGCTTAGCCCTGGTAGTAGAAAAGGACGCCGGCCCGCGCTTAGCGCTGCGCTACGACCCCTGCCCCGACTGCGACGAGGGGCGCCTCTTCCGCGACCTCAGCCCTACGGACCTGGCCAAGCTCTTCTCGCAGCCGCGCGCGAAGACGGACCAGCTCGTCGAGGTGCAGCTCGACGGTTTATTAGTAGTGAGCTGCCCGGCCGAGGTCGGAGACGTGGCGGAGAATGAAGATGAAGTCGTCTGGGGCGAGGTCGACGTGGCTGCCGACGCCGCGGCACCGCCGCCGCCGCGCCTCAAGCGCTTCGACGTGCTCTGGGCGGCGACGGCCGCGCGCGCGGGCGACCTTAATAACGCCTGGACGCTCGAGTCGTTGGAAAGAGCGGCGAAGGACGTGCGCGCGGCGCTGCGGCATGAAGAAAGACGCTGCGGCTACGTTTCCAGAGAGAGCGCGGCGATGCTCGCCGCGGACGATTGTTCGATCGAGGCGCTGAAAAAGGCGTCTTCATTAGCACGGGAGCTTTCACAAGTACTGGACGGGGCGATGGCGCACGGCGCCGCGGCGGCCAAATTTAATGGATGGGTCGCCGTGCGCAGCCGCCTCGCGCCGATGGTAACGGGGGGAGACGACGAGAATGCTGATGAAGACGACGACGAGGAGGAAGAAGCGCCGGGTGACGACGAACATGCGGGCGAGAGCGACGATGATGATGTTGAGGATACGGCGTCGGAGAACGACGAAGACGACGTCGATCCAAGATTAGCGGCGGCGCGGCGCGCTCGTAGAAGGCGGACCCGGCGGAGATATAGGCCCTACGAAACTTTATTACTCCTCGAGGACGCCGCATCCACGCTACGCGACTTACCGAGAGACGCGGCGCCTCAATTAAGAGCGCTGGTCGCGCACGCGGACCCCTTCGCCACCTTCCACGCCATCGCGGCGAGGGCGGGTTTACCATTGCCGCGCGTTTATAGATTGGCGCGCCACCTGTGCGAGTGGAAGCGCGCGCGCGTCATCGCGGTCGTGCGGCCCGACGCCGTCTACGCTGTTGATGAGGTGCCCTCATCAATCCCGGTGGACGCGCGCGACGCGGTGCGCGCGTCGGACGCCATGATTCTCGCCGCCTTCGGCCCGTGCAAGCGCCTGGGCGATGCATTGGATGTGCTGGAAACTACCAGAGGGCGCGACGCCGCGACGGAGCGCGTGCTTGCGTTATTACGGCGGGGCGCGCTGCGCGAGCTCCACACGTACGTCTTGCGCGTCGACGCGGCGCCGCCTCCCGGTTTGGGAGCGGTCGCGACGGCGGCGCGCGGCAAGCCGGCGCGGGGCGAGCGGTCGGACCACCTTCGTTTATTGCACGTGTTCCGGGCGCTGTCGCCCTGCTTCGACGGGCAGCACTCGCTGCTCGAGATGATGTGGCGCCAGGACCTGTCCCAGGCGGAAGTGGATGCGGCGCTGCGGGCGTTCTCGGATTTGGTGGTGACGGTGCAGCGGTAGTATGTGTGCCGCTGTATAAGTCTGTTGTGTAAAAACGAGTTTTCGCGGGAGAACCCGTTTTGGGGTGCAATTGCGCGGGCAGAATTGAAATTAATTGAGCATCCGGCCGCGCTACGCGCTGCTACAGGCAAACGCAGACCTCAGGGTCTCGACGGGGTCTAAAGCACACAGCGCTGCGCTGCGCTCGGTCGGCAAGGCCCGCGGTTTGTTAGCTTAGGCATAGAGCAGCCAGAGCAGCGCTCAGTACCGCGCGCGCCGCTGAAGAACTGGTTGAGCTGTCAGGCTCGCACGCGGCCTCGCCGTAGAAATGGACAACCGCTGCAACTGCGCGAACTGCCGCCGCGCGAGGAGGGCGCAGGCGTCGCCCGTCGACACGAGTTTTGATGGATGGGTCGTACTGAGAGATTTAGTCGACGAACTGCTAAACGGGGACGCGCCGGGCGAGGCCCTGGCCGCGCTGCGCCGCATGGTCGACGACTACGCCTTCGACGAGGCCGGCGAGGCCTTGGTGAGGGCGCCGGGCGCCGTCGAGGCGCTTTTAAACCATGTGACGGACGCCGCCCATCGGGAGACGGCCGTGAGCATCCTCGCGAGTTGTGTGAGGGCGGACCCCGAGGAGTGCGGGCCGGCGGCGCGGGGCGAACTGGCCGAGCCTTTGGTGGATGTCTTCATCGACCACGTCACGGCGCTCCACCGGCACGGCCGCCACCACGAGAACGCGACGCTTGCCCTCCTCGCCGTCGCCGAGTGCCCGCGCTGGGCGTTATCGGAGGAGGACGACGACGATGAGGACGAGTACACGTGGGGCGAGGACGGTTTACCAAGGCGCAAGCGGCGGCGGCGCGACGAGGACGCGGCCGAGGCCGACGCGAACTTCGGGGCTTATGTGGCTGCGCCGCTCGCCGCAGTATTAAAATGCGGCGACGGCGACGCGCGGCGCGACGCGCTCCAGACGCTCGCTTCCATAAGGCTCGAGAGCGGGCCGGAGCGGCCCCATATTGATTATCCTGGCCGCAGCGCGGGCCGCTGCGACTGCTCGCCGCGCGTCGGGCGCCTGGTCGAGGCGGGCGTCGTCGCGCCCCTCGCGGCTGTTTTATTGAGGGGCCACGGACCGACCGAGCCGGACCCGGAGGACGAGGAAGACTGGGACGAGACGGTGCTCTTCGCGCTGGCGGCGCAGTGCTGCACGCGGCTCCTCGCGGAGGCGAAGGCGGCCTTCGCGCCGCTCGCCGCCGCGGGCGCCGCGACGCCTCTGGCAAATGCCGTCGTCGCCTTCGCGACGGTTGAAGATGATGACATGGAGGTGTTTGTGCACGCTTGCGACGCCGCTTCTGCATTATTCGCCCACGCCGCCACCACCTCAATGGTGTTGGATGAAAGAGGATGTGCCGTGCAGCAAGCTAGAGATGATGACGGCGTCTTGCAGAGTTTTCTGGATGCGGGCGCCGTCGAGGCCTGCGTGGCGGCGCTCGACCACCCGGAACGGGAAGAGCGCCGCGCCGCGGCCGTCAATCTTTTGTCAGAGTTCTGCTCGTTCGGGGACGGAGCATCGAGGGTTGTGCGAGAAGCGAACGGCGTGACCAAATTCGTGGAACTGTTGGGAGAGGACCCTGATGATCATACCGAGACGGCCGCTAACGACCTGTTCACGGCGACGGCGCGCGTCGTCGAGGGCCTGGCGACGGACGACGGCGATCGAGCCGATGCTTTGGTGGCGGCGGGCGCGCTGCGGCCGCTGAAGCGCGCGGTCGTGGATTCCGTGCGCTACGTGTATTCTGATCGAATACATACGGCGTCGAACAGGCGAAGAGAGACGTTCCTGCGGGCGGCGATCGCCGCGAACGCTCTAGGCAACGTCGCGGAGCACTCGCCGCCGCCGCCGCCGCCGCCGCGCCGCAAGGGCAAGGGGCGCGGCGGGCGCCGCCTGCCGTCGCGCGCGATGCGCGTCGCGGCCGACGACGAGCAGGAGCGGGACGGCGACAAGTCGTTCGTCGAGGCGCTCGTCTTCGTTTTAAGGTTGGCGCCGCCGCGCTACGCGCAGCCGCCCTTCCGCGAGGCGCTGGCCGAGCTGAAGACGTCGGCGACGTGGTGCCTCGCGTCGCTCTGCGCGCACGACGGGCCGCGGCAGGTCGTCTATGATGCCGACGCGATTCCGCCGCTCGTGGCGCTCCTCGTCGACGCCGAGAATGATTCTAGGTACATCCACGACTTCGCCTATCCTGGTTTGAGGCACTCGTTCCGCGAGTACGTTTGCGGCGTCCTTTCCTGCTGTCACGCCATCGCCGCGACATTCGCAACACACAGGTACGCGGCGATGGCGCTTCACCGCCTCGCGCGCGTGTCCGCGGCCGCGCGCAAGGACGTCGCGACGCCGGCCGTGATCAGCACGCTGCGCGAGTTCGTCGCCGCCGAGGACCCGGGCACGGCCGCCGTGGCCCGCACCGCGCTCTCGGAGCTCGGGCTCAGCGTGCCGACGCGGACGATCCCACGCCGGAAGTGCCGACGCTTGGGCTAAGGACCCCTGTATTTACTCAGGCTAGTACTTTTAGTACACTTACCTCTTCCGCCGTTTCGCAGCTGGCTTGCGCGTGGGCAGCCTTTTCTTCGCGGCCGGCTTGCGGACCGGCTTCGGCTTCGGGTGGAAGCGGACGGGCTCGGCCCAGGTCAGGAAGTTGTCCACGAAGCACTCGTGCGGGTCGGAGCCGAAGAGGTAGCCGCGCGCGATCCGCTCGTGCTGCGCCCAGACGAAGAACGGCTGCGCCATGTCGTGCATGTCTCCCCGTGGCCCTGCTGGAAAACTGGGCATGGCGTACTCCCGCTCCCCTAGCGCGACGCCGCCGAAGACCGTGTCCGGTATCTCCTGCGCGTCGTTCTCGGGCAGCGCCGCCTTCAGCGCGCGCCCGGACGCCAGAGCTTCCAAAGGTGGCGCCTCGGCCCCAAAGAGCACCTCCGGTGGCACGGCCTCCTCGTAGAAGCTTAGCACCGAATGGGGCGCCTCGGCGTCGACGCGGTGCGGCCACGGCTGCGTCGGCGCGAGGACCATGCCGCCCCACCAGTCGCTCGAGCCCATGAGCTCGTCCTTGACGCCGTACAGCAATTCGTCGCGGACCGCGTCCATTACATTCGATTCGCCGAACGCGAGGCCGAGCACCCTAGAACGCCAGCGGTCGTCGTCTCCCTCGCCGTTCCCGCACTCGTCGTGTCTTCCTAAAATGGCAAAGGGGCGGCCGCGCGCCGCCCCTCTGGGCGCCGCGACCGGCGCGACGTGGACGCTGCACACGGGGCCCGTCGATTCGACCAATGAACACCGCGGGTAGCCGTCGTCGTCGTCGTCGCTGCCGGAATCGTCATTGCCCCGCGCGAGAGCGAACTTTTTTTCCTGGTGCAGGAGGCGCGCGAGCACCGCCGGGGACGGACGGCCCTGGAGCCACCGGTCGAGCTTGACGAGGTTCCGGTCCGCGAGGATGGCTCGCAAAGACGGCCGCTCGCCCGGGCCGTCCTCGACCAACGACCCATCTGCGATCAGCGACCCATGACCATAGGAACCGCCCTCGGCGCGCCGTCGGATCTCGGCGTCGCACTCGCCGATGAGCGCGCCGAGCTGAGTAATCATCATGGCCGCGACGGCGCGGTCCTGGCCCACCGCACCCTCGCGCCGGGCCTCGGACCTGGCCTCGCCCTCGCCGCCGTCGCGCGCGGCGACGGCCTCACTTAATCTCGCCTCGAGCTCGTCCTGGCCCAGCGCCCGGAGGTCGACGCCCGCCTCGGCGCAGGACATGACCGGAGTCAACTCCGCGACCTTCAGAGCCTTCAGGACTAACGACGGCGTCATATACCGCAGCGAATTCGCGTATCTTCTCCGTTCCCGATCCAACATTGTACAACAGCAGCTTCTTAACTCCTTCTGGAGGCCCGGGCCCATCTCCCTCAACTCAATGTCGCCCGCGGAGCCGTACGATCGCACCAGACCCAAGATCTCGGCCGGCAGGGAATGCGCCAGGGCCCAGGAGCCATCTCTCGAATCCGTCCCGCGGAACATCCTCAAAATCAACTCCCCGACGCCGTCCGCCGCCGCGTCGGCGTCGCGCTTCCGTTCGTAAATGCCGCATAAGAGCAATCCGCGGTTCTGTCTCCCTTCGCCGTCGTCCGAGTCTTCGTCGTTGGTCGTGCTTGGCAGCTCGGCGCGCCACTTCGGCGCGACGTAGACGGCGTGGTAGCGCTTCCGCTGCCGCCGCTGCGCGCGCTCGCGGCGCTCGTCGTAGAAGCGCTCGTCGACCGTGTCGTCGAAGGCCTGGACGGAGTCGTCCTCCATATTTTATCTGTGCTTTGCGCGCGCTGCGGCGATGCGCTAGGGCCGTTACCGGTCCTTACTGGTCGAGGCCCGTCGCACGGCAGCGGTTTTAGGCTGCACTGAGGGGACCGCTGTGCCGCTGGCTAACGCTGAAGGTTGCGCTCTTCAGGATTTCTGCGACAGCGACAGGCGATCTCTTTTTGTCCACCACTGGTCTTGAAACGAGCACAGGAGCGGAGCTTGCACCCTTTGGCAAGCGCCGCGCCGATAATTAGCTAGCGGTCTGTAAGACACTAGCAAGGACCTCTCCGAACCGCTCTCGTCCTTGACCCAGGACTCGGAGGCCATCCAACGCGACCCCAGAAGCCTCTGGGAAGATGGTTACTGCACACACAAAATGTATCTTCTCAATTTCCTGAGGCGAGGCAGCCCTCCCATCGACGTAGCAGCAGCAGCTTTCTGCGTGTTGGTGGCACTATGGACACCATGGAGACCATCGAGGTGGCCTCGGGCCTCTCCATCGAGCTCAAGCTTTGCGTGGCAGCTATCGTCGTGCTCGCAACCATGCTTGTGCTGACAATGGTGAGTTTCCCTTCCCAGCCCAGAGAGGCAGCCCGACCGCTGCGCACGCGGCACAACGCACGTACTGACGGTGCAGCACGCACACACACCGCACCAGACGCCGTCGACGCACTTTACCACATTCTATCGCGCGCGCGCGCCTGACGTGACGTGACGTGACGTGATATCGCGCAGGCCGCCCCGAAGAAGGAACAAAAGCTCATCCCCACCATCATGGGCATGGCCACGGGCAACCCGCCCTACCGCGCGAGCCAAGAACAAGCTTTGCAGGTCGCCGAGAGCTGCCCCGAGTGCACGTCCATCAAACCGGTCCTCGCGCGCATCTACGGCAATTCCAGAATTGACTACCGCTACATGGCCGTGCCCGACTTCACGCCGGAGCAGCGCTTGGAGGGCGACGACAACTTCTTCGACGACGACCTGAACTTTCGCATGCCCGTGGAGAAGAGACTGGACAAGTTTAGGGAGGTCGCCGTGCCGCTCGTGACGGACGTGTGTGCTAGAGCGCTGAAGGACGCCGGCGTGCAAGCTAGCGAGATCGGGAAGCTTGTGGTTGTTTCTTCCACTGGTTTCTTGGGCCCGGGCCTGGACTGCTCGCTCATCAAGACCCTCGGACTCGAAAGGAGTGTCGACCGTTCACTCATCGGCTTCATGGGCTGCGCGGCGGCCATGAACGGGTTTCGGGTGGCGAACGACTACGCCGCGTCGCATCCCGGCAAATTGGCTCTCATGGTCTGCGTCGAAATTTCGTCGGTGCACACGACGTTTGATGATAACGTGAATGATGCCATCTTACATGCGATCTTCGCGGACGGCTGTGCTGCTGCGGTGATCAGTGGAGAGAAGCCCGGCTCCGCCAAAGCCAAGGGCAAGTTCGGCATCGTCGACACGCACGGCTGGCTCATGGAGGGCACCGAGGACGGCATCACGCTGTCGATCAACGAGAACGGCATCTCGTGCATCCTGTCCAAATACCTACCGCAGTACATCGCCAAGAACATGGGCGGCTACGTCGAGTCCTTCCTGGGCATGCACAACCTCCAGAAGAGCGACATGGACTTCTGGGCCATCCACCCCGGTGGGAGGCGGATCATCGAGGAGGCGCAGAACGGTTTGGGGCTGTCCGAGGAGCAGGCGAAGTACTCCTGGAACGTGCTGTCGAACTACGGCAACATGCTCTCGCCGTCCGTGATGTTCGTCCTGGAACTGATCCTGAACGACCACAAGAAGGCCCTGGCGAAGGGTGAAAGAGGATTGAAGCAGGGCATCGCGTTCTCGTTTAGCCCCGGCGTCGGCGCCGAGGGCGTCCTCATCAAGGTCATGTAGTCGTCGTCGTTTCCCGTTTTCCCTTCCACGACTTAAGATTACGCTGTATCTCGGACAGCCGCGGCGGCGATGGCGTTTAGGGTTACTTTAATCTTAGTACACGCGCGCGCTAGGAGTCTTGTCCGGTGCGGCGCACCGGACGCCGCGCTCAGAGCCCTTCGAACGGGTCGCTGCTCGGCGCCTTGTTCATTGCTGATGGTGTCGGCGGCGCGTCGGACGCCATCGCGGCCATCGAGCCCTCCTTGGGCGCGGTTTGTGGCGCGTCCTTTTTCATCTGCTCGAGGCTCGCGAGGACGTCGTCCTCCGTCACTGATACCTTGTTCACTCTTTGCGCTGGTTCGGCCGGCTTTTGCACGGCGGGCGCGGCCATGGCTTGGAGGAAATCGCTGCTGGACATGCTTGTCGTGTGAGAGGTTCAGATCTTTGGGCTGCACTTGACTGTGAGATGCTTGTGTCGCGTGCGCCGCTCAGAGCCTGTGGGCTGCACTCGTGTGTGCGGAGGTTACGCGTGCTGTGGGCTGCTGTGCGTGGTTGCAGCTGCTAGGCGTGATCGATGACGAGCAATGCTGGCGTCGTCTGGCGTTGGGTGTCCTTTTACGTCTCTTTTAGCCACGTTTTGCGCAACGCACCACTCTCAGGACGAGCTCTAGTGGGTCGATACGCTAGCACAACAACCGTTTCAGGCGTCGCCGCACGACGTCGTGTCGTCGCTGGACGCCTGCAGGCGTCTGTTGTTACGTCTCCGGCCGACGCTCTCAATGAGCACAGCCTGCAATCTTGGACGCTGGGGAACGTGTAGGTGCGTCTTGTAAGGACGTTAGCTCGATCATACGTCGCTATGAACCCGCATTAACGAGCCCTGACGAAAAACGCAGCGATGCGCGCGATCCTAGCCCTGCTGCTCATGGTGAGCCAAGCTGCAGCCCTGCAGACGCCAGGCCGCAGCGCGTTGCGGCTAAGGGGAGGATCCGACGAAGTGGTCCAGCAAGAGCAGACCAACGCCACGAGGTCGGACTACGTCGTCAAGGGCACCATCGGCGCCGCCGGCACGGGCGCGCTCGTCTGGGGTGCGAAAGCAACACTCAATTTCTTGGGACGGCGGCGCGCTGCAGAAAGGCGGCGCGCGCGGAGCATTGCCGTGCGCGCGCGGCGTTTCTTACGAAGCGGCCTCGCCTTCACGAAAACGGTCTCGACACGCGGGAAGACGGTCGCGGCGCACTGCACAACGCGCTGCACAACGCTGGGCGCGCGCGCGTGTGCACCACTGTATGATTGCGCGTCGACGTACGCCGCGCGGAGCTGCCTTCTTACGTTGCGGGTGGCCGAGTTCAACAACCGCACCGCGTCGCGCTTGTTTGCTTTCATCAATACACCAATAAAACCGGCCACGGCCCGGAGCCAACTGAAAGCTGTATTACGACAAGAATTGAGGATGCGCCCTTCATTATTGAGGGACGCTCGAAAAGGTAAATTGGCCCTCGACGACGCTTGTTTAGAGAGATATCTGGCTGCGGCGAAATGGAGCTTAGATTTTCCCGATAGACCCGTCGTCGACGCCATCGGCGCCACGGCGGCCTGGCGCGCTTCCACAGTTGCCGCGCGCGCGCCCGACTCCATTCGCGCAGAGCCGGCATGGCGACGGTTTTTTTGGAGTGCTGGCGTGAAGACGCGGCGGAAAGAAGCGGTCCTCGTCCTGCACGCGAGGCACGCGGTGGATGCGCCCCTCTCACATTTGATAAGAGTGATAGAAGGAGGCTGTCGCTCTACACAACGCGCCTGTGTCGTCTTAGACGCGCGCGGCGCGCCGTCCTCATCATTATTTGACGTCGCGAAGAAGATGCAGAAGGCTTTACCGGTCTTCCAGGCGCACTACCCGGGGCGGTTGGGCCGCGTCGTCGTGTTGGAAGGTGGACGGCCCGTTTCTCTGATATGGGGCGTGCTCTCGAAGCTTTGTGATGAGGAGGCGAAAGCTCGCATCGCTTTCGTCGACTCGCTGGACCAATTGGATGCAATTGTCAGTGTCGCCGAGCTGAACGGGCGAGATGCGGTCTTCGCGGAGACGTCTAGGCTGGCTCAGGAATCACAGGCGGAGGCGCCGCACACGCTCTACCTCTAATAACACATGTTTTACTAGTATTCCGGACGCGTCGTCGGCGCGCGGGCGGACGCCGTCGACGCGACCCTAGATCTCGTCCGTCGCGTCCTTCTTGGTCGTGACGATGTCCTCGGCGTCGTCGTCGGCCGACTTCGCCAAAAGCATCAACGCCTTCTCCCGCATCTCCTCCTGGCGTTTCTTCTGCTCGGCGAGCTTCTCTCGGCGAATGCGCTCGGCCTCCAAAGCTGCCTCCTCCCGTTTCAAAGCGATGGTCTCCTTGACGCTCTCGACATACGTGTTGAGCTTCACCGCGAGTCTGACAGCAAAGGCCGCGTCGCGGTCCTGCGTGCGTCTCGCAGCATCCTTCGCCTTCTCGGCCAAAGCAAACTCAATACATTCCTTGAAGGTCATGCCGTTGTTCTGGTTCCAGTCGCGCGTGTCGCGCGTGCCGTCGGGGTATACTAGTGCTCCCGAGCCGTTGATCTTGCCTGCACTGAATCTACCGATGAAACTATATCCAGTAGTCGGTGATGTGAGTTCGCCTCGCCCGTGATATTTCCCTCGGTACCAGTCCCCGACATAAGTAACACCCGACGGTTGGATGAGCGTACCCTCGCCGTGCCTCTTCCCCTCCTTCCACTGGCCGTCATATATCTGGCCCGTATGGTAGGTCATCTTGCCCTCGCCGTCGGGCTTGCCGAAGCGCCAGTGGCCCCGGTATACCGTACCGCCGGGGTACTGCGCCTTGCCCTCGCCGTGAGGTTTACCGTCCTTGAAGACACCGACATACAAGCACCCGTCCGCAAACTTGTATCTACCTCCCCCATGAGGCTTGCCGTCCTTCCACAGGCCATCATAACTGTAGTGATGCTCGTTGCCTTCGCTGTTCAGGACATTGTTTCGCGGTGGCGCTAAGCCGGGCGGCCCGTGCTCCTCCTTCTTATATCCAATGACCCACTTCGGCGTCACCAAGGGTTTGAACGTCTTCCCTTTAGCCCCTTCCTTGTCGGGCGACAATTGAGCGGCTAACGCCCCTAATGAATCCTTCACCTCCTTGAGCTTCATCTCCTCCTTCGACATGACTTCTTTGGTCGGTCGATTGTACTGGTCGAACTTTCGCGCTTTTATGAGATTTTGGTAGATGTCGTCCGAGACCGCGCCGTGCGGCATCCGATCCGACGCCGTAGAATCTTTGATGTGATCGAGATGCTTCTTGCGCGACGTGATGCCGGCCTTCCGCATCAGCGTCCTATATATCCTCTGCTTCTTCTCCTCGGCTTTCCGTTTGGCCCTTTCTTCCTTGCGCCGGCGCTCGGCGTAAATTTTTTGCGCAGCTTCCGTCATGGACTCGGGCTCGTTGTCGAGGTCCGCGGCGAGGGCCGCCTGGGCCCGGCGCTGGCGCTCGTTCATGGTGCTTTTATCGGTGCCGGTGCTGTGTCGTGGGCATGGTGCTGGGGCGTCCTTTCATGGCCCGGGCGCGCGGCGGCGGCGGTCCGTGGGCGTTTGTAATGCGCCTGCCGAGCTGTGTTGGCTGCCCCGGGCAGCGGTGGCGCCGAATGAGCGGTAATTGAGCGCTGTTGGCCGCTGTTGGGCAGCTCCCAGCACAGCGCAAACTGGGCAGATATTGGGCAGCCTAACCGATCTAAGCGCCCGCACGCACGCGCAGCGTAAACGAGGCACCGCACCCGTTCTCTGGCACCGCGCCCGGCGCCGCCGCCGCCGCGCCGCGCCATGCGGCGCCTCCTCACCGTCATGCTCCTCATGACAGCCCATGCGCAGACGGACGCGCCGACGCCCCGACCCCAGACCCCACCGACGGACACGCCGCGGCCGACGCCATCGCCATCACCTAGGCCGCGCAACTGGACGCCGTCGCCCACGCGGTCGCCGAAGCCGACGCTGCCGCCGACGTTATCCTTTTCGCCCACGTTCGCGCCGTCGCCGGCACCGTCCGTGTCGCCGTCGGCGGCCCCCTCACCGCACCCGACGCCCCAGCCCCAGACGGCCGCGCCGACGCAGAAGCCGATTCCCGAGAAGTTTCCGTTTTACTTCACGGTCGCTGGTGTGGAGGTCATGAAGACGCAGATCACGTTCCTGAACTCGCTTTGTGCTTGCGTCTTCGTGGGCGGGACGCTGCGGCATTTGTATGATAGTTTATGGCGGCCGAAGATGTCGCTCGTCGAGGGCGGGCTGCGGAGCAACCGGCGGTTCTAAGGCTTTTGTTTGTGTGTGTGATTCTTGTGGTTTCTTCCGTTGGCCGGCCGCGTTGGGTTTCTCTGTAGCGTAGGATATCTCGTAGGACCGCCGGCCGCGCATCGGGCAGCGCACGCTCGCGAGGTCGAAGACGCCGGCGCGCCGCGTCCGTCCGGGATAGTGAGTGCCCTCGCCGAGATCTGGTTTGTGGCGTAGCTAGGGCTGCGGCAACGCTCCTAGTGCTCCTTCCTAGCGTGCTCTGCTGAAACAGCCTAAGCGCGAGGTCGAGGCCTGTGTGGAAATCAACCAGTGTGTCGGGTGCGCTGGCTCCGTCGAGCGGTGAGGAACCGGCACCGCCACGCCATCGAACGCGCCGTAAAATTTTGATTTCCGCACAGGTCGAGGCGATCGACTCGCCGAACAACAACGGAGTGGGCCTACGGCTGGGCGTCTTTGGATGTGCTGTTGGTGGCGATCCTCGCGACGGCCATTCAATTGCCTCGACTCGTGAGGATGTTGGTGAGGGGGCCGTGCAAGGAGGTCGACGGGGCATTGTCCGCATTCATGGAGAATGCCCTCGGTGGTGATACCACCTGCTTTAGATTGGCCGTGCGCATCCGCCCGGGAATGGTGTTCCTCGCGTTCGTCGCAGTCTTGCATATGGTCTTCGGCGCGCTCGCGGCGCACAACGGGAACACGGCCGTGGCCGAGCGCGTCGCCGCCGAGACCGACCTGCCCGTCAAGCGCCGGTCCTCGTTCGAGCCCGAGGCCGCCGAGGCCGCCGAGGAGGTCAAGGAGGACGACAAGTCGGACGAAAAGAAGGGCTTCAGCATGTGGGAGAGCATCTCGCGCAGCGTGACACCGCCGGCGCCCGGCACCGAGTCGCCCATCCACGTGAAGATCGAGGAGTAAGAAGTTACTACACATAGACATTTACTTCGTTTCGGGGAGTGACGCGGACCGCGCCGCGGCGATGGCGTGCAGGGAAGAAGAGCATTCACCGCCGCCGCGCCAGGACGAGCGCCACTCCGACGCCGATCGCCGCACCGAGCGCGATATCCCGCCGGCGCTGCACGACGTCGCGCGGCGGCATGACGTCGCGCGGCGGCGGCTCCGTCGGGGCCGGCGGCGGCGCGGGCGGCCGCTTCGTCGGGTCGCTCTCGATGGAGCCCGAGGACTTGTAGCGAGGCGCCTCAAAGAAGGGCCGCAGGTAGGCGTCGGGGTGCGAGATCTCGCCCCGCAGCGAGACGCCAACGAGCTCGCGGACCGCGTCCATGTCGCCGGGGTACCTTCCGAAGAGATACGCGAGCTTGGTCGCGGCCGCCTCCGTCGTCATGTCCCCCGCCGCGACGACACCTTCCTCTTCCAATAGCCTTCCTACTTCGTACGTCGCCAGGACCACGCCGCCGCGTTTACACTGCGTCGTCGCCACTACCAATACATTGTGCGACCGCGCCGCGCGCAGCGCCTTCAATAGACCCGCGCGCCGCGCCGGCGCCGTGCCCGTCCCATACAACTCCAACACGACGGCCCTTAATTCGTCCGACTCGAGGCAGCGTAGTAAGGCCTTATCGTCGAAGCCGGGGACCATGCGAAAAACCAAGATCTTCGTCTCCATCTGCGTGAACGCTTTACACCTTTGTTCTGAGGAAGGCGCCAGCGCCAGGTCGTACCTTGCTCTGAGTGCGACGCCGCACGACGCGAGTGGCGGGAAGTTCGGCGAGTCGTAGGCCGACAAAGCAAGCGCGTCGACCTTCGTCGTGCGGTTGCCCCGGAGTAATCGATCCCCAAAAAACACGACGACCTCGCTCGGGCCCGCGTGCGCAAAGATCAAAGCCATCACGAGGTTGCGCCGCGCGTCCGAATAGCTCTCGGCGAAGGGGATCATGCTCCCCGTCAGCACTACTGGTTTTGATAAGTTTTCCAGCATGAAACTCAGCGCCGACGCGCAGTAGGCCATCGTGTCCGTGCCCATAATCACAACGAACCCGTCGAACTGGTTGTGCGACTGCGCGATGTCCTGCGCTATCCTACGCCAGTCCTGCGGCACCATGTCCGCGCTGTCCAAGAGAGGGGCATATTCGACAACTTCGTAGGCCGGCATGCGCCTTTCTCGTAACTCTGGCATCAATCTCATCTGCTCGGCGAGGTAGCCCGCCTTCGGCTCGAGCGAGCCTCTCTGATTCGGCTTCATGCCCATGGTGCCGCCCGTCAATAATACCAGCACCCTACCATCTCTATCGCTGTCGTCGAGCTCGTCCGTACCATGTAAATTCGTCGCACTGTTGGACGAGGTGATGCGGTGCGGCAGGCCGAGCGGCTTGAAGGGCGGCTTGCCGGTGAGGGATTCGTCCATGCTTTTGCCGGTTAACGATTCGTCCATGCTTTTGACTGCTGCGCTTTATCGTGTACGTCGCGTACAGCGTCAAGAGATTGCAAGGCACTGCTGCAGGCAGGAGAGCTTGGGAGTGCTCGCGTCTTGAGCAATGCTCCGCAGCCGTGGCTATCAGAGACAACAAATGGAGTCGTGTGGGCTCTTTTATGCTCGTGCAGTCCGCCAAGGCAGCGCACGATTGTGAGGTCGCAGAGCAAAATCTCGAGGCAGGAGAGGCAGGAGAGATCCACGGTTTCTCTCTTGGACATTCACGGGACGCTTCAGAGATTCATACAGGTAGTCTTTGAGCGCTCAACACCCTAGCGGAAGGTAAGACACTAGCAAACTCGAGCAAAGCAAAATCGGCAGCTCTGCAGCTCTCCGCGAGCCCGCTAGGCATCCCTGGCAGTACCTAGAGGCCGGGCGGCACCCATCCAAAGAGTAAAAAAGAATTGAGACAGCGACAGTCCTCGGGAAGGGCCGGCGGAACGCCAAAGCAAGCAAAGTGAGCAGCACCCCGAAACGAGGAGCGGGGCAAGCGGGGACGCGATGGCCGAGTCCCCGACGGACAGCGCCACGCTGCCCGACGCCAACGACGACAAGCGCTCAACAAAAAGCGCCGGCAACGCCAAGGGCATCGTGCACTTGGAATACGTCGCGCCGGACGTGGACACCCTAGACATCACGCAATTGTCCTTCGAGTTCATAAGCGCGGAGCGCTGCGCGAAGGAGACGGGCGGCGTTGACGCGCCAGAAACAAACGCGCGGGCTGTTACAAGATTAGTAGGAGCGTACATCCCCGCGGTTGATGGGCCGACCTATATGAGGAGCGGCGATTATTCCGCGATCGCTCTGACAGCCCCTTCAAAAATAAATGGAAATGGTGTTGTGGTAGGCGGCTGCGTGTTTAGACCACAAGCCCATGCTTTTAGGGGAGGCACGTGCCGCTTCATCGAGCTCGCTCTATTTGCGGTGGAGAACCTGTGCCAAGGTCGATCCCTAGGAAGGCAATTGATGGCCTACCTCAAAAGGCATGCGGTGGACAACTACCAGGCCCAATCTATATTGACGTTCGCGGACTACAAGGCGTTCGCGTTTTTTAAGAGGGTAGGGTATGATCGAAGAATCAAGACGCCGGCGGCGGTCTGGCGGGCGCACTGCGTCCACTACAACGGCGCGGCCGTCTGCGAGACGCGGCTCGAAGGTCTGGAGGAGGAGGAGCGGCGAAGGGGCATGCCCCCCGTCCCAAAAGCATGCCGGATCATCCCCTGCACGTCGGGCCAGCCGAACTGCTACTGTCGGAGCGGACGAACGCGGGCCATCGCGCGCTACGACGGCGCGACGGGCGAAGAGCTCGCCGTCTACTGTGGCGCGGCTGATGCCGCGCGCAAGTTAGGCCTGGCGGCGTGCTCCGTGACGCACGTCACCAATGGTTTAGCTGAATCGGCAGGTGGTCACCACTTCCGGTATATTAATGAAGTGGCATGGCTGAATTCCGGTTCAAGGGCAGTGTTAGAACTAGCAAGGGACGGCAGCGTGAAGCACGAGCACCCGTCGTGCAACGCCGCGGCCAATCGATTATTTGGGAAGAACACGCGGAAGAACGGTTCCATAGGCGAGTGCTGCAACGGCTATATTGACCACGTCGACGGCCACGTCTTCCGCTGGGCGGAGCCGCGCATTAACGGCTGCGACTACTGCGGGTCCGACGCCGACGCTGCTACCTTGTTATTGTGTGATGGTATTGACGGGCGCTGCGGCGCGACGGCCCACGTCGCCTGCCTCGGCCTGACGGCGACGCCCACCGGCGACCATTTTTGTGATCGGTGCCAGGAACGACTGGACGCGGGCTGGTCGGCGACACAACCCGTTCCTAGAAAACTGCCGCGGGGCTACTTCAAGGATAGGAGAGGCGTCACGCCCCAGCCCGTATTAAGGGCGCGCGCCGAGGACGCGCAGCGCGCGCTCGACGCCGCGCGGCCCACGAAACCGCCGCCGCCGCCCAAACCAATTGTCATCGAGGGCCCGCGCCGGCGCAAGGCCACGAAGCGGTTGGGGGAAGACCCCGACGAGGTCGAGGCGCCTGTAAAAAGACGCGCGCCGAGCGCGCCGCGGCGGCCGCGCAATTCGGCGCCGCGGCGGCCGCGGACGGCGATCAAGCTCAAGGCCGTCTGCGCCGACGCCTTCTTGGAAAGCGGAACCCTCTGCGACCTCTGCGCGCGGCCGGACGGCCGCATGGTCGCGTGCGCGTCGTGCCTCGGCCCGCGCGCGCACGTCGCGTGCCTGCCGGCGCCCGTCGACGGCCCCTGGACCTGCGGCGTCTGCACGGGCGACGCGCGGCTCGAGGCCGCCTGCGAGGCGCGGCCGCCGCCCGCGCCGTCGCCGAAGGCGTACGTGCCGCCGCGCGACGCCGCGAAGACGATCGCGTCGTGCGTGTGCCGCGCCTGCAAGCGCGAGTTCCAGTCGCCGCAGGCGCGCGCGGCGCACCTCGGCGGCGCGCCGGCCTGCCGCGCGCTGCTGGGCCTGCCGCCGCTGCCGCCGTCGCAGTACGCGACCGCCGGCCCGTACCGCGGAAAGGCCGCGCCGCCGCCGCCGGCTGCCCCGCGGCCCGCCCCAGCGCCGGCGTCGGACTCAGATGAATCTGATGGGGACGAGCCGCGGGTCCGGCACCGCGGCACGCGCACGCGGCCCCCCAAGCCCAAGCGGCCCGTGGCCGTGGTGTCGTTCGAGGAGGAGCCGTCGCCGAAGCGGCGGGCCTCTTCGGACCCGCTGTCGCCGGCGCCGGCCATCGCGTTCGACTTCGCGGCGACCGGGGGCACGCTCGCGGCGCGGCCCTCGCCGCCCTCGCCCGCGCCGGCGCCGGCGCCGAGCATCGCCGAGATCCGGGCCGCGTACCAGCGGGAGCAGGCGGCGGCGGCGCGTCCCGTCGTGCCGCCGTCGCCGCCGTCGCCTGTGGCTTGGCCGGCACCGTCGCCGGCGCCGTCGCCGGCGCGCGCCGCTGCGTCGCCGGCGCCCGCGCCGTCGCCCTGGGCGAGCGGGCCCGACGTCGTGGCGACGACGTACCCGACGCTGCCGGCGCACCCGTCGCCAGAGCGGCCGGGCGCCGACGCGCCTATCTCGCCGGCGACGAAGTCCCTCATGTCCTTAGCCGCCGGCGGCGCCCGGGCCGCCGCGCCGCCGCCGGCGGCCTCGCCCGCGACGAAAGCGCTCCTCGCGCACGCCGGGGCCGCTCCAGCGCCGGCCGCGCGAGCAAGGTTCCCGGCCGCGCCGGCGCCTGCGCCCGCGCCGCGCGCTCCTGCTGTTCTGGCGCCGCCGCCGCCGCGGTCTCCGCCGCCACGATCTGTGCCGGCCGCGCCGCCGCCGCGCGCTCCTGCTGCTCCGGCGCCAGCGCCGGCCGCTCGTGCTGTTCCAGCGCCGGCGCCGCGCGCTCCTGCTGTTCCGGCGCCGCCGCCGCGGCCGCCGCCGCCACGCGCGCCGCCGCCGCGATCCGCGCCGCCGCCGAGGGCCGACAGCCTCCAGAGCCTGCCGCCGCCGCCCGCCGCGTCGCCGGCGCGCGCGCAGAAAAAGCTCTCGCCTTGCCGGCCGGGCGTGGAGGGACCAAAGTCCATTTTCACCGCGCCCGCCGGACCGCGCCGCGCCGCCCCGGCGCCGGCGCCCGCTGCCGTCCCGGCCGAGTCGTCGTCGGAGTCGGACGCCGACGAGTCGCCCGCACAGCCGCGCGCGCCGCCGCCGAAGGCTCGCAAGCCCACGCCTGCGCCGAAGCACCGCGCGCACGACTTTGAGTTCGACGAGAGCAGCGGCGACGAGGCGTCGCCGCCGCCCTCGTCGCCGCCGCCGTCGCCGCCGGCCGCCGCAACACCTACGGCCGAGGACGTCGACGCGCTCGTCGCGCGCAACGCGCCGATTGCGCGCACGGAGAAGCCTCGCCAGCGCGTCAAGCGGCCCGCGAGCGTCGAGGCGGCGACGACGGCGCGCGAGTACTTGGAGGGCGGCGGCAAGAAGCCGGACCTCAAGTACGACCTCAAGGGCGGCTACTTCCGCGTGGTGGACGCCGCGCCGGCGTCGCCCGCCGCCGAGGAGGCGGCGGCGCGGCGGTCGCGCGCGCGGACGGCGACGGACCGCTTCGACGGCGCGCCGACGGAGATCCCGAGCGCGTCGCCGCGGGCCGCGCGCAAGCCCGCCGCCGCGGCGTCGCCCGCCGCCGAGGAGGCGCCGGCGCCGAAAAAGAAGCGCGGGCGGCCCCCGAAATCGCCCGCTGCCGCCGACGAGGACGCCGCGCCCAAGAAGGGCGCGGCCCGCCGGTCGAGGCCGCCGGCGCGCAAGCCCGCCGCGGCGACGCCGCGGTCGCCGCCCAAGCCCAAGCAGGGCGCGCCGGCGTCGCCGCGGCCGTCGGACGTGCCCAACGGCTCGCTCAAGTACAACCAGGAGAACCCGAAGAAGAAGGGCTCCAAGAGCTGGTACCGCTACGAGTCCTACAAAACGGCGACGACCGTCGACGAGTACTTCCGCCGGCAGGGGACAATCGGCGACCTGAAGTACGACTTCTCGAGGGGCTTCTTCAAGGCCCCGCCCGCGCTCGCGCGCTGGTGCGCCAGCAAATAGTGGCGCTTTGCTGGCGTTTTTTCCTAAGCCTCTTTGCCAGTGATCATGACTCTGCCAGTGAGATCAACTTAGGCTATAAACAGTCTTCAACAGACTTTTGGACTCGGAGAAACGGGGGGGGGGACGCTGCGAGTATGAAATGCGCGTCGTCGTTGAGGGACCGAGGCGGGGGGGGGGGGGGACTTGAAGGGCTCTTGAGTTCCCGTGCGCGTTCGGCACGCAGCGCGAGAACGCTCGGCCTCCTCGCTATTAGAGCAGGGCGGCGACGAGGAGTCCGGCGGCGGCGCCGGCGCCGGCCTTGGGGGCGGCGCCGTCGGACTGCAGCCCGGAGACGGGCGCGGGCGTCGGCGCGGGCGTCGGCGCGCAGGTGCCTGCAGGGCTTAAGGCTTTCTGAACGACGCCGCACGACGTCGACGCGCACTTGGTGTCGTCGAAAGCGCAGCTTCCATGCTGGTTGCAAAGGTCCACGTCGTCGTCCAGGCACCAACCGAGGTCCTGGTCGAAGGCCGAGGCACTGCTGAACATGAAGGTCATATCCGTGACGCTGTGAACCGCCCAACCACCGATGTCTCGGTTAAAAGACGAGGCCCACTGGAACATCGCGGTCATGTCCTTGACGCTGTGAACCGCCCAATTACCGATGTCCTGGTCGAAGGCCGAGGCAGAGTAGAACATCATGCTCATACTCGCGACGGTGTCCACCGCCCAATCGCCGATGTCCTGGTTAAAGGCCTCGGCGTTCCAGAACATCCCGTTCATGTCAGTGACGCCAGAGGTGTCCCACGCGCCGATGTATTGGTTAAAGGCGGAGGCGTAGGCGAACATTCGTTCCGCGTTCGTGACTCCAGAGGTATCCCACGCGCCGATGTCCTCGTTAAAGGACGCCGCGTCCGTGTTGTAGTACGAGGGACACCAGTTACTATATGCGCAAAACAACTCCGACATATCCGTCACCCCCGACGTGTCCCATGTCGAGATGTGGCCGTACGTCGCCTCGGCGCCGCTGCGGTCGTCAAACCACGCGGTAACGGCGGTTCTAATCGTGCTGTCGTCCATCACGGAGCTAAGGCGGCGCACGGGGCTGGGCAGCGCGCGCGTGGCGGCAGCGAGGGAGAGCAGGAACCAAGCAGCCCCTCTCATATTCATCTCGTTGAGCTGCCGGGCTGCACGTGTAAGGCAGCGGAGCTCTTCTGTATGGAATAGGCAGTATTATTTAGCAAGGCCGTGCGCGCTTTGCTTGCTTTCTGCGGGGCTCGGCCGCGCTTTCTTGCTAGTATCTTACTGTGGCGCTAGAACCCAAAAATAAATCGCGCGCTCGGAGCCTCACCGCCGCGCAAGCGCGCCCCAGTCTGAGCTATAAAGCTGCTTATTCCCGATTCCGGACTGTTTCGTAACTGCGTCCAGAGTGAAGAGGTGCCGAGTCTGTGTATCTCTCGCAGTGGCACACACTCAAGCGCTGCACAGCACTGACGGATACGATGCGTGTACTACTGGTGCTCACAGCTGGCTCCGCAGCCCTGCCCGGCAACCCACGGGCGCTGCCAGCCCTCAAACTCCGCGGCGGTGGGGTACAACAAACGCTCGACGCGCTGCCGCACGACGCCAAGGCGCTGGCCAAGAGCTTCGTGGTTCTAGGCGGCTTCGACAAATTCGTCCAGTACCTCGCGGCCTCCGAGACGATCTCGCGACCGGCTGCCCGCAAGACGATGCACGTCGGCGCCGGCCCCTTGTTCCTGCTGTGCTGGCCACTTTTCAGCGATGCCGCGACGGCCAAGAACTGGGCGATGGTCGGACCGCTCGCGCTGACGCTCAAGGCCGCGGCGGCGGGGTCCGGATTGATTGACGACCCGAAGACGGTCGCGTCGATGTCGCGGTCGGGCGACCGCCGCGAGCTACTGCGAGGGCCAGCGCTCTACGGCGCCGTCTTCGTCGCCGCCACAATGCTGTGCTGGCGCGAACTGAGCGGCGTCCTGGCCCTCGTCGCGCTCTGCGCGGGTGACGGCGCCGCGGAGATCTTCGGGGCCTCGCCATTCGGCCGCCGGTCGCCGCGGCTGCCCTGGTGCCGGCGGAAGAGCGTTGTCGGCACGGGCGCCTTCTTCGTGGCGACGACGCTCGGCGGCGCGGCCTTCGCTTTGTATTTCCGAGGTCTCGGCTGGTGGTCCGTACCAACACAACCGCTGCTCCGGGGCGTCGCGGCCACGGCCGCCGCCGCGGCGCTCGCGGAATCGTTCGACACCGGCGCGTGGGACAATCCCGTCGTCTTCGCGGCCGCGGTCGCGGCGGCGCGGCGTGCCTTCCCTACGGAGTAATCTTCATTTATACGACCCTGGCCGGGGAAAATCGAGCACTCGGAGGTTCGTGCTCTCCGGCGCCGCGCCGAGCGCGCGGCGGATCATGACCACGTTCGCGGAGAAGCTCGAGGCCGGATTGCCGATGAAGTAGGCGCTCCGGACCGCGAGGATCAGGTCCGCGTAGGCCGTGGCGTGCGTCTCGACGGCGTGCCAGTTCTTCCGTAGTTTCCCGGCTTTCTGCGTGTTCTGGCCGTCGTGCACCAAGAGGATGGGCCAGTTTTTTGGAACGGCGTCCATCCGGAGCGCGGCCTTGACGTAGGCCCCGGACATGGAGCACAGGTCCTCCGCCGTCACGTCGCGACCCATGTCGCGCGCCGTGACGCGCTGGACCGCGACGCCCTCCAACCGTAGCCGTGCGACGCAAGTGCCCTCGAGGGAGCGCAGATGGATCGCGACGTAGGGCCCCTTCGGCGTGGCGCGCGCCACGAGCGCCCGGAGGCCCGGCTGCGGGCGCATGACGATCTGCGCGAGGATCAGCCCCTTGAGCTCGGCGCTGTGGGACCGCAGTCCCGTGACGCCGAAGTTCGTCGTCGGTTCCGCGGCCCACCAGTAAATGTCCCGCAGGTCCGCCGCCTCGACCCGCAGGCCGGCCGGCGCCGCGTCGGCGACGCACGCCCACCCGCCCAGGGCTCCGGAGTAGTTGAACTCCGACCGTGGGACCCACTCCTTGACGTGGTCCGGCAGCACCACCATTGTAGGCTCTGGCGCCGTCGCGGCGAACTCGAGGAGGTGCGCCAATGCGATGAGCGCGTTGTTCAGGCGGCCATAGGTAGAGTTGCCCGTCACGGCGCGCGTCGCCCGCGCGCAGTCCGGCGGCGCGGCCCGGCGCGGCTTGATCACGGGGTCGTAGGCGATTCGGAGGGGCTTTGTCGCTTGATACCTTTCGACGACGACCCCGACGAAGGGGTCTGTCGCTTGGTACTTTTCGAAGAGTCGCGCATGTTCGACGACGTCGCCGCCCGGCTCGCCCGGGTCCGGCCCGACGCGCAGCGTCACGACGAGGAGCGTCGACGCGACGATGTAGCAGCCGAGTCCGGCGACCTGGCGGATCGTGGGCATGATGTTACGATTACGGATCCGGGAGTAGTCCCGCGAACCATGCGAGAGTGAAGAGCGCCCCGACCAAAATCACTACGTGCGTTCCGGTGACTTCAAACTGCGGAGCCCCGGAGGCTTTGGGCCGCCGCTCGCGCTTACGACGTACATACACTGAATCACTTGCCCCACCACTTTTGGCCTTTATTTTTGCGGCCATACAGCAGAGTTTTATTCAACGCTTGATATTTGAGGACCAAATTGCTGTACTAAAGGTGCGTCGCACACCTCACTTGGTCCAGTCACCACGCTCAAAATAAGTTGCCTAATCCCGCGGGCTAGCGGCCTGTAAGACACTAGCAAATGCTCTCCAACGCGGCTTGCTCTCAATCGAGCGCGGCGCAAAGAAGGACCGTCCGAGGACCGGGCAGCCAAAACAGGGCAGCCAAAGAGAGAGTACTTAAGCGGTCACGAACGGCAGCCAAAAAGGGGCAGCCCCATGCCGCGCCCCCGGCCCCCCGGCTATATACCGCCACCCGAGAAGCATGAGGAAGGCACGCGCCGCGCCGACCGTATTGTGGGGAAGGAAGTCGTGAACCGCAAGCTCCAGATCTATTTGATGAGACGGGCGGAAGCCGACGCCGTGGCGGACCTCGTCGAGCCGGGGGCGCCGCCTCCCAATTTCAAGCTCGTCTTCGACAAGTCTGGAAGGTCGCAATACAAGGTGCGCTGCGCCTTCGACGCGGAGCGGACCGCTGTTACATATGGCTTTGAGGACACGAGCAGCCTCTTCACGCTCGAGGGGCGGCCGCGGACGGCGAAGCGGCCGAAGACGCGGACCTCGAGTAGGCGAAGCCGCCGGGTGTCCGAGCTGACGGACGACGAGAGCTGCATTCGGCCGGCGACGGCTATGGCAGCGACGCTGCGGGCGTCTCTATCATCAACGCTCGACACGCCGCCGCCATCGAGGCCGCGGTCGGCACAGTTGTCGCGCAGATCGAGCGCCGCGACGCCGCGCGCGCGGCCGTCGACGGCGACCCTGCGGGCGTCGCGCGGCTCGCGCGGCTCGGCGGCGGGCCGCGGCGCCGAGGCCGCGCGGCAGCGGCGCGAAACGTTACAACGGGAGCGCGAGGACATGTTGCGGGGCGCCGTCGAAAGGAAGGCCGCGGCGTGCGGCACCGAGGGCAACGTCGTCGAGTTCCGCAAGAAGCAGCACGCGCGGCGGGAGCGGTGGTTGGCGGCCTGCGCCCTCGCGGCGTCGGGTTTGGACCTGAAGCGCCGCGCTACAACAGTAGAAAAGCGCCGCGAGACGGATTCTGAATGGCGCGCCGAGAATCAAGCTGCCAAAATTCTAGGAAGGAACTGGCGCAGCCAGCGGATCAGAAGGCACGTCTACTGGTCCGCGCGTTTGGCGGTTGCCGTGAAGCAGAACCTGCGGTTGTTATTGGCGATCCGCATCGACAGAAAAAGGCGGGCCGCGCGGCGGTTGCGGTGGTTCTTCGCCCAGACCCATCTATTGCGGTTGCTCAAGTACGGCTCCGGCAAACTGCACGGCGCCGCTAAAGTGCTACAGCGTGGTACGCGATCACGGCAGGCGGCGACGCGCGCGCGGCTTTCAGTGCTAAGGCTGCTCTGGTTAAGGGTCGAGGACGAATTGGACGCGGCGAAGACGGCGAAGCTCAAACGAGAAAGTTTAAGAGCATCGAGGGGCTCGTGGGACGGCCACCCCGAGTACATCATTGGTATGAAGGCATATAAACCAGCCCTCAAGTGTTTACGCAATGAAGAACCCTGGGAGAAAGTCCAAAAAAAACTGGATCGGAACCGCAAGAAGCTCGTGCGACTGAGGGTGGTAGACCACGCGGATTTCGGGCGGACGCAGGACAAGCTGCTTGATAGTGTAGAGGGTGCGGAAAACGCGCCCTACGATCCAAGGAGGGAAGCTGGTATTTTGCGCTTGCTGAATGAATTAAGAGGCGAGCATTCGGTAAGGTACGCGAACTCGAAGGACCGCCAAGCCGCGCAGCAGACGCGGACTTTTAGTCGGGCGTCGGCCGCGCACATCCTTGCTTTGGACCGCGGCCCGCGAGCTAAGGTGCCTCAACCGGTACCCGTCGATCCTAGGTTGCTCATGTGGCCAGTCATGAACTTCTATAGGCCGCCGCCGCCGCACCGCCGCGTCGCGTCGCTGCTAAATCCGGAGCAGTGGGGCGGTCGTGATTGTTTGGCCGAGCGCGTGCGGGACCGCGTGCTCCTGAGTCGGACGGGCGTGACCATGTTCTCTGCCAAGGCCTTCACTCCGGACGGCAAGTCCGCGGCGGCCGCCAAGGCGTCGGCGTTTACGAAGCGCTTCCGCGAGTTCACCGCGAGGAAGGGCGCGCCGACGTAGGTATCTAATTCTTGTATTGGGCGCCTTCGTGGCGTCGCGACCGTGACGCCGTCCCTGCTCGAGTCAATCAACGACGGAGGGCCTGGGACAAGCCCCGGCTCACGAAGAGACGTGGCGCGTAAATGTGAACGTGACCTCGATGTTTAGGCCGAGGATTGGAGGGAACGAGAAGGGGGAGAGGGGGGATGTGTCCGCGCTGTGGGTGCCCTAGCGGCGGTCGTCGCGGCGGTCGTAGTCGTCGCGCCCGCGGTCGCGGCGGTCGTAGTCGTCCCGGCCGCGGTCGCGGCGGTCGTAGTCGTCGCGCCCGCGGTCGCGGCGGTCGTAGTCGTCCCGGCCGCGGTCGCGGCGGTCGTAGTCGTCCCGGCCGCGGCGGTCGTCGTAGCGGTCGCGCGGGCGGTAGCGCTCGACGCCTGCGCAGGAAATAAGCGCAAGGGCAAAAGCGCAGGGGACGCCGCCGGACGCGCGATCACGATCATCGTAGCCTCTGCGGTCGTAGCCGCGGTCGCGGTCCCGGCGGTCGTCGTAGCGGTCGTCGCGGCGGCCGAAGTAGTCCCGCTCCTTCTCGACGCCGCCGGAGACCTCGACGGCGCGGTACTTGTTGCGGCGGTCGTCGAAGACCTCCTCGTACTCGACCTTGGCATCCTTCTCGAGGCAGTTGCCTGATGGAGAAGCAGAGTGGTGAGTGGTTAGTAATATGTATACATTGCAAGGAAGTGGCAAAATTTTCATTTTGACATAGCGGGGAGTGATTTGACAAAGGAAGATATGGTATTTTCGAAGATATGGCGCAGCGGGAAGATATCTTTGTCGGAAGATATGGCGCAGCGGGACAGAAAACCAAGCAACCACACATGGTATGTTGTCTCAGCAGCAGCGAGCGCAGCATCATTCCCCCGGCGCGTGTCTCAATAGCAGAGAAACATCCCCAAAATTGTATTTGAAGTGGCTCAACTCAATAGCGGAGAAGCATATCTAGGACACCGCATGAAACCGTCGCGGATCTGCGTCGCGTGGCAGAAGAGGTCGTCGCCCTGGCCGTCGTCGGGGCGGATGAAGCCGAAGCCCTTGTGGTTCCAGGCGACGCAGACGCCCGCCTTGCGCGGGCCGCCCTCGCCGCCGAACTCGCCGCGCTTGGGCGCGCCGCCGGCGTCGCGCGCGCCGGGGCTGCGCGAGCGCCGCGGCGGGGAGCGCGAGCGCGGGCGCGGCTCTTCTCTACGCGGAGGCGAGCGATCAGCCATCTTTGGTTGTGTGAGAGGCTGGGAGGCTGTTTGTGGCAGCCGAAATCTCGCGCGCCAGTCGACCCTAGCGTCGAGTAACACACTAGCTCTCACACAAGACTCTCAAAGAGGCACAGCAAGCGCGAGGCGCGCCCGCGCTTAGAAACGTAGTTTCGCCGCTTATTCGTTTGCGTGGAACGCCCACAAAAGGCTGCAGCCATCGCTGCCGCCTCGCAGCCAGGCACCAGAGCAAAACTAGGCACAGAGCAAACCCGAGCATGGGCCGCGAGAAGGCCGCGCGCAAGGCCCACGGGGCCCTCAAGACCCAGTCCTTCACGGGCCCCGGCGCGCGCCAGGCGCTGGGCCAGTCTATTAAATCCAAACTGCACCTGAGCGCGGACGAGCAGAAGCTCGCGGACAAGGGCCACATTTTGGACGAGAAGGGCGACGCGTGGTGGCGTCGGATCGGCTACGCTGATTCTAGGGAGGAGTTCCTGAAGTTCTGGACAGCTTTAAGGCCGGAGTTCCGCGAGGGCCCCGTGCCGCCGCCCGACGGGACCACTTGTAAAAGGTGCAAGATGCACGTCAATCTCAGTCGAAAACCTGTGACGCGCAACAACGTCCACCGCTCGCGCAAGAACTGCGACGGCGGCTGCTGGGGCCAGGAGAGCGTCACGCTCATCAGGTTGTGGTGCGAGACACATGAATTAAGGGCTGAAGATACGAAGAAGACCTTCGGCACGTATTCGCGGGAGGCCCAGGGCTGCCCCTACCAGAATAAGGACGTCGTGCCGTCCGAAGCGCTGGAACAGGCTCTTAAGGGTAGGGGAGAGCTGTGCCAACACGGCGAGGCGTGGGCGCGGAGAATCGGCGCCTCGGATGACCCAGACAAATTAAAAGCGTTCACGGCGCTGTGGTGGGACCTCGCGCCCCAGTTTAGGAGTTGGGACGTGCCACCGGACGACGGGCGGAAGTGCGCGCAATGCGCGTGCATTTTTCGTTTGGGATTTTATCGAGGGACGAAGTGGCGCGACCGGTGCGAGTGCAACAAGGGCGCCAAAAGATTAGCGGACGAGTGGAAGCTCATGGGCTACGAGTGCTACCAGAAGGGCCTGCGGGAGAAGGAGCTCGTGAAGCCCGTGCAGCAAGCTCGCAAGAAGAAGGACGCGCCCGCCTCGCCGCGCATCGAGGCCGTCGCGCCGGACGTAGCGATCGACGAGCTGGAGCTCCACGTCAAAGATGGTGAAATGAAGGAGGAGCCCTCTCCGGTCGTTGTGAGGAAGAAGAAGGCAAAAAAAAAGACGAACGTGGACCTCGCGGCGCAGCTCTTCGCCGGGCCGCCGCAGGCGCGGGATTTGGTTGGTGTTGCTGGTTCCGTTGAGACGGCGCCTCCACCCACAGAGAGTCCCTGGGCGGCGCCACCGCTTTCACCAGCGGAGGACCCGCCGCTGCCGTCAAAGCCGCCACAGCTGCCTTCACCAGTACGCCCGCGCCAGAACTCGTGGAACCCCGCCGAGGACCCGCCTCTGCCAGAGCCCGGAGCGCCGCCTCCACAGCCCCCGGAGCCGATCCCGAGCGCCATCTACGAGCCGCCGCCTGCGCAACGTGAGGAGCCCAAGAAGACGGGCACGGTCATTTGGTTTCATCCTATAAAAAATCAGGGCTTCATCAAGCCCGACGACGGGAGCGCGGACATCTGGCTCCACGGCGACGGCGTGCGGCCCGGCGTCGTCCTGAAAAAAGATGATAGGGTCTCGTACCGCGAGGAGGTGTATGGGAGGCAGGCCCGGTTGAAGGCTGTCGATGTGGGCAAGTACCGGCCCGCAGCGAAGCCGACGCGGCAACGTTCGCTGCGCGCGCCGCCGCCACAGTTCGACGCGGCTTTGGAAAGGGCGCTGGCGGAGTCCGCCGACGCCTACGCGCACCACCAGGCGCCCCCGACCGCGAATGACGAAGACGACGAGCTGCAGCGCGCTTTAAAGGCCTCGGCCGACGAGTTCGCGGACGAGCAGCGCCGCCGCGCGGCACAGGACGAGCAGCGGCGCCGCGCGGCCCAGGCGGCAGCGCCAGCGCCGCAGTACAACTCGGCGCCGGCGCCACAGTACGACCCGCCCTACGTGCCTCCTCACGAGCCGCGGCGGTCCCTCGCGGACCTCGCGGGCCCGCCCCATAATAATGGATACGCGCACGTCGACGACGATCTGGCAAGGGCCCTCGCGGCGTCGCGCGAGGCCGAGGAGATCGACGCGCGGCGCCGCCGCGACCTCGCGGCCGCCGAGGAGCGGCTCCGCGCGGCGCGCCTCGCGGCGGCGCCGCCGCCGGCCGCGCCGCCGGCGCCGCCGGGCCTGCCGCCCGGCTTCGGCGGGGGCCCGCCGCCGGGCCTGCCGCCGGGCCTCGCCGGCTTCCCGGCCGCGCCCAAGCTCCCGCGCGACCCGCTCGCGGCGTTCCTGGATGGGGCCGGCATGGGCCGCTACCTCGGCCTCTTCCGCGACGAGGAGATCCGGACCCTGGAGGACTTCCGCCTGCTGACGGCCCAGGACCTCCACGACATCGGCCTCCCGCCGCACGACGCCGCCGTGCTCCACCAGCGCACGGCCGCGCACTACCTCGCGAACGGGCTCTAGCGGCCTTCTCGTGGGCTCGAGGACACTACCCACCTCGGACTGGGCGTATTATCCCACCCCGGAGCTTAGCTATGTAATGGTTTTACTTGGACTTGTCTTTGTCGCGCCTCGTGCCGTACTTGGGAGTGTGTCAGGAGCCTAGGCGTTACTCGCCTCGCGGGCGCGGTGCGCTTCTCGTGACAGCCGCATGGAGCCCTCCAGCGACCGCACGAGCGGATGTGCGCCGCCGAGCACGCGCCGGGCGGTCTGTTCAATCTCTTCGAGCGTCGCCACGGCCTCGCGGAGATCGTCGAGCGTAGCGTCGGGGATCAGGTAGAGCGCCTCCGCGAATATCTTTCTCATCGTGAGCGTGATTCGATCACTCTCTCCGAGAATGCGCCGCGCCACGGGCATCATCTTGCGCAGCACCGACTTGGCTTCTTCGAAGCGCTTGAGTTCACTGAGGGAATTCGCGTAGTTGTTGGCTGAGGCGAGGGTTTGTCTATGTTCTACGCCGATGAGCTTTAAACGTCTAGAGTATATATCTTCTCGCAGGCAAAGGGCCTCTTCAAGCCGCCCAAGCTCTCCATATGTGCACGCAAGATTGCCCTGCATGGCGAGCACGTTGTACTCTGAATCGCCAACGCGCCGCAGCATAGCCAACAGGGCCTCTTTCACGGACAACGCGTCCTCGTGGTGTTCTGCCTCGGATAAACCGCTCCCAAGCAGGCTCATCGCGCTTCTCGGAGACCGGTCAGTCTCCGGCCGCCCCACGTACGTCTTCCAGCATGCCCATCCGAGCGCGCACTTCACGACGCCATGGTATTCTTGCTCGCACAGACTGCACGTGTACCACCGATCCCACCTCTCTATCTTCACCTTCCAGTCCAAATTGTTCTCCTCGGCCTCCGTGAACCAAATCTTCGCCTCCTCCGCCAAGCACGACACGTGCGCAAAGCCTGCTGTCCCGCGGCACGAGCACCCGCGCACGAGACCCTCCTTGGTGTGTCGATGAAGAGCCTCCGTGCAGATGTAGCACGTCTGGCCCTTCGTGTCGTCCGCGCATTTCTCGGCCGCGACCGCGACGGCCTCCGAGTACTTCTTATTCGCATTGTACTGCTCCGCGCCACCAGCCTTTTTTATTTTCTTGCAGAGCTGGTCGTGGCCGCCTTCTTTCCAATGCTGCACCTGGCATTCGGGCCCACAGTAGCGCGTGCTGCAGCGGCCGCATTTCTTGCCCAAGGTTAGCCCAAGGTCGGTGGCGCAGACGGCGCACTGCGTGAGGATCATCTTGTATGTTTAAATCGCTCGGGGGCAGCCCTACGAGGCAATCAAAGCCGTTTTTCGGTGCATGCTAGTATGTTACCGAACGCTAGCCCAGTTTTTGCGCGCGCCTGTCTTGGATTTTGGCCAGCATCGATGGTGGTTTTTACATTCCTAGCGCTGCTGGGCAGCAGCACCGCTTTCGAGTACGGAGAGCTCGCATCATTCGTGAGGCGTCACGGCGGACGAGTCCACCGGTCACTGGCGCTGGCAGACCCAGCCCCGTGTGGGTCGCGCGGCCTCGTCGCGGAGAAGCCCATCCCTGAAACCGACGCGCGCACGGGACCGCTCGTCGTCGTCCCGGCGTCGCTCGAGATAAATGCGGGGCGCGCTAGAACGGCGATGGCGAACGTGCCTGGCATCGGAGAACTGGACAACGGCGCGGTCGTTGTGCTTTGGCTGGCCGCGCTAGACGCGGAGCGACGGCGTTCCCGCGAGGACACATTCTGGGGCCCGTACCTGCGAAGCCTGCCGCAGGACATTTTAGAATTACCCAACGGGTGGGCGCCGTTAATAAGCGGCGACTCGGCGAGATACGCAGCTCTCCTGGATGCCGCGGCGCGGGGCGACGCTGCAAAACGAGAGACGTGCCATCAGGAGGCCGAGCGCGCGGCGGCCTACGCGTCGCGCGTCTCGCACGGTCTGGCGCGAGACTTTGGGCAGCATACTGGAGTCGACGCCGCCGACCTGTGCTGGGCGCTGGGCGTCGTGTCCAGTCGGGCCATGGGCGGCGGCGAGAACCCTACACTGGTACCGCTTCTCGACCTGTGCAACCACGACAAGGCGGGCGCGCCCTTCACGTCCTTCGACACGTCGGGCGCGCGCGTCGCGGCGCGGCTCAGCGCGCGGAAACGGCGGTCCGGCGACACGTCGTCGAAGAGTGCGAGGACGGCGGTGACGGCTGAGAACTGGCGCAGCGACGGCGACGACTGGTGTTTGTGGAGCTGGCGGAGCGGGACCGCGCGGGCGCTCGCGGCCGGCGACGAGATCTACGCCGACTACGCGCCGGAATATATCGAAGCCGGCGAGTGGTTCGCAAACACTGGCTTCGTGCCGCCGCCCACGCCGGATGAATAGTGTTAATAAAATGTTAAATACAGTAGTAGATCGCGGCGACACAGGCGAGCGCGATCGTCGCGTCAAGGCTTGGCATCAGCTTGTTGCCGTTCGCGACGGCAGCGGCCTTGTATGCGACCAGCGGGAACACGAGTGCCAATGCAAGATCTCGTCGCGGCTCCGTCGCCAGCAACGGCTCGAACTCCTCCGCCTGAGCCGCGGCGGCGGCGGCGGCCGTGGCCGCGGCGGCGGCGCGCGCCGGCAGTTTTGCCAGCTCGTTCTCGGCGAAGTAGTACTGCCGCGCGTCGGGCGGGTCCAGATCGACGGTAACAGCCGCAGCCTCCTCGGCCAGCTCCGCACAACAACAATGCGGGTCTTCTTCGCATTTCTCCCACGCGTCGGCGACGGTGCCTGTCCTCCCTCGCAAGTCCTGGCCGCGCGACATGACGCTCTCTATGATTTTTACGCGGTCACCGGCCTTAAACCAAGTGACGGAGGAACTATCTCGCATGACAATCCGCTGGCGCGTCATGCGTAGCGCCGGCGCCAGCACGATCGGCAAGAGGATCAATTTGGCTGCTGCCATTGTGCTGCTGCAGCTGCCGTGTCTGCCGGCGCACGAATGCAGTCCAGGCTTCTTATGGGTGCAGTGCGGCTGCGAGAACACCGTCTGCCGAACCTCTGGCGTTCAAGAGGCGCCAGTGCCACAGCTCTTTTGCACTGCAGTGGCTTGCTTGCTAGTGCCTTACGTTACGCTAGCTCTCGCCTCTTTTGCTCAGCCTTCAAAGTCCGCCAAAATGGACATTCACAGGCCGTGAATTCGCACAAATGCACCCATCAACCATTGCCCTCCTTTGCCTCTGCGGCAGTCGAGCCCTGCGACCACCATCACCCGTGTTCACACAACGCCGTCGATGCAGCCACAGCGCCACACCGCGAGGCTTCGGCAGCACTCCTACGAAGACCAAAAAAAAGAAAGCAAAACGCGAGGGCCTCTTCCGCGTCGAGCTGCGCCACGCCGACGGCGTTGGCGCCGCGATGGGGGCGTCGGCCGCGGCCGTCGGATGGGAGAGCGACACAAATGAGGCCACGCGGACCGACGTGGCGGGCGTACCCGGCGCATTCGTCATCCGCAACGCGCTCACGCCGAAGGAGTGCGACCGCCTCGCGGCGCTCGCCAATGAAGCCGGCTTCGAGGAAGCGCCAAAAGACGAGCGCCGCGACCAGCAGAACGGCGCCGTGAGCCTCGCCGTGGATCTGGATCCCGTGTTCCGGCGGTGCGCGCCCCTGTTGCCGCCGCGCGTGCTCGCGTACCGCGCCGCGGCGACGGCGGACCGTTGGGCCGCGCCCGGCGGAACGGAGCGGAGGCGGTGCCCCGGCGCGCCCGAGGGCCTCTACGAGTTGTCAGGATTGAACCCGCGGCTGCGCGTCTACCGCTACCGCGCGGACTCGGGGGACGTCTTCCGGCCGCACCGCGACGACTGCTGGCCCGGGTCGACGCTTGCTGGGACGGTGCTGAGCGAGGACGGCTGGGCCTACGCCGCGGACCGACGAGGACGGTGGGCCTTCCGGCCGGGTGTAGATCGGGTCTCGCACCTGTCCATGCTCCTCTACCTGACGGACGACTGCGAGGGCGGCGCGACGACTTTTTTTGATGATGATGGAGGCCCGCCCGTGCCCGTCGCCCCGGAGAAGGGCGCCGCCCTCTGCTTCTGGCAGTCGTTCAAGCTGGGCCGGGACGGCGTGCGCGACGCCGCGCTCGCGCCGGTGCACGAGGGCTCGCCGGTCACGGGCGGCGGCGCGAAGCTCGCGGTCCGGAGCGACGTCCTCTACGCTTTTCCCGTGGACGGCGAGGCGCCGGCGCCGGCTTCTTCTTCGGGGTAAGTATTGTTTGTGTGTGACCTCTCGCGTGGGATCGGCGGCGGCTAGCTCTGCCTTGCTTGGAACTCGTATCCGCGACGACGACGCGGGGTCTCCTTGAGCTTGAAAGAACGGTGTATTTGCCGGGTCCCTTGAGACTTGAATCTCGCGTATCTATCCCCAGGGTGCTAAAAGAAGCGTGTAAGACTCTCGAAACCCGAACGAGCTCTAGCGAGCTAGCGGCAGTAAGATACTAGCAAGTGTGAACCGGTCGGAGTCGTTGCGGCCTGCACAGGCTGCCCGACGCCGTATAAAAGGGCCGGGCGCCGTGCGGCTGCGACACTCGGTACCACGAAATCTGTCTCGCGGTCGTTGCGGGCCGCACCGGCTGCCCGACGCTGGATAAAAGATGGACAAGACGATGGTCGAGGTCGAGCGCGACGCCCCAGGCAAGGCCTGCCCGGCCTGCGGCGCGGGGCGCGTCGACGACGTCGGCCCCTGCGCGGCCTGCGGCCGGCGCACGGCCGACCCACACATCGCGCGGCGGCCCGTCAAAAAGGAGCGGCGCACGGCGCGGGCCGAGGACGTGCTCGACCTCGCGTCGAAGTACGCGCGGACGCACCGCGACGCGCTGACGCGGGGCGAAGCGTTACGGTTTCTGGGGGACCACGTCGCGGAGCTGCCGAACGTTTCGTTGCTCCGCCGGGGCGCTGCGTACGCGCTGGCGGCGTCAAGGGCAGCTCCTGCTGAATTCTACGGCGGCGACGGCACGCCACAAATTGCAAAGGGCGAGGCCGTGCCCGAGTGCCTCGCGCGGACCGTTCGAAGACTGTGCGACGGCGGGCATATTCTGAGAGGCAAAGCAAACATCTGGACCGAGGCCAACCAGAGCCTGGGCGCCTCGTTGCAATGGCTGGCTTCATATGATACCGCTTCAGTGGGAGACGACCGCGGCCGGTACCCGCTCGACACCCTATTGAAGCTCTGGGCCTGCCTGCCCGAGGCCGTGGCGCGCGAGGCGACGAAGAACGCCATCGACGACTGCCACGAGGCCGTGCGAAAGCTTCACAAGCAACGCAACGACCTCGAGGGCGCGCTCGCGGGCGCGTTCGGCGACAAGGGCGACGCGGCGGCCGACGTCGGCGCCCTCGAGGCGTGCCTGGCCCAGGCCGAGGCGCTGGCCGACGAGCTCAGTAAAGAGGACCCGAAGAAGGGGGTCTACAGAAAGCGCCTGGACGACCTCGCGCAGCACCGGCGCGCCGCGGCCGCCGCGGCCGCGGCCTGCGAGGACGCGCTCGGGGACGCCGGCGACGCGCTCGCGCGATATAAACATCCAACGGACGCCGCGCTCGACCGGTGGACGGCGCACCGCGCCGCCGAGAAGCGGCTGCGGGCCTGCGGCGCGCGGCGGCGGGCGTTAGGAGAGAGGGCGCGGGCCCTGCACGCCCGGGCGAAGGAGCCGGAGCGGCGCGGACTTGATATCGACGCACTGACGCGGCGCGTCCTCGACGGCGTCGGCGCCTACGACGCCATGGCGGCGTCGCCGCGGCTCGACGTCGTCAGTTTGATCCGGCGTATTAGGGAAGGCGAGGCGCAGCTGCCGCCGGCGCCGGCGGAACCGGTGGAACCGGTGGAGCCGGAGGCGACGCAAACGCCGCGCGACCCGCGACTCTACGACTACGCGGCGGCGCGCGTCGCGTGCGAGGAGGCCGACGCCGCTTTGGCCGCGCGGACGGCGAAGACCGCGCGGCAGCGGCTACGTATAATGCGCGCGGCGGCCCTGGCCGGCGCGCTGCCCGCGACCGTCGACCCGGACGCGGCGGCGACGGTCGCGCATCTGTCGGACCGCCTCGCGGGCCGCCGCCGCGTGGCCGAGCGGCCCTGGGAGCAATGGGCCGCGCGCGCGCCGCCGCTCGACGCCGCGGCGCTGGCGCAGCTCCGGCGCGCGCACGACGACCCTGGCGCGGACGTCGCGGCCTCGGTCGTCGAGGCCGTCGCGGGCGGCGCCTGGCGCGCGGCGCTCGGGGACGCCAGGGACGCCGAGGCCCCGGGGCCGGCGCCCGCCGCCTTCGAGGCGCCGCCGCTGCCGCCGGCCGCCGCCGCCGCGGCCATCTACGTCCTCGCCGGCGGCAGCCCGGCCCCGGCCGACGTGCTCTTCGCCGCGCGGCGGCCGCGGCCGCGGCGCCGCCGCGCCGCCGCGCTCCCGCCGCGCGGCAAGATCGTCGCGCCGGCCGTCGCCACGGGCGTCTCTGATTTACTCGCCGGTGCCCGCGCGCGCGCCGCGCTGTGTCGCGCGGAAGCGGCGGTGCCTGAGCGGGTCGATGCGACGCTCCCGGAGGCCGCCGCGCCGCCGCCGGCCGAGGCCCCGGGCCCCGCGCCCGCGCCGCTGGCGCGCGGGACGCGGGTGAGATACAAAGACGGCACGCTCGGCTCAATTGCAAAGTGCCACCACGACGACTTCCCGCCGTACTACGACGTCGCCCTCGCGGGCGGCCGCGTCGTCCAGTGCGAGCGCGGGTCCCTGGAGCTGGTCGACCGGCGGGCCGCCGTCGAAGCGAAACTGCGGCGCCGCGCGCCGAAGGAGATCCGGCCCGCGCTCGGCGCCGAGACCGTCGCCGCCGCGGGCGAGGCGCTGGACGCGCTCCCGAGCACGGCGGTGGCCGCGGCGCTGGAGCCGCGGGGCCGCAGCGCGCTGGCGATCGCCGCGGCGCGGAACGACGCGAACCTCGTCACGGCGCTCCGGGACCGCGGCGCCCCGCCTGGACGGCGCGACTTCGCCGGCCGGACGGCGGCGGACGCCGCGCCGTCGACGCGCGTCGCGCGGGCCGTCCGCTTCGGCGCCGGCGAGGATGCCGCGCCGGCGCTGGATTTTAAGAGAGGAAGCGGCCCCGTGCGGCCCGTCGACTGGGACGTCTACGTCGCGGGCGCCGCGCGGACGCGGACCGCCAGAGGGTACGACCTGGGCGCGCGCGAAATTGTATTTGATGACGGCGAGGCGGTGCCCGTCGAAGACTGCGAACTGCGAGCTGCTGTGTGGAAATCAACCGCCACGGCGATGTCGCGAAGGCCGTGAAGTTTTGTTTCTGCGCAGGCGAGCCGGGCGCTCGGCCCTGGACGTGTACGAGCCGCTCCGCGCGCAACTCCAAAATCAGCGCGTGTCGTCGGTCGCGGGCGCGCTGGTCGACGAGCTCGCGGAGGAGTTCGTGCTGGGGTTCCGGGACCAGGGCAGAGAACTCGAGCGCGAGGCGGCGCAAGCTGAGCGCTGCGCGATGAGCGCCGAAGAACGGGCCACGCGGACTTTTCTGGCGGCCGAGGCGCGAGCGGCGCGCTTAGAACAATTGCGTTTGAATGTGCTTGCTCAGGAGACGAATTTTGGGCTCCTCTCGCCGGGGCCTCGTGCGCATCCGGCCCCGGCACCGGCGCCCACCGTCTACGAGACACCGGCACCCGAAGACACGGTTGCGGGCCTCGAGAGGCGTGTCGCCGCCCTGGAGTCCGATGGTCGGGTGATCGCGAACCTCGAGGAGCGCATTGCGGCGATGGAGGAGTCAGACGACGAGGCGCCGGTGCTCGCGGCGGGCCACGAACCGGTCGAACTCGCCCACGAGGAGGAATCGGACCCCTTCGGGAAGCTACAACGTCGCGGCGACGCTCTCGGCGAGGAGGAACCGGACCCGGCGACCGGGCCCAAGCAGATTTTCGCCGCCGGCGAGCAGGCGACGGGGCCGAAACGCCTCGGCGAGGACGACGGGGACGCTACCTTCGCGCCTGGTGCACGTGTCATTTACAAGGACGGCAGTTCGGGCGTGGTCCAGAAGGCCCACCACGACGACCCCGAGGGAGGCGTCTACTACACCGTCGATTTGGGCCCTGGACGCGTCATCAATGCCTTGCACAAGTCGCTTCGGCCTCAAGATGCCGAGCAGGCGACGGGGGCGGACGAGGACGCCGCCGCGACCACGCCGCGGCCCCACGACGCCGACGCGACCCTCGACGCGCGCTTCGCGAAGCGAGAGGCGAAGGTGCGGGCGTCCTTCCTCGAGGCGACCGGATCGCTTCGAGATTACGAGCACGCGGGCCCCGACGAGGCACCGGACCGCACAGAACGCCAGCGCATACGCGCGCGCAAGCGCCGGCTCAAGAGGAATCGACGCCGGGCCGGCATCGCGGCCGCCGAGGCGCTGGCTCGAGCGCCGCTGCCCGCGGCCGAAGCGCCGGCTCCTGCCTACGCCGAGGCGCCCGCTCCTGCATATATCACGACGACGCCGCCGGCGAGCCCCGAGCGGCCGCCGAAGGACCCGGCCTTCACGCCGACGCGCGAACGATGGTACAAACGGCGCGTCGCCGGCGTGCCGCAGAGTCCCGATACACCTCCGGCGAAACCACGTTCAGGACTGTGGGGGTTACTGTCGCGATCGGTACGGAAGAAGAAAGTAAGTGACTAGTTACAACGCCGTTAATTCCGGCTCCGGGGCCTCGCCTATGCCGCCCGCGCCCCGGCGGAGCGTCTCGTCCGGCGCCGCGGGCGGCGCGTCCTCGCCGTCCGAGTCTGAGCCCCAGTCCGAGTCCGAGTCGTCGGCGGGCGGATCCGGAAACTCCGCCGCCGCGGCAATTTCGTCGGGCGCGAGCGGCGGCGTGTCGCCGCGCCCCGTGCCGCGCCACCGCTCGCGCGACGGCGGCTTCTCCGCCGGCGGGGGCGCGGACGACGACGACTGCGCATCGTCGTCGCCGTCGCCGCGGAGCCGCCGGCGCACGAGTTTATCCTCGGCGGCCGCCGCCTGCGTCAGGCGCGCGTACTCGGCGGACGCCCGGACCCCGGCGTCCGCGTCCTCGAGCAGCGCCGCGAGGGCCTCGTCGACGTCGTCGCCGGCCGGCGCCGTCGCGAGCGCGTCGGCCACGGCGCGCCGCTCCATAACCTTCGCCGCCGCGCGCTTCGCGACGACGGCCTCGGTCACCTCGGGCGTCCACAAACCCGTGGCGTCGACGCAGGCCACGACTGCCGCCGCATCCCCAAACCGGTCGGCCAGCGCGGCCGCCGCCGCGCGGGCCGCCGTCCGCGCCAGCTTGTTCGCGCCCGGGGGCTTCGGGCCCGGCGCGCGGACGTCGCCGAGCGCGTCGCTCACGACGTGCGCCGCGCAGCGCCTGACTTTATCGTCGCCGTCCGCCAGGGCCTTGGCCGCGTTCGGCAGGCGTCTGTATGCAAGCGCCTGGACGTGCTCGTCGTTTGATTTCAAGCCCTCGCGGAGGCACTGGAGCGCGCCGAGCCGCGCCATCGCGTCCTCGTCGCGCGGCCCGCCGCTCTTCCTCCTCTGCAACGCCTTCTGCGCCAGATCCAACGCGAGCTCGACCTCCTCGGGGTCCGCGTTGCGCCGGATGACGTCCCGCGCCGCCTCGAGCGCCGCCTGGCGCGCGCAGGCGTCATCGACGCGGCCGTTCCGCTTCGACGCGGCGTAGAGCTCGCGGCAGTCCGCCGCTCTCGCGTTCGTGCCGAGGTCGCGCAGCGCGCCCGCGCGCGCCACGCCCGTTGCGCCCTTCTCTCGCATGCGTTCGCGTTGTTCATTGATTTTTCGCAGCTCGTCCGCGGCCGCCTTGTCGGCGGCGGCCGCGGCCGCCGCGACCGTGGCGGGGCTCGGCGTCCGCGCTCCCTCGCGGATGCGCACGCCGCCCTCCATTGCTGTGTCCTGTCGTTCCTGTCCTGCGGAGCACTCGCGCCCTCCACCGACGAGAAGCGCACGCGGTCGAACTGGCGCGACGCGATGGGGCAGCCCTCGGATCCGGCCAACGACGGCGCCGCGCGCACCCAAGCCCGCACGGTGCCGGTGATGAAGACGCCGCCGACGCGCGCCGCCGGGTCGCCCCCGAGGCGATATCTAAGATAAACCAGCAATCAATAAACACGGGGGGCGTCCTCTAGGAGTTCTTGCCGACGCCGTTCGACATGTTGTAGAGGCCGCGCGACACCTGGACCAGCGCGAAGCCGATGAGGGCGATGCCGACGCCGAACATGGTCTGGTCGCCCTGGCCGCCTTTGAGGTAGGTCGGGTTGTCCGCGCCGTGGAGGTGGAGGTTCTGGACGTAGGGCGTCCGGTACTCGGCGATTTTGTTGGGCATGTTCGCCACGGGCCGCGCCATGGTCTCGAGGACGGTAAAGGACCGCGCCGGGCGCCGCAGCGCCGGCGCCGCGCGGGCCGCCGCTATCCTTGCGGCGTTCATCGCCGCTATCCTTGCGGCGTTCTTCGCGGCTCTCCTAGGCCTGCGCGGGACGAGCGAGTGGGCGGCTGTGACGTGGGGAGCGGGGGCTTTGTTCTAAGCGTGCGGCAAGCGCGCCGCGGCCCCGCGCCTCGCGCTGAGGCTGTAATTTGCCGTTCAGCTAGAGACGGCCTTTCTGAGGCGCGGCGGTGCGGCTGCCGGAGCGCTTGCGCCACGGCTTCGAGCTGCTTCGGCGCTGTGTGTTGAGGTCGGATCGGGAGTCTCACCTCGCTTTTTTTAGCCTGAAAAAGCCGCTTGAGCAACCTGCGGAAAGCTAGTGCGTTACACAATAGCTAACTCGGACGAGAATAGGAGGACGACAGGGACGCCAGCCAGGTGGCCCCGCGGGCGCCAAGGACTGTTTAAGAGGCTCACGCGCCACGCACCACCTGCAGGCTGGACGACGGACGACCGCGACATCTCAGGCAGAGCTAGAGCATGGCAGGTGTGCGCGCAGCGGTAGAACTCGCGGCGAGCTTCGGCGTGGGGCTAGGCGCCGCGGGTGGCGCCGGGTATTATTTGCAGCAGGAATTACGTAGGAGACGAGACGAATCCATCGCCGCGCTCCGGCCGGCCGCGCCCGCGAAGGTGCCGGCCTTCGACTACGACGCGCTATACGCCGCGCCGCCGCGGCGCGAGGGCCCCGTCTACGCCTTCCTGCGGGACGGCTGGAACGGCGCCCTCGACGGCGCGCGCAAGGCCATCGGCGACATCTTCGCGCCGTGACGGCGGACCTCCCCTGTGCCCCTTAATTGTCTCTTTTACTTTCTAGCGTAGTGCATGGGGCTGGTGGGAGTCTGTGGGAGGCGTCCGCGCGCGGCACTCCCGCGCCGCCGCCGCGCCCACAGCAGGCTGGTACATGGTGCCATTGGTGGCGCCCAACCAACAAGTGCGACACGAATTAGTGGCCGGCACCGTGTGCGAATTTGTGCGCACACACCACTACGCCAGGCTAGGATCGCTACGGCAAGAATCTCTGCGATTGCTGCAAGAGTGAAAGAGCTGCAAGTTGGTCATGGCAGTAAAACTCGTCGCACGGCTGCTCCTGCTCGCCCAAATCACGCAAGCGTTGCGCGTCACCCGCCGCTCGCTCGCCGGCGCGGCGGGAGCGCTTGCAACAGCACCACAAGTTACGAACGCCGTCCGGCCGCCCGAGTTCGTCACGCAGCAGCCGGGCTTCACGCCCACGAAGTCCGGCCTCCAGATCAAGGACGTCAAGGAGGGCACCGGCGCGGCGGCAGCCACTGGCGACCGCGTCGTCTACGAGTGGGAGGGCTACACGATCGGTTATTTTGGGCGGCCCTTCGAGAAGAAGGCTGGGTTGAAAGGTGGCGACTTCGAAGGAGAAAAGGACTACTCGCGGTTTGTGGTTGGTAGAGGAGAAGTCGTGCCGGCGCTGGAAGAAGGCGTATTGGGCGTGCGCGAGGGCGGCGTCCGCCAGATCATCTTCCCTCCCGAATTAGGGTACCCCATGGTCGGCGACCAGCGCGACGGCAAGATGGCGGACCCGTCCCACGACCGGGTCGGCCCGAAGCCTACGTCCTTTTCAGGGTCCCGCGCGCTCGACTTCGTGCTCACCTCGAAGTCGGACAACGTCGACAAGACGTTGTTGTTGAACTTCAAGGTCGTGCGCGTCGATAAACCCGGGGGGAAGTACAAGTTCTAGTAAGTTTTGTGAGTACAATAATGCAATGAAAACCTAGCGTCTCGACATTCTAGCAAATTCAAACATACGCCTCGATAGCGTCAAAAGAATGACCCAAATTCAGAATACATCCTAGTCGTTCGCCGAGACCAAATATTTCAGAGTAGCGGCCCGGGAACATACCCTCGCGCCTCCCGGAAGGCACCGCCCACGACATTCGCGGATGAGTCTTAAGGCTTGCCAAAGTACACCAGCGATTAACGCCGCCATCTACCGTCCAAATAGTACATTATATCAACTCCAGCCCAGTTTTCATCCACACTCGACGGAACCGGAGCCGACGGCCCGCGCTCGGAGGGCGGGAGAAGAGTTCTACTAGACAACTCCCGCGTTTATGTTCGTTTACTTCCGTTTGTTGATGGTAGAGTCCATCCAGTCCGCATCGGCGCGCACTGAGCTATTTGAGGTGATCCGTATGAGCCGCGCGATTCGTCGACTTTGCGACCCCGCGTTACTGCGTTAAGGGGTAAATAAGTAGGACCCGCGAGTATCAGCGATGCCACCACCCAGATGGACCATAACGCCGTTGTTCTATTCACGATCGACCGACTTGCCCGTTCTCCGCGGACGACGGTGCGTACGCGGGGCACTGAATTGGCCCCAGACCCGTGAGTTATGAAATAAATTTGCATTTCAGGCGCTTTAGTAGTGGGACGGGCCAGATAACCGGGCTGAGCGCCTACTACATTGCTCGAGACCCCACGATGCTCCGCGCGGTTCGGCCAACTCGCGAGCCCATTATCTCGCTTAATTCGGCACCACACCTGGACCTGCGACCATCAGCCCGTGTACCATCACCATGGACCTTGATGAGATCATTTGTTCCATGATCGACCGACTTGCGCGAGGTCCAGATCAAGATGTTCACGTCCCGAGCGTGGGCAGCCAAAAGTACCCTTCTCGCAGTGTAGATGTCATATACTCGTAGTTGACTATCGATGGGGTAGTATGGGGTCCAACGAGACCGCTACGGCGACTACTGGGGCCCCTCGGGTAATTGGCGTTTTTGACGGGAACGGGGCGCCATCGGGTCCAAATTGTTTACTTTTTTCGGTAGCAGATCGGCTCGCGGACTCCCTCTGGGATAGGTCTGGGGTCGGGTAGTCGCCTATGCCGCATACGCCATCGATGCGGCAGCCCAGAGCTCTGAAAGCTATTGCCAAGCTATTCATGGTTTTTGGGCGCGCAGTGGCGAGAGAATTGGCCAAAAATGCTGGGAGCGGCGGCGTATGCGGTGTAGGCGCTTGCACGTGTATAGCATCGACCCTAGGCGGTCCCAGGGAGACCTCTTGGGCAGGGATTGACAGGATTCCACAGGCGCGGCCGCCATAGACCGTAGGGCGCCCTCGGCCGCGAATTAAAAAATGTCCCTTTTTGGCCCCCAGTACGTGTCCCATTGATCTCTTTGGACCAGTAGCGCACCGAACGGTACTCAGACGGCTGAATGGCGCCACGCTAAAACCTAGTATGTCTCGACGACGCTAGGGCTGAGCAAGCCGGAGTCCACTTTATTTGGCATACGCGGCTATAATATGTTGTTCAGCGCATGAACACGACGAACAGTTATTTCTGCCATACGACGCGTGCCAGTCCTTGAAAGACGTGCAGCCGAACGCTGTCCCGCTCAACGAGGTAGGCCACTGCAGGCAGTATGAGTGCTCTGGAGGCAAGAGCGGAAGCGAGCGCGCTCGACGTCGCCGCGGCGTCGCCCTACGACCGGCGCCGCGAGGTAGTGAAGGCCGTGCCCGGCGCGCGTCTCATACACAGACGGCGCCTGGTGAACGACGAGGGCCGCGAGCTCACGCCGTCGGAGCTCGCCATGCGCCGCGCGAGGAGGCGGCGCTTCAAGGACGAGTTTATACCTAGAACGACCTACGATAAGCACAGGGACGGCTACTACTTCGGCACGGGAGCTAGAGGCACGGGCTACTATCTCGACGAAACTACGATAGACTACGGCGACGTCGACGACGAGGGCTACGTGTTGGTGCGCGTCGCGCCGCCCGTCGCGTTACAAAGGGCCTTGCCACGAAGGCGATCTGTCGGTAGACAGGGTTTACTGTTCGACGAGGCCTTCCTGGACGCGTTAGGCCCGGCGCACGGCGCGCCCTCGGATAGGTATTGCGTCGTCGCGCCGCCGTGGCTTTGCGGCATGCCGCCTCCTCCTTCACGTTTTGAGAAGGAGAATTCTGGTGGCACGAAGGCGACCTTTACAAATGAAATGGCGCGCGAGCGCCTCGCGTACCTGCGGAGACGGCACGACGACGAAAGTCGGAGGAGGAAGCTCTATTCTAGGCCAAAAACGCTCACAATCTGTTCAAAGAACGGGGCCGTCGTGCGCCTCCGCAAGGCGCTCGATTCCGCGAAAATCGCCGTGCTGGAGCCGGGCGCGACGTGTGTCGCTGACGAGGAGGCGTTGGATGGTGTCGTACTGAGGTGTAGAATAACAGAGCCGGTGCGCGGCTGGCTGTCGCGGAAAGTCGTGACGTGCCCCGACGCGGATTTTGGGACGCTCGTCGGGACGCGGCGTCCCCTTTTATTCGCGGTGCGTCGATCACGAGTCTTCCCACGCAGGTCGCTCCGAAGGAGGCTGTACGACGTGTACCGGCGGGAAATCAAGTACAGGGCCGCGCCGCGTCGAACCGTGACTTGGTGGCAGCGGAGCCCAAGACGCAGATCGCAATATGCGAGGACGACGTCGTGGCGCTGCCCGTCGCTTGCGGCGAGATGGCCTTCCGCGGCGACGCGCTCGAGCCGGTATTTACGCAAAAGGGCCCCTGGGCCGTGCGCCTCGAGTTGGAAGGCGTCCACGAAAAACCGCTCGCCTTCGTCGCGACAATAAAAAGGAAGACGCTCCTCAAAGAATCACGGGTGTTGCTGGAGCTGTTCGCGAAGACGCACGCTGCTAAATACGATACAGATATCGGCGTCCTCGAACTCTACCAGGGCGGCCGCCGGATCGACGAAGCGACATTAATCTGTGAACTTGTTGAGGACCTGGACGCGACGGCGCCTTCCATATCAGCGGCGTTTGTTGTCAAAAGGCGCCACGGTGCCTCTGAAGAAGCGGTGGTCTCGGCGCGGTCTTTGTTGTTGCAGAAGCGCGCCCCAGTTATTGATGACTGGTCGTCGCAAAAAGAGATACTGGCGGCGAACGCGGCGAAGGGCCCCGGCCAACAACAGACGTCCGCCGAGATAAGAGCCTACTGGGACGAGCAGAAGCGTTCGGGGTACAAGCACTGGCGCACGGACGCGGCGCTGCGGGGCTTCTACACGCGGACGGAGGACGAGGCCAAGGTTAAGCAGTGGGACGCGTCGTTGAAACCAAAACGCGGGTTCCTGGAGGGTTCATCGGTGTATTCCGATGAGGTTGTGGCGGAGCGGAGGCGGCGGGACGCGTCTCTCGGGTCGAGCGAGGGGTGGCTGTCTTCGAAGCGGGGGTAGGTCTTTTGTTACTAACGTTTTTGTTTACCAGTCGCGTCCGTTCGCCCGCGCGCGCATTTTTAGTTTGGAAGCTAACGTGCGGGTTTTTCACTAGCGAAGACCCGGTCCACGCGTCCTGGGGCGGCTCGCGCTCGTCCTGAGGACTCCTGCTACGGCCCTTCCACGGCCGACCCCAGCAGAAAACGCTAGTAGGAAGCAAAAAGCTTGCAGCTGAGCTTTTGGCGTCGCATCAGCAGCGGATATCTGAGCCTACGGACAAGTAACGAAGACAGCGACGCCCTTAACGCTGCGCTAGAACAGTGATTCAACACTCCAGCGGCCGCGACGTCTTGCTGCGCCCGCTAGCTTGAAAAAACGATCTAGGCCAATCCCTGGCCAAAGATCGCCCGCGGAACTGCTAACATGGCCCGCCGCGTATTAGCAGTGGTAGCATGCGTCTCGAGCGCCCGCGCGCTCGTCGCGCCGGCCGTACAGCCCGCGCGCGCCGCGCCGGCGAGGACGCCCCGCGCCGCCACAACACCGAGGGCCGCGACGCTCACGGAGATCGAAACAAAAGAGGCCCTCCCGCTGTCCTCCGTCGTCCTCGACGAGGAGGAGGAGCGCCGCCTCAAGAAGGAACGGAGATTAGCAGCGGCGGAAACGTCCCTGGACGTCTTCGTGGTTGGCCTCTCGCACCACAATGCGAAAGTTGAAGTGCGAGAAAAGCTCGCCATCCCCCAGGACGAGTGGAGCGAGAGCGCCCAGGCCATCGTCGACGACTCGAACGGCGCCATCGCCGAGGCCGCCGTGCTCTCGACCTGTAACCGGTTCGAAGTCTATTTTTCGGCGCGCGACGCGCGCGCGGCCTTCGCGAGCATCTCCCAGCACTTCCAGGAGCGCTCGGGACTGCCCATGGCCGAATTACGCGAAAGCTTGTTCATGCTCACCGAGTCTGATGCGAGCGCACATGCTCTTAGAGTATCGGCCGGTTTGGACTCGCTCGTCGTGGGAGAGGGCCAGATCCTCAGCCAGATGAAGGCCTGCTACGCCAACGCCATCGAGGGCGCCGGCGGCAAGGTCACGTCTCGCTTGCTAAACACGGCCGTCGCCGCCGGTAAAAGGGCCAGAGACGAAACCGACATCAGCAAGGGAGCCGTGTCCATTTCCTCGGCGGCGTACGAGTTGGCCGCCGAACGCGCTCCTCTAGATCTGGCCGGCCTCGAGCTGGAGAACGCGCGCGTTTTGATCGTCGGCGCCGGCAAGATGACAAGACTGTTATTGACGCACATGGCCTCGCACGGCGCCGTCGGGCGCAAGTGCACGATCCTCAACAGATCTTATCAGCGCGCCAAGGACATGGCCGACGAGTACAAGGAGGGCTACGATGTGGATATTGACGTCGTCGCGTCCGACGGCGATGATAGCGTAGCTTACCAGTTAGCCAAGGACGCGGACATCATCTTCACGGCGTCTTCCGCTATTGATTATATCTTCGACGCGGAGAACATCGGGAAGCTCGAGCGGCAAGCGGGTCGCGAGAAATTGATGTTGGTCGACATTGCCGTCCCGCGCAACGTCGACCCTGCTTGTGATGACTTAGATGACGTCCGGGCGTACGACGTCGACTCGCTGAAGGCTGTGGTAGAGAGGAATACCGCCAAAAGGCGGCGAGAAATTGTTGAAGCCGAGAAGCTCCTCGAGGAGGAGCAGGCCTCCTTCCGGGCCTGGATCACGTCGCTCGGTGCCGTGCCGGCCATCACGAAACTCCAGACGAAGGCCGAGGATTTACGGCAAGCGGAGCTCAAAAGAGCTGATAAAAAACTGCAGTCGCTGTCGTCGCGCGAGATCGAGGCCGTGGAACGGCTCTCGCGCGGCATCGTGTCGAAGCTGCTCCACGGCCCCATGTCGTCGCTGCGCGGCGAGGGGTCGACGGACGACAAGAAGAACACGCTGTCGGCGCTCAAGAAGATGTTCGGCGTATGAGAAGTTGGGGGCGTATAACATTCGTATATCTATAGTCTCTGTCGGTGTGCGGCGATGGCGTCAAGGCCCACCGTGCTTAGATACCGTGCTTGTAGTACCTGCCGCCTCCGAGCTAACACTCGGGGCGACGGCGTATGAGGGCCGGGGTCGGGGCGGGCGTGCGGCCACGCAGTGGGGCTTCGGCTCCGCGGCTAGGCGGCCTAGCTCAAAGCAAAGCAACCGCGGCGCCCGGCCTCGACGCCCATCGCTACGGCCGCGCTCTCGACGGGAACTCACCTCGACGCCATCGCCGCACCGCCGGGAAGACAAGAGCGCCACGCCACCGCCGCGAAGCACAGGAGACTAGTATATAGATAGATTTAGACGACGCTCGGACGAGGATGCAGCGAAAGCTACACGACGGAGGTCGGACACACACACAGAAGCTTTCAGAAGATCCCACCGCTCAGAAGAGGCCGAAGAACTTCTTCTCCTTCTGCTCGTTGTTGACGCCGATCTTCGGCGCGCCGCCGCCGCGCGACCGGTTCATGCGCGCGATCTCGTTGGCCGTGAGCGCGCCGGAGTCGCGCCACATCTGCTGGTCGTTCGTGAGGCCGTTCTTCTTCGCGCGCGCCGTGAGGTCGTCGCCGCCCTTGGCGCCGCCGCCCCAGTTGAGGGCCTGGCCGAAGATGCCGATGTCGGGCTTGGCGTTGAGGTAGGCCTTGTCCTTGGCCGTCATCTTCTTGATGTCGGCCTTGCCGTCGTTGAAGGCCGTCATGCCGAAGCCCGTCTTCATCCAGCCCTTCTTGCCCTTGAGGTCCGAGTTGTCCCACGCGCCGCCGCGCTGCATGTAGGGGACGTCTTTCAAGGCGATGTTGCCCTTGCGGACCTCTTCCGGGTTCACCGCGAAGAGGTGGTCGGCCTCGCCCTTCTCGAGCGCCGCGACGAAGGAGTCGAAGGAGCGGGACTTGAAGCCGCGCGCGCCGCCGGCGCCGAGGTTCGTCTTCGCCTTCTTCTCCTTGGCCTTGATCTTCTCCCACTCCTCGGGCGACATGCCGCTCGGCACGTAGGCGCTGAGCTGCGTGGCCGGACGCACCGACGGCGTGGACGCCTGGAAGGCGGCGGCGGACGAGAGCGCGAGGGCGACGATGACGGCCTTCATGGTTGTTTTTTTGCCTGTGAAGAAGCGAAAGTTGAGCTGGCGGCTCGCGTCTCGCGTGATTGTGTCGTGGGAGCAACCGCGCAGCGATGCGGTGGGCCGACGGCTCGCGCGGCGCGTCGTCGACGCGTGGGACCAGTTGCGCAGCGTTACGTTGCGCATCGCGCGGTCGGCGCGCGTGGTGGCTCGTGCCCTTCCAAAAGGCTTGCTGCTCGCCGTCGCGGTGGATTTTGCCAGCGATTTCTCTCATGCCAGCCGCAAGGAGTGCATTGAGCACGTTGGCAGTGTCCTGGATTGCCGAAGACGCGGGTGTGCACAGGTTCCAATCCGAGTATGGCGACAGCTCAGTCGAGCCCCGCGGCTTTAGCAAACAAAGGCCTAAAAACGCTAAATCGGCCCCCTTCCCCGCGCGTGCCCGTGCCCGAGAGGTGTCCAGGGAGGCCTCGGGACGCCTCTGAACCGGAAAGAACGAAAAGTCTATGCTTCCGCCCTAGACTCGCCAGCTACAAGGCTGTGTAGGTTCCCACCGTGCGGGGTCGCGCATGTCGGCATGTATACGCCGAAAGGAATCCGCGGCGTACGTATACGCTGATAGTTTCCGGGCGCAGGGCAATGAACGACGCGGCTCGCGTCGCGTCGGCTCCGCGGGTGTCCTAGCTCTAAGCAAGGCAACTACAGAGACGACCAAGGAGGAGGCTATATCCTGATTAATTATTAACGACGAGACTAGTACGCCTCCTCGCACCAGAACCTATCTATCAACCACGGCCCGACGTCGTCCGCCTTCGACAGCTCGATCGTGACCAGCCGCTCCGACCCGTCGACATCTATCAAAGTGACGTCGTGCGACGCCTTGCGCTTGTCGTCGTCGAACGTGACGTCCTCTGGATTCATTTCCAACCACCGTTTCAGCACACCGTAGGGATAGGACTCGTCGTCGATGTACTTGCGAAACAGCTCCGGCGTGAGCTTGTGGGCCGGGTTCTTCGTGGACACGAACGTCAACGCGACACCACTGCCATGATTTTGCTCGGGCTCGTCGATCGTCCGTAAAGCAGATAAAACGGTCTTGGCGACCCAGCGCGGGCTCGTTAGTGCTCCAAAGGACGTCGCGCCGGCGGCCGCTAATGGATTCTGCTGGGCCACTGGTTCCCTTTCCTTCGGTTTTTCTTTTTCTGGTGGGGGCGGCTCTTCCACCGCTTTCTTCTTCTTCTTCGGCGGTGGACTCGGCGCGCGCTCGACCGTCGCGGCCTCGCCCGCCGGCTGCACGAGGACGGCGTCGATGAGCCACCGGTCGTCGTGCCGCGACAGCGTCCAGACCGCCGTCCCGAGTTGTGACGTGGCCCCCTCCAGCAGGGTCCGCACCACACACCGCTGGCCGTCCTTCGACGTATCCTGAGATTTCAGCTCCAGCGCCTGCCACGTTAATAAAGGGCCGTAGTGGGCGCGGTGCGTCTCGACGCTCCGCGCGAAGGCGTTCGCATTCAAATTGACGGCGTTGTTCTTCGGCGAGACGAGCGTCAGGATTTGTTTCGAGGCTTTTATGAGCTTATCGTCGCGGTGGCCGTCCCGCAGCAACCGCGCGGCTTCCCTTACCACGGCTTCGGCGCCGTCGTCGTCGGTGGATGCGGCGGCTGCTTGCAGGAGCGTCGGCAGGCAGCGCCGCCGTCGGCCCCGGGGCGGGCGGACGGGCGCAGAGCGCGGCGGCGCCGCGCGGTAGCCGGAGGCCGCGACGCAGGCCGCGGCAGCCAGGAGCGCGCGGAGCATGGCTGAGGGGACCCAGTTACGGGGACCCCGGCTCGATCGGCTGGCTGAGGTGGACAGGAGGATCGAAGCTGTCCACGACGAGCGCGAAACGCCCGCGCAAGCACTTGTTCTCTGCCCAGGCGCCGAGCACCTTGCTAGTATGCTACCATTCGCTAGCAAAAAATAAATCCACTCGTGCGTGTACGGATCCACCTGCTACGAGAAAAAACTCGGATCGACCGCTGGTTTACAGCTCTTACTCTAAAGCCCAGGATCCAGTTTGCCGCCGGGATCTGCTCCCGGCATTGCCCAGTCGCTGGCGTGCAGCATTGACTCACTGCAGCCTACAACTATGCTCCTCCGCGCGCTGCGAGTCACCGCCCGCAGAGGCGTACGCCGCCTCTCGACGCCCGTGGCCCCCACACCAGAAGCCGTCTGCGCGAACATCGGCGTGGACCACCACGAGGGAGCTTTGGATCAGGTCTTCGCCACGCTGGACCAGAACGGCGACGGCAAGATCGACCCCAGTGAACTGAAGCAGGGCCTCGCGGCCGCGGGCCTCGAACTGACGGACAAGGCTTTACAAAGACTCACGGAGACGTATGGTGATCATACAGGATCCCTCAAGCAGGCGGGCTTACTGGAGATGCTGGCGGCCGTCCGCGACCACAAGTTCCACTCGTTCGCGGAAGAAGCGCCCGTCGAAGAGGAGGCCCCGGAGCCTCCCAAACAAACCCCGATCCACTACGTCTTCTCGGACATTGGGCATTTTGAAGGGGCGGTGGACGCGGCCTTCGTCAGCGCGGACGCCGACGGCGACGGCGCGCTGAACCCGGAGGAGCTCCGGGGCGCGCTGGCTTCCAGAGGCGTCGACGTGTCTCCCCAAAAGCTGTCCCACCTCTACTCGCTCTATTGTAGGGGCGACGGCAAGCTCGAGCTCGTCGAGTTCGCGAACCTCTGCGGGACGCTCACGACGGAGCACTGCGAGGAGGACTCCTTTTCCTGAGCGTCGCCTGTACTAAGACCCATGCCTGTTAGTCTATTTGTTACGGTGCTAGGACTAGTGGGCGGAGTCCCTGGGGGGGAGACACCGCGCGTCGCCGATTCATCGGCGGCGGCCTGATTATCGTGACAGACACACTAGGTTCGCCTGCGCCTGCCCCTCTCGAGCTGATTTGCCGGCATCGGTGCTGCTGTGCCTCAGTGCTGCTTTGTCGCACGCTGCCGGGCAGCCCATGCACAGCTAGGATGAATGCTTCAGGCTAGGGGCAGCGATGCGGCGCTGGAATAGCATCTGGGCGGTCGGGCTGCTCTGGCTCTCGACGCCGGCGTGCGCGACGCCCGCGCTGACGGCGGCGACGGCGGCGACGGACGCCGCCGTCGCGCTCCTCGCGGACGTCAGGAACCCCACCACGACCGAGGCCATGCTGCGCAACCTCGCGACGCTCGCCCGGACGTGCGCTTGGGCGCGCCGCTACGACGTCATCGTCTTCCACGAGGGGCGAAGCGACGCCCTGCGCCCGCGCCTGGAGGCGCTCGGCAACCGGACGCGGCTCCGGCTCCGCGCCCGGGATATTTCTGACGAGTTCGCGACGCACGCGCCGGCGACCACGGACTGGCCGCGCCGGCGTTTGAGAACGTTTGGTATCGGCTACCGCCGCATGTGCCGCTTCTGGTTCTCCGGCGTCTTCGAGCTCGCGGACGTGCGGAACCTGACGTACTTGCTGCGCCTGGATACGGACTCGGAGCTCCGGTGCCGCCCACGCTCGCGCGACCCCTTCGAGCTCATGGCCCGGCAGCGCGCCGTCTACGGATATGTTGCAGTCAAGACGGACCACCCGATGGTCGCAAAGAACCTGACTGCCTTCGGCGCCGCCTACGCCCGGCGCGTGCCGCAGATCGAGGACGCCTTCTACCGCTTCCCGCCGCATGCTCCCACAAACTGCCCGGCGCCCATGTTCTACACGAACTTCGAGATCATGAACGTGTCCTGGTTCGCCGCGCCGCGCGCCGTGGCATTCGCGCGCGCCGTCGACGCGTCCGGGTCCGGCGCCGTTAGCATTTAGTTGGACCGCACGCCGTCGACGCGACGCCCCCACGCAGGACGGGGATGATCTTCGGGAACCGCTGGGGCGACGCGCCGCTCCGCTGGCTGACGCTCGCGCTCTTCGCGGGCCGGAGCCAGCTCCTCTGCTTCGGCGGCGAGTACGACTACCGGCACCGCGGGCCCCAGGACCACTGCGGCCTGTCCTTCAATATCAGTGTCGCGGGCTGCCAGGCCGCCGGCGGGGGCGCGCCGGTCCTGCCGCCGCCGCTCCCCCGTTCGTTGTGATTTTATTCTATGTCTTACAAATTCATAGGGAGGGGCCGCGGTCGCGCGCGGCGCTTCAGAAGTGCATTTCCGTGGAGCTTGACGTCGTCGACGCGAAGCTTAGACGAGAGAAAGCCGAGAAAACCCGACCCCACCGCGCAAAACCCGTGAGATACAGAAAATTCAGTGGCGCCGCGTCGCGCGGCCTGCTCCGCTGCCGTCCAGGCGTGGCGTGTGATCCATTTTTGCAGCGCTGTGGCCGCTCTGTGCCGCAGACGAGCGCTGCTGCTGCTCCATAGCCAGTGGCAAAACACCTGTAAAAAATGGCTGAATTTGCGGGCACCCTCCTCTGCGCCAAGACGCCGCACACGACGCTCGCCTACACGAACCGCATCTACCTCCATAGTACAGACTTCGCGGCCTACAAGGGCGCCGCGCCGCCGCAGGGCACGCCAGCAGATGAAGTTCTATTAGCGTTAACGGGAGACAGCGGCAAAGAACTGGTCTATTCGGCGCAAGCGAACCCTCCGGGCACGGAGATTAAGGCGGGCACGGTGGGCCTCTCGGGGCCGCAACGCACCGCTCTCGGTTTGGAACTCAGCGCGCCGATGCGCGCCACACCTTATAAACCGACGATCGACCAGCAGCTCAGTGCAGTTAGATTATCCTGTGCACCGTATAGAAAAGGCCCGCTCACAATAGACGCCCAACAACTCGCAGACCACCTGGCCAAGAAATATACGGGCCAGGTCTTTGTTGTTGGTCAAAAGTTCATGTGTGCATTAGATCCAAAACAATTGTTGTATCTGACGGTCGACGGCATGGAGTTTACACAATCAACGGGAAGCCATCTCGGGCAGTTACATGGTGGATTGACGAAAGTCCTGCCCTTCAAGGGCTGTTCGAACCCCGACTTCAAGGTCGAAAAAGAACCAGTAGAAGCGCGAGGCGTCCAACAACAATCATTATTTACGTCGGACTTTGATTTCGCGAAGCTGGGCATTGGCGGCCTGGGGAACGAGTTCGACACGATATTTCGACGAGCTTTTGCCTCGAGAATATACCCGGCGCACATCATCCAGCAGATGGGCATTTCTCACGTGCGGGGCATGTTGTTGTACGGCCCGCCCGGCTGCGGTAAAACTTTGATAGCGCGGCAGATCGGGAAAGTTTTAAACGCGCGGGAGCCCAAAATCGTGAACGGCCCCGAAGTGTTAGACAAATATGTGGGAGCGTCGGAGGAGAAGATCCGAGAACTATTTGCGGACGCCGAGGCGGAGCAGCAGAGCGAAGGCGACCGAAGCATGTTACATACGATCATCTTCGACGAGATGGCATGCGTCCGTGTGAAAATCAATGCGAGGGCCTTCCGTGGACCTCCACGCCATCGAGCAGATACAATTCTGGGGACGACGTCGCGTCGATGGCTGAAATTTGATTTCCACACAGGACGCGATCTGTAAGAGTCGAGGAAGCGTCAGAGACGGCACGGGCGTCTCCGACTCCATCGTCAACCAGTTACTGTCGAAGATCGACGGCGTCGACTCGCTGAATAACATCCTCGTGATTGGCATGACCAATAGAAAGGACATGATCGACGAGGCGATTCTCAGGCCGGGTCGGTTGGAGTTGCACGTCGAGATCGGGCTGCCCGACGAGAAGGGCCGCCTCCAAATCCTCGACATCAAGACGGCGTCGATGCGCAAAGCAGGAAGGCTCCAGAAAGATGCGGTCGACGCGCTACCGGAACTCGCGGGACGCACCAAGAACTTCTCGGGTGCCGAATTAGAAGGCCTCGTGAAGTCCGCGGCGTCCTATGCATTGAGAAGGTGCGTCGACGTGGCGGGCGACAACGCGATCGACGAGGCGTCTCTGAAGGTCGAGAAACGGGACTTTGATCATGCGTTGGATTCGGGAGAAGCTTGTGCGGCTTTTGGGGCCAAAGCTGCGTCATTGGAACCGCTGTATAGGAACGGCATTGTTGATTTTGGAAGGTCATTTAGAGAGGTTGATGACGCTCTGCGACGACTCGTGGAGCAGGTGAGAACATCAGCCAAGACGCCGTTGATGACCGTACTGCTCGAAGGAAGAGCACATACAGGTAAAACAGCATTAGCGGCTCGCACGGCCGTCACTTCTGAATTTCCTTTTGTCCGATTGTTATCAGCGGATAGTATGATCGGATTCAGCGAAAGCGCCAAGTGCCAGGCCATCCAGAAGGTGTTTCTGGACTCCTACAAGTCGCCTCTCTCGATTATCGTGATTGATGACGTCGAGCGACTCATCGAGTACACGCCCGTGGGTCCCCGGTTCTCGAACACGGTCCTACAAACTCTATTGGTACTACTCAAAAAAGCACCAGATGAAGAAAACAGGAGACTACTAGTGATAGCGACGACGTCCGTGTCGAACCATCTCGAGGATCTGCAACTTACGGACGCGTTTAACGTACAACTGCGGTGTCCGCAGCTCGAAGAACCCTCCGAGATCGAGGCCGCGTTACGCCATTTGGTGGCCGATGCAACGCAACGGTCGAGCATCGCCTCGGCTATCACAAAACCGTTGGGCATCAAGCAGCTGCTCATGGTGCTGGAGATGGCTCGGGGAGACCATGGCGTCGACGCGAACGACTTCGCCGCGTGTTTGCACCAGTTCCTAGGGGTATAACAACTTACTATTAGTGATCCGCTAGCGAGTTCACAACAGCCCTCTCATCAGAAAGGTGGTACTTCCGCAGCGTCCTTATCGAGGACGAGACGGATGACCCGGCCGTGCCCCCGAACCCTAGGAGAGCGTGGGCGCAGATCAACAGATCGAGGTGCATGTCGAGGTCCGGCGCGTGGGCCAACAACCGACCATTTTGTGGCGTGTCTGACGCCTCAACGACGGCCTTCTGCGCGTCGGGGACGACTTTCCTTAAATAAGAGACGGTAATGGCCTCGCCGCTCGCGCCGCCGGCTTCCTTCCTTACCACAGCAGCTAGGCGCGCCAGGCCCTCTCTAAATTCTCTGGAAGTTCTATAGGACGTGTCCGACGCAACATATAAAGGAACTGGTAATACTTCGGGCGCCGTCGCCTTCTTCCGCCGCGCGAGGTACGACGTAATTAACTCCTTGAAGGCGTTGCGCACGGTCTGGTGGAACCGTCGCCGAAACTCGCCGTCGCCGCCCCTCAAATGGAGGGCGACGTAGTTTCGGTTCCGAGCAAACTTTGATGAAGCATGGCGCGCCACGTGTAGCATCGGGTCCGTGTAGGTCAGCGTCGCGCGTTGTAAGCGCGCACCCCATACTGTCGAGCGGATGGGGTCCGTGTCGAAGCCCTTGAAGGTCGAGCCTATCCGGAGTAAAGGCTGCGACACGGTGCCGAGCGTCTTCGACACGTCGCGGCATCTACAAGCCCCGCGCGCGCGCCAGCCGTCCCGCGCGCGGCACCCGCCATTTGATGATGCGAAGGTCCAGATCGTGTTCGTGCAGTCGTACTTGACGAGCGCGCTCGCTATTGACGAAGTGTCTACAGCTCCGAGGTCCGCGACGGCCACGAGGTCCGCCACTTGCGTAAAGTTCAGCAACCTTTGTAAGGATGCGGACGGCAGGTCCTGCGGCTTTTTGATGGACGCGGCCTTCTCCGCATTGACGGCGGCCTTCTCGAAGCGCTCCAAAATAGCTGAAGGCGGCGCGACGTGGGACGGGCACTGGCCGTAGTGCGGCGCCGCGCGGTGCGAGAGCGCGGGCGGTAGCAACAAAACTCGATTCAAAGCGTGCGCCATCAGCAGCCCATGGAACAAATTGCGGCGCTGGTTGTTAAAACCGCCGTGCGCGGCGTATTCGAGGTAGCGCTCGTCGATCGTGGCTCCGCTTGAAATTTGGATCGGTGTCGCCGGGCCGGACCTGCTGCAGGCCTGGTGCGGGGGCATCGAGCTCTATGTATCGCCTCGCCGCGCGTGCGCGGAGCCTGAGGATGCCTGATCAGTGAGATAGTAAAGGCATCGAGTCCTCAGGGCCTGCCAGCGCAGCAGCGCTGGACGAAGGCTTGCTGGGGTCTTGCTGGCGGTCTTCGAAACGAGCTGTCGCCGCGTGGGCGGGCGTAGCAAGCTTGGGTGAAAAATTGAGGGCTAGCGTCGCTTACATACTAGACTACAAAGGGGCTGCCACTCCCTGTTATCGGGATTGTGTGGCTGTTTACGCGGCCGAGCGACGCGTTTTTGTGTGTTTGAGCGGTGGGAGGCAGCGCTGTGCCAACCAGCGTCCGCAAGCGCTGCGCCGGGGCGTCGAAAAGCGTGAAAAGGCCACGTGCGCGCTGTGGAATCATTGAGCGCTGCGCGAGACCCGGCGAAGCGGTGACACGCACGGCTCGCCCACCCTTGTCGAGAACGCGTGGGAGAACGATAACGGGCAACCGGTCGCGCGCGCGGCCGAAACCCCCCCGGCGCTCCGCGCGCCTCGTGGAGGGAGACCAACAACCGCCGGCGCGCACGCACACAAGAAACCCCCGCAACGCAGGCGAGAGCGCGCGGGCCGGCGCCACCATGCAGAACATCAAATGTGTTGTGGTAGGAGACGGCGCCGTCGGCAAGACGTGCCTGCTCATCAGCTACACGACGAACGCCTTCCCGGGCGAGTACATCCCGACGGTCTTCGACAACTATAGTGCCAACGTCATGGTCGACGGGCGGCCCATCAACCTGGGGCTGTGGGACACGGCCGGCCAGGAGGATTATGATAGGTTGCGGCCGCTGAGCTACCCGCAGACGGACGTGTTCTTGCTCTGTTTTAGTATTACGAATCCCACGAGCTTCGAGAACGTGCGCACGAAGTGGTACCCCGAGATTGCGTCACACGCGCCGGGCGTTCCTTTCATCCTCGTCGGCACGAAATTAGATTTGCGCAACGACCCGGAGACGGTCGCGCGGCTCCAGCAGAAGCGCCGCATGCCCGTCAACTCGGAAGACGGCATGCAGCTCGCGCGCGAGCTCGGGGCCTACAAGTACATCGAGTGCTCCGCGCTGACGCAGCAGGGCCTCAAGGGCGTCTTCGACGACTCGATCCGCTGCGTGCTCGACGCCATGAAGAAGCCGAAGAAGAAGAAGAAGAAGTGCGTCGTCGCGTGATCGCGAGGGGGCTGTAACTAGGTACATATAGTATACCTACCGTCGGCCGCGCGGCCTTGCTCGGCGGGCGTAGTCGAAGCGGGAATGACACGTGGCGCGTCGACGGCGGGCTCCTCCGAGCAATATGCAACTGTCCCTTTTAGTCAGGCTCGCGCGCAGCTAGCGGCCAGAGACACTAGACTTTAAATTTTGCGAAATCCAGCAGGCTAGACGTCCACTGCTGGCGCACGAGACGCTGCCGAAGCGAGCGCGTCGCATCGGGGCAACCATGAGCACCAGCTGGCTCCTCCTCTGTGCCGTCGCAAGGGCCGACCTCGTCTTCGACCCCTCCGTCGAGCGCGTCATCGTGAACGTGGGCAGCAACACGCAGCCCTCGCTGAGCCACGACCCCCAGACGGTGGCGATCGCCGTCGAGCCCATGGTCGGCTGCCGCATCCGGGAGCAGCGGAACCTCCATGTATTACATGCGGCCGTCGCGGCGAACAACACCTTGGCGTTTATGCAGTGGTACAACAAGTTTGGGGAAAGTTCGTCGTTGGGCACGGCGACGGAGAAGGCCGAGTACACGACGCGCTACCGGGGCAAGCGGAAGATCGTGAACGTGATTTCTCTAACAACGCTCGTCGAGAGCATTCCGTTGACCGTAAAACTGTGGTACCTCAAGACGGACATGCAGGGCTTCGACTTTGATGCATTACGGAGCGCCGCCGACATATTGAGATCTGGAAGAGCTCAGTATGTGATGTCCGAGGTCTGGTGGGATAGGTATCAATCGTACGCGGGCCAGAACAACGACTTTTGTTTGCACCAATATCCTCTGATGAGGGCGCTGGGTTATGAGCTGGTCGACGTCGAGAACGGCTACCAATCCAATAAGTACCACGGCATCGAGCGGCTCAAGACGCTCGACACGAAACAAATAAGGTCCCACGACGAGATCCTCAAGATGTGTTCCATGCAAGTCGACGCGCCGGACAAGGCCGGCAAGTGCAACGAGGGCGACGCCTACTGGAAGCACGCTTCGGCCACTCTTCCGCCGCCGCGGTGGCGCGAGCAGACGGAGAATCCCAAACGGAGGCGGCTCATGCGGCTAGACGGGTCTTTCTAAGTTTCAACACTCGGGGCGACGGCGTGCGAGGGCGGGGGCGGGGCGGGCGTTCGGTCACGCTTTCCCACTTGCTTTCCCCGAAGTCGGCCGGCCAGGTAGCTAGGCGGCATAGGCATAGTCCTAAGCAAAGCAAGTTTCGTTATGCATCCGACGCCGCGGCGGCCGTCTTCTCGGCCGCGCCGCGCTCCGGGTTCTCCTTCGCCCACTTCGGCGACACCGCAACACCAATACGCGAGAGCTTCGATGCTAGCGCGAAGTCGTCGGGCGTCAGGCCGCCCTGCGAGTGCGTGAAGAGCACGAGCTCCACGTCTCTATAATTCGTGATATGAATATCGGGGTGGTGCCGCGCGGCCTCGGCGACCGGCGCGACGGCGTTGACGAACGCGACGGCTTGCAGGAAGTTCTTGGCCGTGAATTTCCGCGTCAAGCGCTTGTCCTCGAGGGTCCAGAGGTTTTCCGGTAAGGCCGCGAAGGCCGCGCGCGCGCCGTCGGCGTCCAGCAGCGTCGATTGGCCTCGGTCGTCCAGCCCGCAGGAATGGCAGACCTTCTCCTTTTTCTCTGGCGGCTCCGCCATCGGTCTTTTGGGTATGAGGCTGTGGCCTGCGCTGACGAGCGCTAGAGTTATGATGAGCGTGCGCGGAGTAATGGCTGCTCAGTGATGTCTAGCAATGGCTGCTCGTTCCTGGACGCTTTTAGCGCACAAAGGCAAAGCCGCGGGCGCGCGCTGCTAGCGTCATGTAACACACTAGCATGCACTGTGCGTTTTTGCCATGCATGGCTTTGCAAGGGCTACACATCATTGCTGGATGCGCAGAGACCGCATAGGTCTAATTTGAGACTGTAGCCATCGAAATATTGAGGCATAGCGGTGCTTCTGGCGAGATAGACCCTGCTTTGCACAGCAGCATAAAAAGCGCTGGCGCGGCGCGCGAATAATGACCTCATGGACTTGTGACAAGTGCACATACGTCCACAGCGACGCCGAAGCACAATTCCTCTGCTGTGCTATTTGCAGCGCACCGAAGCTAGCCGAGGCTGAGGCGCCGGCCGCTGCGCCACCGCCCCCGACGCCCGCGACGCGGCCCGCGCGGGAAAACGGCGCTGTTCCGCCGCGACCACGGCCACAGCCAGTTTTGCGACCGCCGCCCGCGAAACGCCACCGCGCCGCGGCCAGAAAGTCGAGCGTATACCTGATTCCGAGCGAAGCGGCGCATGCCGCACTAAAAGAGCGCTTCCCTCGGGCACGAAAAGCCCTGGCCGCATTGAAATGGGGCGGTTTGCTGCATGCGACGATGTTGCGATTCGACGATATTGATGGCGCACACCGCGACCTCGAGCGCATCGCGAATGATGCAAGCGCCGCCGGCGTGCGGGCCCTGAACGGGCGCGCGTTCCGGTTGCCGGCCCAGTGCTGGGACAACCGCGGCGGCGTCGCCGCGTTGGCAAGGCCGGGCGACATGGGCGCAGTTCTCGAGGCGATGCTCGACACGCTACGGAACGCGCTGCCGACGATGCGCCGCGGCGCCTTCCGCGTGCACCGCCTGCGCGACATCCACATAACGCTCCCCGGCTACTCCGACAAAGCGGTTTTGATCGGCGCCGTCGACGCGTGGGACCTCGCGCTGGTGGAGACGTCCTCCGCGAAGGACCTCCGGGTCGTGCGGCGCTGGCACCTCGTGTGTGTGCCGGAACCGCCGGAACCGCCGCGCCCGTCGGCCGAGGAGCTCCGGGCGGCACGGCTGGCGCGGCTCACCTGATGTACCTTGTAAGTGAATACATGTCCTAGATTACAACACTCCCTTCGAGTCCGCCGCGGCACCGGGCGCCGCCGACGCGGCGGCCGCCGCTCCCTTGAACTTCGCCGAGCCCTTGCCCACGGACTTGTTCAGCAGCGTCGCCCCGAGGCCGGCGCGGTGCTCGTCGAGCGGCGAGCGGATCGGCTTGAAGCCGACGTCGGAGAGCGGTGCAGCTTTGTCGCCCTTGCCTACGGGTGCAACTTTTGACGCGTCGCCTTCGTCGTCCTTCTCGTCGTCGACGTAGGGGCCCAAACCGAGCTCGGGAGCCTGGCCCTTTTTCGCGTTCAGCGCCGGAAAGAGCTGCGTCGCGCTCCACGAAATCAGTTTCTTCTGCGCCGCGACGGCGTCGGCGTTGCTCACGTCGTCGCTCTTCGTCACGACGGCGCCGACGCGCAGCCACTCGCCTTCTCCAGCACGCGCCCAAACTGACTCGCACGAGAAGAGGCGGCTCCCAGACCTCTGGTGCACGAAGAAATTCTCCCATTGCTTCTCGAGGTCTTTTTTGCCTGTGCGCAAATTAACCAGTGACTCGAGAGACCACACCGCCACGCCTTCGCTGACGTCGCATCGATGGCGTGGAGCCATGATAATAGCAGTGACGGAGACGCGCCGCGAGAATTTGATTTATGCACTGCCCTTTGCCCGGCTTGACGAATTTCGCCTTGCTCTTTTTGGTGGCTGCTCCAAAGCCAGCTCTGAGTGCAACACCACTGCGGCGCTGCGACGGCGGCACGAGTGCCGATGCACCGGCGAGCAGCGTGATTGCGGCGAGAACTTGCATGTTGCAAACTTCGCTAGCTTCTTATCTCAGCACTGCAAGGGCCGATTGAGCTGGCTGCAGGCTGGCACTAGTGTGTCATTACACTAGCAATTGCCGGCCATGCGACTGTCCCCAGCGTCCGCGCGCGCGCCCCACACACACCGCACACTGCCTGCAGCCTCTATACACACTACGGCACGCGGCGCGCCCAAAAAACGCTGCCCATTTTGACGCGCGCGGCCACAAGCACGAGAACCGCCAGATTTGAAAATCAAAAGCGGTACTCCCGTACCAGCAAAACAAAGCGGACGCAACCCGCTATACCAAAGGCGCGTGACGGCTGGCCCACGTTAACGGCCGCGGCGGCGGGCGCGCCTGAGGTCCCTCCGTAGCTCCTGGGGGCCGCCCAGGGCTCGGCGGAGGATTGGTCGGCCGTCGTTCCCTTGCGGTCTTGTGCGTCTGAACCGTTGATGCGCGGGGCATCATCGGAGCGGGCCACTTGAATTCCACTTCCATTGCACATCGGGGCCGCCGACACGGAAATGGAAATCGGGCCGCGGCACGTCAGAGGATTACCTGCTCCGCCCAGGCGCCCGGTCCTCAGAGACAAAATTGCCTTGGCGGGGCCGGAAAAGCCTGACTGTGCATCCGCAATTTCCTTGCAAACTCCCCGACACGTGATGGCGCGGGACCACCCGAGAGGGTAAAAGCGGGGCAGGGCTTGACCGGTTCGGCGCGCGCTCCCGGCGCGGTGCCCGACGGTGTCCGCGATTCGTTCACCCCGTCGGTCGCCGCTACAAAGTTCCCCGCGGGCCTGTGGCAGTGTCGGCATTGCACGCCGGCCGCGCGCTTGGGTCTTGGAACTGCTGTGTGGTGTCGGCAAAGTAGCTTGGAGGGGGCGGACGGATAGCCCACCGACAAGCCAAGGCACGTCGCCTGCGACCGGCCGGCCTCTGTTCGGGGCGAAACCTCACACCATTTGTGTCTGGGTTCTCGGGGGGCAGGGTAAAACAACACCCTATCGCCAATCCCAATAGACACGGTGGCGAAGCGTTCGGGGTCCGTACTACCTGGGGGTGGGTTCAATAAGTGGCTCTCTCTCTCGCCGGCCGGACGCGTACGATCGGTCTTGCACACAATATTCTTACACAAGACAATCATTCACGAAGAATCCGCCAAAACAAGCGCCCGCACCTTGAGCACCATCGCCGTCCGCTGCCACGCGAGCCGGTTCACGAGGAACGCGGGCGCGTCCCCGGGCGCGACGCAGGACACGTGCGTCACGCGGCACGACGCGTCGCCGCGGGGCTCGATCAGGTAGCCCGAGCCGCGCACCTCCAGCCGCACGCGGTCCGCGTCGAGCGGCGCGTCCGCGTGGGCCGTCGACGTCGCGAAGCGTAGGAAGGCGCCGTCATCCCGTGTCGCCGCCGCCGTCGTCAGCACCATGTCGCGCTGGCTCACGGGCCACACGCGCTTGCAGATGATATGCGCCGTCGCGACGTTCCCGCGCTGCGTCCAGCCCTCGGCCAGGGCCGGCGGGGGCTCCGTGCAGCTTAGCGGCCGGATCGAATCGCGCAGCGGCTCCACGACGCTCGGCGCCTGTGCGGCCGCGCGGCCCAGCGCCGCGTCGACGACGGCCGCCGAAGCGTTCACGGTACCGACGGACATGGCGTCGCGCCCGCCGCCGGCCGCGTCCCGCAGGTAGCGGCCGACGCCCCGTTCCTCCTCCGCGAGGCGCCAGCCCCGCGCCGCGGGGTCGACCGTCGCGTCGGCGTGGACGAGGTAGGATGCCGCCGCGAGGGCGTCGTCAGGAGGCGCTAAGGGCGCGGCGAAGAGAGCTTCCTGAGGCGTCAGGAGCCGCGAGGGCCGTCGTCGCTTGCGCGGGCCGCGGAGAGCGAGCACGATGGCCACCGCGGCAGCTGCGACGCCCGCGGCGCGCGCGGGCGAGAGCAGCGCGCAGGCCACCGCGACGACCAGCGCCGCGACCGCATTGGCATACCACCGGGTGCTGCTCGGCGGCTCGACCGCTGCCCGCGCGACCGGCGCGGCCACGGGAGTGGGTTGCCTCCGCGGCGGCGTCGGTGGCGGCCGTCTCTCGGCGTGGGTGTCTTTGCACGGGGAGAGGCAAAACATGGTGTGTCGCGCGCCGCTTTTTTCGTGCTGCCACCGCAGAGAGCACGCTTGCGATAAATAATCGACGTGGCAGAAGCGTCACGGTCCTTGGTTATCTATTCGACGCGCTTTGGCCACACCAGGCTGCGGGGAGTGCTGCAGCCTGGGGGTGTGAATTTTAACACTGCGCGGCCGCCGAGTCATACACGCAGAGACGCGGGCGCTGCGAAAAAGGTACTGCGAAAAACACAGCTCCTCGTCACGCTGTAGCGCGGCGCAGCGGGAAAAAGGCTCTGCAAAAAATACACACAGCTCATCCAAAACAGAGCAGCGCAGCGCAGCCATGCCCGACCAGGACACAGATCTATTACAAGGCCGCCTGAAAAAACTCACGCGCTCCCCCGCGTCGCGCACCTTCGACACGTGGCAAGCCAGAGACTGCGAGGTCGACCGCGCGAGCGGGACCTTTGCATATGCGTCTTCTGATAAACCCCGCAAGGCCCTGACCTTGAGTGGTGCGAAGGTAAGGACGATGGAGCCGTACAAGGGCAAGCCCTTCGTCTTCGTGCTGGATTTTAGCAGTGGCGAGCCGCTGACGCTCGCAACAACAACAAGTGAAGAACGCGATAAATGGGTCCGCTTCATCAAACAAACGGCCAAATTGTTAGCTGTGCGCAAACATAAAGCGGGCGAAGGCCTGAACCCGGACCAGGCCTGGCCGGAAGCTAGGCGGTACAAAACGGGCGAAAAAGCAAGCCGCGCTTCCGCAAAAGACGTCGACCGTTTGCAAGACGAGACGCTGGATGTGGTCGGAAGGATGCGGCGGCAGCTCTCGGGGACACGAGAAATCGCGGCGGCTACTTCTGATACGTTAAAACAACAAGGGGAGCAGATCGAGCAGACGACGCGCGATCTTGATAGGATGAACCACGAGCTGAAGCAAGCGGACCGGAACCTGTCTCAACTCGAGAGCTGGCGCATCTTTGGGGGCAAGAGCAAGAAGAAGGGGAGGAAGGCCGAGAAAATGGCCCGGGCGCATTCTAGTAGATTCCCCGACGATGATGCCAAGGAGGTGTCGCCGCCGCGGCGCCGCCGGTCCTCCAACGACGGTTCGAAGTCGCCCGCGTCACTCCCATCGTCGAGGAAACCGTCGCGTTCGAACATCGTCGATGGCCTGGAGGGCCGCGACGCCGACGAGGCGGCGGCGCTGGATACCATAAGGCGCAAGGACGATACAATAAATGCGGGCCTCGACGAGATCGACTCCATGCTCGACGCTCTAGGTGGCGACGCGCGGCGCATGAACGCGCAGGTGCGGCGCCAGAACTCGCGCCTCGGCGTCATGAACGAAGCACTAGAAGAGAGCGAGGCGCGGACCGCGCGCGTCAACGCCCGCGCGCGGCACAACGTCGGCTACTACGGGCGGCCCGACCTCTAGACCTGTTGTGTGGTTCTTGACCCCTTGTAAAGCTTCTTACCTAGTATACCATATCCCGCCGACGGGATACGTTGCCTAGGCCTTCAGAAAGGGCTCACATTACACCACAGGGCGCCGCGCGGGCGCCTTCAGTCCTTCCCGAGCGACGCCCGCCGCCGCGCCTCCTCCTCCTCCTTGAAGCGCTCGAAGGACGCCCGCTGCCTATCAGATAACTTTTCCACCTCCGTCGTTTCCCGTGTCACAGTTGACAGAGGCTCCTCTACCTTCTTGGCCACAGGCTTGAGCCCCTTCTTGTCGCACAGATACGATATCTCCGCCGTCTGGGCCCGCGGCAGCGGCTTTAGTGAAGGTAAATCCTCGGACACGACTTCCGACGGCTGGACCATGACCCCCATGCCCGGGGGGCAGTCGAAGTACTCCCTCCCACGGACGATGCCCGAGTGCTTGCCGTAGACCGGTCCGCCGACGTCCGGGGGGTCGAACTCCAGGCCCACGAAGGTCCCCGACGCGTAGTCGACGGGGCCCACGTAGCGCACCGTCGCTGGGGCGCCGGTCTTCGCCATCTTCACGCGGCTCCCTATTTTAATTTTCAGACCTCGCTGGCGCTCCTCGTCCCTCCTGATTTCCACGCGCTTACCCATGCCGTCGGCCTGCTCCATGAACCTTCTACGCCTTAGGGCTTCGGCCTTCGCGCGCGCGTCGCGGCCCGCCTGGCCCGACTGCATGACCTGGCCCACACTTTTTATGACCGCATCTATCGACATGAGGTAGTCCACGCAGTCCTTGTGGCCCCGCCTCCGACACAACCATAAAGCATCAGCTCCTCTTGATTTCTCGGTAAGTCCATCGAAGTACACACACAACGGCTCCGCCACATCTAATGGATTCTGCTTGCCCAGCTCGATGAAGGCCTTGATCAGGCTCAAATAGCCGTTCAAACACGCCGCATGCAAACCAGTCAGGCCCGTGACCGGGCACGTTGCCAAACAGTACGGCGACGACTTTTCATATCGCTTCACACTATCGAAGACGTCGTCGTGATAATGACTCTTGCGCTCCCGTCGCCGCTCGATGCCCCAGCCCTTCTCCGGCTTCATCACCTTCGCCAGGAGCTGCCTTGCCTCGAGCGGGTCCTTCTCCGAAAACGGCTCGACGGGGTGGCAGTTCACCTGGTACTTCCGCAGCCCAAAGGCGTCTCTGCTCCAGAACTCGTCGAGCTGCTGCCGACACGAATCCTCGGGCACCCAGGGCACCTCGTCGTCGTCGGACTGGGCGTCCGCCGCGCTCAGCTTCGGGGCGGGCATGGCTCCGGCTGCCGTCGGGCAGCCGACGTGGCGGGGAAAAGGCAGCTGCTGGCCCGTGTTATCCTGTGGCGCTTGTCACGCGTTAAGCTCCCGCAAAAAAGCGAGCTAGCGTCCGTAAAGACACTAGCACGATATTTGCGATTTTGCATGCACATCTTTGAGCGCGCTGCCCGAAACTGCAGCCTGATGAACCCCGGCGTGCGCTAATGAATACGTCCGTGGGTTCCATCCTGCTCTCTTGCCTCGCCGCCGCCGCCGCAGCGGATATCGGCAGCACATCATACTGCTCCATCACAGACAAGGATACAGACAACGAGCAGCTCTTAGTAACCGAGGACGGAGGTTGTTCGCTCGACGATTCGGTGACATGGTCCTTTGACAACTCCCTCGTAATCGAGTTCGAGACACGCGGCTGCGCCGAGGTCACCTGCACGACACCTATAAGCGGATACCAGGCTGCTCCCTATGTGCCACATTGGTACTTCGAGCCGTTTCGCTCGTCACTCAGCTCTTCGGATCGGGAGACGCCTGATCTTTGGTGGATCTCGCGCGCATCAGACTATGGCTTCGGTGCCTATGGGGGTTGGTCGCACGCAATTTCTGGTAGTGGTGACGGCAACTCGCATGACATGAGCGTAGCATCTATTCCGACCGAGTGGCACAAGTGGCGCATTATCTTTTCAACCAGGGAAAACTGTGTGTACCTCGATGATTGGACGGTCGACGGCGTGAGAGTTGGGTTTGGGGAAGCCGCGTCGCCAAGCAACGCCGTCTCCTACTGCTCCGCATACGGAACGACAACCTACCTCGGCTTTGCCGCACATGTCGGAACTTTCGCTTACGTGCGCAACTTCACGAAAAGTATCCCCTCCGGATGTACAGCCTCGGAAGACGACGCCATGTGTTCCTGTGGAATCAGCGCAACGAACGAGGAGGGCGACTATTGCTGCGATCAAATATGCGGAAAGTGTGGCGGGTCGGGCTGTGGCAGTTTCGTTGATGACGACGACGTGCTGTGCTGCGCGGGCTCTATATTAGATGCCGGGGTCTACTGCGCATCGCCTTCGGAGGTCGGTTGCATCATTAGGAGCCCAACGGCACGCCCAACACCGCGGCCAGTTCATCCGACGCCCCGGCCGACGGACTTCGACGGAACTTTCGACGACAGCAGCATCCGCACGGCCGTCGCGGCGTGGCTCTCGAACCCGACGGCCGCCGAGGCGACGTACGGCCACATTTCTACGTGGGAGACTGGCGGGGTGACGGACATGTCGTATTTGTTTTGTGGGTATGAATACAATAGCAACTGCAACACGGCCGCGGCGTCCTTCAACGAGGACGTAGGCGCGTGGGACACCTCTGGCGTCACGGCTATGAACCACATGTTCTACAAAGCCCCGGCCTTTAACCGAGACATCGGTGGTTGGGCGGTCCACAGCGTCACGGATATGCTCGCCATGTTCAACAGCGCCTCGGCCTTTAACCAGGACATCGGTGGTTGGGCGGTCCACAGCGCCACGAATATGCACGGGATGTTCGCCTATGCCTCGTCATTTAACCAAGACATCGGCGATTGGGACACCTCAGGCGTCACAAGCATGGACTACATGTTCTACTCTGCCTCGGCCTTCGACCAGGACCTCGGTGGTTGGGCGGTCGACCGCGTCACTACCATGAGCAACCTGTTCAACCAGGCCTCGTCTTTTAATCAAGACATCGGCGCGTGGGACACCTCCGGCGTCACGGATATGTCCTATATGTTCAGTGGCGCCTCGGCCTTCGACCAGGACCTCGGCTGGTGCCTGGACGGCGTGGACCTGAGCAACGCGTTCGGCTACACCCCGTGCGCGTCGACGTCGTGCGGCGTCAAGAAATGCCTGATGTCCGACAGCACCATCCGAACCGCAGTCGCGGCGTGGCTCTCGGATAGCGCCACCGCCGAGGCGACGTACGGCCACATTTCTACGTGGGACACATCAGGGGTGACGGACATGTCGTATTTGTTTTGTGCGTATTCAGGAAATAGTGATTGCAACACGGCAGCGGCGTCCTTTAACGAAGCTATCGGCGCGTGGGACACTTCTGGCGTCAAGACGATGTACAACATGTTCGCCTCGGCCTCGGCCTTTAATCAAGACATCGGTGATTGGGAGGTCGACAGCGTCACGGATATGCGCTGGATGTTCAGTGGCGCCTCGGCCTTTAACCAGGACCTCGGCTGGTGCGTGGACGACGACGTTTTTGGCACTGGCGCCTACGCCGTTCAAAACTCCTTAATGTACACCCCGTGCGCGAAGACGGCGTGCGGTGTTGGGTTCAGGGACACGAACGGTGTTTGCCACTATACCAAAGAAAAAAGGAAATCTAGCAACGACGACGACGGAGCAGTCATCGCCGGCGTGGCCGCGGCCGCTGCACTCCTGCTAGCCGTCGGCGCCTTTTGGTTCTATCGTCGCCGCAAGGCCTCCACGATGGATAATAAGGCCAACGAGCCGAATGGTGCCAATCCAGAGCCGACCGAACTGTCAGCACCGGAAGAGGCCACGTCCCCCAAGGAAGAAGAGGCAACCATTCCCGTCGCTTCGGAAGCCGAGGAGGAGGGTCTCACGGAGCAACCGCCGCCGCCGCCGCGAAGGTGGTTCTCACGCGCTGAGCCCGAACCGGCCGCGCCGAAAGCCGAAGAGATGTACAACCAGATAGCCGCCTGGTACAAGGAGAACGCCGCCTTGCGCGCGACCTGGGGCGCGTACCCGGAACCCGACGACTTCCAGACATGGGCGGGCTTCGTCGCGGTGACAAACGCATTCCTCGACCGCGAGACCGGCTAAGTACACTTACTAGAGAAGGGGCCCCAACGCCTCACGCCGGCTGCGCGCACGCGAGCGCCTGGCGGTAGCCCCGCAGCACGGCCATGACGACGCGCCGCTCCGACGCCACCGACGCGCCCAGCACGCGGAGCACGTGCGCCCGCGCGTTCGCGGAGATGTTCGCGGCGGCCGCCGGGTGGGCCTCGGCCCACGTCAAACGCTCTTCCAGGTCCGACCAGTCGCGCTTAACCGGCACGTAGTGCACGAAGGGCTCGAGCGCGCCCTCGAGGGCCCAGGTTTCCATCGTCGGCGCCGGCATGACCACGACCGAGTCCGTGTAGAGCTGCCACTTCAGGCCCGTCGCGACGTCGTTGCCCTCGTTCGAGAGCTGGTACTTGCACCGCCCGAAGTCGGCGATCGTCGCCTTGGGCTTGACCGAGTCCCTTAGTAATCCCTTGGTGGCGGCGCCGGCGCCGGCCGTGATCCCACTAAAACCCACGTCCAATTTGATTCCAGCGACGCTCTCCGTGGTACCAAAACGCGTCACGAGCTCGAGCCGCGTGTTTAAGGGGACGTTCGCGTACTTTTTGACGTCGCGGTCGCGTTTCGAAACCTTCGCCTCGTAGGCGCGGTACGCCGGGATCTGGCCCGTCGTGCCGCCGCGCCACATGGCGCACTTCTCCCGCCCCAGAAACTTGGGCAGCGTGTGTTCCACAGTCTGCTGGAGGAGCCGCAGGCCGCCCGCGTGGCGCCCCGTGTGCAGCGGCAAGAGCACGGCCTGGTCGCGCGTCCCGACCTTCCGCGCCTTCGTGAGGTAGGCGCCCTCCATCGCGCGCGTCGTGTCGCCGAAGCGGAAGCCCCATCTTAATGAAGGCGGCAGAACCACCAAGGGCGTCGCCCGCGAATAGGCCTCGAGCAGGCACGACAGCTCCGAGTAGTAGGCGTGCAGCTTGCCGTCCGTCGCCTGGGTGCAGGCCGCGACCTGCCCCGTCGTCTGCAGGAGCAGCGAATCGAAGGGCTGTTCGCCTTTCTTCAGCCCGCACGTCCCCGGCGCGCTCGCGCCGTCGGCACGCGCCGCGAGGCCCGCGCAGATCTGGCAGATTATTGGTGTCGAGGACGAGCACGCCGCTCTTGCTAAGTACTTCTCGACGCGCCAGGCCTCGTCCGCGTTTAATGAATCGTCGTCGAGCTGGGGCACGGCCCACGCCGGCGAGCAGACGTGCCAGAGGCCGTCGCGCGTGTCGTCGTAGTGTTGTGCCGTGGTTACTGCCACGCAGGCTCCCAGGAGGGCGAGGTGGCGCATCGTGCAATCGTTGAGTGTCGGCCGTCGGAAACGCTTAAAATGTGACGCCGGGGTGCACGCGCGTCACGAATTCGGTCGCGCACCCACAGAACGACTTTCCTGTTTTTCCCGTCACCGTCGGCGCCGTCGGCCACACGAGTTAATCAAGCGCAAGCTAGCTCCAGTAACACACTAGCAAGCACAAGCAAGCGCCGCGCCAGCCGCTCTGCGAGATTATTGCCTGCGAGTTAGAGCACGCAAACGTGCTAATTTTTACTGAGCCCCGACCGCATCGCTGCGGCAGCACGTCGTAACACATATGACTGATCGCCTCCTCGAGTTCCGCAGCGCCTGCCGCTTGGCAAGGAGACGCCTCGGCGTCGGCCCGCCTGCTCCAGCCCCGCTGCCGGCGCTGCACACGTCGCTGGCCGCGCGCCGCGCGACGCAAGTGAACGCGAAGCTGACGGAAATCGACGGAAGACTCGCGAATTTGCGCGCGGCGGCCGGGCGCGAGCACGACGCCGGCACGAATAGTTTCGACGCCGCGGCGCAGGCCGCCGAGCGCGACTGCGCCTGGGCCGACCGCGCTCTGCGGACCATGGAGGGCGACGCCAATCAAGCGTCGGGGTCGCGGCGAGGCCACGAGCGCGCGATGGCACAGTGCCTGCGGTCGAAGCTCTCCGAGCGTCTGGAGGCCCTGCAGGAGGCGATGAAGGCCAGACAGCGGGCCCTCAAGGTCCAGCACAAGCGGAGGACGAAATTCAGCCACGCGGGCCCGGCGATCTCGACGCGCGTCCAATTGGACACGCCGCTCTTCTCGACGGCCTTCGTGCCCAAGCACGCCGTTGTTGAACCACCGAAGCAAGCCCCAAAACCGAAGCCGCCGCCGCCGCCGATGACAGATCCTTTTGCGATGTCGTCGGCGTTCTCCACCCAAACCGGCATGCGGTCAAGACGGCCTCAACAGGTGGAGGAGACGTCGAGATTAGAGCGGCAGCAGCAGCAGCAGCGGCAGCAGCTGGTGCTCGAGCAGAACGCGCGGCAGCGGTTGGACCATGCTTTAGATGTGGAAAAAGAGATCGGGAAGCTCGGCGAGGTCTTTTCGAGGTTTGCTGGTCTCGTGGCGCAGCAGGCCGAGGTCGTCGAGCGGCTCGACGACGACGTCGAGGCGTCGCGTGCGGATGTGGATGCGGGCCATAGCGAGTTGACGCGCGCGCACGAGCGGATTCGCGGGAACCGGGCCTTGTACCTGAAGATCTTCGGGATCATTGGGGCGCTTACGGTGTGGACGGTCATGTTCTAAGTTTATTTGTTGTGTTGCTCAGGCTTTGCTAGTCGCCATCCGGCCGGCGCGGGGTCTGCGTGACCGTCCCGCCCCCCGTTCGAAGAAGAAGATTGGCCACACCTCGCCAGCGCGACCCAGATCGGCGCGTTCCATGTTGTACAGTCCTACCACATTAGTAAATCTAGAGGGCCCCGTCGCCCTTGAGCGCCTTGGCCATGTATCGCTCGTCGTCGCCAGGCATGCCGAACTTGGAGCCGTCCGCGACCTCCATCGTGCCAACGAGCGATGACCAGGGCGGCTGGCCCGTGAGGCGCCGCAGCACCCGGCCGTTCTTTTTCACGACGATGACCAGGCCTTTCTCGACAGGATCAAATCCCTGCGACCGTGCCGTCTCAAGCTCCTGCTTCAAATACGTCTCCCAGGCCTGCGCCCCCCGCGGGAACGCAATGACGTTCGCGGACCGCTCGAGGTCGAAGTTTCTATCGCCTTCGTCCGCCGTCGTACTTCTCCAGCACGCGCCGGCGTCGTTCACGGCCCCGCTCGCGTCGACGAGCGCCGGGACCACGACCAAATCCACGGCATCGATCTGGGCCGCCAGCGTGTTCTCGTCGGCGCGCTGGTCGGCGCTCAGCGACCGCGCGAGGGTCTGCACGTACTGCTCGCCCCCGACGCAGATGGCGACGCGGTTGCCTCTCCGATACTCGGTGAGGGTCCGGCGCTTCGTGGGCGCGGTCGCCGGCGACACGACAAGCTTCGCTAAACGTCCGCCTTGCGCAATTCTCTCAAGGTTCTTTTCTCCAGCCTGGTAGTCGTTCCACGTGATCGCGGCGCAGGCCAGCACGGCCACGACGTTGATCGCAGTAGATGAAACCGCCTCGTCGAGCGGGATATCATTAGAAAAACCAGTAGCCGCCTTGGCCACGTTCAGGATGCTGAAATAGAGCGCCAAGAGCGCCGAGCCAGTGCTCGCTCCAAAAAAAATGAGTCGCACCTTGCGGAAGGGCGACTCGATCTCCTCGCGCATGCGCTGCTTCGCGGTGTAGCCGCCGAAGAGCTCGGGCTCATCGTCCGGCGCCGCAGCGAGCTGCGTGGTGCGTGTGGGCTGCGTGCCAGCTCGTGCAGCGACGAGGCTGCTGCGTGGCGCCGTGAATGCGTGCGTTAGGCCAGCAGCGGTGCACAATAAGGCTAATAGACGAGTCATGAATTACGTATTGCAGCCAACAGTGGCAATTTTCAAGGATGCGGTGGCCGTGATTATCTAGTGAGACGGACACACTAGCCTAAGAGCCGGGAAGCGGCTCGCGCAGCGCCAGCTCAGCTAGTGATCAATACGAGCTGCGAACGAGTCAAACACGATAGCTGCGCGACAGGCCAGCGCGGCAGACTGCATCTGTCAGGACGCCAGAGCGCAAAAACACCAGTGAGGCCTGCACCAGCTTTACGATCGATTACTCGAGCTGCCGCGCGCAAAAATCTTTGCCAACGCGCTAACGCAAACGAGCAAATGGGCCGCCGCTGGGTGAGGAGAAAAAAACAGAAGACGGAGCAGCCGGCGCACAACTCGTTGGTCGCCGGCTACGGGAGCTCCGACGACGACGAGAGCGACGGCGAGGCCGCGAGTCCGTGGGAGAAGCACGTCGACGCGGCGACGGGCAAGCCCTACTGGCACGACCCCGCGACCAAGCGGACGACGTGGGACGACCCCTCGCCCGCGCCCGCGCCGGAGCCGGAGCCTGAGCCCGAGCCCGAGCCGGCGCCAGCGGCCGCGCCGGCGCCACCCCCGGCCCTCGCGCCGCTGCTGCCCGTCTTTCGAGCCCTCGAAAGCGAGCTCGACGGGATCAGCGCCAGGACCGGCAAGTCGCCCTTTGCCCTCGACGCGGCGGCGCGCGCGCGGCTCGCCTTCGCGTCGTCGAGCACCGCCGAGCCCGTCGCCGTGCAAGCCAAGGCGCTCTCCGAGGCCTGCCTCGCGGCGCGCGCGGCGTGCGAGGGCCGGGACGATCTCCTGGGCGCGGTCGCGCTCGGCGCCGTCGTCGCGCGCTACGCCGACTGGCACGGCGGCGCGCTGAGCGACGACGCGTTCGCGCGGCGGCTCCGCGCCATGGCCGACGCGCTCGCGCCGGCCCCCGCGCCGGCGCCCGCCGCGCGGGCGTCGCGCTTCGACGTGCCGCCCGCGGAGGCCCCCGCGCCGGCGCCTGCGCCCGTAGCGGCGGCCGCCGACGGCGAGGACGCCGCGCCGCCGCCGCTGCCCGCGGGCTGGGCCGCGACGTGGGACGCGCAGCAGGGCTGCGTCTACTACTACAACGAGAGCAGCGGCGAGACGTCGTGGGCGCGGCCGACGTAGTCCCTAAGCATGTTGTTGTGTACTTACCCCGAGCCTCTAGACCGCGGCGAAGCCGTCCTGCGGCGCGGCCGCCGGCGCGGCCGCGCGGCCCATGAGCCCCCCGAGCATGTTCGACGCGAGCCCCGAGGACATCATGCCCCCGAGCATGGACGCCGCCCCGCCCGACGACAGGCCCTCGAGCCGCGCCTGCGCCTCCTTCGAGCACTTCGTGTACCCGACGACGTTCGCTCCACTCAAAGCCAAAGCCGCACCGACCACAATCAACCACTGCAATTTGAGCGAGATGACCGCCGTGACGAGCAAAAAGGCCCAGGCCGCCGCCGGCACATATAAACCCCACCAAAACAGGCGCTCGTCGAGTGGCCGAATGTCCGACTTGTCCTCGGCGGCCTCGAAGACCCACTCCGTCGCGCCGTCCTCCTTGACGTAGTTCCACCACCGCAGTCCTACGAGGAGTCGTCCGGACACGTTCTTGACCGTCCAAAAATCAAAGGCTAGGAGGAGTATGCATACGACGCAGACCAACACGAAGTTGGACGTGAACAGCCCGGCGAACAGGTACACCGCCAAGGCGAGGCTCTTGAACAACACGTGGAACAGCGCGACGCCCGGGTGGCGGCTGCCCTTGAAGAGGCCGAGCTTCCCCACCAACGTGTCGTCGGCCTCGTCGGGGAAGAGCGGCGCCGCCGCCTGCGGCGTCTCGTCGCTGTACTCTAGATCGGTGGTCAGGAACTGGAGGTCGTCTTTTCGCGACATCGTCTCTTTTTGGCTTTGCTGCGTCTGGCGCCGCGCAGATCACCGGTGCCTGGCTGACTGACTGTCTGACTGACTGCTGCGTCTGGCGTCGTGCGGTTCACCGGTGCGGGCGCTGCCGGGGGCTAAACACAGTTTCGGCCTCGGAGAGGACTGCGGTGTCGGTGCGAGCGCTGCTCGGAGCCGCGAATCGATGGGCAACGTGGGAGTGCGAGCGCGAGGTCACTACGTGTGATTAGTGTCAGCTCGGCTCGGTGCGCTTTGCCAGCCGAGACACAGCTGAAATTATTTGCTTTTTTGGCTGGGCTTTTTGCTCAAAAAGCCGACGCGCAAAACGACCTCCCAGGGAGCGACGCCTGCGCTGCAAAGGTACTGGCTCGGAGGATTTGCTGGTTGCAAGCGATCCCACACGTCAGCAGCGACCAAAACACTGCCATAAAAAGCCACAAACAAATCCCTGCCGGCGCGCGACCGCAGCGAGATGCGAGCCCTCCTCGCCATCAGCGCACTGGCACTCGCAGCGGCAAGCAAGAAAGAAAAGAAACCGAGCGGCCACGGCGCCGACGTCGCGGCGTTCGTGCGAGGCGCGCACAAGGCCGACGACGCGAACGTCGCCAAGGCGAAGCGCGCGGTCCACGACGGCCTCGCCGAGTTACTAGCGTACTATAATGGCGACGAGCAGGTCCTGGACGCTTTAGTCTTCGCCACGTCGGGTCTGGCGCCGACGCTCGAGGCGAAGCTCGCGAGGCTCGCAACCTCGGGAGGAGGCAAATTCGTGGTGGCGGCGTTCGGCTCGTCGGTGACGGCGGGCCACGACGGCTTCGGGCACACGGCCTGGCCCGCCGTGTTAGGTAGGAGGTTGGCCAAAGAATTAGCCCCATTGGGGATAGAAGTAGAAGTGCGGAACCAGGCTGTTGGGGGTGCCGAGCCCTTTCCCCGGTCGTTGTGTGTCGGACCCATTGCTGGGAGTGATGTGGACCTCGTCATCAGGGAGTGGGAGTACTGGGGCTTTTCGGATGGGCTAGAAGCCCCAGGAGCACATGGTGGCGAGGACGGGGCCATAGAAATCTTTCTGCGGACGGCCTTTCTGCTACCGAACAAACCAGCGGTCTTATTCCTAAACATGGAGCCGAACGGCGAAGGGCGGAAGACGCAGCAAGTCAGGGCAGCGATGAAGGGCAAACTCAAGATATATGGAGAGCGTTTTGGGGTCGGCGTCCTCAGCGCCTTCGGCAAGCCTTTTGATCACTTGAGAGCAGCTGCTCCCAAGAGTAGGAGGCACCGGAGCGGTTCCAAGAGCTGCCACGGCAATGGCGTGGGCGACTGCCCCGTCGGAGAAAAGCCGGACGGGCACCATACAAGACCGCTCGAGCTAGGTGTGCCCGAGGACTCGCCGTTGAAACCGTTGGCCGATCCCGCGAAGTTATTCATCAACTGGCACCCAGGAACATTAGGGCACGAGATGATGGGCCATCAAGCAGCTTTTGCTGTGCTGCGAGCGGCCCAGTCTGGATTGGCAGCTTTAGGTCTGGGGAGCGTGCCGTCGTCTGCTGGCTCGTTGCCGGAACCTATTGCTTGTGACAAGTCGCCCTTCTGTAAGTCTTCTCAGAGGACGGCGTTCTGCGCTCAAAGTACCTTACCGAAGCACGAGTCGCCAGACATCGGGGATTGGTTGGATAATAGTACTCAGACGCAGTGGCGCAACAGCGCCACGGAGTCCGGGAAGAACCGGGAAAGGTTCTGCGCCGCACCGTCCAAGGAATGCGCGAAGCACCCAGCTGGCCAGGGCTGCTGGCACTACACGCGGTCATGCTCCTACTACGACCAGAAACGGGCCTTTACCGGAACTTCTGGAGATGGGCCTCTTTCTTTTAAGATGCCGCGCGGCGCGTGCAACCTGTTCCTCTCGGAGCCGGGCTACGAGTGGTCCAAGCCGATTGGCGTCGCGAACTGGCACGCCGAACTTAGTATAAAGATTGACGGTGAACAATGCAGGGCGTGTTCTATTGTTCAAGGCGGCGGCGCGTACATCCAGAGCGTGCACGTGGACCTAGCGAGACATTACGGTTCGACGGAGCGGTGCGCTTCGGCGCGCGTGTCACTGTCAGTACAACCGGTGGAGTCGTTGGCTGCCTGGGAGGCGTCGTCCGGTAAAAAAGTCTGCCAGGTCGCGCGCAACGGCAAGTGCGAGCCCAAGGGCGACTGGCGGCGCTACGCGATCGGCTGCGCCGAGGACGGCATGGCGGACGGCAAGAAGGCCTGCAAGTTTAAAGCTGGGAAACCGCGCGACGCATCAAGTGTGCGCGCCTACGTGACGAGCGCGCTGGCGTGGTAGATGTGTGTAACAAGTTATTATTAGACTATGACCTCTTCTCCGGCGGGCTCGTCGTACTCGCGGAGCAGGACCCTTAAATCTTCGGCAGGAAGTTGATAAATGGAGCAGGTCCGGACGGCGTGCCGCCGGATCTCGGCAAGTGGCGCGCCGAAGGCCTTCATCGACACGCAGAACGCCGCGAGCTGCGCGTGCACGCACAGATGCACGCGCCGCGCCGCGTCGCGCGCGTCAGGCGAGAACAGGAGGTCGCCGTGGCGGTCCCCCTCCAACCGCGACGCGTCGACGGCGTCCAGAACCGCCGAGGCCGTCGACCGCTCCCAGAACTGTTGCGAGGCCCAGGTCTCGTGCTGGGCCAGCAGGTCGCCGAGGTATAGCCGCTCATCGCGCGCGCCCTCGCCGTGGTCCACGTAAAACGTCTGTGCCAACATCGCAAGCACCGCGGGGGCCCGCACGTCGTTCGCCCGCGCGCAGGCGTCCAGGCACGCGAGGCATACCCTTGCTAAAGCTCGGAGCCGCAGCGCGTCCGGTAGGGCCGTCTGCCGACTCCGTTGTCTGTTGAGCGCCCGGATGACCGCGGCCGCTCTTGCTCCCGCCGCTGGTGCCGCTCGCTCCGTGGAAAATGCGAAGCGGTCGCCCTGGCTCACGTAGGCGACGACGCGATCGGCGACGGCGTCCGGCTCAGACAAAGGCGGCGCGGGCGGCGCGTCGCCCAGCAAGCCCTCGAGCGCACCGCCGACCGTTTCAACGGCATCGTCCAGCGATTGGGAGGCCTGCTCGACGAGGCTGACGCGCGGCTCGACCGGAGCCTCGTCGTCGACGGCAGCTGTCGACGAGCGGCGCTTAGCCTCGGCCGTCGCGGCGACTTCGACGGGCGGCGGCGACGCCGCGCCGGCGTCAGCGTCAGAAAAGAGCGACCGCAGCGCCGCGTCGACGTCTGACTCGAGGGCGGGCCCGGCGCCGGTGTGGATATCGCCGGCCTCGCGCCGCCGCGTCGCGTCGCGTAGCAGTCCTAATGCCTTGGCCACGCGCGTGGGCGGCGGGCGGCGCGGCGGCGCGGCGCGTGCCTCCGCGGCGTCCAGCGCGGCATCCAACGCGTCCAGCTTGAGCCGTCGCGCGTCCGAGGCGGCACGCTCTGCTGCGGAGATCGCTCGCAATGCCCCAAGGACGCGCGGCGCCGCGAGGGAACTTCGCAGCTCGCGCAGAGCTACGGACGCCACGGCCTCGGCCCGCTCACTTTGGTCCAAGGCCTGGATCGCGCCATCCGCCGCCGCGGCTACTTCGCCCCGCGCATGGCCCGACAGCCTCGCGCTTTCTCGCGCTTTCTCTCCACATCGGCGTTCGTGCGTCCGAGCGCGATCCCGCGCCAGCGCAGCCGCTCGCGCAACCTCCTGGGTTACCTCCGCGCGCGCGTTCGCCTCGGCCGCCTCCGTGGCGCCTCGCGCGTCCTCCGCGTCCTCCGATGCTTTGCGCGCGGCCTCGTCGGCGCGCACGAGGGCCGCACGGCGACTCGCCAGCTGAGACTCGGCGGTTCGCGCAGCACCACGTGCATTGGTTAGTAATGCGTGCGCCTCTCGTAGACTGGCGTTCGCTTCGGCCGCGTCCGCGCCCAGTGCACGCCGCAGGGACTCGTAGGCGCGCGCTGTCTCGTCGTCGTGTCTCGCGCCGTCGGCCGCCAACGCCGCCAACGCACTGAGAGCGCTATCGACGCCGTCTGCGGCCGGCTCGTCCAAGCGCTGGTCCTCGTCGGGCGTCAGCGGCCAGCGCCGGGGCCGCGCCGTCGCGGCGTCCGCGAGTGGCGCAGCCGCGGAGGACCACTCGCCTCTGGCATGCGATGCCTGGCGCGCCGCGGCGAACTGCTCGAGCGCCTGCAGCGCGGCGTGGCCGCGCACGGCCCCGCTTATCGAGCATTCCACGGCCGCGGCGCTGCACTCGAGCTCGGGCTCCTCCGCCACGGCTTTCCGCGCGCCGACGACGCGCCAGACCTCGGTGCCGCTCCCCGCATAGGCAGCAGCCTGTGCGAGCTCATCTATGCCGAGCCATCTTGTAGCGTTGGAGCTCGCGTCGCGGACGTCTGCTACGGCGTCTCGGAGCCGACCCAGCATAATGTGATAACTCCTCCTATGAATGCTCAAGGTGATGCGTCGAAAGCTGTCGAGATCGAAACTCTGAACGTCTAGAAAGCTTCAGAGCTCGCCAATGCGCAGGGCTGCGCCTCGCACAGCAAAATAAAGCCCGGGGAGGTCAAGCACCTAGCGCAAGTAACATACTAGAAAAAAACTTTGGTCTCTCGCTGGACGGGTGCCAATCTTGAGCCAACGCGGAGCCGAACGTGTGTTTTTTTCAGTGTTGCGCGCTGCCTTAATCGCGCAGGCCGCTTGTTGAGAGCTCTGAGCTCGGCTATCACTCGGCCATGGTGCCTGCCGAGATTTTTACTGCCGCGGAGCGATGCGCTGGCGACGATGAGTTTTTGCAACAGATACGGACCTGGTTGGACAGCGGAGGAGACGTCAACGATTCTGGGGGCAACAGTTGGCACCGACAAGATTTATGTCTCCTGAGCCGAAGCAATCACCCGCATCTCACCAAGTTTCTGTTAGAGCGCGGTGCTGACGTGAATTGTGTCAATGAGAGCGGGATGACCCCATTGTACTATAGTTGCGGGATCCCAAATCGTGGGGGAACTGATATAATTAACATGCTGCTGGATGCCGGCGCCAACATAGATGCCAAGACAACGGAAGCGGTTGGGGCCGTTGCGATAGCGGGGGAGACGGCGTTAAGCACTTCATTGGACTGGTTCCGGCACGAAGATGGAAAAACTGCCCTGAGATACGTAACTCTCTTATTGCGTCGCGGCGCCTCACTCGACGACTGCTGGGGCGGGCTGCCGGCCGAGGAGTGCCTCCGGCACATCGAGGATCCGGAGGCGTTTAATGAGTCCATCAACGATATATACGACCAGATGGATCCATCAATGGCAACCAACGAAGATTTCATAGCTTGCAAGAAACTGATCGCCGACGAGCGCCGCCGCAGATTCGTGGCGAAGCGGAAGGAGGTCCTACGGCTGCGGTCGCTCCTGGTCCGCGGGCGCGCCAAAAAGTCGTCTGACGCCATGATCGAGCCCAGCTTCCGCCTGCCCGACGGCGTCCTCTGGAACGTGCTTTCGTTCTGGCCGCCGCAGCGGCCCAAGACCTTCTGGAGGGCACGGGCCTACGATGGACCGCGGCCCGGGTGCGTGTTTACAACGCGGGGCGGCCGTACGGGCTACTGGCTAGACGGCGAAGCCACGGTTGTGTCCGGCGACCGGCCAATGCATTGGACCAGCAACGCGACCTCGGACGGCGCCTGGACGTGCTTGGACGACGCCTGGAACTGCTTCGTCAACGAGCGGCTGCCCGAGATGAAGATAAGCCAGCTCATGAAGATGCTCGCGACGCTCAAGCCGCTCGCCAAGGACGCGTACAAAGCCGCTATGGCTGCGCGTGAAGGCAAGAACGAGGAGGCCGCGCGGCAGGTCGTTCGCGCGCTCTTTGAGCACATCACCCGCGGCGCGATCCTCGACGCGTACGCCAAGGCGTACGCGCCGCCCGGGCCGTTGACTGGTGCTCTGGCTCTGGACTACCGCGGCCCCGGGTATCTGCCCGAAAATAGACCTAGACCCTAAAACGTGAATTGTGAACCAACTCCTAAAACCCATACGCCCCCCGGATCTCCGCCGCGGCCGCGCGCCGCTGGTCGTGCTGCAGCTCGAGGAGCTCCAGGCGCGTCGGCTTGTAGAGGTCGCCGTCGTCGACGTCGTCGTCCGAGGCGTAGACCCCCATGTCGTCCGCGAAAACAGGCGCCGGCGCCGGCGCGGCGGCCGCCTCGACGACGGCCGCCGCCGCGCCGCGGCTCTTCTGCCGCGGCGCCGGGATCGTCTGCGCGTAGACCCGGGCCTTGTCCAATCGAGTGGGCTGCTTCGGCGGCGGCGACGGCGACTGGTACTTGGGCTGCTTCGCGAGGGCCACTTTATTGAGGCGGTCGAGCTCCTTCGAGTAGGCTTTCAACTTGGCCGCCTTGGCGCGCTTCTCCTGGAGCGCCGGGTCCTCGTTCAGGTTCGGCCGCAGGGGCTCGAATTCGATGTATTCCGTGGGCTTGGTCTTGCGGTACTCATGTAAAGTGTACGGCTTAAAATTCGACACCGCTCTAGCTTTCCGCGAGTAGTAGAGCTGGTCCCGGGGCTTCCTTATTAAATCTTCGTTGCGGTCGTCGCCCCGTTTTGGGGGAGGCGCCTCGTCGACTCGTGACCGCCTTTTAACGGGCGAGACGGTCCTCCGGCGCCTCGCGCTCGAGGGTTCGACGGCCTCATAAACATCATCCACGGCCGCGGCGTAATCATCATCAACATTCAGCGTCGACGTCGCCGTCTCGAGGGGGTCGTAGTTCCGGGGCGGCGACGCCGGCGGCTCTGGTAACAGCTGGCGCGGCTTGTCGACGGCGGCGCCGCCTCCACTTCCTCGCGCGTAGGCCCCGGTCCGCGACGCGCGCCGCGCGAAGGCCGCGTGCGCCGACTGCGCCGGCGCGAGCTGGCCCGGCGGGATCGCGACGCCCCGGCGCTCCCTTATGAGTTGCGCGCCGCGCGCGCCCGGCCGGACGCGCGAGTAGTTCTCGAGCTGGCCGTCGCGGCCCGTGCGGTTGACGCGGCCCGCGAAGCGCTTCCGGAACTCGGCGCTCACCTCGCGGCCGTGCGGCTGCCGCGGTTGCGAGCCGCCGAAGGACATCGCGCTGTGGTCGGTGCTTTGTGGGGCGCGGCGGCGGCGCCCGGGGCCGCAAGGCTGCGCGTGGCCCGGATCCGGGCCGGAGACGGCGCCCGCGGACGGCGGTGGCTGGGCGGCGGCCGCTAGGGACGCTACCGAGCAGACCCTGTGGCGGTTTGGCAGGCCTCGTCGGCGCTGTTGGCAGCGCTGTAACAGACGCCTGGGCTGTCCAAAGGCTGCCCCTAGAGCCGCAAACGCTGCGGACCAACGGCCCGCGCGGCCACGACCACGATGGCGGCCGCTCCCGCGCCGCCGCCGCGGTCCACAAAAGAGAAGCCGCCCCCGGTGCCAAAACGAGGCGGCAAGCGCATGTCCTTCGCGACGGAGCGTGTAAGGGTCGCGGTACGTATCAGACCGCTCGTCGCCCACGAGGCCGATCAAGTGCCTTCCGTAAGATGTATTGATAGAGGCGCGCTCGAGGTCACGACGCCGAGCGCCGGCGGCGTTTCTACCATAAAAAAATACGATTTTGACCTGTGCCTTGGTCCATCAAGTACGGAGGATTCTGTTTTTGAAGCGCTGGGCGCGAAGGCGTTATTAGATCGCGCGTTACGAGGTATCAAGGCGACGGTCTTCGCGTACGGCGCGACTGGCAGTGGAAAGACTCATACCATCCTAGGCCATGAACGAGAGGACTTTGAGTCATTGCCCGTTTCACCAGGCACGGACCTGATCAATGATAGAGATGGCTTGGTTGCACGGGCCGTCAAGTACCTCTATCAAACGGCAGATTCAGACTTACAAATCAGGGCGTCGTTCTTCGAGGTCTACTGCGAGTCTATATATGATCTGCTCGAACCCAATGCAACCGCGTTACCGTTACGGGAGGGCCAGGGCGGGTTTTTCGCTCCTGGTTTAAGTGAACTCGACTGCCACTCTTCGGATGATGTGGAAGCTATTTTAAGGGAGGGTCGACGCTCGAGACGAAAGGCCTCGCACAAACTGAATCGCGATTCGTCTCGTTCTCATGCTTTGCTCGTGTTGCGGTTGAGTCATGGGGCCGCGAGGGGTCGCGTGACGTTCGTGGACCTGGCCGGGAATGAGAGGTTGAAAAGAAGTAAAGATAGCGACCCGCGCGAGACGGGGGCCATCAACCGCTCGTTGCAAGCGTTAGGCAAAGTGATTTCTATTCTATCTCGCAAAGAGGATCAGACAGAGCACGTGCCCTACCGCGATTCGACGCTGACGAAGCTCTTGATGGACTCGTTGGGCGGCGACGCGGCGACGTTGATGGTGGCCTGCGCTTCTCCGGCCGCGGCGCACGTCGACGAGACGCTGTGTACCCTAGGTTATGCTAGACGCGCTCGAGGCATCGTCAACGCGCCCTTCGCGACGTTGGTCGGTGCTGATACGAATGCGGAGCGGCGGCAGCAGGAAAGAGATAGGAACGAGATCGAGCGATTACGGGACGACGTCGCGCGGCTAAGGGCCGAGAATTTGCGACTGTCCGAGGAGAACGCGCGGCTGCTATCACTCAAAACCGTCGAGGAAGACAGTGATGATGACTACGACCAGATAAGCGTGGTGAGTCGAGGGGGGACAAGAAGGCACCAGCGCGTGAAGCGGAAGGCACCTAAGAAAGTTCTCAAGGACCTTTCCGTGGCCGAGCCGCCGCCCACGAACGACGTGGAAGATAAACTGCGACTGGAGAACGAGACCTTGAAGGCGGAGCTCCACGAGCTTTCAGTGAGATTCGACAAATTTCATTCAGAGCAGGACTACCAGTTTTCACAGGTCCAGGAGGCCCACGCGACCCAACAAAGCCAGTGGGCCGCGGCCCTCGAACGGTTACAGGCGGAGCACAAGCGCGAGGTCGATGACCTGAACGAGGCGCACGCGCGGCAACTAAAAGATCGGCCCAGGTCGTCCGACTCCGCCGAGGACTACTACAAGAAGTTTTACACCGAGCAATTGTTGAATCATCAACGGAAAGTGGACCCGACGTTCCAAGGGAGGGGCGACCCGCACTCGGCCGAGACGACGACGCGGAACTTGAGCGACCACCACGAGACGGAGTTGATTAGTGTGAGGCGGTCGCAGCGCGGCGAGGTCGTCAAGAAGCACCGGGACGTGTCCGCGCTGCTAGGACTCGCCTAAAAGAGATTTACGTAGACCGCTCCGAGCGCGACGACGACCGCGCCCGCGACAGGGAGTAAACTGCCGCCGCCGTTGAGGTCGCGCCGCATCGTCAAAGTAGTAGTCGTCTGCTTGGCGATGCGGCCGTCGTCGGTGGGCACGAGCGTGTCCGACGCCGTGTCCTTGCTGATGACACTATACCCAAGCTTCGAATACAAGTTGCGCGCGGGTTTATTGGATTCCTCAACCACGAGATCCATCTCCGTGCAGCCCCACTCCCGGACGCGCTTCTCGGCCTCTCTTACGAGGGTTGTGGCGACGCCCCGCCTTCGGCCTTCGCGCGCCGTCGCGACATTTGACAATACAGGAACCAAGTTTTCACCAACTGCGCCGTCGAGCTCCACGCCCGCACATCCGATGATGGTCGAGCCGTCCTTGGCCACGAATAATGTGGCTTTGCGCCGCGTGTCCCTTCTTAACGCGTACCGCCTCCGGAAGTCGTCGAGCTGGCCGCTCCGCAGTTCCCGCCGCTGCGCCGCCGTGAGCTCCTGGGAGCCGGCCTTGTCGGCCCAGAACGAGTCGAGGAAGACGCTCGACACGTCCAAAAAGTCGCGGCTCTCTTCCTCCACCACGAAATCGATTTTTTTGGCTGATAATTGTAGTGACCGGCGCGCGCGCGTCGTCGGTGGCACGTAGGCCGCAGCGATGCGCAGGCCGACAACTATCGCGATCCGTCGCAGTGCCATGGCTGTGACACAGGCTGTTGGGAGAGCTGTTTTGGGTTGGCTGCAATACGTGTGATTGCACGCTCTGCCAGCGATTGCTGTGAGGAATGCGCGAGAACTCTTTGAAGCTCGTTGCAACCCAATTGGCGTTCGCGTGCGTCGCGTGGAGCAGCAATGCCACTGCAGGCTGATCGAGCTGGCTGCTTGATGGCCGGCGCGTCCGAGCATTCCTCTGGGGTGCTAAGCAATACTCTGTCTACGAGTCCAGGACTCGAATGCGGACCACCGGCCCCCCTGGACCCCGTACTATTTTTATTTCAGTTTGCGAGTTTGCCCAAAAAGGCAGCACTGCCCCAGCCGAAAGGCAGCCTGCCATGGCATAAGGCAGCCTCCGGAGTGCTGCACCAACGCATCGAACATGGACGAAATCACCAACACCATGAACACAGACAAAGAGGCAGCAACCGCGGAGCCGCAGCCGGCCGTGCGCGTGCGCGTCGTCGACGCCACGACGCGGAAGACCATGAATGAGCAGACAGAGGTCGTCTTCGTGCCCTGCGCGGACTCCGAACCGATTAAAATCAAAAATAAGGCACTGGAGCAGCTGCCGGCGCGCCGCTACCTCGTGAAGGCGACGGCTCCCGGGTATCAGCAGCTCAACTACCTGGAGGGCCCCATCAACATCTACCACGACCACCTCGTCGTGGACCAAGACGGCCGCCCCCAAAGAGAAGTCGTGATTCAGATGGAGCGGCGCGTCGCGGCGGTCTGGCTCTCGGTTTCCGATTGCAGAGATGGGAAGGCGCTGCCTACCGCTTCCGTGCAATTGTTAGATGAGAAAGAAAACGTGTGCCATGTTTTTGATGCGCCTGGTTCGCATGACGTCGCTGCTGTTACATCGGTAACTAAAACGTACGCCTTGAGATTGCACCTGAGGGGCTACGTTTTGCATGGGCCTCAATCCGTAACATTAGAACGAGGCAAGCGTATCGACCTATTAATGACGGCGCGGCGCACGGACGTGAAAGTGGTCTGCCGCGACCTGCGGAGCGGGCGACGGATCGACGATGTAGATATACAATTGATTAACGAGGAGAACGAGGTTTTAGAAGGGGATACGGTGGACACTGATGTTGAGTACCGTATTGTCTGCCGAGCGGAAGGATTCCGCCAGGTTACAAGAATACAAAAATGTACATTCCCGCCAAAATTATTCGCAGGGAGCACCTCCCCACTAGAAGTGAGAGTTGATCTGGAACCCGTCAAAAGTTCAATACCTCTGGCGCCGCCTAGAAGGGCGGTCTGGGGCTGGTTGGCATTAGATCAGCCGTCTCGGAGTGCTCCCGAGACAGAGACAGCTCAAAAGAAGCCAAAGAAGAAGAAGACTCTGGAGGACTGGGGCACGTGTACGATTAATGTGAGGGCCGTCGACGCGACGTATCCGAAGCCTATTAGATTAGCCGGCGCGCGCGTCCGCGTCGACGGCAACGTAAGTGGCGAGACGGACGAGAGAGGCGCTCTACAACTCAAGTTGAGGGCGCCGTCCTCCACAGAAACCTCCGTCACGGTCCAGGTGGAGAAGGACAGCTTTATAAGTGACGCGACGTCGGTAAAGATCCAGGCTTCGCAAGCAGCCCAAGCGAACATCGCGCTACGGAGGACTCTTGTCAGAGTGGACGTCGTGCACGCGTCTTCTGGGAAACCAGTGACGGGCGACGTCGACTTTAGTTTAGAGCCGGACGATTCCAGAAGTCCCTTGCCTTGTGTCGAGGCGGGAGACGGTCTTATCTTATCGATAAAGCACGACCGTGCGACCTTCGATGGGGTCGTCGCGCAGCGCCACCGGGATGAAAGTCAGACGTATTATGACGTCGTCGGTGTCGATGGTTCTGATCTAACGCTGCTGAAGGTGAGAAGGGAAGACCTGTCACCCACGAAAGATAACATTGTGGTAAGGGAGCTGGAGATCGGCGAAAATGTCGCCTGCTTGTATCCTCATAATGGACGGTATAAACTAACATGTAAAGCTCCTGGCTTACGATTGAGTGGTCCCTCGGTCAAAACGTTCTCAGCACGAGATTGGACAGAGAAGGGCCCGCTCCAGTTAACGTTGCGGCTCGAACCGTCCGTGGCGCGACTACGCTTGGCCTGCGCCACCGAGGACGGCGTACCTGTGAGTTGTTTAGCGGATGTCGGCGGCGAACGGCTTGAGTTAAGTGATGATGGTAGCTTCTCAATGATAGATGTGCCCTTACCACGCGGTAAAGTACAGGCGTCTCTGTCATTACGAGTGGCCGCGCCTCAGTTTATACAAGTGCCGCCCTTTGAGACGTCTCTCTCATGCGACAGAGCGACAGAAGTAATAGCTTATGTGAGACCCTGCGACGTGAGATTGACCGCCGTCGCCAAGGGGAATATCTTGAAGAAAGCGACATTGCAACTCATAAGAGTCGACGCCAACGGCGACGACGATGAAATACGCGTCGTGCAGCCCGGGTCTCGAGTTGCGGTGGATGTGGGTGCCGAGTATCGCGTCCAGGCTTCCGCCAGAGGACATAGACAAGTGGGATTACTCAAGACGTTCATCGCCACCCCGGAGACGTTCTTGAAACAGCCGGGACCGGTCTCCCTAGCCGTCGACATGGCGCCGGACGTCGGCGCGGTGGACCTGGCCGTGCTCGACGTTGTAGGGAGACCGGTGCGCCACGCGCGCGTCACCGTAACGTATGAGCGGTTACCCTCATTGTACCTGGGACATAGGAGAGGCGTGCAGGAGCTCCCGTTGGACGGTTCTGACGAACTCGACGTCGATGTGACCTGTGACGAAGCGGGCTACGTCCAGGTGAGTCAACAAAGAGTCAGGGTCAAGGCCGGGCGGCTGCGGAAGACGTCCATCATTTTGAGACGAAGCGATATTGTTTTAAGAGCAATCGATGCAAGAACGGGTGCGACGCTGCGAGCCTTGGAGGATCTACGGTTAGAGTTAAAACCGGTGGAAGAAGGCAAAACGTTGTCATTTAGCGGCGCGGGCGGCGAGGTCTTTGGGCCGGCGCAAGCCGTGGATCTGCAGAAAGCTTATAGAGTTTGTGTCGACGCTCGGCGCTTCAAACTAGTCGAACCGATTCATGCCGTTTCATTCGCAAAAGCGGACTTTGGGGTCTTGGAGGACCACAAGCACCTGGCTCCTCTCTTAGAACGAGCGAGGGATGCGGCTCGGCGGAAAGCTCGGAGAAGCGGCGTCGACGCCGACCGAGCGGAAGAGCAGTTGCGCCTGGAGATCGACGCTCGGTTAGCCAAGGTGGTGGATGTGCGCGTGGAGCCCCTCGTTGGTGACCTGAACGTCGAGGTGATAGACGCTAGAACAGGCTTACCAGTACCTGATATAGCTCTAGTACTGAAAACATCAAACAGTGAAGTTGATTTAGGACTACAGAGAGGAATAATAGAGGACATTCCCATGAGTGGAGGCGGAGCCATCGTCACTGCGGAAATTCTAGTGAAGAGTTGCGACCGCGTGCAGCTCGAGCCGACGCGTTTCGACCTGCGAGCAGGTGAGACGAATGACATCCAAGTGTTTGTAAGGGACGCGGACGTCGTGATCCATTGCGTGGACCAAGAAACGGGCGACGCGTTGATCCCGGACGCCTGTTACCTGGAAGGTGGGACTACTTTAGATGCTTCTGACAGGTGTAGGGTCGTTGTTGAGAGAGACTACGAGGTGAGATGCGTCGTACCTAGATACCGACGGTTAGGCTCAAAACGTTTCAGAGTTACGCGAGACGACTTCCGGACGTTGACAGATGTGGAAACACCATATCAAGTAGTGGTGCATTTTGAGCCCTGTGAAGCAGATGTCGATTTGCGAGTCGAGGACGCGGCGACGGGTGCGGTGCTATCGAGGGCCCACGTTCGCATTGGCCCGCACTCCTTGGGCTGCACGCGCGGCTTGGAATCGCTACGGTTGCCTCCCTCGACTCGCCAAGTAACGTGGCCGGTAAGTGCCCAACAGCAGGGCTGGGTGCTTGTGGCACCTAGGGACGTGGAACTGCATGCCACGCCCCAGCACGACGACGATCCGCGCCAAATTACGATACTAATGCGGCGCTGCGAGGTCTTAGTGAGGTGTGTCGACGCGATGTCCCGAGAACCGCTCGATGCACACTGTTTGTTAGAACCTGCTAATGATACGACACCACAACCGTGGCGGCTGGACGACGCTGATGACGCTTGTGTGGTCGACGTTTCTGATACAGAGCGCACCGGTACCATAAAAAGCGTGGGCTCAGATCTATATGACGTGGCCCTAGATGATGGGAGTGAAGAACTGCGGTGTGCCGCCGAGGAATTGAAACGGGAAGACGGGACGGAACCATCGTCCTATCTTATTGAAGAGCGCGTCGTCGTCAAGCGGCCCCACAGCTATGTAGTAAGAGCTTCGTGCGACGGCCACCGCCAAGTAACACATTTGGAGGAGATGACTTTTGCAGAATCCGATTTCGCGGGCCTGCCCGTGCAGGCTCCCTTGAAGCTCGAGGTGGCCATGGAGGCCGTAGCTGGAGTGTTAGATATAAGTGTCGAGGATAAACGAGGAGCCAAAATAAGAACGTGCGAGGTCTGGCTCGACGGGGTCGCATTGGGGACGCAACGAGGGTTAATACCGATCAACCTGCCGGGCGGCGGGAAGCCCCACGAGGCGCGCGTCGACGTGTCGGCCCCTGGTTACGCGTTAGTAGGTCCTTCTCGTGTGACAGTGTTTGCGGGGCATACTACTCCATTGAAGATTAGGTTGGTCGCTACAAGATGCCTCATAAGAGTGGAGGATGCGCGCGACGGCGCGCCGATCGAGTGCCGCGTGTGCTTGGTGCGGGAACGGCCTAGGCCGCGCTTCGACGCGTTGCCGGCCTGGATTCGAGTTGGAGACCGCGTCGAGGCTAGATTGCAAGGAGACTGGGTCGAGGGCACGCTGGAGGGCGAAGACCCGTATGCGGTGCAATTCGACGATACCACGATACATAACTTCGAGCAGTGTGATTTGCGGCCGGTTTCTACCTATGACAAGGTCCTGGCGGATCCCGATCTAGATCCGGCCTTCGATGGTGCGGGAAAGAACTGGTGCGACTGGCGCAGTATGTCGCCATTGGCTATTGATTGCGCCCCGGCCTCGTACCGAGTATTGGTGCAGGACCCTCAAGGGGAGTTTCGCCAGGTCAGCCACTACGAGCCCGTGGAGTTCGACGTCGATGAGCTCGTGAAGTACAAGGCAGCAGCTCGAGAACACGGGAATGACTCGCTAGCTAGGAAACTGCTAGGGAAGAAAAAGCGGCGACCGGAGAAGAAGTCCGGCTGGTTCTCTTGGTCTGCAAAGGAAGAGGAAGTGAAACCGCCGCCCCGGGAAGATGTAAGTGATGGAGACAAGCACGCGAAGGTGGCTCTCGTTGTGGTCCAGGTGGCTCCGAGAGTCGCCGCGGCCGATTTCAAAGTCGTAGATCAAAGTGGGAAAGCTTTAAAGGCCGACGTTGCGATAGGAGGCACGAACCTTGGGACACGAAGAGGGCGTGTGGAGTTGGACTGGTGCGCCATCGCGCCGGACGCCTTCCTGCCGCCGGCGTGCGCGTGGCGCCATGCCGCGGGTGCGAGGGCTGATGGTTCTGGTGTCCCTTGTGCGGTGGTCGCGACGTTGGATGGATATGTGCAGACCTCGGAGGACGTCATTCCATTTAGTTCGACTGGTGTCACGTCCTTTAAAGTGGAGATGCGCAAGAGTACGCTTAGGGTCCAATGCTACGACGCCGCTACAAACCAAAAGCTGACGGACGTGGCCGTCGACTTAGTGCCTTTAGATGGTCAAGTTGGTGTGAGGTGGACCGCCGGGAGTAGTCAACAACAAAGAGTTGCTGTAGGACGAGCTTATCGGGTCGTCGCGAGGGGCGGTCGGTTACGACAGACGACGCCGGCGGTTGACGAAGATGTGGTCTTTGGCCGAGCCGACTGGGCCCAACTATCAGATGATAAACCGGCCGAATTAAGAGTTATGTTGGAGCGAAGGGTCGCTACAGTGGAAGTTAAGGTGCTCGACGCCTCACGCCAACAGGAGACGCTGCTGACGCACGCGAGATGCAAGGTCGGGGCGACGCACTTCTCGCAAGCCGAAGGCTGGCAACAAGACGTGGACCTCCCCTGCGGGCGCCAGGCCATGCGCGAGATGCCGGCTCTCTGTTCGTTGGACGACTACCTCCAATTACCGCCGAAGCGCTGCGACGTCTTCGTCGGCGACGCTCATAATGTCAATCTCGTGGAGCTGCGCATGCGGCCCTTGTCCGTTTGTCTCCGAGCGTCATCGTGCTACGACGACAAAGTTATAGAGGGTGTGAAATGGAGGTTGAGACCGGTCTCCCCTGACTTACCCTTAGTGCCGCTCGAAGCGAGACTTGAACAAGTGTTGCGGTTGGGTCAGAAATACGTGTTAGAGTGTAGTGTCGACGGCTGGCGCCCCTGCGCGTCACAGGTAGAAGTCGAGGCGGACTCGCTCATAGCTAGGTTCGAGGGTATTGATCCCAAGGAACCCTTACCGTTGGACATCAAGTTCGAAGCGTCTTCCGTACCAGTACGACTCAATTCTGTCAGGATAGAAAACGGAAATGATCCCGACGCGAGGACGTGTGTGGTGGAAGTTGCTGGTAGACGGGTGCCGTACGGTGCTGTCGTGGACATCCCTCTCCCCGAGGATGTCGATGCGTCGCAAGGCTGTTCCCTGGACGTGACGGCGTCGTTGCCAGATCAATCATTGACGTTCCTCCCTCACCAAATAAAGTGCTTCCCGGGCAGTGGCGAAGTGACTCATGTCGATTGCGTCTTCAAGGCTCTCTATTTGTGTGTCACGGTCGTGGACACGATGGACCAGGAATTAGGGGACGCTTCCTATAGGTTGAACGGCGGTCCTCGTGTTAAATCCGGTTCAAGAGTGGCTGCTCACTTAGGTGAGTGTACAGTCGCGTGCGAAGCAAATGGCTGCCGCCAGACGACGTTCCTAGAACCTCTGACCTTGATGGAACAGGACTTCATTTCAACAAATGACGGCTTTGAACGTTCCATAAAGGTGGTCTGCGCGCCGAGGATGGCGACAGTACTCGTCTCAGTGACCGACGCCACGACCAACGAAGCCCTGCATCGTGCCTCCATAGAAATGCGCCACGCTGATCAAATCGTGTGGTCGAGTGGAGGCACGCCGGCCGACCGCAAGGGAATCAGAAGAGCAATCTTAGACGACGTTCCGGGAGGCGGGGACGACGTCGAGCTCGCATGTGTTTGTAGTTTAGAAGGATACACGCAGATCCAGCCCTTGACCTGTTTGATACGAGCTGGAAGCGCAACGGATGCCCCCTGGACCTGCGAGCTGCTGATGCGCAAGTTTTACGTTTCCGTGGACGTCGTCGACAGCCACGGAAAACGCATGGAAGGTGCTGGCGTGGAATTACGATCCTCGAGGGACGTCGTCGCCTACCAGCCTAGCGACGTGAAGGAGCAGGCGCCGTTACCGATCCAGCTGGATACGTCATATAGCATCTATCCCATCATTTCATCGCTGAAGGGAGCCGGCGGCGAGTACGACTTCCGCGATCGGTGGCACGCGGCGGACGCACCCATCGTCTTCTCCCGTAGCGACTTTGAGGTGCTTGAGAGGCGGGCCCGCGAGTCGTTGAAAAGGTCTGTCATGAAATCTGACGACCCGCGGTACCCCTTCTTGAAGCGCGTCTGCGAGCGGCCGACGTGGCGCGCGTTGCATGCGTGGATCCAAGTGGCCGGTGTTAAAAGACAGGGCTTCGACGTGGCGCTGCCGCCCCTCAAATTGGCGGTGCGGGCGTGTCCCGGTCGCTGCTTGGTGGATCTGCGCGTCGTCGACGCGACGGGGGCGCCTTTATCTGATGCTGCTATTCGTATGAAAACTAGTGAGGAATGGACTACAATACAGCAGGGCGTGCAAGACATACGAGTCCCGGGCGGCGGGGATTTGAGAAAAGTGCATTTCGACGCTTCATTAGAGGGCCATTTGTTGGACAAGGAGCACGCTTGCGATCTACGAGCGACCTACGATGAAGATGAACCTACGCTAGTTCTGTTGAAGCTGTTTCCATTAAAACTTCGGATCAGGGTCACCGACGGCCTGGAACCGGCGCGCGGCGCTCGCATAACGATCATGGGCGGCGACGGCGAAGAGACGTCTCTTGTTAACAGAGAAGGCGTCGGTGAGACTTCATTAACATTGGATGAAGCGTTGGTAGTAACGGCCTCTACAGCTGTCACAAGACACGTGACGCTACGGTACTCGGCGGACGACGTGCGACGGTCGTGGGCCAATGCACCGGGCGCGCCCGTCACCTGCGACCTCGACCTCGCACGAGCGAACGCGCACGTTACAATCACCGTGACTGATCTTGATGGAAAGATCCTCGAGGCCGCCGAGGTCGACTTTGGGGGCCGGCGCTTGACAAGCGGTGACGTCGTCGAGGTGCCGCCCTTGACGGAGCTGAAAGGCTGTTTCTTGTCAGGATACGTCTTAGATGCACCTTCAGTAGGGTGGCGCGTCCCGACTGATGCAGATGAGGTCGCGTTGTGTGTCAAGATGCGCCCGACCTTGGTCACTTCCAGACTTGTCGACGCGCGGAGCGGAACTATTGTGGATACGCCCGCCGACGTGACGTTAACATCACAAGATGGCACGACGATCTCGGGACAAGTCGGCGATGCGTTACATATCACGTGTGACGTACCTTATGATATTCGAGTGACGTCTTCGACAGATCTAAAACAGGTCAGCCACCGCGACGGCGTCACGTTTACGCCCCAGGAGTCTCTGCTGGACATTAGGGTCGACGTGCCGTCACGATTAGTCGTGGATGTGCGCGACGCCGACACGAACGCGCCTTTACTGGATGCGGTTTTGAGTTTGAACGGCACCATTGTTAGTAGAGGCGCCGTCGACGGCTTTGAGCGGTGCACCTCCCTCGACGTCGAGGCGACGCTATCTTCATATATCCAGCTCACTCCAACAAAAGTCGCTCTCGACCCTTCCCGTAAAACGTCGCTGGTCGTGACGATGCGGGCTTGTAGAGTGATGGTGGACGTGCAGGACGTGGCGGACGCGCGCATCCGCGTCGACGATCGACAAATAGACGACTGGCGCGTCGAGCCGGGCCGCGAATATACAATAGAGGTCGTCGCCGAGGGACGGGAAGTGTATAGGGAGAAAGTACGGTTTGGGGCTGCTTTATTTATTGACGGGCCCTTCACGCATTTGGTGGAATTGAATGCGGCTGCTGTTCAGGTGGATGTGAGCGTCGTCGACGCGACGGGGACTTCATTAAATGACGCGGAGGTCGTTCTAGGTGAAATGGAAGTAGGCCGCGACCGGGGTTTAACGGAAGTGCCTCTCCCGTCTTCGAGGAACATTGACGTGGCCTGCCGTTTGCCAGGCTTCGTGCTGATGAAACCGCGCTCACTAACAATAAAACGGGGCGAGACCACGACCTGTCGACTCACGATGCGACCGTCCATGGTCACGCATTCCTTGGAGGGCGCCTCCGTCGAGTTGATAGGTGTGGATGGTGTTGTAGCATTGCCGGGCATTGTGCAAGTGGGCCAGACCTATACTCTGTACAGTAACACGCACAACGTCGAGGCGCGCTCCATCACTTTTAAAGATGGCGACTGGGACTCCCTGAGAAATGACGAAGCTCTAGAGGTCAAGGTCGGCGTCGCCGCGTCGTCAGAAGGCATTGTTCAAGAGGAAAGCGACCTCGTGGACGTGTCCGTGACAGTCGTGGATATTGATGGAGGCGAGCTTCCGAACGCTTCGGTCAGTCTCGGCTCTACGATGATAGGCACTTCCCGTAAAGGTAGAGTTGGCAGAGGCGCGGTGCCCGTCAGAGCGACATGCCCGGGCTACGCTTTGGTTGGACCGCGTTCTTATGCTGGTGAAGCCCATTTGCGCCTTATGATGAGGCGGGCCCGCGTTCGATGTAGAGCCTTGGTGGACGGCGCGGAATTAACAGGAGCGCGCGTCTTGTTCGACAACGACGCTCGAGACTGTATGGAACCAGACCAGTCCTACGCCGTGACCGTGGCCCTGGAAGATGATGATTACCGCATCAGTGGGGCGGTAGCGAGGTGGCCGGGCGGGAGTCGTTCTTGGAACAACGCCTACGTGACTATCGCATTGCCGCACGACGCCTGGGCCGAAAAGTCGGAAGTGCAATTTGATCTAAACTTGGTCGCGACGACGGCCGACTTGATGGTGGACATCCGTGAAGAATCAACGGGCTTCCCCGTGGCTGACGCTTCATTCACGGTAGCGATTGGAGATGATGTATCAACATTTACGGACGCGCGCGGCGTTTTGAGAGTCGCCGTCCCGTCAAAACGCGTCGACGCGGTCCTGGAGTGTGACGCTTCGGGCTGCGCGGCGTGGTCTCGAAAACTGTCGCTGCGCGCGGGTTCTAGAACCGAGGTCGAAATACAATTGCGACGCCTTGAGGGAGACGACGCGTCGTCGTATGAGACGCGGTCCCTGCGGCCCACTACCGAAAGAACATTGGACGACGTCTGGGCCGCTTCTAGAAGATGCCTCGCGGAGGCGCAATCCGAAACAAGGCCGGCAATGATCAGGGCGGACCTCGACAGGTATGTATTGTTGAGACCGAAGACCGTGGACCTCTCCTACTCGAATACGGTGCAGCCGTTGACAGTTTGTATGAGACGGTGCAATTTGAGGGGGCGGTGCTACGATGTCAGAGACGGTTCGTTGCTAGATGCTGCTGTGGAAATCGAGGCGCGGGACCCGGAGCGCGGTCCAGCCTCGCATGGCGACGTTGTGTTGAACGCGAGCTATGCCCTACGATCTAATAAAGAGGGCTGGCGCCAGGTCACGTCATTAGGGCCGGTGACGCCGCTCGCGCGCCACTTTTCTGATGGTGATGCCAAGAAGCCGTTGGACGTCTTTATCGGATTGGAGCCGACCCATATTAATTTGAGAGTGCGCGTGGAACCGGCGGACGCCACCGTTACGGTCCAGGGCTTGTCTGTCAAGAGTGGTCCCTCAACCCTAAAAGTCGAAGACCTTAAGTCAAGGTGGGTCAAGCACGGCGATTCTCTAGCCTTACCGTTGAAGGTCGAAGCATCCAAAGACGGCTACGTCTCGCATACAACGACTATTTATGCTCGTGCGATGCCGCACCGCACCGACATAAACATAAAGATGCGCCCTGCTCAAATTTGTATACGGTGCGTCTCCACGGAAGGTATTGTGATAGAGGACGCGATTGATGTGGTCGTCGAGAACGAGCGCCACTCATTAAAATTCGGCGGCATGGACGAAAGTGTCTTTGGGGCGTGGGTCGCGACGCAAAAAAAAGTGAATAGAAGGGACCGGTCGCCGGCGCTGCAAGCGTTACTGGAGCATGAAGCCGACGTACGTTCAGAATTATTTGCTGCTGGTAAGGCGGCGTCGTCAGCACGGGTGCTAGAGGTCTTCACGACGCGCGGCGGTGCCGACGGCGCGCGCCTCGCGGCTCAAGCGGGCCGGTCTAGTAGAGGAGGTGTGGTGGTCGGCGCATCATACACCATAAGAGCGACCCACGCGGACTACCTCTCTGATGTGATGGAAAGGCGCTTCGACTCAAATGCCTTTACTGGCAATGGGCCTTTGATTGTTGACGTGCCCTTGGTCCCGGTCTACTGCGACGTTGTTTTGAGGGTCATTGATGCATCAACAGGCAACGACATTACGGATGGCGACGCGTCGATACACGGTATACGTCTCGGGGAGAGACGTACGGCGCGATTGCGGCTCTTCGAGCACAGCCGGGAGCCACTCGACGCGGATGTGGTCGTTACGCATAAAACGTACGCTCAAGTTCAAAGTACCTACGAGCAGCTCAGGCCCGGACCGGTTCTCACGTATACGGTGCGGATGAGACCGACGCGAGTCCTTGTCACACCGACGCACGGTAATGAACCGGTGCCGCTGGCAAGATGTTCGTTGGTAACGGAGGACAAAGTTCTAGACGCGAATGGGCCTGTCTTGATCGAGTTAAATGTAGCTTACAGAGTACGGGTCGAGCACGCTTCACTCATAAAAATAGGCGACGACCTTGTAACGTTTAGGAAGGAGCAGTTCTTGGATGATGAACTGTATACACTCAATGTCGAGATGGCCGACAGAGGTGCTTCCGTCGCCATCGAGGTCGTGGACGAAACGACCGGAGACGCGATCGATGGCCACGTGAAGCTGAGCGGTGTTGAGGTCGGTTCTAGTGTCGACGACGTTACTTGGAGAAGGTGCTTTCCCGTGAGAGCGACGTGTATTCACCCGTCAATGTCATTAGTGAAGGCTACGTTACGCGTCGAGCGCGGCGCCGATACGACAGAAGATGAAGTTAAAGCATCTAGTGAAGGTGCCCTCGTCCCTTCATATACGCCGAAGGCCGACGAAGGGGCCACGCTCATCCTCAAGCTGCGCTCGCTCCAGTTTCGCGTTACCTGTACACACGCTGCTGATTCTTCTTTCGTATTTGACGACGCGTCGTTAACCATAGCGCCGCGCGACGCCACGATTAGTACAAGTCTAAAAGTGGAGAAGCAAGCCAATGGCTGGCTCGTGTCTCAATTGCCGCCCTGTGCGCATGGCTACAGCGTCTGGTGCGCCGTCGGTGGCGCGGCACAAAACAAAGCTTGCGTCGTGACGCTGGACGAGTTATTGAGAGCGCCGCGGGGCGAAGTTTTTGAGACAATGGTGACGATGGAGCCCATTGACGGCGACATTAATCTAAACGTCTCGGACGGCGAGGGGTCGGACGTTGCTTTAGGCGCGCACCGCGTCGGCGGCTGGCGCGGCGCCATTCGGTTAATAGGCGTCTCCACCGGTAGTCTGGAGGTCGATTCAAACGCGGACGCTTTGGTAGGAGAGTGCCGCGTGCGCGCGGGTGCTTCCCAGCACGTCGCGCTTCGTAGGAGGCGCACTACGGTAGATGTGGTGGCAAAGTGCGACGGCGCCGTCCTCGAAGACGTGAGATGTTCGTTAAGAGATCAAGACGGTACAATGTTAGATCTGCCGGGGGCCGTCGTCGTTTCTACACAAATGGGAACGCGCGACGGGGCTGATGTTTTACTAGACGGCGGCGCACGCGTCAAGGTGCCCAATCATTTAATCGAGGGCGATCGACGAGTCAAGGTCCCGCGCCGCTACTACACGCTGGAAGTGTCTCGAAGCGGCTACCGCCAAGTGTCACAGAGAGATGTCCAGTTCGCGTTCACGGCCGACCAGTTTGTCAACGGAAAGCATCTGCTGGAAGTGGAGATGGAGCGGTGCGGCGCCGAGCTGAGCTTCGACGTTGTTGATAGTTGGGGGAAGCCCTTGGAGGGCGTTGCGCTGGCGGTGGACGGTGCGCCCGTCTTGGACGGGCGCTGCGGCGTCGAGACTGGTGTTGAGGAAGTGTCTGTCGTGGCTACAAAGGAGGGCTACGTGCAGCTCACGCCCGTAGCCACGCGGATGTCGGGACGGGACACGCGTGTCCGGGTCGCGCTAGGGTCATATCGGCTCCACGCCGCCGTCGTCGATGCTGATGGTAAACCAGTGAACGAATGCGACGTCGACGTCTATTTGAATGATCAATGTATGCAACGGTTGGGACGGTTTAGGAGGAACGTCTTCGTGGCGCCGTCTCTCGAGAAATTTGCCTTCCGGGCGTCACTAGAAGGGTGGCACACGGCCGAAGAAAATGTGGACGCGCGGCTCATCGCCCAGCACTCTTCCCGAACCCAGGCGTTCACGTCCGTCAAGTTCGGGGCGGCCTTCGCATCCAACGAGAGGACGTACTCGCAACGGATGTACCTCGCGGATCGAAGCCGTCTACCGGAGAATTATCCAAGGCAGTCGCCGCGCGAGACGGCTTGTAGGCGGTTGAAATGCTGGGACGAGATGCGGGCGTTCTTTGCCTGGCGTCTTAATACGGATCTGGTCCCGCAAGCGACGCCTGAGGTGGGCCGCCACGGCGCCGTCGTTCTGGTCGTCGAGAAGGACGCACCCGTAGCCCCGGAAGTGACGTCCGTGGAAGAAGACGCCCCGGAGAAGACCGCGCGCTTCCACGTCGTTAATGTAAGAACGAACAATGCATTGCCCGACGCCCAATTAGTGGTGGACGGCTCCAGACAGGCCCAGGGCATCGTCGCCTCTTCATCAGATTCTGTAGAGGTACGCTGCGAGCTCGAGGGCTACGTCCAGCTCGGGGAGACCACGCACTCGTTGGACACGGGCACCAATGCCGACATGGCGGCCTTTGCATTAGACTCTGTCGAGTTAAGGATGCGGCCGCGCGACGTGCGGTTGTGCATCATTGGCGAGGATGAAGCACCGGTCGAGGGCGTCTCCGTCGTTCTGACGCCTGGAGACATCAGCGTGACGCACGACTCCGTGCTCGTGCTGAGTGGTGAAGTTTATAAGGTTACGTGTGCGACGCCGGGCTGGGTTTGTGGTTCCGATACCTTGGAGGTCTCCACTGAAGCGTTCCGTGCGTCGGAAGCGGTGTTAGTGAGAGAGTTGAGGGTGGAGCGCGCGCGCGTCGCCGTGGACGTGGAGGTTATCGACGTGGCCACTGGTGAAATGATCCCGGACGTTTCCGTGACCATCGGCGGCGTAGCCATTGAACATGGGTCGCTGCCCTACGATGCCACGCAGGGCGACCAATCTATTGAGGTGGCCTTCGCCGAGGAGTCCTGGATCGTATTACGGCCAATCACAGTAAACCTCGAAGATACAACATCAATAAGGGTGGAGTGCCGCCGGTGTTCTTGTATCGTGAGCGTCGTGGAGCAGTATACAAGTAAGACGCTCGAAAGTGCAAGGGTGACCTGTGGCGATGTTGAGTATGAGGCGGGTTCTGTTTTCGAGGTGAAGCCCGGGTCCTATCCTTTATCAATCACGCTGGAGGGCGCCGAGACCATACAGGAGTACACGCTAGATGCGTCCCCAGAAGCCTTCTCGTCCCTGGAAGACGACCAGCCCATGATCCTAACAGTCGAAATGCGCGCGACACACTCATTACTAGATCTGAGGGTGGAAGATGAAAATGGACAACTGTTGGACGATGCTACCATCTTTTTGGACGGCGAGGCCCACACACCAGGTTTGGTACGTAAGCCTTTCGCTGATGACGATGAGAAAACGTTCTCCGTTTATGCGAGCAAACCTGGATACGCCTTTGCGGGGCCCTCCTCCTTCAGCGTGTCGCGGGCGAAGATCGGTATGACGCGTCAATTGGTCGTGAGGATGCGCCCCGCTCTCGTACGGTGTACAGTAGTCGACGAAGACGGTTCTGCGTTGGACGCTGTCGTAAGGCTCACGCCTCCATCAGGACCGGAAGTCAACGACGTCGTCGATGTGGATACGGTATACAAGGTGGACTGTACGTTGAGGAAGTATCATAGATCTGGTATAAGGTGCGACTATGGTACCGTAAGTCGAGAGGGCGACGCCTTTTGTATTCAGTTCACGGACGCGGACTTCATGCGATCGTCGGCTCCACTGGAAGTAGAAGTCACGATGGAGCCCGCGCGCTGTGTCATTGACCTGTCGCTGGTCGAGGAGACTTCGACTGAGTCTGTTCTAGATACGATTTTAGTCGACATTGGACAGCGGGGCTTTTCGACGGACCGGAGGTGGTCCGCTTCATTGTCCGAGCTTCCGGAAAGACTGTCAATTGCTATCAGAGCGACGAAGCACGTCCTCGTGGGGCCGACGGTCGTGACTGCTGTCGAGGACGTGGTCGCGCAGACGCTGTGTGTCCGGCCCGCGCTTGTTGAAGCTCTGGTGTATGACGAAGATCATCAGCAAGTAGAGGGCGCGGACGTCTGGCTGAAGCCTTTGGACGACGTGCATGCAGCTTCTCTCGTTGTCCTCGAGGCAGGTGTACAAAAACAATGTCTCGTGGAACTCGGGCGGGAGTACGCCGTGACCTGCCGCAAGGAACGTTTTCATACAAATTGCGCCACCTTCAAAGCCACGGCCGATCAACTAAGGGCGTTGGCACCTGGTTCATGTTTGAGGCTCGAGATCGAGGCGCGGCGGACGCAGTACAAGAGCGTCGACGTCCAAGTACGGGGCCTCTACGACGTTGGTAGTGGTGAAAAAGACCCAGCAACCTTAGCCTCGGTGTCGATCAACGACGTGGACCTGGGGCCAACGAGAGGTCTTAGGGACGTCGCGGCGGCCGATACCACTCTAAGCACGTCATGCAGGTTGCGGGGCTGGGCCCAGCTGCCGCCCTACGCCGTCCCCGTTGTTGAAGATGTTACACCTATCAACTTGGAGATGGTGCCCGCGTTGATCCGAGCCGTGGCTGACGTCGAGGTAGAATGCTGGCTCGAGACTGAGGGAGACACGATCCAAGTGCCCACGATTGGGTGGACAAGGGTCCAGGTTGGTATGGAGTATACGTTGCGGGCGCGCGCTCCGGGCATGCGCCTCGCTTCCAGTAAAAGCGTGACCTTCACAAGAGAGCAGTTCTGGGAGGCGTCGCGTCAAATGGAGGCGCCGCCGTCCTCGTCCAGTCCCGTCGTCGTCTCCTTAGATTTAGTCCTGGAACCGTCAACATGTCAGGTGGAGCTGGAGGTGAATAACGACGACTGCAGCTTGACGCTCGAAAGGTCGGGCCTGCCCGACCTGAGCTTGCAACGAGGCTCGCAGGTCGTCGAGGGGCTACCCTCATCAAGCGTTTCTTCCACACTACGCGCATCCCTCAAAGGCCACGCGCAACTGAAACCGCTCGGACCCATTACATTAGTGGCGGCCCAAAGGCACGCCGTCTCCATTGAGATGAGGCCGGCGACCGTTCTATGCAAATGTATTGATGCGCGGACGGGTGCGGAGTTGGTGCATGCGCGCGTCCGTTATGAGGGAGGCGGAGACGTGCGGTACGGAGGTCGTCGCTCACCGGTCGTCGTGGACCCGGCCCATTACCGGGGCTGTATTATTGAAGAGAGGGTCGGCGACGCCTACCGCATTTTGAGAGATGACGGCGAATCGGTAATAGTGGATGCGGACCGCTTGCGCGGCTCTTCGCCAGAGTGGACCGCGCTCGAGCAAGGACCGCCCTTGAATTATGTGTACGAGGTCAACCAACACGTATGGAATGGAAAGCGCCACGGCACCATCGCGTCCATCAAAGACACGACGTATCGTGTGGAGTTCGAGGACGGCGCGGCCGATGTGGATGCGTCGAGGTTGAGGCCTTTGAACTATGATTTCAGGCGGCACCTACCTCCGGGATTGCGGTGCGAGGTGCGCACGGGCGGCTCATATCAAATCACGGCGGAGCTGAAGGGCTGGCGCCAGCTCGACTACACGTCTCCGCACGTCTTCGAGAACGAGGCGTTTGTTGCATTGGGCGGTCCCGTCAAGCCCGATATTCAAGAATGGGACGCTTCTGTAGTGACGCCGTTGTCCACATCAAGCAAGTCGTTGTGGACGCGCTTTTTGAAGCCCGATTTAGGAAGAGCTCTGAGGACGTGGCACCTCGGCGCGGAGGCGACGCGTGAGGCTCGTGCTCAAGATGGTAAACTAATAGCGCCTCCGTTGCGACTGGCGATGCGTTTGGTGCCGGGCGTCGGGTCTGTCGACCTCAGTGTCACGTGCGATCATGTGGACGTGGACGCGGACATTTCCCTGATTCCCGTACAGGAAAGTAAAGCGGACCCTTCCATAGTTCTAGGGGAACGACGGGGCATCATAAACAATTTGGAGGTGGCCGGCGCCGGCGAGCCTGCTTTGTACAAAGTACGGGCCAAAAAGTTTGGGTACAGGGTGATGGAGCCCTCTACCATTTCCCTAAAAGCGGGCGCGTGCACTGCTGTCTCCGTCCAGTTGGCGCGCTGCCTGGCCAACGTAAACTTGAACGTTTCAGGAAAGCCGTTTGTGGGAGACGCAATTGTGCGAGTGGTTTCGAATGAAGTGGTCCTGGCGAGCGTCGAGGCGCGAGACGGTAAATGTGCAGTGCCCGTGGATCCAAGGGTGGCAAGCAAGTTGGTGGTGGACGCCGATCGGCACGAGCAGATTTCAGCATTAAACAACGTGACCTGGGCTCCTTCCGATTTTGAGAAAGGCGTGACCGTAGACATCGCCCTCAGGGCCATTGCCGTCACGTTGGACGTGTCTGTGGTCGACGCCGCTTCCCGTAAAGAACTACCGGCGGCAGATGTAAGAGTGGGCGGCATCGATTTAGGGAAGAGGCGCGGTTTTGTTGAATTGAGCGACCTCTCCCAAACGGGACTCGTACGAATGGCCGCATCTTTACAAGGGTATCACATGCTGCCTCCATATAATGTTGAGCTTCTTCCAGGTTCTATTGTCAACGTTGCGTTGCGATTGCGGCGCTTCGAAGTTGTTTTGAATGCGGCGAAGCGGAAGCACGGGAGCCTCCAGAAGCTGGCGTCGGCGGAGGTGGCTCTCTATCACAATGGAGAGAAAGTAATGAATAAGGACGGCGTCTACGGTATTGAACCCAATCAAAGCTACGCCATAATAGCTAGAGCAGAGGGCCACCGCCAGGCGTCGCTGACCGATTCCATAATTTTCTCGCCGCAGCATTTTGATGATGGTCTTGGGGATAGACTCGAACTCACCGTAGAACTAGAATCGGAGCTCTTCGAGGCGTTGGTGCGAGTTGTGGATGATGAGACCGGGGCACCGTTGGACGGCGCCATCATACAACTGGATGGATTCGAGACCTCTGGGCCTTCACCACCAACGGGCTGGCGGCGCATTGGGAAGAAGTTGGAGGGCGTCGCGGGGCCCGCCGCCTTCCTGCCGTGCGTCGCCGCGGCGCCTCGGCGCGTCCAGACGTCGACGGCGCGTGTCGAACTGAGAAATGATGGGGTAGTGCCGTGTACCACTTTGCGACTGCGAAGGGCTTCCATCGCCGTGCGCGTGCTGGACGACGAGGGGCGCGCGGTCCAAGACCCGGTGGTCCAGGTCGGCCTCTCGTCGAAAGCACCGGAGGAGGTCTCGACGCCGCGCGTGGGGACAATGGCCTTAGACAGACGACGCCCGGCGCCGCAATATGTGCGGCCGCGCAACGAGGTGCTCGTGGTCCTCGACCACTTCTACGATGTAAGGGTGGTGCATGAACAGATGCGCCAGCGCGACTTATTGGACCCGCAGCGCTTCGAGGTCATGGACTTCGGTCGTAGATCTGGAGACGCGGCGCTTTCGATCCGAATGGAGCCCTACCGGTGCGCCGTGGACCTGAAAGTGGTGGACGCGTTCGGCGACGACCTGCCGCGCGCGCGCGTGCGCCTCGGCGACCATGATCTCGGGACGCGGCGCGGCGTGCTCGACCTCGGGCCGAACGGTGCAGTTTCATCTCCGGAGGAGGAGTAATGGTTTTCACTTGTCTTTCTTACTCGTCGCGGAATGGTTCTCGTTCAGAGCCCGAGGGCCGGCGGGCCCGTCTCGCTGCGCCCGAGCGGTCGCCCCTCCAAGCGACCCGTCCCGCTCCTCCGGCGGGTGCGCGCGGCCGCCGCCATTTGGAGGGGCGTCATGCCCTTCTTCTCGCGCCGCGCCTCGACCGGTTTCCACGGGCTCCCCGGGCCCGACGCATTCGGCGGCAGCCCGGGGTTGATGTGGCCGCGGCCTGTGTGGAAATCAACCCGTGCGTCGCGTGCAAGGAACCGGCATCGCCACGCCATCGAGCAGGCGTCGCGTCGATGGCGTGGAGGACGACGCGAACGCGCCGTAAAATTTTGATTTCCACACAGGCAGCGACCCCCGTGGAGCACGTGGCCCTGGTTGAAGAACTCGTACTCGTCCTTGGCTCCCTCACTTCGTGTCCGAGCCATAGATTCCATGCGCCCGTCGCGCCGTTTGATGGTCGATATCTGCGTCACTTTTTTCGCGCTTGGCGTCGCAAAATTTGCGAAGGGACTCTGCGTCCCGAAGAAGCGGTCGAACTGGGCCCGCGCGTCGTCCATCGAAAACTTCTCGCCCGGGTCCCACCTCTGCCCGAAGAACGGCGCGTCAAAATTGGAATTGAAGCCCCTACATTGGTAGTCCGTCTGGTCGCGCTCGCCCTGGCGCAGGCCGTCCGTGCGCATCTCGTCGTACTCGGAGCGCTTCGCCTCGTCCGACAACACGGCGTAGGCCGCTCCCACTCTTTTGAACTCTTCTTCGTCGCCGCCCTTGTCGGGGTGCGTCTGGAGCGCCCGTTTCTTGTAGGCTTTGCGGATGTCCGACGCGTCGGCTGTGGACTGAATGCCCAGCGCCGCATAGTGGTCCGGGACACGCATTTTGTTGTGATCTCCTGGGGCTGCCTGTGGTCGTATTCGGCTGCCCCCGGCTCGGCGCGCGCTCTTGTATGCCCGCAGCCTGTGTAGCGCCCAGACAGCGCTCCTTTTTCTAGTATGTCGTTACGCTAGCTCTGCGTTTTTCCCCTTTTTGACGAGGTCGAGCTAGGGATCCCCGGCAATGGAGCAACCTCTTGAGAAGCGCACGGCTGTGGCTGCGGCTGGTACGAGCAGCACGGACCTACTCCGGCTCTGGCAAGGCGATTTAGTGGAACCCCTGCTCGCATTCCTTCCTCTCAAGGCGATCGCAACCGTGCCGACGGTGTCGCGCCGGTTCCGCGACCAGCAGTGGCGGACGATGACCCTCATTGCGCGCCAGTGCGGAACCATCTGCACGTCGACGAGCTCCTTTCTGGACGCCGTCCGTTGGACCGGGCGCGACGAGCGCTGGTCGCGCTTCGACGGAAGCAGTTTCGAAGCTTGGGAGACGCTCGCACGCAACGAAAATGCGGGGTTCAACTGCAGCCGGGACGGAAACGGGCGCCTACGGATCGAGACATATAGATCGGATAGTGGACACCACGGGGGCGGCTTGGTGAAGACATTTGATGGCGAAAACCTGTGCGTCCGGCGAATTACCTACAGCTTCAGCTTTGACAGTACGAATCCCCATTCCCACGTTGAGCCGCAAGTGGAGGGCTTCGCAGTCCTCAGTATTAGCGGAGGCTTAATTGATAACGGTAATGAACCAGATGCATTCATGGGCTTGCTTGTTGAGCCGAGCGACAGTGACAGACACGATGACACTCCATGGTTCGAGTTCCAGTGGTTCGCCATGGGCGATCCAATATTCAGTGGACCAAAGAATGTGATAACGGTGGAGCCTGGTGCAACTTATACGGTCGACGCGAAATTTGATTGGGATCGAAGCTTAAGGTACGGATGGGCGGACGTGTCTGTCACAGCCGCCTCAGGTTTGAATTTCGGCCGGGGGAGGTTCAAATTCCGCCGCAAGCCGCTCACGGCTATCCATCTCTACAACTATACCCAATCCATCTCTACCTTCGATTCTGTCAACGTGATGTATTCGCCGCGAACGTCGCGCGACGGCGCCTTCGAGGGCGAGGACTCGGAGTAAATTAGTGCGTCAGACTTATTCTGGAACGCGCGGGGGTAGCTTCTTTCTTGCGACGAACAGGGGGGTCTCACTCGACGAGGACGAGGACGCGGACGGCCGGAGTGCCCGGGACGGAGTCGACGGCGAGCGCCTCGTCGACGACGTTCACCGGCGACGCCGGCCGCGCTTTCGGCGCGGCGCAGGCAATGCGGAGCTTGACGGCGTGCGCGGCGCGCGTCGCCCGCTGCTCGCCGTCGGCGTCGTGGATCTGCGTCGCGTCTGAGGTCTCCGCGACGACGCGCGCGACGCGGAACTCGTGGCGGCCCGACACCTCGAGCTCCACCTCGACGCAACCGCCGCGCCAAGACGCACTCACAACACACGCTTTGAGGTAGGGCGCCTTCATCGCCTCCTCGGAGATGAGCGCCTCGCCGGCCGCGACGCGCAGGACGACCTGGCCCACCTCGCACAGGACGTCGACGGCCTCGGGCGCCGTCGGCGCGCTCCAGCGCCGGAACCAGCCGTGGTCGAAGGCGACGCGGCGCGCCGCCTCGCTCCGGACGACCGCGAACGCGAATCGCGACGCGTCGCAGGCGCCCGGCGCGAAAGTTTGGTCGTCGGTCCAGGCGTCGCCGGGCGTGCGCCAGGCGGCGGCCGCCGCGCGGCTCGAGGCGACTCTTACTTGATAGTCGGGCGCCTGGCGCGGCGACCCGGGCAGGGACGGGGCGTAGTACGCAGCACTGCGCAGTACTCCCGGACCGGGAGTACTGCGCAGTGCTGCGTAGTACCTGCGCAGTACTGCGGTTTTTATTTTAATTAATTTTTATTGTTTAGGGGGGGTCCCGGACGGCGGGCCGGGGCAGCCCGGGGGCTACTATACGCGGTCCTGGGCTGCCCATCACATCCCGGGACCATCTCTAGGCCATGTCTAGGTCAATGGGCCAGTAAATGGAGCCTCGAATACAGTAACGGGCGTGGTATCGCCGAAAGTACCGAAATTTTGCCCCCATGGATATTTCACAGGAACTCTGGGGATGGATGCAGCTCGGAGAGATACGTCGATTTCCGGTCTCAGACTCCACCGACTACGAACTGCCCTCAGACCCCTGCGTGGTATCATAGTACCCTAAGCTGTCCGTAGTACCCGCGCGGTACTACGCGCGGTACTACGCCCCGTCCCTGGACCCGGGCGGGCCGTCGCAGTACGACGCGCACGCGTCGCGCCAGGCCTCGAGCTTGGCGTCGATGTGCGCGAGCCAGACGCCGTAGGTCCGGAGCTCGCGGAGGGCGCACCTGCGCGACGGCGTTTGATCGCGGCCCGGATTCGCGGACCCGTCTATCAGTTGTCTTGCGCGCGGGGGGGGGGCGGCGGCGCCTAGCTCTCAGAATTTGAATTCTGCGAACGAGAGCGGCGCTCCGGCGTTCGACGCGGCGCTCGCACAGGATCTCGTCCTTGCCCGGCTGGTCCGTGTCCGCGGCGGCGTCTTCCAGGAATCTCTCTGTCTCCTCGACGGGGTCGATGGGGTCCCGCGCGAGCGCCTCGGCCGCCTCGTCCGGCGGCGGCGAGTACATATCTATTCTAGCGCGCCAGGCGCCTCTCACGGCTTTCAAATTTCAATAGCTTTCCGCGCGAATCGCGCGCGGGGCGGACTCGGCGCGTCGCGTCGCGCGGCCCGACCGTAGATTTGACGTGCGAGGGCCGGCCTAAGCGCCTAAAAATCCGAGCGCGGGCCTCTCGTTTCATCCCGCGTAGCTAGCGGCCTGTAAGGCACTAGCAAGCCTGTGCTGCCAAATTTGGCTGCCAAAAGCAATCCAAAGCCGGCCGAGGCAGCCCATGGGGCGGCTGCCACTGCCCCTCGTCGTAACGCTCGCCGCGGCGGCGCCGTTTCGCATGGTCTTCAAGCGGCTGCCCAAGGATTCACCCATAGACGGCGCGCGTCGGGCGGCGCGCATTGAGGCCGTGCACCGCCAGCGCGCCATGTTGAAAGACGAGCACTGCCTCATCGATTCAATAAATACGACCCTGAAAACGACACGAGATATAATTGATTGGGGCGGTTCGGACCAATTGTTTGCCAAATGGTGGGACGAGCACGTCGTGGACTTCACGCTGTCGTCGGAGAACTGCAAGAGTCGGGACTTTGCGACGTGTCTGGAGGGGCGGTGGCGGAAGGACGGCGTGACTGTCTTAAGAGCAGCAGGCCACTCGCCGTGCAAAGTGGCGCGGAACTTGCAATATACTTCAAATCCATACATTTATGTGAGCGTGGGCGAGAACTGGGGAGCGTTTTCTTCCCACCATGTCAATAGGACCGCAAACTGGAACTACTGGACCGACGCCAAAGAATGTGGAGGTAAAGTTGTCCCTGCGAAACATATCAGGGGCATGAAGGGCTACGGCTACGGTATGAAAGATGAAAATGAACTAATGAAGTACCACCGTCAGGTGCGCGACTGGCTCGATTCTCCTCAATTACGGTTGTTATTGACTACTCAAAGAACATCTCAAATAAGGCACCCGAAGGTCGTACCTCTACCTTTGGGGGTGAGGCACGTCAACGTCGCGTTGCTCATGAGTCTCATAGTGGGTGCTGCCCGACCACCACGCAGTAGGTGGCTCCTCATCAACAATTCGGGCTGGCAATTTAGAGCAGCAATTAATGAAATGGTCTCCTCGAAATTCTCGCCGCCCTTACAAAATACGTACTGCGCCAAGAAGTCCTGCCCTCTGTTGGAAAATGGACCGCCCGTCGTCTACAAGGGCCATACGTTAGATCAAAAGGCCTACACCGATTTGGCGCGGTATCCCTCGGATCTCGAGGCCTTTTACGAATTCTCGACGTACGGCCAGATCCTGACGTCGAAATTCGTCTTGTGCCCGCCCGGACTAGGACCGGACTCCTACCGCCTCTGGGAGGTCCTGTATTTGGGTGCTATTCCGGTGATCGAACGAACACAAGGAGGGTGGGACGACCTGCTCGTCGATTTGCCGGTGCTGCTCGTCGATTCTTACGACGAAATCACGCCCGAGTTTCTGCGGGAGAAGTACGCATTTATACTAGGCAAGTGCGGGACCTTCGACCTGAGACGGCTCACCAAAGCCTACTACCTCCATTTGATAAGACGGCAGGGGACGACGCGCCTCGGCGAAGGGACGGCGCGGCCCCACGCTACGAAACGGGACGGCAGCCCCTACGCGCTGCGGCAGGCTTATCGGTTGGCGCCCGTGCCTCAATACTTGCGGGAGCGGCTGCCGCCTCATTTAAGACCGCCGAAGATGAAGCATACGGGCCGGTTTACACGCCCTGGGCTGAGGGCCGTGACGAAGCATACCGACCTCAGCAAACTGACGCAGCGAGGGGAGATTTAATCTATGTTTGTTACGCGGGCACGAAGAGCGCTCGATACACACAATCAGCTGTGGAGGTAGAACCAAGCCCCGCGAGCACCGCCCTTTCCCGCTCCGTCTGGACTTGCAGCGGACTCGCACACAACCACCCCTCAGCGTCGTAGTCGCCTTCCAACCGCAGCTCGTCGCACGCCGCAAACCGCTCCCGCATCTCCTCGGCGACGTCCAAGACGTCCGACGCGACGTAGACCGACGCCGACACTGGAGACGCGCAGACCGCGCTTGATATTGTCGCCGCCAGCTCCGGCGTGCAGACGCGCCGCTTCCGGTGCTTCTTCTTGAAATGAGGGTCGGGAAATTGTATACAGATACGTTCGAGCGGCGCGCCCGCGTTCGCGAGGTCGCCTAGTAATCGCCCCAGATCAACGTTCGCGTTGCACTGGAGGAAGGCGCAATTTGATAATGACTGGGCGCTTTGTTGCGCCCTTGCCACGGCCTCGGGCCTCAACTCTAATCCGAGGAAGTTCCGCGACGCGTCATTGATTGCGGATTCGACGCACCAGCCGCCCAGCGCGCAGCCGACGTCTACTGTTAAAGGTTGGGTGCGGTCGTCGAAGATTGTTCGGGCCCAGTCCTCCGCCAATTCCGCCGGTTGCGTGGCGGCCGCGGAGAGCGGGTTGCGGTGGTGGCGCAGCCGCTTGACGCGCTTGCGCTTCGGTGGTGCGTCGACCTGGAAGCCGGCCGCGGCCCGGAACGCTTCCAGTTGCGCGTCGTCGACGGCTGCAGCTGCGAGACGCCGGCTGCAGCGTGCTGCCCTGGCCTGCTGGAGGCAGGCGGCGCGCCTGGCGGCAGCGGCGAGCAATAGCATTAATCGTCGTTTGTAGATCATCTATGATTGATAAGCCAGCTTTGCACCCGCGTGGGCGATGCTCTGAAGGTGAAAGCGCTGAGCAGCTAGCGTATCGACACATACTAGCATACGAATCCGCGCGCAGGAACGGGTCCATCATCGCGGCACAACAGCGAAAGCGGCTTGATGCGTCTCGCAACACATTCCTGCCCCCATCACGCGCGTGCGCGTGTCGTCGCCGCGTCCGGCACGCGAAAGCAGCAAAGCGGGCCACACGTCCTCGGGTACGTACCGCACATCAACCGGTCACCCCGGACCCGACATCACACGTGTGGCAATTCCCCCTGCGGTCCGTTCTGACGCTAAATGATATTAATTCAAGTCTCTTTTTGGCACCGCGGAAGGACTTCAAACGCTGCCAGAGTCGGCCCAATTCAGCCAAAACAATGCTCAAGCAAGCCGCCTTGATCACCTTTGCAAGCAGCGCCGCGGCCCTCCAAGCGCCGGGCCTGCAGGTGCTCCAGCGGAGCTTGCACACTCGCCTGCTGGCCAGCAGCGGCGCCGGAAAGAGCTTCACGCGCCTCCGCAGCACGACGTGTCCCGCGCAGGCCCATGAACCCACGACAGCGCTGGAGCGCGGCGCCGTCTTGAGAGGCGCCGTCGCGGCCGTCGTCGCGGCCGTCGCGCCCACCACGGCGCGCGCCGCCGACGCCGTCGACTACAAGGCCGTCGCGGCCGACATCGCGAAGATCATCAAGAGCGACCCGGACAAGGGCCCGACCTTCCTGCGGCTGGCCTGGCACTCGTCGGGCGACTACTCGAAGCAGGCGCGGGACGGCGGGTCAAGGGGAGGCACGATCCGCTTCAAGGAGGAATTAGCTCATGGCGGCAACGCGGGCCTCGCCAAGGCCGTCAAGTGGCTCGAGCCCGTCAAGAAGGCCCACCCCGGCGCGTCCTACGCCGACATCTTCACGCTCGCCGGCGTCGTCGCCATCAAGGAGGCCAACGGACCCGTTATAGGGTGGAGCTCGGGTCGCGTGGACGAGCCCGTCTCATCCGTCGCGCCGGACGGCCGCCTGCCGAACGCCGACATGGGGTCTCCCGCAAAGACGGCGGACCATTTGCGCGACGGCGTCTTCTACCGCATGGGCTTCGACGACCGCGAAATTGTGGCATTGTCCGGTGCCCACGCGCTGGGGCGCTGCCACCCGGACGCTTCTGGCTACGACGGGCCCTGGACGCCGACGCCGACGACGCTCAACAACGGCTACTATTCCCTCCTGCTCAACGTCGAGTGGACGCCGCGCGCCTGGGACGGCCCCTTCCAGTACGAGGACCCGTCGAAGAAGCTCATGATGCTCCCCTCGGACTTGCTCTTGGTGACGGACAAAAAATTCGCCAAGTACACGAAGCAGTACGCCAGGGACAACGCCAGGTTCTTTGCGGACTTTGCCGCGGCCTTCCAGAAGCTCGAGGAGAACGGGTGTTCTGGGTTGACGCCGACGGAGTGGGCCTGACTTCTCTGACGATGGGCGCGCCGAGGGTTTTGTGGTGGGCGACCCGTCACAACGAACGGCGCGCGCGCGCGATCCCCTAACTATTAATAACACACAAATTCCACTTACGAGTCATCAGACAGTAGAGTGGTCAAACGATGGCCGGGACACTTGTGACGGCCGGGAGAGGTCATACGTCACAGAATCCGACTCCAGCGTCATGAGCGCGTAGTCCGCCTTCGTCCAGCGAGCTTTATGCATCAGATCGACGGGTGGACCCTCCGCGATTGCAGCGGGCGCGGGCGCGGGCACCGGCGCCTCGACGACCGTTTTACTGGAAATGACGAAGCGCCGGTCCTTCGCCGGTAATCCAGCTAACATCAACCCCGCCTCGTCCCCATACAAATCGGACGAGCACTCGACGCCCAATCTGTACTTCGACCGCTCGGCGACGTAGGCGAGTCGGTTAATCGCGTCGTTCCCGAGCTCAAAGTTCCGCGACAACCCTATTGAAAGGTGGGGGCGCGGGTCCGGCGGCGGTGGACGCGGCTTCGTATCAAGTTCCTCTTCCTCCGCGCCCGGCGCCCGGACCCCGATCCAGGCCCTTGGTCTTTCCACGCTAAATTGAAAACACAGCTCGTCAGCTAACGCGAAGCCCGTCTGCGGCCCGCAGCCGCACCGCGCCAGATCCAACCGACTTAATGAAGGTGTGGCCGCCGCGGCTTTTGCCAGAGCTGCACATCCTCTATCCCCTAAATCAGGATTGTCTTTCAGCACTAAAACCTCGAGATGTCTACGCTTTGTCGAGGAAGGCGGCTTCCGCTCGGGCTTGCTCCACGCGGCGCCACAGTATAGTCGCCCCGACGCGTCCTTGCAGTCGCTGGTGCACTCGACGTCGCGCCACTCCACCACAGGCTCCTCACCTCGCGGTAAATCCCTAAGAATAACAGCACCCATCGCATCGGACGTCGCCAGGTCCTTGTCCCAAATCTTCAATTCCACGACGGAATCTTGCGGCGCCCGGACCTCGCACTCTACAACATAATTCCACTCGGGGCTCAAATTCTTCTTGACCACCTGCGTCTTGCCGACCTTCTTCCCGTCCACTTTCACGACGACGTAGGGGTCGCTGCTGCGGTTTTTTGATTGAAGGGCCCAGTCCTTTATTACGAGGTTTTCGGCTTTTTGTACTGAGATGCTCAACAGAGATAGGGGCTCCTCGTTCTCATTGACATTGTTGTGGGCATCCAAACCCGCCGCTATCACATAGGCTGCATACCCCTGGAGGCGACACCCTGCTAGTGATAAGTTCGAGGGGCAGGCGGGTCCACCAATCAAAGCCTTGAGCTGTCCTACTAATGTAGGCGCGTTGAAGGAGTTGCCGTCCAATACGAATCGCGTCAACGGTTTCGCTTGCCTCTCCGACGTCCGGAGCATGACGGCTTCTAGGATACATGATAGCGCACCGGGCCCGAGACACGCACCATCTAAAGCCAGTTCTCGCAATGTATCAGTATCAAGATCCTTCCTAACTAAACCTCTAGCCAAAGCCTTGCCAAAACCAACGGAGCACCGCGCGCGGTGGACGCAGATCGCTGTAGAACGCCCCCGAGCCGCCAGCAGGCCGCACGCCGCGCCGGCCCTTCGATCCAAATACAAATCGCGGGCCTCGCCAGCTAACACAAGCTTCGGCGGCTTTGATGAACGGAGCAACTTGCCTGATCTTCTACGAGCCGTCAGGGCCGTGGACGCTGCCGGCGCTAGTAAGGCTGCCGCCGCTAACAGCACATCCTCGGACCCATAGAACGGCGCCTCCAGGACCACGGCGTCCGCCGATGAAGCTAAAGCAACTAATTCACCTCTCCCAAGGTCATGAGAGCGCCAGGCTAACACCCCACACTTCGCGACGCGCCGCCGCGCCTCGAAATACTGGGACGAGAGGCCCTCCCTCGAGCGGTGCGCTCGTGATGAAGATAATGCAGTGGGCATCGCCGGCAGGTCCACTTCCTCCTCAGGTCGTTGTTGGGCTACGGGCACCGCTTCTTCCGTCTCTGTTTCAACAACTGCCGTCTTCGTAACTACTGGAGCCTTCTCTTTCTTTGAGGAAGAACCAAACCACGACTTCTTCTGCTTCTTCACCGGAAGATCTTCGGCCCTCTCGACAATAGGACCGACGCGGCACCCCACAAAGATCCGGCCCGTGGCGTCCTTGCAGTCCTTAGTTGTCTGTACATCTAACCACCGCGCTTCACCGAAGGGATATGACAACTCGACCGACCCCATCGCATCGGACCCGACTAAATCTTTATCGCGGATCTCGAACTCCAGTACTGAACTTGACAAGTGCTCCTCCAGCACTTCCGTCTCGAGCGCGAACGACCAGACGGGATTGAGGGACTTATCAACAACAAGTGTCTTGCCGAGTTCCTTCCCGTCCAGCTTCACGACCACGTAGGGGTCACTGGTCCGATTCGCCTTGCGGAAGGACCAGTCCTTTGCCACGAGATTCTCGCCCTTCTCTACTACTATAGACAGAGGCGCATACCTCAAAAGTTTGAGCGGTGGCGGTGCTTCTTCCTCTTTTACGGGTTCCTCCTTTTTCTTGGACGAGAAGAAGCTCTTCTTCTGCTTTTTTGGCGGGAACAAACCGCGTATCGACGCCACGCCTTTAGCTGCTAACAAATCAGTAAACTTCGACAAGTAAACCCGTCTCTGCCGTCGTCGAAAGTCCAGCATGAGAGAACGCTGCCTCTTCTTGAGGTGGCGGTCCGCGACGCGCCTTCTAGCCGCGGCAGACCTAGCTAGTAACATGACCATGCGCCCGCAGAGCCAGTTCGCCGCTCTAGCTTTCATTGATCTGTAAGCTTTATCGTAGGCTAACGCAGCTAACAAGGCGTCGGCTTTGTCGACGGCGCGCTGTGCGGCCTCCCGTTGCTTCCGCCATATCCACAGCGTCTTGAACCCACGCCACATCCTTATTTTGGTTCGATCTTCTTTCGACCCGATACACCTCCTGATTTTCGCATTCTGTTCCCGCTTGATGCGAGCCAGCTCCCGGTAGTGGCGCAGGGCCCATGTACCCTTCACAAACAGCGCTATTTTTCTAGATCTCGATTCCCAGAGCCAGATCTGCTTGCACCGTCCCCACCACTTCTTCTGAATCCTAAACTCCTTCGCACCGATGCACGCTCGAATCTTCGCGTCGTTTTCTCGTTTTTGGCGCGCTAGCTCCCGACACTCATCTCGAGCAATTCTACACCTACACATCCTCACTATCGTATTCGCCGCTTTAGATTGGGGCGCCCAGGTCTTCCAGACGACAAAGACTTTAATTCTAGTTCGTAGTTCTCGTTTACCAACTCCCAGTGCAATTTTCATACGCTCTTGGTTCCGCAGCTTTTGCGCGTTTTCCAGGCGTCTTTTAGCTAACCAACATCGAGCTCGCCCGTTGCACACTCTCGCCGCAAAACACTGCCTTGAATATGTATGCCAAGCGGCCATGATGCGGATACAAGTCCTCTGAGACTTTTTAACAAGTGCAAAGGCTACCTTGGAAGTGACCATTTTCTGAGCTTTCCGCAGTCGTCTCACACAAGTCAAAGCAATATACCTCCGAAAAGCTCTGATAATAACATGGGCACACCGCATATGTCTTCGATGCATGTCCCGCCACGCCTTCATGACCCAGCGACCCTGGCGCTTGAAGAACTTCCTCCTCAACTTCTTAGCTTTCTGCCTTTGTTTTTTCAATCTTTTAAGGCAGTGCTTGGCGGCGTAGGCGCGCCACATGCGTTGGATCACCTTAGAACGGGCATTCTTCTGTAGCGAGTATATCGATGCTATTGCCAGCGATTCTGTCAAAGCCTTCTGTTCGGCTCGCACTCTGATTCGTCTCAGTCGTAGCACTTTAGCTCTCCAATAAACGCGTCGATTGCGGTACCACCCGGCGATCCTCGTCGACATCTTGACGCGCCGCGCTAAAATAATTGCTTTGGCATCTTTGTCCCAGGCCCTCACGATGATGCGGTGGTCCCTCCTTTGTAGTCGTATCCTCATTCTATTGGAAGCGACGTTGTTCCGCTTTCTTCTACGTAACCAGTCCCGGCAGTGGCACCGAGATAAGAATGAACGAATGAACCTCTGAACACACTCCGCAGCCAGCCGCCGCTTCTTGCACCATGCGCTATACCTCAACCATTTCCAATATAACCGCTTGAGGCGCCTCTGCGAGTGGTGCTTCAATAACCTCTCGACCCAGACGCGCCTTCTTCCAGCAATACCCCGCGCCCGCCTTTGGATCGTCGTCGCGTGATCACGCCGGAAATGGACCAACACCAACGTCTTCTTGAAGATGTTCAGACCTCTCCCGAGTTGCCGTTTGACGAAGCGAGGCCTGTCCGCCTTGAGGATGCGATTGTGCTTCCTACGCCTTTCAGTTCTCAATTGAGCCAACCTCCTCCTCACGGCATTCGCCGCTTTCGTCGCGACGTACACGCGGTACTTCTTCTGCTCCCGCGTGTAGGCGCGCCAGCCCAGGAAGTACCTCGGACACCCTTTAGCCATGGACATGCGAATCGTATTCGACAGCTTGCCGAAAGCTTCCGCCTCCCACGCTTGATACGCTTTCCACTTCCGCATTTCTTCGTTGCAGTAGACTCTTGCCAACATACCTCGCGCGAGCGCTTGGGGGTACCTTACCAAAGCATACTCCTCGGCTCGCAGCAGGAACGCGCAGCCCGCCCTTCTCGTACACGGCAACGCAACCGCAATACAGGCTCTTTCAACAGCGTTCAGATGCTGGAAGATACTATCGACCTGCTTCCACTGCAGCCGGTCGAAGGGCTCTCCCAAAACAGCTACACTTGCTAAAGCGTCTCGGGCCTTCCGCATCAGCTCCATCTGCTCCTGCTTGTGGGCCTCTAATTTAACCTCGTCGAAGCGCTTCTGGGCCTCCTCGAGCTTCTCGTACGCTTCCATTCGTTTAAACGCGCCCTGCTCGCGGGCCTCGACCTCCCACTTTCTCGCAGTTAATCTAACATCTAAATGCCAGGGCTCCACCTTCAAAGCGCGTTGTAACGCCCTAAAAGCCTCCCGATCGTGGTGGCAGACCCACAAACCTTCAGCGCGCCGCCACCAGACCTCGCACTCCGCGCGATGCCTCGCTTGCGATTTCGGGAGGTTGTTCAATGACCCAAGGTTGACATCGGACAATTCCAGCGTTTCCAAAGCCGTCTCCGTGCATTGCAGGGCTAAGAAAGGCTGCCTTCTCTGTCTAAGGACCTCGTTGGCGGTGATCCAAACTCGTGTATCTCCCAACCAAGCTTCCGCCGATTGGCCCCGCGTCTTGTCGGGAGGCGCTTCCAGTGAAGCGACGGGGTCGACCGCGTCGTTCGAGGCCAATGCTCGCGCGTCCTCCAATGCAGCTCTGGCTTCGTAGCCGCGATTCGCATGCGCCAATGCTCTACTGTACAACAGTGTAGCGAGCCACCTAGGGAGCTGTGGTGGCACGTCCAATCCGGGCGGTAAGCCGCCTAAATCATCTGGTTCTAGATCTTCCGGGATGTAGTTTGCTGCCGCTCTCCGACTTTGGTCCTCGTAAATTTCTTCCAAACATTCCAGAGCTCGCTCGTCCCCGAGGCCGCCGCCCTCCTGCAGTAATGCCGCGCACCAGAGTAGGGAGTGGTGTTCCACTAACCTTTCGAGAGCCGTATGCTTTTTTACCTTCGAAGCTTGTGTCTTGGTCCGCCATTTGGCTGCTGCATTGGAGGCCGGATCATCTATCAGTTTAGGTTGATGATCCTCCACCACAACTTCCTCCTCGGGGAGGAGTTCCGCGAACAGGTCGAAGGCCTGGTCCCGTCGCTGTGCCAACGTAACCGCGTGCTGCGTACCTCTCTCTTCTACCGATGGTCTACCAGCAGCACAGCAGGCGATCTCGTACTTCAGCATAATATGTATGCTAGGTGCCTCGACGGACGTCCCTTCCCTCCATCTTTCAAACAAGTTACAAGCTAACGCTGCTGAACTCCGTTTCTCGTTGCAGTGCAGCGCCCAGGCCGCGTGGTGCAACCGAGCAGCCAACAGAGCGTTGTAGAACCGATCCCCATCCCCGTCATGCGCCAGTCGAGCTTTGTCGACTTCCACGGTCGCGCGGTGCCACTTGCCCTGGTCCCCGTACGTCACGGCGTTCCGCAAGTGCCGCTTCTTGCGCTGGGCGGCGCGTTTGCGCGCCTCCCGCGCCTGATAGGACCAACTCCCCATCTCCGGCGTGCCGCGGTCGCGCATCATGTCTCTCCGCGGGATGCGCAGCGTGACGGTCCGGTACGGTTTGATCCACTTGAGTTCTCCCGTGACGCGGTGCCACCACCATCTACAAGGCTCGGCGCCGTCCTTCTCGAACTCGAGCCAGACCGGTGGGGGTGGGGGCTCGGGCGTGTGTACACTACTAGATGATGTCGAGGAGCCCGAGCTGCTCGAACTTCCTGAGCTGCCGCTCGACGAGGAGGAGGACGAGGACGATGATGATGATGTGCTCTCGTCATCACTCTCTACCTCCCGCTTCTTGCGGGGGCTGAGCTTGACGCCGCCGCGCCGGGGGCTCAGCTTGATGCCCAGGCCGTCCATCGTTTACGTGGGTCGTCGTCGCATGGTTATGGGTATCGGGGCAGTGCGCTTGGGCTGCCCTTCGTGGCTCTCGCACCGTCGCTGTCGAGGCTGTAGGCAGCAGCACTCGGCGCTGGGCTGGGGCTTGGCAAGTGGCTTGGCCGACGGGCTTTCCTCGAGAGGTATGGCGTCCGCGGAGACGGTCTTCGCCGGAAATCGTGCTGCCCTGACGAGTTGCGGCTGCTTGCTAGTGTCTTACTGGACGCTAGCCCTCGTTTTTGGCTCTCCCTTTGTCGACAGCGTTTCCCTTTGCGAGCACGCTTGGTACAGCAGTAAAAGTGGCCGGACGCTCCATCATTCGTCGCAGCGGTGCACGCTTTACACGCTGCAAACGCACAGCATTGATGCTGCGAGCCAGAGTCGCATTGCTCCTTGCTGCATCACTGCGGAGCGGCGCACGCGGCCTCGCCGCACCTCGCAAGAAGCTGCCAACCAGGCGTGTAGACATCAAGTGCACAGGCTGCAAAGCTCCGCTGTTTCGCTACGCGAAGGGAAACGGCGCCGGCTCGAAGCTCGTGAAGATCTACGACGAACGGATCGTCAAGGATTATACCGAGGATCAGCAGCACTGCCCACAGTGCGGAGAGCAGTTCGCCCGTGAGGCGCTCGTGCACGGCCGACTTGCGTACAAGGTCATAAACGGCAAGGTCTCCATGAAGTGAAGATGAACGACAAGCTGGCCGCATTAGTCGACAAATGCGCGTCCACCCGAGGGGCGCCCGCGGCGGCCGAACTCTTTCAGCACATCGCGCAGCTGCTGAGCGAGGACGTCGAACGGGACTCGCGACCTGAGCTACGCTCGGCGCTGTTCCGCGTCGCGCGGGCGGGCGCAGCTGCCCGGTCCAATAATCCTCGCGCGGCCCTCGCCCTGCTCGACGGCGCCTGGCTCCGCTGCCGCGACGATCGCGACCGGGCCACGCTCCTGGCCGAGGCGGAACGGCTGCATGCGGCCGCCGTCGCCGCATCGACGTTCGCGGCAGCGGCGCTTGACGCCTGGCCCGACGCGGAGGACGCGGCGCCTCCCGCCATGAATACGGCCCCGCACGTCTACGAGCGCGCTGTCGCCACGTGGCCCGCCGTCACGCGGTGGCGGTCGCCGCGTTACTGGGTTGCTGAACTTGGGGCGCGCATCGTTCCTGTGGAAGTAGGCATCGCGCACCGCGACTCGGACCTCGCGCAGCAGCGGCTGGTGCCCTTTGGCGAGTACGTCGATGCCGTGCTCCTGCCGCTCGCGCGCGGGGAGGCGGCGAGTCTCGGTGGTACCGTGTGCGCCGTCTCCGAAGTCGTGCCCGTCACATCAGCGCGAACGGTCGCTTACCTGGCACAGCACCCGCTGCTCGAGCAGTGCCCGCAGCTGGCGAGAGACGCCGCGCCCTGGCCGCGGTTCGTGCAAGACGCCATCGCGCTCGGGCCGCGCGCGCAGCGATCGCTCGAGCCCATCGTCTCGGCCTGGGTGGCGCCCCGCGGCGCCACGACGCCGCTGCACTTCGATCGGCACCCGAACTACTTGTGCCACGTCGTCGGAAGAAAGTTGGTGTACTTGTGGCCCCCCGATACGCCGACGATCCCTCGCAACGCGCCTCCGGCCGAAAACACGTCGCCGCTCGACGCCGCGTCCCTCGTCGACGCCTGCGAGCTCCGCGCGGATCTGCGACCGGGCGACGTGCTCTTCATTCCCGAGGGCTGGTGGCACTATGTCGTCACTCCGGTGACCTCTGTTTCTGTAAGTATATGGTTCTAGATATTAGACTTCTTGGTGGCGGATCGAGTTGCGCCGAGTGGAAGTATCGATTCTGGCATGCGGCGGTGGCCGCCCGCAGCGCCGCCACCCTGTGAAGGGCCGCGGTTTACGTTTAGCGCGTGCTCGGCGGTGGCGTGCGCGCCGGTGGCATCGCGCCGCACGAGCGCGTCGTGGCACCGCGCGTTCTGGGCGTCCCGCTTATCCGACCGCAGCGCGTGCTGCTTCGAGATCAGGCGGATCTGGTTGTTGTGCCGCCACGGCCTATTGTCAAAGCTAAAGCCGGGCACGTCGCGCACAGCGACTTTGTGTGAGGCGAAGAACGCCGACACGACGATGTCGTCGACGACGCGACACGTCGGCTCCAGTCGAGCCGCCGTGGCGGCGTAGGCCGCGAGAGCGCCATCCAGAGCCAAGTCTGTACGAATACCGACGCCCCGCGCCCCGTACGCGATGTTAATACGAGGCCGCCACCCGAAAAACTGCGACGGCGGTGACTGCACCGTGAACACCGTGTCCGGCTCCGCTCGTAAAGCTGCGGCGTAGCGCTCGACCATGTGGCGCTTGTAGACGTGGTCGTCATCAAGAACAAGTAAAAACCGCGGGTGGCCGCGCGGGCGCGTCGCGCGGATGGCGGCCTCCGCCCCTATATATTTTTCGATGGGACCGCGATCGGACGCCGCCCTGACAAAGTGCACGTCCACCGTGTGTCGCCCGCGATGCCTCGATAAGTAGGACGGGCACAAATTCGGCCGGGCGTGGTCGCCGCCGTCGACCACATAAATGGCCCTCGGCACCGTCCAGCCCGCGGCGAGGGACCGCAGCATGAGCGGCAACGTCTCGCTTCGCTGCGGGAGCGTCGTCAGGGACACCACGAGATCCGAAGCCACTTCCGGTGGATTGTGAAACGGCCAGACGTGGCGGTGCCGCAAGCCGCACGTTAGTATTTGACCCGGTTCTAGGGGAGGCGGCGGCTGGTGGCGCCGGTCGTAGTTTACCGCGGCGAATATCGCTCCGGCTACCAAGGTTGTGAGCAGGGCCGCGCGCCGCCACCGCGGGCGGGCAGTTTCTTCTCCTTCGTCGTCGGTGGACCTTGACCGCTTCTTGACCTCGAAGGTCGGCAGCTCCATGAAAATGTTTTGCTGCGATTCCTATCTTTTAGCCTGCGCGGTCCTGCTTAGAGATTCGACTCGTCGCGCCTGCAGTCCTGCTTTAAGCGCCTCAGCAGTTGCTCACTGCGCAAAACGCGCCAGGCGCAACGCGCCTGTAAAATGTCGACGTTGTGTATATCGCTAGTGTGTTTATTGACGCTAGCAAGCGATCCGGATTCAAGCGGGCCTAACACGCCGCAACGCTCTTCTGAGCATCGATGCTCTCACTCTAATAGCTGTGCGACCGCCTCAAGCCGCCATGCGGGCATCCTTGTTCGTCCTGCTGACCGCTGGCACGACTGCCACCACCAACCCAGCAGTGCCGCGCGCCGTACACCGCGGCGGCGAGACGGCCCAAAAGAAGACGCTCGACGATTTTTTACGGCATCTGGGCGACGGCGAGCTTGCCACCGTCTGGGAGCAAACTCCGAAGCTCTGGCGGCGCGTCGACGGCTGCGGCCCCGAGCTCTTCTCTTTCGAGGACGCCATCAAGGGCGCCGAGGCGGGCCTGCTGGACAACGCGGCCGTCGCGGACGGCGCGCAGGCCGAAGCGGGGCGCTGGGTCGCGGAGAAGGCGGGCGCCGCGTCGGCGGACGATTTGAAGCGGGCGCTCGCGAAAGGCACGGTCTTCTTCAACGGCGCGGGCCTGGCCTTCCCGGCGCTCGCGGCCCTCGGCGCCGCGTGCCACCGCTTCCTTGGATTACCGGCGAACATCAATGTGTACGTCACGGATCCACGGAGAGAGGTCTCCGTGTCGCCGCACTCGGACGCGCAGAACGTTTTAGTTTTTCAGTGTTCTGGAATGAAGCGCTGGCGCGTCTGGCCCTGTGTGGAATTGCCACGCCATCGCACAGACGCAGCTACGGAAGCACGTCGCGTCGATGGCGTGGGGCGCCCGAAATTTGATTTCCACACAGGTCTGGCCGCCGCCGCCGCGCGAACGCGGCAAAGATCCCTTCGGGCGCGGCAAGGGCGGCGACCGCGTCGAGGGTTTGGGCGAGCCCGTCTTGGACGTGACATTACAACCAGGTGATGTTTTATACGTCCCGCTGGGCTGGGTCCACGCGACGTCGACGGCGGACAGCGCCGAGCGCAGCTGCCACGCGACGCTGGGCGTCGACACGTACTTCTACGGCCTCTGCTGGTCGAACGCGCGTAGCATCGCGCTGGCGCGCAACCGCGTCGGCGACGACGTCGACCCCGGCGCGCTCGACGAGGGGACCTTTTCCCGGCTCTACGGCGCGGTGCCCGTGGGCTTCCTGCGACCTCAGGCCTTAGACAACGAGGCCTGGCTTGAACACTTCGTGACGGAGCTCCGGGCGCTGCAGGAGGCTGTGGGCGGTGCGTCGCCGCTCGGAGACGACGCGTCGCTCCGGGACCTCGCGCGGTTCTACCTCACGTACGCGCGCGACCTGATCGACGAGCGCAAGTACCAGTGCATAAATCAAATTGTCCGCGGCGCGGTCTCCGCCACTGCCGAATCATGACCCCACGCCATCGACGCGACGCCACCCCGATGGCGTGGCGTTGTGGTCTATTACTGCTCGTTCCAGCCAACACGGCCGCGTTTTTGCCGAGAAAGGACTTCGATCGTGCACTCGAATCACTGGTTGATTTGCTCACAGGCAAGTACGCCGACGTACCAGAACCGGCGCCGCGCGGCTCGTTCGCCGCGCTGGCGGCGCGCGCGTCGCGGGACGCGCGGAACAGCCGCGAGGAGCGCGTGCGGAACGGGCTCGTGGCGTTCGCGCGCGGGAGTAGTGGTTGATTCATTCAATTTAGTCTTTGCGTCGTGAAGGGGATGAGCGACGGCTCCGGCGGTGCTTAGTAACTCGCGTCTCAGGGCGACCCCCCCTTGCCACTGGGCCTTGGGCCACCAAAAGGGCCAGTAGCCTGAGTTTGAATTCAGAGGCCACCTAAGCCGGCAAGCGCCCTGCCGCGCCGCGCCCCGCCCGCTCCACCCGCCCGCGCCCGCCCGCCCCGCCGCGCCGCGCCCCCTAAGTAGCAAAAATGTCCACCGGCGGCAATAAAACCCTGCCGGGCATCATGGGCCTCTTCGCGAAGACCAAAACACCAGCGCAAGCGCTCGTTGAGGTCGGCGCCCTCGCCACCAAGCTCAAGCGCAAGCCCCCCGTCCTCCTGCTGGAAGACGACAAGACCAAAACCAAGAAGCAGTCTCCGCGTCTGCTTAAGTTTTCCGCGAGCGCGTCTCGCCTTTCGCGCGCGTCAAAACTCCCGAGCGAACGACCACGCGCCTCGCAGGCCCAAGAAAGGAGGTATGTACCAGGACCACGAGACCATGAAGTGGGAGAACCCCACGTGCAAAACCACCCTCGAGGCCATCAAGCCCCTTTTAGCCTCCACTAAATGCGGCGGCGAGCTCACGGACGTGCTCAAGGAGTTAACTCGTGCCCTCGTATGTGAGGATGAATGGGCCCGTCAGGTCGAGCGCGAGGTGAATGAGGAGCGTAAGCCCTGTGCAGAAGACTAGTATGCATGTCACTACCTAATCACAGGCAACAAACGCGCCGCGATCATCGACAACGGCCAAATAGGAAAGAATCGCGTATTCGCCAGCGGTCTAGTCTTCTGGTTATGTCTGGAAAAAACTCATTCGTTCAAGGCGCGGTTCCCGCAATGCCCGCAGCTCGTCGACGACCTCAATGCAGCGCGCAAGCGCGCATACGTTCGGGGTCCGAAGCCCGACAGCTTCTCTGTCGCCAAGGGGCTCCACGGCGTCCACAAGATTTTGACTTGCGAGGCGGCCGAGGGCGGGCAGACCTTGTACTACGAGACTTGGAAGGCGATGAACAGCTGCGGCCTCGCGCGCGTCGGCAATGCGGGCGGAGAATTTGGCATTGGCTTTGGAGTTGATGCTGCAAAGAAAGAAGAGATCTTCGAGGCCCTGCGCGCCGAGTTCGCCCCGGCGGCTGCATATTTCGGTGAACTGTATGCTCGCAAGGCCAATCGTAAGGATTGCTCCTGCGTTCTCGAGAAGAACCAGACCGCAACGCTCGAAATTATACCGATGGGGCGCACGAACCCTTACGGTTTGCAGAAGGTGTGGGACGTGGACGCGCAACGGTTCAAATGGCTCGGAGGCGGCGTGGCGGGTCAAACGCCAGCATATCGGCGTGGAAATCGATATTCAGCGTCGACATCGCCGTCGACGCCGCTACGGCTCCGTTAGTGCTGTGACAGTTGTGTTGGCACGCAGGTATGTGACCGTCAAAGCCGGGAAGGACGGCGGCCCTGGCTTCTACTACAACTGTTTTGTTCACCACGAGCACCCCTTCAACAAGTTACTGGTGGCCCTTGCAAACGAAGTGGGTCTCGAGAAAACCGGATTTGCACACACGCACCAAAAATGGCGCGAGAACAAGGGCGTCTTGCTGTTCAACGGCTACCCGTTAGGTTTGACTATCAAGGAAGGCGACGAGGTCATCCACAAATTCATCCGGACGCACGGCTGAACCGCTCCGCGGATTGCAGCTCGGCACCCCGCGCCCAAGCTTAGCGGGTTCCCCATCGCGACGATCGACCAGAGGCAGTGACACTGTTGAGCCGAGCGGGCCGGGCGCCGCCGACGCCTCTGTCGTTCCCCCCCGCGCCGCCGTTGCTGACTAATATTACTTACTTTCACGCGCTTGAGGCGACGGCGCCGCGCCCAGAGCTAGCGACAGTAAGACACTAGCAAGCAGGGCAAGGGGGATCAGCCTGCCTGAGCCGAAATCGATCGCAAATAGCTGGCGAAGTAGTGCCAGCCAGCAGCTAAGACCCAAAGCACAGGAGCGCACCACGCCTGCGCATGCATGCGAGCCATGCGGTGGCTCATGATCACAGCCGCCTGCCTGGCCGCGGCGACGGCGGATGAATACGAATTCTGGGACGCATGTGCAGCCGGAGACACCAAAGAGATGGAAAACCTGCTGGACGCAGCAGCGGACATCGACCTGAACTATCCGGACGAGGACGGCCGCACGCCGCTCCTGCTCGCGGCGCTCCAGGACCGCGCGGCCGCGGCGCGCTTTCTTTTGGAGCGGGGCGCGGACGCCGAGGCCGTCGGGCGCTGGCCCGGGCCGCCCGACGGCCCGCTCGCGACGGCCGCGGCGCTCGGCCACGTCGCCACCATGGACGCGCTGCTGGAAGGCGGCGCGTCCGCCAACGCGGCGACGGGGCCGGACGGCCGGACGCCCCTCATCGCCGCTGCGGAGGCTGGATCATCAGAAGCCGTCGCTCTACTCTTGTCCGTGGGCGCCGCGGTCGACGCAAGGCGCGCCGACGGCGCGACGGCGGCGTGCGCGGCGGCGGCGGGCGGCCACGGCGATGTTTTAAGACGATTGCTGGATGCGGGGGCCGATGTCCACGTCGCGGACACTTTAAGTGGCGAGTCGCTGCTCCACTACGCGGCGCGCGCGCCGACGGCCGACGCGGTAGAAGTGGCGCTCGCGGCCGGCGCCGATGTTGGTAGAAGGTCCGGCGTCGGCGTGCCGACGGACGTGTCCGAAGCGTATGACGAAGGCCAGGAGCCGCGGCGCGAGGACTTGAGAGGAGGCCTCACGCCGCTCATGGCGGCGGCGGCATCTTCATCACACGAAGCCCTGGAGGTTCTGCTCGCCGCCGCGAAGCGCTCGTTGGGATCGGATTTCCCGTCGTACGTCGACGCCGTCGACGCGAGCGGCCGGACAGCTTTAGCTTGGGCCGCCGCGGCGCCAATCAGGTCGACGGCGTGCATTGAGCTCCTCTACGCGTCTGATGCGAGAGACGACTCGGCGACGGTGGACGGTCTAAGTGTGCTGCACCTCGCGTCACAGGGCAACGCGCGCGCGGTCGCGTACTTTGTGGACGTGAAAGGTTTCGACGTCGACCAGCGCGCGCTAACGGAGAAGAGGCCCACGCCATTGATGCTGGCATCAAAAGCGGGCGCGGTCGCCGCGGCCAAGGCTTTAATACGGCGCGGCGCGGACGTCGACGCCGCCTCTACAAATGGCGCGACGGCCCTGCACGCCGCCGCGGCCGCGGGCCAGACGGCCGTCGCGCGGCTGCTCCTGAGGCGCGGCGCGAACGCGCTGGCGCAGGACGCCAGGGGCGAGTTCCCGTCGCAAGCCTGCCCGAAGACGCCGCGCGGCCGCGCGCTCAAGTACTCGCTGAGCCGCGCGGAGCGCCGGGCCTGGGCGAGGCTTGAAAAAGAGTTCGGTGGCGTCGAGCCGCCCGACGCGGTCGCCGAGGACGGCGTCGATTCTTCGGTTGTTGAGGATCTCGAGGACGACTCGGTCGTCGACCTCGACGAGCGCGACGAGCTTTAGTAGTGTTATTTTTGTAGTTTTAACTTCCTGACGACGACGAGGAAGAGCTACTCGACGACGACGACGACGACGAGTCGCTGTCGGAGCTTGACGAGGACGAAGACGACGAGGAAGACGAGGACGAGGACGACGACGGCGACCGCTTTCGCCGCTTCGTCGTGGGGAGCGCCGCCTCGACCTTCGGCTTCTTCTGCTCGGGGCAGCGGTCGAGGAACGAGCTGCGCGGCTCGTCGGGGCAGACGTCCGTGCTCAGCGGCCTCTTCTGGCCGTAGTAGAGCTCGCCCCGCCTCAATTTCGGGTCGAAGCGCGGCCGCGCGGCCTTCGTGTGGGCGCTTCCGAACACGGCGCCGACGTACGCGTCGGCGCCGCCGAGGTCGTCCGTGTTTCTGGGGACGTAGCGGTCGGCCTGCTTGCTGCGGCGGCTCTGGGCCTTGCCGTAGCGCTTCATTTTTTTGTGATTGCTCGTCGGCGTGCAGTGGTATGGGTTGAGAGCGACACACGCCTTGTTTGCAAGTTGTGGTACCGCAGCTATTGCTACGCCGCAGGCGTCAAGGTGTGCCTTTGCTGTGAAGCGTGCGACACGTCGAGGGTCCAGCGCGGTCGCAGCGGCGTCGTGTGCTCGATTTTTAGAGGTGAGGGCGCCGCGAGGCTAGCGGCACAGACATACTAGTTTTCGGCCGTGGAATTAGCTTTTCAGCGGGCGTAGGCCGACTCCTGCGACCCCAGGGATCGTCACGTGGCAGAACTAGTCTCGTTGTACCTCCAGCCAGCTTCTGCTGACAAATCAAGCGGCGCTCCGACCGCAAAGCACTGGACAGCCTGCAGCCCTGCTATCGGCGCCGCGCATTGATCACATCGCCTCATTCGCTGAGCAAAGTCGGAGCATGGCAGCTCAAAGCTCGCGCGCCGAAGAGAACGCGGCCGTATGTGCTGCCATCCTCGCCGCCGAAGACCACTACGACGTTCTACAAGTTCCGGGCGGTGCCAAGACCGACGAAATCCGCAGGAACTATTTACGAATATCGGTACGCGTCCACCCGGACCGTAACCAGGACCCCAACGCGACGCAAGCCTTCCAGAAGGTCTCCGAGGCCTACGCCGTCTTGAGCGACGAGGAGGCGCGGCGCAAGTACGACGCCGAGCAATTCATGAGCTCCGCCTCGAACGCGGCGTCGAACGCGGCGGGAGCGGCCTCCGCCGGCGCCGCCGCGGCCGCCGCGACGGCGCGGCGCGCGTCGGTGCACCTCGACCTCGACCAGGCGCTGCGCGTCTTTCGGGCCGCGACGGCCGCCGCGCGCGCCGCGACGGCCGAGGGCGCCGGCGTGCCCGAATACCTCGCGCTGGCGGCGGCGTTGACACGCCTGGGCCCCGGCGACGACGACGGCGAGACCGCGGCGATGCTCGCCGGTGGTCTCGGGCTCGCGGCCACTGCCGCAGCGCTCCTCCCGGAGAGCTGGCGTCGGCGGGCGCGGGAGACGCTGACGAGCGAGGCCGGCATCGCCGCCGTCGGCACGGCTGCCGTCGCCGGGCTCGCACTCATGGCCGCGGCGCAGCAGTCCCGCGCGGAGGAGAGGAGTGATTTGTAGAGTAAGTGTTTTGGAGCGAAGCGAACTTGAAGCGAGTACACACTGCAGCATTACAAGAACGCACGCGCCGGGAGCGGAGGAGAGGGGTGCGCCGTAGTAACTTGAACACACAATTATTCGAGCCTCGGCAGCCGCGCGAGCCCGAGCTCCGCCAGCCTTAATGAAGACGCGCGCGTCTCGCGGTTGCGGTCGCGGCCCCAGGACACTATCAGTGAGTCGCCGTCGGCGACGAGGCCGACGGGGAACTGGATCATGTCCTCGATGTCCGGGCGGGTCGCCACGTCAAAGTCGACAGAAGACTCACTCCCAAGGCCGCGGAACCGGAACTCGCGCGACGCCGCGACCATCAAAAACGGACTTTGCGCTTCAAACACATAAGCGAAGACCGTGTAGTACCGCCGATTTCGCGTCACATGACCGAAACCAACTCTATGAGTAGTATTGAGCGCCACCGCGGGCGTGCCGCCACAGATTTTCGCCTTCGGCCCCGGGGCACTTAGTACGAAACCCCGCAAGAAACTCCGCTGGCGCATGGCCTCGCCCAGAACCCCGCTCCTTAGGTCAACAAGATGGGCCACGCCGTACCCATCCTCGTCCTCGAGCCAGCGCCAGACGTGCGGCTTTTGGTTTTGATCAAGAAACGGGACCCAGTTCTTCTCCACGGCGTTCAAATTCGATGAAGTCAGCTCTTTTTCTGGAGACAGCGTCTGATACCCGTGCAGGAAGCGGAAGAACTGGCGCCGGTTGTTGCCCGCGTGCTCGGCGTAGATGATCATAGAAGTCGTGGAGTGCAGCTTGAGGATGCGCGCGTCCTCGGGGCCATTCAGCCGGAAGTTTCTCCTATCCAAGCATTTCCTTAATGGATCACGAGGATTAATGCGGGTCCGCTCTGCCCCGAGCTGCCATTGTCCAATCATCGCGACGACGACCGCGGCGTCCCGACACGCGGCGCCTCTGGTATAACGCGGCCGCTGGACGTTCCGTACGCTCAGGAAGTGCGTCGCGTTCCATCGCTCGATGGCCACGTTGAAGCGCGGCTTTCCCGCGTCGCCTCCCAAACTACGGGTCCAGACCGCCTGGCATGTTGGTAGGACGAGGAGGAGGAGGGCTCCGCCCAGGGAGCGCGTCCGGACGCCGCACGCCGGCACGTGGGCTAGCATCGTTCTATGGGCTGCCCGCGCGTCGCAGGAATGCGAGGCATATCGTGTGTCGTGAGCGTCCCTCTATGCAGCGTTTGTGGTGGCCCTCTCGCACGCGTTGCCAGCGTTTTTTGGGCTGCTGCCTCGAGTTTTTTGTGATTTCTAGTGTCTTACTGGCGCTAGCTGCATCCGAATCGCGCGCCCATCGTTTTTGAGCACGGCGCGCCCGCTAATATAGTGCAGCACCACAACGACTTATAAAAACCGCGAGCGCGCCTCGCCGACGCCGCCTGGACAGCGCTCGAGCCGACGCCCCTCTCTCAGCTCAAAACCAGTAGTGGCTGGCAGTCATGCCGCGCGCGTCCACTAACGCGCAGTTGGACGCATCGAGCCCGCGAGTCGCCTGGACTGTCGCAGTCGCGGCGCTGGCAGTCCTCGCCGGCCGCGAGCTGCAGCGCGCGTCAACGTGTGCCCTCCACCCGAAGGACGAGGCGCGCGCCGCGGCGCTCGTCGAGGCCGAGGTTGGAAGATTATGGGCCGCGTCGAGTCAAGCATCAAATGATGCGGACGCCCAGCTTAAACTGCTGACGAAGGAGCTGGTCGACGTGGAGAAATTAGCGTCGTCACTAGTCGGCCGCGCTCATGATGATGCCGAAGCCGTCGCGGCGGCCATCGAGGCGGCGCCCGCACCCGCGGACAAGAATAGTGACGACGCCTGGGCCGAGGCGCGGCGATTGGCCGAGGCCGCGAGGGCGGACGCCGACGCCGCGCAGGCCAGTGCCGAGGCTTCCCAAAAGGACGCCCAGCAGGCGGCGTCTGTCGCTGCTGCCGCGAAGCCCCGCGACGAAACTTTAGCCGAGATCGAAAGTGCGGCCGTCGCCGTCGAGGAGCGGTCGCGGCAAGCGACCACGGCTCTAGAGCAAGCTTCAAAACAACTCGCCGCCGCCGAAGACGCCTCGTCCCAGCTCCAGAAGGAGTTGAAGCGGACGCCGCCCGCTTCCGTAGGCGACCGCGCGCTCCGGAAGGCCGTCGACGAAGTCACCGAAGCTGCGGCAAAAGCTGCAGCAGCTAGAAGGGGCGGCCGCGAGACGACGAACGACGTCAAGGCCCTCGTTGATGCCGCTGTAGATGACTTCTTCGACGGGGACCGGGTCGGTAGGTTCGACTACGCTCTCCAAGCGGCCGGGGCGAAAGTGGTGCCTGCACAAACGTCGGAGCCGTACACGCCGCGCGGGGCCATCATACCAACAAAAGTCTGGCACGCTCTGGGTCTGGATGCGGGCGTCGGCCGCGCGGCCGACGCGCTTTCCGCTGTTAATGACTTCGGCCGGTGCTTCGCGTTTAGAGGCGCCGAAGGGAAGCTGACGGTGCGCCTCTCGAGGCCCGTGCGGCCGACCCATTTTAGTGTAGAGCATTTACATGCGGCTCTATGTGATCCCGCCCGCAACGCGAACTGCTCGTCGGCGCCTCAACAAATGGACGTCGTCGGCAGGAGTGGTGACGGCTCTCTGGTCGAGTTCGGCTCTTTTAGCTATGCGGCATCAACAGACGCGCCGACGGTGCAGACGTTCGCGGCGGCGTCGCTCGGGGAACGGGTCGACGCCGTCACGCTCCGGGTCAAGAGCAACCACGGCCACCCGGACTACACGTGCCTGTACCGCTTCCGCGTGCACGGGGACGAGTAATTCTTGATGTGCTTCTTTCTTCTTCCCGGTGGCGTGGCCGCCGCGTAGCCGCCACGGCGCGATCGCTGACGAGGCGCCACGCGGCGGCGCCGGCCGAGCCGTTACCATGGTCATGTTTACATGTGGTAGGGACTAGTTGCGTGCTCGTCTGATGGCCCGGTGCGGGGTTCCGACGCAATATCACTTAAAGCTTATATTGTTACGGTGCTAGGACTAGTGGTCGGAGCCCCTGGGGGAGACACCGCGCTTCGCCGATTCATCGGCGAAGGCAGCGATATTGCTAGCGGCTGTAAGACACTAGCCCTGTGGGCAAGGCGTTTTGGAAGAAGTGCCACTCAGCCGAGGCGTCGCAGCATGCAAGGCGAACAGTACTATGCCGAGGGCAGCCAGCCCGTGGCCACGGGCACGGTCGTAGAGCAGCCGGTCGTCCTCTCCGGAACTATTGTGAATGTGGAGCAGCCCGCGCCGACGGCGTACGCGGTCCAGCAGCCCGCGAAGATGCCCGTCGTGATCGCGGGCGCCCCGCCGCCGACCATGGTCGTGACGACCGCCACGACCGTCGTCCAGCCCGCGGCGCCGGCCCCGGCCGGCCGCTGGCTCGGCGGCAACGCGTGCGGCTGCTGCGACCCCCCCGGGGGTGGGCCGCTCTGCTGCACCGCGTTCTGCTGCCCCTGCGTCGTGGTCGGCCAGCTCTGGCACCGCATCGTCGAGCGCGGCGGCGGCGGCACCGTCCTGGGGATCCTCTGCGGCGTGTCCATCGCCGCCTACGTCCTCGAGATAATTGTGGACGCTATTTTAGCCCCTATGCGAGTCGGCTGGATTTTCCGTTTCCCCGCGGGCTTCGTCTACCTCTACTACATGCTCAAGATCCGGGAGGCGGCCGCGAGGGAAGGAGGGTTCCAAGACCACCCCGTGCTCTGCGGGAACGAGTGCTGCGAGACCTACTGGTGCCTGCCCTGCATCGCATGCTTCATCATGCGCCACGACATCGCTGCGAAGCAACCTGGCTATAATTACCAGGGGTGCGGCAACATGGCGGGGACGGTGCACGACCTGCCGGCCTAGTCCCTTTTCCTTCCGCCTTTCCCTCGTCTCCCAGGCGACGGTGGGCCCATATTGTAAGTATACTTTTGCTGCATTCAGACTCGGTGGAGTAGCCCCAGCGGCGGCGTTTTGGCCAGAGCGGCGCATGCCGCGGCCGGCGGAGACGTCTTGCCGGCCAAAAAAGCTAATATCGGGTTCTTGGAGGGGGAGTCAGTTCGGCAATGAGTCAATTTGAGGGGATGACGCCCCGGGGCGCGGGCCTCAGGGCTTCTTATTTCCAGCTAGTGGGACTACCTAGCGTTTGAGCTCTCAGATTTCGCGCGCTATTCGTCGTTAAATAACGGCCGCCGTGCACCGGTTGCGCCGCGCGCGCTGCTTACAGAAATCACCAATAAACCCCAAACGCCTCCGAGGCGGCGAAACGCAGCCATGCGCGCGCTCCTGCTAGGTATCCACCTCACCACCTCATATGCTCTCGTGGCCCCGCGCGGCGGCGCGCGCCGACTCACGTCCACCCAATTGCACGTCTTCAAGGAGCCCACCACGCCCAAGCCCGTCGAGGCTCCGAGAAGACCCAAGTCCAAGCTCCGGCCGCGCGACCCGTCGCTCTACATGGAGCCGGTGCCCTTGGTGCCCGACGCCGAGGGCAACTGGGAGCCCCTCGTGAGCGAGATCTGGACCGACGTCGAGAAGATGTCGAAATTGGCGGAGACGAATTTTAAAGCTGAGTTGAGCCGCTTCAGAGACTTCTGCGATCACTATAGAACCGCTAGAGGGACCATCGAGAGCAATGGCAGGACGCTATCCGCCCAGACGCGATTGTTCGACGTCGACTTCGACGACGCCGGGCCCATCCGCAAGACGAAGGACCACAAGTGGGTCCGGAAGCTCGCCAAGCGCGTCCACCCGATCGTCCTGGAGGAGTACGAGCAGGCGCTGAACCCGACGACGACGCGCAACGGCACCTGGGCCACGCGCAAGCAGATCACGTGGTCGAACACGCAAGTCATGGCCGTTCGCGGTACGCCGTGGGACGCTCCCCCGACGGCAAGCGAGGAGGAGGAGGTCGCCGACCCGAAGGCGGGCATGGACGAGGCCGCGCGCGATGCCGCGGCGGCGGCCGAGGAGATGAGTGCGGGCGACGGCGACGCGCCTACCCGGAGCACGCCTCCCGCGGAGGAGATGGTTTCTGTTGTGGAAGAACCGCCTCTGGATCCGACCCAGTACCAGCAGCTGTTGCTGCAGCAGGTCACGCCGCTGAAGACGGGGGTGTTGCGCTTCCCGCGCACAATGAAGGCTCTGGGCCGGTACGAAGCTACGTCTCCGCCGCCTCGCCACGTCATCATCTCGCGACTGCCTCCCGGTTGTTCTACTGAGCCTAGATCCGATTTACAAAACTTCCTGCTCACCACTCATATCCCTTTATCGGGCCAAGGCGAACTCACGTGCGGCGGCGAGACCGTGGCCTACGAAGAGGCGAAGCCGGTCGTCTTCGACAGCACGAGATCCTATTCGATCAAGAACACGGGCTCCGAAGATTTACTCTTATTACACGTCGACTTCTGGCACCCGGCGGTCACGGAGGACGAGAAGCAGATGCTGGCCTACTTCTGGATGCTCTGGCAGTTCGACCAGTACCATCCCAGCACCCGGGCCAAGTACACGCGCCGCGTCAACTTCCGGAAGGACCAGGAGCGCCGCGAGCGCGAGGAGCGGCGCAAGGCCATCAAGCGCTCGGACAAGAAGGACGGCGGCGGCGGCGGCGGCGGCGGCTCGATCGCGCGCAAGTAGATTACTAGTCGCCTCCTGTGCACATTAACTAACTAAACTTCATCTAGACCGGGCACTAGGGCTACTAGAGCCGTTTCTAGCACGCGGCCAATAAACCCCGAACCTTTATCTAGATGCGCATGCGCGCTGCGGTGCGCGCCCGCTGCCGGACTTCTGAATTGTGCTCTGTGCTGGACGAATAGCTCACCGAACAGCTCACCGATCCTATGCTTGCTGTACATAGCCCGCCCATCTAATGTTGTTCGTAGCCGCCAAGGTGGAGTCCATTGCCATTCTGCTGTGCCTCGGGGCAGCCCGGGCCGCCTGCGACCCTTCCTCATGGCCCGACTTAGACACACACGTTTGCGGTGGGTGCAAGGCGCTCGTGAACTGGAAGCCGTATGGTTCCACGTGCGGTGGCTACTGTTCCGGCATTGGCCTCACTTGCGTCGACGGTTGGGAGGAGGTTGGGGATGACGGATGTACCGAAGGAGAGAACCTCGGATGCGACAGATCGTATTTTGGGACGGGCGACGCGATCTGTGAGTGCGCGGGCGACTACGACGAGGCGAACTACGGGGCCTGTAGACAATCCAACTGCCCGTGCCAGAGAGGGTTCAGGTTACCCGGGGACTGGGGCTGGGATGCCACGGCGGATATCAATTACGTCCGCACCAACGCGTTCATTGCTGCGGCGGTCAACTGCGCCTGCACCAGGTGCGGGCACTACGACTTCATCAAGGCTTGGCCTGCGTACGACGGGGGTTGTGGCATCGCCCAGACCGTCGTCGCAGACGGGTCTGCGGCGAGCCAAGTCGTGCTGAATTACTACCCGCTCGATGATTCGACCTGCGCGGCGACCCAGACGAAGGTACAAGCGTTTCCCGACGGCGTCTGCTTAGACCCGCAGACAACGGCACTCCCCTTCGTGAAGTTTACGTGCTCGGCCGACGGCGCAACTTACGACTACGAAGCATACGGAGCCGACCCGAATTGCCAGGGCGCTGCCGACGCTGGGAGTGCCTTCGCGATCCCCACGCCCGGATGCGGCCTCAGCGCGGACCCTTCCGCCCCAGGAGAATCGTACATCTCGGCTGAATGTTTCGGGCCGGACTACAATTCGGACATGAGCTGCGGCGCCCCAGCCAACACCGTCGACGCGGGCAAAAAGCAGTCGTCGGGCCAGACAACCAGCAGCCGCCGCTCCAGAGCACTTGTCGCGGTCGTGGTCGCGGTCGCGGCGTTTGCCGGCGCTTGCTGCGCCGCGGCCGTCACTGTTCTACGCCTCCGCAAGTCGTCGGAGGCTACCGTCACGCCGGCGCGGCCCTGATATTTCGATGTCCTTCCTTCTTTCACCTCGCCGTCATCGCCCGCCGCCACTCCGATATGTAGTCTTGTATAAATAGCTATTTATTAAGATTACCTACCGCAGCGAGCGTGCGGAATTGTGCAGAATGTGCAATAAGGTCAGCCGCCGCGCTCGCCGTCCGGCGACGCGCTGCAGCAGACCCAGTGGGACCAGGCGCACCGCGTGGGCTCCGGCGGCGGTGGCACAATTGGTGCGGACCGCTTTGCCCAAACTCCGACGACCGCGTCGGCCGAGCGCGACGAGCGGAGCGGCTCGTCGCCTCTCGCGAGCTCCAACCGACCCGGAGGCGTACTTTCAACGCCGTCGGGCGACCAGTAGGACAAAGGGTCCTCGCGGCTCTCGGACCGCTTCTTGAGAATAGAACGATGAGGAGGACAAGACGCGCTCTTCTCCTCGAGCAGAGGCGACGGCGGCTCGGGCTCGAGCTCGAACTGATCCCCGGGCGATCTTCCTAAATCTTTGAGTGATGGAGGTCGTGAACTCCCCTTCAGACCACGCAGCTGCCGCGCCTTCCGCCGCGCCCCGAGCCAGGCCGCCCGGATCCGGCGCTCGTGCGGATCTAAGAGAGCGTGGAGGTCCTCGGTCGACGACTCGCACAATGAACCCGCGAGGTGGAGCCGCGGCGGCACGCTTGGCGCGGTTTCCGAAGGCGACGGGAGCTCGTCAAGGTTCGTCTGCGTCGGCGAGAGCGCCGACGGGGCCATGGCGTCGCCGACGTCGCAGTAGAGGCCGAAGACGGCGCTCATAGCCGATGTTCTGTCCCTAGGTGCTGGCAGATGGCGGGCGAATCGCCGCGTTATTTACAGTTTTTGTGCACGGCGCTGCGCTCAAGCCGTTGGATAGGCCGTCAGCTCGCTGGGCCAGTGGTCGGCGCGTCCGAAACTAGCGGCGTCGGCAGGCTAGGCGACGATTTGAAGAGGTTCAGGCGATCTGTGCCTAATGCGGCCCTTAGATCTCCAGCGCGGCCGCGAAATTGCACGTGAGGCAAGTCAGCACCAGCGAGAAGAGATGCCAAGCAACAGCTGACCCGTTTATGGGCTGACCGTGCCGTACTCGTGTGGAATCGAGCAGTTCCGCCCAGCTCGCCGGGAGTTGGAGGAGCACGGGGTGGGGTGCGATTCCCCCCAGAACACCATCTGTCCGCGCCTCCCGGACGAGCTGAAAGAGGAGACCCCCGATTTGCCGAAAACCCGGGTGGTTTAGAGACGCGCGGTGTCTCCCCCTCCCCACTGGACCCCAGGGACTTCGCCCACTAGTCCTAGCAGCACCGTGACAACATAGATGCCAAAGATAGGAAAGCACTTTAACTTAGCAGGCAAGGGGGAAAGGCAAGGGCGTATGTACAGAAGCTTCAAGCGCAGCGCCGGAGCGCCAATATAAAGACGGACCGCTCCGTCTTCGGGTAGACGAGGAGGTAGCGGTCGGCGACGGCGACGCCGCCGTCGGTGCGGTAGGCGAAGTCTCTAGGATTCAAATCAAACTCCACGAGCGCCGGCTTGTCTCCACCTCGCCGCTCCGCCGCCGCGAGCACCCGAGCTCGTTGTGCTGCTAAAGCAACAGCTTCTCGACGAATCGTAGCCAGGTTGGCGTACAAAAATCGAGCCGCGGACCAGGTCCCCAACACGCGTCGCAAGGGCGCCGCGTGGACGGTGCAACGTTCTCCGAAGAAACTTGTGAAGGAAGCAACATCCCGAAACTCAGGAGAAGGCGGCGGCTGCTGCGCCTCCACGTCCATCTTGGGTTTGGTACGAGCGCCTCGTTGGCGTTTGGGGGGTTGTATCTCGACTTGCGGCTCCTCTTTACTGCCTTCCACCACTTTTAAAACAGAATCTCTGAGCACGGATAGGACCCTACTCAAATGTCCGGCCGCCGACCAGGGGCTCCAAGGTAAGTGTTTCGCGAATCTCGAAGAGCCTGGTGCCTTGGCGTCGGCGCAAGCCGGCGCCTCGACGCAGACGCAGACGTCGTCGAGCGAAACGCCGCGCGCTTCTAAACCGAGTAAGGCGTCCCGCAAGTCCGGCGAGCAAGCTGGTTTCAATAATCCAGATTCATCTCTCACAGCATAATCATGTAATGTGGCACCGCGCGCGGTGGCCACCGCTCTAGCCCGCCACCGCTCCTTCCTCAAACTTCGAGCACCCGCACCGTTCGCCAGGTATGCGCATCTAGCATGAAAAGCTTTTTTGGCGGCCCTGGGCCCGTCGTCGCCGTCGCCGCGGTCGTCGCAGAGCTCGAGCAGTAGTCGCACCTCCGGCGCCGCCGCTTTGAGTCGGAAACAACTCCGTAGAGCGCTCGACGCGAGCTGGGCGCAGGCGTCGGCTCGCGCGTTCTCGAAGACGTCGTCCCGGACCTCAGTATTCAAAGCTAGTCGTTGATAACCGGACCGGTGCGGCGCCACCGGCGCTTTAGGCGCTTTGACAGCCAAGTCAAACACAGGAGCCGTCCGGCACGGCGAGGTCCCTTCCAACCGCCCGTAGCACGTCGCCGCGCCCCAATCATCATTCCCGCCACTGTCCTTGCGCGCCAGGGGCATGGTCGGCGGCCCTCGACATAAATCCATGTCGTCCGTCGTCCTTGGGCTGGTCGGTGTCTTCTCCGGCGTCTTCGCGCCGTCGACCGATTGACCGGATAGTCTAGCTCTAAACCACCTCGCTAGGTGTAGAGCCGCCGCTCTCGTAGCGGGATCCGCGCCTTCTAGAGAGGACAAAGGTGCACAGAGCGCCACGGCGCCGCAGTCCGCGAGGAGATCGCTCTCGGCTCGTAATTCCTCGGTCCCTTCCGTAGCATCGAAGGTAGGTTCCGGTTCGACCTCCGCCGCGACGGCCGGCGCCATGGCTACTACACTTGGACCTAGTGGAGCCGGTAGAGGGAGTTGGGCCTGCCGCCGGTCATCGCTCCGGAAACACACGCCGCCGCCCGCGCTTCGCTTCGGCAGCGGCGCGACGCGCGCGCACGGCCCGTTCTGGACGATATCATCGTCCAGCAAGGCCTCCATCCAGCCGTTCTCCTCCGGTAAAAACGCTCCATCTAACACCTCCCAGGGCGGCAGCTCCTCCGTCGCTGCCATCACTGGTTATTCGCCTGTTTTTAGATTAGGGTGGAGCAGGAAGGGAGCTCCACCGCGCTTGCTATGGGGTTGAGGCCAGGCTGCCTTACTCACTCCTGCACCGGCGGGCCGCCGTTGTCACGTAATCGCCGCGGCGAATACCCAGCGCTTGCTCAGACAAGTGAAGTGCATCGCTCTAGTCGGGTCCGGTTGCGCGGGGAGCGATCGCTGCCTCTGATGGGGGAGCGCGTCGCGTGTCCATCGCAAACCCGCAGGGATCGCGCGGGTATCTCATTATCCTACTAGCCGAAGGCCCTCATTTCGATGGGGAGAGACGAGGCCATCCTCGCACGCACGGCAGCCCAATCACCACGCACGGCAGCCCAACTACCGCGCACGCCGCGGCCTCGTGGCCCACCAGCCGTAGCACGCAGCCCGACGGGCACGCCACGCTGCTGCTGCTTAGTATACGTGCATCCGGCACTGCCCTGCACGCCGCCGACGCGCAGACACCATGGAAGCGGCGCCGCTCCTCGACGATGGAGCACCGACGTACTACGACGGCGTAGTACCGCCGAGACGCCGCAAGCTCCGCCGCGGCATTCGAGCACTCGCCGCGACTACGCTCCTAGGCGCCGCCGTCATGATACACGGTACTTCTCGTACAACTCAGTTAGATGCATTATCAACGACGACCGAGGTTCTGAAAGATGAGCCCCTCGACTGGGGCCTCGGGCTCCTAGCGCGATTGCTAGTACTGTTATCAATCTACCTCCTGGTTGTAGAGGTTAGACTCCCAGCATCCGTAACCGGAGAGGTGGAAGCGTCGTACGTGAAAGTCGAGGAAGAGTTAGATGATGAGGAGCCTCCATCCATCCTAGAGATATGTGTCTACGTGGCCATCTACATGGCTGCCGCGATCGGTATCGTGTACCTCAACGCCTACATCCTGACGCAGTGGCCCTGGGCCGCGACGCTGACCATGCTGCAGATGGTCTTTTGTAGTATCGCGGCTCGGATATGCGTCCTCGGTGGTCTAGCGGATCCTACGTCCGTGGGTATGACGTGGCGGTTATACATAAAAATAGTGATCCCATTAGCATTGTTGTACTGCTTCTATCTATATGGTAGTAACGCGGTCTACGACTACCTCCAGGTCGGCTACATCCAGCTGCTCAAGCCGGGCCAGATGGTCGGCGTGTATATCTTATTGCTGTTATGTGGCAAAGAAAGAATGGCCACAAGACCGTTACTGAACATGCTTATTATCACGGGCGGCGTGCTCGTCGCGACGCTCGCCGGCGCCGAGATCAGCGGCTGGTCGACGTGGGGCTTCGTGCTCATGATGACGTCCAATGCGTGTTACTCGTTATATTTAGTTGGACAACAGTTAGCTTTGTCAACGGCACTGTCAGATAAATCCTCAAAAATGGACGCGGTGACGAACGTCTACTTCCTAGGACCTCCTACCGCTTGTTTCCTGGCGGTGACCGCGCTGTGTTCGGAATGGACGCAGCCGTCCTTCGATTTGCAGGGCATGTCGTGGTGGGTGTTAGTCGCGGACGGCGCGCTGGCCTTCTCGCTCAATTTGATCCAGATCACTATATTAAAAAGACTGTCGGCGTTGACGTACATGTTCGCGGGCTACGCGAAGGGTTTCTTGACGGTCGCCATCTCCGTGCTCTTTTATCATGAAGAGGTCGATGGTCTGGAGATCTTCGGGTACGTCGTGATGTTAATAGGTCAGTTCATCTGGTCGTTGCGGAAGATTCGGCTGCGGGGGCCGCCGTTGCCGGAAATCGATCATGGTCTTCGTATCAAGCTCGGCTTGGTCGGGGTTTTGGGATTGGTGGTCTTGGTGCTTTCTTTGACGGTGTCCGGGTGTATATTCTTCCCGTGCCAGGCGGGGTAAGTTATGTTTTGTAGTTCTGCCTTTTCCCATGCCCCGTCGACGGTGCGTCGGTGGCGTGCTGGCTCGGAGAGATACGTCGATTTCCACTGGATTTTCCAGTCTCGGGCTGCACCGACTACAACCGACTACATACACATCCGAGGCATCGCACGAGCCGAAGAATGGAGATCGGCGTATCTTCCCGGGCTGTATCCACCCCGAGAGTCCCTACGAACTATCCATCCGCCAGCACGCCGCCGACGGCCCGACGCGACGCACACACACAATCTATAGCATATATTTTGTAGTTAGTCTTACACAAGTCGCCGAACTGCGTCGACGGCGTCCCGCCCCTACGCCATCGCCGCGTGGCTCAGTGCTCGACGTCGCCCTGTTCCCGCCTAGCCGCCGCCTCCGCCGCCTGCCTCTCAGCCAAAGCCCGCTCCGCGAGCATGCGCCGTTGCGAATCTTCCAGTTTACGTTGCTTCTCGCGCCGCTCCTCGTCCCGCTGCGCGTCGATGACCCACTGGTACTTCGACTCGGTAAGGCCAAACAAATTCGCGACGACCTCCCCCACAAATTCCGCACCCCGCAAGTTCTTCTCGTAGAGCCACCAGAAGCGCTGTCGACACCGCTCCTTCAAGGAATCGGGCCTTTCCTGCCCCTCCTCCCAGTAGTAGGGCCCGAACTCCCAGTCCGTGGCCATCCACTCTTCGAATCGTTCGAGGCGGTTCGGCTCCCTCGCCGGTTCTTCGGGTTCCTTAATGAGGAAGGGGTCGGGCTCGCCGCGGGCGATGGCCTCCCGCCGCTCCTGCTCCTGGCGCTGGACCATGGCGAAGACGGTCTCGGCCATGGTTTTTATAGTGTTGTGCTTTGCTGGTTGGGCAGCTAGGGGCTGCCGACGGCGTGGTGCGGGCTGCCTGCTGAGTGGTTGCCGCGCGTGTTTTGGCTTCTTGGCTGCCCGATGGCGTTTCGGTGCACGGATTTTGATCTTTGCCGGACAGCCGCGGACGCCGGCAGACGCGGGGCGGTGGCGAGCCAAATTCCACAGAAAGGGAAACGTCCTTGTTTGTACGTGTGCAGCCACGTCTCTCAGCGCTGGAAAATGAGCCTTGTGGTCTTGGCGAGCTCTTTTATGTGTCGCAGTCAGCGCGCTCTGTCCTGCAATTACTGTGAGCGACGCCTCTCGTATGCGCCGCATACTAGTTGCGCACCAACGCAGCCTCGCGCAGCCTCACCTACGGGTCCAGCGCAAGGACAAGAGCAACTTTCCCGGCGAAAAACGGTGCCGCGGCGCCCGTTTGGACCGAACGTCAGCATGATGCTGAAGAGGGTAATTGCACTCGCCGGCGCGGCCACCGCGCTAGCCCCCCACGCCCTAACAAGAGGCCCGGCCCGCGCAAGACGGCGGCCCACCTGCGCGTCCTCGACCATCGACGACCTGGCGCGCGGCAAGGTCGTCACCGGCGACGGCACGAAGAGACCGCCGGTCTTCACGGTAGAACAGCTGCGACGCCTCGCGCGCACAAGAGAGACCATCGAGCGACGCTTCGAGGCGCCTGCGGTAGAAAGACCGGCCGAAGCCCAGCCCAAGGACGATGCCGCGCCTCTCAGTAACGAGGAGCTCGCGGCCTGGTTCGCCCCGCCCGTCGACGGCGTCGACACGAAGCGCGAGGAGATCAATGGAGCAGCTTCGTACAGAGATCGAGACGAAGGTTTGCACTGGCAGATCCGGAACATGGGTCGGACAAAATTGTTAACTCCCGATGAAGAAAAAGCGTTAGCAAGGAAGGTCCAGCGCCTCGTGAAGTGGGAAGGGCTACGAGCTAATTTGACCGAGTCGCTGGGCAGGGAGCCGTCCGAGCTCGAGTGGGGCACGGCGTGTAAAATAGCACCGGAAGCTGTATCAGCTGGTTCCTTCGCGAAGGCGCGGCGGGCCTGCCAGCGCGCCAAAGCGACGATGATCAACGCCAATTTGAGATTGGTCGTTTCCATCTCGAAAAGGTACCAACATAGAGGCCTCCACTTCCAAGACGTGATCCAAGAAGGGACCTTCGGTTTAACTAGAGCGGTAGAAAAGTTCGACCCCGAGAAAGGTTTTAAATTTTCTACTTACGCGACGTGGTGGGTGAAGCAGGCCGTCATGCGGGCGATTGCGGACCAATCTCGTACTATAAGGTTACCAGTACATGTGCACGACCAGTTGCAGTCACTCAAGAAGGCGGCGCGCGACATTAACTCGGAAGCCGGTCGGGACGCGAAGGAAGAGGAGCTGGCCGGGCGGTTGGATCTGACGTCGCAGAAGCTCGCCTTTCTGCGAGGGTGTGAAAGCATGACGACTTCCATGGACGCGACCGTTCGCGTTTCGGGAAAAGGGTCTAGCGCGGGCACCGGTGGGTCTGGCAGTGAGACGAAGGTGGCCGACGGCATCTCCGATCCTGCCGCTTTGCCCGATGAAAGGGCTGAGGCATCTAGCTTGCAATCGGACATCCACGGGCTGCTGCGGACGTCGCTGTCCGACCGGGAGTGCGACGTGGTTCGACTGCGTTTTGGATTGGACGACGGGCGCGCGCGGACGCTGGAGGAGATCGGGACCGTCTTCCGCATCACGCGGGAGCGCGTCCGCCAGATCGAAGCCAGGGCGCTCCACAAGCTGCGCCAGCCGTACCGCAACCACCTCCTCGAGGCGTACACGACGGGCGGCCAGCCGTGAATTCACTATCTTAATAAGTACTCCCCTTTAGTTCATCTCTCGCGGGGCGCCGCGGCTAGCGGGCGCGGCGGCGGCGTAAAGGGCTCGGCGCCATCACCTTTTTGCACCTTCCCCCGGGCAGTCGTCGCAACGCCATCGTATCTATAGCAAGAGCTCGCGCCGTCAATCTCGCCGTCGCGACCGACGCCACTGACAATTTCTACGAAGGTCGCCTCCGAGCTAACACTCGGGGCGACGGCGTACGAGGGCCGGGGGCGGGGCGGGCTATCGTATCCCTAGCAAGAGCGCCGTCGCGACCTGGACCAGTGTACGGGCGCGGCACGTGGCGCGGCCCCTTCTACACTGCTCCTGATGCCAGTGATGGCGCAACACGCACGCCGTCGCCGCGGTGGCGTCGAGGGTGCCCGGAAGATTAGAATCAAACCTTACCCCTGGGCCTCGTCCGGCGCGAGCGCCGCCTCGAGCGCGGACAGTTGCAGCTTTTTGGTTGGAGGCGCCGCCGGTAAATTGACGCACTTGTAGCACGTGACACTTCCAGAAGCGTCGCCGACCACTAAAACGGGCGCGTTGTCGGCGAAGAGGCACGCCGTCGCCGCGACGCTGATCGGCGCGGGCGGCTCCGGTGGTTTATCCATGGGTGTCCCTGGTGGCGGCGGCGCCTCATCAGCTGACGGAGGCGGCTCCACCAAAGGCTGCTCCCTTACCACAGGATCTAAGAGAGAGTGGGCGACGTCCCAAATTTCCACACGACCGTCCCCCCCAACAAGTGCAAACTGCGTCGACGCCCGCGGCGACCAACACACATCGTTGACCACATCATTTAGTGGAGACGACCCTTCGCTCCGGAACGATGCTGATGGAGACGAAGAAGACTGCGTCCAGAGCTTGACGGTCCAGTCCGCACTGCAACTCAGAAACACCTTGGGGTCGTAGGGCGACGATCGGACCTTGTAGACCGGACCCGTGTGTCCGGTATAGGATTCGAGGTACTGCTCGGCGTAGGCATCTGAGCACTTATGGATCGTCCCGTCCTCACAAGCTGTCAAATAGAGAGCCGGGTCGTCCCCCGGAATGTCGAGACACAGGCCCGACGCCGTGCGCGAGATGACGCCCTCGGCGTCGCCTAACTGTTTCAAAACCATCAGACACGACGCCTCCAGGCCCTTGGACAGAGTCCATTCCAAAACCCTGCCATCCGTCGAGGCCGTAACCAACACCTCACCCTTGTCCTCGCCCTTGTCGACCCAGGCCACGCTCCAGACCGGCTCGGCGTGCGCATTCTTTAGTGATCTACTATCAAATACGGGAGTAGGCTGCAGCGTCTTTTGGCGCACGTCGTAAATATACACGGCGCCGTCCATGAGACCCACCGCCAACAGATGCGGGTTCTTCGCGCTAAAAGCTATCGATGAACAGCCCGCTTCCAATGAAGCGACTCTTTCAGGGTAGCCCGGATTCCTTAAGGACCAGAACAACACCAGGCCCCCGTCTTGCGGTAGCGAACCATCGATGACCACACCGTTGTACCCCACCGCGAGCACATCTTCCCTATGCTTGTTCCAGGCCATGCACGTCACCCTCCTGTTTTTGGTCATGGGCGCCTGCCAGCTCCACAGCGCTTCGACAGACGAACCCCGCTCCGTAGGTTCTACTTCCACCTCATCAACTTCCTCGGCGGCCTCCAGCTCCTGTTGTACCGAAGGCTTCTCCGCGAACGCGCGATAGTTCATCTGGCGCTCATGATATAAATTCTGTTGAACGCAGCGCTCCATGGCCGCGCAGGAGAACCCCATCGATACGCCTCGCATGTTCTTCGCGAATTTTTCTTTCAACAAAGCTCGTTCGGGGCCCTGGATCTCTCGTTGTATCGGCACCTCCCTTACGGACGGTTTTATTTTCTCGGCCTTGGACTCGACACGATCTTCCGAAACATCTAAGAGGAAGTCGGGCGACGCCTTGGAGGCCGCGACGACTTTCGACGTGTTCTGGTAGACGTTCCGGTTGATTCGTTGTTGTTTAGACGCCGTGCCCGGCCGCCTCGAGGCCAATTCGGCCTCCTCCTCGGCAACGGCTTGGGCGATGCAATCTTGGATATCATAGCTCGTGGCCTGCGTTCCAGCTGACGAAGAAGAAGGCGGCGCCGTCACGCTACCCCGATCCTTCAAGGGAGCATTTAGTGTTTGCGCGTGCCGCGTCACGTACTTGTCCGGGTTGTTCTTTTTCAAATCCAACGAAGCTTCATACGCCACATTCGCCTGCTCCACTTGTTTAACCTCCTTGGCGTCGACGGCGACGCACCGGCCCCGGATGCAGAGTAGCGTCTCCGTCGGCGACTCCGTGAGCAGCGTCACGACGGGCGGCACGACGACCTTCTCTTCTTCATCGGAGTCGCTCCCGGACTCGGAGTAGTAGGACGAGGACCACAGCGTCCCCGTCTCCTCCTCGTCGTCGTGCTGCGTCGTCTCGGCTTCGCGCTCGGCCACAACCTCCTCCACCTCGTCCGGCGGCGCCTCGTCCACCAACAACGGTAAAGGCGTCAGGTCAAACCCGTTCTCGACGAGCCGCACCTCGCCCTTGTCATTAAGGAAGGAGGGGCGCCGGCCCTTTTGGCTGCTGCGCCCGGCGCTGCTCATGGAGATGCTGCGCGGCCGGCTGACGGACATTTTTGATACTCGTACGCTTCTCCTGCCGCGGTCCGTCGCCGCGGGCAGCGTCCCGACGCCTTTTGTCCGGCGCTGTCCTCCGACTTGGCTGCTGCCCCCGTTCCTAGTAGGGAGGCGTCCGGGCTCCTTCCGAGGCTTCCTCCCCGCGGAGGACGTTTCGGACGGCGGGTCCTGCCAACTCCAACCCGAACTTTGCAGCTTTGCGCGCGCGCGCGCGCGGCCGCCGCCGCGTGATACGGCTGCCCCTGCGCGACGATGATGGGGCCCGCAGCGCTTCTGTGCGTGGCGAGTTTAGTACCAGCCGTAGCTGGCAGCGCGCTGGACAATGACAGCATTAAAACGGCCGTGGCCCTCTGGCTCTCGGACAGCGCCGCCGCCGAGGCGGCGTACGGCCACATTTCTACGTGGGAGACTGGGGGGGTGACGGACATGTATGCTTTGTTTTGCGGGCATTCCAGTCTGAGTTGGTGCAACTCGGCCGCGGCGTCTTTCAACGAGGACATCGGCGCGTGGGACACCTCCGGCGTCACAACGATGGACCGGATGTTCTTCTACGCCTCGTCTTTTAACCGAGACATCGGTGCGTGGGCGGTCCACAACGTCAAGTACATGAGCCAGATGTTCGCCTTAGCCTCGGCCTTTAACCAGGACATCGGTGGTTGGGCGGTTCACAACGTCATGAGCATGTACTACATGTTCCGCGACGCCTCGGCCTTCGACCAGGACCTCGGCTGGTGCGTGGACGACGGCGTGAACATGGATTCGGCGTTCGGAGGCACCCTTTGCGAATCGACGTCGTGCGGCGTCGTACAAATGGACAACTGCCCGACGCCTGCGCCGACGCCCGCGCCGACAGTCACGCCCGCCGGCTGGTTCGGCTCCTCGTCCCAGAAGTCCAACGAAGACGACGACAAGATGATGACCCTCGTCGTCCTCGCTGCCTTGCTCGGGCTATCGTTGGCCGCTGGGCTGCTGCTCTTCGCGCTGCGCCAGCAGCAGCTTGCGGCGAAGAAATCGAGCGCCCCACGCACGTCTACGGTCACTGCCGTGGAACCGAGAGCCCCACGCAAGTTTACGGTCACGGCCGTGGAACCGAGAGCCCCACACACGTTTAAGGTCACGGCCGTCCAGCCGAGCGCCCCACGCAAGTTTACGGTCACGGCCGTCCAGAGCGTCTAGCCGCGCCAATTCGATAAACGCCAAGGCCCGCTCCTCGTCTGCTCAGAGTCGCGTTCTGAGCACCGTCCCCCGCATCGCCCCTCCCCATCGTACCAAGTAACCAATCGTCACACGAGCACAAGTTATAACCAGACCCCGGCCCCCAACCCCTCCGCGGCGGTCTCGTCGTCGGCCAGGTCGTCCGGCGCCCTCCTCGGCGCGGCGGCGCTCACTTCGGCGCTCCTCATGCTATGAGTTATTAGAACACCACTGGCAGGCTAATCAGTAGTCTTACACAACTTTTTAGTCCCCGACGAGCCCCCCAAAATACCGGGGCTCGCGTTTCGCGAGGTCCCGGAACACGCGCCGCAGCGCGCCCCGCTCGTCGGGCGACAGGTTCCGCGACGGCGCGCGGCAGAGCGGCGAGTCGAGGACGCCGCGGTCGACGAGCGCGAGCTTGACGGCCTGCGTCCAGCCGAACGGCGTCACCGCGCGGAAGAAGCCGCGCGACGTCGCCTGGAGGGCGTGCGCCTCGGCGCCGCGTTGTCCATAAAAAGCGTCGGCCACGTCGCGGTGCAGGGGCGCTAACACCGAGAACGAGAGCGAGATGGCGCCGTACGCGTCCTGGGGGTGGTAGGGCAGGTGCGCGAGCGTCTGGGCCTCGAAGCCCGGCAGGAACGCCAGCCGACCGGCCGCGTCCGCGTCGCAGCACTCGCCGTACTCCCACATGTCCGCGTCGCTGTACTTCATGCCCGCGAACGTCGGGATCCGCGCCAAGGCCGCGCGCACGAGCTGCGACGGCTTCGTGGCGACGCCCGTGGCCAGCGGGAAGTGGTAGTAGAAGAACGGCGTCGCCGGGGCCGCGCGTGCCACGGCGGCGCAGTACGCCGCCAGGGCGTCGGCGTTCTCACATTTCACGAAGCGCGGCGCCATTGCACTCACGCCATCTACGCCCACCGAGGCAGCATGTCGCGCCAGCCGTTCCGCGTCGAGCAACGCGTCGCAGCCGACGTGGACGATGACGCGCAGCCCGTGGCGCGCGCCGCTCGCCGCCCAGGCCTCCGCGAGCCGCTCGCGCTCGCCGACGCTCAGCGACATGCTCTCGCCCGACGTGCCGCAGACGAAGACGCCGACGCAGCCCTCGCGCCGCAGGTGCGCCGCGTACCTATCGACGTTCTTCGTCGACGCCGCGCCGGAGGCGTCGAATTCGGTCACGACGGCGGCCCACTGGCCCGCGAAGGTTTGGGCGTCGCAGTGTGCATCTGCGGCGTCGTCGCGCAGCAGTAGCGCGGCGGCGGCCGCTGCGCATGCGGTCGCGGCCGCGACGCCGGCGCCGTCCGTCGTCGTCGTGACGGAAAATGCCGCACCGGAACGCGTGCCGCGCCGCGTGAGGTGCCCTGGGTGCCTGGCGTGAGCGCTGCGGTGTGCGGAGCGCATCGCGCGTCGCACTGCCCGGGCGCTCTGCATGCTGTGCGCAGCGTTTTTGCCGCCGGGCGCTATCCAAGATCGCCAAGCGGTACTCGAGCTTTCGTATACACCCAGTGGCAATCTCCAGCACCGCCGGGTTCTTCCCAGATTAATGTCTGTGGGGCGTTTTGGGCGAGCACTCCGCGTCTCAGGCCGCTGTGCTCTCCGAGCTGCTGGCCAAATCAAGGCCGCCACACGAGCCCGCTGCGGCCTCTAGAACGCACAAAAGTGGATCGGATTACGCAAGCAGCATGCGGCTCTCCCTCCTACTCATCTCTCTGACGGCGCCGCGGGCGGCGGCCTTCCAGAGCCCCCAAGCGCCGCGCCCCATCATCGTGAGGCACAGCACGCCGCCCGACGACGGCACCTTCGGCAGCGACGGCCCGATGATGGCGGCCGACCCCGAGGCCGAGTTCGCGGCGCTCGAGGCGATGGCGCAGGCGAACGCGGCGCCCGCGGCGCCCGCCGCGGCGCCCGCCGCCGCCGCCGCCGCCCCGGAGCCGCAGTCCTACGCCGAGGCCGAGGCGCTGGCGCTCGAGCTGTGCGCCGTCGCGGCGGCGGCCGGCGGCGTCGTGGGGAGCCCCGGCGACGAGGGCGAGGCGCGCCGCCTCTATGGCGAGGCCGTGGCCCTCTTCGAGCAGGCGCTGAAACTGCCGGGCGACGACTATGATGTCAGGCGCGTGTCGGCGCAGAACTCGCCCGTCGGCGGCGCGCCCGTGCTGCGCGATCTGGAGCGCGTCACGTTTCCTTCAGTATTACAGCGCCAGACGGCGCACTACAACATCGCCTGCTGCCGCGCGAAGCTCGGACAGGGCGTGGAGGCGTTGGACGCGCTCGAGACGGCTTTATCTTTAGGATTTGACGACTTCCAGTTGGTCCAACGCGAGGGCGACTTCTCGGCCATCCGAGGCGACGTCGACCGGTTGGTGGCGCGGTTCAAGCCCAAGGGCCTGTTCAAGGACGTGTCCTTTCCCGAACCGCGGGGCGCGCCCGGCGGGTTGGACCAGGCCGACGCGCCGTCACTCTTCGGCGTCGGGCTGCCCACGCTCCCGAACCCGTTTGGTGGTGGTGAGAAGAAGGAGAAGTCCGCGCCGTCGCTGCCGTCTCTCCCAAACCCCTTCGGCGGGCTGATGGACGGCATCAAGAAGGGCATCGACCAGCTCGACGACATCGTCGACCTGAAGGACGACGGCCAGAAGAAGCGGCGGCGGTAGTGGGTAATTCACGCTTGTTTCGGACATAGAGAAGAAGGTAAACACACGCTTATAGGGGAATCTAGAGGATGTACTTGGACACGTCCGAGGCCACGAGCATGTCGTCGACTTTTGATCTGACGTACTCTTCGTCAATCGTCACGAGGTCGCCCGGCGGGTAGTCGCACGCGTCGAAGGAAATTTCGTCGATGATGCGCTCGATGCAGGTATGTAAACGTCTAGCGCCGATGTTCTCGATCGTTCGGTTGGCCAAAGCTGCTACTCGGGCAATCTCCCGGATCGCCTCCTCGGTGAATTCGAGCATGACGTTCTCCGTCGCTAATAACGCCCTTTGTTGCGCGATGAGATTATGCTTGGGCTCCGTGAGGATCTTGTACAACTGTTCTTCCGTGAGCGCTTCGAGCTCGACCCTGATGGGTAGTCTACCTTGTAGCTCCGCCAACAAGTCAGAAGGCTTCGCTTGATGGAAAGCCCCCGACGCGATAAATAACACGTAATCCGTATTGACATTGCCGTACTTCGTCGCTATGGTACTACCCTCAATCAACGGCAGGAGATCCCGCTGCACGCCTTCCGCAGAGGCATCGGCCCCTCGATAGTCGGACGCATTGACAATCTTATCAATTTCATCAATAAAGACAATCCCCGACTCCTCGACGGCCTGGACGGCTTCTCTATTAACATCGATGTTCTCCAGGAGCTTCTCGAGCTCTTGTTCCTCGATGATGGGCCTTGCATCGCGGATAGCTAATCTTTTTCTCTCACTTCTACCTTTGCTGGAAGCCATCTGCGAGAACCTCCCTAGAAAGTCGTTGATACTCACCGGATTCGACTGGTCGAGCTGGATGACGCCGCTCTGCTGCGGCGGCTGGCTGTGCGGGACGTCGACGTCGATCTGGCGATCATCAAGCACGCCCTTCCGCAGCATCTCTCTGAATGAGCTCTGTGTCGCTTGGGCCGCATTTAAACCGGTTAGCGTGTCCAGGATGCGCGTCTCGGCCGCTCGGGCCGCCTCCGCGCGAAACGCCTCGGCCTTTCGTTTTCTTGTTAACGCGATCGACGCCTCGACCAGATCCCGGATGATTTGATCCACGTCTCTGCCATGAAAGCCGACCTCCGTGAACTTCGTAGCTTCGACCTTCACAAAAGGAGCGTTCGCGAGCTTCGAGAGCCTTCGAGCTATTTCCGTCTTGCCGCATCCCGTCGGCCCGATCATCAGGATGTTTTTGGGCACCACCTCAGCTCTCAATTCCTCGCCCAGCAACTGGCGGCGCCACCGGTTCCTCAGAGCGATGGCGACGGCGCGCTTCGCCGCATCTTGCCCGACAATATGCGTGTCGAGCTCATCACAAATCTTCCGCGGCGTGAGCGCCGCGTCGTCGTCGGGCGGCGGGACGGGCGGCTGGGGGACCTTTGGAGGTGCGGACACGGCGGCGGCCTCGCTCAGCGGTCTTCCTTTGATCCGCGCGGCGCCGCGCAGGGCGTGGCGCAACATTGCTCTTGTTCTAAGGTGGCCAACCGGCCTGAGCTGTCAGCGCGAGGCTGTACCTCTTGAGTCCTTCGAACGATGGGTATCCCTAGGTGCTGTGCGGTACCCTTCAGACTACGCAAGCGCGTCTCAGAGCCACCACCTACGGCTGCACGGCCGCGGCGCTTGCTTGCTTGTGCTAGTGCCTTACACCGCTAGCTCGCGAAGCCACCGAAGAAGCTTGCGACGGTGCGCGACCGGGTCCCCGCGACGCTTCCTGCGGCGGAGGGATGCGATGCCTCTGGCAAGAGGGCTTGGCGCCCAAAACAAACACATTCGGACGACGAGCAGCGTGCGCGCGCATCGAACGGCACGACCGCGCCATCAAGAGCACCGCAAAGAGCTCGTCCAGGCAGCCCCCGGTGCGCAAACGCGTGCCCAATTCAAACACAAGAGACCATGGCAGCAGTCCTCGACAGCACGGACGCGCCGGACTCGCCCTACGACCCCGCCGCGCTGGACGCCGTGTCGTCGTACGAAGAGGAACTAAGAGTATCAAGAGAGGACCTACTAAGGAAGATCGAGGCCTCGAGCCGAGACATCGCGGGCCGGTGCCGGACGGCCGTCGAACAGTCGAACGAGCAGGAGCACGCCGCTCTCTTCGATGATGAAGAGCGAGAACGCGTCGTGGAAGCCTACGCGGCGAAGCTCAAAGCCAGTCGAGAAGAGATGATCCGCAAGATTATCGACCAGCAGGCCGTGGAACGCACAAAATGTCTGGAAGAACTGAAAAAAGACGTGCAGAACGTCCTGCAAGAAGTGGTGCAAGAGTGCCGCAACGAGTTCGCCGAGCAGCGCCAGAAGGACGAGGAAGACGACGCGAAAAGACGAGATGCGCACGCGCAGGAGGTGTTGAAGGCGCATGCACTAGATCTCCAGAAGTTCAACGAGCAGCAGCTCGACGGTCTCAGGGAGTCCATGGCCAAGCACCGCGACGACGCCATGCGGCGGTACCAGGCGGAGATGGCTCAGTTCAGAGACGAGCAGCTGGCCGAGATTTCGAAGCTCACGTTGGATGGCTTTGACGACGGGGAGGACACGGAGGATGAAGATCTGGGGGACTGGACGGATATAGCTAGACGAGCCAGGGAGCACGCGGGGTTGCCGCCGGATCCGGACGAGCGGTTGGGGCCCGCGCACGGGGCGTAAGTGGTCTTTTGATTAGTAATTGTTTTCCGGTCGCGTTGATGGCGTCTTCGCGGACGTCCCTCCGCGCGGTCGCGCCGGTGGAGGCCCCTGAGTCGTCGCGCGGATAGGCTAGCGCAGTAAGACACTAGCAATCTGCTCGGCAGCCACGCGGAGGCATGTGAAACAGCCTCATACGCCAAGGCTGGACGAGACACAAGCTTTTCAAGAAGCACTAGCGATCAGCCCTTTTGTTGTAAACGTACTGGGCACGCCGGGTGAGCGAAAAAACCCTCAAAGTGCTCCTCAGAGTGAGAGGCAGCCGAGGGGCTTCTCGCGCACAGCTGAGCGACGTTTCAAGAGAGCTACCAGCTAGAAAAACGCCGTCGAACCAATGTTCGCCGCACCACCACCAACGCAAGAACACCAGCCCCAGTCCTGGACCTACGAGCACCGCCACCGCCTCACGGAACGAGTCGCGCGATTGGACGCCGGGAGTTTACGGAGAGTCCTCGTGTTGGTGTTTGGGGACGCGAACGGCTTCCGACCGCGAGACGAGTTTACGATCGACTTTGAGGGACTAGATAGAGCTGTTTGTGAGACGCTCGACGCGTTCCTCGACGACGTGACCAGCGACGCGGCGTATAAACGAGCAAGAAGGGCCGTCGGGCTACCGGAAGCGGAGCCGCCGGCGCCCGAGTTACCCCCGAGACCGCTCCCACCTCGACCTCGAGGCCTCGACCCGCCCGTCGTCGTGAGGGTGCCGCGGCCGCCCGGCTTCCGACCTGCGTCATCAAGGCGCTACTCGGACCCGCCGGCACCCTTGCCCGGCCAGAGTCCCGTACAACGACCGACGGCGCCGGCCGTCGCGTCGTTGTCGCCGCCGTCGCGGACGGGCAGCTACTCGCGCGAGGGCGGCCTCGCCTCGGAGAAGCCGCGACACCCGGCGCGGCCCGCGTCCGACGACGAGGCGCCGCCGCCGCCGCCCATCATGGAAGAAGAGTCTGAGGAAGACGACAACGAGAGCGACGGCGGCGCCTGGGAGGCGCCGCGCCCGAAGCCTCGCGTCAGACCTCCACCAAAAATATCGTATTCCGGGAGGTTCCCGTGCCCCGCGGGCTGTGGGCGGGCCTTTGACCATGCGCCGGCGGCGATAGCGCACGGCAAGACTTGTAAGGACGGTAACGGGACGCCTCCTTTACCCCCGAAACCGGCGCCCCACAAACCGGGCCGCGCGCCGCGCTGGACGGACAAAGAGGACGCCGAACTCGTACAACTGATGGATGAATTGGGCGAGGACTGGGAGAAGATCGCGGAACGGCTGAAGACGAATCGAACAGCATCCGCGGTCGAGCAGCGCTACACCAAAATTAAGGAGGAAGAGCCCGTCGTCGTAGAAGCGGCACAACGCACCCCAATGACCTGGAGGTGTGCTTGGTGCGCTTGTTCCGACACGGGGCCGGGCTTCCGGAGGAAACCGGGGCCCGACGGTCCCGCTACGCTGTGTGATAAATGCTACCAGCGCATGCGGCGGGGCGAGACGAAAGAGTCGTGGGGTGATAGGGGAGAGTACGATCGGCGGTGGCCCGTTGACAGAAAACGATCTAATAGAGCTAAAAGAAGGAACCCGTTGCCTACGGACTCGCCCTTGCATTCCTCTGAAGAAGACGAGCCGCCACCCCCAAAACCGCCGAAAGTTGACGACGGTCGCGGCGTGGAGCTGCGGGAGAAGTCCGGTGAATGGAAGTTCTATAAATCGCAAAAGGACGCGGCCGAGGCGTTTCCCGGATTAATCCAGGGAGATATATCGAGACTGATCAACAACCCTCGGGAGGTGTCGCGCCACATCCGGGAGCGCTTCGAAGCGCGGAACGTCGGCCCCAAGACTACAAGGCAGCTGAACCACCCTTCTCAGCCGAAGCCGGTTCCTACCTGCGCGGAAATCAACCAGTGAATTGCGTGGACCTTCGTGAGCCTCCACGCCATCGAGCCGACGCCGATGGCGTGGAATCGCCACACCATCGCGCGGACGCAGCTACGGAAGCACGTCGCGTCGATGGCATGGGGCGCCCGAAATTCGATTTCCACACAGGTTCCTAAGCCGCGCGGCGCCAAAGTTGTCAAGCGCGACCGGTCGCCCTCACCTGATCAGAATGAGAGCGCCGCCTACGCGCCGGACCCGGCGCTAGCCAAGGCCCTGTCGGCTCTGAGCCCGAAGGACACCGACGGCAAGCGCGAAGTGCTAGAAAGGCATGGCTTCTCGTGCACGAAGAAGGGCGACCGCTGGACTTATCAAAGAGGTTCTGGGCGTCCGGTACGCTGTCTCGCGACCTTACAGGCCGAACTCGCGGCTCCACCCTCAAAAAAGATCCGCGTGAAGGAGGACACTGACGTCGTTGTCGTCGAGGGGTCCATCCGCGACATCGCTTCAGCTGTGGATTTAGGTGCCTTACCGGCGAGGTGTAGGGTCCAAGCACCGGAAGCGACAAAATACAGAAGTTGTTCGGTCTTAGCGCAGGAACGAGGATTAGCTTCGAGTGTAGGAGGGTGGCACCGGCACCTGGTCTTGTACGACGACAAGCTGTCGCTGCAGTGGGTCGAGTCGACGGGCTCGAGGCCGTGCAAGTGGCGGCGCGGCGACGCTACGAAAAGTGAGCGAGAGCGCGAAGCCGACGTTGCGAGAAAGCTCGGCCCAAAGGCCTGCGACGACATGATGGCCTGGTTATGCTCGCTCGACGTGTCGGACCCGTTGTTGCATGCGGATCCGCTCGTACGAAACCTCCTCCCGAAGAAATGCGAACGGCTGCGAGACTACGGTGTCACTCTGAGGAGAGTCAAGGAACGGCTAGCGGAGCGGGATTATGATGATGCCTTTGAGTTTTCCGAGGATATTAGGAGGGTGCACGAGACTGTATTGTCGGTGTGTAGCGGTAAGTTACCTCGATCATGGGACGAAGATGCCACTATATCAAAAAATACGGATAGGGAAACGATTCTACATGCGGCGCAGGTCTTCCGGAGCGCCTTTGAGTCGCGATGGTCTTCCCTCCTCAAGCGGATTTCCGCAGAATCATTATCAGAAAAAAGAGCCATAAATGCTTGGAGGCAGAAACCGAAGCGGGGCAAAGACGCGGCGAACTACGACAAAGGAGCAGGGGCGGTCGGGAAAGTTGTCGAAGTGTACTGGGAGGGCGAGGGCGAGTGGTTCCGAGGACGATTAACGAGGTATCGCGACGCCGACGGCAAGCACCGGTGCGACTACGAGGACGGCGAGTCCGAGTGGCTCACGTTATCCGAGAACTCTGTTAGATTTCCCGATGGTGATGTTGTGTTATCACCTACACAACAACCAAGGAAGGTCTGCGAGCCTATTAATGGTTTTTCCTGCCAGAAGCTCGGGGTGCTCGTCTGGGCGAAGACGGGCAAGTACCCCTGGTGGCCGGCAGAGACCTGTCTTTTGAGTGTAGATGAATTAACAAAGCACTTCCCGCCGAATCCCTTAGGACAGCAGCGCGGCGACGCGAAGGAGACGACGATGGTTTTGTATTTCGGAGATGTCCAAATGGACGCGGTGGACGCGGACCACGTCGCGCCCTACTCCATTGCGAATCCGAGGGAGCGGGAGGTCCCCGCTCCCGGTCTCGGGCCGGCCGTGGACCACTGCCACAAGCGGGCCGAGGAGCTCGAGATCGAAATTGACCCCTAGGCGCTCTGGGGGGCCGCTTAACTACTACCACTGACTACTCACAAATAGCCACCAGAGTTCGCGCTGCGTGTATCTGCGCGTGCTGTAGGTATACACATCAAAACTTACAATGCGAACCGCTCGGGCGCCGGCGGCGACTGCGACGCGCTCCAGGCCCGCGCCGCGGCGCGCTCGGCCCTCTTTAACGTCACGCCGAAGCCGCCTCCCTCGAGCGAGGGCGTCGCGGGCGCGGGCGGCGGGGCCTCGGCCTTCGCCTCGGGGACGCCCTCGTCGAACGCGAAGTCGTCGTCGTAGGCCTCCGGTTTCGGCCGCGCCGGCGGCGGCGGCGGTACAGCCGGGCTCCAAGTTACCTCCTCGGCCACCAAACCGTCCCGCAGGTCGCACACCAACAACGACAGGTCGTCCTTCGACCCTCTAGCTCGAGCCTCATCCAACGTCGCCTTCGCCGCCTTATCCAGATCGCCCAATTTACGAACCTGCCTCCTGATGTACAAAGCGGCCTTGCGCTCGTCGCCGAAGCCGTCGACGACGCCGTCCGTCATGACAATTATTAAAGCGTCGCTCGGAGACCGCTTCCTCACGCTGATGGAGGGCATCGCGATGACGGGATCGCTCGCAAATGGGGTCTTCCACGCCTTCACGGCTTGTCTACCTTTGAAATCACCATCGCCAAAGCTACGAGACACCCGCAGCACGCCGTTGACGCGGCCGCCGTTCGCCCAGTGCGCGCCCGACTGCTCTACTCGTTTCCGTTCTTCGTCATTCGATTTACAATGCTTCGTCGTGAGTACTTCTATTGAACCACTACTCTGTATAAGTACGACCGCCACGTCGCCCACGTTCGCACAAGTAATAGCATCGTTATCGACGATGACGACCGCGGCACAAGCCCCGACGGTGCCGGGCTGCGTCCCGACTACAATATTGTCCGCGTAGGAGAACGCCGACTCCAGCGCACTGGTAGGCGTCCCAAATGTTAAAGCCGACGACAGGAACGCCGGCAGCGTGTGCCTTAATGCATCGACGACTTGGGAACCTCCGTGGCCGTCGTAGGCTGCCAGGACTGCTCTTGACTCGGACAGAGTAACGGCGTCGACGCGATCTTCGTCCGTAGAACCGGGCTGCTGACAATGTGCTAACCTCCACGCCGCGCAGGGCACGCCGCCCGTCGTCTCACCTAATTCATTATCATCATCACTCTCCGACTCTTGAACCTTCAGCACGTCCGCGAAGGCGCTATCCAAATCAGTAGTGGTCGCCTCGTCATCAGAACTTTCTAGAGTGTTGATGGCTCTGTCGACGTCATGTTGCGTCAGCGAAAACCCGACGTACGTCGTCCGCGGCAGCGGCTGGTTACCACTATCCGTGACCCAGCCGTGGCCCATGGCCGTTGCTACGTCACATCTCTTAGTCACATCTCTTTCAAGCAACCCGTGCAACAGATCACCTAACATACCTGTAGCCTGCACATTTAACTCGCCGCTCTCGACTTTCACCAACGTTTGCGCAGCCGTCTTCTCCAGCACGACGGGCGGACTCCCGGTCGAGGCAGCATGGATGGTCGCCCCGAGGCTCCAGCAGTCTACTGCTGCCGTGACGTCTTTGTCCCCAAAAAGCTCGGGCGCGGCCCACGCGGGCGTCAGGCGCAGCTTCGACGACCGTCGCACGGGCGCGACCGACGACACGACCCTAGACACGCCGAAATCACAAAGCTTCGCAGTACCTTTCCCATCTAATACAATATTTTCGGGTTTAAGGTCGCGGTGGACCACGTTCACCGAGTGTAGGTACTCCAGGCCTCTCAATACATCTCGTGTCGCTCTCCTGTTATTATCTTCTGATATGGGCTCGTAGGGCGTGTCTTTCCCTGCTTTGAGCAAGGGACCCCGTTCACAGTACTCCAGTACCAAGTATAAGGTATGGTGTGAGGGGTCGTCTATCACCTCATACAGAGTAACTAAGTTCCGGTGCTTCAGGTGCTTCGTGATGGCCACCTATGTGCTTACTGTGAGATGGGTCTTATTCATCACGAGATAGTGTGTGTAGAGAGAGTCTCAAGCATTCAAATGTCGGCACGGGCCCGTTTTGGAGCCTTGGGCGACTTAAATATGGTTTATAGCGTTGCATCACCGACTCTCTCATGTCTCAAGGACACCGTAGCAACGAACCTCCCGCCGCACGTCATCCAAGGACCCTCTTCTTAGTACTTTTATAGCTCTTGCTTTCCCATCTTTCACACAGAGCTCGACCCGCCCAGCAGCGCCCCTTCCTAATTCCCCGAGCATCTCGTAGTCGTTCACGAGTCGCTTGCTACCTTCCGTCCTTGCTCTTACTTTATTTTGCGTCCCGACACTCTTCCGAGGTCTTACAATAACCTCTTCATCTTGGGTAGGAGTGGACGGCTGGTCGAGGGACGGCGCTCTCCTCAATCGAGGCGCCGGCGGCGGGCTCCGCGCCTTGAACTTCTCCACATAATCATCAGCAAGAAAATCCTGCAGTTCCGAAACGTCGGAGAACTGGCTCGCGACGGACTGGCGGTCGTTGCGCTGCGGGCTCAGTACTGCTGCTGGTGGGGGCGGCGGTAACGGGCGCGCACTGTCGCCTTCTTCCGTGACGTCGCTGAGGGCGCCTAGGGAGCGGCGCATTTTGCCTCTGCAGGCTGTGGGGCTTGTTACGGCTCGTTTCCAGCGCTTTTTTGCTCTGATTCGTAGCTCGTTGCTATGTGTTCAACAAATCGACGTCTTGTAGCGTGAATGGCGACGCTCGCGCCGCGCTGTGAGCAATTTTGCGCAGAGGCTAGTGTCTTAGTGCCGCTAGCAGCGTTTTTGCTTCCTGGCAGCCATTTTAGCCAACAACAGCGTACGTCGCTGTCAAAACACCCTTCGAGGCTTCATTTTGGTGCGGGCGCTGCGACGGCGAGAGATAACTGGTGTCTGAGCTTCTGGGCAGCAAGCCTCTCATGGAGAGCAGTGCTGCCGAGCCCAGCGCTGCGAGCGAGCTGTCGTCGAACGTCGTCTTTGATAGCGAGGCCATGAGACAGCATGGAGACGGCAGTGCCGTAGTATCAAATTCTATTGACACCGTGGACGGTGAGCCCATTGACTGGTCGAAGCACACGTACGGTGGGCGGGGCACGCTCCACGACGGCGAGCGCGTCCTCTACGACCCGAGGGGTCGCGCCGAAGCCTGCACGTTTGCAACGATGCAGCGGCGCGCGGAGGAACAACGCCTGTGGGCGCCCGGCGGCGACGCGGCCCGAGGCCTCTTGGAACAACTGCGCGTCGAGCCCCAGGCCGCGGCCCTCGCCACCGTCCTGCCTCTTGGAAATAGCGACCGCCGGACGAGGAATCGGGTGGTCACCGCCTACCTGGACACGTCGTATACCCTCGTCTGTTTTTCTGCGAATCCGTCCCAGGAGAGGAACGACCTGAGCATCATCTGTCTCGCCAGAGGCGCTACCGTAGATCTGAAACACACTCACATGGCGTGCCTCTCCCCGGGCGAGTATGCCTTCGCCCTCCACGACGACGTGCAAAAGGCCATGATGATTCGCTGGCCGGAACTCAGGAGCCACCCCGACCCCCAGTTGCGTGCATACGCGGCCGCGAGCCGCAAACAACGCACGTGCGCCGCCTGCGGCCAGGTCTGGCACCAGACGATGCGGCGGTGCGCCGCGTGCAACGAGGTGGCCTACTGCTCCCCGGTCTGCCAGCGCCACCACTGGTCCCGCCACAAGGCGGCCTGCAAGCGGGCGCGCGAGCGCGAGCGACTGAAATACGACCCGACGGTCATAGGATAACAGGAGAAAACGTAAGCAAACAAAGGGAGGGGAGGGGGATCACGTCGAGAGCTTGGCGCCGCCGCCCGCGCGGCCGCCGCTCCGCGCCCGCGCCACGCGGCGCCGCGGCACGTCGCGGCTCAGCGAGCAGCGCGCGAAGAGCGGCCGGCGGTCGCGCTTGCGCCCGTAGACCGCCGCGCGGAGGCCGACGCACTCAATCGCGCCCGACGCGCCGACGACGCGGTCGACGCCGTCGAGCGTCACGGTGATCGCCGGGCCGTCGAAGGGCCGGACGGCGGCGTCCCAGCGCTGGGCGTCGGCGCGCGCGCCGGCGATCGTCCGCGCGGCGAGCCGCGCCACGCGGCGCGCGCGGCGGCGGCGGCGCGCGGCGGCGAGCCGGCGGCGCACCCAGCCGCCGGAGGGGGCGTCGACGCCGTCGAGCGCGTAGAGCGCCGCCGCCGCCTCCGGCGCGGCCTGCTCGGCGCGCGCGAGCGCCCGCTCGCACGTTCTCCTCCTCTCGCGCGCGGCGCGGACGCCCTCCGCGGCCATCATGGGCGCCTCGCACGCGACGCGGACGCCGAGGACGCCGCTCGCCGCGAGCAGGACCGTCCTGTCGGACGCGCGCCACGACCCCTCGAGGTCGAGCGTCGCGCCGCCGGCCGCGACCTTCGCCTTCAGCGCGCCGGCGTCGTCGAGCGCCCAGCGCACCTCGACGGCGCCTGCTTTTGCCACGAGGACCGGCTGCGGCGGTGTCGTGTCCGCGGGTTTCGGATTTTCGAGCTCTCGGAGCGCCTCGAGTGCTTTTCTTTCCTTGATGAGCTCCGTTTCCAGAATCGCGGCTTCCTTGCGCAGCTGCGAGGCTTGCGCGCGGTAGCTGGCAGCCTCCTTGCTATGCGTTCTCTGAGAATGGTACGCCGAGAGAGCTCTGGCTGCCGAAGCCAAAGATAGCAATGCCAGAGCTGTTCTCATGACGAAAATCTGTCCGTTGGAATTGCGAGGGCTGTCAGACGGTGCTGTCTGCCCGCCCAAATTCTTCGGGGATCCATAATACCTAGCGTTATGTAAGGCACTAGCAAAGCACGAGTCGACGATTACGCTGCGATACCGGCTGTATCGTGCACGTACCGGACACACTGGACACACCAGAGACGTACCACAGCCGCCCGCCATGCCTAACGCACCAGCGATGCGCTGCCGACGGCACCCAAGGCCATAAACCCCCTGCAGCCTAAGCAAAACCGCAGCGATGCAGGACGAGTTCAAAGCCGCGGCGAGAAAGACGGCGATAAGCGTCGCAGCAGCGGCGTGCTTCGGGTTAATCCTAAATTATGCGAGAGGTTCTACCGCAGCCCTCGAGTTCGCGAGTGGCTACCTAGTAGAACAATCCCTGAGTGTGGACAACCTATTTGTGTTCATCATGCTCTTCGACTACTTTCGGGTGCCGCGGGAGTTCCAGGGCCGCGTATTAAACTGGGGCATCCTCGGCGCGGTCGCGATGCGGGGCGTGATGATCATCGCGGGCGTGGCTGCCGTACAAAAGTTCAGGTGGATGACGTTGTTATTTGCCGGTATTTTATTTTTATCCGCGATCAAGTTGCTCTTGGAGGGCGACGACGACGACGAAGATGAGATCAATGACAGACTAGTGATGCGGATCGCGCGACGAGTGGTGGGTGCGACGGCCGAGTATGATGGAGACCGGTTTTTTACCACACAACATAAAGATGGGAAGAGTATGAGAGCGGCGACGCCGTTATTGCTATGTCTGGTCTGCGTCGAGCTGAGTGACGTCGTCTTCGCGGTGGACTCCATACCCGCCGTGCTCGGGATTAGTACGGATCCGTTGGTGGTCTACTCGTCGAACATCTTCGCGATTATTGGGTTGCGAGCATTGTACACACTCGTAGCTCGCGCGGTGGACTCGCTCACATACCTCAAGCACGCCGTCTGCGCCGTTTTAGTGTTCATCGCGTTGAAGATGATCGGCGAGTACTTCGACTACCACCTGTCGACCGGCTTTTCGCTCTGTGTCGTCGGGTCTTTATTGGCGCTCGGCGTCCTGGTCTCTTGTGTTATTAGACCTAGGAAGAAGCGGAAGGACGACAAGGATCTTGACGGGCTTCATCAGTACCCGCACGGCTTCGAGCCGCCGTCTCCGTTATTCCAGCGGGGGCACCGGAACGGCTACTCGGCGCGCGACGATTTGTCGCGCGTGATGGTGTAATCCTTATTGTGGTTTTTTCGGTATTACTCGCGGCGGCGAGGCGTCCGGCGTGCGCATTCTTCATCCACGCGAGGAATTGCCGCGCCCGGCGGTACAATGTCCCGCTAGTGTCTATAGGCCGCTAGCTGATTATACTTTTGCGCCCATTTCGCGTGGAGCTCGTTAGTTCAGCCCATACGCGTGCGCAACACCCAACGTACCGACTGCCGGGACTACTCGGACATTGCTACTGCGCGCGCGCTCGAAGCGGTAAATCCGCGGCGTACTACAGACCTCAAAAAGCCGGATCCCCAACCGGCGGCCCCAGCACGCCATCGACGCGACGCACAATCGTCTCTCTCCGCACACATCAAAGATGTCTAGCCACGTGACCGGCAGAGAGAAGACCGCGCGCTGCGCCCACCTCCTCGTCAAGCACACTGAGAGTAGGAACCCCGTCAGCCGAAGGACGGGCGAACAGATCACGATGTCCAAGGACCACGCCCGTAGATATTTAGAGGGCTTGCTGGAGGGCATCAAGGCGGCGCCCGACAGTGAAACGGCCTTCCGCGAGCTGTGCTCTTCTAGAAGCGACTGCGGGAGTTATCGGGAGGCCGGGGACCTCGGAGATTTCGGAAGGGGCCAGATGCAGCGGCCCTTCGAGGAGGCGACGTTCGCGCTGAAGATCGGGGAATTAAGTGGTGTGGTGGACACGGATTCCGGTTTACATGTCATCTTGCGATTACCATTACGGTCTCAAAGAGAGTCGGAGCCGCCGGCGAAGAAACAACGAGCGTCCCAGGTGCGTGCGGCTCATTTGCTGCTGAAGACGACCTCATCAAGGAACCCCGTGTCTCGTCGTACGAACGCGTCCATCAAGCTGGCGCCGTCCGACGCGCGGCGCGAGTTGGAAGGTTATAGGAAGGAGATCTTGAGCAGTGAGGACCCGCACAAGGCCTTCGCCGCCAAGGCGAAAGCTCGATCAGACTGCTCGTCCTATGCGCGAGGCGGCGACCTGGGCCACTTCGGTCCCGGCCAGATGCAGAAGCCGTTCGAGGACGCGTCCTTCTCCCTAGAAGTGGGCGAGATCTCGGGCATCGTCGAGAGCGACTCGGGGCTGCACATCATCCTGCGGCTGGCTTGATTCTTTGCGGGGGGACTAAGCTATACTAGCTGTTATATGCGCCGACGCGGTTCGCCAGCGCCGTGCACATGTGGTTCATGCCGCGGAGCGTCGCGAGCGCTCCCTCCAGGTGGTCCGCTCGCGCGCGCTCGGCCGCGAGGGCTGTCCGCAGGCGAGCGACCTCGCGGACATTGAAGAACCGATCGTATAAATCACTCGCGCTCTGGCGAATTGCGTGCCGCGCGTCGAATACTCTCTCGCACAGTGCCACTATGCTCCATAACAACGCCTGGCTGAGACACAAAACGGACAGCACCCAAATAATAAATTTTGCGCTGACATCGACTCTCCAGTACTCTCCACTCCCAGAGTTTCCATAAGAGAATAGGGGGCGCGAGCACTGCCACGACATCCAGTTCCAGGCGCGGCGCATCGCATTGCGATATCCAGGGCCGCACAGGTCCTCGTCGACGCACTCGACGGTAACGTTATAATTCACGTCAGAATTTGTCTCGTTCAGAAAAGCTTCTTTCCATTTACTACAAAACAAATCATTCCCGCAGTAAGACTCTAAAATGTAATATATTGAGTTGCAGCCCGCCTTGTCCTCATTAATGACCCAACTAGTCAAAACAATGTGAGTCGGATTACCGTAACAGTGACCACACATGTAATCCTTATGCTCCTCCTTTAACCACAAGTGTCGGGCCGAACGGGGGGTAAAGATACAATTCGAGCACTCGTAGTGGTTGGCTCCGTTGCAGAATTCGCCCGTCTTTACGTACAACCCATTGCTTTCCCACTGCTGGCGCGCCCCGGAGACGCGGACGTGGGCCACATGGTCGACCGCGTCGCGCGGGACTGGACGCTCCGAGCCTACGACGGTGTCGGTGCAATATGGGACACCTACCCCCGCCGCTGCCCCGTGACGTCGCAGTTGCTCGCCGGCGCCAACACGAAGTGGATCCTGGTGCCGAAAGCGATCGACGGCGTCCCGGTCCGGTGGCTCAACTCGCACTACCTGAACGTGGAGCCGCTCGTCGCGAGGACGTATGGGGACGTGCCGCCATCACTCCCCTTCTCGCATTACCGATTCGCGGAGCGCGCGAGACGATTTGGGAGGTCCGATCGCCTCGCGAAGCACCTGCACAAGGTCATCGACACTTCCGGCCCGGTCCCACGGCTGGCAGACGCTGCCGTGTCCCACTTGGAATGCGGGGCGGCGTGTCCGAGCTCATAGTACTATTAAATTATTAGGAAAAGATACTCGGCGGGTCCGTCGCCGCGGACTCGTAGGTGTATTTCCCCGGAGAGGTAAAAACAGATGACGCGTCCTTCGTCGGCGTCCCGTCGCCCGCCTTCTTCGAGACCAGGTCCAGCGCCACGCCCGTCGCCGACGCGCTGCCGAGCGCCGCCTTGCATACGCGTGCGACGTCGGCACGAGCGACGGACCTTGTGCCGCCCGAGGAGAACTCCGGGTTCTTCATAATTTCGTCGTTCACGCCCACGACCAGCTCCCGCTTCGAACCGTCCTCATCAACTAAGCCACCTGGATGGATGATCGTATACGGGACGCCGCTCTCGACGAGGTACCGTTCTGCTTTGCGCTTCCAGAGCAGGATGTCGCCGCCCGACCCGTCCTTGCGTCTCCCGATGCTATTCAGGAAATTGTCCGGGTTCGTGCCGCCCATCGACGACACGAAGACGAACTGCTTCACACCTGCCGTTTTTGCTGCATCGATCTGCTTTTTAGCGCCAAACCAATCGACCTCCTCCGGCGTGCCGTTTTTAGGAAACTTGAAAGCCGGCCGGCTCGTCTTGACGAACGGCAGGACCTTCGTGGCCATCGTCTTCATCAACGACAGCGGCTTGATCGCCGGGACGGCGCTGGTACAAAGAACAACAGCGTCGCAGCCCGCCATCGCCGCCGCCAGGGACTTTTCGTCGGCGATGTCCGCGACGCACACTTCGTCATCGCTCGCACCGACCGCCTTGAGAGCTTTTTGCGCCTTGCCGCTCCGTGCAAGTCCGACGGGTTTGTAATTTGAGTCGGCCTTCAGCTGTTCGAACACGAGCTTGCCCGTGCGGCCGCCAGCGCCCGTGACCAGGACCTTTTTCAATGCGTGCGCCTGCACAAACAGCAAGAGGCTGAGGAAGCGATGCATGATGTGTCAGAGAGCTGGAGCTTGTTGGAGCCTTTGCCGGGAGTTACGACTCCTGGCTTCGAATGTCGTGCGCTGCGCGCAGTCGAAGGACTCCTGTGAGCAACTGCAGGCGCACGGCGTGCAGTAGAGACTCAGCCACGGGTGGCCCAAGCTTGCCCAAGAAAGGCTAGCAAGTAAGTGCCTAGCTCCGGTCGGCGCGCGCGCGTTTTTGAGGCAGAATTGCGTCCCCGCTGCCCGTCGTCGCCGAAACGCATAACGCTTGCAACCCAAGGGCAGCCCCTCGCACCGATGGAGGAACCCGCCTACCAGGAGGCCCTTCACCAAGTCAATTCCATGCTCCGGGGCTTCGACGACCTGGACGCCCCGAGCCGGCGCCTCGATGTCCTACGGACGCCGGGTCCCGCCGACGCCTTCCCGGCGGCGGCGCTCGACTCGCCGCCGCGGCCGCCGCCCTCGGCCGTCGCCGCCGCGCAGGCGCCGGCGACCGAGGATACGGTCAGGCGGAAGAAGCCGCCGTCGCCTCCACTCTATGCGTGGGAGAGCCGCACCGCGCCGGGCGCGCCGCGCGTCGAGTCAATAGAAACGCACGCGGGCGTTTTCGAGGCGACGGCGACGCCGGGCCTCTACGCGGCGGCCGACATCGACGACGACGACGCGGCGCGGGCCTACGTCGACGTGCAGGTCGTGCTGACGCGGACCGAGGCGGCCGAGGTCCGCGCGCTGCAGCGCCGCGCGGCGAAGGCGTCCCCGCCGCGCGACACGGCCTTCATGCACTCGTCGACGCCCTACGTCGCGCCGCGGCCCGTGTCTTATAGACCCGAGGCGAAGGGCCTGCCGCGGTGGAACGTCTAAATCTTGTGTTACTTTTGGCTCCTGGGCCGCGGTGGCGTAACCCTAGCCACTCTAGGTGCGACGCTTTGGCGCGTTTTACGTGACAAAACCCGCGCGCGCAACTCTTTGATATATTGTCACGGTGCTAGGACTAGTGGGCCGCAAACTCTCGGGCTAGCGGCCTGTACGGGTAAGACACTAGCCCCAGCTCACGACATTGAGAGAGCTACAAATTCGTTAACTGCAATTCGTCGACTGCAGCTGCTGCTGACCTGGTAACGTCCCGTGCCCTTTAGGCATGCGTGCCTACATCCTCGGGGCTGCAGTGTCAGTGGCATTGGGGCTGAACTATGTAGGTGCGAAGGAGCAGCCGCGGGCCAGGCGCCCGCGCCGCCTCCAAGGGTATCCAGCGTGCTGCGTCGAGCACTCGTACTGGGCCAACGGCGAGGTAATGGCGACGACGTGCTACGGCGGCCGCTCGCCGTGGGACGCCGCCACGATGACCGACCTGTGCACGGCGGGCTATTCGGAAGCCGGCGAGGTGGCGCCGCCCTTCCGCGATTGCAGGCAGGAGGCGGTCGACGCGGGGAACTGCGAACAAAACTGCGCGGAGTGTGATCATAACGTTGGGAGGTACTTCGCGAACGTCGGCTACGCGTCGTGCCCCGACTGGGTGGTCGACGCCATGAACGCGGAGGGGGCCGCCGGCGGCCAGTGCGCGGCTTGGACCCTCGGCTACGAGAACGCCTGCCGCGAGTGGGGCTACCCCACGGAGGGCGAATGGAATGTGGACGAGGACTGCTGCGCGGGCCTGAAACAGATGGCGTGCGCCGACGGCTACCGGCTCGAGAACACGGGGAATGTTTGCCACGAGGACGACTGCACCACTGCGTACGAGTACCACTGCATCGCGTGTGACCCGGCCTCGGATTGCATGGGGAACCTCGATGAGGACGGCGAGGACTACGGCTGCGAGGAGAACGCCTGCCGCGAGTGGGGCTACCCCAAGGAGGGCGAATGGAATGTGGACGAGGACTGCTGCGCGGGCAAGAAACAGATGGCGTGCGCCGACGGCTACCGGCTCGAGAACACAGGGAATGTTTGCTACGACGAGGATTGCACTGCGTACGACTACCACTGCATCGCGTGCGACCCGGCGTCGGCTTGCATGGGGAACCTCGATGAGGACGGCGAGGACTACGACTGCGATAACGTCGGCCTCCTCATCCTCATCATCTGTTTGCCCATTGGCGTCGTCCTCATTTGCATCGGCGTCGGCTGCTGCATATGCCATCGCCGACGGCAGGCACAACAAAGGCAGGCGCAGGCGGCCGCGAACGCCCAGATGGCGCACGTCCAAATGGCCCCGGCGGCCGCGAACGCCCAGATGGCGCACGTCCAAATGGCCCCGGTGCCGAAGAGCTATGCGTATAATACGCAACAGCCGGTCGTGCAGGGCGCCATTGTCGGGCAGGGCGCCATTGTCGGGGAGCAGCAGCCCGTCCTCGAGGGCGTCGTCGTTCCGAGCGCGCCGCCTATTGAGGCGCCGGAGGAGATGCCGCCGCCATGGGCGCCGCCGGCGGAGGAGATGCCGCCGCCGGCGCCGCCTCGCATCTTCTGCAGTGCTTGCGGTGCCCCGGTCCAGGGCCCGTTCTGCGGGCAGTGCGGCACGCGCGCGTAGCAATGTTGCTTTGCTTAGAGCTAGGCCGCCTAGCCGCCGGCCGCCCGCCGCGGGGAACGCTGTTCTCTCTACAATTTTGTAAATAAGATACATATGCAAGGCGACTTATCCAAACGAAGGCGAATTCCGCATTCGCCCAGATGCATCTAGATGCTGTACCCGTCATAGGTATCCACTTCGTACTGCCACGTCTCCGTGCGCTTCTTGACGACCTTCTCGCGCTTCGCGTCGATGTGCGGATCTAATAACTTGTTGAGGCCGACGACGGTCATGCCCGGCGGCACGTCCTTGGTCACGACGGCCTGCGAGCCGACCGTCGCGCCGTCGCCGACCTTGATGTTACCTAAGATGGTCGCACCGGCACCCAGAACACAAGCGTGGCCGATCTTCGGGTGCCGGTCGCCCCGTTCTTTGCCCGTGCCTCCTAATGTCACCGCGTGCAATATCGTGCAGTTGTCCCCGATCACGGCCGTCTCGCCGACGACGATGCCAGTGGCGTGGTCCATCAATAACCCTCCCCCGATCTCCGCGGCCGGGTGGACGTCGACCGCCCACAGCTCCGAAATTCGGTTCTGGATGGCCAACGCCGCGTGCCTATCCGCTCGATCCCCGCTCTTCCAGAAGGTCGAGGACACGCGCTGCGCCTGCGTCGCGTGGAAGCCCTTGAAGAACATGATGCATTGTAAATAGGAGATGGCCGCCGGGTCCCTGGCTAATATAGCGGAAATATCAGCGCCGACGCGAGCGTCTCCCCGCAACGCGTCGGTGCAGGCCCGCCGCAGCTCGTCCCTAGGCAGAAAGGAGTCGTTCGACCGCGCGAGTCGGCAGCTCAGGACCTCGCCTAAGCAGGAGGCGAGGTCGTCCGTTCCTAGTATTTGTTTTCGGACCGAAGCACCGAGTAACGGGGACGTTTCGAGCCCCTCGGCCTCGTCTCTTAACCTCGCGAAGATGCGCGCGTCGCGCGCGGCGTCGTCCTCGGTGTACGATGACACGGGAGGCTGCGGCGCGCCGGGCTCGGGCCGGAGCGTTTGGGTCTGTTGTTGCTGGGGCGCGGCGCTGGCCGAGTACCAGTTGCTGGGCGCGCTCCTCCGTCGCGTGCAGCGCGCGGCGCCGCGGGCCGCGCTCCGCAGGGCGCTCGCGGATGTGAGCATGAGGCAGGTGTTAAACGGCGCTATCGTTTCGAGCGCGCGCTATGGCGTCTTCTTTGCGAGCGCGCGCTGTTGCCGGCTTCAGGAACTGCAGGGAGAGCTGCAGGTGTCCTCTGGCCCCCGGGGGCACCGTTTCTCTGCAAGAGCTGGCGGGCAACGACAGATTTAGACCGATCGAAAGCGTTTCTTACGTTTGATAGCTCTCCTCGCTGTTGCTACAGCAGCGTGAACAACCTGCGTCCAGCTTCGCCCAGCGCGCACGCCGCCCCCATGTTCGTCGACGTCTCCGACGCGAGAGACGTCCCAACGCCGCCCTAGGAGGTACTAGCCGGTTTTTGACAGGGTGAGGCTCGGTTCGGTCGCCCGCGCGGCGACCGCGCGATGAGCACCGGACGGTTCGGCCACGAACGGAGAGCCGCGGCGTTGTTGACGAGGAAACGTCGACGAGCGGCGGTGTGCGTGGGGACTACACCTCGTGATGGGCCCGTGCCTGGAAATTGCCGAGCGTCGCGTGCGCACGTACGTTCGAAGCAGCAAGAGTGCTACGACTGGCTTGACTGGTCTGGATGTGTGTTTTTGGATATGTTTACTGTTTTGTGGAGTATTGTCGGGCGCCTCTCAACAGCACACTCCTGAAGACCATTGCTTATAGAAGCTCAGAGTCGCAAAGTTAGCACGTCGTTTTCACGCTCGGCGCCGTGTCTGACAAACCATTCTGTACTTCAGACTCGGATTTACATCAATCCGCGCGCGGACACAGCTTTTATTTTGCTCTACCAACACCACACACTGATGATCACTGTGTCGAGGCGCGCTCGCGATAATTAAAAAGGCTGTCGCGTCGTTTCAACCGTCGCCACCGTCGCGATAGCGGCGAATCTCGCGCGACGCCGGCAGAGCCCCTGCGTGGCGGGCGGCGGGCGCGAGTCGCGCAGGTCTACGTGCGCCTCCCGAGCCAAAAATGCCCACGCAGGCCAACCAAAATTAAACATGAATCAGTACAACGCCATCGAAGACCAGCCCGTCCTGGAGACGCGCAACAAGTCGCCCTCGACATCCATCTCTAAGATTGTCGCCGTAAGTGTCGTTCTGTCCTTCGCGCTCGGCGCCTGCGCCGCCACGGCCATATCCTACCGCTCGGGCGGCGTGACGAATCTGGCTGTGACAGAAAATTGCAAAACTGCTGCCGCTCTTCATGCTTTTCTCGATCCGAATGACCAGCGGGCTGCTACGGCGGAGAGCGCTTGTAGCCCGTTCATCTTACCGGCACCTGCTAGTACGATTGGTAAGTGTCCGGCGGCCCCCGACGTTCCGGTGTCGCTGCCCTCGCTGGCGGGAGATGTACATCGAGAATCATACAACCCCGAGAAGATCGTCATCGGAGGCGCGATGTGTGGCGATTCCTCCGTAACTTCAATGTATGGGGTGTGACGCAGAGCCGAAATTAAATTTCTGTGACGTGGGAATCGCGTCGCGCGATCGACGCGATTCGTTCCACGCAGGTCCAGACGAACGTCTGGGTGAAGGGCCCCATGATGGACACCGCGAAGATCGATATCCACGGAACCGGTATAGGGGGCGATCTCATGGTCCAGGGTACGATGACCGACGACGCGAGCATCTTCATCGACGCGGGGGGCGGTGTGCGCAACATCATCGTGCAGGCCGAAATGAGTGGAAACGCGAAGATCACCGTCGTCGGCGAGGTGTCCGGAGGCATCACGGTAGCGTCCTCCATGTCGGGTCACGCTAAGATTGAGGCTGGGAGCTGTGGCAAGCCGACGTCGCCCCCCATCCTCACGGGGTCGACGTTCATCACCGGCACCGGCTGCTAAATCTAGACGCTTCCTCTCCCCTTGTATAATAACCCTTTGATTGACTCGTACCATCGATGCGACACTTGCCCCCGTGACCGCGTCCGCGCGACGGCGGGGAGCGCCCCACGCCATCGACGCGACGTGGACATACTCAACTCTCAAAAATGTTAGAAAAAGACCTAAATCTTCGCCGCCTCCGCCTCGGAGACCGTAGGAGCCCCCTCGCGGTCGACCGCGTCCATCTGTTCCTGGAGTTTTAGAGCAGCCATCTCTTTCGAAGCGTCGACGGCGTTCTGCGCCTGGATGCGGGCGTGGGCCCGTTTCTCCGCGTCCGCGACGTCGGCGGAGGGCTTCGCGGCCGCCTCCGCGCGCGCCATCGCTCCACTCAACTCGTCCGTCATATCATCTTCACTCTCTAATGTTAATTCGATGCACCTCACCAACCCGTCGGACTGCTTCAGGGCGTAGTAGGCGCGCACGGCCACCAAACCGAGGAAGTTCGCGTCCTTCAGTCGTTGGCCCTTGACGTGCGAAGCCGTGAAGTGCAAGCCGTTCACCGACACCTTCTCGCCCTCTTTCAGGGGCTGATCTACTGGTTTTTCATTTCGTACATAGGCTAACAAACCGCCCGCCCGTTGTAACAGTCGGTGCGGCAACCTTGGTATAGCGAGCTCGGGCGCGTCGTGCTCGTGGAAGCCGATCGTATGTAATTGGATAATGTCGTCATCTTTAAGATCGGCCTTTGACGCTCTCGCCATAATATAACAGCCCCGTTGCTTGATCTGGCCCTGGACCGCGACGCGCAAATCACTATCCATGGGTGGAGGCGGTTTATCGCCGGGCACGACGCAATTTTTTCGGTGTCTCGGCCAGTCCTTGCGCTGGCACTCGCGGTTGCAGTACCGCACCTCCTTGCAGCGCGCGCAGGGCCGCAGCCGGATGTAGAGCGGGGCATTGGCGCCGGCGCCCATGTTCAGCTTCGCTCGTAGGCCACAGGCCTCGCAGCGCTCGTTGGGCCAGCCCTGGTTGTTCATCGTTCTTAGCGTTTGCAATGCGTGCGGGCAGTTTCGGCTGGCAGCTTTTGGAACTCGAAGGCTGTGGCGGCGTACAGGGTTGCTTTGACGGTGCGCTTGCTACCTCGAACGCAAGACTATACCTCGGAGTGTCCCGTGACGAGGCCTTGGGTGCACTGATGATGGTTGCGGGCAGTTTAGCGCGGACAAAATCCTGCTGTTATCGAGCGCGCTAGCGTGCTGAAAGACACTAGCAAGCGCCCGGCTTTTTCGCAGCGCGGCCATTTTGCGTCGATTCGTCCGTGTTCACACGGCCAGAGGATTGCTGCAGTCACGCCCAGCCGGCGCTGTCGCGGAGAAGCGCTCGCCGGCCACCCGCGGATTAGCAAAAGCCACCTTTGGCTGGCTGTCCACAAAACTCTATATTTGGCCCATTGCGCGGCGGGGATACTACTCTGCTCGACAGACAGCGTAAAAAAAACTAGCCCGACAAAAAATGCCCGCTTATCACAGCAAGATCGACGGCGCCGGCGCCGACGAGGCCTGCGGCTGCGCCTTACTACCGCTAAAAACCAAGCTGCGGGGCCCCGCGCCGGCGGCGCCTTTTGAGGGCGACGACATCATCGACGAGACGATCAAGTATTTTAGACCGAACTGCCTGTTCCGCAACTTCGACGTCTCCAAGTCGTCGGACCGCACGCTCGTCTACCTCACGCTAAGCATGCAGCAGTTCCTCAAGGAGTGCGAGCGCCATTCTACGAGACAGGCGGGCGAGAAGGCCGTCAAGAGTTTGGTCCTCAAACAGTTCCCGATCCCCGGGTCGCCGGGCTGGCCGCTCGGCGGCCTCTTCCCGCCGCCAAAGGACATCCAGGAGGGCGAGGCTTGGAGGCTGTACATGAAGCAAGCTAGAGACGAGCTTTCCACGAGGACGCTCGACGTGCTCTACAAGGACGACGGCGCGAAGGACAAGTGGTGGGGCTCGTTCGCGAAGCGCAAGTTCATGCAGAAGGAGCTGCGCGCGTAAGTATGCTATATGTGTGAATCCGAGCGACGGTGGGGCTGCCCTCGACGCCATCGCCGCGATGGCGACAGGGACTCCTATGGACAAAAAGTTACCTCGAGGACTTCTTCTCGGGCTCGTCCTGGACGGCGTGCGGGAAGAGCAGCGGCACGGTCTGCTGCTTGAACGTGTTCACGAGGAAGAACGTCGTCGATATTAAAGCGACGCGCCAGAAGAGGCCCTTGAAGAGGCCCTGCACGACGCCGTACTCGGTCGCCAAACTTCTACCCGTCTGCACGATCCCATCGTACTTCTTGCGCCCCAGGTCGCCCTGCATGCAACTTTTGATCGTGTCCAGAGGATGCGTCGCGACGCCCGCGAGCAGCGCGCCCGTCAACGACCCCGCCGCGAGCGCCGCGTTCTTCTCCATGCCTGAACTCTCTACAAGCTTCTCCTGGATCAAGGGCGTGACGCCCAACATACTCATGGTGAACATGGCCTCCCTCCCGATGGTCGTCGTGATGCCGCGCCCGATCGCCGCCGCGCCGTACTCCTGGACAATGCGCGCGGGCGTGCCTAGGGTCGAACCGCCGAACCGCTGCTGCTGGATCATGCAGAGCTCCCAGATGCTACACGGCACTCCAGAAGCAGCACCTCCCAGGAACGCGCCGCCCACCTGGACGGCGTCCTTATCATTACTTGACTTGGCGAGCAACTTCTGGAAGAAGCCCGTGCCGACGAACTGCACGGCGTTCGTCCCGCCCAGGTTCATGCAGGCCATGGGCAATCCTCTGTAAACTTTCAGGGGGCTGAACGCGCCGCCGCTCGTCGTCCACGTCGTATTCAACTTAATGCCCTGCTGGAGCGTGTTCTTCCACACCAGACAGGGGTAGTTGCAGCACTTACTGAGCACGCCCGTGACCATGCCTGCGTTTTTTGTGTTGTTTGGTCGCGGCGATGCGTCAGCGAGTGCGCCTGGGACATTTATACGCCATCGACGCGACTCGCTTGCCAGGGTCGCGGCGATGGCGCGGAGGCCGGGATGGGACGCCGCGCCGCGGACCGAGCACGCAGTTCTCGCCGCCGGAGAGGCGCTGGAGGTCGCTGCCGCCGCCCATTGTCGTCGCGCTGATTAATTTGTGGTGCGCGCGAGGCTGCGTGTTGTAGCTTTTTGCTTGCGAATTGCACGCGTTGTTGACAGCCTCCCACTGGATGCAGTGTTCACAGCCTGCAGGCAATCGCAGAGAGCAAAATCTCTTGCTGGTAACAGCGGTCGTATGCGTTCGTCAACAAGCGCAGTTCGATCTAGCAATCGGTATGTTCGTAGGCGCGTGCGAGCGCCCGCCGAATTGGTCCACAGAGGTAGAGGTATGACAGCAACGCCACATGCTATGCCAAGCAACAGCACAGCACTAGTCCCGAAGGCTGCTACCTGTCGCAATCCGTCGCTTAACAAACAGAGCGCTAGCGTTCAACACTCGCGCTAGCGTCCAACACTCACTAGTCCAATTTTGCTGATCGATCGATTGCGATGATGTCGATGCCATAGGGCTGCCCAACGCGAGCAATTCGGCGGCCAGACGCTGCCGCCGCATGGCTAGAGGAGCCATGCGACGTATTTGGCTCTACTGCATCTATGCGGCAGCTGCACTCCTAGAGAACGACACGCGCCCGCTGTGCCGCGACGTCCGCATCCACGACGACCCGAAGAAACGGGAGGGCTACGGCAACCAGATCCATGCATTAGTGTTTGCGGCGGAGTTCGCGCGGAGCTGCGGGCTGCGCGTGGCGATACCGCGGACGGGCCGCTTCGGCGTCATCTGCAGTCGCCTGGGCTGCAAGGCCCCTCATGTGGACCGGCGCGACTTCGGGCAAGCACCTGAAGCGGACTTCGAGGCGACCTATGTTGGCGGCGCCGGCGCTAGATGTGCGGCGCGACGGACGCGCGACTGTCGACTTGCGGATCCTCGGTGCATCCAGAGGGCGAATGAAATCTCACAGATAAAGTCGGAGGCCCTCCGGTCTATACTAGACATCCATCACCCAGCTCGGAACGCGTCGTGCTCCGACGGTTCCGTGCCTCCAGCGACCTATGACGTCGTGGTCCACAACCGCATGTACACGACTAGGTTTGAGCGGAGAGACGAGTCCATGTTCCGGAACAAGCACGACGGGCCCCTGAACGCATCTGCAGAGGTTATGCGTATGCCGCCCTTCCAGGAATTGGTTGGACCTATCATACGGTATATCACGGCCAATAACCTGAGGCGGACGGTGTTTTTAGCCTCCAACGTGGCCGAATCGAAAGCACAAATCGCGCAACGATTTATAGAACAAAACGTAGTAGTGTGCCAGGTCGCGTCCGTCGACAAGGACCTGAGGCACCCCGACTACATCGAGAACAAAATAAGGCCGCTCTGCGACGACTGTCTGGATGTCGCGTTTTCCGAATGGTCCTATCTCGCGAGAGCTACTCATTTAATAGCGCAGCTGGGCATGCACTGTCTGGACAAGAACGGGACTTGTTTTTCACCTAGACATCGCATATTAGGAAGGGCGTCTTCCTTTTCTCATGTTGCCGCTACTTATGCCCACGTGCCGACTACTACGATTACCTCAATGAAGGATTTGGATCCGTCTAGCTTCTACCCGCCGGGCTTCCGCACGCTTACACGTGAAAGACCCTTCCCGCACGCGTGCAAGCTCGATTCTGTCAGACACGCGTACATGACGTTCCCCGATCCTAGGGATATACGACGGCGCGGGGGGGTGAATGAGTTGGCTGCGGTGCCCGCGGATCAGCAGGGAAAGTGGAGGGAGGCCTACAAGAAGCGTGCGTTATATAAGGACGGGCCGTACGTGCAGGCGCAGCCGCCTCCTAGATGACTAATGTGAATGAATGTCCTAATGTACTTCAGATTAAGGTTAAAAACGATTGCCGCGATGGCGTCCACCTCGCGGCGATCGCGTGACGCCATGCGACGTCGCGTCGAGGGCGCCTCGCGCCACCCAGACGCCATCGCCGCGACCCACCACACATGTCGATGCCATCTACGCGTCGAGGAAGGCGCCGATGGCCCCGGCCCACTGGACCTTGGGTTGCGTGAGCGCGTGCGCGACGTGGTCGGACCCGTCGATGACCACGAGTTGCTTGGTCGAACTCCCGAGCGCATCATAGAGAGCCCGCTGCGTTTCTCGAGAAGCGTAGGGGTCCTGGTCGCCGTGAATCACCAAACAGGGGCACGTGACGTCGCCAAGATCCACCGCGAACTCAGATAAAGCTGTCCAGTCGACGCACTGCGGGTCCGCGGCCAGCGCCGCGCGAGCGAATGCATCGGAGTCTGCCGCGGAGATCGAGTTAGGTAGGTTAAAGTCCGACGCGCAGTCTTCTAGTGTTTGTGGTCCTCGCGGCACCGAGGCTTTAAACCGGCCTTCATCATCGGCGTAGTCTCCTGTTTCATCCCAGACGGAGCTGTACAATACTAATCTATCGACGAGATCTGTGGAAGCGGCGACCTTCTGCGCGACCAGACCTCCATACGACCAGCCGAGCAGATGCACTTTCTCGTGTTTCGTTCGTAAGTCTGCCAGTACATCACATACATCATTCACACACGTAGACGGCCTCAACAAGCCGTCGGCGGCGCGTTTTTGTGTTCTTCCGAAGCCGCGAAAGTCCATGCCATAGGCGGCCCGGCCCAACGTGTCGATCGCGCCCGTCGTCTGCCACACCGGGCCGCTGCTCCATGTTCGGCCGTGGAGGAGCAGGACGGCGTCGTCCGTTTTTGTGGTTTTGCTGGTTATTACGGAGAGCTTGTAGCCGTCGCGGGCTGGGACTCTGAACTCTAGGGCGCTGCTGCTGCATGCGATGAGGAGCACGCAACGCAGCATCGTGCACTGTCAATTATAGGTGGTTGTGCCGTCCAGAGAACGTGATTTGCTTGCTCACGCAGCGCGTGCGACCCGATTCCAGTCTGGCCGCGATTAATTTTTTGCCTAGCTAGCGTACCTAAACACACTTAGGATTCCCGGAGCGTGGAAAGTGGCTCTTTCATCGCTATTTGCAGCAAGATTAAGCATCGAATAGCTGCCAGAACATGACCATCAAGCCGCTTCTTGCACTGGCATGCGCTGCGGCGCCTGTCTCCGCGCTCATCGCTCCGCGCAGCTCGCCTGTTAAGACAGCTCTCAGCAAGACAGCGCTGAGAGCGTGGGGACCCGATTGGGAGCTCGAACCGGAGTCGACGTGCATCCACGGCGGCTGGGCGCCCGACCCCGCCACCACCGCGCGCGCCGTGCCCGTCTACCGCACGGGCCCCTACCAGTTCGAGTCCACCGAAAAGGCCGCGAAGCTCTTTGCCCTGGCCGAGCTCGGCAACATCTACAGTCGCATCATGAACCCGACGACGGACGTCCTGGAAAAGCGCATGGCTTTGCTCGAGGGCGCGCCGGAGTTGGGTGGATTAGGCGTGGCCTCGGGCACGAACGCGGCTTTTTATTCCATCATCAACCTCGCCCAGGCGGGCGACAACATCGTAAGTGCGAGAAATTTATACGGAGGCACGTACACGCAATTCAAGGACATCCTGCCGACCTTAGGCATCACGGTGAAGTTCGTGGACTCGAACTCGCCGAGAGCCTTCGCTGAGGCCGCGGACGAGAAGACGCGGGCCTTCTTCACGGAGACCGTCAGCAACCCTGCGCTAGATGTTGCAGACATCAAGGCTATCAGTGAAGAGGCCCACAAGATTGGTCTGCCGCTGATTGTCGACGACACGTTCACGACGCCCTACTTATGTAGACCCTTCGACCACGGCGCCGACATTATTTGTCATTCCCTCACGAAGTGGACGGGCGGCCACGACACGGCCATTGGGGGAATTGTGATTGACAAGGGCACGTTCGACTGGTCGACGGGCAAGCACCCGCTGTTCACGGAGCCGGACACGTCCTACGGCGGGCTGCGGTGGGGCATTGATTTACCGGAGATGCTCGCGCCCCTCGCGTATATTCTGCGCATGCGCACGGTGCCCCTCCGTAACCTAGGAGGGTGCATGTCGCCGGACAACGCGTGGATGGCGTTACAAGGTATTGAAACCTTGCCCATGCGGATGGAGAAACATTGTGCGCGGCGGCGTCCGTTCCCTTCGAGTCGCGGCGATGGCGTAGCGGTCGGACGCCGTCTGCGCGCGCGCCTCGACCCCCGCCGTTCGTACGCCATCGAGTCGCGTGGAGGTGTCGGACACCGTCGACGCGCCGCGTCACTCGCCGCCCGCGCCGCAGGCGAGAACGCCATGAAGGTGGCCACGCACCTGTCGAAGCACCCCAAAATCGAGTGGGTCCGCTACCCGGGCCTGTCGCGTGATCCCATGCACCGGCTCCAGAAGACGTATTTGAAGGGCAAGGGCGGTCCCCTGGTCGTAATCGGCCTCAAGGGCGGCCGCGCCGCCGGCGAGAAGATGATCAACTCGCTCAAGCTCTTCTCGCACGTGGCCAACGTCGGCGACGCCAAATCGTTAGCGATCCACCCCGCGTCGACGACGCACTCGCAGCTCTCCGACGAGGAGCAGATCGAGACAGGGCTTCCGCCCGAGCTCGTGCGCCTGTCCGTCGGCATCGAGCACATCGACGACATCATCAAGGACCTGAACCAGGCGCTGGCCCAGATCGAGTGATCAAGCTCCCCCCTTCGACCCCGACTACCCAATCGACCACTTCGCGTGGCACGCTGGCCAGTTAGAAAATAAGAATTCGAAGACTATTTTTAGTAGTATCCCGCATGGAACGCGAACGCGGCGATCTTGCGGAGAACCTCGGGCGGGACGCGCCGGAGCGGCGACAGGCGGCGGCGCGAGCGGCGGCGACCGTCGTTGGGCGTCGGCTTCGGCGTGAGCATCGCGATCAGCCTGTCTAGATGAAGACGCTCGTAGTTCGCCCAGCCTCCGGCGGCAATGACTTTTTGGAGATACGGGTGGTCTGTCTCGGCGGGGATTTCGGCTCCGGCGCGCAGGATGATAGGATAGATGCGGTCGACCCCCGGTGGGGGTAATTGAGCAGCGTAATTGAATGAAAGATGAAGAGGCGTCATCCCATTCACGTCTCGCGCGTTAACATCTGCGCCCGCGCTTAGCAGCAGCGACACCATGTGGGAGTTAGCGCGGGGGATTGCTACGTGTAGCGGCACCCTATCACAATAGCCACGCGCATTGACGTCGCACCCAAGCTCGATTAGCTTCCGCACGAGTGGCGCGTTGTCATGTACATACGCGAAGTGAAGTGACGAATTACCCCGACTGTCACGCGCAAGTACCGACGCTCCATACTCTATCAGTAGATTTAAGCACTCGGTCTGGCGCACACCGGGCGCGTGCATGCAAACGAAGTGGAGTGCAACTCTGCCACAACCTTCTTTTACGAGATCGGGCGACACACCAGCAAGCAGTTGTCCTCGCAAGGCGTGGACGTCGCATCGTTTGGCGGCCCTGTGTATCGCTTGCATCGTAGAGATCATATCCATGGCCAAAACCAGGCTGGGGATCCGCGTCCAGGCGGATCCGCGTTTGACCGCTCCAGGCTCAGGTTATATAAGTCGCAGTCCCCCAGTGCCGAGATCACGCCGGTTGGCCAAAACGCACGCCCGCGCGGCCGGTCTAGCCGGTCTCGAGACCCCATGGCAAAACAGGTTTTCCCCCTGCCCCAAAAATACGACTCTATCCCTCAGTCGCCCCGGCCGACGCATTCTCTTCCGTATATGATAGGCACTTACTCCACGAAACGTCACGCCCGCAGCGCCTTCAACTTCCCCCCACTGCTGGACTCGAGCTCCTCGGCCTTGCGCTTCGCGACGGTAACCGTAGCAGGAGGAAAGCCCGCCAGTTCGGCCACTTTGATGCCGAAGGACTCCGTGCAGGGCCCGTCCGCGACCTCGTACAGAAACGCTAAGGCGCCCGTGTTTTCGTCGACGTGCGCGGTCACGTGGCGATTCTTCACCGGTTGCCCCTCGCTCAATTGTGTTAATTCATGAAAATGAGTGGCGAACAGACACGTCGCTTTTTGCCTGACTAATTGCTCCGAGATGGCCCAGGCTAATCCGAAGCCGTCGTACGTCGACGTGCCTCGTCCAAGTTCATCTATAATGACCAGGGATTGCGACGTGGCGCTCCTCAAGATCATGGACGCCTCGAGCATCTCGGCCATGAACGTCGAGACGCCTCTTTGTAGGCTATCTCCAGCACCCACCCTTGCCAAGATAGCATCAAACAAAGGTAAGGTAGCACCGGCGTCCGCAGGTATGAGAGAACCGGCCTGGGCCATGATCGCCAGACAGGCCAAGCCTCTTATATGAGTCGACTTGCCGCCCATGTTCGGCCCCGTCACTATTACGAGTCGCCCTTGGTCATCTAGGGCGTAGTCGGTAGGTACAAAATGAATACCGTCGCCACACTCGACCACCGGATGTCTCGCGTTTTTGATGGATACAGTATTATCATCAGAGAAAGTAGGTCGTTCATACGCACCGCCCGGCGCGAAGGCCGCCGCATGGGCAAAAGCTTGCAGGGCGTCCAACGAAGCTAAAGCGTCTGCCGCCCTACTAAAAACAGGAGCGTAGGTCGCTGCGGTCCGCACTAGCTCCCCCGTCAGCGTCTTCTGGGCCTTCTTATAGGCCGACGACGCGCGCTCCAGAGCACTACAAGCTCTTGACAGAGAGGGCGTCGTGAAAAACACCCCAGCCTTCAAATAAGACAACACCTCCAGTTCTTCAGGTGATCCGCGAGCGCCAGAAACCTCGACGTTCGACAGGGACTTTTCATCATACCTCTTCGGCGAGCGCAACACGAAGCCTCGGTTCGCGTCCGCATCTAGCTTAATAGGCCATTTCGACCGTTCTGAGTGGGACGCGCCTTTGCCTAGACCCGCATCGGCGAAGGCCTCGTTCACGCGCTCGTGGGCCTCGTCCACGGCGTCCCGCGCCTGGCGCATCGCTTCTGAATGTTGTACTAATTCTTCGTCGACCGAGGGTTTGAGCAGGACCTCCGGGAGGTAATCTAAGTCCAAAGTAGCTCGCGCCATGTCGCAGAAGACCCTCAAGTCTCTCGACGCCTTCGCGAGAGGCGGCACGATGTCCTTGATCGCATCAGTGTCGATAGCTTCCGCCGCGGCTAGGACCTCGGGGACGACCTTCTGCGCGACGACGTGGAGTCTATGCAGATCGACAAGTGTAGCTTTGCCCTGCCTTAACTTCGCACATAGTTTAGAAACGTCGGGGATTCTCGCGCCTTTCGTCGTGCCCAGGGCGCTCCTTAGGGCCTCTCGGCCGTCTTGGGCATCTCTCAGCGCTTCTACCGCTTTATGGCGCTTTTCTAGTATGGATTTGTCCCGAGATGGTTGCCTTAACCAAGCCTCGACTAGACGAGAACCGGCAATCGTGCGGCAGGGCCCGCCCAGCACGTCTAGCAACGACGTAGGGGGGCCCGTTTTCTTGGCACCAGGTGGGGGCAACACAGTAGCGGCCTCGACGGCGGCCGAGTCGAGACGGACGTGGCCTACTGTGGCTCCAGGGTTGAGTTGCACGCAGCGCTCGCTGCTGTCGGTCAATTGAGCTCTTTCTAAAACTAACGCGGCCGCGCGTATCGTCAAACCGCTCATCTCCTGGTCCTTGTCGCCACACAAGGTCTGGAGGACGTGCCTCAATTTCGCTTCGAGTTTACCTTTGGCCTTGGGCCAGCCCTTCTGCTCCAGGTTCAGGGCTTGCGCCTCGGCGCGCGAGTGCTTGGCCACGAGCGCGTCGACTTTAGTTCTATTTTTGGCATCGCCCGCATCAATGGTGATGAAGCCGGGGCCCTCTCTTACTAATAACGCGTCGGCCGCGGTCAGAAAGCCGTCGTCGGCGAAGGCGTAGACGCACAGTTCCCTCCGCGGCGCATCGTCGTCGTCGTCGTCGTCGCCTTGCGGCGCCAGGGGTCTCAAAACAGCGGCGCCGACGCTGTAGCCGCCCGTCGCGTCGTCCGCCTCGACGGCGAGCGCCGCTATTGTGGTACTCTCGTCTGGGGCGGGCTGATTATTATTCGCCATGGCGCGCGCTGCGGACGCTCAAATTCGCTGGGCGCTGTCGTCTGTATATATAATTGCTGCCGGGAGTACCGAGCAGCGGCGCTAGGCCCCAGCGGCAGCAACAGCCCAGCTGCTCTGCGTGAGTTTGAAAGGCTAGTGCCCGACTGACGCTAGCTCGAAACGCGAGACCGCGGCGCGCGCAGCAAACGCCTGGACGTACTTGCTCGTGAGCGACGTGCGCCAAGATACGCCTGCGCTGCGCCGCTGTCGAATTTCTGCGCGCGCGCGACTTCTGCCGCTGCAGAGACCGATCCCTCATCTCACGCTGTGGCCGCGCGCGCGGCGGAGCTGTAAGCTGTCAGTTTCCTTGCGCGCCGCTTGGAGCGCTGCCAGATAATCCACACCACAGCACCATGGCAGACGCCGCGACGCGCGCGCGCCACCTGTGCGACTTCCTCGAGGTCGCGACGCATACTATTTTGAAAGAGAGGAACTTGTATCCTGCCGAGATCTTTAGCGACCGGCGCTGCTTCGGCGTGCCCGTGTCCATGGCGAGACACCCGGACGTCGAGGCCTACGTCAAGAAAACGTTAAAAAGTGTAGAGCCGCTCCTCGCGGCTGGAAGTGTCGAGGCGGTGGTGATTGCCGTCACGGACGGCACGCACGGAGAACCGGTGGAGAAGTTCGTGTTCCGGGTCGACCCGACCGGCCCGCCACCGTCGGACGCCGTCGGCGGGCCCCACGACGTCGCGGACGCCGTCGAGTCTACCGAATATTCGTTGAGAGCTTTACTGGCGCGCCTGGCGTTACTGGACACGAAGCTGCCCCCGGTCCGAGAGGACGCGGCCTGGCGGCTGTTGCTGTGGATGCGCGACGGCTACGACGCGTCCCAGATCCTCGCGGACCCGGCCGCCGCGCGCTTGGTGGATGCGACGCGCGACCTTTCGGCTTCGGCTATTAAGGACGCGTCGCTCGTGCCCGTGAAGACCGTGGCCACGCCGCTCGCGCACTTCGAGCTCTACGTCGAGTGCGAGGGGCCCTAACTGTCTCTTGTTGTTGACCATGTTTTCGTCTTAGAGATGCCGAGGGTCGCGCCGGAGAGCACTCGCTCCGTTTTAGCCGGGGCTAGTGTGTCATCATGTCTACATAATCACACACGAGCGCACATGCGTACGCGTGCTCGCACGACGTCGCGCGACGTCGCTAAGGGCCTGTGCCATTGCTCGTTGCAACAAATAAGCTCGTTTCAGTCGACTCTGGCACCGGTGTCAAACGTGCATTGGTCGTGCGCGGACAAACGAGTCCAAGGACAAGCTCAGCACGAGGCGCTGGGCACAGGGGTGCATCCGTCAGTGCACGGAGGAGCCGCGAAGTGCTCGTGCAACACTGAGCAAGGCTAGCTAAAGAAAGCTATGCTGCGCCGCCTCGCTCTCTTCGTCGTCGTGACGGTAGACGCGGTGCTCGAGCGCCCTCCGCGCCGCCTTGTGAAACCAGCGGCCGCCGACCGCGAGGCCGCGCTCCTCGCCGCGGGCCGCGGCGCGTGCCCGGTGCTCTGCGTCGACGCGCTGCTGCCCTACCAGCGCCTGCCGCTCGCTTTTGATGATGCAACTCTCACAGAATTGCTGGAAGATATTGGAGAGGGCGGCCTCGTCGTGGCGACGTCGTGGGACGCGCGGCGGCGGCGCGTGAGACGAAGGGGCACGCTCGCGCGCGTCGAGGGCGGCGCGCTGCGCGGCCTTGTGAGATGCGCGGTCGCGGGCGCCGACGCGCGCGTCGGCCGCTGGCGCCGCTACGGCGCCACGGTCGTGCCGGGCGCGGCCGGCGCGTCGCTGCGCTGGGGCCGCGAGCGCCTGGCGGACGCGGCGCGCGGCGCTGGAAGTCAACGCATCGCGCGCGGCGTCGTCGTCGACTGCGTCGCCGTTGACGCCGCGGCCGCGCCGCCGGAGCCTGATCAGATCTCGCCGCTCGAGTGGTCCTCTTCCAGGATCGACGTCGTGGAACCGGACGGCGACGCGGCCGCCTGTGTTGAGAGAGCCGAAGACCTGGCGGCGACCTTCGACGCGTACACGGCCGCGGAGACTCCGTGGCGGCTCGCGGCGGCGCTCGACACGGCCGGGCCGCGGCCGGCGGACCCCGTTGAGTTCGCGATCTGGTGCGCCGCTGTGGCGCGGCCGCCGCCGCCGCTCGGCAGCGGCTTCGACGTGCGGCCGTCTTTACTGGAAGCGCTCGACGGCGTCTCGCGGCTCGTGATCGCGGAGCACGGCCTGCGAAGAGCGCTGGCGGAGCGCCAGGGCGACGACGTCACGGCTTTTGGGGAGCCGCCGCGCCTGCCGGAGTACGTCCGCGCGGACCTCTCCTCGTAATTGTTTGTTTGACTATATGCGTTGCTCGGTACTTACTAAACGTGGGGGCGGGGGCACAGGGGGGCGGGCGAGAGGCAGCTCAGCCGCCGGCGGGCCGCGGCGACGCGGGCAGCATGGGGAAGAACTTGCGCTGCGGGACCGTAGGCGTCGTGAGCGCGAGCGTCGGCGACGCCGACGGCGTGACGACGTGTTGCTTCTGGGCCTTGCGCAGGGGCTTCTCCGGCGTCGATGGGGGCGCCTGGATGGGCGGCGGTCGTTTATGTAATGATGTCGAGAACCAGCCGTGCGTCGATATGGCGGAGGCGTCCGGCCTCGTTTCCGCGTCCGGATTCAAACAAGACAATAGGAAGGCGACGCCCTCGTCCGAAACACCTCGCTCGGCCAACAATCGAGCAGCAGCGGCAGTAGCTGGCCCGAGCTTCCTTCTCAGTCGATCGACCTTCCCGTCCGAGTTGTGGTAGTGCTGCAGCCAAAATTCTTCAAACCAGTCCCGCCCCGTAAGTAATTCCAAAGCCACACAACCCAAGGCCCACACGTCCACCTTCCACGGATCATAATCGCCCGTCGCGACCTCCGGCGCGTAGAACCCGGGCGAGCCGCAAAACGCTCGTCCTCGTTGGTCGCTTTCATACCTCTCCGACAGCCCAAAGTCCGTCAATCTTACAACATTATGGGCATCGATCAAGACGTTCTCGCCCTTCAGGTCGTGGTGCACGATATGTTGTGACTGGAGGATACATAAAGCTCGCGTTATAGGTTCGAGTAAGTTCCTAGCTTGGAGTTCATCTATATCACATCGGTCCGCGTGCCTATATAAGTCGACGCCGCCGTGCTCCAGCACCAAATACAACCGATCCGGCGCGTGGATCACATCTAGCAACGACGCGACATGTGATGAGTGGCACATGCGTGTGTGGTCGATCTCGTTCCTCAACCGTTCTAAACCCCTAAAACGTGTAACGCCGGCCTTCTCCACGACTTTGATAGCCACATTGACACCACTCTCCGTATGCGTACCCGAGCGAACCGTGGCCGACGCTCCTCTCCCACAAGGCGCGCCCAGCGCATAAACACCAACCCGTTCGCACGTTTCCTCCAGATTCGAATTGACCGGAGGCAGGTCCGTGATGACACTTGACGAGAGCTTGTTCCAGACCAGGTTCCGGTTCTCTGCCTTGCACGCGTGGTACTTCCGCCGCAGGACGCGGACGGACTCGATGAGCTCGCCCTCCCGGTCTTGTAACGTGCGGACGTAGGCCAGGAGCTCTTGGAGGTCCCGGTCGTCCCGCACCTGGAAGGATGAATGCGAGCGGCGGCCGGCGGTCATCTTTGTGATGGTGGGGCAGCCCTTGTGTCTGGTTGCGGGCGCGCGCGCGGGCGGCGCGTGGCGCGTCGTCTTAGACGACGCGCGGGGCGCTGCGGGCTCGCTGCGGGCGGCGCTGGGCTCTGGCGCGTCTCGGGAGAGCGCGGATGTTGTGTGCTGTGCCTTCTCGTTTGCGAAGGCTGCGTGGCGAAAAAAGATCAAGGACGCCGGCCGCGAGGCGTCATGCTTGTCTCATACGTCTCCGCGACGCGCCGGGGACCGGTCGGCGGTCTGTTTTGGTTTTGTGGTGCACGCCTGCGTTTGGGTCGCGCCGGCCTGAGAGTTTGCGCCGGTACACTGTCACATTGATCTCTTTCGACCATTAGCGAACCGAACGATACTCAAACAATTGCATGCGCGCGAGAGCTTGCTTGCTAGTGTCTTACATGCCGCTAGCTGTGCGGCGCCGCGGCGCGCGGCTAAAAAAGCCCATCTGCACGCTGGTGTTGCGTGCAACGCACTTATTTTGACTTAGCCGTGCCGTGCCAAACCAGTCGCTGATAAATAGCCGCTCCCGTTGCACAGAAACAAGCCTCCCACCCCAGCCTCTCCGAGACAGCCTCGCGAGCAGCCGCGATGGCCTCGCCCCAGCATTTAGGAGTAGCCTTGGCGCTGGGCCTGCTCTTACCAAGAGATGAGGACGACATGGACGACGACGACGACCGCGCGCCGCGCCCGCGCGTCGAAGACACCGAAGACGACAGCTCAAAACATCAATTGGCGTGCTGGGTGCTCCGCGAGACGCGCTTCGTTGGGAGTGTCGACGAGGCGTCCAAACGCTTACCGTGGGCGGCAACAAGACAACGCCTCGCATCAAGTTTCGTCGATCCGGCGCTAGGCGAGGAAGTCGCCGTTTACTGCACGCAGCAATTAGTAGCACTAGCGGAGGCGCCGGATGGTGTCGTCGATCTGTTGGACGACATGCGCTCCTGGCTGCGGCCGGAGAAGAATGAGGACGACGAGGAACCTATGGAGAGGGAGCATTTTCTCGCGCCCGACTCGCTGTTCGGCGTCTTCGTGCGACGGTCACTCCTGGACGCGACGGAGACGCACTTTGATGGCGTGGCGCGGACCTACGATAGAGTGTGTGAGTACGTGCGAAGATACCAAGAGAACGATGACTCCGGTGCGTTCTACGCGTCTTTGTTGACAAGAAGAGACTTGGATCTGTTCCTGGAGCGACGTATACTGGCCGCAGCGTCGGTCTGTGGTTCTGTGACATTAGAGGAGACCGAACTAGAATGTTCGAAGATTGAGGCCCTGGAGCCGGATTTACCGCGGAGCAGCTACTTACGTTTTGTGGCCTCATTATATGGGAGGGAATATTTAGGCGCCCTAGATCATCTCCATCGCTACTTCGACTATGCGGGAAGTAGGGGCGGACCGGTCTCACCGAACGACGAGAAAGGAGCGCGAGGTGTGGTCCAGTATGCCGCACTTAACTTAGCTTGTTTACATGCGCGCTTCGGGCATGCTCGGTTGGCGTCGTGCGCTTTGGATGAAGCTGTTAGGGTAGCCCAGCAGCGCCACGACCACGCGTGCGTGACGTTCGCGTTGGGGTGGCTGCGGTACGTCGACATCCGCGAGGCCGAGTACGAGGCGGAGACCTACGGACCGCCTCTGCCCGGTGAATCGACGCATACGGTGGATGCGCTATCTCTCCAGAGATGTGCGAAGCGAGCGAAGCAATTAGGACTCAGAGAGTTAGAATCTGCTGCATTGTTGTGTTTCGCCCGCGACGCGCTCGACTATGCTCGGACGGACGAATGCTACGAGCAGGAAGTCCTGACGCGGGCCTACACCCCGTCGAAAGCTAGTAGAGCAACTCTGGCGGCCTGGAAGCTCGCCGAAGATGCGGCCATGTTCGAGGCTCCGGGGCCGAGAGACGGTCCCGACACGTCCATGTTGATGCAAACGCCGCAACAAAGGCTAGAGAGAGAACGGAAGGAGCGGCGGGAAGGCCAGCAGGACCCGCAGGGCCTGCCGAAGGACTGTGAGATTAAGGATCGGAGCACGGTCGCGACGAACCCGACTGAAGGTAGCATCTTCCGAGCACGATGCCGGCGGTTCATGGTCCAGGCGGCGATCAACGGGCATAACCAGTTTAAAAGGGCGCAGGCGCTGGAAGGGAAGGCTTTATTACAAGCAGAAGAAAGGTACTTGCAGGGGCAGCGACGGCGGCGCGGGCTCGATGAAAATGATAGCAGTGGCGATCTGCCCGAAGATCGGGCGCCATGTGTACCTAGGGAACTAGCTTGTGTGGATATTGCGTTCGAGTGTTTATTTGGCGACTTTGACGCTGGGGATATGACTCATGAGCTTGGTGAGGGTCTCAAACCACCATCGGACGTACCTCCTTCTGAACACTTACCAGCGGACCCCGACGGGTCGCTGCGAGCAGCGTCGGAGGCCGCGACGGCGAAAGCTCTAGGGTTAGATTTGGAAGACATCGAGGTGCGGACGCGGCGTCTGGTGAAGCCCGAGAGCGCCGTCGAGCCCTCCACGCCATCGCCGCGACGTGTGTGCCACGCAGGTCCCGAAGCGCGAGGAGCACGAAAACCATATCGGTCCCCCCGGTTTGAACGTGGCCTACGACATAGCTCTTAAAAAATTAGAAGAGAACCGCTGTCCGAATAAGGGAGCGTCGAACATTGTGGAACGGGCCCAGTATCTTTTGAGGTTCGAGTGGGCCGTGCATAGACACGCCCTGAGGAGAGCGGCGGCACTCCATGAGGCACTACTAGGGGTCTCGCCGCGGCAGTCCGATTACGACGTCGAGTGTCATGTGGAAGCTTTGAGGTGCGATTTACGTCTGTCGGTCGCGCGGGACGACTATGAAAGAGCAGTGAAGGGTGCTGCCAAATTGGAGCGTATTTGTGGCAACCGAGGCTTGTGGGCGTTACAAGCGAAATTACTATGTGATAGAAGTAAGTGGCTCCTCGACGGGTGCCCGCAGGAGCCCGTTCCAGCCATGAACCCCGCTTTAAGGGCTCTGGCGTTGTGCGAGCAGTGGGCCCTGGACGCGTTACATGCGGAGGCGACTTTGCGGTTGGCTCTCGTACAACTAGGTCTGGGTAACATCCCGAAGGCGCGCGATGCGTTTCAGCAGTGCCAACTGAAAATCTTGGAACAGTCGCACGTCGACGTGCAAGGTGATTTATGGTACGCTCTCGCGCAATGCGAGCTCGAGGAGAAGGCCTATGCTCTCAGACATCGGCAGGAAGGTCGAAATGATGTTTTTGAAAATGTTGATGTGAAGGATTTTAGAAAAGTTATCTTCTTCTACAAGCGTGCTTTAGAATGTTATTCCTACGTACAACATAGAAAACGCATGCAGGACTGCCACTACTTCCTGGCGAGGACCTACCATCAACTCGAGGAAGATCCAGCCATGATGAGGTTAAGAGACCACCACGCGAAACGCGCGTTGGAGCTCCAGGCGGACATGAATAGGGCCGTGGCGGACTTCGAGGATTTGCCATGCATGTGGATAATTGATGAATAATACTTTTAGAACTTAAAGGTCGTCTCCATGCCGAAGGGGTTTTTTCGTCGCATCACGTTCTCGAGGTCGGGCCGCATGCGAATGACGAGCTCCGAGCCGTCCTCCGCGTCTCTCGAGACACAGGCCCGGCAGGTCAGGCGCCAGTAGGGCTCCTTCTTGATCATCTGCGCTTCCTGCGTCGACGGCGGCTCGAGGACCGCGGCGCCCTTGCGCACCTGCACGGCGCAGTTGCACAAGCAGTTCATGTCCTCGCAGCACGTCGGCATCTCCACCCTATTCCGTAATAATTCAGCGCGCAGCGACGCACCGCGTCTCATTTTAAAAGTGACGTCTTTGCGGTTTTCCTCGCGCGGGAACATGACTCTCATATTCACGAAGGGCACCTTCACGAGCCGCTTCACCATCAAACCAGCAGGGGCCGGCGCCGGCGGCAGCGCCATCAGCGCGTCCACCGTCGCGTCGTAGTCGAGGCATTCTACTCGCGTAGTTCCGGCCTTCACAATAGAGTCACCAGGCAATAAATCGACGCCCGCGTTCGCAGCGTTGCCGCCCTCGACGAGGCCTGCGACTAGCGTCAGGCCGCCGTTCGCGGCATCCAAAGTTCCGAACTGCTCCAGGAGCACGCCTAAGCCCGGCGACTCGGCCGTCCGCGGGATCTCGACGAAGATCTCCTGGTACTGGTACTCGTACGACGCGGGGATCAGCTCGTAGGCGCCCGTCTCGTCCGTCGTCGCCTTCCAGCCGGGCGCCATGCCCTCGGCCGTGCGCGCGTGCAGGCGCGTCTGTCGTCTCAGCGCTCGCTGCGGCGGCGTGAGCGCGGTGGCGGCTAGCGCGAAAGCTGCGAGGACTGTGGCAGCGCTTTGCATCGTGCTACAGTGTGTGCAGCCTATTGATTGGATAAGTGCACTTCTTCGCTAGGAGGTGGATGGCAGCGATGAAGCGCGCTTGCGGTTGCTTGCGTTTGCAACGATGCGCTGTGTGCGCTGCGGAAAACGCAGGTGAGGTGGCCGCGAGCTTTTTTGGCTAATTGGTAAAATTTCAAAACGGGTTTTCTCTGCCGCCCCCACACAGAGCCTACCCCCTAAGGCAAGCGCTACAAGACGCATGATTCTCACGGAGATTGTCTTTAATCCGGAGTAGTACGGTAGCTCGGCAGGCACTGTAGCAGATCTCAGTCGCGGCCGCCCTCGCCGCAGCACGTCGGCCCCTTCGCTTCCGCGCAGTCGCAGTTGTCGCTCTCCTCGCAGTCGACCTGACAATCGCCTGCGCCGCGGAAAACGAGGGAGAGTCAGATCGCGACGTCGACGGGTCAGTTCAGGACGCCGAGTCGCACAGTAGTCGCCCGGAGCTTGTCCGTCACACTGGACGCAGCGCTCACCTTCTCCATCATGATCACCAGAAATCACCTCGATAATGCCATCGACGCAAACATCGCCGTACGAGAAGCTGTACGCCGATCCGTCGCAGCACTCCGGGGCCTGGGCCTCTTCGCATGCGCAGAAAGAAGGATTCGCCTCACAGTCGCCAAGAGGGCCGGACCCGCAATCACAGTAGTTATCTGGCGTCTGTCCATCGCAAACGATGTTGGCGTAGAGGTCGTCGTCGAAGAAGTCGTCGTCACCGTACGAGTAGCTTTCAAACTCGTACGAGTACGAGTAACTCCAGTAAAAGTAGCTCCCTCCCCCGCCCCATGGGAACGAGTTCGTGCCGTCCGTCGGGAGAACCTTGATAGCCTTGCGGTCGTCGCCCCCGTAGCAGTCGAGGTAGGCCGTGCACGCCGACGTCGACAGATCGGCAAAGCCCATCTCCATGAATGTTCGCACGGACTGGCCCGTTTTGATGCAGAGCCCCGTACAATCTGGGAACATGGGTATAATTTCGAAGCCCTCTTCGCACGTCAGGCAGTCGTCGATGTAGTGGACCTCGTCCGGGTTATCTTTGAGGCCGCAGGACGTGCACGCGCCGATGAGGAGCCCTTTCTTTGTGCCGAACATGTCGGGGAAGCAGCAGCCCATGCAGTCGAAGGCCGATTCGAAGTCGGCCGCGATGTTGAAGCAGATCCGGGGGTCGTCGCCCCATGCGGTTTCAGACGGTGAGGCGAATCTCGCGTTTTGGCGTGTGTGGGGGCGGTTCACAGGCCGGGCGCGCGAGGGGCCTCTGGCGCGTGGTCAGTGATGGCCGCGTCGGCTCCCCGCGCGGCTTGCGTCCCCCCGCCGCGCGCGCAAAGCCAGCTTTTTCATGTGAAGTAGGTCTTTTCTCATCGCGACACGCCGCGAGGGCGGGATTAGAACCAGCGGGGCAAGGGCGAGGCGTCAGCGCGGGGGGGGGCGAATTGAAGTGTGACGCCGCGCCGCGCGGACGCTCTTTGTTTTGCTGATAAGCGATTGGTGGCTGGCACGCCCTTCTGAAGTACATCGGACTTCTCAGAACCTCCTACCGTCCTTACCAGCCGCTCCCACCTGTCCGGGCATTACGAAAATCGTAGTTCCGCCGGGATGTTAAAATTGATTAAAAAGTGCGGGTTTTATTCTCGTAGACATATATGCATATGTTGTAAGTAAAACAAACAAACAACATCCAACACTACCAGATATCCCCCACCCGGAACCCCTCGGGAAACGGGTCGGTCGGGTCGACGACGACCTCGGCGTAGCGCGTGATCCAGGCGCTCCCCGTGATCGCGGGCACGACGCCCTCGGCCGTCACCCCAACGAGCTCCCCGGTAAAAACCGAACCCACGACGGACTCGTGGACGAAGCGCTCGCCTAGATCGAGCTCGCCGCGCGCGTGGAGGAGCGCCATGATCGCACACGTCCCGCTCCCGCACGGGCTCCTATCCAGCATGCCCGAGTAGCCGTTGGACATCACAACGGCGTTGCGCGCGTCCGCGTCTCGGGAGAGTGGCGGCCCGCGAAAAGCCAAGATGTCTGGCCCGGGCTCTAGGAAAACTTGTTTTGATCGCGATGCGCGATTCAGCACCAGCACAATCTCTAACACATCATGAACTTATCCCTACTTCGCCGCGTCGGGCGGCGGCACCCGGTCCGAAAACCGGTCGGCCGCCGGGCCGTCATCGAGCGGCGACTCACGAGCCGCAGTCTCCGCCGGAGCCCGGCGCTCACGACCGGTCGCGCTGCCGGGCCACGAGCGCTTCGTTCACGGCGTTCATCACGTCGACGTACCGGTCGACGCACATGCCGACGCACATCTGCTCCGAGCGCTCGAGGCGGCTCCCGCCCTTGGAGTTCGCGGCGCACTTTGCAAAGCATTTCTCCGTCATTTTCGTCATGAGGTCGCGCTGCGCCTGCGCCTGCACTTCACTGCGTAGCTGCTGCAGCGCTGCTGCTTGCTGCTCGGCGGCGGACATGTGACAGCGGTTACTGGCGGTTCGCAGGAGTGAATTCGCTGCTCGCGATTGCTCGGGACGACCACGTCGTGCTTTCGCTCCAGCGAGTGCTTGTGCTCGACAACCTCGACTGCAAAGCTAGTGTGTCTCAAACGCTAGCAGCGCATTTTTGGCTGCGGGTTTGGGTAAGCAGCGGGAGGGAGGGCTGTGATCTCGTATGCTGTTACGAGGCCGTAGTCCTTCGTCGAGCACGCATTCGTCGGGCAGGAGTCGCCACCGTCCACCCCTCCATCGCTGCGGGGCCACCGCGCCATCAAGCAATGCATGCCAGGTATAGCTAGCCTGTAGAGCATGCGGCTGGGGCCGACGCTGCTCGCGCTGCTCCTCGGAGCAGCCTGGAGCAGACCCTGGCAGCTCGCCCACTGCCGCGGCCCGAAGCAGGCCAAGTACAGCGCCGCCTGGCTCGCCGCGAGCGACCTGCTCCGAGCATTACCAGAAAGCTACCTGAACACGTCGCGCCTCTTTAAGCGGGGGACCATGATGGAGGCCGCGTCGTTTCTATTACTAGAGAAGACGGCTACGTATAAAACGCGGGACTTCCTGGACTTCTACGTCGAGCACCTGTCGTGGTATGAGCGGCGGCTGATAGTGGCCACGAACCCGCTCGCCGATGGAGCGAAGGTCCTCGGGGACGCGAGGAGAGCGCTCGCGACGAAGCTGAAAGCCATGTCATTTCGGCAGAAGCAGCGCCCCCTGGACGCCGTCGCCGTGATGCCGTTCTACGGCCAGGGCCAGGGACAGGGCCCGTCGGACGTCGGGCTGCGCGGTATTTACTTAAATGCGACGCTCGATTCCGTGCGGGCCGCGCTGACGCGAACCGTTGTCGTTGCTGTCCATAACGAACGCGACTTGGAGTTTGTCGAACATTGCTGCGGCCCGCTGGCCGACGTCCTGTACTGTGCATAAATCAAAATTTCACGGCGCGTTCGTCCTGCTCGATGGCGTGGCGATGCCGGTTCTCTTTTCCTCGACGGAGCCAGAGCGGCCGCGTCGTCGCCGAGCGCCCGACACACTGGTTGATTTCTACACAGGTCCTGTATTTGCCGAACATCAGACCAGAAAAACTCGGTGCCGCTTCATTAATTGCGGTGCACCGCCTCGTGGCGGGCCTGCCGCTGCACGACGCTCGGCTCTACTCGCGCGACGAGACGAAGGCGAAGCGCTGGGACCATAAAGCCGCTTTCGTCGGGTCGCGGCGTCGCCATCAAAACGGCGCGCCGCCGGCCTTCTGGCGCGCGTCAAAATATGTGTACTACACCGAGAGCGACCAGATTCTCAGAATACGAAGCAGTAAAGCGCTCGCGGCGATGGCGCTGGGCGCGGACCCTACAAATTCCATCCTCGTGCCGCACCGCGGCGTGCCGCTGCCGATGCCCGAGGACTTCAACGGAGGAGCAATCCTGGCGACGGAGGAGCTGCGCTTCAACGGCGGCTGGAGCTCAACGCCGCTCGACGCCGCGCGGGACGCGTGCTGCTTCCCGAGCGACTCGCACGCGTGCCTGCACACGCACGTGCAGTCCCGCGAGGCCCTGCGCGCATCCACGAAGCTCCTCCGCGCGGCCGGCGCGCTTTCCTTAATCCCGGGCGAAGGGAACTTTCTGCGGATGGAGTACCGGGCCTGCGCCCACGCGCCGGACGGGGGCGGGCGGGCGTGCGCGTGACGTGTAATGTTGTGTTTACTCTAGTCGTACATTAGGCACCCCCGGCCGATGACTGCGTTTCGCGGGCGCGGAGCGCGGCTCGCGTGTCTCGCAAATCATCCTCAATCGTCCAGGTGAGCGGGTGCGCGCCGCCGAACACTCGCCGAGCGATCCGTTCTGTTTCCTCGAGCGTCGTCACAGCCTCGCGGAGATCGTCGATCGTGGCGTCGTCGTCTTTGTAGAGCGCCTGTCCGTAATTCATCCTCATCCTAAGCGTGGTTATATCATCCTCGCCAAGAGCGCGCCGCGCCACGGTTATCATTTTGCGCAACATTGACCTGGCTTCTTTGAAGCGCTCTAGAGTCACAAGTGACGCCGAGTAAGGTGCCTCCACGGCTATGGCGGCCGCACCAGTGGAATCCTGTCAATCCCTGCCGGGGAGGTGTCCCTGGGGTCGCTTAGGGTCGGTACTATACACGTGCAATCGCCTACGCCGCAAGCGCGGGCGCTTCGATCGGTGGATGCATATCAGTACAGGTCCCCAGCCAGCTGTCGGGCTTGAGCACAAGTCCGACAACTTCTCGATCCAGAGCTCTCTAGGGAGCTCCAAGCGCCGGCGCATGCGGCCTAGGCGACTACCCGACCTTAGACCTATCCCGGAGAGCGTCCGGGAGCCGATCTACATCCGAAAAAAGTAAATAATTTGGACCCGATGGCGCCCCGTTCCCGACAAAAACGTCAATTCCCGAGGCCCCCCAGGAATCATAATAGCGGTCTCGTCGGACCCCATACTACCCCACCGATAGTCAACTACAAGTATATGACATCTACACCACGAGAAGGGTACTTTTGGCTGCCCACGCTCGGGACGTGAACATCTTTATCTGGACCTCGCGTAAGTCCGTCGATCATGGAACAAATGATCGCGTTATAGTCCATGGTGATGGTACACGCGCTGATGGTCGCAGGTCCGGGTTTAAAGCCCATCTAATCGAGATCGTGGGGTCGCGAGACCGACGACCCGCACCGAGCATCTTTGGGTCTTGGAGCAATGTAGTACAGAACCAGGCCGATTATCTGGCCCGTCCCACTACTAAAGCGCCTGAAACGCAATTTTATTTTATAAACCACCGGTCTGGGGCCAATTCAGTGCCCCGCGTACGCACCGTCGTCGGCAGAGAACGGGCAAGTCGGTCGATTGTGAATAGAACAACGGTGTTATGGTCCATCTGGATGATATCGTCGCTGATACTCGCAGGTCTTACTTATTTACCCGTTTAACATAAAAGGTGGTGTCGCGAAGATGACGAATCGCGAGGCTCTAACGGAATATCTAAAATAGCTCAGTGGGCGCTGATGCGGGTTAGATGGCCTCTACCACTAACAAACGGAAGGAAACGAACATAAACTCGGGAGTTGTCTAGTAGAATTCTTCTCCCGCCCTCCGAGCGCGGGCCGTCGGCTCCGGTTCCGTCGAGTGTGCATGAAAACTGGGCTGGAGTTGATATAATGTCCCATCTGGACGGTAGATGGCGGCGTCAATCGCTGGTGTACTTTGGCAAGCCTTAAGACTCATCCGCGAATGTCGCGGGCGGTGCCTTCCGGGAGGCGCGAGGATATATTCCCGGGCCACTATTCTGAAATATTTGGTCTCGGCGAACGACTAGGATGTATTCTGAATTTGGGTCATTCTTTTGACGCCATCGAGGCGTATCTTTAAATTTACTAGTGTGTCGATATACGCTAGCTCGGTTTGGAGAGAAGGAATCTCGTACCCGGTACATGGGACTACTCCGGGCGCTCGCGCATCACCCAGCGCCGCCGACGCGCCATATAAGAGAACAGAATTTAGAACCCCTCCTCGGTCCCTTCCACGGGCACGCGGCCGTACGCCTCGCCGACGGCCAACTTGTCGATGATGTTCTGCTGCTCGGCCTCCACTTGCCGTAACGACTTCACCTGGGCCTCGACGCGCGCCAAATCGGCCTCGCGCTCCGCCACCAAGGCCTGCAAAGCCCTCCTTTTTTGATCGCGGTTCTCCCGCTCCGTAATCACTCTATTCCGCATGCCGATGGCTCTTAATTTGGCCTGCTCGATCCTTTTGGCGTTGGCGTCGAGGACCTCCACAATCCCATCCATGAGGCCGCCGAACTCCTGATTTTTTTTGACGAAGTCGTTCGCGGCACTACCGAGCTCCTCCGTGTGCGCGAACTTGTCCACGTCGAGCACGCGGATGCGGTTCTGATCATCAAAAGAGACGGTGACCTGCGGGGGTTCGTGTCGGTGGCGTCACGTCGACGGCGTGCGGGGGCAGCCAAGGGAGGGTCTACGCACATCGTCCATGGTGCCCGCCGGGCAGCCACGGCTCTTAGGCTAGGAGAGAGGGCTTCCACTTCCTCGTCTGTCGGGCAGCTGGCACGGCTAAGCCAGTACAGAGCGCGGTCTCTCGTCCGGTAGCGGCGCCTTAAATTCGTGCGTGCGGGTCTTGCGCACCGAAGGGCACAGCCATGCACTACCGGGAAAACGTCGGCCGATCGAGCCGTCGGCGCGACGCTTCGATGTTTGCTAGTGTCTTACAGGCCCGCTAGCCCATTATCGATGATCATTGCCCTTGTCCAGACGCCTAAAAAGCCTGCAATATACACGTATATTGCACTCACTGAGCAGCATCGCTGCGGCATTTGACGGCTTCACGAAAAGCGCTGTCGTTTTACATCGATACGGCACTGCAGGCCCAGCTGCCTGCTGCAAGGCGCTGACGCGCAGCCATAAACGCATCGCCATACCTAACAGCTGTGACCTCACTGCAGAGGCGACAGCGACGCCGACGCGCAGCAAAAAAACGCATCATGGCCGCCCTGGACGAACCGCGTATGGCGCACCTGCCCCTCGAGCCGCCGACGCGGTTCCTGCAAGCGAATGAAGCCGTCGGAGAACGCGTCGCGTTGGCGAGCTACCCGCGGTCCGGCAATTCATTACTACGAAAGCTCGTGGAGCAGGCGACGGGCGTCATCACGGGCGCCGACACATTACCCGAGAGAACACTGTCGCAAGCGCTACAAAGGTGCGGCGCGCGGGGCGAGGGCGTTATTGATGAGCGCGTCTGGCTCGTGAAGACGCACTATCCGGAGCGAAGGGGCTACGCCGAAATTGGTGTGGACCGAGCCATTTTGTTAGTGAGAAATCCCTGGGACGCGATCGACTCGTATTTTAACATGGCGTTGACCAATGACCACGCGACGTCGCTGCGGGACGACCAGTATCAGAGATTTGAGGATCTGTGGCGGGAGCTGACGGCGGCGGAGGCCGGCGTCTGGGCGCGGTTTAACCGGTGGTGGCTGCAGGCGCCCGTGCCTTTACTCGTGGTGCGCTACGAGGACCTCGTAAATCACCGCCACCGCACGTTGAAGAGGGTGGCCTGGTTTTTGAGGGGGGAGCGCGAACTGGAAGGGACGCCTTGGTCTGATAGAGTCGAGGCCGCATCGAACCTGGACGATGCAAAGGCTTCATACTATGTGCCGCGCGAACCCGGGAAGCTGCCGGGCGCTTCACTACGCCATTTCGACGACGAGGCGAGACAAAAGGTGGCCGAGGCCGCCGGGAGTCTGTTGAATGATTTTGGCTACGGCGACCGCTTCCCGGCGGACACGACGGTGGCGCCGCGCGCCGTGCGCCGGCCCGTGCCTCCCGGTGACCCCGCGCGCCACGACGTCGTCGAGGGTAGACTCGTGCTGAACGGGGGCCGCGAGGTCCGGCCCACGTCGTCGAAGCACGGGCGCTACATGACGACCTTCCGCAAGGCGCTGCGCGAGCCCGTGATGGCGGCCGACGGGACGTGCCTGAACATGCACGAGGTCGAGGCGGCGCGGGAGCGGTGGCGGCGGAAGGGCCGCTCGTGATAATACAGTTGTTAATGTACACATTCGTCCACGACGTCCCGCGTCAGCGCGGCCGCGAGCGAGTTCATGGGCAGCAGCTGGAACGGCTGTTCGAGCTCGAGGCCGATCTGGTCGATGCCGACCATGACCTGTGTTTGTCGCGTCGGTGGCGTGGGGGGCGTGAAGTTTGATTTCCACACAGACCATGACGTAGCTTGTCCCGAGTGTCGCGAGGGCCACTGCCGGGAGGGCGAGACCGAGGCTCTCCAGGCCCAGGGGGACGCACGCCAACCATGACAGCAACACGCGACTGGTATGTCGCGTTATTGTCGGCGGCACAGGACTCGCCAAGAGCCGCTCACAAACACCTATCTGGGCGGACTAAGCGGGTGGCGGACTAGCGCCTGTAAGACACTAGCCAAGCGCCAGCCACACCGTGCTAGTTGCCGCTGCTCTGCCATATCTCGCAGCGTTTTTCGTTCGTTGACCAGCGCATAACTCATTTTCGTCCGGCTCCGCAACGCAGCCGGCCGCGCGGCACGCGTGCACGCACACCTGCTTAAAACACAACGCTGCTCTCTGGGTCGGACAAATCACTCGCGGCGCGCGCCCCCGCGAGACACCTGCACCGCGCCGCGAAACAACCGCCCAGCAACATATCGCTGCCTCGCAGGATTACACAAACGGACGAGCCACACCGCGCCCGCGCCATCTGGTAGCACCGGCCGTCGCCGTGTTACCCCTGGGCGGCGTGCCTCACTACCTCCACCACATCTCCATCACCGCCAAGCCCGAGCGTCGGACGATGCCCCGACGGTACACGCACACGGCGCTCCGATCACCACGAAACCCAGGCGCATGGGTCTGTGGACCTTTTCTCAGACAGGTGTCGGGGGAAAACCCGGGCGAAAGCCCATCTACTAGTACACAAATTCGAACGAAGAAGTTAAGCGCGTCGGGCGCCTAAATGCGCGGCCGCCTCGTGCGTCGTCGCGAGCAGGCCTCATCGCTCTGCGTGCACGGCCCGCCTAGGAGCATCAGGTGGGCCGAACTCGTTTGCGGCGCTTCTCCGCCGCGCCGACTATTCGTCGGCGCGGCGGCGACACGGCTCCCTCGTACGATTCATCGGTGCGGCGGAGGACGCCGCGCGTCCACCGAAACCGCCGCGGAACTCGTACTGTGGTCGAGGGGAGGGCATCGATTGTAACGTCTCCCGGCGGCACGGCCGCGCCGGGCTCTTGGATCCACCACGTCGGCGTTCTCAACGCCGACCGGGTCTTGATGCGACGCCGCCGCGCCTCAGAAGAAAGACGCGACGGCGCCGCGGGTAATGCGACGCCGCCGCGCCTCAAGAAGAGACGCGACGGCGCAGCGGGTGCGACGCCGCCGCGCCTCAGAAGAGACGCGACGGCGCCGCGGGTGGTGCGACGCCGCCGCGCCTCAAGAAGAGACGCGACGGCGCCGCGGGTGGTGCGACGCCGCCGCGCCTCAGAAGAGACGCGACGGCGCCGCGGGTGGATGTGTCGGTCGTAGTTTCCGACTCTATTGCCTCGACATGCCGAGGTTGTTGTGTGGGCTTCGTGACGAAGGCGCACTTTATGGTCAATTCGCGAAGTAGTATTCCGTTCCGAAATGCGATGTGATATCTATGGGAAACAATTCAGGGCTCGGGCATGATCTCGGGCTTCCACGGGTTCTGGTCGGTCTCTAACAAAGGCCAGCGCGGCCAGCACCAGCAGTACGCGTAATAGGTTCCTGAAGTACTAGCTCGTAAATAATTGAGACTATCTCCATTCTGAATCAGGCTCAAATGATGCAAGGTGAACTTCTTCTCGAAGACACAGTTCTTGTCTCGCAACTTGTTCATCGCGTTTAGTGATATCACCATCGTGCGAACCATTTTAGTATGATCGTTTGCTTCTACATTTGGCATCTCGAGAGGGCTGCTTGGAAAACATGTGAGGGCTTCCCTTTTAACAATATTGCGGGCTAACTTGAAAGCAGGCTCATTAACTCGGCCAATGTCAATTGCAGTTTGCACATGTTCTAGTAGTACGTCTTTCTCGTCCAGGCCATAGACCTTGTCTGATACTTGGCAGAGTGACGTGTGGATGAGCTTAGACCCATCTTTTGGCGACTTGGATTCATCAATAAACAGAAACACATTACCTTGCTTCAGATACTCTTCGACAGAGAGGGCCGTGGTGGGTGTGTAATTTGCATCGGCAGACGCTGCGGCGTGGGCCTCATCGAGGTATCTCTGGATCTCACTGCGGCTCGGCTCCCTCACACTAAACCCTATCTCCCCGTCATTTTCGCTCGATCCTCGGCAAGCTGCGACGAAGCTCAACACCAATTGGGATGCTTCCGCCGCCTCTTTCTCAGAGGTCACTATCTCCTCATTGAGGTAGTCTTCAATGGCTTTCCGCGCCGTTCGACAACAGGTCACTTGTAAAGTGTTACCGTCATAAAGAGCTACATAACTGGCCGCTGTCTTTTGGATTCTTGCTACCGTTTTAGCATATCTATCTCCAAAGTCGATAATGCCACGCCCCTTGCGTACTTGCCCCTTGGTGCGCGGAGCACTAGCAAGCATTAAGTTAGCCCATGCGTTCAAGTGGGGTTCGTCGGGACCAAATGGCAGAGTACGGGCTTTAACCAATTTTTCTAGACCTTTCGCATACTTTGTCTTGCCAGTATCACTCATGCTCTCAAAACCAGTGGAAATTATAGAACAGGCGTATCGATCAGTTAAAGCCATGCACGTTTTTTGCTTGGCTGGATCGAGGTTTGATGAATTAGAATCAAAGTGAGCCTTCCGAAAAGCGTTGAGTTCGTCCAGCCTTCTCATTATATCCGCGTGTTTGCTTTCGAATTTTGCATGGGGTGAGGTTGACAGACTCTTCATAAGCTGACCGCCCACTTTTGACATGGCGAATAAAGCTCGATTCACGCCATCGTCGGTGGACGGGCTTGTGAGCGCGAGCTGCCGCTGCGCGGGCGCGTGGACCAGGCGCCGGGCCGCGGGCTGCGGCGGCGCGCGCGGCGTGGGCGCGGCCCGGCGCGGTGCGGCCGCGGGCCTCGGCGCGGGCCTTGACGCGGGCGGCACGGGCGCCGGCGGCGCGGGCATGGCCGGGCGCCGCGGCGCGGGCGGCGCGGGCGCCGCGGGCGGCGCGGGCGGCGCGGGCGGCGCGGGCGGCGCGGGCGCGGCCTCAGGCCGCTGCGTGGCCGCGGGCCGCGGGCGCGGCGCCGGCGGCACGGGCGCGGGCGGCGCGGCCTTCTTGGCGGACGGCTGCGTCTGCGGCGGCGCCGCGGCGCGCTTCTTCGCGGGCGCCTTCGCGGGCTTCTTGAAGAACTGTCTGACGTCCATCTGATGGCTCTGCGGCGCGGCCTGGAGTAGGTAAGTTAGGGCGCGGCGGCGGCGCGGCGTCCTGCCGGCAAGCCTGCGTGGTCGACGACTTCGAGACGCGCCGCGGCGGAGGCGAAGAGTGCCCGATGCGACTTTCGAGCGCGCGCGCCGTCACGACGCGATGCGGCTCGCGTGGGCCGACTGCGCGGCGGCGCCGCGCGCCCAGCGGCGCGGCATCTCATAAAATGCGACGACTCGCCGGATCGGGTCGAAAATTGCGCGTCTTGACCGCGCCGCGTCTCTCGGCCGCGCGGCCGCCTCTCGGCCGCCGCGCGAGCGCGCGAGCGCGAATTTGGGGCGGCCGCTGGACCCGCCGATGCCTCGGGGATCGCCCGCGCCGCGCGGCGCTCTCATGCGCGCCGCGCCGCGCCGCGCCGCGGCCCGCTGGTAACTTGTTTTGTTTGAACATGGTGTCTCTGTTTGTGGTGCCCAAGCGCGATCGCGGCGCGGGGCGAAGGCGTGAAGGCGCCAGGAAGCGCCCTTAGGACGCAGGAGTGCACCGCTATGCGAGCGGGCGACCACGCGAGCGACGGGCGCTCTACACAGCACGACAAAGTGCGAGTCCAATCCAGCTCACCTTCCGGGTTCGCATATTTTTCTTCGGTCTATATCGGCTCGGGGACCAAGGTCAGGACTAGGAGGTCTCCTGCTAGAGCTGGGGACAGGTAAGGGGCATCTGTCGCGAAATCCCTCAAGTGACACGGCTCTCCGCGGGCGGAGCTTCTCCAAAAGTTCCTTCGCGACACCTAGCGGGATCCCATGTTACGGAGCGGGGTCATGGCCTCAGATGACGGTCCTCAACGATAGCAGATGCCGCGAACGTGGCGGAGGGCGCCACACGGCTTGAGCGGTGTCTGACGTCAAGGCGTGGCGTCGAGGCCCGTGCGACTCATCAAGTCAAGCAGTGGACGCGGACGCGCGTGCCCGGGTAGATAGAAGTGACGTAAGACCAAAAGCGCTTGAAACGATGGCCCTCAGGCCGCTGCAAATGGACGTTTGGTCCGGGGGTCTCGCGGAAAGTGCTCTGACGGGCCACCGCGAGGCTTCGATGCGAAATGGAGGGACGCAGGGCCTCAACAACTTCAATCTACCTGGACCAAACGCTAGAGCGCGAGGATTGACCGCTGAGATGTCTCCGTGGCTAGTTTCGGAAGCGCGCTTCCGAATATCGAGCCATCGCCTGGAGCGCGCCCGGGACCATTGGGGAGCGCTTGACACGACTCAGTAACACTCCCTAGCGGGTATTTACTTCATAGACGACGTGCCCGGCCGATTTGCGCGTTTAACGAATGGACCTGCGTCAGGAGCGAGAGATGCGCCTGGGAACGGTGGCGGCGGGCTCGTGATAATACAGTTGTTAATGTACACAGAGCTCGTCGCAAACGTCACGCGTCAGCGCCGCCGCGAGGGAGTTCATGGGCAGCAGCTGGAACGGCTGTTCGAGCTCGAGGCCAATCTGGTCGATGCCGACCATGACGTAGCTCGTCCCGAGCGTCGCCAGCGCCACCGCCGGGAGGGCGAGGCCGAGGGACTCGAGTCCGAGAGGCACGCACGCGAGCCCTGCGTCGCGTCGATGGCGTAAGGTGGCGTAGATCCGGCGTCACGCCATCGCCGCGACCGTCGAATCGAAGGCATCTCGGAGGACGCCGCAACGCGCAGGACAACAACACGCGCGACGTGTGTCGAGTGATCGTCGGCGGCACGGGACTCGCCAGCAACCGCTCGCACACGCCGATTTGCGCCTGTGTAGAAATCAAATTTCGCGGCTGAATCATCGCGTCGACCTCCACGCCATCGACGCAATGTCTGCTCGTTTCTACACAGATTTGCGCATTGAGGCTGTGGAGCTGCGTCAGGAGCGAGAGGTGCGCCTGCGCATCGAGCCGCCCCGCGGCCACCTCCTCGGCGACGACAGCGTGGGCGCCGCGCAGCAAGGCGACCGGTCGCTTCCGCGCCGCGAGCACCGTCTCCGCCGTCGCCGGCGGCAGCATCGTGCTCACTACATCTGAATCGTCCTCGCCGGCCCGCAAGCTCGCCTTCAGGCACCACCCGAGCACTGCTAAATGTCGGCAAATCGCCTCGGCGGGCGCGGCGGCGCAGTACGTCGCCGCTAGACCCGCAGTCTCTCGCGCGTGCAGCACGAGCCGGCCCCACGCGAGTCTAGATTCCTGGAGGCGCAGGAGAGAAAGATTCATTCGCAGCGTCAGAAGCAGCGCGACGGCCGAGCTGATCAGCGTGAGGGGCGCGAGCGGCGCAGAAAAGTTTGGGAAATACCGAATGCGCAGCGCGTGCGCCAAGCAGGACCAGAGCGAGAACGCGACGCAGACCGGCAGCACGAGGCGGGCCGTCGTGCTCCGCGGCCACTTGCGCAAATGTCTCCAGTAGCGGCCGACCTTCTGATGTCGAGCCCACGTCTCGAGATCCCAGAGGCGGCTGATTGTCGACTCTCCCGGCGACACTAATTCTGAGCGAGAGGTGTCGACGCGTCGTAGGTCGAGCACGGCATCGGCATCGGTGCGGAGCGACGACTTGAGACGCGTCGGCAAGCGTTGCGGTGTGCGAGGGAGCAGCCCTGCTGCACTTCTCAAGAGCAGTGCTAGAGGTAGCGAACGAGTACTAGGCATAATGAAGATCTTTTTTATAGACCTCTCCACGAGAATTAATGACGCCTAGCGAACCAAGAATGCTTGCATCATCTGACAAAGTGTGTTGCCGTATAATCAACTAGCGTGATCGACACACTAGCACCAATGAAAGACAGCTGCGTCGTAGTTGAATAGCTGCAAAAACGGGCAGCACAAGGCATCACTGCACCGCCAGAGACTGCAAAAATCGAGGCGTCGTAGTTTAACAGCCACCGTGGTATTAGGCTTATCGCTACACCAGTGCAGCATCAAGGCATCACTGCACCGCCAACGAGCGAAGAAGCATGCGCGTGATGCTCTTCGCGGCCACAGGAGCGCTGCGCTGCAGCAGCCTTCGCCTGAGCGCGCTGCGCACCAACGCTGCACGCCGCGGCGTCGCGTTGCATGCCACAACTTCGGCCGCGCGCCAGGCGCGGCGCGCGGCGGCACTAAACGACGCGTCGAATCCCTACGCCGGCAAGACCGTCGCGGACCTCAAAGTTTTGCTAAAGGAGCGGGGGCTGCCCGTGTCGGGCGTCAAGAGTGCGCTCCTCGAGCGGCTCGCGGCCAGCGACGGAGGTGCATTGGCTGCGACCCCGCCGCGACGTGCTGACCCAGCCCTGAAGACGGTGGAAGCGGCCGAGGCACCGCCTCAAACTGTACCGAAGAAGAGCGAGCCCACGGGCCGGCCCTTCGCGACGCTCGGCCTGAGTTCGCGCCTCGCCGCGAATTTAGAAAGCCAATTAGGAGCGGACGCGCGCATGACGCCGATCCAGGAACTCGCGTTTCCCGCGGCGCGGCGCGGAGACGACGTCGTGGCAAGGGCGCAGACGGGCACGGGCAAGACGCTCGCGTTTCTAGTTCCGAGTCTGGAGCGCCTCGAGACCGACCTCAACAACAGGCGGCCGGCTTTGGTGGTACTGTCGCCGACGCGCGAGCTCGCGCAGCAGATCCACGCCCAGGCTATGAGCCTCTGCGAGGGTTTGGGGCTGCGGTGCGGCTGCGTCGTCGGCGGCACGAGCAAGGGCGGGGACCTGCGGCGACTGCGGCGCGGCGTTGATGTATTGTGTGCGACGCCGGGGCGGCTCTGCGACTTGCTGGGCGAGGACGCGAAATTACTGAGGGGCACGAAAACACTAGTGCTCGACGAGGGCGACCGCTTACTGGACGAGGGTTTTGAAAGGCAGCTCTCGCAGATCATCGAGGCGTCTTCTAGATCTCGTCAGACGCTGTGCTTTTCTGCTACCATGCCGGCGGACCTCAAGCGCATGCTCGACTCGGGCGCGGTCCGCTCGGAATACGAGCGCGTCGACGCTACTGGCGCCGCTGGTTCAGTCGATCAGACGGCCTCAAGGGTGGATCTGCGGCGCGTCGCGCTACCAAAAGGCGCGGACGCGCTGGGCGCCCTCGCGAACGTCCTCAAGAAGCACAGGGAGGGCCGCGCGGGGTCCAAGGTCGTCGTGTTTCTTCCCACGACGGCCGCGGCCGAGCTGGCGTCGGCCTACCTCGCGAACCGAGGGCTCAGCAACGCCGCGTTGCACTCGCGCAAGTCCCAGGGCTACCGGACGCGCACGTCCAATGAATTCCGCGACGCCGACGTCGCGCGGGAGCACGCTCTTTTAGTTGCCACTGATGTTGCGGCGCGCGGGGTTGATTATCCAGGTGTTTCATTAGTCGTACAAGCCGGCACGCCCGACAACCGCGAGCAGTTCGTACATCGCTCGGGGCGAACCGGCCGCGCGGGCACCGCCGGCGAAGCAATACTACTCGTGGAGGACTGGGAGTTCGCGCTGGCGAGCGATATGCTGTCGGACGTGAAAATGCTGGACATAGACGCGACAGAATTCCTCGACGCCGTGGCCGACGATTCGCAAAAGGCGATGAACCGCGTTATGCCGGACATACGGAGAAAGGCCTACGTGGGCTGGCTCGGCCACACGAACGCGCGGTGCAAGACGCTCGGCTGGTCGAAGCAGGAGCTCGTCGACCGCGCGAACGCCATGGCGCGCGAGGACTACCTCCTGCGCGAGACGCCGTCGCTGACGCCGCGCGCGGTCGGCTTCATGGGTTTGAAGAAAGTTCAAAACCTCCGCGTCGAGAAGCCACCGCCGCGGCAGAACCGCGGCGCGCCGGCGCCTGGGCGCCGCAAGCAGTCTCGGAAGCCGCGGCGCTAGTTTATAGTTACCTGTAAAGTCTAATTCGTTCGTAAATCATACACGGTAAATGACTGCAAGGAAGCTTACGCCGTCCGCGGCGACCGCCCCCCCGCCGCCGCGGCCGACCGCGCGACGATCTCTCCCACTGCACGGTGGTCGACGGGGTTTTCGGCCAGGGTCCGTAGAAAGCCGACGGCCAGCCCCAGCGGCCGCGCGCCGAAGGCCTCGCACACCTCCGGGTCGTCCGCAATCTCATCCGCGACAGCGTTCGCCGTCGACTGGACGCAGCGACTCAAGGCCGCGCGGAGGGCGGCGGCCTGGCGTTCGGACAACCGCGGCGCCGGCGACCTAGGCGACCGCGTGCGTGCGGGAGAACGCGTTTTTGGAGGAGGCGCGCCGCCGAACGCCGGCGACCGCGCGCCCCCCGCAAAGGCCGAGGCGTCATCGTCGTCCGAGGCGTCGTCGTCCTCCGGGATCTCCTCGGAGCCCTCCTGGACCTCGCGCTCCTCGTCAATCGGTGCGTTTTGCTCCGTGCGGAGCTCCCTGAGTTTTTTGAGAGCAGACCCCGGCGACAGGCCCTTCAGGGCGTCCGACGAGGGCAGGGGCTTCCGGGGCACCGACGCGAGCGGCAGCGGCGAGACGGCCTCGACCACAGAGGGCGGCGGCGGCGGCAGCGTCGACGCCTTCGGCTCCGGCGGCTTTAACCTCTCCTGCGCCGCGGCGACGCAGCTGGTCGTGAGCTTTTGCGTTTGCTCCAGGAAGGCCTCGCGGTCCGTCGCGTTGAGCAGTAGGTCGAGCTCTTGGAGCGCACGGTCGCGGTGGGGCGTGGACCGCCGCGGCGGCATGCCGCGCCGGACGACGACGACGCGCGGCCTCTCTGTTTGTGTGCGCTCCATGAGCTGGGCCATGGTTATGCGTTTGGGCTGCCTTTACTGCCAGTTTGCTGCCTCAAGAAGAGGCTGTGCAACGGACGCCACGGACGCCAGAGAATCGAAAATTTTCACGGAAAGGTCTCTGGGGGGCTCCTGCAGAGCCCTCCTTGCGCGTGCATGGCTGAGCCTATTAAATTTTAATTCAAATCGAAGAAAATCGGGAGCAGCAAAATTAGCCGCCGCTGCGCGACAGCTTCTTTCCGCTCAAAACCTCCCTTGCACGGCGTTTAAGGAGCTGTAATCGAAGCATTACAGCGCCGACGCCTTCATCTTGGACGGAGAGCAATTGCCGCCGCCTTAAAGCGCGTATTACCCGCGATCCACAAAGTCTTTCAAACCAGCAGAGGCCAGTATGCGCGCCCTACTCGCCCTCACGGCGCTGGCGCCGGCGCTAGCTTTGATGAAGCCGCCCACGAACCCTTTGTTAGACGACGCGAAGCAATTACTAGGCAACGCCGGCAAATTTGCTCAGAAGAAAGTAGCCACGACGCTCGAAGACCTCGCGGCCCTGCCGGAGAAGACCAAGAAGGACGCGCAATCCGCGCGACTCAAGCGCGCCTCCCAGTCGCGACAGAAGGCCCCCGATCAATTAAGCGCAGAACAGATCGCGAAGTACGAGGCCCTCGGCCTATCGTACGAGGACGGCGCCTGGAAGCGTAGTACAAAACGCCACGAGGCCTACAACGAGGAGAACGACATCTCCATATATGCGAGGACGGCGGAGCCCGACGTCTACGACGTGGAAAGGTGGCAGGACGACGCGGCTGCGGAATTCGAGGACGAATTTATTGTTGATCAGTACATGCCGCGGCGGAAGCGGCGCTTCGTGCCCAAGCAAGCCGTCGCGGAGGAAGAGGTCGAGGTGAGCGAGGATCTTACTAGGTTAGGCTTCCGGAACGACAACGGCAAGTGGTCGCGCACGGCGCCGCGCACTGGTGCTAGAACAGTTGTGATAGAAGGCTCGAGAGGACGCACGCTGGAGGTCAAGGCCACGACGGAGACGGATTTACATGCTATATCAAGATTAGAATACATCCTGACCTGGTCCCAACTGGAAACGCCGCAGAATATTTGGGACGCCTCATTAAGAATTGCGCGGGACCCGTCGTTTGTTTTCGTGTGGGCGGCTGCTACGGCTAGACTGGGGTTGCTGTTTTCTCAACAGTATGGATTGGACGACTTCTTCTCCACGGAACAGTTGACCCTCGACGCGTCTCCCGAGATTTTAGTGGCCGGCTCCATCTTCGTGCTAGCCGCCTACGCGCGGAAGGCGCACTGGAGCGGGTCGAGCGGGCCCCTGACCGTCGGTGCTCTCGAAAGATCTATCGCGGACGGCTGGTTCACGGGCTTCAGCCGCGCGCCGGACACGCCCCAGGGCCGCAAGGAGAACGGTCTGCCTTACGCCATGGTTGCTTCGTTATTAACCTTATTGGCGGCGGCACCTCGAGTGGAAATCCTCCACCACTACCTCCAGAATCGATTAGAAGCGGACATCGCGGCGGCGATGCCTTTGTTCATCGTCGAGGACCAAACGCTGTGCGCGCTGGCCGTGTCGGCCCTCGCTATTGTGGGGTGCGGCGGCGTCGCTGGAGCGATGGAGTACTTTTCGCTGAACTGGGCGCGGCCGCCGCCCACATTTTCTGACGAGAAGAACGCCATCGCCGACGCCTTGGAGACCGATGCTTTATCTGCCCGAACGCTCGAAGCGCGGGCGGACAAGTGCGACGCCCAAAGGGATGGCCCGGCCGTCAAGAAGTGTTATGATCAAGCCGCCCAACGCGCTTTAGATGAGGGCGAGGCCTTCGAGCGCGTCGCGGACGCGTGGTTGATGCACTTCCACGACACGTCGACGGCCGACGTCGAGGTCGACGACCGGGCCCGTGAAACAAAAAGCTACCCGGCGGTCGCCGCGGCGTTCGTGTCCGGGGCTTCGGCGGCTGCGGCGTACGCTGCAGGCGGCTTAGCGGCGCCGTTGGCTTTACACGCCGCTGGGTCCGTCGTGGACGCTATTATTCCGACGCCGGCCGACGTGCTGAAGCCCAAGAAAGCCACGTTCGACGTCGACGCCGTGTTGCCCAAGACCGCGACGCCGTGAAGTGTTCATAGAAACGCGCTATCTCTCTCCAGTGTAAATATCTAGTACTTTATTCAATGGGAAGGGAAGAATCTAGTTGTCGTCGGCGCAGTACGCGCAGAAGTGCAAGTCCACCGGGAATTCCTCGGGGTAGAGCGCCGGCCCGAGCGCGTAGGTGCAGTACGCCTCCCTGTCCGTGCCGGCGTTGGCGCAGACGTTCCCGTCCTTGGACGGGCCCTTGCAGAGATGCTTCCCGTGCTTGCCGAACTCGGGACCGATGTCGCCGTCCGAGGGTCTGTGTTCCATCTCGCGGTCCTCGACGACGACGACGTTCTTCAAGAGGCAAGACACGGGTTGGCCTTGGTGCATCATGTCGACTGGCGTGTCCGGCTCTTTCAGCGGCACGCGGCAGCGCGCACAATGCGTGTCGCTCTCTTTGCCGACCTCGTAGTTGCACGTGTACTCGAAGTGATCGAGCCACATCTCGGCGCCCGGGGCCACGTCGTTCGAGCACACTTCGCCTTCGGCGTCCTCGCCTTTCTCGCACGTTTCCTCTTTGAACGTAGACTGGACGACGTTCTCGCCGCGGCACGGCACGCCGTTGATGAGGACGTCCTTGACCGGAGCGCTTGAGCAGGGCGTCTCCCAGTCGCGCACACACGACTGCGTGCGATCGCACCAGCTAAAGCCGGCAGATCCCTTGCACCCATGAGTATCGAGATCCGAGCCGGGCGGCATCGACGCGAGCACGCAGGTCTTGAAGATCGAGTCGCTCTTATACGTCGGCTCGTCGGAACCGAATTGGGCGTAGCAGCCGCCGGTGCCCGAGTCTTCGATGGTCGCGATCGTCGCGTCCGGGTAAAATTCCCGCACCATGGCAATGCACTGCCACGGAGAGCTTGCGTAGCCGACCCGGTGTTGGCCTTTGGCGTTGCCGTTCGATCTAACCCAATCGCACGTGTCCCAGCCCGGCGCCGGGAGATCATTCTTGCTCGAGAGCGAGGCGGCCGAGTCATCATCAACGAGGTCGTAGGCCACGCTGCTCGCGAGCGAGGCGGCCGGCTGCGCCACCGCCGCGACGCCAGCCGACGTGGCAGTGGCGACCACCGCACCGAGGATGAAAGCTACAACAGCGGCGCCGGCGACGAGAAGCTTGAGGTTCGACGATGTCTTCTTGGGCTTGAGGTACGTCTGATCATCAGGCACGGCTGAAATGGCAGACATTTTGCTTCAGAGAGAGAGAGAGAGAGAGTTTGCTTGAAATTGCTTCAGACTCGTAGAGAGAGAGATGGATTGCGCGTGTGTAATCGATCGTAGTCGATCGTATGCGATCGTCCGAGTACTGGAATCAGGGATGGACGCGCTTTATTTCGTTATTTTCACGCTCGAGGCGACGAGCACGCTTTTTGCTCATTCCACGACGCTAGAGTGTCTTTCTCTCGCCAAACAGAAGCGTCGGGGTCTACCTGGGGGTGGGTTCAATAAGCGACTCTCACTCTTTCTCACAAACAATAACTCATACTTCATAGACAATACATTACACCCGCCGCTACTACACGACAAGCTCGTCGCCCGCCGAGGGAATCAGGGGGCTCTCGATGCCCGCGAGCCGCTCGCCCGACGCGAAGTACCGCTCGATCTCCTCCAGCGAGAGGCCCTTGGTCTCGGGCACGCGCGCGCGCACGAACTCCAAGGCGTAAAGAGCGATCGCCGCGAACGCGGCGAAGAGCACCGACATGGCCCACGCGTCGCCGACGACGTGTTTCAGCGCGTCGCGCGCCACGGGGAACAGCAATGCAACAACCATATTGGAGGCGAAGTTCGCTTGGACGGCCAGCGCGACGGCCTGCCCGCGCACCTCGAGCGGGAACAGCTCACTGATCAACAACCACGCGATCGGCCCGAAGGAGATCTGGTAGGCCGCGATGTACAAAAATATCAGGCCAATAATACCGACCTTGCGCGGCGTGAAGCCCGAACCTTCTCCCTCAAAGCCGTGAAACGCGACCGCGAGCCCCAGCAGCGCCACGACCATGAGGCTAATGCCGACGAACAACAACTTGCGCCGCCCGTGCTTGTCGACCGTCGCCACGGCGCCCAGCGTCGCGACGAGCTTGAACACGCCGACCGCGACGGAGGCCACGGCGCCGACGCCCGCCGCGTCGAAGATCGCGCCGGCGTAATACAAGACCGAAGGCTGGCCCGTAAATTGCTGGAGGAGGACCACGCCGATGCCGGCCGTGAGGGCCCGCCGGTAGCGCCGGTCCCCGAGCCTCGGCGGCGGCGCATTGCTGCGCGACTCCGAGGCCACGGCGAGCTCCTGGGCGGCGGCGTCGCGGGCGTCTACATCATTTGGGTACACGAACGCCAGGCTCGCGACGGCCTCGACGGCCTTACCCCTCAGCGCGAGCCAGCGCGCCGACGGTGGGAGCGACTGGGCCCCGACCAGGAGAAGCAACGAAGCGGGCAGGGTCCAGCCGTAGGCCCAGCGCCAGCCGCCGTCCTTTTCTGAATAGGCATATCCCACGCCGTAGCCCAGGCAGATGCCCAGGACGATGGCCGCCTCTTTGAGAGAGACTAGCGTTCCTCGGATGGACGCGGGCGACATCTCGGCGATGTACGCGGGCGCGCCGTGCCTGTGTGTGTACGATCGATGACGTCGTGACGTCTCCGCGATGGCGTGAAGGCGGCTTCTTCGGACGCCGGGTACGCGCATGGCGAAGCCGCACCCGGCCCCGTAGACGACTCGACCGAGGAGCAGCAGCGCCAGGCCGGTCGCTTCAGTAGTGCCGAAGCCAGACGCGACCTCCAGTACAGCGCCCGCGACGTACAGCAACGCGGCCAGAATCAGTTCGCGGCGGCGGCCGATCGCGTCGGCGACGCGAAATACAATCGCCGCGCCAATGAGTGCGCCCGCGACGCCGCCGCTCGTTATCAAACCCTGCAGGAAGCTCGAGCCCGCGACGGCGCCGCTCCAGCTCACGCCACTGTACTCGGCTGACTGGAGCTGCGTCAGCACATAACTTGTTGCGCCGATGTCCCAGCCGAAGAGAAGACCGCCGAGGGCCGGCACGCCAAAAATGCGTGCCACGGCCGGCCGTGAGTAGCCTGCCATTTACTTGCGATGGCACTATTCTCGTCGCAGTGATAGCACGAGGTCTTCACGTATCGCTGCGCGAGCGTTTGCGTAGTGTGTGCTGCACAGTCACACACTTGTAGACAGTGATGACAGCAAGCACTGGGGCCGACAATCCCACGGATGCTTATCAGAGGATGTGGATGCGCGGTCGCGCACACGTGTAGAGCGCGAACGGGCGGCTGGCGCAGCGCTGGGGTGGTGCTCCGGCAAGAATAAAGCTAGCGGCCCGTAAGACACTAGCATCGAAAAACGCCGCCGCCGCGACGGCTCGGTATTATTCACAACGAACTTACACAGGTTCGGGCCGCACGAACTCCCAGCCCGTCGCGAGCGCGTCGTCTCCATCTAAAAAGGAGGGGTCCGGCCCTTCGACGGGCGTGTCGACCGGCAGCGTCGTGAACCGCCCGTCGAAGTTCGCTCTATGAGCGGGCCGCGACAACGAGCGACAGGGCGCTATCGGCGGGTCCAACGCCCCGAGCACCAAGGCGTCAAAATCCACGCTCGCGAAGAACGCCTCCCCCCTCAACTCGTCGGCGCCGTTCAACGCGCAGAGCCGCTGCTTCGGATGCCTTCGCAGCAACGCCGCGACGCAGGCGCCCGCTTCGGGAGGGACTGACGGTGGTAACCTCAGAGGTGCTGACCGGATCCTGTCAAACAACTTCCGTCGGTCCGACGTGTACCACGCCGGCAATCCTGTTAACAGTTCATAACAACAGACGCCCAGGCCCCACCAGTCGACGGCCGTGCCGTAGCCCGACGGCTTTCGCGCTAAGACATCCGGAGCCATGTACTCTGGTGTTCCGCAGACGCTGTGCGCCCCGCGAAACGGTGAAGTAACGCCGGCGCGCGCCAGGCCAAAGTCGCCGAGCTTCAGGTGGCCCCTATGGTCCAGAAAGCAGTTCTCTGGTTTTACATCTCTATAAACCACGCCCGCCTCGTGCGCGCACTGCAGGGCTAACGCTATTTCCGCCCCGTAGAAGGCCGTCGCTTTCGCATCCAACACTCGTTTCTTGCAGAGGTGGTGGAATAATTCTCCTCCAGCACAATATTCAAACCCGAGGACCGCGTGGCCCTTCACTCGGAAGGCAAAATGCAGCTTGACGACGTGGGGATGCTCTAAAGTAGCTAAGATGGCTCGCTCATCCAGAGCGCGATCGAACTGCTTCCGGTCTTGCAACCTTGCCAGTGAAACGAATTTCAATGCATAGAGATCACCTGTCGCCTTCTGTTTGGCGAGGACAACCTTGCCAAACGACCCGACGCCCAACACGCCGATTCTCGTAAAGTCCGCGTCGCGGACCCTTGTTATACGTGTGAGCTCGACCTCGGTCTTCTTATTTTCAATTTCTTCGATGCGGCCGGGCGACGGCACGGCCGGCGCGTCCTCCTCCTCCCAGACCTCGTCGAAGTCGTCGAAGGAGATGGCCGTGACCTCGCCCTCCTGCGCTGCCATTGTTGTGTAACGCGGCGGCGTCGAGTCCTGCGGCGGCTGGCCACGGCTGCTTGGCACTCCAGCGCTTGTGGAATCGGTTGCCTGACGGCACGAGCAGCGCGCGCTACTGGCTGCAGCTATGCTGAGCAATGCGTGCGATTGCTATCAAGCACTGCTAACGCACTGCTTCGCGTGGCGCACGGCTTTTTTGTGAATAAGGGGGGGTGCACCAACCCCAAACCGGGTTTCTCAATCAGTTCCGGCGCAAAAATCTCGCAGACTAATTTTCGCGACGTCTCAGCTCCGCGTTAGGTTCCGGGCACGGCAGAGAGAGCCCTGACACAGAAAAAACCGCCCGAAACGGCTCAGCAGAGGCTGAGAACAGAAACCAGAACATCCTTCAACACGCTAGACGCGGCGACGCGAGGACGCCGCGCCGCTCCCGAGGGGCTATATCAATAGCCCAGACACGCACGAAGCCGTCATGGCCGAGACCATGGCCCTCAGGGCCGGCGACGGCTCGACGGGCTCGACGACGCCGTTGGGCGACTTCGATTTACGCCGCTGGGGCGACGACGCCGTTATGACGGAAGGCGAGCGCAATGAATGGCGCAGACGGCACGCGAAGGCGGCGCCGGCGCGCGCGACGGATGAGTTACCCAAGGCCGACGAGGCCACGGCGCCGCCGTCGGTCAAGAAGCTAGTGACGCCGCCGTCGAGCGTGTGCGACCCCGACGAGACGGTCGTCGCCGACGAGCCGGTAGTGGCGCCGGAAGGCGTGATCGTTAGCGACGGCTCGGACTCGGACGAGGGCTTGGCGCGCGACCGCGCGGCCCGGCTCGACGTGAACCGCCGATTACAAGAGATAGAAGCGCGTCAGGCGCGGCTCGAGGCGCGCCTAGTGGCGCGGATCGCGGCGTCCGAGAGGGGCGTCGCCGACCTGACCCGCCTCGTGGTCGGGCGGCCCGGGGGCCTGGGCCAGGGGACCCGCACGGAAAACCCGTTTCGCCGAGCAAGCCGTTTTGGCCCGGGACGGGCGCCTGCCGGTGCGACGCGGACGCTCGTCCCCCGCCGGTCGCGACCGCGCCGCCGGGTCCTGAAACGACGCGAACCGGCCCTCCCGTCCGGCCGGCCTCAAGTTCAAGTTAGGCCAGAGCGGGCCTAACGTGCTTCGAGGTCGGCCCGACGGCCGCGACCGTCGCCGCCGATACCCCGCGCAGGAGTCGCTTATCGTCCGGCGATGGAGCGGAGCGCGGCGATTGGTTCGCGGAGCTCGCAAATCTCGCTTCGTGGCGGCCCCTCTAGGGCGTGTCCACGCGAGTAGACGCCGGCCGGGGTCCTCTTCGGCCGAGCCGCCTTCGTGGTCTAGCCCACCCCAACGGTGCTACGGCTCTACCCGGGGCCTCATTCGGGGAAACCTCGCTAACGGCGGTCTCATCTGGGACGTGTCGTGCGAGTGGACGCCGGCCGGGGGCTTCCTCCGGCCGCGCGGTCTTTGTGGTTTTTGACACGCCCAAACGCTGTCAGGGTTTGACGCGCCCCAAGTCGTTAGACGGTCAGCGGGCTCTCGCTTAGAGCGGGATTTTCGCGGGCTGTCGAAATCCGAGGAAATGTGCGTGCTGCGTCGCCGCCGAGGGATCATGGGAGGGGGCGAAACGTTGTCCTCAGGGCTCTGGCAGACCCCCCTCTCCCCTCGCCCGCGTTGTGGGGCGCCCCAATCTGTTGAGCTATCTACGCCGTCTGTGTTTGCGTCGTCGCGAGTGCGGCCGTTGAGAGCAGGCTTTGTATGAGTTCCGGTGCGCTACCGGGCCCAGACCTCCTGCGCGCGATTCCTGGCGCGTCTTGAAGGGGGGCTAGAGGGGCTAGGGTAAGAGCTTGGAGGGGGGGTTCTAGCGCAAGACCTCGATGAGCCTTGCGCCGGCAAATCCGGGGCAGTCCTCTGTGGGTTCTATGGAGTAGATACAGACAAAACTTACCGGAGAATAGGGGGATTTCGGGTCGTGGTGAGGCAAAAACATGCCGAAATGAGGTCGAAATGCCATTTTGAAGCGATTTGGGGGCCGGCTGGACAGACGGAGCGTCGCAGGACTTCGTTCGTGTACCATGCGTGGGCCGTGACCACTTGTATTGAAGCGTTCGTCCTCCTCGTGGCCGCTTTGGCCCCGTTTACGTCGTTCGCGGCAGGCGCTGCGCGGCCGCTGGCGGACTATCAGCGCTGGCATAGCTGAAAAAGAGGCGGGAGTGCGGGTCGGAACCTCATCGGGCAACTCACAAACACCCTCTTTCGGGCTGCGCATGCGTTTTGAAAAATGGCCCAATCCTGAACTCGACCGGTGTTGTGGGCAGCCCCTCAGTCTCCGCCGCGGAGTGCCGAAACTTCATCGGGGCTGCTCCTACGCCAGCACCAACACCCACTGATGATGCGCCATCGATGAAGTTTTTGCGTAGGAGCAGCCTGCGGCTCGGTAGAGGCGCTTAATGGCACAACGACTGCCAAAAGCGGCAATTTTAGGGTCCCGTATCGGCCCTCTCCAAACGCGAAGTTTGTTCGACGAGCCAGCTAGAAGCCTCCCTCCGGACAAATGCCCGGACTTGCCGGCGCAAGGCTGAACCGGAACCCGAGCGGCCATTTTTGTGCACCCCCCCGTTTGTGAATTAAGGCTGCTTTCCGCGGGTTTTGTCGGCTCGTCCGCGGATACCTATGATCCTCCACAAATCCTCGCTCCCGCAGACCTCTCCGCGGCCCCACTTCCGCAAGAGCCTCGCCCCCGTTTTGCCGAGCGCCGCCGCTGTTTGCTCTGGCTGGGGCAGCTTTGCACGCGCCGGGGGCAGCCCCCTTTCCAAGCCGCCGCCGCGATCCCTCGAAACGAGTCGCAAGGAGCAGGAATTCGACCCGGCGACCGCATCGGGCGAGCACACCACTGGCAACAAAAGGGCAGCTGCAGCGCCCAGTGTTAGCACCTGGGCGCGCGGCGCGCGAGCAGCTGCATAGCTACAGCGCCGCGCCGACGGCGAAACAAGCCAAAAACAAGCCATGGAGCTCGCGGTCTGCGCCACGCCGCTCACGCCCGTGGCCGCGGCCCGCGCCGCCGTCACGCTGCGGCGCATGAAGGCGAAACGTAAAGGTAAGAAGAAACTTCGCAGCGCGCCTCCAAAGGCCAAAATTACACGAGAAGCCCCGATCCTTCGAGCCCAGGAGGCCGCCGCGCGCTTGGAGGCCTCGACGTCAAGGCCACTGCCAGCTGTCCCTCAACAACGGCCGACGACGGGCGCCAAGATGCTGTCGTCGACGTTTCCGCCGCCTACTAAAGGTCCAGTGGCCGACGTCCAACGGGAACGGCTCAAGGCCAAAGAACGAGTCGCGAAGCACCGGAGGAAGGTCGAGGCGGAACGTAAAGCCAAGGAGCTGGACGAGGAGAAGCGTCGACGGCAGTACGCCCACGTCGACCTCGACCAATTAAGAGAGGAGGCCGCGAGGCGTGCAAAGGACGCGGCGGCGAAGAATGCGATGGCGGCGGCGAAGATCGCCGCGGCGTTGAAGGCTAAAAAGGAAGCTGCCGCCGCAAAAAGGGCCGCGGACGCGCGCGCACGGGAAAGACGTAGGGCGGAGATCTACGCGCTGAACCACATCATGCGCGACTATTTTCGTGGTTTAGGGGCCGTGGACTAACTGGTCTTGTTCGGACGTGTGTTTACTACGTTAGTCGTGTTAGGGTAGGGATCGTCGTCGTGTCCGGTCGGCCCTAGCTACTTGCAGTAGCCAGGGATGCCTGGGGTGCGGCTCGTCTGCTTCGCGAGGGGGCAGTTGCCTTGGCACGTCACGCCGGGCATGATGTACTGCTCCAACTTGGTCCACTGATTACCGTCGTAGCCCGTGAGGACCCAGACAATCTCGTGCGTCGGCGGGCAGATCTCCGAGGCCGAGCCGGCGTAGGCCTCGCGGATCAGCGTGCCCTTGTCCGGCTTCGGCCGGTCCCACTTGCAACCCTTCTCCGTGCAGCGGCTCCAGAGCCCCTGGGACGTGTAGGTGAGGGCGCGTGACGTAGTGCCATCGCGTCCGGGGCCGATCGACGGCGAGCCCGCCACGGGGCGCGCGTCATCGTCGGTCCCGAGGTCGTCGTCGTGGACGTAGTAGTTAAGGTCGGCGTCGAGCTGGGCGCAGTGGTCGTTGGCCCACGTCGCGATGGTCCAGAACGGGTTGACGGTTGAACCCCCTTTGTCTCCGTAGGGGGGACAACCTTGGCCATTGGAGGGGTCGATGGTCGTGATCGCCGTGATCGGGCAGAGGCCGAGCTGCTTGGTCACCCAGTTGTCGAGCTGGGCGGCGATTAACTTGCGGCGGTCTTCGCCTGTTGGTTTGAGGTTGTTGCGCAGCGCCTTCGGGCAGGCCGCGTCGCAGATCGTGTTCGCGCCGGGTAAATCATACTTCTCTGGACTGCCGTCTTCGGCGTGGCGCATGATGACGAGGGCGGGCGTGCACGTCGAGGGCGGCGTCGGCGTGGAGCTGCATCTGCCGCATTTTTCCGGTTCCTCGGTCGCGATTTTGCCGCACGCCGTGGCTGCGTCCTCCTTCTCTTGGTTCATCAGGTACGCGACGCGAGACCCGCAGGTCGCGCCGGGGTCCTCGGCGACCGGGGCCGACGCGTCCCATGGGCACGACTCGCCGCACGCGCATCCGCCGCAGATCTTCGGAGCCTCGGTCGCGACTTGGCCGCACGCCGTGATGGCGTCCTTGCCCTCGTCCTCGATGAGGTACTGCACGCGATTTCCGCACGTCGCGTCGGCGTTGCCGTCGACCGGCGCCGACGCGTACCACTCGCACGCCGCGCCGCACTTGTTGCTGTCGCCTTCGGTCTGGCCAAAGAGGGGCTTGCGCAACCCGCCCTGGCCCACGGCGCCGGCGGCGAGGACCAATAGAAGGGCGGTGGCTCTCATTATCTCCGCTGAAGTACTCTCTCTCAGGTTCTTGCTCCCAGAGTCTCAGTGGCCGGTTTTCCAAAGAGGATTGAAAGACCGTGCGATAAAGCCGTGCGCCAAAGACTCGACCAGGTGATGATCCAATTCGGCAATGAACCAGTTTTAAGGAGGTACCGCCTCGGGGTGCGGCTCATCAACGCTAGCGGCTGTAACATACTAGCAAGTACCTCCTGATTATGATGGCGACGAGCACTTTATAGGACGAATTGATACACGCAGCAGCGCTCCCTCAGTCTGTGAGTGTCGCCGCGCTGCCCAGGCCAAATTGTGGCGCTGAGCACACGCGCAGCGCCTCCGTTTCATTCCGCTCTCAGAGAGTGGTCTCCCTGACCCTGATAGCCGGCGCACGCACGCGGGCGACACGCTGATCAAAAACAATGTCCGAAACCAAGGCGCCGCGCCCGCGCAACGTTTTGATCGCCGAGTTCGAGGGCCTCAGCAAGGAGGACGCCAGCCAAGCGCTCCGCGACGCCGGCGGCGACCTCGAGAAAGCCCGAGCGCTCGTGCGCCGCCGCCGCGCGAACCCCGACGACACGGACGACGACGAGCCCGCGGTGAAAGCCGAGCCGGCGCCGCCGCCGCCTCCGTCCGACGACGAAGACGAGGAAGAGTCGGACGACGACGACGACGACGATTACGCATGTACCAGGGCCGAAATCAATACGCCATCGCGTCGATGGCGTGACGCGGTGGATTCCGCACAGGACTTCGACGAGTGGCGCAACAACCCCTACGGCAAGAAGCCCAAAGCAAAAAAGTCCAAGAAGCTCTCGGACGAAGAGAAGGCGCGGCGCAAGGAGGAGCGCGACCGGAAGCGCGAGGAGAAGAAACGCGAGGCGCAAAGAGAGAAGGACAAGTGGGCGCAGAACCGCCAATCATTACTGGAGGGCCGCGAGGCGAAGAGCACGCTCGCGAGCTACGCGGGCAAGTCGTCGTATCTGCACTCCGTCGGCGACCGGCCGAACTTCGCCGACGCGAAGCTGTTGTACGTCAAATCCATCAAGATGGAGGAAAATGATTATGGAGAGAAGTACAAGCGCCTGCACACGTTCGCGATCGGCAATGACATTGTACAGTGGTGGGCCTCTACTTCCAACAAGGAGGCCAAGCTCATCGGCGATCCGGGGTGTGTGGTGGATTTTGCGGGCTCCATCTCGAAGCACTCGGAGTACGACGACTGCCAGATCACTACCGTGATGCGGTTGAAAGTGCACGTCGTCGACGGCGTGCGCGTCGCGCCCACGCCAAAAGAGAAGAAGAAGAAGGGCCAGAAGCTGTCGGACGACGCGAAGCCCTCGCCGGCGAAGAAGCCCCGCGTCGCCGGCGGCGCCGCGCGCCAGAAGTCCATGGACAAGGAGCTCTTGCGCGACGACGCCGTCGACGTGGATGATGAAAATAAAGAAATCGTCGACGGCAACGACTGGCTCAAGCAGCTCGCGCGGCAGAGAGCGGAGCGCAGAAAGTGAAGACGCGTGTGTAGTAAAGCGTTGCCCTGTATACTGTTCCCGTCGCTTCGATGGCGTGAAGGGGTCGCGTTATCGTACGTGTGGTAGCGTGTGCGGTTTTTGCTAGCGCTGTAAGATACTAGCAACTGCTCCAGCTGGTAGTTTTTGGCTCGCATTGCGGCGCATTTGTGCCGCTGCTGCGTGAAATCAGAAGTGCTGGGCTGCGGCCACAACTGCTCGGCACTGGAGCTCGTTTGGGCATCACTATGGACGAATGGGACACTACACAAGCACAACTGGACGACGCCGACGAGGAGGGCGCCGTCCTCGCGCTGGCCGAGGGCTGCGCGGCGTTCCGCGCGGGCGTCGCGGCGGACGACGACGACGTCGAGCTGGTCGGCGTACAGACGCCGGCCGAGCGCGCCGCCGAGTCGCGGCGCCGCGCCGAGGCCGAGGGCAAAGTGCTCGAGATCGACGACGACGTCGAGTTCCTCGGCACGCGCCAGGCCGAGCAGCGGCCGGTAAGGCGCCACCTCGCGGAACCACCACGACGAAAGTCGCCGCCGCCGCGCGACACGATCCGGACCTTCGGCGGCAGCACCGCGAAGCCGACCGGAGGCCGGTGCGCCTGCGCGTCGTGCGCCGCGATCGCGAAGTTCGCGGCCTACCCGGCCTGCAGCGTCTCGGCGCCGCCAGAACTAATTATTGATGGCGAGACGTGGCGCGCGCGGCAGCACGTCATGGACGCGCTGGACGCGCGCTACGGCGGGATCCTGGTCTACGCCGTGCGGACGGAGAAGGAGAAGGCGCCGTGCGTCGTTATTAAGAGAGGCGGCCGCGGGCGGTCGCCTCCGCCGGCGCCGGCGCCCGCGCCGCCTAAGCGCGCTCGGGCCCGTGGCCCGCCGCCGCCGCCGCGCGAGGCGACGCGGCGCGGCGGCTTCGCGATCTCGGCGCGGTCGCGCACCGCGGCCGGCCTCGAGCCGCTCGTCGCCCTGGCGCCGACGCGACGCGGCGGCACTGGTGGGAGTACGGGCACGGTGTCGCGGGCGAAGCGGCCACGGAGACGGCCGTTGTAGTAGTTCTGTAAAACACAACATGTTATCATAGCACCATCGCCGTCGGCGCGGGCCCACCCCACTCCTACTATCACCGAGAAGAAGGCAGGGCCGTCCCCGGCTGCGTGTGCGCGAGGTCCGCGACGGCCGGGTGGGTAGGAGGCGCCGCGCCGAGGCGCCTTAACAAAGGCAGGAGCAGCCGGTTCTCGAGGAAGCGCGATACCAAGGCGGCGGGGTTGTCTCCCTTCGTATCGAGCGGCCGCGTGTGCACGCTGAGCGCCCCTATTTCGTTCGCCGCGAGGACGTCCGTCGCGAGGCGGTCGCCGACGACGGCTACAGTACTAGCGTCCGAGGCTGGCAGGGAGGCGACGACGCCCTCTAAACATTGCGGCTTCTGGGCCTCCGGGTGGCGCGCGACCCGCAGCCCGAGTGCGGCCTCGCACGCCTTTGCGGCGTTATAATCGGGCGCGTCGTCGCCCGAGCCCGCGCTGTTCGACAGGACAATGCAGTTGTCGGCCCCGAAGGCGTCCTTGGCGCGTGTTATTGCATCGGCTACCTCTATGTGGGCGGTGTCGACGTAGGGCGCCGTCAGCGTGTTGTCCTTGTCAAAAATTATGGACGCGACGCCCGCGGCGCGCAGGGCGTCGAAGTCGAGCGCGTCTACATTTGATACGGCCACGTGCGGCACGAGCAGGCCCGGCCTCCTTATTAGTGTGCGCGCCGTCGCTATTAGAGCTAATGGGTTCCAGGACTGGCGGCTGAGGAGGCGCATCACCGTTGACTGCCTTCCGCCGTCGCCCAGCGGTCGCGTCGATGGCGTCAGCTCTAGCTGTACACGTCCGTGCGACGCTATCTATCGTTATGAAGGCGTAGTGCAGACAAGATGAGCAATCGTAAACCAACCGTAGATGAATGCAGCACGAATGGCCGTGCTTTGCCCTCGCAAAAGCTTGGCAGGGCTTGCTAGTGTGTTACAGCCGCTAGCCACGTTTTCCTTGCGCAGGCCCTGGAAGCCGCGCCCGGGCAGGCGGTAGATTTTACTGCACCGGTTTGCGTGATTCACAACAACATTCATGCTTATAATCAAACGCAAAGTCATTCGAGCCGCCGCAACGCCGATAACAGATCATCAATAAGATCGTCCGGGTCCTCGAGGCCGATAGACAGGCGGACGAGGAGCGGGCTCACGGCGTCGTCGTACTTGCGGCGCCACTCCGCGAGCGACTCGACGCCGCCCAGCGACGTCGCGCTCCGGAAGAGCGCCAGCGTCTCGGGCAGGGCCCGCGCCGCGGCCTCGGACCGGCACTCGACCGCGAGGATCGACCCGTACGACGTCATCTGGCGCGTTGCGACGGCGTGATCCGGGTGCGAAGCGAGCCCGGGGTACAGGACCCGTTGCAGTAGCCCGGAGGCCTCGAGCGCCTCGGCGACGCGCTGTGCCGTGGCGTTCTGCCGAGTGACGCGGACGTCAAGCGTCCGCAACGACCGCAGCAGCAGCCAGCAGTCCAGGGACCCGGGCGCCGCGCCGGCCGCGGTCCGGTGCCACGCCAGGCGGTCCGCCAGCTCCCCATCGCGTGTGATCGCAACGCCCCCCAGGAGGTCCGAGTGGCCGCCGAGGCCCTTCGTCGCCGAATGGATAACGCAGGCAACGTCGTCGTCCAACAGCCTCTGCGCAAGCGGTGCGAAGGTCGCGTCGACGACCACGTCAGCGGGTCCGGCGCAGGCCCCCGCGACGTCCGGCACGCGCAGGTCCGGGTTCCGCGGGCTCTCGAGCCAGACGACGTCGCCCTCGCCTAAATCGGCGGCCCCGCCAACCATCTCGACGGCGGGGCCGAGGGCCGCGACCGCGTCGCGCGTGCCGTGGTAGCCGATGCCGTCGGTGGCGACGCGCGGCGTCCGCCCGTTCTCGCGCGCGCGCGCCGCGAGGCTCGCGAGCACGGCGTGCGTCGCCGCGTTGCCGCTCGCGAACAGCACCGCGCGCGCACCCCCGCCGCCCTCGAGCGCCGCGAGCACAGCTTCGCAGCGTTCTCGCGTCGGCGCGCTAATCCGCGAGTACACGTGGTCGGCGCCGTCGTCGAAGGTTGTCGAGAGACCAATCGGTGGAGCGACGTCGCTGTCGTGTGACGTTTTGTCGATCCCGGCGTCGGCGTGGACTGCTGCTGTCGCGGGTGCCCAGGTCGACCTCTGGCGTCGTTGCGACCCATCAGCACGCCTCGACGGCTGCCGCGTCGCCCGGGACCGATGCCAGAGGGCGCTGCTTTGGAGGGCCCTCTGTAGCGGCCGCCGCGCGCTGTAACGCTGAGCCACCTGCAAGCACGGCCGCATGAATGGACTAAAAACACAACCAACGTCTCGCTTTGCTCTAAATGCTGGATGGTCGCCGAACGCAATTTTGCGGACTAGCGTATGTAAACACACTAGAGCGGCTGAAACCGCTTTGCTCCGGAACGCGATTGTTTGCCCTCTGACTGCTGTTAAACGCTTCATCAACGCTGCCGTTCTTTTCCGAAGACCACGAATTTGCACTCACGGCAATTTCACAACTGCTGCCTTGCGTGCGAGGCCAAAATCTGAGGAGCACGAGTTTGGACCATTTTGACCACGCCCATCACATCGCATAAACAATGCTCGTCGACCTCTACGCCGCGCCCTACACGGCAGCAGCTCTGATAACCACCACGGTCCTCGCGCTGCTCTACGGCCGCGAGCGCAAGAAGACGAAGCGACCCCACTGTCGTGATGTGCGCCTGCCGGGCGGCGAGAAATGCGTGGTTTCTGGTGTAGCCTTGGGCCTCCCGGGAACTAGAAGAAGGGTCTTCGACCCGAGCAATTTCGCAGTCCTAAGGGAAGGCACAAATTTACTAGAAAAGGTCGACGAAGCAGGCGTCAAGGCCATGTTAAGGAGGAATGTGGCAAGACTACGCAAGGAGCACGGCAAGGCCACGAAATTGCCGATCACGCAGGAGAATAATATAGCCGTGTCCGCGCGGCTCGGCGTCTTCGACCTTTGTCGGGATTACGGCGTTCCCGAGCCATTGGTAAAGACCATGGGCCGCGCGACGCAGCTCGCCGTCGCTGCGGGCTTGGAATGCATGAAGGACGCCGGGCTGATTCCTTCTGTGGATGGGCAGCTCCCCGAAAGCCTCCGGGACGGCACGGGGATTATCTATGCGACGTCGTTCCCAGCCTTAGATGCCGCCATCGGCGAGATCTCGAAGTACGGCGATCCTAGAAGGCGACCTACTTCCGAGTTAATAGATGCTCTGGCAACACGCATAGACCCGGAAAATCAAGATCTACAGGCCGCTCTACATCTGTTAAGAGCCAAGGCCCAGGAGTGCCAGAAGCCCTATGCGTTCGATCGGAAGTTCCTGTTCAAGGTTTTATGTTTGGCGAATTCGCAGCTGGCGCAGCTCGTGAAAGCGCGCGGTCCCAACCTCCAAACGAACGCCGCGTGCGCCGGGACGACGCAAGCCGTAGCCTTAGCCCAAGATCTCATAAGAGCGGGCCGCTGCGACCGGGTTGTTGTGGTGAGTGGAGACGACGCGTCGGGCGACGCGCTCATGCCGTGGGTGGGCAACGGCTTTGCGGCGCTCGGGGCGGCGTCGATCGCGAAGGACGCTTCGTCGATAGCGCGACCCTTCGATAAAAGGCGGTCGGGCATGGTCGTCGGCGCGGGCGCTTGTGGGTTGGTCATCGAGCGCGCTTCCTCGGTGGGTGCCCGGCAACCACAGCGGCGCGCAAGGTGCCGCGTCGTCGAATCTCTAGTCAGCAATTCAGCGTTCCATGGGGCGGCCATGTGTGCCCAACATATCGCTACGGAGTTGGAGGCCTTCCTGCAACTCGTCGAACGAAGGCACGGCATTCCTCGGTCAGAAATAGCACGAGGCGTCTACCTGAGCCACGAGACGGGCACGCATGCCACACCGTCATCATCTTGCGCGCACAACGAGGTGCAAGCTTTACGGGCGTGCTTCGGGGACGATTTGAATGAACTGCGACTGGTGAACACGAAAGCGTTGACCGGCCACCCGATGGCCGTCGGCGTCGAGGACGCCGTCGCGGCCTACGCCCTGTCGCGGAACGTGTCGTTCCCGCCCAGACCACCAAACTGCGTCGCCGACCCGAACCTCGGCTCGTCCCTGAGGTTTGCGGATAGGCGGCCCGCGCGGTACGCGCTGCGCTTCGCGGCGGGGTTCGGAAGCCAGGTCGCGTTCGTGCTCTACGCTTCTGCTTAACATTACATCACACTTACCAGAGCCCGGCCCCGAAGCCCTCGAACGGCCGCAGCCGGTGCCTCTCAGTTTGTGTGCGCGGCGGCAAATCTCTGATTGATGGTGCCGTCGCCTCGACGACGACGCTCGCCTTCGCCGGGCCGCCGGCGAGCACGAGCGCGCCCCGCACGTCGACGAGCGCGTCGTCGCGCACGGCCACGGTCGCGACGGTCGCGTCCTCGAAACGCTCGCAGGCGGCGATCGTCATCGCGTCGCTTAGCGAGGTCCCGTGCGCCGTCTCCAGCGCCGTGGTGAGGAGCTGTTCGGCGTAGTGCGGTTCGATTGGCGGTGCTAGGGCTATCCTGAGGGCGACCATCTAGCTGCTGGCTCCCGCCTTGGCATACACAAAAGTGCTCGCAGTACGATCTTCTACAGCATAGATAACCACGAATTACCGAGTCTTAGCCGCGAACTGCAGGCCTTGCTTAGTTAGCGCTGGCCAAAGTTCAGCTTGGTGTTTGCTAGTGTGTTACACCGCTAGCTAGCCATTTTGGCATAAGAAGATTTGCCTGCCATTTGTTGCGTCTGAAGGACTTAGGAGGCTGTGCGCTTCTTTATCTCTCGCATACTTTCGAGCGGATAGCTGTCACTTGCGTTTGACAGCACAAGAGCGTCTATAAGAGGCAGTGAAGATCTTTGCAAACAAGGAGGCAGTGAGACAGCGGAGGCAATGAGGACATCTATCATAGTAGCAGCCCTGCTGCAACACGCTCTGTCCTTCTTCGCCCCGCCCGTACGAGTCGCACCGTCGCTGCGTGTAAAGTCGGCAACGCGGGCCACGCCCGACGACGACGCGACCGCTACGGCAGTGGAGGACGCCGTCGCTGCGGTAGAGGACGACGCGACGCCGAAGCGACGCCCGCTTCGCAACCTATGGCGGCGGATTAGGCGAAAAAAAACGGAGGAGCCTTCTGAGCCCGAGCCCAAGCAGCCGCCCCTAAAGGTCGGCGAGACTGTCGTGGTCGAGGCGACGGGCCGGAGCGGCAAGGTGAGCCTCGTCGCGGCGAACGGGTGGTGTCAAGTGACTTATGATGACGAGGAGTGCGAGGGCCAGACGGAGACGCTGCAGTGCCCCGACCTCATGCGCGAGGAGGCGGCCCTCGCAGAGACGATAGACGCGGAGGTGTCGGACTTCGACGAGGTCCTCATCAAGTGGGGGTTCGTCAGTAACTGCGTGGAAATCAAATTTCAGGCGCCCCACGCCATCGACGCGACGTAGTTCGCGTAACTCACTGGTCGATTTCTATACAGAAGGAGGACCCGCGCATCCCGGAGGAGTGTCGGGTCGACCAGATGACCCGCATAAAGGACAGCGGACAAGCCGGCGTCATCGCCTACGCGATCACGGAAGCTGGTTTTTGGGTCGGCAGCGTGCCGTTCGCCCTCGGCGCCGCGTACGTCGCGACGGGCGAGATCCCGGACTGGACGACCGAGGAGGGCAAGACGGCATTGGGCGGCTACGCCTTCGTGCTGATCAACTTCGCGCGGCTGATCGTGCCCGCGCGGATAGCCCTGGCGCTGGCGTTCGCGCCGTGGGTGGACGAGAACATCGTGAAGCGGATCAATCCACCGGACCCGGCGGACTTGCCTGAGGACTGCGTCGTCGAGGAGGCGGGTGCGGAGTAATGTATACTTATCCTACGAATGCTAGTGTCTTACAGAGCTAGCTCGCAGAGCGCGCACCACCTTGCACTCTGTCCTGTCAGAGCTTGCAGGCACATCTCGGTGCTTGGCTGTTCGTGGTTTGACTGCTGCAGCCGCATACTACCATGGCGCGCCTTTGCATTGCACTCATGTCGACGGCATATGCATTGACACCGCGACGCGGCGTGCTTGTTGGCACCGGCAGCACTCTTGCATCAGCGCTCGCACCGCCAGCGTTCGCGCGCGACGAACAGATGCTGCGGGTCGGCCAGGAGCAACCGTTGACGGACCGCGACAACGTGCAGTTCCAGACGCTCTCGAGCGGCGTCAAGGTTCAACAATTAAGGCCCGGCGACGGCGCATCAGTCGGCCGCTCGTCGACGATCGCCGTGGAAGCGACGGGTCGGCTCCTAAACTTGAACGGCGTGCAGTTTTATTCAACGAAACGCCTCGCCGGCGCCGACGCGCTCGGCGGCGCCGAACAAATCTTGCGGCTCGGCACCGGGTCGGTGGTGCCCGGACTCGAACAGGGCCTCCAGGGCGCCAAGAAGAACGAGATCCGACGCATCATCGTGCCCTCGAACCTCGGCTACTCCGAGACGACGGACCTCGAGCCCGTCCCGCCGACGATCGAGGACAAACGCGCCCTCGACAGCGTGCTGCGGAACCCACGCCGCGACGCGGCGCTGCTCTTCGACGTGAAGATTTTGCGCGTGAAGTAGTAGGCTAAGTAGACATTACTCAGTCCTCCTGAAAGGAGGTCTTACCCACCCACGCCGTCGCAGCAAGTCGGCGCGTTCTGCGGGCACGGCCCCGGACACCCCCGCGAGAACGACACGTACGACGTCCAGAGCAGCGACGCCGCCGCCGTGACTGGAACCCGGGCCCAAAGTGGCGAAAATAAAAAGTTCGCCGTCTGCACCGGCACCCAGAACGACCAGATCGCCGGCACGTCCTCGCGCCACCGCTCCCGAAACTTCGCGAGGCCATCAATCGCGCGGCCGCCTTGGTAGAGGCTCTGGACCGCGTAGAAGGAGGGAAAATAGAGCAACGCGTTGTTCAAGACGTTCTCGATGGCCACCTGGCCGCCGACGGCTCGCAGGCCGGCGGCCGACCGGAGGCGCTCCCGGACCGGCAGAACGAGGAATGCGTCGACATTGGGGAAGAGGCGCGGCATCACGCGATTGTAGAGGTAGTACTGCCAGCACCCGGTAAAACCGAAGCAGAACGTCGTGAACACCGCCACGCGTTTTATGTCGATCTCGTCGCAGCGGCGGCCCTCAACACACGTCTGGATCATGCAATCGGCCGTCGCGGCCTTAAGCGTCGCGGCCGACGCGCCGACGGCGAACGGGTGCGCCCGCGCGAACGCCGTCACGGACAGTGCGGGCAGGGACAAAGCCATATGTATTAATGCTTCGGCGTGTTCTGTGTCAACGACGCTTCCGCGTGTGGCGTTTTCGTCGACGAGCGGCGCGTCACAGACGAGCGAGGAGGCTTGGTTACTGTCTTGACTTTGGCTGTGAGAGAAGACTTGGGTTGTTTCCAACTCTTCGCGCTGGAGCGTCGCGTCAATGAACTCTTAGGCGGCATGTCCAATCGCCGCGAAACGTAAGCGTGAAATACCTTGCACAACTCGACCAAAAGAGCAAGCCTCGACTGTGCCAAAACAGGTTTATCGCTCCGCACGCGAAGAACGAACGAACGAACAAAGGACCCATACAATAAGTTACACGAGAGAGCTAGCGGCTGGCCGCCGGCGCGATGAGTGACCCGAGCGCGTCGAAGTTCCGCGCGAGCTGCTTCTCCGCGAGCCGCGCCGCGAGCTTCGTGCCGAACAGCCGCAGGTCGTCCCGCCGTTCATTCACGACCGGCGACAGGGCCCGCAGCTGCCGCAAGACGGACGCGGACGTCCGCGACGGCGCGACCGACGACAAATCTACGTTGTTGTCGTTTCTCAGCAGGAACGCGACCAATTTCCGAGCGTTTTCGATGGCCGCTCTATCGTCGTCATCCGCAGGTGGCTGTAACTTCGCCAAGAACGTCGTCACGCGCGGGCTTGCTAAAGGTGGCCGCGGAATCGGCAGCGTCGCGCGCGCCCCGGCATCGATGCTCTTGACGAGTTCATCCAACAAAAACTCGCGAAATACTTCCCCATCTTCGCCGAAGAAGAAGGCTAACGCGTCTCTGGCCGCGTCCTCGTCCTGCGGCACTATTGATCTGTCAAGGATAGGAGCGTCCGCCTCTCGGACCAAACCCGTCTCTCTACTCTCGGAAATGACGATGTCCACATCCCTATCCGCGAGCTTCTTCACGGCGGCGAACCGTTCTAAGGCTCCTAACATATCAATCACTCGGTCGACGTCAAATCTTTCCGACTGCCCGTAGACCATGTACTTCAGAGCAGCTCTCAGTCTTGGTGAGGTATCCGTCAGCAATCGACGAGAGATGTAGGGGTAGGCTTCGTCCACGATCGCGAAGCCCGGGTCGCCCACTAGGGCAATGCCCTCGAGCACGCCGATCGCGCGAATCACCAGCGCGAAATACGGCGGAATGCGAAAGGGAAACGTGAACGTGATCTCCGCCAAGTCGGCAGCGAGATCATTAAAATTGATGGCCTTGGCGCCGCCGCCCGCGAGGGCCGCGTCGAAGACCCGAGCGAGCGCCGGTACGATGGGCTTGACGTCTGTACCCTCGGGGATGAAATCTAGGTTCACAAAGTCGTCGCCAATCCGATCGTAGTCCCTATGTATCAAATGGGCGATGGCCTCGATCATGCCATATCTTTGATCGTCCGTCACCTCCGTCATGAGGCCAAAGTCCAAAATGACCAACCGCCCGTCGGGAGCTCGTAACATGTTGCCCGGGTGCGGGTCGGCGTGGAAGAAGCCCGTATCTAACAATTGTGTGAGATAGGTCACCACACCTAAATTCACGAGCTCCGCCACATCGTCCGCTGTACTTTGTGAGAGTTTTTCCCCGTCGACCCACTCGGCCACATGGACTCGTCTAGTAGTCACCTCGGGGTAGTTCTTCGGGATCAACACTCGTGGTAAGTTCTTCATGTCCTCCCTGACCCTTTCACCGTTCTCGCACTCCAATACATAGTCCAGTTCGCCGTAGAAGCGTCCCGCGAACTCATCTAACAAATCAATCACATCTAACCTCTCGGTAACGAAGCTAGGCGCAAAGTTTCGTAACCCAATACCCAACTGCCGTGCCAGATACAGATCCAACGACACCGTCTCGAGCACGAAGGGCCGTTGTACCTTTACCGCCACCTCGTCACCTGTTGATCGTAGAGTAGCTTTATATACTTGCCCTAGGGATGCCGCCGCGACGGGCTCCGGCGTGATCTCGGAGAAGACGTCTTTCACTGAGTTGACATTTAATTCCTCACAAATGGTCGCAAACGCTAAATCAGATGGGAAGGAAGGTACCTTGTCGCATAGCTGCTGTAATTCGACCATGGCTCGCGGCGAGAGAATATCAGGTCTGATACTGAGAGCTTGGCCCAACTTGATGAAGAACGGTCCCAGCGAGACGATAGTGCGGCGTAGTTGGGCCGCCCTTGCGACTTCCGCTTCTTCCAGCTTGCCACGGGCGGCATCCCACGCTAGACCAGTCAAGTATGAAGCTGAGGTGGAAACAACCTGCAACACACGAGAAAAGACCGCGCCCGGCCGCTTCCCGAAGTAGTCAGCTAAAGCCTCGGGGTCGTACGTTGTGGGCAAGTCCTTCTCGCCCTCGCGCATCTCGACGACCTTCATCCTCACGTTCGCGTCCTGGAAGTCGTCTTCGTTCGTATTGGCGCCCCGCAGCGCCTGCATGACGAGCTTCGTCTGCTCGTCCTCCTCCATGAGCTTGCGCTGCTCGCGCATCATGTCCGACATCTCCTTGACTGATGTAGAGTGTAGCTTTGTGTTGTGCGGCCTCGGGATGGGGGCCAGCAGGGCCGTGGCCAAGCTCGTGAGCAGCGCCGCGACGGCGTATCGACGAGCCATTTTCGCGCGCAGGCTGGCTCAGACGGTCAAGTCCGTCACCAGGAACGAGCGCTTGCCAGCCGTGCGCAGCCTCGCGGGCCGCCAGCACACGGAGATGGTGGGACAGCTCACTTTTAGCATTTTTAGCAAACTGAGGCTTTTAGCAAACAAAGGACCCACGACCTCCTGCGGCGGCCGCATGACGAGCAGAGGATCCTGGGAGGCACCCGGACGAGCGGTCCTCCAGTCGTGGTCCGTCGGCACCGCGGGGCGCGGCGTCGTCGTCACCGTCGTCACGCTGTCGACGCAAGATTAACCCAAGCAATTCTTACAGCACCCGAACCCTACACGAGCGCCGCCAACGCCTCGACGCTGCGGTCCTCGGACTCGTACTTCGTCGCCTTGCCGCCCTTGATCACGTTGATCGTCGGGAACGACTCCGTGTTGAATTTCGACTGGACGAAGTCGCGATCCTCGTCGCCGCGGTATTTCGCGACCGTAATACCCTTGGCAGCGGCATCGGCGGCGAACTTTTCGTAGGCCTCCTCCATGCCCTGGCAGAACTGGCACCAGGGGGCGTAGACGACCATGACGCCGTCCTTCATCGCTAAGGCGTCTTCCTGCGACGCGAGCTCCTTGACGGCACCACCTTCCCACAAATCACGATCGAAGGTCTTCTCGGCGCCGGCGACGTGGATGCCGCACTCCGTCTTCGTCGAGCCGTCCTTGTTGACCAAGCCGACGAAGCGGCCCTTGCGCTCGTTCCCATAGTCGAGCCAGATGGCCTTGTCGCCCGTCCACTTGCCGTCGACGAACTTGACGCTACCGGCGGCGCCCTGGAAGCCCGACAGACCATCGGGGTCCGGCACGGGCACCGTGTCCTTCTCGTCGCCCTGCGACGGGTAGCCCAGCGCCACCGTCGGGTGGAGCGGCACGCCGTTCGCCGCCGCGTAGTCGAAGCAGTCCTCGAGCGTCCAGTACGCGAGAGGATTGAGCTTGGCCAACCCTCCACCGATCGGCGCGACCTCCGCGATGTCGATGTAGGCGCGCTCGGCGCCGTGGTCCCGACGCCTCCCGTTGATCATCACATCGGTATTGAGCGTCTTGAGGCCGCGCTGGAAGGGCTCGACCTTGCAGATCTTGTCGTACTGCTCGACGTCGGCCACCCACAACTTATCACCGTACTTCTTGAGGTAGACATCCTTGTTCTCGCAGTCGGCCGGCCCAAAAATCTCGGCCTTGAAATTGTACTTCTTTTCTAAATCAGCTAAGAACGGCATCGTGCTATCAAACAAGTGGAACGTGTCGACGACCATCACCTTCACTTTGCCGGACTCGAGGTAGCCTAATTTACCGAGTAAGTGCGTGATCACGCAGTCGCCGACGATCATGGCGTTCGGGAAGACGGCGCGCTCAAAGTTGTCGGCGGCGAGCGTCAGAGCTTCCAACGACTGGGCCTCGAGGTGCGCGAGGCGGTCGGCCTTGGCCTTCTCGATCATGGCCTCGGTCGTGATCGCCTTGAGCGGCGTCGCGGGCGCGCGCGGCGCTACCGGCGCCATGAAGGCAGCAGCATTGCTGAGGAGTGCTAAAGCCACCACGAGCTTCATCGTTGCTGCTACTTTTTGCTAGCGTTTGACTGCTGCTGCTTTAGAGTTGCAAGAACGGCTCCGAGAGTCCCTTTTCGCAATCCGTACGACGCGGCGTGTGGCACCAGGACGATGCTACGACTGCGGCGATATGGATCCGCTGCGAGTCGATGAAACGTAGAAGAGGCATGCAGCGGCCCTCCCGAGGGCTCGGTAGTTCGATCCAGACGGCTCTTTCGGAACCGGGCTCTAGCTGTGAGACACTAGCCAAGCAAAAGCGGCAGAGGCACAGAGTTTAAGCTTGCACGTCGTCGCGCTCATTGCAGGCGCGACTCGTTTTAGCAGCACAGATCACTCGGCGCAACCAGCTCGCGTGAAGGCCGCTGCGGCAACCGTGTACTGAACGCTCTCCGAGAGTGCTCAGCCTCGCTGCCTAGCAACGCGGCGCAGGATCGTTGCACCACCGCACCGCTCGAAGGAAGCACCATCATGGCACCCGCCGCCGCCACCGACGAAGAGAAAGCCAAGAAAGCCGCGGAAAAGGCCCGCCGCAAGGCCGAGTTCGAGGCGAAGCGCGCCAAGGAGGGCAATCCGCCGAAGAAAAAACAACTTTCCAAAGCTGAGAGAAGAGAACTCCAGGAGAAGCAGCGCGCGGACAAGGAGGCCAAGAAGAACCCCAAGCCCAAAGCTGACAAGCCGCCGCCGCCGCCCGTCGAACGACCGACGACGATCCTCGGCCACCTGACGAAGGCGACTTCCTCGACGCCACCGGCGGACGGCGTGCCGGCATCTATCGTGGAATTAGGTCAGAAATATGCTGCCGGCGAATTTGATGGTTCGAATGATAGATGTCGAAGCCTGCTCGACGCCGTCCGGACGAGCATCAAGGACTACGCGCCGCCTCCGGACGCCGCGGCGGCGCGCGATTTGGACGTGAAGCTCAAATCATGGGCTTCATACTTAGAAAAGTGCCGCGAGCCGACGGCGTCGACGCTCGCGGCTCTGAAACGTTTAAGGTTGGTAGCATCAACACTGCCGCCGGACATCTCGCCATCGGAAGCGCAGGCGGCCGTGGAGACTTGTTGTGACCGGTTTAGGGAGGAGCGCGTGGAATTAGCTGTAAGAGAGATCGGGCGGCGGGGCGCCCAAAAGATTCGAGATGGAGACGTGGTCGTGGCCTACGGCTATGCGGACGCCGTCGAGGCCCTGTTCTCCGAAGCGGTTGGGCGAAACTTCGAGGTCGTCGTCGTCGATTCAGCACCAGCATTCGCCGGTAGAAGGTTGCTGAACGCCCTCTACGCGAAACGCGTGCGCACGACCTACGTGCGACTCACGGCGGCGGCCCCAGAAATCGAACGGGCGACGCTCGTCGTGTTGGGTGCGGACGCGGTGTTTAGTAATGGCTCCATACTGGCCCGGTCGGGCGCCTTCGCCGTCGCGGCGCTGGCGCAACGGCGGCACGTGCCCGTGCTCGTGACGTGCGAGGCCTACAAGTGCCACGACCGCGTGCGCTTGGATGCGGCGGACGCGAACGAGCTCTTCGAGTTTCCTTCTTCGGATGATACGCCGCCCCTCACGCACCTGACCTACGACGTGACTCCCGCCTCATATGTGTCGGCGGTCGCGACGGAGCACGGGCTCCTGCCGCCCAGCGCTGTTGCTGCTTTAATTCGCGAGCTCGCGGAAAAGGAGACCGCCTAAGTAGTACTATTTAAACCCGAACAGCTTCTTCTTCGGCGGCGGCGGCGCGCCGTCCTCCTGCTGCTGGTTGTTCTGGTAGATCTTGGCCGTGACGTCGTCCTTGGAGTTGATCAATCCAGAAAATGAGTTGCCGAGCTGGATCTTCTGCGACGCCGCGTAGCGCCCGTCGTTCGCCACGCCGCCTATTCTTTTGTTCACTCCTTCTTCATATTCTTGCCGCGCCCGAGCGGTCCGTGACCGCAGCTCCCGGTACTCGTCGTAGCGCGCCGCTTCCGACAGCGAGATCGAGTCGAGCAATCGATTGATGTCCCGCTTCAAACGCTCGATCTGTTGTCGGTCGCGCTCCATCTGCTCCCTAACAGCTGCATCTGCCTTCTCCATGTCGGCCTCGAACTGCTCCCTGTATTTCAATTCTAGCGCTGATGTCGAGATGACGCCCTTCTCTTCCTCCGTGAGGCCGGGGATACGTATGGTTTGCGCATCGAGCGGCAGCCACCCAAGCGCCTTGCCGAAGACTTGCAGGAGTTCTTTCTCTCGAGCCTCAGAGGTATATTGGGCGTTCTCTCGCGCTAGGATTCTTGCCTCTACAATGTTCTCGAGCACACCAGGCAAGAACTGGAACTCGACGTCGAAGATGGCGGCACCATCATATAACTCGGCCAATACATATACTCCGGCGCCGTTGAAAAAATTCCCCTTCGCTGTTAATACTGTAGCGTCCGCCGCGGAGTAGAGTAACTCTAGTAAATTCCCGACGGCGTCGCCCTTTTGATCGAAAAACACGAAGGGCGGGGTGTATTTTTTCTCACCACGAGTCCCGGACAAACACTTCGTATTGCTCGGACAGGCCCGCAGTCGATCCGTGCCGTCCTTGAGCCCGACCTCGTAGTCCCGGGGAATGACGGGCCCGTCGGGCTCCGCCGGTCGTACTTTGGCCACCGTGCCCTCGACGCCGAGACTATCAAGCAACGTCTTGATCTGGCCCAATGCTGCTCTGAATGGTGCGTCCTCATCTAAACCAATAACAACCCCTTGGTTCGGGCCGTTCGGGTCCAGGGTCCCCAGGTTCGGGTTCAGGGCGGCGAGCGCCGGGGTCATCGTGGCCAGCGGAGCCGTCACGGAGAGCGCCGCGCAGCCCGCGGTCCGTCGGAGCGACGTCCAGCGGCGCGGCGGCGTCGGCGCCAAGGCTCTTGAGGCGCCGGCGAGGCCTAGCAGTAAGAGTGTCCGTCGTCGTCGTCGGCGTCGCGATGCTGCATGGAGGCTTGCCATGCTGGCAGGAGAGCGCTCTTGCGCGTCTCGGTTTGAAATTTGCTGTCGAATGCGTGGAGATCAATGCACTAGCAGCACTTTGAATCAAGCTGTCGGCGTATTTTTTTGCACACCGGCTGCGCCAAGGCACGCTTTGCGCTCGATCCGGCCAGCGCAGCTCTAGAGCCCCTGCTGCACTAGCTCGAATGCTTGCGAGGGTTCGGGGGGATAATGCGGGCGTTGGGGGTTGATGAAACACCCCGGTATCGTGCGACGTACGTATGCGCGCAAAGCAGGGCGGCGATGGTGAAGACGCGGCCCGCGCCGAGCAACGCGCAAGTGGTTCCCCAGCCCAGGGGCTAGACCCAGGGGCGCCGCCAAACAACACAGGCACGCCAGGGATTGGCCCACACACGACGCCATCGACGCGGCGCGAAAGACGAAACAGTAGAACGAAACAGATCATTAGCCAGAGCTCCTACATCGTCCGCGACACGTGACACTTGTGGACGTCATCAGGAAACCCCAGCGTGTTCTCCGCGTCAAAAGAGGCGTCCGTGGGGATCAGGCCCAGCGACCGCGCGCGCTTCACCGCCTTGCGCACGCGCCGTTGACATCTGGCGCACAACCGCGACTGGTGCCGCTTCGCGATCATGCCGCCTTCCGTGACGTACTCCGACAAGAAAGCCAAGTTCCCCGCGTGCACCTGCTCCGGGTCGATCAAATGAAAACCTGACTTCTTGTCACAGCGCGGCCGGTCGCCGCGGTATCGATTCAACCGCGCCAGCAGCTCGTGGGGCCTTTCCCTATCATGCTGGTGCACCTGGAAGTCGTACTCTTCGGGGGCGACGATGGACCCCTGTCTCCTTCGTCTCGTCAGGTACGAGAGGTCCCGCTCCGTCCCTGATGAAGAGGACTCCCAGTCCGCGCCGAGCATGTCGTTGTCGGGCGCCGCGGGCTCATCATGGGTCGTCGCCGCGGCGGGGGGGTTGACCTGTATGCTGGACAGCAGCGCGTCCTCGTACCTCCACAATTGCTCCTGCGACACCTCGCCTCTACCTCTTCCGCGGCCGCCGGCGCCGCGGCCGCGACCTGCGCCTCGCCCTCGGCCTGCCGGCGCCTCGGCTGGTTTCTTCGCGGCATCGCTGCCGTCGTCGCCGCCACTGCTGCTCGTCGAGCTGGCACCTCTCAGTGGCCAGGCGCGGCGGCGTGCGACGTGTGCTGGTCGTGCGGTCGCGGCTAATTTGTGGAGACGACGCATTGTTGCTGATGCGCGTTGTCCGTGATTGCAAGCGCGCGCAATGCGAGCACCCCGGCCGCCTCGGGCTTTTGGCTAGTGCCTTTACACGACGCTAGCCCACGGTGCAAAAAAGCAGACGTCCTGCGGGTCCGTGGAGGCTTTCTCCCGGGTCCAAACTCGTGGGAGCGGTGAGTTGGTTGGCGGCTCGACTCCTCATCAGACTTGATGACATATTGGTGAGACGAGCTAAACGCAGGCTCCCAGTGCACCATATGTGAAATCGATCGTCAGGAGTAGACTGCACCACCGCACTTCGCTGCTGAAAGAGTATCGCGTCGCCGCGGCAAGGGGCTCTCCCGCATGGGCAGTCTCAACCTGGAGGGGTCGAGGCAAGCAGCTGCAGTCGCGTAGGCGGACGCAGCGGCAAGAAGCACGCATTCCTCGCACAGCTGGACTTGTCATTTCGCGCAGGCAAAAATGAAGGCCGCCGTATTTGCTGCCCTCGCGACGACTGCCGCCGCGTTCGCGCCCGTCGCGCGGCCGCTGGCCGCGGCCGCGGCGACGAAGCTGAGCGTCGTGCCGGAGACGGTCGCGGAGCTGCCGTCGATGCTCACGGCGCTAACCCTGTGTGGAGATCAACCAGTGATCGGGCTCGGCTCCATCGACCAAAAACGCCTGACATTCGATGTCCACACAGGCGCTGCCGACGCTGACCGCGCCCCAGGAGGGCGAGCTCTTCTTCACGAGCCCCTTCTTCGTCGCCTTCTTCGTCCTGTCTTCCGCTTTTGGCTGGCCGGTCCTCGCGGCGCTGCGCCTGAACTCGCTCGAGGAGTAGACTGGTGTGCGTGCATATATGGCGCCGGCGGATGGCTGGAGCGCTAAGTTGTAGGATAAACTTAATACTCCACGTCTACGCGTGCGTCATCCCGAATCGCGCCGATGGCGTCGAGGGGGGGCACTTCGAATAGACAATATAAAACAGCGAGAAGGATTTCTTTCGCCACGACACGACGCTCAGGACTTCGGCAGCCCCCAGAGCTTGAGCGTCTTGTCGCCCGACCCAGACACGACGCGCCGCCCGTCCGGGGAGATAGCAACGCTCGTGACCTACGACGAAGACAGATCATGACAAAGGTACAGCGGACGCTGCGCAACGCACATATTGCGAGTGCCCTTTCAGCGTCGCCACGCACTCGCCGGTCGCCACGTCCCACACCTTGAGCGTCTCGTCGCGCGACCCAGACACGACGCGCCGCCCGTCCGGTGAGATAGCAACGCTCTTGACCTACGACGAAGACAGATCATCACGAAAGTACAGTGGACGCCGCAACGCACGATATTCGAGTGCCCTTTCAGCGTCGCTAGGCACTCGCCGGTCGCCACGTCCCAGACCTTGAGCGTGTTGTCGCCCGACGCAGACACGACGCGCCGCCCGTCCGGAAACACGGCAACGCTCAGGACCTACGACGAAGACCCATCATCACGAAAGTACAGTGGACGCCGCGCAACGCACTTGACGACGAGTGCCCTGAGACGAGTGCCCTTCCAGCGTCGCCACGCACTCGCCGGTCGCCACGTCCCACACCTTGAGCGTGCTGTCGTCCGACCCAGACACGACGCGCTGCCCGTCCGGAAACACGGCAACGCCAAAGACCTACAACGAAGACACATCATCACAAAAAGTACAGCGGACGCCGAAACGCACGTAACTCGAGTGCCCTTCCAGCGTCGCCACGCACTCGCCGGTCGCCACGTCCCACACCTTGAGCGTCTTGTCGCTTGACGCAGACACGACGCGCCGCCCGTCCGGAAACACGGCAACGCTCAGGACCTACGACGAAGACCCATCATCACGAAAGTACAGTGGACGCCGCAACGCACACTCGACGAGTGCCCTTCCAGCGTCGCCACGCACTCGCCGGTCTCGATGTTCCACACCTTGAGCGTGTTGTCGCTCGACCCAGAAACAATGCGCCGCCCGTCCGGAAACATGGCAACGCCCCACACCTACGACGAAGCCAGATCATCACAAAAGTACAGCGGACGCCGCAACGCACGGGCCGCGAGTGCCCTTCCAGCGTCGCCACGCACTCGCCGGTCGCCACGTCCCAGACCTTGAGCGTCTCGTCGTCCGACGCAGAAACAATGCGCCGCCCGTCCGGAAACACCGCAACGCCATTGACCTACGACGAAGCCAGATCATCACAAGAGTACAGTGGACGCGGCAACGCACGTCGCCCGAGTGCCCTTTCAGCGTCCGCAGCTCGACGAGCTTCGACAGGTCCACGCCTTCGGAAAACGGCATGAACCGCAGGTCGCCGCGCGACGCCGTCGCGACCGCGCTCGCGTCCCAGATCGACTGCAGTACCTTCATCGGTTCGGCTTCCGACGGGGTCGTGGCGGCGTCCGCGTCGACAGCGGCCTTCTCTGCCACGGGCGCGTCGACGGCGTCGTTTGGTGACGCCTTCTGTGCGCCGTCACTACCGCGCGCTGGTACCGAAGACACTTCGCTAACAGTAGTAGCGTCGCCATGAGTCGCAACGGGCGCCGAAGTCTCCTCAGCCACAGCACCCACAACATCGTCCGCCGCCGTCTCCGCCCGGTTCTCGCGCTCCGCGGCATCATCAAACTTCTCATCATCCAGTTCGACGCGCCCCAGGAACTCGAGCCAGCCGCCCGGCACCACTTCATTCACAACAGCAACCGCGAGCTGCGCGCGCGTCATCGCGCGGTACAAACGCGACCGAGTCTCGAGCACGCCCGCGCCGCGATCGATGACTTGGTCCAGTCCAACACAAATAATGACGAGCCGTTCCAAACCGTCCATATTGTCGACGCTGTCGACGACGAGCAGCTGCTTCGCGTCGGCGGCGCGCGCCTCGGTGTCACCGCGCGGCAAGACCGCGCTCGCCGTCGCCGCGTCGACGAGCTCGAATCCTCCCAGAGCGCGACCGAGCGGCTCGCGGAGCTTCTCAATAAACGCTTCATCTGGCCCAACGACCGCCACGCGGTCATCCAGGTCCTCTAAATCCACGAGCTGGCGCCGGATGGCAGTCAGCGCCTCGACGACCTCGCGCGCATAGGTCTCGCCCGCATCGTCGCCTTTAGACGTCGTAAAGATCCTCGCCACGAGCGGCGGCCCCGCTGATGCCGAATGCGTCGACGTCTCGGCCTTGCGCCCGGCCTCGAGCTGGAACGCGGCGGCGCCAGCAACAATCCGCTTCGTCGAGCGGACCACTTCCGAGAGTGTCGCCACGACAACACCTTGGTCTTGGGGCAAGTCTACAAGTGAGCGCGCGATCTCCTCTGGACTGGATATCGTCGATGTCGCTTGAGAGACGTCGCCGAGGAACAACAGACTCGATTCGGCAGCACCAAGCTCCGCGAGCTCCGATCGAAGCGAGGAGTCGCCCACGAGGTGGTGCGCTTCGTCGACGACAATGAGCGCGTACGTCGTGGCGTCGCAACGCTTCTCGCCCAGCACGAGCCGCCGTCGACCGCCCAGCGCCTCGACGCGCACGCACCGCGGCCCACTCGAAAACGGCGCCACCAACACGTGCACGCGCTCCACAACATGCTCGGCAGACTTGCGCGACGCGATGACAAGCCACTTGCAGACAAAGAGCGCCAGCGCTTCGTTTCGCGCCACGAAAAGAACCGTCGCATCGGGGTCTTCGTTCAGCACCTGCACCACTCGTTGGACAGCAACAAAGGTCTTCCCACCGCCCGCAGGCGCAAGCAGCACCGCAACCGACGCGCGTCGCACGGCCTCGAGCTTCTCGCGCTGGTGCATCGTCAACCTCGTGAACCGCATCATGATTCGCGCGTAACACTCCATGAACGCGCCGCGATCAACGTGAATATTGACGCCGGCGCGGTCGACGCGGAGCTTAGCGAGAAGCGGAGGCTCCGCGGGCGGCGCGCCCGGAGAACTTTCGGAGTCTTCCGGAGAGAGGAATCGGTCGTTCGTGAGCAGACACCGGCCGCTCCGACTCACGGAAGCATCGAATCCCAGTTCCCTCATCGATTCGCTGGCGAGCTTCTCCGCGAGCTGCGAGGCGTCGCGCGGCAGGGCCTCGTTGATTGCAGTCTCGAAGGAGCCCTCGAAGAGCACGGCGTCGCGCAACCGGGCGAGGGCCGCGACATCGGCGATGCCCAGCCGAACGTGCGCGTGGACCGCGCCGCCGGCGTTGTACACGTTCGCCACTTCGCAGCCGGGCGGCAGCGCTTCGGCCAGAGCCTCCGCGAGCAAGCTGATGCGACCGCACGCGCCCAGAACCGACTGCCCGCCATCCGCCGCGAGGCTGAGCACCTGCTCGCTCTCGAGGTCCAGGCCGACGATTGCTCTGTACAGCGCCTCGTCGCCGTCTTCGTCGACGACGCGGTCGACGTTGTAGAGCTTATGCGCGTGGTCCTTGACGATTTTGATCCGTCGTAGGTTAAGCTGCAGCTCGCCGACGAACCCCGAGACCTCCACGTTAACCTTTAGGTCCCGGTAGCCGCTCTTGAACTGATCCGTGAAGAAGCAGTCCTTGAAGCGCCGGATCGTCAGCGACCCGTCGCCCGAGGCCTCGCGCAGCACCGAGACCGCCGCATTCAAGTCTTCCAGCGAGTCGAAGAGGCCGGTCGCGCGCTCGACGTCGACGACCCGGGCCACGTCACCGTCGTAGTCGTTCTTCGCCTTCTCCGCGATGCGCTCCGCTGCTTTCTGCGGCCCGTGAACGTACTCGCCGCCCGCCCTGGTGACGAGCCTTTCGAGGGCCTCGTGCAGCGCGGCGCCGTGGTGGCTCGCCATGTCGACGAGCGCGCCGACTCCCGCGTCCGCAGCGAGCGCGCACCGCGGCGCCTTTTCGTGGAAGTCTTCCACCAGGGCGGCGCACGCGTTGCGCAGCTCGTCGACCGCCGGAATCGTCTCGCCGCGTACCACGGCACACTTGTTCCACGCATCGGCGTAGCGTTTCTCGACGCGCTTATTCGCGCCGTCCACGACTTGTCGCACCTTGCCGCGGTCGCAGCTCGCGACGTCGAGGCTGCCGCGCGGCGTGCGCGGGATGACACGGGCGAAGGCTTGCTCGAGGTCGTCCGTGAGGGCCTCGACGTCGTGCAGGCTGCTGCCGGCACCCATTGTTGCTTTGAAAGTGGAACGCTGGGGCAGCCCAAACGCTACGGAAATGGCATCAGTGCCGCCGCGGCACTGCAGAACCGCGCGTGGTGCGAGGCGAAGCAGCTTCTTTGCTCTCGTCGACGCGCAACGCGAGCCCCAGCGCCCACAAAGGCTTGAACCCGCAAGCTGAGCAGCTGGGAGTGGCATCATCCTTGGAAAACGCAAGAAGAATAGGGAACTAGACTTACTCCAGCAACGCCCCGCCCGCGAGCAGCAGGTTGCCCGGCGTCCAGCGCACGTCGAGCACGGGCCTATCAGAAGTTGAGGACGAGAAGGCCGGCGCCGGCGCGGGCCCCTTCGCTTGCAATAACGCGACGTCCCACACTTTCAGGGAGCCGTCGCGGCCGCACGTGGCGATAGCCGCGCCGCACGCGGAAAACGCGCACGCGTAGGCGCAGCCCGCGTGCGCCTCGATTGACGCCGTCGTCTTCCCGGACGCGAGGTCCCAGACGTGCAGCATGCCATTCGTGGAGACGGCGCAGGCGGACGCGCCATCCGTAGAAATGTCGCATCTCACTAATTCGGACGACGCCGCGTCCAGCACGCGCGCGCAGAGCGGCCCGCCGCCGTCGACCCGCACGTCCCACAGTCTACAAGTCGCGTCCCGCGAGCACGATAAGATCGAGTGGGCGTTCGGGTGGATTTTGACCGAGGTGACATCCGACCAATGCCCCGCGAAGATTCGTAAAGGCCGCGTCCGGTCCGTCGAGAAGAGGCGACAGGTCCGGTCCGCGCCGCCCGTCGCAAAAATACGACCGCCGCCCAAGGAATCTGATGATGAAGGCGAATGGACGGACCAGCACGCGTCCGCGTGCGCCGCGTAGCGCTGTAACGGCGCGCCCTCGCCTTCGTCGTTCGGCGCGTCGGCGTCCCACAGCACCACGGCGCCGTCGTTGCCCGAGGATAAAGCGTAGCGCGAACCGCCGGCCCAGCTCACGCTCGACACGCCGCCGACGTGCGCCGCCAAGGGTTTCGACGGTCTTCGGTTCTTGTCGTCATCCTCCACAGCGTCGGGCCGCCAGATTCTAACTGTAGAGTCGGCAAACCCCGCGATGCACCTTGTCGTATCGTCGGAACCTTGGACGCAAGATACTCGTTGCGCGTCGCCGCCGACAATACACAAACCAAGCACCGTCGGCTTCAGGGCGTCCAAAGGGCCCCTTCCTCGAGAAACTAAGCCACTTTCAGTTGCCTGCTGCAGCGGCCGGCGGCAGGCGTCTCTCAATAGCGAAGCGCCGTAGGGCGTCGAGAAGTCCGGAACATTCAACCCACTCGGCGTTTCCAGCTCCGACCGCGTCGGCACGCCCAGCGCCACCTCTGTGAGTACAACGTCCTCGTCGACTAACCGCGCGACGCCCTTCAGACCTTCTTCTTCCACCTCTACGAAGTTGTTGAGGATCCGCAACACAGCGGTAAGCTCGGAGCGGATGAGGAAGTCGCCGAGTAAGTCTCTAGCCGCCTTGCCGAGACATACTTTGAATTTTGATTTCGCCAAGCGCTTGCGGAAGGGGTCGCGCTTGGAAGATGCTTTCGACGAGGCCCTCCTCAGACTCTCGACGTAGGACGCGTAGCGGTCGTCATGAGAGGGAGCCCACCGTTCCAAGAATCTCGATGCCTCGTCGGTGTTCCCTTCGTCCACAAGGGAACAGTAGCAGTGCGCAAACACGGGAAAAAGTGCCCCGCTCAAATCCGCGCGCGCCGCCTCCAAACAGCGCTCGACCCAGCCGTGGAACTGCGCGTACTCCGTCGCGGTCTTGGTCGAGGCGAAGCGCGCCTTGAGGTCGGCCTCGCTCGTGTCGAGGACGGCGCCTTCGTTGTCTTCGACCGCCTCGGGCTCGGCCTCGGGCTCCGGCTCGGGCGCTTTACGCTTTTTGCGGGCCGCGGGCTTCTTGCGCGGGGGCATTGTCTTTCGTGTTGGCTGGGTCGCTGGTGGGGCGCTCTGCTCGCGGCGATTCAGCGCCCTGGTTGCAGCGATGCGCGGGCGTGTAGCTGAGGATCGCTGGTCACAGTGAGAAGCAGCGCTTCTTTTTAAACGCCTCCTTGACGTCTAGCGCGCTCAAATGGCCCTGCTTTTTGCCCCCGCAAAATGAGGCGCTAGCGTGATGTAACACACTAGGAAACAGCTCGAGGCTCGAGCTGTGGTCTTGTTTTTGGCCTCCTGCAAGCTTGCTTCGTCATCTGAGAGTCGCATCGATGCTCCAGGTTGCTGCGGTTTTAAACTGAGCGCGAACGCGCCAGTTACCGGAGCGCTAGGTGCCACAGAGCAAATACTGAGAGAGAACCGGTTGCCGCAGCGCTGGACGCCGCAGAGCAATGAGCTCCTCCTGGACATGTAATCAATGCACCTACGTGCATTCTGACGCCGAGGCGCAGTTCCTCTGCTGCGCCATCTGTAGCGCAGAACGGCCGAAGGCGATCGCTCCTGCGTCGGCACAGGCCGCGGCACCGGCCCCGGCGCCGGCCGCCGCGAGACCGCGCGCGAAACCGCCGGTCGGGGCCAAGCCGCGCGTGAGCCTGAGCCTGCAACGCCCGGGGCCCGCGACGACGCGACCCGCGCCGCCGCCGCCGCCGGCACCGACGCCCCCGGTCGACGAGGCCGACGCCGCCGCGCCGCCCACAACCGCAAAAAAGAAGCCGCTCGCCCCGCTCTTCCTGCCCAAGAAGCGCCCGGCGCCGCCCCCCAAGGCGCGGGCGCCGCTCAAGGCGCCGCGGACGGCCGCCGCCTGGCCCATACAATCCCAGAGGACCGTCGCGCTGCGGTTTTCGATGGCGCGGGACGGCGAGGGCCGCGTGCGTGCCTCGATCGAGCGCGGCGGGCCGCAGGCGCCGGCGGCCGGCCGGCGCCGCGTCTTCGAGGCAGAGCGGACCTGCAAGTTGGCGCTGGCGCACGAGGGCAAGGCGGCCTGCGACGTGAAAATCCACCTGACGCTCGACACTGCCGGTGAAGACGGCGCGGCGTGGCGCGACCGGCGGACCTACACGGGCGCCAGGGCCGCGGGCGGCCTCGGCCTGCTCCAGTCGCACCTCCAAAAGTGCGTCCGGCGCGGGAACGTGGACCTGGCCGTGCGGTCGGCGCACGAGCTGGCCGGCATCACGTATGCCCCGGCGTTGCGTGAAGGCGCCTTCGCTGCCGCGTCGGTGGCGTAGACGCGTCGTGCCCGACGCAGGTTTGGACCGACGGACCCCGCGGGTATTAAGATGCTCGTGCGGCGCCTGCCGGTCATCGCCGTCGAGGACTCCGCGGCGCTCCCCTGTATAGTGCCAGCCGTCTGGTACATGATGGCTTTGTCGCCGACCGAGAAGTCGCCCGCGACGTACAAGCCCACTGCACAAGACGTCCTCGTCCTGTGCGCGTGTGCGGCCCAGCTCGCGGCGCACGGGAGCCGCGACCGGTTCCCGCCGCCGCGCAAGGGCCGCAACGAGCTGCCGACGGACGGCGTCAACCTCGCGCTGCTGATCCGCGCGGCCTACGGCGGCATGAAGGGCGACGTCGCCATGCTCAGGGAGCGCGCGCACGCCGCGGCGCCGGACGAGACTAGTCCGTGGCTCGCGCCCGTCGCCGCGCCGCCCGCCCTGCGTCCGGGCGACTGGCTGCTCGAGGGCGTCGACTTCCACCAGAAGGGCGGCGAGATCCTCGGCCGCATGCGGGCCAAGGACATGGCGCTCCAGTCCGTGACTGTGCTGAAATCGACCCCACGCCATCGAGCTGCCGCAGTTGCGGGGACGACGTCGCGTCGATGGCGTGGGGCGTCCGCAATTTGATTTCCGCACAGGTTCGTGTCCGACGAGGATCTGAAGAAGTGGATCTGGCATACGCGGTCAAAATGCAACCGTCGCGACGCGCCGCGGGAGCCGTCGGCGCCGCCGCCCTGGGCCGACGCGGCCGCGCGCGCGGCGGACGCGGCGGCGCGGGACATGATCGCTGGTGCATGGCGGGGGTAGTGGCCTTGTGACTGTGTGACTCTAAGTGATCTCAATGTGGTGGATATTGTAGGGTTCCAGAGGGTTCTTAGAAACTGCACGGGTTTTTCATAACAGGTCCGTGATTTCGGATGTTCCAAAATCCGAACTCCCAAAAACGGCTCAAGCGGAGGCGCCGGCGCGCCCGGACGGGTCAGGCACACGCTGAGAGGGTTAGAGGACGTGGGAGAGGGGGTTGGGGAGACGCGTCGACGTCCCGCGCGAAATTTGGGCGAGAAGGAGCGGGCACTTTTCAATGCCCGCGACCGCTTTACATAGGTCGGAATCTTACCTATCCGTCCCGTGGCACCTTTCAATGCCGCGGGTCGGGCCCTGGAAGGCCCCACGACACGATCCCGCGTCCCGCGCCCGTCGTCCCCTCTCCCACAGGTCCATTTTTACCCTTCTTCGGAGCTTCGGATCCGAAAATTTTCTCGAACTCGGGCCTTCGGCCCGAGTTCGGATTTTGGGCCTCCGAAATCACGGGTTTTTCACAGATTTTTTTCGACGTTTGGCCAAGCCGAGCCATTTGCGCACGATCAAGTGTGTTGTGTGTGTAACCCTGATGGCCACGTACTCGCGCCAACTGCTCTCACGGCACAAGACGACGGCTACGTATGGTGGCCAGGAAGAAGGGAGAGAGAGCATGCTTAAGGTGAGGCAGGGAGTTGGAACGGGCGCCTTACGCCATCGACGCGTTTACGCATTCACGCAGGTCTTCCCGCCGCGCCCGAACAAGATGTGGGAGACGTTCCACATCGTCGCGTACGAGTCCTACGAGAAGCCCGGCCAGTACGGCGACGCGCAGCAAACAATCCAGCGCTTCACGGACCTGGAAGGTGCCCACGCCGCGACCGTCGCGAAGCTCAACAAGGGCGACAAGGTTCGCTTAGAATGGGACCACAACTACGTGACGCGGTCCGAAAACGGCGGCGGCGAGAGCAAGTACCCCGAGCGCGTCATCACGGCGCTCGAGCCCGTCGCGTAACGAAACGAACATAGTTACTCGAGGAACGGCTCCGGGTTTTCCGCGCGCGCCGCGTTGCGGTCGTCGGCGAAGCGGTCGGACGTGAACTCTAGCGCTTTCACGCGCGGCGCGCCGTTCGCACATTTCCCCGAGAGGCAGACGCCAGGATCCATATTTTCGACGGGCTGGTCCTTCAGCGGGCTCTTCGACTGCGTGAAGAAGAGGGACGAGAAGAGGAGGAGGAACGCGCCGGCGATGGCGGCGACGCCGACGACCGCGGCCTCCTTGCCGAGGGCCGCCATCTTCTCGAGATCTAGAGGCGGCCCCTCGTCCCCGAACACCGCCTCGACGACGTCGATCTGCTGCACCTCCTCCACCCTTGCTTTGAACGCGGCCTCGAAGTCGAAGTCGTCCTCATCATCAGCCGCGCGTCGCCGCGTCGGCCGCAACGCGCGGCGCGGCAGCTGAAAGGCATTCGTGAAAACTGTCAAACCGACGAGGGCTGTCGTCGTCCGTCGCGCGAGCATGGCTGTGCCAGCTGGTGCTCTCAGGGTTTATGACAGTGGTGGCAAGCAACGCAGTGCAGCTTGGCCGACAGGAATCGCGCGCAGCGATGGCGTAAATAGTCACTTTGCCAGCGCAATTGCCACCCCAATGGCCTCTCAAAGCTATGCACGCGCGCCTCAGAGCTAGCGTACTTTAAGACACTAGCAAGCAAAAAAAAAGAGGCATTGCCTAAAAAAAGCTGGGTGGCCTAGCCAAGACATTCTACCGACACAGAGTTTTCACATACTTATACATGCTCGCAGCTGGACGACCAACGATGCTGCTAGCGCGCCGCACAGCTCTCACCGCGACCCGCGCCGGCCGCCGTACCCTCTCCACAGCGCAACAAACCACGACAGAAAGGTACCCGGTCCTCTGGCAGGCCGCCGCGCTCTACTGCGGCGGCGGCCTGGCGGTGAGCGCCTATCAACTCTTGAATGCGGACTGCCGCGAGGCAATCGAGAAAGCACACACCGACGCGTGGGGCGCGCGCAGACGCCTGGAGGGCTTCGACGAGGTGCTCGAGTGGCTCGAGTGGTCCGAGGCGGGCGTCGGCTGCGACGTGGCGCCGAAGTTGGTGCGGCAGGGCGCGCTGGCCGCGGCCGTCGACGGCCTGCTGTCCGACGATCTGGACGTGAGGTGCGCCGCGGCGGCGACTTTGGCGGGCCTCACGCGCGACGACGAGCTCGCGCGACGGTGCTGTTCCACTGATGACGCGCGGGCGGCGCTCGTCGAGGCCCTGGAGCGCTGCGAGGTCAAGGCGCGGACGCCGCGCCTCGACGTCGACCTCGGCAACGCCCAGATCGCCGACGCCGAGGCCTGGGCCGACGCGCGCGCCCACGAGGCGACGCTGCTCTTGGTTGCAGCGAACCTGGCGCCCTCGTGGCCGGCTAACGACCGGGCGCAGCTCGCGAAAGTACTCGTCGCGGTCCTCGACGCGACGCGGCGCCGGAGCGCGGGCCTGGATAAAGCAAGGGAGCAGTACCTCGACCAGGCCGACGCCCAGCCGCGGGTCGCGAAGCTCGCCGTCGCCCTCCACGACTCGGCGCTGCGCGAGGCCCTGCGCGAGGTCGAGGCCGCCGGCGCGCTCCTCGCGCACGCGCTGGCCGCGGCGACGGACGCCGAGGAGCGGTTGTTAGATATTGTCCGTGCTAACGCGCCGGACGCTGTCGCTCACGTAAAACGCGTCGATTTGGCCGGCGGCGGCCGCGGCGAGGCGCGGCTGCCCGAATTGATGGCTGCGCTCGCGTGGTCCGAGGACGCCGAGGCGGCGCTCCACGCGAACTTCGCGGCGCATCTATTGCACGCGTCGGACGATCTCCCGGAGCCGGACCTCGGCGTCGCGTCGGGCCTCGACGCGCGCCAGGCCGATTTATTACATCGCTGCCTCGACGCGCTCGAGCCGGAGCCTTTGCTCTTAGCCTCGGGCTGGGGCGTCGCGCGAAGGTGGTACCGCCACGCGACGTCGCCCTACGCCTTCTTCCCCGCGGCGCACCAGCGGTCGCTGCGGCCGTTGCCGCAGGCCCTCGTCCGGAGCGCTCTATCAACAGCGCTCGGCGCGGCGCTTCTCACATCACTCTACGGCGCGCGCGGCTGCCGCTACGAGCTGCGGCGGGGCTACCTCGCCGAGTCCGACGCGCACCAGGTCGCCTTCAGCGCGGCGCTCGTGTCGCTGGACCTGGCCGTCGTGCTGGCGACGCTGCGGCGCGCGCCGTTCGCGGCGTTTCCGTTCGTCGTGTGGAACGTGCTGAGCTGACTTGTGTAGTAAGGCTAGCTAGACTTATGCCGTCGTACCTCGCCGGCGAGTGGTGCGTTCGCACGCAGGCTCATCAAGGACCCGAAGTAGATCCGGGCGACGTCCTGCCAGAGGACGCGCACTGGGACGGGAAGGTTGAACGTGACGCAATGCGCGAGGGACCAGAACCAGACGCTATCGGTCCAGAGCGCGGGAAGCTGCTCCCGAACTCGGTGGCCGGGGTCCGAGCCCTCGGCGAGCGCCGAGTAGGTGAGAAAACAAAACAGAAACGGGGGCGCCATCAGCGTCTGGTCGAGCGCGACCTTGACGACCGTCGACCGGATTCGGTACCTTAGCCACATTTTTTCATACCATGGATGGAGCCAATGGAGATACGGGGCGTGGAACACGACCGCCCACAGCGCGAGTCGGGAAGACCGCGCCGCGTCCCAGCGAAACGGCTCGGCGTCGTCGGCGTCGCGCTTCTCGAGTTTCTGACGCATCACATCTGACACTACCATCAATGCACCGCTCGTCGCGCACTTCGTCGGCAGCGGGTGGGTTTCGAGTGATCTCGCGTAGGCGCGCACGGGCGCGGTGCGCTGCAGGGCCCGCAGGACCATCATTGTGCCACTCCGCACTGCTGCGCACCGTTCTGCTGTGAGAATGCCTCGGCTGCACCACTGCGCTCAAAAAACCATCCTTACGCCACTGCCCCGCACTGCTAAGAGATGCTGCACGGGCCGACACCAGGCTGCACCAGGCTGCACACTGCACTAAATGCTCGCAGTCCTGCAAGAGATGCCTCACGGCGCACGAGAGGAAGTATGTTCCACGAAACAAGCTATGCACGCAGTGATGTGGCCACCTGGGGTGAGCTACGCGTGTGTCGACGCACGGATTGCGCTAGTGTCTTACATGCCGCTAGCTCGCGTTTTTTTGCGTCGGGGCTTCGTGAATCGTGAGCGGTTGATTGCACACGAGGCGTCTTATACGAGACACCCGCAACCTCCTCGGAGCGGCAACCTTCGGCAAGAGTCAATCATGGCCCTGGCAAAAAGTCTGCTGTGAAACTAGATTAACAATGAGGCGGCCGTGGCTCACAATCGCGCTCGCCACTCGCGTGATCGCCGAGGACGACGCTATCGCCGCCTACGTCCGCTTCGCCCGGACGACACTCCCGAAACTTGAAAAAGCGTGGGCGGCGCCGCACCGAGCTGACCCCGTAACACAAAGCAAACGCAGCCGCGTCCTCCTGCTCACGTTCCCGAACTCGGGCACGTCATACACCATCCGAGCCGCCGAGTGCCTCGCCGACTCGCAGATGTGCTCCTCCTATATCCACGAGTGCGAGAAAAGCCGTATTGTTGGAGAGCGGCCTCACCACCCGTTTCTGGACCGGAATCCGGAGCTCATCTCGTTTCAGGGAGGGAGAATGAGAATACGGGACCCGGCCAAATTAGAAAAGGCCATGGCGCTGTATTTTAATGGAAGGCCCGCAGAGCAATTAGTCGAGTTCCAGGCTGTGTGGAAATCAAATTGCAGGCGCCCCACGCCATCGACGCAACCTAACTCACTGGTTGATTTCCACACAGGTTCCAAGCCAGCCTCGCGAACCTCACGGCGGCGGCGCCCGTGCGGGAATGTGGAAAGGGCGCCTGGGTGTTAAGGGACGACAATCAAACTATGTCCGACGCGGCGTCCCCGCTCGTAAAGTGGCACGGCGTAAGTTATGGAGGCGACGGCGACCTACCCGCCTCAGCACTTATACGGGAGTTCAGGTATCGGTTCGAGAGAGACGACGACTGGCCCGTTGTGCGCGTTCTGAGGTTGACGCGCAACGTCTTCGACAATTTAGTGGCAAGGCATCACCTCGAGTGCAAAGCTAGGCGGCCGACATGCCCGACGGGCGTCGCGACGCGCGAGAACTTCGTGCGAGGCGGTCCGCCCGTCGACGACGGGGGCCCCCACTTTTTGAGAGATGTCTGCAAGTACATGAAGTGGCACCACCGCGCGGCGGCGATGCGGCGCAACTCGACGAAGCCCTGGACGACGCTGGCCTACGAGACGTTGTACGAGGACTCTCCAAAGTACTTCCAGACGGTCTTGGAGACGCTGGGGTTGGAAGGGGACGGCGCCGCGGGCATGGAGAAGCCGGTCCCGCGCTGCACGATGGACCAGGCGCGACTCAAGACGAGGGAGGTGGCCCGCGCCCAGGGCGTCGCGCTGCCCGTCTACCTGCACATGTTCGACGCGCCGACGATCCGACGCATCGACATGCTCGTCGGGCGCTACCTGGACAGCTCGGACAACTTCGCCGCGCCGGACATCAAGCCCTGCATGGAGTAACAACAACTAGGATTTATTCAGCCACGCGTCCGGCGCGAGGGCCTCGCACGCACGGTCGACGTGCGCCGCGCTCTTGCAGATGGTGAAGCGCACCCACGTGTCCTCCGCGGGCGGTGTGGCATAAAAGACCGAGAGCGGCGTGCACACGACACCCGTATCGAACGCTAGTTTCTCGACGAAGCCCATCGCCGGCTCGTGGCAGTTGGCGCACAGGAAGTAGCCGCCCTCAGGCGGGAACACGTCCAAGCCCCGCGCATTCAAAGCTGCGGCCAGCATCTCGGCGTTGCGGTGAAACGTGAACGGCACGCCGTCGAAGGAGCCGTCCTCCGCTTTGAGGGCCTCGGCGACGCCCTTCTGCAGCGGCGTCGGCGCGCTGTAGGTCAGCGCCGTGTGCGCGTTCGACACCTTCAGCGCCAGGTCCCGCGGCGCGAGCGCCCAGCCCACACGCCAGCCCGTGAGCGAGAACAACTTCCCCGCGGACGACAGCGAGATCGTCCGGTCGCGCAGGCGGTCCGCGAGCCGGTGGTGCGTCCTTCCGGGAAACACGGCGTGCTCGTAGACCTCGTCGGCCACGGCGTAGATGTTTTGCCGCTCGCAGAACGAGGCGAAGGCGTCGATCTCGGTCGCGGAGAAGACCCTTCCAGTAGGATTGTGCGGCGTGTTTAGCACGGCGCACGCCGTCGTCGCGTCCGCCGCGGCGTCGAGTGCGGCCTCATCAAGAACAAAGCCGTGGCCAAGCCGCGCGGGCTGCATGACGCCTCCGGCCGCGGCGATCGCAGGAGCGAGAAAGGGGTAGAACGGCTCCATGACAACAACGCCGCGGCGCTCCTCCGTGAAACACGCTTTGAGGGCTGCGACCAGGGCCTCCTGGCCCGACGTCGTGACCACCACTTCGTCATCGTCGTAGGTCGAGCCATAGCTCCTCTCGTAGAAGTTTCGGATCTCGTCGCGCAGCTCCGCGAGGCCATTAATGGGCGCGTACTGATTGAGCGCCGGCACGTCGAGCGCCGCCTTCGCCGCATCGCGCGCCACGGCCGAGCCGGCGAAGTCGGGAAAGCCCTGGCCCATGTTGATCGCGCCCGGCCGCGCGCCGAGCTCGTTCAGCTTCGTCCAGAGGGCGCCCGTGGAGCTGAGACGCATAAGCACGGCGCGGCGCAGCGGTCGCGCTGCTGTGCGCAGCAGCGGTCGCATGGCTGCCTTGCACTGCTGAGGCTTGCAGTGGTCCAGCCGGCAGCGGGCTCCAGCGAGTCGCAGCGATGCTCAACTGTGGCGGCACAGTGGTACGAGCACCACAGCACTTCAAAACGCCGGATGCACGTCTGTGGCGGCCACACAAAGTGCACGCGCAAGTTGAGTAGCTCGAGCAAATGCTAGTGTCTTACAGACCGCTAGCTACGCCGGCTTGCGCGAGGCGCAGCAGGCTGTGCCGCCGATCTTGTGTCATTCAAGGCAGCATTCGTGCAACCCTCGCCTCTGCGACGACGTCCTTCCATCGCTTCGCCCGCCACGGCGCTTAACTCACCAGCATTGTACACCACTCCCTGAAAGCACGCGCGACTCGTCAATGCCCATCGTCGACGTCGAGCTGAAGCGAGACGTGCCACGGCCGCGCCGCGGCTACGTGAAATATGCGCTCACGGCTATCGCTGCCGTCTTATTTTTTCACGGCGCCGCGACGTTCGCGCTCCATCGCCACCTGCACGACCAGGGCCACGGCCGCCACCACAGCATCGATGGCGAACAAGACCGGCCACCACCACCGGAGGAGGCCGACGCGCCGCCGCCGCTGGAGCACGCCCCGGCCGCGGCGGCCCACGCGGCCGCCGAGCGGCTGAAAGCGAAACCGGACCACAAGCCCGACGGCGGCCGGCCCCAGGCGCCGCCGCCGCGCAAAAAACCACCCGCGAAGACGGCGCGGCCACTTTCCGGCGCGCAAACACCCGCGAAGACGCCGCCGCGCAAAACACCGAACCTGTGGCAGCCGCCGGCGCGCGGCGTGAAGGTACCCCTCGACCCGCCGCCGCGGCCGCCGCTCCCAAAACTGGGCGACGGCGTCGCGCTTTTGCGCGCCGACGCGCCTGAGGTCTACGATGCCATCGACGACGCCACCGTGGCGCAACGAGTCCTGCCCTGTGTGGAATTCAACCAGTGAGTTAGATTGTGAGCCTCCACGCCATCAAGCCGATGCGGCCACGGAAAAAACGTCGCATCGATGGCGTGGGGCGCCCGAAATTTGATTTCCACACAGGTCCTGCCGCAGTCGTTTTTGAATAGGGAACGCGCGGCGCAGATCACGAAAAGGAAAGACTTCTGGCCGGACGAATCCATTTTCGTGTCTGTGGCGTCCTACCGCGATCCTGAAATTGCGAAAACAGTCGCTAGAGCGTTCGAGCGCGCCGCGGACCCGGACCGCGTGTTCTTTGGTATCTTCCAGCAAAACGACGAATCCAAGGACGTCGACGCCGTGCGCGGCCTCGCGCCTCTGATACAGTGCCCGGGCCACGCGGCGTGTGGTAGAGTGCGCAACGGACAAATTAGAATTCATAGAATCGCGTGGAAGGACACGCTCGGGCCGACCGTGGCAAGGCACCTCTCCGAAACTTTATATGGGAACGAGACTTATGTTATTTCTTTCGATTCGCATACGAACTTCGCGCACGGCTGGGACGTCATCGCCATCGACATGTTCAAGCGCATCAATAATCCAAGGGCCATCGTCACGACGTACCCGGCGTCCTATAGTGCGACGGAGCACTCGGAGCGCTGGAAGGTTTTGGATGAGAAGGGGCCCTGTGTCGAATGTCGGAAGGTCGACGACCAAGCTAACGTAGATGTGCCCGTGCTCTCATCAAGGCAGATGTCCATTTGCAGAACTAGGAGGGTGGCGGTCGGGCGGACGACGTCTTTTAAACATGACGTTAACTCGATGCAGCGGCCCCCGAAGCCGACGTTGGTTCCTTTCTTGGCGGCCGGGTTCAATTTTGCGTCGGGGCGGCGCATTCTCGAAGTACCTTACGACGCGCACTCGGCGTATTTGTTCGACGGCGAGGAGACGTCGCTCGCGGTCCGGGCGTGGACGCACGGCTACGACTTCTACCATCCAGATAGAGATATTGTATCGCACCTCTACATCCCGAACAGGTCGCCGCTGCGCCCCGTTTTTTGGACCCAGGACTGGGGCCAGCGGGCGCGGGTCCAGTTCTGGACGATGCTGCGCATCAATTATTTGTTGGGGCTGCACGACCTGTTGGACTACTGGGTGAACGCGACGCTGCTGGACACGCGCGACGCCACGATCTACGGCCTCGGCACGCGCCGCCGCGCCGTGGACTATTGGTCTTACGTGGGCGTCACACCCGATCGGGACGGCGTCGAGTGGTCGCCGGGGCGCTGCAAGGTCTTCTCGACGACGGGGCTGCCCGCGTTTCCCGTCGACGCGCCGGGCTCGCACAACGACTATTCAAAATACGCCGAGAGCTTTCCGTCCGAGGCGATGGCCGAGGCGACGGTCGACGCCAACTACGCGAGGCAGTTTCTCTAGTTTTAACTAATGTGTTGTGTTTAACATTCCTCCCTAACAATACCCAGGTCGGCGTCCCAGGGCAGGCTCGCTTCCCGCGCGGTCCGCTCCATCTCCGCGCGCGACTGGTCTGCGATCCTGTGTGTGCAAATCAACCACTGAGTGCTCGTGAATTTTTCTTTCTTTTCCGCGCAGCCGCTCACCCGCGCACGCGCACGGAGTCGTGGAGGCCGCGGCCGCCGGCCCGCGCGTACGGGTCCTCGAGGCCAAACGCCACCTGCAACAGGGCGTTGAAGGCGAGCTGGAGCGCCAACGCGTAGATCACGGGGAGCGCCGGCCCGGTGCCGCCCCGCGCCGAGAGGCTCGCGTACCACGGGCCCGCGAAGATGCCGTGCCAGACGACCGAGATCCGCGCGAGTGCGCGCGCACCAACAGGCGTCCGGTACTCCTTGAGCATCGCGACCTGGTGGAAGTGGCACGCGATAATGCTAAGGTACTGGTCGAGCCGGTGCGCCTCACCGCCGGGCAGGCCGTCGACCTTCAGCTGCTGGACGAGGCGGCGGCAGGCCTGGATCGCGGATCCAACCTCCGACTTCCTGAGGTACAGCAGGTGATTCAGCGTTTCAGATTCGGAGTGATACGATGAAAGGACATAGCGCGTGCGGTGGCCGCGCGGCGTCGCACAATACCGCGACGCCTTCTCGGCGATGCGACAGCAGGCGACCAGCGCCCGTTCACTTGCGGCGCCGTCGCTCACGCGCCGCCACGCGCCGTCCTGGAACTTCTGCCATGTGCAGGCGGCGCCGAGAAGAGCCTCTAAATTACCTAGTAATTTGGAGAAAGCTGCGAGCGCCGCCTCGCGCCGGCTGAAGGCGAATCCAATAAGTGCCGTGATCGGAAACACGATCACGACGCCCAAAATAGTACTCACCGCGCTCGTGTCGTTCTGAAATTCAAAGAAGTAACAGAGCAGCGTCGACGCGATGGCGATGAGACAGCCGAAGAAGGCCTCCCATGTGTGGACGAGCCCACCCACGATCCACAGGCTGCCGCGCATGTCCGAGAATACCGCACAGAACGACGATTGGACCGGCGGCGTCGAGCCGCGCGGGCGCTCCAGCGAGTAGTCTTGCACGCTTATCGAGACGTCGCTCTGCCTTGAGGCCATGGCGCGCTGCGACGAGGCCATGGTCATGCTCCTGCGCTCGCTGGCGCTCCGCGACGAGGCCATGGCGCTCTGCGACCCTGCAGTGGACATGCTCTTGTGGAAGCTCGCTCCGATCAATGACATTTCGACCTTTGGGAGCTTGGTAATGCTGCTGCGCTAGCTCTGCGGCGTGCACAAGCTGCTCTGGTCACGCCGTGTGCTGCAGCCTAGCAGCGGTCTCGCCAGCACGAAAGGTCCTTCGCAGTAGCGCTACGTGCCAGAGACACAAAATTTGCAAGCAAATTGATGGCGTTTATCCGTGCTCGGAATTGCGGGCAGATGCGTTCTAGTATGTCAATAGACGCTAGCTCGCAGCGCTGGGAAAAACTGACGAGACAAGCGCCTGGGGCGCCAGAGGAGCAGACGGGCTGCTCAGCAGCGCTAAGGCTAAGGCTTGAAGCAATTCGCAGCGTGAGCCTTAGACTCCTGACGCCCAGCGGCCTCAATCCGACAGCCTCAAGCCGACAGCCTGATGGATCATATGGAGCCCACTGCAAAAAGCAGCCAAAAGCCGGCCATCAATGACACCTCCCTCCTGGCCTGTCTCCCGGAGCCGGTCCTCGAGCTCGTCCTCGCCGCGGCGGGCCCCCGGGCACGCATGCGGTCGGCGCGCTGCTCGCGCGGCGTGCAGGACGCCGCGCTGCTGCCAGACAAGTACTGGCGCGAGGCCTACACGCAGCGCTGGTGGCACGCCCGCGCGGCGCTGGTGCCAGAAAAGTCCGCGGTCGCGTTCGCGGCGCGCGTCAAGGGCGAGCGGGCCTGCTGCGATCTCCTCGTCGCGCTGGCCGAGAGCGGCAACCAGCTTACCTGGCGGCAGAAGAACGACTGCGTCGAGCGGGCGGGCGACGACGCCTGCGAACTCCTCGCCCGCATTTCCGCAGCTACCAACGTCTACTCGGAGCCGCACACGCCGTTCGGCCGCGCCCGCCGCTCGGGCCTGCGCCCGCCGCCGGCACCGGGGTCGACGGCCGCCTGGGTCGCCGTCGTCTCGCCGCGCGCGGCCCAGACGCTCCGCGCGTGCGGCCAGGCGGGCGTCGTCGGCAACCACGCGCGGGACCTGCTCACGCACGCCCAGACGGCGCGGCTCCGCAACCGCTGGCGCCCGGCACCTTCTTTAGAGGAGGCCGCGGCGCGCGTCGCGTCCGCGTTTCGGGTCTTTTATGATGGTGAAGGTGTAGTAAAAGCGCTCGAAGCGCTGGCGGCGCGCGTGCGTGCGGCCAGCGCTTCGACGGACCAGCTCGCGCTCATACGGGCGACGGAGGCCGTGCTCTTCGACGAGTGCGGATTTAGGGGAGTCGACGCCGACGAGTACTACGCCGCGTCGAACTCGTTCCTCGACGAGGTGTTAAGAAGGCGCGCGGGCATTCCCATTTCATTGGCGTGTCTGTTTGTGGCGGTCGCCGAGCGCGCGGGCGTAAAACGGGGCGCGCTGCGGCCCGTGAGCGCTCCCGGGCATTTCTTGCTCGCGTTCGGCGACGACGACGCCTTTGATGATGCTGCCGATGTCTTCTTCTCTCGCGCCATCTTCCTCGACGTCTTCGCGCGCCACCGCGGGCCGCGCTACGGCTCGCTTTCGTTTGGACAGGTCGCGGCCTTCATCGCGCGGCACGTTGGTGTGAATGAGCAGCAGGCCGCTTTGTATTTGCACGACGCCTGCAAGAACTACGCGCGGCCCGACGAGGTCGGCGCGCGCTGCGCCCGGAACCTCATGCTCATCATGGAGAACGAGGAGCGGCGGAGCCTCGCCGGCTCGGTCGGCATCACGCACGGCGTCCGGCCCTTGGCTGCTCTAGACATCTATCGCCAGCTCGAGAACGCCTTCCGGAATGGCGGCGACTAGATCCCCTTGTTCCCTCCCCGCCCGCCGCGCGGCCGAAGACGCGCGCGACTCCCTCCTCCTCCTCTCTCTGCGTATATAATTCATTCTTGTGACTCTGCAGTGAGCCATCGGCGGCGCGCGCCGGCCGCCGGCCGCGAGTCGTCCGCGATCCGCCCCGCGGGCAATTAACTACCCTTCTATGGGCTATTCAGTGTATTGAAGTGCTTAACAAGGGCGCACGGGGACTCCGCACAAAACCCGAACATAGCCGAGCTTGATGCAAACGCGTACGCATCGCAGTGGATACGGTGGCTTAGACCGCCGATAAACAGCAGCAGCGTTCACAGAAGAACGCATTCGACCGGTGCAGCGGGCCCACGACAGCTTCCTTGGCACCCAAGAGAGCCTGCAACCCGGAGAGCATCTTGGCTGCACAGCCGCTACCGCCGTGCAACCCCACAACCTAGCTGTAACAGCTCACGCCATCGACGCGACACACGCATAAAAAAAACCGATCGAGCGACCATGCCCTTCGGCAAGAGCAAAGCTCCGATCGTGGACCCCGACGAGTGGTACGGCAAGTCGCTCGGCGAGACCTTCGGCAATCGCCACTTCCAACTACAATTGGTAGCGATGATGGGCCTGCACGCGGCGCTCTACTACTACTTCAAGGGCAACCCCAAGTCCGCCTTCCACGCGAACCCGAACAAGATGGGCCACTACGTGCCTTTCTTAATAGCGTTCCAGTTCATGGCGGTCTATGGTACGTACATATGGTTGACGGATACGGACTTTCATTCGATTGATGCGACGTGGGGCTACCACCCCGGTGCGGAAACTATTCTCTTTAGCATGCTGGCCATCCAAAGCTACGACACGCCCATATCTTTATGTATTCCGGAATTGCGGCAGATCACCTTTGTATTACACCACGCCGTCGTGCTCTCCCTCAGCATACTATCATTAAGATACCGGGCGTTCTACTACTACGCTGTGTATTTCTTGGGCGTCATCGAGCTGTCGTCGCCTTTTCTAGCTGTGGTGGATGCCGCTCGGGACTACCCAAAAATCGCGGACAAGTATCCGATTACGAACGAGATATGTAGAGTGATGTTCGCCATCGTGTTTTATATAGTGCGCATTTTTGGGTGGTTCCCGGTGTCGTACTGCTTTTGGAGGGATGCGCTCTATTTACTATTTAATAGCGACGCGGCGATGCACCAAATGCCCAAGTGGGTGCCGGCCTTCTGGCTCTTCACGCACGGCTTTTTGACGTGCTTGCAGGTGTGGTGGGGCTACCTCATCCTCAAGGCCGTCTACGCCATGGCCACGGGCGACGAGGAGGCCCGGAAGAACGAGGCGAAGAACGCCTAGGCGCGCGCGCGGGCGTAAGTGCATATGCTCGATGGCGTCAGTGGAGTTTCCACGCCATCGACGCGACGTCGTCCCCATCATCACCGCGCCTGCTCGATGGCGTGGAGGTTGCGACGAGAAGGTAAGATAAAGCAGGAGTTAAAACATGGGGCGGGGCCGCGCGACTACTTCACGCTCCCCTCGGTCATCTCGACGTTCTCGCCGACGGCCTCCTTCTCGAAGGCGAACTTCGTGCCCGAGGGCGGCGCCTTGAAGCCCAGCACTTCCGTCTTGAAGGACTGCGTGAGGGCCGGAAAGACGAGCCAGCCGCCGATCATTCCCAGCGGCAGGACCCAGCCCGGGATCACGGCCCGCGCGTAGGAGCCGAGCTCGCTGGCCCGTAACAAATTCACCTTGACGTCGGGGATCTCCCTCACTTGGTGCCAGAGGCGCGAGAAGATGGACGGGAGTCGCGCGGACATGGTCGCGGGTTGCTCGTTATTCCAACGCTATATTCTCAGCGCGCCGCGGCGACGACGCGTGTGTAAATACAGCTTGAGTAGCAGCTGTTTGAGGTGCCGGTGAACGTTGGCGGGGCCGCGCACCAAAGGCAGCTTGAGGAGCAGTGTGGGCTGGTGGGCGTCGCCGGGCGTCGCGCCGAATCTGTCGTGCGCAGCGCTTCTAGAGATCTCAGAAATTGCAAGCAGCCGCCGAGGTGACCTCCAGCAGTTCCCGTTTCCCTTGCCCTGGCTGTTTGTCGAAGCTTGCTAGTGTGTTACGGGCCGCTAGCTCCTAATGCGAGAGCCAGCCGCGCCCCGGGGACGCGAAGAGTCCTCCGTAGTCCTCGGGCAAGTGCCCCCGCGACCTCTGGGGATCGCAAACACAAGTTAAGCGGGGAGGGTGTCGCGCCTCACTCGCGGTGCACCATGCCGTACGTGTAGTTCGAGTCGAACTGGAAGTGGGGGTAATACGCCTCGGCGTTGCCTGCGCGCGGGGACTTAATCGAGGCGCCATAGTCCGAAGAATTCCCGCGCCGCGCGCGCGCCGCGGACGTCCGCCGCGGCTTTGAGCGCCGCGGGTGTCGGGTAGAACCAGCCCTCTTCCGTGGTCCCGTTGCGGAAGGTGGACTTTTGGTTGTAACGCCCCGGAGCGGCGGCTTGTTGGGGCTGATGGGTTCCTGCAGAGCCTGCAGTGTCTCGCGGCGGCGCCATGGGGCTGCTCGGCTGTGCCAACGACGCGCGAGGAAGAAATGTCGACGACGGCCAGCCGGAAAAGCACAATGTGCTACACAAAAACCAAAAGCCCATGAAATGGCAAGGGCAGGGGCCTTGGCCTCTCCAAACCCGACCGACCACAACCGACTCCAGCGCTCCGCGAATCAAGGACTCCTCCCGTCCCGCACCGGCGCCTCGAAACGCGGCCTCAAACGACCCCCCTCAAATGGAAGCGAGCCGCTATCTCAGCCTCTCGGAAGGCAGAGGCGCGCAAATAGCGGCTGTTCCACTGCCCGAGCGCGCATACGACCCAAGGACCAATTGGGTGAGACACCCAAGTGTGCATACGACCCGACGAGCAGCCCGAAGATCTGGGGGGCGGGCTGCTCCCGCCCTCATTGGACATATTGTACATAACCATGCTGCGCGCGCTCCTGGCCAGCTTGTTGCTCACGGCGCTCTACGCTAGAGCGCTCACCGGCGCCGAGCGCCGCGCGCCCCTCCGCGCGAAACGCACAAAGCGGCCTCCCAGCAGCTCCGCCGGCGCGAAGACGCGGACGCGCTATGTAGACGATCCGGGCTTCGTCGGCGACGGCTACTTCGAGGCCGTCGAGGTCCACCGGAGGGAGCCGCCGCGCGCCGCGCGGACGCCGGCCTTGGACTTCGGGAATGCGACGCGGCCCGTCTACGTCGCGGACCCGCTCTGGCTCTAGTCCGGCGCGTGCGTAAGCCGCCCGGGGACCTGTCTTCGTTGCTCTTTTTTTTTGGGTTCGGGGCCGCGTCGACGGCGTCCGGCTCTAACTTATCTTTTACGGTGCTAGGACGAATGGGCGATTCATCGGCGGCGGGCGCCTGCCGCCGTCCAATTCAACTATTTCAACTTAACATGCCAAGCTTTTGCGCGCTGCGCCTTCACAGAAAGTACCCAAGCGCGGCGCCCGCCAGGAGGCCGCCCGCGTGGGCCGCGTACCTGGCTCTGCGCTCGACCCTGCGCGGGCAGCCGGGCGTGGGCCGCGTTAACGGGCGTGGGCCGCATCCGCTGTAATCGCGGTCGTCGGAGTAGAGAAGCTTGGCCTCGACCCACTCGCACAAGAGGACGTTCACCGCGACGTTTACCCAGAGCATGACTCGGATGTCGTGGGGCTTTCGGACGCCGAACGGGGTCCAGAGCGTCCGGCGATTCAGGGCCAGCATCACGCCGCCGACGCCGAGCACCGCCGCCGTAGGGGCGCCGACGCCGCCTACTAAGAAGGTGTAGACGGCTAGTTCCAAATCAAAAGGTCGCGGGCCTTCCCCGACATGCCAGGCTTCCCAAATTGTGCGTTGTTCCCATACGTACGCGTACCAAGTACGGCGGTACGGCTGGAGAGCCAGGCAGCCCGCGGCGCCCGAGAGGACGTACACCGCGAGCATGCGCGCCTTGCCGACGGCCGGCTCAACCACCGAGCCGAATTGGAAGAGGGCGAACACGTTCGCGGCCAGGTGGAGCGAGCTCATGTGCCGGAGAAACAGAAAGGGGAAGGGGTACCACCACCTGCGCAGGTGCCACCACCTGTCCTTCTTGAACAAAATTGTCAACTCTTGTTGTTGGAGGAATGCCGCGCACATCAGGAGGATCAAGGTGAACGTGATGATCGGCAGGCCGCGAGAGGGCGCCGCGCGCTGGTCGCCTGTTTTTAGTAGGCCTCGCGACCAGCGCGCCGCGTCCGACGCCAGCTCGCGCCGCGCGCGATTCGCGTCCCGACCCGAGGAGTCGGACTCACGGTCAGACCGGCTGGAGCAGCGCGAACGCGGCGCCTCGTCGTCCGAGTGGTCGGGGTACCGGTTGGCCATGACCCGCGTCGCCTCGACTCTCCGGGACAACCGGTACAAGACTGAAATACGAGCGGGGATTTCCGGGTGCATGCTAGCGGTGTAAGACACTAGCAAAGCAAGCAAGCAGCAGCAAAAGCAGCGAGACCGCTGCGTTCCGCATGGTATAGGTGCAGTTTAAAGACACTAGCACCACCGCACCGCAGCATCAAAAGCAGCCATGAGCCAACAACCACCGATAAAAAAGCGCAAGGGCGACGTCCTCGGCGGCCTCGTCGCGAGCGTCCAGGAGACGGCGCGCGAGGTCGGCGGCCTGCACGCGAGAGATGCGGCGAAAGGCGCTGCTTCATTAGTGGCCAAGGAGCAGTCGTTAAAAGGCGCCAACGTGGAGGCGTCGCTCGCGAACGCGCTCAATGCTCTACGAACGGCAGCACAAGGCATCGGTGGTGCCATTGAAGTAGAGTGTCGCATCGGCGTGGCCTGCGAGAAGGGCGCGGGTCTAGGGTCAGCCACGGCCGCAGCGAAACGGTTCGTGGCGGGAAGACGGGGCTGCGGCGCCGTGGCCATCGGCGGCTCGTCGGACTTCTGCCCTGGGGTTTCTGAAGTTTCTTTCAGGGAAGCGCAGGAGAATGTCGAGCGGTGCCAATCTGTTTCTTGGACGGAGAGTGTGGAGTCGACTTTTGGCGCGGAGACTGGACCTAGGTTGGTGGTGTCGTCAGATGGGAGGCAAAGACTGGAGCAGAAGAGCAAGCTGGACACCCACGACTTCGCGCTGCCGTCTGCGGCCTACGACGTGCGCCTCCAAGTGGCCTCGGAGGCGAATTTACCGCTCGCCCAACTCCCGGAACCTACGAAGAAACACTGGACGTTTCGTCGCATAAAAAAGCGAAGGTCCTGCGCGCCCGCGTCCTTCCGAGGCTGGCGCGTCGACCTGACGGAGGTCACGAGACACGACTACACCGTGGACAAGCTCACGACGCAAACAGCGTTGGAAGTGGCAAAGGGCAAGGGTCCTCCGCCCGCTTCCTCCTCGACCGTCTACGAAGTCGAGGTCGAATTAGATAGTGCAGCTACCCAAAGATGGCTCGCTTTACCAATGGGGGTCTCGCAGGAGGAGAAAATGATTGCTGATGTGCTATCCGCGGTCCTACGAGTACTGAACCCCGTCGAAGCGACCGATACCAGGGGCAACCCTGCCGTGCCCGCCCCCAAGATGCTCCAGAACATCGCCAAGTCGGTGTTAAGGGGTATCCAGGCCGGCCAGTCTAGGGCCTTCCCGGGCGCGATGCCCGTCGGTCTGGCTCGGAGAAATATGAAAGACGTGCGATCAAATTATTTCGTGGCCGAGAAGAGCGATGGGGAACGTCGACTATTGGTGGCAGTCCACGACAAGGCCGCGGGGAAAGTTAGATGTTGTTTAGTCGATAGGAAAGGTACCGTAGAGGTAGCTAGAGTGACGGGTGGAAAACCGCTCAAGCCGGGGACCGTGTTGGATGGAGAGATTGTCAGAAACTTAGCTCATCAAGCACCAGTGTTCCTGATCTTCGACGTGCTGCACAACGGCCAGGAAGACGTCTCGCAGGCTACCTTTTCACAACGTTATTTCGGGGGCCTCTCGTCGAAAACGCTCAAGGACTGCCTCAGTACGAAGTGCCCACCACCTACAGCAACGAAGGAGGACGGCATGCACGACGACGGGAGCTTCCAGGTGGCCGTGCACCAGCCCTCCGATCCGAACGACGCCTTGCTCAAGGACGCGCCGGCCTTGCCGCTCGTGCCGAAGCGCTTCGTTTCCTCGCGACGGTGCGGCGAGATCTTAGCCAAAATAACGCAGGACAACGACGAGGAAGGTTCTGTGCCCTTCGGGTGCCGCGTGTCGCGAGATGGCGCGTTCCGGACGCATCGCTCGGATGGCTTGGTTTTTGTGCCCGACACGCCCTATATCGCGGGCACGGATCACTCCCTGTTGAAGTGGAAGGCTCGGGACCAACTCACCGTCGATCTGACCGTCCGAGGTGCCGGGAAGGGCGAGGGCCTCGGTTTTTTCGCGGTGGACGACGATGGTGGGGATGTCGACTGTTCGAAGCACGTGCATCTGTCGGAGCAGGACGCGGCACGATTACGAGCTGATGTCGCTGATAGACCTAGTCGCGTCACTGTGGCCGAACTGGGCCTAGATAGTTCTTCCGGGTTGTGGGTCTACCACGCCGTAAGGCCAGACAAGGAAGGAGGAAACCACTTCGACACCTTTCTCTCTACGCTACTGTTGCATGCGGAGTCGCCCTCCGAACCCGAACTCAGATATCGCCTCTCGTCGCCGACGGACGACTGGGCGAAGAGGGAAGAAGGCGCGCTGCTCGCGGCGGCGTCGCCCTGGCGCGAGCAGTTCTCCAAGTCGCAGAACCGGCCCTTCTGGTGGAACAGCGTCACGGACGAGAAGTCGTGGGCGCGGCCGGCGCCGTTCCTGTCGCTCTAACATTAAACTAGTTATGGCCTCATCCCAAAACCGCCGGACGGCCGGTGGCAGACACAGTTCGTGCGCCAGAGCCCGAGCCGGTTGTGCGCGAAGTCCGTCAGGGCGCGGTGCGCGCCGCGCGTCGCTAGGTCCGCGAGAGTACTGTAGAAGACGTTCACCGAGACCGAGACGTCGAGCGACCGCACGGCGTGGAACCAATCCCGCGGGATGAAGAGGGCGTCTCCCGCCCGCAAGACGAAGCTCAGCGGCGGCGCGCAGCCCGCGTACGGCGGATGCTGCCGCGCCTTCTCCGCCTCGGACAGAAACGCGTCGATCTCGCAGCACTCCGTGCCGTTGTCATACCTTGGATTCGGGTCGAGGTGCCTCCTTGAATTCGGCGGGTAGAGCAGGACGTGCTTGGAACCGTGCGTCACTATTAATACATTGTCCTCGTCGTCGCTGTGCAGTCCGGTGGTCGCGTCGGCGCCGCCGACCCATAAAAACGCCGTCTCCTGGACCCACGACGTGAGAAAAGGCGCGTGCGCCCGCAATGACCACCGGCAGCCCAGATCCTCGAGCGGGCACTGCTTCAGGTAGCCCGCGCGCGGGTCGCCGCGGAGCGTCGCACAGAAGTGGCCGAGCGTGACGTCCTCCTTGCTCGATTCCGCTGCGACCCTCTCCTCGCACCCGTGCGAGACGGCAACGCGCTTGTCCGGTTTTAAAGTTGCCACTTCTTCGGGTGTTTGTGGTAGCGCGGAGGCGTCGACGGCGACGAGGTGTGGGGTTGGTGTGGTTTTGCTTGCCATGTCTGCAGCCCAGTGCAGTGAGGCGTGGGCGTGGGCTAGCAGTGCTGCTCAGAGGTCGTCTTCCACAAATATTGAGGAGCTGTGCGAGCGCGCGCACTGCTGATCCAGCACGAGGACGAGCTGGCTGATTTGCTAGTGTCTTACTGCACGCTAGGTAGTGTTTTGGCTCGTTTTGGCTCCTTTGCCTCTGTGCAAACGCAACGCAAGAGCGCCGTAGATATCAAGACTTCACCCACGCAGTGCGAAATACGCAAAAAAAGGCAGCTCTGCGACGAAATCAGCCTCAGGCCCACATGCTCTCCATCGCACAACTCAAAATCATCAGCGGCTGCGCGAACATCACGCCGGGGGCAGCCCGGGCCAGCAGCAGCCCCGGAGTGCCGAGCCCCGTAGTATCGCAGGAGAGGTCTCTCCCGACGGAGCTGTGGGTGCATGCCCTGGAGTACGCATCGCTCGACGAAACCCTTGCAGCTTTTGATGTCTCCAAGGCCTTTCGGTCCGCGTCGCGTTTCGCGCTAAACAAGGGGCGCTGGGCGCCGGTCGTTAAGGTTGTGCTTGCAATAAAGAGCTTTCCTTGGCGCCAGTATGGCTTTGCCAAACAAAAACACGTGGACCAGGTGCAGGCAGAGTTCTACGCCGCGTGGCACGTGAGGGAGCCGCGCCTCCTCGAGCAAATCATGAATGCGGTGCATACGTATGGAAGCGCGGACATGGAGTATGTTTTGGGTGAGCTCCTTCGCGCTGCCGAGCCGGCGATAAGCGATGACGCGCTCGGGCGAGTCGTCGCGACGCTGGAACACGTCGATGCGAGACATCCGGGGGATACAGCCCCTAGCTTCATTTTCGAAAAATGGCTCAAATTTCTGCCGGGGGTATCGCAGTTTCTTGCATCCAAAGATGATTGGGTTCCTCGCCTATTCGATGCCGCTGAAAGGTGCATCGACGGGTATCATGCGGGCAATGTACTATGCGGTGTGCTTGTTAATATTCTGGGCTATGACGATGCCGCCGAGTTCGAGACGGAGACCGCCGCGCGAAGGATGACGGCGGGCTGGTCGGACGAGCACAAGCGCGACGAGCTGGTGGCCGTCTTTAGGAGAGTGCAGCGCGATAGATACTACGAAAGAGCAGATGAGCTTAACGAAGAGCTGGCCGCGATAGAGAGGGAGGCGTGGATTTCAGACCCAACAGGTTGGTAAGAGTACTAGCATTAAACCTCCAACGCCACCGTCAGCTCCTGCCCAGTAGAAAGGCCAGGGGGGAACGCGATAGTCACCGTCGCGTGCCGCGCCGAGCCGTCGTCGGGAAGCGAGACGATGGCTCTAGAGCCGGCCACGGCCCCCGCGGGTACGGTGACGACGACGCCGCGGCGGCGGACAAACCACGGCGAGGACTCGGGCGCGCGACCGGCGAGCGCAGATACAGCCGGAGCCGCCGGCACCGCGACGACGATGCCGCTGCACAGCGAGTCGTCGAGCGCCGCCGCCGCCGCGACGGGAGCGTCGTCACCTGTAGCGGGCGCGACGCAGACGGTCGCGGCGCCACCGCTCCGCGTTGCGAGCGCCGCGAGGTCTTCGACGGTGACATCTAGCCTGTGTGGAAAAACGTCGTCGGAGACAACATCGCGTCGATAGCGTGGGGCGCCCGAAATTTTTATTTCCACACAGCATCTAGCGCCGGCCGCGTGGTTAAAAACGCGTTCAACCAGCCGTGGACCTGCACGATCGTGAGGCGCAGGAAGAGGCCGTGCTCGACGAGCTGTCCGTTCGCTCTGAGAACGATCGGCGAGAGCTCGCGTGTGATGTCGCGGTACGTCTTGCCGCGGCGCCGCCGGCGGAGCGGGCCGCCGCGGGGGAACGAACGCCGGGCGATGATGGCCTCCGCCTCGACAAGGAGCGGCTGCGTGACGACTCGAGCAAACTGCACGCGGTCCGAGAACGTGAGGCCGTCCGCGAGCGTCTTAGCTAATTCTACGAATGAACCGCCCGCGAGGTCGCCATTGCACTCCTTGTATCGCAATCGCAGCGCGACCGAGCGGCGGATCGGCCGCACCGGTTCTGGTGTCGCCTCGGAGCGGACTGGGACGGCCGCCGTCGGGGACTCGGGCAAGGCGTCGATGAGCGTCGCTTCGACTGGACTCGGCGAGCGCGGCGGTGTGCTCGGCGGCGTTATGCTGCACATGGGCGACCGAATCTCGGGTCGCGACGACGTCGCGAGTACTGCAGGTGCCTCGGGTCCAAAGCTGTCGCTCGCGCGCGCGTCCGACGGGTCAGAAGAAGTGCCGCAGACGCCCCCGCGCGCCGGAGGATGGCTGCCGGCTTAGCACTGGACTCGAGTCACACGATCCCTTCTTATTTTCGACGATGCAAGAGGGTTTGGACCGAGCACGCCACTTGTTCTGGACCACCGCGAACAGATAACACCTTTGAACAAGCTCTGCTCCGAGGAGCGCGCGCGCTCGCCCGATAAAATAATGAAAATAGAGACAAAAGCCAGACTGCAGAGCCAGGTGCACCAGCCGCAAGACGCCATCGACGCAAGAATACAAACAACAACACTTAGTCCTCCAGCCCGAGCGGGTTCCCGAGCTCGAGCCCCGACGCGCCGTCGATGCCGTAGTCGGCGAGCCGCGGGCCTTCCTCCACGTACTGCGCCTCGCGCTCCAGCCGCTCCAGCGCGCTCTTCTCCTTCTTCGAGGTGCGCGGCGCCTCGGCGAACATCTTCTCGATCTTCCCGACGAGCCGGTCCTTGACGCGGCGGCGGTCGAGGGGCGCGCCGGCGGGCGCGAGGCGCCCGTACTCGCGCAGGACGGCCGCCGCCTGCTCCCTGCTTAAATCGCCGGTCCGGACCATGCCGTCGAGGGCGCTCGCGAGCGTGGCACGGAGTCCGCTCGTGTCCGCCGCGGCGGCCGGCCGGTCCCAGGTCGCGCCGGCCGGCGCCCGCCCGCGCGGCTTCGGGACGCCGCCCGCCGGCGGCCGCGCCTGCTTCTTCTGCTTCTTCGTCTTCGGCGCCGCCGGTGCCGGCACGTCGTCGTCGTCGCACTCCGCGAGCAGGGCCAGGAGTTTCTCTTTCGTGGCTTCCTCGGCCGCGATATCCACACCGGTGTCGCTGTCACTGTCGCTCTCGCTGGGCGACGGCGGCGGCGCGTAGAAGGCGGCGCGCCGCGCTGCGACGAGGCGTTCCACGAGTTCGGCCTTCAGGCCCTCGGTGTCGGCGCCGGCGGCCTCGAGCGCGGCTCGCAACTCGGCGACTTTGAGCCTCTTGGCGTCGCGCGTCGCGGCGGCCTCGTCGAAGAGGCTGTCGCTGTCGCTGCCGGCCTCGCTCGCGGGCGGCGGCGCGCGCTGCTTCTTCGAGACGAAGACGTGGCCGCAGTCGCAGCGCGCCTTCCGCAGGGGCACTTTGGCGTCGCAGACGGGGCACGTCTTTTGCGGGCCGCCTCCTGGTTGCGCCGGCCGCTTCCGAGCCGGCCGCTGCGGCTTGCGGCCGCTCTCGGTCGTGACGACGGTGTAGTCGTCGCGCGGCGCGGCGGTCGTCCGCGGCGGCGCTCGTTGCGGCGGCGCTGTAGGTGGCGGTCCTAGCTGTGGTGGAGGCGCTCTCGGCGCGCGCGGCGCGGCGGTCGTCCGCGGTGGCGCTCGTCGCGGCGGCGCTGGGGGTGGCGGCCCTAGCTGTGGTGGAGGCGGCGGTGCAGGTTGCGGCGGCGGTGCCTGGACGGGCGTCACAGGCCGCGGCGGCCGTGGGTCGCCTTCGTCGTCTGATTCGTCTAACAGAGCGCGCAGCGCAGCTAGGTCCGCCATGGCTGCACAGCAAAGTGCGCAGCCTCAGGGGGTGCTTGAAACCGGACGCAGCTTCCCAGGCGCGCTGTTCTTGGGCAAATTGTTATAAATAAGAGCTTGCGCGCGTAGAGTCGCCGCACGCGCCGCTTTTGCAGCTGCTTGCTGGATGCCTAGTGTCTTACGACCGCTAGCTCACGTCCCGCGGGCGTTTTTGTCAGTGTCGCGTTACTTGCGACCTCTGTGGCCGCGTTCCGTTGTCCGCGCGAAACATGGCCCTAAGAGTCGAAAGGTCAGTGGGTGAGGGCCTGAGGCGTCTCTATCGCCTCCCGAAGCTCACCACGGCTCCATCCAAGGCGAGGCGCAGTGCAGATTACTTTTCCGATCGATCGGCGTCGCAATTTGATCGATAAAGATATACGCGGGACGGCGACGCGGCGACGCCGCCGACGCGGCGACGCCGGCGACGGTATCAACACAGGCGACCGGCGTCAGCGCCAAGGAGCAAGCTTCCAAAGACGGGATCACGATGCTGCGCGTCGCTCGGTTGATGCGCCAGACCGCGGCCATCCTCACACTAAGTGGCGTGCTCACGCTCGTCCAGGCCACGTACCTCGCGCTCACACAAGACTGGTCGAAGATCTTCGACGCCCTCGGCATGATCGACGACTTCACGATCAGCTACTGGCTCCTCGTGGGGGCGGCCGCGTGCGAAACCGTGCGAAAACCAATTTTTACGGTCGAAGCCGGGTCCCGACTAGTTCAATTGATACAGGTTCGAGGCCATCACGAATACCAAGAATCAGGACGACATCGACTACACGGAAACTATATTAAAACCGATGGAGTCGCTCTGGGCGAGCGTCCGCCTGCCTTTGTTGATTCCCGTGCTCATGCTGGCCTACGAGTGCCGGACGGCCGTCGTCGCGGCGATTGGCGCGGTCCAGAGCCTCTTCGCCTCACCGGAGGCAGTCGTCGCCGAGCCGGCCAAGAGGGGACTCTTCGCCCTGTTCGGCCGCTGAGAACCCCCACGCCGTCGACGCGACTAATCTGCGAAATAGACACAAAGTACTTACCGCGACCGCTTCCGCCCGTCGCGCTCCGCCTCGCGCTGGCGCCTGGCTCGAAAGACGAAGCGCACCGGCGTCCCCGTGAAGGGCATCGACTCGCGCAGCTTCCTCTCTAAGAATCGTCGGTAGTTCTTCGGGAACGCTTTAGGGTCGTTGCACATACAGACGAAGGTCGGCGGCGCGATGCCCGTCTGCGACACGAAGTAGACCTTGCCCGCGTTCTTCCCGGCGGCGGTGGCCGGCGGCGGCTGCCAGAGCATCGCATCTCTGATAACTTCGTTCAGCGTCGCGGTCGACACGCGGTGGTGGTGGCTTTCCCGCGCTCGTTTCACGGCGTCATACACCTTCAAACAGCGCTGCCCCGTCTCGGCCGAACAAAAGACCACTTCGGCCCACGACACCGCCGTTAATGTTTCTCTCAATACCTTCAAAACCTCCCTCGTACTCCCTTCGTCCTTCCCTTCGTAGATGTCCCACTTGTTCGCTAATACCACGCAAGCTCGTCCATCATCCGCGATGCGCTGCGCGAGCATCGCGTCTTGATCCGTGATCTCTGCCGTGGCGTCGACGACCAGCAGCACGACGTCGGCCAATTTAGCAGCTTTGAGCGCCCGTCCCACCATCTGCGTCTCCGTGCCGTCCTTGACTCTAGCCTTTCGCCTGACACCGGCCGTGTCCACGAAGCGGAAGATGGCGCCGTCGACATCTAGTTCCGCGTCGACGGCGTCCCTGGTAGTACCCGCGACATCAGACACAATGGAACGCTGTTCCCCCGGACCCAAGAACCTATTCATCAGTGAGGATTTCCCAACATTCGGTCGTCCCAGCAAAGCCACGTTGATGCGCGGGATCGCCTCTTGGGCGTCGAGCTGCTCGATCTGCTGTCTTCGGAGTTCGATGGCGTTATCTACTGCCGGGAGGACGGCGTCCAGGACCTCGGCGACGCCATACCCGTGGATCGCCGAGCAGGGGAGCGGCTCGCCGAGGCCGAGCGGCCAGAAGTCGGCGACCATCTCCGGCTCGCGTTCGGGAGACTCGCACTTGTTCACGGCCAATACGGTCTCGATCTGGGACGGCCACTTCCTCAGGAAGGCCGCAATGTCCTCGTCCGTCCGGACGATGCCGGTTCTTCCATCCACAACAACGACGACGGCGCACGACTCCCGAAGAGCGAGCGACGCCTGCTCCCGAATTTCAGCAAGGAATTGATCTGATTCTTCATCATCAAACAGCAGACCCCCCGTGTCGACCACATCAAAAACGCGCCCGCACCACTCCGCTCTTTGATAAACTCGGTCTCTCGTGACGCCCACTTCGTCGACGGCGATGGCGCCGCCGCGGCCCGCGTCGCAGAGGCGATTCACTAGAGTGCTTTTCCCCACATTCGGTCTTCCGATAATGGCGACCGTCGGCCTCGCTTGTCTCGCGACTCTCTTCAACATCTTCGGGGCGTTTGATTGTACGCTGTCGGTGTCTTGCGAGGCTAATACACGTGGGATTACCCTCGACGGGCCGCGCCTGTTGATGGGTGCATAGGCGATGGCTGCTGGCAGCAGCCAGAGAGCTGCGTAACGCATCGCGTTACTTCTGCAGCCGTTCGCGCGTGAGTCGGTGCGTCTATAAGCAGCGATACTCTTATCTTTTAGCTATGTCCCGCGTGCTCCGAGCAGCAACTACAGCGGCCAGAGTCTGCCGCCAAGCTGAAGCAGTCACAGTCCCAAACGCAGGGGAGACTCTTCTCGAGCGCCACACCAGTGCTCTGGATCACAACATACAGCTCTGGGGCTAGCGTAGTAAGGACACTAGCCAGCCAAAAGCCTAAAAGGGCCTCCTGGCTTTGGGCTGGAGCGGCGGGTTAGGCGCTTCACGAGGTCCTCAAACCTGTTCCGTTCGCTGCGAACGGCAGCTAGTGATCCTCTCTGGCAAGCGCGGACTCGGCACGCGCCGAGCGCAGCAGACCCCAAATTTGACTCCTGCGCGCAAAACGGGGGCACGCGCGGGACCAGCCGCAGAAACGCGGGACGCGATGATCGACATCGACAACACCATGACGCGCGACGAGGCGGCCAAGCCGTCGCGGCGCCACCGACCGCGCGGCGGGCGCCGCAACCGGAAGGGCTCGAGGGACGACGCCGAGCCCTCCAAAAAATTATTTGATCCGGACTCGGGCGAGCTGTTCGACCCCGAGGAGGAGGCGCGCAAGGCTGAAGAAGAGCGGCAGCGGCAGCGTGAAGAACGGGAGCGCCAAGCAGCAGTAGAGAAGGAGGCCGCGGCCGGCCGCAACACAAATGCAGAGGAGTGGCGGCCGTCTGAGGTCAAAAGGGCGCCGGGAGGTTTAAGGGAGGAAGACTTCCCCGCGCTGCCCGGCGGGCCCGCGCCAAAACCAGCTATTGCGATAAGACCGCCGCCGGCGCCGCACCGAGCGCCCGAAATAACAGGACCACGGTTTAGAGGCAAAGTAGTAGGCAACTGGACCAATTCTGGCCCGAAGGGCCAGGCCTGGATCCGGCCCGACGGCGTCGCCGAGAGCCAGCGGAAGGACGTTTTGTTATATCGCCAGCACGTCGCCAGCGGTCTGCAGCTCAAGGCTGGCGACCGCGTCGAGTACGGCCACGCCGCGCAGAAGACGACCCAGGGCCGCACGGTCGCTCGCAACGTCACGAAGGTTGATGCCGGTGCGTTGCGGCGCGCTCCCGTGCGGAATGCTGGCGCCAAGGTCGAGGACGCCGGCGTTCCGCTGGCCCAGCGCGTCACTCAGCCGCGCGACGACGGCTTGCAGCGGGCGCTGGCAGCTTCTAGAGCGGACTTTGACGCGGAGGAGCAGAAACGACTGGCGGAGCGCGAGGATGAAGAATTAGCGAAAGCATTGATGCTGTCGGCGGCGGCGGCGTCGGAGGACGACCGAAGGAGGCGCGAGCAGGAGGCGGCCGAGGCTTCTAGGCGCATGGCCGAGATGGCCGCGGCCAAGCAGGAGGCCAAGGAGGCGGAGGACGCCGAGGCCGATCGTAGGGTCGCGGAGGTCGTCGTCGCGGGCACCGAGACCCAGCCCGAGACTCAGGTGCCGCCTGACAATTTAGCAGAAGCCGAGCGGCGCGCGGCGGCAGCAAGGGCGCAATTAGCTCAGATAGAACAGGCCCGCCGCGCGGCCGCGGAGGAGCTCCGCGCGTCGCAGAACATCGTCGAAGACGCGAGGCGCCGCGCCGCGCGCGACCAGCAAAGGACGGCGTTCCAGCCGCAGTCGCCGCCGCGGTCGTTGGCCGCTTTAGAACAGGAGTGGCGACAGAAGACGCCGGGCACACCTGGCACGGTGCGCAAGACTATTCAATTAGGAACAAGACCGGCCTTCGACAGCAAGCAGCGCGACTTTGTGGCCTTCCTCGCGTCGATCAACCTGGCGCACTATGCACAGAAGCTGCGCGAGGAGCAGATCGATTGTATTGCGGACCTGAAGATTCTCAACAACGAAGATCTGGAGGCGTGCGGCATCCCGCCGCGCGACGCGGCGACGATGATGGCCGGGCTCGCTGATTTGCACCCCGGCGTCGCGTGATCGGCTCCAGGTCGGAAGGCTCGAGGCGCCGTCGACGCGACCCACCCCCCTAAGAAAAGTATGTGTTATGAATTTATTTCGCAGCAAAGGCGGCAGTGACCTCTTGCGTCGCGTGGCTCGCCGGTTTCGCCGAGGAGGGCGCTCCGACGTGCTGGTGGAACATGGCGCAGAATTCTTCAAATGATACGCTACCATCATGGTCGATATCGGCCATGTCGAACATCTGGGCCAGCGCTTTTTCCGCCGCGGCCTCATCGTCCCGAGGCAGCAAGTGGAGCCGGTGCATTATACTCGAAAACTCATCCCGATCGATGCTCCCGTTCCCGTCGGCGTCGAAGATGTCGAACGCGCGTCGCAGCGCCGCCGTCGAGGACGTGTAGATCGGGCCCATCGCGGAGCAGAACTCGTCAAAAGTGATTGCGCCTCTTGCGGACCCGTGCACCTCCTTGAACACGGCGAGGGCCTCCTCGCCGTGGCCGAGCGAGGCCATGACCCCGGCGAGCTCCGCGAAGGAGATCGTCCCGTTGCCTGCGCGGACGAAGCCTCACCAAACGCGTTGCGGTCTCCGGCAGGCACGCCGTCACCGCGATGATCCCCGGACGCGGCCAAATACCCTCGACGTCGAGCCCATCAAAAGCCTCCCTTAATTCCGCCCGCGCCTCGTCCGACAACGTTCCAGTGGCTGAGTGGTGCGCCGCGGCGACGGGCGCCGACGCGACCAAAGCCGCTGCTCTAATAGCGGCGGCCCACGTCCGCCGCGCTTGATTGAACGCGCGCAACCTTTCATTATTGCCGATCGGCTTTGAAGAGGCGCTCCCGGCGACCCACGGCGACGCCAACACATCGTCCACGTCCCATCGGTCATCAGGCTTCACCGCCAGCAAATGACGAACAACGTCCTTGGCCTCCGGCGAGATCTTGGCCCAGGCCTCGTCGTGGAACTGCCACTTGCCCTGCTTTATGCGCGAGGCTAATATGGCGTCGGACGCGTCGCCCATGGGGTCAAAAGGATGATAGCCCCCCAGCAGCACGAACAGAATCACACCGAGCGCAAACAGGTCGCACCTGGCATCATAGGTCTTCTTCTTCGTGGCCAACAACATCTCGGGCGCGGCGTAGCCGGGAGTGCCCACCCGTTTATCTAATTTCTCACAGGGCGCCGCGGCGATGCCCAGATCACATAGTTTGACATCAGCATCATGCGCATCAGAAACCAGCAACAAGTTCTCCGGTTTTAAATCTCTATGAGCAATACCTCTCCCATGTAAGTGTTTGAGGGCTAGGGCGACTTGTTTGGCTACTAACGCAGCGTCTCTCTCGGAATAACAACCCTTCTCGCAGATGCGCTCGAAGACCTCGCCGCCCGTCGCGAGTTCCAGGACTAAAGCTCTGGCGTCGGGCAGCTCCACCACGTCGATCAACGACACTAAGTTCGCGTGTTTGCCCGCGCGCTGCATCATCTCGATCTCCTTCGTACATAACTCCTCGTTCATGCGCGCCGTGTTAATGATCTTGCAGGCGTACGTTTCACCTCCCTTGGACGCTTTTCTTACGGTGGCGAAGGCGCCCTCGCCGAGCGTCGGGCCCAAGTCGTAAGCTCCAATCTTCTTCCGCGTCTCGTAGAAGCAGTTTGTATCATTAGTGACGAGTGTGCCCGTCGTCGCGGCGGCGGCGTATTTCGCTGCACTTGCGGCTCTCCGTACGGATGCGGCCCACATGCTCCGACAGGAACTGCTGGCTCTCAGAGTGCTGGGTGTGATACGGCTCTTGGAGGCGTCGGAACACTGCCAATTGCTCCTGAACTCGTATTGATGGAAGATCGTACGCAGCCCTATATTCCTGTGCGACACCCGGTGGCGCAGGAACGGCTGTAACGCAAGGCTGGAGCCGGCTCTCCCTGGGTTGGGCTAGTATGTGTTCGCTAGAAAAAAAAGGACATAGAAACTTATCGTGTGGAGGCCACTTTCCGGACAGATCGGAGCTTGCGCATCCCCTTCGCCACCTTGACGGCGTGGCCCGTCTCCCGCCGCTTCTTCGCCTCGCGCGCGGCGTAGGGCACGACGGCCCGCTTCAGCGCGTCGACGCCGACGTTGACGCACCGCCCATACAGGTGCTCGAGGAACCAGCCCGCCGACCACGTCGTCCGGAACGTCGAGCCATTTAATTGCCAGTCGCGCGCGAAGACGACTTCTGCCTCCCTCGGGAGGAGCAGGCCCAGGACCTGGCTGACGAGCGTGTAGTTGCTCAGGTTTATCACTTTCCTTTTCATCGCTTCCGAGTCGTCGGCGGGTAATGCACCGATCTCCGCCAGGATCGCGGCTCGTTTCGCCGTCAATTCCCTCACGATCTCATCGACGCGCATCCTTTTTGACGGCGACTCCTCCGGATCGACAAGGGCGGCCGCGGCCGCGTACCAGCATCCACTAATACACACCACAGGCCGACCCTCCACTATCGTCGCCGTCGCAGTACCCTTCTTGCTCTCGAGCCCGATATCCCGCGCCCACCGCCCCAGCCGCCGTTTACACTTCTTCTCCCACTCGCCGAGGCCCTCGGCGAAGGTCCGGCCCTCCTGGTCGATCGTGCGCCGCCCCTCCAGGTTCCCTAATGGTAAACCAAAGGGCGCCAGCATGCCACTGTCGTCTTTATCATTCATACACAATGATAATTGTGTCGAACCCTGGCCCACGCCGACGATCCCCCCTGGTTCATTGCGAATTTGCGGGTGCAACGCCGCCGCGTAGCGCACGGCGACGCACTCGTAAAAACATTCATCGAGATCGGACACGCGCTGGAACCGCCACAACGGATTCTTCGCGTGGATCGCCTTGAGAAATTTCTCGGCCCGTTCTAAAGCAGCACCAGTCGCAGTCCGAAACCAGGCGCCCGTGGCCACGACGACCACAGGTCCGAGCGCTGCTCGCCTCGCTCGGCCGTCGACGACCTCCTCGTGTACTTTCAAAAAGCGGAACTTGCCGCCGGTCGACGGCGCCTCGCATTCGAGGTTGACGCGCTCTCTACTACAATCGCCGGCGGGCTGCTCTGAGGAAACGATGCCGCCGCCCTCGGCGAGCACGAAGCCCTTACAAATACCCGCCTGTTCGCCCTTTGATCCTTTTACTACCTCCGTCACCAACGGCCCGTCCCACGTTATTCCTAATGACGCCCAGTCTCCAGTTAATTCACACGTATGCGACACCGCCGAGTCGAACCATTTCTCGAAGGCATCTAACCGAGTCCCGCCCTCCTGCAGGGCCTCCTTGAGGCTTTCCTTTCGCCGGTCGACCTCCCTTAAAGCAACACCACCATCGACAAAGGAGTACTCCAGGGCCTTGGCCTCGCCCGTGCCCACGTCGAAGACGACCACCAGACACGTGTCGTGCGTGTCGTCGCCATCATCCACCGCGCGCGCCGCCCTCGACTCCGTCAGCACTTCGCTCTTCTCGAGGCTATCAAAATCGCGCATGTTCTTGTGGAAGGAGCGGAAGTAGGCGTCGTCCCGGTTCGCGGCCGCCTTCATGAGCCTGTCGCGGATGCGCCAGCGGTCCCGCAGACAACTCCCCATGTGCCAGAGGCAACCCAGGAGCGTGAGGACCGTCCACACGTCCGACGCGCGGTCGTATACCGTCGCTCTCCAGCGGCGTTTGTCCCCTGGTACCGCGTACTGCTTTTTACCGTAGTCCCAAGTTTTCACGAGACCCCAGTCCATTCTGCGGTAGCACTGCTGGGACGCTAACACCCGCAACCAGACCTGGACGAAGAACATGAAGACCGTCACGTTGACCGTCTTTTCCGGGGGTGTTAAGAAACCAACCCGAGGCAGCAACCCCCCAATATAAGCTTGTTTGGCTGCGACCGTCAGCAGCATCGTCAAAATAGCTGTTAATCTGAAATGGATGTTGCAGGGGTCGATCCAATTTACGGACAACGAGAATAATTGCAATAAATAAGTAGGCAACAAAACGTTGTAGAAGACACCAGTAGCGTCCCTTTCTACAATAATGAGCACAGAAGCATCATCATCCGGAAAACGACCATCTAACCTGTTGAGGACCTCGAAGCCGCCCGCCACCCCATAAAGCAATTTAATATCATTGGAGGGCAGTAAATCGGCCTCCGCATCGACCGTGTGCGGCTCGTGCAGCGGCGGCCGCAAGCGCGCCCCGAAGGTGCAAGGGTTGTAGTTCGACATTTCCACCGGTGGACTTTCGAAGCGTAGTTCTAAACCTTGCGTGTCGAAGGGGAAATTCCGCATGTCAAAGGGCTGCATGAACTCAAAAATGTCCGTGATCTCGCAGCTGAAGTGGTGGGCCCGCCGCGTCGGGCCCATGCGACCGGCGTACTGCCTTGCCGTCCTATGCACTTGGGCATTTCTTAATACATCGCCTCTAGATGCCCTACAAGTAGGCAACATGAGTTGGGGCTTGTAGTCCTTCCAGAAGTTTTCGTACGACGCGTAGCCTTTTTCGTCCACCAGCCATTCGACGGTTATGGTCAGTTGAGCGTTGAACTTTAAACGTTGCGTGTCCAGATCAAAAAGCTTCCTGACTCTCACTCGTAAGTGGAGATCAATAGAATAGGCGAAACCCGTAGCATCCGCCACGACCCGTACCGCACCGCCGGCCGGCGGCACGCGCCACTCGTTCCCCAGCTTCATCTGGTCCTCCAGCGACTGGTTCGCCTGGACGTCGATGTAGACCTCGTCGTCGTCCGTCTCGTCGTCCTCGTTCCTATGAATGTCCCAGGCCCCGTGCCCGCCCGTCAGCACGTTTTCATCAACCACCGCCGCGACGATGGCGCCGGCACCCAATGTCTTCGGGAACTTTTTCGCGACCTTTTTGACGTTTCTACTGATACGCTGCGCTTCGTTATCCAGGCCTTCCTTGAGGCGCTGCGCCTCCGCATCTAAGACCTCCCTCGTTTGCTCCGTGGCCTGGGCGAGCTCCTCTCCTACTTGTCCTACTTGCTCCATGGTTTCTACTTTGTGTCCTTATTTGCTCTGCTGCTGCGATTTGCTTGTGTAGCCCCCTTATGCAGCCCCCGGTTTGGTGCTCAGTTTTGGTGCTCCTTTGCTGCGGGCCTGGGTGCTCGCACACGCCTTGCTTACGCTGCCCCCGGGTGCGCTGCGGGCCCGGGACGAGGAATAAAGCTGCTCCGTTGCGTTTGCAGCCTCGCTCCCCGAGCAATGCGGCGCTGCGCTCCAGGAGTTGTGCGGCCTGCCGCTGCGCCAGCCAACCCCGACGCATGGGTCCGGCGCATGAATCCCGCCAGGCACTTCCGAGAGGTGCTTTGGCCTTGGATTGGTATCCTCCTTGCAGGGCTAGCGGATGGAGGCACTAGAGCGCTCATTTTTGTCGATGCCATTTTGCATGTGCCAATAAGGTTGTAAGACACTCTGCATCAGGGTGCATACGTTCTCACTGTATTCGCATCGATCACGTGCGGAGCGCTGGCGAGAGTTTGACCCGGAATTAAAAAAGCAGCAGCAAGCTGTGCAGCCTGCAGTGCTGAAATGGCGGCCCTCACCCAACGCGACGACGCCTGGGCCTGGTGGAATCAGCTAGGAAACCCGCAAAAAGTCCTGGCGCCCATGGTCGGCGCCTCCGAGCGGGCCTTCCGCATGCTCTGTCGGAGGCACGGCTGCGATTTAGCTGTCACTCCTATGATTCACGCGCGGCTGTTCGGCGAGTGCGACAAGTTGCGGAGGGACGTGTTGAGGGATCTGGAAGGGTCTGTCGAGGCGGGGGACCGGCCGCTACTCGCGCAGCTGTGCGGAGACGACAAAGACGTTTTACTGGATTGTGCCAGCGTATGCCAGCATTATGTCGATGGGATTGACTTGAATTTGGGATGTCCGCAGGGCATTGCGAAACGGGGCCACTACGGCGCGTTTCTGCTGGAGGAGCCCGATTTGGTGTGTGGTATCGTCGAGCACTTGTCTTCAAATCTCGAAGTTCCCGTGACCTGCAAGATCAGAATCGTGGACAAAGATAATATAGATGTCACCATACGACTCGCGAAACGTTTGGTAGAAGCGGGCGCATCTCTGATAACAATTCATGGTCGGACGAAGGAAATGAAGGGTCAATCAGTCGGAAGTGTGAACTGGAGTCAGATTTCTACCGTTATTGAGGCGTTGGATGGTTGTGTGCCGACGCTGGCGAACGGGGGCATCGAGGTGTTTGAGGACTTATCGCGAGCGACTTGTGAAACGGGAGCGTGCGGTGCCATGACCTCCGAGGCGGCCTTGGAAGATCCGAGCGTCTTCGACGGGTCGTGTGAGGACGGCCTTTGCTTGGCTGAAGATTATTTGGGGCTCTGCGACCAGCATCCTCCGTTACTCAAATTCGCGTGCGGGCACGTGCACAAATTGCTGTTTAGATATTTACAAGCGCCGGGCGGCGAGGCGTTCCGCGCGCGGGTGGGGAGTGCGAACTCAATTGAGGAGCTTTCGGACGTCGTCGCGGCCGTGCGAGAGGCGAACATCGCAAGGAACGAGAGCACGTGGTACCGGCGGCACCGGACCGCGGCCGTGAAGCGGGTCGAGAAGGTCGCCGTGGACGTCATGGCGGAGGGTGACGACGTCATGGGGGGGCTCTTCGGGGATTAAATATATGTGTGTTACTTCCGCCGCCTCACCAGTCTCTTGAGCAAAGTCTCGACGCCCGGCGGCGGCTTGCGCGCCTGGACGGTCTTCCGGTGCTCCTCGATGAGCCGCGGCATGTCGCGCAGGCGCGCCTCCACGTTGCGGAAGCGCTCCGCGCGCGTCCTATCGCGTTTGTGGCCCTTGGGCGGGATGAGCACGCGCGGCGCCCGGACGGGGTCCCACTCGCGCAGCCAGCCGCCCTTCGCGGGGTCGAACGTACCAAAAGTACCATCTCGAAGCGCCTGCTTCCGCGCGACGGCGGCCTCGCGCCGCGAGACGAGCGGCCGGCGCCAGGGGTTGACCTGGCCCGGCGCCGTCGGGACTTTGCGCGGTTTTAGGGCTGCGGCGCCGTGTTGCGCGAGCTTTTTTATCACGCCCTGGGACATGTTTACAGCTTCTCGCTTGCTGCAGGTGGCTGAGTGTGGTAGGACTAGAATGCCTCCCGCAGCGCGCACGGCTCACGCGTCACTTTCAGGTCGTATCGCTGCTTCTGTGCGATGCTCGCCCTACCAGTTTGCAGCGCCAATCAAGAGATTCGCGTACGCGACACTACGCAGCTAGCGATACTACACATACTAGAAAGCCTGCAAGCAGCTCCTTTGGTCGCATTACTCGAAGCAGACGCAGTTCAAAGTTGTGTTAACCCCGCATCGCTGCTTTATCTCCACCAGGAGACAGTGAGCGAAGTCCGCGACGCGTGGCACCCGCTGCCTGCCGAGTAAGCCAAGCTGCACTGCATAAAGGATGGCACAGCAACCCCCACCAACCTACGTCTTCACGGGCGACCGTCGGAGAATCGAGCCCTACGTCTACGCCTACACCATGCACTGCAAGGGCCGCTGGTGCGGCCGGCGGCCCGACGAGGTCTTCGGGACCGAGTTCAAGATGAACCCTCCGGCCTACTACGAGGAAGCTCTACGGGATGGGCGCATCACCGTCAACGACGCGCTGTGGGACGGGCAGTCGACGCTGCAGCAGGGGGATGTGATTCGGCACCTCGCGCACCGCCACGAGCCGCCCGTGCCGAAAGGGCCGATCCGCGTCGTCGGCCTCACGGAAAACGCTTTAGCGGTGGACAAGCCGCCCGGCCTGCCCATGCACCCGTGCGGGAGCTACCACCACAACACGCTGACCTCTTTACTAAGGGAGGACTTCACTACCAGATCTTTCGTCTGCGCCGATGGTGTCGACTGGGCGGAGGCGCAGCGAGCCGCCCGCCAAGGTCTCAGGCAGGTGCACCGCTTGGATCGGTTGACGTCGGGTCTCGTGATCTTCGCGCGGTCCGCATCCGCGGCTCGGACGCTCTGCGAGGACATCGGCCAGGGCCGCACGCAGAAGACTTATATAGCACGCGTCCGCGGTTGTTTTCCCGACGACGCGCCGGTCCTGAGGCCGGAGAAGCGGCCGCGCAACGCCGAGCTCGCCGACGGCTCGTGGCGCATTGACGGCGACTGGGTCGAGGTGTCCTGTTCATTACGGACGGCGTCGCACCGCGACGGCGTCTGCGAGTGCGCGCCCGACGCCGAGGACGCGAAGGCGGCGCGGACGAAGTTCCGGCTCGTGCGCAAGTTGAGTGATGGGACATCAATTGTGGAATGTAGGCCGCAGACGGGGCGCACGCACCAGATCCGGCTGCACCTCCAGTTCCTGAACCACCCCATCGCGAACGACCCCTGCTACGGCGGCGAGCTGGGCTTTGCCGGGAGTTCTTTGGTGGACGACGCGCCGCCGTCGTCCTCAGAGGTATTAGACCCGACCGGCCCGCGGCGGCCGGGCGAGTCCGACGCGGACTTCGTGCGGCGCAAGTGCGCGCGCTGCGCCTCGAAGCTGGACGTCATAGATGCGTCCGAGGAGCGTGCCTCATGCGTCTTCCTCCACGCGCGGTCCTACGCGGGGCCGGGCTGGGCCTTTGCGACGGTCGAGCCGGCCTGGGCGGCCGAGTAGTAGGTGTCCCTGTGGTGTGTGTGTAACTTGTCTCGTTTCGTCGCACGACTCCTCGGGGCTAGCGGGATCTCACATGATCTCACATGACACCGGCGTTCTGCCGCGCGGCGCAGCGCGCCCAGCCAAAAATAGGTCCGGGGCCGCGGGGCAGCCGGACATGTCGTTGTTCGTCCATAAATAGAGTTATGGCAGCAGCGCCGGGCCACTAAATCAACATGAAGATGCTTTGGCTGGTGGTGCTGTGGTGCCCAGCGGCAGCAGAGATGAGGCGTCGGCTCTGTCATGCTGGCGGAGTCGACCGGGCTGATTGTGCAAACTGCATGAGCTATTGCGGTGTCTGCGCCCCAGAGTGCGGGACACCCGCGCCGACGGCAACACCCGGACCGACACCGGACGGATGCGCGATGTACGTAGCTGGTCCCGTCGTTGCGTACAGCGGTAACAAGGTGGCGACCGTCGATTCGCTCCAGAACTACGAGCTCACGTTCACGATGGAGCTGGCGAGCGACTGGAGCATCACGAACAAGTTTCAGTCAGTCCTTCATATCGGCAGTGCGGATCAGGACCGCTTCCCTAATATACTGTTTAACCCTTCGCAATATGGTTCAGGTTTGCATGTGGCGCAGTCATACGGCGACTGCTCCCCTAGCTTCTGCCAGTGGTACCTTGGAACAGGAAGCTTCGCTGCAGCAGGCGGAACCTACGAGATCAAAGTGGTCGTCGAGAATAACCAGATGACGGTGTACATCGACGGCGTGAACCGCGGCTCCAAGTCGGGGAGCGCGACTTATGCTGCGGCAAACGCGGCGGTCTACGTCGGGGATCCGTGGTACGACGCGGCCGCAGTGACGCTCTCTCACATCTGTTTGAAGGAGATTGTATACCCGTCGCCCGCGCCGGTGATCGTGTACGTCGACCGGGAGATGTCTTGGGAGGACGCGCGCGCGCACTGCCGCGCGAACCACCACGACCTCGCGTCGATCCACAGCGCTAGCGAGAATGCGGAAGTCGATGCGCTTTGTCCTGGTCGGTGCTGGATCGGAGGGTCCGATGAGGCCCGGGAGGGCACGTGGACGTGGTCGGACGGCACCGCGTGGGACTACACGAACTGGTATCCCGGTGAGCCCAATGATGCTGGTAGTGGTCAAGATTTTCTACATATATATGGAATGTGGGAGGGCCGTTGGGACGACACGTATGAACATTTGTTGCAACCATTCGTGTGCAGTACAAGGTCTCGTGGCACCGACGAAGAAGACGACGACGACGACTCGGACGGCGACGACTCAGACGGCGACGACTCGGACGGCGATGCACTCGTTGTGATCCTGTGCGTCATCGGCGCCTTCTTTGGCGGTGCCGTCTTTGTCGGTGCAACCGTGAACAAGTGCGCCGCCAAGAGCGCAAAGGTCGCGGCGACGACGGGCGCCGCGGCGGTTCCCAACGCTGCGACCGACGACGGCGACATGATCACCGTCGAGGCGCCCCCCGGGACGCTGGGCCTCAAGCTTGACGGGACGTCCACGAGAGTCAAAGAGGTCTTTTCCGACTCGCCTTTGGTGGGAAAGGTCTACCCCGGCGACGTTCTAAAGAGCGTCGACGGAGTCGTTGTTACCGGCGGCAAATGCTTAACCAACGCGGTCGCCGCGGCCGACGACGGCACGAACCCGCGAACGCTCGTGTTTCTGCGAAAACAACAGCCCGCGCCGCCCATGCGCCCAGCGACCATCGTCCGCATGGGCACCGTGGAAGCGATCCACGCCTCCGACGCTTCCGCAGCGCCTCCGGTGCAGGCGACGCTCGTCCCCCACGCCACCGTTCTCTCGGTCCAACAACACTGACTCTTTCCCTGATCTTCCGCTTCCACCGAATCTACTCTCCACTACCTTAATTTTAAGCTTGAAATTAGTCTTCGTTTCGTCGGGGCTCGGCTAGCGTCTGTAAGACACTAGGCATCCCTAGCAAAAAAGCAAGGCCGCGCCAAACCTTAAAGCCGACGTTACGTTGCTCAATCGGCACAGCTCTTCAATTGAACACAAACTCGCACTGCAGCAGACACCAGTCAAAAGGCGCGCTGCCGAGACCGTTGACAGTCCAAAAAGAGCAGCAGTCAAAAAGCAGCACAAACCGCGCGCAGCAAGGACCGCGATGGCCAGCGCCCGCAAGAACCTCTGCGCCGCCCTCAAAATCGACTGCTTCGCGCCGAAGCCCGTCCCCGAAAAGGAGGAGGCCCCGGACCTCGAGGCCGGCGGCGACGAGGAGTTGGATTACAAGCAAGAGACGACAACGCCCGTCGCGGAGCCGCGGCCGCCCGCGTCGCTGCGGCGGTCGCCGTCCGACGAGCCCTACCTCGAGCCCCGCGACGACGACGACGCGCCGAACGCGCTCGTGAAGGTCGCGCGGTCGTCGACGGCGCTGCCCGCGTTCGTCAGCCTAGCCTTCTTCCAGATGATCGCCATGGTCGGTTGGATGATGATGGCCATGGCGTCGCGCGCCGTGCGCGTCTTCTACGCCGCTTCCAACGCTCCTCTCCAACTCGAGGACGACGGCGGCGCGACGCTGCCCCTGCATTCGACCGAAGCGCCGCGGCCGCAGCCGGCCTGGGTGCGCGCGGCCTCCGAGCCCGAGGAGCTCCAGACGGAGTTCTCCTTCGCGCCGGCGCCGGAGGCGGACTGAGGCGTCGGGGCGGGGAACTATGTAATGTGTCTGTTTACTCAGACGGCGTCCTCGCCCGCGAGCGAGTAGTAGCGCCCCGCGAGGTACTGGAGGAACGCGCCCGTCGACCACGTCACGCGATAGACCTTGCCGCTCACCTTCCACTCGCGCGCGAAGAGCAGCGCGACGCCCGACGCGTCCTCGCTCACGATGAAGTCGAGACATCGCAAGAACCGCACGCCGTTCGCGCGGTCCATCGGTTTTGCTCCTTCATCATCAACTAAAGCCTGGATCTTCGGCCGCACGTCCGTCTCGTAGCTTAGGTAGCGAGGCGCGTCCTTCCTCTCAACCACACCGGCCGCGACGGCGACGTAGAAGAAGCCCGCGCTGCAGATGATTCTGATTGGCGAAGAATCGCGGGAGTGTTTTTGCAATTGTTCCCGTAGAGGGCCGAAGGGCGCCGTGATGGACGCCGTGCACGCCGTGCGCCATCCCTCAATCTCATCGGTTTCGACGAGGGCGATGCCCTCCTTGAGAGCTACGCGTGCGGAGAGGTGGTGGGCACCGTGGCCGCCGGCGCCGTCCATGCTCGTCTGCACGGAACCCTTGCCGCCCGCCAGGGCCGCGATCGGCGGTTCCGCGGCAAACTCGATGGCCATCGCGTGCTTGACCGAGATCCACTCTAATGAAGCCTCTTCTTGTCCGCTCAAAACTTCAAAGTTCCATTTTGCGGATGCAGGCAAGACGCGCATGACCGTGTTCCGCAGCCACGCCAATGCCGGTTCCGCTTTCGTCGCGACCTCGTGTTCCGAGAAGTCGCGGTACCACTGCGTCGCGCCGCATCGAACACCCGCGAAGCGATCCTCGAACGAATCACCATTTGCGAGGGTCGCGTCGATGCGCTCTTTTGCTGTAGTTGTAGCCTGGCGGATGTTCGCCTCAACCTCTTCGAGCTCCGACGACTGTCTAGCTGGCCGATCCACGAGGTTGAAGGGGCACGTCAGCAGATCCTCATACACCAAAGACCCGTCCGCGCCCAACGCGAGGAGCTTGAAGGCCATCTGGCCCGTTCCTAGGTCGATATACAACGTCGCCGTACTACCGGCCCTATAAACAGTCATAGCTTTGGCACGGTCCGCGAGGACGTCCTCCTGCATGCTCTCATCTTCTGGTGAAAGGTGGTCCGCGTTGCCCACCAATACCCTATCGAGCAACGCCTGCTGCTCGTAGACCTTCCGCCGGAACGGCAACGATTCATTATCGTCAAAAATGGCCTGGACGTCCGCTGGCGCCGACGCGATGATGTCGTTCAGCGGCGCGTACGACGCGTGCGCCGCGTCCGCCTCGTGGAGGAGTTGTATTGGTTTTCCTAAACGCATAGCGGCCCGTACCTCGAAGACGCACCAGGCCCTTTCGAAGACACCTTTCGTCAAAATAAGCATAAATACGGCCGACGTCCGGATGCCTTCGAGCATGCCGAGTTGCGTGATGTGCATGCTCTCCTGATCATACCAGCACGAGTAGCCTCGAATCTTCATCTGCAGGTCGATCACCGCGCAGATGTCCGACGCTTCCCGCTGGAAATGCGACAGGAAGAAGGCATGTTCCAGCTTTAAAGTTTCTGGGGAGGATTTGAGCAATTGCGTTATTGTCTCGTGATGTGTTTGTGAAGAGGGCACCTCCCGAGGTTTTGATGGTGATGGTGGTTCCGCGGCGGCGACTTGCGCCCTCGTCCGCTTCACGAGCCCGTCGGCCTTTTCCAAGCGCCTCCGCAACAGGTGATTCTCATCAGTCAAATTCTCGACGGCGCGCCGCAGTTCCTCCATCTCGCGCCGCTGCTCGCCGTGGTGCTGCTCCTGCTTGCGCTGCATGATCTCGACGCGGTGCGTCAATTTCAGGAGCGCGTCGGCGACGTCCTCGGGGGGCGTGTCCATCCTGGTGCTGGTTGTGTCACAAGGGGCAGCGTCGACGGCGTTTTGGGCGGTGGCTGCGGGTGGCGGGCAGCCGGTTGGACGCTGCCTCGTTGGTGTTAGGACAAGGCAGCTTGGTCAGCGCGCACAAGCCCCATGCGGCGCTGGAACGCCTCAGCGGCGGAGAGTTGCGAGCAGTTGGGTCGGCGATGCCTCCGCCGCTGGCCTTGGATGGATCGGGAAGCTTCCTACGACTCTGTCCTCGAGAAAAAAGGGCGCAAAAAAGCGCGCGGGTTTCTCGCGCAATAAAGGCGTTGCTTTTGTTTTTGCCGCTGTGGCGCCGCCGCGGTAGCTGCGGGCCACTTGTAACGCTGCGCTTGAAGCGCCCTGAGGCCAGGCTCTCGCTGCGCTGCGAAAAAACGCCGCAAGGAACGCCCAAAAAACTCACCGTTCACGTGAACTGTAGCAAACGCGGCAGCGGACGATGGACCGCCTCAACGCCTTAAGAGGCACGCCCTCACCAAACGCGACCGCGCCGTCGCCCACCACGTCCCAGAAGGACGCCGCCGAGGCGAACGACTTCTTCGCGGCGCTCGCGGGCGGCGCCGACAACATCACGAGCCGGCGGCGCGCGCCGGCCAAGGCCGCCGCGCCCGTCGAGAAGACGCCCGCGCGGAGCTTCGTCGCGCTGCCGAGCCCGTCGACCTCCCAGAAGGACGACCAGGAGGCCCAGGACTTCTTCTCGACCCTTTTACAAGGATCGCAGCCGACGCCCGCCGCGACGCCCGCCGCGCGGCCCGCGCCGCCGCCGACGCCCATGTCGATCTCGCCGCCGCCGCCTCAACAAACGCAGCAGCAGCGCCGCGTGTCCTTCCGCGAGCCCGTCGACGCGCCGCCGCCGCCGCTCCCGCGCACCGTGAGTGAGGATAATGAGACGCCGCCGAAGGAGACGGACGACGTTTTGAAGCTCGTCGACTCGTGGGGCGCCGACGCTTCGCCCGACGACGAGGCGGCGCGGCTCGCGCAGCTGCGCGCCGACGAGGAGCGGCGCCGCGCGTCGGAGGCGCACGCCGAGAGCGCGCGCAAGGTCGCGCTCGAGGAGGCCGCGGCCCGGGCCGAGGCCGAGGTGAGCGGCCTGCGCCGCGTCGCGACCGCGTCGCCCGAGGAGGGGAGCCGGCTTACTGAAAGACGCCGCGCGCGGCGTGAGGCCACGGTCTGGTCCGCGGGCGGCTCGTCGTCGAGCGACGCCGACGCCGCGACGACGCCGGCGCCGACGGCGCCGAAGCGGACGGATTCGGCCGAAGCGCGGGACTTCTTCGCGGCGCTCGGCGCGCCCGTCGCGGAGCCGGCCGCTTCTCCGGCGCCCGAGGCCGCGCCCGTGGAGCCGGAGGCGCCGGAGGCCGAGGTGCCGGCGCCCGAAGTCGCGGAGGCGCCCGCGATGCCGCCGCTGCCCGAGACGCCCGTCGCCGAAGCCTCGAGCACGAAGGAGCGCACGCCCGACGGCGCGCGCGTCGTGACGACGTGCGCGGGCGCCGTCGCGCGCGCGCCGCCGCCCGTCGAGCCCTCGGAGATCCCGGGCGCCGTCGCGCTGCCCGGCCTCGCCGCGCCGAAGCCCATCATTCCCGCGGCCGACGCGCCGCCGCCCGCGCCCACCGAGCCGGTCGCGCCCGCGGAGCCGGCGCCGCCCGTGCCGCCGACGCCGGCCGTCGCGCAACCGACCACCACTACAACGACGACGGCGCGCCGCAACGTCGTCACGTCCTGGGGCGCCGCGACCGCGCGCCGCGTGCCCGCCGCGGCGTCGCCGAAGCCTCCGTCCAAGACGCCGGCGCCGGCGAACGTCGTCCGCGGCTGGGGCCCCGCGGCGCGCGCGCCGGCGGCGCTGCCGACGCCGGAGCGCAACCGCGCGAAGGCCGCCGCCGCCGCCGCCCGGCGCCGGAGCATGGCGCCCAGTGCGCCGCCGGAGAAGAAGAAGGTCGAGCGCAAGAGCTCGCTCACGGCGCCCGTCGCCCCGAAGTTCGCGGAACGGAAAGCTAGACCCCAACGGTTGTCGACGGAGGAGCAGCAGCTGCGCGCGGCGGCGCAGAAGCGCGCGCAACTCAAGGCGCGCCTCGCGGCGAACGCGCGCGCCGTGCCGGGCGCCGCCGGGACGGCGCGGCGCGCGGCGCGGGCGGCCGCGTCGCCGCGGCGCGTCGCCCCGCAGGCCAAGCCGGCGCCCGCCATGAGGCGCGGTCCTACCATTGCCAAGCCCTTCACGTTCGGCGCGTCGCGGCGCCAGACCGTGGCCTTCCGCGAGCCTGTGTCTCCTCCCCTCGCGGAACGATTGGCGAAGGCCGACGCCGCCGTGCCGTCGCGGTGGCGCAAGGAGCCGGCGCCCCGCACCAAACGGCGCCAGACGCTCACGCAACCGGCGTCGCCCGCCTTAGCGACCAAGAACCTGCGCCAGAAGCCGCCGCCGCCCCAAAAGAAGGAGGAGGTCTGCACGGACTTCAAGGCGCGGGAGTTGGATCAGAGAATCCTCGGCGACGCCGGCGGCTGCGTCGGCGTGCCCGTCGTGGCCTCGAGGCCCTGCACGGCGCCGGCGCCTCCCAGACTACACGCGACGCGCGCGAAGCCGATCGCCATGTCGCGCGACGAGTACGAACTGTCAAAGCCGGCGTTCAAGGCGCGGGAGTGCCCCGGCGGCATGGCGCGGTTTGCTTTCCTGCGTCCCTTCCCTTCGACACCCGAACCATTGCCTCGATGGCGTCGACGCCGACACGCCATCGGCGCGATCGACACTCAACAACACAGGCCCTCGACGGCGCCCGCGCAACAACCGCGCCACACGAAACACCAGCGCAAAACTATGTCAAGGCCCTTCTCGGCGCGCCCGGCGCCCCCGCAGAAGTTCGAGGTCGCCAAGTCGAGCAAGCCGCTCACGGTAGCACAGACGCCGCCCATGCCCGGACTAGTCAGGCACCAGCAAGCGACGCAGCGCTTCGAGCAGAAGAAACGTAACGAAGCGAAGGCCCTGAAAAGGCGGCAGTCGCGCGGTTTGGTGTTGAGAGAGCGCGACAGCAACACGCAGAATCTTGATGCTCGGTTCGAGAAACGAAAGGCCTACGACGCGGAACTCAAAAGACGGCAGGCTCTACGTACTGTACAGGCGGCGCAGGAGGCCGACGAGGCCAAAAGGCTCGAAGAAGAGACATTGAGGAGGGAGCGGATGACGCCGGCGGCCAAGGGCGGCATGCAGTTCGTCGCCTCGGCGAAGCGCTACGGGCGGCACGGCTCCTTGACGAATCCTGATGATCTTGTGGAAGAGACGCCTCTGGCGGGTGCGCTGGTCGACTACGGGACGCCTCAGCACGCCGAGAGTGACGTCTACGCGGCGACGCCCGTCGGCGAGGCCGCCGAGGGCCGCATCGCCGAGGCCGTCGTGGAGGCCTGCTGAGCTCCTATTTCCCCCTTTCCCCTCCCCCTTGCCTAAGAGGTCTATATCAGTGGGTGGTGGGCGCGCAGGCCGTCTCGCGAGCCCGCGATGCGTCGCGAGCGCACTCTGTGGTTGCTTAGGTTCGAGTACCACTCGCCGGGTGTGCAGGCATCTTGAGAGGCGGGCTCTTCCAACCATGAAACGGCGACGGGCGCGGTACGTGAAAAATAAGAAATCAGCCTAAGGAGCCATCTGCCGGCCTGGGAGCAGGGGGGGGAGGCCTCTGAGAGTCATGCAAGGACGGAAAGGCGCCTACTCCGATTCGCATCTCAGGTGGCCACGGAGGCAGGCATCGCGTCGTACGCAGCTGCGACCTAGCCGCAATCATGAAGTGCGCCGCGATAGCTCTCGCCCTGCAGGGCGCCACCGGTCTGGTGGCGCCGCGCCTGACGGTGAAATCGTCGGCGCTCAATGCCGCCACGCTCGAAGCTAGCCCCAGCGTCGCCCACAGCTATCCTTGCAAAAGCGATCGCCGCGCGCCTCGCGCCGACCCAAAAACCAGCCCGCAGCGGTACAGATGCACGCGCGCTGCTCCCCAGCCAGCGCTGTTGCAAAAAACGCATCGCACACACACATCCGCCGAGGACGGCGCCGCCGCACCCCTGGTTGCAAAAAACGCCACTCCACCTCCCGCGCTGCCACGCACCACATCACTCACAACTACAAACATAGGTCGCCCCGGCCACGTCCGAGGCCCTCCAGACCGCCGCCAACGAGGCGCGCGGCCTCGCGATGGACTCGATCGCCGCGGCCAAGTCCGGCCACCTCGGCCTGCCGCTCGGCGCCGCCGAGATGGGCGCGGTCCTCTTCGGCCAGTCCATGACCTTCAACCCCGACGACCCGACCTGGGTCAACCGCGACCGCTTCGTCCTCAGCGCGGGCCACGGCAGCATGTTCCTCTACTCGTGGCTCCACCTGGCCGGCTACGACATCCCCAAGGACGAGGTCGCGAACTTCCGCCAGCACCACAGCGCCACGCCGGGCCACCCCGAGTTCCCGAACTCGGAACACACGACGCCGGGTATCGAGGCCACGACCGGTCCTCTGGGAGCCGGTATCTCGAACTGCGCGGGCCTCGCCGCGGCCTCCAAGATGTCGGCCGCCATGTTCAACACGCCGGAGCACACGATCTTCGACAACCACATCTTCTGCATGGTCGGCGACGGCTGCCTCCAGGAGGGCGTCAGTGCCGAGGCGTCGTGCTTCGCGGCGCACGAGAAGCTCGACAACTTGATCGTCTTGTACGACGCGAATGATGTCACGCTCGACAAGATGGCCGAGTTCACGCAGTCCGAGGATGTGGGTGCCAGATACGAGGCCTACGGCTGGGACGTCATCACGCTGACGGACGGCCACGACCTCAAGGCCATCTACGAGGCCATCGAGGAGGCCAAGGCCAACGACAACGGCAAGCCGACCATGATCATCGCCAAGACCGAGATCGGCCGCGGCATCGACGAGGTCGCCGGCACGAACGCCGCGCACGGCGAGGCCGGCGTCGCGTACGTCGACGAGGCCCGCAAGAACTTGGGCCTCCCGGCGGACAAGTGGCACGTGTCCGACGACACCTACAAGTTCTTCGCCGACCGCAAGGCCGCCCAGAAGGCGTCGTACGACGCGTGGCAGGCCACCTACAAGGCCTGGCAGTCCGCGAACCCGGACCAGGCCAAGATCCTCCAGGACGGTATTGATGGCAAGACCCCCTCCGAGGCCGAGCTCCTCAAGGCCATCCCCAAGGGCTCGGGCGACGCCGAGGCGACGCGCATCTCCGGCAGCGCCATCATCAACGACATCGCGGCGGCCATGCCCCTCTACATCTCGGGCTCCGCGGACCTCCACGGCTCGAACAAGAACTACATCAAGGGCGCCGGCGACTTCGGCGCCGACTTCGGCAAGTCGTACAAGGGCCGCAACGTCTACTACGGCATCCGCGAGCACGCCATGGGCTGCATCATGAACGGCTTCGCCTACTACGGCCTCTTCCGCCCGTCCGGCGCGACGTTCCTCGTCTTCGCCGACTACATGCGCGCCGCGGTCCGCATCGCCGCGCTCGCGGAGCTCCCCGTCTCGTACATCTGGACGCACGACTCCATCGGCGTCGGCGAGGACGGCCCGACGCACCAGCCCGTCGAGACGGTCTCCGGCCTCCGCGCCTTCCCGAACCTCGACGTCTTCCGGCCCGCGGACTACGAGGAGACGGCCGGCGCGTACGTCGGCGCCGCCGTCCGCACGGACGGCCCGACCGCCCTCATCCTCTCGCGCCAGAACCTCGACCAGACGGGCACGACCAGCCGCGAGGACACGCTCAAGGGCGGCTACGTCGCCGTCAAGGAGACCGGCGACTTGAAATGCATCATCATCGCGACGGGTTCCGAGCTGCAACACGCCGTGGCCGCGGCGAAGCAGATCGGCGGCGGCGTCCGCGTCGTGTCCATGCCGTGCATGGAGCGCTTCGACCGCCAGTCCGACGCCTACAAGGCCGAGGTCCTCCCCGACTCGTGCCGCAAGCGCGTCGCCATGGAGGCCGGCGTGTCCACCATGTGGTACAAGTACGTCGGCCTCGACGGCAAGGTCATCGGCGTCGACCGCTTCGGCTTCTCGGCGCCCGGCGACATCGTCATGTCCGAGCTCGGCATGACGGCCGACAACTGCGCCAAGGAGGTCAAGGCCTACATGTAGGCTGCTTGATCTGAGCAGAAACAAGTCCCAAGTCCCGGCGCGTGCGTTGCGCCTCCGTGTAATAGCGACCCACTCGTGGTGGGCGCTTTCGATCTTATACTTAGACTCCTCGTCTTACGCGCGCCCCCGGAGCGTGGCTCGCGCGGTTTGCAAGGTCTCCTCAATTCCCACCGCGAGCGGGTGCGCGCCGCCGAGCACGCGACGCGCGATCGGTCCTACCTCCTCGAGCGTCGTCACGGCCTCGCGGAGGTCGTCGTGCGTGGCGGCGGGGTCCTGGTAGAGCACCTTCGCATAAATCGACCGCATCGAGAGCATGAGATCATGACTCTCGCCTAACTTCCGTCGCGCTACAGGAATTTGCTTGCGCAGCAGCGACTTGGCCTCTTCGAAGCGCTGTAGGCCTTTCAGGGACGTCGCGTAGTTGATACCTGCTGAAAGGGTTTCTCTATCTTCTTCGCCTACGACCCTCAGATTTCCAAAATATACGTCTCGCCGCAGGCGTAAGGCATCTTGCATTCGTCCGAGCGCATAATATGTGCCCGCAAGATTGCCCTGCACGACGAGAATGCTACGTTCCTGTTCGCCATGTCGCCGGCTCAGAGACAAGTCAGCCTCTTGGACGGGCAACGCGTCCTCGTACTTTTTTGCAGCGAATAAACCGCCCGCGAGCTGCCCCATGGCCAAGCACCGAAGCTGGTCCGTCTCCGGCCGACCCACGTACGTCTTCCAGCAGGCCCACCCGAGCGCGCACCGCACGACGCCGAAATACATTTGCTCGCACAGACTACACGTATCCCACCGCCGCCACCTCTCATTGAACGCCTTAGTGCCTAGATTATTCTCCTCGGCCTCGTCACACAAAATCTTCGCCTGCTCCGCCAGGCACGACACGTGCGCGAAGCCCGCCGTCCCGCGGCACGCGCATCCGCGCACGAGGCCCTCCTTCGTCTTCCAATGCAAGGCCTGCGTGCAGATGTAGCACGTCTGGCCCTTCGTGTCGTCCGCGCACGCCTCCGCTGCGACCGCCACGGCCTCCGTGTACTTCGTATTTGCGTTGTATTGCTCGGCGCCGCCGGCTTTTTTAATTTTTTTGCAGAGCTGGTCGTGACCGCCCTCTTTCCAGTGTTGTTTCTGGCACGCGGGGCCGCAGTAGCGTGTGCTGCAGCGGCCGCATTTCTTGCCCAAGGATAAACCAAGGTCGGTGGCGCAGACGGCGCATTGCGTGAGGATCATCTTGGGCCTTGTCAGGTGCTTTTGGGGCAGCCCTTCGCGTTGTTTTGGCCTGCTCTCGCGCCCTACACGGGCTGTGAGACGGCCGCGCCCCGTCCGAAACCAGGGAGGGACCCGATTGGTCCCTTGGACCCGGGGCAGCGATCGCACCGCCGCGCTGGATTAGATGAGAGGGCCCCCTTCAAATTCTCGGGGCCATCGTACGCCTGCGAGCTCGTTGTTGGACCGGAGGCACCGCTGTTGGATACCTACGAACGGAGAGACGCATAACCCCGAGCCCACGCACAACCACAACCACACATCAAGCTTGAGTGTTGGTCATCAGGCAAAAAACGAGCTAGCGCGGGGCTCCTGCCCGGCTCTTCAAAAGTTGTCACGCGTGCCCAACCTCGCCTATAGCGTAGCCGAGGCCAGCGCAAGCGCAGACGCGCCGGCGCGGCGCCAGACAGGGACATCTGGGCCAAGGCTCTGAGGGAACAAAAGATGTCCTGGCCCCTCCCGGAGGATGAGGACGAGCGCATGTCGACGCTGCGTTCATTAGAACTGTAGGAAACCAGCGTCCTGTCGTGAAACGGCGCCCCCCCCCGGGAGACGCCGCCGGCGCGCCCGTCGACGCGCCCCGGCCACCCGTTAACCGCGCAGGCTCGACACGCCCCGCCACCAGGAATTTGAGCGCATCACGGCGCTCTGCGGCACCGCGTTAAATGTGCCCATCTGTCTTGTAAGCTTAGTGGATGAAAGGAGGCAGTGGTTCCTGTCGAATCGAGGCCTCGGTGATACGCGAGAAACGGGCCGCGAGATCGCCTTCTGCGCCCATTCGATCATGCCCGACGCCACGACGCGCGTCCACAAAGAGATCATGGTTGTTAGGGATGCGCTGGCCGACGACCGGTTCAAGGATAGCGCTTTGGTGCAAGGATGGCCGCACATCCGGTTCTACGCCGGTGCGCCCTTGCTGATCGGGGGCGAGGACGGCATCAAAAGAGCTATTGGTACTCTCTGTGTGATTGACACGGCGATAGAACATGGAGGCACCGGCGCGAGGACGGAGGACGGCTGGGGCGTGCGCGAGAAGCAGATTTTATTGGATTTCGGCGCTCTGCTGACGGGTGCCATCGAAGCGCGGCAACAGGCGCGCATGGCGATGACGGTCGCTAAAACGGACTACATCTCTTGCACCGCGCACGACATCCGCACACCAGTAGCCTGCTTCCAGCTGTCGCTCGAGCTGCTAGCTGGTAGTCAGTTAACGGACGAACAACGAGAATACGTCGAGCACGCCCAACAGTCGGTGGAAGTGATGACCGAGACGGTGGATAGGGCCATCGAGACCGCACGAGCTCAAAGGGGCGCGAGACCCGCACAAGCTAGGCAAGAGTCCGTTTCCGTAAGGGCATTACTAGGGAAGATCGACTTCCTCACGAGATCCCTCAGTAAAGAAAGACCGGAGTTACGCTTCAGTGTAGATGATAATGTGCCCGAGTCGATAGAAACGGACGGGACGTTAGTCTGGCGGATCCTCATGAACTATGTTACGAATGCCTTGAAGGCCGCCGTGAGGCCCGGGGCCGAGCAAGGGCGAGGTGTTGATGTCCGAATATCTCGGGTGAGGGCCAACGCGACGGGCATCTCACCCGCGCAGGACTGCGCCACACTCTTGTGTCGAGCGGGCGCGATCGCCGCAGCGAAGCGCGGCGCTTTGGCGAATGAAGAAATCGCGACGGATGTGGTCGGACTAGCTCCAACGGCACGACCAGAGGAATGGTTAAAGATCGAGGTCGAGGACAGCGGTCCCGGCGTCGATGCCGCCCTGCGACATCGCTTGTTCAATGCGTTTGTCCAGGCCCAGGGCACGAAGGAGGGGACTGGTTTAGGATTATTTGCGGTCAAACAATGCGCCTCGCTACTGTCAGGCGCGTGCGGCGCGAGATTCAAGAACAACGAGCGACCAACCAAGAGGGCCAGGACGGGTATGTTGGAGCCGAAGTTCGATCAGGAAGATTCAGGTGAAGGTACCGGTTCTATTTTTTGGACGCTCGTACCTCTGCAGTTACCTAACAGTGAACCGGCCCAAAAAGTCGAGGAGGTGCCCGAGACTCCTGTGGAAGTCACTCGACAGTTAGAAACGGCGCCCATCGTCGAGCAAGGTAGCAGAGGCCAGGCGTTGATCGTCGAAGACTCCGCACCGATCAGAAAGATGCTGAAGAGAATACTAGAAAGGGCAGGCTTCCGCGTCGATGAAGCTGGAAATGGGGAACAAGGTTTGGATATGCTTACGAGAAGTTCATATGATGTCTGCATCATGGACTTCCTCATGCCCATCATGGACGGCGTGACGTGCACGCGGAAGTACAGGGCCTGGGAAGCTGCTGCGAAGCGGAAGCGGACGGTCATCGTCGGGTCGTCGGCGAATGCCGACGAGACGGAGATCAACTCGGCGCTGGGCGGGGGCTTCTTCGACGGCTTCATCCCCAAGCCCGTCACGACCGCAACCCTGAAAGCGAAGCTCGACGAGTTGTATGCCGCGCAGTGATTATGACGACGTTTTTGCTGAATTCCCTCGGTCGCGACCGCCCCCGCTCGGACCCCTTGTTCATTAAGATATACGCTATGGATTCCTGTCGCGTCGATGGCGTCCCGTTCCTAGTGTGTTACAGGCCGCTAGCCTCTTTTCCTGGCCTTGTTTTTTTTGCCAGCCTCGCATCCTTTGTGTGTCATACAACGCTAGCATTTGGAGTAACCGATCGGACCACGTTACTTGCGGACGCAACTGTTCGAACGAGTTCGTGTGTTTAGCGTTCCTGGCAGTGCTCTCCAAGCTGCTGCCATTTTACGCAGTCCAAACGCGACGCCGCGACTGCTCGACGGCCGGCGCGGCGGCTGACCCGTACAGCGATCTATTCTTGCAGCGCGGCACGACCAACGATGCGGCTGCGCCTCCTCGCCGCCGCGGCGCTCGCGGCGGCGCAGATCTACCGGCCCGACGGCGCGCGGACACCTTTCAAGAAGAGCGTCCCGACGCCGCCACGCAAGACGTCGAGCAGCCACCACATCTCCGATGGCGAGCATATCAAGTTGGACGACGGCAACCTCCCGTCCGAAATCTTCCTGGGGCGGCACACGATCAAGAAGCCGTGGACGTTGGGCAAGTATGAGAATAATGTGATTACGGTGGAGGACATGTATCGGATCATTTTGAAAAGAAGGCTGCACCCCGTCGCGATCGACTTCCGGGAAATCTGCCACAAGGACATGGGTCCCACGAACCAATCCATCGAATCAATTTGTGGGCGCAAGTTCAAAGATACGACACGGTCGGACCGCGGACCTGCACAAGTGCCGGGCATCCTCGTCAGGTCGACGCAGAACCCTTGTGGTTTGCCCTACCGCATGGTCGACGGCGCGCACCGTATTTGTCGGATGAAGGCGGCGGGTATCAGTCAAGGGTGTTTTTTCGTGCTCGACGAGGCGACGGCGCTGTCTCTGGTGGTCCCCTACCCGGCCCACGGCGCGAAGGCGCAGCGTATTAAACCGATCGGCAGGTACGAGGCCATCGCGCTCGGCTGGAAGCTGGCGATGGACTACTACGGGATCGACGCCGACTGCGAGAAGCGGGCGAATTGGACAGCTGTGTAAGTGTGATACATGTTAAAACAGACGTACTAATGGTCGGTCGACGTAGTGTTGGGCACCCTCGTAGGGCCGCACCCAGTTGGCCCCAAACACATATGCCGACGCCGCGCCCGTGAGGAGCCCGCCGAGGTGCGCCAGATTATCAACATTGTGAGACGTCATGCCCAGCGCGGCGTTCATCAGGACCGTGTCGCGGATCGACTTGAGGCCGCTCGTCCCGTATAGGTGAGAATGCCGATAGAGGTGCACCGCCAGCGCGCCCACGAGGCCGGCGACGGCACCCGACGCGCCGACGGACAGCGCCGAGTCCGACATGCCTTTGAGGACCACGGGCAGCACGTTGCCGCCGACACCAGCCAACGCGTAGACGAGCGCGGTCCGCTTCGAGCCGTAGGCCCTTTCCAGAGCCCCGCCGACATTTCGGAGCGCGAGCATGTTGACCATCAGATGCGCTGGCGAGCCGTGCAGCAGCATTGGTGTGGCGAGGCGCCACCACTGGCCCGCTCTTAAAATAAGTCGCGTCGACCGCGCGCCCAAAGCGGCGAGGCTCGGCCGCGCCACTTGCGCGACGTACGCGCCGATCGTCACTTGCGCGATGCGGTCGGTCGCGGTGGCCGGCGCCTGCACGCGTCTTCGCTTGACCAGGCCCGAGCGCTGGCTCCGCGGCACGAGGCCGAGACCGTGCGAGAGACCTCCCAGAGATGCGTCGGCCGTGAGCAGTGCGAGAGCGCCAACGACGCGGAGGAATGGGGAGCGTCGCATGGTCTTATGCGCTTGCCAGGTGGAGCACTGAGCTGCTGCCTACCAGGTGGAAGTGCGTAGCGATCGCGGACGTACTTGCAAGTGCTCCTGCGAAAACGTGGAGGCGTAGTAGAGCACTTCAGTCTGTCGAATCAAAGCGAAACGGCCTTGGCAAGGACGCGGCCCGAGAGCGACCTAGCGTGTACATACATACTAGCTCAGCACGCCCGCCGAACGGCATTCCAAGGGCCGACGCGCTGTGGCCACGCTCGCAGCGCTCCCCCACAACACATCTCACGAAGGAAAAGGCTGCCCCAGCGACCATGCTCCGGGAAGCCGAGCATTATGACTACCAGCCAGCAAGCCACAACACGGAAGAACTGCTAGAAAGAAGTACAATACGACGGTACTGGCGGCGCTACTTGCTCTGGGACCTTTCAGTGTTATGGTGGCTGCGGCGGTCACCAACGGGCCGCTTCTTCTCGTTACCGATGCGGCACGTTATTGCTTACGAGCCGTGGCGAGATATCTCTCTAGTAACGTGGCTGGCCTGGGTCGTTACGATCTTCTTTTCGGGTTATAAGGATGCTGTCAATTGCATATTGAATTGTGGCGGTGTACTGTTTGTACGAGCATTAATCCAAGCGCGAAGACCGATAGAGTTCGATGTTAGGCTCAGACAGCTCGCGGACCGAAGCAGGGGCAACTACGGCATGCCCTGCATCAACACGCACATGGCCGTCGTGGTCTTCGGGTTACTCGCTCGTAGTGCGACGTGGAAACCGCAATATTTTGAGTTCAAGTGGTGGTGGTGGGAGCCGCTGGTCTGGACCACTGCCTTTATCTTGGTTGCGCTCATCGCCTTCTCACGATTAGTAGCGGGCTCGCGTTTTGTGTATCAAGTCGTGCTCTCGGTCTTCACAGGAATCAAGGGCGTGGCCATAGCAGCACATTATGTGGTAGATCGCATCCCGGACTGGCGCGAGGAGTGGTGGAGGCTGGGGAAGAACGGACCTCATACTATACTGCTGCTGGCGCTCACGTTTTTTGGCTTGGCCTACGTCGCGGCGGCCGCCGAGGACAACTCGTCCTGGTTCTTCAGCATCCCGAACGAGGAGTTCACCCGGGTTTTAGGTGATATTTATTCACAGAGAGGCGGCGCGGCGCCGAGACGTCGAGGGCCGAACGGGGCGTCTTACGCGCCCCCGGACTCGCTTTCGTTATTGACGGCGCGCATGCGCGAGCGGTCGGCGCGGCCGGTGGTGGCGGCGAGCGATAGTTGGGGTTGATATATTCTTCTGTTACGTACGGTGCTGGGACTAGCCGATTCGTTGGCGGGCGCGGGCCGCGTCTTTGATGACACTCGTCGCCGGCCGCGTCAGGACCCGCCGAACAGTGAGCAACGTTCAGGTCGCGTTAGCTACTCGCATCAGCTAGCTCCCGGCGCACTTGGAAATCGCGGGCTAGCGGCCGTAAGACACTAGCAGGCAGCCACGGGAAAGCCGCGCGAGTCTACGGCCCATACGCGTGGCTGAGACTAGGCAACGCTGTCTGCGAGCCGTTTCCGATTGCTTGTTGCTGTGGTAGCACTCTTGGCCGGGCGCAGGCCCAGATAAATTAAGACCGGAGAGCCTCTCCAAAAAATCCCGGGGCCGTCGGCAGCGCTGGTCTACGGTTACGCCGTCGTATAGTTGTCGGCACGCATCGCCGCGGAGAGCCATAGAAAAAAATGCGCTGGTTCGGCGGCGGCGGCTCCGCGTTAACGGACCACGCCGTGAAAGAAGCCGTCTTCGAGAAGAGCGGTAGTGACGGCGCCCTCGCGACGCAGAGCTGGGGCCAGTTCGCGGCGTTGCACAAGAAGGACGAAAGTGGGGCTACCGTGTTTCAATTGTCAAGGAACAAGGGTGATGAACAATCCGCCAAGGTGCAATCGGCGCGCAGATGCGTTAAATTGACCAAGATCCTGAGGCACCCCTGCGTGTTACCTTATAGGGAAGGCGTCGAGAAGGACGGCGGCGAGATCTCCTTCGCCACTGATGAAGTCCTACCTCTACCGGCGTGGCTCGAACGCTACGGCAAAGATGCGGACCCTCGCACGTTAGCCTGGGGTGCTAGATGCGTCTTACAAGCTCTATCATTCCTACATAGCACGAAACGGTGCCACGGCTCTTTGACACCGGATAGTATATATGTCACAGCTGCCGGCGACTGGAAACTTTGGGGTTTCGAACTGTCGACATCTTTGGACCCCTTGGAGCCGAACAATGAGGGGCTTGGGTTCTTCCGGGCCCATGAGGCGTTGGTGGACGATCGCTACCGAGCCCCGGAACGGAAACGCAACGACTGGGAGGGCATGGCGCAGCATAAGGTCGGGAGTAGCGACGTCTGGGCCCTGTCCGCTTTGTTGGAGACTGCTTACAGTAATAGAGGAGGAGCACCGAGAGAGTTAAGTGTTTGGCTGAAGCGCGCGTCGAACAACGAGCCTTCCAAGCGGCCGTCATGCGATCAAATATTGCGAGGCTGTCCCCTCTTTCGCGGGGGCACGCTGAAAGAACTCACAGGCTTGCAAGACTTGTCAGCGACGTCGTTAGAGGATCAGATCGCCTTCTACAAGAACTTGCATGAATCTACAAGTAGGACGACGCCGGACGGCCAGCCCTGCCGAGGAGCGCTAGACGAAGCACTATTCAGAGGCGCTTGCGTCCACAAATTGCTACCTAAATTGCTAGCTACGCTCGAGATTGCGCTCAAGGAGGGCGGCGACGTGCAGACGAGACGAGCCGCGGTCGCGTGTGCCCTACCTTTGTTGGTCCAGATCGTGGAGATGCTCGATAAAGATGAAAACGATTCGCTGGGGAAGTACGCCCAAGCGGCCGAAAAGCGCGTCGTGAAGGGCATCGTGGAGGCACTGGAAACCGTTTTGATCATAAAAGACCCGTTCATTCGGTTCGAGGCCCTGAAGCGCGTCGATGCTCTCGCGCCGTTACTCACGGAGAACTACGTGAATAGGAAGCTGTTTGATGCCTTATTGTTGGGCTTTGGGGACAAAAATGATGATGCCCGTTTGTTAACACTGATGGGCATGCTAGCTATAGCGCCTCGATTATCTGAGAAGAATAGATCAGACAGATTGTTGAGAGTGGTCAAGAGGTTAGAGTCGGATCGCTCGCCGAAAATACGGACGAATGTGGTCATTTTCTACGGGAGGCTAGCGCCGGACTTACCTGATAACTTACGAACCAAGCACGCCTTACCGGCCTTCGTCAAAGCGTTGGAGGATAAAGTACCTTTTGTAAGGATGGCCGCCGTGCGGGCACTGGGTGCGTGTCGCGACGAATTCGCCCCGGTCTATGCTGCTCGACTCGTAGCGCCGAAACTCGTGCCGCTCGCCCTAGATCCGGCCAAACCGGTGCGCGACGCGGCCGTGCCGTGTTTGGAAGCGTATCTGGCCGTCGTTCGGAAAGCTGCGGAAGAGATGACGCGCCAGGAAGAGGCAAGGGCGAAACAGGAGGCGGTGAAGCGGCAGGCCGAAACACCTCAAAAGGCGCCGCAGCAACAGGCGCCGCCTCCACCGAAGCAGGAGGCGCCGCCACCACCTCCGGAGCCGACGTCGCCGTCGGCGGGCTGGGGCCTCGCGTCGTGGGCCGGGGCCGCGGCGTCCAATGCTCTGGGCAAGGTCGCGTCGGCGGCGTCCGAGGCGGCGGCCGGCCTGGCGTCGGCCGAAGATGTCACGGAGGAGGCGCCACCACCACCACCACGCAAGAGCTCCATCGACGACGACGGCGGCGACGGCTGGGGCGACGACGACGCGTGGGGCGACGTCCCTACGAAAAAAGTGGAGCCCAAGAAGGCGTCTCCGAAAAAGCCCGCGGCGCGCAAAGTGTCACCGAAGAAAGCCACACAGCCGAAGGACGACTTCTTCGACTCCTGGGGTGATGATCAACCGGCGAAGCCTTCTCGCGTCGCCGCCGCCGCCGCCGCTGATGACGACGAGGACGACGACCCCTGGGGCACGAAGGAGCCCGTTCCTGTGGCGAAGAAGCCCTCGGTGGAGGACCGGCGGGCCCAGCGCCGCGCCGAGCTCGAGGCGAAGCGGAAAGCTCGAGCCGCGGCGCGCGCCTCCTCGAAGCCGTCAATAACAAAGGCGGCCCCGCCGGCTCCTCCTGCCGACGACGGCTGGGGCGACGACGCCTGGGGCGACGACGTGCCCGCCAAGCCGGTCGCCCTCAAATCGTCGCCGAAGAAGCCGGGCCGCAAAACGCTGCCCAAAAAGGGCGGCACTTTATCGCTGTCGAAGGGCATGTTCTCCAAGGACCAGAAGGCCGCGCCGCCGCCCAAGGCCAAGACGGAAGAGCAGATCAAGGCCGAGAAGCTCAAGGCGGCCGCGGCAGCCATGAAGGCGGCGCCGGTCTCGAAGCTGCCGGCGGACGACTCCATGTGGGACGACTTCTAAGGCTCGCTTGGACTGTATTTTAGTATTCTACCGGGGCGGGGGAGGTACAAAAAATATCGCGATGAGGATCGTGATCGCCCGGCGGGCGCGGACCGTTCAGCAGCAGCAACCGTCGTCAGCGGCCTATTGGCCGTTGTTGCGGCACCCTCACGTTCAGGAGCTGGCCGGCTTTGCCACCCGCGGGAACCGTCACCCGTATCCTTTGGCCGTTCGCTTGTACGTCGAATACTGAACCGGGCATCATGCCGGCCGGAATCTGGACCTGAACAGTTTGGGCTCGGTCGACCAGGTTGGTGCGTTTGATTTTGGTCAGCTTGAAGTTTTCGTTGCCGCCGGCGGCGGCGAGCTTGATGTCGTTCTCGCTGAGAACGAGCGCCATGCACGGCCCTCTGCCAGGGCTCCCCGCGGACCGGAAGTTGTCGGTTCCGCCGTCGCGCGTGAACATCGGGCTCTGCCCGAGTTGGAACGCATCTTGTCCCATCGCCATGATATTCATCTGCCGAGGGCAGCAGCCGGGGCAGGCCTCGTTGTCCATCATCCACGCTCCCGAGAGCACCGACGCGTCGTACTTGTGGGCGCGGCCGCCGCCCTGCTGGACGACGATCGTCTGGCCCGGTTGCTGCACGACCGGCTGCTGGACCGTCACCGCGGGCGGCACTTGCACGGTGAGTAACCCACCAGGTCTGCAGCCCACAGGGACCGTCACCGGAATCATCTGACCGTTCGCCTGGACGTTAAAAACTTGATTTGACCTCATGCCGGCCGGTATCTGAACCTGAACAGTTTGCGGCGCGGCCGGTGGCATCGCAACAGGTGCGGGCTGAGAGTATACAGGCTGTGGCGGCTGAGCGTATACTGGTGCCTGGGGCGGCGCCTCCGCCACGAGCTCCCCCTGGAGTACGACTTCGCCCTGCATTGGCTGGGGCGGTGCCTCCGCGGCGACGATCTCCCCCTGGAGGACTACTTCGTCTTGGATCATTCTGCTTGCACGGGCTGTCGCGATTGGGATCGAGCTGTATGGGGGGCTGGGGCAGCGTATATGCAGCGTGAGATCCGCGCAATCATAAGGCCTAGCGGCCTGTAAGACACTAGGAAAGCCAAGCTCGACGGCGCGGGCCCACGGCACGCGATATACGGCTGGACGTAGCGCGAGAACTGCCATACGTAGTCCCTATTTGTCGCACCGCTCCTCGCTGCAGTCCTCACGCGGCTAGGGTGAGCACAGCTGCCGAGCCCTGCTGCCCAAGCCCGCCGCGCGAGTCCGAGCGCGAGCCATGTACGCCCTCACCCAATGCGACGCGCTGAAGCGCCGCGACAATAATGTACTAGCATTCTCACCAACGGCGCGCGCCATAGAAGCCTACACGCCGCGCGGCCGCCTCCTCCTGCAGGACCGCAAGCCGCCCTGGGAGCACCTGACGCCGAAGCAGCTGGTTATTAGTGCTTGCCAGGCCGTCGTCGTCACGGCGGCGCCGGCGTTCATCGCCGCGACGCCCGCGTACGACCCCGAGGGCGACGACGACGACGAGCTGCTAGATTGGGACCGACTCTATAGCGAGCTCGAGGGCTTCCGCGAGAAGTGTGCCTTGACGTTTGCGAGGTACCTGGCGTGCACGACGCTGAAACGGCGATTAGAGGCCTGGTGCGTCTCGCGGCTCGATCCGCGGACGGCCGACCGGCTGTTGAAAGATGTGGCTTTATCGGCGAAGCGGAAAGCCTTGAGGCACGGTCGCATGGGCGCAGCTAGACGCATGTGCCTGACGGAGATGCGGTCGAAAGCGTTGGGCTACGGCGCGAATCTCATCGTCGAGGAATGCTGTTTGTGCTACGTCTACCTGCGCGACCGAAGGAGGGACAAAAACGCGTTGGTAAAGCTGCAGCGGGCGTCTTCCACGGCCTTCCTAGGCTTCGCGGCGTCCTTCTCTCTATCATGTCTCGGTTCTGGTCTGGGGACGCTGGCCAAGCCGGGCTGGGGGACCGTGGTCGGAGGGGCTGCCGGCGACCTCGCGGGGCTCTTCGTCTTCTAATTTTATGTAGTAGAATGCGATCGATCGCGCGGGTGTACTCGCGTCGAGTCCCAGCCCGAGTTCTGCTCCGTACCGCCCCTAATTGGTATCCTATCCTAAGACCGACGCAACCGCAGGAGCGATGCCCGTGGTCGGCACTTCCCTGGGATTGGTAGGGTTGAATGAGGATCATTGTGGCGAGGAACTCACGCGTTGGCCACTAGACACAGCGGTTGGCACACTGGCCAACAGCGCTATAAGCACAGCGCCTAAACACAGCGCGACAAGCTGCCTAAATCCACGCACGAGCAGCTGTCAATACACGCCACGCACGCCGTAGCCGGCAATCGACCGCGGGCAGCGCCACCAGACACACCAAGCGAAGCGATGGCTCCCTTGGCCCCCGTCCCGCGCGCCCGGCGGCCGCCGCCGGACGTGCCCGTCTATGACGTGAACGACTCGCGACCGGCGTCGGCGGCCCCGTCGGAGCACTTCGCGGACCCGCCGGACGTGACTATTAGTACTGGCGTCGGGATGCGGGGCGAGCTCTCGTTCCCCAAATTATTAAGGGTCGAGGGCCACTTCGCGGGCACGCTGACGTGTGGCGGCGACGTGGTCATCGCGCCGGGCGGCACGCTCGAGGCGGACGTCGACAACGCGAACGGGTATCTGTTAGTGGAGGGTACGGTGCTCGGCAACGTCAACGCGCGAAGGGTGCAGATCGCGGCGACGGGGCGCGTCTTCGGGGACATCACGTGCAATTCTTTTATAATTGCGCCGGGCGCGGTGGTCATCGGAGCCTGCCAGGTGCGGCCCGAGCCGCCGGAGAAGAACCTTGGGTAGACACATAAGTACAATTTACTCGCTAGGATCGGTCATGACCGTGTGGAACGTGTCGACGGACGCGTGGGGGCCCAGTCCTAAAGACGCGACGGACCGCGTGTTGAGCTCGTTGCCCTCGCTCCGGCTGTCGCCCGCCGCCGTGCCGACGCGCGAGGCACTCTGAGGAACCTCGGCCTCGGGCGGCGCGGGGGCCGGCGCCGGTGAGGGCGCCGGGGCGGGCGCCGGCCCCGGCGCCGGCGACGGCGCCTCGGCAAACAACCCCCGGTGGAGAGCGAGTAAAGCGCTCGCCGCCGAGAAGCCGAAGCCCTTGTGCGCCAGGATGTGCGCCTCGAGCAACCGTCGAGCCCGTTTCAGCTTCGCGCGCGTCGCGCGCCGCATCGGCTCCGGCTCGAGCAAGGACCAGTCATCCCCCCCGTCCGCGTCGCGCCAGGGCTTGTAGGGCTGCGGCTCGTCGAAGCGGACCCTAGGAGGCGGTCTGCTTCGTTTCTCCGTCTCCAGATACTCCCTAGAGAGCTCCAGGTTGATGATATACCCACCAGTCTCATTGGTGTCGTACGCGTCCGGCGCATATTTACTATCGAGGAACTCCACGAACGATTGATCAGTGTGGTTTACGGCGCGATTCACGGAGACCTTCTCCTGGATTTCTCGCTCTTTGGCCTCGTCAATATCATTCTCGGAGATGTCTAAGTATGTCAGAGTCCTATTTACTTTGAGCGCGTCCGACAAAGATGAGACTCCATCTGGATTGCGGCCCTCTCTCGTAACGTCGTTCTCCGCGATCTTAAGGGACGTGAGCCACGTATTACGGGAGAGCATTTTCGCGAGGTGCGCGAGGCCGTGCGGGCCTCCTTGATTGTGCGACACATCTAATGTTGTGAGAGAGGAGTGCGCCTCCACTAATGAGGCGAGGACGTCCATGGCGCCTTCATCTAACAGATTCGTGGACAGATCTAAGGAAGTTAGCGACGACGTGATCTCGTAGTTGTCAAGCTTATTGATCGTCATCTTTATCGTGCGTGCTAATGTATCTCTTAACAGTATAGCTTCGGGCAGCCTCAGGTCCATTTCCGTTAATTCTATCGTACTAGGTGGGTTATCGAGATAAGACCTTAAAGGTAAACCGCTCAGCACCTCCAGAGCTCTTGCGGATGGGAACTTTTCAGCTAAACGAGCCGCGGCCTTCCCCGATATGTTATTCCGCCTCAAATCCAGCACCTTCAGCGACTTATACTCCTTGAACATGTCAGCCAACTTAAGAGCTGTGATATCCGTGAGTTTCGTCAGGGATAGATCCAACGAAGTAAGTACGAAATTCGAGGATAACGCCTCGACCAACCCCAACGCATCGTCGTCCGTCAGAAAACAAGCTTTCAGAGCCACGGTATGGATCGGATAGTTGAACCGCAAGATATACTCCAACAGATAAAAGTCGTCCTTCTGGAGTGACTTCGAGGACAGCTCGAGCTTCTGGTCCTGGTGGCCCGCGTCCCAGTAGGCCAGTTTTCTGGGAACTTGGTTCTCATCTGCCAATTCCTGGACGGATTTTGGCTCCGTGTCTTGTCGCAGTTGTCTCGTGACCGGTTCTAAGATCGTGAGTTCGCTCTTGCACCTCTTTAGTGACCTCGCTTCGGCTTCCTTCTGAAGACGTGCGTCCTGCAACGCTTGTTGGTCCTCGGCTTGTTTTTGACTCAGATAGGTCTCGACGTCGACGCCGCGCTTCTGGGCTTCCAGAGATGCTTCTTCGGCTTGGAGAGCGTCTCTCAGCGCTTTTTGTTCCGCGGCGGCCTCCTCGGCCTCCTCCTCGCCGAAGTGCTCCTTCTTCCACTCCAATACAAGGTCCTCGTCCGGCGGCTCACCACTTAACAGTAGAGGCATCGACGGCGGTCGTGGTAAAGTATGGGCCTGGTCCTGCGTCGGCGTCAACCTCTCGAGTAACACGCGCATACTATAAACATCGTTCACAAATCGGATGGTCGGGCTGCCCTCGACCAGCGCGTCCATCTCGTCCCTCAACCATTGGTCCACGTCCTCGCCGGCCATGGCTGCCCCGGGCTGCCTCCTGGCCTGGCTCGCGCCGCGTCCGCGGCTGTGGGGCTGCCCTGGCGCGGAGCAGCGGCCGCAGCGCCTTGGTTTGCCAGAGATGCTAGTGTCTTACATGCCGCTAGCTTGGTCCTTTGGTCATTTCACAAAAAGAGGGCCATACGGCGCCGCTGGAGGCGCAAAGTCGTCACACCTACTGCCAGGGCCAAAATATGGTCAAACAAGCGCGAAACCGCGCGCCCGGGGCTGGCCCGCGCACCACACTCATCGACCTGTGGCGAGGCGACCAGCAGGAGGTTGTTGCCGCTTTCCTACCCTTGAAAAGCATAGCAGCAGTGCCCGTGATATCGCGCCGCTTTCGGGACCAGCAGCCCCTGGTTTTATTTAGACTAGCGCGACGGCATGGCGTCGCGAACGCATTGACAGTGGCATCGCTCGACGCTCTCGCCGCGTCGGGCCGGGACTGGTCCACGTTCTCTGGTGATGCGGTAGACGATTGGCGTATCCTACCAGCCTGGCAAGATCGCGACTTATTTGCGGTCTCGGTGGATACCGCCGAGCACTATATAGAGATCAGCACAAATGGTCCCACGGGGCACGGCGGCGGACTCGTGAAAACGTTTGATGCGGCCGACCGGTTGTGCGTGCGCCAGCTGAAATACCGGTTCCGGTTCACGGATTCCAACCCAGAGGCAAGCCACGAGGACCCGGACGAGCACGCCTTTGCATATTTCTCCATGGGTGGAGGCCCCGACGGACTCTCCGTCTTTCCGACTGCTACCGGCTACGAGCTCACGTGGTTTGGCTGTTACGAACCGCACGACGAGGAAGAAGACAATGACAATGTCATCATGAGCGTCGCGCCCGGGACGTGGTATGATGTCACGGTGACCTTTGATTGGACAATCGACGACTCTGATGAGAACTGGGCGTTTGTGACCTGCGAGGGCGATGACGGTACTATCGAGCGTAAAAAGCGAGTTCTCTCCAGCCGCCAGCCGCTCACTGCGATGAGACTCTACAATTATAGCCCGAGCGTCGCCCACTACTCCAACGTTGATGTGAAGTACTCGCCGCACACGTCGCGCGATGGGGATTTCGTCAACTCCCAAGAGCAGTAAGAGGGCCAGCCGCCGCCCGTGGCGCGTAAGTATATTGTTGTATCAATCCACTTACTCTTGGATTGCGACTCCCGGGCGCCCAGCAAGCGGAATCTGATCACAATCTGAGCGCAAACATATTGCAGCTAGCGGTAAGACACTAGTAAACCTCTGGCTCCTGCGCTTTTCAAAGCTTTGTGCCCGCACCGATCGAAAAGAGCGACAGTGAGCATGGCGCAAGCCCCAGGCAAGCGCAAGGGCTGCGGCCATAACTGCTCCGAGCCTTGATTTGGCGCGTATGTGGCAGGGAGATCTCGCGGAGCCGCTGGCTGCTTTCCTACAGCTCAATTCTATTGGTGCGGTCGGCAAGCTCTCGCGGCGGTGCCGCGACCGGCTGCCGGCTGTCTTAATTAATCTGGCGCGTAAACACGGCGCGCTGCGCGCGTCGATGACCGGTTTTGTCAAGGCCATTCAGGACACGGGCCGAGATGACTGGTCGTTCTCGGGCGAGGCTTTGGACTCGTGGAGGAGGCAGGAACCGAATGAAACGGAGGGCTCTTTCACCGCTGAGGAGGTGGATTTTGACGGGTCGCGTTGCATAAAAATCACCACGTCTCATCCTAGACTCGACGGTCCCTCTTTACCTGGGCATAATACCCATGGAGGACTCAAAAAGGAGTTCGCTGCCGCTGAGAAATTGTGCGTGCGTCAAGTCAAGTATCGTTTCTGTTTCACGGACTTGGACCCGACCGAGAGCCATAGCGATCCATATGAGCATGGCTTCGCTTTTTTCACCTTCGGCCCTTACGAAAAATCGCTCCAGCTGCAAAAAGGCTTACTTGTCGAGCCGTCTCAGCACGATCCAACTGCCTACCAGCTCGTTTGGTGGGACCAAGCGCTTGGACACGATGGGCCAACTATCATGCGCGTGAGGCAGGGGACCTGGTATGAAGTGTTGATGACCTTCGATTGGAGGACAACGGATCAAACCGATCCAAATAATCTGTTGGCGTATATTACCGTTACAGACAGAGAAACCAGCAGCCCGCAAATGACGATTAAAACCTCCCGCGAGCCCCTCACTTCCTTTGGGATCTACAATTCCAGCGCGTCGGTCAGCCATTTCTCCTCGATAAGCGTGCGGTACTCCAAACAAACGTCGCGCGATGGCAGTCTCAGTACCGACGAGTAAAATATCAGAATTAAGGAGCCCCGAGAAACTACGCGTCCCCCCCGCCACCGCTCAGCAGCGGGTGCGGCTCGAGGTGGTGCGCGCCCGCCTTGACGGGCGTGCGCCGCCGCGGCGACGGCCCCGGCGAGTAGGACGAGTCCGACGACGCCGCGGCGGACCGCCGGTTCACGACGGGCGAAGACGCCGGGAAGCGGCCCCGCGGCGGCACATCTGCCAGTGACCGCGGCGTCGACGCCGCGGACCGCGCCGCCCGTTTGTGCGCCGCGACCTGGCGCTTCAACCGATCCCGCTCGAGCGCGACACCCGCATGGGCCTCCTTGGCCCGCACCAACGCTATCCGATCGGCGTCGCGCTGCTCCCGCGCCTCCTTGAGCTGCGCAACGGCCGCCGACCGACATCTAACTTCCTGCCGTAACCGGTCGCGCATCGCCGCGAGGTCGGTCACGGCTTCCCTTCGAGAAGCCAATAACCCAGCAACATCCTGCTCCGTCATCGCCCGCGCCCGTTCCAGCGCATGCCTCGCGCCCTTATGGGCTGATTGCGATCGCGCGTGGTCCCTGGAAAGTTTCGCGAGGTCCCGTTGTAACCGTTTTTCTCTCTTCTCAGCATCGACGGCGCGCTCGCGTTCCGCGCCATGTTTTTGCGTCAAAACATCGCGCTCCCGCGCACAATCCGCCTGGAACGACTTTTGAGCTGCATCTCTAATTTGCGCGTCCGCCCTTAATGCAGCCACATCCCGATCCAAATTGCTACATTTGATCTTGAGCTGGTCCACGCACGCCTCGGCGCGATCGGCCCGCGCGCACTCCTCCTCCCTTTTCTGATTCGCTTTTTGAGCCTCCTTCAGCGACGCCTGCTGCGCTTCGAGGGCTGATTGTTTGGCGGCCAGAGCTTTCCCAAGGTCGACCTCCGCCGTCTCCAAGGTTTGAATGCGCTCCTTCTGGGAGGAATTCAGCGCCTCCGCCCTGGACAGTTTCTCCCGCAACTCCGACACACCTCTCTCTTTGCCTTGCGCCGTCCGTAGATCCGCCGCCAACGCGGCGATCTCCCGGGACTGGGCCTCTTGCGCCGCTTGCGACTCGGCCAGCTGCGCGTTCAGTTCTTGAGCGTGCTCGGCGCGCTGCCTCTCTAACGATTCCCGTCGCTCGGACGCGTGGCGCGCCGCCAACAAATCTCGTTCCGATTCGTGTTGGCGCGCGCGCGCGTTGGCCGCCGCCGCGAGCCGTTGCACGTCGCGCTCCGCGCGCGCCAAGTCCCGCCGCGCCGCATTCCGCTCGGCGGTCGCCGTCTCGATGGCCCTATTGGAAGCAACCAACCGTTGCTGCATTTCTCGTATGGTAGCTATCGCTAGTTCCAGGTTCCTCTTGAGTGACGCTACATCAAAGTCGTCCAATGCTAATTCGACGCTCTTCATCGGCGGCTCCGTTGATACGGGCGGCGGCGGTTGCGGAGGAAAGGCGTCCGCCGCCGCATCGTCGTCCGCGGCGTCGTCGTCGTCGAAGCCGTTCCGGGCCCGCGCGCTCGGCGACAAGTTCGCGTCGATTTCCGCGCGCTTCTCGGCCATGCGCTGTCTGAGTGAGGCGAGGGGGTCCTCCTTCTGGGGCGACGGTGGCAGGTGCCCCTGGCGCGGATCCATGGTCTGGACTGCTGTGGCCATGACTGTTGTTCCCCCAGGATTTATGTGTACAAATACGCTGCCCGGGGCCGTGCGGTCGGGCGTCGGGGCGATGGATGAATGCGACGCTTCCACTGAAGCTGCCCGCGCGCGCGTCCCGCCGTTCAATGGGCTTTGATGCGGCCTCCGCCGCTCGGCCTTCGCAACAGAGGCGACGCGCGAGCCGCGGTTTCCCAGGGCCCAGGCCTCGCACGCGCCCCGAGATACCTCCGGCGACGGGTGGGCTGGCGCGCGTGATTGCGTGCGGGTTCGGTGCCTCTCGCGCCCAAGTTTGGCCCAAAAGGCATCCCAACAGCAGCACATTGCTGCCCCGCGAATCCCAACAGCAGCACAGTGCTGCCCCGCGAGCGATGGAGAAGGAGCCGGCGCCGTCGACACCGACCGAAGCGAAGGCGCCCGCCGCCGAGGCCAAGGAGGACCCCAACCGGCTGCCGTCCTTCATACCGAGGACCGGCCTCGTCTTCTCGGAGCGGACGGCCTTCGCTCCCGTATTATGTCCGCCCAAATTGCTCCCCATACGACCCTACCACGTCCAGCGCGGGAATGCGGAGGCCTCGGACGACGACGACGACGAGGCGCCGCCGCCGAAGGAAGGCGAGGCGAAGAAAAGTGAATCAACAACGGACGTCTACGATAAGCGCTACCTCGCGGAGAAGAAATTAATAGGGGACTGGGGCCGCGAGCCCGTGGTGGACGAGGGCTACGACCCTTCAAAGCCGCTGGAGCTCGTTCAGAAACCCGCCGCCGAGCCGGCGGCGGCGAGCTAGGTTGTGGGCGTCGCCCGTCGTGTGTAAGTGTGTTCTGAATGCTCGGGACGGGTTGGCGCAGCTAGCGGCTGTAAGACACTAGCATAAGCCAGCCGAAGCCGACCAAGCGCCAGCACACGGCTGCTGCGGGGGCGTGAAGGCATCTGAGTAGGGTTCTGGAACCTATCGATTCACGACAGAACAACCAGCAAGAGAGTTACGCTCAGCTGCGAGCGCTACGCTCGGGAGAGCACTACTACTCAGAGAGCACCTGGTTGCAAATGGCCACGAAGCGCGAAGTCCTGGCATGCCTCGAGCAATCACAACTACAACGAAACTTCAGCAGACCAACAACTGCACGTTCAGTGCCGGGCCTCGCGCCGGCGCTGCACGCCTACCAGGCCGCGGCGCTCGAGTGGATGCTGCAGCGCGAGCAACGCCGAGATAGCCTGCCGGCGGCGGAGGCGCTGCTCGGCGGCACGATACGTGACGTCCGCGGCGGCGTGTTGGCCGACGAAATGGGCCTCGGAAAGACCGTCACTGTCGCAGCTTTAGTGCTCGCGGCGCCGGAGGGCGATTCATCACAACAAGCAGAAACGACGCGCGTCGCCTTGCGCCTAGGGGGCGCGAGGCTGCCCGCGACAACTCTTATGGAGAAGCCGCTGCCCGACCCGCCCAAAGGAGAGCGCAGGGGAGGCGTCCGCGCGGTGTGCGTCTGCGGCGACGCCGTCTCCGACGGCGTGGTCTGCGCCTTCTGCGGCGCCGTCGCCCACAGAGCCTGCGCGGCCGCCGCGAGCTGCGCCTGCCTCGGTTCAAGGGGAGCTCCGTCGGAAAACGGCCTCGTGCGGTCGCGCGCAACTTTAGTGGTATGTCCCGCGGCCATCGCGGGGCAGTGGAAAGGCGAGCTCGCGCGGCACGCACCATCATTAATAGTGGCGGAGTACCCGGGCGTGCAGGCCTTGCAGAAAGGTGCAAGGGCCGCGCGCCGCGCCGTCGATTCAAGAAGGACGCGCAACTACGGCCGGGCTTTGCAATCCCTCGGCGACTGCCTACGGCGCCTCGACGGTTCAATGTTACGCCAAGCTGATGTTGTTTTGACGACGTTCGGCGCGCTGCGTTCAGATAGGTACTACCAGCCCCAGCAAGCATATGCCGCAAGAGTGCCGCCGTCGCCCTTGTTGACGACGGACTGGCGCCGCGTCTGCCTGGACGAGGCCCAGGTCGTGCGGGGCGGCGCGACGGCCGCGGCGACGGTCGCGCGCAAGCTTAGTAGTGAAAGGAGGTGGTGCGTCTCTGGCACGCCCGTCGCCGCTGGAGGGCTGGAGGACGTGCGCGCGTTGTATGAATTCTTGGGGGCGCCCGCCGGCTACTCTTCCAGACAGTGGAGTGAAGCGGTTGGTCGCGAGGGCGGCGCGACGAAGCTCGCTGATCTATTTAAAGCGACGGCCTGGCGCGCCACTAAAAGTCGAGTGGACCACGCGATCCCGCCCCAAAGGTCGGTCCTGCGGCACCTGACGTTCGACGCCGTCGAGCGTTTTGTATATGACAGGTTAGATGAGGCCTGCGCGCGCGACCTCGCGGCGTTAACGGGAGATGCGGTGAACGAGGCCTGCTCCTTACAGGGCGGCGGCGTCTCGCGACTGAGGCAGGCCTGCGTGCACCCGTCGCTGGCCATGCCGCGGCGGAAGCGGCGGAAGCGTAAAAGAGGCATCGTGGAAGAACCGAAGGCCGTGGCGACGATGGAGGAGACGCTGTGGCGCCTCGTGGAAGATGCGCAGCTCAAGGCCGAGGAGTCGCAAAGAGAGAGGTTGTACCACCTCTTCGCGCGCGCGGGCGTCGCGCGGTGCCGCGCCGATCTTGTAAATGGCTTCGCTGCTCTCGGTTATGATGAAGATGCGCCCGGGGTCGTGGCGGCTCTCGCACGAACGACGCGCGACCACCTGAAAGATGCAAGAACATTGTACGAGACTGCATTAAGAGCGATCCTCGACGGCCGCGACGCCGCCACGGGTTTAAGAGTGCCGCGGGACGCTGAATCGGTCAAAACGAACGAGCGCTTGAGCTTAGGAAGAGCTAGGCGCGTCGTGCGCGTGGCCATCAAGGCGAGTACATCGATGGACGTCCGCCTCGAGTCGAAGAATCCCAGAGGTGGCTTCGACGAGGTCGCGCACGGCGCGACGGTTATTGATGAGTGGACGACCATCGACGTCACGAAGCCCCACGAGGCCAAGGCCGAGGAGTGGCGCCTCGCGTCGAAGCACGACGGGGCGGTCGAGGCGCGGTTCTACGAATCTCGCGTCGACTCGGACTGGGCGTTGGAATTGCACTGCCTGCATAACCTCGCCGCGACGAAGGAATTGCTCGGAGACGACGGGAGCGACGAGAAGGAGGGCGCGCAACGGATCCGGAATCGCCAGGGCGCGGCGCGCTTCGACCGCGTGTCGGGCGCCGTCCAGCAGCTGGAGGCCTTCGCCCGCGGCCGGGGCGCGGTTCTGGAACAGGGCGCCGCCGACCACGCCTGGTGGCGCCGCGCGTTGCAGACGGACGGCGCGCCCGAGGCCTGTGAGCAGGTGCTCGCGGCGCCGACGACGCAGCAGTTCAACGCCGCCGCGTCGAGGCGCGGCTTCGAAGAGCGGTGCGATTCTAACGTCGACGCGTTCGCGCGTCGCGTCGAGGCGGCCCTGCGGGGCGTGAGTGCCGCGCGGCGCGCCGCGCTCGCCGCCGCGCGCGACGGCGCGCGCGTCGCGAAGGGAGGCGGCGCCGAACTGCAACGCGAAATCCAGGCGACGGGCGCGTGTCGCGTCTGCGCGGAAGACTGGGGCGCCGTCGGGCCCGTCTGCCCGACGTGTCGACGCGTGGACGTCATCACGGACGCCTTCGCGCATCTCAAGTCGGAGCGCCAGCACCTCATCGAGGAGAACGCGCCCGTGACGCGCGCGCTCTGTGCGCTCGCGGCGCACGCGCCCTGGCGGCGCCTCGCGTCGACCGCGGAGAAGAACGAGGCCGAGGCCCTCTTGAACGCGCTAGGAGCGGCGACGACGGGCGAGTCGCGGGTCGAGACGTCGACGGACGCGGGCTGCAAGCACGAGCTCCTGCAAGCCAGAAGAGCGATGACACACCTTACTGATGCCCTGCTCAAGGAGAACGAGGCCCTCGCCGCGACGCGCCGCGTCGAAGTATTAAGGGCGGACGCGGATTTGTCATTGTTGGAAGAGCACGAGAAGAACGCGCGGTGCTTCCCGGCGGATCTGGGGGCGCGGGACTTGGAGGCGGCGGCGGGCGAGCAGGACGCGCTGCTTGAGTTAAAAACGCGCACGAAGCGCCTGGCGTTCCTGGAGAGCCACGCTGTTGAATCTGATGTGAAAAGCGACGACGACGAGGTCTGCCGCATCTGCCTGGAGCGGCTCGACGCGTGCGGCGGCTACGACACGACGACGTCACTCGTAAGCGTGCTGCCCTGCGGCCACGCCTTCCACGACGCCTGTTTGCGGAAGTGGGCGAAGTCCAAGTGCCCGTCGTGCCGCGGCAATTATGGCGAGGCCGACGTGCGCAGCGCCGTCCGGAACAGTGTCACTGGGACGCGCGCCGTCGAGGCCACCAAACTTGATAGTTTTCTCGAGGACGCTCAACAGGCAGTCGCGCGGGGCGAGCAGTCGGTGCGTGACGCGGCGTCTCACGCTCCTAAGGACCGCCAGGCCGGCGCGATGCACCTTCCTATTGCAATCGCCCACAAGGAGGCGGATGCTCCGAGAGGAATTGGTCGTTCGCAGAACGGAGCGCGTCCCGAGAGCAATCGCGACGCGACTAACGGGCGGCCGACACGCAGGTCGTCTTCTCGAACTTCGAGGAGGTGCTCGACGTCGTCGGCGCGGCGCTGCGCCGCAAGGGCCTCGAGGCGGCGCGCTTCCCGAAGGGCGTGGCGCCGTTTACTGCTTCAGAGTCGCGCGTGAGCTTCCTGCTGGCGCCGGTAGGGCGCGCGAACAACGGCTTAACGCTCGTGAACGCCGTGAACGTGTTCTTGCTCGAGCAGCCGGCGTGTGCCGCCGTCGAACTCCAATGCGTGAATCGGGTCCACCGCGTCGGGCAGACGCGGCCGACCACGGTTTATAGATATGTGGTCAAGGACACGATCGAGGACGCGATCTATGAGTACCACCGGACGCACACGGCATCCGTCGAGGAGGACGTGAAGGAGGCGGAGATCAATGCGGCGAAGCTACTGTCGGCGCACGTGCTGCGGAAGCGTCAGAAAGTCGCGGTGGATTCCTCCTCCGGCAGCACGGACGCTTCTGACGACGCCCCTGCTTCTGACTGACTGTGTAATATAGTTGTGTGCTATCATGATTGACTACACGCGACGACTTGCGCGACTAAGCAAGCCGGACATCAGCCCCAGACGCCATCGGCGCACGCGACTCGGACACCGCGATACAACTTGGGTTCTTACACACTATTCGTCGGCCGACTCCAGGGCCGGCGGCTGGCCCGCCGTGATGCCCGCGTCGAGCTTATCGCTCAGAAGCTTCTCGGCCGCGGCCTTCCGTTCGGCGCGCAGCCGCCGCCGCGTCTCGCGCCGTTCCATTTGCTTCTTCTCCATCGCGGCCTCCATGTTCAGTTGCCGCTGCAACAGCACGCGTTCCTCGGCCTCGCGGTGCAGACTGTCGAGCATCGCCGTCTCGGCCGCGAGCTCCGCCTCCTCGCGGCGCGCGGCCTCCAGGAGCGCAAAGACGCCGCCCGGCGCCTTCGCGCGCGCGACGTGGCTGCGCAGCGCGGCGCCCTCGAACCGCTCCCGGCGGTCGACGGCGCGCGTCGCCGCGGCCAAGGCGGCGAACGCGCCCGACGACCCGGCCAGGTCCGCCGGCGTCTTGTTCGCCTTGCTCGTCGAGGCGGGGTCCGCGCCCGCGGCGACGAGCATCTCCACGATACTTGGATCGCCCCGCACCGCCGCGTGGTGCAGGGCCGTCCGGCCCTGCTTATCGCGCGCGTCGACCCACGCTTCATCAACTCTTAGCGCGTGGCTCCGCTTCTCGTCGTTCAGCACGCCCAGCAGCAGCCGCACGCAGCCCCGCGCGCTCCTGGCGCAGGCGCAGTGCAAAGCAGTCATCCCATCCTTGTCGGCGTGGCTCAGATCGATGTTCTGCGCCATCGCCTCCTCCAGTAAATCAGAGCGGCCCGCGGTGGCGGCGAAGTGGGCGTCCGTGCGGTCGCTGCCCGCGAGCAGGCCGGCGTCCCTTTTTGTGCGTCTCTTTGGGGGCATGGCGGTCCTGGGCTGCCTGGTTTTTGGCCTACGGACGGTGGCGAGCGGGCTGGGTACTTCCTTCTTCTTGCGGGCCCGGCTCGTCGCGCTGGGGCAGCGCTGCGGCTCACGCTGGCTTGATGCTCTCCGCGCTGTATTAATCATCTAGCGTATCGACACACTAGCTGTATCCAGCTCATCCAAGTTTTGGGTCGCGAGGCGAGCGTGAGCGGCCAAAATTAGTGCGGAATAGTTGATAAGGCTTTTTACAGCCTCCTTGCATCTCGCGGCAAGCGCGTGCACCCTCGCAAGCCCTCTCAGTGACGACACCAATCAGGGTCATTGACATGGAGCAGCCGCCGCCGCAATCAGCGCCGGCGGATGACGAGGAAGCCAAGCGACAGGAGGCTTGCAAGAGACTAGAACACATCATGGCGAAACCTCTGGAAGTGGTCGAGCCGTTCCCGTTCGAAACTCTCGACGCGGACCTCCGTCGGAACGTCCTGACGTTCGTGCTCACCGCGCCGACGGACGGCGCGACGGGCGTGCTCCGAGTTGTGAAAAGGAAAAACAAGGGTGAATACCCCCGCGTGCCGGAGTCCGCGACGATGGCGCTCCGCACGCTCGTGCACCACACGCGCACCATCAAAGCAGTCTCGACGGCGGTCTGCGCCGACGTCCGCGTCCTCGAAAAAACGGTCGTCAAGCCGGAAAAATGGCTCGAAGGGCTCTGGCTCGTCGAAGCGGGGGCGCGATCGCGAGACCAGGCGCTCGCGGAATGTCGCCAGAGAACTGTTGTCGCGGGACGCGCCAACATCGCGGTGGAACTATATAGCCGCCTCGGTCATTGCGGCGACCGCCGAGAGGTCGTAGTGAAGTGCCCGGCGACCTGGCCCGAGCAGCGCGCAAAAGAAGCGCAGGATATATTCCAGATGGGAGGGGAGTATGGGGCCGAGGAAGAAGAGAACAAGGACATAGAGCTCTCGTGGGCGCATACGCGCTGCAAGCCCGCAGAGGAGGTCCATGGCCTGGCGCCTGTCGACGCCAAGTACCTCAAAGCTCTGGCCAGCGCTGCGTTCGGTGGCTTCGTGGACGCAGTCCGACACCTACCGTCGTGGACGCTCCTCGTCACCGACGTCAAACTCCTTTACATCGGCGGCTACTTGGAGACGACGGACGACAATGGGGTACGAACGGGTCGGACGCGCGCGCGCGGAGACGCCGCGGACTACGACGCGCTCGACGCCGGCCTAGCCGCTTTCTTCGGAGAAGAAACGGTGCGTCGGGCGCCGTGGGTGAAGGCCTGGTGCAATGGTCGTCGCGCGTACCCCTACGACGAGGAGGAGTTCGCCGCCGCCTCTGGTATAAGGGCCCAGTTCCTGGCCCGGAAACACGACGCGAGCCGACCGCCCCTGACCCGCATCCGCGACGCAGACAAGAATGAGCTGCTCCCGATGGGCGACCTACAGCTCGCGGGCAACGATTTTGCTTTCGTTTCGGACAAGCCGCTGCTTAGCGCGGCGACGATCGATATCACGTTTAGCGACGACGCGGAGGGCGCCGAACAGGCGCCGTTCCAGCATGAACCGCCTAACTCGCCGCCGTCGTACACGTTCATCCAGGGCATCGACTCGCTCACGTGTCGCGGCGGCGGTACATGTGGAAACCTCGACGACGTGAAGTTCAAGATTAAAACGCACGTACACTCTCGCGCCAAGAACCTCGAAGACGCTATCTTATGGGTGCCGATCGTCGAGGGCGTCTTCCAAGTGCTGTGCAGCTGCAAAATCGTGGGCCTCAGCTAGGGGCGCGGAGCGCGAGCTAAGACTACGCTATCGAATATTATCCCCAACCCCGGGCGCGACGTACAGCACGACGTCCTCCTCCTCCTCCGAAGACACGGCGTCCTCATCCAGAAATTCGGAGGGCCGCAGCGTCGTCTCGCGGATGAAGCCCGTCTCGGTGTCATCGGCCGGATCTTCGGCGGCGGCGAGGACCGCGCCGGGATACGAGGACGGGTCCAGGGCGGCCCGCGCGACCTCGAGCGACCAGACCGCGAGGCCCAGCACGAGCACCATCAGGCCTTTATATTCTAACGACGTGATGACGTCGCCGTAGGCCACCGCACCGGCTAGGGCCGTCAGGGCCCCCCGTATAGAAGCGAAGACCGCCACGATCAACGCCGAGAACCGCTTCACGACGCACAGCGTCAGGAAGGCGTCCAGCGACGCTAACACACAAGACGGCGCGATCAGGTAGGCGCCTCCATCGTATCGAGGAAAGGCCCCGTGTGTCACGTGGTTGATGTGCGGCACTTGTACATGCGTCGGCGCGAGCTCGAGCAGTATCGCCGCGATGGCGACCAACGCGCAGGCGTAGGGCGTCGTCCTATATAACGCCGCGCCGACGGACTCCTCATGCGCTCGGAAGCGCCGCTCGAAGGCCACCAAATAAGCGGCACCGATCAAACGACTCGCCGCGAGGACGCCCGTGCACAGCGCATTTCTCTCTACTCGCGCATCTCCTAACGCGGCGATGCCCGCCCCGCCGAAGCACACCAATAGCGCCAGCGCCGCCCCGTGGCCGCCCGGCGGGTACGCCGACGTCTTGCGGCCGCACCAGCACGAGTCGTACTCTTCATTTTCACTCGATTCTTTCACGGCGTAGCCTATTATCAAAACGCAGACGCCCTGCACGGCCGCGCCGGCGGCCGCCACCCTTGGACCGCCCGCCCGCATGACCTCCGCGGCGACGGCCGTACTCAGGCCTATCGCGAGCCCGAGGAGCACGTCATTCCAACGCCACGGCTTTGAGGCTTTGTTGTACACCAGTACAAAGCCCAGACATGTTATAACAACGAGCTGGCACAGCGTCAGCGTCAGCGGGTACGGGAAGCCGCCCCTTAACAATTCTCTATCCACAAGGTCGTGCGGCACGCCAATCAACAAATAGGCCACCATCCAGAAAAAGCCGGCCCGCGTCTCGCGCGCCACTCGCGCCTCGCCGGGCCCCGCGCCCTGGACCATGGAACTCCGACCGTCGGGGCCGCACGCGAGGCGCGGCGCCAGTATCAAAGCGGCCGCGACGACGCTCAGCCCGCAGGTGAACGCGGACCGCTGGCGCGCAAGTTTACTACCGCGGTCTCTCCTTCTCAACTTCCGCGGCTCGCCCGGCCGCACGCGCGCCTCGAGCTGCTCAACGAGGCGCAGCGTCGGCGGCCCGGCCGTGGCCGGCCCGAGCCTCGTCAGCGCCGCGCCGAGGCCCAGGAAGGTCACGACGTATCGGCGTTGCGGCCAGGCGCAGCGTCGTGCGGACGTGCTCGGCGTGGTGCCGTAGCTGCTCTTGCTGCCGCCCAGCAGGGGGCGCTCCTCCTTACGCATCGTGCGCGTCTTTGGTAATACGCTCCGTGTCCTCCATGGGGCGCCGATCGTGAGCTACGAGGCTGCCTCGCGGCGCGTGGGCCGCGTGCGGCCTTCGTTTTACGGGCCGCCCGAGAAGCTGAGTTCCACCGGGCGGCCCGCGAGGTCGAGACCCCCGAGGTTGCGGCCCGGACGTCTCCACCGGGTCATTCGGACGTCTCCTGTGCCTCGTTCTACTACTAGGCTGGTGGATGCGGCGACTTCGATGGTTGTGTGCTCACAGCGGGCGGCGGCGCGGTGGTGCCCACAGGCCCGACGCCATCGACGCGATGCTCAGACTCGAAGCTCTTACGCCCTGACTACCACCTCAGACATTGTTCGCCTTGTTCTTCTGGAGGAGGTCCTCGAGCGACGACTCGCCGGCCGGCTTCTCCTGGGCCGCCGGCTTCGCCGCCGGCGCGCTCTGCGACGCGCGCGAGTAGGCCATCATGCCCGCGATGGCCATGACCATGCCCAGGAGCTGCTGGCCCGTGATGACGCCGCCGAAGAAGACGTAGCCGACCACGAGCACGCAGACCGTCTTTGCGTGGCCCAGCACTTGATAGGTGACGGCCGTGAAGCGGCCGAGCACGAGGAACTGGGACACATTCACCAAAACCGCCGCCGAGCAGGACAGGGCCATGCACACCATGGCCCCCTGCGTCCACTCGTAGTCCGTCACGTAGCCCCCGGTCGAGAGCTTGTCCAGGACCGGGCTCAACAACAGTAATGAGGCCCCCTGCGCCGGCGCGACCACACCCAGCAATTGCCCCGCGCTCACGTTGTGCTTGAGCTGGAGGTGTCTGACTAAAAGTTGCTGGCCCGACGACGACACGACGGAACACAGCGCCACGAAGACGCCTAACGTACTATCAGAGTAGTTCAGCTCGTTGATCGAAACCAATCCCACACCCATCAGCGTGACCACTATAGCTAACACCATCTTCGACGTGAAGACCCGACCATATAACAAGTACTCCACGCAGCACGTGCACGGAATGATTCCTAATTTAGCAATCTGGTACAACGTAATGGAGTTGAGCATGAGCGACGTGTTCAGACTAATAATGGACGCGTTCGATACCGTCGTGAAGAGCACCACAGAACTAAGAGGCACGTGCGCGGGCGCCTTCGACGACTCCTCCTGCTTGGCCAGCCCAATCACCTTGGCGACGCGCGTCCAGATCGACGTCGTGATGTAGTGCAGCGCGTTCAGGGTCACTACATATCTAAAGTTGAAATTCGGCGGGCTTCCCATCAGCCGCTTGTTGACGGAGATGATGAACACGCTCGAAATGATGTTGAGCACGAAGGCGCCCGCGTCGCCGGCCGCCATGGTGCTCAGCGAGGCCGGCTCCGGTGGCGGTGGGGGCGCGGCGGTTGTCTTTGCGGCGGCTTTGTGGCGGCGGGGCCGCAGCTGTGGCGGCGTCTTGCTAGTTTTTGGCAGCCTGCGCGATTTTCGAGGCGAAAGCTCGGTCTAGCAAGCAGTGAATATTTTGGCAGTGATCTCCGCAGCGCTTAAAACCGCGGGCGTTTCTCTGCGATTGATGCAATAATCGTGATCCGTGACACGGGTTGGCGACCTGGGTGCGCTGCGTGCGTTCCGGAGGCCGTCGATTGGCTGCTATGAGTGGCTTGTACGTCGCGTCGGGCTGGTGTCTTGCCGGCTTTGGGGTGTGTCGCGCGGTACGATTCCTTGTCCGCCGCTTCAGGGAACCATGCTGAGAAAGATCGTACGCTGCTGGAGGCCTACTGGTTTTGGCGCGAACCCGTTTTACACGGCAATTTTGGGCCTCCTCTGCGGCGCTTTTAGAGGACGTCCTTGGCAAGCATTGCTGGCGCAGACCGCCGCATAAATCGCCTAGAGTACCGCTGCAGCCATTCCGCTGCAATCGACCACTCATAACCCGCAGCAGCAGTCATAAAAAGCTGTGCCAGCCAATTTATGCTGCAAAAAACAACTGCGTAATCACTGCAAAGCCAGCGACGCGAGATGCAGATAACGAGACCGCGCGCCATCCTGCTGGCCGTGAGCATCCTGCTGCTGGGCACCTTCATCCTCACGCGGCGCGGCGCCGGCGCGTCGTCGTCCGCACAAGACGATGAATTAGCTGCGGCGCGCGCGGCCGTCGCGTCCGTCGACGCCTACGTCGCGAGCTGCAAGGCCGCGAAGGAGAAATATGGGTACAGTTTGGACGGGGACATCTCGGTCGTGCGGCCGTGGCTCGCGATTGGCGGCCGGCCCGACGCAACGCTGCTGGAGTGGCGGCATGACAACAAGAGGCGCATCACGCACGTCGTGAACGCCCTCGAGCGCGACGAGGAGCCCGAAGTGACAGAAGCGTACGGAGACAATATTCTCAAACTGAACCTCAAGGACGACGGCGACGATGCGCGCTTCGCCGCGTTAGTGCCGGAGGTCGTGGCCTTCGTCCGGCGGGCGCGCGCGGCGGATCCGAACGCGGTCGTCTACGTCCACTGCAAGAGCGGCGTGAACCGTGCGCCCTCGCTCGCGATGGCGCTGCTCATATCGCTGGATAGGGCGACCTTCGTCGAGGCGCTGGCCGCCGTGCGCGCGGCGCGGCCGTCGTGCCGGCCGAAGTACGTCCAGGCCGTCGCGGTCTACGAGGAGCGGGAGCTCGGGCGGTCGACGGCGCCGGCGCTGCGCGACGGCGTCGACTCGGCCGGCTTCTGCGACCTCTACTACGGGCTCAAGGAGGACTACAGCGGCGGCGACGCGGCCGGGGAGCGGTGGCGGAGCGATCATCATCACGCGAAGTAAGTTGTATGTGACCTGTTTTGTTTGAAATTGAGTGGGCTCTCGCGCCGTCGGTCCCGCCACTGTCGTCCGGCATCTACACAATCAATAGATTACAGTGTTGTCGTCTGACCAGCAATTTATCACTGTAACAACAAGACCGCAAGCCTTGCGTTGCGAGCTGTAGAGAGCACCCAGTGGTGGGCAGCCCATCAGCACATAATGTCCTCGTCGTCGCGCAAACGACGCCTCGTCTCGCCGCAGCAGCCGGACGAAAAGCGGCGCACGGACCGCATCGTCGTGGATGTGGGCGGCACGCGCTTCACGACGAGTGCGTCGACGTTGACGGCTGGAAGTGAATACTTCGAGCGCCTGCTCTCGCCGCGCTGGTGCGCCGAGCCGCCGGAGGAGCTCTTTCTCGACCGGGATCCGGAACCGTTCGCCATACTGCTGACGTACATGCGCACCGGGCTGCTCGAGCTGTCGAAGGACAATCAGTCGATGGCGCGGCGCGTTATGATCGAGGCTGAGTTTCTTGGTATGGTTGGACTGATCGATAGCGTAAAGGCCAAAGCTATTAAAAACACGGGCTGGGAGGGAACCGAACCGGACGCCGTGAAGTGTTTCGGCTCCTTCGACGCGGCGATCCGCAACGGCATCCTGCCGGCGAGTTTCTTCCCGCCGCCGCTGCCGCCGCCGCGGAAAATAGTGCAAATACTACCCGCGCCGCCCGGCACGCGGGTAGAGATTCACTGGCGAGACGACGGGGAATATTCGGAATGGTTCGACGTGCTGTGCTTGGTTCTCCACGATAGACCGGTACGGCTAAAAGACGGCAACTATTATTTCGAATCGGCGCTCGACGCGTACATACAGCATGAGCCTCCGGAGGCCGGCCCAGTACTTGCATCGGATGCGTACAACGACCAGACGACCGCGTACAAGATTCATCCCCCAGAACATGGGATAACGGAAATCCCACAGGGTGTTCTAGAGGCGCAATACTGGCTGGATATGGATGACCATTCGAAGGGATACGAGACCTACCCAGTCCGCATGCTTAAACGGGGGCAGCACGGAAAACTCACGCCTGTCGAGCTAGAACAAAAAGATAATACCGGTCGACGTCCGACGGTCCAGTGGAAGGCACTGGCGTCTTTCGTTAACTTCAAGGGCTTCACTGGGGGCCGTGATGGTGAAGTTGAAAAAGCGGACTAAGCATACTATTCATATCTTAAAACCGCGCCCTTAGATCGAACGCCCCGATGCCCCCCGGCCCCGCCCGCCGGTTGAACGACTTCCGCACGCCGTACGTCGGCGGGAGCGAGTACGCGCCCGCGCCGGGCCCCTCCGCCGCCAGGGCCCGGGCCTGGTCCACGGGGTTCGTGTGCGTCCGCGAATACCCGTAGTCGCTCGCCTTCTTGCGGATGGACGGCCGCGGCGCGCGCGCGCCCGTCGGGTAGCGCATCGACTGGTCACCCTTGGCGGTCGTTTTTTTCACGGGATACGTGACCTCGTAGGACCCGACCGGCGGCGCCTCCCGCACAAAGTCCCGGTAGAAGCTCCCGGGCGGCGGCCGCAGCCGCGCGCAGCGCGGTATGGAAAGCGCCTCGCGCTGCCTCTGCATCAATTCCGCGATCGTCGGCCGCGGCACCATGGGCGGCCGCCGCCGCGCCGGCGCGGACCGCGGCCTCGCGATGGTGGTCCGCGGTTCGGAGGCCGCGATCGCGGTGTCCAGGGCCCGCTCCTCGACCGACGGCCGCCGCGTCGCCGGCGCGGACCGCGGCCGCGCCTGGCGCCGTGCCCGCGCCTGCTGCTCCCTCAATTCAGCCTGCTGCTTCGCCTGGCGCGCGGCCCGCCGCCTTTCCCGCTCCCTATCCGCAGCTTTTTTCCGCAGCTCCGCGTGCCGCCGCTTCTGCCTCAGATGGTCGTGCGGGATGCGCGGCGCGTCCAGTGGGATGGCATGATACGTGAACAGCGACGTCGCGCCCGGCGGGTCGTTGATGGAGATGACCGGCCGCGGCGGGCGCTTCAGTCTTATTCCCGGTCGTGACACGCCGTACATGGTTGTTGCTCTTGCGTTTTACGGCTGCCCGTCGATGTGTTTCGCGGGCTGCCCGACGGCGTCTTCGCGTCGACCGCGTCCAGACCACGGAAGCTCTGGGTGGTCGCGTCTGTGTTGCTCTCTTTGCAGCGCCTGCGTCTCTGCGTTGAGTCCGGAGAGCAGCCGAGGAGGAAGCCTGCGTGCGAAGTGTTCTCTGTCTCTGAACTCGTCGCACGCCTGGAAGATTGCTTACAAACCCGCCGAGAGCTAGCGTAGCAGGACACTAGCAGCAAAAAGTGGACAACTTTTGAGGCGCCGCGAGGAGCGCACCGATCGTTTCAGCGCGTGCCGAAGCATCACCAGTACCACACAACCCAGCTCCTCCCACTGCCGAGCGCTGGACCTCAAAATCGACGCCTGCTAAGAGATGGACGTCGTCCTGCCCCCGCAGACGACGGCGCCGCAGCGCACGGTCCAGCCGCCGGCGCACTTGAAAGGCGTCGCCTTCCCGCGCGACGGCTCTCCGCAAGAACCGTCAAAAAAGGAGGAAGGCTTGAGTGCTGACGAGCTCGCGAAGCGCCAAGCACGGCTGCAGAAGCGCGGTGCTCTGTTGCGGAAGGTTTTAGGTGCGGGCACGTACGTGGTCGACGAAGTGGGCGACTACCGAAGGAAGAAGGTGAAAGTGTACGTCCAGTACGAAGGGTTCCAGCCCGGCGCGATCGATCGCAAAAAGGAACTGCGAGTAGCTATATCCTTGCCAGATTCATGGGTCGACGCGCCCGCGAAACGGTTGAAGGAGGCCTTCCTCAAGACCTACAACTCGAGGTTCCGCAAGTCTCAAATTGGGGACTGCCTGCTCGCGGTCAAGGACGACTCTTATTTGACCTTTTCCAAAAATGTGATAGGCGACGACCGGTTGATCGGCGATGTGTTCCGGGAGAACGACGAGGTTTTTGTGGTCACGGAACAAGATGTTGCTGACTTGGATGCGGAGGTGGCAAAGCTAAAAAAAATACTAAGTGACTACGAGGCCGAGGTCGAGAAGAACTCGACGGTGGACATGGAAGAGTTAACGAAACTGACCACGATCAGCCGAGAGATCGACCCGGAGCAAGCCCATTGCTTGTTGATAGGCATGCGCCAGTGCTACATGCTGCCCGTCGGGCCCGAGTATACCGTGGCGGACGTCAAGCGCTTCATCAATCATAAGGGCGGGAGGGACGCCTACCCGCTCGGGTCGCTGGATGTGGCCCTGGTGGAGAATTTCGAGATCAATGTGTTGGGCGATGGTGATACGATGGAGGCGCTATGTAAACGGGTGTATGGCGAGGAGGCGTCGTTGCCCAGGACAATCCCGCTGTACTGGGGCAAGCGGCTCCAGGACCCCAAGTACTTCCTCTGGATCCCGACGCTGCACACGCCCGATTCCTTTAGAGGGCCCGGCGACGAGAACAGTGCCGAAGCCAAAAAGTCCGGGGCCGAGCTGGCGAACGACATGGTCAACTCGGGCGGCGACTGTAGCGTTATGTAGTTTTGTAATTTACTCTTTGAATTAATTGTGCAGTCTCCGCCTCGCTCGTCGGTGCGATGGCGTATGAGGTCTGGGGGCAGGTCGGCGGCTCAGCGGCTAGGTGGCCGAGCTCCGAGCAAGGCAATCATGCGACGCGCCGCCGGCGCCGCCGCGCCGGCCGCCAGTGCATCGAGATGCCCTCGGTCGCGTCCAATAATAGGCCATCCGAAGCGAGCCACGCGCCGCGCTCTTCACTCTCACCGTCGTACTTCATCATGAAGCCCCGCGCGGCCAGAAACCGATCCGGCAGCTCGTTCGGATTAATTGTGGTATGGCGGCTGTGGGGCCCGAGGTGCCGGACGAGTTTCGCGCGGTACCACGTCGGCGCGCCGTCGAGCTCCCACTGCACTTCCACATTCATCCCTGGTCTCAAATCAGCCGTCTCGCGCGTGGCCAATTCGGTCGCCGCGCCGCGCGCCGCCGCCGCGACGACTTCAGGGAAGGGCGTCCGACACAGCGGGCAGCGCTGCGCCTGGGCAACACCGCCGCGCTCGCGCCGCGCCGCGCGGTCGTGCGCCGCCTGCTGCGCCACGCAGGCCGTGTGGAATTGGTGCGCGCACGCCGTCGAGAACGCCTCCTCGTCGCGGATCGGCGCGAGGCAGATGGCACACTCCGCCTCGGGCGCCCTGGCCTCCTCCTCGTCGTCGGACACGTCGTCAAAATCCAGACGGCGCCGCGGGCTCGCGGCGTCGGCGTGGCGGCGCAGGCGCGGCGGCGGCGGCGCGTCGTCGTCCGACGAGTCCGACGAGTCGTCGGAGTCCGAGCCGGCGGCGACGGCCGCGGCGTCGAGAGCGTCGGCGGCGACGAGCGGGTCGTCGCGGTCGGCCCGCGCAAAGGCCCGCCGCCCGCTGTCTAGCGTCGTCGTCTGCAGCCGCGACGCGCCGCCCTCGCCGCTCGCCCGGTAGTCCCGCAGATCCTGCGGCGAGTGCGCCAGGCAGTACGGCTCGGCCATGTTGTAGCCGTAGTCGCCCCTTAAAACAGCTGCAGAAAACGAGTCCGCGTGGACGTCGCGGCGGCAGACCGCGCAGTAGGCGTAGCCGGGCGGCGGCGCGCCATCATCATCGTCGCTCGAGTCGCTCGACTCGTCGACGAGGCCGCGGCGCTTCTTCCGCGGCGCGGGCGGCGGCCGCGCGCGGCGCCGCGCGCGCCGCGGCGTCCGGAACGCGGCCGGCGCCATGGCCTCGTCGCTGTCCGAGTCCTGCACGTCGTCCTCGGCGCTGTCGTCCTCGCTGCTCTGGACCTCGAAGTCCGAGTCCCAGGCGTCCGGGTTCGGTCTCGGGCGCGTAGCCATAGCGAACCACGCCAGAAAGGCGCAAGCGATGTTTCGCCTTGAACGCAGCCGCGGGGACCGGTCGGCGCGCAAAAACTAGGGAGCGCCGCGCTCAGCAGACGTCTGTGAAGTGTGCCGATGCGCAGCGTGTCGGTTGATTGGTTCCTGTGGCTATAGAGTCGGGAGAGCGCTGCAGCCAGGAGAGCCTCTAGAGCTTTTGTACGCTAGCTTTTTTGCGTTCGCCCACGCCTTACGCACCCAAACCGCCGTCAAACCAAGAACGAGAAGCAGCGACTGGTCGTGCGCCACCACCCGAGCACCGGTGGAGGCCCCACAAAAACAGCACCAAAACAAGGGCAGCCCCCACAGCACCAAAGCATGCCCTTGGTCCACCGCCGCGTCGGCCGCATCGGCCGCAAGAAGACCTATGGCGGCCTCGCGGCGGTAGAACGCGCGAAGCAGGCGGGCACGCACAAGGCGCCCGACGGCCCCCCCAATTGGTTCCTCGCGACACTTGTTATAGTAGGAGGCGGCTCGTTACTGTACAAGGTCTATGATCATCACCATTTACCGCGGGCGCCGCCCTTCCGAAAGGCCGTGCCGAACGATTTACATGCTATTCATGATTTGTTGGCTGTTGGAAGTGCTGGCGTGTTCCTGAACAACGAGGACAAGTCAGAAGTCTCACAAGCGGCGGATGCATTCGCAGAACTACTGGAAGAGATCCATCCCATTGAGGAGTGTAGACATGAAATCAGCGAAGCGAGGAAACGGCCTGACCTCGCCTCGCTCGGCGGCCGCATGGACCCATCGACGGCGGCGGCGGCGAACGCGGCCTGGCGCTGTTTACCAGCTCATTTTGAAGAGATCCACTTCGACAAGCCGTTTGAAGTGGCGCACGTCGGTTCTCCGGGTCTCGAGAAACGGGGTAGAAGAGCAAAGGTTTTAGATAGGACGCTGCTGGGCGCTTGTAAACCAACTTCATGGGACCGCGCTTGTAGTTTATGGGTGTCGCTGCATGCCTTGAGCGCGAGAGCGGATCAACTCGGAAAGTCGCGCGAATTCATCAGACACGTCTATCCGCTACTGGCGGGCGGCGCGACGCAGTGCGCCGCTTGTACGGACCATTTGCGCTTGTTCTTCCCCGGGCGAGGTGTACTCTACGATAAGGTCGTCCACGAGCTCTCGTATTGTGCGAACGTCCAATGCTCAAAAGCCCAGCAGCACACGGCGCCTTTAGCTCAGTGCGTGAGGAACCCGCGCGAGGAGTGCAGCACCAAAAGGCTAGGGAGAGAAAGGACGGACATCCAGAATTTCAAGTCGTGGCTGCGCTCGAGGACGGACGACAACTCGTTCGACGTGTTCGTCGTCCTGCACAACCTCGTGACGGACGCCGTGCGGACGCCGGAGGTGAAGCGGTATCTTTGTGCGGATGATGCCTATCGGCACCTGCCTGTTGATTTGGGCGGTGGTCTTCCTCGTCCGAAGCGGCCGCCCTTGCCTCACGGCATCAAAATCCCGGGCATCGGGCCGCACCGGCTCCTGGACTGCCCCGAATAACTAGTGTGTCTTTTTTATCTCTTCTGCGCGCGGCGATGGCGTAGATCGTCGGCTAACCCGGCACTCTCCCGAGTCGAGTCAACAGCGCCTATGTAAGAATGTAATGAATTGTGTAGAACGTGGCCGCGGTCCCGCGCGCGGCGTGAATTCCTGGACATCCTTGGTGCTCGTATCGCTCCGGGCGGACGATCGAGCGCTCTAACGACGCCTGCGCCGCGCGACGACGCGCCTACCTCACCCCCCTCCTTCGATTATTTTCATGCATTTTGCTGGCTGTGGACGTCGGCGGCCGGTGCGGACCGAATTAGTGAAGGGGGGCTTTGCAACAATGCGCCTCCCATGCATTCTTACAATAGCGGCGCTGCTGCGCGCCAGCGGGCAGCCCCGCAACGCCACCACGGCCCAGGCGAGGAGGCGCCTCCAGGGCGGCGGCGTGACGGCGGTCGTCATCACGGTGCACAACGCTCTGGCCTCCACGATTGACTGCCTCGAAGCATTGGTCGCGACGGCGCGAGGCAGCGTGCGATTGAAAGTCGTATTGGTGCTCGACAACTGCGACGGCCCTACTACCGCATCTCTCACAACGTGGAGTCGACGACGGGGCCGGCAGGACGATGTTGTTGTATTAACAAATCATTCGTCCTATTCCTTAGCAGCCAACGAAGGGTTGCGAGCCGCACTCCACGCGGAGGACGTCGACGCGGTCGCGCTCCTGAACAGCGACACGGTCCCATCGACGGGCTGGCTCCACGGGCTTCGACGCGTCCTCTTCTCCCCACCGACCGACGACGACCTGGCCGACGCCTTCGCCGCGGCGGACGTCGACGAGAACGAGATGGTCACCGCGACGGAACTCGCCAATTACCGGCTGCACCCCGGGGAAGACGCGGAGTTTTTTGAAAAGCTCAAACCGTATGACAAGAATGGCGACGGTGCCCTGACCTGGCCGGAGGTGTGTCCTGAAGCCACGGATGTTCCGGTGCGAGGTTGTGATGATCGGGACTGGGCCTGCGCTCCTCGCTCTCAGGATGACGACGTCGCGGGGTTGTTGCCTCCGAGGCTGGCCGCTGTAGGTGCTTTGTCGAACGCGGCCTCGTACCAGACGGTGCCCTGGCCGACGCCGCGGAATCGAAGAGAACGGAGAGCAGTACGAGGCTGGAACGTCGTGGCGCTGCCGGCGGGCTGGACGCCGGAGACGGCGGCGCGCGCTGCTAGACTAGGGGCGACGGGGCGGCGCGCGGACGCGGGGTTGCTCAACGGCTTCTGCATGCTGCTGTCGCGGGACGCCATCGACGCCGTCGGGTTGCTAGATGAAGCTACGTATCCAGGTGGTTACGGGGAGGAGAACGACTGGGCGGTTCGGGCGAGACGCGCGGGCTGGGGCCTGGCGGTCGTGCCCGGCGTGCACCTCTTCCACGCGAAGACCCAGTCCTACTCCATCGAGAGACGTCAAGAATTAAAATTGATAGCAAGGGAGAACTCGCGCGCGAAGTGGTCGCATGGCGAAGTCGGGTTAGCGGAACGACTGCTGAAGCGGTCGCCTCATTTAAGTTTGGCGCGACACGTCGCCGAGCTCCAGTACACGGGCTGGCGCGCCAAGGCCCTCGCGGCGGCGCCGACCGCCGCCCTTGTATTAGTCGAGGGCGGCGCGCAGCCGCCGGACTGGCTCCAGAACGCGGCGGCCGTGCGGCGCAACGCGCGGCTGTTCGTGCGGTCCTGCGTCGTCGGCGCCGTCGACGTGGACACGTGCGCCGATTACCTCGTGGCGCCGGTCTTTGACTACGTCGTCTCGACGGGGCCCAAAGGCAAGACGACGGCCGAGGCCATCAACCGGTGCCACCCGAACGTCGTGCACGTCGACGGGTCGCGGCAGCGGCCGTCCGTACTCGACGTGCACGCGCCGCGCGTGGCGGCGTCCCAGGCTCCGAGGCGGGGGGCCGCCGCCGCCGCCGCCGCCGCCGCGATGGACTTCCCGGCGTTGTACCATATGGCCAACCCCTGACCGATGTGTTTTTTGCTCTAAGTTTTCCTGGTTTGGAGTCTTCTTACGCTCCAGAGGAGGGGCGTGGGACTAGTTCGGCGTGAGGGGCGGGTAGTCGGTGTAGCCCTCCGGGCCGGTGTAGGTGAGGTCGCCCACCTTTCCCGTGGCTTTCAAATGGCCCGGCCGACTCGGAGGCGTTTAAATAAATAAATAATATTCTGTAACACAAAACTTAAAACTAGACCGACCGGACTACTTCCGCGCCCGGGCGGGCCGCTTCGCCGGCTTCGCGGCGGAGCCCGAAGGAGCCTTCCGCTTCGCCGCCTTTCGGGCCAAGTTCCGGCTCGCCTCGTGCTGGATCGCCGCGACGTCCTCCGCGTTATCGAAGCGGTCGACGCCGCGGCGGCGGCGCTGCGGCGTCGGCGCGTTCATGATCCTCTCGCGCGCCGGGACCCGCGCCGACAACGCCGCGCGCCGCGCCCACGCGCGTCGCTCCAGGGCGGCGGCGGACGCCTCGTGCGGCCGCGCGAACGCCAGGTCGAGCTCGACGAGCGCGTCGTGGTCCGCGGCCGTCATGTCGCGGTCGGTCGCCCGGTAGACGGCGTGGTTGGCGGTGTCGTAGTCGGCGCGCGCGACCGTGTTGTCCCGCTTACAACAACTGCACCGCAGCTCGCCGTGGTGCGACCCGCCCTTCGCGTGCTCGAAGTCCACTAAAAGGCAGAGGAGCCCGCAGTCCGGGCACTCCTCCAGCTTCTTCGGGCCCTCCCACTCGCGCAGCTTCTTGTGCCGCAAGGCATACCTCGGCTCCGGTTCGCCGCGCTCCCGGGCCCGCTCGTCGGCGCGCTCGGACACGTGGTCGTCGTAGTGCGTCTGGTGCTTCTTCTTCTTGTCCTCGCCCGCTTTCATCGACGCCCGGCGCTCGATGGCTTTGTCACGCTTTTTCTGGGCGGCGCGCCTGACGGCGTCGGCTTGCCGCTCCTTCGCCTTCGCCTCCGAGTCCATCATGCCCCAGAACGAACGGCCGCACCAGTCTAGGTCCCAGGGCGCGATGACGAGCTTGTATTTGTAGAAGATGTCGATCGCTCCTTCGGCAGTAAATAAGGGGCTGCCGTCCTTCCCGTAGCTGACGCCCTGCGCGAAGTGGGCCCGCAGCGTGTGCCTTATCAGCGGAATTCGCGTCTGCTCTGGGTGGTTCGCGAAATACGCGCGCCACTCCGTCTTCGTCGCCGGCGTCCACCCCTCGCGTGCCAGGCCTCTGCGAAATCTGCCATACGGATACGGCGTCGGGTTGTTTATGTCGAACTTCGGCGGCTTGATGCTGCCGTCGTAGTCACCGATGCGCCTGATCTGTCTCTCTGTCCGCTTGAGCATGCCCTGTGGCGTGAGCCGCGCCATGCTGAATACGACGCGAAAGAGCTGAGCGGCTGCGCTGCGAGTGATGCACAGTTGCACACGCTGCAGAATGCAACGGCGTGATCCTATCGATGTGTTTTCAGCTCGCTTTGCCAAGCTCTCCCTCTCAGCCGGCAGCCGGCAGCGGGGCGCCCCGGACCGCATCAGCCGCTGGTGACTCTAGGGGGTCTTAGCGTCGAGGAATAAGAGGGGTCTGTGCTCCAGCAGGACCCCTTGAGCCGCCGGGACCCGCGCTGCACGCCCGCGCGTCGCGTCGTTCACATCGCCTCGTAGCGCTCGACGTTGGAAGTTTGGTTGGGCCGTGACGCCAGCCTGGTGGACCACGGCTGGAAGGACGGGAAATCACTGCGAGTGGGGATGTGCAAAACGTGGACGATGCGGTGTTTTTGCTGATTTCCCATTACCTAGAGTCTTAGGACTCCGGAAGACCCACCCGCCGACCCGCTCCAGCCTGTTTCCCTACATTTCCTTTGGTTGCATCCTAACTAGGCTAGCTACGTTTCACTTTTTTTGTCTGTTGTGGGGGGGAATTGACTTTTTTGGGCATTGGTGGCCGCGTCACACGCCGCGCCGACGGCGAAGCTGCCCAAATGAAAGGACATGCATTCGGCCAGCAAATTACAATTCCACGAATGCGCACGGCGCGATGCCGCGACGGCATCACTTCCCAGACTAGGCTGCCCTGTGCAGCCGCCTCAGCGGTGGTGCGCCGACCGACGCGCGCCGCGTCTTTACGCTGGCGAAACGAAAGCACAAGGATAGCACGGCGAGGTAACTTACACCTCAATGCCTAATTATTAGTCCGCAACAATGGCGGCCGGCGCCCGTACCAGCTCCGCGGCGCCGCTCAGTGGTCGTTCTGGGACAGCAGCGATGCGACGACGCGCCGCGGCGCACGACTGCTCGTCGGGTTGGCGACCGACTTGTCTGCCTGGGTCCATCGAGCTCTCGATACCACTACTCGCCGCGCGCTCGTGCCGAGCGCGCTACGCCGCGAGCTGCTGGCGGCGGCGGATCGCTCTGATGGAAAGCCTGCCGACGCTTGGGCCGTTCCAAAATTATACCTGACGCAAGCGCATAGACTCACTAGGCCGACAGAGAGGCAGGGCTTGTTGCTTGCACTCAGTAACAGTTTCAGCCCAGAATCGCTTCGACGGCGTGGTCGGGACGACGGACGAGGGCTCCACTACTCATAAAACGCCGCCAGACCTTTGGGACGCGTTACTTCCGCACCTGAGAGACTTAAGACTCAAGAGAGTGCTGTGAACCACTTACAATTGTTGCCAGTGCGTGACGCATCGTGACGAGTAGCTATGATTCCCCTGGCTCCTGCATATGTCGATCGGTTTCGCGCCTGGTCGCGGGCGGCGCGCAAGCGGCCGGCGATACCGAAACCGCTCCACAACCCCAGCAACCAGTGCTACCAGAACTCCGTGATCCAGTTGTTGCGAAGCTCGTCGTCACTTGTAGGGATTCTCGGCGACGAAGGTGTCGGCCTCGCTCCACGAACGGCAGAAAATTCAAGGTCGCTACAATTCGCGGCGGCGTTACGCGACGCGCTACGCTTCGATTCCGATGCTGGGCTCCTTTCTCGAAAGAGCCGGTGGCTGGGCTTTTCTCTGGACCGACAGGACGACGCGCATCGGTTCCTCGACGCCGTCCTCGATGCGTCGTCGACCGGTTTTGGCGGCCTCGTCGAAGCCCTATGTGGCACTACCCTTACGAGGACGACGAGGTGCACGAGAACAAGTTGCCAGCACGAGAGCACGTGTATTACTCCTGCGGAGCTCGGGTTGAGCCTACCAGTCCCTTCGACGGGCAAGCACACGGTCGCCCACCTGCTCGGCCTCTTCTCGCAGCCCGAAGCAGTGGACGAAGATTACAAGTGCGAGGGCTGTGACCGGTGTGGATGCTGCAGCAGCATACTCGAGTCAATTGGACACTCGGAGGTCCTCGTCCTGGCCTTGAAGTTCAACACGAACGACGAAAGGAAGAAGCTTCGGCGGGGACTCATCAAGCTCTCCCAGGGACTCCAGGTGGGGTCGAGCAACTTCCTGCTTTGTGGTACTGTTGTGCACTTGGGCGGGTACACAGATGCAGGCCACTACATAGCGCGCTGCAAAGGACCGGACAACAAGTGGCGCGTGTACAACGACGGCGCCCCGGCCGTGGTCTGTTCGTATGCCGACGTGTGCAAGGCCTCTGAAAAGGACGTGTGCTTGCTGTTGTACCAGCGCGCGCGTCAGGCCGCACTTCCGTCGCTCCAGGCGCCACCCACCAACGGGTGGGCTTCGTTCGGCGACGACGACGACGACGAGAGCGACACGGAGAGCAGTGACAGCGACGACGAGAACCCGCCGCCGCCGCCGCCGCCGCGCGCCGAAGATGATCGAGGCGGGAAGCGGAGCAAGAAGCGGCCGCGCGTGAACGAGCCGCCGCCGCCGCCGCCGGACGACGCGCGGCAGCCCTGGTCGCTTTTGCGCGCCCTGTGCGACGAGGATGCGCCGAACGGTGTCGACGCCGACGAGTTCGCGCAAGGAATCGAGGATCGCGCCGCGAAGCTCGTCGGGGACTGGCGCCGGCTCGGCCTCGGGGAGCAGCCGGAGCCAGACGAGGCGCGCGGAGGCGACGACGCGTTCTCGATCGCGTGCATGTGCGCGCGGGTGGGGCGCCTGGCGCCGGTCCTCGAGATGCTGCTCGACGAAAAGGACGGCCTGGGCTTCGAACCGAACCACGTGACGTCGTCGGGACGGACGCTTTTACATATAGCGGCCGAGTTCAACAACTTCGCGGCCGTCGCGTGCTTGATCCGTCAAGGTGCGGATCTCATGTTACGCGACGTCGAGCAGCGCCTCCCGCTACATGTAGCGGCCGCCGAGGCCACTGCGGCCACAGTCATGCTGCTGCTGACGGAAACTGGCGAGGCGGCGAAGACGCTCGAGCAGGATGGCGACGAGAACACCGCCACTCTGGCGGACGGGTGGCTGCTCAAAGACAAGAGCGACCAGGGCACGCCCGTGGACATCGCGAGAGCGCGCACGGACGGCGAGAACGGGCGCTTCGTGTGTGAGGTTCTTGAGAACGGCGAGTGGGACGACGCCTGGTTCCAGGACGTCGAGCGGGACCCGGGCGAGTGCAGCGAGCGCATCCGCATGATCCTCCGCGGCGAGCTGGTCGACGATTCGGAGGACGAGCGGCGCGGCGGCGACGATGACGATGACGCGGTACGAGGACACGACGAGGGGCCCGGACAGGGGCGAGGCGCTTCGCCGGAGCGTGACGACGACGACGACAACGTCGAGTCCTCGCAGAAGGATGGCCAGCCGCGGCGCCGGTCGGAGCGCCTGAAGGCCCTCGAGAGGCGGGCCGAAACCGCCGAGACGAGCGACGACGACTCGAGCGACAAGCCCTTCCGCGCGCCCGACGACGATAATGAGGAGGAGGAGGAGATCGACGCGAGCGACGGCGACGACGTGGCCCCTACGGCGTCGACCTCGAGATACGGGCGGCAGTCGCTGTTCGACCGCGTTAGGGCGGCGAAACGGCGCGGCGACAACGCCGCCCTGGCGAAGCTCATAGGCCCGCTGAGCCCCGAGTACGACGGCTGGACGAAGGGCGATGACCTGCCCGACGGCGACCTCAAAAAGTGGCTCGAGTTTGGTCACGCGATGGCGAGCGATGCGCTGTCGTACGACCTCGTGCAGCGCCTCGTCGACGCCTGTGTGACGGCGAATGTGCAGCCTCCTACGCCGTGCGACGAGTACACGCTGGACGACTACGCCCAGATGCTGCGGGCCTGGCGGGAGTCGCTTCATACGCGGTGCCGTTTCAAGCGCGAGGCGCTCCATCTGCTGGCGAAGAAGGTCGAGACGCTGCTCTCCGACTCGAAACAAGCCATGATAAAGAACGCGACGTCCAAGCCGAACGTCTGCGAGCGTTGTTTGGGGAGGGCGCAGACGTTGTTGGAGCGCAAGCCCGACGTCGACAAGATCGAGTATGGCAAGCCCCGCGAGCCCCCCTACTTCTGCCTCCGGCGCGGCGGCGTCGCCGTGGTCTTGAATGATAGACAGCTCGTGCGCGACCACCTCTGGCTCTCCGTCGTCTTCCGCGGGTGGCTCTGCAAACCGTGCAACAACCTGCTCCGCGACGTCGACACGCGCTCCACCGACGCCTACCGCACGTTCCAGCGCCGCGTCGGCCGAAACTGTCGGACATTCTCACGCTCCGGGGACGCTACCGCGGACGACATCGTCGACGCTCTGCGGGCGGACTACGCCGACTCGTCGACGGGCGCGATGGACTGGGTCGCTTTAGGAAATGACAGCGCCGGCCTCTTTAGGGCTCCGCCGGAGCTCAACTTCTTCTGGGGGCCGGTGCCGGAGCCGCCGCCGCCGCCGCCGCGCGCGCGCCCGAAGCGCGGCCGCGCCGCTGCGGAGGAGGCGGCCGCGCCGCCGGTGCGGCGCTCGCGCCCGAGGCGTAGCTGCGCCGCATACGCGGAGGCGGCCGCGCCGCCGCCGCCGCCGCGCTCGCGCCCGAGGCGCGGCCGCGCCGCCGTGGAGGAGACGGCCGCGCCGCCGGCGCGGCGCTCGCGCCCGAGACGTAGCAGCGCCGCATACACGGAGGCGGCCGCTCCGCCGCCGCGCCGGCTACAGTAACTTCGGCGTCCGCGTGGCGATCGACGGCGACACAGCCGTGGTCGGGGCAACCGGCTAGCTAGAAGACGCTCCGCGCGTAAGAGAGAACTACAGAACAAAATACACAACAAAACCTAGACAAAACCATGACATGACTCAGCGGAGCGCGGACGCGGGCGCGTGACCATGAAGATGCGGCTCGGCACCGACAGGCTTCCGAGGTGTCGAAGAGCGTGGTCGTCATTTTTGATAGCCGGAAAACTCTAGCGTGTGTGGCTTGGCAATAATTAGCTAGCGTCACTTTAACACTAGCAAACCGCGCGCGTCTCTATTTTGCCACCATACAAGCCACATAGCTCCTCATTTGCTCAGCGGCGCTGTGAGAGGACTCCCAGCTATCCCACCTCTCGCAAATTGCTACCAGTTTGCACGTAACGGCGCGTCATTTCAAACGCCAGCACCATGGTCTCGCCGCGCCGCCCGCGCAAGTCCAACGACAAGAAAGTTGATTATGCCGCCATGTGTGATTCGGGGGATGAAGAAGCGTCGGCCCAGGACGAGCCCATGGAGGAAGAGGAGGAGGAGGAGAGCAGCGCCTCGGACAGTGAGTTAGAGGACGACGAGGACGACGACGAGGAGCTGCCAGGGGAGGACGAGGACGAGCCCATGGATGATGTATTAGAGGAGTCCTCGAACGACAGCTCGCGCCGCAAGAAGACGCCGAAGAAGAAGCCCGCGCCGAAGCCCAAGAAGACGACCGCCTCCAAAAAACCCGCGCCGCGGCCCGTCGAGGCCGACGACGACGCCGAGGTCGACGAGGAGCCGCCGGCGCCCATCGGGAGCGTGCCCGTCGTCGCGCCGGGCGAGGACATCTTCCGCGCCGCCGCTCGTAAAGTCTTCACGCAGCACGCGCCTTGGGTGCTCGAGAAGGCGGACGCGTGGCGCGCGACGCCCATGTATAGAGCTGAGCTCGCCGAGCAGGCCGCCTACGAGGCGGAGGAGCGCGAGAAGGCCGAGAAGAAGGCTGCCAAGAAAAGAGGTGCTAGCGAGAAGAAGTCGCCGGCGAAGAAGTCCAAGAAGAAGGAGGTCGAGGTGGGGGACTACTGAGGGGGTCGGGGCGTAAGGGAGGCTTATGTGCTCGGGCTTGTCGCTTCGACTGCGTGCAGTGAATAGGGTTGGTGGCCTCTGGGGATACCGCGTTTTGTACCATGGACAGGATCTGGAAAAGCAGGCGCATATGTCCTAGGGTCCCAATTGAGCTTGCTTATCTGGGTTCGGGGAGGCCGCCCCGCCGACGCGGCGGCCGGCGCGCGCGGCTCCCACCGCAATCCATTCCTCCGAAGTTCGTCCGCCGCGGCAAAAACCGCTCGCCGCGACGAGGAACCGAGGCCCGCCGCTTTTTTAAACGCAACCCGCACCGCTAACTAAGGCATACAAAAGTTACGAGAGTTTCAGGGACGAAACGCGTCCTGGGCCTGAGGCGAAACCAAAGATTTTACGAGCCACCGGGCGCACCAGCGCTGCCGCGGGGCCGCGGCCGAAGTCATATAAGCTAACCCGCCGCGCGGGGCAGCCCCGGCGTGCCGCGTAGGGCAGCCACAAAAAAAGTTTCGCCCCAGCAGCATCTTTGCGCTCCCAAGAGCGATGGCCGACCCGGCCGAGCCCGCGACGGACGCCAAGCCCGCGGCCCACGAGCTCCTGGGGGCGCTCCAGGACGAGGGCGTCGCGGCGCTGGCGGCCGCGGCATCGGAAGAAAAACGCGCGTCGCCCGTGCGTCGCGCCTGGTCGCGGGAAGAGGACGCCGCCATCGTTAAATTAGTGGAGAGGCACGGCACGAAGCTCTGGGCGTTGATTAGTCAAGAGCTCAACACGCAGATAAGTGGGAACAGGACGGGCAAGCAGTGCCGCACGAGGTGGCTCAATCATTTGGACCCGAGGATAAAGCGCGACCCCTGGTCGCCGCAGGAAGAGCGCACGATCTATGACGCCCAAAGGCAATTAGGCAACAAGTGGGCGGAGATCGCCAAGTTGTTACCGGGTCGCACGGACAACGCCGTGAAGAACTACTGGTACTCTTCCGTGAGGAAAAATCAGAGAAGGTGGCAGAAGGACTGCCAGGATGGCCGGCCGCCGCCCGGTGCGTTAGTGGCCCAGACGCCCACGGGGCCCATCGTCGCGGCCCCACCACCCACCGACGCGAAAAGCGCACCACCACAACCCCAGCCGCCGGCGGGACCCTTCTTCGTCGTGCCCTACGCCGTGCCCATCCCGGGCCAGCCCAACGCCGCGCCGCCGCCTCCCCAAGGATTGATCCCGTCGCCGGGCGGAGTGGTACCGCCCGGCTACGTCGTGCGGCAGATGCCGCAGGGCTACTACGTGGCCACGCCGCCGAACTTGGCCTACGCGCCGGGGTCGCCTTCTGGAACGGCGGCGCTCGGGAGCCCGGTCGCCGCCGCTGCTTTGGGCAGCCCGGTCCCGGCGCCCGTCGCCGCGGCCCTGGGAGCCCTGGGGGGGAGCCCCGTCCAACCGCCGGCCAAAAAACCGAAGACCGAACATGTGTAAGCTACTATTTCTTAGTCAGCTTGTCGAGGGGCCCGTCCTTCGGTTCCGTTAGCGCATCGCCGGCCCACTTCGCAAGGCCCAGGAGAGCGCCAATCCCCAACACGACCCCCAAATTCTGCTTCATGTACTCCGCGCCGGCCACCGTCACGCCCGTGAAGCCCGCCGCCAAACCAGCACCTTCCGCCGCGCCCAGCGCCGCCTTGGCGCCGGCGCTGTCGAGCACTGGGGTTATTTTGGCCGCCAAGGCTGTGGTGGACTCGCCGGCGCCAGCTAATTTACCGGTGGTCTCCGCAAAGAGTCCCGCCTTCGAGGCGACACCTTCAGCGACGCCCGACGCTGCCAAACCTTTGCCGAGTTTTGTGAAGCCCTCGGGCGCAACTTTCACCGCTTTAGTCGCGGCGTCGGCGTTCGTGGCGAGGCCCTTGGCGATTTTTGTTGAAGTGGGAGAGCCGGCTACTTTGGCGACTTTCGTGACGGCCTCGGCGGGCGCCTTCGACGCGAGGCGCGCCGCGTCGCTTTGAGCCGCCGCCTTGGCGCTCTTCAGCGCGACGTCGGACTGGGCGGCGAGGCCCTTGCCCACCTTCGTGACGGCCTCTGGTGCTTGTTTAGCCGCTTTGGAAACTACTTTGGTCGCGCCGCGCGTGGCCACACCAGTAGAGGAGTCCCCGAACACGGACGCGCCGAGCCCGGCGAGCGCGCCGGCGCCGGCACCGATGCCCTCGCCGGCGCCCGACCCCGCGGTCGCATCCACCAACGTCGTCGACGCGACGGCGGCGGCGCCCGCCGCGGCGGCCGCGGCGTCGGCCGCGCCCGACGTCGCCGCGGCGGTGACCGCCTCCGTCGCGACGGGCGCCGCGGCCGCGACGCTGGCCGCGGCGTCCGCGGCCGTCGAGTAGATGACCGTGTCGGCGACCGTCGCGGTCGCCGCGGAGTACGTCGTGATGAGGTCGGCGGCCCCGCCCACGGCCGCGCCGTCGAGCAGCGGGTCCGCCAGCAGCACGGCGCCGCCCGCCGCGCCCGCCGTCGCCAAGGCCGCGACGATCGTCGCGTTGATGTCCTGCTGCGGTTCTTCGGGTGCTGCGAAGCGTCTCGTGCTGCTGCGGAGTGTCTGTGGCCTCCGATACGTCTGTAAGGCGGCGCAGCCCACGAGTGCTAAGGCAATGCGAGCCATGACAGCCTCACACAGCCTCCAGTTGTAAGCAAACAAGGGGGATCCGGCAGGGCGTCCTTGCGCGCTGCGTCTAAAAGCCAATGAAACTGCCGAAGCCACAACGATGTCGCAGCGATGCGTGCGCACGCCGTGTGATTTGCTCTTGATGTCGAGTGCTAGTGCCTCACAGCCGCTAGCGTCCGAATTTCGACGAGTCGTCCGAACCAGTCAAAACCTCCCGGACCTCTCCGGGGCAGGGGCAGGCGCTGCGGCGTCTTGATCACGAGCCGGCCGGCAGGTGGTTGCCCAGCGCGTTGTTATCGTAACGAGCTACGCGCGAGAGCATCCAGCGGGCCGCTGGAACGGTTCACACAAGCAGCCGTCGCCGAACGCCACACGCGGCCTCACGCCAACGCCGCGCGTTCGACGCAAGGCTGCCCCAGCACCACCCACCGGCAGGGCTGCCCCAACCCGCCGACGTGCGGCAAGGACTCCTCATAAGTAAACCATGGGCAAGGGCGCCGGCAAGGGCCGGGGCAAGAAGAAGGAGCCCGAGCCAGAGGACACGGGACCGCCGCCGCCCCCGCCCGACCTAAATAACTACGTCGCGCTCTCCTTGAAACTCATGAACTGGAAGTTCATGGACGACTCCACGATCGTGACGGACGAGACGCACCTGTTCACGATCAAAAAACGGCTCGAGGCGAAGCATGGCCGCATGAAGCAACTGGTCATTTGCAAGGATAGCTATGCGGAGCGGAACGAGTTAAGGGACGACATGAAGACGCTGAAGGAGTACGGGATCCTCGGGGCGCAGAAGCCGAACGAGCCGGCGCCCATCACGCTGTTCTACGAGTTCAAGCCGCTCGACCACGACAATCCACTCTTATATAATATGGAGGCGGACTAAGTTTTTGTGTCTCTGAGGGTGTTTTCGGGCGCGGCGGCGGCGTGGGAGCCTTGCGCGTGCCATTGGCTCTAGTATGTCGGTACGCTAGCTCCGAGCTTTGGCTCCTCATTAACTTTGGCATTAGTGCTCGCTTCTGCCTCGAAGCTTGCTCACGAATTGTCGAAAGACACTGCTTGTCGGTGCCGATCGCTGCAAACGCTTGCAGAGACGAGTAAATCAATCATAAGCAGCAATGTCCCAGCAGGCTGATTTTGAGGAGACCGCCGCGACGGAGGCGCAGGACTCGTCGACGGAGGCACCACGTGCGCAAGAGGCACTGCCGGACGCCTTCGACGAGACCGCCGCCGTCCCCGAGCAGCCGCCGGCGCCGCGGCCCATCGCGACGCAGCGGGGCTCGACGACGACGATGCTGAAATGCGTGGTCCTGGGGTCGAGCAACGTCGGCAAGAGTTCGCTGTTGGAACGCTACACGAAGAATAGTTTTCGGCCCGAGCGGCGGGTCACGCTGGGTGCCGATTTCGCCTCGAAGGTCATCGAGGTCGGGGAAGAGCGCGTCCGCCTAGTCATCTGGGACACGGCGGGGCAGGAGCGGTTCCACCACGGCACGATCGGCGGCGCATTTTATAGGGGTGCTGATGGTGCCTTGCTTGTGTACGACACCACGGACTTCGCGACCTTCGCCCAGGTCGAATTATGGAGACGCGAGCTCCTTCAGCGCGTCGACGGACCGGAGGCGTTTCCGATCGTGTGCGTGGGCAACAAGATGGACCTGCCCTGTCCGACACGCAGTGATGATGAAAAAGCGGCCGAGGCCTGGTGCGCGGCGCACGGCGTCGGGCTCCTCTTCGCGTCGGCCTGCGACGGCACGGGCGTTGCCGTGGCCATGGAGGCCGTCGCCGCGCTCGCGTTGGAGAACAAGAAGCGGCGGCAGGCCCTTGGCGTGACGAAGCCGCCGTCGCTGTCGCTCGACGACCTCCACGCGCGCGAGAAGCGGGGATCGTCAAATTGTTGTTAATATTACTGTTTACAAAGTACACGAATCGCCTCTTCCACGTGGGCGTCCTGGAGGCCGGCTGTCGAGTCGATTGTTGAGACTCGATCGACGAACAGCGCTCGGCGCTCGGCGCACTCCTCGCCTCCCACAAGCTCCTCGTCGTCGAGCGCGACCCAGCGTCGCGCGGGGCGCTTCTCGAGGTGGCGCGCGATCTCCCACTGGCGCACGCTGTGGTAGTTTATATCTGTGGTTGGCAGCGGCACTTTCTCAGAAAGCGGCGGCCCGAAGGCGCGGAACCGTCGTTCAACAACGGCGACGGCGTCCGCGCGGGCGCGCCACGACGACGAGAGTATGATCGTGGCATCGGTGGCGGCGACGATCGCGGCCAGGCGCTCGACGCAGCGCTCATCGAAGGGCGCGAACGCGGCGTCGGCGTCGAGCTTCGCCACGCGTTGCGTCGGCGGCCCCGGCGGGGCGCGGCCGCCGAAGGGCGCCAGGACGCCGTCGATGTCGAGGAAGATGAGCGGTTGTTCTGTGGCGGCTGGCTCCGGTTCTTGGCGCTTTTGTTTCTTCTTCTTGGCCATAGCACAGCACAGCTCAGCGTCAGCGGCACCTCAGCGTCGCATCGATCGGATTCAGCGATAAAATGATAAATGCTGCCTCCAGCCAGCCGTTGGAATAGTCTGGGCAGCGTCGCATGGCAAAAAACCGAGCAAAAGCCACAGAGGGCTAGCGGGCTGTAAGGCACTAGCAAGCAAAGAAACTCACCACAGCTCCCAAAGCACCGTAACAATATTTAACATCTCCCAAAGCAGCCCCCGCCACGCCATCGACGCGTTGCATTTCGCGCGACTTGCCGCCTCAACCCGTCACACGACTAGAGACGAGGAAGTACTACAAAGGAAGTTACCCCCAGTCGCTCCCCGCCGGAGCGGACGACGCGTACGCGTTCGACCGGTGCTTCGGCACGAAGTCGTACGCGTCGTCGGCCTTGCCCAGCAACAAATCCGAGATCTTGACCCAGTCCCGCGAGTCGTCGGAGGCCATGAGCGTCTCGAGGTCGTTGCGTCCAATAAAAGGAGGCGGCCGTTCTTGGATGCGCTGCGGTAGCACCTCCAGCAGACCGACCGGCGTGTATCGATGCAGAAACGAGAGCCACTCCAACAAAAACCGCCGCGTCCGCGCGACTCCCCTTGAATCGCTGCCCCAGTGGTCGAGCCCGAACTTGCAGAAGTCGCGTAGTATATCTAGTCTTTCAGAAGAAGAGATGTCCCAGTCGCGTTTTTCTTTGAGCTCCGTCGGCAGCCAGGGCTTGATTAACGCCCCGCGGGCGAGCATCGCGCAGTCGCAGGTCGCCGGCGCGAGCTCTCTCTTCTCCGCATAATCTCTCCAGGAAAACACGTCGCCGTTGCCCACTATAGGTAAAGCAGGTATGGACTCGTCCTGGCACTTCGCGACCATATTTATATAACTCCAGTTCGCCGCCTTCGTGTATCGAGCCGTCCGCGACCGCCCATGGACAAACACGCAGGGCACGCTCGAAGGACCGTGCTGATTCGCCCAGTGCTGGATATACCCCGCCATCGTATGTGCCAACTTGGGCGTCTCGTCCCAGCCCGTGCGCATTTTTATGGTCAGGGGACAGTTCAGCCTCCTAAGACCATGGAAGACGATCTCCTGGACCTTCTTGCGTCGTTTCTGCAGCGCCGCGCCGCCGCCTTTCCGACATACCAACTCGATGGGACAGCCCATGTTCAGATCCACAAAGTCCACGTCGCAGTGCTCATCAATCAACTCACAGACCCGACCCATCTGGTCCCCGTGGGCGGCTGAGATTTGGACCCCGAAGCACTTCTCGTCCTTGTGGCGTCTCAGCAGAGCCCATTCGGAAGATTGGCCATCTATCAAAGATTGGGCCAGGGCCATCTCGCCACACGTAATGTCCGCGCCGAACTTCGTCAGAATTCTTCTGAAAGGGAGGTTGCCGACAGTCGTGAGTGGTGCCACGTAGATCTTACCGTCAAAGGACACGGGTTTCCTTTCCTTGACCACCGGCTGCAGGTCGAAGGTCGTATTATCAGTAGACCGCGGCGTCAGGAAGGGCCGCTCGCGCTTTCTCAGAGCAAGCATCGCCGCGAAGGGGATGCGAGAAGTTTCGTCCTTCGCGCCCGGCGGATCCCTCAGTATTTCGTCCTTCTTGGGCTCCATCTTCTCGATCGGTCTTTTCTTGTTCTGGCCTCGTTGCGAGCCGCTGTCTTTTGGTGGGGCTTTACAAATGAAGTCTCGTTTGACCGGTTGCATGCTTCTCGCTTTCAACTCTGAAAGCCGTTTCGCCTTTTCTTCGTCCGTTTCAGCGGGCGCGCCGGCGGGAAACTGTTTTGTTAGCGTGACGGTGCGCGTCGGCATTGCTGCCGCGGCGGCTGGCGCAGGGGCTGGAGGCTCACTCATGACTGCTGATGCTGCTGTGCGTCCTGCAGCACAATTTTTGCCGCGTCTGATGGTTGGTCGATGAATGCGCGTTACTCAGAGCAGTCGTGTGCTATTGCGCGGCTCTACGAGCGAGCGATTGACTCTGCTACTCGGCCTCTCCAGTTTTGCTCTCCCGCCGGCCGGCCCGCACGGAAGGCGTCCTCGAATTGCAATCAACGAGCCTTCCGAAGCTAGATCGAATCCCGCACGCATTGCGATGCTAGCGTCCTGTGAGACACTAGCCAGCTCGACGTACGAGGCAGCCGCAGTCGATTGTTTCGCTTGCGACAACTAAACTACGTTGCCAGATTTCGCGCCCGAGGCTGTAGTGAAGGATTATAACAAGCCACAACCGCTGGACTAGTTTCGGAGCCGTCCAAGATGGCTAATGGCTGCAGCGCCGCGCTGGCCGTCATCTGGATCGCGACGTCGTCATACGCCCTGACCACGCCCGTGTCCATGGTGCTGACGCCGAGCACCGGCGGCTTGGGTGTGCAGCGCCTGCTCCCGAGCCTCAAAAATAAAGTCGCCCCGAAGGCGACGGCCCTCTGGGAAAAAACGACGACGAAAATCGAAACCATCAGAGACCGCGTCACGGGCAAGACGGAGCGAGAGCTGCAAGCGGAGCGCGAAGCGTTAATGGAGGAGGTCGAATTGCTACGAGAGAGCAACGCCATGGTCGGCCGGCTGCAGCAGAAGACGCTGGCGGACCTCGAAGCGACGAAGGCGAAAGCCGACGAGGAGATCGCGTTACTCAAACAGAACACGCTGAAGGAGCTCGAAAGTACGAAGGCCCAGGCGGAAAGGAGGGTCGAGACCGTGCGGCAAGCGGCCGCTTCTGATTTATCCGCCGCGCGCGCGGAGGCGAGGTCCCAGGTCGATTCTGTCAAAACGCGGGCGGAGGCGGAGGTGCGCGCGACGCGCGAGCGCGCCGCGGCGGCGGCGCTGAACGCGCGGTCATTGGCCAGGAGTCTGGCGGAGACGCGGCTCACGAAGCAGGCGGCCGCGAGCGAGGCGCGCCTCGTCGCGGACGCAGAAACGCGCCTCACCGAAGCTCTACAAGAGAAGGAGTCCGAGAACTATCAGCAGTTGCGCGCGGCCGAGGCGCGCGCGAGCGAGCGGCTGACGGCGCGCGAGGCGCAGCTGCGGCGCGAAGCTCAAGTCACGACGGAGGAGGCCGTGTCGATGACGACGGAGCAGTTGACAAACGAGGCCGAAGTGACGCTGCGACGCCGCGAGGCGAAGCTCCGGGACGAGGCTCAATCACAACTGCAAGAGCAACAGAGGCGCCTCGAGGAGGCCAAGGCCAAGGCCATCTCGGAAGTTGTCGAGGAAGTCACGTCATCAGAACGCAAGTCCGCGAGACAAGCGGTCCTATCTATAGCAAGACGGGTCCGAGGCAAGGCCAGAGCCGAGGCGTCCGAAGCTGTCGCTTCTGTCAATGACGAATCAGAACGGCGCATCAAGGAGTTAAAGAAGTACAATGAACAAAGGTTGAGGGACGTCGAGTACGAGAAGGACTCGGAGATGCTGCGAGCGTTGAAATCAGCACATCAACAGAAACGCGACGAGCTCCAAAGGAAGGAAAAGGAGTTGGAGCGGGACGCTGAGCGCGCTCTGGATGCGCAGAAGGCGTCGCTCGAAGAGGCGGCCAAATTGAGGGTGGTGGAGGCCGTGTCGGAGGCGGAATCGAGGGCGCGCGAGACGGCGCGCGGGACGCTGCTCGCCTACGCGCGTCGGAAAGCTAGAGACGCTCAAAAGCTTGTGAGAGATGCGGCGGACAATGCCGATCGTATTAGAGAGGAGGAGCAGTCGAAGGCGGCCGAGGCGCGGTCGCGGGCAATTGCTTCTGTGACGGCGGCGCAGGCTCAACTGAGAGACGAGGCCGTGTTGCAAGCGAGGCGCGAAAGTGATATGGTTGCGGAAAAGCGCATCGCTACGTTGGAACACGAGTTCCGGGAGCGGAGCCAGGCCGAGCGCGCGCGAGCCGTCGCTGACCTGCGAGAGTCATTGGAGGAGGAGAAGCGGGCCGCGGTCGCCAAGGTCGAGGCGCGCCAGCAGGAACAAAGTGACGCGGCCTTGCAGCAGCTGGAGAAGCGTCTCAGCAGAGAAACGGCCCAGAAACTTTCAGAAAGGGACGCGGCGTCGCGAGAAATGTTAGAAAGAGCCTTAGATGGTGCCAAGAACGACGCGGAGCAGGCTTTGCTTGAGGCCAGAAAGCAGGCCGCGCGCGAGAAGGCCGAGGCCGTCGCTGATGTCGAAGAAATTGCGCGGAAGCGGCAGGACGCGCTGCGGGACGAGGCGTCGTCCCAACGAGACGCGGCCCTCAAATCTCTACAGAAGGAGCACGCCGCGGCCACGCGACGCCTCGAAGACGCGATTGAGATAGAGAAGGACGCGGCCCGGGAGACGCTGCGCGAGCGGCTCGAGGCGGCCTCGAACGAAGCGGAAGAAGCGCGCGCGCGCGCCGTCGAACGATCTTTACGCGAGGCCGCGCTCCAGCGCGACGCTGCGTTGAAAGATGCGGCGGCCGTCACGAATAAGCTACTGGACGAGGCCGAGCGGAAACGGCAGCTAGATATCGAGGCCGCGAACGCGGCGCAAGAGCGCGCGGTCGAGGCCGCGCGGCGCGAGGCGGAAGAAGCTTTGGAACGCAAGGACGCGAATGCTCAAGCCATGCTCGAGGCGGCGGAGCAGGCCGCGGCCGAGGCCCGCGAAAATGCTGTCGCCGAGGCCGAGGTGCGCGCCGCGGAACAGCGGCGTCTTGCCGAGGAGGCCGCGGCGGCGGAGGCACAACGCCTGCGGGACGAGCTTGATGACGCGGAATTGAAGCGCGAGGCGTTGGAGGAGGAAGCTGCAGAAACCGCCGAGAAGGCGCGGGCCGCGCTCGAGGCCGCCCAGAGAGAGGCACTGGAGGCCGAGGCGGCGGCGCGCGACGAGGCTCAACGTTTATTGGAGGAGAAGGACGACGAAGCTTCACAGAAGCTCGCGGAGGCGGAAGAGCGCTCTAAACAACTGAGGGACGAGGCGCTGCGCGAGGCGCAAGCGAAAGCGGAGCAGGAGCGCCTGTTGGCCGAGGCGAAGGCGAAGGCCGAGGCTGAAAAATTGCGGGACGAGCTCGAGGCGAGCCAGCGCGACGCGGCCGCCGAGGCTGAGTTGGCCGCGGAGGCGGCACGACAGGCGCAGGAGGCCGCACAACAACGCGTCGAGGCCGCGGAGGAGCAAGCTAGACGGGACGCCCTCGAGGCCGCTCAGAAACTGGAGGCGGCCGCCGAGGCGCAGCGTTTACGTGATGAGGAGCTAGCGAGAGAACGGGAGGCCCGCAAGGACCAGATATCAAAGCTCGAGGAGGAGGCGCGCTTGGAACGGGAGCGGCGCGAGGAGGCCGCGCGATTAGCTGAAGAGAAGGAGCGGCTCCTCGAAGAACAACTCGCCGAGGAAGCTCGAGCGACGGAGGCCGCCACCCTCGAAGCGCAGAAGCTCGCGGACGAAGCTAGACTTGCCGCCGAGAAGTTGGAGCAAGAAAGATTGCGGGCTGAAGAGTTGGAGAAGGCCCGGCAAGAGCTAGAAAATGATAAACTAGGCCTGACGGCGCAGCGCGAATCGCTGAAGGACGAGATCCTGGCCATGGACGCGGAGTTCGAGGACCAGACGCGAGCGCTGCAGGACGAGTCGCGGGCGGAGTTAGCCAGGCGCCAGGACGAGCTGCGCCAGAAGTTCAAGGAAAGTGAGAAAGAGAGCGTGCGCCAGGCGGTCCAGGCCGCGGAAATGAGAGGTGAAGAGCTCTCTAGACAGGCGGCGGACGTGGCGCGGGCGGAAGCTCGAAGGGCCGCGGATGTGGAATTGGCCGACGCGCGCAATGAAGCAATGAGAAGGTTAGATGAGGAGCGGTCGCGGTTGGAGGCCCAGCTTCATCAAAACGCCGTCGAGGCGAAGGAGAAATTAAGGTTGGTCGAGAGCAGCGTCGTCGAACTGGACAAGTCGCTAGCCGAGTCGACGGCGCGCGCGGCCGACGCCGAAGGGTTATCTGAAAAACTACGTTCTGATCTCGAGGCCGCCGCGGCGGCCGCTTCTAACGAAGCACAACGCGCCAAGGCCGCCGAGGATGGAGTGAAACGAGCGACGGCGGAGCGCGACGCCGCCGCGCAACGCGCCGACGCGGCCAAGGCCGCCGCGAATAAAGCTAGAGGCGACTGGGAGGCCGAGCGCCTGCGCGGCGCGGCCCTCGAGGGCGAGATTGGAACAATGAGGGGGCAGTCGAAGGAGCTCCAGGACAAGTTGAGGCGGACGGAGCAGCGGGCCAAAGAACTGGAAAGGAAGGCGGACACGCTCGAGGGCCGGCTGGACGAGGAGCGCGCGGCCTCGGCCGAGAGTTTGGACGAGGCCGTGACGATCGTCGAGGAGTGGCAGGGCCGGGCCTACGACGCGATGCGCCGCGTCGACGACCAAAAGGTTTTGGCAAGACGAGCGCGGGATCTGGCGCGGATGCTGCGCACCGTCGACAAGGACTCGATAGATCGGCCCCTGGACGACGGCGAGACCATCGGCGGCCTCCTCCAGGACGCCGAGGACAAGTTACTCGCGGCGCTTGTTGCCGAGGAGCGGGCCGCGCTCGAGGCCGAGGAGGCGAAGAAGAAGCCTCCGGCGCAGCCGTCCTGGCTGCCGAAGGCACCATGGGACTGATAGAGGTCGCGTGCAGTAATACAGAATTGTGTGGAGATGGTGGTACTTAGTCGCTCTCCCGGTGTGCGCGACGGAGAGAGCTCGCGTCAGATATCGACTTCTAATATCGACTCTACATCGCGAGCGCGTGCGCGCCGAGCAGGATCGGGAAGAGGACGTACACGGCGCCGTGGGCCGTGTTGCACTCGAGGTTCATCTCGGCGTTGACCGGCGCGATAATCGTGCAGATGATGGAGACGATGAAGGACGTGTTGAAGGCGTCGTCCTCCTCCATGGCGCCGAGGCACTTGAGCATGCCGAGCCAGCCGAGGCCCGAGATGCGCGTAATGAACGTGTGGTACTTGTCCATCTTCATCTTAAAGTTCTGCGTCATCATGAAGTCCGGGACGAGCAGCATCTGCGCGGCGTAGAGGCCGAAGACAACCTGCGATGCGTAGGCATCAGTCGCGGCCGCGGCGGGGGCGTGCACGCGTAGGCATCAGTCGCGGCCTCGGCGGGGGCGTACGCGTGCAAGGACGCGGCACGGCGCCTTCGTGACGGTGAGCGCCTGCGACTTCTCGACCATGCCGCCGCCGCGCGGGACCTGGAGCGCCTTCATCGGCGCGGCGCGCTGCTTGAGGGCGGCGGCGGTGGAGGCGAGGAGAATGGTGCTGATGAGCTTCATGATAGATACCTGCATGGTCTCGATGCTCAAAAAAGTGAACAGTGCACGGGCGGAAATCGGCTGATATCGATGCGGATGCGCATGGCAATGCATGAAAAGTTGGGAGTTGCGAACCAGCAATAATAGGAAGCCACACGACAATGGACGCTGTCCGGCGAGCGGTTTGTGGTGAATAAATGGGTTGTAATTGCGGAGCTTCGGAGCCGCGGGCTATGTGCGGGTTTTTCCGGCCGGGGTCTGGCCACGCCTAAACCCTTGATTTATGGATAATAACCGACTTTTGGAACGATCGACAAGTTATGACTCCGTCGTCGGCGGCGTTTCGCGGGCGCGGAGCGCGGCTCGCGCCTTTTGGAGGTCCCGCTCAATCCCGGCTGTGGCCGGGTGCGCGCCGCCGAGCACGCGCCGGGCGATCCGTGAATTCTCCTCAATCGTCGTCACGGCCTCGCGGAGATCGTCGAGTGTGGCGGCGGGATCTCTGCAGAGCGCTTCCGCGTAAGACCCCCTCATCATGAGCGTGAGTTCATGATCCTCGCCAAGAACGCGTCGCGCCACGCGAACCTTTTCACGAAGAAACTCCTTGACTTCTTTGAAGCGCTGTAGATTAAGCAGGGCCTGCGCGTAGTTGTTGGCTTCTATGAGGGTATCACTATGTTCGTGGCCATTGAGCTTTACAGTTGCAGAATAGACATCTCGTCGCATCTGCATGGCCTCGTCGAGCCTCCCTAGCGCTCGATACGTGCTCGCAAGATTGCTCTGCGTGACGAGCACGTCGTCTTCTGGTGCACCAAGGCGCCGCATCGTAGACAACTCGGCCTCTTTCACGGACAACGCGTCCTCGTGGTGGTTTGCGGCGCCTAGGCCGATCCCAAGCAGGTTCATCGCCATGCGCCGAATCTGGTTTGTCTCCGGCCGCCCCACATACGTCTTCCAGCACGCCCACCCGAGCGCGCACCGCACGACGCCGTAGGACGACGGCGACGGGCTCCGCACGCCGCCCGGCGCGCGGGGGGGCGCCGGTCAATTGATTTAGGGCCTCCCCTGAGTCCCAGCACCGTAACGGAACTTCCAGTCAATTAACTTAGGGCGTTCGGTCACGCAGCCCCCGTGGCGGGACGTGGCTAGGCGGCCTAGCTCTAAGCAAAGCAACTTAACTTACACGGTGCACATCGATGCCTCGTCGAGCAGCGCCGCACACGCGGCGGCGGACGCGACGGCACCGGCGCCGGCGCGGACCGGGAGCTGTACGTAGCGGACGTCGTCAGCTACGGCCGCGGTCGAGGCGTCCGCGACTGCAGATGGAGAGGCCAGCACGTCGTCGACGGGCGAGCGCGGCACGAAGACGCTTCCCAGCGCGCGTCCGACCTGCGACGTCTCCGGCTGGCAGAGCCGCAGCGCGTTCCGCACGCAGGCGCCGTCGACGCGATCGCGCGCCTGTTCGCGCTCCTCGACGAATACCGCCACGTCCGCCAGTGCGTCGCAGGCGTCCAGCGCGCGCGTGAGCTGGGCGAGGTCGTATGTTCGCGTGCTAAACGCCGACGCCTGGTGCACACCTACCTTTCTAAGCGCGTCGACGCAGGTTTCGACCGCGGCTTCGTCGGAGGCCTGGTACGCGGTGAGGAGCCGCTGTGCCTCCAAGGCCGCCTTCCGGGACTCGAGGCTCAAGTCGCGCCACCGGGCGTCGCACTCCTGCCTAGCGTCGTCCGGGGACGGCTTCGTCGGCGCGAGGTATCTGGCGTAGATCGACGCGTGCGGCTTCTCTGGGGGCGCCTCTGCGCTGTCGAGGCCCGAGCCCTCGCCGGGTGCCGGCTTCGCGGCTTCGTTCGCGGTCGCGTCCCGCACGTGGGCTTTGAGCCTCGACGCCGCCCGCCGGTAGCGGTCGTCCGCCGCCTTGACGGCGCGGTGTGCCGCTTGGGCGCGCGTCGCGCCGTCGGACTGAGCCTTCCTCACAGCGACCCTCGCTTGTTCCAGCGGCGCCTCGACGTCGGCGGCCAATGACTTGGCTAGCGTCGCGTGCGCCGTCGACGCGGAAGCAAGCATCGCCGCCGCCGCCGCGCAGGCGCCCCGGACGCCCTTGTCAGGCCCCGCGGCGCCCTCCAACGTAGACGCGACCTTTTTCAGCCCCCGTGCGTATTGCTCCTCGACCGAGCAGAGCTCGGCGGCGGCTCGGGCGACGCGCGTTACGGCGTCGACCGTGTCGCGGGCCCGCGTTTGTGCAGGACCCACGTCGAGATGTGTTGCGTAGCACGGGCCGGGGGCGACGAGTTGTTCTGGTGCATCGACGATTGCTTCCTTTTGGTCCTCTTGGCGCATGTCGGGCACATCGTTCAATTCGATGTCGCAAACAGCCAGCGCTGCCGCGTCGGGCATGGTTGCTATTGTGTGTAATTTCCACGAGGGCTGCTTCTCGAAGACGTCGCAATGGCGCGCAGAGCCGTTCGACTCGCAGAGCTTGCTAGTGTCTTACAAGACGCTAGCACCAAAAAGGCTCTCGCACCCAAAAAACACTAATCACGCATGCGTTTCGCAGTGATGCTTACGCTGGCGACGCGCAGCTCAGCGCTGCGTAGCATGGCACTGCGTGCGGCTGCCACGACGAGCGCTGGAGCCCAAAAACGCGTCCTGGTGCCGATTGCGGACGGCTCGGAGGAGATCGAGACGAGCTGCATCACGGACACTCTCGTGCGCGCGGGTGCAGAGGTCACGGTCGCGTCCGTCGAGGCGACGACGACATGTACGATGTCGCGCGGGCTCAAAATCGTCGCCGACGCGCTCGTCACCGATGTCTCAGGCGACGACTGGGACCTCGTCGCCCTGCCGGGCGGCATGCCCGGCGCGGAGAGGTTGCGCGACAGCGACGCGCTCGACGCGATCCTGCGGAAGCAGGACGCGAGGCGAGCGCCTTTGGCGGCGGTCTGCGCGTCCCCAGCAGTGATCCTGAAGAGCAAGGGGATCCTGAGAAGCCAAGCGACCTGCTACCCCGCACCGCCCTTCGTGGAAGCGCTCGGGGACATCGCAGACGGCGACGTCGTACGCGACGGCCACATTACGACATCTCGCGGGCCCGGCACGTCCCTCAAATTCGCCCTCGATCTCGTGGACCAGCTCTATGGGCCCGAGAAGGCCGAGGAGCTGCGGGCGCAGATGCTTGTTGACTAAGAAACAATGGTTAGATTAGAGTGCGGCGAAGACGCCCGCCGTCACGAGGGCCGCGCCAAAGCACGCGACGCGCGTCGGGATCTCGCCGAAGAACAGCGCGGCCAACGCCGTCGCGCCGACGGGTTCGAGTAACGTCAGCGCCGCGACCTGGCGCGCAGGGAGGTATTTCACGACGTAGGTCAAGCCCTGGTGGCCCACGAGTTGCGGGCCGAGGACAAAACCGGCGAGGAGGAGTGACGTACGTCTGGAAAAGCCCCACAGCGCGTCGCCCCTCAAGAGCGCGGCGGGCGCGAGGACGCACGTCGCGGCGAGGCATACGCCGGCCTGCCACGTCGACGCGCCGACGCGTGCCCTCGCGTCGCGGCCCGCCAGAATGTACGCCGCCCACAGCACGCCCGACGCCGCGGCGAGCGCGTCGCCGGTCACCGCCGCGGCTCCGGACGCGTCTCCCGCCAGGACCGCCGTTCCGGCCACCGCGCTGGCGCAGCCGAGCCAAAACGCGTCCGGAACTTCTCTCCCGCTTATCCTATCCGCGAGCCCTACCCAGAGCGGGCAGAGGCCGACCAGGATCGTCGAGCGCAGCACGGACGTCCGCCGCAGCGCCTCGAAAAAAAGCAAGAAATGCGCCGCGAGGAGCAGACCGGAGCGAGCCGCCAGAGTCGCGTCGCGTCCGTCGAGTGCGGCGACGCCGCGTCGCGCCCGTCGCGTGGCGAGGTTGAGAGCCGACGCCCCGGCGACGCGCCAGCACGCGATCACCACGGGTGCCGCTTCGCCGGCGACGCCTCTTGCCAATGCTGCGGAGGAGCTAATACCCATGACCGCGGCGGCAGCGACGGGCCAGACCTGGCTCGGAACGTCTCGTTTTTCCACTGCGTTGCCTTTTGCTGCACGCCGCGGCACGGTGCGGCGGCGCGAGTGGCTTGGCAGCGCTGCGAATGGCCGCATCGCTGCAGTGACAGCAATGGCGGTGCAGAGTAGTTGGCTACGCATCAATGCGAATAATAATAAGTGGATTAGACCGTACTTTAGAGTTCTACCGGCGCGCAAAAGCAGCCACACCTCTTTCCCCAGCCACACATTGGCACACAAAAGTACTCTAGTGCCTTTACTCTAGGCCTACTCCTTGTTCTTGAAGACTGCTGGGGTCCGGGTCTAGCTCTAAGCTAAAGTTAAACTTACGAAATACGGGAAAATCGACGATCGGGGACGACGTTAGAACGACAGCGTCGAGTCCGCGGCGAACGTGAGCTCGAGGAGTTTCGGCGGCATCTCGAACGTGACCGGTCCGCCGCCGGCGTTCTTCGTCGCGAGGCTCTCGGGTGTGATGCCACGAGCTTTGCACGACATGCCAGACACGTAGAACGTCACGCCGGCGGCGACGCACGCCGGATACGTCTCCGACAGCTTGCCGGTGCCGACGCCCTCGAGGCTGCCGATCACGTCGTCGGTCAGGCACTGCACGCCGTCGGACGCGAGGAACATGGACACGCTGTGGCCCGCGGCGGCGGCCTTGGACGCGACGAGGAAGGCGAGCGCACACTTCGAGGCGTCCGTGGTCGGGCCGGTCGTCAGGGCGACGAGCAGCTTCTTGGGCTCGGCGGGTGGAGCAGCCGTGGCACTGCTGCCCTCCGCGGTTGTGGTCACCTTGGCACCGTCGGCCGTCAATTCCTTGGTGGACTCGGCCATTGCTTGTGTCGTTTGCTCCTCTTTTCTTCTCTTTGGGCAACTGTCGTGCCCGTCGCTGCCTCGTCTTGCGTCGTGGCAATTGGGCAGCCGATGGCGCAGCGGAGCTCCAGCGCTTTATGGCGCTGCAGTGCTTGCTAGTGTCTTACTGACCGCTAGCCTTGCTCAATAAAACCAACGTGGCGCGCCGTATACGCTTGTCTGCCGCGGCCGGCCCTCTCGCGCAAGCAAGCTTAAACGTCGCCACCGTACCGCGCGTCGCGACGGCGAGCGGAGACCGCGCGCTTGAAAAGAGTTACAAGCCCAAAAAATTGTTGTCGCTGCACCGCAAAAAACGATGGCCTTCTACGAGACCCCCCGCCGCAACGCGAGCGACGGCTCCGGCGCCTCAAACCGATCGACGAACCGCGGCCACCGCCGCGAGCACTCCGACCCCTGCCCGCTCCCGTCGCCCGGTTTGCCGCACAAGGCCCTGTCCACGCCGGAACTGTTGCGCTCCAAGACGGTCGGCGACCCCTGTTCCGCCATAAGACGGTCCTGTTCCTCATTGGCCGCTTTGCGCGGTTTGACGCCCGAGCCCGTCCCGCCGAACGCCGACGGGTTCGAAGAGCTGCGGGAGGGCGACGAGTTCTTCGACAACTTCAGCTGGTTGTTTGTGCTGCTGGCGGTCATACTAAGATACGTCTGGCACAACAACGTGTCGTCGTTTTTACTCATCTGGTGGATCCTGCCGGCGATGATCCCGGAACAATTTATGCTCGACGAGGCCGTCGACCCGCGCGGCGACTGGACGGCCATGGGCCTCCGGGCGTCGCTCTTCACCGCCAAGACCTTCCGCTGGATGCATCTGGCCGACGGCCACCCGGCGATGGAGATCGGGATAAGGTGGTGCCTCATCGTCATACTAACACTCTTCGGCCAGTGGGTCTGCGCGGCGGCGTCGCGGCGCCTGGCGATCATTCTGATGCGCGACCGTAATTTATCGAAGCGCGACGCGGACCACCCGCTCCGGGGCAGCCGGGGGAGCGTCTAAGGACTTCTACCTTTAGATTTAACCATTCTCCGGGCTGAGGCCGGCGGCGTTGGCGCAGTGCTGGCGTAGCGAGATTCGAGCTTTAGAATACCTAGGTGTGGTGCCCCTCTGCGCGGAGACCCGTCGGGAGAGGGCGCGGGCAAAATTGGTAAACGTTGGCAAGTGCTGCGTCGATGCGTGGTGAGAGTCTAGACGTGCCACTTCAGGGGCATGGCGCCGCGCTTGTGCGCGTTGCGGTCGCGCAGGATCGAGATCGCGAGGCGCTTCGAGACGAAGGCGCAGAAGCGCTGGCCCGCGACCGTCGCCGCGAGGAAGACGACGACGCGGACGAGCCGCGGGACCGTCCACACGCGGTACATGTCCTCCGCGATCAGGAACCCCCGGTATAAAGCGGCCGTGTGCGACCCGCGCGGGTCCACGTGGTACGGCAGCATGAGCCACCACGGAATCACCGCGGGCAGGATCCACCAGCATAGCGCCAGCGACACGACGTGCTCGTGGAAGATGCACCGCAGCGTGATCGCGCAGGCGAAAAAAAGCCACGCCGTGTAATCGAAGAAGTCGTCGCCGAGCCGCAGCTCTTCGTACGCGTCCGCGTCGACGGCGCGGCTCTCGTCGGCGAAGGCGAGGTCGAGCAGGCACGTCTTCGTGGGACCCGGCTCGCTCTCGCTGCGCGTCGGTGCCGGGGCCTTGCGCAGGCCCTCCGGATAGCGCTCGGTCCTCGTCGGCGGCCACGTCGACCGACGTCCCTCGGACTCGACGTCTCTCGGGATGAACGTCGTCGCGGCGGGCTCGGGCAACGTGAACGACACCCGCCGCCGGCCGGCGACGGTCGCGGTCGCCGTCTGCATTGGGAGTTACGCGCGCAGCATCTTTGTCATGGTTCGTGCAAGGTTAGTCTAGCGTTCGTGACCGCTTAAGTGTATCTCTCTGTGCAAGGCAGGCGAGGCGAAAAACGAGGCGACAGGCAGCAAGAAAAACACAATGTTCAGCACTTGTCAAGGAAAACAAACAAAGGCAAGGCAAGACACTTGGTCGTACGAATATACGATAAATGTATCATCCACGACGCATAACCGAGGCAACCAGTGGGCACGTGAGAACACAGCGGCAAATATATCTGGTGGTAATAAGCGCCGGCTAGCGGTAAGACACTAGCAAGACAGGCGCAATCGCACAAAGCAAGCCTAAGGCAGCCGCTATTCGTGCAATAAGCACGTTGGGACTGTGGTGGGTGCATGCCTTGGGCGGTCTGCAACGTAGCGTGAGCGCTAGCGCGAGCATTGTGGAGCCCAGCCTGGCAGGGTGGGGCAGCCCTCTGCATCACTGAGATGCAGCGCTCCCCACGCCATCACACGCCATCAGCGCAGCACCGCACAAGACGCCGACGGCGCATGCCATCACGAATCGCACCGTTTGCCGCCGGCTTCGCGCTCTGCTATCTCATATTCGGCGGCGGGGACGACGGCGAAGCCGCCCGCGCCGAAATCGCGCGCGAGAAGGCAGAAGCCGCGGCACGGCACGCCGAGAACGCGGCGACGGCGGCGGAGATCGCGGAACGGGCCACGCGCGGCGAGGTGCGCGGCGGCGACCCCTACGCGTGCCCCGTGCGCGTCCCGAGTTCCATGCGGTACTGGACAAAGCCCGTGGTAGAGCAGCCCGGCGACGCGCCTGCATATGATGTAGAGGCTTATTTGACCTTTGTTCCGGACTTTGGAGGGTTGAATAATGTGCGACTCAGCCTCGAGAACGTCCTCTCGCTAGCGAGGGCGTCGGGCCGCGTGCTGGTACTACCGCCGGTCCAGCCCTACTACCTCCTAAACGCGTGCAAGGGCGCCTGCGAGTACTCGCTGGCGGACTTCTTCCCCGCTCTATTGGAGAATCAAGAGCGGGCCAAGGTCGTGACGTCGGCGGCGTTCTTCCTCGAGATTCTGCCGCGCCTGGCGAAGGGCGGACGGTTACCTGAGGATGCCTGGCCGCCCGACGCCAAGGTCCTGAGGGCCGCGAGACGGTGCGCTCCGATGCACATTGCAAAGGCGTCGTGCTACGCGCTGTACGACTGGCTCGACCGCCACTTCCACAAGTTGACGCCGCAGACGGAGACGACGGTGGTGTTGTTCGGTGAGAGTAAGGCGCGCAGGACGCTGGATGCGGCGAAGGTCGACGCGCGCGTCGCGAAGGTGCGCCACGACCCGCCGGAATGGAGGTTAGAAGGCGTGAAAAGGCTGTGGCGCGACACCGTCGACGGTGATGCAATCCTCGGCGACCGGACCAACGCCGTCGTCGCCCACGTGCGCTCGGCGGGCTGGCGCACGCACGGCGCCGATTGGAGGCACATCGACAGCGCCGGTCGGTTGCTCGTGCCCTTCTACACCTACGTCTATTTTGTGGATCACGCCCAGCAGAACCTGCACAAGCGGTTGATCCGCGACCTCGTCCGCCACGGCGACCGCGTGACCTGTGCCGCCGCGGCCGTCGTCGCCTGGCTCGACCGCCAGGCCCCACCCGCGGTCAAGGGCGCCGACGCGTCGTATAGTAGCCTCCACGAGCGGCTGAACGACTTCCAGTTCAAGGGCCAGAGCAATGTGCTTGCAGCTCTCAAGGTCCTCGCGCCGCGCGAAGCCCTGTGGGTGGCGACGGACGCCAAAGACAAGGCGCCCTTCGACGGGATCGCGGAAGCTGGCCACCGCGTCGTGACGCTCGAGGACGCCCTCGTGGCCGCCGCGTCGCGCCGGCGCAACGCGTCCTTACCCAGGCACGTGGCCGTCGCCGCCAACGACGTCGCCATGACGGAGGGCGAGGCGGCGGCATTGGCGCGCATCGGCGCGAACGAGCGCGGCCTCGTCGACGTTTTAGTCGCGTCGCAGGGCCGCACCTTCACGGGCACCTGGTTCTCGACGCTGTCGACGCACGTGCAGCGCATCCGCGGCTATGTCGGCCGCCCGGACGCGTCGACCTTCTTCTCGGAACCGAAACGGTGGGCCGCCTGCCAGAAGTGGGAGGAGCCGCGGCGTCCGTGGTACATGCGTGAGTATCCGACGGCCTGGCGCGACGTCGACGGCCGCGCGGCGCCGGCGCCGCGGCGCGGCGAGGGCGTCTACAACATCGTCCAGGACGGCGTCGACTACTCCGCGGGGGGGTACCCGCAGGACGCCGCGCGGGGCCCGGCCCGCAGGGCGTACCGGCGGGATGTGTACTAGTGTTAACTTGAATCTGTTCGTTAATCCGCTGGCACACCGGACTATCTAGAGTCACTCAGGGCGACGGCGTATGAGGGCCGGGGGCGTGGTCAAAACACACAAAACAGTTAGTTACCCGCTCGACGCTTGCCGCCGCGCGGAGCAGAAGTCGACGAACTCGCCGAGCTTCTTGAAGAGCGCGCCGCTGTCGCGGAGGAGCAGCTCGATGTTGTTGTGCCCCGCGCCCGGGATCCAGAAGGGCTTGAAGCGCCACTCCGGCCGCGTCGCCAGAAATAATTCCTGGCCGTGCCAGAAGGGCACGACCTCGTCGTGCGTGCCGTGTATAACTAAAACGGGGCACCGCGCGCCGCCCACTCTATCCACGTTCGGGAAGAGGTCGCCCGGCAGCGTGTACCGGAAATCAAAAGCGATGCGGAACACCGAGAGGATCGGCGACTGGAGCACGACGCCGGCCGGCGGCGTGCCCGCCGCCGAGAGCCGCTCCGCGAGGTATAGCGTCGGGCCGCTGCCGACGCTCCGCGAGTAGAGCACGACGCGCCTCGCATCGACCTTCCGTGCCATCAGATAGTCCCAGGCCGCGTCGACGTCGGCGTAGACGTCCAACTCCGACGGCGGCTTGGAGGACCGCGCGTAGCCCGTGTACGAGTAGCCCAGGACGTTGACGCCCAGTCTTAAACTCAGCTCGCGCAGCCACGCGAAGACCATGGACACGTCCTCCGCGTTCGCGTGGCTGAAGAGCACGGTCATCTGGGCGCGCCGGTCCACGAAGAAGGCCTCGATGCGGGACCCGCGCCGCGTCTCCAACCAAACGTGGCTCGAGTCCACGGAGCCGGCCACGATCTGGTCGCAGGGGACGACCGGCGACGGCGGCTGGAATACTAACGTTTTTGCGATGGCCGCGCCCATGGCGCTGATGGCGTCGGCAGCAGTAGTCGAGCAAACAGGTGCTAACGGAACCGGAGCGCGCGCAGCCGTTGCCGGCGTTGTGAGACGTCACCAAACGACGCCCGGCGAGTCTCAAGGCAGCGATGCGCCTCGGTAAAGCGAAGGGCTCAGCAGCCTGCGCTAGCGTATGGACGCACTAGCATTGCAGTGCCTGAGGCTCTTTTGCCTTTTGCTCCTGAAATAAGTGCATAGTCGACGTGAAAATGATCCATGTGCCGCTCCTGACCCTTACCTTGACAGCCGTTGCTGCGCTGCGGCCATTTCGTGCGCCACAGACACAAAAAGACACTGTACTTGGACGGCGCGATCTGGGCGCTGCAGCCGTCGCAGCGGTCGCAGCCTTGGCACCAGCGGCGGCCCGCGCGGAGCCGCGCGACCAGTGGATCGCGGCGCAGAAGGAGATCGACTCCATCTTGGCTGATTGGCCGATCGCGGGCGGCGGCGACGGCATCCGGCGGCGCATCGGCACCGTCGGCACGACGAGTCCGTTGTTTGACATCGAGAAGACTTGCCCGGAGACGGTGTGGAAATCCAAAAAGCCGGACCTAGCAGCTCACTGATTCGTTCACCGCAGGCCGGAAACTGATCCCGACGGCCGACGACCCCGTCGCCTTCGCGGAGGCCTTGGAAGAGTTCGCGAGCGGCATCGCGCGCGTCGACGGCATGGCCTACTCGTCGAACTTCGCCGGCGGCTCGGGCAAACCCTCGGAGAACTCCGCGACGCGCTACATCGAGCGGTCCAAGGACGAGCTCGTGGCCCTGAAAAAGGACGTCGCGAAGATGAACGCCGCGCTAGGACAATAACAATCACACAAACTTAGTGGTCCAGCTCCGCGGACGCGAGCCAGACGAGGCCGACGGCGCCGGCCGCGAGCGCGAGCACCAAAAGCTTCGCCGTCGCCGCGCCCGCGTCGCGCCGCACCTTAACCTTGAGCGCCACGGTCTGGAACTGCGTCGCCACGAGCACGACGTCCCCCCGCTCCGAGACGACCGGCGCCTGCTGGACGCGCTCGTCGTCCCAAAAGGCCGGGACGTCGACGTGCGCGACCAGCGCGCCGCTGTCCAGGTCATACAACCGCGCCTCCGCCGCGCCCACAACAAGGACGCCCTCTGTGAGGAGAAGGACGTAGCCCCCGAAGTCCCTGTGTTTCCAGTGCGGGCCCCGCCGCGCCTGCCACGCGTGCGAGCCGTCCCTCCTTATGCGAGAAACGACGCCGCGCGACGCCGCTATGATGACATCGCCGCCATCCAACAACAGCATGTTCGAGTGCACCGCGCTCCTCCTTTTATTGTCCCTCCCTATCTTGTCGCGCGCCGTCCTCTCAATGCCTCGGTCGTGGCACAGCGACGCCTCGAGGTGGCGCTCGACCGGCGGCAGGCCCCGTAATCCAACCAACGCACACGGGGCGACCACGGACCCCCCATCCCGCGACCGCTTGTGCCGCGGCGCCGGCCGGTCGGCGTCGACGGCTTTGAGGGTCACGATCGATTGATCGTCCAGCACCAAAGCATCCGCGGGCAGCGGCGCGAAGAGGCCTCCTTCGATGGCGTGGAGGCCCCGCGGGCCCCGGACGACCACGTCATCTTCCATAACTTCGATGCGCGTGTCCTCGGCGCGTATCCATGCAAACGGCACGGAGCGTCGGACCAGAGCCTCCGCCTCGGGTTTGAGGTAGGCGCCGTCGGCGGCATCGCCCCCATCGTTCCAGTAGAAGTCGGACCGCCACGCGCTGGGCCAGTGCGAAGGTGGTGATGCGGGCTCGACGGCTTCGTGTTCCGACGCGACGGCGCCCGTATGCAACGACAACCGGAAGAGCTTTGGTGGAGCGTCGAATGGCGCCGTCGCGACGTATACATACTCTCCGCGTAGCGTCAGGGCCACGTGCGCCTGCGCCGCGTGGAAGAGCGCCGGGCAGAGCCATCTCCTGTTAAGCTCCGCGTCATAGAGCGCGACGCTCCCGAAGACGTCCGCGGCCGCGACCCACGTGCCGTTGGTCTCTGCAATGACCGCGAGGGCGCCGCCCGGGCCGGCGACGTCGCGCGCGGACCCGTCGCGGCGTCTCAATAACAACCGCGTCGGCGCCTCGGCCGCGTCCGCGGGCGCGTGCGCTACCGTTATCACGGCCCGGTCGTCGAGGAAGGCCGGCCGCGCGACGAGCCGGCCGCCGCGCGCGCCGGCGGATGTGAATGATAGGGTCCAGTGTGAATGAAGAGTGACCTCGTGCCAGCCCGGCGTCACGGCCAGCAGCGCCGCGAGGCCGAGGCCGCCGATCACGTGGTAGGCCGACGGCAGGGACCAGCCGTCGATGGACTTTGGCTTTGGGGTGCTGCGGCACATCAGCGGTCTCAAAAGTTGCGCGAGCCGCCGATAAAGTGATCTATGCTGTATGTGGGCCTCGCTGCCAGTTGCTCACCCGCCGCGCGGCGTGATTTCGCGCGCCGGCCACAGCGAGAGCTAGCGGCAGTGAGACACTAGCGAGCCGGCACCCCTTATTTTTGGGCAAGAGCGCCCGCATTTGCAACCGCGTGGCTTCTCGACCATTCAAGCCATAGCCCGCTGTCGTGCGCTGCCGCTGGACAGGTCCCAGGCACCACACAAGCCGTGCCGGGCGAATTGCAAGCCAGCCCAAAAGTCACACGTGTCGCGCGCCGCTGCAGCGATCACCAAAGGCTGCAAATCATGGCCACCCCGGCGCTCACGCCGCGCCGCGGCGCGTACCTGGAACCCAAGGACGAGGACGACTCGCCGCGGTCGTCGACGCACGCGCCGTCGCCGGCGATGGCCCTCAAGCACTTCCTGGCCGTCCTCAGGAAGAACTGGATGCTCGTGGGCGTCGTCCTAAGCATCGCGGGCGCGCGCGCGGCGCCGGCGGTCGGCGCGCGCGACGGGCCCCTCTATCCAGATATAACGGTCAAATACCTGGCCGTGGCCCTGATCTTCTTCCTGAGCGGCCTTGGTCTGAGGCCGCGGCAGTTGGCCGGCGCCGTGGCCAACGTGCCCCTGCATTCATTAATACAGGGCTTCACGCTCGTGGCCGTGCCGATGTTCGTGCGGTACCTGGTCGCGCCCTTCCTCTACCGAGCGGGTTTAGATAGGTGGCTCTGCGAGGGCTTGGTTGCTGTCGCGTGCCTCCCGCCGCCCGTGTCGTCGGCGGTCATACTGACGAAGGCCGCCGGCGGCAACGAGGCGGCGGCCATTTTTAATTCCGCTTTTGGGTCGTTGCTAGGCGTGCTGGTCACGCCGATCGAGCTCGTCGCGCTGGTCGACGCGGGCGGCGCGTCGTCGAACACGACGGGCGCCGGCGCGAGCGACGCCATGCTGGCGACGCTGGGCCGGGTCTTCCGCCAGCTCTTCGTGACCGTCGTGATACCTTTATTCTGCGGCCAGGTCGCGCGGCCGCGGCTCGAGGCCTGGCTCGACCGCGCGAAGCCGCCTTTGTCGGAAATCGGCCAGGCCACGCTCCTCCTCATCATCTTCACGACGTTTTGTGATACGTTTAGCGGTAAAAGCGTCGAGAGCAGTCGGCGCGGCGCGCTCGCGGTGACGGGCTTTGTTGTATTGAGTCTCCAACTCGTCTTCTTGGGCGCGGTCTTTATACTGACGGCGACGACGAAAATTCTAAGGAGGCCCTTGCCGCCGGGCGACGTCATCTGCGCGCTCTTCTGCGCCTCGCACAAGTCGCTTACTTTGGGAATTCCGGTCATGAAGATCGTCTTCCCGGACCACCCGCGCTTCGGGCTGCTGAGCGCGCCGCTCCTCATGTACCACCCGATCCAGATCGTGCTGGGCGGCGTGCTCGTGCCGTCCGTGCGCGCGTGGGCGCGGCGGCACGCCGAACCGGCGGGCGCGGAGATCGTTTAATATTTTGTCATTTATCTTGCGACCGAACTGTCGCTCGTCGAGCGGAGACGGAAGGACGGTGCTAGGACTAGTATATATTGTTACGGTGGGTGCTAAAACTAGTGGGCGGAGCCCCTGGGGGGGAGACACCGCGCGTCGCCGATTCATCGGCGGCGGGCGCGAGCCGCTTCTTTCGTAACAGCGTACCTCGTTCTAAGCGGAACTGCTCCGTCGGAAAGTCTCCCTGAACTGTATAGGGCCACGCCGGATGCGGGACGCCAAGAATTTTCTCACATAGTACCAGCACGCCATCGACGCAAAGCCCGGCCGTGAGGTCGGCTCCGGCGTCGCTTCGACGAGCGCATTCGCCACTTTTCATGCGTTGGCACGGCGTAGGCGTAGGCGTGGACTCGGCCCCGGCGTCGGCGCTGTCTGGCGTCGGTCAAAGTGTCGGTCCAGGCCTAGGGACTCCGTGTAGCCGTAGGCGTAGGCGAGGGCGACGTGGGTCAAGGCGAGGCCGTCGGTTTCAGGTGCAGGTCCCGGCCAGGCCAAGGGTTAGTGCAGAAATCACAGTGTGTCGAGTGGGGCAGCCTTCAGCCCTTCTAACGCGACGCGCGCGGCTACACGACTCCCTGGGCGACCTACGGGTCCACGGCGTCCTCGGCTACGGCAGCGAGCATGCCTCCTGCTCTGGTCCGCGCCATCGCCGACGTTCGAGCAAACGATGGATGGGCCCTCGTGGGCTCCCGAGGCTGTCCGGCGCGTCCGCCACGGTGGCGTGGGCGTCTGTTTTCGTCGGGAGGCAGTCGACGGGCTCGCACCGGCCTCCTACAGCGGTGGGGCAGCGTTTTGCATGAGGGCCCATATTGGCTTTCCCATCAACTTCTTTCAGCCTTCGCGGCGATGGATCGGGAACCAGGGTCTAGGCGCCCTATCTCGGCAATAGAAGCACCGTGGGCTCTCAAATTTGAGGTGCGTACAGACCCAGCAAGGTCGAACCCGCGCAAAAAAAATACCCGATTTTTGAGAATATTCGCGACGAGAGAGGGATCGATTTCGCATTTTTAGCCCTTTTAAGCTATATATACACGCTCTGCGATACGTTCGTAGCTCTCGGATCTCGTGCTGACAGCCTGTTAGTACGCGCGCCTGGCGCGCGCCGGCGCGGTGGCCTCGCGGCCCCGGCCGTGCCCAGAGTTCACCACCACGAATCTGGCCGAGACGATTAGCGGCTGGCTGCTGCGGCATTGCTTCGCAGCGATGCCGCGGTCACGCCGCGGACGCTGCGCCGGTGCGCGTCCCGCCTCGCTAGCGCTTCGACGACCGTCGCTCTCGTCGAGCGCCGTCGCGCCGACCTTTTTTTTTGTAAAGGCCTCATCATCATCAACCACCCGAACTCGTGCTCGCCGACGCCGAGCTCTCGTGCTGACGCAGTTCTACTCCTGCGCGCGACGCCATGGACACGCTCGGGCTAGATATAGCTAAAGCACTCGCGGGAAAGCTTGGCTGCAAAGTGATGTCGTACAAGAGCCACGGCCGCCACGGCGGCATCGTCATCGTCAGCGGCACGTACGATCCAGCTTTCATGCAAAGCTTGCTCCGTACCGCCGCCGACCTGTGCAGTGCGCGCGGCTACCCCGCCGTGACGTTCCTAGTCGGCGGCGCCTCGACCGCGAGGAACGCCAAGGGCCGCATCTGCGACCACACTGGTATTTTCGGCGACTGGGGCGTCCGCGGCTCGAAACCCGGCGACTCGACCTTCACCTCGTTCGCCTTCGAGTTCCCAGAAGATTGCGGCTTGTTGGCCGACGGCGGCATGCATCAGGCCGGCGTCGGTCTGGAGGCGACGGTGTGTCGGGACGTCGGTGCGGCCTTCGGCCTGCGGTACCCGGCGATCCAGTGCGGCAACAAGAACCGCCTCGGCGCCAACTTCCTCTTCGACCTGATCAACAAAACGGGCCTCGTGTACGTGGTCCTCGCGACGAAGCCGTCGACGGAGCCGCGCGATCTCCTGCTGGAGGCGCAGCGCGGCGGCGCGGACGTGACGCGCGGCGGCGGCATCAGCAGGGGCCCCAATACGTCCTTTAAGGTGGACTGGATGCAGGCGCTGCTCTATTTGGTGGCCGCGCGCGGTCTGGCGCAGCGCCACTGGACGGCCATCGCCGCGGCCCTCAACGAGGCCTTCGGGCTGGAGTTGACGATGAACGCGGCCTACCAGAAGTACGCCGCGATCGCGGAGCAGCGCGAGACGGCCTCGCCCGTGACGGCGCCGGTCTCGGAGGCTGAGGTGGCCGTGGCGCTCGACGCGAAGCGGTCCGCGGAGAAGCACCTCGCGGACCTCACGCAGGAGGTCGTGCGGGTGCTGAAGGCGCGCGCCGCCGCTCTCGCCGCTGGTGACGACGCGGACGAGGTCCTCGCGGCGCGCGCCGCGCGCCGACGCGACCAAGACCTGCTCCAACGGACGGCGTTGTGGAAGCTGGGCGCGCTCTTCGTGGGCGACGGCGCGCGGTTCTTCGCCGCCGAGTCCTCCGCGGGCGAGTCCTCCTCGGGCGAGTCCTCCGCGGGCGAGTCCTCCTCGGACAGTTCCGACGACGAGTCGAGCTCAGACGAGGAGGCAGCGCCGGCGCGGAGACTCCGCTGCGACGAGTTGTCCGTGTGGCCGCTGCGGCGCATCGTGGCCAGGACGGGCTGCGTCGTCGTCCTGTCCTCGACGGCGCCGCGCGGCGTCGCGGCGGCCTTGGGCCGGGAGATTGGCGCCGAGAAGCTGAAGGCGACCGCGGCCGTGGCCAACTCGGGCAGCGCCGAGGAGCGCCAGGTGCACGAGGTGCTCCAGTGGCTCGACCAGTGGCCCGCGGACCGCTGGGTCTGCCTCGACGAGACGGGCGGCCTCCGCGCGGCCTACGCGCGCGTGGCGCGCGCGGCCGGCGCCGTGCCTGTGTTCGCGGCGCGGTTCGTCAGCGCGGCGCCGTCCTTCGACGAGGAAACGCTGCGCGCGGTGACGTTCGACGAGGGCACGCCGCCCGCTGCCGCGGCGCCGCACGGTTCACTGCCGTTCCTGCCGCCGTCGTACGAGATCACGCGGGCTGATATTGCGGGGCGGGAAATAGTCGTGACCGGCAGGAACTTTTTGTCCCAGCGGATATTGGAGCTCGTCCTGGAAATTAGGTTTGGAGCGAATATCATGAGCAAGGCATCCAGAAAGACGCACATCGTCATCGGGCCGGCGAGTTGCCTGGAGGGCGAGCGCGCGGACCAGTCAGCTAATGCAAAGCACGCGTTGTATACGCCGACGGAGAACCCGGAGAACGGTGGCCACGCCGTGTTCCTTGTGGACACGAAATTGGAAGCGATGCTGCGGAAAGGCGAGGTGGCGGACGCGTTGCGGGAAAAACGGGGGAGCCTGCCGGCGCCGCTCTACGTTACGGCGCTCGCGGTCCGGCCCTGGAGGCGGCAGGTCTGCGTCGTGACGGGCGAGGTCGACGGCTACGACCAGGTCGCGTTCCTCGCGGCGCTGCGGGACACACTCGACGCCAAGACGTGGGACCGCGTGACCGACGACACGACGCTATTAATCGTGGGCGATTTGCGAGGCCGGGAGTCGAGCACCAAGCTCGACATGGCGCGTGTGCTGAAGGTGAAGATCGTGCGAGCCGCGGAGGTGCTGAAGCTGCTGGCGCCGCCCCCGGCGGTCTTCGCGGACGTGACGAACGGCGCCGGCCGGCCGGCGAAGAAGACACGGGTGTAAAGCGGCGGCGCCGCCCTCGCGGTAGTCCTCGCGCGAAGCGGCGGAGGACACGGAGGAGATGGAGATGGAGTGGTAGTAGCTCTAAGAAAAAGCATTGTGTTCAACTCAGTCCTGTTATGCTTACCGCCGCTAGCTAACACACTAGAAACAACCCAAAAAAAAGTGGGCTCACGCGATTTTGTTTTGGGTCACCGGTTGTACTGCACGAGGCCGCGTCAGATTGGAGAATATCAACTGCTGTGTGCACCTTTCGCCAAGTGGCATTGTTTTTGCAAACGAAACGCTGGCAGCGACATCTATTCCCATGATGCGCTGACAGGCGCTGCTGGCATTGCAAGGCGCGCGCGCACGCATGAGTGCGCGGACCCGTCGCAAGCGCACGACGCAGCCGCAGCGCGCCGCTCACACACGTTTATGTGCGCACGCGTTGCAACGACGCGCGCCGCGCGACCCGCCGCCGCGCAGGTACCACCATGGCCGCCTTCCAAGCCGACGACGGCTACGAAGAACCGCACGTCATCGCCGAGATCGGCTGCAACCACATGGGCCAGTTCGAGATCGCCAAGGAGCTCCTCACGCTCGCGAAGAACGCCGGCGCGACCGTGGGCAAGTTCCAGAAGCGCTGCCCCAAGGAGCTGCTGACGGAGGAGCAGTACAACGCGCAGCACCCGAACCCCCACAACTCGTACGGCGACACGTACGGCGCGCACCGCGAATTTCTAGAGTTGGACGTCGAGCAGCATAGACTACTCCAGAAGCACTGCGAGGAGATCGGGTTGCTGTACTCTTGTTCGGTCTGGGACACGACGTCGGCGAAAGAAATCGCTTCCTTAAATCCGCCGTTGATCAAAGTCGGCTCGCCGTCGAACCAACACTGGGAGATGCAGAAAGTGCTCAGAGACGAGTACAGCGGCATGGTCCACATCTCGACGGGCATGACGACGAAGGACGAAGTGGAGAAGATCGTGAGCTTCTGGGAGCAGGGTAAAGGCAACGCGAAGGAACGCGTCATCCTCTACAACTGCACCAGCGGCTACCCCGTGCCCTTCCAGGACGTGTGCATGCTGGAGCTGAAGTTGCTGCGGGAGCGCTTCGCGGGACGGGTCCGCGGCTTCGGGTTCTCGGGCCACCATCTCGGGATCTCCGTGGACATCGCCGCGTACGCGTTGGGCGCCACGTGGAACGAGCGCCACTTCACCAAGGACCGGACCTGGAAGGGCACCGATCATGCGGCCTCGCTCGAGCCGGCCGGTCTCAGCAAGCTATGCCGCGACTTGAAGGCGGCGTGGCAGTGCATGTCGTACAAGAAGACGGACATCCTGCCGCTCGAGGCGGCGCAGCGCGCCAAGCTCAAGTGGGGCTGCTACAACCAGGACCTCGCCAAGAAGACCGCCGTCTAGATTCCCCGTATTTCCCCTGTGCTAACGTCTCTCTCGAGCTTTCCTTCCGCACAAAGGCACCAAACAAAGTTAAAGTTACGCGTGTGGCGCCTCGAGGCCGAAGCGTGCCCAAGGATCGTGGCGCGCAAGAAATGCGCGCGCGTCCGGCGGCGGCCCGCAACACGGCCAGCCGTGGGGCCCAGTGAGCTTCCTCCGTACCCCCGGGCAGTCGCACTCGCCCCAGCAGCCGGCGAGCTGCGACGCGAAGTCGCCGACGGGCGCCGTGTATATCTTCGCCTGCGTCGCCAGGACCGCCGCCGCGAGTCCGAACGTCGAGGAGCTTATGAACAGGTGCGGCGCCGTCACGAGGTGGTGGAACGTCTCGAGCGCGTCGCCGCCGAGGACGAGCTCGACGCCGGGCGCACCGGCCAGCGCGCCGAAGTCCGCGGGTGAGCCCTCGCTGAAGACGCAGATCTTCGCGGTCGCGTCCCGCCGGCGGATCGACTCCGCGAGACACACGTAGGATTCGTTCGAGGCGACTTTACCTGTGTGCGGAAGTCAACCAGTGAGCTAGGTATCGGAGACCTTCGTGATCCTCTCCAGTTACGGGGGGCGACGTCGCGTCGATGGCATCAAATCTCCACACAGGACGTTACGTTTTTTGTGGTACCGGGCGTCGCCGCGCCGCACGTGCATCCGGTACTCGCAATCGCGCGGCGCGGGCCGGCGGACGGGCGTACGGCTTCCGACGTAGATCGCGGCGTCGTAGAGCTTCCGCAGCTCCCGTCGCACGGCGGGGTGGGCGAGCACGTCTAGCCTCGTGGCGAGCTCGCGGTCGGCCCTCCTGGCCCTCGAGAACTCGGGCGTGATCGCTCGCGGGAGGGTCTGCGGGTGGCGCGACGCGCAGCGCGCGTCGGACCGGAGGCCCGTCACCGCCTCGGCGGCGCCGACGTCGACGCCGTGCGCCATTTTTTTTATCGTGGTGTGGATGTAGCAGCACCCGTCGTCCGGCACGAGCCGGCACGCCCCGAAGACCGCCATTTTGTTGAAGAACTGGCTCCCGAAGCCGTCGCGGCCGGGGTGGATCCACGCGTGGACGCGGACGGGGGGGACCGCGGCGGTTGCGGCCGTGTCCGTCGCGGAACGCGTCTCCGTCGCGGGCCCGCCGCCGTGGGCGGCCGGGGCGACGTGGAGGTCGGCCAGGGCGCGGTTGGCGGCGCAGGTCGCGATGTCGGGGTCGTACGGCGGCGGCGCGGGCCCGCCGCCCGCCTTTTCCCACGCCTCCCGGCGCGCGGCGTGCCGACCGTAGTTCCAGTTCTTGTGGAAGCCCCAGGCGCGCCTGCGTGGAAAGAAAACTTTCGCGACGCGTTCGTTGATGTCCACACGGGTTCGCGCGTCGTCGCGTTGTGCACGTGGAGCGTCTCCTCGGCGAACTCGTGCGCCACCGCCGCGGGGCACTTGTCGCAGAACAGGGCCGCGCCCTGCGTGAAGAACGCGTCCTCGGCAACTCGCGCGAGGCCGCCGCGGCGGGTGTTGCCGTCGCGGAACGCGCCTGCCGCGAACGCCCGAATCACGCGCCGCATGCAGCCGACGTTCCGGATCGAAAAGCCGCCGTTCTGCGTCGGGGCCCAGGCAACGCCGAAGCGCGTCACCGCGCCGCAGTAGTCGTAGCGCGCGAACGCCTCGACGGCGGCGCCGGCGCCGCAGACGCCCGAGTCCGCCTGGGCGAGGAGCACCGTGTCGCGGTCCGCGCCGGTGCTCCTCCAGAACGCCTCCGTCTTCAGCAGCGCGTTGTACTGGACCACGTTTTTCCCGACGCTGAACCCCTCGAGGCCCGGGATCTGCGCGTCGACGGCGGTCGTCGCGGCCACGCAGGCGTGCGCCCGCGCGAGCGCGGCGGCCGCCGCCGCCGCCGCGGAGTGGTGGAAGAAGACGACGGGCGTGCCGGGGAGCTTCTCGCAGAGGTTCGCCGCGACGGCGTGCAATTTAGAGGCGTGGCGCTCGTCGACGTCGGGCCGGACGTCGATGAGGACGACGCGCGCGAGCGCCGGTGGCGGCGGCGGCCGCGGGCGGAGCTTGTGGATCGGGCTCGGCGCGAAGAGCTTCCGAGCGCTGGCGTGGAACGTCGAGTGGTGCGAGGCGCGCAGGTCAGCAGCGGCGCCGATGACCAGGAGGTCGAAGAGCGCCTTGCGCAGGAGCGCCGCCGGCTCGACGTGGCCGGGCTCGCCGGGGGGCGCGACGAGGCGGACCGCGGGGTAGGCGCGCCTGAGGAGCGGCGCGACGGCGGCCGAGTCCGAGAGGACGACGACCGGTCCGCCGGCGCGTCGCGCGATGGCGACCGCGTCGTGGAACTTGCGGAGGACCACGCCCACGAACCCGGGGTCCCGGGCGCGCGAGGCGTTCAGCGCGCCGAACGCGGCCTCGACCAACGCGTCGCCGTGTAGTGCCGCCTCGCAGTACGGGTTGCGTCCTTCGGCGAAGCCGTGCCGGTAGTGGTGGCGCGCGAGCGCCCCGACGTTGCGGCCAAACGCAGCGCCAACGTCCGGGTACCGGGCGGCGTAGCACTGCCAGTCGGCGGCCGTAGGCTCCTTGTGGGCGCGCTCGAGCAGGCCCCAGACCGCCGTCTCGAAGACCTCGAGGGCCTCCCGCTCGCCCACGCGGACGTGGAACGCGGCGTAGGCGCCACCGCCGCCCGCGGTGCGCCGCACGAACGTGGCGGCCGCGTCGCGGACGCCGGCGGCGAGCGGGAAGAAGGCGGCCGCCAGGACGCCGTCGCAGCGGCCCGCGGCGCGGCCGCGCTCCCGGACCGCGCGCCCGCACGCCGGGTGGGTGTTGCAGTTCAGGGCGACCACCGGCGCGTCCCCCGCCGCGTCGGCCACGCCCGGGTGGCCGAGGCGCCGGCCGCAGAGCGCCGGGAGGTGTGCGGGCCGCCGCCGGTCGCAGACGAGCTCGTGGCTCTGGCAGGAACCCGGGCTCCCAGGGCACGCGTCGGCGAGCCCTGGCGCGAGCCACGCTATCGCGGGCGCCTCGCCCGGCGCCGCGGCGAAGTCGACGCCCCCGAGCGCCTCGGCGATGTGCCGCTCCGTGCGCACGACGAGCGCCCGCCCGGTGGCGAACGCGACGCGCGCGCACGGCATCAGCTCGAAGAGCAGCTTGTTGCCGAGGCCCCTGTTCGACACGCTGCACACCAAATACCTATGGCCGCGCCAGGCGCCCGGCGCCGCGTCGTTCCGGAGCGCCGCGACCGCGGCGGCGTGCGCGGCGGCGTAGGTGGGCCAGAGCTTCTCTACGAACTCATTCGTATCGCAGACCAACCGGGGGCCGATGGCCAAGGAGGGGGTGGCGAGGGCCAAGCAAAGAGCGCGCACGACGCGAGACGTGAGACTCATAATGCCTTCTCGATTGATAATTGGTTGAGAGCCGCTTTCGACTCCCGCGGCCGAGTCTTTTGCTCGTATGCTTCCCGATAAAAACCGAGCATGCAAGCTAGCGGCCTGTAAGACACTAGCAAGCAGCCCCGCCGCCCCGATCGGTCCATAGAACGTGGCCATAGGCCTCACTAGAGGTGCCGCGCGATTTGACGCGTGCGGCGCGCTGGCGCTTCGCCCTTGTGCGCAAAAGGCACAGAGGCTCTGTGGCAGACAGCTCAAACCGGGACGCGGGGCCGCAGCCCCGGACGGACCTCGGCTTCGCGCGTCGCCCGCGGTGGCTGCCGCGCGCCCGCGGCGCCTCGGACGCGGCCGCCCCACGCAAGGGGCAGCCTCGCCCCGGCAGCCCGAGCGGCCGCCGGATTCCCGAGCGCGGGCGCGCGCCGCCGCCCGATGGAGCACCCCCGCCCGGCGCCGACGGGCGCGCCGCAAAGGACGGACGTCAAACCGACCGCGCCACAAAAAACAATAATAGAGCGCCTCCACGACTCCGTCCCCGTCCTCCTCCCCGACTCGAAACTCCGGAACTACTGGGACGCGCTCATGTTCGTCGTCATCTTCTACAACTGCAACCTGACGCCCGTGTCCATCACGGCGCCGCCGGCGGCCGACATTTTCAGGAGGTTGCGGCGCGTCGACTTCGCGATCGATGTGTTGTTTCTCGTGGACACGCTGCTCGGCTTCTGCTGCGCGTTCCACGACCCCCACACGAAGGAGCTCGTGGCCCAGCGCAAGGGCATCCGCGACGCGTATCTCCAATCGGCGCGCTTGAAGCTGAATCTGTTGGCCGTCAGTCCGTTGTTGACGTTACCGAACCCGCTGTCGTCGCTCTTTGGGGGCGGCGCGTGCAAGGTGCTGTTTAAAGGTTCATCAAAAAGAATCTCGAGGAAGACCTGCCTCAAGGCGGCTAGATTGACGCGGTCCTCCCGAATCTTCCTCTTCTTCGCGCAGCTCGAGGCCGTGCGCAAAATCCTCGAAGATCAGAAGCTCCTGGTCATGAACGGCGCGGCCTTCCGCATGCTCCAGATTATTGTCTCGTTGATCTTCATGTGTTCGTTCTGCGGGGGCTTCTACTTCTTCCTCGCTTGTAATGATCCGTCGCCCGACAAGCAACCGAAGTGCGGCTACGGCACGTCGACGACCTGGGTCGGCGCGGACGCCGTCTTTCAGTCCGGAAGAACGTCCTGGGACGCGATTATCGCAAGGGCCTTCCACTTCTGCGTGCAGACGCTGTTCACGATTGGGTATGGAGACAGCGTCGCGCCCGTCTCGGAGGTCGAGCTGAAGTTCGCCGTCGCGCTCATGCTCGCCGGCGCCGTCGTCTACGCTTTGGTGATTGCGAACATGACGTCGGTGCTGGCCAACGCCAATGTATTATATGCGCGCCACGTCGACGAGCTCGCGGCCGTGACGCAGGTGGTAGATGATCGGGACCTGCCCGAGGGCCTGCGGCAGCGTATCAAATTGGAATTCGAGTACGTCTGGGCGAAGCAGTTCGGCGTGCCGGACCGCCACTTGCTACGGGGGCTGCCCGCGGCGCTCCGAGACGAGCTCGCCGCGCCCGTCGTGGACCACCTGACGAAGGTGCCGTTTTTTGATCCTAATCATAGAAACGGCTCCGACGCGCTCGCGCGGGCCGTGGCCCGTGGTTGTAAAATTCGCGTCTACGTGCCGCGCTCTACCATATTCGCCGCGCGCGAGCGGCGGCGCGAGCTGGTTATCGTACGGGCGGGCGCGGCCTACGTGTTCCGGGATGGAAGGAGACGGCCGTCGGCGGTGCTGCGGGAGGGCGACTTCGTGGGAGACGTCCAGTTTTTATTTGACGCGCGGCACCCCGTCTCCGTCCGGACGGGCGCCCAGGTCTGCGAGGTGTTTGTGTGGACCCCCGACGTGCTGGGGGACGAAGTTATCAGGGAGGACGCCGCGCCCGTGAGGGCCACGCTGGAAGCGTACCAACGACGCCTCGAGGCCTGGAGCCGCGGCCGCGTCGACGAGGCCTCGCTGCAGCACGCGCGGCCGACGCTGGTCCAGCAGGCGCCGTCGACGAAGCGCCGATATCAAATAGGTACCTACGACCACATCCGAGGCGCCTGGGAGCCGTGCCTCTTCGCCGCCGTCTTCTTCTCCTTTCTCGTGGTCCCGTTACGTTCGGTACTGTACTGCACGGACTGGCGGTCGCGGGCCTTCGATCCGACTCTGGTAATAGAGTACGCCTTAGATGTCGTGTTTTTGATGGATATGTATTTGCGGTTGTATCACATGGAGGCGCCGGAGGTTTACAAAAACTCGGTCCGGTTCAAGGTTGATGTGGTTGCGAATGTACCTTATGTCATACTGGCGCCGCTATTGAACCACCCCCAGCGGTACGCTATGTTACGGTATCCGCACCTGCTCCGAGGTTTTAACCTTAAGACCTACCTTATTCAGATACGAGACTACCTCGAGGTGAAGCACTCGATTATGATCAGGGACAAGACCATCACGATCTTCCAGCGGACCTACGAGACGGTCTTCCTCATCCACGGCATGGCGTGCTTCTGGGCCATTCTTAAATCACACGGACGCGACGGAAGGACCTTCTCCAGCTCCTACGTCCGGTCCGTGTATTACGCGTTGGTCATGTCGACCACGGTCGGTTATGGGGACGTGGCCCCCACAACGGTCTCGGAGACGTGGTTCGCCGTCGTCGCCGGCGCCGTCGGCGCGACGTGCTTCGCGGGCGTTGTTGCAAATATTACGTCCTTCGTGCACAGCGTGGACATCTCCGAGGACAACCTCGCGCACAAGCGCTGCGTGTTGAAAACGTTCTGCGAGGAGCGGAACCTGTCGCCCTCCCTCAAGGATGACGTCAAGCAGTACTTGGACTACGTGGAACACGAAAAGGGCGGGCTGGACGACCTGAAGCTCATCAACCAAAGTTTGTCGGACCACACGCGGGACGACGTCGCTTTATACATGGCGCATAGACCGATCCTGGCCTGTCCGGTCTTCCGCGGGCTCGAGGGCGGGTTCATACGACGCATCACGCTCGAGTTAGTCTCGCATTTCTACTCGCGCGGGACGCAGGTCGTGCGCCAAAACCAGGGAAGTGACGGCGCCTTCTTCATCGCGTGCGGGGACGTCGATATTTCCATAGACGACGACACGATCGCCGCGCTCGCGTCGCCCGGATGCGTCGCCGAGGGGGCCTTACTCTCGGACAGTAACATGCCCTACGCCGCGACGTGCGCGTCGTACTGCGAGCTGTGGTTCCTCTCCCGCCTAAGATTCGACGCGACGCTGGAGTCGTACCCCGACGCGCGCGCCGAAATTACGAAGACGCTCCCGAAGCGCGTCAAGACGTACAAGAAACGGTCGAAGCGCACGATCTCGCGGCCGACGGGCCTCGTCGTGAACCCGGTCGTCGTCTCGCGCGTGGCCCAGTCGCGGCTGCCGCGGGGCGTCGTCCACCCGGATAGGATCTTCATGAAGGCCTGGGCCTTCCTGCTGCTGTTTTTTGTGGTGTGGAACGTCTTCTGGGTGCCGTTCCGCGCGTGCTTTACGCGGGGCGTCGCGTTCGATGCCAATTTGGTGGGGTTATTCGTCGTGGATTATCTGGGCGACGCCGTGTTCCTTACGGACATTGTTCTGCGGAGCTGCTGCGTCGCGTTCTATGAGGGCGACGCGCTGATCACGCGGCGGCGCCGGATCTGGGAGAACTACGCGTCTTTATACAGACACGTGTTTGCCTCGTTGCCGTTTGACGTACTCTACTTTATATCAGGGAAGTCGCCCCTGCAGACCCTCGCTCTATGGCGACTCCCGAAATTAGTACGTTTGATGGATGCGCCGGCGCTGTCGAAGCGATGCGAGGACATTTTGCAGGAGAGCGGCGTGCGCGTCAACAAGAATGTGGTCCGGCTCGGGCGGCTCGTGGGCGCCGTCGTCGTCACGGCCCACCTCTTCGGGTCGGCCTTTTACGCGCTCGCGTCGCTCCAGAGCGACGCGTGCGCCCGCTACGCGTCGAATGATGCCGACGTCTATTGTCGGACCTGGGCCATGGCCCACCCCTTCGACCAACAAGGCTTCTGGCCGCCGAACCTGTTGGACGTAAGGTGGAGGAGCCACATCACTTTTGAAAACCCGCTCCGGTTAAATACGTCGACACCGATCGCCTTCGGCGCCTGGGGCGCGCGGCGGCCGCACGAGCTCAGACTCACGGATACGATAATCCGGAGGCGCTACGTGAACGCGCTGTACTGGGGCTGCGCGACGATCACGACGGTTGGGTACGGCGACGTCGCGCCGTCCTCCTTATACGAGGTCGGCTTCGCCATCGCGTGCATCGTCGTCGCGGTCGTCGTGTACACGCTGGTGATCGCGAACTTGGAGGACATCGTGGCCAACCTGGACGTCACATCTACTCTCTACGCGCTGAAGCGCGAGAAGGTCAAGCAGTGGTGCCTGCGGAGTTCGTTGCCAGGCAAGCTGTCGACGCAGGTCGCGGACTACTACGACAAGCTCTGGGCCCAGCAGAAGGGCGTCAAGGGGACGGCGGTGCTGGCGATGCTGCCCGAAAACCTCCGGAGCCGCGTCGCGCTCGAGTTGTGTGGAGACGCCCTACGATCGATACCGTGCTGCCGCGGGCGCGCGCTCGAGGACCTCGCGCTGAAATTGCGATTGGACCTCTACGCGCCGGGGTCCTACCTGTTCCGCGCGGGCGAGTGCGCCGCGCGCCTGTTCGTCGTCGCGGCCGGGGGCGTCGCGCTCGAAGACGACGACGGCGCCGTCCTCCATACGATCGAAAGGGGCCTCGTGGGCGAGGCCGAGTTCCTGCTGCGCCGGATCCACGAGGTCGCCTGTATCTCCACTGATTACGCGCAGATCTTCGATTTGAGTTATGGGGATCTCATGGCGGTGCTGCGGTTCCACAAAAAGTGGGACGAATTTAGGGCGTATTGCGTGGCACACGAAAATACCATATCAGGGAAGAGCGTCGGCGACGGTCGCGGGATCCGCGCGACGGACTTTCACGTCCGGAGCGCCGAGAAGCGGCGGTCGCGCGACGCGTCCGGATCATGCGTCGCCCACCCGGCGTCGCGCTTCAAGCGGCTCTGGGTCGTCGCGTGCCTGGGGCTCAGCCTCTACTCGCTGGTGAGCGCGCCGTTCGGCGTCGGGTTTGCGAGGCGGTACTCCCGGACGACCTGCGCGATGGACGCCATCTTATTTGTCTTCTTCTCTATCGATTTGGGTTTGAACCTCGCGGTCTTCGCCGTGAAGCGCCAGGGCAAGGTCATTCTAGAAAGAAAGGTCTTCCGAGACTTATACGTGAGGACCGACTTCGTGTATGATCTCGTCTCGCTCCTGCCGCTGTCGTTAATTGTAGCACTATCGACCCCGGACGTCTTCGCCAAGAAGGCCTACGATCCGACGATCCACGCCCTGCGGCTCGTGCAGGCGTTGCGAGCAAGGCGCCTGCCGGCGTACGTCGACGGCGCCGCCGCGTACCTCGAGGAGCGGTGGCAGCTCAACCTCTCGGGCGACATGACCTACCTCATCTTGCTGTGCGCGTCGGTGTTGCTGATGTGCCACTGGCTCGCGTGCGCGCTCGCGTACCTCGGACGGTACGAGCTCTGGCGCGCCAAGGCATCGGATCAATTCGCGTTCTGGTCCCTTGGAAATTCTAAACATGACCGGGCGTGGCGCTGGTACGCCGACGAGGGCCTCGGGTGCCGCGAGTACGGTCGGGAGAAGCGCAAGCACGCCGCGAACGTCTGGGTCTGCGAGGCGTACCCCCCGAACCCGGCCCTGCGCATCGCCGACGCCTCCATGTATGATCGGTGGCTCGTGGCCTTCTACTGGGCCGTCTACACGTGCAGCACGGTGGGCTTCGGGGGCGTGTCCCTCAACTCGAACGCCGAAAAGCTCCTCGCGTGCCTCGGCATGGTCTTGGGGGCGGTCGTCTGCGACGCGGGCATCGCGGCGGTCCTGACGGCCGTCGTGGAGCACAAGGACCACCAGCACGGCACGAACCGGCGGCGGCGGGAGTGTGGGAGGCGCATGATGGCCGCGGCGCGCGTGCCCATGGAAGCGCGAATGAGGGTAGCGGCCTACTTTGACTATGTGGATGACGACCTCCATAATCTAGATGATGCGACGGTCCTCGACGAGCTGAACGTGGCGCTGCGCCGGGGTATTCTGCGGCACGCGGCCCATGCCAAATTATGCGACTCGCTCGTGCACGGCGGTTTGGAAGCCGGCGTCGTGGCGTCCATGGTCCACGACATGCGGCCCGTCGTCGCGGCGCCCGGCGAGCGCATCCTCGAGGCCGGCCAGCCGGACCCCGCGGCCTACGTCTTCGCGGCCGGCCGCGCGCACGCGGTCGACGACCGCGGCCACGAAGAATATCTAAGCGTGGGCGCGATCCTCTCAAATAATGAATTTCGGCAGGTGGCGAAGCGCGTCGGCGTGCCGACGCGGCGCGTCACGTTCCACATCGAGCGGTGCCGCGGCCTGCCGCCCCAGGCGTCTTTGTTATCTCGCGCCGCGGGCGCGTCGGCCTGCGACCCCTTCGTCGAGGTCACGGTGGTCTCGAAGACCGTCTTCGGCCAGTCCGTCAAGACCTGCCGCACGCGAGTCCGGCGCTTCTCGACGGACCCCCTCTACGACGAGACCTTCTCCCTCAAAGCCTACCACCAGACGCGGACGGCCCTGGTGACCGTCTACAACTGGGCGCGGGGCGTCGAGGGCCGGCGACTGGGCCAGGTCGAGGTCGAGGTCCAGGAGCCGCGGAACCGGCGGCCGCGGTGGCACCGGCTGCGCGACGCGCGCGGGCGGCGCGTCGGCGACGTGCGCCTGCGCGTGGCGTGCGACCCGCTGGGGGAGGCGGAGGTCTCGAAGACGGCCGAGGTGACCGTCGTGGCCGACGGCTTCTGCCACCTGTACGAGCTGTCCTTCGAGGCGCAGGCCAACGTCAAGCGGTACATCCGCGGCCTGCGGCTGACGCTCGCGAAGCGCCTGGAGACGCTGGACGACGCGCCCGCGGTCGACTGGCGGCCCGCCGCCGGCGCCCTGGACGCCCTGGCCCCGGACCCGGACCTCCGGCCGGGCGGCGCGCCCGCGCGCGGCTTCGAGGCCTACGCGTCCGAGGCGTTCGCGCGGCGGCCGTCGCCGGTGGGCCTGCCGTCGTCGCGGCGCAACTCGTTCGGGGACCGCGCGACCACCCGGGCGCCCTCGGTGTCGTTCGACCACCGCCGGTCGCGGCACTCGTCGGCGCAGAGCCTGCGGCGGCAGTCGTCGCGGCTCCACCACGCGGGGCGGGTCTCCCCCGTCTCCTAGTTGTCGTCCCGTCTTGTTGTGGGGCGTGGTAATGATTACTCATGTACCTCCTAGCTTCCGTTCTTCGCGGGCGGGCACCAGTAGGGGCCGAGGCCGTAATTCTCCATGCCGCTCGTGTCCCACTTGGGCCGCTCGGGGCAGGCCCACGCGTCGCTCGCGTACGGTGCAATTTCTCGCCGCCACCGCAGGCCCCGCAGACCGAAAAAGAGCTGGAGCGCGCCGCCGACGTAGATCGCGGTCGCGCCGAGCCCGTGTGTGATGTAGTTTCCCAGGGGCAGGCCATACGATCCGCAGCTTAGCAACGCGACGTCGAACTGATACGCGGCGACGCGTTTCTCCAGCTCTTCGAGCGACCGCGTCCAGTTGCCCTGGGCCGCGCGGCCGCGGTAGGTCACTGGCGACGCGACGACGAGCAGGTGCATGTTGGGGGGCAGCAGCTCCGTGGCGCCAAACCACGACACGCCGTCGGTCCGGTACCGCTCGTACTGTCTTGCTACGTCTCGCGCCATCGAAGTCACGACCAGCACGCGTTTGCCGGCGAGGGCTTGCGGCCACGGTACGACGTCACGCATCTCCGCGAGGCGGAACGGGTCGAGGACCTCTGCCTCGAAGACGTTCCTGTCGGAGCCGGCGTCCCCTTTGGACCGCTCGACCTGTGCGCAAATCAACCGGTGGGCCGCGGAGAAGCGCCGCGACCTGTGGTTTTATGCACTGCGCTCGACGAGCTCCCCGTCAGGTCTAAAGTTCCCCCGTTGCAGCAGCAACTCGTCTTGTTCCCGGTAAGCGTAGCCACTGCCATGACACAGGGGCGCGAAGTTCTTCCACCTCGCAACCGCCCCTGCGCCCGCGACGGCCTCGAGGTAGCGCCGTGCAAAGTTCGCAAATGCCGGATCGCCGCGACGCGTGTAGCCTCGCGCGTTCTCTGGGACGATGCCGTTGTTGACCTGTGTGGAAATCAACCAGTGTGTCGGGTGCACCGACAATTCTTCACTAAGTCATTTCTCGGCGATGACGCGGCCGACCTGGCTCGGTCGAGCGGCGAGGAACCGGCATTGCCACGCCATCGAGCACGCGTCGCGTCGATGGCGTGGAGGACGACGCGATGATTCAGCACGAACTGCGCCGTAAAATTTTGATTTCCACACAGTTGTTGACGTGCGCGATGGCCAGTACACGAGGCTTGGACCGCCGGCCAAGCATGGCGTCGTACGCGATCTGCGTCTCCGCGCCGTTCAGGCCCGTTCGTATGACGTGCGTGGGACGACTGGCATCGCGTATTATTTCCGTGAGGCGACGGTTCGCGATCGCGATCGCTCGCTGCTTCGCGGCGGGCGTGTCGTACGTAGCCGCGTCGCGACATGTTGCGCTCGCGGTCGCGACGACGAGTACCCGCCACATATTAGTTATGCGAGCGCTCGTATCGCAGGCTGCGTGATTAGCGGCTCGGCCTCGGGAATAGTTGATTGCTTCATCACCGCCTTGTGTGGTGGATAATCTGAATTACGATAATGGTAATGACCTCGCGCTTCACGCGCGAAGTGAAACTCTCGCGCAGGACTATGCCGAGATGACAGATATCACTTGCTAGTGTCTTACCGGCCGCTAGCTACCAAGTCGCGGCGTATATGATAGGCGCGGCCGCTGAGCTCTTACTTAACGAAGCCTCGAAGCGCCAAGCTATCGCTGTAGCCTAAATCCTGAGTAAAACCAAGTAAGCAAAAAGGACCAGTGGTCAAAATCTCCCGGGCGACCACCGACCATGCGTCTGGTCGTCCTCGTCCTCGTCGGCCTGGCCGCCGCGAAGGAGCGAAAGAGAGGCTACCTGAGAGGAGTCGGGAACATCTTTAGGAACAAGGCGTCGACGCAGCGGAACCGCGCCCTCAAGCACCTCGCGAAGCTGGACAGAGAAGTCGCGGCGATGAAGTCGGAACGTGCCCGGGATCGCAAGATCCAGGAGCGGGAGGGCCGCCACGCGGCGGACGAGGCCGCCGGCGAACGCGCGGACGAGGAGGAGAATCAGGAGGCGGATCATACGGATCGGCGGCGGCTCAGCGTCTTCTCGGCTTCCGCGCGGCGGAAGCGCGCGGCCGGCCACCTCCGACAGGTGGAGAAGAAACATTCCCACGACCCTCACCCGGGCGTTACGGGGGAATTGGAGTATGACCACCCCGTCTCGTACGCGGTCGCCGTCGCGAAGAAACACGCAGAGGAGGCGGCCGCGCCGGCGCTGCAGCTGCGCGACGCCTGATGGAAATCCCCCGAGTAATATCTGTGTCTACGTTGCGAGAAGCGGTTCCCGCTCCGCCCACTAGTTCTAGCACCGTAACATCGACGAGCTCCCTGCGTCTTCGCGGCGCGGCGCGGTCAGATATAAATAAATACACTAACATTCACTACTACTACACCCGGCGTACGACCCGACCAGCGCCCCCTTCCGCAGCGAGTACATCCCCGCCGCCGCGACGTCGCGGCACAGCGCCGCCGCGTCGCCGCGCAGCGCCGCGCAGGCGCCCCGCCGTAGCGCCTCGGAGCCAAATTTCGCGGTCCTGAACATCAACCCGTCGATGCAGGCCCATGTCGCGTCGCCCAGCGTCGCGCAGAACCGCGCGCCCTGCGCGCCGACGTCGGTGTGCATCTTGTTCTTGAGGAACGCCGTCGCCGCGCCGTAGACGCAGGCCTTGTACGTCTTCTTCGACGTACATATATTTTTCATGGTCTCCTCGACGGCGGCGGTGCGGTTGCGCGCGCCCGAGGCCCTCGACCGCAGCCCGAAGTAGTAGCAGGCCGCGCGCGTCTTCGGCGGGACGCGTTCGCACTTGGCGCGCACGTCCCGCTTGCGCCCGAAGAACGTCGACGCGGTCTCCATGACCACGCCCCCAGCGCAGTAGTGCGCGACGGAGTAGTCCGGGGCCGCGGCGCAGCCCCGCAGCGCGTCCTCCTCGCTCTGCAGCAGCGCGAGGGCGTGGCCGACGGCGTGGGCGCACTCGCCCGCGCCCACGACCCGAGTCATCGCCGGTCGGGCGCAGAGCTCCGCGATATCCGGCGGCGCCCCGCGGGCCGCGGCGTACGCGCCCACGGCGCCGTGGAGGCACCCCCCGGTGCAGCGGTACTCGCAGACCCCGAGGGCGGCGTCGAGGGCCGCGTCGGGCGAGGCGCGCGTCTTCCGCTCGTCGGCGAAGATCTCCCGGCCCAGCTGGTGGGCCTGCGAGTGGCACGTCGGGTGCCGGAACTGCTCCAACTTGAGCCGGTCGAGCGGGCTCGCCGACGGCGGCGACTTCGGCCGGCCGTGCGCCGTCGTCGCGTGCTGCTTGCGCCAGCCGGCGTCCTTGCGCGCGTAGACCTCGGGCGCCGGCGGCGTGCGCTCGGGCGCCTCCACACTCGTGTCGAGCCAGGGGACGTCGGCGGCGCCGCAGACGGCGAGGAGGCTCACGACCGAGAGGCGCATGGCTCTGCAGACGTGTCAGTAGGCCAGTAAGTTTGCGGTTGTGTGGCAAGCGCTCTGAGAGAGCTAGCGACCTGTAAACACACTAGCATGCAAAAGGCTGCTCGACCTCGTCTACGCGAGCGTAGCTAAAACGAGCCAAAAGAGAAAAAAATGCTGCTCTCTGTAGCGCATAGATCCGCCACACATGCGCTGCGGGCAGCCAAGGCCGTCACGAGGAGCTATGCGGCCGCGACGCACGCAGTGAGCAGCGACGGCACGCGCATAGCCTACACCGCCACGGCCGGCGGCGGCACGCCGACGCTGCTCATCAATGGCTGGGCGGGCTGCGCCGCCGACTGGGGCTCGCTCGTGGACCGGCTCGGCGCGAGCGGGCGCCGCGTCGTCGCCTTCGACCCGCGCGGCTTCGGCGCGTCGGGCGACGGCGCCGCCGCCAGCGTGCGGACGCTCAGCGAGGACCTGTGTGGAAATCAAAATTTTACTGCGCGTTCGTGCTGAATCTTCGCGTCGACCGCCACGCCATCGATGCGACGCCTGCTCGATGGCGTGGCCATGCCGGTTCCTCACCGCTCGACGGAGCCGGCACGGCCGCGTCATCGCCGAGAAATGACGTAGTGAAGAATTATCGGGTGCACCCGACGCACTGGTTGATTTCCACACAGGCGAGGACGCGCTGGCCGTGGCGCGCGCCGTCGGCTCCGCCGAAACACCAGTGGACGTCGTCGGCTGGTCCCTCGGCGGCCTCGTCGCGCAGGAGCTCTGCTGCGTCGCGCCGTCCGAGGTGCGGCGGGCGGTGCTCGCGTCGACGTCCCCCGGCGGCGACGGCCTGGCCGACTTGGTCTCGCGGGACTTCTTCGACGTTTTTGATGATTGGTCCGACGACGCCACGCGGGAGGGCGAGGCCGCGCGGCGGCGCGCGGCAGCGGCCGCCTTCGTCCACGCCTCGCCGGAGCGCTGGGTCGAGCGCCACGTCGACGCGCTCAAGGCCGACGTCGACGCGTTCGTCGGCGTCCGCCGCGCCGCGGCCGCGATCCGCGGCCAGAAGGCGTGCGCCCTGGCCCCCTTCCCGGACTGCTCGCGGCTCCCGGAGAAGCGGTACCTCGTGCTCCACGGCGACGTCGACCCCGTCGTCGACGCGGCGCTCGCGGCGCGGCTCGCCGAGCGCGCGCCGGGCGCCAAGCTCCTGCTCCTGGCGGGCGTGGGCCACCGCGCGTGGGCGCAGGAACCCGACGAGTGGTGCGCGCGCGTGCTGGACTTCCTCGACGCGGCCTAAAGTTTTAATGAGCATTCGCCTCGCGGCGCGGCCGCCGCCCGTCCCAAAATTTCCTCCCGAATTCGTTTGCATCGGTGCTTGACCAAGTAGAGGCGTCGCTCCGGGCCTCGGAGTGGTCCGTCGTGCCGCGTCGAATAGCCCCATTTTTGAGGCTGCTGCCGGTGGCGGCCTAAGCGCTGCCGATAATAGTGCCGCATCTCTGCTAAAAAATTGCCGTTCGAACCGTAGCGATCACCTCTCGTCGTATGAGCAGCTTCCCGGAGCAATAGCTGTCTCGCCAGCCTATTTAGCATTTGACTCAAATTTGCTGAGGGCCACACGTCGCGGTCGCGCGCGGCGCAGCCAGCAAGCTGGACCGCCCCGCCGCCCTGACGATGGCCGCGGCCGCGCCGGCGTCGCCGACCGGCGGTCCGCCGCCGGGCCTCGCCGCCGCGCGCCAGCGCCTCGAGGAGCTCTTCGAGCACTGGCTGGGGCTGGAGGAGACCGAGGCGAAGATCAGCGAGTGGGTCCGCAAGGCCGAGCGGGGCGAGCTCCCGGCGCCGCCGGCGCCCTCGCTCGCGGACCTGACGAACGACCGCCGCGTGGGCACGCCGCCGACGTCGCCCCACTCGCCCGACAAGGGCGGCGCGCCGAGCCCGCCGCCCCACTTCTCGCCCGGCTCGTCGCCGACGTCGTCGCGCTTCTCGTCGCGCGCGTCGTCGCCGGCGTCCACGCCGCGGGGGTCGCCGCTCAAGCGGCGCGTCGCGGCGCCGCCGCCGCCCTCGCCGCCGCGCGCGCCCCGGATCCCGCCGCTCCTCTCGCGGCGGCGGCGCGGCGCCGACGCGGCCGCCGAGCGGGCCGTCGCGGACCTCTGGCGCCGGCGGTGCCCGGGCGACGCGATGGCGGCGCCGGACTTCGCGGCGTACGCGGCGGAGTGCTGCGAGCTCCCGTCGACGATCGGCGCGGTCCTCGCCGGCCGCCTCGCGCGGCGCGACGGCGACGAGCGCGCCGTCGTCCGGCTCGGCGACTGGCTCGCGCACTGGCGCGACGTGCTCGGCCGCGAGGACGACGCCCGGCTGCGCCTCTTCGCCGCGCTCAGCGGCGAGCGCGACGCCGTCGGCCTCAGACCGGCCGCGTTCTCCCCGCTGCTGGACGCGCTCCTCGCGCGCCACCCGGGCCTCGCGTTTCTGGCCGACCACGCGGAGTTCCAGGACAAGTACGCCGCGACGGTCGTCGCGCGGATCTTCTACCGGTTGGATAGCGCGCGGACGGGCGCCATTAGTAGGCGGGGGTTCCTTCACGGGGGGCCGTGCCTCCTCGAGGCCTTATTTAGACTCGACGCCGACGCCGACGTCAACCGCGAGCCGGCCTATTTTAGTTACGAGCACTTCTACGTGATCTACTGCCGGTGGTGGGAGCTCGACGCCGACCGCGACGCGCGGTTAAGGAGAGACGACTTGCTGCGGTACGCGGGCCACCGCCTCTCGCGGGCCGTCGTCGACCGCGTCTTCGACGCCGCGCCGCGGGCCCTGACCGACGGGCTGACCGGCGCGGCCCTGCGGCGGATCAAACCGGGGGACCCCGACGCCGACGCCCTGACCTACGCGGACTTCTGTTACGTGATGTTGGCGGAGGAGGACAAGACGACGGAAGCGTCGCTGCGGTACTGGTTTGGGATATGCGATGTGGATGGCGACGGCGTCGTCGACGAGCGGGACGCGGCGGCCTTCTACGTTCTCCAAAGGAGGCGGCTGGAGTGCCTCGGCCACGAGGCGGTATCGTGGGGGGACGTGCGCTGCCAGATGGCCGACCTGCTCGACCACGGGCGTAGTGGATTGCGGCTTAGGGTGGAGGACTTTTTGAATGATAAATGTCCCCAGGCGGGCGTCTTCTTCGACGCCCTCTTCGCCCTCGACAAGTTCGTGCGGTGGGAGCAGCGCGACCCGTTCGCGGACCGCATGCGGAAGGACGACCCCTTCGACACGGACTGGGACCGGTTCGCCGCGCAGGAGTACGCGAGGCTGGCGACGGAGGAGGACCAGCTCGAGGAGGCGTACGGCGTCGACTCGCCGGGCGGCGAGGACGCCGTCTCGCCGCTCGACGGCTCGTCGCCCGTCGAGGCCGAGGTCGTGCGCAGCGCGGAGGCGCCGTTTTAATTTGATAGCTTAGGTTTCTTGGGGCGGCTTTCTGGTCGAGTCCTAGCTACTGCACGACGCCACTGCCACGCCGCGGGCACGCCATCGCCGCGTTGACAGCGTCGCAGCGTGTCTAAACGAGCTCCCAAATTCAGAATGCATCATAGTCGGTCGCAGCGACCAAAATTTGACAGTAGTGGCCACACAGAGCCAAACTCTGAGCTAGCGTAACGACATACTAGCAAATTCAAAGATACGCTTCGATAGCGTCAAAAGAATGACTCAAATTCAGAATACATCCTAGTCGTTCGCCGAGACCAAATATTTCAGAGCAGCGGCCCGGGAACATACCCTCGCGCCTCCCGGAAGGCACCGCCAGCGACATTCGCGGATGAGACTTACGGCTTCCCAAAGTACACCAGCGATTGACGCCGCCATCTACCGTCCAGATAGTACATTATATCAACTCCAGCCCAGTTTTCATACGGAATCGACGGAACCGGAGCCGACGGCGCGCGCTCGGAGGGCGGGAAAAGAATTCTACTAGACAACTCTCGCGTTTATGTTCGTTTCCTTCCGTTTGTTAGTAGTAGAGGCCGTCCAGGCCGCCTGGGCGGGGATGAGCTATGTTAGAGGATCTGTTGGAGCCGCGCGAAACGGAGATTCCGGGTCCACAAGTTTACACATAGACGGGCACAAAACCTAGACCCGCGAGTACCAGCGACGCCACCATCCAGATGGACCATGACGCCGTTGTTCTATTCACGATCGACCGACTTGCCCGTTCTCCGCTGGCGACGGTGCGTACGCGAGGCACTGGAAAGGCCCCAGACCCGTGAGTTATGAAATAAATTTGCGTTTCAGGCGCTTTAGTGGTGGGACGGTCCAGAATACCGGCCTGAGCGTGTACTACATTGAATTATCTCTTCCGAAGGCTCCCGGCGGCTCGGCCATTCCGAGACCCCAGGATCTCGTTTAAACTGGTCTAAGAACTGGACCTGCGGCCATCAGCCCGTGTACCATCACCATGGACCATAACGCGATCATTTGCTTCATGACCGAGTGACTTGCGCGAGGTCCAGATAAAGATGTTCATGTCCCGAGCGTGGGCAGCCCAAAGTACCCTTCTCGTGGTGTAGATGCCATATATTTGTAATTGACTATCGGTGGGGTAGTATAGGGTCCAACGAGACCGCTACGGCGACTACTGGGGGCCCTCGGGTAATTGACGTTTTTGACGGGGACGGGGCGCCATCGGGCCCAAATTATTTACTTTTTTCGGATGTAGATCGGCTCCCGGACGCTCTCCGGGATAGGTCTAAGGTCGGGTAGTCGCCTAGGCCGCATGCGCCGGCGCTTGGGGCTCTCCAGAGAGCTCTGGATCCAAAACTTTGGGGGACCCCCCCCGGGCTAGGTTCCTGCGGTTGCGTAGGTCGTTAGGTAGGTGGGGGATCATGGTAGTTGTCCGCAACGTGCTGGGGACCTGTACTGATATGTATCTAACGATCGAAGCGCCCGCGCATGCGCTGTAGGCGATTGCACGTGTATAATACCGACCCTAAGCGACCTCCGGGAGGCCTCTGGGCCACCTATGGACAGGATTCCACCGGCGCGCCCGACCCCTTTGGCCCGTCAATATCGCGAATTAAAAAATTATTTTTTTAGAGCCCCAGTAAGTGTTCCATTGATCTCTTTGGACCAGTAGCGAACCGAACGGTACTCAAGCCGCTGCATGCGCATATGTTTCAATACCTAGTGTGTCTCTCGCCTAGCTGAGGTGCGCCAGCGCGGCCTTTGTCGCTCTCTGGCTTGCCAAGCACAAGCGTGATTTCCCCAATTGCGCAGCCTACCGCACAACTGCCAGCCGGTGACGCGCGTGCAAGCTCTGCTGTACGCTGCCGCAGCGCGCCTCACAAGCAAAGGCAAAGGCAGCACGCAGCGACGCCAACGGTTGCCACTGTGCGAGCTGCTTCAAATTACAGTTTGACAGCGATCAATGCGCCGCTTATTAATCCTAGCGCTCGCCGCCTGCGCCGCAGCGCACGAGTCCTGCTGCGAGAAGGCCACCAAAGCGGAGCCCGAGTTCATCATCGACCCGGACGACGCGCCGCCCGACGTCTACGAGGGCGAGCCGCGCTACGTCGCGGACCCGGCGGACACGGCGCCCGCCGCGTGGGACGAGGACGAGGACGGGCCGTACGAGCGGCGGTTGATCGAGAACCCGCGGTACGCGTGGGCGCCGCGGGAGATAGAAAACCCGAGGTACCGACCGCCGGCGTCGCTCGGGGAGCGCTACGCCGACGAGGTGCGCGAGGCGGCGCCGTGGGTCGCGCTCGGCGCTGTCGTCGCGGCCGTGCTCGACGCGGCGCCCGTGCCGTCGTTCGCGGGGGCGTTGAAAACGCCGGGCGCGGCCGGCGTCGTGGCCGGCGCGTTGGTCGGCCTCGCGACGCCGCTGTGCTCGTGCGGAGTGCTCCCGGGCGCGGCGGCGCTCGCGGCGGAGGGCGTTCCTCTGGGCTCCGTCGTCGCGTTCCTCACGGCCGCGCAGTCGTCCGGATTGGATTCGGCGGCGATCACGTACGGCCTGCTCGGCTGGCGCGCGGCGCTGGCGCGGCTCCTAGGTGCCGTCGTCCTAGCCTGCGCCGCGGGCCTCGCCGTCGGCCGCTCCGCGGCGACGCCGAGGAAGGAGAGCAGCCAGAGAGACGCGCGCCTCGACGCCAAGCCGCTCAAGGGCTTTGGACCGAAGAAGGTCGACGCCTTCGCCGCGGCCGGGGTCCACACGGTAGCGGAGCTGGCCCACTTCGCCGTGTCGGACCAGGCCTTGGCCACGAAGACCGGTCTACCCGTGAAGACCGTGAGCAAGTGGCGCGACGCGGCCGGCGACTGGCTCGAGCACAATACCTCGAACGGAGGCGGGCCGCCGACGAAGCAGCCGACGAACGTGGTGGCGACGGCGCTCCGCGTCGCCGCCGAGGTCTTTCCCAGTGTTTTAGTCGGTCTCGCCGTGTCGACGGCGGCGCTGCACTACGCGCCGTCCCTCGCCTCGGCGCACGACGCCTACGCCTCGGCGGCAAGCGGCGCGGTCCTGCGCCTCGCCACGCTCGCGGCGACGATTCCGCTGCAGCTCTGCGAGCACGCGACCGTCACGTTGGCCGCCGGCGTGCAAAAGGGCGGCGGCTCGGCGGGCCTGGCGTTCGCCTTTCTCCTGGCCGCGCCGGCGACGAACGCGTCGAGCCTCCTGCTCCTGGCGAAGCAACCGTCGGCCGTCGCGCGCGCCGTCAGCGCGCTGACGGCGGCGGCCCTCGTGTTGTCATACGTCGTGGACCTGGCCGGCGCCGATTTGCTGGTCGTGGCCGAATCCGAATCGGACGGCGGCGGCGGCGGCGGCCTCGAGCTGCCCGGATGGGTCGAGGGACAAGCCGACGCGCTCGTCGCCCTACTGGCGGTGACGACGCTGTACCACGCCGTACGGCCGAAGCGCCACGGCGAGGCGTGCGGGGACGGGTGCAAGGACGATTAGCGGCTGTGTAAGTGAAAGTTTATATAGCGGAATCCCTCCCGGCGCGAACGCCGTGGCCCGGCGCGTCTCCGGCGCCGCGGCCAAATTGCAAAATTGCGTCGCGACGCCGCCGCGGCTGTCCCGCGAGCAACGGCGTCTTGGGTGGCGTCGCGGTCGTTTCTTTGGCCCTGCGTCCAGGCGGCGATCGCCACAACGCAAGCGAGCGGCCGTGTGCGGGCTAGAGTATGCCATAGAGTTACGCCGCCGGGTTCAATGCGCCTAGAGGATGCGGAACGTGTCTTTGATGCCGTCCCAGCAGGGGTAGCCGAAGTTCGTGAAGTCGCGCGCCTGGAGCCTGCAGACCCTTTTGGCGAGGGCGGGCGTGTAGTAGTCGAAGCGCTTGTCGGCGGAGTCGCGCGCGTGGGCGGTGCGCTGGACCTCGCCGATCCAGCCCTGGAGGCGGAGGACCTCTCGCGCGCGGTCGACGGCGCGTCGCGTGTGCGCCAGTTCTCAGTGGATAAGAAACTATATGAGGATTTCTGTCCGGAGCGGGGGAGGGGGGCGCCGCGTACCGATGCTCGGATACCGCCCTCCCGCGACCGGTAACGACGATCTATGAGAAACGCGCGGGCGGCGGGCGTCGTTGGCACTGCAGTAAACCGCGGAGGACCGAGCAGGGAGCCGTCCATACGCCTCCTTGGGGAATTGGAAGGCCCGGAAGAATCCGGCGGACAAACCCGCGCAGGCCAAGGCTGAAACGCGCAAATGGACGTCCGGCCGCGGTGAGCGCCGCCCAGAAATCTGGCCAGGGCGGTAGGCCGAGGCGCCCGCGGGGGGACGTCTATGTGTCGAGCCCGGAGGTTTAGTAGTAATGTGTCAAGCTTGCTAGTGTCTTTCGACCGCTAGCTGTGGCCAACTTGGCCGACAAACTTGCCCGACACAGAGCAACCCATATACGCTCACAAAGTAGCTCCCCGCGTCCCAGACCCCCTTCAACACTCTGGCCGATCACGTACAACGCCCACTCGCCGAGAACTTCCGCCGCGCGCGCGCTCGAAGACGCTAAACTCCCCTGGAACATGCCAGAGCAAAACCGAAGCTCACGGCACGCCAAGGGCGCGGCGGGCGCACCAAAGCCGCGGCGGTTTGCCGCGCGCCGGCGCGCGAGGCCGTGCGAACGGCGGCGGCCAAAAGACATCACACAAAAACATTGGCCAGCGGCCGGCCGCGGCCGCCTAGGCCGGGCTGTACCAGCCCATCTCGCGGATGACCGTGGCGGCGCTCGACGACCTGGGCGTCTACGGGCCGCTGAACTACGACGCGGCGGACCCCTACCCGGCCACGCGCCGCAAGCTCGAGGAGGGCCCGGGCTTCGAGGTCCTCACGCCGACCGAGAGCTTCACGCTCGACGGCGACGACGAGTACGTGGTCGAGGTCGAGCCCGTCCCGCTCGACGCGTGATCGCGCGCACAAGAGTCCCCTCCCCCCCCCCTCTCGCTTCCCGCCTAAAAAAAAAAACAAATATATATATATGTATATTAGGCCCAGCTCCGCGGCTTCCTCAGGACGTCCACGAGCCGCGCTTCTGGAGAACCAATCGCAGGCTCGGCCTTGTACTGCCACGCTATCAGGGGCGGCGCCGAGACCATGATGCGCTCGATGGCGTCGGGACTCAACCCGAAGCGGACGCCGCGGTCGTTCAGCAAGTTGAACTCGAGGTAGCGGCCCCGCCTCAAAAGTTGCCACTGGCGCTGCGCCTCCGCCACGGCGTCGCCGCGCCGCCGCGCGACGATCGGCGCCCACGAGGCGATCATCGTCTCGAGCACCCGTCGCGCCAAAGCGTCCGCGTCCGCGGACGCGTCGTCGTCCCAGAAGACGCCCCCCACTCCGCGGTGCTCCTGTCGCAGGGGCAGGTAGAAGTACCCGTCGCACGTTTGCTTCATGTCCTGATATCTCCCCTTGCAGACGTCGCGCCAGTGCGCGTGGAACCCTCGAATATCGTCCTCCACGACGTAGCAGGGCGTCAGGTCGCAGCCGCCCCCGTACCACGCCTCCCTCGGTTCATCGTTTTCGTCAAACACCACGAAACATCTCGCGTCGCCCCTGAGAGTGGGCACGTGCGGGCTCTTCGCGTGCAGCACCAGCGACAGCGCCGCGGCCTCGAAGCGGTCGCCCGCCTTGACGTTTTCGCGGCCCCGGCTGCACATGGCCTCGGCCCGCGCCTTCGTGAGCGTCCCCTGTATGTACGACGTGGAGATGCAGCCCTTCTCCACGAGGGCGCCGTCCGCGATGACTCTCGTGAGTCCGTGGCTGCCGTCGCCGCGGGTCCACGCGTCCTCGCCGAAGGACGATGTCCCGTCCAGCGCCTCGACGGCGTTGCACATGACCTCCTGCTGCTCGGCTAAAAAGTCCTTGAAGGCGCCGAAGGCCGTCGCCGACGCGTGCTGCGGCTGTTGTGGCTTACGGCGCACGAGCCTTTTGAGGCTGTTGAGCAGCGCATCGGTCGTAGCGACGGCGAGCAGTAGCACGGCGAGCCGCATGGCTGCTGTCAATGCGCACGGCAGCTTGCTCCTCTGCAGCAGATTGATGCTGCTCGGACGCGTTAACTATAATGCAGGAGCCGCGTCGAATACGTGTGTCGGCACGGCTGCGATCGCTGGGGTGTGCTGCGTGCGCTGGCGTCGCGCGCTGGTAGATGTCTCAAGCCAGATAACTGCAGCTTCGTGAGATGCAGCACCCACACGCTGTGCGCCCAGCGTAGCTCGACTAGCGCTGACAGGCTCACAGACAGACCTCAGAAGTCTTCAGAACTTGCATGCGACGACCAAAACTCCTCGCAAGCACCATCGCCTCGGCTGCAGCCCTCCGCAGCGCTACCCTCAGCCGGCCGGCCGTGAAACGCAGCAGCGTCGTCGCGACCCGCGCAAAAGAGACGATGGCAGAGGCCGACCTCCTGAGCTGCATCGTACGAACGAAACAAAAAAAGACGGACTTCAAGGGCAAGCGCGTCGGGCTCTACTTCGCCGCGGGCTGGTGCCCCATGTGCACGTCCTTCGAGCCGTCGCTCGTGCAATTCGTCGAGGCGACCCGAAGCCCGGAAAGCAATGCCCCGCCGGTGCAGCTCATCTACGTGAGCTCCGACATGGACGAGGCGGCCGCCGAGACGCGCGCCGCCGCGCTCGGCATGGATCGGGTGGACTTCGCCATGGCCCAGACGCTCAAGACGACGTTCAAGGTCTGGTCCGGGCGCGAGCGGCCCGAGTTCGGCGACGGGCGCCGCGGCGGCGTGCCGGCGATCGTCGTCGTCGACCGCGACTGCGGTGAGCTCCAGTACCTCAACGCGGAGGGCGAAGGCGCCGCGGCGCTGGGGAAGTGGAAGGATGAGGGCGCCTGGTGAGTCTTAAAGTATTCTTCGGGCGCTCTGTAGATTTCTTAGGACGCGTTCGTCGCGCTCACGCGGCCTCGTCCGCGGCCGCCTCGTCGTCGGCCGCGTCGGCCGCGTCGGCCAGCTCGAACATGTCGCCCAAATCGAGGTCCATGGCGTCTCCCCCGTCGCCGTCGGCGTCGTCGGCCGCAGCGACGGGCGGCGCCGTCGGCAACGGTGGCGCGGCGCTCGACCTGTGCGCAAATCAATTGTGAGTCGGGGGCCGTGGGCAAAGAAGCGACGATATATATATGCACTACGGGTCAGTACGAGCTTGTAGGATTGATAAAGTTGGACATGGCCACAGAGCGCGCCGTCAGCGGCTGCGGCGCGAACGCTAGAGCACCACACATCATCGCAAAACACAATACTATCTTCATAGCGCTGGGGCTGCCCGGTGGCCGTGGGAGAAGACGAAATCTTCTCATCAGAGTAAGCAAATCCACTAATGTGCGGGTGCGGGTGCGCCTGCCGTTCCGAGGGCAGGGAGGACCGAGGGCCGCCCGAGGACGGTATGCGACGCTTGGGAGGGGAGCCTACTAAAATAATGTGGTACAAGTAATGGCCGCGACGCGCGCTCGGGGTCCGTACTAGAGGGGCTAGCTCAATCTCACTCATCGCCGCGACGACTTCTGCGCCTCCTTCTAGCGGGAAAAGAACAGTGTAGTGATTTTGTATACTTATGTCCCATCCGGTCAGTAGCCCGCCGCCGCGGCGCCGCCGCGCAAGGGAAAGGAAAGAATGGTTGATCACGATTCTACGGGCCGCAGTCCGCGCGCGCCGCGAGCTCCGTGTCCTCGACGTCGTTCCAGTCGTACTTGCGGAAGTAGTCCCAGGTGCGCATCTTTTCGGCTCTCATAGTGTTCACGTCGCCGCGCGACATTTTGGTTTCCCGGAAGTACTGTTTCGACTGGATCGCGTAGTGGTTGAGGTGGAGGGGCGCGGCTTTGAGAAGTTCCTCGGAGATGAGCGTGCGGTGTGGCCCCTCGCGCCCGGCGACGACGTGCGAGTGAATGACGAACCGCTCCAGCGCCGCGACGCGCGCCAGGCTCTTGCCTGGAATAATCATAGGCTTGTGGTAGGCGCGGCGCCACGTGAAGCCGCAGACCGTGCCGTTGCGGGGCTGCGCGTCGCGGCCCGACGAACCGAACATCTTCCAGGGCACGGCGACGTCATTCGCTGCGCCCGGGTCGAGGACGTCGCGGACGGTTTGCGCGAGCGTCGGCGGCCACCGCCTTCCGGGATCCCGCGCGTAGAGGTACTCGTCCAGGTCGATGACCACCACCCAGTCGCGTGGGAACTCGCGCTTCAGGAGCGGCAGCGCGTACTTGTTGTAGAGCGCCACCTGGCCGTGCGCGGCGCCGTCCGTCGTCACGCGGACGCGGTCGCCGAACGGCGCGACCACGCGTTGCCAGTCGTCCGTGCTGCCGTTGTCCACCAGGATCGCGGCCACGGCGCCCTGCGCGTTGAGGTAGTAGTCGAGCCACGGCCCCAGGTTCGGCGCCTCGTTCTTGAAGATGCCCACGATCACGAGGCCCGGGGGCCGGTCGAGCACGATGCCTTGGGCGGCGCACAAGACGAGGGTCGTTATGAAGGGAAAGGCCATCCTGTGTTGGCCCACTGTTGGGACCGGGCGGACGTCTCTATGCGGGGAAGGTGTAGCTGACGTTGGCGCGAAGCCTGCGAGCGGAGCACGCTTTAAGGGCGGGGGGTGAGTGAGTGGCGGACCACTGGCGGTCGCCGGTCGGGAGTGGTCACTCGGTGGTGTAACACTGGTGTTGCGGTGCCGCGCGACCCGGCCCGGTTCAGATAGATATTTTTAGGGCCAGAGAGGACTCACCGGCGGGCGTTATCCTCTTTTGTCACTCGCGACGCCCCGTGTCTGCCACGATAGTAGCTAGTTACGTTTGTCTGCCACGATTAAGCCATGAAAACCCCCCCTCCAAGCTCTTACCCTAGCCCCCAAGATTCCCCCAATAAAACGCGCCAGGAATCGCGCGCCAGAAAACCCACCCCCCGGCTAGCCAAGCGCCATGATTCAACGCGCGGAGGACGGAGGTGTGGCAGCGGTGGATGTCACCCTCCACGCCACCGAGAAGACGGACGGCGACAACCGCGTCGACGGTGTGGGCACTAAAGGTGGTTCGAATTTAAGGGGCCCCGCGGGAAGGGACCGGGCGCGGCGGCGGATGGGAGACACGGGTCCGCTAGTGCAGCTGCGCGACGTCGTGCTCGCGCTCGTGGACGGACTTGAGGAGGTGCGTGAACTCCTGCAGCGAGATGCTCCCGTCCCGGTCGTGGTCCAGCTCCTCCACGAGGATGGTCATCTCCTCCTCCGTCATGCTGATGCCGAAGCGCCGCAGGCCCTCCGTGAACTCGCTGTGGGCCACGCTCCCGCTCCCGTCGTTGTCGAAGAGGGCGAACACCTTCTTCGCCGTGTGCTCGATGGACTGGTCGTTCTCCGACGTCTCCGCCTGCGTCGCCATGAAGCTGAGGAACTCGCTCCGGCTCACCTGGCCGTCGCCGTCGTGGTCCATGCCGGTCAGCATCGCCGCCGCCTGCGCGCCCGACGACTCCATGCCCAGCGACGCCAGCAGCTCGCTGAGCTCGTCCGCGTCGAGGTGGCCCGTGCCGTCCGCGTCGTACAGGTCGAAGGTCTGGGCCAGCTGCCGCTGGTCCTCCTCATTCACTCCCGTGGCCGAGGCGCGCGGCGACAGCGCCTGCTCGGGGCCGCCCGGCGTGGCCGGCGCGGTCACGATCTGCGCCCGGAGGCCGTAGAGTGTCTTCAGGAGCTTCACGGCGCGCGAGGCCTTCGTCTCCCGGAGGACCTGGCCGACCAGTTTCCGGTTGCGAAACGTGCCCACCGAGCCGCAGTGGATGGCCAGCGGCACGGCCTCGCGCGCGACGAGCGCGATGCCGACCGTCGGCGCGAGCGCGAAGAGGACGTAGCCGCCCGTCGCCGGCACCGACGAGTGCTTGCACACGCGCGGCGCGAAGGTCATCACGACCAGCGACACGTAGACCGCCTGGAGCAGCAGCAGGAGCCGGCAGGCGAAGACGTGCGACTCGTGGCCCTTCTCCTCGAAGAGGAAGAGCCGGTGCTGCTTGTTCGGCGCGTGCCCGCAGAAGAGCCGCCGCACGTGGTGCCGCTCCGCCTCCTCGATCCGCGCGTCGACGGCGCAGGCCCAGCCCGGGAGGTCCTGGCCGACGATCGGCGTGAACTCGCCCCTCGTGTCCGCGCCTCCAATGTAATCGCGCGCCGCCGGGTCCATCGTGCCCCGGGCGATCCGGCGCACGTGGTTCAGGAACGCGAGCGCCAGCGCGAAGATCGCGTACTCGAAGGCGACCCAGCCCGCGGCCAGGAGGAAGGGCCCGTCGTTGACGGCCACGACGCCGCACCACGCGACGGCCAGCGCCTCGAGGACGACCCAGGTCGGCCAGTCCACGTCGACCATCTCGACGAGGTCCTCGGACAGCGAGAGCATGAGGTAGCGCGCGTAGTCGAACGTGGCCGGGAGCCTGTTCCTGGAGTCGGCGTGCGGCGGGAGGAGGCTCCGGTCCCGCAGGAACTCCTGGCGCATGCCCCAGTACGCGATGACCTCCTTCTTCGACAGGCGGCCGAGGATCGGCGTGTTTGGTGAAGGCGGCGGCGGCGCGCCCGCGAGCCACGGGTAGGGCACGTTACTGTCCGCGACGGCCGCGCACCACTTGTCCAGGGCGCGCCACCTTCTCTTCAAGTTGTTGCCCACGCGCACCATGCCCATGACGAGCAATACAAAGACGATCATCACCAAAAACAGCGTGTAGTGCGCCGTCTCCACGAGCTCCTCGAGCTCCTCCTCCTCGACCTCCTCGCCGTACAGCACGTGGGCCAGCAGGCCCCAGAGCCCGCACTTGCCCGCCACCGTCGTCACGATCGACAGGAAGCCGAGCACCGTGACCTCGGCGAACGTCTGCCTCACCACGGGCTTCATGGTCGGCACGCTCGAGTGGATCATGTGCTCCTGGGTCCGTTCGAAGAAGATCGTGAGCGCGACGAGGAACGACAGGATGCCGAGCAGCGTCGCGGCCATGGTCACCTGTGTGGAAATCAACCAGTGCGTCGGGTGCACCCGATAATTCTTCACTAAGTCATTTCTCGGCGATGACGCGGCAGTGCTGGCCCCGTCGAGCGGTGAGGAACCAGCACCGCCACGCCATCGAGCAGGCATCACGTCGATGGCGTGGAGGTCGACGCTACGATGCAGCACGCAATTTTGATTTCCACACAGATGGTCACCTTGCCCATCTCCGGCGCCTCCTCGTGGAAATTTTCCATGGCCTCGGCTCGTCCGGGCAGCCCGCGCCGCCCGCTGCGACGCGTTTGCCTCCAAGCGGCGCGCTCGATCTCGATGACAGCGATTTCAGTGGCGGGTTTTGCGGCCGCATAGCTTTCGTCCCTCATGTCTCGCTTGGAGACGCTCCCAGGCGCCCCCGGCGCTCGCATGCCACTGTCCGATGCAAGCTCGCATTTCTAGAGGGACTCTACTCTGCCTCTGCCAAACCTGCCCAGAAATCGGCCTCTCCGCGCGTCTCGAAGCTGCCCTTCGCTCGCCGGGTCTCGGAGCAGTCGATTTCGAGCAGTCCTGCGGCTCGTGGCAAGGGAGCCATCACTGTCTGCGGCTGAGCCTCCGCTGGGGGCAGCATAAGCTGTGAGCTGAGCCTCTGAGCCTCCGCTGGGCAGCATTGCTGGGCTGAGCCTCTGAGCCTCCGCTGGGCAGCATTGCTGCCGCGCGGCGCTGTCGCGGCCAGACCATGGTGATGATCGCCGTGAAGGTGCCAGCCGGGGCCGTACCCGGGGATAAGGTCGACGCCGTCTACGACGGCCGCCGGGTGTCGTTCGTCGTGCCCCCATCGGTCCGGCCTGGCCAGTCAGTGCACGTGCCCGTGCCGGCGTCGGACAACAGGAAGGGCTCGCCCGAGCTACAGGCGCGGTTGCAGAAGCTCAGGGCCACGTCGTCGCGCAAGCTCAAGACGCCGTCGCCCACTACGCCCTCGTCTTCGCCTCTTCTGCTCTTCACGAAGAAGACGCCGCCGGCGAAGCCGGCGCGCCCGTCGAACGCCGAGCCCGTGGCGTACGCTAGCGTCCCCGGCGAAGCTCCAGACGACATTACCGCGAGCGCGGACCCCCCGCCGCGCCCTCCGCCGCGCCGCGACGAAAACGGGGCCCGAGCATTCGCCAAGGCGCCGCGCCAATCGCCGCCCGCCGCGGTCGCGGCCGCCATGCCCTACGCCGACGTCGAAGGTGAAAGCGCCGACTTCTGCGGCTGGCTCGAGCCCATCCGGAGCATCACGTACGAGGCGTCCGACGACGAGCGGCCGTTCGCGTGCGGGTGCGTCGCGTAGCTCTGCCTCGGTCCCCTACTCATCACTGGCGGCGCGCGTGTATAAGCCATCTTGCAATTATCGCCCTTGGCCGGATTAAATTTAATTGTCACACAACAACCAGTTAGTTACACGGGCGGTAATGCTCGCACGGCACGGCCACCGCCTGGACGACTGGCATCTCCAGCCCGTCCGCCGATTGCGCGACGCCGACCGGCATGGACGACACAGCCGTCACCTCGGCGAGGGGCGGCAGGGGTCGGACGCGCATGCGCTCCAGTTGCTTCGCCCGCCGCCGCGCCTTCATGATCGAGTGCGCGAACGTGAGGAGCGTGCCGCCGCAGATGGTGACCAGCACCGTGATCCAGAAGATGTCTATCGGCCGGCAAAAATCAGTGTTGTCGAGCTCCTTCCGGTGTGCGAGGTAATGCGCGGAGGGCACGCCGCCCAGTTCCGTGTGCTCGCAGACGCACCCCGTCGCGCAATGGACGCCGCGGTAGCTGCGCGACAAGACACAAGACGTGTCGACCCAGCGCTTGCTGCCCCGGAAGTTGATGTAGGCGCACTGGCTCATCTTGCACATACCTGTGTTGACGCAGAGCCTCCGATGGCGTGCCGCGATGGTTCCGACTCAGATGCGCACCCACGTCCGCCGGGTAGCCGCGGCGCCAGGCCGTGAACGAGTGATCGGGGCGCGCCGCGCTCGTCCAGCGCCAGCCCGAATCCGGCGACTTGTAGGTGCGCTGGTAGGCGCCGATGAGCAAATCGATGTCCTCGCCGACGAAGTGCCGCAGGAGCCGCTGCTGCGCCTGGTCCTCGACGCTTACTAAGGTACCGCCGAGGCTGTTGCAGCCCTTCTCGCAGTCGCGGAAGTGCTTCCCCGGCGTGCCGGCGGCGTTGCACATCGACCACATCGTTTTATTACCGATCGTCGTAGCGCCGCTCGGCGGTACGAGGATGTGCCACCTCCCGACGCGCGCGTCTATCACGCGGTTGCGACCCTCCGGCCACCACTCCGGCCAGGTCGCGTTCGTCGCGTTCGTCGTTGGTGTCGTCGCGTTCGTTGCCGTCGCGCGGAGCGGTGCCGCGAGCACGACTGCTGTCAGCAGCAGACGCATCATGGCACTGGAGTCTGAGGGGCAGCCTGCACACGCCAGCCGTGCGAGCAGTGCGAGGCAGCCCCGCGGCGGTACGTAGGCGATGCTTGACCGAGGCCTGCGCCTTGAGGCCGCCACCGCGCGCCGCTTCCGATGCACTGGTTCCAGCCACCACCACAATGTCATGCACATTTGGCCCAGCCGTTTGGCCTCCCATTGCCAGAGTGCACGGGTCCGGCTTAAAGTTATTTTCACTGCTCTTTGCACTGGCTGGATGTCTCCTTGACTCGTGCAGCTAGCGGCTGTAAGACACTAGGGATGCCAAGCCTGGAGCCTGGCTCAGATCATCAAGCCTCTGACAGCTCGCAGAGCGCAGATCGAGGACGCCAAAGGCTTGATTCATAGCGGACCATCTCGAGTCGCACAGCTTAACACTGCGCAGCGGCAGGGCAGACTCGAGCCCCTCATTTGCAGCAACACGGCCAGCGCAGCGATGGCGCGGCGCGCCCTCCTTGGCCTCCTCGCGGCGGCAGCCGCCGCCTTCACGGCGCCCCGACGACGGCCAGTCCTCGCGCCCCGGCGCGGCAAGGGCTTCGGCGCCGACGCCGAGAAGCCGAAGAAAAAATCGCGGTCGGCCGCGCCGACGATCACCGTGGACGAAATCGTGGACGACGACGACGCCCCCGCGCCGGCGTCCGAGGGCGAGATCTTCGCGAAGTACGGCATCGACTCGTCGGGCCGCGCGCCGACGACGGCGGCGGTGCCCGAGCCCGAGCCGCCGTTCACGCCGCTCAAGGACGTGCCGGACGACGTCCAGGTCGCGGCCGAGAAGATCCTGCTGGGCGGCGGGCTCCTGTGCCTGGCGGTCTTCGTCTTCATCGGCGGCGCGATCACGGTCGACGCGTTCAGCGTCGCGTCGGGCAGCCCGCTCGAGCCGGGCATGAAGGCGTTCATCGTGGACGTGCTCGAGCCCAAGTTCACGCCCACGCTGGTCGCGGGCTTCGCGTGCTCGATCTCGCTCGGCGGGCTCAAGGCGCTGCAGCTCACGTCCGACGACGCGCAGTACAGCGAGGGCGTCCAGTACTCCGAGGAGGACGACTAGGCGCGTAAGAGATCGCGCCGCCGTCCGCCGTCCACCTCGTTCGAACCCCGCACCTTAGAAAGGCAGCTTTCCAGCTGCGCTCGGGGGCTGCCTTCATCAAACAGCAGAAGCCAGCGGCGCAGCCAAGATGCCCTTCTCCCTTTTGGCGCACCAGAGCACGATCCTGCCGCTCGCGACGGCGGGTCTGCTGGGCGCGGGCATGGCGCGCCTCAGCTACATCCTGATGGACGTGCTGGACGACGACAGCAGCGAGGCGCGCACGGACCAGCGGATCCGGCTGCTCGACCGCGTCATGCGCCTCAAGGCGAAGCCGGGCGTCGTGGTCGTCGAGGCGAGCGACGCGGACGTCGACGGCGGGCTGTACCGGCCCGAGGACTGGCGCAGCGAGCAGATCCAGGACTACGCGGCGCGGACGTGCCAGACGGCGTGCCTCACGGCCGACTGCCAGACGTGCGTGGGCGCCGAGCCGGACGAGGGCCGGGTGGCCTTCGTGACGGAGCGGCGCTTCAAGCCGGCGCGGCCCGTGCGGGCGGTCTCCGCGGCGCCGCTGACGAAGGACGCCGACACGTTGAGGCGGCGGGCGGCGCGGCCCGACGCCGTCGACGCCGTCGACGCGGCGGGCCTGTGCTACATCTGCTGCGACCGGCCCATGGACTCGGTCCTGCTACCGTGCGGCCACAGCGGCGCGTGCTACGCGTGCGCCGTCGAGAACGTCGCGCGCACGGAGCTGTGCCCCTGCTGCCGCGGCGCCGTCGACCAGATCGTGGTCTACGACCCGGCGTCGCGGAAGGACGAGGACGGGAACGCCGTGTTCCGCGTCGTGGGCCCGGGCCCCGTCGAGCGGTCGAAGAGCCGGCTCGACGCGCTCTACGAATATATGGGATGGACGGCGGCGGCGCCCGTCGCGACGTAGGCCCCGGGACTAAACACACCACATGTTAGGAGTAGCCGCACCGGTCTTGGCACGGGCGAGCGGGCGCCTACTTGGACCGCCTCGCGGCGCACGACGCCGAGCGCGAGGCGCGGTAGCCCCGGACCGCGTGCTCGCCCAGCAGGTAGTCGTCGATGTTGTCCTCGTCGAGGTGCGCCTTCGAGTACGTCGAGATCAGGTCCGTGACGACGGCGTCGCCGCGCGCGACCGCGTAGTCGAGCGCGGTGACGCCCTGGAGGTTCTTGGCACCAACAATATCGCGGACCGCCGCGCGCGCGAGCAGCTCCCGGGCGAGCACGGCGTTGCCCGTCTGCGCCGCGTACATCAGGACCGTGTTCTTCGTGAGCGGGTCGGGCCGGACCAGGTTGGCGTCCGTGAGGTTGGCGAACATGGCGTCGAGGTCGTCCCGGTTGATCTCGGGCTGGATGACGTCGCGCCACTCGACGAAGTACGGCGCCGCGAGGGGCCGCATGAGCGCGGCCCTATCTAATTTGATCGACGCGTTCTCGTGGCGCTCGAGGGGGATGGAGTTGTGCCGCTTCAGGCCCTTGAGCTTCTCCCGGAAGTAGGCCGGCACGGGCACGCGCGACTGCTTCTTCTTGAGGCGCCGCTTGGCGACGACGTCCGCGATGAGCTGGTCGCACTCCGACCGCGACACGCGGCCCATCTCGTTCGTGCCGTGGTCCCGCACGACGCGCCGCGTGAACGCGAGGGACTCGCCGGGCAGCGCCTCGACCAGCCGCGCGTGGACCTCCTCGACGGTGAGCCCGTACTTCCCGCTCAGCGCCCGCTGGCCCGCGTGGTCCTCGAAGTGCTTCTTCTGCTTCGTCCGCGACGAGCCCAGCGACAGCAGGCCCATGGTCGCCTGCCGGAAGAGGCCGGGCCGCGGCGTCGGCGCCTTCGGCGGCGACGGCGGCCGCGCGATCGACGCGACCTTCTTAGGTAGTTCCTCGAAGGACACGGCGCGTTCCGGGGCCGCGCGCGCCACGTCCTTCTTGGACACCTGGCGCTTCGCCTTCCGGGGGCTCGGCCGCTTCTTCTTCGGCTTCGTCTTCTTCGTCGGCTCGGCCGCGGGCGCGACCGCGACCTCCTCGACCGAGCCCTCCGCTTGCTCGTCGTCGTCGTCGGGCGCGCAGCCGAAGTAGGCCGCGAGGTCCGCCGCGCAGTGCCATTCGCCTAGCATGGTGCTGGCCGTGGTGGGAGTGACCCAGGCTGAATTATGTTGTCCCTCCGCTTGGGGCCCGGTCCACTAGCACCAAGGACCTAAATTTCGATGCGTGGGGCTCCGCGCGGGCCTCGGGCTGGCGGCTACGCCCGGATCCTTCGGTCGGAGATCAGCTCGGGCGCTCGTCGCAGCGAACCCCGCACGCGCACGAGATGGCCGCAGAAACTTCCGTGGGACCGGAAGTAAGTGGACCTACAAGTATTTTCGTCGCGCGCTGGTTTGAGCGGGCCAGGCTTTGACCGCCGCGGCGTCGTCTCGGGCCCGGGCCCGCGCCCGCCACCAGCGACGAGTTGTGACCGTCTCGTACACAAGAACACTTACGCGCTACTACTTCGGCATGCTGCCCCGCGCGGCGCACGACGCCTGCCGCGCGACGCGGTAGCTCCGCGTCGCGTGGTGCGACAGCATCTTGTCGGCGACGTGCTCGTCGGCCAGGTGCTCCTGGTTGTAGCACGACAGCGTCTGCGCGACGCCGTCGTGGCCGCGCGCCGCCGCGTACTCCAGGGCCGTGTGGCCCCTGGCGTTCCGCCTGTGCACGATCTGCCGCCCGACGGTCCGCCGCAGCACGACCGCGAGGCGCTCGACGTCACCGATCTGGGCCAAGTAATGGACGATGGTGTTGCCCGCCGACGTCGCCTCCTGCAGCGTCGCGTCGTTGACCTGGCCGAACAGCGCCTCGAAGTCGCGGCCGTGCGCGTCGAGCAGCTGGTCCCAGTCGCAGCCCGCGGCCTGTGTGGAAATCAACCAGTGCGACGGGTGCACCCGACAATTCTTCACTAAGTCATTTCTCGGCGATGACGCGGCCGTCCTGGCTCGGTCGAGCGGTGAGGAACCGGCATCGCCACGCCATCGAGCAGGCGTCGCGTCGATGGCGTGGAGGTCGACGCGATGATTCAGCGCGAACGCGCCGTAAAATTTTGATTTCCACACAGCCCGCGGCCTTGGGGAGCGGCTTCGCCAGGGCCTTGGCGTCGGCGTGGATGGCCGACGGCGCGTACAGCTCCTTCGGGGCCTTCGGCGGCTTCTTCGCCCGCCGGCGCCAGAACTTGCGCCGCGACTTTTTGACGAGGCGGTCCTCCTCGAAGCGCGCGACCATGACCTCGAAGTCGCGGGGCGAGACGCGGCCGTGCTGGTCCGCGCCCACGTCCAGCATCATGCGCTTGGTCTGCGCCGTCGAGACGCCCTTGCCGAGGCGCTCCCTGAGCCGGTCGCGCGCCTCCGAGACGTCGTAGTAGGCGGTCACCTCGGCGACGACCTCGACGAGCTTCGGCTCCTTGACGACGCTGCGTCGCACCAGGCCCCAGCGGCTCGCGGCCCGGGTCTCCGCCGGCTTCGGCGGCGGGTCCGCGGGCCGCCGCGCCGCGCGGCGCTTGCTCTCGCGCCGCTTGATCTTGCGCCGCGGGGTCTTCTCGGGCTCCGCCTCGGACTCCTCCTCCGCGAGCGGCTCCCCGCCGAAGCAGGTGAGGAAGGCGTCGTCCTCGCGGCAGCCCATGCAGGCGAACATCGTTACTTGCGTCTGTGGGAGGCTGCCCTCGGGCGGGAGTCTGGGTCGGCGCTGGCGTAGTGCGCAGTTGGACCGTGCCCGGGCTGCCCAGATATCTCGCGTGCCTGGCGTTTGCCCGGTTGTAGGTAGCTGTTACTCGGGTCTTGGGGGGCTAGCACCTAGGTCTGTCGGCAGAGGCACAGCGTATACACAACGTTTCACATGCAGCGTTCAGAGGCATGCACCCATTGCATGCCTCGGAAATTCGAACGAACCCGTACGAAACACAAAAAGAACCCTAGCCCTCTGACCCCTCTTGGGAATCGCGCAGTAGGTCTGGGCCCGGGAACTCGCACACCTTCAAAAACCCGTTTTGCAGCGGGGAGCTTGCAAGCTTGGCTCTCTCTGTGCGCTTTCCAATAACCATCTGCATTCGGCGTTACCGCCTCCGCCGCGATTTTAGCCGATTTGTGGAGGCCCTGTGCTGTCGACCGGTCGCAGCGGTATGCCTCTGGCGGCAGACATCGTCAAGAGCGGCGCGATGCGCCTGCTCGGCTCGGCACGGCGTCCGGCGCCCTCGCTGTTCTCGCTGCCGGGACTCGAAGCGCGCGCGAACTGGCGCGGCGCCAAAGGTCTTGACGCCGCGGGCTACCGGCCGCTCGCGGACGCCGTGCGAAGGATAGAGGACGCCACCGACGCGCTGGCCGACGAATACGTCAGGGCGAAGGCCGCGCGCGCGGAGGCCGGTCGGAAGGCGAGCGACTACGAGGCCGACGCGTCGCTCCACGGCGGGCGCTGGGACTGGCTGTCGTACGTCGACCGGGGAGCGATCAAACCGAGCTTCGCGCGCGAGGCGCCGGTCGCCGCGCGGCTCTTGGATGCCGTGCCGCGGCTCATGACCGGCGTGCCCTTCGGCCACGCCTTCTACAGCGCGCTCGGCGCCGGGGCCGAGATCAAGCCGCACACGGCGCCGATGAACCTGCGGCTGCGGGTCCATGTGCCGTTGATGGTGCCGGAGGGCGACGTCGGCATGCGGCTCGCGGGCGAGGCGTTGGCGTGGCGGCGGGGCGAGGCCCTGGTCTTCGACGACTCGTTCGTGCACGAGACGTGGAACCGGACCGCGGCGGACCGCGTCGTGTTGCTCTTCGACGTGTGGCACCCCGACCTCGGCGACGACGAGATCGGGGCCGTCGTGGACATGTTCCGGCGGGCCGCCGCGAAGCCGAAGTAATGTAGTTGTTGTGGACGTGTGTAGACCCGCGACACACCCATTCGGCTAGACGAAGCGGTGCGATGAAAGCTCGGGGCAAAAACCCGCACCAGTCGAACTGAGATGAAAACACGCACGTCGTGAGCCTTACGCGCAGCGCAGACGGACAGCCGCAATCTCGCGCACGCCACATCTATTTCCTCGTCATATTTGGCCAGCCTGTCCGCGGTGCGACAGCCATCTGTACTGCAAAACCGACTCACTCTCGAGGAGCATGGAGCCTCTCCCAACAACCTTAGACGCACTCCTGGCCCACGACGGAAAAGACGTCGGAACCGCGCTGCCCACGGAGGTGTGGGCGTCCACGTCGCAAGGCACGCTGCGCTGCTGGTCCGAAGGCGCGAAGCTGCGCCTCGAAAAGGCGACCGACGCGACCGCAGCGCCGGCCGACGCCGTCCTCATCGCATTCAAGTCCGCCGAGGCCGAGCGCGAGATGATCGATGGCCCGAAAGCACTCGTGGCCGCCGTGGCGGCGGGCAGAATCTCCGTCCGCGGCGACGTCGTGGCCCTGCGGCCGGCCGCCGAGCGCATCGTCGCGGCGCTGCAGCGGGGCGCGCCCATCGCCGTCGACGCGCCGGAAAAGCGCACGGATGGTGTTTTGGTGTACGCCGTGCGCGACGGCGACCGGAGAGCCGCTCGGCGCTACCGAGAGTTCCGCGCGCTGCGCAAGCGGCTCGTCGCGACGGAGAACGGCCACGCGAAGGACGTCCTCAAGATCCCCTTCCCCGTCAAGGGCCCCGTGCTCCGGCCGGAGCGGCGCCGGCGAGCGCTCGACGCGTGGCTCCGCCGAGTCGCGGCGTTGCCTCTATCCGAGGATGGGGAAGACGCGGTGCGCGCCTTCGCGGGCGACGACGACGCCGAGGCGCTGGACGCGCGGCTGGCAGCTTTAGAGAAGCGGGCGTTGGAGCCGGAGCTCGCCGCGGCGCGGTGCCTCGGCGCCGCGGTCATGTTGTTCTCGCGGGCCTTCGCTTTCTGCTCCTTCGTGGGCGTTTGTTTGCTCGTCGCCTGGCTGGCGCTGCGCGGCTCGGTCGTATCCGCGGCGGCCACGGCGCTCGCGTGCGGCCTCGCCTACGACTACGTGGGCCTCTACAAGTACTGCTACCGGCTGCCCGCGGCGTTGAGTTGTCTGTTTTGCTGGAAGCTGGCGCGCTCCTTCGAGGCGGCCCGAGGGAAGGAGGGCGACTTCCTGGACCCGTTCTCGCGCTCCATGCTCGCGTCGACAGAGCGGCGCTTGGCGGAGCGCATATCCGTGCGCCTCATCGGCGACGTCGTCGTGCGCCTGGCGCGGCTCGACAAGGGCCTGCTGGTGAAGGTCGGCCAAGTGCTCGCGTCGGGCAAAGGGGCGCTCGCGGACGAGCTCGTCGAGCCCCTGGCGTCTCTGTGCGACGACGTAGGCGCGATGCCCCTCACCAGCGCGAGGCGCAAGGCCCGGAAGGCCCCGAAGGCCGTCCGTGGTGCCTTACTGGCGAGCGACCTGGCCCGTCCGGTCGCGTCGGCGTCCATCGCGCAAGTCCACCGCGTGGGAAACGTGGCCGTCAAGATGCAGAAAAACGGCGTGAGGCACGCGTTCTGGGTCGACAAGCTCTGCCTCAAGTTCATCGCGCGGCTCGTCCAACGGTTGGAGCCGGCGGCGCCGGATTTATGCGACGTCATCGAGAGCCAGTACGTCAATTTCTGTCGAGAGATGCAGTTCGACGAGGAGGCTTCCGCGTTGAAGGATGCGCGGTCCGTGCTCGCGCACCGGGGCCACGCCGTCGTCGTCCCGGAGCCGCTGCACGAGGAAGGCCTGAGGGAGGGCATCCTGTGCATGCGCTGGGTCGCGGGCGAGAAGATCTCGGTCGTAAGTCCGCTGCTGACGAAGCGGCCCCGAGTCTTCCGCGACTGCGTTACGGCGCTGGTCGACGCGCACGCGTGCCTGCTGTTCCACGGCGGCCTCGTGCACATGGACCCGCACCCGGGCAACGTGCTCATCGACGTCCGCGCCGACGCGGCCGTGCCCGTGTTGTTGGACTGGGGCATGCATCAACGCCTCGAGGACTCGCAACGGTTGGGTATCGCCCGCGTCGTCGACGCCGTCGCGCGCGGCGCGGGCGACGAGCTGCCGGCGCTGTACGCGTCGCTGGGCGTCAAGCTCTCGGAGCACGTGCCGGCGTCGATGATCTTGCATTTCTGGAAATTCGTGCTGAGGCCGGCGACGACGGACCTCGGCAGGGACGTGGGCGCGATCGAGAGCTTTCTCGAGGGCCACGGCGACCGCGTCAAAGAGTTACAGGAAGCTCTCGAAAAGGCCGGCGGCAACCAGGGGCCGATTGCTACTGGCCTCGGCCCGTTGTTGGGAACGGTCCGTTCGTTGGACTTGTTGCACGGCTTCGTCCTCGCGCTGCCGGTATCGGTCGACTTCCTCGGCATCTACGCGCGGCGGGCGCGCGAGGCCATAGAGGAGGCGCGTGTCGTCAACGACGCGTCGTGAGGCGCTGTGTTTGTTATGGATATAAGAGATGTACTCAGGCTCAGGCTAGTTACGTCGCGGGGTCCCCCGTACCCCTCCCGCTCCCCCCGGGCCCACCCGTCCGGCTGGACTAGGACGCAAGGGCTGAGTCACAGGGTACTATTGCTAGTGCCTTACACCCGCTAGCTAAATCACGCGCACGCCCCCGTCATCAACGTGTAACTCACGAGCACTTGCATCGTTTTTGACCGCACTCGGCGAAACGCTCCCACTGGTTCACGCGTCGAAGGAATCGTTGCAAATTCCACGCGTTCGCTAGCACACAGCTCAAAAATACAGCAAAAACCATCATTGTACTGCATCCCTGAACATAATGCAGCTCAAAGCCATCAATGGCATCATCGCATTGGCATGCGCCACCAAAGCGCTGCAGCGGCCACGCGTCATCATTGCGCCCGCGCAATTCGGCGTGCCGAAGGATTACGACGACCTGAGCGCGTTGCTCCGGCAGCGCGGCCACACCGTCGCGTGCGCGCCGCTGAGTCGACTCTCGTGGCTGCGAATCGTGCCATCGGTTTTCACCGAAGCGTTTTTCAAGGGCGAGCTCAAGCCGCAGGGCACCCTGGACTTCTTCTTCGAGGCGCTCGACGCGGCCGTCGCGGACGTGGGGCCGGACGAAGACATAGCAATCCTAGGCCACAGCATCGGCGGCTGGGTGGCCCGCGCGTGGGTCGTCGACCGGGGCGAGCAGCGCGTCAAGCGCTTCGTGACGCTGGGCACGCCGCACAACGAGCCCCCGGAGGGCCTGTTCTCGAACATCGACCAGACGAGAGGTTTACTGAAATACGTCCGCGCGAACTGCCCGCCGGACGCGTCCATTTTCACGTGCGTCGCGGGCACGGCCACGTCGACCGCCGCGCTCGGCGACGTCTTCAAGCTCGATGCGTGGGACGAAGAGTTGAGGCGGAGCCCGCTGCTCGAGGCGCTGGTCTCGTTGCCGTCCTACCTGGCGCTCTCCGGGAAGAACCCGTTCGGCGTCAAGGGCGACGGCCTCATCCCCGTGGCGACGGCCAGTGCGGAAATCAACTAGTGCGTCAGGCCGGCCTGGAGGTATTATTTGCTATTCTGGCCGCCTCGACGCAGCGCGAGAGTGCTTGGCGTCCTCGCACGAGGCGTCTTGGGCTTACTCGCCCGAACGTTTGATTTCCGCACAGGCGACGGCCTGCCTCGCGGACTGCCCGTCCATCGAGGTCGACTGCCACCACAGCGACTTCGTCCCGACGGCGCTGGACTCGATCCGCCTGCCGGAGACGTACCCCTGGTACGGGTCGCCCGCGGTCTTCGAGGCCTGGGCCGACGCCCTAAGCATCAACTAGGCTTACGCGGCTTCTTCGGCCGGTAGACGGCGCCGTCCCAGTCGGGGTCCCGCCCGACGTCTCTGGACCCGGAGTTCATGAACTGGCCGCGCTGCACCTGGGACCCCGTCAGCTCGCCTTCTTTGGCCGTCAGCGACCCGCCCATGCGATTCCTGATCCACATCGGCACCGCGAACATCGTGCCGGCGAGTGTTACAACGCCGACGAGGGTCAGCGCCTTGCCGCGCGCGGACATCGCGTCGGCGGCGTCGGGGGCGGTGCGACTTTTATATGTCGCACGCGTTTAGCCTTTAGTTATCGCGTCGATAGCGTCGAGCCGGTGTCGCGCCGCGAACGACTGCGATCACTGCGGCTGAGAAGCAGGGTGGTGCTTTGGAGCTTGCCCACTGCGCCCGGTGAGCGTTCAAAGATCCGAAATTTTCAAGCAGCGCTGCTGCAAGTGCGAGTTTCTTCGCACGTATCGTAGCCAGCCAGCGCGTACAGCTCGAGCGCGACGGCAGAAAAGCTAGCGGCCTATAAAGGCACTAGGAATAGCTGGGCTGCTTCCGCCTCACGCTGCTGCTGCCCCGGCTGCACCGCATTGGTAGACGAGTCGTGCACATGCATGCCGGCAACGAATAACAAAAAGATTTGAGCGCTATGGCACGTTAAAACATGAAAGGCCATCATCACCGGCGCCGCAACAGCGCCGTGCGCCTCTTCGTGGCGACGTGGGTCTTCATCGCGGCGCTATGCACCGCGGCCGTGCTGACCACGTGGGCCACGACGAGCGACGAACCGGTGCACAGCGCGCGGCCGCCGCCCCCGCGGCTTGACGACACGCGCCGCGCCGTCGCCCTGGCCCTGGCGCCCTGCGCCCCGGAGATGCAACTGTGCACCGCGGTGACGCGGGATCCCTTCCCGCGAGCGACCGGGACCGCAAAGGACGCCACGGTGACGGCGGAGATGCGATCCGTCCTCGGGCGAACGCTCGCGACGATCCGAGACGACGGCGCGGGCGACCTCCGGCCGGCGCCGGCGCCGCGCGCGACGTGCGTCGTGCCGACACGGGACGGCACCTTCGCCCAGAGGTTGGCCGCCTGGGCGGCGCAGCAGGCGCCCGGCCGCGTCGTCTTCACGGTCGCGGACGCGAACTACGCCGAGTACATGGCCGACGCGCGGCTCGACACCTCCCGGACGTTCGGGACCAATCTCTTAGTGGTCGCCCTCGACGAGGCCGCCGCGGTCGCCGCGTGCGCCGCGGGCTGCGCCGTCGTCCGGTTCGGCGGCGGCAAGGGCAAGGACGCGATCTACGAGGCCAAGTACGGCACGCTGCACCTCCTGCTCTCGCTGAAACGGGACGCGACGTTCCGGGAGATGGACGTCTGGCACCTGCGCGACCCGGCGGCGGGTACGAAGGAGGCGGACGTCGTGTTCAGCGTGCACCAGGACAACCCCTACAACATCAACGCGGGCTGGATCCACGCGCGCGGCGGTGTGGATACGGCGCGTTTGTTTGAGGACCTCGTGAAATACCTGAAATTAAACCCAAAGGCCTTCGACCAGCAGGTCCTGAACTGCATGGTGTCCGTGTCGTCGGCGCGGGACGAGTGCGACGCCAAGGGCGTCGCCGCGCAGGATCCCATCCTGCGGCGGTGGACGACGCCGCCGGCGCGGGTGACGCACGCGACCATCGGCCCCGACGTCCTCGTGGCCCACGCCCGGCCCTACGTCATGGCCTGTGCATAAATCAAATTGTCGAGGCGCGTCTCCGCCACTGCCGAATCATGACCTCCACGCCATCGACGCGACCGCCGGCTCGATGGCGTGGCGGTGTGGTCTCTTACCGCTCGATTCAGTCATCAAGGTCGCGCGTTCTCGCCGAGAAATGACTTAGTGAAGAATTATCAGGTATCCGACTCACTGTTTGATTGGCGCACAGGTCATGGCGGCCACGAGGGCGGTGCACGTGCTGACGACGATCCCGCTGACCGACGCGCGGGGCAAGACCGACGTCGCGCGCGAGCTCATGCTCTGGCCGGGCGCGCGGGACTACTATAGGGTCGGCGCGGGCCACCGCTACCTCGCGGTGCGCGGGGGCGTGCTCTCGACGTCGTCGCCGCACCACTTCCACGAGTGGCGCTGGGTCAACGCCGCCCTGACGGAGCTGGTCTGGCTGGCGCGGCTGACGGGCCGCGTGCTGGTCTGGCCGCGCATCTTCGATTTCCAGCAGTACCACCACGCGGCGGACCACGTGGATTTGCGCAGCGTCGAGGAGGTGCTGGGCGGCTGGCGGAGTTGGCGCGAGTCGACGTTCTTCGCGAACCCGCGGCTCGACGTGGCAGATGACGCGACCTACGCGTCCCTCGCGCTCCGCGGGTCGCGGGCGACGGTCACGCGGCGCAACCACTTCGACGGGCCGCCCGTCAACGCGCGGTCGTACGTGGTGAAGAAGACCGTTGACACGTGGGCCGTCGCCCTCGCGGACCCCGACCTGCGCGACGCGTCCGTCGTGACGGTCGACGTCGACGCGGCCGCGTTCCCCCTGAGCGACTGCTTCCACATGCGCGGAAGTTCCTGGTCCTGCGCCTCGTCCGTGAGCGCGGGGCGGGTCCCCCGCGAGCTCGCCCTGGTCCAGGCCAAGCTGAACTGGTGCCGCCAAAAATTAGGCTTCGACCACGCCAAGGCGCCGAACGGCGACGCCGCGCCCGTGGGCTACCAGCCCTCGAAGACGTGCGCCGTCCGCCTCGCGACAGGACTGGTGCGGAAGGCGCCGATCGCCCTTCCGGTGCCCGGGCGGAACTCGGCCGTAGAGAGTTAATTATTGTGTTGAACAGTTCGTTCGTTCAGTTGTTCAGTTCACAGACATTACTCGCAAAAATTCAATTCACGCCGCCGCCGCGGCCGACTTGTGCTCGCGCCGCATGCGCTCGAACATGAGATCCGTCTTCACGCCGGAGACGACGTGCGACGGGTCGCGCGGCTCAGTGATGGCGACGTCGCGGCGAGGAGGCGCATCACCCCGTACGACGACCTTATTCTTGCCCTCGAAGCGCAGATATTCGAGCGTGGCGCCGGCCTTCGCCGCCAGGTAGTCGCAGAACTCGGCCGTCGTCCGCACGGCCGCGGGCCGGTTCGGAAACAGGTCCGCGAAGACACAACAGGGCACGACGGCAAAGGGCTTCCCGTACTTGAGCGCGGCGTCGACGGCGGCCTCGGTGGCCTCGTCGGCGTGGAGGGCCACGATGGCCGAACAGCTTTCCAGTAACGCGCGACCTGTGTGGAAATCAACCAGTGCGTCGGGTGCACCCGACAATTCTTCACTAAGTCATTTCTCGGCGATGACGCGGCCGTCCTGGCTCGGTCGAGCGGTGGGGAACCGGCATCGCCACGCCATCGAGCAGGCGTCGCGTCGCTGGCGTGGAGGACGACGCGATGATTCCGCACGAACGCGCCGTAAAATTTTGATTTCCACACAGCGCGCGACCCTGTTCCGAAGCCTCGAACGCAGGATCCAGCAGCGCCTCGACGCGTCGCGGATTCCGGGCCATCAGCTGGTCCCGGGGCGACGAGTCCGGAGTGAGCGCCGCGAGCCGCTTCCGCAGGAGCTTCCGCCGGCTCTTGCGCGGGACCTTGGCCGAGCGCGGGTCGAGCGACACCGCCCGGAGCCCGTGGACGCACTGGAGCTCCCAGGCGAGCTGGCCTCGGCCGCCGGCCACCTGTGTGGAAATCAAAATTTTACGGTGCGTTCCTGAATCGCCGCGTCGTCCTCCACGCCATCGATGCGACGCCTGCTCGATGGCGTAGCGATGCCGGTTCCTCACCGCTCGACCGAGCCAGGTCGGCCGCGTCATCGCCGAGAAATGACTTAGTGAAGAATTGTGCACCCGACGCACTGGTTGATTTCCACACAGCCGGCCACGTCGAGCACGGGCCCCGCCTCGAGCAGACTCCGTCCAAATCTATGCAAGATCCACGCGCCGAACTCCACGTGCCGCGCCGCGTGCCGCCGCTTACGGTTGTCGTCGCCGGGCACGAAGCGCCAGGCGTTCTTATTGGCATACTTGTCGTACGCCGCGAACGGGTCCGCCGCGTCCTGCTTGAGGTCGTGGTCCCGCCTCAATCTTAACCGCCGGCCCCACGTCTCCTCGAACGCGTCGCGAAACGCGTGCCGGTAGGGGCAGTTTTTCGTCGTGCACGCGTCGCCGCGCGCCCACACTTTACAAAGCACGTCCTTCTTCTCCCTTGTATCCGGGTTCTTCGCCGGCTTCTCCGCCGATGGCCTTTCCGTCAGGACCGCAAGCGCGTCGCAGCGCAACGCCCGGAGGCCTCGCCGCGAGCACGCGGGCTCTTCCCGCGCCTCGACGACGACGACGTCGGCCCGTTCGGCCGCCGGGGGGAACGTCGCGGCGGCGCACGCGAGCTGCCACTCGTCGTCCCGGCCCGTCCTCACGACGTCGAGGAACACGAGGTTCTTGCCGAGCCGCCGCCATCGTACTAACTTCGCTTCGAAGCGCTCGAGTGGTGCTTCGGTAGTTGCGGCGAGCGTGCGCTCCCAGCGCTGGGTCTTGTGGGTTGCAGCAGTGGGGCTCTCTGCGGGCACTGATGCGTTTTTGACGGGCACAGGCGTGGTGGTCGCCAGCACAGCAGTGGTGGTCGACATTTTGCACCGCAGAATGGTCGCTTAGAGCAGCTCTTGGCCAGTTGCATGCGAAAACTAGTGTTAATATCGCTAACACCCAAAAAATAATAAAGCAGACAAGGCCCCTTCAGCGTGGCAGACCGTAGCGTACGGGGCATTGTTTGCCCACCGAACGTCGGCTGCTGACCTCCTGCGTCCAGCCCGCAGCCGTGTTTGTCTCCCAAACACCATGGGGCAGCGCAAGATCACCATTGTCTGGACTGGTGACGAGAAGCTGAGGCTCCGTTTTACCATTCCCGCAGGCTGGGACGAACTACGGGCCTGGAAGCTTGCAGAGTTGCTCCTGGAGCGCCTCGAAGGGCAGCCCCGCGCCGTCGATGACGTCACGATGTCGCGGCGGGGTGGGGCTCCGCTCCCGCCGGACGCGCTCATCTCTACACTGGCCGAGGGCGAGTGCGTGCGTGTGGCGCCGCGGCCGACGGTGACGCAGGCAAAGGAAGAGGCGCCACCGGTCGCGGCGCCGTGCCTGGCGAAAGTCGAGACAAGAGTACCGATGGCCGGCGTAGCCATCGAGTGCGACCTCGTGAATGAAAAGGCGCCTGACATCTCCCTGACCGTCGTGGACGAGCTTTCGAAGCAACGGCACGCATTCACGTACAAAGCGGACCAGCCGGTGAGGGACGTGAAGCGGGATCTCAGAGACGCGGAGGCGCCGCGGTATCGCTTCGAGGCGCACATGGGGTCGCTATTCCTCGAGGTCGACGGCGCGTCGAAGCTGCTCGACGACTTCGGCAGTCTCTCCGAGCAAGGCGTCGTCTCTGGGTCTACGCTGAGGCACGTCGTCGTCTTACCGACGAAACTCCAAAGGACCGCCGTCGACACGTGCCCCGGCCCCTACCCCTCATATTGATTATATTAACACTCAGTTAGATACAGATACGACAGAGGCGACGCAACGCCTCGCTTGCACAGTCCGGCTAGTGCTTCGCCGCCTCGTTGACCTCCGCGGCCCAGCGCACCCACTTCTCCCGCGACTCGGCCGCGTGCGCGCCGTCCATATGAGGCGACACGACGCGCGCGCCGATGCGCGCGTAGTCCTGGCACGCCTGCATGGTCTTGACGTGCTCGCCCTCGTCGATGGCGATGTTCGTGAAGACGTCGAGCAGCGTCGCGCAGTCGGGACGGCGCGTCTCCGGCGGCGTCGAGACCTGGAAGTCGTCGAAGAGATACAAGTCGCCCGACGAGTAGTACGACGTCGCGACGGCGGGCGCCGGTAACCTGTGCGCAATCAATCAGTGAGTTGGGTGGATCCGTCGAGCAGCGCCGCGTTAATGAGAAGCGCAGCGAAATCTGATTTGTGCACTGCCAGTAACTCCGCCAGCCGCTCGCGGTTTTGGACGACGAACGTGCCGTACGTGTCGACGGCATGCGCCTCTAGCAGTTCCATGAACTGGTACGCGATCCTAGGACTGAAAAAGAATACGACGTTGAGGATCCAATAGTACCCAATCGCGACGTGGTAGCCCAGGAAGCGGTCGGACCACAGCGAATTCCCCCCGAGCGCCTCCATGATCAGGAGGTGGTGCCTGTGTGGAAATCAAATTTGCGGACGCCCCATCGACGCGACGTCGTCCCCGTAACGGCACCACAATTCTCACTGGTTGATTTCACACAGGGCGGTGCAACTCGTTCCACTCCTCCGCGTTGTGGACCTTGCGTAATTCTGGGCCGCGCCACCACCCGAAGGACTCGTAGAGGTGCAGCATCGAGACGTACGAGAAGTAGGGAATCCGCGCGATGACCTCCAGGAACCAGAAGCGTTGTATGGGCCGCTCGTCGAAGAGCGTGTCCAAGAACAGGCACCCCACATCATAGAGCTTGCGCGACACGGGGTGCGCGTCGACGCGGCCGCCCGACGCCTCGCGTTTCCGCTCGGCCTCCGTCACGGCCTCGTTCGACAGGACGAGGCCCAGCGACGCGGGCACGGCGCCCGGGTCCCGCTTCTGGAGCCCGATGCTTTCGGCCACCTGTCCTAGGATCGTCGCGCCCTGCTTGAGAAAGTTCGTCTGCGCGAGCTCCCACGCCGGCGCAGGGCGGTCTCCATCAAAATAGTTGGCCTGCTCGACGTAGTTCGGCATCGTTGTGGTCGTCTTGGTCGTCGTCACGGCGTCGGCGTCCGCGAGCTCGGCCTCCTTCGCGTCGATGAGCTGCGTAATCGTGTCACCGTCGTCGTGCGCTGCGCGGCGCGTCAATGCATGGCGACGGGCCGGCACGACGAATGCCGTCGCGGATGCCGATACGGCGACGACGGCCAGGAAACTTCGCATGCCAGCCTTGTTGTTCTCACTGTGCACGTGACCGCAGAGCTTCGGAGTCGCTGTGCTTGACAAGCGTGGCTGTGGAAGTACGTGCAGCTTGCCAGCTGGTTCAGAACGACTTGACAGCGTTCTTGAGGTCAATATGCTTATCTGATGCAAAAAAAATAATCCTAGTTAATTCCACTAGCCCACAAAAGCGTCAAGCAAGGCAAGCTTGCCTGCGCTGCGTACGGCAGCGCACTGGCCACGCGTACCAAAGGAATAAGCAGTCGCCATCGATATGCTTGCCCGCACCATCCTCGCCACAGCAAGGTCAGCACCTCGCGCCGCAGCGATGGCGCGGCGACGCCAACTAGCAGACACGCCGCAGTTCCGCCTGCTGGACCCGGCCTTCGACGCGTCGCAGATGAGCGAGCCCGTGCGGCGCGTCCTCGCGCTGCAAAACGCGTCGACGGCCGACGCGACAAAGGCGCGGTCGCGGGCCGTCGCGGCGGCGTTCCGCCAGCACGACGCCGACTGCGGCAGCACACGCGTCCAGGTCGCGCGGCTGACCGTCGAGCTCGAGGCCTTGGCGGCGCACGTCGCGGCGCACCCTAAAGATAAGCACTCGACGCGCGGCTACCAGCTCAAGATCTCGAAGCGGCGCCGGCTCCTCGCCTACCTGAAGCGCCGGAACCCCGGGGACTATGACGCGACGCTCCAGGCGCTTGGTTTGCCCACGCCAAAGGAGGGCAAGAAGCGGCGGCGGGCACGGTTGTAAGGTATCTCTATTATGTCTCCGCCGGGGTTGTAAGGTGTATCTATTATGTCTCCTCTACCGGCTCGTACCCCGGCTCGTAGTGGCTCGTACCCGGCTCGAAGATCCCGGGCGCCGCGCGCATCCGGTCCAGGCGGTGCGACAGGAACTCCATGCGACGCGTCACCGCCTTGTCCGGTTCGGTGAACGTCGGCGGCGGCGCGACGTAGGGGCCCAGCGGCACGGGGGCGTTCACGCTCCCGAAGACGACGCCTGGATCCATCGACACCCCGAATCCGCTCTCGTCGATGACGCCCTGTTGGGAGCCGTAGAAGGCCGCGCCCCCGCCGCCGCGGCCGCCGACGTCGCCCTTCACGTAGATGAGCGGGTCGCCCTCGTCGTCCGAGCAGCCGCCGGTCAGGAGCGCCCGCGTCTCGGGCGCGAAGTCCCGCGTGTCGATCAGGGGCACGAAGGACGCCTCGCAGACCGTCCGCGGCGCGAGTAGGCGGCCCCGCAGGTCGCGCCGGATCATCAGATACGCCTGGCGCCGCGTGCCCGTCGCGACGACCGGCATGAGGAGCAGCCCTCCGGGCGCGAGGCGGTCGCAGAGCGCCGCGGGCACGTGCTGCGCGCACGCGCCCACGCAGATAAACAGGAACCCTCCCTTCTTCTTCGGCGCTTGCCACGCGTCCTCGCGCCGGAATTTCACGGGCAAATCGAGGCCGTCCGCGGCGTAGTTCTCCCGCCCGAGCCGCACGAGCGTCTCCTCGACGTCGATGCCCAGCACGTCGCCACGAACGCCCTCGTTGTCCAGCAGCGCCGCCAGCGCCGCCGTCAGGAAGCCCGTCCCGGAGCCCACATCTAGTACACGGAACCGACCGTCGGATGGCGCGCCGCGGCGTATCAGCGTCGCGAGCGCGTGCAGGCAGAACAAGTGCACCACCGGCTTCGACATCGTCACGGTACTTTGACAATTCGAGCCGATGGTCGGGCAGCGGTGCTCGTACGGACCGCAGTCGTCCGGCACGTAGCACCTCCGGTCCGGGACGCGAAACGCATCAATGGCCGCCGCGAGGCAGGCCTCGTCCCAGGCGACGTCCTTGAAGAAGCCGCGGCGGCAGCGTCCTCCGAGACCGGCGTAGAACTGCTCCTCTTTCGACAGGGCCGCCGCCGGCGCGGGGGCCGCCGCGGGGGCCGCCATGGATGTCTGTGTGCCACCACCACACCCTTGCTCTGCTGTTGCGCTGCTGGCGCGGTAAGTAAACCGTTGCTGCCTTCTTGGCCGGGGCGACACCAATGAGCAAATCCTGGCCCACGCGCGCCGCAAATTCGTAGCAAAGGCTGCCCAACCCCAACTTGTTGTGAAAGCACTCGGCGCTCCAGCAGACCACCCAGGATGCACCAGGGCGTCCTTCAGGCAACGGGGAGCTCTGAGCGAGCCCCGAGGACGTCTCGCCGTCGATGCCTAGTGGCCTTAGCTAGCGGACCTACTAGCGGTTGGCCAAAACTGACAGCAAAGCCGAGGAAGACCAGCAAAGCAGGGACGGGGCAGCCCACCGCTGCCGGGACGACACAAAACCATGGGCAAGGGCGGCGAAGCAAAGCCCGAGCCTGGAGCCTTGAAACGGAGGATCGAGCGCCACCCGCGCCTCGAGCCCATCCCCAAGGTGCTCTACGAGGACGCGGCCACGAACGTGCCGTCGACGCCCTACTACGACGCGCTGAATCGAAGAGTCGACGAGATCGTGGCCAAGGCCCGGGCCGTGGCCAAGGAACCGGAAATACACATCTTGGTCGCGGGCGACGGCGCGTTAGTCTACCCGAATCGGATCGTGTGGCTGCCCTGGGTCATGGGCGCCGTCGCCGGCTATCTGTGCACGACGGCGCCCTCGCTCAGAGCCTTCCTCTGGATGCTGCCGGCCATGTATCTCGGGTATGATTTCTATAGTGGTGTCTTACATGTGGCTTTGGACGATCCGAAGAACATGCAGGGCGTCAAGTCCTACATTTTGTTCCAGGGGTGCCTCGAGTTCCAGTGGCACCACGCCATCCCCTACGACGGGGCCTCGAAGCCTTTTATCGCTTGTTGTGCCGACCTGAACATCATCGTCTTGATCCTCATGGTCCTGAATTGTGGATTGCTGGGCTACACGTCGGGCACGCGCGCGGCGCTGACCGGTCTCAAACTCTTCTTCGCGTACTTCGGGCAGTATTGCCATCGGGCGGCACATACGCCGAAGTCGAAAAGACCACAGTGGGTCCAGTTCCTCCAGTCCACGGGCTTCATGACGCCGCAAGCCAAGCACAACGGCCACCACCGGCCGCCCCACGACGAGAACTTCTGTCTGATCGGGAAGATGGACCCGGCCGTGAACGGCCTCATCAAGCTGTGCGGCACGAACGACTGGGTCTGGTTCGGCCTCTGGCTCGGGCTGTCGTGCTGCGACGTGGCCCTCGTGCACCGGGGCCTCGCGTGCGTGGCGCCGGGGCTGTTCCCCTAAGATTCTAGAAGCACATTCACCGCGTATTACTATGGCTCGCCAGGCGGGCGCGGGGCCTGTTTCCCTAAGATTCTAGAAGCACATTCACCGCGTATTACTATGGCTCGCCAGGCGGGCGCGGACCGCCGCCGTCGTCGCGCGCGCGAGCGCGAAGAGCATCCGGCAGGGCTGGAGGCGCTTCGGCGCGCGGGGCGCCCGGTCCTGCTTGCGCTGGATGAGGCGCACGCGGTCGCGGCGGACCCAGAGGCGCCCGGACGACGCCACGTCGCCCACGCAGTAGAGCTCGCCCTCGACGGCCGTGACGACGGCGCGCAGCCACCTGCGTGGAATCACCGTGAGCGCCGGCGCCGTCGCGCAAGCGTGGCGAGCTAGCGACTCGGGAGCAGACGCGCCCGGCACGGCCGAGCCCGAGCACCAGACCTCGACGTCGTCGCCCGACGCGACGACGCCCGTGCGGCCCTCGGGCACGGGCCACCGGAGCTGGTCGCGCGCGACCCACTCGTCCCAGCGCGCGTCCCAGTGGACGTAGTGCACCTTGTACTTGCGCGCGCGCCGGTCGTCGAGCGGACAGTCGGGCGCCGCGGCGGCCGCGGCGGCCGCGTCGCGCTTCTCGACGACCTCGGCGGCCCACCACGCGAGCCCCCGGTAGACCTCGAGGCCCTCGAGCCGGAAGCGGCCGCGCCAGGCGATCTCCACCCGGTCTCCCGGCGCCGGGTCCCCGAGCCGCTGGCGGAACGACTCGCGGAGGCTCGCGCCGAAGTCGAAGTGCTCCGAGGCGTCGTCCGCGGCGCCGAAGCGCCGCGCGTACTGAGGCCGCCACGCGGCGTCGCTCGAGGCCGCGCGCCGCGCCGCCCGCGACACGGCCGCCATCGCCGCGAGGTTTTTGACGTCGAGGTTCGCGAGGACCGCGTCCTCGAGCAGCTCGCGCGGCAGGCCCGCCAGGCGGTCCGGCGGGTAGTAGTGGATGACGAGGCTCACGAGGAGCGCCCGGTTCTCGCGGCTCCAGCCCCGGCCGCGGCGCGCGATCGTGTCGAGGCCCGCGCGCGCGGCCGTCCGCTCGCGCGGGTCCGCCTTGTCGAGCGCGCGGGCCACGCGGCGGAGCTGCGCCCGCAGGCGCCGGCCGTCGTCGACCAGGTTCTGGAGCTTTCTTACTTCCGCCGCGGGGGTGCCGAGGATTGCATGGCTCATGGTGCTCTCCAGATTCCCGGAACACGGACGAGCTTGAGCTATCAAGATCTGCGCGCCCTGGGCGCAGCTGGACGCGAGTGTTCCTTATTGCCCCGCCAGTCCTATAGCGGCCTTAGACACCGTCCCTGGACCCAAGAAGCTGTGGCAGCGCCGGGACTGGAGCTAGCGAACAAACATACTAGTCTGAGCCTGAGCCTGAAAAAGACATATATCGCACACACATTACTAGGGCCGCGGCGCCTCCGGCACCCCTCCAGACGCGGGCACGGCTTTCGACCGCCGGCTCCCGCGGCCCTTGCGATGCGTCGACCGCGGGCGGTGCCCCTGGCCCGGCGCGAGCGGCGCGAGGTCGCCCGCGAGCCGCGCTTTGAGGGCGACGACGTCGGGGTGGTCGGCGGCGAAGTACGCCCCGTAGCCCTCCAGCGCCCGCGCGAGGAGCGGGCGCGCCTCGTCCCCGCGCCCGAGCTCGACCAGCACCTCGCCGAGGTCGTGGCACGCCGCCGCGGCGTCGGGGTGCGCGCCGCCGACGAGCGCCTCCAGCCGCTCCAGTACAATCCGATACTCGGGCTCCGCCTCGCCCGCCTTCCCGGCGTCCCACAGCAGCGCCGCGAGGTTCTCCCGGGCGGGCAGCGCGTCGACGCTCTCGGAACCGAAAGCTTTCTGAGCCAATGCCAAGGCCCGCCGGTATGGCGCCTCCGCCGCGGCGTGCTTGCCGGCGTCGTGGAGCATGGCCGCGTGGTCCTCGACGCAGCCCAGGAGCGGCAACCCCAAACGCTCGCGGAGCTGGACCACGCGCCCGAGCACGGGCGCCGCCTGCGACGGCTTGCCGTTCTCCACGAGGCAGTCGCCGAGGTTCCGCAGCGCGGTCAACGTCGTCTCGGGCGGCGTCCGCGCGTCGCGGTCGAAGACGCCCAGCGCCCGCCGGTACAGCGCCTCGGCGTAGTCGCGCGCGCCCGACGCGTCGGCGTAGTCGCCCCGGTAGTAGGCGCAGGCGCCGCGCTTCTGGACCACGGCCGCGAGGTTCGAGAGCGACGCGCCGACGGCCGGGTGGTCGTCGCCGAGGTGCCGCGCCAGGCCGCCGGCCGCCAACCGCAGCAAACTCTCGGCCTCCTGGAGCTGGCCGGCGGCGCCCAGGCAGCGGCCGAGGAGGTCGACCATCGTCAACGTATTCGGGTGCTCCTTCCCGAGCTCGCTCGCGCGGAGCGCGACGGCCCGGCGCGCCGGCGCGACGGCCTGCCGCGCGTCCCCGCTCCGGAGGTAGTGCGCCGCGAGGCGCTTCGCGGCGGCGGCGGCGTCGTCGCCAGCAGTTTCCGCGGCGGCGACCGCGACCACCGGCGCCGCCGGCGTGGCGTCGGAGGCGTCCGACGCCGTACGATCGTCGTCGTACGAAATCGCGTCGTCGTCCGACGGCCCGCCGCCGCCGTCGGGGGGCAGCGCCGCCGCGTAGGCCGCGACGAGCCGCGCCGCCTCGCGGTCGAGCCGCACCGTCCCCGGGTGGTCGCCGCCCAACGCCGCCTCGGTCACGTCAATGGCGTGATGGAGCAGCGGCGCGGCCGCCTCGACGCGCCCCGCCTCGCGCAGCGCCGACGCGAGGTGCGTCTCCGCCGTCGCGGCCTCGAAGGCTGTGGATTGCGTCCGGTGGACGGCGAGGGCCTCCCGGAGCAGCGGCTCGGCCTCGGCCGCCCGGCCCAGGGCCTGCAATGCCGTCGCCTTCCTATCCAAAGCGAACGCGACGTGCCTCGCGTCGCCGCCCTTCCGCAGCGCCTCGAGCGCCCGCGACGACAGCTCGAGGGCCTCGACCCAGGCCCCCTCCTCGACCTTGTCCTTGGCAAGGCGCTCGAGCGGCTCGGCCTGCTCGAGGGACGCCTCGCCGTGCGCCAGCGCGGCGATCGCGATGGCCCGGCGCCGGAACAGGTCGCGCGTCCGGCGCGGCCCGCGCCGCGCCTCGACGGCGTCCGCGAGCTCGTTCAGCGCCGCCGCCGCGTCGCCCAGCTCCGCCTTCGGCCGCTTCGCGTGGATCGCGTGGCTCCTTTCAAACAGTCCGAGGGCCTTGTCCTCGTCTCCTAAGTTGAGGACGACCTGCGCGTACTGGCATAATACCAGAGCGACCTCCACGTGGTCCTCCCCGAAGGCCGCCAGACTTAGATCCAGCGCGCGCTTCAGGACGCGCGACGCCTCTTCATTTTCACCGAGCGCCGCGAGGCACCGCCCCAGCTTCCGCCGCGCGCCGCAGCACGCCGCGTGCTTCGGCCCCAATCTAGTTTCGATCGTCGCGAGGGCCCGGCGGTAGAGCGGCAGCGCCTTCGCCGGCCGATCGGTGGCTCGCAAGAACTCCGCGAGGCGCGTCACGGCCTCGCTCGTTTGCAAATGGTCCTGGCCTAGTTCTTCAGCATCGAGGCGCACCTCCCGCCGCAACGTGTCCTCGGTGTCGCGGTCGAGGCGTTTTTCTTCATCCGGCTCAGGCATGTCGTTCAATAAATCGCAGGCGCGGCCCATGGCGATCTGGTAGCGGTGCTCCCTCCCCAAGACATGCCCGAGGCAGACCGCGGCCCTGGCTTGGTAGTCCCGCGCTCGGTCCGAATCACCGATCCTACGATGCACGTTCGCGAGGCCCTGGAGGGCCAGGCCCAGCCGGTCGTCGCCCAGCTTCTCAAACAACACAATGCTTTCCTCGTAGCGCGCGACGCACTCCTCGGCGCGCTCGGGGTCCCCGAGGCCCACTAGTATGGACGCGAGCTCGTAGAGGCCCGTTGCTTTTGTGCGCTTCTCCTTTGTAATATCAAGCGCCTCCCGTATGAAGGGTTCCGCTTCCTTATATTCCTGGGACAGGCGGAGGCACCGCGCGAGCGCCAGGAGCGTCGCCGGGTTCCTCTGTTCTTTAAGTACCTCCCGCGCGTTCGCCAGCGCCGCGGCCACGTCCCCGGCGTGCAGCAGCTCCTCCGTGCGCCGGGCGCGCACTTTCATTGCTTTCCCCGCGTTGATGCCCGTGCTGCCGACGTCTTCCCAGGTAGAACACGCGTCCTCCAACGCCGCCGCGGCCTCCGTATGTCTTTTATGCTTTGCCAGTTCCAAACCTAGATTCGTGAGATGCGTCGCGTGGTCCCGCGACACGGACCCGGCCTTCATGGCCGCCGCCAGCGCGGCCCGCTCTCTTATTTCCATACAGGGCTCCCTATCGCCGAGGAACCAGAACAGCTCCGCGAAGTTCCCGAGCTGCTCCGCCGACCGGCCGTGGACGTTGAAGCCCCACTTCAGCAGCGCTTCCTTCGTCGCTTCGATCGCCGGCACGCCGAGTATTAACTCGTGCCGCGACGCGCGAAGCATGCTAGTCCTCTTGGACGGACAACCGGCGAAAAAGTCGGCGAAGGCCGCGTAGCTTTTCAGGCCGCGCCGGTCGCACGCCTCGAATTGTTTCAAAGTGATGCGCAGCTCGCAGCGGTGGGCCACCGTCGGTTCTTTGGCTACTTTGGACGTGACGTGTCTTTCCAGAGCGTCGTGGTCAAGCTCACCCTTCTCATCGATGAGCGTCGGTAACTCTTGCTCTACGATGTCATTGGCGTTGCTCGACGGCATGAGCGTCGCCGCAACATTAACGGAGACGGACGCTAGTAAATCGCGAACGCCCGTCGCGCCCGGCCGCGCGAACCGGTTCTTCGTCCGTACCACTTTCACGAATTCGTCGTCGTCCATGGCGTCGCACAGCGCCGCCAACGACGCCTCCGAATCACAAATTAACGTCCCGCGCACGACGTCAAAAACCTTGGACACGTGAGACCGTGACGCTTTCCTTGCGCAGGCGCCGCGGTCTTTTAACGAAGCGCACGCAAAGTGACACGCTGCCGACGCCTTCCGCAATTCCTCGTCGTCCTCGTAGGCCATGCGCCGCAGGAAACTACTGATAGTCGTCTCGAACAGGTACCGCGCGGGCTCCGCAACTTGATAAAGTTCGTCGACCGTCTCCACGGGCGTCCCGTCCAAGCCTAATTGAATACCTTCATCCTTGAAGACGCCCCGTTCGTCCTGGGGCCACCACTTGAAGTCGTGGGGCAGCCTTTTTGGACACGCGGTGTCCTCGGCGTCGTCGTACAGCTTCCTCACTTCCCTCAGTTCATCAATATCTTTGAAGAATTTTTCATAGTTGATGTCTTTCGATGATGGCTCTTGTGGTTCCTCGACGTCGCATTCTAGCAACGCGGCGGCCTCCCGGGACCAGGCGGTGCCCATGCTATCAATACAAGAGCTGCCCGGCACGTGTCGAAAGCTGCCCCGGTGCACGGAGAGAATGCGTTGGACGTGTCCAGCCGCCCCGCGGCCTCCAGTGCGGCCGCCCGTGGCTTATGCGTTGTGCAGCCGAGCTAGCGTCATGTAAGGCTCTAGCAAACATCCCGACGTTTTGCGTTTGGTGCCGTGCCGTTCGTCCGTGCGCGCGGCCAGGATGACGACGCGATAGTTAAAAGTCAATTAACAGGCTTGGGGCAGCGCGTACGACAGCTGCTGCCAGGGGGGGGCACCGCCACACATACTGGCCCGGGGCAGCCGCAGCCCTCACGAAGGCCATGTTCAAGGCCCTCGTCTCGCGGGGCTCGAAGGCCCTGCAGCGTCTTGATGAGAGACTGAACGACGAGGGCGAGGAGGACGCGTTTGAAGAGGGCTGGGGCGAGGAGGAGCGGAAAGCTCTCGAGCCCGTGTCCATCGATGATGTGGACGTCGACGATCGAGACGCGCTGCGGCGGCGCATCAGCAAGCTGCAGGGCATGGTCGTCTCGATGGAGGAGGCCTTGGAGGCGGAGCGGACGTCGTCGCGCGACACGGCGCAGAAGCTGGGCCGCGCGCTGCAGGACGCCGCCACCGTCGACGGTTTGGTGGATGAGTACGGCAAGCTCGCGTCGGAAGCCTCGCGGTTATCCGAGCGCGACGCGCGGACCATCGCGGAGCTCGCGGCGCAGCGCGACGCGCAGCAGACGCGTTTGGCGGTCTTCGAGCGGCAATTAAATGATCAGGACGTCCAGTACGCGGCGGCGCCGTCCTCGGACTCGACCAAAACCTTCGCGGCGCTGCGGGCGGCCAAGGCGAAGATTTTTGAGTTGGAGCTCGAACTCGTCGACGCGCGCAAGGGCGTCGAGAATGGCGCGGCGGGGCGGTTGGCATCGATGGACGCGGCGCTCGCTGCTGTAAGTGTTGATGCGGCGCGCGCGCGCCTCGAATCCAAAACGGACCCCCGCCTCGCATCTCGCGTAAAGGCGCTCGAGGCCGAGCTCGCCGCGCGGCCGGCTTCATCAACACTCCGCGACGCCGAGGCGGCGGCGGATGCACTACGGAGCGAACTGGACGTCCTACGACGGCGCGTTGCCGACGCGGAGCGCGACGCCGCGGCGCGGCCGGCGTCCTCATTATACCAGGACGCCGTCGCGGCGCGCGACGCCGCGCGGGCCGAGGCCGATGCATTGAGGACGAAGTGCGCGGCGGCCGAGGCCGACGCCGCGGCGCGGCCGAGCGCCGGCGCGCTGCGGGACGCGGCGGACGCGCGCGATCGAGCAACGCGCGACGCGGCGGATCTGAGGAGGCGCCTTGATGAATGCGAGGGCGACCTCAAGGGCTTGCGGATACATAAGGAGGACGCCGCGAAGGCCAGGGACGAGGCCGAGCGGAAGCTGCGGGAGCACGACGCGCGCGTGTTGCGGGCGGAGAAGTCGATCAACGACCTCGAGGCGGCCGCGGACGCGCGCGTCGCCGCCGCCGAGCAGAAGATACGGGAGTTGGAAGCAGAGAACGCGGCCCAGATCGGGGACCGCGTGGCCGCGGCGATAAGAGGAGAGCGGCTGAAGATCGAGCGCGAGTTCCGGGACGAGCTCGCGGCGGCGCGCGCGCAAGTGAAGGCCGCGGAGCGCCTCGCGGACGAGGAGCGGGACAAGCGGCGCAAGCTCCACAACCGCGTCATGGAGCTCCAGGGCAATATTCGAGTGATGTGCCGCGCGCGGCCGCCGCGGGCCGGCGCGCCGTCGGCGCTTTTTCCGAGAGAGGGCTGCGTCAAAATAAGGCAGCCGGAGTATTGTGATGACGCGGACTTCGAGTTCGACGCGGTCTTCGACCCGACGTCGTCGCAGATTGAAGTGTTTGATAGTGTCCGGGACCTCGTGACGTCGGCGCTCGACGGGTACTCGGTGTGCATCTTCGCGTACGGCCAGACGGGGAGCGGGAAGACGTACACGATGGAGGGCCCGGCCGACAAGCGGGGTGTTAATGTAAGAGCCATCGCGCGCGTGCTCGAGGCCGCGTCCATGCGAAGTGACGGTGTCAGTTACGAACCGTTGGAAATAAGCATGCTGGAGATCTACAACGAGCAGGTCCGCGACCTGTTGCGGCCGCCCGGCGCCGCCGCGGAGCGGCTCGAGGTCGCGACGGCGACGGGCGAGTCCGTCGTGAAGGGCCTCACGAAACAGTCCGTGTTCACGGCCGACGAGATCGAGAAGTTGATCGCGGCCGGCGCGCGGCACCGCGCCGCGGGCGCGCACGCCCTGAACAAGGACTCGTCGCGGTCCCACTCCATCGTGACGCTGTACATTCGCGGCACGACCGCCGCCGGCGACGCGCTCTCCTCAAAACTGCATTTGGTCGACCTCGCGGGCTCGGAGCGCCTCGACAAGACGGGCGCCACGGGAGATAGGTTGACCGAGGCCAAGGCCATCAACAAGTCGTTGTCGGCTTTAGGGGATGTCCTGACGGCGCTCGCCTCCCAAAGGCGCGGCCACGTGCCCTACCGCAATTCGAAACTGACCTATTTACTCCAGGACTCGCTGAGCGGCGACTCCAAGGCCCTCATGTTCGTGAACGTGTCGACGGACGCCGACGACGTGCCCGAGACGCTCTGCAGCCTGCGGTTTGCCGCGCGGGCCCACGACGTGGCGCTGGGGCAGGCCAAGAAGAACGTGGCGCCGGCGCGCGCGGCCTCGCCCATGGGCCGGCCGCCGCGGACGCCCGAGCGGCGGTAAGTTTTTTGTGCTCTTTTTTATGTTGTATGGGTGTTCCTAGTCCGAGCTGACGACTCGTGTGAGCGGTGTTTTTTTTCGCTAGTGTGTCATTGTCGCTAGCCTTTTTTTTTTTGTTGAGGTCTCGAGCCCTGGACCGCATTTGCCGTGCAGCATTTTAGACATCTCTCGCATCAGCTCATTTGCTCGCATCGCTGGCGAGATTCACGTCGCTGCTTGCTTCAAAGGAGCAGCCCAGCCGCCAGCAGCCAGTGTGCAGCGGCCACGCGGCGCAAACGCTGTCGACGCGACCATTGCCAAGCAGCACAGACAAAATGGCAGCCCAGCACGACATGTCCGCGGACATCAAGCTCGCCGAGCAGAACGCGTCGAGCATAATTTTAGGCATCGACGGCGCGCCGCACGACCCGCAGAAGCTCACGGCGATGCTGCGCGAGCACGGCATGGCACAAACTGTCATAAGCTGCGAATTGGTCCACGAACTCGCGCAGCCCAACTCCATCACGGGCGCGCTCGACCTCGCATTGGACGACGGTTCCACAAAAAGGCTCTTCGTGAAGAAGATGACGGCGGCGCAGGTCGCGCACAAGGCCTGGAACGACCGGAGGCGGTCCCTGCTCTATATGAGGAATGAGGTCCGTTTCTACTCCGAGTTCCCCGAGCTTAAGGAAAGGGGCGTGCGCTACCCTACTGTATATGGCGTCGAGGATCAACTGGAAAAAGTGACAGGTCAACTGGGCGGCGCCGTCCCCGAGGAGCCATCAGACTTATCAAAGTGCGGCGCGCTGCTCTGGATGGAGCCCGTTCTGGGGTATGACCAGGGCTCTCCGCTACCGGCGGACAAGTCCGCATTGATATTGTCTGCCGTCGCGCGCCTGCATTCTGCGTCGTGGGAGGATACGAATCTACTGAAGAGAGCGTCCGAAAGATTGCAGCACCCGGGCGGGTCCTTCGCCCTCAAGATCCGCAACCCCGCGGAGCTCGAGAAGATCGTGGCGAATTGGGAGACTTTTGTAAAGAACTTCGCCGAGGAGGCGCCGGCCGGATTTTTTGAGAAGCGGGTCAATTTAGGCGAGCGGCTGCGGCGCGCGGCGCCCTGGGTCGCGGCGCAGCTCGCGCCGGCGCCTTCAGATAAGCACGCGTGCCTCGTCCACGGCGACCTCAAGGCGATGAACGCGTTCTTGCCGCGAGATAATCCGGACCCCGACGCGCTGCTGATCGACTTCGCGTCCACTGGTGTTGGCTACGGTATGGCCGACGTGGCCATGCACCTGACGCACGCGCTGATGCCTGGGGACCTGCGGACGCACGAGGCCGATTTATTACAGCGCTACCTGCGGTTCCTCGGGCAAGATTATGATTCAAAACTTGCGAGGCGCCACTACGAGCTCGCGACGATCGACTACGGGCGTTTTGTTCTAGGTCGCTTCTGGGGCGCGGCGTCGCCCGACTCGTTCTGGGAGAAGCGACACAAGAGCAACGTCGCGCTCGTGCACCGCAACGTGCCGGCGGCTTTGCACTTCGTCGAGCGCCTCGACGCCTACCTCGCGAAGTACGAAGGGGAGATAAGTTTGATAACTTAAGGTCCCGGGTTATCCAGCGCGAGCAGGTGCTCTTCAGGTATCGCGAGGGGCTCGCACTTGTATTTGCCCTTGCCCGTCCGATGGTGGTGCTTGCAGAAGAACTGGTCGCACTTGCGGTCGACCCACTCCTTCTGGCCGTCCGTCTGCCTGCGCGCAATTCAACCAGGTGAGTCGGGTGCACGTCTGGAAGCGCCGTGAATTTGATTCGTGCGCCGCCGTCTGCAGCGTGCCGAACGAGGTCCCGGGCTTGACGTGGTGCGCGTGCTTGTTCGAGCGGCACCAGGCCTCGTCGTCGTGCGTCGCCATGGCCGCGAGGTGGTGCGCGGCGCGCGTGCGGGCGTTCAGGCGCCGTCGCTCGCGGTCGTCGGCCGCGCCGCGGAGGCGCGCGGCGGCGGCCGTCGTGGCCACGATCGTGGCCGCGAGGAGGCACGCGAGGGCGCGTCGCATCTCTGCTGGGGGCAGCAAGATCCGTGGATGTGTTGTGAGCGTCCCCAGCGCCCCGGGCAGCCCCTTAAAACTCGCCCGGCTCGTCCAGGCAGCTGCTCTGACGATGAATCGGAGCCGGCGGTGTCCTGGCGACCAGTAAATCACCCTCCAAAGCCAAAGCGCCGGCAGCCAAACACTAGCGTGGCGTGACATACTAGGGAAAAGTTGCAAAATTAAATTTTGTGTCCAGCAGCCTCGTGCATGCCATCGACGGACTGCGCACGGCACAAGACTTTCCTCGGCCAGACATTACTCCTTAGACGCCGTCGACGCTGCCCCGATATGATGCGCCTGCTCGCAACCTTGCTGGCCGTGGAAGCGACCTATCCGGGCCCCCACCGCGGCTACCGGGGCATGCCCGAGACGGAGCGCATCGAATTTTATGAGAGGAACGGGTATCGCTGGCCCCCAACCAAAGCGACGCAGGGCTGGCCGCCCGTCGCACGGAAGGAGTCGGCCGCGTACAAAAAGTCCAGGGACGAGATGGAGGCGTGGATCCGGCGGAATTTGACGACGTACAAGGCGACCTGGGACGAGTGGTCCAGCATGGTTCAATCTAGGGCGATGCCCCGCTTCACGGAGAAGGGTTTCGCGGTCGTCGACTATAGTGATACGGAGTTCTACAGAGAGCTCAAGGCGCAGTACGATAAGAACGTGAGGGACCCCGTCGCCTTCTCGCAACTACGAAAGGAGAAGATGCAGGGCACGGGGAATGCTCGATTTTATTCACAATCGCAATTGAACGCAAAGTTGTTGGACGGACTGAGACCGAACCTCGAAGAGTGGAGCGGGATTGAGCTGCAGAACGGCCAGTCCTACGGCGTCCGCGTCTACGGGGAAGGTTCCACATTGGTCAACCACATCGATAGATGTGAAACACATGTAATTAGCGCGATCTTCCACATCGACCACGACCTCGACGAGCCCTGGCCGCTGGAGATTGAAGACCACGACGGCAATTGGCACGAGGTCAAACTCTGTGTGGAAATCAACCAGTGTGTCAGGTGCACTGGTAATTCTTCACTAAGTCATTTTGCGGCGATGACGCGGCCATGCTGGCTCCGTCGAGCGGTGAGGAACCGGCATCGCCACGTCATCGAGCAGGCGTCGTGTCGATGGCGTGGAGGTCAACGCGACGATTTAGCACGTACGCGCCGTAAAATTTTGATTTTCACACAGGTCAACCTCAAGCCCGGCGAGGTTTGTTATTATGAGTCCGCGAAGCAGTACCACGCGCGCTTGCAGCCGATGCGGGGCCGCGCCTACGCCAGCGTGTTTTTACACTGGTTCCCGGCCCAAAATTGGAACTGGACGATGTGGGACGGCCACGTCATGGTGCCGCCGGACTTTGAAGAGAAGGAGGCGTCGGGCTTCTTCCGGCGGAGGGCCGTCGCGAACGCGGGGCCGCCGCCCTTCCTGCGGCATTTTGATGCTTATTGGTCGAAAAGGGGGCGGCCTTCCCCATCATTGCCGCGCGGCGTCGAGAACCCCGTCCAGGAGTACGAGGGCTTCGGCGCGCCGTCGCCGACGCCCGAGGAGACGCAGCGCTTGCGCGTGGTGAATGCGGCGGCGGCGCGCAAGCACGCGCAGCGGGGGGACGTGGCGGAGCTGCACGCGCTGCTGGACCGCGTGGCCGTCGACTTCTTGGACGACGGCGACGAGAACGGCTGGACAGCTTTACATGAAGCGGCCCGGAGCGGCCACGCCGACGTCTTGAGGCTCCTCGTCGCCAAGGGCGCCGACGCGGCCAAAAGGACGAAGTACGGCCAGAGCGTCCATGACATCGCCCGCGACGCGCACGACGCGGACCACCCGGCCATGCGGTTCCTGGGGGAGTTGTGAGTAAAATCCAAATATTAGCCTTGCGGGGGTATCTGCGAGCCCCCCTCGCCGGGCGCCGTCGCTCTGCAGCTAATACGCTTGTCCCTCAAAAACTGCATGATCTGCGGCGGCATCTCGCCCTCGAGCCGCATGGCGTAGACGCCCGGCAAATTTCGCGAGATGCCCTCCCAGCGCGCGACCCAGGAGTCGTCGGGCTTCATCATCGCGACCATCCCTTCAAAATTGGAGGTCGTGCAGCTCTGGACGCGGTCCTGCCGCTCGGCCAATTCGAGGAAGGGACAGTTCTCGCAGCCCTCCGCATAAAACTGATCAAAACACTTCACGAGGCCGCACCGGAGGCAGGCCCGGTGGCCCTTCATCGAGTTCGGCACGTCGGCCATCTCGCGGTCGGCGTCGTCCACTAGAGCGGCCATGGTCTATTTATGCGCTCGCGGCGGCGGCGTGAGGGCGCGCGCCGCGGCGGCAGCGATGCCGCAGCGGCGGCGAGATTGTAGCTTGGGAGCGTCTACGCGGCGCAGCGATGCGCGCAGCCGGCGTAGCGGTTTGGATCACAACGTAGCGTACTCCTAGTCAGCTTTTTTGCGCTTCAGTTAAGCTGTATACGACGCGCGAGAGACGCCGCGCCTCGTGCTTTGCTGGCTAGTGTGTCTTACAGTCGGTAGCTGCGGGATGTCTGCGAGCTGTTGGACGTATTGGAGACGCGTACGGCACATACTAATACTACTAGACCGTCTCTAAGGCTCAGCTCCAAACAGCCCCAATTATTTCAGGCATCCATCCTCTCCCAAAAGCCGACACGACGTGTACGCTCGCCGCCGACCCCCGTTGCAAGCAAAGCTGTCGGTGCATCGCTAACACTCTTGCAAGCTGCCAACGCAAGGAAATTGCACGCCGCCACCGCTGCGCATCCAGCACAAACACAAATCGAAAAAAAATGCGTTTCATCAAGGAGTGTTTTCAGCGCCCGCCCGAGGAGGGCAAGGGCCCCTGGCCCCACCGCGCCGCCGAGCCCTGGCGTAGTATGAACAAAGTAGGAGACAGAGAGGGCGTCGACGAGCTCTTCCAGGCCGGCGAGACGTCCGAAGCGCCTCTTGAGCTAGATAGGGATACGCTGAGCGGCGACCTCGGCCCGCTCAAGTACAAGAAGTACGACTTGTTGATTGTCGGCTGTGGCTTATCCGGTTGTGTGCTAGCTGAGCGCTGTTCGAGAGAACTGGGAATGACGTCACTCATTATCGATGTCAGAGACCACATCGGAGGCAACTGCTACGATTATCTGGACGAAGCAGGCATCCGCTGTAGTAAGTACGGCGCGCACTTGTTCCATACGAAATATGAAAGAGTGTGGAAGTACGTGACACGCTTTAGCGAGTGGATGGCTAATGATCACAGGGTCAGGGGCATGGTGCCCGACTTCGAGGGCGTGAAGAAGCTGGTGCCGATTCCGCCGACGCAGGAGACGGTCAACACCCTATTTCCCGACGCCAACATCAATTCAGAGGACGACATGCTGCGGTGGTACGAGGGCCAGCGCGTCAAGCCGTCAAGTGGTGAAGCGAAGAACGGGGAGGAGGCCGCTCTATCTCGAGTCGGACCTCTCTTATACGAGCGCATCTTCAAGCACTACACGAAGAAGCAGTGGGACAAGTATCCCGCGGAATTAGACGCCTCGGTGCTGATGCGCTTGCCTTGTAGAACGTCGACGGACGACCGCTACTTCGGCGACGCCTGGCAGGCATTGCCCGTTCGCGGTTATACGCGTATTTTTGAAAATATGCTGCTCAGGGACCCCAAAATTACCATCAAGCTCAATGTCGACTTCTTCGCCGCTAGAGAGGCTGGGCTGTTGCCCGCGCATGGCAAGCTCGTCTTCACGGGCCCCATCGACGCCTACTTCGCGGCCCAGGGCCTCCCGAAGCTCGAGTACCGCTCTTTAAGATTTGAGGAGGAGTTCATTGAAGAGCCCGAGGACGGCTTCTACCAGCCCGCGTTCGTCGTCAACCACCCCTCGTCCGACGTGCCCTTCACGCGCATCGTCGAGTACAAGCACGTGCCGAACCAACCTAGCAATGTCAAGGCAGGTCAAGTCAAGGGCACGCGCATCGCCAAGGAATATAGTTCCGCGGAGGGCGACCCGTACTACCCCGTGCCGAACCCGGAAAACCGCGCGTTGTACGAACGTTACAGACAGTTGGCCGAGAAGGAGTCGGACGTCTGCTTCGTCGGCCGGTTAGCGTCCTACAAGTACTTCAACATGGACCAGGCCATCCTCAACGCGCTGGAGATGTTCGACTCGCTCAAGGAGTCCGGGAAATTGCAGCCGAAGCGGCGGCCCGAGGACTTCGGGCCCGGCGACGGGCCGAAGTAGGTCCCCATTCCTGCCCTAAGGACCTTTATACGTTCTTTCGCGTCGGCGGCGCGTCCCGAGGGGCCTTATTCCTGCGCCGCGGCGCGTCGATGGCGTCGGGGGTGGGGACATTCGCGCGGCGTATATTCTCTGTTGCAAGCTCGCACGCGCCAGGACTAGTGGGCAGAGCCCAGATGCGGAGCCCCGGCGTCCCGCGCGGGTCAGATGCGCGGGTCGTGTCCTCGACGCCGACGCCGGTTGCCGCTCGCACGCGTACCAGTGCGTCACGCACGCTGCGAAACGTCGTCATACGCTTCCTGCGCACCGCGCATTTTCGAAACCCGGAGGCTCAGATCCACGGACACGCCATCCAACTTGGCCTCTTCCGCGTGCGTACAGGGGATCTGGCCGCGAGGCGCAGCCCTTCCCCGCTTGTAATTGGGATCCATCTCACCTGTACTGCGTCTGTGCGCCGGCGCAGCCCGCGCGCCGCATCGAGAAGGCGCCTCCACAGCCATGACGGGTAAAACTTTTATAGCGCCCCTAGCGCCGGCCACGCCGACCAAGAAGACGCCAGAGGAGGCGCCGGCGACGCCGGAGGCCGTGCGCGTCGAGCCCCAGCTGGCCGGCGGCGAGAGCTGGGGCGATGGGCTCGAGGCGATCAAGTCCAACAATGTGGTGGTGGGTTTGAATCTGATCCAGCCGGCGGAATCACACGCGTGTCGGCCCGCGCGCGCGTCGGACGAGGACCTGAATGAGAGCCGGGAGGCGGATGTGGTTGTCGAGGCACCGCTCGGCCCTTTGCTGTTCCGGGGCAAGATGCCCACGTCCAGGATACTCTGCGAACGAGCGGGCAGCAAGGTCTGCGTGGGCAAGTCGCGAGGCAAGAAATGTGTGGTCAAGACCTTCTCCCCGAAGACCGCGGCTGCTGGTTGCCGGGAACTCGTGTTACTGAAAGCTGCGCAAGGTCCTAGAATAGTGCAGTTGCTCGGCGCGGCCTTTGCCCAAACACAGCCGACCATAGTGATGGAGTTTTGTAGCCGAGGAACGCTAGATGACGCTGTGAGGAACTGGCTGGATGTAAGAGGCGCAAGGAGGGTCGCTGCACATGTCGCGGAAGCCTTGGCGCACTTACACTCGTTACGGCCGGCAATAGTCCATAGAGACGTGAAACCCAAAAACGTGCTGATCTGTCGGGACGGTTCCGCAAAATTGGCAGATTTTGGACTGGCGCGACCCTTCCCCGGAAGAACAGCCAATGATCAATATGTGATGACGGGCGAGACGGGGACCGTACGATGGATGGCGCCGGAAGCGTTTCGAGGCGACCCCTACTCGCTGAAAGTTGATATATACTCGTGGGCCATGGTAGCATGGTTTGCCCTGTGCGGGCAGGCGCCCTACGCGGAAAAAACTTTGAAGGACCTGCGGCGGACGCACCTCGAGCTGCACGACCGGCCTCCTTTGAAGGGCCGGCCAACCAATAGTGGAGTGGCGTCTCTGTTGAGCCTGGCGTGGGCCGAGGCGCCCGGCGACCGGCCCGAGGCCGCGTCTCTTTCTAGAGCGCTGGCGCCCTTCTCCGTGAAAAGGCGGCGGCTCCTGCCGTTCTGGTAGGAAAACATTCCCGAGTCCTTGTTGTGGACCAAAGACCGCGGGCTGGCGGCGCGCCGGTTTCGTACGCGCGCCCGAGGACGTCCAGCTAGCAACTTCCCCTTCTCTTCTGCTGTAAATAAAATTACCTAAAAGCCAACCATACATTTCCGGTTATGGTAACCGTACCGACCGTACCGTACCTGTACGTACCTGGCTGGTACCTGGCTGGTACCGAGCCACAAAATCCAAAGCCGGCACCGCGTCTATTTATCGAGACGGCGAGACTGGGCGCAACAAGAGTCAGCGCAGACCAAAAAGGCCGACACCGCGTCGTATCTATCGAGACGGCGAGTCTCAGACAGGCGCAAAACAGGCTGACTCCTGGCTGAGTCTAATTACTAAAAATTCGATTGCCATACGCAAGGCAAGATAAGCACTCGCTCGCGGACAAACAGAGATTGAGTACTTAAACAAATGTCGCCACTTTGTTTCATCCTGGCCGCGCTTGTCTGCGCGGCCCCGGAGGGACGGGATACGCGGCCTCGGGCACGGACGCCCCCGGGCCCGTCGACGTACTGCGGCCAGGGATACAGGTGCCGCGGCAGCGGCCGCGAGATGCGGTGCCACCCGGACGTCGCGTGCGACGACAGGGAATTAAGAAGTGGTCCGTGCGCGGTAGCGACCGCGTGCCTCGAAAAGTGCGTCGCGGACCCGGGGGGCGAGGCCTGCGACATGCCCTGCCACGGATCGCCGCTGCGCTCGCGCGCGACCGGCGCCGCCCCGCCGCCGGACCTGAAGGTTGCGTATTTTTTGAATCATCGCAAGGTGGCGGGGACGAGCATGCTCGCCGCGCTCAAGCGAGTCGCGGGGCGCGTCGGCGTCGACGGGGGCTCGCTGCTCGTCGCCAAGGAGGATCTCCGGCCCTTCAACCCGAATTTGTTCTGCAAACCGGAGACCAGCGCGGGCGTGCTCTACGTCACGGTACTTCGGCACCCGCTGCACCGGCTCGTGAGTTTGTACCACTCCGAGAACAACTTCGGGGACCGGAACCCGGCCGCGAACCGCAACGCAACGGCCTGGGGCGCCTTCCTCGACGGCTCGTGCACGCGGCACAGGTGCGCGGCGCCGAACTACTACACGCGGCGCTTGCTCGGCTTCGCCCGCGTGACGAAGGCGCCCGCGGACTGCAAACCGCGCGGGTTGAAGGGGCGGAACTCCGAACAATGCGACGTCGCGGCGCCGGGGACCTGCGCCGAGCCGACGTTCCACCCCCGGTGGCTCCACGACGTCGACCAGGCCGCGGCGCGGCAGATCGATTGCTGCAACGCCTTCGCGGAGGGCAAGACGCGCCGCGGTCGCCACCTGTGTGGAAATCAAAATTTTACGGCGTGTTCGTGCAGAATCGTCTCGTCGCCCTCCACGCCATCGACGCGACGCCTGCTCGATGGCGTGGCGATGCCGGTTCCTCACCGATCGACCGAGCCAACACGGCTGCGTCATCGTCGAGAAATGACTTCGTGAAGAATTATCGGGTGCACCCGACGCACTGGTTGATTTCCACACAGGTCGCATCGGGTTCGCGTTCTCGTGCGACTGCGGGCGAGGCGCGGGCCGAGTGCTGAGCGACTTGACGAGCGACGTGGGTATCGCCGTCTCGTCGAGCGAGGTGGCCTTCCAGGTCGCGAAGCGTGTCCTCGATGCGTTCGACTTCGCCGTGGCGCTGGAGCGCATGGACGAGCGCGCGGCGCAGAAACTCTCCCAACTCCTCGGCACGACCGTGACGTTCCCACACCACCGCACAAGGGCCGGAGGCAGCGGCGGCTTCAACAGACTCGCCGCGGCCATGCCGACCAGCATCCGCGATCGCATCCTGCGGCAACACGACGTGGACGTGCGCCTCCACGCCTGGCTCGCGGCGCGCCCCCTCCCTTAAGATTCCTAATTTAAGGTACTATCTCTCCTTCTTCGCCAGCTCCACATCCAAATCCAGCGGCGCCGGCCGCCGCGGCGCGAAGAGCAGGTAGGCCAGCGCGCCCGCGTGCACGGGCACGTACGCGACGCCGGCGTAGAGGAGCTTGCGGTCCGGCAGGCCCAGCGCGACGGCGTCGCGGCTCAAGAGGGAGACGGCCGCGCCCCACGAGCCAACAGTCAAAAACGCAATGAAAGGAGGCGACAGCGCCAGCCAGAGAAAGAAGGAAAGCGCGACATACAAAAAGCCGTCGGCGCGCGGCCGCAGCGTCGCCAGGACCAGCGTAAGAGGCGCGCCGACCCACAGCAAGACGCATGGCTGCGAGAGGACGAGGGGCGTATGCGCGTAGCCCGCCGCGAGGAGTAGCGTCGCTCTAGCTAATCGACGGTCGGAATTTAGTCGTGATACGACAATCACCGCCGCGGCGTAGGCCAGGCCCACCAAAAGACCGACGAGGTGCGGTGCGCGGAAACACGCGTAGACTGACCCCATACCAAACGCCATCGGCGCCAGCACGTACCAAAAATGCCGCACGATCGTGTGGGGGATGTCCCTTTGTAGCACAATAGCGTCGAAGGCGTACTCACTAAGTTCTTTGGCGGCCTCGACGCCGAGCGGCAACGCCGTGAGCATCAGTGGAAACGCCACCTCGTCGAAGGACACGAATTTTGTAGAGTCCATCAACAGATACTGGGAGGCGCCGTGGTGGAGCTCGTGCTCAACGATGTTCATTGACCTTATTATGAGTTCGACGCCCGTGCCGACTCTACTCTCATCGAAGGTCTGCCTCGCGTTCGGTAGCGCTTGGGTCGGCTCGAGCGTGACGGCGTCGATGCCCCGCCGCAAAAAGTGGGCGTGCGGCCCCGACGCGCCGCCCGCCAATCGTTTCGCCCACGTCATTAACGCCCTGGACCGCTCCGAATACGTCGAGCGGGGCCGCGGCGGCGCCCTAGATTCAAAGCCGCTCTCTGTATGTACGAGTTGGGGGAAGGCCGTCGCCGCGAGGTGGAAAAAGTCCAGGTTCGGCAGTTCGCCGTCGAAGCCGTGCGCTTTTAGCGTCAAGGCGCCGTACGGCTCCGCCTCGGGCAGGTTTATCAGGACGGCGCCCCGTAATAATCCGCCCCGCTCAAACAACAAATCCTCGTCGTCGCCGTTATGGTAGGCCCCGACCCACCGTTGCGGATCGTCCGACGCCACGACCACGATGTTTTTGCCGAGCCACGGCGCGTCCCTCAGAAACCGCGCCAGCGCCAGCACAATTGGAATAGCGCGTTTATTGGCGGCCACGACCGCGATGGCCTCGACGGCGGCCCAGCCCGACGCCGGGCGCACGACGCCCCACGACGCGTTGTACCGTTCCTGGCAGGCAATGTCCAAAGCCATCAGCTCGTCGCAGAACGAGCCGTGGCGCTTCCGGAGGTAGTCGCGGAACCCCTCAGAGGTGTGGAGCGTCGCGCGCGCGGCCATGGGCGACAGCGTCGTTTCGTCGAAGTACGTGCCTCTCATTTTGAGTTCTCCTGTCACAATACTAACGACGGGAAAGCAAAACATCCACGCCACGCCCAACGTAAAGGCTACGATGGACACCATGCGCGACGACACGCGCCTTGCGACGTATCGTTTGAGCTTCTCTTTCCGCGTGAGGTCCGCGTCCTCGGCGGCGGCGCGCGCGGCGGCGGCGGCGCGCGCGGCGTCGAGGACTGCTGCCACGGCTTCCTCCGTCGTCTCGTCATCGCTTTCGTCCTGGCGTGTGGCCCGGCGCCGCGTCGTGGGCATTTGTATTTGCAGCGCGTCCACTGCTGCGCGGCCGTGAGCTGTGCCACAATGTCTGCTAAATGAGCAGGGATGAGCTCTTTGGTTAACAAGCTGCAGCGCTGCGTTGCAAAATCGATTGCGATACGTCGACAGCGATGGAACGTCCACCGCACACTGCGATGAGTGGTGCGATCGATTGCGATGCGCGTGCCGCGCGCCGGTACCGCGGTCAAGCATCGATTGCGCGGGTTTCGTGGCTCCCGCAGCTTTCGTGCCGCGGCAGAGGACTACTACCGCGGACTAATCGGCGTCTTCGGTACGTTTCATTCAAACGCTAGTGGGCCGCTCTCCCTACAACGCGGGGCATTTCCTGAAAGGGGCAGCGAGAGGCGGGATATAGCGCCCCCGGGGCAGCCCGGCGACGATGGCCGCCCTCCCGGCCCTGACCCAGACCATGACCATCGACCAGCCGAGGCCACCGCCGCCGGCGTTCCAAGGCAGCGGCCGCAACCAGGGCATCGAGCGGGACCGCCTCCTGAAGCCCGAGGACGTGCCCCACGACCTCATGTGTTCTATTTGTCTGGGCGTCGTCGCCGACCAATCCTCAGAAACGCCCTGCGGCCATTTATTTTGCACGGAGTGCATCCGGAGCTCACTACGAAGGAACCCGCAGTGCCCGCTCGACAAGAAACCGTTGCAGGTGGGCCAGCTGCGATCGATCAGAGAGCACAACCTGCCCATCCGACGCATCTGGGGCGGCATCAAGGTGAAGTGTCGCTTCGCGGAGCACGGCGAATGCCCTTGGACGGGAGCGCTCTGTGATGCTTCTGCCCATGAAGCTAGGTGTAATGCCCGACACGGCAACCCCAAGGATTTGAGAATAAGGGAACTCGAAAATGTTTTACGGAAGAACGAAAACTCGTTGCGCGAAGCGGAAGAGCTCAACCAGCACAAGTCAAAACGGATCCAGCAGTTCGAGGAGGAGCAACGGCGAAGGGAGCACGACTTCGACTTTGAGTTGCAGCGACGGGACGCCGAGGCGCGCCAGAAGATTTCAGAGGTGGAACAGCAAGCTCAGTCGGAAGCCAATCGGGCGAACAAAGCCGAGCAAAGAGCCCTGCAGGCGGAGGCCGATGCTGGTAGAAGTAGGGAAGCCATCCAGCAGATGCAGAAGGAGCATAGCGAGGTGGTCCAAGATAGAGAAAGACGCTTAGAAAGTGCAGCGAGGCACGCGGGCGACGCGGAACGACGGGCGGAAGCGGCCGCGGTCGAGATCCGGAAGGTGCGGGACGAGGGGAACAAGCGATCGAGGGAGCTCGAAAGCGCGGCGGAGAACAACGCGCGGGCGGCTGCTGCCAATGAACAGAGAGCCAGAGCCGCGGAATACGAGCTGGAGCGAGTCGCGCGCCACCGCCAGGAGTTCGAAGCGTCGTACCGAGCCCAGGCCGAAGATCTGCAACGTGAAAGAAATGCGGCGACGATGGAGCGCGACCGAGCTGTGAGAGATCAAAGACAACAAGAACAGGCCGCCTACGCCGCTAGAGGGCAATTAGCTGATGTCGAGGAGCGCTTAGGTGCTTCGGAATCCTCGAGAAGGGACTTGGGCCTGCGCCTGGACGCTTGTCAGAGGGAGTTGTATCAAGCTAGAGAGGCCGCGAAGCGAGCAGAAGAACAATTGCATGGCGCCGAGCGCCACTTCCACAAGCAGTTAGCTGGTGCCAGGGCGCGGAACGTGACGCCGCCGAACGGCGCGCGGACCGATAGCGAGTTCGACGGGCGCTACAATTATGATAGGTACAACGTCGTGCGCCTGTCGCAGCTCATCACGCGGTCGCTCGAGAACCGCCCGACGGAGGTCTCTCCCAACCGCATCTTCACGTGCGTCGCCTCGTGCTACGACGACTTCAAGCGGGGCTGGACGGACAACCCGCAGAACTACGCGATCGACGTGCGCATGCTCCTCACCGTCGCGTCGGCGTCGACGTGGTTCAACGACCAGCAGAACCGCCTGATCGACGGGTGGCTGCGCGAGCAGGGCTGGCTCGGGCACAACCACCGGCTGGCGCAGCAGCCGCCGTCGCAACTGCCCCCGGCCCAGTTCGGGGCGGCCTACCCGCCCCCGCTCGTCCGGTGAGCTATCCCTGTTACCCGCCGTGTAAATAGAAGAAGAATCGAACTACTTAGAGAAGAGCCAGCTCCCGACGTCCCCCGCCTCCTCGGCCGCGACCTCGACGGCGGGCGCTTCGTCAGCAGGCGCAGCGGGCGCCGGCGCGGCGACGTCGCCCACCGCCAATTTCCGCAGCGCGCGCTGCTCGCCGACGACCTTCGAGAGTGATGCGGCCCGCGCCCGCGCGTCCGACGCCGCCGCGGGCGACGCGTCCACCCGCACCTTCGGGTCCGCCAAAGCAGAAGCCCAGTCGAACGCGCGCACCGCGTCGACGTCGTCGGGCGCCGGCAGCGCCGCGAGCGCCGCGGCGCAGCAGTCCGCGTCGCTTTTTGCCGCCGCGTGCGCGTCGCGCGACTGTTGCGCGGCGGCTTCGAGGGCGTCCGCGAGGCCGGCATCGGCCTCGACGATGTCTGCCTTGGCGTCCGCGAGCCGGCGCAGGGACTCCTGTAACTCTGGTTCAGGGGTCAGCTTGGCCACCTCCCCCAGCGACGCGGCCAGCTCCTTCTCCGTGGCGACGCGCGTGCGCTTCGCCGCGGCGACCTCGGCGTAGGTCGTCTCGGAGGCCTTGACTTCCGCCGCACGAGTTGTGCACGCCTCGGCTTCCTGGGCCAATGCTTGCCGCGCGAGGTCGGCGGCTCGCGCCAACGCCGCGTCGGCCTCGGCTCGCAATCTTTCGGCTGCGGCGAGCTTTTGGGCTGAGGACTGCGCCATCGTACTCCGCGCGGCCGCGGACGCCTCCTCGGCGACGAGCGCCGCCTCTAACGAGGTCATCAGCGTCTCGTCTTCGGTCTCCGCTGGCGGTGCCACTGGTGGGGCCTCGACTGGTGGCGCTGCATGGGCTGCCTCGCTCTCGGGCTCTGCTGGCACTGCACTGCTCTCAGAGTGGCATACCACTCGAGCTGTTCGCGGCAGCGTTGGTACGAAAGCTTGCGTGAGTCGAAGGGCGAGGAGGAGTAAGCATTTGCGATGCATGTTTGAATGCCGTCCACTTCGATTAACGCGAGTCTGGGCACTGCAATCGTCATGCGTAATTGAGCTTGCGCTAGTGTCTTTACCGGCCGCTAGCTACGACCCTGCCTAGAACGATCACGTATAGATGGGTGGAAGGACCAGACGACTGAGGGCGTCTTCGCAGAAGCCCTCGGCTGGAACGCTGACTGGCGCAGCAACACGTGGCTCGAGGCCGGCCGGCCGCTCTAGGAAGCTAAAACTGCACAACCGATGGTTAGTACACGGAACTCGAACGGTTCCCACCAGGGGGCCCGGGGCCTTCGCGCCCGATTCACGCCTCAAGAAGAGAGACGGAGCACGGGGCGGGATCGACGGGGTGGTGGGGAGACGAAGCGAGGGGGATGATGTTGTGGGAGGGGGTGTCCGCGTTCACGCCGGCCGGCGGGGCACGCGGAGAAGTCTTGTTGTTGAGAGAGGTTTCAGGAATCCGTTTCACGCGAAGCCGCGGGCCAGGGACTCCATGGGGTCGTAGGCCCCGAAGGTCGGCGCGTCGGCTCTGAGGTCCGACGCCAGCGCGTTCGACTGCACCTCGCGCGCCTCCAGAGGGTTCAGGCGCACGCCGCCGTCCAGCGAGCCGGCGCGATCCCTGGTCGCCGTGTTCGACACGACGATGCACGACACCGAGCCCCCGCCCGAAAAGAGCTCGGCGCCGTGCGTCTGGAAGGCCGCGGCCACCGCCGCGCTTCGCGTCGCGAAGTCGACGTAGCCGTAGGGCGCGACGCGGTCGAAGACGACGCGCGCGCCGACGACGCTCGACCCGTAGCGCGCGAAGGCCTCGGCCAGCAGGTCGTCGCCGCAGTTCGGCGGCACGGGCATGACCTTGACTCTAGCAGCAGCGGTAACGAGAGAGGGCGGCGGGTGCGGCGCCACGACGGGCAGCGACGGGAGCCGCGAGGCTTCCGGCGACGAGTAGGAGGAGTCGAAGCCCGGCGGCTGGAAGGGCTGGCGCTGGGGCGGCGGCGGCGGCGGGTCCGGCGACGCCCAGACGGAAGCCGGCGGCGCGACGTGCGGCGTGATCGGCGGCTGCACGGGTTGCGGCGCGGGCGCGACCGGCGGGGGCGGCGGTTGCGTCGCGGCCGCCGCGGCCGCGGCGGCGGCCTTCTGGGCCGACTTTTCTCTAGCTCGAGCCCTTCGCGAAGGCTTCTTCTCCTCGGTAGCTTTCGGTACTTCTTTGGGTACCTTCTTCGGCTTGAGCGGGCCTCCTCTTTTAGAACCAGACGCGTCGCGCGCGGACTTCGGCCGAGCGGCAGGTCTAGAGGGCTTGCCGCCTCGTAAAGGTAAATCAGGCATCTCGGCTTCACTGGACGACGCGTCCGACGCCGTCGCGCTCGGCGAGGGCGACCGCGTCGTCGTGGGCACGCTACTACCGTTCGGCTTCGCGCGCGGGCTTCTCCCGCGCGGCGTCCGCCCGGTCCTTTTTAGTCTAGCTTTTCTTTCCCTATCGTCTTCCGCTAGGAGTCGCGCCACGGCATCGTCGGCCTGCCGGTCGGCTTGCGGACGTCGCGATCGATTCGCCAACGAGCACGCCCGTCGTAGTGCTGCTGACAGCGCGCAGAGCACGCCAAAGACCAGTAAGAAGAAGACGACGTCGATCCACAGCTCCACAGAATCGTCGTCGGCCTCGAAGAGCCCGCCCGCACCTAGCCTTTCGAGGAGCATCGTCGCCTCTTCTGGCAAAGCTTCGCCGTAGGGCCTCGCGGCCGCCATCTCCGCTACCGCCGCTCTTCGCTCTTCCGTCGATAACAGCGCATATCGCAACGCACCTAATTCGACAGCGGCCGTCTCGTAGAAGTCCCCGAAGTACTCCTCGAGCGACGAGACGAGGCTTTCGCGCGCTTCGGGGGCTAGTGCTCGACACAGCGCGACGACCTCCGGGTCGTCGAACGGCGCCGCGCCGTGTTCTATCACCAGCAGTACAATCGCTAATGCTGTCGCCTTCTCGACGCCCGCGGCCGCCGCCGCCGCGGCCCGAAAGGCCCCGAACGCGTCGACGTCGCCGTAGTCCTCGTAGTCGCCGCTACACGACTCGTCGTCGCCGCCGCCGCCGCCGAGCACGAATTCTCTAGCAACAGCTAACGCCGCATCATCAAACGAGTCGCCGGGGCAGGAACCATCTCCCTCGTCGCCGTACGTGACCAAATCGGCGAAGCGCTCTACCAATGGTAAAGCGGCGGCGTCGTCCGCCCCGACCGGTAGTACAGTGGCCAGAGCCACGGCCGTGCTGAGGTGCGGCGCCGCGCGCGTCTGCGTCGTCCTTAAGGCGAGGGCAAGAGCAGACGTGTGCCCCACGCTCGGGACGCGCGCCGCGCGCGACCGCGTCGCGAGCGTGACGATGGTGGAGAGGATGGCCGCGGGCCTCGAAATCTGCGCGTGGCCCCGCGGGGCCGCGAGCGGCGACACGCACCTCGCCGCCAAAAGCAGGAACAGGCTCATCAGTCGCGGTGGGCCCGCCATCCTGCCTCGGGCGGTGCACCCAGCTCTGCGCCCGTTCCGAGGCTTCGCCCAGACCAGCCCAGGGCCGCCCTCGCCGGGGCACGCGCCGCAAACAGGCGCGAGTTGTGGCCGCGCGCTGCTGGTGAATAGACAAACTAGAGTGCTTGCGGCCGCTTGTTTGGCTTCTCGGAGACCCGTCGGACCAGTACAGGCGTCCTCTTCAGGCATTTAAAAAATTTAAAACACCTGGCTCTCCGCCAAGCCTCTGCCTGGTCGCATGCCCACCCAGCCATCGTGCCGCCGCAAGTGATCAGCACTGTCTGTCAGCAGCTCATACGCACGCCGAGAGTCGCTCTTCAGGTTTGAACAGCGATTCGTGCAAGTTTTCCTGCAGCACACCACACCTTGCAAGCACTACAGCTGGAGAGGCGTCAATGGACGAGATCCTGAACACCATCATGGGCAGGATGCCCCGTGTTGACAACCCCTTCGCGTCGCGCCGGTGGAAGCAATTTTCGGTGGCGGACTGGAACGCAAACGAGATGGAGCGCGCTGGCTTGGTTGAGTGGAAGGAGTGGAAGGACAGGGGCAACGCCCTGTACAAGGAGAAGGATTATGCGGGGGCGCGCGCGATGTACGGCAAGGCCTGCATGCTGGCGTTAGACCCCTTCCGGAACGGCGGCGTCAACGCGTTCTTCGACGCGCTCCACGAGGCGCCCGCGCACACGGCGCGGCGGCAGTTCTTCGACATCGAGCCGCTCGTGGGCCAGGTCCTCAAGTACTTGCCGCATGCGTACTCTCGGAAATCCGCACTTGACGGCAAGACCTACGCCGCGCCGAACAACAATGCCGCGGTCTGCTCAGCGAACCTCTCAGCGGCCTGGCTCTTGGACGGCGAGCCGAATAAGGCGCTCAGGGCGGCGAAGAAGGCGACGAAGGCGGATCCCGGCTACCTCAAGGCGCACCGGCGCGAGCTCAATGCGCTCCAGGCGCTGCATCGCCGCCAGGCCGTGGCGCTCCGGGAGCTGAAGAGCAGACCGGTAGCGCCACCCCGCCAGGCGAACCTCGACGCCGGAGCGAAGCTGCTCGCGCGATACGCCAAGGCCATCCAGGAGAAGCGGGATGAGCTCGCGGACTACGAGCAGGCCCGCGCCGCGTACCCCGCCGAGGCCTTGGCGCTGTTGACGGCCGGCTGGGTCGACTACGAGCGGGCGGCGTGCATCTACGGCCCCATCAGGTTCATGGCGTGCCTTGAAGCATTAACTGGTCCGGACGGGCCCCTGGCGGCGTGGAAAAGGTGCGAAGCACGGGCGTCGCTCGTGCCGTTTCAGGGCGGCCAGGTATTGATGCTGTCGTTGTGTTACACGGTGGTGAACGGCATGGACAACGTGATAAACTGTCTGGACTGGATAATGGTCGACGAGTCGAACGGCGATCTGGCGGACAAGCCGCCGCAGGGCGTCGCGTCGGAGAAGTCGCTGCAGTACGCCCCGATGCGGATAAATATGTATGTGGAGGAACTGACAGAGAGAGGTCTGGAGGTGGTCTCAGTAATGTTGGGACAGGGTCTGACGGACCAGGTGAACCTGATCGATAAAACCTTGAGGGAAGGAAGTCCAATTATGGAGGTGAAGACGTTCGACGATATACTAGTATATCACGCCGCGTCGACGGCTGCTTCCGAGGACAACAACGTGCCCATGAACCCGGACCCGCGGTCCTTCGACGCGCTCATGCGGCGCCGGCCGCCCAGGCCGCTCGACTTAGCCTCGGACGCTCGAACAGGACTAGACTAACAATTAATTAGGGTGACCGCGATTGTACCACGCCCTATCCGGAAACGAGTCGTCCTCGAGGCACGTGCCCGTCAGCTTCCGCAGCTGAATATTCTCGATGCAGTCCCGCCGCTCCGGCGGCAGCTGGAACATGCGCCGCATATCCTTCACCATCGTCCCCGCTCCGAGGTTATCATGCACGTCGTCCCATGCACTGAAGCATGGGGCATAACTGTCAGGTATGAGGTCCAAAATATCGTGGGACGCGAAGTCGGCCAGGGGGCCCGAGCCGAGACACTCGTCGAAGAGCGCCCAGTTTTTCACGTGAATGGCGGTGTCGAAGCGGAGCATGACCAGTAGTTTGGGCGGCGTCGCCTCGACGATTGGTCGCACGCGGCCCAGGAGCTCGTCGATGACCTTGGACTGGGTCATCAGGCCGGGCCGGTCCGCCTGCAGCTCGGCGAGGTGGTTCGACGGCATGCGTAGGCTGGCCATGGCGTCGCGTTTGTGCTGGGAGTAGGACTTGGCCGAGTGCGGCAGGACATTCCAGTCTGCTTCCCTCTGAAGCCAGGGCGCGTACCACCGCCGCAAGTCCTCGGTGTAGTTCTGACCGCGACTGCACGAGTATGTTGTTGCTAGGAGACGAGTCGTGCCGAAGCCGCGCGCCGCGAGTTGTTCGATAAATGCCTTGTGCGACGCGAAGACTTCGCGCTGCCGCGCGTACGAACTTGGGCAGCACGTGTGAATCGTCGCTTGACCGGCGCCGTTGCGGAAGCTCTCGCCGCGCAGCGCGAGGATGACATTGGCCCGCTGCGGGCGGCGCGCTTGCATTTCTTTGCAGTAGTCGGAGACGTTCTGGCTGACGCCATCGACGAGGGGCAGCAGCAACCACAGGGGCAGCATCACTGTCCGAGGAACCAGAAAGGTAATAAAACAACCACCAAAATTAGCAGGTCAGCAAGCGTTTCGCACCAGTGGCGCCGAACCTTGGGCAGCTCGTTCATCACTGCCCACCAATTGTCCACCAGCAATACAGCACGCCTACCACAACCAGAGCCAACAGGCCTGCCCCGTCGACGCGGCTCCAGCGGCGTCGGACGTTGGGCAGCTTGATGCGTAGCAGCTTATCTTGCCGTGAGGGCATCGGATCGCGCGTTATGGCAGAAATAATTTCACACCCCGATCACCCCGCACGAGACGCCATCGACGCACCCCCTACAGATAAGAAATCACACACTACTACGTTAGGAAATTCGAGCCCAAGAGGGCTCGCGCCGTCAGCAGCCCCGGCGTCGCCCGCCTTCTATCGTTCGCGCCGAGCGCCGTGCCGAGAAACGCCCAACCATCGGAAGTGTCCAGTAATCGGACGACGCCGTCCCAGGCCTCCTCGTTCGCGCAGTAGTCTCTCAGTTTCAAAATGTCGCAGTCGAAGATGTCGTCGTACAAGCGTTTTAAGGAGTCGCCGTCGCTGACGGGTGGTAATGGGCCGGCATAATCCTCAGGATACAGCGCGGGCGACAGCAACAGCTCCAACAGCACGTAGCCCAGCGAATTGAGGTCGTCGTTCATGTTCGCCACGCTTGCCGAATCCGAGAAGCCGAGGAACTGGAGCCTCACGCGCGATAACGGCGCGTTCTTCGGGACGACGTTTTTGTCCATGCCACTCGAGTCGAGCACGAAGGCCGCGCCCGACAGGCCCCGGTGGGCGACGCCGGCTTCATGCAAATCCGCGACGCACGCGACGGCGTTCTTTATCGCTCTGAGTACGAACTTTTCCCTTTGGGGATAGGTCCACCGTTCTCCAACAGCTCTTGAACCAAAGATGCCCCCACCAAAGGGCCTCGGCGGCTCCGCATAAAAGGGGTTCTGCGGGCCCGGTGGTGATGTTAATGACGCGAAGGTGCAGGTGCCCGCCCACTCGTAGACCAACCACCTACTATCGGGTTGCGGCGGCTCGCACCGGAGGTTCGCCACCCAGGCCTCGATGAATGAATCGTCCAGGACCGCATCCGACGAGAAGAAGCCGTCCTCCGAGTCGTCGAGTGTGCCCAGCAGCTGGCAGACGCTTTTTTTTGGTAAATCGCGGTCGCGGAACGCGTCGAGCTCCTGGCGCGCCACTTTCGACGCTTTCAACGAGTACTCGCGCACGCAGCACCTTAAATCTTCCCCTCGCGCCCGCGCCGTCGGGTCCTCCCGCGTCGCGAGGAAGAGTCTTAGTGGTGCACTACCAACTCCGGCGTCGGATTTTGTTCGAGCTGGCTGCGCCGGATCTAATGGATTCACGCCCTCTCCCGAATATTCCCAGTCCGTGACCTCCGTCACGGAGACCTGGCCCAGGAAGCGTTCGAGCGTGAGGTCCTGGGCGCGAAATTCTCGCATCGCTGCGAGGCGCGTCGTACGTCGTCGAGCGGTGGTCGGCGCGAGGTAGGCCGTCGCGGCGGCCACGCATAGTGATAGGCAGAGTGGCTGCATTGTGCTGGGCCGCTTGCAAGTACTGCAGCGATGCGAATTCGTGCTTAGCGGTGCCCTGCACTTGTCGCAGAGCCCAAACCTAACCGCGAACGAGTTCTGTCTGTCCAACTTGGCTGCGCTCGGCGGCGCGAGCTGGCAGCTCCCAGCTTTGCATGGGCCTCCGGCTGCGCGCGGCCCGGAGCAGGGGAAGTCTATACATAAGCTTAGGCTCTAAAGGTTCCCCTCGGTGGGAATCCCGTCGGGGATGTAGATCTGGATGCCGTCGAGCTCCTTCGTCAGCGGCAGTTGCGAGCCGAGGCGCGACACCGACGTGATGTCGTCGTCGTCCCAGTAGTTGCGCAGCAGCTCGAGCTCCCAGGCGCCCCGCGGCGGCAGCTTCGCCGCCCAGGCCGGCGGGACCTTGACGTGGTCGTAACCGAGCGACGCGCCCTCCCCAAATAAATCCTCGGTCCAGACGTCGGAATTGACCCTTTCCACAACTCCGGCCACGGCCGTCGGCCCGATGTCGATGCCGTGGAGCTCGGCGACCTCGGACACCGTCATGCCCACGCGGCCGGGCACGACGGCCCGCGAGCCCTCGTGGTCCACGAAGGTGATGTGCACAGTCACGTCGGCTACTTGCGGGGCTGGTGCCGCTTTGGCCGGCGTGGTGCTCAAGAAGTTGGCGCGTGGCCTCGCGGCGCGCGGCGCGGCGGCGCGCGGCGCTGCGGCTGGTCTTGCGGTGCTGAGGGCTCGTCGGAGCGCGCGGGCGGCCATTTTTTGGGCTGTGTCCCCAGCGCTGCAGCTCGGGGACGTAAAACTAGAGAATTTTCCAGCCCGCCTCTTCGAGCGCGGGCAAAAACACAGTACAAAGCACGCCTTCACTGAAAGCTAGTGTGTCGCTACGCTAGGTAGCTCTGGCAAGCGGACGCGCGCACGGCGTCGCTGTTACTCATACGTTGTCTGACTTGTGTTCTCTGAGAGCCCTCGCTACCAGCCAGCACGGGCTTGCAACGGCGCGCGGCTGCGTGACGGCCTAGGAGCAGAGCTCTGTTCCAAGGCGGCAGCTCGCTGCATCCGCGACGCCGTCGCCGCGCCGAAAAAACAGCGCTACCCCGTAACAGGCCGCAAAAAAAGTAACATGTCAGCAGCACCAGGCACCGCGCGCGGCGGCGACCTCGCCAACCCTAGACAAGACGCGACGCTCATGGTCGAGGGCGGCGCGGGCGAGATGCGCGCGATCACGCGCGCCGACACCTATGAGATCAAAGCGCCGCCGCCGCCGGACCCCGACGCGCAGCACCGCATGTCTATAAAAGCGCCGCAAGTCGTCAAGACCATTGAGAGTCTGAGGAACAAGGGCGAGGGGCGGCGCTTTGAGCCCGACGTGACGCGGAACCCCTACGCGCCCAAGACCTGGGTGTCGTATCTCGCGGCGACGCGCGACGACTTCTCCTTCGCTGAGAGGAGATTGATCTATGAACGAGCCTTGCAGTTACTCCCGCGGTCGTATAAGCTGTGGCGTTTGTACCTAGATGAGGTCGAGGAGGCGGTGCGAGACCGATGGCACACTTCAGGACGGGCCAAAGTATTAGTATTGTTATACGAGCGCTGCCTCATGCACCTGTCGAAGATGCCGCGACTGTGGTTGGAGTATGTTGATGTACTAGAAAAAATGAAAAAAGGCACGCAATTGCGCCACGCGTTTGATCGAGCTCTGCGAGCCTTACCGATCACGCAGCACGACAAGGTCTGGCCGCGGTATGTGCAGTGGGCCGAATCATGCGGTATCCAACAAGTCGCGCTCAATGCCCACACAAGAAGGTGCATGTTCGAACCTCAGAGAAGAGAAGCCTTCTGCGACTATTTAGTAGCACAAAACAATCACGGTAAAGCAGCGGCAGAGCTCGCCAAGTGCCTCGAGGACAACGACTTCGTCTCACCGTCGGGCAAGAGCAAGCACCAGCTCTGGATGCGGCTCTGTGATTTGTGTGCGGCGCATCCGGAAGAGCTACCGTCGTCGTTGGACGTCGATCAGATCATCAGGAGCGGACTTAGTAGATTCAGAGATGAAGTGGGAAGACTATGGTGCAAGCTCGCGGACTACTACATTCGCCTGGGACGCTTCGAGGAGGCTCGGAACGTTTACGAGGAAGCTGTCACGACGGTAGTCACGGCTCGGGACTTTGGGTTGGTGTTTGACGCTTATAGTAGGTTCGAGGAGTCGGTTCTCGAAGCAAAAATGGCCAAGTTGGAAGAGGAACCGGAAGAAGAAGAGGCGGAGCGGAACGTCTATGAACCGACGGCCCAGGAGGAGATCGACTTTCGACTAGCTAGGCTCGAGCATCTCATGGAAAGAAGGCCTCTGTTACTCTCGTCAGTACTATTGAGGCAGAACCCCCATTCTGTAAGTGAGTGGCACGCTCGTGCTGACATCTGTAAGGATGACCCCGCGAAGGCTATCGAGTGCTACAGTGACGCCGTGAAGACGGTAGACGTCTACAAAGCTACTGGTAAACCACATACGCTGTGGACCGCATTTGCTTCGTACTACGCTTCCCGAAATGATCTAGCCAATGCGAGAGTTGTGTTAGAGCGAGCTGTAGAGCAAGATTTCCGAACGGTCGACGACTTGGCTTCTATTTACTGTTTCTGGGTCGAGATGGAGCTCCAACGGGAGCATCACGAGGAGGCCCTTGCGGTTGCGAGGAAAGCGGTCTTGGAGCCTCAACGACGGCGTAGGTTGCATAAGGAGCAGATTCCAGTGCAAGAAAAAGTTCATCGGTCCTCAAAATTATGGTCCCTATACCTCGACTTGGAAGAATCATTAGGCACACTCGACAGCGCACGGGCGGCCTACGACCGCTGTTTAGAATTGAAAGTAGCGACGCCGCAAATCGTGGCCAACTACGCGAGCATGCTCGAGGAAAAAGAATATTACGAAGACGCCTTCGGCGCGTACGAGCGGGGCGTCGCACTTTTTCACTGGCCCCATGTTAGGGAATTGTGGTTCGGCTATTTAACGGCGTTCCATGCGCGGTATGGCGGCACGAAATTGGAGAGGTCTAGGGACTTGTACGAGCAGGCTCTCCGGAAGGCTCCTCCGTCTGATGCTGCTACTTTATTGGTTGATTATGCGAAGCTCGAGGAAGCCCACGGCTTGGGCAGACGGGCCATGGCCGTCTACGAACGCGCAGCCCTCGCCGCGGACGATGAAAGAGCGTTTGGCGCCTGGCGGCTTTATGCGGCGAAAGTGGAACGGGCTTATGGTGCTCCCAAAGCTAGGGGCGTGTATGAACGGGCCGTCAAAGCGCTGAATGTGGATGATGATGCCAAAAAGATGTGCCTGGCCTTCGCTTCTTTGGAGCGAGGCTTGGGGGAAGTCGACCGCGCACGAGCGATTTTAGCACATGGTGCGCAGTTCGCCGATCCTAGGTTAGACGACCACTACTGGCAGACGTGGCGCGACTTCGAGGTGCAGCACGGCAACGAGGACACGTTCCGGGAGATGTTGCGGGTGAAGCGGTCCGTCGAGACGGCTCGAAGTTCCGCAGTTTATGTGGCGGACGGGTTACTCAAAACGGACGCCCCGCTCATGTCCGACGCCGAAGCCGAGCGAAGGATGGCCGGCGACCAGCCCGCGTCGAAGAAGCGGAGTGCGGACGAGGGCGGCGCCGCCGAGACCGAGATGGCGGCGCTGGAACGGCAAGCGGCGCGCATCGTCGAGGCCACTTCCCAGAAAGCGCCGGCGGCGGACCCGAACGAGATCGACCTGGATGACGACGATTCGGACGACGACGGCGAGCAGGTGCTCTCGACGAAGCCCGTGCCGGCGGCGGTCTTCGGGAGCGCCGCGGCGCAGGCGGCGGAGATGTCGGAGCCGCAGGGGGCGTTGGCTCGCTTCCAGAAGAAGGCGTCATGAATAATCAACAAACTAGCTTATGTCCTCCTCGCCGCAGCCGCAACTAATCGTCCCGCAGCCGATCGCCGTCATGAGCCCGAGCATGAACCCGTCGTCGGCGTTAGGCGCCGGGCGCTCGGGCAGCAACGAGTCCCGCAGCGTGTTTTCTCGTCTTCGCTCGCTCACGCGGTATTTGGGGACCGCGCGCCGCGGGTCGTACTCGTCGTCCAGCGACCGCGTCCGCCTTCTCAGCGGCGGGTCGTCGCCGTCGTTGACCCGCAACGCTGCCAGCCGCTTGTACGACGCGGCGACGCGCGACGCGGGGCTGCCTGCCCGCACGGGCGGCGGAGGCGGCGGCGGCGTCGACGGGACGTGGTCGTGCTGCGCTCTTTCTATACAGGCGGGCGACTTGGACCGGCGGTCGCTCTCGTCGTCGGAGACGCACGTCGGCGGGCCGGCGTCGGCGTCGGGGCCGGGGCCGCCCCAGGCCGCTTCCCTTGTCTTTGGTTGTGCCTCCCTGCTCTTGGGGGCTGCCCCCGGCTTGCCCCGCTGGGGCGCCGGCGCGTTGGCCTCGGACAGGTGCCACATGAGATCCTGGAGCCGGTCGTCCCGTCCCCTTGCGTTGGTGGGGGCAGTAGCAGGGCCGTCTGTCCTCGTCGGCGCTCCTCCTCTCCCTGGCGTGAGATCTTCGGGCCCCGGCAAAGCGCTCCGGCGGCATAATGGGCCGGTCAGAGGCGTCGGATTGCGTCTCTTCGTCTCCTTGCAAGCCCGCGCTAGCGGCATGTAAGACACTAGGGATGCCTAGCAAGAGCAGCAGCAGTGCCAAGCAGCGCGGCTCTGCTCATTGCTGCGCAAACGCATTGATAAGCATCGATTTTGCACACAGCACGTCAGCGCAGCACAATTCGAGCGCTATCAGCAACCTTCGCACCTCCAGCATCAAATGCCATACATGCCTGCAGCATAAAACATGTCGCTGAGAGCGCGCACCGACGCGCTGATTGCTGCGGTAGACATCCGGCGGACGACGACGATCAAGGGCGACGTGCGCGCGCTCGCCGCGGCGCTGGGCGTGCCGTTCAACGGCGTGGCGACGACGCTCGCGGCGCTCGAGGCCGAGTGCCTGGCTGCTCCCGCGCCGGCGCCGGCGCCGGCACCAGTGGCGTCCGACACGCTGAGCGCCGGCGTGGCCGCGAGCATTCTCAATAAAACAGTCCTGCCGGATTCGCTCACTGACACGCAGCACACGCAAGTGAGATTCTCCATCGCCCGGGCACTCGCAGTCAACCTCGACGTGCCCGTGGCGCTCCTGGCCGACGACACACCAAGGCATGCGCAGCTCCGCTGGGCGGTTCTGAGGGGGACTGCTCAGCTACAGCTAGAAGGAGATGACATCGACGAGGCTACGGTGGCCGCGGCGACGGCCGCGGCGACGGCATGCGCGGCCGCGGCGCGGGACGGCGACGCCGATGCGGCTTTTTGCGTGCGAGAGCTCGCGAAGATCGGCGGCCCCATCGCGAACTTCATCGTTTCTGAGTCCGCCAAGGCGGTGCTCGAAGGCGACGAGGAGGGCGCGTTGGCGGTCATCGCGGATGCGGCGGACGCGTCAAACGAGGATTCGTTAAAGATTTCGCTGGGCGCCTGCGCGGAACTGCTCGCGCCCGGCGGCGGCGAAGTTGCCGATCGGCGCAGAGCCGTGCTACGGGTCGTGCCGGCGTTGGCGGCGCGCGCGCCGATCCCAGACAAGAATCAGGAGAGCTTAATGCGCGCATGGCGCGCGGTCGCGGACGCGTGCACGCGCCACGCGACGGCGACAGTCGGCGCCCCCGAGCGCGGCGTCGCGCCCGCCGACGCTTTGCAGTGCTGGGCGGCGGCGTTCGAGCATTTTTCGGCGAGCGGCGCTGCGTTTCCGTCTGCCGCTGTCGAGCGCGCGCTCGTCGAACGCGCCGACGACGACGCGCCGCTGCTGCGCCGCCGCGCGCTTGCGGTCCTCGAACTCATTGTCGACACGGCCTCGAAACAGGGTTCCGACGAGGCCCAAAAAGAAGCGACTGGGCAGCTGCGGCGCTGGCTCACCGCGGCGTCCGCGGCCGAGTACGAGAGCGGCCACCACCTCGTCGCCGCGGCGGCCGACGCGTTCTTTGATATTAGAACAACGCCTGTGCTCGAGGCGAAGTGGCTCCACGCCCTCGCGCGGCGCCTGCTGCGGCACCGGAACCCCGCGGCGCGCAAGGCGTTCCTGCAGCGGCTCCTCGACCACGCGGCGCCGGCCGAGGTCGCCGACTGGCCCCTCGTCCGCGACGCCGTGCTCCCGGCGCTCGACGACAACGAGCTGCGGAAGAGCCGCGACGTGGCGCGGCGCTGCGACGCGGCGGCCGTCAACTTCGTCGCGCGCTTCTACCAAGCGGCGCCTACCGAGACGCGTGCCGCCGTCGTCGCCTACGCGCTGCGCGGCGGCGGCCGGCCCCGCGCGCGCGCGGCGCTCCTCGGGCCCTTCGAGGACGTCAAGTTCGCGGCGCTGCCGGGCCCGCGTATACAAGACGACGACGTCGCAGCGGCGGCGGCGGCACTCGAAACCGCCGGAAACGATGCGGCGACGCACGCGCTCGCGATCGCCGTCGTGCCGCTCGTCTGCTGCCAGGACGCCGCGGCGGCGCCGGCGACGGCAGCCGCGTTCGCCGCCGCGTGTACGCGCGCGGTTGCCGAAGAGGAGGCCCTCGACGAGCGGCTCGCTACTTGGTTAGCGTCACGCGTGCCCGGCGCGGGCGCCATCGACGACGCGCGGGCGGCCGCGGCCGTCGCGGCGGTGACGTTGCGACCTTCAGACGTCGATTCCGTGTTCAAGCGCCATCGTCTCAAAGGCCTCCGGTGGCTCGTTACCGATGCCCGCGGCAACCGGCGGCGGTCCACGGGGGTCTGGGCCGCGGCCTCCATGGGTATCAGAGCCCGCGAGTGGTTAATAGAGGCTCTGCTCTCCACCGCAAAATCCAGAGAACTCTCAGAGGAAGAGGGTGCGGCGCTCGTTGAAGACGCAATTGCGGTTTTGGGCGGCGTTCCGGCTCTTTGGTGTGGACGCGGCGGGTCGCAGTCGGAAACTTGGCGCGCAAGCACCATGGCCTCCTCGGCAGCCCTCGCGGATGAGCTGTCCGGTGGCTGTTTGTCGGATCCAGTGCTCGGGCTCGCGTTTATTCGCGCGGGAGTTGGCTGCCTCTCCCGCGAACAATTGGAGGCAATTGGCGTCCCGAAGCTCCTGAAGGCGGCGGGGGCGGCGGAGAAAGTGACAGGAGCCGAGGCGCAGGCCGCCCGGACCGATCGCTGGCGACTGACGGCGACGCTGCTCGACGCCGGCGCGCTGGCGGCGGGCGACCTCGACCACGAGACCGTCCTCGACGCGCTGGAAGCCTGCGACGCGTCCGTCGCCGGGGTCGCGGCGGTGCTCCGCGTCGCGGTGGCGGTCATCTCGGCCGCGCCGCCGGCCGCCGCGGCGCGCGCGGCCGACCGCGCCGCGGCGGCCTTCCTCGACTGCGCAAAGCTCGGTTCGCCGGAGCTCTGCGCCTGCGTCGCGTTCCGCGTCGTGACGCCGCTCGTCGAGCGCGCCCTGAACGACCCGAGCGCCCGAGATCTGGGAGCGACGGCCGCGGACGTCTGCGCGCGACTCTTGGAGAAAACGGCGAATCCCGTCGCGCGGCGGCCGGCGCTCGCGCGCGCGCTGGCGCACGCCCTGTGCGCCGGGGCGCGGAACGCCGCGTGCGACGACGCCCAGGCCGCCGTCTTCGGGCCGCTGGCGGCGGCGCTCTGTCTGGACCGGGACGACGAGGCCGCCGACGCGCCCGCAGCCGTCCCCGATAAGGGCACGGCGCCGGATCCCACGTCGCCGGAGCGGACCTGCTTCGACCTCTGCGCGAAGGACCACGTCGGGCCGTCGCTCGCGCGGCTCACGACGCTCGCGTTCCTCGAGGGTGACGACGCGCCGCGGGCGCTGCGCCGGGCCGCGGCGTCGGCGTTATTAGATCTGGAACCGGCGCTGCGCGCGGAGAGCGGCGACGCGGCGTGCGCGCGGTCCGCGGCCTGGGATCGGCGACTGAAGCTGTGGCAGGCGCTCGGGCTCCTGCTCGTGCGCGGCGATCTCGACGAGCCGGACTCGGCGCTCGCGCGGCGCGTCGCTGATATTTCGGCGCTGGCGCTGTCGTCGCCGACGGCGCTCGAGGTGCGCTACGCGTGCGAGGCGGCGTCGGCCGCGGCGTGCCGCTGCTGGCCTGTTGTGGTTGACGCGTTGCTCGACCGCGTCGGGGCCGTGCGGGACGGCGACGTCGTGCCGCTCGCCAAGGCCTCGGAGGTCGAGCGTGCCGGCGGCCGCGAGATCGCCCTCGGGTCGCTGATGGCCGTGGCCGGCGCGGCGCTCATCGACGGCGCCGATGACTCGATTGCGGACGCGGCGCGCGCGCGGCGGCTCCTGAGCTTGGCCTGCGGCCTTGTGGGCTCGCCGCGGGGACTGGTTCGCGGCGTCGCCGTGCTCCTGAGCAAGCGCCTCTTCCGCGAGTTCCCGCCCTCGGAAACGGACGTCACGGGCCGGGCCCTCGCGCACGCGCTCGAGCGCGACCCGGACGTCGCGCGCCTCGTCAAGCGCCAGGGCCGCTTCTTCCACGACCTCCGCTCGGCGGACAAGTGTTCATTGATCCACTCCGCGGAAGCTTCATTGGTCGCGGGCCTCAAGAGCGATCTGGATTTGATGGCCGTCGAGAGAAATAGGCTTGAGGCGGCGTCGGACCTAGGAAGTTACGCCTGGAAGCGGGCCGCGGCCGAGGTGTCGAAGAAGGACCTGGCGACCGTCGCTTCGACCCACACGAAGTCGGTCGCGTTCGTGCAGCGCAAGGTCGACCGCGTGCGCGAGGCGCGCCTGGCGGCGTTGCAGAGCGAGGACGATGCGGCAAAGGAGATCAACGGGCGCAAGCGCAACGCCGTGGGCAAGGAGACGCTGCCTCTTATTGTTTGTGCGTCATTGGTCGACAAGGCGCCGAATCTCGCGGGACTGGCGCGGACCTGCGAGGTCTTCGCCTGCGAGCAACTCGTCGTCGCCGACGCCGCCATCACGTCCAAAAAAGAGTTCCAGCAGATCGCCGCGACGGCCGAGAAGTGGATCCCCATCGCCGGCGTGCCACCGGCGGAGCTCCGCGGTTGGCTCGAGCAGCGGCGGGGCGACGGCTATTCGGTGGTCGCGCTGGAGCAGGCGACGGGCTCGTCGGACCTGGCGGCGCGGGATCTGAGCCTGCCGACGCCGGCCGTGCTCTTGCTGGGCGCGGAAGGTGAGGGCGTGCCGAACGCGCTCTTCGACCTGGTCGACTGTTGCGTGGAGATCCCGCAGCTCGGCGTCGTGCGTTCGTTGAACGTGCACGTTTCTGGGGCGATTGCGGTGTGGATGTTCGCGCGGCAGGTGTTGTTAAGAGCGGCGGGGCCGTCAGGCCGCGATGCGGAAGTGGCCGCGCTCAAGGCCGATTTGAATGCTCTCCAGGAGAAGTTCCAGGAGAAAGTGCGGCATCTCCGTGATGAGGAGATGCCGCAATTGATTGAGAAGAAGATCGCGACAGAGGTAAAAAAATTGGAGGCGAGATCCGCCGAGGCGGCCGCCCCGGCGCCTGCGCCCTTTTCACTCGAACTGGATATTGGTACTCCCGAGCAGAAGGCCAGGAGAAAGGCCATTTTGAAGGCCGAACGCGAGAGGTTCGTTGCCGAAAACGGGCGAGAACCCACTTCCCTCGAGGACATGTTCAAGTTCATTGAACAGGTAAAGCAGCGGCGCAAGCCGCCCCGAGGCGGGGAACCTTGACTCGAGGCCTGTAATAACTGTGTTGAAATGTAATTAGCTAGCTGCAAGACACTAGGAAACAGGCTGCTGATCATCGAGCGATATTGACTCTATTGAGAGTACTGACATCCAAGTAGGCGTCGAGTGTCATACCCGCAGCAGTGCAAATCCAGCGCTGCGAACGCTGGTGTAACGACCGCACGCCGCCCAGCAGCGATATATAGAGGCAAGCACTGCTGCAGCCTGCAGCGAGACAGAGGCATATAAAACACCGCTGCAGCTTTGCGCAGCGCACGACGAACCAGCGACCATGGTCAAGAAAAAGGCCAAGTCCCACCGCCAGACCTTAAAACAAAAGTACAAGGTCCAGAAGCGCGTGAAAGAGCACGACCGCAAGCTCAAGAAGGCGCAAAAGCGCGGCGGCCTGCCGCCCGGCAAGAAGAAGCGCGACCCGGGAATTCCCAACTCCTGGCCCATCAAGCAGGAGCTGCTCGAACAGGTCGAGCGTGCGAAAGCAAAGAAGGAACAGGACCGGGAAGACGCGAAGCAAGCCAAAAAGGAACGGAGGAAGCTCGCCAAGCAGGGCTTATCGATGGAGCAGCTCGCGGCGTCGGCGAAGGAGCGAGGGGCGGCTTTTGATGATACGTCTGATGCGCCTGTGCGCCAGCAGGAGGACGCGCTGGACGAAGCGGCCAAGCGGAGCGCTCGAGCTTATGCGAGAGAGCTGGCGAAAGTCGTGGAAGCCTCTGATGTGGTATTGGAAGTCCTCGACGCGCGGGACCCGGCCGGCAGTCGATCTTCTAGAGTCGAGTCCGCGGTACGGCGCGCCCCGGGCAAACGTTTAGTATTAGTGCTGAACAAGGTCGACTTGGTACCTAGAGAAATTGCGACGCGGTGGCTCGACGTTTTACGCAGTACTGGTCTCGCAGTGGTCGCCTTCAAGGCCTCGACGAAGGGCGGCGTCGCGCAATCAGCGTTAGATTCGGCGAAGGACGCCGCCGTCGTCGATGAAGGCGCCATGGGCCGGTCGACCGCGTTGGGTGTGGACGGCCTATTGCAACTCCTCAAGAACTACTCGCGGGACGGTGGTGGGTCGGCGCGACCCGGTGCCTTAGTTGTCGGTGTTGTGGGCTTCCCCAACGCCGGCAAGTCGTCGGTAATTCGCTCGTTGACGAATAGTCGAAGGGGCGCCGACCACGGGAGCAAGGACTCGGCTGCCACTGTCAGTGCCACTCCTGGATTCACTAAGGCTTTGAGAGAAGTCAGGTTGGATGCCAAACTCACGCTCATCGACTCGCCGGGCGTCGTTGGTGTGACTTCTTCGGGAGACACGCGATCAGCACAACTCGCTTCTTTATTAGTGAGGGGCTGCGTCGACCCTGCGGAGCTGGGCGACGACGCCGTAGATGCGGCGGCGTCCCTGATCAAACGGGCGGACCCGGCGGCCCTGGCGATGAAGTACGAGCTGCCTCTGTCGGAGGACCCGAACAAGTTCCTCGCCGCCGTGGCCCGCAAGCGCGGCCGCCTTAAACGAGGCGGCGTCGCCGACGTGACCAAAGCTTCGATTGATGTGCTGCGGGACTTCGCGAAGGGCGAGGTCAAGTTCTTCGTCCGGCCTCCCGCGAAAGAAGCGTCTGTCAACAACGCGGAGATCGTGTCGCAACTCTCGGAGGCGTTCGACCCGACGAAGATGGACGCGGCCGTCTTACAGGGCAACGACGACATGGACATGGACGCCGTGGCGCTCGACGAGGGACCGGTGGAGATGGACGCGGACGAGGCGCCTCAACTAGTCGACCCGTCCGTCGGCGCGGCGCGGGACTACGACTTCGCGACTGACTTTCAGTACTAAGTGGTGTCTTCTATATCGTAGTTTCGCGTCGGTGGCGTGCTGGTGGGGGAGATGCATTGTCTAGATGCATTGGTGGTGCGACGGCAGCCCACGTTCTCCTCCCGCGTCGATTGGAAGATGGCGTGATCTCACGGCTCACTCATACGCCCCGCATCGATGGCGGCTGCTCGACGGCGGCTCCGTGCGGAGGCCGTTCTGAGAGGAAGAGGAGCCAATGATATGATGAGTTCAGTCCCCTGGCACTCGATGCGACCACGGCCGTCGTAAATTGGCGTCGTTTGAGTTCTGGGCTGCTTTTGAAGTGACGCGCACGGCACGAGAAACATCACACGGACGTCCCACAGCCGCTGCGCATCGATTCCCCCATCCTGCGCGGCCAGCAGAGACGCACAAGCAGCGGGATTACAAACTCGATAAACCGCAATCGCCGCAGCGGGGCGCACAAATAGAACGATGATGTCGCCAGCGGCCATGATCAGCGTCGCCGGCTTCGAAGAACTACAAACCAGCGCGCGCGAGCAGCTCGGCGCGGCGGCCGCGGCGCCGCCGTGGGCCGACGACGTCAATCTATCAAACGGGCTGCGCCTGTCCTTCGGCACGGCCGACGGCGAGCCGACGACCTTCCAGTTCGTGCCGACGCTCTACGATACGGTCTACCCCACTCCATCATCAACCGACATGGACCTCTCCCCGACGCAAGCTTTGAGACACATCGACAACGTCGACAGCGACCCCTTGCCCAATACAGATGCGGACAAGGTCCGGGACGTCGGAGCTATTAGAAGATTACTGTTACATCGGGACACGCAGCAGTGGTTGGATCGGGGGCCGACGAACGGCGTGGTACCCTACACGAGTAACTGCGGCGCCGCGCTGGGGCGGGACAACACGCAGAAGGAACTAGGAAGGATCGGTGGCCGCCTGGCGGGTCATGTGGGAGACAATAAATATGTGGCAGAGATCACGCGCGACGGACGGTCCAAGTGCACGTACAAGGACTGTCGACAACCTCTGATCAAGGGCGAGTACCGACTGGGCAAGAGACCGCCGTCCGTACGGTACGGCCACTCGCCCAAGACGCGCTGGTACCACATCGACTGCTGCTTCAAGTCGTTCGGGTCGGTGACGAAGAAGTCGAAGACTATTACCTCATTGGACGACATCGAACGTGTGAGGCACGTGTTCCCGCCGTCCGAAGTATTGAGGATTGAGAAGTTGATCGCCGAGCACAAGGCGCGGTTGAATGCAATTGATCAAGCGCCGCCGCCGAAAAAAAGAAGGGCGCCATCGCCGTCGCCGCTGCCCTCCGCATGTTTGCCGCGTCCGAAGCGTCCGCGCTATCGACGCGGTTACTCTCGTCCGGACGTCGCGTCGCCGACGAGTCACAAAAACGCAGGTCCCACTCGTCGCGGGGCCCACGGCCGGTTTACCTAGACCGAGAACAGCGCCGGTGCGCGTGGTGCAAGCGACGCCGCCGGTCCGCGTCGCCAACACGGCGCCGCCGCCGCTCAGAGGCGTCACGCCGCGCGCGAAGGACCCGACGTTTGACCTCGAGCCCATCTCCACCCCATCAGCCTACATGATGCCGATCCACGAGGCGGGCTTGGACCTCTTCGCGTGCCCGACGCCGCCGGCCTCTCGTGGGACTACGCCGACGTGCCCCCTGTGACCGGCGCGACCCCTGTGCCTCCCTTATTCCTAAGAACCGACCCTGTGACCCGTCGCGTCGACGGCGTGTAAATCCGCCCCGCCCTGCGCCCGACCCTGATCCGTCGCGTCGACGGCGCGTAGACCGTGAGAAACACATGAAAACTACTTATTCGGCGCGTGCCGCCACAGGAAGGCCTGGAAGACGCGCGCGTCGAAGTCGGCCGTCGCCTCGTCGAAGGCATTGCCGACGCAGCCCGGGGGCAGCTTCTTGGAGACGTAATATCGCAGGAACACGCGCAAAGCTTCCACATCCGCACAGACCGTCCGCGTGCCCATGCCCGACGCGTCGCCGCCTCCCAACGAGTCGACGAAGTGGTACTCTTTTCCGACTCGGAGGACGGCGATGACGTGCTCCTTGAAGAAGAAGGCGCAGCCCGCCTTGTCTGATTGTGGCACCTCCTCGAACGCATTTAGTAGTTTGGCGACGTGCTCGTCATCTAAGCAATTCCCGCCAAACACTCCAGCGAACATCGAATGGTCGATGGCCTTGGCGTCGTACAAATAATCATGAACATCAGCGGGGATGATGAAGGCGCCGTTCCCGAGACCGTGCTTCTTCCGGATATGTGCTAGTATCGGAGGCACGATGTCGTCGATGACTCTGGCGACGTCGCTATTTGTTAACTCCTTCTTTTCCCCAATATGCATCTGGCAGACGAGGGGCGCGATGACGGCGCAGCCATTCGTACTATCAAGGTTTCTCGCGTCCCTGACCCTCCCTTGGAACGTCGGTAATCGCTCGACGCGACCTCGTCCTTGCGCCGTCGTCTGGCCCCAGGCGCGCTCCGCCGATGATCTCACTTCCTCGATCGTGATCTTGGACGCGACGGAATCCTCATACCCCAGCAGGGCGGGCGGCAGCGGCGTCGCGCCGAGCGCGACGGCGTCACTATCATAAGCCGGCGGCGGCGGCGGCGGCGGCGGGACCGGAGGCAGCGGCGGCGCGGAGGGGACCGGTGGAGGCGGCGGCGCCGACGGAGCCGTAGGCTTGCCCGCGATGAGCTCCAGATTACTACGCTCGGCCTGGACGACGCGGCCGCCGTCCAGCGCCACATCATAATAAGGCCCCTCGGGACAGTCGCGGTGGCACTCCACGACAGAGCCGGAACTGCCGTCCTTGTAGCGCACGCGTGCGCCCCGCACCAACGGCGGCAGCGCCGCGTCGGCGGCCTGCTTTTGTTTTCGTTTCTCCCGTTCCGCCCGGTCCCGCTGGAGCCGCGCCATGCCTTGTTTGAGCGCCGCCTCCTCGGCCTCGCGCTTTTTGAGGGCGGCGACGGCGGCGCGGTGCGCGCCCAGCAGGACCTCGTCGGCGTCCATGGCGTCCACGATCTTCTCGAGCCACGCCAAGGCGCCGAGGCATCCGCTCTTGAGCGCCGCTCGCTGCGGCCCTAATTTACTGTTGTAGTAGCCGTGCTTCGGGATACACTCCATTCCAAGAGTCGCGTAGCGGCGCTGGTAGCAGTAGGCCTGATCTAACGGCACCTGGCGCCGGTGCGCCTCCAGGTACGTGCGCGCGGGCATCCGTAACGCCTTCTCCGTCGCTGCGTTGGCCTTGGCCTGGCATTGCCCCGCGAGGTTATAATATTTCTCGAGGGCCACGGACTGCTGCGGGAGCTCGTTGATGGTCGAGTGGGCCTTGAGTTTCGTGCGCCGCTCCTCGCAGGCGTCGCCGCGGCCCATCTTATCGGTAGCGCCTCGCGGTCTGCTCACGGGCGCTCAGGCTAATTCCACAGCCTTGATGCTCCACAGCCTGGTACTATCTAGCGCAGGGCTCTACGCGTGCAGTCCCGGTTCAGATGTATTGGTAGCGAGTTCTAACGCGTATCCGCGCGTTGGGTCGCCTCGCCTGTTGTTTTTTGTGCCCGGCCAGGAAGCGTGGCTAGCGGCATGTAAGACACTAGCAAGCGGATAGGTATCTTACGCGCCCGGTACACCGTAACAATATATCGCCCGGTACGCCGTCGACGCGGAAGCTCGGCAACGCATCCCCAGGAATCAAGTAACCATGAAAATCACTATCCCAGCCGCGGCTTCTTCGCCACGAAGTCGTCCGCCGCCTCGAGCGAGCCGTCGCTCCACGCGTCGTCCTCGTCGGGAGGCGGCGGCGGCGGTGCGGGCGGCGGCGCCGGCGCCTCCTCGACCCCAAGCACCTCTTGGGCATCGCTCCGCGACCTATCTATCCTACTTTCGAAGCCGCCGCGGCTCTCGAAGGAGATGTCCAACCCCTGGCGCTGCAGGAAGTCCTGCGACGGCTGCCGCGCGCTTTCCAATTGGTCCTCGCCGTGCGCGAAGTTGCAGCGCGCGCCGTAGGGGCAGTCGCCGCCGCGCTCCATGAAGAAGCGGCACAGCTTCGTCTTGCGCAGGTGCGGCTGCCATTTGAGGGAGCCGTCTTCCCGCCGCGCGTTCGGGTCCGCCGGCGCCATGCGCGACCCGAGCTCGAGCTCCGCCGTCGAGTGGGCATACGTGCACGCCTGGCCGAAGCGGCACGCTCGTCCTTCTTGGATCGCCATGCACATTTTTGTTCTCCTTTGCCCGTTGGCGTTCGGCGGGCGTTTTATTACACCGGCGATGCCCGCGTCGAAGGCCTCGTCGTCGTCCTCGAACTTGTCCACCAGCGGCTCCTTCTCGACGACGGGCGGTGGTGGTGCTGCTTGTTGAGGGGGCTTCGGCGCGTTGCAGCGGTGGCAGACATCGCGCCGCGAGAAGTTGACGTTGCCGCACTGCGGGCAGCGCCAGTCGCCCGGCTGCATACCATTTTGAGTGGGGGCGAAGCCGCCGGCCGGCGCCGCCGGGATGGGCTGGAGCATCTGCGGCGGGCCGCCCGGCTGCCACTGCGGCGGCGGGAACTGCTGGGGCGGGAAGCCCCGCGGCGGCATGCCGCCTGCGTGGAACGACGTTGACGCCATCGACGCGACCACGTCACAATTTCTACACTGAGTCACTGACCAGGCATGCCGCGGGGCGGGAATTGTTGGGGAGGGAAGCCCTGGGGCGGTCCGTTCGAAAAGCCCTGGGGCGGCATGCCCTGGGGTGAGAAGCCCCGCGGCGGGCCTTGCCCGGCGTAGGGCCCCCCGAACTGCTGCGGCGGTTGCGGCGGCGGCTGCGACGAAAAGCGCGACACTTTTTGGTGCGGCTGGGGCTCCGGCGAGGGCGACCGCGCTCTAGGGGATGCCTTCTGCTCGGCGCGCTCCAGCGCTGCCCGGCTGTCGTCGCGCGTCCGCTTGATCACTGCGAGAGAATTGAAATCCACGTCAAAGAGCTTCTGCTTCGTCCACTCGCAGACCACTTTGACGAGCCGTTGCCTGTCTTCCAAAGATGACGCATCGAGGCACTGTAACGTACCACCGATCTCCTTCCCAAAGCGCGCGACGAACGGATCCTTGTCCTTGAGCTGCGCCTTGCTCCTCCGACAGACCGCGTCGATCGCGTAGACGCCCGCCAGGCGGCAGTGGGCCGGCGCCTTCTTGATGAACTGCTCGACGGCGTAGACAGCTCGCTTGTATTCTCCTCTGGCGTGGAAGCAGGCTTTTGCTACTGCTTGAACCTTGCTCGCGGAGACGGCCTTGCCCGGTACTGTTTTCAGCAGCATGTTTAGTTCATCATGTAATGTTTTTAGTTCCGCGGTGGCCATCTCGCTGCCCTGTGGTTTTTTGCAGGCCCGCGGGCGTGGCGTGCAAAAGCGGTTGTGGCGTTGTTACTTATGTATTTATAGGGTTATTCAGTGCTGCTCCTGCGCTCCCGCGCACCCCGGATGCTGCATACGCGCGCCGCGCGATGGTGCTAGCGGCATGTAAGACACTAGAAAAGTCGAAGATCGATGTTGTTGCGGTGCACTCCGCAGATATAAGGATAGGGGCAGCCCGCTGTGGAGGAGTAGGATGCAGCAAGCCGAGGTGGAGGCAGCGCGCCGCGCGCTTGCCATTTTTCAGCAGAGGTCGCCCGATATCGACCCCGAGGTCTGGACAGTCATCCACTGTCGCCTCCAAGACGATGCCGCGTCGGCCGCCTCGGAGCCCACAAAGATCTGCAGCGCCGGTTGCGGCCTGGCCGAGAACGCGCGCATGTTCTCGAAGAAACAATGGTCCGCGCGCGCCGTTCGACGGTGTGTCGCCTGCGTGAAGGCCTGCGTGGAGCCGAAGCTCTGTACGCACGGAAAGGGCGCCTTTGACTGCGCGGCATGCATAGCGATCGTAAAACGTGAGGCCGAGGCCGAGGCCGAGGTCGCAGCCGCAGAGCGCCGCAGAGCCGAGCCCGCTTGCGTCCTCGAGGCCGCGGTTCATGTCGAACCAGAACAACACGACGCAAATAAGAAGTACACGGAGGCCGTAGTGGTCGCGGCGAAGACGTGCGCCGAGGACGTGAAGGGCCAGACGTGCTACATCTGCACGCAGGCCGTCCACTGGAGAACGAAGGAAGGCCTCGTGCGCGCATGCGCGTGTGGTGATCGTGAACGGTACGTTAGTGGCGTTCCTACCGGGGCGACTGGCGTCGTGCACATCTCGTGCCTGGTGGAGCAGGCCAAGATTTTGATCGAGGATGCCGAGGAGAGGGATTTAGGCGCCAATGCGTTTAGTGAGAGGTGGTCGCGGTGGAGCCATTGTAGCTTGTGCGAGCAGGCGTACCACGGCGTCGTGCGGCGCGCGCTCAGCTGGGCGTGCTGGAAGACGTATGTGGGACGGCCGGAGGCGGACGTGACTCGACGCTTAGCGATGACGCTGTTTGGCAACGGTTCAGGCGACTTCGATCCCACTGACACCGACGATCTTCGGCCAGTCTGCGCGAATTGCGGTCGCGACAACGCGTCGAAGACGTGCGGCCGCTGCATGGCGCAGGCGTACTGCAGCACCGAGTGCCAGCGGGCCGACTGGAAACGGCACAAGTCCTCGTGCCAGAGTGTGGAACTGGAAGACCGCGAAGAATCGAATGCATCGGAGCCCCCCGCCGACGCCGCCGAGGTTGAAAAATATCCGAGCAGGAGTGGACTCGAAAAGTCCGACCTCTTTCAGGCGATCCACAAGGCCGTCATTGCATCCGCAGACAGTCCGTCATTGAGGCTCGCAGACTCCCCAGTTTTTCTAGAGTTCACCAAGGCCGTCGCGGCGCACACGCAATACGCTCTCAACGCAGACCGTGGTAACCTGATGCAAAGATTGGCTCACGATATATTGGTGCACACGCCCGAACAGCAGATGCTGGACACGATCAAATCAGCTGGTTGGGTTCCGTCCGAGGAACGTGCGCTTTTTCTCAAGCAATACAGATTTATCCTGGAGCTAAGGGCCAACAGTGAACAGGTGACTAAATCAAAACAAGAAATGGATAAGGTGAAAAAAATAATGGCCCAATATCTCGCTAGGGAGAACCGTGAAACAAAAAACTCCTGGGTGAAAAAACTGGTGGAGGACGCCGGTCGCGCGTATGAGCGGCACAGACGACAAAACCAAAGGGTCGAACGCCGAAAGTGCGACGTCTGCGAGCGGCAGGACCTGACGTCGGCACCCAGATTCATGATGTGCGCGGGCTGCGGTAAGCGGCGCTACTGCTCAGGGATTTGCCAGGAGAAGGACTGGCGCGAGAACGGACACAAGATGACCTGCGCGCCCATATCCGACTTCGCATGCCGAGTAACGGGGGGCTGCCCCGTCAGCGAGCGCGGCTACTGCGACTTCTGCGCCGAGACGTTCTGCCTGGACTGCGAAGATGACCTTAGGCGATGCGACGACTGCGGCTTGTATTCCTGCGGCTCTCAAGAAGCACACAAGTTCGGCCCTATTGACAGAATTTGCCCCCGAATATGGGGGTGTGAAGCATGTGGAAAATATTATTGCCCGAGGTGCCAGGTTGTTGAAACATGCGTTATTTGTGATATGGATTTTTGCGATTTTTGTGGCTCTAACTGCAGTATTTGCAACGACCCGATCTGCGACAAATGCTGCGATGCGCGCGAGGCTAAGGGCCTGGCCAATTTGTGCGCCCAATGCGCCGACGTGTCCGGATGGGAGCTCGTAGACGGCCGCTGGGTCAAGCGCCCACGGGCCGACGACGCGGTTCACGACGCGCTCGCGGACCGCGTCGGAGCCCTCGAGGCCAAACCCTAGGGGATTGTAAAGTATGCATGTTAGTAAAGAAGGAGCCCAAAAACAACTCATCGCTTCTTCGTCCGCTTGTGCAGCCGGCCCTGCGCCGAGTCGGCCTTGGGCGCGCGCTTGCCCTTGCTTCTGGCTGGATCCGCCGTCGACGCCGGCCGCACCGTGAAGGCGAAGCCGTTGAACTGGGGCACGCGCACGCGCGCGCGGTTCTTCGACTCCTCGCCCTCCCTTTCAAAGATCTCGCCCGCGTCATCCTGATTGTGGTCGACGCGCGCCGCTTGGCTGTCGACGGGCGCCCGCCGCGCCGTCATCGCTTCCAGGGACTTCATGTCGCCCACTTTGCCGACCACTGGTCTCGCCCACGCCTCCACGAGATTCCGCGCCATCGTCCGATTATCTCTCGTTTCTTGCTTGTTGTTGGCCATCTTCATCACGATGCGGCCTATTCCAGATCTCTTCAAGTGTTCCGGTTGCGCTGGTAATTCGCTCATGGCTTCGAGCAATGCTGTACGTATAGCGAGCATCGGCTGGACGCCCTTGTTCGGCGTGAGCCACTCCCTCACCAGATCCAACGCGTCGTACTCTAATAACGTCTGCCTTAGAGCTCGTTGTTTAAATAAGCGACCAACTAACGGCAGCAGCTTCACCTTCGCGGTCGCCGGCTCGCCGCGATTCAATGCCTCCTTATCCTCATTTAGAGCGTCGCCCATGCGCTGCAAGAGCGACTGGACAATTTTATCTTTATCGTCGGCACCCAGCTCCTTCCGCTTCTTCCGCTTCATGCGATCGAGCGTCGGCTTCATCGGATTGTTCTCGTCGTCCGCGCGACTAGGCTTCTTCTTCTCGTCGGCCTCGAAGTCGTCCCCTGCACCGGGTCTATCCCCGGCAAAGTTCTGCTTCTCCTTCGCGTACTCCGCGAGGATAGCCTTGTTCTCGTCCGTCTCGTCCGTGTTGTCGATGAAGGCGCGGTCCGCGTCGTCCATGACGCCGTCGTCCTCGTCGTCGTAGGCGCCGCCCTCATCTTTCTTCTTTTGTTTTGGTGCGGCGGCGGCGTTCTTTTGGAGGCGCCCCGCTGGACGCTTCCGCTGGATCGGGGCTTCCTCTTCATCTTCGCTCAGCTCGAACAACTTGCCGACGTCGACGGGCGCCTGCTGCTGGGCGTCGTCGTCCTCGGAGTCCGACTCGCCGAAGATGTCCTTGATGTCGGCCATATCTTTGGGCGCGGCGCTCTTTGGGCGCGGCGCTTGGCGACTTTGCGGAGGTCTTTAGAGCGCGGCGGCGGCGTCCCGGGGTCGCGCGGCGCTTGGCGACTTGGCTGAGGGTTGGGCCTGGTGCTAGCTCGCTCTGCTGTGCGAGCGGACTAGGTGATGAGGGTGCAGTCTTAGGAGTGACTGATGCTCGCCCTGAGCTGTTTGCTAGCTTGAGCCGTTGGCTAGCGGCCGTACGGACGCTTTCGCGTCGCGAGCTCGGCTGCCGCTTTGCTAGTGTCTTACGCCGCTAGGTCGATCTTAGATACCTACTCACTCGCGCTTCCCGTGGTCTTCATCATCGTCCTCGGCCATTATAGCCTCATAGAAGTACTTGCACGAGAGCGTAAAGACCGCCGCCGCGAGCCACGCCATCGGACGGACGGGCGTGCACCTGAGTGGAAATCGCGTCGATGGCGTGGGGGGCTGACACGGTCGATCCGCGGATTGATTTCCTCACGGGCGGCACAAGAAATACTGCTGGAAGAACTGCAGGTGGAAGTCGGCTATCATATGCAGGTACGACGCGTAGAAGTTCATGTGCTTGTTGAGGAATGCGATCATGAGCAACAACGCGCTCATGAGCGAAGTCCCGATGAAGTAGAACATCTTCGTCGAGGCCTTGCCGCCAGCGGCCGGGGCATTGCCGATATACATCAGAGCCACGCCCGCGATCCAGTGTAGTAGACCCTGCAGGAACGAGAAGCGGGAGATCAAGAACTCGAACGGGAGATTTTTATGGAGAAAGCCCATCGGCGATATGGTCTCCTCGTACTCCTCAGCGATGTCGCGGTCGCCCAGGGATTTGAGCATTGTGCCAGTAACCGTCGTCGCGAATATCGAGAACACGCTGAGGGCGAAGGCCGAGATGAGCAGGATATGAGCGGCGCGCTTGGTGAAACGCGCCCAGAGCTTCGTGTCCTTTTTCGTGGTCTTCAAGAAGTCCGCTTGATCGATCATCGTCGCGATGACGGCGCCGGCGACGAGCGCCGCCGGAGCGCCGACTGTGTGAAATTACCGTCATCCTCCAACGAAGACCTCCGCGAAGTGCGCGACCATGCCCATGTAATTCGCATAGAAGCTCATGTGCTTGTTCAAAAACGCGACCATGAGCATCACGACCGACAGCAGGAGGAAGCCGAAGAAAAAATATATCTTCGTCGACGCCTTGCCGCCCGCCGCGGGCGCGTTCCCGATGTACATGAGCGCGAGGCCCAGCATCCAATTTAACAGACCCTGGAGGAAACAAAATCTACAGATGAGGAACTCGAACGGCAGATTTTGATGCATGAAGGCCATGGGCGACGTCGTCTCGACCCAGTCCGTCTTGTGCCCATCGCCGAGTCCTTTTAACATCGTGCCCGTGACAGTGGTTCCGAAGATCGAGAAGAGCGACATCGCCAACGCGGTGATCAACAGCACGTGGGCCGACCGCTTCATGTAGCGCGCCCATGTTTTAGTGTCGCGGCTTGTGGTTCTCAAAAAATCGCCTTGCTCCACAAGCGTGGCCATGATCGCGCCCGCGACGAGCGCGGCCGGTGCGCCGAGGTTCGCGAGCCAGTCAAAACTCTCGCCGGCTAGCGCTTCGATTTCGTCAGACGGCCCGTCCGCCGAGCCCCCGGATCCCGGGGTCTTCTTGCGGCGCGTTGTGAGCATGCTGCTAATGCTGTAACCTGCCTGGGCCGTGCCGCAGACTAGCGCGATCGTGAGCGTTTTCAGAGTCATGGTCAGTCGATGGAGAGAACTTTGTGTATACGAGGCGTGAGATTTGTAGCGGCTCTATTCGAGCAGTTTTGGCTTGTTTTGTGGGGGGAGAGCAAGCTCTGAGATTTTTGCTCCGCGGACGAACCCATAGGCGATCGCTCGGGAGACTCTCCGGACGACAGGGAAAGGTACCGGCATGGTGGAGCCGCGCCGACGACGTCCGGCGTCGACGCGGGCCAGCCCGGACGCCATCGACGCGATGCCCACGAGTAAGAATAAAAGCACGTAATATTAGAACGCCCGGCACGCGGGGTCGTCCGGGTCCAGCATCGGGTGCACGGCGAGCCGCGCGTACTGCAGACTGCCCGAGTTCATGACCGACTCGTAGTTGATATCAGGTTCGCCCATGACTGATGCCGTCCTTTGTTTGGGCTTGCGCGTCATGAGCGTCGAAAAGGGCACCTTCAATTCCTTCTCGCGCTGGGCCTGGACTAACCTAGAGCGCCGATCCCAGCCGACCGGGTCCGACGCGCGATACGTATGCTTGTACGCCGGTACTTCATCCAATTCATAGAAGGCTTGGACCGCCTTGCCGAGGAAGGTTCGTCGCGCTTCTAATGAACTCATGTACAGGTTGTGCTCGAATTTCGTCTTGCCGGCTCGCGGCGGTACCACAAAAGAAGGCTGCGTCACTACCGTGGAATCATCAAGACCAGGTTTCACGCGAACAGCGACGTGCTCGGGCTCCTTCTCGTGGAACATGGGCGGGAAGGCCATGCGGTCGTGGTAGATTCGCGACGAGTTCCAGCGCGGCTGCGTCCACGTGCCATTTTCCACATAAGGTTCTCCTGGTCCTAAGGATGCCGGCCGGGCATCGACCGACTGCTTCTCTTTTTTAGGAGAGGCGTGATATTCGGAAGCTCCCTTGATGATCTGTTGTTTCAGGCCCTCGTAGGACCGGCGCGCGGCGAACGTGATCGACGGCGACGCGAGCGGCGCGGGGGCCTGCGTGATGACTCGTGACGTCGCGGCGGCGGCGTGAGGTGAAAAAGGACGCCGCAATTGTACGGGTCCGGCGAAGGAGGCCGGCGCCGCGCCCTCCGAGGGCGCGGCGACTTGTTTCGCGGACGTCATATCTGATATAAGTTTCGCCGCTTTGTAGTTCGGGTCCGTTTCCGCAATGGAATCGTTCAACAAGCCGTCGGCGCGCGTCCGCATACCAGAAATGGGCGGTCGCGGTTTCAGTGGCGGCTTCGTCGCGTCCGTGACACCGGCAAAGAGTGACGCAAAGGCGTCGTTCTTGATGGAGGCGCCGCCGTTGCCTCTCATATCACGTGTTGTGCGTCGCCCTCGTAAAATAGTGGCCGTCTTCGGGATCTTTGATTCCACGACGCGTCGTTCCCTATCAGTCAACAAGGGCGGCGCGTGGCACACGTCCGCACAGCTTGGTGGTAGGAACACTCTCCCATCATTAGCAGCCTTCACCAAGGAAATCCAGTCGTCCCGGAAGGGCCGCGCCGTGACTTCTTTGGAGCAGGGGTCCGTCCGCGTTCGACACGCCGCGACGATGTCCGCGGCAGAAATGACCGGTGGTGCGGTGTTCGGCATGCCCTTGTTCCCGTAACCCGTTCGCTGTAAGCACTCCTGGACCATCAATTCACACCGCTGCTCCCAGCCTTCGGGAGGCGGTCTCACACTCATTTTTCGGGCAAATATAGCAATATCATGCGCGTCGACCTGGCCATCTCTAGGATAGTCCAAATCCGTCTGCTCGATGAAGTGCCTCACGGCCTCCGAGTCCACAGCTCTCGTCTGCACTCTTCTATGAGCTGCCTGTGCCGCCTTGACGTACCGCCGCGGCATGCGCACCTTGTCGGGGATGCCGCTCTCCCTTATGCCATCGTCCAAATCCGCGCCGACGACCGTGCCCCGGCTCGTCGTTGATGGATTGAAGGTGACGCGGCTGGCGCCCTTGATGGTGGGAGGCTGCCCCTCACCTCGCCCGTGTGTAGACGCCTGCTGGAGGTCGACCGCGCTACGCCGGAGCGCCGCGGCAGCAGTGGTGCACGACATGTGATTCGGTGGGCGTACCGATGCGTTTGGCCGACCCAAGGCAGCAATTGGCCGCCTTGGAGATTAGCGCCGACGCTCTCCGGCATGCACCCGTACGAAATAACCGACGCGCGGGGACCCATGCCTGCGGTGGGTACGGCGTGGGAGCGTCCCGTCGTCCGTCGACGACCTGCCCTCATTATTTTCTCAAATGCAATTCGCACCCCGCGTCGTCGCCGCGTCGCGGCGCTGGCTTCTCCCGGTGCGGTCCACTCTTCCGCATTTACCGGGAGGCGTGACGTTTATGCCGTCCCCACGCCGTCGTCGCAGATCGCGCAAGCTAGCGCCAGTAAGACACTAGCAAGCAGCCTGGGCTCCAAGGCCGCCCGCCCGTCTGGGCATAGAGCTGCCATAGTTGCCATAGAACTACCTGAAATTTTTTATAGTGACCTCTGGTCTTTGTCTGATACATCGCTTCCATCGCTGCGACGCTAGACGATGCTGTACACTGCCATTGCGGCAGGGGCAGTGGTGCTGCTCGCGCTGCTGCTGCGACGGCGACGAAAGCGCGACTCCCAAAAAAAGATAAAAACACTAGTCGTCCTCGGCAGCGGCGGCCACACGGCAGAGATGCTGCGACTCATCACGGACTTCGACTTTGACAGGTACGGCCCGCTCACACTCGTCACGGCGGCCACGGACACAACAAGTAGAGCCAAGGCCGAGCGCGAGCTGCCGCGAGAAGCGCTCGCGACGGCGCGCTGGGCCGCGATCCCGCGCGCGCGCGAGGTCGGCCAGAGCTTTGGGAGCTCGGTGCCCTCGACGCTGCGAGCGCTCTTCGCGTGCGTCCACCTGATCTGGACGGCATCACCAGATTTAGTCTTGGTCAACGGCCCCGGGACCTGCGTGCCCGTGGCCGTTTTGGGACGTTTGTCTGGCGCTCGTGTCATCTTCGTCGAGTCGTGGTGCCGCGTGGAGTCGCTCTCGCTCACGGGCCGCATCATGTATTGGGTGGCGCACCGCTTCGTCGTGCACTGGCCCGAGCTCGTGCGGCGGTACCCGCGGGCCGAGTACCTGGGGCGGATCTGCTAGTCACGTTTTTGTCGTCGCTCGTCGTCGTGTTGTGTAATTTGTTTTCCTTTCTCCGAAGCGTGCGTGCGGTCGATTACGAGTGCGCCATCCAACAGACGCGTCGCCGCGCTACGTTGCAGGTTTTGAGGCATCCAAACGAGCAGGCCAAAAGCTCAGGATTGTGCTCGTACTATCTTGAATCGGGCCCCGTCGCGCCCTGTACTCTCGCGTCGTTTGTTATTTAGCGCCGCGTTCACGCATCGACGCGGCCGCGTTCGTGAAATTGGCGTGTCACTGAGAGCGAGCTTGAAAAAGCTGAGCCAAAAGAACCTTGGCGACAGCCCGCCGCGCGGCCCGCGTCTCTCGCCTGTCGAGAGGAAGAGCTGACACCGCCGCCTCTGCCAAAGCTCGCCCGGCGCGAGCCCGGCCAGTCACCCACACGGCCGCCGACGTGAGTCGAGCGAAGTCGGAGATTCGTCCAGAGCATCATTCACGGCCAATTTAAAAATGCGCCTGCTACCACTCTTGGTCGCCGCCGCGGTGGCGGAGGCCGAGCCTCTCGCCGTCAACGACGTCTGCTACCGCTTCTGCGAGGACGGCTCGAAGCCGATGGTCGATCGCCGCGGCGACTGCCCGGCGGGAACGGCGTGCCGGACGACGCTACCGCCGGACGTTCTCGCCTTCGACAACTGCGACGCGCCCGACACGTGCCAGGCTGACACTGGCCCCGGGTTCATGCCCTCGCCAACCGCGCAAAACGCAACGGACCCGCACGACTCGGACAACTCGCACGGCGGTGAGAACTTCCTCTGCGGCGCCTACTGGGTGTTGATTCTATTGTTTGCTTTAACGCTCGCGACGGTCTTATACTACCGTCATTTGGTCCGCGTCGCCGAAAACGCCGAGCTCGAGAAGAGTGAGGCGCCAAAACGCGAGGCGGCCGCCGCGGTCCAGGAAGTAGCGGTGCCGCTCGACGACATGGACTTCTCCGCGCGGACGCACGACCTCTACGCGAACGCCGAGTGCGCCGTGTGCCTCGCGGGCTTCACGGCGGACGACGGGCCCGTAGTGTTACCGTGCGCGCACGCGTTCCACGACGCATGCCTCAAGACGTGGTGGGCCACGCGCCTCGAGGGCGACGCGCAGATCACGTGCCCTATTTGCCGGAAGCCCTTCGGCGACGAGACCGGGCCGGCGCCGCAGGACGACCTGGAATCGGGGCGCCCGCGCGCGGACTCCGTGCCGTCGCCGATGGGGTCCACCGCGCCGCTCCGGCGGGCGCGACCGCCCCCCACGCTCGAGCTGCCGCCGCTGGCGAACGACCTCGAGACGCGGGTGCAGCCCGTCGAAGTGCCCGGGGACGACGACTACACGCTCTCCTGAGGTCTCACTTCCGCATCCTCCCTCCTCTGTCGGTACCTCCCCCCGCCCAGGAGCCGCGTCATCGCGTCAACGTCTCCGTTTTTGGCCACACCCTCCCTTGTGGCCAACCCCATATACATGTAGTGTACTTTCTTGAATATTACTCAGGACGACGACGCCTTCGCCGACTGCTTCGCCCCTCGCTTCGCCTCCTTCGCGCCGCGTTTGGCTTCCCGCGCGGACGGCTCCGGGGCCTTCGCCTCGGCCTCCTTCGGCGGTCCTTTAAGCGCTTCCTCCTGCGCTCTTTTCAAAGCCTCGGCCTGCTCGGCCTCCCTTTTAGCTTTTCTAGCGGCCCTTCTCTCAGCTTGCTCCGCCTCGAGCTTCGCCAGCCGCTCGGCCTTGGCTTTCGCCTCCTCGCGCCGCCGCTTCTCCCGCCGCTTCTCGGCCAAGGCGTTCTCCTTCTCTTTTCTTAACTGTTCTTGCCTGTATTTTTCCAGGGCCTCCATCTTAAGTTTATATGCCTCATCAACAACCGGCTCCGCGAACTCATCGGCCTCCTCTTTCAGTCGGGCCTGCTCCGTCTCCAGGGCGTCGGGATCCTCCTCCATGGGTTTCGGCGCCGCATCCGCATCGGCCTCGCCGAAGAACTCCGCTAAAGCTTTGATCAACGTCTCCTGGACGTCGCGGTCGTTCACGCGTCCGCGCCGGTTCATGCCTGTGCACAAATCAACCAGTGAGGCGGGTGCTCCGTCGAGCGGTGGGAAACCGGCACCGCCAGGCTATCGAGCAGGCGTCGCGTCGATGGCGTGGAGCCGCGACAATTTGATTTATGCACTGGTTTATGCCGTCGAGAGCCACCGGCCCCGCCGCTAATAGTTCATCAAAGGTATCCGCGCCTCGAGGCACATAGATAGCTTTATCCGGGGACTTTTCGGTCCGCATGGCTTTATCGAGCTTGTGGAACAACGTAAAAGATAGTAATGACCGGAACTGCTTGTTCAGCGCCTTGTCCTTTGATGAGGTGAATACTAGCGAAGCACCATGTTGATGAGCCAAGAACCTTAGAACCTGGCACAGGGCCTTCAACCCTAACCTATCTCGAGCCAGTGGATTATTTTCGTCCTTGATGCTATCCCACTTGTTCGCGACGATCATGAGCGGCACCGCGCACGCATCCACGTTCCGCCGGTCGGGGTGGTCCTCCTTCTTGTGCTTCTTCCGCCAGATCGTCTGGAACGACTCTTTAGCCTTGTCCTCCATTTCACTGGCTGCATCTGAACCTGTGTGGAAATCAAAATTTTACGGCGCGGTCGTGCTGAATCATCGCGTCGTCCTCCACGCCATCGACGCGTCGCCTGCTCGATGGCGTGGCGATGCCGGTTCCCCACCGCTCGACGGAGCCAGCGCGGCCGCGTCGTCGCCGAGAAATGGCTTAGTGAAGAATTGTCGGGTGCACCCGACACACTGGTTGATTTCCACACAGATCTGAACTTCCCGAGGTCCGTAGATCATCTAATCTTGACTGTACATGAGTTCTGAGCATCGTGAGCCAGTGCAGACAGGCCGGTATCACATTTTGTGGTTTCGAGAGATCCAACACTATTGCGAGTACTGCGGTAGGTAGTCTCGCGGTCGTAATCGGAACACCGACCAACTCGGCCACCCCGTCGCCCTTCATGCCGCCACCCAGCTCCCAGATGTGGGCCACGTCTTTCAACGTGGACGTGTTCTTCGACCGTCGAGCAAAGACGTACTCCAGAGCTACAGTCGGCTTGGGCGTGTCTCGGACCGTACCCGCAGGCTGCAGCAAGGCCAACAACGACGATTTCCCGCCTCCCTTCGGCCCGACGAACAACGAATACGATTCTAAAGGTCGTATCGTTTCTTTTTGTCTTTGTAACAACATGTCAAATATGGTAGGGGGCTCGCCGTCCTTCTTTTTCGTACTGTGGCCGGGCTGCTTGACCTCGAAGTCCGGATCGTCGATGTCCGGGGTCGCGCCAAAGGCCGACTGGCCCTCGTAGATGCGCTCGCCCGTCGGCGCGAGGGTGTAGACGCCGCTCCCACTCATGGCTGCCCTTTTTGTTCACTCGGTTCGCGGCGACTGGTCGTCTGCCTGGTACGAGGCGTCCGCTGCTTGCGCCGGGCAGCCTCACGCAGCCTCACGACGGCGCGCGTGCGTTTACGCGTTTGGCGGCGCGCGGCTCCAAACTCGAGAGTCTGTGCCCGCCGGGTTTCGCGTTCAAATGGAGAGGGTATCCGGCTCGCTCCAGCCGTCCCTTGCTAGTCTTCGGACCGTTCACGGACCAACCCTCGAGACCCGCACTTAAACTATGCTCCAGCTCTCCGCGCTGTGCAGCGTGCTCTGCGGCTGCCCGAGGGCCCAGCACGCCATATCTCGCGGCGGGGCAGCGTTTTCGTGAAACTCCGTCAAACAAGCAAGCCGCCGCGCCGGCGTTCGGGCAGTCGTCGTCCGGTGAGGGCCAGCCCATGCCACCCAAAAAAAAGAAGACCGCATCACTGGCCGGCGTCGCGAAGTCAGCATCAGACCCCAAGGCCAAGAAGAAGGCGGCGAAGAGCGTCGCCGCCAAGCTCAAGAAAAAAGCAAAAGCCGCGTCCTCCACCAAGGAGTTGACTGATGAAGGAGCGAAAGTAGTGACGGTCGCCGAGGGTACGGACGCGACGGCACCACCGCCGGACGAGCCCGTCGTGCAAGAAGAGCGCGTGCCGACGCCCGAGCCTACAGGGCCGCCGCCATTACCGGATCCATCAACAGATCCTTTGGGCTACGCGCGCGCCGTCTGGGCCGACGACTGCCCCCACGAGGTCACTTCTGCAGATATCGTCGTCACGTACTCGCACTACAAGACGGCCTTTCCGTGCCGCAACGGTGTGGTAAGGTGGCCGGCGATCGACGAGGAGTACGCCATCTCGTTCATCTTTAAAGGTGATTTTGCGAAGCGTATCAGAGCTTATCCAACGGGCGTCACTACTGCGAATTCGGAGCAGGCGCCTCTGCTCGTCTTGGCCAAAGGCAAGAAGGGCGTCGACGACTTCGGGGACCCCGACGCTGCTTTGGACGAGGACTATTGGTTGGGTTTATCGAGTGATTTCGAGGGCAAGTACACGCTCGAGGTCGACGAGGACGTCGCGGCTGGTTTAGGTGTGGAGACGCGGGACGGGCCCCTCGTCCTGAACGACAACCCGAACGACGTCGGTCTGCCCCTGGGCGAGCGGAAGACGGAGGGCTGCTCGTGCCTCTTCGGCAACCCGTGCCAGGACAAGTACGTCTGCAAGGACTGGAACAACCGCTTCGAGGTGGCGAAGAAGAATGGTTGGAAGGGGTAATAATTGGTCTGAATTGGGGATTGGTTGCAGGTACAGCTCCGCGTTTCGCTAGCGGCCTGCAGCTGCGCATACGCGCGATTGCTGGCTGCTCTTGCAAGAATAGTTGTAAGTATGCATTCATTTGTTCGGTAGAGTAGCGTGCTGAGAGCGCTGTGCAGTGCTGCGACATGTGGAATGCGCTAACACTGCTGGCAGTCTCGGCACTCTCGAGAGCGTTCGCACCGCGGCGCGTGCCTCCGTCGGTTGTGAGGCCGCGAGCGACGCCTTTCGACGACGTGCTCGAGAGCACAACGCTGCCGATCGTGGACGTGATGCCAGACATTCGCGCGGCACTCTCGTCTGAGGGCGCCTACGTGTTCCTAGAAGCGCCGCCGGGCGCCGGCAAAACCACGACGGTGCCGCTCGCGGCGGCCGCGACGGTGTCAGAGGGCCTCGTGGTCGTGGTCGAGCCGAGACGAGTAGCAGCGCGTGCCGCGGCGAGGCGCATGGCGCAGTCGCTCGGGGACGACGTCGGTGGGCTGGTTGGCTACGCGATGCGCGGCGACGCGAGGAGCTCCGAGCGGACGAGGGTGCTCGTCGTCACCGACGGCGTGCTTTTAGCGATGTGCCGGGAGGATCCGTCGCTTGCAAAATGCAGCATAGTGATCTTCGACGAGTTCCACGAGCGGGGAGTCAACTCTGACGTGGCACTTGCTTTGTGCCGGGAAGCGCAGGCCGTGCTGCGGCCCGAACTACGGCTGTGCGTGCGGACGCTGTGTCCGGAGATCCCACAACTCGTGGTATTGCGAAGCTCACTCGTCCGTGCGCAGGTTATGTCCGCGACACTTCTTGGAGACGGCACGGTCGCGGCCGACGCAACGATCGTCAAGTCATCGGGACGCGCCTACCCGGTCGATGTCACCTACCCGCCGCGGGGTGCCCCGCGGCTCGCGGCATTGCTCAGCCGAAGGGGCGCGCTCGAGGACGCCGTCGTCGAGGCCACCGAGAAGGCGCTACGAGATGCACCTGATGATGGCGACGTCCTCGTATTCCTACCGGGAGCGCGAGAAATTCGCCGCGTCGCGTCGGCCTTGCGGGAAAGGACCGACGTCAGTATAGAAACGCTCTACGGCGCGATGCCGGCCGAGGCGCAGGATGCGGTCGTCCACGGCCGTCGCCGCGGCCGGCGCGTTGTAGTGGCATCTCCGATCGCCGAGGCGTCGCTCACGCTCGACGGCGTCACAGCTGTGGTCGACTCTGGATTGCGGCGCGTCGCGACGATCGACGAAGACACGGGCCTGCGGCGGCTCACGACGAAAGTCGTGTCAAGAGCGAGCGCGGACCAACGGACGGGCCGCGCGGGCCGCACGGCCCCGGGATTGTGCCTCCGGATCTTTCCCGAGGCCGAGTTCGAATCGCTCAGTGAATTTAGCGCGCCGGAAATTATTTCTGCGGACCTCGCGTCCGTCGTGTTGGTCCTTTCGGCGTGGGGCTGCCAAAGCGTCGACGAGATGCTAGGCCTCCCGTTCATCGACGCGCCTCCAGTAGAAAGGCTCGAGCGCGGGCTGGACGCGCTCGCGTCGCTCGGAGCGGTCGCCGGTGGCGCCACTTTGACCGCCTTCGGACAAACCATCGCGGACATGCCTCTCGAGCCCCGCCTAGCAGCGATCGTCGCCAAAGCCACCGACCTGCCCTCGGCCCTGCGCGTCGCCGCGCTCCTGGACGAGGACACTGCGAAGGGAGGCGACTTCGACCTCGCTAAGCGCCCGTTGGACCCGCGAGCAGTTTCACGGCTCGCGAAACGTTTGGGCAAAGACGTTGATGGCCCCGGCGACGCGCTGGGCGCGGCGCTGGCCGTCGGCTTCCGCGATCTCATCGCCCAGCGGCGCGGAGACGCGTCCTACGGCGGCACGGTCTATCTCCTAGCAAACGGCAAGACTGCGCGGCTCGACGCCGCCGACGGTCCCGATTTTATTGTGGTCGCGGACGCGGGCACCGGCGACGACGGTCAGTGCCGAATCTACGCCTACGCAACGATCGACAGGGAGGAGCTCGAGCCGTACGCGGCGTCGTCTCGGAAGATCTTTGCTGTGCCGTCCCAGGGCTACGCGGTGCGGGCCCGCGACGTCACGGCTATTGGTGCCATCGAGCTGGAGTCGGCGACTGCCCCGCAGCCGGCGCCCGAAGAGACGGTGGAACTTCTTCTGGAGACCATTCGCGACCTCGGCGGAGTGAGAAAAGCACTCAAAGGAGACGTCGATTCGTTACTGCGACGGGCAGAGCTCTCGGGGGCGTCGCTCCCTCCGATCTTCGACGCGCTGGAACGCGGCGACGAGGAAATCCTCGAGGAGGCGGTCCTGCCGTACTTGTACACCTCACTCAATCTCAAAATCGACCTCGCGGCGGTCCTGAAAGACGCGCTCGCAGCCGCGGGCGTCGACATCGACGCGCTCTGCCCCGAGCGCATCGAGGCGCCCGACGGCACGCGAATCCGCGTGACGTACGATGCCACGGGCCCGTGCGCCGAGGCCAAGCTCCAGCAGTTCTTCGGGCAAACTACGAGTCCGACAGTCGCGGCGGGCACGCCCGTCGCGCTGCGGCTGCTGTCACCGGCGGGAAAGCTCCTTGGCGAGACGCGGGACCTCGCGTTTTTCTGGAAGGAGGTCTATCCCTCGGTGCGCGCGGAGCAGAGAGGGCGGTACCCGAAGCACCCGTGGCCCGAAGATCCGATGGCCGCCGCGCCGACGCGGGCGACGAACAAGGCGCTCCGCGCGGCGGGCGGTGGCGCGTCTGCGCCGGCTTCGAAGCGAGCGCCAAAGAAGAAACGTAAGAAAAGGTAGTTGTTGTCATTCGCGTCCCGACGTCACGGTCGGCGGCCGGGCCTCCCGGTCTGCGGAGGGCTGCCCTCGGCCCGGTAGTTCTTCCTATGGCTCTCAAAACTACAAACGAAGCCACAACGTGCGGACGGCGTCGAGGCATAGCGGCGCGCTGGCGCCTCGAAAACTGCCGATGCTAACGAGTGTGCCGAACTCTGAAGGCAAGTAACCCTCGTACAGCAGCCCAAGAGTGTGAAACGATGTTTGCTCCATGCGTTGAGCTCATACGACGACGACGAAATCCCACGCACGAGGAACGGGCTGCTTTGACTGAGCAGCTGCTGGATGAAACCAATGTACCCTCGATCCAAGCCCTCAGCGAGCGCGGCGCCGACGTAGACTGCGGCGCGCTCGCCCGAGCCGCTTCCGACGGCGACGTCGACCGCACGCGCGCGCTCCTTTCGTTGAAAGCGGATCCGAACAACGGTAGTCCCCTCCACGCTGCGTGCCGCGCTGGCTCCCTCGACTGCGTGCGCGCGCTGCGCCAGCACGGCGCCGAGGCGCGGCGGCCCGACGCGAACGGCCGCCTGCCCGCGGACGCCGCCGCCGCGGCGTGGCGGAAAGTAAGGAGACGACGAAGACGGGAAGGCCACTACTCCAATGACAATGACGACGACGACGAGCGCCGCTACCGCGAGGTGTTACGCACACTACCCGCGAAACCGTTACATACAACACGACAAGTGGGACGCCGGTGCAAGGGCCTGACTCTGAAAGGGACGCGGTGCCTCGTCACGAGCTGCACGCGCAATCCAGCAGCGGCGCCGCTCCGCAAGGGCGAGCGCTTCTGCGCGCACCACGCCTGCCAGGCGTGCGACTTTCCGGATGACGAGGTCGCGCCCGCGCGGCCGGTGCGCACGGAGCTGACCGCCGACCAAACTTTGGAACTGTTGTCGACGCTCGCCGGCGTCGAGCGGCCTTCTTCAATCCGGGAACGGCGGCGGCCCGCAACAGCGTCGCCAGATATCGCGGAGCTCCATTCGCGGCGGCTCAACATCGAGCAGCGAATAGTGGATGCGACGAGGCAAGTCCGCGAGCTCCAGGAACTCGGGCGAGTAATAGCGACATAGTCTTACACAAAGGTCCCCTTCTCTCCCTCGCTCCAGCCCCAATTCGGGTCGTCGGGCCGGTCGAGCGGCACGTCCGCGAGGTCATCTACCGGCAGCGAGGGCTCCCGCGATAGCTGCGGCGTCGCCGCTTGCTTCTCCTCTTCGTGGGGAGGGAGCTCCATCTTGTGCCGCATCTGCTGCTGCCGGCGCGCCTCCCGCTCGCGCTGCGCTTGGCGGACGCGCTTGCCGCCTCTCCAGCAGACCGTGGGCGCCTCGCAGATGATTCTGCCTAGATCGGCCGTGACGTCTCCCACGAAGAACATATCCCTAAAAGCCTGGTCGTAGGTTAGAGCTCTCTGTAGTGGCGTCGTCCCGATGCCGTCGTCGCGCCTCGTGTGTTCTCTCCAACTAAACACGCATTCATGCAATAACGCGAAGAAGGCCATCTCGACGCATATGACGAAATCATTGAGACCGGTCGTGGTCCGGTCGGGCGATTGATGGGCGAAGCGCCGCGTGACGACCCCAAAGGATACAAGTAACGAGATGACCATGGACTGCCAGAAGCAGAAGAAGACGATGAGCTTGACCGCTATAAACTTTAAGAGAGGTTTGGCCCGTTGCAAGGGCTCACAAGGCAACGTCGCGTGATAAAAGTAGACCAGGTAGTACAGCGCCAACGTAACGGAAGCGTTGTTTACGAGCATGATCCAGAGATTCGCCGCGGTGGCATGCCAGTCCGTGTCGTCCCAGTCTCCACTGAAATAGAGGAACAGTGTCGTGAACGCCGTGACCGGTCGCACGATGGAATACTGCAGGACACACAACCGCGTCGTCTCCAGGAACACGGACATGTCATGATCACCCAACCAATGAAAAGGCCACCAGTGCTTTTGTGGAGGCTGCGCCGCGAAGAACGCCTTGGCCTCGTTTTCGCCGCCCATGTAATCAATAAGCAACGCCACGAAGTTGTAGAGGACGTACGACTCGTAGACATCGCGAGGCACGTCGAAGATGGGCGCGTATTGTATGAAACACAGCGATAAAAAAGAGTTGATCGCATATATCGGAACCATCCAGACGATCCTAATCACATACCGCTGGCGCTGGGGCTTCACATAATTTCTTAAGTGTCCTCTGATGAGATGTAATGAGAGCCCGACGGCTATGATCGTGCAGAGTAACGCGATCACGATCGCGCCGTCGTACGTCCCGACGGGCGGTTCCTCGTCCTTGTCATGATGCGTTTCGGGGATTGGTACCGTTGTGGGGACACTCGTGACATTGTGCGTCGGCGTGGGGGCGTCGATCTCGAGCGTGTCCGGACAATCAGTCTCCCACGGTCTCACACATTCGTTGAGCGCCTCGCACCAGCTGTAGCCGCCATGGCCGACGCAGCCGTGGTCGCCCATCGTCTTTTTTGTGGCAACTGTGGCGAGGAACCCTAGCAAGAACGCCGTCGAGACGACGCTCGCCAGCACCACAACGCGTAACCAACCGGCGACCTTGCCGTCGGTCGGTTTGGGCTGCTTACCAGCGAGGAGCGTTTCGCTCTCCGCGGCGCCAATCGTGCTCAGTGCGCCGCGAGACGGCGCGGCGCCCAAACACAGGCACAGCCTAGTTTGTGTCTGCTGAGGCGCAAACGGGTGCGACGCGGCGCAGGTGTGTCTCCGGGGCACGGATGCGACTACCTGGCGTCGATAGCGCTCTCCGGAGCACACGTAAGGCGTTTTTGCTGCACGCTCTTCGATTTTGCCCAGTCTGAACCCGTTTTGCGATTTTAGGCCGGAAGGGCTGCCCGACGGAGTGCCTCGGCGCGGGAGAGGGTGGGCGCGACCGGGGAAGCGTCGGACTCGTCCATTTTCGCCCGCCACTAGGGGAAACATTAGCATAACGCGCAGCGTCTGTGCCCGCCGCCGATTTCGAGGGCTGCCTCGGCTTGTGTGGTTGTGTGGCCCTCTGCGCCGTCGTTGCGTGCTCGCAGACGCCGTCGGGCAGCCTCGCACCGCGACCGCAGCGCAAAAATGGAGAACCCGAAGTTGTGGGGCCCCGGCGGCCTGTGTCTCAACATCCAGGAGGACGCCGGGCTGGAGACGGCGTTGCTCGATGGGGCCCTGAAGAACAACCTCCCGAAGCTCGAGTTCTGGGGCAAGATCACGGGTACTACTGATAGTTATTTGATTGCCGTCGGGTATAGTCCGGAGTACCCGTTTCCCAAGAAGACCTTCTTCTGGACGACGACGTCGGAAGCCCACGAGTTGAAGGTCATGAAAGTTTTAGATGATGACTACGCGGCCCACGCGAAGACGTTGATGAACACGCCGTTTACCGGCGATCCCGCGACCCCCTACGAGATCGTGCGACCCGAGGGCTACGAGCCGCCGCCGCCCAAGACCGACGAGAACGGCGAGCCCATCCCGCCGGAAGAGTTCCGGGAGGAGCACAAGCTCGCCTACCACGTCTCGGTCATTGACAACGAGGTGTCCATCATACCAAAGGGCGCGTGGATCTGCGACGCGACGCACCAAGTGATAAAAAATGTGACGAACTGCGGCTTGACGCATGAGGCGGCTGGGTCTCTGAGAAACTACTTACACTTCCGGTACCCCGAGAACGACCGGTCGAAGCAAGCGCTGGTGAAGCCGGGCGTCGTGCGGCACGGCGACTTCCTCGACAACCTCGAGGACGACGCGCCCAAGGGCTGCTGGGGCGTGCACTATTCTCCGGATGCCAAGTACTCGATCGTCCGGTCGTTCTACTGGCCGGGCTCGTACTTCTGCCACGAGATCAAGACGGGCAACTACGTGAGCGTCTACTTCGGCGACGGCCTCCCCAACGAGGACATCCTCTTCATGCTCTAGGCTGCGTAAGGAGCTACTTACCGTTCTTCTTCCAGGAGTCGTCGCACGGGTCGTAGGCCTTCTCCACGGGCGGCGGCTCGTTGGGCACGCAGTTGAGCCAACTCAACAGAGGACCCAGATCGAAGCCGCAGATCGGCGCGTCCTGGGGCCCGACGTCGTCCTCGACGATCACGGGTTGCTTGCCGGCCCACGCGGCCGCGCGCTCGTCATCTAATCGATTGACTCTTAACTCGAGCCGTTTCCGTCTTTCAACCTCAAACTCCTCGAAGTCGTTTTCAATGTTACGCGTCGCGATGTCGTTGCCGTCGTATTTCCGCGCCTTCGCCTCGTGACGTCTCCTACTGAGTCGGCGCGTCGTGTTGACCTGGGACTGCGTGGTGGGTGAGGACTGCGCCGCGGCGTCGACCTGGGAGGCCATTTTTTGTTGCTGTGTCGCGCGACGGCGTGGCGTGGCGTCGTGGAGAGAGGCTGTGCCACTGGCTGCGTAAACTCGGTATCCGGGAAACTTTTGCCGCGGGCTGTGGACAGGACTTCTTGGCGTGCTGAAAATACGTCGTCGGGCTGCCCCTGGGCCTTCACCTCACTCTACAAATCGATCTGTGATGGCCGCATCCATATTAGCTAGCGTTACAAGGCCGCTAGCAATCCTTTAGGAGGCCGATCAGCCTGACCCTCGTCGATTAGTGCTAACCTGCACGCCAGCATCGCCTGGTTCGCCAAGCGACCACTCGCTGCCAGTCCAAGCCTCCCTGGGCTGTCCCGTGCCGTGCAGTCGCCGCCACAATCCACGTGTCCAGCTCGCCTGCGGCAGCCATCGCGTCAAGCTAGCGCGAGCGACAAGCCAGCGCAACACGTCAAGAAGAAGCCATCATGGCAGAATTAGTGGACCGCGACGACGGCGCCGACACGCCCCACGAGAACGAGGGCCGCGCGCCGCCGCCGCCCGTGCCTAGAAACAAGAAGAAGGGCAAGGGCAAGAAGAAGGCCGCGCCAACCTTGACCTCGGAAGCTCAGCGAAGAGAAGAACTCCAACAACTCGTCGCGAGGATGCGCAGATCTAGGGTCCAAGACGACGGCGGCGACAAACGCAAGCCGCACAAATTTTGGGACACGCAACCCGTCCCCAAACTCGACGAGGCCATCGAGGACGCCCAGATCAATGATGTGATTGAGCCCAATAAAGACCACGCCGCGATCCGCCAGGAGCCGTACGCGATGCCTGAAGGGTTTGCTTGGAGTGACCTCGATGTGACCGATGAAAGCGTGCTGAAGGAGATCTATACGTTGCTGAATGAGAATTATGTGGAGGACGACGACGCGATGTTTCGCTTTGATTATTCGATGAGATTTTTGACGTGGGCTCTCACACCCCCAGGGTATCGGGCGGAGTTCCACTTGGGCGTTCGGGCAGCTCGAGGCAAGAAGGGGCTGATGGCGTTTATTACGGGCGTGCCGGCGTGGTGCGTCGTCAGAGGGAAGAGAGTGAAATGCGTGGAGATCAACTACCTATGTGTGCACAAGAGGTTAAGGACGAAACGGTTAGCTCCTGTGTTGATCAAAGAAATAACAAGAAGAGTCAATCTAGCCGGCATTTTTCAAGCGGTCTATACGGCTGGAGTAGTACTCCCAAAACCCGTGGCCTCGTGCCGCTACTTCCACCGCTCGCTGGATCCGAAGAAGCTCATTGAGATCGGCTTTTCAAGGTTGGCACCGCGGATGACCATGGCGAGAACAATTAAGTTATACAAATTACCTGAAACGCCTACGATCCCAGGGTTCCGGGCTATGCAGCCCGGCGACGTCAAGGAATGCACTACCTTACTCACTTCCTATCTGGAGAAGTTCAAGCTCCACCCGCACCTCGACGAGTCAGAAGTGGCCCACTGGATCCTACCGCGCGAAGGCGTCGTGGATGCGTTCGTCGTCGAGGACCCGGAGACCGGTGCCATTACCGACTTATGTAGCTTCTACCACTTGCCTTCGACCGTCATTGGTCATGAGAAGCACAACACGCTGAACGCGGCGTACAGCTTCTACAACGTCGCGACGTCCGTGCCGTTGCAGGAGCTCATGCGCGACGCTTTGATTTGTGCTAGGAACGTCCAGATGGACGTCTTCAACGCGCTGAACGTCATGGAGAACGACCAGTTCCTCAAAGACCTGAAGTTCGGGATTGGCGACGGGCACCTCCAGTACTACCTCTACAACTGGAAGTGCGCCGAGATGCGCGCCGAGGACGTGGGGTTGGTGCTGCTCTAGGGCGTTGGTGGCGAGGCGCGGCGGCGGGCGTCGGGGCGGGTGCGAGTCCGTCGCCGCCGCCAGCGGGATGTCGCCGGCATAAAATATCTAGCTAGAATATCGTCAAAACGTGTGGTGGGGAGGGGCGTGTAGCTGATATTATTCTCGATTATGAGGGAGGAGGGCACAGCGGCTGGCCTCGGGGCGCGAGCGCTCGTAAATTTAAAAAGGTAAATCAAATCGGGTTTTTCAGGCCGAGTCTCGAGCGCAAACGCGGGTTGCAGCGCTTGTTCCGCGCTCTGCAGCTCAGCTGGCACTCGCTGTGCACACATATTCGCACGACAAAAGTAATTACAGAAATTGGCGCGCGCCCCGCAAGTCTAGAGCCTGCAGCAGAATAAAACAAAAAAGAGCATGCCGCAGGACGCGCAGGACGCCGCGCTGCGCCACCTCTTAATCAGGGCCGCCTCAAACAAAGCAAGCGGTCCGGAGCGCCTGGAAGCACTGAAAGCCGCCGCGGCGTACCTCGCGCGAGAAGAACGTATCAAATTTGACGTCGACGGCGCCCAATGCACGTACGACGCGCCGCGGAGATATCTGGAAGTGCCGGAGGACGGCCACGTGGCCCTCACGGATGGGAGGGGCGGCGCCGCGCGCTGGCCCTTTGCGGATGAATTATACGTTGGACTGTGGTGCCGGCCCGCTCGTATAAGACAAGCGATTTTATTAAGATTGGAAGGCGTCTATGGCGGTGGTCTAACGATCGCCATCATGAACGACGGGTGCCTACGGGCGGACATTTCCGAAGGCGGCGAGAAGAGGAACGTGTTGACGCTCAAAGGGGGGATGTTAACTCCAGACACGTGGAGCCACGTCGCGTTCCGCATCGCCGACGACGCCAAAGAAATGAAACGACGCAATCCCGTCGAGGTTCCGAAAAGAAGGCCATCCCTGCTGGAACGAAGGCCGTCGCAGAAGTCGGGGCGCTTGGGTGTCTTGGCCGGCGGCGCTTCCCTCGAAGTGAATGGTGTTGTGGAAGACCGGGACAACGTCGCGCGGGCGCCTTCATTAAGTTCTCCGGAACTAAGGCACGCGGACGTTGCCGGAGACGGCTACGAGGGTTCGATAGCTGGTTTGGTGATGCTCCAGCGCGCGCCGGGGCGGTCTTCGTCATGTGCTCTCGCGTGGCGCTTCACGGGAGATAATTCGTACGACGGCGCGTCGACGCTGGCGCAGGACGCGGCTTCGGGCGTCGCGCGACGGACCGCGCAACACCTGAGTCCCGAGCCGCACACAAAAAAAGGCTTCCTGTCGCCCATGAAGCGGCCGTCGCTCGACGACGACGCCCTCGAAGCCTCGATTTTCGACGCCGAAGGGTCTTCTGGAGACGCGCGCGCGTCGCTCTGCAGCCTCGGCGGTGCCATCGAAAATTGTTCGTCGGAGGCGGCGTACGCCGTCCGGACAAAATCTCGTAAAATAGCGAACGCGGCGGCCGCGGCGGCGCTTAGAAGGGGCAACGACCCCGTCGGCGCCCTAGTCTGCTGTCTCGACGGCGACCGCGGCTCGACGGCCTCGCTCAAATGTGCACCGCGGAAGTGCGCGGTTCATGCGTCGTCGAGGCCGCGCGACGCGCTGCGTTCCTTGGGAGGCGCCTCTTCACTGATACCCGCGCTCGCGCAATTAGCTGATACTGCCGTGATAACCGAGGAGCAGGACTCCACTGAGTCACTGAGGACGCGTTTGTTACTAGTGGACGGTATCATCAGATGTGGTACTGGAGACGACTTTTTGAGATGTGGTGGTGTTGAAATACTAGAGCGGTGCTTAGACGCGCGCGCGTCGAGGGACGAAGACGTCGGGGAGTGCTTGGTGAAGGTGCTGGACGGCCTCCTCGCTTCTACGGAGGGGAGTTCCAGTAAAGGCGACGCGTTGCTGGATCGGTTCGTGGACCGAATCGCGTGCCAGGCGCAGCTCTGGAGTCCTGAAACGACCTCTTCTGTTGTACGGTGGTGCCGTTCCTCAGTGAGAGCTTTGCAATCCGTGAGGGACGGCGTCGGCCTCGACGCCTACGCGCAGCGTTTGGCTCACGCGCTCTCATCAAGACACGCCGCTTCTTCATATACATATCGGAGCCCGCACCTCTCTTTATCGGTACCGCCGTCCACCGAATATGAAGCTATAGACGCCAGGGACGCTTCCGTGTTGGAAGCGGTCACCGCCTTAGCCGCCCTCCCAATGAACGCGCGCGCTTCGATCGACGGCGAATTACATTTAGATACAACAGAAACGGGCCGCGCCGTCCTCCAGGCTTCATTAGCGATGACCGATGACCAATGCGCGACGGCAGCACTGAAAGGCTTGCAGGCCTTCGAGCCCGAAGCTTTACGATCATTATGCGAGCGCGGCACCGTGGCCCAACTTGTGGAGAGGGGCTTCTCCTCGCAAAACGACCCGCTGGCCGTCGAGTGTCTTTTGTTAAGTGTGCTGTTCGTGGGGCCCGACGGTACGGCTTCCAGTGTAGAGGCCTTCTGGCGCCGCCACGAGACGAACGTAGGGCCGCTTGCTTTAAGAGCTCTACTCAAGCTCTCCGGGAGTGCTGTTCTACGAGCTTGTAGTGTAGCCTACGCTCGGTTAGGTGCTTGTGAGAGATTAGACGTCCTGAGCTACTGCGCTTCGCTCGAGAAAACGGACGCGGACGCCGCGGACGCCGCCTGTAGTGCAATTTTGATAGGCGACGACGCCGAGCCCGACCCGACGCCGTCGGCGGACTGCACCCTTTTATCATTATGCGCGAAGCGGCCGCCGTCGCAGCGCGACCGGGCCTGTTCAGTATTGTGTCGGTACGGCACCGCCGAAGCGATTAAAAGTGTCGCGGCCTACTCGTTGCACAGGAACGATCCCCGTTTAGTATCGCGCATCATACATACAGCCCACGAGCACGGCTTGCATAGCTTTATTGGAGCGGCGCCGTACGTAGCGAGCGTCGCGCAGCGCGGATTAGTGGATGTATCAATAAATGATTCGCCAAAAACCGCCACGCAGCTGCGAAGGTCGCTCGACGACCTCGCTGCGAAACTGGAGACGCGGCCGAAGCGCTACGAGCGGAGCGGTGGGTCAGAACCGTTGCCGCCCGTCGGTCTGAAGGCCCATCCCGCACTCGCGGTATATACGTCTTTACAAGTGGCCGAGTGTTTGGATGTCTTGTTGGAAGGTTCTGGTGATGTCCTGACTGATAATGTAGAGGACGCCGCGTCCCGAGCTTTAGAAAGGGTCGCGGCCCTGGATGCGGCATTAGCTTTAGATGGGTGTTTGCTCTCGCGCCTCGCGACGAAAGATCTGGTGAGAGTGGCGGACCGCTGCAAGCGCAATCTAGAACGACACAGGCAGGCCTGTTCGGACGCGGACGTGAAGGTCGCCGAGCGAGTCGCGCAGAGAAGGGGCGGCGCCTTCCCGCCGTCCGACGACGCGGGCCGCGCTTCTTTATTAGTATTGAGGGACGCGCACCATGCCCTGCGCCTGCTGAAGGAGGAATCCAAGGATGAGCAAAGGGACAAAGCCCTGGTGCAGATCCACTCACTACTAGTGAAGGCGTGTACCCAACTTACGGGAAGGAAGCGGCCCGTTTTACCTAGGCATGCCCAATCAGCAGTGCAAGCGATGACGACGGGCAATAGGGTGCGGGCGTCGTCCTTCGGTGATGATTGGGACCAGGTCGTCTCCTCGGAAGTCGACGACCTGGAGCGGGCGGCCTGGTTGGCCGCGCCGCTCGAGGTTTATGTGGCCGGCCCCGAGAACGAGGGGCGGACCGCTGCATTTAGTTCAGCTGCGGACCGGCGCTACAACGATTCCCTCAAAGTGCTGGCGGAGCTCGGGACGCCTTCTCGATCAGAAGATGTTGTTCATAGTCCACAGAGACGCGCGTCTGATGCTGGAAGACAGTTAAGAAGGCGAGACCGGAAGCGCGCGAGACGGTCCTCGGTCATTGTGGAACGAGCCTGGCGGGCGTGCATGCAGCAGCATCGCGAGAGTGGCATCTGGTGCCTCGCGGAGGAGAATAGTTCACCACTAATGAAAGGCTCGCGGTGGATCCTAGCGAGGCACGCGGATTCGTATGGGAGACGCTGCTTCTTTGTGAGGGACCGGGACCCCGTCGACGTCAGCAAGTGGGCGCACCAAGGTGGTAGTACTACGGTCGAACCGCCCGCGCCACCCCTCATCAAAGGGCGAAGTCGAGTCGCGCGGGAGGAAAGTTCGAGTTCCTCGGATGAAGATGCTGTTTTAATTGAACGGGGCGTGCCCACGCAACAGCCTTCGACGAGGCAGTGGCGGTTTGTGGAGGACGGTGGCGTCGTCTCGGTCGACGACGAACTTTTTAGGGACGAGCACTGCCTCTGGGTTCGCGAGGGCGCGTCAATCAAAGGTACTCTGACCGTCGACGGCCGCTGTATCAAGTTTACATCCACAAATGATGTGAAGATCTGGCGCTTATGTACCTTAGAACGAGTGGCACCGCGACGATACTTGCTGAGAAGAGTAGCCTTTGAGTTCTTTCGATGTGATTCTACCTCGGTATTCTTGGCCTTACCGCGAGGAAAAGCTCATAGACAATTAGCAAAGCTCTTGAAAGCTTTGCTAAAAAGAAGGAAGCTACCCTTGTTGAATCGAGGCTATGCGAACGGCCACGCGGGTCGACGAATCGAGGGAGATGATAATGGTGGGTTAGGCCACCGGGACCCGGAAAAAGCATTAAGGCTATCGCGCTTGACGGATCTGTGGCGTAGAAGACTATTAACGAACTTCGCTTATCTAAGTGCGTTGAATGAGCTAGGTGGGAGAACGAGACAAGACCTGGCTCAGTGGCCGGTCTTCCCCTGGGTCTTAGCTTTCGATTCCGATGCCATTGACCTCGGCACTGGCCGTGATTTAGCCAAGCCCATAGGCGCCCAGACGGAAGAAAGACGCAGTCAATTCTTAGAGCGCTACGAGACCTTCGAGGATCCTTCCGGGTATGTGCCGAAGTTCATGTACGGTTCGCATTATTCCTCGGCTGGTGTTGTCTTGCATTACTTGGTCCGAGCATTACCTTATAGTCAGTTAGCTGTGGATCTCCAAGGCGGTCGCTTCGACGTGCCGGATCGATTGTTTCTTGGTATCGAGGCGGCCTGGCGTAGTACGACAAATAGTATGACCGACGTCAAGGAGGTTATACCGGAGCTATACTACGCGCCAGAGGTACTCTGTAACATGAACTCCCTGCCCCTCGGTACAAGTCAGAATGGTGTTCGAGTGGATGATGTCCTACTCCCAGCTTGGTGTTTGAATGACCCTCTCCAGTTCATCAGGGTACACAGAGCGGCTCTGGAATCGGACCGAGTCTCGGACACGCTACACTTGTGGATCGACCTGATTTTTGGCGACGCGCAGCAGGGCCCGAAAGCTGTTGAAAGGGCCAACGTTTTCTACCATCTGACCTACGAGGGTGCGGTCAATGTAGAGGATATAGAAGATGACGAGGAGCGCGAAGCGACGGACGCGCAAATAGCACATTTCGGCCAGACCCCACCGAGGTTGTTCGGGAGTCCGCACCCGCGTCGGAAGCCTGCGTCCGAATGTGCTTCACCCTTATTCCTGGACGTGCCGTTGCATGGCGAGTGCCCCGCCGTGTCGTGCCGCGCGTACGTGCTCGACGACGTGCAAAACGCGCAAAAGCTCTTCGGCCCCGACGCGCCGCTCGGCGAGAAGGCTACGCAAAAGAACACGTTCGTGAAGGACGTCGCGCGCTTCACGAAACAATTATTTACTCAAAAAAAGAAGGTCTCTCGTGATATATCTCCGGCGTTGTGCGTGGCTCTTTGTAGTGGAGGTACCGAAGAACAGCAGTCGGTCGTCTGCGCCTTCCACGCCGATCGCGGTGTATCAGTCTGGAGGTGGTCCGAGGTGCCCGATGGAAGAGGGGCTCCGTTCTCGGCGCGGCCCCATGGTTCTGGGCGGTTGGACGTCTGTGCACGGGGTGACGGCGACGGGAATACGGTAACAGCATTGGCTGATCGACGCGTGCTTACTGTCGGACATAGTGATGGTCGACTTAGATTACATGACGGACGAGGGAGAATCAGAGCGTCGATCCGAGGCCCGCACGCCGGTGGCTCGGCGGTCGCGTGTTGTGGCCATGGTCATATCGCCGTATCCGGAGGTAGTGATGGCGTGGTAGCGGTCTGGGTTTGTGACGACGCGGCGCTCGTCGATGGATTGGTACATGGCGACGGTGTCGACGATGAAGGTTTTGAGGGCGATCCTGTATTAGCTCCTAGTCGTAGCGTCATACGCGAGGACGATAGCGATGATGTGCTGGTGTGCTCCCACTTGTTACTGGGCCATGCCTCGGCCATCACGGCGTTGGCGTACTCGCCCGTGCTGGACTGCTGCGTCAGCGCGGATGTGGACGGTTATCTCCTCGTACACGCGTGTAGATCTGGAAGATGTCTGCGGTCCTTACGAGTCGTCGATCGGCGCGAGTCGCCGGCCGTCACGAAGCTCGCTATTTTGGATGTCGACGCTTCCGTCGTCGTCGCGGCGTCCACGACGCTAGCCTTGTGGTCGCTGAACGGCGGGCGTCGTTGTGTAGTGACGACGCCGTCTCCAATCACAAGTTTGGCAACAACGCGCGCGGGCTCGGCCGTCGTCTGTGGCTCGTTGGACGGCCAGCTCACGGTGCGGCGCGCCGTCGACCTCGCGGCGGTGCACACCATCGACTTATCGACGCACGGCGCGCCCCTATCACTAGCCTTCGGCCCCGACGACCGGCACCTCTTCGCGGCGACGGCCGGCGGCCGCGTCGTCGTCTGCTCGGACCCGCGGTCTAGATTGCTGCAGCTGGACGCGGCCCTGTCGAACGCGGTGGGGCTGGATACGGGACTGTTCGCGTTTTGATGTTTGTGTAAGTTCTTATGTTCAGACTTATCGTCTACTAGTAGGAGGGGCTGGGAAGGGGTTCAGGAGCGCGGCGCCATGCAGATAAAGCACCTCACGTGGCTCGGGTCCGGGTTCTCGAACGTGCACGCGGAACAGGTCCAGGCCCCGCCCGCCGGCGGCGGAGGCACTGGCGCGCTGTTGGTCCGGTCCTTGGCCTTTTGCAGCGCCGTCAACAACTTGTGCCGCGGGCCCATTTTGATCCCAATTTCTTTGAGATCCTCGTCGTCGAGATCTAGAAATGTCGTCTCGTCGATGGCTTCATCTCGAAGCCGACTCTCGAGGTCGCTCAGGCCGATGCTTGCGAGGAGCGTCGTCATCGCGTCCTCACCGAGGCTCAAATCCAACGAGCTTGATACCAAGGAGGTGATACTGCCGGCGCGCGACCGGCCTGGCGACGAGCCGGACCCTGCTGGCGCGGAGAGGCCGAGCTTCTGGCGGAGGTACGCCTTCTTGGCCGTCCACGTACGCTGCTCTCCCCACTCGAAGTACGAGATGTGGATAACGCGCCAGTCGAGGGCCTCGAGGAGCCGGTGCTTGAACGCGGTGGTTCCGTTGATTCGCGGCGCGCCACCGTCACCCGTCAAATAGTGCGACGGGCCGTCGTACTCAATCGCGATCCGCTGGCGCGGTTTTGCGAGGTCGAGGCTCAACCCTTCCACCGTGACCCACTCGTACTTGTGTTTCCAGTCGAGCTCGTCGAGCGCGCGCGAGACGTCCTTCTGCGACCGCGAGGGCCGGGCGTCGTGGCGCACGTACGCCGCCCGGAGGACGTCGCGCCGCTGGGCGAGGACCGGCAGCAACCGCGAGGACGAGTCCTCGAGCTGCAGGTAGAGGAGGACCTGATACAGTTGCGACTGCTCCCGCGGCCCGAGCTGGTCGAGGGAACCGCTGGAGTCGTCCAGGGCGCGGACGAGCCGTGCCGCCGAGTCGGCGTCGAGGACCGCGTTCTTCGTCAGACCCAGGCCCGCTAGCACGTCCGCGAGGGCGTCCTCGCTCGGCTCGGCGTTCGGCCACTGCAGCGCGTCGGCGATCGCGCCGGACATCGTCGGCCCGAAGGCCCCCGCCACGCAGAACGACCACGCCATGATGGTTAAATGGCGCGGCGCGAAGTCGTGCAGGCGAGACGACTGAGTGAGGTAGCCAGCCATCGCGTCGAACAGAGCCGGCGCCTCGTGGCCCGTCGTGGCGTAGGCGTACAGCAAATTTGAGATCTCCTGCGCCTTGAACTCGTCCAGGTCGTCCAGGCGCCGCAGCACGCACGACGAGATGGCGTCCAGGAGCTCCGGTCCAGCGCCGAGCTGCGCCACGCCCCAGGCGACCGTGGCGAGCCCTCGCATGGACATGCCGTCCGCGTCGACGCACGACGTGACGGCGGCGAGGAGCCGCGCGCACCTCGGATCTTGCGCGCAGGGCACGCGGCGCTTCGCCAATTGGTGGACGGCGGTCGACAGGTTCACGGGTGAGAACTCGTCGCCGCGCGTCGCGAAGAGCTGGAGGATCTTGGTCTTCGGGTCCAGCAGCTCCTTGTTCAGGTCGCGGTCCAGCGCCGTCACCGTCCGAGGCGACGACGCGGACGTCGACGAGGACGTCAGCGAGGCGTCCGACGACGTGCGGGACCGTGAGGACGTCGGCGCGGCAGCTAGAGCGTCGGAAGCGGCGCCGGTCGGCGACGCGTCCAATGCCCTCCACTTGCGACGACGTTTTTTCTTCTTCTTCCTCGGCGGCGTCGGCTCGGGCTTTAGCTCGAGCGTCGGCTCCCGAATCAGATGTGTTGGTGGGGGGTCTGTGCCCCCCAAATGCCCGGAGGCCTTTGGTGCCGGCTCGAAGCTCGAGCCGGCACCGGTTGCATGCAAAGAGGCATCCTGAGGATGCCCCGGACGACGACGACTCCGGGGGTCGGGGTCGGGGTCGAGGGGGACATCGCCCACCTCGACGCCGATCCCCTCCCTCCCGGCGTCGCCGCCGCCCGGGCCGTCGTCGTCATAACTAAGACGACGACGGCTCCGGCACCCCTGACCGGTGTCAGGGGCGAGGACGAGGTCCTCGACGCCGACGCCCTGCCTCAGGGCGTCGGCGCCGCCCGGCTCGAACGGCCCCGGCGAGCTGTAGCTCGCCAGGGGCCGATCGCAGCCTGTCGCCGCCACGATGCGGTGGGGCGGCCACGGCGGCGCTGGCAACTCGAGCGCCTCGGCGCCGCGGTGCAGCAGCAGCGGCGCCGGCGACGTGACGTCGCGCGGCGACGAGGGCGCCCGCTTCGGCGTCGACGGCGGCGTGAGCTGCGCCGCCTCGGCCTGCGCCTCGACGGCGAGCGCGGCCGAGGCCGTTGCCTCGGCAGTGGACGAGTCCCAGATCGTATAATGACCTAAAAACTTGCCCAAGTGCTCGAACTTGAGGTTGGCCGTGGTGCCGTCTTCCAGCACCACGTGCGCGAAGCCGAACTTCACATTTTGGACGGTCCCGTTGACCTTGTCGACGCGGACGGACCGGCCTTTGTACTCGGACGTGAGCGCGTCGTCGCGCTGCTCCTCGGGGCTCGGTTCGCCCAGCGAGGCGCACCAGACCTTGGCGGCCTCTTGTTTGCGCTGCTCGTCCGAGCTCATTTTATTTGTCGTGAGCGCGCTATTCGAAATTTCGCAGCCCGCGCGGCAATGCGGCAGTGCTGGCTGTGCTTTGAAGGGCTCCGCTATGATAGTGTCCCGCTTGGTGCCTTGCTTGCAGGTGAAAATGTCGGAGAGCTCCTCAATATAATTCGAGACCTAGCTAGTGCCAAAAAACATACTAGCATTACAATAGATCACGCCGGCGGCGCCCCGTACGCCTCAGAGCGCGGCAAGAACGGGACGAGCCCCCGCAGCGTCCCAAGGAACCGTCGGAACAACACGGAGGCCCCGGCGCCCGCGCCGTGCCCGCGCACCGACGCCTCGAAGAGCGCGTCGAAGACGACGCCCGGTGGAATGGCAGACAAGTCCACGGTCTTGCGCAGCGGCCCGCCGCGCACGACGCTCTTCTCGACGTTTGGTATAGAGTAGTGGTTCCCGATGACGCCCGAACCCGACGCGTCGTCGCCGTGATGCGCGCCCCAGGTCGCGCCGCGCGCCAGCGCCGTGTAGCCGAAGGCCGACCAGACGTTGACGGCGACGGAGCCGTAGTTTAGTTTATCCACGACGGCTACCAGCATCATCGTGTTGAGCGACTGCGGGTGCAGCACCGTACAGCTCAGCGTGCCTCGGCACTTTTGATTCGCAAAGTCCGCCGCCTCCAGTAAACCACCGTCCACTTCCTTGACCGCGAGGAACGGCCCGAAGACCTCTTCGTCGAGCACCTCGTCACAAACGTCCCGCACGAAGCCGACGGCGTCCGATTCGGAACCGAGTGGCTTCATACCACACTTCACGAGCGCGGCGTCGCGCCGCTCGCGCGCGCCGGGGTAATAGGCCCGTTCGTCGCGCTGCCGTTTTAGCTCCTCGTCCACTAACGAGAGGAAGGCCTCGCGCTGCGGCCAGTCTCGTGATACGACCAGGACTTGCGGGCTCAAGCAGTTCGAGCCCCCATTAGCCTTCTTCGCCGCGACGACGTTCCGCGCTGCGACCCTGAGCTCCTTGGCCGTCCACGCGCCGCCGGCGATCAACCAAGGCGTCACACAACCGAGCTCGGACGAGATTGCAATATCAGTCTTGCCCGCGGCGTCGAGCGTTCTACGGACCGCGTCGCGCGTCGCCTCGCCGCCCGTCAAGTGCACGTGCCCTATGAACCGGTGGGCGACCAACGTCGCGGCCGCGTCGACGCCCTCGTCCAGCGTCTGCGCGACGACGTCCAGCTCGATCAGCGGCTCCAAGATCGCCGCGTAGGGCTTGACGAGCCAGGGTCGCAGCGGGTGGTGTTTTAACATCACGCATTCTTTATTGATCAAGGCGCGCTGGAGCACATCTATCAAAGCCAAAAAGCTCTGGTTGCCCGCGCCCAGTACTAAGGACACGGTGCCTTCGGCGGCCCGGGCTTCCGTCGCTTCGTGGTCGCCTCTTATTATTTCGGCCGTCGCGCCCGGCACCGAGAGGCCGAGCGGCACGCGCTCGCCGTTCTCGAAGGCGTGGCGCGTCTCCGACGCCGGCGCCTGGGCCTCGATGAACGTCTCAAGCCAGTCGCTCACGACTGCGCCAAACACGTAGCGCGACCGCGACGCCGACGTGGCCTCGAGGTCCGTCTGGGCCTGCAGCCAGCCCGCGTCCCAGGGCTCCGTCCGCAAGCACTCCAGGCACGCCTCGGCGACGGCGACGCGCTCCTCGGGTTTGGATGCGGCCCAGCTTTTGGAGCGGTCGGCCAGCCTGGTGATGTCGCGCTCGAGGAGCGACTGGCTGGCGAGGCGCAGCTGCGTGCTGCTGCGCGGTGCTGTCCTTGGTGCCAGCAGGGCTTGTGTGCAGCCGGCAAACAAGAGGATTCTCAGCATGGTGGGTCGCACGAATGCACAGCGATGCGGAGCCGTTCGAATTCGAGCAATGAGCAGCGTTTTTGGTCTCTGAGGTAGAGGCTGTGCTCGAGGTTTTGTTGTGAGAGGGGGCAGCCATCAGCCATCCAGACGCCAAGCCGGAGGCTGGGCCTCTGTCGGGAGCCCTGAGACGCGTCCAGCAGAAGCATCGGGGGCCGGCAAAAACCCGCACTAAGCCTATGTTTACCCCCAACTCCCAGCCGTCCTGCGCTCGAAATCGTGCCGCCGCCGCCCATTGAATTGACTGTGCGTTACGGTGTCGTTATTATAAGCTGTTGAAGCCGACCAGCGGCTGGACCGGCTGCCGCGAGGGCTTGCGCGGACGGCAGCGGCCGCGCTCAAAGAGGCAGCCACCGTTCGTAGAAGCGTTCCTTGCGCGCGCCGCCGCGGACCGCGCGCCCGACGTTTTCGGTCGACGGCGCACAAATAGAAACAAATCTCTCGCCGCGGCCCACCGTTCTACCCTCACGGGCTGCTCGGCCGCGTGCGAACGGCCGAACGGCCGTCGAGCACGCGACAAAGGGCCCTAGTGGCAGCCGCGTGGCCGAGCGCGTGCGAACGGCCGTCGCCGGGCACGCCACAAAATAAAAGCGCAGCCCTCGCGGCCGCAGCGGCCGCGCGCGCGCACCGCCGCCGAGAGGCACTAACACAACAAAAGCACAGCCGACGCAGCCGTGCGACCGCACCGCCCTTTCGCAGGCCCGCGTTTCACAAACACGACGCGATAGCAGGATGGAGCGCAAGGCCGTCATCAAGAACGCCGACATGAGCGAGGACATGCAGCAGGACGCCGTCGACTGCGCGTCGCAGGCGCTCGAGAAGTACAACATCGAGAAGGACATCGCCGCCTACGTCAAGAAGGAGTTCGACAAGAAGTACAACCCGACGTGGCACTGCATCGTCGGCCGCAACTTCGGCTCCTACGTGACGCACGAGACGAAGCACTTCATCTACTTCTACCTGGGCCAGGTCGCGGTGCTGCTCTTCAAGTCGGGCTAGGTTTTGGCGCGAGAAGTCCTAATTTTGTCCCGAATATATATCCTGCTTGCTAGAACACACACATTAGTCACGCGTCGACGGCGTACCGAGTCCGAGTCACGCGTCAGCCCGACACGCCGTCGACGCGGCGCCGGTCAGGGGAGCGCCGCCCAGGCCCCCGGGTCCGGGAAGTGCCGCTCCCGATACTTCGCGAGCGACGCGTCCCCCGCGATGAACCCGGCGAGGGTCCCAAACGCGGCCGCGTCCTTCTCGTCGAAACAACGCCTCACCGCATCGAGCTGCGCGATTTTCGGAGAGGGGTCGCTCGACGGCCGCCGCTGCGTATCAACCACAAAATTCGCGTGGTGGAGCACCAGCTCGTGGAGCAGCGGCGGCGCCGACGAGGACGCCCAGAAGGTCGTGGGAAGCCGCTTTACTGAAATCGACGCTTCATTGGCGAGGAGGTACCGGTTCAGTATTTTTTGATCTAACGTATTGGTAGACTCGAGATCCCGGAGCCATTTCTCGAGGAAGGCATCCATTCGCGGCGACGGCCGCACGATTAAAAACCCGACGTTGCAGCCGCAGTCCGCGAACTCGCGCTGCACGAAGAGATCCGCGTCCGTCCGTAGCGCGTCAGTTATCGCGTCGTGGAGCCTCTGCAAGGATCCCAGAGGCTGGACGTCGACGTCGCTCCAGACGAAGGGTGTTGATGCTTCCGACGCAATTCTGATTAGCTCGCGGAGCTTGAACCGCTGCACCGGCTTCCCGCCCGCGGCGCGGCCCGGCAATCCGTTGAGGTCGTCGACGCGCGCGATCCGAGCGTCGAAGAGTTCACTGTCGAGGCCCGCTCGTAGTCGTTCCGCGAGGGGCCAGTGGTTGCCGTCGCTGCGGGCGTGCCACTCGAGGGCTGCTGCCATTTGCTCGTGTCTCTCTGTGTCTTTGTGCGCAGCCGGTGCGTTGCTCAGTAGTGGACGACGCGCATCGATGCGACTGCTTACGGGTGTCGCAGGCTCCAGAACTGCGCTACTCCGTCCAAGCAGGGCTGATCACAAAACAAGCTCTCCCAGAGGCTCAAACAAACAATTGCAAAGCGCGACGTCGAAGCGTCCGGCGCACTCTGCGGCACGTCAGTACTTTCACGGCACGCAGCACAAAGGCGTGCGCCTGCGTAACTTAGACGGTACGGCTCTGTGCGCACACAAAATCACCATAGCATAAGCACAGCAGCCTAACACAAATGGACACCCCAGCATCGGTCGCAGTCCGCACCGCCTTCGGTACCCGTGACATCGCGCAGCGCGTCGTTGAGTTCCTGCCGTTCGAAGAGGTCTGCGGGACGCGGAGCTTGCACGTCGGTCGCGGTCGCTTCGAGTCGCGGGTCGGTCGCTACTTCGGACGGCTGGGCGTCAAGGCCGCGTGTCGCGGGCTGCGGAACGCGGCGCGGCGGGCGTTGACGCGCGGTCGCTGGCGGCCGGTTTGCCGCCTGGCGCACGAGGGCGTCGCGCTCGTGCGGGAGTTCGCGCACAAGACCCCTCGGTCGTGCCCGACGCTGCTGACCGATGCGTGGGCCCGCGACCGCGGAGCCGTCATGCTCACGCTCATGGCGGACCCGGTGTTCGAAGAGGCGACGTGGATCCATTCTATTTTTGGTAGAGAGCGGCCACCAATCAGTCTCGGCAGCCGATTTCTCCAGCTCGTCGAGCGCACCGCTTCCATTTCGCCGAGTAGAGCCCTCAGCCGAGATTCAAGCGGCTTTATGCGGATTATGGAGGCGTGTGAATACGCATTTAGGACTCTGAGAAGTGGCGATCTCTTGCTCAAATTGCTGTTCGGCTGGCTGCAATGGAGGACATCTTCCAACCCGCACATGTTTTGGGGTCCTCCAGATTATGGGGGAGATTATAGGTCCCAAGAATTTTGTCCGGATATCGCAGAGCCGCTCGGCGCCGCGCTTGAAGCCTGGACGAATCCGATACGCGCTGCGCAGTTCGTGGTCGCCTGCTGGTCCTGCCGTGAAGTGTGGGACAAATTTCAGCCCCGTTGCTCGGCCCCCAATCTCCTCATCGACTGGGTGGCCTGGTTCTCGAGGCTGCGTTGGACGGATCGCGCGAAGGCACGCATCTTCGCCGACCACCTTCATGGCGTTGCCAAGGAAGTTCTCCGCAACGAGCCTGACCAAGATGACGAGGAGTATTGGGGGGGATAGTTGTGATAAGACATGAATTAGAATGTGACGGGTTTTCAGCGTGCGAGATTTGAGCGTGGCGGGGCGCGCACTCCTCTGCATTCGCGTTTTGCTAGCGATTTGGTAGTGTCATACACTCCTGCGCACTGCTGCGGTAGAATTTTGCATCGCTACCTGCGTCTCGCATAGCTTGGCCATGGCCTCCCTGGCTGCTGCCATCGATGTCGACGCCGAGGATGCGACGAAGCCGTCGTCGCCGCGGATCATCGGCGGCAGCGGCGACGCTGCAGCACCGCTGGAGCTCGCGTCGTCGTCGGACGACGAGGCGCCCGCGCCCGCGCCGCCGCGCAAGCGCGACCGGGACGATTCCTCCTCGCACGAGCAGCCGCCGGCGAAGAAGAGAAACCCGTTCAAAGCCATGATGGGTCGAGAACGGCCGGTCAATTCGTACCTCGAGGATCCCGCGTCGTTCAAATCCGGTGGGGTCGTAGGGCTCCCGGACCGCGTGCGCGCCCACACCGTGCCTCCCGTGAAGGGCCTGGTCGTGTTCCACGATTTCGTGACGGCCGACGAGGAGCGCGACCTCGTGCGCGCCGTCGAGCCGGTCCTGCTGGGTGGGAACCACATCAGTGGCGCGGGGCGCGTGCACCGGCACATGGGTTTCGGCACGGAGAACCAGGGCGGCTACCCGTGCGTGATGAACCGCCGGGCGCAGAAAGTATGGGCGGGCACGCCTCGCGCGGGCACGTACGAGAAGGTCCCGATAAAGGGCCCGGACCCGCCCGCGGAGGCGCCGCCGCCGATTCCGGAGTGGGCGCAGCCGCTCGCGCGCAGCATCAACGACCTCGGGCTGCCGGCATTCCTGCCGACGCGGCTCGACTGCCTGCGCTACACGCCGCCGGACGGCCAGATCGGCGCCCACTCCGATGACCCCTGGTCTGGGCCGACGGTCTGCCTGCTGACGCTCGCGGCGGAGACGGTGATGACCTTCGAGCTGAAGGAGTCCGAGAAGCTCGCCCGGTACCGTAACCTCGCGCCGCTCCGCGTCCGCCTCCCGCCGCGGAGCCTCCTCGTCTTCACGGGCGATGCGCGCTGGAAGTTCAACCACTCGATCAAGCCCGCGGACATCAAGTACGGCGCCGCCGGCCAGCGGATCTCGCTGACGTTCCGCGCGACGACGATGCCGGACGAGTGGAGCAAGTGGCGCTGCCAGCCCGACGGGTCCTGCACGGCCGCGAGCCCCTGTGCGTTGTGTAAGCCTCCGTGGTTGTAAGTATATAAACAGTCTTACCGCGGCGTCTCCTCGGGCCCCAGAGCAGTTCTCTCCCCAGTAGCGGGCGCGTCGGCCTTCTCCGGCTCCGCGGCGAGCGCGTCGCCGAACTGCTCGAGGACTTTTTGTTGCAGCGTCGCGAGCCGCGCGAGGACGTCGGACACGGGCTCCCGCGTCGTCGCGTAGAGGACCACGAAGTGCGAGCCCCCTTCCAGCAGCTCGCCCAGGGCCAGGTGGCCGCCCTCGACGCAAAAGACGAGCGTCCGCAGGTCGCCCGAGTCCGACCGAGCCGGCAGCAAGGCCAGGTGCGCCCAGACGTGCGCCGCGATCGCGCTCACGGACCGCGGCGCCTCGACGCCGTCGAAGCCCGCCGCACTCAACGTCGCGCCCTTGCCCGTCGTGAGCATGGCCCCTCCGCTTCCGCCCTGGTCGTCGACGTGCTGCTTGAGCAGCGCGTGGAGGTCCTTGGCGCGGATCATGCCCGTCGGGTCCGCCGCGGTGGGGGTCGCCATTGGCGCGGTCGCGTCGGCTGGCGTCTCTGTGGCGGCTGCAGCCTCTTGTGCTTGGACCAGCTGTGCTATCGGCGCAGCGGTGTGGAGTTGGAAGCAGCAGCTGGCGCGCCGTACGAGATGTGCTTGTCGCCGCTATTTGCCGTCGGCTGGCGACCTTTGCCGCGCGCAGCACAAGTTTTAGCCAAAGCGGGCTAGCTAGCGTCCAGTAAGACACTAGCACGGGTTTTGCAGCGTTTTTACATCCTAGCACCGTAACAATAAGCCCCAGTCGCGTTTTCATACCCGTGTAGCAATGAAGGCCCCCCGCTCCCACCCGGCTCGGGCTCATAAGTAAGGATAATAACTTACCGACACCACGGCCAAGATAAATCAGATGAACACCGCCGCCCCGGAGTCCGCCAGCGCGACGGCCCGCTCGCCGAGTGCCTCTAACAATGGATCCTCTTTCGCATCCGGCCGCGCCGCCCGCACGTTCTTCGCGGCGCCGTCGTGGCCGCGCTTGCGCTTGCCTCCTCGGACGTCGTCAGCTTTCTCAAACCGCTTCGGCGGTCGCGAGGGTTCGACCTCACCGACCGCGCGCCACTCACCTTCTACATAGGTCCCCGCCGTCTGCTCTTGAAAACAGCTACCAGGAGCGGCGCCCCTCAAACCTCGACGAGCGCTCACGATAGCATCTAAACATCTACGCTTGTCGTCGCTCTCCGGTAATTCAGCAAAAGCATTTGCCAGCTTGGTCAGGCGCGGCTCGGCGTACCTATGTAAAGCCGCGGGGCCCAGCGCGACCAAACATTGCAGCGCGCCGTACTTCGTCGCAAAAGGCTTGTCGCTATCCAGCGCGCCGCACAGCGTCTGGACGACGCGGGGCCTCAAATCCGTGAACCGGTCCCCGAACTCCTCGCAGATGGACGCGACGCATCGCGACGCGTCCTCCCTGACGAGCCAGTGGTCCGGGTCGTCTCCTCCACCCAACTTGCGAGCTACTACAAGTGTAAGGGCCGCGGGCACGAGCTGGTGCAGGTGGAACTCCACACCGGCACCAGGATTCATTGATAATGAACGAATAAACGTAGCAACGTACCGCAGCTGCTCGCACGGCCTCGAGGTTTTATGCGCCTCGGCGGCTTCTCTCGAAGCTAATGCAGCTAAATGAGGTGCCAGCGGCCTTAGACCGGCGTCCCTTCGTAAAGATCGGAAGACCTCGCGCCGCCTGGCTTCGTCGCACTTGCCTAGTATGGCATCATCAACAGCTCTAACATACAGCTCCTGCTCGCGTCGCAACGGCGGCGTTTTGAGTTCTTTCGTCTTCGAGTCTTCGCGCGCGTCTCTACCATCGACGGCGAGCCACGATAAAGCGAGGGCGGCCTCGGGCGGCGCCGCGACCAATGCTCTTTGGCGCGCTTCCGCCTCGACGGCATCCAAGTCCAACTCCTTCGGCTCGAGAGTTGCTGAGCCATTTAAAGTAGCCACCAAACTTCGACGGGGATGGCCGAGCACGCGCTCGTCTCCGAGTGACTCGAGAGCATCATTCAGGTCATCACCGGAGAGCCTTCGCCCGCGCCGCCGTCGGCACCGCTGCGCGGCGGCGTCGAGGATCGTTCGCAGTCTCCTCTCAACAGCCACGGCGACGGCCTCCGCACAATCCGGATCCAAGGCCATCGGCGGATTCGCTGCCTCGAGCTGCGGCGCCGCGCCGCGGCAGACCGCCGCGGCCCAGGCGTGCACGAGGCGCGTCGCGTTTGTGTCCGCGTCGTCCGCCATGGCTTTGCGATACTTTTGAGGCCTGCGCCCAGCCTCTGGGTCGCGGCGGCGGCGTGTAGCAGGCCCAAAGTACAGCTGAGTGTTTATGCTCCAGGGGCCGCGGGGCGTCGTCCGTGCGCGCTGTCCAGCTCGAAGCGGCTTTGGACGAGAGTGCTGTGGTACGCGACGCAGTCTCAGTCCCTAGGTTAGCACACCGCGCGTGCTATCGAGGCGGCGACCAAGCCAGGAGAGGAGGCCAAAACAGCTCAAATCGCTGCCTCCTGTACCGACGCGACAGCCGCTTCAGAGTTGTGATTGCTGCTTCGCGCGAGCCGTGCTCACTGAGATAAGGCCGCTGCAAGCGCCACTGTAGCCCCGCGCGCCGCCCCAGCAGCAATTCCCACCGAGCCACAGCCGGGTGCCGCGCACGCCGCAGAGCGGACAAGCCCTCGCGAGCACGATCGCGTCGCGCGCGTCGCCGCGGACGGATTTGGTGAGGGAGCTCCTCGGGTCGCCCCCGGTGCATTCGGCCAAGGCCGTCGCGGAGGCGCCGCTGACGTACCGGAAGGCAGCCATGGCCGAAGCAAATACAACAATGGGCGACTTGTTTGGAGAGTCGAGCGGCGAGGAAGAAGAAGTCGCGCCGGCGGCGGCCGTGCCGGATCCGCCGAAGGCCCGACGGCGCATCATCGACGACGACGACGACGACGACGAAGACGACTTCGCGCCGGCGCCGCCGAAACCTCCAAGTAAACCAGACGCGTCCATGAGCGACCTGTTTGGAGCCGACAGCGACGAAGATCAAACAGAAAAGAAGGACGAGACCCACAAGATGGAGGACTTGTTCGGCGCTGATAGTGATGAGGACAAGCCCGCCGAATCGAAGCACCGCATGGAGGACCTGTTCGGGGACGACGAGGATGAGGAACCCGTAGCACAACCGGTCGAAGCTCCTACTAGAAAGCTCCATCCCAAGAAACGTATCTTGGTGAAGGGCGACAAGGTCGAGAAGTTGATCCTGCCAGAAACACCAGCACCCTCGGCCACGGCAAAAGCCGCAGTTTTACGAGTGCCCAAATTTGTCGCCTTCGAGCAGTCCCCGTGGGACCCGGACAAGCCCCAGAAGGAATACGACGAAGGCCAGGCCGTGCTGCGGTGGCGGCTCGAGAAGGATATTCTCACGGGTGAGTCGATGCTCGATGAAAATAACAAACCGAAATGGACCAGTAACGGGCGACTCGTGAAGTGGTCCGACGGTAGTATGCAGTTGATTGTGGGGAGCGAGCGTTACGACATTGTCGAGAGACCGATGAAGTCGGAGCGACTATGTCTGCAGGCCAAACCCAAGTCGGGCGCCATGTGTCTCGTCTCGCAGAAGGCGCTCGAGACGGAGATGCGACTGAGGCCTCCATCACTATCGTCCGAAGCGCATAAGGCCTTCTCATTGAGAACTAAAAAAGCAGTGGTGAAAGCTAAAGGGGTCAAGGAGTTCTTCGCGACTTCCGATCCGGAGATGGACAAGCGGGCCCGAGAAAAACAAAAGGACGAGGAGATACGACGCGAGGCGCGTAGGAAGGCGCGGGAGGCGCGCGGGAATTACTCGGGAGGGGGCTACGGTGGCCGGGCCGCGGCGGGCATGAACCGCGCCTTCCTCGAAGACGACGAGCCGGGCTTGTATGATGACGTCGGCGACGTGGGCGCGCTCAAACGCAGCACCAAGGCCGCCACGAACGAGGCCATTTTTGGGGAGAGCGACGAGGAGGAGGATGATGGTGGGGACTTTGATTCGAGGATGAAGGCGGCGGGCCGGGCAGCTTCCGATGACGAGGACGAGGACGAGGCTCCTAAATCAGCCACAAACGCGGACATCTTCGGCGAGAGCGACGACGACGAGGAGATGGCCGAGGCGCCGCCTCCATCAGAACCTGCCGTACAACGGAAGCGGCGCGTCATCGCCGACGAGGACGAGGACGAGGACATGTAGTTTTTACGTGGCTAAGGATATTAACATACGTGCTAGTGGACGTGTGCCCCGCGCGCCACGGTGACCCGAGATTTTCGGGTGGTGATCTGGTGGTGACGCTCCTGCTGCTCTGCAACTCTGCTGCCCTGCACCTGGCCACCCGCACTCCCTGCCTTGGGATTTGTTCGGATTGAGCTCGACGCTGGGCCATGTCGCTCTTCTTTCCACCCAATCGGGGGCAAGGGCTTAACCCCTGGGGTTTGTTCGTACCACCCCTGTCGGCGGGCCGGGGTTACGGGCCGGGCTCAACCGCGGAGGACGCACCACCACCCTGTCGCACCGCGGGCTGCCGCTGGCACGGGCACCCGGAATTCGGCGGCCTATGCTCGACCTGCGGGGAGGGCTGGACCCCTCAACGCCTCGAACAGCTGCGTTTGCTGGCAAAGGAGGCAGAGGAGGAGACGCGCGCCCGCGACTTCGAGGACTGGGACGAGCCCGGCGTGACGTTTTCGCCGCAGGAATACGATTGGCTGCGGCGCGGCGTCGAGCGCTGGGCCGCCGACCGTGTTCCCGATTCATTCGGCGCGATGACCTTCGTTTCCAAGCTGCTCCTCGAGTCTCATCGGCTCCTCACGCCGGAGCAGGCGCGGGGGCTCTGGCGGGCCGTGGAGCCGGTGGTGCTCGACGTCCATGATCAGATCGCCGGCGAGGCGCGATCGAAATTCGTCGTGCTCCTGGCGAGCTTCCTGCGCTCCCCGGAACGCTGGTGCCGCATCCCGCCTCACGTGCGCGAGGAGTTCTGGCCCGACGAAGCTAAGCACGGGGGAACTTGCACTTGGAGCGTGTGCGCTCCGTACACATCGGGTAGCGGGGGATTTCCCTACAACGAGATTCTGCGGATGCGCCTTCCGCTTTTCCGGGAGTCGAAGCTAATGGCCGCGGCATGCCTCCGGAGGACGACCCTTCCTGAGTCCGTTAAACGCCGCATCAGAAATGCAAGAGGGCGCCCGGGCCCGGACATTCCGCCCCTCCTCGTCAAGCGCATATTTCTCTGGTGTGCGCCGGGCTGGTTTGCGCCCACTCAAGCGCGTCCGGAATATAGCCGTTGGATGTTTGCGCCCAATCAAGTGCGTCCCGAAGCTAGCCGTTGGATGGTGTGCAATGCGTTTCGGTCAAGTGGCGACGACGAGTCTGGGGAGTGGTTCAACTTTCTGGAACACATGCGACGCCGCTCGTGACATGGGAGAAACCGGACTCACCGGGAGGACGACTAGCCTAAGACATTTACACACTATCCTTGGTTCGGCGCGGAACAGTCAGGACGCGCTCCGCAGCCTCAACCCCGCGTAGTAGCGGTCGTATTCCGAGGGCGAGACGTGCAGCGAGAAGTTCAGCGAGAAGAGGAACTCCACCTCGAGTCGATTCAGCTCCTCCAAGGGAATACCGCCGAGCTGCGCGTAGAAGCTGTTCGGATAAAATGAATCGTCCAGAAACTTCGACGCGACGCAGACCGCCGTGATTAATAAACGGTGCACATTCAATGGAGACAGCCGCATGCCCAGCCGGTCGATGTAGACCATGCTCAAGACGAAGCACCCGGGGGAGCAATCCGCGTACTGGCCTATTCTCTCTAAGTAACTTCGCACAGATATTGCTGGAGGTGTGAGCGCGCAGAACTTCGTGACGTTGTCCCTCGCGTCCTCGTCGATCAACTTGGATACGACCGTCGCCATGACTATGACCATTTCCGACGACGGCAGCGGCGGGCTCGCCGCGTCGTCGAGCGGCTGCACCTGGAGGAACATGGAGGGCATCGCTACCGCACCGGCATGGTATCCGCCCGCATGCGTGCCTCGACCAGTTTAGCGCGTGCTGTGGCTCTAATCGGTGGTTCAGGCACTGACAGCTCTGGATGGGGCTGTGCAAACGCAGCGCGCCACAGCGCTCTCGAGGCAATGATGTGGACCAGTAGGCGACAACAATGTGCGTTCACACTATCGAAAACACCGGGAACGGCGGCTTGCACCTGTTGTTTGCAGTCGACAAACTAGTGTGTCACTACGCAAAGCACGGCCGAATTTTTGCACAGGCTAATTTGGAAGCGCTGGCCGTTACTCGTGCGTGCGACGGCCTTAAGAGTCGTCGCCTTGCAGGGCCAGATACGACGAGGGCAAAAAACGCGGCTTCGCTGCAAGCCAGGGCTGCACAGCTGCCTCGCCGCCACCGCTGCGCAGACAACCATGACCAAACAAAAGAAAAAGAGCAAACAAAAGAAGAAAGAAAACAACGGCGACGCCGAAGCGCTCGCGAAACAAATCCAACAAACCACCTTAGACGAGACGCGGCGACGGCGCGAGGCCGAGCGCTCGCGGGAATTGTCCAGAGAACTCTGCGCGTCGCGCCACGATGGGGTGGAATGGTGCGAGTACGAGGGCGAAGTGAACTTGCCCGAGGTCATGCGTTTGGTCGACGATGATTTAAGCGAGCCCTACTCGATTTTTACGTACCGCTACTTCGTGAAAAATTGGCCTAGTTTATGTTTGTTGGCGAAGATCGAGGGCGAGACGGTAGCTTGTGTGGTCTCAAAAGCCGAGGTCGAGAATTCGCAGCTCGTGGCGGGCGAGACGTGTTATAGAGGTTATATCGCGATGCTCGCCGTGAACAATACATATAGGAGATCAGGTATTGGTACCGCTCTAGTCTGTCGCTCGATCGAAAGGATGCGCGCCATGGGCTGCGCGGAAGTCATCCTCGAGACGGAGACGACGAACACGATCGCACTTTCTTTATATGAGAAATTGGGCTTCGCGCGCGACGAGCGGCTGTTCAAATATTATTTGAATGGTGCCGACGCCTTTAGATTGTGTTTGCCGCTGGCGCGCGAGGACTTTGTCGATGATGGCCTGCCGCCGACGCCGGAGGCCTTCCGCCAGCTCTCGGCGGCGCCTCCACCTGGGGAGCGGGGGCGGAGCAAGTCGGACCCTTAAGATGTTGTTTTGATCATACATCGGCGTCGCAGCGGTGGCCTGGAGGCCCACGTCCGCGTGGCGCGCCGCCCGAGTCCGCTCGAGTCGAGGGGCGGTGGCTGACGACGGAAGGGCCGGCACAGACGACTCTACGGCGGCGCTTACGACTCGCAGGCGGCTCTGGGCAGCCGGCGCCGCTCGGGCCCACTAGGGCGGAGCCCACTAGGGCTCGTAACTCCTGGCGCAACGAGCAGCGCCTGGCGCGGCCGCGGGCTGCCTCGCGTGCTGAGGACTGCAGCGGTGGTCGCAGCGGACCGCAGTCGAGAGCAGGCGTGCGCGCAGCGGTCGCAGCGGCGGGCCACGCGGCCATCGTGGGCTGCCCAGCACCGGCGCCGCCGGGCGGACGCGACGATGACCGTCGACGTCCCCACGCAATTAAGGGAGCTCGCCGAGGTCGGTTCACTAAGTTTCCAGCGAAGCGCGGACAGTCCCGTGCGGACGGAGTTTCCCAAGCTCGCCGCGCGGCTACTCGCGAAAAGAGAAGCCCACGACGCCGCGATCCAGAGCTTTGCGGAAAAGTTGACGTTGATTTCCGACGGTATTGAAATAGACGTGAAGACGGCGAGCGATGGCGTCGTCGACGCGCTGGAAGCGGTTGATCAACAGACTGCTGCGATCTTCGAGGAGCTCAACCGAGATGAGTTACTAGTGACGAAGGACGCTTCTTACTTAACAGAGACCTGGGAGGCCATCGAGGGGACGCTCAAGGATCGGCATGCCGTCATCCGAGACTTCGGGGCGCGCCTCGAGGGCCTTGAGCAGCAGAGAGCAAAGACGGCTGGTGGAGAACTGCGGAATTTGGTCGATACGCTGCTCAGGATCGCCTTCAAGTCTCCCGGAGAAATCGAACGAGTAGTGGAGGGCGACGCCTTTGAGCTCAATGCGGTGATCATCGCGAATCGCAAGTCGCACGCGGAATTACTCGCGTTACTAGAGAAGAAGGATGTGGGTGTGGGTCTCGACGCCATCGAGAAGTGGAGATTGAGGAGAGAAGCCTGGCGCCAGCTGCGCCACGATAGAGCAGTTAAAGAATTTTGGGAGGACCTCGAGTCGCAACAATTCGTGAACCCTCCGGAAAGGAGTAAGAGGTTCGAGAAGATCCGAGCCGATCAGTTATCGAGTGATGAGCAACGTAGGAAGCTGATTCGTGAAGTGGAGGCGATGACCCTGCCGCAGTCGGCCAAAGCTTCCGAGGCGAAAACAAAATTTAAAGAAATTCATGCGAAGGAGGCCAACACGATCGTCAAGCATGAAAAAGCTTTAGATAAGCTTGTGATCAAGTCTCATGAGGCCGCCTTGTTGCGACGGGAAGATCTTAGACGAGAATTACATAGATATGGGGCACTCGCGGAGGAGCCTGAGTTACATGAGTTCGCCGATGCTGTTGAGAGTATCGCGTTGGATCCGGAGCGGGAGGACTTCTTCCGGAGTGCTGGTGGGTTGAAACCTGAACTGAGGCAGTTGATCTCGGAATGTCGTCATGAGGACATCGTCTACGCTAGAGTACTAGACGAGGCCAAACGACGTTTACAAGTTGTGAGATGTGGTAGGGACCTCCATACGACGCTAGAGAAGCAGGGCAAGGGTTCGTTCCGAGACGCGCTCAAGGACACGTGTGAGAGGCTCAGAAAAGGCGGGCGGCCCGAGGTGCCTCCCCTACTCCCGATCCTGGAGCAGCAGGTCGACCAGTTGCGAGCGGTCGAAGGTTTGGACGACTTACTCGTCTCGGAATTGAGTCGCGTGTCGGAGGACGTCCGCCAACTCATCGACGACATCGCTGATCAAAATGGTGAAATGAATGAGCGCAAGAGCATGGCCACGTCTCGCAAGAGTTCGAAGCGAGGCGCTACTACGGCCTACACTGGTTATGAAGGTCCCGCGATTGATATGGTCGCCGTGCGGTCTGCTCAAAAACGAGTAGCCATGATGATGTGCGTGTGCGAGCTGGAGGAGGAACATATTTCTTTATTAGGAGAAGTGCAGGACGCCTTAGAACAAAAAACGGTGTGCAATGTTGCCATCGACGAGGTCTGTACAAATGAATGCGAAGAAGTGATCGCCAAGCGCCACGAGGAGCACCTGGACCTGGCGAAGGAAGTCACACAGTACCTCGAGAAACAGTCTTCATCATTGTGCAAGGACGCCTGCCAGACGTGCGACTTCTACGAGCGCGTCGGTAAGGCCGTCGAGGCTAACCACAAAAACATAAGTGACATGGACGAGGCCATGGAGGACGACTTGTTTGATATCAAGGAAGATCAGCGCGTGAGGAACGAGGACACGGAAGAAGAATTGAGGCAGGCGTGCCACGACACGAGGCACGCGGCCGATGCCGATGCTTTGGAAATTGCATTTGCGAACGTGATCAAGCTGTTGACGGTCGTCGAAGACCAGTACCGGGACTACCAGCTGACGGCGCGTACTAAGGCCGAGGAGCACCCCGTCAACGATAGTAATGAAGCATTGAGGTTTGATGGGGTCGTACGTGCGTTGTTCGGGCTCGACGGGGAAGAAGGCTCAGATACGTATGTCGTTGGCGATGGTGCTCCTAGAACCGTGCGGCTTTCACTGCCAGACTTAGTTAAGAGTGTATTAGCGTACGAGGAGCCCAAGGCCGAAGAGGAACCTCCTAAGGTCGCCATCGAAGGGGACGACGAGGAGGACGAGGACGAGGAGGAAGAAGCCGAGGAGGTGAACTGGTACGCCGAGGGCTTTGTCGAGTTGAGTGAGGAGGAGCGGAGGGAGCTGAAGGGGCGCACGCTCGAGAAGTACCTCGATGCTCGGGACGACGCCTTTACGCCGCTGGATGCCGCTACTAAGGCAACACTGTCCGAGGAGGACCTGGAGATCTACGAAGCCCTTGTGGAAGAAGTGGAACAACATCGGGCGGCGCGGGCATCCATCAGAGAACAAGGTGATGTCAGTGACACGCCGGTGGATGGGAACCAAGAGGTCTGCGTTTGCGATGTGACGCTGCCGGAGTCGAGGTTGGTTGAATTATTAGATAAGTTAAGGGCCTCCGTCGTGATGGATATGGAGTCAAGGGCAGCAGCTAGGAAGGTCAAAATACAAACGTTGACGGACGAGCGTCTCACGTCCTACACCGAGGAGCTCGAGGAAAGACTGAGGACGCACTGGCCCCGGAAAGGGCGGTCCGAAGTGTCCTTTCGGCAACCGAGAGAAGGTGAGTTGATAGCTCATCGACAGCGAAAAGAGCGACATTTACGAGTTGTACTACAGCGCGACCGCCTGCATAGCAAGGACTTCCTCAACGCTCTCTCGTCATCCTATGAGAAGGTCGAGACCTTCAAGACCGACCTACAAGCATTAGAAGATTTGTTGCCGAAGCAGCAGTCACTCGCGACGCTGCAAGGCGTCGAGTCGAAATGTAAAAAGCTAGCCGCAGCTTTTCATATTGAATGTTTGGCCGAGGTTGATGGTTTAGGGAGGTACACGGTCACGGAGCCCACGAAACTGTTTCAATTGAACGAGGTGCTGCTGAAGGCGACGCGGCTCTTCGAGGACGGCGGCGATTTCAGCGACGTCGAGAAGGAGGAGCTGCGAGGTAAATTGGAGCAGGTCGCGTTGCGGGTTCAAAGTTCTGTTGAACAGCGCAAGGAGAAGGTCGATACACTGAGGGAGTCGCAAGCGCAAGCGTTGCAGGGTCTGGCGTCGTTCAACGCTACTGCCGAAACTTGTTTAGATGAATTATCCTTGATGTACGGCCTGGGCATGAAGTACGGCGCGCCCCGGAGGAACGCGCAAGAAAAGATCCGGTCGAATCAAACGCTCGACGAACGGGAGGCGGCCCATTTTGATGAACTACTTGAAGCTTTGGCTGTGACTTGCGACGAGGTCAAGCACCCCGAGGACGAGGACGAATCTACACCGCGTTCCAAAAAATTATTAGCGTTGTTAGCTGCTATTAGAAAGCACGCTCGTAACAGGGCGCTCTACCTCAACTTCCTGCCCAAGCCCGACAAGGTGCCTGTTATCGATCAGATGGCGCAGACGTCCATTCCGGAACCTGAGGAGGAGGAGCCTGCTGCTGCCGAGGACGAGGAGCCTCCAGTCAAAGAGGTCGATCCTGATGATGCCATCGAGTTGGACGAGGCCACGGCATTGCTAGTAGCGGACAGGGAGGAGCGAGAAGGCAATTTAGCACAACTTGTTGATGATGTGGAAGAGGCCTGCAAGCAGGAGACCAAGGACCTCTACACTTCAGAAGGCAAGGCCGACCGTTTGGGGGAGGACGGCGTGCCCGATTCGCTGCGGACGTGGCTCGCGGAATCGCGAAGGAAGGTGCTGGGCGAGGGTGGCTATAGGGAGAAGGCAGCGCGGCGGCTACGGGCCCAGGTCCAGCTTATGGAGGGGTTGATCGCGAAGACGCCCGAGCTCCCGCTTCAGGACCCCGACGCGCTGGGCGCGCCGGCGGCGATCATTGCGGACGTCGTGAACCGATGCAAGGCCGAGGCCGATGCCAGACGAGCGGCGACGGCCCAGCGCTTCGGCGAGGCCATGCGCGCCTGGATTAAGAAGCGCGACGCCCACCGGTCGGCTTTAAGGCCGCAGCTCGGCTCGCCCGATGCAAGGGAGGAGCTCACGCAACTCTGCGAGGCGGAATCCGTGCGGCGGGAGGAGGTCAAAGAGGCCGTGAAAGAAGCGCGAGCAACGGTCGTCAAGGACGCCGCGGTCGTGGCGCGGCGCTTCCTCGGCCGCATGGCGTCGAGCAGTGCGGAGTGCTTCGGCACGCTCGACGGCCTCACGTACAACGACGACCTCGGCTGGCTGCCCGGCGACGAGAACCTTTTCGTGAAGCGCAAGTCTCTCAAAAGGTTGCGGAAGATGCGGCGGAAGGCCGGGCCCGACGCCGAGGGCGAGATCTTGCGGGAGACGGGCTTGTCCTACGGCGAAGGGCGGGGTCGCCGGTTCCCGTCGCGGACGTGGCCGGGCGTCGACGCGAAGGCCTTTGCGAAGGTCGAGGAGCCTGAGCCGGCGGAGGAGCCCGCTGCGGAGGAGGAGGATGCCGGGGAGACGCCGGCGGAGGATGCTCCCGCGGAGGAGGAGGAACTGGAGGGCCCGTGGGCCGGCGTCGTCGCGTCGATGGGCGAGGCGCGCGACGCGCTCGTGACGACGGCGCACCGGCAGCTCGTGCGCGCGCGCGACGCGGCCGTCGCCGATTATTTGAAATACTACGAGTCGAGCAACGCGGACATGCTCGCGCACTACGACGCGCTCGTCGCCGAGGAGGAGTCCTGGCACGGGACCTGGGAGGGGCTCGTGAAGAGTTTGCTGGTTAAGAGTTCTTGATGAGTATCGTCTGTCTTGTCTGGGTGTTGGGGAGCACGCAATACGCGCACGCGGCTGCCATCCTGGTGCGGGGTCTGGCCCCATGGCCAGCGCTTTTCAGTTTGGTCAACGCCGCAACGCCAATGTTGGCTGCCTAATCGCTTTTTATGTTTGTCTCACGCCGGAACGCCGGCGTGGGCTGCCTCAATTGCTAACGCTGCGCTCGCGGCGCCACTGATAAGGTAGCTACTGCAGACCATCGATGCTGCCTGGCGGAAGCCATCAGCGGCGGCCCAAGCACGATGCTGAGGCTGGCCCTGCGGAGAAGCAAGTCGACGAGCCGGCGTCGAAGTACGCTCGCATGCAATGGTTCGTAGTCACATGGCTCGTTTGCGACAACGTGTTGCTCACGTTTGGCAGTCTGGGCAAAAAGAGCTCGCGTGCCGCTTTTTTCCACGCCGAGATGCTAGTCTTTCCGATCAGTATAAGCCTGAACATGTTATACGAATTCGGCACACTGGACTCGTTGGCCATCGGTGGGCGTGCGCTTGTTATTTGGGTCATTTTCTGGCTCTACCAGGCGGTTCTTACACCCGTAGCGATGTGGGCGCGCGGAGAATCGTTCCTTCGGGGATTGATGCCTCTAGTTGCGTTCTTGTTCATGGCTACGGCATTCGGAGGGTTAATTCGAATCCTTCGGGAAGAATTGCGCGCTCTCGGCTCCCTGGACGAGACGACGCGCCGTATCACGACCAGATTGCTTGAAATTATGGGCCTCCAGGCAGCGCTGGTGGTTATAGGACTCACGCACGGAATAGAAAGAAGTGCATTTAATCGCATTTCCGCTACGATATTCTTCTCAATATCACTGATAATGGCCTGGCTTTACTCACTAGCCATCTTCGATGTCGCGGGGGTCGATGCTGTGGCGGCAACCCAGCTGAAACTCAGCCCCATAGAAGGCGCGGCTTTATCTTTCACCGGCCTGCTTGTACTCGCTGGGCTCGCCAGCTATATTCTCTCGGAGCAGGCGCGGCCGAAGAGAGGAACAGTTATGGTCGTGGGCGACACGTTCATGGTCTCGATGTTCGGGGCCTACTTTTGCACCGCGAGAATAGTCTGGGTCGCCCGACGCAAGCGGCGGTCGAAGGTACGCGAGGACCCGGACGCGCCAGCGTAACTAGAGTAGTAAAAGTACTCCGTACTAGTCCAGAAGACCGCCCGGGGACCTATCCAGAGCCGTCCATGCGGGCTTCTGGCTTTTGTGTGGGTTCTCGCGTTAGGACGCGTGCTAGCGGCATGTAAGACACTAGCATGTTCTGTCGATCCTGGACAGCGCGGCCCTGCGCGGACGCGCGGCGCCTATGTGCTGCCAAAATTGAGCGGAAGGAGACATTTGGCGAGTCTTTCCACAAATACCTACTCCGCGGCCAGTGTGCGCTTGATAAAGCGATTTGTGATGCTGCCCACCGGCTCGGCCTCAGGAGTGGACGACGACGCGGCCGCGCCGGCACGCCGTCGAGCAGGCGTGGCGGCCAGCATCATGAAGCAGCAGTCGGATCCCACGCCGGCTGCCGAGGACGTGCCGGCGTCGACCTACGCGCGTCTGGAGCGGTCCGTCGTCGCGTGGCTGGTTGCTGATAATGTTTTGTACACGTTTGCCAGTCTGAGCAAGAAGAGCGTCCGCTTGCCTTTTTTGCTGATGGAGAATCTCATGTTTCCGATCTGCCTATCGGTCTGCATGCTATACGCATTCGGCACCTTGGATTCGTCGGCCGTCCGTAAGCGCGTGGTCGTCATTTGGGTCAGTTTTATGCTCTATCAGGCCGTATTTTCGTTTATTTTCTGTTGGGTGCAAGGATATCCCCTTGCACGGGCGGTGGGTATTACCGTTTTCTTCGTGCTTATCGCCGCTGGCTTTTCCTGGCTCATAGGCATCATCCGTGACGAACTACGCGCCCTCGGCTCCTTGGATGCGACTCGTGTCAAGCGACTATTCGAAATCATGGGAATCCAGCTCGCGCTTGTGGTCGTCGGTGCCACGCAGGGCCTCGGGCGAGGGGATATGCCACGAATCGTTGGAACGGTAACGTTCTCGCAGTCATTGACGATGGCCTGGTTTTATTCGCTGGCAATTTTCGATGTAGCAGGCGTAGATGTAGCAGTGGCAGGGACCCGTCTGCAACTCCGGCCCATCGAAGGGGCTGCCTTATTCTTCACGGGAACACTCGTCCTTGCAGGATTTGCGGCGTACGTAGTCAGCGAGCAGAACGATCCGTCGCGAAAGATGGCCATAGCTGTCTTCTTCGTGTTCGCCGCCTCGATGATCGGGGCCTACGTTAGCACCGCTCGCATCGTTTCCGCCGCCCGGCGGAAGCGCCGGTCGAAGGTTGGCGACGACCTACCAGCATAAAGATGGCGAAAACCTCCCTAAGTAAAACTCGGCTTGTTGCTAGTGTCTTACACTAGCGGATCTTCTCGCGCGCTGTGGATCGCATATGTCGCATGTGCCATTGGCCAGTACGGCGAGGCTCTAGCACCGCCGCAGACGTAGCTCCGTAGAAGGCGTCGCCGCCGTCTTGCAAGCACGGCGCTGCCAAAGCTGCATATGCGATAGGCTGCCCCGGTGAGCCGACACTGCCAGCATGCTCGACGATGCGGTACACGTCCTCAATGGAGCGCATGAGAGGAAGAAAGTGGATCCCCAGGAAGTGGACGCGCCAGCGGAGCACTACGTGCGGCTGTTCTGGTTCACGCTCGCCTTCGGCATCGGCGACGCGGCCCTCTTCGCGGTCGCCACGGCGTACCTTAGCTACGCGGCGCTCAACGTGGACCTGCTGCTCATGGGTCCCTGCCTGAGCGTGTTTATGCTGTACACCTTCGGCACCCTGGACTCGGAGGTCCACGGCCCGCGGGCCATCGGTCTCTGGGCCGCGCTGTGGCTCGTCCAGACGGTCATTATGGTCGTGAGCTACGCCGTTCGTGGCGAGGCATGGGCGCAGATCGCCTTCTGGGCGTTCTTCTTCCTGCTCAGCGCCACGGCGTTTGGGTGGCTCATGCACATGCTGCGCGAGGAGCTGCGGGCGCGGCACCGCGGCGCCCGGCTCGCGGTGGCGCGCGCGCTGACGGAGCGGCTCGTCAAGGTCGTGGGCCTCCAGATCGGCCTGCTTGTCGTCGGCGTCGTCCAGGGCGTCGCGAAAAGAGACTACCCGCGCGTCTACGCGACCGCGTGCTTCTCGCTGTCGCTGCTGATGGCGTGGTTCTTCGCGGTCGCCATCGACGAGGTCGCGGAGGTGGACGTACATGCTGCCGCGGCGCGCATGCGACTGCGGCCCATTGAAGCCGCCGCGCTATTTTTTTCTGGTTGTGTCGTTCTCTCGGGCCTAGGCCTGTACGTGATCTCGGAGCAGTCGAGCCCGCGGCGAGGCATCGCCCAGGCTGCAGGCAATGCGCTATTTCTCTCGATCATCCTCGCATACTGCTGCATCATACGGATCGTGTGGGTCGCCCGGCGGAAGCGCCGGTCAAAAGTCAGCGATGACGACCCGCCGGCATAACTAGTAATGACGAAAAATCTCCCTTAGTCTTCGTAGGGGCAGGGCGCTCAGAGGACCCACTTCGAGAGGTCGAGCAGCTCGAGCCAGGAGGCGACCTTGTAGCCGCCGTCCGTGTACCAGTCCGCGAAGTCGTCGAACGCGACCAAGTCGTCGCCGCCCGCGTCGGCGAAGACGGCCGCCGCGAGCGCGACCGCCGCGTCGTCCGCGTCGTCGGCGACGTCCACCGCACATTCCGCGACGGCGGCGTCGCCCGCGGCGCCGTCGGGCAGCGACGCCACGGCTAAGAGGGTGGCGAGAAAGGATCGCACGTAGCGCCACAATCCTCTACGGCTCAATGCCCCGTCCCACTTGTCCCCATCAGCAAATAGTTCCCAGGCCACCGCGAGCTTCGACGACTTGCTCCCGGCGCAGAGCAGACTGAGCCCGGCGGCCACCTCCGCGGCGTCGGCACCGAGCTGCTCGTCTCTAACAAAGGCGCCGTACAGGTAGTGGAGGAACGGCGCGTGTCTTTCGGCCGAGGCCTCGTCCGGCGCGAAGGCCGCGATTACCGAAGCGAAGGCCCGCCTGTCCAACCTACCCGCGGCCGTGGCGGCTCTCGCTGCATGGCCGCAGAGCACGGACGCGTCGCAGTCGCCCAGACCACTGCCCATCACTAAATCTCGCAACCTCCCGACCGCTTGTAAAGAGAAGGCCGCCCGCAGCACTAACACTTGACCGTCGTCGTCCTGCGTCGTGCCATCATCGGTCGCGACCTCGAAGGCCACAACCGCCCGCGACGCCGTCTCCTCCTCGTCGTCCTCCTCTTCGTCAGACTCGTCCTGCAGCTCGCCTCTTCCATCCACGGGCCACTTCGTCAAATCCAACAACTCCAGCCACGGCGCCAATTCAAAGCCCCTAGAGTTGTACCAGTTCCCGAAGTCGTCAAAAGTGATCTCGTTTTGGTCTTCGGCGTTCGCGCAGACGTCCTCGGCCAGCGAGGCCGCCTCGCGGTTGATCGCTTGGCTGATGTCCGTCGCGTCGGTGGCGAAGGCGATGGACGCCAGAGCCGCTCTTAACAATCTAGCAACGCCGTTCAGGTCGAGCGCGTCCGGGCCCAGGACCTCGAAGGCCGCCGCGAGCTTTTCCGACTTTCTCGCTCCAGACAATAACGCGGCGGCGACTCTCAGTTCACCACCATCACCTCTGCCATCACTCGGGTCCTGCAACGCGTCAAAGACGTCATTCAAATAGGCCTGGGCGTCGCCGTTGCCCCCGCCTCCCCCAGAACACGCTCGTAACCAGACACCTCGAGCGACTCGGTCCGGGAAGTCCGCGCCGATCTCATGCGGCCTGGCTTCCAGTAAGCCCGAGGTGACGGCCACTAATCGTACTCTACCGGTGTCCGGCGGCGCCACCTCTAAGGCTAAGCCGGAGATGTCGAAGGCGAACATTGTTTTTTGCTGCTGCTTTGGTCTGTGGTGCGTCCGCGCGCGCACGATTGGGCTGGGAGGGGCTGCAGCTATGCGGCAGCTCCTGACGGCTGGGGGGCACTGATTTCCGTGCGGCTTTCGATGGTTCGCACTTGAAGGAGTGCAGACAACTGTCCACTGCTCGGATTTTCAAATTTGTGCGCAGCGGCGGCGATTTTAGCAAGCCAAGCTCCAGAGTTTAAACAAGCCATTTTTTTTTTTTGCTAAATTGGTTCCCGCACGGGTCTACTTTGAGCGACGACCCATCCAATCCACCCGTCCCCAGCGTTCCAGGCCTAAAGAGAGCGCGATCCCTAGCTGAAAAGTCGGCGCGACGCGGCCCACGTGCCCTCGCGCCGCGGAGGCTCCCAACAAAGCACGCGCGCCGACCGGAAGGAAGAAAACACCCCGGAAGCCCGCCGCCGCGACACATACGAATAGCACAGGCACTTACAAGGGGATGCGCGCGCGCCGGCGGTCAACGCGCGGCGACGGCGTCGGCGACCGCCCGCCGCGCGAAGCCTGCGGCGAAGGTGGCGACTGAGATACCTTCGTCGCGTCCCGCTTCTTCGGACCGCGCCGCGCCCGCGCGCGCGTCGACGTGCTTTGCTATGGCAGTGGCCCTTCTTTGTGCCTGCTCAAAGCGCCGGCGCGGCGTGCACACGTTGCCGTTGTTGGCGTCCTCCATCCGCCGGGCTGCCCCCCCCTTCTGCGCCGTCGCTGCGACGACGTACAGGCCAAGAGAAGGCGCAAGCCTCGCAAAGGTTCAATGATGGCACCGTGCGAAATCCTCGAAGACACCGCTATGCATTCATCAGAGGCGCCCCCCCAGACGCTGCCGACCGCCAGCAGAAATGACAAAGATTCTGACTCAGTTGACGAACACGGGCTTTCTCCAGACTGTATCTCTGTTTAAGAGCAAGTACGTGTGTGTGAAAGACGCGGCGCGGGCCGCCGCGGACTCGCGCAGCGGCTCTCCCATCATAGCACAAGGCCCGCCGGGCCTGGCGGGCACCCCATGGGTGCGCGCGCCGGCTGCCCCCCGCCGCATCTGGCCATGGAACAATGCTACCATTACGGCACGCCCGTGCCGACGATCACGCCGTCGCCCATGCGCGCCTGGTCGAGCCTCGAGGACGAGCGCCTGGCCTGGCTCGTCGAGACGCGCCAGCCCGAGCAGCTGTTTCGGGAAGCGCTGCCGGGCCGGAGCGACGCCGAGTGCCGCGACCGCTGGGCGCGCGTCGTCCACCCCCTGCGGGACTACAAGGCCAAGGACGTCGCGGCTCTACTCAGTAAGCAGGTCAAGGTCGTCGCCGGCCTGACCTGCGAGATCAATAGACTGAGAACTAGGCTCGACGAGTACGCCGGCGTGGCGGCGGCGGCGGCGGCGCCGCCGCCGGCGCCGGGGCCGGAGGACGTCGCTCCGACGAGCGAGGAGGACGACGAGCCGCCCTGGTCCTGGTCGTCGCCGCCGCCGCCGCCCTCGCCGGGTCTATTTGAGCGGGCCGGCCTGCTGAAGACGCCGCCCGACCTGACGCGCGACCTGCCCGGCGGCTCGCCCTTCACGTTCCCCGTCGGCCTCGATGGTCAAAACGGCCTCTGATGACGGCGCCCCACGTTGCTTCCCAATCGTCAATATAATCGTTGTTGTTATCAATACTCGTCCGTCACGGTGTCTTTTCTTAGAGCGAGGCCGCCTAGCCGCGGAGCCGACGCCCCTCCAGACGCCGTCGCCCCGAGTGTTAGCTCGGAGGCGACGGCGGCGGCACGATCACGAAAGTCAAGATCCCCTTCCCCTGTTCCTGCACACAGCGACGCGGCGCCATGACGCCCGGCGACGGCTCCCGGGGAGCTGCCGCCGGGCCGAGGATATCCACCCCGGCTACAAGTCCTGCCGGGGCCGCCCGTCCACCACAGTTGCACACACGACCCTCCCCCCGCACGTCCGATGGAGAACGCTCTGAGATGGCCTGGCTTTTTTGTACGCCACGGCCCTTGCCAAGTTGAAGTGCCTAACCGTTGTACATACCCATCTTCTTGGGTCTTAGGCCCTTGTGGCCTACGGCGTGCGCGGCGGGGGCGGCGGCAGGACGACGTCCGACGTCGGACTCTCGACGCCGACCGGCGACGCCTGCTGCCGCGCGCGTTTCGGCTCCGGCGTCGGCGGCGCGCCGGGGAACAGCTTGCGCAGATCGCGGACGAGCACCGCGAGCGCGGCCGCCGCGTCGCGGTCGAGCGCTCCCGATCTAGCCTGGACGACAGCCAACGCCTCGAGGAGCTTGGCGAGCGCCGTCGGCGCGACGGCCGCGCCGGTCAGCGCGGCGAGGGCTTTAGCGCGCCCGGCCTCGCGCCGCGCCACGCAGGCCAGCGGCACGGCGCAGTGCGCGGCCTCGAGGACGTCCTCGACGCGCCAGTCGTCCGAATCATCCTCGAAACCGATCGTTTTGAGTAAGGAAGCGAGGCGCGCCGCGAGGGGCGCGCACTCGAAGCGCCGGCAGTTCTCCAAGTCGACCTCGAGGCAGTTGGCCAGCGCCGTCAGCGCGAGGAGCCGCGCGTCGAAGGCGCCTTCCGTGGACACGGCCGTTAATGCAGAGAGGCCCCCGTCGGCGCCCACGAGTTTTGTTGACGGCGGGTGGAGGTGCGTCGCGTCGACCACCACGCGCAGCGCCGCGTCCGACGTTCGGATCAAACGGAGCGCCCGCGGCAGCAGCGCCGTCTCCCTTAATCTCGAGACGTTCGGCGGGCAGCCCGCGCACGCCGCCGCCGCGGCCTCGAGGCCTGCGTCCGTCCCGAGCGCCGCGAGCGCCTCGACGCCGCCCGCGTCGCCGAAGGCGAGCCTCGCGGCGCCGCGGTCGTCGACGGGCCGCGCGCCGTAGTAGCCGCCCTCGCGCGCGCGGCCCCGCGTGCGCAGGGCGAGCTCCGCCAGGAGGCCCGCCGCCTGCCGTATAGATGAAGACGGCTGCGCCGCGAGGCACCGCGCGAGCTCGGCCGACGGCGCGTCGTCGTCGACGGCGGCGGCTTGCTCGGCAGCCCCGCCCGCGAAGAAGCCGCGGCGCCGGCGGCGCTTGCTCGGCGACGGCCGCGGCGCGGGCGCCGGCGCGTTGCGGAGCAGCTCGGCGACGGCCGCGATTTCCGCGCGCGACCGCGGCGCGGCGGCGGCGCACGCGCGGCTCGCGAGGACCGCGCAGAGCGTCGCCGCGTGGGCGAGCGTCGCGTCGCCGGCGCCGCGCGCCGCGAGGGCCGCCGGCGCGAGCGCGCGCAGCGCCGGCGCGTGCGCGCGCGCGAGCTCGGGCCCCGTCGCCGACGCGAGGCACTCGGCGAGCTGCGCCGCCGCGCGCGCGGCGGCGAGGCCGCCCGTGGCGCTCGCGAGGGCGTCGAGGAGGTAGGGGATGTCCGCCTCGTCCATACTTTTTCTGGTCGCTGCCGGTCACTTTGTAGAGGGCCTCGTCGAGCTCCGAGTGTTGCGCGACGATCTATGCGGCGTAGTCTCCGCTGCAGGGTTGGCGCCCAGCCGAATTTGAATATATGCTGCAGTGACGGGACAGGGAAGCGCTGCAAGGCACACAGCGACAGCCAAGGGGTCTATTGCGCTGCCGTTGCGCGCAGGAGAGCGCCGCGGGTGCACGTCGCGCGGGGCACGGCTGAGAGCGGCGCTTATCGAGAGCCTTCGGGTTTTGCGTCGAGCCTTCCGAGAGCGATACTCGAGCCTCTGGAACCTCCGGAGTAGCAGTGGACTGAGGCAGGGCCGCGGCGTTCTCGCGAGAGCCACCAGGATACGCCGGCCGCGGCCCGTCGTCCGTTTAAAAAACACAAACTGTTAGGGAAAACACCGGGGGGGGGGTTCACAGCATCGTCGCGTTCGCCTCGTTGACGACCTTGGCCTGCGGCTCCTGCACCGTCGCCATCACCGGCGCCGGGACCATCTGCGGCGGCTGGCCGGGCTGGGCCTGATACGGCTGCATGCCCGCGGGCAGCGGCACCGCCGCGACGATGGGCGGCATCTGCCGCATCTCGATCGACGGGTTCACGCGCTCGGGCTCCTTCGCCTGGACGGCGACGCCCGCGAGCGCCGCCGCGGGCACGAGGAGGAAGAGGATGACGACGACGCACGTCCGGATCAAAAACTGTTCGAGGAACTGCGTGATGGTATAGCAGTCGCTGCGGTCGCCGCACTGGTCCTTGTGGTGGTCGCTAAACGGGTTGCAGTAGTCGGTGCAGGCCTTCTTCGTGCAGAACGCGCGACAAAGGTATTTGTCGTCGTCGCGGTCGCAGCCCCAGTTGTGCCACTTCGGAGCGTACAGTTTGCCGCCGCAGGTGTTGTCGTTCAGCACTTGTTCGACCGGGTCCGGATCGTCGACGCACTGGTAGAACTCTTGGTTCTCCTTGGGGCAGCTGAAGAGGACACTCAAGTCGCACTCCCTCGACTCCGCGCAGTTGTCCTCGATCGCGCCGTCCTTGGCGGCGAGGACGGCGACGAAGCAGACGACGCCGCAGAGGACGACGTACGCGGCCAGGGCCTGCCCCAGGCGCCTCAGGGGAAAGCCTCCCTCGCCGCAGCACCGGCAGGCGTAAACCGACGTCGCCACGAGGACCCCGATCGTCCCCACGAAGTGATAGGTCATGATCCAGTAGTACGCGTGAATATCTGTTGCGATGACCATCGCGTAGATGTTGGCCATGAAGACGATGATCGAGAGGACGAGGACCGCGACCGTCGCGGCGCGGCCCTCGCCCTCGCAGCAGCCCGCTTGCTCGGCCATCGGTGTGAGTGCCAGTAGTGGTGTGAGTGCCAGTAGTGGCTGCCCCAGGAGTGTAGCCGGTACACGCTGCCTGGCGAGGCTGTCTGGTGCTCCGCGCCGTCGACGCGATGCGTTCTGCGTTGGCGTTCACCACGCCTCCGTGTTCTTTCCACACTGCTCCAGCACAGAGTGGTTTTATGCTGGCGCTGCTGGCTTGGCAGCTCAAAAGCGTGCTGCAGTCTAGCCCGCATGCATGCTTCTGTAGGTATCGCAGGGCTGCCGGGAGTCCTGGCTGTCACCTGGTACCGAGTCCACGCCCATCTATGGCCCCGCGCGGCGCTCTCAATGCATGCCATCTCTGATTGGAAACAGCACAATATGGCATCGCAGGGCAGCCCCGCGCCGCTCGCGTCCGAGCTGCGTGTCGCGTTGGGTAGGCTGAGGTATGCCAGGGCGAAGCACCAGTCGGAAAGGGCTGCCTGGGAGGTCGCAGGGCCGTCCGCGGGTGCCCTCTTCGAGGCGGCGCTCACCGATCTCGCGCGCGAGCGCGATGACCTGCACGCGCTCGTCGACCGGCACTATGAAGCCTGCCGCGCGGAGCTGCTGGCCTCGCGCGACGACGCCGACGAGGACGCCGGCGCGGCGGCGGCGCTGGACGCGATCGACCGCCAGTGCCGCCTCGTGGACCAGACGGCGGGGGCCATCCAGGAGACGCTCGGCGGCGACGTCGCCGCCGCCGCGCCGCGGCTCCTGGCGCGCGCCGACGACGTCCTCGGCGCGTCGCGGCGGCTCTCGGAGCGCGCGGCGTCCGCGGCGCCGACGCCTTCGTTGCGCGACGTCGGGCGCCGGCGGGGCGTCGGCGACCGGCTGCGGGCGTACCTCGGCGCCGAGGCGTCGCCGGCGCGCCAAGACGCGCCGCCGCCGCCGCCGCCGTCGCCGCCGAGCAGCCCCTTCGGCGGCGACGTCGAGCGCCTGGTTGCGTCCCTCCGCGACGAAGTACTGTCGATCCGCGACGAGGTCCGCGCGCGAGACGCCTCATCGCCGCCGCCGGCACGCCCCGCGGCGGCCGACGCGCCGCCGCGGACGCCCCTCGCCCCGCAGAGCCGGCCGTCGCCCACGGGCGACGCGCTCGCGGCGGCGGACCGCGCGCTCGCCGGTGGCAGGGAGGCACCGCCGCTCTCGCCGCTCACGGACGACCGCTACGCGGACCTCCTGGCGTTGTCGCTCCGCGACGTCGAGGCCTCCGCCGCGCGGTCGTCGCGGCGGCGCGGCTTGCTCTCGAGCCCGGAGGAGGCGGCGGCGGCCCTGGATAGGCTCGACCGACGTTATTAAGAACATTTAGTTTACACAAGCCTACCTCCGTCGCATTTGCGGCATTTCCATGCGCACGCCATCGCCGCGGTCGCGGCTCTACCCTTTGTGCTGCCGCGGGTTGATGCGGATCGTCATCTTCCCCGTCTCGCCGTTCTGGAGGCCCTCGCCGACGGCCGTCTTGCAGGCGAGGCGGAAGCGCGGCTGGCGGAGCGTCTTCATGATTTGCCGCTCGGAGGCCTTCTGGGGCGAGAGCATCTCGGCCCCTGCAAGGACCGCCACAGCGCACGTGCAGCAGGCGCCGCCGGAGCCGCAGTCGCCCCCGACATCATTATCGTCGAAGCGCCGCGCGAGGGGGTCGTTCAGGGCCACTCGCCGCGTGAGCATGGCTCGGCGCAAGTTCTCGCCCGCGAAGAGTCGGAGGACCTGATCTGGTTGTTCACCGTTGGGGTGCTTGACCGTCACGTCGACCACAGGCCGCTTCACCAGCCGCTTCACGACGAGCTCCACCTGGTCGCCCTCGACGCGGCCCAGAGCATCCACGGTGTCGTCCCAGGTCTTGGCCTCGACGCTCTCGAAGGGGCCGCCCGGCTGTCCGACGAACGCAATAACATCACCCTTCTGCAGCGCCGAGTCGGCCGCCGACGAGCCGGCAACCGTGCCGTCCACCACTACAATACCAACGCCCTCATTGTTGTTGGCAACCTCGAGCAATTCGATGCCGAGGCCGGGACTCCGCGTCAAAATGATTCCGTCCACAGTCTCGGTGCCGTAGGTCCGCGGGTCTTGCGGGGAGAAGAGGAGGCCGCCGACCTTGATCGCCGTGCTCTCCTCGACGCAGACGCCCCACTGCGCATATACCTCATTCAGCGTTTCGAGGCCTAGGGCGATGCATTCCTCGGATTCTGCAGCCAGTTGCAGCCGTGTAGTCCTAGCCGGGCGTGGCGCTTGCAGGGCGGTGCAAGCAGTGCATGCCAACGAGAGCGCTAATAGGCGCTGCATGCTAGCTTTTTGCAATCAGTAGGGCGGCAGTTGATGTAGAAAGTCGATGCGTCGCTGCACCACAGTCTTCGTCGATTTCGAGCAGGTTTGTGGGCTGGGCAAGGCGTCTGACGATGTCTAGCTCCAGTAACACACTAGGCCAAATTTCGAGCATTGGCAACACACACAAACTCTTACTAGAGGTCCTGTTTCGCCTTGACAAGAAGCTCCACCGTCCGCTCCGAGTCGGGGAGCACGAACAGCTTCCCCGCGAGCGCGCGGTACGCGTCGTAGTGCTCGTGGGCGTGGCCGCTCGCCGTCTCGCCGCGGCCCGCCCGCTGCACGGCCACGCGCCGGTAGGCCTCGGCGTCCGCTTTTTCATACACCCCATGCCTCCCGGGCCCGAGCGCGATGGCCCGCCGGTTGTGCACGACGGCCTCCCGGGAGTTGCCGGTCACATCATAAACCTGGGCTAAATTCCGGTGCGCCGCGGCGTCGTCCGGCCGCAGCTTCACGGCCTCCAACGCGTGCTCGAGGGCCTTCTCGTAGCGGCCCCGCGCCGCGTACACGGCAGCAATATTCTTGTGCGCGAGAAAGTTGTCCGCGTCGACCCGCAAAATGTAGGTGAACTCCTTCAACGCCCGCGCCCAGTGCTCCCGGCCCCGCTTGAAGATTGCCAAGGCCAAGTCGTTGCGCACATTCAAATTCTCGGGGTTCGCCTTGGCGGCGAACTGCAGCCGCCGCAGCGCCTCGTCGTGGTCCCCGAGCTCCTGGAGGATGGGGGCTAGCGAATGGTGGTTCGGGCCGGCCATCGGGTCCCGCGCTATGCGGCCTTCGAGGTACTGCGCGGCCTCGTTTCGCAGCTGGGCCTGCTGGCGCTCGCGCCAGATCTTCTCCTGCATCTCTCTCAGTTCCCGCATGCGTTGGGCCGGGTCGGACATGGTCTATGATGGCGTTTTCTCGGCTGATTTAGGTCGTGGGGCAGTGTAGATGGGGCTGCCCCTTGTGTGCCACTCCGGATCTAGGTCCGATACGCAGTGATCCTGCGCGTGTCGGGCCGACACGCAGTGATCCCGCGCGTGTCTGACGGCCTGTTTGGGGCCGAGGGATGGGCCTACAGCGGAGCTTTTGTTGCAGCGCCGCTTTGCTAGTATCTTACACGCTAAGCTCGGTCGCATAATTTTGCAAAGTCGGCAGCGCGACGCGGTTTCGCGCCGTGCCGCGAAGCTGTTGCACCGTAGCGGTACTCAGCAGCGAGCTGTGTTGCAGGACAAGCAGCGGTGCAAGCCAAAGCTTGCGCGCGGCGGCCAGCATCACTGATTTCCTGGCAAAGCCAGCGCGCAACAGGCGCAGCAAACCGACGAGGTAGGACCATGGCCGCCCGCCGCAAAGCGAGAGAAGCGCGCCGCCAGCGCCGCACCCGCTGCTGCCGCTGGTGCTGCATCAGACTGGCGGTCGTCGCGCTCGGGTCGGTATTCTCCTCCGTCCTCTTAGTCCTGAGCCACATGGAGTCCGTGCAGCACGGCAAGTCCTTCGCCGTGTCGCACGCCGGCTCCGTGCACCACGCCAAGAAGGAGCCCGAAGTTTTTGAAAGAAAGCAAAAACCGGTCACGTCTTTGTTGCGCGGTGCGGTGGAGAAGGACGACGACCGGCCGCCCCGCCATGCGACGGGTGAGCGGTACGTGCCTCCTGAGAGTGTAGAAGTGAAACACGACCTACCTTCTCTCCAGGAAATCGTGTCCACACTCAGAAACTTTCTAGATGAAGTCCACCGAGCCTTCGGACGCGCGAAACGCAAGACGCGGGAGGAGGTCTGGGCCGCTTATGTCGCTGTCGCGGAGACGCACCTCTTACCCTTCGAGAAACGGGTCCACCGAACCAAGCGACCTGTCAGAAGTGATGGCTCGATCTTTGTATCAATAGCCGCGTATAGGGACCACATGCTCGCCAATACTCTGACGGAGCTATTCACGCACGCGTCAAAACCCGAATTAGTCATTGCGGGCGTCGTCCAGCAGAACTGCGTCGTAAAGTGCAAGACTGGAGTGCAAGTCGTCAGCAAGCCGGGCGAACCGGTAAGAACAAAAGTGTCGGACGCGCCGGCCGACGCGGACGGCGTCGCGGACTTTTGCGCTTCTGCCGTTGGTCAACCCCATTGCCGAGCGGGCCGCGTGCGTGTTTTGAGGGTGAACGAGACGGAGAGCCTCGGGCCGGCCTTCGCGCGGTATCTCGCCTCCAAATTATGGCTTGGCGAGCAGTTCTACGTGCAGATCGACGCGCACATGTGGGCGAGAGATGCGTGGGACGACGAATTGAGGAGTGAGATGCTGGCGACGCCGTCGTATCCTCGTTCAGTGATGTCCGCCTATCCTCCTGGACCCTCGAACGGCTGGCAGAGCATGGCGCCGTCCGGAAAACTGTGCTCCGGTACTTTTAGTACATCTCCGGTAGAAGCCCACATCTTCAGGTTAGGTGGAGGCGGGGGCGGTCGGAACATCGCCGCCCCCGCACCGGAGCCGCCTAGATCCATCTTCGTCGGCGCGGGCTTCTTCACGGCACATTCTAGTTTCTTACAAGTGGCGCCCTTCGACCCGTTCTTACCTTTTGTATTTATGGGCGAAGAAATCATGCTCACCACAAGGTTTTACACGAATGGTTTCGATGTGTATTCGCCTAGGGTCAACTTCTTCGCGCACCAATACAGACCTGGGAGGTTAGGTCTGCCGAAGTTCTGGGAAAGTCAAGATAGGGCTTTTGGGAGTGGTGGTTCGAATACGAGATTTATGCTGATGATCGTGGATAGGGTCAAACATATGGTTGGCTACGAGTCTCCCGTGAAGAACCCGGACGTCCTCAAACACGTGAGCGATCACGATGGCCCAAACTATGGCTTGGGCAGTCATAGAACACTGACCGAGTTCCTGCGGTTCGCGGGCCTAGACATGGTCGCGATGACGGCGCGCTCGCCGAGCTGGTGCGCTAGGAACGATTACCCGCCTAACTAACTAGCCGTAATGAACACTTCCTTGCCCCGCCAAAAACGTCCGGAAGGCCGGATCCTCGACGATCTGGTGGACCACTTCCCCGTAGTTGACCACCACGCCATCCTTCGACTCCAAGAAGACGTTCTCGCACAACGCATCGACCTCTTCCGGCGTCACGGCCGGGTCCCCGAACCACGACGCCACGTTATTCATCGCGTTCACTATTAACGCTAATTCGTGCTTCTTGATGGTGCCCGCGTCGTTGACGTCGAACATCTCGCATCCAAAAAGTACTCGCGCCTTGACGTCGCCTCGGACCAGTGGTGCGAGGCCGGCCAAAAATTCCCGGTAATCAATAGCAGCCGCGCCCATCTTGTCGAACATGGTGAACATCCTTTCTAAAATTTCGACGTCCTGGGGCATGATGTTCGCCGCCGTCATCGCGTCGGCGAGCTGGTCCCTATTGATCATGTACGCGCCCGTCACACACGCGTCGCCGAAGGATTTGCGGATCATGCCCATCTCCTTCCTTTCTATTTGTGTGACGTTGGCCATGGCCGCGATGTACAATTGTTTTTCTCCCTTGGTGCTGGTGGCATTGCCCATGGCTGGGCTGCGCCCGTGCTACGGCTGCGGTGGCCGGCCCGTCCGGTCGTGGAGAACTTGTGCGAAGGGCGTTTCTGCGTTTGTACGTCGCGACGGCGGCGTGTGGGCAGCCCTTTGTTTTATGCGCGCTAGACAGCTTTTTGTCGAACCCGTACGGTAGAGTCTCGTAGCTAGCTTTGCGGAGAGTGCTCCCAGCCTTCGGAGGGCCAGCACGGGCCCGAGAAGCATCCTCGACCACGCGCACATTTCGTGGGGCTTGCCCAACGACGCCGCCATCGTCTGCGGGCGTGCGCGGAGGATTCGCCCGCGTGTGGAGCCAGCGCGTCCTCCGCAGTCGCACTACACGCAGCGCTGCGGGCCGCCAGCGCGCGGGCAGCCCTAGGAACCAACAGCACAACACCACAAGCAGCACCATGGCCTTAGCAGCGGCGGCGGCGGCCATGAAGCTCAAGAACAAGGGTTCCGTCACGGTCCAAGTCGTCGTGAGGTGTCGACCCCTGAACAAGAAGGAGCTCGGCGAAGACCGGAAACCGATTATTAGTATAGACGAGAACCAGGTGTCGATCGTCAAAGGCATCGGTAAAGACGGCCATATCATGAGTGAAGAAGAAAACAAAGCCACGAAGAAGTCTTTTACGTTTGACGCGGCGTATGACGAGCAGTCGACGCAGAAACAGTTCTACGAGGAAAGTTGCTACCCCTTGGTCGAGAGCGTCATGGAGGGCTTTAACGGGACGATCTTCGCCTACGGCCAGACGGGCTGCGGCAAGACCTGGACCATGATGGGGCCGCCTTCACCTCTCGAACTGAGAGGTGTTATACCTTCGTCCTTCGACCACATCTTCGAGAATATAAAAACTACCACAGATTGTGAATTCTTAGTACGGTGTTCTTACTTAGAAATTTATAATGAGGAGATCCGGGACTTATTGGGGGACGACCCGAAGGCGCGGTGCGAGCTCAAGGAGGACCCGTCGAAGGGTGTCTATGTTAAGGGTCTGTCCAATGTCGTGGTCAACGACGAGGCGACCATCAACAAGGTCATGGAGAAGGGCCTGAAGCATCGCACGACTGGGGCTACACTCATGAATGAAGGGTCTTCACGTAGTCATAGTATCTTCACCGTGGTCCTGGAAATGAATAGAAAAGATGAGGGTGGTAAAGACCATTTTACGATGGGGAAATTAAATCTCGTGGATTTAGCTGGTTCAGAAAGACAGTCGAAGACGGGCGCGTCGGGCGATCGCTTGAAAGAAGGCTGCAAGATCAATCTATCTCTATCAGCATTGGGTAACGTCATCAGTGCTTTGGTCGATGGCAAGGGCAAGCACATCCCCTACCGCGACTCAAAACTAACGAGACTCCTCCAGGATTCACTAGGTGGGAACACGAAAACACTCATGATGGCCGCCGTGAGTCCCGCGGATTATAATTATGACGAAACTTTATCTACCTTACGGTATGCTAATAGAGCCAAGAACATCAAGAACAAGCCCAAGATCAACGAAGATCCGAAGGATGCCATGTTGAGAGAATATAAGGCCCAGATTGATCAGCTCAAAGCTATCCTCGAAGCGCAGGCGGCCGGCCAGCCGCTCGATGGGCGGTGGGCCGGCGAAGGGATGGAACAACCACCGGGCCAGGTCGTGCACGTCCCGGGTCAGAACACCGTCGTGGAGCGCGTCGTCACGAAGGACGGCCCCGTGCGGATCTGTGTCGACCTTCACGCCAGTTGCACCCGACACACTGGTTGATTTCCGCACAGGTGCAGATCCAGCGAGTGGTAGAGAAGGAGGTGGTGGAAGTCGAGAAGATCGTCGAAAAGGAGAAAGTTGTCGAGAAAGTCGTCGTCCAGGAGAAAATTGTTAATGTGCTCAATGCCGAGGGTGAGGCGCTGACGGAGTACAATGCGGCGCTCGTGAATCAACGCGCGCAATTAGGAGAGCAGCTCGAGGGCCAGAAAGCAGCGACCCAAGCTGCCCAAAATGACGTGAGCGCGGTGATGGCCAAGCTCGCCGCGCTGCAATCACGCGTCTGTGGCTCGTCGCTGAAGCGGGGCGAAGCTGCTGATGACCAAGCGTTCGAGGAGGCTTTGAAGAGGAAGAAGGACAAAGAAAAACGCATCAAGAAGCGCCTCGAGAAGAAAAGACGAGCAGCTCAAGCTGCGGAGGAGGGCCGACTCGCGGCGGAAGCGGAACGGGAAGCGGTCGAGTTGGAGCTGCAGGAGGCGGCGTTGGAGATGGACGAGCGCGAGAGGGAGTTCCGGCGGGAGAAGAAGAAGCTGAAGCGGAAGATACTCCAGGGCCAGAACGAGATCGAGGATCTACACGACGAGTTCCAGCGCGAGCGCGAGATGCTGCAGGACAACGTGCGAGAAGCGAATAGGGACGCGCAGTTGTGGCGGCAAGTTTGTGAATTAGTCCTAGATAAGAACTTGGTGGATCGGGTCTGGCAGCGGTCGGAATTCAATGAGAGGGAGGACAAGTGGATCCTGCCCGAGATGCTCCGGGCGAAGCGGCAGTATCAAGATTTGTCGTGTCCGCCTTTGCCGGGCATGGGCCCGACGCCACCTGTGGAAGGGGGTGTCTTCGCGCGGCCGGCGTCGCGGTCGCCGCGCGCCGTGATGGGCCTCGCCGGGGCAGCTCGGCCGCCGTCGCAGCAGCCCGGCGTCGGTGGCCTCGCCGGCGCCGCGAGACCTCCATCATACTCGCCGCGGTTGGACGACTTCATGGACGCGCCGCGCGAGGAGTACTCGCGGCCTTCCTCGAACGCGATCCCGTCGCGGCCGACGTCGTCGCGGCCGGGCTCGACGCGGCCTCATTCTAGACCGTTGTCTCGGGCCGGCGGCTCGCGGGGCGGCGACCCGGAGCAGCGGCGACGGCGGAAGAAGCGCGAGAAGGCGCCCGGCGGGCTTGCGGGCGCGGCGGTCGGCGGGCTCGCGGCGGCTGCCGTCGGCGGGCTCGCCGGGGCCGCCCAGGTCGGCGGGCTGGCCGCGGCGGCGTCGAAGCCTTCACAAAAGCCGCCGCGGCCGAAGAAGAAGGCTGCTGGTCTGGCGGGCGCGGCCGTCGGTGGCCTTGCTGGTGCGGCGCAGCGACCGGTGGGCGGCTTGGCGGGTGCGGCGGCGGCGAGCTACGACTACGATATCGCGTCGCCGTAGTTGGCTCACTTAACTTGTTGGTTTTTATGAGTCCGAGTCCGACTGCTCGGGACGCGGTGTAGATACGCGGTGCACATGCCGCGGGGGCCCGGGCCCCAGCGACTCGGAGTCCCTGGGCGGGGCGAGCCGTCCGAGGTAGTCGCCATGGTTCCGTTAATCGTGGGCTGAGCCCCGGGATACGTATCGGTGATATATATATATAATACATATATATATATATATACCTATCGGTATCAACTCTAGAGTGTCTTTGTGGCTTTAGCTTGCCTCCGTCTTCGATTCGCGTTGTGGGCAGTATCCTGCCCCAGCAAGGGCCTCAGTTCGAACCAGGCTGCTTTGCTACTCACGTGGTACCTATAGAGCCGTGGCAACCACCTGTTCGACGCCGTTCGACGCGGGAGCAGCAATAGAGCTCTACACACGCGTAACAGCTGGACGCTACGAAACGCCATCGACGCGACCGTGAAACAGCTCTAGGCTGCGAACAGACTGCCCGACGCCGTCGGCGCGAACCGTAGAGCAAAATGGCAGAACTCGGCGACTTCGTCGCCCAGGGCCGGCGCAAGAACTGCGAGGTCACGCTCGAGATGATGGACTACAAGCACGTGGACACGTGTAGCGACGTGCCCGAGCTACGGTCCATCCTCCAAGCGCTCAAGAGTGGAGAGCACGGCAAGTACCCGCACCTCGAGAGGCACACGGAGAAGCGCATTTTGGGTTTGCTCCCGGAGAAGGATCGAAAAAAGATCGAAGCGTTGGCCTCGACGCCTTCTGCCCAAGATGTAGCTGATGCGGCGAACGACATCAACGCGTTCGTGGGCGAATCGAAGGAAGACGACGATCGCTTACGGACCGAAGTCTACGTGAAGAAGGGCGGGAAGCAATTGCCGCCGGTCCGAGGTCGGAAAGCCGTACCAGTCACGAAGGAGGTCTCCAAACCCTCTCCAGAAGAGCTGGAAGCGAAGAAGGAGAACAGAATTCCAGGATATGATTTCAGAGCCTGGGACAAGTACGATGTGGACAGGGAGTGCGAGAAATTGGACGACAAGGAGAAGGCCCAGGAAGAGGCCCGGAAGCGGCGGGCGCGGGAAGCGCGCGAGCGGGACGACGCGAAAGCGAGGAAGGCTCTGGAAGATCTCGCCAAGTGTCGCACAGAGTTAGGGTGTGATGATCTGGCCCCTGCTGAGAGACAATTCTTAGCTCGCAGAGAAAAGAACAAGGGCAACGAGGCCTATCGCGCGTCGGAGAATCGGGACGCCTACGATTCCTATACTAGATCGTTAGCTTATGACGCGTCTTCGGCCGTCGTGTTCGCGAACCGGGCCATGGCCTGCTTGCGCCTAGGTTTATTGGAGCGGGCCGAGGACGACTGCACGTGTGCTTTGAAAATTGATCCGTCGTATCATAAAGCTAGACAACGTCGCGGTATGACGCGGCATAAGAGGGGCAAGTACGCGCTAGCCATCGAGGACTTCGAGCGGGCCTGCGCCGACGATCCCGACAATCTGGCGTTGCGCAAATTACTCAAGCAGGCCTGCGACAAGTTCGAGGAGGTGCGTTGCGCGGCGTCCTTTTGTGTACTTCTGGATCCGTAGAGTATCTGCACGGCTCGTGACGTGCTTCCGTAGCTGCGTCTGCGTGATGGCGTGGCGAGTCCACGCCATCGACGCGACGTTGTCCCCATGGCCGCGTCGGCTCGATGGCGTGAAGGCTCACGAAGTAACCTTACGCCGCCGACGCGTCCTCGGACGCCGAGAGTCGATGGCGCGTGAGCTCCACCGTCACCGATCGCACACACGCAGGTCGAGGGCAAGAAGGCCGACCTAGCGCGGGACCCGGCCGCGTTCACGGCCGTCGCTATTGAAAGTGATGACGACGAGGACGCCCCGCAGGAGACGGGCTTCACGAAGATCGCGATCGCGGACGAAGATTCGAGCGACGAGGAGGTCGTCGAGATCAACAACGGCGGTTTTGAATTACCGTCGCCCACCGAAGACGAGGTCCTGCGCAAGTTCGAGACGATGGACGAAGATGAACTGATCGTCGAGGAGGTGCCCGTTGCGGGGACGAAGGTCGCCATCGACGACGACGACGAGAGTGTCGAGGAGGTGCCTGTGAAGACTAGTGGTACCAAAGTGGCCATCGAGGACTCCTCTGAAGATGAGGAGAACTTATTGGTGGCCGAGACCGTGCCGGAGTCGCTGAAGCCCGATCCGCCGTCACAAGGTGTCAAGGTCGCGATCGAAGATGATGATGATGATGAGCCGCCGCCGCCCGACGTCTCGCCCGCCAAGTCGTCGGACGGCTCGTGGGAGGTCGTCGGCGATGCCGCCAAGGCCGAAGCTCTGAAGGGCGAGGGCAACGAGCTGATGAAGAAGGGCGATGTGTCTGGTGCCGTCGCCAAGTACTCGGAAGCTCTCGAGGCCGATGCGCAGCACTACGCGTCGCGCGCGAACCGGGCCATGGCCCGTTTGCGGTTGGGCGACGTCGAAGGCGCGTTCCTCGATGCCGACGCCTGCTGCCAGCACCCTGATGTTGCGTCAGATGTCTCAAAACGCGTCAAAGCTTTATTTCGGCGCGGCGACGCGCGCGAGCGCCTGGCATTGTCGGCGGCCACGCCCAAGGCCAAGGTCGTGGAATTGGAGGCGTCTTTGCAAGATTTAGATGAAGTTGTTGCTTTGGAGCCGCGGAACGACGTCGCCGTCGCGAAGCGCAGGGCCGTATCTGAGGCGTTGGCCAAGGCTAAAGCCTTGGTCCGCGAGGCGGCGCAGGCTCGCCCGACGGAAGCTGTTTGTGGCGGTGTCGAAATTTCCTCTTCGCTGCGTCCACGTCTACGGTCGCTGCTCCCTGCCACGCCATCGACGCGACACCACGACTGCTCCACCGCCACGCCATCGACGCGATACGCCGTCGACGCGACCCCGAACAATGAACAACGCAGGCGTCGGCGAAAACGGAGAAGGGCCAATACGAGGGCGACTTCGCCGCGTCGGACAAGGCCAAGGCCGCCGGGAGCAAGGCTTTGGCCGAAGGTAACTTGGACGAGGCCGAGGTCTTGTATACCCAAGCCCTCGACGCGTGGCCGGGCAACGCGGCAGCAAGGAACAATCGCGCTTTAGTACGGTTGAAGCGAGACGACTTCGAGGGCTGTGCTTCGGATACGTCCGAAGTCCTCAAAGCGGATCCGAAGAACCTCAAGGCCTTGTATCGCCGAGGCGTCGCGCGGCGAGCGTTGGGCGACTTTGGTGGTTCGTTAGATGACCTCGACGCTTTATTAGCCTTAGCCCCGGGAGACCGCGCCGCAACCACGGAGCGCGACGCGACCAGAAGAAAGATGGATGAGAGGGATGGTTTGTCGAGGAAGAAGACGAAGGGCGTCGTCAAGCTCGACGCGGTCGTGCCGTCCAAAGCTTCATTGGTGAAGCCGCCCTCGCCCTCCAAGAAAGTTGTTGCGGTGGACGCGCCGCCGCCGCCGCCCTCTACCAAAGCACCTCCAGCAGCACCAAAGCAGAACACGGAGGAGAAGATCCAGAAGGCCGTGGCGGCCGCGCGGTCGAGAAACGCGAAGAAAGTACCATCGAAGGCGCCGAAGACGGCGTCGGAGTTGGAACGGACCTGGCGCGAGCTGAAGGGTGATAATGAGCTGTGGTCTGAGTATTTGGGCATCTTCAAGAAGAAGACGCTGGAAAAGCTCGACATCAGCTTGTGCCCCGAGGTTCTGGTCGACGTCATCGGGAGCGCATCGGCGATGGGGGGCAAGGCCGCGAGCGTCCTGGCGGGCGCGTCGAAAGCGCCTGGCTGGGCCGTAACCAAGGCCCTCCTGTCAAAAGAGGACCTCGCGCGCGTCGCGGCCGTCGCGGACGCGGCCGACGCGGAGGCGGGCGAGAAGCTGCGGGCGGGGTACGGGCTCTAGATTTTGACTAACAACGGATTTTACTACTATCACGCCCACGTGTCGAAATAGTAGAGGTCGTAGTTCAATTTCCTAAGTTTCGGGCAGCGCATGAGAGTGCCCTCGAGCGTCGTCAGAGTGGCGGGGAGGTTCATATGAAGAGACCGGAGCTCGGGCAGCGACGGCAGAAAGGCGATTTTCGCGTCAGTCAATTCATGATTCCTAATATTCAACCGACGAAGCGTCGGATGCCCGGACAAGTGGTTGAAATTCCAGTCGTAGCCGCGGTCACCTTCCGCGTTAGCGCCACAACCCACGATAATTAATTCCTCTAATGCAGTTAAGTTGCGAACAAATGCTAAAGCATCAGGGCCGGCGTTCTTGCACATATACCTCAAGTCTAGCTTAACAAGCGTCGCGATCTGACCGAGAGGCTCCAAATCGATTATCCTAGTATCACGGTATCCGCCGGGAGAAATGTCGTCCAAATTTAGCTTCAGCAGATGCGGTAGCAATGCCAGTGGCTCCAAACTGCCCATATGCATCACATAGCTAAGGTCGAGAGAAGTGAGCCCCTCGAGCCGCGTGAGAGGCGCGAGATCAGTAAGGTTCACGCCACGCCGAGGGCCACCCCACTCACCATCATCCCAGGCGCGCCAGCAGAGCGAGAGGGTCGTAATTTGCCCGGGGAGCCCGCAGGCCGCGAGGTCCTGGATGCCGTCGCAGTGCTCGAGCTCCAAGCTCGTGAGCGACTCGAGATTCGGCAAACGAGTGATAGTACGACAAAAATTCAGGCGGAGGGTGCGCAGCGAAGTGATCGAGGCCAGGGGCTGCAGCGCTGCGTCCGCAAGTTCAAAACACATGCCCAGGTCCAGGGTCTCGAGCTTCGGGCAGTTCGCGAGTGGCGATAAGTTCGTGACCTTGATGCACTCAAAAAGATTGAGTTCCACGAGGTTCGTAAGCGACCCGATCGGCGTAATATCTCGCACGAAGTATCGCCGCGAAAGGACGAGCCGCTCGAGCAACGGGCACGCGGAGAGGCCGTCGAGCGTGAGCCCATGGTCATGCACCTCATCATAGTACCACGTCCCGTTGAGCTCGCTGTGGGGGTATCCGGCCAAGTCGAGATTGGTAATGTTTGCTAAAGGAAGCCTGTGCAACCGTGTCGCCCCTTGCCAGAGGCAGATGCCGCTCACGCGCCAGCCCTGGTTCCGCGCCAGCGCGCGGATTTCCTTGGCGTCGAAGCGTCTAGGCTCGCTCGACCACCCTCCGCGTTTATAAAATTTTGCCAGCGTCGTGACGTCGACGGGCCGCCCGCGGATGTGCTTGACCAAATCCTTCGAGACGAGCGACCCGATTCGTATTTTAATGGCGAGCGGGAAGTAGGAAAAGAGGTCACCCACGGTGCATGCCGCCCTGAAAGCCTCAGACGCTATCGGCGGCGACTCGACGCTCATAATGAGTGGTTTGGGGACCAATTGCAACCGATCTCTGAAGGCTTTGCAGTGGTCGGGGATCTTGTTGTACTCCTCTCTCCAATCTTCGCCCAGCAATTTGTAGGCGTCCGCGACGCGGCGGTCTTTGTCGACGTCGACAACCGACCGGGCGGCGCGGCCGCGGCGCGATGCGCGGGAAGGCGTCCGCCGCAACGCCGCGGCGTCCTCTGCGGCGGCGGCGGCGGCGAGCGCGTCGGCGATGGGAACGCCCTCGAGGAACGGCCGCGCCGCCGCCGCCGTGCCGAGGACGGGCGCGGCGGGCCAGCCGACGTGACCGCCCCAGACGACGGCCGGCACCGCCTCGCGCTTAAAGGTCGCGAGGGCCTCGCCGTCGAGGACGACGACGACGTACTTGCGCGGCCCCGCGTCGTCGCTGGGCTCGAAGCCCTCCACGGAGCGGAGGTGCCGCGGCTTCTGGCGCAGGCCGATGGCGAAAAATTCGCGGATCGCATCCGGCGCCATTTCGTCGTCGTCCGCGAGGTTGATGGGTTTGGCCTCGCCGTCGCCGCCCGCGCCGCGCGCCGGGCCGTGGTATATGTCGAACGAGGTCATATGGGACGGTCCGATTCTGGTCTCGATGTACAAGCCACTCTGGTCGCTCCGCCACTCCATCGTGACGCAGGACGGCGCGAAGACGACCGTGACGTCGCGCCGCAGGGCCGTGCCTAAGTAGACGCGGCGGCATCGGAGCATGACCCGCTCCTCGCCGCGGCGCGGGTTCCGGCGCGGCGCCGGTGCAATCTCCATTGATGGCTAGTTTTGGGCTTTCCTCTGTGTCTTAACTGTACGGGGCGTGTGAGACGACCAATGCTCGTGTATAGCGATCCCTTCGCGTCTCGCAATTGTATGTATTTACCAGTTAAACTTGCCCTTGCAAGTCAAGCACTGGACTCGAGGAGTACCCGCCCCGGGCTAGGTTCCTGCGGTTGCGTAGGTCAGTAGGTAGGTAGTTGCGTCTGCCTCGCGCTCGCGCTGAGCCTGAAAACCCGTCTCGACTTATGTATATAGGGTACCTAGGTATACTAGTAATTACTTTCATACCACGCTGAGTAAGCCAAGCAGGTCAGAAGGCTCTTTGCGATCTTTCCTAATTTTATTTGTTATTATAAGTATGATCGACTTATGGAATCACATATGATATTATAATTTGCAACAAAGAATCATTACAAGTAGAAAGGGCATGGAAGGAACACGCGGGCAAGGAAAGGGAAATATAAGGCAAAGGGCGCCGCCGTCGCGGGCAGGGTGTCACAGACACAGGCGCGTAACACACCAACACGCGTGTACATATCACAGTGCGGACAGCTCTCGCACAGGACAGGGACAGGGACTCACACACAACCGAGTCTCTCACGCCGAACCCCGAAGGCGGCGGCGGCGGCGGTCGTCCGGGCACCACACCGTCTCGTACCGCGCCTTCCGCCCCTTCTTCTCGCACTTCGCTTCGTTCTTCCACCCGCCTCCTGACTTCGGTTTGAGGCTCCCGTCTCTTTGGTCGTGCACAAGGCACTTGCCCGGGGCGCCGTAGAGCTCGCAGGACAGCTCGAGTTGCGGACACCAGTGCGTCGTCCATCTAGTCTTCTCGCCCTGTTCATCGCACTCGCTCTCGGTGTTCCAGTTCCCGCTCTGCGGACCCATGATCTTCAATTCGCCACCGTCGAAGTTGTCGTAGCGGAAGCAGGCGTTCGAGAAGGGATGTTCCGCGTGAGATGTGCAGAGGTCGGCCGTCGGCACCGGCTCGGTGGGTCGTGGCGTCGGCGCGGGCACCGTCGGCTGAGGCGTCGGCGCCGGCGTCGTCGGCGCCGGGGTCGGCGCCTGCGACTCGGGCTCGGCGCAGATCTCCACGGAGTTCCAGACGGCGTCACCGTCGCCGTAGTCGACGTCCGCCCCGACGTACGTGTAAAGCGGTCCGGACGAGCCAATAGAGTCGGTGAGGCTGAGGTCGCCGCACGCGCCGGCGGTGTCGCGAAATGTGACCGTCGACTCATCGACCGTGATCTCGATGTCGTACGACTGCATCGTCGGGCAAGAGGTGTAAACGCTACTGGTCTGGCCATAGATGTAACGATAGTCACAATTCCAAACGAACGTGACAAACCCGGAGCGAGAGTACCAGGGGTAACTTGAATCAGAGCTCTGGGTGGAGACCTTGATATAGTGGTCCGAACAATAATTGGACTTGTCGAGCGAACCGCTAATGTCCAGAGGCGCCATGAGAGTATCCGTCGTGCGAATGTGCGCACCGTTTCCAGCGTTTTTACAAACCAACGTCCCGCCGCTGAGCGCGCACTCGCCGTCGCCGCCGGCGGGGTACGTCCACTGGGCGTCGAGGGTCGTTCCTTCGAACTCGTCCGACACACAGTTTCGCGTCGGTGCCGTCGTTGCCGTCGGCACGGGCGTCGGCCCGGGCGTGGGGCGCGGCGTCGGTGCTGGCGTCGGCCCGGGCGAAGGCGCGACCGTGGGACCGGGCGTGGGCCGCGGCGACGGCGCGGCCGTCGTCGGCGCTTGTGAGGGCTCCGGCGTCGTCGGCGCGATCGTCGTCGGTAGCGCGGTGGGCGACAGCGTCGGTTGGGCAGACGGCAGAGCCGTCGTAGGTGCCGCGGTAGGCGACGGAGTCGGCTGGGCCGACGGCAGCGACGTCGTGGGGGAGAACGTCGGCCCGTGCGTAGGAGCCGCAGTAGGCGCGCACGCGACGGTTGCCGTGGAGGACTGTGCGTAGGGCGAGACGTCGCCTTCGGCGTAGAGCGCCGCCACGCGCACCTCGACAATTGCGCCGCACGGAATGTTCTCGTCGCGGAGCACGAAGTACCGCCGCCCGTCGTAGTGAGGAGCGATGGTAGCGCCGTCCGTCTCCGTCGCCAGTGTCCAGCCGTCCGTCGTCTCGGAAAGGCGTCTCGGAGCGGTCGGCGCGGGCAACGAAGCGGTCGGCACGGGCGCCGGCGCGGTCGGCGCCGGCGCCGGTGCGGGCTCCGTCGGTGCAAGCGTCGTCGACGCCTGGGTTGGCCGCGGCGTCGGCGAGGGCGCCGTGGGCGACTGAGCGGGTTGTGACGTGGGCGACTGGGCAGGCTGTGTCGTCGGCGACTGGACGGGCTGTGTCGTCGGCGAGGGCGAGGGCGCAGCGGACGGCCCCGCCGTCGGCCGCGGCGTCGGCGCGGAGGACGGCTCCGCCGTCGGCACGGCCGTCGTCGGTAGCGCGGTCGGCGATTGCGTCGGCGCGTTCAGCACGCTCCACTCGATCTTGAACTTCGTCGAATCCGGCGCGTCGGCGGTAAAGTGCACGAGCACCGTGTTCTGGATCTCGCCCGGCGAAGCGAGATGCACCTGCCCGGGCGCTTCGTAGCCGCAGAAGCGCGAGGCACCGGATGTGGCCTCACACTCGGGGCGGCCCAGCCCAGCCTCGCACGTCGGGTGGCCGGCGTCGTCGAACGTGAGGCAGCCCGTGTCGCAGCCAACTTCCGCGCAGGTGGTCACATACGGCGCCGTGAAGCACGTCTTCTCGCCGGCCCCGTAGTCGCCGCCGCTCGCGACGACGGCGCCATCAAGCTCGAGCTGATATGAACCTTCGCCCTCATAACAGCAGATGCCGTCGCCGTACAAGTCCGTGATGTCGAAGCAGTACTCCTGGCCCGCGCAGATCTGCTCCGACAAAACCGTCTTGTACTCGAAATTTGGCGTGTCATACGGGTACTCGCCGCTGTCGAGCGAGGCGTCGTGGCAGTCCGGCCCGGGGTGCTCGTGCTTGAGCGTCCAGGCGATCTCGTTTGGGTACCTGTGCGGACGACGACGGGTGAGTGGCGCGGAACGACGCGGCGAGGCCTAGAGGTTGCCTTCAGACGCTGAGTCAGTACCAGTCGGTGACGACCGTAAGCTCGAGCTTCTGGTCGCAGACGCAGGAGGCCGTTGGGGCCAGCGACATCGTTGGCTTGAACGTTGGCATGGCCGTGGTCGGCGCGAGCGAGACGGTCGGCTGCATAGTCGGCGCGCCGTTCGCGCATTGCGCCACGAAGGCGCCCGCGTCGGCCATACCCGCGCCCAGGTCCGCCGTCAACGGACCCGCGGTGTCGTAGAGCATGTCGAGGACGTCCTGTCTGCCGAGGCCCGGATTCGCGCTCAGGCAGAGGGCCAGGATGCCCGCAACGTGCGGGCAGGCCATCGACGTGCCGTCGTACCAGTCGTAGCCGCCCACGACCGTCGAGTAGATGCTCATCCCCGGCGCCGAGATGTCGATCCAGTCGCCGTAGTTCGAAAAGTAGGCGCGGTTCCCGCTGTTGTCCGTTGCTGCGACTGCGATTGTCTTATCGTAGTAGGCCGGGTAGTAGTCCGCGTTGCTGTTGTCGTTGCCCGCGGCGAAGACCACGGCGCCCTCGATGCCCTGGCCGCCGTCGTCTTCAGAGTCGGTATAGTAGTCAATCGCGTCGAGAACGCTCTGTTCGAAGTCGCCCGGGTATATGTAGCCCCAGCTGTTCGACGACACGCGGGCGCCGTTATCGGCGCCGTAGACCAATGCTTCTGCGAAGCCGTCCGTCCAGGTCGCGCCAAAGACCACAGAGACCATGAGCTTGACGCCCGAGTCCTCGGTGCCGTCGCCGCCCGCGACGCCCGCGCCGCCGATGCCGTTGTTATTGTCCGCCGCGATCGTCCCACCGCAATGCGAGCCGTGCGAGCCGGCGCCGAGGTAGTTGCCACTCGACGCGTCTCCAGCGGAATCTTCGGCGTGGTTGTAGCCGTGGCAGTCGTCAACGAAGCCATTTCCGTCGTTATCGACGCCGTCGTTGCAGTTGTCCGGCCACTCGGTCTCGCCCGTCGTGGGGTGCGGCTGCGTGTTTTTCCAGATGTTCATCTGTAAATCTTCGTGGTCCAGGTCGAGGCCCGTATCGATGACCTGCACGACGATCTCCGAATTCCCCATGGTCGTGTCCCAGGCCGTTGCCAAATTGACGGCGTCGTAATGTCCAGATTGGTACTGGTAGTACGGGTCATCGGTCGCCCTCGACGAGTTCGACGAGTTGTACTGGAGGTGCACGAGGGCCGGCTCGATGAGCTGGACGCCCTCGTGGTCTTCGTCGGAGCGGTCGAGGTAGGCATGCAGCTTGGCCGCGGCCTTCGTCGACGCGGCCGCGCGATCCTGCGCGCCGTCGGCGCACTTGACCGAGTACCAGAGGTCGAGGCCCTTCGCGACGTGCTTCGCCTCGTGGATGCCGGCGTGGCGGAAAGTTCTCTCTGCCTTCGAGCACTCGATCAAATCGGCGACGCGGTGCGCGAGCGCATCGGCGCCGCCCTTTTTCGCGGCCGCCGCGTCGAGCTTGAACGAGAGCGCGCCGGTGAGCGCTTCAGCTTCCGCCTTCTCGTGGACGCGCGTCAGGTCGACCGTGTCGCGGAGGCGGCGGCGTGCTGGCTGCTCCCCATCTGTGGCAGCGAGCGCGAGGCTCGCCGCGAGCGCGAGGATCGTTGTTGTTTTGGTGTGCATGTACTATGTGGTAGCTTATGAGTGTGTTTTGGTAGCTTGCGTGTGCGTTTGCGGCTGCCCAAGGCTTGCAACAATATTTTTGAGCTGGGCTGTGCTCTCACAACAAATATTTCAGGCGGGGTCAGAACGAACGGGTTCGTGCCGGGAAATTGCCGCGCGCAGGGCGTGTTGACGGCCGAGGAGAGCCCTGGGATCGGTAAATAGCTCTTTAAGGACATTCACGAGAGATCCTGACCGTGCGGGAAGGACTTGTCCCTCGCCCTGCGAGCGCGGCGTTGGTCTCCCGAGCGATAGTGTAGTACTACTATGGTAAACTTGATATTACAACTTGACTCTACAACTTGGCTTGGATCAGAAAAGGGAAACGGGGAAGGAAGGAAATAAATGCAAATCATGCGGCCCGGGCGCCGCACTGGCTGCAGAACTGGCCCCGCAGCGGTGCGCCGCACTGGCTGCAGAAACAGGGCGGCGGCGGCGGCATCGCGGAAACGGGGGCCTCGCGAGCCTCCTCGAGGTCGACCTCCGCGACGTCGACCTCCTTCGTTTCCTCGTCGGCCGGCAGGGCCTTCGGCGTCGGGAGCCGTGTGCTCCATTCCGCTTCGAGTTTCTCCGCGCGCGTCGGCGTGAGGACCCGCGGCATTTTGTTACGCCTGTAGTAGTAGATACCGCCACCGCCGCACAGTACGAGGACCACGGCGCAGACCGCGATGGCAATGATCATGACGCCGCCGCCCGCGTTATTCGCCGAACCGCCGCCCGACGAGCCGCCCGCTGGCTCGGGCGTGGGCCGCGGCGTCGGTCTCGGCGCGGCGGTCGGGGCGTCGGTCGCGGCGACGACGGTGGACGTCAGTGATGTGGTGGCGACGGCCGCGAACACGGCCTCCGCGTTCTCGTCCTTCGCGGCGTCGACGATCGCCTCATCGACCTCCGTGGGACTGGCACTCGCGAGGTTGGCGGCTGCATCCTCCGACGCCTCGTGGTCCGTCAACTCGATTTTGTAGTCGACGACGACGCCGGCCTGAAGCCGGCGGCGCCGCGCCGACGCCGACGCCACGCCCAGGATCGTTACTGCGCTCTTCGACACGCCCGCGACGTCGGCGATGGCGCCCCGGAGAACGGCCTTGGATTCTTCTCCGCTGGCGTCGGCGACCGAGATGCCGGACAGCGTGAGGGAACCGGCGACGACCGGAGCTTCTGTCGGTGCGAGCGTTGGTCCCGGCGTCGGGGTCGGCGTCGGCGCACGCGTCGGCGTCGGCGTCGGCCGCGGCGTCGGCGCGTGCGTGGGCTGCGGCGTCGGCTTCGTCGTCGGGGCCGAAGTCGGCGCCTTGGTCGGCGGGACCCACTTGCGCTTCTCAATCGACGACACGAAGACGTCCATCGAGACCTCGGCCGTCGCGTCGCACGCGTCTCTATCTACGGGCTCCGAGGCCTTGTCGGCGTCCCACGTGCCGACCGTGAACCCGTTGCCCAGCCCCGCACCGGTCATGGCCATCGTCGCCTCGCTCTGCGCGATCTGGAGGCCCGAGCCCCAGTCGTCGATGGCCAGACCCATGGCCAACTCCGAAGATACGGCCTTGCTACCGAGCATGCCGCGCTTGTCCAGGTCCATGTCCATGAACAGGCAGACGCGGTCGCCCGCTTCGATATCGTTCGCGCCAAGGGTGCCGCCGAAAGTGAAGAGCGAGTCGCCTCCCGTCGACAGGTCGATCGAGCACGCCCCATCGACGCCGCCGCCGTCACGTTTGTCCCACGAGCCCGAGGCCTCCAGGCTCATGATATTGTCGCCGCCATTGCTGAGGGCGGCGCTCAGTTCCATTGGGTCAGTCGAGACTGCGCCCTCGTAGGCGAGGTCGAGAGCCTTCTCGTCGCCCAGCGTGACGACGAGCGTGCCGGCGCCGTCGCCGCTCAAACTGCCGAGTTCGACCTTGCCGTCGAGCGTCCCGTCGATGGCGAAAATCGCGGCGTTGTCGTTGGCGAGGCTCAGCTTCAGGACCCAGTCGTCCTCCCAGCGCGCCGAGGCGTGGGCGGTCGCGTCGACGGCCTTCTCCTCGGCGAGGGTCAATTCCAGAGTCGTCTCGCCGAGCAGCAGCGCATCGTCGCTCTCGCCGTGTGCCGTCATCTGCGCGCTGACGAGCCCCTTGTTCTGGTTCTCCACGGTGAAAGCGAGAGCGACGTCGTCCCCTCCGGAGAACCGCGCGCTCCCCGTGACGCGGCCGTCCAGCAGCTCCTCTTCGGCGATGGCGACCATGAGCGACGTCTCTCCCTGCAAGCCGTCCGCGTCATCGCCGCGCGCCGTCATCTTCATGCGGAAGAGCTCCTCGTTCTGATTTAGCAGATGCGTCGTGAGCTGGAAGTCGTCCTCGTGGCGCCAGGACCAGTCCGCGCTCGCTTCCGCGTGGGCGTCGAAGAGCTCCTCGTCGGAGACGGACATCTGCAGCGTGGTCTTGCCGTAGAGCCGGTCGTCCGTGTCGCCCTCCGCGCCCAGCGCCATCGAGAAGACCTCTTCGTTCTTGTTGTGGAGTGAGGCAGAAAGTGACACGAGGTCGTCGACGGACAGTTCGCCCTCTAGGAGCGCGTCCACCAACTCGTCGCCGTCGACGCTGATCGAGAGGCCCGTCTTGCCCGACAGACCATCATCATTGTCGCCGGACGCCGTCATTTCCAACGCGAACCGCTCCAGATGGGCGTCCTTGAAGCTCATACCGACAACGATTTCCTCATCCCAGTCGAAGCTACCGCTGACCTCGTAGTCCTTCGCGTCGCCGTCGAGTCGGACCGTCACGTCGGTGGAGCCCTCTACTTTCCCGTCGACCTCGCCGTGCAGTGCCAGGTCGAGTCCGAACCGCTCGACGGCGCCCTCCATCAGCGAGAACGCGACCGTCGCGTCACCGCCCTCCGAGGCCTCCTGCCACTCGACGCTGCCGCTCATGGAGCCGTCGAAGGTGTCTTCGCCGCCCAAGCGCAGGACTACGCCCGACGACCCGGAGACTTCCCCGTCCTCGACGTCGCCCTGGCCGTCCAGGTGCGTGTAGAGGCGCTCGTCGCCGTCGAGCCTGACCGTCCAGACCAACTGGCCCGACCGGGAATCGTGTTGGTCCAGCTCGAACGCCGTGTCGAACAGCTCCGCCCCGTCGTTGGTCAGCGTCGTCGACAGCTCGAAGTCGTGCGCGGAGTCACCACCCCACTTCACCGCTCCCGCGGCCGCGGCGTCGACGACCTCGTCGCCCGCGATCCTCACGACGAGCGCCGAGGCGCCGCTCAAACCCGCGTCGGCGTCGCCGTCGAGCGTCATGTCCGTGTGGAATCGCTCTTCGTCGCTCTCCGTGATCGTGAGTTTCACCTCGAGGTCATGATCCGACTTGTCCCCCCACTTGGCCCTACCGTCAAAGCCGCCGTCGACGAGCTTCTCGCCGTTGATCCGCATCTGGAGCGCCGCCGCGCCACGAATCCGCTGATCCAACCCAGATAACTCGTCCAGCGTCAAGGCCGTGTGGAACTTCTCCGCGTCGTCAGACGTGACCGTCAGCGCGCCTTCCCAGACGTAGTCGTGGTCCCATTTCGAGCTTCCCCCAACGCTGCCGTCCAGGACCTTCTCACCGTCGACGCGGACGTACAGCGACGCCGTGGCGCTGTCCTCGTTTCCGTCTTTGTCCCTGTCCCAATCCAGCACCGTCTTCTTGTAGAACCGCTCGTTCCCGTCGGCGATAACCGTCATGGCCGCCTCGACGTCATGATCCGAATTGTCCCCCCACTTGGCGCTGCCGCCGACGCCGCCGTCCAGGACCTTGTCTCCATCAACGCGGACGTAGAGCGACGCGGTGCCACTCAGGCCGTCCGCGTCGTCGCCGTTCAGCGCCGTCGCGACGTGGAAGCGCTCGGTGCCATCGTCCGTCTTGACGTACAGGGCGACCGTCACGTCGTCGACACCGTCGTGCTCCGCGCCGGACCAGTCGATCTCTCCGTTAAGAGTGGTCTGAAACTGCTGCTCGCCGTTGACGCGCGCCATCATCGACGTCGTGCCGAACAAGCCCTGGTTGACCTCGCCATCGCCAGCCAACGCGAGGTGGAACGCCTCCTGGTCGTCGTCCGTGGCCGTGAGCGAGGCCGTGAAGGCATTGCCGGACCAATCCACCTCGCCCGCCAGGGCGCCGTCGAAGAGCTCGTCGTCGCCGAGCTCGAAGCTGAGGGCGGCGCGCGCCGTGGCTCCGTCATGCGGTAAACCAGCGTCGAGCGTCCCGACGAGGTCGAACAGGGCGTCGCCGCCGTCTTCGCCGAGCACCACGCGGAGCTTGACGTCCTCCCCCTCGCCGACGGCCGCGGAGGCCTCGAAGGCGTACGCCTTCTCGTCGAGGTCTATGGCTGCCGTAAGGGCCGTGTGCGAGGCCTCGACCGCCGCGCCGAACGACCTAGTGGTCTTCCCGTCGTCCAAGTTGACGACGTCGCCCGAGACGCACAGCGGACCGGGCTTGGCGAAGCAGCCCGTGGCCTCGTAGGTCCCGTCCCAGGTCACGGTGTAGCAGGTCCGCGCCGCGGCGCCGCACGCGTCCTCGTAGGCCGTGAGCTGGCGCGTACCGGCGAGGCGCCTTTGTTGGGGCTCGTCGTTCTCCCAGCGCAGCGCGACGACGTGGCGCGGGCCAATCAACGAACCGAAGAAGGTGTCCGGATCTTGCGCCGAGATCGCCAGAGAGACCTTGTGGTCCACGGCGGACTGCAGCGTCCCGAGGGCGACGGGACCGTAGCCGCTCGCCGAGAAGTCGAGGTCGAGCAGCGTCGGCTCGTGGGAGAAGTGGAGGTCGGCTCCATTAAATGCGACGACGCCCGTGTTGCCGCCGTCCGCCTCGACGTCGTAGGCGACGCGCGGCAGGTGGAGGTCGACGCTCGTCACGCCTTCGGGCAGCGCCGGCGTCGCCTCGAACGAGTGCCACTGGACGGACAGGGCGCCGTCGTCCTCAATGCGCAGCTCCAGAGACTCTTTCACTTTGCGAACGAGCCAGACCGCCGCGCTGATGGCCTTTTGAGGCGCGTCGAATTTCACTTTGATCTCCTTGCGGAGGTCGCCCTTGTCGCGAGACCATTCCGCCTCGAGCGCCCGGAAGCGGAGAGATACTGGTAGTGCCCCATATAATTCAATGTCCACAGTCACGTCACATTTTGCATAGGCCGTCGCGACCTCCTCGGCCTTGGCGAGGCGCCGCGCGACGTCGAAGTCGATGTTCGAGGTCCTCAGTTGCAATTCGTGGCGCTTTTCATTCTCTCGTGCAGCAACGGGCCAGTCGCCGTCGGCATCAAGCGTCGCCGTCTTCACAGCGTCTTCGCCGTCGAAGCTCGTGTAAACGTCGCACTTGGCGCTCGACACGCGGGCCTCGTGGAGGTATGACCGCGCCGGCGTCGGGTGGGCGCGCGCGTCGACAATTATGTCACGGCCGTCGAAAGAAATTTTGATGTGCGCGTCGTCGGCGCCGAAGCTCCGGAGCGGCAGCACGAGCAGCTCGACGAGCGAGAGGAGCACGAGGGCGACGAAGCAGCCCGCGATGAGGCAGACTCTGTTACATTTGCGTTTTGGCTGCGATGCCGGTACCTCGACGTCGCAAACTTTTTTGCCCAATTCTGGGTCCATGTAGCAACTTCGCGCGCGCGTAGTTTTTGCAAAGCGCGTGCTGTCGGCGGTGGCCGGTAGTTGTTTTGGGCGTGCCGCGAGCGTTTGGGCTGCCTTTTGCGCAAGTTGCGATGCGTGCGGCAGCTTTTTGCAAGCTCGTGATTTTTACGCGAATTTGCTTCCGACCTCAGCCCGAACCTTTGGAGCTGAGTTTTTTTCGTCGCATCCTCTGTTTCGGACATCTCCCAGCTCGCACCGCATCCGCTAGGACGGCCGGATGACTCCTGCCGCGCGCCCTAGGATGCTGCCCAAACCTTGTGCGCGCTGCGCGCCGCGCGAGCCGCCCGGCCGTCGAACACAGATTAGGCAGCGTGCAGACGATCCTTTGTTCGACCAGTAATGAAGCCACGGCTGCCCACATCGCATCAATACTGATGCCACAGCGCTAGGCAAAAGTTGGCCACACACCACAGCCAGACAAACCTGTCTGGGGCAGCTCCACAGACCGACGCCGCGCCGCGAGGCAGCCTCACTAGACCAGGCGCCGCCCCCACGAGGTCGCCTTAGTGACTAGACCATGTCCAAGTGGGCGTCGCGGTGGCCCGGCGAATACGCCTTCAAGGATGGCCCGTCGCGCCGCGGGCCGGACCGGCAGCACAAGTCCACCATTAAGCCCACCGTGGCGCTCGTCGATCACAAAGCTGATGATGTGGAAAAGAGGTACCGCGAGATCCGGCTGCGCCAGAAGGAGATCGAGCGGAAGCGGAGGCGTTCGTTCGTGATGGAAGCTCAGGCGCCGCCGCGCCCGCCGTCGCCTGCTAAGCCGCGACTACCGCCCGGTCATGGTCGCGAGCCGCAGCGCGTCCAGCGGATGCGAAAGCTCTTCAATTCTGCGATCGATGACGCGGTGTCCCTCTGCCTCAGACGATGCGTCTCGCGTTTAGAAAGGAGGGAAGAGCGTCGGATTTGGCGCGCGAAAGTAGCTGCTGGCCGGTTTCTGCCGCCGGTGCCGGCCTCGTCGCGAGCCGTCGCCGATGCTCTCCACGACCTGTTAGACCCCGGGAAAAAGGAAGAGGCTGAAAAAGCTCGTAAGGAAATCGAACGCCTGGCCCGGCAACGGGAAGAAAGAGCGGCGAGGCTGGTCGAGTTCGACGCCGCCAAGGAAGATGCCGCCGACGCATCACACATGGTACAAAAAGCGCGGCACGCCGCGCGCGAGCTCGAGGCGGAATATCATCACGCGCGCGATCGCGCTGCCGAAAATGAGGCGCTCCAGGAGGCGGCCCAGGCAGCAAAGAAGGCCTTGGACGAGGCGAATCACGAGGTGACTGAATTACTTCACCACCAACGGGAACAGGAACATATCATGGCGAAGGCTGCGCAGGCTCTGGAGCGGACCGGCGTGTCCGTCTTCCATCTCGAGCATGACCGCGAAGAGCAGAAGAAGGTAGACGAGGGCGACGAGCATGCGAAGGCGCACCAGCGCAAGACGCGGCTCAAGGCAAAGTTTAGGAAGGCTGGAGGCATGGCCGGTTTGTTAAAGACGTCGACGCACGCCCTGGCCGAGGGTGGCAAGGGTCTGATTAAAAAGAAGTCGTACCTCGCGGAGACGATGTTCGACGCGTTGAGCGGCGACGAGCGCGCGTGGGTTGGGGCTTCGTTGCGACTGGCGGACTGTCTCGAAGATGTCGACATTCGGGCCTTGCCTTGCGTGAGCCCGGCCTGTGGGAGGTTTGCGGGCCCACACATGGAGCGGTCCCGGGCGGCCTTGGCCATGCAGAAGGCCCGGCGTGCCGCGCTGGACCGGCGCACGTATTGGGCCCGGGTTAAAGACTCGCGGGCGACGAAGGCGATCCAAAAAGCATCTCGAACCATAAAAGGAATGCGCGACACGTACGCCCTGGGGGCTGCCTCGCAGCTCTTCAAGCTCGCCTCCGAGGAATTGGGGCCCTCGGTCGCGGCGTTCCTCGGCGAGTTCTGCCGCCTACCCTTGCAGAAGTTTGCGGCGCTGGAGCCGTGCGGCGCGTTCGGCGATCGGCCGCGCGCCGAGGCTATCGCTGCGGCGCTGTCTAGCCTCTCCTTCTCGGAAGATCTGGCGTGTCTGCTGACGCCGTTCCTCGTGGACACGATCGTGCGCACGGCGCCGATGCCGAAACATAGACACCGGGAGGCGCCGCTGTCGCCCGATGCGTCGGTGTGTTCGACGCTGTCGCCGCTGGCGCGCTTCGCGGCGGCGCCGAAGTCGCCTCCAACCTCGCCAGTTCAGAAGCGCCCGCCCTCGGCCAAGCCGCCGGCGCGGCCGCCGCCGCCCAACAAAACGCCGACGGAACGGCGCGTCTACTTTCCCGACGACCAATCCGCGGACGCCGACTCGCTCACCGTCGACGAGATTACCGTCGCCTCGGTCGCCGAGACGTTGAACACCGAGGACGCGTCCGACGACGAGGAGCTCGACGAGGACGCGTGCGTCGCGACGGCCCAGACGCTCGACGCGCTGGGCTACGCGGTCGCGCGGTCGCGGGCCTGCCACCCCCCGTTCCTGCGGGCGTCGAACCGGCGGCTCTTCTCCGTAGCGTTCCGCTGCCCCGACCCGGGCGTGCGGCGGAGCGCGGCGGCGTGTGCTTGTGCGTTTTTCGGCGTCTCAGTTCCTTCCTTGATCTCGACGCCATCGCCGCGACTCTGTTTGCTCGATGGCGTGGAGTTCCATTTGCGTCGCCCGGAGAGAGAAACGTAGCCGCCTCGACGCCATCGACGCGACTCGCCATTCGAGCATGGCATGGAAGTTGTGCCATTTGCGTCGCCGCCCTCGTGCGACGTGGTCAACGCGATGCCCATGCGCAGGCGCCATCATGACGAACCTCGACCGGCTCCGGCGGGCTCCCAATGAGTTAAACGACGCCGCGTCGGCCTCGAGCCAGGCCCTGGCCCACGAGGCCGTCGCGCACGGGTTGCCCGCGCTGATCAAGGCGATGACGCGGAATGTCGACGGCGACTTCGTGGAGTCTGGTTTAGACGTGCTGAGCGCCACGTGCGTGGATTTGGAGGCGCCGCGGTTCCACGCGGCGTACCGAGCCGGCGCGCCGCGCTACGTGCAAGCTTTATTATTGAGGTTGGCGTTGGACCAGTACCTCTGCGGGCCGAACACGCCGGACACGAAGCGCGACCGCATGGCGCGCAAGGCCGGTTCTGTACTGTGCTCGCTCTACACGGACGCGAGGTGTCGGAGGAACGCGGTCGAGGAAGACGCGCACATCGTCTGCTCGGCGGCGCTGATGGCGTGCCAGGGCTGGATCTTCGGGCAGCAGCTCGGTTGTATTCTCGCGGGGACCATGGCCGAGCAATATGACATCCAGCGGTCGCTGGCGCCGCTGATACCGGTGCTCGCGAAGTTGATGGGCGAGGTGCAAGCCGCGCCGGAGGTGAACCTCGCCGCGAAGATCGCCTTGCGAACGTGCACTTATACGGATGAGAACTGGTCCAAAGAGCGGAAGGCGCCGGCCTGGTTCCTGGCGTCCAAGCTCGACGACGCCGGGTTGGTGGGAACGATGGAGGCGCACCTCTACCACGACCCGCGCGAGCATATACTACCGGACGAGCCCTGGAGCGCGCTCCCGGTAAACGAGTACGACATGCCGCAGGACTTTTATGGATTGCCGCCAATTTTGCCGCAATCGCATTATGGCAACCCGACGCCGCCCGGATGGTATCCCGCTCCTGTGGTACCGGGACCCGCGGCCGCGCCGGCGCCGGCTGGGGCCGTGCCGGAGGGGGTGGCGAGTCCGGCGGCGCGGCCTAGGCGGTAATGGTTTTCTGTAGTAGTCCTTTTTTGATGCGTGCTTGCTTGCCAGGGATCCCTAGTGTCTTTCAGGACGCTAGCTAGCCTCGGTCAACCCAAAACCAGCCTGAACGCAGCGCATTTGTCATTAATCGTGATCTCACAGCGGTGAGAGTTCTAATAGCGGTTGGTCTCACGCGTCGAAGCCTATCGGTGTGCACCGGGGGCACCCAATAAAAAAAGCGCACAAGGCCACCTTGCGAAGAAACGCGGCGCGCGAAGCGTCCGGGGCTACGAAATTGCACGAAAAGTGACGCGCGCACACGTGTCCAGCATGGCTGAAAGCAACGGCAAAAAACGCGCGCTCGTCGTGATCGACAGCGACGACGACGAAGCGCCGCTCGCGCCGTGGGTGCGGACGGTCTCAGACCAGGCCGAGGTCGTGGACATCATAGAGATCAAAGATGAAGAAGAAGACGACGACGACCTCTTCGAGAAGGAGATGGACGTGCAGTACGGCTCGTCGCCGTCGCGCGTCAAGAAAGAGAAGAAGCCGAAGCCCGACCCTTCGCCGGGCGGCCCCTCGGGCAGCGGCGGCGCGCCCCAAGGAGGCGCCGCGCCAGGAGCTCATGGTGCCGCCGCGCCGGCGCCCGCGCCCGCGGCCGCGCCGCCGGTCATCGGAGGGATGCCGACGGCCGCCGAGAAGACGGCCCATTTACTGACGTTGCCGGCGGGCGCGCGCGACCTGCAGCGCCTGCTGTGGCACATCGGCATCACGTTCAAGCTGCTGCCGCACCAGCCCGTCGCCGTGCGCATGGTCGCGGGCGTGGGCGACGATTACCCCAACCTCGCCACGAACGCGTCGCTCGACGGCGCGCTCCTCAACGCGGCGCCGCCGACGAACCGCGGCGGACTCTTAGCCGACGTGATGGGCCTGGGCAAGACCGTCGAGGCGATCTGCGGCGCCGCGTTGCGCCAGGCCATCTGCGCGTCCAAGAACCTGCGGCCGCTGCCGGTCGTGATCGTGTCGCCGAACGTCTCCGTTCTCGACCAGTGGTCCGAGCACCTGTCGCGGGGGGGAGTCCCGCCGACGAGCGTCCTTCTCTACACGGGCCGCTTCCACGACCGCGTCAGAAAATACAATCGGCGCTGCCAGCCCGCGGGCGACGGCTCGGCGACGTGGGTCCTGTTGACGCGCCACTGTCTCATGAACGACGTGCAAGCGGCCATGGACGCCTTCTCGAAGGACGACGAGGTCGCACAAGTGTCACCCCTGTTCCCGACGGCCGAGAAGGAGCTCCTCGAAGATCTGCGGGACCAGTACCTCGCGGCGAACGCGAAGCTCAAGGGCAAGAACACGCTGCGCCAGAAGGGCGAGGGCGTGCACCTGTGTGGAATCAACCAGTGAGTTAGGTTATCGACGTCGCGTCGATGGCGTAGGGCGTCCCGGGATTTTATTTCCACACAGGCGAGCACGATGTCGTGCGGCGCCTCATCGATGATTATTACCACAAGAACCTCGCCAACCCGCCCGTCGCCGTGATCCGAACGCTCATCATCGACGAGGCTCATTTCTTGAGGAACGCCGTGTCGTTCTGGGGCATCGGCGCTGCGCTCGCGGGCAACGGTGCCGAGCGCACGATCATGTGCACGGGCACGCCGTTCAACAACGGCCCGCGCGACATGGCAGCTTTGCAGTCGTACGTCGACGCGTCGAGTCCGGCGGCCGAGGAGAAGTGGTGGAAGGAGGCGGTATCCGGGAAGGGCGGCCCCGAGATCGCGCGCGCCGTCCGCGACTGGCGCGAGAACGGCGGCATGGTGCGGCGCAACCTCGACGTTTTGACGACGCAGCTCCCACAGCTCGACGTGACGACGGAGAACATTCTGTTGGATGATGAGGAGCTCTTCGCCTACCTGCCGCTCGAGGATTCGATCCTCGAGCTGCTGAAAAAGTTCGCCGAATGCAGCGACGACGACAAGAAAGAAAAGCTGAAGCTCTTCCGCGTGATGATGAGCTTGATGGCGCTGATGCGAATGTGGGCCCGGCGTCGTCACGACTTCAGAGGCATCGCCGTCGCGTCGATGGCGGTCCACGTCTCATAGTAGTTGCGGTCACATCTTACGTCATCGACAAGACGACTGCTCAGGAAGGGATAGTGATAGGGAAACGCGCATCAGTAGGATGTTTCATTCTCCTCGAGGACGACACCACCGTGACCCTGGCAAAAAGCTTGATCGATTATGCCGACGGCGAGCCTCCAGATGCTTTGATCGCCGCGGCCGCGGCGCGCGGCGTGCCCTACGTGCCCCTCGAAGCGAGCTGCCCCCACTGCGATGAAGCGTTCGGTTCGGGTCGGGAGCGATTTGCGCGAGGCGCGGGCGCCACAATTTGCAGGCCTTGTCATACACGGTGGGGCACTGGAGACCCGCCGATCAACTCAGTGAGACGACCGGCCATGTGCCTGTGTTGCGGGGGCCCATTTCCACACAACCGTTATTACGCGGGGCCACACGGCCGCTACACCACATGCCTCTCGTGCGATACTCGCCGACAGCATGGCAAGACTGGTCCCGCCGAGCCGAAGGAGGCCTCCTACTGCCGCGACTGCGGCTGCGGGTCCGACGATGCACAGCTCCAGGAGCACCCGGACGGCGTCGTGCGCTGCGGCGCGTGCTCGTCACAGAAGCGTCTGGGCCGTCCACCTACCCCGGCGCGCGTCCGGCGATTCGGCGGCCCGACGCCAGCGAAGGCCCAGAAGCTTGAGAAGGCCGTCGCCGCGCGGAACCAGCAGATCGCGGAGTATTGCGCGAGCGCGGGGTTCGCGCTTGCAAGCGAGCAGCCCGATGGCGCGGCCGCGGCGCCCGCCGCCGCCGACGACGACGCGTCGGACTCCGGCGACGACGCGTCGGCGGGCGGCGCTGCGCGCCCGAAGTGGGTGCGGTGCGACGGCTGCGATAAGTGGCGCCGGCTGCCGTCCCATGTGGATGTTGACAGCCTGCCCCCGTGCGCGGCCCGCGTCCAGAATTTAGAGCTTCCGCACGTCATTCCCCACGCCATCGACGCAACGTCATCCTTCAATCCGTGTCCCCTCGATGTGTAGATGGCGCCGCGTTCCATCCCTCTCCGCGGCCGGCGTCGTCGCGCGGCCGCAAATCACGCGTCGCCGCCCGCGCAGGAGATGGTACTGCAGCATGAACGTCTGGAACCCGGAACGCGCGAGCTGCGACGCGCCCGACGACGCCGAGGCCGAGGCGCCGTCGCCCGCCGCGGCGTCGCCCGCCGCGGCGTCGCCCGCCGCGGCGTCGCCGGGCGCGCGGCGCGGCGGCGAGCGGCGCGGCGGCGAGCAGCGCGCGCGCGGCGCCGGCGGCAAGCCCAGGAAGCGCGGCCTCGACGACCCGAAGACGCGGCAGAAGCTCGAAGACGTGACGGCGCGCATCAACGCCGGCGCATCCAACGCGGTCCAAGAACTCCGGGATCTTGTGGAGGGGGTCTTATCAGTTGAGGATATTGACGACGGCTGGGTCTGCGCGATCTGCGGGAGCGGCGACACGAAGAAGCCGGACCGCGTCTTCGTCAATAAAGTGAGAGCCTACTGTTGCGCGGCGTGCGCGCGCGCCGCGCCGCGCCCTTCGAGGCCGCGCTGCGGAACGACGCCCGCGGTGCGGCTCGCGCCCCTGCCGGGCGACGATGATCTGCTCGAGGCCGGACTCGCAGCCGCTTCAGGTCGTAGTGATCGGCCGCAGGGCGTGCTCGCGAAGCACGCCGGCGATATCTATAGGAACATTCAGGTGGTCGACGAGCGGAACAAAGTGCGCCAGGCAGCCATTGACGCGCTGGGCTTAGAGCCCGTCGACGTGCGCCACCAAAAGGAGACCGTCGCCACGGCCATTCCCTTGGGCGCGCGGGACGGCTCGATCATCGTCACGTCGTCGGCCACAAAAGGCCAGGAGGCAAACGCTACGCGCGCCTTTGCCGATGCCAGCGTCGCTGATACGCGTCGCGCGGCCGTCGCCACCGTCTCGCACGCACTGCTCGCGCGCCAGAGCATATCGCGACCGGTCGCCGCCTCCGCCCGCCAAAGACCCAGTGCTCAAGCCGTCGTGTCCCGCGCAGATGATGCTCGTGGCCCTCGCGATCAAAAGAGGCTTGTTTGCCGCGAACGAGGTCGCGCCGTTCTTGGAAATTGTATACGACATCTGCGGCCTCACGAAGGAGGAGAAAGACATCCTCGGAGGCAACGTGGCGACGGTCGCCGCGACGTGGGCGGGCGTCGCGGTAGAACGACGTGGGCGCGCGGAGTCCGCGATCCGCTTTCCACACTGTTCCGAAAAACATCTTCCCACACACAGGTGGCGCGGCCGAAGCGCACCGGATCTGGGCCGACGCCGCCCGCGACGTCTACTACCACGGCGAGAACCCGGCCTTCGTCTTAGCCCTCTTGAGGCCGGAAGCCCGCGGTTATCTTGCTGCGTCGCTGCACCAGCTCGGCTGCGCCAAATGTAGAGCGCTCCACGGCTCGATCGGCGGCGTCTCCGACGACATAGAACTACCCGACGTCCTCACGCCGTCCGGGGTCAACCCGCACATCAAAAGCACGGTGTACTGCGCCCGGCTCGGCGGCGTGAAGCACGCGACGTGCGTGAAGTGCCGCAAGCGCCGCGTGCTGCCCGCCGGGTCTGAAGTCGACGAGGACGAGTTCCAGTGCTCCGACGTCGACACGACTTGCGAGACGGGCGCGGAGCGCGACCCGACGGAGCCGCCGGCGAAGCGGCGGCGGACTGACGCCGGCGCCGCGCTGCTGGCCCTCGTCCCGCAACCGTGGCGCCACGTCGTCGACAAGGTCCCCAGCCGCCGCCTCGATGCTATCGCCGACTTCGTCTCGGGCGAGCGCCTCGACGGCGTCGTCGTGTATCCGCCCCAGGACCAGATCTTCGCGGCGTTGGAAGCCTGCAGGCTCGATGATGTCAAGATCGTCATCGTCGGCCAGGACCCGTACCACGGCCCCGGCCAGGCCCACGGCCTCGCGTTCTCCTGTACTGACGGATCTATTCCGCGGTCGTTGGACAACATCTTCAAAGAGCTGCTCGCCGACCCGGACTCGGGCGTCTCGAGGTACCCGACGACCGGAAACCTGGGCGCTTGGGCGCGACGGGGCGTGCTGCTCTTGAACCGCGCGCTCACGGTCCAGAAGGGCGAAGCGAACTCGCACAAGGACAAGGGCTGGGCGCCGGTGACCGACGCGATCATTGACGCGGTGAACAACCGCACGAAGGGCGCGGTCTTCATCCTGTGGGGCAAGGAAGCGCGCGGGCTCGCACGCACCATCAAGCCGCGCCACCGAGTCATCCAGTCGTCGCACCCGTCGCCCAACTCGCACAAAAAGACGACGGAGCCCTTCACGGGGTCGCGCTGCTTCTCGCTCGCGAACGCCAAGCTGAGGGAGCTCCAGCAGGCGCCCGTCGACTGGAACCTCGCGTAGGCGGCGTCAGATTCGGCGCGCGGCGGCGCCAGTAGGGCGAGTGTAATCCCCGCGACACACCAAGACCGGGGCCTCGACGGGCAACTGGCACTTTCTCGCGTTGGGCCCGAAGCCCAGGCAGGCAGCTCTCCCCGACTAAATGAGGACCTGGGTCGCCGGCTCGCGGAACGTCGTCCAAAACCCGCACGATTTCCAATAAGGCTTCGTGCGCGCCGCGTAGACGTCGCGGCGAGCATCTCCGACCCGTAACGTAATCGTCGCCGCATCCTGAGCCGCCTTCGACGCGTCATCGACTCGCAGGCGCCGCGGAGCGCCGTCGGCCGCGCGCCCGCCGAGTAGACCGCGCGGCTGAAACTCGACAACGCGTAGCGAGTCGGCCGCATTGACCCGGGCGTGAGCGTCGCCGTGGCGTCGACCGCTCGCGGCGCGCCATAATTGCGCAGCGCCGCCGGCCCTAGCAGCGCCAGCAAGCAGTGCAACAACGGAGAGCGCATCGCGAGGCGCACGCGCGCGGCACAGCAATATTATCAAACTCCAGCGGCTAAATAAGAGCAAGCAAATCAGCGCTATAAGCGCAGGGGTGCCAGAGACACTGGGCTACCGCTTGCTTTGCTAGTGTCTTACAGGACGCTAGCATTTAATAGTCAGGCGCAGGCCTGCTGGGCAGCAACCCGGGCGCAGCCGTTTTGCCAACCCGCAAAAATCGGCTGGTGACCTCGGTAGGATCGCTGCGGAGGACTGCGCCAACTTCTAGGACAGCTCAAGGCCGCTGGAGCTCGAGCACTGCCGGTGCTTGAGGGCTGCTGTGATGGAGCAAAACGACTCCGACGACGAGAGCGTAACACCGACGCTGCCTGGCTTCGTGCGCGCGTCCAAGCCGCCAGCGCTGCCCGGTTTCGTGCGTCCGGCGTCGCGGCCGAAGAAAAAGACCAGCGGCGCCGACGTGGCCGCAGCGTACAAATCCCTCGTTCGACAACCAAAGCCGCCGAGCGCGGCGCCAGAGCCAAGCGTTGCAGTCGGTCCGGCGCGGATGGCCACTTGCGCCGCGTGCGGCGCCACGTACGACCCTCTGGCGCGAGAGGCGCACGAGGCATCGATCTCGCATCAGCTGGCCGTTGGTCCGCGGACACGCGGCCGCCGCGTTATGCTGCCCGATTCAAATCCTGGTGCGAAGCTGCTGGAGCGCATGGGCTGGCAAGACGATGGCGAGCGTCCTGGCCTCGGCGCACCCGGGAAGGAGGGCAGGATTCAGCCGCTCGCTGTAGCCCTAAAACGCGACACCTCGGGCCTCGGGAGCCGTGCGTACGAAAATCGTGTGTCCCATTTTTCCGCCAACGACGCCGCCGCGGTTGCGCCGCCACGCCCACCGAAACCTCCGCCGCCGCCGCCGCCCTCGCGGAAGGCGCGGCGCCGGGCCGAGGCCGAGGATCGGCGACGAAGCGTGCGGCTGCGACGAGACCTCGCAGACGCGATCCCCGAGGGGTACGAGGAACTGTTTCGATAAGTATGTTACACAAAGCCTATTCTGGCGGCCAGACCCACGAAGTCGCGCCCGTCTTCGTGTTGTAGTAGTAAGTATTCCCCGACGCTTCGTCGACGGCCGACGCCCAGTCCGCGACGACAATTTCAGCGGTCTCCGCCGCCGCCGCAACTGTTTCCGCCGCCGCCGCCGCAGCTCCACCAGTGAGCGTGAGGTCGTCTGTCGCCTTGATGCCTCCGCCCTGCGCCATCATTTTTCGGGCGATCTTGAGGACCTCGACTTGCGACCTATCTACTTTCACGTCGTTGACCGCGCTCCAGTCGAGCGTGCGCAGCATTTCCTCGAGTTTTTCGGTGCCGATGTCGCCGAGCGTCTCCTCGTTTTGTGAATACACGAGCCCAGTCGGCAAGCCCTTCTGCGCCGCCTTCACCTGAGGCGTGCGGAGGATGTTGATCATAGGAATCGGTGACCGTCTTCCGTAATTGGCCGCAGCATCCGCCCCCGCGCGTTCGCCACCCTGCGTGGGGCATCACGTCGATGGCGTGGCGCGTGGCGCCATCGACGCGACGTGGACGTGGCACGCGATGCCAACGCGAACAACGCAAAGATAATAAAGGACGCCGCAAGAGCACGTCTCGGAACACGTATTGAGGATGAAAGAAAACGAGCTGGATCTGGCCCTCGAAGCCCAATCCTTCGACCTTTGATTCCGTGGCCGATTGGAGGGCTTGCGTTAGTGCGTCGCCAAATTGCTCAAACGCGTCAAAGTTACTGGCCCAGTACGGATTTGTCATCAGGAGCAGCGACGTCGCGTGTCGAGGGTGGTCCTCGAGCCATTGCACCTCCTTCCAGAACCATTGGAAGCACGTCTCCGTATCGTCGGCACGAGTTACCTGTGTGGAAAGCAACCAGTGAGTGATGTTGTCGCGTCGATGGCGTGGGGCGCCTGAAAATTTGATTTGATTTTCACACAGGTGCTAACGTCGTATCGTACGTCTCCTAGAGGTAAGCCGGCGCGGTCAGCCGACAGGCTAAAGGGGCAAATGCCCGCATCGCTCACGATTGCGTTCACCCAGTCCTTCGAGCACTTCAGGGCGTCGTCGTCGCCGAGGTCGTGCTGGATAGGACATTTATCCACCGGCGGCGCGGTCTCCGCGTCGAGCGCCTTGAGCCGCTCGCGCATCTCGGGGCTCAAGAAATCATCATCCTCGTCTTCGTCAGCCCACTCGTCCCACACGTCCGCGTTGGTCGACCGCGGCACGTTTTTTACGATGATGCTGTTAGCAGGGCCTGGCATCGCGTGGATGTGCGCTCCAAAGTTCCTGTGTGGAAACCAACCAGTGACATCAAGCCGTGCGCTGATGGGTGGGGCGCCCGAAATTTGATTTCCACGCTGTGGCTCGCTGCGACGAGTCTTTGCAGACCTCGAGATGCTCGAACAAGGCTTGGAAGGTCTGCGGCCGCTTCAAGTCTTCGCAGTTCGGGAAATACATCGCTCGGAAGTCTCCGGGCGGCGGCGGGTTCGCAAGGACTTGCCAAAGCTCGGCAAGAGCGCCGGAGATAGACGTCGTCTCGCTGAAAATCTCTTTTTCGTCTGTGCTGGACTCAGTCTCGATGACGTGGAGCGGCGCCGCGCGCCGCGGCGGCACGGCCGGTGCCAAAAGAGCATTAGCAGTGGTAGCTGCACACAGCAGCCCAAGGATTACTCGAGGCCGCGCCATCGCGCAGGCCTGATGCGTTCGCGTGTCTGGCTTCTCTCACGTCAAATTTACGACCAGTAAATGTGTCTAAGCGCGTCAGAGCGCCCCGGTTGACGTTAGGTGTTTTATCTTAGCGGCAGTAAGACACTAGGAAGCAGGCCGCATGGCAAAAATTGCTGCCATACGCCAGCCCAAGCAGCTAATTTCTCGAACGATTGCCATTTTCGAGCCATGACTCCATAATAGAGACCGCACTCCGCTCGCTGTCCGCGTGTCGCGCCATGATAGAGCTCAAAGAGACGGGGAGCCCTCCCCGCAGCACTCCCGGCAAGGTCAGCGACGCGGCAGGCTTGCTCGCTGAGGAGGAGGGATGGTCTCGCGATGACGCCGACGAAATGAAAACAAGCGAGCCTGCTGCTGAGGCCACCGCGAGCCCGCCGCGTTCGCGTCTCGCGTCGCCCTGGCTGCCCGACGCGCCGCAGCGCTGCGGCGGCAGCGCTGTGAAATCACTGAAAGCACGCGTGCGGCTCGCGAAATTCCTCGTGCTGTCGTGGGTGCTCATCGTCTGCGGACACGCGTTTATCCGGGCTCACAAATCCGAGCGGAGGTGGGAGCGAGATCCGAACTACAGCATCGGTGATTTCCATAGTCTCGACCTCCACTCCTGCGCGCTCGACGCCCTGTGTTATTTCATCGTGGGCCGCTGGTGGAAAAGAAAGGGTGTCGACCGATGGAACGTGTTTGCACCAATGGTCTTGGGCCTCATTCTCTTCTCGGCCGTGGGCGCGGCTGATATTGCGCATTATTCGATCTCACTCTTTGCGATAAAATGCCTGTGGCCACCGGCCGTCGTCGTCGCCGCTGCGGTGTTGTGCATCGCGGTCATTGTGATTGTTTGCCTGCACGTGCGCGCGGCCTGGCGCGACGGCCTCCTGCTCGGTAGATGTATCGAGATCGCGGCGACGGCGTTGGTTTTTGTCTTACCAGTTTTTCGGGACCCGTCGTTCCACCTTCATCATTGGTACTGGACCTGGCTAATAGGTATGCACGCGAACCAGGACGCCTGGTGGTCTCAGGCCGCCTGCGCGTTCCTTTGGGGCGGCTATTTGAATGGGATTGCTGCCTATGGCCGAGACGATCTGCTCGGCTGCAAGCGCTCGTTCTACGCGGCCGCCAATCAGCATTGCGGATACCTGGACTGCTACTACGAGTCGCACTACACTGATCAGAATGCAACGATCCCAGCGAAGCCACCCTTCCAGGACGCGCCGAATTGGAGGACGTGCGAGGGGATGGCTCCGTAATTTTTGTTCTATGTGTATTTATGATTTACGCCGCTTCAGGAATGTACCTGCTTGCAATTCCCGGTATGCCTCGTCAATCTCCCAATCGTAATTCATCACGATCGGCCCGCCCATCGCCACGGGCTCGCGCAGCCGCTCGCCGACGAGCAGCAGCACGTCGCTTTCTCCGCGTGCCGCGTTCGTGCACGAGATCGCGTCCGCGCCGCTCGCAAAGCCGCAGGACTCGCCGGCCTTTACGGTGACCTGTCCCCCGCCAGGCCCGGGTACGGTGACCTGGCCCTCGCGACAGTACAGCGAACAAGAGGAGTCGGCACCGACCTTTGGCGCCCACTTTCCACCGGCCGGAATCCAGGCGTGCAAGACCTCAGCGCGCGGCCGCTGGTTGGGCGTTGCGCCCTCGCCGTCGGAGGCCGCAGCGACGATATTTTCGTCAAGCACAGTGCGTATACGCGTCCCGTCGACAACTTCCTCGTGCCACGGCGCGCCGTGCGCCGCGCCGAGGTATCGAATAGAAGGCGGATCGAACTTCTGCGAGGCTGGCAAATTGACCCAGACCTGAAAGAGCTCGATGCTCGTCCTTCGCTCGTCGCTCGTCTCCCAAAATTCCTCGTGCTGGGCGCCCGAGCCGGTTCTCATCCATTGCGCACTTCCCCCTCGATAGGTCTTGGACCCGCCCAGGCTATCACGGTGGCGAAAGCCGTCGGAGCCGTCTAGCACATATGTGAGAATGTCAAAACCGCGGTGCGGATGCATCGAGAAGCCCTGTGTGGAAATCACATTTCGGGCGCCCCACGCCATCGACGCGATATTTTCTCCGTAGCTCACTGGTTGATTTCCACACAGCTCTCGACCTCCACATCTATGTAGGGCAGCCCCGTGGCCTTCCCGAAGGCTCGGAACGGCCCCCGCAGCGGGTCCCGCGGGTCGAACCAATGTTTGTGATGCGCGACCAGCAAGAACGGGTCCGCGTTCGGCAGGCCCATCGGAATTACGCGCCCACCAGCCCAAGAAGGCCAGACAGGAATGCGGGGCCACTGCTGTACGTCTCCGGCGCGGCGCGAGGCCGTCTTCTGGGAAGCGGAGGCTGCTACGGGCGCCGCGGCCGTCAGCGCGGCGCCCGTCGCAGTCGCAGCATCTCTCCGAGTGAACGTCCCAGGGTTAATATCCGGGAGCTTCAACCACTGCGAGAGGGCTGCGGCCTGCGCGGCGACGGCTAGCAGAGCAAAGCATGGCATCGTGTTGGCAGCTTATGGACCGCTGCGGGGCGCCGAAAGATGGCGCAGGCAGCAGCGCTAGGTATCTCTAGGACGCGTAGGACCTACAAGACGACGAAGGCCGAGCAGCCGGATGCTGCTCGTCCAGCAAAGGCCGATTATTTTTCAGCTCATAGCGTGATTCATACTAGCCTTTTTTGGCATAAGACGACGCGTTTTGCGTCCAAACTCACCGCGCCGCAGCCGCTGAAGCAAGCTGGTGTTGACTGAGAGTTTGGAACAACTGCCCACGTGCTGCTAACAAAGTTCCGTAGGCTGATACGCGCCTTTGAGGTCGAGCCTCTTGCAGCCACCACCTACGGCGAGGGGAGCGGTTTACAGCGCCGCGCGCACGATGCTAGCCTGCCGCGCCGCAGCGCGGCGCCCGCAACTCTTGTGGCCATCGATGGCGGCGCGTCGCGCCATCTCCTTGGGCCCTCGCCGCCCGCCGGCGCTCCGCCGCACCTTGGGCGCCGCCCTGGCGCCGCGCCGCCCGCCGGCGCTCCTCGCGCGCCGCGCCGCAACCACGAAAACGACGACGGGCATAGTAGGTCTCCCTGTCGACCCGCATGCCCGCGAGACCTTGATCGCCCTCAACGAGCAGCTCCTGGACGAAATTAAACAAGTACCGGAAGGGGCCGAGTACCGCAAGTCTGTAGAGGCGACCTGCAACTACCGACTCAAGTGCCTGCGCGAGAACGAGGACGAGGCGACGCTCGAAGAGCTCATCGGCATGGGGCAACTGGAGGAGCTCATCGAGTCGCAGACGGAGGAGCTGGGCGTCCTCCGCATGTACGTGGCTGTGTGGAAATCAAAATTTACGGCGCGTTTGACACACTGATTGATTTCCACACAGGTACGTGGCCGAGGAGATGTGGAAGGTCATCGCGGAGCTAGACACCCCGGAAGTGAAGCTCGACTGAATTAACTATGTTCATTAATATTTCTTATCCCCCTTGATGGTCGATCGGAGGTCGTTCTCGACGGTCGACATGGCCGCCTTCAGGCCCGCCGCCGCGTCGGCGACGAAGTCGCCCGCCTCGACGTCGTCGTCGTCGGAAAAGTCGTCGTCGCTCTCACCATCGAGTGCCCTATCATCCAACGACGCCTCGATGCGGTTGCACAGCTGGAAGGCGAGCGCGGCCCAGGCGTAGACGGCGCAGAACGTCATGCGCGCGCGCGGCGTCTCGCCGCTTCGTTGTGCGGCGCAGAGCAGCTCGCCTCTATGACTAACTACTTGCCCAAAGAGCGACGCGAGGGCCGCCTGCGATATCCGCATCGCACAAGCTCTTGAGAATAAGCCGTGCCTCAATAAAGTCTCGAGCAACAAACACAATAACCCACAGACGTACACCAAGCCGTAGGCCGTCAGACACCTCAATGCTTCAGGCGCATCGCCGGCACACGATAACGCCACGTCGATGCGCGACGGGAACAACGCAGCCACGGCCAACGACGCCATGGCCGCGCACGTCGTCACGTGCAACGATCTAACAAAGCGACTCAAATCCGTCCGCTCGTCGAGCATCACTTCCGGGTGAAAATAAACCGCGCTGCTCAGCGACGCGGCGAGCCACCACAGCAACATGGCGGGGGACGCGGCCGGCATCTTTTATGTGGTGTGGCGATGGCGTTTGGAGAGAGCTTTGCTGTAGCGCGGTCGGCGCCCAGAGGAGTTTTCAGTCCTCTGCTTACAGCTGCTTGCAGAGCGAAATTGGTTGTGGCTGCGGTCGCGAGTGGGAACAGCGATCGAAACACAGTATTTGTGAGCCGGCACAGCCACCAATGCGTGTGTAGGCAAAAAAAGCAAATTACAAAGCTGGCCAAAACCCGCGAGTTAGAAAATTGAATCAATCACGAGGAGCACGTGGAGCCACCGCCTCTCGCCCCCAAGGACCGTCCCAATCGCAACAACCACGCGTCCCAGTCAGCTCAAAATCTCGATCTCTGCTGTCCGGTGGAGAGACAGACCCTCGTGGTACGCCGCGAATCGGCATTGATCAAGCTAACGACAGCAGCCGCGGGACGCGGTCGACGCGGCACGCGACGGCAAACGCGAAAAGGCAGCGTCGCGCGAGCCAGGGCAGCCCCCAAGGGACTCTGGGAGGATCCCTGACACAATGCACAAAAACAAAGGAACGGCGCGGCCGCCGCGACCGAAGCCGCCGAAGAAGGCGGCCGCCCGCCGCAGCGCGCCACAAGAAGGCGGCCCGCTGGCCGTGGGCCAGCGCGTGCGCGTCGTGCGCGACGGCAAAGCGTGCGACGGCGACGTGTCGTTCCTCTCGCCGCTGCGCGACACGTGCACGATCACCTACGTTGATAAGACGGTGGAGACCTTCGTCAGCGTGAAGCGGCTGCGGTCGGCGTCGCGCGACGGCGGCTTCGCGGTGCTGGCGGCCCCGCCGACGGCCGCGGCGCCGGCGCCGAAGAGCCACAAGTCGCTCGTGCGCTTTAAGCGCGGCGACCGCGTCGAGGTGCGGCGGGGCAAGACCTGGGCGAAGCGCACGGTGCGAAGCTGCGAGGCGACGGGGCCCGGCACGGCCGATTTAACTTTGGCGGACCCCTGGGGCAACGAGGAGTTCCACCAGTTGGATGTTAGTGAAGGTTTGGAGGACGTTATCCGCTGGGAGAAGCGGCCGGACAAAGCGTCGCTCGACGCGGCGCCCACGCCCGCGAAGGCGCCGAAGGCGCCTAGCAAGGCGTCGCAGCCGAACATTGCGTCGCCGGCGCCCAAGGCGGCGGCCGTCAAGCAGCTCCACGCCGTCGTCTCGCGCCAGGCTTCGGCAGAAAGTGAGCGTTTGGAATCAAACCAGCCGGCCTGGGCGCGGCGCGGCGCGACGTGCCAGGTCGACTGCGGCCACGACTGGTTCGACTGCACGCTGACGACGCGCGAGAAGCAGGGCACGTGGCGCATTCGGCACGCCGACGGCGCCTTCGAGAACGGCGTTTCGCTTGATAGATTAAGGGAGCGCCAGTGGTTTGCTGCTGGTTCGCTAGCGAGGGTGGCCTACCAGGACCGCTGGCACGACTGCAAGATCTTGGCGGTGTCGCGGGACCGCAAGACGTGTACGGTGCGGTACGAGGACAACGGCTACGCCGAGGAGAACGTGCCCGTGGCGACGCGGCTGCGCGAGCTGCGGTATGCGGACCCGGTAGCGCCCGTACCATTGCCGGACTTCAGCAAGCCCGCGCCGAAGCCCGTGTCGCTGGCGTCGTCCTCGGACCGGGACTCTCCTGCGGTTGTGGAATCGAAGAAGAAGAAGAAGACCGTACCGGCGCCGCCGCCGCGCTTCGTCGAACGGGCACCGGTCGCGCCCAAGCCCAAGGCCAAACCGTTGAGGGCCAAACCCGACATCGACCTCACGGGCGACGACGACGAATCGCCGCGCAAGGCGCCGAAGCCGAAGCAGAAGCCGGCGGCGCCGCACCCTCCGTCGAAGCCCAAGCCGGCGAAGGCCGCCAAGGCGCCCGCCGCCGCGGCACCGAAGCCGAAGCCGGCTCCAAAGGCCGCTAAAGCTCCGCCAGCGACGGAGAAGGCTCAGCCGAAGCCAAAACCAGTCCCGAAGGCGCTGTCGGCTCCCAAGGCCGCCAAGGCGAAGCCGGAGGCTGCCGCCGCGCCGAAGGCTCCGAAGGCGCCCAAGGCGCCCAAGGCTGCGACGGAGAAGGCTGCGCCGAAGCCAAAACCAGCACCGAAGGTGGCCAAGGCGCCAGTCGAGGCTCCCAAGGAGAAAGCCGCGCCGAAGCCGAAGCCCGCTCCGAAGGCCAAGCCCGACGCGCCGGCGCCGTCGAAAGCGCCCAAGGCGAAACCGGCGCCGAAGGCCAAAAAGCCGGTGGTCGCCGCGGCGCCCGCGCCCAAGCCGTCGCCCGCGAAGAAGTCGGCAGTCGCCGCGCCAGCACCGACCAAGGCCGCGGCCCCCAAGCCGTCCCCGGTAAAGAAGGCGGCGCCAGCGGCGCCGAAGGCCCGGCGCGCGCCATCACCAGAGCCGAAGGCAGCGAAACCCGCCGCTCCCAAGCCGCAAAAGAAGGCCGAGTCACCTAAAAAAGCGAAGGCGCCCGCGCCCAAGCAGCCGGAGAAGGCGGAGGCTCCGCCGAAGCCGGACGCCGCCGAGGCCGCGCCGCGACAACCGAAGAGGCCGAGTTTCTTCCCGAAGGCCGACGCCGCGCCGGCGCCGCAGCCCTCTCCCAAGAAGGCCGCGCCGACGCCACCGCAAGAGGCCTCTCCCAAGAAGCCGACCGCAGCTTCGCCGAAGCCGAAGAAGCCGCAAACGCCTCCGAAGCCGACGCCGGCGGGGCCGCAAAATACGCCGGCCGGGCCGCAGACGACGCCGGCCGCGCGGCCGACGCCGGCCGCGCCCGCGACGCTCACGCCGAACCAGAGCCGCTCGCACGAGCAGGCCCTCGAGACGCTCAAGCTGGCCGCGAACCCGGACCTCGAGCCGCTGCCGCCGCGGCGCCGCCCGTCCGCGTCTAAGCCCGCCGCGCCCTCTCCCGAGAAGGCCGCGCCACCGACGCCCGTCGCGCCGAAGGAGCCAGAAGCCTCTCCGAAGCCGGCCGCCGCGCTGACGCCGCCGCCAGCACCAGAGCCGGAGGCCGCGCCGCAGAGCGCCGAGGAGCGCCCGCCGACGCCGCCACCGCCCGCCGAGACGGCGGTAGCGTCGCCGAAGCGCGAGCGTCGCCTCGGGCCCGGCACGACCCTGACGCCGCGGCGCAAGAGTTCGATCGACGAGCCCGTCGGCCGCGGCGCGCTCGGGCGGAAGGTCCAGAAATTCGAGACGGGGCCCCCGCCGGCGACGCCCGCGCCGCAGCCGACGTCACCGTCGTCGACGACTCCGGTCCTCCTGCACTACAAGAGCGGCGCGGACGTCACGTCGAACGAAATGGACCTCACGGACAAGTGGCTCGGGAAACCTGTTGCTGCTTTGAAAGCGGCCTTCGCGAAGCGCATGAGCTTGGATGTCGACGGCCTGTCCACAAAACGCGCCGACGGCACAGCCATCAGCGAGGCCCTGCCCATCCGGGACATCATCGACGGCGTCGAGGGCAGCGCGAACGTCGTCTTCGAGCTGAAAGCGTCGGAGTAAGTAGGTTTGCGTCGACGGCGTCTAGCCTCGTGCGGGTCGCAGAGCTGATTTTGTGAGAGCGCCGGTTTTTTCAGACGTGGCGCAACGTATAAGCGTTTTGCGGCATTGATTCGCAGGATTGTGTACCGCAGTATTGTGCTGGGGCGCTGGGGCAGCGCTTCTTGCTCCAGCCGCCTCCCACAGGTCCACTCCAACCTGGTGGTCAGAGTCACACTTTGAGCAAACCGCGTCCGCTGCTCAGTGATGCGGCGCACTGGCATCATCCTCGCGACAGCATTGGGCGCCTGCAATGCGTTGACGGCTTACCAGCGGTTGACAGGCGCGACGGTGCTCTCGGTCGCGGACCGGCGGCCGGTCGAGCTGACGTCGACGTGGCAAGGTAACGAGCGCGTCGTCGTCGAGTTCCTGCGACACTTCGGGTGAGTGTTCTGCTGGGAGCGTGCCGTGCAGTTAAGGCGCGACGCGCTCCCAGCACTCGAGAAGAATAACATCAAGCTGGCTGTGGTAGGAATCGGTTCCCTCGACTCCGGCGAGACGTTCGCATCTCGCACGGAGTTCCCGAAGTCTATGCTCTACGTCGACGATTCTGACGAGTCCGAGGCGTATCGCGCCGCGGGGACTCGGAACACGAAGCGGAAGCCTGACGGGAAAGCTGACTTCGAGGGCATCGGCTCGATGTGGTCGCAAGCCACGAACGACGCGCTCAAGGAGCGCGGTAAGAAGGACCTCGACGCCATCACCGGCTCGCTCTTCAAGCCCGGCATGTGTCAGTGTGTTTACGCCATCGCCGCGACTCACAGACACGCAAACCGCAGGCATCTATACGCCACTCATGCCGAAAGGCTCGACGATGACTCGATCCATGGAGAAGACGATGGTCCAGGGCGGCTCGTTCGTCTTCGAGGGCGACACCGTTTGCGCCAGTGTCCTTCCATGAATCCCCACCGGCACGCCGTCGCCGCGGTCGCGTCGCGTCGATGGCGTGGAGCGAGTCGCGTGCTACCGCGCAGGTCCTCTTCGAGCACTACGACGAGTCCTCGGGCGCGCACGCCGGGATCGACGACATTCTCAAGGCGGCCGGCGCCGCGTAGTCATCGCGTGCGAGGTACATGACGCGGCCCCACGCAATCGCCGTGTGGCCGCCGAAACCCCCTCGTGCGTGGACTAACAACAACATGTGATTATTTCCCGTCCTCCTCGCGCAGCTTTCGCGACGACGCGCGCATATCCACCAACTTCGCCTTCTGGTCGTCGGACATCGTCCCGAGGATCTCCGCGTCCAAGTCCGCGCCGAGGTCGTCGGCCGGCGCCGTCTCCAGCTGCTGCAGGTACTTCTCCCATTCTCCCCTAAAACGCTCCAGGACCTCCGGTTTCGTGACGTCGCGCATCTCCGCGAACTCCTTGCGCACGTACTGGTCTCCGAGCGAACGCATGTTCGGCGGCAGCTTTGTCCGGTGCGCGCGGAGGATCTGGCGGAGGAGCTGCCGCATGCTCTCCCGGCAGAGGTGATGCTCTCCCTGCTAAACGGCCGCTGGAGCGCACGTCGCCGTGGACGCTGCAACCGACAGCGATGGTAAGAGTGTCTAGACGTCTTTTTTACTGCAAATGAACTGCAGCTCGAACGCGGCGTCCTGCACGCCGGCACAAAAAAGCTGCTGCCCATGGGTACGGGGTCGCGCTGGCGAGTAGGCAGAATCCGGCTGCTCCTGCGGCTGAGGCGTCTCGACACGGGTCGCACGCGCTGCCTTGAGGCGTGCAGGCCTCTGCTCTCATCAACATTTCAGCCTCGGAGCCTCGTGCTTTTTGCTCAGGTCCTCTTATGTGGTTCGGTAATCGCTGACCCGATGAAGTTGGTAATGGTTTGGCAGCAGCGCTACGACTCATGAGTTCGTCCCTTGCCAAGCCGGCGGCCTCAGGCTCTCCCCCGCTCTCAGATTCAAAGCTGGAGAACGTGTCCAGATCCAGCCCTTCGGGCGCCGAGGAGAAAAAGTCCACGACGCCTCCGCCCGCGCAATCGGGCCCACCAGGGCTGGGCGCCCCGTCGACTCCGCTGGACGTCCAAGAAAGAAGGAGTTCCCCTCCCGCCCTGGCGCCGGCGCCGGCCACTCATTTGGACCCGCCCCCAGACCAAGCCAGCGCGAGCCGCGAGCCCTCCGAGGCCGACACCGTCGACGGCGACGCCGAGGACCCCGTCCAGCAGCCGCCGCTGAGTCCCTACGGCTACGCGGCGCCGCCGCGGCACGTCCGGCCATACGCGCGGGAGACGCCCCCCCCGTCGCCGAGCGACGCGCGGGAGACGGTGCGGTGCCCCCAGGCCCTCGTCGGGAGGCTCATCGGCAAGGGCGGCGACACGATCAAGGACCTACAACGGAGGTCCGGCGCCCGCATCCAGATCGACCAGAACTATCCGGAGGGCCAGCCTCGATTAGTCACGGTCGAGGGCGCGGCCCAGTGCGTCCGGGCGGGCGTCGAGCTCGTGAGATCATTGATAGGGAATTCGCCGGCCGTCGGCAACGGCGCGCCGGGTCGACTGGCCACGTTCGAGTGCCCCAAGGGCCTCGTCGGCCGCGTCATCGGCAAGGGCGGCGAGACGATCAACGAATTACAACGGAGATCAGGCGCGCGTATCCAGATCGAGCAGCGCGTCGCCGAGGGCGAACCCTGCGTCGTCGAGGTCCAGGGCGACGATAGAGCGGTGGAGGAAGCAAGACGGCTCGTCCACGAGGTCATGGGCGGCAAGCGCCTCGACCCGCCCTACGTGGCGTACGCCTACGCGGCCATGGCCCAGCAGGGCTACGGCTTCCCGCCGCAGCCGAACGTCGGCCTCGCGTCGTACGGCCAGGTGCGGCGCGCGCACGCCGGGAGCTTCTCGTCCGCATCGGACACGCCGCCGGGAAGTCCCATCCCGGGCTACGCCGTGCCGCACTACCCGTACCCCTACTACCCGCCCTACGGCTTCCCGCCGGCGCAGTACGGGCCGCCGCCGCCCGGAAGCCCGATCCCGGGCTCGCCCGTGGCCCGGGGCTGGACGCAGCACGTCGACGCGAACACGGGGCGGCCCTACTGGCACCACCCGCAGCTGGGCGCGTCGTGGTCGCCGCCGCCGGCCGGGCCGCCCCCGTCGGCGGGGCCGCGGCCACCAATGCCAATTCCCGGCTCGCCGCCTCCACAAACAAATGGCGACGACGGCGACGACGCCGCCGCGCCGCCCGCGCCCGCGCCGAACCCCACGGCGTGGCCGCACTCGGCCTGGGCGTCCGGCGCTGGTGGCGCTGACGGCGACAACCCCTGATGGTGTAAATCGGTTCCTTGTAGTAGTAGTCTCGCGTCGGTGGTGTATCGCACACGAAATTTCTTGTGGTGTACTAGATCGGTTCTTTGTTCTATGAGCACATGGTCAACTTACACACTAGAAATCACGGCGCGCACAAGCTCCACAGCTTCGCCGCCTTGTCGAAGGAGCACGTCGCCAGCGTTCCGTCGTCGGAGACGGCGAGGTCTCGGACGGCCTTGCCGTGCGCGCGCTCGACGCGCTTGAGGACCTTTCCCGAGCCGATGTCCCACTGGTACAGGCCCGGGTCCTTCTGCGAGTTCGACACGACCGACTCCCCGAGCCACGCGATGCGAGCGTTGGCGTACTCATCCGCGGTGTGGCCGACCAGTACTTTCACGTGCTCGTTGCCGTGGAGGGGATAGATGATGTGTTTGCTCGCGTCGGTGGCGCAGGCGAGGTATTTTCCGTCCGGCGAGACGGCCATGTCCAAGACGGCGAAGGAGCAGTGGGTGTCCCAGTCCTTCTCATTCAGAGATACGCGCGTTTCGGCGAGCGTCTCCTCCTCGATTTTTACGTGGCGGCGGAAGGGCTCGCCGCGACAATAAACGATGAGCTCCTTGCCGCCAGGAGCGAAGCAGAGGCTCTCCGGGTTTGCGGGCAGGACTAGCGTGTGCAGCTTCTCAAACCCGTGATAGATGATGACGGTCTTGTCCCGCGCGCAGGTGGCGAAGTAGCCATGAAGTGTGCCGATTCTCTCACCCCAAGCGATCGATACAATTCGCGACTCGTGGTCATGGAAGCGGTGGTACTCGTCCAGAGCAGGCACGACCGGCCCCCCAACGGGAGACGTGATGAGCTGTTCTAATGTCGACAGGATCCGCACGCTGCCGTCCATGCATCCACATGCCAAACGTTCTCCGCCCACCGGGGAAAACGCCACGCGAAGCGGCGGCGACCCGCACGCATGCTGAATCGGCTCGGCACCGTCTTTGTGCAATCGTAAAACACCGTCAGCGCCGCCGCACACCAAGCCGCGCTCACTGTGCAGCGCGACGCATGTGGCGTTCGCCGCGCCGGTGGCCTGCTCTATCGTGCGGTCGGATTCCGACCTGAGCGCCCTGCTCGCGCCGTGGACGCGCAGCGCGGCGAAGGACTCGATGGGCGGTCCCGCTGGCGCGGGCGCGGGTGCTGCTGGCGCCGCCATGGCCCGCAGGTCGGCGTTGGCGACGGCTAAGAGGTCCAACTCGTCCCCGAGCTCGCGATTGCGCTTCCGCAGCCGCGCGACTTCGGCCTCGGCCGCGAGCGCGCGCTGCTGCCAGTCCACGTCCGCTTGCGCAGCCATGGCAATACAGGGCTGCAGAGAGAGCAGGTCTGGCAGAGGCTCTGTGCGCAGTTATTGTTTCCGACTTGTGGCTGCGCAACGAAAGCTCTAAAAATCAGACAGTTTTAGATCGAACAACGTTCTCTTGATTACAAATCAAGCGCTGTTTGCAAGAGTGAGAGCTTGCTAGTGTCTTACAGGACTCTAGCTAATTCTGGGCTGCGCTAATCTGGGGCTGCCCCAAGCTCGCTAGCGCGCGGGACCTAGGCTGCCAAAGTAGTACAAAGTGCCAACAAAAGGCAGCCCCCGCGCTCGCACCGATGGACCAATAACGATGGGCCTCCTCGCGCAAGCAGCCAAGGCCCTCTCGGCCTTCAGCGGCAACAAAGGCCGATCAGCCGTGCGCCCCACGCCCCAATATGTACCTGCTAAAGCTAAGCCAGCACCAAAGAAGCGCCCCCCTCCGCTACTGCCGAAGCATCGCGACCCGCCCCTCGAGGAGGTCGAAGCTACGCTAAGGGAGAAGCCCCGGGACAAGCGCTCTTTGATTTTGGCGGCGAGATTTAGATTTAGAGAGGGTGACTATCGGGGGTCCATCGACGCCGCTTGCAAATCTATAGAAGAGGGCGGGCCCTCGATGGAGCTCGAACTGCTCCAGATCCGGGCCCACGCGGCCTGGTGGGCCTCGACGCGGAAGGGGCCGTCCGGTGCTGGCGATCGCAAGAACATGCAGTACTTCTTGGAGAGAGCCGTGCACTTTGCGGGCAAGACTCTCGCCTGGCCGCGCTTCGCGAGACGCGTTTCTTTGATACTGGAGACGGCGGGCGCGCACTTTCGAGCGAATAACCACCAGAAAGCGGCGGATCTCGTGGCCTTCGCCGTCACGCAGCAAGTGGAGGGGGAAGTTGGCAAGCTGGCCCAGTACGCGTTGGCTCATATTGCTCTAGCCGGTGGGCGCGCCGACGCGGCGATTCAATTACATGAAGAGTTAGAATTAACGTACTGGTTGAAGGAGGACGCGTCCTGGCGTCATGTCAGAGACGGCTACGGGATGGCCGAAAAGGAGTCGTGCTGCCTACTCCCGTTGCCTCCGCTGGACATTCATCGGGAGGTCGAGGACCTGGCTTTTAGACTCGCGGCGGACCATGCTGATGTCCTGGTGTCCCAGGCGCGGTTGTACGCTGCCTTGCAGGAACCGAGCCGGCACAAGCAAGGCGAGCGAGACCGGTTTCTCGCCGATCGCATGGAGTTAAATGAATGGATGAGTGACCCAATGCCTCTGAAGCTTTTCGGGGATAAGTACCGGGAGGACGGCGGCGAAAAGGGCTTGTGCCGGGCGAGCCCCGCGGTCGCGTTGGCGTTGTATAAAGCCTCGTTATCAAAGATGCCGGAGGAGGACCGGTGGCAGGGTTCTGACGATGTTGATGAGGTGCGGTTAGCTATTGCCGAGTGTCTGGAAGAGCTCGGTGACTACGAGCGGGCGTTGGAAGAAGCCCGGGTGACGTTGCGGGGGCGGCCCCTGGAGGAGGTCGACACTCGACTCAGTGCCTTGCTCGCGCGCTTGTCGCAGGAAGCCTTGCCGCCCGACGCCCCGGAGGCGGTGGAGTATCGGCGCGTCGCGTCCATCAAGAGCGTCGCCGCGCGGAAGATTCAACTCAGACACAAGAGATTCGCCGTCGCCAAGGATCGGTGGGCCGCGACCATGGTCCAGGCGCGCTGGCGAGGACTGCGCGCCTTCCGCAAGCAGAAGGAGTGGCAGGAGTTTTTGCGGGGCAGTCGCTTCGCCGAGGGCCTCACGGGAGAAGTGGGCGAAGAATTTTTGAGGGGGCAGCGCCAGTTCATCGCGGAGTTGGAGACGATGACGCTGAATCAGCGGGAGCGGGCCATCGCGAAGCGGAAGAGAGAACTCGAGGCGATGAAGCCGTACCTCGAGACGGAGGAGGACCGTAGAAAAGCAGCAGAGCGCAACCGCCAGCGCGCCGCGCAACGGTGCGGCAAGGCGTGGCTGGGACGGGACGCGGGCCACTCTACGAGAATGGACTTACGGACGCAAGGTTGGGTCTGTGGACGGGCCCAGGACTGGGCGCGCGCGGACCGGGACCTCGCGTCCGTGCCGTTCGCGTCGCCGGCGCGGCACCGCGGCACCGGCGGGTGGGCCAAGGCCTCGGCGCCGGCGCGCGTCGCCGTCATCCAGGCGCGAGCGGGCGGCGCGCCCATCGCCTCGTGCTCAGATAGTGCACTGAAGGACCTGGGTCGCGCAGACGCACTCATCATAAGGAGGGCCCTCGCGACGAGCCGCGACATCATACGAATTTCAAAGGCGATTTCGCCGCCGGACCATCCGGAGACGCCGCGCGAGGGGCCCGTGTTGCACGCGCTGGAGTTGGACTGCCCGCGCGTCTGCGGCGTGGGGTTGGAGGCGCTCTGTCGCGCCGTGGAGCGGCTGCCCGCGTTGACGTCGCTGCGCGTCGATCGCGCGGACAACGCGATTTCCTATCGAGGGTTGGACGCCTTGGCTCGGGTGCTGCGCGCGTCGCCGACGCTCGCGCGACTGGCCGTGACCGGCAATAATGTGGGGACAGCGCTGGTGGGGCCGGTCCTGGCGAACGCCCTGCCGGATGCCACAAAGCTCGTGTCGCTGCGGCTGGCCGCGTGTAGGCTGGACGACGCTCAGGCCTCGCAGCTCGCCTATGGTGTGAAAGATGCTTCGTCCTTGCGGGAATTGCATCTGGAGCACAATGCGTTCGGCGCGACGGGCATCAAGCACCTGCTGTTGACCGGCGTGCTGGGACGGAAAAGCGGACAGACCCTCTGGACGCTCACGCTGCGGGACCAGCGACCTTCTCTACGACGGTGCGACGTCCGCGACGCCGCTCAAGCGGTCTCGTTGCAACGCGACGACCCCGAGGACGTCAAGTTGTTTGATAACGGCTCGGAGCCGGTCGACGAGCGCTACTGGGCGTCGCACGGCTTCGCGGCGCCGAAACTCGAACACGAGGTGCCGGGGGCGCGCATCCTACCTCCCTTACAAGTAGAGCCCGGCGCCAAGGTGCAGGTGCGCTGGCTCCAGCAGCGGCTGCGCGACGCGGAGACGCGCTGGCGCGACGCGACGGTCACGCAAGTGGCCTCTACAACAGTCAAGGTGCGCTACGAGGGGCCGGGCGGCAACTTCGCCGAGGACGTGTCGCCGTACTTGCTACGGTGGCCGCCGGCCGACGACGAGGACGGGCCCACCGAGGACTGGTCGCGGCCGGCGTCGTCGCCGTCGCGCGCCGGCACCGCGCGGGCCCGGACCGCCGAGGCGCCGCCCGAGCAGGAGCTGCGGCTGCCGCGGTCACAGGCCTACGTGACCCGAGACGGTCTCGTTGGCACGATATCGACGCGCGACCTGATCAAGACTCTGCCACGGCGCGAGGACCGGGCGATCATGGGACTCGTGCCGCGGCCGCCCACTCCCGTCCCCCCGCACGACGACGCGCTCGCCGCGCTGCCCGTGACGGCGGTCAACCTTGCGATTGAGCACGAGCCGAGCGAGCTGCCCGTCGGGAAGGGGCTCGACGCGTTCGCGACGGACCACGACTTCGCCAAGTTCGCCGAGGACCGGCGGCGGAGCCTGCGGACGACTGTGTTTTTCTAGTACTTCTAGTAAGGAGAGTATATGTTATCATAGGATTCTGTTCCAGGCGATCTGGGCCTACGTGTTCGCGCAAGCCGGCCTGGACCTAGTCGCATGGCCGACGCCCGGCATGGGGCTCAACGCGTTACACGTTCAAGTCCTCCTTGGAATCTTCGTGTGCTAGTCGTGGAGCGCTTGTCCGCCAGGTGTTCTCGCGGCTTAACGTAGGTCTCTGCTGCGCCCGCGGCGGATTCGCCCAAAAAGAGGAAGAAGAGGCAAGATTCCGAGGTCTCCCGTTGGCGCTCGCCAGCGAACTATGCGTTTGGAACGGCTTTTGTCGTGGAGAGCTCGGGTTGCTCCTCACGACCGTCGAGAGCGAGCGCCGGAGGCGCATCGTCCTGCTGCTGCCGCTGTCGACGGCGCTCAGCGAGGACTTGAGGGCGGCGACCTGGAGGTGATGCGCGTGGGTGGAATTGTTGGTCGCCGGCGCCATGTCGGGCAGCGCCTTCTTCCACAAGGGATCGGATTCGCTTACCTCACTCATCTCAACTGCGACTTCCACGGCTTTGATCGTGTCGCCGAAAAGCACCGTCTCCTCACTCCGGGCGACGCCTTCGGCGTCCTTGAATTTATAGCGAAACGTCCGGGGGAACATCTTATCTTTTTCTGGCGCGATGAATGAATACGCGTCTCCGCATGGTTGACAGCGATTTTTGTAGATCTCACCGTACAATCCTAACATGGGTAGTACTAGCGCCTCGCGGTCGCACGGCCGTCCATCCTCATGTCCCAGGCGACAACATGTCAAATCACCGCCGAAGACGTCGAGCGCTTCTAGCAATACCTTGTCGTCCGTCGCGAGCGGGCGGAGCCCTTCGTTGGTATTTACGAACATAGACGCCGTGCCGTTCCTCGCCCAGCAGCTCATGATCTCGGCGCGGCACCAGGCCCGCTTGCGATACGTGCGCGAGTCGCAGGTGTAGTGTAGTATATCCGCATGCATTCCCGTTCGCGTACAAGCCGTCCGTGTTAAAAAAAGGTGTCCGCGTGGTACCCGACCTTCCGCACAGACCGAGGCGCAGCTCGCGCCATTCGGCCGACGCGTCGTCGAGCGCCACCGCCTCGAAGCTCATCCACAGCTCCAGCGCCTGGCCCTTGTCCTGCGCGCATACGGGTCCGGAGCAGTCGCTCCCGTCCAGTAAACAAAACATCAGGGTGCCGAGGTGAGGGCGCGATTGCGGTTCTTTTACTTTATACTTGAGACTCACGTGCGTCGCATTTGCACACTGGTCATACGTCGTGCCGTTTAAGGTTCGTCCGAGGGTGACCGGGCCCCAGAGCGCCGTGAAGGCCACGTCGTAATCGACGCGCAGCGTCTCGTCTTCGGTCGTCGTGAGCTGTATCGTTCCGACCGACGGCTGAATCGATTCGGGTAGCCCGAGGACCTCTCCGGTATCGGTCCAGAGCCCTGTGGTCGTCGCGAAGTCCTCGATGACGACGCGCGTCTCGGCGCGGCCGCCCGTGACTCGTGCCGTGAGGAGGAGGAGGGCCCAGGCCCACCTCATCTTTAGCTGGCTGTGAGGAAGAGCTCTGAGGTAAGTTGTCCAAGGACCTCGAGAAGCGCGAGAAGCGAGACTCCTGAGGCTTCGTGGCGCAGGTCCGAAGCCCGACAAAGGTCCCAGGTTCCCTCAAACGCCGCGCCGCCTGGGACAGCGCGATGGCCCCAGATTTTTCACAATTGCTAGTGTCTTACAGGCCGCTAGCACTCCCACTCGATCCAGTACCAACCAACCTAAGTAAGGGAGAAGCCGGCCTACTACAGCCACTACTTCCGGAGCCGCGACGACCTCCTCAGCGGCGCCGCGGCGGCGGGCTTGGCGGAGCGGCGCGCGGGCTTCGGCGAAGGTGCAGGGTTCGTGTCCTCGTTCTCGTCGACGTCGCCGCGGCGCCCGCGCGTAGATCTCCGGGCCGGCGCGGAGGCCGCGGGCGCGGGCGCCGCGGCCGTGCGGCGCGGCCGGCCCCTCCGAGCGGGAGCGGGCGCAGGCGCGGAAGCAGCCGGCGAGGCGCTGCGTCCACCAGAACGACCTCTGGACGAGCGGCGCGGCGCCGGTGCCGGCGCCGGCGATGGAGACGATTCCGCCTCGGGAGCGGGCGCTGGCGCGCGTCCGCGTGGCGAGCGCCGGCGCGGCGGCGATGCGGACGACGCCGCAGCGGGAGTGGCCGGTGTGCGGCCCCGCGAGGATCGGCGGGTCGACGGTGCCGCGGGCGCGGGCGCCGGCGAGGCGGAGCCACCCGAGCGCCCGCGCGACGAGCGGCGCGGCGAGCGGCGCGTCGGGGCGGCGGCCGCGGGAGCCGGCGCCGCCGTCGAGCGGCCGCGGGACGAGCGTCGCGGCGCCGGGGCGGGCGCCGGGGCTGGCGCCGGGGCCGCGGCGGCAGCGCGTCCGCGTGGCGAGCGCCGCGGCGCAGGGCTGCCCCGCGACCGGCTGCGCGACGAGCGCCGCGAGGGCGACCCCGTCGACGAGTTGGGCGCGGGCCGCGGCCCTCGGTAGGAGCGCGGCGACGCCGCGGGCGACGCGGCCGGGCTGCCGCCGCTGCGGCCCCGCCGGCGGGGCGCCGGGGCCGGCGCCGGCGCCGGGGCCTCGTCCTCGTCGTCCTCGTCGAGCATGGCCTGGAGCACCTCGGCCTCCGGCGGCGCTTCTTCCGCTTCCTCAGCTTCATCCTCGGCCCGGGGCGTGAGCTGCTTCGCGCGCCGCGAGTGCGTCGCGTCCTCTCCCAGGAACTGGACCGTCCACCAGCCCTTCTTCTTGGCCACGATGCGGCACACGTTGCCCGTCGCCGCGTCGAGCGCGAGGCCGCCGACGTGGAGCTCCAGCACCGTCTCCTGGCTGTCCTCCTGTGGCGCGGGCGCCGGCGGGCTCTCACCCTGGCTCTGCGTCTGGCTGTCGGCCGCGTTGTTCGGCCACGCGTGGAGGTCCTCCGCGGGCGCCTCGGCCGCGGGCGCGGGCGCCGGCGCCGGCGCCGCGGCGGCGACGGGCGCCGGCGCGTCGTTGCCGTCGTCGTGGTCCGAATCGTCATCATCGTCGTCGTCGTCGGCGGGCGGCGGCGGCGCGACCTGTTCATCGTCGTCGCCGAGGCTCGTGTTGTCCTCCGCGGGCGCCGCCACCACGTCCTCCTCCGAGTCCTCGATGGGGTCGTCGGAGAGCTCCGTCTCCATGGGCTCCGGGGCCGCCGCGGCCTCCTCCTCCTCCTCCTCCATGGGCTCGGGCGCCGGCGGCGCCGGCTCGGGTGCCGGCGCCGCCGGCGCCGGCGCCGCTGGTGCCGCCGCGGCCTCCTCCTCCTCCATGGGCTCCGGGGCGGGAGCGGGGGCGGCCTCCTCCATGGCGACGTCCTCCTGCTGGCGCAGCGCGTCCACCCGATCGCGGATGCGCGCCTCGAGCGCCGCGCGCGCGTCGGCACGCCCCTCGTCGACGGGCGAGGTGACGTTGACCTCCCCTGAACTCTTCTCCTCGCCGCCCGTGATGCCGTCGAAGATCGAATGTGACGACGGCGGCGCCGGCGGCAGCGAGAAGGAGAAGCGCGGCTGGGTTGGTGGAGCGGGCAGCGTGAAAGGCGCGGCGACGACGTGCGCCGGACCCTCGTGTGATGCCTCGTCGTCCTCTCCGCCACCCTGGTCTTCTCGGCGCTGTTGTGGACGCTCGCGCATGACCTGATCTTCAGCCCCATCGTTATCGGGCGCCGCGGGCCAGACGTCCACCCTCGCAGGTTCTTCGTCGGCCATCACCGTAGAAGCCCCCTGCTCTAACGCAGCGAGGTAGGGGCAGTACCGCCCTTCCAAAGGCTCCGCGGACACATGCGACGCCTTCGCCACGTCCAAAGCTTTCAATGCTCGGGGCGACGCGAAGGGCCGGAGCCGCTGCGCGTCGGCGACGCGGCGCCTTCTTAACAGCGCCGCGACCAGACAATCGCCCGCCGCGCGGTCGCCGCCTCTAGCTTTCGGCGCCAGGGCCTCGGCCAGGGCCTTCTCATCTCTAAAAGTCACGGGCAGCTGCGCGCACGCCTTCCGGTCGCCCTGCGCCCAGAGCGCCTCGAAGACACGCATGCGCGCCGTATGCAGTGAAGCGTCGTCCGCGCGGTCGTCGGCGGCCCGCAAAACTTGTAAAGCTCTATCTGGTCGGCGCGCGTTCGAGTGCGCGACGGAACGCGCTACGGCGAAGCGGCTGTCGTCGCCGTCCGCGAGCGCCGCCAGCGCGAAGAGGGCCGCGGCCACATCCAAGTCCGCCAGGCGGCCGATGCGCCTTGCTAGTAATAAGCGCAGGCCAGGACTCGAGTCGCCGTAGCGCGAACCTAAATCCGCAGCTAAGGGAGCGGCGCGCGCGAACGCGGCCCTTGCTGCGGATAAACCTTCCTCGTCGCTCGCTTCGCTCGCGAGGCCGTCCGCCACGTCCAACCCCCAGCACACCGCCGCCACGTCCACAATACCGGGCGGCAGGAAGACCGCCGCGGCCGTCTCTTGGAGCGCCAGAGCCCCTTTTCTGACGGCTTCCACGCCGTCCGAACCATCAAGAACGGCGCGCCGCAGGGCCACGTCGCCGCTCACGACGCACGCCGCGGCCAGGCGGTGGTCCAGCGTCGCATCATCTGACGCCGTCGGGATCGACGCGTCCTCGACTTCCTTTGAGGGAGTGCTGTCGCCGTCCTGCGCCAGCGTCGCCCACCAGGCGGCGTCGGCCACGGGGTGGGCATCATCAGAAGCGAGGCCGCCCCGCTGCAGGAGGAAGGCCAGGAGGGGTTCTCCCTTGTCGACAGAGGCGGCCCGCTTCCGCGCCTTGTAGCGCGCGTTGAGCCACGGCACGGCGTCGCTATCTACTTCTCGTCGGACGTCGCGCGCCGCCCGGCTCAACCCGCGCAGCGACGACAAGACGCGCCAGGCCCGCGTCGCGCGTTTGTGTGCCTTGTCGAGCGCGGAGGAAGTGGCCGCGTCGACCATGTCGTCGTCTCCCAATAATTTGGCGCGCTCCTCGAGGACGGACCAGAGCGCCGCTGAGAGGCATTCCGCGGCCTCGGCGCGCTGGGCCGCGTGCTCGGCGCGCTGCGCCGCGTCGCCGACGACGCCGCCGGCCGCCCACGCGCGCTGGACGTGGCGCGCCTGTCGTAATTCCGTCGCGCAGGCGTCGAGCTCGGCGTCGGCGCAGGCGGCGTGTTGTGTCCATTGGCTCAGCAGCTCGTTGCGCGGGAGGGCGGCGCGGTCTAGAGCTGTCGCCATCCTCCTTCTTTTTGCGGGCTTTTACGGGGCGTTTTCGCGCTGCGTGCTGGAGAGCGATGCGTGAGAGTGTTTTCCACGTATAACTACCAAGCTCTAGCGAAGCGCGGCCTCGTTTTGCGCCGGCAAAAGCGCCAAGTAAAACCCGATTTGCAAGGGCAAACCCGCACGAAAGGGGAAGCATCGAAAGACGACTGAAGGCACTATATGGCCTGGCTCCAGACAAGTTAAAATCGCTTCCAAGCTCCCCTCACCGAGAGGCTGGGCTTGCTGCAGTCTGTCACTGCTGCACGCGCGCATCGAGCAGCGATTACCTTTTGAGCATCGCGCTGTGGTCAGCAGTAGTAATCGCTGCTGCAAGTTGAACTGCGCAAGCTGCACGTGCCGTTTGTCAACCGCCTGAGCAGTGTGAGCAGCAGTGGTGCACTGCAGCAAACAACAGTGCGACGCACGCCATCGACGCGCACCGCCCCGCGTCCTAAAACGGGCAAGCTGCATCGAGCAGCGGCCCTCGCGCTCTGGACCGGCCTCGGCCTCGGCAGCAGCAGAATGGACGACGCGGCGTACCGCGAGGTCGCCGAGCGAGCTTTGGGCTACGCGCGCGTCGAGTTCCGGGACGAGATCGCCTCTCTGAAGCGGGAGAACGCCGCCCTGAAGCGGAAAGTTGGGAGGAAGCCCCGTGGCGGGGGTTCGGCGGCCGGCCACGGCCCGGTGGTCGAGGACGACCCGGACTCGTCCTCACTACTGTTGGCCGTGAAGCGCGCGCGCACGCTGGCCCTCTTCCTGCTGCTGCTGAGCTGCACGACGGCGATTTTGGAAGGCTACGAGGAGACGCTCGCGGCGCACGTGTCGCTGTCGTTCTTCGTGCCTTTTTTGATCGGCCACGGCGGCAACTGCGGCGGCATGAGCGTGGGCGCCGTCATCTCGGCGATCGCGCGCGGCGACGCGCGCACGCCGACTTCTAAGTATCGGCTGGCGCTGCGCGAGATCCTCGCGGGCTGCGCCGTCGCCGTCCAGCTCGCGGCCCTCGCGGCGCTCGCCATGTACTTGACGGGCTTCGACCGCGACCTGAGCACGGTGGTGGTGGCGGCGCTCGCGGCGATCACGGCGTTGGGGGCGGTCTGCGGTTCCGTCATCCCGCTCGCGCTGGACTGGCTTGGCCTCGATGCGGCGACGGTCGCGCCGCCCGCCGTTACTACATTGATAGACGCGCTCGGCATCGTGATTTATCTCACGGTCGCGCGCGCCGTGCTCGACGTGGCGCCGGCGGCGCACGCGCACGCCGACCACGCCGCCGAGGCCGCCGTGGCGGCGGCCGCGGCGGCGGCGTCTAACGTCGTCGAGGACGTTGTCAAGGCGGCTGCTTCAGCGGCGGAGGGCGTGGTGGAAGGAGTCGCTTCTGAGCTTTGATTCGACGCGGCTTTCGTGAGTTCTAAGGAAGAGTAGTTATCCTATCCTACTTACCTACGCAAACGCAGGAGCTTAGTCCGGCGGGTACTCCTCGAGCCCAGCGCCGGTAAAGCCCGGCGCCGGCACTCCCTTCGCGAGTTTCTCCACCGCGGGTGGCGACGAGCTCGCACGACGGGGGGGGAGCGACAGGGTAGGGGGCTCGGAAGTCGCTGGGGGGCGTCGTTCTCGACTCCGACTAGTAGAAGTTAGTTAACTTACACAGCTTGTCCGCGCGCGTTAACGTTTAGGGGAGGATTGGGGAGGGGAAACTTGTTGAGCGATGCTTCATGGTCGTCGCGGCGCGCAAGGGCTGGTTCGAGGGCTACGCGTGGATTATCCGCGCGAACGCGGACGTGCGCTTCGAGGACACTTCATTTTTGACGGCGGCGATGCGCACGTCGACGGCCGTGCTCGAGCGGTGCTGCCCGCGCGACAACGAGAGATTACAAGCGCACGACGCGATCTGTACGGACTTCTTCGCGGCGCGGCCGCGTGCGATGAACCACACCACGTGGCTCGCCGGGCCGCGCCTGCACGGGCGCGTGCACAACGAGTGGGCCGCGGCCCTCGTGTTTCGGGACGCGATCGACCGCGGGCGGGCGACGGTCTGGGACGTCGAGGAGGCGTACCGGAGCCCCGCGTGCCGCGTGGGCGGGCGGGGCGTCTTCCACGACCACGCGTACTGCGGTGAAATCGCGGCGCCGGCGGTCACTCGTCGGCGACGCCGCGACGCCGTCGCCGTCGCCGTCCGTGGGCGCGCCAAGTGGCGCGCCACGCTCGCCGCCCGCGAAACCCCCCCGTAAAGCCTAGTTCTCTTTCAGACCCCCGGCGCCGTCGACGCGACATCTACAAGTATTCCGCAGTTACGCCCTCAAAAAAAACTAGAGCCCCTGCTTCCAGAGCGAGAAGCGGTAGTCCATCTCGTCGGGCGTCGACTTCGTCCACCGCGCGCGGTACTCCTCGAGCTGCGGGTGGCCCGGCGCCTCGCCGAGGACGCACTTGGACTTGTACTCGGACGCGTCCTGCATGATCGTCTTCCACTTGCCGGGGGACTCGTGCTTGTCCGGGCAGACGATGTTGTCATAATCAAAACGGTCGTTCGACGGGTCCCGCGAAATGCCGCAGCCGAACTCCTGGGCGACGACGGGCTGGCCCGAGTAGCCGACCCTCATGGCCTCGTCCAGGACCGTGACAAACCGCCGCGTCGTGAAGCGGCCCCGGCCGGCCTTCGGGTCGCACCGGTCTTCCGTCCAGTTTCCTTCCAACGCTCCTCTGGTATAGGACTTCTTGCCGCCTCGTAACGAGTTGTTGCCGGAGTCGGCGCCGTTGGATAGGTCCGGCATATTTACGGGGCGCGAAGGTGTGCTGAGGCTTTCTCTCCCTCAGGAACCGCGGGAGATGACGCGTCGCTCGCGGCGGCGGCGCGGGGGGCCGACGGGGCAGCCTCGGCGCTGTTATGCGCGTTGGGCAGCCTGTGGACGCCGAAGCGACGAGGAGACCGCCGGAGCGACGCGGTGGCGTCTCTTATAAGGCCGTGCGTCCGTCCGGACGTCCACGGAGCGCGGGAGAGGGCGCAAAGTGCAGCGCTTGGCAACGACGAACCCGCACGAGCGTCAACTTTGACCAGCGAAAACCCGTGCTGCTTTGGTTTGCGCGCAGCGCCCGCAGTTGCCGGGCCCGTGGCAGGCCTGTGCTTGGCGTCACGGCTTGGTGAGCGACGACGTGGCCGCATACGACGCCAGCAGGCCGCCCACGACGCATCGGACGCATAAAAGCTCCTCAGAGTGAATTGGGGCAGCCCCCACATGATGGAGCCCGCGCCCGCCCCGGCGCCGGCCCCGACGCCGGCCCCCGCACCGGCGCCCGCACCGAGCTCGCAACTCGTGGAAGCGCAGCCCCTGCGCGAGGACGGCTTGGAGTTCCTGTCTGATACGCTCGAGCGCGAGTACGGCGACTTGTTTATTGAGACCGAAGAGCAGGATGATAATGAGAGCGTCACGACGCTAGATACGGCGGCCACGGTGAACCTGAGGAAGGTGTCGAACAATGAACTGCTACATATATCTAGACGATTGGACGAGCTCGTAAGTAACAGAAATGAGTTAAGGAAAAGCGCGGACGCCAAATCACTAGTCGCGGAACAAGAGCTCTACAAAGCGCAGACCCAGGAAGAGCTCGCCGAGCAGGCGTGGCAGAAGCATGTTGACCTCGAGTATGAGGCGGACAACATGAGAGATGCGAATGGGAACAAACTAGGCCGAGGGGCCCTGTCTGTCGACCAGTTGAAGGCTTTTAAACAAGCTAAAGATGATGCTCATCGGCAGCGAACGCTAGCGACGCGCCAGAGGGAACACGCTAGTGAAGAACACCAACTAGCTCTACGAGAGGAGCACCTCCGACAAAATGCGGAACGCGCCTGCGCTGCGGTCGCCGAGAAGGCCCTGGGTGCGCAGAAGGTGCGCGACGAGCGCTGGGAGGAGACCGTCGAAAAGTCGAAACGCACCGTAGCGCTGGAAATCCAAGGGGCCAAAAATGTGATAAAAAGGCACAACAAACGTAGGGAAGCAGCTTTGCTAGCCGCCGAGAAGGAACGGGTCCAGCAGGAGATTCGCGACAAGGCTGCTCAACTAGGTTTGGCCAAGGCGCAGGCTCGCGTCGCGGAGAAAGAAAAACTCAACAGAGAAACTCAAAAATTAGCCGACAAGGCCCAGCGCGAAGCGCTGGAGAAGAGAGCTGCCGCTATAATAGAACTGAAGCACAACATCGACAAGAACACTTTGGAATTGAAGGCGCTGAACGAAAAGCGCGCGATGCGCGAAAAGAAGAAAAAAGAGGCCTTCGAGAGGGAGAAGGCGGAGATCGAGGCTCGCGGCGAGAACCCCTATCAAGTGTTCTTGCAGCGGGATATTGATAGGAAGTATGAAAGAGATGTCAGGGAAGCGAAGGAGAAAATAGAAAGGAAAAGGCAGGAGGTCATCGACCGCATCGCGAAGGATGATGAAAGGCAGCGGAAGATCGACGCGAAGAAGCATCATGATGAAGTGATGGCTAAAAAACATCGAGCTACGCTTGGTCGTCATTTCGCGCAAGCGCGGAATGACAAGTATCTGATCGAGAAGACTGGAAGGCAGTTGATCGATCCTACTGGTAGATCCGTAGAACCGATCTTCCCGTCCCAGGAAACGAAGATGCTGGACAACACGTTTGGCACGGGTTTACTCGGTCGGAAGACCGCTGAAGAGCGCGAAGAACTGATTCGTAATCTAGCTGCGTCGGCGGAACACTCACAACAGATCAAGAAGGACCCGTATGGCGAGTTCTCTCGCTTCGTGCCCAAGCTCAAAGGTGCAGAAACGAGGGAGTCGCGTAACGAAGACCCTCGTCAATCCCTCGAGCAGTTCGGCGCCGAGAGCCAGGCCGTTGCTGTGGTCGATGAGGATGCTCTGGTGGTGAAGGAACTGTCGAAGTTCGAGTTGCAATGTCGAGAGAAGGCCCAACAGCGGCAGAAGGACCGACTCGCAACGGGGACTCCTCAATCAGTCGCGGGCAAAACTCTCAAAAGTAGCGCATTCGTCTCGGAACCGTCTACGATAGAGTACATCGACTTCACGCCCGGTGTGCGGCATGTGCTGAACATCAAGCTGACCAATGGCTCGTTAACGTTCAACAACTTTAAGTTATTACCGATGGCCGATGAAGTGACTGATTTTTTTGAGATTACTTATACTAAACCTGGAAGGATGTCCGCGGGCACGTCTTGTATGTTGGAGATCGCCTTCACGCCCCAGGTCAACGAGGACATTTTTGCGGAGTTACCCATGTTAGCGGCGACGGGACCTTTCTCCATCCCAATCAGATGTACGACGAAGAAGGTCGTACCTTCTATTTCTCATGAACACGTCACTTTTGACGACGTGGTCATGGGTGAAGAAAGTACGGTAGTGTTAACTATCAAGAACGACGGCGCGCTACCTACGACGTATACTTTTTACGACCCAGAAACCATGGAGCCTTTGGGACTGAAGAAGCCAGAGGTGCTGAAGATCGAGTCTAGCCCTGTGAAGGCGCCTCCCACTACCGGTCTGTTGTCTCCCGCCCTCTCGCCGACGCCGACCGCGCTCCTGTCGCCGGACGGCGACACGGATGATGAAGGCCTAGCGCCGGCGCCCGCACCGTTGATCGAGGGCGAGGAGGAGCTGGACGCCGAAGAAGAGGAGCAGCGGCAGGCCTTGGCCGAAGAGTCTTTAGTAGAGAAGTCGTACGTAAAGCACAGAGAGTGCCTCCAGTACAAGGATGGCCTGACGGCGCTACAGTACGAAGGCGGCGGCGTCGTCGAGGGCTACTCGTCCACGACGCATGCCATCAAGTTCGCGCCGCTCCGAGCTGGATATGAAAGACAAGCTGTATTGGTAAAATTCGAGGGCTACGATCAAGACTTAGAATTTACGATCCTAGGGTCGTCGATAGAAGTACCTATTTACCTGGAGGAAGCGTTGCATGATTTCCGATGTGTTGTGCATGGGAAGTTGTATCGGAAGAAGCTGCTGATACATAACAGGGGTAAGATAGCCATGAAGTGCATAGCGCAAGTACCGCCCAAGTATAAAGATTATATCGAGTACCAGCCGGACATGGGCTTCGTCCAACCTGGTGCGTCGTTTGAGATGGGCATTAAGTTTAGGCCGCAGCATGAGTTAGTGAAGGCATCAAAACCATACTGCCTCGAGGACAGCGATGTAGTAGCTATTCCTCTCAAGCTCAAGTGCCCGGACCAAAAGTTACCGGTCTGGTACACGCTGAAGGCAAGACTTACGAGTGGTGACATAAATTTCAGTACTAAGACCTTTGAATTTGGCAACTGCTACGTGGGCGAAGGGCTGTCGATGCCTCTGACGCTCACGAACACCTCGTTACTGCCGCAGAAGTTTGGTTTTGTCCAGTTGAAAGATGAGGTCGACGTGCAACCCGAAGAAGAAAGAATAGGGATATTGTTACCTAAAGAATCGAAGCAAGTGCAAGTAATCTTCAAGCCGCGCATCGCGCAAGTGCTCGAGTTACCGTTGGTGTGCAAGACGACGATGAACATGACCTACAATTTTGTGTTGAAGGGTGTTGGTATTGATCCTCCCTTACGGTTCGAACAAACGGTCATGCAGTTGGCCCCTTGCCAGCCCGGTGATCAACAAGTGGCCTCGTTCTTCTGCTCGCACCCCCTGCCCAAGGGGCATAAAAGGGGCGTACCGCGGACCTTCGAGATCAAGGTCCCGAAGCCTCATAGGTCGCACATTACCGTGCAGCCGTCTGTTGCTGTGGTTGGTCCGGGCGAGACTAGGAGGATTGAAGTGACGTTCGCGCCGCCGCGCTGGAAGGGACCGAAGCAGCCTCCTCTAAGGGACCAGCCCGACATCGAAGAACCTGATTGGAAGAAGGTTTTAGGTTTGCCGGACGCGCCGCCGCCGCCCCCGGTTGAAGAAGAGGAGGAGCCCGAGGACTCTGGCGACGACGACGATAGAACAGATGAGGAATTGAGGGAGCTGGCTGATAGTGGAGATGCAACGGCCTTGGAATTACTGGAGCAGCGCGAAGCGCGCGCGGCCCGGAAAGCGCAAGAGGAAGAGGAACGGCTAGCCAGAGAGAGAGCTCCCCCGGAGCCGTGGGAGGGCACCTTTGAAACGTCCAAACACCGGGTCAAGGGCCAGGAGGGCTACGCGCCCCATACGAATGACGATGATATTGAGCCGTGGAGCGAGCATGGGGCCTGGAAGCTCCCGTGCTATGTGCAAGATCAAGGGCCGCCCCTCATGTTGGAGGTGCACACGACGGCCGTCGAGCGAACGTTATGGTGCGACTGCGAACGACTAGATTTCGGGCAATTGGCCGTGGGGCAGACGAAAACTTTGCCGTTACGCTTGCGGAACTTGTCGGAGGACGATACGACTTTATTTGTCAAGAATATAGCCGGTCTCAATGCCGTGGGGCCCTTCTCCGTAAGGAACGCCCTGCGACCCTTACCTCCCAAGTCGCCTCCACATGTCTGCTTAGTGCAGTTCGCGCCCTTTAACAAAGGCGTGCGGTCGGAGGTGCTCGAATTATTCTGCGAGCAGCTGGGGCGGACCCTGAGGGTGCAATTGCGGGGCGAGGGGGTCTCTCCCACTCTTGAGTTGGACCCGGAGGATGGCAAATTGGATCTAGGACATGTGGCTGCCGGAAGGTCATCGATGAAGGAGTTGAGAATAACAAACACGAGTGTGTTCCCGCTGACTTACTCTCTAAAACCGCAGAAAGAACCGGAACCGCGCGAGAACCGGGACGGCTCCACACCCTTCCTCTGCATCCCGTCGGAGCATACGATCCCGCCGGGCGAAACGCAAGTCGTCGAATGTAAGTTCCGACCGGACCACGGCCGGGCCTGGCCCTTCACGTCGGAATTGCACGTCGAGGTGCCGAACGAGTCGAAAAGGCACGTATTGTATCTGAAGGGTTACGGCCACGACGAGCAGATGTACCTGGCGTGTCCTGGTAAGGAAGTAGCACAGCCAGATTCCCTGGAGGACTTCAATTGTTTACCAGCGTCGGAGTTCGACGCGGGCATGGAAGCGGCGGAAGCCATGGGTCTGGCCAAACGCTTGGTTCCTAGAATAGCCGTCAAATTTGATAGAGAAACGAACGAACCACAAACAATATTCGTGGGCTGCTGCGCCAACGACGCTCCATCTAAATCCGTGGCGAACCCTTCTACATTATCCGGCAACGGGGCGTTCGAGATCGCGTGGGAATACGACGACGCGAGGTTCGAGGGCTTATTTGCGGCGTCTCCCGACAAGGGATCGGCGTCGGCGGGCGCCGAGACCCCGGTGACGTTCACGTTCAACCCGCCGGAGGCCCAGGGCGTCTCGGGACTCGACGTCGGGTGCTGGGTGCGCGCGGTCGCGACTTTTATGCTGAAGGGCGCGCCGCGCGATTCTACCTTCGAGGTCGAGCTGACGGGGTACTTGCCTAATCTGTGAAGAAACTTACTCTCTAGTACTTACGCCGGCCGCCACTCCTCCCGCTGGAGGACGTGGTCCTCGTCATAGAACCGGAGCTCGCCGCCATACGGCTGCTTCTCGACGATTGCGTCGATCGCGCCGTTCACGTCCAGGACTACGCGCCACGCGCCCTCCCTACATGAAGGCGGCCGCAGTTCGACGACGGCGTCGAACGTCGCCTCGCCGATCCGCTGATTGCGGACCTTGCTGAAGTTGCCCCACCTTTGTGCCCCAGACCGCCGCATGGCCTCGCGATCGGACAACGTGCACTCCTCGAAATCCCCTAACACCGGCGCCATGGCCTTGTTGTTCACGAGTTCCGCCAGCGTCTCGGCGTGCGCCGTCGCGATGAGCTGGACGCCGTGGTTCCCGACCGCCGCGGCGGCTTTCGCGGCCTCGTTGTCCCTTAATTCATCACATATCATGGCTGCCGGTGTGACGTTGCACAGGACCTCGACCATGGCCGTATGTAACGACTTGCCCGCCGCGGGGTAGCGCTCCGCCGGGTGGAGCGACGGGTGCGCCTCCGCGCCGTCGCCCCCCAATTCCATGGACGCGTCAACGACCCAGCACTCGCCCGTCGGTTGTCGCGTCTCGCGGCAGACGCCGCAGAAGCTCGCGGCGTCGCGCAGGGCGGTGGACTTGCCGGCGCCCGGCGCGCCCAAGAATAAGATACTTTTCCCGGCCGCGATCAGGTCGGCGACGCGGTGCGAGGCCCCTCTTACCGTACGGCCCACCCGCAAGACCAGGGCCGTCACGGTGCCGTCGGCCATGGCGACACGGCTAATCCTATGCAATTCGTTGGGCAGCGCGGCCCGCTGCATCCCGTCGAAGCTCAACGGCGCACAAGCAGCTCTTATATCCTCCTGAGAAGTAAGTGGCGCATTCGTACACTCGACGACACGCTCCCGTAGCTTGAGCCGCGGCCGTCGCCCGAGCGAGAGCTTGATATCGACAAGCGAGGCGAACGGGTCGTCCGCGTTGACGTCCTCGAGCTTGGCCTGGACGGCGTCGCGCGTCGCCCCGGCCATGAGCGCGAGGAGGGCCCAGGGCTGGCCCTGGATTTCCGGTTCGCACTGCAGCGGCACGTCGTCGGGCCACGAATCCGACGCCGAAGGGGCCGCGACGACGAGCGCGCCCTCTTCGCCCTCCGACGCGTCTTCAGTCGGAGTTTCGACGAGCACCGCCTCGGAAGGCGGCTCGGGCACGTCCCCTAAAATCGAAGCGTAGCGCCGCTTGAGCCACCTTAATAGTTTCCGGTGCGCGCGATGCGCCTGTTCGCTCCCGTCGGCCTTGGACTGGGCGTGCGCGGCCAGCTTCCGCAGCCGCTCCGTGAAGGTCCCGCCCACAAAGGGCTTCGCGCTGCACGACACGCAGCGCGGCACGCGCAGCGTCGCGTAGGCGTGGCAGCGGAGCGGGCACGGCAGGCGGTGCGTCGCCCCGCGCGCGACGTCCAGCAGGTGCTTGTAGCCGCGGTCGCCGCCGTCCCTCAGGAACTCGTCGAGGTCGGCCTCGAACTCGTCGTCGTCGTCGCTGCTCGTCGACGCCGCGCGGCGGACGGTCGGGTACGGGTCGTCGTCGTCGTCCTGAGCTTGCGGCGTCGCCGGCGGGGTCTCCGCTCCCCAGCCGTTGCCGGTTGGTGGTGGGCCCCAGCCCGACTCCGCTTTTGGTGGTGGCGCGGCCCAGCCGTTGGTCGGCCGCTGCGGCGTCGCGGCGTTGGCCCAGCCCTGCTGCGGTGGTGGTGCCCCCCAGCCGTTTGCAGTGGGGGGCGACGCCCAGCCGCGCGCGTCCTCCTCCGGCGTGCGCGCCGGCGGGGGCGATCGTGGGTAGGGCGTCGCGTACGTGTCGGCGTCGTCGTAGTCGGCTGGTTGCTCTTCCATTTTATGTCTGCTTTTGGCTGCTATCAATGCAACAGCTCTATCGGTGCGCCTTGGTCCCAGAGCTGTCTAGACCTTTCGAGCGCTAGGGAACCTCTACAAATTCACGGAGGGTTTGCGGCAGTCACTTTGCAAGGTACTGAGGGTACCAACCTGCACGAGGACTTGACAGGGCCAGCGTTTTGGCAGCTCTGGCTTTTGCTGCTTTTCTCTAGAGTGTAAAGCCGCTAGATAATCAACAAGCTTAGAACGAAAGGGACACTCTCAGAAGTACAGAAGAGCGTTGCGGAGGAAGGCATGGCTCCAGTGGTCGCGGTCGTGCGTGCCGCAGGTCCAGAGGAGTCGTGCAATGGGGTCCGTCGGCGGTTCGCCGCGGAGCTTCGCCCGGTCGCGGCGCAGGAGCTCCGCGAGCAGCACGACGGGCCCGGCGACGAGCCAGCGCGGGAGCGCCGCGCTCATGCGCACGACAATTCCGTTCTGGAACGTCGCGGCACGGAAGCCTAGAGCTTCGAAGGTGGCCTGGTACGTGTGCGCCACATCGGTCTTGGCGCGAGTCTTGCCCGCGAGTCGGAGCTCTCGGAGCCATCGCGCGACGAGCGCCTTGCGCGCCCTCACTGAGCACTCAGGCGCGAACGCCGCGCCGAACTCGATCGACTTCGTGAGCCGCGTGGCCGCCCGCGCCGCCAGGTCAGTCGTCAGGCTGGCTCGGTAGGCGCCGTCGCCCGCGAACGCGAAGACGGCGACGCGCTTTCTGGTGGACAGAAATTCAAAGTTGATGAACATGCGCACGAAGCGGCTGCGCAGGCGCTTCTCCCACTCGTCGTCACCGACGCGGCTCGGCCGCCGGCCTTCGCGCCGCTCGACAGCCGCGCGGGCGTGCGGGTCGCGCAGCGCTGCCTTGATGAGCGCGCTGCCGTCTCTTTCTAATCGCTCGCGGATCGTGCCCTTGCCGATGAGCGTCTCGAAGGTCCAGCCGTACGGTATGCCGCCGCCGCCGAGGTCGCCCTCCGCCGTGTAGGTGCTCGGGATGATCCTCGCGGGTAGCAACGGCTTTTCCGCGTCCAGTTCGCTGTCGCTGTCGTTGTCGAGGGCTGCCATCTGCAGCGCGCGCTTACTGCACTGCACTTTTTGGCTCACCCGAAATCGACGCCAGGACGACGAATTCGCGCGCCGTTTGCGCCGTGCAGCACGCTGGCAGCGTTTAAGCCACGAATGTGGAGTGACGGCGGGTGCCAGCTGGTCCTAGCCGACTTTTACGGCGTGAAACCGCAGCGCTGCTCTCGCGCCTGCTAGTGTCTTACTGAACGCTAGGGTTGGCAGCAACGCGATCGAGATTCGCTGGGAGCAGGCACTCTTGCGGCACAATTCTTGGTTTGGAGTTGGCCGGCAGCAGTTTAGGACCGAGTGAGACGCCGCGAAGCAAGCGGCATCGCCCTACGGCAGCCAAACATGCACTTGTCCTCAATGCTCTCTCTAGCTCTGTTTTCCTTGTTTTCGTCGGCACGCGCCTTCCGGGCACCGCGCAGCAGCATCGTGATGCTCTCGATGCTCTCCGCAGTGGCTGCCTTTCAGGCGCCGCGCAGCCGCGTCGTGCCCCGAACGGTTGCCAACTACGCCGCGAAGCCGCTCCCCGCCGAAGTAGTGTTCGAGAACATTAATTTCTTCGGCTTCGTCAAGCGCCTGACGGCCGCGGTCGCTCACGCGAGGCCCGAGACGCTCACGAAGATCACGAAGGCCCTGCCCGCCGACGACTTTATTGCGGTGGTCAGTTTCTACATCTTGCTGGACCCCGCACTCAGATTAATGTGGCGCATCCGCTCGAAGCGGTCGTTTGGAGATTCTTGGTTCGGGACCTTGCGACCGGCTCTGAAACTGCTCAGCAGCGTCTTCGCTTGTCTATATGGCTTAGATGTCCTCTACTGCACGTCCTGCTTAGTGGGAAACCCCCTGCCGAACGTGATCCCCGCAGTAGCAGCAGGAATAGGCTACACGGCCGTCGCGGGGACCTTGTGTACTTCTATCAAGGACCGGTTCCTCGAACGACAGGTCTTGCCGGCCTGGTCCAAGGACACGCGCGCGCGGAACTTCGCGGTCAAGAGGGGCACGGGCATCGGCATCTGGATTCTGTGTATCTTGATCTGTCTCGAGACGCTGCGGATTGAAGCGGGCGTGAGCGTCAAGTCAATTATTGGACTGACCTCAATCTTCGGCATCGCGACGGGTTTCGCGGTCAAGGATTTGGCGTCGAACTGGGTCGGCGGCTTATTGCTATTTGTGACGCGGCCCTTCGTGCCGGGCGACAAGATCGAGATGTCGCCGCCTGTGAGGAAATCAAATTTCGGGCGCCCCACGCCATCGACGCGACGTGCTTCCGTAGCTGCATCTGCTCACTGGTTGATTTCTACACAGGACTAGGCTCAAGCAGAGCGTCGTGGAAAGGATCGGCTGGTACGCGACGCGGGTGAGGAGTGATGATGATCGTGTCCAAGTCGTGCCCAATTCGAAGTTTGTGTCGAACAAGATCAGTAATTTGTCGCGGCGGCGGCACCGCTCGATCCGCAAGAGCTTCCACCTCGCGTATGAAGATCTTCCCAAGTGCGGGGCTATCGTGACCGCGCTGCGCGAGAAGCTCAAGAGCATGCCCGACGTCGACGAGAACCGGCGCCTCTACGTCTACATCAAGGACCTGCGCGAGACGGACGTCGAGATCGAGGCGGAAGTCCACTGGCGCGGCGTGTCGTCCTTGGTCTACCGCCAGCGGCGGACGGAGGCGCTCCTGGCCATCGGCGACGTGGTCAGGGATCACGGCGCGTCGTTCGCGGTCTGGGACGCCGTCCTGTCGAAGAGCGGGGTGTTCGAGGGACCGCGGAACAACGGCGCGGACCTTTCCACGGCGCCGGCATACACCCAGTCCTAGTTTTGGACCCTTAGCTATATAAGCACCATCGTTTCCTAGTTTCCGCAGAGCCGGCACGCGCTGCCCCCGTAGCAGTTGCCCCGCGCGTTGCAGAAGCGCCCGGCCCGGCACTTGCCCCCTTCTCGGATTCTTTGGGCGAGCGCGACGCAGGCCGGGTTCGACGCAGCGGTTGTGGGTTTCGACGCCAGGCGCGGCGCATCGTACGACGCGTTTCGCGCCAAATCACGCGCGCACTGCCCGACGTAATTGTGTTGGTGGACGACGGCCGACTGCGGTCCGCCGATCCGGCAGACCCCACGCGGATTCGGGAGCAGCGCATAGCGGCCGCTTTTCAAGATGGATTGGAACGAACGGGTCGCCGCGCGCTCCGGATTGCATATCGAGCTCGTGTACCGGCGGCCGCCCACGCCACAGAAGGCCTCGGAAAATTGCGGGTGAATGGCAAAAGAACCGCGCGGCACCATTTCCGGGCGCCACGCCGCGAAGTCCGTATGGACTCGTAGCCGCAAAGCGGGCGCCATGCGCGTAGGACAATTGGCGAAGAGCGCGTCGACGTCGGAGCGCGCGAACAGCGGAACTCCACTCGGTGTCCCAAACACACGGCAGCAAGTGGATCCCGTATTAGATATCTGGTGGCGAATCGCGCCGCGTAAGGAGACTAATCCGTGTGACCCCACTTATATCGCCCGACCCCAAAACAAGCGGGACAGGGGAAGGAAAGACGCTCACCAGAGCCCGCGCCCGCCGAAGAGCCCGCCCGCGTTGTTGCTCGCGTCCGGCGGCTTTGATGGCGGCTGGCGGAGCGGCTGGCCGAGCGGCGCGCCCGGCGCGCCCAGCCCGCCGATGCCCGGCGCGCCCAGACCGCCCAACCCCGGCGCGCCGCCGCCGCCGCCGGGCGCCGCGCCGAGGCCGCCGAGGCCGCCGCCGCCCCAGGACCACAGCACCGACGCCGAGTCGCCGCTCGTCGCGCGGCGGCCGCCGAGGTCCGGCGGCTGGAAGACCGCGTCCCGCGACGAATTGAGCCCCGTCTGCGCCGACCGCGCCGGCACGGGCGCGGCCGCGCGCAGCGGCGCCGCCGGCCCGGGCCGCGGGCCCGGCGGCGCCCGCGCCGCGCCCGCGGCCTGCTGCGCGCCGGCGGCCGCCTGGCGCGCGGCCTGGCGCTCGCGGCGGCGCTCGCGCGCCGACGGCCGCGCGTCGTCCAGGACCGGCGGCCCCGGCGCCCTTCTGGGAGACGCCTGCGCCGAGCGCCGGCCGCTGCCTGGACTAGAAGCGGGCGACCGTCTAGGAGGTGTCGGCGGCAGTCTGGCTGGAGATAATGACGGTGCCAATCGCGCGGGTGACGCCGAGCCGCCGCGCCGCGCCGGCTGGTTCCTAGATCTCCCGGAAGACGGCGGCGTGGGAGGCGACTGCGGTGTTTGGCGCCTATTTCTAGAGGGCGGCGGCGTCTGGGGCCTGGCAGCGAGTCGCGCCGCCTCGGCGGCCTTCTCGGCAGCCTTCTTCGGCGCCTCGTAGCGCTTCCTTAACAAACGTTTCGCCGCTTGGCGATCCTTCGCCGCGCCTTCGCTGCCACACGTCTTTTCTCGGAGTTGATTCAGCTCGTCGGCGTCTGCTGCACTCAAAGGTCGGTCCGGCGACTTCGCATACAACTCCACCAAAACCCTGAGCTTGGCGGCAGCGCGTTCTTCTTCCGTCTCGGGCTTCTTCACGACGGGCGCTTCCTCTTCTGAGTCAGAAGAATCTTCTGATGGACTAGGTGACGGCGTCGGGGGCTTCTCCACCACGACGGGCTCGGGCTCGGGCTCCGGCGCAGGCTGGGCCTTCTTCTTCTTCTTTTTCTTCTTCTTCTTCGTCTTTTTCGGTGCGTCCTTCTCCTCGCTACTCCAGCCGTCGAGCAGGTCCGTGTCGTCGTATTCAATAGGAGCCTCACTGACCTTCGACGCGAGGACTTTGGACTTCTCCTGCTCTCGCTGGGCGCGCTCCTGGCGACGAGTGAAGGCTTCGAGGTAGAGTCGGACGCGTTCGCCTCCTCTAGCCTGTCGTAAGCCTAGACGTTCCTCCTTGACGAGCCGAGCTGCGAGCGCTAGCGTCGCGTCGATGGTCTCCTTGAGGTCCTTGCGCTTGCGTTGCTTGGCTGAGGGGTTCGTCTCCATGCGTAGAGCGCAGGCTACGAGCTCGTGGACGGGCGAGCGGTCCGCATCCCGGCCCACCGCGTCGGCGTGCCTTTTTCTCAGAGCGGCCAAGGTCGCTTCTCTACTATCGGGAGAGTGGGCCAGTAAGCACTCCAAGCCAGACGCTACCACCACTTCATCAGCTTTCGAGAGTAAGACGTCGACCGCGTCCGCCACCACGCCATAAGCAGCAGCATCATCGCCATCCAGGACTAAGGGTTTGCTAGACGTGCCAAATAAAGCACCTAACAGCTCCTCGGCGATTTCCTTGTTATCCGCGTACAAAGCTCTTGCGACGACATAAGTACCTCGTTCTGTGGAGACAGATGCTTCCCTCGCGGGTTCGTTGCGCGAAGCCGGGCGCCGAGGGTCAGCACCAGCCCTCAACAGAGCAGCAACAGCTAAACGGGACGACCTCCGCGTCTTCTCGCCACAACTGCCAGCAACGAACGCTAAGGGAGTGGACGTCCGGCCCCGAGAACCGCCGCCGGCCCCGTTCACTTCGACCTCGAAGGCCTCCGCGCCGCACACGCTCCGCAGCCAGGCGACGATGGCGCCGTATCTAGGAGCGAAGGATTGTGGGGCATTCGACCGGTCGAAGTTCCCGTCGTCGCAATTACCTAACCAGTGCAAGGCCGAATAGTTCTGATTCTCGGCACCAACACTTCCCAGTAACCCTAGGCCACCTAGAGCCGCGTCGTCCTCGCACCCGACACACCGCAGGATACCCCTAGAAGCGTCGCCACCTCTCTCCGCCTGGATCTGCCTGGCTATAGCCTTGGTGCACTCGACGTCACCCCAGCGGATCGCTCTGCAGAGGAAGGCCCACAAATTCTGCGGTCTCAGGGTCGCGGGGGCATACCCCGACGCGCGCTCGGCGCAGCACCGGCGTACTAACCTCCAGGTATCAGCACCTTTGGCGCGTCTCGACACGAGTACGGAAGCCACGACCACGAGCTCGGGGTCGTCAGAATCATTGTCTTCAGTTAACTCAGGTCTAAACCAGAGCCGCTCCGTGGCGCAGCGGACGTCGTCGACGACGTCTTCCTCTTCTTCGACGTCATCACCCAAGCCTAGGACTAATCTCGCGAAGCCCCTTGCTGGTAATGGAGGTACGGATTGATCTTCGTACAATTCTCTCCCTCGGAACAACCACGAAGCCGCGCGACTCCCAGCACATCCACCGCAGTTCGATCCGAGGTTCTCCACCACACAAAAGGCGAATCTCGCTTCGCAACAAGCGCCGAACGGTCTTGCTCCGCCACTCCCTGCGAAGTCGCATCGAGCATAGACACCGACATCGGACGAGTCGTCGTTCTCCCGCCTGTTGTCGTCCTCCCAGCGGTCGTTCTGCTTGTGTTCTGGGCGTCTAGCGTCTAGTGATAGAGTCCATCTACTCCCTCCAGCGTCTACGACCGTCTCGAGGACCTCTTCAGCTCTCAGAGATCGCTCGGCGACTCGACGACGGTGCAACGCTAAGAATCTCGAACGCTTCACCGTCTTCCGCGACGTCCAGGCGCACCGCACGCCCGAGTCCTTCGCTAGTATTGTTGGAGGCGACTTCGGTAAACGCGCGTCCCCAAATTCTCCCCCATCACAAGCCGGTAAGGTCCACTTCTCGGCCTTGGCGTCGAACTTGGCGGGCATGGCCGCGTCCCATACTTTCGACAATGCGACTGGAGTAGCTGCATTATGAGCAAATAAACAAGCCCTCCTCGCTTCGCGCTGATCGACAGAAGAGGGCACTTGCGTATTCTGGATGGCCCTTTTGAGAGCTCGCCAGCACGCACAGGCCACCGCCGCCGCTTCATCGACCGCTCGGAACTGCACTACCTCTTCTTTACCTTTGGGGTCGACCGATGGCAACACAAAGGACCACAGGGGCCCTTCGCCCACACAGTCCTCATCATCAAAACGAGCATCGCGACTCTTCAGCGTGGTCGCGGCACTTGTAAAGGGCTCGTCAAAAATATCGTCGGAGCCTCGACCAACCAAAGCTAAGCAAGCCCCGCGCACCGTCGTCCTCGAGGTCGACGCACTCCAGGCGTTGCCTTCCGGGTCGGCCTTGCTACACGTGCCATCCAGCGTTGCCGCTCGAGCGGCAGCTGAAGCGGACGCGAACCACGCCCTGCCTCGTCGGTCGGTCGCGGCGGCCGAGAACGCCGACTTACTATGAGTGGGTGCCAGAGCGGACTTGAGCAACATGGCGCTTTCCGAGGCGTCCAAGTGGAACTCCGGCGCTCGGAACGTGACGACGTGCACCTCGACGCCGTCGATCGCGTGCACCTCGCCATCGCTCGCCGCGGCCGCGGCCTCCTCCTCGAGCTTGCGCTTCTTGTTGCCGGACATATTTTCAGCGTATCTTAGTCAGCGCTGTGCCCGCTGCGCCGTCAGCGTCGGCGCGCTGCTCCCAAATGCGTGAGCACAGAGCTGGACCAGTTTCACGCGATGCCTTCGCGCTGGCCAGCGATTTCAGCGTGCTCGGCGATTGCTTAAGGGTCGACCAAAAAACGCGCAGGCCTACAGCTCGGCCCGTCGCGCGTTTCGGCCCACACCTGAGCTGCTCGCTCGGCCGTGTACGAGAGGAGCAAAATTCACGCTAAAAAGCAAAAAGCAAGCACCACGGATCGCTGTCCCGGCCGCTCGCACGCGTCCCGAGCCGTCGCAAGCTTCGCAAAACGAGGCAACCCGCACGCTAGGCAAAGCTTTAAGCATCGAGTGCCTGGGGAGACGCTGCCTCTCGCGCGTGCGTAGATGGTGCGTGCTGCCCACGACGCCATGCACATGGCTTCGCACCAATGCCGCATGCGTTTGGTCCGTGCACAGTGAGGAAGGGCTGCCCTAGTTGTCATGGCACACAATGCCACAACCCTGCCCGTCGAGACAGCTGTGATTTGGAGCGACGACGAGGACGCGCCCGACGCCGTCGTCGCGGCGCGCGCGGCTGCCGCAGCGCAACGGGCCGAGGCGCGCCGTCGCGCCGCGGCCACGCCCGAGGCGGCGTGGCGGCTCCAGCAGGACCACGCCGACGACCTGGCGTCCGCGTTCAAGGAGCTCGAGACGCTCGTCCACGACGCGGACCGAAAGCGGCGGGGCTCGACGCCCGCGGACGCGCCGACCGCGCGCCGCGACGACGAGGCTGAGGCCGACGCACCCGCCCCAGCCGATGCGGCGCCGCGCGGCGACGCGGACGTCCCCGCCGCCGAAGCAAAGGCCGACGCGGACGACGACGACGACAGCTGGGCCGAGTTCTACTAATTATGTGTGTCCTTACGTCTTCCGCTTCCCCACGAACGTCTTCTTGCCCTCTTTCGACTTCTTCTTTTTCTTGGCGGGGCCCTTGCTCGCGTCGGCCGCGCGCTTGCCCTGCCACGGCTTTGCCGCTTGAGCGGGTGACGCGCCCTTCGCGCGGGCCTCGGCGCGCCGCGCCTTCTTTTCCAACCGCCGACGAGCCCCGAAGGCCGCCTTCTTCGTCACCTTCTTGGTTGCGCCGCGCGGCAAGACACTGCTCTTCGTCCGCTTGCCGCAGGGCTGCACTCTGAGAGGTCGCGGGTCCATGCTCTCTCCATACGAGGCGCCGTCCAGATCCAAAGCTGTGGAAAGCACCTCGCGGTCTCTCAACAAAACATACGCGACACCAACACATCGATGCTCCTTGTCGCGCACGACCCTTACATTCTCTACAGCGGAATGGCCACCGGACTCTTGTAAATGCGCCGCAAACAACTCCCGCAACCCTTCTTCCGAAGAATCGAAGGGGCAGTTCCCCACGAACGCCGTCCGCAAGTGATCCTGCGCGCCGCGGTCGCCGCTCGCCTTATCAACCCGTAGGTGGAACGTCTCCTCCGGCGTCTCCACGCCGTCTTCTATCGAGGCCGGTATTTTCCAGACGGCGCCGTTCGCTTTGAGCGCGTTGGTGGCGCCTTCTACGTCCTCAAAAACTACATACGCGTTCGTGGTCCGCTTCGCGTCGCTGAGCAAGCCCTTTCTAGCGCAGACGCTCTGCACTAGTTTGTCATCCCCATTAGTGTCGACCGCACAACCTGCTACGGCCACGGACCGCTTTCGCGAGGATTGTACGGCGCCGTACGGTCTAAAAAATCGCGCGAGCTGTTTCTTCGTCGCTTCGCGCGGTAGATTGCCCACAAATATAGTCCGGGCGGCGGCGTCGTCCTCAACCGATGGCTCCGCCTCGACGGGCTCCTTGCGCCGCTTCTTGGCCGGCTTCTCCGCCACGGGAGCGGGGGGCGGCGGCGCCTTGCTACGTTTCTTCGCCGGCTTGGCCAGGACGCGGTCCAGGGCGGCGTCGTAGTCGTCCCTCTCTTTAGCTTTGGGTGCGGCGGGCGGCGCCGGCGGCAGCGACGCCTCCGACGCGCTGAAGAGTGATGAAGCTGCGGCGCCCTCGTCGGAGAAGGCACTGGTGGTGAGCGCGCCGAGCACGCCGCCGCCGCTTGCGGTCTTCTTCTTCTTGGCCATCGCTGCGGCTGCAGTAGCAGTTTCAGGCAGTGAGAGCAAGCGCGTTGATCGTGAGCTACCGCTGCTCAAATGCGCTCTCCTCTTCACCACCGATCAATGGGGTACTGCGTGGGCTGTTGCGGTGACGCAGCGTAGGTCAGCGCACGAATGCCGCAATGCGGGCTGCGTTTTGCTGATCGTCGATAACTCACGGGTTTTTCGGGCGCTCCGAAACCCGTCCCGGGCCCCCGCTCCCGGGCCGGGGAGCCCTGGAAACAGCAAAGACGCCGTCGCAGAGCAAAATAAGGGCGGAGCGAGCCATTAGCCGGCCACATTAACAGGGCCGTCGCCGCGAGCAATTGCCGCCGGGTTGGAGGGCCGCCGGGTTGCGGGCAGCCCCGGCAGTGGCCCAGGGACCCATATCAAGCCCCCCGCTGACGTAGGCTGCGCGGCCCGGAAGCGCGCCGCCGGATAGGGAGCGCGGGGCGCGAAAGCCAGGGGGCGGAGAAACCATCGACAGGATGGTCGCCATGGACTACGAGGGCCCCACCTTCGAGCCCCAGGCCCAGCCCTACGACCCGCAGCAGGGCTATGGCTACGACCAGCCCGACGCGCGGCAACAAACCAATTTCGACGGTCCCTACACGAACGCCGCCCCGCAGAAGAACCTGAGCGACCCCTACGGCTACGAGAGCGGCCTGGCGGGCGGCTTTGGGAGTGCCGATGGCCTGCGGGAGATGGACAGCGCGGTGGGTCTCGCTGCGGACGCGCCGGAGTTCGACTTCTCGCGGGCCCGGGCCACGTCCCAACAGATGTACGACGAGCAGCAGCCGCCCGTCGCCGTCTCGCCGGAGGAGCCCCAAAGTCCGCCTTCGTCTACCGGAGTGGACCCGCGCCACTACAAGACGCGGTTGTGTGTTTACTTAGGTGGTGGAGGCTGCCCGCACGGCGCGCGGTGCTTCTTCGCCCATTCGCAGGAGGAGCTGCGCCCGCCGGCGGCGGCGACTTGTGCTGAATATAAAACAAGACCCTGCCGCTACTCCCTTGCGGAGTGCCCGTTCGCGGCGGCCGGCCGGTGCCAATTTGCTCATAGTTTAGATGAGTTGCGGCAAGGTCCTCCCAATTTGGCCGCGGCCTCGCCGGAGCGGTTGTTGAGCGCTCGCCGCTTCAAGACGCGGCTCTGCAAGTACTTCATGGCCGGGCACTGTCCCTACGCGGCCACGAACACGTGCCAGTTCGCGCACTCGAATGACGAGCTGCGGGCGCCGCGCGACGCCGCGACGGCGTTCGGGTTTGCGCGTTCTGTTTCCGATCCCGAGGCCGAGGCGGCGGCGCGGCGCGCGGCGCAGCAGCCGGCCGGGTTCTTTGCGGACGTGGGCGCCTCGCCCCAGGCCTGGCCGCCGCCGCGGCCGCCGCCCGGCGAGGCGCCGCCGCCCCAGATTTCTCCCGCGGACGCTGCCGCGGCTGCGGCTGCTGCCGCTTCCTCGGGCGCGGCGCTGAGAGCGGCCTTGGAGCAGAAGCGCTTCACGAAGCTCTGCAAGTACTTTATCGCCGGCCACTGCCCCTTCGAGGCGACGGGGACCTGTCAATTTGCCCACTCCACGAGGGAGCTGCGCAAGCGGTCGCCGCCGCGGCCCGGGCCCATGATCCCGCCGCGCGTGCCGCCGCCGCCCATCTCGACCTCTCCTGGAATGCTGCCGCCGAAGTCGCTGACGCAGCACCCGGCGCCCTTCAACACGCAGCAGGTGCGCGACTACCCGGCCGGCAGTCCCTTCGGCTCGGCGCCGGCGCCGTCGCCCTTCGCGTCGGCGCAGTCGACGCCGGCCTACCCCGGCTCGGGCCAGTCGGCGCCGCGCGACTTCCCGTCGCGCGGCTCGTCTCCTAGGGTCAATCAGGTGTCGTTTGGCTCTCCAGCTCCGAACAACTACTACGAGCCGTCTCCCCAAAACGCGAACCGCCCGATGCCGTCCTGGGGCGGCGACCAGCCGCCGTCGAACCAAGGGTCGCCGGACCCCTGGGCCAACTCCATCGACGCGCGCACGGGCGCGGCTTTTGATACGGTGCGCCAGCTGGCCGAGCCGCCGCGCCGCCTCGGCGAGCCGCCTCTCCAGCGCTCTGATTCTTTAAATGGCGGCCTGCAGCCGTCCCTCGACCCGCCGGGCCTCGGCAGTCGCTCGAACTCCTTGCAGGGGCCGCCGCCGCCGGGCGTCGGCCTCAACAACTTCCAGCCGCCGGTGCCGCCGCCGCGCCAGCCGACGCCCGACGCGCAGAAGGAGCCGCGCCAGATCGGGCTGGGCGGCGGCCTCGGTCTTGGTGGAGGCGCGCTCGGCGGTGGTCTCGGTGGCGGCGTCTTCGGCGCGACCTCGACCTGGTGAAGTTCTTTTTGAATGGCGGTCATGCTGGACCGCCTGTGTTTTGAATTGTGCATCACGCTCTCGCGGAAAAAAGTCTCCGCCTCGTGAACACGTGTCCCGAACACGCCCCTTCGTGCCCCCCTGAAACAATGTTGCTTGCTGTTGTCATGTCAAGCTAACACAACGCGCCCTCCCCCTGTGTCCCCCGGGCGTAATAACTTATGGTAAAAAACTTGAACCTCGCCTTGCGTCGTCGGCGGAGACGTCGCATCGCGCGTAGGCTTTTTTTTAGCGTGGACCCGTCGTCGGCGTCGTCGACGGCGGCTGGGTACTTCCGTACGCCATCGCCGCGACTGTCCAAGGGCGGCTCATCTACCCCAAAAATGCAAACGTGCTGCTGACGCAAAGATTATTCATGCTCCTGGCAACTTATCCCCCAGGACTAGGAGAAGGCCCCCGCCGCGTGCGGGCACCGATGTCTCAGATGGGCGCGATGCGCACGGACGCGAGGCCGTTGTACGCCTTCTGCCGGATCCAGATCTGCGAGACCCACTTGAGGTCGAGCGCCGGCTCCGCCGCGTGCAGGTAGTGCTGGTCCAACATGCCGTCGAGCGACGCCGGGAAGAAGACGAGGGCCGTGCCCTTCTTGGGTTGGATCGAGAGGCCCAGCTTGCTGAACGACGTGCAGCCACCCCGCGCGACATCATTGAGGTAGACCAACACGGTAGCCACTCTTTGCCCGCCGTTCTGCGCGAACCTTCTACCGTCCGGGGACGAGGTGTCGAAGGCGTCGTAGTGGGCCTTGTAGAACTCGCCGCCGCGGTAGCGGCCGACTTGTGGAAGTTCGAGGTGCTCGACCGGGCAACCAGTAAGCGCGCAGACTTTCGTGCAGATCGTCGGTAAATCTTCCCGCGCGAGGTAGCAGGTCGAGGATGTTCTTGATACACTTACCTCGCCGTTGCCGGCACCCACCACGGGCGCGGGCGTCATGTGACCTTGGGCGGAATTGATGAGGTCGTCGCATTCCGCCTCTGACAAAAAAATGGCCACCGTGAAGACGGGCGGGTCCGTGTGCACGGCCGTCAGGCCGGGGTAGGCCGGGTTCAATGGAAGGTACTGCCGCGGCGGCGCCATGGCGCCGTTCGACGGCCGACTTCGCAGGCCCGTGCTCGCCGCCTGCTTCTGCGGCCGTTGTAGGACCTGCATGGGTCGGACCGCCGCCGACCACCGCAGGACTCTTCCGAGGAGGCGCACGTCTGAGCGCCGCGCCGCGGGATCCGGCGCTGAGCAGTACGCCTCAGCTGGCGGACCGCTGCGCTTCAAAATTTGAGGGACGAAGCCGACCGGTTCCAGCTCACGACGAGACCCGCGCCTCGGTCCAACACACGTCCGTCGCGGCGTACTGACTGCCGGACGAGACAAGTTATCTGCCGGGGGCTGGCTAGTGTCTTACAGACCGCTAGGTTCTTGGCGAGGTTTCTCGGAGATCCCTCTTCTCCGGACCGCTCGCAGTACCCTTCTTTCCACGGTTCCAAGTCTGCAACTCTCCAGGCAGCTTCACTGGCAGCTTCAGCAGAGGAGCCCAAGGAGCTGCTGCATCAGCGCGCACAAAAAACGCCGCGAGTGTGCTGACAGGTTGACGTTAGCCGAACCCATCTATAAATCACTCGCCAGCTCGGTTTTCGTGTAACTCACGCCTGCGGCGCAAACCCTAACCAGACCTCCACCGGCCTCTGCCGCGGCGACGGTCGCAGCGCTGCCAATATGCACCAGCCGCACCTCTCATTTGCTTTCCTCCACAGCCACGATGTGAAAGAAGCAATACCAACGTTGCGCGCCCTGCTCGCGCTGCTCCCGGCGCTCGTCGCGCTGGCCTACGGCATCGTCAGGCCAAAACCACAAACGCCGCCGCGCCGGGCCGGCGCCCTCGACAAATGGAGAAGCGCGCTCGCATCCCTCGCCGTCGTCCTGCTCGTGGCGCGGTCGGTTGTGGGAAAAGGCCAAGTCGCGGCGCTCACCGCGGCCGGCGCCGCGGGCGTCCTGGGCCTCCTGGCCAACGAAGAGGCCGTTTTAGGATTGGGCGAGGCCTGGCCCACGCGCATGGCGTGGCTCTGCGTCGCCGGGGCGTCGGGTTGGGACCTCGCGCGGAGCCACGACACTGTAGATAAGTGGCTCTCAGCAATCGCCTTCACGATAACAGCATCATCAGCCATCGCCTACGCCCTCTTCAACGCCGCAGCTAGAAGAAAGCCTATCAATGAAGAGGGCTACGCTCTACTCGAAGAAGAAGACGAGTCCCCGGAGGACGCCGCCGGCCCGGCGTCGACAGGAGTCTTCGCCTGGATGTCTCCTTTGTTGGCAAAGGGCTACGCGCGACCCCTAGAAGCGCGGGACCTCTTCCCTCTCATTCGCGAAGATGACCCGGACGCCGTCGCTTCTCGCCTCCGCCACTCGCTACAATCAAAGCCGAAGCTCGTGAAGGCTCTGATTGCGGCCTTCGGGCCCCACTTCTTCGTCGGCGGTTTGTACAAGCTCGTTTATGATAGCACACAGTTGTTAGTGCCGGTACTGCTGAATAGGTTCCTGAAGGTGCTCGGAAAGAACGACACCCAAGCCTACAAGATCGCGGGCCTCATGGTCGCCAACGCCATTCTCGCTACACTGTTATTACACCAGTATTTTCAGAGGACATATAGGACTGGCATGCGCCTGAAAAGTGCCGCCATCTCCCTCGTCTTCGACAAGGCGCTCGTGGCGCGGAGGCAAGCTGAGACCGATGAGGACCAGGAGAAGGGTGCTAAGAAGCAGGCGCTCGTCACGAATTTGATGAGCGTCGACGCGCAACGTTTGCAAGATAACATGACGTACATGTTTTCCATTGTTTCCGGGATTTACCAGATTGTGGTCACGATGTATTTGCTATATGGCCAGCTCGGCTATGCGGCCTTCGGTGGGTTGGGGGTTATGTTGATATTCCTACCTGTTACGCAACGTATCGTACTACTTACTCGCGATTATCAAAAGGTCGTGTTACAGTACAAAGATAAACGTATCAAGTTGCAAACGGAAGCGTTGGGTGGCATGAAGATCGTGAAGTTGTACGGCTGGGAGGACCCTCTTGGTTCGGAACTGAAGCGGCTGCGCGAGAAGGAGCTATCAGCGTTGTGGCACTACAAACTTGCTGGAGTGTTCAGTAGATGTGTCTTCGCCGTCGTTCCCACAGTAGTAGCCGTCGGTACCTTCAGTCTGTACGTGCTGACGGGCCACGAGTTAACCGTATCTCGCGTCTACACGACGCTAGCTTTATTTAACGTGCTGCGGTTTCCTTTAATGATGGTGCCTCGGGCCATATCCTCAGCCGTGGAAGCTTTACTGTCCGTCGATAGAATAGCGCATTTCTTAGATGCGCCCGAGGTTTCTAAGTTACCTTCCGAAAGTAGCGACGATTGCGCTCTATACCTCGACAACGCGCATATCAGGTGGCCCGGGACATCTAACAACGTTCAAGGCGCACCATTACTGAGAAGAGTCACGGCATCGATCAAGAAAGGATCGTTGTGTGCTATCCTCGGAGAGACCGGGGCCGGAAAAAGTGGCTTACTCTCAGCTTTATTGGGCGAGTGCGACGTCACGTCTGGCCAATTGGGCGTCTTCGGCCGCATCGCCTATTGTGCCCAATCAGCGTGGATCCAGAACGCTTCTTTGAGGGAAAACATTTTGTTCGGTGCATCGTACGATAAAAAACGGTACCAGGAGACCATAAGGAGGTGCGCCTTGAGGGATGATTTAAAAGCGTTGGCCGACGGTGATAGGACGCAAATCGGCGAGAAGGGTTTAACTTTGTCAGGTGGTCAGAAACAACGAGTCGCGTTAGCTAGAGCTTTCTACGCGGGCGCGGACGTTTACTTGTTTGATGATTGCCTATCAGCAGTAGATGCCCACGTCGCCGCGCATTTATTTTCGGAGTTAGTCTGCCATTTGCGAGATACGGGCGCGACGGTGGTGCTAGTGACGCATAACCTCAGTACGATACGGCGGTGCGACGTCGTCCTCGAGCTGAACAAGGGCGAAGTGTCCTACGTCGGGAACCCGCAAGAGTACCTCGAAGAGGGCCAGAAGAACCCCGAGGCCCACCCGTTAGCTGCTTTGGCACTGAAACACAAGCAGAACGGGTCGTCGTCGTCCCTGGTTTCGATGGGCAAGGACGTATCGTCCGAATCATCGGACGACGAAGTCGAGACTCAGAACGGTGTTACTATGAACACGACGGAGCACCGCACTAGAGGTGTGGTGAAGAGTGAGACGCGGGCGGCTTATCTCGCGGCGACGGGCGGGCTCGCGATGGTCATCTTAGTTGTTACGGCACAAATTATGTACCAAGCCTCGACCGTAGCCACGAGCTGGTGGCTGGGCTACTGGAGTGCGGGCGCTGGGTATGCTAAAAAAATAAACGCGTCCGAGGGGCTATCGGTCTACGCTGGATTATCAGGCATCGCCGTTTTACTCTCAGTCGTAGCCTACGGCGTCGCGTCGAAGCTCGGCCAGAACGCGGCACGCTCATTACATAACCAGATGTTGGATGGACTGCTGAAGGCACCGATGGCTTTTTTTGATCGCACACCTCTCGGACGATTGGTCAATTTATTCTCGAAGGATTTGTATACGATTGATGAGGAGTTACCCGTGACATTGGCGATGTGGCTCTCTGTTGCTACTTCCTGTTCCGCGACAATAGCCACCGTAGCGTTCGCGACGCCGTGGTTTTTAGCTGTCGTCTGTCCTCTCGGGTTCCTGTATTTTGGTACCATGAAGTACTTCATCCCCAGTGTCAGGGAGCTCAAGAGGTTGGACGCTACGAGTCGCTCTCCGGTTTTCTCCGCCTTTGGCGAAGCGCTCGACGGGGCCACGACCATCCGAGCGTTTCGGGCCGAGGAACGGTTCTCCCGGGATCAGTCTACCAAGCTCAGGACTAACCTAAAAGCCTACTTCCTGGGCACGGCGTGCAACCGGTGGCTCGCGGTGAGATTGGAGTTCCTAGGGACGCTAACTACGGGTGCCGCGGCCTTCCTCGCGGTGGCGGGCAACACCGCACCGTACAAAGCCGGCCTCTCACTGACCTACGCTCTCAGTGTGACGCAAGCGTTAAATTGGTTCGTGCGCATGAACGCGGACCTAGAAAACAATTCCGTGGCCGTCGAGCGCGTCGTCGACCAGAGTAGAGTAGTTGCTGAGAAAGATGGGAGCGAGGAGCCTCCAGCAAATTGGCCGTCGCACGGCTCCTTGGAAGTCTCGAATCTGAAACTAAGATATAGGCCGGAGCTGCCCCTCGTGCTGAAAGGCCTGACGTTTTCTGTCGAGGGCGGGACGAAATTAGCCTTGGTGGGTCGAACCGGTTCGGGGAAGTCGTCGTTCTTACTAGCTTTGTTGAGGTTGGCGCCACCTTCTTCCGGAAGTTCTATTAGTGTGGACGGCGTCGACGTCCTACGGTGCTCTTTAGCATCCTTACGACGTAGAGTCAGCATGATCCCGCAGGACCCCGTACTCTTTTCGGGGGACGTGCGGTTCAACGTCGATCCTTTCAACGCGTCGTCGGACGAGGAGGTTCGTAGAGCTCTGGTGGATGCGCAATTGGAAGCTCGCACATCCCTAGACGCCCAGGTCGAGGAGGGCGGCCGCAACTTCTCGTTAGGTGAGCGGCAGCTGCTTTGTTTAGCAAGGGCGTGCCTACGACGGTCGAAATTGCTGCTGCTCGACGAGGCGACGTCGGCAGTGGATGAAGCTCTCGACGCGGCCGTTCAGAGAGCTATTAGAAGGACGTTCCGGGACGCTACCGTGGTCTGCATCGCCCACCGGATCAACACTATTAGCGATTACGACCGCGTGCTGGTCTTGGACGATGGGGAGGTCGTCGAGGACGGCGTGCCGGCGGTGCTCGCGAAGGATCCCCAGTCGGTATTCGGCGGACTGGCGCGGTCGCACGACGAGGGGGTCTAACATTAACTTGTGTGATTTCTTAAGGAAGCGCGACGGCGTGGCGGCGGCGACGCGACGTTTGATTCATCCAAAACCGCAAAAACCCGTCACTCAGCATTGCGATTAATTTTGCTGCCAGCAGGCTGCCCGCATCCTCGCGCCGCCGCAGCCGCACTTATTGATGGACGCTGCGCCGTCCGTGACCTACGCGTCTGCCCGAAATCCAGTGGCTGCTATTAAGACTGCCATCCTCCGTACCATTGAGGAGCGTTCAGACAATCCCCGCAAGGTCTGGGCCGCTCTCTGCGCGTCGGCACGCGTGCAAGTTAACGAGAGCCTCACGACGGAACAATTCACAACCGCGCTGAAATACACGGGCACCGGCATCCAACTCACGCCCGGCGACACGGAGCTCGTGCTCGGCGCCGAACCCCTCACGTTCGCCCGGTTCCAGGCGTTCGTCGCGGAGAATCCCTCGTGGTAAAATGATCCTCACGCTGTGCACCGCCTGCGCCGCGCCACTGCCTGACGAGCCCATGCAATGTGCAGAATGCGCCACTCGATACTGTTCTGAGCGTTGTGAGCGCTACGACCGGCGCCGCGGCGGGCACGGGAGGATTTGTGGTGCCATCGCAAGTGGCGGCGGCGCGGAACAATACCACGCCGACAAAAAGTACGCGGAGGCCGTCGACGTCGCGGTCGAAGAGTGCGCCGAGGACGCCGAAGGTCAGACGTGCTACATCTGCACGGAGGCCCTCCATGCGGAAACGAAGGAGGGTCTCGTGCGCGGGTGTGCGTGCCGCGGGACGGCGGGATTTGCCCACGTGTCGTGCTTGGCGGAGCAGGCGAAGATTTTGGTCGCGGAGGGTGAGGAGAATAACCTGGGCCTCAGTGCGTTGAATGATAGGTGGGCGCGGTGGGACACATGTAGCCTGTGCAAGCAAATGTACTACGGCGTTGTGTATTGCGCTCTCGGCTGGGCGTGCTGGAAGACGTACGTGGGGAGGCCGGAGACAGATCGATATCGGCGCACCGCAATGGGCGTCCTTGGGAACGGTTTAGAATTCGCAGAACGCAACGATGAGGCATTGCCCATCAAAGAGGCCGAATTGTCTATGGAGCGGCGCCTTGGCGCATCAGAAGATAGCATCCTCGTCGTGCAGGGCAATCTTGCGAACACATATGCTAAGGCTGGAAGGTCTGAAGATGCCGTGTGCACGTCGCGAGACGTTTACCTCGGGCATTTGAAGCTCTACGGCGAAGAAAATGAAAAAACCCTCAGGGCTACCAACAACTACGCGTCGATCCTTGTCGATCTGCGGCACTTCAAAGAGGCCCAGTCATTGATGCGTAAAACGATTCCCGTGGCGCGGCGCGTTCTGGAAGAGAGTAATGAAACCACGCTCAGGATGAGGTGGACTTACGCGATGGCACTCTTTTTTGAGGACTCCACCGCCACGCTCGACGATCTCAGCGAGGCCGTGACGACGCTCGAGGACATAGAACAGATTGCGCGGCGCGTGTTCGGTGGCGCGCATCCGACCACCTCGGCGATTGAGGAGAACTTGCAAGACGCGCGAGCCGTGCTCCACGCCCGCGAAGAAACGCCTTCGCCAGGGAATGCGTCGTCGTCATAAGCGTTCTACTACTAGCAATGCATAGTGAACGAGTGAACGAAGTATTTCTCCTGGGATGGGGGGCGTCGGAGTACACAACAGTTATCCTAAAACAACACCCCCGCCGCCTCCTCGTCGTCGTCGTCGCCGTACAGACACCGGAGCGCCGGGACCAACGAAGGCGCCCAGGCTAGTTGGGGAAAGGACAGGCGCAGGAAGTCCGACGCGACGACGGCGCCCGTGTCCCCCAGACCCTCGGGCAGCGCCGGGTAGCGCTGCGAGAAGTGCGTCAGGACCGTCCGGCACGCGTTCGCGTCCCTGCCCACACCTAATGCTTCCGAGATCGTCGAGTGGCGTTTTTTAACGGCATCGTCCTCGAGACCATCGGAAAATGTCGCCTCGTGGATCAACACGGTGCAGTCCCGGGCCGCGGCCGCGAGCTTCGTCGACGGGCGGCAGTCGCCGGAGTAGCACAGGGACCAGCCATCGACCGCCTTGACGACGACGCCGTAGGCCTGGGCGCAGTGCGGCACGGGCACGCAGAAGCATTGCGCGAGGCGCAGGTCGTCGGTCAACCGCTGCTGCTGCGGGTGCGGCGCGTCTTCCTTCATCCACTGGCACTCGACGGGCACGTACGCATCCATCAAAGGCGCATACACGGCCGCGTAGTCTCCGAGCCACCGCAATACCGGCCATGGCGCCATCAGAATTGGTGAAGGCTCGTCCGGCGCGAGGCGTCTTCTTTCAGCTAAGAGCGAGGGCAGGCCGAGGTGGTGGTCGGCGTGCGGGTGCGAGATCCAGACGGCGCCCAAATTCCGCAGACACTCGTCCGCGCGCCCCCCGAACGCCCTCCTAAGCTGCCCGAGCGTGCCCTCGCCGCAGTCCAGGAGTAGCCCGCGGCCCGGATCACTCACGTCCGTCGTCTCGGCGGCGCACCGCAGGTAGATGCCCGAGACGTTTCTGTGTTTGGACGGCATCGCTGAGCCGGTCCCCAGAAAACACAACGACGCGGCGGCGTGCTGTAATTGTGAAGGGACGTCGGTCGTTTTTGCTTTCTCAACTCCCTCCAATGCCGCGTCGAGGCCCCGCGCCTTCACTTCATTCCATTCCGCCTCGAGGTCGTCCTCCACTACCTCTGGTGCGACGTAGCCGGCTTGCGAACGCGGCACGAGGGTGAAGCGGCCCGTCGTCTCCACCTGCACGCCCGGGCCGCGCCAGGCGTCTTCTGTGGTTGCCTCAGCGACATCTGATGTGTAGCAGTCCGGCGCGACGCGCGCTAATAGTCTAGCGTCCCGCGCCGCCGTTCTGAAGGGCGACGCGCCGGCCTGCGTCCAGAGCTGTTGGATAGAAGAAGGAAAGCTTTGTGAGAAGGCGAGATACGCCTCCGAGGCGGCTATCTGCGGCCGCGCAAGGTGCACGACGCAGTCTAACGAAGCCGACCCCGTGAGGAAGGCTTGAAGCTTTGATCGTAATCGTTGGAGCGCGCCGGGCGTCGACACATACAAGGCCAGGACACACGCACCAGGTGTCGTCGCCCCGACGACCTGCGAGGCCTGGACGACGCTTCCATCGTCGAGCGTGACGGCCTCGCCCCGCTTCAGCGCGCCGTACAGGGGCCCCGGCGGCACGTTGAGCGCTTTCGCCTTATCGACGTCGAAGCGGCCCAACACGTCGGGCGTTTTTATGACGTACGACACGCTTTTTGATGAGAGCGTCTTCGGCTTCTTCGCAACCGGTCCCTCCGTCACTTCCTCATCCTCGACGACGATCGCCCGCACCCTTAGTAGACCGTTGCCCCGCTCCTCCCCATCAGACACTTCCTCAACCTCAATCTCGAGATCCTCCCTATTGATGAAGTGGCGCGTGCTCGCCGCGTAGCCTCTTAAACCTTCGGGACCTCGTAGTGTGGTCTTCCTCAAGCCCGCGTCATAGGCCGTCAGTTGGTAGCCCGGCAGGCCGCCGACGGCCGAAGGCCCGAGGTGCGTCAGGCACACGGCATCCACTTTCCCAATTTTTATCTTCTGTTCGACACATAAACGCTGCCAGCCCTCGGGTACATTGATGACCAAACGCTCCGTGTCCGCCGTGAAGAGTAACGAGGGTCCGCTGTCCGCGGACCACGTCGAGAGCACGTCCATCGACGCCGGGCGCGAGTCCATGGCGCGGCTGCCGTCGGCCTGCGTGTGGCAGATCTGGCGCTTCTTTTTCGATTTCTTGCCCATCGTTATCGTCGCGTGTGCTCAGTGCGCTTGCTTTGTCGCTTGTTGTAAGGGGCCAACGAGCGCGGTGCCGCGGTTTCTTGCCGCTTGCCGGATCTATGCGCACCACTGGCAACCTACCGTTCGAATGCTGGTGTCGATAGGCCGTTAGTCGGATGACTGTGGTCCTGTTGCCGCGCTGCCTCTGCCAAGCAGCAAGCTCTTGCGGGCTGCACAAATCGCTAGCGCGAGTTTTCAGACGCAACCAAGCAGCTCAAGCACCCTCGCACATAAAACGCGTCGCCGCGACGCGAGCCTGTGACCGATGGCGAAGGCGGCGGCCAAGAAGCAGGCCAAGGCCCAGGCCGCCGCAAAGAGCACCTACCAGCCCCTAATTGCAGCCGTGGTCCTCTGGTACGCGGCGATACGTTTGTACTACAAGCAAGGCGAGCGCATCCACTACTATGCATTGGGCGGCTGCCTGCTGATCTACAAAATTACGCTGCCGATGGCGATCGAGGCGTCCGTCGCGCCCGAGGGCTCGATCACGGGCTATTTCTTCGACGTCATGGTGCTGACGTTGTTTACGCAAACGCTCAGCACGTACACGGACAAGGCCTGGTACATCCTGTTGATCGTGCCGGCGTTCGGCGTCTTCAAGGCCGGCTCGGCCTGGTTCGGGAAACTCTCGAGTTCGGCCGCGAAAAGCGCCGAGAAGCCCGAGGACGAGGCCCCCGCGGGGCCCAAGAAGGAACGCAAGCCGAAGCGGAAAACCATGAAGTCGCGATGATCGCCGCCGCCGGCGCTTGCTTTGTGTGTGGAGTAAGCACTAGGAACCTAGAGTGTTCGGAGGAGTGCGTCGTCGCACCAATGCACGCGCGCGGAGAGATGCAGCGCAACCCGACACACAGCGCATCTCATCAAGCAGGGAGAGCGCCGAGCCCTTTGCCTGCTGGGGCTGCCCCGCGAGCACGACTCGCCCAAGAAATAGCTGCAGGCAGCCCTCACGCCGTCGAGCCGAGGAAACAACCATGGTCGCCGTGCGCCTCGACGACGGGAATGGGCTCGGCGTCATGAGCTGGGGCCAGCGGCCCGGGAACGGCCCGCCCGCGCGGACGGCCGTCTGGGAGGATACGAGCAACCTCACGCCGGGCTCGCCCCAGCCTCGCGAGGGCTCGCTCTTTACGAATCCGGAAGACGTCAATCAATCAACGCAGATGGCGCCGAACGCGCCGCGGGCCGTCACAATCTACCCCTTCGGGGCGGCCGTGCCGCTCAACGGCCGCCAGAAGGTCGACCGGTGGCACAACTCCCTGCCGCTGCCCCTCGTGAAACGCGAGCCGCCGGCCTGGGCCGCCGCGTCGAACTCGCTGTCGTCGTTTCGCCGGCCGGCGTCGTGGGACGAGGCCCTCGCGGTCGGGCCGGCGCGGCCTTCAATTCAAACGTTTCCGGCGCCCCTCGTGCCGCCCCAGTACAAGCTCGAGGAGGAACGATTACAAAGAGAAGCGGAGTGGGACCGGCGCCGCGTCGCCGGCGCGCGGCTCGGCAACACGCGAGCGGCCGTGGACCACGCGCCGCCCGCACTCATTGGCCTGCGCCAGGAGACGGTGCCGGCGTTTGCGTCGACCCTGCCCCGGGACCCGAGCCGCTCTGAAATGGGCGGCGAGGTCGTGCCGGCGCCGGGCCAGCTCCCGGAGTCCGGTTTGTTTATCGTGAAGAAGCCCGCGCACACGAGACCGACGACGTGCTACCTGGTCGGGGGCGGCACGGGCCGCGTCGATCGCGGCGTCCTGACGGCCACGTCGTATCCCATGGAGGACGTCGAGGCGTCGCGGCGGTGCGCCGAGCGCCGGGCTTACGAAGAGCGGCGCAAGGGCCCGAGTGGGAGGCAGCGGACTACCTACGCGCCGAATTCGGCGGTGCCGCGGACTGCCTACGCCGCGCCGGCGGCGCCGGCGCTCGGCGGCAAGGAGCACCTCCGCGCGAACGCGGCGGCGGCGCCCGCGGCGATCCCGTCGCTGCGCCAGTTCCCCGAGGGCGGGCGCGTCCACCCGCCGCCGATCGAAAAAGGCCACCTGGAATACGTGCAGCCCACGCTCGTCGAGGCGTTAAGGGGAGGCGCGTCGCCGAAGCCGCCGTGGGTCGAGATGCGCGAGGCGCGGTCGACGACCTGCGCCGACAAGACCTTCGAGACGCACGTGGGACCCTTCCGGCAGCCGGCGTCGATCCACTCCCCGTTCCCGGTGCGCGGGCGGAGGCCCCAGCTGCGGGCGGCGGCGTGGCCCGCGACGGCGGGGGCGCTCGAATTGCGGCGGACCCTCCGCCAGTCCCACGCGCTCGCGCGCGACTGCATGTACGTCAACGCGGACAAGATGAACGGCTTCGGCGCGTCGGACACGTCCTACGGCCAGGTGTTCGAGATCGCGGCCCCGGACCTCCGGAGGGGCGGCTTCAGGGGGCCACGGAGGTAATCGCTTTTTTTCTAGTGTCTTTCGACCGCTAGCTCAGCTTTTAGGACTGGCCCCTTTACCTCAGGCTCGCGGGCTCTATTTATGCCGCTCAGACGTTTGCGCAGCCTTGCCAATCATTGCCAGTGCGTGAGGCGCCGCAGCGCGCTTACCTTGCCGCCTATCTCAAACTAGTTTAAACTCAGCATGGACTCGTCCTCCAACGCCGCCAACGACGTCGAATCGATGAGTATAAAGGAGATGAAGGCGCTCATAACCAAAGCTGGACTGTCGCATACGGATTGCTTCGAGAAGAGCGACCTCCGACAACGCGCGCGCGAGGCGCTCGCAAAGACCGCGTCGGCGGAGACGCAACTCTCGGAGTCCGACGAGATCGAGGACAGCGAAAACGACGACGCGCCGCCGGCGAAGCGCGCCAAGGCGGACGATGCGAAGAAGCCGCATGTCTACGCGCTGCTGATCAGCACGGGCCAGACGAGCCTCGAGGACACGTCGATCATCGGCCTCTACAAGACCTGGGCGGACGCGATCAAGAAGGCGAAGCACGTCTTAGCGTGGGGCGAGAGCGGCAAAGGGGGCGAGTTCTGGAACCCGGTGGAGAACGACGGCATGATCCCCCTCGGAGGGGACATCGACGACGAGTACGGCGAGAATCTCGAAGACTACAACGACAAGACGGATAAGTACCGGACCGAGCCGAAGAGAAGTACGGATGGGATCGAGGTCGCGTCGGCGACGAACGGCCAGGGCGATTATGGAAACATGTCGATGTGTATCCAGAAGGTCGCGCTGCCGTAGTAGACACTGCTGGAGGTGCCCTGTATTAAGTGATTCTTTGTGAACATCCTAGAGAAGACAAGTACCGGCACATTAGAGTATCTAGCGGACGTTCACGGCCTCGACCTCGAGGACGAAGAAGTTCTCCGGATCCATCTTCGCGAGCTCGCGCTCGATCTGCCGCCGCGCCCCGTAATCTTCGGGTACGGGACCCGGGCTTGATTTGAGCGGCTGCGTATACGACAGGCGCGTCGGGACCACAATCCTCCGCACGCCGCCCTTTTTCATGCCGAGGACGGCCTCATCGAGGCCCGGCAGCGCCGCGTTCGAGCCAACGGTGAACAGGAACGGGTCGTTCGGGGCCGACATGCCGCTCAGCTTGAGGATGCCCGCGTCGGGGCCCGATGCCACTTGTCCAAACGATGATGTAACGAAGTAGCCATTCGACCGCCTCAGCACCCATTGCAGCGAGACGCGCGACCCTGACGAAGCACCGGCACCGCTGCCTTCCTTGAGGTCGATATAACGCACACCACTCTTCAATTTCTGCATCGCACCGACGGATTTGCCCGGCGCTGCAAGCTGTTCGACCTCGGCGAGCGCCGGCACGGCGATGGTAGCGGCCAACGCCGCCGCGGTGTCCATCACGGCGCGCCGAGAGAGCAGCGGTTGTGTGCGCATGGCTGAGGCCAGCGTTGCGCAAGTCAGGACCAGCGATGCGCGTGTAGCGCGTCTGTGCATTGTTGAACCGGAGAGCATGCAAGCCTATACTGCCGTCACGTTGCCGCAGCGATCGCGTGCGTACTGTGGGTCCCAAGTAATGGCCAGAACGTGTGCAAGCGCGCTAAACTAGCTACTCCTGGCACCGCTGCGCTTGAAAAACGCGATGACAAAAACCCGCGCACAACTGGAACAGCAGAATCTGATGTACTTGTCTTCAAGAATTACCCCCCGGCGCCGGCGCCGGAAACGCGTATTGCCCGGAAGTGGGCGAGCCCATGGCCACCATCGGCATGACGACCTGGCCGTTCGTCGGCGAGCCAGGGAAGCCGACGAACTGGCCGTTCGTGGGCGACCCGTTCTGGGGGGGTACCATGACGAACTGCGTGCCCGGCGGGACCATGACCGCGCCGGGCGGCGGCCCCCGTCCGCCATACATGGACGGGTGGACGACGACACCGATCGGGACGCCGTTCGGGCCGAGTGCGATCTGCTGGCCCGGCGGCAGTAGTATCGGAGGGGCCATGGGTAAGGGTTTTGGTGGAGGCGGCGCCTTCTTGCGCGCGGCGGGCTTCTTCCTAGGTCTCGCGCTCTGCGCCGCCTCCTGCGCCTTCCGCGCCGTGTAGCCGGCGGGTCGCAGCACGGAGCGCGTCGTGTCGCCCGACGGTAATGTGGTACAAGCTAATGCTTGGAGTAAGCACCTAGCGTGTTTTCGCTGGTGCTCGACGTCCGTCGGGATGGGCAGGACCTCGAAGTCATCATTCCTCCGTTTCAACGACGGCACTTCCCCATTTCTCGCAGCGGCTTCCAGGCGGCCCATTTGTCTTGCGCATTTCTGGATGAGGTCGGCGGACGTCCCGAGAGCGCTCACGACCGTACCCAGGCCGCTCTCAGCGTTCTCCTCCTCGGGCTCGTTGAGGTCCTTGGCCAGGCGCCGCATGTTCCGCCGCATCGTCGAGTACCAGTGGTTCTTGATGGCGTTGTCCGTGCGACCCGGCAGTAGTTTCGCGATCTCCGCCCACTTGTTGCCCAGGCGCTGCTGGGCCTCGTAGATCACGTTCTCCTCCTGCTCGGACCACGGTTCTCTTTTAATCCCCGGGTCCAAGTGGTTGAGCCACCGCGTCCGGCACTGCTTGCCAGATCTGAAACCAGGGACCTCCTTGTTGAGCTCCTGCGAGATGATGGCCCAGCGCTTCGTCCCGTGCTTGCCCACTAATCTCATAATCGCGTCGTCCTCCTTGCGGCTCCACGCTCTTCTTTGAGAGGCCTCGTGCGAGTAGCCCCTCCTCAGTTCGGCGCCCTCGGGCGCGGGGATCTGGCCGCCCCGGAACTCGTCCATCATCGTCGGCGGGGCGAGGGGCTGCGCCATGGTGCTCGCGCGCGTTGACGGCGTGCGTGCTGGGCTGCTTTCGGGGGGCAGCGTGGGCCAGCGGCGCGCGCGGCCTTCGCGGCTACTGGTGCTCTGTGGCAGCGACCGTCGAACCCGACGATGCCCGCGTTGAGTGTCGTTGACCGAGGCGTACGCGCCGGACGTTTAGCAAGAGCTCCTAATTTTTGTCTTGAAACCCCTCGGCGGTGTCGGCTGGAGAGCGAAGTTCCGAGAGCCGTCTCGCAGTGCTTTGGAGGCCTCGTTGACGGCTGGACCGCTCCACGTTGACAAAACCCGTTTTGTGCGTCGAGTCGAGGCTCTCCGACCTCGCAAAGCCGAAACACCGTCCGTGGTGCAGCACAGGTCGCAAGAAAGCAGCGGCAGTACCACGGCTACCGTACCAATCACCTGCCGTCGCAGATTTTGCCGGCGCGCTCGCAGCAGCCGCGACTTTCGGCCGGCTTTACGCGTGGCACTCTCTACGCGCGCGCATTAGCAGCAGCGATGGCGCGACTCCTCGTAGCGCTCGCGCTAACAACGCTCAGCAATGCCCAGATAGGCATGGAGGGCATGGGCATGGGTTCTGGCCGCCGCCAAAGAGACAAGGAGCCGCTCGCCTTCAAAGCTGATTTGCCCTGCATCAAGTGCGACGTCTGCGAGATCGTGGCGAGCGAAGTCTACCGAGAGGTCGAGAAACAGCGAGATGCCGCGCCGATGACCGTCAAAAATACGAAGCCGGGTGCCCCCAAAGTCCAGGTCTCGTCGTTCTCGGAGGCGGACGTTTCTGCTGTTCTAGAAGGCGTTTGTAATAGGCGGAAGGAGCCCGGCGAGTGGCTCTGGTACGTCGATTTAGTTGAGACAGCGAAGAGCGTCTTCGGGACGGGCGCGCCGTGGCGCGGTCTAACTAAAAAAGAAAAAGCTTCGGGCAAGAACTACCTCCAGGTGTATCGAACGCAAAGAGGTGGTGATATCCGGAAGTGGGACCGCGAATCGGCAACTGTCAAGAGATCTTGTGATTTACTGTTGGACGACGACGTCGGCGATTTGGAAGACATTGTGGTACCGCTCTGGCGTGGTTTAAAAGATGAAAAAGAATTCAAAAAGCTGCTGTGCCGAGAAACGACGTCGCGGTGCGGCAAGGAACGAAAAGCGGTCAAAGAAAGGGAAGACCTCGAATTCAACAGGCAGGAGAAGACTCTGTTGGATACGGAGCGCATGATGGAGAACATGAAGGACCAGGGCATGCCCATGGTCATGCAGTCGCGCGAGGACATGATGGAGGAGCTCTACGAGCAGATGGAGGCCGAAGGTCTATCGAGGGAGGAGGCCGACGCCTTCATGGAGTCGGTCCAGGGCGGGTCTGCTGCCGAGGAGGAGAGCGTTGATGAGGCGTTTTCTGCCGGCACGCAGGAGCCGGACTACGACGAGGACGAGGGCGAGGGGGAGCTCTAAGTATTTAACACACATGACAGATGCCAGCGTGTGCCTTCTCAACAACGGCTCTAAGTTAGAGTTCTAAGTATTTAACAAAACAGGTGCATGCCTTCTCAACAACCGGCGCCAGCCCTCGGCACCCTTCTCGGCGACGCACAAATTTAGCAGACCACCCGAGTAGGCGTCCCGGACGGCCGCCGTCGCAACGGCGCGCTCGGCGATCTCCAACGCCGCGGCGGCGTCCACCAACCCATCTAGATTCGCCTCGAGCGCCGGGTACGCGTAGACGCTACCGCTCCCGACGGCGAAGGCCGACCCCTTGAGCTCGTAGCCCTCGCCATCCACATAGTATAACGCGTCACTATCAAAGACCATCGTGCCAACGCCGTAGTCGTCGCCGCGCCGTCTTCGCAATAAAGACCCGAGCGTCCGCGCGGCTTGTGACGCTCTCAAAGGCGCACCGTTCTCGAGCTCGTGGAGCTTCGACAGGGCGCTCAGCAGCCTTAGCCAGCTCACGCAGTCCGCCGCCGAGCCGGCCATCGTGCCGAGCGTTTTCTTCGAGATGGGGATGATTTTTTCCGCTGAACTTCCGACGAACGTGCCCAGCGACGCGCGGCTGTCGACGCAGCAGACCGTGCCGCCCTCGTACTGGAAGGCGACGGTCGTCGTGCCGTGAAAGCCTCTGGTGACGTCGTCTCCTAGCGAGGCTCTCGCCTGTGCCAGCTCGTGCGGCGGCACGTCGGCGACGTCATCCTTCATCGAGTCGAGCAAAGGGCTGTCGCGCTGGACGGCTCGTAACTGCGCTACGAGCTCGAGGGGTGCGTCGCCGCTTGCCCGCGCGCACAGCAGCAGCAGCAGGGCGGCTGGGAGCCTCATGGATGCGATGCCGGGCGCCCGGCGACGAAAAACAACTGCCGTCGATGGTTGTGGTCCAGAGCGGTGTTTCTTCTCTCGCACGTAGATTGATCGATGCGATGCGCGCAAGCCGGGTTGTGCTTGCTAGTGTCCTTACAGCGCTAGCTCTTTGCGCCTCCGGAAGCTTATATTTCCAGGGGGCAGTTAGACGCGTAAAATAGTAGTCCGAAGAGAGGCTTAAAAATTAAAAGATCCATCATGGCCAAAAACTGCGATGTGTTCTTCTTGTGGGTCTGGCAGTGCTAAAACCGGACACAGATCGAATTGCTGCGCGTCGGTAATAGCTAACGAGCGCGCCAGCCTGCTGCGGTACGCTGCTGCGCGCTTGAGCTGTGAAACCGCAGCATTTGTAAGTTCTAAACACTGGCTGTGCAGAACAACTGCGCATAGTGGTGCGACGCGAGAGCAAAATGTGCGGGAACCTAGGCCTCTTGCTCGGCGAGGACTGCGCCTTCAGCGCGGAAGACGCCGCCGAGGCGATGACGCGCGTGGTAGCCATGCGCGGTGCCCAGTCTTACGGCTTCTGGCGCGCGACGCCGTCTCAACTAAGCGTGCACCGCGCGGTGCTAAGGAAGAGGGCCGACCTCGCAACAACACTAAGAAGCGCTCTGGCAAGGAAAGGCCGGTGTCAAAAGGACCAGCGGCCGTTAGTAGTGGGTGCCCACCTGCGCTTCGCCACCTCATCAAGAAGCTTCGCCAAGGAGGCGCACCCCCACAGTTGGCTCGGACCCGTCCGGACGGAGGTCAATGGGATCAAGACGACGCGCATCGTGTTATGTACGCACAATGGCGACTTCGAAGCGTTAGACATCGGGAAGCTGTTCGGGGGCGACTCGAGACCCATGGCCCTCGACGAGCTGCGGAGGTGGCTTTCGGTACGACTCGGGCGGCCGGCGCCCTGCGCGGCGGACTCGTGTGCGTTAGCGGGTTGTTTGGATTTGTTGTTTGCGGCGGGCGATGCGACGAGCGCCGCTCGCTTAGCGTTGGCTCGGTTAGATGATATTCGGGCCGGCGACGCGACGCTCCGAAGCACTTTGATAGATGGCCTCAAGGCTGGATTAGATGCAGACGCGCTGACGAAATTACTGAAAGAGCGCTACCCGTCAAATATGGCGCCGCTATCAGCACCGGACGCGCAGCGTATTGCAAAGGACGCGCTCGCGGAGTTTCAGAAAGGCGACCTGCGGACGGCGGTCGTCCGCGTGCTCAAGAACGCGCACGGCGCTTTTGGGGTCGCGGCGCACGCGTCGGCGGCGCCCGGCGCCGTCGTGCTCGGGAGCGTGAAGCAGCCCATGATTGTGGGGATAGGGCGGGGCTTCGTCGCGTACGCCTCTGAACGGGCCGCGTTACACGTCGGCTGCGTCGGGAGCCACCTGGAAGCAAGGTACGTCCTCCGCGAGGGCGACGTCATCTCCGTCGTCAGTGGCACCGGGGACCACTGCGGCGCCGTCTTACAACGGGCCACGCTCGCCGACGGTTCCTTCTCGACATTAGAAGACTTTGACGGGGTCTCGGAGCTCATGGCGAGGCCTGTATCTCCTTCACAATTCGGCGGCGACGTCGTCGGCAAAGATCTAGCCGATTTGCCGGCCGTATTACGAGCGATCACGCGTTCCTTCGAGGACGGCCCGAACAAGATGACGGCATCGGCCTTCTCCTCGAAATTGTTCGATGCGCAGCGGCGTGCGTCATCGCATTTAGATCTCGTCATCATTGGCGTCGAGTGCTCGCTCTGGGTCGCCGAGCAGTGGGCCGTGAATTTACGGGCGGCGTGCCCCTCACTTAGAGTGGTCGTGGCCTCCTCCAATAAGGCCCTGGCGGCGCTCACCGCGTGCCACAACGCCATCACCTGCAACGGCGCGACGCCGTCGGAGACGGTCTTCCCGCCCGGCCTCAAAGCGTCCCAGGCGTGCCGGCACGCGCTGGCTTTAGCCGTGAGCCACAGCGGCCAGTCGTTCCCTACGTTACATGCGGCGCGGGCTTTGAAAGCTGCCGGCGCGGACGTCTTCTGCGTGGCCGGCCAGCTCGACGTCGTGATTGCGGACGACGTTATTGGCCAGCAGTTCGCGCCCGGTAGTCCTGTGACGGACCGCGTCTTCTCCACAAATGCCGGGATACGATTGGCCGAGGCGGCGTCGTTGACGACGGCGGCGACGCACCATTTACTGACTGAATTGTTAGTGCGCGTCGCGCGCGCGGCGCCAGCCCGGGACGTCGCGCTGTCGCGCCACGACTTGGACGAATTGGCGACGCTGGCGCGCACGTCCGTCGAGCGGGATTTGCCCAAGTTGTGCGGCGGCGCCCACGACGCGGCAGTCGTGGGGAGGGCGTGGGGCGACCACGCCGTCGAGCCCTTGATCGCCTTTACCGCGGCGTTGATATATATTCTGGTGACCGTGACGGCCGGTTTACCGATCGCCCACGCCATCGCCCAAGCCTGCGGCCTTTCGAAAGGATCGCCGTGGAACTACGTCATACTGTTCGCGGACGCTCTCTTATATACCTTCTTCACGGTCGTCTTCTCGTTACTCTTGAGATTAATACAAGGCAGAACATTACTCGCGCGCTTCGGCAAGCGCACTTGCTTAGTACTAGACGTGCCCATGGTGCACCAGTGCGCCGTGGCCTTCGCCCAGAAGCTGTTTGGACTGTCGTATGGCCTGAACGGCTGCGAGTTCGCGGGGGGCAATCCTGGTGATCATGCGGTCCACAAGTGCTTGCATCGCATCGTCCGAGGCACGCTCGTGGCCGTCGGCGTCCCGGACGGGCGGCTCAAAGCGTTGGTGGACGTCGAGTGCGCCACGTTCCTTACCGCTCTACAACTAAAATCCCTGTCGAACTGGGGCGTCGGCGCGGAAGTGTGTACTGTCGGTCATCACTCTTACACTCCCGACGTCGTAGATCGGGCCGTGATTTTTGATTTTGACCGGCCGAAGTTTCTCAGCGAGGTGCGGCACAACATGGGGTCGACGGTCGAGCCGGTGGCGCGGCGCATGTTGTACCTGGCCGAGCCGACGCCGAGTCCGCCGAACGTCCGCGGCAGGGTCGTCGGCGCCGTGTCGCACGGCTCCGAGCAGGACCTGGCCGGCGCGCTGGCGTCGCACGCGGTCGTCGAGGCGTTGTATGAAGGGAGAGTGGCTTCTCTCGAACGGCTGGTCGCGTTCTACGTGCTCTTCCACGCCATGGCCGAGCGCGTCTCGCGCGTCTCGCGCTTCTTCTTCTATCTGCGCTTCGACACCTGGCGGTCGCAAGCCGGCACGCGCGTCGCCACGACGCCCTCGCCCACGTCTCCTGCCGCCGCCGTCAGCGTGGCGACGGGCCTCATGGACGACGTCCGCCGCGTCGAGTCGTCCGCCGCCTTCCGCGACTCGATGCATCGCTCGCGCTACGGCGGCTCCGTGCTCGACTTCAGCGGCCGCGGCAACCGCACGGCTCGCGACGTCATGGACCGGTCGTGGCGTCCCGGTCTCATGGACATGTCGCACCGGTCGCTGACGCTCAACGACGTGTCGGCCTACTCGAACCTGGGCCTGGACTTGAGCTCCTCGGGGCCCTCGGGCTACCGCTTCCGGCTCCCGCAAAGCTCCTCGGACCCGTCGCCGCCGCACCTCGCAGCGCAGCCGTCCGTCGTCCACGAGGACGGCTCACACCACACGCAGGACTCCAAGGAGTCGCCGGAAGAGCTTCGCCCGGCGCACGCGGCGTAGGTCTTCCCCCCTGTATGCATGTAACATATCCCGTTGACGGTGTAGAAGTGCCGTATTTGGCCTCATGGGGGACCCTTCTTAGTCTGTCTAGGCCCGGGCACGCTTGGACCCGAGTGGCATCATCGTGATGCCCCGGCGCTTCATCTTGGCCAACGGCTTCGCGCCGGGTCGCGCTTCTTGCAACGGCGACCACGGCGCGTCCGGCCTCGGCGTCGCCGCCCACGACGCGACGGGCGGCGGTGGCGCCCACGGCGCGGTCAGCTCCGGGCGCGCGGGCGGCGGCATCGGCACTGCCTCCTCGGCCGTCGGCCAGCGCTGCCAGAGCGCGGCCGTCGGCGCGGGCTCGGGAACCGCCGGCCAGCGCTGCCAGAGCGCAGCCGTCGCGGGCGCGGCCGTCGGCGCAGGCTCGGGCGCCGCGGGCTGCCAGAGCTCGGCCGTCGGCGCGGGCGCCGGCCGTTGCCAGAGCTCGGTCGTCGGCGCGGCGGCGGGCTCGGGCGCCGCGCGCTTCCGCGGGTCGTAGCGGAGAGGTAGGATGGATATGGGCCGGCGCTTGGCGCGCGCGAGGGGCCGCGGCTGCCGCGCCGGCGCGCGGTCGGCGAGGCGCGGGCGCGGGAGCTGCGCGGGCGACGGCGCGTGTCCGGGCGCCGCGGGCGAGAAGAGCCACTCCTCGTCCTCGGCCTCCTCGGCCGCCTCGGCCGCGCGCTGCTCCGCGACGAGGCGCTCCGCCGTCGCGCGCATCGGCGCGTCCAGGCCGGGCGTCGGCGGGACCCGGGGCGTCCCGCGGGGTTGCGGCAGGGGCGGCGGCGGCGAGGCCGGCGTCCGCGGCGTCCGGCGGCGCTGGGGCGAGTTCCGCGGCGTTCGGCGCGCAGGCGAGCGGGCCGGCGCCGGGGCGGGCGCTGGCGTCGCGCGGCGCGCCGGCGAGCGCCGGGGGATGCGCCGGGCCGGGGCCGGCGCCGGCGCGACCGCGGCGACGAGCGCCCGCAGCGGGGCCACGTCCATGCCGAGCAGACCGGCGTCCTCGGTCGCGGCGCCGCCGCCGGGCTGGTGCTCGTCGAGCGTCGCGGCGGCCGCGCGCAGCGTGGCCCGGCCCGCCGACGCGCGCAGCAGCGCCGAGACGTGGCCGTCCGCGTCGACGTCCGGCCGCTGCTCGTCGTCGGCCTCGATCGCGGCGTTGTCCACCGGCTCGAGGTCGGCGCACGTCAGCGCGAGGCCGAAGACCGCGGCGCGGCCGCGGTCCCGGCCGCGCCGCGGCGGCGCGTGCATCCGGTCGACGACGACGCGCGCGCCGTGGAGCCGGAGGAGCGTGCCGACCGTGCTCTCGAGCGGCTGGCCCGCGTCCACGGTCGGCGGCACGAGCACGCGGCAGGTGTGGCGGCCGTCGCTGATCTGGAGCTCGCCGCCCCGGTTCTCGGCGTCGGCGTCGCGCGCGGCGACGACGCGCACGGTCTCGTAGCCCGGGCGCTCGCTCGTCGGCTGCGGCCGGCGCGCGACGTTCTCGAAGTGCGCGCAGAGCCATGCAGGCGACGCGCGCGGCGGCGCGGGCGGCTGGGCCGGCGGCTGCGTGTTGTCTTGGGTGTCCGCCTGGGTCTCCGGCTCGCGCGGCCGGCCTCTTGTTGGGGGGCGGCGGCGGCCGCCGCCCGCGCGGCCCTTTTGGCGCGGCATATGGCTTGTACGGCTTTGTACGCCCTCAATTTCTGCCGGGCCGGGTAGCGCGAGCAAGCAGGAGTCGGGAGAGATACTTGTACGCTGTAATTCGTGCTGGTTCGGCTCAGCGCGACCAGGCGCGCGCGGCCAACGTTTTTGCCGTTTCTAGTGTGTCGATACGCTAATGATTTGGCTGGAGACGGTTTGTGAGGAATTTGAGCGGCACAACAGCCCCAGCGGGCAGGGGCTGCCTCTCCTAACCATGGACGTCGAGGCACCACCAAATGCTGCAGAGCGCATGAACCGTCCGTTGCTCCTGCGACGCATACTGTCGCGGCAGGACACCAAGGACCATGCGTTCAGGTGCAAAGCGATCTGTTTCATGTTCTGGTTCGGATTTGCGTATTTCGTCGGTCGGATTATCCTTTGGATTATTTTCATCGTCGTGAATTTGGTGACCACGTCGGCCACTCACGTCGATATTGGCGTGTGGTGCGTTTTGTGGTTTTTGGTTTGCCAGGCGTGGGCCGTCGCGCTGGCCTGGCTCATCTATATGTGGACGGCGCGGCGACGAGCGCGAGCCGCAGCCCCCGTGGCCCCAAAGCCGGCGGCGGGGCAATCGCGGCCGACACGTGAGCAGCTGAACAAAAGATTCGCGAGTTGGGTTGAGTACAGCTCAGAATCGGCCCATGCTGTTCTTTTTAGTTCGCTAGGAATGTGGCTGTCGCCGCACTTTCCTACGATCCTTATATTCCTCTCTCTGTTCGTCATGGTCGGTGCGATATTCTCACTCCAACACAATTCCCTTGCCTACTGCGCAGTTCAGCTGATGAATGGATTTGCAATTCTGGGCACGGGGCTTTTAGTGTTCGCGGGACGACGGCTTGCGGCGCGGGTGCTACTATTTGTTGCTTGCGCAGCGATGGCGGCGGCGAGCACCGGAGAAGCTGTCGTTTTGTTGGCACGGGGGCGGTCGGGGTATCATGTCGCGAATATGATCACGAATGTTCTATTCTGTGTCGCTGTTGGCACGATCTTGTGCGTGTTTCCGCGATGGCATTCGTGGCGATTTAGCACGGCTTGTTTCCTGAGTTACTATTACGCCAGGGTCCTTGTTTGGGGCTTGTTCTTTGCGAAGCGGCAAACGGAGGTCTTGCAAACAGCCTTTTCCGCCCAATGCGACGTGGCCGCATTGGCGGCCTCCTGCATTTTGCTGGTGGAGATCAAATACCGCGCCACCCTAAAGCGCGCGCACGAGATGGCCCGCGGCGACGCCAGCTCCTACGACGAGATCTGGAAGACGTTCGTCGCAGACGAGATTAAAATCAAGGCGCTCTCGAGCCTCGTCGACGCGTACAAAGCTGCCATGGCCGGCGCGGAGAAGCGGAGCAAGCGCCAGGCGGCGGCGAGCGTCGGTGATCTCTTCGACGGCGCCTACGCGCTCCAGCCCCTCGTTGTGGCGAAGGCAGAGGCTATCAGCGGCGACGCGGGCGTCGTCTACGGAAATACGAAGACGGTGGCGCGCGCGTTCCAGAAGGCGTGGCGGTCGTACGGAGGCGACTACCGAAGGCTCTGCGACGTCGTGCGGGTGTCCATCGCGTTCGAAACTATCGACGAACTGACGGCATGCCTCGAGCGCATCGTCGCCGACGACGAGCTCGAGCTCATCCCGCAAGGCATGGAAAAGTGTCGCTTCGATCCGGAATATGCTCCTTACGCCGGCCAATTCGTCGGCTACCGGGACTTGCAGCTAGGTGCGACATTCAAGTCAGCCGAGACGCGGGACCGGGGCCTCGACCAACACATCGTAGAGATACAGCTCCACTTGCGGGTCTTCGAGGCCATCAAGACGGGACACGTGACTGTCGGGTTGCCCGTCCACACAACAAATCTGGCGGGCTGGCGGATGGGGAGCGGCCACAGGACGTACGTGTCCTGTCGCAACCTGAGATGTAGCTAGCACTCGCTCCTACCTTCTGGGCTTTCTCTTCGTTCCCCGTTTTTCTTCTAACAACGTTTTAACTTTAAAAACTCCCCCGAGCGCGCAAAAGCTGAATCCTAGCGTCGACACGCTAGCACGATCATCTCGTGCGCCTGTAAACGCTTCATTCAAGGGCTGCCAATCGCCGCGGCATTCACATAATAGGCAGCCCGCAACCAGCGCTAGCTGCAGCGGTGATCCGCAGCCACAGAGGATCAGGTGCTCACAATGCTTGCGCTGATCGCGCTGCTGCGTTACGCGGCTGCCACAACTACGCCGGGGCCGACAGCGTCGGTCCTGCCCCAGAAAGGGACGTGCCGACGCTGGGGTCATCCCGAGGCAGGCGAGTGGAATAAGGACTCGGATTGCTGCGCGATCGACATGCAGGCCGCGTGTGATACTAACTACCGCTACGTGAAGAGCGACGAGGTCTGCGGCTTCAGCGGACGATGCCGGGAGTACCGCTACTCGTGCGTCCGCTGCGAGCCGGGCGAGGCGTGCGACAGCAACTACGACGTCGCGTACGAGGACGGCGAGGATCTGCGAGGATCCCACTGCGAGGGTAGTCACTGGACGGCGTGCTACTTCATCTTGCCGCTCTACATATTCTTCCTCGGCTACACGCTGTGGCAGGTGAAGCGCCTGTCTAAGGACGGCAAGATGGCGGAGGCGAGGGACCTGTGGGAGACGAGCAGCAACGCCACGTTTGCCATCGTCTTCGTCTGCCTGGTCATGCACTTCCTCGCCCTGATGTGGATGAATTTGGACTTGATCTTAAATCTACTCTACCTGTGCGTACTCCTCTTAGCTGTCCTCCCGAAAATCATGGCCTACTACGTGGAACGGTTGGTGCCGCCCGCGCCTGGGGGCGAGTCCAATGTGCGTGTCAAGCTCGGACTTTTCCCCGCTTTTTTGGGATTAGTGTACTTAATTGGCGCGGTGATATTGTTTATCATCTTACTCATCGTTTATTTCGTGACCATGTCGGTAACTCACGTGGATGTTGGCGTTTGGCTCGTTTTGTGGTTTTTGCTCACCCAGTCGTGGGGTGTCGCGCTGGCTTGGCTCATCGATATGCGGACGGCGCATCGGCAATCGCGAGCCGCAGAGCCCGTGGCCCCAAAGCCGGTGGCGGAGCAATCGCGTCCGACGGTTCGGCAGCTAAACAAAAGGTTTGCAAGCTGGGTTGAGACGAGCTCAGAATCGGCCCATGCCGTGTTGTTCTCGTCGCTTGGCCTTTGGCTATCGCCGCACTTTCAAGTGGGGCTTGAAATGCTGATTGGGTTAGTCATGATTATTGCGATAATTGGTCTCTTGTTTGTTGCGTTTTTTAAACTTGCTCTCTGCGCGGCTTTGCTGATGGTAGGATTTGCACTTCTGGCCACGGCGCACTTATTGTCCATGGGACGACGGTTTGCGGCGCGGATGTTACTATTTGCTGCAATCTTAGCGAACGGGGCGGTGGGCATCAGAGAAGGTGTCGTCTTGCTGGGGCGGGGGCGGTCCGGGTACATTGTTGCGGATTTGATCATAGATCGTCTCATGTCTCTCGCTTGGGCCACCATCGTGTGCTTATTTCCGCGGTGGCATTCGTTTCGAGTTACCTTGGCTTATGTCCTCGGTTATTTTTACCATAAGTGCTTAATTTGGGGCTTGTTCTACGCGAAGCGGCAAAGTGTCCACCTGCAAAATATATTTTACTCTTGGTGTTTCCTAAGCGGGGGAGCGGTCGCATGCATTGTGCTAGTGGAGCTCAAATACAGAGGGACGCTCCGACACGCGCACGAGATGGCCCGCGCCGACGCCAGCTCCTACGACGAAATCTGGAAGACCTTCGTCGCGGACGAGACGAAACTCAGAGCGCTCTCGGGCCTGGTCGACGCGTACAAAGCTGCCATGGCCGGCGCGGAGAAGCGGAGCAAGCGCCAGGCGGCAGCGAGCGTGGGCGCGCTCTTTGAAGATGCCTACGTGCTCCAGCCGCTCGTTGTCGCGAAGGCGGAGGCTATCGGTGGCGACGCAGGCGCCGTCGTGTACGGATCAACGAAGACCGTGGCGCGCGCGTTCCAGAAGGCGTGGCGGTCGTACGGAGGCGACTACCGAAGGCTCTGCGACGTCGTGCGGGTGTCCATCGCGTTCGAAACTATCGACGAACTGACGGCATGCCTCGAGCGCATCGTCGCGGACGACGAACTCGAGCTCGTCCCGCAGGGCCTCGAGAAGTGTCGCTTCGATCCGGAATATGATCCATACGCCGGCCAATTCGTCGGCTACCGGGACCTGCAGCTCGGCGCGAGGTTTCGGTCGGAGGCGACGCGGAAACAGGGTCTCGACCAACATGTCGTCGAGATACAGCTCCACTTGCGGGTGTTCGAGGCCATCAAGCGGGGACACGTGACTGTCGGGTTGCCCGTCAACACAACAAATCTGGCGGACTGGCGGATGGGGAGCGGCCACAGGACGTACGTGTCCTGTCGCAACCTGAGATGTAGCTAGCACTCGCTCCTTCCTTTTGACATTTCTCCGTTCCCCGCGTTTCTTCTAACAATGTTTTAACTTAGAACTCCATCCCCCCGAGGTCCATCCCCCCCAGGTCCATCCCCTCGAACGCGCCGGAAGCCATCTCAGCGAAGCCGCCGAGCCCCTCAAACAGGCCCCCCGCGCCCTCGGCGATCGTCCCGACGACGCTGCCGATATTCCCGAAGACGCTCCCGACGGCGTTCGCGGCGCCACTGATGTTGATGTTGCCGACGGCGTTTGACACCGCTCCGGCCGCGTTAGAAGCCGCGCCGCCCACGGCGTTCGCGGCGCCACCGACGTCGAAGTTGCCGACGGCGTCCCCGACAGCCCCGGCCGCGTTCGACGCCGCGCCGCCCACCACGCCCGCGGCGTCTCCGACGTCACCGAGCGACACGTCCGACAGCGCGCCGCCGACGGACATCAGGACGTCGCCCGTCTCGCTCACGACGTCGCCCGCCAGGTCGCCGACGACGTCCGCGAAATCCGACGGGTCCATGGTTGGTACCGCTTCGAGTAGTTCCTGCGGCTCGAGGGCCGCCGCCGCGTTCACTAAGCCCGTGGCCCCGATGCCCAGATTCGACAGCTCCAGGTTGGGCGCGGCGAAGATAGCAATCGCCGCCGCGACGCCCGCGGCGGACGCCACCACCAACGCCGGCGCGGCCGACGATTTCGTGGCCTTTACTTTAACACCACCGGCGGGCGCCTTCTTGGCCTGGACTCCGTGCTGCGGCGGCGGCGCCGTGTTGACGAGGATGACCGAGCCCGGAATTGAGGAAGGAGGCACGAGCACGGACAGCACGCGGCCGTCTGGCGCCCGCACCTGGATGGACTGACCGGGCATGCCGGGCTGCACGAGGACCTGGACGATCGTCGGCGGCGGCGCCGCCGCTTGCACCGGCGGCGCGTTCACAGGAACCATGCGCAGCGCCAGCGCCTTGGCCACCTCCGCCGCGGTCCTTCCAGAACCCTGCTGCCCAAGGCCCATCCAGTTCCACTTGTTGCCATGCTTGTAGAGTTTGGCGAAGACTAGGGCGTCGCCTCGACAACCCTTGAGGTTAAACCGCGCTAGCTCCTGGTCCGAGTCCGCGTGCACTAAACGCGCGTAGGCCGAACTCACGTCGCAGAACGTCCGGCCCTGCGTGTACACGTTGACCACCAAAAAAATGTTGTCCACGCCCCGCTTCTCCATGGCTTCGGGCTGGACGTAGATCCGTTCCAAATCAGAGGTGCCCGTGCCGGTCCCCGACGTGAGCACGTCGCCCGTGTGGACGATCGACGCCGGCGTGGCATCCCTTAACTTCTGGAAGGAGATAATATCGGCCACTTGCGCGCCGGCGAGGCAGACCGCCGACGCGTCGATGTCGATATTCGCCTTGGCGCTCCAGGACAGGCCGAAGTAGAGTCGGGCGCACTTGGACGGCACCTGCACGTTGTGCGTGGGCAGGAGCTGCACCGGCTTCTTGCTGTCCTTGGCCGGCGCGGCGGCCGCTGTCGAGGAGGCGCCGCTGCCCATCGTTATTGGGCTGCCTCTGTTCGCTGTTCGCGCATGCAAAGCGCCAGCCAGCGCTGTGCAGAGCGCCCTGCACGGCGCGCGACCAGCCGTAATACGACCCAGGCCACCCTCAAGGGTACTAGCAGTGGTCCCGGAGAGATCGCAAACGTACGAGTATTTTTTTTGAATTGGCATGAGGTTGCTCTCTCTCCTCTCTGAAGCATTTGGGCAGCCTCTGTGCGCACCGTGCGTGCGCGCTGCGCGCTGATAATGCGGCGCCTACGTGCGTTTATTATCGTAGGAACGAGAATCCCATCCATAACAGCGTGAGCATGCAAGTGAGCATGCAAGTCTGGTTCCTGCTCCTGGCAGCGCTGCCGACTGGCGTATCGTCCGGTGTCTGCTCCCGCGCACCAAAACGTGGCGTGGCCGTGCACACGGCACAAACGTGTGACGTGCTCGACGCGCACAAGAGGTCATCGTGGTGGTACAGCTGGGGCCTCGGGACCGGCTTCGACGGCAGCTTCTGCGCCACGCCAGACGATGCGGCGGCCCGGGCCCGCGCGAGCATGGACTTCGTGCCCATGTTTTGGGGCGAGGGTCACATCAACGACTTCGTTGCGGCGCCCGAGGCGTGGCACCACGAGCTCGACCAGGCGTCGTACCTTCTGACGTGCATGATCCGTGCCCCTTGACTTTCCAAAGAGCCCGACGCACTTTCGAAAGAGCCTGACGCCATCGACGCAGGTTCAACGAGCCCGAATTCTCGGCGCAAGCCAACATCTCCCCGCGCCGCGCCGCGCAGCTGTGGCCGACCCTCGTCGAAATCGCCCAGAACTACAGTCTGGAGCTCGTGGCGCCGTGCGTTAGTGCTGGCGTCCACGGCGAGCGGTGGTGGGCGCCGTGGCAAAGTAATTGCACGGCGCTGCACGGGAGCTGTGAGTTTGACTACGGCTGCACGCACAACTACTTCCAGCCCGCGCCCTGCCGCGACGACGTGTCCTGGTGGGCCTGCGTGGGCAACGGCGACGACGGGACGGAGCACCTGGAGCAGGAGCTTCAGACGTGGTACGAGAACACGGGAGGAAAACCCATCTGGGTCACGGAGTTCGCCTGTAATCCCTGGGCTGAGCGGTCTTGTAATGCGAGTTTGCACTCGCGACTCATGGATCAGGTGGTGCCCGTACTCGAGGCGTCGCCGCTCGTGAATCGGTACGCGTGGTTCGCCGCGTACGAGGCCGCGTCCATGCCGGGCAACGCGCTAAACCGCGAGACCTGGAGTCAGTTGACGTCGTTCAGCTGCCCGAACAACTCGTGGACCGCGGGCTACGGCGACGCCTCGTGGCAGATCCAGACGAACGCCGAGTGCGTGGCAGCAGCGGAAGCGGACGCTTCGTGCGCGACGCCCCTCGTCCTCAACATCGGCTGGGACGCGTGCTACTGCGCGACGGACGCCTGCGACGCGCCCGTCGCTACGAGCTACATGACGACGTACCGCTACGCCGGGGACGGTCAAGGCCTCGCGCCGCTCGGCGAGCGCTACGAGAACTTTTCGTGGGAGAGTCCGTGTCAGCCGTCACGAGCGCCGACGCTGTCGCCGACTCTGTCGCCGACTCTGTCGCCGACTCTGTCGCCCACTGTCGGGGCGCTCTCGTCGTCGTCGTCGTCGTCGTCCGACAAGCCGGGGACAGTGACAATTGTCTTGATGGTGATCCTCGCTGTTGGCATCTGTGCATGTGTTGGAGTGACGTTATTCTATTGTGGACGGACGTGCCGCGGATTATGGGATTTGAGAGGTCAATAAGTATATCTCTACTTAACCTCGCTGTCGCGCCGACTCTCATGCGTTGTTACTACATCGGCGCACTCACTCCTTGGTCGAATTGTACGCGCCGTATCCCAACTCCAGCAAGAGGTAGCCGCCGAGGAGCCCGCCGGACAGCGCCGTCGCACGATTAATCGGGGGAGTGCTCGTCTTCGGCGGCTCGGAGCGGACGACGGTCGAGGGTGGCTTCGGCGGCGCCACTGGTGCAAACGATGTAGCCAGCGCAAGAATAGCGCAGAGGACAAACTTCCGCACCATGTTTATCGCTCTGCCGTGCTTGCTATTGTGAGTTGCTGTGAGTGCTCTCGCTATGGGTGCTCTTTCAGTGCTCTGCTCAGCTCCACTAGCTGGGAGTTGAAGCACCGATGCAAAACCAGTGTAAACTTTATGCCGCCACAGTAAACGAGTCGATGCAGCTCTGTCTCCGATGCTCGGCTTTTTTGCTCTCGGAGCTAGCGCCGTAACACACTAGGCATTCGGCATGCGTAAAAAAAGGCACACAGAACAATTAACGCAACTCCGCGGAACCCGCAGCAGGCAACGCACCCGTGTACCGCCCCGCGAAGTCGTAGGGAGACCCCTCTTCGTCGATGACCCAGAACATTGCGCCCCGCAAGCCCGCCGATTGCACGGCGCGCGCGGCGTCTTCGGGCTCCACTCTGATGAATTTCTCGTTGTCGGCCCAGCCGTTCGCGAAGCCGAGCAGCAGCTTCTCGCGCGGCACTCGGACGACGTCGGCCCCGACGGTCACGCCTTTCGTGGATAGGCCGGCGGCGACCTCTTCTGCGTACGTTGCCAGCGCGGCGCCGCCGCGCGTCAGCGCGTAGCAGGCCGACGAGTAGCCCTCGTAGAGCTGCACCGAGACGGCGTCGACGCTGTCCATGCCGGCCCGGGCCAGGACCGCGGCGTAGGCGTTGCGCCCGGCGTAGGGAAAGCCCGCCGCGGGAAAGCCGTTCTCGCCCGGCCGCCACGGCGCGCGCGGCTCATGATTTAACAGCAGGTCGACCTCCGCCGAGCCCGCGTCGAGGTACGACTCCGCGGGCGCTAGAGCGATCAGATACCCATGTCGCTTCGCCTCCCTGCAAAAGTCCGCCACGAGCGCCACCATCGCTTCACTCAAGTTCTGAGACGCGTCGTCGTTGCCCTCGAGGTCCCAGTCGCACCCGTCAAATACAAAGCCGTGCGCCACGTTCCACGCGCGCCAGACCTCGAACCACGCTCGGCCGTCGAGCTTCTCGTCGGGGTGCGGCCCGTTCCAGCCGCCGAACGCGACCAAGTGCCGCACGTCCAATTGCTCCGCTTCCAGTCGTTTCTGCGTCGCCCTTACCAGGTCCACGTCAAAGGTCGGTCTGACGCGCGGCACGTCGTCCTCGACCTCGAGGTGGGCGAACGACCAGATGACGACGTTGACGCCCTGGCGGCACGCGGCGACGACCCTGTCCTCGCGCAGACTACGGTCTGTCGCGTAGCCGACGAGCAGGCGGCCCTTCGGCAGAGCGCGCTCGGGCGTCGACAGCGCGGCCGCGGCTGCTACCGACATGGCAAAGAGCATGGGCCGCTCTCTCAGAGAGGGGCTGTACCTGCGCTGCCGTCCGTTATCGTGCCCGCGAGGCTTCACCCGATCTGTTCGATGTGCGTTGGAGGTCTTGAGCTGTCGCCGTGATCGCTGCGGCAGCACGGGCGGATTTAGAGTGGTGCTCTCTCGACCAGGCTGGGAGAGGCAGGCGCCACTGAAGGCAAAAAGGCCGGCGAAACGCCCACAGCGGAGGCGCAGCACGAGCAGCGATCCCAGAAGCGATGCTGCGCCGCACGGTTGTCCTCATACGACGCGCACAAGCACCACTGGCACGGTATGGGCGCCAGTCGTCGACGCGCCGCGAGCTCAGCTTCGCCGAGGAGCTCATGCAGCACCGCAAGACGCAGGGCAAGACCATCGCTGCGAGGCGCGAGGACGGCGCCGTCGCGTTCCCGAATTTCGACGCGGTCGACGTCGACGGCACGGCCGTGGCCTTCCCCGCGTTGCTGAAACGACGCGTCACGTTGGTCGGGGTCTCGTTCCGGGCCATCGGCGCGGCGCAGTCGCGCGAGTGGCTCGAACCATTTGGTCGACGAGTTTACTTGACTTATAGAGGGATGGCGCATACGGCCACTGCCCATTGTTCGCTCATCGAACAGCCCGTGTTTAGGTTCAAGTTTCTGCGGAACTGGCTGCTGAGAGATTTGCGGAAGGCGGCGACGGACATCTCCCTGAACACGTGGAATTGCCTCAAAATCGGCGACGTCGCTCCCATAAGACAGGAGCTGGGGCTCGACAACCGATTGGTGGGCTACGTGTACTTGTTGGATCAGGAGGGGCGCGTGCGCTTCCGCGGGTCCGGAAGCCCGACGGAGGACGAATTGCAGCTCCTCTTCCAGGTCACGGAGGAGTGCGTGTCCGAGCGAGAGCGCGTCTGGACGGACGTCGACGAGCACGCGGCCGAGGTTACGTTCGACGTCGACGATGGTGAGGACCGGGACGCGCGGCTGAAGAGAGATAGAGGCTTTCGAGCTAGAGCGCGGGACGCGCAGCTGCCGCTCGAGTTACCGGTCTGGGAGGCCGGCGGCGACGTCCCCGAGCCGCTCCCGCGCGTGCCGTGGGACGTCGTCGGCGCGGACGGCGGGCCCGTCGCGCCGCCGCCGCGCAAGCGCGAGGCGTCGCGCGCCGCGCGCCGCGCCGCCGGCCCGCTCTCGACGCAGACGCGGCCCGGGCGGAAGCGGCGGAGACACTAAGTTTTAGGATACAATACGCGCTTCCGCACCCACCGCTCGCCGTCGGACCAGCGGATACTGTCCGCCGGGAAGGTCACCTGGACCATGCAGTCCAGCACGGCGCTGTTTCTCGCGCTCTCGAAGACTCCCGACTTGCCGGCGACTCGTAGGCCGTCGTCGCCAGCGCTTGACTCGAGTACGCGCCATCGGCCGTCCTCCTCCGCCTCGACGACGACGGCGCCGTCGCGCGTGACGACTCTGCGTCTGCTCTTGGATCCCTCGACGTAGTACAGGCCGTCGTATGTTTGTGCTGGGACGTCAGCACGCGCAGCGAACGGTACGGCAGCTGTTCCAATCGCAAATGTCCGCCTGGAGAGTGATAGTGCGATTGCTCGGCCGGCGAGGCACCAAATGAATAGCGGCTTCGCACGCAGCATCATCGGTGTCGTGTATGTACGTTGTCAAAGTTATCGATGCGTAGCTGCAGCCTATAATGTGTACGGGGCGAAAACAAAGCGCGAGTCATTAGCTAGCGTTAGTAAGACACTAGCAAGCTCTCCGGCTCGTCTTGCTCTGCTGCCATTGCTCAGTCATAAAAGGCGTAAGCCTCATCCTCGCAGCCGGTCGCTGCGAGCCACGTGCGCTACGTGCGCTGCGCTTGGCTGCCTGAAAGATGCCCCCGCGAAGGAAAAAATCAGCTTCCGGCACCACCAGACGCAAAAAGGTCAAAACGGAGCCAAAAGAGGACAATAGTTCTCTAAACATCAGCGTACGCTGCGGTGAGACGGGCGTGGCGCTTTGGTTTAAGCTTAAGAAGACAACGAAATTCAACAAAATAATGGATGCATTCGCTTCGAGACGCCCTTTTTTTTCGGTACCAGCGACTCCGCTCGCGCGCCTACCGGCGACGGAACTGTCGAGCCTCGGCGGCGCCGGCGGCGCGCTGGCCGCGGCGCTACGGGCGCGCGGCGCTGCCGTCTTAAAATTCAAGGGCCTGGACTTCGGCAGACACCCGCTCCTCGCCGAGGCGAACGCTTTCTTCAACAGCACGACTCAGCCGCGGGAGCATCGCCTGGATGATGATTCGATGTCGGGCAGCGGTTACAAAAGTCCCGAGACAGGCCGGGAGCTCTACGTCCATCACCGCGGGTCGCCGGGGCCATTCACGAAGTCCGCGGCTGACGATCTCTTTGACGAGCTGCATGCGATTTCCCTCCAAGTGACCCGTGCGACCGCCCTGGGCCTCACTGGTAGCGGGACGGCGTTTGACGAGCTCTTAGACACGAGGTCGTCGCGTTCAGCGGCGTCAAGCTGCCTCCGCTTCCACAAGTACTCGCAGGACAGCATGGCGAAGGATCCCTTGCGTGACGCCCGCGTCCTGCCGGGGGGCGGAACGTCAGTCCCTTGCGCTGGTGCTGACCTTGTTGCCTGCCCGCGCCACGTCGACCGCGGCTTAGTTACTCTTATCCTGCCGTGCTCCGGCGGCTCGCGTCTGGAAGTGATGGATCCGAAGAACGGCTACGTCGAGCCCGTGGACCTGGCCGACGACGAAGTTGCTGTTCTCTGCGGGCACACCCTCTCGGTCGCGTCTTGCGGTGCAGTTTGCGAGGCGCCACATCGGGTGTCGTGGACGTCGGCTTCAGGGAACGAACGTCTTGCCACCGTGTTTACTTTGCGCGCGCCGCCGGACGGGCGTTTTGCCGCCGCGCACCAGAAGATCATCGAATCGGGCTGTCCCCACGACAAGGCATACGACCCGGGCTACGGAGCTCATCGCATTCACAGCGCCTCTTCGATCAAAACATTCAAGGGCGACGAGGACGTTGCCTTCGTCATGCAGAAATTTAGTGAGAGAAATGCTTCGATCCACTCGAGGCGGTTCGAGCCCGTGCCCGCCAGGCATTTACGCTTCTTGTATGATGGATCACGCGTACACGGCGATCAGACGCCTGCGAGCCTCGATATGGAAAGTGGCGAACAGCTTGATTGCTTCGAGCCTATGATGGGCGACTGATGCTCAGAGGAGGCGGGTAGGTGTGTAAAACTACTCTTGTTGAATTGAAGACTCCTTTTATGAATCTCTACTAACGCCCCACCGCAAACACGCGCCGCCGCGCGCTGCAAGCTCACCATCAGAGGTACTCGGACGCGACCGCCAGAACGCCGATCAGGACGATGGCGCCGTAGGCGAAGGCGAACTTCCGGAGCGCCTGCTCCGGGGCCGCCGCCGCCGGCGGCGCCTCCCACGTGTCCGCGCGCTCGACGAAGCGGGCGCGCGGCGGCGTCTCGGCCGCCTCGGCCGCGGCGCGCGGCGAGGGCTCCCGGATCGCGGGGCGCTTCGCCGCCGCGGCAGCGGCGGCCGGCGCGGGCCGCTTCGCGCCAGCGGTCGGCGACGGCACCGCCTCCTCCTCCTCGAACGCGGGCTGCGACGTCGGCGACGCCACGGGCGACTGCGCCGGCGTCGACTGCCGCGACGTCTGCCGCGACGACGACGGGCTCTTCAGGGGCGCCGACGCGGCCTTGATGCGCAGCGACGACTCGACCGTGTTCCTCTTCGACTTCGAGCGGCCGATCATGGGCAGGCCGCTGATCTGCTTCTTGATCCCGCGCGTGAAGGACATCTTCTTTTTCTTCTGCGCGATCTCCCGATCTTTGACCGCATCCGCCGAGCCGAGCTCGATGGCCTTGTCGAAGTGCTCGATCGCCTTGTCCAGGTCCTGCTCGACGCCGACGGCGTACAGGTACCGCACGCCCAGTTGGTGCGTCGCGTGGGCGTTGCCCTGGTCCGCGGCGCGCGTCAAGTACTCGAACGCCACCGACTCGTCCTTCTCGTAGCCGCCCCGCCCGAACGTCGACATCTGTGCCAAAAACATCTGCGCCTTCACCGCGCCGCCCTCGGCCGCGATCTTCAGCCACTTCCGGGCCTCCTCCTTGTCCACGACGCCGGTCTTGCCGTGGGCGTGCATCAGCGACAGCTCCCACGCGCCCTCCGCGCTGCCGGCCTCGGCCGACTGCTGGAACGCCTTCATGGCCGCGGGCCAGTCCTTGCGCGCGTAGGCGGCGTGGCCGACGGCCAGCATGGCTTCGCCCTGCGTGGTGCTTGCGGTTTCGGGGGCGCGCGTGGAATAAGGGTTTTCGGATTGGATGCTTTTTGGGGTTGCGCGCGCGGGCGGCGCCCGGGGCTGCACCGGCGTGGGTGGGGCAGCGATGCGGTGGTGCGTACCTCGGTAGCCATCTCTCAGGCGGCCTCGTAATTAGTTTGCAAATGGCGCAAAAATGGCGGCCTCTCAGGCGCATCCATCCAGCACCCCGCGCGGGCAGCAGCTAGCGGCGTCCAAAGAGGCGCTGAGCAGGCCTCCTCGCTCGCCGTGGGCCGGTGGTAGCTATCTGGCTCGCATTTCTATCAGTGCTAGTGTGTCTCAAGACACGCTAGGTCGAATTGCAAAACCGGCTCTGGTCTGCAGCAGTGCTCGCTGCTCGCAAGCTGTCGGCGAGCTTCGTTATTTCTTCTGTCGGCTGCAGCAGCGATCGCGGAACTGCGCTCGCGCGCCAGTAATTACTGCCACCAGCAGGCTGCAGCACACTGAGCTCGCAGCGATGCGCTGCCTCGTGGTACTCGCGACGGCGAACGCCCTGCAGCAGCGCTACTTCGCCTCGACGGCGCGCGGCTGCGAGCCGTACCTCGCCGACGAGCTTGAGAGTATCGGCGCGTCTCACGTCGAAATCGGGCGCAGCGGCGTGCACTTTGACGGAGACACGCGCGTGGGCTACGCGGCGCTCATCCACGCGCGGACGGCCACGAAGGTGCTGGAAGTGCTGGCCTGGCGGAACGGCGTCGAGACGGCCGCGGACCTGTATAACTTGGGAAGGGACGTCCCGTGGCCCGAGCTCATGGACGTCGAGGGCACGCTGCGCGTCGACGCGACGCTGACGGGCGGCGTCGCGCAGGCGCTGGCCCACTCGCACTTCTCGTCGCTGACCCTGAAGAACGCCGTCGTCGATTCCTTTAGGGGCGAGAACCAGCTGGGCCGGCGGCCGTCCGTCGCCAAGGATGGGTGCGACGTGCCACTGCACTTGTTTTTGGACCGGGATAGGTGTACCTTGTACCGATCTTTATCATCAGAGTCGCTTCACAAGCGCGGCTATAGGTCACGAACGTCTCACAGAGCGGCTTTACGACCGACCGTCGCGGCCGCGATGCTCTACGGGGCCCGCTGGCCCCAGCGCAGCATGCGAGGCGAAGCACTATGTGATCCGATGTGCGGCTCGGGCACGTTTCTCATCGAGGCGGCGCTCATGGCGCGGCAGATCGCGCCGGGCCTGCAACGGGCGGAGAGCGAGGGCTTCGCGTGCGAACGGTGGAAGGACTTCGACGGAGACGCGTGGGACGAGGTTATAAGGGAAGCGCGAGAACGCGTCCGGGACACATGCCCCTCGAAAATCATGGGTGCGGACGCGCACGCGGGCGCCGCCGGTCTAGCGAGGGACGGCATCGCGAACGCCGGCGTCGAGGACGACGTGACGATACAAGTCGCCGACTGCCTCGCGTGGACACCTGAGTCAAAACCGTCTCTGGTCATTTCGAACCCGCCCTGGGATGGAAGACTAGAGGGCGCCGACGCGGCCTGGACGGCTTTGAGGAGTTTCCTCAAGAGGGAGGCGGGCGGCGGCGTCGCCCATTTGCTGACGGGGAACATGCCGGTCACGCGGAACCTGATGATGCGCGCGTCCAAAAAGAAGAAGCTGAGCACGGGCGGCGTCGACTTGCGGTGCCTGACCTATGAGATTCGGGGCTCAGAAGTGGACGTGGCGCCGCAGATTGCGAAGAAGGACGTGCCGCTCTGGCACGCGCCGCCGCGGTCGACCTACGAGGCGCTGACCGTCGTGGTCCTGAAGGAGAAGCTGCGCGAGCGGTCCCTGAAGGTGTCGGGGCGGAAGGCGGAGCTGGTCGATCGGTTGTTGGAGGCGGACGCGCGGGTGCTCGAGGGGGCTTAACGTTAGTGTGATACAACAGTTCTTACACACACATCAAAAACCACCAGTCACCATGTCGTCCTGCCAGCTCGGCCACTTCCTCTCCGCCGCGCGCTTCCGCATGAAGACGTGGTAGCGCGGCCCCCACTCCTCCAACAGCGTCGCGTCGGTCAGCGGGACGATGCGCACGTCGTCGACGCCCCAGTCGCCGGCCTTGGCTTCCCACCAGGCTTCCGTGACGAGGTCCTCCGGCGGTTTCAGGTACGCGCCGGCCGCTGCGTCGGTCACGCCGCGTGGTGGCCGCACGTTCCCCACGAACACCCTTGCACTCGGCTTCGCCAAGCGGCACATCTCGCGGACCCATGTTTCCGTAACCGCGGCCTCATTTTCATTTTCGCCGGGCTCGACGTACGCACAGATGACGGCGTCGAACCGCTGCGGGTCGACCCAGGTTAGGTTGAGCGAGTCGCCAACAGCAAAACTGCCCCAGGGCAGCTCCATGCGGCACTCCTCGATGGCTTTCATCGAGACGTCGTTGCCCGCGACGTCGAAGGCCACATCAAGTAACTCGTATAGACCGGAGAGGAACCAGCCCTCGCCCACGGCGGACTCAAAGACCGTGGCGCCCTCCTCTATCCCTAAATCGTCCGCGACGGCCTTCACGAAGCCGTCGACGTATCGTCGGTACGTGACGCCCCAATTACCAGACCCGTGCGCGTCGCCCTCGTACCATTGTACCACGTTGCGGAACTGGGGCGCCGTCGCGCAGTGCGTTTGTTGCCAGGCGCACTGCTTGATTAATTTCGGCGGCGGCGGCGAGTAGCTCGAGAGGGCGCTCGTTGTTGCGGCGAGCGTCGCGGCTAGAAGTTTTGATGGCATCGCTGCGGCGGTCTTGCAAAGCTGCAGCTGGCAGAGTGTGTGCAGCAGGTCTCCTGCTGCGCTGCCTGTGTTGTTTTCGTATTTCAGGTCAAGAAGAGGCACGCCTCCGTCTGCTCCTTTACTTATAAGATCACTGCGGTGACCTAGGCGGAGTTTGGTGGGCCAGGCTGTGCGCAGGCCGTGGAGCGATGAGCTTTTTGGCCTAGCAAGGCGCCACGCATAAATCGATTAGGACGGAACCGAGCCGCACGAAAGTCGCATCGGTGGTGCATCTCTTGTCTCCAGCAGTTTGAGCGTGAACGGCACGCTGCGCTGAGAGCTGAAGACCATCACACACAGTGCACACAACTTTTGCTAACAGCAAGCGCGGCGCCACTCGCGACGTAGGGCGCAGCCAGCACTTCACAACAAGCAGCCAAAGGCAGCGCAAATGGCCAAGAAACAAAAGCAAAAGGCCAAGCAGGCGGCGCGCAAGGCCGGCAAGGGCTCCGCGCTCGTCAAAAGGCAGGTTGTCAAACAACAGCCCGGCGGCAGCGGCAAGCGCATGCTCGTGCCGAAGCACGCCAAGCAGGGCAAAGTGCACAAACCCGTGTCGTCGGAGAAGCTCGCGCTGAAAGCGCGGCGCCGGGAGGAGCAGGCCGCGCGCGAGCGCGCCAAGGCCGCCGAGTACGCGGCCGAGCGCGGCCAGTTGCCGCCGCCGGACGTGCACATAAAGCCGGCGTCCTTCGCCGTCGACGCGCCGCCGCCGCGGGACGAGGGCGACCTGCGCTGGCTCTTCGCCATGGACCACGAAAGAGACGCGAAGCGGGCGGCCCGCAAAGCGCGCGCGACGGCGGCGCCCTCCAAACAAGCGGCGTCCTTCGAGATGCTCCGGGAGGACAGCGACGAAGACGCCGCGCCGCCCCTGCCGCCGCCGCCCGTCGCGCCGCCCGTCGTGGCCATCGCGCCGCCGACGTTCGCATTGCCGGGGCAGGACTTCGACGACATCTAGTATGATTATAAGTGTGTTCTTGTGACTTCGATAGATACTACGTTACCAGCTACCCCCCTCGAAGTTCCGCAGCTTCTCCGAGAGGTCCTGCGGCGGCGGCGCGTCTGCCGTCGGCGCCGGCCCGGGCGGCCCGGCGGGCGGCGTGCCCGCGGCGCCGCCGCCGTAGCCGGGCATCGCGCCGCTGTACTGCTGCGGCGGCGCGCCCGGCGGCCCGCCCGGAGGCGGTGCTCCGGGAGGCGCCCCGTACTGCCCCGGCGGCGGCGGCGGCCCGCCCGGAGGCCCGGCAGGCGGCGGCGCGCCAGGCGCGCCGTACTGTCCCGCCGGCGGTCCACCGTACCCGGGCCTGGCGCCCGGCGGCCCCGGCGGCGGCGCGCCCGGCCGCGCCGGCGGCGCCTGCTGACCAGGCTGCCAGCCCGATGAAGGCGGCAGGGCCCGCTGCGGCTGCGCCCCCCACGAAGGCTGCTGGAACTGTTGCGACTGGAGCTGCGCGTGGTAGTCGGCCCATTCTTTGGGGATGCCCTTCACATCACCTAAGGCGAAGCGGTAGGCGTTGCCCCCGCCCAGCGACTGGAGTAGTTCCTGGTAGGGCACGAATCGTAGTAATTCGCGTTGATCAGCGAGCAGGTTGATTTTTTGGCGCGTCTTTTCATCGACGAACCGCGACGCGACGCCCCAGAGACCTCTGAACAAGCCATCCGCGGGCACGACGCACGCCTTCGCCAAAGCCTCCGGGAAGTTCAACTCCAGGATTTTTGCCAGTTCTCTAGGATAAGCTAATCTACCACCTCTGGGAGCGGAAGGATCTCTGACAATAACAACAGTGACTTTCCCATCAGGCGATCTCGCTGTAGCTTCGTCCATCCAGTAGACCGCCGCGCGCACGGCTAAGGCGATTTGCTGGGGCGTCGCGCCGGGCGGCACGCCCGGACCGATGTGATAGATGACTGGTCGTCCTTCATAGTCCTTGCCCCTCGAGAAGATCGTACCCTGAGCTAGCTGATGAGCGATCTGCGTGGGCTCCACGGGAAAGCCATACGCGCGGCGCCAGCGCAGTGACGCCCCGAGCATCTCCGAGGCGGCGTCGGCGTCGTCCTTGCGAGCCGTCAGAAACCGTTCCAAGGTCTTCTGGGACTCGCCCGGGAACCTTTGTTTGAGCGTCCACATCGATCTCTCTCTGTTCTGCTGCTTTTCCTGCTCTTCCCTTGCTTTCCTTTGCTCCTCCTCCCACTCGGCCTTCCCGGGCCAGTCCTGCTGCTGCTGTCCTCGGTTGTCGGGGGGGTAGCCGGGCTGGTACCACTGCTGGTCCTGCTGCTGGCCCCAGGGCGTCGTCTGGTACGGTGTCTGTTGTTGGTTTTGCTGCTGCTGCGGCCATCCTCCTTGCGGCGGTTGTTGAGGGTTGCCGCCGGTGGCCGAGCCCCAGCTTGATGCTGCGGCGCTCGTTACACAGAGGGCGATAACGAGAGCGCTCCGCCGCGCCGGCCGCCGTCGTGTTGATTGTTGCATCTTTGTGCAAGTCTCCTGACAAGGGCTTGCGGCGACGGCGTGAAGCTATTTGCACAGCAGTTCGCGCTGCGATTGCTGCGAGAACGTGTGCACGGACCACAAATGAGCTGTGCGGGCGCGGGACTTGGGAACGGCGCCGCTGTAAAGGGCCGCGTCGCACAACACGATTGCCTCCAGGTGGATGCTAGTACGGAGCTGTCGTTGCTGAGATACGGCGAGTGGACACGTGGCGAGAGCGGTAGGCGCCGTCGTTTGAAGCTTGCTGACTGCGCCGGTCGTGCAAAGTTGCTGCTCTCAATGGGCATTGGCGGTCGGCAGCGACGCGGCACGCCATCGACGCGCGGCAGGTAGCGTATTCATAAGCCGCATTGCTGCAACCATTCATCACGCTGCAGTTACAGCGTTCGCCGACGCGCACACATTAAGCACATCAGCAGGAGCTGTGCAGCCACAGCAACACTGAAAGCAATGAGCGCCCAGCTGGACCTCCCCCTGAGCCAGGTCTTGGTGTTCGAGAAGACCGGCCGGGTACTGTGGAGAAGAGGCGCCCCGACGCTCAAGGGCGACCCTTTATCGGAACTCGTCGGCGCCTACCTCCTCGAAGAAAAGGGCGGCACGCAGAGCGCGCGCATCGGGGACCACGCCTTGGACTGGCGTTTTGTGAATGAGGCGGATTTGGTCGTCGTGACGGCGGCACCGGCAAGCATGGAGCTCGACTGGACCGGGGACCTGTGCGACAGCGTGAGAAAGAAGGTTGCGGCACTCGCGAAGTCAGGCCACGTGCAGGAGGCCCTGCGGTCGTCCTTCGACCCTACTTTTGACGGTCTGGAAAAAGAGTTCGAGGCGCGCTTGCGGATTAGAAGGAAAAAACAACAGGCCGACTTGGAAGCTCGCAAGGCGCGCAGCGCGGAGGCGGCCCAGCGGCGGGCCGAGGCCGAAGCTGAAGCGGCGGAAGCGGCTGAAGAGGAGGAGGGCGTGCGCGGCCGCGTCCTTCATCAACGATGGCGTCCCCACGCGTCACCCGCGCGACGACGTCTCGCCCCCCATACGCCATCGACGCGACGCCTCATCAACGCAGGCCGAGAAGACCGACGAGGACCCCCTCGCCCGCTTAAAAAGAAGAACAGCCACGAAATCTTCCTCGGGCGGCCGACGGCGCGGCAAGAAGAAGCCCACGGACTCCTCAGAAAAGGCCGGCAAGAAGCCGACGGTCTGGAGAGATGGTTCCCAGAGGAACAAGAAGGCTACGGCCGCCGAAGTCGCGGCGCTAGATCGAAGTGGCGCCCATGGCGACGCGGCGGCGCAGCAGGCGGCCCAGGATCGGCACCTCGAAGAGATGCGCGGCACTTATTTAGCGAATGAGGGCGAGAAGGCCGCCTGGGACGAGGAGGAGGAGTTATTGTTAGAAGACGAGAGCGACGACGAGGCTGCTCCGAAATCTTGGTTCGGCAGAAATGTGGGCAACTTACTGAACAACGTGGCTGGCAGTCAAACATTGACAAAGGAGGAGATCGAGCCCGTCATGGCCGATCTGAGGAAGACTTTGCTAGAAAAAAATGTCGCGGTCGAAGTGGCCGATGCCGTCACAAAAAGTGTGGCCGATTCACTCGTCGGTCAGAAAGTAGAAAGATTCGGACGAGCCTCGACGATGATCAAGCAGGCTCTAGCCGCAGCAGTGGAGCGTGTCCTGACACCGAAGCGCTCGACGGATGTGCTACGGGAGGTGCTAGATGCCAAAAGGAAGGGCAAGACCTACTCTATAGTTTTTGTGGGCATCAACGGCGTGGGCAAATCTACATCTCTCTCAAAGGTAGCCTACTACCTCAAGGAGCACAACATCGACGTGATGATTACGGCCTGTGACACGTTCCGTTCTGGGGCCGTGGAGCAACTACGGTCCCACGCGAAATGCCTGGATGTGGAGTTGTTCGAGAAGGGCTACCTGAAGGATCCCGCGGACGTGGCTCGGGCATCTCTCGTACATGCCAAACAAGCGAAGAAGGATTGTGTATTGATAGACACCGCTGGCAGAATGCAGAACAACGATAAGTTAATGAGGGAGTTAGCTAAATTAGTGAGTGTCAACACGCCGGATCTCGTGCTCTTCGTCGGCGAAGCTCTCGTAGGAAACGATGGGATCGATCAATTGAACATGTTCAACAAGTCGCTGGCGCAGTTCTGTAGCGATGGTCGGACGATCGATGGATTGGTGTTGACGAAGTTCGATACCATAGATGATAAAGTAGGGGCCACCCTCAGTATGACGTACAAGACGGGCCAGCCCATCATGTTCATCGGCGTCGGCCAGAAGTACACGCACCTCAAGAAGCTCTCCGTGAACGCGGTCGTGAACGCGCTGTTCAAGTGACGCTCGGCGATGGCGTCTCGAGTGGTAAGAGTGACTAGGGTTATCTACTACCACGGCCGGTGGCGAGGCGTCGATGATGATGGCGTGGCGATGAGTAAGAGTAACTTACTAGGGCTACCTACCACGGGCCGGTGTGCCAGTGGGTGTCGTCGGGACCGCCGCAGCCGCTACTGTTCGGGGTTCTGATCCTGTAGTAGCACTGCCAGAACGAGAGGACGTTCCAGGCGACGCCGTTTGGCAGACCAAACACGAATCCGAGGATGGCGTTCGACGTCTTCGCGCGTCTCTTGAGCGCCAGCGCCCGGAGAACGAGGATCTGCTTTCGCGGCCGCACGAAGCACGCCTTGTATGCGGCGCTGCTGTTCATGGACGAAGGCGCGGAGCTCGACAGGGCGAAGGCATACGATCCGCCGCCGGCCGCTCTCACCTCTCGGACCAAAATACTGCACTTTTGCCAGACGGCGAGTTGTCGCGTTTCGAAGGCTGCCTTGTCTAATCTCCACTCTGCCGTCTTGAGGTTCCAATGGTCGTCCTCCTCATTGGTGCAATTATCTAACGACGCGCCGGCGAGCAGCAACGCCCGGCAGACAAACTCCAGCCCCCGAAATTGAGTGTCCCTGGAATTACGTCCTTCCATTAGGGTCAGGAGTTCGCCCAGAGGCGAATATCTTTTCGCCGTTGGATCATCTGGATAGTATTTGGAAGGGATAAGTGCGTTGACCTCGGCGCCGCCGGCAATGAGCAGCATGATTATCTCGTGCTTGTTTGCAGTGAAGTTATACGATGGCGAATACATGACTTCGTGACTCGTGCACGCAAAATCCAGCGGCGACCACCCATCCGCGTTTCGTATGGTTGGATCGGCGCCGCACGCCAGCAGCCAGCGAACGAGTGCCACGTGGCCGCTGTAATAAGCAGGCGAATGCGCGACCAGGGCCAGCAGCGTGTGGCCTGAAACGGGCTCCGCACCTACGCGCTTCGCGAGATACGGTTCCGTGAGCGTGAACGTCTCGTTTATGTCGCGCGGTCCCGTGGCGTCGAACCAAGCTACCACCGCGTCCTTGTCTCCTTCGTTGAAGAGTTTCTTGAAGACGTCCACGGGGAGCCCCGGACCGCCGCTGCTCGAGAGGCCCAACTTCTCCAGCTTACGCGGTGGCGGTAATCTCATGTGGGCGGCGCGTCGCTTACGCTCCCGCTCGGCGCGTGCAATCTCGTCGACTTCTAGGGCGCGGAGCTCGTCGACGACGCGGGCCTCAGCAGTTTCATTGTTTTCAGTCTCCATCGAATTTTGGCTTGAGGATCGGTACTTCAGGCGATATGCGTCGGCCGGTCGCATTGTCAGAAGGTTACTAAGGCAATATAGACACGCGCGTCTGGCCTCTACGCGTTTGTTTGCCGATGCGATTTTGCCAGCTAGCGGCCTGTAACACACTAGGGATGCTGGCAAGCTCGTGACAACTGGCTGGATAGCAGCGAGGAAAGTCGTTGCGAGCTAAATCACATCGCTGCGAGCCGCATCGCTGCGAGCCGAACCAGCTGCGGCAATTTCCGTGCAACAAATTGGAGAGATAGCACAGCGAGCTGCCATGGCTAACAAGCAACAAAAGTCCCTCACCAAAGTAGGACTAGCAGGAGGGATAGCCGGATCAATGGAAATAGCGGTCACCTACCCGCTCGAGTACGTGAAGACGAACGTGCAATTGCAGCACGGCGCCGCGGGCACCGGCAGTGGATACAACGGCGCTATCCATTGCTTTCGCCAAACGATAAAAACAAATGGCTTGAGGGGCCTCTACAGCGGCTGCGCGCCGTGGTTCGCGTTCGCCGGGCCCCGGTCGGCCGTCCGCTTTGCAGCCTTTGAATTTTTGTCAAAAGACGCGCCCAGGACGTCGGGCTGGGACTTTTTATGCGGCTTGGGCGCGGGCGCGTGTGAGGCCGCTCTCTGCCAGACGCCGAACCAGTCGATACAAATAAAACTGCTACACGACGCCTCTCCAGCAGTCGTAGAGAAGCGCTACTCGCACCTACCTTTCTTCCGGGCCTGTGCGGCGATAGGAAGGCACCACGGCATCTTATCATTTTATGACGGCCTGGCGCCGGCCGTGGCGAAGGGCGCGCTCACGAACTGCGTGCGCTTCGTCGGCTATAAGGGTATACTGCGGGCTTCCGGGAGAGAAGAAAATGCGTCGGCGATGGAGTCGTTCGGGGCCGGCGCCGTCGCTGGGGCTATATCGGCGGTAATCTCGCAGCCAGTCGACACGGTCAAGGCGAACATGATGGGCCTCGATCGGGGCGTTTACGCGTCGTCGCTGGACTGCGCGCGCGCCATCGTGAAGGCCGACGGCGTGCGAGCGCTGTGGAACGGCGGCGGGCCGCGCGTCGTGCGCGTCTTCTTCGAGGTGGGCCTGCAATTCGCGCTGTTCGGGGAGGTGTCGAAGCTCGTCGATAAGTTGTGGTAACATGTATTTCTTACAAACAAAACGTGGCGAGCTCCTTCTTCTGGAGTCCTGATTGGGCGATGGCGTTGCCCTTAGTAGCTGGGGCCGCGGCCTTCTGCTTTGCGGTCGCGGCGACCGCGTCGAAGGGTGCCAGGACCTCATCCACAAACGCCGGCACCAGGTCCTTCTGGTGCTTGAAGTACTTGTGCACGAGGTGGCGCATCGACAGCGCGTTCTGGGGCGCCCGCGGGTCGTAGGCGACGCCTTCTCTTGTGCGGAGGAATATTGGGTCGCGCGTCAGGCGGTTGATCCAGGCTATAACTTTCGGGCACTGCTCTTCGATTTTGGTACCGCCGTCCGCGTCGAAGTTCCGCGTCATCATGACCGTGATACCAGCAAGGAAGATAAACCTCCAATCGCTCCACCCGGGAGCAGAACCGCCCGAGAGGTAGTCGTGGTCCTGCAGGTACGCATCCAGGAGCTTCAGCCGCTCGACGAACGCCGTCAGCTTCTCCTCTTTAGCAGAAGCCTTGGCGGCGTCGCGCACATCGCGCACGAGGACCGGTAATGATGCTTGAAAACCAAACCACGGCATCATGAGCCCCGGCATCACGTCGGCATCCGCAACGGGAAACCCTTCGCCCTTCGACGGCGCCAGCCGCTCCAGTAATTTAGTGGTGTCGATGACGAACTCCGCCGAGCCGTCCGCCTTCTTTATCAAAGCACAGGGCGTCTCGGCTTTGGCTTCATTTTTTTCCACTAGATCTAAGAACCACTGGGGCTTATCCTCGAGGTCGATCCAGTGGCGCCGGAGCTTCCATCCAGCTTGAATACAGGCTGCATACACATTATCCGAGAAGATGCAGCTCTCGACGAGCTTGTCGCCTAGTCGGAGACCGCCCGCGAATAAATGAACGTCTACATCTTCAAAAGCTAGTAAAGGCGCACTCCCGGAGGCGAACGCGTCGTACGGCGCCAGGACTTCGTCGACGAACGATGGCAGCAGGTCGGCCTGGTGCTTAAAGTACTTGCCTACCATTTTCTGCATAGCCGCGCAATTCGCGGGCAGCCGCGGATCGAAGTTGAGGCCGCACCGCGCCTTGAGGACGACGGGATCCTTGGAGCAGCGCTCGACCCACGCCTTCACGCGCGGGCACTGGCTCTGCACATAGGCCGCACCTTCCGGATCACACACGCGCGAGAACATATCAACGAATCCTACAAAGAAGATGTACCGCAAGTCCGACCAGCCGATCTTGGCGCTGTCCGAAAGGTAGTCCCGCCCATCCAGATAGGCGTCGATTGGCCGTAGTTTGTCCACAAACTTGTCCAATTTCAAGCGACTCTCGGCCCACTTCTCCGCGTTCTGCAGGTCGCGCACCGTGACCTGCGTGGAATGAATTGTTGAGAACACGCCATCGCCGCGACTCGTGTGATTCCGCGCCGACCGCGACGGGCACGGAAGCCTGATACCCAAACCAGCTCATGAGCATGCCGGGAGAAACGTCCGCCGGCTCGACGGCCATGCCGACGCCGTCGTACGGCGCCAGCCGCGCCAGCACCTTGGCCGTGTCAGTGACGAACTCGCCGCCCGGCAGTAAAACGCAGGGCGTCTCGGCCTTGGCGCCGTAGTCGCTGACGAGGTCGAGGAACCACTGGGGCTTCGCCGCCAAGTCGATGAAGTGCCTCTTCACCCTTAGTCCTTTCGCCTCACAGGCGGCGTACGCATTTTCCGAGAAAACGCAGTTCGGCCGCAGCCGGTCCCCCAGCTTCAAACCACCGCAAAAGACGTGAACATCTATATCGTTGAAGTGGAGCGACGGCGGCGGGACGTTCGGGTTCGCTGTCGGTGGTGCGGCTACCGACGCGGCGGCCTCCGTGTCGTCGAGGCGGTGAAAATCCAGCACGACCTTGCCATTTTCATCTCTACGAGTCATCCAGCTGAAGTGCTGATCAAAAATCGCGTCCTTCGCGCAGAGGTACGTGTGCTTGCACATCAAATCATCATGATACACCGTATCTCTCCCTAAGACCGTGACGCTCAAGGCGTTCGACTCATCACAAAAAGCCTCGCGATCGAATGTGTCGTCTTTGACGTATTTTCCGAGGGGCGATTTTTCGTCGATGACGTGCGAGACCGTCAGGACGCCCGTCATCGCAGAAGACACCGTCTCGAGCTGGAGCTCGTTCTGCCCAATGTAGGACTCGCCTTCTTGCGTCGCGTGCGGCGTCAGAAATAAGACGCGGATCTCCGGGTGCAAGATGAGGTTACACCGTCGGTTCGCGAGTCGGATGAGCAGGACGCGCTTGCCGTCGCGCTTCGTGACGCAGAAGTGGCTCGCGAAGACTAATCGACTTCGCGGTTGCTGGAACTTCGAGACGACGACGGCGAAGCAGACGACGTTGAGCATGAGACCGAGCGCCATCTGCACGATGCCCGCGAAGTAGGCGCCCTTCGTCGACACATTGACCTCGCCGTAGCCCATCGTCACGACATTAGCCGCAGCATACATGATGGCCGTCCACCAGGTGCCCGTGCCGTCGAAGCCGAGGCCTCGCGCGCACAGCAGGTTGACGATAGTCGAGACCAGCACGATTGCAGTGTACGCCGCGAGCACATGTAGTAACAGCGCCGGCCAATGCAACTTCAGCGTGGAAAAATACAAATCATCAGCGTCGGCAAGCAAGCCGCCGGCGTGGTCGATGGCCGCCTTGCTCTTCGCGGCGCGCTCCTTCGCTTTCAGGACCTTCGTGCGCTCGCTCGCTTCCCGGTACGCCACGATGCGCTGGCTCATTTGCCGGCGGAGCTGGCCCGGTCCTGATGAGCTCCTCTTGGCACGCTGCGCGAATGACTTCATCCGTGCTATCGTTTTGAGGCTCGGGGTCGGTTCTTTCGTCTCCTCGGCGGCGGCGACCTTGGCCGTCATCGCGCGGCTGCTCCGACGAGTCGTGCGTTGTCTGTGAGGCTGCCCCGTAGTCCGTTTGTCTGTTCGATCGTCACGGGCTCAGCTTGGGTCTGCGGCGCTGGGGCGACCGCGCTGTAGACCCGAATATGTCGAGTTGATTTGACTCGATTTGCTCGAACGAGGTCTTGTTTGTTGTTGGCAAGCCTGCGCACTTCAAATAGAATTCCTAGACTTAAACACCCCGGTCCTCCCCCGGCTCGAGCGTCCGATGAAATTCCGAGAAATCCACGAGACAAGACCCGCCCGGCTGCCGAAACACGCACGGCGCGAAGTTGTGCCACCACGCGAAGTTCTCGATCGCGTAGGAATGTCTAGCTTGCACTAACCGCGACGTGATCTCGTCGCAGCCCTCGACGATGGCCACGATCTCGACGTCGCGGTCGAAGAAGAACGCGTCGAGCGCCGCCCGAAACTCCGCGTCCTCGGACGCTGTTGGACCGCGAGCAAAGTGCGCCTGCCGCCCCGGCGGTGGCGGCGTCGAGGGCTCCTCCTCTTCGGTGTCGAACGAGCCCGAGACGTCGTCGCTCACGTGCGACGCCGAGTGCGTGAAGGGCGCGAACATGCGCGACTCGACGCTCGGCCGTCGTCGGTGGATGCGCTGTTTTGGAGGAGGTTTGCCGACCTTGTGCGGCGACGGGATCGCGGCCGCGTTCGTGCGGAAGGAGTCGCCTCGCTCGAACCTAGGTTTGTGGCCTTCGCCGAAGGTGGGAGACGCCATGACGTTCGGCGACAGCCCGCGCCAGCTTCGAGGCCCCCTTGCACTAATCCACGTCTCCGCCGGGACTAACGGAGACGCCGCGTCCAGTTTATGAACCACGAGCTGCGGCAAAGCCATCAACAGCAGCCCGCCCGTATCATCTCGAGGTCTTCGTAACTGCATGCGGTGCGCCTGATAATACGCAGCCCCATGCTCGTCGCGCTCGTGCCGCACGGCGAAAACTCGAATTTTCGCATCCAGGAGGTGGTGCCGTCGCAATTCGCAGACCTGAAACACGAGGTAGTAGGAGCCGTCGACCCTTCGTACTACCGCTTTATCCGAGAACAGGACCGTCGACTGGCGGTGTCGACCCCGCGTCAGGCGATGGAATATAATCCCAAAGTATAACGACTCAATCACCAGCCCGCACACGACCTGCACGTTGATGATGGCCAGCGGCTCCCAGCAGTGCCCGAAGAAGTAATCTTGAGTACCATACCCAATCGTCGCCATCGTCTCCAGGCTGAAGTAATAGGCTTCTAATCTATCCCCAAAATCCATGCCGCATTCATCAGAAAAAGAGAGGTAGCCCACGCCAAACACAAAGACGCAGGCCACGTAGATGATGACCATCAAGAACAGTAACCGTAGTATAGGTAAATGTACTATGGTATTAAACCAATCGTCCAAATACATGTGCACCCAGTCGCCGCCCACTCGCTTAATGTTCCATCTTCCAACAGACTGGTGGTCGTACGAGTCCCGCAACAAAATTCGCGAGCGCCGCTGCGACACCTCGGCGCCTTCCGCGAAAGACCTTCGCCGCGCCTCCTCGCGCTCCCGGATCTCCTCGTACATCTCCCGTCTCCCTCGCGCCCGCTGCGGCGTCACGGTGCGCCGCATCGAGGCCCAGAGTCGTCTCGCGGCGCCGGCCATGCGCTCGTTCCACGGTGGAGACTCTATTCGCATCGCCGTGCCGTGTAGCGACGGCGAGCCGTAAGTGGTTGGCGTCTCGAGCGCGGCTTGCCTTAGCGTCTGCGCGCGCGGCGACGACGCCATGTTTCCGAGTGAGTGGGTGGCAGGGTGCTTGTTTGATGCCTTCCAAGCTCCGGCGCTTGCTCGCTTTCGATGCACAGCTGGTAACCGTAGATGGGAGTGCTGTGACAAGTGTAACCACTCTCTAACCACAAATGCCGGCGAGTTTTGGCCGATTTACTTGCGATTGAGCTGTAACTCGCGGGTTTCACGGCGTGCGCCGGCGAGCGCTCGAGGGGTACATCTACCGGCCTAGACAGCATTATAAGAGTCGTCGAAATTCAAATCGCGCTCCCCCGTTCTCGCAGCGGAGCAACAGACTGTTCAGTCTGCAATTACAATCACCCAAAGCTGCCAGCGAACCACCATTCACGCGCAGCAGCGGTTTGTTACAGCCGCTAAGAATCACCCATAAGCACACTACGCATACGGAGCCGCTCACCACCGAGCACAGGCTGCCCCGGTGCACATAGCTCAGAACGCAATGGAGCACGCCGCCCACGTCTGGTACCACGAGCGCGTCGATGGACTAGAGGCGAAAGGGTGGACGCGCACGTCGGTCTTCATGCGCCGCCTGGTCATCGACGCCCAGGCCGTGGTCATCTACATGGCGGTCTGCGTGCTCATCTTCATGATCGACCTGTTCACGCAAGGGACGGCGGAACGCCTCGCGAGCCCGCCATACCGGTACTTCTACGCCAAGAGCCCGCGGTCCTGGCTCAACCTGGTCGCGCACGTCGTCGCGCACAAGGACTGGGCGCACCTCAAGACGAACATGATCAACCTGCTGCTCGTGGGGCCGGCGGCGGAACGGGAATTCGGCACGCAGCAGGTTGCCATCGTCGGCGTCGTCGTGGCCGTGGCGTCGGCGCTGGCGCACATGGCCTTTGGGCACTCGCACTCGGGCCAACTGGGGGGCAGCGGCGTCGTCTCGGCGCTGATCCTGCTCAATTCGCTGGGCGCGGCGTCCTCGGGCCGCGTGCCGCTGACATTTCTGCTGACGGCGGTCTTCTGGCTCTCGGACGAAATCCAGTCCATCCTGACCCGCGACGGCGTGAGCCACGCCGCGCACCTCGCCGGCGCCTTGGTCGGCACCGCGGCCGGCTACGCCATCCACGCGGGCCGGGGCCGCGCGAAACGCGACCCGAACCGCCGCGTGAGCGACCCCTTCGGCCGGACGCGGTCGGCGAAGAAGCTGCGCTGAGCCCTCCACGCCGTCGAGCAGACGCGTCACGCGACCCCGGGGACACGAATTTTAACACGGAAATTAAAGCGCGTTCGACACCTGGAGCCCCGGGAGGTCCTTGAAGTCCAGCGCGTCGAGCATGTCCTTCGTGTCCGGGTCGACCTCCACAAAGTCCTGGTCGATGGCCGAGACCTCGGGGACGAAGTCCATGCGTCGTTCGCGCTCCTCCTCCTGGAGCTTGAGCGAGATGCCGCGGACCGGGCCGCGCGCGATGCGCTTCATGAGGTGCGTCACGAAGCCCGCGATTTTGTTGCGCATGCGCTTCGACGGGACGACGGCGACCTCGTCACAAATCCGCTTGTTCGTGTGGAAGTCGACGCCGAGCCGCGAGTAGTACTTCTCGACGATGACGCGCGCCGACTTCTTGACCGTCTTCGTGCGGACGCCCATCTTTGTATCTGGGTCGTCGCTTTACTCCCGATGTATATAGACCTGCGTGGACGGCGCGTTACTTTCATGCCTCGCGGCGGCAGCGTCTGTCTGTCTCTCTTTCTCTTCCCCTCTCCGATGCTGCCAGGTGCACCGGCCGCCGGCGCCGCTCCGGCCAGCGGGCCGCCGAGCGCTCGCACGACGACGTCTCGGGCGGGCGGCGGCCAGAGGCTCCCGCCAGCGAGCCGTGAGTCTTCCAGCCGTCGGTGAGTGCTGTCGGTGCACGCTGACGCCGCGACGGCGTGGCAGGACCGGCAGATGGCGCCGCAGCCGCTTGTTTGGGCTGTGGCGAGCAAGCCATCAAGCTCAGCGATGCCAGCTCCGCCGGCTAAATCCTCGCGGCAGCGGCCACCCAGGGTCTCGGGAGGCTTCATAGTCAGTGTAAATTCGTCTCGGACGCCGTAAGGATGCCGTAATTTGCGGCTTTTAAGTCGTGCTTGCTAAAAATGGCGAGGGTTTGTAGACACACTAGAACCGAGTCTAGTAGGTTACAAGGAAGTCTCCAAAAAAACGTTAAGCATCAGGCTTCGCGTGCAGCACCGACTTGAACGCGGAAAACGCCGTCGACCCGACAATTGCCCCGAGCACGGGCCCCAGCGTATAAGTCCACGCCGGCGACGGCCCCAGCGCGGAAGAGGGCCCGGACGCGAGCAGCGTCACGAGCCGCGGCCCGACGTCCCGAGCCGGATTCATCCCGCAGCCGGACACGGGCCCCGTCACGAAGATGAGCAGGCCGACGATGGACCCAATTAAAAATGGTGCCGCTTGCGGCGGCGCCCCGAGCTCGGGATCTACAATAGCGTTGACGCCGAACAACAACGCCGCCGTCGAGCCGATCTCCGTCAAGAATAAAGCTCGGGTCCCGAGGAATTTGGGATTGTGCGCGACGCCGAAGGCGTTGCCCCACGCGGCGCTGCCCTCCGTCTTCTCAAGAGCCCGGATACCCGTCTTGTACATCCCAAAATTGCAGCAGGCCGCCAGGAAGGCGCCGACGGTCTGCGAGGCGGCGTAGCACAGGCCCTCGTCCGGCGAGCACGGGCCCGGCTTGCTTGTGGCCACGCAGGCCGCCGTCACGGCCGGGTTCAGGTGGGCACCTGACACACTACCCGTGGCGTAGACCCCGATCATCACACTCCCAGCAAAGGCCGAGGCGGCGATGGGCGGCCCTCCAGCGTACCTCGCCGCCGATACCGCCCCGCAGCCGCCGGCGACGATCGTGAACGTGCCGACGGCCTCGGCGGCGCATCTTGCGGCCAACGAGTACTTCGGCTTATCTTCAGCCATCGTATACTTGTTCGTGCGCCGCGTCGATGGCGTCGGCGTGGACTTTAATGTCACTCCAAGCTGTGTTGTGTGGCTTGGCTGCGCCCCTAGGCTACAGCGCTGTAATAGATCGCCGGGGATGGATAGTAGGCGTCCTACAGCTGCCTCAAACGTGACAAACAGCTCACGAGACGCGCTTCAAAGCTGATTCTGGATCCCGGGCGCTCTTTCTAGTGTGTTACATGCACGCTAGCACCTGGTTTGAGCCGGCGCCCATCTTTAGCAGCGTTCAGTGGCTCACAGCTACCCTAATACAACGCCTGAGGCCAGCTGAATGACGCCTCTTGCCGTCCGGACAATCTAAACGCGATAGGCCCGCTGCAGCCAGAGCCACAGCCTGAGCCACAGCAGCCTGGATTTGAGAGCTCAAACCAGCTAGCGTGTAGCGTGGACCATTGGGGGCGGCGGTCATGGCCCAGGACGACGCCGAACCAATAACCGAGCGCGCATTAACGCGCGTCCTGGGCTACGTCGACCCGGTAGCGCACGCCCTGGCGACGAAAGCCGCCGCGCGCGACGAAACCACCATCGCCGCCGCCCTGAAGAACGTGCTCGGGCCCGAGGCCGCGCGGGCGGTGCAGGAGGCGGTGCAGGCGCGCCAGGGGCCCTCCGATGACGAGTCCTCGTCGGACGACGAGCAGATAGACGCGCCGGCCTGGGCGTCCCAGCGGGATTTAGATGAGGCCGTCGCGGCCTTCGACGCCTGGGTTCAGCCTGATGAAACCGAGCGACGCCGGGCGGACGACCTCTTCGCACGCATCACGCAAACAATAAACGAAGTGGACCCCTTCGCGCGCGTCGAATTGCGGGGCAGCCGCGCGAGCGGCTGCGCGTTGTTTGATGCGGATGTCGATGTGGTTGTGGAGGTAATGCTGACCCTCGAGGCCGTCGCCGAGGCGTTGGGAGAGGCGGAATGGAGTCGGGGCGCCGAACTGATCCGGGCGCGCGTGCCCATCGTCACGGGCAAGGACGCTTCAACAAACCTCGCGTTCGACGTCGCCACGACCCAGGACGCGGCGCGCCAGGCCGCGCACGCCTACGGCAGCGATTTGAATGATGCGTCGTTCGCGCAACACCGGCCGCCGCACTTCGCCTCGACCGTACGGCTCTGCAAAGTTGTGTTAAGGCAGACCGGCCTCGGCGGCGCCTACGGCGGTGGGCTCGGCTCCTTCGCGCTGTGCGCGCTGGTCTTTGACATCCTGCGGCGCGCGTCGCACGGGACGCCGGGCAGCGCCGCGCTCGGTGCGTTGCGGGGCCTCGGGTCCGTGCACACGTACGGGCGGCCTGTACACCTCGGCGCCGCAGTTGTCGACGTGAATCTGGACGACCCGGCGGCCCTCGCAGCGGCGTTTGCGCGCGCCGCCGATGCGCCGACGCTCGGCGCCATGCTCGACGTACCCGGGCTCGCGCGGACGCGCCGGCGCTTCCGCCGGCGGGGCGACGACCGCGCGTCTGCCGCGCCCCGTCCCGATCGCGGGGTGAAACGACCGCGCGCGTAGGTGTGACGGCGGCGAGGGCCTGCTTCGCGTGCGCGACATGCGAGAAGTGCGGCCAGCGGTACTGCTCGCCGCTCTGCCGCGACCGCGCGTTCCTCGCGCACGCGGCCGCGTGCGGGGGCTTGACGACGTCGACGGCGTGCCCGGTGTGCGAGCAGGAGCTGCGGCCGTGCTCGATGTGCGCGCTCCGCGCCTCCTCTGTGTGATTTTGTAACGACATGTTTGTAAGGATCCCTCCTGAACCCACACGATACCGACGGACGATCGATGCGTCCGGCGCTACCTAGATTAGACGATGTTACGGTGCTAGGACTAGTGGGCGGGGCCCCTGGGGGGGGGGGCACCGCGCGTCGCTGATTCGGCGCTACCTAGGTAGCGGTCTGTAAAGACACTAGAAGCATCTCACTGCTCGACGCGTAGAGCTACGGCGCCGCTTCAGGACCTGCACGCGTGCTCTGGCGCAGCGTCTCCCATCTATTCGTACCGTCTACGGACCCGTGCGGTACGGCTGGCGACCGCTGGGCAGCCGTGCGCTCTGGCAGCCTGTCAATCTTGTGGCAGCCCCAATTGATCGACATGGTGCGACTGCGAAGACTGCGTTTGCAACATTGACAGCGCTGAACACCGAAGATGTTTAGACGCGCGTCGCTCCTGCTCGCTGGCGCAGCAGCAGCGCCACCTTGGTCGGCGTGGGACGCATGCGCCGCGACGTACGCCCGCAGCGTCGCGGCCATCTTCCCGCGCCATACCACAAACGAAATACTAACAAAGCTCCCACCACCGACGACCAACCACCCGCCTGCTTCCGACCGAACGCCGCTCGTGCTCCTTGCGCCGGGCTCCAGCGGCACGGCGTCGCTCTGGTGGGCAAGCGCCATGCTAAACCTCACGTCTAAGCACCACAAGGACGTCTGGCTGAGGGGCGGTCGCTGCGGAGCGCGCGTGCGGAACCGCGACAAAAGTTACAAGCCAAAATTGCTGTTCACAAAGGGCTGCGGGGGACGAGGCTGCGAGTTTGTAGCTGATTGGCCCGCGCAAGTCTCCCTATCAACCTACTGGTCCCTCGCACCAGCCGCGCGCTTCATCATGATAGACTTCGACGCCGACAACTGGCGCGCCACGCGGCTCACGTTCCGAGGCGGGTGGTGTACTAACGCTAAGAGGCCGGACTGCCGCGTTCCGCTTGCCTTCGACGCCGACGACGCGTGGCATGACACGGCGGTCGCCGTCGCGACTGCGAACCAGACGGCCGCCGCCGCGGCCGCGCTCAAGGCGTTCCTCCGATGCGTCGTTCCGCCGTCTCAGCTCCTGTGGCTGAATTGGCAGATGCCGACTCCCACGTTGTGGGCGCGACTCAGCGAATTCGCGCGCGTCCCGTTACCGCCGACGCTCGACACGACGTACTTCCCCCGGAGCCGCACCGTCGACAACCAAAAGAGCTGTGCCTTCAACCGCGGTTCGTGCAAGGACGCGCTGGCGTGCGTCATGTGGGACGCGTGCGCGGGCGTGTGCCACGGTCGCTGCTCGACGTCGAGGATTCCAGAATTCGAATGTAGTAACTTGTTGTGAACAACCTTAGATCCTATCTAAAGCCGAGATGTAGGCGTCCAGCGTCGCGTGCGCGAGCATGCTCTTCGACAGCAGCACGTCGTTCAGCTGCCAGAGGAGCTCCTCGCGCGCGCGGCCCGCGCCGCCCCGATACACGCCGACGGCGCCGTCCGCCCGCGGCTTCAGGAAGAACACGTCGCCCGGCAAGCGCAGCTCGTCGTCGTCCGTGAGCTTAGTCCGCTGCTCGTCCGTCACGGCGCGGCCCGCGGCGCCCATGCCCTGCTCGAAGGCCGAGCCTGCTAGAGCCGCACCCAGTCGCACCGCGCCCAACGCCCCGCCCGCCGACGCCGGCAGGAACCGCCTCAATCGCTTCCGCAGCCGCCGCAGCGCCGACGGCGAGCACCTGCCGATACAGTCGTCTCCCAAAAGTACCGTGGTGCACCGCGCGCGGCGCGGGTCCCAGCTTCGAGCTGCTTTTGCCGATAAACAAGGCGCGCAGCCGACGCTCACGCACCGGATTTTTTGGGAAGGAAAGGGCGGCGGCCGCGGCGGCTCGCGCTTCTGGGCGAGGTTGAGGTCCCCGAGCTGCTGCTGCGGCTTCTTTGGTGGAGTAGGTGGCCGCCTTACAACACCACTCAAGAGAGACGCCGCCAACGCCGCGACGGCGCCGCCGCCGCCGTGGCCCACCAATACGACCTCGGTGCCGTTTTTCAGCGATGATAGCGTTTTCTGGAGACTGTCAACGACGTCCTCGGCGAGTTCTAGTAACGCGGCGGACGCGCGCGCCCGTTGAAAGTCCGGCGTGACAATATCACAAGCATCCGCGTCCAGCGCGGTCACGAGTTTGGTGGCGCCGCTCCGCCAGTGGATCGAGATAACACACCTCGCGTCTTCCTCGACGACACACACCTCGCAGGCGCCTTGCGACGTCTCTACAATATCACCTTCCGGCGCTCGTCGGCAGAGCTCGCACGCTTCTAAGGCCTCGAGCGCCATGCGCGCCCGGCACGCCGCCGACGCGCGCTTTTTTAGGGCTCTAGGACCTCGCCCCGCCACGTCGCGTGCAGCGGCGACGCGCTCCGCCACCGTCGCCCCTGACGCCGCGCTCGCCCCCATCTTGATGGCGTGGTGCGTCGCGCCGTCCACGAACTTCACGGTTTTGGTGGACGTCGACAGCGCCAGCAACGCTCGCCGCACGCGCTTCGGACCCTTTTCGCCTAATTCAGGCGCTTCGCAGAGGAAGGCCGCGAGCGCGGAGAAGGGGTGCTCGAGCTCCTCCGTGGCGAAGAGCTTACGGCTTGTGAGCGTGCTGCCGCCTCGCGCGCCGCCGAGCCAGCGCGTGGCGTCTGCTCGGATCGACGGCGCGCCGCCGCCGAGCCGCCGCGTGGCGTCTGCTGCTGCAAGCGCCAGGAGCAGAGTGCTGGGCCGCATTGTTGCCGCGTTGCGATGGGCTCCGGTGGTCGCTGGCCAGTAAGTGATCACTTAACAGCTACTATCTGATAGATGCGCGCAATAGCGGCTCAACAGGCGCCGCGTTTGCCCGGACTTGCTTGCTGCTAGTGTGTTACAGGACGCTAGCCCGCTTTTTGCGCGGCCGAGGCTTAAAAAACGGTCGCATAGATGGCCAGAGCCGGCCGCCGGGCGCGCCAGCGCGCGCGCGCATTGGCTTCTCGAAGGCTGGCCCAGCAGCGTGCTGAGCAGCGCGGCGCGAAGCGTGAACGCCTGGAGCGTGCCCGGCGGCGTCGACAGGAACTGATCCGTCGCCACGGTCCGCTAGGGCCTGTTCTCCAGAGGCTGGATGATGACTCCGACTCGTCCTCGAGCTCTGGCGACTCGTCCTCCGACGAATCCTCCGACGACGACAGCCGCGTCGACGAGCAAGCATTATCACCGACTGCGATCTTCAACGCGTATGCGTCTACCGGGCGCTATAGAAGACTTGTCGATTATCTGCGGCGCAATCCCAGCAAGATGAGACTTCTCGAGGGCAGTCTACTTAATGCAAGCCAAGGTCCTGGCTGGGTGGGGCTTGCGACCCAATTCAACGAATTCGGACAAACGATGTTGCACCACGCGGCTCAACTGGAAGATCCAGCGATTGCTTCGATGCTGCTGCGGTACGGTGCTGACCCGAATGCAAGCGAAGAAGGAGATTCAACGCCGTTGCATTACGCGGCTGAGACCAGCTCCTATCGAACCTTGGCATGCTTGCTGGATAACGGTGCGGAAGTTGATGCGCAAGATGACATGGGAGCCACTCCGCTTATGTTGGCTGCTGAAGAGAACAGCCGGGAATGTTGCGTCGCGCTCATCGCGGCAGGCGCCAATGTCCACTACGAGGACGAGGACGCGGCCTCGGCTTTGTTCTACGCCGCGACCGAGCACAAACATCCCCGGTGCATCGTCCCACTCCTGGATGCGGGCGCGGAAGCCTCGGTCGACATACTGCAGGGGACGGTGCACGATGGCAGCCCGCGTGGGCTCCATCCGCTCCTACGCGTACCCCCTGCGACTGACGCAAACTTCAATATGCGGCGGTTCATCGACTCCAGGCGGTTGATTTTGGGTAACCGACGTCACAGCTGGGTAACCTACGACCCCAAGGCGATGCGAGTGAACTTGCCCTACCTCGAACGAGTCTTTGCAGCGGGCGGTATATTTCTCTACGAACGCGACGAGCGGCGCAGGCTTGTGAGTCTTCTCCGGCGTCACGTCGCCCCGCGCGCGCCCGACGACGTCCTCCACGTCATCATGTCGTTCTGGGGTCATCCGGGAAGCTACTAAGTATCTGTTCTATGTGACAAGAGACTTGATTTCCGCGCCGCACCCCGCACCACTTCAAAATCCGACGCGTTGCCGGCCGGGCTGCGACGCTGCCGACGCGACGCGACGACGACGTAAAGGCAGCCCAACAACACAACCATGGTCCTCCTCCCCAGCAGCGCCGCCGCGACGGCGAAAGCCAAGGCCTGGGTCGCCCAGCAGCTCCAGACGGACTCATATACCACCAATCAATCGACGGGCAGCCGCGCCGCGCGCCTCTCGGAAATCGAGAAGCTGGCCATTGACGTGGCGGACCTCGAGAAGCAGGTCCAACAAGCTAGAAAGCGCGCGGACTACGCCCGGCGCGCGCGCGCGGGCACGCGCACGAAGGCCAAGGCCGCCGCGCGCATGCCCCACGACGCTCCTCCACCTCCGCCGCGGCGCCGCCGTTCCGAGGAGGAGGACGACGACGCGTTCGACGAGATGCAGAGCGGTCTCGATTCACTGAGGGAGAAGCGCGACAAGGCGCGGCAGCGGGAACTCAAGGCCGAAGCGCAGACCAAGCAGGCCGAACTAGAACTGGCCAAGTGCCTCGAAACCTTAGAGAGAGCGGCGCAGCGCCGGTCGGCGGCGCGGCGCGGGGAAGATGAAGGCGCGCCCTGGGTCGCGGCGGCGCAGGCCGAGCGCGACGCCTTCGAGAGCGTGCAGCGGATGGCGGCGGCGCTGCCTGGTAATAGAGGTCCTGGCGCGGCGGACGTTGCGGAACTGCGGGACCGCGTGCGGAAGCAGAAGGACCAATGCCGGGCGCTGCGAAAACGGGCGTCCTCTAAAAGACGCCTCGCCGAGGCCTGGCGCGACGACGCGCAGCTCCACGCGAAGTGCGCGCTGGATGCCGCCGCGCGGCGCGACGCGCACGATTTAGGAAGGGCGTCGCGCCTGGCGCGGTCGGCGGTCCGCGCGGAGAGACATGTCGCGGAGGCGGAGACGCGCGAGGAGGCCTTCGCCCGACGCGCGGCGTTCGCCTCGGAGTTCAAAACAGAGTAACTTACCACACATAGTACCAATATCCGTAGTCATCGTCGTACTCGGAGTACGTCGCGTTGACGGCGAGCGAGGCGGTGCCTAGCGACCGCCCGTCTTCGAGGGACGTCTTGGCGACGAAGTTGTCCGAGAACGTGTAGACGGCGTCGCCGCGGCGCAGCGACCGCGTGACGTGGCCGCCCGAGGAAGCCGAGCTCCGCTGGGAGTAGGCCCACCAGTAGTTGTTGTTGTCGTCGTCGTCCTCGTCCCAGAATTCGGGACTCAAATGCGTCACGTTGCCCAACGGATTTAGGGCGACATCCAGCCTGTGTGGAAATCAAATATCAAGCGCCCCATGCCATTGACGCGCCATGGTCCTTGTGACCGCGTCTGCTCAATGGTGTGGAGATTCTACGTCATCGACGCGACGTTGTCCCCGGAACGGCGGCAGCTCGATGGCGTGGAGGTTCACAAAGGTCTCCGCAATAATCTAACTCACTGGTTAATTTCCACACAGCATCCAACATGAGTAACCCTTGGAAGTAGTTCGCGCCCGTCGCCCAGACCGACGTATCGGTGGAGCCCCGTTCTTTCGCGAGCGCCAGCGACGCGAGTTGGGCAGGCACGGCGAAGATTCCCGGCGAGGCGACGCCGGCGGCGCGTAGGTCGCTCGCGGACCAGAACTGGAAGGCCTTGGCGTCGTCTAGGGCCTCGGAGTCCGAGCCGCGGTCAGCGACAACGAGCACGGCGGCCTGGCGCGGATTGAGCTCGTCAGAGACGTCGAACAGCGAGAACTGGAGGCCCCGCTCCGTGCCCGTCTCCGGGTCCGCGTCGCGGCCCACTCCTATCATATGGGTGGCGTTGACCGGGTGGAGGTACGACGAGAAGCCCGGGATCTTGAGCTCGCCCAGCACCTTCGGGACCGCATCGTCGAGAGAAATGACGAACAACCTGTGCGCAAATCAATCAGTGAGTCGGGTGCGGCCGCCACGCCATCGAAGCGAGCGCCGTCACAGTTTGATTTATGCACCGAGAACAACGGATCAGTCTGCACAAAGGTCACCAAATAACACCTATCCGTAGTAAAGCGCACGGCCTTGATGGTCTCGCCCGGCGCGAGGCCCTCGACGGCACCTACTTCGTTGCCTGCCGCGTCGAAGGCGTAGAGGTTGTTGCTCGTGTCGAACCACCAGCCCGAGACCGCCCTCGACGTCGTCGCTGCCCTAAACATCCCGTCCGCCTCGCTCATGGCGTACTGATTGAGTAGCTGGCCTGGGGCCCACATCATCGTGTCGAAGGCGACCTCTGGACCACTTAACCGCAGCTTCAGGAACACGGAACGTGTATAGGAAGCGCTCTGATAGTAGGTCCACTCCGCCAGCACGAGGTAAATATTGTTTCGGGAGGCGTAGACCGCGCCGTCGGCGGCTTTGCCAGCAATGACCTGGAACGTCGTTTCTGCGTCTACGTCGTCCATATCAATCGCGGCCACCACCGTAAAGTCGTCTAAGTTTTCAGATACGGTATTGAGGAACACGACCTCGTCGCACGCCACGGCCGGCTCCATCCACGTCGAGTTTTCGCGCTGGTAGAAGGGCACGCTGGACCGGGGGTCGGCCCAGTACGTCCGCCTGGCGAGCACCAAATAAGCGTACGAGTCGACCTTTCGCGCGCTCACGTAGGAGCCCTCGATAATTTGCCGTCGCAGCAGTACGGGCGCCGGATTGGTGATGTCGAAGGTCAGGACCACCGTCGCGGGCTCACCTTTATTACAGTAGTCGTAGTCGTCGCTTTTCGCATCGGTATCGTCGTAGATCACCTCAGCGCTCCCGTAGAGGAGTAGCACGTCACCTTGCACGAACATGGCCTCGGGCGTCGTCGCCAGCGGTTCCAGGTCTACAGAAGCGACGAGTTCGAGACCGTCCACTCCGTCCTCCACCACGGACAGGCGATAGGCGCAGTCCTCCAACGACCCGTCGTCCTCGCGCTCGCCGCCCCGTATCTCCCCGACCTTGTAGATGAAGTCGCCGGACGTCTTGACCGTGTCCGCCTCGTCGACGCCTTCCTCCTGCACGTTCGTGCCCGAGAAGTCCTCTGAGGTAGGGGTGTCCTCGGCGCCGCCGTCCTCGGCCGTCGCGAAGACGGGCCCGCCCCGCAGCCAGCCGTCGCGGCTCCGGCAGCGGCCGCCCCGGACCTCCTTGATGCGGCGCGGGGCGTTGTCGGCGCCGCCCCTCGCGGGGCAGGGGCCCGACGACTCGCGCGCGGCGAGGAGTTGGGCGCAGTCATCATACGTCGCCACGGTCAGCGGCGGCGACGACGCGAAGGCGGCGGCGTAGGCGGCGGCGACGCCGGGGCTGTCGCTATGGTTGTTCTTTTTGCCGTCGCTCGTCGTGAGCACGATTGCGATCGTTACGACGCCTGCGACGAGCACCGCGGCCGCCAAGCATAGTGCTATGCGCAGCCCGTGGCCCCCAGCCTTTGCCGGCTTATCGGTTTGGTGCTCCGGCAGGATGCTCGTGGCCTTCTTGGTTGGGGAGGGCAGCATGATCAGCTGCCCGTAGTCATGCCTGAGCGTGAGAAGCATTTTGGGATTATATTTCTGAGCTAGCGGCAGTAACACACGAGCCACCGGAGTGCATCGCGGGTGAAGCATTTGACCAGCCCATCTGCCCCATTCCCACAGCGAACAACACTTTCGCTGAGCCAAAATAATCGTGCATCCGCGTGGGACCCCTGCGCCTACGATGCCGCCGCGCAAGCGAGCGGCCAAGGCCAAGGCTGAAGACGGCCCGGCCAAAAAGAAGCCCGCGAGACGAGCCGCAGCGGCGGCTAGCGAGGCGACTGAGGTCGAGGCCCCGCCGGCCAAGCCAGCATCAAAGCCAGCAGCACGGCCGCGCAAGCGCGCGGCAGCCGCCGAGGCGCCCGCACCGCCGCCGGCGAAACGCGCTGCCCCGGCTTCCGCCTTTGACGAGACCGAGGCGACGAAGGCCGCCAAAAAACTGACAGTGCCCAAGCTCCGCGCCGCGCTCGAGGCCGCGGGCGCCGACACGAAGGGCCTCAAGGCGGCACTCGTCGAGCGCCTCGTCGCCACGCAGCGCGCCGCGTCCGCGGATGGGGAAGCGACTACGCCAACCCCCGCGGAAGCTGAGGCCCCCGCGCCGTCGCGCAAGCGCAAGGGCCCGCCCGTCCTCTACTCGGCCCCGGCCCGGCAGCCGGCCAAGCTCACGCGCGCCGCGCAAGCCGAGATCTCGGGCGCGCTCTCCCCCGACGTCGGCGGACGGCGCGGCGCGCCCTTCGAGGCCGACGCGCCGCCGGCCCCCGCGCCGGCGCCCGCGCCCGCGCCGCCGCGCGACCCGGACGCGTACCACGTCGACGTCGACCCGCGGCCGCCGGCGAACCGCGTCGCCGCGCCGGCCGCCGCGGCGCCGGCGCCCGCCGCGCCCGCGCCCGCGCCGCCACCCGCGGCGGCGCCGGCGCCCGCCTCCCGACCGCCGCCGCCGCTCGCGCCGCCGCCGCCCGGCGTGCGCGCCTGGGACCCGGCGACGGACGCGTCGGCGCCGAGCTTCGGCCTCGCCGTGCCCGCGCGCGCGCCCGCCGCCGCGAACGTGTCGCCCATGTCGCCGTGGTTCCTCTGCGGCGGGCCGCCGCCTCTCGCCAAGCAGCACGGCCCCGCGTCGGCCGGGCGGCCGGACGCGGCCGACGTGCTGCGCCGCGTCCGCGACGAGGCCCAGGCCGCGGGCCGGCTCGGCGACGTCCTCCGCGGCGCGCTCGAGACGCGCACCTAGCTAACTTAACTTATACGTAGTACATCACACATATCATTCGCCCGGCGTATCCAGCGTGGCCGGCTGCTGCGGTGCCACACCGGGTGCAGGCTCGACAGGTTCCGGCGCGGCCGGAGCACTCACTACCTCTGGCGCCTCAGAAAGGTCGATGACTCCCTCCGCGGCGTCGCCGAGGAACAGCCGCGGCACGCAGCCGTGCCGGCCGTCTTCCGGCATGGCAAACAGTGCCGTTTCCAACACTTCGACCTCGGCGTCGACCGCCACGACCGTCGCTTCGAGCGCCGTGGCCCGTTCCCGCAGGACCTGCGTGGAAGTCAACCAGTGAGTCTCCGTCACCTTTACGCCATCGAGCAGAATGTATGAAATTCGATTTCCACACGGGCGCAGGACGGCCGGCGCGTGCAGCGGATACCACTTCGCCGCACTCCGCCCGAGCGAGAGCAGCTTCACCACGCCGCGCCGCGCGGCCTCGCCGCCGTCGACGAACAGCGCCTTCAGAGCGGGCCGCTCAAAGAGCGCCGCCGCCAGCGCGTCCGTCGACGCGACGATGGCGTCGCGGGCGGCGTCCGCGGCAGCGCCGACGCCGCTGATCACTAGATCCTCGCGCTCGCGTTCCTCCGCCGCCCGCCTTTCCGCTAGCGCTTCGGCGTCGGCCTCCGCGGCGACGCGCGCGGCATCTACGGCCCGGCACTCCGCCACGAGCGCCGCGTCGTTGTCGGCCCGCGACGCCGCCAGCGCTCGTTCCAACTCGTCCTCCGGGGCGCTCGCCGCGCGCGCCGCCGCCAGCGCGCGCGCCAGGTCCACGGGCGGGTTGGCTGCCGACGGCGGCGCCTCGATGCCCGCCTCGGCGCGCGACAGGGCCAGCGCGCGCTGCAGGTCGTCCTCGGCGTCGCCGGCTGTGGCCGCCATGGACAGCTCGAGCGCGCGGCGCAGGGCGTCCGGGGCGACCACGCCTTGCTGCTGCGGTGGCGGTATCTGTGGCCGCGGTGGCGCCGGCGCGGGTGGCGTTGGTCGTCGCTGCGGCGCCGGCGCCGGCGGACGCGGCCGCGCCGGCGCCGGCGCGACGCGCTGCGGCCGCCGCTTTTTTGCTTTCCGGGCGGCTGGTACGTTCCGGCGCTCGAGCGCTTCGAGCATCCGTCGGCGCCGCGTTCCCGGCGAGACGTCGGCCGCCGACGCCGTAGTTGTGGATGTGGTCGACGCAGTCGACTCGGACGCCTCAGAACGCGCGCTGGAGGGTGGGTCGCTCATTTATACGCTCCACGCGCCGCGCCGCGCCGCTGAGATTGATCCTTGTGAGCGCCGCACGCAGTGCGCCCGCGCAGTGACTAGTTCAGGCTGGGCGCTGGTGGTGGGGCGTCGGTCTGGTGCCGCAGCGCGTTGATGTGGTTGCGTACCTCGGTCTTGGATTGCTTGGCACAGTGCTGCTGCTTCTCTCCCGTTGCCGGCGGCTTTTTGGTGCTAGTGGCTCTATCGCTGGGTCGAGCTACATCGTCTACATCGTCTCACTTAAAGAGAAGCCGAAACCCCCCCTCTCTAAGCTAAAGCATCGTGATGTTGTCCCGCGTCCAGTCGCGGAAGGCGCGGAGCTCGGTGCGTTCGGTCGCCGTGAGTCTCTCGTAGCGTTCGAGGATGGCGTTCGCTCCATCGCGGCCTTTGTTCGACAGGCCCAGGACGCCGCGGCGATTTGCCCCCAGGAAGGTGTTGTTGAAGTCGGACGTCATGTGGTGGTCGAGCATGTCGAGGATGTCGGAGCTGCCGCCCGGACCGGGTGTCGGCCCGCACTTGCGGATCTGGACGAGCGCGGGGAGGACGTAGTCCTCGACGAGCTCGAGCTTCGAGTTCGCACCGCAGGCGGCGCCGGCGTTGTTTGGGTTCCTCATCATCTGATACAAGACGCACGGGTTGGTGGCGTCGAGGCGCGACTTGCGCTTCTTGACCCGGTCCGACGTTAAGCGGCCGAGGGCCGCGAAGACGGCGAGGACGTCGCGGGCGGCGTCCTTGTCCGCGGCGACGGGAGGCAAAATCGGCAAAATACCTCGGTCCATCAAGCACTGGTCACGGTCGAAGAGGCAGACGACGGGCGTCCGCTGGTCCTTCCGGCCGTCCTTGAAGTGGAGGCCGACGATGGACTTGGGCGAATTTACGTACACGTCGCAGTCCGTCGAGTACGCGCACGCCACCTTGTGGCCCTCGAAGCCATCGCGGACGAGTTCCGCGACCTTCGCGTCGGCGTTCGAGGTCCAGGCCTGCACGCACCGGACCCCGCGGCTCGTCAGCTCGCCGTACAGCCATTCGCAGATCTGGTAGAACTCCAGCCGACCGTCGCCTACGGCGTAGCGGACCGGCCCGTGCGGCCCCGCGGCCACCGAAGGGTCGCGGAAGCCGCCCGTCGCGTTCTCCGAGTTGAAATAGTTGGCTGCGAGGTTCATGTCGAAGACGGCGATGGGCCCGTCGAAGCCGCAGTCCATCAAGAAACTAAATGCGCGGTCCGTCGTGTTTTTGGCCTCCTGTTTCTGCTGGTCTAGGGGCGGTTTCGGCGGCGTGATGCACTCGTCTGGGAACCGCTTCGACGCCCACGCGAGGGCGAGGGGCCCCATGTCGACCGCGACGAGGATCTGGCGGCGCTGCCCGCCCTGGCCCACGGGCCGCGGCGCGGCGGTTCCGCGCGGCCGGCTGAAGACTGAGAGGCGACCGGGCGCTGGTGGTGGGGTGTCGGTCTGCTGGCGGAGCGCGTTGATGTGGTTGCGTACCTCGGTCTTGGATTGCTTGGCGCAGTGCTGCTGCATCGATCTGTGGACCAGCCATCGAAACTCGTCGACGCCCATGGTCCGACGGAGCTGATATATGATCACGGCTGCAAAGCGGAGCGCGGGGCAGCTATCGCGCGCGGCAAGGCACACCAGGGGACGAGGCCAAGGCTTGCTCTAGTGTCTTACAGGCCGCTAGCGTCAAGCCCTGGCTGGCGCCGCGACGCCTCGAACCCGAGGCCGAGGCCTCGCGCCAGTTGGGAGCGGTGCACCGAGGATGTAGTGGGAGCTCCTGGAGGTCGAGTTTGCTGATGCGCGCCGACCGGCACGGAGCAAAGCCGCAGATAGCTCCCCCTTTAATGGCTCCGGGGAGTACCAGTCCGCCTTTGACCTATGCTTCGTCGAGGCAAAATGGCTTTTTTTCAAGGCCGTGTGGAAAAAACGGGTTTCTCAGGTCAATACACATCGCCTTTACTCACCGCTTGGGAGGCGCAAAACCTCGTCTCGCGCGCTGTCCGCACACGCGAGGACGCCCGTGCACGAATTCAGTCGGCGCGTACGCACGACAGCAAAATCAGCACTGAAAAAAAAAATTGACCTGAATTGATAATATGGCCGAGGAGCCGCCGAAACGGCGCCTGGTGGTCACGGAGGTGACGCGGGGCCGCAACGGCGGGCCGGGCATCCTGGCCCTCGGGCTCGGGGCGCCGCGCGCGGCACCGGCCGCGGTCGGCGCGGGTCGCCGCGGCGCCGCGCAACCGCCGCCGCCGCCGCTCTTCAAGTTGCGCTCGGACTTCGCCAAGCAAGCAGAGGAAGAAGATGGAACTCCTGTGATCGACATCTGCAAGAAGGCCGAGGCGTGCATCTGTCTGTCGACGGTCGGCGCGCTGTGCCACGACCAGGCCACGGCCGCGGCCATAGAGTGTGCCTACGGCGCGCCGCTGCTCTACAACGGCCAGGTCGTGTTATTAGACCGCGAGGCCGTCGAGGGCTGCGTCAACGACTGGATCGACCGTATCGAGGATCGTGATCTTGAGATATGGACGGGGTTGACTCCCATTAATGGCAGCCTCGCGTCGGCTGCCGAGGTCTTCAACAAAAGCACGGACCCCTTTTACGCCTTCTCGGACGTGTTCGTGCCGGAGTCTGAGACGCGCGAGAGGATCAAGGACCGGCCCAAGGACCGCAAGGACACCATTCTCGCGCGGTTGCGAAGCGGTGCGTCTGGCGAATGCGGTCACATGCACGTGACGACGGTTGTCTACGTGGAGCGCCTCGGCCGGTACGTCAAGGCGTCGCTCGCTTTTCAGTCGCGGAAAGCCATATTGACCAACATGCGCATCTATCCAACGTCGCGAGTGGCCTTGGTAGGACGCTTGAGGGAGTTTGCGGCGGCGCGGAACGACAACAAACTCCTCGAGCGATTGGCACCGGGGGTCATTTCGAGCAACCACCCGAACAACTTCGGCATCATCGAGCTGAAGGCGCACAAGAAGAGTGAGTTCAAGCGTCATGAAAAGGGAGTCTCAGGAACGACTCCGCTACAAACTGCGGCGGACAACCTCTACCAGACGATGTTCAAGGAGGGCGCAGCGGCGAAGGAAATGGTCGAGAGCTTCTCGGCCAAATTGCGCGACGACTTCCAGCAGTTCGGCATGGACCTGGACAACATCCAGGAGCACCTCGTCGGCGGCGTCGACGTCCGGGAGGGCTTCGAGGTCTTCGACCTGGTCGCGCACGCGTTCACGGACGACGACGGCGCCGCCACGCGCGCCGAAAGGCACGCCCGGGACCACGCCGACGAGATGGACGTGTTCTGCAACGAATTTGCAGTGATGCCGACTTCCCACACGCTGCCCTTCCTCTTCGACGACGTCGCGCAGCAGACGTTCAAGGCCTTCGGCGTCGCGCTCCGCTCGCGGATCTCCCAGCTGCCCGCGACCTGTCTGACCTGGCCTGACCCGGCCGACGACGACGCCGACGACTTGATCCCCGACTTCCCGCCGGGGGGCGGGGACGACGAGATCCACGTGTTCCACCACATGTCGTCCATCGAGCTCGAGAACTACGAGGCGTGAGGTCCCGGCGCCTCCGTCGTTGTGACTCGTAAGTCTTGTATTTCAACACGACTGCGCTTCGGCCGCTGCAGGCTGTAAGGTGCCAAAAAGCTGAGGCGGCAAGACCTGGTCGACCTAGCTTCGTAGACCTACTAGGATAGGCCAAAACTTTGCCAAAAGTGCGCACAGCTCGAGCGGAGCACAGCGGTGCGCGGGCTGCTCCGGACAGACCGAGCGCGCGCTCCCACGCGATTCTGCGCTGCCCAAGACCAAGCACGCGACACATACGCTGCCCCAATGCGCCGCCTCCTCCCCTGGCTCGCTTTGACATGCGCGCAAGACGCGAAGCCCTACTACGAGGTCGTCTTCGCCGTGTTAACAGTACCAAATCATAGACCACATAGAGACGCTATCAGAAATGGCTACGGGCAGCCGGGCGGCTTCCGGACGAAGCTTTGGTTCGTGGTGTCAGAAAGGGACCCGGGGTATGAAGGAGCCGCCTTCGTCGAGGAGCGGTCGAAGCGAGACGACTTACTGGTGTGCGACACGGAACCCGGGTTCGACCATATTATCGGCAAGGTCTCTTGTGCCATCCGGAAGGCCGTTCAGTTGTACGACTTCGACTTCTTCTTCAAGACGGACGACGACGCTACTCTATGTATTGCGCAGCTCGTCAAGGACCTGCGGGCGGCTCCAAAAGGTGCGAGTGTCTATGCGGGGCGCCGCGTCAAGGCCGGACGAGCTTTAGAGGCGGGCAAGCCGCTCGAGGTCAATCTTGGTTTAACATCAGACCCGCCGCACTTCGGGGGCCACGGCTACGGCGTCTCGTATGATGTCGCGAGGTTCGTGGCCCGGCCGCCGGCGCCCTTGTACCACCACCTGCACGAGGACACGTGCTTCGGGAACTGGGTCGTCGGCTTCGACGTGAAACGTCTCAATTTGAGAGCGATGACGGACCACTACTACCCGAACCAGAAGAATCTCGCGGGCGTCTCGCGTCCGTGTGGAAATCGCGCCATCGTGCAGACGCACTTACGGAGACGACGTCGCGTCGATGGCGTTAGAACCTCCAAGCCATCGTGCAGACGCATTTCCACACGCAGGTCTCGGCCGAGCGGAAACGGGCGTGCGCCCGGATCATGGCCCAGCGCTACGCCAACGGCTCGGCCTGGGACCTCTACGGGTCGGGCTGCGGCTTCAAGCAGCTCCCTCGCAGTGTGCCCGTGGAGAAGTGCGTGCGCGTCGCGTCGGCTGCCGCGGCCGCGGCGCCGCGCGCGCGCCCCGCGCTTGCGTCAGTGCCCGCATTGCCCAGCCAGGGTCTCGCCGTCGTGATGACAAAGGGGGCCTGCGCCGTGGATGTGCCCTGCGTGGCCGGACCGGACCTGCGCGCTGGATTGAGACGGACGTCCGCGAAGCACGTGGTCGTCGTCTTTGGTGGAAACGTAGCTCCATGTCTCTCATCTCTCCGAAAGGAACTTGAAATGAGGAGCGGCCCGCTCTACGCCGGCGCGGCTCCGTCGCGGAACGTCCCGCTGCCCGCGAGCCTCGAGGAACGGACAAAATTAGGCGTCGCGCCCGAGCACTTTGATGGAGTGGCGGTCCTCTCGGCGGAGCTCGCTTCGTATGTCGCGTCCCAGGCAACGCCGCCTTTGCTTGCCGGTGACGGGCCCGCGGCTTTGGGTGTGTGGCTGGCGCCGTTCGATGTTGATCGGCGGCCGCTTGCTGCGTTGAGGGGGTGCGTGTAATTGTGTTTTTGTGTGTATCCGTCCGATTAAAACGGGTGCCATCGGCAGGCCCAGCCTGGCTCGGCGCGCTTGGTCTACGTAGTCCGCACGCCTAGCTCTCGCCTATCACCATCATCATTCAATTTACCACCATCTGAAATGTCGGGCGCGATAAAGAATGAGGTCGCGCCGCCGGAAGGCCTTGATTTGCGCAGTGGCCCCGGCCCACTGCTCCCTGTCTTAGGAGTCCCGCTCGCAGCCTGCGGCGGTTTCCACGCCGTGAGCCTGTGGGTCGGAATCGCCCTCGGCACCATATTCGCCACCTTGGGGACATTGGTCTTGGTGTCCCTGGGATACTTGGATCAGGAGACGCTTTCGCTCCCTGACACGGATTCCCTCGAGCACTGGTGCGAGTGGGCCGCGATGGGGTTCCACAAGGTCGGGTCTCGCAATATCTGGTGCCGCTGCGAGGACTGTGGGTTGGGTGGTTGCGGCCCGGGGGCGTTCCAGTGAATCCGGTCGGACAAACGCGAAGGGCCGCCGGTCGAAAAACCAGCGGCGACTTCCTACTACACACATCACCTTCTTCTCCTCCCCCGAATAATATCATGACATAAAACAAACAAACTCGGGGGCGGCAAGACGCCACCAATTCTCGGGCCAGACCCATCGCGGTACGTACACACGCTACCACCCAGCACGCCATCGCCGCGACCCCTCGCAAATTTTCGGCAACTTACATATTACTGTTTTTCATGGGGTATCGTCATGGGCGAAGCGAGTACAGTTTCGGTGTCGCGCGCCGTCGCGGGCGCGCGGGGCTAATTTCGGCGTCATTTCCGCGGGACCTGCGGCGACTCCGGGCCCGTTCCAAGCGGGCGGGACAGCGGCACGTCAGGCGTCGGCGCCTCGGATTCCTCCGCGGCGTCCGCGGCGTCCGCCGCGGCCGGCGCCGGCGCCGGCGCCGGCGCGGCTTTGCGCGACAGCGTCGGCGACCCGGCGGCCGTCCCGAGCGGACGGGCGGGCGGCAAGGACGGGCTTTCTGCCGAGCCCGCGCGCGGCCTGGGCTCTGGCCGTCGTCTCGGAGGCATCGGCGGCGCGTCCGACTCCTGGGCGGTGTCGCGCCAGAGCGGCCGCGGCTCGCGCGCCTTCGTCTGGATTGGCTGCCGCGCCTCGGCGGCGAGGCGCGGCCGCTTGAACGCCTCGCTGGGCGACATGGGCTCGCTTGGCGACTGCGGCGCGCCCGGCCCGCCTAGTTTGATCTCGCCCGGCGAAGTAGGATTCGGTGTTGCGGCCCGGCCTTCGTCTGTCTTCGCCGGTTCTTCGTCGTCGCCGTCGATTGACGGGCGCTTAGCCATTTCGCTATGAGGCTTGCCAGCTGGTCTGCTTTGCTTTGTGCTAAATGCGCATTTTCACGCGTACCACGCTGCTGTGAGCGTTCCGCTGGATTGATGCGGTGCTCCTCCAAGCGTCCAGCCAGCGAAAGCAAATTGTCTGGCCTCGTACGCGGCTGTTTTGACCTCGGAGGGATTTGCTGTTTTGCATCTGACTTGAAGTGAGAGAAGGGCAAAATACCCGTCTAATGACGCCCCCCATGCGTCCTTAGTGTCCTAATCAGTGAAATTGAATTTCGGTCGCCCGAAAAACCCGTCACCATCTCAAGGCGTGCTCGAGCCCGCGCGCCTCGCAAATACGCCGGCGCTCGATCGCTCCGAGCGTCAAGGAGCAACAATAAGGCAGCCTTTGACTCTTCCGGCGACCAACGCCGCCGCGAAGCCCGGCAAAAGGCTGCCCACACCACAGAGCAGCAGAGACTGAGATGGCCACCTTCGCCCCATTAAAAATCGACGCCGTCATCTTCGACGTCGACGCCTTACTCCAGGACGACGGCGAGCCGCGGCCGGGCGCCGTCGACCTGGTCCAGGGCCTCGTGGACCGGAAAATCCCGCTGGCCGCGGTGACGAGCGGCACGCAGGCGACCTTCGACGCGAGGCTGGGGCGCCACCCCGACCTGCGCTACTCCATGTCCGCCGTCGTGACGGCCGACGACGAGGCCGAGAACCTCTACGTCAAGGCGGCGCAGCGCCTCGGCGTCGACGCGCCGGCGTGCCTCGCCTGCGACGCCACGCAACCGGGCCTCGAGGCGGCGCAGAGCGCGGGCTGCCTGCTTTGTGCTTTAGCCAGCGGGCTGGAGGGGCTCCGGCCGAACCTCTCGCTGCCCGGGGGCCTCGCGACGCTCGACCACGAGCGCGTCCTCGAGTTCGAGCGCAAGCCGCCGCTCGCGTTCATGGTGGAGACCTGCACGCGTTGGAAGGAGTGCAACCCGAAAGCACTCGGCGACTACGACCTCATGACCCTCGGCGGACGCCTGCGGCGGCCGAACGTCGGGCCCGAGCCCGGGCCCGCGGGCGGGGGCCGGGAGGAACTGCTCGCGAAGCTCCGGGGGAATGGCGAGAAGGTCCGGGGGGATGTAGCGAAGCTGGCGGCTGAGGAGGCCGCGACGACGACGCTGCCGAAGCTATAACTTGTTTCAATGTTTTCCTTCCCGTGTCGCGGCGACGGCGTCGCGTCTCGCGACGTGTCTCGCGTCGATGCCGTCGCGTCGACGGCGTTGGAGACTGCGGCTAGTATGTGATGCCGCTAGGGCGTCGTCGATGGCGGTCGAGTGCAGTCGCGGCACAAGCGATTACACGAGGTGCTAGACGCGTGACAATACCGCATAACGTGGACATTTGTCGCCGCGCATCTCTTCTCGACCACGCGCTGGGCCACGCCGAAGCAGTGACGCTGCAGCTGGAGAGTGCCACTTGACGAGCAGCAAACGGATGGCGCCGGGTCTAGGGCCCTTTGTCCGCATGCTAGCGCAGGCCGCCGTGCCGCTCTTTCGCGCGTTCGCGACGGCCTACCAGCAGGCGCTGCACAACGCGCGGAAGGAGGGCGCGACGGCCGCGAAGGAGGCCCTCAAGCCGAAGCGCGGCGCCATGACGCCCACCGAGGCGGCGGAGATCCTGCACCTGCCCGAGGGCGGCGCGGCCGACGCGGCGCAGGTCGCCGCGCGCTACGACAAGCTCTACGCCATGAACGACCCGTCGAAAGGCGGCTCCTTCTACCTCCAGTCCAAGATCCTCCGCGCGCGGGAGGCGCTCGACGCCGAGATCGCCGGTTCTAGCGCGAAGACCTAACTATTGTTGTCTGAACTTGCTCCTCACGCCATAGCGCGGACGTGGCGTGGAACGTGGATACAAATCACACAATGATCACACATTTACTCCATAAAAAAACGGTGCAGCCATCGTCGCGCGCGACGGCTCCGCCCGCGGCCGCGCCTTGACAACAACGTTGAGGAGCCGACACAGCAGCTCCTTGCCGCGGCCGCGGTCGAGCGCCACCGTTCCACCCGCGGCGACGGCCGCGCACCGTTCCGCGTCGAGGGCGAGGTCCTCGTCAAAACACGTCGCGAGCACCGCGAGGGCGACGCCCACACTCCGGTCCCGCCCCTGGGCGCAGTGGACGAGCACGCGGTCGCCCTTCGCGAGCCGCGCCGCAATGAACCGCAGCGCCGCGGGCAGGTGCCGCACGAGGCCCCCCTTGTCGCGCTTTCCTTCAGCCACGGGCACCTGGAGGTAGCGCGCGTCGCCGGCCATGCCCGCGTACTCGTCCTGCGTCACGTTCACGACGGCGTCAAAGGCGGCCCAGCACTCCGGCGGCCGCCCGGCCCGCCGCGAGCCGACGGCGAGGCCCGGCGCCTGCGCGGGAGTCGCGTCGACGGCGTGGAGGCGGTGTAGACTCTCTCGTGCTGTTGCTCGCGCGACAACGGCACGCCATCGCCGCGACCGTCGTGGGTCGACGGCGCGTGGAGGCTCCTAAGACGGCCGCGGGGTCGCAAAAAAAAGGACGCCGCATTAACACCACGTAGTCGTAGGGCTCCGCCTCTTCGCACGGCGCCGCCGGCGCCGCGGCCGCGGCCGCCGCAACGGCCGCCTCCACAGCATCATCCGAGGCCTCTTCCAAAATTTGCGGGTTCCGCCAGAAGACGTCCGCCGTGAATCCCGGCGGCGCCCAGGCCTCCTCGTCGTCGGCCGCGCCCTGAAGATCACCATTTGGTGCCGACGCCGACACGCAGATAATGGGCGTGGCGTCCTCTGGTAATGCAATGGAGGTATCGTCGCCATTGACGACCCACACGCAGCGGAGCGGCTTCTTTAATGATAAATGGGGCGCGTGCTGCCTCATTAATGAAACGCAGGCGTCCAGGCGCGCCTCAATTTCTCTCGCTTCCGCGTCGGCCACGCACGGGGGCAAGCGGAGCTCTTCCGCCGCAAACCCCGCCGCGCGGTTCACGCAGCAGCACCAGATCGGCACCGTCTTCGACAGCGCGTCGGGCAAGGACCGCCCGCGCCGCGTCGCGTCGACCAGTAGAGCGCCATTATGAGTCACCACAATGCGCAGGAAGTCCAGATTGAGTCGTCTTAATGAAAGCGCCCACTGCCCGCGGTGGCCGTCCGTCGACTTGAAGCGGGCCACGTGCTTTGTATGAGCGTACCAGCAGCCCGCCCGGGCGTTCGCCACGACCGGAAGCGGGATTTTCGCCGCGAGTTCCCGCACGAAGGCCGCGTCGCGGGCGATCGACCGCAGCCGGTTGCGCAGCGTGCCGCTCACACCGAACGCGCGCCGCGCGTGGGCCGCCGGCGACAGCGTATGACATACATCGTCGCGCCGGCTCCTTCGATAAATGCCGTACTGCCGCGCGCACTGCGTGTACGTGAGCTGCAGCTTCGCCGCGAGCGCGTCCAACGGGGCGTCGTGGCCGGGCCGCGGCAGCGCGTCGTGGGCGTAATTTGTTGTGCGGAAGAGGGCCCACAAGGCTTGCTTTTGCTCTTGCGTGATTGGTGTGGTCTTTTTTTGTCTCGCGCGCTGCTCTTGGCTGCTCATTGCTGCACTCCTGCCTTAGAGGTGCTCAAAAGCATGAAGGCTGGCAAAGCGATGGAAATGTTGACAGCAGCGCTGCATTTTGGTGCGGAGAGTATGTTTTATAGGCGGTCTAGGCCCTCACGCTGCAACAAACGTAAAACTGGCTGATCACCTAGCTCATAGACATGCTAGCACTCTCGAGGCTGAGCTTTGCAGCCGATTGCTGCAATAAACGCGTGTCCTGGGCCTGGACTGCAATAATACGTCACCCTGCACACTGTGCGCGGCCACTCCTTGATCGGTGGCATCGCTGCGATTGGCAAAACCGCTCTGACGCATCGAGGCTGCTGAATCACTGTGCAGCACACGCGTAAGCGATGCTCCACACGACGACCCGCCTCACGCGGCGCGCCATCGCCGCGGCGCCGCGGCCAAACAACACGCGGCGCGCCTTCGCCGCATCCCCCAAACCAACCAACGCGATGCGCGGCCCGATCGGCTGGGGCGCGCTCGCCGTCACCGGCGCCGCCGGCTGTGGACTAGCGTACTACTACGAGGTCGAGAAGACGCGGCGCCAGGAGCAGGCGGCCAAAAAGCAAACGACCTACGGTAAGCCGTCGCTCGGAGGCCCCTGGACGTTGGTCGACGCGAAAACAAATAAACCGGTCACGGACGCGTCCTTCCACGGCTCGTATGTGTTGCTCTACTTCGGCTTCTCGCGGTGCCCGGACATCTGCCCGTCGGAGCTCCTGAAGGTGCAGAAGGTGCTGCGGTTGTTGGGGGACGAGGCGCCCACACCATTATTTGTGTCGTTGGATCCGCGGCGCGACTCGCTGAGGCAACTACGGGCGTACGGGAAGGATTTCGATGAGCGCGTGCGGTTCCTGGTGGGGACGCCGGCGCAGTGCAAGGCGGCCGCGAAGGCGTACCGCGTCTACAGTAGTATTGGGGCGGTCGACGACGAGGACTCCGACGACTATCTCATCGACCACTCTATTGTTCTATACCTCGTGGGCCCCGACGGCAAGTTCCTGGACTTCTTCACGCAGGCGACGCCGGCCGACGCGATCGCCGCGAAGATCCGGGAGCACCGCGCCTCGTAAGTTAGTATGTTCTGTCTTAGGCCCTCGCGCGCCTAGAGCTCTGGTGGGACGTCGTCTAGACGAGGATCTTCTGGACCGCCGTGTCCTTCATCGGCGACTCCTCGCCGTCCTCCCACGCGATGACGCACATGCCGTCCTCGACGCTCTTGATGACGCCGTCGAAGTACTCCGTGCCGGACGCCGAGCGGTAGCCCTTGAATTTCTTGTTCACCTTCTTGCCGACGAGCGACGTGGACGCGGCGCCGCGCTTCTTGGCGCGGCGCACCGGGGCCTCGGTCACGGGGTCCGGGCAGCCGAAGGGGTCCGTCTTGGCCTTCTTCGCCTTCTTCGTCGGCGTCGTCGCGGGCTTGGCCGCCTTGCCCTTCGTGGGCTTGGCCGCGGGCGTCTGCTTGCCGAGCAGGCCCGCCTTGGTCGTCGTGTAGGTCTCCTCGTCCATCTTGCCCTCGTCTAGGGCCTTCTTCGCGTCGCGGAGGGCCTTGACGGTCTCGGGCGTCAGCGCGTCGCTCGCCTTCGCCGGCGTGGCCTCCTCCTCGGCCTCGGCCTCGGGCTCGGGCTCGACGGGCGGCGGCGCGAGCCGCGCCTGCGTGTCGAGGTGGTGCTGGTAGAAGAGGAGCTTGCGCAGCGGGTGGTTGAGGAGCCAGCCGTTGCCGTGGTCGCGGCCGTGCTCGTTCTCGAAGTCGCGCGCGTCCTCGATGATCTGGCCGATATCAGACCTGCGTAGATCGTCGCGTCGATGGCGTGAAACTCGGAATTGATTGGGCACTGCGTCCGACTGCATCGTCACGGGCTCGTCCTTGCGGAAGATGACGTCGTCCGGCCAGCCGTACTGGGGCGAGGCGTAGTGGACGCCCTCGCCGGACACGAGCTTCGTGACCTGGCGGATGACCTGGCGCCGGTTGTCGTCGGAGATGGGGTGCTCGCCGTCGGGCTCCATCCACCTGTGTGCATATGAACTGGTGATCACGCCGTCGCGTCGATGGCGTGGTTTCGTGAAGGACGCCGACGCGGACGCCTCGAAATCGTCCATGTTGAACTCGTCGAGCGCCGCGCGCTGCTCCTCGGAGAGCTCGACGAGGCGGTTCTTGCGCGCGCGGCGGCCGCCGGAGCCGCGCGAGCGCTGGCGCGGCCGCTCGTCGTCCGACCACTCGTCGTAGGTCAGGCGCTCGGGCTCGGCCGTGCCGCCCTGGAGGCGCGACGAGCGGCGGCGCTCGCTCTCGGGCACCTTCTTGCGGGGCAGGCGCGGCTTCGGCGGCGCCTTCTTCTTGTTCTGCTTCATCTGTGTGGAAACCAACCAGAGTCTCGTCGATGGCGTGGAGGTCAAGATTTGATTTATGCACTGCTCAGCACGTAGCCGCCACCGTGGGGGTCGATGCCGATGGACAGCATGAAGGCCTCGTTGCGCTTGATGCGCTCGTCGCGCTCAATCTCGTACTGGGACTTGGGGGCGACGGGGATGTTCGACGGCATGCTTGTGGCTGTGGGTGTGTTTTGCTTGTGCTCGGTTTTCCCGCCGGTTACGCGGGAGTTGTTTGCCTGCGCGCGGGATGCGGTTTCTCGCTGCGCGCGGGCTCTGTGCGCGGTTTCGAAGCTCTGTGCGCTGTCGCGAGGCCGCGCGCGGCGATGGCGGCTTGTGTGGGCTGTTTCTTGCTTTTTGGCGGACTGCCCAGTGCGTCGCGCAGGGCTCGTTTTAGCGTGCGCGCGCGCGCGCGCCAGCACATATATACATCTGAAGCCTATCGGCGCGGACGCTGGGCGTGTACGATGCAGTGCCGATCTAAACAGACGACTTTAATGGCTGTGCTGGGGCTCTCAATTATGGCGCCTCTCCTTAGCCACTAGCCTTTTTGAATCTGGAATACCCTCTCCCGAGCTCTCTGACCCTCAAAGCATCCTCCCAACGAGCAGTGGAGGCGATACGGGCCCCAAGAACCAATTACGTGCACATCGCGGGCGCCGCGGTGCCACTACTAGTCTTGAAACAACATTAGGCGAGCAACTCCGCAATCTCCGAGTATCCCTCGGATCGCGCGACGTCGGCCGCAGTCTTCCCGTCGCCGTCCTTCAGCGACCGGTCCGCGCCACGGTCCGCGAGCAACGTCGCCAGGGGCGTCGACCCCAGGAGCGCTGCGTAGTGCAACGGCGTCGAGCCGTCATCGTCGCTCGTGTTCACGTCCGCGCCGGCGTCGAGGAGCAGCCGCGCGGAATCCTCCCTCTCGGCGTCGACAGCGTGGATGAGCGGCGTCAGGTGATAGTCGTCGATCTCGTTGACATCAAAGTCGCCGAAGGCCTTCAAACTGGCCGCCCCGGCCCTAGCCGCCTCGAAGACGTCTTCGGCCGCCGGCGGCGGCGCCGCGTTGGAGGACTCGTTGATGCCGCACGCGCTCAGGTCGTTCTTGACCTTGGCCAGCTGGTCGTCCGAGGCGTCCTCCTCCGGCGCGATGAGCAGGAAGTCCGGCACCTCGCGCGTGACTTCGTCCACATATGCACGCATGGCGCTCAGCTGCTGCGGGTGCTCCTCGTGGGCCGAGCGCCAGGCGGCGTCCTTCGCGCGTTCCCCTTCCTGCATGTTTTCGTAAAGCGTCCTGAAGGAAGGCGAGTCATTGGGCGGAGGGGCACCGTTCGTCGCCACACAGTGCAGGCCAAACAACTTGCGCTGCGCGTCGTCGGAGAGTTTGACCGCTTGAGTGTTCACGTACTCGACAGCTTCAAAAAAGTCGGCGCGTGTGGCCTGCTCCTCGGCGGCGTCCATGCCGCTCGCGTCGGCGGCGGGTGCCGGCGCCTCCGCTGCCGCTGCCTCTTTGGCGCGCCTGAGGACCTCGGGCGGGAGGCTTATCTGGCTTGCCATTGCTACGAGCTGTATTTGTGCTTGAGAGAGCTGCTGGTGTGCAGAGCTGCAGCGCTGCCCCAGTGCAGCTATCTGTGCTTGGGAGCGGACTGCGCTGGCGCGCGCAGCAGTCTGCGCTGCTGCTGGTCCCAGGTCGTATCTGTACGCCGAGAGCCAAAGCCAAAAGTCGTGCGCGCAAGCCAGCTAGCGGCTGTAAGACACTAGAAAGAACTATACCCGCGGAGGCGTTCAGGGCACAAGCACACATCGAAAGCACACCCAGAAGGAAATAGAAGAACATCGCCGTCGCCGCCTCCGAGCTAACACTCGGGGCGGGGCCGGGGGCTGGGCGGGCGTGCGTTCACGCAGGGAGGCGTCGGTCGGGTGGCTAGGCGGCCGAGCTCTAAGCAAAGCAAAAGGAAAAGAAAAAAACACAAAAACAAGCTTAGAGGTCCACGACGCAATCCTCCTCGAGCTCCGAATCGGAGAAGGTCACCTCGACGGGGGTGTCCTTCCAGTCGTCCGCGAGCCAGACGGGCGCGCGCCGCCGCCGCCGCCAGGCGCACAATCCAACACCAACGCCGAGCAGCAGAAAGCCGCCCGCCGCGGCCGCGCCGAGCGCCGCCGCCGCGGCCACGTCGGCGCCAGCCATGTCGCCGCCGCCGTTACTATCACCACTGGACGTGGGCCGCGGCGCCGGACTCGTGGACGGCCGCGCCGTCGCAGAGAGCCCGTCTTCCGGCGCCCAGAGCGGCCCGAGCGCGTGCGGCGCCGCCGTCGCCGCCACGTCTTTAAAAACGCGCGCGAAGCCGGCGCCGCCCCCGTACAGTTGCGAGCCGCCGACCACAACTCGGTTGCCAAAGGCCGCTACCGAACCGCCAAATCCGTCGTCCGCCTCGGGGTCACTTTCTGTTAAAGTGGCACCGGCGACGTACTCCGCGCCGCTCCGTCTGAAGACGAGAGCAGCGCCCGCGTTCGAGCCACCTTCATCTCTACCGGCCGCTCCCACAACCACCGCGCCGTGCGCCAGCGCCACGCTTGTCCCGAACCAGTCGCCCGCTTCGAGTGGATCGGCGATCAACTCGCGCCCCGTGCAGTTCGCATTAGCAGGGCAGTCGAACGCGTAGGCCGCGCCGGCGTTCGACCCCTTGGCGTCGTTGCCCGGCGCGCCTATAATAATTGTCGTATCTTCCACAGCTACTGAGGACCCGAAGCCGTCTCCTATCGAACCCATGCCAAAGTCCGCCTTCATTTCACCTTCTGTGTCAAAGACGACGACGGCGCCGGACCCGCGCCGGTGGGGCGCGCCCGCCGCGATCAATGACGCCTCGCCACGGGCGAGCCCGCCGATGGCGACGGCGACGCCGAGGCGGTCCCCGGGTTGCGCATCATGCGCCTGGAGCCTTCCAATAAATTCGTAGTCCCGCCACATGTATACGGCGCCCCGCTGGTCATCATCTTCATCCGCGCCCGCCACTATGATGGAACCGTGGACGGCCACGGCCGCGCCGAGGTTGGTCGCATCATTCGCCGTCAGTGTTGTGACGAGCGTGCCGTTCGCGTGGAAGACTTGTACATAATTTTCCGAGGGCGCGCCCACGACGACGACGCCATCCACAGCCACGGAAGCGCCAAAGTCGCCGGCTCCATACAAAACAGCTACTGGTAGATGCGTCTGGTTCTCACATGTGAAAAGGGACACGTAGCCGCGCGCACCAATAACTACAAGTTCTCGCGAGAGGGCCACACTGTGACCGAAGCGGTCGCCCGCGCCAACACCGTCGAACGCCGCCACGACCTCGGGATTCGCCAAAGGCGCGCGCGGCACGTAGACCGCCACAGAACCCGCAAAATCCTGCGACGCACCGTGCAGCCCGAAGGCCGCGTAGCCGCTCGAGCCGATCGCCGCGCTTACAGATTGCGCTTCAAACGTGTGGCGCTCCGCCTCGACCCAAGTGCCGTCGACGTTCGAATAGACGTACGCCACGGCGTCGCTCGCCACGGCCAGGGCGCCGTCCGTGAGCGCTACTTGAAAGGGTTCGTCCGCCTCGCTCCGCAGCGAAGTCCAGCGCGGCCACTCACCATTACTCCTCCTATATACATGGACGCGCCCCGCTTCCGTCGAGTCCCCGCCCAACTTGCGCGGGTGCGACACGGCCAACACGTCATCATGCAAGGCGATGAAGTAGCCGAACACTAATGCTGAGTCATCTTCCGTCAGTTTCGCTTCCTGCGTCCACGTCGCGCCTCCGTCAGACGTGTGGAAGAGGTAGACGGCGCCGGCGTCTCTGGGAGCCGCCACCGCAATAACAGCGCCGCTCATGGCCACGGCGTTGCCGAACTGGTCGCCTCCACTGGCATCGTGCGGCTTGAGCTTGGCGACCTGCGGCCACGTCACGCCGCCGTTGTCCGTCCGGAAGACGTAGACCGCTCCACTATTGGATCCGGCGTCGTCATCATAATGAGCGCCGACCGCGACCACTCCTCCTGAAATAGCTAAGCTTCGCCCGAACTGGTCGTAGGCCGCGGCGTCACCTGCCGTTAATTTAGCAACTTGGGGCCACTCTCTGGAACCATCATACTTGAACAAGTAGACAGAACCGGAAGCCGAACCGGCGTCGTCGTCGTAGTAGGCTCCTACAGCTACCACACCCCCATCAATGGCCACGCTCCTTCCAAAATGGTCGTCCTGGCCCGCGTCCGACGCCGTGAGTTTCGCGAGCTGCTGCCAGGCCGCGTTGTGCGGCGAGATGCGGAACAGGTAGACCGAGCCCGAGTTCTTCATACCATTGTCGTCGTCCTTCCAGGCGCCGACGGCCAGGACCTCGCCCGACGCCGCGACGGCGTCCCCAAAGTAGTCGTAGGGCGACGCGTCGCTCGGCTCGATGAGCACGCCGACGTGGTCGCCCCACTGCTGGTTTTGTGGTGCTGCCGGCGGGCCCAGCTGGGCCCTGGTCGCGAGGAGGAGGAGCGCCCACCTCATTCTTCACCGGTTGGGCTCCATGCTACGCCTCGGTGTCCGAGCTGGGGCAGCCCGCACGCCTCCTTTTGAGGCGCTCTTTACCCTCGGCTGCTCCGCGCTTTTCATAGCGTGCGGGTTCCTCCCGCGAAGGGTGTGAGAGCCTATTCGACGTGTCGCGTAACGATGATGGCACTCTCGAACGAGATACGTCGAACGCCATCCGCCCGCGCGGCGATCTCGTCTCGCAGGAGAGCAGGCCAAAACAACACGAAGGGCTGCCCCAAAGCTTGATAGCAGACTGAAGATGATCCTCACGCAGTGCGCCGTCTGCGCCACCGACCTTGGGCTAACCTTGGGCAAGAAATGCGGCCGCTGCAACACACGCTACTGTGGGCCCGAATGCCAGGTGCAGCACTGGAAAGAGGGTGGCCACGACACGCTCTGCAGACAAATAAAAAAAGCCGGCGGCGCAGAGCAATACAACGCAAACACGAAGTACACGGAGGCCGTCGCGGTCGCGGCCGAGAAATGCGCGGACGACACGAAGGGCCAGACGTGCTACATCTGCACGCAGGCCCTCCACTGGAAGACAAAGGAGGGCCTCGTGCGTATGTGTGCGTGCCGCGGGACGGCGGGCTTCGCGCATGTGTCGTGTCTGGCGGAGCAGGCGAAGATTTTGTGTGACGAGGCCGAGGAGAACAATAAACCAAAAAATCCAGCGTGGGTGCGGTGGCACACGTGTAGCCTGTGTGAGCAAAAGTACCACGGCGTCGTGCGGTGCGCGCTCGGGTGGGCGTGCTGGAAGACGAATGTGGGGCGGCCAGAGGCGCACTGGGCTCGGCTACTGGCGATGTCGCGGCTTGGGAACGGCTTATCCGCTGCAAAGCACCACGAGGACGCGTTGTTCGTGCAAGAGGCCGAGTTGTCTATGTGGCGGCGCCTTGGCGAGTCAGAAGAACAAATGCTCGACGTGCAGACCAATCTTGCGAGGACGTATCATCACTGTGGACGGACAGAAGAGGCCAACCGCATGCTGCGAGACGTGTACTCCGGATGTTTGAAGCTCAACGGCGAACAAAGTAGAGATACCCTTGCAGCAGCCCTCAACTACTCGGCGTCCCTTGATGCTCTAAAGCGCTACAGAGAAGCCAAGTCGGTGCTGCGCAAAATGATGCCCGTGGCGCGACGGGTTCTTGGCGAGAATAATGACGCCACGCTCAGGCTGAGGTGGACTTACGCGCGGGCGCTCTCCAAGGACGACGGCGCCACGCTCGACGACCTCCGCGAGGCCGTGACAACGCTCGAGGACACGGCACGGACCGCGCAGCGCGTTTTCGGCCGCGCGCATCCGATGGTAGTGCAACTTGAGCGATCTCTGAGAGAGTCGCGGGCAGCGCTCAGGGCCCGCGAGATGCAGACGACGACGCTGATGTCGGAGACTGCACCGCTGCCGCCCAGCTGGATCGCCGGCAACGCGTTGGTCACTGGCGAGACCGAGGAGCAGCTCATGGCGCGCCTGCGGAGGGAGGCGAAGGAGATCAACGCGGCCGTCGCGCGCGAGGCCGCGGAGGCGAAGGCGCGGTTGCGGAACGAGCTCCCCGGTTACGACGAGCCAGGTTAGTGCAGTAAGAACACGCGAAGCACAGCTTACTTAGCTTCATAACTAGCCAAGCGTCGCTCGCTAGCTCTCGCCTCGCCCTGGGAAGTGCCCTAGGCTAGAACCTCGCCCGCCGAACCACATAACACTCGGGGCGCTGTCGCATGATGGTCGCGCAGACCCCGCGTCTCTGCAGGCAAATTGCTTTGATCATCAAATTAACACGTCACCGGGTACGGTAGACCATCGCGCGAACGCGCGGGGAAGGGAGGGGATTCAGTCGTCCTGCTTCGCGAACGAGCCCACGACGAGGAGCACCACGAGCCCCAGCACGAACTGCTCCTCGGCGGGTAAGGAAGCGGCGAACGTGTACGCGAAGACCGGCACGTAGACGAGGAACACGACCGTCTGCTCTAATGCACCCTCAGCTAAGCCCGCCCAGTCCACTTTGGACGCCTCGACGGCGACCTGCGACGCCGCGGCCGACGCCGCCTTCGTAGTTTCATCAGCACCATACTTCAACGCAGGCACGGCGACGTCGGCCGTGAACGCGCCGATGGCCGGGCCCGCGTCCGCCGCGGCCTTGCTGATCGTCTTGGACGCCTCGGCGGTCGTCTTCTTGGCCGCATCCCCTAACTGGGCCGAGGCCTTGGAGACGTCGATGGTCGAAACGTCGGGGACCTTGACCTTGCTCACGTCGATCTTCTTGATTGTTTCCAGACTCTTGGCGACGTCGACGTCCGGCAGCTTGACCTTGGAGACGTCGACCTCGGGTAATTTGACCTTGGTGACGTCGAGCGCCTTGATCGCCGTGATTGAAGGTGCCACCACGACAACCGGCTCGGGCGGCGGCGGCGGCGCGACGATCTTCGCCGGCTTCGGTGCGGCTAAAGCAATCACGGTAGCAAACAGGAAAGTACCAACACCAATAGCGGCCTCGGGCTTCGCGGCGAAGGTCTTGTACTCCTTGGTCTTCTGGAGCTCCTGGGACGCTTTGCGCAGGGCCTCGCCGGCCGGGACCGCCGCGTACTTCACGGCCGTGTTCTTGATGACGGGCGCGGCCGTGGCGTAGGCCTTGGTGACGGCCGGTGCCACGGACGAGTACGTTCTAGAGACCTGCTGGAAGGCGGGCTGCTTCGACGCGACGGCGGCGGCGGCCTTGGCCTGCTCCGCGGCCTGCTTTCGTAGGAGCTCGGTTTGCTTCGCGGCGGCCTGGGTCGCTCGGGCCTGCAGCTGCTGGGCGTAGGGGCCGCCCCGCGCGGCCGCGCGCTTCGCCGCCTCCTGGGCGGCCCGCTGCGTCTCCTGAGCTTTCCGCGACAGGGCCGTCTGGGCCTGCTGGCCGAGCTTCGCCGAGACGGACGGCGCGTCCTTGTAGGCCTGCTCCAGCGTCTTCGTGAGCTTGGGCGTGAAGGTCGGCGCGGCCTTGGCTGCACTTTCAGTCGCCTTGTAGATGTTGATGGCCGAGTTGGCTATCGGTTTAACTGCGTCCTCGACCGCCTTTGACTTTAACGGCGTGTAGGGCCTTCCTTGCACAACTTCAAAAGCCTTGAAGCCGGCGTTGACCGCGTTTTGGGCGGCCGCTGCGGCCTTCTCCGCGGGCGTCGGCGGGGGCGGCGGCGGGGGCGTCGCCTTGCGCGCGATCGCCGCGCCCGTCACGGCGACCCAGATCACGGCACCCGTGGCCAGGGCGCTGTCGGAGACGCCCGCGTCGCGCGCCGCCTGGAGCGAGGCGTAGAACGCGTCGCCGGCGCCCGCCGCGCCCGCCGTGATCGCCTCGCCGACGGCCGGGACGACGTTCGTCTGGAACGCCTCGGCGCCGTCCGCGAGGGCCGGAACGACCTTGGTCTTTAATGCCACGGCCGCCGCGTCGCCGCCCTGCGCTAAAGCTGGTGCTACTTTATTCTGGAGGATGTCTCCGGCAGCGAAGCCGCCGTCGACGACCGCGTCTAACGCCCTAAACGCTTGTAACGCAATGGCGTCACCAATTTCTTCAGCCTCGACGGCGTGCAGGGTCGTGTCGCGCACGCGCGTAGTCGGCGTCACGAAGGCGCTCGCGCTGCCCAACAGCAGGAGCAGCGAAAATCGCGCCATACTCTTCGCCTCCGTATCGGTTAGCCTTCGTGCTTGGTGTGCAGCAGCGTGTGTATCTGATTTAGCACCTCCAGTGCTTTGATCTCGGATGCAACGAAAGACCCTGCCGTGAGGGCAGATGGCGCGACTCGAAATCGCGAGATGATACGGTACCACGTGGTATGGTATCAGATATGGTATGGTATACCTAGACGCCATCGACGCGAGGCCACAACATCACTGGAATCATGATGAAAATTATACAGGGCGCGCGCAGGTCATGACTTCCGGCCGCTCGCGACGGCGGCGGCCAGGAGCGCGACGAAGAGCGCGGCCTGGTCGCCCGGCGGCAGGGCGAGGACGAAGGTCCCCACGAAGACGGGGACGTAGAGGATGGCCCGCACGCCGGTCAGCACGCCCTCCGCGTCCGCCGCGGCGAGCGCGGCGAGCGGGTTGTCCAGGTCCAGGTTCGCGAACGCGGACAGGTCGACCTCGGGCAGCTCGAAGGACGAGAAGTCGAACTCGGGCAGCTCGAAGGCCGGGACTTCCGGCTCAATCACTACCGGCTCCGGCGGCGGCGGCGGCGCTTTCTCGGGCTTGGGCAGCGCCAGCGCCAGCGCGGCCGCGGCCAGGAACGCGCCGAGCGGCGCCGCGGCAGAGGGCTTCGCGGCGAGCTTCCGGTACGCGTCCGACGAACGGAGGGCCTCGGCGGACTTGACCGCAGCCGACATGGCCGCGGCCGAGGCGGCGACGCTCGTCGCGCCGGCCGTCGCCGCCGCCTTTTGCGCCGCGGTCTGGACGGCGGGCGCGGCCGCGGCGTAAGCTTTTGTCACGACGGGCGCCGCGGCCGAGTACACCTTCGTCACGGCGAGTGCGGCGGCCGAGTAGGCCGTCGAGAGCGTCCGCACCGCCGGGGCGCTCCGCTCCGCGACGACGGAGACGGCCTGCGCACTTTGTTCCTTGAGCGCCGCGGCGCGCTTCGCGGCCGCTTGAGTAGCGCGCTCCTTGAGCAATTCCGCGTAGGGCCCGCCGCGCGCCGCCGCGCGTTTAGCCGCCTCCTGCGCGGCCTTCTGCGTCTCCTGGGCTTTCTTGGAGAGGGCGGACTGGGCCTGCTGGCTTAGTTTGGCGGAGACGGCGGGCGCGTCCTTGTAGGCCTTTTCCAGGGACCGCTTGGCGGTCTCGGTGTACGTCGGGGCCTTTTTCGCGGTAGAATCGATGGTCTTGTAGATAGTGACCGCGGACGAGGCGATGGGCTTGACGGCGTCCTCGACGGCCTTGGACTTGAGGGGCGTGTAGGGTCGCCCCTGCACGACCTCGAACAGATCCAAAGCGCCGGAAAGTGCCTTCTTTGCTCCTACGGCAGCCTTCTCCGCGGGCGTGGGCGGCGGCGGCGGCGGCGGGGTGGCCTGCTTCTTGATCGTGGCGACCGTGAGGAAGAGCGCGATGGTCGTCGCACCGGCGAGCTCAATGTCCGTCCAGCCCGCGGCATGTCCTGCGTCGACGACCGCGGCGAACGCGCCGCTCGCTGTGGAAGCGCCCGTTGATAAGGCTGCTTCGACGGCCGGTTTCAGCGCATCGCCGCCCTCTTTCAGGGCCGGCACGACTTTCGTAGAGAACGCCTCCGAAGCCTTGCCCGCGAGTTCGCCGAGCGCGGCCGCCTCGGCGCCGAGCGCGGGGCCCACTTTCGTTGTAATGAATTCGGAAACGCCACCGGCCGCGCCGGCCACGGCGTCGGGCGCGTTGTAGAGGGCTGCCAGCTGCTCTGCACTTAATGAATTAACAACGTCGTCGGGCAGGAGGTCCGCGACGGCTTGTACTTGGATCGCGCGGCGCGCTGTCGCGGCTTTCGTCGTTGGTTGGAGGAAGGCGTACGCGGCGGTCGCGCACGCGAGCTGTAACCAAAAGCGCGCCATTCTGTTGTTTTGGGTATGGCTGGAGTCTGGGAGAGCTTGTTTGTTGCGCACAGAGTGCCGTTATCAGCGCTGATTGCCGAGCAGCCAAGTTGTGATCTGTTTTGTGCACTGTTGATTTCTTGTGCCCCAAGATTTGGCAGCGGCTGTGAAAATCCCCCCGCCGATTTCGAGCACGATGGCGCGTGGCAGGGCTGCGGCGAGTTCAGCATTTGGGACACGTAGTCGTCCGGATGCCGGTTGGAGGACCCTCAAAGAACCTCCTACCGGACCTTTCCTTCCCAAAACCCGAATTGCGCGAAAAACCCGTCGCAGAAGGCGTCTTTGCTAGCATGCTAGCCACCGACTTTCAGCCGTCATAAGCGCATCGTTGCTGCACGCAGACGCGTTACGGCTGGTCCATATCGTCCCGCGGGCAGTCAGCTGCAATCGCTGCGTCAAACCCCGCATCTTACGAGCCAGTAGACCTCATATAGAACATGCTCCGCACCGCCATCCGTCGCGCGGCCAGCGCGCGCCCTGCGCGACGCACCCTCTCCGAAGCGTCCATCACCGTCGACTTCCCGGGCGCCTACACGGCCCACCTGGGCGACGAGCCCGCGGCGACGGCCGAGACCAATAAAACCGAGCTCCTCGAGTACTTCAAGACCATGTACACGATGCGCCGCATGGAGATTACGTGTGATAACGAGTACAAGGCCCGGACGATCCGCGGGTTCTGCCATTTGTACGACGGCCAGGAGGCGATCGGCACGGGCGTGCAGGCGGCCCTGTCCCCGGAGGACTCGTGGATCACGTCCTACCGATGCCACTGCATCGCCTTGGCGCGAGGCGGTACGGTCGAGGGCGTCTTAGCGGAGCTCATGGGCCAGTCGCACGGCCAGACGGGCGGCAAGGGCGGGAGCATGCACTTCTACAACAAGGAGCACAACTTCTTCGGGGGCCAGGGCATCGTCGGCGCGCAGGTGCCGGTGGGCACGGGTCTAGCCTTCGCGAACAAGTACAAGACGCCCCTGGGCGAGCCGATGCCGGTGGCGATCGGCTGCTACGGCGACGGCGCGGCGAACCAGGGCCAGATCTGGGAGTCCATGAACATGGCTGCTTTGTGGAAATTGCCCATGATTTTTTGCATCGAGAACAACCAGTACGGCATGGGCACGTCCATCTCGAGGTCGTCGTGCAACAACGACTACTACACGATGGGCAACGTCATCCCCGGGCTGAAGATGGCGCGTTGCCGTGCGAAAACAAAAATTCACGCCATCGACGCGACGGTTTATTTCCACACAGGACGGCATGAACGTGTTGTCGGTGCGCGAAGGCATGAAGCACGTGCGGGACTACGTCTCCCAGGGCAACGGGCCCATGGTCGTCGAGATGTCGACGTACAGATACCACGGCCATAGCATGTCCGACCCCGGCACGACGTACAGAAACCGCGACGAGATCGCGGCGATGCGCCAGACGCGCGATCCGATCGAGTTCGTGAAGAACTTATTATTAGAACACACGGACGCGACGGAGGACGAGCTCAAGGCGATCGAGAAGGACGTGCGGGCGGAAGTGGCCGCTGCCTGCGACCGCGCGAAAGCTGGCAGCCCGCCGTCCTCCATCGACGAGCTCGTGGGCAACATCTACCTCGACGCCGAGGGCAAGGACGTGCCGCAGCCGTACATCCGCATGCCCGACTACGAGAAGAGCATCCGCGCCTAGGTCCTTTCTTCCCCCCTCATCGCATAAGTCTGTAAACTACGGACGCGCGCGCGCGGCGTCTAGTGTGCGGGGTTTTTAGAGCTGGCCTCGTGAAATGCGCTCTGGATTGCTGCAACGCCTCGGTTCCTCGCGCGTTGAGTCCTGGCGCGATCGTGGGATCTAGGTGCGGGGTAAGAGCTTTCCGAAGCGCCGCCGCGTGCATTGCATTGGCTGCCCGAGGCTGCGAATGCTTCAGTAGGATGCTCCGCACCGCCCTGCGCCGCGCCGCGGCTGCGCGCCCCCATGCGCGAAGCCTATCTGCCGAAGCGTCGATCACCGTCGAGTTCCCGGGAGCATACACTGCCTACCTCTCCGAAGAACCCGCCGCAGCAGCGGAAACAACTAAGGCCGAACTGCTTGAGTACTTCAAGACCATGTACACGATGCGCCGCATGGAACTTATGTGTGACGATCAGTACAAAAAGAGGGAAATCCGAGGCTTCTGCCATTTGTACGACGGTCAGGAGGCTGTCGGGACCGGCATCCAGGCGGCCCTGTCCCCAGAGGACTCGTGGATCACTTCGTATAGATGCCACTGCATCGCGCTGGCGCGCGGCGGCAGCGTCGAGGGCGTTCTCGCGGAATTAATGGGCCGATCACATGGCCAGACGGGCGGCATAGGGGGCTCCATGCACTTCTACAACAAAAAGGAAAACTTCTTCGGCGGGCAGGGCATCGTCGGCGCGCAGGTGCCGGTGGGCACGGGTCTAGCCTTCGCGAACAAGTACAAGACGCCCCTGGGCGAGCCGATGCCGGTGGCGATCGGCTGCTACGGCGACGGCGCGGCGAACCAGGGCCAGATCTGGGAGTCCATGAACATGGCTGCTTTGTGGAAATTACCGATGATCTTCTGCATCGAGAACAACCAGTACGGCATGGGCACGTCGATCGCTCGCCACAGTTGCAACAACGACTACTACACCATGGGAAACGTCATTGCCGGGTTAAAAATGGATGGCATGAACGTGCTGTCAGTGCGCGAGGGCATGAAACACGTGCGGGACTACGTCTCCCAGGGCAACGGGCCGATGGTCGTCGAGATGTCGACGTATAGATACCACGGCCATAGCATGTCCGACCCAGGCAAGATCTACCGCGACGGGGCCGAGGTCAAGGCCATGAGGGAGAATAACGATCCGATCAAGAACGTGAGGCAGTTGCTCCTGGGGCACACGGACGCCACCGAAGATGAATTGAATACGATTGAGAAGAACATCAGGGCGGAGGTCGAGGCCGCGCGCGACCGGGCATTGGCTGGGAGCACGCCTTCGTCAACCGACGACCTCGTGCGGAACATCTATCTTGATGAACACGGCAAGGACGTGCCGCAGAGCTATATCCGCCTGCCCGACTACGAGAAGTCTATTCGCGCTTAGTCGCTCCCTTTTTTCTCAATACGTATTGGATATGACGCTCCGCGAGTTCTACCGCGGCTGAAGCAGTGAGCGCGTTTATCATTTTCCCCCCGTCGCGCATAAGTACGTTCTTCACAAATGCCCCATTTACGCCGTCGACGCGCATCAGATACAACAGGAATCTTATTCGAATGAATTGGGGGACAACGGCTCACGCACTCCCCGTGCGACCGCGGCTCTCGGGCCAGCCGAAGAACTGGCGGAGGCCCGCTGCGCGCTCGGACAGGCCCGAGTGCGAGCGCTGCCGCGCGCCGCCCGCGGCCGCGCGCGAGCTTTGGGTGCGGTTGTGGAGGCGCGCTGGTGGTGGTGGTGCCTGCTGCGCCCTCCTACCAGAAATGAACGCCGCCGTGCGCTCCTGCACCGACGGCCGCCGCGGCGCCGCGAGGCGATCGATAACTTGCGCCGGCGCCATTTCTTCATTGGACCCGGGGTCCCACGGCACGCTCACGGAGTACCTTCCAGAAGGGTTCCAGGCGTCGAGCTCGCGGAAGCACCGCACGACCTCGTCAACCGCGACGTCCCCAAACTCGACCCGCAAGGCCACGAGTTCCGGGTCGTCGCGATCTACAACATCCTTCGCCTCTCCATTCTGATCAACTATCACGCGTGTGGGCTGGAACTCGTGGCACCGCAGCCGCTCCTGCAGCTCCGAGATCTGCAGCATCGTCATGCCTCTCTGTGTGAGTCGTCTGACATCGAGCTGGCCCATGACCTTGATGGGGATGGACTCGTTGGTTTTGGACGCCTCGACGGCGGCCTTCCTTGCTGCTACTAACTGTTTTTGTGCTTCCCTTTGAGCCTCGAGCGTGGGTTCAAAGGTCGCATAAGCCAGGTCCAATTCAGCTTTTGTGGCCTCTAAATCAGACTCCTGGGGAGCTGTCGATTGGAGGGAAGCCCGCCTTCTCAACTCAAAACGCGCCGCCTCGGACGCGTAGCGGTCGTCGGCGCGGCGCGAGGCCTCCTGCAGCGCGGTTTCCAAATCATCGCGCATCTTCCGCTCGGTCTCGGCCCATCTTCTATCATGCGCGGCCTTTTCCTTGGCGAAGCGCTGTTCGAAGGTGCTCCTTAGTGAAGAGCAGGCCCGTTCCACGTCTCGCGCGCAGTCGGCGCGTAACCTTAACAACTCGTTGGCGTCGTCCTTTTCTGGCGTCGGGATGCGCACGGCTTTGACGGGCTTTTCCTCCGTCTCGGCGGCCACGACGACGTCCTCCGGCGCCGCGGCGCTGTCCATTTTCTTGTTTTTGTGGGCTGGAGGCGCTGCGGTCCTGTCGCTTTCCGCCTTCGGTCTCTCGTCTGAGAGAGCACTCGGGTCACAGAGACGAAATTGGACCTCCTACCGTCGGTTTTTCTACCCACGACCGGGTCAGGCCTTGAAGAGAGATCGTGTGCGCTCTCGCGCGGCCCGCAACGGGCGTGGATCGTACGCCGCCGCCGAATGTGACGCGCTCCGCAGCCAAGTGCTGAGACCCAGGCCTCGGCGCCCGATCAGCCGAAAAGCAAGCCAGCGACGCGTCCAGGCGTCTTCGGAGAGCCTTGGGACGGCCCCTGACTCTGGTTTGCAATATCTGACAAAGGTCGCGGGGCACCACCAAGCTACAGCTCGCATGCAAGGGCAAAGCAAGGATTCAGCCCGGTCGGCTATCGCTGGTGCTTTAGATTCATTGCTGGTAGACCTTTGTCTCGGCACAGCACGATCCGCAAGCTTGAGCTAACGCTAAGCAGCCGCGTATCCCAATTGCCAAGCAAACTGCTATAGCCTCGCTACACTGCTAGACGCGCGATCGACCGAACGACGGGCTCCAGGCGCCGCACGAGCAGCTAACATGAGGCGGCTCAGCGACGCGCCCCGCCTTTTGCTCCTCTTAGCGCTCGCGCGCGCCTTCCACCGGCCGCTTCGCTCCCGCAATTGGCTGCGGCCGGGCGCCCAGGCCGACTCTATTGACAAAAAACCTAGAAGGAACGTGGCCAAAGCGGCCCAGAGAGCCGCTTCGACTATTCGGGGCGGCGTGGGCGATGTTGCGAAAGGCGTCGCTAATAGGTTACCAGGCAGACGAAAGGGACCCCTCAGGATAGCTCTGTTAGTAGAACCGACGCCCTTCACGCACGTTTCTGGCTATGCCAACAGGTTCAAGGAACAACTCAAGTACCTGAAGGAGTTTGGGGACGAAGTCGCAGTCGCGACGCCTGATGACAAACCGGAGGCACCAGACGAGTTCATGGGCTACCCCATTACCACGCTCGAAGGTTTTAGGTTTCCCCTGTATGCCCACCTCTGCTTGACCGGCGACTTCAAGGGCGAGGCCAGGAGGATGGTCGAGAAGTTCAAGCCCGACGTCATCCACGCGTCGTCGCCCGGTTTTTTTGCGTTGGCGGCGACTGGTATTGCGAAGGCCTTGGACGTGCCCCTGGTGCTGTCGTACCACACGCACCTACCCGTGTATGCCGAACGGTACGCGTCGTGGCTTCCGTTCTCTAGAAGTAGTGCCTGGCTGGCCATCAAGGCCGCCCACGCCTTCGCCGACGTGACACTCGTCACCTCACCACAGATCATGGACGAGTTCAAGCAGCACCACATCCGCAACGTGAAGGTATGGCAGAAAGGGATCGACGTCGACATCTTCAATCCCGAGTTCCGGGATAGCGCGACGAGGAACGTATTGGCCCCGAAGAACCCGTCGAAGACCATCCTGCTCTATGTCGGGAGAATATCGGTAGAGAAGAGACTCGAGGACGTGGCGGAAGTGTTACGGGCGAGGCCCGAGACCGTCTTTTCGATCGTTGGGGGCGGCCCGCACGAGGCGGAGCTGCGCAAGTTCTTCGCGGAGTTCGGCGATCGCGTGCATTTTGTCGGGGTCTTGCGAGGAGAAGCTTTGTCGAAGGCGTACGCGTCGGCGGACATGTTCGTCATGCCGTCCGACAGTGAGACGCTGGGCTTCGTGGTGATTGAGGCCATGGCGTCGGGCCTGCCTATTGTCGCTGCCGATGCTGGAGGTATTCCGAGCATCGTGGACCATGAGTCGAATGGTATATTGGTCAAGCCCGGGGACACGAAAGCTTTTGCGGCGGCGTGTGGGCGGGTCCTTGATGATGCGTCCATGCGGGAACGACTCACGACGCGCGGAAGGAGTGACGCCGAGGGCTGGTCGTGGCGCGCGGCCACGAAAAACCTGCGCGAGGAGCATTATTATTCTGCTATTAGGCGACATGCAGCTTTGAAGAGAGAACGGGACAATGGCGGCGCCGGCATCCTCTCCTACATCTGGCCGCGGCGCATGCGGCTCTGGACGGGCCAGCTGCGGCGCTACTTCTCGTTCGTCTTCCTGAAGTTCTACGCGCTGGCCGCGTGGGTGCCCCTGCGCGGCATGAGCGCCGGTTAGAAAGTCCCTTCCCCCCTTGCCCCGTGACATAAACGCATGGCTGGTTTATATCTCTCGGCGCCACCCCTGCGCCATCGCCGCCGCGACCCGATACACACTCCAATCGCGTCGCGGCGACGGCGTTGTAGAACGAGCTCGAAAGACGAAACTTATATCATATGGAACACACCTACTTCGTCACGGGCAGCGCCTTGCCCGCCTTGTCGGCCTTGGCCGACTGCTGGTAGGCCACCGACGCGAGGATGCAGACGACGATGGAGAACTGCGCCTCGATGGACGCGTGGTGCGACCAGGCCAGCACGTTGATGGCCACCGTCGCCAGCTTGCAGGCCACGCCGAGCACCGTGAACTGCGTGGCGCTCACGGCTGAGCGAGTCCCCCACGCGCTGAACGAGATGCCGATGGCCAAAACGCACGACAATAATAAAGGTACTAACGTCGTCATCGTCATGAGCGGTTCCGACTCGGCCTCCGGCGTCTGGACCAAGAGTCGCAGGGACTGGAACTCGCCTGATACCAACGAAGCAAAGGGCCAGAGGAATAACGCGATCGTGTTCTGGTAGAGCACCAGCGACCACGTCGACAGTTGAATCGTGGCCGTGACGTGCTTGGCGTAGACCATCTCCGTCACGATGATGCTCAGGTAGACGACGCCCCAGGCGTAGCCGGCCGGCGTGATGCGCGCGTCGTTGTGCGCGTAACTCGCCGCGCCCAGCGCGATAGCACAAAGACAACACAGCGTGCGCCGCGAAGGGGCTGGTTCTCCCCTTACCACGGTGTCTAGAGCGGAGACCAATAACGGCGTCAAACTTCGAAAGGCGATGAACGTTTCTACCGTCGCATATTTCAGCACTTGGCCATTGGTAAAAATGGCGAGGTAGAACACGATGTTTATCGGCGCCATCTGCATGAGCTTATCCTTTCTCAAAGGTTCTACGTCGATGTATTTCAGAGTGCCCGCGATGCTAACGACCACGGCCGTCGTGAGAAACTGGCAGGCCGTGACGAGGCCCGGGTAGGGGAGGCCCAGTAGCGCCCACTTGTTCACTATGCTGAGGGTGGAGGAGCAAACAGCATATAAAGATGCCATGAGCGCGACGTACGCGGCGCTCGGCGGCGGCGGCGGCGCCATGGCGGCCTCGTCGTCGAGGAGCTTGCCGGCGGCCTCTTCGTCTGCCTTGCTGTCAGCCAGCTTTCCTGGCCCCGGCGTGTGGCGCCGGAGACGGATGCTGGTGGGAGGCTGCGTCGTCGGCCTCGCTTGTCCGCGTCGGCTGGTGGCGCCGGAGACGGATGCAGGTGGGCGGCGTCGTCGGCCTCGCTGTCAAGCTGTCGGCTTGCGTCGCAGAAAGTTGCCTCGCTGCAAGTTCTGCTGCAAATTGCCTTTATGATAGCTAGCCTGGCAGCTTGGATGCAGCTAGGGTGGTGTATATTCGATCGAGCGGTCGACGCGAAAAAAATTGAGGCGTTTAAGTGTGTCTATACTCCGCTAGCCCAACTCACAATAATCTCTCAATTGTGGGCTTAGTCCGGCTGGTAAATACGAGAAAACAAGATGAACACACGCACCGAATGGCATTTCTGCATACTAATCGTATGCCAGGCTTTGACGCCCCAACCACCGCCTACCAAGCAGCAGCACAGGCCACAGCCATGCACCACAGCTAGGCGCGGCGCGCTGCAAGCGTTAGTGGCGGCACCCGTCGTCAGAGCCATCGCGGCCAGCGCGGCAGAAACGCCACAAACGCCGACGGTCTCGCGCGAAGTCCTCTCGGGCCTCGCCGGCGGCGCCGCGCAACGAATCACCAAGGATGTGGTGTTGTACCCCATCGACACGGTCAAGGTCCGACTCCAGACGGTCCAGGGACGAACATTGAGCCGGCGCGTCTTCGTGGACCCCTACGCGGGCGTTTTGGCCCCGCTCGTCGTCGGCGTGCCGGCCGCGGCGCTCTTCTTCGGCGTCAAGGACGGGCTGGGGGAGCTCGCGGCGGAGCGAGGACTCACAGATCCGTTTTTAGTGGAGGCAGTGACAGTATGTCTGGCGAACGCCCCGTACTGGCTCGCCCGCGCGCCGATTGAACTCATCAAGACGCGGCAGCAGCTCGCCAACACTACGATGGAGAAGCCCTGGGCCGTCGCACAAACAATCATCGAGAGCGACGGCCTCGCCGGCCTCTGGACGGGTTTCCGGGAGAGCTACTGGCACGCGGTGCCCGCGGACGTCCTCAAGTTTTCGGTCTATCGAGCGCTGAAGGACAGGTACGGCGGCGCCGGCATCTTCAGAAAAGCTCTGTTGGGGTCCGCCGCGTCCGCGGTGGCATTGTCCGCCACCACACCTCTCGACGTCGCCAAGACGCGAAGCATGGAGCGCGGCGCCGCCAGCGAAGATATCATCAAGCGCCTCGGTGCTATCCTGGATACGGAGGGCGTCGGGGCGCTGTACGCGGGTTTGGGTCCGCGCGTCGCGCGCGCCGCGGTCTCCGGTGGCTTGCAGTTCGGGTCGTACGAAGCGGCGAAGAGGCTCTTCGGTTGAATTATTTAATAACGTGTGTTGTTGACTTGTCTCGTGGTCTACTCGACCAGCTTACCACGCGGCGGAGGCGACGCGCCCGGGTCGCCGGCCGCGTTTCCGACCATGAAGGGTCCGGATGTCTCCGGCGATGCGTCGCCCGCAAGGCTCCCCAGCAAAGAATGTCGGCCTTCGTGTCGGGGGCAAGGCTCTGCAGCTGATGAATTAGCGGAGTGTGGAGACACGCAGCGCTGCCCCGGCGCGGTCCGACCGAGCGGGAAGCGGTCGGGCAGCCCCCCCTTGGGACGAGCCGCGGAGGCGCCGCGGGGCGGGGCCCGGGCGCCCGGGCCCACAACACAGAGCGACCATGCTCCGCTGGGCTCTCGCCGCCGCCGCCCTGAGCGTTTGTGTGAACGGGCAGTGCGCCGAGAACTGCCGGACCTGCAAGTCTGTGAGTTCAACGGACTGCGAGACGTGTAGCGACGGCTACGTCTTGATCGACGAGGACCTGGACGGCGTCGGCGCGTGCGCGCCGCTGAGCGTGGACTGGGACTTCAACGCCGGGGCGTGTAGCTCGTCATTGAGCGATCATGTGGGCTTGGCCTCGGATCTAGAAGGGTGCTGGGCGCTCTGCAGCGAGCGGTACGGCGCGAACCTCAAGGCCATCGACTTGGATTCCAACAACTGGTGCACGTGCCAGGACGCCTGCGAGTGCATGGATCCCGGGAATGGGGGGGGCTACTACGTGATGACTTCGTTGGATTTCGCGAACGGCCTGCCTGCGGCGTGCGAGACCGACGAGGCGCCCTTCGTGTGCGAGGCGACGTGCCCCGACGGCAGCGCCGCGACGTGCTGCGATGACGACGGCAGCTGCGAGGACGGTGACGACGACTGGTGCTGCGGCGACGACTACCTGTGTTCGAACGACAGCAAGGAGTGGGCGGTCTCGATGGGCGGCGAGCTCTGCTGCGTCTTGGACACGATCAAGTGGGGCGCCACGGGCACCTGGTGCAGGTCCGATCTGGATCATCTCGTGGGGCTGGCGGCGACCTTGGAAGACTGCTGGACCTTCTGCGTCGAGGCCTATCCGGACGTTCTGGCAGCCGTCGACTTGAACGACCGGGGCGAGTGCTTTTGTCAAGACGCGTGCACGTGCCTCGACACCCGGGATGGGATAGAGGCGCAGCTCATGACGACGGCAAATATCGCATACTTGCCGGAGGCGTGCCCCGGCTGGGATCCATGCGTCGGCTGCGTCGACGTCGACGACGGCGACGATAAAGGGGCAAGGCGGGAGGTCGAGCTCCTGGTCTTCGCGATGGCCGCGACGGTCGTCGTCTGCTGCTGCTTCGCGGCGGCGGTGCTCGCCGTGGCGGCGCGCGTCATCTATCGGCGGAAGCCGCTGGCCGAGCCGCCGCGCGCGACGGCCGTCGAGTGGCCGAACGTCCCGCACGAGGCCGTCGTCGTGCTCTGAGCCTCGCGACAAAAAAAGCATCTTTCGCAAGTCCTCCATGACCCCCTTCCGTCGCTCCTTTGTGTGATAATCTCCTTTTTGCTCTTGAATCTGAGCTTTCTATTGTTACGGTGCTAGGACTAGTGTAGAGGACTAGTGGGCGGAGCCCCTGCCCAGGGCGGGGGGGGAGGACACCGCGCGTTCGCCGATTCATCGGCGGCGGGCGCGTGCCGCGTTTTTCATAACAGCACACCTTCTTCTAAGCAGAACCGCCTCGGAAAATCTCCCCGAACAATCTCCTTGAATGCGGCTAGTGTGACACTACTAGGGCGTCTAATAAAGCCATCATATTTTGCACGCGCTAATTCTCAGGGTCTGGAGCAGAAAGGGCAGCCCGTACAGGGGGCAGAGTCTCCCTGGGGTCGCTCAGGGCGTGTGCAAGCGCCTCCTCCGCATACCCCGCTTCCAGCCGGATATCTAAGGTGCTTTGCACCAAATGCGGCGCGTCGTCCTGACGGCCGCCGTCGCCGGCGGCGTCAAAGCCGACCGGCCGCGGAAGCAGATTGTGGAGACTGCACACCCGCGGCTCCGGGAGGCCTGGGCGGCCACCGGCGTACTCACAGAAGCGGACTTTGCAGCGGCGCGCGCCGACGACGTGCCGTATTCAGTAAGAAGGAGCCTCCTCGGCGACGTCGACGACATCCCCGCGTCCGACTGCGGCGACGACCGCAAGCGCGCCGGTGCCGAGTGGTGCTTCAACGGCACGGACCCGGGGGACATGGACGACGACTGGGCCCGCACGGACCTGATGGGGCTGAACCCGGGCGCGTGCGCGATCTGCGGCTTCGTGGACGGCCCGCTGAACAGCAACGGACTGCCCGCTGGGTTGACTGATCCGTGGACGCCCGCCACGTGGCCCTTCGACTGGCCCTACGACTGCGTCACGTGCGAGGACCCCACGGACCAGCTGGTGGTCTTCTTCCGGGACTGCACGGGCGCCTGCGTGGACGCGGCGGGCGTCGAAGAGCTCCGGGCGCTCGGCTTCGGGACGCTCGACGAGTCGGGCTGCTACGCCAAGCGCGGCTGCTACCCCGAGGGTTTTCTGGATGCGTACTCGGTCGAGGGCGTCAACAACCATTTTTTCGAGGACCGCGTCGCCGTCGTACAGACGTGCGTCCCGACCTGCCCCGACGGTTCCACTGGTATCGCATCGGGCGACGACTATTTTTGTGGCGGCGCCTACGTCTGCTCGAACGATGGCACGAAGTCCCCAAAATGCTGCGATCTTAATACGATGTGCTGGGGCAACGTCCGGGCCTACTGCGTGTCGCCCCTCGACGAGCGGCTGGGGTACCTGCCGGACAGCCGGGACTGCTGGGCGGCGTGCGTCCAGCGCGAGGGCGACCGGGTCGTCGCCATCGACGTGAACGTGGCCGGCGAGTGCTACTGCCAGACCGACTGCACCTGCATGCGCGAGGGCGACGGTCTGAACGGGGCGCGCACCTACCTCGTGACGCGCGATTCGTTGGCGGAACTGCCGGGCCCGTGCAACGAGGACGGCCGCGCCGTCGACACGGAGCCCGTGCCGTGCACCCAATATCTGGGCGACGGGCCCTACCCGGCGGGGCCGCCCCGGGCCGGGACGAAGAAGAGCGGGCCTGCTACTGCTGCTGGCGGTCTGGCGATAAAGGTGTTGATCGCCGCGGCCGTCGTCGTCGCCGCCTGCTGCTGCTGCGCGATGGCGGTGGGGCTCGGGACGGCCGCCACGCTGGGCCGCGAGGAGGACGACGACGACCCGCCCGAGCAGGTGCGCGAGATCCAGCTCCACGGCCTGCGGCCCTGGAAGGCCCCCGACGGCGACAACGTCGTCGTCGGCGGCTAGTATCGCCGCGGCGCCCACGCGCCGCGGCCAAGTTAGTTTAACTGTATGTATATTCCTATCTTTTTGCTGGGACTAGCTGGGGCCGCGCGTTCTCGCTCAGGCTCAGGCTCAGGCTAGCTACGTCGCAGGGTTCCCCGTGCCCCTCCCGATTGCTCAGGCTCAGGCTAGTTACGTCGCGGGGTCCCCCGTACCCCTACCGCTCCCCGCTGCTAGTGTCTTACAGCTAGCTTGAAATCGTCTCTCGCGCGCGCGCCTAGCGGTAGTGGGGCAGCTGCACTACGCACGCCGTCGCAGCGTTGCATTAGTTCAGAGGAGTTGTGCTGCGCGCATCGCTCTCGGTGCCCAGGACCAAGCTCTCCCTGGTGAAGGGCAGCCATGCTCTACCCCCAGCTCACGCCGACGCGCTGCGTCGTGTCCTTGAATGGCATGTGGGAGCTAGCGCGCGAGCACGAGCCAGGCAACCACCACAAAGGCTTCAAGGCGGAAAAGCATGTGGCCGTGCCGGCGTCCTATAACGACCTGTACGCCGAAGAAGGCTTCCGCATGTGGAAGGACGGCATGTGGTACCAGCGGACCTTCGCGGTGCCGAAGACGCTGCAAGGCGAGCGCCTCGTGCTGCGGTTCGGCGCCGTCGCGTACCGAGCGCGCGTCTTCGTGAACGGCAGGGAGGTGGGCGGCCACGAGGGCGGCCACCTGCCCTTCGAGTGCGAGGTCACGGACGTCGTCGATTGCACGGGACTGAATGTGCTCTGCGTGCGCTGCGAGAACCGACTGAGCGCGACGACGGTGCCCATGGGAGAACTGCGCAACGCCGGCGAGAACGGGCAGTTCGCGGGCCAGTACCCCGACGTGCCCTTCGACTTCTTTCCCTACGCGGGCATCCAGCGCGACGTCTGCCTGTACACGACACCAAGGGCGGCGTGGTTGGAGAGCGTCCGGGTGACGACGGCGGTAAGTGCCGATGGTGTCGCGACAGTCACCGTCGCAGGGCGCGTCGGTGGCGTCGGCGAAAATTTGTCCGTCATTGTCGGGTGCATGTCACGCCAGACGCCCAAAGTTATCGCCGGTGGACACGAGTCCATCAGTGATAACTTCACCGTGGACATCCGGATTCCCGACGCCGAGCTGTGGGACGTCTTCCGGCCGAACCTCTACGACGCCGACATAACGCTCCTTAGTGGAGAAGACGTCGTGGATACCTACAAACAGCGCTTCGGCATCCGCACGATACGCGTGACCGGGAATCGACTCCTCCTGAACGGCAGGCCCGTCTACCTCCAGGGCTTCGGGCGCCACGAGGACTTCCCGATCATAGGAAGGGGTTTGTGTCACGCGGCGAACGTTCGCGACCACGAGTTATTGAAATGGGTCAACGCCAACAGCTATAGGACGACGCACTACCCCTACTCCGAGGAGCTGGTCCGGCTCGCCGACGAGCAGGGCATTTTGTTAATTGCTGAGGCGCCCGCCGTGAGTGTGAACTTCGACCACCTCCAGGACGAAAATGTGAGAAGGGAGCTCTACGACCGCCATTCTACAGCGCTGACGGAGCTCATCGACCGAGACTTCAATGCGCCGTCAGTCATAGCCTGGAGCGTGGCCAACGAGGCGACGACGAATAGACCCGCGGCCCGGGACTACTTCGCGACCTTGGCCGGTCACGTGCGACGGTTGGACGCCACGCGGCCCGTGACCATGGTCACGTGCAAGGTGGAAGACGACCTGGTGATGGACGCCTTCGACATGGTGGGCGTGAACTTTTATCCGGGTTGGTACCACGAGCCCGGCTTGGGCTTGGGCGAGCCCTTCGCCAGCGCGAAGGCGTCGATGCGGCACGCGCTGGAGACGCTGCACCAAAAATTCAACAAGCCCATACTCGTCGCGGAGTTCGGCGCCGACTGCCTCGCCGGCCTGCATTCATTGCCAGCCGAGCAGTGGAGCGAGGAGTACCAAGCCGATTTAATAATGACGCTGATCGACGTCATCCGGGAGTGCGACTTTGTGATTGGGGAGCACGTCTGGAACTTCGCGGACTTCCGAACGGCCCAGAATTTTCCGCGAGCCGGCGGGAATAGGAAGGGCGCGTTCACGCGCGACCGCCAGCCGAAGATGGTCGCGCACTTCCTGCGGCGGCGGTGGGCGGTGCCTCGTTACCCCGTTACAGAGCCCGTTACCGATCTCGAATCGATGATGCGGGTCTTTTTGGACCCGGCAGCGCGGGGGAACCGGCATCTCGCGCCGCAGCCGGGAGATCCCGACTTCGGCGACGACGGCGGGCTGGGGGCGTTACAGGCGCGCTGGCGCGCGCAGCTCAACGCCGGGGCCCCACCGCCGCCGCCTCGATAGCGTTCGTAGTATCGCCTAAGTCCGTGTGGTGATTACCCGAGACGCGCCGTGCTCGTCCGACGGCGCGGCGCCGTGATGGCGTTCATATCGCCTACATAACTCCGGTCACTCCTACTTGCGTTCCTTCGAGGCCTGCGGGGTCCCGCGAGTGGGGGTCGAGCGCGGCTGCTCTCGCAAACAACGCCAGCGGCCTCTCCCTGCCAAAGCAGGCCGCGGGCAGCCCAAACGCCGACATGAGGCCAGAACCTGGTACTAACCCCGAGTGGGACGCGAGGGTCCTGTCCTGGCAGCAGAAACGGGACGACATCACGCAGCGGTTCCGGTGGAGGCGGCACCACAACCAGCGCCAGGCGACGCGCTACGGCCAGGCCAACGGCTGGCATAGTTCGGGGCGGCCGCCGCGAGAAGAGGCGCCGCGGCCCCTGCCGCACGCCGTCGGCGCCATCAAGGACTGGCGCTACTATAGAAGAGCGGCGTCGGGCCTCCAGACGGGCGGCGCCATCTGGACGGACCTGTACAACGCGCCCCTAAGGAACGTCAAAAAGCTCGGGTTAGTAAACAAAAAAGTGCTCCAGGAGGACATTAATGGGTTGGAGCACATCTGTGCCATCGTGGCGCGGGAGCAGGACGCGCAGCAGGCCGAACATGACCGGATTAAAGCGCAAGCGGAAGAAATACGAGCCGACTTCGTCCAGACGTTAAGAGAAAACAGGGACAAGCCCGGCGGCGTCGACTACACGCGACGGATCATGGGCAAGGAGGTCCTGCCTCCCACGCTACTCGGGCCGCCCCGCGTGACGGCGCGCACCGAAAGGTTGTCGCACGGCCACAAGGGCGTGGCCGCGCGGCGCGAACTTTTTGAGAGACTGGGCTGCCAGGACATGAAGGGCCTGCTCGTGACGGACCGGGGCCTGGCGGAGCACATGCACGAGCTCGCGGCGCTCGTCGACATCGAGCTGCCCAAGAACAAGTTCATCCCCAAGAAAGATGATTCTTTCCAAGGGCCGCGCGTGAAGACGTGAAGACTAAGTAAGTACGAAACGAACGACCTTACACAGATAAGCACTACTTCTTCTCCTGGGGCCACTTGTTGCCGTCGGGCCAGACGATGGCCGTCGCGCCGGGCCGGCCGGGCGTCGGCAGCGTGAGGACGCCCGTCAAGTTCGGCGGGCCACCCTTGGGCGGCACGGAGAAGTCGACGGTGATGCGGTTCGCGTCGACGAGGCCGGGGAGGATGTACTCCGAGGGCTCGCCGCGGCCGCCGCCGCCTACGACCTTGACCAGGCGGTACTCCCCTATATAAGTGTCCGTCAAGGAAATATCACGGATGCCGCCCGGGTGATTGATCGGATCCGTGTAGCGGCCGACGAAGGCGTCCTCGGCCCAAGCCTCAGGCGGCGGTTCGCCCGCTTTGCTCCGGTAGGTGAGCTTGGCCGTCTTCGCGGCCTTGTAGAGCGGTTTCAGCGAGGCCTGGAAGTCCTCGGCGACCGCTGGCGCTGCGATGAGGCCCGTCGCGATTGCTGGCGCTGCTTGCAACAGGTGTCGCCGTGAGGCTGGCTTGAGGGCAGAGACAGCACCAGTGAGCAAGACCGCTGCTCGCAGCATCGTGCCTTGCAGTTGTGGCTCTATTGCGAGCACTGCAGGGTCGCGTTGGCCGCCAGACGGCTGCAGCAGTGCCGCAGAGCTGGTTTTTGCTTGCATCCCTAGTGTCTTACATGCCGCTAGCTAATTGGGCCGCGCCGCCGCATCTCCTCGGCGTTTGGCCGCCAGAGCTGATCAACGAGTGGGAGCGACTGTACGCAACCCTCAAATTCGCTGTGAGCCGCTGCGCCGATCAATATATATATTGGCACTCACTCACCAAAACAGTTGATTGGGCCTGTCAGCTGCTCGTCGCGCAACAGTAGTGTGGGCAACAGTAGTGTGGAGCGCATAGAAATCAACGAGCAGAGCGCAGAGAAATGGAGCGCGTCGAACCGGTACCGGCAGGAATCATCGAGGACGCCGTCGTCGTCGGCTGCGCCGCGTTCCGCGAGGACGCCAATACCAATCCACCGGCGCGGCGGCCCGCGGAGATCCTGGAGAGACTCCCAGACCGCGCGCCCGTGAACGGCGGCATCGCGGGCGGGCCGCGGCCGCCGCTGCCGAACCGCTTGGAATGGTTTTGTTTTCCGGATGGGGACGTCGCGCCCGTTTTACGAAGACGTCGCCCGCCCGACAGCGTGCACTGGTTCACGCTGCACGACGAGCGGACGCGGCCGCTGCGGGGCTGCGTGCTGACGTCGTGGCGGCGGTGTGCTTCCAACGCGGACGGGTCCAAAGCGCTCTGGGTGCCGACGGCGCTCTGCGTGCTGAGTAGGGTGGGAGTGGGCCCGGCGCTGGAGCTCTGGCTCCGCCAGGCCGCCGTCGTGTTGCGAGAGGACGCAACGTGCGATGTGTCGCTTCGAAGAAGGCTCGTCCAGCTCGCCGACGAGGCGCCGAAGCCGGCGCGGGGCATCTTATCGATCGACGTGACGGGTCCGCTCGGCCGGGTGATTTCGGTGAGGGAGCACCGCTGCGGCACGCGCGGGAATGTGGGAGGCGAGGGCGCGTGCCCGCCGCCCCGGGGCGGCGGCGGATCGATCCGATTGGCAGTGCTGCTGCTCGGCGTGGACGGTTTAAATGCGGCGCTCGCGGCCGTGCTTCTGGAAAGGCCGTTGGTGCTGCATTCTTGTGAATGCGACTCGCTCACGAGGGTCGCCGAGGCGCTCGTGTCGCTCATCGCGCCCCTGGAGGTGGCGGGTGCTTACGTGCCGGTCCTGCCGAAGCCCCTGCTGGATTTGTTAGACGCACCGCAGGCGTACGTGCTCGGCGCGAAGAGCGCGTGGCTGCCGCGCGACGAGAATCGGAAAATGGCGCTGGCCAAGGGCGTTGTGTGTGTCGATTTGGACTCCCAACGAATAGACACGGCCTACCCGGCGTTACCGCCGGCGATGCGTGCTGAGGTGGAGGCGGCGACGCGGCGCGTCCGCGCGCTGGCCCACGAGGCGCTCGGCGAAATCGTCGACGAGGACGCGGCGTCGCGCGACATGGCGCTCGTCGCGGCCGAAGCTAGGTTGCAGGCGACGGTCGCGCGGCACATCGTGGCTTTGCTCGATCCGCCGCGGCGGCCAGGCGAACCCAAGGGGAGCGCCCTGGACCCGCGGACGCGGGGCGTGGCCGCGGTGGCGCGGTGCGCGCCCGAGGCGCGGCCCTTTGCGCGGCAGCTCGTGGATACCCAACATGTTCAACAGCTATTCGAGCTTCGGCCGAACGCTCTTGTCAAGGCGCGCGATGCGCTCTTCGAGGATGCGGACGAGCTCGAGTGCTGCGACGTCGTTTTGCGGTGCCACGGGCCGCGCGCCGACGCGTACACGTACCGAGTGCCGCCTCCGCTAACGGGCGGCGACGCGACGGACGACGAGTCGACCGACGAGGAGACGGCCGACGACGGCTTCGCGTGGCGGCCGCGGCGCCTGTTTGGCTCGTCTATGACTCCGCCGCCGACGCGCGTCTACCGCTACGGCGTGCTTGCTGATTTATTGGGCGCGACGGTCGGGGACTTGCGCTGCGCGCTCGAGCCGCCCATTGAACCGCCGGTGTTGGTCGACACGCCTCGCGCCCCTGCGGTGCCGCCGCCGCCGGGCGCCGCGGGGACTCGGGACGCGGCGCCGACGAAGCCGCTGCGGGAGTTCACGCCGCCCAAGGCGCCGCGGGAGAACGGGAAGGGTGGGAAGGGGCGTAAGACGAGGTAGTGGTCATTTTCATATGCTACTTAGTGCGTGCGAGCTTAATCCGCGTCCTCGACTTCGTCCAGTTCGTCCGGAGGCGATTCGCGGGCGCGGAGCGCGGCTCGCGCAGCTGCTCGCGCGCTTTGTAGGGATTGCTCAATCTGCATTGTGACCGGGTTCGCGCTACCCATCACGCGCCGCGCGGTCCGTTCCGTCTCTTCGAGCGTTCTCACGGCCTCCCGGAGATCGTCGAGCGTGGCGGCGGTGTCGAGGTAGAGCATTCGTCCGTGATTCGCCCTCATCATGAGTGTGAGTTCATGCGAATTCCCAAAAACGCGTCGCGCCGCGGGTATTAGTTTGCTTAGTAGCACATTGGCTTCTTTGAAACGCCGTAGATTACGAAGGGCCTCCGCGTAGTTATTGGCCGCCACGAGGGTGTGTCTATGTTCTTCGCCATATATCTTCGAAAATCCATTATATACATCCCGGTTGGTACATAGTGCCTCTTCATGTCGCCCAAGCCTGTCATACGTGATCGCAAGATTGCTCTGAGTAGCGAGGAATCTTTCTACGAGCCCCGCCGAGCTGTCGCTCTTTGATTTGGCCGGCGAGGCCCGTCCGCCGCCGCCGCCCCTGCCTCCGCGCCGACGGCCGCCACCGCCTCCCCCGCCGCCGCTCACTCGAGTCGTCGAGGTGTTGCCTCCTTTTTCTCGGCCGCCGCCGCCTCCACCGCCGGCCCGGCGTCCGCCGCCTCCGCCGCCGCCGCCGTCCGGTGCTCGCGCGCCGCCGCCGCCTCCTCCTCAGCTCGTGGAGGAGGCTTCGCAGGAGGGCATGGTGTAATGTCATTTTAGTGCCCGCGCGCGCTTTTATTTTGTTTCTGTTGCCCTGACGTAGCACTCGGTGCAGCAGCTCCAATGCCGTCCTTTTATCGCTCTTAAAGCCGGCAAGTCAACCGACCTCAAGTTGGAACCAAGTGGCATCAGGTCTGTGTCGTGGCGCCAATCAACAAACGTATTCACGTAATCTCGCATCACTCGTCGCAGCAGCGTCCGCAAACATCCGCATCTGGTCCAACGTGCTGTGCAGCGCATTCGTGCAACGCGCGCGAAGCTCGCGTGATGCGTACGCCGCGCACGCATTCACGCGGCCGCCTCGGCAGCCAACAGAAAACGCGCAGCGCAATCGCCGCGCGCTCGCGCGTTGTGCATAGCACTGCACAGCACATGCGCGGGCGTTGCGCAACGTTGCATGCTGTGCGGCCGCGCTCCGCTCGACCGCGGCCGCGCGCGTGTCGGGCGCAACATTGCAGCTGACCTGACCCGCGCCACCGCCCGCAGACAAACTCACAACAATGGCCCTCTCCAAGCTCGCCCTCGCCCTCGCCGTCGCGCCCTCGGCCGCCCTCGTCGCGCCGTCGGCCAAGGTCTCCTCGACGAAGCTCGCCGCGGAGGGCAAGCTCGACGAGATCCCCGAGGCGGAGAACCGCTTCACGTCCCGCCTCGCCACCCAGGAGGGCTTCTGCCTCGACCTGCCCGGCGCGCTCGCGCCCATGGGCCAGTGGGACCCGGCCGGCTTCACGTCCCAGGCGTCGGACAACGACATCCGCCGCTACCGCGAGGCCGAGACCCAGCACGGCCGCGTCGCCATGCTCGCCGTCCTCGGCTTCCTCGTCGCCGAGTCGTGGCACCCCCTCTTCGCCGACGTGACGGGCCCGGCCATCGATCACCTGACCCAGGTCCGCCAGGAGTACCCGGCGTTCTTTGAAATCGGCGCGCTCGTCATCGGCGGCCTCGAGGTGAACCGCGCCCTCGTCGGCTGGGCGTTCCCGGACTCGCGCGAGAAGGTGCGCGCGCCGCGTCCTTTGTCAATTTGACGGCGTCGCGTCGAAAGCGTCGATGCTTGGAAGCTCACCTGTCTCTCTCAACGCAGGCGGGCGTTCTCAACGAGGACTACTACCCGGGCGACGTCGGCTTCGACCCGCTCGGCCTCAAGCCCACGGACCCGGCCGAGTTCGCCGAGATGCAGACGAAGGAGCTCCAGAACGGCCGCTTGGCCATGCTCGCGGCCGCGGGCTTCCTCGCCCAGGAGCTCGTCAACCACAAGCCGATCCTCGAGACCCTCAAGCTCCTCATCCTCCTCGACGACTCGGAGATCTCCAAAAACCTCGGCATCAACCAGTGCATAAATCAAATGACGCGACGCATCGCCATCGACGCGACGCCAGCTCGACGGCGTGGTGGTGTGGGTCTCTCGCGTCTCGTGCACCCGACTCACCGGTTGATTTGCGCACAGGCATCAACCTCCCGACGGGCGACATCCCGACGCTGGAGCTCGAGCTCGAGACCTCGGCGAAGGACACGTTCTTCTAAGCGCGAACACACGGTTTCCGCTCGTAGACTCTGTGAACGTCGCCGCTCACAAGAGTGGCGGCCAGCACGCGTCCTGTTTATCGTCTCGTTTAAGAAAAGATTGTCATTAATATGTATTCATTCGAGCTCCCCGCTCTGCTCGGCGACGAAGCGATCCCAGCCCTCCTCGACGTCGTCGTCGCGCGCCTGCTTTCTTCCCCGCTCTTCCGCGGCGACGAGCGACTCGATGTCGCCCTCCTTCGTTTCCTCGTCGTCGCGCGAGGCGACCGGAGAGGCGGGGGGCTCGTTGTCCTTCCAGCGCCGGACGTCCCACAGCGGCGCCGCCAAGAATAAGATCGAGTAGATGAGGCAATATGTACACCACTTGCTGCCAAGCGCCAGCGTACCCTCCGTCGTCCAGAGAATCGTGATCACGCAGAGGAACGGCACGACGAGGACCGCGAGCACGATGCGATCGTCGACGACCACGAAAAAGTTCGCAATCGTCGCCGCGGCGACCAAGAGGATGGGCAAGGCAGGCGTTCGAGTGCCGCCCCACCGCAGCGTCGAGTGCGGCTCCGGAAATTTTGCCCGGATCACGTCCGTGCAGCCGCTCGTGTAGCACATGACGACTCCGGCGCAGACATAGCCCAGCAGCATGACCTTGCGCAAGCGCGGGTTTCGCGACGAGGGGTAGGCCAGCTGCGCCGCGTACTGGATGATGACAACGGCCGGGATCGCGTACTTGGAAACAATTAAGTTCTCGAGTTGGCCGTCCGGCGCTCCCACGGCGAAGGACATTTGCCGCCCGTCGCACGCCTCGAGGCCGCGATCGTACTGCAGGCTCCACAGCACGGCGTCGATGACTTGCGTCAGCGTAAAGGTGAAGAGGTAGAGGGCGTACCAGCGGTCGTTGCGGCCCCCGCGGTATGCCAAGAGAGCACACGCGACCCAGCCCCAAACGGCGGCTACTATCGAGACGTTGCGGTTCCAACACATCCTGACACTGAGGTGACGCGACGGCGGCGTGAGGGCTGACGTTACCCTTAGGAGTTCATCTGTCGTCTACGGCCGCGCGGCGCGACTCGTTGGACCGGTCAATCTCGGGCCAACAATGAGGGTCCTGGTCCCCCTCTTGGGATGCTCAGTTGTGTCGTAACGTCCCTAGGCGTAGACTTGCCACTGCTCAATCCTGAAACCTGTTTTGGACCAGAGCCTGAATTTGCGGCCCGGGGACGCGCAGAGCGATTAGCGTCGACCTGGCTTCGCATTCATCGCGCACGATACAGCCACAGTGCGTCCAGTACGCCTCGCTCCGCCCGGACACCCCGTTTTCAAGAAGTGACCCATTGGTCAGGAGTCGGGTTCAGGACCCCACAGACGCGAGGACATGGCAAAGAAGAAGTTTTACGCCGTTGCGTCGGGCAAAAGGACCGGCATCTTCGAATCGTGGGAGGAGGTCAAGCCCTTGGTGTACGGCGTCGCCGGCGCGCTACACAAAAGCTTCGCGACGCGCGAGGAGGCGGAGCGCTGGCTCGCGGAGGCGTCTGGCGGCGGAGGCGCGGACCCGGCGCCGGCGCCGCCCAAGAAGAAAGCCCGGATCGCCGCGCCGGCGCCGGCGCCGGCCATCGTGCAGCCGCCCAGAGGAATCACGGGGGACGAGGCCGCACTGGCCCGTTATCCGGCGCACGAGCAACGCCTGCTTGAGGCGAGAGACTTATTTGGTGCTATTGACGCCCACCCTTATGAAGACAGCGACGAAGACGGCGAGCCGCCGCAGCAGATGACGGGCTACTTTCCTCCATGGGAGAACGAGATCTACCTCAATCTCCTCAACAAGTACGGCCAGCCCCTGAAAGAAAACCACCGCGCGGTTATGGCGTTCCAACAGGAATTCAACTATCGCGTGTGGTCGTCGGTGACGGCGCACCCCAACAAGTTCAACGGGGGCCAGACGACGCACAAGACGGGGCCCCGGGGCGGGAAGATCAAAAGCACGGTGTACAGGGACTGGGTCGAGGCGAACGGGGGCAAGTGGGTCGGCTTCCAGTGGCAGCTGCTAGACTCGGCCTAGAGTGAGTCGTAAGTACACGTTATATCATCTGATTGCGCGAGCTGCCCGGCGTGAGCTCGAGCTGTGCCGACGCCTTGTAGCGCGGCAGCTCGACGAAGTACACGTAGCTGAACGCCGCGCCGAGCGCCAATATGATAATGATGAGCAATGATAAAGTCGCGGCCTCCACGGGGTCCTCGAACTCGCCGTCGTCGTCGTCGCCCGGCGCCGCGCCGGGCCGCGGCAGGACGTAGACCGTGACGCGCTGGCCGTTCTGGCAGTGGTCCCCGACCTGGCAGACGAAGTGGATGTTTACGGCGCCGCTCAAGGCCGTGTGTGCCTCGAACCTGTGTGGAAATCAACCAGTGAGTCGGGTGCACGATAATTCTTCACTAAGTCATTTCTCGGCGAGGACGCGGTCGTGCTGGCTCCGTCGAGCGGCGAGGAACCGGCATCGCCACGCCATCGAGCAGGCGTCGCGTCGATGGCGTGGAAGACGACACGATGATTCAGCGCGAACGCGCCGTAAAATTTTGATTTCCACACCGCCTCGAACAACTCATCTGCCCCGGAGTTGCCATCACCTACCCACGACTGCGTTGGCTGATCTCGTACCAAGACCGCGTCGGGGTCTTCGAGCGAGAGCACATATTCATAACCTGATGAGTCCTTAATGCAGGTGTCGCCGACCCAGGCGTCTCCAGCGGGCTTCTCGTACTGAACTATTCCACAGACCGCCTTCTCGCCGGCGGCGTCGTGCACGACCACGACGCGACCGACGGCATCCGCCAAGCTCAAGCCGAATTCCGCCGGGACCTCGACGTCGATCGGCGCCATATTACCCTGAGCCGTCCACGTAGTGCCCGTCACCCCGCCGTCCTTCCATATGTCCCGCGGCACCGGCGTCGGCGAAGGCGTCGTCCACGGCGCCCGACCCGGGGCGCCGGCGTAGTCCTTGGAATAGTGGTCGCCCGGGTCGGCGCACGAGTGGCCCTCGTGCAGGTGGATTTCGCCGTTCTCGATGGCGTCCGTGAGGTCGCCGCGGATCCGCAGCGCCCCGTCGTCCTCGCTCAGCGTTAGGCCAGCGCCTCCGCCCGTACTATCATCCACCGCCTTGATATTCGCAGCATCTTCATTATAGCCGCTTATCGGCGCAAAGTTGACCCACGCCCGGCCCGCCCGGCTCCCCCACGGCCCCAAGGAATCATCCTTGCCACACCCGCCGCCCGCGTCCCGGCCGGAGACCTCGGTCATTTTTTTCATCTCGCAGTGGCGCGACGCCGCGTAGTCCGGCGCACGCCAGACGTTGTGGTGCGAACTGTACTTCCACATCAAACTATCGCCCTCGAAGGCCCAGATCGACGTCAGGCCGTGGGGCCGGTGCACGCCGTCGTCGAAGCGGGCTCCCATGCTTTCACAGAAGCCAAAATCGTCCGTCCACGCCGGCACCACGATCTTCCGCGCGCCGGACGCGCGCTCCGCGACGCGTTCACTTACAATATTCACGGCGAGCTTGACGCCGCCCAGACAGTGCGACCGGGAACACGCCAGCCACAGACCGCCCGCGGCTTTATCGGCTTCTGTGACCTCGATCTGCTTGCCCGGCGTCGAGGCCAGGCAGAAGAAGTCGTGGCTCGTCGCGCAGCCGCCGCCGTCCTCCTCGGCTGTCGTGAGCAGCGTGGACTTGCTCTCGTCGCAGGCCAACCACGATTCTTCGTCCGGGTACTTGCGCACGTCGTGGCCGCTCATGGCGCCCGCGGCGGCGTACCGCACATCAATGATGTCGCCGACCTCGGCAGACACAGGCTCGAGCTGCTCGCGCCGCAGCCACGGCGCGGCGGCCTTGCAGTAGCCATAGTCCAAGCTCCAGTCCATGATGGGAATCACACTCTTGCCGGCCGACCCAGCCGCGAGGAGAAGTGCTGTGCGCGCCATTGTATTTGTGCCTGGGGCTGGGAGATGGTTCTAGGGTGGCTTCGCTCTGTCCGTTCACAAGGGCAGCGTGCGCGTTTGTCGAGTGGTTCCGTTGCGCCGTCTCCGCTGCCCGGTTTGCGCCCCCGCCGGCCAGCTGCTGTGCAAAACAGCAAAATCTGATGGGAGAGCATGGAGCTTGGGCTTTCGACGGGGCCCCGCACGTGCCTGGCGGAGCCGTCGAAGACCGGGTCCGGGACGTGTGCTACGCAAACGGACCGGTCGTCGAAGGGCGACCGAGCTCTGATGACGAGCGTAGCCGCGGCCGCGCGGGGCAACGCCGATGGCCCTGGCTGGCAAAGCGGCGTGAGTAAACTCCTCTCTGCGGAGATATCTTCACCGGCAATGAGACACGGTTTTTATCGCACGGATCGCACATCGGTCAGAGCTAGTGCACACCGGCTCTAGCGTGCAAACATCTCGGCTCCAGGCCAGGCAAGCCAGGGCCAAGCATCCAGCATTCGTGCGCGTGCGCTGCGATTACGATTCGTTCATTCGCAGCAATCCGCTCTCTCGCGGCAATCATCGCTGCGGCAGCCGTACGCCGCATGGCGGCGCTCAGCGGCGCGGCCACCCCACCGCAAAAGGTGCGCGTCGCGGTCTTCGGCGGCGCCTTCGACCCGCCGACGGTCGACCACGTGCGCTGCTGCGCGCAGATTTTAAGGAGTCGGCGCGTCGACGAGGTCTGGCTGACGCCCTGCGGGCCGCGGCCCGACAAGCCCAACCTTGAGACGCCGACGCTGAAAAGATGGGCCATGTGCGAGATTGCTGTCAATAGCGCCTTGCCGCCGACGGCGAAGGTGCGAGTGTGTGATGTCGATGTCAATCGAGAGCGGGCCTATTTTACGTATGACTTACTCACGCACCTAAACAAAACCAGAGGAGACACGCACGAGTTCTCCTTCGTTATTGGTACTGATTGGCTCACGAAAGAAACGAACATAAGGGAGTGGGAGTCGGACGTCGGTGGCAAACGGGTGGTCACGGGGCACAAGCTCATCGAGGAGTTCGACTTTTTGGTCCTCAAGCGGCCGGGGCACCCGGCCTACGGCGAACTCTCGGACTACGGTCCTCGATTCAGCTATTTGGACGTGGATGGCGACTCCACAAAGTTCATCGAGGGCGCCGGTTCTTCAACAGATGTGCGCAACTGCCTGAAGGACACGCACGACTACGACGCCGTCGCGGGTTTGGTTCCTGCCGCTGTTTTAGCCTTCATGCGGCGGCACCGGTTATATATCGGGCCCGCGGAGACGCGCATCGCGCGGGCGTCGTCAGGGCTCTAGCATCGATCGCTCGTGTTGCCTCGGGCGTTAGCTCGGAGGCCGTCTTTTTTCGTCGGACGTCTAAAACATAGTTCTCAAACAAATAGGTTTTATCATCATGCGAACAGGTCCTCCAATTCGTCCGCATGTGGTGCGGCAGGAGCGACGGCCTCGCCGCCGGTTTCGACCGCCGGTGCTGACGCCCCTGAAGGCGCCTCCCCGTTGGCATCCTCGGCCGCGGCAAGTCTCTCGCTGAGCGCAGCGGCCTCCTCGAGCCGTTTTTCTAATTGAGCAGCGGCGGCTTCGGTGCGCTTGACGGCGTCGGCGCCGTCGTCGGCTATCCGTCGCGTCGTATCCCTCTCGGACGACGCCGCGTCGAGCTCGTCGAAAATTTCACCCTCGACGGCGGGCGTGGCGGGTGATTCCGCGAGCTCGGCGAGGCCCGAGGCGAACTCCTCGGGCGTGATGACGCCGTCGCCGTCCTTATCGAATTTTCTAAACGTGTCCTCGACGAAAAACTCGCCGTCCCTCTCCACAACGTCGGCGTCGGTGCGCCACGCCTGGACGTCGGGCAGCGCCGCCGTCGCCTTCTCGGCTGCTTCAGCTAAAGCAGCGAGCTCCCGCGCGCGCTTCGCATCAGCGCCGGCCGCGCCGGACGCCGGCCCGCGCCACTGGTCGCGCTCCTCCGCGGCCAAAGCTCTGGCTTTCTGCGCCAGGTCGCGCTGCGCCGTGATGCGCTGCTCGGCAGCCCTAGCGAGCTGCTCCAGCCGCAACGAGCGCTGTTCTGACGATTCGGCGCGCTGCTGCGTCGCCGTGAGTTTCGACGTCAGCGAGTCCGCCCGACTTCGTTCGTAGGTGAGCTGGCTCCGCGCCTCGGACGACGCCTCGGCGAGCTCCCGGAAGTCCCCCTCCAGCTTCGCGCGTGCCGCTTCAAATTCATCGGACCGTTGTCTCATATTTGCTTCATATTCCGCGGTTAATTCGCGACGCGTATTGTCCACCGCTAATCTCTTAGCAACAGCACCTTTCTCCTTCTCGGCTTGTTTCACCTGGTCCAGCTTCCTTTCTAAATCCGACTGGAACTGCTCGTTCATGGCCTGCGAACTTTGCTCGAACTCCACATCCAAGTTGAAAATCTCATCTTGTAACGCCTCGGACGCTCGTTCGAACTTCTCGGCTTCTTCCGTGGCCTTGTCGCGCTCGGCCTCGGCCTCCGCGACGCGCGCTTCGAGCGTCGTCACTTCGCTTTCAAACCGTTCCGCGAGTGACCGTACATCTAACTCTAGTTGAGTCGCGGCCTCCGTCGCTTCGACGGCCTTGATGCGGTTCGCCTCCCTCTCCGACGTCGCCGTCTGTAAGGCCTTTCTTATGGTGCTAAGTTCTTCGCTATAAGACGCCTGGACCTCCTCGACGACCTGCCTTCGTTGCGCGGCGGCGTCGGCCTGGGCCTGCACGATCTCCGCTCGTTGTAATGCCAGGGCCTCGGCCTGGGCTTCGCGTCGCGCCTCCTCGACGCGCTGGTCCGCCTCGCGCTTCGCCTCGGCTTTTGCTTCTGCGACTGCTTGCCTTAACTCTTCTTCTTGTTTTGCTTTTCTCCGTTTGAGTACTTTCTTCGTCCGTCGCACGCCGAACGCGGCGCTGACGCCTAATGCTAAACCGACGACGCCGGCGGGCAGGATCTCGACCTGGACTTGGCGGCGCTGCGGTGCTTTCAGCGGCGGGACGGCTTGGAAGGTCGTGGCTTGCTGCGCGAGCGCTAACAATAGCAGCTTCGCGGGCGCCATCCTGGACGTACCGGGCTCGCGCGGGCGTCTTATGGCAGTCTTGGTAATAGGATTTCCACGTGACGTGGCTGACGGCGTGTGGGTCGTCTCGCGGCCTGCACAACTGCAGCGCTGCAGCGCTAGTACACTGGCTTGTGCAACGGAGTGTGTAACGTTGTGTCAGCTTGCAAAACAGCTGGCTTGCCGCGCTTTTTTGGGCTTAACTATAAAGCTAGCGGCCCGTAAGACACTAGCAAGCAGTAAAACCGTGCGACAGTTGCCGCGTATCGTTCTCCTGGCGTGTGATGATCCCTATGCGCAAGCGCACCGCTCCTGCGAAACAGTTCGGGTTTCACTGTCCACCTGATGATCAGCGCCAACTTTTTAGGCGCTGTGCGAATCTCGCGCAGTTGGACGTCGTCGGAACGGCCAGAGCCGGCCACGGCTCTGCTGCGTCGCCAGCACGCAATCCTACGGTGGGCACACGGGGCAGCCCCACCATGCAGCACAATTTCTGATGGTGAGGCGCTTAGTCTCGTGAACGCGCACACCATACCGGCACAACGCTTCTGGTCCGTCTGAGAAACGCACCGGTCCAGGGATAAGCCATGGACGTCGTAAAGCGCCTGCGAAACGCCCTGGGCAACAACCGGCCCAGCGACGCGACGGCGTCGAGCGGCGGCCTCGCGGACGCCGACGCCGACGACGTCGAGTCGCTCGAACGGCTGAGAGACGAGGCGCGGCGCGCGTGCCTCGAGCAGATGGACTCGCACCTCACCCAATACTTGTTCGAAGAACAAGACCGGCTGCCGCCGCCGCACTACGAGGAGTGGATCGCGGCGCTGCATCCCGAGAACGCGACCGTGACCGCGGGCGTCGTGACGAAGCTCGATGCGCGGTTCTACAAGGACCAGTCGGACCATCGGCGCCTCTGGAACAAGTACCGGCCGGACGCGCGCGTCGACGCCGTCGAGACGATCGACGCGCCGCTCTCGCCGAAGGATCTTATGAGTGCGGAGGACTTGTCCGGGCTCCAGAGCGAGCTCGAGGAACTTGAAGAATTACGAAAGCTCCTCGTCCACGTCCAGGGCGTGCGGCAGAGGCAACAGTCGCCGCATGGCTCGAAACGTCAGTCGTTCACGCCGCACCCGACGCCGCGCGTGAGCGACAACGCCGAGGCACCGCGCCTGAGCGAGGAGGAAATCGCCGTCTTCGACCCGTTCGCTTCGACCCGATGACACGCTGTGTAAAGACTATGATAGTACTCGTGCCGTCGCTAGCCCGAGGAACGTCGCCAGCGCGTAGCCGATCGTTCCCACCGCGACAGCTGGTGCTGTCGCGCCGTCCCACCCCTTGCCGGCGCACAACGCAGCAGCCGTCGCGGGGCCGCCGATTGCCGCGTTCGAAGCTACAGCCAGAATCGATCGCGGTAGCCTCAGAATCCGCGCGCCGATGCCGTAGACGACCAGCGTGTGTCCGGCGTACAGGAAGCCGAGGAACGCGAGGAGCGCCGGTCCCGCGTCGACCAAGCACGCGCCGGCCGCGCCGCCGGCCGCGCCCGCGCCCGCGAAGAAGAGATAGAGCAGCGTCTCGGAGAGCACGTTCGCCGCGCGGTCCAGGCGCCGGCGGTTCCGGCTCTCCTTCGCGGAGGGCAACACCGCCGCGAGACCGAGGGCACACAACGTCGCGGCCGGCAGCGGCGCGCGCGGGCTCAGGCGCGACGCCACTGCGAGGATGCCGAGCGCCGTACCTAATGCGGCGAGCAAGGAGCCGGCGTCGACGACGGCTACCGTTTCGTCCCCAGATTCCCCAGATGCCGCATCGGGCGACGGGTCGCGGTCGCCGGCCAGCCAGTTGCAGAGCGGGAAATAGACGAGGGCCATGACGTTGTCCGCCGCGAGCGCGACGGACTGCGCGACTGCGCCCACCCGTAACGTCGCCGCCACCGCGCAAAAATTCACCCCTCCGCCGATGTTCTTCGCGGATAGCGATGCGATGGAGCCGACGGCGTCGCCGCGGCCCAGCGCCGACGCGAGCGCCGGCAGGACGAAACGCGCGCCAATAGCCGTCGCACAGAGTGTGCCCACCACGGCGACGGCGAAGGCCTTCACGTAGGGCTTCGACGTCTCTAGCAGCGCGCGCGGGTCCGCATCCAAGAGCAGTAGCGGCGTCGCGAGCTGGACCGCGGCGTCGCGGATGCCGCTCACGGCGCGCGCGTTCGCGGGGAGCGCTCCTATTGATGAGGCGGCGAAGGTAATGGCCATTGCTGCGACAGGGCCACCCAGCGCCCTCCCGACCTTGGTCCGCGTGCCGAGGCTGCGTCCGGCTAAAGCCGCGCCGACGAGCGCACAGGCGTTGCCGACGTCGTCCGTGGGTGCAACGATTGCTGCTCGCGGTGTCAATTTGTGGTGCCGCAGCGGTGGTTGTTGCAGCGCTCCGACCACTGCTGCGACGAATATTAGGCGTGCGCGTGGCATTGTTGCAGCAATGTGCTCTGAGAGCACCGTCTGCTGCTGCACCACCCAACGCTTTTCGATTCTGCTATTTTTTATCGCAGCGCTCCAGGCTATGTCGTGAGAGACTACGACAGGTCAAAATTCGATCGCTGCTTGCTCGTAGGCCAAAAACGCGTCGAGCAGCAGCGCTCCCTAGTGTCTTACAGGCCGCTAGCAACTAGTTTTACGGCGCGACCTCGACCGACGGACCAGGACGCCCGAAAGTTGATATAATTGACTCAAACGAACGCCGACATCGAGCTTTCACTGAGCCTCGCGCGCGACAACCGCAGAAACGCGCTTGAAGGCCTTGACCACAGATTGGGTCAATCGCCTGTTTTCAGAGATAATGACCCTCCCCCAAAACTGCGCGACGTGCGGCAAGTCCCTCGAGGACCGCCAACCGCCGACCTGCCCCCGCTGCAAGACGCTCTACTGCGGTAGCGACTGCCAGCGCGCCGACTGGAAGGCGGGTCACAAGAAAATCTGTAAGGCCATCGCCGAGGAGGGCGGCGCCGCGCAACGCCACGCCAATGAGAAGGCGGCCGCGGCCGTCGCCGCGCTCTTGAAGGAGCGAGCCGCGCCCGCGAAGACGGCGTGTCGCCTCTGCAAGAAGACGACCACCGATGAGTTCGTCGCGGTGTGGTGCGAAAAATGTCAAACGAAGGACCGCCTCGCGCACGCCTCGTGCCTCGCGAAGTACGCCGCGCGCGTCGCGGAGGGCGTCGACGATTTCCGCGGCTGGGAGCGGTGCAAGGGCTGCACCCAGGAGTTCACGGGCGCGGCGAAGGTCGCGGCCGCGCGACTCTGCTGGAAGGAGTACGCGAGCCGGGACGAGAGCGACCAGCTCCGGTGCTGGGCCGCGGAGGCGCTGGGGTGCGCGCTGTACGCCGACGGTCCGTATCCGCGTCGACCCCCACACCATCGACGCAACTCTGCGCCTCACCGGTCGACGCCAACGCAGGTCAGTACGAGGACGCGCGCGACACCTTCCTCGCCCACCTGAAGGTGATCAAAAGCGCCGGCGTGAACTGGCAGGACACCGAGACGCCCCTCGCGATGACCCGTGAAAATTTGGCGAAATGCGCGCACGCGCTCGGGCGGCTCGACGAGCTACTTGCCATGCGACGGGAGATGTACGCGGAGACCCAAGCGAAGCACTTCGTCACCGACCAGCGCACGATCGACGCGGCGCTGAACCTGGCGTCGGCGTTGCTCAGCTCCGACGAGACCGAGGAGGCGCAAAAGTTCTGCCGGGAGACGCTGAGGAAGCTCAAGCGCGGCTGCCCTCCCAACGACGTTCGCGTTGTGACATTGACGTGCGCGTTGGCACAGACGCTGTATGATCCCGCGGCCGAAGACCGCGACTATCTGATGTCAGATGTGCAGGAGGCGGAGACGCTACTGATGGAGGCTTTCCAGGCGTCGCGGCAGGCATTTGGCTCGGACCATCCCCAGACCGCGCGCGTGCGGCAGGAGCTCGACGCGGTGCGCGCGGCGCGCAAGGGCGACGCCGTCGACGGCTCGAAGCTGGAGCGGGGGCCCATTGTCCTGGACAAGCCCAATGACCGTGACGAGAAGACGATAGACAGCATAGACTAGGACTCTTGTCTAAGGTACTCGTGAATTTACCCACAAGCACTTGCCTTGCCGCGCGGCGGCGCAAAAGCGCTCGCTGTGCAGAGCAGAGACAAGCGCGAGACAGCGTGAAGGCGCGACAGAAGGTGTAGAAAATCGATTGGGCGTGTCGACACGCTCAGTACAACAGGCCCGTAAAAGCTTGCCCGAAGAGCTCGGCGGCGGCGGGCTCGGCGGCGAGAAAGTCCGTGACGTATTTTGTGATCCGTTCGGGCGCCTCAAAGCCCGTTTTTTCCTTTACCTTCGGAGAGACGGCTACGTACAGTATGGCCACCGCGCAATAATCCGCGATCGTCAGCGCGTCGCCGCAGACGAACGTGCCCTGGAGATACAAGCCCGCCCACTTATTGAGCGCATCGACGAAGCCCGCGTTGGCCGCCGGCTGGTCCGATGGGTAGGGCCACATCGGGATGCCCATGACGTCGCCCAGGACGCAGTACGACACGCCGACGTAGCCGTTGCTCGAATCTTTACCCAAATGCCACGGCTCGTATACGAATTCCTTGAACTGGGCGATCGCCATCTCAATGCGCGCCCGCTCGGCAATGGAACCAGGATACAACGACGGCTTGTACTGCTGCGCGAGGTACCGCAGGATGGCCGTCGACTCGCCGAGGTTGAGCCCGTTGCTCTCGTCGGACATGCCCGGCACCTGACCATAGGGATTCACGGCCACGAACTCAGGTCCCTTCTGCTCGCCCGTCAGCTGGATCACTTTCAGCTCGGCACAGCCGATGGATGAACCCATGATAGCGCAACTAAGCGAGTTGGAGCTGCCTGGATTGTAAAACACCGTCACCGGCTTCTTTTCAAGTGATGCGAGATGGGCAGCAATGTCTGCTTCCGAGACGCCGGCCGCGAGGGCGGCCGTGGCGCTCTCATGCGACGCACCGGAGCCCATAGCCGCAAACAATTGCAGACTGCGTTGCAAAGGGCTGCCCTATACAGAGCGAGAGCAGCACCAAATTCGCAGCGCCGGAGAATTTGGATCGCAGCGCCGGCGCGCCGCGCGCCATCCGCGCGAGAGCAGGCGTCCACCCCCACGCCATCGACGCGACAGATACCCGATGCTTATGCGATAGGAGGACAACTAGTCGAACGCCCCCGTGCAGCCCCAGATGTTCGGCTCGGTGTAGTCGAACTGGTGGATCCAGGCGTTCGCCGCGAATTTGGTTCCTTTGATGACCGGCAGGGCCGCGTGGCGCGTGCGCGGATCTTGCGCGGTGGGGTCGTCGTTCTTGACCGAGGGCCAGACTAATGCGGTTCCTCTTGTGGGTTTGACCTTGATGGTCGTGCCCGACGGCCGCTTGATGAGGGGGAACTCCGTCTCGCCCCCCTCCTCGACGTCCGACAGGTAGAGGAAGAAGGTGTAGACGCGCGGTCCGCACGCTAGTCTATTATCCGTGCGCGACATGTCGTGGTGCGCTCGGTACTCCTGGCCGAGCTGATATCTCAACACCTGAAATGATTCATAGTTCTCGGTGGGGATACCCGTAACTTTCTCGATCCGAGACATGACCTCGACGGTCGAAGGATGAGACTCGCAGTGGCCCGTGCACCACGCGTTCTCGGACGTCCTACTCTTGGACACGATCTTCGACTGCTCGCCGTACTTGTCGACGGAGCCTTGGTCCGTCGACCGCGCGAACTGCGACGACACGGTAGCTAGGATGTTCCTACCGTCCTCCTCTGTGACGAAGTTCGCGAGCGTGGCGACCCAGGGCCCGTCGGCGACGTCCTTTGTTAGATCCGGATCGCCGCCCGGCCTGCTGTGAATCGTAACATTGTACTCTTGTGATGACAGTAAAGACTGGAAGAAGGCTTCCACCCCGCCCGGTGTGAGGGCGGGCGTCTGCTTCACGTTCAATAAATCTCTTCGACACCGCACTTGAGGATCGCGTAAATGGCACGCTTCACAGGATCGCGAACACTTCATGACCATCCAGCCTGGGGCATTTACGCAATCATTTCTCCCAGCTCTATCTGGGCAAGATGGATCGGAGTCGCGGCACATCTCCTCATCATTATAAGCTTCTATTCCTTCGTCTGTTAAATGGAATGTGGGGCGGTGGGGCATCACGCGGAAGGAGGCAAGAGTCTTTCCTGACGTATCAGCTAGTCGGAAGACGTGTCCTAAAAAGGTGCCCACTCTCCTACTTTCGCCCGCGTTCAGGCGGAACATCAGTGAACCAACGGCTCCTTCGTCCCTCGTGGAGCCGTCCGACAACCAGTACACGTCCACCGGTCCTACCGATGCGCTGTGGTAGAGATCGACACTTACACCGTCGGACTCCGTCCGCTCCATCGCCGCGAGAGGATTTCTGATCAGCGACGTCCACTTCCGCTGCGGGTCCGGCACGTCGCCATGTAAGTCATCCATCGCCTCCATAACAGCAGTCCCGTCGACGCCGACCTCCAGGGTCGCGTTGCGGCTGCACTGCGAACAGGTCAGGGGGCAGCTCTTGGCCATGTAGGGCGCGTTGCGCTCGCACTCGCCCTTCCAGCCCCACTCGAGGCACTGGTTGTGCGTGTCGACGCAGTCGTGGCCGTCGCTCGCGGCGGCGAGCGTGGCGAGGACGAGGGCCGCGCGGAGCGGCTCGCGCGCTATCCTGAGCATGGCGGAGCTGCGAGTTTCACGCCGCGTCGGCAGCGTTTTTTGCTGCCGTTTTGCTGCTGGCCCGCTGTCGGCCAATCCAAGGGTTTCGCACGTGCGGCCAGCTTATGCGCTGGGATTTCTGCAATTTCGACCTTGTGCGATGCTTTGAAAACTCTTGAGCGCGCTGGAACCAACGCACGCGTCTGTTGCTTTGGATGGCTGCCGTGAATTTTTTCAGCCTAAAACAAATAATCATAGCGCGTAAGGTACTAGGAACGCGAAGACATCTCCTGGCGCCGGGAGGGGTCCAAAAAACCGTTTGGCCATGGATTGCTTGGCTAGGCAAGCCCCAGCGCTCCCAGAAACCGCCACCGTGACGCCACCGCCGCGACGGACGACGGACAAAAAGAAAACTACTAGTACTATGGTCGAATTTATCACGCGTCCCCTTCCAAGAACATCGCCTTGTAGACGTCGTCGCGCGCAGAATGACGGATGCAGACGATGCGGTAGCCGTCGCCCGCGCGACTCTGATCTAGCGTCGACGCCTCCGCGTCGCCCCGCAGCGCCCGGCCTTCTTCGTACTGCGACAGGAAGGCATCAATGACGAACGCGGAAAAAACATTCACCGCCACCAGGCACCCGACGACGTAGAAGGACACGAAGTAGATACACCCGAGGCCCGAAATACCAGTAACGGCATAGCTCATCTCGATAAATTCGGTAAAGGGCCCGCCCGTCGCGATCATGGCGAAGAGGGGCACGTAGCCGTTCGCGAAGTCGTTGAAGTTCAATACGTCGTAGTGCGCGTCGACGTACGTCGTCTCGGCCAGTCGCGGGTTGTCCTCGTAGACCTTTCCTCCGTACAGTTGCACGCCCGCAGCATTCCACAAAGAAGCGGAGCAGTAGAGGAGCCCGACGGCGCCCGCCGACGCGGGGATGATCCGTGTGATGGACGCCGTCACTAACTTAAACCGCTGGACTTCTCGGAGTCTAGCTACGAGTCGTAGCAACCGTAGGATGGTCAACCGGTGCAAGGTCGCCCTAGAGATATCAATGAAAGGCAGGCACCAGAAGAAGGCCACTACAAATAAAATTGTGGTGACGAAGGCGTCGAACCTATTGGTCGGCTCGAGCCAAAACTCGTCGAAGGGAATCACGGCCAGTTGCGCCACCAGCAAACCCATGTAGACTATACTAAAAAGGCACTCGCAGACGGCGAAGGCCTCTTCTCCTGTAGGTGATAGGGTATCGCTCAGGTCGAGCCACGACTCGGCGAAGACGAGTAGCGTGTTTGCGGCCAGGACTAGGGTAGTTGTTCTCGCGAAGGCGTCGGAATGCACGAAGTCTGATAACTGATGATACCTATCCGAGGCCGCCCAGTCCGGCTTATTCCTCTCAAGCCAAGTAGTCGTCCGTATCTTCACGAAGCTATATTGCAATATATCGACAAAATCAAAAAATTCACTCTTGGAGATCGTGCCGCTCCGATCATCATCTAAGACATCGAAGAAGAAGTCGACCTCGTCCTTTTTTATTTGCGGGAGCTTTTCCACCCGATTCGTTTCTTTCACTAACTCTTCAAAAGTTTTGCGTGAGATGCAGTCATCTTGAGCGAGTAGGGCGAAGGCCGCCTTGAGGCCCTCGACCCTTCTTTCATTCTTCCGCCGGATCTCGTTCTTGATCGAGGCCGAGTACCTGCGTGCCGGTTGTGTAGGTGTTTGTTCGTGCGAGCCTCGCGGCGATGGCGTCGAGCCGACCCCAGCGAGTCACTCGGTGCTGCGAGCGACCTCCGCGACCCTCCACGCCGTCGAGCAGCATGTGCGAAGGGGACAACGTCGCGTCGATGGCGTAGAACCTCCACGCCATCGAGCAGAATGTACGGACACAGCAAAGGACTCGTTGTAGACGACCGCAAGAATCAGGTTGAGGAAGATGAAGCACGCTAACAGCACGTAGAACGCAAAAAATAGCCCAAATGATCTAGATGAAGCGTACGACGCCAGCATCTGGTCGGGAAAGTTGGCAGTTGTAGAAACGAAGAACATCGTATAGATGCCTTCACCCAAACTCGTGAAGCCCTCGTTCACCGGCAGGCCGTCCTTGACCGTCTCCACGTCATCTAGAGTTATCGCCGCGAGCCAGCCGAAGAACAGTATGCATAATGTCAGTAATAGGGAGACGTCGAGGAACGACGGGATCATCGTCAGACAAGCTCTGCCCGCCGCCCAGACCTCCTTCGTGTTCGCCGCTAACAGGACTACGCGAAGGTAGGGCCCTAATCTGAATGCTGGTGGGTAGTCTATAGCTAGGCGTAGGGCAAAGATAACGAGGTCCAGGGCCGCGAGTCCCGTTGTTAACAACCGTGTCTGCAATTTAATGTCTCTAGGTCTTCCAAAGCCGACTTCCAGGCCACACAACGTCGCTAGATATCCCAAGGCGCAGGCCTCGACCAGCAACGTGGCTATGTATGGTACGTATTCGATACCAGACAAGTATAGGTCGTGCTTCCGACAGACCTCGGACCCGCCCACCCAGAACAAATTATTTCGTCCCTGAAGACACCAGAGCGGCACCTCGATCAACGACACCAGCGCCAGTGCGACGACGCACACTAACCTCTCGGGGTGCACGAGGCTTTCGTACCTGACATAAGCGTCGCGCTGCGCGTTTGTTCTTGAATCCATGTCCTCCTCGAAGTTGCCGCTGAACGCGTCTTCGACGTACCACGCGGCTCTGGCTACGGGACTCAATTGGTCGCTGTCGCGCTCGCGCGTCGGCGCGGAACCGTAGCGCGCCGATTGCGCTCTTATATGTTCCATGCCAGCGTGGTAGTAGGAGGTCATGCTGCTCTCGCGCCGGTGGCGTTTCGGGCAGCCCTATATGCTCTCGCGCCGGTGGCGTTTCGGGCAGCCCTATTTGTACAGCTCTGTGTGCCGAGAATCTCTTGAGTATTGCCTACACAGATGCTCGGCGGCTGCCCAACTTTTTGCTTATTTTATGCGTTGCCCGGAGACGCCTTCTGCAAGTGCACGAGTACTTCCCGCGGACGCGCGGCGCGCACAGCGAGTTGCTCTCTTTTTGTCAATCTCAGTCAAACTAACTCAGGGCCTGTGTCTCGTCGGAAATCTCGCGCCGAGGCCTCGGAGGCGTGTGCTAGCGCTGCTTGCTGACACGTTTTGCTGCCCGGCTAGCGTCTCGACACACTAGCTGCTCTTCAGAGCCTGGATTTGCAGGACCTGCTGTGTCCCCGGGAGGCAAGAACAGCCGCTGCCAAATCACTGACAGCACATTCTTGATTGGTGCATTCATCGACCCAAAGCTAGCGCGATGCCGCGCGCCTTATTCCTCTCCCTGGCAGCCTGTGCCACAGCCCTGCATGTGCAGCGGCGCGCACTGATCGGGCCAGCCGTCGCCAGCGCCATCGTTGCGCCGCCCGCACACGCGAGCCTCATCGACTTTGATCCTGAAGCGGCTAAGGCCGCGGGCCGCGCGCGCGCCGAGCAGCGCCGCGCCGAGCAGAAGGCTTTCACCGATAAATTGGGCACGCTAGGTGGTGTGGAGGGCCAGGTGTCGACGGTCGGTGGAGCCGCAGCTCAGGACTCGCGCGAGAAGGGCTCGGGCGGCATCATCAAGATGAAGCGCGAGCCGGACCGGAAAGGCGAGGGCCTCCCCGAGCCGGAGCTGGGGCTCAAGGAGGCCTTGTCGGATGTTGGTATTGACGTGCCCGAGATCAAATATCAGCAGAAGCGGTCGTTCAACGGCAAGGCCGAGGACGACAATTCGTCCAACGGCATCTTCAAGATGAAGCGCGGCATCGGGAAGCCGCTCGGCTTCGAGTAGTCCTCCCCCGGTCTAAGTACTGGAAGAGGTTTCTGAGTACTATGTACGATGGTGTTAATTTCCGACGAGGGATTCCCGCGGCGCCGTTGCGCCTACGGATCAAAACGGCCGTGTTTCACATGCGAGAGGACCGAGCACAGGATCGATTGATCAGGCGGCTTGCGCGGCGAGGCCCGCCCGGACGTGGCCCACGAGCTCGAGCGCGGCGGCCGCGTTGGGATGGGCGGCGCCATACACACGATTCTGCAGAATCAAATTCTCCTCGGCGAGCGCCTCGGCCTCGCCGTGATTCCCCGTCGCGCAGAGCGCGTGCGCGATGTTGTACGTGAGGCGTAATCTGACGTCCGAGTCGCGCGCGAGGCCGGAGGCGTTCCGCCGCGCCTCGCGCAGGAGCCCCAACGCCTCGGCGGCGTTCCCGCGGGAGAGCAGGAGGCCGGCGAGGTTGCTCGCCGCCAGGAGCGTCTCGGGGTGGCGCGGCCCCCGCAGGCGCCGCTGCTCGCGGAAGACCGCCCGCGTCAGCTGCAGGGCGTCCTCGGCGCGGCCCTCGAGGTGGTAGGACAGCGCGAGGTTCGCCGTCACGACCAGGGCCCGCGCGTCGTCGCCGACGCGGGCGCACGTCTGCAGGCCCGCCTCGAGCTTCGGGCGCGCTTCCGCGAAGCGTCCTGCCGCGAGTAGCTGCCCGGCAAGCTCGACCTGCGCCGAGAGGCGCCGGTCGTCGTGCTCCGGCGCGCTCACGTACGTCGCCCACGCCGCCGTCGCCAAGGCCATCGCGGTCGCGCCCTGGTAGGCGTTTTTGCAGAGGCCGCAGGCCTGCCAGCGTGCGAACGTGTGCGCGCTCCGCGCGTGCGCCGCGAGGCACCCGACGTGCGCGTAGCCGGCCGTCCCGCGGCACGCGCATCCGCGCACCAGGCCCGGGCCGCCCTCGAGACAGATGTAGCACCTGGCGCCCTCTGGGGCCGTTCCGGCGAACTCGGCCGCCGCCGCCCGCGCTGCGGCTGTGGCGGCTTCGTTGGCGTCGTCCTGGTTGCAGTCGGCGGCGGTCGGCTCCTTCGGTCCGAGGAGCCGCGCGAGGTGCGGCGGGGAGAGCCGCGGCGTGCCGGCCGCCGCCTCGGGGGCGGCCCCGGTAGCCGCGGCGCCGCGGGTGGAACAGGGCGCGTCGTCGATTACTTCGAGCCGCAACTTGGACATCGTGGGCCAAAATTGATCGCTTTTTCGGCGTCGAGGGGCGCTCTATGAGGGGTTTAAAACTCCTGTGGGCGCGATATCTAACTTTCCAGTGGAAAGAAGGGCAAACAGCTGAGGATGCAGTTGAGCAGCAGGAGGGCTGTATGTCGTACGTACGTCTTCAACCGAAGTGTGACCAAGCGCACGAATTCTTGAGCACTTAAGGGAACCTCTCGCGTTGTCGTTGCGAGAATTTATGGGGCGTCGCGTGCGTGGGGGCTTTTAGGAGTTTGGAATACCGCAAAGCGTGCAGGCTGGGCCGACCTCCGCAGCATCCATAGACCCGTCCTTGCCCGCCTCGGGAGACGTCTCCTACGGCAAAAATACCTGGCTTATTCAAAATAAAATTTGACGCCCGGCCGACGCGCCAGAACACCAGAGACTAACAGACTAAACTTAATCATCCCAATCGATCTCATCCCCGTCGCTATCCTCTTCCTCCTCCCCGAACGCCATCGCCTCGTCCTCGTCCTCGTCGTGCTCCTCCTCGACGCGAGCCTCGTCCTCGTCGTCCCGCGGGGCCAACGCGGGCACCCACCGCGCATCCATCAAACGCTGCTTGCAGTACACGCTTGCTAAAGGCGCCTGGATCCGCGACGACAGGTTCCAGCACATGACATGGCGGTCGTAGCCCGCGCCCGCGACGCGGTGCTCCCACTCGCCCTCAAATTCACAAACGTCCAAGGCCCACACGGCCCCAGCAGGACCCGCCAGCCGCTTGCACATGCGTCTTGTCCTAGCATCGACGCACGAAATGTCCCCGCCGACGTCGGCTCGACAAACCCCCGGGAACGGCTCCCGCGTCAAACACAGCGCCGAGATGCCCCGGTCGCATTCCTGGTGGCCGCCCTTGTCCCCGGAAATGCCCTTCACTTCACATTGGGGCCGCCGCGACGCGCGCAAATCATAAAAGCGGAGCTCGCCGTACTTCGTGCCGATGACGACCTGCGTGACCAACCAGTGAGTCCGTTATCCTGAGAACGCCAACGCCGCGTCGACGGCGTGGAATCTCCACGCCATCGAGCAGGCGCAGTCACGGGCGTCGATGGCGCGGGGCGCCTGAAGTTTGATTCTCGCGCAGATCAGGACCTCGTGCGCCGACGGCGCCGCGATGGCCGAGACCCAGACGGGCCGTCTCATATCTAAGTTGTCTCTGCGGACATTGCGCGCCTGTGTGTGGGAGACTATTATCGAGCTCTCGTGACGACGGCGTCGGAGATAGCGTGAAAGGCGGCGCTCGGACATCCAAGGAAGTACATCTTTCGCCCCAATGCATCAGAGAGATGCGTCGGCGGTTACTGCGAATGTTTATGGGATCATGGCTTTCATCATCGCGCTGCTTCATCAAAAGGACACTGGTGTGAAAAAAGGACCTTCCACGACGGCTGCCGCGTTTCGAGGTCCCACCTCGTCAGCTCGCACTCCCGGCCGCCCACAAATAATGTATCATCGACGACGCAGCCGCAACTCACATCGTAGTTGTTTTGACCCTGCGCCAGGTCCCAGGTCCCGACGTCGCCCGCCCGCCTCGAATTTAGAGAAGTGAGCTGCGCTCTGCCTTGTGCAGAGCACGTCAAGAGGCCCCGGTCGATTGATGCGAGGAAAGTTGTCGAGGGCGCGAGGCCCGCCGCCGTACTTTGTCGAGAGAAGGGCTCTTCCGTCGCGTTGCGGCGCCACGTCTCGAGCGCGCCGTCGCGCCGCGCGGCGTGGAACGTCGTCGCGCCCGTCGTCGCGTCGACGGCGGACGTGGCTATTTTTAGGATGCCGCGGCTCCGCGCTTGCACCTCGTGCTCGTCGATGCGCGTCGCGGTGTTGCGGTGCAGGTCCGCGAGTTTCAGCAGGCCGCACTCGTCGCCGGTGACGAGGGCCATGGCGGTTCCGGCGGTAGTGCGCTGCTGTCTGCGCGTTTCTTGTGCTGCAAAGCGGATTTATGCGACTGTGCTGCCAATATCGCCGCTCTGTGTGCAATGCCTTTTTGCGCGCGGTATGCGGCTAGCGATGCCAATTGCCGCCTTGCTCGCGTCGATGGCGTGCCGCTGCTTTGTTTTAATGCGGTGCACGCGTGTATGTTTGCGCAAGCACCGAGTACAAGCCGCCTGGAGGTGGCACTGCGGCCCAGCCAGTGGCAGCAGCTAGCATCGGCAGTGGCCGAAAGCAACGCGAGGTGAGGAGACGCAAGCCCAGACCACTGCATTACGCACTCCCGGAAGACCTGACAGCTGACAAAAAAGTCACCACGCCGCGGCAGTCGGACGAGTAGCACAGGCCATCGGCTAGCAATGCTGCTGTCGGCTCTTTGTCTCCTCGCCGCGGCGACGGCGGCGGCCGCGGAGGACCTCCCGGAGACGACGAGCAGCCAGAAGAGCCGCCTCCTAGTCGTCAACGGTTTAGATCACGACGCGCAGATCGACGTCTACTTCGCCGGCTCGCGCGGCGAGGGCCTCTGGAGCGCCGGGCCGCCGCCGAGCATCAAGCCGGGCACGATGGTCTGCGTCGCGTCCTCGGTCAAGGCGGGTTTTGAATTTGAGGTCCACGTCGGCGAAATCGACGACGAGTTCGTCGTCACACTGTCAAACAACAATGCAAGGCAAGGCGAGACCTACGGCCAGATTGATGGATTGATCCGCTGGCGCCACACTCGTAATGAAGACGCCACCATCTATCTGACGGGTGACGAGGACGCCCACGCCGTCTGGCGCGACGACCTCGATGAAATTTCGCAATTGGCCTGGAAAGACGGGGTAGGGGCGCTCTTCGAGGACGCGGACCGCTTTCTGGTGAGGGGCGACCGTACCAATGCGATGAGGGCGTTCGCGACGGCTCGGAGGTCGCTGGGACTGGCCGTGGCGACGGACGGCGCGGCGCCGCTGGTCTGGCCGCTGGCCGTGCTCGCGGGCGTCGCTCCTGCAAATAACACACATATTCCATCGATCGAGGATGCTCAACCCCTCTCAGAAGAAGGTTCATCCTCGTATGTCGATACGATACGTAAACGAGCCTTACACCACGGCTGCTGGCTCGCGCGACTGACGCTAGGGAGCTGGCGCGCCCACGGGAAACGTGGTATGGAAGAGGACTGTAATCGTGCTTGTGATGTCTGGACTTTGTTATTAAGAGACGTGGCGCCGTTCGGGGGCGGCTCGCCGCGACGAGCTCTGGTCAAGACGCGGCACGTCAATCTAAGACAAGCGGAGCTGCTCGTGGACCACTGGTTAAGAGCTGATGGCATGGCTACGTTGAGGGACGACGCTATGCAACAGTTCGACGAGGTAGAAGACGAGGAGGACGTCGTCGCGCCGGAGATAATAGACGCACCTGCACCGGCAGCGCCAGGGGGCTTCTTCCGGCGATTATTACATGGCCCTGACGACCTCTATGATGAGGTCGTGTTTGATGGAGCGCCCATGGAGGACGGCGGGAGAGTCATAGACGACGCGGGCGCCGCTTACTTGGAAAGAAGAGCTGTGAACGGCGACGGCCACGCCGCGTTACAACTAGGCGACGCGTGGTTGGACGGTCGCGTAGCGAGGAGGCGCCCGTCGGCCGCAGCAGCAGCTAGATTCTACGCCGAGGGCCTCAAGTCGAAGGACGCGCACGCCTCTGCTGATTCAGCAGCAGCTCTGGCGGAGCTGTGGCTCGGGGGGCACGATGGCGTCCCGGCGCGGTTATCGAAAGCCTTGGAGATTCTGGAGACCAGTGCGTCCACACCGCTAGGGGATCATCTGTTAGGTCACTTGTACGACGTTATCGATATGCCTCCTCGTTTACCGAACAGGTCATTGGCCATCCAACGGTGGGAGCGGGCCGTAGAACAACATCACGCGGATTCATTTGTGAGTCTCGCGAGGGCGCTGCGGGATACGGATCCAGAACGCGCTTCAGCGTTACTAAGTGATGCTCTGAAAGAAGGCGACTCGCTCACGGCTGCTCTACTATTATCACAGATGCACCTGCGTGGCTTGCTCGACGGCGACTGGGAGCTGCACACGACGAACCTGGAAGAAATGCGGTGTTCCCGAGCGCGAGAAGTCCTGGAGGAAGGCATCCAACAGGCGTGGGACGCCGCATTGCCCGGTTTCGGCGTCGGCGACGCCGTCGCCGCCGGGCGCGCGGCGTGGGAAACTTCTACCTGGTTTTCGTCCACGTCAAAAGCCGAGGAGGACCTCTACACTGATGATGTACAAGGGGACGACTTGCTCGAGGCGCTTCGTACACGTGTCGACGCGAGGAACGACCGACGTCTCAAAGATCATACTTCCGGATTAAACGCGCCGGCGCGAGCTAGAGGCGCGTACCGCATGCTCGCGACGCTCGGCGAAGCCGGTCTAGGCGCCGCCCACGTCAACGCTGGATTTGTTTTAGAGAGATTAGGACGAGGCAACCCCGCCCTGTTGAAGCGGGCGAAGTGGCACTACGAACAAACTTTAGCGGGACGGGAGACGAATTCTTCTGAAATCGCGCGGGCGGCGCGGAAGCTGGAGTTCGCGGAGGCGCGGCGAGCTTTAGCTTCCTGTAGGAGGGACGGCTGGGCCGGGGCGTGCGACCAGACCTGTGCTCAAGACGACTCGTTATTCGAGGCGGCGAAGCGGGGCTCGGAGTGGGCCGCGCTTGAATCAGCTTTGGACGCGTACCGCGGTGGTGCTTATAGAAGGGCGACTGTTTTAGCTTCGGACTGCTCCTACCGCTTCGTATGGCCGCACAGGGTGCCCTGCGCGCTCGTGGCGGCCTTGCTGTCGGCGCGCGCGATGGTACTTGATTTGTCGTGGTATGTGACGTGGGCGCGGCGGGACCGTTTGAGGCATACTGATCAAACGGTCGACGAGCTGTTGGCGGAGTTCGCCCCTGAGGTCCCGCAGCTCCAAGGTAAGACGCGCGAGGAGCGCGTGCGGAGCCTCTGGGCCGCTCTCGGTCACAACTGACGGGAAGGCGTTCTCGGGTAAGTGTGTCTGTTGTTGTGGTATCCTTTGCTTTGCTTAGAGCTAGGCCTGGCATGCCGACAAAACCCGGCTGTTTTTGGCCAGCACCATTGCACATTTCGCGCGAGGCCTGCGAGCCACGTGAGCCTTACGCGAGGAAGTAATTGAGATAGGTAATTGCTGGGGAGCCTGGGACCCATCTGTGTGTTGACGCCAGACAAGGGCCAAAGGCTTGCAGTAATTGCAGGATTTCATTCAGGGAGGTTACGCGCGAGGTTAAGCGCAAGGTTAAGCGCAAGGACGCTAGATTAACAACGTACGCAAGCGCAATGCAAAGCGCCACAGAGCCGCAGCAAAATGACCTGGAACTCTTCCGCGCGGTGCGATCGGATCAAGTCCTCCGCGGGTGCGGAGATGACCAGGAGGCGGTGGGGGCGCCCGCCCGGCGTCGTGTCCTTCGTGAGGCGGAACGACACGGACTTCTTCTGGAGTAGTAAGGACCGCGTCTGTTGGAGGGGCGACGGTCCCTGGTCGGGCTCATCTTCTGCATCCTCGCCGTCGCCGTTGCTGCCGGACCAGACCTTGGCCAGCTCTCTTACACCATCCTCGGAATTCAATTTGGACAGGGTCTTAAAACTCACCTGCTTGCGCATCGCGAGCCTCTGTTTTTCCTTGCCCTCAGGCGCTGTTCTGGCCACGAGCAGCGGCGAGACGCTCGCGCCGGTCGAGCGCGAGGAGCTGAGAACTACTTTGAGGGCCTGGGTCATCATTCTGTTCCGAGCGTTTCTCCGCGTACGCAGCTTCGCCGACGCAAGAGTTAGTCTAGCGTTCGTGACCGCTTAAGTACTCTCTCTCTCCTCCAGTGGAGTGAATTGCCCGGCCGAGACGCGGCGCTGGGCGATTGATTGCGGCGCGTCGGCGGGGTTAACAGTGGCTCGTTCCGGTGTGGGATTACCTGTTAATCACCGGTGGCGTCGGCCAGGCGGAGCGGCGTAGCGGCGGGCCGCAGACAGAGAGCGATGCTAAATCAAAATGGGCCAGTTTACGTCGTCCGCTTCAGAGCGTCGCCGCGTGGCCGCGGTTGGCCTGTTCTGAAGTTCACGTATCGCAGAGGTGCCCGTATGCCCAGGTCTCGCCAAGCGCCCAATCACCCCAATCACGCAAGCTCCCGGAGCAAGCACAAGGCTTGCCTATTTTTTAGCTATTAATTAAATCGGTCCGTTTGGCCCAAACCCGAACCTTCGAAATTCCCCTTTTGCTCGGCGCACGCGGCATGGTTGCAGCTTCGGCCGCGCAGGCGTCGTTTCGGGTCCCTTGGCTTGCGCCTCGTCGCTTACAGCGCTTAAAACGGTGCCGGATTCGCTCGTATTCGAACCTGGGCTCTGCGACGCGAGGCTCCGTAACGCGCCGCGCTCGCCGCTGAGGGGCGCGCGGGCCGCGCTGACGGCGCGGAGGGGAGGCCCAGGGTCATGTGCGTCGACGCTGCGACCGGCGGCTCCCCTAGGTCTACGGCCGGCGACATATCCGTCGGGGCCGAAACGCCGGTTTCGGTCGGACGCGGCCGACGCAGCAGGAGCTGCATTACGGCTGGACGCGACGGTGCCGCGCGAAGCGTCGCATGTCGGCCGGCAGTCCGACGGCCCGTGAAGGTCGGCGGTGACCGAGGGTCACTTTCCCGCCGTGACCATGGCCTACGAGCGCGAGAAACGGGTCGCGCGGCGCGCGGGCGGCGACTTCGAGGCGCGGCTCCACGTCGTCGAGCTGGCGACGCGTCGCGTACTGTTCGGGCTCGAGTGAGGGCCACTCGAAGTGCATCCAAATCCGCGCGGAACGGGTCGCGGTTTCATGACGGTCCCGGCGGAGTCGTTCTGAGGAGCGTGCGTCTGTGCGGAGCAACGTCGGGTGACGGAAGCCCCACCGCAAGCTGTAGAAACCGCTCGGGTACTTACGGGAGTCGATCGGCCTTGGGCGGGCCGAGGCCGCGAGGGTGTTTTCGGGCGACGGCGTCGGGCCACGTACTGGCCGTCTTCGCGCCGCAAACCCGTCCCGCGGCCATGGGCTCGTCGGAAGACCGTGGCGCGCGGCTTTGGCAGGGCCGGGCCGCCGCCGCGCGCGGGGGCCGCGCCCTCTGTAGTTGTGACCCCACTAATTGTATAGAAAGACGTCACAAGAACAGTTTAATCGGCTGGTATGTAGCCAGCCATGCGGCCGGATTTCGTTGGGCGTTGGTAGATAGGCTCTGGTGGTGGCGTTGGCGGCGGCGGTGGCGGCTCGACGATTGGTGGCGGCGCGGGCGCGGGAACAGGAGCTGGCGGCGGCGTAGGAGCGGGCGCGGGCGCGGGCGCGGCGCGACCGGCCGGCGGGTTCGAGTAGAGCTGTGTAAAGGCCATGGGATCGTAAACTCGGGTGGCGGCGCGCGGCGGCGGCGCCTCGGCGGCGATGGTCGCGAGGCCCGCGCCGCGCGCTAACGCGTTGATGGTGTGTGTGGAGATCTCCAGCTCTAGGTGGCCGCGGTCTCCCACGGCGAAGAGCTCCGGGCGCTTCAGCAGGCTCCGCTGGGACGCCATGCGTCGGCACGCGAGGCGCTCCGCCGCGTCGCGACACGCGACGACGAGCGCGTCGCCCGGCGACCGCGAGAGGTAGTCCGCGCGCACGGTCTGCGTCGTGGCGCCGAGGCCCAAGCAGCCCGGCCGCATGACGTGGGTCTCGAGGAGCATCGCGGCCGTCGCCGTCTGGCGGGCGGCCGGCGCATCTGGAAACAGAGCCTCGGACGCCAGCTTTGTCGCCGTGGCCTCGTCGACCCGCGCGCGCGCGAGGGCCGCGTCGTAGGCCGCCTGCTCTCGCTCGACGGCGTCCGCGGAGGCCTGGGCTTCCGCGCGCGCCGCGACCTTCCGCGGGTGGTTGTCTGGCAAAGACCACCAGAGCAGCGAAGCGTCGGACATGCGCTTGCTCGACGCGAGGCGCCCGTCGATGGCCGTGTCCAGCTCGCCTCGGGCCACAAAACACAACCAGACGTTCGTCGGCTTCGTGACGGGCCTCGCAAGTAGGAAGTGTCGCGGCACGTGCGTCTTGAGCCGCGCGGCGAGCGCCAGCGCGTGGGACACGGCGTCACCGGCCCATGCCATCGCGCAGCGGGGCGGCATCCCCGCCGCCAGGTGACCGGAGATCAAAACGACGGTGAACTTCAGGCCAATACCCTTGCTCGCGACCGTCGTCGAGCCGCCGTCGTGGATGATGCAGAAGTTCTCGCACCGGCGGGCGACCTTGCCGAGCGCCTGGGACCGGATACAGTCGAGGACGCGCAGGGCCTGGTGTCCCCACGACCCCGAGAACTTCATCTCCTTCGTCGCGCACTTGTCCCGTAGGACAGCCGTCGCCTTGCTCGCGGAGAGCCCGTACGAGGTCAGCAGGCGGTCCAGCTCGACGATATGGACCACGGGGATCGGCGTCCGCCCGTTCAGTAACGCGTCCGTGGGCAGACCGTCCGTAGGCTGGCGCCGCGCCAGCACGGCGGCCGCCGTGGCGGCGGCGACGTCTCGCCGTAGGCCGAGAAGCGCTCGTCGAAAGTCGACGATGGGCAAGTTGGACGGAAGCATCGGGAGCCACCCGTTCGACGCCGCGGCGCGGTCTTTGTAGGTCTTGCGCGCGGCTCGAATGGCTCGGGCCGCTGGTCTCGTGACCCTCCGTTGATTCGGCACCGCGTCCGCGAAGATCTCCTCGAGTTGCGACCGCGTCATTGCCCAGCCCGTATTCACAAAGTAACGCCGCGCCTCGGCTTCGGCGCGGCCCACGTTCCAGCGTTTTTCCAGGGCGTGTAGCACAAATTCGTAGGCGGCGGCGGCCTCGAGCGGCGCGCAGACCGACGACGCCGTCGCGAGCGGCGCGGCGCCCGGCGCCTCGGGCGGGACCGGCGCGATCACGGCGAGCCCTGGTCTTCCGCTCCGCGGCGCGCCCGCGGCCGACGCGGCCGGCGCCCGGGCAACAGGTTGCTGCTGGCGCTGGGCGCCGGTCGCGGTGGCCTGAGACCGCTTCGGCGCGGTCGTGCGGCCGTCGCGCGCGTTTGGCGCGATCTCGCCCAGCGACTGGCGCCGGGGCGTGGCCGCCGCCCGTGTTCCGGAAGCGGCAGGCGCGCCCGCGGGTGTAGGCGTCTGCCCCGGGGCGCGCGGCGCGTTCTCGTCGACGCCGCCGCAGCGCGCGAGCGCTCGACTCAGAACGGCGCGCGTGGCGTCCCAGCAGCGCGTCGTGCTGTTCGTATGAAAGTCCGCCCCGCTCGCCATCACCTCGCCGGGAAAGTTTGCGCCGCACTCCTTGGAGTGACTTTGTCTGCAAAACCACGACATCCACGCGCTGTAGGCGCCGGGCGAACTGGTGTTCAGTCGCGCCGCGTCGAGGGACACGAGGAGGGCCTGGCAGCGGTCCTTAGCCCTCATCCGCTGCGGCAGGTCTACGAGCTGCGGGCTGGCGCCAGGACTGAACGGCGTCCCGCTTCGGAGTGCCATGGGTCACAGAGCCGCCGCTACGCACAAATGGCCCCCCAGCGGGGCCCCTGCGGCCGTGAGAGCTGACAACGGAGAGAGCAAATACCCGTCCCGAGTCAAACGGCCGCGCGGAGCACGCAGGCTTCGACAGAGGCGTCCGAAGGACGCGTCTGAACGCGTGGCTTCGTCGTTGCTGCCGAACGGGAGGCAGGAAAAAATGAGGCCAAGCTTTGCAGGACAATGCAGGACCCCACCGACGCTCCTGAGGCACCGGGGTACGAAGTGCGAGTCGTAGTCGTCGGTCCGAACGTCGTGCTACGCCTGAAAGCCATCCCTAGTTGGCCTGTGTCGTTTCTGAAGCAGGTCCTAGCCAATGCTCTCGTGGAGATTGCGGAGTTGCCCGGCCTCGAAACAGCCGAAAATGTGGTCCCGAGGATGCGCCTTGGGCGCCTGGAGTACAGCTTCAACGACGCCAACCAGCTTTGGATGTATGGACTGGGCACGGCTCCGGGACGGCCGCTCTGGATCGAGCTGCGCGGCGTCGGCGCGCAGTCTTATACCGTGGGTTCGAACGAGCCGGGCGAGTCCAGCTTCTGGGCGCCTCTGGCCGGGCGCGTCCATCGAGGCGGCACCGAGACCGGCCAGAGCATTACCGACAACATCGTCGAGGCGTGCGACGCCGTTCTAGGTACCGAAGAGATGGACTGGGTTCTGGCGGAAACGGTGGCGGTCACGGCGGACGGCGCGGCCACCGCTCAAAAAGCGCGGTACTGGTTGGAAGCGATGAAGGCCAACGGGTCCACGGAAGCTAGCTCTGGAGTTATGGGCATCGTGGCCGTCCGCGTCCGCGACGCGCCCCTGCGCGACGACGATCCTCCGCAGGTATGTGGCTGCCACATCGTGCACGACGGTGTGTGCTACGCATGTGTGGCCGGCTCGCATCGCCACCCGACGTGGAACCGCCAGAACAACAATTCGGTCCTCGTTTACAACCTCGAGTACGTCGCCCCGTGTAAACGGAACTTCGACGTGTCGCCGCGACGCCGCGACGGCGTCCGCGCGACGCCACGCCACGAAGACGCCGCGCGCAACTTCAATGAGAGCGCGCCGCTACGGATTGGCGCACGCGCGCGTCCGACGCGAGGCCGACGCAGGCATGTTTCCAACTATCTCCACAACAACTTCCCCGAGCTCGAGCTCGAGGGCATCATCCCGTACTGCCCCATGGGCCAAGAAACGCGCTGGGGCACGTTCATCTCCGTAGCGTGCTACCTCGTCTCGTTTCGCTCCCTGCTCATCGCGGCCGTCCGGGGCCTCTTCGCGCGGCGCGGAACCACCAGCGTCGCGTCCGACGCGAACGCCCGGCTCCTGGAGGTCATGCTCACGGACCCCTCCATGTACATGCAGCTCGTGGTCCTCGCGGAGTTCGGCTTAGGCGTCGCGATGCCTTTTATTATGTGGATGCAGCAACGGCACGGCCACCGCGCGATGGTCGCCCCACCGGCGTTCAAGCTCGAGTCGCCTTCACATTGGGAGTCACACTCCCCGCCGTCGACGCGACGGCGCGATCGCCCTGACTGCGTCCGTTCGAATGCTCGGGGTTTTCCAGGACCGCGGTCGACGTACCACAGGAGATCCACTCCCAAATCCTCAAGCACCTCACATTGTGTGGGAGCGTGCTCGCAGAGCCCGCCAATTTCTTCGCGAACGCGTACCACGAGGCCGCGGCCGTCGGGTTCTCCGCCGCGGCGCTCGCCGCGGTCGTCAAGAGCATCGTCCAGCCCTACGAGAAGTACATCTCGAACCGCCTCTCGTTCTGGTTTCGCTTGCCCTTCGCCTGGCCGCTCCTCTGCGACGAGGACTACGGCCTCGGCTTCGCCAAGGCCCTCGTGGACTTGGTCGCGAAAGGGGTCCTCAAGGGCGTCACGGGCACCAAGGTCGACCAGTGCGGCATCCTCGGCGACCAGGCCCTCTGGGGCATGGTCTGCCGCTTCGCCGAGGGCCACGAGGCCCTCGCGGAGGAGGCCCGCGACAGAGTCATTCTTACACCGCGGCCCGCGCCATCGACCATGCCTGCTCGATCTCTCCGCACTCACACACAAAAACGCGACGCGCGCGCGCGACGCGCGCGCGCACGCCTCGAAAAACGCCACCGCGACGCGCGGCTTCCCCCGCCCGAGGCGCGGCCGGCCATCACCGCGACGTCGCGCAGGTCGTCTCCGCCATCATCAAGGTCTTCGACCACATCCCCATCCACTCGGCGCTCGCGGAGATCGCCGTCAAGGCGTGCCGCAACGCGGACATCAACGAGCTCCTGCACCAGGTCGGCTTCGGCGCCGCCATGCGACGCGCCCTCCTCGAGTTCCGGCTCGACGATTTTGTCACGGAGAAGGCCGCGTCCGACGCGCGCCGCGACCTCACGCGCCAGGATCTCGACCGGCGCTCCGTCTTGGAGAAGCGCCAGGCCGAGGTGCGCGACGCGCTGTGCACCACGCACGAGGCGCTCTTCGGCGACAACGCGGACCCGGTCGCCGTGTGCGAGCGCCTCGCCCAAGAGAGCAGCGCGTACTACCGCGGCGACGCGGCGTCCGTCGAGGGCCAGCTCGACCGCCTCGGCCTCGACGACGCCGCCGCGGCGCCCCCGACCAACAGGGAGGCGAGGGAGGCGGCGTTCCAGGCGTCGTCGTGGCGCCTGCTCGAGCCGCTCGCGCCGGTGCTCCTCTTCGTCTTCCAGCAGCTCGTCCTCGACCGCTGCATCAACAACAGCGACGTTCCGGCGCATCTCGCGTGGGTCCTCGCGCGGGCGCCGGCCGCGGAGGACGACACCCCCGACAAGGTGACGTGCCGCTTCTGTTCGCGGGCCTGGACATCGGCACGCGGCGCCCGCGGCGCCTGTGCGCACGTCCTCAAGGACCACATCCACCTCAAGGGCCCGCGCGCCCTCGGCTTCTTCCAGCTCCTCGTCGGCGACGGCCTCGAAGCGTACGAGCTGCCCGAGACCACCGTCGTCCACGTCTTCGACTACGCCACGGCCACCCCGCTCACGTTCCTGGACGCCTACGTCGTGCCCAAGGTCCTGCCGGCGCTGATCACGGTCTTCGGCCAGGCGCGGGCCCACCACCAGTCCGACGCGACCGAGCCGCTGGACCTGGTCGCCGCCCTGCGCGCCCAGTTCCCGCCGGCGCCCCCCGCGAAGCCGCCGACGCGGTCGTACCTCGACGCGCTCGTCGCGCGCCACGCCGCCGCCGGAGATGATCTCGAGGAACCGCCCCGAGCCGCCCTCGTGGACGTCGTGAAGTTCCTGCCCGCGCTCGTCATCACGAAGCTCGTCGGCGCCGCCGACCCAGCCGCGCCGCTGGCGCCGGCCCAAGTCCGGGACCGCGAGACCCTCCTGACGCTCAACGCCGGCGTCAATGAGGACCTGGCGCACCCCGAGCACCGCGCGCTCACACCTAGCGTGAGCCCGGCCGACCGCTTCCCGGCCGACCGGCCTTAGCTCCCTCCCGCGCGCCTCGTCCAAAGCCCCGTGATCAAATCCGGCCGGCAAGCGCCCCCGACGGGGGGTTAGACCCGCGCGGGGCCAGTAGGGTAATTGTTGTTTCTTTGAGTACAGCTGTCGGCCACGGTGAGAGGCGCGCGCGGCCGGCGCGCGCGGTGCTCTCCTCGAGGAAGACTCCGCGACCGCGAACAGCACGATCACGGCCACCGCGGCGCCCGAACTCATTTGCGCCCTCGACGCCTTCGCCATCGCGGCCGCCGTAGCGCCGCGGCTCCGCCGCCGAGCCCGGCTCACACCCTGGACCGTCGGCGCGGCACGCGCTGGCGCGATTCAATCCCCGCAGGAGGCCTCGCCGCCCTCGTCCGCCGTCGCCGCCGCTCCGCCGCAGGGCGCACGCAAAAAGCCCGAGCCGGCGCCGGCGGCCGTTTCGAGGCGACACACGCTCGCGCGCAGCCGCGGAACCGCTCGCGCCCAGCCCCGGCGACGTGGTCAACCCACGGTATCGGTCCTGGGGTCGCGCGACGCTCCTAGGCTAAGGCCGGCGGCAGCGCAGGCGTCGCACACGAGAATGGCTCGTTCTCGGCGTCCGCCGCCGCAGATCTCACAAAACTTTGACGGAGGCTCGTCGAGAGGTCAAAGATGACGATCCCAATCGCTCATCCCTCTACGATGCGCAGCGGCCGTGAACGGGACGTTTTTGTCAAAAGCGAGGCGGCAGCGAGCCGCAGCGAAACCACGCAATTTAATTAATAGCTAAAAAATAGGCAAGCACAAGGTTAGACAAGTTAACTTTTTCTTCATCCATGCTTACCGCGACGGACGTATGCTATCTCAGTTTGATCCAATGGACGGCGTCCCGCGAAACCCGCACCCACCCAAAAAACGCTCGAGCTCAGCGCCAGGCTGTGGGCCTGTGGCCATCCAGCAGCGCTCCGGACGCGCAGCCGTCGAGGCGAACGGTTCCAAGGGAAATCGTTCGAAGGGCCTCCGTGCGAACGGTTGGCTGTCCGACGGGTAGTACTACCCGAGCTCATTGGGCAGCCCCATCACACAACGACCACCGGACGGCACGGCACGTAAACCAGGATGGGCTTCGCCGGCATCGAGAACCCCGCCCCGCCGCCCACCCAAGAAGAACAAGCGACCTTCGCTAGACTCATCAGAGAGACGCACATGGAGACCACAACGGTAGGTACATTATTGAAAGCAAAAACGTGGCCCGGCCTCCTCTTCTCCACCCTCACGGAACTCAAGCGCGCCACGAAACAAAAGAAGCTCGACCCGAACTCCTACATGGCCCACGCCTTCCACGAGGACGGCGGCGACTCCGACTCCGAGGACGAAAAGGCCTCGGCCTTATTGATTACCGACGATAAAGAGGAGGAAAAACAATGTGAATTGGCGTGGGACTGGCCGCGGCGCCGCGACAAGGTCCTCAAGACCATGGAGGAGAAGATGGCCGTGCCTAACTTGTTGGCGATCGACCTGGTGAACGAATGGACGCGAGCGGCGAAGCTCGAGAACGACTCGATGAACCGAAGGATGGCGGCCTACATGGCTCGGGAGCGACCAGCACCGAAGTCCTTGAAACCGCGGGATCTGCTACGGTCTTTGTCGGATTTGGCCCTGGCAGATGCTACGATGGAGTCTCCAAATGACGCATCAACGGTAGATGTCTTGGTGGGTGCGGCCTGGGCCTTAGATCGAAGTAAAGATGACGCGAAAAGTGCAGCGATGCACGCGGCCTTCCATGCGGCGGCGTTTGCCTTTGATCATAGGAGGATGCCGCGTTCACCACCTTACTCGGATGATGACGTGTTTGATCTCGCAAGACATTTGCTCACTTTAAGGCGGGGCTTCCCCGTGCGGCTCAAGGATGATCCTCGGGACGTGGCGTGTGAAGGTGCACAGGGTGTATTGAGGGAGCTCTTGGGGTCGGAGTCTCCAGCGGCGCGATGTGCCGCGTGCGCGGCTTTAGCTGATTGTGCGCGCTACGGCGACGGCGCGCGATCACTCGGCCCCGCGCTCGCCGTGTTTGTGGCGCCGCTCATACCGTCGCCCGCCGTCGCCTGTCGACGGAAAGGTTCACATAGTAAAGGTGCCGGCGACCTCGGACCCTTGTTGGCGTGTGCCGCTGTTGGAGAATTAGCAGCAAGGGACCATACATCTACAAGACCGTCACTCATAAAAGCCGGGTGCGTCGAGAATCTGGTGCGGGCCATCCTCGACGCTCTACAAGATTCGAAGGATCTTGGGGGTGATTCGTCAGCGGCATCGCGCTTGGTACCGCGATATGCGTTGAAAGCTTTATGTTTCCTGTGCGAGGACGCGAAAGCACGACGACGAGCCATTGATGCCGGCGCGGTGGAAGGCTGCAAACGCTTGGTGCAGCGAGATGTTGACTCGAGAAGTTCGACAGTGAGAATTGCCAAGCGGGACGCTCTACGGTTCCTAGCGTCGTGCATGACCTTCGAGGAGGGCCATTCCCTAGATGTTTGCATGGTGCCGGGAGCTATCCAACTCACTGCTGCGAAAGAAGTGCAGACGAGGAACGCCGCGTTTAGATCCTTGTTATATATCGCACAACATACGGAAGAACCGAGCTATCTGGTACATGACACGGGCTTGTTAGAAGCCATGGAGGACGGCCTCAACCAGTACACGCTGCGAGGTACGGTACTAAGGTTACTCTTAGTACTCGCCAAACACCCAGAAGCGCAAGCCGAACTAAAGAGGTGCGGGTTTGCCGATATAGTAACAGATCAAGCGGAGGACGAGTCGAACAGCATCATGAACAAGGGAATAGCGGTAAGAATTATGTTCACGATGGGCGAGGAGGCCTTCTTTAATGATGGGTTGGCCTTCGCGTGCGCCGGCAAGGATAAAGATTTCCGATTTGAGGTCAAGGAGTTCGAGAAACTCATTAGGGAGCGGAAGATGCAGGTCGCGTATCAATGTCGACCGGAGGAGGAGCACATGTTCGAAAAACACCAGTTAAAGGCTTACAAGCGCTTATTTAACATCTACTCGGAGGGTAGCGGCCAGGAGCGGTCGGTAGATACGAAAACTATAAGGGATCTACTACGAAAATGCTGCGCCGAGTTCAAGGACTGGAAGGCTCGTAGAGCGATGACGAAGAAGAACGTGGCGCGCGTCGTCGCGATCTACGACGCGGACGGTTCAGGAGAAATAGAATGGGACGAGTTCCTGAACATCATGCACGACATGACGCAAGGGAGCTTCTTGGATCGGGTGACGGGCTGGGGCTTCTTCTAACTATATGTGTTTTTATTATTCCTTAGACTCCTCCACACCCTCTTCCTCTTCGACCTCTCCATGTAAGTCCACCACGAAGACGTTCAGCGTGCAATAAATGGTCCCCGTCGTCTCCGTGGCCATGCCGAACCTTTCGGCCGCACTCACGACCAGTTGCGGTCGCACCAGTCGAGGATACCCACCGATAAATTTCGCACTCAAATTCTCGTACCAGCTCCCGGCGGGCCGCCAGCAGTGGATCTCGAGGGCGTGCGTGCCCGTTGAGAGCGGGAGGTGGACCATGCCGTAGCCCGCGATATCTAACCGATCCAGTTCGTCCAGTTGATAGACCTCGACCTTGATCCGCGGCGCCGCGGCCTTCGCTAAAGCATCGCAATGCAGCCGCACGTCGAGAGGATGGTCAAACGTACACAGCGGGTCGGCTCCTTTACTCATATGTATTTGAGAGGTCCCTTCTCCAGCACCCTCAAGTAATTGCCAATCGTCCGACCGCTCGAGACTCCAGCGCATCTGCAACCCATACGCTTCGCTCGGGAAGTCGGCGCCGGTCTCTAAACAGCCGATGCAGTGGACCTGGGCCGCCATCGTTGTTCTTCGATTGCGCTGCGCGCGGTGGCGCGGTTGTGCTGGGCTCCTTGTCCAAGGGCTGCCCCTCGCGGCGGTGATGTGCGGCAGAGCGTGTGTGAGGCGTGCGAGGGTCACTACGCGTGTGTCCCAAGTCGTCTGATGGCCTACCGGTCACAGTGTGGCGGCGGCGGGTGGGGTGTTTTGCTGCCCAAAAAGCGGGCCGGACGCGCGGCGGGCATCCGTCCCGTGGCTGCTTGTAGGCCTCTTCTGTGCTCGTTGGGCGACTAGGGATCCCTTATTCGGACGGCCGCTTGCTAGTGTCTTACAGCACGCTAGCTAGCTCATTTGTGCCAGTCTTTTCAGGGGGCTAGTGGTGCGAGCGGTCGTGCAAGGATAAGTTTTCGCTGCCGAGAGCATCTGTGTACCACGGCCGCACGCCGTCGACGCCAAAATGCCGCCACCCATGCTCCTCAACGACGGCACGGAGATGCCGCAGATCGCCTATGGGCTGTACCAAGTCAAAAAGGACGAAGCCACGCGCTGCGTCGCCGACGCGATCAAAGCCGGCTACGCCCATTTCGACGGCGCGGCCTTCTACGACAACGAACGGGAGGCCGGCCGATCACTCACGGAGGAGTGCTGGTACACGACGAAGGTCTGGACCACCGATTCAACTTTTGAGGACGCCGTCGCGTCCGTGAAGAGGTCTCGAAGTGAACTAGGCCGCGACCTGGATTTGGCACTGGTGCACTGGCCAGTCCCTGGAAAACATGTGGACATGTATCGGGCGTTAGTTCATTGCAAAGAAGAATTGAAAATAGTGAAGCGTATCGGTTTATCGAACTACACGGAAGATGACTACGAGGAGTTAGAAAAGTCTGGTTTAGTTAAGGTCTGTCGGCCGGTCGTCAATCAAATAGAAGTGAGCCCCTTCCTGTATCGTAAGGAATGTGTTGATTACTTTCAAGAGAAACATATTGTTGTACAAGCCTTCAAGCCGTTGCAGAGGGGGGCGGCATTGCAGAATGATACTGTGAAGGCTATCGCTCGGAAGCATTCCGTAACAGAAGCGCAGGTCCTCATCAAGTGGGGCCTCCAGAAGGGCTTATGTGTTTGTGTCAAATCATCAAACGCGACGCGGATGGCCGAGAACCTCAAAGAGTGGTGGGGCCTCGACATGGACGACGTGAGTGCATTGGACGCGCTGACGACGGAGGAGGCTTTAGCAGCGTGGCGGGCACATTATGAAAAACGGAGAGCGGGGACGGCCGGGCCCTGGGGGCCGGGGCCGCGGCCTATCCTTGAGGACGTCGCGCCGCCCGCGCCGGAGCCCTCCCCCGACGCGCCTTCGCCGTCGCCCGAACCGGCCGCGGTGCCGCCCATCGAGCCGGTGCCTGCGTACGAGGCGGCCGCCGACGCGCCGGCGCCGGAGCCCGCGGCCGTCGCCGACGCGGACACGGAGACCTGCCGCGTGGATTCGTCCACGGTCGAGATCCCCGCGCAAGCGCTCGAGGAGCCTGGCGATCCCCGGCCGTCTCCGAAGCGCGCGCGCGTCGACGAGGCGCCCGCAGTCGCGGAGCCCGAGCCGGCACCCGCGCCCGCGCCGACGGCGGCGCCGGAGCTCGACGCGGCAACCGTCAAGAAGATGACGGTGGCCAAGCTCCGAGCCGCCCTGGCCGCGCGGGGCCTCGACACGAAGGGCCTCAAGGCGGCGCTCCAGGCGCGGCTCCTGGAGGCGATCGCATAGCTAAGGATGATGTATTTGGAATTAGGCGTGGGTAGGGGTTCGAACGATCTACTCCGACGCGGCCTCGGCCTCCTCGGCCTCCTCGGCCTCCTCCTCGGCCTTGGGCTCCTCGGCGGGCTTGTCGTCGCCGCCGCCGAAGTCGGGGAGCCACGAGGGCTTCTCGAAGCCGAGGTCCTTGAGGAAGCCCGGGCCGAGCGGGCGGCCGCCGCGGACGATCTTGCGGGGCGCCACGGCCGGCGTGAAGGCGACGGCCGGGGCCGCGAGCGCGAGGGCGAGGAGGGAGCGCATGGTTGTTCGGCCTGCGCGGGGATTCGGCTCCGGTCATCGCGGCGCGTCGGCCGGCCGGGCGGCGCGGAGTGTGATAATCGGTGCTATTTGTCGTAACTCGTAGGCTTTTTGCGTCTGGTGGCTGTATCGCAGCGCCAGCGCTCTCCGGCGGCCCTGGCTCCCAGCGCCGGCGCGCGATAGAGTTCCCAACAGAGCAGGGCTGGGCCAGAAAGTCATTTCTCTGCGCGCTCGGCTAATTTCGCTGAAAAAAAGTGCGCTCCCGGGAGCTATGGTATGTCGGGCAGCTCATGCTTAACGCCGTCCTTTAACAACGCGGTCGCATTACTTTTGGAGCTTCGGCGTCGCGGACGAGATCTAGATTTGTTCCACGCCGGACCCGCCCAAATGAGCTATTCAGGCGTACAGGCGGTCCATTAACGTCTGGGTTCAGTCCCAGAGGGGTTCCGGTGTCCGGGGCGGGCCGCCAAAGCGGAAACGCGGCACGCGACGACAATAGATAAAGTTAGCGCCCCACCAACCGCCCCGCCAACGAGAAAGCCGCGCTCTCGGACAGCACGAGATGGTCGCGGCGCAGGATGTCGTAGACGTTCGCGCCGATCTGCGGCAGCGCGTCGACGCGCGGCGCGTTCGCGACGGCCCGCCGCAGGCCCTCCTCGATGACGTCGTCGACGAACAGCGCCGAGGCCATGTCCCGCTTCCGCAGGGCCGCGGCCACGACCCGCGTGCGCGGCTCCACATTTAATGAAGGCACGACGGTCAACCTCCCTTCCCTTAGCTTCTGCGAGAGGACAACTCTCAACGCCATCTTGCGCTGGCGTCGATTGAACGAAGTAGCGAAGTCGCGACGCGTCGGCCCGTGCGCCTTGCCGCCGCCTCTCCTAATAGGTGCCCGCGCGCTCCCCACGCGAGCCCGCCCCGTGCCCTTCTGCTTGTAGAGTTTCCGCGTGCTCCCTCTGACATCGCCCCGCCGCTTCGAGGCCCGGTGGATTTGCCTCCTATTATTCCGCTGCCATTTCACGCAATCGTGGACGATATCCCGCCGGAACGGCTCGCCGAAGACGGCCGCCGGCAGCGCGCAGACGCCATTAGTCGCGCTGTCCTCAGTGAAGAAGTCCGCCTCGACCCAGACGTTCAGCGTGTCTCCGTCAAGGTCCCAGTTCTTGCGCGGCGGCGGCGCGGGCGGCGGCGGCGGCTCGGCGAGCGTCAGGTTGGCCGGTGCGGCCGAGAAGAGGCGCGGGTGGAGTGTAGGGGTGCGTCGCGTCGCCGTGAGCGCGCGCGCGCCGACGGCGCGCGCCCGTAGCAGCATCATAGTGGTCGCTGAGGGCAGTGAAGGTGGCAAAGGGGCGTCGCAGCGATGGCGTGCGGTGAAGCAGCCACTGTGGCTGTGCAGCAGTGGTCAAAGAGAATTCCTAGGGGCTTGCGCAGCTTCGCCAACGCAACATATAGCTTGTCGGGCCTGGTCCGCTAGCGCCTTTGTTGCGCTAGCTCGCAGTCGAGCGCGCGCGGGCTTGAAACGACGCGCTACGGGCAGCGGTTGATCCACCACGGGAGTCACAGCGAACTCACAGTCCACGCATACCAAAAGTTGCCGCTCGATTCGACGCGATATTCGTGTTTCAGTGCCAACTGCAGTGCCAGCACAAAAGTGCCAGCCATACAAGGATGGCCAAGAAGCGCAAGTCCCAGGGCCAGGGCGGCAAGTCCACGAAGGAGGCGAAGAAGCGTTCGAGAGCGAAATCCAAAAAGCACGCTTTACGAAGCGCCACGTACGCCGTTAAGAAGCTGATAGACTCCGCCTTGGCCGAGGGCCAGCCGCAAAACGCTGTCGACCCCGAGGCGCAACAGCGGCGCAAGAAGAAGTCCATCAGGAGGGCGGCCGCCGCGACGGCGCGGCTCGTCGAGGCGGCCGTCGCCGAGGACGTCGAGGGGAGGCGTAGGCGGTCGCACGAAACGAACCAGATGGAGGACGAGAGCGATTCTGATGAGAGCGACGAAGCGCAGGACGCCGCGGCGGCCCTGGCGCCGTTTGTTGGGAGGGGTTTGGCTGGCGCTATTGACGAGACACTACGAACAACAAGAGACGAGGCCCAGTCCCTGGCTTTGCTGGAAGGCGCTACCTTAAATGCCGAGGATAGTGATGATGCGGCGCCTACCTACTTGGAGGACGCCTTCTCCCAGCAGGGCGGCGAGTTCGTCGACGAATCTAGTGAGAGATGGGCCGAGTTCTGGGCGTCGTCGCCGTCCGTCGTCGGCGTCGACGCCGAGGGCACGCACTTCTCTCCTCCCTTATTAGTGCAGATTGCGGCGGACACGATGAGAGGTAGGGTGTTGTTATGCGCGCCGGGCAATTCTATAAGTCCGGATTTACAAAGGCTCATGGGCGATGCCGACATCCGCAAGGCCTTCTTCGGCGATCCTCGACGAGAACGCCTGGGCTGCGCCATCCGAAATGGTGTGGATACGCAAGTCGCGGAACGAGCGTCTTCCGGGCTAGAGGGCGACGCGCCGCAGCGCGGCCTCGCCGACGTCTGCGGGCGGCTCCTGCAGGGCGCGCCCTACGCCAAGAGGAAACGGCTGCAGAAGTCCTTCGGCTTCTACCGGCAGCGCGCGGAGGCCTCGCTGCGCCACAGCCGCCACTGGCTGTCCACGGACCAGCGGCGCTACGCGGCGGCGGACGCGTGGGCGACGCTGGCGGTCTATAAAAAGCTGGAGACTTGCGGGGCGACGTTCGAGCTCCACGACGTCGCGGCGGAGGCGCCGTCGCCGGACCGGCAGCGCGGGCGGCCCGTCGCCCACACGTCGCGCGCCGACGACCTGCGGGCGTTTGTTAATAGAAGCCTCGCCGGCCAGACCGGGACGCATACACGTTTCAATGAGTAAAGAACAACTGTTGACTTAATCACATGACGAGCCGCATGAGCGCCTCCTCGAGCTCCTCCGGCGGCACCCCCGCGTCAATTTGCCTCTGGAAGTCAGCTCTCAGGTCCGGCGGGAGCTGTGCCAGGATCTCCCCCACAACATCACCACCACCACCTCCACCCCGGAACACGACGCGGCCCTGCTGCTGCTGTTGCGCGCGCTGATAAGCCTCAACAGTCAACAACGAATCATCAAACCCCTCGGCGGCGTCGGGCCCGAGCTGCGGGAGGTCGTCGGCGAAGACTTCGACCGGCACGCGCGCGTACTTCACGAGCGCCGTCCGCGACCACGCGGCGTCGACGACCGCCAGCGTTTGCGTGGAGGCCTTGCCGGGCCCCAGCCGCTTGATGAGTGCCGCGGCGCCGTCGTGGAGCAATTTCAGAGCGTCCGGCTCGGCCCACAATTTTCTCCCCCTGATACACGCGGCGTCCAACGCGAGCTCGTATGCGCCCACGGCGTAGGCCTGGGCTAAGCAATTTCTACGTGTCTGCTTCCGGAAGTGCTCGTGCAGCACGACCTCGCGGAAATCATAAGAAGTCGTGAAGTCCTGGTTCGGGTTCACGCCGCACGCGCCGAGCATGTTCGTCAGGAGGTGAGGATGTGCTGCTAACGCATCAGCGACGGCGTTCACCGCCCTGGTTCTTTTTGCTTTGCGGTCACCCGGCACTCTCAACAAAGCTAGCGCCCTATTTAACGCGAGGCCCGGCAGTAATCTTGTACTAGAATCGTGCGTGACGTGCGGTGACATGTGTTTACGTGGCGCATCGTCAAACACGTCGGCCGGCGGCATGGATACTACAGTGAGCGGACTCTCGAACAAAGCCAGGACCGCTTCGGCGTCGCCCGCCTGCAGTAAATCCGCGTCCAACCTCAACAAAACGCCGCAGGGGTCGCCCCACGGATCCAGCGCGAGCAGGAAGCGTAGTAAATTCGCCGCCGTCTCCGGCGCGCCGCTCGACGATGCCACTCTAGCTCGGACATGCAAAGCCTTGAAGAATAGTGCTGACTCGCCGGCACAAGCATCAACACGTAATTTGACGCTCTTGACCAAATCTCTAGTTCGCTCGGAGCCCGCGTTGAGCGCGACCTCGTACGCCGTCGTCGCTCGCCGCAGAAGCGGCTCGGCGAGCTCCTTGCGCCCGACGCGGAGCGCAAAGGTCGCCAATGCTACGAGGGGCGGCGCGTGGTACGGCCGTTCGGCGACGCGCTGGGCGAGGTAGTTCGGGTCACCCGCGGTCGACTCGGCGGTAGCTTGGGCGTAGGCGTCGGAGGCCTCGAAGACGTGCCACTGTTCGTGCGGCCGCGCCCGGCCGGGACTCCGTTTGACGCAGCGCAGGCCGCCCTTGCCGTAGGTCGGAGCTATGCCGTAGCCGTCGGGCGGCGCGCCGAGCAGGCTCCGTCTTGTTTGTAAGCCGCGCCGCTTGCCGACGCTCGAGCCCAACGCGGCCGCGACCTCCTTCGCCGTGTCGACCCTTCCAAACTCGAAGCGCAGGTAGGGCGGCGCGGTTGTCGTTGTTGTTGTTGTGGCGCCGCCCTCCTTTCTTGTTTCCGCGATGGCTGCGTCCAACGCTGCCTCCGTGGCGTCGTCGTCCTCGGCTGGTGGTGCTGGCGGCTGCTTCTTCTTCTTCTTTTTGCGTTTTTGTTGCGCTTTTGGCGGCGGCGGCGGCGCCTTCGGTAGCACGGGCTCGTCGTCGTCGCTGCTGCTGCTTTCAGAGGAATCGTCGCCGAGCAGCGCGCCGAAGGATGGCTTTTGCTGCGGCGCTTCTTCTTCGCTCGAGTCGCTGTCGCTGTCTGACATGACTTTGATCGCTGCGTGTAAGAGAGGCTGTCGCGGCGATGTGAGAGCTGCTTTGACTAGGCGGCTCTACCACCAGAAGCGATTGTCCTCTGCCTTCGTAAGTACGAGTAGGTCCACTGACGACTTTCGCCTTATACTCAAATGTCGTATGCTCGTAGTAGAGCCGGCGCAAACGCTGTCGACGTAGAAACCCGCGAGCTCAGAGGCTCGGGGCTCAATCGCTAGTGATTTAGCTTTAGCTTTGTCTCGAGCCGGCGCGTCGGCAAAAACTGCAGCTAGCGTGCTGTAACACACTAGTAAGCACCTTGCGCTTAGTCCAGCGGACGGGTGGGCCCGGGGGGAGCGGGAGGGGTACGGGGAACCCCGCGACGTAACTAGCCTGAGCCTGAGCACCGCAATCGTCCACGCCATCGAGCAGGCGTTGTAGCCGTACGACGATGACAGGTGACTAAGATTCCACATAACTTTACTACTACAAGCAGCGATTGGGAGTTGGAGTCAGCGTTGGCCAGCGATATGATCAGCGTTTTGGGAGGGGGAGGGGTGGATGTGAGATGCTCAGCGGCGCATGTCACACGTCCGAAGGGCGACTCGGAAACCGGGGGGAGGTTCGCAGGGTCGTGTTGATGGGATGTACCATTGGAGTTTTCGATATGAATTCAGGGCGCCTTGACGCCGAGGCCCGTGAGCGACGGCTTGACCGTGCACGCCTCGAGGAAGCTTGAGACCGACGCCGCCTTCGCGCGGTCGTCCGGGTTGAAGGCCCACATTTTTTCTATGAGCGCTCGGATGGCCTTGGGCGTCCGACTGAACGCGGGCCGCGCGCCGGAGTTGATGGCCGCGCGGTGCTCGTCTACATTCAAAGCGCCCTTGACGCTCGGCAGCTTGCGCTCCCAGACGTAGTAGAAGACGAGGCCCAGGCTGAAGATGTCGGCCTGTTCCCTGTATTTCCTTCTGGCCACGTCCGGCGCCGGGGACGCGACTTCCGGCGCCATGAAGCGCGCCGTGCCGCACTCGGTCGTGAGCTCGTACTCGCTTCCCGTAATGTCGAGGGGCCCGCGCGACGAGTCGAGGTCGCCCGCGGCCGCGCGCGCCTCCTTGGCCGACGCGGGGAAGTGGGTTTTCCCGCCCGGGGACGACAGCTTCGACGACGACGAGACCCGCGGGATGCCGCCGCCCGATGCGTCGAGCCGCGCCCGTGGCGAGTTCAAATTGCGCGCGATGCCAAAGTCGCCCAATTTGATGCGCAAACATTTACAGACCAGGAAGTTCGGCGGCTTGAGGTCGCGGTGGACGGTGATGTGTGGCTCTCGGCCGTGCAGGTACTCGACGGCGCGCGCCATGTCCCGGCAGAACTCCAACGTCGTGCGCACGCCCGGCCGCTCCTTGGGCACGTACTGCTCGAGCGACCCGTTCTCGAAGAGCTCGAGGACCAGGACGAGCTCGTCGGGGCCCAGCTTCGCGTAGCCCAAAAATTGTGCGATGTTCGGGTGATGCAAGCGGGCCATGAGCCGGATCTCCTTGTGGAACATGTCGACGTCGTCGCGCGAGCAGTCGTGGAAGAGCACCTTGACCGCGACGGGCGTGTTGCGCCATTTCGCCGTGTGGACCCTTCCAAACGCACCGGTGCCGATGACCTCGCGCAGGTCGAGGTCCCGGGCCGAGAGCCGGAAGGGGTCCTCCTCAAAACTCACGCCGTCGAACTTCTCCGACGCGTTGCTGGTTTGCTCGCGCAGCGCGGCGGGCGAGGCCGGCGGCGACCCCACGGCCCGGCTCGAGCCGGAGGCGCGGAAGTCGATCGGCGCCGCCTGGGGGAGCGGCAAGGAGGACAAGCTGTTGCTCGACCCGTACGTGAACTTGATGGGCTTCCGCAGCGTCCCGGGCGGGGTCCCGTCTTGTTTGCTGGGCGTCAGCACGTCGGACAGCGCCGGCTCGAGGCCGTCGATGTCGCCGTCGGCGCCGCGCGGCGTCTCCTTCGGTAACCTTGCATCCGTGGGTGGCGAGGGCGTGCGGATGCTCTCCATGGCGCCGCGGCGGCCGCGCGCGGCAAGTGATATGCACCCCTAAAAGCGTCAAAGCGCAGAAGATCGCTGCCACCAGGAAATTAGGTATAGCTCAGCAACACAACGCGCGGGGGTTTTACAATGGTGCGTGTGATTTTTGAGCGTTCCTGCGACCAACGCGCTGATCTGCTGCTGGCCGCGCCGCCCGTTAGGCCCCCTCGTAACAATCCGATGCGGACCCCGACGGCAGAGGTCGAGATGTCGAGGGGCCCCGCAACCAGGAATTGGGGGAAGTCAATGGTGCCGTACGGCGACCTCATAAAATCCACAAAAGATGACTAAGGGGTGATGCTTCTCGGTGGCTCGCTCCGGAGGCGGCATGTTCCGCTTACACAGCCGCGAGCGGAGCGGGCGCGCGACGAAAGCACATACAAGCTCGTAGGCCCCGACGCCGTCGACGCGACGCAATTCACGGGCACATTACGAGGGCACTACCTAGATGCGGTAGAACGCCTCCGCCGTCCCCGCAAACACCATAGCCTGCGCCTCCGCGTCCAAGCCGAGCGGCCCGTCGCACCAGCCCTGGAACTTTTCGTAGAGCTCCGTCATCGTCGGCTGGCACTCGTCGCAGTAGTCCGCGTTCGACGACGCCCCCGACCCGTGCCAGTTCGACGCGAACATGCAGCGCTCCGGCCCGAAGAGCGCCAGCAGCTCCTTGACGAGCCCGACCACGATTGCCTCCTTGGCCGCGTCGTCGGTCCAGCCGGGCACGAGGAAGCCGAGCATGGACAGCTTGACGCGGACCTGGGGGAGCTTCGCGAGCTGCGTGACGCCCGCCCGCCACGCTTCAATTTTCGCGGCGTCCGCGCTGCCACCATCCAACTTCCTTACTTTCCCCGCGTGGTCGAGCACGACGGGAATGTCGGGGTGGCGCGCTAATAAAGCCGCGGCCGCCGGCAGCTGCGCCGGCGCGCACTGCAGGTCGTACCTGTGTGGAAATCAAAAGTTTACGGTGCGTTCATCGTCGCGTCGTCCTCCACGCCATCGACGCGACGCCTGCTCGATGGCGTGGTGGTGCTCGTTCCTCGCCGCTCGACCGAGCCAGGACGGCCGCGCCATCGCCGAGAAATCGCACTGGTTGATTTCCACGCAGGGTCGTACGAGAGGCCATGTTTAGCTAATAAGGAGAAGCCGCGCTCGAAGTCCGAAGCCTCGGGCCCCCGCAAGTAGTCCTTGCCGTGGCGCGACACCTCGGGGTGCGTCCCGTTGTCTTCTCCCCACGGGCCGTCGTAATCGATGATGTAGCGCACGCCTTTCACTAAGTCTGATGTTTTCACGAGCGCTTCGAGTTTTTGTGCAGCGTCGGGCGCCGCCAGATCTACCTTGCCCACGATGGCCTTGACCGTCGGGGCCCTTCCCTCCTTGATCAGCGACGCGACCCACGCGGCCTCGGCCACACCGTCGTCGGGCAGCGCCTCGACGTGGACGCTCTTCACAATGTTCAATTGTGATTTGTCCTTGACGTACTCCTCCGGCGGGTAGTCGGGCGCGCCCAGCTTTCTTAAAAATCCGGAGTGGCCGCCGGGGCCCGCTTCCACGGACGGCGTGTAGAAGTGGTGGTGCGGGTCCACGATTCTTTGTGGTACTTTCTTTGACATGCCGAAGCACTGGCGGATGAATTGCATCTATTTGTGGGCTGCTCTCTTGTTTTTGCTCTCTCTCTACTGAGAGCTGCTGCGGCGGCGGCGAACGTTGGCTGCTGATTTATGCAGTGCGGATGGCTACTTTCGCGCCTCCAACGATGTGAATACGTCGTCGACGGGCGCGGGACGGCAGCCAATCTCTCGATCCGGCTCCAGAGTGTCGGGTTTCGTGTTTTTCCCGCGGACGGATCTCGTCGTTCGTCCGGGACAGACGACAGTTCCAGACCCCTCGCGCGCGCATGTAGGCGGGATTCAGCCGCGGCGACGGGAGAGCTTTGAGCTTTGCACAAGGCGAAAGAGCAGGCCTTAAGGAGGCCCCACGCTAACCCACCAGCTTCCCCAGCAGCACAGAAGACTTTACAGATTGCCACTGCCGCGACGCCGCGGTGCTTCACGCACTAGCAGGGCTAAAAGAGCTGGGTAGCAGTACAGCAAAACAAGCAAGACTCGCACGCAGCCGCGACAAGCTACGATGTCGCGCCGCACGCGCGCCTCCGCCGCGAAGAAGAAGGAGGCGCCGCCCGCGCCCAAGATCGAGGAACCGGTGCCGGGGCCCGCGCCGAGCCCGACGCCCGAGGAGCAGGCGCAGCCGCCCGCGCGGCCGCGGCGGCGGCGCGAGCAGTCCGAGGCCTCGGCCTTCCTCTCGAAGACCTACGCCATGATCAGCGCGCTCGACGGCGTCGTCGGCGGCTGGTCGAAGAACGGCGACACGATGGTCATCTTCGACTCGGAGAAGTTCGCGGCCGAGATCATCCCGCAGTACTTCAAGCACAACAACTTCCGGAGCTTCGTGCGGCAGCTGAACTTCTACGGCTTCCGGAAACTGCGCGCCGACGCGAACGCGGGCCCGGCGGCGCAGGCGCGGTGGGAGTTCAAGCACCCGAATTTCAGGAGGGGCCGCCACGACCTGCTGGTGCTGATCCGCCGCGCGGAGCACTACGACCACGGCGGCCCCGACGCGGCGGCGCAGCGCGCGCGGCAGGCCGAACTCGAACGGGAGGTCGCGGACCTGCGGTCCAAGGTCGCGAACCTGACGGAGACGCTCGACAAGGTCGTGGGCGTGCTGGCGTCGCAAGGTCTAGGCTTGGACGGCGAGCACCTGCCGCCCCTCAAGAAGCCGCGCTACGACCGCCAGGACTCGGAGCAGCTCTTCCTGGAGCGGCTGCCGTCTTCCGTAAGAGGCGTGGCGCCGCTCGACTTCGCGCCGCACTCGCTCGACGGCCTCGCGACCTCGCCGCGGCTCGCGGACGCGCGGGGCCTCGAGGGCCAGCCGCTGCGGCGGTTCGGCGCCGAGGCCGTGCCGGGGCCGGCGCCGGCGGAGTCGACGCCGGCGCAGCAGGCGCGGAGCCTCGAGGGGCGGCCGCTCGGGCGGCTCCCGTCGGGCGACATCGCGCTGAACTCGTTCGAGGGCTCGCGCCTCGAGTCGCTGATCCGGACGCTGTCGGAGGAGCGGGCGCCGGCCTAGTTTTATGGGGCGGCCCTTGGCTAAGCTACCTAGTACTCTGACGCGCTCTAACTCCGACCGGGTCCTTCGCACTACAATCGTCCTCTTCTTACACCGGCAGCGGCGTTTCGCGGGCGCGGAGCGCGGCCCGGGCGTTTCGCAAGTTTTTCTCCAAAGCTGTCGTCTCTGGGTGCGAACCGCCAAAAACGCGCCGCGCGATCCGTTCCGTGTCCTCGAGCGTCGTCACGGCCTTACGGATATCGTCGAGCGTGGCGCCCCCGGGGTCATTGCAGAGGGCCGCCGCGTAATTCTGTCTCATCTTGAGCGTGACCTCGTGACTCTCTCCGAGAACGCGTCGCGCCACGGGTATTGTCTTGCGCAGCAACGATTTGGCTTCTGCGAAGCGTCTTACAGCAAAAAGGTCACTCGCGTAATTGTATGCTTCTCTGAGGGATTCTTTATGTTCATCGCCATAGATCTTCACAAAACCAGAGTATACTACCTGTCGCAGTGACATGACCTCTTCAAGCCGTCCAAGCGCTCGATACGTGGTCGCAAGATTAGTCTGCACGAAGAGAATGTGTTCTTCTGTTCCCCCAAGGCGCCGCAGCATAGACAACTCGGCCTCCCTCACGGACAACGCGTCCTCGTGCTGGTTTGCAGCAATTAAACCGTTCCCAAGCTGGTTTATTGCACCTCTCCGACACCAGTTCTTCTCCGGCCGTCCTAGGTACGTTTTCCAGCAGCCCCATCCAAGCGCGCACTTTACGACGCTGTGATAGTCTTGTTTGCATAGGCTACATACATTCCATCGATCCCACCTCGCCTGTATCGCATCAACGCCCAAATTGTTCTCCACGGCCTCCGCGACCAAAATCTTCGCCTGCTCGGCCAAACACGACACGTGTGCGAAGCCCGCCGTCCCGCGGCACGCACACATGCGCACGAGTCCCTCCTTCGTCTTCCAATGGAGGGCCTGCGTGCAGATGTAGCACGTCTGCCCTTTCACGTCGTCCGCGCACGCCTCGACCGCGACCGCGACGGCCTCCTTGTATTTTTTGTCTGCATTATACTGTTCTGCGTTGCCGCCGCGGTGTATTTTCTTGCACATCTGCTTGTGGCCGCGGCGCCAGTGGTCATGTTGGCAAGTCGAGTCACAATAGCGGGTCCAACATCTAACGCATCGCGGCGCGTTGTGGGCCAGTGGGGCGGCGCAGGCGGCGCAAGTTGTGAGGATCATCTGCGTTTGGCCCGGAGGAACAGCGCGTTTTGTGAGTTGAAAAAAGCAGGTTTTGTCAGCTCACTTTGCCGCAGTCACACACGGGTTACGCGCCCTATAGGGATATAGAGGAAGGCACAGGCCTGGTCCGACTCCTGGACGTTCACGTTTGAACAGATAGCGCGCGCTCGGAGTAAAAAAATTGGACCTGACACCTGACTGCAATAGTCAATCGGAGACGCCGGCGTCACTCTCAGCTGAGGCATGTCGCAATCGCTCGGACCCCCCGGGTCGGTCCAAGCGGCTGGGGCCGATAACCGCATGCTCCTCATCAATGGTACCATTGACGACGGCGTCACACAAACCGTGATCAAATCCCTCTACGACTTGGCGGCGTTCAGATCCAAAGAAGCGCATCGAGCTGGTGTTGAACAGCCCCGGGGGCTCCGTCGAGGGCGCGTTCATGATTATCAATGTGATGGAAACCATCGAGACGCCGGTGCACACGACCGCTCTCGGGAAATGCCATTCGTCCGCCGCGGTGATACTAGCCGCGGGCGAGCCCGGTTCTCGCGCGGTGCACCAGAACGCGCGCGTCATGATCCACGGCGTCAGGGCGACAGGTTCTATAAATACCACGATAAATAGCAACGCCGACCTCGTGGCCAGCGCCGACCGCATACAACATGAACTCGACGAAATGAAGCACACGGCCAAGGCGTGGGTCGAGATGCTGGCGCGGCTGACGGGTCAGGACGAGGCGAAGCTGACCGAGGACCTGAAGCGCGACAAGTTTCTGACGGCCGCCGAGGCGGTCGATTACGGGCTCGCCGACCTGGTGCGGGCGCCAAATCCGCGCGAGAAGAAGCGCGCGCGGGAGGGCGACGGCGGCGTTTTTGGGAACGGCGGACGGCGCCTCGGCGGACGTGCGGAGTCCGACGGCAACGACGTCATCGACCTGACCAAGGTCAAGTCGGAGGCGCCGCCGCCCGCCGAGCCGAGCCCTTCGATCGCGGCTTCCCGGCCGAAACGCGCCGCGGCGCGCAAGAAGTAGCGCCGGGTGATTCGTGCCGCTCGCGCTCCGCCTAAAAATATTATGACTGTACTTTCTTACGCAGCTGATGCTTCGCACGCGCTGAGCGCTGCTCGCGACTCTCGCAGGGACTCCTCAATCGCCAGTGCTCTAGGGTGCGCACCGCCGAGCACGCGCCGCGCGGCCCGTGCCGTCTCCGTGAGAATCTTCACGGCCTCGCGAAGATCATCGGCCGTGGCGCGTGGAGCCATGTAGAGCGCCCGCGCGTAAATCATCCTGAGCACGAACTTAAGTTGCTCGCTCTCTCCGAGAACACGTTGCGCCGCGGGCGCCAATTTGCGCAACAGTGACTTGGCTTCTGCGTAGTGCTGCAGTTCAATAAGAAAGTTCGCGTAGTTGTTGGCCGCCATGAGGGTGTCGCGATGTTCCTCGCCAAAGATCCTCAGCCGTCCGGAGTATACGTCTCGATACATATTGAGAGCAGCTTCAGCCCGTCCGAGCCTTTGATACGAATTCGCCAGATTACCCTGCGCGATGAGTAAGTATTCTTCTGGCGAGTCGTGGTACCGCAGCATAGCCAACTCGGCCTCTCTCACACGCAACGCGCCCTCCTGGTCTTCGGCGCACAAGGCGCTCCCGAGCACCGTCATCGCACTCATTCGAGCTTTGTTGTTCTCCGCCCGACCCGCGTACGTCTTCCAGCACGCCCACCCCATCGCGCAGAACACGACGCCATGGTAGCTTTGCTCGCACAGGCTGCACGTGTGCCACCGCACCCACCTCGGGCTCATATCCAAATGGTTCTCCGCGGCCTCATCACACAAAATCCTCACCTGCTCCGCCAGGCACGACACGTGCGCGACGCCTGCCGTCCCGCGACACGCGCACCCGCGCACGAGGCCTTCCTTCGTCTTCCAGTGGACGGCTTCCGTGCAGATGTAGCACGTCTGGCCCTTCGTGTCCTCCGCGCACGCCTCCGCCGCGACCGCTACGGCCTCCGCGTACTTGGTGTTGGCGTGGTACTGCTCGGCGCCACCGCTTTTCCTTATCTTCCTGCAGAGCTTGTCATGGCCTGCTTTCCAGTGCTGCACCTGGCAGGCCGGCCCGCAGTAGCGCGTCTTGCAGCGGCTGCATTGCTTCGCGGCCCGCGGCGGCAGAGGGGCAGCACAGGCAGGGCATTGAGTGAGGATCATTCCTTTGCCGCGGGACAGCTCCCGTGATGTTGGAACTAGGCAAGGGGGCGCCGCGGGAGGCGCATTTGGTCAGGATCGTCTGTTTTTTGGGCGGCGAGTGTCGGCAATCAATCTCTTTGCGACATCCTACTCATCACGCCCCGCGCGATAGAGCGGTTCGCGTGCTATAGGCTTCAGCGCTCTGTTCCCCATCCGCCCGTGCCGTAGGGACCCCTGGCTAGGGAATTGTGAAAAGCGATTTTAGGCGGCCATGACGAATTTTTTTATTTAGCAGCCTCGTGGCCTAATAATTGCCAGCGCGACGTGCACGCCAGCGCGCAGCAAATCACAACTCCTCCTAAAGCTTCATTTATTCCCTCGTCGAAAGATCACGCCGCCTGTGGCACCGCCGATCGCGCCCTCGGGCTAAAAGCGACAGCGACTTCCTTGGTGGGGATTTCCTAAATTGCAGGCGGAAGCGGCAAAAGGTGTCTCAAGCGCAGCGCGCGGGAAGCCTAGCTTGGCGGCGGCAACAAAGGCCATCAGCGATGCCCATTTCATTGGCGCGGATGCGCCAACCCGTAGTCGACCCAGTTTCGGTTCCGGTCGCTGCGTGCCGCCGCCGCCGGCGAAAGCGCCGCCGGCGACTCGCACCACACACATATTCGCCCGCCCGCCGAAAGCTCCTCGCGCCGACACCGCATGCTTCACCCGAAACCCCCGCAGGTGGTAGAATTTGGGATTTAGGACCCTACAAGAGACTACACGGAAGAAGAAGGGCAGATCAACCATGGGTCTCGCCTTCTCCCGCATCTGGGAGCGCATGTTCGGCAAGAAGGAGATGCGCATACTTATGGTCGGATTGGATGCTGCAGGTAAAACGACCATCCTCTACAAGCTCAAGTTAGGCGAGGTCGTGACGACGATCCCCACGATCGGCTTCAACGTCGAGACGGTCGAGTACAAGAACATCTCATTCACGGTGTGGGACGTCGGAGGTCAGGACAAGATCCGCCCGCTCTGGCGCCACTACTACCAGAACACGCAGGGCCTCATCTTCGTCGTCGACTCGAACGACCGGGACCGCGTGGACAACGCGCGCGACGAGCTGCACCGCATGCTCAACGAGGACGAGCTGCGGGAGTCCATCTTATTAGTGTTCGCGAACAAGCAGGACCTGCCGAACGCGATGAGCGCCGCCGAGATGACGGACAAGCTGGGCCTGAACGGCCTGCGCCACCGCCAGTGGTACATCCAGGCGTGCTGCGCGACGACGGGCGACGGCCTCTACGAGGGCCTCGACTGGCTGTCGGCCACGCTCACGAAGCGCAAGGGCTAGACGGAGATTGTGCTGTGGTCGTCCGTACCCCTTCCCCTTCCCCTCTCCCCCTTAAATTCACATATATAGAATAGAACTCTCGGTGCCGAGGCGCGAGCGTGATCCGTGGCGGAGCTTCACTGACGCCGACGCCTGCTCGACGGCGTGGGGGGTGGTGCGTTTTCCTCGAGGCCTGGGAACGTAAAGCGGTGGCGTAAAGCCCAATTTTTTGCCAGCTAGTGTCTTACAGGCCGCTAGCTAATACTCAAGCTCCGTGCGGCAGCGAGTTGCCTCAGAGCGAGAGCAGCCTCCTGCACGGATTAAGCACAGATCTCATAAATAAGTTCAGGCGCAGCGCCCGACGACAAATCGCCAGTGCTGAGTGGCCCACAGTGGTAGCGCGCACTACATCAACCAAAGACAGCACCGCACGCCGCCGCCGCGGCGCAACAAACGCAGCAACCATGGGCGACTCCGAAAGCAGTTTGTTCAGCTTCTTCTTCTACGTGCTCTTCGTGTATCCCGCGACGAACTGGCTCCTGAAACCGGGCCGCTTCTCGCGGACGAAGGGCCTGACCTATGCCATTTCGCTGTTAGTAGCGATCGCGGCCGTAAAAACAGGTTTGGAGCTCAAGGAGCAGGGCCCGAACTACTACCAGCTGATGAAGGTCGGACGGTCCGCGACAGCTTTGGAGATCAAGAGATCCTACAAAAAGATGTCCCTGGAACTGCACCCGGACAAGAACCCGTCGGCGACGGCGCTGGACGACTTCGCGACGCTCAAGAACGCCTACGACGTCCTGATGGACATGGACGCGCGGGAGGTCTACGACCGGTTCGGGCCGGAAAAATTGAAACAGAAGGTCGCCGTCATCGACGAGTACAAAGTTTTGGTCGAGGTGGCCATCTTCTACGCGGCCTGGGGCATCATGACCTGGATGCTTACGTTAGGGAAGCACAACTCGAACGCGCGGCAGTGGGTCTTCACCGGTTCGATGCGGCGTCTATGGCGGCGACGGCGTGAAGGCGGTCGCGTCGATGGCGTGGGGGGCGGCGGAGAGCTCGCATCGCGTCGTCACGTCGACGGCGTGGCCGGTGGAGAGCTCAGAGCCGCCGTCGTCGCGCCCGTCGCTCGGGAGCGTGGGCTGGCGGAGAGATCAGATAATACCGTCACCGCGACGGGAGAGATCGCACGCCGTCGCCCGGAGATATAACATAACGCAAAACGCGCAGGCATGATCGCGATGCTCGTCGTCGAGGTCATGATGCTCCTCAAGGAGATCGAGCTGCCGGCCTGGTTCCTGCCGGCGATGACGGCCCACGAACTGATACAGCTCGGGCACAACCTGTTTCCCGCGTTCCTCAACGGCTGTCGGTGCATCGGCGCGTACCTGTTCGTGGATTTGGACGGCCACCAGCGCGCGCTGTTAGGAGCTTTACATGAACAGAACAAGGAAGTATTAAGGGCACTGCGAGACATCCAGACTTCGATCCAGAACGGCGGCGGCGCCGGGCCGGCGCGGCCGATGAGCGTGGGAGACGCCATGCGCAACCTCGAGGCCGAGCTCGAGGGCAAGGACATCAAGCACCCGTCGGAGGTCAACATCTTCAGCGACGGCTTCCCGGACGGGAAGAAGAAGTCGAACGCGAACCTGTACCTCATGATCGGCGGCTACATCGTGCTCTACTACATCTTCGCCGGCAACCAGGCGGCCTCGGCGTAATATCTATGAGACGTTTCGTCGATGGCGTCTTGGGGGGGGCGCGATCCGTCGTCGCGGCTGCAGGACACGTTTCGTCGATGGCGTCTTGGGGGGCGCGATCCGTCGTCGCGGCTGCGGCGCCGGGCTCTACTCCATCTTCGCTTAGCGGCGTTCGTCTCTGTCTGTATCAACCTTGTTCTTTCCTCGTCACCTGTGAGTCGCTCCGTACCCGCAGGCCCTCGTTCGCTTATGGCCAAAAATGCTAGTGTCCTTACATGCGCTAGCCAACTATTTATTTATCGACAAACTCTCACGCTGAATAGGCCTTGGCACACCACGCCAGGCGGCCCGCGAAGACACCTGGTTGTTGGGAAAGACCTCGCTCACTGCCCTGTGGCCTCGGCGCGAACGCAACTTGATAAAAAGGGCGTACTGACGATGGAGAGCCCACTAAGCTCCCTGCCACCAATAAGCGCCGTGCTGTCGCCCTCGCCGCCGGAGAGCGATGGGACAGAATCCACGGCGTCCTCCCAGCCCTACGACGACGACGCCCTCGACGCGCTCATGGGCCGCTGCGAGCACCTGTCGGCGCGCCTCGCCGCCTACGAGCGCGAGCCCGCGGCGCGGCCGCGCGGCGCCGCGACGTCATCGAACGAACCGGGGGACTCCGTCGCCTCCTCAATAACCAACGACTTCCCGGCGCCGGAGCCCGTCGAGATGCCGCCGAAGAAGCGGCAACGGCGGCGCCGCAAGGGCCGCAAGCACGCGCGCGACGCCGCCGGCTTCGAGGGCCGCTCGCCCTGAGGGCTCTCCCACATCGTAGTAAACATTAGTGTCTTAATCCGGGCCTTTGAAAAACCCGCTCTGCTGAGCTCGAGTGGCTGCTCTCCGGCCACGCGACGAACGTACGTAATAAGCAGTTGCACAACAACACGAATAGCCATAAACGATGCTACGAGCAGCCGTGCGCACGGCGCCGCGCCTCGGCAGAGCCCACAGCACCGCTGCCGAGGCCTTCAGGCACGTGGTCATGCAGCGCCACGCGGCGGCGGCCTTCGATGCGACGCGCGACGTACCAGAAGCTATCCTTGAGGACATCATGCAGCTCACGCGGCGCGCACCTTCAAGCTTCAACATCCAGCCGTGGACGTGCGTCCTCGTGCGCAGCGCCGCGCAGCGCGAATTGGTCGGACGAGCCGCGTTGTCCGAGTCGAACCGGCGGCGTGTCATGGACGCACCACTCACAGCGGTCTTCTGCGCGGACCTCGAGCCGGCCCACGCGCTCCCGCGCGTCAAGGCGGAGGCCATCGCGCGGGGCAAGGACGCGCGGCAGGTCGAAGATTTAGAACTGGCCGTGGGCTACTACGCGACGCACGGCAAGCTCGCGTCGCTCGTCAAGGGCGTCGCCGCGAACGCGCTCAGCCCCGTCGCGCCCGCGCCGCAGCCCGAGGGCCGCAGGGCCTGGGCCTACAAGTCCGCCATGCTCGCCGCGCAGACCTACCTCCTCGCGGCGACGGCGCACGGCCTCGCGACGGCGCCCATGGAGGGCTTCGACGCCGCGCGGCTCCGCGCGTACCTGGACGTGCCCGCGCGCTACGCGCTGCCGCTCGTCGTCGCGACGGGCTACGCGCCGCCCGAGGGCCCGGAGCCGCCGCCGTCGCCGCGGCTGGACGTGACCGACCTGTTCTTCGAGGACCGGTTCGGGGCGCGCCCCGCGGCAAGCTAAGTCTCGATTGTGTGTAGTACTGCCGTTGCTTTGGTTAGAGCTAGGCCCTGCCTAGCCGCCACGACCGCAGCGGGGCTGCGTGACCGAACGCCGCTGTTACAACAGGTTGGGGAAAAGGAAATTAACCGTGCCACAGAAGCGCCTACTTCTTCTTGGCCGCGGATTTCGTCGTCTTGCCCTCCTTCTCGGACTTGTCGACCGACTTGATGACGCCGACCGCGACCGTCTGGCGCATGTCGCGCACGGCGAAGCGCCCGAGCGGCGGGTACTCGGCGAACGACTCGACGCACAGCGGCTTCGTCGGCTCGAGCGTGACCATGCACGCGTCGCCCGTCTTCACGAACTTCGGGTTCTCCTCGAGCACCTTGCCTGATCGCCTGTCCATCTTCTGGTCGATGTTCTTGAACTTGCACGCGACGTGGGCCGTGTGGCAATCGAGGACGGGCGAGTAGCCCGACGAGATCTGGCCGGGGTGGTTCATGACGATGACCTGGGCGAAGAAGGTGCTCGCGCCCTTGGGCGGGTCCTTCTTGGAGTCGCCGCACACGTTGCCGCGGCGGATGTCCTTGACCGACACGTTCTTCACGTTGAAGCCGACGTTGTCGCCCGGCACGGCCTCGGGGAGCGACTCGTGGTGCATCTCGACGGACTTGACCTCAGTCGTGATCTGGACGGGCGCGAAGGTGCAGACCATGCCCGGCTTGATGATGCCCGTCTCGACGCGGCCGACCGGCACCGTGCCGATACCGCCGATCTTGTAGACGTCCTGGAGCGGGAGGCGCAGCGGCTTGTCCGAGGGGCGCTTCGGCGGGTTGGCGTTGTCGAGCGCCTCGAGGAGGTAGGGGCCCTTGTACCACGGCATGTTCGTCGACTTGTCGATCATGTTGTCGCCCATCCAGCCCGAGATCGGCACGAACGGGATCTTCATCGGCTTGTAGCCGACCTTCTTCAGGTAGGTCGACACCTCGGCCTTGATCTCCTTGTAGCGGCCCTCGCCGTACTTGACCGACACGTCGTCCATCTTGTTGCACGCCACGATCATCTGCTTCACGCCGAGCGTGAACGCCAGCAGCGCGTGCTCGCGCGTCTGGCCGTCCTTGGAGATACCGGCCTCGAAGCCGCCCACCGACGAGTCAATCACCAGAATGGCGATATCGGCCTGGGACGTGCCCGTGATCATGTTCTTGATGAAGTCGCGGTGGCCCGGCGCGTCGATGACCGTGAAGTAGAACTTCGGCGACTCGAACTTCCAGAGCGCAATGTCAATCGTGATACCGCGCTCGCGCTCGGCCTTGAGGTTGTCAAGCACCCACGCGTACTTGAACGAGGCCTTGCCGAGCTCGGCCGCCTCCTTCTCGAACTTCTCGATCGTCCGCTTGTCGATGCCGCCGCATTTGTAGATCAAGTGACCCGTCGTCGTCGACTTGCCGGCGTCGACGTGGCCGATCACCACGAGGTTGATGTGCGTCTTCTCCTTCACCTGCGATGCGGGCGCGCCGGTCGTACAACGCTCTTTCCTCACCATAGGGCTTCACGTCGCGCGTGTGTGTGTCCGGGCCTGCTGACAGTGCCCGCCGCGGCGACCGACGGTCGTTCGCTGCGGCTGGCCGCTCGTCGGTCCGTGCTAGTGGCCAAGCAAAAATCTCGCATCGCCGAAGCTCCGCACGTCGCCGTCGCAGCGCGCGGGCCCGCAACGCGCGCCTCGCTGGACGCGGATCGGCTGGAGGATTCTCAAACGTAACGCGGGTGCGCACCATCTTGCTTGCTGTGCTGTAGCTTTAGCTTACGATGAAATCGCTGCTGGCAAAAGTTAGTAGCGCTAGCACCCATGTACGCTAGCTAATGTGCTGAGAGATCGTATACATACGCGGACTGTTTTTTGCCGGGTACTCGTCTCCTCCGTGTCTTTCCCGCGCATGTTCGCCTCCGCCGACGACGGCGTCACCACCGCTGGCCGCCGCGACCGTCGCTGCCCGAGGTGCGCGCCGAGTCTCGCACCGTGTGCGCGCCGCCTGACGCAGGGCCTGCACGAACTCAATCAGGCAGGGCCCCGGAACCGTAAAGTTTCAATAGGGATAGTTAGGGGCGTATACGGAAGGGGGGCGGGTAGGAGGCGAACACGCCGGTGAAGGCGCGGCCGCGCGGAAAGGGTGCGACCCCTCGGGATGGTGCTTGCAGCGGGCGTCGAGAGCACGGGCGGACCGGAGCCGCGTCGGCGCCGTCGCAGCCGCGGCGGGCGGGGCACACGATTCGCGTGCGCCGCCTCCGCGGTGCGACGGGCCGGCGCGTCCCGTCCCGCCGGAGCCTCGCGTGAGCGGCAGTAGAGCCGTTCAGGGCCGCGGCACACCATCACTTCTTCTTAGCGGCGGACTTGGTCGTCTTGCCCTCCTTCTCGGACTTGTCGACCGACTTGATCACGCCGACCGCGACCGTCTGGCGCATGTCGCGCACGGCGAAGCGTCCGAGCGGCGGGTACTCGGCGAACGACTCGACGCACAGCGGCTTCGTCGGCTCGAGCGTCACCATGCACGCGTCGCCCGTCTTCACGAACTTAGGGTTCTCCTCGAGCACCTTGCCCGAGCGGCGGTCCATCTTCTGGTCGATGTTCTTGAACTTGCACGCGACGTGGGCCGTGTGGCAATCGAGGACGGGCGAGTAGCCCGACGAGATCTGGCCGGGGTGGTTCATGACGATGACCTGGGCGAAGAAGGTGCTCGCGCCCTTGGGCGGGTCCTTCTTGGAGTCGCCGCACACGTTGCCGCGGCGGATGTCCTTGACCGACACGTTCTTCACGTTGAAGCCGACGTTGTCGCCCGGCACGGCCTCGGGGAGCGACTCGTGGTGCATCTCGACGGACTTGACCTCAGTCGTGATCTGGACGGGCGCGAAGGTGCAGACCATGCCCGGCTTGATGATGCCCGTCTCGACGCGGCCGACCGGCACCGTGCCGATACCGCCGATCTTGTAGACGTCCTGGAGCGGGAGGCGCAGCGGCTTGTCCGAGGGGCGCTTCGGCGGGTTGGCGTTGTCGAGCGCCTCGAGGAGGTAGGGGCCCTTGTACCACGGCATGTTCGTCGACTTGTCGATCATGTTGTCGCCCATCCAGCCCGAGATCGGCACGAACGGGATCTTCATCGGCTTGTAGCCGACCTTCTTCAGGTAGGTCGACACCTCGGCCTTGATCTCCTTGTAGCGGCCCTCGCCGTACTTGACCGACACGTCGTCCATCTTGTTGCACGCCACGATCATCTGCTTCACGCCGAGCGTGAACGCCAGCAGCGCGTGCTCGCGCGTCTGGCCGTCCTTGGAGATACCGGCCTCGAAGCCGCCCACCGACGAGTCAATCACCAGAATGGCGATATCGGCCTGGGACGTGCCCGTGATCATGTTCTTGATGAAGTCGCGGTGGCCCGGCGCGTCGATGACCGTGAAGTAGAACTTCGGCGACTCGAACTTCCAGAGCGCAATGTCAATCGTGATACCGCGCTCGCGCTCGGCCTTGAGGTTGTCAAGCACCCACGCGTACTTGAACGAGGCCTTGCCGAGCTCGGCCGCCTCCTTCTCGAACTTCTCGATCGTCCGCTTGTCGATGCCGCCGCATTTGTAGATCAAGTGACCCGTCGTCGTCGACTTGCCGGCGTCGACGTGGCCGATCACCACGAGGTTGATGTGCGTCTTCTCCTTCACCTGCGATGCGGGGCGCGCTCGGTCTCGTATAAATGCACCTCATGCGGGGTTTCAGGTGTTTGCGTGTTTGAGGGGTTGCTGCCGATGGCCGGTGCAATCGCTGCGGTTGCCACAACGTCCGCGCGGCCGCAAAAGGCGCCATCGCCGGCATGGGGGATATTTGGTGATTGCGCGCCACAGGCTTGCCGCGGTGCGTGATTGCTCGATCAGCGGCCGCGCGCAATATATATTGGGAGCAGGTGTGCAAGCAGGATAGGTTGGAGAGACGCACCATGGTTGTTTATGGAGCCTGCAAAGTCGATGTCGCCGGCGGCCGCATTACGAACCCGTTTTGCGATTTTTAAAAACTAGACGGCTCACGGCCGCGGGGAAGTGCCTCTGTGGCCGGGATGAGGGCTGCTGTGCGTGTTTTCGTGCTTCAGTTGGGCCCAATAAACTCAAAAGCAAGCAAAGCACAGCCAAATAGCTCGGCCGCTGGGCCATAACGCCTGCGAAAAGTCTCTTTTCCAGTCGCATAGATCATAAGATCGACCTGTGCGGCGGCCCGCATGCTGAACCGAGCCCTACTGGCAGTCCTGGTGAATACAGGAGCAGCACTTCAGAGCACAGCCATGGTGGAGCCGCCCGTGCGGCCATTCTGCGGCTGCTACCTCTTAAGATCTTGCGACCCGGCGCACCCGCGCAGTTCGTACATCGGGTTCACCGTAAATCCCTTGAGGCGCGTGCGCCAGCACAACGGCGAGATCCAGGGCGGCGCCAGGAGAACGCGGCGCCACCGGCCGTGGGAGGCCGTGGCACTGGTCGACGGCTTCGCGTCGCAAGTCGAAGCGCTCCAGTTCGAGTGGGCCTGGCAGCACCCCGAGAAGTCCCTGGCCGTGCGCGGCGCGCTCGACGGCAAGAGGAAGGCGCGGACGGGCTGGAAGAGTAGGCTGGCGCTGCTCGAGGTCATGTGCGACGGCGTGGATGCCTGGCGCGGCGTCCAGGTGCGCGTTTGTATTGAGGACGCGCTCCCCGATTCAGACTTCTGGCGGTCGGCGCGCGTCTCGGTCGGCCCCTTGGACGCGTGGCCGCCGGCGGTCGCGGCGTCCCGCGTCGTGGCGCGGCGGCGCGTCGTCGACGAGGTCGCGGATTGCGCGGCTTGTGGTCAGCCATGCGCGCCGACAACAACCGGCGCCTTTGTGGCGTGCGAGCGGTGCGGCGCGCCCACTCATTTAACCTGCCTCGCGGAGCAAGCCCTGCGGCGGCGCGGCGCCCCGGCCTGCGCCCTCGTGCCGCCGGCCGGCGCGTGCCCCGTCTGCGACCACGAGAGCGACTGGACGGTCGTCGTCCGCGCGGCGAAGCGATCGCTCCGCGAGGCGGCGCGGCCGCCACCGCCGCCCGTCGCGACGCCGGCGCCGCGGCGCGCGCGCGCGCCGGCGCCGGCGCCGGCCTCCGACGACGACGACGTCTTCGACCTCACGCAGACGCAGGCCACGCAGGAGACGGTCGCGCCGGAGGAGTCCGACGACGACGACGTGGTCGACCTGTGCTCGCCGGTACCACCCGCTCTGTAATTGTATAAGATGTGTTTGTGGTGATAGATTGATAAGACGGCTGTTGGGCGGTAAAAAGAGCTTAAGGTCACTAGGGTTTTATGATGCGACATGCAGCCGTCTGAGTATCATTCCGTTAGCTACTGGTCCAAAGAGATCAATGGGACACTTACTGGGGGGCGAAAAAAATAATTTTTTTAATTCGCGATATTGACGGTCCCGCCATGACGGCCGCTTCGGTGGAATCCTGTCAATCCGTGGCCCCCAGGTCTCCCTGGGTGCGCTGAGGGATGGTACTAGACGTGCGCAAGCGCCTACGTCGTATGCGCGGGCGCTTCCATCGGTAGAGACATATGAGGCATTTCTCTCAGCCAGACATCGGGCCAGAGCCCAAGTCCCCCAGGTTTTCGATCCAGAGCTCTCTGGAGAGCACCAAGCGCCGCCGCATGCGCACTAGGCGACTATCCGACACCAGACCTATCTCGGAGGGAGTCCGGGAGCCGATCTGCATCCGAAAAAAGTAAATAATTTGGACCCGATGGCGCCCCGTTCCCGTCAAATACGTCAATTACCCGAGGGCCCCCAGGAATAGTAATAGCGGTCTCGTCGGACCCCATACTACCCCACCGATAGTCAACTACAAGTATATGACATCTACACGCCGAGAAGGGTACTTTGGACTGCCCACGCTCGGGACGTGAACATCTTGATCTGGACCTCGCGCAAGTCGGTCGATCATGGAACAAATGATCGTTTCATGGTCCATGGTGATGGTACACGGGCTGATGGTCGCAGGTCCAAGTAATTCGGCCCAATTAGCCAGATCGTGGGCTCGCGAGACCGACGACCCGCGCCGAGCATCTTGGGGTCTCGAGCAATGTAGGACCCACTCAGGCCGGTTAGATGGCCCGTCCCGTAACCGAAGCGCCTGAAACGCAAATTTATTTTATAACTCACCGGTCTGGGGCCTTTCCCGCCCTCCGTCTACGTACCGTCGTCCGCGGAGAACGGGCAAGTCGGTCGATTGTGAATAGAACAACGGCGTTATGGTCCATCTGGATGGTGCCGTCGCTGATACTCGCAGGTGTAGGTATCGAGCCCGCCTTTAAGTAAACGCGCGGTACCGAAGTCGTCGAATCCCGCGGCTCTAACGGGCCACCTTAAGTACCTCAGTAAGCGTTTATCCGGCCTAGATGGACTCTACCACTAACAAACGGAAGGAAACGAACATAAACGCGAGAGTTGTCTAGTAGAATTCTTTTCCCGCCCTCCGAGCGCGGGCCGTCGACTCCGGTTCCGTCGATTATGTATGAAAACTGAGCTGGAGTTGATATAATGTACTATTTGGACGGTAGATGGCGGCGTCAATCGCTGGTGTATTTTGGCGAGCCGCAAGACTCATCCGCGAATGTCGCTGGCGGTGCCTTCCGGGAGGCGCGAGGGTATGTTCCCGGGCCTCTACTCTGAAATATTTGGTCTCAGCGAACGACTAGGATGTATTCTGAATTTGGGTCATTCTTTTGACGCTATCGAAGCGCATCTTTGAATTTGCTAGTGTGTCGGTTACGCTAGCTCCGAGTTTGGCACTTTGCACTGCTTCCGAAGCATAAGCGTACACCAACAAAAAACCACAAAACTATATTACCCCTGGAGCTGCCCCTCGTCGCAGACGCGCTTCTCGGACGCCACGCGGCCCGGCCACGGCCGCACGTCCATCTCCGTGACCTGAAAGATCATCTTCCACCACTGGACGACGGCGTCCCTCAAATACCACGGCGTCGCCGCGCACTCGAGCACCGACTCCCTTATAAAAGCCTTGGCCACGTTCCGGTAGTAGGGGCCCTCCCGGTATATTTTCTTCGCGTCGTCGCGATACTCGATCCAGAACTTCTTCCCGAACACGAAGCAAAAAACGCAGAAGACGAGGCAGGCCACGATCGTCCCCGTCGCCTCGCCAAAGCTCTGGAACTTCCAGGGCATGACGGGCCAGCCGTCGATCTCGCACGGCCACCAGACGCCTAAATACGTGAGACCGCACTCCGTCGGCTGCTGCGTCGGCGCGCCCGTCGTCGGCGACGTCGTCGGCTTGTCCGTCGTCACGGTCATGTCATAACATTGCTCCGCGCACCGCTCCGCATTCCAGTCCACGGTCTGGTTCTTGAGGACGACGGCGTCCTCGAAGATGTCAGAAGCCGTCGTGCCCGCTAATTGAGTTTGCACATCACTCAAAAATTGGCCACTTTTCACAGCTTTCGCCAGATCTATCAACGCTTGTTCCACGAAGGCGTCGGTCACGTTCTGCGCCTCGGTCGAGTCGGCGACCGTTAGAGTGGTCACGGCGCCGACCATGGTGACGTTGGGCAATACGGTGGGCGCGCGCGTCGGCGACCGCGTCGGCCAGAACATGTGCGTCGGCGGCTTCGAGGGCGCGGGCGACGGGACGGGCGACGGCGCGGGCGTGTAGGTCGGCGCGGCCGTGTGCCAGTCGAAGTGCTTTAGTTGGCGCTGTCGCAGCTCGTCGGCCAATGTCGCGACGGAGGGCGCCGTCGCCGGCGGCGTCGCCACAGCCACTGGCTCGACGACGGGCGCGTCGCCCCACAGGAGCCGGCGCGCCGGCCGCGGCCGCGGCGGCGCTTCGTCCGACAAACGCCGCGCCGGGCGCGGGAACTCGTGCGAGAAGTACATGCTCCGCGCCTCGATGGACACGATCCACTCGACGGGCACATCTAGTGCATTCGCGAAGGCCTGGGCCAGCGCCGCGCGCGCCGCGGCGCAGCGCGAACACCTTTCGGGGAGATTGATCTCCGTCGCGTTGACGTACGCCATGATGGTGTTGAATTTGACGTCGATGATGGCCCGTCGGTGCGTCGGCGCGCTCGTGACCGTCGGGTAGGGCGACGCCGAGGGCGAGATGGACGGCAGCGGCGAGGGCCGCGACGTGGGCACGCTCGTGGGGTAGCGCGTCGGGTGGTACGTCGAGGGGATCGGCGAGGGCGCCGGCGACGTCGAGGGCGCCGGCGTCGGGTAGGGCGACACCGTCGGCTCCAGCGAGACGGTCGGGTGCGCCGAGAGCGTGGGCGCATGTGTGGGCGCGACGCTGTGCGTCGGCTTGAACGTGCGGCTCGGCACCGGGCTCGGTAGCGGTGAAGGTGCCGCCGTCGACGGCGCGGGCGACGGCTCAAGGGACGGTGTCGACGACGGCACGGCCGTCGGGATCGGCGACGGCGCCGGCGTCACGGTCGGCACGTCGGTCGGCTGGGCCGTCGTCGGGTGCGGCGTCAGCGTCGGACCCGGCGAAGGTAATGGAGACGGCACCGAGGACGGGCGCGGCGTCGGCGGCACGGACGGCGCGCCGCTGGGGCCCGCGGTCGGAGGTATGGAAGGCGCGCCGCTCGGTTGCGGCACGGGCACGCGCGTCGGGCTTGATGAAGGCACGGTCGTGGGTGTACGGCTCGGCACCGAGCTCGGCTGCGGCGTCAGCGTCGGCTTTGGAGTGATCGTCGGCGCGGCCGTCGACGGGACCGCCGACGGCATCGGCGACGGCGCCGACGTCGGCACGGGCGTCGGGTGCCCCGCCGTCGGCGCCCACGTCTCGTAGGTCGGCGCGGCCGTCGGCGCCTGCGCCCGCGCGGCCGCCGCCGCGAGGAGCCAAGCTAGCGTCCTCATGGTGCCGGCCTCATCGTCTCCGTCGTCGTTCGCGCATGGTCAATTGGCTTCTTGGAGAGCGAGATGCCCCCAGATGTGGGCAAGAGGCAGCCCTTGGACTTGCGCAAGCCAGCCTTCGCGCTTAGCGCCGATGCCAAACCACCTGCCCCGTTTATTTTTTTATTTTTGGACGCATCTCTCGACAGGCGCAGCCCTTCCCGTGCACGCGGAGGACTTTTCTGCGGCTATTGATCGTAAAAAAAACTCGGGCAGCCGGCACCCAGCCCAGCACCGGAGCAGCAAAGGCTGCAAAGCCGGGCAGCCTCCGCGAACTCGTGAAGGTATACAACTCGTAGGACGAGGAGGAACCAAGGCTCAGCAGTGCGAACAGCAGCCCCAACAATGGGCTCGACGACATCGGTGGAGAAGCAGCCCCCGGAGGAGCCCCCGCCCCTCGACGTGCCCACGGAGCCGGCGCACCAGGAGGTCGCCGCGGCGGGCCTCTGGCAGCGCATGATGGAGCACGCCATCAGCGCGGCGGCGACGGTGCCGGAATTTATCGAGGCGCCCGACGACGATAGCGACGGAGACGGGCCCGTCGTCACGCTCCTCGCGCGCGCGCCGACAAGCCTCCACCTCGGCGTCGACGCGGACGACGCGGTGTGGAGGGAGGCGGCGCGCACTGGCTCACCGCTATATGATGTCGAGATCCGCGCGGTCGGGGCAGCCTGGCGCGCCGTCGCGACGGGCAGCGCCGAGCGGCGCCACCGCGTCGAGGGGCTGCGGCCGAACGTCGCGTACTGCGCGCGGGCGCGGCGCGACAACGGAACCTGGGGCCCGCCGTCGCGCGTGCTCCGGTGCTCCGGGGGCGCGCCGTCGTGGTTCGAGGCCTGGCGCCACAAGCGACGCCGGAGGAAGGAGTCGAAGATAGAGGTCCTGTGCTTCGCCTGCGTCGCGAACCGCCTCGACGCCGACGTCCAGGACCTCCTGCGCCTCATCCACGAGTACCTGGCGCCCTAGTTGTCTGTAATAATGTCACAACATTAACTCCAGCTCGCGCACCACGTCGCGTCCCAGGTCCAGGCGGCATGCGCTTGGACGGGCGCGGCGGAGAGGACGTGGGCGACAGCGCCCGGTTCCACTGACACGGCAACAGTCATCGCGCCGGCGTGGCCCTCCAGATTCACGGAGCCCGTCCCGTCGAGGCGGAGGTCCAACGTTCGCGCCGCGTCGGTGTTTTCGACGACAGCCTCGACGCCGCTGCGGGACTGCGCGACGACGAGGCGCCCCGGGCCGTCGAGGTGGTGTGTCACACCCGCATACAAAACGCTGGTCAAGCCAGCGGCAGGGGCCGGCGCGGCGCTGGCTTTGACGGCGACATCTGAATGGACGACCAGGCCCACCTTTTGGCGCCCGTCCTTCGGGAGGAAGCGGCCGCCCGTCGGCACGACGGCGTATACGCCAGGGCCAACGGTGACGCCGACGTCCGCGGTCCGCGCCTTGCCGGCGACCGTAGCCGCCACGATTGCGTCCGTCGAGAGATCAAGCACGGCTACTCCGAGGTCAGTAAGGTCCTCCTCCTGGTGGACGGCGCAGCGCAAAAGTGCCGCTCGGTCGCACTCGACGCGGAGCGCTTTAGTAGTCGGTCCGCCGCCGGCAAGCGCTGCCCGCGTGCGTGCCACGCGCCACGGCGCGCCGCGCGGCGACGACAGACGTGCCAAACTGACAGCTGAGTGCGCGGCAAAGAGCTCGGAGAACGGCACCCAGAGCTCGCCGCGCGCGAGGGGCGCGTCGCCCGCGAGCGCCGCGCCGGCGGCCGTCGCCGGCCGGCCGCCGCGCGGGTCGCGGAGCCGGCAGTAGCGCTCGCCGTTGAGCGAGCGGCCGTCGACGACCGCGTAGGCGTGGCCCGGCGCGAGGCTCGTGTCGTCGACGCGTCGCGTGGAAACGACGACGGGGTCCTTGCGTCGCACCGCCTCGGCCACCCAGGACCAGAGCGCCTCCGCGTCGCGTTCGCCGGAGCGGACCACGTCGACGGGGCAGCCCGTCAGCACCGATAAGGCGTCGTGTGCGTGGCCCCGACGCGTCGCTCCGGCGAGCGCCCGGTCCGGAGCGAGCGTCGTCGTGGTCCAGAGGCCGCCGACGCAGAGGCGATCGCGCGGCCCGACCGCTATCAAACCAGCGAGCAGCCAGCAGTTGTCGTGGCGGCCCTGCTCGACGACGTCCTCGACCACGGTCTGCGGCGAGCGAGGCCGCAGCTGATGTACGGCGTACTCGAAGCGCGGGCGCAGCGTCGGCCCGACGGCAGCGCCGAGCACCGTCGTGCCGCGTGTTGATATGGCGCGCAGGACTCGCGCGCCGTCGGCATCGACGACTTCGCAGTCGCTCCCGCTCAGGTCAAGCGTGAAGTCGACGCAGTCGTCTCTTTTGACTTCCAGCGCGAAGGTCGTGCCCTTGTCTTGTTTGTTTGATATTAATGCTACGCCGGGCAGCCCCGGGATGGTGGTGCGCGTGGTACGCTGCCCCATTTTACTGCTTGAGAGGCTGCACATCAGCTGCTGTACGATGCCATACCGAGCGGCGTTGGAGAGAGAGTACTTAAGCGGTCACGAACGCTAGACTAACCCTTGCGTCGGCGAAGCTGTGTACGCGGTTGGACCATAGCGCCGCTACAGTTTGCTTCGTGGGTCCAAACCTGGAGCTCCGCTGTCCGCAAGACTTCTGCTTAGACGAGGTACCCATGGTATAGCTCTGCTGCTTCCCGAGACCGTGTGTGCTTGGGGCTAGAGGGGCTACCTAGATGCTAGGCCTCTCGATTCACAAGAGGGTCAGACGCGGGCGCTGCTCTTCTGCGCGGCACTTTGGCACCCGTGGCGCATACGTTTCCGTGTTTCCGCAGCGCGCGGCGCAACGAAACTGTGCAACTGCGGCTCCCTCCAGGGTTTACCCTAGTCTCTACAGCTCCTGCAGTCTCTACAGCTCCTGCACAGCATAAGCATGGCGGAGATCCTGGATAGCGACGACGATTCCGTCTGCGACCTGACCGAGCCCGAGGTCATCGACCTGTCAGCAGACGACAATGATCTCGCGGCCCAACTCAACGCCCAGCTCGACGAGTACATCGTGATCGACAGCGACAGCGACGACGACGACGTCCAGTTCGTGTCGCAGTCCCCGCCGAAGCGGCGCAAGGTCGACGAGGAGGAGGTTACGTTCGTGAAATCGACGCCGGCGCGGCCGGTGGTCGACGTCGACGCCGACGAGGCCCTCGCGCGCAAGCTCCACGAGCAAATTAATGCAGACGTCGAGGTCGTCGCGCGGCCGACGCCAAAGCCGAGCGCCAAGAAGCCGTCGAGCAAGAAGCGGCCCAAGAACGAAGGGCCCTTCAGCGGCCGCGACGTGCTCAAGAAGCAGCGGACAGGACTGTTTGACTTCTTGAGCAAGAAGGCGAAGTCGCTGCGCATCGTGGACGTCGTGCCGAACCCGCACAGCGAGCCCGGAAAACCCCTTTATGAGCGATTTTTATCGGCCTACACGTTCGCGACGACGAAGAAGGTCAAGCTGTTATTCCACGGATCGCCGCCGCAAAACATCCCGAACATTTTGGCCAACGGTCTGGACCCCAACCGCCGCGGCGCGTCGTCGGGGCAGCGGCTCGGCAGCGGCGAGTATTTCGGGACCCACGCCGAGGTGTCCACGGAGTACTGCGGCGGCGGGCGGCAAATGATCGTGTTCGCGGTCTTGACGGATCCGCGGTCGACGCGCGAGGGGGGCAAGATCGTCGTGTCGAGCGACGTGTCGCACCAGCTCCCGCTCTGCACCGTGCACATTGCGAACCGGACGCCGCCCCGGCCGACGGAGCGCGCGCTCAAGGTGACGAACGCGGCGGAGCGAGCACTTATCCGCAAGGAGCGCAAGCGCGGCTGGCCCTTCGGGTGAGGCTACTATTGTGTGAAAGAAGTAACAACATGTCAACATTAAAAACTACAGTGTCCGGAGCCGCTTGTCGAGGTCCTCGAAGAGCGCCCAGATGAGCGTCGTCTGGAGCGGTCTTTTGGCCAGGCGCGGGACGAACCCGGCAAACAGGCCCTGGAGGCTCCGCGGCATCGGCAGGTCCAGCATGGCCCGCGCGCGCAGCGCGTCGAAGGGCTGCGTCGCGACCGTCGCCGCCGTCGACGCGAGGCTGCCCGCCACGAGGTTCAGCGTCCAGCCGTCGGCGTAGTCTCGTCCTAGCGCCTGCAACCGGCGGTACGACGCGTAGTGGATCGCCGCGAAGGGAACATTCGTCAACAAGAGCGGCGGCAGGCCGCGCACGAGCGCCCCCGCGCCCTGGGTCCGTACGATCGTCACCAGCGCGTCCCCCACGCCTCGGTACTGCCGCGCGCCGACGTGCGAGGCCTCCATGCGCGTCTTGACCGTCGTGATGGGACACATGACGACGACCGAGGCGCCGCGCGCGGCCGCGCCGATGAATGCATCATTGACGGCGTCCGGCGGGCTCCGCGTCCGCAGGAAGCGCAGCGACCCGAACTGAATGGCCGCGCCGCCGCCGACCCTTAACGCCGCCGCCGAGGTGCCGCGCCACAATCGAGCCGCGCCGCCCTCCGCCGCAATCTCGCGGACGGCGTTGACGGCGGTGCGCGGGCGCCCGGCCGCGGCGCAAGCTTGGAGTCTCGTCCTCACGACGTCGAACGGCTGCAGCGCTACGGCGACTGCTGTGCCCGAGATCGCGCCGGCGGCGGCTGCTGTGCCTCCCATGAGGCCTGTCTTTGCACAGTGCTGCAGCGGTGCTGGGCACAGCTTGCACAGCTGTCGAGTGGTCCGCAGTCGGCCCAATACAATCGTTTGCGAGCCACAGGCGACGCGTACGACGTGCAGCACCTGCGCCAAAAACTAGTGTGTCTCACTTAGCTACGGCATCGCAAGACGCCGTCGCCGCACCCCCTCTGGACAAATAAAGAGATCTAAAGTTAGTCGCGCATGTTTCCCTGCTGCCTACGAACAAGAGCGATGCACCCGCGCTTGTCGCACTTCAGGACCGCGCCCGCCTGCGAGCCCGGCGCGAAGGGGATCGTCTCGTGCGACAGGAGCTTCCATGCCCCATCGACGAGTGTCCACTTCTGGTACGCCAGCAGCGTCGCCCCGTTGCCCGTCTCCTCCACACAAGTAGTGTACGCGTTGTCGCCATTCACAAACTCGTCGGCGTCGCCCACTTTTAGTGAAGACGGCCGCGCGTCGGCCCGCAGTTGACTTTCCCAGGGGTCGAGGCGGGCGCCGGCCTCCAAGGCCGCCGAGACGCGCGGCGCCGCGCCGTCGCTTAACACAGAGCGCATCGCGGCGAGGTCGCCCGACGTCAACGCATCATAAAAAACCTTCTGCGCGTCGAGCGGCCCCGTGCCGCCCTGCAGCGGCGGCAGGGGCTCGACGAAGTCCCGCGGCGGCAGGAGACTCCCGAGCAGCTCCAGGAAGTCGGGCGCGCCGGTGCCCGAGCCGACGGACCGCCCCGCATAGGACAAAGCGAACCAGGCGGCCTTCTTTTCTTGAAATTCGAAGTCGCCCCAGGACGCGTCTTCGTTCAACAGTTCGCCGAAGGTTTTGAGCAGATCGGAACCGCGCCGCGGGACGAAGGACGCGTCTTGGTCCGTGGCGCCGTCTCCTCTGACACCGAGGACGATCGTCGAACTCAGCTTGAGGCGTCTTCGTAAAGCGCGGCACTCGTCCGTGAAGGCCGTAAAACTACTTTCGTCGGGGCAGAGGACCGCGAGGACGCGCGCCGACCGTCGCAAACTCCGCAGCGACGCCGTCTCGGACAGGCCGGGGAAGACGCGCGCCGCCGCGGGCTTCATCGATATTTCTAAATCCCCGACGGCCGCCTCGCGCTCGATCTTGGTTAACCGTCTTGTCCGCTTGTTGCGCTGGTCCTGGAAGCCCGCGGCCGCGGCGAGCCCGCCCAGTAAATACGCGGGGTACGGCTCCGGCGGCGGCGCGCCGACGGCGTCGGCGAGCTGGTTCGAACCCAGTAAAGCCAGCGCGAGCAAAAAGAAGAGCACGACCCGCAGCGGTTCGGACTGGTTCGCGTTGTTGTACCGCACCAGCGTCTCGCGGCGCCACTGCCTTAATGAAACGGCGTCGAACTCGGGTTCTGCTAAATACGCCTCTTTTTGCGCGTCGTAGGGCGTCGAGCGCAGCAGCGTTTTTTGGATGCGTCGCCGCGGTGCCGTGAAGGCGCCACTACTGGCTACTAGTATCACGACGGCTTGCCTCATTTTGCAGCGTTTCGCGTCTCGCACTGTCAGAGAGCCTGATGCACAGCAATGCTGGATGCTGGCACACAGTGATTATTAGACCTCACTCCGGCGTCACAGCGCTGCAGGATCTATCAAATATGTCCGTTTCCAGCGCCGTGCAGCAGCAATAGTGCAGCGTTCGACGACTGCGCGTGTGCTGGATCCACTTTGGCTTGTGACTGTGCCTCCAGCAAGCCTGAGCAAAACCAGACAATGGATCCTCCCGCCGTGGCCATCGCTCCCGACGGTCGCACGTCTGCACTGAAGGGCCACCCCACCACGTGCGGGTTCAGAGCTGGTTTTGGCCGCCGCTAGCTGTGGCTGCCCATCACCCGCTCCGGGTCCGAGCCAGGCAGAGACGCTGCCCCAGCATCTCTCGCGGGCGCGTCGACGGCGCGACGGAGCGCTTCGTCGACGCGGCCCCATAGAATGCGGCGCCTGCTCATAATAGCATGGGCAGCTCAAGCATCACTCATCCCGAAGGACCCCGACGAGGGCGTCACCGTAGTGGTAGCAAGGGACCAGAGCGACTGCCCCATCTGTATCAAACCGCACCACTGGTGGACCTTCACCGAGTGCCCGCTGCTCTGGACGCCGAACGAGAACACGGTAGGACGGTGGAAGATCGTGCAAGATGCAAACAACACGGTGGGCTGCCACCCAAAACAAAAACGGGCGAAGGACGACACGTGGCCCGTCTGCAACATGTGTTATGAAGAGCGGTGCTGCGCGCTCGACGCGGAGAAGTGCTGCGTGTTCGATCGAAGGTTGGTACTGAACGTGTCCTTCCTGGTCTTTCTGGTGCTGGTGAGCTGCTGCTGGGGCTGCTGGAAGGGCGAGAAGGAGGCCGCGCGGAAGGCGCGGTTGTTGGCGGCCGTGTCGCACAGCGACGCGTAGTCGGCCCCTTGTGTCTGTGTGTAACTCCGTCTTTTTTTCATGATGGCCTACGTCCGTGTGACGAATTGCCTGCCGCCTTGGATGACGGCCTTCTATTGTACATGAGGCTGGGTAGGGTAAGGTATCGGTCTTTTGTATCGGTACCTTTTTGCGCGCAGTTTTGCCCGCGTCGCGCTTTAAAACTGCGCCTCGGGCCAAAGCGTTGAACTGCGGCCTGGAAAAGGGCTACACGTCATTGCAGAATCGGCACGACGTAGAGACTTGCGTGGGAGGTGCGCAGGACATAGCACACCAAGCAGATCCGCGCGGCGCCGGCAAGCAGATCCGCGCGGCACCGATAAATTTGCGTGGGAGGCCGCAGGGTAGAGCATGCTCCGCCCAGCGGTGGCCGGCTCTTTGGCCTTGTTATCAGCAGCACAAAACGACGATATGAACGACGACGACGACGAACAACCCCCTTTCATTGCCAGGCTCTTAATCAAAAAGGAGGAATGGCTGGGCGACCTGCCGTGGTACTACGTGATAGGGGCCGTCGTAATAGCGCTGTGGGTGACAAAGAAAATGCTGGCATGTATCAGGAGGCGCAGCGAACAGAACAGCATCGGCGCGACGAAGCGCCGCGCCGACGGCTTCGACCGCTGGAACCCGCGGCCCTCGTCGGTCGTGCCGTCCTACGCGTCGACGGCGCTGCCGCCGACGATCAAGCGCTATGCGGCCCAGGGCGAGGAGCGGCCCGTCTTGCAGTGGCTCGCGTCGAACCGCGGCCGGCCCGACGCCGCCGACGCGGACGGGCGGACCGCGCTCCACCACGCGTGCGAGCACGGCCGCTCGAAGCTCGCGCGGCAACTGCTGGAGGGCGGGTGCGGGCCCGACGCGGCGGACTCGCGCGGCGCGACACCCCTGCACGCGGCCTGCGCGGCCGGCGCGGCCGCCGCAGTCCGCGTCTTGCTCGACGCGGGCGCAGACGTCGCGCGGCAGGACGCCGACGGCTACACCCCGTCCGCGCTGGCGGCGGCGCGGGGCCACGCGGGCTGCGCGCGGCTCGTGAGAAGGAGGGAACGCGACATGCGCGCGGGCGCGACCATCGGCGCGAGCCCGACGCTCCTGCGGAGCCGCAACGCGACGTCGGACGCTGTATGATGTCGTCGCGGCGATGGCGAGCGCGAGTCGCGTGCACGGCATACGCCATCGACGCGACGCAGCCCCCGGCGAGGGGGCAGGAAACTGTCTAGAAGTAACTTGTAACACACACAATCTTAGAGCGACGCGTCATACGCCGCGCGCCTCGACCGGTCGCCGAGCGTCGCGTAGGCCTCCTGGACCGCCTTGAAGCGCTCGTTCGCCGTTGGCGAGGCGCACTTGTCCGGGTGGAGCCGCAGGGCGAGCGCGCGGTAGGCCGCCTTGACGTCCGAGCGGGGCGCTTTGATAGAGACGCCGAGGACGTCGTAGAGCGTCTTCCGCTTTGACGATGGTGGCGGCCGTCGTCGTTGCGGTTGGCGGTCACCACCGTCGAAGGGACCCTCCCAGCGCGCGTCGTCCTGGCGGTCGGCCGCGGCCGGCCGGTTCCGGGCCGCCGGCGCCGGGGCGTCGACGGCGGCGGCGCCGTGCTCGCGGCGCCACCAGGCCGCGGCCTCGCCGTCGTCGTCCGAGTCCGAGGCCGACGCGTCGTCTTCCGTCGACGACGGCGGCGACCGCGTTGGCTCTAGCTCCTCAAGGACACTGCGGAAGCCCTCCCAGCCGCTGCCCTCCGGGCTTCTTGCTTGATTTAGTAAATTCTTGATATTTCTGGGGCTGGCTTGGGCTTCTTCCAATCGTTGGGCTGCCGCGCCGGCCATAATGGCTGCCCCAATTTGCCCCAGTTGGCACTGCCCCATTCGTGGGCGGGCGCGCGCGGCCTCCCTCTATCCGTCCGCAAATGCCCGCGCGGAGACTCCTCGAAGTGGCGCTTTGGAGTAGTGGCGCTCTAGGTCGCATGGTTGCCCGCGTTTGAATTCAGAGACCCGAGAGCGGGCAAACAGAGGTACGGGGGTTTCGTAATGGAGTGTTTTCAGAGCCCTGGCCCGTGTTTGAAGTTGGCCTTCCGATTCCGCACGGGGGGTATGCACCGAGTGTGATGCTCGAGTGAGGTACGCTCGTCGCTGCTCACCAAACTAAGCTACGAAGAACTCGAGAGGCACGAGTGTTGCAAAACCTATTGTCCTCCCGAAACCCAGCTTTTTTCGGCGAGCGGAGCGTATTCAAAAACGCTCTCGGGCGCCAAGTGCAAATAGGCTGCCAAGCGCAAGTTCGCGCCGCCGCGGGACGCAAGCCACCGCCGGCGCAGGACTCCCAAGACCAGAAAAAAGCTGCCGAGCCGGCCTACTGCCGCCGCGGGACTGCCTCGGTAGTCTAACCCCGCGGCACGAGCCATGGCCGACGAAAAACAAACCCCGGCGGAACAACAACCGCCCCAGAGCCCGGCGCGCGTCACCTGGCCCGACGACCAAAGGCCCTGGGGCTCGCCGCCGCGACGAGCGGGCGCCATCGACCTGAAGCCCCACTCGCCGCCGCGATTGGGAACGTCGACACCAACAGAAAACGTCCTGAACCCGGTCGCGTCGCCGTCCGTCGTCGGCATGTACGACTTCGCCTGGGACGAGTCGCCGGCCGTGCGCGCGTCGCCGCGCAACGACGCGTTCAACCACCGCTCCCTATTCCTGCGGCGCATGCGCGCGAACTCCGACGACGGCTCCTTCTCGTCGCGCAAGCGGCCGCGCGACGACGACGCCATGACGGACTCGCCGCCGACGCGCACGCGCTTGGACTTCGACGTCGGCTTCGACAACGACGCGACGGATGCGCGGCCGCCGCAGCCACCACAAAGGGCGCCGCGCGACGCGTCGAGCCCCTGCCCCCACGGCAAGCTGCTCTCCATCTTGTGGGGCAGCGGCACCTGACGATGCGTGGACAAAAAAAAAAAAAGCCCCCTGCTTTCTTGTTACATCATCTCGATCGATCCCCATATCGGCGGCAACGCCGTGAGTAATAATTGTTTGCATACGCGTACACCACAAAACATTTACACAACCAGCCCCGCGAGCGACTCCGGCGGCGGCGCGTCGCTCGCGACGGCCTCCGCGGCGATGAGCTCCGCGAGCTCCGCCGCGGGCACGAAGGCGGCGAGTCCCGCAAGCGGATGGCCCGCCGGGACGATCCCCTCGACGACGCCGACGCACGCCGAGCCGGACAGGATCACGGGCGCGCCGCACTGGCCCTGCTCGAGCCGGGAGTCGGTCCGTAAGAAATGCTGCGGGCCTCCGGCCACCCGCCCGACGTACGCGCCGGCGACGACCTCTGGAATGACCAGGTCGTCGTCTTCGCCCGCGTCGTGGATGTTGTGACCATCGACAGTCAGCGCCGCGTTTTCGTCCAACGCCCCCAGGGCCAGATCAAGCGCCGGCACGCCGAGCGCATCCAGCGCGCCAGCGTCGATGGGCGTCAGGACCGCCGCGTCCCGATCAGCGTGGCAGACCGGCGCGCACGCCTCGGTGCAGGCCTCGACGACGCCGGCGGCGGATCGCCGCTCCAGAAAGTACCTCGTGTGCTCCGGTCCTACTGATTTCACCCATTCCTCGGGGAAGTAGTTCGGAAACCGCCACGGCGCAAGGACGTGCGCACTCGCGACGACGCCGCCCGACGCGAGCCGGAACGCGCTACCGCGGCTCAGGATCTCGAGGCGCTCCATGTACTCGGGCAATCTAAACCACGTCGACACCGCGAGGGACGACGACGCGCGCTGCATCGCTCGTACGCAGACGAGTGATATGTCCTCTGGGTGCAGTGCTGTGGCTGGGTAGCGCCCGCAATTGCGTTGCCTCTGAACGCCTGCAACACGTCGCAGTGATCGATCAAACGAGCTTTCGCGTCGGCAATTTGCCTGACGGGCATTTATGCCGATGCTGAGTGCGAGGTGCTGCTGCAGAGCTGGAGCACGAAGCAGCACCGGTCGCTGAGCGTGCAGGGACGGCACAAGAACGCCGTAGCAGTCGTGCCAGGAGCGCGTGAGGACGCCAGCAAGGAGACCAGCAGCTGGGCCGCGGCAGGCGCCGCAGCAGAGTGGTGCAGCAGTGGGCAGGCTTCATCTGCACGCAGCGATGCGACCCCTGCTCGCCGTCGCCGCGCTGGCATCGAACGCAGTAGCACTGGCACCGTACGCCAAGCAGATCAAACTCGCACAGCCAGAGCTGCAGTCGTGGCTCGCGCGCGACGTCGGCCGCCGCCGCCAGGAGCTGCAAGCGCTGGCGTGGCTTGGCCGCGCGCACCGCGTGCTCCCGAATCTGTTCGACAAAGTGTTCACGATCGACCGCTACGCCAACGCGCCGTGGTACGCGTGCGACGACGGCAGGACTTATGGCACGCTCAAGACGGGCACGGCAGTCGTCGCCCGCGGCGTGCCCGTGTCCTTCTCGCTCTCGGGCGACGGCGCGAAGATGACGGTCTCGGGGCTGGGCTGCGACATCCTGCCGCGCATACCGGCGAACGCGTCAGTAATGGAAGAACGCGATGCGGAGCGCCTCTGCCAGCAGCTGGTCGCGTCGAAGCGCATATTGATTGACGCCATCGAAACGGCGGTCTTCGACGTCCTCGAGCCCGCGCTCGCGGGAGGGCCGACGTTCGAGGCGACGGGAGATGTGGTGGAGTTCACGCCACGACGCGACCTCTTCGCCCGCGAGGGAAGTAGCGAGAAGTGGCTCCAGTGCGTCTCTGAGTACTACTTCGCGGCGGCGTCGCTGCAGGAGGTTGTAGCTGTTGGTAGCGACGTGCGGTTTGTGTTCTACTACGACGCGACCGAACCGCTGAATTCCGAGGATCTGCGAAGAAACGTCAATCCCGAGATCATCTGCTGTCGCCTGCCGGAGGCCGACGGCGCGGCGCGGGCGTCACTCTCCTGCGTGTTTGTAGTGCTGCTGGTGCTGCTGGTGCTGCTCGAGCCCTCGAGCGCGACGCGATCCACACGTCGAGCACCAGTCGCAAGACGAGGCCGCCTCCTCGTCTTCGCGTCGATTCTCGCTTCCAGCAGCGCGCTTAAACCACTAACGACGCCGCCGCGCCTCGTCATCCTCGCCGGCCTCCCGGGCAGCGGCAAGAGCAGTCTCGCCGCGGCGCTGGAAAAAAGAGGCTGGGCCGTCGTGAACCAGGATTCCCTCGGAAATCGGAGGAAATGCGAGCGGGCCTGCGCGCGCGCGTTCGAGCGCGGCGACCGCGTCGTTATTGATAGATGCAACCACGACCGGGCGCAGCGGGCGCACTGGACGCGGATTCTGGAAAGGGCGGGCGGCGGTTACAAAGTTGCGGTCTGGCTGACGACGCCCGTCGATTCTTGTGTGGAGCGCGTCCTCGCACGGCCCGCGCACCCGACGCTGGCCGGGCCCGGCGCCGAGAAGGTCGTGCGGAATTTTGAAAAAAGCTTCGACCCGCCCGGTGAGGACGAGGTCGACGCGATCATCAAACTCGCGCCAACGGACGACTACGACGCCGTCGCCGCGGCGCTCGACCCGTGTATGTGATACTAGTAACCCAGCTTGTTACCCTATATCATATTCTTGGCAAGGGGGGATGGTGGGATCTCTCTAGTCGTCGAAGCCGCCCGGCGGCCCCTTGTTCTTCTGCCCCGGCAGGAATGGTAAATCAGGCAGCTTCAGGTCTCCCGGCAGCTTCGGCGCGTCGGGCAGCTTGAGGTCGCCGCCCGCCGCGCCCGACGCCGCGCGCCCGGCGAGGACGCCGACGCTCGCGACCGTGTTCCCCAGCGCCGTGAAGGCGTCGCCGAGCGCGGCGCCGACCTCGGCGTCATTGGCCGCGTTCGACGCCGCCTTCGCCGCCGACGACGCCGCGCCGCCCAGGTTCGAGACGATCTGCCCCGTCGACGACGCGGCGTCGCGCGCGATCGCCGCGGCCTCGGACTGGGAGACCTCTCCACTATCGGCGAGCTCGCGCGTCAAAGCCGACGTGGTATTGGTCGCCTCGCTCAGCAATTTCGAGGCCTCGGCCCGATCGGCAGAAGCCTGGAAGTTGCCCGCGAACGCTAATAAAGATTTCCCGACGTTCTGGAAGGCGTTGATCGTGGCTTTGGCCGACGACGCGGCGGCGTCCTTGAGCGCGGCGTCGTCGAGCGACTCCACGTCTATTTGTTGGACCGCGCTTCTCGAAGGAGGCGGCACGGCCGGGCCCGCATTCACAGAAGGTGCTACGGGCTGCGCGGCACCGAGCGGCGCCGCACCTAAAACAGCGTCGCGCTGGTCGAGGGCGTCGTTGATGCGCTGACGCAAGGCCGCCACGGAAGCCTCGGTCTCGGCGATGGCGATGGCCGACTCGGCGAGTTGGGCCTGCAGCGCCTCGACCTGCTGCCAGGAGTACAATCGCAACGCTTCGCCGTCGTCCGTCGCCGGCAACGACGCCAACGTCGTCTCCATGGCCTCGATGCGCGCATTTATTTGGTCCTGTTCCACCTTGATCTGCCCGGAGCACTCGTCGACGTCCTCTATTAACACAAGTTCAATGGCAACTAAACCAGCCTTCGTCTCGATGGCCGCAGCTAAAGATGCGGCGACGGCGTCCTCGGACGTCCGCTGCCTGACATCTTGCAGCTGCACCAATAACTGCTCCTCCCTCCGACACCGCTCCATTTTTTGCGCTTTGGCATCGGCGAGCTGCTGCTGGAGCTGCGCGGCCGACGCGGCGCGGTCCCGTTCCGCGGCCATTTCCCGTTCGAGTTGGAACCGTAGGGCGGCGACCTCCTCGCCGATGACCTCCTCGACCTGCTTCCTTCGCAATTGAGACCTTTCAAGCTGCGTCTGCAATCTAGCGACCTCCAAATTCCTTTCACTTCGTGCCGAGAACTCTCCTAACACACTCTCGGAGAGGGACATCGGCGCCGGCGGCGCCGGCTCCTCGATCACCTCGGCCTCAGGCGCGGCCTCCTCGGGCGCGGCGGCGGCGGGCGGCGCCATGGAGTCCAAGTAGTCACTCCTAACTGATACGGAGTGTTTCGCGCACTGCGGCGGTGCGACGAGAGCATTGCTGACGGCGAGGGCCAGCGCTAGTGTGCGAAACTGCAGCATCGCCTAGGGAGAGTGGTATCCGTCGATCAGTGGTTTTTGCTGACTCTAGCCGTGCTGAGGCCGAGTTGTGCGCACTGGATTGAATATAGGAAGACGTCAGCCAGTCGCCGGCTTGCAGACCACGGGGCTAGCCGCGTATTATGCCAAATCAATCTACCTTGATCACTTGTGTGAGAGAGATAATACCCGCACGCACGTACGCGGCTTCTGTGATGGGTCACCGACAAGAGGAGTAGTCCCTTGCCCCCGTGACGGAATCCCGGCCTGTTTGCGAGGCGCGACGAGCGCCAACAAAAGCAGTCCCCTGGACTGCTTTTTGGTGACCTCTAACTCCTCGCCCGGCTGCCTTCAGCGCTTCATACGCTGTGATTGTGAAGCATTTATACGGCTCTCAATCTCAACGAGCGCAGACGCCGTGTCGTGACTCCTACGGGGCAGCACCAGGGGCGCCAGCACCAGCACTGCGCCAAAGCACTGCCAAAAACCGCGCGCGACATCGCTCGCAACCGTCGGCGACTCGGCTTCAACCCTCGCCACACTGTCAGCAGGATCGCAAGACCGTCCTCACAGCAGAAATGGCAGCACCCGACGCCGCGCCCGCGCCCGTCGCGGTCAAGTCAATCAAAGGAGAAAAAAAAAAGCAAGTGCGCGACGCGACCGCCGACCTCTACGCCCAGCACGCGCCGACGACGCCCGACGGGGCCATGCGCGCCATCTGGCAGAAACCGTCCGAGATAAGACGCCACGAGCGCGAGCTGTTTAAGAGGTTTGCGTCCGACGTCAAGCCCAAGGAGACCATGGGCCTCTCTCCAAAACACGCGCCGTTATCAAACTGCTACGGCTGGACGCAGAGCCGCGACTTTGTCATTGTTGTTGTTTGGTTGCAGGGTCCTTCGGATGATGTTACTGTGGAGATCAATAATAATAAAATGCTGGTGCAGACCGAGGGCTATACGCCAGTGATTGATCGACAACTCTTCTCCCAGGTAGATGAGAGAGTAGACGTCGAGACTGTCGCGTGGGACAAGCTTGATTTAATGGCCCTCAAGCTTACTAAGAAGGATACAGGAATCATCTGGGACGCGTTATTTGCGGGCGACTGGCGCTTGTTACGGGCGGTCGACGCGGCGTCGTACGAGGCTTTGCCCGATCCTAGCGACCCTCTGACCTACTGCATCTCGGTCTTCGTGCCCGAGCACTGCTTGCGGAGCGACATCGACGTAGACGTCACGGCGCAGTACGTTTCTGTACGTATAAGGGAATGGACGGAATGGCGAAGGCACTTCAAGTACCCCTGCCGCGCCACAGAGGCCGTCTGGGAGCTGGGCTGGGAGAAACCGATCGAAGAGGAGCAGGAGCAGCGATGGTCGGTCGGCGAGGACGCCTACCGGCCCACGTCATTACATAGGCGGCGCCGCGTCGTGCAGATCACCGTGGGTTTTGCGGACCTGCCGCGGAAGCGTGTCGTGTACGACCGCCGTCATGGCGAGCTCGTCGAGCTCGGGCTTGATAGTGATGTGAAGGACGCGCCACCGTCGGCGTTCCGAGCGGATGTGATAGATGGCGACCTCGCAACTAGAACGTTGTTCGTCGAGCACGAGGACGGCATGCTCTGCGGCGCCGTCGCCGAGGTCGCTTCTCATTTAGACGCGCCGGAGGCGTACCCTTTGCCAAGGTTGTCGGCCGTGGCCCAAGCTCTCTTATCTCACATCCCCGCCGCTGATAGAAACTTATATGAATTCGGGGGTGAAAATCAGGTGGAGCCCGTCGACCAGTGGCGCGCCGCGGCGTCGTATGATGCCGAGCTCGCGTGGTGCGAACGCGTGGGGCGCGACTTTGACAACGGCGACGAGCGTCGTATTGAAGAGGAATCAGAGGACGAGGACACGGTCGTCGTCGAGGAGCTCCCGCCGCCGCCGTTGCAACGTCCAAAATGCGGCATGCTCGGCGCCGAGCCCGTGCGCGTCCTCACAGGAAGGCGTGCCTCTGAGAAAGCCTGGCCGCTGACGCGGTCCCTCGCTTCAGGTAGAGACGCGTGGCCCGCTGAAAGATTAGCGGACTACGCCTTCGACGCGGGCAAGAAGACTGTGAAAGTGTACGTGAGGGTGCCGTTCGCGGTCACTGATGAATCAGTGTTCGCCGAGTTCGACGACGAGCTGCGCCTCGAGGTCGTGGATGTGGCGGCGTCGACGCGGTACTACTTCCGCGTCGCGCTCGCGCACGCCGTCTCCAAACAACACTGCAAGGCCGCGGCGAAGCGCGGCGACGTCGTCGTGACGCTGCGGAAAGCCGACCCCGAGGACGCCTGGCTTACTCTAGCGTCGACAGAGGTCGCGGGTAACTATTTTTAACTTTGTTTTGGAGTGGTCCTCGTCGGCGCGGACATACGTTTAAATATTAGAAATACTAGTGCCGCGCCGCCGCGACGCGCTCCCGGATTTCGGCCTTTACAACTAAATCGCCGACCGGCGGCCGCTCGTGCTCGTCGACCTCGAAGTACTCGCCGTCGCCGAAGACGGGTGCTAGCGACCTTAACAGCCCGAGGCCGTGGTTCAACGAGTAGTCCGCGACGAAGGCCGCGAGCTTCAAAGCCACCGACGGTGGTAATCGGGGTAATAACGCCAGCCCGAATAATAGCCTCCCGAGCCGAGTCTCGTGGTGGTGGTTTCCGGGAAGCCCGGGCCAGCCGCCGAGGAAGCCGCCCCAGACGTCCTCGTCGACTGCGAAGAAGGCGGCGAACCATGCCCGCAGATCTTTGGCGCCGAGCGTCAAGAGGAACTCTCCCCCGAACAACGCGAACTCGCGCTGCAGCACCGTTTCGCGCGACCTGCGCGGGGAACCGCCTCGGGCGGGTTGGCTAGAGTTCGTCGCGACTCGGGGACGCACCAGACCGCCGCGTACGCCGCGCGCGCCGCCGCGTCCGGCGTCCTCTTCTCCCGGTGGGCGGTAATCAACGCATCGGCCACACTTGGCGCCGCAGCGAGCATTCTACAGAGTTGGTAGCCCGTCGCCGGGTGTACGAGTGCCGCCGCGGCGCCGAACGCGACGACGCGCTGCCGCGGGTCCGGCGGCGGCCCGCCCATGGGTATGTACGAAAGTTCGTCGGGCTCGTCGGGGTGCTTGCCTTTCAGTTCGACGCCTAGATGTTCCAACCGCAGGTAGGTCCGTCGCTCCAGCTCCTTCAGGGGCAGCCCTGGGCGCGCGACGAGACTCGTCTCCTCAAAGAAGACCTGTGTGGTCACGCCATCGACGTCGCCACGTGACGTTCTCTGATGACGCCGCGCGAGACGGTCCGCAGGCCCGTGGCCTCGTCGAGGTCGAGCGGCATCGCGTACATGAACGACGGCGAGGCGTCCCGCTCCTTCACAGGTAGATGGTCATCCCTATAGTCGAAGAGCAGCATCGCGTCGGCGTCGTACGGCGCGAGCGAAGCCTCCTCGACCAGCCCGTAGATGCCATAGGCGACCTGGAACGTGGGCGGCGGGCCAGTGCCCGTGCCTTGCCGCGACGTCAATGATGATTCGAAGCCCGTGCAGTCGACGACCGAGGTCGCACGGAGCGTCCGCCCGTCGTCGAATTCGAGCGTCGAGCCCGCGGCGTCGTGCCGGATGCCGTCGACGATGTTCGCGCACCACGACGCCGCGTCGCCCCGGACCTTGGCCTGTATCCGTCTTACTCCAACCGCGTCGGAACGCGTCCGGAGCGTTTCTTGCAGCCGTCCTCGATGCACCCTGCAGTAGGGACTGTCGAGCGTCGTTCGCCTTTCATCAGTCTCGAAGAAGCAGTCCGTGACCGGCCACGTGTGGTCGACGCAGTCCTTGAGCTTTAATTCGGGCATCATGGCATGTAGCGCGTCGAATTCACTCTCCCATACGCCGTAATTGTTAGGCCAAGGTTTGTCGAGGTTCGGATCGACCAGCGCGACCTCCAGGCCGCCGCGCTCCGCCAGTAGCCACGCAATAACCGAGCCCGCCGGGCCCGCGCCGATGACGGCGCAGTCGCAGCTCATGTCTGCCGCGGCCACGGTGACGCGTGACCTTCCTGGTGCTGCCGCCATGAAAGCTCCGGCTTCCAGGGTCGAAAGCGCCGCCGCCAGCAGCGCTAGAGGTGCCATAATTGGGCTTCGGCTCGTTATGCGTGTTGTTGCTGCTCTTGTTTGAAGTCGTTGCTCGCTTGGGGTAATAGTGCGTTCAGTGGCAGGTACTTGCTTCGGCTGCTGCGATATATTGCGATCAGCAGCCTCGTTTGGCAAAAGAGCAGATCCATGAGGGCAGATTTGCTATTATTTGCAATTAATCGATTGCGCCGCGACGGACCGGGTAAGCAGCCTTCTCATCGTTGCTCCGAGCCGTGCGCGGGCGTTGTGCCAAAACCCGCCGCGCAGCTAACGCGCAAGGAGAGCGTCGCCGCTCTGCGTGAGTAGGGCTGCCCCTCGACGCCGTCGACGCGCCAGGATGGGCCCGCCGGCCTACGACGGGACGCGCCACGCCGCCGGGACCCACGGCCTGCGCTGGGGCCCCAACAATGTCGTGAGCAGTGGGTGCCGCGACGGCAGCGTGGCCCTCTGGGACCCAAACACCAAGACCAACATGATATTAGGGGGAGGCCACGACGGCGACGCGGATCCGACGGGGCGCTGGGTGCGCTGCACGGCCTGGAGCCCGGACGGGAGCTTGCTGGCCTCGGGCGGGCCGCGACGCGTCTGCGTCTGGACGGCCGAAGGCGAGTTGAAGTGTTCCCTCAACCTGGCCTCGGCGACGGCCGTCGCTGAGAATGAAGACGACCCCGAGCCCTACTACGTCTTAGGGTTGTGCTGGGTCGACGAGACCACGCTGGCCATCGGCGGCGGCTCGCACGACGTGGCCGTCTGGAAGCTCGAGGAGGGCAATCTCCGGTTTTCCCTCGCGTGCCACGACCACGAGGATTCCATCAGGTGCCTCGCGGCGTGCAACGGGCGGTTGGCGTCCGGTTCTGATGATTGCACCGTGAGGGTCTGGGACGGCACGCCCGCGCCGTCCGATATTATTACAAGGGGCTTCGGCGCCGCCGTGACGTGCGTCTGCTGGTCGCCGGACGGCGCGCTGCTGGCGGCGGGTTCCGCGGACTCGTCTGTTCGCGTCGCGCGCGCGGAGGCGGGCCGCCAATTCGGCGCCGTGGCCTGGGTCTGGCGCGGCAACGCTGAAAAAGTGACGGCGGGCGTCGCTTCCATTGATTTCAGCCGGGACGGCACGCGTTTAGCTGTGGCGGCCGAGGGCCGCGTTTTTGTCTTCGGGGGTGTCCTGGACGCGACGTTAGGTGATATGATGGCCTGTATCGACGCGCCGGGTTTACGTTATGATGTCCAGTTCGCGCCGGACGGCCGCCAGTTAGTTTATGGGAGGTCGCTGAAGCGCGAGCCGGTCGCGTCGGACAACGTCGGCGACGAGTGGCCCGTGGCGTTCGTCGACGCGCCGCTGATCGACGATGATCCGTACTGAACGACGACCCGTACTGAAGCAGGCTTGGTGGGGAGTAAGTTGCGGGGATGCAGCTTCTCTGTCGGACTCTATGCTCGATTGCTCGTCCCGCGCGTCGTTCGTGTGCTGTGGTCGTAGTGATGCCCCCGTCGCCCCCCCCGCAGCTTGCCCTGGAGCTGCCCTCCTGTCCCGGACCGGTAGCAGGGCTAGGCAGAGGGCTATTCGGATGCTGGCCAGCTTCATCCTTAGGGCAAGCCGCGAAGGAGGCCCAGCACGAACAAGCCGGCGGAAGATAAGCGGGTCCGCACGCCGCGCACAACGAATCTCACGAAAGTCGAGTGCTCGAAAAGTACTCAAGGCTCTGCCTTACCGTCCGGCGCAGCTTTTTCCAGCTCTCCGCGCCGCCTCGGATTCAAAAATAAGCTCTGACACGACAAACAGGGCTAAAGCACGCGGCTACCACCCTCCAACAAGCCCACTTCTCTCCACTCGCCGCCACGTGATGACCATGAACACCACCGCGCTCACGCCAGCCGACGCTAAAAGCGGCGCGGCGCAGACGCCGCCCCTGGCCGAGGCCTGCCGCGGCCCGGCGACGATGCCGCTGGGAATCCTCGACGGCGCCGCGCGTCAGCCCGTCTACACGATGGCCCGACAGCCGAGGCCGCTCGCGCGCGACGGGACGCCGCTGTCCCGACGGTTCTCTCCGCCAATCCCAGCGCCGGCGCCGGCCGATACGAGCATGACGATCCCGCCGGCCCAAATACCGAGCTCCGCCGAGGTCACGCCCAACGTGGCGTATAGAGGCCTCGGCGACGACTGAAAAATTGAAAGATGTTGCCCGCGCGCGGCCCAAGGCCGACGCGACGCGCCCCAATTCGCATGAGAAATCCCCTGAAAATCCCCCCTGTGGTCCTGTAAGAAGAGACATGTTACTCTAAGCCCAAATCGCATGGGAACTCATAAACCCCCAGTAGTGTCTTGTAGTAGAGAAGACATGTTACTTTTGCACGCTGACCGACGCCTCGCCCTGACGGGCCAGGTTCGCGCCGCGAAACGCGGAGAGCCACTCGTAGGAAGCCCCGCGCGGGTACCGCTGCCCGCCGTGCGTCTCCGCCCACTTTTCGAGGTACTGCGGTTTGTAGCCCCAGGGATACGTCGTCTTCGCGTTCTCCGTCACGTAGGGCGCGTTCGAATCTCCTGACCGCAGCAGGCGCCAGGCGTCGCCCTTCGCGTCGCGGGCGAAGACGTACGCGCCGCACGGGGCGAATTTGAGGTCCACCGTGAGCTCGACCCCGAGGAGACGGGAGACAAGTGCAACGCTCGCCGCATGGCTAGTGAGGACAACCGTCGACCGCCCTCGTCCTAGCTCGGCGTCGAGCAGCTCCGTCAAGTTCCACTCCGTCGCGGCCATGCGCTCCAGGTATCCCAACGGCCACGTCTCCTCGTCGTCGCCGGTGTGCGGGTCGGCCCGGTCAACAAGCCGAGGAAAATACTGGAAGCGCTCGGCGTAGGGCGCCACGTTCCGCGGGTGGTGGAGCACCTCCGCGATCTCCGGATATAGCTCCAAAGGCACGTCCAACGCGTCGCAGAGCGGCGTAATCGTCTGCAGACACCGTAGGTAGGGCGAGCTGAGCACGCGCACCGCGCCGCCTCGCCGTTTTAGTGTTGCGGCCGCAGCAGTCCCGAGCTGCCGCGCCTGCCGGTGCCCGAGCGTAGAGAGCGGCGGGTCGCGCGGGTAGCGCCCGAGGGCCTGGATGCGGGCCCTCCACGCCGGCATGGCGTAGTCCATGCGGTCGCCGTGGCGCACGAGCACGAGCCACTGCGTTGCCTCGGCGCCGTCGCAGCCGAGCGCTTCCTTTTTTGATTTATAAATGCCCAGTGCCGCTATTACCACTCCCGCGATGGCCGTGGCGAGGACGGTCGGCCACTGGCGCTCCATCATTGTTGCGTCGGCGGCGTTGCTGCGGTGAGTTGCTGCTGCAGTGGCACGCAGCGTGGTGCCAGGAGATGCTGCGCGTGTAGAAGTTGGGTTTTGCAGTCTACGACCACTGTCGATGCCAAACGCGTTGTGCAAGCGCTGGCGCGTGTAAACGATCGCTAGGCGAGCCTGAGCAGTCAAAATTACAGGTGGCAAAGAGAGCGCCTCAGCCTCGAGTTTTGAAAGCGGTGTACGCGCCGACGTAACGTGATTCAAGCTTTGCGTGCAAGCACGTGTGGCCCGCGGTCAGGAGCAGACAAATCAAATCTCACAGTCACGCCGTCGCGCGCGCAGCACTCCACCAGTGGCACACCAGGTAGTTTTGCAGCAATAACTCGCCGCAGCGCGAAGCATTGCTGGAAATAAGCTATGATGCTACTCAGCACGCTCAAACTGCTCGCATGCATCGCACCGCTGCACGCCCTGACGCCGCCGAAGTCGCATGCCGCGCCGACGCCGTCGGTGCGACGACGGACAGCAGCAATGCGCGTGCGCGGCGGCGACAACGCGACGGATGCGCTACGCGTCCGCGGCGGAACCGGCAAGAAAGCCAAGAAACCGAGGAAGAGAGGGACACGTCGATGGCCTACTTACGGTAGGAGTAGTCGAGACCGGTCTCGCCGCGAGAGTCGAGTCGAGTCGAAGCCTGCGGACGCCCCAGTCGTCGAAACGCCCGTCGCAAAGGATTTCAACCAGCTCAAAGAAGTACCACAGGGTTGGATCGACCGCACCTGTGAAGAATCAAATTTCGCGGCGCTTCGAATCATGACGATGCACCCGACTCACTGGTTGATTTCCACACAGGACCGCACGATCAACTTCCTCGAGGCGCCCGTCACGGAGCTGTTGATCGGCGCCACGGCCGTGTCGTTGAGTTTGATGGAGATCCAACGACAAATTATCGAGCTCGGCACGCGGGAAGCCGACTACTCCGTGCTGTTTCTCGCGGCGACGCGGATGCTCAAGGCATTCCTCGCTGTGTTGCGCTCGACGCGCATGGCTCTGCGCGGCTACAAGTCCTACGCGGTCATCAAGAAAGGAGAAAACGTCTACCTCAAGAAACTACCGGCGACCGACGATGACGGTGTTGTGTAATAACATAGTTCTAATTTATGCTGCCGCCTTCTTCTTCGATGGCGCCTCCCCACCACTCGCGGCTGCGGCGCGCTTCTTGCTGTCGCGCCGCGCGACGGCCGCGAGCCGCCGTTCTTCGATCGCCGCGGCCGTCGCCGCATCAATTGTAGAAGAGGGCAGCTCGAACTCGGGCGCCGGCGCCGCGCTCCCCCTACCAGACGCCTCGCCCGCGACGCCGCGCTGCACGAGCGCGTCCGCGCGCTCGTTCAGCGCGTCGCCGCTGTGGCCCTTGACGTGCTCCAACGCGAGTTTCCGCTTCCGCCGCGTGCCCTCGGAACAGTACAGGTCCCTACACGTCTTCGCGAGGTCGACGTTCTTGTGGGCCCGGAACGCGCCGGACGTGATGTTCGCCGCGTACGTGGAATCATAACATAAAGCCGCCGGCCCGTCGCTCCCCTCCTCGTCGCGCAGCCACAGCAGGGCTTCGGCGACGCCGCTGAGCTCGCCCGTGTTGTTCGATTTTTTCTCCGCGCCGAGGTAGTGCGCGTGTCCCGAGTCGATCACGACCGGCCCCCACCGCTCCGCCAGCACCTTGCCGTCGCGGACCGCGATGAACCCCCAGCCCGCCGGCTGGTCCCGCTTACTGTCGACGTTCTGGTTGCCGCGGCAGCCGCCGTCCGTGTAGACGGCGACGGTGCCCTTCGGCGGCTTGTACGTTGTACGCTTCGGCTTCGTCGTGGACGAAGCGCGCGTGGCGGGCGCGGGGCTCCCGCGCACAAACGCCGCGGCCTCGGACTGGCTCTTGAACTTCTTGAACCGCGCGCCCGCGAAGCCGCTCACGAGTCTCTCGGCCTCGGGCCAGGACCCGAAGACGCCCGTTGCTCTTCCTCTAGCTACGGCGTAGAACATGCGCTGGGCGGACATTGTCGTCGCGTCGGCGGCGCGTCGGCTTCCTGTAATGCCTGGCGCGTCGGCGGCGCGTCGGTGCTGCCCGTTGACTCTGCACAGTGCAGCCTCAGCAGGAGTGCGCACGGCGGCGGCGTCGGTCTGCGCGCGCGCAGTTCTCAATGAAACGAAGTCGCAGCAGCCCTGCGACGAAGCGTGAATGTCGCAAAGGGTTTTTACCGCGCGTCTTAGCGCCGCTTCGCAGGTGCACCAACGACAAGGTACCTTACCCTATAAGTATAGTACCTCTTGCCAACGAGGCCCGCCAACCGGCGAACTTCCGTCAACAGAGCGGTCCAGAGGCGTCTCGCAGCAGTGCTCGTCTGGACCTTTGATCCGTTCCCAGGAGGAGCTAACCGGCGCCGTGCCGAGCTCCATAGACTCGCGCCACACCCGAGAAAATCACCCATCAGTCATGGCGAACCCTATTGTTTGCATCAGCGTCTTAGTACGTCAAAGTGACAGCGCTCTGCGATTTTCGTGCAACCGCGGCAATCAGCGACCGAGGAAAGGCCAGGAGGCCTGCCTCGCTGATGCTCTGCGCGCGTGACGCGCGGCGGCGCCCTGCAGCAAGCGAGCAGCCACGAGTGGAGCACGCCCGTCGCCGCCGCAGCCCTGCACGCATCCACATAAAACATGCAAAAAATCCGCCGCGACCGCCGACCGCCAAAACGCGCGCAGGTCTTCTTCGACATGTCCATCGGCGGCCAGCCGGCGGGGCGCATCGAGATGACGCTCCGCGCGGACGTCGTCCCGAAGACGGCCGAGAACTTCCGCTGCCTCTGCACGGGCGAGAAGGGTGCCGCGGCCGCGTCCCTCTTTTCTCAAACAACTCCGTGGCGCAATGGATAGCGTATCAGACTTCGAATCTGGGGGTTGCGGGTTCGAGTCCCGTCGGAGTTGTTTCGCCGATCGCGCGGCGGCCGTTCAGTATCCGTGGCCGAGTTGGTCTTTCATCTATGATGAACCATGAAGGCGTTGGATTTAAGCCCCAATCTCTTCGGAGGCGTGGGTTCGAACCCCACCGGATGCACACATGAACGCCGTCGACGCGACACCGGACGGACTGGAAAATCTGAAGGTCGCGGGTTCGACTCCCGCATCGGTCTCTCCGCGGATTGGACTTTGTGCAAGATAGTGTGGCCGAGTGGTTAAGGCGGTAGACTTGAAATCTACTCCCGTAAGGGTCGCAGGATCGATTCTCACAAAATCGATGCGCGTTCGAACCCTGTCACTATCGCGCACGTTGATGATGTGGCCGAGTGGTCTAAGCTCCTGTGAGCGACCAGAGGCGCTGGTTTTAGGCACCAGTCTTCGGGCGTGGGTTCGAACCCCACCATCATCACGACAAGTCCTTTCCGCACATTTGTATCCGTGGCCGAGTTGGTCTAAGGCGTTGGATTTAAGCCCCAATCTCTTCGGAGGCGTGGGTTCGAACCCCACCGGATGCATTTGGACCGATTGGCGCAACGGTAGCGCGTCAGATTCCAGTCCTGAAGGTTACGCGTTCGAATCGCGTATCGGTCATAGAGCGCGTGTCGACGGTACGTTCCTACGCAGGCACGGGCCGCTCGGGCAAGCCGCTCTACTTCAAGGGCTCCACCTTCCACCGCGTCATCACGGACTTCATGTGCCAGGGCGGCGACTTCACGCGCGGCAACGGTGCCGCGGCCGCGTCCTATGCATATTTGGGGGTGTAGCTCAGTGGCAGAGCGTCCGCTTTGCATGCGGAAAGCCCAGGGTTCAAACCCCTGCTCCTCCACACACACACAACTCCGTGGCGCAATGGATAGCGTATCAGACTTCGAATCTGGGGGTTGCGGGTTCGAGTCCCGTCGGAGTTGTTGCTGCTCGACGGCGCGGAGGTGGAGCCTCGCACGCCGAGACCGGGCCGGTCACGCGCGCACGCGCAGGCACGGGCGGCGAGTCCATCTACGGCGAGAAGTTCGCCGACGAGAACTTCCAGCTCCGCCACACGGGCCCCGGCGTGCTCTCGATGGCCAACGCCGGCCCGGGCACGAACGGCTCCCAGTACCGCGGCCGCGTCCTTTCATTCAACTCCGTGGCGCAATGGATAGCGTATCAGACTTCGAATCTGGGGGTTGCGGGTTCGAGTCCCGTCGGAGTTGTTGCTCGATAGCGTGGTGCGTCTCGACGCACCACGATCTGGACGGACTGGAAATCTGAAGGTCGCGGGTTCGACTCCCGCATCGGTCTTGCTTGCGGATTGGACTACGATAGTGTGGCCGAGTGGTTAAGGCGGTAGACTTGAAATCTACTCCCGCAAGGGTCGCAGGATCGATTCTCACAAAATCGATGCGCGTTCGAACCCTGTCACTATCGCGCACAAAGTCCTTTCTGCACATTTGTATCCGTGGCCGAGTTGGTCTTTCGTCTATGACGAGCCACGAAGGCGTTGGATTTAAGCCCCAATCTCTCCGGAGGCGTGGGTTCGAACCCCACCGGATGCATTTGATACATTTGACCGATGGGCGCCACGGTGGCGCGTCAGACTCCAGTCCGATGTCAGATTCCAGTCCTCCGAGAGAGCATACAAGGGCAATGTCGACGGTACAATCACACGCAGGTTCTTCCTCTGCACGGTCAAGACCGACTGGCTCGACGGCAAGCACGTCGTCTTCGGCTCCGTGACCAAGGGCATGGACGTCGTCAAGAAGATCGAGGCCGTCGGCTCGGGGTCCGGCGCGACGGCCAAGCCGGTCGTCATCACCGACTGCGGCCAGCTCTAAGCGTCGTGGAGCGCGCGACGCGCACCGACTAGCTACCCTATAAGATTCGTCAAAACTTACTCACCCTTGATCACTCGCTACTTGACGTTCTCCTGGACGACGATGAGCAGATACTCGGGGTCCGGCGCGACCATGATCTCGTGCTTGTTGCTTCGAATCCGGAAGAAGGCGAGCTCGTCCTGATCATCTAAAACGCGCACGACGTTCCTTGCTTTGGTGGCTAATTGTGAGAGTAGAGCGGCGTACGTTTGCGTTTCGTCGTCGTCGAGGTTCGATCTTATCGGTACGCCGTCGGCGGAGACGATGAGCACGCCCTTGACGCCGCGGTGGGACTGGATCCTCTTCAGGGTCTCCTCGACCTCGGACGACATGGCGCGGTCCAAAGGCTGCCTGTCCGCTTACAGCTCCCGGTCCCTGGTGGTACTGGTTCCTGCCTTGCGCTTCCGAAAACTAGTTGCCCAGAGACGTTCTAAGGCAGCGGCGCTGTCCCGAGATCGATTACCCCGCAGACGCGTTTGGTTTTGCGCGGCGCTGGACTGTATAATATTAGCGTGGAGAGGTACTAGCGAGCCACGGAGGAAGCGACTTCTCGTAGCAGGACAGCTCGGACCCGCCCGGCGACGGATCCCTGCGAAAACACAGGCGCCATCGGGCTCGAGATCGTCGTCGTTGGGCTGCCCGCGCTCTTGGAGTCCGCGCGCCCGTCGCAGCAGCGCAAGAACGCGCACGGAACGCGTGTCGCCCCCTGCATGGACGCGGAGGCTGCCCCGTCGCCGCGAGCACCCATGGCGGCCCTGGAGAGCACGCTCAACGCCGAGGCCGAGGACGCCGTCGTCGTCAAGCCCGAGACGGCCCTGACAACGACGGAGGACGCCGCAGAAGACAATGACGCCGTCGGGCCCCTGGAAGCCTGGGGCGAGACGAAAGAACCTGAGAAGGAAGAAAAAAAGCTCCACCAGTGCGTCTTCGACACGAATCGGAAGCTTGGGTTACATCTGAAGCGCGGCGACGACGGACGGGCCGTCGTGACGAAGGTCGACGAGGAGGGCCAGGCGGCGGCCGGTCGGCTCAAGGCGGGTTATATACTTGCGACCTTCGACGACGAACCATGTGACGAGTACGATCTCTTCCTAGAATGCTTCGCTGGTGCAAAGGAGCACCAGGCACTTATTAGACTAGGCTTCGAGAAGGTCAAGAGTCAGAAGACCAACGAAGAGGAAGAATTGGTGGAAAATGAGTGCGAGGTCCAGGAGGCGATCGTCGAACGAGCCCCCCCGGAGAAGCGCGACATGCTCGCGCGGAAGATTAAAGATAGATTACGCATATTGGACGCCGAGGCCGACGGCGACGAAGCGGGAGACGCGGCCTTCGCGGCGTACATGGCGCGCGAGCGCCACGAGGCCGACGCAAAACTGAAATCGCTGCAGGAGGCCTGGCGCAAGGAGTCGAACGCGAAGGACCGGTCGACGAATAGGAGAGTGGCGGAGTTGAAAGCCGAGAATGATAGACTGAGGGGCTTGTATTCTTCCACTCAAGTGAAGGAGCTGCCGACGGACAAAGGTCTGGCCAAGGTCAAGGAAGCGCGGGCCGAGTTGGAGCGGCTCCGGGCGCTCCACGGCTAGTTCTTCGCGGGTTTCACTTGATGCGTAATTCCAAGTCAAAAATTAGGTGGGGGGAGATATCTACATCATGTCGTCGCCCTCCTCGTCCTCGTCGAACTCGCCCTCCTCCTCGGCCGTCGCGTCCTGGTACTGCTGGTACTCGGAGACGAGGTCGTTCATGTTGGACTCGGCCTCGGTGAACTCCATCTCGTCCATGCCCTCGCCCGTGTACCAGTGGAGGAACGCCTTGCGGCGGAACATGGCCGTGAACTGCTCGGCGACGCGCTTCCACGTCTCCTGGACGGCCGTCGTGTTGCCGATGAACGTCGTCGCCATCTTGAGGCCCTTGGGCGGGATGTCGCAGATGGCCGACTTGACGTTGTTCGGGATCCACTCGACGAAGTACGACGAGTTCTTGTTGACGACGTTGAGCATCTGCTCGTCGACCTCCTTCGTGGACATGCGGCCGCGGAAGAGGCACGAGCACGTGAGGTAGCGGCCGTGGCGCGGGTCGGCGGCGCACATCATGTTCTTGGCGTCGAACTGCTGCTGCGTGAGCTCCGGCACCGTGAGCGCGCGGTACTGCTGCGAGCCGCGCGACGTGAGCGGCGCGAAGCCGACCATGAAGAAGTGGAGCCGGGGGAACGGGACCATGTTGACCGCGAGCTTGCGGAGGTCGCAGTTGAGCTGGCCCGGGAAGCGGAGCGAGCACGTCGTGCCGCAGACCGCCGCCGCGATGAGGTGGTTTAGGTCACCGTACGTCGGCGTCGTGAGCTTGAGCGTGCGGAAGCAGATGTCGTAGAGCGCCTCGTTGTCGAGCGTGAAGCACTGGTCCGAGTTCTCGACGAGCTGGTGCACCGAGAGCGTCGCGTTGTAGGGCTCGACGACCGTGTCCGACACCTTGGGCGACGGGATCACGGAGTACGTCGACATGACGCGGTCGGGGTACTCCTCGCGGATCTTGGAGATGAGGAGCGTGCCCATGCCGGCGCCCGTGCCGCCGCCCATGGAGTGGACGAGCTGGAAGCCCTGGAGGCAGTCGCAGGACTCGGCCTCCTTGCGCACGACGTCGAGGACGGAGTCGATGAGCTCCGCGCCTTCCGTGTAGTGGCCCTTGGCCCAGTTGTTGCCCGCGCCCGTCTGGCCGAAGACGAAGTTGTCCGGGCGGAAGAGCTGGCCGAAGGGGCCCGCGCGGACGGAGTCCATGGTGCCGGGCTCGAGGTCCATGAGGATGGCGCGCGGCACGTAGCGGCCGCCCGTCGCCTCGTTGTAGTAGACGTTGATGCGCTCGAGCTGGAGGTCCGAGTCGCCGTGGTACGTGCCCGTCGGGTCGACGCCGTGCTCGTCGGAGATGACCTCCCAGAACTTGGCGCCGATCTGGTTGCCGCACTGGCCGCCCTGGATGTGGACGATCTCGCGCATGGTTGCTAGAGTAGTTGTTGTTGCTGAAACCTGCGGGAGAGGCGGCGTGATTCCCTGTGCTCGCGGGCGCTTCTAAATCCCTGGAAGCGAATTATTTGGTGGGCAGCCCGCCGCGGCGGCGCCGCGCAACGGCGCCGCGCCGCGCGCGAGCGGCGGTCGGCTCTGTGACGGCGCGCGCGCTGCGTTTGCGCAAAATAAAGGCGGGCGCAGGCGCAAACGCGATGCTAATATGCGTTTGGCAGTTTTCAAAAGGCACAGCTTCGTGCGGGCTGCCCGGGCAGCCCTTCGCTTCCGGCTTGTGTGTGCGAGGGGTCAGAGGCGTGACGGGCGGATACGTTGGTTGTGAGCTTCGAAAAACCCGCACGTACTCCTGAATCGAGCAATGTGGCCCGAAATCACGCTGATTCACAGGCGTGACTACCGCGCATCTGCTCGAAAAGAAGCTTCTGACCTTGTCGCACCACTGCGCCCCATCTATAACCTCAAAAGCGCTCAGCCGGCAGCCCAGGAGCAGCACCAAGTAAGGAGTGGCTGATAAAGCGCGCAGGAACGGAGCCGGGCGCCCAAAGCTAACACAAAACGAACCATGCAGTCCCCCGCCGGCACCAACGCGCCCGAGGCCGACCTCGCGGAAGTCGAGATGCACAAGGCGACCATCGACGCGGCCAACAACGCGAGCGACCCGCGCGCCGCGCAGCTTTCGATGGAGGCGAAGACCATCCAGGGCCAGCTCTACAAATTGAAACCGTGGACCTACGCGCAGCTCGCATTACTCGGGCTCATCCTTTTGTTGTTCTTGACGTGGCACTGGCAGCTCGTGCTCGTCGTGCTGGCTCTACTCATTCCGACGCTAGGGAAGCTGCTCCTGTGGTGGCAGAAAAATCCAGAGAGATGTCCTCTAGATCACGTCCTGTCGAGCTACTGCCTCGGGCTGTTCGTGCTCGCGGTGCCGGCCATGGCGACGGCCCTGATCGCGTTCGTCCTCGCGTTCTGGATCTTGGTCATCATATTTTTCTCGTTGCCGCTACCCGAGGCGTTATCATTACTCCTCGTCTTCCTGGGCTGCTGGGGCGTCTTCTGCTTGATCGAAGATTTGTGGCACGTATCAGCCCTCCGGAGGCAGAATAGAAGGAGGGCGCACCACCACCGCGGCCCGACGGCTCAGCGAAAAGCGGGGGCAGCCTACGCCGCGGCTACCGCGGTAGGCTACGCGACGGCGCAGTGCGTCGCATTGACGTGCATCGTCACGGCGTTCATGGACGGCCACTCGGCCTTCGAGCTCCACGACGAGCGACGCCACTCCAAGTACGGGACCATCACGCCGAACGAAGGATTCTTTTTGTTCGTGCTAGCGCTGATCTTCACGTGGTACTGGCTGCCCCTGCGGTTGATGTGCAGCCACCTGCTCGCGTTGGAAGTGGCGCGGAACGACGCCGCGGCGCAGCAGGCCGGCAACGCCCAACCGCCGGCGTGCTGCTCCTGCGACGATGTTTGTCCGGCGACGGCTGCGGGCCAGATGTGCGGCCACCGATGTTCTGGATTTTGGACGGTCATCGCCTGGCCGCTCACGTTACGGACGCTGCACATGACGTCATTTCTATATATTACTATATGGCTGTTGGGCGTGAGCTTCTGGCTCTGGCTCGCCGTCGTGGTCGTGGCCGGCGCGCTACTCATGTACGGCGCGTGGCGGCGCGTCCTGTACGTCGAGGACACGATCGACCCGAACGCGCGCGAGGCGGCGGGGCTGCGGGAGCTCTATGGGTTTTCCCTGCTCGCGGGCGACGCCGAAGAGGCCGCCGTCGCGCCGCCCGCCGCGACCCTCGCGCCGCCCGTGGTGGCGGCGGAGCCCTATATTGCGGCGGAGCCGACGGTCGCCGTCGTCTAGGCCCCTCCCAGACGCCATCGCCGCGAGGCGCTATTTTTTTCTCCCCCCAAAGTACGTACTAATAATTCGCCAACAAACTCCTACGCACCCTAGTTGAAGTTCAGGATCCGGCCGAACTTCTCCCCGTCGAGCGACGCGCCGCCGACGAGGCACCCGTCGATGTCCGGCATGGACATGAGCTCGTCGACGGAGTCCGGCGTGACCGACCCGCCGTACTGGATGCGCACGGCGTCGGCCGTCGCCTGATCGTACATGGACGCGAGCTTGGCCCTCAAAAACTTGTGGACCTTTTGCGCGGTTTCGGAGGGGCACACGAGGCCCGTGCCGATGGCCCAGACGGGCTCATACGCAATAATCATGGTCTTGACGTCCGCCGCCGACACGCCCGCTAAATCCTTGGCGAGCTGGATCGCGCAGACGGACTCGCACAAGTTGGCGTCGAACTCTTCCTTCGTCTCGCCGATGCATAGGACGGGGATCATGCCCCCTTCAATGATCTTTAATACTTTCTTGTTGATCGCGGCATCATTATCTTTGAAGAGGGTTCTACGTTCCGAATGGCCCGCGAGGACGTACTTGACGCCGAGAGACTTAACCATCGACGCGCTGACGGCACCGGTGTAGGCGCCCTTATCTTCAAAAAAGATGGACTGGCTTCCTAAGTTTAATTTGGTGTCCTTGATGATCTCTCCGACGGGGCCGATGAACGGGTACGGGGGAAAGACGATGCCCTCGGCGGCGCTCGAGCCGGCGGCGGCCGCGACGCTCTTCGCCAGCTCGCGCGCGTCGTCTAGGCTCGTGGGATTCATCTTCCAGTTGCCGCCCGTGATCGGCTGCCTGGCTGCCAGTGCCGTCGACGGCCGGACGGGCGCCGCGGGTGCCACCAAGGCGCTCGCCGGCATCAGGGCCAGGGACGCGATAACTGCTGCAGTTTTCATTATGGCTGCTGGCGAAATATGAAATATAGATCCGACAGCAACTGGTGTTGCAATAGGTGCAGCAGGCGTCGCGACAGCCTATGCCTCGTCGATGCCTGTGATGATGCAGCCTTTCGAGCATTTTGTTTCAGGGCGCTCGCGCACCGGTATGGAGAGTAGGAGTCCCTCCTCGAGACGCGTGAGAGCCATCCTCGCGGTCGCGCGTGGCGCCCCGCCGGGACCATGCCCTCTCCACAGGCGGCAGTGAAGTTACTCGCGGGCACTCAACAGCGACGGAACAGCAAGTCTGGCAATTCCGACATTTGTATATACCACTACACGACCATCTCAAAATATACAGCAAGTAGAACATAATGGGGCGTGGTGGCCAGAGGCCCCCGAGCCCTGCCACCCTGGCTGCTATAGTGCCGCCGCTGCGCGACGACGAGCTACAGCACTACACGGTCTTAGAAGGAGCGGCCTATGACCTACGAAAGCTCGGCGACCGCCACCCCGGCGGCGCTTTGGCACTAACCTTCGCGGGCGGCCGGGACCTGAGTCGGACGTGGGCGGGCCTCCACGGCTTCGCGGACCCGCAGAAAACTAGAGCGTGGTTGACGCATATGAGGGTCAGAGACAAGGAGCTCGAGCGACGCATCGTGCGACGAGCAAAACCAGACGCGTACAGCGAGGGCGATAATGTATCAGCACATCTCGCGCGCATCGAGCGGGAAGCATCGAGCTTCAATGAATTATCGCAGAAAGGCCGCGTGCCTCCATCAGAACCTCCGTCCCATTTAATAGAGCGCGACTTGGGCGGCGAACTCGGGACGAGGGTGCGGTGGTTGTTCCGCAGGAAAGCTCATGCATCAAAAACATCATTGAATGCAGCCACGAAGGCGCCCACGGCGTACTGGCCCTGGTTAATTGTAGTAGTGACGGCCTTCCTCGCGTCCTATGTTTCATGGTGTCGAGGGAGCTACGTCGGGTTGATAGCACTCGGCCCGCTCGGCCAGTTACTAGCCTTCGCGGTGATGCACGACGCGTCGCACTACGCCATCTCGACCAAGCGCTGGGTCAACGTCGCGCTGGCCTACGCGGGCGTCGCCTACACGTCGCCGCACGAGTGGACGCTGCAGCACGTCCTCGGCCACCACGTCGCGCCGAACGTGGAAGGCGAGGACCCGGACGTCGTCCACGCGCGGCGCTACATGAAAGCATTAACTGGCGTCGGGAAAGCTTTTGATGCGCTGCTCGTGTGGCTCGTGGCTCTACCGGCAGCCATAACTTTACTGGCACCGGTACGCGTGCGCAAGAACGACGGCGTCTACCCCGCCTCGACGGTGCACGAGGGCGAACGAAGTATGATAAGGCACGTGGCGCACTTCGCCGGACGGTTAATACATGCGCTGGCATTCTTCCTCTGGCCCTTCTACGTCTACTCACCACTCACAGCGGTAACGTGGGTCTTGATTCCGGCCTGCTCTGGTTCTTTAGTTTTTATGGCCGTGACGCAGGTGGCGCATTTACTGGAGGCCACGATCGAGGGGCCCTCGAATGCGCCTCGATCCTGGGCCTCGCAGCAAATTGCGAATGCGTGCGATTTCGCGCCGGACTCGCCGTTAGTTGCGAGATTGACGGGCGGCCTCAATAGACAAGTGGAGCACCACCTCTTTCCGACCGTGCACCACTCGCACCTACCGGAGCTATCATCTATAGTACAAGATGTCACAAAAAGAAGAGGCCTGGACCACCACGTCCTGCCGTCCGCCACAAAAGCTCTGGGGGACCACCTCGCGTTCTTGCGGAGCCTCGAGGAGGCGCCTCCATTACCTGTCGTGTACGACGGTACTGTGGTGCACGCGCGCGCGCCGATTGCCAACGAACCTAGACATCGCTTCTCCGCGTCGCATGCCATGTGGTTATTGCCCTTGGATGATCCCGAGGCCATGCGCACCCTTGAGAAAGGATGTATCCGGTGGCGCGCCGCGGACCATCTGAGGTCGAGGCCCGGGGAGAGGAAGACACCAAAAGACGTCGCGGACGCCGTCCGATCTCTCTGTCGGGAACGAGGAGGCTCTTTAAAAAGAGTGGACTCGCCCGATAGTGTGATCAAGCACTTTCAAGGTAGTAGACGTACGGGCCTCGGTTCGGTCTCACTATTGACGATGCCTCGGACCTTCGGCTACGTCTTCAACCCCATCTCCGTCTACTACGTGAGGGATGCGAATGACAAGCCGGCCTATGTTGTTTTTGAAGTGTCGAATACGCCTTGGCTGGAAGAAACGCTCTACGTACATCCCGTTAATACAAAAGATACATATGAAGATATGAAGAAGATGCACGTGTCGCCCTTCCAGCCCATGGGCCAAATGTACAAGTGGACGGCGCCGTTTCCTTCTGAGAATGTGTCTCTAAGGGTCGACGTGTCGAGAAATGATAAGCCGTATTTCGTGGCCACGTTCGACGGTGCCGCGTCGACGGCGCCTTCCACAACATTAGGGAGAGTGCGTACGGCTCTCAAACTGACCCCACATACCGCCGTCTTGTTAATCCACGCGCACGCCGCCCTCTTACTAGCAAAAGGTGCAAAATTCTACCCTCATCCAAGCGGCGTGAAGACGGCCATGTCGCGATGTATCGAGGTGATCTATCATTCGCGGTATCGCTTGTTGGCCTACTACTTGTTGAGACGGTTGCATGCGCCTCAGTACCTCATCGCGACGGCGGCCGTCAGCGTCTTACAGCGCGCCGCGTCTGTATTGTCAAGGAAAAGTTCATCGAAGAACGTGTCATCAAAGGATACCAAAGATGTACCTTTCGAGATGGTCGAGTCCCCGAAAAATAACAGTACGCCGATGCTGGCTACTGAGGAGAATTTAGCCGGTAATGCTACTGGAAAGCGCGTCGCCATCATCGGTAGTGGCATTGCGGGCAACGGTGCTGCTTACTTACTAAAAAAGCGCGGCGTCGACGTCACGGTCTTCGAGGCCTCATCAATACCGGGCGGCCACGCGCTTACGGTCGAGGTCGAGGGCCGTGCTGTCGACGTGGGCTTCCAGGTCTTCAACCTCGCGAACTACCCGAGACTGTCAAAACTGTTCGATGAACTAGGCGTGCAGCACGTCCAGAGCGACATGAGCCTGTCGTGTGAGGGCACGCAGTGCTGGTCCTCGAAGAACCCGTTAGTTGGTTGTTTGTTGTCACCAAGCAAACTCTGGCAGCGGTTGTCTTTACTCATGGAGATCCTCAAGTTCGAGAAAAAGTGCAAACAGCTCTTGCAGAGTGAAGAAGATCCGTCTTTGTCCATACAAGAATGGTTAAACGAAAATAACTTCTCGGAAAGGCTAGCTCGAGAATACTGCGAGCCCATGGTCGGGGCCATCTGGTCGCGTACGCAGGGCGATGTGTTAGATGAGTTTCCGATCTTGGGCGTGGCCCAGTTTCTGGCGAACCACTACATGCTCGACCGGTCGCGGCCGGCGTGGCGAACGCCGCGGTTAAGATCGCAGGACTACGTTACGAAGTTAGTCGAGAAGGTCGGGCGGGACGCGTATCGACTATCATCGAGGGTGCGCGCTGTACATAAGGATCGCTCCAATAAGTGGTTAATAGAGTCCGATTCACCGACGGCCCTGGCCTTCGACGCTGTTATACTCGCGTGCGACGCGCCGACGGCTTCTACCATACTAGGGGACCAGGCGCCGGACCTACTCAAGCAGCTCAAGGTAACGCAAAATGATGTCTGTGTCCACCGCGACGCGTCGCTCATGCCTTCTGACAGAAACGCGTGGGCGGCCTGGAACTGCCGGCCGAACGGCGTGTTGACCTACTGGGCGAATGTGCTACAGCCCGGTGTCGATGATCAGGACCTGTTTATTACCTTGAATGGATCTACGCCAGCCCCCTTATGGCGGCGGACGTTACAACATCCCGTGCTCGATGCGGCGTCGCAGAAATGGAGGGAGTCATTACCATCACTCCAGGGGAACGAGGGTATTTATTTTGCCGGCGCCTGGTGCGGCTTCGGCTTCCACGAGGACGGCCTCAAATCGGCCTACGATGCTGTGGATGCTTTGTGTGGTACGACGACCCCTATCGCTCGATCACCATTTGTAGCCAGTTCATCCTTGACGAAGACGGCTTTAAGATGTGTCTGTCGCGGCGCTCGAGCGCTAGCAGCAAGGACTGCTGATAAAACGAGACCGCGGCCGGAGATCGTCCTGACTTTACCGGAAGGTCTCGACTTAATAGCGGCCGACGCCGTCTCTAGTAAAGAGAGAGTTGAGGTAAGAATCCTAGACGGACGAGCGGCCTGGCGGTTATTAGCTGATCCGTCGATGGGGCTGGCCGAGGGGTACATGGAGGGGAGCCTCGACCTGAAGCCGTCTATTCGAGCTGTGTTACATGCCGCCCTGAAATGTAAAAATAAGGATGCGGGCGATAGTCCCCAGAACGTGGCGTCGCGATCACTCCTCACAGTCGGCAAGCGGTTCACCGACGTCATCCAACACGCGTTCAACGCCAATACTAAGTCAGGTAGCTTGAAGAACATCGCGGCGCACTATGATTTGTCCAATGCCTTTTATGAGCTGTGGTTGGATGAAACCCTCACCTACTCCTCAGCTTTGTATGATGACCACGAGCCCTACTTACGAAGGGAAGGTTTACTGGTAGATGACGGTCGGAGAGGTACTGTGGACGAAGACGCATCAGACGACGTGTTAGCGGCAGCGCAACGTAGGAAACTAGATTCATTACTGGACAAGGCCGGCGTGCGCGATGGTGATAGAATACTAGAGATCGGGTGCGGCTGGGGTAGTCTAGCGTTGCGGTGTACGGAACGCTTCCCGAACTGTGAGTACGTGGCCATCACTATTTCCCGGGAACAGTTGAACGAAGCCTCGCAACGGTTGGAAGGTAAGAGCAATGCCAGGGTCGTCTTCTGCGACTATCGCGACGCGCGAGACAAGCTGGGCTTGTTCGATCGCGTGCTGTCCTGTGAGATGATCGAGGCCGTCGGCCACGCCTTTTTACCGTCCTATTTCTCGGCGATCCACGCCTGTCTGAAGGGCGGTGGGTCGGCCTCCCTACAGATCATCACGGTGCCCGACGAACGGTACGCTTCATATATCAAGGGTAGCGATTTCATCCGGAAGCACGTCTTTCCTGGTTCTTCATTGGTATGTCTGGAAGCCGTAAAAAAAGCCCTGCCGAAGCTAGGCTCTTTAGCTTTAAGGTTGGACGACGCGGCTACTTTAAGCATGGGCGTATCTTATGCTCGTACCTTACGGGCGTGGCGCGTCCGTTTCGACGCTGTCGAAGACCAGGTATCTAAGCTCGGTTTTGATGACGTCTTCGTCAGGAAGTGGAGGTATTATCTGGACTACTGCGAGGCGGGCTTCGCGTGTGGTCATATCGACGTGAAGCAGATACGACTCGAGAAGACGGACGAAAGCCTTGCGAGAGAAGCGACGGAGGGCGCCCATGGTTCGAAACCCATCTCGGTGAAGGATATGACTATCAAGGCCGTGAAGGGCGTGGCCACTACGGCCTTTGAGCGAGGCTTACTGCCGGATTTCGTGACGCGGTATGGGATAAGACAGCTCTCGGCGCAGCAACTGAGGCACTGCGACGACGCCGGTCGCGCAGCCAACAACGGCGAGGCGGGCTTGGCTGGTAGTCAAGAGAAGCTCCGGGAGACCATCCAGGCTTTGTTGGAAGCGCCGGTAGCAGTATGTACGTCCGAGGCGAACGAGCAGCACTACGAAGTCGACGCGCGCTTCTACGGGCTGTGTCTGGGGCCCCATAGGAAGTACTCTGCTTGTTTATATGAAGGGGCGGAGCCGAAGTGGCCCGGGAACAAACTGCAAAAAGACGCGGCTCGGTTACTGCCAAAGGCGGAAAAGGATTCATTAGATCAAGTCGCGGCTCGCGGCGACATCACGCAGGCCACGAAAGCTATCTTAGATTGCGGCTGCGGCTGGGGGTCGGCCTCGCTGTACTTGGCGGATAGATTCCGGAACGCCCAGGTGGTAGGTGTCTCGAATTCTCATTCCCAGAGAAGGTACATCATGGGCCAGGCTCAAGAACGAGGATTGACGAACCTGCAGATTGTGACACTGGATTTGTCGAAGGAGCCTCTCACAAAAGCCTTGGACGCGTTGCAGAGTCGACTGCCGGGCCAGTATTTCGAGCGCGGCGTCTCGATAGAGATGTTCGAGCACATGAAGAATTATAAGGCATTATTTGAGAAGATCACGGCGGTACTACAGGACCAGGGCCGCTTCTTCGTGCACGTGTTCTGCCACCGGCAGTACGCGTACCACTTCGTGGCCAAGTCCGACGCGGACTGGATGGCCAAGTACTTCTTCGCGGGCGGTACCATGCCTTCGGCCGATTTATTTGTTCATTTTGCGGCGCGGAAAGATGCGCCCGTCGCGCTCGTGGACCACTGGCGGAACAGCGGCGTGCATTACGCGTTGACGGCGGAAGGCTGGCTCCAGAACATGGACGCCAACGCGGCGGAAGTCAGAGAGATATTAAAGGAGGCCTACCCTGAAAATGAGACGGAGCTCTGGTTCCACCGCTGGCGCGCCTTTTACCTCGCGTGCGTCGAACTCTTCGGCTACGACGGCGGCCAGGAGTGGTGCATCGGGCACTACCTCTTCGAGAAGCGGTGACGCTTTTTTCTCGTGGGGTCTAAGTTTACATATTGTACTTCTTGTCGCGGCGCGCGTGACCAACGAAAAACGGAGAACTGCGTTCCGCCGACCTCACGAAGCTTCCGTAGACGGCCTGGGACGTCCGGAGACCTCGCGATAGCCTCGTGATAGTGTGCGGGATTTAATTGTTTGATTTGACCCGAGGGCCGAGACTGCCGTGACCGCGCTGTGTGCCGTGACCGCGGCGCGCATTTGGAATTGATTCTAATCAGGGCCACCGCGCACCTGTCCGCACCTCACGCAGCCCGCGTGCGGCATCGCTGTCGCACCTTCTGGGCGCTGTGATCCTCGGAGCCCCAGAGCCCAGTTTGACCTACAAACTGCTGCGTATTTGCAACGAGCAGGCATCGCGCAACACGAGCGCAGCCACATTCACAATGCGGCGCGTCGCCCCCAATTACGCCTTCCTGGCAGCCGCCGGCTTCGCGCTCGTAGCGTTCGCTGCGTCACTCACGACCATCATAGAGCAAGGCATCAAAGCGGACGTCCGCGCGGCGGTCGTCGTGGACACGTATAGGGCGTGGCACGCCAAGCACGTCAATGTTCGCCGTCCCTGTACGGTTCACGCGTGGAACGTGACCAACCTCAAGGCCGTCCTCGACGGCGCCAAGCCCCAGCTCGATAAGGTCGACGTTGCGCTCACGCGCGCCGAGGAGGGCTCCGACCTCAAGTGGCTCGACGGCGGCGACGCCTACGAATTCACGCGCCGGTCGGCGTACGTCGCGCGCGACGCCGCCGAGGAGGCGCGCCTCGACACAGAGGTAGTAGGCCTGAATCCGGCCTACCTCGCTACGATAGCTAAGTACGGCTCGGAGGGCGCCATGCTCCGGAACCTATCTCATGTAGCAGTGAACAAGGTCGCCGAAGTCCTGGACGCCTTCATCACGACGCAACGCCTCGCGAGCGTGTCGACGTACCTCAACGGCGTCGCCGTGGACCTCCTGGCGACGGGGCTCGCCCTCGACGGCACCGCGGTCTGGTCCTCGGTCGAGTCCGTCGCGCGCCAGTGGGCCGGGGGCGCCGTCTTGGGCGGGCCGCTGTCTAGTCTGGATGAGAAGTACACGACGTTCGAAGCTTCTGGCGTGTCCGAAGAAACGGCGTTGATGCTCTGGGACGAGTCTCATCAGTATTCGTTGCTGACCGAGGCCGGGGTTTCTGCATGGACCGCGGCGCTCTCCGGCGACGGCGCCGCGGAAATCGCCGCGGCCGTCCCGGAGTCCAGCGCCGTGCTCAGCTGGCTCTCGGCGCTCGTCGACGAAACGAACCCGTACTACTTCGCCTACGTCGCGCCAATGCTCTCGGACGAGGCCGCGACGTCCTGGCGCGACCTCCGCGGCCAGCAGTTCGCCACCGGCGCCGTGACGCAGAAGCTCTACGGCGTCGCGAGCGTTTTGTCGCTACAGCTCGACGGTGTTGTGGTTGCGCCCGAGCTCCCCGTGTACGCGGCGGCAAGCGGCGTCACGATCTCCATGACGGCCGCCGAGGCGAACGCGTTCCTCGACACGGGTAGCCTCCCGTCGTCGGCGACGGCCGACGCGTACCTGAACCAGTACCTGCCCTACGACTTTCTCCTGAAGGGCTTCGTCGTGGGCTACCTCCGGGACGGCATGACGGCGACGACGGATCCCACGGGCCTCGACGCGGCCTCGCTCACTCTCTCAGGCGACGGCACTGGCACCAAGAACGGGGGCATCTTCACACGTCGCACGCTGCGCGAGGTTGTCTACGGTTACGAGGACCCGCTGCTGGAGCTCCTGGGCAAGGCTTCGTACGCCGGGGCGCTCAACGCTACTATGATGACGGGGCGCTATGGCTTCAGGACCGGCAAGCGCCACATCAGCGACGTCGGCAAGTACGCGCTGTGGCGGGACACGACGAATATCGAGGCCATCGGCCTCCGCAAGGCGCAGGCGAAGCCGTTTTCTGAGAAGGGTAGCATCACGGTCTGGTTCGACGAGTTGCTCCGGCCGATTACCTTCCGGTCGGGCGCCAAGACGACGGTCAAGGACGTCGAGGCGCGGAACTACCACCTGCAGTCGTTTGGTATGCTCACGATGCCCGCGGGTCCGTCGATGACGCGCCCGGCGCTCGGCGGCCTGGACGAGGCCTACCGCTCGGAGTTCGAGGGCCTCCCTACCTACGATGCGGCGGAGCACGGCACGTGGGCCGCCGTCGAACCGCTCACCGGTAGATTCGTCAAGAGCCACACGCGTCTCGAGCACGCGTGGTCGCTGGACTCCACGCAACTCGATTGCGAGTTGTGGCAGCACGTCTTCGCGCGGATGGCGGCGTTTCCATGGCCGCAGCTCTACACCGACGAGTCCGACGAGATCTCCGGCAAGGACGCGAAGGAATTCGTGGCCATGGTCTACGGCGCCCGCGACCAGGCCGTCATCTGGGCCGTGATTATTGGCTTCCTCGGGCTCGGTCTGGTCTTCGTCGGACTGCACGGTATCTCTCAGGACGACGACAAGGCGAAGACGCAGGTCTGGCCCTCGCCGCAGCGCGAGCAGCGCCGCCCGCAGCACGGCAAGGTCGAGGAGGACCTCTTCGTCGAAGAAGTGAAGGAAGACCCCGGCGAGGAGTACGACGACTTCCCCGTGCCCGAGGAGGAGGAGCCTGAGCCAGCGCGCAAGACGATGACGATGATGGTCGTGCACTGGCTGCCGACGCCCTACAACTACAAGCGCTACTAGCATGTGGTCGCCGAACCCTGTCCCCCTGTGTAAGAAGCCCTGTTACCCTTAGTAGCACCCACAGTTGAAACCGAACGAGACGATGTGCGAGACGATCTCGGCCGGGAGGGACTGGAACTTCGACTTCGAGAATAATTAGTAGGCTAGGGCCTATATTAAGAGCAGGGTTCAGGGCTCGTCGATCTCGCCCGGCGCGCCGTGCGGGTGTTGCGCGTCGGGGTCCCGCCTGAACGAACGCCAGTTCATTCCGTGCAGGGCCGGACGACCCCGGCGTGGCATCGGGTGACCACCGCCGTGCGCGCGGCTCGGGCTCGACGTGTCCGTTTCTCCACTGCGCCTTTTTTCGTACCTGGCGCGTACGTGAATCCGTCGCCGCGCGTGGGTGCCCGGCTCGAAGATAGGCGCGGCGCGCTGGAAAATTGGGTCGTCTTCAGCCGCCATCTCGACCTCAACCGCGTACTTTACGGCCTCAACAAGGTCTCCAAATAACGGTGAAGTCTCAACAATTTGTGTTCCATCAGGCGTATATTCCCACTCGAAGGTCTTAGGGAACAGAACATCGAGATGAGGCGCAATAAGGTCAAACGCGCCGGCCGCCATGCTCGTTTTTGACAGCTCGAGCCCGTCGCTACTTCGCAACGCTAATAAATGGTCTCGGTACATGTGGGCGAGGAGGCCCAGAATTGGCAGCACGAGTTCTTCCTTGTCGCAGGGTTGCGCGCGGGGGTGGCCAAGGCGACAGCAGGTCAGCTCGCCCTGGAACACACCCAGAGTCGAGACCAGCGTCGCCTCATCACTCAAGTCGAGGGGTCCGAAGCTGCCGTCGGCTCCGAGCACGTGCATGTTGCTCGACCCGTGTCGCGCCCAGAAGCTCATGATCTCCGCGACGGCCTTAATGGCGGAACACATCGCAGCGTAGTGTGCACCGTCGGGATCGGGCTCGGACCAGCCCAACCACTGGTGCGACAGGAAGAGGAAGATCAGACCGGACGCCTGCGCCTTGCGTACCTGATCGACAGTGTGGAAGACGACGATCTGCGCACGCTCGACCATCGTCTCGTGCGCCGTGCGAGCGCGACGCGAGCCGCAGAGCAAAGTCTCATCTTTGCGATCTCCACAAGTATATATAAGTTTCAGTGAGCACTTCTTTGTGAGCTTTTAACGCTTTATTCTGGGGTCGGGTAGAGGCGTTGATTTGTAAATAGATCCGCGCAAGGGCTCCTCCTTCGCGGATTTGCGTGGGCTAGCGGCCAGTAAGACACTAGCAAGCCAACAAAAAAAAGACACACCAAGACGCAAGCGGCTCGTCTGGTGGCTAGCGGTGCGAAGCAGCAACGAGAGAGCTGCGGCCAGCGCGGCATCTGTCGCAAGCAGCGAAAGCGAGCTGTGCGGCAGCGGTCGCAAGCATAAAAAGAGCTGTGGCCAGCGCGACAGCGGTCGCAAGCAGCGAAAAGAGAGCGCTGCGGCGGTAGCGGCAGCGTGCGGCTGACAGCAAAAACATGCCGTCCCGCCGCACAATAATCGCGGCAGTATTGGCCGTCATACCTCTGGGCCTCGTCGTCCTGAATCTCCAGGCCGTTCATCAAGCGCCACAAACGCAGCAGCGCATCCAACCACACGAGGAGAATTTCATCCAGAAAACGCTCGAAGCCATACGAGGCGAGGAGCGCCGGAGCGGCGAGGAGATCGCGCAGGCTGCGCAGGATCTGACGAACGCCGAGGCCATCGTTGAGCGGCTGGAACGGGCGGGCAACGAGCTCGCCAATTTGTTCGCGGAGCGCGAGGCGTCGGAGACGAGCCGCGACGCCGCTGAGGCCGTCGCGGAGACAGAACGACAAAGGATCAATCCGGACGCGCCCTGGGAGCGCGAGGTCAAGGAGCTGACGGTCTGCGCCCACGTCGACACGTTCGCCCGCGTCCCGGGCCACAGGAAGGGCGACCACCACCCCTTGGAACATGGAAACGCGTCCTTATGCATCGCGCCGCACATCCAGCTCCGGGAGAAGTTAAAAGTACGACTTATACCCAAGGGCGAGAAGGGCGGCAAGCGCCAGTGCATAAATCAAATTGTCGCGACGCGTCTCCACCACGGCTCGATGCTCACTGATCGATTTTTGCACAGGCAAGCGGGCCTTCTTCCTCATGAGTCAAGGATTAAGACAGCACCCGATGGTCGAGCTCGTCGGAAGCCCTTACCGCCTCTGCAAGGACCGCGGGTATACGTTGGACAACAAGCACTCGAACTGCGAAAAAGATATAAGAAAGCTCGGCGAGAAGACGCCGGACGCCGACGTCGCGATCGTCGTGATGCCCGCCAACGATCCAAAATTCTATAGTAGTGGAAGGGCCGCGGCCTTTTTACCGTACCGCTGGGGCACCAATAAAAAACTCGCGGCCGACCCCGTCGAGGACATTGGGACTACGTCAGGATATGAGAAGATCACGCACGCCGACGAGAACCCGACCCTATACAGGTATGCGCCTCCGGTACCCGCGAACCGCATGATCTTCGTGGACGAGGCGGACTGGGCGTCTAGTCATGCGCACGTGCGCGATGACGCGGCCCAGTATCTGGCCTATTTCAAGCGGTCCTGGGTTGATAAAAGAGACGCCGTGCCGATGAAGGCGTCGGGCTCTCGGCACTCTAGGTCGAAGTCCTACTTCCCCATGCCGTACGCCTTGGCCGACGAGTATGTTGATAGTGACAAATTGGGCGACGTCGTCGGCGCGAGGCCCATCGACGTCGTCTGCACGTTGCGCGACAAAAGAGGTGGAAGGGGCCGCGTCCTGCCGTGGCTCAAGGAGTACGCTGCCGAGAGGAAGTTGCACGACGTGCGGTTAGGACAATTGTCAAGCGCGGGCCGCACGGTCATTGATGCTGGCTATCTCTCGACGATGCGCCGCGCCAAGGTTGTGGTGACCTGCAACCCGACGGGCTGGGAGGGCGACTTTCGTTTATTTGAGGCGTTGTCTTCAGGTGCTCTGGTCATGGTCGATAGGATGGGCACGCCGTACCACCACCCCCTGATCGACGGGGAGCACGTCGTCTACTACGACCACACGAACAAGACGGATTTATTGGATAAGCTGACGCACGCCCTGAACCGGCCCCACTGGGCGCGCAAGGTCGGCGTCAAGGGCTACGCGCACGTGCTGCGGCACCACCGCGCCGTGTCGTGCAGTGCATGAATCATGGCCTCCACGCCATCGACGCGACGCCAGCTCGATGGCGTGGCGGTGTGGGTCTTACACCACTCGGTGCACCCGACGCACTGTTCGATTTGCGCACAGGTGTCGTGGGCCGACTACTTCCTGCGGACGGCGCACGCGCGCATGCTCGCCGAGAAAGGGGAGGAGCAAAAGTACGCGGAGACGGGGCAGGCCGTCCTCGCGCGCGCGAACCGGCCGGTTAGCGGCGCGCCGCCCGTGAAGGCGGACTTCGCCACGCGGCGCGAGCACGGGGCGCTGGCCTTCGCGGCGAACGAGCACGCTGATGATGATACGCTGCGGATCGAGGACGTGTAGCTAGTAGCTGTATTGTGTAATTAAAACTTATGTGATATCATATATATATGTACAGGTATGAGCCTTCAGAGGCGCGGAGGTTGACGAGGAAGAGGTCGCCATGATCCGAGAGGTATTCTATAGAGTACTCAAACTAGAATACAGACATATGGTTGAAACGGGAGAGCTACCACGACACTCCATGGCGCCGCTCCACTTATCGCGGGCGGCCGACGTTGGTCTCGACAACACGCACAAACCAATTCACGATTACGAAGCTCTGAGGAATCGGCCCCTGGGTAGCGGAACGAAGTTCGACAAGAATATCGACGAGGGCTTTAAGCGCCTTGACGCGTGCCTTTGCAACGATTGCACGCTCGACAAACGGCTGCATTACGCCTTGGCATACCGACGCCACGAGGTGGCCTACCACGCGTCGCGAGGCTTAATTGCGGCGCACCGGCGCGCACAACACCAACTTGCCGAGTTCTACGGTCACGCTCGACAGGCCGGCGACGAGCCCGAAACTGCGGCCGAGGCTCAAGTTGTGTACGAGTCAGCTTTGCAGTGCGCGACAGTGGAAAGAAACGTCGAGCGTATCGCATCTGGACTGGCTCGGATTATTGATACGGATGTTGTGGCGCACCACGTGTTAGATGTCCAAGTACAGAGTGGAAATCAACCCTCGATGGCGTCCCCATCGCGTTTGTCCCCATCGCGTTTGACCACGATAACTGACACGCAGGTCCAGCACGAGCTCGTCGCCGAGCTCGTGAACCGCGGCGTCCTCACCTCGATGGGCGCCGAGGAGGTATGCCACGATCTCATCGCGGACAAGCGCGCTTTGGCTTCTGAGCGCCGACGGAAACAGGCCGCCGTCGCATTGCTCCACGTTGACCACGCCCGCGGTCGGGCAGTAGACCTCACCGCGAGCCAGCAACAGATACTTTCTCTACGCATGACGAACGCTTTCCGGTCCGCGTCGACCACCGTTCCCGAAGACGTCACAGTGGCGACGTCGTCGGCGGCGCCGTAGGGGTGTAAATACCAGGGTTCATAGTAGCATCCTGATGAATTCCCAGGTGGTATTAGTATTCTGATAAAATTTTCCCTAATTGACCCCCCTACTCCCGGGGCCTATTCACCGCGGCGTCCTCACACCAGCGGGTGCCGCCGAGGTTTGCCAAGACCTAGATGCGGACCGCAGAGCTTTGAAGAAGGCTCGACGCAGGAAACGTGTCGCTAATGTAGACCGGCACGTTGACTTGGTGCGAGGCCGCGGCGGCGATCCGGACACGACCGAGAGCCAGCGGGACATGCTCGACCTGACGATGACGAATGCCTGGTCCGCGACCACGACGGCGTCTACCCGTACGCGCCACCGCGGGACCGAAGAGTTGTCGGAAATCTAGTGTGTGTATATAGCTTTTATTTTTCCAAACCCCCTCGGACGAACATACTTACTTCGCGATACAACATTGTCAACAAGCGGCCGCTGGCTCGAACCCATAGTGCGCCAGCACGCGCTCGGGCGTCGACGCGTCCTGGCCGTCGAAATAGTTCAGGAACACCTCGTCGCCGGCCGCGTAGGTAGCACCGGCCAGGAGAGCCAGTTCGCCGGCGGACGTCACGACGAGGCGCCCGCCCTGGCTAGAGTGGTTCATCTTCTCCACCAGCGGCAGGAGCTGCATAGTGCCGTTGACGCGGAACGCCCGCGTAGCGACCGCCGCGATGGCCCACGGTAGGTGCCTCGCGAGGTCCGGCCGCTTGCCGACGCAGAAGGCCGCGGTCGCCGCCGCCTGGCTCCGGCAGCCCGCGATCTCCTCCTCGTAGCTCTTCGGCGGCGGCTCGCCGCCCGCGTCGTCGGACGCCATCCAGGCCGTGTAGGCGTCGGCCGGCCTAGAGGCGCCGGGGTTCTCCGCGCGCCGCGTCGCAGCCGCCGCGGCCAGCACATCGGCGGACGTGCCGAAGGCGCTTCCATCCAGGCCCTCGGCGGGCAGCGTCGCGAGCCAGACCGCCCAGGGCGACGCGGCGCCCCTCGCTCTTTCGTGGCACAGAAACAGCGCCAGAGCGGCGCGCGGACTTCTCGCGAGCGACGCGTCCTGCAGCGCGACCTCGCACACGTACGGCGTCACGGCGAAGCCGCGCGGGAGCAGCAGCAGCGTGTCACCGGCATTGATGGCTTTCGTGGCGAACGCGCCAAGGCCGCCCAGCGGCGACGCGCGAAACTCGACGCCGTGCTTGTGTGCGTCGACGCCGTGGCTCTTGGCCCATGCGTTGCATGCCTCCATTTATTGCCCTATACGCTGGCTGCACGCTGCTGCTGCACACTGTGTACGGTCTTTACAGGGCTGCACACTGTGCACGCTGCACCACACTGATGTTCATGCACGAATGCTGCAAATGACCAATTGGGCAGCACTGGCACTGCGGCTGCGGGTGCAGAATGCTTCTGCAGTCGTTGCAGCCGCACAAAGCCGCTACAGCGTGTCAGGGCGTCTTTGCTTGCTTAGGCCTAGTGTCTTACAGGCCGCTAGCACCAGGTCGTCGCGTCGTCCTCCCATTGGGTCACAGCCATCTGCAGGATTGCCAAACCATCGCAAAGATCGTTGCGCGATTAGTCCACGCCACCAGACTTCGAGCATCGCCGGTGGCTATCGCATCTATACGCGACGCCGTCTCCTTTGCTTACGCGTGCTGATTGCAACGCTAGCAATACCCTTTTCGCGCAATAGAACTGCGTTGCAAGATCGCCGTTCGCGCAAGAGACCTGCAGCAAAAATGGCATTGACGCTGGTCACCTACCCTGGCAACTTTAGGGCATTCAAGGCCTTGATCGCCGCCGAGTACGCTGGCGTGGAGATCGCCGTGAAGGATGTGGACGCCAAGGCCGCCGCAAAATTGAGCCCGACGGGCAAGGTGCCCGTGCTCGAGACGCCGCAGGGCACCATCTTCGAGTCGAACGCCATCGCGCGCTACGTCGCGCGGCTGCGCAGCGACGCGGATTTGTATGGACGCACGTTCTACGAGTCGGCGGTCGTCGACAGCTGGATCGACTTCTGCGCGCACGAGCTCGAGCTGCCCTGCACGCTCTGGGTCTACCCCATCATCGGCTACATGCCCTTCTCGGGGCCGGCCTACGGCAAGGCCAAGGCCCACGTATCGCAAGCTTTGAAGACGTTGGACGCGCACTTACTGGATAAGACCTACATGGTGGGCGAGGCCATGACGCTCGCGGACATCACGATCGCGTCGGCGCTCGTGTACCCGGCGAAGCTCGCCATGGACCCGAAATTCCGGGCCCAGTTCCCGAACGTCTTCCGCTGGTTCGACTTATGTGTCCACCAGCCGCAGTTCGTCGCGGTCATCGGCGACGTTGCGTTAGCGGAGTCGGAGATGAAGCCGGAAGGTGCTTCCAGTGCCCCTCAGGGTGGCAAGAAGGAGGCAAAGAAGGAAAAAGCGCCCAAGAAGGAGAAGGCGAAGAAGGAGAAGGCCGCCGCGCCGCCGCCGGCCCCGGCTCCCAAAAAAGTCGAGCACCCGCTCAAAATCCTGGACAAGAAGAGCCCGTCGCCGCTCAACGGCGACGAGTGGAAGCGGACCTACAAGAACAACCCGCCCGAGGTCTGGAAGCAGAAGTTCTGGGAGATGTTCGACCCGAAAGGATGGGCGCTCTGGGTCTGCCGCTTCAAGTACAACCACGAGAACGAGAAGCAGTTCATGTGCGCGAACGCCATCGGCGGCTTCGTGCAACGGTCCGACGCGATGCGCAAGTGGGCCTTCGGCACCATGTTCGTGACCGGCTCGGAAGCGTGCTTGCCGATCGAGATCTCGGGCTGCTGGTTGATGCGCGGCGACACGGTCGAGAACCTCACGGAGGCGAACGACGACGCGCTGTGCTACACGTGGACGAAGATCGACCACACCTCTGCTGCTGGTAGGGCTTTGGTGGAGGAGTACTGGACGGCCGACGTCGACGGCTTCCTCGAGGGCAAGCTCGTGACGGACGGGAAGCTGTTCCTCTAGGGAGGCGTTTTCTGGGGGCCTAATGATTTGACTCCACTTCTCCACGGCGAAAGCGTCTCTGTGGGCAAGTTACTCGCCCCCGCCGGGATACAGCCGCTCCAGCGTCGAGAGCTTCTCCTTCGCGCGCGTGTACTGGAGGAGCAGCTTCTCCATCTCGTCGCCCGGGATGGTCTGGCCCGCGGCGTACGTGTCCTGCAGCGAGGACGGCTCGGCCGTCTTCGCCGGCGTCGGCGGCTCGGCCGCCGTCGGCGGCCGCGGCGTCGCGCCGGTATCTCGTATCCGCTCCTCGACGGCGCGCTGGAACTGGCGCGCCCGCGACGCCCAGGCCTCGAGCTCCTCGGCCTCGGCGTCGGGCCGCCGCGCGACGGCGTCGACGAGCCTATCTAGTATCGTCGCCGGCGGCTCGTCGCGCGGCGCCGCGGCCGCCCGGAGCTTCTTCTCCTTGAGCGCCCAGGCGTCGCGCGCCGCGCGGTGGCGCGCCTCGGCGTCGGCGAGCTGCGCGCGCAGCGCCTCGGCGTCGGCCTCGGCCTTCTCGCGCCGCTGGTCCGCCGCCTTCGCGTCCGCGCGCGCGGCGGCGCCGCGCGCGGCCTCGGCCTCGTGCAGCGCCGTCGCGCGCGCCTGCTCCAGGCGCGCGCGGCGCACCTCGTCCAAGGCCTGGGCCCGCTCGCCCTTGATGGCCCGGTCGAGGTGCACCAAGAGCAGGCTCGACTCGGGCGCCGCGAGCTCGAAGGCGGCCGGGGCCGGAGTGGCGTACGGCGGGGCGGCCGGTAGCGGTGGGGCGGCCATTTGTGTTTTGCAACTTATGGGGCAGCCTCTGCAGCGTACCCTTTTGAGCGTTTCTCCGTGTACGCAGCTTCGCCGGCGCACGAGTTAGTCTAGCGTTCGTGACCGCTTAAGTACTCTCTCTGCAGCGCGCGCAACGCGTGTGCGGTGCACAACAGATGCACAACCGGCGCTTGGTAAGTTATCGGTATGTACCTTATACCTCGCACGTAGCCAAAAACGAAATGACAATGCCCAGGCGTTTGAGCACTCCTCCTGGGAGGGTCCAGTCGTCCCGCGAGGGCGGCACAAGAGTACGAGAGATATGTTTTTCATCTCTTTTCGCAACCTTGCAGAGTGATAATATCCGCGTAGAGACGACGTTGGTCCTCTAGCGCGAGGCAAAAATAGCGAAGAATAACACGCAGTAACGGCGGCCAACTGGGCGAGGCGACCCGGCCACGCGAGAACGTCTCTAAAAAAGACTCAACCTAAGGCGGGCTTCGAGCTCGAGTGGTCGCTCGTCAACTACGTGTGTCCCGGTGAGACGGGCGTCGACGGCGCCTGCATTTGTCCGCCCGGGCGCTACGGGCTGAACTGCGCCCTGAAGTCATGCGTCGGAGTTGCGCCGCGCGTGTCGCAAAGCACGGGTCGCATCAAATCCGGAATCGCCGACGACTATCTACCAGATAACACGTGTCTGTGGCAAGTCGATCTGGATCTGAGGCGCCAGCACCGCGGGGCGTTCTTCCGGGCGTCGGTCGCGAACCTGGATGCGTAACTATGCGTTATATATGTGCAATTAGGCCCCTAGAGAAGCATATGGAGGAGCGGCGTGTGCCCCGCGGCGACGACCGCGGACCAGATCCCGGGGCAGAGGTGCAGCCCCGGCGCGTGCCACCGCTCATACGTCGCCGGCGCGAAGTTCGTGGCGAGGAAACAAGTGAGGCAGAGCGCCGCCAGCGGCGCTTCGACGGCGAAGTATTCGGGCGACGGCGCGTTGAGCGTCGTCTGCGTGAGGCCGTACACGAAAAGCGCCTTCGCGAGGGTGCCCTCGGCGAGCGCGACGCGGCCGGGCCGTTCGCCTGTGAGCAACTAAACCAGTGAGACCGCCACGCCATCGAGCAAGGCACCGTGAAGTTTTGATCTGCACGCTGGTTCGTGCCGGCGCGGTGGTACGCGAGCGAGAAGACGAGCGTCGCCGACTGCAGCGCGGCGAGCTCCCAGAGGTCGTTCTGCGCCGCGAGCACGATGCCCGGCACGAATGCCACGTGCGACGCCACCATCGGGTCCGTCCAGTCCCGCTGCTTCACAGCACGCCGCCGCACCTTGCCGCGGCCGACGGGGTCGAACATGATGCGCATCGCTGCTTCCACGGACAATGCCGGCGCAGCCGGCGCATCGACGAGGGGCGCCGGAGCCGGTTTCGGTTGCCAATGGGGCGCCATTGTCGACGATGTTGCAAGCCTCATCTGCTGCAGTGCTCCGGCGAGCGGGAGCAACAGCGTTGCTATGCAAATTTTGCTGTTTAGCATTGATGCGACCTTCTTAGCAGTCGTTATAGGCAGCTGCTCGGCTGTGTTTAAGCTAATTACGCACCATTTTGCGCTCTGCACTCGACTGCTACGTAATCTTGGTGCGGACCCTCGTACTCATCCCGATACTCGTCCCGAGGCCTCGGCCGTGTTCGCCACTCGTCCCTCAATCCTCAAACGCGCTGCGTGTCCTTCCGTGCTAGCGTAGAGACACACTAGACAATCCTTCACGGCTTCGGAGTTCATCGAGGCGAGTACTGGCTACAGCGTCATCCTACACGGCAATTATCGCGTCGAGAAGTTCAATTGTCACGTTGACGGTCAGCCGCAGCAATTTCGAGCGCAGAGATCGCGGCTACGCGCCGGACAGCTGTTTTGGGCAGGGGAGGTCTGGAGCGCGAAACGCTGGACGTACGCCAGCCGCCGCGCGCCGCGAGGCCAGCATCCAGCCTCCGGACGCTGCCAGCTCGCGCTGCATCCAGCCGGAACGCCAAAAATGAGGAGAGAGAGAAGAAACGCTGCCCGCCGCCGAGACACTCGACACAGAAGACTCACGGCACCGCGCCCGCAGGCAGACAAGCATGGCTCGGCTCGCGACCGCGCTCGCGCTCTGCGCCGGCGCGCGCGCCTACGTCGCGCCCGTCGCGCCCAAGGCGGCGGTCGCGCGGAGCGCGTTCTACGGCGGCGGCGAGAGCGGCGCGCTCGACAACCTCGAGGGCGCGCCGCCGGGCCCCGTGCCGAACATCGCGAACCCCGGCGGCGCCTGGGACCCGCTGAACCTCGCGGACACGACGCCCTTCGGCCCGACGCTCGAGTGGTACCGCGCGGCGGAGCTCAAGCACTGCCGCGTGGCCATGGCGGCCTTCGTCGGCTTCATCGTCGGCGGCACGGGCATCACGTGGCCGGGCAACATCGCGCCGGGCGTGACCTGGAAGAGCTGCCTCGGCGCGACGCCCATGGACACGTGGGACAACCTGCCCATGTACGGCAAGTACCAGATCATCGCCTGGGTCGGTTTGATGGAGATCTGTGGCGCGCCGCGTGGGAATCGACGGCTGGTACACTCACTCTTGATGTTGTTGGTTGAAGAGACTAGTCTGAGAACACACACTACCGCGTCGATGGAGTCTTCGTGAGACGACGGACGGGGTTGCTGCGGCGGCGATCGAGATTCAGACTTGATGTCCGCACAGGTGGCGAGATGGAGCGGCCGCACTACATGACGGGCGGCAAGGGCGGCACCGTCTTCTTCGACCCCCCCGCCAAGAAGTATTCCTTGTGGGATCCCATTAACAGCATGAAGAACTGGGACGACGCCAAGCGCAAGCGCGGCCGCCTCGTCGAGCTGCAGAACGGCCGCGCGGCCATGTTCGGCGTCATCGGCTTCGTCATGGCCTACAAGTACCCGGGCACGATCCCGGCCCTGAAATTCTTCCCGCACTACGAGGGCGAGCTCCCGGGCGCGCCGTTTGCGGGCGACTGGCACATCTCGGAGACGGCGAGCCAGTGGGCGTGGTAGAGACGGATGTCGCGGGTAAATTGATGCGGTAGGGACTACTTAGTCACTCGTCTGGCGGGGGAAGAGAGATCCGCTGGACGACGGCTACATGCGTTTGGGAAGTCTGGAGGTACGACTTGTGCTCGGGCAGCGACCACGAGATGTGTGGGCGCGCCGGCGGCGGCGCGTCGGCCACGGCGCGTGACGGTCGCGCCGGCGACGTCCGATTCGAGGAACCCAGCGAGAGCGACCGCGCGAGGGACCGCTTCGACGCCACCGAGGAGTGACCGTGGTGATGATGCGCGAAGCCCCGTCGCTGCGCGTTCGTCCCCAGAAGCTCTCAATCGACTCGCGGCGTCAGTTTCGGTCTCTCTCGGTTCCCTGAGCAGAACCGGCCTGTGGATGACCCTGTGAGAAGGACAGAGGGATGCTGGGCGTCCGGACAAGCGATGATATCTCGTTTTTGACGTTCGATTGCTGCTCTTAGCGGCCGGTAAGACACTAGCAAGCATGCCATACGGCAAGCGAGGGATAGCTGTCATCACACCGGTATGACCTCTCTAGAGGTATGGTATGACACACCCAAAAATTCAATCGACGCGGGTGTTAAGGTCGAGAGGGGGAGGATACGGCGCGACTACGGAGGGGAGGATGGGGGAGGGATCTTGGGTCTTCAGGCGCGGTAGGCGCCGTACTGGCCGTAGCCCGACGACACGGGGTACCGCCGCACGCCCGCCGCGCGGTTGCGCGCGTTCGCGTGCGACCCGAGCGGCTTGCGCAGCGGCGGCCGCGGCTGGCCGTAGACGGACTTGACGGGCTGCGCCGCCGGGCGTCTATATCCATAGCCGCCGCGGTTGTACTGGCCGTAGTTGCCGCCGTAGCGCCGCGGCTGGTAGTGCGGGTGGACGTTCGCGTGGGCCGCGCGCGGCTGCGCCGGCGCCGCGTAGCGGCGCTGGGGCACGGCCGGCGCCGCGCGCGGCGACACGCGCGGCCGCGGCGAGACGCGCGGCTTCGGGGCAGCGGCGGGCGCCGCCGCCGGCTTCGGGGCCTCGGCCGGCTTCGGCGCGACGGGCGCCGCCTTGGCGGGAGCGGCCTCGGCGCCGAGGGGCCAGGCCTCGGGCGAGTCGGGCCGCTGGTCCGGGAAGCAGGGCTTCGGGAGCTGTTTCTTCAGGTTCGCAATCCGCTGGGGGACCATGATCGTCGCGGCCAGCTGCTGCGCGGGCTTCGGTTGTACACTGCTACCTTTGTACCAGTCCGCCGCTTTTCTAGATTTGACGTCTTCACTCGCTAAAATCTGGGCGATGGACGGTCTGGAGCGCGCGTCGACCCTTACTAACTTCGCGATCATTTGGGTCATGTCCCGCGAGAAATTTCTAGGTAACGACGGGTAGCGTCCCACTAAGACCGCTTGTTTCAACTGCGCAAAGGTAGAACCGACGAACGGCGGCCGCAGAGCACACAGTTCATACGCTAAACAGCCGACGGCCCAGACGTCCGCACCGAACGAGTAGGGCTTATTGAGCCAGACTTCCGGCGACATGTAGTAGGGCGTGCCGATCTGGGTCCTTAGCAGCGCACCCTTCATGCGCTTCGAGACATTTAAGTCCCCGATCTTGACACTTCCATCGGCCGCCAGAAAGATGTTAGCGGCTTTGATGTCGCGATGCACGATCTTCTGCTCGTGTAGACATTGTAACCCTTCGCACATCTGGATGAAGTGGGACCAGACGACGCGCTCGTCCATGTACTTGCGCTTCTTGCGGTAGCGCTCGACTTTGGACGCCAAGTCGCCGCAGCCGCACATCTCCATGACGATCCAGAGCTCCCGGTCTCTTCTCGCCAAAAACGCGTCGTAGAACCCGACGATGTACGGGTGCTTGATCGACGATAAAATGCGGATCTCGTTGACCGCGTCCGCGAGCTCGGCCTTTTGCATCTTGCTGATGTCGATCCTTTTGCAGGCGTAGTGGACGCCCCTATCACCTCTTCGTTCCACCTTGTAGACCTGGGAGAAGGCGCCCTTGCCGAGCTTCTCTACTGTGCGGTAGTCGGCCTCAGGCATGGTTGCGGCGGTGTCTGTTTCGTTGCGTCTGTTTCGTAGCTGGCGGCGGCGGCGGCGCTGTGAGTAGGCGCGGCGACGGCGGACGTCGGGTGCGGCGGGCGCTGTTGGAACGTCGACGGCAGCTGTCGCGGCGTTGCAGCGCTGGATGCGGCGACGTGCAGCGGTGGGTGCTGCTGCGTGCGGCGGCGGCTCGGGTGGCGCGCGGGGCTTCGGGGGCAGCCTGTGGGCAGCGACCTGTGATGATGGGGCGGCGGCGGCGGCTTTGCGTCGACGATGCTGATGGGCAGCCCGTTTCCAACGTGATTCCCTACTAGCCTCTAGCAGCGCGCGCCCCCGCCCGGTCCTTGACGGTTCCAAGGGCCGTACGGGAGCCCTCGGACTGATCTCTGCTGGGCGCGACAAAAAATAACGTGATTTTGTCACAGGCGCGGGCATTTCCGGAGGCATCCAGACGACTCCCCGCGACGCCATCGTCGCGACTACAGACAAAGAATCTTACTAACCGAGCGCGTCCACGGCCGCCCGCCCGCCTCCTCTCAACCGCGGCGGCGCACTTCCACCAATGTGCGGCAGGTGGTGGTAGAAGAACACCATGAACACGTAGGCGTGGTGCAGTACGACCCAGGCGAAGAAGACAAGCCGGAACAAGGGCGACGAGTTCAGCAGGCGCAGCGCCGACGCCATCCACTGGTCCACCGTGTCGACCGCGCCCCCTAATCCGGTATTCGGCGCTCGATGGAGCTTCAGCCTCCTTCTCAAACCGCGCGGGTCGTCCGCGCGGCTCCGCCGCGCCTCGTCGAGCTCGACGCGCAGACTCTCGTTCGCGCGCCGCTGCGCACTCAGCGAGCTCCGCAAACCGTCCCGGTCCGCGGTCGCCGCATCCAGCAGCGCCTGCTTCCGCACGAGCTGCGCGGCCAGCGCGCCGTCGCGCGCGTTTTGTGGGGGAGGCAGCTGCGGCTGCTGCGACCGCTGCTGTTGTGCTGCGATCGTCGCATCGGCCTCGCGCAGCTTCGCCTGTAAGGAGTCGCGCTCGCGCTGCATGGCCTCGAGGCTCTCTTCCAGATCCCGTTTCTCGCTCTCGGCATTTGCTGTTTCCCGCTGGCGCTGCTCGCGGGCAGCCGCGTTATTCCTTCTGATTTCATCGGCCTGCTCGCGTTGGAGGGCGGCCGCCGCCGCCGCTTCGGACTCCAGCTCGGCGACGCGCCGCGTCATCTCGGTGTAGCGGTCGTCCTGGCGCCGGCGCTTGGCTTCGTCGTCGTGGTTGACGGGCGCCGCCGGCTCCGCCTTCGCGGCCGCCAAAGCGGCGGCGAGCGACGCGACCTCGTCCCGCAGTTCCGCCTCGCGCCGCGCCGCGCCGGCGTCGGCGTCGGCGCGCGCCGCGCGGCTCTGTGCGTCGAGCAGTGAGTCGCGCGCGTCGCCGAGTTGCTCCGTCAGCTGCGCGGCCTTTCGTCTTTCTTCATCTAAAGCTGTTTGCAGCTTCAATTCCGCGTCGCGTGCTGCTTTTGCGATCTCTGATGCTTTGGCCGCGCCGGCCTGCGCGTCGGCGAGGTCTCTTCGTAGAGACGCCTCCGCTTTTTTGGTGCTGTCGTCCTCGTCGTCCTGCGCGCGCTTCAGCGCCGCGAGCTTCTTCCGGGCGTCGCGCGCGTCGTTCCTATAGTTGTTGCCGTCGCGCTCGGCCGCCTCCAAATCCGTCGTCAAGGAACGGACCTCGCGCTTCAGCCGCGCGTTTTCCGCCTTCAGCGCGTCGGTCTCGAGGTCGTCGTCGTCGTCGTCGTCGTCCTGCACGGCGCCGAGCAGCTCGTCCTTGACGGCGTCGGCGCTCGCGGCGGCGGCGCGGCGCCGTTTCGCCGCTATCGCCGCGTCCTCCTCCTTGCGCTGCTCGTCATCGTTGAGATCCGCCAAGGGCGTGTCGGCTATTTTGTCGTCCAGGAACGACTGTACGCGGTCCAAGCGGGAGGTGATGCCCGTGAGGGCCTGCATCGTCGTGGGCGGGCCTGAAAGCGCTCGCGCCGTGTGCTACAGCGATCAGGGATGCCAGAGGGCGCAGCCCTGCGTCTGACGCCACCGATAAGGCCGCCAACGAGCTCAAAACTGAACAGCCTAAATCCCCAGTGGGCTAGCGGCATGTAAGACACTAGCAAGAGCAAGCAGCCTTCGAGGCTTCAGATAGGTCGAACGTCGACCTGTAGACTTCGGGCTCCTGCAAAAATCCCGCCGGCTCGAGCTTTGAGAGCCGCAGCAGGAGAGGCTGGGCTGCCCAGAGGCGCTACCGTGGTACGCCATCGACGCGACACCTCCCCAAGAGCACTATGGCCCGGACGCTCGCCCTCCTCGCAGCGCCTCTGGCAGCCAGGGCCGCAAGCTGCCCCGCGGGCCCCGACGAGGCGCCGCGGACGGCGCTCACTGTCTCATTCCCGCGGCACAGCTGCGAAACGGTGCGGAACGAATTCAAGGCGCGCATGGCGATGGACCCCTCCTACCGCGTGACGGCCGAGGCGAGCGATTCGCTCGCGGCGGCGCGGACCACGGACGCGACGCACGATTTGTTCGCGTTCTCCTACGACGCCACGGTCCAGGACCAGCGCCAGGGGAGTCCCAAGGCGCGCGTCGCGGGCTGCGTGGTGAGCGCCTGCGGCGTCAAACTGAACTCGGGCGACGAGGAAGGCGAGCTCTACTGCGGCATGCGCGACCTCTACTGCGGCGCGCGCGAGGACTGCGTCGCGCTTTTGGACTTCGGCGACTATTTCGAGAGAATAACGGAGCGATCGCGATCGCGCACCGACGCCGGGCGCTGCGTCGGCGGCGCGCAGCCGGCCTTCGACGGCTCGGTCCACCGGTACAACGACCAGCGCGGGGTCTCGGGCAACTACGGCCGGACAATGCGAGATCCGCATTATGGTACGCCTCAATGGCAGAAGGAGTTCTGGGCGCCGAACACCGCGACGATTCCAAACGGGGCGGACCCGATCCGGAACCCGTACCCGTATGCCAACGCTCCGCCGAACCCCGAGTAAGTCGTGTTGTTTTGTCTTTTTGTGTTTTTGTGCGGCTGTATTGTGTGCGCGGAGGGCCCAGGCGTTCCCGGCGGCCGCGTGGGCCCATCGATATCAATCGATCGAATGCTAGAGTGTGTCGACACGCTAGGTTCATGCGACCGCGGCGCGAAGCTCCCGTGCGCGTTGAGGCACAAGGAATCACCAGGAATTCGCAAGGTGCTTCATTTGCAAGCATCTGCCTGTGGGCATCTCCAATTTTGCAAGCGAAGCGTCTGCATTGACACATACCTGTAGAAGGCAGCAGCACACAGCAGCCACGACATCGCCGCGGCGGCAGCACACAGCAGCCAACCGACGCAACATGATGGTCGTCCTCCTCCTACAAACCCTGCTGCGCCCGGCGCGCCCGCTCCTCGCGCCGCTGCGGCGACGCGCGGCCACAGTTGTGCGAGACGCAGCACCACAGCAGCTCGACGCGGCGACGCAAGCGAGGATACGCAAGGCCGGCGCGGACAAGGCGAAAGCACCCCTACGCATGCCCTCTCGATTATCACCGACGGCCGCGACGACGTTTCTGGAATGCGAGCAGTTGTTCCTGTTTCGGAACCTGTGGCGATTGCCCGAACCGCCATCACCAGCGCTCGTCCGAGGCTCGCTCGTCCATTCGGTACTGGAGCACATGTTCGACGGCCAGAAGCGGTCCAAGGAAGAGCTGCAAGACGCGTTCCGGGACGAGTGGCGGTCCGTGCGAGACAAGTACCTCTCCGTACAACCTCCCCTCTTCTCTACGATAGAGGAGGAGAAGACCTGGGGCACGGAGAGTCTTGGGTTGTTGGAGAACTATTTGAGATTTGAGACGCCCGACGACGAGACCCTTGTGGAGAGAGAAGCATGGCTCGAAGCAACCGCGAAGGTCCCATCATCCCTACCGCCCCTGAAAGTCGTGGGCAAGGTCGATCGAGTGGACCGAGAAGACGACGGTTCTCTAAGAGTCGTCGACTACAAGACGGGCCAGGCCGCGTGCGAGCGGCCCTACTACAAGGAGGAGCTGCGGAATGAATTGCGGGAGCGGGCGCTGTTCCAATTGAGAGTTTATGCCTGGATGCTGTCGAGGCGGGACGGCGGCGCGGACGTGTCGGCCTTGAGATTGCTCTATTTAGGAGGAGAAAAGGCCGTGGCCGTCGACGAGGCGCTGCCGGCCGACCCGAAGGACCGAAGGAAAGCGCTCGAGGATACGGAACGGGAGCTCGTCGACATTTGGAAACGCATCCGCGCGAAGGTGGACCAGGGGGCTTTGTCCTTTGAGAGTTGTGATAGGAAGTGGTGTTTCTGCCACGCGGCGCGGCCGCTCTGCTTTCCTTCTGCCGACGACGCGTCGGAGGATGATCTCGCCGCGAAGTCCGTGAAGGAACTGCGGGAGCTTTGTAGGGCAAGGGGCCTCGACAGCGTGGTGAAGCGGGGCCAGGACGCCCGCGCGACGCTGACGGCGCGGTTATCAGGTGGGTAATGTCGCTTTTGTAGACTCTATTGTAGACTTCGCGTCGACGGCGTGCCCTTCTCGCGCGCGCGTCTCGCCTCAAAAAAATTGCGCTTTTCCGGCTCCGTATGCCAAGTACTACTATGAAGGTCCCACGACCGGTGGACCGGCTCCCCTTCAATCCGCGGAAACCCGACGGCTGGCTGCCAGCCATTTTTTCGCCGCTGTCTGGTGGCCTATTTGGAACTCGTTGGGGCTGCGCAGACGCAACTAGGCGTCGCAGAAATAGTAACAACAAGCTACACCAGCCGTCCCGCGAGGCTTAGGCTGCGTGGGGCAGCGTCAACCATGGCTGCCGCAACAGAGACGACGAGGCATGTGTCCTTCGCGCCGGCGACGCCCGTCAAGGACGAGCCGGGCTTCCCCATTCTCGAGAGGAGGTTCTCCGAGATCGGCCAGTACATCTCGGACGCGTCGAACGTGTTGATTGCGGCGCCGCGGCCACAGACCGAGCGGCCCGAGCTCGGCAAGGCGCAGGACTCCATCATTCTCGCGAAGAAGAAGCTGGGGGGCAAGTCCAAGACGCCGCCGCGGGACCGGGGACTGCATTTGGTGGATGTGCACATGTCGCCGGGCCGAGACCTGACGGCCGAGGACTTCGACGAGATCGGAGACAGCGAGGACGAGTTCCTCGCCTGCACGGGCTGCGCCGGCTGGCCCGACGCGCCGTCCTTCGAGTGGCCCGACGCGCCGTCGGTCGGGCTGCCGAGCGCGCCGTCGTGGGCGCGCGACTCGAGCTGGTGGAAGCTCGACGTGGCCGCGGACGAGGTCGCGGACGCCCAGTAGTAGGTACATAAAATTCAAGTTTTGCATTCTTTCTACGAGGCTTATCTGCGTAGTACATAAAATTCAAGTCTTCACATTAGGCTGCTCGTCCACGAAGGCGGCGAGGTCTAGCTCTAGTCGCGGATCCGGTCGCGGGAACTTCTTCAGCTCCCGGCGGATCTCCCGGGCCCGGGCGTCGTAGTCCTCCGCGTCTTCGTCGAGCGCCTTCAGTTTTCTTTTAATCACTCGTCGGTCCGCGGCGACGGCGGAGAGCTCTGCTATGTTCATCTCTCCGTGAATCTGCGCCGCGGCGGCGTCGACGAAGGAGGGGTCCGCGGCCAGGGCGCCATAGACGGCGGCGCCCAGCCACGCGTCGCGCGCGGCGTAGGCCAGCTGTGTTGTCTGCAGCCGTCTCATCGCCCAGTTCGAGCAGGCGATCTTCTTGGCCTTGGGCGCGATGGGCCCGCCGATCGCGCGGTAGGCGACCTCTCTCAAGGCGATGCGCCGCCCCTTGCGCGGGCCGCCGATGTCCAGCCGGCCGCTTAGCTTCATCCGAGAATCTATATTGTACAGCTCTACCGCGTCGTCGTCAAGCCCGACGCCCACCTTCACAACGCTCGGATCGCTCAGCACGTCCGCGAGGGCCCCCGACGCGCACACGTCGCCCGAGATCAGATGTGCGACCAGGCAGGCGTCCCCCGCGGCGAGCTGGAGCACGTGCGGGCCCGGCGCGGGCGGTTTGCGGCCGGGGAACGCACACGCGGTCTCCGTATCAAATCCCAAGGCGGCGGCGCCGGCAGCATTGTCGCGAAGCCAGCGGTTTACCCTACGAGCATCGTCCGTATAACAGACTGTCATGCATCGCTCGTCGGTCGTGGGCTCGCCCCGCGGCGCCGGCAGCGCCTCGAAGTGGTGCGTGTAGGAGAACGCGTCCGCACAAGCGACGACGAGTACAAACGCCCGCATTCTATAGATCGCCGTGCATAATTTTGCGCCGCCTCCCGCTCTCGTCGACTTCGTAGTTATCTTCGTCGGACGAACCGCCGCCTCTACGCCGGCAGAAGACCACAGGGACAACTACTAGTAGTATCGCGATCGCTACGTATTGCGGGTTCCAGGGGGCGCCTGCTGGAGCTTCTGGCGTCTCTGGGGTGTCCATGTAAGGCTGCAGTCAGGCGTGTCGTAGGGCGCCTTGGCGCCCGCCGCGTAGGCCGCCGGTAAAGTATAAGGCGTAATAGATCGAAACCCGGTCCCAGCAAGAACGCTGCGCCTAGACTCCCGCCTGGAGGTACGTTAAAGGTACTTTTATGCGAGGGGTGCTCCCGAATTGCTAGTGTGTTACATGCCGCTAGCTGAGCGCACTTGCCAAAAACGCCACACCACGAGCCCTTACGCACGCTGTCACCTGCCCCAGTGGTTGTTATTATATAGCCTGCATTGCACTGGTAACCAGCGGTGCCAGCGCTAACGGGTGCAGCCAAGCGCAACACGCTCTGCTCTCTCACACTGCAACACCCTGCTCGTCGCAGCGCTCGCGTGAGGACCTTGAAACGATGCCGCGCCCGGCCGCCCACGCCAGACGTGTTGTAGCACTGCTGTCACTGGCCGCAGCATTCCTCGCGCCACAAACGCGCACGCGGCATCATCGACTGCACGCCAAAAAGCCTCCACCAAAAAAGCGCGACGGCCGGAGATTAAAAATTGCCACGAACCGCAAGGCGCGCTTCACCTATGAAATTATAAAAACAATGGAGGCCGGCATCGCGCTCCAGGGCACGGAGGTCAAGAGCTGTCGAGACGGCAACGCGAACATTGCCGATGGGTTCGCGAGAATAGAAAACGGCGAGTGCATGCTGATCAACGTCGACATTGCGAAACACAAAACGACGGGCGACTACTTCCAGCACGACGCGCGGCGGCCGCGGCGACTGCTCTTACACAAGAGCGAGATCCGCAAGCTCGCGGGGGACATGGTCGACCCGGGGTTCACGCTCATACCGCTTTCTTTATATTTCAACGACAAGAACCTGTTGAAAGTGGACCTTGCCTTGTGTAGAGGCAAGTCTCAAAGAGACAAGCGGAAGGATATTAAAGAACGGGAGGACAAGCGCATGCTCGCGCGCGCGTCGAAGGGGGTGTACTAATACTGTGTCTTACAACAGGAAATAAAGGAAGGCGGATCGAACAGGGGATAAATCACGGCGCCGGGGGCGCCTCGGCCTCGAGGACGGGCTCGTCGTCGTCGTCGGAGTCCTCCTGAGGCTGGACGGAACCTCTGCGCCCGAGCGCCGCGGCAACTGCATTCAGCACGGAGGAACGGCGCCGGGGAGCGGAGTCGCGCGAGCCCCGCGAGAAGCGGAACAGCGAGCGCCGAGGGGCAGGGGCTTCCGGGTAGGGCGCGGGCGCCGGCGCCTCAGACGTCGCCGCAGTCTTGCGCTCTTCGCTTTCGACGGCATCGACGAGGTCGCCCTTGCCCGTCGCTACTAAAAATTCGCGCGCGCTGCGATAGGCATCGAAGGCTGCCGTCGCGCGCCAGTCGTCCGTGACGAGCTGGCCTAGGCACAATTGTAATTCGCACACAAAGGCCGTGGCCCCATCGTCGTCCACGAAGCGGAAGTGGAAGAAGACGGTGCCCGGGGTTGTGGACTCCCCAAATAAGCAGTCGACGCAGTCCACTAATTCCACCCGGTTCTTCGCCGCGTCCGACCCTTCCACGACGGACGCAACATCACACTCTTCCAGCGCCAAGATGGCGCGCGACAGCTGGGACGGCGTCGCCACGGTCACCCGAGCCCGCGCGACGTCCGGCAGGGAACATAAACGAAAGCCCGGGTCCCGGGCCAAGTCCGCGAGCGTCGCCTGACCGTCTTGGGACCCCGCCGCCCGTCGCCGCACGCGCAGCGAGTGCGGCGGGACCTCATCAGTCTCGCCGCCGTCCTCGCCCGTCGGCGCCTCGTAGGGCGCATCATCACTGTCGAGCGACGCTTCCGCGCATCCCGCGAGCGTCGCCATCCTCCATAAACTTTTGCTGGGCGGGATGGACACGACGCCGTTACTCCGTTTGGCGATGGCGTCGGCCAGCGGCTTCAGCCGCTTCCTTGCCAACGCGGCCCGCTTCGACGTGGCCGCGAGGTCATCCCTCAAAGTCTGCTGGGCCTTGAGTTGCCTCTGGCAGCGGATCATCCGCAATCTAGCTGCCACAGCACCTAGTCGCGCCGCGACGTCGTCCCAGCGGTCCCGAGCGTCGTCGTTGGACGTAATAGACCCGTCGGCGATCGACGCCATCGTCCGCGCGTGCTGGACGCTTCGTTCGAGGTGCGCGAGGGGCCCCTCGCGGAACCGTCGCCGCAACTCCGCCAGCGCCGGGCCCGGCTCGCGCTGGACCCGCCTGGCTTCCGCGCGCGCCGCGACCGCCACCGCCCGCGCCGCGTACTCGACGGCCTGCGCCTCCTGCTCCGTCCACTCGTCCGGGCTCAAGCGGTCGTATCGCTCGAGGAACCGCTTCAGGCCCCTATTAGTTGGTGTGAGGCGGGCGAAGGGCGCGTAGCCGTCCTGGTCCGAGTAGTGGCCCAGCGCCGCGAAGGCGTCGTCGAGCGTCGCGCAGAGCTTCTGGACGACGTCGTGCTGGGGCAGGCTGTCCAAATCGCCGTCGTCGACGGGCTGGTTCGCGCTCAGGCGCAGGGCCACGCCCGCGACCGTCGCTTCCACGAGCTCCGGTCGTATCTGCGCGAGCTGGGACGACCGGCGCCGGCCCGTGAGGAGGCCGAGCACGACCGACGCGCTGCTGCGGCGGCGCGAGCTCCGCCGCGACGCGCTCGTCACGGCGCTGCCCCTTCGGCTGCCCGCGTCGTCCGCCATCGCTGCCACCGCCGTAGCCAGCGCTGCCCGGGCGTGCGCTCGCGCCGCAGCGGTCCGCGGAGCACCCGTATCAGGCCGGATTGGCAGCGCAGCTAGGCACGTCCGTCAACCTCTCCCCCAGCAAAAAGATGTGCGGCGGACCGATGGAACCGAGAGGAGGCATCTCTCGGAGCGGTCCACGAGAGGTCAAGGAACCGTCTTAGAGAAGCAAAATGATCACGCCATTCAAATACGTTCAAATCGGGTTCAGTGTGAGCCGAGCTAGTTTGGAGTCGTTGCGGCTGTAAAAGGGGTCCAAGGCAGCCCTCCGGACCGCAAAATGGAGCCTCCGAACCCAAACACGACGCCGGGCCAGCGGCCGTCCTCCGTACCGAGCTGGATGTCCGAACTAAAGGGCCAGCCCGGCGTACCGGCGCTGCCGCCGCGGCAGCGGGCAGCCCATTTGATCGACGGCGCCGCGCCGACGAGTCGACCGCGGGCGCCCATCGTCGCGCCGACAGCGCAGGCTCCAAAGCCTGCGAGGCGGCCGCGCCGCCGCAGCGCGCCTACGAAAAAGGAGCGCGCGCCGCCGCGGTCGCTGACCGAGTCCTGGGAGAGTTTGCGGCTGTTCGGGCGGAAGAACCTGGGACGGCGACTCGAAGAGGAGCCCTCGGACCACGTGCATTTTGTGAATTGCGACACTACGCAAGAAGAGGCGTCGTCGCTCTTTTCGGTAAAAGAGGTCGTCGAACACAGCGACGGACACCTGGAGGCGCAGCCGAGCTCTATGTTCGTAATTCCGGAGCTGCCGCGGGGCCGCGAGTTATTATTGAACGTGCTGTCGACCTGGGGGGACCCTCACTACGTCGGGTTAGCTGCAGAGCATAAATCATGACCTCCACGCCATCGACGCGACGCCAGCTCGATTAGCACCCGACTCGCTGGTTGATTTGCACACAGGTTAGCCGGCTTCGAGGTCTTCGACGAGCGCGGCGAATTAGTACCAGTAGAGGACGTCTGGGCCGACCCGCCCGACATTAATGTGCTGCCCGGTAACGAAGACGACCCGCGCGTCGTAGAGAACCTGTTAGATGGCGTAAACCACACCGGCGATGATTTACATGCGTGGCTCGCACCGTTCACGCGGGGCCAGCACCACCACGTCGGATTACGGTTCACTCGCACGACGACCATAGCTATGGTCCGGCTCTGGAACTACAATAAATCAAGGATCCATTCATATAGAGGCGTTCGCTACGCGGAGATGATGCTTGACAACCGAGCCATCTTCAAGGGCGAAATCCGGCGGGCGTCGGGCCCGCTGACGGATGATTGTAGCGAGTGCATCCTGTTCACGACGGACGAGGAGACGCTGCGGCGCATCGAACAGAACGACCGGTGCGCGACGCCGACGACGCCGCCGCCTCGAGTGTCGTCCGCGGAGTATCGCCCCGGCGCGTCCGCCGCCGTGACACGAGCCGCAAAACCTGCAGTGCGCGAGTCGACGCCCGACGCCTGGACCGACGAGCGCCCGAAGACGTCGTGCGGCAACCGGGGCGCCTCCCGCAACCGCAAGAAGCGGCCCACAAATGTCAAGGCGCCGCGCGAGGCGTATAAAGCCTCGAGCTTGTCACTCGATATAAGCTCGAAGCCTCTACAAAGGCGCGAGGTTGTGAAGGCATCAACGCCGGTCGCGATGCGGTCGCGGCCCTCGACGGCGCAGCCCCATCGGACGACGGACCTGCCGCGCGGCCGGCGCCTGGAGCTGAGGATCCTCTCGAACTGGGGCGACCCCTGTTTCGTCGGCTTGGCTGGTCTCGAAGTGCTCGACGAGAACTTTGAGGTGTTGAAGAGTCCCTCGCACACGTCGCTGCGGGGCCTCCGGTCGTCGCCGCCCGGCTCGCCGGCACGGCTCGAGGGTGGCACGGAGGAGATTCAAGAGGACACGATCGGCGATTTGGACCAACTAGCCGCGCCGCCTCAAGTCTCTACCGATCCGAGCACGATGTGGGCCGTCTCTACGCAACGGGTCGCCGCGACGCTACGCATCCTCGTCGACCTGGGCCAGAGCACTACCGTAGGAGCGCTGAAGGTCTGGAACTATAACGCTGGCCTCGAGGGTACCTACGTCGGCGTGCGGCGGCTGGCCGTGACGCTCGACGCAGTGTAGAATCAAAATTCTCGGCGCCACCCGCCATCAACGCGACGTTGACTCACGCAGGCTGGACGGCCGCCGGCTCTCGCCTCCAGAGGGCTTTCTCATCCGTAAAGCTCCTGGAAACGACAGTTTCGACTTTGGGCAATTCGTCGACTTCTCGCCGGGCAGCACTTCTGTGAACACGCCCGTGCACAAACAGCAGGGAAGGCGCTTCGACGACGTCAGTTTCAACAAGGAGAACGACCACCAGTCCGTGCTCTCCGAGGCCGACTGGGACGACGAATCCATGCTCATGGAGTCGCTGTCGGGCGTGTCCGTCGCTCGCGTCGCTCCTAACAACGTGTGCCTCGTGCCGCAGCAGTACGAGACGCCGCTCTTCCCCTGCGGCTGCATCTTCAAGCTATGTTTGCTCTCGACGCACGGCGACGGCCACTATGTGGGGCTGTCAGGCCTCGAGCTCGCCGACGCCGAGGGCCGCGTCATACCAATCGACGCCGAATGCGTCCATGCCGAACCGCGCGATTTGAATGTGCTGCCGGAAAACGAGAGTCGCAAGGATGCGCGCACCTGTGTGGAAATCAACCAGCGTGTCGGGTGCACCCGACAATTCTTCACTTAGTCATTTCTCGGCGATGACGTGGCCGCGCTGGCTCCGTCGAGCGGTGAGGAACCGACATCGCCACGCCATCGAGCAGGTGTCGCGTCGATGGCGTGGAGGTCGACGCGGCGATTCAGGACGAACGCGTCGTAGATTTGATTTCCACACAGGCGCGCACGCTTGACAAGCTGATCGATGGCAAGAACCAAGGAGAAGAAAAGCACTCGTGGCTCGCGCCGTTCACGGAGACGAATGCCATCTTCGTGTGTTTTGATGCCGCCGTGGCCATCTCGCGCCTGACGCTCTGGAACTACGCCAAGACGCCGGCGCGCGGCGTGCGGGAGCTCGACGTTTTCGTCGACGACGTCCTCGTCTATCGCGGGGTTCTGAAGCGGGCGCCGGAGGCCTCGCAAGGCCAAACCGTGCTCTTCACGAACGCGCAGCCCGTCGTCGACAGCGAGAGGCACCGCATCTACAACGACGTCGAAGAGTCGTGCCTGTTCATCGACGAGGGGTCGGTGGTCGTCGAGAGTTCGGACCAGCGGCCGCGGACGGCGGTGTATGCTTAAGATGTTCTGTTTTTATCTTTGCGCGGTCCGCTCGCGGCTCGCGTTTCGGGCTTTGCAGCAGCATTGCGGTTCGCCGTGCTCGAGAGTGTCCCGACTGTGTCGAGAGAGGTGCACGGAGTCCGTTTCTTGGGTGGAGAATGTCTAAGATCTGACTAAGGCCGGGCCTGTGCCGAGTTCGTGTCCAGCTCGATGAGATTGGGCAAGTGACACACGCCGCGTGTAGCTGCTGCAATTGCATAATAAGCAACCACGAGGCGTTCACGTGCAACAAGATCCCTGCGGGGCATCCGGAGTTGCGATTTTGCAAAAGACGCGCCGCAAAAAGAGCAACAGCAGACCGGAAGGCCAGCTAAGCTGGTGAACCTGCGCTCTGTGCTAGGTAATAAGACCCAAGTCGCCGAGCAGCTCTGCGAGTCTATCCAGGACGCGCGACCGAAGCCAAGCAAGTCGTTTTTCAAGAGGATGAGACGGTCTATACGCGTCGCGCTGCGGGGACGGTCACCGCGCAAGCAGCGGAGAGACGCGAATTCGAAGTGGCGGTCTCTCGTACGGAAGGGAAAGAAGGCTGACAAGCCAATTGACGACGAGCGCATGATGGCGATGCTCGCCCAAAAAATGGAGCGGGCGCGTCTCGACAACGATTCAGCCGAGCTGTTCCAGTTAGACATGCCCGAGGACAGCGACGAGTCGACCAGGGCGGTCATTACGCCGACGGCGTCGCTCGAGGATGCGGACGGCGCGACGGTCATCCAAAGGGGCTACGATGTCCGCCGCGTGTCCCGCGACAGCCAGGACGACGACGCCGATGACGCGTGGGGCCAATTCCTAGATTTAGAGGACGACGAGGAGCCGCGAACTCCTCGCTCGCCCGCCATCCTGATCGTGCCGCAGCTGTCGGCGTCAATCGACGTGCCGCGGCCGCGGGCGCCCCTCTGCTTCTAGAAGAGAAGCAGTTGTGTCTTGATAAGCTTCCCTGTTTGTATCATTACTGTCATCTTTCAGAATACAACAGCCAATCAGCTTCTGCCCCATGCGATGATGCATGAGGCCTCACCGATGCTCTATTGTTCGACGGCGTCCGCGCGCCGCCACACACGCTTGAGCGAGCAGCAAGCTTGCGGCAGGGAATCTCCATATACGCAGTTCCCCAACTCGACAACAAAATTCGAAAAAAACCGCGCCGCGGCGTCCAAACTAGCTGCCAAAAACACATCTAGACACGTCAGAGAGCTGCGCTGTCGCGGCGTACTTAAAACGTACGCGAAGCGCCGGATGACAAGCCACAATTCCGCGCAAATTGAAGAGGTCCGGGGCGCGGACCGCGCTCCAAAATAGTCCTGGCTCTATTGTGACGAGCGTCGTCTCCGGGCTCAAAGAGATGCGCAACTCGCTGCGTATCGCGCTCCGCAGCAGTCCGCGCAAGAAGCGCCAGGGTCGGCGACGCGGCGGGTCGTGGCGGGCCAATTCGACCGGGCGAGCCAACCGCTCGCCGCGCTCGCGCTCGCCGCCACGGCGGCGTCAAGATGACGACGTGGATGCTGACGGCCGACGACGCGATGATGCCTTTGACGGCCTCGAAGCCCTTGGCGAAGCGGCCGTCATCAGCCAGCTCACGGACTCGCTCTCGAGCGAGCAGTTCGTCCTCGACCCGCCCGACGCGAGCAGCGTCGAGCCCGAGCCCGTCCTCGCCGTCACGCCGCCGACGCTCGAGCCCGCGCCCATCAAGGTGGCGTACTCGCCGGACGGCTACGGCGAACCGGGCGCGACGACGATCATCCAGCGCAGCTACGACGACGTCGTGCATACGCCGCGGCGGCTCTCGATCGACGGCGACGACCCGCTCGAGGGCGACGACGGCGTCTGGGGCCAGTACCTCGAACTGGACGAGACGGAGTCTGCACAGCGGGTGCCTGCGTTGATCGTCGTGCCCTACCTGTCTCCCCCGATCGACATTGCGCCGACCTCGCCGACCACGCGCCGGTCGTCGAACTTCTGAGACTGTCAATTCACCTCGCGCGCGCGAGACGCGCTTGTCCTCCACTGAGGTCCTGTTACACCACCACACAAATTGCCTGCCCTGTTGATACGTATAATGGACATTGTTTTGTATAATTCTACTTCCGGTCGTGGCTCTCAGGCTTTTCTGGGTTCGAGGCAGTCGTCTAAACCGAGGCAGCGGATGTGCGAGTGGGCGCCGATTCTCTCGATGCGCGTGACCTCGCGGACGTCGCCCGAGGCGGGTGGCGTGGAGGTCTGACATGTACTAGGGCCTACAAGACACAGTGGCGAAGCGCTCGGGGTCCGTACTATGTGTATTCACAGCAATAGGGGTTGAGTCATCACATCATAAGCCAAGGGCCGGGGGCGGCGAAGGTGCCGACTCGGAGAGATACTACATAACTTATCCAGAGTCGAACTCCCGCACGCCGGGACTCCGCGCAAACGCCCGCAACGCCTTCCGGACGCGCTCGTCGAACTCCGGCGACCCCTCGTCGACGCCGTCGAAGAAGCCGCGCTTCCGGAGCTTCCCGAGCCAGCGCTCCCAGAGGCCCGGGTGCCGCACGAGCAATTGGACGTCCTGGCTTGACCCCCTCAAAACGCGCGCCATCATCTTGTTCTCGACGACCTGGGCCTGCGACAGCGCGTCGCGCGTCGCCTTCCGTCGCTCCGACGCCTCGGCCAAAGCCTTCTCGCGCGCCTCGACGCGCGCGACGCCGGCCTCGCCGAGCTTCGCCATGTCACTCAGAAGCCCCGGGTCCTTTTTATCGGGATCCGCGAAGGGGTCGTCCCGCAAAGTGCGGCACACGAGCTCCCTCACTTCATCAATGCCCGGGGCCTTGCCGCCGCTCTGCATCTTCGCGAAGGCCTCGAGGGCAGCTTTATCGACGGGCGGCGGCTTCTTTTTTTCATTAGGTGACTCCTCGATCGTCTCCAGACCGCCCGAAGTCTTCTTCTTCGGTACGGACGCGGCCGCAGCATTACTACCGGCCGTACGGTCCCGCGTCGCGCGCTCGGCGGCGATGCGCGTCGCGACGGCGGCGACCTCGGCCGGCGACTTGTCGGGGTGGCGCCGCGCGAGCTCTTTTATTAAATCGGCGTCGACGCCCGGCTCCGCGCCTGGGGGCCGCGCGACGGCGTCGAGCCGCGCGGCCGCCTCCGCGGCGAGTTCTTCCAAGGGCCGGTCCGGGAACTCCTCCAGCAAGTCCAGCAAGATCTTCTGCTGGCGCTTCGCGGGCGGCAGGGCCCGCAGCGCCTCCAGCGCCGCCTCGGTCTTCCGGTCCGCCGCCCGCGGCGACTGCAATTTGCTCAACGCCGCGCGGCCGACGGCCTCGGGATCCCCTAAACCCGGTCGCTCGCGCTTGACGTCCGCCACGGCCCTCCGATAGTTCTCCGCGGGCGTCATGGTCCGCTGCGCGGGCGGCCGCTTGGCGCTCCGCGCTTGGGGCACGTGGTCCAAGGCGAGCACGTCGAGCTCGGCCTCGGTCGCGTCCGGGTTCGCCCGCCGCGCGCGCGCGCGCGCTCGTTTCTGCGCCTGCTCCGGCGTCTCGGCCGGCGCCTTTTTCGTGGGTTGCGGCTGGGCGTCGTCCCAGGGCGCGCCCGGCGTCGCGGCTCCGGGGAACGGCATGCCGGGGAGACCCATCCCCATGAACGGCATTCCTGGCATTCCCATCGGCGCGCCCATTCCTGGAGTCCCCGGCGTCCCGGGCATCATCGCGGGCATTCCAGGCATTGCGGGTGTCGCCGGGGCCTTGCCCTCGAGGCGCTCCGTCGCCATCATCGCCAGTTCCTCGAGGGGCTTGTCGGGGTACTGCTGGAGCAGCTCCTCGAGGACGCGCTGCTGGCGCTGCGGGTCGACGGGCACCATCGACGGCGGCGGCGCCACGCCGCCGGTCCGCATCATCTCCGCGAAGCGCGCGCTCAGCTCCTCCGGCGTTTCATTTGGGAATTCCTCCATGAGCTTCATCAGCACCTCCTGGTGCTGCTGGCTCAGGCCGCCGTCGTCGGATGCGGCGGCGGCGGCGCGCGCGCGCGCTGCCTGGGCGGCGCGCTCGGCGGCGGCCTTCCGGCGGCGCTCCTGGAACGCCCTGCGCTTCTCGTCGAGCGTCTTCGAGCGCAGCCCGCCGCCGATGGGCAGCTTGGGGATGCTGATGCGCGGTGAGAGGCGCGGGGAGGGACGTGGTGAGGGCTGCATTTTGTTTTGACGATGTTATGGGCTGCCCACCAGTTTTTTTGACGATGTCGAGCTAGGAGTATCCCCACCAGTTTGTTTTTGGGTGCTAATGCACAGCAGCGGTGAAGGCTGCCCGCTGCCGGTTGTTGCCCAGCTGATGGTACTTGCGAGCTACTTTTTGGTTTCGTCCTGGGCCGTCCGGCTCAGTCCGTCTGGGGTCCGCCAGGTTCGAACCAGGGTCCGGCCGCCGTCTGCCAAAGTCCGTCTCGGGGTCCGCCGCCGTCCGCCGCCGTCCGGCTCGGATCCGTCGGAGTCCTGCTCAAGTCCTTCGGAGTCCTGCTCAAGTCCTCCGGAGTCCTGCTCAAGTCCGCCAGAGTCCTGCTCTAGTCCTTCACAGTCGTGCTCGCGTCCTCCGGAGTCCTGTTCAAGTCCTCCAGAGTCCTGCTCAAGTCCGCATCGAGTCCTGAGCGCCTGCTACTTACCCCCCTCCTCCAGCAGCACGAGCGGCCCGCCGACGAGCGCTCGGAGGGCCGCGAACGCCGGGCGCTCGGACCCACGAAAAACCACGACGCCCGCCGCGGCGACGTTCGCCGCGAGCACCGCCGCGCCGACCGGCGCCAGGTCCCCGAGGTCGCCCGACAATCCGACCTGCTGCAGGAGCTGCGCCGTGGCCGGCGCGCCCGGCGCCCCTACTAACAACAACGCCAAGACCGCGTAGGCGCGCGGCGCGAAGCCAAGCGACAGCGGCGCCGCCGCCGCGGGCCACTCGCGCTTCTCGACCTTCGGCGCTTCGGTGACCTTCTTGGGGCGCCGCGTCGTCCGCACGACCAGCTCTTCGCGTGGCGGTTTGGGCGCCGCGGCCCGCGCCGCCCGCGCCGCCTTCGCGGCTGCCTTCGCCTCCTTGTCGAGTTTTATTTGAGTCGCGTTCAGCTTGCCGATCTCCGCCATCTTCTCCTCGATGGAGCCTCCCAATGAAACGCCGCGCTGCGGGCCCTCGCGCACGACGTCGTCGGACGGCACGGGCGGCGCGCGCGGCGCGCTGACGGCGACGCCCAGCGCTTTCGACACGGCCGCGTAGCCGCCCGCGTCCATGATCGGCTGCACGAGCTTGCCGAAGCCGTACTTCTCGAGCTCGGTGTAGGACAGCGCGTCGACTTCCTTCACTCTTCCATATTCATCCAGGTTGCCGTCCTTGGGCAGGAACGTGTCGAGACTCAACAGGTAGTTCGCGCCCTGCCAGACCGGGTTGTTCTCCGTGCCTTCCCTGATTTCCTGGCCGCGGTCGACCGTCGTGTTCGTGCGCAGCGCCTGGTCGCGCACGGCGAGGTAGCTTTTGATGTCGGCCTCGAGCGCCGGAGGGATGGCGCGCATGAGTTGTCTCCCACAGCGCAGCGATGGTCTTGTCGTAAAGGCATCGTAGCAGGCTGCGGTGAGCACCAAGACGCAGTTATATCGCGTCGGCATCGTGCAATGCAGCAGCACTTTTGCAGGAGAGCAGGCTGCAACAACCAGATGGGGCGAGGCAAGGACGCTGTGCTCTTGCAATTCGATAATGCGTAATCAGGAGATGAGTTCGCCGAGAGTGCGCTTCCAGCGGTACGACTCGCGCGAGCAATGCAAGCACTCAATAGAGGCTTTGCACTGCCTCAAAAGGCTTGCCAAAGTCTGGACTCCCGCCGAACGAATCCTACAACGCGCCTCGGAGGCGTATGAAGGAGGGGTTCGTAGCGTCCTTTGCATGTTTGGTTTCGTGCGGGTCCTGGCCGCCCCCCCGCAAAATTCACATTTTTGGGCAAGCAAAGCCCAGCGTAATCGAGGTGCGCAGGCCACAGGACTCGTCCGGTAGTACGTCTGGATCACGCGGGACCGGCCACCGCGCGCGCGCGGCCTCACACGCCGTACTGGCTGCAAAGTGGTCCAGTGACCTCCAGCCATAGAATCCGCCGCGAGCGCGTAGACGGGAGCAGCCATGCTCTCCAAGACGAAGAGCGCCGCACCAACACTGCGCGGCAACGAAAAGGCCGCCGCGAAGGCGTTGGAGCGCTCCGTCGACCTCGCGACGCACCCGCCGCCGAGCGACGAGCTCATCCAGGCCTGCGCCGACGCCTTCAGCAGAAGCCCGCCGTCCGTCGCCGAGGCGGGCGTCCGCCACCTGCGCAAGAAACTGCAGGCCGCCGACCGGAATTATGATGTGGCGCTGTTGTCGTGCGGCGTCGCCGGCCGCGTCGTCGCGGCGTCGCCGGCGGCGCAGAAGGCCGTGGGCGCGGGCGACGGCGGCAAGAAGTTCATGGCCGTCATGCTCAAGCAGGCCTGCGATAGACGCCCGTCGCAGCTCCAGAAGGGCGCGCGGCAGCTCATCGAGACGTGGCAGCAGACGTACGCGTCGAATCCCGGCTTACCGTACTTCGCCACGGTAGCCGTCGAACTCGCGGCCTTCAAGCACCAGAACGGCGAGGCGCCTTCAGCTGCACCGACGGACGCGCTGCAGTTCGCCGGCGGGCCCCAGCTCCAACGGAGAGGGGCGGCCAGCGGCATGGACGACTCGGCCTCGCTGAGCGCCGCCTCGCTGCAGCGCCACCGCGAGGCCGCGGAGGCGGCGCAGATCCGGCAGGCCATCGCGGACCAGCACACGACGCTGGACGAGGCGCCGACGTCGACGTCGCAGGAGGAGGCGATGCTCGCGCGCGCGATGGAGGAGTCGCGCCAGTCGGCTTCCGCGTCAGCTCCCGACGCCTTCGCGCCAGTACCACAGACGGACCCGTTTGCTGCGCCGCCGTCGCCCACCCTGCCGCCGCGGCCGCCGGCCGCCGACCCCTTCGCGGCGCCGCCCGCGCCGCCGGCCCGACCGGCGGCCGCAGACCCGTTCGCAGCGCCGGCAGCGCCGCAGCCCGCCGCTGCGCCGGCCGCCGATCCCTTCGCTGCGCCTCAGGCGCCGCAGCCGGCCGCGCCGCCGGCCGCCGATCCGTTCGCGGCTCCACCTGCACCGCCGCCGCGGCCAAGCGCGGCCGACCCGTTCGCTGCTCCACCCGCAACGCCGGCAAGCGCGGCGGCTTCGGCGGATCCCTTCGCGGCGCCCACACCGCCGGCCGTCGGCGGCACCTGGGGCGCCGCGCAGCCCGCGGCGGACGCGTTCGGCGATGCCAGCTCGTTTAGCCCCAACACAGCAGCGTCGGCCTTTGCCCCAGCGCCGCCGCAGCCCGCGGCCGCGGCCGCGCAACCTGCCGACCCGTTCGCCGGCATGGCCGCGGCGACGCCGGCCGCGTCGTCCGCTGGGACGTCGCCCATGCCACCTGCTGCGCCGCCGCCGACGCCCGACGACTCGGCGACGCCGCCCCCCGCGATGATGATGCCGCCACCGTCGGCGATGATGCCGCCCGACACCGCCTTCGCGGCGCCGGGCCCGCCGCAACACGCCGGCTCGGCGGCGATGATGGCGCCGCCGCCAGGCGCGATGATGCCACCCGACGGCTCGGCTGCGATGATGATGCCGCCGCCGCCGGGCGCGCCACAGGCGGCCGATCCGGCTGATCCGTTCGCCGGGATGGCGGGCATGGCGCCGCCGCTGCAGCAGGGCATGATGGCGCCGCAGTCGCAAGGATTTCCGCCGCCGCAGCAGCAAGGGTTCCCGCCGCAACAACAGCAGGGCTTCCCGCAACAGCAGCAAGGCTTCCCGCCACCGCAACATCCGGGCCTACCGCAACAGCTGACGCCGCCGCAACAGCCAGGCTTGCCGCAGCAACTAACGCCGCCGCCGCAGCAAGGCATGCCTCCGCCGCCGCCGCCGCGCGAGCCGGAGCCCGAGCCGGCGCCGGTGGTGAAGGACCCCTTCGCCTCGCTCGCGTCGGGCCCGCCGGCCGCGGCGCTCGCCGCGGCGCCGCCACTCGCCCCGATGGTGCCGCCGCCGCCGCCACGCGAGCCCGAGGTGACGCCGCGGCAAGTACATGAGGTGCTGGCGGCGCCCCTGGTTCCCACACCGCCGGTACCCCTTGTGAGGTCGTCGAGCCGCGTCGTGTCGGCGGCCGAAGAAGAGCAGCCCGTCGAGGCCTTCTCTCCGAAGCGGGATCGTTCGGACTCGGGCCCGCTCGGCTACATCTCCGAGGCCGCGTCGGGCGTGATGGCCGCCGTCGCCGGCGCATCAGCGCCGCCGCCCGTGCAGCAGCGCACTCCGCCGCCGCCGCCGCCCTCGAGTGCGTCGTTCGACTCGACGCCGCCGCCGCCGATCACGTCTCCGGACGTTCCGGACGCGGCCGCGGCGCTGCCGACGCCGCCGCCTCCGGCGATGATGGCGCCCAGCGACCCGTTCGCGGGCATGGGTGACATGGACGCGGCGCCAAGGTCCGTGTCCTTGCCTCCGGCCATGGCCGCTCCTCCCGCGTCCGCGCCGGCGGCCTCGGCGCCGCGCACGGCGTCCCTGCCGCCGAGCGGCTCGGTGACGTCGTTCACGACGCAAGAGACGAGCTCCGTCGCCGTCGAGCCGCCGACCGCGCAGCCGACGCCGACGGACCCCTTCGCGGGAATGACCGGGTCGCAGGCGACGTCGCCCCGCGCCGCGCTCGAGGCGGCCGCACTCGGGAGCTTGGCGCCGCCGGTCGCGGCCGCGCCGCCGGTCGCGGCCGCGCCGCCGACTGCGGCACCGCCCGCCGTCGAAGCGCCAGCCGAGCCGGAGCCCGCTGCACCGGCTGTCGTCATGGCGCCGGCCGCACCGGAGCCCGCGGCGCCGGCCGCACCGGCCGCGCCCATGCAAACGCCCAGGGCTAGCGCTGACGACCCGTTCGCTGGCATGATGGGAAGCCCGCAGCCCGGAGCCGCGGCGGCGCCGGAGTCCTTTGCGCCCGATCCAGTCGCCGCACTCGCGCCGCAAGCGCCGCAAGCCGTTGCGACACAACCCGTCGCGGCACAGCCTGTCGCGCCGCCACCTGCCGCGCCGCCCGCCCCGCCACCGCCCTCGCCTCCCGCGGACCCGGAGGCGGCCCGGTTCGAGAACGCGCAGTACCACTGGCAGGACGCCGCGGGCCAGCAGAAAGGACCTTCGGGCTGGGCCGAGTACAAGGCCGCGCACGCCAAGGGCGACACGCACGCGGGCTGCCTCGTCTTCGCGGCCGGTGTTGCCGCGAGCTGGGCCGTCGTCCGCGACGTGCCAGGCCTCGCCCAGCGCGTCGCTCCGCCGCCGCCGCCGGCAATGCCGGCCGCGCCACCGATGCCGACGAACGTTCCGCCGATGCCTCCCGCGGCGCCGGCTGCTCCGCCAGCAGCGCCACCAGCTCCGGCCGCGCCGGCCTCGACGACGCCTGCCAAGGCGCCCACGCCGCGCGAGGTGCCGCCGACGCACCTGACGCCCGACGCCTCCGCCGAGCGCCGCGCGTCGGGCGTGTTTGACAAGGATCCTTTCGCTGGCATGGGCGCGATGGCGGGCGCGTTTTCGCCAAAGCCGCCGTCGGTGCCGCCTTCGCCAATGACGCCGGCGGCCGCGCCCGCTACGTTCGCTGCCGATCCGGTCGCAGCTCTGCCGGCTGCGCCGCCCGTCGCGGCGCCGCCCGCTCCGGTCGCGGCGCCGCCTCCTCAAGCCGCGCCTCCCGCGGCTATGACGCCGCCGCCGGCGCAAATGCCGCCGCCATCACAGCCTCCAGCGGCCATGGCACCGCCGCCGACGATGATGATGAAGCCGCCCGCCGGCCCGCCGCCCGAGCTGCCCGCGCCACCGCCGCCCATGGCCGCTTCTGATGCCGACGCCGCGGCGGCCTCGTTCCTCGCGACAGCAGCTGCGCCTTCCAAACCGGCGCCGGCCGCGACGGCGCCGATGATGGCACCGCCGGCCGCGATGGCGCCACCGCCAGCCGCGATGATGGCACCACCGCCGAGCAAAATCCAACACATCGTCAACTCGAGCGACGACGAGGACACTGTGACTCCGGCCTACACGGCACCCAGGACGCCTGCATCACCGTCCTACGGCTTCTCATCGGGCATGGGCGGCGCTACGGCAGCGGCTCTGGCCTTCGAGAAGCCTCCGGAGAAGGAGGTGCCGCCGCGGACGGGCTCGATCCCGCCTAAACCCGACCCGTTCGCCGCGGCGGCGCCGCCCGCGCCGAGCGGCTTCTCGAACTGGGGCTCGCCCGCACCTGGCGGCGCCGACCCCTTCGCGGCGGCGGGCGCTTCCGCGTTCAACGAGTCCAGTGCCTTTGGCGACGACGCGTCGACGGCGTTCCGCTGAAGACGCGGCCCTGTGCAACTGTTCCCTCCCCTTCTCCCGCGACCGAGGCCTAATGTACCCCGGCTATCTACAACATCTTAAATTATGATCGGCTAGTGGACTCGGAACTGGAAATATTGCCCAGCGCGGACGTTCGGCGGCACGGTGACGCGGTGCGCGCCGCGGCCGGGAACGTTCACGGTCAGCGAGGCACCCGGGCCGGAATTGGGCGGCACCTGGACGCGCATGAGCTGCGCGCCGCCGGCGGGCGGCGGCCGCGGTGGCGTGTGGGGCCGTGGCGGTCGCGGAGGAGGCGCCGCGTTGCCGCCGTACTCAAACTCGAAGGTCGAACCCGCGTAGACGCCTTGGGGGACCGTCACGCGCACGGTCTCGCCCGTCGGCGTGCGCACCGTCATTACGGAGCCAGGACCCGCAGACGCCGGCACGCGGACCGTCGTCCTCCGGCGCGCCGGCGCCGGCGCTGGCCGCGTGGCCTGCACGACGGGCGCCGGCGCCGGCGCCGAATAGGCGGGCGGCCGCGGCGCCGGCGCGGGCGCGGAGTAGGCCGGCGGCCGCGTCGCATGGCGCGTCGCCCCGGCCATCACAACCAACATCAACTGGTCGCCGGGCCGGACGCCCGCGTCCCGTAAAGATAACGAGTCGTCCCTTAATACATTCCCTCGATTGACCAACCGGATGCTCTCCGGCCGCGAGTCCGACAACTGGGCGATCATCGACCGCAAACTTTCAACGGTCGTGTCGGCCGACAGAATGCCCGCGGGGAAGTCCGTCGCCGCGAAGGTCCGGCCGCCGTTCGTGCGCACGGAGATGTCGTAGTTTGTCGGCTCGACGGGCCGCGGCGTCTCCGTCCGGAAGGACCTCAAGCCCAAATTCTCCGCAACCACAGTAGCCAGGCCGTCCTCGCGCACAAAGTCTTCTCTTGTAACTCGACTCTGAATGTCGCACGCGGCTAAACAAGCTCTAACTAATTCCGCCGTGCCCCGCACTTGCCCCCGATCACCTCTCACTTCTAAAGAGTGGACCAAAGCCCTAAGCACCTCGCCCTCCTCCAAATATCCAACCCCGTCTTCGTCCCAATAGTCGAACCAGGCGCCCGGCTCGCTCTCGAGTTTCGGGGGCGGCGGTCGCGGCGTCTTCGGAGTCGCCTTGTTCAACCCCGCTCTCTCTAAAAAGGCCACGAGACCTCTTTCTGGGGCGGCGATGTCGTCATAGGCAAGAGTACCCGAGCCGTTATGGTCGAAGTGCGCCCACAGTGAATCCCACCGCGCGTCGATCGCCTCCTCGTCCACCGGTAATTGGGCTTTGAGGGTGGCTAGGACATCTTCGGCGGCCACTTGACCGCTCCTATCTAGATCGACGAGATCGAACCACCTCCTCGCATCGTCGAAGATGGACGGTAAAGCTGTCACGCCCGCGCTCGCCCTCCTACAAAGGGGGCAGAGTGGTGCACCGTTATTATCTCTATAGGAAGGCAAATCCTTCAAACAATCAAGGTGCACGACGTGCCGACATAACCGCCGCCCCGCGTCGTCCAACAACACGCCCTGCGTCCTTTTGTATAGTTCATCAAAACATACGGCGCACTCGCAGTGGTCCTCGTGCGCGTCGTCGTCGACAACACATGCCGCGAACGCCTCGACGAGGTCCGCCGGCTCCGAGCTCACGTTCGAGTCGGCGCGCTGGACGCGCGCGGGCGCGAGGACGTGGTCGCCGAAGGGGTCGTTCGTTGGCGGCGGCGCCCTCGCATGTGCGGGGTCCAACGCGTCGGCGGCCGCGAGGAAGGGGTCGGGCGCCGGCGTCGACGATGTAAATGGGTTCGGCGGCGCCGAGAAGGGGTTTGATGGTAGTTGCGCGGCCGGTCTTTGTGGAGGGACGGGCGCGCGCGCCGGCGCGAGGACGTGGTCGCCGAAGGGATCCGGTGATGCTGTTGTTGAAGACGCGAAGGGGTTCGCCGGCGCGGCGAACGGGTTTGCCGGTGGCGGCGGCGCCCGCACGGCCGGCAGTGGCGCGACGCCCGCCGCCGCGCCCAGCGGCAGCGTCGCGCCCGTCGTCGCGCGCACGACGCCGCCCTGAGGTCTCGCCGGCGTCGGCGGCGGTGCTGGTATTAAGTCGTCGCCGCGCGCCACTCGTACTAATTGATCCAACCACGCCTCCTTCTTCGCCGCGGAATGGGCGGCGAGATCATACTCGAAGCCGCCGGGCACCGCTATCGAAAAGGAGTGCTGCTTGGAGCCGTCGACGTCATCAGTACAGACCATCGCGTTCGCGAGAGGTATGGTACCTCTAGCGGCCGGCGCCGACGGGTCCGCGTTGCGGCATAATTGGACCTCTCTCGTGTGCAGGCCCCGGTGGAAGTAGAGGAGGCAGCTGCTCTTGGGCACCAAGACGAAAAATCGCCGCTGCCACGCGCCGCGCCGCCACCCGGACGTCGCTCTTCGCAAAAGCCACCCATACAACGCCGGGTCGTCGGCGAAGGAACTGGCTCTTGTCATTGCTGCCGAGTTGGATCCTCTTGGGGACGCAATTCTTCTAACTATTCGCGTCGCGCCGCTCGCGACGTTCACCTGGATGATCTTCGTCGACGGCGGCCGCGGCATGCGCTCGCTCCGCGCGTTGTCGCCGAACCGCACTTCGAATTCGCGCAGCCCGGGCGGGTTCTGCGGCATCGTGAGGAGGATTTTATTCTTGTTCGCGCGGTAGGCGTCCTCGATGACTTGGTTGTCCGCGTCCGAGAAGGCGTGCCAGCGGTTGTCCGCGTCTCTGTGTTCATATTTTGCCATCTTCTTTTTTAGGGGCGGCTTGCTTTTTTTTTTAGTGAGCGCTTACGGCTGCTTGCGCCCGTACGCTGCTCTCAGCAGTGAGTGTCTTCTAGGCTGCTGGGTACCGCGTCGGGCGGGCCGAGATGGCTTGACGGTCTGGTGCCGCTGTCGCAGACTCTGATATACAGCAATACAATATGAAACGGTGATCACTGCTTGCTTTGGCCCAGCCCAGCGTTTTTTTGCCCTCTCGATTTTGCTAGTATCGGTAACGCTAGCTAACAACGAAATTGAAACACGCATCAGCCGCGAAACTTACCAACGGCCCCGGGAGAAACGCCGTGCCGGCCTTCCAGCGGCGCGGGGGGAAAGAAGCCGCCAACCAGTCGGTGGTGGCCCCACGGCTTTGGTGCCGAGGCGGGGCGGATCCCGGGCGGCGGCGCGAGTCGCACGACGCGGCGCCGCGGCCTACGGCGCGGCCGTCGCGGCGGCGGTGCCGCCTCCGCGTCGTCGGCCTCCTGCCACGGCCGGCGAACTTTGGAAGGGCAGCTGGACCCGAGGCGCCACGTGTTCGTCGACGAATTCCAGGGCACCTCGTCCATGGACCGCGCCGGCGGCGACGCGTAGCCGATCGACAGGAACTCGCGCTCTCGCAGTTCGCCACGCGTGTGCGGCCGGCGCGCGTCCCACTCCTCGGGCGACGCCGGGGGCGGTATTTGAGAGGCCGTCGCGGGCCGGCTTTGGACGCCCGTGCTGTGCGCGGGCCTCCTCTTGATCGGCGTCGTGCGCAGCAAGCGCTGCTCGAGCGGCTGCAAAAGCGGCCTCTTCGGAGCAAAGGCCACGTTGCGCGAGGCCCAGCGCTGCGCGTCTTCATCATCATTGTTCACGCTCCAGCCGATCTTCTCCTCGTCGTCGCTGACTTGCTCCACCGCCGGGGGCGGCCGGCCTAAAAGTCGCGCCTTCATGGCCTGGAACTCGGCGTCGTCGATGATGCCCTGTCTTTTCAGGGCGGCCCACTCGCGCAGCACGCCGGCCGTCTTCATAGCTCTATCTAGTTCGTCGCGCTGGTTGAGACTGGGGGTCCACTTGGCTGGGTCCATGTTTTATGGTCCTGTGGCGCGGCGAAGGCGTACCGGCTGCCGTTTGCGCGTGCGTGTGGTGTCCACGACCGCACTAAGGTCCGCGGGGCAGCCTGGTAAGCGTCGTGGGAGCGACGGCGCCGCGCAGCACGATGCTCTCATGCGAGTGCGCTGTGCATCTCACAGCCGCGAGGCCCGGAGAGCCTAGTGTGCTCGCGCGCCAAAGCTCCTTTATGTCTGGTCCGAGGCACGACTCCGTGGCTCTGTTTCAGAAGCGTCAACGCGAGTTTGATTTTTTAGCATCTTTAGCTAAAAATTTTAATCGTCTTCGCTGCCATTTGTATTGGCAGTGCTACGCCGCGAGGCAATCCGTGACGCGGAGACTGTGCCAGAGGGTCACAGTTGATCCGTTTGTCAAGGCGCAAACAACTCCGGCATCAGTGCCGCACCGACGCCAGCACAATGGAGGAAATCCGCAGTGGCTCGCGAGGCCGCTCCCGCTCGCCGCGCGGCCGGAGCCCGCCGAGAGGCCGCTCCCGCTCGCCGCCAAGGAGGAGCCGCAGCCCGCCGCGCGGCCGGAGCCCGCCGCGGGACCGCTCGCGGAGCCGGAGCCGCGGCCGGTCGCCGCCGCGCGGCCGCAGCCGCAGCCCGCCGCGCGACGGCCGCGAGCCGCCGTCGCCGCGCGAGCCGCGCGGCGAGGGCGAGGACGCCGAGCGCAAGCCGCGCGTGCCGCCCGAGGAGGAGGTCGGCCGCCAGGTCTACGTCGGCAACCTGAATTTCAACACGGACAAGAAGATGATGGAGGACGCCGTGGGCGAGTACGGTAAAATAAGAGACATCTACATGCCGGCGGATAATGATGGGAGGCCCCGCGGCTTCTGCTTTGTGACCTTCGAGGAGAAGACCCAGGCCGAGGCCTGCGCCCTGGGCATGAACGGCCGCGAGCTCGACGGGCGAGTGGTAAGGTGCAACATCGCGCGGCCGCGGCCGACGCCGGACGAGCGCCGCCGCCGCCGCGACGACTACGACCGCCCGCGCGGCCGCCGGCCGCCGGACGGCCGCATCTTCGTGGAAGGGCTGCCCGACGACATCAAGGAGCGCGAGCTCGACGACCTCTTCTACCGGTACGGCCGCATCGACTACATCGAGATCCGCCGCGACCGGCGGCGCCTGGAAGCGTGCATCTGCTACTTCGACCGGCGCGACGCGGCCTACGCGGCGCGCGAGACGGACGGCATGCGCTTCGAAAGGGACAAGCTCCGCGTGGACCTCGAGCGCTAGATGCGGCGCGCCGACGGCGAGGCTCGTCATTAAGTAGACATAATCTTTGAATGTCCTTACGAAGGATCTTAGGAAGGAGTCGTTGCCGCCCGCGCCGCCGCGACGTCGGCGGGCGTCAGCGCGACGCGGTTCGCGACGTAGTAGGGCGACATGACCTGGGACGGCGCACCGTGCGCGAGGCCCAGGCAGTGGCCGATCTCGTGTAAAGCCACGGGCAGGAGGTAGAAGGCGCCCGGCGTCTGCGCCATGCCTTGTAGGAGCCAGTCCTCGCGCGCGTCGAAGGTCAGACTTTTGGCGTCCGCCTTCGCGAGGGCGCCGCCCGGCCCGTCGAAGCGCACGTCGCGCGGCCCGCACCAGTCGACCGTGATGTCGGCGTCGGGGCCTTCTTCCGGTCCTCCAATCCTCTCAAATTTCACCCCAGATGCCGCGGACCACATGGCAAACGCATCATCTATTTCATCCAAAACGCCCTGCCTAGATAAATAACCAGGTGTCGCATCGGAGACGGTGTACGTCACTACGCTGTCGCTCATATAAACACTGATACCGGCGCCGATGTCCTTCGAGGCATCATGTCTTGGTTTTTTCAGGACCGAGATCGTCTTCGGCCCCACGATGCCATCTGACTTCAATCGATTGATCTCCTGGAAAGCTTTCAAAGCGTCCAAGGTCTTCTCGCCGAACTCGCCATCCAACGCCCCGTCGTAGAATCCAGACACGGTCAACTTTTCCTGGACGGCTTTCGTACAATCGCTGCTGTCCCCTTCTTGTAATTGTGAAGCGTCGCGCCACCAGGGCCCCACGAGTTCCGGGAGGGGAATGCCCGTGTCCTGCGACGACTCGGCATCTAACTCTATGAGCTCATCAGTGTTCGCATCAATCACTAGTGTTTTGAGCACGACGTCCTTCCTCCCTAGATGGAGCGTGTGCCTTAACTGTCGCGTGACGTCGACCATGATGTCAATGCGCGTCTTCGAGCGGCAGTTCTCGCAGCCCCCATTATCTCCTCGCCCCCCGAAGATCGATGATGAGCCGCCATAGTACTGGTGCTCGTCGCGGGGGCAACGCACGAGAGGCACCTCAAAATTTTCAGCGTCTTTGGGCACGACAAACACGTGAATGAGGTAGGCCTGGTCCTTGAACACTTCCAATCCTAAATCCAGTCCTCTGAACAACGCGTAGTCCGGCGCCTCGCGCAGTCGCGAACGCGGCTGCTTCGGCAATGAATCGTAGGCGTAGCCCAGATGCGCCGCGTCGAACAAATCCGCGTGTTTATATATATCTCCTGTATTTTTGTTGACGAAGGGTCGCAGCTCCGTGTTGTATTCTCTAGAATTGTACCTCTGGAACTCCGACTGCGAGTCCGGGTGGGCTTGCAAGTAAGCCTCATATAACCGATCCACGTTGCAGTGGTGGAGGAAGAAGGCCGGGTAGAACGCCGCGTAGCTTGTGGTGGTCATGGGGTAGCCACCTGTGTGGAAATCAAACTTTACGGCGCGTTCGTGCTGAATCGTCGCGTCGTCCTCCACGCCATCGACGCGACGCCTGCTCGATGGCGTGGCGATGCCGATTCCTCACCGCTCGACCGAGCCAGCGCGGCCGCACCATCGCCGAGAAATGACTTAGTGAAGAATTGTGCACCCGTCGCACTTGTTTATTTCCACACAGATACCCACAAGCGACGTGCACGTAGTTGTGCGGGCTCTCGACGTCGTCATTCGAACCCGTCGCCGTCGACGCCGCGGCGCCGTGCTGCGATGTGGTCAAAGCGTTGTCGGCGTTCGTTCGCACATTGTACCTCTGTAAAAGTGATAGGATCTCCTCGTCATCGTTGATCCTAGAGAAGCCCCGGTCCTCGAACTGCTCCGAGGAAGAGTTTGAAGGATCGATGAGATCGCGCGGCATCTCCGAGAAGTAGTCCCTTATGACTTTCGGCACGACCTCGCCATTCAAGGAAGGAGCATACATGCAGTCCCAGTAGGGAAAGCCGATCCGGCCATCGTTGCCTAACTGTTTATCGGCCTCCCTCAAAGCGTTTTCCATCTCCATCTGGTAGGCGCGGTGCCAGCCCGGGAACGACTCCCTCCTATGAGCACAGAGGCCCGTCGCGCCCGTCTCCAGGTCGCCGGGCCAGCCGTGGTAGCCCGCTATCCTAGCGTATTCTGATGTCCCAGGTCCATTGGGAGCCTGCATCATGCGATACAAGGCTCGCGCGAAGCGTAATTGTTCGGGCCGCGACAGCGATCTAACTTCCCTTCTAACTACAGGCTCCGCATCTAACCTAGCTTGCTCGGCCGCGGCCGCGGCTTCCTCCTTTCTTCGTCTCTCTTCTTCTTCCGCTTGTAAGCGCCTCTCCTCTGCCTCTTTGGCTCGCTGCTCGGCGGCCTCCTTCTCTTTACGCAAGGCTTCCTCGCGCTCCTTGGCCGCCTGCGCGGCCCGTTCGAGGGCGAGTTGTTCCTCCTTGCGTTTCGCTTCTTCGGCCTTGCGCTCGGCGTCCTCCCTTCGTTTCACCTCGAGGGCTTCGGCCTCGGCCTTGGCCTTCGCGACGGCCTCCAATCTCAATTTCTCGGCCGCCTCTTCCCTAGCTTGGCGCTCGGCCTCCTGGGCGCGTTTGGCCGCCTCCTCGGCCTTCTGTCGTTTCAGTAACTCCTCGGCCTCTCTCAATCTCGTCGCCTCGGCCGCCGCCGCCTCGCGCGCCGCCGTCGCCTCGGCCTCGGCTTTCCGCGCGGCGGCCCGTTCCGCGGCCTCGGCCTGGGCCTTGGCCTCGGCCTCGGCCGCTGCAAGTGCCGCTTCTTCTTCCCGTAGCCGTTGTTCCTCTTCCGCCGCCGCGAGGGCCGCCGCGCGCTCCTCCGCGGCGACGCGCTCGGCCTCGGCTTTTTCCGCATCGTCCTCAGCCAGGCGCTTGGCCTGCGCTTCGTCTCGAATCCTACGGGCGTCGTCCACGGCGTCTCCCGTAAAAACCCACGCCAGCGTCACGGAGCCCTGCGGCTCGTCGAAGCCCTCGGCCGCCGTTGTTAATGAGAACGTCCGCCGTCCACCCGACCCTTCAAACAAAAACGCCCCCGGCCGCGGCGCGATCGACGCGTCCACGCTCCCCAGGGCCTCGTGGCTGCCTCGAGAATCATAATCCGTCATCTCGACTCGGAGTGAGGAAGTGGGCACCTTCGCCGCGTCGATATCAAACGAAAAGGTCTCGTTCCACTCCGGCGAGAGGTCGTTCCAGACGTGGGACGTTTTGACACTTTCCACATCTTCGCCGTCGACCACAAGCGTGACCTGGCAGTAGGGGTCGGACTGGCTCCGCTCCTTCCTGTCATTCGCTAAATTCGCGGCGCTCACGACCGTTACACTGAGCTCGACTGTACCTTCAGAGCTCGTCTCGCTCTGGACCGCCCTAGAAGCGTAGGCGTCGGCCACTTGCTGGACGACCTCGGCGCGCTTGTCCTCCGGGATAGCGTTCAGTGAGGAGGCGACCCACTCTACCACGGCAGAGGCGTCCGCATCTATAGCGGGCGGCGCGTCGATGGACGACTCCGCACTAACAGTGCGCGACCAGGCGAGCGTGACCGAGCCGGGCGGCAGCGCGCGCACGGTCGACAGATCTAGGGTCAGCGGCGTCGACCCGCCTAGGCCTATCAAGGGCACTGTCGTGTCGCCCAGCGGATCATCAGAATTCGTCCAGTCCTTGTCCATCACTCTCACTTGCAAGGACGACGCTCTTGTATTTGAGAAGGTGAAGCGCTGCTCCCCAAAGTTCGGGTCCAGGTCGTTTTTCACGTAGTCCGTCTGCTGTTCGTCGTCATCAACTCTCAAAATGACGTAGGGGTCGCTGATGCCGCGGCTCCCGTCCGTCTTAGGCAAATCGTTCGCGCCGTAGAGCGTGACGGTCACGTCATAGGACACTTCCACGGCGGCGTCGAGGATGGATGCGGCCTCGGCGTGGGCCCGGGTGCGCTGCGCCAGCGGGACGCGCGGCCAGGCGTCCTCGATGGTCTTGCCTTGCTCTCCGAACGAGCTTTGCAAGGCACTCGCGCCGGCCCCCATGACTTTTGTTTTGTGGCAGCCCCGCGGTCCTTCTCACGTTACCGGGCAGCCCCCTTGACGCGTTCAAATGCAGCGCTTCGGAGGCGCTGTCGTCCAGCCAAATCTGCGGGGAGGGTAGGATACCCCTACTGGTACCGGTATCTTACTGCACCCAGGCTGGGTGGCGTAGAATAGCGACAATAGCGTTCTCTCGGGGCCCGGAAGACGCCAACAGTCATCAGTCGTTACACAATAAGTTCAGCAAGGCGTTCAAATCCGCCAACCCGACGGCGTTCCCGACCGCGTAGGTGGACCCGCGCCGCTCCCGCATGAGCCAGGGGCACGCGCGCCGCGGCCCGACGCCGCCGCCGCAGGCGTCGCCCGAAAACTGTGAATCGTACAGGGACGCGTTCCTGGCGACGAACCTGGCGAAGCCCAGGTAGTGGTGCTTGTTGTTCGCGTCGAAGAGGCGCGGCGCGGTGATCGCGAACGTGTCGTGGACCAGGACCTGAGGCAGTTCTGTCGCCAAGAATTCAAGCTGGCGCGCCGTCGCCTCTCGAATTTTAGAATTTGTCCGCCCGTCGAGCTCCTCCCTCCTGTAAGAATAGGCGGGCATCGTCCGCCAGACAAGTTTGGTGGAAGGGGGCAAACTGCCATGTAAAGCCCGGATCGTCTTTTGCCAATCCTTGACATACGTCTCGACGTCGCCGTCCCGCAGCCGCCAGTGGCCCCAGTTCGCCACCACAACTTTCCTGTTTCGAGCGTCCACGTTTAAGTCACTGGTGGGGTCCTCGGCCGCCATAAATACAACATCACCTGTACTTTCGAGGTCGGCCGGCTGGTCGGTCAACGTGTCGAACATGAGACGCGTGTGGCTGTCGCCCACGAACAGGGGCCGCTTTGATTGGAAGCATGTCTCCGCCTCTTTACGAGAGTAGATCTGCCAGGTGCAGCGCGGGCGCCACTCGCGCGCTCTCCAATTTCCATCATGGGCGCGCGGACCCTTTGTCCCTAAACCGGCGCAAGGGCGCGAGACGGTGCGCTCTTTGGGCACCTTGACCTTCCCTAATCTTTCATCTCCACCAGCTCTTAGGACGCGACACAACGGCTTCGAAGTGGGTGAAAACGCCTCCTTGGCCGACGCGTGCATCCACAGCACCCGCAGATCGTAGGTGCCCGCCTCGATCGGATTCGGTATGACGATGTCATAGTAGAACGGCGCGGTTCCATTATCGTAGGCGCCGCCGATCCTGGCCACAACCTCGCAGGGCGCTCGTAAAGGCCCTTCTCTCGACGTCCGATCGAGGCGGCACTCGAAGGCGGCGCCTGGACCAACACTACTCCGCATGTGCGCGGCGGCGCCCGCGAAGTCCAGGCCGAGGCGCCCGATTTCAAACGTATTCGCCGGTGGTGCTGCATTTGTGCAGTACTTGTCTGCATCATTGACGTCCCACATTTCCGGTCGCATCGATGGCGCGGCGACGATCCAGTTCGGTTTCTTGTGCGCCGCGATGATGGTTGGTAGGATGGTGCAGAGCCACATGGCTGGGTACCGGGCAGCCATTTTTCACGCCACGGGCCACCTATCAACTGAAAGCGTCATGTACGCGGCTGGGAAGGCACCGCTACGTGCCTTAGTGGGCGCAAACTCGGACGAGAGCGAAAATTCGAGCTAGTATGCTACAGGACGCTAGCTAACTTGCGCAGCAAGGCGCTGCCCAAGTTATCTGCAATTCTGGCAGCGAAGCGAGGCATTGCGCTTCATTTTCATCGATCATTAGCGTCCGAGAATTGACTTGGCGACACACCTGGCTCGAAGCGCTCTTTTTGCTTCGGAGAGCATCCGGCTGCTACCACAGCGCTCGCGAGCACTACCACAGCGCTCGCGAGCACGCGGCGAAGAATGGCGGAAAACGTCGCAAAGCAAAAGCAGCCGACCCACACGGGCATCCCGATCAGCGAGTTCCTCGCCGGCCGCGGCGAGCCACCGCCGCCGCCGCCGCCGCCGCCGGCCCACACCGGCATCCCCATATCGGAATTCCTCGCCGGCCGCGGCGCCGCGCCCACCACGACGATGCCCGGGCCGTCACCCGGCACCGAGGCCGCGCTCGCACGGGGCATGGAGGCCGTGCGGGTCGGCGGCGCCACGGCCGCGCGGCCCCACGGCGGCATCCACATCTCCGAGTTCCTGCGGCGGCACGAGGGGCCCGCCGGCGTCGCGGCCGGCGCGCGCGTGCCGGCGGACGCCGTGCGGCGCATGCTCGAGAGTCTCCAGAAACCGGACGGCTCCGTGGACGCGGGCCAGCTCGTCGCGCGCATCGTCGAAATGTCCAAAGAGGGCGGCGACACGTGCGAGTACCGGATGGACGATGGAAATGATGGAGATTACTAACTGTTATATGTCTACAATATCTACCGAGTAGTTGTTGAAGTGGAAGTTCCAGTAGTCCTGCCCGGCCGGCAACTGCTCGGCGAGGACCTCGTTCGTCGCGGCCATGGCGCGCGACTGTAAGAACCGGTCCTCGTCGACGGCCGCCCAGTCGGCCGCGTAGTCGTCGCGGTCCGGCGCGACCCACGCGTGCGTCAGCCTGTTTTTGAGGCAGCGCCACAATACGAGGGTTGTGGCGGGCGTGCCCTTGACGACGGCCGCCAGGCCCGGCGCGCTCCCGGCCGCGTAGACGTCCAAGACTAACGTCGGGTGCGCCGGGTCCGGGTCCGATTCGGCCTCGTCGCCGCTCTCCATGAAGACTCGGATCGATGGCGACGCCTCGGTCAAACGCTCGGACGCCGCCACGATCGACTCCACAGCTTTCGCGCCCTGCTGCGCCGTCGGGCGCTTGCCGGCTCGGAGCGGCGCGACGGACAACCCATCTTCAGCGAAGCACTGCTCGATGGCCGCCTTGCGATGTTGTGGAGGCGCGTCGGAATTGAACACTTCCAGCAACCGATCGACGAGCTGCGAGCAGCTAAACGAAAAGTCGGGCGGCGCCTCGTCGTTCTCTGGTGATGGTGCTCTTTGAGGTGGCGGCGTGGGCGGCCGCCGCGGCGGCGGCGGCGGCATCGCTCTTTTCGGAGACGGCGGCCGCCGCTGGGGGTGCCGCGGCGGCGGGGGCCGCCGCGGCGCCGGCGGCCGGCGCTCGCGCCGCAGCTTGTCGAGCGCGGCGCGCTCGCGGTCCTCGCGCGTGGGCTCTCTACTACGAGGCGAGGGCGACCGCCGCCGCCGCCGGCCCCGCGAGCGGCTCCGGCTCCGGTCGCGCCGCCGGCGCCCGCGGCTCCGGCTCCGGCTCCGGTCGCGGCGGCGGCGCCCGCGCGAGCGGCTCCGCGACCGCGACCGCGACCGCGGCGGCGGCGGCGCCTCCTCGACGGCGCCCTCCTCCCGCGCCGCGCGGACCCACAGGCCCTTCTCGTTCTGCACCATTTTGAGGCTGCCCTCGGCGGGCCGCGCCTGCGCGTCCGCGTCCCTCGCTTCTGAACCGAAGGTGCCGACGACGCCCCAGCCCACGGCGCCCTGCTCGAAGCCGCGGTTGGCTCTACCTTCATCGGCGTTCGTCGCCGCGCGGCGACCGGCCGCGAGCTTGCGTTGCTCCGTCTGGTCGCGGGCGACGACGTGGCTGTCGAAGTTCCGGTGTTTTGCTAATTTCGCCTCGTCCTGCTCCCAGCGCGGGGCTTCCGGGTCTGCTACGGGGACGAACTTGGGCATGGTTTTGCTGCTGTTGTCGCGTGCTACTTTGGCAGTGTGTTCAGGGTGCAGCTATTGAGCGCGGCGGAGCTGTTCCTTGCCGTGATTCGCTGCGAGGGCTTGCGAAATAGGTCCGTCGGCTCTGCCAGCTCGTGTGGGGAGCTGTGCGCCTCGTTTAGCGTGTTTTTTTGTGTGAATAATGTAGTAGCAAAAGTATGGTACCTTTTTTTTACCCCCCCCCCTCGGCCCAAGCCCAAAAAAAAAAGTGGCATCACCTTTTGTGCTCAAAAGCGAGCGACGGGCGAAAGTATAGCACTCGAAGAGCTGTGTTCACTTTCGCATTGCCAACACCTTGACCTCGACCTCGTGCAGCGATTTTAGCAACGAGCAAGCAACCGCTGCAGACTAGGCATACTTGTCGGCCTCGCGCCGCCGCCGACGCGACAGCAGCGATGGCGACAACAAACATAACACTCACAACCACGACGCGCATGGCCCTCGCGCGCACGCCCATCCTCGAGGAGTTACATCTGTGGGCTTTACTGGGCTACACGTGCGTCACCGGTACCTTAGCTCTCATCTGTCTCTTGTGCGCGCACCAACTCCAAAAGGCCCACGACCGGGAAGCAGCGCGAGAAGCAAGAGAGGCCAGAAGAGGAGACTACGCCCCATGGTCAGTAGTAACTGAAAACGGCGCCAAAAGTACGTCACCATGGAGGCCTAGAGCGGCAACATATGCGAGGATCGCGGCCTACGCCTTCGCGTGGTGGGCCTTATCTGTGTCCTTTACGCTGGTGAACAAGTACTTCCTGTACTACTGGAAACCACCTACGAAACCTGGGGTCTTTGTGCCTCCCGGCTTTCCTTTCGCTGTTACTACTACTACATTACATTTGACCATGAAAGTAGTGTTGTCGACATTAACGATACGGTGGCGGCAATATAGGTTAGCGAAGCGACTCGCGTCGGACGAGGCCTCCGCGGAAGAAGCGAATAGTATCGTCGTGCCCGAACAGCTCTCTTCCAGTGCAAGGTGGAAGTACGCCTACTCTACGGGAGCTACGACAGCATTAGATATCGCCACCTCAAATCTAGCTTTATTGTTTGTCACCGTGTCCTTTTATACGGTGGCCAAAACCACAACCCTAGCCTGGACGTTAATTTGGGCGACACTGTTCAAACTGGAACCTTGTCGACTGAGGACGTTCTTTATCGTGTTGCTGATCGTCGGTGGCTTGATCCTGGCGACGGAGGGAGAACGCCACCAGACGTACGGCTTTTCGGTCGTTGGCACTATTTTAGTGCTCGTGGCGGCGTGTTTAGGTGGCGCGCGGTGGTGTTTGACGCAGGCGCTGTTTGCCCACGACACGGCGTGTGCCGAAGATCCTGTGGTCGTCGTCTACCACGTCTCGCCGGCCGGCGTCTTGACGTTGCTCCCGATCGCTCTCTTGTGGGAGTTTCCCCGTTTGTGGTTCTGGGCGAAGTTAGTGTCGACGGAGGGCGTCGTCGCGGCCTTCTCCTTTGCTTGTGCTGCTGGTTGTATTGCGTACCTGATGCTCCTGGCCGAGGTGAAGTTGTTGCATGAGACGTCTTCTTTATCACTGAGCGTGGGCGGCGCCCTGAAGGACGTCAGTCAGATCGCGCTCGCGTCCGTGACGTTCGGCGACGAGATCACGGTCGCGTCGGCGGCGGGCCTCGCTTTGGTCATCGCCGCGTCGCTGGCCTACGCGAAGTCGCGGTCGGGCCGGCGGCGGGCCGCGTCGATCGCCGAGGGCACGACGCGCTACGCGCGCGTGGAGATGAAGGCGGAGTTCGACGACGCGCTTGATGATGACGATCTGAACGACAACGACCTTCTATAAATGTAAGTTTATTGTGATACAATTAGGGCAAACAGCAGCGCTATCGCTAGCGCGGCGAGGGGTGTGCGCGCCGCCGCCGCGTCGATCGTGTCGCGCGGCGTACACGTGACCTTTCCGTCTGTGGCGTTGCGGCCCATCGCCGGGGCGCTCCAGAAGAAATCCTGGCAGGCCTTCATGGCCGCGACGGTCGGCCAGCACACCTCGGACCCGGCGCACAAGGAGCAGCTCGTCGCGTCAGAGGGTATGCTCATGTAAGTCGCGTCAGAAATAAGAGCCCTGCAGCCGGCCATGGTGGCGCAGGTGGCATCGATGTGTGCGGTGTCGCCGGTTTGCCCGGAGCACGTACACGTAGTACTGGTGCCGTCGTCGACGACCACGGGGATGACCGTGCATGGGGGGCACTTGTTGTCGGCGCAGCAGCCGTTCAGCCCCTTATCCATGCCGTCGGCGCACGGCCCGGCTTGTATGGTGCGTACGGCGAGGAGGAGCGCGAAGCGTTTCATCGAACGTGTGGAGCGCGGAGAGAAGCGAAGAGGAGCGCGCGACGAAGAAGCGTGATAGCGAGCGACGAGCTTGTAGTTTGTAGTGGCAGCCTAATACCACTCTTGTCTCAAACTGTGGGCGCGGGGCAGCCCTAAATCAGAGCTGGCGCGCCCTACACAAAAGAGGACGCCTCCTGCATGGGCCGAACTCTTGCATAAATAAGGGCAGCCCCCGCGACACTCTTGTGGGGCAGCCGCGCTGTGCTTGACACTTCGAGCTTGGGCCCCGAAACGGCCGCGCCCCACGCGGTCAACGCAGGCCCCGAGGCGTGCCCGGAATCGTGTTTGACAACAGAGACGGTCAAAGGGCGACCACGCTCATCAAACCCGACACGGGCCCAATCGAACTGCTGCCACCCGTCGGCTCCGCCCCTCCTAGGACGGGATAGCGGGCCGGACGCGCCCCGGGCAGCCTCAGCCGCGGGGGGAGCGAACGAGCAGAAGCGCTGCGGAGCTCCGACCGGGCGGGCGCGCGCCGCACAGACTGCCTGGAAGACGCTTCGTCGGCAGTGCGCGCGGGCGGCACGCCGACGGAGAAGCGGCACCATGCCGGCTCTCGAGGTCGACCCCGAGGAGCCGGGCCAGGGCATGGCGCCTTCTCGCAGTATCCTGGCGGGGACCTATAACCAGACGTACCTCATTCGCACGCCGGACGCGGGCGAAGATGCCAGGGAGGCCAAAGGTCTGAGCGACGATTCGGACGACGGCGACAGCGATTCCTATGTGGAACGAAGGGTCATGTTTCGCTGCGGGAACTGGTGCTATACGGGGAATATCACGCTCGAGAAATCTAGAGTACTACTCTCTGATTTACCTAGAGTCATCCCGACGCTACAACGACAACAGAACCGACTCCACTTCTACTGCAACGCTTCCAGTGTCCCCTCCGAGTCGTCTTTTAAAGAACCGATGGCCTTTGTGAACGAGGCCGCGGAGTTCGCCGCCCGAGAACTCGCCTCGGATACGGTCCATGATGAATTGAGAAAGTGGACGGACGTGTATGGATGGATGGAGAACGACCAGGCCAACACCTACTTTGAAATTCAGTGCTGCCCGCCGCCCTGCATGGACGGCATCGCGCTGGCGGCGTCCAAGACGTATGCCCGCGGGTTGGTCTTCATCGCCGTGTATTTCGACCGGGCGTTGTACGTCGTGGTCCAGGATGGGGAAGGAGACCAACCACTCCTAGATGTCAAGTTTCCCGACGTGAGTTGTCCGGGGCAAGGTATTCATGTCGCGACGTACGGCGGCGAGCAGCGCACGTGGCTCAAACTCGCGCTGTGGCACTCTTTAGCGCAAGATCCTTCTCGGCAAGTAGACGGGCCCCGTAGATCTTCTCCACAAAAACAACCCAAGACCACGAACCTCACGACTGACTCCTACGTGCAGATGTACACGGTGCTCAAAGCGTCGAAGGATGAAAAGGTCCAAAGTGTCGGGTCTACCGCGCATCATGACGTGTTGTTTAGATTCGGGTCCTGGTGCTACGCCGGTTCCGTGCAGTTGACGCCTCTGTTAGACTTAGCTGACTTACCGCACTTAATCCCAGCTTTGAGGATGCAGCAATCAAGATTGGACTTTATTTGTGACGTGTCGCAGATGCCTTTGTCGTCCCCATTTGCCAAGCCCATGGGCTACTTCGCGTCCATCGCGCCGGCCATGGAGAAAGAGCTCGTGCAAGCCGAGGGCGTCCTCGCGAAGCTCCTAGCCCAACTCGATCGCTTCGAGGTCGGTGGCTCCGTATCATCGTGGCTGGAAGGCGACTCGACCCAGTCCTTTTTTGAATTTCAGATGTCCCAAGATAAAGAGGTGGAAAAGGCGTTCCGGAACGTCGAGTTGTTGGCGGCAAAAACTTATACGGCTACCGGAGTAGTTCTGATAGCCATCTACTTCCAGGGCACTTTTTACGTCGTATTAGGTGAAACTACCGGAGAACAACCTTTACTAGATAGTAGGTTCCCCGACGTCTCAGCCAAGGGCCGAGGCTACTTGGTAAGTTCCTACGGCGACGGGACCATGACCTGGCCCCAGCTCCGCAAGGTCAGCATCTGGCAGACGGCCGCGGCCATGCAGTCGGAACTGGAAGCGCGAGGCGTGAAAGCCAGCGATGGTGACGACGAGGCCGAAGTCCACGTCGTCACGGGCAAACCGATCACAAGGGACCCCTTGGAGGCGGCGCGCATGGGCGGCGAGGACGCCAAGAGTGTGAGGAAGACGGCCATCGTCACGCCCAGTTACGCGGAGCCCGCCTCGCAAGCAAAAGACGACGACGCACCGGCGAGGTCACCCGCGAAAGAAGAGGACGACGACGACGAGGACAAGGAAAATCAAAATGATGAAGAAAGCAAGGCCGCGCGCGACCGTAGGATTGACGAGTTATTGCGAGCGCAGCCGAAGAAGAAGTCGCTGGGCGGGCTGTCGCCGTTGGGCTCCAAGGTCAACGCGCCGCACCGCATCAAGGCGAACGACCAGATCACGGAGAAGCTCGCGAAGATGCGCAAGGACCTCTCCGCGCAGGGGTTGGGGGGAGACGCGCCGTGGGATGAATTTGGGAGACCGCGCGTCCAGGCCTTCAAGAAGTAGCTTTGGTTCTGGGCCTAATTGCTCCTTACTAGTACTTTCCTATCCTGAGACCTACGCAACCGCAGGGGCGTATCCGTCTACTGACACGAAAGTATTAATTACGCCGTCGACGCGTCTGCGACGCCGTCAAGCGCCCGCCCGGCTCGCAAGTAATGCACTCAAAGCTTTGTCGACGTCGTTCCCGGCGTCGCGCAAGGCCCGCTCCGCCTCGTCGGCGCCGAAACCCATGTCCGTGAACGTCAGAATGCGGCTGTCGACGATCGTCGCTGCCGACGCATTCCGCGGCACGTCATCGCGCCAGCCGCCCTTGTTCGGGTCGTTTGGCGGGGCCTCGGGCCGCTTGCGCGGATGTTCCGCGCTGGGGTAGGGGTGCGCCGCCTCGGCCAAGACGTCGTGCGGAGAATCGTTGTAGTAGCCCTGGCCGTACGTCGGCGCGCGCCGCCGGTCCTGGGTAGCATCTGGGTGAGGCGCCTGTGCCCGTCTTCGTGCCAATAACGCGGTCAGCGCGGCGTCGACGTCATTGGCATGCTCTTTCAGGGCCGCCTCGGTCTCGTCGACAGAAAACCCCATCTCGCGGAAGCGCCGCAACCTCGAGTCGACTATCAGGGAAGCGTTCTCCTCCCTTATTGGCACTCCATCAAGAAAGCCGCCCTTGTCCGGGTCCGGCCGCGCCGGCTGGAACGGCTTCCGTCGGCCGTCGTCGTACGCCGCGGGGTGCGTCGCGAGGATGTCAAAAGCGTCCTCGTCGGGCATCGTCGCCGCCGTCAAGAGGTCCAAGGCCCGGTTCACGTCGTCTTTCGTGCGTCGCAAGGCTTCCCGGACGTCCGCCTCGGGGAAGCCCATGCTCCGCAGCATGGAGGCGTCGACCTTCTCCTCCTGCTCGGCCGTGCCGAAGTGGGCCATACTCCCCGCTTTGGGGCTCGCGTCGAGTAGATCTCTGTTGCGTGCGCAGGGCCGCTGTGCCGCTGTGGCAGTGTTTTCTTTCGGCCGCGGCGGCGAAGGGCTGCCCGTCCCCCGTTGCTGGGCGTTGAGTGGGCCCGTTGCGACCTGCTGATTGCGTTGCCTCGAGCGGTCGCGCGCGTTTCGGGCGCCGCAGAGCAGCAACTTTGCAACAACCAAGCTCTGCCTTCGCAGATCATCGAGGTGCCGGCTTGGTGTCGTTCGTACGGCTGCCCGAGACGTTCCCGAAGCCTCCATGAGTTCAAAGCGACGTCGCGATAAAACCCGCACTCAGGATCGTCCGCGCCGCGCCTCGCGCGCGGGCGCTGCTGGGCGTGTAGCGCTGCTTTCTGCGGTACCAACAATCACATTGCTGCAATTGCTGCGCCTGCAGCCAGTATCATAGCGTAGTTTGACCGCTAAGCCGCTGCTCTCCGTGCCCTGAAGAGCGCCGCGCGCACACGCGCCGACAGCGGTGCACGCACACGCAGCACGCCGTCGAGGCGCGCAGCAAGATTAAAAATGAACGGCGGCCGCCTCACGCTGGCGCCGGACGAGACCGCGCGCGAGTATTTAAGAAGAGCGTGCGCCGCGCCGCGGTCGCTGGGCATCCCGGCGCTCGGCGAGGCCGATCGACGGGGCGAAGTCGTGGAATTGTACGGCCCGGCGGCCGCGGGCAAGACGTCTTTATTGTTACAAATCTGCGCGAGCTGGTGCCTGCCGGACTCGCACGGCGGCGGATGTAGGAAAGTAGTGTGGTTGGATTGTGATGGAAGACTGAGGCCGTCGCGTTTGAGAGCTTCGATCTACGCCTATGCTGCTAGAGCATGTGAACGAGGAGCCCAGGAGGCGGCCGCCGACGCCTTACAAAGGGTACAAGTAGCGTACTGCGCGTCATCTCTGGAATTCCTCTGCGCGTTGGAAGGGATCTCCCATTTGGAGGGCGAGGCGCCATTAATACTGGTGGACTCCATCGGCGGCTTTTTTTGGAGGGAGGTCAAGCCGGCCGAGGACCAATGCGCCGCGCCCTCGCTCTTCCAGGCCTGCGTCCGCGCCGTCGGTAGGCTATCTTCGAGACGAAAAGCTATCATCGTGTGCGCCAAGCCCAAGTTCTTCCGGGCGAATGCGATCGGAGATCACCGCGAGTACCTCCCGCGCGAGTGGACGTTGCTGGTCAAAAGACGTCTGGTGCTGGCGCGCGTGTCCGCGGAGCGGCTCGTCGCGCGGTTCGGCGACCCGCAGACGGACTACTCGGGGTCCTTCTCGTTTGGGGTCGGCGCGGACGGGTGCTGCGCGTTCGGCGACGTGCGCTAGTCTGTCGCGTCGATGGCGTGGTGGGGCGGCCGTTGCTAAGATGTGTGTGTTGATCTATCTGCGTGTTTTCGCGTGGCTTATCTCTGCGGAACATATATATATCTGTGTGTACCGTATACCATACATAAACCTGTTTTGCCTCGAGGCGCGCGAGCTGTCCGCGCAAGGCAAACGCCGACGCGGCAGACATTTATCGTCCCTTCTCTATAGCGCGATCACCGAGAACCGGTGCCGCCGAGGCATAGAATAGCCTGCAGGGCATAAACCTCTTTTTCCAGCTCCTCAGGGAGCGCCGCGTCGACGCGCGCGTCAATAACGTATCATGGGCTCCGGCCCCAACGGCTGCTTCACGCCGCGGACGTACCAGCACGTCAACCTCGGCGTCGCGGGCATCGTCCTCTACCCGATCGCCCTGCTCTGGTCGTTCGTGGGCACGCAGTACATCGCTGACGAGTATTTTAGCGTCGCGCTCGACGGTATTGTCGAGCTGTACCACATAGATCCGGACGGTTTCGCGCAGCGTCGAAATGGGGCCTTCAGTCGCGGACTCATCACTGCGTCTGCATCGCGTACCTGATGGTCGCTTGGTTGGAAACGAGCGCGTGCGTCCTCGGCGTGCCGACGATCTCCCTCTCGCTGTTGCTGGCGGCAAGCGGTACCTCGTTGCCGAATTGCCTCGTGGCGATGTACGTCGCCAAGAAGGGCCGGGGCACGACGGCCGTCTCCACCGTCTTCGGCTCGAACATCTTCGACATCCTCATCGCGCTCGCTTTACCGTGGGCCATCTACTCGTCGATCTTCGGCCCGATCACGGTCTTCGAGTCATTAGGCTTCGGCACGGCCTACGCCCTCACGACGATCATGATCGCGACGTTCGCTTTGTTCGTGATCCTCTCGGCCACGAACGCCTGGGTCGTGACGCACCCGCACGCGTGGATCTACCTCGCGATCTATGCCGCCTTCGTCGTATACGTCATTCTCGACGCGATCCCGGGCATCGTCCCGGGGCCGGCGTCGCGCTGAGCGGCATCCGTCCTCCCCCCACACGTCCCCGCCGCCGCGCTAGTAACTATCCCCCGTCTATTATTCCGGCTAGTACTGCTAGCCTAAGACTCCGCACGGTTCCCGGGGACGGATGGCCACGGCGGCGTTGAGGCCACAACGCAGATCTCACACTGTTCCTCGCAGAGCGCCTGTTACACGCGCCACCACGCCACGCCCCAGTCGCTGCACCCACCGCAGTATTGCCTGCGCACGCGCCTGTTACCCGCGCGCCAACCTCGTCCATCGCGGGCTGCCTCGTTCCCCAGCGGCAGCAAAGCAACAGTCTCGACGCCAAGCGCTGAACAATGGCCGTCACGCGCGGCAAAACGCGGGCAGCTAAGGCGAAGGGCGGCCTCGTGAAGCAGGCTATGACGCTCATCGCGCTCGCGTCGTCGGCGTTCATCCTGCTGCCCGCCGGCCGCGACATCGTCTCCTACAAGACGTCGATCCTACCGGGTGAAGCGGAGACGCGGCCGCTCATGACGATGGCGCACTCGTCGAGCCGGACGGGCATGTGGGGCATCTGGGGCCTCAACCACTGCTTCGTCGCGCTGCTCAAGGTCGCCGCGTTTGTCTCCGGCGTCCGTACTTCTTCCCCGCGACGCCGTCGACACATTTCACGCGCAGGATCCTCGCCAAGGACAAGGAGCAGCTCAAGAAGCTCTGGGTCCTCACGGCCGCGACCACGGCGTACGTCGCCAAGTGGAATAGTGATGTGGCCGACTACGGCGGCGACCTCGGCGGCTTCGTCGTCGTCTGCGGCCTGCAGACGCTGTCGATCGGCTACCTCGCCTTCGCCTAGAGCGCTCCGCCACGCTAGGAGCACTAAGAACGAAGTAAAAGGACATTCCGTTACGCCCGCCAGCGCTCCAAGCTACGGCCCTCTCTACACGATCGAGAAGGAGAGGTTCTCGAACTGCTGCGCGAGCGTCTCGCCGGTCTGGCCCTCGGCGAACATGGCGCCGGCGATGCCGAGCATCGCGAGCCGGCCGTTGGCGAGCTCGGCGTTGAGCTTCGTGGCCTTGGTCTCCGGGTCGTCGTTGTACGACGTGCCGAAGAAGCCGCAGCCGTAGTCGCCCGAGTAGTTGTTCGCGGGCCACCACGCGAGCTCGACGAGCGCGCAGAAGGCGAGGATCTGGGCGATGCCCGCCGCGGGGATGGAGAAGAAGCCGCCGAGGCCGTCCGGCACGTCCGAGAACTTGAGGTCGGCCGACTTGGAGAGGTAGCCGGGGAACTCGATCTGCGCGTTGTGCACGAGCACGCCCGTGATCGCGACCATGGCGATGCGGCCGTGCTTGCGCTCGACGGCGCGGCGGCGGACGAACGCCTCCGGGCCGTCCTTGGCGACGAAGCCGAGCGGGTCGAGGAAGCCCGCCGGCGCCTGCACGCCGAGCGTCGACTCGTCGACGGCGCGGAGCGCCGTCGAGGCCGGCGCCGCCGCGGGCGCCTGGAAGGCCGCCGCCGACGAGAGGCAGAGGGCGATCGCGAGCTTCATCTTTGAAATATTCTGCGAGGGGGGTTGGGTGGGCGCGCGCGCTCGTTGTGCAGCGGCGGCGGCGGTGTGTGTCGAGGTCTACCCGACGAGGTGGCCACCGGGCGCCTCGTCGGCACCGCCTTCCGCGGTAGCGGCTGAGCGACAGCAATGCGTGCTCGTGCCTTCGCTTTGTCCACGCCCAACAGCTGCCGCGTGCGAATGCTCGTGGGCACCCAGAACGGGTCAGCCGGACGCCGCGCCGCCGTATAAGGCCTTGCTACGCCAGCGATCCAACCTTGGCTTTACGAGCCGCACGAGCGCCGCGGCGGCAAATCTTCTCGCGGTAGCTTCAGTAACCTCGCTCGTGAGTACAACGACCAGCGTGACGCTGCTTTTCACGTGAGTGTGGACGCGGTAGCTCGCAAATAGCACTATGAAGCCGAGGTATCAAGGCTTCGAGAGGCGAAGCAAAAAACCAATTTCACCTTCTCGAGCCCTCCAGGACGAGTCCGGTGGTCTGCAATATCGAGGAGGGCTCGAAAAGGGTTTTTGAAACCCGCACGTTGCTAGCGTCGTAAGATACTAGCGCCAAGCAAGCAAACTCGGTCCAGCGCGGTGCTGAGGGCGAGAGCGTGAGGAGAAGCGGCCATTTGTCTCTGCCTGACGCGCACACTCGGCTGCAGCGGACAAGAGCTGAAAGGATCGTTGCGAGACGCCAGCCGACGCACCGCACCATGTCCCTAGCCCACTGCACCCTAGCCAAGGAGTGCGCCTTTTGTGTGGTGGCCCACGCCCTCTCGACGGAGAAGCAGGAGGTCATGGGCCTGCTGTTTGGGCGGTGGGACGGCCCGCAGGCGTTCATCGAGGAGGCGCATCCTCTCGCCAGGACGGACAGGCGTGCTGACCGCGTCGAGGTGAAGCCCGAACAGCTCGCGAAGGCGGCCTCGATCGCGGAGAGCCGAGGGTTGAGGATTGTGGGCTGGTATCACTCTCACCCGCACATCACGGCGGCGCCGTCGCACGTCGACGTGAGGACGCAGCGCGCGTATCAAGTTCTCGATGATCGATTCGTGGGCATCATCGCGGCCTGCTTCCCGGGCGTCGACGGCGCGGCGGCCGCGCGCGGCGCGCCGGCCGTGACGCTTGCTGCCTTCCAGGCGCGCTCGACCTCGGAACCGGGCGCCTTCGCCGCGCCGCTGGCGCTGCCAGCCAGTCCGCCGCCGGCGTACGCGACCGTGGAAGCAACTTCGGTACCGGTGACCACGGAAGCGCACGCGGGCCGCGACGTGCCGCTGTCCATCGCGTCGGCGGAGACTCCAGGCGCGCTCGCGGCAGCGCTCCGGGGCCTCGCGGCCTTGCAGGACGCTTTACTGGCCGAGGAGGTCGCGGCGCGGCGCGCGGCGGCGCCGGGCGACGAGGACGCGGGCGCCTTTTGCGACGCGGTCTTCCGCAAGGCCGCTACGTTACTACGCGCCGACGCGCTCCATCCTCTTATTCACGTCGCCGGCGCGTGGCGCGGTCACGAGCAGCGGCGCCGCGACGCGGCGCTCGCGGAGCGGGACCGGCTGCTCGCGGAGACGTCGGCGTCGGCGTAATTTTTGTGGTTTGTAATTGAGCTATTCCCTCTAGCACGACCCGAGTGAGTGCGTCACGAGAGCGTACTGTAGAGACTAGACTACAGGAGCTCGAATCCCGCGCGAGTGCGAGGAGCTGCGAGCGGCGCAGCGTCGCACGTACAGCCAGCGCAGGCGATTATAGATTGCTGCGAGGCATGCGCTGATAGCGCATCGCTGCCGCGAAACCGAATTGCATCGCTTCGGTGCCATCGACCGCGTCTGGCTCTCTCAGACTGTGCACAGCAAAGACTGCAACAGGGGTGCGCGGCCGCAGCGATCGAAGATGGCAGCCGCCGTCGCCGCCGCGAACGAGGTCATCTCGTTCTACAGCTACACGCCGATTGCGGACCCGCAAGCGCACGCAGCGTGGCAACGCGAAACTGGAGCGCAGCTCGCGCTGCACGGCCGCGTCATCGTCGCGACCGAGGGCGTGAGTGGTACGGCGAGCGGTGCTGCTGCCGCGACGCGTGAGTACGTGTCGAAGCTCGAAGCCGCGCTCGGAATTGCGCTCGATGTGAAGCGCGCGCCGCTCGACACGAACGCGGCACCGTTCCCCGACTTCTACGTCAAGGTCGCGGCCGAGATCGTGAGCACGGGCCTGCCGTGTACCGTCGACGGGTCGGCGCGCCATGCCTCGCCGGCTGCCTTCCGCGACGCGGCGGCGTCCGGCGACGCGCTCATCCTCGACGTACGAAATGGGTTTGAGCACGACGTCGGCCACTTTGCGGGCGCGGAACGCGCGCCGATCCGCACGATGCAGGAGTGGAAGGCGTACGTGGACGCGTCGGACGTGGTGGGGCGGAGCCGGGGACGGCCCGTACTGATGTACTGCACGGGCGGCGTGCGCTGCGAGAAAGCGAGCGCCTACCTGCGGTCGCGGGGCGTTGGCGACGTGCAGCAGCTCGACGGTGGGATTCACCGGTTTCTCGAGGCGTTCCCTGACGGTGTCGACGCGGCGTCCGTCTGACACCATCCGTTCGTCGTGAGTCCGTCGGACGCCGTCCACGCGTCGTGACGCGTTTCGGTCGCAGGTGGCGGCGTCTGGAGGGGTCGCAATTTCCTGTTCGATAACCGCGAAGCCGAGAACTACAAAGACGGGGCGTCGAACGTGGTAGGTAGTTGCGGCGATTGTGGAAGGCGTTGGGGCGCGCACGACGGCCGCAACGTGTGTTCGGTCTGCGAGACGCTGTGCCTCGTCTGCAGGGACTGCCGCGAGACGCGGCACGAGCACTACTGCCCGGAGCACGAGGACCTGCGCGGCGCCTACTGCTGGTTCCTCGACGCCTGCGATGCCGCGGCGATCGACAAGCAGGCCGACGCGCTCCGGGCGGCGCTGGACGCGCCACGCGCTCGAGGGTCCGTGAACCGGCGGCGCTCGCTCCGGAAGCAGCTCGACCGCGTCGCGACGCGGAAAGCGGCGCTCGAGGCGGGCGCTGATATCTACGTAGGCCCGCCGCGCTGTCGCTCGTGCGGATCCGTGGAGTGCGAGGGCCAGTGCTGGGGCTTCTGGAAAAAAGCCTAGGTTGTTGTTGTTAGTTCTCACCCCTCCGCTTCGCAGTCGGTTGCTCGGACGCGCGGACGTACATCCTCCCCTGCGCGGCCCGGATGCACAGCTGCCACAGCACGAGTCCCGCGGCGATGCGGAGCGAATATTCATCAGCAATGTCTGGTCGCTCCTGGTAGAGCCAGTCGACAGCGACGATTGTGCATGCGAACAAGACGTTGTTGATCTGTTTCCAGTAGCCGCGGTAGAACTTCGACGCCGATTCCGCGAAGGTCCGTGGCGGCGCCGCTTCGTAGTCTTCAGGCACCAGCTGTTCTCCGGCGGCCGCCAGGATCGTGGCGCATCCCCTGTCATCCGCAACGTCTGTCCACAGCGTGACCCCCGTGCCAGGACTCTTCACGGCCACGCCCGCACGTCTGGCGTCTATGTTGGGCCCCCGGCCGCAAGGTCCCATGCACGGCCGTGCGCGCAGCTTTACGTCTAAACCATGCTCGTCCTTCAGAGCTTTGAATCGGCGCAGCGTCTCGCGTGATCCGTCTTCGAGGCAGTCGCGGCCCGTGCATACGTATATTTCAACCGGTGGCGCTTCGCTCGTCGTCGATGGCGTCGATGGCTGCGGCTGCACAGGGAGCTGCTGCTGTAGCGCCGATACGGATGCAATAACGGGGCTGAGCGCCCACATCAATGCTCGCATGGCTGCAGGCATAAATCACGGCGGCCAGCGAGCACGATTGAGGTGCAAATCGTGCCGGTTTTCGAGCGCGCCGCCATCGCGCGCTAGCGGCCTGTAAGACACTAGCAAGCAAATTCGGAACACGTATGCAGCCGTTTGAGTATCCTTCCGTTCGCTAATGGTCCAAAGAGATCGATGGGACACGTACTGGGGGCCGAAAAAGGCAGTTTTTTAATTCGCGGCCGAGGGCGCCCTACGGGTCTATAACGGCCGCGCCGGTTTAATCCTGTCAATCCCTGCCAAACAGGTGTCCCTGGGGTCGCCTAGGGTCAGTACTATACACGGTTAGTCGCCTACACCGCATGCGCCGCCGCTTCAATCATTTTTAGTCGATTTCTCTCAGCAGTCCACGGAGGTTTAACAACTTATAGCTATGGTTTGCTTCCAGGGCTCTCGGGGAGCACTAGACTGTCGCATCGATGGCGTATGCGGCGCGGGCGACAACCCACCACCAGACCTACCCCAGAGGGCGCCCGGGGGCCGACCTGCATCCGAAAAAAGTAAATGATTTGGACCCGATGGTGCCCCGTCCCCGTAAAAAACGTCAATTACCCGAGGCCCCCCAGTAGTCGCCGTAGCGGTCTCGTCGGACCCAATACTACCCCACCGATAGTCAACTACAAGTATATGCCATCTACACCACGAGAAGGGTACTTTGGGCCGACCACGCTCGGGACGTGAACATCTTGATCTGGACCTCGGGCAAGTCAGTCGGTCATGAAACAAATGATCGCATTATGGTCCATGGTAATGGTACACGCGCTGATGGTCGCAGGTCCAGTCATTTTGCCTATCTTCGTGGGATCGTGGGGCCGCAAGGCCAACGAGGCGCGGGAGCATTTGGCAATAAGAAATCAAATGTAGGACACGCTCAGGCCAATTAGCTGGCCCGTCCCACCAAAAAAGCGCCTGAAACGCAAATTTATTTTATAACTCACCGGTCTGGGGCCTTTCCGGTGCCCCGCGTACGTACCGTCGTCCGCGGAGAACGAGCAAGTCGGTCGATTGTGAATAGAACAACGGCTTTATGGTCCATCTGGATGGTGGCGTCGCTGATACTCGCAGGTTCAGGTTTGTGGATCATCTTTGGGTAAACGCGTGGGACCGAAGTCGCCGAATCCCGAGGCTCTAATGGGATATCTAACATAGCTCATCCCCGCCCAGGCGGCCTAGATGGACTCTACCACCAACAAACGGAAGGAAACGAACATAAACTCGGGAGTTGTCTAGTAGAACTCTTCTCCCGCCCTCCGAGCGCGGGCCGTCGGCTCCGGTTCCGTCGAACTTGTATGAAAACTGGGCTGGAGTTGATATATTGTCCCATCTGGACGGTAGATGGCGGCGTCAATCGCTGGTCTACTTTGGCAAGCCGTAAGACTCATCAGCGAATGTCGCGGGCGGTGCCTTCCGGGAGGCGCGAGTGTATGTTCCCGGGCCGCTACTCTTAAATATTTGGTCTCAGCGAACGACTAGGATGCAATCTGAATTTGGGTCATTCTTTTGACGCTATCGACGCGTATCTTTGAATTTGCTAGTGTGTCGACATACGCTAGATATTATTTGCCGCAAAGCACGTGAAGGCTTACAGATCTTGCACCTCACGACCGGAAATAAGCTGTGTTGCTCTTTCGCGATCTCCTCGATAGACACACACGTGGAGAACAAGAAAAGAAGCAAAAACCCCTGCGAGAGGAGACAAAAAGCAAAGCAGGCCAGGAGTGGGTCACAGCTGGGTTTTCGCCTCCAAACAAAGCAAAAGGTGGGCGCACGCACTTAGCGCGCGCATCAAGGCGCCAAACGGCAAAGTGAGGTAGGCGACTTTGCCGTGCGCACCAAACGCCTCCACCGCCCGCCGGCCTTAGGGTCGGTGGGCTGACCGCCGCCCCGCCACTCGCAGGAGGTGACGGCGGCGCCACTGCTCTTCGGGGCAGCAAGATTGTCGCGCTCGTCGCGATGAGGACTTACACGTCCGCTCGGTGATCGCCGCCGCCGCGCCTCGTATGAGGGGACGATGGCGTCACCGCCGCGCAAGGAAACGCTGACGCTCGAGTCTCGGGCGCCGACTGCTCTTCGACGCGGCAAAAGAAGATAAGCCGCTCTCTCGATGCGATGATCCATCCCCTTGCTATTTGCTCGTTACCCCCCCGACATCCCCAAAGACCCCCCGACGAAATTGAGCTCGCCTGGGACGCCTTGTCGAACACGTATGCCGCTCTTTGACGGCGCATGCCGTCTAGCACTTGAAGCCACCTCTCCCGCCGAACGCGCGGTGCCCTGCTCACGACACATAAAGTGGAGTAAAGTGTGAATCTAAACTTCGGCGAGCTAGTCTAGAATAACATTATGCACACCTACTACCCGTCGCTCACGCGAATCTGCACCTTCAAACACCCCCGCTCGCCCGCGCGCTTCACGGCCTCGGGCGCCTTCGCCAGCGGAAACGTCGAGTCGATGAGCGGCGTCAGGTCCAGCGTCTTCAGCAGCTCGAGCGCCGGCCCGAAGGGCCCGCACCGCGAGCCCTGGACGCGCAGCTCGTCGACGACGAAGGGGGCCGTGTTAAAGTCCGTGCCCGCGGCGCACGTCGACTTGAGCACCAACGTGCCCTCCGTCCGGCACAGCTGCCGGCTCAGGTCCAAACCCGCGGGCGAGCCCGTCGCGTCGACGACCACGTCGTAGGCGTAGGCATTTTTCGGTAGTGCGGTGTCAGACAACGCGGTGTCGCATTGCGACTCCGACGAAAGGAGCTTCATTTTCGATACGTGGCGGCCGTAGAGGACGGGGCGAGGCGACCCGGTCCGCTGGGCGTGCCGGCCCAGGACTTCCCCAATGAGCAGCCCGAGCTTGCCGTCTCCCACAATTGCTATTTTCGTCTTCGCGGGCACCAGATTCTGCTCGACGACGCGGAAGGCCGCGGCCAGCGGCTCGGCGAAGGCCGCGTTCTCCGTTTTTACACAATCGGGCACGACGTGCAAGTTCCTTGCTGGTAACGTGAGTCGTTCTTGGTACGTGCCGTTCTTGTTCAGGATGCCCAGCACGGTCCGCTTCGGGCAGTGGTTCCGCGCCCGAGGGCCGCCTCGTTCGCACAACATACACGTGTTGCACGCTAAATTGATCTCGCCCACGACGCGTTTGCCGACCAAATGCTGGTGGCTGTGCGGCGCGCTCTCGCACAGCCCCACGAACTCGTGGCCCACGACGCCCTCGAAGCCCATGTAGCCCTTCATGATCTCCAGGTCCGTATTGCAGACGCCGGCAATGAGCACTTTCACGTAGCACTCGTCGGGCCCGGGGATCGGCACCTTGATCCTCTCGACCTTCGCGTCGGCGCCCCGCACGACGAAGCCGTCCTGCTTCATGGGCGGCAACAATGCCTTCAAAGCCTCGAGGTCGAGCGTGTTTACATTGGTTTGAAACTCGGACATGGTGTCGTGTGGTTAAGACAGCACGTCGCAGCGATGGCGTGGAACGTAGACCCGCGCTCGAACGAATTGATGCTGGCGGTGCGTGCCGCGGCGATGGCTTGTGTCGGGTGGGGCTGTGGGGTGCCCTCTAGCGATGCGTTTCGACCTGCTCGCTGCAGCGCAGCTACAAGGCAACTTTAAACGATGTGCTTGCTGCGTATTTTGCCTTGTTTAGCTGCCGCTGCGATTTTCCCCGGGTCCGTCTTGCTAGTGTGTTACTGCCGCTAGCCACGAGCTCAGTTTTGCCACGAGAACCGGCCAACCGACACGCCACGGCTCTAGTAAAGTCGCTCAGTTATCAAACATGATGCCTTGCGTCGCGCGTGGGCGAAGATTGCCATCGCTCATGCTAATTGCTGGCTGCCTGGGCTTCACAGAGCTGGCGCACGTGCTGGTGCAGACGCCGCAGCGATCGCGCACCCATGCGTCAATACGACCACGGCTAGCCATTGCCTCCAAACCGCAGGGATCGCACACTGTAGTCCTAACAGGACCACGGCACGCAGTCGTCCGCGCCGCCGCCGCCGGCGAGATGGGCTTCCAGCTCCAGGCGGCGCCGCTGCTGTCGACGGCGCTCGTCTTCCTGAGCTGGGGCTGGCTGCAGTGGAAGTCGAGCGCCTACAATTCGATCGGCGACGAGCTCGACGCGGAGCTGGAGACCCTACAGAAACTTACCGTCGAGACCCTGACGAGCGGAGATGCCGCGGCCGTCGAACGACGAGAAGCCGCGCAGCGCGCCGTCGACGCGACCCGTGCGCGGATGGAGGAGGCGCGAACGATCCGCGGCCCGGGAGGGCTCGTCGCGCGGATACGACTCCCACAGCGCGGCGCGGCTAAGTCGTTCGAGAAAGGCGCGGCGGCGCCGGCCAAGCGTCGCGAAGAACCCGAGGAAGAGGTCGCGTCGCGAGTCGAGACGCTCAAGATCTTTGCCCTCGGCGGCGTCGCCCTGCTGATGGTGCCAATTTTCTTTCTGTCAATCGCCGACCCTATGGCGCCGCCCTCTCCCGAGCTCGCTGCGCGGCTCGCGAGCGAACTTTCGTAACTACTGTATTCTGTGATATACTACAAGCTACTTAGCGAAACCTTCCTTCTTTTCGGCTGCCAAGCGCTTGTCGCGCTTGGCCATCAAGAAATCGAAGTCGTCCCTCCCGATGACGCGCTTCTCGCCCTTGATGAGTTTGTGGATCAGCGGGATCGCCATGCCGCTCACCGAGAAGGCCGCGACTATAATCACGACGCCGGGCGCCGTCTGCCAGGGCATGGTTCCTCGGTCAAATTGCGCCGCGGCGACTGCGTCTGAGCGCGGGGCGACTCGTCTGAGATCGGTTCGTGCCGCGCGGTTTCGCGGCGACAGCGAGGTCGGTCCGACGGCACGGGCGGCTGCGGGCGGTCTCGGGCGCCGACAGCGACGTGCGGCTGGTGCAAGGGACTGTGTGGAGGCCCTGGGAAGGCGCTCCGCACGGTTTTCGCAGCAACGCTGGATCAGGGTTATTGCCAAAACACTCTGTCGTCGCTGACGAAGCGTCTAGGCGCTCCGCGACGGCGTATTGGCCTTTTTTGTCCGGCTGCTTGGTTGCTAGTGCCTTACCGACGCTAGCCAGCGCCGCGCCTCCGGTCAAACAAGGCAAGGACAGGCGCTATTCGTGCGGCTAAACGGTGTCGCGGGTAGCTGAAAGGATCTGTCGCAACCGCTGAGAACGCTGAGGCCGAGTCGCAGGCCGGCGCTGACAAAACACTTCTGGCTGCCACAGAGGTGGAGCAAAAACATGGCCACCCAGCACGCCGACGTCAAGCGCTTGCGAGCGCCTTTTGATGGATTCGTCGTCGACGGCTTCAATTTCACGAAGACGTTCCCGGGCTGCCGCCACTGGCTCCTCACGCACGCGCACAGCGACCACACGTGCGGCTTGTCGGGAGGCTTCGACGCGGGTACCATCTATTGCTCGGAGATCACGAAACGGCTCGTGACGCGGGACGTCTCGGCGCGTCTAGGAGAACGTATGGTCGTCATCAACGCGGGCGCCTCGCTACACATCGAGGAATTATCAACCACGTTAACAGCTCTGGACGCGGGCCACTGCCCGGGGTCGCTCCTCTTCCTGCTCGAGCACGGGCCCACGAAACTATGTGTCTTGCACACGGGCGACATGCGCGCGTCAGAACACATCCGGAACCAGCCCTTGTTGGCGCCGTTCCGCGACAAGACGAAAAAATTGGACGCGCTGTACCTCGACACGACGTACGCCAACCCCAAGTACGACTTCCCGGCGCAAGTTGATGCTTGTGACGAGATCAAGCGCATCGTCCGGGAGGAGCTGCGACGGGAGCCCAAAACGTTATTCCTGTGCAACACGTACAGCGTGGGCAAGGAGAACGCGTTCGATGCCGTGGTAGACGCGTCCGGAGGCACGCTGTTCGTGCCGCCGCGCCGGGCCGAAGCTTTACGGCTGTGCGACCGGTGGCGCGCTTGTTATACGAACGACGTCAATGACCCTCAAGTCAACGTCTGGGTGGGCGGCGCCACGTCAGGAGTAGATCAAGCCTTAGGTAGAGACCGGGACCAGAAGGGGCCCCACGGTGAACTCAAGAAGCTGCTCGACTCGCAGCCGCGCTACGAGGCGGTTGTTTCACTGAGATGTACGGGGTGGGAGTATCGGCCCGGGAAAGCGTCGTCCGCGGTCTGGGCGGAGAACGACGGTTGTACGAGAACTTATGGAGTGCCTTACAGCATCACGCCTGTGTCCTCCACGCCATCGACGCGACGCCTGCTCGATGGCTTGCACCCGACACACTGGTTGATTTCCCCACAGGCGAGCACTCGTCGTTTCTTGAACTGGACGCCTTCGTCAGAGCGTTGTGTCCACGCGAGGTCGTGCCTACGGTCAACGCTTCCACGAGGGACAGGAGGGATAAATTACGAGACTTGTTTTCGCCCGGGACGGACCTGAAGCGAGACAAGGGCCGCATGGACGCCTACCTGAAGGGCGGCGCTCTCGAGGCGGTCGACGTCCAGCGCCAGAAGCGGTTACTAGCGTCGTTCTCTAAGGCTTCGGAGGTCGAGGTCGACCCCGCGCTCGTAGAACAGCTCCGTGCGATCATCGGCGAGGCGCCTCAGGACTACTGCGCGCGTTTACTGCGGGACGCTTCATTGAAGATCGACGGCGCGGTCGACGTGCACTTCGGCGCCAATCAAGGTGCCGTGCCGCGCGAGTACTACGTCACGGCCAAGGAGGGTCCGTCGGAAGACGACGACCGCGACTTGCTCGTCGGGGCCGTCTTCGCGGTGCGCGGTCGCGACGAGGACTTTAAGCTCTTCAAAGGGAGCTCGCGGGAGCCGCCACCTAAACGGGCGAGGGGCATGCCGCGGCCGAAGGCCCAGCAACCGGGCGGCGCCGCGGATCGAGTGCGGGCGCGGCTCAAGCAATTGGGGGCTTGCGTGGTCGAGCGGGATGCCAAGGGCGCCAAGAAGCTCGCGCCGACCCATGTTATTGTACCGGAAGGGACGGAAAAGGGCCAGCTGATCGGCCTCGACGTCTTAGTAAGGGTGCGGACGGAGTCGTGGCTCATCAAGCGATGTCGGGCGTTAGATGCCGGTGCCCTGGCGCCGCCTCCCAGAGAAGTTGTGGAACTCGCGGCGAAGAAGGCCCAAGGGCCGCCGAAGGAGAAAGCGCCGCCCGACAAGGGGCCCCGCGGCGAGACGCGCGCGGGCCCGCGGCGGCGGCGCACGCGCGAGACCGACGCGAACTCGCACCGCGCGCTCTCCGAGACCATGTATTTGGTGGAAAGGCGCGACGAGACGCGGCGCGTGCCGGGGGCCTGCCGCGCGCCGCCGCTTCGCCACGTGTTCGCAGTGTTAGGATCGACAGGCAACGTCTACGACGTCGCGATCCAGAAGGAGCCCTCGTGCAGCTGCCCCTACGCCGTGAGCCACCCGACGAAGGTGTGCAAGCACCGCTACTTCGTCTGGTACCGCGTTTTGAAAATTCCTCGGGATGATGATCAGCGATGCTCCGAGGCCGACGCGACGCTGAAGCACGTGCCGCACCAGCGCTACTTGCGCCGAGACGAGCTGCAGACGGTGCTCGTGGATCGGGTGGCGTCAGCCGCGCCGATGGCGTCGCGGGCGGCTAGAGATGCCTATCGGCGGGCCAGTGGAGACGTGATAGATGTGGACGCGTCGGACGAGGAACGCGAGGTCCCGCGGCGGCCGCTCGACGAGTGCACGGTCTGCTTCGAGGGCTTCCGCGACGACGCCACGCACGACTTCTGCGGGGCCTGCGGGCGGAACTACCACGAGGCGTGCCGCGACCGCTGGTTCACGTTCAAGAAAGCTCGCGTGTGTGCGGTGTGCGCGGCGCCCTGGCGGGCCGCGCCGGTGGCGCCCGACGCGGCGGTCGCGCGGGAAGAGGGCTACGTGAACCTGCGGGCCTTCCAGCCGGACGTCGCATCAGAGCGGGACGCGTCGTCGTACGCGCAGAACGACCGGGGCGAGCGGTGGGTCGACGTGCACGCGGACCGCGCGGCGGCGAAGGCTACGTCGCCTGGTGCGCCTTGATGTGTGTCTAAGTTTATTGTTGATTATGATTATGAAAGGAAACAGAGCGCTGAACGAGCGCGTGTGAGCCGTTGGCCGAAAAAACGGGTTTTCCACAATTTTTGCATTTAGCCTGAGCGATTTGTTACACGCGATCGTTGTAAATCAGACCTCCTGATCACCACACCACCACTGGTGGCTATCGACCTGCGAGACGCCCTGTAATTTACCTATGAGGGTGCTCCCAGATGACTTAGTGGCCAAATGCCTGGCCATGCTACCGCAGTGCGACCTGCAAAAGTTATGCGTCTGCAAGCGATGGCGCGAGCTCAGGTTGTCTCTGGCGTTCCGCCGGTATCGCCGAGACGGCGTCGAGCGCGTGCTTGTCGCGACGAGTTGGGATGATCCGGAGGGGGGGGGCACCCTGGTCGAGTGTTTCGCGCTCATCGACGGGCGGTGGCGAAAGATGGCAAATAACAAGGTAGACGCTATCGGTTGTGCTGCCGCGGTCACCTTCAGCGGCGAACTCGTTATTGTTGGGTCGATGCAGAAATACGAGGCTGAGATAGATGCGATGTTGTCCTTCGAGGAGCGGCGCGCGCGCGTCACCTACCCCGAGGACGAGTCTCAGAGGGAATGGCCCCCAGACGAGACAGGACGAAGCTATAATGGCGTTGCCTTCGATCTCCAGAAGAATAGGTGGCGACGCTTGGATTGGCCTCTTCATGAGAACAAGCACGTCTTCGGGGCTGCATCAAACGATGACGTCATAGTCATACTCAATGGCAGTTGGGTTGATGGAGCTGCAGCCACTCGTCGCCTGCGATATCACGTGCGTGGCAGCGACGAGTGGCTCGAGCTACCGCTGCCGCCCCACGAACTTGGGATTCGCGACACTCCATACAACTCGCCGATGGGCATGAGCATCATCGGCGACGTTCTCTATCTCGCCGGCGGCATTGCCTCGAACGACGAACCGTGGCCGGCCTCGACGATGCTCCAGGCGCTGGATCTGAAGACGCTCGAGTGGACCGTGCTCCCGCCGATGCCGGAGCCGCGGGTCGAATGTCTCGCCGTCGCCGTCGACGGGCGGCTCTTCGTATTGGGTGGCTGGTCTTCGTACAGGTATGAGAAGGCTGACTATGACTATGAGCAAAAAAAGTTTGTTGCGGTACACGACGCATTGAATTCCGTCTGCTCGTTCGATCCGCGTACGGGCACTTGGAGATCGGAGCCGGACATACCTAAATTGCATTCAGGCAGGCCAATTGTCAACGGCAGTGAATTTGTTGCACCGTGGGGCGAGTACATGAGCGCAGTTGCGCACATGGGCTCGGTCTGCGTTTTTGGCATCGAGGGGTCCCCGCCCTTGGCACTCGCAAATGGTGTGTGGACTGCGCTGCCGCCGCTTCCGGAAATAGACTATATGATGCAGTGCGGTTGGCCGGGCCACTCCAATATTAATCTTCCCTCCGGATATGATCATCCGAGGCTCGCTTCCCTGCCTCTGGAGTTTTTCGCGGACGACGCGGCGGCGCCATGGCCGTTTCGTGTTGCGTCGACGCTCCGCGGCTGCGCGGCGCCTCGGCGACCCGCCGTCTTCAGGCGAGCGGAATCTCCAGACGATGACGCGATGCCTTCCGATCCCTAGTTGTTGCATTAAACCCGTGTAAGTTGTCGAGCTCCTGAGAAAACCCGAACATTGGCGCTGAGCACAGCGCGCTTACTGCGCTGTTGCTCGGCCCACACGCTGCCCCAAGCCCCGATATAGCTCGAAGGGATCCGTGGCAGCCTCGCCGCCGCCGCGTGGCGAGCCCTACTGGCGAAAAACAGCCCCTCACTACTGGGCAGCCTCACTCTGCTGGCATCCGTGGCAGCAACGCCGCCGCTGCGTGGCGAGCCCTGCTGGCCAGCATGGCACCACGACACATCCTCTTCCTCCTATGGGTCGCGGAAGCCGCAAACAACACGACACTCGCGCCGTCGACGTTCGCGCCGACGACGACACCCGCGCCCACGTCTTCGAGGCACCACCCGGAAGCCTGCCAGGAGCGCTGCTACCCGGAGGAAGGGCAAAACTACGACGAGGACTGCTGCGCGCTCCGGGACCGGATGTCCTGCCTCGGCAACTACACGCTGATACAGTTGGGCTACGTGTGCGCGTCGGGCGACGGCTGGAAGGCGCATGCTTACGAGTGCGTCCCCTGCGAGGGACCGGCCTGCGATAACGGTCCCGGCGACGACGCGGACGAGTGCGACGACCATGGGATGTGGTGGCTTTGGGTCATTTTCTTACCGATGTTCGTGATGATCATTTCGATCGTCTGCGGCATCTGTTGTTGCTTGCATTTCCAAGCTCGTAGGCACGCGTGGGAGGACCAGTTCGCGGACAGGCCGATCATGCTGACCCACCGGCCGTGCGTGGAGATGCGCCACGTGCCCGTCGCCGAGGCATTCGTCGCGCAGGAAGGGGTGGTGCAGGGCGAGGCGCGGCCCGGGGACTCGGCATCCGTCCCGACCGCGGCCGCCGTCGAGTACCCCCTGCCGCCGCTGCCGCCCTCGTATCGGGCGCCACCACGATAACATATACTTAATTGTTTCTATCGACGAGTCCGCCCCGTCGTTGAGCGCCCCGCGCGCGGCGATGGCGCGGAGCCGCGCCACGACGCCGTCCGCCGACACGCTAGCGACCTCATCGAGGCGCGTCTTTGCGTCGCGATTGAAGTGCAGGACGAGCGGCGCAAGGCCACTTGTAGCGTCGTACCAGAGGCCACTTGTAGCGTCGACGGTGAACGCGTCGCGCGGCACGCCGTCGAGCGGAGAAAACAAGCGGTTGTCGACGTCCAGCACGACGCGGACGGCGGAGGCGCGCCGCGCGACGTGCCGCGACAGCACGTACTGGTCCGACGCCGTCGTGGGCGGTTCGGTTGCCAGCGCGCCGTCGAGCAGTAGAGAGACGGCGGCCGCCTCGCCGAGATAACTTCCGCTGTTCAGGTAGCGCAGACCCTTTGGCGTTCGCGCCAGTGGTCCGGCGCAGACGTCGGGCGAGCAGACTCGGTCGGCGCCGAAGACGATTTTCCCTGGCGGTGGCACGTCGTTGGGTCCCAGCGGCCGCTGGAAGACCGTGTCGTAGGCGTCTACGAATAAAATGAGCGACGACGAGGGGAGCCGTGTGAGCCAGCTGCGGGTCCACACGATTTTTTGCACCGTCCCCACGAAGCCGAGGCCGAGGCCCAGCACCCAGAGCCGCGGCGCCAGGGCGTGGTCGTGCGCCGCGATTGAGGCCACGAGCCGTCCGAGCCCCTCGGGCGCCGTCGCGACGGTCGCGACCTCGACGCGCCGGCGCCCGTCATCATCACCAGCAAAGTCGACGATGGCCATCGACCGGTTCGAGAGCTCGAACCGCGGCGCGAGCGCGTCGTGTATGGCGCCGCGCACGAGGCCCGCGCACGCGTCCGCCGCCCACGCGCCGTCGATGCCCGGCGCGAGCGTTGTGATGTCATCACGGTGCTCGCTGCAGAAGGTCGTGGCCGTCTTCTCAATCTCCGCGGGCGTCGCCTTCAGCGCGACGGCCACGACGAAGCGCTGCGGCCCGAGGTCGAGCGCGGCGTAGACGGTGCTCGTCGAGGTGTAGCCGCGGTCCTCGACGACGACTCCTGCGGCTGCTACGAGCCAGGCGAGCTGATGCAACAGCATTCTTCCTTGCGTAGCTCAGCGGTGGTAGATAGCAATCTCATCGCATCGATGGCGTATGGGGTGCAGCGCTTGGCAGGCGATGCGTGGGGTTCATGGCGCCATCCGGGCAGCTTCGGGGCATTTTTGGGCTGCGCCGCGTGCCTCTTCTCGGAGAGCGGCCGAGAGCCTGCTAGTGTCTTACGGGACGCTAGCTGCCAAAGCCGGCGGGCCGCTAAAACAGCCGCGCTGCAGCTCTCCGCTGCACAGAGCGCGCGTAGCGAAAAGCCCAACAGAAGCCTGACAGCCATCGCTGCAGCTAGCGCCGTCGCCGCGCCCACTGCACGCCCCAGCGCACCGCAAAGCACGACGCCCCTTCACGCGACTGACGAACCGATAACATTAACCTTAGGACACCTTCGGAGGTCCTCGATCGATGAGACTAACTTGTTTTTCTACTGCCGACGCGTCGTCACAGCAAGAGAGATAGCAAACCGACCGCCCGGCCGCCGTCACGCACGTCACACAGGCTCCGATGGTCCGCAAGTACATCGGCAACGGCCAGTGGGCCGACGTGCCCGGCACCGCACCCACGAAAACCACGACGAACTTAGATCTGGACGCTGCACTAGAAGAAGTAGCTACCAGATTCCTAGTACACCTCCCAGATTCGGAACTCCAGAGCGGCGACCGCCTCTTCTTCCAGATCGAGCAGGCCCACTGGTTCTACGAGGACTTTCTCGCGGACGCTGATGGTTCCAGCTTACCCCACTTACACCTGAGGAAGTTCGCGTCCAAGCTTTTTAATAGTGTGGAACTACTCAAACCCTTAAAAGCGCACTACGAGGAGCTGTTCGACGAGTTCCGCGCTTACAAGGGGAAAATACCGGTCTGTGGATGTGTTCTACTCGATCCCTCCCTGACCAAAGTTGTGTTAGTCCAAAATTGGGCGAAGACGTCCTGGGGTCTGCCGAAAGGAAAACTGAACCAGAACGAGAAGAAGTCCGAATGCGCAAAGCGCGAGGTCGGCGAGGAGACGGGCTACGACGTCCTGATGGACTTGGACGAGCACGAGGCCCTGGAATTGGTGAACCAGGACCAGCACGCGGCCATGTTCTGCGTGCCCGACGTCGACCCTTCGTTTGACTTCCAGCCGCGCGTGCGGAAGGAGATTAGCAATGTGAAATTTTTTCCGTTGGACCAGCTCCCAGCAAAACAGTGGGGCGTCGGCCAGTTCGTGCCCAAAATAAAACGCTGGGTGAAACAATATAAGAAGAAGCGGAAAGGTTTGCCTATTGTTGAAGATGATACGCCGCCGGCTTCGCCGTCAAGACCGGTGCCGCCTCCATTGTCACCTTCCCAGGTCGAGCGCTCCCTCGAGGCGTCTTCATCAAATGATAGGATTATGAAGGCCTTTGACGACGCGCTGGCGCCGCATCTGGAGGCCGCGCGGCGCGAGCTCGAAGAGGCGCTCGTCGAGGCCGAGGCGTCGTACAGCAACGGGCATTCACCAGAGACGGATCTGGAGCCGACGCCGCCGCCCCGGCCCGGTGGCGGCGGCTGGGCCGCGCCGGGCGCGTCTACTACGAAACGAAAAAAGAAGACGAAGAAGAAGGTGGCCGCGCCACCACCACCGCCTTCTCGACAGAACGACGACGAGGAGGGTTATGCGTAACACGTTTATTAGGGATGTCTTTCTTTGCCGGCGGCGGCGTTGGGTTTTTCTGTACGCCTAGTGGGCAGAGCCCCTTGGGGGAACCCACCGCACGTCCCCGGCGCGCGACCGCGGTTCGTGGTGGCGGCTTTCGGCTGAGCAGCCGCAGTTCTGCTTCTATCAGTCGGACGACTGGACTATAGATCTGTGGGCCGGACTCGACCCCACTCGGCTTCGGCTTCGTGTTTTGGCCTCGTCATCGCATGCTGGTCTTTCAACAGCCGAGGATCGACCGAGTACGTAATTGCACAGCAAACGGACCCTGCGAAACCTCTTTACGCATAGTTGTTGCAGCACCGAGCACGCAACTTGGATCGCTTCCAACACACGGCTATAATATCCACTGCCAAAAACAGCTTTGCATACCATGAGATCAGCGACGCTGCTCGTCGCGTTGCATTCGACGCAAGCGCTGCTGGCACCCAGCACCGTCACGAAAACGCCGGCGAGGGCCGCGCCGACGGCGAACGAGGAACGTGAAATGTGCCGCGCATTACCGTGGCTCGAGCGGCCAGCGGGTCTGGACTCGCTGAAGGACGCGGACTACGCTTTGTATTTGCAGGCCGGCGATTTTGGGTTTGACCCGCTCGGCTGGGCGGAAGTAGGATGGGGTCTGAACGAGGGCGAGAGCCAGGACGAGCGCGACGACCGCTTGTACGCCTACCGCGAGGCGGAGCTGAAACACGGCCGCCTCGCCATGCTCGCGGCCGTGGGCTGGCCGCTGAGCGAGCTCTACGACGGCCGGCTCTCGATGCGGTTGGGGATGCGACCCGAGCTCGTGAACGTCGACGACAGCGGCGTCGGCCTCGCGCCGTCATTACTCAACGGCGGCCTCGGCCAGGTGGCGACGGGCTACTGGGGCGTCGCCTTGTTCCTCGGAGCGTATTGGGAGGGCATCGGCGTGCGGCGGCTCAAAGGCCGCGCGCGCGAGGGGCAGAAACGCGCGCCGGGCGACCTGGGCTTCGACCCCCTGGGGTTGTTGCCCGACAAGAGCGCACCAGAACGACGAAAGCGCATGCTCGAGCAAGAATTGACGCACGGAAGGACCGCCATGCTCGCCATCGTCGGGTTTGCGATCCAGGAGTTCCTCACGAAGGTGCCGGTCGTCGAGGAGACGCCGCAGTTCTTCGTGCCGCCCGAGGGCGTCGAGCAGGCCTTCTTCCCGCACGTCGGCGAGAACTTTTTCTTGCGCAAGGACGTCGAGGCCGAGTTCTACCTGTTCGAACTCGTCGGCGAGATCCTCAAGGGCTTCCTGCCCACGGTGCCCCACTAGTCGCGTCGAATTTCGAATCCCGAACATAAGCATGTGTATTTTTATAGTTTCGCGTCCGCAGCGGTCCGTCATGCTGCGCGTCCGCCTCTGACGCTGGGCCCGGTCCCAAGGTCGTATGTCAGTGCGCCGATATCTCTCCCGAGACCGGAGGCACCCTTCACCCGAGGCCGAGTGAGCTCGCGACCTTCGGCGTGCCACAACTTTGTGACTGGACGACGAGACGGCCGGGCTGCATTACCACATTCGTGTGTGGTTGCGAATAAAGCGTCGGCAGCTGCAGCTGACGTCCAGATACTGCAGCGACACCATTTTGTTGGAGCAGATTGCAAGCTCTCGCAGTGATTGCAACACAGTGGTTTTGCATAGCAAAAAAAGCTTTGCTTGCTGCCACAGCAGTGCAGATTGCCACCAAAGTCGTGCAACACATCATTGAAAAATCCCTCGCTGCATGAAGACAATGCGCACCACGTTAGTGCTATGCGCGTGCAGCGTCGCCACCGCGCTCGTGCCTGACGGCAGCGCCACACAACGAATGAAACCGCAAAAGGTCGCGACGCTCGAACCGCCGCGCGTGGCGGCGCTGCCCAAGCTCCAATCATTGCCGCGGCCGGGCCTCGCCGCCGTAGAGGCCCAGCTCGCGCGTTTGACTCGGGACCCGCAAGAGCTCCTCGAGGCCGTCGTCGGTCTGCCGGGCCCGGAGACCTCGTACGACCGCGACACGTTGGTCGACTTTTGGGCGCGCAGACCGGAGAAGGTGGTCAAGCGGGTCTTTGATTTCCTGAACGCGTTCCGACGGACGCGGAAGGCGTGGTCCGACGCGGACGGCGACCGCGGGAGTATATTAAGGGCCGAGCTCGCGCATCTGGGGCCCGTGGCGGTCAAGCTCGGCCAGACGCTGTCGCAGCGCCCGGATATTCTGCCCGAGGACGTCTGCGAGGCGTTGAAGGGGCTCCAAACGCAGAACCTGCCCTTTCCCGACGACGAGGCCTTCCAGGTCATCGCTGAAGATTATAACGCGCCCGGACCGCTCGCGCCGGGCCACCCCTTCGCCCACGGCGATCCGAATGCCAAACCGCTCTTCGCGGAGTTTGGCCACACGTCCGTCGCTGCGGCATCGCTCGGCCAGGTCTACAAGGCCCGCACGTGGGACGGCCGCGACATTGCGGTGAAGGTCCAGCGGCCCGACGCCATGCGCCGCTGTTTGTTGGACGGCGCGGTCATTATTCTGGCTCTGAAAGCGCTTCAGGGCCGCTACTGGAACGGCGACCTTCTCGCGATCTTCGACGAGACGGCGGGCGGCGTCATCGAGGAATTAGATTTTAGAAGAGAGGCCCAGAACGCGAAGACGTTTGGTGAGTCCATCGCCTGGCTTGGATACGCGCGCGTACCGGAGACGCTGCCCGAGCTGACGACGCGGCGCGCCCTGGCCATGGAGTGGATCGAGGGGCGACACCTGCAAGATTTGAAGCCCGAAGAAGCGGCGCGGATGACTTATATGGCCGTTGAGGCCGTGACGGCTGGACTGTGTCTGACTGGATTGGTTCATGCCGATCCTCACGAGGGGAACATCATGCTGGCGGACAACGGCGACCTGGTGTTCCTGGATTTCGGCCTGATGTCCCGCGTCGACGCGGATATCTGCGAAGCCTTTGCCGCCGGGATCCAGTGCGTCCTCGCCAAGGATTATGTGGGTTTGGTCCAGGCTTTTCAGGACACGGGCTTCGTCGGGAGCCCGATTAATTGGCGCGCCAAGGACGGAGACGCCTGGCAGGACTACCATCCTTCTGGTAAACCTCTGCCCGCGGTCATGGCCGAGGAGGTCGAGCGGCGCATGAGTGCGGCGCCCGAGACGGGGTCGCGCTTCGGCGCCTTGGCCGCGGTGCTGGGCGACATGGGCTTTACCTGGTACATGTTCACGCCGCCCTACATCATTTTACTGACGCGGACGTTCCTGACGCTGGAGGGGATCGCCAACCAAGTCGACCCGGCTTTTAACGTGTATGAGGTCGCGCTCCCGTGGGCGGTGCGCCGGGCCTTGGCGCCGTCTACCGTTAAAGGTGCCGCGACGCTGCGTTCGAGCATCTTGACAGACGACGGCACGTTCCAGTGGGGGCGCGTCGACGACCTCGTCGCGGAGGCGACCGCCGACAATTCGCCGGAACCGGCGCCGACGGCGGAGATGGACGCGCCTAGCTCGGGCCGCGGCCGCCTCATGGCGGCCGAAGCGGCCCAGGCGAAGCCCCAGTTCGAGGGAGCGGACGCCGCGGCCCAGGCCGTCCACGCGGCCAAGCCGGCCGACGCGCTGACGACGGTCCTGGGCTCGCCGGCGGGCTCCACGTTGCGGCGCGTCGCGCGCGACCTCGACTCGACTGATCTGCTGATCGGTCTGGCGCGCCGGCGGAACCGGCCGGCGCGACGTCTCGCCGTCGCGCGGCTATCAGCCGCCATCGACGCGTGGTGGACGAAAGAACCAGTAGCAGAGACATCCGCGGTCGCGTGGCCGCGGAGCTCCGACGCGCTGCGCCGCGACGCGCGGCAACGAAAATACGCGGGGCGGGTCGCGCGACTCCTCCTGCGCGGCCACGCCGGCCGCCAGCTGTCGGCGGGCACGCGCGGCCTGCGCGCGACGGCTGCCCTCGCGTGGGTGGCGGTGAGGGTATCGGTTGACGCGGCGGCGCGCTCGCTCTGGCGAGGGGTCCGGTCCCTCGGGAGATCTAATGTGCAAACATAATTTACTACGAGCAGTACTTATCCCGCCGCCCACGATTCCGGTATTTTTTGCTCTCCTTCGCGGAGTACAGGACAGTTTCCAGCTTCTCGGGAAAAAAACCGACGACGTCCGCGCGGCCGAGGTACGCGTAGATGCGGCGGAGCAGGGCTATCTCATGAGACAGCCCCACGCCCAATACGCCATCGCGCGTTTTTGTTTCAACGCCAAGCATGCGCGCGGTGCGAAAAAAACAGGGCGGGAAGGACCACCTGTTCTGGGGCGTCAGCGCGGCCCCGTATCTATCCAAGAACTTGCGGTCCCACCTTTTACCCCTGTCTACCCAGAGGCAGAAGAAGTCGCCGTCCGTGATGCGCCTGGTTTGCCTCTTGAGCTCCATTATCAACACTCCTTGCGCCGTCAAGACTCTGTCATCCTGCATTCGTCGGAGCCCCTGGTCAAAGATCGCGAGTCCCAGAGCTGTCTGTTGATGGGGCAGCATACCAAAGCGCGTCTTAAGCTCTTTCGTCGAGACCGCGTCGAAGGCGACGCCGCGAAGCTGCAGCATAGCGATAATGACCCCCCATCCGTGGCCCAAAGCAACGTGTCGCTCCCAAAGCGAAGTACCGCTTCTCACCACGCCGAGAAGCAGCGTGTCGACGTGGCCATGAAAAGTAGACCGCTTCTCCGGGTCTGCGCCGGCGTCGAGGAGCTTCCGGATCTGGTTATTATGCGACGGTGCTATTTCGGTGTTGATGCACATCCAATAGTAAATCGGCGTGACGATGCCTCCGTCGACGCGCAGGAGATCGTTGATATGCGCGACCGCGTCGGCGGCGTCCGGAGCGCGTAAATCGAAGCCGCCGCCGGTGTTGGCTACCAAGCTGCCGAGGACGGTTTGACGCGAGCGGCAGTAAATGAGCGTCGGATGCGTCTCCACGGTCCACCGCACCTCAGCCGCGCGGCGGCAGGTCCGGCTGCTGCGCGACATTATTATTTCCAGCCGTTCGGGTCGCCGCGACGCGTTATGAGGAGTAACTCCCTGCAGAGCACTGCTGAGATATGCGCCGCTAGCGCGTGAGCAGTGAGATTGGCCTTCGGTTCAACGAGTGCTGCTACGGGGTACTATTCCAAACGCGTCGGCCTGCCTGTAAGCGGTTCTGTAGCTGTGAAAAAGCTGGTAAAAGACCAGCAGTGCTGCTCGCTAGTGTCTTACCGCGCTAGCTTTCAAGCGGCAGCCGCGCCCAGCGTAAACTACGCCAAATAGGTGGCACTGAGACCTTGCAGGCCTGCAAGGCCTCCACAGCACTCCGCCGGCCAGCGCTGTAGGAGCAGACTGCACAAAAAACCGCCGCGCGGCTGGTTTTGGCGGCAAGAGCGCCTGAGCGCGCAAAAGCGCCCGCACGACTGGAAAGCGATGGAACGAGGCGTCATCCCCGAGTCTCCGGAGGCTCAACGAGTCGTGCCTGAGAGTCCGCAGCGACGAGCGTTCCCGTCGATGCGGCCCGGCGGGCCGAGGCTGCCGTCGATGCGGCGGCCGGGCGCCAAGCCGGCGCGGCGGCCCGTCGCGCGACGCGCACGGGACGGCGGCTCGTCGTCGTCGTCGGAGAGCGAGCAGGAGGTCTCGGTCATCGCCGGGCCGCCGGGCCGGCGGCGCCGCGCGCCGGACGCGCCGCCGCCACCCCTGCCGCGGCCGGCGGCGGCGCCCACCGCCGTGAAGAAGGCGGCCAGCTGGACCGGCGCCGAGCGCGCCGCGGCCTGGGGCGCGGCGGCGGCGACCGAGGCGCCGCCGGCGCCACTAGCGGCCCCGCACATGGAGGAGGACGACGCGCCGACCGAGCGCGCGCGGCGCAACTTGCAAGCCGCGTTGAATCAGCCGTCCCAGCAGGATTTGAACGAGCCGGACGCGGACGCGGCGCCGCCGCAAGACGACCATGAAGTGGCGCCCTGGAAGCGCCTCGAGAATAAAAGTAGAGCCGCGACGGGCCGGAAGCGGGCCCAAGCACTAGGTCAAGTCTCGGACAATTTTGTCAGGCTAGACCTCACGCGAAAAGGCACCTACCGCAAGCGCCCCACGAAAAAGAATGATAGGCGCAAGTTCGAGCGGCAGTACGCTCGGGACGATGGTGATGTCGGTTCCAGAACGACGGCTCGCCGAGCCATTGATGGAGACTACCACCAGGGCGTTGATGTGATTGGAGAGGATGCATGTATCGAGGAGGCCAAGAAGGGTTTGGATGAACCGGAACTGACGGGCTACGACTCCGAACATTTATATACGATCCACGCTCCCAGGTGTTCGGTGCATGGCGTGCCCGCTCGCGTGCTGAAAGTGAAGAAGGCCAAGAACGGTAACAAGGGACGACGCTTCTACTGCTGCGCACGACCTCGAGAAGACCAGTGCGACCACTTCGGTTGGTGCGAGGACCACGCGCCGGCCGTTGCAGCTGTCTTGAAAGCTAGGTCATCATTACTAGATTGGCGCAGCCGCGCCGTGGACGAGAGGCATAAACAGCGCGAGGCGTGGTCCGTCGCCGAGATCAAGGCCGAGCTGAGGCGAAGGCGCGTGCCGTACACGTCGGGCCAGCGGAAGCGGGCGTTGCTGGGCTTATTGCGGACCGACGACGCGAAACGCTTGGGCCAGCCGCCGCGCACGGTGCCTCCTCCACCAGTAGTGGAGAAGAAGAAGAAGAGGAAGAAGCGCGTCGCGAGGAAGCGGGCGCGCGTCGACGATGAGGAGGCGGCCGACGACGACGAGCCCACGGAGGAGCCGCCGCCGCGCCGCCGGAGCGCCACGAAGCTCGCGGAGGACGAGGAAGCTGTGGAAGCGACGGCGCGGCCGCGGCGCGCCGCCTCGAAGCGCGCGATCGTCGAGAGCAGCAGCGACGACGAGGACGACGCGTCGTCATCGGACGAGGAGTCGGAGTCGTCGGAGTCCGAGTCGGAGGAAGAGGAAGCGATCGAAGCGGCGCCGAAGCGGCCGCGCGGCCCGCCGCCGACCGCGGCCGAGTTATTAGGGGCGCTGCCGCCGAACGAGCGGCCGGTCGTCGCGCCGCCGGCCGCCGCGCCAGTAGTGGCCAAGGCCGCGGACGACTCCGACTCGGACGCCGACCTCGAGATTGTCGGCGCGCCCCAGAAACAACCGCAACTGGCGCCGAGCGATGTCTTAAGGAGCGTCTTCGGCCACGAGCAGTACCGGACGGGCCAGGAGTGGGCCGTCGATAGAGTGCTCGAGGGCAAGTCGGCTTTATGTGTCCTACCGACGGGCGCCGGCAAGTCGCTGTGCTACCAGCTCCCCGCTTGTTTGGTGAAGGGCGTCGTTGTTGTGGTCTCACCTCTAGTCGCATTAATAGACGAGCAGCTCTCGCGACTGCCGCCCGAGTTGCCCGCAGTAGCTTTGTCCGGCAGACACGGCGCTACATTAAGGCAGCGCGTCCAGGCTTTGGATGATGTGGAGAAGGGCCGCGCCAAGGTCGTCTTCGTCTCGCCGGAGCGACTAGGTACAAGAGCGTTACACAGATGCTTCGAGTCCGTCGAGTGTTCTCTCCTCGTAGTGGACGAGGCCCACTGCGTCAGCCAGTGGTCGCACAACTTCCGGCCGGCCTTTCTGAAGGTAGGAGACGTCGCAAGGACAAAAATAAAACCTCGATGCACGCTGGCGTTGACGGCGACGGCCTCGCAAGCGGTCATGAAAGATGTCTGCGACACGCTGGGGTTGAACAACACACCTCATGACGAGGGCGGCGACGTGTTTGCGCATTCCTGGAGACGGGACAATTTGAGACTGAGCGTCACGGACTGTTGCGACGAGCAAGCAAAACTAGATACCTTATGTCGATTACTAGGAGCGAAGGATGATGGTGGAGACGTGGCGACGCGCGGCGAGGCGACGAAGAAGCGGCGCCGGAGTGCTGAAGGGTCGTCCGTCGTTTACGTCAGGACGCAGTTCGATAGTGAACGCGTCGCGGAGCAGCTTAGGGACAGAGGCGTCGAAGCGAGACCTTATCATGCGGGCCTATCCGCGGGTGATAGAAGAAACGTAGCTCGCGACTTCGCGAGGAACACGTGCAAATGTGTCGTCGCGACGGTGGCGTTCGGGATGGGCGTAGACAAAGCAGATGTCCGGAGGGTCGTGCACTATTCTTTACCTACATCTCTGGAGAGGTACGTTCAAGAGGTTGGACGGGCTGGGAGAGATGGTGATGAGGCTCACTGTAATTTACTCTTAGATAAGGCTGACATACGGAGGTCGGCGGCTCTCGCGTATGGCGATGGCGTGGAAAGGATGCAGATCCTGGAGTTACTCCGTTCGCTAAAAGTGGGCTATGTGGCGTGGCCCATTGATGATTGTGCGGAACGATTGGATCTGCGGGTGGAGGCCCTCGAGACGATCGCGACCATCGTAGAACGTCATAGCAGTGTGGACGCGTCGTGCTGCGGGCGGTCTCCCGATAGAGCTAGGATACGATTGCGAGCGAAAGATGCGATTAACCAGCCCGTGTTGAAGGCCTTACGCGAGGGTGGGCTGGTACCGGAGCCTAGGAGACGGGACGGGAAAGAGGAAGATGAGCAACGAGACAGAACGTTGCACGGCCCCTACTCGGTTAGTGAAGCGGCTCACTCATTACAAGCGGCGCCGTGGGTCTGTCGGAGGGATTTAGAACGGTTGAGGGACGGCAAGAAGATCGACCTGGAACTGTCAGGATGGTCGCTATTGCTGAAAGTAGATCGACTGGATATATCTGTTGATGCTTTAGCTTCACAAGTGTATGACGAATTACAGAGAATCGAGGCCGCCTCCTTGAAAAGACTAGATGTGGCCTGCGACGCCTTCGCCAAGGCCGTCGAGGACCCGTCAACACTACAACCGCGCGTCGACGCGTACTTTGAAGGTAATAGTGATGCAGGTGACGGTGTGCGCTCCGCATTCAATGATATTGATTCCGAAGCGGTCGCTAGGACGGTCCAATCCTTAGCGCAGGACCCCAAGATCCGCGAAGAATCGTCGCTGGCGCCTTCTCTGAGAAGAGACCGGCACTACCTCGCGCGATGTGTTTCTAGGCTACTCCACGGCGTGCCGTCGGCGGCCTTCGCGTCGCGGGACTGGCGCCAGTCCCAATTCTGGGGCCGCCACGCCGATGTCAGTTTTGCGGACGTGAGGAGGGCGGCGCTCGGCGCGCTCGCTTCCGTTGAGCAGTCCGAGGACGACGCTTTTTGGTCTGCTGCGGCCGACGCGGCGGATGCGGCGGCGGCGGCTGCTCAGGACGACTCCTCCTCGGACGACGAGCTCGAAATAGTTTATTAACAGTCTGTGTCACATTACTCACTTGGCCGCCAGGCCAGCGCCTTCCTACATAATTTCAGGAGGTACTTCGTGTGGTTCTGCAAAGCCCGCGTCATCTTGTCCGTGAAGCTCCCGAACTTCTCGGGGTAATTTGTTAGAGCGCCACTCCAAAACCGCGAGGCCTTGGTGACGAAGGTCTGGATGCCGTTGGCCATGTATTGCAAGACCCCCGACGCCTTCTTCGAGAGCTCATCTTCATCTCTAGGAGAAATCCCCGCCGTCGTGCCGACCGTGTCCCTCCGTCGCGCGGCAGCTAAAGCTTTCTTCTTCCTCTGTTCATTCGTGTCCGCCGCGCGTAGCAACGCGAAGCGCACGCCGACGTCGCAGAGCGGCAATTTGCCCTCGCGCGTCATTTTTGCGGTGGCTTGGGCGTAGCCTAAACACGCGTAGGTAAAACCCTCGCTCGGCTTGTCGTCCTTCTGCTGGTCGTCGTTCTTCGCGATCTTTTCCAGGGCCTCGGCGCCCGCTTTTAGTTCGCCTCTCCGTCCGAAGCAGTAGGGCGGCCGGCCCGCCGACTTCATCTCGCTCGTGAACCAGAGCAGGCCGGCGCAGCTGCTGACCGGGGCCGGTGCTGGTGTTGGTGGGGGGGCGTCCTGCTCCTTGGCCATTTTTTTGGGGTTCGCCCCGCTGGCGTGCTCTGCTGGCAACTGCTCTCCACGGCTGTAGCGGGCGCAGACAGATGCCGCAACCGACTGAAGCGACTGTGGCCACGTGCAGGCGTCTCGCGTTCCCTACGAATAACCCCCTGCCGTCTGAATGAGGCGTACGGCCCGCTGCGTCGATCGACTGCGCAATTATCTAGCGTAACAACATTACTAGGACCAATTAATTTTCAAAGCCGGCACCCGGCCAAGCCAGTCAAGCGCTGCCCGCAACGCCATACGAGCTTGCATACGTCCACACGGCACCGCCCGAAACGCGCGAGGACCGCACGCCGTCGCCGCGCCGCCAGAGAGGGCAGCCCCCTCGGACACAGCCAACCATGCGCGCGGCTCTGCTCCTCCTCGGCTGCCTGAGCAGCACGCAAGCGGGCCTCTGGGGCAAGACCGAGAAGAAGAAGAAGCGGCGAAAGGCGCCGGACCCGCACCGCTTCGACGGCGAAATGCGCCGCGAGTGGTGCACGAAGGAGCGGCGCAATTCCGATTTGTGCCGGTCGCGGGACATGGAACTTTGGGTGGACACCCATGATTTCTGGCTCATGCACGAGAACTATTGTGAGGACGAGAAGCGCGCGGACCGGCCGCCCTGCATTCGATTGGAGCGGTCTCCCAAATCCCCGCGGAGCACCACACGCGAAAACCGCGACCGCCGGGAGCGGTGGTCCTACGGCCCGCGCGAGCCGCGCCTGCCGCACCACCCGGAGGACGAGGGCTGGGACCGCGACAATGCGGGCCCCGGCCGGCGAAGACATTCCGGGCCGCGCGAGGGCGAAACGGAGCCGACGCGGGCGCATCCCTACGTGAAGCCGGAGCTTTAAATTGACTTCTTACTCTGGTTTGGCTAGTGGTGTAAGACACTAGCAAGAGTCTCACACCGGAGCTCGTGCCGCTGCACACGCCGCTACGCAGTTAGCGATCGATATACAATCCAAATCGAGACCAAAACGGGCACTTTTCGCAGCTGCAGGCCACAGATCGTAAGGCAGGCACTGCTCTGTGTTGCTTGGGACGTGTGCTCTCACACTCAACTACTTGCACACACCATCGACGCGACGTGAGAAGCGCAGACGCTGCGTAGACCATCCATGGGCCACGTGCTCCTGGTTGCTGCAGCCTGGGTGCTTGCGCGTAGCGATGCGGTGCTGCATAGAACAATGAACAGACGTCACGCCCTCGCAGTAATTGCTCTCACGCCCGTGCCAGCGAATGCAGACGAGGCCGTCGAGCTGCCGAACGGATGCACCTACGCGAAAGTCTCCGACGGCTCCGGACCCGTGCCGAAAAGGGGAGACGTCGTCGCCGTGCGCCTTCGCGGATTGCTCGAGAGCGGCGCCGTGTTCCTCGATTCCTTTAACGAGGGCGGCCCGGTCCTCTTCGAGCTCGGCTCGATCGTTTCCGCGCCGCGCGTCGACGGCCGAGTCACACCCGGCGTCGACGCCGCGGTAGCGCAAATGCGCGCCGGCGAAGTCGGGCGTCTCATCGTGCCGTACGATGCGGGCTACGGCCCGGGGCTGAGCTTGTATGGAACGCGGAAAGCTGGGCTCAAGACGCGGTGGGTTCCCTCCGGCGAGACGCTCCGCTACGAGATCGAATTGTTGAGGTGCCGCGACGTCGGCGGGAAGTTTAGCGGGGACGGCGCGCGGGTCTGCTGCAGCGACAGGAAGTTTCCCTGTCCCGGGCCGGACACGGATGGCGGCGACGCGGAGATGACTAGGTCCTAAATGTTTGTGACTGTTAGCAGGGGAGTGCCTGGAAGAGCGCGGGCCGGATGTCGTCGGCACCGACCCCGCTGAGGTAGCACTTGGCTCGTGGGTCGGGGGGCCTGGGCAGCGTGGTCCGATTGGTAAAGCGGAGCAAGACGCCGAGCGTCGCGGCCTCGACCGTCTCTCGGCGGCCCAAGTTTTTGGTAGCCTCGCGGGTGAAGTGGCGCACGAAGCGGCCGCCGTAATTGAAGCGGTCGTAGTCGTCGTGCTTGAAGGTCTTCACGCCCGCGACGCGGCCGCGTCGGTTCGCGCGGCGTTCTAGCGCCCGGCGCATCATGACTTGATCGTTCACGATCTTCGCCTTGTTCCCGGACTCCCACTCGGCGTCCGCGTTCTGGTCGATTCCCGACTCATCGAGCTGGTCCAAGCAATCGGCCAGGATATCGTCGGCTTTCGTATTATTAAGATGGGCGAAGAACACCCCAAAATTGATGTGAAAATCGACGTCGCGGCCGCGCCGGTCGCTGCAGAACAGGAGCGCCCGGTCCGCGTATCTCGTCGCGAGGTCCTCGACCCAAAGGTTTTCATAGTCGACAATTAAAGCATCGGCATCCAAAAACAACATCCACTGAAACGGCGTCGTGCGTCGCAGCGCGGCCCACAGCGCGAAGCGGTTGTAGACGGCCATCCAGGTCCGGTTCCCTCTGATAACCCCTTTGTAGCGCAGGTACGCGTGGCCGTACCGCCGCGCGTAGGCTTCATTGGCCACTTGGGTCAGATCCAGCAAGGCGTCGTTCGCGCCGCCAGCGCCGTCGCTGCACTGGACGATGATAATTTGCATGCGTTTCGGCGGAGGAGCTCCGAGGCACGCCCTTTCGCACGCCTCCCGCGTACTGAAGCGGTTCGCATTGCCGCCCAGGCCGCAGCCGCCGTAAATAAATTTCTCGCATCGTTTCGTAGCGGGGTTGTGGAACCAGCTTGGCATGTATGCCAAGCACTGACCCCCCTCCCAGGTGGGCATGTGCACGGAACAGACCGGCGCGGGGGGGCGACGCGCCGCGATCGGCCGCCTCCCCCAAAAGTAAAGTAAGGCACCAGCCACCAACAACGCGACTCGCGACGACCGCTGCTTCGGCCAGCGAGACCGCATCCTCAATACTCGGCCGTCGTGACCGCTTAAGTACTCTCCCTCGGGGTTTCGGTGGCGCAGAGGCAAGTAAAGCTGCCTCGACAATATTGAGCAATGCAGAGCAATGCCTGGCATGCTCGTGTCAAATCGGGTTTGCGATTTTAGCCGACGTAACGCGGATGAGCGCCTGCTGGTAATCTCAAAGACACCTCGGCGACGTATTGTAATCGGAGCGCACGACGTATAGTAGCCAAAAAAAGCTCCAAACTCGGAGCTGTCTTGTTGACCAGCAGTTACGTCCGCAAGCATCAACGCAGCGCCGGCTCTCTCACGCAATGACATCCCTCGACAACATAGTACAAGCAGAGATGGAGGCGGCCAAAACGGCGCCGCGCGCGGCGCCACCACCGCGACGACGATCAAACGGCGGCGCGGCGTGGGAGTCCACCGCCGACCGCATCGCGCGCGAAACCGCCGCGCGGGATCGCGGCGTCGGCGTCGACGCGCAGACCCTCGCGGCGCGACAAACCGAGACGTCGGACCTGCGAAAACAGGTCGCATCGGCGCTCGACGAGGAAAGAAAACGGGTCGCGAAGCGCGCCAAGGAGCTGGCAAGTGTGGAAGGTGAGTTAGCGAAATTAGCGACCAAAGAGCAGGCCGACGTCGCGACGCTCCGAGGCCGCCTCGAGGGCCTGTCGAAGCGCCTCGCCGCGGCGAACGCCGACGCGAAACGCAAGAAGGACGCCTACGAGGCCGCCGCTGCGACGGCGTCAAGGCTCGAGCAAGAGAAAAAAGAACTACACGAGCACCTCGCGATGATGGTCTTGTCCTCCGAGCAACGGAAGGAGGACAAACTCAAGGAGCTCCTCGCCGCGATGGGGGCCACGGACGTAAGTTGAGACCTTTTCTAGTTACCCGTTTCCTCCACGCGCGCTGAGCGCCTCTCGCGACCCTCTCAGAGACCGCTCAAGTTCCACTACCATCGGATGCGCACGGCCGAAAACGCGCTGCGCGGTCCGTGCCGTGTCCTCGAGCTTCGTCACGGCCTCGCGGAGATCGTCGGGCGTGGCGCTGGTGTCCATGTAGAGCACATTCGCGTAAATCCACCTCATCCTGAGCGTGATCTCATGAGTCTCTCCCAAAATGCGTGGCGTCACGCGAATAATTTTGCGCAGCAGTGACTTGGCTTCTTTGTAGCGTCGCAGAACAACAAGGGACGCTGCGTAGTTGTTGGCTGCCGTAAGGGTATAAGTATGCTCCACTCCATGTGTCGTTAAACGCCCGAAGTACACGTCTTTCTGCATCTGCATGGCCTGTTCAAGCCGTCCAAGGTGTTGATACGTGAGTGCAAGATTGGTCTGCACGACGAGTATGTTGCTTGTTGATGCGCCAAGGCGCCGCTTCATAGCCAACTCGGCCTCTCTCACGGACAGCGCGTCCTCGTGGTGTTTTGCAGCATCTAAACCGCTTCCAAGCACATTAATCGCACCTTGCCGAGGCCAATCCGTCTCCGACCGGCCCACGTACGTCTTCCAGCACGCCCACCCGACCGCGCACCCCACGTCACCGTGGTAGCGTTGTTCGCACAAACTGCACCTGTCCCACCGCGCCCACCTCTCATCAAACACCTTATCGCTCAAATTGTTCTCCTCGGCCTCCGCGACCAAGATCTTCGCCTGCTCCGCCAAGCACGACACATGCGCGAAACCCGCCGTCCCGCGGCACGAGCACCCACGCACGAGGCCCTCCTTTGTTTTCCAATGGAGCGCCTGCGTGCAGATGTAGCACGTCTGGCCCTTGGTGTCCTCCGCGCACGCCTCCGCGGCGACCGTGACCGCCTCTGCGTACTTCTTATTTGCGTTGTATTGCTCGGCGCCGCCTGCTTTTTTTATGGTCTTACAGAGCTTGTCGTGCCCGCCCTCTTCCCAGTGTTTTTTCTGGCATTCAGGCCCACAGTAGCGTGTGCTGCAGCGGCCGCATTTCTTGCCCAAGGTTAAGCCAAGCTCGGTAGCGCAGACGGCGCACTGCGTGAGGATCATCTTTATACGGTCAAGTCGCTCGGGGGGCAGCCCGCTCTTACTCCAAAAGGGGTCGGAGCTAGCGTATCGACACACTAGGATTTTACATCGGCAAACTGGCGCCGACAGCGCGTACGAGCGCCCAGGGCTGCCTCGCGCCACTATAAGCGTTCAAAAACGAACGAAGGGCTGCCCCCGACATCATCGACGCGCCTACGACAAATAACCATGGTCAACCTCCACGCCCCCAAGCGGACCATCCCGCGCACGCGGCCGAAGAAGCAACCGAAAGCGGAGCCCAAGGACTCCATCCGGGCGCAGCTCGACCAGGCCCAGCAAGGGTTAGATAGCATGCGGGAGCTCGTCGACGTTTTGGAGGCCGAGAACGTGTCCTTCGGTAGATATATTGAAAGTGCCAAAGGAAGTTCTAGTGACGAGGAACCGGAACGCCAGCGGGGCGGCCTCGCGGACGACGGCGAGTCCTGCTTCCTGACGGGGCTGCACCACCCGGGCGTGTCGCCGATCGCGTCGCCCCGGCGCGTCGACGAGTCCGAGTCCGACACGGCGTCTTCCTCATCCTCGGAGTATGATGGAGAGGCGAAGCTCGAGGCGGCGATGTTGGATTGTGCCGTCGCCAAGCGAAAGGCCAAGCGGAACGCGCGGCGCGGCACTATCAAATTACGCGCGGACGACGAGCGCGAGGTCAAGTCGTATCAGGAATCGGTGGATAAGCTCAAAGCCGAAAGAAGGCGCAAGGAGGAGGACTTACAACCGAAGCCCATGGTGCGGACGGTGCACGACTGCCCCGAAGCGATTTCGAGGTTGGCCCGGCCCGAGCCGAGGCCCGAGCCACGAATCTACTCGGAACCCCAACCCACGTTCCAGGCGAAGCCCCTTCCAAAAACGTACGGCGCGCCCGCCGCGCGGAGCGGCACGATCGTCGAGCGCTCGCAAGCGTGGCTCGCGGAGAAGCGCGCGCTCCGCGACGCGGAGAGAGAAAGGAGGCGCAAGGAGAAGGAGGCGGAGGTGACGGCGAAGCCCCGGCTCGCGGACCCCGAGGCCTGGGCCAAGGCCAAGGACGAGGTTTCGACGCGGCGTCCTCGATGGCGTGGAGAGGTGCCCATACGCCATCGCCGCTGCCGAGCGAGTGCCGAGACGCCATCCAACCTTCGCGTCGATGGCGTGAATGGTGCCGAGACGCCATCGACGCGACACTACCTCACCGGTCGCACCGAGAGAACGCCATCGACGCGACGCTACATCACACAGGCGCGGGCGGCGCGCGCCAAGGCGGAACTGGAAGAGCTCGAACGCGAACAGATGAAGGAACTGCGCGAAGCCAAGAAAGATCAGCTCCGCCGGCAGAAGGCCGACGAGATCGCGGCCATGCGCGCGGCGCTGAAGGCCCAAGCGCAACAGCGCGCGGCGAAGCGGGGCAAGCGAAAGGATGGACGCAGGGCCACGGACCCCACGAAGGCGTCGCGCTTGGCCGCGCACAAGCGCGCTTTGGTGCCGGAACAGGCGTCGACCGTGGCCGACGAGGAGGAGGAGCGGCCCGTGACGGCCGAGGACCCGTACCGCGGCCTCGAGCCCTTCCGCCTCAACTCCGCCGCGCTGCGCATCTTAGATGGAGAGCGGGGCTCGTCGGACGACGAGGCGTCGATCGCGTCCGAGGCGCGGGAAGCCGCCGACCGGCTCGACGAGACGCTCGCGGCCTCGCCTGTGCGCGAGGAGGACGACGTGGGCTTCTTCGACCCGACGTCGTCGGAGGAGCGCGGCCGGAAGCGAGTCCGGGACGCGCGGTTGTTCGAGCCGTCAAGTATGCGGCGCGCCGTCGCCGAGGACGGCGTCGTGCTGCTGCTGGGCGAGCTGGCGGAGCACCCGCGCACGGAGCACGTCATCTGCGTGCTGTTTGATCGCTCCAAATTCTCGGAGCGGGCGGCGCTGCAGTGGTGGCGCGAGGGCGGGCGGGAGGTGTGTGAGCGGTAACATTTTATGAATTAGTCTCCTCCGTTGAAGGTGCGAAGTGAACCCGCGTTGCTGTTGCGCGGTGTGCGGGCGATGGCGTCGGCATCGGCGCGACGGCGACGCGCTCGTCAACCACGGAACCGATGCTGGTGGGCGACGCGTTCACGTCGTCGTGCGGCGCGGCGCGCGGCGCGCGGAATTTGATCTCCCGCGACCTCAGCGCTCGCCGGTCGGACCGCGGCGACTGGGCATCCTCGCCCGACGTCGCAGAGTCACCCGTTACGCTCTCTGAGAGGGCTAGGAGGGATGGCTCTCCGGGGTGTTCATCACTGTAGCCACTGACGCGACAAGGAATTGAGTTCCCCATCGTAGACAGGGTGAACGCCGTGCCGTAAAGGGCTCAAACGCGTTTACGTCGCTCGGCGGAATCGCGAGAAACTGCGGCGTGTGCTGTGAGCTTGCTGATGGGACAAAAAACGCATTCGTCCTACGACGCGACGCACGCCAATACGTTAAATGCGTCGATGGCGTCGTTACGAAAATACATGAAACGCGTGAGTGAGACGGACGTGATAGTATGGCACGAGGGCGACCTCACGCGCGACGACGCGAACGCGCTCGACGGCGCGACGAACGTGCGGTTTTGTCTATTACGGAAAGAAACAGGATGGGGCCGCCCGCCCTGGCTCAAGAAGATGCCACCCTCGCAATTCTCGGCAGGCTACCGCTTCATGATCCGCTTTTATGCGGTCACGATCTGGCCCACTTTAGATAGATTGGGCTACGAGTGGGTCATGCGCATGGACGACGACTCCTTCTTCCTGTCGCCCGTGCCGTACAATATTTTTGAGGACATACGTCGTAGAGGAGCTCTCTATGCCTACCGTACTTTATCGAGGGAATGCCCCGTGATCTTCGGCGACTTTGTGGAAGATTTTGTCGAGTACGTCTCACAAACGCAGCGTCGATTGGCGTCGATGCGCCGGCTGCTGGGTCCGAGGCGGAAGCAGCCCGGCGTCTCCTATAAACCGTGGTACTGCCCGGGGCCCGGGCGGCTGGGCTTCTACAACAATTGGTTCGTGACGAAGATTTCCTGGTGGCTCGAGGATCATCGCGTCGCGGCCCGTGCTGAATCGTCGCGTCGATGGCGTATCACTGGTTGATTTATGCGCAGGTCGCGGCGCTCATCGGCGCCTTCGACCGCTCGAACCTGATCTTCACGCGGCGGAGCAACGATCTCATCTTCCAGACGGCGGCGATCAAGCTCTTCCTGCCGAAGGCGCGGCGGCGGCGCTACGCGGACTTCTCGTACCAGCATCATACCATAACGAACGGCGCCGTGCTCTACGGCGGCATCGAGAGCGGCTGGCGCGACCGCCGGGCGCGGCACACGCTCCGGGCCTACGCGCACAAGCACGTCGGCGCGCACCGGGATCGAGACCCGGCGACGGGTCTCCGGACGAATTGGACGACGCCGGACCTGAGGGTGCGGAGCTGCCACGTCCAGGAGCATGTTGACGGCCCGTTCCGGCCGACGTACTACGTCGCGCCGCCGCACGACGCGACGCAGGCGCATCGCCAGCGGCCGCCCAATTTCATCGCGCCCTTCTGCGGGCCGGGGCGCCGGACGGCTCTCGAGTGATAAGTTGGTCAGAAATACCCACATAGTCACTGGTGGAACGCGTGTCCATCAGTCTCCTGCACGCGATAAGCGTCACTCGCGAGGCCTCCCGTGGAGTAGGGGGTCGAGCGCCGCTCGAACTTGGAAGGGGACGTGCCGCCGTCGACGCGCAGCTGCCTCGCACGATGGACGGCTTATCCGTGGGTGGCGCGACCATCCCGCAGCCCCTCGAGGGCATCCTCGCGGCTGTGCGCAACCCGAATGGCGCGACGGTGACGCGCAAAGAGAGTAAGACCTCGATGCGCCTGCGCAAGAACGGCGTGCTCCCGTACCAGGCCGCCGTCTGGTGCGCCGAGACGGTCGGCGACCGCGTCCGCGTGACGCGGCCGTGCGCGGGCTGGCTCGACAAGGCGGACATTATCGAAGGGCAGATCGTCGTCGTCTCCGCGGCGGGCGGCGCGACGTGCCGCAAGGACCTGGAGCTAGACAGCGACGTGGTGGCGGAGCTGGCGACGGACTCGCGGGTCTTCGTCACGGAGCAGGACGAGACGCGCGACGGCAAGCTGCGCGCCAAGGTCTTCTCGCCCGTCGAGGGCTGGGTCTCGGTCAAGTGCCTCGCGCCGATCTGCGACCGCTCCGGTAATTTATTAGCGGCGGGCAAGGCCATCCTCGAGCCGGCCGACGTGAACGACAAGCAGGTCCATTACTCGCACTACGTCGAGATCAACCACGAGGCCATGTACAAGGCGCTCTGGGACTCGGGGCTCCAGTACGGCCCGGGCTTCCGCCTCTGCAAGAAGGCCTACCGCACGGACACGGACGCCGTCGGCGTCGTCGGCCCGCTGCCGGGCGAGGCCGTCGGCTGGCTCGTGCACCCGGCGCTCGCGGACTCGATGCTCCACCTCACGGCCGTCGCGCCCAAGCCGCCGGAGGGCGGCTGGCCCTGGATGTCCGACGACGAGAAGAACGGCGTCGTCCCGGGCGTCACGGACTAGATTTTTCCTCCCCTCCCCCCCGCTGTAACGATCACAAAAAGTTAAGACACGAGCTCGCAGCCGGCGTCCTCGCCGGCGCCCGTGCACCGCGCGGTCCAGTCGCGGAGCGGCCCGCTCAGTAAGTCCGGGTCCCGCGGGCAGGCAACTTTGCAGCGCGGGTCATGGAGAGCCTTGAACAATAACTTCGCCTCGGGGCACGCGTCCAGCAGCCGCGTCCGGTTCGCGTGGGGCATCGTCCGCATCAAATGGTAGACGCCGACGGGCGTCTCTCCTATATCGTAGGTCTCCTCGACCGCGAATCGCCGAGACACGTCTTTGGGGGCGAGACGCGCGTTCGTCCCGCCAAGTGCGCGCACGAACAGCATGTCCTCGTTGCCCTTAGTAGGGGGCACGAAGCCTCCGTCGAATAGCGCCACGAGCGCGGCCCGGTTGCGCAGCGACAGCGCGCCGTTGCCGCCTTTGGAGTGCGGCGTACCCGGCTTGGCCCACTTCCAGGGCGCACCGACCCAGTCGTACGGAGCGAAGGCCGGGGCATCCAGCGGCAAGGCCGCCGACGCGCATAGTACCGTGGTGCCGGGTTCGAACCATAATACGCGGTCAAATCGGATATTGCGCCAGAAGTCCGCACTCAACAGGAGTGCCCGCTGCGAGAGGCCCGCGATGCTTGATGATAACGGCGCGGCGTCGACGCCGCGGAGGCCGTCGATGGCGTGCACTATGCGACCCACGGCGGTCGTGTGTTTTTCCTGCGGCCGATAGTAGACGTCGACGCCGCCCCACGTGGATGGAAGTTTGCTCGCGACCAGGGCCAGTTGCGCTGCGACGACCGCCGCGTTATTGCGCGGTCCGATCACGGTCACGGCGCCAGCGTTCACTTGCGTAGGCGTCGAAGCGACCGCTGGCGCCGTTGCGTCGGTGGACCAATGCGGCAGCTCTTGTGCGGACCAATGCGCATTTAAATGCCAGTGGGCGGGCAGCCAGCCAATCACAATGCCTGCAATGAACACCAAGCTCGTCCGCACGCACGAGCAGCGCGATCGCTCGCCAGCGCGACGTCGGCGCATCGCTGGTCGCTTATGAAGGTGTCATTTCCATCGATGCGAGCTATGGGCAGCCTTGCATGCCCTGTGCTCCGCCGGGTGCTTGCTAGTGTGTATCACCTAGGGAAACTCTATGATCTACAAAACCAGGGGAGGGGTCTTGGGGGACGAAGCGCCTCACGCCGAGCCGAGGACGGCGACGTGGAGGTCGCCGGCGCCGGCATCGGCGTGCTTGCCGGCCGTCATTGATGCCGTGGGGACGACGGCGAGCCACTCGCGGACGACGAGGCCCGCGGCCGCGAAGAGGGGCTCGCGCATCGCGCGGCGGCCGAGGGTGACGACGAGAACGACGCCGGCGGGCCGGAGGCACGCCCGGGCGGCGGCGAGGTAGGCCAAGGCGTCGGGGGACGAGGCCGCCCACGTATCGGTTACGTCCGCCCGCTCCCGCACGGGCTTGATGAGCATGGCGTCGAGGCAGCCCTTGTCGAGGACGAGGGCCGCACTCCCGTCCGCGCAGCCGAGCGGCGCGAAGGACGCCGTGAGGTCGCCCGTGACCCACGCCACCCGGGAGTCGGGGTGGCGCCTGCGCATCCGCGCGGTCGCGTTGTCCGCGTAGTCGGCCGCCACGATCCGCGCGCCGGCGTGCGCGCGTTCGAGCTCGACGGGGAGGTCGGACGTGCCGTTGCCCGAGACCAGGACGAGCCCGGTCCCGCCGCGCGGCAGCACGCGGGCCACGACGCCGGCGATCGCCGCGAACGGGCAGTACCACTCGAAGACCTCCTCGGCGTCCATGCGCCGCGCCCAGTACCGTTGCCCGTCCTCGAGGAGCTCGAGCCCCATGAGCCGCGGCACGACCAGCTCCAGCCCCGCCGCGAGGGGGCCCGCGACCCACAGCAGCGATAGCGTCGCGTTCGTCTCCGCGTCGTAGACGGCGGCGCGGCCCGCGGTCGCGGCCCCGGCGTCGTCGACGCCCACCGTCCGTAACCGCGACCCGAGCTCGTCCTGGACGTAGTACGTCACGTCGCCGCCCCGCGCCGCCGCCGCCGCGTCCGCCACGAGGCGCATCGGGTGCGCGAGGGGCGCCAGCGTCTTCAGCAGGCCGAGCGTGGCCCCCGCGTCGCCGTACGACCCCGGCGCGGTCCCGTGCGGCCGCACCAACGCATCCAGGCGGTCCCGCAACTCCTCGTGCGCGTCAAGCTGCGTGAACGCCGCGAATGCGTCTTTAACGAGCCACACGTGGTCCACCAGCCACACGTCCATTCCTTCGAGGTCCCGCGCCGCCACGACGGACCACCCGCCGTCCGCCTCGACCGCGTACGTCAGGGACGCCCCCCCGTCGAAGATCTGCGCCCGCACCTTGCGCGCCGCCTCGTTCCACAGCTCCCGGGGTAGCTGAATCGCCGCGAACTGCGCCGCGTGCGCCTCGAGCCACGCGCCGTCGTCCGCGTACGCCGCCATGCCGTAGGCCTTGGTGAAAATCGACCGGTGACGCGGACGCTGCGAACGCGAGTCCACGCCATGGTTCAGAAGGCGCCCTGAAGGTTGAATTCCGCCTGGGTCGATGCGAGCGAACGATGCGAGCCGAGCGATTCGCAGCGGAGCAATATCAATGCGCAGCAATGTTAAAGCGGCAAAAGGAGAGCTTCAGCTGCGTCGTGCTTGCACTGATGCTCTATAGCTGAACCCTTAGCCAAGCCCACGAATGCCGCGTTCCGAGCGTCAAGTGCTTGCTTGCTTGGGGTGCCTAGTGTCTTACAGGACGCTAGCAAGCGGGGGGGTTGCGAGGTGTTTGAATCGGGACGACGATGGGAAACTAGAGGTTATATACAAAAACCGGTGGGAGGGGATCTTGGGAGTGGTCTTGGGGTCTCGGGGACGGACGCGCCTCACGCCGTCGCCGAGCCGAGGTCCGCGCCCATGGCGCCGTGCGTCACCGTCGTCATCTCGTTGCATTCGAAGATGAGGTCCGTGCCGCACTTGAAGAGGCCGCAGACCTCGGCGGAGCCCTCCGCGCCGCTCGCGCGGTCCTTGTACGAAACGACGTGGTGGCTGAAGATGTGCGTCTCGCGCTTCCCGTCGTTGGCGAACGCGTAGGCGTGGAGCTCCTTCCAGCGGACGCTCACGTCTTTTATCTTGCCGTGCACGACCTTCATGTGCTCGACGAACTCGTCGTAGCCGATGGTCTTGCCGTCGACGTGCTGGACGTAGTCGCGGTCGAAGTACTTGGGGATCTTGGCCTCGAGCTGCTCCACCGACGAGGCGCAGACGACGTCGTTCATCACCTGCGTGGGATCACGACGACGTCGCGTCGATGGCGTGGGGGCTGACGCTGCGAGAACCGTCATAAAATAGTCCTTCCACCAAGTCTCCGAGACGTAGCCCTTGTTGGTGTAGAACTCGCTCAGGTCCATCGGACCCGTCGCGGTCGGCTGCAGTTTCAGGCTGCGGCTCCGGCCAGAGCCTGATCCAGACGTGTCGGACGACGAGTAGGCCATGTCGTCCGTTTTTTAGACCAGGGAGGCGGGCGACTGGTGGCTGGCTCACAGGCAGAACTTGCCAAAAATGTGAATTAGGCCTCGGCGACCGGATTCTCGCACTTATGAGGATACACCGTGAGTGTGTGAAGTCTCGCGAAGCTCGCACACGGGCCCAGACTCCGGACGGTCCGGCGAGCACGCTGTGTGAAATAGGTGGGCTAGCGGCCTGTAAGACACTAGCGGCCTATTCTCGCGCGACTCCTCGTGCGCCACCGAAAGTATTCCAATCTCACAAACACAAAAAAACTTACTACGGACCAGGTGGCGGCGGCGGCTCCGGCAGGAACCCGAACCGAGCGTCGTACGCGTCGACCACTCCACAAAGCGCCTCGCTACAAACGCCGAAGTCCGCGTCTTCGAGCCCGTACTTCGCGAAGTGCTGCTGGTACGCGCCCATGGATCTAAGTTTGGCGAGCTTGTCCAAGTAATCGACGAGCAGCGCCGGCGCGAGATTCGTCTGCGCGACACAAGTCAACGAACGCTGCCCATCGACCTTATGAGAGGACCGAGACAGGGCGTGGGGCTCGAAGAGCACGGCGCCGGGCGGCGCCCGTCGCGCATCGGGCGCTAGTCTCTTCCGCAACATTGATAGAGGCAACGGCGACGCGTCACCAACACCGCGAGCGACCGCCGTCGCCTGGCACGCAACCAAGGGCCGATCCAACACATCAGCCTTCGGGAAGGCCTCGGCCAACCGGGACGCGAGCTTCGGCCAGTCGTCGCTTTTTTTCACAGGTTTTGATAGTGTCGACCGCACGTCGCAGAAGGGTAATGAAGTACAGCACCTCAGGACCACATCCCGTTGACCGCAGAACTGCCTTTCGATATTATCTTGCAGGCGCGGCAATAATAGACCGGCGAGGTCCCGGGCGAAGGCCGCGTTCGGTTCTTCGGTGGGCGCGTCGCAGGCGTAGTCGCGCCAGATTGAAGCATCAGCGTACTCCGTCAATTGGTGCAGCGCGAGGCAGGCGTTGTACGCGGCCATCGGCGTCCCGAAGCCGCGCCTCGACAGAGCCACGCCGAGCAATGTAGATGTAGGGTAGTCGTCGCGCGCGCCCTGGAGCAGTGCGGAGGCCAAACCAGATGTGCCACCATCAATAGAGAAGAGGAAGGACAGCGTGCCGACCCTTGAACAGCGCTCGGCCTCGCGCCTTAATCGTTCCTCGGCCATTTCCCGCAGCTCCTCTCGCTTCGAAAAGCCCATGCCAAAGCACTTGCCGCAGCCGAAATTGCCCTTCGTCACGATGTCCCTCGCATCAAAGACCGGCCGCCTGCCTCCTAGCAATTGGCAGCCCTCGAGCGCGCGGTCGTCGCCATCTATAATAATGGCGCGCGCCGTCTGCCTTCGGACATCGAATAAGGCGCCCTTGCGCCGCTTCTTGTCGTCCTCATCAGCAGCCTCGCCCGCGGCTATCCTCCAGAAGTGGCTCGCGACGTCGGCGCCCGTCTGGCCGAGCGCGAGGTGGACGCTGGTCATCGTTTTCTTCGGCGCGTTTTTGGCACTGTTTAAGTGCTTGCCGGAGGCCGAATTTGCGTCGCTGTTGCACGGCGCGCGCTGCGTAGGGCCCGGAGAGCACCTGGTGAGATGCTCTCAGGCTCAGTAGACTGCGCACCCCCGGTCGCAGCTGTTGTGGCGCTGCAAAAGAGATACGAGTGCGTCTAATTGAGATGATCAGAAGCCAGGAGCGGCTCTATAACCGCGGCGGGCGCGAAGCTGTTTGCTAGTGTGTTACGGACCTTTAGCCTCAAAAATTAATTCAGCCACAGCAGCCTGTAACATGACATCCTCAGCCCGCTAGGCGCGGCTAGAAGCTATTGAAGCGGTACAGTCAAGCCACTGGACCGGCGCAACGCTGCTCCCCAAAAAGGAGCGGCCTCTGCGGGCTCCCCGCTGAGCACAGGCCAAGCGTAGCATCTCAGGCTGCGCAGGGCCAGCGACCGGGCAAAGATGATCGAGCAGCCCCTGCCGCCCCCCAAAGAGCTCGACCTCGGCGCCGCCGCCGCCCGCGACGAGCTTAAAGACCTAGACCCCCTCGGCGCCGCCGCGGGCAGGCGAGCGAAGGTCGTCGCGGCCGGCCACGCCGCCGCCGACCACAAGACGACCATTTTAGTGCCGCCACAAAGACCCAAGCGGGTGGGCTTCATCGAGGAGAAGATCCCGGAAGACGCGCCCGCTCCGGCCGAGGAGAAGCGGCCGCCGCGGGCATCTAGATTGTCATTATCCACCTCACCATCCGACGCCGGCTCGGTAAAGAATCGCCTGTCCATCTCCCAGTCGCCGGAGGGGCTGAGCCTGACGGACGAGAAGGCCCTCTTCACCCCGACGCACGTCGTCTCAACGCCGTCCGTACCTCGAAGAGTACCCTACGCCTCACCAGCCATCAGAATACAAAGCAACCGCCACCAGCAGGTCGGGTCCGCGTCTGGCTCCGTTTCAAGGCCAGATTTTGACGACTGTCTTCGAAGGTCAGCAGCGGTATTACACAAGCACGTGACCGTTTGTGATTGGCGACGAAGACGAGCAGCGAGGGACCGGCCGGAGACACTAGATACGGGACAATTCAGAGACAGCGCAGCTCGACTCTTCGACGAGGCGCGGTACGCGGCGCCGCGAAAAGCGGCGACGATCTTCCGCCTACCGCTGGCGTATGGCGCTTTTCATGTGTCTACAAGAACACTAGCCCCGAAGTACACGACGCCGTCGATGCGGGACATCTATGATTTTATGTCCGCTTTGTTCTTGAAAGCTCACCTGTCCTCGGAGTGTTCTGTGGTTTGTCTGATCTACGTCGAGCGGTTGATGGAGAAGGCGCACGTGCCGTTCGACGACCGGACCTGGCGACCAGTACTACTCTGCTCCATGCTTTTAGCGTCGAAGGTCTGGCAGGACTGCGCGTCGTGGAACGTGGAATTTAGCGCGGTCTTCCCCCAGTTCGGGCTGGCGGCGCTGAATCGCTTAGAAAGGGTCTTCGTGACGCAGATCGGCTGGGACATGTACATCTCCCAGTCTTTATATGCGAAATACTACTTCGCTTTACGGTCTTTGAATGAGAAGCAGGACTTTAGGCGGCGCTACAACCGCTTCGTGCTCGATGACCGGCGCGAGCCCGCTCCGAAAGACGCGCGCATCGTCGAGCAGCGGTCGACCAAGATCCGGAGCGAGTGGGTCAAGGCGCTGTCGAAGTCGATCTAGTCTTATGTGGTAATCGAATGATATTGTGAGTTTTAGACTACGCGTCGCGTCGATGGCGTTTCTTTTTTTACGCTCCCCCTGATGGCGTTTCTTCGCGGGCGCGGAGCGCGGCTCGGGCGTCTCGCAGATTGAGCTCAATTGCCATTGTGATCGGGTTCTCGCTTCCAAAAACGCGCCGCGCGATCCGTCCAGCGTCCTCGAGTGTTTTCAAGCCCTCGCGGAGATCGTCGAGCGTCGCACCGGGGTCTCTCGGCGCCACACTCGACGATTTTCGCGAGGCCGTGGCGACGCTCGAAGGCGCGACACTGATTGCGCGGCGCGTGCTTGGAAACACGCACCCGCTCACTTCGTCGATTGAGAACGTTCTGCAACAGTCGCGAGCTCTGCTCCGCGCCCGCGAAACGCCATCGCCGCCGGATACTGGGTAAGCACTCGCGTACTAGGTATTAGATGGCAAATCGATGTTTAATAGACAATAGGGGAGAGAACGGGCGCAAGCTCACTCCGTCTGCGACGCCGACGACACCGACGCCGACGACGCCGTCGGGGCCGACGCGCCCGGGTAGTAGGCGCCCTGCGGCACGGTCATGGGCGCGTGCGGCGGCGCCCAGTAGCCGTGGGGCGGCGGCGGCGGCGCGTAGTAGTAGGGGTAGGGCGGCGGCGGCGGCATCTGGCCCTGCTGCGGCGGCTGCGCGTACGGCTGCTGCGGCGGCGCGTACTGGTACGGGTGCGGCGGGTAGCCGTAGCCGTAGGGCGCGTAGCCGGGGAAGTTGAACGAGAGCTGCGTCTTGCGGCGGACCGGCGCCTCGGCGTCGGTGGGAGACGCCGGCGAGGCCTCGGTCTTCGCCTCGACGGCCTCTTGTATTTGTTCCGTCACCCGGCGGACGAGCGCCGCGACGGGGCCCTCCTCCTCCACCACGACGGGCTCCGGCGCCGGCGCCGCTTCCACGACGACGACAACCTCCGGCGCCGCCTCGACCTCGATCTCCCGCGCGGCCTCCATCAATTCCGGCGCCGCCGCGTCCTCCTCGGAATTGACGATCGACGTGATCGTCCTTCTATTGAGAGTCGAGTGGCGCTTCAAAGGCACAGACACAACCTCGTCCTCCTCCTCCTTCATGGAATCCTCGATCGCCGTCAATCGACGAACAATCGCCGTGCGCACCGGAGTCACGACTTCCTCGGCCTCCTCGAGCGCCGCCTCGATCGTCGAGGATAAATCAGTCGTCTGCCGCTGCAACATATCTTCATCATCTTCACCCTCGACGGCCGTCGCCCTACGAACGAGCGCCCTCTGGTACAGGCCGCGCGCGGAGCCGCCCATCTTCTGCGACGGCCCGCCCTCCGTGACGCGGCGCTGCAACGGAGCCTCGACCATAGTTTTGGCACGTTTCAATTTGGCGGCCTGCAACTCGGCAACTAAACCCTCCAACCGCTGCACGGTACCTAACAACTCCTTCACTTCCTCCTCTTGCTCCGACGACCGCGCCTGTTGCAATGCAGCAAGCGTCGTATTTAATTTAGCCTGCACATCAACATCCAAGCCATCCAAGAACTGGCCCAGCAGATGCTTGGGGATGTTGTGGCGCTGCGCGACGAGGTCGTCCTCCTCGTCCTCGTCCTGAGCCAAAAATCTGGGAGAATTCACGTGCTGCTCCGTGGCCCAGATGACGTAGCGCGCGTGCATCTGGAAGATCAGCCGGATGAAGAAGGGCCCCGACCACTTCTGCCCATAATGGTAGACCTCGATCTTGCCGTCGTCGCGCGTCGCGTACCCAAAGTTCTGGACCATCTCCCACAGAGTATTCCCAAATAAAGCGTCCGTGCACTTGAAGCGCTCCTTCTTGTTGAAGCAGACCGTGTTCGCCTCGCCGTCGGCATCTTCCTCTTCCCTTTCGTCGAACTGCATCGACACGACCATGTTGCTGATGATGGGCGGTAGGCCAAACGTGTGGACGTGGCCGTTGTCGTCGAAGTAGCCCGACCGCATCATGAAGTCGACCATGAACGGGAACACGCAGAAGATCTCCATGAAGTCCTCGTTCCCGTAAAATTCAGCTAAGGCATTCGGGTCCGCCTCGGTCACGAATCTATGGTCGTAGAAGTGCTCCTCGCTGCCAAAGAAGGTCTGGCCCGCGACGCAGCCTACCGTTACTACTCCAGCACCAATAGCTAGTTTGGTTTGGAGCGGGCTGATCGGCTTCGACGCCGTGACGAGGCCTCTGCTTTTCATGACCCGCGCCTTGTAGGCGGCGCCGCCGGCTGTGAGGCCGTAGGCTCTTTTGCGTAAAGGCGCCGGCAGGCGGTTGAGGACGGAGCGCAGGGCCATGGTGCTGCTACACTACTGAGTGTGGTGGCGATGGTGTGATGCGGCGCGCCGCTTTGCTATGAACGCAGCGCAGGAGCTGTGATATGGTACGTGTGGCCCGGCGATAGTGCGGGGGCTGCTTGAACGTGCAGGTGCTTCGAGGTAGGTCGTAAGCGGTCTCTTTCCTCTGTTTGGCAGGGCTGACGCGGCGGACACGCGGTCGAGACACGCCCATTTTGAAGATGCGTCCCGAGCGTACGTAACGACATTCCAAGCCGCCCAGGAGCACTCCTGGCCGAACGTCCAAAAACGCGCGGGGTACACCCCAAGGGCCAAGTAAATTACGGGAGATCGACGTCACCGTGAAGAGAGCGCCATACGCAGACAGGACTCATACAACATTCCACCCGTCATGTTCCGTGCGACGACGACCATCGCACGGGCAGCGCGCGCCACGGCGCCGCGCCGGACCATGGCCAGCAGCAGCGGGCTGCCTCTCCCCAGCGTGAGCACCGTCGTCCTGACAACGGGCGCCTTGGGCGCTGCCGGCTACTGGGCCTATTTAAGGCAACAAGAAAAACTCCACCAGTCCGCCATCATCTGGCACGGCGCCGACCGCGGCGCGCGGCCGCCGACCGAGCAGGTCTTCTTTCCCCCGGAGGAGCGCGGCGAGATGCCCCAGTGGAAGCGCATCTGGCGCACGACGACGCCCTCCGGGTTTAACAGGGAGGGCGACACGGAGCTCGTGGCCGAGGAGGGCCAGCAGCCGACGGTGTGAGCGTCGCGCGTCTTCCAAAAAAAGTAACTTGTCTAGAATCGTAGTTAGCTATCCTTTGTCCTTCGTCGTTAACGGCGTGAATCGACTACCGTTGCGACGCGCGAATCGGCGCGAATCAGCCAGTGGTATGAGGACCTCCATGCTTTTGGAGGCCAACACATCAGCGTAAAAAAGCAAGGCAACAGGCACCATGAGTGCCCCGCGCAAGTTCGCGACGCTCGCGGCCGACGCCCTGCGCCGCAGCGTCTCTCCCGAGATGGAGCGCGCCGTCGAGGTGCAGCTGCGGGAGGTGGTGAGGCGAGTGTGGTGGGTGCTGCAGCCCTACCGGTCCTTCGGCGAGAGCCGCGTCACTATTAGAAGGACGGAGGACACCATGAAATACATCCGCGGCCTGCCGGCCGACTCGGGGCAGCGGGCGGCGGCGACGGCGATGCGAGCGCGCGACGCCGCCCAGACCGCATGGCGCGTCTACGCGACGTACCCCTTGACGATCTGCGGGGGTATCCTGGGCGCGTACGGCGCGGTGGCGACGGTGACGGCGCCGAAGAAGCGCCAGTCGTAGTAGTATCTTGTGTAAATAAATTTCCCGCGACTTGCGTGGCAACGGGTCCACGTCCGCGAGGGAGGAAAGATCGCGCCATCGTCGAGCAGACTATACAAACTTAAAGTTAAGAGGCGTCGCCCTTGGCGGCCGCAACGAGGCGTCCCATCCCCGCCTCAAGCGCCGCCTGGGCCTTCCGCCGATCATCCAGTTCCTTCGCGGCGCCCTTGCCCATCTGCGCCGAAAAGGCGCCGGCGACGCGCTTGGACCGCATCTCCGTCTTGCCGCCCCGCGAAAATAGGGCCGTGTCCGCCGCGCCCTGGCCGTCCCAGTAGCGCGGCCCGAGTCTATCAGCTCTTGATATAACCTGGCTATGTTTCAAAGAGAAGTCGTCGGTGCCCGCCGCCGCCGCGACGGCCGCTGCCAACCCGCGTAAGAAGTCGACGTCATTCCTGTAGGTCGCGTCGGCGTGCTCGTCCGGAGCTGGCGGTTCCATATGCGCCCGCAGCCCGACGGCCGCGGCGTCGGCCGCCGCCGCGGCATCTAAATCCCGATTCTTCGCGACCACCACCACGCCCATGGGCACCCTTCGAAAGGCCCCAGTGCCGAGATCCGTCTTCTCCACGTAGATCGCCACGTCCACACTTTTGCTGGAGAAGACGTGCGCCTCGAGCGCGGCGTCGCATTTCCCCACAAAACCCACGTGCCAGCCTAACGTCGAGCGCATGTCCGCGGCGAGGGTCGGAGTTAACCCAGCTAAGACTTTTGCTGCTGATGATCCATCACCAGTAGCTAAAACGCGTCCCGCAGCATTCCCCGTGCCGACGGCGTGCGGCGTGCCCGTCTCCACCGCAATCACAGCGCCGCGCTGGCCGTGTGTTGTGGTGTTCACTAACGCTGATGTTGTGGTTTCCAGCCGGCAGGGCGTCGCCGCCGCGTCGCCGCACGCTAATACTGATGCTCCTGCAGACAGCTCCTCGTTGACAAAGATGGGCCGCCGTCGCGTCGCGTCGTCGAGTCTCGTCGCTTTCACGACTTCCAAAGCGGTGGAACCTCGAGGAGCGCTCCGCGCGTCGCGCGCCGACACTTGTACTTGTTGTACATGTTCACCACCGGCCACAACCACCAAGTCTGCTGAACATCTCGACGTCCTCATGGCGTCGTCGGCCCGCGCGAGATAGACGGCATGCGAGGCCTTGCGATTGTCTTCGTTCGGACCGACGTAGCGGATTTGGTGCAATGCAATGACCGTGACGCCCCTTTTTTCGAGACGTTTTCGGAGCTTCTTGCCCAGGTCCTTCGGTAACCGAGCGCCGATGGGCGTCGCCTCGGGAAATACGAGAGATGCGGACTCCCCGGCCGTCTCCGCCGGCGCCGCCCGCGCGACGGCCGCCGCGAGCGCGACGGCCTGCCAGGAACCGCCCACGACACATACTTTACCACCTCTTTTCGCAACCGAAAAGGCGTCCCGCACGGCCGCGGCGTCCGCCGCCTCGCCGTGGCCCAGACATCTCACGGATTCGACACATAGTTCATCTACAAAACCGGGCGGCGGGACCGCGGCGGCCGCGCCGGTGGCCACGAGGCATTTCTTCGCGTAGGAGTACTCGTCGCCGTGCGTCGTGCGCACTTGCCTCAGTAAAGGGTTCAGCGACTCCGCCCGCGCTCGCACGCAATCGATAATGTCCGACCCGACCTCCGCACTGAGCGCCTCGCACCGTCGCACCGCGAACGCGTCCGACTCGAGCACGAGACACCGGTGTCCTCTATCAGCGTGCTTCGCGACCGCCTCGACGGCCGCCGTGCCGCTCACGCCGCAGCCAATCACTATCGAGTCGTAGCGGTTCGGGTCCGCGAGCGTGTGGCGGCGCGGGCCCTCAAATTTATCGTCGTCATCTTCCTCTAGACCGTCGTCGCACTGCAGCGGTGCTTGTTGCGCCCTCGCTTGCGTATACGATGCGGTGAGGACCGTGCACGCGGCGGCTGCCGGTGCGCGGCGTAATAGGTGCTGCAGGAGGAGCATGCTTGCTGCTCTCCCTTTTGTGGCACTGCTGGTGCACCAAACGTTGCGCAAATATCAGCACCGGCGCAGCTATGACCGATGTGGCTACTGATGAGCCCTGCGCTTGCTGCGCCGGTGTTGCGTCTGTTTTTTGCGGCACTGCTACTGCATGCGTCGAGTCGGGCTGAGCGCAATGATCCGTCCAAGGATCGCCAGGGAGGAGGTTCAGGCCTCTGCGGGTGCCAAAGCACTCCTAAAAAGCGCTGCTTGCTTGTCTGCTAGTGTCTCACAGGCCGCTAGGTCTAGCTTTGCTCCGAACGTAAAGCAAGCGCATTTATGCCTTAGGGACCCAGCAGACAATTATTTTGGACCACAGGCCAAGTCCCGCAGCCGCCGCGGCAAGTTTCGCAGCGATATCGGGTGCTGTGCACGGCACAAACAATGATGCTGGCCGCACGGGCAGCACAGCGCGGCGCACCGGTGATTTTTGCTGCGCGAGCAGCGTCTACAACGCGGAGCCTGCGATGCCCAACGGTGCAGCGGCTTGCGGTCATCGCCGTGCCGACGCGTCGCGGCCTCGCGACGACCTCCGCGAACAACCTCGTGCCGGCGGCTCTGAGAGGGCTGGACTACGTCGGCACCGTGGCGTTCGCCGCGTCTGGAACGATGGTCGCGGGACACGCGGGCATGGACATCCTCGGCTGCACGATGGTGGGCACGATCACGTCGTTGGGAGGTGGTACGATTCGGGACCTGCTGCTGGGTCGCACGCCGGTCTTTTGGTTTAAGGAGATCGAGTACCTCTTGCTCTGCGTCGGCACCGCTTTGATGGCATTCTACGCGCACGACAAACTCGAGGGACCAGTAGCCGAGGAGGCGCTGTGGTGGGGCGACACTTTAGGTATCGGCGCCTTTTCGGTAGTCGGAGCGCAAGCGGCCGCTAGCGTGGGCATGGGTCCGTTGGTGGTCCCTATTTGTGGCATGTTCACGGCGACGTGCGGCGGCCTGGTCCGAGACGTGCTCTGCCGCCGGCCACCGAAGTTACTCTACTCAGCGGCGCAAGACTCGCCGGCGGCGGCGGGCACGCTCTACGCGCCCGCAGCGTTGAGCGGCGCGAGCGCCTACGCCTTCCTCCACTTTGTGGGCGCCGGTGCGCCGCTCGCCATCGCGCTGGGCTGCGCGACGACCGTCGGCGTCCGGACCTACGGCTACGCGCGGAACGTCAAGCTCCCGACCTACAGCGACGTGCCCGCGGGGCCCGCGCCGCGCCTCGCCGCGAACGATGCGCATCTCGTCGTGACGGCCTGGGGCCCCGACGCGACGGGCCACGTCGCCACGCTCGCAAGGGTATTGGCTGACGCGCGGGCGAACATTTCCGCCTCGAAGATTGCGACGATTGGTGATGATATTGTCGTCATGCTCGTCGTAAGCGCGCCGCGCGGGGCAAGAGCTGGTCTGGTATCTGCGGCGACGACGGCGGGCCGAGAACGCGGCCTCAAGGTGGACTGTCGCGACGTCACGCCGTCCCACGGCACGCCCCCTGCGGCAAAGGTCGCGGGGCGGGTGGCACTCCAAGGACCGGACTCGCCGGGCCTCGTCTCAAATGTTGCCGCTCTGTTATCGAAGCATGGCCTCAACATCTCCTCGCTCGACACGCGCGTCGTCGGCGTGGCGCCCGAGGGTCTCCAGCGGCGTGTGACCGAGGCGGCGCGGTCCCTCGACGCAAGAGACGCCGCGACGGACCTCTTTTGTCTCGAGGCGATCGTCACGGCGCCCGAAAAGCCGGACGCAGCGGCGTTAAAACGAGACGTGGCGGCTCTACGAAAACGGTGTCGCCTCGACGTGCTCGACGTCGTCATGGAAGAATAGTAGTAAGTCTAACACATACGTTAATCTCCAAGAGCAGCAAAAGCCCCCCCTGAGCGCGACGCCTTGCCGCGCGACGCCGTCCGCGCGCCGCCGCGGCTTTTTGATTGCGACGAGACCGTCGCCCAGCCGCCCGTCGAGGCTTTCTTTTGAGGCGCCGCGGACTTGCGCCGCAGGTCGGACAGGTGCTTGCGGAGCGGCGCGAGGCGCGCCGCGAGCTCGGCGTCGGTCTCGTACCAGAGCCGCGACGCCTCCTCCAACGTTGAAATACGCTCCTCTAAATCAGGCGCTTCTCCCAGTTTGGACACTTCTGCAACGGATAGGAGCGCTCCACCGCGCTTCTCCAGCGCGGCGAGCGGCGCGAGTTTTGTTTGTAAAGCTTTGATCGCCGCCGTGTGCTCGATTTTGGGAGGCTTGTAATCCAGAACGGACCGCTTCGAGAGCGCCTCGCGGTTCTCCTCGATGCGCTTCTTGGCCTTGTCGTTCGGCGCGCTCTCGGCGCGCTCGTCCATCTGTTCTAAACAAAGCGTCTTTTCTGTTGTAGTGAGCTGGCCATTTTGCACCATCTCCATCAAGGACTTTTGCAGGAACTTGAGCTTGCCGTCAAGGTCATCGCCGCTTCCGAGCTCGTACAAAGCTTGCTCCGCGTCATCGAGCGCCTCCCGATTCATCAGCTTCGAGTCGATCTGAGTGAACTGCGCCCGGACCTCGCGCAGCTTCTCTTGGAGCCGCTTCTTGCAGGACCACGTCGGGCACCGCTTCGCGACCGTTCGCTCGAAGGTCTTCATCTCCGCCGCAACCAACAAATGCTCCCGCGACAGCCGCGCCGGTTCGTCAACCGTCTCGTCTTCATTTGAGGCGTCTACAACCTTCTTCGCGCAGCGGGGGAAGACGTGCACGAAAATGAGGTTGCGGCCCGTGTCGTGCTGCGTCTTGAAGGACCCCGCACTATCAAAATCGCAAGATGCCGACTTGTTGTCCTCGTAATCGATCGCCTTGAGCGCGGCCACGATCCATTTTTGTAAAGATGCGTCGTACTTCTGCCGGTTCGCCTTGCCGGCGCCGACCACGAACGTGACGCGGACCATCTCGTCCCGGTCCGAGAACGGCGTCGAGAAGGCGTCCGTGATCAATCTGCCGGCGTCGTATGCCGAGCTGATCGATCCTAGATCGAACTCGTCGGACTCCGTGATGCTCCGCACTTTGCCGGCGAGACCGCTGAAGGAGGCCATGGCCTCTTAATGTGCGGCGGCGGCGTCTAGCGACTGGTGTGGCGTGGTGGGCCGCCAGCAGTGTTGCAGTGTGCAGGCCGGCAGCTAATGCAGCGCGATGGCAAGATTGGTGTTGCACAGCAAAGAGGAGACCACAGGTGTGTCTCGCACAACGCAGCTTCGGCGTACGAGCAGACTGTGACCCACGACGGTTCGACGACTTTTTTGCTTGCTAGTGTTTTACCGAACGCTAGCCTCGCATAACACTCCGCACAGCCATACGCCATTTCCAGCAGGCAGAGAGACAAGCAGACTCTGCGCACAACTTAGAATCACGCCAGCGATCATGTCCACGAGCGATGCGGACGCCGCTCGCTTGGCCCAGCTTCTAAACTCGGATTCGGACTCGGACACCGCAGGGGAAGGAAACACGGACGCAGACGTGCTGCGCACATCAGAGCTGCTGAATCGGCCGTCCGACGCCGCCGAGGACGACGACGAGGACGAATTGGACCACAAACCGGCGCCGCCAGCGCCGCAGCCGTCAGTACCGGAGCCGCCAGCGCCAGAATTGCCGGCTCCGACGCCGCCCGCGCCCGAGCCGGCCTCGACGCCAGCGCCGGCACCACCCGCACCGCCGCCAGCGCCGGAGCCGTCCTCGACGCCAGCCGCAGCGCCGTCACCGCCTGCAACGCAACAACCGCGCCGCGCGTCATCAAGGGTCCTCGACCAGATCAGCTCGAAGCTCGCCGAACTGAAGGGAGACGCGCCGCCCGTCGACGACGAGACGACGGCGCGCCGGTTTTGTGAGAGGACGGCGAAGGCCTTCGACGAAGACCGGACGCCGGAGCTGGCCATCGAGTGCGTCTGGGAGAACCAGTCAAGGGACGACCAATCCTTAACCAACCTCGCATCGGCGGCGCGCGCGACGCTGACGCGGCATGCCATTGAGAGGCGGCCGCCGGGACCCTGGGGCCGCGCCGAGGCGCCGCGGGCCGGTATTATAAGGAGGCTGCAGCCGTTGCGGAGGCGGCCCTTCGAGGGCCGCCTGGCGCCGCTCTTCGCGGAAAGCGGGCCGCCGGACGTTGATGGATTGCCGGATCTGTCCTGGAGGTGGCTCTCGCCCTGGCAGGTCGACGGCCGCGTCCACGGCACCGATCGAGGCGTCTCTGATATCGAAGAGGTCGGCGCGCCGGATGCCTGGTTGTATGCGCCGAAGTGGCCCAGTGATGATATGACTGGGTATAGTTATGACGAGAATGATTCAAGAGTGCGATGTCGACGGTGGGTGCGGCCGCGCGAGCGGCAGACCTGCCAGAGTTTAGTAAAGCAGCTCCTAGCCAAAAGACCCGCGACGCGGGTCGCGGCGTTACTTCGCGAGGCGAAGAGCCCTGAGGTCGACCTCGCGATGTTGGCGGCGTCGCTGGTCGAAGTGCCCGTCGTGGCGGCGCCGAGGCCGCCGCCCGAACCGGAACAAAAGCACGCGCGCGGTGTTACGGTTGACTACGTCTGGGAGAACCAGCGCTGGATTAGAGGATGGGCGCCCTGCGTGGGCCTGCGGAAGGCGCCCTTCGACGGCGCGTCGCGACCGGCGCTCGCGGCGCTGTTCAAGCGCCACGGCGGCCCGCCGCCGCTCGAAGCCGAGCTCGCGCCCGAGGAGTCGGGCCTACCCCTCGACGACTTAAATGGGAGGGCGTCGACGTGGCGCTGGCTCGGGCCCTGGGTGCTTGATAGCACGTCGTTCGGCGCCGAGCGCGTGTCGAGCGACGGGAGTGGCGAGGGCGGCTGGATTTATCGGTTTGACTGGTCGCGCGACGGCTTGGGGTATAGCAGCGCGATGACGAAGCGGACGTTCGTGAGGTGTCGCCGGTGGGTCCGGCCGCGCGAGCCCGCGGACGTCGCGAGCCCTAGCCCCCCTGTTGAGGAGGACGTGGTGCCGGCCGCCGGTGACAAGTTGAACTTCTTCTCCTAAGTTGTTGTCCTGTTTTATCGTTCGCTCCCGGGGCCCGGAGAAGCGCCACAGGTTTTGCACAGTTGCTTTGCTTAGAGCTAGGCCACCTAGCCACCAAGCCGCCGCCGCGATGCCTGCTTGACCGAACGGCTGCCGCGCTCCCGGCCCACACAGTTAACACACACACAGATTACCTCACGAGGCCCCCCGCGACGACCACCACCGCCGCAGCGACCACTCGGCCCTTGGTGGTCGCGGCGCCGTCGGCGTCGCCACGGTCTGCCCCGCGTCCGTCCACGCGGGCCGCTCCTTCAGCTCCCAGACGTGCGGCGCTTCTTTTTCGAGCGCCTCGCCCGCGGCCGCCGCCTCGGCCCGCCGCCGCGCCGCGCCGCCGCGCATGCAGGCCCACATGTCCGCGGCGCGCTGCTGGCAGTCGTCGAAGGTGCCGTCGCGGTAGACGACCTCGAACTGGTGCTTGGGCGTCGCGCAACTATACAACGCGTCGAGCTCGAGCCAGCAGCTCGTGCGCTCCTCTTGCGGTTTCGGTGGTGGTGTGGCGGCGGCGTCGTCGGACATTTGTGATGCGTGCGCGCGCTCGCTTTTGTGAGCACAGTGTAGCAGTGGGGGCCCCTGCTGCTCCCCTGCGTCGGCTGGACGAGCTCCAGCGAAGCGTAGTGCCGTGTGCAATCTATGCGTCAAGGAAATCACTCGTACGAGCCCTTGTCAACTCGTACGGACGCCGCCGCGCAAGCGCGGCTTACAAATCGTGCTAGCGCCTGTAAGACACTAGCAAACGCTAGCTGGAGCAAAAACAAGGGCGCAGAGCACAGCTCGCCAGAACACGCAGACTCGAAGATCTGGGCAGTGTGGCTTACCAGGGCTTATCAGGGCCTGCACAGGTTGCCAGCACAGCAGCTGATTGGCATCGATGGCGGACAGCAGCAGCGGCGACGGCGCAGAAGAATCTAGAGAAGAGCTAAATCAGCGGCTGCACGACGCCGCCGAGGCGGGCGACGTCGTAAAACTACGCTTAGCGATCGCCGCGGGTGCCGACGTTGACGCCTTAACGAAAAGGGGCCATCTCAAGATGACGGCCCTTTGCTCCGTCGTCCGTGCCACTCGGGTGAAACATAATCGAGCCGTGAAAGGGAGGACGGCCTGCGTTCGGGCACTCCTCGATGCGGGGGCGTCGGCGTCCGCGGCCGTAGTATTCTTCGACTCTGGTGACAGTTCGGACTCTGAGGAGGAACAGTTCGGATGGACGGCGATGCACGATGCCGTATGTTCAGGACTTAACACAATCTGTAGACTGCTATTGGACGCCGGTGCGGCTTTGAACACGCGCGATTTTGATGATACAACGCCGCTTCAATATGCCGCAGGAAACGGGCACCACAGAACTGCCGTTCTGTTGCTCTCGCGAGGGGCCGTAGCAGAGGAGGGGAAGTACGATCAATTTCTCCAATTTTCTCCAGGGTACCTCTCGAGAATCGAGCGAGCGGGCAGCTTCGCAAACTACCAGAAGCAGCAGTGCAAAAAACTCACGGCGATGCTCGCGCCGAAGATGGACCACTTGCTGCCTCCGGAGCTCGTGTCCCACGTCATCACGTTCTGGGGCCATCTCGGGTGGAAGTGACGCGGCCGCGGCGCGCGTAAGGTGACGCCGTCGCCGCGGCCGCGCGTTGTGCCCGCGCGAGACAGCATCGCGAGACATTGCCGCCCGCGCAGTGTGTAGAGTGTGTAAAAACTAAGCAATTTAAAATGCGGCGGGCAGGTCCGAAGGGGACCCACGCGCGTCCTCCACCAGGACCTCTAGCCCGAGTCCATGATCGTGCGCCCGAACTCGGCGACGACGATGCCGTTGTACTGCGGGAACTTCTCCACGAGCTTGGCGCCGCGCTTGTCCTTGACGCGCTCCGTGTACGTCTTCATGCCGATGTTCTTCATCTGGTCCCGGGAATACTGGAGGCAGAGGAGGAAGAAGGAGGCCTGGCCGAGCGGCGGCTCCATCCAGTTCCAGCTCCACGAGCCGACCTCGAGCCACGTCTCGAGGTTCTTCGCGTCCTCGACGTCCATGGTCACGTACTGCTCGTTGAACCACAATACGGTATGTAGGTCGAAGCACATGGGGATCGAGCCGAAGCCCGCGACGAGCGCCGCGGCGATGCCCACGCGGTACGGTAAACGAGACATGGCCAATCCAGCCTTCGCGGCCTGCTCGATCTCGCCCACCTTTCCTTCTGCTTCCACATGATCGACACCGTCGACCTTCATCACGTCCCGGACCATGCGCTCCCGGATGGCCTGGTCGTCGCCGTGCGCGCTGAGCATGAGGAGCACGTGATTCGAGTAGTCGGCGTAGGTCGTGGGCATGCGCTCGTCGTCGATTTCGGTCTTGTGCGCGAGGGCGAAGTTGCGCGTCTGCGTCGCGACGACTGGCAGCTTCTGCGCCGCGAGGCGGCTCTGGGTGCCGCGGGCGGCCAGCGAGCGGGCGCCCAGCGCGCGAAGGGATCTTGCTGCCAGCATCGTGTGTTACGTCTTCGCTCCTTCTTCGAAGCAGCTAGGGGCTCGCGCGCAGGCTTTTAGCGGCAGCGCGATTCCGCTCTGTTAACGAGCTAGCCACACATTCACACTAGCTCTGCTCGCTCCCGGAACGCCGCTGTGAGACATGAATATAATGCACAGGAATTTAGTATTTTTTTTTGGTGTTTCCAGTCAGAGCCGGCTTTTTGTTGTGTTTCGGCGGCCGTCGATGACGACGGCGGCGGCGTTCTTCTTTGTACACAAGGCGTCACGGGCGCGGCTCACGGGTAGAGCTGGCGCATGCGCGACGCGTTCCGCGGCCGGCCGGCGAAGGGCTTGAGCTTGCGCTGGCGGCGCTTCTTCTTGGCCGAGCCCGGCGGGCTGACGACGCGGCCGTTCCGCTGCGCCGCAGTCCGCGGGCGGCCGCAAAGCGCCGCAAGCGCAGCCACGTCGGCCCGCAACCGCTCGGCGGCGGGCGGCTGCGCCGTGGCGGTTTCGTGGCGCGATTCGACGGCGTGCGGCTGCGAATCAGTTCCGGCGTCGTTGGCGCCAGTCTCCTCGACGAAGGCTGCCACCTTGCGGTCGCGGCGGCCCAAGAGGATCCACGGCTCGTGCGACGTGTTCTCGGTGCCGTCGGCGTTGATTTTTACCCACTCTTCTTCTTCACTGTTTTGCGTGCCAAGCATGGTGAAATGAGGAGCGCTGCCGCGGCAGCGGGGAGCAGTTATGTACAAGTTTCGGTACGAACGATCAGAACACGGTCAGAAACGGTAAAAGGCAGTGAATTTTGGCTCTGAATCCGCAACGTCGCGCTGGGTTTGCAAGTCCAAAAATGACACCGACGCACCGACCCCACAGAGGACTCCCGTCACTTTGCGCACCCGTGCAGTAAGAGCTCTGGAGACAGCTCACAAGAACCCACGCCCCAGAAACCGAATTCAAACGCCGACAGCGACGCGAAAGTCAACAGGAACAGTTTACACATCGTCAACCGTCAAAGGCGGCGCAGGAGCCGGCGCGAGAGACGACGGCGAAAACGGCGACGTGGGACTCAGCGCCTGCTCCAGCTGCCCGAGGACCTCGACGGTCAGCGGGTGGTCGGGGCCGAGGACGCGCCGCGACCGCTTGCCCTTTTCCACGAGAATGGAGACGGCCTCGAGGACGTCCAGGTCCTCCTCTTCCTCCGCCGGAGCGGGCGCATTCGCCGGCACCGGAGCCTCGGGCGCCGCGGGGGACGGCGAAAGAACCGGCGAGAACAGCGCCTGAGCCGGCGCCGGCGCCTCGACCTCCTCGGCCGTGGCGAGCAGCGCGCGGTACGCCGCGGCGTCGTCCGCGAGGCCGCGCACGTCGCGCAGGGCCACGTCGATCTCGACGAGCGCGCCCTGGCGCTCGACGCGCAGCGACACGACGCCGGGATCCCGGCGCTGGGCCGCGCGCGCGCCGTAGGCCTTGGCGGCGGCGCCCCGCAGCAAGGCGACGACCGCCGCGTCGGCCGCGTCGATGTTGCCCCCCGCGACGACGCGGCAGTAGACGTCGCCGAGCCGCTTGTAGGCGTGGCGCTTGCGCTGCCGCTGGCAGGCAAAGTTCGCCGCGCTTGCTAAGTCAGTCGCGATGCGTTCCGTAATGGCCCGTACTGCCGCCTCGGGCCGCGGGAGCAGCTCGACAGGGCCATCGGCGTCGACGTCGTAGTCCCCGACACTTAACAAACGCCACGACCGCTTGCGCGCGCAGTGCGCGTCAAGCACGGCCTCGAGGCGCCCCCGAGTGGCGTCCAGCGCCCGTCGCGCGAGCCGCCGCGCCTCGCCGCGGTCGTAGGCCTCGAGTCGCTTCACCTGGTCCCGGTCGCGCCGCGCCTTCACTAACGCACGCAACGCCGGCCCGACTTTTGATGAGAGGCGCGCGCCCTCGTCGGCGTCGGCGGTCGCGCCGCCCTGGACTAAGGTAGCGAGCTGCTTCTCGACGATGCCCTCGCAGGCCTGCGCACACGCTTTCGAAGCCTTCCGTCGGTAAGTGCGCGTCGGCGACTCCTCGCGCGGACTCGGCCTCGTGGGAGCGGGAGTCGGCGCCAGCCGCGCGGCCCGTTCATCTTTCACGAGCTGCGTCACGCGCTCCTCGAGGGCGACCTCGTACTTCGCTAATACTTTAAGCCAGTTCCCGACCTTCCAGTCCTGGGCGGGCCGGCCGCGCGCCAGGGCCTCCTCGCCCCTCGGGAGTGCTTCCTTAACATCAACCTTGAAGCGCGGCCGCCGCAAGGCCTTGGCGTCCAGGCCGCCGGTCCAGCCCGCGGCGACCCGCAGATTCCGCAGCGCCACCTCGCAGGCCTTCTTCTTTGCGCGAATCGCGAGGCGCCTTTGAACCGACTCGTCGACGCTCGGTATCTTCTCCTGCACGTGGAAGGCGGCCTCGCGCCGCGATATCTCCTCGTCGCCCTTCACGAGCAAGGCCTCGAACACATACTTGCCCGCAACGTCCGGTACGGCGACGCCGTAGAACTCCACCGCGCCGCGAAAGACGGGCCGCTCCCCACAGTCCACTTCAGAATCATCAGGCTTGAGTAACACCAACCGCACCGCATACGCGCCATCGACGCGCGCGCGCTCGTCGTTGCCGTCCACCAAGGTCAACGAGACATTGGCGGAATGATTGACGACGTGGAACGGCTCGAATTTGAGGGACCGCGGCGGCCCGCTCAGGACGCAGAACGACGTCGAGACGCCGCTCTCGAGCTCCTGGTCTCCGTGACTACCTTTGGTGGCGAAGGACCCCGTGGCGACCACACAAAAGACGCCAGATAAAGCCGGCCGGGCCTCGAACTCGACCGTCCCTTGATCAACCTCGAGCTCGTCATGATCCCAATTCGTCTGGAGGTGGGCCATGACGTGTGTGTTGTCCTTGATGGGTTTTAAAGCGGCTAACCGAAACTGCACCCTACTACAATATTTGGAGGATGTGCACGGGTTGCCTCTACTGTCGACCACGACGGCGCGGCACCTTAGTAAATCGTCGCCTTTTATCGGCGAGTCCTCGTCCACGTCGACGCTCAGCACTATTTTCGAAGGTGCCCCGGGCATCACGAGTAGCGACCGCCGCTTCTCAACGATGGAACCTAGCTTTGTCTTGACGACGACGTCATATGAGCCCGCTCTCGACAGAGATGGGCCATCGAACGAAAACGCCTTCCGCGCGCCCCGTTTTACATCCTCGAACGCAAAGTCTTCCTCCTCTTCATCCTCAACGATCTTGCGGAGCTTGAGCTGGCCGTCGCGGCGCTTCTCGACAACCCTAAAACCGGTTCTTTGAAGGGGGGCACTGGTGTCCTCCTCCACGACCCTCGTTACAATTTTAGCCGCCTCGGACCCGTCCAACACATTCCCATAACTGTCGCAGGGCACGAGCTTGAGGGCCCACGCCTGATCGACGTCGACGACGCGCGGCGCCACAGGCTTATAGGAGACGCACGGGCCATGTTTAACTTCGAAGACGTCGGATCTCGTGGTCACGTCCTTGACTTCGCACTCCCAGGCATACGAACCCGCTTTTACGGCCATGGGCGGCTCTGCCATCAGGGCGATCCCGTCCGCGAATTCCAGGGAAGCGACCGGGTCCTCTAGTTTCTCACCGAGCCACTTTCCGGGGGAAATGCTCTTCAGTTTCACGAGGCAGGACCCCGCGTACTTCACGAGATTGTTTGAGGCGTCCTGCGCCTCGATTCTAATTGATGGCAAAGCGTCGCCCGCCACAATATCGGTCTTGGTTTCCTCCAGGAACCCGAACTCGTCGTCGTCCTTTGGCGCCGTATCAAAGCTGACCTTCAGCTTCGAAATGACGCCGGAACATACGACGAGCGAGTGCTCGAACGACGTCGCGGCCCCGACAACACCAGTGACGGCATAGGTCCCGGCCCTTGGTAATTTGATGGACACTTTGGCAGTTCCCGCATCGTCAAAAGTAGCTTCCACTTCTTTGGCGGCCGGCCCGGCGCAGCGCACGACACAAGTCCCGCCACGGACGGCCCGGCCCCGCGCATCAGAGGCCACACAGACCACTTTGAACACATCGCCGGCGTCGACCTCGTCGGGAACCTCCAACGTCAACCGCCGACATGGAGGCGGCTCCGCCGAGATCAGGAAGGGTCGCGACGTCGCTCTCGCAAACTCCGCTTCTCGAGAAGGAGCGACCACAAAACGCGCCCGGCCTTGTAATCCTGAAGGTAGTGTGAGTCCTTCCGTCATAAAGGCCCGGCCTTGCTCCAAGGAACTCGTAGAGACCTCCTGGACGCTCCCGTTTATTTCGACGCACAGCGACAACACGAGGTCCGCGTCCTTCAACGGAAACGCGCCCCCTACGAGTCGCTGGTGCGTCCGCAGGAACGCGCTCAGACTAACATTTGACGAGGACGCCTCGCGCTTCAGTAAGCGCCGCACGAGGTCGATCGATACAGGTTCCTCGCCGCCCCACAGCTTTTTAGGCCCGTGCAGCGCCTCGTCCAGTAATGTCGAACTGGAGAGGGCGTCGGCCGCGTCGTCAATAGCTATCGTTGGAGCGTTGCCCCGGACGTCCTCAAAAAGTTTCCGCGCGGCTTCGTTTGATGACGACGGCATTGCAGCCTCGGGGTCCAAATCCAAGAACCGCACGTTGAGCTCCGCGCCAAGCAGCGTCGGCTCTTCCGGTTTGACTACTTCTTCCTCCTCTTCTACGGGTGTAGGCGGCGGCTTTTCAGGTGATACGCCAATGAGTAACGCGTCCTGGAGGATGGACGTGCACTCCAGCAGACTTTTCGCGTCCATGCCCCGCGACGGTCGCGGCGCCAACCCCGGCGCCTTTTCGCCGAAGGGCCGCGGGTTGCCCTTGGAGCGCCTTGCGACGAAGGGGAGGCGGTGCTTGACCGGTGAAGAAGGCTTCTTCTTCTTCCGCTTCTTGGGCACCGTGTTCTCCTTGTCTAATGTGGTCAAGGGATCCTCCACATGATGATGACGGTAGGTGCTGACGTCTCTCGTAGGAGCGTCCACACAAAGGCGTCTCGACGCTCTATCGAAAACGCGTTTTGTGGACGCGTGTTGCTGGCTCCAGGCTTTGCACGTCTTACCGGCGAATGGGGCATCCGTACAACTAGCCAACAACAACTCGCGCGCCGTCCGAGGCGCATGGTGCCGGACGGCTTCGTACAGTAAAGACGGTGATGACGAGTTGGACCTAATCAGAGACGGCGGGACGTCGTCTTCCCGATCGCCGTCGTCATATTCGATGGAGTAGGAACCGTCATGCACTGCCACAATTTTGCCACCATACCACTCGTCGCCGCCCTCGAAGCGCGCTTCGACTTGTTGATTCATTGATAAAGTTGACTGCACCGAATCCGGGTCCGCCCCGAGACCGATCGCGAGCGCGCACATTTCCGCCGAACCGGCGTCGTCGCCGCCGCACCTCTCCAAAGCTACTCGCAAGCAGCCCGCGGCCTCTCTACTACATTCGGCCGCGTCCTCTCTTAACAGACGCCTTCCAAGCACTTTTAGGGAGTCGACGGCGCCGCGCGTCGCGTGAAAGTGTAACGCACCGCTCACGACGGCCTTGACCGTCGAACCGCTCGCGAGCGCCACGTCCACGAGCGCGTCCAGCCGCTCGGGGTCGGCGCACTCGCGGATCAGTGAAGCGACCAGCGCCTTGTCATCAATGCGTCGTTTCCTGATGATGGCCGGGGCGTCCCGCATGTATCTCGCCGCGCCGAGGGCCGCCGCTTCGATCATCGCGGCGTCGTCCTCTATTGTTATATCCTCGCCAATCTCCATCATAACCCGTTTCTGGAGGTCCTCGCACGGTTTTAGGGAAACCAGCAGATCCCGCGCGGTCCTTCGCCAGTTGTCCGGCCTACTGATAGCGTAGGCGTCGCCTTGTAAACACCCGAGGCGCGTCAACACCTCCTCGGCGCAATTGACGTGAGAGCCCCGCAAGCAGATGAAGAGGGCGTCCTGGTAGCATTGAGTGGGCACAGAAACAGCGGGCGCGTCCCCGCACACCGGTGAAGCGTTCCCCTTCTCGGGCGACAGGAGGTCCAAGGCGTCATTTGAAGGTGGCGCCGCTACTACTACAGAGGAGGACGTCGTCCAGGCGTCGGCTGGTAAGCGTGATACGGCCAACAGCGCGTCCCGGTTATCCGCGCAGCAACATAGGGCAGCGCAGGCGACGGCGCCGCGCTCCGAACGCCGCTTCAGGAGCGAAGCACCCCTATCGGTCGTGGCGAACGCCAACAAATCTACGGCCAACGCCACCGCCGCCGCGTCGTTCGCACGGCAGGCCCCGGCCAATGACGTTATCATACCTTGAGCAACCGCCGGCGGCACTTGGACTCGATCCTCGTCGGCGGCCACGAGCCAAAACTCGTCCTCGTACCCGATCCGACAGATCTGTTCGTTCACGGGATCGGCCCAGCGCACGACGCACAAACCGGGCTCATTTAATTCCGGCCGTCTTATTTGCGGATAGCTCCCCCGCTTGTCTCCATCAAGGTCGGTCCATGCTTTCACCAAACCTTCGGCACCTACCCGAGGGTGCTGTCTCTGATGATCACCCCATTCATGGACCCACGACGGGTTTCTTTTGACTCTCAGATCCACTCTCACTATAGCCGGCGTGATGACTGTGGACGTGCCGCCCAGGCCCTTGCAGAGGACTCGGGCGGCATCCAAAGCGCCGTGCGCGGCGGCGCCGATCAACGCCGCCGTTCGCGGCGGCTCGACGCCTTCATCTTTACAAGCTCGCAGTAAAAGCTCGACGCACTTCTTTGAAGAAGTCTTCCCGGCGACGCGCACCTCTGCTGACGCCACATTCGTGTCCGAGGGCGCGTCCTGCACAAATCCACCACACGCGGCAACTAAAGCGCCCTCGGTCTTCGCGCCGTTCTCGACCAACAACTGGACGGCCTGGAACTGCCCCGAGCCGGCGGCGCAGCAGAGGGCCGTGGGCCACCTTTCCTCTATACTCATATCGACGTCGGCGCCCTTGTCCAGTAAAGCTCTGACGCACTTTAAAGCGCTTGTTTCGGCTAACGCAGCTCTAGTCATGGGCGAGATGCCGTGCGATGCCACCTTCGACGCTAAGTCCAGGGCCTTGGCGGCCTTGAGGGACGCGTCATGGCCGCGCCGGGCCGCGGCCTCCACGGTGGCCCGGGCCACAGTTACACCGGGGTGCCGCGCGGCGACGATCGCGTCGACGACTCGATCGGGGGCTCCATAACTACTTCCGGCCCAGCCCTTCGCGGCTTGTGCGGCGCCGTCGGAGTCGTACCACAGGATTCGGTCGCGCTGTAAGCGCAAAGCGTCCGCTTTACTGGATGCGGCGGCGCGCAGGGCGATGAACAATGGTGAGCCAATCGGACTCGACGCGTCGGGGTCGGCGCCGGCCGCCAATAGTAACAAACAGGCGGCCTCGCGCGGCGGCACCAGAGCAAAGCTCTTCCCCACGTCACCGCAGCGCGGCGGTGGTGGTGAATGGGGGAATTTTAAGGAGGAAGACGCCTCCACATACGCATGATCCGACCCCCACGCGTCGCAGTCTCCTTCCTCAGGCGAGAGGAAGCCCCATCTCGAGGCTCGCAAACCACAAGCGACGTGGAGCGGCGCCAACCCAGAAGCGTCCCGCTGGTTCACATCTATATGACCCTCCACTATGAGCAAACGCGCCGCGTCCAGGCAGCCGTAGGCCAGCAGGTGGTTCAGCACCGCGGGCGTCGTTCGGATCTGGTTTCGGCAGAGCCATTTTACATCAGACTCAGAATCGGGGAGCCAGCTCCAGGGCGTCAGGTCGTCACCAGTACCGGGCCACGCTTCACCATCGTCGGGAGCTGATGAAGCGCCCCGCCTCTCGAGCTCGTCGGCGAGTGCGTGGCATCGGGCTCGCCTCGCGGCACCGACCAGGGACTTAGTTCCGGTGTTCAGGGACGCGCCCGCGTCCAGCAACGCGAGGGCCGTTCGCGACCGGCCGTGCTGGCAGGCGCGCATCAACAAATCTTCGTTGACGGACGCGCCCGCCTCCGTCAGAGCTTCCACGAGGGCCGCGCCGGCGGCGTCCGGAGCTATAATACGCCGCGTCCCGCCCTTAATACCCCTGAGCGCATCCTGGAGGCAGGCCCCGAGCCACTCCGATACATCCTCCTGGAAGTACTGCGCTGATGACGGGTGCCTTATCAATAATGACGTCCAGGCGGCCCGCCTTCTCAATTCCGCGATATTTTGGAGACGTGCCTCCGGGGATTCTGATGCGGCCTTGCGCAGGTCTCGTGCTGAGTCTGAAGACGTTTTGAGCAGCGACGCGATCGCCGGCACCGCCCCCTCCAGAGCTTTGGCGCGGAAGGCGGCACCGTTGTCACACGACATTCGAATGACGTCGGGGCACAGCGCCAAACCCAAACAGGCGCCGTCGAGGGGCATGGCGTAGGCGTCGCCCACTTCCCTTCGTAACGTCTCGGCCTCCCTCACTAATATAGATACGGCCTCGCCAACATGCCGCCCCTGGTCCTCGGCGTCCCTCAAACTATTAGAGGCGCACCACGGTCTATCCGAAGCCCAGGGTCTTCTTCTTAACACCTCGGGACACCGCAACCGCACCGCGGTCACGCACGGAATGCTCTCGCCGAGCCACTTCTCCAGTGATGAATCCCTCAGACACGCCTCGTGCAGATCGTGTAAAGGGCGTACGAAGGGATCATCGTGCGCCGTGAAGGGCCACCGGTTCTCGAATCCCAGGGACGCGCGCATCATTTTAGTCGGCGCTTGCGATAGTGGAGAGACGGCGTAGTCTCCATGACATCGCGCCGCCTCGCCCGCGCCGCACTGTTTTCCTGAAAGCAGGTCGTCGTCCGTGCCCGCCAGCTCCCTTAGCCACGAGCTCACGGCGCCGTCGACAGACTCCAGACAGAGCGCACACACACAAGCCGCCGCGTCCCTGGCGCCCTTGGCGTCATCCACATCATCGTCATCTAGGAGTGGAGGGCCTTGCAGGACTTCCGTCGCCAGTAAAAACACGGAGAAGGACGGCAGCGCGGACGCCAGCCGGTCTACGGAAGGTCTCATGCTTTTTGTCATATCAGAGGTCTGGGCCGCCACGCCCAGCAGTTTCCCTTCGTCATCATCATTTGACGTCAGCGACGTCTCCCGTTCGGAATCGCAGCGCGCGCGCGCCGCGTCTGCGGCCGCGAGGTAGGCGTCGAAGAGCTTTCGAGCCGACGACGCGAAGCTCGCACGTTCCTCCGGCGACGCGCCCTTTAAGATGAATGCGGCCGCCACGGCCACCTCGCCTATTGTCCGCCACGATTCACTGGCTTCGTCTGTCATTGTTCTCGGCGCGGCCCACGCCTTGTCGTCCTCGAGGGCTATGAGTTGCTTCAGGCAGGCTTCAATTAACAATGAGAGCGGCCCCGCGCGCAGCGCCTCCCTTATACTTTGCCGCGCTTCCGGTAAATTTGGGACGCGGTCCGCGTCGTCGATCGCAAAAAGCTCCGCTTCGATGACGCGCCGCGCCCGCTGCGGCACCGCCTCCAGCAGTTTTTGCCGCTGGCCGTGCATCAAGCCGTCTCCCAATAGTCCGAACTGGTCGCGAATCGCTTTTTCCGTGGCGCGTGCCAGCTGCGCTTTCCCACCAAGAGAGGACCCTTCCACAACACAAGCGCACCAGGCGGCCACTTTACTGACAGACCACGTTTGAGTGTTGGGCACCTCATCTTTCCTCGATAGATGGAGCGCCAAGGCCGAGGGGCACCGCCTATGAACCCGTTCCTTGCCGGAACCTTCCAACGCAGCGGCAATGAGGGCGGCCGCCGTCGCCAACCCATGCGAGGGCGTGGACTTGACGACCTCACTGAGAGTATGAGCGGCCGCCGCCGCGTCCTTCGCTATCAAGTGGCAGAGAAGCCGCGAGCCGGGGCCGAATCCCAACGCAATATCACCTTGACTATCGCCGGCCGTCCAGAAGGATGAGGACAGGTCCCCGAAGATCAACGAAGCGCGCACATGTGGTTGATTGGTATGCCACTGCTGCACGGCCTTTGTTAAATAAGTCGGAGGTGCGAGGAACATGTCCGCCTGGCGGCTGCGGCCGTCCCTGCCGCCCAGAATGCATTTGAGGGACCCGAGCATGTTCACCAAACTCGTATCTGTAAATAACGCTCTCCGTAAACCACCGTCCGACGACACCGTCTTTATGTTCATGTCGATCCGCCCGTCGAGGGCCTCCTCTATTATCGACACTTGATCTAGCTCAACAAATCCGGGCGTCGCCCGCCGGCAAGCTCTATGGGCCCTTAGTATGTCGGACCGCAGCGCGTACCAGTACGCCGCGAAGCGGTCCGCGCGGTTCTTCGACCCACGCACGGCCGCGTCGTCGGCGTCCCACCAGCGTGGTAGGGGCGACCCTTTTATCGAGCATGATGCGTCGGAGACCAGCCTTCCAATAGCATGGCGCGCCGCGCAGGTCAGGGGCCACTCGTCTTCATTTGATGAGCGGACGCACAGCGGTAGTGCCGCGTGGAGCCACGCTAATCTAGCGTTCGTCGAGAGCGGCACGTCGGGCCGCAGGGCGTTGACGAGGCACTGCGCCGCGAGGCTCCGTCCCGGTGGCGTGCGAACATTCAGTAGCGTCGTAGGGCCGCCGCAGCTCTCTGATAAACCATCGAGGGCGTGCGCCGTCGCCTCGTTCGTGCTTCGACAAAAGCTCTTGTGATGGCGCTCGTCGTCGCTCAATAGCGTCGTCAGCGCGACGCCCTCCTCGCTCACCTCGTATTTTCCTCTAACACGAGTTAAGGCGAGCGGCCCGAGCGCTCTAATAGCGTCAGATAACGCCGTCGCGAGCGCGTCGACGCCGCGGTGGCGCGCGGCCCAGACGGCGCCCGTCGGCCGCCTCCTCTCAGAATGCTGGCGCGTCCACCACGCTTCATGATTGGGCTGCGCCGCGCGCGCCCGGCGCTTCTCGAGAGTGTTGTGAACGGCGAAGGGCCACGTGCTCAACTCGAGCGCTAAATCAGCCATGCCCGACGGCCGCGTCGCACTTTTTTTGGAGGGCGGGTCGTCGTCGACGGTCCAGCTGCCCATGCTCTCGTCGCCCTCGCAGACGTCGTTGTCTTCAAAAGCCGTCACCGAGTCCTGGCTGCCCAGGGCGCTCGGCTCGGACGCGTGGCTTTGCTGGTCCATTGTGTCCTCTGGTTATTTTTCCGTTTTTGGTGCCAATCGCGCTGCGCGACCGCGCGACGGGTATGCCGGGCTGCCTCGGCAGGTTTTGCGCGGCTTTGGGGCTGCCTGGGCAGCACGCAGTCGCACCGCGGCCGCACAGTTGACTGCTCGAGTCTGTGCCCCGTACAAAGTTTGTTCATCACCCACCCGTCGGAGGACGGCGTTGCCCCGGGCCCGAGTACCTCTGGGTCTGCCCGCGGGGGCTTTGGACGCATAGAGAACGCCGACCTCGCGCCGAGGCCGGCGCGGAAGTTTCAGGTGTGCGAGCGGGTAGGGGCAGCCCCGGGCGCCACCCGTGGGGCCCTGTGACGGGTAGAAGACGCAGACCGCGCGCAAAAGCCGATGTTGCATATTTGGTTGGTCCAGCGGGACCGGCTCGTCCAGTAGACTACGTTTAGGTTTGTCCGCGCACTATACAACAGGCAACGGCTGCCAAACGCCCGGCACACGCCGCCGACGCGTCGCGTACACCACCGTTGCACTGCCCGCGGCAGCTGATCGGCCGCGCGCCGCCCGCGCACCGCGCGAGACAGCACAGGTCCGGCAACTACCGGAAAAGGCTGCCCGACGCGCACCAATGATGCGGCGCAACCTCTCGGAGGGCAGCGACGAGAGCCCGCGCGACGTCCAGCAGCTCGAGGCCACGGAGCGCCGCCTCGCGCGGCGCCTCCAGCTCCTCGACGAGTTGAAAGCGAGAGACCTCCACGAGTGCAGCTGGACGGGCGACGCGCGGCTCGTCGCGGCCCATCTAGATGATGCAGCTAGGAAAGGAGGCCTGCGCGCGCGCAAGGATGTGAAAGCGGCGCGCAAGAAGTTGCGCGCGTTGGAACGCGAGGCGGACGCGATGGCCCGGCGCCAGAGCAGCGACGGCGAGGCGTCGGAGTGCGAGATCGCCGTGGCCTACGACGAGAAAGTGGATGATGCCCGCGAGGCGCTGCAGGCGGCGGAGGCGCGCGTCGAGGTTTCCGAAAGGGAGGCGCGCGTCGCCGCCGCGAACTTGGTCGACTCGTCGGAGTTCGGCGAGGGCTACCGGCCGATCCACTACGCGGCCTATGCCGGTCACCATGAGGTCGTGGCCTTGTTGTTGAACAACGGCGCTCGACCTGGTGAGAAGAACGAGGCCGGCTGCACGCCTCTCTTCCTCGCGGCGCAGCAGGGCAAGGCGGCGGTCGTGGAGACGTTGCGACGGAACGACCCCGGGTTTGACGTGACGCGCAAGCGCGACTGGGTCGACGCCGGCGACGGGAGATATTTGTGCCCTTTGGATGTCTGTAGACCCGCGGACGGCAAGCGCGTCCCTTCGAGGGCGGCGACGCGCGACGCGCTCATGGAGGGCCTCGACAAGATCGATGTCAGGCCGCCGCCGGCGCCCTTGCTCACGGTGAGTGAACATGGCGGCCTCGAGGTGTCCTGGACGCCGGACCACTACGAGGTCCAGACCGGCGGGTTGGACGCGCCGCCCGTCCACGCTCTGAAAATCAAGATCGTGCCCTCTGATAACGGCGCGGATCCGGCGGCGATCATGGTGATCCGCGCGACGGCCGAGCGCGCGCGCATTCTTACTGGTTTTGAGCGCGGCCGCGTCGAGCCGGGCGTCTCCTACGTCGCCGTCTGCGCGCGCGTCTCGGCGGCCGGCGCGTCGGCCTACTCGGCGCCGTCGGAGCCGGCGATTGCCGCGGAGCCGGTCGAGCGCGAGGCGCCGAGCCGCGACGTTGATGACGTGGCGCGGGAGCCCGCGCAACGGGTCCACCCGAAGATCGCGCGCGCGCGCGCCGCCATGCTCACGAACCGCGAGAAGCGCCGCCGCGTCCAGGAGCTGATCCGAACACCCATGGCGTCGTCGTCACGCCCGTCGCCGCGCGGCGCGTTCGACGCGGAACCCGCGGCCGCGGCGCCCGGGCCCGCCGCCGGGGACGCCCTCGACCTCCTCGACGACGACGATGATGAGGTCCCGGCGCCCGCGCCTGCCCCCTAGCTCTTTTTTAACTACCGATACTACTGCGTATGCCCTAGTCGCAGAGCCGACGTGAGGCCTGCGTGAACTTTATTTACTCGGGAGTCGGGGCCGCCTAGCTAGAGGTCGCCTTGGCGTCGTTCGCGCGGCCTTTCGCGAGAGCGTGCTTTAAGCTGTTGTCCTTTTTCGGGCGGCGGCGGGGGCGGCGGCGACGCTTCGAAGCCGGGGGCTGCTTGACCGCGCCGCCGCATCTGTGCACCAACGCCTGCAGCACCCGGACGGCCTCGCGGTCTATCCGAGCCATGGTCGATGATTCGATCGTCGTCGGCCGCGCGGGATTATCGAGGACGAAATAGACTTCCGTCTGACGCTTGCCCTTCGGAAATCTCGCGACCTTTTTGAAGTTGACAAGCCAATACCCAGCTGTTTCGATGACATGCTGCTGTTCACTTTGCAACACCTTTTTCAACTGTCTTTCCATCGCATGAACCGCCGAGAGCAAGGCGTCGCGGGGCACCGCGATGTTGGTCGACGCGGATAAATCAAGCGTCGTCGAGCTAGAATCTTTGTGGACCGGCCCGCGCCAGAGACGCAACTGCGTCTCCCACGATCGGATCTTCTTCTTCGAGGGATTGACATGTAGGTCACGCATCTGCGCGTCAAAGTCGTCGTCGACCTCGTGCCTTCGCGGCGGCGCGAAATTCTCGAAGCCAAAGCACTCCGTTCGCCCGTCGTACACGCTTTTGAGCGTCGTCGCGAGGTCGTCTAGGAGGGACTTCACGGCGTGCGCGTCCACCTGCTTCTGCGGCGGCGGCCGCCGCGGAGCCGCGACGGCCTTGCGGCCCTTGCTGCGAACCGTGCTGCTTCCGGGATGGCCGGAGAGCGGCTTTGCCGGCGCGGTGAACGAATCGCACATATCCGTCTCCGTCAGGGAGTCGCGCGTGTCCATTCTCTCGAATCTGGGCAGCCCTTTCTGGGGGGCCTGAGGAGCCTTGGGCGGCGGCGGCTGACGTGCCCGCATCCTCCGCAGCTGATCTTCCAAGGACGACATTCTCTGCCCGTTGGCTGGTCCCAAATTGCCAGTGAAGCGCCGGCGTGAAAACAAGGCTCATGATGAGACGATCCCGCACGAAGCAGCTCCGCGCACACGCCGTCGCCGCGACCTCTCGGGGTCGCCGCGGACCTCTCGGGGTGCCGCGGACATCTCGGGAAAGTCTAGAGGAAGAGTCCAGAAATATCAATATTTCAGATTAGTGAGAGCGGGGAGGCGCGGACGGGGTACTCTACCCGAGTACCGTCTGCATCTGGCACTTCGTGCCGTAGTAGCCCGAGAAGCATTTGCAGAGGCCCGAGTCGTAGTCGCACAATCCTCTTCCCGAGCAGTCCCGGCCCTTCGTGTTGCCCATGCCCGAGAGGATGTCCGTGCCCGACGGGCACTCCTGGAGGCTACAGTCGGGGCCACGGAATCCGAGATCGCAGACGCACCCCACGTGCTTCATGGCGTCCCAGGGCGTCGAGTAGACCGTGCCCGCTTCCGAGGCGAGCTGCTTCTGCGTGTAGCAGATGCCGCGGTCCGAGCAGTCGTTCGGGCAGGAAGTGCGCTCGCACGCGATGCCCTCGTAGCCGTCGAAGCAGTCGCACTCGCCGGACTTGCGGTCGCAGGAGCCCTGGTTGGAGCACTCGGCCATGCCGTGGACGTCGTTGTGGCCGGCGACGGGGTACTTGACCCAGGCCGTGTCCTTGGGGCACGTGCGCTCCGAGCAGTCGGCGGCCTGCCAGGCCGTGTCGTTGTTCGGGCGGAGGTGGCAGGTGCAGCGGTCGTCGGCGCCGCACGAGCCGTGGCCGGAGCAGCCGTTCGGGCAGTAGGCGTAGGCCGAGGCGGCGAGGAGGAGGAGCTTGTACATCGTTTTGTGGTGTGGTGTTTTTTTTGTTTCTGCGAGGGGGGGGCGCGGCGTCGGGTCCGGGGCTCTCAGCGCGCGCGCGGCGGGGCGGCGGCCGGCGGCGGCCCGGGCAGCCCCCGGGAGCTGCGCTCGGTGGGAGCCGGAGCAGCCCGTGGGAGCGAGGGCACGCGGCGCGATGCCGGGCAGCCCTAGCGCCGCGGGGCGGCCTATTGGTCCAGCGAGCTTATTTAACGAGCGTCTGCTCTTCGCAGAGCAGGGACGTCGCGGTGAAGCGGGACTCCCAGGATCCGAGGCGATGGTCCTTTTCAGTGTGTTGGCAGCCTAATTTTGTAGTTGCGCGGGCTGTAACCTTGTCAAAAGAGCCTCCAAAGCTGGTCCAGCGGCTATAATCTCTGCCAGTGGAATTACTAGTGTAGCTTCTAGTTACACGAGGCGCACAAAATATTGCGTCCGGAAATGTCCTGAACGAGGCCTGCACGCTGCCGGGCACCCCTAAAGCCCTATGCGTACGCGTCCAAAAAAATCGGCGCGCGTCCGCGACCGCGCCAGGCCTCGGAGACAACTGTTGGAAGAAACCTCTAAAATGAGGAGATACCGTCCCCGGGGCGTGTCTTCAAGGGCTCCCGCGCTAGGAAACCCGCGTGCGCTAGCGGCATGTAAGACACTAGGGATGCCTAACAAAACAACACAAGCGCCGCCGCGACAAGCGCTACGCATCGATTGCGCTAGCCGGCACTGGTTTCGATACCATTTCTGCGAACCACAGCGCAGCGCTTGGCCGCACGGCGTGAAGCGACACCTGCTTTGTACTGGGGCTACAGACAAAGCTTGCAAAGTTCCTCACGAACGCGCGGCAGCCATCCGAACATGGCATCGGTCGCCGAGCTCCTCCCTAGAGCCGCGCGCCTGAAGTATGAATTAGAAGTGCAGCTACGAGCGGTCGAGCAGGGCGCCGGCGACGCGGGCGACTGCGGCATGGGTCTGCGCGAGCTCTTCACGCAGATTAACACGCTGCGCCAGTTGCTCAACGCGGAGCGGCCCGAGCGGCGCAATCTCTGGAAGGTCAAGATTGACGAATTGGGCCACGAGGCGCAGTTCCTCTCGAACGATTTGAGGAGGGTCACGAACTTCCACCAGCACCAACGGGAACGGGACTCGCTCTTCCGGCGGCGGGCCGGGGCGGCGCCGTCGTCGGCCCACGACGATTTGTTAGAGGCCGAGGACAGCTACGCGCGGTCGGGGAACCAGGTCGACCGCGGCGTCCCGTGACGTTCCGCTCATGGAGGTGGTGAATTGGACCGCGCGTCGCCGCGATGGCGTGGAGGTGGTGGAAAAGGCACCGGCACGCCATCGCCGCGACGACGCACCGCCGCGTCCTCACGAGCGTGCCACGCAGGTCGACGAGCTCATGGAGACCGGCCGCGCGTCGCTCGATTCATTGCGGGCGCAGCGCGAGCGGCTCAAGAACACGCACCGGAATGCGTTAGATATGATCAACAAGCTCGGGCTCTCGGACACGGTCATGAAGCTGATCAACTCGCGGAACCGGCAGGACCGCAAGATCGTGGTCGGCGGCTTCGTGTTCTTGTTCGTGCTGTTCTACCTGTGCATGCGGTGGCGCGGGTAAGTACGTGTGTGTTGTAGTCGCGGTGCGCGCGCGCGCCCCGGCCCGACGGCGCGGAGGCCGGCGCCACCGCTCCCGGGCGCCAGGTCCTCTCCGCGGGCATCGTCTCCGCGGGGCCGTGCGAGCCCTGAATTCAAGCAGGTGCGGGTCCTTCAGTCTAGGGGCGGATCCCGACGCACGGCCTCGTGGCGCGGAACGGGGAGGCCCTCTAAGAGTATGTCCTAGACTCGTAAAATGGAGATTAGCGCGAGGAGAGCCTACGCGCGGCTTCTTCGGCGGCGGCGCGCTTCTTCGGGCGTTGCGTCTCCTCGGTGGCGGCGCGGCCGCGTTTCTGGCGCGCGCGCGGCTTTGCCGGCGCGGCCTTCTTGATGCGTTTGGGAACGGTGCGCAGGACCTTAATTAGCGCTGAGATTTTTTGGAGAGAGCAGAATCGATAATCTATGTGATTGTGGTTAGCGAGAGCGAGGGAAAAAGCGTGCGGGTTCCCTGGCTTGGCGCTCCCCCACAGGCGCGGGAGGGAACGGCGTGGTGCATCTGTCCCTGCAACGCCACGATCGTGCTCGACGGCGGCGGGGGCGGCGGCGGCGTTGGCGGCCCGGCGGCGCCCGACGAGTGGGAGCCCGAGGAGGAGTGGCTCCGCAACTACATGCGCAACGTGAAGATGCACCGCGGCTGATTCTTCTGGGACATAGGACTACGAGATAGGACTACTAGTCTGGGAGTTTTAAAATCAAAAGCAGCGCATGCTCCGTCACGCAACTCCCGTATCTAGAGGCGCCCCCTCGCGCCGGGACTCAGGTAGGAGACGTAGTATCGCTTCGCCGCGTCGAGCATCTCGCCCTCGGGGCAGATCGACTCCTGGCACGACGCTCGGTCGCGGATGGCACGCGTCCACGCGGCCAATGAGTCGAAGGCGCGAAGAATGTCACCTTCGAAGTCGATGCCGCGGAAGTATGGCCTGCGTGGAAGGTGATGTGAACGGCGTCGACGCGAGCTGCCCGACACCGCACCCGACAGCGTGACGAAGAAGCGCTGGACCCACGGCGCGGCGACGCATTCCGCGAAGCTAAAATCGTCGCCGAGCAGGAACGGCGCTCTATCGAGCAGCTCGTCGACCGCCGCGAGCCGGTCGACGAAAAGAGCGCGTCGCTCCTCCGCCTGAGCGTCGCTCGAAGCCCGCAGCAGATCGTAGTACGTCGTCTCGACGTCGGCCCAGCGCGCCAGGAAGCGTTCTATCCTCTCGAGATCGTCCGGCGTGCGCGGATACAGCTCCGGACCGCCGACGTACTCAGCGATGTACCTCGCCACAACGGTACTTTCGATGACGAGCTCCTGACCGTGTTCCAACAGCGGGACGAGGGCCGTGCCGGAGCCCACCCGTTTGTACTTTTCAACAAATTCCGCAGGCTTGGCCTTGAGGTCGATGATCCGGTGGTCGAACTGGATATTCTTTTCTAACAACGCGATCCAGGCCCTTTGCGCGAAGGGTCATACGCCGCTATTCCACAGCGCCACCTTGCCGCTCGCCTTTTCTTTGATCGCGTCCGTGCCGTCCACGAATCTAGCCTCGACGTTGTATTCCCTCGACTCGTCCAGTGTTTTGATTCCGTTGCTCGTGTCGAGCAGCACTCTCCGCGTCGTCCGCGTCGAGACGTCGATGTCTAGATCCGAAGCCGCCGCAGCTGCGACGACGGTCGCGACGTCGTCCACGGACGACGGTGGCGTGAGACTGAGCTTCGTGACTAAATCCTCGCCGCGGTAGCCCACGCTGCCGATCGCTTTATTCGCATCCCTCGCAAAGCGCGCGAAGGGGTTGTCGACGGCCTTGATGCGTGCCGAGCCCGGTTCGACGACCTCGTGCGGGCACACCACGACGGCGTCGGCGCCAAAATTCCGCACGGCGGCATCGAGCGCGTCGGCCTTGCCTTCAAAATACCCCGGGATGCCTCCCGCGAGGCCGTTCTCGGCGTCCGCAGCGACGCCGACGAGGACGTATCGGCCGACGCCGGCCTCCTTGGCAGCCTTCGCTATGGCTTCGTTCGGCGGGCCGTTCTTCGCGCGGTACTCCTCCTGATCCTGGGGACTGTACGACGCAAATAGAACAGGGATGTCGCCCGTGCCCGTCGGCGAGGCCTTGGCGCCCGTGAAGCCGCCCACGCAGCTTATGCAGGCGCCGGCGCCGTCCAGCGCGGCGGCGATATTGTCGTTGCCGGCGTCGGCGGCGACCCAGTCCACCTGGTCCATCCAGGGCTCGGCGTCCGCCGGCCGGCCGGAGCGGCTCACGGACGTGACGGCGACGCCTTTCGCGGCGAGCGTTTTGCAGACGGCTTTGCCGATGAATCCGCTGCCTCCAATCACGCATGTCTTCAGCGCTGCTGCCGTCGTCAAGACCGCTAGGACCGCGCATCGCAACATCATCATAGGCGTTCTGTGAGGTGATGCTCTCCCGGAGAGCTTTGGAGGTGATGTGCTCTCCGGAGCTTTGGACCCAACTTGAGACAGAGATACGCGAGCAGGCGATCGAAAAGTGAGCTAGGCGACCCCTGGCGAGCGCTGCCGGTGCGACAGCGACCTTACGACGCCATGGCAGCGGACGAGCCTCGATCTGCACGCGCCTTAGGCTACGGGTTTTACGGGTTTTACGCGCTCAACACCTATGCACAAAGCCCATGTGCATGCGTGCGAGGATTTACAAAACCGCCTTAGGGCGCGCGCCTCACAAGGCATCAGTCCAGGATCTCGTCAAGTTCATCGAACGACGGGAAGAACTTGGGCGTCACCTGCTTGTACGCCCGGTAGGCCGGGTGGATGCGCTCGAGCTCCTTTTCCTCGTATGCCGACTTGGCGTCGAGCAGCAAGTACAGGAGAAACACGACCAGCAGGCGCTGGAAGCTTTCGGTCGCTACGGAAAGACCCCCCGCCGCAACAAGTAACCCCCCGTAAATCGGATGTCGCACGTACGAAAACGCGCCCGTCGTCTTGAGCTCGTTGCCCTCGACCGGCGCGGCGAATGGCGTCAAGTTCCCCGCACCCAGATCAAGCACGCCCTTGGCGATGGCGCCGATTCCCGCCACGACCAAGCCCGGGCCCAGCAGCGTCTCGATGGCGCCGCCGACGACCGGCACGTCTCCGACCAAGAGCAGGAGGAGCAACGCGGCCTGCCCGGCCACGTACACGATGCTCGGGCCGGACTGCTCGACCTGGACGTTGCTCTTCACGCTGTCCACGTATTCCTGCGCGGCGTCCCGCACGTTCGACTCCGTGCCGCGGGCAGCCATGCGTTGCGTGAAGTCTTGCAGCATGTTCGTTTCGACCTCGTCGACGGACTGCTCCGGGGCGTCCAACGGTGCCGGCGCCGGCGGTGCTTCCTCCAAATCCGCCCTGAGGGAGAGCACCGGCTGCTTTATCCTAAGTGCTGGCGCGAAGGCTGCTGCACCAGCGATGAATAATGCGCTGCGCAGCATCATCGTATGGAGGAGCTGTGGAGGAGCTGTGGCCACTACGAGGCCGTGCTGCGGTTCTGAGAGTCGTTTGACGGCACCGCGTTCGTGCGACGCGAGAAGCTGGCGTCCTAAACACTACGCGAATACCCGCGGCACGAAGTATACAGGCCAAAAAGCTGCCAGATCCACAAATCCGCACAAATCCGCCGCTAGCGTCATGTAAGACACTAGCTCCGCACAAGCGTGCGCTATCAGCTCCTTCTTCGCGCTTTCGGGACTACATAGGCGCGAGATGCAAGTACCACAATAAGACGATTACACTATCGCTCGCCCGCAGCGACGGCGGGCGGGTCCTCGACGTCGTCGTCGCCGCCGCCGCGCTGGTCGTAGAACCAGCGGTACCGCGACGCCTCGAGGCCGTCGAGGGGGCCCGCCGCCGGTTTCGACGATTGCGCAGAAAGGTAGGGGTCGTGCGCGCGAACGGTCGCGACGACGGCCGCGAACGAGTGCGGCTCGCTTACCGCGAGGTCCGCGAGGACCTTGCGGTTCAGGTCTATGTCTGCCGTCCGCAGGCCGCAAATCAGCCGGTTGTAGGCCACGCCGTGCTCTCGGCTCCCCGCGTTGATGGTCCGGATCCAGCTCTTGCGCATCTCGCGTTTTTTCACCTTGCGGTCGCGAAAGGCGTACTGCCAGGCCTTCTCGACGCGCTGCACCGCAATCCGGAAGCAGTTCGTCCTTCCGCGGTAGCCCTTGGCGAGCTTGACGAACTTCTTGTGCTTGCGGCTCGCGAAGTCGCGTGCGGGCACCAGCGGCGCGCGGGCCGCCGGCGCGAGGAGGCGGCGCGCGGCGAGCATTGCTGCGACTTCACGCCGTGGCGGGGTGTGGTCCTTCTTGACGCGCCGCGTCGGCGTCAGCGACGGCAGCCTGAGTGGCTTGAGTGCTGCGGCGCTCGCGCTTGCGGGACCTAGGCTACCGTGAATTTGCTGTGAGGGCTCGAGAACGTATCGCGGCCCGCAGCGGCGCGTCAGCTCGCGTCAGCTCGCGGTTCAGCCGTGTAATCGAGCTAGCGGACATAAAGACACACTAGCAAAAGGAAGCCGGCACTCTTTTTTGCGGCCGACAAGGGCATACTGCAGCCACAATCGCCGTGCTGTAGCCGCATTTGTCATTTCACTGCATCCTCGCAGCCTCTGGCTGCCCTTCGGGCCGCCCCGGCAGCACTGCGGCTAGCACACTCAAATAAGCACTTGGTGAGCGCGCCGCAGCGAGGCGCAGCGACATCAATCGCAAGCGCTGCACGACGACAAAAAAGCGATGCTCGAGGAGCAGGCCTACGACCGCATCGACGCCGCGGATGACGACGCCGCCGCGGACGCGCCGCCCGCCGTCGGCCCCGGCGGGCTGCAAAACGTCTCGCAGACGTCGGCCTGGGCGGCCAGCGGCCGGGCGTCCGCGCCGCCGCCGCGCGCGCGGCCCCGCCGGGCGCCGCGACGGGCGCCGCCGCCGCCGCGCACGCCGCCCAAGATTAGACTGGAAAATAAAGTGCGGCAGTCGCTCCGGCAGGCGACGCACGACCTGCGGCCCGGGCGCGCGTCGAAGGACGAGCGACGGCGCGTGGCGCTCGCGGTCGTGGCGGTCCACGTGTTTTTGGCGCGGAAGCTCGGCGCCTGTACTCCTATTGTTGTTGTGGTCGGCGCCACGAGCGCTGTCTTCGCTCTACGACACCACGACGACGACGCAGCTTTGAGAAATGCGAGAAGCTACGCGCGACGATTTCTCTCCTACGCGTTAACGGCGGCATTAACAGCGCTCCGGAACTCGCGGACGTACTACGCGCAGCTCGAGCGCGTCGTGCCGCCCCAGGTGCTGCGGGGCGTCGCCGGCGCGTGGGCCTGGCGCGTCGCGCAGTTCCTGTGGTCCGCCGAGGCGTGCGCGACGTCGCTGCGGCACGCGGCCGTCGCCGGCGCGGCGCTCGCCTGCTACGCGGCGGCGTCGGCGCGGACCGCGCCCTCGCTGGCCGTCGCCGTGGGGATCTTGCACTGCGCGCTGGCCCTGGTCGCGCGCCTCGGCGGCGCCGACGCCGTCGCCGTGGCCGTCGCGGGCCTCGCGTGGGCGCGGCCGGACGTGGGGCCCGGGCGGCCCGCGCGCGACTTCGGCGTCGCGCGCGTCGCCGCGGGGCCGGCGCGCGGCGGCGGCCGCGTCGCGGACCGGTCCGAGGTCTACCTCGGCGCGTGCCTCGTCTGGATGTCGGGGCGGGACCTGTCCGTTGAGCGAAGGCCGCCAGACGATTAATTTTGAAAGGGAAGCAACTGGGGGAAACTTTTTTTACTCAGGGCAGCGACTGGTAGTTGTAGGCCGCGGGGTCGGTGTGCGCGCACGTGATCGCGCGGCCGCCGAACCAGCGCCCGTGGAGCGCCAACGCGGCCGCGTTCGCTGAGGAAGCGTCTGCAAACAGGACGTGCACCAAGCCGCGCGGGTCCGACCCGTCCACGTAGACGTGCTTGACGTCGCCCTTGCTCCGGCACTCCTCCGTGACGTCGGCCTTGATGTCGTCGCGCCAGGTGGCGCCGTCCTCCTTCGCCGGGTCGAACATGTTCGTGATCGTAAACGCAGCAGTAGGCGCGCCGACGCCGCTTTGCGCTGGCGGCGGCGCGAGGCCCGCGCGCTGGCCCAGGGCGTTCATGAGGTTGGCCCTCCCATCCGCACCTAACGCCACGCCGTCACCACCAGAATTGTCGAACTTCCAGTCTCCAGCTGAGGCCGCGCCCATGACGGTCGCCCCCGGCTCGTAGAACTGGACGGAGATCGGCGTGCCCGCTCCTAATTCAATGCCCGCGATTTTCGTCGAGGCCTTCATGGCATCCTCGGCCTTCACAAAAGAGACAACAGCAGAGCCAGGCGCGACGGTAGACATATCAACCGACTCCACATCCCCGAACGGAGCTAATACGGTCCGCAAGTCGCCCTCCGTGATGTTCGGATGTAAATTACCTACGAGTAACTTCCTTCGCGGCGCCGCGGCCCGTTGATCAATTTCGGCCTGCTGCTCGGCGGCGGCCGCGGATTCTTGTTTGGCCAGGAAGTTCTTCTCGGCCTCCGACGCCTTCACTAAGATAGGAAAGCGCTGGAAGTCCGGCACGGTGCCGTTCAACATCAAAACCATGGGCACGCTCTCGAGGTCATTCAACTCAACATATGCATAACCCTTGTGTCTATTGGTATATTTGTCGCGGATCATGATCACATCTCGGACCTTCCCGACCTTCTCGAAGAACTTGCGGATCTGCTTCTCCGTGGCCTTCATCACTAACTGCGACACGAAGACCGTCCGTTGGTCCTTGGTCAAATCATCAATTTCCGTCTGCTGCCTGATCTTGTGGATGTCGTCGGCGGTGGCGCCGCGGGGCACCTGGGGCGCCTGCGCCGCCGGTCGCCCGCCGCCGGGCTGGTCCAGGCCGCGCCCGTAGTGGCCCTCGGAGTAGTCCCCGAGCGCCGGGTTCTTCGACCCGCTCCGCGTCCGGTCGCGGCTGCGGTCGCGGCGGCGCCGGCCGCGGCTCCGGCTCCGCGAGCGGTCGCGGCGGCGCCGGCCGCGCGACCGGCTCCTACTTCTATAGCCGCGGCGGTCATCTCTTCGGCTCCGGTCCCGGTCGCCGTCGCGGCTCCGCGGCCTATCCATGGAGCTCAGTCGAGGGGTTGGGGAAGTTTGGTACGCCGGGGGCTCTTCGCACGGCGTTGACGGCCTGCGGTGTTCGCGTCGCCTGTGGGGCTGACCTGCCGCGCGCGTGTACCTACAGCGGCGACGGCGAAGGCCTACAAAGCAAAGCGCCACGGGAGCGAGCCTGGAGCGAGCCTACAATCAAATAGAGCAACCAGACGGCGCAGCGCAGCGACCAAGATATATTGAAAAAGGTTCGCGCGAGCAGGCGACACCCGCTTTTGCTGATCGAGCTCTTTAGGAGGAGCTGGCTAGTGTTTTACGCCGCTAGCTCAGGTCTCAGCCGTCCTAGCGCCGAGTCTTTGCTCCTCCGTGCGTACATCCTCGCGCCGGCCGCCAGTGCATCGCCCTAACCAAACGAAAAGCGTGTCGTGCGTCGTTGCTGTGGGCGAAACGCCGACGAGGTGACGCTGTTTGGAGCAGCCTGACGAGCACTAAGGCTGGGGAGTCTAAGACAAAGCTAAAGATAAATCAATTGCGATCGAGCCCCGGGCCTCCTGAGCTCGCGGGTTTCTACGTCGACAGCCATTTCTAGCACCGTAACATCGACGCTAGGTTCCTCAGGATTCTTAGGCCTCGCGCCCCTGGCCCATGACTCTTGACGCCGGGTAGTCCCGTCCTGTCCAGAACTGGACATGCAAGTATCTAGCTTGGCTCCGAGTCATAAGGTCAATAAATTACTCGCCGGCCGCCGCCCGCAGCCGCTCCCAGTGCGCGACGGCCGCGCCGACGAGCGCGTAGGCGTCGTGCGTGCCGTCGGCGCAGTTGAAACAGAGCGTGGCCTGGCCGCCGACGGTGGACAAAGCAGCTCCGACGGCTACACCGGGCGGCGGCGGCAGGAACGGCACGACGCGCTTCACCGGCCGGCCGCAGATCGTCAGGGCGACGGGCGGGCCCCGCACATTTGTGAGGGCCACGGCGCACCCGCCCGCCGACGCCCGCAGCGACGCGGGCACCCACGCCCTCGGGAGGCACCGGCCCGCGAGCCGGGCCGCGTGGTAGGCCACGACGGCCCGGGCGCCGCCGCGCAGCGCGCCGCCCACGCCGTCGCGGACCCGTCTCAGGTGCGCGGCCTCGTCGCGCCCGGGCAGGGGCAGCCGCGCAACGACCGCGCCGATATGATTGCCCACGTCCACACCGGGCGGCAACGCGCCGCCATAAAGGTGCACCGGCACGGCGCACGCCACCGCGTCTCTCGAAACGGACGTCCGCAGCGCGGCCGCGACCAGCGCCGCGTAGAGGTCGTTGACGGTCGCGCCGGGCGCCAGCTTCTTCGCGACGCGCTTGAGCAGCGCGACGTCGGCGAAGTCCGACGCCCACGCGACGGTCCGCGGGCCCCGCCGCCGCGGCGGGGGCCGCGGCGCCGCGACGACCATCCACAACGACGCCAGCACGGCCCGGAGCAGGCGCAGCGACATGACGAGCGGCCCGAACATCACACGCAGCAGGCGCGCCAGCCGGCTCCGCCGCCGCCGCCGGGGCCCCTGCCTCAGCAGCGCGTCGATTTCCTCGCGCTGGTCCGACAGATTGCCGAACAGGGCCCCGAACGACGCGCCGTCGGCGATGCAGTGGTGCGACCGCAGGAGGACGTCCGTGCCCGCGCCGCGCGGCCAGACGAGCGCCTCCCACCAGGGCCGCTTCTCCAGCGTGCCCCTTAAAGGTAGGTCGAGGACCCTGGCGATCGTCCTTGGTAAATCCATCGTCGGCCGCGCCTCCATGACCTGTGTGGAAATCAACCAGTGCGTCGGGTGCACAAAACTTCACGAAGTCATTTCTCGGCGATGACGTGGCCGCAAGGTCGAGCGGCGAGGAACCGGCATCGCCACGCCATCGATCAGGCATCGCGTCGATGACGTGGAGGACGACTCGATTGTCAACTCTGAACGCGTCGTAAAATTTTGATTTCCACACAGTCCATGACGACGGGCGTCGCCTCCTCCGTCGTCAGATCCTCGACGAACTCCAGCCGCTCGGCGTCGACGCGGCTCCGGAGGCGCGGCGACGCCGGCGCGACGCGGTCCGCGAGCGCGCGCTCGAGGTCCCTGGCCGCGAGCGGCGCGCCGCCCAGCTCGAGCAGCACGGCGGGCACCGACGGCGCGTCCCGCGTCTCCGACAGCAGCGCGAAGCGGCCGATCGGCGTGAGCCGCCGCCGGACCGCGTCGCAGTCCGTCGGCGGCGCGTCGCAGTCCGTCGGCGGCGGCGCCGCGAGCGACGCCGCGCACGCGCCGGCGGCGTACCTGGCCGCGGCCGTCCAGGGGACGCGGGCGGCCCACATCTTTTCGCTGAGGCGTTGAGGTGGTGTTCTGGCGCCGCGACGGCGGTGTTTCGCTGACGCGTTGAGTGGTGCTCTTCCGCCGCGACAGCGGAGATTCCAAAAACCTCTCTCTCACACACAGCAAAAAACTACTGCCCGCGAGGCGACAGCTGTTGATCTTGCTGCGGCAGGATTGTACTGACAGAGTGGTGCTCTGGTAGAGAGCTGCTGCCGCGCTCACGCGCGCTGGCGGCCGGAGCTCCCGTGCTCTCACAGACTGCCAGAGAGCTGCTGAGGACTGGCGCGTAATTGGCGTCGAGCATACGCAAGCGCTCGCCGGCGTGTCGCGACCTACGACGGAAAACCAAAATCAGCAACAAAGTGATCGATGCTGCGCGTCGCGTCCCGCAGCAGGCTCCTGGCCGGCGGCACATCATCGCTGCGCATCCGCGTACCGCACCGAGGCGTGCTCAGCCAGGCTGCCAACAAGCGCCTCGACGAGCTGGCCACGCGCCACGAGGAGCTCTCCAAGAAGGTGCAGGCGGGACACGACGCGAACGCGATGCGCGAGCTGCACGGCCTCGACGACGTGCTCGAGCGGCGCCGCGCGCTCGCCGCGGCGACGAGCGAGCTCGACGATTTGCGAGAACTCCTCGACGACGTCGACGCCGACATCCGCGCCGAGGCGGAGCGGGAGCTGGACAAGGTGAAGGCGACCGTAGAGACGCTCGAAGCGGCCCTCAAGGCCAAGCTCGCGCCGGGCGACGCGACGGACGCGGCGGCGTCGTGCCTCGTGGAGATCCGCGCGGCCGCCGGCGGCGACGAGGCCTCGGTCTTCGCCAAGGACCTGTTGGGCATGTACGAGAAGTACTGCCAAGCGAAAGGCTGGCGCTTCGCGGCGCACGACGTCAGGAGGACGGAGTTCGGCGGCGTCGCGAGCGCCATGGCTGAGGTGACGGGAGAGGGCTGCTACGCGGCCTTGCGCTTCGAGAGCGGCGTCCACCGCGTCCAGCGCGTGCCGACGAACGACGTTAGGATTCACACGTCGACGGCGTCGGTCGTCGTCCTACCCGGTGTCGACCAGATCGAGTTCACGCTAGATGAAAACGACGTGCGCATCGACACGTTCCGCGCGTCCGGCGCCGGCGGCCAGCACGTCAACACGACGAACTCCGCCGTGCGCGCGACGCACCTCCCCACGAACACCGTGGTCTCGATCCAGGACGAGCGGAGCCAGCACCGCAACAAGGCCAAGGCGCTGGAGCTGTTGGCGCGGCGCGTCGGCGGCGCGCTCGCGCAGCGCCGGGCGGCCGAGGAGTCGGCGCAACGACTCTCGTTGCGCGGCTCGGGCGACCGGAGCGAGCGCATCCGGACATATAACGCTCCGCACGATCGGGTCACCGATCACCGCTGCCAAGTGACGAGTCCCGGCGTGCCGCGCGTGCTCGGCGGTGAGATCGAGGTGTTCGTCGACGCGCTGATCCAGCTCGACGCCGACGAGCGCGTCGCCGCGTTCGAGGCGTCGTCTTAGGTTCGCCCGCGCGCGACTGTTGTGTGTAATGTCCTAGTGTACTTAGCGCCTCGGCAGCACGTGCACGTGCGCGTGGGGCACGCTCTGGCCCGCGGCGATTCCGTCCTGCACGGCCACGTTCGCGCCCGTCGCGCCGTACTCCTCCGTGATCATCGCGTGGACCCGCCGCGCGGCGCGCCAGAGGTCTCTATGCAACTCCTCGTCCATCTCGCCGAGCGTCGGCACGACGGCCTTGGGCACGACAAGCACGTGGCCCTCGACCAGCGGCTTGAGGTTGACGAGGGCCCGGCAGGTCCCGGACTCGAAGAAGACCTGCGACGCGTCGACCGCGAACGGGCCGAACGTCACGTCGGCGGGCTCCGGGAACGGCTCGCCCCGCCGCCGGTAGCGCGCCGCCTCCGCGGCCATGTCCTCGGCGCTCCGCGGTTTGCGCGCGGCGTCGTCGGGCACGTCGAGCGTCACCGGCGCGCCGCACGCGTCGAGCGGCGTCCAGCCGTCGATGAGGCCGTAGATCTCGTCGTTGTTCGCGAGGTCGCCCTTCACGCGCGGCACGACGTGCGCGTGGACGTGGGCCACGGGCTGGCCCGCGGACGTTCCGTCCTTGAGGGCCACGTTGAAGGCGTCCGCCGCTGGTGTGAGTTGCTGCGCGCGCCGGATCGCTACCGCTAAATCATCACCCTCCTCCTCCGTGAGGTCGGCGTAGCGCTCGACGGGCCGCTTCGGCGCCACGACGACGTGGCCCGGCAGCACGGGCCGCAGGTCCCGGACGACGACGGATAGCGGCGTCTCGAGCGCGATTTGCGCCGGCCGCAGCGCGACGGGGCCCAGGCGAAGCGCGTGTGACGCGGCGGCCATCGTCGCCAGGCGGCGCATCAAATTTTCTTCGTCCTGCGCTTTTTGCAGCAGTGCGGCTCTCGCCGCGACTACGTCTCGCTGCGACGACGTATCGCTGCGACGACGTATCGCTGCGACGCGTATGGCCTTTTGTTGCAGTGCAGTGCGCACTCCGTCGGAGACCTCCGCAGCTTTTTCAGCTTTTTCCTGCCAGATCGCTTGATGCGTAATCTGTAGATTTTCTCGAGAGTCCAAGCACCACCGAACGAGCCTGTTGTGTGTGCAGCTAATGCAAAGACCAGGGCATCTCTCCAAAAGCCTCTCAAGTCGCATCGATGCCGAGCTCAGCGTAGGGGCAGTCCGGACGATTCCTCCAGACGAATGCACCGGTCCGCGAAGGTCCAAAGCCTTGGAGGGCCAAAAACCCGCCAGGAGGCGCATCTTACCCATCTTACGTCGTTCGACAACTGAGCGCACGGGTGATACGACGTGGGAACGGTCGACGGCGGTCCCGTCGCGCGGCGCGTGCTGCTGCTGCCTCTGTCCTGCCAAAGTAGCGGCGCTCAGCCGCCGCAGCCGCGCCAGGGAGCGAAGAAAACAAGGCGCCGAGCCTCTGCCGCCTCCCGCGCGACCCACCGAACGACTCAGAGGACGAGCGACGCCGCGGCGCCGCTGGCTAAGGCCCTCCAAAGGAAGCAGCCGCTTTGCCAGCTTAGCGACGCGAGCGCCCGACAGAAACGATGGGCGACGCCGCCGCGCCGCTGGCCGAGGCCCTCCAAAGCGCAGCGGCCTGGGCCGGCCAAGCGACGACGAACCTGGGCCGCCCGCCGACGAGCCCCTGCTGGTCCCTCGTCGTGCCGACCGTCGCCGTCGCCACGACGATCCTGCTGAAGGAGGACCGGCCGCGAAAAGCAGCCGAGCAGCGGCCGGTCCCGGGCGCGACGTTTTATGACGCGATGCGCCTCCGGTCGGCCGTCTCATTTATTCTCGAGTTAATGTGCTGCATGCTAGCCTACGCTGTATCCTATCTGAGACGACCAAAAACCGAGAAGGACGTCGTCGCGATCTACTGCGGCTTCGGCTTCATCCCCGGCGAAAAGAATGGGTGGGACGGCAATGCCCTAAAGCGGGGCGCGGGCGGCTCGGAGCAGTGCGCCATCCGGTTAGCAAGGGGCCTCGTGCACCGGGGCCGGCGCGTCACCGTCTACTCCGGACGGATGAAGCGCTCAATTAATATCGAGGGCGTCACGTACGCGCCGGCGGCGAGCTTCGACGTGCGCGGCACGTATAACGCCGTCGTCGTCTGGCGCGTGCCCCAGATTTTACTGGTCCAGGCCTGGCTCGGGCGGTCGCTGGACACGAAAGCTCTCAGTTTTTGGATCCACGACGGCTCGTATCTAGCCATGCTCCACGCCGCCGGTTCTACTTTCCGCGCGCAGATACGACGGGCCGTGCGCGTCGCCGACGCCGTCGTGTATCCGAGCCGCGAGATGCGCGTCGCGCAGTTCGGCGCGCTCTTTCCGTCTTCTGATTTTCATGATGGCGGCCGCGACGTCCTCTCAAAAGCGATGGTCGTGCCGCACGGCGTACCGCGCTACTTCGATGACGTCGACGATGTCGAAAGGCGGGACGGCTGGCTGCTCTGGCCGGTGTCGCCCGAGCGCGGCCTCGCCGAATTATTGAGGATGCTGCCGGCCTTGCGACGCGCCGTGAAATCAAGGGGAGGCGACTTCCGGGTGGTCGTGTGCCACCTGCGGGGCGGCTACCACGAAAACACAAAACTGGAGCTGCCGGACGACGTCGTCTTCGCGGGGATGCTACCACCAAAACGGCTCGCGGCGATGCTGCGGAGCTGCGCGCTCTTCGTGTTTCCGTCGGCCGTGCCCGAGGCTTTTAGCCTGGCGACGTGGGAGTGCGCGCTGCACGGCGTGATTCCCGTCGTCTACGGCCTCGGCGCGCTCGCGGCGCTCGGGCGCGTCGGCTGCCCCTGCGTCGCGCCCGGCGACGCGGCGGCGCTCGAGGCCGCGGCCGTCGAACTGCTGGCGGCGCCGGACGCGGCGGCGGCGCGGCGGCGGGACGTCGTCGCCCGCGCGCGCGCGGCCGCGCGGGACTGGGCCGGGACGGCGCGCTTCTGGGAGGCCACGGCCCTGCGGGCGCCGTCCTAAGTTTTGCTTATTCATTCTCTCCCGCTGGCAGCAGCGCCCTGTCGAGTACAGACCACGACTCCTCCGCCGGCGCGCCGAGAAATTAGGGTATTAATTAAACCCGCAGCCCCCGCGGCGGTCGTGACTTCGGTCGTGGCGGCTAGGCGGCCTAGCTCTAAGCAAAGCAACCCGAATTTACGGCGCAAAGGACCTAGACGTGTCAGCGACTCGGGAGGCGTGGTCTAAACGCGACAGGGCAGCGCCTAGAGGCAAGCACATATGTACATTACTCGCGCGTCGCGGCGGGATGGTTCGCCGTCGGAGGCGCGGGCGCGGTCAGTTGAGGTACGTGTTGAGGTGAAGCGGGCGGTCGGATGGAATGAAATGAGACGGAGGAGGGGGCGTCAGAGGAAGCGTAGGCCCGCGTCGTCGCGCGTTACGCGGAGCCGGAGCGTCGACTCGGGCTGGATGTGGTACTCGCGGAGCTCCATGTGGTCCTGGAGGTCCGTACTACCGTGCATGAGGCGCTGCTTGCGGGCCGACACCGCGCCCTTGGAGTGCAGCTTCTTCTTCACGTCGAGGACCGTGTCCGTGGGCGCGACGTCGAGCAGCGTGATGACGCCGCTCTTGGTGGAGACGTAGAGCTGCATGTGCTCCGCCATGAGCTCGACGTTCTCCTTGGACGGCACGCGGTAGAGCCGCGTCGGCGGGCGCAGCTCGTCCTCGCTGGCGCGCTGGCCGATGCTCAGGAGCCGCGACTGGATCTCGCTGTCGGGCAGCAGGAGCGCGTCGTCGCTGGCGTGGCTCGACGCGAGGCCGCTGTCGCTCGCCTGGGCCGACGACCGACGGCTCGACGGCTCGTCGCTCGGGAGCGAGTAGACGACGCCCTTGTCGCTGCCGACGAGCTGCCCGGGCACCCAGGGCTCGGGCGTCGGCGGCGCGGCGTCGTCCTCCGGCGCCGAGCTGCTGCAGCCCATCGCGCGCGATGCCGGCGCCGCGCCCGCCGCCCGCGCGGGTTCTCTTGCGATGCCGCGCGCCGCCCGCGCGGGAGTCTCTTGCGATGCCGCGCCCGCCGCCCGCGCGGGAGTCTCTTGCGATGCGCCGCCCGCGCTACTGCTCCTGCTCTTGCCCGGCTGCAAGGATTGCCTTGCAAGGATTGCAGGACGCGACGCCTGGGTGCCGCACGCCCAAGCGGCTCCGCGAGCGTCTGCGCGTGGTCCGCGGCGGCAATGGGCAGCAATATCTTGCGCTTGGTCGCCGGCTCGCGCGGTTTAAGCGCCGATCATCATCATTTGATGGTCGAATTGCGACGAACCTAGCATGCCAGCCGTGAGAGCCGTCAGCCACGTTGAGCTGTGTCGGCGTTTGATCTTGGTTTGGAATGATCCGATGTTCAAAAACCCGTTTCACTGAGAGCTGCCGGCGCCGGCTGTGGGGAGCCCTGCTGGTCAGGATGAGCACCCCAAAACGCAGACGCGACGAGGACGTCTCCGATGCGCCGCTTACGCTGCGCGAGGCCGAGACGAGCCTGCGCGGCGCCGCAGGGCTGCGGGAAGCACTCGCACGACACAGCTACGCCGTAGTCGCGCTCGACGCCGCCGACGCGCTGGCGGTGCGAAACTGCGCAGAGGCTGGTCTCGCCTATTTTAATACACCGGAGGCCACGAAACGCACGCACCGCCACGTCTTCAGCGACGCGGGCGGCGCCGGGCTCTGCGGCTGGAACAAGCCGCACGCTGCGAAGGAGGTGCTGCGCCTGCGACGCGGCGGGCCGCCGCCTCCGGTCGCCGCCGCCGCCGCCTTCGGCGTCGTCGAGCGCTGCGCGTGCGCGGCCTGGTGCGCCGTCGCGTCACTCGTTCCGGAGCATGTTGATCTCCAGGCGATGGGCTGTCAAGTCGGGAGCGGCGGCGGCGGCGCGGTGTCGAGCAGTCCGTTCGATTTGATGTTTTATCCCAACGACGCCGCCGCCGCGCGCGTCCCGAACAGCACGCCGCACGTCGACAGCCCGGGCCTCGTAACCGTCATCCCGGTCGCGGCGACGCCGGGCCTGCGGGTCCGCAACCGGAGCGGGGTCTGGCGCGACGTCGAGGCGACGGGGCGGCCTTGTGAAGAGGTCGTCATCCTCGTGGACGCGGCGCTGCAAGCTCTCTCGAAGGGCGCCCTGGAGGCCTGCACGCACGAGGTGGCCAAGGCCGACGAGCCGCGGCTGTCGCTCGTCTACGAGCTGCGGCCCGCGATGGACATTGGCCGCGCCATCTTGGAGGGAGACTGGCCGCCGGACGAAGAGGACTGCCCGCTGTTTATGACGGCGCCGCCAAGGGGGGGCGTGTCTGAAAACGCGGCGCTGGCGGGCCTCGCCGCTTTGGTCGACGAGGAAGACGAAGACGACCCGCCAGCAAAGCGGCGCAGGACGTCCGTCGGCGAGGCGCAGGTGGAGCTGGCGCTGCTGTGAACTCGTCGACCCCGCTGCTCGCGCCTCGCGCAGGGTTGTACGTTTTCGTAGTGTTGTCGTGTACTTCTAGTAAGATATAATTGCTCGTTAATTCGGACAGGAACTCAGCCTGAGGAGGGAGCGGGGGGGGAAAGGAATTTTCACCGCGCAGGAGTATCGGGGCCGCCGCGTAGCTCGGCTTTGATCGCGGCGAACGTCGGCCGCGCGTCCGGCTCGTGGGCCCAGCACCGTTGCATGAGCGCGACGAGGTCCGCGGGCGCGTCGCCATCGATCTTCGGGCGGTCCTTCTGAATGCACACCTGCATCATGATTTGCATCTGATTGAGGCCCGACCATGGCGTATCTCCGGTAAGTACCTCGAAGACGATCATGCCGTAGGCGTACACGTCGCCCTTTTCGGTGAAAATGTTGTGCTGGAGTAATTCGGGCGCCATGTACGCAGGCGTGCCTTTGGCGTCGCCCCCGGCCGTCGCCTGCGTCGCCGCCGTGGCCAGCGACTCGGATTTGCTCAAACCGAAGTCCGTCACCTTGCAGCGCCGGTCGCCGTCGAGGAGGATGTTTAACGTCTTGAGGTCGCGATGCTCCACGCCCTTGGAGTAGAGGTACGCCATCCCGAGCGAGATGTCCGATAGCCAGCTCCTCCGCTGCGCTTCGTCAATACTTGCCGCGTCGTCGGCGTCGAGCGCCTCGCGCAGGTCACCGCCGCCGCAGTACTCGACGACCAAGCCCAGCCAAGTTGTGTCCGTTGTCACCACCCCATACACGGCGACGATGCGTGGGCTCCTGAGCTTGACCATGATTGCGAGCTCGGTCGAGAAGTCCTTCATCATCTTGTTCCGCTTCGTCGCCGTGATGCCGACCTGTGTGGAAACCAGTGTGTCGGGTGCACCCAACAATTCTTCACTAAGTCACCTCGCAGCGATGGCGCGGCTTTTTTTTGGCTCGGTCGAGCGGCGAGGAACCGGCATCGCCACGCCATCGAGCAGGCGGCGCGTCGATGGCGTGGAGGACGACGCGGCGATTCAGCACGAACGCGCCGTGAATTTTTGATTTCCACACAGATGCCGACGAGACTCATCTTCTTCAGCGCGACCACGTCGCCTTGGTACGAAGCCTTGTGAACGGCGCCCTGCGAGCCCTTCGCGATGGGCTTCTCTTCGACCGAGTCCAACTCGATCTCCAGCTCCTCGAGCGCCCTATCTTTATCCTGGCGCGCCAGCGCGCGGCCCCGCAGCTTCGAGTTCTTCGCCGCCACCATCTCTTTCACTTCGTCGAGCGACTCCTGCTGCTTCGTGTTCTGGTCGATGACGGTGCTCACGTCCGCGGCGATCTGGTCCAGCTTCAGGCCGAGCGCCGAGAGCTCCTCGCTCTCGACGGCGCTGCCCTTCTGGATGCCGCACATGATCGCCGCCCGCTGCGCCGCCGCCTGGTTGTTCGCGTCGACCGTCTGCTGGCCCAGCAGCTGGATCAAGCCCTCGATCTTCTCGAACCGCTGCGCCTGGAGCGCGAGCTGTTGGAGGTCCAACGCCGAGCCGAGCTCGTTGCTGAGCTCGCAGAGCCGCTTGTCGAGGAGACCAAAGCGCCGCGCGTCGAGCGAGCCGGAGCAGAGCTTCTTAAACGCGCCCTTCTTCGAGAACTGCTGGAGAAACTTGGCCGCCTCGTCGAGCGCCTGGCCGATGGCCGTCACCGTCCGAGCGACGGCCTCGACCTGTCCCGTCGGCAGGCCCTGCGTCGCTTTGACGACGTCCTGGAGCTTCTGGGCGATCTCCGTTCCGCGCCGCTGCAGCATGGCCGCGGCTTCCTTGTTGAAGCGCACCTGACGCACCGCGAGGCCGAGTTCGGCCAACGCGCTCGTGAACGGCATCAGACACATATTGAGCGGCGGCGGCGCGGCCGCGGGGAGCGCCGCCAGAACCCCGGAGAGCGGCCCGAGGATGTCCATCTGCGACGCCGTGAGCGCGGCGCCGGCCGCGGCGCCGGCCGCGGCGCCGGCCGCGGCGCCACCGAAGGCGAGCTTGTTGCCCGTGGCGGACGCGGCCGCCGGTTGCGGCGCCGGTTGCCGCACCGGTTGAGGCGCCGGCACCGGCACCTGGAGCTGGGTCCCGGGTCCAGCCCCGGGCGGGACGACGATGTCTATGGGTTGTCCCGATGGCGTCATAACCCGGAGCGTGGTGCCAGGCGCCGCGCCCGGTGGAATTGTGATGGTCATGGTCTGCTGCTGCGAATAAGGCGCGGCGGGCGCTTTGTCCGGCTTCGCGGCGGGCGCGACCTTCGTGCCCTCGTCCTTTTTCTTGCACATCATCTTGCGGCAGAGGTAAACGATGCCGCAGAGGCAGCATAATGGTAACATGACGCAGACTATGAGGATGAAGGCGATGCAACCGCCGTCGCACTCGTCCTCTTCGTACGCCGTTGGGGACTTGGTCGAGACCGGCTGCGCTGCAACGGGCGCAGCCACAGCATCGACAGTCGCCGTCGCGAAAACGCTGGAGACACCCGCGTCGGCCGCGGCGGTCTGAACGGCAGCGTCGAAGACGGTGGCTGTGGGAACCAATGCAACTGCGGCCGTCGCGTCCGCCATGGTTGCGTAGAGAATTGTGTAGTCGACGACGACGCTGCCGCTCTGGAGACGCCTTCGGCCAGATGAAAACGTCACGGTAACCCTGTTGGCTTGGACGTCGTACACGTCGGCGACTGCCGACGCGTAGACGCCCGCGTTCGACTCTGCGTCCGCCAGCGAGATGCCCGCGCAAGTCATCGATCCCTCGAGGGCGCCGTCGGAGTTGGTGGGCAATACTTGCGGCGTTGGCGGGGGCGTCGCGCAGTTGTCCATTTGCACGACGCCGCAGGACGTCGACGCGCACGGGGTGCCGGGGAACGAGGGATTGACGTCGTCGCCCACGCACCAGCCGAGGTCCTGGTTAAAGGCCGAGGCACCGTTGAACATCCCACTCATATCTAAGACGCCATCAACCACCCAACCACTGATGTCCTGGTTGAAGGCCGAGGCGCCGAAGAACATCGCGCTCATATCCGTGACGCTGTCGACCGCCCAACCACTGATGTCCTGGTCGAAGGCCGAGGCAGAGGTGAACATGAAGCCCATCTCATTGACGTTGGCAACGCTCCAGCCGCCAATATTCTGATTGAACGACGAGGCGTACCAGAACATCCCGTACATGCTCGTAACGCCAGAGGTGTCCCACGCGCCGATGTCCTCGTTGAAGGACGCCGCGGCCGTGTTGCAGTACCCATATCCTGAGTGGTCATCAGGGCTTGCACAAAACAAATACGACATGTCCGTCACCCCTGCGGTCGCCCACGTAGAAATGTGGCCGTAGGTCGCCTCGGCGGCCGCCTGGTCGTCAAACCAAGCCGCGACGGCCGCCCTGATGTTGGCGTCCGTGACGTCGCCCTTGGCGGTCGGCCGCGGCGTCGGGCGCGGCGTCGGTTTGTCCGTCGGGCGCGGCGACGGCTGCGGCGAAGGACCAGGTGTTGTCGGCATGGACGTGGGCCGCGGCGTCGGCCATTGAGTAACTTTGCAGAGAGGCTTCGATCCGCCGTGTTCTTCTGGCACGTCGTACCAACGACCTGTCGACTCGACGCCCTCCGTCTCGCAGCAGTTCATAATGGCGTACCTTTCGTCGTTCCCCTCGTGATTATTCGGTTCCCAATCCTCCCAGTTCGAATAGCCCCAGGGGACGTAGTCGTAGTCGTCGCAGCCCGACGAGGTCCCCTCGACCTGCAGCTCAAGCACCCACTCGGTAGAGTACAGCTGGAGCGGCGCGTCGAGCGAGTTGCCACTCTCGGCATGATACGTGCTTCCGGTCTGGCTCGACGTCGCCTCGACGTCGCCGTTGATGAAAATCGACATCGCCGGCGCGTTGGCAGACGAAGAGAACACGACCGTCACCCAGTCGGTCGATTCCAGCCGTGAGTGCGTATCCCGGTGCCCCACAAACGCCATGCATGGGCCGCCTGCATTCTTATCTTGAGAGACCACGCTGTTGAGGCACATGTGCGTCGTATATTGATCGCTGTCGCCAAGCGTGAGCCACGCCACGACGTGCCCCTCGAAGTCGTACAGGGTCCAACCTTCAAGACTCCTTCCATCGTTCACGTCTTGAGCTCTGAATCGGAGCTCGGCGCCGTCCGGGTTAAAGTCGGACAGGACCAATTGTCTGCTCCCGACGGAGGCAATGTTACAGGCGTAAGTCACCTCCGAGTCGTCCACCCACTGCCACGTCTGGCTCTCCTTGGGCGTCGACGCGTCGCCGCCGACTTCTTCGAGGCCGATCCAGCACGACGAGTCGCCGCAGGCCTCGCGCGCCAGCTCGTTTTCGGTCGCGCTATGGATGGTCGCGATCTCGGCGCCTATGCTCTGGCAATAGGATTCGGCCGCTGCGTAGTCGCCCGCCTGGCTTCCCGCGACGAAAAGGGGGTTTGTACCCGGGCAGCACGTGTATTCACAGTCGTCCTCGGTCGGGTTTGGCGGCATCGGGGTGTAGCCGTTCGCGCATGTCGCCGGTTCGCCCCAATCCATCGAGGCGCAGCAGTCGTAACCATCTCCGCCATCGGTGGACGTGCAGTAGTCCGCGCGACAGCCGTTCGCCCACCTCCAGTCCTCGTACCAGTACTGGACGGCAAGCGCGTCGTTGCTGCATCCGACGGTGAGTACGTAGTTGCCCGCCGCGCCCGCGTCGCGCGCGTAGTCGGTGTCGCAGTCCGTCTCGAGTGTTTCGCCGTGATCCGAATAGCCGGTGACCTGGAGCACGTACGTTTCGCCGGCCTGGAGCGGCTGGGAGGTCCAGACGTCCTCGCGGGGCTCCTCGCGACCGTCGAGTGCGCGGCAAACGTCCTCGCCGGGGTCGTCCCACTCGCCGATGAGACTCACCGCGCCGGCGTGCGGCGCGGGCGATCGGAGGCAGGTGTCCGCCTCGTAGTCGACGACGTCGTAGAGGTAAAGATATGTGTCGTAGTCGGAGCCGCACGTCGAGAAGTGGTAGTAGGCCGTCTCGGAGGGCGTGATCACATAGAAGTGGTCGGGCGCGTCGTTGCCCGAGAGCCAGTGCGCCGCATTGGCTGTGGACTCATGTCTAGTCTCACCGCACGCGATATTTTCGACGAACACGTCGTCCTCGAGTCGGCGGCCGCGCTCTTTCGGCGCGCTGACCTCGGCGACGAGGCGCTCGGCCGGGGCCGCGGCGCCTCCCGCCAGCAGCAGCACGCCGGCGAGGCGGCATAAAGCAGCCCCGGCGCCGCGCGCAGCGCGTTTTCTTTGGGGGCTGCGCATCGCAATCGTGGTGCCTCGCGCTGGGATTGGTCTGGCTTGTCCCGATTGTGCCACGCGGGCCTTTTCTCGCTTACTGGGAGCCGTTGGGCTGCCTCTGGTAGCAGCAACCCGTGAATCTGGCGGCAGCGCCCCAACAAGTGGTAGCTAGCAACCCGTGAATCTGGCGGCAGCGCCCAACAAGCAGCTCGCCCTCAACTCCTCACACCAGCCGCAGCTTGCTAGTGTCTTTATTACAGGACGCGCGTGCTAACGACTTGTCTCGCGGGCTTAGTGGCTTTCCTGATAATTCATCGAAGAGGCGTATGAAAAGCCGACGCGGGTGAAAGTGAGCGGTAGCAGCACCGTGCTAAACATACCTATAAGAACCCCGGCCTACCGCGACACGGGCTCCGCGACGGGCTCCGCCGCCGGCTCCGCGGCGGGCCCCTTTCGCGCGGCGGCGAGGCCCGCGCGGAGGTCCGCGAGGTACGCGTAGTAGGCGTCGGGCCGCCACCGCGCTTCCGTGTACGGCGTGTGCGGCCCGATCAGGTCGCCGCCGCGCGAGAGGAACGGTCCGACGAGCTTGTCGAGCAGGTGGGGCAGCGAGTTCAGGAGCATGGGCGCCATGAAGCGCTTCGGGATGCAGGCCCACCAGACGAGGCCGCCCATCCAGACGTGGCCCGCGCCCGACAGGCGCCAGCTCAGGAAGTGCTCCCAGAGCGCGTCCGGGAGCCGGAAGAAGCCCGTGAAGAAGTCGCGCAGCTCGCGCGGGTTCAGCACGCAGAGCAGCTCGAACCCAAAGTGCATGAAGTCCCGCTGCCGCCGGTCGTCCGCGGGCCACGTCGCGGCCCAGGCCGCCTCGGAGAGCGCGTCGAAGGCGTCTCCGTCGGTGTCGCCGCGCGCCGCCACGCGCCGCGCCTCCGCCAGCCGGGGGTGCGCCGCGAGCGCCGCGCCGACGCGCGGCGCGACTTCCAAGGCCCGCGCGACCATGTAGCCCGACGCGGGGTGGACGCACGACGCCGTCGCGCCGCATCCCACAACACGCTGCGGCACGACGGGGTCCATGCCGCCCATGGGGATGGCCGCGCGCTCGCTCTCGAGGACCTCGAAGTGCTCGATGCCGTACGAAACAGATAGTCTTTTTCGAAGGCGCGCCTCGAGGTCCGCCGAGTCCGCGCCCGGTCTAGATACAAGCACCGTCTCCTCGAAGAAGATCTCGGTGTCGGAGATGGGCATGACGTACATGAACGTGGGAAAGCGCTCGTTCCGCTTCCTCATTTCATCGTCGCCGCCGATGTACTCGTCCCGATAGTCCATGAGCACCAACTTGTCGAGGGGGAAGGGGTGCTTCTCCACTTTGAGGAGCGCGCCGTAGGTCACCTGGTAGCCGGGGTCGAACGCGACGTCGTGTTTTACAAATTTCCTCCTAAATCCAGTAGCGTCGACGACGACGCAGGCGCGGACGGAGGAACCGTCGTCGAATTCCACCGCGGTGCCCTCGACGTCCACCGCACGCTTCGTCAGGAGCGTCGCGCCGCCCGCGGCGCACGCGTCGACCAGGCGCCGCTTCAGCCGTTTCCGATCCACGCGGCCGTAGGGCCGCTGGAGCGTGACGTTCTCCAGCGCGCCCGGCGCCGCGTCCTCGAAGACGACCGAGGACTCCGTCCAGACGACGTCGACGCAGTCGTCGAAGCCGAGCGGTTCGACCTCGTCGATCCAGACGCCGTAGTTGTTCGGCCAGTCCCGCCCGAGCGCGGGGTCCGCGACGCACACTTTTAATCCGCGAGCGGCGCACTCGGCGGCCGTCGCGAGGCCCGCCGGGCCGGCGCCGCAGATGGCGACGTCGTAGACGTCGTCGTCATGCTGCGGCGCTGCGGCGCCGTTAGCCGGCGCACTCTTGAGGGCGGCGAGCCGCGGTCGGCCCGTCAAGGTGGTGCGCGGCCCTGGCGTCAGCGGAGCTGCAGCGGCAAGCAGAGTCGCCGCGGCGACCAGATGTCGTCGCCGCATCTCAAGGCACTGCACCGTATCGCTCCTGTTGGTCTACGCTGCTCTGCGTTGCCACGACTGCTGCAGATGTCTTCGTCAAGTCGTGTGGGTTGTGAGTGAGGCCTAGTGTGTCACAAGTAGCTGCAGTGTCTCAACGGAGGCCGCGTACGACATCCGAGTCCAACTTGTGTGCGTGCTTAACCGCTACTCGGAAGTTAGAAAAACCACTACGCCCGCCCCGTCCCGTCGAACGCGTCCAGCGGCGCCGAGTCGTGGAACGGCAGCGCGAGGATCGCCGCGTCGTGGAGGCAGGACGCGTCGGGCGTCGCGGCGAGGTGCGACGCCGCGAGCCCCACACTCAGGTCGCGCGCGACGAGTTGGGCGGCCTCCTGGCGCGCGAGGTCCTCGGGGCCGTCGGGCGCCGCCCAGACCGAGAGCACGTCGCCGGGCAGCGCGTCGGCGACGTCGAGCCGGTGCGCGTGCCAGGCCCAGGGCGACCCGCGCGGGTAGTACGCGTCGGGCTCGTCGGGCGTCGCCGTCTCGCCCGCGCGCGAGCCCGAGGCGAGGCCGTCGGACACGCCGCCCCCGAGCGGCCGCGACCGGACGAGGTGCCAGCGGAAGCCGACGGGCGCCGGGTGCACGCACGTCGCCCAGCTCACGACGAGCTGGCCCGCGACCGGCGCGTACGCGCGCCCGACGCAGCGCCAGGCGCTCCGCGGCGGCGGCGCGGGCAGGCAGGGCCGCTCGCGGCGCATCGTCGCGACCTCCGCGGGCGACCAGGCCAGCGCGAAGCCGTCGTCGGCCCCGTCGCGCGCGGCGCCGCAGGCCGCGCGCACGGCCGCGGCGGCGTTCAGGATCGCCCGGCCCAGAGCCGAGGGCGGCGGCGCGTCGGCCGCGTCCTCCGCGTCCTCCGGCGCGCTCGCCGCCGCCTCGCGCTCGCGCTCCGCCCGCCGCAGGGCCTCGCCGTCGACCTCGGGGGGCCGCGCGACGAGGGGCCCGGCGCCGGCCGCGTAGCGGAGCGTCGCGTCGGGCGGCATGTCGCAGACGGTCGGCGCCGCCTCGTCGCCCGCGTCGTCCTCGCGGATCGTGATGGTGCGCGTCCGCCCGCCGCCGCCCGCGGACCGGCGCGTCACCTCGAGGCGGTCCGCCGCGCGGCGGGCGAAGGCCGCGACGTCCGCGGCGCGCGCGCCCGCGGCGCGCGCGCCCCGCAGCTCGAAGAGGCCGGCGCTCTGCGCGCCGGCCTTGAGCAGGGCCGCGCAGGCGTCCGCGCCGAGGTCGTTCCGGCCCACGTTCACCGACGCCAGCGTCGGCGACCGCTTCAGCGCCAGCGCGAGCGCGCGCGCGCCGCGCTGGCCGATGCGGTTCGCGGACACGTCGAGCACCGTCAGCGACGGCGCCCGCGGCCCGGGCGGCGCCGCCGGCGCGGCCGGCGCCGGCGCCTCGCGGCCCGCCCGCTTCCGGTCCTTGGCGCCCCGGCGCGGCGGCGGCTTCTTCGCCGCCGCCTTCTTTTCCTTTTTCTCCTTCGCGGGCGGCGGTTTCTTTCCTTCGCGCGCGTCGCGGCGCGCACGCGCGAAGGCGTCGCGCGCGGACGGGCCGTCGTCGGCCGCCCGCGCCGCGAGGCCGAGCTTGCGCGCGCGGGCGTCGCCGTCGTCGCGCGCACGCTTGTCGACCGCGAGGTCGTAGTAGCCGTCGGGCTGGGGTTTGCGCAGGGACCCGTCCAGGGCGGCCGCGAGGGCCAGGACGCCGGCGTCGCCGATGCCGTTGTGCGTCAGGTTTAAATACGTGAGGCCCGCCGCGCGCGCGTCGCCGGGGTCCGCGCCGGCGACGAGCGAGGCCGCCAGGTCCGCGGCCCCGCGGGGGCCGACGAAGGCGAAGGACAGGTCCAGCGCCGTCAGGCGCCGCATGCGCGCGAGGCTCTGGACGGCGTCGCGCGTGATTTGGGCGCCGCGCAGCGCGAGCGCGACGAGCGCCGCGAGCTGCGGCGCGCCGTCCGCATCGTCGAGGCTTATCTTGTCCAGGAACGCCGCGGCGTTCAGGGGCCGCGAGTCGCCGGAGGCTTTCGCGGTCGCGGTCGTCGCGCCGCGGCGCGCCGCCTTTTTGGGAGTTGGCCGCTTCTTTGGAGCGGCCTTTTTGGTGGGGGGCGGCGGCGGGGGCATTGATGATACGGCGTCCGGCGCGTTCGGGTCGTCGGGCAGGATGGGGTTGTCGGCGAGCGGGTGCCCGCGCGTCCGCCGCCCGAGGACCATGCGCCGCGGCACTTCTCCGTCCCGCGCGAGGCGCGGGTCGTCGCCCAGCGTGCACGTCACTTCAAACAGCTTCTGCAGGTGGCCCTCCTTGGACCGATTGTACAGGGCCTCGCCGAGCGCCGCGCCGGCGCCCCGCTCGCCGGCGAAGCCGTTGCCCGCCAGGCACAGCCGCTGGAGCCGCGTGCCCGACGCGCCCGAGGCGTCGGCGAGCGCCCGGCAGACCGCCTCGAGGCCCCGCAGGCCCAGCGCGTTGCCCTCCAGATCCAAGACGCGCAGCCGCTGCGCCGCGACGAACTCGGAGAGCGCCGGCTCGCAGGCGTCCGTCAGGTCGTTCTCCGCCAGGAGGGCGTGCGACACGGAGCACGCCTGCGGCGCCTGGTCCTCCGTCGCGGCCCGCGCGTGCACGCGCTTCACGAGCGTCGCGAAGCGCCCGTCGCCCGCCTGGGCGCCGCTCAGGTCCACGACGTCGTCCGCGCCCTCGTCCTCGTCCTCGAAGCCGCCCTGGGCGTCGGCCTGCGCCCGGACGAGGGGCCGCGACCGCGGCGCGCGCGCGGGCGGCGCCGGCGCGTGCGCGCGACGCAGGCCGCCCCTCGTCGCCGCGGCGCCCTCGGCGCGCTCCCGCCAGGCGTCGCGTTCGCGCTTTATGGCCTCATTCTCCTCGCGGAGCCGCTCCGTCCGCAGCGCGCGGAGGTCGCGCTCCAAATCCACGAGAGTCTCGATGCCCTCGGCCAGCTCCTCCTGCTCCTGCGACGGCGTCGGCGACGGCTCCCGGCTCGTCGACCGCGACCGCGAGGACCGCGAGCTGTAGTCCGAGTCGCTGTAGTCCGAGACGCGGCCGCGGCGCCGGTCCTTGCGGCCCTTGCGCTTCGGCGACGGCGTCCGGCCCTTCTTCTTGCCGGCGCGGCCCTTCGGCGACGGCGTGCGGCCCTTCTTCTTGCCGCCGCGGGCGGGCGCCGTCCGGGCGCCGCGCACCATGGTTTTTTTGCTGCGCGTGCGAGGCCGCGCGCGACGCGGGCAGCCCCCGAGTTCGGCTCGACGACTGCTGCTCCCGGCGCAGCCGCGTGGGTGTTCCTGCTGCGGTCGTTTCGCGGCGCAAACAGCCCCTCGTGTGAATTTGGCAGCTAACTGGCAGGGTAGAGATAGGGTATCAGGGAGGGGGTAGAGCTAGGCCTTACGAGGCCTGGCCAGCTGGTTGGATGACCGGGTCCCGGCGGTGCTTCGACTACTGCCTTGGAGATCGGGACGCTGTTTTTATTCCTACACTCTACCCGACCGCGCACCCCTCGTCGCGCCCAGCGGCCGGGCTCCCGTTCGCGTCGAAGGCAAGGCATCCCGCGCCCGTCGACGCAAACGTATCGTCGTACTCCGGGATGGCGCGCCGCGACGACTCGCGCGGCCGGCGCCGCGACCGCCGCTTCCGCGGCGATTCGCAGTCGTCGTCAATGTCGACTTCGGCGAAAGGCGACAGCGGCGACAGCACGACGAGGGGGTCGGCCACCCCACTAGCGTATTTCTCGGCCGGCGGCGGCGCCACCCAGTCGTCAAAGGTCATCGGGCCCGGCGGCCGCCGCGGCGTCGGCCGCAGGACGGGCGGCGCCGCGATCGGCGGCGTTCGCGGCGGCGTTCGCGGCGGCGGCGGCATCACGTACGGCGCGTCGGCGGGCGACGGCGGCGGTGCGCGGGGCACTGTCGCCATCCGTTGCGAGGCAGAGGGAAATATCATCTCCGTCGGCGCGCGTTCCTCACGCGCTGCGCTCCTCTGGTTCGCTCGTCATCCTTCGTCGCGGCCACTGTTCGCAGCAAAACGTCCTCAACGGAAGACATAAAGTGTGTTCGCATACTGTTGGCTAGCTGTAAGACACTAGCAAAGCAACGGCTCGATCGACTCGTTTGGCCCGCGTTTCACGTCCTACTGTTGCAAGATGCCGAGGATCTTCGACAAGGACAACACGGAGCACACTGCGGAGGTCGAGCGCTGCGTAAAAGCCGCGAAGGCGCAGACGCCGCCCATCACCGAGTGTGCAGCGCTGCTGGCCGAGGTGCTGAAAAACTCGTCCATCGATTTCCGAACCGACACTCCCAAAAACAAAAGAAAAGTGAGCCGCTACATCCAAGAGAACTTCTGCACGGCGGCGGACATCGCCCCCCGCATCCCCGACTCGTGGCACAAGTACGCGACGCCGGCCTCGCCGCTCGACGAGCTGATTGTGCCCGTGCTGCTCGCCGGCACCATGATAGTGATCGCGTACTACAGCTGCATGAAGGCGGGCATTAGATACGGGGTCAAGGTGCGCGACCGCGGCTCGATCGGCTTCGCGCCCGCGGCGATGAAGGGCAAGACGGACGAAGAGAAAGACAAAGCGGCGCGGGACGCGGCGCTCTTCGAGACGTTAGTCGCGCTGCTCATGCACCCGGACCACCAGGGCCAGCAGAAGTTCATCAAGGACCTCAAACTGAGGACGCGCGTCATGGCGGAGGTCAAGAAGCGCCTCGCGGCCAAGGGCGTCGTGGCGCCCATGATGGGCGGCGCGGGCAAGAACATCGGGCCCGGCATGGCGCTCTCGCGCGACCGCAAGACGATCAGCGTCCGGTGGTTCGTGGACGGCGTCCGCCAGCCCGACGCGACGTTCGACTACAACACCGCGGGCCGAATCGCCGCCGCCGAGTTCGTCCTCAAGAATTGCGGCCACGCCGTGCGCCTCGCGCAGCTCGAGGAGAACCGGAAGGCCTTCGAGAACGGCGTCCCTCTCCACCTCCTCCCCCACAAGATCGGCCAGGCCGCCGTCGACGCGCGGGAGGGCAAGGCCCTCACGCTGCCGTTGTGGTTAGTGGAGTCGTCGGACGAGTCGTCGGACGAGTCGTCGGACGAGGAGATGCCCGGCGCGCCCGACGACGCCGATGAAGAGGAGCGCGGCGCGCGGCCGCGGCGACGCGCGCGCGCCAAACCCGCGGACGGCACGGACGTGAGCGACGACGACGCGGCGCACGCGCGGCAGCCGAAGCGCGCGCGAGCCGCCCCGGACGTGGTGTCGCTGACCCGCGCCGAAGTCCGCGATTTATTGAAGCTCGTGCCGACGCCGCGGCGCGGCGCCACGGACAGCTCCGACTCGGACGACGACTCGGACGAGGGCTCGGTCTCGGCGCGCGACGCCGGCGCCGCGGACGCCGCGTCGCCGCTGCGGCGCGTCGTGGACCACGAGGACCTGCCGCCGTCGCTGCGCGTGGATCCGAGCTGGAGACGCGACGGCGACGCTTCTGATGAAGATGACGATAGCGACGACGACTGGGCAGTGTCTTTGGGTCCGCCGCTGGTCTTCCATCCCGCCTACGTGGCGTTGGTCCGGGCCGTCGATGCCAGGAGCCGACGGGACGACGAGCCCGGCGAGTACTGCAGAGCTACGCGCGACGCCGCGCCCTTGTGTGAGAAGTTGGAGCGCCTCCACGCCGACACTCTGCGCGACTACGACATTTCGTTTGCGCGGAACTGGCAGTTCTTCTGGCCGTGCAACACGTCGCAGTTGTTGGGCATGGCCCACGTCGACGGGCGTCTTTACGGCTATTGGCAGGAAGCGCTGAGCCTCCCACGGGAGCGGTGGCTCGACCACATTAACGACCGCTTCTGGGCCGACCGCGCGCTCGCGTGCCAGGTACTCCGGCGAGAGTACGGCATCGCCGACGACGTGGAGCTGCCCGAGTTGCTCTTCGGCGAGCTGCGCGGGTTGTGGGTCGTCGCCGCGATGTACAATGCCGTAGAACTTCCGTTCTGCGCGCTCGTACTCCGGCCGCGCTCGCTAGACTGCCGCTGGTTTTCCCACGGCGCCGTCCTTGACCCGTATGAGGTCAAGCGCTACTACGGTCACAAGCGCTTCAAAGTCGTCACTGAATCCGTCGCCTACGCCGAGGGCATCCGCAAGGTCAAGGAACAGGCCGGCGTCTTAGGTCTCTAATAATAATTACTTGCCAGTATTGCCTCGTCGCGGCCGCCCTCACTGAAAAGCGAGGAGCCCTCACGCTATTCGCGCGGAGCGGTCCGGAGACCCCCGCTTCCGCAACGCCTACGTCCGCGTCGGGCTCGCCTACGGATGCGGTGGATCCCGCGCCGCGACGCCGCGCGTTCCCGCGTTGGCTCAAACCTCGGGCCGCAGTTTTTCGCGGCAAAGACGTCGAGAGAGGCGTCCCTAGGAGTGTCAATACGGATCCGGGGCTCGCGTCCGGTGCGCGTTTCGATGGGACTTCAATCGAGTAGAGCTTGGCTGCTCTCGGTGGCCACACAGTATTTGATCCGGTGAATCCAGCGCGTTTGCCGTGTTTGCGAGTACTCAGGGCGAGCTTGTTCGAATCGATCTGAATGAAACGACGAAGGCCCGCATAGAGCCTTGCGCGCCGCACGACTCATTGCAACCTTCATGACAAGCAGGCTGCAACTAATGTCGTCGGCCTGCGGGCGGCGGGCCGCGAGGGCTCTGGCATTTGCTAATAGAGTGCGTCGCGACGCTCGCCGATAATTTCCGATCTACGATTGGTGCGCCGCCCGGCGTTGCGAGGCCGGCGGCGCTCCTGTTCCTGGACGCGTCGAGAAATTACGGCGGCTCGTTCTGTACTATCAACGAATTCATGGCCTGCCCTTTTGTTGAAGGACCAAATGGCCTTTTCCACGCGTCTGCGTACGCAGTAGCGGCGCGGGTGGCCGACGCGACGGCCTTCGCGTGTAAGTGATATGTAACATAGAGTTCGATAGCTTAAAGTCTTAAAAATCCGCGAGCGGCCTCCTACGACGCCGCCGCGACCGCTGATGCGACCGCCCGCGCGGGCCGGCGGCGCTTCGCGGGCGGCGCCTCGGCCGGCGCATCGACGGCGCTGCGGCAGCAGCGCTGTGATGGCGTGCGCTTGCAGCAGAACATGATAAAGGTGGCCGGGCGTCCTCGCAACCCGCTGGGGCAGCCTTGGTAGTCAGACTGGGGCAGCCTCGCAGTCAGAGCACCCTTGCAAATCTGCGGTGTCAAGGTAAGATAAGGTACCTTACCCTACATATGAGTACCGCAGTACAGTACTTTTTGGCTGGGCGGTGATTTCGAGTTTTTCAGAGCTATTTGCAATGGGTGCCACCTCTGGCGCAGAGCCAAGCTATGGTTCGAACCTTGCGCGCCGCTCAAAACTGATTCTCGGTCTCTCGGCAGCCGTGCTGGGCCTCTTCCTCGTTGCACGCATCGTCGTCGAGGACATTTTACCGCGATTCGGCATCAGTGGCGGCTCGTCCACGCTGCGATGGTGGTGATTCGAATGTTTCGCGCGGTGCCGAAGCGTTTCGGACCGCGCGCGGCGCCCGCGACCGCGGTGCCGAGGCGCTTCGGGCACGCGGCACATCCGTCGCGACGCCGCCCGTTCGCGTCCGAGCGGCTCACGGGCGTCATGGGGCTGCCCGTCGACGCGGCGCCGGCCGACGTGAAGCGCAGATACCGCGCGCTGGCGCTGGAGACGCACCCCGACCGCCTCCCCAGCAGCGCGACGGCCGCCGACCGCGAACGCGCCAGGCAGCGCTTCGCCCGGCTCTCGGGCGAGTACGACGCGCGCCTGAAGGGCCGACCGCCGCGCGACCCCTACGAGGGCACGCTCGACCCCGTCTCCGAGGCGGACCAGCTGCGCGCGCTCGGCTTCATGGTGGTCGCGAAACTCGCGACGATCTTCGTACCCATTGCGGGGCTCGCGGCGGTCGTCGTGGCCCGCGCTAGCTAGCGCCGAGGTGCTATTATTTGTTGTGTTGATAGATCGTGCGACGGCTAGCGGGCGGGGCCCTTCGTGGTGTGTTTTGCGCCGCTCGCCGCAACGCTCTTTTTTCGAACCGCCTAAAAAACGCTTCTCTCGGCCCCCGCGTTTCGATGAAGCCTTTTCAGTCGGAGCCGCTGGCGCTAGTAGGTATATCATCAAATCATCATCATGAACATCATGCGCGCTACAAACAGCACGCGACCTAAGGGAAGGGGAAGCCCTCGCAACGCAGCCCGCACGGTCGCGAAGGTACCGTAGGTATCAAAACAAGCGCAGCGTCCTCCCTGAGGTCCTGGGCTTGCCCTCGCAACGCAGCATGGGGGACGAGGATGCCGATGGCGGCTGCTGTACCATCAAGCGCGGCTCCGGGATCTGCATCCTCGTGCTCTCCATCATCTCCTTCGTCGGCACCGTCATCTGCGCGCTCATCGCGTCCTTCACGCACATGCCCCTCTACGCGGCCTTCGGCTGGATCCACTTCGTCCTCCTCATTTACCTCATCTCGGCCACCTCGGCCTACGTGTGCTGCCGCGCGTGCGGCAGCAAGGTCACGGGGGGGCTCGCCGTCGGCTACTGCGTCCTCGCCTTCGTGACCTTCATCGTCCTCGCGACGGGGCAGCAGTCCGCCATGGAGCACTATTGCGAAGGTACGGTGGAGTGCGCCTCCATCTCAGACTGGGGCGATCATGATCCCGAGTGCGGGCACAAGACGTCGTCCTTCTCGCTGTGCTGGTTGCCGGAGACGGACGACCGCCGCCGCCGTCTCGCCGCAGCGCCAGCGTACGCTGAACCGGAAGAAGCTTCTGAGAAGAAAAAGGAGAAGACGAAGAAGAAAGATAGAAAGAAAGACCACACCATTACCAAGAGTTCCAAGATCAAGACCAATGAGTCTCCGAGCTCGTCAGTCCAAAGCCTTGAGCAGCGGCGCGTGCTCGTCACGTCGTGCCCCATAACGAGGGATTTCTGCACGAACGACGCCTCGCTCCCGGACAACTGCAATTGTGGGGATTGTGGCTACCCGGCGTGCGGCGATTGCGACTGCGATTACTACGGCGACGGACAGTGCTGCACGGGCAGCTGCACGAGCTGGTTATCGGCGCACGAGCGCTGCCACGACGCGCATGCCACGGGAGACGACGTGAGCTGCTGCGTCGGGGGCGACATCCGGGCGACGTGTCAGTGCGCCGCGCACTACGAGTGGTGGGACGACCGCCGGCTCTCCGCCGTCGACGAGCCGCGGCGTCTGGGTCACTGCTGCGACTACGGCGCGTACTGCTCTTGCATGGAGTCGGAGCTCGGCGCCGGCTGCACTGCGCCCGACTGCGGCGGCGACGACTGGGACGAGGACGACGAGGAATGCGACATCGAGACGTTCAGCGACCTCAATTCCTCTCCAGTCGGCACGACGAACCACGGCGCCGGAGACGGGTGGTGCTACAGCGACCTGGACGAATTCGTGGGCTGCGCGGCGTCGCCGGGCGACTGCTGGGCGATGTGCCTAGGCTACTACGGCGACGGCCTGGTGGCCATCGACTGGTGGTCGGATGAGGGCGGCCAGTGCTACTGCCAACACGAGTGCGAGTGCATGGAAGACGTCGGCGCCGGCGCAGGCTACACTGTCACGCGCGACTCGAGGGTCGGCGCGCTGCCGCACGAGTGTGGCCCCGACGAGGGCGATGGCGGCGACTGGGACGAGGACGACGACGAGGACTGGATGTGGGAGAACGGCTGCCGCCCGGACTACTGCACCTCCTGGGCCAATGACTGCTGCGCCTCGATGGATTGGGGCGAACCGGCGACATGCGCGAACAGCTACACTCCGATGCCGTCAAACCCGTCCGAGGACGCCTGTGAATACACGTGCTGCCCCGCGTCTGTCACCGTGTCTGGCAGCGTGACCCTCTACGAGGACAAGAGCCGCGGCGCGGGATGCGACGCGCTCAGTTATATCAACAACGTCGTGGACGCGGACTCCGCTGACCACTGCTGCCAGGATGAGGACTATTGTTGCGATTACGGGTCATGCGCCTCTGATTCCGACTATTGTGGCCACCGGTTTCACTGCCCGGAATTCCGCGTTACCGGCGACCTCACCTTCGAAGGCATCACGTACGAAGCGGCGCAGGACAACACCGAAGTCTTCGTCGCCGCCGTCGCCGATCTCTGCGGCGTGGCCGCGTCCGCCGTGACCGTGGAAATATGGAGGGCCCGCCGCCGTCGCCTCGCGGAGGGAATCTTGGTGACGTACACCGTGTCCGTCGCGACCGCGAACGAGGCTCAAACGGTCACGAGCGTGATTTCGAGCAGCTCGACAGCAGACGTCGACGCCGCAATCAGCAAAGCCGCGACGGACGCGGGCGTCGACGACGATTTCGACGTCGTTACGACGACCAACGTGGGTACGCCCACGACCCTGAGGTCGGACGGTACGCACGTTGACCCGACGTGGTACTACTCGAAGTGGCCCGACGACTGCCAGCACGGCGGTGGAGGCGACGACGTCTGCCGCGCGTTCAGGACACAAGACGACTGCATCAACTATTGCTATCAGGACGACGACGACGAGCAGTGCGAGGACGTGGACGACCCGGAAGACTGCAATTGGTCGATCGTTACGCACGTCAACGCGGTGGCCGGCTGGTCGACGTTTTTTGCAGGGCTGGTGCTCTTTCCGACTCTCGTGTGGGTCGTGCTCCTCTTCTTGGTCCCGGACCCGCAAGCTGCTGCGCCCGTGACCGCGGCGGTGGAGTTGCCACGCATGCAACCCCAAGTGATGATGGTATCGCCCGTATCGCCGGGGGGCGGGCAACCTCAGGTGATCATGGGCCAGCCCCAGATTGTCCAGGCGGGGCAAGCTCCGGTGATCATGGGCCAGCCCCAGGTTGTCCAGGGTGCCCCGTCGAAGCTCGCCGAGTTCTAGGCCACCGTCCTCGAGTTGAGATTCCTCAGAGCCCCGGCTTCTACCCGATCCGGCTCCCTCTCTCCCTCCCCCTTGCCACATGTCCAGACCGCCATCCACGTGGAGCATACTATTCACGTCAAAGGTCTAAGTACCTAAATTGCAGACTTGGAGTTTAGACGGGTGGAAAGGGCTAGTTCCGACGAGCGGCGCAAAACTCACTAGGGCCTGTGCCCTGTACCGCTAACAGTACGGGCACGGGGAAGACACCGCGCGTCGCCGATCCATTGGCCGGGCGGGCTTCGCCTCTTCGTAACAAACTTCGTAACATATATATAAGTATACATATATGTACCGTCAGGGGACTACAAAAACGGGGTATGCCTTTTACCCGGGCCCGTTAGGTGCGGCGCAAACCTTGATGACACCGCACGAGTGCCTAGTTTACGCGTGTCGGCTCTCCATGTACATATAGATGATTTGTTGACTAGGAGATATTGACACAAAATGCGCCGCCTCGTCGCGCTACTCGCCACGACCGCGCGCGCCCAGACGCCGCGCCGCGTGCACGGCTTCGACGTCCGGACGAAGGCGGGCCACGCCTTCAAGTGCCTCGACGCGTTTATCGCGCCGGCGCCGTGGAACGCGAGCGCGCCCGCGCTGATCGGCATATGCCATCCCGGCCACCGCCAGCTGACCTGGGCCGGGGGCCGCTGCGGCTTTCGTTACGCGTCCACAGAAATGGATGCGCGCGTCGCGAGGGAGGCGGGCCACGAGGTCTTCGCCTGCGCCGTGCCGCCCACCGAGCAGCTCGACGGCAAGTTTTTGGGCGCGCGCCTCACGGACGGCGATCATAATAAAGCGATAAGCGTGACGGCGTCGACGTGGCCCTGGCGCCAGCGCTCTAAGAAATACGGCGTGGCGGTGACGTTCATGGGCAAGGACGTCGCCTGCGGCCTTAATAAAGGATTCGAGGCGCACTGCTTCCGGGACTGGCTCGAGTGGCACCGCCTGCTCGGCGCGGACCACTTTCTGGCGTACGACAACGGGTCGCGCGGGGACCACGCGTGGCTCCGGGTCGCGCGGCACTACGCGCGGCGCGGGCTGCTCACGCTCGTCGACTGGCCCTACCAGCTCGGCGGCGAGGGCACGACGGGCAACAACGTCGCGCAGCGCGCGCAGCTCTCGCACGCGGCCTTCGCGTTCTCGCCGCGCGTGGCCTGGCTCGGGACCTTTGACGTCGACGAGTTCTTCGCGCAAGCCGGTGTGGAAACCATGGATCGATCTGAGGCGGTCGCGCAGGTCCCGGTGCCGCTCGGCAAAGCACCACAACTCAACGCGTCGATCAAAAAGCTCCTCGACGGCGTCGACGCGCCGGCGTTCCCCGACGAGGCGTATTCCGTCGTCGCCCCGATGCGCGACGCCCAGGCGCCGGACACGTGTCTTACATCAAACGGCGCGACGACGCGCCTCGCGGCCTGCTTTTACCTGTGTTGAAATCAAAATTTTACGGCGCGTTCAAGAATTGTCGTGCACCCGACGCACTGGTTGGTTTCCACACAGGCTCGTACTACCACGCGACGGACGAGCGGGGCCACCCCAAGGCCTTTCGCCGCGGCGGCCGCGCGCACCCCATCTTCAGCCCCCACCGCGCCAAGGTCCTGCACGGGCCGGCGCGGGGCGCGACCCTCTGTGTGGAAATCAACCAGTCCGTCGGGTGCACGACAATTCTTCACTAAGTCATTTCTCGGCGATGACGCGGCCGTCCTGGCTCCGTCGAGCGGTGAGGAACCGGCATCGCCACGCCATCGAGCAGGCGTCGCGTCGATGGCGTGGAGGTCGACACGGTGATTCAGACGAACGCACCGTAAAATTTTGATTTCCACACAGGCGACCCTGGACGACGCGGCACACTTCGTGCACTACACGGGCCGCTACGGCTGCGGCGCGGCCGAATCCGCGGGCTGCGTCTTGTACGAGGCGCTCCGGGCGTCGCCGGCCGTCGCGCGGCTCGAAGCGGTACTAGCGACGCTCCCGCCGCTCCCGATCCCGGCCCAGGCGCCCGTGTCGCCGGTGACGCCACGGCCGACGCTCGCGAAGAATTCGGGCCCCTGGGCGCCGGACGAGGTAAAACGCTTCGACGCCGCGTTCAAGCGCTTCTATAACGACGGCCTCCCCGATTGGTCGGGCCGCGCTGCGGCCTACGTGGGGACGCGGGACAAGTACCAGGTCCAGACGTTCAAGCGCGCCCGCGTAAAACAAAAAGACCCTTACTACACTAGTACCCGACCCACGCGTGGTCGCAGCCGAGGTCGCGGAGCTCGACGGCGTCGAGCCACGCGCACTGGCAGCAGTAGGCCGCGTGGCCGTCGGCGGCCTCGGCCTCCTCCAGCAATCGCGCTGGATCGGGGTGGTAGTTCCGGAAGTGCAGGTACGCGGCGGTCGGCCGCCACCGGTAGCCCGGGAAGCGCGACACGTCGTGCGCGCACTTCGTGCAGCGCAGCCGCGCGGACACGACGCCGCGCATCTTCGACGGCGCGGCGCCGGCCGCGAAGCGCGCGCCGCCGACGAGCGCCGTCTTCCGCCTGCCCGGCTGCGGCGGCGGCGGCGCCCGGTCCTGGGCGAGGCGCGCGAAGAGCGACGACGCGCCGCCGCTCTTCTTTGATGGCGGGACCTTCGGCGGCGGCGGGTCGTCGCGGACCTTCGGCGACGGGCGGGGCGCCGCGTCCGCGCGCATGACCTTCGGTGACGGGAGGAGCGCCGCCGCGCGCGTGACCGACGGCAGCGCGAGCGCCGGCGCGCGCACGGGCGACGGCGTCGCGGGCAGGCCGCCCGCGAAGGTCTGCTGCATCGGCACGCCGAAGGCGTCGAAGGCCGGCACGTAGGACTCGATGGACGCCTCCGCCGGCGAGCCGCCCCGCAGCACGCCCGGCGAGGCCGCCGCGGGCGTCAACGCGCAGGCGTCGAAGGACGCGGGCCGCCGCGCCGCGCTCTTCGAGGGCGCCGCCGCGGCGGGCTTCTGCGGCGTCCGCGCGGCGGGGCTGCACGTCCGCGGCGTCGCGATGCGCAGCGCGCGCGTCGGGCTCGCCACGGGGCTGTTCGACGCGTCGCGGAGCGGCGCCTCGCGCGGCACGAAGCGGCTCCGGCGCACGGCCAGGTACGTCCGGAAGTTGTCGGGCCGCGGCGCCGTCGGCGTCTTGGGCTGCTTGTCGTCGGTGAAGCGCGCCATGGCGGGGCAGCCCGCTATCGCACGCGCGGCGGTTTTACGCGGGAGTGCCGGGCTGCGCGAGGTAAGGGGGGCGCAGAGAAGACGTCCACGCCGTTACGGGTGGTGCTGCGCGGCGCCGGTCGCGTTCCCAGAGGCCAACAATTATGCGCTGCACGCTCGACGGCGCGCTGAAGATTCCCGGCCGACGGCCGCCGAGGCCTCCCGGGGCCGCCCCGAGGCCTCGTCTGGCCTCCGAGCATTCCTCTCGCACCGCGTGGTGCTCGGCTAGTAGGTCCCTTAGCGCCGAGGCGCTCTGCAACGCAGCGCCCCACTCGACTGTCGCGACCGCGCGGCAGCCCAACGCACAAAACTGGCGGTCTCCCAGGCACCCGCGGCGGCGGCCATGGCGCCGCCTGAGCCGCGCAGCGTCGTCGCGTGGCTGGATACCGTGAAGAGAGGCTACGGCAAGCGCTACAGCAAGTACTTCGACGAGCTGGGCGTCGAGGACGAGGAAGATGTCAGGCGCATGCGGCCGGCGCGCGTTGATGAGTTAAGGGAGATCCTCGCGAAGGCGAACGTGAAGCCCGTGCAACTCGATTATCTCGCGGACGCCATCGACGCGTGCCGCGAGAATAGGAGGTTGGTCGGGCGGCCTCCGAACTCACCGGAAGTGCTCCAGCGGCCGCGGACGGCGCCCACCAAGAAGGCGCCCGAGGCGTCGCCTCATTTATTCCGGCCCGACACGTCGGCGGAACGCGCATTGAGGAACCGACGGCCCCAGACCGCTCAACCCAAGAAGAAGGATTATGGAATTGAGGACCGGCAACTCGTGAGCAGTCGACCCGGGTCGGCACCCGCCCAGTCCCAGTCCCACAGCACCGCGCGCGCGCTCATCATGCCGCAGCCTCCAAGTTATTGGGCGGAACCTTCTGATTTGCCTTCGAATATCGTTTCACGAAGAAGGCGGCGGCCGAAAAGTAGTTCAGGAGGCACCAAAGCAGTCAATTGGACGCAGCGCGAGGCGCCGGGCTACGAGTCTCTCAAAAGGCGCCAGCAGACCGAGGAGCTCGGGCGTAGAAGACGTTTAGCGTGTCTGGGTAGCTGGGAAAATGATCCCGACCCGCGCGCGCCCTCGGACGAAAAAACGTGTAGAGTCAAAAGGGATCCGGAAAGCGGCATCTGGCAGCTGGCCATCGACCCGAAGCGCCAGGAGATCTACGAGCGGATCAAGAAACCGGTCCGGTTGGACGGCGACCATCGCGCCGCGATCCAGAATCGGGAGAAGTTCCGGCAAGAACAGGCCCAGAAGTATAAACATAGGGTCAAAGTGCAAAAGGACCAGTCGGGTCTCTGGGCCATGGACCTCACGAAGGACGGCGAGGTGAACGAGGGTCGGCAGGAGACGTGGCAGCGCGTCGCGCAGCCCTTCCGCATCCGCGGGACGCACGTCCACGCCATCGCCACCGCCAAAGCCGAGGAGAAGGCGCGGCGCGAGAACGCGAAGAAGTTCTACTACGACTCCGCCGAGGGCCGGGAGTGGTGCGACCGCGTGTCCCAGCCGCTCCGCGCCGCGGCTAAGTTCAAAGGGTGATTCTTACTCTTCTTTTGGCTTCTTCTTGAACATATCCATCAACTTGCCCATGACGTCGGCGTCGGGGTCCTCGTAGCCCTGGTCCACGTAGGGCAGCCGCAGGTCGAAGCGCTCGCCGTTGTCGTATTCTCCGCCGACTCCCGCCTCGCCGCCCAGACCGAAGGACGGCAGAGGGATCGGCAGGCCCCCTTCCCGCTTCTTGCCGTCCGTGCCGAGGCCCGTCTTCAGGTCGCCAATCTCCCCGCTGTCTCGCAGCTTCTTCCAGCCTATCAACGAGTCCTGCGTCGGGTCGCGCTGGAACGCCCACTTCGTTACTTGCTCCTGTGTCGCCTTTTGCCGGTTGGCGTCGACGCTGTCGAAGTATTTGTTCGTGGCCTCCTTGGACTGGCGCCGCTTGAGCACGTCCTGCTGGATGCGCCACTGCTCGTCTTTCGCAGCGTTCTTCGCCGGATCGTCGCTGCCGAAGAGGTCCTCGAAGAAGCCGTGGCGGCGCGTTTGGACGGCGCGGCGCGGGGCGGCGGGCTGGAGGGCTGCGGCCGCCGCGACGACGAGGGCTGCGGTTGCCTTCATTTCACACCTCGGCTCGATTGATGTCGAGCTCTCACTGCTGCTCAGCACCGGGAGAGCACTCAATTGCCGATTGAGAGAGCACTTGTCTCAGGGTCTGGTGATGCGCAGCACGGAAGGCGAGTTAAGGATCGATGCGGGAGGCTCAGAAATCGGTCCTTTTGCACGTATTTGCGCAGGATCGGCCGCCGATGCGAAAAGCCAGCTAGCGGTCTGTAACACACTAGAAAGGCATGAAAAAACGCGCCTGGCAGCCGTCACGTGGCACCACGCCCTCGCCGACCCGACGTGACAACTTCCTGAACCCACCTGCGAGCCCCACGACCGCCGTTGCGACGAATAGGCCCGCGAGCCACGCGCACGAAAAAAAATGGCTGCCGCGGCCCCAGCAGCACCCCAGCCCTTCAGCCCCCAGGAGCACGCGCGCTTCGTAGAGGGCGTCGAGCAGTACTGCCGGGCCCACGCCGGCCAGGTCGGCGGCGACGCGTGCTGGGCCGCGATCGCATCCCACGTGCAGAACCGGAGCGCGGACGAGCTCAAGGCGCACGCGCAATATTATTTGATGAGCTTACAGTCGAGGAGCCCCGAGCTCGCGCGGGCGCCGACGCCCGTCATCTGGACGGCCGAGGAGAACGCGTACTTCGAGGCCCAACTAGCGGTCGTCGACGAGGGCAGCCCCCAGCGCTTCGCGACGATCGCTTCTGGATTACCGGACAAGAGCGAGGACGACGTGAGGACGTGGTACGAGAAGCTCCTCGGGGATTTGTTGGAGATCGAGCGCGGCGCGCGCGCGTAACTAGATGCTTAGGAGCTCCTCTCGGCCCGGCGGGTCCAGCCCATCCCTGGGCCCCAGTGGTGCATCGTCCCACGCCGCGGCCGCGTCGGTACGCCACATGGGCCGCCGAACGCGCCACGTAGATCGTGTGATGATACAGCGATACTTACGGGCCTAGACGCTCAGGAGCTCGGGGTGGGCCACATAGTGGGCGAAGGCCTGGAGGAAGGCCGCCGCCGTCGGCTCGTCGACGACGCGGCGGTCCGACGACAGCCGCGACGTCATCGTCGTGACCTGCCTCACGTCACCGTTCTCCATCGTAAGCTTGTTGACACCCCCACCGACAGCTAAGATGCAGGCCTGGGGCGGGTTCACGACGGCGCTGAACTCCGTGATGCCGAACATCCCCAAGTTCGACACCGTGAAGGTGCCGCCCTGGAACTCCTCGGGCTTCAGCTTGTTGTCTTTTGCACGTGTCGCGAGGTCTCTCACCTCGGCCGAGATGACGCTCAGCCCTTTGCCGGCCGCGTCGAAGACGATCGGCGTGATCAACCCCGCCGGCGTCGCCACGGCCACACTAATATCAATTTGATCATTTGGTACACTCGTAGTGCCGTCCCAGGACGAGTTCGCGCGCGGGACGTCCCGCAACGCCAAAGCTACGGCCTTGATCACGACGTCGTTCACGGAGACCTTGACCCCGAATTCATTCATGAGGTGCTTCCGCAACTTGGCCACGCCAGCTAAGTCGGCCTCGATCGACGAAAAGGCGTGGGGCACGAAGGCCCTAGATTCCGTCAAGCGCTTGGCGATGACCTTGCGCATCGTCGTCGCCGGCACATCTTCGAAAGGGGCGCCGCTCGTGGGTATGGTGGAGGGGTCGAAGGGCACCCTGGGTAAAGGCTGGAATGGTTCGGTTTGTGGGGCCGCGGCCGGTGCCGCGGCCGCCGCCGTCGGGGCTGCTGCTGCCGCCCCGAGCGCCGGGAAGGCCGTGCCCGCTGCGAGCGCCTCGAGTACGTCGCCCTTCGTGATGCGGCCGCCCTTGCCCGAGCCGACCAGACCGCTCACGTCGATGTTTTGGGAACGGCTCATAAAAGCCGCCGCGGGCATCAGCCGCGCGTCGGGGTTCGCCGCGGGCCCCGCGGCGGCGGGCGCGGCCGCGGCCGGCGCCGGCGCCGCCGGCGCCGCCGCCTCCGCCGCGGCCGGCGCCGCGGCCGGCGGCGCCGCGGCGGCTGGCGCCTCGAAGTCCGCGAAAGCTCCGGCGTCCGCGGCGTCCTCGACTTTGACCAAGATCGGCGTGCCGATGGCGATCTCGGTGCCCTCGGGCTGCAGGAGCCGCGCGACGACGCCCTCGTCCTGGGCCGTAAAATCGATCGTCGCCTTGTCCGTCTCGATCTCGCAGATCGTGTCGCCCTCGCCGAAGCTCCCCCCTTCCTCTACGTGCCACTTCTGGATCGTGCCGACCTCCATCGTCGGCGACAGCGCGGGGAGGCCCACGACCTCGTGCGCCGGGTACGAGAGCGCGCGCGCGGCGAGGCGGCGGCCCGGGCGTTGGGTTAAAGCCCGCGTGGCCAGCGCGCGGCTCGGGCGTTGGGTGGCCGCCCGCGTGGCCAGCGTGCGCGGACGCTGCGCCGCGGCACGCGCGCACGGCCTCAGGAGCGCGCGGAGGACGCGCATTTGTATGAACTTAAGCAAGGCTGTGGTCGTAGGCCTGAGGAAGCGTTTGGACAACTCCAGTGGCTTGCGGGAGCAACGTGTGCCGCACAGGGCCCGATAAAAGCGTGTGGAAGGCGCCTTAATATTCGACAGCTAGCTGTTAGACACTAGCAACGCGGCGCCGCCACTAGTCCACAATACGTATCGCCACTAGTCCCAGCATCGTAACAATATATAAAAGTCCGGGCTGCTACTGCGTGCGGCGCGGCGCGCTTTCGGCGCGAGCAGGCGCCGCGTCGACGGCGTGGAGGGGATTGTGGACCGTGTATATATGAAGTAAGTAAACAACAGTAGTATTAGATCTTGTAGATCGGCGGCCCCCTTCCTTCAAATGGGTCGACCGGCGCCGCACTGGGAGGCTTCTTCCTTTCCACCTCGTCCTCGAAGAAGGGCTTGACGGATTCCGTCTTCCGCATAACTTCGTTCGTCGTGTCCAGCCGGAGCTGGTAGATCAATCTAGCCATCTCCGCGAGGCGCCACTCCCGCTCCTTATGGAGGTGGAAGCCCCAGTACTCATCAACGACCTTCTGGTCCGCCTCCGCGAGGCACATCTGCGTCCTTTCTGACGCCTCGCGCTTCACCTCCAGCACCTTGCGCTTCTGTATTTCATCAGCCGCGATGCGCGCGTCGGCGGCGCGGATCACGCCATCCGCTCGGAACTGCTCCCGCAACTTCTTCAGCCGCAACTTTTCGGCGTTCCTGGCGCGTATTCTAGCTTCTCGAGCAGCCTGCTCCTGCTTGAGCTTCTTCTCCCGCAAGTCATCCACCATCAGCGCGTCGTGGACCCAGCCCTCGCAGTCGGTGGAGAACTCGCGCTTCGCTATCGACTCGGAATGTTCCCTGAAGGCTTTGCGAGAAGCGTCCGACCGCCGCTCAAAGTCCGCGGCCTCCCGCCTAAAAGCTCGCAATTCCTCCGTCTCGTCCCTCACCACGAGAGGTGTCAACCCGAACGTCGCCGCCGCCGCCGCCGCCGTCAGCGGCACGCCATCATCAGAAAACTCCCTCTTGCGGGAAGAGATGCCGTTGTTCTGCACCTCATCTCTCCTCCACCGCTCCTTCCGAGGTGCACAATTAGTACGCGCTTCTTTCTCCGACTGCAGTCGGAAATACAAGTCCCGCCGCGCGAGTTGCCGCTCCATCACCTCTCTATCTTTAGATTTCATCGTCTCCGCGATCCTTCTAGTATAATCGACCACGGCTGACCGGGCGACCTCCTTCGCTTCCGCAGCGTCATCCAGCAAAAGCTGCCGCGCTCGTTGCTCCGCCTGTCTTCGTTTAAGTTCCGCCCGCGTCTCGACGTTCTCGCGCACTTCATTCAAAGCGATGATGGCCACATGGAGTAAACTTCGACGGTGCTCCGCCGTCCACCAGGCCGCCCTCGCTTTTTCATTCGCCATGCGCGCCTCGAGCTGCTTGAACTTTTTTTTACCGGTTAAGTGGTGGTATTCTCTATCATTGGCTAGATGAGCCATCACACCGTACACACCTCGTCGACATTCGGGACATATGCGAGCCGTGTCAATGCGAAAATTGTAGCCCTTCTTGTCGAAAATGACACAAGCATCCGAATCCTCGAGGCCAAGCTTTCTCAACTCACTGCTGTTGGCATCGGACGGGTCCTCACTCCGCTCCTCGAAGCAGTAGACGTCGGGCGTGAACGGTAACGCCAATTTATTTTGACTCGTTTCCTCCTCTAGCCCTTGCTCCAGGAGATATTGTTCCTCGTGCGCGTGCTTTATCCTGCATAAGGGACAGTACTTCGGCGGCAGTTCATTCAAAAGCTGTAGCACGCAGACCATGGGCAACAACTTCCCACACGCCCGTCCCACCTTCTTCTGCTCCGCGTGCGTCATCTTTCTCATCAAATCTATCAATTCAGTCCGCTGCGCTCGAGGTAGTTCGGGCAGTTCCCGCCATCTCTCCTCAACAAAGCAGGCGTGTAAATCCACGATCATCCCTGCTTCCTCGGCGTCGTCTTGAAAAGCAGTAACCAACGCTTCGCAAGACGTAGGCCCGTACTTGCTCAACAACGAATCGCAGCAAAAAAAAGCCCGCAACTGTTGGTCCTCATCAGTAACAACCTCGCTCAAAATCTCCGTGAAGACGCGTCTGTGACTCGGATCCATGCGCGACATGACGCGCACACACATTTCTTGATGTGGCGCCGGCATCGACTCCACGAGGTCGTCGATTAGTTTCATCATTTCCGCTCCGGAACTGTTGGGCCGCGACGAGGAGGACGATCTAGGTCTCAACGATGACTTGGGCGTCTTCACGCGGGCCGGCGGCGTCTGGCGGTCGCGGTTGCTCAATGGCTTCTTCTTGGGCGTCTTGGAGGGCGGCGGGGGCAGCTCGCGCTTGCTGCCCATGGCGCCGAAGACGGCCATGGGGTTCAGGGAGAGGGCCATCGTGGCTGCCCTTGCCCTGGGCTTGGCCTTTGCCCCCGGAGCCGGCGGAGCGGCTGAGCTGCGGCTCCGACGGCGGACGCCGCTCGGCGCTATGCTAGTGTGTCGATAACCTAGGTTCATGGCTTGCTCTCCGGGCTCGCACGGCCTGTAATCGCTGCTATCGATCGAAGTCGTGCTGGCGGAGCAGCCTCGAGACACCACTGACAACGCTGATTGCATCGATTTGTAAAGAATGGCAGAGAACCGCAAACGACAGCAGCCCCCCTCCCCGGCGTCGCGGAAGGCCCAGCGCCGCGAGGCCGAGTCGATCTGGGCTGCCCTCCATGCGCGGCACTGCGTGTACTGCCATGAATGGGTGTTCCGATATATATATATATACGCTCTTCGCCCGCTGCGCCGAGGCCATCAAGCGCCGCGGCGACGGCGGTGCGATCATCGACACGCTCCCGGCGTCGATGCGGGACCGCGTGCGCGCCGCGCGGTGGTCGGCGCGGTGCAGGGGCCCGCCGCACAACGCTCACTGGCCGGAGCGCATCGACAAGTTCAGCTTTAGTCATTCGCGCTGGAAACTCGAGTGCTGGCGCTGCGACAAGAGGTGGATCGCCGACTCGAACGTCGGCGACGAGAAGCCCTCTAATTGGCACACCTGGGAGGGGCACCCGCGACCAAAAATCGCCGGAGACGACGGGTGCGCCGTGCCGGGCCACGCGTTCGGCGTCGAGGGCCTGCGGGAGCGGTACGCGCGGTTTCCCGGGGACTTGACTACTCTGTGGGACGAAGGACAATGTACGACGGTCCTCTCCGAGAAACTCACGGCGGCCGGGTGCCTGGCGGACGACGTCGTCAACCGCACGGCGGAGGACATCTGCGCCTCGTATTTCAAACCCGACGACCCGTACGTCGAGTGCCGCGAGTGCTTCGCGCTCGACTGGCGGCACGGCGTCGGCGCGGGGTTGCTGGCCGCCCAGAAGGGCTGGGAACCGCCGGCGGCCGACGAGGCCACGAGCGCCACGACCATTGGCGTGTTCCGCGCCGTCGTCGACGCCTCCGTGGACGACGCCATCGCCGCGGCCGCGGCCGAGGCCCCGCCCCGGCTCGGCGAGGCCGTGGCGACCCTGCCGTACGGGGCGCGTGCGGTCGAGCCGCTGGGCAACGGCAACGTCCGGTATATTTTTTAACACATGACTCTCTTACCCCTTCGCCAGCAGCGACGACATCTTGTCCGACGCGTTCAGGTCCCCGCCATCGACCTCATCATCTTCTAAATCGGCGAACTCGTCGTCGTCGCCGGCCTCCTCTTCTGCTGCTCTTGGATCTTCATAAGGATATTCGGTTAAGCCGGGCTGCTGGATGAGGGGTTTCGACCAGTGCGGCCGCGGGTGCCACCTCAATAGCTCCAAGTCAAAAATCAACTTCGCGTAGGGCGGTATCAATGGCTTCACGCCATGCTCGCCGTACGCGTATTCCGCGGATATCGTAAGTTTCGACCGTTCCCCGAAACTCATCTGCAGGACCCCGCGGTCCCAGCCCTTGATGACCTGGCCGATACCTAACACGAATTCGAAGGTCTGCTTGGCTTTCCTCGTATTCTCAACCTCCTTGCCCGTATCGGCGATCTTGCACACGTAATGACACCGCACGACGTCGCCGATCTGGGGGTAGGTCTCTTCGTCGCCCGGGAAGAGCACGTCGATCTGGATGTTGTCCCGGTCCCGCTTCAGCTCGAGCAACTCCTCCTCCGTCGGCAGCAGGTCGTCGCCGTCTTCCACAATCGCCTCCTCCTTCGTCTTTTCTTCTTCGTCGTCGCTGTCGGAGTAGCTTTCCTCCGAAGAAGATTTGTCGGACTCGTCCATGTCGCCGTCCACTTCTTCGGCCTGGATGTCGATGTCGTCGTCGCCGCCGGCTTCGCGTCGCTCGTACCTCAGCTTGTATTTCTTGAGGGCAATGTCTATTTTCCTCTGATGGAGCCGTTTCGTGATGCCTAGCTCCCGGAAGTCGTCCTCATCCATGTTCAGCAATAGTAACCCATCAACTTTCGAAGCTAGGACCGCAGGCACGTACTCCTCGAGGTCCATCTCGAGGAACCACGCGACTATATGTTCATTCCGCCACTCGTCGAAATGTCTAGAGCGCTTCTGGCCCTTCAGGGCGTTGGCCATGCGTTCCAGTCGCAGATCTTTGTCGAGCTTCGCATGTGTGCTGGTTTTGGCCTCGTAGGCCTCCCTCTTGGCATCTTCTACTTCTTTCTTCAGTCTTTCAATCTCGGAATCCTTACTGACAATCAACTGAGAATCGGGACCGAGCTCCGGCGCGGCATCTTCAGCTTTGATTAAGCTCAAAGCTTCGGCGGGGTTGTCCCACCGGACTTCATTCGTTCTGACATTGGTATAGTAGTAATCCCCCGAATCGGGATCGAAGTCCTTCCGATACACCTCCCTCATCACTTTTGTGACCTCTTTTCTCGCTAATGCACTTCTCATGACGGCCTGGATCGTCGTCGCACAAGAAATGGCTCGTCGATCCGTGCGGTACGGCGGACACGCCTTGAGAATCAAGGGAGGGTCCCAGAGCGAGTCGCCGGTCATCTTGTTGTAGTAAAAGTACTCCTCTGATTCCGCATCATACCCGATCTCGTAGACCCGCCGCGCGATGATCATGAGCAACGAACCGCCCTTCTTCGCCCGTACCAAGCCCTGGATCTTCGAGGCGGCCTGCCTCCGCACCTTCCAGGCCGGCGCACTTAGGTCGAGGGGGGCCATGGCTGCTGTGTTGTGTGTGGGTGCTGCCCCAGCGGTCGCGAGTTATGTATTCCGGTGCTGCTCGTGGGGCTGCAGCAGCTTCGCGTTCGTTGGCTGCCGACCCGTGCGCCCGCCGCGGCGGCTGCCCCAACGCGTTTGGTGCCCAAGCCCAGCCGCCGACGAGGAGCCACTAGAAATCGGCCAAACGTCCACTCTTCCGGCCATGGGTGCGTTGAAGAGTGCTCCCGTCGCCGAGAGGTACCGAAGAGGCCTCCAAACTCCCCTTTTGCCATCCCGTTTGGTGGGGCTCCTGTTGCCGACGAAGCCAGACAAAGCGCCGTCCCAGCGCCCCAATATCGCGCGGCGGAAGCTATCGCAGCGCGAGCGGACGCAGACGACCCGCCGCGGCGCTGTGCTCGTTTTTTTCGGCGCGCCACGCGACGCTCCGGCCGCGCAGGCGAAAAAACAAGATACCTCTCGCGGCTCCCAAAAGAGCCCGTGCGCCGCCGTGTCCGTCACCCCAACCGCCTCCAAGAGTGCCCCACGCACCCAAGTACCCCGCGCGCCGCCGTTACGCGCCGCGCGCGCACCCCCAAAAATGTTCGCGTCGCACAGGCGAAACCGTGACCACAAAACCACCTACGCCGGCTCCACACGAGCCCGCACGCCCCAGCGTCCACGTCCACACGACTGCGTTACCGCCGCGACCGCAGGCGAACACCTCGGCAAACATCACGACCCCGCGTCCTACAAACGCGCCCCCTTCGTCCCCCCTTAGGCGAGCGAACATGTCGTCCAAGGCCAAGGCTGCCAAGGAGGAAGCCCCGTTGTCGCCGACGAAGAAGGGCAAGAAGTCGACGAAAGGCAACAGTCCGAAGAAGGACCCGAAGTCGCCGGCCAAGGTCAAGTCTGTGACGAAGGCGGCGGAGACGCCCGTCAAGACATCGAGCAAGAAGAAGGCGGCGGAGACGCCGCAGACCAAACCGAAGGAGAAGAAGACCGGCCCCTACGAGGCGCGCTGGAAGAAGGCCATGTACGTTTTCCCTTGATATACTTTCTATCACATATACACGTAGGAGCATCTTCCAGAAGTTCCAGCCCGGGTTAGGACACGACGGCACCGGTTTGTATGGTACATTGACAGCCGGCACGATGCGCACGATGATTGAAAGATGTGAAGTGGTAGGACGGACGCACGTCGACGTCGGCGCGGCCGACGGCAAAGTGTTGCTGGGGGCTTTATCGCTCGGCGCGGCGCACGTCTATGGCGTCGAGATTTCGGGAGACGGTCTACAGACGAAGTTCGAGGGCATGCGCGACGTGCTGGCCCAGAGCCACAGCATGGGCGCGTCGTCGGCGCGCCTCGCTTGTAGCATCGACATCTGCGATTTACGAGGAGCTACCGTCGAGGCTTGGTTAAATGAAGTCTTCAACGAGTCCGACGATACGGAGATTACCGTGAGTGCGGTCTGGCACGGGTACGTTCTTTACTTTGATATGTTTATGACATACGTTATATAGGTTCAACACCGAGGCCAAGGAAACTTTACTCAGCGCGTGCGCCCGGTCACAGCGCGTGACGCGCTTTTCATTGATAGGCCCCGCCAAAAGAGATTACGGCAACCCCGAGGCTGTTATTGATTGGGTCGGCCAGCAGGGCGGCGCGTGCAAATTGGTAGGGGACGACAAGGGCCACCTGTCGGGGAGCGGCGAGAACCAGCGCATCATGACCTTCGAGAAAACGGACGCCGGGTCCTCGCCGCAGCGGGCGCTCGCCTTCGACGACTAGTAGCTCTATCATCATCTCGCTCGGCGCCGACGTTCTGCCGCGGCGCGCCCCTGTTCGACCCGCGTATATCATGGATTAATATAGACTACAGAGAGTCGCTTATCGTGGCTATAGCCCCTCTCGCGGACCCCGCGTACGCGTCTCCGGCGTGGAAAACCCGTTTTGTCACGGGCGCGTCGCGGCGCGCGTAGCGTGGAGGCGCAATAAAGCGGCAGTGAGGTGCGCTCGCACTGATTCGTGACTAGCTCGACACTGCTCGTCAGCTCGCGCCGCTACGAGCCACTGAGAGATCTCAATTGAGTCACAATTTGAGTGCTTTGGCCCTGGGAAGGCCCTGGGAAGCCAATACGCGCGAGATGGTCCTGGACGAGCATGTTGTGGACGCCGCGACGTTCGGTGACGTCAACCTGGTGTCGGCCTGGCTCCACAGCTTGGAGCGTCCAGGAGACATAAACGAGGTCGACGCCGACGGAACGACGGTCCTTAATCTGTGTGCAAGAGGTTTTGACAATCATTATCTTGACGACGACAACGAGGCGGTGGAGAACGAGGTCGCCATCGTAAAAATGATTCTAGCGAAAGGAGGAGCAAACGTGAACCTCGCGGATAAATACGGCTGGACACCGCTACATCATGCTTGCGATTCGAACCCCCTATTTGGCTTGGCTGTGATTCGTGCATTACTCGCGGCGGGCGCCGACATCAACGCGAAGACATCAGGGGTTCGGAAAGAAGACTCCTTCGGGGTAGTCGCGGCCGTCCAGACGCCGCTCGCTACTGCTATTGACTGGTTTCGGTGCGCCGCTGACGACACGGCCCCGGCTGGCTTCGATGCGGAATGCACGCGCACTGCGCTGGAATATGTCGCTCTACTTCTACGTCACGGCGCGTCACTTGATGACTGCTGGGCCGGCGCGCCGGTGGAGAATTTGCTGCGCCACGTCGAGGACCGGACGACGCCGGCCATGGAGATGTGGTTCGGTAATGATAAGTGGGCTGCCAGCACCCCGCAGGACTTGTCCCAAAACGAACATTTCCTCGCGTGTAAGGCTCTTGTTAAGAAGGCGCGCAGCGAACCGCGCAAGACGGTCCTCACGCTCCGGGCCCTCGCGATCAAAGGCCGGGCCAAGACGACCGACCCTGTTATGAAATTTCTCGTCGGCATTCCCGACGGCGTTACCGGAAACGTCCTCTCATTCTGGCCCCCGGCAACGCGATATATCGCGGCGCGACGGCCGGGCACGAGCCAGCTGCCGTATCGGCCGAAGCGCGAAGTTGAGGTGGTGAAGGCCCCAACGTGTTACGTCTGCGGCCGTAGCAATCGTCCCAATGGTTGTCCGGGCTGCTTTGGTGCCAGGCCTGGGTTCGACAGGCACACGGAGAATGTCCACCACGCCATCAGTATGAGCCCGGCCTACAGCGGCAAGTCGTTCGAGGAGCTGCGGCTCGAGGACTACGAGCTGGGGCGGGACGCCGGGAAGTGGTGGATCGGGGGGACGTTGCAGATCAACAACGATAGGGATATGGCCGCCGCGCTAGACGCGCTCCAGCTCGGTCTCCCATCCGACAGCAACTTGATCTGTCGATTCGAAGAGCCCACATACGGCTCCCCCAGACTAGACAATGAAGGAAACATAATCACGTAGTAACACTTAAGAACTTATGGTCAATATCACGAAATCACTCCCCGACGATCGCCCGCGTCGGCTCCTCTTGTAACAAGCGCGCCACGACGTCGATCGCCGACGTCGTGTGGTCGCTCAGGCCCGACGACGCCGGCGGCCGTTCAAATAACTCGGCGAGCGTCGCGTTCAGCTCCCGTCTTAATTCCCTCAGTAAAACCGCGGTCCGCGCCGGCGTCTTCACGAGGCGGATCCAGCGCGCGATCGTGACCTCTCGTTTCGCGTGGGCCACGTCGACGTCGCCCGGGTACATCAGCAACAGTGCGAAGGGCGTCGCCACGGCGCAGCCTCCCAGCAACAACCGCCCGCGGCCCGCCTCCCATCTCCTCGAGAAAAAGGCCACGTGGCACGCCTTCTCATCCAGATCGGAAGCTGCTAACATCGACGACTGGGCCAGTCGAGCTCGATCGAAGCGCACGGCCGGTCTTATACGTTGCGTGGACGTGTCTTCGCCGGAGGCTTTTGCTGAAGCTATCTTCGGTACACTTAACTCCGTATGCGAGGCATTCAGCGAACCTTTCGAGCCGTTCTGCGCCACAGCGTCGACGCGCGCGACATGGGGAGCTAGAGCACCCACTAACACCGCAGCAATGACATTTGCGTTCGCAGCATGTCTGTTCGCGTGAGATCTAGCTTCGTCCGCCGTGCCCCGTGCTAGTAGACCAGCTCTCTCAAGTACAAGGACAAAATGGTCCCGCGCATCCAGTGCATCTCTCAACGCCGGCTCGTGCAATCCTAGCTTCTTCGCTAACAACTGCCGCGCGCCGCCTCTAGCTTCCCTCCACGCATCTAACGCCCTCCCACAGGCCACCAAGTCCGCCCGCGGCGGGCAGAGCTTCTTCCGCTCTTCGCGTTGCCCCCGGCCCGGATCCGGCGCCCAGACGGCGTCCGGCCGGCCACCCGAACCGACGGCCGCCGCTACTGATAAAACGGGTCCGACGCAGCCCAACAACGTCCCATAGACCAGGATCTTTCCTAGTCTAGGATGCACCGGTAGTCTAGCGAGATGCCGTCCTAGTGGAGACAGTAGTAACTTTTCATCCGAACCGGCATGCAACGACTGTTCAATGGCGCCCCACGACTGCTCCTCTTCGTCGACCAAGACTAAAGCACCCACACTCACAAGCTCCGAGAGTGCCGCCGACAAGGCATGGAGAGGCGGCGGCTGGGCGCAGTCCCGCAGCCACTCTGCCGCTGAAGCGAAGAACTCGGAATCCTTAGACCTTTTCGCATCGTCGCAGGTGGCTTTGGTGGATAGTATCAACTCTTCTAACGGTACCCTTTGTAATTCCGGTTCCTGGTGGTCCGGCAGTCGTTGTTCAAAGTGGTCCTGCGTATATAACCGGACACATACGCCAGGCCGAACTCTACCAGCCCGACCAGCTCGTTGCCGAGCCGAAGCCCGAGAACACCAGGCCGTTTCCAGCGTCGGACAAGCAGAAAACAACTTCTCGGAGCCGTGGCGATGGTGCCTCACTTCCTTGACGCGGCCGCAGTCGACGACACAGGTTACGTCAGGTATGGTAACACTGCTCTCAGCCACATTTGTGGCCAGTACAATTTTACGAGCATACCCATGAGGTACTGGGGCGAAGGCCGCCCGCTGATCTTCTCGCGGGGCGTTCGCATGTAGTACCACACATAAACAATGAGATAAGCGACGAGACGCCATCACGCGATCTGCCAAACGCCGGATCTCGCCCACACCCGGCAGGAAGACCAGAACGGCGCCATCATCGACCTCCTCTTCCGTATCTTCCCAGCTCTCGGCCACCTCATTCGTAGCAGAGGGAAAGCAGCCCTCCACCACGGCCTCGATGGCTGCAATCACCAGGTCGTAGTCGAGCTTATGTATATTCCAGCCGTTCTCCTCCTCTTCCGCTTTGTAGCGGTTGACGGCTCGCTCCACCAACTGGTCCGCATCACTTTTATCCGATTGCCTTACAGTCCTTACGGACTCGGTGCCCTCGTTCCGCCTACCTACTTCGCGATCGTTACCGCCACAGGCCGCAGCCACATACCCCGTCGCCGCCACGACATCTTCCAAAAAGTAATTTTGCACGGGATGGGCCCTACCGGATATAGTAACTAACGGCGTCGTCTGCGCCTTCTCTGAACCTCGCAACGCGGCATCTAGGTACTTCTGGAAGAGCTGCGCATCTAACGTAGCCGACATTAACACGAGGGAGAGTTTTCTAGCTTTTTCCCGTCTATGTTGTGCTGCCACCGTCCTTCTTAGAGCCGCTAATAACAGATCACTGTCTGCTGCTCTCTCGTGTACCTCATCAAGGACTATATGCGTCGCATTTCTTACGAAGTCCGCGCCGTCGTCTCCATCGCTGTGGGTTGACGTGGCGCCTCGCAAACATCTCAACAACACTCCAGCCGTGCAAAATAAGATCTTCGTCCGAGACGAACAGCGGCGCTCGTGCCTTATATGATATCCGACAAGACCACCAATCTCGTCCTCGCCGCACTCCTGGGCGACTCTCGTCGCGACGGACGTCGCCGCTACTCGTCGAGGTTGCGTCACGACAATCCTGATGCGCGCCGCCCGTTCCCCACCAGCACAAAGAGCAGCATCCAACAAGTAATGAGGTAATTGCGTCGTCTTCCCCGACCCGGTCTCGCCACATACCACCACACGATCCCGGTGGCAGTCCCGCGTCGCATCGCCCGCGAGTTGCACGAAGGACTCCCGCGCATTATTTGCTGGTAACGAGGCTCGTTGATCCCTCATGGCAGCGTACTCTGGAGAAGCCTTCCTATCCAACCACCACGTCCGTAGCTCGTCGCCTCGTGATCTTAACTCCTCGATATCCTCCACTACTTCTTCCACGATAGGCGACGTGGGCTCCTTGTCAGCGTCCCACGCGTCGTCGTCATCACTCTCCAGTAAATCCTCCCACGACTCCTGGGGCTCCTCTGTTTCTACTTTCTTTGCTGGAACCTTCTCCCTCTTTTCCAGCTCTTGCTCTTCAGCAGCATCCGCGGCTTCGTCGTCCGCCGCCGCCGCGTGGAGTAACACTCTCCTCACCACATCAGCGATGATCTTGTCCGACCGGCGCTGCTTCTCCACGGCGCTCAGTGACGCCTCGGCCTCCTTCTCGGCCTTGATCTTGTCCAGTTTCGCCGTCCACCACTGCTTGAAGGGTGGTGGTAAGACCCTATACAAAGGTAAATCCGGCGCGAGAGCATACAGCGCCATGCACGCCGCCAGATCGTGCGGCGCCTTCGACGGACCTCCACTACAAGCTCGCGACTTCGCCCAGGGCCGCAGCATCGGGTCTTCGGCGTCTGCTATGAGGTTGACGGTCGGTTGTGTACCAGGTGGTGGTTTACTACCTTTGTTGGCTCGAGCGGTCTTTCGCTGGACTCGTTCTCGAGACAGAGCCCACACTCTGCATCGTACCGTAGTTCTAGATGCAACTTCGTAGGACGGCTTGGGATTGCCGCGTTCGCGACACCACTGCTCCAATTTCTCGCGAGGCGTCGCGCCGGACCACACGACGGCCGGCGGCGACGGCGGTCGCGCCACGGTCTCCTTGGGCTCGACTTTCTCCACAACTGCCGCCTCTGCTTCGGCGAACATGGCGCCGACGCCCTCGTCCTCCTCGGTAACCGTCGTAGACACCTGCGACACGTGGCTGCCCATGGACGCCGCCGAGCCGGATCTCGATCTAGACACGTTTCTGTTGGCCGCGACGCACCCGAGACACCGTCTTGACGACGACGAGGCCTTCCATTGGGCCTTCGAGTAGTTTCCTCTCGGTTTGTCCGTGCCGCAGGCAGCACAGGGCTTGGGCTCCTCGAGTTTTTTGGGCCGCTCCGGGAGTTTTCGTAGCTCATCATTCGCTCTTTTGATGTCCTCGCCGACAGAATTCATCTCGTCGTACGCGCGAGCTTTTTTGAGCGCGCCGTGCTTCTGCCTCAAATCTCGTAGCGTCGCTTCTAATTTGTCGCGCTTCTGGTCGTCGGGCAACGCGTCGAACTCCCTTTGGCGCTGCTCTTCTTCCTTAGCTTTGATTTCCGCAGCTTTGGCCTCGGCCTCCTGTCTCAATACGGCTTGCAAGGCGTACTGCTTCAGGGCTTCCTCGTCGGAATCTTTCCGTCGAGGAGCTCTCTCAGCCTCAGGTGGAGGCGCGTCGGGCACTTGTATCGGTGGTGGCTTGGGCGGCTCCTCCTTCAGACCCATGAGGCCCAATAAACTAGGTGGCTCCTCCTTCTCCGGTTCCGGGGCACCTCGCGAAATGACCTCCAAAGAGCCTTGCGACGCATTTCTTTTCACTCGATCTTCTTCCACTTCATCCTCCCGAAACGTTTTTGGGAGCTCGTCGTACGATAGCCGCAGGCACAGCCAATCTAGCGCGGCTCTGCTGGTCGTATTGCGCGCGCCTCTCCTTGCTGCTACTGCAGCTAACGCTCTAGCGGCGTTGTCCTCGTCGAAGCCCGCGGCGGTCACGCCCGCGAACGCGCCGGCCAGAGCGGCTCCAGCCTCCTTGTCGTTTGCGGTTTCTCTTGTTAAACGACTGGCGGCGTTGCCGAAGGGGCAGCCCTCCTCGAGGTTTAATACATCACCGATGGCGTCGTGCGCCGCGCGCGACATGTTATTGCTTTGCGAGCGCTCAGTATCGACGCGTTTGCTTTCTTATCGATGCGTTTCTCGGGTTTCTTGCACAGACGCGCGGCCGCGCCGCCGCCGCTTGGCTTTTCGACCGGCGCTCAGCCCGCTATACCCTTGATTGCCGAGGAGAAGCTTGTAGCTGCACTTTTGCACCCTGCGCTGCTACGCGGGCTATGAGGCAAAATTTGATTGCTTGTTGGCTCGGCCAGTAAGAAAACAATTGCTACGTGATCTATACGCCGTCAGGGTCTTTTACACGGTACGCAGTGCCTTTTTTTCACGTAGTTTCAGCCTTTGCTTGCTTGCTGGCTAGTGGCTCTACCGCTGGCTGCGCATCCAGCGCTCCCGTAGTGGACGTGACGAGTCTGCCGCGCTGAGAGCACTAATCCGCGGAAGCCGGGGGTCCGCAGCGCCTTTCAGGTTTTTGGTAGGCAGGTTGGCATCCACAAAAGGCTGCCCTCTACGCCGCGCACACCTCGGGCCAGGACGGTAGACGCCAGTAGACGCTACCCCGGGACCGGACCAGTGCCGCCGCTAGACGCAGCACCCCTGGGAACGCCGGCCGAGGCTGCCCCAGACCAGTGTGCCACCAGACCCTGCGCCGGCGGACGCGCCGCCGCCCGCGCGCCACGCCCGCGCGCCATCGAAACCAAGATGCCGCTACGCTCACCCAAACCCAGCATTAGAGAAATGAAAAAGGCCATCATAGACGCCGGCCTGGAGACCGAGGACCTCGTGGAGCGGTCGCATGTGGAGGAGCGCTACGAGGAGGCGCTCGCATTGCAGCCCCGCGAGGTCGATGAATCGTCGAGCAAGGCCAAGGGCATGGCCCAGGCCGCAGCACTCCAGAAAAAGGCGTCCGAACCTCCGAAGGCGCGCCCGCCCGCGCCGAACGAGAGCGGCTGGTGGCGCATGGAGGACCTGTCCAAGGCCTTCAAGAAGTACTCCGAGGACCCCAGCGCGCCCGAGGCCAACTACTTCATGGGCAAGGCCCTGCAGATGGCGGGCCAGGCGGACCAGGCCGACGAGCAGTATTCGCTATTCTACGACCGGTGCGTCGCGATCCACCAAAACAGAGACAAGGCCCTCAAGTTCTACGAGCAAAAGATCCACATCCTCAAGAAGAAGCAGGCCAAGACTCTGCTGCGGGGCGCGGAGCCGTCCGTCGAGGACGCGAAAAAGTTGGAGGACTACGAGATGATGGCCGCCTGCCTTCCAAGGGTCGAGGCGGAGCGGGCGAAGCGGCGGAAGAAGACGTGCGTGGTCTGCTAGTCTTGTAATCTTGTGTTCGGTCGTAGTTCGTAGTGCGCGTTCCCGGCGACTTCCCGCGTCGCTAGAGCTCCTCGCTAGAACCCGTCTCAGATACACTAGGGAAGCTTGTTCGGGCCTTCGAGGAGCCTTCTGACGCCTCGGCTCATCCTCGCCCGATGCGGCTTCGAGGCCTGCTTCGAGACTGTGCTGAGAGCCATTGCAAAACTCAATCCACAGATCATTGCTCACTCAACGACTGGGTAGAGAACAACGTCCACGCGCACGAACTAGTCCATAACGACGATATTCACAAGCGTATAGCTCGCTCGACAAAAGTTACAGCCACAAGCACTGAAAATGCAAGACCTCGAGAGCCACGAGACCAGCGGTCTCCTCAACAAACAGTCCTCTACAAGCCAGACGCAACCCCAGAGACGCGCCGTGGCGCTCACGATCGTCGTCGCGTTGGTCGCGACCACCGCGCTCGTCAACCTCGTGCCGAGCGGCCGCGGCGGCGGCCTCCGCGCGACGCGCCTCGAGGTCGGCGCCGCGGCCGCGGACGACGACGCAGCGTCGGTCGCAACCGGCTCCGCAGCAGCCGTCACCGACAGCACGGTCAAGGCGGGCTCAGCGCCCGCGGCGGGCGCCTCGCTCCAAGATAAGTTCGCCGCGGCGTTCCAGAGCATCCTCGACGAAGAGGCGACGGCGTGGGATTGCGCGTTCTCTGTCGCCGTCAAGACAGAGGGCGAGAGCGCCGCGCTCACGGCCGGCGTCATCGACAAGGCGACTGGAGCGACGGGGAAGCCGTCCGACGTCTGGGCGTGGGGCTCGGTGACGAAGCCGCTGACGGGCGCTCAGGTGTTGCACCTCGCGGACGAGGGCAAGTTTGACCTCGACGACGCGGCGGCGCCGATCATCGATGAGTACATTCAAAACATCGCACAGCAGCAGGGCGACGCCTGGAACTTTACGTGGACGTCCCTCGAGGAGCTTTTCCAGAACGCGTCCGTGAACGATATCACGATTCGGCAGCTCCTGGCGATGCAAGCTCCTATCCCCGACTTCGACACCGGCGGTCTCCGCGACTATCTAGCTTCAGGAAAATCTGGGACCGCCTGGCAGGTTCTGGACAGCGTCAAGGACGCGTACCCGCTCACGCCGCTCCAGTACAGCTCGACAAACTTCGTGCTGCTAGGCATGATCGTCGCGCACTTCGCGGACGGGCTTCCTCTGGAAGAGACGGACCAGGCGTATTACCTACCCTCGCATCTCAAAAGCCAGCTCCACTTCGGACAAAACGGCCAGACGGCGTCGGAGTGGACGGACGTCAAGTTCTACGACCGCACTGCGGGCAAAGCGGGCGAGGTCCGACACGACGAGTGGTCCGAGAAACCTGGCATCTTCATCGGTTGGGGCGCGTCAGACCTCGCGGCAAGCGTGCCTGTGGTCGCCGAGCTCTTCTACGAGATCTACGGCGCGCAGACCGTTACGAAGCAAGTCGATGAGATGTTAAAGTTCCACCACGACCCAGTTTGGGGCTACGAGTACGGCCTCGCGACGATGAGCGCCGGGGTACCGGGTATACCTATGTACGGCCACGGCGGAGACACGTACGGCGCTGAATCGCAGGCTCATTACAGCCCAGTGCTCAAGGCGTCGGTCGTCGTCGCATCGAACGTGGAGATTCCTCACGAGTCTCAGACCAAGTACGTTAACTGCATGGCATGGGCGGCGCTCGTGAAAACCATGACCCCGCTGGCGCATTCGATCCGCGAGAGTTGCAATGACATTGGGAATACCGTCCCGAGGGATCTCTACCGCGACCAGAACCTGCGCAAGGCCTCCAACTAGCGGCCACCACAAAGCGGTATAGGAGCTGGAAAGTCTCCACGAGCTCGGGATAAAACTCGACGAGCGCCGCAAAATAAGAGTAAGATTACATATACCGCACGCCGCCGCGCCCCGTCCTGGTTGTAACAGGCGCGTCGTAGCGCGCCGTCGACGCCGCCGCGCGTGCCCGCGCGCGGCCCACGAGCCGCTTCCTACATGCAAAGTCGAACTTCTCGTCCGTCGCGCCGAGCCACGCGCCGCACAGTCTTCTGATAGAGGGCACGTGGTAGACGTGGTTCGGTGAATAGAACTCGGGCGCGATCCGCTCCAACTCGGGGAGGCGCACCCAGGGCACCCAGGGGAAGTCGTGGTGCTCCAAATGTCTCAATTCTTGGAACGTGAGCCAGTGCCAGAGCTTCGAGCCGCAGTAGCTGAGCGTGGGTTGCAATCTTCCTAAAGACGGCGTGTTCGTTCTACCTACTAACGGTTTTGAGAGTGCCGGCTTTATCCTCGACTCGTTGTCCAAGTCGGTAGCACAAGCGTGCTGCATGAGCCAGAAGCCGATGCACGGGTGGCAGAGGAAGCCCACACTGAACGCCGATGATAACGCTAAGTACAAGACGACCTCGAAGCCATGATTTGAGTACGAGGTGAGTGTCCTCATTACCAAATAAGAAGCGAAGGACTCGGACAGCCAAAACAACGTCTCGCGCCAGTTCGCCGCCCAGTCTCGCACCAGACATCTCAATAAAGCGTAGGCGTAGGCGATGGGTAATAATAAAGCTACGGTCGACGCCCACAATATCCCACCTACGATTGAATCGAGCCACAGCCACTTGGGCGACGGCGTCGGTTTCTTGATGCCGTATATATCGGCCTCGTGGACGGGCTGCCTTTCCCACAACCAGAACAGCGCGTCGGCGTCGGCATCTCTAGGCGTGCCCACGTGCAGGTGGTGTCTTTCATGTCCTCCCGCGAAGTAGTAGCTGAACCAGGGGAACGTCGTCGTCGCCGAAGCGAGCAAAGCACAAGGCGCCGCGAGGGACGTCCTTCGATCGTGACTGAGCTCGTGGTTCAGGGCCTGGGACCCGAAGGCCGCCGTCGCTCCGATCGTCGCGGCATACACGAAGGCCGATGACATAGAATGAACCAAGAAGAGTGCCACGAACGCTTGGAGCAAGACCAACCCAACACAAGCAATGAACGAGGCCCAGGACGGCTTGAATAACTCGGCAATCTCGGGATGTTTTTCCAAAATAGCTTTCCTCCGCCGCGCGTGCCACTCGGCGACCGAAGGCCTTCTAACTTCTGTCTCCACCGTCACAGCCTTCTGCGCCGTCGCCTCGAACGCTGATAAAGCGGCGTCGCGCTTCCGCGTCGCATTTACCAAAGCGGGGTCGTCATTTTCCTTGTCCATTTCCGCGACGTCATCATCAAGAGCCCTTAGCAAATGGCCCGCCGCGAGGGCCCTTCCGGCGAGGAACCGCGCCTCGGGCGCGCACCAGTGCTGTCTTCTTGTGAGTTCGAGGACCTCGGCCGCCGGCTCATTGTTATCGACGGCGTGTCTGAGTTCCTCGAGGTCGACGCCCATGCTTCTTTACGGGACCGCTGGAGCGACGGCGCGTCTTTTTACGGCGCGTCTACGAGGTATAGCGCCGCGCCGACGCCTGCCGCTTGTGCCTTCTTTGCGCACCGCGGCGTCTGCGGCGGCAGAGGCGGCTTCTGCGGCGCTGCTTTCGACGCTACCCGACGCTACGGTCTGAAAGCTATGTGAACGCCGATTGGTGCGTGCTGATGTACACTAGCGGCCGCGTTTAACGCCACTGCTGTGCTCGGAGCTAGCGTATCGACACACTAGGATTCATCCAAACTCTGCAGCGCTGGGTCTGAAGGCAGCCCGGAGGCAGCCTCGGAAGCCAGAACAAGTCGAAAGGCACCTATAGCCATGGCCGAGGGGGAGGCCCCAGCGCCGGCGGCGCTCATCGAGCCCGACGAGCGCTCGACGGTCTCGTTATGGTCCAGCACCATGCGCCAGGCCAATAAGGTCGACGAGATCGCATTAGTACTAAAGAAGATGACCGCGCTCGAGACGAAGCTCGCCGATCTGGAAGGGGAGCGCATACGAGTGCGGGAACGCCAAGACGTATTGCCGAGCGGTCCTTTACAAATACACGGTGCCCAGCTGGACTGCGCCAAGGAGGTGCGCGTTTTAACCGGTCCAGTAGTAGGCCGCGTCGACAGCCGGTCTGCCGTGATTTTACTCGAGACTGATGTCTCTGCGAAATTAGAGGTTGTGGTGTGTCTGCAGGCGGAGGGGAAGGAAGTGCGCAGGCAACCCTTGAAACTTAAGAGTAGACGACCGGGTATAGTAGTACTGACACAGTTACAAGATGACACGCGGTATCAAATTTTATTTAGTGGCATCCACCGACAGGACGCGCAAGAGCGCATCGCCGAGTTCGTCACATTGAAAAATAGTGTGAGAGCAGGTGCCTTGTTCCAGGGCATCGAGCAGGGCGACGAGCGCGACAACTACGACGAAGCGCGGTTCGTGGCCGTGGCTAGAGATAGACCTTCTCTGGTAAAACCGGGCGAGTTTAATCGCTGGGACACGATCTACGAACGCGTGTCCCAGAAAGATTTACCGCCCGTGAATTTTATGTTGCATGTGGGAGGCCAGGTGGACCTTCAAAGTTCTTTTGAGGAGGCCTGGACGCTGCTGAAACGAGGAACGATAGGAGAGGACGACCAGAAAGCTTTAGAAGATAAAGCTCGAGAGATTCTGAGGAGAGCCTACAGGCATGCCTGGAACCTGCCACATGTCAGGGAGACGTTAGCGTCGTGTCCGCACTTTATGTTGTGTGGCGAGGGTGACGTGTACCCCAAGTTCCTCACGAATAAGGACCTGGGGGATGACGTCGGCGCTTGTGCGTTGAGGTGCGCGCGGCGCGTGTACTGGGAGTATCAACGGCAGCTCTGGGACCCGCGCGTGCACGAAGTCATAGAGTATGAAGAATCATACGGGAAGACCAAGGAGAACATCGAAAAAGCGAAAGAAGCCGTGAAGACCGCAGAAAAGGCCGCGCTGGCCGCGGTCAAGGACTGGGAGCGTTATATGAGTGAGAAGGCGGAGATTCGGAGCCAGGTCGCGCACTTGGATGGTGTGGAGTTAAGGAGAGAATTAAGGAAGGTCAAGTGCCCGGTAGTGGATGGGAGGACCGACGCGCAACTACGAGAAGACTACCTCAAACACAAGGCTTTGGGCCTGGACGAGTCGAAGCCGTTGCCGACGTGGCCGCCCCACGAGGCCCACCAGGCGGTCGATGCGGCGCGCGCCGCCGGCGCCGCGAAGGATGCCGGTGCTTCCGATAGTTTCAGCTACGGCATGGCGGCGCCGGCGCCCGCGGCGAAGACGGTGTCGTTCCAAGAGGATGGCTTGGATGACGATTCGGAAGAGGAAGAATCGGAGGAAGAGGAGGACGAGGACCTCGTGAAACGGGATCCTGATGATACGAAGGAACGAAGGTACGAAGCCCGAGTCGCGGAGTTAGGTGCCGCGGTGAACGAGGCCGAACAAACAGCAAAGGACATGCAGGAGCGCTTCGAGAACTGGGGCAACGCGGACACGCCGAACGCCGGGAAGGACAACGAGACGGCCCTACATATTTTGGGGCGGATCGGCGTGCTTTTGTTGGATACGAGGTGGTCTCAAATTAGCGACAGAGGCGCCCAGCAGAAGGACGAACCTTTAGTAGCGGAGGACACCTGGAAGCAGCTCGAGCATTTGCTGTTGTACGGTACCTATGCCGGTTCGATAACAGCATTAGTGGTGTGCACGGACGAGCCGCCCGTGGACCCTTATGCTAGAGACGACCTCCCGGAGGAGTCCTATGCGAGGTTGGAGGCCATTTCATCTCGGTGGGCGAGGCACGAGAGTGATCGCGAGGCGTTCCTGGGGCTCATGTTTTGATCTGTGTGGAAATCAAATTTACGGCGCGTTCGTCCTGAATCGCCATGTCGACCTCCACGCCATTGACGCAACACCTGCTCGATGGCGTGGCGATGCTAGTTCCTCACCGCTCGACCGAGTGCACCCGACACACTGGCTGATTTCCACACAGGTTTAGATGGCTCCAGGGCATGCAGAATAGATCATTGGTCGTGATCTGTGGCGGCGACTTGTGCGGAGGCGTCGAGACGCAGGTTGAAGACCAGCAGCAGGCCGAGGAACGGTCCAAGCGGCAGGAGGACGCCAAGCCGAAGCTCGACGAGTGGGGCCAGCCCATTCAAGAAGGTCTGAAACCGGTAAGCGAGGCCTCGAACAACGACAAGTTCTACCGCCAGCTCGTGTGCGGCGGCGTCGCCGGCTCCAGTACTAAGAACGTCAATCATCTCATGGGCGACGGCGGCGAGCTCGAGTTCAATTCTAAAGATGATCGCGGCAAGCGGCAATTACTGAAACTCCAGTACGACCACCGTCGGTTAATCCCGTCGGAGCACTGCGCCTACGTCGAGGGGTTAGTAAGGGCGCCCGTCGACGCGACGGAGCCCGTGGACATCCGGGCGGACATCTGTTCGCTGTTTTTTGGGGGCGTCAAGGTCACCGTCGGACCTGTCATTGGTCTCGTGACGGAATCCACAGCCATCATTTTGTTGGAGGTCGAGTGGGAGGCGCCGGTCGGGTGCGTGGTCACGGACGCGCTGTCGGGCGAAAGGATGACGATTTTGAACCACCTCCCCAAACTAAGGCCGCACGCGTTCCGGGTCGAAGGTTTAAAACCGCACCGCCACTACCACGTCCGCTTCGACGGCGTCGAGGATCCTGAAAAAAGACGCGGCTCCTTCACGACGTGTGCTTCCTTAGCGGCGCCGCGGCGGCCGCAGCCCGGCGACGACGTCGACGGCTGCGGTTTTGTTCGGTGTCTTTTCACGCCTTCGACGCGCACCGGTCGCTTTACGCAGGCGGGAGCCTCACGGCGCCGTACCAGAAGTCCTTTAGAGGTTTGTGCCTCGCGCGGGACGCGCCCGCGACCGACTCGACATCGGCCGCGGACGGCGCGGCGTTGTTGAGTGCTTGTAGAGAGGCGCTCGACGAGGCCTTCGCGGGGACGGACTGCGTCTTCCACCTCGGCGGTTCGTTTCCCGCGTGGACGATTCACCTTCGACTTCAGCGGATGTAGTAGATCCAAGAGTCCGGTGCGACCAAAGCTCCGCGACCGCCTTCACGCCTTCGCCGCAACCCATCACACGCGCAGGTCAAGTGAACTTGGATGCGGTCCAGGCCGACGCGGCCGGCGTGCTCGCGCAGGCGGAAAATGCTTACGTGCGCGGCGACGAGGCGCAGGCGGGCATGCTCGAGGACCGCGCGATGCAGCGGCTCCGCGACGCTTATAGGACGCACTGGAACCTGCCCGGCACGCGCGAGGTTCTTTCAAGAGGCGGCCGCGTCATGGTACCCGGGGACGCAGACCTCGGGCGCACGCTCCTCCGCAATAGTACGGAGGGCTACGTGCGCCGGACGCTACGGCGCATGACGCAGCGCGTCTACCGTGAATATCAAAGACAGCTCTGGGAGCCGCTGCTGCCGACGGCGGAGGCGGCCGTGTCCTACGCGACGGCGGCCGTCGACAGCACGACGCTGCGCTTCGGCGCGACGCACCCCTGGGGCGCGACGCCCGGCGTCGCCGCCGAGGCGCGCCGCGGCTGCGCGCCGGTCTCGTCCCACGGCGAGTGGCACTTCCACCAGTGGTGCGGCGGCGCCGTGGGCCTCTTCGCCATCGACACGAAGCACGAGCGCCTGTACAACGGCGGCGCCTGTTTGATCGGAGAAGACCAGTGGGCGGCGCTCGACGCCGCGCTCGACGCGCCGGGCCTGCGGTGCGTGTACGTCGCGTCGGACACGCCGTTCGTCGACCGGTCGTTCGCCGACGCGGCCGCGCTCGCGGCGTCTGATCCTAATTTCTCTCACACGTGGCCGGCGCGCGGCGACGAGCTGCTGCGGCTGTTTCAGCGGCTGGAGGACTGGGAGGCCGGCGGACAGCGGCGCGCGTTCTTGTTAAGTGGTGGGACGCCCTGCGCGTTGCAGACGGAGCTCGCCCTGCGCGGCGCGGGGAACGCGACGGCCGCGGCGCTGCGGGCGGCGGCGCCCGCGCCCGCGCCCCCGGCCCAGCCGCGGCGCCAGCTGCTGATCCACGCGTGCGGCCCCGTGACGGCTTTTCCCAGCGTCCTGTTTGAGCTTTTAGCATTCGTTCGACATAGAGAGACGTCTGAAGTCCACACCCGATCCATGGCCAAGCCTACGGCGGAGCCCGCGTAACACGCCTTCGACGCGACCGCCGTCGCCGCAACCACTCACAAACGTACGAACGCAGGCACCGGCGGACAAGCTCGACTTTGAGCTGCGCGGCACGCTCAACGCGGACTACACCTACGCGCACACCGCCACGAAGCGCCAGAGCGTCTCGATCGTCATGGCGACGTGGGACGCCGAGGCCGCGCAGATGGCCTGCGCCGTGGTGCCGCCCGACGGGACTCGTTTTTTTTCAGCGTCCTGCTTTGGGTGTTCGTCTGACAGAGAGAGAGATGTCTGAGTCTACTGCGGAGCCTACGGAGCCCACGCCCCCCGAATCCAAGTACACGCCATCGACGCGACGCCATCGACGCGCCACGCCGCAGCGACCCCAACACGATACCAAACGCAGGCAACAACCCGACGCCGCCGACGGGGGGCCTGCCGCCGCCCAGGAGGCCGGCCTGGCTCCGGGAACTCGTCGCGCACGGCGGCCCCACGCCGAAGGCCGACGAGTCCTTCGAGGAGGAGATGCTGCGCGGCTATTTGAAAGTGGGACCGGTCCGCGCGGACCTCGAGGCCGTGTTTGGAGATGTCGGCCCCGGCCAGGACGGGCCCCGGCACTACGCGAAGAAGGCCTTCGGGCCCCTGTCGCACTACTGGCACAACTACGCGCCGTCGCAGATCCGGGAGCTCTGCGCGCCGCCGTCCGTGTTATCGATCGAGGCCGTCGCGGCGCGCTGGGAGAAAAGTGGTTTGGCCGACGGCTTCGCGGGCACGACTTTGGCTCTAATGGACGCGCGGGCCTTCGTTGTGTTTGCCGGGGAATGCTTCCGCTTCGGGCTCGTCGTTTCTGGAAGGGTGGCCCTTGGTGCGGCGGAGGCTTCGCGCGTAAGGTTCTCCTCGTAGGGTTGTCTTTTGTGGCGTTCGTGGTCTTCTTGCCTCGTCGCGGGCCGCGTTTTTGTGAGTTGAAAAAACGGGTTTTCCAAGCGTCATCGCCGCGCAAGCCCAATAACTCACCGCAGAACGCAAGATGATCCTCACAACTTGCGCCGCCTGTGCCGCCCCACTGGCCCACGACGCGCCGCGATGTGTTAGATGCAAGCTCAGATACTGCAACAAAACTTGCCAACATGACCACTGGCGCCGCGGCCACAAGCAGATGTGTAAGAAAATACACCGCGGCGGCAACGCTGAGCAATACCACGCCGACAAAAAATACAAGGAGGCCGTCGCGGAGGCCGTCGAGGCGTGCGCCGAGGACACGAAGGGGCAGACGTGCTACATCTGCACGCAAGCATTGCATTGGAAAACGAAGGAAGGCCTCGTGCGCGGGTGCGCGTGCCGCGGAACGGCGGGGTTCGCGCACGTGTCGTGCCTGGCGGAGCAGGCGAAGATTTTGATGGACGAGGTCGAGGAGAACAATTTGGGCACCAAGGCGGTGATTGAGAGGTTTGGGCGGTGGGATACGTGCAGCCAGTGCGAGCAACACTACCACGGCGTCGTGCGGTGCGCGCTCGGGTGGGCGTGCTGGAAGACGTACGTAGGGCGGCCTGAGGCGGACATGCTTCGGCTCGGCGCAATGGGAGCGGTTGGGAACGGTTTATCCGCTGTAGAACGCAACGAGGACGCGTTAACCGTGAGAGAGGCCGAGTTGGCTACGAAACGGCGCCTAGGCGGATCGGAAGTACATATGCTCGCCGCGCAGAGCAATCTTGCAGTTGCGTATGAAAAGACTGGGCGGCTCGAATCGTCCCTAGAGATTAAGCGAGACGTATACTCCGGACGTTTGAAGCTCAAGGGCGTGGAACATGAAGATACCCTCCGAGCAGCCAACAACTACGCGGCGTCCCTTCTTGGTCTAAAGCGCTACGAAGAAGCCAGGTCGCTCTTGCGGGAATTAAGACCGGTGGCGCAACGTGTTCTTGGCGAGAGCAACGAACTCACGCTCAGGATGAGGTGGGTTTACGCGCGGGCGCTCTACCAGGACCCCGCCGCCACGCTCGACGACCTCCGCGAGGCAGTGGCGACGCTCGAGGATATGGCACCGACCGCGCGGCGCGTGTACGGTGGCGGGCATCCACTCGCCTCGGCGATTGACGACGAATTGCAAGACACGCGAGCCGCGCTCCGCGGTGCGTAAAATTTGGTACACATTTTAAATCAGCCCCCGACGCCATCGACGCGCCGCCGCATCTACTCGGGCGGCTCCCGCACGACGAACTCGTCCTCGCCCTCGCCCGAGAGCCAGGGCGTCGGCGCGCCCGGCCCGAGCATCGCCGCCGTCTCGGCCGCGTCGATGACGTCCTCGTGGAGCGTCGAGAGCTTCGCCGACGACGCCACGACCTTGCCCGTCGCGCGGTCCCGGTCGAAGTACCGGATCTGGCCGTCGCGGAAGGCGCGGACGCGCTCGACGGCGCCCTCGACCTCGTTGACGAGCGGCACGACGCGGATCTCCTCGGGAGGCGTCGCGTAGACGTGGGACGCGCCGCCGCTCGGCCGCGTCACCCGCAGATACCGCACGTTCTCCTTCGCGAGGGTGTCGACCTGTGCTTGTTACCGTGATCGTCGCCCCGCCGCGAGTGTTCCCGTGGTCGCGTCCGCTCGTCCACGCCGTCGACGCGACGTCGGTGCAGAAACCGCGGCTGCTCGACGGTGGGGAGGTGCCACCGATCGACGCGATGGTGTCACCGCGACTGCGTCTGCTCGACTTCATGGAGGTGCCGCGCTATCGACGCGACGCTGTCCACGGAACTGCATCCGCTCTTTTCACGCCGTCGACGCGACGTCGTCCCCGAAGATAACGAAGGCTCCTCGCTGATTTCCGCGCAGTTGTCGACGTGCGGGCACGCCGCCTCCTCTTCGTTCGAGAAAATGCCCGGAAACTCGAGCCGCAGGCACGTCGCGGTGAAGAGCTCCCGCTTCGAGGCGCCGCCCGGCAGCGGTGGTGATGTCCAGCCCTCGTCCAGCGTGCCCTCAGGCAGCAGCGAGAGCTTGGCTCGCAGCTGGCAGACGACGTTTTTCGCGCCCGTCAGCACCGGGTCCTCTTTTGGCGCATTTTGCTGCGCGGCGTCGCTCTCCGCGTCGCTGCTGTCGTCGATGGCGTCCCATTTGGAGTAGTCCGTGAGGGCGGACATGGTTTTGGGCTGTCTTTCCCTCTGGGAGGTTTTATTGGTCACTGCGCGTTGTGAAGGAGGTTATCGCTGCGAATTTGCGTTGTGCGCTGTCTGGGCTTAGCCCGCGCGCCTCTGGATGGTGGGTATGCGGCCTCGATCGCGCTGGGTTTTTTACCGGCAGCTAAAAACCCGAAAAAGGGTTTTTCTATCGCACAGTGTAAATTTGCCGGATTCGCTGCGACCAGCTTTCCATACAAGAGTCAGACGAATGATCGAGGCGTCTTTACATGCGTCATCACCATTAGCGTCAGCTGCGCAGATCTATCTCCTACGGAGAAAGAAGCGTCTGTTCGAGTCCTGTCCGTGTCGAAACATATTGAGACACGGTGTCCGAGAAGTGGTGAAACCCACCCGGTCTTGGTTAAGGAGATCGACTAGAAATCTGGCTTTTTTTTTGTTTTTTTATGCTCGTGACGTTGCAACTCGCCGTGGAAGGAGTTTCGGCTTAGGACCCGCGAGGACGCCGGAAGGCGCACCGAACCGCCTCGAAACGCCCCCCGGCGCCCTACAACAGCCAAACCGAGCGACCCGTGTACGCCGCCGCCAAAAGTATATCCAAACACAAACCTTACGAAGCCCCCTCACCCTCCGAACTCGACGACGACGAGTACGCCACCAACCCCCCCAATTTGGGCTTCTTCTCGACGGGCGGCGGCGCATCAGCCAAACGCCGCTTCAGCACGACGGGCGCGGGCGGCGACGGCGGCCGCGCGGGTTCCGGCGCGGCGAGCGTCGGCGGCGGCGCTGGAACGGCCTCGTCCGACGACGACCCTTGTAGTGGCGGCGGCTTCGCGTCGACGGCGCGCGCGGCCTGGGCCCGCTTGAACGCGGCCATCTCGTCGCGCTCCTTCGCGCTCATTTCATCAGCGGGCTTCTGCGCGGACCCGAGCTCCGCCCTATCGACGCGCTCGTGGCGCTCGTTGTAGGCCTTGATCTCGTCGAGCGCGTCCAAGATGTCCATCTCGATCTTCGAGTCCAGCGTCTTCGACTCGAGCGCGGACATCGCGTTCGCCTCGGCGGCCTCCTTCCGCTCGCCCTCGAACTTCTCCTCGGCCTCGTCCTGCTGGCGCCAGGACTCGAAGTTGCGCGTGGCGCCTGCGTAGCGTGTCGCGTCGATGGCGTGCGGGCGGTCCCGAACTCTCTCGGCGGAGGCGCATCGCGTAAGCAAATAACCAGGACGCCGAACGCAAACCGCTCTCACACACATAATCCTGGTTCTTCGGGTCCGTCTTGAACGCGATCTCGTTGTTGCAGACGCAGCATTTTATATAAAACCGGTACTTCTTTATGCCCAGATAGTCGTCGCCAATCACGTCCTCCTTGCGCGAGTTGAACTTCTTGCCCCGGTACATGTACTCGCCGCACTTGATGCACTGCAGCGAGAAGGGGATCATCATGCGTACTTCTACTTGTTTGTACGGGTCGTACTTCCGCTTCGGCACGAGCAGCGGGTCGAAGTCCGGCGGGAAGTATCTGTTAAGCACTTTCCGCTCGCCCATGGCTGTCTAACGTAGCGCGCGGCGGCGGCGTCGAGAATCGGCGTCCGCGTGCGCGTGCGTCGATGTGTCTCGAGCAGCGTGGGGGGCGCCTCGGCTGGCGCGCGCGCGGCGGCGGCGTTGAACTGGGGCTGGGCTGAGCTCTTGGAAAGTAGTGAACCAGCGCTAAAAGCGGTAACGCGCGACGTAGGGGCCGCGTCCGCGTACGCTGCTTTTCCTAGTGCCTTACAAGCGCTAGCTACGCTGCTGCGGCTGAAGTGGCTGCAGCGAGCGTTTGGACCCAAAGAGCTCACCTCCGCGCGTCCAGGGGCGCTTCTGAAAAGGTTGACTCCTTGCGCAGCCGGTGTGCCGGTCTATCGGCAGCGGTACGGCCAGTGCCGCCCACTCAAGGACCTGTGCAAGTGCAAACAGCAGACGGACGACGCAGCAGCGGAACAATGCGGTGGCTCACGCTGCTCGCCACCGCAGCAGCGCTCGCACCAAAGGACGACAAATCTTTAGCGCTGTGGCTCCTCGAGCCGTCGCGGACCATCGACGAGGTGCGGGCCGGCACGGAGACGCTCGCGGCGCGGCCGCCGACGCAGCCCTGCGACGCGCTCGCGCTGTGCATGGCCTCGTGGGCGGCGTCCCAGAAGCAGCAGGGCGACCTGCTGCCGAAGCTAGCCGCGAAGCTCGCCCCGCGCCTGAGCGAGGCCGTCGACTCGCCGCGCTGCGCCGAGGTGCTCTCGAACACGGCGCGCGCGTTCGCCGTCGAGGCGGCCCGGTCCGACGCGCCGGAGGCGTTCCAGGGGCTCTTCGCGGCGCTCGAGGAGGCGTGTCGCGCGAAGCGCCTCTCGGTAGACCGCCGGTGTGGAAGTCAACGTCGCGTCGATGGCGTAACGATCACACACAGGTGGACGCGGGCAACTTCGCCGTGGTCTCGCGGTCCTTCGCCGCCGCGCGGGAAGTCGGCGCCTGCGCGGACGACGCCGCGCCGTTCCGCGGCGCGGCGCCCGCCGACGTGGCCGAGGCGTGCCTGCGCTCCCTCGACGCGCACGCGGCCACGGAGCGGCTCGGCGCCCTCGACGACTTCGCCGTCTACTCCGCGTCGGGCGTCATCGACCGAGCGGACGCGGACGAGCTGCTGCGCCTCGCGGAGGACCAGTGGACGGCGAGCGCCGCGGCGGGCGACGCCACAAACAACTACCGCACGTCCGAGACGGCGTCGCTGCGGGACGACGCGTCGCGCGCGTCGAAGGCCGTCGACCGCGTCGCCGCCAGGGCCGCGGCGCTGTTTGGCCTGCCGCGGTCGGGCTCCCGCGTCGTTCCCGTCAGCTCACCGGTACGCCATCGACGCGAAGGGAAGACGAGACAACGCCACACACAGCGAGAAAACACCACGAAGAAAAACACAGGTCGTGCTGCGAGACGCTGCAGCTCGTGCGGTACGCGTCGCCGGCCGCGTTCTACAAGCCGCACCTCGACTGCCTCGAGGAGGCGGGCCAGGTTTTGTTAGGAGGCCAGCGCGTCGGCACGGTGCTCGTCTACCTCAACGACGTCGAGGACGGCGGCGCGACGCGCTTCCCGGCGCTCGGCTTGGAGGTGGCGCCGCGCGAGCTGCAGGCCGTCGCCTGGGCGAACGTGCGCGCGGACGGCGTCCCGGACGTGCGCGCGCGCCACGAGGCGCTGCCCACGGCCGCGACCAAGGTCGCGGTGAACTGCTGGGTGCGGGCGTTCCCGGGGGCGGACGCGCTCTAGTTTCCCATGTTAAATTTAGGTGTGTTGTCGTTCTAATTATTCGTCGCTGCGCACCGCGGGCTTCGTTGAGCGGACGTCTGGCGGCCGTCGGCGCCACTAGGGGCTTGCTACGGATGCTGGTAACCTGAAAAAAAAAAAAAGAGGGGGGGGAAAAGGAAAGGTAAGAAAAGAAGGATGCTGCCTGTACACCTGGGCGGCAAGCTTTCGTACGACTTTCGATAGCAAAATTCCAATTAATTTCAATTTTTAGCAGCTAACAGAGGCTCAAAGGGGAGGGAGCGTACAGAACGGTCCCGGCCTGCTTTCCGAGACGTGGCGAGGGTCATCAAAAGGGCGCCCGCATTTGCAGGGGTTGGTGCAGTGTTCTCGGCCGCGGACGAGGTGGGCGCCCGTGGGCCGGCCGCACCGCAAGCACGTCGTCCGGCCGTCGACTCTTGGAGCAGGCACTGGCCTTGGTGGCGGCGGCATAAAGCCCCACGGCGTCGCCGGAGCCGTCGGGAGGGGCCTGTGCGGGAAGAAAAAGCCGGGCGGCGGCGGCGCGTTCGGGAGGGCGCAGCAGAAGGGCACGACGCCGGGAAACTGGATCGGCTGCCGCTCCGCGGGCGGCGGCGGCGGCACCCGGGTCGGCCCGCCGGGCTCCGCGGGCGGCGCGGTCGTCGCGTCCCGATCCGCGCGCTGATACCGGTATGCTTCCCGCACATTCTGCTGGTCGGCCGGCGTCAGATCTTGAACTACTTCCACTGGATTATACCGACGGTCATACTCGTCGTAGAGCTGCTCCATCGTTTTCAACCTAAGCTTAAGATGAGCGTCGCCGGCGAGCTGCTTGTGTACCTCCGTGATAACACGTTCGGTCCACTCCGTCATGAACTTCTGGTAGGAGCTCGAGCTACTGCGCGTATACTTCTTGTGGAGCTCTTCAAACAGTCTGCGCTCGTCCTCGCCGTCCGGGCCCTCGTTGAACGGCGTCGGCGCCTTGTCCTTCATGCCCGAGAGCTTCCCTAGGTGGTCAAACGACGTCGTGCGGTTGTTGATGGCCTTATTAACACTCACACGTTTCAAAGAATCGTCGCCGCCCTGGTCGACGTCCTCGACGATCACGTCAAAGTGCCTCCCGTCGCCTTGATCGTCTACGTGCCACGCGAGGTGGATGGACGGCGCGTCGACGTCCACGGTTCCGTCGGGAAGAAGCTCCTGGTGGTACGGCACACGGCTCTCGGTTCGTCGGACACGACCATCAGGATGTATGATCGAGATGAAAATAGAAAAGCCGAACGCGAGGCCCAACCCCATCAACATCAAGTGGTCGCCCCAGCGACTATTTGGCGCCTTCTCGTTGTGCAAGTCATCCTCATTGGTCATCTCCTCGAACCAGCGGTCCCACGACCCGTGCCGCGCAGAAGCTTCGTTGTCGAGCGGGGCGCGGTCGGCGTGCACACGACTTTCTCGGTGCGTGCGCATACGTCGTGCCGCTTCAGTCCGCAGATTTATGATCTCTCGGCGCACCACAAGATCGTTGCCGTCCTTCCAGTCGATTTCAGCAGTAAAAGGGCTGGCCTTATACGTGAGGCTGCAGCCGCAAACGCCCGGTAGAGGCACCTGCCGTCGCCACGCACGGTCTGGACGAAGGATTGCGGCTGGGGCACGTCCGGGGGCGCGTCGTCCTCGGGGCTGACTGGCGTGGGGTCGTCATTCAAGTTCAGACGCGACAAGTCGACGATGTTCTGGCACTCCATTCCAAACTTTTCGTCCCCTCGGCCACGCTCATTAATGTTGAGCTTTGGGAAGGGGAGGTCGTCGGTCTGAGGGGCGAAGGATGCGGCGATACTATTGATCACCGCTAGCGTCTCGTGGTGGTACGTGTGGTAGTCCACGTCGCCGAGCTTGTCGATGCCGCGGTCGATGTTCCAGCGGTAGATGAAGGACCCGACGGCGTGTTCCGCCCGGACAGTACCACAGGTCGTCGAGCCGATCGCTGCCCGAAGTAGGCGATGCATCGCTTCCGACTGCGAAGAACCACGGGAAGTAAAGTAGAGCGGCGGCGCAGGCCGACCAGGTCGCCTCGATCGTGAAGCCTTCGCTGGCCGCGACGTGTAGAGGCGCGCTCCGGGCGGGTCCGACAGGCATCCCTGGCATGCAGCCCTAGGCGTCGTGCCAGGCGTCGGGCACGCGGCATTTAGATGGACCCTGCACACATGCTTCATCTGCTTCTTTTTGACCGAAGCAAATTTTTTCGGGTTGAAGAACAGAGGCCTATCAGCCACGGCGGCCATCTCCGCGTCGGTCTCGTTACCCTGAATCTCGTTTTGCGCCGCGGCCGCGAGGATTGCGGTGTCTCGCTTCACGAAGACGTTCAGGACGTTCTCGATATTCTCACGAAGTTGTTTCGGCGGCGGCACCACGCGGCGGCACATGCCGTAGATCTCCCCGCGTTTCTTCTTCGGGTAGTAATCCGTAAGTAAGGCGACGTCATTGGGGTCTGGTACAAGCACGGCGTCGCGTAGCATCGCCCGGAACTGCCAGCGGAGCTTGTGGGTCGATGGTATCGAGATGGCCTCGTCCCAGCGAGCAAACCAGTGGAACGGGTCCAACAAAATAGGCACGTCGGGGAACACGCGGTTGAATGCTGTTCGCCGAGAACAGCAGTTGTCGATGTAGATTGCACTGGGCATGTAGTCGTCGCCGTGCATCTTTTTAAGGCGTGCCAGAAGTGCCGCGAAGTGCGGCTCGGTCTCCTCAAAAGCGTCCTCGCGATGGTGAAATCCATACCACATGACCTGTGTAGACCGACGGCGTCGACGCCGCGTCGATGGCGTCGATGGAGTGGACGTCTGATTCGACGCTGTAGTAGCACCTGGCCCGCCTCGTTTACGACAGAAGCGAACCCTCCAAAAGGCTTAAACAGCATGCCCGAGTCCGGGTGGTAGCACACGATTTTCTCGGCGATCTTGTAGGTGAAATCTGTCTTAAGTACCTGGCCAGACAGACCGGCGAGTTGGGTAGTGACAAACTCGCGTCGGTCAGACCACATCCCTGCAGCAATATCATCAACGATGTCTCGGCCCACAAATACGCCGTTCCACCCATTTTTATCGTCGAAGTCCAGGAAAGGAGGCGGGACGTAGCGAACAGTTCCGTTCTCAGCGTTCTGCGCAGCTTCGCGTTCTTCCATCGCGGCCTTGCAGGCAGCAGCCGCAGCGCGCCGGTCGGCGAGCTTCTCCACGTCGTTCGGTTGCTCTGGTTGAGAAGGAGGAGTAGTAGGCGGCGGCCACGAGCCGTACTTCTCCTCGAGATACTCCAGCGCCATCGCTTTATAATGTTGGAGCGCCTTCAATTGGTCAGAGCGGTCGCGCTTCTTGGACACTGACCGAGCAATCAGCGCCGATTCCTGCACGGCCTCCAGGTCCTGGATACTATGAACGTTGATTTCTCTGAACATCGCAACCTTCCCTGGTCCAAAACCCCTCAGTTCTGATAGTCTATCAATGCGAGGGGCTGCTCGCCGTTCGTCTCGAGCTCGCCGCGCAGCGCCGAGTTGATTCACGACCTCCGCAGCAGTCCTCGCATCTGCGAGACTACCTCTAGCAACACCGAGCGCTAGTCGAGCTGGACGTTGATTGGTGTTGTTTGTCCTCTCGGCCGAAGTGAGACGACCGTGAAGTGCCCAATAGTTCAGCTGCTGGCCGTAGTAATATTCGATGTAGAAGTGCTGGAGTATTCGTACTGTAGGAGCTGTTCCGAGCGGGTCCCAGGCGTCCTCGATCAGCTTTGCCTGTGTGTAAATCGACTATTACTGACACGTCGACGCCGTCGACGCCGTCGACGCTGGGCCGCACGAGGTCAGCTTCCACGGCGTACTTCTTGCCCTTGAAAATGTTGAAAAACGACCGCACATGGATCGGGCACTGCGCGATGGACTTTGGATCTGTCAAGCGAAAAAGTATACCACAACGCTTGCACTTGAGCCGCACGGTGTCCAACCACCAGTGGTCGTGGACGCCAAAGACGCGCACGACGTTCGATGGCCATACTTTCGACTTTACGTCCACCATCGAATCCTTGCCAATGCAGCAGTCATTTGGACAAGGTGGTGCTGGTAGTTCATTATGGAAGAAGATGTGTGGCAACCACACGCCGATGGGGCGTCGGTACCACTGCTCGCGCTGAGGCGGTTGGCGCGTGCGCGCCGCGCGCCATGCCGCGTCCGGCGGGTTCCAGTGCCAACCATTGGAGAATATTTCTTCGCAGAGCTGCTGAGGGCTGCCCCACAACGTGTCGATGCGTCGCCGCAGCCTCTGGACGTCGTCGCGGACGTGCGGCCCACAGGACCACTGGCCAGTGTTTTTTTTGGCCGGTGCTGGCGCCGGCGCCGGCGCCGGGACGTCGTCAGCAGCCGCGAGGGCCGCTAGGACGCAGCCGATCACAGTCAGGGTGCGCATTTTACCCTCTCCCGGCCAAAAACACGCTGCCGAAAAGGTAAACTTACACATACCATAAGTGCACTTTTACCGGTATCCGTAGCCGGTCCCACTAGGAATCGTTTGGAGCTGCTGCCCCTTCGGAGAGCCGCGCGCTGCCTGGCGCATCGCTGCCTCCGCCGCCGCCGCGAGCTCACGACCGCCCACGACGCCGCCGCCGCGCCGCCGCCACGCTGCCCGCGCCGCTCCGCGCGCCGGACTCTGTCCGCACCACCTTGGCAGCCCCTGGGGCGCCTGCGTCGCGCAATATGTCCGACGATCATAGCGCCACGCGCAAAACGGACCGCACGTCGCAGGAGCTCGACGCGGTGCGCGCCATGGTGGCGGAGATGCGAAGGGATATTGCCGCGCTCCGGGCCGAGCTCGGGTCCGACGCGGAGCCCCACCACGTCGCGCCGTGGCCCACGGCGGCCTCGGCCTATGCGTCCATACCCACCGTGCCCCGCGTGTGATCATGTTTTCCGTGTAAATTGATTTGTACCTGGCCGCGGCGTCGTCGGCGGCGTGAGCGTAGTCCGCGGCCCGGCTCCTTTCGAGCCGGCTGGACGAGGCTCGGCGAAGGCTCGGGAGGCCTCCATAAATGACACGGTCGCGCGGTGACTTGGGCTAGCGCTTAGAGGCACTAGCCAACTTCTTGGCTAAAAACTGAGCAAGGCGCAGCGAAACGCAGCAGCGCAGGGTTTATCCGCGCTCGAGGGCATTTCAGAGCTAGACCAACGCTCTCGCCGCGGACCCAGCCAAGCCGCGCCGAGCGCGCTCCCCCGCGGCCGCAATTGAAGCGCACCACCTTGGACACCAGTAGAATGCTGCGCGCAGCGTTCGCGCGCGTCGCCCGCGCGGCGGCGCCGCCCGCGCGCGCCGCCATGCGGCCCGCGCGCGCCGCCGCCCCCCGCACGACGCAAACGCGGTTCTTGGCCTCGTCCCTCCAGGAGACGAAGTCCGTCGACGACTTTTTACAAGCCCCGCCGGAAAATAAAGTCGAGTTCATGGTCACGAAGGTCGATGAATTGGTGAACTGGGCGCGCAAGGGCTCGCTCTGGCCCATGACCTTTGGGCTGGCCTGCTGCGCGGTCGAGATGATGCACTCGGCGACTTCCAGATACGACATGGAGCGTTTTGGGATGGTGTTTCGAGCCTCACCTAGACAGTCCGACGTCATGATCGTCGCCGGCACGCTCACGAACAAGATGGCGCCGGCCCTTCGCAAAGTCTACGACCAGATGCCCGAGCCGCGCTGGGTGCTGTCCATGGGCTCGTGTGCCAACGGCGGCGGCTACTACCACTACTCCTACTCCGTGGTGAGGGGCGTGGACCGCATCGTGCCCGTGGACATCTACGTGCCGGGCTGCCCGCCGACGGCGGAGGCGCTGCTGTACGGGCTCCTGCAGCTCCAGAAGAAGGTCAAGTCGAACCGTAGTTTATTGCTCCGGCTGCGCAAGTAATTTGCTGTTTATATATTGCGTGTTCGTCGCGGCGACGGCGTGCGGGGGTTTCGAACGTCTGTCGGCACGCGACGCGCACGTCGTCACGCCATCGCCGCTTCAACGACGTCTAAACGGGCTCCCAAATTCAAGATTCATCATAGTCGTCCACTGAGACCATTTCTGTACGAATAGCGCCCAGGAATGCAGCAGCAAGAAACTAGCGTGTGACATACTAGCAAATCCAAAGATACGCTCCGATAGCGTCCAAAGAATGACCGAAAATCAGAATACATTCCTGTTGATCGCCGCGACCAAAGAGTTTAGAATAGAGGCCCGGGAACATACCCTCGCGCCTCCCGGAAGGCACCGCCCGCGACATTCGCGGACGAGTCTTACGGCTTGCCAAAGTACACCAGCGATTGACGCCGCAATCTACCGTCCAGATGGGACATTATATCAACTCCAGCCCAGTTTTCATACAAGTTCGACGGAACCGGAGCCGACGGCCCGCGCTCGGAGGGCGGGAAAAGAATTCTACTAGACAACTCCCGAGTTTATGTTCGTTTCCTTCCGTTTGTTGGGGGTAGAGTCCATCCAGCCCGCCTCAACATTTACTGAGCCCAGTCTCTTGATCCGTACGAGCCGCGGGATTCGACGACTTCGGTACCGCGCGTTTGTGCATAGACAAGCCTAGAACCCAAAACCGCGAGTATCAGCGACGACACCATCCAGATGGACCATGACGCCGTTGTTCTATTCACAATCGACCGACTTGCCCGTTCTCCGCGGACGACGGTGCGTACGCGGGGCACTGGAAAGGCCCCAGACCCGTGAGTTATGAAATAAAATTGCGTTTCAGGCGCTTCGGTTGAGGGACGGGCCAGCTAACCGGGCTGAGCGGCTACTACATGCTAGAGACCCAAAGATGCTCGGCGCGGGTCGTCGGTCTCGCGAGCCCACAATCTGGCTATATTTGGCTCCAGACCCGGACCTGCGGCCATCAGCCCGTGTACCATCACCATGGACCATGAAACGATCATTTGTTCTATGATTGACCGACTTGCGCGAGGTCCAGATCAAGATGTTCACGTCCCGAGCGTGGTCGGCCCAAAGTACCCTTCTCATGGTGTAGATGTCATATACTTGTAGTTGACTATCGGTGGGGTAGTATGGGGTCCGACGGGACCGCTACGGCGACTACTGGGTGCCCTCGGGTAATTGACGTTTTTGACGGGAACGGGGCGCCATCGGGCCCAAATTGCACACTTTTTTCGGATGTAGATCGGCTCGCGGACTCCCTCCGGGATAGGTCTGGGGTCGGGTGGTCGCCGAAGCCGCATGCGCCGGTGCTTGGGGCTCTCCAGAGAGCTCTGGATCCAAAACCTTGGCATTTTGTGCAATAGCTATTCAGCTGGAGATGCATCTTGGCAGATGTATCTGAAGCGGGAAGCGGCCGCGCATGCGGCGTAGGCGATTGCACATGTATTGTACCGACCCCGAACGGCCTCCGAGGGACCTCGGGACCACGAATCGACAGGAATCCACCGACGCGCCCGCCATGGCGGCGTCGTCAATTTCGCGAATTAAAAAAATTAATTTTTTCGGCCCCCAGGAAGTGTCCCATTGATCTCTTTGGACCACGAGCGAACCGAACGCTCCTCAAACAGCTGCAATGCGCGTTCCGAGTGCATGCTAGTGTCTTACATCGCTATCCAGGCTCCCTGCGCAATCGAGCTTGACTGCCAGTATTCACCATCAAACCGCCCTCCGCGGGCGTACAGAGCCATGCGAGCAACCCCTGTGAACGCTCCGCTCCCTCATTGCATCTGTATCGGCATTCTGATTGCAGGTGACACCACAAGCCACTGCACACTGCACAGACAGCACCTCCTGTGATGGCATCATTAGACGCCCTCGCCGCGACAGCAGGAGGCGCGGCACCAGCAGACGCCATCGCCGCGACAGCAGGACACGCGGCGATCGAAGCGGCCAAAACCGGCGACCTCCCAAAACTAGCCGCCGCGGGCGACGGGGCGCTGCGCGCCGTCGACGCCTACGGCTCGAACGCGCTGCACTGGGCCGCCGGCCGCGGCCACCTGGCTTTGGTAAGGCACCTCGTGCAGGACCGGGGGATGGACGCTTCATTTCCAGCAAATCCGCCGCGGCGCCGCGACGCGCCGACGACGCGCGGCCGGACCGCGCTCCACTACGCGGCGCGCAACGGCCACCTTGACGTCGTCGAGTATCTGGTAAAGCGGCCCGACGTCGACGCGGACGCGCGCGCCGAGGGCGGCGTCTCGCCCGCGCAATTAGCCTGCTGGCGCAACGAATTTGACGTTGTGAAACGCCTCGTCGCCGCCGGCGTCGACGTTTCACAAAAAAACGACGCCGGCTGCGGCTTCGCGCACTGGCTCGCCTGCGCGCCGCGGGACGCGGGCGACCTCCGGCCGCTCGCGGCGTGGCTCGCCGCGCGGCTCGGTCCTACTGCTCTTGCCGTCGAGCCGAACGGCCACGGCCACACGTGCCTGCACAAGGCCGCCTTCGCGGGCCACTTTGACTTGTGCGCGTATCTGGTCTCGTGCTTTTTTGCGGCGTCCTGTTGTTCCTTCGCGTTGTGCATCGCGCGTTGTCTGCCGTCGTCGCGTCGACGGCGTGCTGACTGTGTACGTGTTCGTCGCGTCTAAAGCGTACCGATGGGGACGCGTCCGCCTCGACGCTGTCTCCTCTACGCCGTTGACTGATGTACACGTCCGCCTCAACGCCGTCGCCGCGCCACGTCCAGAGAACGGGCGCCACGCGCCACGCCATCGACGCGCCACGCACGCAGCCTCGGCGCCGACGACGCCGTGCTGGACGCGACGGGCGGCCGCGCCTCGGACGACGCCGACGCGGCCGGGCACCCCGAGCTGCGCGACTTTTTGCGGCGGCACGCGGACCGCGCGAAAGATAAAGCGAGTCGCACGGCGTTGGGTTTGCCCGCGGCCGGCGCGCTCGACGCGGTTCACGTAAGGGACGCGTTTCGGGAAAAAGCGCTCGCGACGCACCCCGACCGGGCGGTCGGCGACGACGCCGCCTTCGTGGAGGCGCGGGCGGCGCGCGATTACTTGAGCGGCGTGGTTGATGAGGACGCTCGAGTGACACGGCGCCTGCCGTTACTGATCGAGGCGCTCGGGCCCGCACCGGGCGAGGCGCGCGCTCATGTGTTCGCGGCGCGCGTCGTCGCCGCGATTCTAGAACACGGCGACGGCGGCGTCGCGCTCGCACACCTCCCGAAAAAGTTCCGTCTTTTATGGGGCCGCGAGTTCGGCGAGGCGGCGGCGGCGGCCGGCTTTCCGCAGCGGGGCGTGAAGCGCGTTCTCTGGCGGCTGAAGTACGCCGTCCGTATTTCGAAGGGAGAGCCGCCGATGGCTTTTTCGCGGGTGTTGTGTTCGGAGGTGCGGGCGCGGCTCGAGGCTTCTTGACTGGCGCGATGTTTGTGTGGTGGTGGTGTTTTTGTGCTTAACGATTGTCACTTGACCCGTGATCTTGCCTTGGCGCGGGTTTTTTGTCGGTCCCGTGTAAATCGCAAGGAATAAGGGAATCAGCTCTCGAGACGCTTGGAAGTACTGGTCTTTTCGAAGGCGTGGGTTCGAGTTCTCTAGTCGGAACGATCCTAACCCCACGGTCCGTAGATACATCGCGGATCTGAAACCTGAACATCAAGGTTGAGTTTGCCGAGCGGTCTAAGGCGCCAGTTTCAGGTAGATGTCTCTTTTTTTTGTTTTTTTTGTTTTGTTTTTTTTGTGCCCCGGCCGCGCCCCCGTCTTTTTGAGCCACCCCGAGGGCCGCGCGCGCGCCGTCGGCGAACTAGTCTCCTATTATCTCCACCAGGGGTCTCTAGGCGCTCCAGGAGAAGCCTCCGTACTCGTATCGAGCGCACCAAGCGACCCCGGGCAGAAAGCTCCTCGGATCTCAGTTCCAGGTGTCCTCGCAGTTGACCGCGGCGCACGCACGCGGTGAACGAGAAAGGCTGCGGCAAAGCAGCTGAATCGGCTCAGGACATCCGTCGCGCCGCCCTGAGAAAGCAGCGCCGCGTATCAACGAGCACAATGCGACTACGAACCCAATGCTTACTACTCTGCGCAACAAACGCAGCCGCGCTGCAGCTCCAACCAGCCCCGCAGCTCATCTTACTACTCTGCGCAACAAACGCAGCCGCGCTGCAGCTCCAACCAGCCCCGCAGCTCATCAAAAGACCACACCAGCAGCCGCGCGTCATCCTCACGACCGAACAAGTGGAAAAGCTCGAGCGCAGCGTCGCCGCGGCGCTGCCGGCCGTCGGGCAGTGGGCCGCGTTCGGCGGCGTCGTGTCTGCGTTCACTGGTTTCCTCTGGGGATGGGCCGGCCTGCCCGCGGCAGGGCTCTACGCGTCGTCCGTCGCGAGCGGGACGGCGTGGGCCCTCGCCTGGGATCACATCATGCCGGGCGGCTCGTACGCGGCGTCCTTTTTATATCGTCTCCACGCCATCGACGCGTCTGCTCGATGGCGTCTGCTCGATGGCGTGCCGGTGACGCGATGTCAGCTCGCTGGACCTCCACGCTATCGACGCGACGTCAGCTCGACTCACTGGTAACACACGCAGGTGGCCGGCGAGTCGCCGAGATGATGGGCGGCACGACGGTCGGCGTGCCGTGTAGCGTTCGCGACGCCGTGGCAAAGACCGCCGCCGCCGCGAAAATGCCCGCGCCGGCCGCGTACATCGTGCCGACCAAGGAACCGAACGCGTTTGCCGCGGGCCGCGGCCGCGACCGCGTCGTGGCCGTGACGCAAGGGCTCGTGGATCTCCTCGACCGGCGCAGACCCGTGCCGAAATCTCGACGACGTACCTCGCGTCGATAGCGTGCCTGCGCGTCGAGGCCAAGCAGCCACACCACGCCATCGCCACGCCGCGCAAGTCGCGAAGAAAGGACACCGCGACGCAGGCGGGAGCTCGAGGCCGTCGTGGCCCACGAAGTCGGCCACCTCAAGCACGGCGACACGGGCCGCGCCGCACAAGCCGCGGCCATGCTCTCGGGCCTCTCGGCCGCGAAACGCGCCGGCGACCGCATGGTAGCGAACAAGCGAAAAGAGAAATCGGACGCGTCCGTCGCCGCGGCCCTCGCCGCCGCGGGCGCCGCCTCGTCGGCCGCGGGGCTGCTGCTCCGTCTCGCATGAATCCGCGCGCAAAATCACGCGGGCGATGGCGTGGAGGTGGGAGCCTCGCCGAAGACTAAAAAATCGCAACGCAGGCGGGAAGCCGGCGCGACGAGTTCGCCGCGGACGCCGTCGCCGCGCAGTTCGTCGACGCCGGCGCGCTGGCGGGCGCGCTCAAGAAGATCGAGGCCGCGGGCGCGCCGCGGGACAAGCTGCACGCGCGGGCGGGCGCCTACGCGCACGCGTACTTTAGCAACGACGACGGGCCGTCGCGCTGGCTCCGGACGCACCCGACCGTCGAGGCTCGGATCAACGCTCTAAAATCGGGCGCGCCGCCCGGACGCGCGCCGCCGCCGGCCTGGGCGCGGTTCGCCGCCGAGGCCGTCGCGGAGTCGGTCTCGTAAATTTCCCTACTTTTCTCTTCTGCGGCGACGCAGCGGCGTGGCGCGTCGATTGCGTGCGACCTCAACGCACCGCCCCGACATCACTCCACGCCGTCGCCGCGGCCGGGAAGCGACGCGAAAGCAGCACGCCGTCGCCGTGATGCGCAGGACGCCGCGCGCAATCCGCTCTGTCACGGAAACGACTCCTAGTCCACCAGATCTGAGGATACCACGGCACCGCCGCGACGCCGCCGACGCGATCAACAGAAAGTGAACAAAAGTAAACTTACCTCCTCCGCCCCATCCGCGGGTGCCACGGCGACGCGATCGTCCGCATGAGTTCCTTCCGCAAGTCCAACATGTCGCCCAGGACGCGGCCGTGCTGCTCGCTCTCGGCCATGGTGCTCACCTCGGGGCCGCCCACGAGGTCCGACTCGAGCGTGATTAGCTCCTTCTTGAGCTTCTCTCTCCGCCTGCGTGTATCGAGAGCGTCGACGCGGCGTAGCGCGGTGACGGCGGGCGGTGCACGCCATCGCCGCGTGGAGGTCCGCGGGGCGTGGCGTACGTCTCGCGCAAACGAAAAACACAAGACGCGGGAAACGAACCGGGTCCGGACCTTCTTCGACAGGAGGTTCGACGAGGGCGTGGGAAACAGGTACGTGCCGTTCGGCGCGTAGGGCGCGCGCCGCACGTGGCCGTGCGAGGGCAGCCACGGCGTCCGGAGCGTCCGGCGCGTCCGCTCGACGCGGCGCCTTCGCCGCATCTCGGCGAGCGAGACCTGGTTCGGCGCCACGACGGGGTTCATCATGCTCAGCTCCGCGGCGGGCGGCGCCTCGGCGACGGGCCCCGGCCGCGCGTTGATGTCGACGCCGTGGACGAGGACCTTCGCGGGCGCGTTGAAGCGCCACTCGTAGTCGAACTTGCGCGGCGGCGGCATGGCCCAGATCTTCGACGGGTCCGGCACGTCCTCCGGCTCGTCGTCGCTCGACAGGACGCTGCCGGCCGTGCCGGGCGTGAAGCGCACGCTCTTGTTGGACTTGGGCCGCCGCTCGCCCTTGGACAGCGGCGGCAGCAGCGCGGACCGCGGCTTCAGCGGCGACCGGCGCTTCGGCGGCGACGGCGCGGCGCGCAGCGGCGACTTGAGCGGCGACTGGGGCCCCGGCGTCGAGACGTGGTGCTCGGTCGACGCGGCGCCCACGTACTCGTCGAGGGTGAGGCCCTCGTCGACGCCGCAAAAGGCCAGCGCCGGCGCGCCGCGGCGCTTGCCGCCCTTGCCGCGGCGGCCGCCCATCGTCTTGGGGTTTGCTGCTGTGCGTGGGCTGCCTCGCTCTCGCACCTGCAGCGCACTCTTGAGGCGCTGTTTGAGCAGGCGGGGGGTCCGCCGCCCTACGCGTGCGCGCTCGATAGTAGACCTCGTCGGAGCGCTCTCTGCCTCAATTCGAGAGCCCACGAAATTCGGACGAAGCGCGCTGCGCGATGAGGCTCAGCTCGACCAATGTGGCCCAAACTCCGGCAGGATGGTCGTCTCGTCGTCGCAGACAAAAAAAAATCAAAAAAAGAGTACAGTCTGCGGGATTCGAACCCGCGCCCGAAGACCAGTGCCTTAAACTGGCGCCTTAGACCACTCCGTTGGGACGTGGTTTCACACGTCTGGCCAAAACTGCACTCAGGGGTCTTGCGACTCCTATTTTTTCGTAAGGACACCTGATTTCGCCGGCGGCAAGCTATCTAAATTGTTCATTTGCAAACCCCTAAATTTTTTGATTTGGCCCGCTAATTGCCCGATTTGACCGCAGCCAGGTCAATTCTCGACCTTCGAGCCCGAAACTCGCAAAAACCCAAACTACGCAGCCCACAGCCACACCTCGCGAAGCCGGCTGCGAAACGAGCGCCGTCACGCGGAGATAAACGCAAAAAACGCGACCCTGGCTAGCAGGCCGCCTTGCGGCAGCATGGCAGCAATCACCACTCGAAAAATCGAAGCCGTAGTCCACACGAAAATCGACGCCGCACGCCGAAGAACAGTCGCCAAAACAATAGCGCTAGACCGGCTGTCCGCGTTCCTCGGCGACGCCGCGCCGGCGCTCCAACCGCCCGCGCTGCCGTGGGTGGACCTGGAGATCCGCCCGGCGTTCCGCGAGCCCGTCGAGATCTGCGTCGACTGCCCCGAGAAGGCGACAAATGGCCCGGCGTTCAAGGTCCACTTGCCGCGTCTTGTGCGGCGCCTTCGTGGCTGGTCTCGTCTGCTCGATGGCGTCATCGGGACGACGTCGCGGCGATGGCGTCATCGGGACGACGTCGCGGCGATGGCGTCTAGCTCTCGTGATTCGTCTCGCGCCCTTGATGGCGACGCGTCGACTGGCGTTTCTCTGGACGTCATGTTTTGGATGAGAGAGTCACAGAGTCACGAAGTCGCAAAAACACAGGAGGCACGAAAAAAACAGGAAAAAAACACACAGGTCCTGGTCCTGCTCGAGCCCGAGGAGGTCTCGCGGGCGGCGCAAAGAGCCAAACCAAACTACTTCGACCTCGTCCTCGGCCACGACGCGGCCGCCGTCGCGGCGGCGCGCGGAAAAGCTTCGGCGCCCTTCGCGCACGGCGGCACGTGGGTGCCGCGCGACGTCTGGGCAGCGCCGCCGCGCAGCAAAGCGCCGAAGGCCTCGCTCGTCTGCGGCGCCCTGCCGCGTCCAAAGTACTACTCAGAGGGCCGCGGCCGTCCACGCCCGTGAGTCGCGGTGATGGCGTGGTGGCGTGGGGGTGGAGCCGCGGCCGTCCGACGCAAAAAACACGCAGGCGACAAAAAACTAACGCGCGGCCACCGTATCAGAAGAGCGGTCTGGGACGCCGCCGCCGCGGACGCTAGAATCGTGCGCTTCGCCTCGGAACATTCAAAGCTACCACGTGATAAGGGAGTCCGCGTCCTCGCGGCCGCGCCCGAGGCCAAGGCTGGTAGTGTAGCGCCCTTCGCCGTCCACGTCGCTATTGAAAATGTGCGGCGCGCGGGCTACTTCACGGAGAAGCTCCTGGACTGCTTTTTATTGAGAACTGTACCCGTCTATTGGGGCTGCCCGGACCTCGCGGCGCACGGTTTTGATGTTGACGGCGTCGTGTTCATTGATGATGGCGGCGACGTCGCGGCCGTGGCGCGCGCCGCCGTCGCGGCCGTTGGGCGCGCCCTCGATGCGCCGCCTCCCGCCGCGGCGATCGAGCGCAACTACGCGCGCGCCCAGGACTTCCTCGACCTCGAGGGCCGCCTCGTCGCCAGTATCGACGCGGCGCTCATAGCTAGAGAGCGTGATCTTTGTGTGTAAGCCTAGTAGATGTGTGCGAGGTCCACCGTGGCGACGGCGCGCCAGTTGTAGGCTCCGCGAGGTTCGACTCCGCGCGGTCGACGCGCTCGTGGCGCTCGTTGTAGGCCTGCGCGGGGGGCGCGTCGATGGCGTCAAGGGGGTCCGGACATCTAGGGTGGTGTAAGACGCGACGCCATCGCCACGATAGACCAAGGACGAGCGACGCCACGGACGTCGGCGCGACTTTTGCAAAGACTACTCCGAGAGGTATCTAGGCGTCGCGACGCGTCCGCTGGCATGCGATAGCTGAGGAGGGTAAAATACAGGGACAGGGAAGGGGCTGGGCTAGAGCGGCGCAACGGCTCCGAGCCGTCGCCCGGAGCCCTAACGCACGCGGCGCGCCGCTGGAGGCGCGGGTCGCCGCGCAGCGCACATACTAGCCTCACGGGCCGCTACAGCTGCGCGTTGCCCCAACCAGTTCCCTGCCCCTACGCGGACGGGAGAGAGGAACGATGGCCGCCGGGCTGCCCGCGGAAGGCGCCGCGCACGCGCCAGCGATGGGCTAGTGAAAGGAAGCCCCACACCTAGGGAAAGAAGGTACCACTACTAACATGGCCGACGTCTTCAGCCTCGACAAGCTTTCCATCAAGAAGCTCAAGGCCCTCGCCGGGCGGAACAATGTCAGCTTGCGAGGCTGCTTCGAGAAGTCGGACATCATCAAAACTCTGCGTGACGCTGGCGTGAAGGAGCACTCGGGGCCGCCGCCGGCGACGTCCTCGTCGAACGAGGCGACGCCGAGGCATGCCCAGCAGTACAACGCCACCGTGCCCGGCCAGGCGTACACGTCGGCCTACTCTTCGCCGATGCCGTCCGCGAGGAAGCCGCGGTCGAAGGAGGCGGACCTGCAAGCTTTATCTATATCTCAGCTGAAGCGGGTCGCTCGAGAGCGTAGAATAGACACGTCGCACTGCTTCGAGAAGGCTGATCTCATAGCGGCGCTGCGGCCGCCGCCCCTGCCGCCGCCGACGGCCTCGTTGTTGCCGTGCGTGCGCGTGCTGCCTCGCGTGCGACCGGCGCCGCCGACCGGCGCGCCGCCGAAAACAACACCTAGAGCCGCGCCGCCGCCGCGCCGCGAGAACGGCAAACCCATCACGCCGCCGCAGCGGCCCTCCTTCTCGAGCGGCTACGACGAGGTCTGGGACGTGCGTAGAGAAGGAGACAAGCTCACGCCGCGCATCAACACGCTGACGCGGCGCGACTCGTGGCGCGAGCGCGACCCCTACGCGTCTCCCTATAGACGGGACCCGTACCGGCGCGACCCGTACCGCGAACAGCCGAACAGCGCGAGGAGCGACCGCAGCGAGTCGTCGTCGTCGTCCTTACGACGGCCGAAGCCGCGGCGCGCCTCCGACGAGCTGCCGCCGCGGCGCGACCTGCCGTACCGCGACCGCGACCCGTACCGACGCCCGGACCCGAGTCCGCGCGACCCGTATGCGCGCGACCGCGACCCGTACGCGCGTGACCGGGACCCGTACGCCCGGGACCGCGACCCGTATGCGCGGGACCGCGATCCGTACCGGGAGCGCGACCCGTACGCGCGCGACCGCGACCGAGACCCGTACGCGCGGCCGGCGTCGCGGGACCGGGACCCCTACGCACGGCCGCCGTCGTCGTCGCGGGACCGCGACCCGTATGCGCGGCCGCCGTCGTCGTCGCGGGACCGGGACCCCTACGCGCGGCCGACATCGTCGTCGCGGGACCGGGACCCGTACGCACGGCCGGCGTCACGGGAACATTCGCGGGACCGGGACCCGTACCGCCGCGACCGGCCGCGCATGCGGTCGCCGCCGCGCGAGTACGAGGGCGAGCTCGACCCGCGGTCCGGCACGGAGCGCTGGCGGCCCGTGCGCGACGAAGAGCGGCGGGGCGAGCTGAGCCCCATGGAGAAGGCCGAGGGCTGGGGCCGGTCGCGGCGCGACGGCAACGGTTCTCCCACGTTCGGACGGAAGGACTCGTGGCGCGACGCGCCCGACTCGGCTCGTTCTCGCAAGCTCGAAAGGAAGGAGTCGTGGCGGACGCGACGGCGGCCGTCGCGCGACTTCCTGGACGACGACGGCGACCAGTCGCCGATGGACCGCGCGGCGGCCTACGGTAGGGCGCAAAGAAGGGGAAATTTCGACGACCACCCCGACGCCCAGGGTCCTGGTCGGAGACCGCCGGGCGACGACCAGCCTAAATTGCGGCGGCCGCCGTCGTGGCGCTCGTCGGGCGGCGACGCGCCGTCCACGAAATCGCCCCCACCACTCGATCGCGTGCCGTCGTGGCGCAAGTCCCAGGACACGTCGCCGCCTACCTTGCAACCGTTGGAACCGAAGAAGCGCAAAAGTCCGCCTCCTTTATGGGGGAAGAACTCTCCGAGAACTACGACGAAGTCGCCGCCACCGCTCTGGACGGGGAAGAAGAGTCCGCCGCCGCTGTGGAAGACGAAGGAACCAGATAGACCGCCGCCGGCGTTTGATTCTGTAGGATTGGGCGGTGCTCCGGAACGCGCGCCGCCGCCCTGGAAGACCGACGACACGCCGTCGTCGTCTCAAAGAAGTGCCGCGGACGGCTCATCTAGAGCGCCGCCTTATGGGAGACGCCCAGCACCGTCGGACGACGACGACCCCTGGGCCGACCTGGAGCGCGAGGAGGCCGGCGAGCCCTGGGAGCCGCCGTCCTCGACCAAGATCCGCGTGAACGACTCGTCGCCACCACCAGAACAGGGCTCGCCCATGTCGACGTGGCAAAAAGAAGCCGAGGTCGAGGACAAGGAACGTAGAAGGCGTAGAGCCGAGGACCAGCGGCGGGAGGCGGAGCGGTTGGAAGCGAAGAAGCGCGAGGAGGCCCAGGAGGCCGATCGTAGAAGGCGGGAAGAGGATCTGCGGTTAGCTGAAGAAAGACGTCGAGAGGAGGATGAAAGGCGTCAAGCAGCATTGAGGCTGGCCGAGGAACGCCGTAGGGAGGAGGAGCGGCTCATCGAGGAGGCCGCCGCCAAAAGAAAAGCCGAGGCCGAGGAGCGGCGCCGCGAGTTCGAGCGCCAGGAGGCGCTGCGGGCGCAGGAGGCCGAGAATGAGCTGAGGAAGGCCCGCGAGGCGGCCGAGGAGCGGCGCCGCCGCGAGGACGAAGAACGCGAGCGCGAGGCCCAGAAGCGGCGCGAGGAGCTGGCCGCGCGGCGGCGCGAGTTCGAGCGGCTGGAGGCCGAGGCCGAGGCAGCCCTCGCGGAGGAGCGCGCGGCGGCCGAGCGGCGGCGGCGCGAGGAGGACGCGGCGCACGAGCGCGAGATTCAGCGCCGGCGCGCCGCGCGCGAGGAGCAGCGCCGCGAACTCGAAGAAGAGGCGGCGCGCCAGCGCGAGGAGGACCAGCGCCTCGAGTTTGAAAGAGAGGAGGCCGCCGTCGCGCGGCGGCGCGAGGCCGACGCGGCGCGGCGCCGCGACTTCGAGCGCCAGGAGGAGGAGCGCCTCCGCGAGCAGTCGTACCAGCGGCGCGCCGACGACTGGCGCCGGTCGCCCGAGCCGCGCTGGGATGAGGGGATTGAGGCGGCGCCCGAGCCCGCGCCCGCGCGCGCGCCGGCGCCCGCCGCCGCCGAGCCCAAGTACGCGCCTCAGCGGCAGCGCGGCGACTCCGAGTCCAAGGAGCGCGCGCGCGAGACGACGTCCTGGTGGCGCCGCTCGAGCCGCGGGTCGTCGTACGACGAGCCGCGCGACCGCCAGCCCGCGGCGCGGTCGTCGTGGTGGCGCCGAGCGCGGCCGACGTACGACGGCGACGACTCGCCGACGGCGCGGCCCGAGCGGCGGCGGCGCGAGGACTCCTACGACGGCCGCCGCCGCGACGAGCGCGACACGCCGTCGCCGCCGAAGGACTACCGAAGCGACTACCGCGCGGAACGGTCCTTCGAGGCGACGGGCTAGCTATCTTTGCGCGTGTATAAGGCGCTGTTTTGGCCAACTACTTTTGTCGGGGCGTTTCGCGGCTCGCGCTCAGTCTGCGCTCCGAGCGGGTCTTTATAAAATGCCAGTGTGCATTCGATGGGGTATATTACCACGAAACGGGGCTGGCACGACGGGGGGATGGGGAGGGATGGCCTAGAGCGCGGCGCCGGCGTAGTAAAACCGCATCGCGACGTTCTTCGTCGCGCCGGCCTTGTAGGCGTGGACCGCGCAGACGATGTCGTCGGCCTTGGTAATCACGCCGATCTCGGCCGCGTGCTTCGTGCCCTCGGCGACCATCTTGGATTCGTCGTCGCCGGCGGCGTTATTGTAGCCGTAGTTTGTGTACTGGGGCGTGTGCACCTGCGCGCAAATTGTGAGTCGGGGCGCGTCGATCGCGACATTTTGATTTATGCACCGGTGTGCACGGCCTGGCAGCCCGGGATGAGGGCCACGCACTGGCGCGCCACGTAGTCGAAGCACGTGACGACGATCACCGGCATGGGCAGCTTGTACTTCGAGAAGAGCTGGGCCGTCGCGCCCGTGCGCGCGAGCACGACGACGGCCTTAGCGCCAGCATCCACCGCCGCTTGCACGCAGGCGGAGACCGTCGACTCGACGATGCCGAGCGTCTCGCCATGGCCGCGCACGGCGGCGTGGATAGCACCATAAGCCTTCTGGAAGTCGATCTCGGCCTCGGCCTCGACGCAGGTGCGGGCCATGATGGACACGGCCTCGCGGGGGAACTTGCCGCCGGCCGTCTCTCCACTCAACATGACGGCGTCGCAGCCGTCCAGCACGGCGTTCGCGACATCGGAACACTCGGCGCGCGTCGGCCGCGGGTTTGACGTCATCGACTCGAGCATCTGCGTCGCCACGATGACGGGCGTGCCCGCTCTATTACAGGTGTCGATCATCATCTTTTGAGCTCTAAACACGCGCTCGGGCGGGATCTCCATGCCCAGGTCGCCGCGCGCGACCATGACGGCGTCCGTCTCGTCCGCGATGGCCGCAAAGTTCTCCAGACCTTCTTGATTTTCAATTTTGGAGATGATCTGGATCTGCTGGCCGCCCGCCCCGTCGAGCGTCTTCCGGATCGTCTTCACATCATCAGCCGTCTGGACGAAGGACGCCGCGACATAATCTACTTTCTGCGGGCACGCGAACTCGACCAAGTCCTTCGTGTCCTTCTCTTGGAGGACTGGTAAGTCCACTTTCACGCCCGGTAAGTTCATGTTCTTGCGCTCGCCGATGGCGCAGTCGTTCATGACCGTGCAGGCCACCTCCTTGTCGTTCAGGACCTTCTGGACCTCCAACACGAGCGAGCCGTCCGCGACGAGGATCTGGTTGCCCGCGTGGACGCTCGTCGGCAGCTTGGCGTAGGTGCAGCCCAATTTTTCGCCCGTGGACTTGTGGTCGTAGTCCGTCGTCAGGATGAGCGTCGAGCCGTGCTTACTACGCGTATTCCTTTCTTCATCTACGACGCTTCGATGAAGCCAAGTCGCTGTTGCGTACAAGGCTACTTGTGGCGCGACGCTCTCTTGGAGATAATAATAACACCACGCTCAAGATGAGGGCGATTTACGCGGCGGCGCTTTACACGGACCCCGCCGCCCCCCTCGACGATCTCCACGAGGCCGTGACGACGCTCGAGGAGATTGGACGAACCATGCGGCGCATTTTCGGAAACGCGCATCCGGTCGTACTCGATGTAGAACAGCATTTGAAAAAGTCGCGGGCAGCGCTCCACGCCCGCGAATCCTGGTGCCCTTCTTCGGGCCACTTGGTTTGTGCCTTCGCGATCGTTTTTCTCGCCTGGATGTGTTGGAAGTTCGGTTGGGGCGCCATGGTTTTTACCTTCGTGGTCATCAATTTTGCCCCCTACGTATTTCCCGAGTAAGACTAGTATGAACACAAGTTAGCAACCAACAAACTACTCGGGCACGCCGCCCTCGACAACAACCTCCGCCAGCGCCGCCCAGTCGAACTCCAAACTGCCACCTAGCGACGGCGGCAGACGCAGCGGATCAAAGTCCGCCAGCTTCGACAGCGACACGTTCACGCGGAGCCGGTCCTTCTGCCGCTTGGACAGACAGGCGCGGATAAACGACGCGACCGGCGACAACAGCGTCGGCAGGTTCACGGCGTAGATCATGCGCAGGCGGCAGGGGAAGTCGCCGACCATGTCCGACCCGCGCCGCGCGTCCACCACCGACAGCTTCCGGAGCATCGACAGCGAGTAGCCCGAGCAGTCCGCCACCACCACCACTCCGCGGCGCACGGTCTCCTCGTCCCGCGTGATCCGTTCCAGCAACAAACATAGCGACTTCTGCAGAGCCTCGAGGTCCTTCGACTGCCGCAAAGCTCGGGCGTTGTAGACGACGACGCGGCGGCCGCGGCGGTCCGTGCCCGGCAGCACCCAGTGCATGTCCGACCTTAACGCTTTGGCCACGCGGTCGTCGACGTCAAGCCGGTAGGCCCAGCCGTAGCGGTCGCGGAACGCGGCGAGCTTGGTCAGCTTCTTGGCCGCGTACTCGACGTTGCCGCGTTGGACAATCAGCGCCTGGCGCGCCCAGGCCTCCGCCGACGGATGTTTCGCGAAAGCTTCGGGCACGAGCGCGAGGCACTTGCGGACGTTGTCATGCGTCGGGTCGACGGCGATGCGGTCCTCGGGCCCGTCCAGTTCCTCTTCATCGACAGAAGCCGCGAGCCAGGAGCGCGCCCGCGCCAGTAGATTCGGCTTCTCGGGCGCGGCCGCCGCCTCGCCGAGCTCGCCAAAGGACCGGGGGTTGGGCCTCACCGAAGACTCGACCGGTGGCGTGACCTTCACGACGTCCTCCGTCCCGAGCTCGGCGAAGGACCGCGCGTTGCGTCTCACGGCCGGCTCCGCCTCGAGGGCCTTGGCCACGGCCGCGAGCGTTTTGAGCGTCTTGGGGTCCGGCGGCGGCCGCGCGGCGATCCAGCGGTCCAGGAGGAACGCTGAAATCATTCCGACGGCCACGGCTCCCGTCAATCCGCCGCCCGCCAGCGCGCCCAGGATGCCGGCGACGGCGCCCGCCGACAGCGCGTAGAGCCGCGCGAGGCGGATGTAGCCCCGGAAGCCCAGCGTGAACGCGAACGACACCAGTAATGCTACAAACTGCACCGCCGCCACCGTTCTCAACGTCGCGACCTCGGCGTTCCACGCGCACTCTTGAGCCGCGATACAGCGCAGCTGCCGGACCGCATCGAGGCCCACCCCACAAAAAATGGGCACGACGAAGACGAAGGTGTTCCCATTGTCGAAGGCCTTGGTTGGTGTTAGTTTCGCCGCGAGCAGCGCGCAGGCGACGCCATAGACGCGCGCGCCGAGCAGGTCGCAGGCCCAGGCCAGGCGCACATTCACATAAAGCACGACGCCGATGGCGCGCTTATAGGCCTCGCGGTGCGGCGCGACGATGCCGCGCGCGATGACCGTTCTTTCGGGCGCGTGGCCCAGCAGCGCGTAGCTCCCGTAGGCCAGGCCCGTCGTGATGGGGATCGAGGCCATGATAAGGTACCGCGCGGTTTCCGTGCTGCAGCAGAGCGCGGCGCCGAGGAGCACGAGGCCGGCCGTGCCGAGAAGCCCGTGGGCCTTGAAGTCGAGGCGGCCGATTTTGATGCCCATTGTCACTCCTGAGTGCTGAGCCCAGTTCTGGGCAGAGGAGCGGCGAGTCGACTAGGCAACGCAGCAGCAACTGCAGCAGCGACAGCGAGTCGTGTTGCACGACAGTACGCCGTCCGAGGTCGATTAATGCGGTCAGTGAGCCGCCAGCACTGCCACTCTGCTTGTCTCTTGCTTGGCAACCGGGCAAAGCGGCATGTGATTGGCAGTTGGACGCACCACTCTTACGCATGCGCGTATATCCCCCCCTACAGCTCCGCGGCCACAGGCTTCTTTTTCTTCTTCCGTCGTCTCTTCTTCTTCGCGGGCGCGGCGGGCGGCTCGTCGTTGATACCCGCCAGGATATCTGCGATGCCTTGCCGCTTCGCCGCCGCCTCCACGGCGTCGCCGCGGCAGTCCTTGCGCGTTCCGGAGCAGAACGCCGCCCGGCCCGCGTCGCCCAACCCGCCGGCGAGCAAAAGCGCCATGATTTCGTCCTCGTGGTCCTCGACGGTTGTAGAACAGTAGTTGACGAGGCTCACGCGCAGCTCGTCCGTCGGCAGGCGGCCCAGTTGACGAGGCTTCGGCAATGCCTTGCCGGCCTCGAAGGCGGCGACGAGAGCTTTGTCCCTCACCCAGTACGCCCCCTGGGCGTTGTACCTAAAAACGTTGACGAACTCGCAGACGCGCTCGACGAGGCGTGCCGCGCGGACCTCGGAGGTCGCGTAGCTGTGCTTCGTACCCGTCTGCGCCCCACGCGAGTCGAGCCGCCCGCCCGCCAATACGTCGGTTCGGTCCTTGTCCATCTTCGGCTCGGCCTCGAGCACGCCCTCCATTGATCGCCACAAGACGAAACACGCGTCGCATTTATCGAGCGGCGGCAGCGGGTCGTCGTCGCCGAGGCCGTCGTTGCGGTTGATCTTCGGCATCGCCGGTTGCTTGATGATGTTCGGTTTGACGCTCAACGACGACAGGTCGATTCCAGGCGGGGGACCATCCATGTGGCGGACCTTCTCGGGTAATTTGTAGTCCTTCGGCGCAGCGGCGGCGTCGGGGAGGTCTTCTTCGAGCCCGTAGACTGCGGCGTCGGCGGCGGCCGCGAGGACCGAGATAATTAATGCAAGGCGGGGCATTTCGGGGAGAATTTAATCACGTACGCTCGACTATGCAATGCTACGCCGCTGTCGGGCCGTGGCTAAAGTTGGCCTTAAAAATGCTCAGTCTGGGCTCAGTGAGCGGTTTTGAGCAGAATTTCGCTCTCGCACCACAATTTGCCGTCACAGGGACTCTACGAGCTTGCAAAAAAGCGCGCGCGGTCGCCGCGCGAGAGCGATAAAAACGGGTTCCCAAACTGGCCAGAGCTTTTTTGGCCATCCATTTGCTCTTACAACGCACAGTACGACACCAAAAGAAGCAATGTACAACACCATACCAGAGACGACGCCCCAGGAGGAGCCGCGCCAGCCCAGGAAGGCCCTCGGAATGATCGTCGCGGTCTCTCTCCTCCTCGGTGCCAGCACGGCGACGATCTACGCCAAGGCCGGAGTCGCGGCGAGCCTCGAGGTCACTCCAGGGGCTACTTACACCAAGGAGTGGACCTGCTCCGCGCCCTACGTCGACACTGCCGTTTACGGCCAGTCGAGCGGACCGCTGTCCACCGCGGGGCTGACCGTCACGCTACAAGGGGTCGAACTCACTGAGACCGGAGAGACTTCTTTCGAGTTCGGACGGTACGAACACGTTACCGCCGAGTTGGTACCCAGCGCTGGTGTGACGGTGTCCGACTGGGCGTTCGGGGGACTCATAGGCGACGTCTCGGCCGAGGGCGACCGGGCCCTTCCTGGCGATGCTGGAGTTCAGGTCTCCTGCACCGGTTTGTCGGGGATCGCAGGGCCAGTCGTCAACAAGGAGACGGGAGGCACGCCGGCCACGGCAATTTACGTTGCCTATGGCTACACCTATGGCGAGACGGGGCAAATCATTGTCACGGCGTTCGTCGGCGACAAGTACTACCAGAGCACGTTCCAAGTTCACGTCGTGACCAAGGGCATCAATCACGACGGCGCGATGGCGCGCTCCGTCGGCGTCGCCGCGCTGGCCGGCACCATGGCGGTCCTTCTGATGGTGTGAGTCGTGCCTGATACAAGACCGGGCCACGAAGGGCCCCTTTCGTGTGAACATAAGATATACAAGATATGTCACACGGGTCTCTAGGCCCCGCCCAAGCGCGAGCGCCTAGTGAGACCACTGACTAACAAAACAACCTCCTTACATCCAAGCCCCCCGCAACATTCGCCGCGCCGCGTCATCCGTCGCCGCGTCGTCGGCCGCGACCGTATCGTCCACCTCGACATCATCATCACCACCGACCAGACCGAAAGCCTCGAGCTCCGTGTAGATGTTCACGTAGTACATGCCCAGGTAGAACCAGAGCACGAAGAAGACGCATAAACAAAAACAGCAGCAGAAGATCATGACGCACCGCGGCCCGAAGAGCTCCTGGAGCACGGCGAAGGGGTTCGTCGACAGGGCCATGCGGCCCGTTCTTGGTGGCAGCGTGGGGTTCTGGTTCGGCTCGGAGATGCCCGCGCCCGCCGGTCGATTGTCGGCGTCCTCCTTGGGCAGGATCTCCACGGATATCGCGATGGAGCCCCGCGCGACGACCCTATGTCGTTTCTGGTCCTTGTAGGTCAGCCGCAGCCACTGCGCCGTCTCGTCGAGCGGCCCGATGCCCGCCATCGTTTTGAGTTGCTCGACGAAGTAATGCGCGTCCCGGTCGGCCATCTCCTGCTTGTCCGGCGGCGGCGGCGGCTCGGACGCCTCGCTCTTCTCGTCCTTGTCCTTCTTTTTCTTCTTCTTCTTTTTGCTCGACGCGGACTTCTCATCGTCATTATCTGGTGAGGGCTCCTCCTTCGTCTCCTCGCCGTCGTCGCCGCCGTCACCCTCGCCGTCGCCCTCGTCCTCATCGGACTCCTCGTCCCCGGAACTCCCGTCGGACGACTCCAGGTCGCTCTCGTTCGCGAGCCCCGCCTCTTCCGCCCTTTTCCGTCGTAAAGCATCGTTGATCTCCTTGAAAACATTCACGGACCGATTCTCCCGGTAGGCCTTCAATAACCAGCGATATAAATCCAGTTGCGTCTGGCCCACCACATCATTCCACTTGACGACATCTTTATCCCACAGCAGCACCGACAGCCGGCCCATCTCCGGCGAAGCCAGAGGCAATGTAATGGGCATCTTGATGCGCCAGTTCCACGACGCTCGTCCCGACCGACAGCGCCAGTGGATATCCGTCGAACGTTTACGATCAGAAGCCCCAAGCTCAAATTCTGCATAGAAATCCCCGCACTCGAACGGGACTTCTTTGGTCTTCCAGCAGATGATGCGCACCTCGAACTCTTGGGGCTCTGGTGCACTGAGTTCCACGGGAGCTTCCCGTTGCACTTCTCTTTCAGGCCTAATCTCGACCCACATGTGGAGTTGACCTCGAGCTACTCTAGAACCCTCCTTCCGCAGAGCTCGGATCTCGATGGGCTTGAGTTTATTCTTCGAGTTGCCTTCCTTCTCATCCAATTGCTGCCACTGTTTGTGGAACCACCGATCCTCCAAATCTATCTTCGTCTCGCCGAGCAGCTCGTGGACCGGCTTGAAGCGAGAGTAGTCCTTCAATTGAATTTTGAGCTCCGCGGGACCTGGTAGCGTCGTCCGGAACTCAAAGGTCTCGTAGATGTCCGGCTTGAGGGTCTTCTTCTTGTGCTCCCGCGTCTCCGTATCTTTGCCGAGCTTCACGCGAACGTAGGGGTCGCACGACGTGCCCGCGACCGGTTGGAGGTTGGCTCCCCGAATACAATACACGCGAATAGCATAAATCTGAGGTTGTAAAAGAGCCATGGGGAAGAAGGGCTCGTTCTCGAACTGCGGGTCCTCGTCCAGGACGCGTATGATGGCCTTGACGTGTCCTACTTCTCTGAGAGTACTCTTGGCGGGATTGGGGTGCCTTTTACCTCTGTAAACCGGATAGGTCTCGAAGGGCCGCGTTTTTAAGTACCTTTCGAGCTCTAACCCACCCTGCGCGACCCACCACTCCCGCCCCGCAAGGTAGTCGGCCGCGGCCCACTGCGACGGGAACGTTATCGGTAGCTCGCTGAGTTTGTAATCCACATGCGTGTCCAGACCCGTGTCGACCGATGAAAAGCGCGCCCCGAGCATCGACAACAGACCGCCCTTGTTTTCCGATTCATGTTGTTCGTGCTCGATCTCTTCCGCGATGCGTTCTTGTTCTTCTTTGTAAGTGACATCCTCGTGGATCTCGGGCAGGGCCTGGTCTATGAGCGAATCGAAGGCGCCCACACCACTATCCTGGTAGTTGTCTCCCACAACCGCGCTTTCTCTTCTTGCTAGCTCGTGGTGTTCAATCGACTCACCATCACTCGAATCCTCGTCGTCGTTATCCCCATCACCCGCCCCGAACGACACGCCGACCGCGCCACTGTCATCGGCGAACTCGTCTTCAGCATCCTCCTGCGCTTCGAGCAACGCCGCTTCCGCCGCCTTCTTCTTCTCGGCCTCGGCTTCTCTTTGGCGCTGTTCCGCGTCGTCAAATAACTCCGACTGCGGCGCGACGTATTCTTGTGGATTCCAAGGTAATTTGTGGGACAGATCGACGGACGTAGCTCCCAACAAGGTATCAGACGTATACCCGGCGTTGTACACTCTCAGATCGAGCTGGGGACCGAATCGAGCTTGTTCGGCCATTTCCACGCACATGACTCTACGATAGATAAAATTGGCGTTCCTCGCGTTCGGTTTTGATGAAGATAGTGTCCTAAATTCGCCGCCCCCGTCGCCAGGGCCTGGGACCGCAACTCTAACGTAAGGTGCCGACGGCGTTTGCAGGTTGTAGGTCTTCAACTGGCGTACACCTAGGACCGTGACCTCGACCCAAGCTTGCCTCATTGCTGGAGTAATGGGTTCCGGTCTGGCCGTTTTTTCTTTGGTGGAGTGTTTCCGGATGCGAGCCCCGCAACACAGCAACTCACCGCCGCAGGGCTCACCACTTACATCAGATAAGGGCCGCCACGTCGGCTCCGGGGGCCTTGCCGCTTCCGAGGATAACTCCTCCAGTTCACTCATGGGCATCCTCAGCAACGCCATATGGGTATTGGTACCCATCCTATCGGCGTCCCAGACCTGGAGGACGACGTCGGGACCATAGAGCGGATCCTCAGGTAATTCCTCGCTAAATTGCAATGTCTCATAAAACAAGGGACTAGTGGTCATGTCGTGCTTTTTTGTTTTTTGTTTATTCCCACAAAATCGAACTTTCACGTAGGGATCTAGTAGACCATTTTCATCGGACGCCGGTAGGTGCCTCGCTTGGTAGATATATACGCGTATCGCATAGGGCTTCTTTGTGGTAGCTTCTTTAAGTAACAATTGCTCGTTCCAACTAAATTCAGGACAGATCGCATCTTCACTTAAGCCCAAGCCTAGCTTAAGTAATACCGCCCCGGGGTTGTTCTCGAGGTCGACGCCGCCCATCCTCTTGGTCCGACATTTATCCGGTATGAGTTGGATCCACCTCGGGTCGCCCCGAAATTGCTCCTTGAGCAAAGCGGCCGCCGGCACGCGCGCGTAACACACGGTCATAATCCGCGGCGGCCCCCGCTGCAGGTAGATACATACATCTGGTAACTCCTCCAATAGCACAGGTAGTTCAACATTTTTGAGTTGTTGCAATTCATGGAATTCCACCAATCCTCGTTCATTCTTCCGGAACCCGAAGATGAGCTGGTGTCTTCCAATAGAGACGACGAGACGCATCTGCGCCGTTCCACCTTTTACAACAGAAGGACTCCGGAAGGCGGGGATCTCCGACCCGAGCACGGCGAGGCATCGCAGGTGGTATTTCACTCTTGACGGTTTCAAACCAGGTAAGGCCCGGTGCCGGAAGGCTCGCGTATGTGCTACCGTCTTCGCGCCCTTCGGGGGCCGCTCCAACACCTCACAAGATAACAATACTCTCCCTCGATACGTCGACGCCTCGTCCCCGAAACGATTCTGCAAGGCGCCTCGCTTACCCTGTATACCTAATGGAGCCCCGTACAGGTTGTGCCACCGCGGCCGCGGGCCGGCATATTTCTGCATCGTGAGCATCGAGAATTTCACCCGTCGATTATCTCTCTTGATCTCCGCATAAGGTAGATGTAAATGAGCTACTGCTCTGTCACGTGACCAAGAGTTGTAGTCCCACAGGCCTACTGTGACGGTCGACGCGTCTGTAGGTTCGGTCACTGGTAGCCACAGCTCCTCCCGGAATTCGGGCGCGAGGTTACCTTTACCGGAGACAGACACGGAACAAGTTCTGGCGTGGATCCCACAAAATTCACAACGCACGTAGGCTTCAATACCACCTGATGAAAAGTAACCGGACGCGTCCATTTGGGGTAAATCTTCGGCCTCCCACACGTAGACCACCAAAAACCTCAGTTTGCCCTCCACATCTTCCGGTCCACTCACGCCCATGCCGCCCGCATCACCACTTTCCTGTTCTCGCTCGATCTCTTCTTGGTACTCGCGGTCGACATCATGAGCTTTTTGTTCGTCTCCCGGTCCGAGTACAGTAACAGAAACTTTGACGTAGCCCTGGTACCCGTTATCATCTGCATTTTTGTTATCCACGATGCCGCACCACTTCCGGTAGATCTCGTGACCCTCTTGCGCGTGGACGTATCCACACGTAAAGGACGTCACACCTATCAATGCATGACTACCGATCGCATCATAATCCAATATGCTAATGTCGACACACGCTTCGGCGATCTTGTTCGGCTTCATATCCCGGAAATTGAAATACAACACTTCATCGAAGACACAACTGGTACATTTCTTGATGACGCGCGTCTTCCTCACTCGATCCAGCACCTTGACGCGCGCGTAGGGATCACTTAAACCATTCAAGTCTTCCGCTTTCAGCTCCCGACACTCAATGACGTGCACTTGCACCTGATAGTCGCCCGGCTCGAGCCGATCCGCTAACCGCTGATTTAATTCATCGACCGCTCGATCGGCCATCATCACGCCCGCATCCCTACGCTCATTCACCTCCTCCTGCTCTTTGGAGGTTAATTTCAGGGGTACCATATCTTCTGTATCCTCGAGCATCCAGGCGTCCTCGTCCGTCGGTTTGTCGTCTTCATCAATACGCGGTTCCTGTTTCTTGCGCGCAAACACGTTCCCTGCGGCTGCGAGGACATCCGCCGCGCCCGCGAGTAAACGAGCGGCGGATCTAGCGTATTTTCTGTCATAAACCCACGCGAGCGATACTTCTACTTGGCCCCGCTCCTCGCCACCGACAGAGCCCCCAGCACCTACTAACCGGAACCACCTTTGTAAGCCAATATCCCCATGCGCCGCAACTTCCACCATGGGTACGGCACATTCCCCGATGAGCTTCGTACTTAACACTCCTTTATCTTTGAGTTTTATCAGGACTTCTTTGGTCCCATCAGATACGGGTACCTTGAAGTCGTGGTCGAACAGCGGACCTTTTGTACGCTTTATCACTTGGGATCGAGCCTTCTTGCCGTCGCAAGATATCGAGCAATACACATCAGCGGTCTTCTGTAAGCCCCTCGCTCTTTTGAAGGTACCCACGAGCATGTTGGGCTTGGCCCCGACATCCTCGTCGTCGGAAGCGTCGTCGTCCAGCAGATCCGTATCGCCCACGAAGTAGGACAATTCTACTCGTAAACTACCTGAACATTCATTGGTCTGGCCCGGGACCGGCGTCAATTCGATGCGATCGTCCTGCTCGATGCCCGGTGACAATACAACGGTCCTCAGATACACGATGGCCTGCCCGAGCGGCACATCAGACCCCCCTCCGAGGTTCTTGTGCCACACAGACAACACGACGTGATCGACGTCGTTCTCGGCCACGTCCAGGAAGATCATGCGCTGCGTCGTCCACTCGGGATTCTGGCTACTATTCACGACGTGCGTCTGCTCCGCCTCGCCGCCGCACTTCACGAGCACGAACGGATTGCAGTCGCCTCCTTCTACTTCGGGCAGGTCCCGCGCGCTCACCACCCTCAATTCTAATCGGTCGTCGACGTCCATGCTTCACTGATATGGTTGGGCTCGCAGCGCTGCTCGCTCCGGTTTGATGAATGGCTCGCGCGCACGCGTCTCTGGGTAGAGCCCAGGCAGCCCAGGCTGGGCCAGGGCAGCCCCAGACGCAGACGACGATTGGTCCTCCTGTGCTGATGGATCAGGAGGAGCGCCCCGCGCGCGTCGGCGTCCTGTGCACGGGCCCGACGCGTCTTTTGCGGCCGGCCTGGAGAGGATGCCACTGGAGACGAAATGCGGGCTTCGAACCCCGCACCCTACCACACGGGGGTGCTGCAACCCATGGGTTCTCGCCGCGAGGCGTTGACACCAGCGGCACGAGAGATGTTACCATTGCTAGTGCCTCACAGGCCGCTAGCTCGACTTGCTGGCTTGCGTGCTTTTGTTACGCGTCTGTTCTCTGCCCGCGCACCCAAGCGCTGTTCACAGCACGCCTGAACCGTATCCAATAAGCGGCGGCAGTCCGAGCCGCCAAGCTGTAGCTCTCTGTCAGCTGCAGCCACCACAGCACTCACAACACAATCGCAGCGGCGCCCGCGAGCGACGACCCCACCACCACCGCGCCAGGAAGCCCGAGAAGCCGCCGAACATCCACAGTAGAAGCCATTGAGGAGACACCGCTCCTACAAACACCGCCGCGGCGCCGCCGCAGCAGCGGCACGCTGCTGACGATGCCCTGCATCTCGTTAGGAGACTGGCAGGCCTCGGAGACGCCGGGGTTTTTGTGGGACAATGTTGCGGCCGGTGGCGTGTTAGCCACGAACGTCTTTTTTAATATTGCGGTGTTACGATTAGCCACTTTGGCAGCAGGATGCCCCGCGCCCGAGGACGTCGACGAGGACCAGGGCTGCTCGAACAAGGTGTACGGATTAAAACCCTCATCATTCTTAACGACGATAATCATGTGCGGGCAGTTCTCCGCGACGGCGCTCATGCCGTTGGTCGGCGCCGCGGTCGACTACACGTCGAAAAGGCGCCATTTAGGCGCCACGTCGGCCTGGATTCTATGCTTTACGACGCTAGGGCAAGCATCCATCTCGAAACAAACCTGGTTCTACTGTTCGATAGGCATGGCGCTGTCCATCGCGTCGTACGTCTGCCATCAAGTCTCGGTGCTGTCCTACCTACCAGGATTGAGCATGGTAAAACCGACGGAGCACGGCTGGGTTGATGATCCACAAGAAAGATATAAGATCAATTCCGTGGCGAACGCCGCCGCGCTAGCTACCCAATTGTCGATCACTTTATTCGTCTCGAGCGTCGCCTTCTGGTTCGATCTAGGGGATACGGCGACGGCGGCCGTCGCGCAAGGTATTGTTGGGAGTTTGCTGTTTGTGGTCTACGCCTGCGTCTGGACGGGTAGAAGAGATCTAGTCAGTTGCGCCTTCCGCGACCACGCGCCGACCAAAGTCTTACCAGAAGGTGCCTCGTTATTCTTAACTGCTTTAAATGAGGTCTGGAACAGCTGGACGACGCTGAAACGACGACGGCCGGCGGCGAGGTTCTTCTTGAGCGGGTACGCGTGTGCCGCCGCCGGCATGGGCTCCTTCGGGAGTCTGAGTGTCGTGTTCATGCACGATCGATTGCGGGTCGATGGTTCTACAACGGTCTTAGTGATGGCGCTCTGTGTTGTGTTTGCCGTGCCGGCGTCGGCGAGCGCACCGAGGTGCATGCGATATCTCGGAGCGCGCAAGACGTTGATATGTACCATAGCATATATGGTTTTGACAACAATACTGGCGGCGTTCGTATTGTGCGGGCCGGCGTGTCGAGATCGGGTCTGGTTGTTCGCGCCGATCTGGGGCGTGGGGTTCGGCGTGTTCTATGCCGCGAACAACGCCGCGTGGACGGAACTGGTCCCGCCGGACGCGGTCGCGCAGTTCATGGCGTTGTACTACTTCGCGGCGCAAATATTAAGCTGGGCGCCGCCCCTAGCTTATGCGGTCCTGAACCAGGTGTACGACGACTCGCAGCTGGCGCTGTTCGTCACAGCTGCCTGGCTCGCGCTGTCGCTGCCGTTCCTGCGCATGGCGGGGGACCTGCAGGGGGAGAAGGAGGCGCTGATCCGGGACGCCTCCTCGGAGGCGTTGCCCTAAGTATATGTGTTGTTCGAACTTTACTCTGTAGTAGCTCTAGTTGCCTCGGCCCAGGCGCAATACCAAGTGCACAATTGCGCCGTCGAAGACCTTCGACTCGTAGAGGCGCTTCTCGTCCTTTAACTGCTTTCCTCTGATTATCAAGCGCTGCTGCGCGACCGGGATATTCTTGCTGTCGCAAATCTTCTGCTTTAACGCTAGGACAGTATCACCGGGACGAACCTTCTCGCACCATTTCTGACCACACAGTGTGCGGACGTTAATCGTACAAAAGGCAGGGTCGCCGTTGAGACTGCCCTCGCGAAACGGGGAGCTGAAGTAAAGCCGGGCCTTGAGGTAGTAGCGGCTCGTGTTGTGCAAGAAACGAGCCTGGCCGAACACGTGTTCGAAAGCTCCCAAAGGTAGCGCGTTTGACAGCTGCGTGTGCTTGAACTGGAGCGGGTTGGAACGCGAACTTAAAGTATATTGAACCGTCTTGCCTTCTTCGTCGACGGGCGCAAGCTTGCCAAAGCAAGTAATGAGTTCACGGTCATTGGGACAGAGCGGCACTAACTCGAGGACTAAGCTATGAGTTTTTGTACCGTGTTCTGGACACTTGCGCACGAGCCAACTCAGCTGCATATCTAGGCCGCTCCAGACGCTGCACGACGCCAGCTCGATGGTCCGCGTCCCACTACCTCTGTAAACAGCGTTCAGCGCTTGGGCTTCCAGGGCGAAGTCCACGTCTACGACGGTGCAGTTTTGAAAGAACTTGAGCGAACTCGCCTGCTGCTCCAGCTGCGGTGTCCCTGCATCGTGACCATCAGTCCGGTTGCTGAGGGTCAACAAGCGCTCGCCGAGAGTGTTGTTATGTTCATTCACGGCGTTCACGTCGTCGACCGTCTCATCTAACAGGGCCTCGAGGCTCTCTATCTTCGCGCATGCCTCGGACGCGTGCTCGGCGGCCGCGTCGACGTAGTGCTGGGCGAGCTCCTTGCGCGTGCCCTTGAAGTCGCAGCCGTAGAACGGGCACGCGTGCGGCGCGAGCTGGCAGTCGTTCGCGAGGTGCCCTTTGTAGTCGGCGACGCGGCCAATCCACTTGCAGCAGTCGCCGGGGACGACCTCCTCCGGCGCGTCGGCCGCGCCCGTCCTCTGGCGCTTCGCGCCGCGCTCCTCCGCCGTCGCCGCGTCGGGGCCGTGGCAGCAGCGGATCCGGAGCTCGTCGAGCATGTTCTCGAGCGGTTTTGATGGCACGTTAAGCTCCGAGTCCTCGCGGCACGTCGGGCAATTATCGGGCGCCCGGGCGCGCGCGGCGGTGAGACACTCCGCGCAGAAGGTGTGGCCCTTGGAGCACGCGGTCCGCGGCTTTTCGAAGAGGTTAAAGCAAATGGCACACGTGAAGGATTCGACGAGCGCGGCCGCGCCTTCGACGAGCTTGGGGTCGATGTAACCCATTTGTTGCAAATCGTAGTCTGACTTAGGACGAGTCTCCTGTACGCACCGCCTCGCCGCCGCGTCGCAAGGTTAGGCTAGCGTCAACACCAGTTTGGTCCGATTTTGTACTGTCTCTGACCGGCAGAGAAAAATGGCCGCTTTGGCGTGAAGATGACAGTGATTCGCCTCGGCGCGCGACGTCGGCGCGGCTGAGAACGCCTCTATTGACCGGGCGCGCCAAAAAATCGCGCTGGAAAACCCGTTTTAATTTGCCCGACGCGTGCGACCTGTATAGACTGAATCAACTGGACAGAAAGAATTATGCAAAAAAGGGACGAGCAATCAGCCGCAGCCGCCGCAGCCGCCGCCGCCGCTGCACGAGTGGTTCTGGGAAGCGCGCTTCGCGGCCTCCAACTTGGCGTGGATAGCTTCTTTGTCGAAGCCCTTGTCGTAGAGTTCGCGCTTCTGGGGGTCGCCGAGGATGTCCAGTGCTTCGCCGAGCCGCTTGAAGACCTCGGCCTCGGCTTTCTGGACTTCTGGGGGAGCCGTCGCGTGCCGGTCCGGGTGGTGTAGGAGCGACTGCGCATGGTAGGCGCCCTTGATCTCGCGCTCCGACGACACCTGGCGGCAGTTTAAGAGAGCGTAGTAGTCGGGGCGCTTCGTCCGCCGCAGGTCGAAATCGGCCTGCTCGAAGGCATGCTTCACTCTAACATCCGACCCGCCCCAGCTCTCGTCGATGATGTCCTTCAGATGTTTTCGCGCCTCTGCGTGGCGACCGAGAGCGCGAAGCGCATTCGCCCGGCACAAGTGCGCGTCCACCAGATCGTCGACGACGTACAACGCCGCCGCGCAGTCCTTGAGCGCGGCGTCGGCGTCGCCCGTGCGCAGTCGGCACGTCCCGCGCTCGGCGCGGCAGCGAGCGTACAGTGGCGACCGCGCGGCCAGCACGGCGAGCGCGGGGAAGCCGTCCAATGCGGCCCCGGCACCTGCCAGATCGTCCGCGAGCAGCCTATCATAAGCGGCCGCTGCGTCGGCGAACGACCGCTTCGTCGCGAGGTCCCGCGCTTCTTTGCGCCTCTTCACCACCCTCAACGCCGCCCGCAGCGTCGCCTTCGGCGCGGCGCCGTCCGGATCGAGTCTTAACGCTTCCCGCAGGATCTCGACCGCCTGCGAGCCCTCGTCGCTGAGCAAGGTGGCGGCCCCGCGCACGACGAGTGCGGCTGGCCGCCAGCGCGCCGCGTCGGCGCGCCGCAGCACCTGGAGGCACAGCCGCAGGCACCGGTCGATCTTGCCGAGGCCGAGCTCCGCCGCCGCGGCGCCTAGAACGACCGGCGCCGACTCGGCGTCGCGGAGCGCGCCGGCGAAGGACGCCCGCGCATGCATGAGGTCGCCGTCGGCGAATGCTCGTCGCCCATCAGCGACGGCGGTGGCGACCCTGTCGACGCGGCGCGCCTCGTCGCCGACGGCCTGGCCGCCGCCGTTCGTCGCCGCGAAGTCACGAAGGCCGCGCTGCGCGTCCTCCGTGCGGCCCAGCTCGAGCAAGGCTCGCGCGCGCCGCGTCGCCGCGTTCGCGAGCGCGGGGTCCCGCCGCAGCGCCTGGTCGCAGTCCTGGACGCATTCTTCATACCTATGCGCCATGAGGCGGCAGGCGGCGCGGTTCGCGAAGGCCTGGGCCCGCTCCGGCGCCACGGCGGCCGCCTTCGAGTAGAGCTCGGCGGCCTGGTCGTAAGCCCTTGCCCGGTACCGCTCGTCGCCTTCGCGCTTGAGGGCGTCGTAGACGTCGCCCTGCGACATGCCTTTCTGAAGGTGCGAGTCTGAGTTCGTGAGGTGTCCCTGGAGACTCCCGAGGTCCCCCGTCCAGGCGCAGCCCTGCTTGTGGAGGGGGCACCGCGTCTGTACCTTGGCGTAGCAGCGGAAGGCGAGCGGGTTCGCCTCCGAGAGTTTTGCGGCCGATGAACAATCGGACGCACGACACGTGGGACACAGGGCGTTCTGCTGCCGGTCGAGGCACCTGGCTACATACTCTCCAATACAAAATTCGCAGAAGACGTGGCTGCACGCCAACGTCACGGGGCTCTCGCTCAGGTCTTGACAGATAGCGCACGAGAAGTGCGACGCGTGGTGCTCGTCGCTGAGGAGGTTGTCCTTGTTGATGCCCATCGTTACTTAACGGGCGCGTCGACGTCTACCCCGCTCAGACTGCCTCCACGCAAGGGGTGTGTTTAGGCTGCTCCTGGCTCTCAGGAGGAAATGAATGGGCTTCGAGCGTTGAAATTGAGGTTTAGTTAATCACTTTATCAGGGACTAGCCCGCAGCGGCGGATTAATACGCTCTTTTTGGGTCTCATCCACGCATGCGGAGCTAGCGGCCGGTAAGACACTAGCATTGAAGCAGAGCTTGGACCAAAACGCCCTTAAGCGCGGCATCTACCAGCCATTAGTGGTTGCTGCGGTGCCTCTACGCCACCAGTATAGCTGCAGAACGACCACGCAAGTTTCGGCTGGCGAATCGCGGTCAAACCGGACCTACAAGCACTTGACGCCTCAGTGCCTGTGCAAGAGCTCTCACGCGACGTACAAGAGCTGCTCACGCGACGTCAACATGACCCTCCGCGGCGTGCTCACGCTGCTGCTCTGCGCCCACGCTGCGGCACTCGTAACACCACCGCGACGACGACAACACACGCTCTGTCAAGCGAAGAAGAAGGAAAAGAAGGGCTTTGACTACAAGCCTCCGCCCAAGCCGCCGGCGAAAAAGGCCCTCACCGACGACGTCGGTGTGGCGGCCGCGACGACGCCCGAGGGCAACTCACAACTTTTGCAGACCTTGCTGGCGGAAGAAAAGGACCGCGCCCAAGTGCAAACGGAAGCCATGGAGGATTTGAAGGAGCGCGACGCCTACGTCGCCGAAAAGGGAGTGGAAGCCGCAAGGGTGCCCGACGCCGTCGCCAATAGGATGATCCTGCGCATGGCGACGTTCGGGGGCGTCCCCGTGTTCCTGGGCATCGGCGTGTTTGTGTGGTTCTACTTCCAGGCGACAAATGAGGACAACGTCTTCCAGCCGACGGCGGTCGCGGCCGCGACGACCGTGCCCTGGGTGCTGGGGTTGTTGGGGATCGGCTTCGGCGCTTTGTCGGCGTCCTGGGACGAGGAGGACGAGGGCTCGGCGCTCGGCGTCGACGAGATCAAGCTGAACGTGGGGAGACTGGTGGACGGCGTCCAGCGCTCGGCGAAGGACGAGCTGATGCGCGAGAAGATGGATAAGGAGTAGTTTTTCCTGGTCTGAAACCTAGCTCGCAGACGCCGTCGACGCGGAGCATCAAAATTCATTTCTACAACCTTACCCGAACTCGACGTCCACCTCCCTTCGTTTCTCCAGCAGGTTCTGGAGGTAGAACTCGCCCGCCTTGTAGGAGGACCGGACCATCGGCCCCGACGCGCAGTACTCGAACCCGAATTCCGAGACGGCCTCCTCGCGCAGCTCCTCGAAGACGTCGGGGTGTACATATTCCACCACGGATAAATGCTTTTCCGTGGGTCTGAGGTACTGGCCGAAGGTCACGACGTCCACCCCATTAGCGCGCAGATCGGCCATGGTCCTTCGTAGTTCATCGCGCGTCTCGCCCAGACCCAACATCAATGAAGTTTTGGTCAGAATCGGTGAAGGCGCATCGACCGAGGCGGCCTTGGCCCGCCGCAACTGCATCAAACTTTGAGCGTAATTCGCGCGCGGGTCGCGGACCCGCGCTTGCAATCGCTCGACCGTTTCCACATTATGAGCGTAGACGTCCAAGCCGCACGTCGCTAGCGTGGTACAAGGTTCATAGGCGCCCGCGAAGTCCGAAACCAAACACTCTACCAGTATAGATGGTTGTAATTCTTTGAGCAAATTCACAGTTTTGGCAAAATGACCAGCACCACCATCATCAAGGTCGTCGCGGTCTACACTGGTAAGGACGATGTAGTCGACGCCCCAGGAGGCGACAGCCAAAGCGGCTTCCAAAGGCTCGTCGGCCGACGGCGGCGGCGGCGCCGTGTCGGTCTTGACGTTGCAGAACCTACACCCGCGCGTGCACGCCTCGCCCAGCAACATGATCGTCGCCGTGCCGCCCTCCCAGCACTCGCCCGCGTTCGGGCAGGCCGCCTCGTCGCACACAGTATTAAGCTTCCCGGCGTCGATGGACTTCCGTAATTCAGCGTAGCGGCTGCCGGGGCCGCCCGGGGCTTTTGCTTTGAACCAGCTCGGTCTTGTGTCGGGCATGGGCGCGAGGACGCTTGGCGTCCGGGGTGTTTTGAGGTGTAGCGTCTTCGCCTTCGGTGTTGTTGGGCGCACGCCCTCGAGGACGCCCGCGGCGCATCGCAGCAGGAGGACGAGTGGTACGCGTCGTCGTCGTCGGTGCGGCGGCATATTTTACCGCGGCCGGCGTCCCCGCGCGCGGCGCTGCTGATGCAGCGCACCTCCCTCAACTCCTGTAGAGAAGAGCAGGCTCCCGGCAAAGCGCTACCGCCTCTCGCACTCGATAAATGAGTTGAGAATGGCTTCTGCCCTGATAAATGGCTGCGCAGTGGGCGTTTTGAGCACCACTTCAAGGCCGAGGCTGGAGCTACCTAGACTCATAGACCTACTAGAGCCGTCGACGCGCCCCGCACGGATCGGCGACTAGAAATACGTTACCGGGCGACCGACAGACGAACCTCACGACAGCGATGCTTTCTTGATGTACGACAGCCGCGGGAACGCCTCCTGCAAGTACGCGTTGCCCTGGGACGTGATCTTGCCCTGGTTCGGCTTCTCGCCGTACTCCGCGTTGAGCTTCAACGCCACATCTAAGCCAGAAGTGACCTCGCCGATGGGCGAGAAGCCCTGCCGGTCGAGGAAGCCGTTGTCGCCGAAGTTGATGAACATTTGACTCGTGCGCGTGTTCGGGCCCGCCGTCGCAAAAACTAAAGTGCCCTTCTTGTTGCTGACCTTGACGGGGTCGTCTTTTAAGTTGGCGGCCTTGTACTTTTTATTTAGGGCCGGGTCTCCGCTCAGGCCGAACTGCACGATGAAGCCGGGCACGACTCTAAAGAATCTCGCTTCGTCGTAGAAGCCCACATTGATCAACTCCTTGAAGCGCTCGACGCCAATGGGCGCCCACTCGGGCTTCAATTCTATCGTTATGGTCCCTTCGGTCGTTTCCAGGGTGGCGGTGTCGCCCTTGGCGGCTTGTGCTGGCAGCGTGGTTGCTAACGCGGCACCGGCCGACGCCTGCAGGACGTTCTTGCGCGTCGGTAAAGAGAGGCAGGCCACGCCGAGCAGGCACGAGGCAGCGACCGTGAGAGCTATTGTGCGCATCCTCTTTTGGGCGTCGCCGCGGCGGATAGGAGGCGCAATGGTGGTGAGCGCTGCGAGAGCGCTTCTTATCACTTGCCGGTCGTGCGGTAGAGTGCTATGCGGCACCCCTGCGATTGCCAGAGCATGCAGCGAGCTAGAGATGCATGGCCTCTAGCTTTTTTTACGCATACGTAGCGCTGCATACAGTCACAGTTGTGACCGGTTCTGCCACTCTACGGATCGCTTGGACCATCCCAACAACGGGCACAGCGGCGCGCGAACGCTAAACGCCGCCAGCTCTCCCACAACACAAGTGCTCTCATTACTGCACACGCATCACAGCGGCGTAAAAAGACAGCGGCTCCCGTTCACAACCAGCTACTGGACCGATGCGCATCATTCTGGTCATCGCTGCGGGCGCGGCCGCCGTCGCCGTCGAGAAGCGCCGAGGCCGGGTGTCGTCGCCGCCGCTGCCACCGCAAAAGGTGCCCGTCATCGGCATCCTGGCGCAGCCCTCGACGCGCACGCCCTTCAAGCAGTACGTCGCGTCGTCCTACGTGAAGTGGGTCGAGATGGCTGGTGGTGTTGCGGTCCCGCTGAGTTATGTAGCATCCAATACAACCACCCTCAACCTATTGAAGCAGCTCGACGGCGTGCTCCTCCCGGGCGGCTCGAACCCGCCCCTGCCCGACGCCGCGCGCGTTTCCGTAGAATACGCGCTCGAAGCGGCGACGCGGAACGAGTCGTTTCCCGTCTGGGGGACGTGCCTCGGCTTTGAATGGTTGGTTGAGATTCTCGCGCCGGGGGCGTTGCAGACGGGGTTCGATGCGGAGAATATCAGCATGGCCCTGGAGTTAACGTCCAAGGCGGTGGCTTCATATCTGTTGGGCGGCGCGTATCAATCTAAGTTGAGGAGCGACCTCGCCACGCAGCCCCTGGCGATGAATAACCACTACCGGGGCATCGAACCGGCGCGCTTCGCGGCTGATCGTCGGTTAGCTTCGTTTGACGTTGTGTCGACGAACAAAGACCGGCAAGGGAGACCCTTCGTCTCGACCATTGAAAGCTCCCAAAATTTGTACGCCGTGCAGTGGCACCCCGAGAAAAACGCCTTCGAGAACGCCCTGGCCGGGGACGGGACGCCGTTCGAAGGTATTAATCATGCGCCGGAAGCTGTCGCGGCGACGTTCGCTTTGGCGCAGTCCTTCGTGGGCCGGGCGCGCGCGTCGCGCCATCATTTTGTGGCGCGGGACGCGTGGCGCTTCGAGAATTGTGTTGTTGGTGAGAAGCACCGGCCGGACTTCGTCGGGGCCTACGACCTGCCGCTCGCTTGGGATGGGGGGGCGGCGCCTTGTGTATAGATGTGTCTTACTTAGTCGCTCGCCAATAGGAGAGGATCTTCCAGACGATGCCGTTGTCCCCCTGGCGGACGATGAAGTAGAGGGCTTGGCTCGACGCGGAAGCTTGGCTCCGGCGTCGTGCGCAAGGAAGCTTGGCGCGACCGCGCGTGACGAGGGAGCGGAGCCTCAACACCATTCGGTGCGGCGCGATGCAATGCGCCTTCCACGAGCCGTGCCTGCGCACGCTCGCGACCATGTCACTCATCGCAACAAAGTGCTCGTTCCTAGAGCCATACCCGTGTGTCTGTAGTAAAGCATCAAACGAATCATTGTTCCGGACAGAATCCAACGTTGCGCCCGCTCTAAGTAGTATCTCCAAGATCTTGACGTGGCACGGTTGAGCAGGAAATGCCCAAAACATCCTAGCGAGCGCTCTATGGCCATCATGATCTCCGGCATTTACGTTCGCGCCTGCAGAGACGAGCAGAGAAACAAATTCTGGGGCGAGCGCTCCTCGAGAGCCACAAGCAAAATGCAGTGCGGTGGCTCCCGACCACCTACTCACCACGTCGAGGGCGGCTCCTCGGGAAAGTAGGTAGCGGGCAATCTCGAGATGACCCTCAGTGAAGAGGTGGCCACCATCTGTGCCAGTTCTCGCGATCCACAAGAGAAGCGGCCAGCCGTCGTCGTCGACGTCGTTTACGGAGCGCGGAGCCGACTCGCTTCCACCGGTTAGCCAAGTCTTGACCCGTTCGAAATCTCCTTCGGAGGCGGCCCGTCCAATTGCCTGAGGTAGCGCCATGCTGGCTGCCAGTGGCTCTGTGTAGCAGACGACGCCGCGGAGCGCAGTCTAGGCCGCGCGCGCGCCGCGACCCAAAACAGGTTTCCTCGGCGTTTTTGGTGCTGTATGTTTACGGCCTCAGCCGCGTGCTACGCCGCGTCAAACAACGTCAAACGACGCTCTACCGAAGCGCGCCCCGACGCCGCGACAATAAATACGTCAAGGTGGACTATCCACCACTGGACCACTGGACCACCAGTGCGAGAAACCCTGATAGAATAGCTGTTAAGCGGCCACCGGACGCCGGACGGGTTCGCATACACGCACGCTAGATCAGTCAATTTCAATTGCTCCTGATCGCGCGAAACCATGGCCGCCTCGCGAGTGGAATCCCTGGCCATGAAAACATTCTCGGAGACGGGTTCGCCGCAAACGCAAACGGGCTCGCCGCCGACGCGGCAACGGCGGGCCTCGGCGCCCGCGCCGCCGCCGCCTCCGGCGCCGCCGCCGCCGCGCCGCGAGTCGGACCTGCCTCCGCCGCCGCCGCCGAGCGACTGCGGGCTCTTGTCCCCCGCGGCCAGCGACGAGCCCTACCCCCCCATGTCATGGGAGGAGGCGCACGCCCTCATCTCGGAGCCGCCATTGTCGCCCCCGGGCTCGCGGCCCTCCTCCTACGAGGAACCGAGTTTCCTCGGCCGCGTTTTCGCGTCCTGTTGCGCCGTGGACCCCGACCGGAGGGCGCGCAAGGCCGAGCGGTCCGACGAGCTCCAGCTGGAACGGGCGCGTTTCCCGCGTCCACGCCATCGACGCGGCGTCGAGGAGTCGACGATTACCGGTCGATCTCGCACAGGGGTCCGATACCGCCGACATCTTCGCCATTCGAGCGTCATTGCCTCAGGGCGACCTCTTCTCGCGGTCCTTCTCGAGCGAAGAGACGATCTCGTTTTCCGCCCGGGACGTCGACGAGCCGCGGGACTCGCTCCTGGCGCCGCGCGGCTCGCGGGACTCGCTCCGGAGCCTGCTCCGGGATCGGCCGGGCAGCCGGGGCTCGCTCGGCGACTCTTTTCGCGGCTCGCTCGGCGACACGGTCTACGTCCCCTCGCGGCGAAGCGATAGCACGACGAGCCCGCCGCCGCACCCCTCCAAAGCGAAGCCTTGGAAGCCCCGGTCCAAGCCTCCCCCACGCACTAACTTCGATGACTTCTGATTACGAGGGCGCTTCCGGCGCAAACGCTCGGTAGTCCTGGCCGTCGCTCCCGCGGTGCATCTCCGTCTCCCAGCCCGCAACAGCAGCCCACTCGCGCACCGTCTCGTTGATGGCGTCGCGGTCGCGTTTGTACAACGCGGCGCACACCTCGGCGGCGTCGTCGCCGGCCTGCCCGAGAGCTGCAGCTTTCGCGCGGTAGAGGTCCTGGAAACTATAGTTGCACGCGTTGGACAGGCGCTCCCGCTTGCAGCCGCACTGCTCGAGGAGTGCGGGGTCGACTGTCGTCGTTGTTTTTTGGGTGTTGCTGGACATGCTGCGCAGTCGGTGCTCTCCCCTTTGCCGCACCGATGCGCTTCGCACGGTTGCACAGCGATTGCACGCTAAGAGGCGGTTCTCCGCGTGTGCCAAATTTGATCTATAGGCACAGCTGCGGCTCGTGCTCCGCTGTCACTCTGGCTGTGCTCCGCTGTGTGGTCTCTGTGCTCATCAATCGCTTACAGATGATGCCGCAGCGGTTGCGCACCAACAATATGGGTCCGCGGTGAGCTTCTGCCAGATTATAGAGACCCACAGCGACGCCTGTGCCGCTCCGCTTGCAAAAGCTCTCACAGTCCAAACCCGCCACTTAGGCTGCCTGCAAATCACAGGGAGTCGGAGGGCGTCAGAGCGACGACGCGACGTGTGCCTTTCGAAGCTTGGACCATCCCGGAGACTGCAATGTATCTCCCAAAAAGTACAAAAAACATGGGAGACAAAAAATCGGCACACGCTCGCATCGCTCACTTAGAGACAAGCAGCGTAGCACTGTACTGCTGCAATAATCGCTGCGGAACAGCTGTCCAAAAATCACCAGTCAACTACACGCGCAACAAGTGAAACACTATGTCAGCCGAGGCCACCACCGCCGACCCGGCAGAGCTCTACCAGCTCGAGGAGCAGGTGGGCCGAGGCTCCTTCGGCGTCGTACACAGAGCAAGAGTAAAAGGCACGAAGGACCAAGTAGCGATAAAAATAGTGGACCTCGAGGCGGACGTCAGCGAACTAGAGGCGGTCAAGAGTGAAGTGGAGACGATGGCGTCGGCGACGGCTTGTCCACAATTAGTAAGGTATCTCGGCTGCCACATGGTGTCGAATCGGCTCTGGATCGTCACGGAGTACCTTGGGGGTGGTTCGCTCGGTGATCTGATGACCAAGACGAAGAGACCTTTGCCAGAAGAAGCGGTGCGAGGCGTGCTAGGCGAGATCCTGCGAGGTTTAGCATTCCTCCACGCGCAAAGACGCTTACATAGGGACGTCAAGGGCAAGAACGTGTTGGTCGCGGAGGACGGGTCGGTCAAGCTTGCCGACTTTGGCGTCGCGACGCGACTGACGGACACGACGACGAAACGTCGAAGCTTGATAGGCACGCCCTACTGGATGGCTCCGGAAGTCATCGAGCAGTCGCGGTACGACGGGGCCGCGGATGTTTGGAGTGTTGGTATTACAGCTATAGAACTGGCCACAACAAAACCTCCTCACTCAGCTTTACATCCGATGAAGGTCTTGTTTGTCGTGCCGAAGGCGGCGCCACCCACGCTGGAAGGCGAATTTAGTGATCAATTCAAGGCGTTTGTGGCGCGATGCGTCGCCAAGGACGCGTCGGATCGGCCTCCTGCGGATGAGCTACTCAGGGACCCTTGGATTGTTGATGGTGATTTCGCGGGGTCGTCCAAACCATTACTGGCCTCGCTAGTAGCCGAGGCGGCCGCATCCGCGCCGCCGCCGCCGCCGCCCTCGTCGAGGTCGCCGACGCCCTCGCCACTCATAACGCCGGCGGCGTCGCCCCACACGCCGCGCACGCCGGCGTCACTCTCGCAGTACGCGCGCTCGCCCGCGTCGCTCCCGTCCGTGTCGGCGTCGCCGCGGCGGCCGGGCCGCTCGCGGGCCTTCCGCCAGGTCGTCGCGCCGGCGATCGCCGCGGCCGCGCGCCACGCCATCCGCGGCGGCGACCGGCGGCGGCCCGCGGCGGCGGCGCTCGACGACCTCTGCAAGGCGCTCGAGCGCGTCGACGGCGCGCTCGAGGGCGGCCGCCTCACGGCGGCCTTCGCCGTCGCGCTCGCGGACGCGCTCGAGCGCCACCGCGGGTCGCTGGACCTGGAGGGGCTGACGGCGACGAACGCAACGTCGCCGCCGCCGCCGCCGAGGCCGTAATCCTATTTGTTGTATCACCAAGTTTTTGGAGCGCTTTTTTTCTGATTGTAGGGTCGCTTACGCCGCATGCGCTCGCGCTGGGGGCCCTCCAGAAGGCTCTTGTATCCCGCATAAAACCCGTTTTGCCTAAACAATTAAATTCTCCAAGCGACGGCACACGCGTGGCTCTCCTAGCGCTTAAGGGTATAATCCCAGCGCAAGCAGCGTTCAGACGTTTCCGGCACGCAGCGGCCAGCTCGCCTGACGCGGCAAGGCGACCACCGGCGCGCCCCGCCCTCCTGTGCACAAGGTCACCCAGCCCCCAGAGACGCCAGCCGGCGCTAACAAGGGGCACCAGCAGGGCGACCAAGGACGCCAGCAGCACCAAAAAGATGCGCACGAAGCAACCCCCCCAGGAAAATGAACTCAAGGAGGCCTGTCAAAGCGTAAAAAACGACCACCCCGACTTTGGCGTGAAGCGCGTCTTCAAAGAACTCGAGCAGCGCAAGCCGAGGTGGAGATTAACGGAGAAGCGCGTCCAGAAGTGCATGAAGAAGTATGGACTCACGTGTAGTACTAAGCCGCCCCCGTCACCATTACGAGATGACGACGAAGTAGCACCAACGGTCTTTCCGGAAGACTGCGTCTGTCTGCGAAGCAAGCCGGCGCAATTGGGCTGGGTCCTCAAGGCCTCGGGCGTGTTGGGAGGCGACGACGACTATGATGACGACGACGAGGAGGAGGAGGAGTCGAGGGCCGTGCCCGAAGGGTCAGCAAGGGTCCAATGGCTCGACCACTATGAGCCAAGGTTAGAGTCGACGGATGCTGTAGAGGTTGTGGACCGGCCCTTTGTCGTTGGAGATGTTGTGGCAAGAGCCGACGACCCGACGGGCGCCTTAGGTGCTGTTGTGAAAGTTTCATTAAGGGCCGACGTCCGCGTCGTCTACTCGCCGACGTCAGTCACAGTACCGCCGCCGCCACCACCACGGAATCAGCGGAGACGCGGGCGAAGTGCGGGGAGACGGGAGCCCTCGCCGAAGCCGCCGCCATTGCCACAGAAGATCGAGGGCACGTTGCGGAACATCCCGGCCGCATCGTTGAAACCGGCTACTGGTTTACGGATGGGCGACCCCGTGGCGCATCGGACGCGAGGGCGGTGGGTCGGTAGGGTTGTCGGGGCTACGTATGACGTGACCGTGAGATGTAATGGCGGCGCGTTATGCGTCGTGCAAGGTCTAGGCGACAACGGCGCCGAGCAATTGGTAGAACCAGTCGACGATGCGGACTACGGCTTTGATGAATTGTGCCCCTTCTTCCCGGGGCAGCGCGTGTCGGCGCCGCCCTCGGTGTGGCGTAGAGCGTCGTGGAAGAACGGCGCGCGGGCGCCGCAAGGCCGAAGACGTAGAAGTGGTGTGGTAGAAAAGGTCGAAGTCTCGCAAGCGGGCGTGCAGTGGTTGGCCTGGGGCGTCGGCGCGTCGCGCGACCCGCCGCCGGCTTGGGCTAGTGTCAAGGAGATCGACATCCTCACGGCGTTCGCGGGCCTGACGCGCGTCGGGGACCACGTCTGCGGTTCCGACTTACCTGATGGTTCATGTGCGCAAGTCATCCGGACGGAGACGAGATGTTCGGTGCGGTGGTCGTCCTCAGAAGATTCGCCGGAAGTAGCTTCTCTGGAATTGGTACCGAGGCAACACCTGGGCGAGCACGACTTCCTGCCGAACGACTTTGTGGTCAAACGTTTAGAAGAATCTTCAGATGTGGGCGTGATCCGAGTCGTCGACGCGAAGGAGCGGACGTGCTCCGTGAAGTTCGGTGACACGGAAGAGACGATGTCGTCCTACGAGCTCGCTCTTAGTTCAGCGGACAATTATTCGGCGGGCGACCTCGTATTAAGGGTGAACCAGAGTTCTTCCACAGAAGGTCCGAACCGCCAGACGGCAGGTACCGTGTCTGATCAGACGGACTTTGGCACGGAAGACAATGAAGAGGCCGAGTTAGCCGAAGCGATCCGACGGTCCCTGGAGGAGACACCATCTACCGAAACGTCGACAGGAGAAGAGCGCTGGGTCGGCCAGGTCCTGAGCTTGAGTGACGGGAAGGTACGGGTGCTGTGGGTCGACGGGTCGAAAGAAGAAGTAGCCCCGTCTGAATTGTTGTTAGTACCAGACGCGTCGGGCGAGGAGCCGTACAATAGTGAGGAGGAGGCGTCGGACGGCGAAAGCCTCCCGACGCAGCCGCCCGTGGAGGCGCCTGTTGCTCAAAGCCCCGTCGTCGAGAGTGACGACGACGACAGTGACGACGAGGACACGAGCCCCTTCGCGATTGTCGAGGAGCCGCCTCAAGACCACGCGTACGGCCACACGGCGCCTCATCAAGTACCTCTGAAACAAGTGAGGAAGCTCTGGGCGCAATTAGGTAAACATTTGCCGCCCGGCGTCCATGTGCGAGCCTTCGAGAAGCGGACTGATCTATTAAGGGCCGTGATTGTGGGCCCGACGGGCACGCCCTACGACGGGTTTCTCTTCTGGTTCGACCTGCAGCTGCCGGAGACGTACCCGTCCGAGCCGCCGTCCATGCACTACCACGCCTGGGGTCTTAGTGAAAGATTGAACCCCAACCTCTACGAGAACGGGAAAGTGTGTTTGAGTTTGCTGGGGACGTGGAGCGGCCCGGGCTGGGACCCCGAGTCGTCGACACTGTTACAATTACTGGTATCGGTGCAAGGCTTAGTATTAGTGGACAAGCCCTACTACAACGAGCCCGGCCACGAGAGGCACGCTGACACCGTCGAGGGCGAGCAGCAAGCTAGACTGTACAACGAGAACGCCAGGTTGTTATCCTTACAAGCGACGACGGCGGCGTGCCGCCGGCCGCCGCGGCCCTTCCGGGGCGTCGTCGCGGCGCACTTCGCGAGGGTCGGGCCCGCGCTGCTCGAGAGTTTGGAGGCGGCGGGCGGCGGCGACTCGCACTCGGACGGCTACCGGCGCGTGCTGCGGCGGCTCGCGCCGCGGTTTGCGGAGGCCGTGAATTCCTTGAAGAGGCCTGATGGTGAATTGGACGAGGTTGAGGACGCGTAAGGAGACTGTCAAATAACCATTCTTACCCTTGGAGTGGATCCGCCCCGTACACGACTTTGGCATCTCTCACCTTCCTCAGGTTATTCCGTAACTCGTGGTCGAACTTACGCGGCGCGCGCGGCCAGCGTCTTCCGCGCGTCTTTCAGCGCATTTTGGACACACGGCGTCTCGTGATGCGCCGGTCCGAATACGCGCTTCCACAACGGTGCGACGGACTCGAGGATCTCCACGCCCTTGCGGACATCGTCGAGCGTGGCGGCGGCGTCCTCGTAAAGAGATATCGCGTACCCCCACCTCATCCTGAGCGTGGTTTGATTACTCTCTCCAAGGACACGTCGCGCCACGGGCATCGTTTTTCGCAGCAGCGACCTGGCTTCTTCAAAGCGCTTTAAACGATTAAGGGACGACGCGTAGTTGCTGGCTGAAGCGAACCGAGCCCGACCCGCCGGAGATAGCAAAGATGCGCACCGAGGCGTCGGCCGAGGTCGCGGAGCTCTGGAGCTCCGACGTGACGGACGCGTTCCTTATCATCGCGTGCGACGGCATCTTCGAGGAGATTTCAAACAAACAAGCCGTGGCATTAGCGCGGGCAGCCTTCCAGAAATATGGTGTCGACGACGTCGGCGCCGTCGCCAAATCCATCATCGAATGGGTCATGCTCAAGGGCGGCACAGATAACATGACTTGCGTCATTCAGGTGCTCGACAAGGACTCCCTAAAAAAGCTCGACTCGCGCACCGTCGGGAGCTGCGTGGAGATCAGCCAGTGCGTCGGGTGCTGTCGACGGCGCCGTAAAACATTGATTTCCACACAGGTCGGGAGCGAGTGCGAGGCGTGCGGTCTGGCGTATCCCGCTGTGTTAAATGCTGGAGCGGTCCTGAGGACGACGGCGCGCGACGTCCGCCATTTAGACGAGCCGGGCCTCCAGCGCTACCTGAAAGACGTCGGCCTTTATGCTCCGAGAGTGGCGGAACTGGCGATGGACGGCACAGACCTCCTCGCCGCGGATTTGACCTCCGTGGACCTAGATCTATCCGATTCGGACGCCGCGTTCTTGCGAGCGTCCCTGGAGTGGTGGGACATCACGTCGTCCTGCGCGGAAAATCCGAAGATGTACGCGGCGATCGGCGGCGGGGGACGGCGGGCGTCGGTGGAGAAGGGGTACTACTAGTCGAGTAATGATAAGCGCTAGCTTCAACACGACAAACCCGTTACACACTACGGGCTGCTCGGCCAAGCGTGCACGTTCTCGCCGCCGCCGAGCCGCGCGGCCTTCCAGAGCTTCTCGTTGTCCTTCCAATCGCCGACGCCGGGGAGGCCTAGCTTGATCGCTTCGCCCGCGTCGATGGCGCCGTCCATAGCGTTGCCGCGCCCGTCGACAGGCGTATCATACTGGTTGTACAGAAGCATGGACTGCGCGAACTCGCGCTGGAGTCGGCGGTTGATAGATCCCATACCGACGTCGGAGATGTCATAACCGTAGGGATTTTGTAACTCAGCACTAATCTCGTCGAGCTTGGCCACAAAGAACGAGAGCATGGCACCCATAGGTATCGTAGCGAGCTGCAAAGTGGGCATGAGGACGAGCGGCACGCCCGCCGCCCAGAGCACGGACGACGTCTTCATCAGAGCCGTATAAGAGTACGGCTCGGGGGTGAGCTGAACGCGCTGGCACGCCGCGTGTGCGAGTACCATCTTCTCGACGGACGAGTGCGTAGCGATCAACGCTCGGATGTTCGTGATGAGGCCGCGGTCGAAGGCCACGCGAAGCATAGCTGTGAGCTGTTGTAACGCGAAGACCGGCGCGTTTTGCGCGTTAACCAGCATCTCGACGCGCCACTTCTGCTCGGCCGCGCCGAGCAAGTACGCGAGCGATGCCTCGCGCTCGGCGAGCTCGTCGTCGGCCTCCTCCGCGGCCGCCGCCTCCGCCTCATCATGACGCAAGAGCAGGTGCTCGTACATGGCCCTCGCTTCTTCTCCTGTGATCTTGTGCATCTCGGCCTCGGTCGCGCGACAGGCGGCGTAGGCCCACAGGCAAACCTCGGTGCACGCGCGCTTGTCGGTGAAGTATAGCTGTGACTGGGCAGACAAGTTGCTACTCTGCGCACACAAGTCTGAAAACGCCAGCACTCCATCGTTGTAGTAGCGTACTGCCGAGGTGAGGCGCATCGACAAGAGTAGGAAGAGCGCCGTCGAGTAGACGCCAAACGCAGCGATGAGCGATCCCTGATGAGTGTCAAGAAATTGCACCGCCATCTCGAGGTTCGGGTGGCTCAGACAATCCAGCACGGCGGGCGGCAAGTCCAGTGCGCCCAGAGAATCGCGCCACTGGACGGCACAGTACGGCGTGACGATCGCTGACGTGTAGAGCATGTTGCGGAGACTGGCTCCGACGGCCGTCGGAGATGTGCGGAAGGTTTGGAGAAGTATGGTTCCCCACTCGTAGCGCCGCTCATGCGTCCTCTGCTTTATTACATCTGCGACAACGAACGGGCGATCCTTGTGCGTGCGATGAATGGCGGAGTAGCGTTCCTCGTAGGCGTGCCAGTTGTGGTCCGGGAGCGTGTCAGAGAGCGGCTCTGGTAGCGGGTGGTTGATGCGCTCTGCGACGTCCCTGACGGTCGATAGACAACGCAACGCGGGCCGCCGCAGGCAGCGCCCTTGCAGCCTGGCGCAGCGAAGCATGCTCTATTGCAAGCCGATAGATGCAAAATCGCAGCGCGAGAGGCTGCGAGTTGGCCGTCACAGCTGCGCTAGTTGCAATAGCCACGCGGATACGGACTCTGGCAAAATCGACTTATTAGCGCCACATACATACTAGGGGTCTCGCACTCGCCTGCACAAGCAGTGTTGCTTGCGACGAGCGACAAACCTAACGCACGCGTTACGAAGCCAGCAGCGCTCACGCCAGGCCAACACCTTGCAGCGACGCCCGGGTGTTTCCCTAAATAAAGAGAGCACCTCGCTGAGTCAACTAGACGCCAGCGACGCGCCGCCGACGCCGCCGCAAACCAGAAGAGAACCATGGAGCGCCTCGTAATGCCCGTAGTAAGGGCAGGAGCCGGCATCTTCGGCGTGTCATTGATAGGGAGCTCGTGCCTCTACAACGTCGAGGGCGGCCACCGCGCGGTCATGTATGATAAGATACGAGGCGTCCTCCCCCAATCAGTGGGAGAGGGCACGGGCTTCAAGATCCCCATGGTCCAGGAGCCGATCATCATGGACGTCCGGTCCCGGCCCAAGGAGATCCGGTCGATCACCGGGACCAAGGACCTCCAGATGGTCAACATTTATCTCAGAGTGCTCTCAAGACCTAGAGTAGACAAGCTCCCGGTCATCTTCCAGAAGTACAACACGAACTGGGAGGACCGCGTGATTCCGTCGATCGGCAACGAGGTCCTGAAGAGCGTCGTGGCCCAGTACAACGCCGAGCAGCTCCTGTCCATGCGCGAGCAGATCTCGTTTCCGTCAGCGTCCTTTACTTTCACAAAGGCCGCGATGACGACGCAACTGCATAGTTCACACTGACATACTTGATGACACTCGTCAATCACCATCTTTCGACCGAGCGGCTCCAGAAACACACATGACGCTCCGTCGTCTCATCACCCACTAACACATAAACGCACAGGACCCAGATCCGCTCCACTTTAACAAAACGCGCGGACAACTTCGACATCATTTTGGATGATGTCTCGATCACGCACTTGGTCTTCGGCAAGGAGTTCAGTGGCGCCATCGAGCAGAAGCAGGTCGCCCAGCAGGAGGCCGAGCGCCAGACTTATATTGTTGCCAAAGCGGAACAAGAAAAGAAGGCGAGCGTCATCCGCGCCGAGGGCGAGGCGGCCGCCGCCGAGATCATCTCCCGAGCGTTGGAGGAGTGCGGCACGGGCCTGATCGAGGTGCGGCGCATCGACGCCGCGAAGGAGGTCGCGGAGTCGCTGTCGAGGGCGCGCGGCGTCACGTACCTGCCGTCGGGCGGCCAGGGCGGCGGCTCGAACCTGCTCCTCGGGCTGTCGGACCGCTGAGCGCCGCGGCGACGGCGTCTTGGGGGTGGCTAGGGAGTTCTGTTTCAGTTTTTTTTCGTGCGGGGCGTCCATTATCTTCTTCCGGCCGGCGCGGCTTCGGGGCTAGGGGGGGGGGGGGAATACGCAACTCTGGGGGGGGAGGCTTAAGAGAAGGAGGAGAAGGGGTATCCTATGGCTCCTCAACGCCGAGGGCGCCCTCGGAGACGTGGAGGCCCAACGCGCCCCGGACATGGCCGAACATAGCTATGTAAGTGACATGGTAGATTTTGTACACAAATGGAAGTTTTCGCGGCAGCAATTCCAACAAATCCGCACTTTTAGCAAACATGCTGGGTGGCTCTCGGACTCGGAAGAAGAGGATGATTAATTAGGACGAGTCTAGATCGCTCGCTCGCCTGATAATCACAACACTAGTCTTACATAAGTACATAAGCCCCTTCCGGAACCCTTCGATAAAGTCGGCTCTGCGCGTCCTGCTTCCAGAAGGCGGCAGTGGACAAAGACAAACTCAACCACTCGGGCTGCGCGTGGATATTACTCCTGCCCTTGATACCGTTCAACGAAGTGCGCACGCGCCTCTACGTCAACGGCCACCCCACGAACGGATTCTACGGGCCCGACCCCAACAACATCGACTGGTACCGCGACAGCGGCTGCGTCGGCAACGGCCCGTCGTGTTCGCGAAAGTGCTGAAGTTTTCCCGTCCAAGCGACGCGTCAAGGTCGCATATTCCTTTTTGACAGATTTCCTGCGCATACGTCTTCGTACAACTTGCGATCGACAAGAACGCGATGTAATTTCCTACTACCTAGAACTCCTAGAAGTCCCGGAACTCCCCCGTCGCGGGTCGCGCGTGCCCTCCATCTGCACGCGCTCGAAGCGCCGCTGGCGCCACGCGTCCGCGTCGGACCGTCGCTGGAGGCACTCGCGCGGCGTGATGCCGTCGGGCGTCCAGACGATGCAGTCGTCGTCGTCTTCTTCCGCCGCGGCCGCGGGCGGCAAACCGACGGCCTCGCGCGCGGCGACCTCTCCCGCGCCCGTCGCCGCCAACGTTTTGGTTGGGGCCCCGCGAAAACATCGGTGATGGTACATGTCCGTGATGTGATGGGCAAGCTGATAGGGCGACAGGCGGGCACGTGCCAGCGGGCCCAAGAGATCCGCGCCTTCGAAGCGCGGCCTGAGGAACGCCAGCCCCGTCGATAGGCTCCCCATCACGTCCGCCGCATCGGCGGCCCGGTACGCGGCGCGAGTGGCTGCCGTAATCTGAGCCACATCATCAGAAGTCACGGCTTCTTGGTCCTCGGACGCGTACGACCGCTCGCGCACGAACGCTTCGACCTCGGCCACGATGAACGCGTTGACCGCTGGTTCCGTGAGCAAAAGTTCCTGTTCCTCGGCCGCCGTGCGCGCCGCACGCAACTTACACAATCGTCGCCGCATCGACGGCGCGAAGGCGTGAGCAACGCGGGTGGTAGCGCTCCAAAACCACCACTGCAGCAGCTGGAAGCGCATTTTCGGCACCTCTACGCGCAGGAATTGTCGCGAAACCGAAGCAGACGCTTGCACTGAAACTCTAGAGAAATTTTGGCGCAGCTCTTGGGTGTCGACGCGAGCACTGAGGCAAAAAGTGCAAATCTGTAGTCTAAAACCCTATTTGAAACAGTTTGATTAATTCCGGCGCATTTTTGGCAAGTATTATTCCACGCCGGCGACGACGCCTCCTCGTGTGGTTTCAACGATCTGTTTCGACGTCAAGCGATTTGGCTTTTTATTTCAGTTGTGCTGCCAAGACACAAACTGGGCAGCCGATGAGCCCATGATGGAATCACCAGAGGTCCTCAGGGAGCCCGCGGTCGCGGTGCCGCAGTCGCGGCGCACAGTAGAAGAAGTGTCTGATGCAGACACGCCGCGCAGCGCGACACTGCCCCAGGCGGTCGCGGCCACGACGCCGCACCACACCATCGCGACACCGCACATCATGGCGGACGGCAGCGGTGCGGGCGCGATGGAAGACGACTCGGACGACGCGGCGCCGCGGGGAGGCCGGGCCGCGCGCCGCCGCGCGCCGCCGCCGCGGAGCAGCAGCGACGACGACAGCAGCCGATCAAAAACCAGCAAAGAAGCTGCTGCTCCACTCACCGCTCCTCTTGCCGCTCCACTTACCGCGCGCGTGCCGGACGCCGCCGACGGCTACGCGGCCACGACTCCTAGAGTGCGCACGCCGGCCGCGCAGCGCGCCTACGAGGAGAAGCACGCCGACTCCGACGACGACCAGCCACCCCCGAAGCCTGATAAAGACTCCTCTGATGACGACGACGGCCCCGTCTACGACGACATGGAGGACCTGCACCAAGGTATGAGGGAGATGATCGGCACGGACGACTTTGACATGGGCCGGAACCTGGGCATGTCGACCTACTTCTACACGACCTTCCTCAAGGCCCTGTTGGTGGCGTGTCTGGTCGCTGGTTTGTTCTCGTTGAAGATCATGCGAAGGTATCGGCGGGGCCACTTCGGCACCCGAACTTCCAGAGACGCGGCGTGGCTCCGGTCGTCGGCCTGGTGCCCCGACTACGTCAATGTGGAGGCGACGCGGGGCTGCGGCGGTCGGGAAGACGGGAACTGGCGGCGGCACGACTCGGCGACGCACACTTGTGTGGCCACATTCGCGGAGAAGTGCCACCTCGACTACTGGAATGTCGTTGTCTGGGACGTCGTCGCAACCACACTACTATGCCTCGTTTTGATTATTTATATTCAAAGATCTGGCGTCGAGTATCGTAGGTTAGACGAGGCCGTGCAGACGCCGCAGGACTACACCTTGGCCGTGCAAGATCCGGACGCCGACGCCGACGACCCAAACGAGTGGCGCGACTTCTTCCAGACCTATGGGAGGGTGCGGGCCGTCACGATCGCGCGGAGCAACGGTCGACTATTAGATGCGTTGACGTCGCTCTGGAGGATATTAGCAAGGCAGGCGTTCCTGGACGACGGGGACGATAGACGAGACCTCGAGAAGCACGCCGAGCTCGCGCGTGATAAAGTGAGATCGTTGGTCGGGAGGAAACCGGCGGCGACCGTCTACGTCACGTTCGAGCACGAAAAGGACGCGCAGAAAGCTTTAGAGAGACTCGGAAGCGTGTCGGCGCGGGAGGCGTCGAAGAACAAATCCAAAAAATTGAGGGAGAAGGATTTGTTCCGCGGCACGAATGTGTTAAGAGTGAAGGAGGCGCCCGAACCCGTGGACGTGGATTGGCGGTCCGTCGGGAAAGCAAGCAGGTGGCGCAATTTAATACAAAAAATCCTGGCCTTCGTCACGACCTGTGCGGCACTGACGGGTGTCATGATGCTCATCGTCGTTTTTGGACATGTTAGACATCATATCGGCCTGCCGGCGTACACCGATGGGTTAGTGGTCGCCTTCCTGAACGCGCTGTTGCCTTATCTATTCAGGTTGTGGGCGTCCGTCGTCGAGGTTCACAGAACGGAATCATCTAGACAGATGTCCTTGTTTCGCAAGCTATATGTTGCTAGGGTATTAAATGGCATTCAAGTGGTATTGATGCACAAGGAGACCGAAGACCCGACCTGGCCCCAGGCGCTCCATCGGAGAACTCTTAGAAGATTACTCAATTTGGTCCTGTCGGAACTGGCCGTGGCGCCTCTGTTGAGACTATTCACGGCGGAGGTGTACTTCCGGTGCGACCTCGTGCAATTCTCGACGAAGTTGAATATTCAGCTCAGCGTCTGGCAGATAAGATTGATGAATTGGGGTAGGAAAGCCCCCGACGAGTACGTGGACGACACAGAAACATTCAAATCTTTAAAAACGGTGTTCGACGAGGCGGACGCGTCCCATAAACTGGCCGACGGCGACCTCGCCGATAGACTCGCGGACGCGGTGAAGATTGTGTTGAACGCTGCTTTATACTCGTTACTGTTCCCGGCGGGGTATTTTTTCCACGTCGGTGCTCTATTATTAACCTACGCGCTCGACAAGTACCAGCACCTGCGACGGCTCCGGCCGCCGAAGGCGCGGGACCCCTCGATCGTCATTGCCGCGGCTTTAGATGTTTTATGTTTGGCGCCCGTCCTCAAGTTCGGCTACGCTTTACTGTTGGCGTACTCGTGGCCCTTCGATAATGTGATGGAGGAAGACGATGGGTCCTACACGCGCGTCGACAAGGGCATCCCTTTACATCACAAAGTGCGTCATTCAAGCTGGCAGGCGGACTTTTTAAGATTGCTAAATCAGATGCGACGGGGCGCGCCGCACCGGCGGCCCTTCATGGCGAAGGACCAGCGGCGATCTCTACAACTCTACAAGTACGCCCTCTACGCGTCGCTGGCGGTCGTAATCCTAAGATTGAGCTGGCAATTTTTAGCTGCTTTAGTACGCTACGTTTGCGGCGGCAACGCGTGTCGGCAGCAGGTCGGCGCGGCCCAGGACGTGGCCTTTTCGTCCTGTCCCGAAGCCTTACAAATCTACGCGCCCGTGTTGGACGTAGATGGCTTCATCCTGAACGCCGCGGCGGGCGTGGACAAGGTGCCGCATAGGCACCTGCCGTTGTACGGCGTGGCCCATCAGGCGCGGCACAAGGTCATGCACTTATTGGGCGCCACAAAGAAGCGCGATAAAATGAAAAGACCGAAGCCCGTGGCGCCCGTTTTTGATCTGGAACGGTTGCTACGGACGTGCCTCAAGGAGGACCGGAGTCGCGTCGCGCGGGACAACCTGGACCTGGTCGCGTACTGGGCGCCCTCCGACAAGAGCTGCCGGCCCAAATGTAGGAGGTTCCAGAACGATAGAGATTTGGGGAAGAATTGGGAGGACATCCGAGCGTGCCTGCTGGCGGACCTAGCCCAAGCTTCCTTGGGGCCCGGTCAGATACCGTACCGCCGCGGCATCGACGGGTCGATCGACAAGAAGATCCGCGAGGTCGCTCTCCAGCGGCGGTGGCGACCTGTGCAGAAATCAAAACTTTACGGCGCGTTCGTGCTGAACCGTCGCGTCGTCCTCCACGCCATCGACGCGACGCCTGCTCGATGGCGTGGCGATGCCGGTTCCTAGCCGCTCGACGGAGCCAGCACGGCCGCGTCGTCGCCGAGAATTGACTTAGTGCACCCGACGCACCGGTGATTTCCACACAGGTGGCAACCGGTCGCCAAGAAGAAGAAGTCTTCTAAGAGAAGGAAGGACTCTCCGATTGAACCGAAGGAGCCTCACCCCCGCTTGACGTGGTGCGGCTTCGCCAAGACCTTTAAGGCGTGCGGCGCGTGCGTGTGCCGCGACGCGCAGCGCAATCGGCTCGGGCGCTTGTTCAACGACATGACTTCTGATGACGACCCGGATCATGTGTTAGTCGGCGCTCTCGTCGCTCGGTCGTTGGAGGCGTATCGGTACCGCCACCTCGGCGTGCACGGTTCTCGACGAAAGCCGGCGCCGTTGTATGATGTATTAAGGGACGACCAAGGAAGGAGCATACCGCCGGACTACCCCCAGAATGATATGGACGTCGACGCCGAGCGCCGCGCGTATCGGGACGTGGACCACCGCTGGGACCACCAGACGCTCTCGCGGAAGCACCACAAGGACATGACGAACGCCGCGGGCACGGTCGATCATCGCACGCGATCCATTCCTGTCACTGATTTCGCCGTCGCGACGCCCGCGGCGGACGACGCCTGGCTGAAATGCGTGGACAGCGAAAACCGGCCGCCCCCGGACTCGCACTACGTCGTGCCGGCGAAGGGCCTGCGGCCCCCTCCGTCTCGCATCGCGCGGCGGCCTTTGGAGCCCGTGGACCAGCCGCCGCCGCCTCCGGCAGCTACAGCGAAGGAGGAGGACGCGTCCCTCGTGTCGTCGCTTCCCGAAGAGTACCGTTACGCGTCCGACGAGATGTCCTCGTCCTCTTCTTCCGAAGACTCGGACGAGTACGACGACGACGGCTATAGACGGGGGCGCTGGACGCACCGCCCGGCCGACTTCTAACTTAATGTCTTATGCGGCGTACCCAGTCCTGGCCAGTAGCCCGCCCGTTTCCTCAGGTGTGGTCTCGGCGCGAAGTACGTCCGCTGCTCCTTCGCGTCCAGCGCTCCGTGCGCGAACGGAGGCATGCGGTTGAGGGGGTGCCGCGGCCCGACTTGGGACTTTTCTTGTCCTCCAGCGTCGCCGTACGTCATCCCCGCCCAGTCCTCCTTCACGATGGGTCCCTTGTACGGCCGCGTGTAAGACCCCGCGTCGTCCAGGGGCTCAGGCCCGCCCGGGCGAGGCAACGCGTCCGGCTCCTTCTGGAGGCTGTGGAGGATATGTTCCGCTTGACTAAGCTCGTGGTTGATCGACGCGGCGGACCGCGGCGCGCCGGCATCACGGTACGTTTGGGAGGCCGTCGAACTGCGCGCCTCGACCATGTCCCCGTGGTACGAGTAGGGCTGGTCGACCGCGACCAAATCATGCATGAACGGGTCGAGCTCGATCGGGATTTTTTCGGTGGGTCCGATTGGCGGCGGCGCCTTGTATCGTTTGAGCGAGGCCTCGGCCTTTGCAGAGGCAAAGGCCACCTGGGCCGCGGACTGTTCCGCGCGTCGCGTCGCCTCGGATAGTTTCCGCATCAACTCCCCGCGCGCCTTGTCGTCGGCCGCCGCCACGAGCGCCTCGAGGTGCTCGGCCTGTTGGATCGCCGCCGCGTAGGCATCACGGCTCGCCTCGTACCGCCTTTCATCAAAGTTCCGGTTCGCGAGGTTGGCCCGCCGCGCGGCGTCGCGGCGCCGCGCGTGGTGCGCGTGGACCATCCTCGCGTGCTGCGTTTTATCTTTAAGCCGCATAGACTCCTTGTAGTTGGCCCGGCGCCGCTGGGCGCGGTTCAAGAGCTCGGGGTCGAGGTCGCGGTCGCGGTTCGCTAGGAACCCGTCCATCTCCGCCAGGCGCCGCGAGCGCAGCTCCGCGAGCGACGCGTACATCGCAGCGTCCGACAGGTAGTCGGGCGACCGCGGCCCCAATTGGGCCACCCTCCGCCCTCGCCGGAGCGCCACGACCAATAACGTGGGCGCCTCGAGCAACTTGGCCCACTGCGGCCGCGTCCGCGCCGCGCGACCTAGGCCGTCCTCCGACGCCAGATACGTCTGGAGCTCGTCGCAGGAAAAGTGGAGGCGCGTCGAGGGATCCGTCGGGAGGTGGCCGTCCATTTGCAACCGCCGCAGGGCCTGCACCACGGGTTCCAAGTCCTTCTCACCTAACGATCGCGCATGCGAGGCCGTGGGCGCTACAATAGGCGCATTCAAAGCAATAGCGTCCTTGGCGTGGATGTGACATAAAGCGAACAAGTGCAAGCACCATTCTGGCGTCGGGCCCGGCCGGGGCCAGGCCTCGTACGCGGGCAGACCGACTGGCGACGGCTCGACGCGCGGCGTGTGCGACCAACCTAGCGCGTCCCCGAGTAATTCCGGGGCCGGGAGCCGCGTCCCGCCGCAATGGATGAGCAGGGAGGGGTTGCACTGGTGCTCCCTCCTCCCAATGGCCGCCTTGGCGCCGATGCGTAGCGAAGGCACGGGTGGCCTCTCTTCCTGGCGATCCGGCGGCACGCCCGCCTGCTGGAGCGCTTGGGCCTCCTCGGGCGTCATCCCGCCGCCTCCGGCGCCACCCCCTGGCAAGGGCAGGTACACGTCCGTCGATGCAGGCGCGTCCGACTCTTGGATAGATGTCCGGAAGGCTCGGTCGGCGGTCATGATGCGGCGGTCCGTGGCGCGGCGGTCGCCGCTGCCACCCAGGCTCTCGACGTTGGCCGTCGGGTAGACCGACGGCGACGGGACGCGCACCGATTTAGTCGGTGACGATGTCCGCCGGAGCGGCGACCGGTCCTCGAACGACGTCACCGAGGACATGCTCCGCGGCTCCTCGAAGGACATCTGCACGGAAGACCGCTGGCCGAGGGCCGGTTGTGTCGTTCGGAAGGCCGCCAGCACAATCTCGCGCTCGGGTACGACGCGCGTCACCGCGCGCCCGCCCTTCCGGACGTCGACGGTGATCGCGCCGAGCGGCAGGGTGCCGCCGCGCCTTACTACTTTCTGCTGCGGGCCCCGGCGCGGCAGGGCGGGGTCCGTCTGCGTCCAGGGGTCTGCGGGCCCCGACGCCTCGAGCGACCCGTAGCTCCGGTCGTCGTCTCCATAAGGATAGGGCGTCGCGTCGAGGCCGTAGGAGCCGTCCTCGTCGAAGGCGTAGAGCGACGGCGTCCGCGGCCGGTAGGCGCCGGGGCCGGAGTGCTTGACTATTGGTTTCGTGGCGATCATCGTGGGCACTTCCACCTTGTGGTGGAGGCCCATGGTTGTTTATGGCTCCCCGGGCGCGCCGGTTTTGGCCAGAGGCAGCAGTGGAATGCCTTTATGGCTGCCTGCGGCTGCCCGCGCGGCTGCTACGCCTGGCGAGGCACCGTGCGAATGCTTCTTGCCCTGAGAACCGGTCGAGGCTGCCCACTTACGATGAACCCGCTCTGAGAGCGCGGGCGCTGCAGTGCATCGAGTCTCTCGGCGGCCAAATGGGCCGAGCTACCTCCGATTGGTGGTGTCGTGTCGTAGGCTGGGAGGAGACCACGGGAGTGATCTCGGGCGATTCCACTGTAGCGCGCGGGTATTCGCGCGCGGCCCACGGTTTGCGTTGCTTTTGTCCCAGTTGCGGCGCATTCACGTCGACCAGCGCCCGTCACTGCGCCACTGCGTACACCCACGGGGCGGCCTCGGCTGGGGGGCAGCGACCCCATGGAGCAACGGCTCGCGCGCGACCGGCGCCTGGCCATGGAGCTGCTCGTCGAGCAGACCTACCGCTTCCCGGACAAGCCGCCGAAGAACGTCGCGGGCCTCATCGACCGCGCGTCGCTGCTGGCCTTCTACCGTGTTCACAATGCGGGGCTCGCCACCGAGGCCAAGGTCGAGGAGATTCTGAGCGGCTACCGCGGGCGCACGCACGTGCTCGCGCTCATGCTGGCGAAGAAGTACGGGAAGAAACTCGTGGAGCGCCTCCAGAGCACGCCGCGGTCGCCGGCCTCGACCACGCGTCGGCGGGCGCTGCGGCCCGTTAACTCATCAGCGCGGCAGAGGACGAAAAAGAAGGTCCGCGCCGCCGTTTTTGCGGAGGAAAGTGTCCCCTTTGCGACCTCGCCGGACGAGGAACGCGCCGCTGTCGCCTCGGCGCGGCTTGAGGCCCGCTACGCGGCGGAGAGGTTGCACCGCGAGCGGACGAGGCGGGCCGAGGAAGCTGTAGAAGTAGAACGAGCGCGCGCGGAGAAGCACGCGGAGGCCGCGGCGGCCGAACGAAGACGCGCGGCCAAGCTCGAAATGGACCTTGTCACAGCGCGCGCCGATGCGGCACGCGTCAAAGCGACCGCGACGGGAGCGGCAGCGAGCTTGGACGCGGCGGCATCTGCGCTGCATGCGGCCGACGCGGAAGCGGCCTCGGCCCGCGAGGTTACTGCACGTAACGAAACTGAGCTTTTGGCGCGCGCAGAAAAGGCCGAGAATGCGGCGAAAGCCGCGGCGGAGGCGCATCACCGCGTAGTGGCGGCGCTGGCGAAGGTCGAACGCGACCGCGACGCCGAGGCGGCAGCCGAGGCGAAAATGGTTGGAAGCGAGCGGCAACGCGTGACGGCGGCGCTCGAAGCAGCGACGGCCGCATGTCGTGAAGCCGAGGCGAAGGCAATTTCAGCCCGCCGCGAGCGCGATGACGCCCGCGCCGAGTCAGCTGAAGTCGCACGAAGGCATGCTCAGGAGGTCGCCGCCGCCCGGGAAGACGCGACTGCTCGCAGCGCGGCAGACGAGGCGGCGCGAGCGGACGCCGCACGCTTGGAAGCAGAATTGGCCGACGCCGCCGCAGAGGTCGAACGACTAACTAGCGCGGTCCTCGCCAACAATGATGACACGGCTTCTGCGTCAGCCGAAGCCGAGGCGCTCGAGTTGAAACTCGCGGAGGCGAACGCGGAGGTAGCACGTCTGGCGGAAGAGGCCGCCGCCAATGCTTTCAAGAATGAGGCCGCAGCGGCCGCACGCGAAGCGGCACTGGTCGACGCCACGGCTCGCGCGGAGCAGCTTGAGAAGGAGGCGGCCGCCCGTGATTCAGCATTGCTTGATGCCACCGCAAGAGCGTCGAGGGCCGAGCGGGCGGCCACCGCCGCGACAGAGGAACATAAGCGCCTCTCCGACGAGCGGGAGGCAATCCGACGGGAACGAGATGCCCTCGCGGCGGCGGCGGCCGAGGATCGCTCGAAACTCAAAACCGCCGCCGAGTCGGCGCAGACGGCACAAGCCGCATGGGCCGAGATTTCTAGGATCGGTTGGAGCGAAGCCGCGTTGCGGCGCGAGAACAATCGGCTTCTGGCGGCGGCCGAAGAGGCGGAGGCGGCACAGACTACGCTACGGAGCGAGAACGACCGGCTGCGTGAAGAGGCGCCGCGGCGACCACCGATGGCGGACGCGCAGACGTCGCCGCCGCGTGAACGGTCGCCGCCTCCCAACGGCCCGGGCCCGCGGTCGCCGCCGCGTACCGTCAGACCGGGCACGCGTCGCCGCTCTAGAAGGCGGGGCCGATCGCCGACGCCTCGTGGATGCCGGAGTTCTATGCCTAGGACGTCGCCGCCGGTCCGACCAAAACTCAAGCCAGCGATGAGCGCGCCCCTCGTGCTCGAGCCGGCAACTTGCAAGAGACCCGTCCTGCTGGCCAAGCGGTCGCACCACCACGTGTCTACACCGGTCGCGGAAAATGACGACGACGACGACGAGGCGGTGCCGCCTGAGCACGAGGTCCCGAAGACTCGGAGGCTTAATTTCGGGCCGTGGGGCCGGGTCCTGGCGTACTTCTGCCTGGCGCTTGCCGCATTGTCTCTACGTGCCGGTCGCGTCAAGGCGCCTGTCGTCAAGCCATCGCTGAAGAATGTGGCATCACCCCACATGCCCGTCCAGCCGCGGCGGAGGATACGACCGCGCGGCCTAAAAGTCGGACTGGTCGCCGGCGCGGCGGCGCGGCCGGTTCTCAGGCCGGTGGCTACGTTCTTCACGAAACGACCGGTGCTACGAAAGATTGGCGGCTTCGTGGCGCGGGCGGGAATATCGAATACGGCGATGCGAGGCCTCCGGAAAGTTGTCCGTCGCGCCATACCAGTCCTTAAAACGCGATAGTTTAGTAAAACTTCTTAGAACATCCTCGAAGCAGCGGGCGCGTGGGGCTTCAATGGTCGTCGCGACGGACTGATCACCGGACTCGGCGGCTCCAGCGCCTTGTCGGGCGAGAACGCGATCGGCTGCGGCGACCGATTTCGCCTTCTCGCGGCATCAAAGCGCACCTGTAGGTCGCCGTGTGCTGTCCGCAATTTTTCTAGTTGTTCCGTCGCCGCGTCGGCCCGCGCGCGCTCAGCTTGCCATCGTCGCTCATGTTTTCGCACCTTTTTGTAGATATCGTCCAGGGGCGCCGCGAGCGCGGTCGTACTCGTCGAGATGTCGGAACTTTGGGCGGCCAGGTCTGCGCGCGACTCTGCCTCACGAAGTTTTTCTCGCGCGACGACAAGTTGTCTAGAGACGTCCTCGAGTGCCGCAGCGTGCTGCTCGTCCTTCGCCGTGCTCGCGCCCGCCTCGGCGGACATGCGATTGAGCGCCTCCCGCGCCTCGGCGAGCTGCGCCTCGCGGTCCTCGAGTTCCGCACTCGCCGCGTCGGCGCGGCGCTCGGCGTGCTCCAGTGCGATGGCACTGGCCTCGTCGCCTTCGTCGATCCTCTGTTTGAGCTCCTCGTACCTATCTCTCTGCGCATCCCGCGCGTCGCGCAACCTATCGCGCTCCGCTGCCCAATCTGATTGCGCTGATTCGAGGTTTCGTTGCAGTTGCTCGCACCGGCTCTCGGCTCGCTGCAAGGCGCCGGGACTCGGTCTCTGTTGGGCGGCCTGCGCCTCCGCGCGAGCATATATCGCGTCGGCCTTCGCTGTCGCGCAAGTCTTAGCAGCAGTAGCCAACTGATCCTCGGCCTCGCGTAGTCGACTGGCGTGGCCCTCGCGCATACTAGCCAACTCCGCGTCCTTCCTGTCCAGCGCGCGCTTCGCGTCGGCGAGCTCCGTCCTCAACGCCGTCGAGGCCTCCGATTTGGCAGCCTCGACCTCTTTTCTTAATCGATCGACCTCCAGGGCTAGGCGCCCGGCCTCCTCGAGTTCCGCGGTCTTCTCGGCGAGCGCTCGTTCGAGCGCGTCCCGCGACGCCGCGACGGACGCGACGGCGGCCAGTTCGTTCCGCGAGTGCTCAATATCCTTCGCGGCGTAGCGCGCCTTAGATATTGCCTCGGCTGCCGCAGAAGCACTTTTCTCGGCAGCTCGCTCGGCCGCCGCGCATCGGGCCTCAGCGTCCTCGGCAATGTTTTGGTAACGTGACGCCTCGGCCACGGCGTCGTCGCGCTGCCGGAATGCTTCCTTGCGCTCTGCCACGGCAGAGGCAGCCTTGGCGTCGGCTGCCATGCGCGCAGCCTCGACTACTTCGACTTTCTTTAATAAGGATGCGGCCTCGCGGCGCGCCTCCTCCGCGGCGCTCCGCAACGCGTCGCCGGCGGCTCTTTTGTCGCGCGCCGTCGCAAGCGATGCTTCGGCCTCGGTGAGCTGGCTGCGCAGCGCCGCCGCCGCCGCCGCCTCGGCGTCTCCTTTCGCAGCTCGCTCGCGTAATTCGTCGGCCTCGCGCCGCACAAGACCCATCTCGTCGCGGAAGCGCTGAGCCACGATTTCGTGCTCGTGTGCGGCGGCTTTGAGCTTGTCGCGCTCGCCGGCGACGGAGTTGAGCTCGGCCAAGATCTTCATTTTGCTCGCGCGGGGCGTCCGCGAAGCAATCTCGGCGCGCAATTCTTTTTCCGTCGCGGCCGCGCGCTCAAGCCTCGCGGCGAGGATTTCCTTGCCGGTGCGAGGAGTGAGCAACTCCGCGTCCGCTTTTAGTTGCTGGTTCTCGCGTCGCAGTGCCGCCTCGCTCTCGCCGCGCCGCGCAGAGTCGCGTTGGTGCTCCACCACGACGCTCTTGAGCGCCTCGACCTCCTTCTCCATCGCCGCGCGGTCCTCGGCCGCCGCAGCGCGCAGGGCATCCCTTTCTCGCTTCAGCGCTCCGCGCTCGTCGGAGAGCCGCTCGCGATCGGCCTCGGCAGCGGCCAATCTGTTCCGCAGCGTCGACTCAGCAGAGGTGTAGATGGGCGACGCAGGGGGCGACGCCGGCTTGGCCACGGCCTCGCGCAGGCGGCCCTGGATCCTTTCGCGGTCCGCTTCGGCGGCGCGTAGCCGCTCGCGCAGCGTCTCCTCCACGGACGTGTAGGCCGGCGAGGGCGGTGGCCGCGCTCGCAACGCCGCGACCTCGGCCCGCAGCGCGTTCGCGACGTCCTCGCTCTGCTCCAACTTGTGCTGGAGCGACGCGAACGCGTCGCCGCCGTGCACCACGACGACCGACGTCGTTTGAGAGCTGACATCGTCCAAATCGCCGGCCGCCGCCGCGGCGAGCGCCTCGTGCGACGCGCCGTCGACCGACCCGTCGTCCGCGATGCGCGCTTCGAGAGCGTCGACGCGCGCCTGGGCTTCAAGTAAAGCCGCGGCCTGGTCGCGCGCCGCCGCCCGCAGCTCGGCGGCCGCCTCGTCGGCGTCCTTCTCGGCAGCTCTACACCGTTCCACGGTCTCCCGGACCGCCGCCGCCTCGCGCTCCCAGCGCTCCGCGCGGCGCCGCTCCGACGCCGCCTCGGCCTTGGCTTCGTCCGCTGACTCGAGTGCCAGACGCGTGGCCGCCCTAGCGTCGGCGGCGTCGCGGCGCGCCCTCTCCGCCTCCTTAGAGCTCGACAGGGAGCCCTCGTACTTCAGGCGCCACTCCCGCTCCGCATCGCGCGCGTCCTCGACTTCCTCCCGCAGCCGGCGGCGCTCCGCCGTCGCGTCGGCCAGGCGCCGCTGCGCGTCGGCCAGCGCGTGCGCCGCGTCGCGCAGCGCGCCGTCCCGCGACGCGCGCGGCTTCTTCTCGGCCTCGCGCGCGGCCACGGCGCGCGCCACGGCCTCGGCGCCGAGCGCGCGCTCCGTCGCGAGCGCCGCGCGCTCCTCGGCCAGTGTCAATCGTTCTAGCAGTCTATCTTCGCGCTTGTCCGTCGTCGGCACGAGGGCCATTTTTTTTTGTCCGTTTCCGGCGGCGTGCGCTACGTAACAACGATTTCACGCTTGCGGGGGACCGGCGCGCCGCCCGTGTCCTCTCCTTTCGTCGCCGACGCGCCGCGCAGGCTTTTTCAGGCGTCTGCGGGTTCAGGCGTCTTTTGTGGGGTGTGGACGCCCGCGTCGGCTACGGGAAGCGCTCAGCGCTGTAGTTGCGGTCACGTGTAGCTGTTGGAGGCGACTGAGGTCGGCTAGACGCCGTAGCGCAGCCGTACAGACGCCGCCGTTGGTGACCAAAATATAAAGTACTAGCGTCGTCGACACACTAGCTTTTCCAACCAAACAGCGCTGCAGCTAATTGCGCCGCCAGCGGCTCACACAGCCCGCGGGCAGCCAGAATCTCTTCACACAGACGCCAGAGAACCCGCTCGGGCAGCGGTAAGCTCACAGCCACCGGCGGGGCAGCCCCCACTTAAGCCATGGCCACCCATGCCCTGCGCCAGGACCCCGGCGGGATGACCGACTTATTGTCAAGTAAGCAGTACGGCTCGCCGAAGGCGCGCGAGGTCATCGAGGCGCGACGGGGTAGAAGGCTGAAGACCGAGGCAGAACGCAACGAATGGCGCGACGTCCAGGAGCCAAAGCCAGCGCACATGGAGGCGCAGTTCGCCGTGAAGAAACGAGGGTTGGACACGCCGCCGTCCTACGCGAACAACCTGCCGCTCAAGGGCTGGCACCGCCATATTGTATTGAGGGGGGAAATCATCGGGCCGCACGATCGCGTCGTGTGCCACTGGCCGCCGTTCGACCCCATCGCCGAGGATCCCACAAGAAGGAAGTTGTTAAGAAGTAAAGCGGAGGTCGCCGAGTGGCTCGCCTGCTGCAACGCGCAGTTGTACCTCGATCGGTTTTCGTTCGACGTCCAGGAATGTTTGTCACAGTGGCCCTCGGAGGAGGATGGGTTGATACTGACGAAGAACCGGGGCAAGCTACCTCCACTATTAGGCCAGCTACCCCCACAACGCTCGGGCCCCCACAATAACGACAAAGCCAAGTTCGAAGAACAGGAGATCTTCGTCGCGAATGCTCTGGGCTTCCCCATCGACCGGTATTTTGAATATGTGGACGAGCCGACGTTCCGGTGGACGCACCACGAGTTCCTGAAGACCTTGAGGCATTCTGTTAGGGATGACATTGCAAGACAATGTCGCGAAGAGAAGGAAAGGCGGCAGAACGTGGACAAATTGTTTGAAAGGGAAAAAAGATTGTGCTTCCGGCACGCGTTGTTCGCGAAGCACGGGCGGGCCATTGATGACGAAGATGATGGTCCAGGTACGTTGGCTGTGGAGGCTTCATTTGTTAATGAAGATGGCATGAATTTACTATATCACTGCGCGTCGACGCACGCGAAGAGTGAATTATTTGAATTGTCGCCCCACATCGCGGAAGTTACCCGTGATGTATTCCAGTTCCCGTTGCTCAACGAGGACTACTGTTCTCACCTTGCTTCGGTCGCTCGACAGTTCCGTGCGAAGGCGAGGCAGCACTGCTCGCATCTACCGGGTGATACGGCCCGGGCGCCAGCTAGAATATGTTTAGACAAGCTCGGACTATCTGAAGAGATAGCGTCCGAACTGATAAAGAGGGTCGCGAGGCCCTTGGCAGCGCGACTGTTCCCGGGCATCGGAGAAACGTTGGATCATCACGTCGCCTTCTTCGATACGCGAGCCGAGACGATGCGCCAGCAGCAACCCATGGACGCGCCGGTCTTCAACGAGAATCGGGGCGAGGAGATTTTTGATCATAAACTGGAAGACGAGGCCGAAATAGTGTTGGACATCTGCCTTGAAAGCAAGTCCGTGGAGGGTTTTCTGCCTTCTCGTTCATTCCATGGAACTGATGAAGAGCCCGTCCACCCGTCCGTCGAAGTGTCTCATCATCAGGTCGGCTCGGCCTTGCTGTATGATGGTACGATGCGCCACTCTAGAATTGTCGGTGGTCCGGAGCAACTCCATCTGGTCATATGGTGCCGGAGCATGCCATTTAGAGAGTTAAATTCGTATGAGGGCGGCGAGGACTATCGCGAGTACGGGTCCTTAGCCCATGAATACAATGAAGCGGGCGTGCCGGGGCCGACGTATAGTAATTATGATGGGGAGGAAGAAGGAGGCGTTTTATTGGATGGCGAAGAGCGGATCTATGTCGAGCGGGAAAAGCCTCCCTTCCGGCTGGAGCGGCCGCAGCGGAAAGTTGTAGAAATCAAGGGCTACGACGAGGTCGGGCCCCTACCGTACGACCCGCAGAATCCCCCACCGGAATTCCGGAGGACGTTTTTTGATGAAGGTCACACTCGGGAAGATTTATACATGCCCACACCTAGAGAACGGGAGAACTTCAAGGAGTTCTGGCGGGAACGCAATGAAGAATTACAGCGCAAGGCCGTCAATGGGACGCTGAAGCCGGACGAGGACATCCTCGGGGCCCTGTTGGAAAGGGCCGACGAGGAGGGCGGCGTGCAGGGTGTGCAGTACAAGATGCGCAGCGTGCCCCTCAAGCCCGGCGAGAAGGTCAACGAGGAGCCTCCAAAAGTTCGGTTCGACCAGGAGGACGACTTCGATAATCGGTTCGGGGAGGGGTTGAAGTTTGGCGAGTACTAACAACATGTTTACGTGGGTGCGCGCTCGGGGAGGTCCTCCAGCTCGTCCGCGTCTCCGTCGACCTCGACGAGCCAGGCGCCGTCGACGCACTCCGCGTTTCGCGCGAGGCGACCGGGGTTCTCTATCAGAGTTTCGTTCCGCGCGGATACGACGCCAGCGACCGGAGATTCGAGCTGCGCGGTGCCGTTTGGACCTTCGACCATCGCGAACGGCCTCCCAGGCAGCGTGAAGCTGTCGAGCTGCGCGAGGTCTACGAAGGCCTTGTCTGTGGTTAGCCCGAGCTCGTCCACTTTTTCAGCGGTGATACCTAACCGTATTGTCTCGCCCCGCATCGCCGCCCAGACGCTATCGTTGGCGCGGAAGACTGCGGGCGCGGCGGCGGCTCCCACCTGTTTCGGCGGCCGCGGCGCCGCCTCCGGCTCGGGTTCCTCGCCGGCCATCTGCTCCGCGAGCCACCACATGCCGCCCTTGTCGAGGCCGCCCGAGTTCAATTTCGCGGCTTCCGCGAGTTCCCGGCGCAGTGCTGCGGCGCGTTCGCGCTCGACGCGCACATAGACGGCCAGCGGGTCGTCCGCAGCGAAGCCGTGCGCGGGCGTCGCATCCGCAGTGTCGTCGTCGTCGCCGCTGCGCAGCGCGCACTCATATGCCGTCGCCAAGGCGCGGAACTCAGCCGCTGAGCCGCCCTGGTCCGGGTGGCACGCCTTCGCGAGGTTGTAATAGGCGTCGCGTATGGCTTCTCGGGAGGATGCCTCGCTGCAGCCGAGGCGCTGCAGCGCATCGCTTCGACCCGAGAGCGCGCGTATGACTCCAGCGCCGCGGCAGCGTGTCCGCATCGATGCATGCACTGCTGCCCTGCTGCAGGAGATGACTCCTCGCAGCATATTGCTGCAAGCTATTACTCCGAACGAGTCGTTACTATTAATGCGTATCCTCTTTACACGTTGCAGCCTTCCGATCGATCGATGTGGCTAGTTTTACCTCTTTTTTGTAGAGCTGCCAATGAGGACCAGCGGCATGTAAGACACTAGCGATCAAGGAAAATCGAGCCGCACCACGTCAAGCGCCCGGATCAGGCCTGAATATCATTCCCGCGAATCAAATCAATTGCCTTCTATCGTGCGGGGTACCTTCTTTTTGAGCAAGACTTTAGCAAGACTGCAAATCACGCTAGGGCAGGCCAATCTCGCTAAGAAGCAGCCCCGCAGCCGCGGCGCGCAGCCCCAATCACCTATCTCACGCCAATCTTGCGAACGAGGCAGCCCCGCCGCCGCGGCGTGCGTGCGCCCCAAGCAACAGTCCACCTCCACGCCGCCGACGCCGCAGCCATGGAGGTCTGGCAGTACATCATCGCCGCCGTGCTGGTAGCCCTGAGCGGCCTCTTCTCGGGCCTGAACCTCGGTCTCATGTCCTTTGCGCCCGAGGATTTGAGGATTGTCGTCGAGGGGTCGCCGGACGAGAGCGAGCGGCGGAGCGCGGCGAAGATCCAGCCGCTGCGGAAGACGGGGAATTTGCTGCTCTGCACGCTACTGCTCGGCAACACGCTGGTCAATGCGGCCATCGCCACATTACTGGCCGACGCGACGGCGGGCGTCCTGGGCATGTTCATCACTACCGGATTAATCGTTGTTTTTGGCGAGATCGTGCCGCAGAGCGTCTGCAGTCGGTACGCGCTGCAAATAGGTGCCGCATCCGTACCATTGGTCTGGCTCTTCGTCGGCATCACCTTTGTCGTCGCCTACCCCATCGCCAAGGTCTTGGACTGGGCTTTGGGAGGCGAGATGTCGGCGGTTTATACCAAAAATGAGCTTAAAAGTCTGATAAGAATCAACGTCGAGGACCCGCAACGAGTGAAAGAAAGTGGATTAACCCCCGAGGACGGGAAGCTCCTGACGGGTGCCTTATCGTTCAAGGAGGAACTGGTCGAGGGCGCGATGACGCCTTTGGATGCCGTCTTTTCCTTACCGGAAGAAACCATCCTCGACGAGGACACGATGGGTAGAATACTAAAAAGCGGGCACACGCGCATCCCCGTCACGTCGGAGGGCAAGGCCGTGGCCATTTTATATGCGAAGGATTTGGTCGGCGTCGGCTTCGAGCGGAACCTAGCTCTGAAAAGCGTATTAGATGCCTTCGACGCGTACAAGCGCGTCTATAATGTGTATGAGAAGACGTCGTTAGGCGACTGCTTCGCGCTCTGCAAGCGGGAGCGGCGCCATTTGCTCGTTGTGGTCGAGAAGATCTCGAAGAGTTTGTGCGGCATCGTGACGACGGAGGACATCCTCGAGGAGATCCTCCAGGACGAGATCGTGGGCGACGACGACCAGTACATCGATCAAGGGAACACGTCGTCGATGCGGCCGGGCCTCGCGCGCCAGAACTCGAAGGCCTACGACCCGCTGGTGCTCATGCGCCAGCTGTCGCCGCGGCGCGCGCCGCCGGACCCTCCCTCGATGGCGCGTGGGGGCCCTTCCGGGGAGTACTGATCTTCTCCCGCAGTGTCTAATCTATTTACTCCGTTACGCTGTCGCCGCGACGTCGTATTACGGAAATAGTTCGTTACCCGCCTATAAATCTACTACTTGTTCCGCGACAGGACGATGTAGCAGATCGAGATGAGCGCGTCTCGCGCCTCGGAGTCGGGCGCGACCCTGCAAATGGCGTCGACGGCGCGCTGCGCGTGGAAGCCCGCTAATTTGCGAGCTAAGTCCATGCCCGTCGACGCCCGGACCGTCTCGTAGGCCATCGTGACGTCACCGTCGCCCTTGAAGCGCCGTTCTATCAAGGGTCTCAGTTCAGGATGGTCCTGCGCCGCGAACAAGATGGGAGCCGTCGCCAGACCCAGCGACAAATCAGCGCCGGCCGGCTTCCCGAGCTGGTCGTCGTCCATCGCAAAGTCCAAAACGTCGTCGACGATCTGGAACGCGAGGCCCAAGTGGTAGCCGTACTCCTCCGCGGCCGCCGCCACTTCGCTGTCCGAGGCGTGGCCCGCGAGCAAGGCACAAGATCTAGACGCGTCACAAATGAGTGACGCGGTCTTGTAGTACGACTTGCGCAGATAGAGTTCCATCTCGCGCGCGTCGCGTTCCGCGAGTTCCCGCTGCAGCGCTTCCTGGCTCCGACCGACATTTAAAGCTGCTTTCGCTCTATCCAAGAAGGACCGCTTGCCGTTCATGGGTTCACTGATTTCGTTCTTGTCTTCGCTCGACTTTTTGTCAGCGGCCCCGTTGGCCTTGATCTGCATGATCTCGCCACTCACTAAGGAGTCTAGAGCTCGAGCCATCACTTGCACGACGTCCATGTGGCCCAACTTGGCTAGTAAGACCGAGGCTCTCGCTAACAAGTAGTCTCCGGATAACACAGCTACTTTATTGCTATACATCTTGTGGATCGCGTCGCCGCCTCGCCGCGTATCCGCATCATCCAGGACATCATCATGAATCAAGGACGCGACGTGGATCATCTCCGTGACTTGGCCGAGCCGCGTCTGGCGCTCGAAGACTACTTCGCTGGAATCCTTGTGGGCATTGGGCAGGGCTTGAGCTAATAACATGACGATAGTAGGCCGAAACCTCTTCCCGTGCCGCTTCTCGAAGAAGTGGGACGCCGCTTGGGATAGAATCGGGTTCTCCGACGCGACGAGCAGCTTCATGTTGTCACTGAACGGAATGAGTTCCGACTTCACCAATGCAAACGGATCGGGACAGGGCGGGCCCTTGGCCAGGTTGATGACGTGGGTCCGTCCGGGTAAATCATCGTGCTCCTGCTCATCCAGTAAGCGGATGTCGACGGGCGGGAGCGTGGCATAGACGTCTATTGATCGAGCTGGTTCTTCCACCCCAATATCTAGAGGCGCTCCTTTCACAGCTTTGGCGTCCAGGGTCGTCGCTTCTAGTCGAGTTGGTCGTCGTCGCGCGCGCGGCCGCGGCTGTTGCGCCGTATACGAGGCCGACGGGCTAGCGAGGAGCGCCACGAGGGCGCCCTTGCCCCGCATGATAGCGCTTTCTAAATCTGAGCTCTGCCGGCTCGCGCGGCGCCAGGCGCGGGCGGCTTCGCGCGATCGGTGGCTCGGGAGGCGCCTCGCAAGCCTGGTTGCAAGATGAGCAATGCTTGTCCTCTATACGGCGCCGAGGGCTGTCGGTCGCCGATATGCGCTGGGTGACGGGGTCTGTATTAGAATTATGTGTCCCCGAGGTCCCTCCTGCCCGCAGAAACTGCACCACGCAGATGTTATTGCCGTGATTTAGGCAGAGGCCCGGCCGCCACCTCCGTGCGAGATCGGGCTGCTGTCTTCGCCGCGGAGCAGTCCAAGCCTCGTGGCAGGGGCTTCTGAATTGCCAAGGCGGTGAAACGAGAGGTCCCTGAGCTAGCGACATAAAGGCACTAGAAATATGGGCTTATCCACACGACGACGGCTCGGTCGACGGCCTGATCGCCCGAACCAGCGTCGTGACATCGCGCGCGGACGTTACCGGACTCACTCGTCGATGTACGCGCAGAGCGGGCGTACTTACACTAATTACCCAAGTCGGCGCCATCCCGTTGAGCAAGTCGTTGAGCTAGATGCTGAATTAAGTAGAAGCATAGATACCAACCACATTACACACACTACTCCGAAGACGAAGCCGGCCCGTCCACCGCCGAGAACGCCTCCAGCACCGCCTTGTGCGACACGGCGAGGTCCGCGAGCTCGGGAAAGCCGCAAGCGGACAACGCGGATCGCCAGACGCTCGTCCCGGAGTCGTCGTCGACGGGCTCCAGGGCCACCGTATGCGGCGCTCTAGCTCGAAACCACACGCCGCGCGCGAGCTCGTTCTCGAGTTGCGCCGTGGACCACCCGCAGTAGCCGCAGAAAATGCGCGACTTGCCTTCCAGCGCGGTCACATCGTCGGTGAACCACTTGGGCTTTTCAGAAAGGCTGTCGTCGGCGACGTCCGAGACGCCCGTCAGCGTCCGGCTACTGACGTCGCCGCCCACAAACAGCTCGGACGCCAGGAGCTCGTTATCCAGCGCGGCCATGCCGTGCTCCGTCGCCGCGTCGGCGAGCGTCACGCCGGACCGCTTGTTGACGACGAGGCCCATGACGAAGCCCCCCTCGCGCCCGAGCACCGGCGGGTCCCCCGACGCCTCAAACGAATCGTCGTCCGCAGGCGCCTCTTCCGCCGCCACGAGCAATATAACCGCACCGTGCAACGTGGGCTGGGACAGGCACGACATCGGATGAGCGACCAGGACGTCGCCCACACTAACCGGCGACGCGTCGTCGAGTTTCAGCGGCAATTCTGCCGGATTACGGGCCCGAAGGCCGCCGCGGCGGCTGTTCATCGCGCCCGCGAGCGCCGCCACACGCCCCAGGCGCCGGAGGGCCGCCATGCCGAGTTCTGCGCCGTCAAAACTATCTGATTCGAACTCCCGCGCCGCGCGCGTTAAAGCGGCCGTGAGGGCTTCGCCCCGCCCCGGCACGTAGAACTCGCTGCCGCCGTTCGCCTCTCGCACCAGATGGTCTACCGCGTCGTCGGCCGCGCGCGCCGCGTCGTCGGCGTCTCTTTCAACTGGTTCCATGTCGACGACCATGCGTGCCTGCCGGTCGTAGTAATTCGCCGGCAGCGCTGTGAGTGCGCCTCGTCGCGCCGCCGACGCGTCGAGGTGCTGTGCTAATCGGCGCACGGAGCGGTACAACGTGCGCTCGAGAGCTTGCATTTTTTGTGGTTTATATATGGCGCGCGTCGATGGCACGAATGGCGCGCACGGGTGATTGCTGATTGCTGTCTTGGTGCAGCACTTAGTGCAGGACTCTATGCGAGCGGCGGAGCGCACGTACGTCTGCAAAGAACGCTGTCGCTGGCACGTGGCTTGCGTCGGCCGCTTTTGCGCACCGTGACGCTGCGACAATCGATCGTTTTGGCTTAAGTTTGCCCAAGCTGGGCTTGTCCCTAGTATGTCACATCTAGATCCACAGCCAGCCCACAGGCACAGCGCCAGGGACTCCTCACGCAACGCTGCCACGCGCCCGAACAAAGGTTTTGAAATAACATTTCGCCTTACCGCCCACAGCCGGAGCACAATAAGCCGCCGCCCCGAGTTTCAGCCAGAGGCACTGGGGCTGCCCACAACAGCTTCCGAGGGCGCCCACGCCGTCGAAGCGCAAACATGGGTCGCGGCGCCGCCAAGCTCGAGAACCCCTGGGCCGCCCCGGCGCCGGCGCCGACCCTCGTCGACGACGCCGTGGTAAAGGAGGCCGAGCCGGAGTTTCGCCGCGTCAACCTCTCCTGCAAGTGGCGCGACCGAGTGATCGAGCTGCCGGGCCTCGACGAGAGCCTGACGGTGGAGGATGTGAAGATCATCATCGAGGAAGAAACGAGCGTGCCCGCGGAGCGCGTCAAGTTGGTGGGACTGAAGGCGCGCGTCGGGCGCGTCAACGACGACATGAGGCTGGCCGACTTAGTGCTCAAATTACCCACGCAGAAAGTGATTGTCATGGGCACGCCCGACGAGGAGCTGCTCAAGGAGCCGTCGTCGCCGGTGGAGATCTTTGATGACCTGAGCGATCGGCCCATACAAATCACGAAGTACACGGCCTGGGAGTGGGCGCGGTGCTCGCGCGGCGAGCTCGACGGCTTCAACGAGGACTCGGGCAAGCCCTGGAAGTGCGTTTTTGTCGATACGTTTTGCAAGGACGGTCCTCCCGATCCGTCGAAGTGGGCCTTCCAATTGGACTGCAACGCGTGGGTCCACGACCAGCACCACCGGGAGCGGCAGCTCTACACGGACAAGGAGAACGCTCATGTGAAGGACGGGGTTTTGCACATAGAAGCTAGACGGGACCAACCGACGCCGGACCTGCCGTACTCTTCTGCTAGGTTGACGACGCGCGACGCGGCGCACGGCCGCTGGCGGTACGGGCGCGTCGAGGTCTGCGCGAAGCTCCCGCCCGTTTTTTCCCCGTGTGAAACTCTACCCCACCAGCACGCCATCGACGCGACCTGTATCCGCGCAGGGCAAGCCCGGCTTGTGGCCCGCCATCTGGATGATGCCGTCCCGTTCCGTGCGGTGCGTAAACCATGCCCTCCACGCCATCGACGCGACGTCAGCTCGATTCGCGCGCAGGTTCCGTCTACGGCAAGTGGCCGCTCTCGGGCGAGATCGACTTGATGGAGAACGTCGGCTGGGAGCCCGGCGTCGTGCGGGCCTCGATCCACACGGCCCGGAACCATCGGCGACGGGGCAACCACAACCGGCGCGTGAGCGGCGTCAAGGACGCGCACACCGCGTTCCACGTCTACGCGTGCGACTGGACGCCGGACCGCGTCGAGTTTTTTGTGGACGACCGCAAGTTCTACTCGTACAAGAACGAGGGCCGCGGCGCGGAGCAGTGGCCCTTCGACCAGGACTTTCATTTGATCCTGAACGTGGCGGTCGGCGGCGCGTGGGCGGCGCGGCGCGGTATTGATGATTCTGCGTTTCCCTGCGCGATGGAGGTCGCGTTCGTCAAGGTGTTCCAGCGGAGGGGTTGACCCTGTGCCCTGGCATTGTTTGTGTAATCTATGTACCTCTGACAAAGAACATTTACAAATCACTATCTATGTTGAGCCGCGGCGATGGCGTGCTGCTGGGGCAGAGGCGCTCGGACGACTACGACGCCACTCCACGCCATCGCCGCGATGCGCAGCTATTTCACGAACAGCGCGACGAACCAGAAGCCATGCCACTCCTTGAACGCCCCGTGGATCGCGTTATAGGTCACGGGGCGCCCGTGCCAGCGGTCCTCGTGGCGAGTGACCTTTCGCGTCTCGACGTCGAGGTCGAGGACAATGGTCGAAGGCAGCGAAAACCGGACGAGCGGTAGCGCGCGGAGCGCGTAGGTCGCACGCTGATCGAGTCGCGCCTGCGCCGGCAGGGTAGGCACCGCATCCTCGCTGAACACAAGACCGCCCGCCGCCGGCGGGTGCAAACTCCACTCGTCGTCGGTGGGCTCGACGTCAACATCACACAGCCAATGGATGAGCTCGAAGCCCCGGACGATGCCCTTCGGCGTGCGGATCGTGCCGCACGGGTCGTCGAACACCGCGTCGGTTGCGTACACTGCCCGCAAGGCGTCGGCGTCGAATTGGCCGCGGTGCGCCTGTTGGATGGTGTCGCAGAGGGGCGCGGCCCACGACTGCATCGATGACTGGTGCCGCACGCGTCGCGTCGACTGTGGCCGAGCACATGCTCTCCCTGTGGCTTTTGTTCTGCGGGCTACCAGACGCAGCATGGCTCTAACTATCAGTCGCAATCACTCGCAATCAGGTAAGTGCTCATTAAGCTGCGCTTGCCACAGGCGTAACCCCAAATATTATGGCCCACGCTGGTTTGCCACTCAGCCTTGCCAAGGTGTGCGTTTGCTGCCCTCAGTCGGCCTCGGCACCCTGGTTTTCCTTCTCTGACTGACTTTTGGACCTTCTGAGGCTTACGTACGGAATGGAGGGGTCCCTGATTTTCGTAATTTTGTGCGGGGTAAAAAACACCTGCTAGTTGTCCTCATCGCGACCTTGGTAAAGAGCCGCTGATCGCGCGTATACGCCACCGACAGGCATAATCTAGTGGCTTTTTGCTGCCAAGGTGAAAAACCAGCGTCGCGCAGTGATTGTGAGCCGGTTTTTACTGAGCACCGATTGAGATCAAAAGAGACTGTCTTAACTCGCCAGACACCGAAAGCGGCACGCCGACGCTGCGTGGGCCTCACGAGGCCTCCAGACAGTGGCGCGGCACCGAGCGAGACGACGAGAAGCGACTTTGAGAAAATTTGGGACGAACGAGCGCGTCTCGAGATTCTCTGAGAGCAGGAAAGAGCACCGCGGCGCTACGCGGGGCTACGCGCGACCGCCTCGCGCTGCGGTTCATGGACGAACGCGCCGCCCGCAGGCTCACGATGGCGAAGGTCCCCGTCACGGTCCTGACCGGCTTCCTCGGGAGCGGGAAAACGACCCTACTCAACCACATCCTCACGAAGCAGCATGGGAAAAGGATTGCGGTCATCGAGAACGAGTTCGGCGAGCGCGTCGCGGCGTCCCAGGGAATTTGTTGATTCTTCACTTGCAACCTTAGACGCGCCATCGCCGCGGCGTCGTCTCGATGCCTGATCCGCGCAGGGTCGGCATCGACGACGCCTTGCTCGCGAACAACATCAAGAACCAGGTCGAGGGCGAAGAGCTCTTCGAGATGATGAACGGCTGCATCTGCTGCACGGTCCGAGCTGACTTAGCGGTGGTGCTCAAGAAGCTGAAGAAGACGCACGAGTCCGGGAAACCGATCGAAGCCATTGTCATCGAGACGACGGGCATGGCCGACCCGGCGCCGGTCGCGCAGACGTTTTTTGTGGATGACGAGATCGCGTCGTTCTGCCAGTTGGATGGGATCGTTACCTTGGTCGATGCGAAGCACATCGTGCAGCACTTAGATGAAGAGAAACCAGAAGGTGCTGAAAATGAAAGTGTAGAGCAGGTGGCCTTCGCTGATAGACTCATCCTGAACAAGTGCGACCTGGTACCCAAGGAGGAAGATTTGAAGGCAGTCGAGACGCGCCTCCGCTCGATCAACAAGTTCGCGCCGATCGTGCGTTCCACGAAGTCCGAGGTCTCCCCGGACCAGGTCCTAGGTATCGGCGCCTTCGACCTCAAGCGCACGCTCGAGATGGACCCCGAATTCTTAGATACGGAGGGCGAGCACGAGCACGACAACACCGTGTCGAGCATTGGCATCAACATCGAGGGCGACGTCGACTTAGGGTTATTTAGTGGATGGCTCGAAGTGTTGTTGAGGGACAAGGGCGCGGATCTGTTCAGAATCAAAGGAGTGTTAGCGGTGAAAGGGGTCCCGGACAAGTACGTCTACCACGCGGTCCGTGGCTCGGAGTTGTGAACGAACTTGAACTTGACGCGGTCGCGGCGATGGCGTCTTCATGAGACCACGCCGCCTCGACGCCGTCGATGCGGCCTCGTGAATGTACGGAGGCAGTTTCGCGACGGCGTCGTTCCACGCACAGGTGCACATGATCTACGAGGGCCGCTTCACGGAGCAGTGGGGCCAGAACGAGGCGAGGACCTGCAAGCTCACCTTCATCGGCAAGAACCTGGACCACGACGGGTTGCGGTCCGGATTCGAAGATTGCTTAGCTAATGAAGCGAACTACGACAAGCTCAAGAAGTCCTTCCGCTTCACGATCGGCGACGCGGTGGAGTGCAACACGGGCGACGGCTGGGTCCGCGGCACGGTCGTGGATCTGCTTTATAGGGAGGAGGGCATGCACCCGTCGTTCCTCGCGCCGTACCAGGTGAAGTTGGACGACGGCGGCCTGATCTACTGCCCGGCGGACCAGGACACGTGCGTGCGCCGCGCCGTCGCCGTGACGGGGCGCAAGGCGCTCTGAGCCCTTTCCCACTTCCCTTCGACGCGCACGCGGCGCGCCGGCCCTAAGACTTTGTTTACCATGGGTGCCGCGTCGGCCCGCGTGCTTTCTGGGGACTCCCTGCCGCGGTCTTGGGACTCGGTGCTCGGACTGGCGCCATGGCGGCGGTTTTTTTCGTGCGGGGTGCCGCTCTCGATTAACGACGCTCTCCGGGGTTTTTGAAGCGGGCCACGCGCCGCCTGTACAAAAAAAGCTGCCCGCGAGATCGTTGGGCAGCAACCACAAGGCAGCACCATGGGCGCGACCGCCAGCGTGCAGCTCTGGACATGGCAGAAGCTCGCCGAGCATGCGGAGGCGGCAAGGCAGCCGCCCGTGGTCCTGGACGCCATCCGCAAGCACAAGCTCGATGCCGCGACGGCGCTCGAGATGGGGGAGGAGGACGTGGCGCGGCTCAAGCCGAAACTCGAGCAGCTCGACCGGCTCAAGGTGCTGGCGGCCCTCGGGAAGATAAAGTCCTTCACGCACGACGCCGACAGGGCGCGCGCAAAACTCGCCGGGCTGGCCGTGGACGAGTTCGGGGGGATCCGGCCCATGTTCGAGCGGCTGGACCGCCGGGACGCGCGGAACCTGTCGCTCGCCGAGTTCTCGCGGGGCCTCAAAAAACATGAGCTCCACGGCCGGTTCCCGTACGAAGAGCAGCAGATGGTCTTCAGGGCCATCCACGCCGACGCGACAGAGATGATGTTCTTTTCGCAAATCGTCGTCGTGGAGGATCTCATAGCCTGGCTCGAACAGCGCGACCCGAGGTACGCCTACGTGCCCGCCGACTACGTCGAGCCGCCCGAGCTCCAGACCGTGACGGCGGAGGCGCCGCGCATCGACGCCGATACGATCTCGCGCGTCCAGAAGCCGCTCGGCGAGGGCAGCTTCGGCACCGTCGTGAGCGCGACGACCTGGAAGCAGTCGTGGCGTAAAAAGAAGCAGAAGGTCGCGCTCAAGAGCGCCACCGGGGCCGGTCTAGGAACGGACGTCGCCCCCGCCGAGCTGTTTGCCCTGCAGGAGCGGCCGAACCCGTTTGTCTTGCAAGTGCATGGCGTGACATCAATAGATGGCTTACCCAATGTGCTGATGGAGCTGGGCATGTGCTCGCTGGCGGACGCGATGCAAACGGGTCTCGGGCGGGACCGCCGCGAGGCGGTGCGCGCGGCGCGCGATATAGCACTCGGGCTCGAATTCATGCACAAGAAGGGCGTATCTCACCTGGCCCTGCACCCGAAAAACGTCCTCCTGGCCCGGAAATCAACGCAGGCGAGCGCCAACGCGTCCCGCGTGTTCCAGCACGCGCGGAGCGATTCCACCGAGTCCTGGCCGCACGACGTCGTTCACTGCAAGCTCACGGACCAAAAGGACGTATCTGTGGCCGCGCGGCGCGCGGCTGAGGGCTCGCACTACTCCGCCCCCGAGCTGCTGAGCGACCACGCGGGAGTGCACTACTCGTCGTTCGACGTTGCCCTGGAGAAGCGGTGCGACGTGTGGTCCTACGGCGCCGTGCTGGCAGAGCTGCTGACGGGTGAAGCCCCCTGGGCTGAACTTTCCAAAGATGCGCTCGTCGCCGCAAATATGGCAGGCGCACCGCCGCCGCCGATCCCCGAGTATCTCGCCGATTATCTCGCCGGCGGAGAAGAAAAAGAACGCGTCGAGGCCCGCGTCGCCGCGCCGGAGCTCCTGGAGCTGGTCACGGACTGCCTGACCGTCGACCCGGCCGCGCGGCCGCGATTCGAGGACGATGTCGTGGAGCGCCTGGACCTGCTGCTCCTCAAGGCGGCCGTCGAGCATCGCGAGGCCGGCGCGGATCTACGGACTGCGGTGACGCACCTCGCGCAGCTCGCCAAGATCGAGAAACTGATCGAAGACGAGAAACAGAAGGACGCCGACGCCTACAAGCGGGCCTGGGAGGACTGCAAGCGCGACGCCGAGGAGGGGGAAGTCGACTACCTCAACCTGGCCTGCGCCGAGCTCCAGGAGGCGTTTTCGCCGGAAGTCGTGCGCCAGCCGGTAGCTTGTAGCGCCCGGGAGCTCGTCGCGAGGGCCTCGGACGTGAGCGACGCCTTCCACGCGACGCTGCGACCGGTCGTCGAGGAGGCCGGCGGCACGTATAAGGAGGGGCCCCTCAAGCTGGAGGAGCGGGTCCGCGACAAGGCCCGCAGCGATGACTACAAGGGCGACGTGGCGCGGGTCGTGGACGTGGTGCGCGCGACGGGCGTCTTCGAGAAAATCCCGAGCTTCAAAGAGGCCATCGCGGCGCTGCGCGCGCGCGACGACGGCGGCGACCTCCGGATCCGCAGAGCGAAGGACCGCATCAACAACCCCAAAGCGGGCTACATGGACATGCTCATCAACGTGGAGATCGATAATCATGTGGGCGAGCTGCAGCTCTCGTTCAAAAAGCTGCTCGACATCAAGCCCTCGGCGCACCGGATCTATAATCTTACGCGGACGCTCGGTGGCGAGGGGCGGATCCTGGACGAGCTCGGCCTCAGCACGCCGCCGAAGATTACGCTGCACGAGGCGTGCGAAAGCGGAGACACCGAAGTCGTGCAGAAGTGGCTGGACCGCGGCGCCGACCCCGACCGGATCTATATAAGACAGGGCATGGAAAGCCAGAAGACGGCGGAACAACAGAAGGAAACAGCCATGAAACAACTGTCCAACTCTCAACTGAATTATGGGTTTAGGAGGTGGTTGATCGGCCTCCGAGGCCGGCTCGTAGGCAGACCGCCGCTCGTTGTCGCGTGCCGGCACGGCCACATCGACGCGGCGCGGTTATTGCTGGACAACGGCGCGGACGTTAATCTGGCGAATAAGTGGGGTGTGACGCCGCTGTACGCCGCCTGCTTAAAGGGCTACGTCGACACGGCGCGGCTGTTGCTGGAGCGCGGTGCGGACATCAACCGACCGCAAGAGAACGGCTGCACGGTGCTATACGGTGTATGCGAGGACGGGATATTTGACGAGGCGCTTCTGGTCTTTCTGCTGAATAGTGGGGCGAATACCAACCAGGCTGCGGAGGGGGGCTGGACGCCGCTGCACATCGCATGCTTTGAGGGCCGGGTCGACGCGGCGCGGTGGTTGCTGGAATACGGCGCGGACGTAAATCGGGTGTTGGAGGACGGCGGGACGGCGCTGCACATCGCCTGTCAGGAGGGCCACGTCGACATGGCGCGGCTATTGCTGGACAACGGCGCGGAGGTCAACAATCGGGCGATGGAGGACGGTGCGACGCCGCTGTGCATCGCCTGTCAGGAGGGCCACGTCGACACTGCGCGGATGTTGCTGGACAAAGGGGCGGACGTCGATCAGGCGAGAGATGACGGTTCGACGCCAATGTCCATCGCAAAACAAGAGGGCCACTCGGCCGTCGTCTCGCTGCTGGAGGACCACATGTATCCGCTACACGCCGCGGCCAAAAACGGAGACGTCGCCGCGCTGACGCGGCTCCTAGACGGGAATGTGCCCACGGAATCGGCGGGCGGGGAGTCGTCGCAGGAAGAATCATACGACGCTGACCAGGATGACTGCCGCCTGAAAATCGATGATAGCTTCTCTACGCCGAGTGACGATTTCGTCACTGTGGCAAGGCTGAAGGTCCCCGCAGGGCACGAGGCGAGCTGCGCGAACATGTCCGGGCTCTGGACCAACCTATTCTTCGGAGATCGGAAGGGGAGACTACGTTTGACGTTGTTCAGGGGCGAGGAGGAAGTCGCCTCTTCTGAACTGTCTGACGGGCCGCACGAGAATAGCGTCTTGAGACTCGAGCTCGAAAATATCTCCGCGGTCGCCGGCGACGCGGTTGCCGTGCAGACCATCGTGGGCGGCGGTGCTTCCGGCAACGTGGGCGGCGAGATTTCGATTAATGCTACCTTGCTTTTGGACGCTGTCCCAGTTAAGGAGAGCCGTCCGGGACGGCAACTGGAGATCGACGCGCTTAGGAACGATAACACTCCGCTCATGCTTGCGTGCGAGAACGGCCACATCGACGCGGCGCGGGTGTTGCTGGACAAAGGCGCCAACATCAGTTTTGCGGACGGGAAGGGTCGGACACCGTTAACTGCCGCGTGCTGGGGCGAGGACGCAGATATGCGGCCCCACGTCGACGTGGCGCGGCTATTGTTGGAGCGGGGCGCGGATGTCAATCATGCCGAGAACGACGGCACGACAGCGCTCTACCTCGCCTGTCAGAACGGCCACGTCGACATGGTGCGTCTATTGCTGGAGCATGGAGCCGCATTTGACCGGGCAGGCATGAGCGGCACGACGCCATTGTCCATCGCAAAGAGACATGGCCACTTGGCCGTCGTCGAGCTGATCGAGGACCGCATGCCGAAGACGGACGACGCCGCGCCTTCGGGCGCCATGATGGTCATGGCGCCACCCTGAGGGGTCGACTAAGAATCTGTGCGTAGAAGACCATGGTAAACAAAGTCTTAGGGCCGGCGCGCCGCGTGCGCGTCGAAGGGAAGTGGGAAAGGGGTCAGAGCGCCGGCCGCGCCGTCACGGCGACGGCGCGCCGGACGCATATGCCCTGGTCCGCGGAGCAGTAGATCAGGCCGCCGTCGTCGAGCTTCACCGGCGGTGGCACTCGTGGCCTTGACGTAGAGCTTTTTGAGGCGGTCCGGCGACGCCGGTGATGGCGCGCGGCCCGGTTATCTGCGGGGTTTCATCTGCGCGAGCAGACCGCCGTCGAGTCGGCCGCGGCGATGCAGCGCCTACCCGGCGACGGGCGTCGCGCATAGTCTACGTGACGCGGCGACTCAGCGGTCGCAACGTTTGTCGGCGCACCGCCCCAAAACACGGTCTACCAGCGCCTCGCCGGAGCAGCTTATCCACGCCGGCTCCGAGGCGTGGGGAATGAGCGGAGGCCGGCGATGGCGTCGTGGGGTCCCACCATAGGAAGGAGATGTCGACGCAGTCCCAGCTAGACGTACGCGCGGACCACGGAGCCCTCCTCTGGGTTTGGCTATGGAGCTGGCGACAGTGTGCTCCACGTGTCGTGGCGGGCCGCGTTCCTCTGGGGTAACCACTCTTTAAGTAGTAGGTAGTAGCGATCCCGATTCGGCCCAACGTCTATCGGCGGCCTCTGGATCGCTCAGACGGTCGACGGAGAGAGGCGCGTAGTCGACAACAATACCTAGTGTCTTTAACATGCCGCTAGCTGCCAAAAATTAGCATTTGTTTCCCGACACACTTACCGTGTTCCCGACGTTTGCCTCCAAGCTCGACGTCACGTACAAACCGGTGGAGTTGTTGGAGGCCACGCTGCTGTCGAAGGAGGACATGATCAAGGCGTGGACCGTCGCGGCGCAGCCGGGTCCCGCCCGTCGGAACGGCACGCGGCCGACGTTTGTGCTGGCGACGTCCATGCCGCCGAGGAGCGCAGGGATCTACGCATTCTATCCGTCTCCGGCCCACTACTGGTTGACGAACATCCAGGGGACGAGTATTAGCAGCCTCAGGTTCATCTTCGAGCCCGTCGGAGTCACCGACCCGCGCAAGATTAAGTCGGGCACGATGGACCGCCCGGTGACCAACATCACGAAGCCCAGACTGGACGCGCGCTTCGGCACGTCGAAAGCGATTGAGAACGACGACTCGGACGACTCGGACGAGGAGCTATTCTTCAAGTACGAGAAGGACCAGCCGGCCGGCGCGATCCTCAAGTTCGTCGTCAACAAATACCTCGAGGCTTACGGCACGGACAATCGACGCGTCTCGTGAGTCCCTTCGGGCAGGGTACTTGCGTTGTACTAAGTGCGATTCTCCATAGCCACAACACCACTACTACAAAGACTTCTTACCACCCCGCGCCGCCGCGCGCGCGAGGTACGAGGGACTAGTCCAGGTACATGACCGTCACGAGCTTGTCCATCTCCTTGGCCTCGACGGTCGTCCGCACGACCGTCTTCGAGTCGTGGTACGCGAAGGCGATGAGGTGCTCCGTCTCCTTCACCAATCTCCGGTTGCAGCGCTTCGAGGCCACGTCCAGAGATAGCGCGTCGTTCTCGGGCATCTGGACGACCTGCGTCACCTCCGCGATCAGCTCCTGGCAGTCCTCCGTCTGCTTGCTCCGCGACTGCGGCAGGATTACCGTTAGTAGCTCCGTGGAGTTCGCGCGCAGCGCGCCGCGGATCGCCGCGGCGTTCGTGCCGGCGGCGCCCGACGTGTAGACGTGGTTCCCCGACAGCACCAAGGCGTAGCTCAGCAACTCGATGATCTGCTGGTGCAGGTACGAGCAATGCCGCGTGCCCAGAATACAATAAGTCCTATTGGCGGACCCCTGGATCTCGCGCAGCTCCCTCAGCATGTCCTCCATGCCCGTCGACTTTTCCAGCTGGAGCTGGGGGCTCGAGAAGGGGTCCTCCTTCTCGAGCGTGACGACGCGCGAGTCGCCCTCGAGCGTCGTCTTCCGCTCGCCGCGGCGCTCGGCGCGCGGCGCGGCGTAGAGCGGCTCGACGCCCCGCTCGGCGCGCGGCGCGGCGTAGAGCTCAAGCGGAGGCGCCGGCGCGTCTGGCCTGCCACTCGCTTGCGCCTCGCTGTAAAGTTCTATCCTGGCTGTGGATGGCGAGCGTGCCCGCGCCGGGACGTGCGGCAAAAAGCCGACGCTGCAGCTGATCACGCATAGGACAAGGACAACACCGCTGGGGGGTATCCTCACCTTCATTTGTGCCGCAAAAACGTGCCGCAAAAGCCGTCAACCCAGAGCGCGCGGGGCGGTGCTCTGGCTGGCCCAACTCTAATACGGCGCCGGGAGGGCGAGAAGTGACTCGCTGCCGCTTTGTTGGCGTCAAAGGAGATTCTTGAGGGTGTATGCTGCACTGCGTGCGCCTCAACCTGCTAGCGCGCGAGCAAAAGCCAAAAGCGCGATTCTTGGGGCTAGTGTGTCACATGCCGCTAGCTGATTTCATTGGCCTGTGCCTTTTGGCAGCCGCTACGCAGCAACACGCAGCATCTGGCCTTCAGCACAGTCGCAGCGCTCGATTTCTGAGCGCATCGCTCCCTTAGAGCACTCAGCGGCAGCCAAGGTGTCAGCATCAGGCAGCAGCTTGCGGCAGCTTGCCGCAGCCAGCGCCATGCCAAGCCTAATCGCTCGCCTCGCAACCGCCGAGGCCAGCCTGGGCATCCAGCTCGCGCTGCTCGTGCTGCACGCGCTGCTCTGGCACGTCATCACGACGTGGGCGGCGAAGCGCATCGCGCCGTGGTGCCAGGCGCAGCCCTGGATCGAGCGCTTCCGCGCGCGCGCGGGCGCGACGCTGCGGCGGGGCTACGGCATCCAATTTAAAGACGAGGACGACATGTTCGCGCTCGTGACGTTGGTGGCGGCGATCCTGTGCGTGCACCTCACGGGCGGGCTGCTCTGCGTGCCCGCGTTACTGGCCAAGCGTCCTTCATCATTAGTTGTGGCGCTGGCGGCGCACGGTTCATTGGTAGAGGCCGGCTGGGAGCTCTCGGACGTTTTTATAAGGGTCACGGGCGTGCTTGGAATGAGGGGCCCGCGGGGCCGCGCCGAGAACCCGCACGGCCTCGTGTTGTTGTTGCTGTGCCACCACGCCGTCGCCGTGACCATGGTCGTGCCGATGAACGCGAATGCGATGCTTCGAACGGATCGCGACTACCACGAGCTGTCGTTTTTGTTGCAGGCGGCGGCGTTCGTCGCCGGCTTCTCCCAGCTTTATGGGTTTACGCTCGACTGCGACACTGAGCAGGGTCTGCGGCGCATGCGCCTGTCGGTGTTCTTTTCGTGGTTCTCGGCGGTGTGGTCGCGGGGCTACCGGTATCTCATCGTGGCGTGGCGTTTGTGGCGCCGCGTCTGCGCCACGCAGTCGACGACCATGGCGCTCGGCGGCGCCGTAGGCCTCGCGGGCATGACGCTCTTCAATCTAGCCATAAATATAGACACGACGCGGAAGCTCGTCAAGTTCATCAACGTGCGGTCGAACGCCGGCGCCCAGGACGTCTTCGACGGGGCAAGTAAGAAAACAAGGTAGTTAACACAATCGCTCCCGCGCGGCGGCCTCGAACTCGAGGGATCGCAGGTGGAGCCGGCACGCGTGGAGGTCGCGCGTGAGGCGGCGAGCCTTTTCTGGATCGGTGGCTTTTGCGAGGGCCTTTACCAGGTCCGCCTCCCGCCGGGCGACGGCGGCGCGGCGCCCGTCGATTGTCGTCTCTGGTTTGCGGTGCCGCGAGCCCTTCACGAGCGCGCGGACGCCGGCGGCGACCTCTTCGAGGCCGCGCCGCTGGAGCTGCAGCTCGCGATCAATGGCGGCAACGAGCGCCGCGCGGCCGGGCGACGACGGCGCGGTCGATGACTCCTCGGTGGCACCGGCAAGCAAGCGCTGGAGCGCCGCGAGGTCGTCTCGTGGTGGCGTCCGCGCCGGCAGCGTCCGCGCCGCCGACGTCTGCATCGCCGCGGCGGGCGATCGGGGTGGTGTTCGCGAGCGGGGCGGCGTTCGCGGAGGTGAGCGCGGCGGCGTGCGCTGGGCCTCCTTTGCGAGTGCGTATTCGCGAGCGGACTCGTTATGCGCCGCGCGGCGGCGCGCCCAGGGCGACGTGTCCCGGCGCGGCGGCGATCGAGGAGGCGACCGCGGTGGCCGCTGCGACACCGTCTGCGTCCCTGTCGTGCGCGGCGCAGCCCGTGGCGGCGTGCTTTGCTCCGGCGGCGTCGCTTTCTCCGGTGGCGGCTCGTCGACTCGCGGCGTCGTTTGTGCCTCAGCACGTGGCGGCGTGGTCGGGTCCGATGTGGCGGCGGCCCTCGGCGGCGTTGCTGGCTCCGGTGGCGGCGGAGCCTCGGCATGTAGCGGCGTGGGCGGCTCCGACGTGGCGGCGGCCCGCGGCGGCGATGCGCTGGCGTCGTCGTGGCTGCGGCTGCGGTCCGGAGTCGTCACCTTGGGGGGCGGCGGCGGCTCCTCCATGCTTTGGGCGCGCGCCGGCGGCGACTTCTTGGGGCTCTTCTTCTTGGGACTCATCGAGACGGCAGCTCGGAGTTTGCCCCACATTGACTTCTTCTTCTTGGGCGTGGGCGCCTCGGCCGGCGCGGGCGTGGGCGGTTTTGCGGTGGCGACCGGTGGCGGCGGCGGCGCCAAGTCCTCGGGCGGAGACGAGGGCAAAGCCTGCCGGCGAGCAAGATTGCCCCGCCGCAGGCTCTGCATGCGCACGGCCCGGTACGCCGTCTCGCCGGCGACGGCCGCCGCGACCGCACGCGCCTCGACATCGGGTCCCGGCTTCTCGGCCGCTGGCGGTGCGTCGACGCGCGGTGGCACAGGCGCTGTCGCTGCCGTCGCGACGGTCGCCGCCGGTGACGTCCGGCCCGCCGCTGTTTGAGGCGCGGGCGACTCCGTCTCAGGTTTGAGCGGCATCTCTGCCTCGACCGCGGGCGTCGATGGAGCCGCTGCCTCGGCAACAGGCACGCGCACGATGACCGCTTTCTTCTTCTTCGCCTTCTTGCGGCGAAGGCTCGGCGGCGGCGTCGCGGAGGTCGGCGCCGCGCGCCGTTCTGAACGGGGCACGCCCGCCCGCGCCCGCGCGGCGGCGAGCGCCGCCGGCGTCCGGGGCGCGGGCGCAGGTCGCGGCGGCGGCTCCGGCGCGCTCTGGCGCCACGGCCGCCACGGGACCTTCGATGGCTCCGATGGCTCCGGCGCGGCCGCCGTCCGGCGCGCGATGAGCGTCTCCCGGTGGAGGCGGTGGCGCGCTGCCGCTTTTGCTTTCGCCTCGCGCGCCGCCGCTGCCTCGGAGGCGAGTAGGTTATGTTGCTCTGCGGCGAGCAGCGACGTCTCCCACCGGACGAGGCGGGCCTCGCGATTTTGCAGCGACTTGGCGGCGGCGCGAGCCGCTGTTTGCCTCTCCGCTGCGTCGCGCTCGCGCCGTTTGACGCGTTTTTGCTCGACGGCGAGGGCCCGCTCGCGGCGCCGGACTTCTTCTTTCTCCGTGCGGCGAGCCGCGTCGGCCTTTTTCGACCCGCGGAGCTTCCGCCGGACGACCTTCGCGCGCGCTTCGAGCGCTTGCACTTTTTTCTCGCGGTCGTCGAGCTGGGCTTTCCGGGCGAGGAACGCGTCGCGCTCCCGTTTCAATGATTGTTCGGTAGCGGCCGCCACTTTGAGTCGCCCTATCGCAAGATCTAATCCGCGCTTCGCCCGCGCCTCGCACTCCGTCATGGCACGCAGAGCACGTGTCGCGTCGCGCCGCGCCCGCCTCGCGACCTCGTGCGACCGGCGGAGCCTGTCAGCTGCGGCCGCGGCTCCATCATCCTCCGCTTTGGCGCGCGCCTCGTCCGCGTCCGCTGCGGCGCGCTCGACGGCAAGTTGCGCGTCCGCGACCTCTCGTGCGGCCCGCCGCCGATCCGTCTCCGCGTCCTCAATGGCGATCTGGGCCACGTGATAGGCGATCTGGGCCACATGACACACCCAGCGCCGGAACAGCGTCGCTAGGCTCGTCCGGTGCTGGTACGAGAGGAGCAGGGCGAGGCGCCGGCCTCCGGCAGCGACGTCGGCCAGGCGCGCAACGCCAAAGCGCCACTCGTGCAGCGCCCGCCCGAGAGCTCCTCTACAGCGTTTCTCGGCGACGGCCGCGAGGGCCGCGGCGCCCGCGCGCGCACTCGCGCCCGCGTACGTCGTTTCGTCCCCCGAGCCGCTCGAGCCGCTCGGCCAGCGCGGCCCGACGTGCACCGCCGGCTGCTCGTCGACAGGGCTCGGCGGGAACCGCGCCGGGCTCGGCGTGTGGCGCTCGTTCGCGGGGCTCGGGAACCGCTCCGGGCTCTCGCGCGGATGCACCTGCGCCCAGCGGCGCCATCGCGCGGCCGTCGCGTGCGACTCGCTGCGGCGTGCCGCCTGAGCCAGGACCGCGGCGCCGCGCGCCCGATCTGCAGCGGGCGGAGTCGGTGGCCGTCGAGGCCGGCGCGCCACCGGCACTCGACGTGGGCCAGGGGCCGCCGCCGCGCCGCGCCACCGTCTTAGGTAGGCCCGGGGGACGATGCTGTTCAGCGCGCGCAGCGTCTCCAGCACGCCGAGCACGCTCACGGCCCCGCGCCAGCGCTGGAGGGCCGCGCGCTGCGGCGTCCTCGTTAGTATTCGCAGCGCATCGCGCACGGCGACAACCGTCAGCCCGGGCGGCGCGCGTGGCCGCGGAGTGGCGACGCCCTCGTCGGCAGCTTCCGCTTGCTGTCGCCGCCGCCGCTCGTTTTCCAGCGCCGGCGAGACCGCTGGGTACGGCGTCACGACGGGCACGCTCGTCCTCGGCTCGCGCGGCGTGCCCTTCCAGGCCTCGAAGCCGCCTTGTCCTCGTCGGGCCTCGTCCATTTGGGTGCCTTGATCTTGTTTGCTTGTCGCAGTGCCGTCACCTGTTGCTTTGGTCAAACCTGATTTGGTTTTTACGCGAACCTAGGCCGGCAAGGGCTGCCGCGGGGCCTCGACCGTTCTTTGGAGGGTGCGTGCGACCACTGCGGCTGACTAATACCAACAGGGCAGCGTGGAACGGCTGGCTCAGCCGGCTCAAATTTGCAACTAGCTGGCTAGTGTCTTTAAACCGCTAGCTGCTGCAAATTTGCAAAGCGCAAGCGAGGCAACAACGTGCGCCATTCCTCGTCTCAAGTCTACGTTCGGTACCGTTACTACGCCCACCAACACTGTGGCATCGCTTCGCGCCGTCGGAGCGAGCCCCGGCACAGCGCAGCAGCCTTGCACAGGCACTCTACAGCCGCGCCCACTGCGCTTACCTTTTTGACCGCAGGGATGCGTGCGAGCGATAACAAGCCGTGATGGACGCTATGCCGAAGGAAATCAGACTGCGCTGCCAGTTTTTGTGGGAGAGCGCCATGCAATGCGCCGACGCCTCCCCACCGCAACCGCGCACGGCACAAAAACTGCTCCACTCGCTACGACAGCTGACGGCCGCGCACGACTGTAAGGTTCCCGACAGCCTGACAAAAACTCTATGCCCGAAATGCTGGGCGCCGCGCATCCCGGGCGTCTCGTGCCGCACACGTACAGCCAAGCGGACGCGGCGGTCGCCGGCGTCGATGCGCTACGTGCCCGGGAAGACCGGGAAGGGCGGCCACGCGCTCAAGAGCCAGCTCGTGACGACGTGCCTCCTCTGCGGCGAAATCTCGCGCGCGCCCGGCGCGCCGCGGCCGCCGGCACGCCCACCAAAAAAGCGCGACATGCGCGCGGCGGCCGACGACTTCGTGGCCGTGGGGGCGCCGCTGCTCCCCGCGCGCGCGCCGAAGCGGCCGGCGCCGCCCGCGCCGGCGCAGCCGCGGAAGCTGCTCGACGCGAAGCCGCGCAAACGGAAGAAGACGGATAAGAAACCGAAGTGAAGGGTCTTGGGGAGCCGTTTTTCGCGTGCTAGCGGTAAGACACTAGCCCGCGAGCAAACACGACACCACGCACTGCTACTTACGACACGGCTCATCCGCGTTGCCCCGAGGATATAGAACGTGTTCGATTGCTGTCAGCATTCGTCTAAGCCCGCACTTGCTGCACACCGTCGCAGCGGTGCAGACTTGAGGCACTTATCACCAAAAGCCCCTCGATACTCAAACACCAGCGCGGCCGCCGCGTTGCAGAAAAAACAGCCAGCATGACTTTCCTGGACCTCTCGCCCGCGTTACTAATACCGCTCATCATTTTTGGGAGCGCCGCGGTCCTGCTCCTCGCCCTCTACCTCGCGAAGCCCAAGCCGTTCCTAGATGGCACGCGCCAATCATTAAAGCTGCAAGAGATCAAGGTCCTGAGCCCGGACACGAAGCTCTTTCGATTCGCGCTGCCGTCGGACAAGCACTGTTTTGGCTTGCCCCTCGGGAAGCACGTCAAGATCTTCTGCCCGAACCCGACGGGCGTCGTCGCGGGCAAGTGGAACGGGCGCGACGACCCGGAAGAAGGTGCGGATGAAATTCAACGGTCGTATACGCCCACCAGCTCCGAGGCGGATTTAGGAAGAGCTGATTTGGTGATCAAGGTGTACGAAGGAGGGAAAATAGATAGATTCCCGGACGGAGGGAAGATGTCCCAGTATTTCGGGAGGTTGAAGGTCGGTGATGCCATCTCCCTGAAAGGCCCCACGGGTAGCATCGAATACCTCGGGCGAGGCAACTGGCAATACAGCAAGCGCCAGATCAAGGGCATGTCGCATGTGGGCATGCTCGCCGGCGGCACGGGCATCACGCCCATGTACCAGATCGTCCAGGAAGCGCTGAGAGATACGTCTGACAAGACCAAGTTCTCGCTCATCTTCGCGAACCAAACCTTGGAAGACATCCTCCTCCTCCCGGAGCTCAACGATTTAGCAGAGAAGCACCCCGACCGCTTCACGGTGCACTACACCTTAGATAGACCCGAGGCCTCGTGGGAGGGCTCGACCGGCTTTATTACCGCGGAAATGATTTCCGCGCATTTGCCGCCGCCCGCTTCTAGTACGCTCATCGTCATGTGCGGCCCGCCGCCCATGATCAAGTTCGCGTGCAAGCAGAACCTCGACGCGCTCGGCTACGACAAGAAGCGGCAGCTCGCGTTTTAGTCAGGTCGTCCTTCCGGTGTTGGGTAAGAGTCGCCTCGTAGACTTGAGCGGTCGCGGCGATGGCGTCGCGTCGGTGGCGTCGCAGGCCAGCGATCCGTCCAGTAGGACCGGCCGCGGGCGCGGCGCGTTTTTGTGCAAGCTCCCATTCACCGAGCTAAGATAGTATTTCGTCCAAGCGGCGCCGGAACGTTCCGGTGCGGCCTTTACGGCTGCGGAGAAACTGGAGCTTCGTACGGGGCGTCGGCCAAGTCGAGCGCATACGCCCGAGGTAGTCGCAGCCTAAACGTTGCACCAGTGAGCGTTTTTGCAATCTGGGCTGCGCCTAGCTATTCTGGTTGCTGTCAGAAGCACAACAGCTTGCAGCGACGCGCGCCGACAGGCCGACGGCCAACAAAGCAAACTCGCCTTTGCCATTAAAATAATTGCAAAACACGCGCGGCGCGCGGCATCGCATAAGTAGTTGCAGAAAAGGCGCCGCAGCAGGCATGCCGACGCTCATGAGCGGCGACGCGCCCATGGGCGCGAGCCAGGCGAAGTACGCGCAGGTCGCCCAAGACGAAGGACAAAAACCCCTCGAGGTCGAGGCGCCGTCGGGACCCCTCGGGAGCGGCGCGCCGCCGGTCATGCGCAAGCCGGCCTTCTGGGCGGCTGTTCTAGTGGTGGCGTTGGGGGCCTCCGTGATGTTAAGTGGTCCGGCAGCCCCACCACCAACCATCTCGGAAACGCCGGAGACAGACGTACCAGCTACGTCCTACTCGACACCTACTCTACGAGGTACGGAAGATAGCACGTTAACGGCACTCATCGCGGAGAACTCGCGGTTGCGCGCCGACCTCGCCAGCAAAGGCACAGGAGGCGCCTCGGACGAGGCCTTTTCTGCCTTGTTCGAGGAGAACGGGAGATTGAGGGCGGAACTGGCCCAGAAACCAGCTTCGACAGGAGGTGAGTTTGACATCGGAGCTTATCGAGCCGAGCGCTTAGCAGCCACACCCCCGAACATAATAGAGTGCGCCGAGGCTACTGCAGGCGCGTCCCAGGAGGCCTGCCACCTGCCGAAAGAGCGGCGCTTCGAGGCCATCCAGCAAAAGGGCATCACGCTGTGGATGACCGGGTTGAGTGGTTCCGGTAAGTCTACCATAGCTAGAGCGTTGGAAGAAGCTCTAGTATTGAAATACGGCAAAGTCGTGCAACAGCTCGACGGCGACAACGTGCGCACGGGATTGAACAGAGATTTAGGCTTCACACCCGCAGATAGAGATGAATCTGTGAGACGCGTCGGGGAACTCGCTTGTCTCTTCAACGGCGGCGGCGTCATCACTTTAGTTACGTTGGTGTCACCGTACCGAGCGGCTCGGGACGCCGCGCGCCAAAGACACGAGGAGCAGCATCTCAAGTTCCTCGAGGTCTTCATGAACGTGCCCATCGACGAGGTACGGCCCACGGCGTCTGTTGATCTTCGTTCGCGTCGCGTCGATGGCGTCTGGGGGAGAGCAGGCCGTTTTGGACCGCTTCTGTATATCGTCGCGGCGCGGCGGTCGCGGCGATGGCGTCTTCACCACGCTCACGCGAGCGTGTCCGTCCGACGCAGGTCCAAAAACGCGACCCCAAGGGCCTCTACGCGAAGGTGGCTGCCGGTGAAATTAAGTCCTTTACTGGTATGAGCGCGGACGCGCCCTACGAGGCGCCTTTGCATCCTGAGGTGGATTTGCCCAATAGGGATCTGTCGGTGGACGAGTGCGTCCAGCGGTTGCTCGATGTCCTTAGAAGAGAAGGCGTGCTCGAAGGTGGTATGACGGATCCTTCTGGTTTACCTTTGCCGCCGGGGTACGTGGATGGCTGGCTCGAGGACTCCCTACACTTGTCGGGTAGTGCCGCGATTACCGCTAAAAACCAAGCTTTGTCGTTACCGAAAGTGCGGCTGAATGATATTGACGTGAACTGGCTCCAAGTACTGGGAGAGGGCTGGGCCGCTCCCTTAAAAGGTTTCATGCGGGAGTCGGTGTTGCTCCAATCATTACATTTCAATTCAGTGCTGATTGATCCCTTCGGCAATCAAGGCGACGCGCATATCAACGAGGAAGCGACGAACTGGGAGTCGACTTCTCATGCCTCGACAAGAGCTTCTCTCGCGGTACCGATCGTGCTACCCATCACGTCCGGTACGCGCGACGCTATACTGAACAGTAACCAGAGAACGGTAGCTCTAGTTGATAAAGATGGGAAATTCCTAGGGCAATTACACGACCCGGAGATCTACAACAACCGCAAGGAGGAAATAGTATCGAGATGCTTTGGAGCTATCGACGCCGACCACCCTTATATAAAACATATCTATTCGGGTGGTGATTACCTGTTAGGAGGCGAGATCGAGCTCTTTGAGAGAATCACGTATAATGATGGCCTAGACAAGTGGCGCAAGACGCCCAAGGAGCTTTATGGTGAGTTCAAGGCCAAGGGAGCTGATGTCGTCTTCGCGTTTCAGACCAGGAATCCCACACATGCCGGTCATGCGTATTTGATGAGAACTGGACGAGAACGCTTGGTAGCCAAGGGCCATTCCAATCCAGTCCTGTGGCTCTCGCCGCTAGGCGGGTGGACCAAAAGTGATGACGTCCCGCTCGACGTCCGCGTGAAACAACACCAAGCGATCTTAGATGAAGGGATGCTCGACCCGTCCTGGACGGTCATGGGCATCTGGCCCGCTCCTATGATTTATGCTGGACCTACGGAGGTCCAATTCCACGCCGCTTCGCGCCGAGCGGGAGGGGCCTCCTTCTTCGTCGTGGGTCGGGACGCGGCGGGCATCAAAGGTTCGAGTGTCGCCGTCACACATACGGATGATGATATGTACGACGCCAATCACGCTAGATTTGTGTTACAAGCGTCTCCCTTACTTGATGACGGCGTCATGCAGCTTTTATCCTTTGATAAATTTTTTTACGATAAGTCAGATCATCAGATGAAGGCCATGGACCCGTCGCGCGAAGATGATTTCATATCTATCTCCGGAAGTAAGATGAGGGCGTTGGCGAGGCAAGGCGCGGTCCCTTGCACGGATCCCATCCCTTCTGATCTACTCGCAGCGAACTGCGTCCCGCAGGGCTTCATGGTGCCCACGGGCTGGGCGATAGTGTGTGACTACTACCAGAATGTTGACAGTGGCAAGTTCGTGCCTTGGAGCAAGCGCGTCGCGTACAACGAAGATAGGGCTACGGACGCGGTGGAAGAAGGGAGATTCGGTACTACTTCGTACTCCTTATTCCCGTCGTATCAAGGCCGTACGATGGTCTCGCCCTGGCACGACATTCCCCTGCGAAGCGGTTCTCATTATAATTTCATCACTGAAATCCCGATGTATACCTCGGCGAAGATGGAAGTGAGTAAAGAAAAGTACCGGAACCCCATCATGCAGGACACGAACAAGGACGGGTCTCCTAGATATTATACCTACGGCGTGCCCTTCTTCAATTATGGGTTACTACCGCAGACCTGGGAGGATCCGGCTCTCAAATCGGCCGAAGGGTACGGTGGTGACAATGATCCTCTAGATGTGATCGAAGTCGGCGACGGGCCCCTGCCGATGGGGTCGACGACTCCGGTCGTTGTTTTAGGTTCATTGGAGCTCATAGATGAAGGCGAGACGGACCACAAGATTATTGCCTTGCGGGCGTCGGACCCGCGCGCGTCGTCCGTGAGGTCGTTGGATGATTTGGAACGGTCCTCGCCGGGATTGACCGCTCGATTGGTGGACTGGCTCAAGATGTACAAGACGTCGGACGGCAAGGGCATCAATCAGTTGGCGAACAACGAGCGGCCGACGTCGGCGAGCGAGGCCGAGGCCATCATCGCCGAGTGCGAGCAGCGCTGGCGGGCGCTGCTCGCGGCGCCGAACGCGCGGCCCGAGTTCTGGCTGCCGCACTGACTAGGCGCCCCCTGATATCTCCTGTGTAACGTATGATATCTTAGATTTTGACCGGCGCGGCGTCGGCGGCGGAGATGAGTGCGGCTTATGGCGGCGGGCCCGTGGCCGCCGCGGTGACGGCGTCCGGTGGGGTGGAAGACTCGCTGCGCACCACGACTCAGAACCACTCCACGCCGTCGCCGCGACGACCCCGCGAATACGACTAGTAAATTCAAGTTGATCAAGTTCGGCTAAATCAAGTTACTCTTCGCGCCGCCGCGCATCCGACGATCAGACAGGCCAAGCACACAATCTAGAACGGGATCATGTTGCCCGCGCCCATCTGCTCGCCGAGCGTCTGGCCCGTCTGGGCCTCGGCGACCATGTTGCCGAAGATGCCGAGCATCGCGAGCCGGCCGTTGGCCATCTCGGCGTTCAGCTTCTGCGTCTTCTTCTCGGGGCTGAGCTTCTCGCCGAAGAAGCCCACGTTGTAGTCGCCGTCGTACTTCGACGCGGGCCACCAGGCCATCTCGACGAGGCCGCAGAAGAGGAGGATCTGCGCGACGCCGGCGGCGGGGATGTTGAAGATGCCCTGGCCGCCGTTGGGGATGTCCGAGAACTTGAGCTGCTGGGACAGCGACAGGTAGCCCGGGAACTCGACGTCGGCGTTGTGGAGCACGCAGCCCGTGATCGCGACCATGGCGATGCGGCCGTGCTTGCGCTCGACGGCGCGGCGGCGCTCGAAGCCCTCGGGCTGCGTCGTCGAGAGGCCCAGCGGGTCCCAGAAGCCCGCCGGCGCCTGGACGCCGATGCGCGTCTCGTCGACGGACGCGCTCGCCATGGCGGTCGCCGCCGGCGCGGCCGCGGGCGCCTGGAAGGCGGCCGCGGAGCCCGCGAGGAGGGCGAGGACAACCTTCTGCTGCGAGGGGAGGGGCGGTCGCGCGTCTTCTCTCTCTAGTGCCGCGCGCGGAAGGTCTCGAGACCTTGTGTACAAGGTCTATTCCTCCGCTGCGCGACCAGCGGTTGTGCTGTAGCCATGGCGCACGTGGTAGCGACCTTCGCTTGACCCTCGTAAGCCGCCGGCGACGCGCAGCGCGGCGGCAAGGCAAGCGATTTGCGATGCCAGCACAAGCTAGATATCGACCCGCCGCGGGCATTTTTGCTCAGTTTTTCGATGCGTGCCGCCTCGTAGCATTATCGTAGGCCTCTCGTCTGACTGGTTCGGCTGGGGACGCGGCGTAAGTACCATTTTGTAATCCGTGAAGCTAAAGCTCGCAGCCTTTTTGCAGACGAGGCAAAGGTCACACCCGCCGCGAACACCCGTCGCATGCTGTCCGGGACCGCCTCTGAGACACACAGATAGGAAGAAAGATCGGTTGCGGAAAACCGTGCGGGTATTTCATGCTTTTGGCTTTGCAGCGCTGGCGGGGCGAGGAGGACCTAAAGAGGCCAGTTTCGGGACTGCACAGTCCCTCTGAACGTCATTCATTCGGACCACCCAGCGCTGGTTGCACGACTCCACAAATGGCCACTGTGGCACAGCGCACTCAGGCTGCACGCGAGCAGGCTGCACGCGAGGCGCGCAAAGCCGCGGCCACGGTTCTCCTGCGCGAGATAAAACTCGTCTTCGACGACCGCCCAGCGGTGTATCAAGAAATCGTGAAGAACTTGAACTCGCTCTGGAAAGTAGACGACACTGACGGCTGCTTTGCCCGCGTCGAGGCCCTGCTCGCGACGGCGCCGCGCGCCGACCTCCTGACACAACTCCGCGACTTCATGCCGGCCTCCTCCATTAATGCCTGGCAGCAGAGCGCACCGGAGCCGTCCGACCCTGGCAAGGGCGAGGGCTCGGCGCGCGAGCCCATCACCTTCGAATCCGACGACGAGGCGGCGGCAGCGCCCGCTCCGGCGGCCGCGGCGGAGAACGACTCCGACGACGACGTCGTCCTCGTGAGCACGACCCTCACCAACCCCCTCGTCGACCTGCCACACGCGCGCCACGAGTGCGCCGCGCTGGGCATGCCCGCGCGCGACGACGCCGACGGATTAATGTTGGCGCGGCGCTTCTGCGCGCGCTGCTACTGCACGCTCTGCGACCGGCCCGTATCGGACTGCGCGGCGTGGCCCGAGCATAGTCGATACCGCGACGAGCCGCCGTGGCGGGCCGTCCGCGACGCGCTGGTTGCCGTACCTGAGCCGCCGCCGCGGCGCTTCAAGCGGCCGCGGCTGCGCGGGGCTCCGGCTGCGGCTCCGCGAGCTCAACCGGTCGCGCAACGAGCTACCGCGGCTCCGCGAGCTCGACGCAGAGTGCCGCAGCGGCCCGGCGCTTTCGACGCGGACGACCGGCGCGAAACCGCCGCCGCCGTCGCCGCGCCGGCTGCTGCACCAAACGGCGTCGACGACGCGACGGTGGCGGCGCGCACGAGGTATCTTCTCTTGACCGACGGGGAGATAAGACGGCAGTACGACAAGGGGTCGCTCACCGTGAGCACGTTGCAGGGGGGCGTCGCGACTGCGCTGGGCGTGGACGAGGATGCCATCAAGGACGTCGTGAAGGCGACGCTGGCCGATTACCTTCATGATCAGATGCAGCAGCGGTGCGGCCGAATTGACTGCCTGGTGTGCAAAGGGGGGAAGCACGTGCTCGAGAAGCCGTGCCCGAACACGGCGGCGGTCAGAGCGGCGGCCGCGCGGTATACGAGATGCAGTTCCTTTTGGGCCGGCGGCGAGGCCACGGCGCCGCCGCCCGCCACGCCGGACGACGGGAACGACTCGGACGTCGGCGCGTACTTCGAGCTGTCCGATTAACAACAAGTTTTATGTGCACAAACACTAGTCCGAAGTAGGCGTCTTCAGCACGTACGGCCGCAGCGAAGCGTCCATGGCCGCGTCGACGGCGTGGTCAATGGGCTTGATGATGAGTGGGATGGAGGCGAGGCCGCAGAACGTCGGCACCATGGGCCGCGTCGTCGCGCGGCCGGCCGTCGCGACCACTCGATTGACGACGAAGCCTGGCACGATCACCGACGCCAGCGCCTGCCAGATCAGCGCGTCGACGCCGCGCGCCACGTCGCCGTCGCGTTGATATTTGTCGTTCGCGTCGGCGGCGACGTACGCGCACGCGACGCCGTACGTGCCAAAGTACGCGACGCGCGGGATCAGAGGCTTGAAGCTCTCGCCCAGCTCGTTCGCGTAGCCCAAGAAGCGCACCGGCGTGTCCCTGTAGAGGTCCACGCTTGCCGGCGGCGTCGTAGCGTCGCTGCTTGCTGCATTAGGGCTGGCCATTGTTCACACACTCGTCCCCGTCGCAGCGGTTACGCTGCAGCGGTGAGTGTTCTCGATCGTTTTGGGTCCCGCTGAGAGAGCACGCTGCGCGCGCCAGCAGGCGTGCGGCTGTACGCGACTGCCAGGGCTTGCTCCCGCTGCCTCCCGCTGCCTTGCCGATTTTGAGGCCTCACTTGATCGCATAAATGGATTCGAGAGGCTGAGAACTGCATCATTGATTAAGAAATAGGATGGCCGACTTGGACGGTCCGTACGACGTCCCGTGCGGCAGCGACGGCGACGATGCAGCAGCAGCTGATAACACAGACCAAGAGGCTGCCACGAGCGACGCCGACCTAAGATTACCACCCTTGCCACCCCCACTCAAGACGCGGAACCTCGAGTTCTGCTGCGGCGCGACGACCATCCTGACCTGCGTTTTTATTGCTGTGGGCGTCGCGGCCGCGGTCATCTTCGCGCCGTCGAGCAATTTGAGTTTCACCGCCAAAATAGTGTGCGCCGTGCTCGTCGGCGTCGAATGCTTGGTTGCGGTTATCTCGCTGCTTGTCATCGGCTTCGGCGATCCAGGTATAGTAAAAAGGACGCCCGCGACGATAAATCCGATCCCCAAAGAAGTCGCCGAGCGCTTGAGAGCGGGCGAAGGCCTGGACGGCCTCCAGAACTTCGTGGACGAGAGTCGGGGCGTCTACTGCGTCAAGTGCTGCGTCTGGCGGCCGAGGAACGCCGTGCACTGCACGACGTGTCGACGGTGCTGTCGCGACCACGACCACCACTGCGGCTTTTATGGGCGGTGCATCGCGAAGAAGAACCTCACCTACTTCTTTGCGGTGGGCCCGGCGGGTTGGGCCGCGATTGTCACTTGTATTGTTTTTGCTGCTTTAGCGCTCGCGCCACCAATAAGATAACAGCACTACTATTTTACGCCCAGCACGTCGTTCTCCTCGTCGAGCCACGTCGGCCGCGCGGGGCTCCGCGAGGAGTCTTCCGATTGAACCGAGGACGAGGCCCGCCGCGGGTCGTCGGACTCCGTCGCGAAGGCCGCGTCCGACCTAGCTCGAGCTTTGGCCGCCTCCGCCGCCCGTCTTTCTCTTTCTTTCGAGAGCGTCGCCTTGCGCATGTCGCGACAGGACTTGACGCACATCAGGCCGAGGCACAGGTAGATGAAGCCCAATAAACCGACGGCGAGCGCTGTGGCCAGCTGCAACGTGCCGTAATCATTGGACACCTTCGTGTCGATCGTTAGCACGGCCACGAACAGAATAAACAGCCCTTTGATCGCCCACACGTCCAGGAAGCGAAAGTACTCCAGAAACAAACGCGGCCAGTTCACCTCGGCCATCAAGATCATACATCCAAATACAATCGCGTACGCGCGGATCGCGTAGATCTGCGGCGTCTCCTGGAACTCGTAGATCTCGATGGCGTTGACGACCACGACGAGCAACCCCGCAAATGCGGTCACCGTCGAGAAACCCCGCAGCGTCCACAGGCACGCGTCGCTCGCCTCGACGTCGTCGTCTTCCCGGAATGGGCTCCGGTCGTCGTCCTCGGCTGCTAGGTCCTCGGCGGCGGCGCCGTACAACGGTAGCGATTCTCCTCGCGGCGGCATTTGTTTGTCCGCTTAACAGTGGCTGGCACGACCACCAGGTGGGAATGGCTTAGCGGTCGCGTGGCTCCCGTTTCGCAGCGCTGAGCGCGTCTGCGGTACAGAGTGGAGTTGTTTGGTGGCTTGTGGCACGCCTGCTTGCGGTATACGAGGAGTAATCGGTCTCTAAAGCGCGCGCTCTGCTTGATGCTAGTATGCCTATGATTTAGCTAAGCTCTCAGCCGAGCAGCAAGCAAAAGAGCGGTGAAACAGCTCGCTTTTGTACACGCTGGGACGTCGGAAGAGCTGAGCCATCGCGGAGAACAATTGTGGGCGGCCAGTGGACGTAACCGCGTTCGGTAGGCGCAGAGCGCTGCCCACAGCAACTCCAAGCGAGGAGGCCAAGCCAGCGCGGCGGGGCCTCAAACAGTATGCGGCCACCCGCCTCCAAGGGCCGGGGCTTCGGCGGCGCCCGGGGACGCGGCGGCGGCAAGGGCGGCCGCGGCTTCGGCAAGGGCCGGGGCGGGCGCGGACCGGAGGGCCCGCCCGACAGCGTCGAGCCCGTCGGCACGCTGATGCACGACTGCGAAGGTGACCTCGTCTGCAAGCTGACGCACGCCAAGGTCCCGTATTTCAACGCGTCGATCTATGTGGACAAAAATACCAGAGTCGGCAAGGTCGACGAGATCCTGGGCCCCATCAACGAGGTCATGTTCACGGTGAAGCCCGACGCCGGCGTGCACGCGTCCTCCTTTAAAGCCGGGGACACGTTCTCGATCGACCCCATGAAATTATTACCTATGAGCCGTTTTACGGGCGGAGGCGGCGGCGGCGGCGGCGGGCGCGGCCGCGGCAAGGGGGGCAAGGGCGGCCGCGGCCGCGGCGGCAAGGGCAAGGGCCGCGGCAAGGGCGGCTTCGGGCGGGGCAAGGGCTCCCCTGGCGGCGGGAGAGGGCGGGGGCGCGGGCGCGGCTGGTGAGTCGTCGGTCGCGAGGCTCGTAAACAAGCTACGAATAGATTCTTACAACATAAGCGACTAGTAGTCCTCCTCTTCACGTCTGCGGCGGCGCTCCGCGAGTTCGTCGGCCGAGAGCTGGCCGCGACACGAAAAGAAGCTGTCCGGCGGGATGAACTGGTCGCGGAGGTCCACGGAATACGGGAGCGTTTGCCAACCCCGTTTCGGGCGCGGCGGCGGTCGCAAGGCGGCCTCCGGGTCTTCTGAGTAGGACGGCGGCCTTTTCCATACATCAGCCCAGGTCTTTCCGCGAGGCGGGTTTTCCGCTGCCTGCATGTGGAGGGTACAAGAGTCCGGGAGATTCTCACAGAGAAGGCTCGGATCCAGATCCACATGGAAGTGGGCTGGATCGAAGCCGAGGACCAGGTGCCTCACGGTCGTCGGCACCTCCTCGAAATCTTCATACCCAATGGGCCAGCAAGTGTGGTCCAGGCGGTCGGCCTCGATGGCTAGAAATTCCAAGGACGGCGCGAACCGCTGAAGCCCTTTGAATATTTCCTCGAAGAGTTCTCCAGTACCAGCATCGATCGAAATCCCGAGCGACACCAGATTATTCATCGAGGCGGGCTGCTGCATTTGCACCTTCAACGCGCCCCAGCAAATCCAGCCGACCGACGTGAACTGTTGCAGCAGATCGACGCCAACTACTTGAGACACGTGCGAGAGCGCCGGCCGTTGCTCTCGCTCCTCTCCATATCGAGCTGCGCCGATGGGAGAATCAAATGCCTCTAGCATTGAGAAATTTTCGACGGCCTTGAACACGCGCAGGATGCTTTCCAGCGAGAGATGATATGGCTCTATTATTCCGTCGTGAAAACGCGACTGTCCGAGGCCCGGCAAGCGGTCCACGACGAGCGTCTTCGCCGCGAGTAGCGGCGCGAAGTTTCGTGCAAATGGAAACGGTACTGGAGACTGCGGCGGAGGCAATGGCAGCGCCGCGTCGCCAAAATCGAAATTTTGCGGCCTCCCTCGAATGTCGAAAGAGAACTGGACTCGCTGGAGCCGCGGAAAGTCCAGCCCAGAGAAGACGCGCCAGGCCTCGAGAAGCAGTCTCTCTTCTGCCGTGGGCGATTCGGGCACGAATTGTTCGGCGAATGCCCACTGGTGGAAGTCCATCACGACACACGTCGTGTGCCTTTGGAGCCGTGCGAGTAGCATCGGCGAGAGACGCGGCAGGTCCGTGAGTCTTAGAAGATTCGCGCGCTGGCCGTGGTGCGGCATACGATTTGTAGCTTCCCGCCAACCGAAATTATAAGGGTCAAACACGCGCGTGCCGTCCATGTGGAAGGTCCAGTGCTGCCAGAGCGCCGCAGATTGAGACGCTTGCGACCATTCCTTCGAGGTGCACGCTGCCAAGCAGCGGTCCGCAATGCCGAGCCAGTCGAGAGCACCACGGCCGCCCGTGGGGTCAGTCATTGCAAAGGAATGGGCAGGCGTGAGCAGCGCAGCCGTGGATGCGTCTGTGAGCGGCTGCACGCTCGCGCAGTGTTGCTAGGCTCCGTTTTTTTGGTGCTCGGCGGCCCAGCCAAGCTAGCGGCATGTAAGACACTAGAAAAAGGAAGATTTATCAACAACAGTTACGCCATCGCCTTCGCGGCCGCCGCGACGAAGACAGCCGCCTCCTCGAGGTCTCGTCCGAGCAGCGCGCAGGCCTTGGCGTTGTCGGTACTAGGCTTCTTGGGCTTGAGCGCCGCGACCTTCTCGTCGGCGCGCCATTTCGCCAAGTCTACGCCCGCGGACTGATCTGGCGCGTGCTCTTTCAGGAGCTCCGCGATGTCTAGAGTAGAGAACTGGTCCCGCGAACACACGAGGTAACGCTCACCAGCCGTCGAAGCCTCTTTCAACCCAGCGACATGAACCGCCGCCACGTCCGTAGTACTGCAAAGGCCGAACATGGATGGCACGACCGCGCCATCCAATATCTGCTTCAGCAACAACATAGTAGATGACGCGCGCTGGCCCGGGAGCAGCGGCCCCAGCACGACCGCTGGATGAACCGTAGTCACGTCGTACTTGTCGGCGTGCTGAGCGGCGAGCTCCCAGGCCTTGGCCTCGGCGGCGGTCTTGCCCTTCGAATACCCAGTCTGCGGCGCGTCGTTTTTGTCGAGCTCGGACCACAAATGATCAGGATTCTTCTCGCGTTGCGAGCCACAGATCGACGCCATCGTCGCCGTGACCACAACTCTGCGGACAGTCCCGGCTTCGGCCGCAAAGCGCAGCGCGCGCTCCGTGCCCTCGACGGCCTGCGAGATCATGACGTCTTCGGGAGTGTTTCCAGCGATATCTACAGGTGACGCCACGTGAGCCAGGCCCACACACCCAGCCATCGCCTCGGCCCAGCCCTCGTCCGACAGCAGGTCCGGCACTCGCAAGAGCTCGCAGCCCATGGCTCGCAGGAATTCGTTCTTCTCGGCCGACGTTTCCCGCACGGCGGCGCGCACGCTGTAGCCCTCCTTGCGCAGCTGATTGGCGACGTTGGCGCCGACTAGGCCGGATGCGCCGGTCACCAAGACAGGGCCGGAGCTAGGTGTCACTGTGCGCGGCGCTGCCATGGCTGCAGCCAGTGTGAGCGCTGTGGAGAACGAAGTTGCCACAGCGATGGCGCAGCGCATGTGTGTCTGAGAGCCCTTTTGAGCAGCGCTGCGATGCAGACGCGCTGCCAAGCTTGCTAGCGGCAGTAAGACACTAGGAAGCCAGAGTCAAGCTTTGCTGGGCGCTGGAGAAGCACCAGAGGCCGCAGCGGCACGCAGAACCGCTGTGGTAGTGACCTGACGTCATACCTCGAGCCCTACGACGAAGACGGCACGCGTAGAGACGGCGTAACCGCAGAGCGGGAACGCTCGGCTCACAGCAGTGACCGCCTCCTCGCGACGCGCGCAAGCGCACGGCTCGAGATTTCAAGAGTATAGCGATGGAAGTAGAAGCGCCGCCCAGCGAGACAGGGCTCGCGGCCGTAGACCGGGAGCCGTGCCAGGGCCGCGCCGGGTCGCCGTCACGCAAGGACGCCATGGACGTCAGCAACTGCGCGCCGGCGCCGGCGACCGTAACCGAAGCCGCGCCGGTCGCCGCCGCCGCCATGGACGTCGACGCCGACCAAAAAGACGTCCTGTGCACCGTCTGCGCACTGACGCTCCCACCTTGTCTGCCATGCCTCCCCCACCCGCGCCTCGAAGGCAAGATCGACGTGGCCTGCTGCGGCGTCTGTGCCGACGAATTGGAGCAGGCCGACGAGGACGATGAGGACGACGACGCCTGCGCCTGGTGCGACGACGGCGGCGAGCTCCTTGTCTGCGACGGCTGCGAGCGGGCCTTTTGCCGAAATTGTTTACAAAGGCACTGCGGCGCGTCGTACGTAGAACAAGCTTTAAGTGCGGACGAGTGGGACGGGCCCTGCTGCCGGCCGCCGCCGGCCGTCGAGTCCTTGGTCGCCGCGGCGGCCCCGCGGCTGGCCGACGAGTCGGACGAGGAAGAGGACTCAATAAAAGCCGAGGCGCGGCTCCTGGCCATCGAGAGCGAGCTCGCAGCGGCCCAGGAGGCTCTGGAGGAGGAGACCGTGGAGCGCCAGAAGGCTGAGATTCGAGGCGAGCTCGCCACGACACATACTGATGATCTCGACGAGTTGGTGGACGCGGAGCTGGCCGAGTGGACGCGGCTCTGCGAGAAGCGGCTGGCGAACTGCGAGCGGGAGCACGCGCACGCGCAGGACCGGGCGGAGCGCGCAGGCGTCGACCTCGGGGCGTTCTACGCGGCCCTCGCGGCGGCCGACTCGTCGGTAAATTGCGACACGGACGCCTGGCGCCGCGCGCCGAAGTTGGCCTTGAGACGCAACGGGCGCGTGAGGGAGGCCGCGACCGGCGAGCAAATGGACGACGCGAGCGACGACGACGTCGCGTCCTACGAAAGCATAGAGGACGCGATCGCACGTAAAGAAGTCAACGAAGCGAACAAGGCCCTCGCGGAGGCGCGGCCGGTCAAGAAGAAGCGGGGCGCCGACGGCTCGGTCAAGCTCCAATGCATCGGCGCCGACGGCTCCAAGGCGGCCTATGGTGGCGCGGCGGGATTCGAGGACATGCGCAGGAAGCAATTGGGCGAGGCCGTCTTCGAGCGGGTCTATGCCTCCACGAAGCCCCAGAAATCACGAGAAGATGTATCTGACATCGACGGCGAGGATGAGGTGGAGGACCTGTATGAAGGTACGGACAACCCTGATTATACTGGTAGTAGAGTCACCTCACAAATGGTCGCCGCCGCGCTCGAAGCCGAGGACGCGAAGCAAGCAAGACGGCCCGTTTCAAGAAGGGAGAAGAGTGACCGCGACGAAGACGAGGCCGGGAAAGGGAAAAGACGGCCTCGCGCTAGGAAACCTAGGAAGAAAGTACAACGAGAGTCCATCCCTCGGGACGGCGCGGCGTGTTTGGTGTTGGTGCCGGCGCGCGGCGGCGAACCTCGAAGGATGCAAGCCGTCGCGCCCGACGCTTCGCTCATTCTGGGCCGGGACTACAGCGACTCGAAGCCACCTGATAATTTCTTCGCGGCGTGCAGTAACGAGAAATGCACCAAAATCTCCCGGAGTTTAGTCAGGATCGAGACGAAGGACAACAAAATCACCGTCGCGAACCTCGCGAAAAAAGATACGCAGCGCGTTTTGTTGGACGGCGTCGTCGTCAAATTCGACGCGCCCGTTCCAGTAACAGGGACGGCGCCGTTACATCTAGGTAGTGCCCTCGTGTGTAAAGAGGGAGGCGACGTCCGCGCGTACGTCGTCACGCCGACCGACGATAAATTCTTATTACCGGTTGATGACGGTTTTGACTTTGCGGATGATGATCATGACAAGAAAAGAGGAAGGGAGCCGTCGGGCGCCGCCGACGACCCCATCTGCCTCGAGGGCGACGAGGGCGCCGCGGAGGACGACTTGTTTGCGCGTAAGAAGAAGAAGAAGAAGGTCGGCGCCCCGTGTGGAAATCAAAACTTTACGGCGTGGCGATGCCGGTTCCTCACCGCGAGAACCCGACTCACTGGTTGGTTTCCACACAGGTCGCGATAACCATCGACGACGATGATGTGGAAGCGGCCACGTCGAAGGCGCGGGAGGCGGAGCGGCGGAAGCGTGAAAGATTAGCGAGGGATGACGGCGAGGGCTGGCTCGCGACGGCGCCGAAACAGGCCGCCGACGCGGAATTGCGAGAAGTAGACTTAGCTTGCGAAGACTTGGACGTGCCGACGATCCAATTGACGGATGACGTCGCGTTCCCTCGATATCTTGGGCATGCATTGAAGCAGCATCAGGTCGAGGCGTGCAAGTTTATATATGCTCAAACGATAGAGTCTTTACGAGCGCTAGAAACGGGTTCGCAGGACGACGCGCCGCTCGGCTGTGTTCTGGCCCATTCCATGGGTCTCGGGAAGAGCTTGACGTGCATCGCTTATCTGTCGGCGTTGATGCGTAATTCAAGAGCTCGAGCACATATCTCCAAAGCACTCATAGTGTGTCCTACGAACGTCGTGTACAACTGGCGTTCCGAAGTCGAAAAGTGGTGCAAGAGAGATGAACCTTTAAGGAAGAAAATCTTCATGATCGATAGCAAGGCCGGCCCGGAAGGTAGATTGAGGAACCTCGAAGCGTGGCTGCGCACGGGCGGTTTAGCTATTGTAGGGTACGACACCATGGCCGCCATGTGCAAGGACATAAAACCGAAGAAGGATGAAGATCCGAGACAGTTCGAGTATCGACAGGAGGACTTGCAGAGAGCTAGACGTTGTTTGCAGGATCCAGGTCCTGATGTTTTAGTCCTGGACGAAGCCCACGGCCTCAAGAATTCTAGATCCCACAAGCACCAGGTCATCTCGGCCGTGAGGACGAAGCGACGAGTGGCACTGACGGGAACACCCCTCCAAAATAATCTGATGGAGTACCACGTCATGGTGTCTCTCGTGAGGGGTCCCGTGCTTGGTAGTTCTGCGGAGTTCAAGAAGCGCTTCCAGGACCCTATTGACAATGGTTTGATGGTCGACAGCGAGCCGCGAGACGTCAAGCGCATGAAGCGTCGCTTATTTGTTTTGAACAAGGAGATCAAGGACTTTGTGTTGCGGCGGGACGAGACGTTACTCGCGCGCGAATGCCCGGGCAAGACCGAATACTTAGTTGTAGCTAAGTTACAACCTCTCCAACGACGGTTGTACGAAGGGTATTTTAGGGTAGCCAAACCCAAGGCCGTCGAGGCGCACATGGCGTTGTTGCGGCTCGGCAACCACCCGTCGACGCACCTCTGCAACGACAACAAGGTCGGTCACGCTCTGTTGAATAGGAGGCCGTCGCCGGTACCCGTAAGTGAGGGATGGGACTGGGCGCACGAGACCGATCAATTGCTAGATGGTAGCGATGCGGGAGCCGCGTCTTTATCTTCCAAAGTAGTACTGTTCTTAGAAATACTAACGGAAAGTTTGGAGCGCGGCGACAAGGTCGTCGTGTTTACGCAGTCACTAGCTACCTTGAGCTATTTGACACACGTGCTCCAGACGGACACCTGGGGCAATTATTTGCCACAGAAAGATGACAAGCGAGGTGCTTGGCAGAACGAGACGGAGTTCTTCAGTATTCAGGGCGGCGACTCGGCGCAGGAGCGGCAGCGGCTCGTGGAGAAGTTTGAAAGTTGCAAGGATCGGGCTCGCTTGTTTCTGTTATCTACCAAAGCGGGCAACGTCGGCATCAACCTCGTATCAGCTAACAGGGTGGTATTGTTTGATACGTCGTGGAATCCCGCGCAAGACCGCCAGGCGCTGTTCCGATGTTTTAGGTTTGGCCAGGACAAGCACGTGTACATTTATAGATTGGTCGCGGAGGGGTTTGAGAAGCGCGTGCACGCGCGGGCGGCGCAGAAGAACTTTCTAGCTTTGCGCGTGGTGGACGACAAGGCGTTCGAGCGGATGTATAATGGGGACGAGCTGGGGAACGCCATGAGATTAGAAGAAGGTCCCATGCGCGTCGACTCGGCGTCGGACGATGATGAAGAAGAAGATCAAGTGGAGGCGCCGCCGGAGCCGCCGGAGGATGCAGTGCTGGCCGCAGTTCTAGAGAGGCGGTCATCGATGGTCGCGTCGGCCATCGCCACTGATACCTTACTGGTTGAAAATGATGCTGAACGTCTAGAAAAGGGCGAGGAGGCCGACGCCATCGACGAGTACGAGCGCGAGCGCGACGGGCGGCCGACGCGCGCCGAGGAGGAGCGGCGCGCCGAGATCCGACGCCAGTACGAGGCGGAGGCGGCGCAGCGCGAGGCTGCGGCGCGGGAAGCGCGGGAGCGCGCCGAGCGCGAGAAGCGGGCGCCGCTGCCCGCTGGCTGGAGGCGGTACGGGAACACGCGGCCGAATGCTGCAGTCAAGCCGTACTATTATCATAACGCCGAGTTACGCACAGCAGGCGCGCCACCCAGCATTCACACGATCTGGGCGCACCCCGGGCTGACGCCGCCCGAGCCTTGGGTGCCGCCCGCGCCCGCGCCCGCCGCCCACACCCTGGCCGCCAACGCGCCCTTTGACGCGGCCGCGCCCTTGGTGGCGGCGCTGGCGACGCTACCTGCGCCCGCGCCGGCCGTGGCGGCGCCGACGGTGCCGACCTGGCCGGCGCCCGCGCCCGCGCCGTTCGCGATGCCGACGGCGTTGAACGTGGCGGCGCCAGGAGGGCGGCGCCAGGCGGCGCCGTTCGCGGCGCCGGCGGCGGCAGCAGCGGCCCTCGACGCCTCGATCGCGATGCTGGCGCGGCCCGACGCGACGCCGCCGCGCGGGGCCTCGATCGACCTCACGGCGGAGGAGAGTCCCGGCCTGGAATGCGTGCCGCGGAAAGTAGCGCGCGCCTCGACCGGCAGCCGGGTCACGGACAGGAAGGCGCTGGAGGAGCGCATGGCCGCCGACGGCTGGACCAAGGAGGAGAAGCAGCGCGAGGGCTCTGCCACCGTCGACAAGTACTGGATCGATCCTAATGGAGGCAAGAAGTGCCGCTCGATCATCGAGGTCGCCCGGCGCGCCTATCCCGAATACGTCTCCGAGTCGGCGGCGGCGACCAGAACCGCAAAGAAGTCGCTGGAAGACCTCATCGGCGAGCGGCTCATCGCGCCGGGCCCCATCGTCTTCTCCTGGCCGATGACTGGGGAGGTCCGCGTCCGCGCCGAGGGGATACTGAACGCGAGCGGCAAGATCTGGTATGAAGGCAACGAGTACGTGCCCACCGGATTCGCGCGGCGCGCCTTCCAAGCCTGCAACGTGGATCCCTCGGCGACGGGGACGACGTTCATCAACGGCTACGACTACCTCACCATGAAGGGGAGTGGCGTGCGCATCAAGGATCTGAGGTAGTGTGTAAGAAGTGTGATTACCAAAGAGCAGTCTTCTGCTGCGACCGGTCGAACCCCCGATTGTTGTGGCGGAGGATCCGCGCCTCGGCCGCGGACATGTCCTTCGCGGACGGCGGCGGCGGCGGCTTGAACGCGTTGGCGGCGATCGCGGCTGCCCGGATCGTCGGCGGGTCCGGTGCCACACTCTTATCGGGCTGCAGGAAGTCCGCGTCGGGGTCCGGCCCGCGGCGCGCCCCTCGATTCCGTCCCGGCTCCTTCCCGAACGCGCGGTCGTGCCACTGCAACAACTTCTCGGCGTCCGTGTTCGGCCCGAGCGCGGCGAGGACTGGCGCGCCGCGCGCCTCGCGGAGCATGCGGATGTGGTCCGTCGTGCCATCGACGATCGCGGCCAGCGCGGCGCAGCACCGCCACTTCGTGTCACCGTCAATCTTTTGCGCGGCACACGCGCCGACGAGCGCCATGATGCCACCAAGGCGCGCGGCGCGTTGTTGATTCGTGAGGTGGTCGGTGCATGACGCTTGCAGCGCCGACGCCGCGGCGCCGAGGGGCCCGCCGGGCGCGGACCAGGCCGCGTCGACGGGACCGCCCGGCGCCCTTAGTAAATCGTCGCGGTGCGCGCCGAGGCCGACGCGCTTCCGCACGGCGTCGACGAGTAAGCGGACCGTGTCCTCCTTCTCGGCGGCGTCGCGGCCGGCCTCGTCCGTGCACAGCGCCGCGAGGACCTCGCATACGGACGCGTCGAGCGCGTCCTCCGTCGACGACACGAGGCGCCGCGTGCACGAGGCCACGGCGCCCGCCGAGAGGAAGGCCTTGCGGGCTTCCTCGTCCGCGACGCAGACGCTCCGGATGGCGTCGAGCGCCGCGCAGGACGCCATGGCGTCGCCGCCGTCGCAGGCCGCAGGAACCAGGATATGAGCGTACGGCGTGACTGAGGCGGCCGCGCCGCAGTCGTCGGTCAGGCTCCGCAGGGCCCGCGCGGCGGCCGCGGCCGCCGCGGCGTCGGCCTCGCCCGGCGCTCGTGACAAGCGCGCCGCCGCGCAGGCCGCCGACTTGGCCGCGCGTAGCGCGGTGTCCTCGTCAATGAGTTTTTTCGACGCCATATGAGCAATCAGCAACGCCGCGTCCCTTCTACATTGAGCCGGCGCGCGGTGGTACGCCGTCATTAGTCTAGCTGCCTCGTCGACGACGCACTCCACCGCGGAAACCGCTGCTACCCCATCCTCGCTGTTGTCGCAGACCGCGCGTAACGCCGCGACGGCCCGCGTCGCCAAATCAACGTCATCGGGCAAGCCTCGTTCGTCGGCCGGCGCCGCCGCGAGGCCTAAAGCTTTGACCAGCCGCTCGTCGCTACTCACCAAGGACGCTATTTCTTGAAACCGCATGCACCAGCCGCCGACAGCACCTGCTGCGGCGGCTCTTACAGAAGAAGGTTGCTGCGGGTCCTCGCACAATGCTTTAATTGTGGGCAGCAGTCGCTTCGCGGCGGCGCCCTTCTCGGCGTCGCCGCGCGACCCGTTCCCGAGGTCGGCGGCGCTTGCAGCAAATCGTGTCAGTAATATGGTGACGGGGTCGTGCTCCTGGGGCGCGACGTCGCGCCAGGCCGCGCTGTTTGCCATGTGTTCACTCTCATAGTGCTCCTGCGGCGGGTCCGTGTAGGAGCCGTAGATGGCGGCGCGGTGCTTTGGGTTGAGCATCGTTTTTCGGGCTGCCCTGTCTGTCGATGCGCCTTATGGGCTGCCCAAAGACAAGTGCGCAGGCAAACCGCTTGCCTGCTATTGTGTTACTGCTGTCGCGGCGGTTTGCGCCAGTTCGTTGGTTGCGCAGCCAAACCGTCCTAGTATGTAGCTCGCTGGCCTCACCTCTATAATCGCAAGGGAGAGCAGTCGCGCGATGCCTGTATTCACCAGCCATAGACCAGTCAGGCGATCGCTTATTATCGAGAGGTCAGCGCTTATTCCATTCATCAGTCATAGTATGCTCGCACGCACTCACATCACTCTCAGCTTGCTGCTTTGCAGCAGTCATGCATTTGCGCCGCCGACGCGAGCGGTTGTGACTGCACCACAGCACGGGCGACGACCGCTGACGCGCACTTATGCGACGGAGTCCGACGAGGAGCTCGCGCTTTACGGTGCCGGGGGAGTGTTCGCGTCGGCGGTCGTGCTCTATAGTGAATTCACACTCAAAACGACGGGATGCGGCTTGCCCGCGGGACCCTTCGGCGCCGTCGGCGCGATCGAAGGCGTGTCTTATCTCGCAGTGATCGGCATAGCAGGCGCGAGCCTCGCAACGAAGGTAAAAACGGGCTCGGGTCTGAAGGCGGGACCCGGAGGCCTCCTCGGCCTCGCCGAGGGACTCGCGTTCACAGCGATCGTAGTCGGGTTGGTGGTCCTCGCCTTCCAGTTTGCAGATTATGGATACCTGCCGAACGCGATTCCGGTCGAAGGAGGCCGTTGTGATTAAAACAAGTATTATTAATTAAACCTCGCACGTATTCTTGTCCTCGTCGACAATTACGACAACGGCGACGGCCGCACATAAGTTCGCGAGCCACGCCGCGGCGAGGCCTCCGGACGCCGCGGCCGCGGCCGCGGCAGCGCTCTCGACGGCCGTCCGCGCGGCACGCACGGCAGGCGGTGGCGGCGTCGTAAAGGCCGTCGTCCAGGCGTCGGCGAGGCGTGATACATACGCGGCTTTCACTTCCGAAGCCTCTGCGTCGTCGTTCGCCGCGAAGAAGGCGCGCGCACCCGACGAGAATCGTTTGGCCGTCTCGCGCTCGACCTCTTTGCCGTCGTCGATCCTCCCATCTCTTGGTAGATCCGAGAGTGCGTCGTCGACGTAGCCGATCGCTGCTGGGAGGAGAGCCAGAGCCGTCGCGACGGCCGCGGCGCCGGCGATGCCCAGCCACGCATCGCCCTCGAGCGGCACAAAAGCCGGCTGGATGCGGCCGTGCAACAGAGCTACGCGAGGTACGTCCGCGATCGCGGCCAACCCGATCGTGCCGACTTTCCAGGGGCCTTCCGTAGCCCTCCAGTCGTGCGGCGCCGGAATAGCGTAGGACCCCGTTGCCGCATCGACGATGGAGCGCTCGAGCGCGCGCCCGTCGGGCGGCTCCGAGCCGGCCGACGCCCGATGCGCCGCCACACGCGCCGCGGCCACGGGCACGCCGGCGGCGAGGCCGCAAGTCAGAGTCGTGGTATCGAGGCTTCCGACGTCCGCCCCGCCATTCGCCGCTGCTGCAACGCCGAGACCCACGCAGGCAACCGCGAAGACGGGCAACGTCGCCGGCTGCGACAGACAGTATTTCAAGAATTTGGAAAGCTTCGTCGACGTGTCCGTGTCGCGGAACGACGCCTTGCGCGCGGTCCGGAGCCGCTCCATGAAGACCTCCGCCGCGGCGCGCTCGTCCGGCGATGCATTTCCGAGCTTCAGCAGCCGCATACCAGAACGCAGCGGCTTTGGCGGCTTTTTTACATCTGGCGGCCGCCGCGTCCAGGTCCTTCGCTCCTCGTCCCAGCGGAAGCCCATCGCTTTCATTTTTTCGGCTTGCTCGGGCGTGACGTCGCGCGCCGACGAGGCGTCTCGTCGCGGCGTTGGCGTACGCTGCAGCGTCCTCTGTGGCAGCAGTGCTGCACCGAGCTGTACCGCCGTCCAGCATGCCACAGCCGTCGCGCAACGCATCGTTTCGATTTTTTATTGGCTTTTGTGTTAATTTAGATAATTTTTGACGCGTTTAAGTGCAACTTTCACTCCTGTCCAGAACCCATCGGGCTAGCGGCCTGTAACACACTAGCAAGACATGGAGCATAAAACCAAAAGCCTCTGACAGCTATAGCTCCGGCGCGTCCTTATACGTGGAGAGCGGTCACGCATCAAGATGTCGATCCACGAAGCCGCGTTGAAATGCGATGTCGAGGGACTAAGACGATGTTTGCCACAGTGTTTGACCCGGGAGGCTCAGATGCTGTACAAGCTGTATGCTACCCCGGTAGACGCAAGAACATCGTCTCTCTCGGGCGGGCAAACGGCTCTTCACCTCCTCTGTGGCTCTAACTCTGCGCACGCCGCGATGTATGTGCAAACGGGCGAGAGAAATGCCGAGACCGTCGAGGCGTGTTTTCATTTACTGCGGGAAGCAGGCGCCGACCTCAGCGCGCGCGACGATGCTGGTCGTACACCGCTTCACCACGTGGCCACCTGTTCGGGCGCACGTATGATTCCCGAAGTCCATGCGAATTGGCAAGGGGGTTGCCTGCAGTTGGCATCACTTTTGCTCCACCACGGCGCGGACGTGAACGCGACGGATGCCCAGAGTATTCCGGGTCGTGCTTCACCGCTTCACGAAGCCGTATTTTGCCCCGCCATGACGGCTTTGCTCGTGAAAGCAGGAGCCGACGTGAATCTCCCCAACCGTGATGGTCGGACACCACTGTATACCGCAGTCTTGTATGCTACGAGATGGAGAGACGAGCGTGTGCGTGGGACTGTGCCTATCCTCCTCCGCGCCGGCGCCGCAATTATCGGCGACGTATCAGACCACTTCACATGGGATCCTGCTGATTATGATTTCAGCCAAGGTACTGGCTTGTATTTTCAAAAGGTAATCGACGCGGGCGGCTTCAAGAAGTACGAGCAGGCCCACCTCGCGACCCTCACGAAAACGTTCGCGCCCAAGTTCCCGATGCTCCCGCCCGAGATGGTCCGGCACATACTCACGTTCGGCTTCCACGCGGGGTTCTACTGAATAGTAAGAACACACATAAATCACCCTTTAATCCAGCTAGACCCCTCTTCCGCCCGCGGCATCGACGCGGCGAGGGAACTCTTGCCGGGCCGCCGCTTCCGCCGCATCACGCCCGCGGCGCGGACGCCCTCCTCGGCGATGAGCTCCCGTGTGGAAGACGGCTTCGACCACTCGAGGCGGTGCTTGTGCAGCGCGAGGCCCGGCGCCGGTATGGTCGGCAGCTCGACCTCCACCCGTCGCGTAGGCGATTCTTCCTCCTGCTCCTCGTAGTCGTAGCCGCCTGTTAATAAGCCCTCGTCGTCGCGCTTCTTTTTACGACGCATCCTTTGTTTGGGCGGCGCTTCCTCCGCCGGGACGCCCACCGGCTCGAGCGGCGGCCTGGCTTCAGCCGTGGCCCGCTTCCGCACCTCCTTGACCAGCGCGTCGGCCTTGCGCGCGATGTTACCCGCGTTCCGCGCGATCGATTCCGACTTCCGGATCTCCTCGCCAAAATTATTGACCGTGATTGCTAACGTTCTCACACTATCCACAACAGCTTGGAGTTCGTCGTGCGACGCCTTGACCTTCATCGCCTCCTTGTCAGCTTTCAATGATACTTGTTCGTGCGTCGACCGCGTCGCCTCCAGCGCTTCCAACCGTCCGGCATGGTCGTCCTCGACAAACGCTCTAAATTCATCCAACTCCTCCAGCAAGTGCAGCTCGGGAGCGAGCGCCGTGCGCACGGCCTGGAACGTACTTCCAACACTTTCCTTTAGCTCCGCGAGCTCACCGTCGTGCTTGTCCAGGTGGTCCTCGTTCTGGAACGTCACCTTCGCGTTGTCCTCTATGTTTTTATTCAGAGTCTTGACCTCGTGGTTCAACGCCGCCTGCGTGCCGTCTATTTTCCTATCTAACCTCTCAACTTGTTTTTCCTGGTCCTTTGACAAGTTCCCAAGTCTATCGGAGAGCTGGATGACCTTGTTGCGCTCGGCCTTGTCTCGTTCTAGCGTAGATACGCGTCGGAACAAGGCCAACACCGCGTCGGCGCACGGTTCGTCTTCCTCAGCCCCGGCGATAACGTCGGCCTTGAGCCTCAGACCGTGGCGCAACGCTACACCTTCGCCGCCGCCCGCATTTTGTTGACTTAGCTTGTGGAGGAACTGCGTTGGATCCACCTCCCATTTTTCCACTGTTTCTGACGCGCCATCTCTATCACCTGACCGCGCCTTTTCCGCGGCCGCGTCGATGGTCAATAAAGCGCCCAGTCTCATTGAAAGCGCTTCCAACGATTGAAAAGCGCGGGCCCCTTGCGCGATCTTCGGTTCGTTGTCGACGCGCCACTGCTTGTCCTGCGCGACGGCCCGGTCTCGACGCGCTTCGGACTTGTCAATCTCCCTCTGTGCTTTCTCAAGCTTCAAGCAGCGCTCTTCTAGAGATGTTAAACGACCCTTGGCCGCGGACAGCTGGGCCTCGGCCTGCATGGCCCGCTTGTCAGACGCGTAGGCCTTCTCGGTGAGCGCTTGGCACGTCTTGAATAGCGTTTCGACGGCGTGCTCGTGGGCCGCGCCCCGTGCCACAGGATCGGCGAGGTGGTCCAGGACCACGCTCCGCATCGCGTCCCGCAGCTCCGTATTTAAGGCAGCACGCATGCCGGCGACTTGAGCTCCGTAGCTGCTCATTGTGGTCGACATCCTTGACTCGAAGGCCCTCTCTAAAGTCCACACGGTGCCGTTGTCTCGTGTTATGCGCAGGTTTTCGCTTCTCATACCATCCATGTCCTTCCCTAAACGCTCGAGGCCCGCCTCGACGGCCCGGAGGCGTTCGTCATCTACTTCTACTGGAGGCGCCTCGGACTCATCTGACTCGTCGATCGTCGACGCCGCCAGCGACTCAACATCTTCTTCGGGCTCGTGCAACACTTCCTCGTCCTCGGGGTCGGCCAGCAGCGCGGGCACCGGTACATGCGGCGGCGGGCGCCGCTTTACTGGCGGCGCACTTTCCACGGACTGCTCGTCGAAGGCCACCTGGACCGGGCCCCGGCGCGTCATCTGGGTGGCGTACTTTTTGACCATTGTTACGGCGCGACGACGGCGTCTATGTGGCTGTTCCTTGTTGGGCAGCCTCGATTCGCGTGTGGTCGCGCTTTTCGAGGCTGCTCGCGTTCGGGGCAGTGCCGGAGCTGTTACCGGGTGCGATGCGGTCCTGCGTTGCGCGAGGCGCGAGCGTGGGCCTCCGCTCTCACTTGGCGCTGTGCTCTCCTTGCCCAGGATGGGCGGCAGCGCTGCGCGCGTGCGGCTCCGAGGGGCGAGGCTTACCGAAGCTTCGAAGGGCAAGGGAGAGGGTGGCGTCACCACGAGACGACTGGGCGATTTCGTGCGGGTTCACTGGCTTGCTAATGTGTTACAGGCCGCTAGCTCGGCTTTTGCTCGGTCACAAAGGCTCGCACAGCTGGGCCAGCAAGGGCCAAGCACTGCACACCACCCCACACGCCATCGACGCGCCGGACCGCGCTGCATGCGCTTATTATCGGTCATCGCGCGCACCATGGCCGCGACGCAGTGGCACCCCGCCGGCATCCGGCCGCAGCGCTCGGCGCTCGAGAGCCTCAAGGCGCGGAAGGAGGCGTTCCTAGGGGACGCTGCCGGTCCTCTAGCTTGTTGGACGTGTTGTTTAGGTTCGAGCGCTGGAGATCTTGATAGCTTAGCATCAGCGTTGGCCGCAGCCCACGCGTGCAACGGCACGGCCGTCGCGCGGTTCAGGAGGGAGGATCTCGCATTGAGGAAGGACTGCCAACTCGCCTTAGGGGAGAAGGGCGCCGCGGCTTTACTCTACGAGGACGAGATCACTGACGAAGTTGCGAAAAAGAGAGAGCCGAAGACCACTTTAGTACTGGTGGACCACAACCGCTTCGACGCCCAATCCCTGCAATTGGGAGATAGGATCATTTGTGTGATGGATCATCATAGAGACGAAGGTCAGCACAAGGACGCCATCGACCGAGAAGTCGACGAGACGTGTGGAAGTTGCTCGTCTTTACTAGCCGAGCGCATGGCCGCGTACATGGAGCCTGATTTAGCCCGAATACTGCTCGCGGCCGTCGCGATTGATTGTCGGGGCTTCGACCCGAAAGTTAGAGGTACCAAATTTAGTGGAAGAGACGTCAAGGCGGCGCATTCTCTACTAGATGTGCTGGGGCCGAAGGTTTCGGATCGGTCCGAGGACTCCCTACGAGCGAGACCGATCCCCGAAGGGCTTTTTGACGCTTCTACAATTCCGGCGCTCGCGAAACTCTTAGGCGCCGCGCGGCACGATGTGACAGGTTTGACGGCGGCTCAATTAATTGCTCTGGACTACAAGAGCGCCGTGGCTGGTGATGGCACAAAGGTCGGCGCCGCTTCCATTTTAACTCCCTTCGACGATTTTGAAAGTAGGGCTGGTGGGAGCGAGGCGCTCGCGGCTCTGTTAAAAGAGGAGGCGTCTTCCCGGAACGTCGACGTGCTCTTTGCCATGTGCCAGACGGACCCTTCGACAAAGAAGCGCGGCCTCGCGTACGCTGGCAAGGCGGTCGAGTCCGTCGAGCGCGGTTTCGAGGCCGCGCCTGAATCGTTACCTGACGCGCTGCGGACGGCGGCGCTGTTCGTCGAGCAGAAGATATCTTCTGAGGGGTTTGGGGCCGCGTTCTCGGATAGAGGAGGGATGCGGTATTCCGAGCTGCGGCCGCAGACGTCGCGGAAGACGGTGCTGCCGGCGATCCTGCACTTCATGGCGGGGTAAGTTTATGTATCTTACTTGGGACCAATCACCTTCTTAAAATAACTCACACAAACATCCTACCACCTCCTCCACCACGCTCGACGACGTGGCGGCGTTTCGGGGGCCGCCGCCGGAGGAGGCGTCTCTCGAGGGGGCGCCACCGCCGCCGCGACGCCGTGGCGCCGCGCGAACTCAGCTACCGCCCTTAACGTGCCCGGCTCCGCTTTGGCTGGAGGCGCCGTCGACGCCTCGCCGGCGAGCAGGGCGCGCGCGTCGTCGGGCTGCCTCAGGACCCGCGGCTGCTTGAACTGCTGCGGCGAGCCTCCGTGATGCCGCCGGTAGGCCTCAAACGCCTCCGGCGACGCCGGAATGACGCGCGTCGGCGCGATGCCGCCCTTGGTGCGCCAATTGTCAAATATTGGAGACGCCTTCCGCAGGGCGTCGTCGAGGCGCTCCGAGGCGTCGGGATCCCAATCCATCGCGGCGACGACGTCGTAGCCCGGCGCCGCCGCGTCGTCGTGGCACTCGTACGCCGCGAAGTCCACGTTGCCGAGAGCGACGTCGACCGCCCCTTGCAAGACCTCCTCGCTCAGCTTCTCGCCGCGCACGTTGAGAACCTGGCCCGCGCGGTAGCGAAACCGCACGACCGGCGCGTGTCCCTCGTGGTACTTGACGAACTCGACGACGTCGCCGATGCGGTAGCGGCACAGCCCACCAAGCGTCGTGACGACCAGTTCGTAGAGCTGCCCCGGCGACAGCTCGTCGGCGAGGAGCGTCTCCTTGTCGCCATCCAGGGGCAGAAACTCGAAGAACATGGCCCGTGGCACCAGACAATACACGCTGTCGCCGTCGTCCGATGGCTCCAGACCAACACCAATCAATCCCTCCGACGCGGCGAGTACCGTAGAAAGTACCGGCACGCCCCGCCCTGCCCCTTCTCGCAGGCGCTGCGCATGCGGCGCGAACGAGCCCGTGCCATTCGACAGGATGAATCGGAGATGCGGCCATACGCGCCGCGCGAGGCCGGGACCCGCGTCCGCCGCCGCCTCGCGGAGCTGCGCCGCTCTTTCTGCGTCGGGGCCCCGCAGCGCCTCCTCCAGCTCGTCGGCGGGGCCGTTGCCGATCCTCGTCCGTATATCACCATCAAGGGAGCCCGTTTCGATCGCCCGCGCGATGCGCTCGTCGCGGAGGAGGCCCAGGAGCCGCGCCGGCAGCGTGACGAAGTTCGCCTCGACGAGTCCTAGATTCGCGTCTTTTGCGGCAAAGAGCGCGTGCACGAAGAGCGCGGCCTCGTCGTCTAGGATCTCGTACCCAGCCCGCGGTGTTGAGTACAGCACGCGCCGCAGCTTCTCGAAGCTACGATCCTGCGGCCCCGACGAGTTCGGCCCGACGCGCAGACCGCGGTCCGTGAAGCGCGGCGTCGCCCGGAAAGCCAGCTTGCACGAGTGCTGCAGGTGGTCGAGGCAGCCGCGCCGCGCCAGCACGTCGAAGACCACCAGAATACCTCGGACGAAGAACGTCGACGACATCGCGGCCGTCGTCGGCAGGAGCGCCACGTGGCCCGACGTGCCACTCGTGCGCGCGAGCATGGTCTCGCCGGCCGCGTTCAGCACATTTTCTTCGCCTGCCTCGATGCGCTTGACGTACGGTTCCACGTCGGCGTACGTGGCCAGCGGCATGCGCCGGCGATAGGCCCCGACGACGTCCTCGCTGGTCGCGAGAGCGCCGAAGCCGTGCGTCCGGCCGTAGGCCGTCTCCGCGTTCTGTCTTAGCAGATCTCTGAGGAGCGTCCGCTGCGTTCGCTCGAACGTCGCGCAGTCTCGATCGTGCATGTATCGCATGCCGGCGCCGGCGACGCGCAGCGCGTCGAACATGAGAAATTGCTGGACGGCCGTGCCAAAGGAGTCCTCATCGGACCGCTCGCGTGCCAGGAATCGACATACCTGAATGGAAGTCGCAGCACCGGCGGCCGCGGAGACTGCACGACGTATCATTTGTACATTGATGGCAGTGCGATTGTCCACAAGAGGACCTGACCAAAACAAATACGTGGGTGCAGCGCCAGCTCTGCTGGCAGCCTGGGATAGCTAGCGGCCTGTAAAGACACTAGCCAGCAAGCAACCCAAGGCAAAGAGATGCGAATACTGCCTCGCTGTAGCTCAAAACTGTAGTCTCGGCATAGTCTTTCACTCCTCTCTTTGACCCGGCGAAGATCTCGCAGCGTCGCGATCCCTGCGGGCTGCACAAGTGGGTGCCCTCTGCACAAGCAAAGCACAAGCAGGCGAGCCGCAGCGGAAAAATCGCGCCGAAGCGGTGGCCAGTGCGGACAAGCGATGGCAACCAATGACGACGCAGCCATGAGTGCAGCGGTGAAAGCGGCGAGCGACGAAGTGCTGCAGGCGGCCGCCGCGGTCACGAAGGCCTGCAACGCGCTGGACCCCGCCGACGGCGCGAAGTGGGCGAAACGCCTCGACCGCGTCCTCGACGCCGTCGACGCCTACGCCGGCGCCCCGCCCAAGGGCGCGCCGGCGTCCAGCGCCGTCGACGCGACGGCCGGCCGGCTCTTCGCCGACATCGAATCCGCGCTGGCATCGCACGACCGGGCCAAGGGCTCATAAAACTATGTAAAATTATTAGAGACCCCCCGTGTTCCCGGCCGGCGCCGACGGCGTCCGCGACCGCGGGTAGTCCCTCGCCAGCCGCTCATCCCGTTTTTTCTCCGCCATGTCGACCCAGGGCGACTCCGGCCGCCTAATATCCCCTAACGGTGCCTTCACGCGCCGCGGAATGACCCGACGGGGCGGATCGTCTTCGACGAACGGGACGTCGTTCTCGAAGCCGACACGCCTCCTACTATGATCGGGACTGCCGTCGCGCCGCTGCCCGTCGCGCGACCACGACATGCGCATGTTGTGGAGCATCAGATTGTCATGTACTGGTGAACGAGGCCGCGGACTGCGAGGAAACGGCGGGAACGACGGCGATTTCGGCCGGTCGGGCATCGGGTCCAGCGAGCGCGGCGACCGCTGCGGGCGCGAGTCCTGGGAAGAGCGCGACTCCCTACTACCTCTTTGAGAATGCATGTCCTCCATGGTGGGCTCCTCTTTGACCTTGGGTGCCATGGGATTCGCGTGCCGTCGTAAGTCCCTAACAGCAGTATTGAGGGATGCCGTCGCCTTCTTGAGGGGTTTGATCTGATCCTCGGCGCGCGCCAACCGCTTCAAAGCTTCGGCCAGCGTCTGGTTGATGACGTTGACCAATGAAGTGGTAGCTTCCAGGTCCTTCTGCTCGGCCTTCAAGTCCACTACTTCTATTTCGGCCTTCTTCTCGACGCGTTTTTTCGACTCTTTTTTTTCGTGTAACTCTGTTAACTTAAATTCGGTCGTGAAGGAAAATTTCTCCAGTGCTGCAGCGGTGTCTTTCACTTTCTCTATCGTAGGGGCTAAGAAATCTCTCACAGCCGACAGGGCGTCGTTGTCCATCTTCGACAGCGCATCTGACAACTCTTGTTGCATCTTCTTCATTTCATCAACACGCAACAGTGTATTCCCGTTCGCCTCGTGGAGACCGTCTATGGATGACTTGGTCTTCTCCAATGATTCAGCAGTGCTCTTCTTCTCTATTTGTAGTTTCTCGAGTAGTTTCTTCTCCACTGTATCGGTCTTGGTGTTTGACCTGCCGATGTCACTTTCTAACGCCTTGCAGTACTCCTCGTCGGCCTTACTTCTCTCAAGACCATCTAATCGACGGTAGGTCGCTAGGATGGCATCACCAACCACCGACGGTATTAATGAATCAACATGCGCCTCGCCGATGTCTTCGTCTAGCTCTCCACCGAGCTCGTCGTCCTCAATCAACAGAACAGGTTCCGCCTCGTTGCGCAACCCGAGGATCGAGCACCTAAACTCGTCCCAACTAATGGTCTTGTCGCCATCGCTGTCCATCTCCGACAACGCGTACGACAGCCGATCCTTCGTGCCGTCGCTGCTTTTTATCTTGGTCGCTTCGTCGAAGCCCATCATCTCAGCGAACTCGTCATCAGATCTCAGGGCCTTCACGGCCTCGACGAGCGAGATCTCGCCGTCTCCGTTAATATCGACCCTGTCAAAAATAATTCGTAAATGTTCTCCTAATGCGTATAGAGTCGCATCACCCGTCACGGTCGGCGCGGACGCCGGCGCTTCCGGATTCAATCTACGTTCTTCCAGTGATTTTCGTCTTTGTTCGGCTAAGACAGCCGCGTCCAGATTGACGCCCCTTCTTTTACCTAAGTGTTCGCCGGACCCGGCCCCCGGTCTCGAGAGTCTCAGTAACAACCCGTAGCCCTGGTCGCCCTCCCTCAGCAATTCCGGATCCTGCAAGAACTGGGACGCCATGTCGCGCGCGTCCGAGGGTCTCTTGGCGGCTACTGAAGAAGCATCGTCACACAAAGCCATCGCCGCCATGCGGTCTTGGATCAAGACCAACGCTTCATGGGCTGGCCCCGCCTTCGCCTCTACCGTACTAAGACGGCCGGCATCGGTCCTTGCTTTCGTCGACAGGTCTTTGATTCTCTCGCGATGCTTGTCTAATGAAGCCTGTTGATCAGCAAACCTCGCATCGACACTTTGCGTCAGGGATGCATGATTATTCTCGTTAGAAGCGCATCTCGCCTCCAGCGCGTCTAACCGTCTCTCAGCGTCACTCAAGTCGGCAATCCGCGCTTCGAGGGAAGCGCATCGGTCCCTCAACCTCTGATTCTCGGCCTCGCACTCAGAAACACGAGAAAGCGCCCCATCAAGGCGCTGCGCCTCCTCGGCCATGGCTTCTTTCACTACTCGTCTCTGATTGTCTTGTATTTCAGTCACGACGCCGTCCCGCATGTCCCGGATGTCCTGCGCCCACCCATCTACCCGACGAGACATCCGCTCCTCGAAGTTCCGCTCCAGAATCCAGACCGTCCGGACATCTCGTCTCAGCTTGACACAGCCTCGCTCTAAAGCTTCGACGCGCACGTCCTCCCGAGGAGTCACTCTACCTTGCGGTCGCTTCGTGTGCTGGGGGTCCCAGGTCACGTCATCCCTCGCTTCTTCCTGGACAGCCTTCTCCTTCCTCGGCGTGTCGCCTCTGCCGGTCCATTCATTGCCGAACGTCGCGTCCCCATAGGACTCGAGCTCCGACGCGGCCTGGCTCTCGAGGTCTTCGAGCATTTGTGAGAGGCGCGGCGGCGTGGGTAACGCTTCTTCTTGGAGCAGGTAGTCGCCGGGGGACTGGCTGGTGAGGGGCAGCGCCGGCGGCTTTTTGTTGGGAGTGGTGGCCATGCTGCTCTGTGCGTAGAGCTCGTGCGACCGCTTCGTTTGCTGGAGCGCGACTAAATGAGAGCCGCGTCGAGGCAGCCCGCGACGACGCGCGCACGGCGGCAAGGAGAGCGCTATGCAAAGTGCTGGGAGCCTCGGCTGGGAAGGCGGGGCCGCGGCGCCCCGAGGCGTCTGTGGCTTGGTGCGAGGCGTAGGACGCCCGGGGCAGGGGTCGGCAACCTAGCTCCCCAATTCCCCCTCAACGGCTCCCCTCAGCGGCGGATAGTGAGCGCGTTGCGAAGGCACACGGGACAGCTCCCGCGCCGCGCCGACGCCCGCGAAGGCACGCAGGAGAGCGCCCCCACGTTGCGCCGCAACGGGCTGCCCGAAAAAGCCCGAGCCGTAACGCCCCGGCAGCCCCAAAGTAGCGCCGCCTAGCGGCAGCCGCCGCGAGCCCCAAAAGCCGCGTCGCGCGCCGGCGAGCGGAGCCCGGACACCTAATAGCACGCCAAACACCAGTGAGACGAAACCATGTCCCAGGAGCAGGGCCCCGAGGAGTCGGCGGTCGCCGACTTCCTCCAGATCCTCGAGGAGCACCGGAAGAACTGCGAACGGCAGGGCAAGTATGTCGAGGCGGAGATCGCCAAGAATCGCTTGGAGGAGCTGAAGATGCACGAAGAGAACCGGCGGAAGGAGGCCATGCGGTCGCGGCAAATTGCCGAGAGGTTAGGTGTCGAGGAGGCGCACATGCTCGAGTTCCAGCAGTTTAATATTATTTGGGACAAGAAGATGGCGGAGTACGAGCAGCATGCGGCGGATCTGGTGGAAGCCATGAAGGAACGACATGCTGCGGAGTTACGAGATTTTCAGGGGGCGCTCTTGCAGAGGCAAGCCCGGCCCAAGTTCTCTCGCGAATTGTTGAATTTGCGACGTATTCAAGAACACTTGGCCAGACAGAAGGACTACACCGAGGCCCACAAGATCAAGCTGAAATGTGATGCATTGGAGGCGTGGGAGCTCGAAAAGTGGCAGAACGGCAAGCAGCAGGAGATGTTCCAGCGCGAGGCGAAGTTCAAGCACCAGAAGCAGAACGAGCTCGTGGCGTTGCAGAAGCGGGTCCAGACGGGCCGCGAGGAGCAGAAGAAACAGCGCCAGATGGACCTCGAGCGACTATTGCAGCGCTACCAGAACGTGAAGAGCGAGTTGGAGGCGCAGCAGAATTTGGAGCGGATTCGGGCCGAGCGCATGGCGTCGTCGGGCCAGTGGAACTGGGGGTCGACGACGACGAAGGCGGGGGCGCAGGTCGCATAAACATAATTTTACCTTGCTCGACCGGTCGAGAACCGTATTCTCGCGGGTCGCAGGGATACGACGCCTCGACTTCCCGTGGGGAACTGGCGCGCGGAGATGGCGGATCCGGATAGTCCGTCGGTCGCGAAGACTAGCGCCGAGCACTCGGAGTCGCACGTGAACGTGAACGCGTCGGCCGGTATTTGTTGATCCGGCTTGATGCGGTACTTCTCCTGGGCCGCCGCGGCGGCGTCTTCGCACATGGTCCACGAGACCTTCATGTTCGTGCGATCGAAGACCGAGAAGCACAGTCTCAATGAAGTTGGTACGGTACAATTCGAGACCGAGAGGAGCGGAAGTTGGGCCGGCCGCGCCAGGGCCAGCTTGACGGGCGGCTCGAACCGCGCCGCGACCGCAAAGTCCAGGGCGCACTGCGGCGGCGGTGGTGGCCGGCGCTCCGTTCCCCGCGGCGACGTTACGGGAGCGTCGTCGATGACAACAGTGCCAAATTCAGCGCGCTGCGCGAGCGCGACCAGCCGCTGGACGAGCGAGATGTGGCAGCCGTCGCGCGCGTCCTCCGGTATGGAAACACACGCCTCCTGGGCGTGGATGTAGGCTCGTTCCGCCAGCGCCGTCCCCTCGTCGCCCTCGAATCGCGGGAGGACCACCGTTCGCGCTTGGTAGCGCTGCAGCGTGGGGTCCCAGTACCTATGACGGTCGCGTGGTGATCGGAGGAAACTTTGTCAGACGCCGGCGAGCACTCGTATTCGGTGATTGCCCAGCTACTGAGCGGCCCGTCATCCGTTTGCATCGCGCCGTCGCCATCCACGGCTACGTCGACGACTCGTGCCGCCCACGCGGCGGCGGCGCACAGGAGGCTGCCCAGCGCACGCATGGGCTGCCTCTTTTGTGTGTGTGCTCCTCTATCGATGTAATAGGGCTGCCCACGCCTACGCAGATGGTACGTGCTACCTTTGGAGACGAGTAATCGATGACTACGGGCGTTCAATCGATCACTACGGCCGAGCGTGGCAAATGCGAGCTAGCGGCTGTAAGGCACTAGCTTTTACCGCCGAGCTTTTGCCAACCTTGGATCGTAGGCTGCCCCCGAGCGATTTGGGCCATACGCAAGATGATCCTCACGCAGTGCGCCGTCTGCGCCACCGACCTTGGGCTAACCTTGGGCAAGAAATGCGGCCGCTGCGCTACACGCTACTGTGGGCCTGAATGCCAGGTGCAGCACTGGAAAGAAGGCGGGCACGACAAGATCTGCAAGCAAATAAAAAAAGCAGGCGGCGCTGAGCAATACAACGCAAATCAGAAGTACGCGGAGGCCGTAACGGTTGCAGCGGAAGCGTGCGCAGAGGACACCAAGGGCCAGACGTGCTACATCTGCACGCAGGCCGTCCATTGGAAGACAAAGGAGGGCCTCGTGCGGATGTGCGCGTGCCGCGGGACCTCCGGTTTTGCGCACGTGTCGTGCTTGGCGGAGCGGGCGAAGATTTTGTATGCGGAGGCCGAGGAGAACAATTTGGCCGGCAAGGCCGTGGACCAGAGGTGGGTCCGCTGGCACACGTGTAGTCTGTGCGAGCAACAGTACCACGGCGTCGTATTTTGTGCGCTCGGGTGGGCGTGCTGGAAGACGTACCTGGGGCGGCCGGAGACTGAACAGGTTCGGCACGCTGCGATGCAGGTGCTCGGGAGCGGTTTATACGCGGCAAAACGCCACGAGGACGCAATGGTCGTGCAAGAGGCCGACCTCTCTATGAAGCGGCGCGTTGGCGAATCAGATCACAATATTCTCGCCGCGATGAGCAATCTCGCGGCCACGTATGCTGCGGTTGGAGACCTTGAGAAGGCCATAAATATGGAGCGAGGAATATACTCCGGACGTTTAAAGTTAGAGGGCGAGGATGATCCGCAAACCCTCATAGCAGCCAACAACTACACGTTTTCACTTACTGAACGCAAGCGCTTCGAAGAAGCCAAATCACTGCTGCGCAGAACGGTGCCCGTGGCACGACGCGTTCTCGGAGATAGTGATGAGATCACGCTTAAAATGAGGTGGGGTTACGCGGAGGCGCTCTGCGGTGACCCCAACGCCACGCTCGACGATGTCCGCGAGGCCGTGACGACGCTCGATGAGACGACACGGATCGCGCGGCGCGTGCTCGGCGCCTCGCATCCTCTCTTAGGAATCACTGAGCCATGTTTGCAGGAAGCGCGAAGAGTGCTCCACGTCCGCGAGGCCCGGGGCGCCCCCCAAGGAAGCTAAACGACGGATACTTTACAATATAGATAGGCGGACCTCGCGCGCGGGTGAATTCATTCAGAGCCCGGCGAGCTTGAGCCGGCTGCGCGAGCGGGCGACGTTGGTCTGCGCTCGTGCAAGCTCGTACTCGAGCTCGAG